>OX467087.1:17119573-22119573 GCA_950106755.1 Climacium dendroides
GTACCAATAGTGAACATAATATTTGTTGAGCCCTATGCTATATCTTGCTTTAAAAATTCATAACTAATTCCACAAAGTTAAAAAATATGAATCCACTTGTTCTAGATGCTAATTCTATTTATACTTCACAAAAAAAAAATTATATATATATATATATACACAATCTTTCACTTTGAATATTCATGCCAAGCAAAAAAAAAGCATATCCACATTTTATTGTATAAATTCTATACATTTTATTGTATTAATTTTTTTAAATTATTAATGGTATAATTAAAGATACATTTAGCTCAAAATAAACAAAGTACCATCATCTATTACTTGGAATGATTTAAGAATATGAGATTTTTATAATGTATCAAGTAATGTATATGCAACTACATCTTTCAAACATTATTGAATTAAAGACCCAAACAAAAATTGAGACAAAAATACAATTTTCAAAATTACATCACACAAAAAACTCATATAATATCTTAATAATTTGGTGAAATTTTATTATAAAGATTGTAAATGGTAATGAAAAAGGAGACCTTAGGAAAATTTTATTATGAATACAATCTAGGGTTTAGGTTTATTTAATTTTGAATTTCAAAAATACGAAATTATCCAGTGAAATAAATCAAAATCAATTATAAGTGAATGAATAAAAGACTAGCAATTTGATTACAAAAATTGATTCTTTGAAAGAAATAATTTCTTATTAGACTATAAATAATTAATAAGATTACTAAAAAGTCATTCTATAAGTTGTACAAGCTATTAATATAATTACCATAATAGAAAAATGAATGAAGATATAGAGTGTCAAATAACAATAATGGAAAAAATCTATGATTATATTCATATTCAAAGTAGAAAACTTGTTAAATGTTTTGTATGAACATTTTATCGGAAAATATAATTTCATACAATAACACTTGGATTTTTACAATTTTCAATGTAATATGTGTTTTAGATTTACTTACGTTATGTCAATGTCATTTGCAAATTTCATCACTGGTAAGATATGTTTACATTTAAAATTAATATTAAAAGTTACTTAGCAATTATTATGATTATTTTAATTCTTCTAAATGATTGAGGATAAAACTAGGATTGATAATTTACCACGTGAACAAACTTAATTCAATTGTTTGGTAATATTACTTTTATAACACCCTTAAAATTCTAAAGTAACAAATATCAATAATTGTTGTGCAAATACCATTTTAGAACAAGCACATTTTAATAAACCAATTTTTCAAGAATTAATTTGTTTTTTACAAAAAAGAACTCTCAAACAAACATTTTTACAATACATATATATTTTTGTATATATCAACCAATCATTAATGACTAGAATCGAAGATGTTTTTAAACTCATGATTCTCGGTAAAAACAAATTGTGTATTACACTACAAAATGAAAATATCATAGAAATTCACAATTATTTTTTTAAAATTGATAAATTTAAAAAAATCATAATGAAGCATAATAATTAAAAATGATGGGTGTGATTAAAAAATTACAAAAGTATTTCCTCAAGAGAAAATTATGCCACTTCTTCTAGTGGTAGTGATGATTCTTCGGAACTTGGTCATGGTGATTCGGGCCTTGGTTCTAATATTGATATTGTTTCCTCAAGCTTTAAAACGGCTTGATCAACCAATGTTGGATTTGACCTAAAGTAGTCATAAATATCATAAAATTAGTACATCATTTGAAACAATTAACCCTATTAATAACGTCATTGTAGACACTAAGTGACCAATGGATGACGAAGAATCTTTTTAAATAGGGTAGAAGTGTATATGTTCATTTGTAGAGTTTTGTGTGAAAAGAGGAAGTCTTGTACACTAGTTTGACCTCTAGTAAGTGTTCTTGGTTTTTGTTTTTTTAAGCAAATGAATCACTCAATTAGTACCTCAAAGGATGATTTCCATGGTGACCAACCCATCTTTCTTTGAGATTAACAAGAACATTGAAAATACTTATTGAATATTGATTTCTAAATGGTGTAATTTGAAATATGTATTCACACAAGGCTACTATATAGAGAGAGTGGCATCCCCAAATGCATCAAATGAGTGTTATCTATGCTATTAAATTTTTTGCTATTTTCATTGCCAAACAAATTTCATTTTATTTGATACAAAAATTGATAGAGTACATGATATTAAACATCAGTGCTATGGATGATTTACTGTATTTAAAGGATTGAAAAACTAGTATGAAAGGAGATTAAAGAAGGCTCAATTGTTGCTTTTCTAAGAGATATGTTTGATGGACTAATGGTTGTGGCAATGGTACAAGGCATACTAGTCCCTATTATTAAGAATGCTCTATTTTTATTAGGTCTTCTTGGCAATAGAAAGAGAGTTCCATATGAATCAACTATGAATTTTCAAAGTACTCATCATAGGTAATACAAAATTGACCCCAATGTCTGATATTCACACCACATACATTTTTTGGCAAGAATCTAAAGAAAAAAGTTTTGCAACAAAATTCCAATTAGTTGTGATTACCTTATATTAAGGTAGGAGTATTACCCATTTGTGCTATTGATCTAATTGTGACTTAGACTATGATGCCACCAAGATTTCAAAACAATGAATACTTCCTCTATCCCAAAATGATTGTCCTATTTGACAAAATGTTATAGATTAAGGCTAAAAATATCATTTTTAAAACTTGTCTCACACTATAAATAGAAATCAATGCACTCCTAGCATCCTAAAAACGGTGAGTTTTAAAATCCTTTTCAAAGTGTAGTTTGGGAATATTGAAAAGTGGAATTTTGGAGGCATTTTCAAGGAGCAATGGTGGGCACTAGAATTTTGAATGTGAGGTTGTCATTTTGTGGGTAGTTAGTATGACCCCAAGACCATGTATGGACCTTTGTTCCACCACCCAAAGCTTCATCTCCTTCAATCAGGCAACACTCAAAAATAAAAATGAATAGTATTGATTGACCCCTTCAATCATTTCATTTGTCCTTTGATTCATGATTGCATGGATGGAAGGGGAACTACTACTTAGAGTTGTTTTACTAGTCCCTAATAGCAATTGAATTCCAAATCTAACCAATTCACAATGACACAAAGTATAACATGCATGATCATTGATTTTGGGACGAAAGGAGTAATAAAAAAAGGTTCTTATTGTACATGTGTGTCAATTAGGTTAGCAAAACTCAATCCTATAACGTTGCTATTGATACTAAGTATCTCATAAATGACAAAGGATCCTTCTATGTAAGACAAAAGTAAAAATGTTCATCCTTGAAATCTTGTGTGAAAAACAAAGGTGGGTCTCGCATAGAAGTATGACCTCTAATGAGCAATCCTATTCCTTTCAAAGCAAATGACTCACACAGTCTCCAAAAGGATGGTTTCCACAATGACTAGCCCAACATTCTAGGGTTAAGGTGTCTCTACTTCATTGCTTGGTATGATTTGAATCTCGTTACAACATTATTTTGCAATTATTAATATGCAATCGACAAATGATTTTTAATTTTTAATTTTTAATTTTTTTTCTGCAAATTAATGTGACAAACTTGAATTAGTAGAGTTGGGTTATTAGTATTGACATCAAACCTGACAAGTTCACCAAGGTTGGTATGGACTTTGTTGAATTTTTCAAATGGATCAATTTCCTTAGGAGGCAAGCCTAGAGCTGCCCTCCGTGCGGCTTCCACAGCTGCTTTTTCGGCTGCCCGCTCTTTTTCGATTGTTAACACTCGATTTGAAAGAAGGTCTAATTTGATATTAAAATCTTTTTGGAGGGCTTGGTTGCCAACTTTTATAAATTCATAAATTGCAATTATATCAGCCTGTTTTAAAACAATTTAATTTATGTTAACTTTTGATTGAATCGATTACTCCGACCGTCCCCAAATGATTGTCGACAATTTCGTTCAAATTTTTGTGAGCCTATTTCATTGACCATATTGTGAAAAACATAATTAGAAAAAGGTTCTGAATTTTATATCATTGGAATCGATGAAGAACATTGCATGTGTTCATTGCAACCTAAATAAAATTGGCCCCAAAGAAGTATTTTTTTGACCTATTCAAAACAACCTTAAAAAAAATATGGCATGCGAAGTGGACAACCATTTTGGGATGGAGGGAGTACTATTGATTTGTATCAAAAAATAAATAAACACCCAAAAAATAAACACGATTGTGTATCTCTCTATATGTAAAAGAAAATTGAATCATTTACTTCTATATTTGTTGTTGTTGCAAATAAAAGATCAAATTTTCCAGCAACATATTTTCCTTGCTCAGCTAATTTTATTTGAACTATGGAAAGTGGCTTTGATTCACTTGGTTCTTCTTTCTTTTCTTCACCTTCTTCGCCTTCAACTTCTTCTTCATCAGACATTTTATTGTTTTTTTCTTAAATGTTAAATAGAATATCTATTTAATCATACTTTGATGATGAGTTCAATCCATTCAAAAAAATTATAAAATATAACAAGGTTCTATCGAGACCTTTTTCTTCCATATAGTTATGCACATTTTTGTCTTCAATAGTGTTCTATGAGCCATCATTTTATATAATTTACTGAAAATTTGGCATACATTTAAATGAACTTTGACCCGGAAATGTGAGAGCCTCTCTGGAAATAAAGTGGTGACTTAGGATCATAGCTTCCCATGCCAATGCTCAAAACTTGATTTACTTCAAAATGAAGGCGTCTCAAAGCAAGTCAAATTAATCTCTATTTCGATTTGTTAAAACAATGCGCTTCTCAACAAATTTGAAGAAATTTGGTTCAAGTGTTTTAAATTATTCAATTTTTGATAATACCACAAACTAGTTTCATAAGCTCGTTTCATTAAAATTCCAATATCTCTAAATTTAAAAGGAATTAATAATATGTATAATTAACATAAGACAAAAAATATATTAAATATATAGAATTATTCATTCAGCATGCTATAATTTGATGCAAGTATTTTCTTATGATATTGTATCTTCTACTCAAGGCAACTGCACTTAAAATAAATTGATAAATATGAAGATGATTTGTTTCAAAGAGTATTATCAAGTTACATCATAGAATTTGCAATTGCATCAATACAATGCATTTAGGTATTTTTGTATTAATGACTCTTTACAACATATTGGTTTAAAGTTTAATATAAATTGAAATTGACTACTTTGACTTTTAATACAATATTGTTAAACGTAAAGTGAAGGTTTGATGTTTAACCTAAATTGAAATTGACTACTTTGACTTTCAATACAATATTATTAACCTTCAAAAGACAAAATCTATCAATAATGTAATACACTTTTTAAATCTTATAAAATCCTACAAGCCATTCATTGAACACTTTCTATTCTTCACAACATTTCATTCTCATTACACTTCTTTGGCTAAAATAGATTTTAAAATCTAATTTAATTTGTACAAAACATGTGTTGATTAGTTTCAATATTTGAAAATCCATTGTCATATATATTTCCATCCATAAGGGTTGTTTGTTACTCCCCAAGTGCACAAATGAAAAAAATAATAATAATTTTAAAAAATCATAATAAACCAAACATCTTTTGTCAAAATATCTATAATTTTTGCAAGGGAATTGAAAAACATAACTTTTTGTTTTTCCCATTTGTTGGCATTAAGGTATAATATAACCTCTTTTGAATAATGTTACATGTTTAGAGTAAGTCCAATTGAACAATAGTTGAGGGAATAATTTCTCCACTTAGAGAATAGAAATATCAAAAAGACTACACTAGATTTTGCTAATTTTTCATCAAGTTTGGAATTAGTAAAAATTAAGAATGTGTAGATTACAATCCAATCCATTCTCAATGTACAAATTAATCTATTTTTGAAAAGTAAAAAAATAAAATGCGTTATTAAAAGGTGTCAATGTGTTATTCAACAACAAAGTTGCTAAACCACATCATATTCTTTTCACACAAAAATAGGTTACCTATCAAATGTGCAAATGGGATCATTGTTTGAAATAGGTAATATACCTTAGGGGTATGTTTGGTGATAAGATAGACCAACCCAATCCCATATATTGTCCAATTTCATCTTCAATTTTTGGCCCTAATTCTATCCAAAAAAACAACCAAATTTGTTCATTTTTTTAAACAAATGAATGCATACAAAGGGTAACTTGTCAATCCTTTATTGGTGAGTACTTAAGTGCCATTAAATACATGGAAAGGCGATTATGAGTTGTTTATCAAATTTTTATGACTTTATGCTATGGCCGGTTTGAAATCTCAAGGCAGATCACTTAAAAAATTCATAGAAATAACAATTTTAACCCCTACAAGTCCAAACTATGTTTTTTTTTGGCAACATAGCAATTTTGGACAACTCACTATAACTAGGGTTTTTATTTTTTTTTCCTTTGGAATTTTTATACAACAAGTGCCCAAGGAGTAGATTTAAGGCCCAACAATTTTCATAACTTTTGACTACATGGTTAAAAATTATTATATGATATGTAGTTTTCATTGCTCAATGGGCAATCTAGGCAACAAAAAAACTTCTTTAAAAATCATTTAAAAAATAAATAAATTTGAAATTGGTTCTTTAGATTTATTTATACATGAAAAGCTTTTAATCATTCCATTTTGATTAATGAGATGAAAATTATGAGGAGTTTTAGTTGTGGATAGTTTTTAGGTAGTTATGAAATCTTTGCTGTAAAATAAACTTTGCAGTCCTTTACTTAACTCAATTCTCAATATTTTTGAAAAAAAACACTACTTTAGGTGTAGATTGTTTATTCCAACAATACAACCATTGAAATTGGCATTTTTCAATTCCATAACTAGATTCTTAACAATTTCATATTTTAAATCAACACATTCTCTGCTTCTTTCTATTTAATATTTTTTTGCTTGTATATTAAGATAGAACAATCCATTGTGGTTAGATGACCCATAGTGAACACCTAAGGAATGACTCCATCATGGGTTTTTTTAATATGTGAAATTTTGACCACAATGCATGTTTTACATGACAGTAATGGAGTGATTAGTGACTTCATTAGGAACTTCCAACTTTTCAATATGAATTCATTGTAAGAATTGACTTTTTAGGCCTTCTATATTAGAAAATACAATGATTGATTTAGGTGAACAAATGAGCATCATGGATTTAGAATTTGTTGGTTTTAAGGAGTCTATTGACTCATTTGGGTCATGATGCATTGAACACTTCAAAAATTCACAGCAAATTCATACTTTGTCAAAGAATCATAATTTCAATTTCTCTCATTGTTTCCCACACTTGTATTAATATGGGAAAAAATTGAAAAATTTTAGCAACAAGATGATGTCAAACTCCTAACTTTGACCACAATGGGCTATTTTACCTTATACAATTCCAAATGACCTGAAAATTTTCAAGTGTGTAACCAATTTACCTTGAAGAATGAATCCCAAAAAAGTGCCACCATTTTGGACATTTTTTCATACAAATTTGACCTTGTGAAGTGTAACTGCTTGTTTTTGTAGGGCCCCCAATTTTTTTGTCACTTCAAATGCTAATATCTTGTAATCTACACAGTGGAAATTTCTGATTTTTTTTCTCAAACCAACATACTACAAGATCATATGGTTACACATGTCTAAAAATGTTTTCTTCAAAAATCAGGTACTTCTACAAAAATGGCAGTTTAAAAGCATTTTGGTGAAAACATAGTCCAAAACATTTAGGAGTTAATTGGAAAGTTATAAATCCACTTAGGATTGATTTATGAAACAAGTGCACATCTCTAAAAAATATATGCCCTTTTTGGAGTTGGCCCCAAGATATTCAAATTGCAAATAAGGGTTGTAATAGGCTTGTCTACCTTAACTTAGTTTTGCCTTTAAAAACAAGGAGAGAACGAGTAATAGAGCCATGCTTTTCTCAAAATCCTTCTTGAGATTTCTTCAACACCCCCACTACTCCTATATTACAAAATTCTCCTTGAAGCCTTCCACAATGCATACAAATTGAACAAAGTGAATTCTTCAAAACATTCTTCATCCACTACCCAAATGGTTCCTAGTATGCCCCCTTCTTGATGTGCTACAAAATCCATACTTGCAGTTCGCCAATGTTTATTTGTTTTATTCAATCTGTTTCATTAAGATCTCTGAAACCGTATGTCCTCCAATCGCATTCTTGGTACCGTCGGAAAGCCCTCAACGAAGAGGGGTGCATGGGCTTTGTTTTGTGACATTCCGACTTCCAACGTGATAGTTATGGTTTTTTGAGTACCTTTTGGATTTTAAAAAAGTAGAAAATTACTTTCACTATTACTTTACTTTTATTTTGGTTATGGTAATTGGCACTTGAATCTTCCACGATGAATATAAATTGGATGAAGTGGAATTTTCGAAACATTCTTCATCCACAACCGAATGGAATGCCCCTTCCTGACGCGTCAATGGCAAAAATCAAAAGCCAAAAGAAGCGAAAGCAAAATGTGAGCAGCCAAGGAGCTTCGAAGCTGTGTGGCTCTCCCGCCTGCCCCCTTCCCAGCCACAAACCCTCCAACAGGATAGTGCTTTCCCCCACACGCCCCTGCCATTCGCGACCACCCTCATAATCCAACGTGGCAGGAACTCCCGACCAATGCCAGACCCCGCTTCTGCCAGCTCAGATACCTGCCCGTCCCTTAGCGGGCAGTACGCTTTATTTGCTCGGCCGTGACCGCGACCTGGGCTCTCCCCCACTCCGTGCTGCAGATAGAACTCTCGCTTCGCGTGCGGCTCTGCGTCCATTCACTCCCCTCACTCGATCACGTCGTTGCTCCTTTCGCTTCGACGAGCTGCTCGTTCGTTGCGATCACCCCGCGAATTGCATCGTCGCCGACGCAATGGCCGCCGTCGCCGTGACCTCGAGCGTCGCAGCGCTCAAGCAGTCCGTGAGCGTGGGCAAGTCGGAGTTCTGCGGCAATGCGTTGAAGCAGCAGCAGACCGCGGCCTCCCGCGGCCAGAGCAATGTCGCCTTCGCCGTGCGCGCCGCGGGCTACACCGAGGAGCTCATCGCCACCGCGGTGCGTTTTCGCCTGAGCCACTCTGTCTTGGCGCTGGCGCCAATGCTTGTTGTGAATTTTTGCAATTCGGAAGAATGTGTGTGTGTGTGTGTATGCGATTGGAGTGCAATGCGTGTTTCGGAATTTGGGGTTGGCAATGTTTCGTTTGTTTGAAGCGAGCGTCGTGAACGATATGGATAGGGTTGGGGAATTTCGGATGTGTCCGATGAGAACGTGAAGCGATATATAGAATCCTCTGGGTGGGCTTGAATTGCGACCTTGTTCGGTCCCCACGAGCCTGTCGCGATTGTCTGTAGCAATTGGGGGGTAGTGAGCGAGTGTCTCTCCGCCATGTGAGAGCGATGAATGGCCGTGGTGAACCAATTGGTGGTCATTGGTTAGACGCATTGGCAGCTGGCAGTGCGGAAGACGGAAACGAAGCACGGTCCTTCCGCGCATTGGCAAGTCGTAGGTCTTCTAAGTGTGGCCTGGAAGTGAAATTCGGTTTCCATGGCCGGTCCATGGAAATCGGTCGATGATCCGTGTGCATGAGTCGTGCATGTGCCGCGCGTTGTCTGAATTCGACGTGCTGAATTTTGGCGCTGTGCAGAACAAGATCGCCACCAAGGGTCGGGGCATCATGGCCATGGACGAATCTAACGCCACGTGCGGTCTGCGTCTGGCGTCCATCGGGCTGGAGAACACGGAAGCCAACCGTCAGGCGTACCGTCAGCTGCTGGTGAGCACGCCGAGTCTGGGCGAGTACATTTCCGGCGCCATCCTGTTCGAGGAGACTCTTTACCAGAACACCAGCGACGGCAAGAAGATGATCGACGTGTTGTCGGCGAACGGCATCATCCCCGGCATCAAGGTGGACAAGGTAGGGCACGGCATTCCTTCCCGCTGCTTCAGCGTTTGCGTTGAGCTAGGTTTCCGGGGACGAACGGTGACTGATTATGTCTGCTTGTGTTTTGCAGGGTTTGGTGCCTTTGACGGGCTCCAACAACGAGTCTTGGTGCCAGGGCCTGGACGGTTTGGCGTCGAGGACCGCCGCTTACTACAAGCAGGGAGCTCGTTTCGCCAAGTGGTGAGTGTCTGGGCCTGGAGAGTGGGATGTTGTGGCATTTCTCTTGCGATTGATGCGTTTCGGAACGGGTCAGGATTTGGACTTCGTGAGTGACATGCGTGTTCGGTGGGTTGGTTGGTTGAACAGGAGGACTGTGATCAGCATTCCCAACGGCCCTACCGAGTTGGCCATCACCGAGGCCGCGTGGGGCCTGGCCCGTTACGCGTCCATCTGCCAGGACAACGGTTTGGTGCCGATCGTGGAGCCCGAGATCCTGTTGGACGGCGAGCACGGGATCGACCAGACTCTGGACGTGGCTTCCCGGGTGTGGTCGCGAGTGTTTTACTTCCTGGCGGAGAACAACGTGGTGTTCGAGGGCATTTTGTTGAAGCCGAGCATGGTGACCCCCGGCGCCGGGTGCCCTGAGCGGGCTTCGCCCGAGAAGGTGGCCGAGTACACTTTGAATATGTTGAAGAGGCGCGTGCCGCCCTCCGTTCCCGGAATCATGGTGCGTGCTTGCGTTCCCTCTTTCTGAGAATGTTGCACAATTTTGGCTTGCGTTTTCGAGGCAGCGGATTGTCTGGAACGGCGAAGGCGTGGAATGGCCTTGGCGTGGAATGCATGATGTGTATGTGATAGTGAGTCCAGTGAATCAGCGGTATGCAGTGATGGTTTTTCCGGGTGAGCTTAAGGGAGTGCGTGTGTCTGGTTGTGCAGTTTTTGTCCGGAGGCCAATCCGAGGTGGAGGCGACTTTGAACTTGAACGCGATGAACCAGAGCCCGAACCCGTGGCACGTGTCTTTCTCGTACGCGCGCGCTCTTCAGAACTCCGTTTTGAAGACTTGGAAGGGTCAGCCCGAGAACGTGGAGGCCGCCCAGAAGGCTTTGTTGGTCCGCGCCAAGGCCAACTCTTTGGCCCAGATCGGGAAGTACTCGGAGGAGGGTGAAGCCGAGGAGGCGAAGCAGGGCATGTTCGTGAAGGGTTACACCTACTAGAGACCCATCTATTGATACTGGCGTGCGAACGATTGTGGGCGGAGGCCGCGTCTATTGTAGATTAAAAAGCTTTAGGTGTATCGGGGTAAGTAACTTAAGTAGGAGGTGCGTTAGTTTGGCCGAGTGAGGGCTTTCTTTTTTTTTAAGAGATCGAAGCATCTGTGGTGCAGATAATAAAGCTGCTGACTCTGTGAAATTATACACACCCTTTGAGAGTCTTCTTGGCGATTCATGAGTTGGCTTCGTCTGATGACAGAGCTTCTACAGTAGGTTACATGTCGACAGGGAAGTTGACTGGTCTTGTCAACATGAAGATTGACGGTTCTTCCCACCTTGTGGTGGACTGCCGTGTTCGGTGGTGGAAACCGTTTTGGATAGGTAGTGCCGGATCTTCTTTGATTCCTTCCATCATGTTTTGTGCAATGGCCTGCCGGCATGATTGCTTGGCTTTAGCCTTTTCTTACACGGGGCAGTGAACTTTTTGGTACTTTGAATTGAGGCAAAATTTTTGTTGATCGGCAGTTGCATGCGTCTGTGCACCTAAAGCTAGATTCAAATGACTCGCAGGATAGAATGTTGTCGACTGTCGTTTTATACTTACTCAAGAGTGATTTGAAACTGGAAAACAATTAAGCAGCTCTTCTAATTACTTCCTGATTACCATGAGCACCACAATCTTTGGTTTTGAGCTCTACTTTTTTCATTTTTCTTTGTTTTCTTATATCGGTAAGTTGTCTGGCTCTATTTAACATCTTCTATGCTACCATTGGATGCGGAAGATATAGTTTCTGTACAGCAAAGGGCAGAGGGCAGCTGAACACTATTTCTCACCCTCCTTTTTGCAGCTCATTAAGAGCCTGGCCCCTCGTGACTTAATCTGATGCGTACTGGTATGCCTGCGACCTGCTTGACAGGTAGTGGTTCCAGCTGTTTCTTAGGAATTTACCCTGCTGGTAACTCTGATGATAGTGTTTTGAATCACAAGGCCTTGTGCTATCATGGGCATGCCTCATGCGATCATGGGCATGCCTCATGCGGTACCCATGGCCATGGTGGCATGAGGCATGCCCCATGCATAATAGCACATGGCCTTGTGATTCAAAACACTGTTAGTGTTTTGGTCTTATGTTTCGCGATAGTGTAGTGTTTTACCCATGAATTCATCGGCAGTACTAGGGTTTCAGGCGGCTAGGGTTTCAGTGTTGGGAAAGCTTTGGCCATTTTCATTCTCTTTTGCGGGTTGTTTCTGGTTTGGTTTAGGGTTCGATGTGGAGATGATGCTGAAGGTGGTGGTTTAGGGTGGTTGCTGCGGAGAGTCTTTTCTAATTTGGGCATAGAGGCATGAGGGCTAGCGGGTTTAGGGTTTGAAGCAGTGGACGACTAGGAAATGAGTTTCAAATTGTAGTTTACGGTGAGAATTCAGTTGGGTGCTATGGGCTTCAAATTTAGAGAGTTGTGTATGCTCTAGTGCAATATTTTCTCTGTTGCAAATGTCAACTGATGCTGCAATTTCTGTTTGCTTTTGGTGCCATTAGGGTTGGAGAGGTAGAGAGCACGCTCTATGCTTAAGAAAAATGAAAATTTAGGGCGAAATGTGAGAGTAGGGTGCAATTTCTGTTTGATTTGTGCCGCCTTTAGGGTTTGACAAGTGAAGAACACTCTCTATACTTGACAAGAATTGTGTTCCTAGTTGGAATGTTAGTGTAAGCTACAATTTCTGCTTCATTGTTTCATCTTCAGGTTTTGACAGGTGGAGAGCATAATCTTTGCTTCAGAAGTATTGAGTTGCTGTCCGAAACATCAGCAGAAGGTGCAGTCCTTCTGTGGTTGTATCAGCCTATGGTATAAAGAGGTGGATAGTATACTCTGTGATTGAGAACATTATTGTTTCTTGTCTGAATGTGAGCTCACTATCGAATTTATTGTGGGTCGGAACGCATTCAGGCTTTTACAGCAGAATACTGTTAGTGGGTGGAATGTCTAGTTACGCTTGTCCATTTGATTATGCCGCCTTCAGGGCTTGAGAGCTGGATAGCACACTCTACACTTTCAAAGAGTACTGTTTCTAGTCGAAGTATCAACTTGGGGGGGAATCCATGAGTAGTTGTCCACAAGTTAGGTGATAGACAGCTGGAGAGCACATTGAATTCTTAAGAAGAATATTGTTTAGGGTTGACATGTCAATGGATGGTGGAATTTGTATTTGCTTATGTTGCGAATGGGATGAAGAGGTAGAGATCATACTCAGTGCTTGAGAAAACTAGGGTTTTGGGTCGCAATGTCAGGTTAGGGTATACTGTTTGGGTGCATCTAGTGCCTTCAGGGTTAACAAAGTTCATTAGTGCACTGTATGCAATAATATAATTATTTCGTAGAAGATTGTCATTTCAGACTACAATGTGCATGGTAATCATGCCTTGTGATTACTATAGTTCGGAAAACCAAGTACTAATGTAGGTACTGGTTTAAGTAGTAGTGGGATTCGGTTTTGTAGTTCAGATGACGCATTCAAAGCTCTAATCCTGTGTCCCTGGTTTTGTCAAGCAGACAAGCTCTACCGTTAAATTCGAAGGTACTGCATCTTACATTGCAATGTTGAAGGACCAATTCCAAGAGCAGCTTACCGGCATTGAAGCCATGGTGCAACATCCTCCAGAGGGTTCGATTTGTATATCGGACTTGCTTTGGGATTTGCGTGAAACACAACTTGTCCGCCGACACGAGGGAAATCGCAGAAAAGATGTCGTTGTAGCTCAGCAGTGTTTCATCCCCACTAGTAGAGTGGACGACTTCATACATGGCATGGAAAATACCAATGGTCACGTGATGTGTAGGTATGTGAAGATCCGCACTAAGCCAGAGAGGGAACTCGGCACTTTCAGGGCGACTGCAACTGCGTCCAAGGAATCCACTCGGTAAAGATTTCAAGAGATTCATTTCTTGTCCTTCTTGCCTCAGTGTTTCAACTTCAATTTTGTGGCTTATAACTATATTCGCTTTGGGTTTTTGATTTTGTAGTTACCACTGTCAATACGGACCTGAGGACCACAGTGGAAAGATAAAGGCGGTTACCTCGTTATTGCTGCCCAAACAGAAACCAAAGTTGTTAATTTCGACCAGTACCAGAACTAGACGTTCGCGGAAGAAAACAGTTCCTCATGTAGATGCTAGTGTACAATCAGACACAGTGAAGAAAAAAAGGAGGCAGAAGAAATGTACCCCAGCGGACCCTGCAGTGCCAACGGCGTGTAAACCAAAGCGCATACGAAAGAAGAAACCTGCTGTAGATGGTAGCCAAAGTGGTAAGAATCCTGAGGCTTTGGAAGGCAGGTCTTCATAGCCTAATTCCAGGAGAAAGCAGCGTGTCGCTGGTGAAACAGCAAGAGACACCGGTAAACCACGACGTGCCCAGAAGGTGAAGAATGGAGAAGTCTGCGTTTCAGGTGAAGGTGAAGTAATGCCCTCCCTCCATGGCGTTGTTCAGTCAATGCAAAGGCATGGGGACATTGACTTGAACTCGCCGGTGCCGGCTTTCGAGTCCGGAGGTTGTCTTCCTTGCACCTCTGTTGACATTGTCCAGGAAACTCAGGCAAAGCCGCTCAGCTGTGTACAACGAGCGAAGTCAGCCTTGTCCACAAGTTCTCACACAGGGAAAACGGAGGTCATAACACTGGCAAAGGCCATTGTGAACCTTGACCTCAATGTCCTTCCTTCCGGATGCGACCACGAAATTAAAGACGGAGAAGTCCCCTCGGCATTTGGACCAAGTGATCATGGCGTGCTACCTTCTACAAGTGAGCAGAAGTCTATGGAAGTAGAGATGTCTACATTGCTGCGAAACAGTGCCTTCGTCTGTGCAAATGTGGTGAACGCAATCCCTTTCCAAGTTCGAAACATTGATGAGATGGATAGTAGAGACGTAGTGGCCCACATTTCTACATTGACTGGCAATGGTGTCGTATTGAACACTGTTGTAATGGCGGATTGCACCATTGACCACATAACTGCGGATGGGACGGCCGGTGGCCAAGGTCCTCCCACTGCTCCTTCAAACAATGTCACGAAGAAGAAGCGAGACTCATTAAAGAAATGGGGAGGGTTGTTAAAGAGGGGATGTCTAGCATCTTTTAGCGTGAAATCTCTTTACCTACTTCCACATGTCACTGAGATTTGTGTCTTTGAGGCAGACCATGTTAATGAAGCACAGGTCCAATGCCATGGCTTGCAGGATTCTGGGGACCGTAGTGCGTTTTTATGGCATCTCTCTACAGAAATAAAGGATTTTGTTCTGAAACTACTCAGAAATGGACATAGCGTGCCACAAATTATGGCCAAGCACATCGCTGTGGTCAAGGATGCTCTCAAAGATGGGAAGGAACTGAGCCGTGACATGTTCCTCCATGAACGTGATGTGCGGAACTTGGCCACGAAAGTAGCCCGAGAGACATACATGCTTCACCGAGATGATGCCAAAAGTGCAGTTGTGGGTATAAGAGAACCAAGCGAGCGTCTTCTTCTACTAAGAAACAGGTGTACCTGTCCAGGGTATATTGACCCCATCCAACATACCTTTCACTGTAGGTATCCAAACGCCTTGGCAACGTGAGATGATGCTGCAGTTTGGGCATGAGGGAGCGGTTTTGATTGATGCAACATTTGGAACAAATGAGAAGAAGATATGTTTATTTAGTAAAGTGTTTCGCTTGGGTGACTTTGTGCCCTTGTCAGTGCTACTGTTCTTGATTATTGTCAGCGAATTGTAGAGGACAGCATGGTAACTACTTCATTGATTGCCTTCTTCAGTTTCCATTGTATACAATGATGGTGTTTGACGAGTGGCACAATGGAATTCCTGTCGCATTCATTTTGACGTCACGCGCTGGGCAAGAAGACCTCACTCTCTGGATGAGGGCATTGGACAATACCTTGAAGAGAGAACATCCCAATTAGAAGCTAGCTGCCTTCATTGTGGACTATGCCCAGGGTGAAATCAATAGCTTGCGGTGAGTACCTTGGATTGTATTTGCTTTGGATTTAGGATTCAGGGTATGTTATGTATAGGTGTTTCAGCTTCATAGAGACCTCTTGTGCTGCTTTAATACTTTGTGACACTCTTGTCCACGCTGTCATGAACTTCCATCAACCATTTTGCGTTCACGCGTGCCATGCATAAGGAACTAACTGGATAGTTCTTTGACGATGCAGGATTGTTTGGCCGGTGACAGCAATCTTCCTCTGTCTTTGGCATGTGCATAGGGCTTGGCAAAATCAAGCGTGCATAAAAATTCAGGACGCTGTAGTGCGAGCTGAAATCATGAAGGGTCTTAGTTCTGTTATGTATTGTTGAACTTCCCCATCAGGAGATGGGGCCTCTTGTTGGGCAACTCGGAAGTTATAGGAACTGGAACGCGCCTACCCTGTTGCAAATGAATTCTGGGACTACGTAAGACAACAATGGCTACCGAAGGTTCACATGTGGGTAGTTGGAAATAGGAATCTACCGTACGCTGGGCAAGACACTAATGCCGCAGTAGAGAACTACCACAACTACATGAAGTCGGTTTTGAAGGTTGAGAGAAGTCGCCTCACAGGACGTCGCGTCGATTGGTGCATTCATGTCCTCACAGGGGACGTCCTCACACACTATTGGTACGTCCGAGTGAGGAAACGGTTTGGATTTGTGGACAACCGGAAGGAGTGAGGGATTGTCATTGCTGCACTCATATGTGCCAGAGACATTCCGGATAGTGACGTGACACTGCCAGAGTGGGATGGTGGGCTAGCCTATGTGACGTCCAGGAGCCATCGACATATTCAATATGTTGTGCACAATCCTACAGAGCTCTGGGCCACTTGCAATTGTGTGCACTCCCAGAAAGGGAACATCTGTAAGCACAAAGTCAAGGTCTTGAGGTTGCTACATCCACAATTGGCGAAGGGTACAGTTGCTAGGTATATCGGGGCATTGAAGGGGACGGCTGCGACAGGTTTAGGATAGTTACTATCTCCTGCAAGATCTTTAGGAACAACTACCATGTCCAGGGAATGGTCTGCAGTTATGGATTCGCCACTCCGCCCAGCATCACAATGTCCTACACCACCACTTCCTATAGACCTGCACAATACATTACAGATGCAAGCCAGAGATATGTTGGATTTTGTAGGCCACAATGTTGTTCTTATGGAACATCTTCATGCAGACTTCAATCGGTCGTGGGGGAAGATGAAACAACTGGCTGCCGAGATGGAGGTTGGACATATCCATCCAGCGCAAAGAAATCCAGTGTTTCATGTTGTGCAAGATGGCTTGGGGATGCGGTTGAGTCGATTGAAGGATATGTTGGAGCGAAGTACAAGGCCACCGGCTTCTCGGAGACTTAGGATGGGTTCTGATTCACCAGCGTGATTGGAGTGTTCTAGACAATACCACAGAACTTGCCTTCATGATAGTAGCCATGTATAGACATTGCTGATATTACGGACTGATGTAGTCTTCAATTTTGTAGCAAGTTTTTCTTCTATTCTGGCTCCTGATACCGTATCGTGCAGCATTACTGTCTTGTCCTCATGAATTAGTCTTGTTATATATTGGCACTCTTGTATATGAACACGCAATACGCATCAGTGACAGTATGTAGAATTTTGAACTACCATCACCACTTGCATTTTGGCGTCTTTTAAAGTCTTTCATAGTGCTTTCGATGGCATTGAGAACCTGTTATGTATGAGTAGGGAGAAATTTCAGGATAACTACACATCCACGCAAGCGTTAGAACGTGAAAAACTCTTCGGCACACATTCTTTTGTTTGTTGCTTACAAGTGGCCTATGAGGAAAAGAAGTCTCGTAGTTGAATTGAAGGGTTCTGTGGATGAGATGGCAAGACACTAGAATTGGATGAATGTGCAATTGCATTGGGGTGACTATGATTATTATGATGTCAAATGCTATAACCCAGCCAAATTCGTAGATTATACCACTGACAATATGTCGATGTATCCAGCTCTTACTGGGTTATGCTTTGGTCAGATGGATCCTACAAATTGCATGGTGCGTTCAACAATTCGTTCCGTGGTACTAGGCGAGCCGCTCTTTGTACAGGCTATGAAGAAGATCATGAAGTACAATCTACCATTGTACGTGTCAACGGGGTGTGTAAGCAAGGGCCGGTGGTGTATTCATCAAAGTCTATTGAGCCTCATACATCATCCCTAAATTACGGAGAGCGTGTCAGCAACCACGTTATCTGCTTTGTTAACGACACCAATGAATATCGTGTGACAATACACAAGACATTCGAAGGAAATTTGACGGCCACACCTGTCAATGGTACCATTTTCATGCAGAGTCTCGGTTCAAGGGACAATGTTTTGTACTAATACGTATTCAACTTGTCTTCTACAAGTTCCCATACTACCACAGTACATATGCTATAGAAAGATTGTTAGAACGCTGGATTCCTCTCTCTGAAACATTCAGTTCTTGTGAGGAGTTATAATTTGCAAAATTGAATGACCTTGGGGTGTAGGTTGCCTTGTACAACATTCCAATGTCACGATTGGGTGACTACATCTGAAATGTACTTCTCATTATTAGTGTTCTGCCCAAACCATTGGAAATTTCCTAAAGGCTTTTTGCTTTCACCTCTCTCGTAGACCTATGAAACGTATCTCAAAGATGGTGTCAGGTAGTATATGTAGGGAGTCAAGGAATATGTTTGACTAACATGACATACATGACTTCTTCATGCACAACGTGGTAGGTACCGATGGTAGCATAAAGGAGGTCAAATGGGAACATTGCATGCAGGAATTGGTGTTCTACAGTGTTTCAGGGTATTACCGGTCTCCAAATACATTGTTGTGTCTCAGATCTTTAAAGAAATTTCTAAATTCATTCTTCGTGAAAAAATTCAGTAGAGTCTCTCATCTTGCGCAACAATGTGTTCTAGGGTTAGAAATGAATTTCTATTACCTCCATGTCTCCTTTGGCCAATATTCCAAATAGGACACAATTCCTGCATTATAAACACGTGCAGTGTGCATTGTGCCATATAAGTCAATGTTGTATTGGGTAACCTAATTGCCTGAATTACGTTGTGCTCCTCCTAGGTCCACATGTGACTACAACTTCCAAAGCATGAGATCATCCGTTCTTCCACAGCAGGATGCATGCTAGTAGTATACTTAATGCAAAACCGCAGCCAATATAGTGAGATCATTTGGAATCAACTGAACAGGTGAAATCACGTTCATCCAAGCCTGGCATTCACTATTGGCTGATCTAATGGGTGGGATCCTACCGCCTGCATTACATCCTCCAAAATGAAATTCATTCATTTTAGCGTCTTGGGCTAAGTTCGTGGAATGTCCTCACACTTTCGACAAATAGTTCTGGCTAAAATGAGTGCACCAACACTCTACTATGATGTAGGACAAATTGTTCAGGTTTTGCAGTCTACTTTGGATTTAGGGAGTCTCGTGTCATTGAGGTTCCACTCCTGTACGAAACAGCGCTGCCATAACATTTTGTGGGTTGCTGTTGCCTGAACATTTCTGGCGTTCCCACATTTCTGGAGGAGACTCAGATAGCCTCATTGCATACATTACTCAGAAAGGGGCGTCGTACTGTTTTGTCTTGGACAATTGGCTAAGCTCGTCCGCCACAACTGCTATGACGTTCTTCTGCATCATGGCTGGTGCAGCTGATACCAACAGCTCAGCCTGGAACCTGTCATTTGCCTCTAAAATATCCAGAATTCGCCCATGTCCATGGTATATGCGGACGTACAACTCCATGAAGCGCAAAACAAAGAGGCCGCACTCATAATTTCCTTTTTGACGAAACGTGCAAACCTTAGTCGCCAAGGATAGTCTTCCTATTGGAGACTCGTGCAAGAGCTGCCACACCTTCCATACCTGACGAACATATTCCCTTTCCGCTGGAGAGCTGTGGATGCTGGCACTATCAAAGTGGAACACCCCATTCTCTTTGAAAATGAAGAGGGACCAGTGCGAAGAACTAATGTATGGAACGAGCACTTCCATGTTCATTGGACATGTCTTGTAAAAACGGGAGGGGATGAGGCAATCCTGTCCCCATTTTACACGCGCCTCAGTTGTGTGCTTCTCCCATGCTCGCATTAGTGGGCCCTACATGAATGACGATGCAATGTACACATGGCAACGAGTCTCTAGTGCCAAGCTCCACCAGAGACAGCGGCTCATGAGTTCCATAATGTTTTGACCCAAATACTGTCTACTCTTTCGCAGGTCTTGAAGTTGACAAATAGGGACAGGTAGTGAGTCTACATTTCCCCCATAGAAGTTAATATATCCCGAATCACGGTCGCCTATGCCCTTCCTGCATTCATTAAACATGCCAGTCTTCTAGACAGCAGAAGTCAGTGTTTCGAAAACAAACTGTCAGTGTTTCACGACTCGGAATAGGTAGGCTATGAATTTTTTCAGTACCTTGGCAACACTTCCATGAGGGCCTCTATTTGGAATTGCTCATATGTTTTCTGTATTGACGACCTCGGCAAAAAGGTTGAATTACTCTCCTCACTGGGGAGAGGGGGGAAAATAATGCTTTTGGGATGGGTAATATCCGAAACACTAGCTGGTTTCTGGGTGAATTCTTCCGTCATCTTGGCCTCCACGATGGGAGTGTTGGCTTCCTTCGTCCCTTCCATGTTCTGAAGCTCTGAGAAGTCCTCCGCAAGGCAACGAGGTGTGCCATGGATTGCATGTAAGCATTCTTCGAAATGTGCGGGATCCTTAGAAAATAGTGAGACCCCATTCAAGGGTGTGCATGACGTAGGGAGCTGATATACGACCAAGTCTTGTATTGATATGTCATCAACTTGCAATTCTGCTCGTAGCTGCGTGATGGTGAAAGCGTCTAACAAAAACGTCCCACCAACATCTCCGGATTTCACAACCTCTACGTTGTCAGTATGTATCGGGCCTGCTGGAATGGTAGAAGCATCGTACTCTGCCCACACGGCTGACTCATCCTCTTCGATCGCCTTCTGCATAGATTGTACTACATCGATGATCTTCTGGCGAGTGGCCGTCATCTTCGTCGTCCACTTTGGTGCATTTGAATTTGCAACCCAGCCCATGTCCAAGTCCTCACGTGCGCGCAGAACCTCGGCCCACAACTTTGCCTGCTGCACCTAGTCGTCTTTCACAAGTGTCGTCCAGCAATTCAGGAATTCGTGGGGAAAGTCACGCGCTAGGTCCTGTAATGCACGAATGCGCACATTTTGCACCCACTGCATTATGGGGACCATCACTTTCTCTTCTCTACCCTCTTTAATTAATTGAATCTCCTCCATCACTATAAGAAAACGGTGTCCGCCTGGACATCCAACCAAAAACGACGTATATCCGCGTAGACACGATACGTTGCACGAGACGTCAGGGTGTCAGGTCGAGAAAGTGGAGATTTTGCGATGATGTCTGTGTTAGCATTGCTAGATTGCAGTCACAGCATACTGATGCTACAAAAAACGTGCATGCAATGTAAGGCATCCAGGTGGACATCAGATGTTTCCCAGGATGTCCACAATAACATGTTTAGCCACGTCATCATCTTTGGTCAAACATACCTCACAAGTTTAGATAGAATTTTGGTGCGGTCAGAGGTAAAGTGACTGCCCAAGGCTAAAAAGAGGACAACGGGCAGGTGGTGACTTCTAAAAGCTTATGTGGCATTTGATGTGGCGAGATGAGGTGGTTATTGTGTGACGTGGACCGATGAGGTGGCAAGATGACATGGCTATTGTGTGACGTGGCATGATGACGTGGCTATTGTGTGACGTGGATAGGGGTGATGACGTGGCATGCCACGTCAGCAGTCGCGACCAGTCCATGTTCCGACTTGGGATGTCTCCGTGGACATCACACCTGACGTGCTGACGTCCACATTGACATTACTTCTAGCGTTAACATTTTGTACTTCCTGCGACTATAACTTCAAACCACATGCTATCCATGGTGTGTTTCATTACATCTGACTGGACGTGTGGGCGTTGTGAAAGCAACTGTAGGCGTCCACTTTGATGTCAAAAATGACTCCAAATGTTCATTTGAATGTTTACAATGACATCAAAGAAAATATAACTAAGACATATAGATGTTCTTTTGAATGTTTACAATGACGTCCAAAAAAACATAATTAAGACATGCAGATGTTTTTTAAAACATCATTTCAGACATTATTGTATTCATATTCCTACTCATATTCTAGTTTTGTATATCCCATATGATTTGTCATGCTGTCTACACCCCACTAGTATAAAAGGCTTGTCTTCTCATTGATTAACAAGTGGATTTTTAAGCCATGTAATATACTTAATAAATATAATGTATTGTGTACATGTGTATGGCATATTGTATATACTATATTTTGTATGATATATTGTATATATTGTAATTTGTATGGCATATTGTATATATTATATTTTAAATGACATATTTTGTATGCTGTGTTGTTATATTGCATATAATATACCATATATTGCATATTTTATATTGTGTACAATATATTGCTATAGTCTTTTATAACATATCACATGATATAATAAAATATACCTCATGTCATTGTTGATGTCAGACGAGACATCATGAGAAGCATACAGTTATTTCACCTGATGTTATTCAAGATACTCAGATGTCCACATTGATGTCTCAAATAACATCATTAAATTTTAAAAAGACAGTTTAGGAATCTCTGAGAAATGCCACGTCAGCATCTGCGGATGCCACGTCAGCCAATTTTGTCATCACTGACGTGACATGCCACGTCACGTCATTGCCATGTCACTGCCACGTCGCTGCCACGTCATAGACGGGCAATGGATGAAAAAAATGACACTCTGGCTTTCCCGCGCCTATGTGGCAGCCACATGTCAACTTCCTAAGCCCCCCGTTGACCGAAGTTTTTTTGGACATCACGATGTCCAGCCTAAAAATCTGCGTGGACGTAGCATGCAAAATGCATGTCCACGGCAGCGTGGTCTAATTGGACGTCCACCCTGACGTAGACACGTCAAGCGCGATGTCCGGATGTCAAAATTGCGATGTCTCGGCGGAGACAGTTTTCTTATAGTGCATGATGGTCTTATGGACGAGGTCAACTTCAAAGGGTTGCAATCCAGCAAAAGGAATGGAGCCTGTAATGTATACAATGACAATGCACACATCATCTGCTGTTGCATAAGGCAAATGCTCCTTACGACTGAACTACTGAGTCCCCAAAAGGGACATGTCAGTTGTCTCCACTTGCCATAGACGTTGTTCACTGCCATGCGCAAGACTCGCACTATGTGGGGCGGACTGACTCTGGGAATTCTTTATTCCAATAGGATGTAGCGGACACAAGCAGTCTCTTCCACTGTAGTACACACAATGGTCAGCAATCATCGTCATGCTAAATATATAGCACATAATCACAAACTGACCCCATTGCCAAAGGCCTACTGGCGCGAAACACTGTACAGAAATACTAACTGAAGGTAGTACTTACTATCATGACGCCAAGGCAACGACGGTAGTTTTCCAAGGATATCTCTATTCTCCGATATGATCATCCAAATTGGACACCAGTCCCACAAGCATGCCTCTCGTTGAATTTTTGTTCGGTGTCGAAAGTCCGCAAGGGCAGCCTCTACAATTCATTGCTCCTGGGTAGATATAAGTGCAGCAGCAATGTGACACTCACTCTCATAGTGGGCTTGGTCTAGCAAATACTGTAAGTATTGCGCCATCAGTTCCATGTCCGGCGGTAGTTTACCATACTTTAGGCTACTGCAGAGAAATTTGACGGCACGCCCCACGGCGGTTGCTACACGGGGAAAATCCTCCTCCTAACAAAACAAGAGAACATCACACTATAAGCATAGACTCTGATGGCGAGGCCTTGGGTCATGCGGTGGCCACAATACACTTAGGTGGTCACCCCAGTGACCGAAGGCTCTGACAGTTTTCTCACCCACTTCAAAAGAAGCAACCACTAGAGAATCTGAGTTGCAGGAATGGAGAAGTCTGTAGTACTCAGACCTTGGCATCGCAGAACCACCACATGCTACATTTCTGAATGGCCTCATCCAACTGTCCAGTGCTCCACGCCTCTGAAAATCTGGCGTTGAACTCCTTTCCTGACAGCCCCTCCCATGACCAACTGAGTAATTGGGGCCAAATACAGAGGAGGTGGTACACATCTGGTGCTTCACGAGTAATTGGGGGAGACTCTTTTGGTTGCGACGCTGCGAGAGCAGCTGCCTCCGCCAGCGTTGCCTTTCTCACTTCTTCTTCATTTTCTAGTAGTCTAGCCGGTGTCCTCCTAACCTCCCCCCTCCTAAACCCGCCAAGATAGTCGTAGTGGTTTCACACAACATTGCTCGTGCAGCACACACACCCCTAGCACCTAAGCATGTACTGAAAGGTTGCTATCCTAAGGGATACTATTTGCATCATCAATGCATGGCTGCGTGAGAGTAACTGTCCCAGATGAGTGACTGCCTTCCGTGTCATACATGACACGGAAGGGGGGCTCGTAAGGGCCACTCACCGAAACCTCTGTCAGCTCATCTGCAATGGCTGCAATGATGTTCTTCTGAATGTTTGGGCCTTGTACCTCCATGCGCACTTGGGCCTCGAATATGTCCCTTGCCCTTGATATCTCCACAATTGGCTCAGCAGCATGAAAGGCGCGAATATAACACTCAATAAACCGTAGCATACAGAATCCACACTCATAGTTTCCCCTCTGAGGAAATATAGGTACCTTCTCAGTGGTGGATGGCAAGTTCAGCTCCTTGTCGTGCAAGAGCTGCCATGCCCTCCGAAGGTGACTATTGTACTCCCTGTCGGTGGCGAAATCGTGAATGCCTGCACTGTCAAGGTGAAGTATTCGAGTCTCTGTCAAGATGAAAACTGACCAATACAAGGCACCAACATAAGGAACTATGACCTCCATTTGGGGTGGGCAGGTACTGTACAGTCAGTATGGAACAAGGTATTGCCGCCCCCACTTGAGTAGCACCTCGTCGCTTGGATCTGGCCCTCCAACCATAAGAGCGCCATGCATGAAGGACGACGCTATGTACTCCCTCCCCCGAGCCTCGGCTGAGAGACTCCACCACAACCGTCGACAAAGTACCTCAACGATATTTTGCCCGAGAAATTTCCTACTCTGTCTTAGGGCTTGGAGTTGAGACAATGGCACTGGTACTGAGTCCCACTGTCCTCCGTAGAAGTAAACTTGACCACTGTCACGCCCCCCCTTGCCCTTCCTACAAAACAACAACATGTCAGTGTCTCTGAGACAGTATTACAGTACTACAAAGAAAGTACAGAGCTCAAGTAAAACACCGATGAACTTTGGTACTTTGGCAAGGCTTCCATGAGTTCTTCTACGTTGAAGAAATCATAAGTCTTGTGAATAGAAAGCGTACACAAAGACTTTGTGTCCCCATCCATGGGTGATTTCTGGGCAAAAGTGACAGCCTTCGGATGTGTCACATTCCGTACAATGTCGGGATGAATGTCAGGGTGGCGCTCAACGTCGGAGTCGTCAGGAATGTAGGTGGACTTAGCTTTTGGTAACGTACTGAGAGTGGCGAAACACTGAGAAAGAGTTTGTGATGTGTCAACCTCAACATGCCTGACATCGCACAGTCCATGGGGCATAGTGCGTGGATGCTGTGCAAGGTCAGCATAGTACTGGGTCCAGACGACCTCCTCGTCTTCATTGAGCGCAGCGTCCATGTTTTCGATGAGGTCCCTTATCTTTCGGCATGCTTCCTTCACTTTGGCAGCCCACTTAGGAACACCGTTGTCTACAATTGAGCCTATGTCAAGCTCCTCTCGCATTCTGAGACACTTAGACCAAAACTTGCCTTGTTCCCCCCACTGTGCAGGCAGTGTTCTCGTCCAGCAACGATGGAACACACTTGGGAAGTCACGCGCCAAGTCTTGTAGAGCTCGCAATTGCACTCTTTTCACCCATTGCATGACGCTATCCATTACTCTCTCGTCCTTGCCGTCACACACCAATTGTGCGTCCTTCATGACACTAGCTTGTACAACATCTGGCTGAAACCCTGCCATTCCTGAAAAACGAAACGTCGCTTCGGAGGTGAACATGGATACAACAAGCATGAGGTCTCGTGTCCTCCGGCATAGGCTCTGAATCACAGAGTGACTGACGCCAAAGATGGGACATGTGAATTGCCGCCAACGTCCGAACATGTGGTGAAGTGCAATGCGGAGTACTTGCACAAAAAGTGGAGGCCGGAGCCTAGGAAGTCTCTCAGTAAGGAGCATGCATCGAGCTAACGTACTCTCCTCCTTTGCATTTTCCACATGGCTATAAATTGGCAACAGTTTTCAACAAAGACTGAAGCAGGGCAATAAATATAAGGGACGAACTCCCAACCGGGAACCCTATATAAGCTGAACATCCTACAAACACGACAGAAACGAAGACAAAGAATGTCATTCACAACGTGCAAGGAAGGTTTAATGTTTCACGCACCATCATGACGCCAAGGCAGTGGTGGTAACCTTTGAAGGACTTCGTGGATGATGTGGTCTTGCTCTGTGCTTAGTTCAACTGCCGCGATGCGACATTTCTCTTTGTAGGCTGCAAGGTCTTGTAAAAACTGCAAGTACTTCGCCATGAGTTCAATATCCGTGGGCGCCTTGCCATACTTCACAGATTGGCACAAAGAACTGATAGCGCGTCCAAGCGCCTCCCAAGTGTCTTGGTAGTCCTCCTCCTGCCAGAAAGCCAATCCCACACTACTTTTGAGCACTAAGCATAAGATATAGAGACATCACCACAATACTGAAACAGAACACTAAAACAGAACACTATATTGAAGCTGCATAGTTGTAAACACGAAGCAGGACTAGTACATGATGAAAACTGAAGGATGCGTCATAACTATTCCAATTCAGTATTGAATCACCTCAGCGTCACATAACCACCACATGTTGACTTCTCGAGTGGCTGCTTGGAATTTCTGAGAGTCCCAAGACTCCTTAAATCTTTCTACAAACTCCGCCCCGAACTGCCCCTCCCACGACCAATCCAACAAGTTTGGCCTTGCTCGGACGAGGTGATACATATCCGGCGCCTCAACTGTATGCGGTGCATGTAAGATAGGCTTACAAGCAGCCAAGGCATCAACCTTGACACGAGCTGCCACTCTAACCTCCTCTTCATCTCCACGAAGACGCTCCAGTCCAACTGCCTTAGCAGATTCCAGATGTGGGTGGAACGCATGGACTTCCGGTGAGCCTAACCCGGACAACCAATAATGATGTAGTGCATCATTCCCTTCATAGTTTCCCGTCCACAAGACTATCTGCAATGTCTGAGCCCTGGAAGTGTCATTCACTGATTGAACCCCAGTCCTGAACCCTTCGTGCGAGCCCCCATGAACCACCGTTGCAGGGGCAGAGGGAATCACATAGTCCGGCGGCGTCACGTGGTCAATGGGCATGACATTGTCGAAGGACAAGACATGGTCAGGGGTTCTTAGAAGTCCGATGTCATGGTCCTCCCCTTCTATAGCGCTCAGGAGGCGGTCAAATTCAGTGGTGTCATTGATGTTCGGAGAATTTGGCCTGCACCGAGTATCGACATCCGCTGCTTCTGCTAGTGTTTCGAAACCGGGCAAGGCAGATTGTCTCCACTGTTCTCCTAGAGTCTGCCTAGCGATGTCTACACCAAGAGAATCTGGAAGGTCTTCCACGACATTGCATTGACAACTAAGTCCTATGGGGTTAGAAGTGAGACCTTCAATGCCATTGGATGTAAGGCGTGAGGCTTCCGTTCCCCCTTGTCCCTTACTTCTGTTGGGGACACCCTCATTTGGCCTAGATACCCCTACATCATCCTTGCTCCTGCCTTTCCATTTCTTACTTGGCGCTTGAGTAGCCTGTGCAGATGGTCCATGAACATTACCCCAGACAGGATTAGTAGGCGCTGAACCAAATCCCCTTGCAGCCCGCAGATCAGCAATTGTTTGAGCGACAGACCCTTGCATTGTCTGTACCACTCCTACATCGTCGGCCATTTCTTCATGCAATATGTGATCTTGCCGCTGTGCTAACCTAGGTTTTGAAGACTGCGCGTGGACTGCATTCCTAGAGGTCCTCTGCTTCACAATGAATTTTGGTGCCTCCTCATCAGTGTCGCTCCGACCACCGACTTCATCGCTTCGCTATGGTGGCGGTGTTTTAGGCTGCGTACGAACTGCCCTACTTTTTGCACGACTATCGCGTGGACTACTCCTCACCTGTGTGGCAAGCACAATATCTTGGGTGACTCTCCTTTCCGCAGTCACACTGAGGTCATGCTCTTGGTTCATTTGGGCACGCTCCTAGTTAATCAAATGCAGAACTGTTGCTGCTCGGGTATGCACTAAACCCCTTGATGTTTGCACCTGCATCGCTTGCCTACTAGAACCCTTTGAAGCCTCCGCTGCTAAGTTTACTCCTGCCTCCGGTGTATGCTTCATTCCCTTCGGACGATCCCCTACAGACTCTAGAGCCCTCACCTTCGTACCTACACACACCTCCTTAGTCTTTCTAGTTCGTGTGACTGTCGCTTGCACATCCACAGCCTTTCCCTTTCGAATCATCTCTGACATCTTGCCTTGACCAAGGCCTTGATCTGGGTATGGCAACAAGCGCATGGGGTTGCCCATGTGGTCCTTCACAGCAAGACATTGTGAATTGAATCGGTGGGAGTTGAGCCGCATCTTATTGCTAAATGTAGCCTTCCCACAATGAATGCACTTGAAATACTTTCTGGACCTATCACCTGCACGTTGAACTAGTGTTGCTGCTTGTCCCGAACATTCCTCCAGAAGTCGTTTAAACTCGTCTGCTGTGCCGTAGTTGACATCGAAGGTGCATTTGTCAATAGTGACTTTTTGCCAGAAACCCTGCGTTGGAGTCCCTTGGCCGCTTGCCTCACCTTGTGACCCTTGTCCAATGGCCTCCCCCCCCGACCCCTGCGTGGTTGCCTCACCCTCCGACCCTAGTTCGGTGGGCTCACCCTTCGATCCTTGTTCGCCAAATGAAACCGCCTAAACCTTGGCATCAGGCAAGAGGTGAAAATGAGAAATGCGTAGCAACCACAGGCTTGCAAGAATGAAAAATCTTGGCGGGACATGTGAAGAAATTCCAAAAATAGTGCAGGCCAGTACATACCTCTGGAGGTGACATAAACTCTACATCAGCTGCGCCTCCCTGTCGTCTTTCCCCCTCACCCTATGCGACTGCTGATGCTTTCTTCAACTTCGCCATCATCACACAATACTTCAGAGGCCCTGGCGGTGTGTCGACGTACCTAAACCAGTTCCGATACGCTATCGCCTCGCCAAATCGAAACACTAGTTCGTAGTAGAAGTACTTGTCCGGGTAATGGTAGCCGTCCCTGAAACGAAAATAAAAGAAAATAAACACTCAATGACGTTTCCGCCGTTCGTAGCCCATTTGAAAACTGCCTAAACAATGCGAGGTAATAAACCCTCAGTCGAATTTACCACAACATGTGGTCGGTTCACCTCACTTCGTGTTGCAAGATAATAACAAAGACGATATTAATCGTGCCTCACCTAGGAGCAAACGACATCTGCGGCATTTCGCCCATTGGCCATTTCTATTATCCAGAAGAGAGTGCGATTTTCAAAGTAGAACACTGAATATATTTAGGAAGTTAACACACGCAAAGCAGAAGTGTCTCTGCCGTATGCCTGAAGCTTACGCAGCACAGCGGGAAACACGACGGTGCCCCGTAAACACTCTTAAGACCTATGCGCCATTGGTGCAAACCTAACGTACCCTCCCTAAACCCCAATTTCTCTACGGCAGTATACTACGTACACAATCCTTTGAGCTCGACTTCCTTGACCGCCCGAAGCGAGTTGCTCGAAGCACATACCCTACAATGCAGCAAACTCCACTAACACGACAGGCGACAACGCAAAGCAAGGGACAACGATGCGAGAACGAACCTCGGCATTCTTCTTCTCAGATGAGCTTTACTTCAGCAGCGCCTGTCCCGTCCACAGTACAGAGGAGACGTTGAAGCGAGAAGCTGCGCGAAGTTGTAGGCGGCCGTTGAACCCTCATCATAGCAACATCAAAGTTCCTCACCACAGTGGTGGGACTACTTGAGACATCTTCAAGTGCCTACGTCAACCCTGCGCCCCGCGCCAAACAGCCCATGTCTCCCGGCAGTCCCTGCAAATTTGTCACCCCGCTCCCAAATCCTAAAAACAACACGAGAAACGACTGGAACCGCAAGAAGCTTAACACTTGCAATGGACAACGTACTTCGACGACGCTCTAGAGCAAAACACTGCGCAGAAAACAAGAACCACGCGCGCGCAGCCCAGGTGCACATGCGTACGCGTGACGCACTGTCACCTGGCCAAAGAAGATTCCAGACCCAGAGGAGGTTCGAGCAGCCGAGCCTGAACCGAAGCTAAAGCCAAACCAAGCGTCAGTGAAACACCGTACATGCGTTTAGGACTTTAGGGTGCCTGTCCAAACAAATTTCAATTTGAATTATTTGTCAAGTTATTGGACTAGTGTGATTACTTTGGAGTTGAATACAAGTCTTTTTTGAAGAAATGTAATTAATGTAAAAGTAGTCTTTAGTTTGATAGTTTAATTTGTTTTGGCTTCTTCATTGAAATGAAAACGTTGCACCAATCCAGGGACATCTAACCCTTAGAAGGAGTTAATAATTCTGGAAAATTACTCCTGACTGAAAATGAGAACAAATAAAGCATTTCATGGAACTGCTGATTTTGTTTCATATTACCATTTTGCAATCCTAAGATAAAAATTAAAGTTGAAATGGTTACCTAATAAGCGCCATTAAGTGTTTTCTTTCCCTAAATTGTAATGAATGTCAATAAGTATGTAGACACTAATTTCATGTATAACCCGGTCGGAGACTTCAAGCCCTTAACAAAATTAGTGTACAGTGATCATTCAAATGTGAACCCATCTCAACATTTCGATGGGGTCATTTTTGTTTTGATGTTGCTAACCCTTTAACAACAAGTAATCTACGGACAATGATGAATGAAATTGGAATGGTGTATGTCAATAATGACCCCATGCCATTTATGAACAAATCCCTCTGTATAGTGCATTCTCCGTAAGGCACTCCAATTTGTCAATGAAAGCCTTTATTCAACAGAAAGCTTCCAAAAATTGTCCCACCAAAGGTTCAAAATATTTTCCTCCATGTCTGCATTTTCCCCCCTTTACCATTTATGCCCTCACAGTACTCTACTGAAGGCCCCCCCTCCAAGGTAAACAATATATAACTACTTGAAACCCATGGTTCCACAACTTCTTTGAATGGAAATGTACTAACTTCCCAAACCCCAAAATTCTCTCATCTTTACGCTAAACCCTAAACCGAATTGCGAGGCTATAAAACATTCACTTCATAAAATTCACTATCATGAAGACAAACTCGTCTTCTTAACCCTCTAAATATTTCTGGTAAAAAATTTCCCTGAATTACAATAAAATACTGTAGAGAACATCAATGTCCACGACATGTTCAAAGAACACATTGAATAGCTTATTCCATATTCCCATCGTGTATTGGCACAACCCTATTAAATTCATACTACCTTCTGGCAGTTTAATTCCCCCCGTACTAGCCATCTTTCTTGTGAAGGAGTCGCCCGCTCGATTGGGGTCGACTCCTTCATGTGTTTCACGTGGATGTATGGGTAGGGAGATTCCTCCACCCTAGGTAGCATTTTTTTTTGTGAAGGAGTGGCCCACTCGATTGGAGTCGACTCCTTCACGTGTTTCACGTGAATGTATAGGTAGGGAGATTCCTCCACCCTTGGTAGCATTTTTTTTCGTGAAGGAGTCATCCACTCACTTGGAGTCGACTCCTTCACGTGTTTCACGTGGATGTGTGGGTAGGGAGATTCCTCCACCCTAAATAGCATTTTTTTTTGTGAAGGAGTGGCCCACTCGATTGGAGTCGACTCCTTCACGTGTTTCACGTGGATGTGTGGGTAGGGAGATTCCTCCACCCTAAATAGCATTTTTTTTTGTGAAGGAGTGGTCCACTCGATTGGGGTCGACTCCTTCACGTGTTTCACATGGATGTATGGGTAGGGAGATTCCTCCACCCTAAATAGCATTTTTTTTGTGAAGGAGTGGCCCACTCGATTGCGGTCAACTCCTTCACGTGTTTCACGTGGATGTATAGGTAGGGAGATTCCTCCACCCTTGGTAGCATTTTTTTTTCGTGAAGGAGTCGCCCGCTCGGTTGGGGTCGACTCCTTTACATGTTTCACGTGGATGTATGGGTAGGGAGATTCCTCCACCCTAAATAGCATTTTTTTTGTGAAGGAGTGGCCCACTCGATTGGGGTCGACTCCTTCACGTGTTTCACATGGATGTATGGGTAGGGAGATTCCTCCACCCTAAATAGCATTTTTTTTTGTGAAGGTGTGGCCCACTCGATTGTGGTCGACTCCTTCACGTGTTTCACATGGATGTATAGGTAGGGAGATTCCTCCACCCTAAATAGCATTTTTTTTTCGTGAAGGAGTCGCCTGCTCGCTTGGGGGCGATTCCTTCACGTGTTTCACGTGGATGTATGGGTAGGGAGATTCCTTCACCCTTGGATAGCATTTTTTTTCCGTGAAGGAGTCGCCCACTCGATTGGGGTCGACTCCTTCACGTGTTTCACGTGGATGTATAGGTAGGGAGATTCCTCCACCCTTGGTAGCATTTTTTTTTGTGAAGGAGTGGCCCACTTGCTTGGGGTCGACTCCTTCACGTGTTTCACATGGATGTATAGGTAGGGAGATTCCTCCACCCTTGGTAGCATTTTTTTTTCGTGAAGGAGTCACCCACTCGCTTGGGGGCGATTCCTTCACGTGTTTCACGTGGATGAATGGGTAGGGAGATTCCTCCACCCTTGGTAGCATTTTTTTTCGTAAAGGTCTCACCCACTGGCTTGGGGTCGACTCCTTCACATGTTTCACGTGGATGTATAGGTCGGGAGATTCCTCCACCCTAAATAGCATTTTTTTTTTCGTGAAGGAGTCGCCCACTCGCTTGGGGTCGACTCCTTCACGTGTTTCATAAGGACGTATGGTAGGGAGATTCCTCCACCCTTGGTAGCATTTTTTTTCATGAAGGAGTCCCTCACTTGATAGGGCTCGTCCTTCACATGTTCCATGTGGATGGAATGGTCATGAGATTCGTCCAAGTTCAGTGTATCAGTATAATTTTTTGAAGTAGTGTCTCCGAATTCGGTTATTGAATGAAAAAGTTATGAAGATAAGGGAGCATAAAGTTTCCTATATTGCTTTGACATTTTTTCTCTCAAAATATACAACCGTAATAAATAGGCTATTTCTTTATTCACTTATCGTTTTCTATATTTTCTATATTTTGTTACAAGAAACACTAACCGAATCAATTGGGCTACTGCTTTATACACTTCCATTGATGGAGTGTTACGGAGTTTATACTCAATACTACACATTTTTCCTGAAGTCACTCCTTGAACCCCTTGCACCATGACTCCTAAACCCTAAACTACCATAAACAATATTGGTAGCAGAGAATAGAATTTTCTTATGTCTTTCCACTTTTTCTTACATGTGCTTGTATAGCCCAAGCACTATATTCTTTGAACATTGGGCTTTATGAAGTGCGTAGGAGGGAAGGTACGCCCCATCCCTAGTTTTTTCTCCGAAGATGAGACCGACCCCCCAGCATGAAACCATTGTCAACACAGTACTTTAAGAACTTATGTCGAAGGAAATATGGGGAGCGTCCCTTCTATTATCATTTTTGGGTTTAAGCCCTTTCGTAAACCTAACCATCTGAAAGCATTGTAAGCTACTGTAGTTGAGGCAACTTCTGGTAGGACAAGTTCAACATTTCTCCTTTCATTTCCTTGCTTCGAAGGCTAACATAATCTCAGGATTCTTGTTGTTCATCATTAACCTCCATGAATAGTTTAGTGTAAATGTTCAAGGAAGAACCCTAAACCCTTTCCATTTTCTTTTCCAATGTTTTTTGCCGAGCAAAACAATTCTGCCTTTCCACTCAAACCTTTGAGAACTTGAGTGCAATGAAGCCCCTGTAATGCAACTATAGGTTTCATTCCTAATATAGAATAAGCACTTCTGGGTCAGTGTATGATAAATTTAGCTGGAATTGCGTGCTTCATTTCCCTTATATTCATTTTTCAATTGAAAAGTACATTAACAAATGAATGGTAATGCCTATAATGAAGGATATAGCATAATACAATACTTGCAGGAAGCCATGTCTACTTTCTAGGAAGCTTGTCCAACCCTAAATTTTGAACTAGAAATCCCTAGCCTTGAAACCAAAAAAATAGCCAAAATTTGTTAGAATCCTTCCAATGCAGACCTTGAAGAGGAAGAGAAGACCTTTCCAAGAAGGCTATATAGACATTGTTGAATTAAACCTCAAAAATACATCACCTTGCAAATCATCTCCATTATAGGAGAAAACAAAATGTGCATTTTTATTGTGTTGCACAATCCCTTTGCCCACTCTTATTCATGCCTTACATAATCATCCTTGTATCAGAATTACCATTTTTAATGGTAGCCTTTAGGAAGGCAAAGTAATTGGGTGGACAAATATTTCCAAAATTTTGGAAAATGGAGGCAATTATCGGACTTACAAGGACCTCATTCACCCCTTAGCCCTACATTGAAATCCTAAAGTGTCAAAGTTCAAGAAGAAGTGGATTGTGGACACCCTCAAAAATATTTTCAAAAATAACAATAACTCCCTATTGCTTTACGCGAAGACAATGACAATACTCACTTCCAATATTGACAGGAACATTAAAAAATTATATGAATAACTGTAAGATTACACCAATTTAAACTTCCGCCTAAACCTTTTGCTGCTTTAACCCTAGCCGTCAACACACTAGACAATAAAACCCTAGTCGCCACAATAATAGCCAAGAAAACCCTAGCCGTCACAGGCTGAATGTTGTGGCGAAACACTGCATCAACATTGTCATGTACATATGCATGCAGCATAGGGCGTCCATGATCCATGTCGCATGCGACCATGCCAGTATGCGACATGCATCATTCATGCACCATGATGGATGCATGCATGGGGATCATGGCAGAAACACTACAAGTAATACACTGCTGAATTATCCTGCAGAATTTACCATAAGTAACTGCAATTGTGCACCTGTATGACAGTGCAGGAATTAATTCACGTAAGAGCAAGCGAAAATAAATCTCTGCCCGGGACAGGTGCAGCCAGTAACTCACTGAACCAGCCAGGCTCATAATGAGCCGCAAAAAGGAGGGTGAGAAATAGTGTGCACCCAAAGGGCATAGTGTATTTTTAAACAAGTATGATATGCCACATAAAGGGCAAGGATGATTTAATTATACACCACAGAGCATACGCTAATAAAGGGCTAGGGAGGACTGACCCCTCTATTGCTCCAACAGAGGGTAAAATGTAAAAACTGCCTCCTATTTTGTGCTGTTAAAATTCTAGATTTAGTCACTCCCCCTAGCTAATTTGGGGTCTCTGATTCCAAATATGATTTCAGAATTTGAAAAAAAAAAATTGTGTGAAAAATATGAAGTTCCAGCGTTTTCTGCGAGGGTAAGAAAAAGGGCAATAGAGGCGTCAGTCCTCCCTGGCCTACGCTAAAGTGAACCATCCTGTAACTAGAAGGTTAATCTCTTTGCTTGAAGTTACTGCTTCAAAACCAAATATAAATGTAGGTTTGGACCAAAAAGCTAAGAAAATCTCTTACAAGTTCAGTTCATGTACAAAAGAAAAAGAGGCTAAAATAATAGTTGATCACTAGAGATAGTTGCCCATGTTGATTGCATTAACCCCTAAACTTCCTTCTCTATGTTTTCACTAAATCGCTCCAAAATTGCCATTTCTAGTACAAGTACCAAATTTTTGAATTGACACATGTAACCGTAGGATCTTGTAGTATGTTGACTTGAGAATATTGAAATCATATTTTTAGCCCTGCAAAAACAAGGCGGTTGCACTTTATAAGCTCACTATCCTAAGAAAAAATGTCCAAAATGGTGGTTACTCTTTGGATTCTTTTTCCTAAACACGTTGGTCACGTGCTTGAAAAATTTCAGATTATTTCGAATTGTACAACATATAGAATGATTCAATATTTTAAATTGTTAAGGATTTAATTATGAAATTGAAAAATGCCAATCCCAATGGTTGAAATGTTGTTATAAACAATTTACATCCTATGATTTTATTTTTTTCAAAAAATATTGAAAACTGAATAAGATAAAGGACTTCAAAGTTTATTTTACAATAGAGAATCCATAACTGCCCACAAATAAAAACTACTCATAACTTTCATCTCATTGATCAAAATGGAATGATTCAAAGCTTTCCACATATATATAACCCTAGAAAACCAATTTCAAATTTTTGTTTTAAAAAAAAGTGATATATTTCTGATCTACCTATATTGCCCAACGGTTAAAAAAATAATATATTTGGCCATAACTTTTAATTCATATTTCCAAATGTCATGAAATTTGGTGCATATGAAAGATATTCCTTGTTCCCACCTTCTGTTAAAATTTCAGTCTAAAATATGCAGATCTCTAGTCACATGTACATACCCAAAAAATTTATATTACCAAGAAACTTATGATTTATATATATATTGGGAGGTTAAGTCAACCTACCTTCATCTAGTAGTAATTTTTTACTAAAAGATTAGCTTAGTCATATTGTGTCAAAAATATACTTTAAAGATTTACTGCACTTTTCAATTGGCCATAAGATAGAATGAAACATAAAAGCAATTTAACCCTTAAGAGACCAAATCATATTTTTTTTTTTGGCAATATAGCAATTTCACCATGAATGGAATTAATATTTTTTTTGGAAATTTTCACATAGCACATGCCTGAGGAATAGGTTTAAGGCCTGACAATTTTCATAACTTTTGACTACATGGATAAAAAGTTATTGTATGATATGTAATTTTCAACATTCGGTAGGCAACCTAGGTAGCAAAAAAAAACTTCTTCAAAATCACTTTAAAAAAAAATTAAAATTAAAAATTGGTTCTCTAGATTTATATGTAAGCGGAAAGCTTTGAAAGTTATGAGGAATTTTAGTTGTGGGTAGTTTACGGGTAATTATAAAATCTCTACTAAATGGTTAACAATTTAGTATTTTGAATCATTCTCTACTTTTTTCTACTTACTATTTTTTTCCTATATGTTGTACAATTCCATATGATCTAAAATTTTCAAGCATGTAGCCAACTTGCCTTGAAGAATGAATCCAAAGAGTTACAACTATTTTAGGCATTTTTTCATTATATTCTAACATAGTGAAGTGCAATTGCCCAATTTTTTGCAAGGGCAAATTTTTTTTTATTACTTCAAAGCTAATATCTTGCAATTTATATGGTGGAAATTTCTTAAAATTTTTCCATATCTTCTCAAACCAGCATACTACAAGATCCTACAATTACATATGTCCAAACATGTTTTTTTTTTTCATTATTTATTCATTCAATTTTTCAAAAATTATGTTAAGATGCATTCAAATGATTTTTCAAATGCTAATAAATCTCAACAAAAATTAAGACAATTTTATATTAGAAATTATTGCTCAAATGCTAATGCAAATACTTTCAAGAGGTCACAAAATATACTATATATATTATATTTTATTACTTGGCATCAAGACTATATAATAAAGTGGGTTTCCATAATCCTCTACCAACCAACCAACAAAACCTCAATTTTACAATTACTAACGTTACTAGATTTTCAACAATTGCCACGTTTGGGCAAATCAATTTTCTTGAGCCATTCCTCTAATTCCTTCTTCCTTTCTGTTTGCTTTTGCAATTCAAACTTTTAAAGCATTAAATATTTAAATTTGAATTTTGAATCTAAAGTAGTGTGTTCTATTCCAACACCACATTATTATAAAATTAAAATTAATTTCTTTTTCTAATTTTTCAATTCATAAAAACTTTGAAATTCAATAACTTTTACACTATAAATCCAAATGCCAAAAAACAAAGCCAAAGGTACTAAGCAAGCAACCAAGGGATACAAGATTAAGTAGATCTCTCTTCCTTTCCTTTGAATTTTGCAATTCAAACTTCTAGAGCGCAAATTATTTAAATTTAGATTTTGAATCTAAATATAGAGAATTATGAAAGTGTACATAATTATGACACTCCTGGGTATTATAAAATAAAAAGAGAAATAATTTTGTAATTTTTCAAATTATGAAAAACTTTGAAATTCAATAACTTTCACATCATGTCCAAATGCCTCAAAACAAAGCTCGTGCACCCGGCTCCTCAGAGAACACAACCAGGGGACGCATGGATCCCGAGATCTCACCGTAACAAACAAAACAAACAGCCTAGTTTACGGTATAGATATATCAGCACATTCACGTCCCCAAATCAGCATTTTTATGACATTACAATGGACAACAACTTGCAGAAGTTCACACACAATTTGAAAACAACTGGGATTATTTTACAATCAAGCATGTATTCACATACAAATATAAAGAAAATAAGTAGACCCCGTGATAAATTCTGCAGGAAGTATTGTACATACAGAGATCAACAGTGTTCTTGCATAGATTGCAACCAAAAAGGGATTACTTCCGGTGATGGCCGGGCTGCGCACTATTCCGATATTTCCAGCATAAGCAACTGATATAAAATCCGACAGACAAACGATCTCTCTTCAATAAATCCAGCAGCAGCATTCACCACCAACCACCACAAGGTGGGAAGTCCTCATGTTGACAAGACCAGTCAACTTCCCTGTCGACATGTAACCTACTGTAGAAGCTCTGTCATCAGACGAAGCCAACTCATGAATCGCCAAGAAGACTCTCAAAGGGTGTGTATAATTTCACAGAGTCAGCAGCTTTATTATCTGCACCACAGATGCTTCGATCTCTTAAAAAAAAAGAAAGCCCTCACTCGGCCAAACTAACGCACCTCCTACTTAAGTTACTTACCCCGATACACCTAAAGCTTTTTAATCTACAATAGACGCGGCCTCCGCCCACAATCGTTCGCACGCCAGTATCAATAGATGGGTCTCTAGTAGGTGTAACCCTTCACGAACATGCCCTGCTTCGCCTCCTCGGCTTCACCCTCCTCCGAGTACTTCCCGATCTGGGCCAAAGAGTTGGCCTTGGCGCGGACCAACAAAGCCTTCTGGGCGGCCTCCACGTTCTCGGGCTGACCCTTCCAAGTCTTCAAAACGGAGTTCTGAAGAGCGCGCGCGTACGAGAAAGACACGTGCCACGGGTTCGGGCTCTGGTTCATCGCGTTCAAGTTCAAAGTCGCCTCCACCTCGGATTGGCCTCCGGACAAAAACTGCACAACCAGACACACGCACTCCCTTAAGCTCACCCGGAAAAACCATCACTGCATACCGCTGATTCACTGGACTCACTATCACATACACATCATGCATTCCACGCCAAGGCCATTCCACGCCTTCGCCGTTCCAGACAATCCGCTGCCTCGAAAACGCAAGCCAAAATTGTGCAACATTCTCAGAAAGAGGGAACGCAAGCACGCACCATGATTCCGGGAACGGAGGGCGGCACGCGCCTCTTCAACATATTCAAAGTGTACTCGGCCACCTTCTCGGGCGAAGCCCGCTCAGGGCACCCGGCGCCGGGGGTCACCATGCTCGGCTTCAACAAAATGCCCTCGAACACCACGTTGTTCTCCGCCAGGAAGTAAAACACTCGCGACCACACCCGGGAAGCCACGTCCAGAGTCTGGTCGATCCCGTGCTCGCCGTCCAACAGGATCTCGGGCTCCACGATCGGCACCAAACCGTTGTCCTGGCAGATGGACGCGTAACGGGCCAGGCCCCACGCGGCCTCGGTGATGGCCAACTCGGTAGGGCCGTTGGGAATGCTGATCACAGTCCTCCTGTTCAACCAACCAACCCACCGAACACGCATGTCACTCACGAAGTCCAAATCCTGACCCGTTCCGAAACGCATCAATCGCAAGAGAAATGCCACAACATCCCACTCTCCAGGCCCAGACACTCACCACTTGGCGAAACGAGCTCCCTGCTTGTAGTAAGCGGCGGTCCTCGACGCCAAACCGTCCAGGCCCTGGCACCAAGACTCGTTGTTGGAGCCCGTCAAAGGCACCAAACCCTGCAAAACACAAGCAGACATAATCAGTCACCGTTCGTCCCCGGAAACCTAGCTCAACGCAAACGCTGAAGCAGCGGGAAGGAATGCCGTGCCCTACCTTGTCCACCTTGATGCCGGGGATGATGCCGTTCGCCGACAACACGTCGATCATCTTCTTGCCGTCGCTGGTGTTCTGGTAAAGAGTCTCCTCGAACAGGATGGCGCCGGAAATGTACTCGCCCAGACTCGGCGTGCTCACCAGCAGCTGACGGTACGCCTGACGGTTGGCTTCCGTGTTCTCCAGCCCGATGGACGCCAGACGCAGACCGCACGTGGCGTTGGATTCGTCCATGGCCATGATGCCCCGACCCTTGGTGGCGATCTTGTTCTGCACAGCGCCAAAATTCAGCACGTCGAATTCAGACAACGCGCGGCACATGCACGACTCATGCACACGGATCATCGACCGATTTCCATGGACCGGCCATGGAAACCGAATTTCACTTCCAGGCCACACTTAGAAGACCTACGACTTGCCAATGCGCGGAAGGACCGTGCTTCGTTTCCGTCTTCCGCACTGCCAGCTGCCAATGCGTCTAACCAATGACCACCAATTGGTTCACCACGGCCATTCATCGCTCTCACATGGCGGAGAGACACTCGCTCACTACCCCCCAATTGCTACAGACAATCGCGACAGGCTCGTGGGGACCGAACAAGGTCGCAATTCAAGCCCACCCAGAGGATTCTATATATCGCTTCACGTTCTCATCGGACACATCCGAAATTCCCCAACCCTATCCATATCGTTCACGACGCTCGCTTCAAACAAACGAAACATTGCCAACCCCAAATTCCGAAACACGCATTGCACTCCAATCGCATACACACACACACACACATTCTTCCGAATTGCAAAAATTCACAACAAGCATTGGCGCCAGCGCCAAGACAGAGTGGCTCAGGCGAAAACGCACCGCGGTGGCGATGAGCTCCTCGGTGTAGCCCGCGGCGCGCACGGCGAAGGCGACATTGCTCTGGCCGCGGGAGGCCGCGGTCTGCTGCTGCTTCAACGCATTGCCGCAGAACTCCGACTTGCCCACGCTCACGGACTGCTTGAGCGCTGCGACGCTCGAGGTCACGGCGACGGCGGCCATTGCGTCGGCGACGATGCAATTCGCGGAGTGATCGCAACGAACGAGCAGCTCGTCGAAGCGAAAGGAGCAACGACGTGATCGAGTGAGGGGAGTGAATGGACGCAGAGCTGCACGCGAAGCGAGAGTTCTATCTGCAGCACGGAGTGGGGGGAGCCCAGGTCGCGGTCACTGCCTGACTAGGAAAAGCGCGACTGCCCGAGGTTTGAGCTGGCAGAATCGGGGTCTGGCATTGGTCAGGAGTTCCTGCCACGTTTGATTATGGGGGGTGGTGGCGAATGGCAGGGGTGTTTAGGGGAAAGCACTATCCTGTTGGGGTATGTGGCTGGGAAGGGGGCAGGCGGGAGAGCCACACAGCGACGCTCACGCGTGCTTGCTTTGTGCTCGGCCTTTGAGTGGCTTTTGGCCCGGTGGTGCAACGGAACTGGCGTGCTAACCTTTTACCTCAAAATCTCTGCCACTGGTTTCATCACCATGCTTGAGTTCTGGGTGGGCAATGAGAAGCTTGGGAAGCTTTTGAACCAGTGATGTCAACCCTTCACCCATAAACAACTCTGCGGCCATTTTTCGGCCTATGGATGACAAGGAATCCTTTTAGTAGGACAGAAGTGCAACTATTCATCCTCGGAATTTTGTTGTGAAAAGGAGAGGTCTCCTACGGTAGTTTGAGCTCCAATGAGTACTTTGCAATTTTGTAAGCAAATGATTCACATGGTAACCGCAAGGGATGATTTCCATAGTCACTAATCTTGTTCTTTTAAAGGTTAACCCTTAAATGACACACTGGTGACCATGGAAATCATCCCTTATGGTTATCATGTGAATCATTTGCTTACAAAATTGCAAAAGTACTCATTGGAAGTCAAACTATTGTAGGAGACCTCTTTTTTGCACAAAAAAATTCCAAGGATGAATAGTTGCACTTCCATCCTACTAGAAGGCTTCTTTGTCATCCACCGGATGCCAAACATCGTTAAAAGATTTGCTCCTCCCCCATGACCAAGGTAGTCACCAAAATGCTTGGATTATTGAACCAATAGGTGCATTCTTTGTTTTTACAATGAAACATCAAGCCATCCATTAAATCATGACATTGTTTTTAGCCTCTATGTTGTTAACTCTTACATGTTGTTGAGGATGTTTGGCATTTGATGGATGACAAAAAAATCCTTCCAATAGGATAGATTTATCCTCGGAATTTTGTTGTGAAAAGGGGAGGTTGTCTATAGTAATTTTGACTTCCAATGAGTGCTTTGCAATTTTGTAAGAGAATGATTTAGAGGGTAACCAAAGGGATGATTTCCATGGTCTCCACTCCATCCTTTAAGAGTTAAGAGTTTATACAGTAGGCCGGGTTTACACTATGGTCCTAGACGAAGAGGTCCTAGATTCTAGAAATACTCCATTTTAGACTCAACATTCTCCTAATTGTATTTAAGTAGTTCATTAAAAAAATTGTTGGAAGTTGGGCTTGGACTTATGTGTAAATGACTTAGGTCCAATTTGGTGGGTCTTTTTTAAAAATTAGGGGAGTTTTTTTATGAACCCGGACCTAAATCCAAGTGTAAATGTTGTAGATGTGATAGTGGATCCAATGTGAGAAAATTGGGAGTTTAGAGGATAGAAATTATTTGCCTGGTAGAAATTCTTGAAAAAAATAAGAAATAGAAATAAAATTATTTGATTGAGATTGGATCCAAGTAAGGAATTTGGTTCCTCAAATCATTGCTCTCCTTTGAGTTCCTTAAGACTAAGTTTACATCCAAAATTGCCCTCCAAATTTGCACCAGACAAGTGTCATGTCATTTCAACAAATTTTGAACCAAACCCTAGTCCAAACACTTTGGATCCAATCTCCAACTCTTAACCAAATGAATAGGATTGCACGATTTTAGAGTTTATTGGACTTGGAGTGTAGTGTAAATTTGGCCTAATCCATATTATATAAGTTGATATTGTTTTTTGAAAAGTTGTCCAAAAGCTAAGTCAATTTCCCTTTGATATCAATGAAGTTTATTTTTATAATCTACTAGGTTTTCATTTGCCATTGTTTCCAACTATTTATCTCTTAAGTAGCAGAATTCATGGATAATAATATCATTGCTTTAACCTTGAAATAATGTTGAAGACATTTAGTGTTTTTTAGATGATTTTATAAGGGTTTTATAGGATGGAAAAAAATAACATTCCATCTTAAGTTTTTAGGGTGTTGATTGAGTGCATTTTAAGTGAATAGTATTGGATATTCCTTCAATATTGTATTATTGACTTTTCAAGAGAAGAAGACACCTTAATCCATGGATCACCCTTGTAGTGCATTTTAGTCAATTCTTGTTCTATACTCTTCTCAATTGTTCCTTAAAAATGACATTTTTTGAATTTTAGCCCAAATAATGAAATGAAGTTTATCAAGTGTAGTTTCTACTCTAATGGAAAAATTGAAAAAATTAAATATTTTATTGCAATTTGAACTTTGGACCTATGACTATAGATTGTTGCCATATTTTTAATTTCAAAATAACACAATAACTTTGGTTTATACCACAATGTAATACACCATAACATACACCTATTTTTATAATTTCAGATTTTTTTGAGCATATTTTGTATATGATATGGATTTTCTTCACTTTTTCCTTTAAGAAGCCACAATAATTTCAAATTATCACAAAAAAAAATTGTAATTTTTATAGCTCATAGAAGATGTGTATTTTCATCTCTTGAAATAAATATAAAAAATTTCATTCATATATAATTGCAAAATGAAAGCAAACAAAGTGAAGGATTGTGAGGCTTGGATGTAATTCATCCATTTTGTATGACTCCCACAACCTCCCCCCCTCCAAAATGTTCGCCATCCTCCTAGTGAATGTTGGATCTTTTATGGATAAATTTGCTTCTATATTAGCCATGCATTTGAATCCAATTTAAGTTTTAATGTTATGTTTTGCCTTTAACCTCCAATTAATAAGCGTAATTTTAATAGTCAATTACAATACCTGAATTTTTTAAAACTAATTGTATCCCTATGAATTCAAATTTTAATCACCTCAAACATCTAGGTACATAATAGGAGGTTTGGAGGTAGGAAGTTGATCATGGGTTTATCCAACTTTGAAAGTTGTATGATAAACAATGTCAAATACATTTTATTAAATACATCACATTGGTTCAAATTCATATAAGCACTCAACTTCAAAAGATATGGAGAAAATCATACCATTCGAGGTATAAAATAAAAGATATGGAAGTTGAAAGGTGATCATGAGTTCATCCAATAATGAAAGGTGTTTGAAAAATAAATTATTAAAATATATTCTATTAAATTTGTTGCAACCATGCAAATTTAAATCCATACCTTAAATTCAATTGTTTGTTACGTTGAGATCTCCTGGACCATGCATCCCCCGTTTGTGTGCTAGGTACTGTTGGAAAGCCCTCAGCGAGGAGGGGTGCATCGGCTTGGTTTTGTGGCATTCCAACTCACGGCGTGTGAAAGTTATTGACTTTCGAAGTTTTTATGAGTTGAAAAATTATAAAATTACTTTTACTTTTCTTTTCGACTATGGCAACGTGCACAACTATACATTCAATTTCAAAACCTTTATAAAGCATAGGTTTCTTTCCATCTACTATTGAAAGTGTATAAAAGGAAAAGATTGAATAACTTAAAAATTAAAGCATAAAACTCAATAGTATTCATTGGTGTAGAATTCGAGCTTGCTAAAGCATTACAAAAAATTTCAGGCCTCGAGAGGGCTGTTAAGGTTTTGATTTTCAGCATGCCACAATGCAAGTACAGGAAAAATAAAAAAATATTAAAAAATACTAAAATACTAAAAATATTAAAACCTGATGTGGCGCTGACGTGGCACAAGTAGTGCCACATCAGCTGCTGTCATTAAAAAAATAATAAACAATAAAAAACAGTTTTATTTCCTCTATAATTGTACCGGAGGTTGGCCTTTTGGGCCTGAATTTTTTTTTAATGCTCCTTTCATTTCCAAACGAATATCCATTCTTTGTTATCGTCCAGGATTCCGGGCTTCACACTTTTCATGTGACGAGTCCAACCCCCACGTGTCAGGTGCTCACGAAGCGTGCTAGTAAGTTACGAATTCTCGCCTTCAGCAGAGCATCTATTGATGGGATTTAGGGTTGGGTGCTGAAGAGAGGACCCTCTGCCCTGTGATCGATCGTTTTGCAATGTTGATTCAGTTGTTGCGCTAAGGATTCGAGGTGGACGTGGTTTCTGCTGCGGGGATTTCTTTTCAGGTGTGCGAAGCCTTTGAATCGTGTTGTGAGTGGAAGTATCAGTGTATCGCTGGACGTGGCGCTGTGTGAGGGTACTTGTCGGCGATTGTTGGCCATAAAATTTGCATGGAAATGGTGGAATGGAGCTCTCATTAGGATTTTCTGTGACCAGATTGTGTTGATTCTTTTTCTGAGAATGGTGATTTCTTTGTTTTCGATGAAGCTTGGCAATTCTCATATTCTTTTTTTTGAGGGTGGAACGCATTATTTGTAATTTGCAGTGACTGTTTGGACAAAGCTTCGCTCCTTGTCCCGAGCTGGTCGTTTTGAGTGGTATGGTCTGAAGGAGGACCGCAACTTTACCAAGTTCTGTAACGATCTGATGTGGACAAGGAGAGGATGTTGCTACTGATACTTTCCCGGAATTGGATTAGTTATAATTTATCGATTTTAGACTGGATTACGGGAATAGTGACATTCTCCGGCTTCTAATTCAGTATCAAAATTTCTGTGTTTTTAATCGTTTTTCAGTCTTTGTGCGAGTATTTACTGCTTGAGAACAGAATCGGTAATATTGCAAGGCAATCAGAAACATCCAGTAACACAGAATTTTATAATTCAGGACTCATGTAGAATGGATCGAGGAAAGACTTCGCTAGGACAGTTCATGTGACTAGGTGGAGAAATCCTTATCGCCGTCCTGTACTGGCATTTGAGTTTCGCTGAGCTGCAAAGGTAAATTACATGAATAGAGTAGGCTGCATGCTTTGATATCTTTGGAATGACTTGTCTTGCGGATTGGCAGGTGGTGAAAATGTTGGTGTTTCGGAGGATCGGTTGGAGTGCGCACCTTGGTTTTGAGGATAATCGGTGCTGTATGCAGGAGCGATGACATTCTTGATTGAGTTGAACTGGAAATTTGCCCGGTATTGGCCCCAAGGAGTTTTAAGGACATATACCCATGGCCAGAAGGGTTAGATAACCACGATGTCGAATTCTAAAACATCAGCCATGAGTAAGGAGGTCAAGCTGGTGAAAGTCGCAAAGCCTCTTACGGAGAAAGATAAAAACTCCGCTACCGCAACCAAAAAGACCGGTCGCACTTCTTCACCACATTTTGTTCTGAAGAGATCGATTGATGTAGTGCAAGGTCGAGATATCACGAACAAAGCAGCCCGAGCCGTCTTGTTCGTAGGTAAAGTCGCTGTTTTAGAAGGCTTGCGACGAGTTGGTCACACTAATCTATATGGCGTTCACCGTCCTTTAGTGTGGACCTTGCAAGGTCTAGCTGGCTTAAACGGCTTGGTGGCGGTCCGAGCGGCTCCTTTCGTCTGGTTAATGCGTTGGGCTCCATTTCGGTTCCTTGCACATGTCACTGAGGTGACTTTCTTTGAAGCCCTTTTACATTCTGCTGATTTTGAACTCTTTCTTACCATTCTTCTCGTCCAATTTAGAATTATTTCTTAGAGCGAACATTGACTGCTTTCGAGGAACACAAATTTGTATGATGTGGTGATCATGCTTTCTTGTAGTGTTTCTCATAGGCTTGCGATTTTTTTATGCAGGGTTTCGCAAATCCTATCATCTTCTTATCACTTGCGGGTGTAGTCACAAGTGCATACAAACACAAAGATTCGCTGAATCCCGATCCACACGATGCACAGCCCAAAGATCTACCGCAAGAAACTGTAATTACTGTTCCAAGTACAGTCACTGGTGTTAATGTTGCAATTTCTGATCCCAGAGCCGTTGAAGTAAAGGAGGAAAGCAGTTTTGAGAGTCAAGAAACGAATGCGGAGTTTTTGAAAGAAGAGTTGGACAAGAGCGGTGTCGTTCTTCCAGAGTGGTGAATGATTTGAACTCTGAAACTGGATCATGCAGTGTTTATTTCAAGGACATTGGGAGGACCAGGGATGGACTGAAGGGTCCTCTTGAGCCTCTATTTCAGGCAGATCCTTTGAACCAATTGAGATTCTTACTAAATTGTCACTTGCGAGTTTTCAGGTTCGATGATGACAAGGTGCTGAGGGTTTGGGGTGCAGCCCACGGAGACACGACGAAGTTTGTAGCAAATGTGAAGAAGACAATTCGATGGCGGGTAAACTACCATTTCTTATCTGAATCCGATCTTCAAACGTGGGAACACCTGGTGTTCTGGCATAAGCACGATGCTCTTGGTCGGCCTATTCTCATCATCCGCCTTGGCCTTGCATTCTCGACTTTAGCACCATCGGAGCGTGCCCTGTTTATTCAAGCTATCGGTATGTCTCCAATCCCCGCGAACTTTATAGTTCAATGTTACGGGGACGAATATTCTTTTCGATATTCATTTTTGTGGATAGAATCTTCGTTGTAGCATTCCTAGCTTCTGCCCTATCATGAACCTTCGAGTATCTGATGCTGTCATCTATTCCGTCACTGCATATTGTGTACGCATAACCTGAAGCAAACGTGTTAGACCACCTCCTGTTTATATACCTATTGACCAGGTATTACTAAACTGGAGATAATGGTTTTGAAAGTCAATACCATGCAAAGACCATTCTCCAAATGAAAATTGAATTTTGTGCTTGCAGTGTCTCAGGTTGAGCATGGATTAAGAAACAAGGTCCTGAAAGACGATGCACGACTCACTGTTGTAATGGATTGTCAGGGCACCTCTGTCTTTGGCTTTCCAGTAAACATGGTGAAGTCGTGCTCGGTGTTGGTTCAGGAACATTACCCTACGCGACTTGCAGCTCTTTTTGTTATTAATCTTCCACCGGTCGTGCAAGTACTTGCAAATGCTGTCCTTCAGGTGTTCTATTCTCTCATACTTTTTTATTCTCTTCGTTTGTCTGTGTTCAGGTGAATTGTATAGGTCGCCAGCCCTATGGAATGTAGTGGATAGATAATTTTTATTTACCTAGATAATCTGCTGTCTAGATCTTTTGCGGAGAGTGTCAAAACTCTCCATAGTAGCCTTTGTTTTCCAGGGTTGGAGGGATTTTGCAGTTTTGAGAAGTATGTACTTACGTCCTAAACGACAAAAATGTTGTGTGTGGTGTCTTTTCTCATATAGTTAAATTGCGGTGCTTTTCTAAGTAAAGCTGATAACTGCAGGTGGTGAAGCCATCCACTAGGAAGAAGATCCACATGGAAGGTGACAAGTACATGAATCGTCTTGCAACTTATCTCGGGGGGATCTTCGACGTGCCCATTGTATTGGGAGGGAAGTGCTCATGTGACTATTGTGAGGATACTCTGGCTCAGGAGGCAAACGGAAACTTATCGCTTGTACCTTTCAAAGCGCAGAACGAACTCGAGTCAGTAAGGAATCGGGACATGTCCTTGGACGAAAGGGCGCTTTGTTTACGTCAGTCTACATACGAGTCGTATTCACGAACACTTCGAGTGGTCATTACGGGTCTGTTCTTACTTTGGATTGTCGTTGCCATGATCTCTAGCTACGGTAACCCGCATATGTTTCCTACTTAGTAATGCTGCTCGTGTGGCAGTTTACGTGTCAGATTATTCGAGCTTCTCGTGTTTATGTAGAGGCAATGCAGATGCTGTCGCTTGCCATAGTTCATTGTTTTGGGCTGCACGGTGCGAGAACGTGCTATCATTTGAAATAAAGAATAATTGAAAGAAGCCTTCACCATGGCAATTGAGAACTATGCATAATAGGGCCATGAATGTTCGGAACTGATGATAATGGGAACTCATACCTTGCACCTGGACCTCTTTGATGACACTCTGGAATTGCACATTCCTCTTGGTCCATACACATTTGATTGAACAGCTTTTGTTCCCATTTCAAGTTCTAAATGCGTTTGTCCCTGTAGCCGTGTCGTTAGAATGGCTCAACACATCTGATGGTTATTCTCAAGTGCCGTGAGAACTGACCTCATCGGTTGCAGCATCCATAGGCTTCATTGTAGGCAATGGAGATCGATGCAGTTTGGCCCTACTTTCATGTGCTGGTAAAGTCGACCAAATGCTCTAGACGAGAAAGCCTTTGTCGATCCAAGTGTGACTTGTTGGCGAAGGAACAATTGGCGAACTTCATCCGCATGATATTAGGAAGTACATGTTTCAAAGAGTTTCGTTGACTGAGAACCTAGCTGGGTTTGGTGATCGACTATAACCTTGGGTTAGGTCACTTTATTTTGTGATCCGCAATACTTGGTACTGAAAACACCAAATTGGTATCAGTCATATATACCATTGGGAAGGTATTGTGGAGAGGTTTCTGATCATATATCATACACCCAATTTGGATTTAAAACACATTTGTAAGACAACTATTTTAAAGAGCAGACAGCATGACATTCTAAAAATCAGCACTTGAGATTACTGTGACAAGTCAATCCTAGTCTACTTGTTTCACCTCGGCTTAATCTGCCATTTACTGCCATGCACAATGCACAATACGTCAGGGAAAGCCAGCGAGATATTTTTCAGATTGAACAGGGGCAATTAGACTTCTATACCATCTACAGTATATGTTTGGAGCATTGAGGGCAGAAAATGGATGGCGGAGCAATCGCGAGTCAACTTGGGAAACAGGCGTACAAGTATCATCGGCAGAATTCTTGCTCACTGGGGGAAAAAAATTGGAGTATTACCGGATTTGTGTTACACAATTTACAAAGCTACATGTTCTAAATCCTAGGTTTTTCAGCAGGAACATATCGAAGTTGATTAACCTCTGCCATAGAGAACGTCAGGATCCTTCATTTCCCTGGGGAAGGGTAGCTCAAACCGCTCTTTCACCACACACTTTGCGCTTCCATCCTCCAAAATTATCAGCTTCTTGCCAGGAGAGCATTTTAGAGGTGATGGTGGCCTAGGCCGACTCTCAGGTACAAACACGGGCTTTACTGCTGAAGGCACTGGACGCGGCTTCTGCTCTACTCGTCTATGGTTATGTTCCGTGAAAGCTAGGAAGGCGACAACACTCGCCACCACGAAAACGGCCTTCGCAGCATGAACAAGTGCATTCCCAACCCTCCCACTCATACCTCTCATTAATCCTCCCATAAAAACGATGCCCTCTTTATGCTCCGAAGTGGTTCCTTGCTCTTGATAGTCCTGTTTACCATTCGCTCCTTGAGAAATATCCTTATTTCTAAATGCTTCCTCGTCCACCTGTATGTTTTCTTCAGAAAGTGCAACCCTTTTAACAGGTTGACCTCTCGGTAGTGAGATTGATCGAGAGAGATGTCTTGGGGATTGGTCGTCCATTGCCATGGAAACATCCACAACGGATCTGGGGTACGGGGGTAGCAGTAGATCGTCTCTTTCTTCTACTGGCTCACCTGCAAACGCTAAGGCTTCTTGGACAACTTCCCATTCACGCCCACGATGCTTCTTCAACTTCAGGAGCAGTAGGTGACGACTTTCCTCAAGCTCTGCGAGTACTGCATCTTTTTCGGCCCTCTGATGATTTTGCATTGACTGGGAAGCACGAATAGATAAATTTAGTAAGAGTTCGTTTAAAGAGTCGGTAATCCAAGACCTCTACACTGCTTAATCGTGCAAATATCGATCTCATTCTGGTGCTTCTTAAAGAGGGATAGAGTAGTTATAATTGCTAATGACGATTTGATCGTGCACGCGGCGAATCAATACGGCTAATGAAACCTATGCCACCATGAGACCTCGCTAAAGATCGAGCTCCTGCTGGTGGCGACTGAATTTTTATCACAAATCATGCTGCCCTTCGAAGTGGATATACAGAGGTTATTTCTGCTATATCTCCGCTCATCCACTCTCGATCCAACCAACCAACAGAATGTCTAAGCTTTGGACTATCAGCAAATAACGTCCATCACAAAGTAAATGCTGTATTCAAAGACTAATATCTTGCCCGCAAGCAGATCCCCTAAGAGAGGACTCATGTGACATCTTTGATCACGGTCTACCTCACGCGGAGATATCTTCCGAGAGAAGGCAATGCAAGTAATCTCCACAAAGACGGAGACGCGGCTAACTGAGTCCCTAAACTTATGGACTTTGACACCTCCAAGAAATTAAAAATTGAAAGGTTAGTTCTAAAAACTTACTTCCGCAATAGGAAATACAGCTCAGCAAGGCATACAACACTCCGCGGTCGATCCAATTATCCCGTGACTCAGAAAGACATTGCCAGAGGACCAATACGGTGGCCCTAAACCTACCGAAACAGGCTTTTGCCTTTCAGGTTGCGTCGTGGTTGCTCTCTTTCTGGAGTGATCTCTTTTGCTTGAAGATTAAAATAAAAAAAAGCTACGGAATAAGGAAAAGGGAAAAATCGCGAAAAAAAACAATTTAAAAACAGCACTTTCCCGTGAACCAAATAAAGAAACACGTTCAAAGTATCCAGCTGACCAGGGGACGACTCAAAGAACACCAGCATGCAAAAGACAAGCAGAGAGAAGGCTCGAGCAGCCAACCTGCAAAGCTTCAAGCTGTTCTTCAAGTGTTTCCAATGCGTCGCGAATCAAACCTAAGGTCCTGGCCTCCACATTGCCATCACCAGCGACCTTGCCATAACCTCGGTCAAACCGGTCAAAGCCATTCACCTCCTCTCCATCTGAAAAAATCGAATCAATACTACTCCGGCTGCTCGCACTCTGCAAAAACTCCGACTTCAACGCCCTCTCAATGGCTTCACTAATCTTAGCGTGGAGCTCAGATGCCCTCGCCAGCACCACACGGATCTCATCCGCCTCCATCGCCACACCAAACAACCAGACCTCGCAACCAAGAACCGTCTCCCGCACCTCCTCAATCACACCATCAAGAACACCGCAACGCTCCACTTCCACCTACTTCCACCACAAAACGCATCCAATGTCAAACACGCGGCCCTTCCTCTCTCTCCTGTCTTCCTCACCAGTCCCGTAATCATGACCAAATTTAAACGCCTACGGGAAAAAAGATAAAAAGGAAGAAGAAGAACGCACCAAACAGTTGTGGCAATTGAGGCGCGGCAAGAAAATCCGCCATACCGCAGTCGATCACGCGTGAGAAGATACGAAATTCGCTGTGAAAGTGAGCGCGCACAGGTGAGCGCAATCCAGATTCCAGAAGGAAGGGTAAAGGCTATGGCGAAAAGACGGGCGATGTAACGGGGGGAAAGGATGGCGGGCGCCGTTCGATAGGGTGGAGCTCCACAAGCATTCATTGGTGAAGACAAAGCGAGGGAGGCGATAGAACTGTAGAAGAAGGAAGAAGACACAAATGGCGCTCACGTGCGTGTGTGAGTAGAAGCACCTATAACCAACCTTTGGAGCTAATTCCACATGTTTTTGGGATGGAATCAAGACTTGTGACTATTTTTACTACACTTAAAATTGAAAATCATGATTATTCCAAAAAAAAGTGTTAGTTTTTTGAATTTTTAAACTATAAACTATAAACTTTTGAAGTTCAATTGCATGGTGTAGTTCAAATTGATTTTTGCATTCATGTATGCAATCTGTACATTTTAGACTACTTGTATCAGCATACTTTCAAGATTGGTTTAGGGAGAAAAGGTTGGAGTGGATGTTTCTACTTTAAAGTAGGAAATTTATTTTTGGATGAATTTGGAATTTTAAAAAATTAAATATTTTGTATAATATTTTTTTTCCAAATTCTAATAAATATTTCATAGAAATTTCAAAAGAGGAGGATTTTATTGGTTTTGGACCGAATGTACATACATCTTGATGAACAAATCATGTTCCATTAATAATCTGCATAATTTTGGATCTAGATAGTTTATCACTCCAATCAAGATTACAAGTTACTTTGCTTTGAAATTTTAAAAATAAAATCTTTGGTATAGAACCAAAGGTGCTAGTTTGTGAGCATGAAAATGCAAGTATGTGAACTTTAAGTGCATATATATATATATATATATATATATATATATATATATATATATATATATATATATATATAATATTTATTGATGGTACTTATAATGTAAACACCTATACATTTAGGTACTTGTATCATAGTTATATTATAATCATGGAACGTTTCTATAATATATGCAGTTACAATATAGGTGTATAGTCTTTTAGGTTCATTCCTCACCTCACTTAATAGCAATTTTTGATATAGAACTACATTTTAAAGGTTCTTTAGGTAGTAGTTGTGTTTACACAATGAGAATTAGAATAGATGATTCTATTACAGATAGAACAATTGTCTTTCCTTTATGGACTACACAAGATTTTCAATTGTTTTCATATAGAGAAAAAAAAAAACATTACAAAAGGCAACAATATAAAATTTGTGTAATTTAGTATAGTACAATATTTTTTCAACACAAATTAATTTGAAATAATGTGATTTTGGTAAATTAGTATCACATGCCCTAATTTGAAATGGCATAGATTTAGTAAATTAGCACCAATCACATACACTAACAAGATAAGTCAATATAGGCCCTTAGTAGAATGGTAATAGTACACATTTATTCATACATTGAAATAAAGTTGAAATCATATTTTGACCTCGAGGAGGGCACATTGTACCATTAAAGTAAAAAAAATTGACCCTTTTATGTCCCCAATAAGAAAGGAATGCAAAAATTTACCCCTATTTTATGTGATTGATTTCAAATTAATTTCTAAAGTCCTAAGATCTTTTTTCCACTAGAAACTACTATATTTATTGCAAAAAGTCTAAATTATTTTAATATTTCCCCCCAATTTCTAACCATAGGATCTTGTACTAAACTAGTATAAGAATGTGTGGAAGGAATTGTAGAAACTTTAGAATTGAAGAAAAAACAAAAAAGATTCAAATTATACTAAAAAAGAATCCATTTTCATTCCATGATGAATTAGAAAATAGGGCCATCATACAAAGTAGATATAATTAGAACTACCAAAGATCCAATTCCACACCCTATCACTAACCTGAACTTCTATGTCACTTCACCTTACTAAATGCCACTATAAGAGAAATAGGTGTTTAAGTGTAATCATAGTAGTCCAATTCTATAATTTATGACCTTTTAGAAGATTTTTAGTAAAAATTTATTAGAAATATATGTATTTTCAATAAATTTTTACTGAAAATCTCCTGAAAGATCATAAATTATAGGACTACTTTCCTAGGACTATATTTAAGCATCTCTTTTTCTTGTAGTGTGCTAAAAGTGATGATTGGAATTTAATAATGAATAGAGTGGATTTAACAACTAACACATTATCATCAATTATTTAATGTTCCTCTAAATTACTCTTATTAATTCTAAATTAGGTACTTCAATGAAAGAGAATGAAATTACAAGGTGATGATTAATCTCTAAGGACCAAGGTTTTTTTTTCTGTTAATATCATTCAAAACTACCATTTCTATTGTAAAGTGGAAAACTTTTAAGATTTTTTTTTGTTTATTTAATTGTAAGATCTTGCACTTAAATAGTATGAGATTGTGTAGAAGAAATTTCAAAATTTTTACTGTGTAGATTGCAAGATATTTGTGATTAACCCCTAAAAAACCATTGTCCCTTCAGGGGACAAATGAGATTTTGGGTAGGTATTTGTGGTCTCAATTTTTACAATAATTTTTTGTAACTTTTTTTGAAGACAAAAAATCATTGTCTTAGTGCGAATATTATTATTTTTCAATTGGTGCTTAGGAAAAAAAGTTATGCCCAAAGAAACTCAAAACAAGAGAGATTAGGCAACAAAAAAAATTCAAAAATTAGAGTTTTTTAATATGTAATTTTTTTCTCATAGATTATATTTTTGTCTATATGGAAAGCTTTGATTCATTTCATTTGGATAAGTAATGTGAAAGTTATGAACAATCTTGTTTTTCAAGCAATCTAAGCATTTTGTTGAAAAAATAACTTGTTGAATTCATTCATACTACTAAAATCATAACTTTCTCTGTAATATCACAAATGCTACCATTAATACCAGGGGCTCGTGCTTGCTATGCTACGCATTCATTGTATCACATATTAGTAAAATTTTGATATATTTGAATAGAATGCATGATAATGATTTCAATAAATCTTTAAAATAATTATTTTAAATATTTTATAAAAATATTTTTAATCATGCATACATAGAAATTGTATTTTCACACAATGTGATATTACAGAAATAGAGTAGCAGTTTGCAATCACTTCTGTAATATCACTTTTTACAAAAGGTGATATTATAGAAATAATATAGTCATTGCAATTGAGGTGATATTAAAGAGGATCCATAGGATGATATTATAGAGGTAGCAAACCCATTACTTTTCTTGGCTTTATACTTCTTTTGCATTTCTATGATTTTGTGTTTTTGTGAGCTTTTGAGCTTCTAATTTCATTTTTCTATTGTTACTACCAAATGATTTGAGAAATTTATTAGATTGAACTAATTTTGGATTTCATAGCAATTAAATTGTTTACGAAGCTTTTGAGATTTACAAGTTTTTCCTTTATATTCTTCTATTTGGGTTGCCATTGTTTGTAACAATTGAGTTAAATTTCTAATGCATTGTAATGTATGTGTATCTTTTACCGTATTCATCATTTGCATGTATTTCATTCATCATTCATTAAATTTTTATTTTTTATTTCAGTATATATTTATTTATTAAAAAAATTATATGAAGATTTTAGTAATTTTTATCTGAAGATTTTTTGAAATTTTTGTTTTGCATTCTATTTAATACATAAAATTTCTTATGAAATTCCAAAGGTGAATGTGTAGCATAGCAAGCGCCAACCGCTAGTCTCTAATAAAATTAAAAAAATTAAAAAAAAAATCCACTTGGTTTAGTTTACTTGCTAGAACAATCTCACCATTGGTATTAGTGCATTATAAATCCATCTTAAAGATATTAATAATTAAAATTTTCCTTTTATCTCATACCTACTTCTACTTAATAATTTTCTTAAAAATGAAAATTAAGTTAAAATTTTTTTTCCTTAGACTCTCAATTCAATTCCCCACCAAAAAGATTTAAACCTCAAAACTTTGTAGTGCAAAAAATTTAAGTTACAAAGGTTCAAAGATAGATAATCTAGTCCCACAATGTGCAAAAGAACTTGTGTTCTTTACTTTAAATGCAAATATTTTGCAATCTGTGTGATCAACATTTCTGAAATTTATTCAACATATTCTCATGCTAGTTAAGTGTAAGATACTATGGTTAGATGTGCAAAAAAAATTCAATTTTTTCAATTTTTTGCAATAGAAATGACAGTTCTAAGTAATCTTTGGCAAAAAAAAAGTCTTGGTCCTTTAGGGGTTAAAGTGAAGAATTTTTTTTCCTTGAACCTTGTTTTATTAGATTTCAAGATTTTCAATCTTTTTAAATTAAAATTTTTGTTGAATAGATTTTGAATTACAATTTTTATATGTTGAAGAATTGGGTTAAGAGTTTGTGTGAAAAAAATTAGCAAGAAAAAAAGTTTGATTTTCATTCTTAAGAAATAGTTAACTAGAAGTAGGTATGAAATAGAAAGAAAACTAAATCGTTGATAGCTCTAACATGAAATAGAAACACAGTAAATAATCTCAACAATAAAATTGCTTTAGGAAGAAAAGTATACCACTTAATATACTTGTATAGAAGACAAGATTTAGAATGGTGTTAGAAATTGTAAGTATACAATAAAATAAGAAGTAGAAATTAGATACGATAATAGGATATTTAGTGTGAATGAAAACATATGAAATCAAAAGTAATATAAGATATGAAATAGTTGTAGGTAGAAGAAGAATTTCATTTAACTCCTCGAAAACCATGATTGTCAACTCCATGGACAAATGGATGTACCTTTGAAACCAATTTTTGGCATTATTTTTAAATTTTTTTATAAAAATGGGCAAACTTACAAGCTTTCTAGAAATATAATTTTTTAAAATCTCAATTGGTGCCCTCAAAAAGAATTCATGTTGCCCTCATTGAAGAATGTTAAGTTTGGGTAGCCAAAAAAATTCAAAAAGTGAAAATAAATTTTTTCTTCTAAAATCTAATTTCATGAAATAAATTTTTGTGTAGTTAGGAAGCTTTGATTCATTCCATTTGGATTAGTTATGTGAACTTAGGTACAAAGACTCTTATTTTATAAGCAATCAAGTAAATGTGAGCTCAAATCTTGAGTCTATGAGCCTTGAAGTTTTGGTTGCTATATTATAGGTACCTTCTGTGGTTATAAGATATTTATATTATAGTTGTCTATATTATAAGTACTTATATTATAGGCTTATTTCATCGTTATATGATATTTATATTATAGATATTTATATTGAGATCTATATTATAAGTACTTTTGTTATAAGCACCTTCTATGGCTATAGGATATTTATACTATAGTTGTCTATATTATAGGTATCTTTATTATAGAAACCTTTTATGGTTATAGGATATTAATATTATAGGTGTTTATGATATAGGCATCTTCAATAAAGTACCTACTTACACCTAAGCTCAAGGCTTGTAGCCTCACATTTCTAAGCTTACATGCTAGTGTCATTGCAATCAAGACATGGGTGATTGTAATAACATTTGTTCTATTTTTTAATCTCCTTTGTCTTAGGCAAATATTTTTTTTGTTCATAACTTTTGCTTCATATGTCAATTTTACATGAAATTTGAAGTAAAAGTACATGTGGTAGTTGTGGACGTTGAGTAATCTTTTCATTTAAAATAGATTATTTCACTATTTCTAAATAGCCCCCAATCGGCCAATTGGATGTCTATCTTGGCCATTGAAGGGAGATAGTACTATTTTTGATCCAAAAATGAAAATTTGAAGCTCAAAATTGGAATACAAGACCTTCTATTGAAGTTACATAAGTCTACAAAGAATTTTTTTAAAGATAATAAAATTTCACCTTTCACATGTGCTCAAAGTGCACTATTTTTGTGTAAGTATAGAAAACACAATTTTCTTTCCCAAAGATGCAAATGGTCGAGAAGGAGCTTCTTAAAGTCAAGAAAAATGGTTTAATTTATTTTATTCTTTTAAATCTTTTTACTCTTTTCTAACATTAAAGTGCCCATTTTCTTGATGTTTTCTATTGTATTTTTTATGTGCATAAATTTTTTGAGATAACTTTTTCTAGGTTTAAATTTAAAAAACTTACTATTTTCAAAGGTTTACAAATTATTTATATTTTATTTTACTTAAAAAAACATTCCAAAAGTCAAAGTATTCATTGAATTAGGTTGTTTTGAGCCCCAAAGGATAGGTGTTTCTTGCAACAACCTACTTTTTTTTAGAAAAAATAATATATACAGTACTCATTTTTTAATTCAGTTTTCACAATCCCCCAAAAGTTTGAGTTTTACAATGCTTGCTACAACAATGTTACCATTGAAATTGACATGATTCCATTTTATTTTAGAAACATTAATAACTTAGTTTTTCTTTCCATCTTATGTGTATTACCATTCAATGATTTTTTAAAGTTAGAATGATAATCAAATTTTTTTCCAATTTTTTTCAACATTTTCAATGTGATTCTACAACATAAAAAATTCTAAACTTAAAATCTATAGTACAAAAATTATAAAACATCTGCAATGGAAATTCAGAAAATTGACTGTTAATTCAACAATTGGAGAAACATAACATTCATTAGCAATCAATGGGACTACCCGATCCCTAACAAAATGGTGTAGAATATTCCACACTCCAATCAATAACTAAAGATACATATATCAAAAATTGTCAGTACATTGCATTGGGTGCCTAGGTTGAAATTGCAATCTTTTATAAGAAGAAGAATATGTGCTTCTAAATTATTTCACAAAATAGAAGTTGCAAACTAGGGATAGAAGAGAAATAAATACTTCTAAATTACACTTTCAACAAAATAGCATTCAATTCACTAAAATCAATGATTTCAACATTTGTTTTACCCCCTTTTGTTATAGAAGCCATTCATGGTTTGTGAATTGAATGGAAAAAACACCTTTATATATAGGGTGGTAGGAGGTAAAAACAAATAGTGTAGGATAATTTTCACGTTTTGACAATGAGTGGTCAAGTTCTCATCTTCAAATTATCATGTATCCTTTGGAGATTCATGATAGATAATAAATTAAAATATAAAAGTGACATCTTCACCTTTTATTTGTACAATTGTTAATGATACAATCCCTTGTTTTTACTATCAAAATTTATTTTTGATTGTAGATGGTTAAAATGCATTGGTATATTATCTAATGGATTTTTTGAATTTTTGACAAACCATCTTTCTTTACAATTATTTGTTGATTTATACATCTTGTCCTAAAATTAGCAAAAAAATGGAGCATACCATAAATATATTGTCACTATTCTTGGTATCATTTTCATTAATGATGAGGATGAATTTCGAGGATGAGGACTTAAGAGAAGAAAAGACAAATTCTTTAATGATTTTGACTATGTTTTCACCAAAAATGGTCCAAAATTGCCATCTCTAGTACAAGTACCAATTGATTAATGAGAGGAAAAAAGAGTAAGTAGAAAGAAGTAGAGAATGATTCAAAATACTAAGTTGTTAACAATTTATTTATGGAATCTGAAAATGCCAATCCCAATTGTAATAAACCATCTATGCTTTATTTTTTTTAAAAAAATTGAAAAATATTGAAAATTGAGTTAATTAAAGGAATTCAAAGTTTATTTAGAGTATAGATTCCATAACTACCCACAAACTATCCACAACTAAAACTCCTCATAATTTTCATCTCATTAATCAAAATGGAATGATTCTAAGATTTCTACCTATATAGAAATTTAGATAACCAATTTCAATTTTTTATTTTTTTTAAAAGCAATTTTTAAAGAAGTTTTTTTTTGCCCAAACTGCTCACCAAATGTTGATTACATATCATACAATAATTTTTTAACCATGTAATCAAAAGTTATGAAAATTGTTGGCCCTTAAAGCTACTCCTTGGGTACATGTCATATGAATATTTCAATGAAAAAAAATAACAAATTCCCTTCATAGTGAACTACCCAAAATTGTTATGTTGCCAAAAAACATTGTTTTATCCTTTTGGGGTTAAAGGCTAGTGAAAGTCATGACTTGGGCATGCTAATTTGGGGGACAAATCTCTTCAATAGAATTTTCACTCTGTAAATTTTTATTATTTGTAAACTACACTTCAATATATAGGCTAAGAAATTAGTTATCTAGCAAATTTAATAATTACTTGTAGTTTGTGTAATCCTCTAGTCTAGTCCATTGGAGACAAGATCCATTGTCAATTAGTTAAACATCATATCTTGTGTTAAATGTAGTCTATTAGATTATATTCAAATATCAATCCAATATTTTTGTTACTTGAAACTACAAATTGTACATCATTGATTGTGAGAAAATTCAATTTGTTTAATGAAAAACTATAATTGTTATCATTTTTGTTGTAAAATTAAAATAAATAAATAAAATAGAAAAAACAATCCAAATTATTTTCAATTTTTTCAAGAGGTATAAGTATCAATGGAGATTAGTCTAAAAAATTTTCAATTAATTATTTTATTTTTTAGACCCAAAACAACTACAATGATCTTGAAGTCAAATTTGTCTATCCAACTAAATTTATTCTTTTATTTAATTGATGTATGAATTTTGATTTCTTTCTAGTGGAAAAATATATTTTCTATTTATGTTGATTTTTCCAATAATATTGATGAAAAAAATCAAATTATTGTGATTTTTTAAAGTTGAAGGTGGAAATAAAATTATATTCATTATATAACATATTCCAATAATCTGGAATTTTGACTATAAATGAAGGTTATAAATGAAAATGAATTTTTTTAAAATTAAATTAAAAATCCATATATAAATACCAAAAATGGTTAAATTAAATGTTACAATCAAAGTTAACCAATACACATCAAACTTAGAAGAAAAGTTTAAACATAAACAAGGAGAGAGAAGATAAATAGTTCTCTTCTACTATTGGTTCAAAGAATTCTTATTTAAATCTTAGTGAACTATTCAACCATGATAAGTTGGAGAGCGTATTAAGATAATAATATATTTCTGAACACTCTTTTTTTGTTTAAGATAACATTGATATAAAAATTTTATACAATGTCATACATGGTAATTTTTATAATCTCGCAAAATATATGATTGTTGCTTTATTAAAACCTTATTTGAAAAAACCTTGATTGTAATCAAGGACAAAACCATAAATAAAGAAAAAGAGTACAACACCTTTATGAATCCATTCTTATGGTAAAACTCAGAAGAAAAATCTATAAAAGGATATTAAGGATTTTAAAAATTTTAATAATATATATCTATTGAAGCTCTTGCTTCAAAATATTGAGTCATTGCATTCCAATACCATAAATAAATCAATGATAGATATATAATGGAAGAATTTTAGTAAAGAGATCAATAAGATTATTTGTTGATATAACTTTTTTAATTTTAAGTGCTCATTCAATAATTAAGTCATGAGTATAACTAAAATATTTGAGATCGATGTATTTAGTTCAATTATCTTTAACAAAATCTAGTTGCATTTATGTAACACAACCATTGTTGTCCTCATATAAAGTAATTGAAGAATCATCATGTAGTAATTCATAGTTTATTTAAATAAATTTATGAATTGATCTCAATTAGATGTATTCTTAAGATGTTTCATATAAAACAATAATTTTTGTGTGATTAGATGTTGTAGTTATTGTTTGTTTTATCAATTTTCAAGATATTGCAACTTCATGTTATAAGAAAAGATAGCTTGTTTGAGACTTTACTATTGTAGGAATAGATTATCAACCAATATCCATATATCTAGCCAATCTCCACATATCCAACCAATTTGGAATTTATTATTTGAATAGAATATAATCTTCAATTCTTTTCAAATAACAAAAAATGTATTTAATATCACTCCAATGTTGTAGTGTGAGATGGACACTATGTGAAACAAGGGTACTAATTGCAAATACATATTAGGCCTTGTAAATGTAGCTAAATACAAAACTTCTCCAATTGTTGTTGTGTATAAAGATATTTGTCTTGAGAAATCATGGAGATTCTATCTGCAACCAAGAATGACTCAAAAACAAAATTAGACGTGGTTGTATAAATCTTCAATCTCAAACGTTGAATCTTCTACACCATTGTGAATTGTTCTCCATTAACCTACCATGTTTTGGCTCTAGTTGTTTCTTAAGTCAAGAGAAGGATAAGAAACCACAAGATATGAAACAGGTAGAATGGACGGCATACCACAAGATACCGTCAATGAATATGACTCTTAAACTTTCAAACTCACGGTTTGCTAGTCATGAACCTAGCTTCACCATGAGAATAAAGCAAGTCTCAACTATGTGGGCAAAGAACCTCACTTCCTTGCTATGACACAAAATAAGACTAAGTAGTGGTTTAACCCATACTACCTACAACAACAAAAATTTACTACGAAAAAAACAACGTAAGACACAATACTCAACATATAATTCTTCAATATCTTTTTCAACTTCAACTCCGAACTCTTTAACTTCAAATTCTCCCAATTTTTTCATTTTTTAGCCAAACTTCAGTTTTGTGCCACCACTATTTTTATGAATCAGAATGAAAAGAGTAAAAAACTAGTATAAGTTTCTATTTTTTTCAAAATCTCAACTCACTCTATTCAGCTTTTTTTGGCCTCTTGAAGTTTCAACTTTTAAAATCAAAGACAAAAGACCATTCTTCACTTTAATATATACAAACCACTCATACAAATTTTACAAATTTTAAATATGACAAATAATAGCTTCATAAAGAACTAACAAAAATTTTTACGTTCTCTGACTTCTCTCAAATTTTCATTACAAACAAATAATTTGTCCATTTTTTATAGCCGGTCAAAATCTTTGCCTTTTCACATAGTAGACAAGAAACCCTCCTCCACTCAAATTAACACAAAACATGAATGCCAACTCTAAATCAAGCAAGTGAAGACTTTGTGAAAACACCACACCATAATGCACAAGTCCGTAAATTTTCATTACCAAATTCCTCATACAACGTCAAATCTCTTTTCTTCAATATTCAATTTTCAATTTTTCTTTAAGTTCCAAACTTTATACATTACTAAACCTTTAGGAAAAATTTACAAATCATTTCCTAAATACCAAAGGCCATATGGACCAATCCATACCCTTCTCTATATGGATAGGCCTTTAAACCCTAGCTAAATATTTTTTAAAACTATTTTGCAAAACTCAAATTAGAATAGTAAAATAGTTATTACCTTTTTTTATGCAATCAAATCAAATCAATATAAAATTTTGAAATTTTTTAATATGACTAAAATAAATAAACAGAATCAATATGGAGGAAGAGTAGATTGTTAAATAGAAAAAAATAGTCAATAGAGGTGATAAAACCAACTAATAGTCAGATTCAGTCACCAAACCGTAGACTTGATTGGCTAGTTAAAACGTCAATGGTTAACTGATTGGTCCGAGTTTTGATTCTCATTGAGCTCATTGATTGATCTGAATAATTCATTGTTTAACATTGCTAGTGAAGTTAGAATAAATAGCTAATCTACTACATCACTCTTGAGCTATATTATAATAGAATGTAGGATATCCTAAGATTGTTAACAAGTTCCTACATGATTTCTAAACCGTGGTTTTCACCACACCTTTATTTTTTTCTATTTACTTTATCATTTACCTTTTTATTTACCATTCACTTATTCAAATCCGAATCAAATTTGTATATTTTTATATGATGCAGCACTTTTGCATCATAATATTGTAATGAACTATGGGTATTGTTCACTTAGTGGTTCTTCCTTTTCTTTGCAAGGATGATAAAAATCATCACCTTTGTTGCTACAAGCAACCAGAATAGAGCAAATTCACATGTATCTTATTTAATATAGAAATATGGAAGTAATTAATCATTTATGAATTGATGCTTAATAAAATAAATTTGTAATCGTGATACTAGATACAACCAAATTGTTTAAGACTATATAATGTTTGTTGTAATTTAATGCTATGATATTTATTTAAAATGGGTACAATTTGATTGGTGGTTTTAAGACTAGGTGAGACTTTTATATAAATATGAACATCAAGATATTCATATAAATAAGTAAATACTACATTTATGATATGCATCTCAAATGTGGTATGCAATGCCATTCTAATACAATATTGAAAAATTAAAATTTTTATAACTAGAAATCATAATCAATACCAAACTTTTGTGTAAAACCTTAACCAAGAAGACAAACTTTGTATTAAATAATTCACCCTTTTTCATTGCGTTTGTGCACAAATACATGCTTGTATTTAGGAAATAAAACATAGAGATTGTTTATAATAAGTTAAAGATTTGTCTTTAAGATTAGAATTCAATATAAATGTCTAATGTGCTTTGAACAAAAGGCTCTTGAAATACTTTTGAATAAATATTTATTTTTTTAAAGATGAATTTTTTTTTTTTTCAAATTGACAATTGATAAAATGAGCATGTAGCAACATACTAATTGATGAATTGATATGATGAATAATCCTTGAAGAATCAAACTCAACCTAAATGCATTTTTATTAATGAGCTTTAATAGTATGACATTGAGATTTTGAGATTGAAAGCCATACATGATAACCAAAGACTCGTAAGCAAGCTACATTTGAAATATGTTGTATAAGAAACTATTGAAAAAAAATAATTTTCAAAGATGAATGATGGAATCAAACTAGAATTTCATGGTATAAAATTGTATGTTTGCATACAAATGTAGGAGAATTAGTATAAAAAGCAAAGGTCTTATAATAAATTGGACTTGTTTGATAAAAGACTCTACTGGTCTATTTTGAACATGTTTGTATATAATTAAATAGATCAAATAAATTCTTGTTGCAGTGCAATAATCTTCAAAAGTTCTTAATTGAAATTCTTGAGCATTATTCATATGTAGTATTTTGATTAAATAATAAAAAATGAGCCTTGAAATCAATCAATATTGAAAGTAAATTAACAAATGCCAAATTTCTAGTTGATAATAATGAGACATGTAATTGTTTGCTAAATGCATCACCAAAAAATATCAAAATGATTTAAACATGAGGTTTATTAAACCACAAATATTATTATATAGCCTTGAAAATATAGGTGGTAAATTGTGAGGAAGCTTCTAAAAGATAGATTTGTAATTAATTTGTTTTGCACATATGTTTTGCATAATGCCATTGAATTGACATTTACATATTATAAATTATATTTGACAATATGTGAAATAATTTCTTTAATGAAATAAAGCCTATCTTGTCCAATTTCCTATATCAAAGTGAAGCTTTATTAATTTCACAAGATAAAGCAAAACTAAATTCTATTAGTGAGTTTAATTGCAATTCGATACACATCACTTGTTGCAACAAAGGCTGTTTTCACTACATTATTATTTTGTATAAAGATTAAAGTATTTCACCTATTTAGAATTTTGGTCAAAAGATGAAAACCATTAGTGTGTATATCTTCATAGTTAATCAAATTTTAAAGCACAAAAGGAGAAACATATAATACGCATGCATATAATGGTAGTGCCCTCAAACAATATCACTTATATTGATTTCTTTTATAAATAAAATACATTTGATTTAATTATAATCATCAAATTTTTGGTTTGTGAATTTGAAAGATTATTTTCATCAAATTTTTTTTATCTTGTAGTATGTATAGTTGTACAATCAAAGAACGCATTACAAAACTTACTAGTAGTACTATCGTCAACAACATAAGTTTTTAAATTTTCAGCTTCAAATAAATATAAAATATTCTCAAGTTTGATAAACATTTGACAAATGACCCACTCTATCATATTTATAGCAAAAATGCATTTTTGATAAATGCTTAACATAAGTGTTAGTAAAAAAATGATATTTTTCTGTTGTGCTTGTTGGCTGTTGGTTATTATGCCTATAGCTACTAAAATGTTCTGTAGTAAAAAAATATTATAAAGTAATGTATTTTTACATTTTTTTAATAAATACATAGAAAAGTAATTTTTGAATAGAAAAAATATGTAAAAGTGTGTAGAAAAGCAAAAAGTAGCTTTTAGACTTTCTGCAATGTAAATGAGGCAGTTTGGATGGATGAAGTGCTGAATGGATGAAAATTGCATAGATGGATGGAAAATTCCAAAAGGTGCCAAAAGGATGAATGGGCTGTAGACATGGATGAACAAGGCATCAAATTGGATGAAAAAATAGAAAAAACGATTGGAAGGGGCGTGAGCCTTCTTCCTGGCTTTTAAAGGCATAAAAATTAAAAAATTGTTTCTACAGTGTATATTTAGGAAGAAAACACTTGTCATTGTAATTTTTCTTGCAATTATATTTCAAGCTTTTGAGTGTATTCAGGAGGAATCACTTGTTCTGTAAACTTTTCGCATTTAAAATTCAAAATTTATATTCTGTGCAAAATTGCGTGTGACTTTCTTTGTATGTTTGTGCGATTGTGTAATTCTGTGATTGTGTGAGCGATCTCTGGTGCGACTGGAATTGTGATATGTGATTTTAAAATTTAATTCTTTGGAGTCTGGTGATTGGGCTGATCGGAGAGTTACTGCGGAAAAGAGAGAAGGAGGACGACCAAATTGGATGCTGCGGCTCTGTGGCATCTGGAAAGATTGGAAAGGCGGATCGATGCTGGCAGGTGATTCTTTTCAATCAAGAATCAGGTGCAGAGCGGTCATTCGATTGGAGCATCACGTGGGAAGTTGGGCATGATCGGTCTGAGCAAGCAAACAGGAATAAACTGCTTGCAACGTCGGGGAAGTTCTTACACTACAAGGGGAATTGTGTCCAAATTGACAGAAAAATGACAGAATTTTGTCAATTCCTCTGTCAATTAGGAGGGGCTGATTCCACTCAATTTGGACACTCCATTGACAAGATTCTGTCAATCACAGAACAGAATTTGGTTGCAAAATCAATACTTTGTCACTCCATTGACAAAATTTTATCAGATGACTGAAATACTTTTAGATTAAATCATTTTAAATGAATAAAAAAATTAATTTTTTTTATCATCTCTCAAGAATATTTACCAAAACAAAATAAAATCCCGGAGATAATTTATTTACTAAATTACTTCACTCCATGAACCATTTGTATTCAGTGTTGAGAATGGGAAAGAGAAACTCCTTATATACATACACATATGGAGGTAGGAGGTCAACCAATCCATATGGGATATATGAATTGTTGAAGTTGTAGTGAAGTTAGAAACCCAAAATTTTGTATTAAAAGTACAATTTTAGACCTCATTTAAGCATAGTAGAGTGTCTTTTTTTAAGAAACTTTAAACTAAGACTAGTTAGAATATACATTGAAGTTTCAATTACAAAACTCCTTTTGACATTTCAAGTTTTCAATAAAAAGTTATGAACCGATTTTAAAGAGCATTTTGAAAAAATATAATAAGAACAATTTCAAACACCTCTTTGAAATTCCATAACTTTTGATTTAAAGCTCAAAATGTCAAAATTATTTTTGTATAAAAACTTTAGTTCATTTTCTAAATAATATTAGTTAAATGTTTTATGAAGAAACACATTATACTATGCCTAGATGAGGTCTGAACTCCTATATTTAACACAGAATTTCGGGTTTCTGACTGAAAACACTAAGTTAGAAACCCGAAATTTTGTGTTAAATATAGGAGTTCAGACCTCATTTAAGCATAGTATAATGTGTTTCTTCATAAAACATTTAACTAATATTATTTAGAAAATGAACTAAAGTTTTTCATACAAAAATAATTTTGACATTTTGAGCTTTAAATCAAAAGTTATGGAATTTCAAAGAGATGTTTGAAATTGTTCTTATTATATTTTTTCAAAATGCTCTTTAAAATCGGTCCATAACTTTTTATTGAAAACTTGAAATGTCAAAAGGAATTTTATAATTGAAACTTCAATGTATATTCTAACTAGTCTTAGTTTAAAGTTTCTTAAAAAAAGACACTCTACTATGCTTAAATGAGGTCTAAAATTGTACTTTTAATACAAAATTTTGGGTTTCTAACTTGACTACGAGCCCTCACAACTTCAACAATTCATATATCGCACATTGTTTGGTCGATTTCCTACCACTCCAAATATATAAAGGGAGCTCAGATGAATTGATATGTAAATTGAAGGTGTTGGTTGTGATTCGTTAAAGTTTGTAAAGAAGTACATTTTTTCTTAGTGTCAATAAAATATATTTTCATCATTTTGAATATAAAGTAAATTATATGTAAAATCTTGCTGTGTTTGTAGAAGACTTTCACCTTGTTTGTCAAAATTGATTGAAAAATTGACAAGATATTGACAAAAAAATCGACAAGAAGTTCTGGTTGTCATTTGGGACATTAGGTTGTCATTTTGGACACTTCTCTGTCAAAAATTCTGTAGATTAGGGCCCATTTCCCTTGTAGTGTTAGTGGATCGGAAGGAGCAAATCGGGAAAGAGCAACCAGATTGGAGTATTGAACTTCTGAGTTGAGTTGTAACCCGAGCAGTCCAGCGCATTGGCTGATTGTAGTAGAAGGTGGAGGAATTGGAATGCCTTAATTTCTGATCTGGGTGCTGGATGTTTTTTGGCAAATTTTACAAGAGCAGAAAGAATCAAAATTGATTCAGTACAGGCAATGCAACCAAAGCGGTAGAGTAGCAGAGTTCAGAGCGGTGCTTGAGGTGTGTGAGATTCGACGAGAATCGAGATGTCAAAAGCGGCGATTTTGAAGGCGCTTGGATGATTGATCGTGCTTCTGAAGTTTCGAATTGCAAGCGTAGTTGTTCGATTGGCGGCGTTTGTCGACCAAACCTAGACCTGTTGCCCTGATCAGAAATTGAATCCACGGTATTGGACATGTTGCCCGGTTATCAACCGCGGTCTTAAGAGTACAATCCACGGTCTCAGGTCACCGACCACGGTCATAGGACCATTGTGCACGGCCATAGGCCATTTGGCCAATTAAATTGAAACTTCAGGGTTTTAAGGGTTGATTTGGGAATTTTTAAGTTTGTAACTATGGATTTGGGTATAAATTCTAGGTCATAGAATTGGGGAGACGGAATTTGTAGAATTAGCAATCTTTGTGGCTGATAAAAAATTTTATATGTTTTAGGAACAACTTACCTGTGATTTTGGACTTGTTGCCCTAAGACTTGTTACCCAATCTTAGAAGAAAGGAGAAAGCTCAAAGACCAAGAATCTGGTACTTTGTCCTAAACATTTCATACTTTGCATACTAGACGTGTTGCATACTGAGACTGCCACGTGTAGTCATTTTGCACATAGATTTGAAAACCTCATAAAGAGCAATTACTGGCTTTGATGCCCCCAACTTATAAAAAGGTGCTAATTAACGAATTATTTGTATACTTTAAAAATATTATCTTGTATATATATGATTAGGTCATAGGCTGCATCCATGTATAAGACGTGTTGCCTAGCCTAACGTGTTGCCCATAATGTGTTGCCCACCCTAGAATACTATATAGGACCGGGACTCTTAGAACATTGTGTCTGCATTGGTGGTAATAGACTGGCCACCAAATTGAGAGAATCTGGGAATAAGGGAAAAGAAAGAAAGAAAGAAAAAGAATAGAAGTATAAAAATAAAGTTTTCATGTATGTTTCACAAAGTTAGTTTACACATAACCTAAATCTACTTTAAAAGTGACATTAGATGCACCAACAATAGACTATGTTGGCTTATCCACGGATGAACCCCTATACTACTGGTACTTGACAAAAAGTAAAAGTTAGTAAAAAAGTACCTCACATTTTGGCACATAAAATACTACTAAAATGCAATTAGAAATATTCACTCATTTTTGGAAGGTTATTTTTGAATTAAAGAATATATTATAGATAAAACATATAACTATTTTTTTATGTTTATATACATTGAATTTAACATTAAAAATCTTAATAGTATGGGATTTAATAACTATAGTTTCATATAAACAAGTCTCTATATTATGCAAAAAGAGTTTATTTTACTTTTTAGCAAGAAATAATGGAGACATGAGATTTAAATGGTTCTTAAATTTCATGTTTTTATATTGTTGTGCAAGTATAATAAAATCTAGTGAAAATATCGAAAGAGTTTTCTCAATCATTTTCTTCTCAATAATAATATAATTATATAACCTTGGTTTATGATATTATGCAGTACATTTTATTATTGAAAAAATAAATGTTAAAAAATTCAACATTCATAAATCCTATATTCTAAATTTTAAACCCTAAACTTACACTTAAATTTTTAAAACTCTAATACACTTTAGTATGCTCAAAAAGCATTAAGCAAATAATTGTCTTATTTAGTACTTTGTTATGTATGAACCATTGTGATTTTTGTAAAAACTCAAAAATAAGTAAACGCAAGTGCGGTGAATTAAATTGGCAATTTTTGTACACATTGTTGTTGTGTTGTAAATATATACACTGTATAAATGTGTGCCTATTTTGTAATAAGAAAAAAATCTATAATTTGAAAGGCAAACTTCTTGGTAACATTTTTAATGGCTTCAAGGTTATGCTTTGAACAACTTGAAGGTGAAGTTTATTGCCAAAAAGTTCTTAAAGGGAAAAAATCTTTAAATAAGTTTCTACACTTTGGAACATTCTTTTGAGTTCATAGAATCTGTACTTGAATTGAAGTTTGACTTTACAATGTTAAAATGAAGGATTATTATGGAGTTGCAAGATTTAAAGTCTCAATCGGAGGCTAAATTAGAGCTTTCTTTGTCACAACTCCCTAATCAACCATCTCAGTCGATGATTTTTGAACCATTTCCAATTTATTTGCAAGACGAGGATGAACCTTCTTATTCATTGAAGTAACCTTGTGTGAAGCAATGTTGGTATGGTAATCTTCAAAAAGACACTTGTACTTTGGTGATCCTACTTCAAGTAGAACATGTTGAAGAGCGAACTTAAGAAGTAACATTTGAAAAGAGTTTCAAAGGTTTAAACAATGATCAATATTATAGCATGGTTAAGCAAATCAAGGTATGCTTTGACCATCAACATTGGCCAATGAATTCTTTAACAAAAGTTGAATGTACAACTTATGTCTCAAACACGATCAAGCGCATTCTCAAGTTTTTGCAAATGAAGTAGCACTCTTTTTTAACTTCAGTTTTACCTCCTTGTAGATTTGATTGAAATTCTATAGTTAACACTAATATTGTATACTTTGTTTGTATGTTAAAAGTTGAGAGTTAGGAAGATAGTGGTAGTTTACCTCATGATTTTGACCTTTGAGGTTCCTTGGCCTTGAAAGGGGAATAGAAACTTACCCTTGGGTGTTTTCCTTGAACCAATGGGTGTTTGAAGGCCCATATGATGTGTACATGGACTAATCCTACCTACTTTAAGGATTTAGAGACTAGGTAGACATTTTCTTTCCCCTTTTTAGTTGGACTTGGAGGTAAAGTTTGTTGGTGGTTGTTTTTAAACGAAGAAGTGTAAGGATTGAGATTGAATGTTTAAGTGGTCATATCTTTTGATTTATGGAAAATTTTGAAATGAAAATTGAAGGGTTTGTACTTCTTCTTATTGCTGTTTGAAAAAGACTTTTCTTGTGTGATTTGAAGTCATGAGTAAAGAGATATAAGCGTGTAAATGGAAGAGGTTTTGCTGCTATCCAACAAAGCTTTACATGAAGCTATTATTTTCTTTGTTTGAAAAAAAATTGCAAAAATTATAGGTAAAGAAGTGTAGGAAGGTTTGTTGCCTTCTTATTTCGAGAAGAATGTAGTTAAAATAAATGTAGTTTTGAGTTTCTTTTGGAAATTTGAAGATCTTAAGACTTAAAGACTAGAAGATTGAAGGCTAAAAGATTGAAGATTTGTATGTTGTGACTTGTAATTTGTTTTTCTTAGCTGGCTTTAAAGGCTTGTTGTTTTTATATTGTAATTCCTAGCCGATTTTAGAGGCTTGTTGTTTTTCAATTTTGTGTTGTAAACACTATTGCAGATTATGAGGTTATTCAACATTAGCCTCGTTTTTTGTTCGTGACAATGAAGTGGGATTGATCACTTACATGATTGTGTTTTTTTGTCGTTTTTATTGGTAAGGCACAATTATTGATTACCGTGGGTTTGAAGTTTAAGAGTCCATTATTTAAATAACTCATGGTCTCACCGTTCTATTTTATTGGTTCAAAGCCATTGTTTATTATCACCTACTCTAATCATGATCCATTTAAAGCCACTACAGGATAGGTCAATAAAGACCTGCTTAAAGATTTAAAGATTAGAAAACTTGAAGACTAGAAGATTAGAAAACTTAACATGAATTTTCATCACACTTACACCAATTGCAGCCACTCCACATATTCCTAAAGCAAACTCCTCTCTATATGACATCGTACATTTTATACTCTTATTTTGTTAGTCTTTTATTATTATGTACGCCTTTGCCAATCTTTTACCTCTTATAAATGATGCTTCACATACTTGGCACTTTATTAATTTGTTTGACAAACAAAAGTTAAAGTACTCCTTATCCTTGTAGATGGTGGATATACATTTGTACCTTGTATTCTATGTAATAATTAAATGATTTTAAGTCAACATTGATTCAAAAAATCATTTTAGGTGATAAAATAAGTATTAAAAATACTTTATAATATTACATTAAGCCCTTTTAAATATAGAAAGTTGAGACAAAATTATAATTTTCACCTTTTGACTATCATCTCCAACCACAAAGTGGTTTCTATTTGGATGGTCAATATATTCATATGTTCAAGGCCTGTGTCATATTCTTTCACATTATTAATAATTTTTTTAATTGCTTTAGTGTGATACACATGATTTGAATAGTAATTGGCATATCATTCAACTTTTACTTTTGTATCATTAATCAATTGTGATGACGAAGCATTTGATATACTTTAATTTTAAGCACTTTCTTGTTGAAGCTCAACTTGAACTTTAAACTCTATATCTCTCTACATTGCACATCTCATGAACTTCACCTTGTATATAGCATCAAGCTTAAAGTTGACCATTGCCAAAGTTACTAAAATATCATAATCAAAGATATTTTTGCTTCACGGAACTCGAGTTGTTATAAAAACTTGATATTGTTCTACAAATCAGTTTATAATAGACTCGACACTTGGTATATTCTACTTCATATAAAAAATGCAACTATGCATATTTACATTTTCAAGTGATAAAGAACGCTCGCCATTACCAAAATAAAAATATTCACTTGATTCTTAAAGAGGATAAAAATATTAGAGTTTGCAATTAAGATCATACTATATCAAGATTGTAATATAAAAATCACTTTATTCTTAAATTTCATTCTTTCCTCATGATTGCTTTTTATAAATATCTTTACTACCACCAAATTGAAAAGAATATGCATTTAGTCGATAAATTTAGGTAAATTGTTGATTGGCACCTTTTGATTTGCCAACTATACTATAATCTTGAACAATTCAAATAGGTCTTTTGTGAACATTATAAAATAAGTTGCATCTAGATTTATACGTTTCAATTTGTTGATCTTGGGATTCAATGGAGCATTCACTTTAAGTTTCACTTGTAATAAAAAACGAGACACTATAGTACATCCTTCATCCAAAATGGTGTGCAAGAAAATAATCGTCAAATAGCCGAAGGCTTTGGTCGTTTTTTTTTTAATAAAATGTAATGGCGACTTTGAAATCTTTGGAATAACCATTGAATAGAAATGCTCGTTTTTAACAACAATATTCAATGAAAACTTTTTTAAAAGAAAATAGTGATATGTATTGATATGTGTTCTCATGTCCTCATAGTATATAAATCGTTGGGTGTCAAACACTACAATAAGTTTACCAATTGCATTCAATACAAAACACATGATGACTAAATCACCTCATAGTCCCTTTTCAGTATATGGACTCGATGTAACCTCCACATCATTCAAAACAAAAGATTTATCAAAAAGTTGAGGGTACATCTTTTGTAAAGTTGATCTCAACTGCTAAATTTGTTTCATCAAATTCAATTAATTTCGCTCTCAATATATAGAACATCATTTATCTGAGCCACAATAGTATTATTAGTCTCCATTTGCACTTTAAATCATATCAATAACATCTTCAATGATGAAAACGTAAATATTTCATGACGGATACCTCAATTCTGTTTATCATGCCATTATAGACAAATGACAATAGAATTATAAAATGATTGATAAAAAATCATTGGATATGACTTTGGTAGTTTAAAACATCACTATACAATGATTAACAAGTGATCAAACATTTTTCATATCTACTTAAAATTCATTCAATGTCAAATAGGGTCACTTTCAAATTAGCTAGTAGGAAACCTCTAATTCAACAAAGCTATATCACTAGCTATATGACTCAACTTTAAGTTAATTGCCTTATATAATTACATTTTAATGAAGTTTCACATCAACAATAAGATGAAGAAGAATGCTCAAGTTGTAAATAATTAATTTTTCTATAATTACACATCTTTTATGTTTCTAAGTTCAAAATTTGGCTTTAATCATTCTTTTGTTATAAAGTATCATATATGATTAGTTAAAAAAATACGTAGTCATATACGCTAGTTATTGATAACTTATTTTCTACTATTGCTTATTTTGCTTTTAAATTGTGAAGCTTCAACTTATCACCTCTTTCTTTTTAATGTATAATTGATTAACTTTATGCATTCCAATCCTAATTTAAACATCAACCATTTGGTTTGTAATTTCAAATATTCTCTAATTTTTTTTTTTTAAAAGTCATAATCTTTTCTCAATTTCCCTACAATCCTTTTAATACCCTATAGTCTTTCCCAAATTCCCCACAGTTTTTTGATACCCTCAATCTTTCAATGCCTTTATTTTTTTTTGCAAGTTTCTTACAGTCTTATAAACATTCCTTGTCCTTTTTCAAGTTTTCATAGTCTTCTAATTCCCCTTAGTCATTTAATGCAAAAAACTATATAGGCATACTTACAAACAAATGATGATACAAATATATAAGTAAATGCAAATGCAATGACCTCCAATAAATTCATCAAAAATAAAAAATTTAACAAAACTATTGATTAATGTGATGAATGTTGTATATTTATAAACCTAAAAAATAATTATAAAGAAATGGATTCTATATACTAATCCTTAACATTCGTACAAATTATTGCAATCATTAAAGTAAATGACAATAATTTTTTCATTCCCACTGTTTCATTTTCAAATTGTTGTTGCCACACTTTTTTCTTTTGGTGTCTAATTTTAAAACTAAAACTAACATAAATTTGTATAAAAATTAAAATTTTCATCCAAATAAATTTTCAAAAAAAAAATCAAAGTTTTAAATAAATATAAAATATAATATTTTATTAAAAAATTAAAAAATTATTTATAATTGTCATAATATTGAACTATGTCTTTGATTTTTGAAGTAATTATCTTTATTATCTTTATTTTTATAAAACATGACATGCCAATAACTCCGTATCTAATAGTAATATTTGTAAAAAAATGAACAATGCTCGTACAAAATGCAAAAATTAAACCATTTTGAATTTATAACTATCATGAACATAAAATTTTCTATAAGCAATAAAAAACATTTAGAAGAGCATAAAATAAGGTTCTTAAGAAATTTCTTAAATTTAAGAAAAAATTTGTAAATATCAATTATTAATAATTAGTAGCAAAAAATCTTTTAAGAGGATTTTTAAGTTTAAAAAAGTATATATAATTAATATAAAGTCTCTTCAAAAAAAATCTTGAAAAAAAATTTATATTGTTAATAGAAAAAAACTCTTGAAAAAAATTTTAATTAAAAAAAGCATTTTGAAAAACTTTCAAGATAGAAAAACCTCTTCAAATTTTTTCTAAATATAAGTGTATAAGAATGTCAAGGCTAAAAAACCTTAGTCTAGACAGTACATTTTTTGTATTTCTTGCTTTAAATGTACTTTGTATTCTTTTTTACAATCATTGCTTGAACTAATTTTTTACCTAATATATCTAAATGTGATTATGACATATCAAGATACACCCCAATTAACCATACTTAGATAAAATAAATTCCCTCTACTTCTAACATGTTGGATTTTTTGACAATTTACAAATAAAATACATTCTCCACTTAGCATTAATATCAATAGCTCAAGTTTTTTTTATTTAAATTTCATTAAAAAGTTTAAAAGCTAAAAATTAATTTATATTGAGATAATTTTTAAAAGTTAAAAATTAATTTTTCAATTTATATTAATTTAATTAGCTCAAACTTTTAGTTAATAACACATTTAAATCATTCATAACCATAAAAAAGACACTTCAAATATAGTATCAATAAATCATTAATTAGATATTTTTTATATCTTTAATTTTTTATTTCTATTCTTTCCATACAAAATAAACTTCACTTCCAAAATTAAGTTTCGTACATCAAACCCCACAGCAATTGCAAACTTGCAAAAATCAAATCACATTTTTTCTAGGCTGCATCGCGGTACCCTCATTTCTAGTAAAACTTCTGGGAAAAATGACCCAAAAGAACAAAATAGCATTGGAAAATATTTTTTTTGCATTGTAAGAGTGAACTTCCATACTTGTTTCAATGTTTGTTTGTAGATAAATAAATTTTTGTATGGCATTTGAATGTCCTTCTGTTCTTCAGTTTATTTCTTTGTAGGATTTGAATTTGGAGGAGTTGTCGGATATGCCTTTGTGCAACTTGTCGAAAACAATTCATAACAAGTGGCTTCAAATTTCCAGCAACTGAGGTAACAATTTGTTTGATGCTACTTGCGACGATAGTATCCATGCTTGAATACAAATGACAAACTATCGTGCTTATTTAAAAAGACAAACATGTGGATCTGGACCATCAAAGGGGGAATCGAAGTTGAGAGTTGCCAGACAAAACGGAGACCCAAAGAAAATCACAGAAGCGTTGAACACATTACCTAAAGCTGAGGGAGTTGGGACTTGCATACTTCATTTGGAAGGAGAAGAGATTTTTGGAAGCATGAAGAAGAAGTTGGATATTCCCATTGGCGATTCAAGAGACTCACATCGACCAAATAAAGTGAACTTCTCTCAACCTCGTGTTCGAACAAGGTCGACAACAGTTCCTGTGGACACTTCCTAAAACAAAGGAAAAGAGCCTGAAGTGCAACCATTTCGACATGTGACTATTGCATTTGAAAGCGATTGCGACACATCAAAGTGGCACATTGCAAGATTTAACCACAAATTGAACATTCTTTGTCAAGCTCAACAACGAGGATCAAACATCAAGTACATTGCCAAAATTGCAAGGGGAAAAAGGGAACTCTGGCTCCTACCTATTATGGTAGAAAGATAAAGTACGGGAGTAAGCGAGAGGTCCTAATAGACTTCTGGTTTTGTCGAGATGACATAGAACGATGTGTGAAAGGTACAAAGCGAAACTATGTCATTGATAGGCCGGAGGTGTTGGAACTTTGGCCTGTTTTGACTGGGACCAACTTTAGTCGGGAAGAAACTGTGTTACTACAATATGCTGGATTCCGTCTTCAAAAGTGCCTTACATTATCGCCATGACAACTGTTTAATATGTTTAATATATTCAAAAGTGTCTTGTATGATCAAGCACCATCACAGGATACAAATGTATATTCAACGGTTAGGAATAATCAAACTATACGAAGGAATACAAATGCACCAACGGTAGAACAATGCAACAAGTGGGAGAGTACAAGCAATGTAAAAGGACAAATTATAGGAGTGACTTTGCTTCCTTTTTTAGAGCTAGGTGTAATAGTGTCATTGAAGACCGGGGCGGACCATAATAGAAATGTGTATCAAATTACAATGGATATGTTTCCTACTTGCATATGTCCAAACTTCATTCATATGACAATTTCCGCTATTGGTGGTTGTCAACAATACGTAAACTGCAAGTACTTATACTACTTGTATCGGTACTTCTACAAGATGGACATTCATGATGACAAATTCATTCATGCACCTAGTTATAGCTTGAATGAGTTGAAACTTCTTTTAATTTGAGCAATGATCATCACTATACTAGAGTAGGCATGGCTAGATTCTTCAATGTACTTCATTTGTCTTGTATTAATTTAAATTTGATAAAATTTAAACGATTTGAAATATACCTAAACCTCAAACTTTATACATTGATGGAGTATAAAGTATGTCTCATTTATTTTGTGAAATGTTAAGAAATAGGAAGATTTTAGTGGTTGAGTCCTGAAATGTTGACTACTAATTCAGTATTTGAAATATAAATATGAAGTCTATTTTTTATTTGTTCTTTTTTTCTTTCCTATTTTTTTCAATTATGAGCATTTCAATTTATTTTCTTTTAGTTTTCACTTTTCTTTCTATTTTTTTCCCCTTCGTTAATCATGTATTTTCCATTTTATTTCTCTTACTTGTATTTTAGTTTTTTACCAATTTGTTTTCATTTAACTATTTCTTGATAAGACCTGAAGTGCATCATATATTTTTTTCCCTTTTCAAAGAGTGGTCATTCAATTAGGTTGGCATATATTTACAAGAGGACTATGAAACTGAAGTTGATGTCTCTCTACTGAATCCAATGAAGCCTCGAATAATGGTAGTAGGCGTAATTTATATAGTGAGCTTAGTGTTTAGAATTCATGTACAATAGTTGAAGTGAAGGGTAGCTAATACTCACCTTCTCTTCTTATAACTTCTTGTTGAACTATTTACATTGTATTCTATACATAATCAATAATAATATATAAAATACAATTGCAATGTTAAAACATAGTGATAAATTATGCACTGAAGTTACAAGGTCTATCTCCATTGAAAATGACAAATGCTAAAGCAAATAAAAAGAATTGATAACATCCACGATCATAGGAGTAGCGGTCATAGGTTCTTAAACTTACAATAAATAGCAATTTCAACTCTATTTGGACCCAAAAAAAAATCCAAAATTTTTTTGGAAAAAAAATCTTCAAATTTTTTTTCAAGGCTTCAAACTCACAAGCTCCACGGTCGTAGCTCATAAGCTCATCGCTTCAAGCTTGCACGTTAGCGTCTTTGTTGCGAGCACTGTTAGACATGGGCATTAGAGTCGCTCTTCTCCAATGTAGGCAGAGGATTTCTTAAAGAAGGGATTTTGGCTAAGCCGTTATCTTCAAGAAAGTAGGTGTCAGCATTGGGGACAAAAATCTTGCAACGATAAATTCTTGACAAAAAATTCTTCTACTTGAAAGTGAATTCTTTGTAAAGACACAATTTGTACTAACTTCTTTGACTAATGAGAGAGTAGTAAGTTGTCTTCTACAAACATGTCATTACTGTTTAAGTCAGAAATTAGGATTTTAATGTGGACCTTTCTATAATGTCCAAAGTAGTGTCGTCATTCATAGCTTCATAGTTTTTTTGCGTAGAAAACTACTGCAGGGGCGACAAAAGTAAACGTTCTATAAAGCATCTCAATGATCTTTTGTCCAAAGTTTGTTGAATCCGCAATTAACACAACAACCATCGATATCATGGATAGTGTAGTGTAGTATTCTTTTTTATTATTCATAGTTTTGTTGTTGCTCCTCAACTGTCATAAAGCACTTGTTGTGGAAAGCCTGATGGGGGCAAAGGAAATAAAAGATCACTATAGGAAACTAGCATTTTTTTATATTTTAAGAAACAGAAAGTGATGTTTAGTTTGATAAGGACAATATTTGAATCAATGTGACCAAATATCCATTTGAGTGAATGTGGCAAAAAACATCCTTTGTTTTCAAAAAAACATGCAAAATCACAACTTGTTTTTAGATAACATCATATACAATAGGATTTTGGAAGCATCTAATAGTATGCTATATCGAGGGTATATTTGAGCAAGAAATGCCATGGGAGCAATTTTTTCATCCACAACATGGACGATGATGTGAACCCAACAAAAAAGTGACATGGCTCTTGACGTCGGTGTCGTACTATAAATACATACATAGTATAGAACGTATGTATATTATACGTTTTGGAAGATTCTTGATTCGGAGGAGAAACTTACCGGTGACGCTTCCATTAGCTTCAAAGTGACGCTTGTTAACAATGGAATTGTTTATAAGGTGAAAGCCTTAAACAAACTTCATCAGTTTGACGTATTCCTTTGAGTTTTTTAGATTTTGTACTTGGATTTGGAGTTCGATTGTAGAATGTCGAACTGGAGGGTTTTTATGGAGTCACAAGATGTAGAGTCTGAACCGGAGGCAGAATTAGGGCTTTCCTTATCACAGTTGTTTAGTCAGCCATTTCAGCCGGCAATTTCACGACCATTGCCTATTTCTGTCATAGATGAAGCCGGACCTTCTCGTCCGTTAAAGAAACCTCGTTTGGACCGTCGTTGGCATGGAAATCTTGATCGAGACGCCCGTGCTTTGGTGATTCTACTTCAAGTAGGATGTGTTGAACCTGGCACACACGATGTGACGTTTGAAGCAAGTTATGAGGGCCTGAATGAAGACCAATATTTTTGTATGAGGAGGCCAGACAGAGAAGGCACTAGCCATCAACGTTGGTTGAAAGGGCCAGTGAATCCTTTAACCAAGGCTGAGCGTGCAGATTACGTGGCGAATACAATCAGGCGCATCCTCAAGTTCTTACAGATGGAGTAGTGCTCTTCATCGACTTCAGTTTTTACCTCCAAGTCGGGTTTGTGTAGTAGGAAAGCTATCTTGTGTTTTGGAAGTTTGAAGAAGTTTGTGTGTAGTGGGCCGAAACTTTGATCGGCAATAACTTTTGTTGTATCAACAATCTTGCAATGAAAATTTGAGGGTTTCTTCCTTATGATTTTGCGCTTCTATAGACACCTTTCTTGATTGATTTGGAGTTGTGAGTAAGTAGTTACAAGCGTGTGAGTGGAGGAGGGTCTGTTGCCACCCAACGAAGAGGAGCAGAGATTCGGGCGACCACTAAAGTTTGTGATTTTGGACTCTCTCTTTGAAAATTTCAGATTTGAGAGTTGTTTTTCTTAGCTTTCTATAGACACATGACTCAAAGTATTTGGAGTTGTATGTCAAAAGTTATGGGTTGTTGAATGACAAAGAGTCTGTTGCCTTTCAATAGAGAAGGCCGAGATTTTGAATGTCCATAACTTTTAGACAATAGTTTGGAATGCTTTGAAACTTAAGGAGGGTTTACTTTGTATTCTCAGCTTTCTAAAAAGCTATAGCACTTGTGAATTGAATAAAATTTGAAGGAGATATAGAGGTTTGAGTTAGGAGAGGTCTGTTGCCTTTCATTAGAGAAGGCCAAGACTTTGATTGTCCATAACTTTTGGACAGTAGCTTAATTTCATTTGAAACTTTTAGGGTAGTTGTATTATATTTTTAGCTTTTCAAAATGCTATAGCACTTAGCATTTGAGCTTGTAGAACATCTGTAGCACTAGTTTGAAAGCAGCTGCTATTTACAAAAGTTTCTTTTGAAACTAGTTGGGATTTTCTTCAAGTTCTTGGGTGAAGGAGGTTTTCAAGACTCAAGGCTTTGGAGATTTGAAGACCCTTAGAGGTGTTGTGTGTGTTGTGGCTTGTGGTTCGACAGGGTTGTTTTCATTTATTATTCCCAGCCGGTTTTGGAGGCTAGTTGCAATTTCAATTTCAGCATTGTGAACCTGTTGCGAGCCGTGGTTATCCAGTAAGCGCTCCATTTTGTGTTTGTGGCAACGAAGTGGGGTTTATGGCCCACATGGTCGATCTTATATGTTGTTCCCATCGGTGAAAGGCGTTTCTTGGTCACCGTGGGTTTGAAGTTTAAGAGCCCATCATTCGGACGGTCACTCGTGTTGGTTGTCCCGTTTTACCCGTCCCGGAACTTGTTTCTCATCACCCACCCTTACCTTGGCCCTTTAGAGCCACCACAGGATAGGCCAACGGGGACGTGATCAAAGATTGAAGATCGAAGATAAGAAGATTGAAAATAGAAGACTGAAGATTCGACTGTTCAAATTCCCTAGCAAACTATTCCCAATTGCAGCCGGATACTTCGTGTATTCCCAAAGCACGCTCCTCTCTACACAACATCGGCACTTGATGTCGGTTTAGTTTTTGAAAATTTTAATGTTGTTTTTTGAGACATCAAATTAGATGTCTTTTGAAACATCAATTAGTGCATATCATATCCTCAAGAAAATATCAATAGAAAATAATTAATTAAAATAAATTAAATAAAAAATATTGAATTTCACAAGAATTGAAGAAAATTCACCATCTATCATTTCTTTGAATTTTTGATGGTGAAATGAAAGAACTTTTTCATTAAAAATTAGTGAGAGTGAAGGAAAAAGAGGTCATACTTATACTTATAGTTTGTTCATGATGAGACAAAAGATATGGGATAACTAAATATAAGAACCTTGTTGTTGTTCATCTTAATATCATTTTAAACATGTAGATGTTGTTTTAAACATCTACATGTTGTTTTAGACATTAGGAAAAATATCACAGATATTTTATATTGAATACAAATTTTTTTAGATGTTCCATATAGACTTTTTCACTTCCCACCACCTTATTTGTATAAAGACTAACTCTCTTTCATTTATAGTAGCATAATGCACATCCATCCAATTTTCTTTACTTTTCGTAAAATATGTTACGTGCTTGCCTTTTCCTTCAATTTTTCACAAATGGTCAACATTTTACTATTGATTATAGTATTTTTTACAAATTTATCCATAATTAAAATGAATCTACTTGCTAATGCAGCACCTTTGTGTTTTTTGAAATGTCTGAAAAAATATGGATGTATTTTTACAGATGTTGCATTTGACAAGCTAGTTTACGTTGACATAACATCTTTTTTCATGTTGTCTATATATGTTTTTGTTGACATCACTTTGAATTCTCACTCCAGAGGCCCGAAACAAATTGACGTAGTAATGTCTAACATAGCATGGCTTGCTTTATGAAAATAGACTCCAAAACATTGTTTTCTTATAGTGGATCCTTCATTGTTGATAAACAACAATTGGAACACTGCATCTACAACTCTAGATGCTGCTACAACTGCCATTGTACATTACTTTTGAGTTTTTAATACTCTTGCTATGCTCAACAAAGACCTCAAGTACTGAATGAAATTGCGCTCTACCATACAGTTTTTCAAATTTCTTCTCAAAGAATACAAAGATGATTGGTAGATTCAGATGTTTTGAGTGTCAAAAAAATCAGTGTTCTCTCTATTACACTTGTTGGCTCCATTATACATACGTTATCTTCACGTGTTAAGACTAATCATGGAAAATACATTATAACAAACTAACATAAGTAATCTACGATACATCAAAATAAATTTTTTTATTATTAATAGCATAAATGTCTTTCTTAATTTCTTTAATTTGCATACAATTATTGAAAAATATTCATCAAAAATAACATTTGAACAATATTATTGTTATAAAATCAAGCATCAATAAAGTTTCTTAAATTAGCTCTTCATGTTTGTTAAATTGACCAACTTGTCTATCAAGTTGAACAACTAGTTTATCAAATTGGGAATTTGTTTATCAAGTTAAACAACTTTGATCAAATGATTTTCAAATTACAACTATTTTCATTCACATATTATTTTAACAAATGGTGTGATTGAAGGTTGATATTATGACAAACTTACTAATATTGCGCCATAACACAAAGAAACCTATTACTAGAATAGTAAAATTTAGTAATATTTTGACAAAAATCACAAAATTGTGATGTATAATTAAAGACTTGACATGAAAAAAATGAGATTGATATATGTAGAAGATGAAGTTTTTTCTAATTTTCTTTTACAAATTCCTTTCAAAACTTTTAAATTTTGAAGTATAATGTATAATATATTAATTTAAATTTATTATATTTTTAATGAAAGATATTTACATGATATAAGAAGAAATTCAGTTGTGCATGATGGTTGAGTCAATGGGACCATAGTCAATATCAGCCATAATAGGGTAGGACACCAATTGTACCTTCATCATCCTCTCGATTAGACAATTCCCAGCAAGTTCGAGAAACGGAAGTCCACCAATACTACTAAATAATGAACATCATTCAAATCTTAAACACCTTTGTTTTTGTTATAGGTTAATTGCTTTTGTATATTTAATATTATAAATTTCTAATTATAAATTTTTTTCGCACACAAAAAAAATTAAAACTTGTAGAACCTTGAAAGAAATAATAATATCAAATTCAATTAATGGCAACTAATAATGAATTTATTTTTAAAATTTTAAAACAATATATATATATATATACAAATATATTTGAAGATTATAGTAGTTTAATAAATAAATAAAGTCATAATGTAATCTTCATAAAACTCATTATCACCATGATCTATTGATCTTTAAACAAATTTAATTTTAAGAGTGTTTCTTATTGTTTATACTATAGGTGCAACCTTTAACCCAAATCCTACTGTGACCATCCTTGTAACCATTGTAGTCCTGTAATGCAACCATTCAAACTTCACTTATCTTCACATAAGTCCAACTTTAACATAAATATATCATACATGTTATCTTTTAAGTGTTTTAATTTCATGTTCCTAAATTTATCCCATAATTGAAGAAAATGCATTAACTCGAAAGCAATCAAGTTAAACTTCATGATTTTGGACCATTTTGTGCCATATTCCTTAATTCCCTCTTCTTAAGTTTTTTCTTGGTCCTCTGTCCATGTTATTTTTTGTTTCCAGTTTACTATGATTATGATTTAAAAACTCATGTAATTTGCTAATGAATATCATAATTTTTATCAAGCTTAGTGTCTTATAAATACCTACATTAATCTATCAAATGCACAATGATACAAAAAAATCAACTCAATTTCAACTTCATATTATTAATAATTAGAAGACTTGAAATTTTTATTTTTATTTAAAATATAAAAAATTTAAAACAAAATAGATAGGTTAAAAATTACCTCATTGTAGAACTTTAAACTCAAATTGTGATACATAATAAATGACAATTTATTTTCTTTACTATACAAAAGATATTATATTTTTGTAATTTATTTTTATATTTCTTATAAATCTTATTATAATCATGTAACTTTAAAATTGTTGAATATGCATTACATTACAAATTTTACATCATAACTATATTGTTAATTTCAATTTCATTACAAAAACAAAATAAGTCTCAACCATGTGAAGTTGCAACTTTCACTTTGTCACCAAAATAAGAAATGAAGTTAAGCAATAGTTTAATTCAAGTTGCTCATAATAGCAATGATTTACAAAACATAAAATGAATCTATAAAAATAAATTAAAGTATCACAATTATAAATAATTAACTTAAAATCAGCTTAAAAATTCATTTAAAAATTTTCAAAATGAAAATTTTCAAATGAAAGTGTAAATTTCTACACTTAAATTTTAAAATTTTTAAAATTTTTATTTAAAATTTTTAAAATTTTTATTTAAAAATTTTCATTTTAAAGTATCACAATTATAAAGAATTAAATAAAAAATAAGCTTCAAAATTTTTTTAAATGAATTTTTTCTACACTTTTCAAAATACAAAATCACTACTAATTCAAATTTGATTTAATATACATAAATTTTGATAATTTACTAAAATTCATATATATCTTTCTCAATTTTCTTAGAAGTTAATGAAACATGTTGAGAATAAATTGAAAATATTTAAATGAGAAATTAAAAATTTAAGAGGGGTGAAAGGATAGGCCCAAAGATCATAGGTGAATTAATAACTAAAATGAAGATTCTTAAAGAAGTCATTTTTAAGTTGATCATTGAAAGATTCAAATGATCAAAACCTTAAAAAAACTAAAAAATTTTAAAAGGATTTTCAAAAATATCCATAAAAATAGTAATGTGAGGAGCGTTAACATAAGTTTAAAAAAAAATTCGAATAAATCATTGTATATACAAGAGGAATTAAAATAAAATTGTTTACCTCACCACTGCATTGAACGGTTTACAATTCAAGTATGATTGTAATCGTTATGTTACGAATGAAGATCTCGTACATATGGAATAGCCACTACTTTCTCTCATTGTGAGAAAATGCATCAATATTGTGTACATAAGATTTATTTTTGTAAATGTACAAGACTATAAAAAAATAAAAAAAATAAAAAACTTTAAAATAAAACTTACATATTCTAATAAAAAATATTATTAATCTTGTCAATTCATAAATTTTATTCTTAAAGCAAATATTAGCTTTGCCCCTCACAACGCTCCACTATAAGCCTAATAAACTCTATTCACTCTCCAAGAATTTAAGTAATTGCCCTATTTATTACCCCTTATAAAATATATTTCGTACATAGAGGTCTCCTTGCAATTCATCAAGTGCCATTGGCAAGGTTCAAAAAATGGAAAGAAAACATTGATCTACTCTATTATAAGAATAGTCTCTCATTTCTAATGTAGAAGATAAACAAGGCAAGGATATTTGTTCTGTACTTTTCATGCACACCTGTAAGCCACTTCGTAAAGTATAGATCTTCAAGATGTGGTAGACAATCCGACTCGATGAATAACTTGTGGAACCATGTTGCATGCTTTCATATGTATCAACAAGTAGGTATTAGCTTGTAGTTGCTTATGGATTTACAGCCCTTTTCAAATGGCTTAAGGTGCATCACTTGAGCACCTAGTTTCTTGAGTAAGCTACATCCGTAGCACTCTAAATTCTTAAACTACAACTTATTTTGGCACTCTTTGGCTCAATGTTCATCACATTTTAAGAACTTCAAATAAAAATCTTTTAGATGCGGGCACTAACAAAAAATTTCAGGCACCTCATGTTCATCCATGGTGCAAATGATGCACTTGTCTTTCAATCCCTTAAGATATTGTACTAAAGTCAATGTCATCAACAATAAATTTGCATGATGCTATGATTTTCTTGAGTCCCTTTCGTTGATTTGAATAATAGTGCATCCCTTATGCAATTTTTTTTTTGGTGAATCGTAATTCTCTGGTGTACCTATCGTGCCTTCATCATCCGGGCTACAGAATAAGTCTATATATTGATTTTCATGAAAGCTTTTACTGGATTCGTTGGTAAAAGACTCCATCTGATTGACCATTGTTAGGTTGGATTTGACGTGGCCAACCAAAGACTTACAAATATCGTATTTTTTTTATTCAGAGAAGAAGCAGTCCAATCCTCGACCATCAATGTATTCTTGAAGCACCTAACATCAGCCTTTGTTCCACTAAGATACTTTGCTATCTTGGTGCACGTCCTAGTTCATGCTTACCTAAACTGTAATAATAATATGATATGTTTGCTAAGAGATCCATCATGGCTTCCTCGGCAGTTCTCTTGGGTAAGGTAAATCATTAAATAAGATTCATTCAAGTGTACAACCAAGTAAACTACAAACAAGTCAACACCCGTACCAAATGTTCTGATTGCTACCATGATGTTTACTTCTCTTTTTGTTCATGCGTTGTGGGCTACATTCTTGGTCTATATGTCTAAATTTGCGTGGTAATGCATAGTAATGAGGCCATGGGTATAGAGTATTACAGATTGCGTTGGAACCTATTTGGATTTACCCAACTAATAGTTACGTTCGTTCCTAGGGAGGCCATTTTAATAGGATTACTTCTACAACGACAACAAGACAACTAATAGGGAAACAAAATACCCAACTAAGTCATACTTCCAACTAGAATTAATTTAATTACCTCACTAGTACATGATTAATTGTTTAATTCTTTTATTTATTTATTTTATCATATTCTTTTTACTCTCCACTCTTATAACCACCAAGGTTAAATATCACTCAATTAGGCTTGATCTTTATTCTTCAAATTGGACTCCTTCATCTTTCTCCAAATCGGCATTTCCTGGTACAGATACAGCAACAATCTTCCAACTTGGCGAAGCTTATCTTCCTGTCTTCCTCCAAATCGGCATCTGCTTTGCGATTTATCTTTTAACTCCAACTGGGGCACAGCACTTACTATCTTCCTTTCTCCAACTTGATTATTTTTTTAATAATCGCTAGGCTCCTTTTTCAATGAGTTATTCCTATACTCGACTCAAGAAAGCTCACCAACCAAATTGGTTTTGTCTCCTACCTTCACGGCACTAACATCTTCTCACCAATTTGGTATTTCCACTCACAGCTTCACAACTTAGTCTTTCAAAACTCTGACATTTACAGAATTTGCATCCTTTTCACCCAACTCGGGAATTTTCTTACTCTCCATTTTTAGACTTTTCTCTCATAAAATTCAATCATTGATTACATATACTCTCATTCAAACTGATTGCATACTCATATAATGCCAATTTGGATTCTCTCAAGACAGCACTCCAAATTGGATTAAAAACATTTCCTGTAGCATACGACCGAAGCGGACATCCAGTCACACAACTCTCCAACTTCCCACTTCGGTACAACTACTACCACGTCTCGGATCAAATTGGGACTTAGCCAAGCTGCACACACAACTTAGACTCGCATACATACCAACTTGAACTTCAAGTACATAATCTCATATCAAGATACAATCATACAATTCCCACGAACTACAACGACACCAACTGGATTGAATTCTCTTCATATATATCCGAGTTGGTGACAAATCACCGTTAACATATAAGTTTTTCTTAAAATCTCTCCAATCAGGACTTTGAAATTCTACAATTTTACAGTCCTTTCACTCACTTCATCTTCCACAAGCTGGATCACTTCCTACACTTGGGCTAATTTTTTCACTCGATCTCTGTGTTCACCACCGATCGCTTCCACACTGACTCCTCAACATAACTCCAAATCGGGAAACAGTCACGTTCGCATAACAACCTTAAAGCTCCGGCAACTACAAAATTCCCATTTGGTATAAACTCTAACTTCACAGCTTCACTGCAATCTTCACTCAGATCTTCATCCTTTTCTCTCCACGAGAAACACCGGGATAATCTCCATCTGCAAATCCCGAATTGGACTCACACAGACATGATCCAACCTTGGATTACAGACACAATTCCCATTTGGGAAGCACACACAAGCCACACTTGACTTAGCACAACATCACACACACATGCACTCAAACACAAAAAAAACAAATACACAGCATAACTTGGTTGGGACACGCAGCGGATTCTCTCAACACTGGGTGCCTTCCAATTCGGAAATCTTCAGTTTAACCCCGAGCTAGGCAGTTTCCCAACCAACTTGGACACCATCTCAAAATTCACGAACTGCCAAATAGGAACCTCGAACAACAACCGCCCATCACACTGAAAAACATAACTTCCAAATTGGCACTCTCTCCCTACACAACCAACTTGGATCACACACAACCTTAACTACACTTTGCAAACCAAACTGGATACGACTATCACGCACAAGGCAAATCCGACTTGGAAATTAACCCAGACCATTCCACTTGGAATACACAGTCTGCAATTCCAACTTGGATATTGAATTACGACTGAAACTCCGCACCTCCCAGTAGCATCCACCACTACCCCCGACTTAGAAATTAACTTCAAAAACTGACCCTCCAATAGGTTAATATACACTCAAAATTACCAATTTGGAACATCATTTACTAAAAAAAATAAACAAAAGCATGAAAAAACACAAAAAAAAATAACACTCAAACTAACAAAAAGAAATCCGAATAGGTCATTTACATAGCCCCAGACTCATTTGTTTGCGTCCCCGCAAACTTCCTACTTGGTCTTCTTAACCTGCTGCTTCGACGATGTCGACGGTAGTACCGATTTGGAATGTGAGCTTCCACCTACTTGTGCCAACTGATGCAACAACTCTTCACGATCCTTCATTAGTCGCAACTGGTTGTCATAAAACGCCATTGCAGGTCCTTTCCTTGTTCCCAGAGCCACACAAGCATCTCCAATTAGGACGCAATGAGCTCCTGGTAAAAACTGCGTTAAACACATCAACTCCAACATCCGTATTCGATTAGCTAAATGGTAGTGAATTTTTGAGAAAATCTCAATATCCGTGCTAAGTCGGGCACCAATCTGATAATCCACCACAAAATTGAACTCCTTGCACCAAGTCGCAAGAACAGCTGCAAAAATACTAGCGCAGAAACAAACTGGATCCCTGTGAGTCCTATGCTCCAAAGAAAATTGCATATAAGCAAACTCGCATTCTTCAGGGGTTTGAAACCGGCCTTCAATTTTGGGCCAATTATACCAAGTAGTATCCAAATTGGCATTCTTAGCCCACTTATATCGCCAAGGACTTGGGCACCATCGCTCATCGCCAGTCACAAACGGAGGAGGTTCAACACTCCTATTTGCACGCTCCATGTAGTCCAACTTGTCGAGCGCTACGATTGGGGGTCTCCGCACCGTCTGATGATCTTTGCCAATCCAGAGCATCGCATCCCAACTTGGAAAAGGTGCATCCATCGCCTCCTGAAACAATGTCTCATAATGCTCCAAATAGCGCAAGTCACCCTCCGAATAGGAAGGAGGTGGCAACGTCCAAGCTACCAAGTCGGCAGTAACTCCTGGAATGTGCACAATTTTCTCCCCAAGCACCGGCCTTCTAAACTTCAATTCTGCTGCAATATTCCAAATTGGAACCTTCTGCACCGATTTGGCTTTAGCCTTTACGGCCAGTCGTGCTCGCGCTATCCCAAACTTCTGAACATATTCCGAAGGATGCACATCCAGCACTTGATTTTGCATTACACGCTCCTGAGCATTTTGCACCAAGTCGAACACCCAATCCTGATTTCGAAATTGAAATTCCAATTTGGTTAAGGTTCGCAGCCACTCCTCGTCTGATACTCCAACTCGGCCTTTGGATGTTGAAGTCGAAGCTTGGAGAGACTCCTTCAACCCTGCAGAAAGGGAGACTCCATCATAAACTCGTTTTTTTCCAAAATAGGATTCTGCTACCCGCCGCCTCCGCTCCAAAGTTGCTTCCAATTCGGAATAGAACAGCAAACTGCGAGCGCCATAATCACCAATGAAACAAAATGCGGTGGTCACATCTACCAAGCACACATCTCCCCGAGCGATGATTTCGGTGAACAAATTTTCACTTTTCAATTGGACCGCCCTTGTCCAAACTGTTTTGAACTTAGATTTAGAAATTTTTTCTCTAAAAGTCAGCCCCATATAAAGAAAGAACACCTCCCGTTCCCAAGCATAAGCGAACTCCAAATTGGATGTAGGCGGGATCAGCTCCGATAGTCCATTCAAATCGGTAACATGAAGAACTCGTTGGCGCTTCCTGGCCGGCTTGCTCTTTACTTCTGTGACTTTCTCCCGCTGCTCCCTGAACTCCGTACAAAGCCCCTCCAATTTCAATGTTTTCGCACTTAACATTCCTGGTTCTTCCGCTTCCGATTCGGAATGTGAAGACACCTCTGGATCAACCTCTGCCAACTTGGTGTTCCACGACTCTAACTCGCACTCCAGAACTGCCACACGACTTTCCACTTGACGCTTTGCACCTGCCTCCAATTTGGCCTTGCGCTCCGCTCGCTCCGCCCTGAGTTGCAATGTTTCCATCTTGCTTGTAATCTCTCGCACCTCTAACAGCATTCGATTCTCGTACTCTACTCTTTCCTTTTTCACAACCTCCAACTCGGCCCGCAAGCTTGCACATTCTGCCACTAACTTGTCATTCTGCAACTTCACCAATTCGGCTTGGTCCGGGTCGATCCTGTCCAAATTGGACAAGATTTGCACCAATTGAGATTTCCATTGCCCCACAGCTCCCCCTTGCTTCGCCGAACTTGATTCACCTACTTGGGATGTCATCATACCAGGATCAACCTTAGGTTTCAACCCCGGCTCAGCTACATCAACACAAGTGACGTCCACCAAATGGGAAAGTATTTGAGCACCCTTAAGGGCTCCTTCTGGGTTCCTCTTGTACTCCACCACAAATGAATGAAGTCTTCGTGACAAATACAACGCCCAATTGAGCAACACTCCCTTCTGAACTGCCATAACAACTTGGAGATTTTTCTGTGAGACTACTTGCGATACGGGCTCGAGCAATAAGTTGAAAACCACCAGCTCTACCCAGGGACACCAATTCGGAAGAATCGACCCCAAATTGTACTCGTCTCCCACCGACTTGGCAGCTCCCTCCTGTAAGCATTCCTTCACCAAATAGGCTTCAGAATCTTGAATTGATTTAACGGAAATGCCCGACTTGGGAAGCTTAAACACCTCTGCAATCCGTTGAGATTGCAGCTCCACCGTCTCCCCCCTCACACAACTCTTTCTTTTTGCTACCGAATAGGTGATTACAAAAACCTCTAACCGATTTGGTTCAATCCTCGGGGGGTGTAGTCATCGGGCGGATTAGCAAACTATGAGCGAAAAAATGATAGGGTATTTTTTATTCATTTGGGCTAAAAATTATAAAAGAGTTTAGAGTACTATAGGGTATAGAATATGGCATTGGATGTCTTTAAAGTACTATAGGGTATGGAATAATAGGCCCCATTAGAAAATGCAGTAGTACTAAAATAGCCCCCTTTATATTAAATTCTTTGGCCAAATGTCTGAAATTGCTTATTGTACTATAGGAAATATACATCTTAGTTCATGTAAGACTCTCGGATTCCTACAGTGACTTAACTACTCTTACAACTAAGTGTTATACATTGTACATGGATACATAATTTAGGGTCTAACTACTGTAAGTTAATACGGAGTATGATTTAATATTATAGAATACAAGATTGTGCAGATCTCGTTTAGGGTACTCAGTGATGGTTTACTGCGCTTAGGGGTCAGTTCAATCTGGCTCAGTGATGGGGTTTTCGGCTTAGGGGTCAGGGCAATCTGGCTCAACTCGGCTTAGGGGTTAGTTCACTTGAAGCCGACCGTTGCGTCTGAGTTTGCAAGGAAGAGGTTTAGGGTTTGTTCAATTGGTTGGGACTGGGTGCAATCTCCCGACGTGTGCAAGAATCCGGCCGTGGCGTGTGCAAGGACCTGAGTTTGCTGTCGACGAGGTGGAGGGTTTGTGCAAGGACCTCAGTTTGCTGGATACGGGGTTTACGGTTTGTGCGCCCGTTCAGTTTCGGGTGTCCCAGAGCAGCCCTCGTTACGGTTTGGGGCGGATTTGTGTTGTGTGTGTAGGATTTACGGTTTGTGCAATCAATTTCGTTAGATCTGTGTTGTGCGTGTAGGGTTTACGGTTTGTGCAATCAATTTCGTTGTTTGGCTACGGGTTTGTGCAATCAATTTTGTTGTTTGGCTACGGTTTGTGCAATCAATTTTGTTGTTTGGCTACGGTTGGTTCGTTGGGAGCATCCCCAAGCAGCCCTCGTTACGTTTTGTTGCAAATCCGTCACGGTTTGGTGCAGATCTGTGTTTTGGTTTTAGGCTTTACGACTTCAGGGTTTGGGGAATTGTTTTTTCTGTGTCTTTTTCTTGCGTGACAGCGTCACATGGTGCCTGGGGTCGCTGCGATCATCTTGGCACCTGCTGCTTTGAGGTATTGCTAGTCTCTGAATTGGGCAACATAGGGTTTTGTATTGCGGTTGTCTTGTGGTCTTCAGGCTCTTGTTAATTTGTGGTTTACCTTTCAGGGTTTAGGGTGCGTTGCTCTTGCGTTCTGAATCCAGATGTGCTGCGTGGTGTAATGACAGATTTGATTTGTTGAACGCAGGGTTTAGGGGCGTGGATGATGGTGCTCAATTACAAGATCAGATTGTACTTTGTGGAGGATGATGTGGGGCGGCCGGAGCTACTCAGTCCGTTTTTTTGCAACTCCAGCGATACTTATGCGGATTTGCGCATGCGCTTGGAGAACGGGGAATGCATGGAGTGGCCTTTCCTTTTTTGGGACTTAGATGATGCATGCCGAATACCAAAGCGGTTCGAGGCCATGAACCCGGTTAAAGAACGCGTTTATGTAATTCCGTCGGTGGAGGGCGACGCCGGACGTCGCAAGCGGTGTCGTGTTGGGGACCAGGCCGACACGAGGAGCAGCGACTTGGCAGTGGAGCAGCCAGGGCAACTTACGGGTTTGGGAGGTGTCCAACCGTGTGGCACGGATGTCTTGCACGCCGGTGCTGCATGGACGTTGGAGGAGGCAGGAGCTGCCGGTTTAGGGCATCCCACTGAAGTTCCAGAATTTCCTGAAGACGACGAGGCTGAGCCACAGCCGACACTGTCACCTACTGATGTGCTCGAGGAGACCCTGCTACAATCCACGCTGTTAGCCACTGATGTGCTTGAGAATTACAAGCAGGGTGCAGAAAAGCTGAGAAGGGAGCTATGTTTGATGTGTGTCCTAATACAGCTCCCACATAAGACTGAATCTTGTGAGATATCAAGTAAAGGGTGACACCAAAGTTTTTTTTGGAGTAAAAGCTTTCTTCTGTCAAATTTCGTTGTAACTTAAATTGTCGTTGGCCTGAAATTTTCTCAACATTTTTTGGGTCCATGCTGCATTATATATGTCGAGAACATTCCCTAAACCAAACCACCCCATTCAATTTTGGGCCAAAATTATAGTAGAATAATTTTTCAATCTAATTTACCATATCATTTATTCATAGAAAATTGGAATTGTAAGTAATGCAAGCCCCTTCTCTATTAACCCAAATTAGAAAATTACATAATTGTAGCATGTGAAAAAAAAAAAAAAAAAAAGTAATAGCCCCCTATAAAATAGTGGTTGGTCGCTCATATATCCTTATTTTTTTAAGGCACAGCACCCCTCGAGGTTCAATCTCCTTCCATTGCCGCATTCCTTCAAGAAATGACCACAACCCCGATTCTTTGAGCTTCAGCCGCTGCTCGTTTCCCCAATTTGCATCATTAAACTTGCTCGCTACCTCCAATTTGAATTCTGTTTGAGCAATCTCAATCAGTGCACCACAATCTTTTCCCAACTTCGGCTTCTTGTCCGTATGCACTTCGGGCTGCATCAATTCAGTTTCTTCCTCCAATTCGGACTCTTTTCCATTGTCACGAAGATCCTCCATGGTACCTGCAAAGACAACCTCGCGCTCTCTCGGCAACTGCTCCAAATTGGCGAGAAAAACTCACTAGTCACTCAAGAATTTGCTCATTCTTCGTCCCAGTCCAGTTTGGCAAAATTCCGCCCAATTTGGTGTGAACTTCCAATTACTCTCTTCTGTATGCGAAATCAATCCCACTAACAATACTTTAAAACCCTAATCGGAAAGAACAAAATACTTTCAAAGGTTCTAACCGCTGAGCTTCTTCCAACTTGGATCTTTCTTACTCTCGACCGACTGAAAATCACTCCCAACTTCGCAGTTCCTTACCAACCTCAGAAAACGAACAAATAGGACACAATGCAGCATGAACAAAACAACTGGACTTGCGAAATGCACAATACACACAAGAAACACCCAATTTGGATCCACCTTTCTTCCCCTTGATTCACTCAGCAGCATATGCTTCCACTCAGCAAAAGGCTCCAAAATTGCGCAACTCCCGAATTGGTTTTATCAAGCTTACTTGCGTCTTCCCAATTGGAAATCTTGCCTCGTACCCCCCAATTTGGTCTGACAGCTCTGGCGGCTTCCTCCGCAATCTTGGCGGCTCGACAGATCCGATTTGGATTGATCTCCTTCATGCTTGAGGATTCTTGTCACTTCTTAACCCATGGATTGTCATTTCCGATTTGGTACTCCGCACCCACGTCTTGTCATGCTTTTCTCTTATTTTTTATTTTTTTATTTTTTTATTTTTTAACTGGTTTCTTTTACCCATTTTTCATTTTTCATCATTTTTTATTTTTTATTTTTATTTTTTTTTAATTTAAATTTTATCATGTTTTAGTTTGTAAGTTTCTATAAGAAAATACTACCCCCCAAATTGAAAATGCCGCCCCCGGCATTTCAAACAAAATACGGCTTAAGCCGGTAACCATTAATCCTGGTTGGAAGCAAATTTCCCTCAAAATCCTTAAGTTGCAATGACCCATTAGGATTGACATCTACAACCTCATACGGACCTATCCAATGCATTTGCAACTTACCGGGAAATTTGAAAAAACGGCTATTGTATAATAAGACTAAACTCCCAACTTTGAATTCTTTAGGATGCAATTTAGAATCGTAATATGACTTCCTCCTATTTTGGGTAGCTAAAGTGTTCAAATAAGCTTCTCTCCTTTTCTCATCAAGAGCTTCCAAATTGGTTAGCCTCACTCTTAAACTTTCCTCATCTCCCAAATTGTTTTCTATAGCCACTCTTAGGCTAGGAATTTCAAATTCGATTGGGAGGATGGCCTCTTGGCCGTATACTAATTGGAATGGGGAAAACCCCATAGTTCCTTTGTAAGCAGTCCGATAGGCCCATAAAGCACTCCAAAGTTTTTCATCCCAATCGGTAGATGCACCACTAATTGTTTTAGTTAGGATTTTACACAATATACCGTTCGTTTTTTCGGTTTGCCCATTAGCACGTGGGTGGTAAGGGGCTGTTTTACGGTGTTTAATCAAAAACCTATTTGTTAATTCCTCAATCGTGGCATTTAAAAAATGCGTGCCCCGGTCACTTATTAACTCTTTTGGACACCCAAATCGGGAAATTATATTTTCATACAAAAAACGTGCTACAGTCTTGGCATCATCATTACGGGCGGCCATTGCCTCAGCCCATTTTGTAGCGTAGTCTGTCGCTACTAGGATATACTTTTTACGCCCGTACTTAGTGGCTGGGGCAATAGGGCCCACGAAATCAATTCCCCATTTTTCGAATGGGGATAAAGCCATAAGAGGTATCAACAGCATTGCCGTCGAAGGTGAGGGTTTACCTATACATTGGCAAGGATCGCATTGCCTGGCGAAAGTATGGGCATCCCTAAATAAGGATGGCCACCAATAACCAGCCAACAACACTTTTTGTGCTGTGGAAATTCCTGCGAAATGACCGCCACATGAATCCGAGTGGCAACCTTGGAGAATATCTTTAATTTCACTCTTATAGCTACATCTCCTAAGGACACCATCTTGACCCAACTTATATAAGGTTTTGTTTAATAGGGTATAAGGGGCACTTTTTCTTATAAGGGCCGCTTTTTGTTTACCACTATAATCTCTAGGAAATAAACCAGTACATAAATAACTCAAAATATCTGCATACTCGGTATGAATAACATCCACCTCAAATAAGTTGGCGTCAGGAATATCATCCTCAACTGGCGACCCATTTGGATCTACCGGCTCCTCCAACCTAGAAAGGAAATCGGCGTTGGAGTGTTGCTTACCAGGACGAACAATTATATCAAAATTAAATTCCTGCAAAAGCAACACCCATCGCGCCAATCGACCACTCAACTGAGGCTTGTTAATTACGTACTTAAGCGCATTGTGGTCCACCTAAAACGTGAACTTATATCCAAGTAGGTAATGACGGAATTTTTGCACCGCATTTACCATACCCAATGCTTCACGTTCCGTAGTAGTATAATTCCTTTCCGCTGGAATAAATTGGCGGCTAGCATAATATATGGGGTGGTCCCTATTGAATTCGTCCTTTTGACTAAGGACGCAACCCATAGCAATATTACTAGCATCAACGTATACATGAAAAGGTTTTGTCCAATTAGGAGGCACTAAAATGGGAGCGGTCATTAGCTTTTGTTTTAGTGTTATAAAAGCTTCATCGCATTGAGGGGTCCAAATTGGATTAGTTCCAACCTCCAATTTTTTTAGAAGAGCGGTAAGGGGTGCAGCTATCTTTGCATAGTTTTCAATAAATCTACGGTAATAGCTGACATGTCCCAAAAATCCCCGAACCTGGGTAATGGTAGAGGGTATAGGCAAATTTGCAATTTTAGACACTTTATCAGGGTCCGTACTAATGCCTCTTTTACTAACCCTATGGCCTAACAATTTCCCATAAGGGACAACGAATTGACACTTGGCCGCGTTTAATGATATACCAAATTGGACACATTTTTCAAAACATTTCTTTAATTGTTTAGGATGCTCCAATTTGGTACCAAATACACAGAAATCATCCAAGAATATCTCCATAAATTTACGGAAATAATCTTGGAAAGCCATCGTGACCACACGTTGGAACGTGGCCGCTCCATTGCAAAGACCGAATAGCATAACTTTGCTCGCATAAATACCCAAATTGGTAACAAAGGCAGTTTTGGCCTGATCTTCTTTAGCAATTTGGATCTGATTGTACCCCGAGAACCCGTCCATGAATGAGTAGCATTCATGGCCGGCGACTGTATCTAAAATACTGTCAGTAAAAGGTAGGGGAAACCCATCCTTTTTAGTGACGGCATTCAACTTCCTAAAATCCTGACAAATTCTAATACGTCCGTCCTTCTTGGGAACAATTACTATAGGACTTACCCATTCGCTATTAGGAGCTGGATATATAAATCCTATATTGATTAACTTTTCTATTTCGTCTTTTACTAACAAGGAATACTTTGGGTTAAGACGGTGAGGCCTTTGCCGAATTGGCTTGGCTCCATCTTCAATATCAATATGGTGTTGACATATGCTTGGAGAAACTCCCCTTAGGTCCTTATAAGACCAAGCAAATGTCTTAAAATTTTCTTTAAAGAATTTAACCCAATTGGCCAATTCGGAAGGACTTAGCCTATTAGATATTTGTATATTTTTTTCTTCAGCACCAAACCCCAAGTTAATGGTCTGGCAATGATTTTTCGATACATATAATCGAATAGGCAAATCTCCCAATTGGCTATCATAAATATCTTCACTACTATCACTTATCTCCCACTCGGAATCCACACCATATAATGGGGAATCGGTTAACCAATTTTGAATGGCTTTGTCTGAATTATCATCATCATCATAAGGGATGATGTACTCTCCGGGACCTATAGCCTTATAATTCTCTATTATTCCTATTTGATTTTGGCTTGAAGATTTTATATGGACCTTATTTGTGGATACATCTTCCCATTCGGAATCGTACCCAAAATCACTTGTATTACTTGGTGATTCCCATTGGATCTCACCATTATATTTAGGGGGATACATAGTCATACTTATTACCTTAGTCCCTTGAAAAATCTTCATGATGCCCTTACCCCAATTGTCTTGAACCTTGGCTTGATAAAGCCATGGTCGACCTAATAGGATTGGATACGAGGAATTTGGGGTATTAGGTTTAAAGACTATATAATCGATCAAATATATTAATCCGGCAATACGCGTTTTTATTTTGGGCAATATGCCCAAGGGCTTTACCCTACTTTGGTCTGCCATACGCAAAACCAATTTTGTTTCTTCTAATCCAATTAGGTGAAGATCTAACATAGTGTCATGGTTCATTAAGTTGACACTAGAACCTCCATCTACTTGGACACCCGAAATTATAAGACCCTCAATTTCCACGTCTATTATAGGGGCGCCTGGATCAGGACTTAAACCCACTTCATGGACTTGCCCACTTCGTTTTTTAACCAATTTAGACTTTAAACTAGCCCTGCAACTAGGAGCAATGCCTAATAATTGCCTAATTGTTATATCGGCTTTAACTTGCCCCAAGTTATCGATTATATTATAAGGATTTGTCATGTCCGTAATTCCTATTTGGTTATTAAGCCCCCTCTTCCTACTGGGTGTTTTACTAATTTTTTTAATTTGGTTTCCAGCATTAGTCTTCCCACGAGCATCCAATTTGGTTTTGGCCTGCTCTACTGGACTGTCCGATTCTATCCAAATAGGAGGTATGACCAATGGTTCATTGGCCGACCTTGTCACAGGCTCAACCGATTTGGTCTGACCATTATTTTTACCTCGATCTAGTGTGTCCCTATGATCCGGTTTAGCCATAACACTAACTGGACCAAATTGGACTGATTTTCCTTTTTCTTTAGAAACCGATTGAGACCCAATTTCCTCATTATTTTTGTTATCCCGACTTGGATACTGTAGCGAAGTACTAGCACTAGTCTCAGCCTTGCTGGACTGTGCTTTATCCCGATTTGATTCAGTCAGCACAAGCTCGGGGTTAGCCTCTGGCTGATTGGCTTGACTACTATCCCGAATTGGATTTGGCATCGGTCTATTTGACGTACCCACTAACTCAGAATTAAAGTTTAATCCTAGTTGATTTTTCTGCTCTAGCAACTGCTGAGCTTCTTTATGGGTCATTTCCTTTTCCTTCATTATTTCTAAATTACCAGGGGGATTCTTCTTCTCGCTTTGCCCTCTAGTAGATACCTTTTGTACTAATTTTTCTTCCTTATTAGGTAAATATCCATTTTCAATTTGTATAAGATAAGATGCTTGGTTTTATTAGACTTTGACACATCGTCATCCATTAATACTATCTTTGGATTATTATCTCTCCTTTTGCTATTATAACCCTCTTGGTCATTATTTTTACGTGGACCATTGCATTGTTCGGCCGTATGGCCGTTTTGATTGCAATTCCCACATAACGGTACATAATCTACACTAGCCCTTTCATTACCACAATTTGAAGCATAATGTCCTGGTTGATTACACCTATAACATATTAACGTTTTACCCCTATTTTGATTCCCATTCCAATTTGGAACTTGTCCACCATATGTGGGTGGACCTTGACTTATATTGCCAAATGGCATTTGAGACCACCCCTGATTATTATCAGTAGGCATTTGAGCTATTCCCCGATTTGGGTTATTACTATACCCTCCATTGTTAAAATTGCTAGGGTTAAAATTGGGATTAACATATTGAGCTTGATTATAATTTTGATTTGGGTATGAACTATAATTTTGATTAAAGTTCCTTTTCTTTGATTTTTTTTCCCAACTTTGATTATTCCCTTGATAATTATTATTCCCTTCTATTTGATAGACTTGCCCACCCTTCTTTTGGGCAACTTGGGCATGTTGTACTAGACTAGCTTGCATATTTCGGCAAGATTCAGTTTCATGGTCTAACCCACAAAACCTACACTTAGGAGGCAAATCTGGAGGAGATGGACAATCGGGCAGCATGTGCCCTTGTCCCCTACAATTTGTGCACCATATGTGGGCACGGTCATCCATAGGTTGACCCCTCTTTTTGACTGTTTTAGCTAAGTTAACTTGAAGGTTGCCTAATTGCTTTGTGATCTCAAGTAGTTGTGACTCCATTATCGCTTCTCGCGCATTAGATTGCACTTGATAAGGAGGAACACCTACTTGGTTCACTTTAACAGGTTCAACCGGAATTATAGGAGCTGTTTGGACCGGTGCCATGGGCACCGCATTCACATAACCAGGTTGGATATAGGTGGGCATAATCGTACCTCCTATATCCTCCCTTTTTACTCCAATTTGATCTAAGTAACTGGGTTGGCTTATAATCGGACTTATATATGTCTCTCCTAAATGTCTCTCCTCCCACAATTTAGCTCTTTGGTAGGCTGCTGGTAAGGTAGCAGGACTAACTTCTTTCACAAAAGCCTTTAATTTAGGAGGATACAGACCATTTATAAATTGTCGCATAAAATGCGCATCGGGATACTCATTATCTGGCAATCTAAGCATTATGTCTTCTAAACGGCTATAATAACTATCAATGCGTTCCCCGCTTGCCATATGTAACTCAGCCAACTTTTCAAATAATTTTTCTTGATAAGCGGCAGGGCGAAAATGGCCTAGGAACGCATCACGCAATCCAGCCCAAGTAGTAAAATGCCCTATTGGTTGTCTTTGAAACCATTTCTTGGCTTGATCCATTAGTGTACTTGGAAAAATACTTAAGAAATGCGCCTCTGTCCTAGCGTTGTTTGCATTACAACGAGTTAGGAATTCATAAAGGTGGCTATCGGGGTCGTCGCCCATCCTACCATAAAAAGTTGGAAACGGCATAAGTGAATAAGGCCTATCGGCCTCATCACCTAGCCGCATTACCACTGGAATTACGTTAGCTGGAGCTGCCATATTGCTATTCACTCTTTCTACTAAGGACTCTTCACTAGATGTAGATGAACTACCTAATTTGAATGATTTTATGAAATTAACGAATTCAGTCTCAACCAAATTGCGTATCACAGCTTCCAAGACTTGGTCTTGCTAGAAAACAGAAGGGATTTTTAATTTTCCTCGTTCTGCACTCCAAACTGGATTGTCTAACCAAATTGGACTTTCTCTAGACACATCAACTGGGGTTGCTCCACCGTGAAAGGATCCTATTAGGGAATCCGCTACAGGAGATGCATCAGCCTTAGGCTGATTCTCCTCGATTATTTCCAAGTTGGCTACTTCTTCCTCACTCAGTCCTCTTGGAGAATCATGAGGTGAGGGAGTATTAGAAACACAAATTGGTTCACAGTGAAGATGGGGAAGATCAAATCCTGTTCTTACCGTGACACCACTCGTATGTCCTTGTACTACTTGTTTAACTTCTCCCTCAACAATTTTTTCCTTATTAGATTTATTTTCAACATCATGGCCACACTCTGGCCTATGTCGTGAATGACGTCCTAATCGAGAAGAATCTTTCCAACTTGGCGAAGCTGGTTCAGATTCCGCTTTAGAAGTAAATTTGCTCTTTTTGTCCGCAGCTCTCTTCTTTGCTCTTTCTTCTCTAGCTTGTTTGCTAATCTCGGAATTTATAGATGTGCTACTCATTAGAGTGCGACAACTTCGTAAACCCCATTAAAAAGATAAAAGAAGAAAACTATTAAACCTATTATGACGCCTCCCCGGCAGCGGCGCCAAAATGTAGATTGCGTTGGAACCTATTTGGATTTACCCAACTAATAGTTACGTTCGTTCCTAGGGAGGCCATTTTAATAGGATTACTTCTACAACGACAACAAGACAACTAATAGGGAAACAAAATACCCAACTAAGTCATACTTCCAACTAGAATTAATTTAATTACCTCACTAGTACATGATTAATTGTTTAATTCTTTTATTTATTTATTTTATCATATTCTTTTTACTCTCCACTCTTATAACCACCAAGGTTAAATATCACCCAATTAGGCTTGATCTTTATTCTTCAAATTGGACTCCTTCATCTTTCTCCAAATCGGCATTTCCTGGTACAGATACAGCAACAATCTTCCAACTTGGCGAAGCTTATCTTCCTGTCTTCCTCCAAATCGGCATCTGCTTTGCGATTTATCTTTTAACTCCAACTGGGGCACAGCACTTACTATCTTCCTTTCTCCAACTTGATTATTTTTTTAATAATCGCTAGGCTCCTTTTTCAATGAGTTATTCCTACACTCGACTCAAGAAAGCTCACCAACCAAATTGGTTTTGTCTTCTACCTTCACGGCACTAACATCTTCTCACCAATTTGGTATTTCCACTCACAGCTTCACAACTTAGTCTTTCAAAACTCTGACATTTACAGAATTTGCATCCTTTTCACCCAACTCGGGAATTTTCTTACTCTCCATTTTTAGACTTTTCTCTCATAAAATTCAATCATTGATTACATATACTCTCATTCAAACTGATTGCATACTCATATAATGCCAATTTGGATTCTCTCAAGACAGCACTCCAAATTGGATTAAAAACATTTCCTGTAGCATACGACCGAAGCGGACATCCAGTCACACAACTCTCCAACTTCCCACTTCGGTACAACTACTACCACGTCTCGGATCAAATTGGGACTTAGCCAAGCTGCACACACAACTTAGACTCGCATACATACCAACTTGAACTTCAAGTACATAATCTCATATCAAGATACAATCATACAATTCCCACGAACTACAACGACACCAACTGGATTGAATTCTCTTCATATATATCCGAGTTGGTGACAAATCACCGTTAACATATAAGTTTTTCTTAAAATCTCTCCAATCAGGACTTTGAAATTCTACAATTTTACAGTCCTTTCACTCACTTCATCTTCCACAAGCTGGATCACTTCCTACACTTGGGCTAATTTTTTCACTCGATCTCTGTGTTCACCACCGATCGCTTCCACACTGACTCCTCAACATAACTCCAAATCGGGAAACAGTCACGTTCGCATAACAACCTTAAAGCTCCGGCAACTACAAAATTCCCATTTGGCATAAACTCTAACTTCACAGCTTCACTGCAATCTTCACTCAGATCTTCATCCTTTTCTCTCCACGAGAAACACCGGGATAATCTCCATCTGCAAATCCTGAATTGGACTCACACAGACATGATCCAACCTTGGATTACAGACACAATTCCCATTTGGGAAGCACACACAAGCCACACTTGACTTAGCACAACATCACACACACATGCACTCAAACACAAAAAAAACAAATACACAGCACAACTTGGTTGGGACATGCAGTGGACTCTCTCAACACTGGGTGCCTTCTAATTCGGAAATCTTCAGTTTAACCCCGAGCTAGGCAGTTTCCCAACCAACTTGGACACCACCTCAAAATTCACGAACTGCCAAATAGGAACCTCGAACAACAACCGCCCATCACACTGAAAAACATAACTTCCAAATTGGCACTCTCTCCCTACACAACCAACTTGGATCACACACAACCTTAACTACACTTTGCAAACCAAACTGGATACGACTATCACGCACAAGGCAAATCCGACTTGGAAATTAACCCAGACCATTCCACTTGGAATACACAGTCTGCAATTCCAACTTGGATATTGAATTACGACTGAAACTCCGCACCTCCCAGTAGCATCCACCACTACCCCCGACTTAGAAATTAACTTCAAAAACTGACCCTCCAATAGGTTAATATACACTCAAAATTACCAATTTGGAACATCATTTACTAAAAAAAATAAACAAAAGCATGAAAAAACACAAAAAAAAATAACACTCAAACTAACAAAGAGAAATCTGAATAGGTCATTTACAAGTATCTCTGCCAGTTTTTTGTTTCTAGCTTTCTTTTACTCTGAAGATAATATACTTTGGAGTTTTCATCCTGACAACAAAACCGCCAGTAAGCTTACACCTAATTCTCCAAGGACCTTTTTCACTTCATAACTGAAGTTGGGACGAGTAGTGAGATTCCAAATGATTGAAAATTGGGAATTGAAAAAAAATCCTTCTTTGAATCCTCTAAGTGAAGAGACACTATTATTGACAAGAGGAAGAGTTGAATAGGTGTTTTTTGAATGTACCAAATGTTATGTAGTATAGGACGCCACAAGTTGTCTGTTAAAGCCATATGGAACTCGTTTAAAACAATCCTTCTGAATCGATCTTGTGCATATAAATATGCCATGTGACTTTGAAAAACTAACATCATATAATGCTCTCTTAATACTAACAAGATGTCAATTCCGCTTAAGAATGTGAATTTCAAATATATTTGCATTGATATATATATCTATATTTATATATATTTGCTTCCTATATGCGATGATTTATCTCATTTATTAACGCTACAAAAGGACAAATGACGACAATGATATAATGCCCATATTTCACCACTATGAATAAGAGGAACAATAAAGTTTTGCTTCCTTCGGTAAGTAACATTACCAACAAATTTTCTCACTGCTTTAAGATTCGGTGTATGGCTTTAGTTTGATATGAACTCTTAAATTTAGTATATCTTGATGCCACCAATCTCAACATTGCTTGTTTGGAATAAATAAAAGATAAGTGTTCGATACTAATGTCTCACTACTACAAAATTTGTGGCCAAAACAACAAAATTTCAACTGAAATCTGTTGATCCCTTTTGTTGTTTTGGATGCGTTGTTTTGGTCAATAATCAACAGAATTTTTTTTTTGGCCAAATCAACAAAAAAAAATTTGAAAAAAAAAAAAAAAAAATCAAATTTTTTTTTACTTTCCGGGTAGCACAAAAAAATTTGATTTTTCGCTACCCAGAACCTCTAGGCAGCCTATTTCCACACCCGAGCCGACCAATACACTCCAACCAAGTTTGAACCCACGTCCTTGTGCCCAACATCCTAGAGACCTAACCAACAAACCACCACTAAAACTTCATGTCGATAAGTGGTATTTTTATTTTATTTATACATCAACTCCTTCATGTTTTTAAACTCAGCAGACTTTGGAGGCCATTTTGGCATAGTAGAACAATTTTTTTTGAAACACTTTTAACTAAGAAAAGTTGTTAAATCAAGATAGCTTTCACTTCCAATAATCCGTTTGTGATTTTGAGCCTCCAATCAAAAGTTATGCACAAAAATCAGAGAGGTTGTTTGAAAATATCAAAAAAAATGTTCCTTGATATCTCTCTCTGAATATTGTTCATAACTTTTGATTGGAGGCTCAAAATCACAAACGGATTTTTGGAGTTGAAATTTAGCTTGATTTAACAACTTTTCTTAGTTGAAAGTTTTTAAAAAAATTTGTTCTACTATGCAAAAATTTCCACTAAAGTCTGCTGAATTGAAAAAATACTGAATTTTGAATGTTTGAGCTAAAAAAAATTCATTGTACATAGAATTCCAATTATGGTGTTTTCACTACTAAATGACCAAGGCAACAAATTTTTGAAGCTAAACTAAAAGTTTTGAAGTTATTATTTTTGATAGTTCATATTTTTGAAAAATATATTACCTTAGAAGTGTAGTTTGAGCATCAAAAATTTAACTTTGCAAATTAACAATTTTGATTTTTCAATTCAATATTTTGTGTAAGGGTGTCCATTTCTAATCTTAATTTTCTAATGATTGTTGAGTAATCTTTGAAATAATTTTCAAATACACTAAAACTTGAAGAAAAATTGTTTGTTTCTATTTTGGAGACTTTGTTAACAATCCTTTTGAAAGTATGTGAAAAACATTTCAAACCAAATAAATCTATTTGTCATAGCTACGTGAAACTATCCATTTAAAAACCAACCCTTTGGAGATATAACTTTTAATTGCAACTTTGAATAGTTTGAATTTTCTAGGCATTGAATGAGTAGTAAAACACATTTTTGGCAAAAAATTTATATAAATCATATTCAACAAATATTGCATTGTAAAGGGCATACCCTAAAGTAAAAAATAGATTGAAACATGCCTCAAGGCCATGAGAGTTAATTAATTATTTGATATCAATGGGCCAACCTTAATTGTCCTAGATAATGCTAAAGGTATGAAAACATTCTAAAATCTTCTAAAATATCATAAAATGTATTAAATTGAATGTAAAGATTTTTAGAGATACCCAGAGATACCCAGAGATACCCATATTCCCTGAGATTCTAAAAAAGATTTCCTAAAATTCCAAAAAGATTCCAAAAAGATTCTAAATTCAACACAAATCTGTTGATTTGGTCATTGTGCTATTTGAATCAACAGCAAGTTGTTTGCTTTCTGTTGGCATTTACAAAAACAACAAAAATTTGTTGATTTGGTCATTGCAGTGGTCTAAACAACAGAAATTAATTGATTTTCTGTCGATTTGGTCGTGGTTTTTTACTAGTGTTTGCCTTACAATGAACCACTTTGACTTCATGGTAGTGGTGGTGGATGTCGGTAGTTGTGATTGTAAACAATTGAGATTGTATAGATCTAAATCATGAATCAAATTCTTGATTTGGTTCATATGTTGAAAAAGTGGGACTTTGACGTTCGACTATGAGCATAATAACATAAAAATTTGGAAGGAACGTATTGATATGGAGACTCAAGATTCTATGCCACTCCATAGATATCCACTTCTATAATTGAAACTCATTACGTTTAATGTTGGGATGGTTAAAGTTTGACCGAGCATGACACTTACTAGCCATGCATTATGAATGATCAGTTTAACTATCTACAACAACATTGCCAATGAGCTTCAATACATTCAAGTATTTTAAAAACCTATGCATCCATGTGCCGCTAAAGAGCAAGCATTACATTAACTTTCAAATGCTTTAGAAAGAGGCTTGCAATTCCATTAAACAAGTCATGGTTGAACGTTGGCTAGCCTCCCTTGACAATCAAGATGTGATTATACAATGTGGTTTCCGAAAGGCCATACAAAACTTTCAAAACTACAATCTCTATTTCTCAGACATACATTAGGTAGTTTATCAACAAAAAGAGGTGTCTTTACAAAGGAACCTTGCAATCACTACTAGGATATCATGACCAAAACAACAAAAACTCAATAGATTTTAGTTGCTTTGGGCACTTGAATGACAATTTTAACAGATTTTTGAAAATCAACAGAAATTTCTGTTAATTTGGGTAGTGCAATGACCAAATCAACAAAATTTAGTTGAAATGTAGAATCTTTTTGGAATCTTCTGGAATCTTGAAAATCTTGAGAATCTTAGGATTTTAATTAATACATTCATAATTTGTCTTTCTCAATACAAAGTAATATTCAATATTGATGGTTTAGCAAAACTTGATTGAAGATTATTAATGATGAATCTTTTAAATTCAATTGCATAGATATGTGGAGAACAAATATATGTCCATCTTTCCTTCAACAAGCAGAAATCTTATATTATAATTAAAAAATACCTATTTTATAAATTTTGGACATTATTTAATCTTTAACATTGAAATCTTTTGGCAAATTTTCAAATTATTTTGGAGATGCTAGTTGATAAAATGATGTGCATGTAATTGTTTTCTATACAACCACACAATTGAATTACAAGAATTCTTCACAAATGTTTTCAATAAATTTTTACATAAAGCTAGAAATATACAATAAAATAATTCACTAAAAAAAATTCAAACTTTTAAAATCAAAATTCGAGAGAATGATATTGAATTTGAAAAACAAATGAACTTTTTTAAAATTGTGTTTAAATGACATTCTATAAGAATGCAATAGTAAGAGCATTGCGTGAGATTGAGTTGCGAAAAGAGATGCTTGTATGAGATAGAAAGAAGGAGGACTAAAACTTATTGTACTCAACTATACAATGACTAAATTTTATCTTACTTATTTATTTTCAATTCGGTATTTTTTAAATTCAATAGACTTTAGAGGCGATTTTGGCATAATAAAATAAATTTTTTTCAAAAAACTTTTATTTAAGAAAAATTGGAAAACCAATCTAATTTTCACCTACAAAATTTCATTTGAGATTTAGAGTCTCCAATCAAAAGTTATAGACGAAATTCAGAGAGGGGTTCAAAGGAACATTTTTTATGACATTTTTAAACATCATCTCTGAATTTTGCTTATAATTTTTAATTAAAAACTCCAAATCCCAAATGGATTTTTGAAGATGAAAGTTCGTTTGATTTTCCAACTCTTGTTAGTTCAAAGTATTTCCAAAAAAGTTAGTTTACTATGCCAAAATGGCTGCCAAATTCTGCTGAGTTCAAAAATCACCAAATTCAAGTGGATAAATAAAAAAATTTACCCCCTTTGTTCATGTGAGATTTAGGATGGTGTGTTAGTGTAGGGCTTGAGGCTCCCAAACCGGAGGTTGGGGGGTCAAACCCCACCGTTGGTTGCCATTGCTCGAGTAGGTCGGGTAGTAAAAAAATTAAAACTTTTGGGGGGCTGCCCACAATTTTTGTGTAGCCCCCTAAAATTCTTCTTCTTGTTTTTTTGGTTTTTTAATTTTTCAAAAATTTGTTCAAAACAACAAAAAAAATCAACAGATTTCAATCAGATTTTGACCAAGACAACACAACCGAAACAACAGAAATGATCAGTAGTTTTTAGTTGTTTTGGTCGCTCATTTTTCTACTAGTGAATGAGTACTTAATTGCTCCATAGGTTCTTTTCCCATAAAAGGTCAATAACACGATAAGATCATTTACAAAGTATATACCACGGATTTGAGTCAGTGTATTGCGGGTGAAACAAACAAGTAGTTCCACACCATATGTTCATTGGCGTGTAATAAGATGTGTAAATGTATGATAGTCATCAGTTTTTGAAACCACTTCTCTACTCTGTACATTCGTTTGCATAAAGCATCCTTTTTTCATATGATTTCTTGAGTGTCTTTTACTTACACTGAGTCGATGAACCTACTATATAAACTTGTAGTACGAGCAATGTGTAGAATAAGGTTGAGGATATATCTTAAACAAAAATTGTTCATGTTGTTAATGAATCATTGTCCATTCTTGTAGTCAAAGAGGTTGACATTTAAAAGCCCTCTAACTTTGTTGCAAAATATGTGGTCTTTATTCAAATGGTATTTCAGTATCTTTAACAAAAGATTGTTTTTTAATTCATTGTAAGGTAAAGTTCTTGAATTGAGCAATGAATAAGCTCTGTTACATGGACAATATCTACATGAACAATATCCATATGAATATCATTTACAATTTGGACATTTTTTTATTCATAAAACATTTAAAAATGAAGTCTCATTCTTTGTGACTATCTTCATAAGCCTCTTTACTTTTAATATAATTGCAAATAATATTCGTTGATTTTCACGAACATATAATAAGAACTTTTCTTCAACCTTAACAACATCGTTTCTTAAATAGAGTGAATAATAAATAATCTTGTGTAGCATTAGTAAATGATTTCAATACATCATTCTTGAAATGCAGTGGGTTACATCATCGGGTGTCAATATGCAGTGTTGTTTTATTAATGCAAAAATTACAAACCTAAAAAACCAATAGGGATGTCTTGTGAGCGCTTATTTACCCACCCTTAGTAAATCAGCAAACACAACCAGGTTCTTAAAATTGGTCCTATCCTATGGGTGTTCTAACGTCGGTCCATTGTGCCTTCCAAGAAATGGATCTTTTCTAATTCCTAAGTATGTTTCAAGTATGCGAAAACCCAACCCAACCAAGTTTTATCCTATTAGTTATTTGGTAATTTCTAATTCTGATGAGCCGCTGAAGTTATTTTGCAAAAGGTGATTCAAATACAAAATAAGTACTCCATCTTGTAGATGAATAATTCCCCTTTCCAAAACTATAAAATTCACCCTAATCGGACACTCCTAGCAAAAGATACGAGTAGATGAAGTTTGATTGCTAAATGGTTCATCAAAAACTTCATCCACGATTTTTGATAGGTTCCCTATTTCAAAATACTTTGGAATTTCTAGGATGTAACTAAAGTACCTTTCTCTACTTATATCTGAAATTTGGTTTAATTTTGGAAATTTTATCTAATTCTCATTCAATTTAGGTCCTAAACTTCATCCTTTCATATTTTGTTGAGTTTTAAGACTTTTATAGAGTTCAAGGTTTCTATGGGTTCTGATTATTCTCCTCTACAACCTCGTGATTTTAAGTTACCATTCTACTCCCAAATTTAAACTCTAAGTTAGCCTTCCTTGTTCTTCTTGTTTCCAGTCTGACTCTAATTAATTTACTATTTTTAGAAATTTTACACCTTTTCTATGTAGTTCTTTATTCTAGGATTCTAAATTGGGTTTATACTTGCTAATTGGACCTTTCTACTAGAAGTTATCGATGGATGAAGTTTGACCACTTAAATGGTTCTTCAAACTTCATCCATTAATTTCTACTAATCTTCAATTCGAAATTAAGTTTTTCCTTCGGTTATGGATTCTAATTAATATTCTCAATTTTACTAAATTGACTTGTTCCCAAAATCTTGGTATAATCTAGATTTCATCTAATCTAAACTCTAAACTTCATCCATTTCTAACTTCCTTGTTTTAAGCCGGAATTCTAAGTGTGAGATGTTTTCGAAAAACTCTAAGCAAAATCTACTAGATAATCTAATTATCCTTGAAGAAAAACTTTGTCTTAATGCTCTGAATCCTATTTGTAATTCGGCCCTATGATATTTTATCCTATTTTCAATAATTCAAAAGGAAGGGAAGACATTCACGGTTTACCTCAAAGTCGGGTTCAATGTTGAGGTAGTTGTAGGCGTCTTGGAACGCTCTATCATCCGCCATCTTCAAAACTCGTTGGATAATTTTGCCCACGGCTTGAAAAGAGGTGTTAAATACAAGTTCAAGGTTTCAAAGATACTACTCTATCTTTCTCTTCCCACTTCTTTATTTCCCTTAACCCCTCACCGCCCAAGGCCTAACCATGTAAAAAAACAACCTTGCTTTTCAAGTGCTATAAGTCTGAATGTGAGTAAGTTATGAAAATCTCAACCGTACAATATTGTAGTGTGCATGTTGTAGATGGTGTAAATCAAATTTGGGGTCATTTGACCGTATAGACTGAAAGATTATAATGTTTTAGTGTTGACAAAAGATGCTGAAATTTTCCTAAAAACACATTTGGAGGTGAAATTCGATTTCTAAATCTACTCAAATGAAAAAACTTTAAACTACCAAGTGGTTTAAAATCAAAAGACAAACACTTTGGTGGGAAAAAAAATCATTCAATTGACTCATTGCGTTTGCAAAATGGATTTGAAATGTCAAAAAACAGTGAAAAAAGTAGCAAAAAAACACATCTATGGCTGAACCTACCTCTACTAAAATGCTTCTCAGTCAATCATAACTTCTTGGATTGATATGAAATTTTTACCACAAGAACTAGACTAGTATGCGCAACTTTTCCAACAAAAATTATTGAAAACAAACCCTGTCTGAAGAAGTTATAAGCCGCCGAAGTTCACTGTAATGCAAAAATGTCTGGATTTTGAACTTCGAATTGCTCCCAAGCATTCAAAACAACTTGGATTGACATGAAAATTTTATCACAATAAGTAGACTTTATGGGGAACAAAACCCAACAAATTTTATTGAAAACTAACATTTGATGAAAAAGATACAAGCCCCCGAAGTTGCAGCCATCTCATTGCAGTGTGGTGAACTCAAATTGAACCTGCGAACTTTGAATGGCTTTCAAAAACTTATTACATCTTGGATAGATCTGAAAATTTTACCCCAAAAAATAGACTATTATGCGCAACTTTTCCAACAAGTTTTATTGAATTTGAACATTGGATGCAAAAGTTACAGCGCTTTGAAGTTGACTGCTAGACTGTGTGAGGACACTTTTGGTCCCCTTGGGCGGTGAGGGGTTAAGAACTATTTAGCCTCCATTATTGTATTCAAATGGTTGACTTTGAAATAATAATTGACCCTTGAAGATCTAAAGTCAATTATTATTCTATCTTCTTTTTCTAATGGTCTAAACTCCTTCTCTAAGATTTCCTACCTAATCTTATCAACTTCTATTGACACCTTAACTTCCCAATGAACTCTTCATCTCCTTCACTTGTTCTTTGAGGTTGTTTGAACTCCTTCTCCTTGACTTGAGAGGTTCTAATTTGACTCCTATTTCTCTACTATGTTGAGACTCCCAATTAGTAATGGAAACGTTGCTAATTGGGAACTTCTCAACTTCCTACCTTCTAATTGTGACACTTCCTATTCTTTGCAATGCTAATTTATTTCTAATTTTTCTTCAATTTGTGTTATTTGGTTAATCACTACTATAATATGAAATTTAGTTTCCCCTTGGCCTCCTATCTAGTGTTTTGAATTTGTATGAATTAGGACTCTAACCGGTCATAAAATCAAATTATGCAACCAAGCAACCAAGTCGCCCAAGTTCAATTGCAGTTAGTTCAGCTTGCAGCAAGTCAGTTCAAGCTCGCAAGCCAAGTAGTACAGTCTGCGACCAGGTTCATTCAATTGCAGCCAGGTTGATGCCCTTGCTAAGTCCGATTGATACCTGCTACGACCGGTTGATATCCGTCAATTTTGGGGGTTCTCAAAAGGCCCCTTGTTCGTTTGGAGGACCTCGGGAGCCTGAGCCAGTGATTGCTTGAAGGCCCGGGCTACCAAACGTGTTTTTTAACACAGGTTTCTAATTTTTGGAGGAATTTGGAACACCAAGAGTCGCTTTCTATCAAATACAAATTTTGGTTCTTACTTTAGTTTTTAGTTTTTATTGAAAAAGTATATAGAAAGTAGTCTAAAAAGTAAGAAAAATAGCTTAAACGTAGGCTAAAAACACTAAAAAGTAGAAAGTAGCTAAAAGTAACCCAAAAAGTAATTTTCGAACTTTATGCAGTGTGAATAGGGCCATGTGGATGGATGAAATCTGAAAACGGATGAAAAATATGAAAATGGATGAATGGGACACGATATGGATGAAAAATTGCGAAAGGGATGGAAGAGGCGTGAAAAGACAGAAAACCAGTCGGGAAAGGCGTGAGACCTTCTTCCCGATCCTTATTAGCCAAATTATTTTTTTAATTTTTCTCTCTCTGTGACTGTGCATTCAGGAAGAAGCACATGTTTGTATTTTTTTGGAAATTTATAATTGAAAAATTCTTTTGTGCAAATTTGTTATTTTGTGTGCTTTGGTCTGTGCATTCGAGTGTTCGATTTTGTAAACTGTGAATGTGTATTTTGATAATCATTGCAATTGCGTATTCTAGCCTTTCTGGATTTGTAATCTGTTCATTTTAAAATTAAAAATTGTGTCAAAGCATTCTGGTGGCGATGAACTGTTGCAGCAATTCCGACCAGGCATGAGCATTTAGGCGATCAGAGAAGTGTGGTTGCAGTGAGTTCGGAGACTAATCAGGATTTGAAGACGGAGCTTGATTGAGCAAATCGGCGAGGCTGAGTGATCAAGCCACGTGCTGATCCATTCAACGTTGGACTGATCCGTCCGAGGTTGCGGTGGAGCGATGGACTGATTGGGAGAAGCAGATTGGGGAGGAGCCTGGCTATACAAAAATTTGAATTCGGTGGAGAAGTGCAGGCTGAGATCGGTCTGAAGTAGTGAAAGACCAGATCGACATGAACTTGGAGAGCACAGCGGGAGATCGATCAAAGGCAATTGCAGTGGTGAAACTGATCGGAAGGCCGGTGCTGTGGGGAGAGTCGGAGACACTGAACGACCTTGAGTGATCAGAGTGATTAATTGATCTGTAATCGGAGAATTTTAATTCCCAAATTTCTGATTGTGAGTTTGTGGTTGATTTCACGAGCGTGAATGGGAGTGCTAGAATTGTTGGTGCTCCGGAGTTGAAGGCGAAGCTTGCAAGGCGCGTGGCAATTCAACATCGATAAAGCACGACGAAATTAGGGATTCGGATCCCGATGTGTTGCCCTGTTGGTTTCTAGACTTGTTTCTTCGGACCCATTCAGACGTGTTGCCACGGTCTCGGGTCACGAACCACAGTCTTTGGGTACAGCCACGGTCATAGGACTGGTCCACGGCTTTAGGTCCTTAGGCACGGTCATAGGGTAGATCAAACGGTAATAGGTCCTATTTCCCACGGTTTTAGGCCATTGGACCATTTAAATTGAAATTTTAGGGGCTGTTTTGGGAATTTTAAATTTGTAACTATGATTTTGAGTACAAATTTGGTTGATTTAGCCTAATTATTTGGTCAGAAATAACAAATTAAAATAAAGGTCCAAATTTTTCGAACGGCCCTTTGGGCCGTGCCCCTAGTTTGGGCCTAGGTCATAGAATTGGGAAGACTGAACTTGTAGAATTAGCAATCTTTGTGGCTAATAAATATTTTTGTATGTTTTAGGAACAACTTACTTGTGGTTTTGGACTTGTTGCTCAATCTTAAAAGAAAGGAGAAAGCTCAAAGACCAAGAATCTGGTACTTTGTCCTAAACCTTTCATACTTTTGCATACTGGACTTGTTGACTACTGAGACTGCCACGTATAGTCATTTTGCACATAGATTCGAAAAGCTCAAAAAGAGCAATTATTAGACCTGTTGCCCCAACACATAAAAAAAGTGTTAATTAATAAATTATTTGTATACTTTAAAAGTATTATCTTGTATATATATGATTAGGTCATAGGTTGCATCCATGTATAAGACGTGTTGTCCAGCCTGACGTGTTGCCTACGATGTGTTGCCTACCTTAGAATACTATATAGGACCGGGACTCTTAGAACATTGTGTCTGCATTAGTGGTAATGGACTGTCCACCAAATTTAGAGAACCTGGGAATAAGGGAAAAAAAAAAAAAAGAATAGAGGTATAAGAATAAAGTTTCTAGGTATATTCTACAAGGTTAATTTATACATAACCTAAATCTACTTTAAAAGTGACATTAGATGCACCAATGATAGACTACGTTGGCTTATCCACGGATGAACCCCTATATTACTGGTACTTGACAAAAAGTAAAAGTTAGTGAAAAAGTACCTCACACTTTCTCTCGGCAACTAATTGCACACTAAATTGAAATGCTAAATTAACACTTGGAACACTAAGTTTTGGAGCTAAACTTTGAGAAAATTCCCAATATTTTGGAAACTAGACTTGAGAATTAATTGTAAGGAAGCCAAAGCTTCGCCGTGATTTTGAAGTACACCTAAATTCTAAGACTGAGAGCTATAGCTTTGTCGTATTTTTTCTAACATCCAAAATTCTAAACATAAAAAACTATAGCTTCGCCGTATGTTTTGAGAATACTATAGAACTCTCCTAACTTCCAAACAACCAAAATCAAAGCTTCGCCGTGATACAAGAAATAAGGAGAATACGGACAACCACAAGGGAAATGATTTGTTAGTAAACAATAAGCTACCAAATGTTAGTGGTAAAATAACTTAAACGACGCTAAAGAGTTTCCCCAAGTGGCATCGCCAGTCATAGGGGAAGGAGACTCTAGAATTAATACAAAGTTAGTTCAAAACACCTACAAAACGTTAACAAAGTACAAGAACTCCACAAAACATCACCCAAGCTTCAAATAACCCACAAGAAATGCCACAAGAAGATAGCTAAGCTTGAAGGGACCCCAAGTCCTTCAAGAGAGCTCCAAAAACAACAACAAAGAAGCTTGAAATGCTCCAATAATAAGGAAATTTGGCAATGTGGCCTAAATGGCCAAAATCCAACTAAATGGATCCAAATGAAAACAAGGCGGTTCAAAATGAACCTAAGGGATGTTTTGAGAGGAGAATAGGTGCCCTTATATACTCTCCCAAGGGCACCCCCCTTCCTCTCTTTTCCTACAAGGTAATCTTATCAATTAAGATTTTCATCTAATTTGCCCAATTTTCACTTCTACGCTGGTCCAAATTCCTAACTTTTGGAAAAATGCTCCAAATCACAAACGGATTGCGCCATTAGCTTCAAAAGGCCATTTTTAGTCTAAAAGAATGCCCCACCCCTTTTTCTTACGTCAAAATCACAAAGATTTTTAGCACTAACTAGAAGACCAAAATTGGATTAAAATCCAACTTTTGGAGATCAATTTTTCTAAGAAAAGTAACTAGCCTAGACTCTTTAGTAGGTGTAAGGAAGTAAGAAAAGACCCCGCTTCGACCTTAATCCGATTCCGTATGCTCTCCGTACGTTGGTCAACTCCACGATTAATCTTTAAATTTGCCAATTTTGGAGGATCTTGATGGTTTTGCATCTTTTGACTATCGGAATGCCACGAAACTTATTGGAGCTTGTTATTAATATAAAAAAAGCTACCCTAATTTTAAGTGAGATTTTATCGCTGCCTGGGTAATTTCTAGGAATTTTCCATCATTACTTCTAGTGGTTGACTACTCGAAAAAAGATCTTTTGAAGATCAGAAAAAACCGAGAATTTTCATGGAACCTCTCATGGAGTTCCACAAGGGATGTGCAAACTCATATTCCCGTTTTGCACATCTAAGGAAAGAGAATCAAATCCTGCTATCTCCTTTAACTTCCGATAAAAAGAGAAATCTTCCAAATAGAAGGGAATCTTGACGAACCGATTGCTCCGTTGGACTCCTAGCATGATTTCTTCTTTGAACTACCGTACTTAAGTTGTGGATACCCTCCTATGATTCGTCTTGAGTTTTCTTCACCTGCAGGCTAATAATTGGAGTTTCTACTATTTTGCCAATAGAATGGGAAAATTGAAACTTCTCTTTGGGAATCTATATTAAGGTTTTTACATAGTTCCCTTGAACCAATTTGGTTAGGATCTGTCTCTGAAAGGCAAGTTTAGACAAGTTGGGCAATTTCTACTAAACATGGTTATTTTGTACAATTTCTGGGTTTCTACCCTATCTACATGCAGGATTTGGTTACAAACAACAAGAAATGCCTCAATTAGGACCAATGGTCATATTGGTATGTGACATCTCCGTTTTAGTTATTCACTCTTTTGGGGCTTTTTGTATATAAAACTACACTCAAAACTTTATAAAATCCAAAAAAAACAATTCCAAATAATGAGTGACCAAATGGGCACTCACATGTCTCTAGGATGGCATGCGATAACCATGTTGTGAAAAATAAAGCTTTCTAAACTTCTATGCAATGTAATTTGAACTTTTTTAATTAATCAATAGTAAACTGTTCACCTCTACCCACTACTTGCAACCCATTCCATAGGAGCCGTAGAGATTGTTGCATTTTGTTTTTTAATGAAACTAATAGTATCCATCAGATGTCACCTGTGTTATCCTTCATATTTTTACTGTTAAAGGCTTTGAACAAAATTATGAGGAGGTATACTAACTCCTTGACATAGTTTTAAAATGGCTGTTTCAATCTTGAAAAGGGATTTATTGAGATGTTAATGAAATTTGTAAACATAACTTTTTTCCGCAACAAAGTTTTTGTGACTACAAAGGTGAATTAAAAATTCACCATCAATGACTTACAAAATTTCTGCAAATGATTTGAAAAGAAACGGACATTATTTAGTTTGTGTGTTGTTAGCAATGAAGTCATTTTAAGTACATTTAGGTTTATATTTTTTATGAAAACATCCCAATGTAGTACTTTTATAAACATAGGCAGTTACCTTAAATCCTTATAAGGTGTTGTCAAAATCGCTTTCTTCAATGTAGTGGCCTCTTTTGTAATGATATAAAATAATATAAAATAATGATAAAATAATAAAATAATAAATAATAAAATAATAAAATAAAATAAAATAATAAAATAATATAAAATGCTGTTTAAACCATCTTCTATTGAAGTATATAAAGGTATAGTCACCTGTGAGCGCTTATTTACCCACTTTTGATAAATACGCGTACACAACTAGGTTTTAAAAAATTCAAGTTAATCGCTATAGGTGCTTAACGTCGGTGCATTGTGCCTTCCAAGCAATGAATCTTTTTAAGTGTCCTAAATGTCCTACACTTGCAAAACAATTCTTGTTCAATTCTAAACTCTAGTTCATAAAAAATTAATAAAAAGAGAGACACTTGAGATTAGTGATAAGGCAAAAGCTTCGCCATCTTTTAGAAAATCATTAAATTTCTATAGCAATCTTAGGACTTGAAGTTAAAGTTTTGTTGTATTGAGGGATTAACCTCAAATTCTAAGACATGAACTACAAACTAGTACACAACTAGACTTTGAGAATTTTATTCCAACCAAAACTTCTCCAAATGACACAAAGAAGAAACACAAACTATGACCCAAATTCGTAAACAACTAGACTTTGAGAGTTTTGTTCCAACCAAAACTTCTCCAAATGATACAAAAAAGAAACACAAACTATGACTCAAACTAGTACACAACTAGACTTTGAGAATTTTGTTTCAACCAAAACTTCTCCAAATGACACAAAGAAGAAACACAAACTATGGCCCAAGAGGTAAAAACTTATAAGACCATGAGATTACAAGAGAGATTAAGTGAGTGAGGAGGGGAGGCCTTATATACCTTCCCCTAGTCCCCAAAATCAAAAAAGACTTAGAGTGCACTCCAAGCAATCCTATCCCTTTAGATTTTCATCCTAATTCTAATTTTTTAACTTTCTACGTTGGTCAAACTTTTAATTTTTGGAAAAATGCTCCAAATCACAAACGGATTGTGTCATTGATTTGAGAAGGCCATTTTTAGTTTAGAAGAATCCCTCATTCTTTTTTCATCTATGAAAAAACCACCTAAAGTTAGCGCCAATTGAAAACCAAAAAGGGGTAAAAACCCAACTTTTGGAGGTTGATTTTTGTGAAGAAAGTAACTAGACTAGGGTCTCAAGTAGGCTTGGGGAAGTAAGAAAAGACTTAATTTGGGCCCCATTCCGATTCCATATGCTCTTGATACGCCGGTCAAACCCTTAGTAATATTTGACATTGTCGATTCAGGGAGGATCTTCCTAATTGTAGTTCTGGCTATCAAAATGTCTTGAAACTTATTAGAGCATGTTATTAGTATAAAACAAGCTAACCTAATTTTTAGTAAGATTTTACCGCATCCATGGTAAATTCTATGAATTTACCATCCTGGATTTGGGCGGTTGACTACTCGGAAAAAGATCCTTAGAAGATTAGAAAAAACCGAGACTTTTGGGGGAACCTCTCATGGAGTTCCTCAATAGATGTGCAACCTTAAATTCTTACTTTGCACATGTGGAAAAAGAATACAAATCCCGCTATCTCCTTTAACTTTTGGTGAATAGGAAATATTCCATATGAAAGGGAATCTTGGCGAGTTGATTGCTCTGTTGAACTCCTAGCATGATTTCCACTTCAAATCACCATACTTAGGTTGTAAATGCCCTCCTCTCGTCTGTCTTGAGTTTTCTTCACTTGTAGACTAACAATTGAAATTTGTATTGTTTTGCCGATAGAATGGGAAAATTGAAACTTCTCTTTGAGAATCTATATTAAGGTTCTTATATAGTTCCCTTAAACCATTTTGGTTAGGATTTGTCACTAAAAGGCAGGTTCAGACAAGTTGGGCAATTTCTACTAAATATGGTTGTTTTATACAATTTCTGGGTTTCTACCCTATCTACATGTAGGATTTGGTTGCAAATAGAAAAAAATGCCCCATTTAGGACTATTTTCCATATTGGTATATCAGGGTTGTCTATCCGGGCGTGACGTGGACTTTTCATATCCGGATGTCATGACGCGTCCGTCCTGACGTGTCGTGACGTCGTTAGGATCCGTCACCAATATTGACGTAACCGTTTCAGCATAGATGAAGTCTGTCCAACTGTGGACGGACTCCTGGACGGCCTCCCGGACAGTAAGCCGTCCCCCGGACGGGAAGACGTCATCCAGACGGCAGGCCGTCCCTAGGATGTGAGGCCGTCCCCAGGACAAGAAGTCGTCCCCCGGACGGCAGGCTGTTTCCGTTGGGCTTAGGGTCCATCCGTCGACACATTAGTCGTCAGTCCGTCTAGTTGGGTTTTAGGGTTTTAGGAACGCCCTGAAGGTGTATATTAAGGACTTACGCCTATTCAAGATTACTTTTCCTTGCTGATTTTGGCTTTCATGACTTGATTGGAGTACAACCATTGCGGTAAAGCAAAATCCAAGAAGAATGTGTTGTGGTGGCACTTGTTGTGAGAGCAACAAGTATTGCTTCTACATCGCATTTCATACAGAATACTAATCTTCTTTCTTGTGCAGGGGCAAGTATGAAAGAATAGATAAGAGCAATGGGTGGAAGAAGATCACATTGGGAACCTTGGTACACACTACGAGTGGATGGAAAAGTTGCTTGCAAGTTTTGCGAAGCTTTGCTAAGCTATCGAAAAGATCGGTTGCTTTTCCATTTGGGGTACCGACGAAATGACAAGCTCCCTGGAGTGAGAGCCTGCACTAAAATTAGTGCAGCCGTGAAGCTAATGTTTTTTAATTGCGGAGGGGATATACTTGCAAGCACTTCGGACAGGAGTGGACAAGATGTGGAAGTAACATCTCCATCAATGGTACTTCCGAGTGTTGTACGTGGTGAGCAAGAACCTGATGCCTCAATCTCAAGAAACGAAGGAGGAGAAAACACTAGGGGACAAAGCTCTCAAGTACGATCATCAGACACACCCAACCTGAGTTTGGCCCACAGTCGATCAATGAGGCAATTGTCTGTGCAAGAAGGAATGAATACATCAAACAAGCAAGTACTAGACAAAAAGTGGGCTAAGTTCTTCTATGAAGCCAATATACCTTTCAATGTAGCGAGGCATCCAGCTTTTTTGGATGCCGTGAAATCAACATCAGAATCGAGAGTTGGCTACAAACCTCTAGCATACCATGCACTTCGTACAAACCTCATGAAATCTACAAAAGACGAAGTGACGGCAATGGTAGCGGAGAAGACAAAGGCACCAATCCACAAGTACGGCGTTACAATATGCTCTGATGAATGGGACAATGTCAACCATCGACCATTGATGAATGTCATGTTGGCATATACAAGTGGAGAGGTATTTCTTGGATCCATAGACACAACAGGCAAACGCAAAGATGCTACTTATGTGGCTAATTGCATGGGTGATTATATTGACAGGGTAGGGACGCAAAATGTAGTACAAGTTTGTACAGACAATGCAGCGAACATGTTGGCCGCTAGTGCTTTGTTACTTCGTCGATTTCTACACTTATATTTTCAAGGATGTTTAGCACATGCACTTGACTTTTTACTTGAAGATTGGGACAAACAAGATTGGATAAAAAGTATGGTCAAGAAAGCCAAGTCAATTGTGAAATACATTCGCACACATCACATGCCATTTGCAATTTTTCGATGACATTCTCCTAATCTCATTTTGAAGAATCCCGTTCAAACACGCTTTGCAACCATGTTCCTTATGATTGAGCGTTTGGTACATGTGAGGGTAGCGATAGAATCAACAGTCTACGATCCGCAATGGAATGAGTACACAGAGAGATTGACATTAGAGGAAAAGAAAAGAAAAGCCAACGATGTGCGACGGTATGTACGAACGGATGAATTTTGGAGGAGATGTTTAAACTTTGTGCACATAGTGGAGCCCGTATTGGTTGCTCTTAGAGAGTTTGATGGCAAGCACCCATACTTAGACAAGGCATGGCTTGTGATGAAAAAGGTGGAAAAGCATGTTTTATCTCTACGGGATCCACCATTTTCTTTGGAACCACGGTATGCAATTCCTGCCATCGATGATTTCTACAAGCGTTGGGGCATGTTAAGGACAGATTTGCATTATGTTGGGGCTCTATTGAATCCTTTTTTACTTGACGAAGTCTTGCTAATGGATGATGACGAGGCAAATGAAGGCATATTGAGAGTATTGCGCAAATTGGCTATTCCAGATCAAGCATTTGCTTCAGCTTTGTCTGAGTACCAAGCATTTCGAGATCGTCGGGGCATTTTTGGTGGACTTCCCGATGTAAACACTTTAAATTTGCAGCCTCACGAATGGTGGGACCTTCTCGGAGCCGGTGCTCGTACACTTGCACCAATTGCAAAAAAGATCCTCGCCCAAGTGTACTCTGCATCGTCGTGTGAACGCAATTGGAGCATGTATTCGTTTGTCCACAACAAATCACGCAATAGACTGACATCAGAGCGTGCTCAGGAATTGGTTTACATTTACACCAATTCCAAAACTCTTAGAGAAAGGGCTGCAGCAAATCCGACAAGGTGATACACCGAGAACATGATGTCAGAAGATTCCATGACCGATGAATCGGATGGTCTAGACCGTGGTTCGGTTCGCTCTAACCCCAATAATGACGATTCAGATGATAGTTCCAATGATGGCGATGACCCACCATTCCATGGATTTCAAGGGGCAAGAGGAGTGCGTCCTCTAATTGATGCATCTGTATTTGACTTTGAAGAGGGGGATAATAACGACAATGACCACGAGGGATATGATGGAAGTCCACCACAAATGCCACAAGGGTGGAATGTTGGGCCAAGCGGGGGAAATACGAATGAAGACATTGTGGCACCGAGACCACTAAATCCAGATCCTATCGATGTACAAGTTGATGCCCCAATGGAAAGAGATAGTGTTGACATGGAAAGAGGACATGAACAAGACGTAGTAGTACCACAATCATTGCCTACGAGGACCACCCACGGAGAAGGGCCCCCTCATGGTGGAGAATTAGATATGCCCCCTCCAAGTCAAGGGGATGTCGCACTACAACGTCAAACACCAATACTAGAGAATCTACAAATCCAAAGTTCAGCCAAGCCATCTAATTCCGGAGTTCGTCTACATGGACCCACTTCAACGATAGGTACACGATTGGCTAGTATGGTGTCCCAACGTACGACTACAAACCCGACTTCATTGCACCCACCTACACGTGCCAATAATCGAGGGAAGCATCCACGACATGAAGGTACTACTAGTCAACGTGTGAGTACTAGAACACATAGAAGACTAACGAGAGAAGAAGCGGCATCCCAACCATTTTCAAGAGAAGTTCACATAGGAGGGCCTAGTATAGATGGCATTATGGACGCAACGGGCCAACGGCCTCTTCGAACGTTGTCTTCTATAATTCGACCACAACGAAATCGAAATTCGAATGCCTCTAGTGAAAATTGTAGTGCAACATCCAGTGATGATGGCGAGTCCATCGGTGCTAGTATAGGCGAAGATGGTGAGGTTCCAGGAGATAGTGATTATCTAGGGACAATGCTTCGACAAGGTCCATGAGTAGAAAGTGGTGGTAATGAACCAATTGTAGTAGAAGCAAATGCCAATACTTCTAGGTGCGCTCTTAGGCATGGAAGACGTTGAATGTTTTTCAAAAGACAATAGGATCTTCATGTTTTCAAATGCAATGGATTTTGAGGCTCAATACCTTACATATTGAAATCGGCATTAATATAAAGTAGTACTTTTGTTCCTTTCATTTTATCCTTCATTTATGGTAAGAGTTTCAATTTATTTTTATACATATTATAACTAATATGATTTGATTTCCATGTTTAGCTTTTCTAAAATCAAAATAAATAGATTTTTTCATTAAATTAAAAAAGGGATAAGTAGAAAATGGATTCTTATACTAGCCAAAAATATTAAAATATTCTACTGATTTTGAATAAAAAGATAAATTTGGGTTGATAGTCAAATTTGACTTCAAGGTGTTGTAGTTGTTTACTTGTTTGAGGTGTGATAAAAAAAAAGATACACTCAATGTTTAGATAAAATACATTTATATATATAAAAAAACGAGTACAAAATGGATTGAGGGCACAAAGTGTGCTACATTGCTATGGATGTCTTCAAGCTGATACTATAATAACCACATTTGCTAAGAAAACATTAATTTTGCAACTATATGGTAATACACTATCATCTAATCCTCATTGCACGCCTGTTCATCTTGAAGGTCTTGTTCTTTCCGGGCCTCGCGGTAGCAATCCACGGGTGGTGTCCAAAACGTTGGAGCACCACTTAGACGTTGCACGGCAAATGTCACTGAGCGTCATTGTAGTGGCTCCACCTTGCACAATTTATCCAGTGTCGCTTGAAATGTACCAAATGCCGTATGGTCAGAAATCATCTCTGTATTTCCGCGATCCTTTTTTCATACCTTCATAGCCAATCTCCCTATGGAGTATCCATCCGTGTGTATACTAACAGATGGTGGCTTACCCATGCGACTAGGAGATGTTGAAGTTCCTGTCTTTCCAACCATGTACATTAACTCCGGAGCCACCCACCAACGTTGCTTGCAACTTATTTGCACAACTGAATTGGTAAAGAGAAGGGGTTTCTTCATTGATGCGGCTACCCATTCCCCAATCACATAGACCAATCCACACGGTTCTTCCATCGTCATTCGGAAAGTGAAGCATGATGTTCTCCGGTGTGATGTTGTTGTGTAGTACTGAACATTGTTGCACTGCATACACAATGCAGAGCAACGCCTACGCAAGTTCGGTGCGCTTGCGTCTGTATGCCATAAGTCGTTTCATGGCTTGCATTGTTTGTGGAGTTGCATGGTAAGCCACCTCTCCAATTTCGTCTGGATCTCGGGTCTTCTCATCAAGGGTAAACATGGCGCCCAAAGTACCTCCATTCCACCATTGAGAATAACACTCCATGGTCATGTCATTTATGGCAAATAATTTGATGACCCCTGGATGATCGCATGGACAAACTAATGCCTCAATGGACAACTTCTCCCTTGACTTCTTCAAGTCATCAACGCGCACGGCCGACTTCCTAGCTAATTCCATATTCTCGGGAATATGGTTCGAATTCTGAAGACAAACCTTGCGCACCCTCCCGTGCCCCCCTTGTTTGTTATGGCCAGACAACAGAACCACTACAACTCCTCTCTCAAGAAAAACCACTCCACCCGCAGCTTGTTGACCAAAGGCCAAGTTTTGACTTCATTGAAACCACGGAGCAGAACGGATGTTGTTTGAAGATAGTCCCTGCATTGTTTCATGCCACCAATACACCTTCTTGTGCAACAAATTCAATGCTTGTTGTTTGGGAACTACACTCTTTTGAAAGCCTTTGATTTTTTCCGCAACTTGGGCAAGGTTGAAAATGCACGTTTGCACTTGTGACTCCAGCCAATGATTGAAGGATTCCTTTGTGCGGTCTTCCAACCACTCATCCTCGCTCATTGTTGTCCAAAACATGTGGTGGAATTTTTGTTTGATGGCATCCACCCCCTGTAATCCGCGCGACACATATGTTGTGTTCAACTGCGGAATCGAATACTGCTCAAAAAAACCCAACGCCACTTCATGCAATTTGCGCATTGCAACCTTACTTGGCCACTTCTCTGGATTTGTGGCCTTGTGCCTTTTTCGTTGTTTTTTCTTCGACTTCGAAGACTCTCCCACATCCACAATTGCTATGGCTCCTTCTGCAGCTACAGCCTCTGAAATCTGGCTTTCTGATTCCGCAAACGGGTCCAAACTTGTTCCATCTCCAACTCCTGAAAACCACGCATCAACCTTCCTCTTCGAGAAATCGCGACCAGCCATTGTGATAGTAGTGATAATCCAGAGGAATTAGGAATTCGGGTTCCACAAAGTGAAAAACTGCCCCCTTATTCCTCAAACCAGCCTCTCACAAGCACCCGCACTCCCAAGCAAGGACTGCAACCAATCCAAGACAAGTGAGCACCGTCAGAGCAAGAGAGACTATGGCAGAAATGAATCCAAACCCCTTTTATATACCCATTTCCTCTCGACGGCCTGACCGTCGAGCTGGACGGTCATGCCGTCGACAGGACGGACATGCCGTCGAGAGGACGGACACGCCGTCCACATCGACGGTCAGGCCGTCGACACGACGAACATGCCGTTGAGTGGACGGTCGCGTCGTCCAGATCGACGGTCATGCCGTCAAGAGGACAGACTCCGTCCCCCATCCACGGGCGTCCAGGGCGTCTAAGGGACGAAAAGACCGTCGAAACAAGCTGTCGCCCAAAGTGCTGGAAGCATGAAATTAATTGTGAATCCTTGTTCGGGGAATTTTTCAATTATCTTGTTTTCCACCCTGGGCTTGTCAGGACAGGTGTCCATGTTTGAAATACTACATTGTCTATGGTGGCGGGAAGTTTTGGAGTGCCAATTAAATGTTCACGTTTGTTCCTATGGATGTACAAATAAATACCAATAATGACATTCAAATGCAGATGAAGGGTTTAGGGTTTAGGCTCGAATAAAATGGAATTTTATTTAGTTGCACATAAATAAAGGGAAAAACATAGACAAAAATTACAAAAGGGCATATTCAAAACATCTTAATTTAAGTCCTAGAATATTTTTGATGTTCACATAAAAAATTGCATCATTTCATTTGCACCCATAATAAGAAAGTCGTGGCCAATGTTTGTATTACAACGATCAAAGCATCCCCTCACAACTTAAATAATTTATACGGATCAAATTTAAATGTAATGAATTTTAGAATTCCATATAGAGTAATTTCACCTTTGGGATTATTGTATTTTGATTCCAAGTTTTCCTACATGTAAGTACACCTAACAATTTCACAATTTAGTATTTCTTGAATATTCAACCTGCATGTACTCAATTCAAACATACAAACATTCACTAATTTACTAAGTCCATATCAAATATACAGAATCAAAGACACAATGGCCCTCTAAAAGCTAAACTCTAATATCGTAAACTTAATTTTAAAATCGTTCATTCAAAAAGATATCTAAAAAACTCCGAAAAAAAAATGTATAATATAGAATCATTGATTCATTACAAACATTCTTACTTCTTGCATTTGATCCAATACACCAAAAAAAGGGACTTCCCCTATCTATGCTGAAAGATAAACTTATACTCTGATTTTTTGTCATCAATATGCATTATGAGAATATGAATTTAATTCAACAATCCATTTTTGCTTCAATTCAATCTCTACAATTCAATTGAGCTTTAAACATATAATCCCAATTAAAAAAACCAAGATCATCTATATGATAATTTCAACTATGACTTATGTTTCCAAGTAAACCCTAAACCCTGAACTCTAATAATCTATACCCTATACCCTAAACCCTATACCCTAAACCCTAAACCCTGAACTCTAATAATCTATACCCTATACCCTAAACCCTAAACCCTATATCCTAAACCCTATACTCTATACCCTATACCCTAAACCCTAAACCCTATATTATGCCATAGTTTGTACCTATAGAGCCTAGTTCTATCAAAGGAATTAGTAATTATACTCCTTTGATTAAGGGATGGTTATGAGGGGTTGGCCATTATAAAAATTTCACTACAAGTTAAATGGTTTTCAATTTTGCACCATTTTTGTTGTTTATAATCCTTGGTGAAAATTTCAGATTTTTACCATATGATTTATGGGTTCATTGAAGCCCCTCCCACCCTCCCGTATGTCTACTTTCCATGAATTTTTGAAATTTATAGCTATAGGATTTTTTCCTAACACCAATAAGATTGATTTACAATAAAGGGATTTTTTCCTTGCCAGAGGGTAAATATTGTCATACTTCACCTAGATAATAATTTTTTCTTGGTTAAGTTTTAACCTTACATAGGGATTAAAATCAGAATCTTCTATGTAGGTTGACATGTAGCAAAGTTGAGATCATTAGTCTCCTTTCTAGTCTTGGTGTTTACACCTTGTGATGGGCTGACACATGATGGGAAGTTCCATGCCAGTTCAACAAGTGGTGGCTATTAGTTTCTAGAAGAGGTCTGGGTCAACACGTGATTCACAAACGGTTGATTTCCACTCATTTTGGGAGCCTTCTAGAAGATATTTGACCTGTATACCTAGGTCCCTAGCTATAATTTCTTGGAAGCTAGGCCGTCGTTTCTAGAAACTCAAGGTAAATTTCCTTGGGGGTTTCGTGGAGGACCTAGGCATGGACTACTCTAGCCATAGCTTACCTATACCTCTACTTGGATATAAAGGTCTGGACCAATTCAACAAGCCCTCACAACTTGCTGTTGTTTGGTTGGCTTTGGAAAGGACTGCGAGTAGTTGGTGTGAGGACTAGAGATGGCGTCTACACAGGTCTTCTATGCTCCATAGGATGCTAGACTAGAATTTGTTAATTAAGTTTCTTGTGATTTGAGTTTTCATGTTTGATTTCTGCTTTTGTGACTGCTATAACACGCTGCTGTGAGCTGAAGACACCTTGTCTACGATTTACTAACATTTTGATGTTTGGTTTGTCATGGGGACAGGTGAGGTTCATAGCCTCTTTGGTAAAAATCTACATGGCAGCTTTTTTCCAAGACCTTGACAACAAATTTCTATTCTCTTTGGGTTCTAAATCATGTGTTTTTGGATTTAGAGCACTACATGATTTGTATATAATTTATTGACATGTTGTATTGGTATTTTTACTTAGAAAGGATCTAAAGATGTTCTTGATTTGATCCTTTTTTAATATTTCTTTACAAAAGATTTTATTGACTTGATGTACATAAAAATTTCTTTGTAAAGGATTTTATTACGTTGATTTGATTGATCCTATGTACAATATATCTTTACTAAAGATTTTATTGACTTGATGGAATTAATCCTATGTACAATATATCTTTGCTAAAGATTTTATTGACTTGATGGATTTGATACTTTAATAGTTGGATGTGAGTGACCTCCATTCTACTTTGTACTATCCTTGATCTTTGAAATACTTTTTAGATTATGATTTGTTTGTTATTTATAGGAAAGGCCCTTCTAGGGATGTCCCTCCCACCCACCCGGGTTACCTAAACCCTACACCCTATATCCTAAACCTATACCTTAAATGCTCTTTCTTATTTTCCTTTTAAGACTATTTGATGTTGCTCAAGTTTATGTGATTTTAGCAAATAATTTCAAATTGAAGTAAGACCAAATCCAAAAATAGATGAATGGATTCTAATATTTCATATAGTTTTCTAACAAATGTTTCGCCTAAAACTGTAATATATTACATTTGTCCTTTGGATTGATCTAGTTTCTTGTCCTATATACTAAAAGTCTTCTAACTAATGGTTTTAGTTTAATTTAGGATACTAACACTTTTGAATCTAAAACTCATATCTATATTTTACTTATTTTCTATTACATTAAAAGTGAACTAATATGGTGGTTCATAGAATAGAATGTAGATAATTAAAGAATATATAATCTTTAAATGGAAATATTGACATCCTCATATAACCGCTAGTTAATTCTCAAAATCATAGAATCATGCAAGTTGAATGAAGTGTGAAGCCAAGAATACCTTAACATCCATAATATTCCCTGTACCTTTATAATATCACATTTTAACACTGTGTGATGTTACAAAAGTGGAGTGGCTGTTGCAATTTTGTATTATAACACGGTGTTAAAATGTGATATTATAAAGGTATTGGGCCTCTGTAATATCACACTGTGTAAAATTATGGTATTACAAAGGACCTTGTGATTTTAGTAGTATGATAGTGGTTGGCGCTTGCTATGCTACACATTCATCATTTGAATTTTATTGAATTTTTATGTATTAGATAAAATAAAGAACACAAATTTCAATAAACCTTCAAATAAAAGTTTCAATAAACCTTCCATTTACTACTAAAATATTTATATAATTTTGTTTATAAATAAGCATATATTGAAATGTACAATAGAAATTTATTGAATGATGAATGAAATATATGCAATGGGCAATATGTAAAAGATCTACATGTATTATAATGCATTCCAAGATTGACTTTGTTGTTACAAACAATGGCACCCCCAAAATTGGGTGAATTGAAAAAAAAAACTTGTAAATTTCAAAACTTCGTGAACAATTAAATTGTTGTGAAATCCAAAATCACTTCAATTGAATAAATTTCTCAAATCATTTGGAAGTAGCAATAGAATTTTAAAATCATAAAAGTTCAAGGCTTACAAAAACACAAAATCATAGAAGTGCAAAGAAGTGTAAAGCCAAGAGAAGCAATGATATTTATATATGCATGATTAGAAGTAATTTTACAATATATTGGAAATTATTATTTTAAAGACTTATTGAAATTGTTATCATACATTGTATTCAAATATATCAAAATTTCATCAATATGTGATACAATGAATGCGTAGCATAGCAAGCACAAGCCCCTAGTATTAATGGTAGCATTTGTAATATCCCAGAGGCCATTATGATTTTAGTAGTATGATGATGATAGTAGTTGGCGCTTGCTATGCTACACACTCATTATTAGAATTTATTAGAATTTTAATGTATTTGACAAAATGCAGAACACAAATTCCAATAAATTTTCAAATCCAAATTATTAAAATCTTTATATAAATTTTTTATAAATAAGAATATATTGAAATATAAAATAAATATTTATTGAATGATGAATGAAATATATCCAATGGTGAATGTTGTAAAAGATAAAATATATAATAAAATGCATTAGTAATTTGACTCAATTGTTACAAACAATGGCAAAACAAATTGAAGAATTGAAAAGAAAACTTGTAAATCTCAAAAACTTTGTAAACAACTTTGTTGAGAGATCCAAAATTGCTTCAATTGAATGAATTTTTCACATCATTTGGTAGTAGCAATAGAAAATTTCAATCATGAACACACAAAGGGCAAGTCGTCGAAGGGATAGGCAGGCCGTCCAGCTCGACGGACAAGCCGTCGAGGGAACTCGTGGACGGCGCCGTAATGATTTTCCAATCCTCTTTTTGGCGCCCCAAGCCTTCGGACGGCTTTCCAAACCTGACCCGAACCTCTGGGACAACTTTCCAAACTTGTTCCGAACCTTTGTGGACGGATTGACCGTCCAATCCATGGCCGTTCCACGTCCCTGGACGGTCTGGATTTGAGCTGGACGGCATGATTATGTACTAATCACCGGGCGTAATTGGGTCGGTAATTCGGAGGTATAAATATGTTTTTTTGGCTCATTTGAAATCGCTTCCTCTTTTGAGTTGCTTTGTCCTAGCTTGAGAAAGCCTTGCATTGTAATTCAAGAGGAAGTGTTATACATCTGACATTTGTTTTGCCACTTTTCAGTTGCCTTCACGCAACAGAAGGCAAAGCAAATTGTCAGTGTATCCGCAAACAGACTACAGGTATAGGGAATTTGGGACAGGTATCCAAAATGGACGGAGAGGATGCAGCACGAGGTTCAGAACATGGAGGTGAGCCCCCAAGTAAAAAGAAGAGGGGGAACAGGACAACCTTGGATTGGGGTACACTCAATGCCCCGGAGATTATGGCAAACGAGGGGTGGATGAATGAAGATTCACCGTGGACAAGAGTGACGTATCGGAAGTTCGTAGATTGGGCCCACATCAACCGCCATTGGGCACCTGACCGGTACGAGGTAAATGTGAAATGCGGGGTTGTAAATTTCGACCAGTGCCGACATCCGCACTTCAATAAGAGATTGATTGAAGTGGCATTGGCAATTTGGAGTTCGAGATCCAGAAGAGATGGGACCCTTTCGTTGTGCCAAATGGCATATGTGGAAGTTTTTCTTGGAAAGGATGTGGATTGGAGAACCTTCCTCGGCAAGGTGCGTCATGGTCAATCACCAAATAGACCTCGCAGCATTCCACCAAACCCTGCCGTGCCATTGGACAATGTACCTAATGTGCAAGAAAACCCGGAAGAGCAAGTGGAGCAACCCGGGATGGAGGTGATGGAAGTAGAAGGTGGCATGGGCACCGAAGAAGACCTACCTAATGAAGATGCGATTGGTGGAGTGAAAGGTGAAGGTGATGAAGTACTTCGCTTGCGACAATTAGTCCAAACACTGCAAGCAGAAAAGGAAGCCGCATTACGACAATATGCTGCAGAGTTGGAAGGGCAAAGGGTTAGGGTGAAGGCCTTTATGGATGAGAATGCAAGACTCATCGTACGCGAGGCTGACCTCGTAGCACGTAAAAGGCGGTTGAGTACGGACGAAATTTCACCACTTGATGTGGTGGTCGAACGTGCTACTTACGGTGCAGACGAAGACAGACCAGGTCCCAACAATACAAACGAGTTTAGGATGCGGTCATGGTCCTTGTTTTCAAGTGTTGGAGGTGCCACGTTGGATATTATGCGTGTACGTGTGGAGCGAGCTGAAGGAGAGGTTGGAAGTACTAAAGCCTACGTTGAAGAATTGACAAACGCTATGCGGGCTTTGGAACTTCGCACCAACAAAGCCGAGGCAGATGTGGTGGTGCTTACTACAACTCAAGCTGGCTTGGAGCAGACCATGACCGCATTAAGTGCTCAAAATATGCAGTTGGTCCAAAATCCGCAGAAGGAACGCATGCTGCTTCAAATGTGCAACATGAAGTTGATATGCAGCTTAGCACTAAGCGAGGTTGAGCAGATGCAACGTGAAGTGAAGAGAGTGGCTGCGGAATTCAGTGATGGCGGCGAACGTTATTTTAGCTTGACCTCGTGGCCTCAAGTGGAAGAAATGTTCACTGATGATTTGCTAGTGAAGCTCAAGAATGCAAGCATCAATTGGAATAATTCTCCAAACTTGGAATTCCAATACAACACGGAGTGTTATCGATACGAGCCAGCGATTAGGCCACTAGTGTGGCCTTTGGTTCCTGATTTTGTACAAGACGGCACCACATGTATTATGTGCCAAGAACCATTTGGCCCCGAGGGTGGATGGCATCTTGGTACATGTGGCCATTTATACCACCCCATGTGCCTCATTCCACATATGTCACCCGAAAAAGATGTGCACAATGCAAGGCTCCATTTCATCCGAGGCTGTACAAAATGTTTGGCCTCCAAGCCCACATGCCTGAACATTACGAGCACAATGAAGAAAATTTACCAGGGCCCGCCAATAGAGCGCATTGGGGGATGGACATGACTTGGTTTTGGAAGTGGGGCCACGACAATCGACACCTCCCGGCAAGAACGGTCGTGGAGATACACTGAGAGAATGATGACCAGGTGACAAAGGTGATTAAGAGGGTAATTAGAGCTGGTGATTCAGGGTGGCGATTATATTTTGGTCAAATTGCTGGTGGACATTAGAACCTGGACCTCTCCATTTTTGTGCGTGCACCACATCCACAAGGCTTAATGTTTAACTCTCAAGGCATATCTGTCGGATTCGAAGGTGAATTGAATTTTGAGGAAGAAATGAACTACATTGAAGACAATATCTTCCATGAGCCTGTACTTGTGAGTGCCATTTTCTCCCATTTACACAACAGATACGATCGTGACGCACATCAGCTTTTGACGACTTTGCAATCAAGACAAGAGTTGCAAAGATTTTTGAGAAGCAGCATAGCACGAGGCATTGTAATTGAAGAAGTAGAATAGATAATTTTGGATGACGCTGTGTACAAATAGATAAATGCATAGAATTAAATTTCTAAAGTTGTACAAAGCAGAGCAATGTAAAGCCTAAACCAATGTACCACGTTTTGATGGATTTATAAAACATTGTACATTTATCATTTTCTTTTCACCTCGTGTATTGTTGCTTTGCCTTTGTCTTTTGGGTTAATCCATTGGCCGTTTTCCTATTAGTGTAGAAGAATCTTATATACTTAGATGGTAGAACCCTCACGGATTATTTTTTTTAATTTCTTGCCAAACAATGTAAAATCAATTTAGCAACTTTTGTAATTAGAAATTCAATAACGAACTCTAATCCCTTATCCTTAGAATCCTAGATGCCCAAGGTTTGCTTTGAGCTTTGTAGAATTTGCTCTAAATTGAACAATATGTCAACACTTTCATTAGGTGTATCAATTTTCAAAAAATTGTAATTGTATAAATTCGAACTAGGCATGTTAGAAACCTCATAGAAAAGGAATCCTAAACAATATCACTTATGGAGTAAAAGATTATAATGTTTGCCTAGGAGGGTGTTAAAACTAAAAAAATGATGTGAAGTCTTACAATCCTCTTTTCACAAGTCTAATTTAAAAAGTTGGTGACCAAACAAATATGAGGTTAAAGGACCTAATATGTATAACCCCAATCAATTTATGGCTTTTAAAAATCTATACTATAATTTTCTTTAATTTTAAATGAATTTTGAATGTGATTTTTCCTCCAAGATCCAATGTTTTTGAGGCACATTTCCAAGACCTCTCAATACTACAACAAGTCAAGATTGCAATAGGTACCCTTGCACAAAGTTTAGAATAGAAAAATCACTATCACATATTTTTAAGAACAGACTATTGATGCTATAACTAGAATTCAAGAACAACTTTTTAACTTCAAAGTTTGAACAACACTAGATTTGGATGCCTTGGGCATGTAGGGATTAACCATATTTTAGACGATGAACAAATTTAGCTTCCTATTTCAGTTTGGTTTTTGCTTGGATCAAAGTCATCCTAATTTTTGGTGATACTTTATCTAGTTGACTAGTTCATGTCTTATCTAATGGTTAGATTTGTTGTTCTTAGAATACACATTTTTCTAAAATTACAAATGTGGAAGTGTGTCAAGTGGTCAACTTACATTGACCCTAGTTCAAAATTGGATTTGCAAAAATGAGGTCATAGATGTAAAGAGTATAAAAATTTCAAAAAATCACCATGTCAACGCAACCTCATTTTAAGTCCATTCCAACAAATTTCAATCAAGGAATGATAATATTTTGCTTGTAATTGAATTTTGAAGGAATTTTGAATTTTTCCTTTCAAAATTTATAGAAAAAGATTGATGATAGCATTGGTGGATCTAACCTTACGGATGGAATTTACAACTCAAAATCTACAACTTCTGTTTATATACCAATTCCAAAATATTCTTCTAAATCATACTATATAATGGTATTTTCCAAATTGTCATTTTGGGAGAAGAGTCCAGATGTTTAGGGGTTAAGTACAACAAATTCAAAGCCCGTCCATCCCGACCGTCCAGCCCGACCGTCCAGCCAAACCGTCCATCTCGACCATCCAGATCGACCGTCCAACCAGACCGTCTAGATCGACGGTCCAGATCGGCCGTCCAGCCAGACCGTCTAAATTGACGGTCTAGATCGACCGTCCATCTCGACTGTCCAAATCGACCGTCTAGATCGACGGTCCAGCCGGACCGTCCAGATCGACCGTCCAGCCAGACCGTCCAGATCGACCGTTCAGCTAGACCGTCTAAATCGACAGTCCAGATCGACTGTCCAAGTCGACGATCCATCTCGGCCATCCAACCGGACCGTCTAGATTGACCGTCCAACCCAATCGTCCACATTGACCGTTCATCCGACCATCCATCGCAGCCGTCCAGAGCGCCCGTCGACGAAGCTCATCCATCCATTTCTGTAGTCTGAATCATCCTCTGTCACCGGTTGTCATTTGGATTTCATCCTGACGGACGGACGCGACGTGACGGGGACAACCCTGTAGTATATGACATCTCAATTCTGGTTATTTATTCTTTTGGGGGCTTTTTATATATAAAACTACATTCAAAAGTAATAAAATCCAAAAAAAATAATTCCTAAGTCATGAGTGACCAAATGGGCACTTACATCACTCTAAACCAACTGCTACCTTGTGGGCTTGACGAGGGGCATAAAAAAAGCTTCTGCACAAAACATCTTTTGCTATAATCTTCAATGGAATAGCTGCCATTGTTGTGATGGTTAAAGACGTATTTTTAAAAATATTCAACTTTGTACTATAAAAGGTATATAATGTATACATTTATCCATCTTTCAATGGTAGGTCATGAATAGGATTTTTTATGGTGTCAATAGCCTCCAAATATTGATTAAGCTTGTATATGCTTTGATTTATTCGAAAGTATTGAATGTTCATTGCCAACCGTTTTGAGTTTATATTTTTGTCTTGATAAAATTGGAACGCATGGACTTGTGATGCGTGGCTTTAGAGGGTTGCAACCTATATTCATTATAGGCAATCACGACAAATTATAATGTGAAATTTTTCATTTACAAAGTATTTCAATTCGGAAAGGTATGATTTTTTGTTGTTCATTGGAATAGGTAGATATTTAGGTGGATGGATTACCAACCGTAGAATTAAAGGACCCAAGTCTTCTCTTTCTTTGCAGGTTTTGTAATGCTGCTAGAGTCTTGCAACAATATCGGTCTTGTAACTCCAATAATATGGGTCTTGTAACTCCAACAACATAGGTCTTGTAACTCCAACAATGTGGGTCTTGTAACTCCAACAATATGGATCTTGTAACTTAAGTAATATGGATCTTGTAATTCAAGCAATAGGTACAAACAAAATGTTGCGTTGTTGGATTCTGTAATATAAATCTTTTCAATGAATCCCCAAGGCCTTTTACTAGAACTCTCGAAGAATGCACTTAGTTCTACTATAACAAATCACATGCGATTAATCCGGAAGTTGTGATTCACTTTTGCAAAAGTTTGGAAAAACAAAAGTTAGACGCTTCAATTCTATGCAATGAGAAGCTTCGTGCCATTGTTAGTTTTTGCAGGTTTAGGATTGGGACGATTGTGATGAGAAGATGGGGCCAAGTTCAAAACATTGTTGAAGCATTTTCAGGGTTATAAGAAATAAGATGGAACGATTCTAAGCAGAGACAAAGGTGATTTTGTCAGTGTAATTATTATATTTGTTATAGGATAGGAAAGAATGCTAGAAAGAATGATGTTATCAATCAAAAAATCTCAGGTGGATAGATGGCGTTCAAAAAAAATTAATGTGAAAATTGCTCAAATATCGTGCCAAAACTTGTGGATCGTTTATGTCATTTTCATTGTTTATTAATGGACATGTTTAATTAGTTAATTTTTAAAAATTGAAAATCTTATGTTTGATTTTTTTGCTTTTCTTTTTAGGATTTTGAATGTCATAAGCTCTCTGTGAGTGCCCATTTGATCACTCATGACTCAAGAATTATTTTTTTTGGATTTTGTTAATTTTCAATATAGTTTTATATACAAAAAGCCCAAAAAAGAGTGAATAACCAGAATCGAAATGTCACATACCAATATAGCAATTGGTCATAGATGGGTCATTTTCTGCTATTTGTAACCAAATCCTACATGTAGATAGGGTAGAAACCCAGAAATTGTACAAAATAATCATGTTTAGTAGAAATTGCCTAATTTGTTTGAACTTGCCTTTCAATGACTAATCTTAACCAAATTGGTCCGAGGGAATTAGGTGAGAACCCTAGTGTAAATTTCCAAAGATAGGTTTCAGTTTTCCCATTCCATTAGCAAAATAGTAGAAACCCCAATTATTAGCCTGTTGTGAGCACTTTTTTACCCACCCATGGTAAACTAACGTTGCACAACCAGGTTCTTAGTATTGTTTTGTAAGTTTTATCCTACGGGTGCCTAGCGTCAATCCATTGTGCCTTCCAAGCAATGGATCTATTCTAACTCCTACATGTGAAAATAAACAAAACAACAAGAAATTTTAAATAACTATAAGTTTTACCCTTTTATCTCAACTAACTAAGCCAATGTGGTTTTTATTCAAAATGAATTCAGTTTAAATTTATCATTTTTAAATGATAGAAAATGTTATGCCATTTCTAAAAATATAAAACTCGACCTCATCCAAGCTTTCTAACAATAATTATAGAAGGATGAAGTTTGACTGCTAATTGGTTCATCAAACTTCATCCATTGATTTCTACTAATCTACCTTATAATTTTACTTGAGATTTGACTTTTGGTCTCTGAACTCTATTTAATATTTGACTTTCTAATATGGTTGATTTTGGATGATTTATCTAACTTTCATTCATTTTGACCCCTAAACTTCATCCATCTCTATCTTTCTCGTTTTTCGTTGGATTTCTAAGTATGAGACATTTTTGGAAACCTCTAAACTAAAGGTATCACAATCTGAATCTAAAACTTGGAGAAAATCTAGTTTTAATATTCTGACTTGAAAGGTTAGTTCGGCTAAGGTTTTTAAAACCATCTACTTTGCAATTTGATAGTAATTTGGGTATTTAGAATCTTACCTCACTTTGTGAGTCGTCTTGGACGTTGTAGATGAGTCTTCCAAGATCTTCATTTTCCTCCATGGTTCCGTTGCTTGGTAATTTATGCTCACCGCTTGAAAGTAAACACAAACTTGCAACTAAATTCTAACTACTATTCCTCCTTTCTTCTATTTGGGATTTTATACTATACTTTTCTAATGGTTGGCTTAGAAAGCTCTTGACCTCCTAACCACTACTTTTTCATTTTTTGCTTGCCTAATAACACCTTGTGATATTTCACATGGTCCACCCTTCGTGTCTCAATCCTATTGGTTGTTCTAGATACTTGAGATTTCTCCTTCTTCTTCAACTTCAACTATAACAATTTAACAATTTGGTCTTCAATTCACAACTATCATTCCTATTGAGTTTTTGAACTCAAACTTAGTCTAAGCTAGAAGAGTTGAAAGAGTGGTGAGATAGAACTTTGTTTTGCATTCTTCCTTGCTAATCACACCTCCCTAATCTATCCTTCTTCCCTTCTAATTTCCTTATCAAATGCCTTAGCTCTCGGTTTGACTTTTGACAGCTTACTATTTTTAAACTTCTAATATGTTTTCCTTGTAGAGGCTAAAACTAGCTTTTTAAGTTGATGTGGAACTTGAAAATCGAACTTTTCTAGTAGAAGTTATGCATGGATGAAGTTTTGAGTCCTAATTAGTGTTTGAAACTTCATCTGCTTATATCTTATTCATTTTAGCTTGATGTCACGGACGTGCCATACCGGACTTCATCCACACCTCACGGATTCCTGTGAGATCTAATACTAGTATAGTTTAGTCGTTAATTAGTTTAAAGTAACTTCTAGAAGGTTCTAGAATCTTCTACTAGTATCTAGAACCTTCCACTAATTTTCGGAAGCTTTCACAAGCTTTCGTATAGTTTTAGTAGTTTCCGAAAGCTTCCACAAACTTCCGGAAGCTTCCATACAAATCTAGATGCCTCCGGAAGTTTCTGCTTGACCTTCTTAGATTCCGGAGGCTTTCATAAGCTTCTGGAAGGTCCCGTGGGTGCTTCCCAAGGTCTCTAGGACCTTACTCTGGAAGTTTACAAAAGTTTAGTATAAATAGAGAGTCGAGGGCCGTTGCTCCTCACTCTCTTCAACACCAGTTGTACCCTACTCTTGATTACATCAATCCAAGTCTATTTCTGCATCTCTGACTCTTCTTCTAACTCTTGTTGAAGAAATCCCCTCCATTCTAGTCTTGATCCAGCTCTTGTTTGAGGTCTCCCCTCAATTCTGATCTTGGTTCCATCCAAGAGTTGCATCCGCAACACTATGCCTCCTACCAACCTCTTTGTTTGATCCCTCACTACTACTCCTCAATTTATTTTCCGGTCACCCGACAGTGCACCAAAAATGGTGTTTGTTAGGTGACCGTAATCCTATTCGGCCGCTCTGAACTGAGGATAACTGCAAGATACTTCATCAACCGCTTCTTTTTAACGTTTATATATTCCGCTACAGGAAAGTCATCTTTCTTCGTGGGAGGATTCTGGAACTTATCAACAAAGAAACGGTCCGTTCGCGAAGCCGGTCCTTTGTCCGTCTTCTTGAAATCTTATGTTTCTCGCCATAGCACTGGAGTTCAGTCCTCGGGTTGGCCCCTCGATGTCCCCTTCCATTTCTTCAATGGTGCGCCGATCACCTCCTTCACAATATTCTCATCCTTCAAGTTCCACGGCCGGACTAGAAAGCCTCCACATCCCATCTGCCGGAGGTCCTCTTCTAGCTCCGCCTTCTCTTTTGGATCAGCCAGTACTGCCGACTTCACCGTGCGTAAAGACACTACTACCTCCTCTCTCACCATCGTGGACTGCTTTCTCTAAAACTTATCAGTAACCGGAATTACTCTTTGAGGTTTCAAAATTACTAGCGCTCTAATCTTCTCACTCCACTCAGGGATCCTCCTCAAGAGTTGCTCCAACAGAACACTTCTAATTTTAACGCTCATTTGTAAACTTATAAGAGTGCTCTTCTCTTGAGACCTGTCTTCCCCTAATCTGAACCGTAAACTAGAATGGATGTGCCCGTAACTCCTCTTTCGGCTAACCTATGAAGACACCGCGGATGCACTTTACAAACCTCTTTTTAAAGCAGCTTTCAAGTAAAAGGAGGTGTCAGCCACTTACCCCTTCTATTTTAACTTTCTAGGGCTAACTTCATTCACACAGGACCGTTTTCCGAAAAATAGACCTGCTCTCGAGTGCGGTCTAGAGCTAGGTAGGCATCCGTTATGCCCGGATTGCTTGCTATTCGTTTCTGGTTTCTGATAAAACTCACTCCATCCTATTCTAACCTAACTATCCCGTTTTCGGGTTTCCGGTTACTTTTGTTAACACTATTATCTATTCTAGAGTAACCCTATTCCGGTATCCAATTCCTAACTACTTACGGTCTATTTTTCTAAAGAAAAACGAAAAAAAATAGGGAGTAAAGAATTCTAATCCCCTTATTTCCCTTCTAAACTTAAAAACCAAATTTCCGTGCTCCCACAGGGTCAACCATTACTTATTAAAGGTCAATTATTGTATAAATATTTCAAGTCAATCCTTGGGATATAATAATGGAGTCTAAATAGTTCTTAAAGGAAATAAAGAAGTGGGAAGAGAAAGATAGAGTAGTATCTTTGAAACCTTGAACTTGTATTTAACACCTCTTTTTAAGCTGTGGGCAAAATTATCCAACAAGTTTTGAAGATGGTGGATGATGGAGCGTTCCAAGACGCCTACAACTACCTCAACATTGAACCCAACTTTGAGGTAAAACGTAAATGTCTTCCCTTCCTTTTGAATTATTGAAAATAGGATAAAATACCATAGGGCCGAATTACAAATAGGATTCAGAGCATCAAGACAAAGTTTTTCTTCACAGATAATCAGATTAGCTAGTAGATTTTGTTTAGGAGTTTCCAAAGACATCTCACACTTAGATTTCCGACTTAAAACAAGAAAGTTAGGAACAGATGAAGTTTAGAGTCTAAATTAGATGAAATTTTGACAAAACCAAAAGTTTGGAACAATTCAAATTAGTAAAACAGAGAATATTAATTAGAATCCAGAACCGAAGGAAAAACTTAATTTCAAATTGTAGATTAATAGATATTAATGGATGAAGTTTGAAGAACCATTTAAGTGGTCAAACTTCATCCATCGATAATTTCTAGATAACTGCTAAGATTCAATTAGCAAGTGTAAACCCAATCTAGAATCCTAGAATAGAGAACTACATGAAAAAGGGGTAAAATTTCTAAAATTAGTAAAGTAACAAGAGCTAGACTAGAACCAAGAAGAACCAAGAAGGCTAACTTAGAGCTTAGAATTGAGAGTAGAATGATAACTTAAAACCACAAGCTTGTAGAGGAGGATAATTAGAACCCATGGGAACTTCAAACTCAAGAAAAGACTAAAAATCCAACAAGATATTAAAGGATGAAGTTCTAGGCTGGGATTGGATGAAACTTCAATAGATGTGACAACTTAAGACCAAACTTCAGAGTTAGGTAGTAAGAAATTTTTTAAGTATATCTTCAAAATCTCAAGGTCTTTTGAATTAGGGAATCAAACTAAATCCATGGATGAAGTTTTGATGAACCATTTAGCAATCAAACTTCATTTACCCATATCTTTTGCTAGGAGTGTCCGATTAGGGTGAATTTTATAGTTTTGGAAAGGGGAATTAATCATCTACAAGATGGAATACTTATTTTGTGTCTAAATCATCTTTTGTAAAATAACTTCAGCGACTTATCAGAACTAGGAATTACCAAATAACTAATAGGATAAAACTTGGTTTGGTTGAGTTTTCGCATACTTGAAACATACTTAGGAATTAGAGAAGATCCATTGCTTGAAAGGCACAATGGACCGACGTTAGAACACCCATAGGATAGGATCGATTTTAAGAACCTGGTTGTGCACGCGTATTTACCAAGGGTGGGTAAATAAGTGCTCACACTCTCTAATGTAAATTTTGATTGGAATATGATTATATGAAATGAATTTTTATGGAAGCGAATTGGAGACAACATTGTGTAGTGCCATCAGATTAGCTTTTCATAAAATCTAAACGAAATGGGGCCTACATTGCGTAGTGCCATCCGAATAATTTTTCATTAAAAAAAAATTCTTTACATTGCATATTGTGTGTTCATTACTTAAGGTTAAGGCTCATTCGTGAAAGTACATCTCAATATCTGAGTTGTAGTCTTATTTAATGTTTTGCATTTTATTTATAAATTAAAGCATACTTAGGTTTGATCAATTGAGTTATCAGCCTTTATAATCAAGTATTATAAAATGTACAATGATCATTTGATATTATATTTGGGTTTTCTTGTTATAACATGCTATCAAACAAAAGGAATCAATGAATGAAGTCGATGATTGTACAACTTTTCAAAACAACTTCATTTGACAGTTGAAGATAGCTCAAGAAATATCTTATGATGGTTTAAATCACTGTACCTATTGCCAAATAGATGTGTTCATTGACCTTTAAAACCTCCGAAGACATTATGAAACTAGTCGGCATAAGAATAATGAGACCATTCATAACTTGTTATCGATGTTTGAAAGTTATAAAATAGATTGCGTTGAATGAAAGAAAAAGTTTTACTATAATGACTGTGACAAGGAGATGGAAATTGGAGGCAAAATGCAAGACATTGTTAAAGCATATTGAGGGTCATGGAAAATTGAGTCAAGTAGTTGTAGGTGGAGGCAAAGGTAATTTTGGTGTTGCAGAATCAAGTTTTCAAGTTGAAACTTTGGACAGTAAATTTTCAATCTACTAATACTGAATTAAATCTACAATTGCTAAAATATATTAGATTAAAATTGTCTTTTATTTTACGGGAAGATTCTCCATCAACCTCCTTTATAGGGAGTTTGAGGAATGATGTGTTTTCCAAAACTGACTTGACTTTAAAGACTCATGTAGCATTTTTTTTAGATGAAAAAAGAAATTCAGTTGATAGGACTGAAAAAATAGAGAATTCAAATATGAAGGCCTTTGGAATGTGAAGAGAGATGGATGACATAGGTTGGTATTTTTTTATTTTGCAATGATTTTTTTATTATGGACACTTGAAAAAAGTTCTATATATTTTTAAGTTTGTTTTGTATTTTTTTTTAAAAATTTAACATTGTTATTCTTTATTTCACAAATACAACCATAAAAACACAAACCTTTATAAACTTTTGGAAGATTTGGCTACATTTATTTCAGACTGACTTACAATCCAATATCCAACAATTTTTTGTCATTTCAAGAAAATTGTGGAAGTGGAGAGTTCAAGCGTTGGTGTAACTATATGGAGTTCTCCTTTTACATCTTTTACGGTTACAAGAGATTATAATGTTCGTCCTCACATCGACCAAAATGACTACGACCTTTGATTCATTGTATGGTTACAAAAACATAAACATTTTTATTGTTAAATTTAAATTTGTGATAATTATTTTTTAATTTATTTAAATATTTACTAAGTGTTTTTTGTATTAGAGATGTTGTACAAAAAGATAAAGAGATTTCTTTTTTTTTTTTTTGGAATTTGAGGTTTCTTTTATTTCAGGACATGGTGAAGTCCTTTGCTTTAAGATAGGTCGGGTGCATCATATCGTAGTGCAGGGCAAGTAAATTCTCTGTTATACTCATAAAAATCACTGTAGTCTAGGATTTTGTCTAACTTCCCAAAACCCAGGACTATAGTATAGGGGTTCCAAAATCTAGGGGAATGGTCAAATAGTCTAATGTATAGTGGCTAAAGTCACATGTATTAAAAAATAGTAGGAAATATGTATGTAAATATAAATACGTAAATGAATTGTAACATAAAAATAGTCTATGAACAAATTTACACTCTTATTCCCGGGATAAAATTTGGTGACAGTCCTTTATCAATGAATGCAACCACAATGTATGAAAGTCCCAGTCCTGCCTAGTATTTTAAGGGAGGTCAAATAGTCTGGGCAATATGTCAGGTTTGGTCAGATCGTCTTTATGCAATGCATGCACTAGACTTAATCACACAAGGTAATACTTTAAAAATAGTACACATAGTTCATTAATTATACCTTTTTATATTTAGGTCAAATAGTCCCGTAGGTGCTCGCCATGAGCAATCCTAATGCAAAATGTCTATGTCTGTCCTAGTAGGTCAAATAGTCCAGTTATGCAGAGAATGCTAAGTTCATGATTTTGTACCTAAAGTTTGTCTTTTCTGCAAACTTTTCTCCAACACTTTGGGACAATGAGTCAAAAGGGCAATTGGTCCAAACCACAAGGATTAATTCCCTAAAATCACCAATACACAAAACATTGAGACAATTTACAAATTGTCTTAACTTATAGAACCTAAGACCAAACACTAAAATTTCATATTATTTAATCAAAATTACCTATGACCACATTGGACCAGACCTAAAACCATGCAAAATTGACCCATAACCATGAAAATGAACTTAAAATGCAAAAATAGACCCTAAAAATGCTGAAATTTATGATTTAATTGCCAAATAGTCTATAACCGCGGATTTCAGACCCTATGACCACGCGAGGGGCCCTATGGCCGTGGTGCCACACCCTATCACCGTGGATGAGCCCAGACAACCCCCGAATCCCTAATCTGCTTCGCAAGCTGCTGCGAGCTTTGACGTCAATTCTTCACCAAATTCTTTGAAATTTGGAATTTTCAATCTTGATTTTTCATTACTTACAGGCAATCACAAACCAGAATCTGCAACCCCATGTGTCCAAATTTGGAGCGTGGAAACTCTCGGCAAAAGAAATCACAAAATCTCATTGTTGTTGCGAACTTGCTTGCGACACTGAATCTTCACAATTCTTCAACAAAATTTCTTGAATCAATTTCGTATTTCCGATCATACACTCCTCTGACACTCACGAGTAAGCACCAATCACGACTTGCCAATCAGAGTGCCCAATTTTGAATTGAATCCCACAATTCATGAGCAACTCCATCGGGTGCAGCAGCCTTGCCAATTCTCTCCAAATGTGTCCGATTTCTCGTTCTCGGTCTCCACAATTTGATGGTGCCCGAACTTGCTCCGATCTTGCTTGCAACAGTCGACAGATGGAGGGACGTTAAGAACATGAATTCCTGGACTAGTTCAACACCACGGTTCAGACGGAATCTCTCCAAATTTCTCCCCCGATCAAATGCGATTACTCATTCTCGTCTTGCTCAGTCACTTGTACACAATCACGATTCAAGCTTCCACCACTAGGGCGTCAAATTTTCACGAGCTTTCGATTCTTCAATTTCGCTTCTGGATCTCGCCCTCCTTCGACTCTCAATTTGAAAATCGCTTTGAATCTTGCTACCCTTCTCCACTCATCAACGACCCAAATCATCAATTTCAATCTTAATTCTGCAACTACTCCAGGAATCAAATTCCAATTTGATGGCCAATTTTTTGGAAAATCGTCAAAAATTTCACCCTTTTTCCAAAACTTTACACCATGATTCTTACAATCGCAAATTCTAGTTACATACTCTCAAATTCACTCATACACAACTTTACAAATAACAAAGCTTATACCACAATACACTTAATCTCTCACACGTTCAACTTAGAGACCAGAAAAAATTAATAAAACAATGCCAAAATATAATAATAATAATATATGTATTAAAAATGTGGGTCTTACAATGCCATGTTTTTCATTTATTTTTTACTATTTAAATTCTAAAAAATGAGTGGTCGCGACCTTTGTAAAAAGGTGTGACCGGGGTTACACCCCATTCATCCAAATGTTTGTTTGTTTTTTAAAAAAAAAATTCATTCATCCTATACTAATAGTCCTATTTACACTTGAAAACGTAATTTAGCTTTAATTTTAAATTTACTTTTACTTTTTCCTATTAAGGGGCCCCTAATAGCTATTTATTTTAATTTTTTTATAATTTAAACTAAATTTTCTTCCTACAATCACTCTAGAGCATAATTAAGTGACTCTAAAGATTGAACCTATAAGATCATGTGAAGTATCTAGCTTCATTAAGTGGTTAAGCTCAATCAGTATCCAAATTCCACTTTCCATTCCTATATTTAAAACCGGAAATACCAAAACACTTAGAAAATTGAAGACCGAATTTCTCCCACTTTTCCGGTCCTACTAGCTATCCGGTCCGTAAATTTTTATAACCCCAGGATCTTATTATTTTTGGTTCTGGGTACCCCTTTAGACCAATCTATTCAGGTGATCAAGCCCCGACTTGGTCATGCAGCTTGACTAGCCCAACAGCCAAAAGTCGACAAGTTGCCGATGTCGTGCTATAAATACATGCACTGTATAGAATACATATATAATATATGTATTAAAAGATTTTTGATTCGGAGGAGAAACTTACTGATGACGCTTCCGTTAGCTTCAAAGTGACGCTTGTTAGCAATGGAATTGTGTATAAGGTGAAAACCTTAAACAAACTTCATTAGTTCGACGTATTCCTTTGGGTTTTAGAGTTTATGTTTAGATTTAGAGTTCGATATTAAAATGTCGAACTGGAGGGTTTTTATGGAGTCACAAGATGTAGAGTCTGATCCGGAGGCAGAGCTAGAGCTTTCTTTGTCACAGCTACCTCGTCAACCATCTCAGCTAGCGATTTCTACACCTTTACCTACCTCTGTCACAGATGAGGCCGGACCTTCTTGTCCGTTAAAGAAACCTCGTCTGGATCGTAGGTGGCATGGAAATCTTGATAAAGACGCCCGTGCTTTGGTGATCCTACTTCAAGTAGGATGTGTTGAGCCTGGTACGCATGATGTGATGTTTGAAGCAAGCTACGAGGGCTTAAATGAAGACCAGTATTTTTGTATGAGGAGACCAGACATAGAAAGTACTGGCCATCAACGTTGGTTGAAAGGACTAGTGAATCCTTTAATCAAGGCTGAACGTGCAGATTACGTGGCCAACACTATCAAGCGCATCCTCAAGTTCTTGCAAATGGAGTAGCGTTCTTCATCGACTTCAGTTTTTACCTCCACTGGTTGTTAGTTGGAGTTTATCTTATAATATATATTTTTTTTATGGTTCATTTGTATGTTAGAAATAGAAGAATGGGGGTTTAGAAGAAAATTACCACCTAGTTTGACCGTAAAGGTTCATTGGCTTTAAAGATGAATAGGAACTTACCTTTGGGTGTTTTCCTTGGGCCAATGGTTGTGTGGGGGTTCATGTGAGGTGTACATTGACTGATCCTACTCACCTTAGGGGTCTAGATGATAGGTGAGCATCTTCTTGCTCCTCCAAGTCAGGTTTTGTGTGGTGGAAAGAGAGTTGTTTTGGGGGAAGGTTGTTAAGAGTATGTGGGTGAAGAGCCGAATGTTTGTTCGGCAAGAACTCTTGTTGTATGAGGAATTTGTTAATGAAAATTTGAGGGTTTCTTCCTTATAAAATTGCGCTTCTATGGACACCTTTCTTCCTTGATTTGGAGTTGTGAGTGAAGAGTTACAAGCATGTGAGTGGAGGAGGGTCTGTTGCCACCCATCGAAGAGGAGCAGAAGTTCGGGCGATCACCACAGTTTGTGATTTCAACTTCTCTCTTTGAAATTTTCAAGAACTGTAAGAGTTTTTTTTAGCTTTCTATATACATATGACTCAAAGCATTTGAAGTTGTGAGTCAAAAGTTATGTGTTGTCAAATTATAAGGAGTCTGATGCCTTTCAAATGAGAAGGCTGAGACTTTGCTTGATCATAACTTTTGAACAGTTGTTTAGAATGTTTTGAGATTTAAGGTGAAGTTATTTTGAAATCTTAGCTCTTTGTAAAGCTATAGTACTTGTGATTTGAACAAAAATTGAAGGAGTTATGAGAGTTTGAGATAGGAGAGGTCTGCTGCCTTTCAATAGAGAAGGCCGAGACTTTGATTGTCCATAACTTTTGGACAGTATCTTAGATTCATTTGAAAATTTTAGGGTGTTTGTATTATGTTGTTAGCTTTTCAAAATGCTATAGCACTTAGCATTTGAGTGTGTAGAACATCTGTAGTACTAGTTTGAAGACAACGGCCATTTACAAAAGTTTCTTTTGAAACTATTTGGAGTTTCTTCAAGTTTTTGGATGAAGAAAGACTCCAAGACTCAAGGCTTTGGAGATTTGAAGAACCTTGGAGGTGTTGAATATGTTGTAGCTTGTGATTCGACAGGATTGTTTTCATTTGTTATTCCAAGCCGGTTTTGGAAGCTAGTCGCAATTTCAATTTCAGCTTTGTGAAACTGTTGTGAGCCGTGGTTATCCAGTAAGCGCTCCATTTTGTGTTTGTGGCGACGAAGTGGGGTTAATGGCCCATATGGTCGATCTTTTATGTTGTTCCCACCGGTGAAAGGCGCTTCCTGGTCACCGTGGGTTTGAAGTTTAGGAGCCCATCATCCGGACGGTCACTCGTGTTGGCCGTCCCATTTTACCTGTCCCAGAACTTGTTTCTTATCACACACCCTTACCATGGCCTTTTAGAGCCACCTCAGGATAGGCCAAGAAGGACGTGATAGAAGATTGAAGACTGAAGACAAGAAGGTTGAAGACAGAAGACGAAAGATTCGACTGAACTCCCTAGCAGACTATTCATAGTTGCAGCCAGATACTTCGTGTATTCTCAAAGCGCTCCCCTCTCAACACGACACCGAGTCGGGACCGGGTGGTCAAGCTCCGGCCCAATCAAGCTACATGTTTGCCAAGTAGCCAGAGCGTAGGCGGACAAGGAAGGAATTAATCTCCCCTTCCCACTAACAGGTTGTGTTGTTGTTGTTTTTTTGAAAAGGGAAGAAGGAGATTAAAAAGGAAAAGAAAAGAAAGATGAAAAAGAGAAGGTGGAGAATTTAGTAGATAAAATTTAGAGTTAGAAAGGAAATAAGGGAAAAAAAATAGAGATTAGAGATGAAAATTAGCCACTGAAAGGAGAAATTAGCGATTCTATACTCACCACTCTTTTTCTCACTAAAACTCTTCAAATTGTAATAAAATTAAGAAATAGGAATATAGACTAGAAGAGAAAAGAAACATTTAGTTCCTTGTTTTCACTCAATTAGTCAAACACCAATTTTAAAAATACGAGTGAAGAGTCCATTTGGTAGTTGAAGAGAAATTAGAGTTGATAAGATTTAGAAGGAAATCCTTGAAATCCAATTAGAACCATCAAAAACTTAGATAGAATAATAATTTACTTATAAATATTTAGAAGTTGGTGCAATTGTTTAATGTTTCAAAGTCAACCCTTCGCACGAAAATAATTAAGAGGAATAGTGGGAAAGAAAAGAGGAGATAAAAGAAAGAGATGAGAACTTGAAAGATTTCAAAGTTGAACTTGTATTTTTCAACCCCCTTTAGCCATGGACAAAAAATATCAATCAATCTTGAAGGATGGTAAACGATGGAAACTTTAAAGGAATATACTTTAACAATGACACTAATTCCGAGGTGGATTACTAGCTACAACCCATACTTTTCAATTATTGAAATTAAACATTTTAAAGTAAGTCCGAATTACAAAGCTAAGTCTGAGTACTTAAAGTAAGTCTTTTATAAGAATAAAGTAAGCAAAGCTCTAGATAGTAGTTAGAGGTTTCCAAAACCATATTACACTTAAGAATCGGAGCTAAATTGAGAAAGATATAAATGGATGAAGTTTAGGTTAGAAATCAAATGACTTGTAGCAAAAATCATTCATTAAAGTCAAGACTTGGAACATAATCAAAACATTGTAACCTAAAGATAAGAGTAAAATTTCAAGGTAAATTGGAATAGGGAAGAAGGGTAAAACCTTGGATAAAGTTTTTAGAGCTTCTTAAAGGCTAAACTTCATTCGTTCATAACTTTTGTGAAGAAAGTCAGAATAGGATGAATTTTATGTTTGTAGAAATGGCATGAAGTGTTCTATCACTTAGGATGTCTAAATTTAAACTATATTTGAATTAACTAAAAATCGCCGTGGCCTAAAAAATCAAGTTAGTAAAAATTATTTACTTCCAATTTGGCTAGGTTTCGTTGGTTAAATTTCAAAATAACCACCCCATTTTGACTCATTTGCACAAACAAAACAACCACCCCATTTTGATTCATTTGTACAAACAAAAATTCAAATCAATATAAATTTGAATTATTCCTACAAGTTTTGTCTTGAGTTGGATAATAATAAATTAAAGTATTAACAATAATTTTGATTCTAATTAATTCTTCTAAGGTTATTTGGGGATTCTTTAATTGAGTCAATCCTCTAGTAGTTTCCAATAATTCTTGATCAAAAGAAATTAGAGTTTGTATAGGAATTGGAGGATTAAAACAATTTCTCTTTGTATAATCATATATTTGTTTTCTAACACAACTCTTTTTAATATATCTCATTTCTCCACAAAAATGGCAATGAATTTCTTCTCTAAGCCCTTGCAACTTACTTCCTAAATTATAAGCTCTAGGTTTTTTAGAATTCAAACTATTAAAATTTGAACTAAAAGTGGGTATTAAGTTGGTTTTAGGCTTAGGATTCAAGCCTTCTAAATAAGCTCGATTATATTGAAGAGTAGGACTTACTTTATCAAAATGAACTTTTTTTGGAAAAACTATCAATAAAACTTCTTCTATTAATTCCTCACTTATTTTCTCTCCTGCTCCCATTCTCAATTTGTAACATATTACTTTTTTACAAGTATTATATTTTCCAATTTGAAATAAAAAATTTCGGTCAAATATCTTTTTTTTTTAAATAAATAATCATAAAAGAAAGCTTTCTAGACAAAATACATGTCATTCCCTAGAATTTATAATTCCAAGAAGATACATATTCTATTTTTCCTAATTGTTCTTTTAATTTATCTTTATATTTGGAAATAGAATTTTATTTTCTATTTTACATTTCAGCTATTGTTAGCTAGGATCATTCTCCAGTAGCGGCGCCAAAATGTAAACTAAGTTTTGCCTAATTGACAAACACCCAGAACAATAGTATAGAGGTTCAAAATCTAAGGAATGATTGAATAATATAACACTTTGTAACTAAAGTCACATTTACAAATAGAATTGTCTTTACATCTCACTCTTAATCAAAAAAATATAATTAAACTAACTCTTTAGTTCTAGTAAAGAACTCACTTTCCTATCCTATAATTAGTTTTTGTCCGACACACATAGATGCAACAATACAAATATGTTGTCCCCATCTTATTTTAGTGTGGGGTTCAAACAAAAAGCACGCTTAAGCGAAGGTAAATATACCACATAACTTAAAGCTCACAATAGTGTTTATTTTCTATTGCAATTACTTATAGCATAGGCCCACAATGAATCGCTTAACCCCTAAAGAACCATTGTCCCTTCGGGAAACAAATTGGATTTTGGGCAGGTACCTACGGGCTGAAATTTTGTCATGATTTTTTGAAACTTTTTTTGAAGATAGAAAAACTGATGAGCTTTGTGGGAATATAATTTTTTTCACATTTGGTGCCCGGAAACAAAAGTTATGACCAAATAAGCTCAAAACAAGGGACGGGGGGCAGTCCGGGCAGCAAAAAAAAATTTGCAAAATTTTGAAATTTTTTTTTTGAATTTTCTTGTCTTGTAGATTATATTTTTTTTCTACATGGAAAGCTTTGATTCATTCCATTTGGACTTATTATGAGAAAGTTATGGACAATCTTGTTTTTCGGATAGTTAGAGCATCTTCCTAAAAAAATAACTTATAGAATTCATTTCTGAATGCAATTTTTACAATTTTTCTAAAGAAAAAATATTACATGATTTTGTTTTCTTGCTAAAACAATCTTACCATTGGAATTAGTGCATTTTAATTCCATCTTAAAGATATTAATAATTTAGATTTTCCTTCTTTCTCATACCTACTTCTACTTAACAATTTTTTTAAGCATGAAAATTAAGTTTTTTTTTAAAAAAAATTTCCCCTAAACTCTCAACTCAACCTCAAAAAATAAGGATTTAAAGCTCAAAACTATGTAGTGCAAAAAATTTAAGTTAAAAAAGTTCAAAGTCAAAAAATCCAATCCTGCAAGGTGTTGAAAAAATTGTTTTTTTCACTTTAAACGCAGATATCTTTTAATCTATGTTGTCAAAATTTCTGAAATTTTTTCCACACATTTTCATACTAGTAAGGTATAAGATCCTATGGTTGGATGTGCAGAAAAAATAATTTTCAAATTTTCTTTACTCTTTGCTATAGAAATGGCAATTTTGAGTGTTTTTTGGTAGAAATAAGGCCTTGGTCCTTTAGGGGTTAAAGCGTCTCTTATACAATCATCAAACCACATTAGAACATTCAATTGTTTTAAGCAGACAAACACACCAAGTTAACAATGCTAACACTCATTCAAACTTCCCTCATCAGTTAGAACACTTAAAGCTCATTAATATATTTTTGCAGTTATCCAATTTCACATTCTATTAGTACCCAATCGCTAGGATTTCTATACACAATTACAATCTAAACATTCATTCTATTCATATTTTCACTCTTCCAATAATTAGCTTTGAGCTATACTCAAGGTTTCAACCAAATTGCTTTAAGCGCACTCACAGTAATCTCAAGATATAATCGCTTCATGCGTTGATCAAACATGATTCAACTTTAAACAATTTCATCAAACACACAAACATTCACTCAATATATATTCTATTCACAAATTTGCTTCAAGTAAATACAACACATACAATGCTTAAACATATACAACTGATACAACTGATCAATACAAATTATCACAAATATCAGCTTTAAATTACAATCCTCTCATACAAACAATAACTTCAAATCTCATCGAGATCATACCTCAAATCATACACTGCTCCAAGTTTCTATAACAAGCAATATGATTCAATCAAACACACACAAATTATAGCACCTTCAAGCAATAGGATAAATATTCCTCTCACGGGGATTTATACACATACAATAGTTGTCCAATCACTGAAACTTATACACTATTTTATATATATATATATATATATATATATATATATATATGCTTAAAGCTTCTTATTATACACAAAAATTATTCATACAAATTATACTTAAGTGTTAATATAGAGACACACACACATTTAAGACGCCTAGTAAAGAGAGAGAAAAATGAGCTTGAAACTCCTTTATCAATTTGCTTAAAGTGTCTATTCAAATCTTCATTGGTTCAACTGTTAAAACTTACATCTTTTCACTCTAAACATCTCACGGTGATTTCTCATATCTTCTAACTTATAAACCTCCATCACCAAATAATTTTAAAACAAAATTAAAAAAAGAACTCCATTCACATACAAAAACAAAAACAAAATGTTTATTTACAATTTCTGACGTTTATAAGTAACTAGTCTTGATGATTTTTTTTAAATCCTTAGATTTCATTCTTTAAAAAATTGTTAAATAGAAGTAGTTAAACTAATAGAAGGAAAAATTAAATTATTAATAGCTCAAGATGGAATTGTTATACACTAATCACAATAGTAAAATTGTACTAGAAAGTGAACTAAGCCATAGTGAACTATTTTCTTGGGAATTATGAAAGAAAACATGTTGCAACATTTTTGAGCGACAAGATTGATCATTGCTCAAACATATTCAGAAAATCATGTACAACTTTGTATGTAGCATATGAAGTTTCAATTAGTGAAGGTTGACAATTTTTACCTTGTCCCGTTCTAATGATCCTGAGGAACTACTCCTTCACCTCTTCCGTGAAGAAGTAACCTTGGTGCCATGAATTCTCATTTTCCTTACCATTTTTGGGTCCTCAAACATGCTTCTCTTCTCAACAAACATTGATGTTGACTTCTCTTGCGCTTGATGGCCTGCGCTTTTGTTTATAAATTCTACTTTTAAATAAGTACAAATCATTACGGCATTCTATGAAAGATTGACACTAATTGATCTGAAATTGCTAGCTTCTAATGAAACATTTATTTTCACTAGTAGAAAATAGAGGAATTTCAATAGAATTATGTTATTTCGGTCTCGTTGTTTTGGTCACTGAACAACAGGTTTTTGTTGAAATTAACAAAAATCTGTTAATTTCAATAGAAATATTTTAATTTCAACAGAAAATCTGTTGTTTAGTGACCAAAACAATAGAATTTTGTTGAAATTCCTGCGTTTTCTACTAGTGTTTTAGCGCAACATATAAATTCTAAAACAACTACCACCTTATTTTAACAAGCTTTGTAGAAAAGAACCCTACTTGTATTCTAATGAAAATGTATTTTGCTTTGCCATGATTACAATTCGAGCTCAACATGAATACATGACCAAAATTATTGAGATGACACATTAAGATTTTTAGGTGTAGCCTCAATTGCAAAGTATATCATGGAATTTAAAACTTCAAATTAACTACACTTATATTATTTTGTGTGCTAAGTTAATTACACAAGGATTCATTAAATACAGTGAAAGATCTAATTAGCCTTTGCATTTTAGAAATAAAAAATAGAAAAGTGCACATCATGCATTGCTTTTTCCCCAAACTCTTTCTCAAGGCTCTACCTCACATTATTGCCATACAATTAAACTGAAATTTTACTTATTCAAACCACTTGAATTTCATTTGAAATGACAGAGAAAAATTAGAGAGAGCACACATTAAAAATCATGTAAAAAAAATTACAATGATGGAATTTCATTACTCACTAAGGACCCATGCACAACTCGAGGACAGCAAGTGACACTATTAGAAAAAACAATGTCCAAATCAACAACTGTAGACAAAAAAGTGTTGATTTTAGTTGTTGATTAAGATATGTTGATTTGGACATTTTGTAATTAAAAAGTGTTGATTTGGACGTCCAAACTGACACTTTTATGTTGTCTTTTAACAAAAAAATGTTAAATTTGTTGTTAAATTTTACTAGAAGTTGATTTTCAACAAAAAAAAAGTGTTCAATTTTTTGTTAATTTTACCTTCATCAAAATGAAGGTAAAAATAAATTCAAGGAATCACAAATTGCCATGTGGCAGCCGCCAACTAGGCAACCCCGAGGAGTCCAACCAACAAATGGTCACTACATGGCAACCCTTAAATGCCACGCATATGGCTGGAGTGTAAGGGTTTGAACCTTGCACCTCAAGCTTGAAGTGCAAGATTCTCACCATTGTACCATCCACCATGTGAAGTGATAAAAAAAAAGTGTTTTTTATTTACTTACTTTCATTCTCTAATTTTTAAAGTTAGCAAACTTTGAATTCCGTTTTTATATAGTAAATCAACTTTTTTGAAAAAACTTTGAACTAAAAAAAGTTGGGCAATCAAGTTAACTTTCATTTCCAAAAATCCTCTTGAGATTTGTAGACTCTAATCAAAAGTTATGAGTCAAAATCAGACTGTACGTTTAAAAATGTAAAAGAAAATGACCTTTTAAACATACAATCTGCTTTTGGGTTATAACTTTTGATTGGAGGCTTCAAATCTCAAACGGATTTTTGAAGATGAAATTTAGCTTCATTGTTCAACTTTTCTTAGTCAAAGGTTTTTAAAAATAAGGTACTATACTATGCAAAAACAGCCTCCAAAGTCTGCTAAGTTGAAAAAACATTGAATTGTGAATTACTAAGTTAATAAAAAATATTCCCATGCACATAGAATGTCAAACTTGGTGGTTTAAACATTTTCCGCATGAAATCTTAGTAATAAAAACTTCAATTCAATTTAGGATATTATGAATATTTGGCAAACATTTTACTAGGAGGTGACTTGGTCACAATTCATATTTAAGTTTTTTGTAATTTAGAACATACAGTTTCAATATCTCTAAATTAAAATTTGAAAATTCTTAATGTAGAATTTAAATATTTAAAAACTTAGAATTTGAATTTTAAAAACTTAAAATTAGATTATAGGCCCCAAAAGAACAAAGTAGCCTTTCTGAACAATGTACCTAGTGTTTTGAGTTATGTATTTAGAAATTGAATTTCTTTTTTTTCCTTTAAAATTTTTATACAACATGTGGTAAAGGGATAGTTTGAAGGACTCACAATTTTTATAACTTTTGATTACATCATGAAAAAGTTATTGTATGATGTATAGGTTTTCTAGCTATGTGCGCATGTGCGCCAAGTAGATCTTAATGTACTTTTTAAATAAATAGGAATTTGAAATTGATTTTCTAAAATACTAATCTTGTAAAAAATTTCAAATTGTTCTATATAGATTAGGGAGGTGAAACTTATGAAAAACTTCAATTTCCAGTTTAAAGTGGAATCCCTACACTAATTTAAACTTCAAAATTCTTTATTGAATGCAATTTTAAATATTTTCCAAATTTAAAAAAAAAAATAGGATGCAAATTGTTTATTACGACCATTGGATTTGGAAATCTTTAGTTTCATAACTAGAATTTTTTTTATTGAAAATTGTAAATCATTTTTAATTTCTATCAACTTTCTATTTTTTCCAAGCATGAATATGAAATATTTTTTGTTGCAATTTTTAATACAAATTCTCTAACATATTATTTTAGCATATTACTAGCGGTTGGTGCTTGCTATGCTACGCATTCATCATTAGGATTTCATAAGAATTTTTATATATTAGATAGAATGCAGAGTAAGAATTTCAATAAATCTTCAAATAAAAAGTACTAAACTCTTCATATAATTTTTTTTCATAAATAAGCATAAGCATATACTGAAATAAACAATAGAAATTTAATGAATGATGAATGAAATACATGCAATGATGAATGAAATACATGCAATGATGAATATGGTAAAAGATACACATACATTAGAATGCATTAGAAATTTGACTCCATTGTTACAAACAATAGCAGTCCAAATTGAAGAATTGAAAGGAAAAAATTGTAAACCTCAAAAGCTTCGTGAACAACTTAATTGTTGTGAAATCCAAAATCGCTTCAATCTAATAAATTTCTCAAATCATTTGGTAGTAGCAATAGAAAATTGAAATTAGAAGCTCAAAGCTCACAAAGGCACAAAATCATAGAAATGCAAAAGAAGTATAAAGCCAAGAGAAGCAATGGAATTGCTACCTTTATAATATCACGATATTGATCCTCTTTAATATCACCTTAATTGCAATGATTATATTATTTCTATAATATCACCCTTTATAAAAAGTGATATTATAAAAGTGATTGCAAATTGCTACTCTGTTTCTGTAATATCACATTATGTGAAAATATGATTCCTTTGTATGCATGATTGAAAATATTTTTACAAAATATTTAAAATAATTATTTTAAAGACTTATGAAAATCATTATCATGCATTCTATTCAAATATATCAAAATTTTACTAATATGTGATACAATGAATGCGTAGCATAGCAAGCACGAGCCCCTAATATTAATAGTAGGATTTGTGATATTACAGAGGGAGTTATGATTCTAGTAGTATGATGGGAAGTTGCAAATTTTAGAATTGATGTATACATTAATTTTTAGATAAAATATTGGAAAAATAAAATCTAATCATTTGGGATGAATGAAATACTATATTTTTGAAATCCAAGCATTATGAACCTATAATTGATAAAGTTTTTATTTTACAATTTCAAGAGGGAGTAATAAGTCAAATTAAGTACAAGCTAGATCATTTAGTTAAATTTGTTGAAAAATAAATATAAAGGAAGATTTCAGGCTTGCTTTGAAGATTAATATTTAAAAGCAATTATGGGGAAAACATATGAAAGACTATGGAGGTTAATACTCCAAATTTCATTAATTCTATTGAGTAGTTCAATTTGAATTTTAAACTACTCAAATTTGATTATTATAAGATTGAAAACTTTGATATAATCAAATTATTTGAATCAAAGTTGAATTAGACTCTGAATTTAATTAGAACTCCAATCAAATTCAAAATGTAATTGAAAATACAATAAAATTTAAACTCTAAATTCATAATTTTTGAATTTTTTTAAAGATTCCAAAAACAATCCAAAAACAATCCAAAAATAGTCTAAAAACAATCCAATAACAATTCTAAAATAGCCCAAAAATGTTCAACAATAATTTGTTGATTTCATGATTTGGTCATTGCACTATTTTAAAAAAATAAAAAATTTGTTAACTTGTGCTCAAATCAACAAAAAACTGTAAAAACGGTCATTGTAGTACCAAAATCAACAAGTTTTTGTTGATTTTTTGTTGATTTGAATGTAATTTTCTACTAGTGTGAAATGTACCTAGAACTCGAGATTTTTGCTTTTGATTACTTTGATGATAATGTACTTGGGCTTTTGGTCCCACTATCAATTGAATGGACAACCTTCTCAAATTCGTTAACTACCATGTTCACAATTCCTGTGATCATTGAAATATAACAAAACATCAATCAACTGTCTAGTGAGACACAATAAAGCACATAGATGTTTGACAATGTCAAACGCCCTAATGAGATAGTAATACTAGTGCATGATTTGAATTCTAAAGTACAATATTAGCTCCTCATGTAGTTCTATACATCACAAGTGATAACCTAAGCATTGAGCAAAAGTTACTGTCAAAAACGAATGTATCAACACAACGTATAAGTCTACTTCTTTAGACATTGAAAATTTCTTATTAGTAAACGATTTAGATGTATATTGGCATAAGAAAGTACCTTCTTTCTCTCTAGGAAGCCGAATGTTAGAACCATTCTTTTCTTGACCTTCTTTGTTCCCAGACTCGTAGGTGAATGTGTTGTTTGAAAAACAACTGAAGGAAGGGACCTTGAATTTGAATTGAATGGAATACGCTTCATTCCCTTCCCTCTTAGTCTGTCTGCAATATCAATTTCAATCCTAACGGTACTCTTGGTTTTGAGCACCCTACTCATACCCTTTGACATTCTTGCAAACTGAACATTCTTAAGCTTCTTCTTTGAACTCTATTGCTCAAACATTTCTTTATTGCGTACCATGGTCAATAACTGCATGGACAAAATCTTCTACTTACTTTGACTCAACAATATAAATACTTTGGTGGCTTCTGTACCATGATGAATAAGTACAGTATGCCCTACCACAGAGTCAATTTACCATAAAAAACAAATCCTTTTTCCAATAAAAGATAGATTGATTGAAACTATAACATCAATAAGAATTTGAAGTCAATGACACTATTATCTCAAATTGAAAGACGTGCACCCTTCACTCACCTCAAAACATCATCCACGACATTCCATTGTCTAGTAATGTCTATTGTTGATGACATAGTATCTATATTGAAAGTAATATTAGCGGTGCAGAGTTTTGGAGTATTGTTTATACTTTTAGAAACAATTATCGAAATGTGGAAAGACAGGACAAAGATTAAATATCATTTGAAATAGTGGCCTAAGACTCACATATGTATACAATTATAAGACACATCAAAACATGTATATTCCTTTTTCAAAAATTCAAACATATATATGACACATCCTAGGGGGTCCGACAAAATCTACAAACAATACTGCTGCCACATACATACTTTGAAAAGGCTTTAGTGCATCAAAACAAAGAGCATTATAGTGCCACCAACACTTCAATACTTGAAATATAGAGCTATATAGAAATTGCAACAAATCAAATGAGAAATTTCAAAACTTACCACATCCAAACTGTCGTCGATGGAAAATGCTTTCTAGAAGACTATGCTTGATTAATTCTTAAGCATCAGACTAGAAGTCGACCTCGTTTTCGCATCCAACTATGAAGCACTCTAGTTTTCCACTAGGTTCAACGTAGTTTGTAATGTAGTATTTTTAATCGCGAAGATTGAATCTCTTGTCAATAGTAGGTTGAGGTAGAAATTACAAGTAGCCGACTCTAAAATTTGTGGAAGTCACTACGCTTTAGAATTGCATGAATCCTAAAACAATAGATTCCGGTACATTGCCCCAATTGCATTGAAACCGCCGCCTTCTGTCCGTCCGTCATTTGTGACTAGTACTACACTTTGTTTTTGGCGTGAGTCATCAGTGGATGAACTTTTTGCCATGGTATTTGTCATACATAACGTTTTTTTCCTAGTCACTATGGGAAAAACCTCTAGCTTCAACTAAATTCAATAACATCAAATTTGTAGCCTAATTACAATGTACCACATTACTTCCTTTTTACTTTTGGCGTTTCATCATTCATAGAAAACGGTAGGTACAACATATTCAACTTGATTGTAGGCCTACTACAATGGAGATTTCAGTGAATATGGTGTCATAATGGAAATGCCTTTAATATATAGAATCTTATTTAATAAAACGTTTGTTTGGATTTGAATAATTAACTTTTCGTATGAAAAAATTAAAGGAAGAAAAAGGTGGGGCGTTTTTACCATGCCCTATGATTTGTTGTGATTCTAAAAAGCTATTATTCTTTCTATTTGGAGCTCGAATGTGGAAGTTATGAAAGATGGAGTGAAAGTAGGTCTACTGCCTTGTAAGAGTGAGGACCAAAACTTCAAGCACTCGTGGAGTTTTAGTTAAAATGTTTTTAATTCTTAGATTTTGTTGAATTGTATAAAAAAATGTTAGCTTTCTAAAAAGTTATATCAAGCTTGATTTGGAGTTTTTAAAAAAAAGTTATGAGTGTAGAAGTAGAGGTTGAAGATTAGTTACCGAATCTAAAACTTATAGAAAATTCTAATTTTGAGAAAGCATTGAAAGTGGAGTTTTCATGTTTTTGAGTTGAGATTTGTTTAGGATGTGTATTATAAATTTATCTTTTTAAGAAAGTATAGCACAAAAAATTTGGAGTTTTTATGAGGTTGTTATGTATTTCAAAGTGGAGACATAGGTAGCTGCTTTCGAATCGGAGAGTGCAAGCTTTATTGACCTATAAGTTTTGGTTAGTAATTTCTTTGGGTTTGAATTTTTGAGAGATTGTATTATATTTTCTTAAATTTTTATAAAGCTAAGACACTCTTGATTTAGAGCTTTGGAGCGCCTATGGCCTATACTTGAAGTTTGACAACAAATTCAAGAAGTTTCTCCAAAGGTTACGATTTGTATATATTTTATACAGTTTATATACAATGCATACGGTGTCTATACATGGTATGTACATATATAGATATTTTTATTTTATAAGTGTTATATATATTGATACTTTGTTTATATTGTATTTATATATAGTATTTATAAATGTACATATATACTCAAGTTATACGTATTGTGTAAGTATGAATATACAATACTCATATGCTTTATATACAAATTCATTTATCTCTGAATATGAAGGTTTATACCTTTTTAACTTATTGAGATTTTTTATTATAAACAATTTGTTTATCCTTATGGCAGAGCTATTGGCAGGTACAAATCAAAAATTAGTAGTGACCTTACACAATGATCTTGATAAATTCTCTTTGGTGAGTTATCCATGCGTTCAAATCAGGATTGTGGTTATTTGCTTTATAGAATGAGTCCCAGTTCCTTGAGGTACACCATGGGCAAGGGCGTACATGGCAAGTTGTAGATCCTAATGTTGTTGCCTTGCATTAAAGTCCAGCTTTCAAGAACCAACCATCTTTGGGATCCATTTGGATTTGGTAAGGCCTTTGGCAAATAGAGACTCCATGCTATAGCCAATCACCATTTCTGAAGTAACATCGCTAATTCTCCTCCATTTCATAGCAACCATGTTGCCTTCAATTTTGACAATAATCCTTCAATTATGAATAAACCGTAAATTCTACTCCACATTTCAAAATTCAATGAAGCACGCAATGAATTGGTGCAACAATTAAGCAGCCAGCTCAGAGAAATATCAATAGAGCCCTAGGTGGACACTTGTCAACATTGACTTACACATGAGACTTACTAATCTTCATTTCAGTGAGATCTAATTCGTCTGCAATCTTTTGTACATCTTGTTGAACTTATTCAAGTTCAGCATGTTAAACTTCTCAATGTTGTATAATTTATAAATTGCCAAATCTTGAATACAAATTTGCCAACTTTTAGGGTTCAAAAGTTGAGAAAATTTGCGCATTCTATCTTAAGCTAGCTCATTAGCCAAGGTAGTTCTTTGAAGGTACGTCACCAATCTTATTCTTGCTTGTGAAGCACAGTTGACAGACACTGTTATAGGCCACAAAAGAGGGAGTCAGCTACAACTATAGGTGATAGACAATTGCAACCGATGTAGGGCACCACCAAATACCCCCACCTTTGATTCTTCTAGAGCCAAATCAAGATGCTCACGAGTTGTTGCCATTGTTCCGAGCATTGTTCCATATTGGGTGCTTCAAAAGCAAGGTTTGAAAATATGTTTTAAGCATTCTGAAATGTTCTAAATTTTTTCCAAAAGTACTAGAAAATAGATAGAGAGAAAAAGTTAAGATTTTTTATGATATTTCAATTGTACTGAAATATACTGAAACACCTAAAACTAGGCATTATTTTCACCCTAAACTAGTAGATCCGCTTTTTGTGGGACTTTGGCACATTTCCACCTTAAACTAGCAATAAACCAACAAATCCTCTTTTTGTCAGGCTCGATGCCATTTCTACCTTAAACTAGCAGTAAAGTTGTAATTGACCATTGTTTGCAAGTACTTGTTGCCACTGTTTGGTGATGAAGAGGCTGTGTTTGTGTTTGTGTCACTTTCAAAGCAAGGTCTATGTATTTGGAATGCTTGTAGCTGATTGGTTTGACAAATTGTTATTAAGAATAAGTGTCTTAACTTTTGTTCTTTGCTCACAATGGCAATAGAAATATTCAATCCCATGAGAGGATTCCTTCAAGTCAATCTTTTTCTCAACAACCTACATGCGTGGATATTGGAAACATTTGCAATTCTTCCATTGACTATGAGCTACAAAATTCAACAAGAACCTCAGTTGTTAGGCTTGTTGTTTATGCAATTTCTTTTGTTTGCATTGTGTGTGTTTCACACTTTCACAAGATTTGTTACAAACAAAAATTTAAGTAGTTTTATGCTAGATTGAACATTTTAGAGAAATCAAGTCATGCTCTAGTCAAGAAGTCCATCCAATTGCCAAAAATTTGCTTGAAGGTATGTGCACCAACTTGAAGTGATTATATTCTATACATTTTAGGTGGCGATTCTAGGTGAGCAAATCATGATTTTGAAGATGGATTAATAATTTCAAAAGAGTTATTTAGTAATTGTCCCTGCAAACGAGTTACAAATTTTGAGTGAGATTGTAGCAGAGAGTCCCATTTTTGCCGTTCTGAAGTTTATAATTTAGCATAATCACTACTTTGCCAACCAGCATGATTACCAAAGTAGCTTTAACTCCAAAAAAATCATGATGCAGGCTCTAATTGCGGGGGCAATAGCTAGGAAGTGATCATCAATCACATTGCCAGGGAACAAACTCTAAGAAATATTAATTAATGGTGAGTGATAGGAAAGGACTTCATGATTCCAGAGAGTTTGCCTCATAATTGCTCATCTCCTCATCTTCCATAAGCATTTCAATAATGTACACAGAACCTTCAAAGTTTTCTAATCTACCAATCTTTTTGTTGCAGAGTAGTGCCATTTCAAAAGCAACTCCAATAATTTATTTTGTCAAGAAACTAAGTCCAGATTTACCCACAAAACAAGAAGTTCTATAATTCTTTCATCACTAGAATAATTCAAATCTTTTGAAATAGAAAAAATATACCTTATAAGATAAGAAATTTAAATCCTTCATTTCAAGTGTTTCTTTGTTTTTTCCTACTTGAGCTTGATGAATTGTTGGTTTAGGTGACATAGCTTTTGTTTTCATTCACCAATTGAAATAGAAATTATATTCCAAAAAATAATGTATTTTTCTATCTATAAGATTGAGATTGTAGGAACATATCTAAACCTTTGATTGTCCCTTCAAGGATATTTGGGATTTAATGTGTTAAATTTGACCTCCCCTCGCATAATTTGGGGTCCTTGATTTTAAATGTGATCATGATATTAGATTCTTGTGTGTGTTTTTGTCACTAGTAGAAAAATGTATCATAGTCAACAAAAGCTAGCTAACATTTTCTAAAAATTGTATTGTAGTGAACACAAATTTTTGAAAATTGCATTGTAGAGAACATAAAACACAAAAAATTGTGTTGCAATGAATGCAGAACACAAAATATCAACTAACTTTTGTTGACTATGACATAGTTTTCTTCCAGTGTGTTTTTGTTTTTTAAAACAATTAGAAATTCATTCCAAAATAAAACAAGAGAAATAAGCCAAAAAAAACTAATCCTATTAAGAGCTCAACATGAATAAAAAGAAGAAATGAAAAAAATTAGACAAATTAACATGGCTTAGGGTCATGGTTTTGCCAAGCAACAAAATTTATCTATCTAGTAGTTATGGTGCCAGTGATAGGACATTTACACTTATTCATTTATTAGTGAAGGTAGAACAGAAACAACCCGTCTTAAGAAGCTAGAACTTTAACCTATATGTATGCAAGCCAATTTTGACAATGAATTTTGAAGTCAAGTGACATGCAAAGCTACTGTGGTATGCCTAATAAAAAGTGTTTAGGGATTTACAAAAATGCCTTTTGAAAAAATATTCTATTGCATAGGAGATTTCCACTTTAAACCCTAAGTCCATGCCACAAGATAAAATAGAATGTAAAAATGCTTCTATAGTGTAGCATAAAATTGTTAACATTCACTAAGGTTTCCCTTTAGCTTCCCCCAAATTAGAAGTCCCCCATCAAAAAGGTACATGTGACAACAAATGACAAAGAAACACGTACACTAACAACACAGTGACTCACTTTTTGTGCCAACCAACTAATGATTCAAGATTATAACTAAAGACTCCCTTCAAGTATAAAGGTCCAACTGGAGGGAGGCATCTTTGACTCTTTGTTGGTAAACAATGTTATGAGTATAACTCATGAGTATGTAGAAATAAAAAATAGTGAAAATATTTGTAGGCTAAGTCACTTGACTTATTTAAGAATATGCCCTATGAAGGCAAACATTGTCAACTTGGTTTTGAGAGTGTCAGATTAGCCGCTCTAGCTCTCATTTTTAATCCTTAAACAACATCCCTTTGCCTAAAGGACAACCCAAAGGGCAATTAAAATTCTCCTTGAAGTAGAGTATGGGTCTTGTTGCTTGTCCAAAGTTTGTGTGGTCTCCAAGTGTACAACTCTTATATTATAGGGCCCTCATTATAATCACTTATAATGCATTTTAGTCCAATCTTAAGGCAAAAATGTAATTACATATATAATGTGAATATTTTTGAAGTCAATAATAGAACTAAAAAACTAGCTATAAGGACTTTTTTTAATAAATGAATCATAGACCAAGCTACCCAATTTTTTTAAAAATAAAATTTAAGAATTTTTTTATTAATAAAATGCTACAAATGAATTTGACTTTTAATCAAAAAAAAATTGTAAGGAATTTTTAAAATTATGCATAGATATTAAATTTTTTATATATATTATGAAGTATATTTTAATAAATATAATAAATATGCAACCAAATATTTTTTACATCTCATTTTATTTGATTTGGTCTTCACTTAGATTTTTTATCCTTTTAATTAGATATAATTTTACACAAGCTATCTTCTAAACCCATTTTAATATTGATGACCTCTTTTTATAATATAAGAGTTGCGTATTTGGATGTGGTCAAGGCATGCAAAAGTGAATAGTGAATAGTATTTTGAATTTGTAGCTTAATTCCTAAAGTCCCAAGGCCTCATTTCTATTTAAATACACTCAAAACTGCTACATTTCTATTATATAGAGAAAAAAAAATTTAATTATTATTTTCACATATCTAATTGTATGATCTTGTACTAAATTAGTATAAGACTATAAGTATGCATGGAAAAAATTTCAAAAACTATGATGGTGCAAATTGCAAGATATTTGCAATTAAGTGAAAAAACAAATTTTTTACACTTCATTGATTAAATTTTTTGGCTTTGAATCTTTTAAGCTTAAATTTTTTGTATTATTAATTTTTATTCTCTAATTTTTTATTTTGAATAATTGAATTGAAAATCTAGAGGAAAAATTCAACAAAATAATATTTAATTTTCATTCATTAAAAAATTATTAAGTAGAAGTAGATTTAAAATTGAAGGGATAACTAAACTATTAATAGCTCTAAGATGGAATTGGAATACAATAATCCCAATGGTGAGATTGTTCTAGCAAGCAATTTTAACCCTAACTAACAATTTTTTTTTAAATTGTTAAAATTGCATTCAAAAATGGATTCTATAAGTTATTTTTTCAAAAAGATGTTTAAATTACCCCCAAAATAAGATTGTATATAACTTTCTCATCACTAATCCAAATCAAATGAATCAAAGCTTTAGATGTAAACAAAAATATAATCTTTGAGGAAAAAAATTTAAATTTAAAAAATTCAACTTTTCATGATTGAAATAATAATTATATTCCCAGAAAGCAAATCTAATTTTTTATCTTCAAAAGAAATTTCAAAAAATCACGTCAAAAATTGAGATGATACAAGCATATCCAAAATTCCAAGAATCCCCTTTAGGGACTTTGGAACTTTAGGGGTTAAAAGAGGTGTTTGGCAAGCCAAATTCACTATTGAAGTGGGTCCACTAGGTTGAAACATTCTTAAAAAAATACCCAAATTACTTTTTTGTCAACAATTCTCTCAAAACTAAGCTTGTAGGGGTTAGCTTGTCATTTAAAAAACAACAATGCTATCTTCCTAGTCAATCAAAGCATTCCAAAATACTTCCCTAATCCTATTAATAAACAACCTAGTATTGATTTATGTGTTTTTGTGGAGGCAAGAAAAGGGGCAATGAGAGCATCTACACTCATGCTCCAAATAAGTAGCCTCATTGACTCTTTAATCCCTAAAAGTCCCATTGTCCCTATGAGGGACAAATGGATTTTGGACAAGCCCCTATGATCTCAATTTTTACTGAATTTTTTTGAAACTTTCTCATAAGATAGAAAGACTTATGAGCTTTCTAGGAATATAATTTTTATTTCAATTGATGCTCAAGAGTAAAAGTTATGCCACAATAACCTCAAAATAGGCAAGATTGGGCAGCCAAAAAAATCTACAAAAAATTGAAATAAAATTTTTGGTATTTTTCTTCTTGTAGATTATACTTTTGTAAATGAGCTTTTATTCATTCTATTTGGATTAGAGATGTGAAAGTTATAGAGCTTCTTGTTTTGTGGACAATCATAGCAACTTTTTGTAAGAATTTTTTTCTTTCATTTTGATTCTAAAAAATATTCTTTAAAATTTATTTCACAAGTGAATATAGCAAAAGTGGTAGTTTTAAGTGGTTTTGGCAGAAAAATTGCCTTGGGATTTTAGGGGTTAAAGGCCCATATGAAAAAGGTCCCTCACCCAAGCCCTTGCAAGAGCTACAATTTGAGTAGGTTGCATAAAAACAGGATAGGGCCCATAGTAGTTAAGGTTAAGCTTGCACAACCTTTCTAAAGTGTAAATTAATTTGGTGTATCTCTAACATTGATTGGTCTTATGAGAGATGAATTCCTCACTCCAAAGCATTGAAAGTTGTTGAGGAGGTGCCATATGGTTATTTAGGTTTCAAAAAAAGGGAAGGATGGAAGACTTGCTTAGACCTCCAAAATAAATCCAAAGCAAGCTCTCTATGTTATAAAATGAGGGCCATTAAGGTAGTGTGCCCTAAAACTGCCCATGCCCTTCAAATCCTTAAATGGACTACTCTAATAATTGAATGAATCGAGGAAAAATCATTTTTCTATTACAAGGATTAATCATTGTTTTTTATTTTTGTACATCTCTTTACAAGTTGCAAGTGGACACATTTTGAAAAACCTATGGTCACAAATAGGTGCCTATGCCCCAAATCTTTGAAAATTTATAAGTAATTCAAAAATGCTTGAAAAATTATAAAACCACTTGAATTAGGTTCTACATCTACTTATCTTTCTTTCAAAAATGATATGAAAATAATTTTGTTCACAAAAACCTAAGAAAAAGGCTGACCATCCCTTAAATGGTTGCTTTTAGAACATACTAATGCAATCACCTAGAAACCCTCCCCATGAGAGTCTTACATCAACCCATGGCAGATTTTTTTTAACAAATGGGATTTAGACTGCATTAAGGTGATTTGTTGCTATATCAATGCTTTGGGAGATGGTCATGAAGTTATTACACTAGAAGAAAAACGTGTCCGTTGCAACCCACTGAGATGCGACTATGTGTCCTATACAACTGAGATGCGACTGTAGCCCTCTGTATTTGCACCAAATTTCACGTATATGTAGTTGTAGTCGCAAAGTAGTCGGAAAATGAAGAATAGGGTTACGATATTATAACAGAAGAACTGACATGAGGTATTCTACATCCAGTATTCATCGCAGTTGTCCATGTGGACAGCTATCCGCGAAGTAGAGTCCACCGTGGAAAAATGCAATCGCTCTGATTACAGGTTGCAACTAAACACTAGAAGGTTGCAACTTAGAAATGACTCAAATGCAACTAGGAATCAACTATAATGCAACTAGAGCCCGACTACAGTGCAACTAAAAAACGATTCAAATGCAACTAGAGAACAAGTGCAATGCAACTAGAACATGACTGAAAATCGATTCAATTGTCCCATATCGATTGTCAAGAATACCATCATCTTGAACAGATAAGAATGGTAAGTTATAGCATTCTTGTGTAATGAATTTTGATAGTGAAATTCTAATATTTATATGTTTTGTAGATTTTTACACTTTGTAGATTTCTATAATCTACAACTCTATAAATTATAACCAAGTCGCAAACTAGTTGCAAACCAGTTGTATGTCAATTGCAAACCAGTTGCACACTAATCGCAAACGAGTTGCACATCAATCGCAAACTAGTTGCAAACCAATTGCAAACCAGTTGTATGTCAATCGCAAACGAGTTGCACTCTAGTCGCAAACGAGTTGCATACCAGTTGTATGTCAATCGCAAACCAGTTGCACATTAGTCGCAAACCAGTTGCACACAAATAAGTGAAATAACTTCCACATTAGCAACCACGTCACAGCAGTTCATTGACAAAGTTCTCCATTGCCTATCGAATGACAAACAACCTCGCGACTGCAGTGCAACTCATGCGACTTTTCCATTGTGACTGCGGACTCCAGAATATCACCAAGTCGCAAACGTCCGATACGACTACAAACCAGTCGCAAACCGCAGTCGCAAAACCCTGCTTTTTCTTCTAGTGTTAGTGATTGTCATAGGATACTTACACCTTTCTAGTGTAAACATGTCATAAAAGGGTTTTTTATTCCTTTTCTTGTAAGTCTAAATTGAGTCTATTATGGATTGTATTAGGCATGTTTATGTTGATTATAGACACATGGTTGCCTTGAATTAGTATTATTTCTGATGGTTATCACCCAGTCTATGGGTTGTTATGGAATTTTGCTTTGAAAAAATGAAATGAAATTAATGCAGTCATAAAAAAAATTTAGGACCACTTTTGGTATTTTTTAAGTCTTCTACAATAGTGAAAATTAACCCCTTTGTCACTAACTTCTAGTTTCACATGGGATCAGGCAATCTGCCTATCATAGGTTGGCTTACCTTACCTTATTACTTGACTATAGGTGTGACTTTGAAGACCACTTGTGATTCATGCTTGGTGTGTGTTTATTGCTCCAAGTTGACAAGTCTTTTAAACACAAGAATAATGTGGTAATGACTCATCAATGCGATTGGGTATCCTGATTGGTCACTGTTTAGGGCCCTAAAATTTTAAAATGGAATTTTGAAAGGAAACTACATTAATCATAGTATTTAGTGTTATGTTACTAATAGTGTTATTTGGCCTTTTACTCCACCCACTCTAAATTCCAAGTGATTTGTATATAGAGTTGGTAACATTAAAATTGCCTTTCTTGTCTTCTCCTCCCTCCCTCCTTCCTCCCTCCCTCCCTCCCTCCCTGCAATTTAATGAAATAATATGTAACACTAAATGTAAACTTGTAAAAATTTTATATCCAATAGTTGACAATTGGTGTTTATGTTGAAATTTAGTATTGGTAACATTATGAAATTGTTGACATTTAGTGTTATGCTTCGTAATTAGTGTTGCCAACACTATTTACCATCATTAGTATAGTATTGTTGCCAATCGCCACTAGGTTGTTGTTTTTAATCTCATTTTTTATGAAGTGCCAAAGTGGCAATATAAAATGTTGTAGTGGTGCTCCAAATTTCAACATTCACCCATATATTGGATAAAAAATATCACATTAGTATATATCACATATCCATAATTGTATTTTCATCTACAATTTGGTGATTTCATCTAAGATTTATTTATAGTTTAAAGTTTTATAGCAAAAAACTTCATGGTTTTTTGTCACTTTTTAGTCAAATAATCTTTTCTCGTGCAATTTGGTATTGTAAAGCCAAAAAAAGCCTTGCTTGTTTGCCACAACCAAAATAAAGAAGAAGTAATTTTCTAATTTTTTAATTCTAATTTTTTTGAAATTCAATAACTTTTACACTGTAGGTCCAAATGTATGAAACAAAGCTTGTGCATCCCTCTTTGTTGAGAGCTTTCCAATGGTACTAAGAATGCAACCAATGGATGTACAATCCAAAAGATCACATTAATTGTAACAAACAAAACAAATCAAACTAAAACAATCTAACTTAACATATAGGTATGAGATTTACATTTTAATCCTTCTATAGGTCAATGAACCCCCATTTTAGCAATAGCGTGGTATTTATGTGTATATGAGATAGAACTATAGAAGGTGCATAATTTGGAATATTTAGTAGTGAGAAAGTTTAATTTTTGTACTAAGTTTGATTTAATGATACAAGACACTACCAATTTGGATTAAGTAATGCACCTTTTCCAAGTCAAAGAAGCTATAAAATGATCACATAATTACTCTATTTGAATGTATAGTGTCATGATTGAATATGGTGAAGTTTACATATTAAAGTAACATCCAATAGAAAATTTTGAACTTTCATTAGAATTGGAAATACAATCTTTATTTCAATGGAGTTGGGGAGAATAAGTTTTGCCAACCCAAGCTCAAAATGCTTGAGCATCGGCAACCAAAATCCCCACAAAAATTTGAAATTAAATATAAATACCTTTTTTACATAGAATAGATTTATCTCTAAATGCAAAGTTTTGATTCATTCCATTTGGATTAGTTATGTGAAAGTTATGAAGAGTCTTGTTTTGTGGAAAATCAAGGCATCTTCTTAAAAAATAATGTATAGGATTGGTTTTGGAACTTCAATTTCACAATTTTTCTAAATAAAAACATCCCTAGGGTGTAGATTACTTGCTACAACAATCTCACCATTAAAATAGAATTGTTTCAGTTCTATTTTTTGGCTATTAACAACTTACTTTTTCCTTCCATCTTCTACCTACTTCTATTAAACATTTTCTCCATAAAATATCAACTCAATTTCCTTCTATGAAAATTTAAACCTCAAAACTTTGAAGTGCGATCAATTTGAATTAATTCTTACATGTGTGCATATCCAAAAGGTGAATGCTTTTGGCATTTTAAAATTTTGATTTTTTTAGAATTGAAACAATTATTGCAATTGCGAGCTCTATATATTATAATTCAAACTACACAATATTGTATCATTTATTTATTTATTTAAATGGTTTTTAATTTAAATTATAAAATTATATTTTTGGTTTTAATTTTGAAACAATGTAAATTAAAATTATTCTAATATAAATTATAATTGATATAATTCAATTTTTATTTTTTACTTTAAAAAATCACAATTTTTTTATTTTTCCATCAAAAATTTCCAAAGATATCAATATCAATAGAAAATAAAAAAATTTGTGAAGAAGAAATACCAAATTTTAATATATAAATCATATAAAAGGATAAATTTAGCTTGATAGTGGCATTTCATTTGAAGGTCATTGGCAAAGGTATTTTGTGTGTAAAATATAAAATTATTGATTGATAAATCTTCAAACCAATCTCCATTGCTACTTGTATCTCTGAAAAAAATATGAATTGATAGGATTGTTTTTTCTATATTTACTAATTTATTTTCATTATTAGTTATATATGACAATTATAATGATAATTTTTCATGAAATGATTTGAATTTATTGGCAATGATAGGCAATCCACATTATCACATATTAAAAATACAAGATTGATATTTGAATACAATTTAATAGGCTAAATGTAGCTTTGACATGATGCTTGACCATATCACAATGGATTTGGTCCTTTAAAGATTAAACAGATTCAAAGTCTAAAACCTTGGGAAATCAAGGTGCAAATAAATTTTTCTTTTCAATTAGAATACTAATATCTTTCAATCTATGTGGCCAAATGTAGATAACCAAGTAGGTTTTGATTTTTGATTTTTTGTGAGGATTTTTGGAGTCAATTTTTGTATTTTTGACAATTGTTTTGTTGTATGAGGTGGTCAATTTGGTCATTTTGTTTTGCTATTATTGATTTGGGAAGTTGTCTTAGTTGGGATGGTGAGACTCTTTTCCAATTTGAAATTTGTTGTCCAAATGGGGAGACAATTTGTAAGGTTATCCTAGTTGGGTTGGTGAAAGTAATTGCTAACCAAGATTGTTTGTAATTCAAGTCGACTTTTTTGATGAGTATGGTATTCCGACTTGGTTGTTAGTTATTGGAAGTTAGGTCATTTTGTATCAATTGGGTAATTGTCAAGCTAGGGATGCCTATTAGGTTGTTGTCTTCTTCATTTTTTCTTACCCACTTGGAGAGAGCCAGTGCAAATCCCAACCGATTGTGTTGCATATTTCATTTTCTTATTATGTATAAATTTGTGATTGTGTGAATGTATGTGTGAAATTTGAGTGCTTGTGTAATTGCAGAGTGATGGAAAATGTTTAAGTCCTAATTGGAAAGTTTGGATGTGTGATGTGATAACGAAGCTAGCAGGGAGAGATTAAATTAAGGAAAGAAGTGTGTTGATAATAGATAAAGTTTGTGAAGATATTTTGAAGACCAAATTGGAGAGTGATATTGATTGATGTGAATGGTGTATTAAGTTGGAACGTTGAGATGCAGTGTATGCAAAGTTAGTTGAAAGTGATGTGAATAAGTTAAATTGTACAACGGTGATTTAATCACCAATTTGGAAATATATGGAAGTAAATGTTTCAATCCGAATTGGTGTTTAGTTGTTGAGCATGTAATTGAAATTAAGTGTGTGGAATTGTGGAATTTATGGAGTGAAGTCCTAATTGGTATATATAAAATTAATTTATCATGGTGATGTTGGCATGAGTTATGAGAACCTAATTAGAAGTTTATGAAAGGTCTAAGTGCCTAATTAGAAGGAATGGGAGTGATTGTGAGTGATGTCCCAAGTTGGAGAAGTTTAAATCAAATTGTAATTCAATGTTTGATTCCAAGTTGGAAGAAAAGATTATGCGGTTCCTAAATAAGGAGACAAGTTCAAGATTGACAAGTGACCTGTGCTAATTTGGAAGTTGAAGAGTCGAGTAGTTCCTGTAGCAGCATTCCAATTTGGAGAAAAGATAAAGACAAAGATAAAAGAATATAAAGACATAAAAAGAGGAAAAGGAAAATATTAGGAGTATCTTTACCTTTGTGACATTTACCTAATTGGAAGGAACATTTTTTTTCTTGTTGGTTGCAATGATCTCATAGGTGAATTAATTGGAAGCATCTCTATTTGAAAGCCTCCCATGGAACAAATTTAACTATACTTTGGGTTCTTACCAAATAGGATCCAAGTTTAATAACACCAAAGTATCAAAAATTATTTCCATACATCCTCTTGTCTAATACAAGATCAAACTATTTGATATGAAAAAAGATGATAGTTTTTTCATCATGGCTCTTGACTCTACGTATGGTAGTTTTGAAGTGTTCTTTGGTGCAACATAATTATTTATGAACCTACAAAGGATAAATGATTGTCAAAATCATGATAGATATGAAAAAAACACCTGTAAAGGATAAATGACTATCAAAGTCATGATAAATATGAAAAATGCACCTATTGATTATTTTTTGGTTGGTCAACTTCCTTAATGATATGACTTGTCTTTTATTTATTAAACATCAAATTGATCCATCTCCACTTGCTTAACAAACTCCTTGCATTTCATTTGAAACAATGTAGTTCCTTGATTGCACAAATGCATTGAGCACTACTAAAAAATAAACGAAAATAAACAAGTACCTACACTCCCATTGGCTTTGCTCTTGTAGTAGACACTTTTTTGAGTAAGATACCTTCTTAAGTTTTCTTACATGTAGTTTTTGTGGATGTAGAGTATCCTCCTTTGTTGTCCCACAATCAATTAATAAAATACTTGAAAATAATATTCCATAATAGACACTTATCCAAAGCTCTCACTAGACACTACAAGCTTGAAAGGAACTTTATGTACCAAAGGTGTTTTCTATTGAGGTTATGAGGGCCAAAAAGAGGTTACAAAATACAAAGAGGAATTACAAATCAAAACACACCATAAATTTTCAATTATTTTAAATCCTTAACACAACATTCACTTGCCTAGAAGGACACCCCAAAGGGAAATAAAAAATCTCGGACTGAAGGTATAAGTCTTGTTGCTTGTCTATAGTTTGTATGGTAAAGGTGTGCAAAAGTGAATATTGAATAGTACTTCGGTTTTGTAGCCTAAAAGCTATACTTGACAAGCCATATTCAATATTGAAGTAGGTCCAATAAGTTGAAACATTTCAAAAAAAAAATCTAAATCCCCATCAAGAAATGTCCCATTCATTTAGAAAAAGGATTATTTCCTTGTAATCCCCTCTTGACATGTGAAATCCTCATAATCAGTGATTACAAATTTTTCATTCATTGATCACATATTTCATCCATTTTAGCTGGTCGTTTATGTCGGGCAATCTCTTATTGTCGAGAATTCTGAAATTAAGTAGGCATTCCTTGCCTTTCTCATCAACTTGTTTATTTTCAAAATTTCCAATGCCTTAGGGCATTACTACTCATTGACTGGGAACTGCCTCACCAAATGGCTTTTGGCGGGTTTAAATTCTACTTCTGGACTCCACCAACAAATAAATCCCCACCCTTTTTCTCCATATCTCAAGTAGTTCTACATTTTCATTAGTGGATGTTGCTATAGTTATCAGACTTTTCAAAAAATGAGATTGAAACATTGTCTAACAAGGAGAATCCAAGCTAGATGAGAGATGAGCAAACCCGTCTCGATTGAGCGGCCCAAAGGCTCCCCCAATGAATGGCTAAGGATTGCTCTTAGTAATCACCCTATAACAAAAGAAACACTATTTGTGTTAGTAATCACCCTATGACAAAAAAACACTATTTGTCAAAACCAAGCCTATCATTTAACCCTTCAATCAAGGCAGACATTGGGTGTCTGATGGATGACAAGAATCTTTTAATATAAGACACAAGTGCAACTATTCATCTTCAAAATTTTGTGTGAAAAGGGGAGATCTTGTACAGTACTTTGATTTCCAATGAGTGCTTTTGAATTTTTTTAAGCCAATAATTCCCACAATATCAAAATGGATGATTTCCATGGTCACCAGTTCGTCATTTAAAGGTTTATGATAAGGGACAATCCTTCAATAATGAAGGACTGAGAACAAACTCTTGATCAGTCTACTGAACTAAATGAAACATCAAATAACTTATGCCGGCTTTGCTTGCCTGCCAGGCCACTTGTGGCTGGCAGTTTTGTAACTGTGACTTTGCAATGAAATTCCGTTTCATTTGTTTAAAAAAACAAAACAAAACAAACACACAAAAGCATTCCTCTTGTCAGTCAGTCAGTCCAGCCAAACCCTTGCATTTCCTTTGAAAGAATACATCGTAGTAGTACATTTTACATGGCAACAATGGTCGCCATTTCGGATTCCATCACCTCCAGATCCTACCTGGAGCTAGTGCACAATGCACTGCTACTGAAAAAAAGAGAAGAATGATATCGATCATAATGAACAAAATAGCAGTTCAATCCTCTGAGAGTCGGTCTTTGAGTCCCTCGATCCTAGCTCTCGACCCTCAGAGTCCACAGCCCGGGTAGTTCCGCGAGCTGGAGCTGACCTTGTTCTGCAGACAGCCTGCAGGCTGCATCTTCCCTCCGTAGGTGCCGTAGGCATTGGAGCAGATCGCGACCACCTTCGTGCTCGACTGCGAGGGAGTGATGTTGATGTTCTGCATCCGCACATTGGTGCAGCCGGGGGCGGCGCAGCTGAGTTGCACAGGACCCGTCTTACTGTAGTCGGCCGTGCCTTGGATGTTCATGAATTGGATTTGGTCCAGGATCACGTTGTCAGACTGGCACAACAATGCGATGGGAGCAAGAGAGTCAGAACAATCAATCAACACACGGATTTGTTAGATCTCAGGAGAAGCTTCAGTCGATAGAAAGGAACTTATGTCAGTTTCGTTCAAGAGGTACGTTGATTCCGGCACCACAAAGTGGAACAGGTAAGGGTTTATGTTTCAAGACAGGTCTTCTGAAAGATGATTGAGTACTTAATGAAACATCTCCAATTTGAATGAATACAGATTGAGTACTATTAAAAAGTAGACATTGAATAGTGATTGTGGAATTGGTGCGATTTTGGGCGCCTGGAAATGTGATATTCATCCTCATAGGGAAGTCATATTGAATTTTTGGTGAAGAAAACGTTCACAATGGATAGATATTCCTGCAACAATTGCAAGACCGTCTACCTAGTGTGAACGTTTTGCACATTGGGGATCGAATATGACATCCCGGAGCTACACAAAGCTCTAAAGAGTAGGACAGGTGTAGATTTACGTGTTAATAACATGAAAGTGCCAAAGTTTGTGGGATTCAACCAATTGAACAAAATTGATGTCATTAAGTTATTCGTGAAGTGAGTTGAAGAGACTCCGAATACCCTTGTATATATTCTTGTTCTAAATTGGACCTCTTCTTTCGGTACAGTATTCTAAATTACTGGTTTCATTTTCCCACGTGAAGACGCAGGTGAGAAATGAGGATCCACGACACCATGAGTTTCAATTCAGTCTCCTCACAAAATTAGTGTAGCAAATCGACGGCGTTGAAAGAATTGGATCATACCTTGACCGTTTTCCCACAATAATACTGGTCGATTTGGATTGGGTATTTCACATTCTGAACTTTGATATCACGGTAACTGATTCTTGCGGCTTTCCCTTTCCCACCCTGCACACAGCAAGAGGCTCATTGATCAATGAATTTCACTCAATTCCAATACCTCCTCAAACCCAACCAACTCCATTATTATACAGTAAACAGAAAAAAAACATATTTTGGAAGGTTTGATTAAATTATACTAATGACATAGTTAACTGCTTCAAAAACTTACAGAACAAGTCTTGATGCGAGCTCCACAAAGTGTGTTGACGAAGGTGACATTGGATACATCGATGTCTGAAACACAGGCCAGCAAGCCTTTGGTTCCCAAACTCCCAATACTGCAAAGCATTTTATAATAAGGGTCATCAGAGAGAATTCATCTCTGCAACTCCGCAAGTAAAATGGAGTAAAATCAAAATAATCTATTCAAACATAATTACAAGGCACTCTGTTTCATGTGTCACATGGTTTTCTTTCACAAGTGCAACTTTAATTTCGTTATATATTGGCACGATTCAGAGCGCCATGTCAAAATTGTGACACTGAACTGTACAAAGCTTTAAAAAAATAGGATTGGTATTGATTACAGGAAGCCCACCTTGAAAAATGTGGATACTCTTAGTTTTCACCAGTTTAACGACTATACGACATTGACATTTGCCACAGCTTACGGAGGATGGTGAAACAAATGCACTAGCTTTAAATTTTAGAGTTCTTTTCAAGAACTTGTTTCGAGCTTTGTGCAGTTCAGTGTCACAAGTTTGGCACACCGATATAACGAAATTGACGTTACATGATTGACACAAAATGTTGTGGATCGTAGTTGTTTTTCAACAAAATCGAGATCGGTCTAAGAAAATAAATTTTGGGTGAAACCAGAGCAAGTGTTGTTAGGTGTAACCTGATTCCATGGCCAGGTCCACAAACGATGTTTTTGATGATGACATTGTATGTCGTGGTCCCAATGGAGATACAATCATCTCCCGATCCAATGACACAGTCCAAGATTTGAACATTGTACACATTCGTCTGCAGATGGATCCCATCGGTGTTGGGGCTTAATTCAGGACTGCTAATTGTAATCCCTTGAATGAGGACTCCATTGGCATAATTGAACTTGAGATGCACTTGGGGCGTATTCGCGATGGTTATGCCAAGAACAACAACATTGGTCGCACGAAGGAAACGGATACCCTACAACAGTTTATTGTCAGTTTTGTTAAACAGGTGCGATTCTGGGCACCAGAAAATGTGACATTCATGAACACAAAGCTCAAAGAGTCGGGATAAAATTTCAGGCTGGAAAGTTAGTGCCAAAGTCATGAAATTATGCCAATTTAACGAAATAGACCTTAGGTGATTCAATGTTAAGTTCATTCAGTATCTAGAGGAAAATTTTCCATCCAGATGTCTGGAAAACACGTGAATTTGAACACGAACGTCCACCAGTTGAACGAATTCGATGTTCCGTGCTCGAAAGCCCAGTTATGTGCAAAATTCCGAAGATAGAATGATCTTAACTCTCAAGGTCTGTTTCACAACGTGATTTTAATTCAAATGCCCATGCTAGAATAATATAATTCTTAAAATGGATACTTGCACATCAGCGATTCACTATTCTTCAGGAAAATAGAAGCAAGGAGGCTCTTGACACTCACCGTAGGTCCACCGCCGTTCTTCCAGAACGCGTCTCCACGAGCATTCAAAGTACCCTTGCCCTGAAGAGTGAAATTCTTGCAATCCGTGAACTGTATCCAGGAGGTAGTGGAGCTCTTGCCCTTATATTTGCTGGGACCCAAAATCGTACCATCAACCTGTCCATTCACAGCATCAGGTTATGGTCAGCGAAGAAAGTAACCATCAATTTCGTCAAATTGGCACGATTTTGGAGCCGAAATTGTGAAAAAGTCTGCAGAGAGCTCGACGAACTACGACAGGGACAGATTCATGATCCTCGTCCTGAAAAAAGCCAAAGTTGTGGAATTATACCGCCAATTTGACAAAAAAAAGTTCTCATTATTAATAGCGGTCAAGCCTCTGCAATCATAATTATGTATCAATCAATAGCTTTTGAATGTTGACAAACTTGATACAGTTGATGAAAATTCTGTCAAAACATAAAATATTCAATCAAAAGTACATATTTCGTTAAGCCCCTCAACTATAAGGTTCAGTCTTCATAGATCTCTAAAATTTGAAGCCCGAGACATTAACACTAACATTGTCTCCTTTGTATTTTGACGTTGAAGGTGGAAGTTAAAGGGATTATGAAGGAAGCGCTGTAGCACGTGCAAACAAAATTTCAGAGACTTGGCACGTAACGAGTAAGGAAGGGTGACCGTACCTGGAAAATTATGCTGGATGTGCATTTTTTCCCCACGAAAAAGGTCTGATCTCGCAGAACAAAGCTGTAGCCTTTGGGGACCAAGATCGTGACTGTACATGTGGACGCACAAGCTTGGGTCCACGCCTGGACGAACCACTGCAAAGAGGAAATATTCAAGCGTCAAAATGCGATTCTCCGTTGAACAAGTGGGTGCTATGAACTAAATTATTTCTATCGGTGTAATTGTTATCTTGTTCTGACGGTTACGATGACATTACTATTGTCATTTTAAATCGTTTCTACCGCATTTCTTGTAGCACCCCGCTGTGCTCAAAGCATTGTTCAAATTCCGTGTCCCTAGCCTGCTAATACGGTAGACTCCCTTGTGATTAAAAACGGTTTGAAAACCAAGTCCTGCTCCTGGGGTCTGACTGTTACTGTAGCTACTGGTCTACGGATATCGAAATGCCGACTTTGGACACGATCCATTCATGGGCAATCTTCTGAAGAATCATTGCAAAGCATTCTCCTGACCACGTTAATCTTCAGGAACCAAACTGCGCAATGTGCTCCTCAAATTAGCAGAAGCTTTCATTCAAAGTCAACCTTCAGGTGTGACATGGTAAGACACACTGGTGTCATTCTACCGCGTTACATCGACATTATTTGTGTCGACGTTACAGCGCGAGTACAGCGCGACACTATCGCAGTACTCTCATGAAATTCCATTGATTCAATTCCAATGTCGTGTTTCTGAGTTCGCAGTGTCGTTCCAACTGAAACGTCGGCAACTGCCACAATTCATTCATGCCCAAATGCATCCTCAAGAACTGCATTGTACACCAATTGCCTTGATGAGAACGCTCACAATGTAATAGTCTAGAAACTTCGAATTCATTCCAGTACCTGGGTATCATCCGCCGACCCGTCGCCTTTCGCACCCAACGTCTTAATGTTAAACACAACCGCGCCGCTACTCTTCCCGGGCTTCGGGGATGCGGCCATGGTCGTGATCACCTCATCCTTATGACTCAGTTGTTGAAATCCCAGGTGCGACTGTGCCTCCCCCCCTCCCGCTCCCCAAAGTACTACGACCCCCACTACCCAAACCAGTCCCCATCGCACCACCCCTGGACCCATGCCCACGCCACCGACACTTCCTCTTCGGAAACCCATGGATGGATATGGATCCAGCTGAGCTGATCTCTGATCCCCAACAGCAACAACGAGCCAGATCGCAGTGGCGACGGCTATATGAGTGAGACCGTACCTCGACGTGGACACCACAGAACTCTCTCTGAAACTCTAGCTGCTGGTTCCCGTTCTGATTCCCGATCTGGTTCCCGAAGCCTTGGATTGCAACTAGTTGAGGAGGTGCTTCTCGGGGATGGAATGCGCCGAGCGAGCGACGCGGATCGCGAGAGTTAAGAGGGTGCAACTTTAGCTCGTAAATGGGATCGACATCATCGCCACGGAACATCCATGCACCTATTTGGGTCTATTTGGGTTTCCGAGGCTCCGGGCTTTTGGAGCTTCGAATCCTAGATGACTGGATGATGGGACGGATTGTCAACCTGCAGTCAGTCGCCCAATTTCGACTGTGGGAGTCAGATTTTTCCATTTGCGTGTGAAAATAAGATTGAAATCAAGTTCCCGGGTACCGGCATCGGATACTGTAGTCGATTTGAGGTTGAGGGTTCCCTGGTCTGTACTTGACGAGTCTCCCTCTTGTTTATAGTTCAGGGGCTTCCTCAATCCTAACCGTACATCGCCCCGGTAACGGCACAGAGCGGGCTAAGTGACGAGCCCGCCAGAGTCGCGGCCTTTTCGGCGCTTCTTTGAACCCAATATCTCGGTGCGTGCGATTCTCTCGTGACTACCCTCTTTGCACAGCATCCTCCAACTCTTGACGCCACCTCACCATATGTGGCAACTCTTCTCCTGCCCGTGACTGAGCCATGCACCACTCAGAATAGTTTGTCGCCTTTTGGTGATCTGTGCGTGCAGCAAACTACCGGCCAGAGGTTGAGAATGTGCAGGGGAAGCACTGGCTGTTCAGTGCGAGGTCATGTTTGCAGTAGGGCGGGCTTTTCTGAAACGCAGCAGGGATCCACGCCAAACGTGCCGTTGGAGGCCCCTGTACCGCACTGATTGATTCATTCTGTACTTTTCTACAATGAGGTCACTCCTAGTTTGTTCCAAAACCGAAATCGAAATCAAATAATAGTAAAATGATTTGACATACTAACAGTACCGAAATAAGTTGAAATAAACCCTGGCGAACCGCGATCTGTGGCGACGGAGTTCTTATCTGAGGCGAATCAATGCGTAATTGCATACAACAGTGCTTCGAAGCACATTTAGAGTTCGAGGAGTAGCTGAGAAAGCGAGAAACGCGCGTCCGAATCCTCCGATCCAACTGGGAAAGACAACTTTAGTAAAACATGCTGCAACCACTCCAACCAGCTCACGAGGCTCCCAGAATTTTGACTCCCAGAATTGCAAGGAAACATCGATCCATCGTTGAATCTGCGAATGCGCATTCCTCATTTAGACAGTGAGGCTGGCCGCGCTTCCGGGTGGGGAGACGTTAAGTTCCCCCCCTCGAGCTAAACGGGGGCCTCCGTGGCAGTCGCAGCGGTGGCAAACTGGAGCGTGATGTGCACTTCTGCAGGATGCGAGTATTGCCCGCCAGCCTCGTTACGCACGAGTAATTATTCACCAATCGTAAAGGAGCTCCTTTTAACCCACCCACCCTTTTTTTTAACTTCTTGGAATTTGCTCTAAATTGAACAAAAAGTCAATATTTTGATGAGTTTATCAATTTAAAAAAAAAATTGTATCTATATAAATTCAAACTAGACATGTTAGAGATCACTCATGGGAAATGAAAACACAATAATATTACTTATGGGTTGAAAGATTATAATGTTTGATCATGTTGGTGTTCAAATTGTGGAAGTGATTTTTGAAGTCTTTCAATCTACTTTCTACATGACAAATCTAATATTGAAGTCACTAATAAAATATGAGGTTTAAAGACATAACATGGATAACCCCAATCAATTTACAGCTTCTCAAAACCTATTCTACAAATTCATTTAATGAATTTCTAATGTGATTTTTCTTCAAGATTTAGTACACTTGAGGTGGCATAAAGGCAAACTTTTAGGCACATTAAAAAGATTTTTTTAAAATCAATTTTTTAATGCAAATATTATTTCTATTTGTTAAGGAAAAAATTTAAGATCAAACATTGTAAAAAATAATTTAATCGGAATTATGTATAAAAATGTGTAAATTTGTAATAGTTGTAAGAGGATAATTGGAATTGAACTAATATTTAGAAAGAAGCTCATGGAAAGTGGGTGATGCAAGTAGACCTCCCCAAAACAATCTCTGTCATATGGTCAAATTCCAATTCTTGAAATGCAGATATTATTGACTTTAAATAAAATCCAACTTGAGTCATTTGATTTGTTTTGTAATGTTTCACACTCAAATAATATTTTGTGGATTTTCAACATTGAAAACTTAGAGAATTTACACATGCTACTAGTTAGAGTCCCTTCATATGAACACCCTTGATGTACAAAATGCTTTAAGTCTTCAATTCCCATTAACTACTATTGAAAATTTGTAGTAGTTAGAATGAGAGAGGAGGATCCATTCAAGGCCCAAATTCAAGTGTTGTTGGGAAAAAAAAAAGAGGAGCAATTGGATTTGTTACTTGAGTCTACCATCAATACGCAATTTTTTTTCAAGTCTTAAAGGAACTCTAATATAAAAGTTTATAATAATATGGAGTAAATATTTGAACATTATTTCATCTGTTTTGATGAGCAAATCATTTTTGTATTTTCAAGTATTCAAAATTTTCAATTATTGGTCAAAATTTAATTATTTCAAATTATTGATCAAAATTTTTAATTATTGAAACTTGATCAAATAATTAAATTTATTTAAATAGTTGAAGATTTTAAAATTCCATGAAAAGTAATTGAAATGTCGGATCAAATTAGCCAAACAAAATAGTTCATTTCCTCCAACATATGTTGAAACCAACTACAACCATTAGAAGAGGTTTGAGGGGAAAAAATATTGCAAGTTTCCATGAATTTTTGGACTACGGAGAACTATGAGAACTCTACCAAACCATGCCATGTCAAATAATACTAATTCATTTATTTATATTTTAAAATTTTTAATTATTTTTTAGTATTTAAATATTTTGAAGCGTTCTCAACTTGGGGAATAGGATTGAAACAATCTTCTTAAGCCCTCAAACCTCTTCTAATGTCTACAAGGTAGAAGATTAATGGAAGTTTAAAATTAGTATCTAACAAAATTAGCCCCTAAAGTCTAGAGGCATATTTTGGGCAAACTTTTTGAAAAACTACCACTTTTTTGGGCAATGAGAAAAAAATAAAAATAAAAATTTCAAAATTCAAACATAAAAATTTGTACTAGACTATGGGAATGTGTGAAAACAAATTTAGAAACTTTGACCATACAGATTGAAAGATTATAATGTTTGAAGTTAGAAGAAAAAGTTTTTTTTTTACCTTGCCTAACAAGGCCAACAAACATTAACCCTTATTATTTTGAGATTTTTATACTAAACATGGTTATTTTGTTTGGCATTTGCATGTAAATGTAATCACTCCATTTTTTAAAATATATTTTAAAAAATGGAGTGATTGTGTAAAAAAACTATGTATAAAAATTAGAGTGATTATGAAAATTCTTAAATTAATATGAAATATTTAATTAAAAAATGGAGATAACAATGATAAACATTGTGGTGTAATTGGTATACACTTTGAGCTCATGCCAAGAGAAAATTGATAGAAAAAGTTCAAAGTGGTATATTTTAACCTTGGAACACTTGAGAAGACATTTTGTGTCCTTTGGATGATTTTAGTAAGGCCTCAAGGATATAAAAAAAAATTTCACCCAAATTTGATTCATAGAGTTGCTTGAAGCCTTAAACCCAATTTCAATGTAAGATATTTGTCTATTCTTTCCTACATAAAAAAGCGGCAAATTGATGGATTATTGTGTAATGAATTTTGACAATTTGTGCTCTCTTTTCTAGATTTAAATTTAATTCATAGAAATTATCTTTTTTTTGAATTTGAAGTTGACTAGTGAAATGAAGCTTATCAAGTCTAGTCTCTATTCAAATTTGAAAATTTGAGAAATTATTTATTTTTGAATGTTTTATTGAAATTTGAACGTTAAATGTATTGCCAATGAGTGCTATTTTCTAATTTTAGAATGTCATGGCAATATTTTGAACAATATTATTTTATACTTTTATATAAACATAGGAAGAAATTTTGAGATTTTTGAATGATATTTGATATATTTGATATTTTTTTAATTTATAAAAAAATCACAATAATTTCAAATTTTTATAAAATAATCTCAAATATTTACAACTAATAGAAGACTTGTAATTATATATTTGAAAAAAAAATCATTTATATATAATTGCAAAATGGAAGTATATAGATAGAGGAACTTCAAGGTTTGAAAAAGTAGTTACAAGACCCTTTTTTAAAGATTAAACTTTTAAAAAAGTAGATTATTAGAGCTATATTTTCTTACCTAAGCTAAAAATCATTTAGAATGAAAAACTAAGTAAAAAAAAAAAGGGTTGATTTTCAAAATGTCCCTCAAGCTTGCAATGTCCTTTAAATGTTAATATATCCCTTAAAACTAATTTATACTAATTTACAACTTATCACAAATTGTAGTAAATAGATCTTTGTATTTGAAAAAGGACCTTGTTAATTAAGCCAAAAGTCTCAAGGCATTTTCTTTTTAAAAAACATTCAAAACTATCATTTCTATTGCAAGGTGCAAAATTCTTGATATTTTCATTTATTAGCATATTTAACCATAGAATCTTACATTGGACTAGTATAAGAATGTGTTGTAGAAATTTCAAAAACATTGGTTGCTTAGATTGTAAGATATTTGCATTAAGAGTCAATAAAATTAAAATATGTATTTTTGCACATTTCAAGATCAGATTTTTTTGGCTTTGAATCCTTATTTTAAAATTTCTATACGATTGAGTTTGAGGTTAAAATTTTTTATATTGAAGATTTGAGTTGAGAATTGGGGAAAAAAATTCAAAAGAAAAAAATTGATTTTTCATTCATTAAAAAATTGTTAAGTAGAAATAGAGATTCAACAAAATACTAAATTATTAATAGCTCTAAGATGGAATTGAAACACTATAATCCCAAAAATCAGATTGTTTTTGCAAGCAAACTTAACCTTATCAAACAATTTTTTTTGAAAATTTGTGAAAGTTACATTAAAAAATGAGTCCCATAAGTTATTTTTTCAAAAAAAATGCTTAGATTGCTTGAAAAATAAGATTGGTCATAACTTTTACATCACTAATCAAAATAGAATGAATCAAAGTTTTAGATGTAGAAAAAAAGTAAGATATGTAAGGAAAAAAAATTCAAAATTTTAATTTCAATTTTTTGTAGATTTCTTTTTTTGCTTGGCAAAGTGAAAATTATGTTTAAGATGGCATAACTTTTGCTCCCAAGCACCAATTGAAATAAAAGTCATATTCCCACAAGCTAATGAGTTTTCCTATCTTTTAAGAAAGTTTTAAGAAAAATCACCAAAAATTGAGGTCATAGAAACCTACCCAAACTCTCAAGTGTCCCTTGAGGGAACATTTGGGACTTTAGGGGTTAAATTTTAAAAAATTAAACAAATGTTGATATGACTTTTGGCTATTGCACATAAGAAATTAGAAATAATAGCTAATATAGAGTACCACATTGGAAAAAGTGTACTTCACAAACAAAGATCTCATTCTTACAGCAATTACACAAGAATTAGGTCTCCATAATATTATATGCCATTTGGTCTAAGCATTTGCCTCTACATTTAATTACAAACAACTCTTTTAACATGACATAATTAGTTTATGGATGCAAACTGGTAGTAAACCTAGTTTGAAAATATAACAAAAAAATTTGTATATGGGAACTATACATAGGATGAGACAGTTTTGGCATGATTAAAAAAAAACTAGGAATAGGGAGTTTAATACATCTACAATCTACAATAAAAATATATATAAATATCATTATTAGAAACTAATATATTATGCCTTAGAGAGGAAATGCTTTTGAGGACTTGCATACAAAATCTTGGCATTTTGTGGAGAATTCTATTTCAAATGATTGTTTAGAAAGAATGCCCAATGCCAATTTTGCAAGTGCAAAGAAATCCAAAGTATGTAGTGAATACTCTCAAACCAAAAACACTTATATTTTTTTTTACCCATCACACCTTATGTGCTAGAGTGTTTAGCAAGCACAACTTTGAAAATATAAAGCAATTGAAAATCATATCAAAGAGATATATAGCTATTCTAAATATTAAATCTGTATAGAAAAAATATTTTCTAAAATCAATTTAATATGGAATATTGATTTTCAAAAGTATATCACACTTGAGGTTTTGGAGTACTATTGAATATTTAGTCTTAGGAATTTGTAGCTACAATTTTGAAAGAATGGCCTTCTAAGAGAATTGCAACTATAATATAAAGTAATTTCAAAAACTATTAATTCTATATTGTATGGAAGTTTGCAACTCTACTTCTTTATATGTGCATTTTGAAACATGGAATTTTTAAATTTTTAGTTCTCCTACTTAGAGAATCATTTTATGTTTGATCTTCATAGAGTATTATTTCCTTAAAGGTCTACATGTTGTTTTTCTAAATTTGAAAAAAAAATTAAGTATTCCAAACAAAAATCATGAGTAATAGTCTACTAGAGCAAAATTAGTTGGTCTTCTTGCAATCAATCATATGTATAACTTAAAAAAACTTACAATTTTATTACATTACTAATTGCAAGTAGGCATTTGATATTAATTCTTGCAATCTCAAGTAATTAATGTGTTTCAAATATAGTAAATTAAAACAATTTTTCAAATTCATCAAGCTTTGTTTAACCCCTAAATGCTTTGGATTATGTTTTCACCAAAAGCACTTCAAAACTGCCATTTCTAGTACAAGTACCAAATTTTGAAATTTAATAAATTATAATTATAATTTTTAGACATTTGTAATTGTAGGATCTTGTAGTATATTGGTTTGAAAAAATGTCAAAAAAAATTTAGAAATTTCTACCATGTAGATTGTAAAATATAAGTGTTTGAAGTGACAAAAATCTTTTTTGGCCCTACAAAAAATAGGTAGCTACACTTCACAAGGTCATATTGGTATGAAAAATTGTTCAAAATGATGGTTATTCTTTGGATTCATTCTTCAAGACAAGTTGGCTACATGCTTGAAATTTTTTAATCATGGAATGACTTTCAAAGTGGCAATTATTATCTCACATCTTCATTGACTAATATGTATTAGAATCTCCCAATCTTAACAATACATCCTCCTCATAATCTTTTCAAAGTCAAACAACCATGTTTTCAATTCATTTGTTCTATTGGTTCCCAAATACAACCCTAAATACTTTAGTTTTTATGAGCTAGATATATTTATGACCCGAGATATGACCCTAATTTTTGTCATTTTTTGTTAAATACAATGGTCATCATAGGATTAACATACATGAGAATGTGATTTGTAGACAATGTAAGGTCAAAGGCAAGGTTAGAGGTCTATAAAGCGACCAAGCTTTAACCTGTAAAGATTTGTATAGTTTTTAGGTGCCAAACTCTTACAAAGTTCTTAAGCCCAAAGCAATGCTAAAATCTTCATCTACATTTATTCATTAACAAATTCAACTATAAGATCTTTAAATTAACTTGTTAGAGTACACCCTCCTATAATTTCAAAATAAATAAAAAAATCTTACCAATTGCAGAATCAAGTTACTTGAATTTGAAAAAGGAGTATTTTCAACTCTTCCCAAATGGTTAGATTTCATCTTCAAACTTATGTAGATCTTACAACTTACAACTCTCTATAATATGTTGAAGAAATAAATAGGAAATACATATAAAATATTTCATATTTGTACTTGAAAAAAATAGTAAGCAAAAATATAGATAATGGTTTTAATTACTAAATTATTAAGAATTTAGATACAAAATTAAAAAATGCCAATTCTAATGGCCGTAATATTGTAATAAACAATATACACCCAAAGTTTTATTTTATTTTTTAAAATATTAAAAATTTAGTTAAATAAAAAATTTCAAAATTTATCTTAGAATAAAGATTCCATAACTACCTACAAACTAAAACTCCTCATAATTTTCATCTCATTAATCAAATGGAATGATTCAAAGTGTTCCTTGTATATATAAATCTAGAAAATCAATTTCAAATTTTTACTTTTAAAAAATATAATTTAAAGAAATTATATAAGCTACCTAGGTTGCCAACCAAGCAATGAAAATCACATATCATACAATAACTATTTAACTATGTAGTCAAAAGCTATAAAAATTGTCTCCCCTTAACCCCTAAAGAACCAACATGTTTAGAGGCCTATAATTGCTTTAAAATACTCCTCCACAAAGCAAGGTCGGAATCTTCATCAATATTTATATTTTAACAAATCCAATTATAGGATCCTTTGATTAACTTATTCAAGTACATTGTCCCAAATTTTAGAATGAATATCCCCACCAATTGCAAGTTTAAGCCTTAAAGGACCATCATGTGAATTTTTAAAATCCATAACTAAATTCTTTACAATCTTGTATTTTGAATCATTCTCTACTTCTTTTTACTTAATATTTTTTTCCTACAATGTTGTACAATTCCAAATGATTTGAAATTTTTCAAACATATAGCCAACTTGCTTAGGAAAAAGAATCCAAAGAAGCACCAAAATTTTGGACATTTTTTCAAAGAAAAGTGATCTTGTGAAGTGTAGCTATTTTGTTTTTCACAGGGCCAAAAAAATGATTTTAGTGAAATCAATTTGAATGCTTGTATCTTGCAATCCACACGGTAAAAAATTTTGAAATTTTTACTACATGTTTTTAAGTCAGCATACTACAAGAACCTATGGTTACTTGTGTCAAAAAAGTTTTCTTTTCAAAAATTTGGTATTTTGTACTAGAAATGGCAGTTTTGGAGCGTTTTTGGTGAAAAAATAGTGAAAGAACTTTATGGGTGAATGTGCCTAAACTTCAAAAGTAGGCTTTGCAAGCCCCTCCAAAAGGTGAAGTTTTGTCTTTTAACATTTTTAGAAAAAAAACACATATGTCCTTTAATTTGTGCATTTTAGTCAAAATGTTGAAAATGAGTTAAAAACATATATAAAAAAATTTAACCCAAAATACTTTTATATTCATCTTTAAACTAATCGTAAAGTAGAAGGTAGTACTAAATGAAAGAAAAAACTAATTAACTAATAACTTTTACAAGAATTTAAAAATTCTCAATCCCAATGGTGAGAATGTTATAGTAAACAATTAGTATCCCTTATTCTTATTTTTATTTGAAAATTTCTAAAACCTAAGGACAAAAGACAACTTTATATGTTTTTTCTACCTTCATTGCCCATGAAATAAAACTCCTCATAACTTTTACTTGATTATTTAAAATTGAATGGTTCAAATGTTTTTAATAGGTATTAATCTATATAAAAAAATAATTTCTATTTTATTAGAATATATTTGTTGCTGCCCATTTTGACATTGAAATTTTTAAAAATGCTTCACACATAGATTATGATGAGTAGTATCCATTCTTAAAAAAGTTCTTGCAAAAATTTGAAATTATTAAGCCAATAGAAGTTGCCTAAGTTCTCAAAAAGTCCAAAGTGGGCTCCTTGGTCCTTTATGGGTTAAAGTTACTCCTCGGGCACATATTGTGTGAAAATTTCAAAGAAAAAAAATAAAAATTTCATTTGTAGTGAACTGCCCCAAATCACTACATTGCCAAAAAACGATGTTTGGACCTTTAGGATTTAAAAGCATTTTCTAAAATAGAGGTACATATTCCTTTTTTTAATGCATGTACCACTTGCATTCATCATCAATGTAATAGGAAAGAACATAGTAACCCCTAAACACCCTAGGGGCCCTAAAGAATTCTCACATAGTTTCAAGTCCAATTCAAAGTGTTGTAACTTCTGCATTTGATGTTTGAATTCAAAAAACTTATTGGAAAATTTGTGCTTCTCTCTTCTAAATTTTGTAATAAAATTTTCAAATCAATCCAAGATATATTGATTTTTTGTAAGCCAATCGAAGTTCTTTAGTTCAACTTGAGGTCACCAAATTGCATTTGATGGATGCAACTTTGGGGGGTTATATCTCCTTTATACAATATTTGTTTTCAATAAAATAATTTTTTTATCTATATGTTCCCTTAAAAGTCTGTTAATTATGATAAAATGTTTATGTCAATCCAAGTTGTTTTATAAGTTTAGGAGCAATTTGAAGTTCAAAATTCTAACATTTTTGGATTACAACCTTCGGCGGTTTGTTTTTTCTTTATGCATTCTCCATTTTCAATCATTTTTGGGGGAAAAGTTGCGCACACTAGTCTAATTTGTGTGGCTAAAATTTCATACCAATCCAAGACATTATTAGTGACCAAAAAGCATATTATCAAAAGGAAGTTTAGCCTCAAATGTGTTTTTTCTTGCAATTTTTTGACATTTCAAAGCCATTTTGCAAATACAATGAGTCACCTGAATGATATTTTTTTTACCAATGTGTTTGTATACTAGTTTTGAATCACTTTATTGTTTCGATTTTTGTTCATTTGAGTAGGCTTAGAAATCAAATTTCACTTCCAAATGTATTGCTAGGAAAATTTCAACATCCTTTTTCAACACTAAACATTATAATCTTGCACTCTACATGGCCAAATGACTCCAAATTTGATTCACATCATCTATAACACATATATTGCAAGATTGTTCAATTGAGATTTCTACACCTTAGTGACATTTAGATCCTTGGAGTTTAGATCTCTGTTTAGATCTATAGCACTTCAAAGGCAATGATGTTTTTGAATCCAAAAAAGATTTGGGCTTTTAGGAGTGAATACCTTTAGTACTCTAAGTGATTCCAACTGCAAATTTCATAACTAAATCCCTAAAGGTCTAAAATATTTGAAACAACTTGGATTAGATGCCAATTCCATTTATCTTGCAAGAACAATTTACTAAAAATACTTCAAGAAGTTATACTCTCAAAGTTACAAATAAGCTACACTACATAGAGTTTTTAAGGGGACCCATACTAATTAATTGACATTACACACTATATAAATATCTTCTTTTGATATACATCAATAGTCATTAAAGTGTTCGGGGGCTATACATTGTGTTACAAACATCTACAGTTTTCTACAATAAATCCCTTGAATTTTTTAGTCCCCTTAATATCCCTATTTGGTGTAGTAAATGCTAGGTCACTTTATGGACCTCCTAACTAATATCCTTCCAAACCATGAGATAGATCTAGATTGTGTTGATCTTTTTTTTTATTAATAATGAATAGGCTGTCGATACACTAAATCTTGTAGAAATGTATTCTAAATTTTCATACTATAGATTTATATGTCATATATAAAATATATCATTGGTGGAAATGGAAGGCCTTGGCACATTGGTGAAGTGATCATGAATTCAAACTAGGGAGTTGGGGGGAGGTACTACCATAGTCTATCCAACTATGGTGATGAGTGGGCAAGTGACCTTGTCATCATATGGGAACATGAGAATTTCTCAAGGAAAGGAACATATCGGTTACTCATAATTTTTCATATTTATATATCTCAAAACATAATTACCACAAATTTTTTTAGCTGAAGATTTTGTTTGACCCGTATTTAGTGTTCGGAAAAAACTAACAACTGGTTCAAAGTTAACCGGAGGAATTGGAGAAAAACCCAATTGCAATTTGAAAACATTGGCAAAAAAAGTGGTTAAAAATTTTATTTTGAGTAAAAATTAGAGAAAATAATTGGACTCAATTCTTTAAAAACTAGTCAATATACTGAACTAAAGGAAATTAACTAGTAAAACTCAAAAAGTTTCCCCAAACACTACCCGCACTAGTCACATAGACCTTCCTATTTCCGATCAACGGCTAGTTGCAATACAGTTGCAATACTTGCAGAGTCTTGTAGCCAATCAACAAGTCATGTGACTGTTTTATTGCACAACAACTAGAATGAGTGGTTTTGACCAATGTACGGGGAGTACCGGCATTTAGTTACGAGCTAGCCGGTTGATTTTGAGAATTTTCGAATGAAAAAAAAACAATCATTTAAGAGGAAAATCAGAGAATATTCTCTATTTTATAAAGGTCTAGCCGAGAGAATGCTTCAAGCAACCGTTTGTTCTCAGAAAATGTAGGATTTTAGCCGGTTAAGCTAAAAATCTCCCCGGCCGGACTGTGGTTTTGACTATGAGAGTTGGTTATTTTTGTGGCCAATTAAAAACAGACGGAAATGGGAGATGCAAGTGGGGTGCCCCAGTGACCACTTGCATCCGTCATTGCGGCGCTCCAGTGCCGTTGCCTGCGCCTGCTCTTCCGCCCAGTCTGGGACTAACTTACTGAACCACCAGACACACGCCGTCAAGTCTTCTGACTTACCACTATTTTTTTTTAATTTAAAAAATTATTTAAAAACACCATGTCAAAACTGATGCAATCAAAGTTTTTTTTTCCAATTTTTTTCAATTATTTTTTAATTTTTGAAGTGATGATTTTCATGTGTTTATAGTAAAATTTTATTGAAAATCTCCTTAACCCTACAAGGATGGGTTGGTCTCTGTAGAATTCATCATTTTCTAAAACCGTGGGAATCAATCGCTTGAAAAAATGGAAAAGTACTCATTGGAAGTCAAACTACTGTAGAAGATGTTTCCTTTTCTCAACAAAACTCTGAGGATGAATAGTTGCATTTTTGTCCTTTATTGAAGAGTTCTTTGTCATCTGTTGGGCACTAAGTGTTCGTGGCAGCGTTATAGGGTTAAAAATCATTATTTATAATCTTATGTCTAAGACTATACTTTGAAACTCACTAAAAAACACCCCTTTCTCTTATAGAACATGCATGCAATTTTCTTCCTATTTCATTCTCATACATCGTATCTTTTGCAAACCTAGAATGTTATTAAATGAGTAAGGACAAAATAGTTAGAACCGCTATTTTTTTTTTACGCAAACAAAACTTCTCATCCAAATCTTATATCTCATATAACATATATGTAGAAGAAATCATTCTACAACATTGAGCCAATTGTATGCAACTCACTTTTGGATTCAATCCTTGACAATTTCTCATTGTTTTTAACAAAACTAAATATACATTTATAGAGGACATTTAGATATTTCTCAAGTATTTTTGAAAGAAACATCTACTTCCTAATTTCTAAAATAAATAAATACAAATATTCCTATGATTTTTATAAAAGAAAAAAATATTTCATAAATAAACCAAAATTCAGAATACTAACAAGGGGTTTTTTCAACAATATCCTTGTAACAAAATACAAGCTTGCATTCACTAAAAGTGAAAGGAGCCTAGATACATGGAGAGCAAAGGATCCCCTACAATTTTTGTTATGTAGGTAGGAAGTCCATAAAGCAACCTTCCAAGAGTTGATTGCATTTTGGGGAAGCTAAACTCCTTGAACCAATTTTCATCAAATTTTTGTAGGAAGAAGAAAAATGGAATTGACATGTAATCCAAGAAGTTTCATACTTTTGGACCGCATTTTGGGGAAGCTAAACTCCTTGAACCAATTTTCATCAAATTTTTGTAGGAAGAAGAAAAATGGAATTGACATGTAATCCAAGAAGTTTCATACTTTTGGATCTTCGTGGAATTAGATATGAATTTCTGAAGTTGAAATATAGTGGTCAATATCCTGAAATGTGTACTATTGGTTGGTTCATTTCATTGAAGAAGCAAAATGTACCTCTGCATTACAGGACGCTTCTAGAGTCGGGACCTTACACTGTTACACACGAATTGGAACTACAGAGTGGACATATGGTACACTGCACGGTTCCAATAAAAATAAAAATAAATCATTCCGCGCAGTACAGTGGCGACAGCAACTAAGAACGAGTCATATGAAAGTACAGAGCTCCAGGGAGTCCAGGCCATGCACGCGTACCGAAATAACCCTCAGGACAGGCAGGAGGTAATCTGGAGCGAAATCCAGCACAGGCAGTTGAAACAAGTGTCAGCGCACCCTGAGGTTCATGCAATAATCACTACTCCTTCCGTCTGATAAACCACTCCGTCACAAGTCCCCACGACAGATACCGGTAGTCAGACTTACACCCTAATCCACGATCGCCTTCCAATGGTGCGGCAAAATAGAGAAGTGACTGACACACATCGAAAGCCTGATTTTCTTTTGGAATAAGCCTGACCTACACGACGAATACTGAACAAGAAACCCGCTCACAAATAGCCATACAAATCTGTCCCCGCAGAGTAATGCTGCTCATGTTCGTCAACTAAAACAACGCAATTGTCCATCAAATAAAACAAGTCAAAAGAGAAGCATCAGCAGCATTACTCTGTTCACTTCACAATCCCGAGACCACGCCAAGCAACCCATGCTAACGCAATGCCGAAAACTGCTCTGCCAAACACGCCGTCCATTACACGAGCCCCACATCACCACTAAACTCTAAACCACTGCGCTCCGGATGCCGAATTCACAAAGACATCACGAATGACAAATGGACTGAAACACAGTCTCTTCCAAAGAATGACTCATTCCATCTGGAATAAACACTGCTGGTCAAATTGTACTCCTTCAACCAATATTTACAGGCAGTGAGTGATCCCATTGACAAATGGTTTCCAAAGAAGACATTGCAATACACCAGGTAGAAACATGAACGTGATGAATGGGCGTCATAGGACCCCACCATTCTTTCCATATAAGCCTTCTGAAGCTTTGTTATGTAGGAATATTACTAAGCGACAGTGTTTACAGAAGTGTTCACCCCAAGCAGCTTGCCCCTGCCGGTGGAAAACCCTCGGGTCCCATCCGGCATCCGCGGCCCAGGTGGTGGCTTTGCTACGATTTCAGAACTCATGTACAACGAATTCTGAGGGGGGGTCCCTGAATGAGTGTGGTGGTGCAGCAGCCCACGACCCCTACCACCGCCCGTTCTACCACCCCGCCCTCGACCTCTCCCCTTCTTACTCAGCGCGTCTCCGCTATCACCTCCCTGTCGCCCAATACCCACCCACACAAAATCATTAGAGACAATAGTTACCTAACAACAATGCACCTATAACACACTGCATCATCCTGGGGCATTCCCATCCGTCGGACACCGTCACATTCCACCACCACCGTCACAATTCTCACCACTAAATGTGGACTAATATTGCCAAAACGTCCACATGTTAGGGCTTAAAGTTCAAGCATTGTGGAAGCGGAAGGAAACCAAAAAAGTCACAGCAAAGCTCCGCATCACGCCAGAGCGACCTTCATGCACAAATACTCAGCAACTCCACAACCATATGCAGTACTACCACCCTCACCGAAAAATCATCATGGCGCTCTCCATGATACTGCCAGCCAGAAAACTCCTCACTTCCCCTATCATGGGCCTTGTCCCCTAAACCCTCTTCCTCATCCATCACCACTTCACCGTCCGAACCTCCCTTGCGTGCTCGCTGATGAGGGGCCTGCTGATAATTGTGTTTGCTCTGAAACGCCTACATCATAAACCATCACAACCCCACCCAGTTTAACAATCCTCCACCAGCGTCATTCACATAAAAATATACACGGCTCATCTCGTTAGATACAAGTTGGATACGAACTCCTACTAGTCGCTGCATCTGCAACGCAACCTAGACACCCTCACCCCACCCCAATCAAATCAAATAGATGCCCATCCCAGCAGACAAACCTGACGTCTTAGCAGCAACCGCACGCGCAACCCACTCCTCCAGTTGCGTTCATCCGTCAGCTCCGTCACCTGACACAACAACCCCATCGTCAACACATCATTAACATCCCATCAGATGCACTCGCACTCCACACAAACACCACACCACTACTCCCCAAACTCTGCATTCTCCATCCACTCGGCTCCAACACCTTAAAACCATGACCTCACGAAATCCATGCTCTGCATTCCATTCAGCGGCCATCTCTCAAGCCGTGTCCAGCTCAACAAAAACAGGGCCTCTTTCTACATCAGTCTTTACCGACTATGAAATGCACTGCATAAAACAAAGTGCTCCAACCAGGATCCAGATACTCACAGCTTTCTCCGCCAGTTCTACAGATTCGTACTCCACCAGGGCATGCAACTGCAATATCAATACAACTCATCAGCTTAACTTCATCTACCCTGTCTATAATGGGTCCATCTCACAACTCAGGCAACCCCATGAACAGCGAACTGTCAAATCAAGCCCCGACGCCCTTCTCACCTTATTGCTGACCAACATGTCCGTCTTAGGATGCTTCGCTGCAGTCGAATTAGCCCCATTCGCAGCCTCAGGAGAACAGATGCGAACCATCTTCACTGGCCCCACTTTGCCAAACAACTGCTCCATGCTTTCGATGGAATGATCCTCGGGCAGATTCTCCGCTACAACCGTACGTGACTGCCCAAACACACCATCACCGTTACCCCAAATGCAAACAAAAAGAGATTGACGGTAATCGGAAAAAACAGTATACAAAACCATGAAGATATCAAAGAACCATTCCTATACATTGCCGGAGGGACAAGCGATTGCTATGCACCTCCAAAAACACTCCGACAGACGTAAAGACCTGGCAAAAAAATTCGCATGGATTTCACATTGGCTTAGATCTCTTAAATCCTTGTCGAGATCTGTGCCACGTCTTTACGTCGAGTGAAGTCTGGTTCCTCGAGAATTCTCAATAAAAATCTCGGAATTCCGCTTCACGGGATTTGTATTCAGAATTCCCTGGAACCAGCCTTCACCCTATACACAACGAACTCCTCCCGAGGTCTCCCCAGCGTGCCCGAGCAGGAGCAATGTTTGGAAAATTGACACCCAACCCCAAAGTACCTGAACTTCTTCCTGATCCACGTCTGGGAGTGGTTGAGCTCGCCGCACCTTCTTCCCGTCCTCACTCACCACCTGCAATACTCCAGTGCCCACATTGCACAGGTGTCATAATCCCAAACATACCGAGGAAACGTCTGTCAGAAGGATCGTAAATAAAATGCGCGAACTCCACACCCAAACACAATACCAATGGCACTTCCATTGCATCCTAGTCCAGGCAGGCCTACGTTCCCCTAAAATGCCTTCTGCTCGCTGAGATATTTGACATACTATTCCGAATATCCACACAATAACATCTACAGGATGAAAAGAACTCACCAACAGCGTAGAATTCCGAAGAGCAGCTGCCACAACTCCATGGTTCTTCACGAGGTTCTTGATCTTTCTGAACGACGCTACCACTGGAATCGGGACTGCCACCAAGAGAGGTCCGTCAGTATCACATTTTCATTCCGTTCGCGAGAAAAGCCCAGGTTACAAGTAGTCCAGCACATACAAGACAGGACACGACATTTCTAGGGTTTATTTAACAGTCAAGGGGCAAGTCCACATCAATAAACAGTCACTGATACTCATAAGATAATCAGACGAAAAGATCTTTGGACACACACCAAATCCCTCCGGGTCCTTCTTCACAAACTTCATCAAGTAGTTGTCGGTTGGAAGGTTGGTGTCGCTGAAATAAAACTCCACCTAAAAACCACCAAACCGTTGTTAGAGACTCTTACAATCACACCACCATCCTAGCCCAAAACCGCGGAACCCAAGAAACTAAACCCTCTGCACAAAAACATTCCATCTACAAACTACGCACCCTACAACCTAACCCAACCACAGCAGGGAGGTTGTTCACAAAATTGCATGTGAATCCGCGACCTTGCCGACACTCCTGGAACATGTACTCTGATGAGGATAGTCTAGATTTCCTATCCCCTGATAGCACTCTGGCACCTTCACCAAATCTTCCTTAGGTTGGACTGGGAATCAACCTCATTCACTGCTTTCATTCAATTCCACTGGCTTCGACTGGTCTAGCCAATATACGCAGCCAGACCAGCTGACATGAACATTTCAGTACCGTTCAAATCGTCACCCCCGCTCTTAAAACCGAGTTGCTCTACATTGCTCCACTATACTACCTCAAACGCATGCCATTGCTCGAATCAATGACTGATATACACCGCGGCCGCAAATTGCCATTCACGAGGTAAAATCAAAACCGAATTGCGAAAAAGACGATTCAAGTCCACAGTCAATCCTAGCTTTCCGAAACTCCACAACAATATGATTACAGCCAGAGACACCATACCTGCTTAACAACTTTCGCCTTCAGCTCCTCCGTCACCACGGGTTTCGCGGGCTGCGCCACGTTACCTGCAGCTGGCTGACCCGCCTCGCTCTCTCTGCCGTGTTCAGACGCCACCAATGCTTCAGCTCCATCTGTACCATCCTTCCCTGAACCCGTGTCGATGCTAGGAGGCGAATCCGAAATCGATTCCTCCACCACTGCGGGAACGAAAACTCCCGTCCCAACTGTTTCTTTCGCCGCCGGAAGAGGTATAATCACGGGAATCACTGACGATGGAATTTGAACCATAGCAGGAGGACTGAACCCTAACCCTGCCCCTAACCCTTGGGCAAGGCCTGGCAGAGAGGTAGAACACGCAATTGGCAGGCCCTTCGGAACGAATGCCGGGGCTCCCGCATTCAACCTCGAACCCGACAGCGAACGACTCAGAAGCTGCACCTTCCTATCATCTCCACTCTGCCACACGCGCACAACAAATAATCAATCGTCAGAAGACACCATCTCAAATAATTATGACCCAGTAGGGCGGCGCCCGGGAGATCAAACAAACATGTAGCTACCTCCAAGTTCTTCCGGGAAGACTACCTCAGGGCTAAGCAGTATTGCGTCACAATTCCCAGACCGCGAAATTAAAAACGCATCTCACGTTCGCGGCAAGAGCACTTTGCCTCTCAATTCACTGCATATGGTACCTATCCATGTGCGGGCGACCAAATTAGGTCCTTAAACGCCTTAAAGGCGTCATCTCCTATGGGCCATTCTAATCTAAGAAGACCGAATCTAAAACTACTGCACAAATTCTCACTGTCGGCAAGCGCCGGAGACGAACACCGAAGAACCATCCAACGGGTCGTGCTTTCGCAGATCGGTTAGCCAGGCATCACGAGGATGGAAATCGCGAAAAGCGGTGCACAGAAAATCGTCGGGAACAGACCCTTCCATGCTCAAAACGGAGATGCAGAACCTCCGAGTACGGCCGAACGGTCAGACGATAAAATCGCACACACAACCATCTAGTCACAGAGAATTGCCTACGGTTCAACACTCCGCACGCGCCCAGTAGGTCGATCCAACCAGAAAGCGCCACGCTGAATGAATAGGGCACCAGTCCCGAGAATTGTACAATCAAAAGATGCTGTACCTCGAACTACGAGATCAATCACTCCGACACGCGTGACAGGCGAATAAACAAAACAGACAAGTAACTAAACGATTGCGACACTCAACATCAGCAGTCGCCGAACCGACGGCGCAACAGTAAATCAGGTCACGGTCACAACACGACACCGGACAGTCCAGCCCCTGCTCGCACATCGCAATCGCAATTGCAAACCTAACTCAGGGCCCGCACCTTCGATCGTCGAGACAGGACCGACAATGATCGCCGCGACGAAACCGATTCGACATGATTCGACTAGAGATCGAGAAGCGAAGACATGCGTTCCGACGTTACCTGAGCGGGAGGCGGAACCAGCAGAGAGGACGACGAGGTGGAGGAGGTGCGACGGTGGTGAACAACATCCATCGGTGGGGTTCCTGACGAGTTGTTGGACACGATGGAAGGGGCGGAGAGAGGGGCGCCAGCCCTGCGGTGGTGGTGATGGTGCTGATGGTGCTGCTGCTGCTGCTGTCCCGTCCCCCCGGACGAAGGGGACGCCGCGGCAGCGGCAACGGCCACCACGTCGAGGTCGGCCGCCCCGAAGGTGGAGCTGCTACGAGGCTGAGGGTGCTGCTGCGCCGGGGCAGCGGCAGACGGCGCCATGGATGCAGGCAGCCGGTCTGTTGCGGTGGCGCTGCTGGCTACATAACAGCCTGGGCCATAGCCTCCATGGGCGCTGCGAAGCGAAGCTCCCACCCCCCCCGACCCACGAGCGACGACGACGGACCTAAGCTCCGCCTTTCTCTTCCCCGATCAAATGAAAACCCGGATCCATGGCCAGCAAAGAGGGCGCCCCTCCCACGCGAGCGAGAGAGACGAAGTTCCCCTTCGGGCACCGAGTTCCTTTGAGTTCCCTTGAGTTCTCTCTAAGTTCCCTCCGTCCTATGGAGAACGCTTCTGTCATACTAGGATGGATCGTGGATGCCGACGGAACTGTATTGGATACATCCGTCATCATGTCGTCATCAACGATACTAGTAATGGTCAGATGTGACTACCTTGAATGAAGAATGTTTGGGGTGGTTTTGTATTTGACAAAGTTATGTGTGAGAGAATTTGAGTAGGATCTTACTTGAACAGTCATTAGAGGGGACAAATGAATCTTGCATCAATGGTGCGGAGAATATGACAAGTCGATGATTCTTTGAGGGACAAATTAACCTCGGAACGATATTCCAAACAATAAATGTCCAATGAATGATTTTTGCAAGGTTTGGGTGAACAAAGAAAGTCAATTTTTCATTCATTTTAGTTTTGGGGGGACTTTGTGGGTACAATGCAACTATTCATGGCGTAGCTTCTTTTGAAGAACACTATAAAAAAAAAAGTGTTAGAATCATTCTCTAGTGTTGTAGGAGGGACACAAAGCCCACATAACAAATTTTGTACATGACCATCACTATTTTTAACAATTACAACATCAAAACATTGGCTATAGAAAGTTTGGGAAATGAAAGGCATTACATCAGTCCAAATTTTAGGTAGATTTTGCTACATGGAGTCAACAATGACGCTATTTTAGTTGTCTTAGTATAGAATTGTTTTGTATCTGGTGGTGGCCAAAAATGGTTTGCTTATTGTTTGGAATGTTTGGGATGACCATGTCCTCATTATGAACAATACATGAGTGCAATAATCAGAGCTAGAGATCTTTCTTGTATAATTACAAATTGTCATACACAACACATTGTGTAGATACAAATGTTAGTCAAAACATCAATCAAAACTAATACAAAAAGAGTGTCAAAAACACCTTATCTCAAGCCATTGAAAGTTGTGGAATTGTGGCTATAATGATTTAGGCATCTATAAAGCATTAATTTGAGGGGCTTTTTTAATGCATGTGCATTCTAAGATTCTTTCTTTGTAGAGTAAAAGCTACTTGACTACTTGTGTACAAATTCTAAGTACCCCAAATCCTAGTTGACAAGAACAAAAAGTCAATTCCTACATTAAGTTCTTAAATGACTAAGAACTCCCTAGAACCATAACATGGACTAAAGAAACCATTTTAGCCAAGTAAATAACACACCACAATGTGCTTTAACATTAAATGCCACATCACTTAACATTTCACATAGGTTGATGTTGGTATGCAAGTAATTGGGGTCACACTTAGCAATTGGGAGCAAACCAATTCAAATAAAGCCTATGGATTTATTAAGGTTCTTAAGGTAAAGCACATCTATTGGATATGTTCTCAACAATTTGTAAGCCTATGGAATGATCAAGGTTCTTGACCCCTAAAGTCCCAAGGCCTTTTTCCATCAAAAACAAATTAAAATTGTCATTTCTATTGCAAAGAGCAAAAAAAAAATTTAATTATTTTTTTTACATATTTAACTATGGGATCTTGTACTATACTAGTATAAAAATGCATGGAAGAAATCTCAATAACTTTGACTACATAGATTGCAAAATATTTGCATTCAAAGTAAAAAAAATTGCAAATATGTTCTAGATTATTTGTCAATAATTCCTATAATGAGATTATTATAGCAAGCAAATTTAATCATGTCTAACAATTTTTTTTGAAAAATTGTAAAAAATGCATTCAAAAATGCATTTTATAAGTTATTTTTTCAAAAAGATGCTTAGATTGCCCCAAAACAAAATTGTCCATAACCTTCTCATTACTAGTCCAAATAGAATGAATCAAAGCTTTAGATGTAGACAAAAATATAATTCATGAGAGAAATATTTAATTAAAAAAATTCAATTTTTTGTGATTATTTTAGAGCTACCTTGAGCTTTTGGGGGGACTTAGGGTGGCATAACTTTAGCTCTTGGGCACTAATTGAAAAAAAATTATATTCCCCAAAAGCAAATCTAATTCCCTATTTTTTTTAAATTCAAAAAATCATGTCGTAAAAATTAAAATCACATGAGCCTACTTAAAATTTCAAGAATCTCCTTTAGGGACTTTAGGACTTTAGGGGTTAAGATGAAGCATGTCTATTGTACATGCTCACAAAGATTTGTGACATCTGATTGCAAAAATTTAGAAGCATTTTGGAGAATTGAGACATTGTACTTCTACATACAAAAGGCGTTTGCAAGGTCAAATCAATTTCTAGGGTGTTTCCTTTATAGTTTATGCTTAGTTGTTTGCACTTTTCACTTCTTAACAATTTATAGCATCAACAATAGGAAATGGTATTCATTGATGCAATAGTATATCTAGTAATTGCAAGGGGCAACATGTGAAATGCACGATATAAATGCAATGACTCTTTTCAATCTATTGTCCATATTCAAGACTTTGTAAATGTGATGACCATAATGAATTGGAAGGACGTAGTCATAAGCTCTAGCTTTATTTTAGTACTTGCTTGCCTTGTCCATGTATATTTGGGGGGCACACTAATTTCATAATCTTCAATGGCTTTTTGAATCAACAAGTGTTAAAATTCAATGTCCATCTTCTTGTGAACTTTTACGTGTATACTCTCTATTCATTGAGGTACTAAAATTCAAGATTACAACTTCATTTCAATTGATTTGTACTCTTATGCTTCATTGTTATTGTCTTTGTATGCATTTACTCAACAAAAAACAATGGAATTCCTAGATTTTGAAACAATTGAGAAATTTTATCATTAAAAAAAGTTGATATACTGCCAAGTATTCCCACAAGTATTCTCTTAAATTTTTTTTGTATTGCTTTAGAAGGAATTTTTGGTCATAATATATTACCTAAACCAAAGTTAGACATCTTAATAAGTTTGATATTGTATAAATCTAATTTTTTAGAAAATCTCCATTCACACAATTGCAATTTGAAGGGAATATGATAATGAATTTTTTTTGATATTAGGGCAATAACATATTCAACTCTTGCAAAATTATTGATTATAGTCTATTATATATTTCTATAGAATCCACTAAAATGTAGGTTCATGATATAAAGCCTTAAGCAACATAAGTTGAAAAAAAAGACAAAGACAATTTATTTTGCAATTTATTTTCCTTATGTCCTTACTTCTACTAGCAACATTATAAAGCTTTCAACAAAGGCTCTAAGTTTGCTCATATAGGGAGAGGAAAAACAAGAAATTGTAAAAATGAAGACCTTTTGCTTGAATACTTTATAGGCCATAATATATTTTCCTAAAAAATTCCATTTCTCTATTTTTTTTTATAGTACAAATTTTTAGGGAGGTAATGGCAATATTTATTGAATATTATGAAACCAAAAATATTCAGCATTTCAATAATGATCCTATCTTATATTGTAAAAAATGTACAATAAAAAAATTAATATTTAAAAAAAATGGTGAAACAATAAACTAAATTTATAAACTTCATTAGGTATAGTGCTAAAAATTTTTAACAATAGAAATGTAAAAAATGACTTAGAACAAATCATAGCATTAAACCCTAAAGTCCTGTTGTCCCTCCGGGGACAAAATGGATTTGAGGTATGATTTTATAGTCTCAATATTCATTGTGATTTTCTAAATTTTTTAGTAAATATAGAAAAATACATTAGCTTTTTAGAAATATAATTTGTCTTTCAATTGGTGTTTGAGTGCAAATTTTATTTTGGTGGGCAAAAAAAGCACAAAAATTTAAAATAATTTTTTATGGATTTTATTTTTATCTAAATGTGAAGCTATAATTCATCCATTTGGACTAGTGATGTAAAAGTTATAGACAATCAATTCTGAGCAATTAGCAATTTAGTTTATCATTTCTAAATTCAATGTTTACATTTTACAAGTTTTACAATGTTAAGATCTCTTGCTAAAACAATCTTGTCATTGAGATTAGTGTATTCAATTCCATCTTAAAGCTATTAACAATTTAGTTTCTCCTTCAATCTCAAATCTATTTCTACTTAACAAGTTTATAATTAGTAAAAATTAAGTATTTTTTCTTTTATTTAGTTTTAGTCTCTAAACTCAATTCTTCAATATAAATGATTAGAAATTCAAATCAATATTGCAAAAATTTTAAGCTAAGAAAATTCAAAGTAAAAAAAATATAGTCAAGCAAGGTACAAAAATCTACAAGGTCAATTCTTGAAATTTCTTCTACAAATTTTTAATCAATTCTAGTGCAAGATCCCATGGTAAGATATGCAAAAAAGTAACTTTTAAAGCTTTTTCTCTTTGCAATAGAAATGGTAGTTTTGAATGGCTTTCGATGGTAAAAAGGCCTTGGGGGTTAAGGTTTAAAGTTCCATCTCTATATTTAATCCAAAACTACCCTTTTTAGTGGAAGGGAAAAAAATAGAAAAAAATTATTGTTGCATGTCCAACCATAAGATTGCATACTCAAAAATAAATAAAGCCTTTCAAAAAAAATTTAACAATGTAAATTGTAAGATAATAGTGTTTAAAGTAAAGAATATCAAGAATTTGTACCATATCTTTGTTAAGAAATTAAGAAGCCTTTAATCCCCTTAAGCTAACATAAAGTTCAAAATAAGAATTCTAAACTTTGTAAATCTAAAGTGCAAAATTTATTTATTTATTAGAAGTCAACTTCCTAATCATTCAAGACTTTTTAAATCTATATTGTATAAATCTCCAATATAAGATCTAAGATAGTCTAGGAAAAACATATAAAAAAAAATCTAATGTTCATTCCTAAAGAATTAAACAAAACTAATTTATTCTTCAATTTTATCAAAAAAAAATTCAAAAACTCACACCAAAAGTAATATCATAGGAACTTGGTCAAACTTCATCTTTCAAGGTTTATAACCACATTATAGCCTTTGAGATTTTGGTTGGCTCTTATAGTTTGAATTTTGATTTATTCTTGTGTAAAAATTGGTCTTTCAAAAGCAAACTTTTATTGAAAATCCCAAAAATATAATTTGCATTCACGAGTAATTTGGGATGCATTTTTTGTGAATTAATGAGTGTTTTGGCTTCAAAAATCTATTTTTGAAATTTTTAAAGGACCTTGAATAAATTCTCACTTGGCATCTTTTGCCCACTTGAGAGTTGAGAGACATAAAAATTCAAATGCCACTTGAAGGCTATGTCATAGAAAAATGCCTAATTTTGCCAAAATATCAATTGAGTTTTTAAAAATTCTTTCTAATTTTATTTTGTATTTCACAATGTTCTAATATACAGATTGTGAAAGATTGAGGTGAGACAAATATAATAGCAAATAAAGTGATATACATGGAATATTGAAGTAGATGAAACACATTGGATAGTGAGGGGAAGAAGATGAACTATAGAAGATAGTGAGAGATGTGAAATACAAATGATGGTGCAAGAATTCATTTACATAAGATAGGAATAAAGTGAAACAAATAGGGAAAAAAAGGTAATACACTATTATAAAAATGGTAGTTGGAGGTAGACTTAGAGATTGAGCCTAGAGCTTGCCTAAGGTGTCATCACTATGGTCTTTTGAAGAGAGGATTTGGTATATTTTGGTACATTTTTTTAGACCTCAAAACTCAAATTACACTTGCAAGCTATTCCTGTCTATTTACATGTGGTGTCAAATTGTGGAGCCATGATTTGATTCTTGGGTAGCACGGCAAAGTTTGTTGACAAATTATTTGGCAACTTGCTCGTTTTGGATCTTCACTTGTTTTTATTTTAATTCACTTTGGACAATTATTGAATTCAATGGACATTCATGTAATTTTGTTCATTTATTGGATTGAGTTTTGTTTTCTTGTTCCTTTGCCAAATTGCACTCTTCATTCAAAACTCTAGGTAAATGGCTTATTACCTATCAAATTTAATACACCAATGAAATAAAATTGGCAAAAAAATTATTTTTACTTGAATGCAATGTGAGCAAACATGTTCAACAAAGGTCTAAAGTCCAAAGTTTGACAAAACTTTAACAAAGATTGCAAGTCATGACCATTCAATCTAATAAAGCAATAAATTATTTCAAAGAGTTAGGGCTTGTACACTTATAGTTTGATAATGTGTATCCATCTCCATCTTTTTCTAAGTATGAGTAGTACTTTATTGTTGTTCCCATCCTTCACAATCCAAAAATGTCCACACCTCCACCTCCATTATAAATCCTATGCTTCAATTATGCGAAGTTGTAGACTTGAAACTTAAATAAGGAGGGGGATGAGAGACATTGGATTATGCAAGAGGGAGACAAATAGGATAGAAAAGGAGGTGAGACCCATACTATAGGATTCAAGCTTATAACCTTTGAAGTTTGTATTAAAGAAATTTTGAGGTCAAGTCTATGCTATTTGTAAAGTTGAATCTAATTTTGAGGTAAACATGTCATTATTCAACGTATAGTGTTTTGACCATCATGTAGTAGATATCTTACTTATTTATATGTCAATTCCAAAAATAATAGAAGTGGGTGATTATAAGAAACACTTGTATTATTTGTTGTATTTTCACTTTTGTAATGGAGAAAATATCTTTTAGAAATAAAATTTAAAAAATCATACAAATTTCAAATATTGGTACAAATATCAAAATCCAATCCTAAAAAAGGTTCTCTAAAAGATATGCACAAAAAATTCAAGACAATAAATTTTTTATGTTTTGTATTTTTAGAAAATAAAAAAATTCAAAAAATAAATAAAGAGTAGTCCTTTTATCAACTTAAATGAGCTTCTAGTCAAACAATATATCTTGATGAAAAAAATTATATCATTCCTACATCATACTACTAAAATCATAAGTCCCTTGGTAATATCACAAATGCTACCATTAATATTAGGGGCTTCTATTTGCTATGCTACGCATTCATTGCATCACATATTAGTAAAATTTTGATATATTTGAATAGAATGCATGATAATGATTTCAATAAGTCTTTAAAATAATTATTTTAATTATTTTATAAAAATATTTCCAATCATGCATACATAGAAATCATATTTTCACACAATGTGATATTATTGGAATAGAGTAGCAGTTTGCAATCACCTCTATAATATCACTTTTACAAAGGGTGATATTATAGAAATAATATAGTCATTGCAATTAAGGTGATATTAAAGAAGATCAATATGGTGATATTATAAACTGGTAGCAATTCCATTGCTTTTCTTGGCTTTATACTTCTTTTGCATTTCTATGATTTTATGCCTTTGTAGGCTTCGAGCTTCTCATTTCAATTTTCTATTGTACTACCAAATGATTTGAGAATTTCATTAGATTGAACCGATTTTGGATTTCACAACAATAAAATTGTTCACGAAACTTTTGAGATTTACAAGTTTTTTTTTTCAATTGTTCAATTTGGGTTGCCATTTTTTGTAACAATGGAGTCAAATTTCTAATGCATTCTAATGTATGTGTATCTTTTATAGTATTTACCATTGCATATGTTTCATTCATCATTCAATAAATTTTTGTTATACATTTCAATATATGCTTACTTATAAAAAAAATTACAAAGACTTTAGTCATTTTTATTTGAAGATTTATTGAAATTTTTGTTCTGCATTCTATCTAATACATAAAAGTTCTTATAAAATTCTAATGATGAATGCATAGCATAGCAAGCGCCAACCGCCAGTTACCACTAACATAACAATATTTTGCCATTGAAGAAATGCAATAGATATTGATATATTATCTAAGGTAGCAAAACCCATAACTATGAATTTAAGGGTTTGGGATATGATGTTTATTTATAAACATCTAACAAATTATTGGACCTTATTAGCAAAAGAAAATTAATTCTTGTGCACTTTCAAATGTATTATTTGGACACTATGAGTATAAATTGTGAATTTTTAAAGAGATGACTATAAATGCATCCTACTACCAATACTAGGGTTTGATATTCACTTCTCAAGATTTTAAAAGATTTTAAAAGAGATCATTATGAGTACAATGAAGGTTATAGGTGTTGCTACCTTATAAATGTTCAAATATTGCACTAATAAGAATAGTGCATAAGTGCCAACCACTAGTTAATACAAAGATAGTACACTTTGAAAACTTAGTAATGATGGAAAGATATTATTTTACAAGATAATTATGTCAATTTATGTAATCCTTACAAGTAGCTTCAAGATTCTAATTTTTTGCTTCAAATTTGTTTTTTGGGGGGCTAAAAAAGTACTACCCCTCTCAAATGGTTTAGGTGACACCTAATTGAAAGTACTTCAAAAATAATAAAGCAATTATGATAAATATGAAAAAATTATCCAATGTATATAATAGTGTTATGTACCTTCATAAAAATTTAGAGATCTATAGAAATATAATGCAAAAGTTATGGCCCAAAAATACATTGCTTAGCAAACTGTGATGCAAAATAGTAGAAGTGTTTCTTAAAATTACCCAATTATCTAAAATGCCCCAAATCATTAGGCATGTACATGAGCATGTAAAGTATCCCTAGTTAATAACAACTACACTCAATCATTTTAAAAAGAAATTGGAAACTCATTTTGTAGAAAAATCACAACTACAATGTGAACACTAATATTTCCTCCTCAAAATCTAGTACAAAAATATGTCTACAAAAAATAAAATCTAACTATTTTACACTCAAATTTGAATAAATGGTTCAAAAATTGTTGTAAAACTTCAAATCTTAGAGTAATGATGATAATTGAACAACAAAAATTTCTTTCAATGTTGATGATACATTGTTTCCCTATACTATTGTGCAAATGTCTTGAGAAAAAAAATTCAATTGATTTGCCTTCATAGACTTCAAAATACAAGAGATTAAAGGTTAATAACAAAAGAAAATTTACATTTTAGCAAATTGTTTGCTCTCTCTATTAGCATGTTGATCAAGATGCCTCTAAAATTTTGAATCCCATAACTTTTGATTATGGTGATCAATAAAAGAAAAGGCATATATTTTTACAAAGATTGTATAAATTAGCTTTTGGGGTAATAACTTAACTTTCATCTAATTCAAATTTTACTTGACATAAATTCAATCAAGCTTTCATAAAGCCCGACATAAAGCTTGATGGAAGTTTGTGGCACTATTAAAAGTTAGAGATTTATGAATGAACATACTTCATGCTATTTTTAAAAATATTTTATTTGTATATAAATGACAAATGTTGGGGTCTTTGGGCCTAAATCCTACAATATTGATCTATAGATGACCAAGTCAAACTTTGTAATTTTATATCTTAAAATTAGAGTTTAGAAATCTACATTTTAGTGTACCCAATGGCAAAGTCCAAATTGCCACCTTAGTAATGCTTCTTTTTGGATAAGTCACAATCAAAATCTAAATTTTGTTTACCCCTAAGTTTGAGGTCTGTTCTTATCTAGGATTTGGTATTCAAAAATTATATATAGTCAATTAGTATCAAATCCCAAGGCAAACTTTGAATAAAAAGAATCCAAACAACAAAGTCCATAACTATAGACAACAAGTTGTTCTAATTGTCATAGATGCCTAATTCTATATTGGAAATGAAACTCATATAAATTGCTACATTTATTGGAATTGTACAAAAAAAAACTTGACCTCATATTGTATGAAATTTAAAGCAACTATACCTCAATAAAATACACATACTACAAACACAATAAAATCTATGTATTTCTAAAATCAACTACATTGAAAAAAAAATACAGATACAATTACTTCAATTTAGAAAGGGCAATAAACTTCTATGGTATTTTTTCAAAAGTTTTAGTAGGTTCATGCCAAACAAAATTTGGATTAACTAATAGAATCATTACCAAAGATACAAGCATATGTAAGCTTTAGAAGATATATGTTTTTTTTTTTTTCCAATTAGGTGCCCATACAAAAAGTTATGGAACCCAAAATTCTAATTGATTCAATTTGGATAACATGCTACTAGAAAAGGTCCAATTTCTTCTTCTTCTTCAAACTTCAACCTTATGATCTCACAACCCACATGCTTGAAGAGACTAAAATCACTACACATTCCTTTAAAAGTCAAGCACAAATTGGCATGATTGACATTGACTAAAATACTTTTATGTTTTAATTTTGCTTCATGCACTAGCGAGTGGTAGTTTTGAACATTTTTTTTTGGTGAATCACAATCAAGAAACTCTAGAAACTAGCATCGCAATCTATAACCCCACACACAATAATAGGAAATTTTGTATCTTTGTGAAAAACGTAGTATCGCATGAAGATTTACAAAAAGCGTTCTAAGACTTCTCCCTCCCTAATCGAACTCTTGGTTACGGTATGATATTTATGTACCTTCTGGTGATATAAACGAGTGCAACAGGGAAGCGGTTTTAAAAATGCCTAGTGCCGTCCCGCCAAATCGTGCTCGGGCGGGAAGAGGGACAACCAGCGCCGGGCGCCAACCCGGTTTTGAAATCCCACCGTCCGAGCCAGATCGGACGGCCCGAAACCTCGATCCTCGGTAGGAAAACGGAGCCCGCCCATTGGTTCGGGTCAGCCCCCCAGGTATAAAGCATTTTGGATTTCAGTCTTACCAGCAGTTTTCTTACGCTTTCGTCTGAGTTTCATTTTTGTTGAATTTCTGTATCTCTTCGGTATCCTCGTTCGATTATCAGTTGCTGGAATGGCGCCCAAGGTTGCAGAGGAGCAGAAGGCAGGCAAGTCCAAGGCCGAGAAGAAGCCGGTGGTGAAGAAGGCGGAGAAGAAGATCAAGGCCGATAGCAAGGGCGATGCGAAGAAGAAGCGCTCGAAGAAGAGCGTGGAGACCTACAAGATTTACATCTACAAGGTGTTGAAGCAGGTATGTGTCTGTGTTTTGCTTTATTTTTTTGTGTTTTGAGATTCTTTGGTATCTGTGATTTTGGGGTTTCGCGTTATGGTGAGGTTGGGGTCCTTTGGTGCGTTTGAGCTTCTGAAAGGGGAATGGTTTCGTCGTGAGTTGTCTAACGTAACGGCCTTTTATTTGTAACAGGTTCACCCTGACACCGGTATCTCGTCGAAGGCGATGGGTATTATGAACTCGTTCATCAACGACATCTTCGAGAAGCTGGCGCAGGAGGCTGCTCGGTTGGCGCGGTACAACAAGAAGCCTACGATCACCAGTCGCGAGATCCAGACTGCGGTGCGTCTGATCTTGCCTGGTGAGTTGGCCAAGCACGCCGTGTCGGAAGGGACGAAGGCGGTGACGAAGTTTACGAGTGCTTGAGACACTGGTGAATCCCGGCCCTACACAAACCTAATTGGTGTTTCTGAACACCATCCTTTGTAAGAAAGCCACCGCTCCTCTTCTGGAAGCACTGTTTGCTCGACCTCTCTCCCAGCGATGAGCGCGTCACTGATTACGTCAGGCGTTCTGCTGTGCGTGAGAATGCATTCGGTCGTTCTGCCTGCTATTGGATTTCTATCGAAACTGTTACGAGATGTTCTTGTTTGTGGTGTAGGCAACTAGTCTGATTGTGGGTATGGCGTCATGCGGTAGTCATATATAGGGGACGTGCTGTAGGCGATGACCTTAGTGATGCAGTTCTGCAATCCGCTGTCAGGTGCGTTTTCTAACATTGGCTATCTGTTTAGGCAATTCGAGGAGTTTCCTAAATCTTGAACTGGGGTGAGTGACGAACGCTCACGTTTCGAGTGTATCTCCTGTAGTTCTGGTGTTGAATCCTGTCCTGTTTGTCAACTACTCGAAGGGTTTTGGTTAAGTTCGACCTGAAGCTTGTGTCACGCCTTCTCTCTGACGTGATGGGAATATGTATTGCTCCTGGAACAGAGGATGCTTCGCATGAAATCGTTTACTTGAAATACACTTGTAAGATGGACTAGTTTGGGATCCACAACGTCACATTTCATGAAAGGACTTTGGCTTTTAGGGTCTATAACCACATGATTTGAATTTGGGTGGCTTGTGCCGTTGTGCTGAGTCCTCGCACGCAGATCAGTCTCTGGATACGAATTTTTAATTAAAAATTGGAATTACAAATTGTGGTCAAGAAGTTTGGATGCATTATTCATCAATTATTGAGTGTTCTGTTTTCACAGATCAATTTTTGTAATTTTTAGAGGACGTGCGATAAAGTGCGGTTTGGCATTTGTTTGGCCACTTGAGAGTTGCCACTCACGGAAGTTTAAATTCCACTTTGAGGCCATGGCAAAGAAACTCTCAAATTTGGCTATTCCGTCTAGTGATTTTACCCCTAAATGCCGAGGGCAGCATATTTTGGTGTTACATAATATCTTACGGAGTACAATTTTTGGTAATTTCTTTCTTTATGTGCCCCCCCTCTGAAACTTTACCTTCTTGATTGAGTGTTGAACATAACTTTCTTAAGCTAGTCCAGACTTTCCTCTCAATTAGTGATTTTTTCACTAGGTTTTTTATTTTGAAGTGCTCCTATGAAGTTTTTAATGTCCTTAATTGAGCATTGCAGGTACCATTACCAAGGAAGGGGTAAAATCACTAGACGGAATTACCCCTGAATGCTGAGGCATCTCATTCACACATTCAGTGATTTTCACAAGGACCCGAATGTTTTCCTTGACACGCCCTTCTTTAAAATTTATCTGAGCTTGATGTTCTACCTAGTTTTTTGATGTGTCCAGAGGCTTTTTGATGTGAAGACTTTGCGTAAGACGAAGACTTTGCGTAACATCAAACTTGGATGTTGCAGGGGTTTACGGCAGTGCGAGCTTCCTTCGGTGCTGTGTCCAACTTGCAGACGTGTGTAGATTGGTGCAGTTTCTCTCTCGGTTCCGGGTCGAGGAGTATCTTGCGTCCGAAGCCATTGGGTTTGTGGAAGAAGGGAATCAGATGCAGTGATGGACTCTGGGAGTTTCTTCATCATAAGGTAGGAACACCTACTTCCTTGACTTGCATGCCGGTAGGGAGGCAAAGAATTTGAGAATTTTATTGTTCTCGGACAGGAAATTGGAAAACGAAATACAAAACACATTTTTTCGGACAGGATTTTACTTTTTCGTGATTTTCCAGAAACGGAAGCATAGGAATGTCCATTTCTGTTGTCTCATGACAATTTTTTTAGCAGTAGCGAAAACTCACCCCTTGTTAGGTTGGGACTGGAAGAACCTTAACCCTTGAACGTCAGAGGATGAAAAATGTTCTCGAATTCAAAGGGCTGTAACCTTTGCATCCAATGTCCAAATTTAATAAAACTTGTTGGAGAAGTTGCACATATTAGTATAGTTTGTGTGGTTAAAATTTCATTGTAATCTAATAAGTTATGAGTTACTGAGAAGCATTTTAGTAGATAGAAAGAGATTCAGTCATAGATGTGATTTTTTGTTACTTTTTTCACTGTTTTCTGACATTTCAAATTCATTTTGCAGATACAATGATTCATTTGAATGATATTTTTTTTCACCAAATTGTATATATTCTGGGTTTGAATCACTTAGTAGTTTAAAGTTTTTTCATTTGAGTAGGTTTAGAAATCAAATTTCACCTGCAAATGTGTTTTTAAGAAAATTTCAGCACCTTTTTTCAACACTAAAACATTATAATCTTCCAATCTATACGGTCAAATGACCCCAAATTTGTTCCACACCATCTACAACATGCACACTACAATATTGTACGGTTGAGATCTTCATACCTTACTCTAATTTTTGACTTTTTAGACTTGCAAAGGAAGGCAGTTTTTAAGCCTGGTTGGATCTCTGACGTCTAGCATGTTTTGTGGACTAAGCAATGCTTCTCTTCTTCCTACAACTTTTGGTGCTTTCCACCTAAGATGAACTTTAACGTTTAGAAAAAGAAATGGAATTTCCTTACGAAGGGTGGAAGGGCAACTCTTCAAGAACCTCAGAAAAAGAATTAGAATTTCCTTACCTAGGGTGGAAGCAACTTTTCAAGAACCTCGTACTAGAGGGGATTTTTCCTTGAAACCTAAACTTGGGTTGTAATTAGGAGAGGCTGACAACTTTGCATCTCTTTTATTCATCTCTCTCACTAACAAATCGTTCTCTCTTTGAGAGATGGATTCAAGGTCAAGCAATGGAAAAGGATGTTCCTACTTGATTATATGTCCTCTAGCTATCATGTTAGAAATCTTGGACAAGCTGTTGTAGAAATTCCGGGATCTCGAAGAGCTCAGCGACCTGGCGACTTATCAATGGAAGGAGGTGTGGTGTGGATCATAAATTCTAAACATGTTCATCATCAGCGGAAGGAATTCTTGCGAATTGAAAACGAAGGCCCACAGGATGACAGGATGACCTTGAGGACTCTCTGAAACATATGGCACTGACGAGTTGTAATTAAATGCACCATTCTGAAATCCGGTTGTATAGCAGTCTACGTCTGGATGGCCACGAGACCGCAATCATCTAGATGTCAGTTTGAAATGTTTACGAATAATACCGAGATGAGTTTCTTCTTTTTAATTAATTCCCCTGATTTTGATAGACTTTATGAGCTTCTCTTGTCAATTTCTTACATCCACGGCAATCACCTCAGCATATGTTCTGCAGAATCATTCGAAGCATATTTTCAAGAAAGTTGACTACTTGTAGTGTGGAGAGATACTCCGAACAAATATGCTCATGCATTCAGCAAGAAAGAGTTGCTATTTCCGCGAAACGCAGTTGACCCAATTCATTTGGCTAATTACCAGTTTCCATATCGGTTGTTGCTGCCGCCCTGACAGCTGTTGCAGCCAGCCAAACAGTCACTGTCGATTGGTGGAAGATATATTAGTAATTAATTGGAGGCCGCATCATCGTCAAAAGCGCCATTGGCACAAGAAAGAATCTAAGACAAAGCGGTTTAGAATTCGAGGATTTTCACAACAGTTCATCGAGTCATTTTGAAATCTGATCTCTGTCTGAGAGCTTGCCTGAGATTCTCCAATGAAGTCAGTGGACATGTGGATTCGTCTCGGTCGAGATGAAATGCAGCTTGGCGGGGTGGTCATATTTTACGCGTTGATCCCAGGTTCGCCTGCATATACATTTGAGGTGGCGGATATGAGTTTTCTGCATCCAATAGTACTTAGCCGAAGTAGGTGGAGTGATTTACCTCAGCCGAAAAGATTACCTTGAACCAAGGATAGCTCCCACTGGGGTTTTAGGGAGTGCAACCGAGATTCCAGGCACTCGAAGACCAGGTTCCGGTAGTCTGAACATCTGCCACTTGCCCCCACTTGCCCTTAACCTCCAGATCTGAGACAAATTGGTACCGTAGATTTCCGAATTGTCGGTAAAATCGTTGTCTGGGAGTTGTGGAGAAAGCGTAAATGAGTGCGCATTGTTTTCAGCAATCTCTCGCTTGTGTTGCAATTCTAGGCTGTGGTTTCGGATCTGCTTCAGAACCACTGCTGCTCATGTCCTTGCAGTTGCGGGGATGCTCTGGTCATCGGTATCATATTCTGGACTCTCTGTCTTCGAGGTGGGTGCAGCTCCATATCAGTTCCAGTATCCGCAAGTTGTTTCTTTATCGAGCGCCTTCAATCATTCTGCTTCTATTGTCTTCAATCATTCTGCTTCTATTGTCAGTTCCGTACAAGTGTAGTGCGGGAGCTCCGGCGTACACGGTAGAAGCTCCGTGGATGCTGCTCGTGCTTGCGGTGAAGAGTTGCGAGCTCTGATCTTTGTGAAGAGGTAAGGCTGGCTACCGACTCCCAGACTCTTCAACGGTATTTTAATTTGTTCTGTTCTGTGACAAGATTCCTCCGCATGATATGCAATGCCATGCCTTCAACGGCACCGGCTCCTTTGTGGAGTCGAAGCATTCATGCTTTGAGTAGTGAGCCCGTTCATACGATGTTACTTGTCAATGAATTGAAGAGCCTCGTTGTGGACACATGGGGTAACCGTGCAAATGGTTACGTGATCTTGGTGGAGTACTCTTGGTGACATCTAGAGGGTGAACTCGGTGTCCAAAGCAGGGATATGGGCAGTTTCGTTAAAATGGTGGTCTTAAATGTACAATCATCCTAGATGTATGAAATCTATATCATTTTTAGATGTTTGAAATCTACAACTTTCTTAGATGTCATTTTTACAAATTAGATTGCACAATTAGAAATCTATATTAATCTTAGATTTTTTGAAATCTATAGAGGTCCAACTATCCAAGATCTTTGAAATCTATAACTATCTTAGATTGCACTTTTGTGGTTCAAATCAGACAATCTAAAATAAAATGGCACACGGAATACCACTATTTTAATGAAATTTTCTATGGGTGTTCTTATACATTGGTGTGTCATAAATGCATCCCTTCTTGAATGTTTGCATGCCAATTCTCATCTGCACTAGCTTGAAATGTTTTTAAAAACCCAAATTTAGGGGTTGAATATGAAGTTTAGCACATTCTAAGTTGTAGAAGCAAGAAGGTTTGTACTTTTTACAATATTGTTTTGATTTTTAATTGAACCTATCATAGTTCAAATATATAGAAGTACTTTATTCTTTAGTGACTAAATGACAAAATACAAAAATCTTAAAAAAAAAGGAAGAAAAGAAAATTGTAGTAAATAGAGACTTACAACTTCAGGAAATTGCACCTCATCATTTTGACCTACATACATAGAATTGACCCTTACATATTATGACCATAATGTTCAAGTTTTTTTGAAGAAATCAAGGATTAAATTTGGGTGTAACTATTTTAGTTCTTTGAGGATTCATAGTTCAATTGTTGGATGTCCAAAATGTTAATCCTAAAACTTGCTAGAATTCTTTTCTCGTTGCTTGCAAGATACAAGAAAGTTTTTTTTGTTCAATAAAAAAATCCGTGATGAAAACCTTTTTTGAACAATTTTACCTAGTACACTCTTATATTGTTGTTTATGTTGAATGTTTGCCTTTTACTTGTAGAATAGAAGGCCTCATTGACATTTTTACATATTTGATTCTAATGTATTTCAATGTATATTAGACTTGTTACAAATTACTCTACATAACAATGCCATGATTTGTGTGTTTCCTTGACAAAGCTTCTTTTGACATAGATTCTACTTTAATGACGCACAACTGGATTTAACTTGCTGTGCATAACATTGTGCCAAGCTTACAAATTGCAATCACCTAGCTATTTATTTTGTAAACTTCCTAACATACAAATCCTTAGTTTAACAAGAATTAGAATTGTAGGACTAGAAACCAATCATTTGGGAGAGCATAAAATGCACACTATGAGTATATTGGAATGTAATAATTTGAAAGGTAGAGTGGTATGGATTTTGAAGCACTGAATTTGTTTGATCAACTTTGGGAGCTCCAAAAACATTCAAGGAGGTTGGAAAGAACTTCCATCAAATTATACACTTGGGTGTCACAACATTTGCCTTGGAAATCACACGAAGATAACCAAATTGTTGTTTTCAAAATTTTACCAAAGAAAGGTTCATGAAAGTCCAATAGTGCTATAAATTTTAATACAACTAGTAGTGCAAGTGTTGCATCATTTGGAACAACAATTTGTATATGAAACCAAGCGTTTTCTATATTTTGTAAGATTTGGATTTTGAATCCAAGATTGTTTTCAAATTTGCAAATATAAAAGTGTAAGAATGACCACATGAACATCCAAATGGAATACATTGTACTGATAGGTTGTGACATTGTGGACTTAATAAATATATTATCTATATTTAGAGTTTAATTGTCATTTTTAGGCATTGGAATGTAGAAGAAGACAATGTTCAATATTTAAACCAACCATCCCAACTCCCACATTAGAAAAAGTTTGAACCCTCAAAGAGTACCTCTAGAATTGACATGCAAAGCTATTTATTAAAGGCTAAAGATGATAGCCTAAATACACAAACATGTACATAATTGTGTGCTACCTTGTATGAAATTCATTGGGTACCCATGCACTTTTCAAAATAAAGAATTCATTTATAGTACTAAGGATTCAAATGACAAAAGGTATATATTGTCTAATTGTTCAATAAGAAGAAATTCATTTTGTAAATATCATTAGCAATCAAGTACTCATGAGCTTTTCAAAATAAGGGATTCATTTATAGCCTGAAGGATTCAAATGACAAGAAATACCTCATGTCTCATCGTTTAATAAGAAGTATTTCATTATCCAAACATCATGAGCCATTAGTACTTTGTTGCACCAAATTTGTCCTTTTCCATATAAAATATTTCCTATATATACTAAGGATTTGAATGATAAGAAGTTTCTAATGTCTCATTGTCCAATAGAAGGCATGCAATTGTGACATTGTGTAAATATCATAATGTCAAAATTGGTGGAAATAGGTGCAAAATGATAAAATATTAGTCCTTCCTTTACAATTACACATTTAAATTCAATTAAGGTCCTCTATCAATTCCATTCTAGAAGGCACTTTGAGGGCCCAAATTACTGTTAATGAGTGTTTTCTAAGATAGAATAAATTGATTGGTAGTGTTCAAGAATGGAATCTTTTTCATATTTTAATTTCTTAAACAACTAAATCTAGCTATAAATAGTTGTATTCTCTTTCATCTAGTATAGCCAAATTTTTGCTACTCATGAATTTGTAATCCACAAGTCTTTGTGCATAATTATGATATTTGATGTAGCACGCTATGAAACTTGGTGGAAGAAAGTAGATAGCTTTGGAATGGAATTGATTGATGAAATATATGGAGTTCTTTACTAGATAGCTTCTTTACGATTTAAACTAAAATGACATGTTTTTCAACTAAAATATTTATAGAGATCACATGAAGATGACTATTGTATCAATATTTAGCCAAAATAAACTTTCAGTAGAAAGCTGTTTTATAGAATTTTTTTTTTCATTTTTCAAATTTTTTTCTTATATAATATAGGGGTGTGAAATTTATTTTTAGCTTTACAATGTATCCTTTTTCTTCTAAAATTTTTAACTAATTATTATTAACATAAAAAAATACCAGTAATTCAGAACATAAACTTTCAAAGTAGGAAAATCTATTCATATATTTTTTTTAGAAAAAAAATAAAATTTTAGGATATAATATAGGGGGTCCAAAATTTGGTCACTCCTCACCCATGAACTTCCTTTGTAGTGTACCCCCCGGGATATACACAGACCGGATGGCTCCATTTAATGACAAATGTTTTAGGCATTTGAGTTTTTTACAACATAAATTTATGAAGATTGGTCCTATCCACGATGGAACTAGAGGAGAAGGTTTGAGAATTGCTTAAAAAATGTGTGATAGCAGAAAACGTGACCGTGTAATAGAATTATATAATAGGATACTTGAACAATAGGCTTATGTAATGAAGAAAGTAGGAATAGGAAAATATTGTAGTAGTACCTTCATAACCAATTTATATAGTAACTCCTACATGCCCAAGGCCATTTCTTTGTCTTAAACCACTCAAAGGTATCATTCATGCTATGCTCATCCAAAGGAAAAAACAACTTATAATATAACCATAGGATATTGAATTTAACTTGTTTGAGATCATATAAAAAAAATGTCAAAAAGTTTGACTATTCAAGTAGAAAGATATTAGCATTTGAAATTGTAAGACAATTTGGGGGGGATTGCTTTTCAGATGATTTTGATTGCCATTAGTGTAGGAATTTTGCATTCTCAACATTTAATTTAAAAACCCTCTAAGTGCTATGGAGAAATGAGTTGAAAGTTCCTATTTTTTTTTAACACTTGATTTTCAATCATTAATAAATTGATAAGTAGGTGTAGGTCTAAAACCGAATGATAAATTAAATCATTAGAAGCTCAAAGATGGAAAAAAAATGAAATCCAACTTTGGAATAGGTGTGTTCAAAACAAAATTGTATATTAAGTGAATTGTTCAAGAAGTTGTATAAATTGCCAAAAAAACAAGATTGTTTATAACTTTTACAACACCAGTATAAAAAGAATGAATCAAGGCTTCAAATTTAGACAAATGTATAATGCATAAGATTTAAAATAAAATAAAATGTATTTTGAAGTTCTTTTGCCTACCATGGGGGAAGTTGGGCTTCTTGTGCTTTAAATTTTGCTACCAAGTACCAATTGAAATAAAATTGATATTATCACAAAGCATATAAGTTTGTCTATCTTATGATCAAGTTTCACTATAATTTGAGGCTAGAGGAACTTGCCAAAATGCACATTGTCCCCTGAGGGAAGAATGGTCTTTTAAAAGTGAAGCAAGTTTGAAATGACATCAATTTGTCTATAGTAGTTCCCTCAAATTAATGTGAATGTGGTTCCAATACTACAAATTAACCATTATGTATGCCATGGAATTAAGATTTTGCTATTTTGCTATTTTCATAAGACTTTTTTAGTTCTTCTACTTAGAGATTTTTTTCTTTCGTAGAGTACCTTCTTCTTAAAACCCTACACAATATTGTCTCCATTTTTGGAAAATAATTTTGTTAGTTATAAAGGCTGAAACCTTGAAAATGAAGAGTACTCTATAAAACACTGTAAAGACCATACAATGTTTCTTGCAATGACCCAAGATGATATGGCAATGACTCGGATTTGGTAGTTTGAAAGTAGCGAACACTATGTAATTTAGAAAATGAATGTAGTAAGAAAATCCAAAAAACATTTTTTAAAAATTTTGATTTTTTTCCCTTATAGATCTTATTTTTGTCTACATGTGGAGCTTTGATTCATCCCATTTGGATGTGTTATGCAAAAGTTATGGACAATCTTAGTTTTCGAGCGAGTAAAGCGTTTTTTTGAAAAAATAGCTTTGAGAATTCATTTCTGAATGTAATTTTCACATTTTTAATAAAAAAATTGTTGGACAAGGTTAAGTTCTCTTGATAAAACAATCTCATTAAAATTGTTGTGTTTTGATTACATCTTAGAGCTATTAACAATTTATTTTTTTCCTCAAACTAAAACCTACTACTACTTAACAACTTTTTGAAAACCCTAAAACTAAGTGTTTTTTTTAGATTTTTTTTCCCTAGGCTCTGAATTCAATTTTTCAACACAAATATTTTAAATTCAAAGAATATAGTACAAAGAAGTTCCAGCAATGGTGTTCAGTCATTTGAAATTGCAAATCAGAGTTCAAAAAATCTTTTTTTTCCAACTTTGAATGCTCATATCTTCTAATGTACATGGTCAAACTTCATGAAATTTTCACCATACGTTCTTAGACAAGTAAAGTACAAAAACCTATAGTTAAATTCTAAGAAATATATTTTTTTCATTTTCATGGTTGAACAGAGCAAAAATGGCAGTTTTGAGTGGTTTTTGATACAAAAATGGCCTTGGTCTTGTAGGGGTTAAAATGCCTCTCAGTCACTCAAAAATTATTGGATTAAAATGAAATTGTATTCACACTAACTACACTAGTATGCAAAACTTTCTCAAATATATTTTTATTGGAAATGGGCATTGTATTTCAAATAAATAAGATCCCGGAATTTAGTATGATGAAAAATTGTTAGGCTTTTGAACTTTGAATTGCTTTTCAACATTCAAAACAAATTGGATTGATTTGAAAAAATTTCTTCACAAATTAGAGTAGTATGCGCAACTTTTCTAACAAGTTTATTGAGTGGAGAGATTGAATGCAGCACTTTGAATTGGATTCAAAGTATATGAGGCCATCCTTGGGTTGGGATAATCCAATATTTACTTGTGTACCTTATACCAAACCCTAAACTTAGATAAAAGTAAAAATATTTTTATAAATTTATAATGTGTAAAAACTTAGAGAATGATTGAATATTTTTTACACCATACTTTAGGAGTAAAAATATTTTTATAAATATTTTTGTAAACTAGAAAGCATTATGCACAGAGTAGTGTGAAGCCTTTGTTTTGTGGCACCCAAACACGCAATAAGCAGGTTATGAATTTTCAAAAATAAAAGGTAATTTAACTTCTAAAGGTTTTGTACTATGTTTTCACCAAAATTGCTTCAAAACTGCCATTTCAAGTACAAGTATCAAATCTTTGGAAAAAAACCCATATCTAGACAAATATAACCATAGGATCATATAGTACATTGGCTTGAAAAGTTGTAGAAAAAATTTCAGAATTTTGCTCTTTTTGTACCATTTTGAGGATTGAGGAATCTCAACGATGATAGGGCTTTCCTCTTTTACTCCTTGCCCCGAAGATTGCAAGATATTAACGTTTGAATTGATAGAATCCCTTTTTTTGTTCCTCCCTAAAACTGGGCAGCTTGTTCTTCATAAGGTCACATTTGTATGAAATAATGTCCAAAATAGTTGATAGTCTTCAAAATTGACTCTTCAAATCAAGTTGGCTACATGCTTCACAATTTCAAATCATTTGGAATTGTACAACATATAGGAAAAAAGTTTTAAGTAGAAAGTAGGAGAGAATGATTCAAAATACTAAATTGTTAGCAATTTCTTTATGGAATTGAAAAATGACAATTTGAATGGTTGCAATTGTAATGAACAATGTACAATTGATATTTTTATTTTTTCTCAAAAATATTTAGAATTGAGTAAAATAAAGGGCTTCAAAATTTATTTCACTCAAAGTGGGGATTCTATTACTACCTACAAACTACCCTAAACTAAAACTCTTCATAACTTTAAATTCATTCATCCAAATGTAATGATTCAAAGCTTTTCACATAGATATAAATTTAATGAATCAATTTCAAGTTTTTATTTTTTTTGCTACCTGACCTGCCTGCCAAATGCTAAAAACTACATATCTTACAATAACTTTTTATCCACGTAGCCAAAAGTTATAAAAATTATTGGGCCTTGAAGCTATTCCTCAAGAAATTATTATGAGAAAATTATGAAGAAAAATTTAAAAATTCTATTCATAGTGAATTGCCCATAATTGGTATGTTGCCAAAAAAGCACTTTGGTCCTTTAGGGGTTAATTCAATTTTTTCCCACAAAAACTCATACATAAACTTTGATATTCACTAACTTCAATACCGCAAGTCCTAACACTACAAACAAAGTCAATGCAGTCCTCCTTCTAAAGAGCTTTGCATTGGTACCAAGAGTGCAACTAGGTACCTTAATGATTCTTATATTTGAGTATATCAAACAAACAAACAAAATAAAACAGAAAACCTAACTTAAGGTATATACATAATTTCTTATTTAAGTAGTTGAAAGAAGATGGACACTTTATTCCATTGCAAAGCAAAACATGTCCAAAGAATACTAACAAATGCAAGAAATCATAAATTTTTTTAATTTTTAATATTTTCAAAATTAAATCCATATGTGGAATCGGTCAAAAAAATTCAATTTAAACAATAAATGACATGCTCATGGCCAAAGTTACTATGTAGTTTGGTTTTTCTACAAGTTTTGAATACTATTTTACCATCATTAAAAAATATTAATTGCAGTGAAGTATATTTGAATGTATCTCACAATTTTGTGATTCAAGAGAATATACCTTTTTTATAGTTTGGAAGTGTATTGCTCCCAGGTCGTTCAGTAGTATGGAATTTATTGCAAGATTTGCAATGTTAAGAAAAATTGGTAGCTATTCCAACCTTTCCGGTGGAAATGGGAAAAAATCCGTTTTGCAATTTCAATGCTTTGGAAAAGAAACTTCTCATTCTAACTCCAAATGACTCAAGGTTTACAGGTAAGGTATCCCATTTGAAAAAAATTGGACTCTTTAAAAGTTTGAAAAGGAAATTACACAAAAACGAGTAGCAAGGTCACAAAATATCCATCCACACGAAAGTTACTTCGTTGGGCGACTGAAAGGTTCCTGAGTCCGTGAAATGCAGGGGAAGGTTCGTGAGTCCTAACTACAAAGGGTCCGAGGGATGTGAATTTGGCAGAATGCGCACATTCACTGCCCGGTGAATCACACGAAGTTCCCTGTGAATTTCAAAATGACTCGATGAACTGTTGTGAAAATCCTCAAATTCTAAACCGCTTTGTCTTAGATTCTTTCTTGTGCCAATGGCGCTTTTGACGATGATGCGGCCTCCAATTAATTACTAATATATCTTCCACCAATCGACAGTGACTGTTTGGCTGGCTGCAACAGCTGTCAGGGCGGCAGCAGCAACCGATGTGGAAACTGGTAATTAGCCAAATGAATTGGGTCAACTGCGTTTCGCGGAAATAGCAACTCTTTCTTGCTGAATGCATGAGCATATTTGTTCGGAGTATCTCTCGACACTGCAAGTAGTCAACTTTCTTGAAAATATGCTTCGAATGATTCTGCAAAACATACGCTGAGATGATTGCCGTGAATGTAAGAAATTGACAAGAGAAGCTCATAAAGTCTATCGAAATCAAGGGAATTAATTAAAAAGAAGAAACTCATCTCGGTATTATTCGTAAACATTTCAAACTGACATCTAGATGATTGCGGTCTCGTGGCCATCCAGACGTAGACTGCTATACAACCGGATTTCAGAATGGTGCATTTAATTACAACTCGTCAGTGCCATATGTTTCAGAGAGTCCTCAAGGTCATCCTGTCATCCTGTGGGCCTTCGTTTTCAATTCGCAAGAATTCCTTCCGCTGATGATGAACATGTTTAGAATTTATGATCCACACCACACCTCCTTCCATTGATAAGTCGCCAGGTCGCTGAACTCTTCGAGATCCCGGAATTTCTTTAACAGCTTGTCCAAGATTTCTAACATGATAGCTAGAGGACATATAATAAAGTAGGAACATCCTTTTCCATCGCTTGACCTTGAATCCATCTCTAAAATAGAGAGAAGGATTTGATACTGAGAGAGATGAAATAAAAGAGATGCAAAGTTGTCAGCCTCTCCTAATTACAACCCAAGTTTAGGGTTCAAGGAAAGATCCCCTCTAGTATGAGGTTCCTGAAGAGTTGCTTCCACCCTTGAAAACGAAATTCCAATTCTTTTTCTAAACGTTAAAGTCCATCTACGTGGAAGGCACCAAAAGTCGTAGGAAGAAGAGAAGCATTGCTCAGTCCACAAAATATGCCAGACGCTTTAAGGTTCTTTCAGTCCCAATCAAACAAGGGGTGAGTTTTCGCTACTGCTAAAAAAATTGTCATGAGACAACAGAAATGGACATTCCTATGCTTTCGTTTCTGGAAAATCACGAAAAGTAAAATCCTGTCCGAAAAAATGTGTTTGTATTCCGTTTTTCAATTTCCTGTACGAGAACAATAAAATTCTCAAAATCTTTCCCTCCCTACCGGTATGCAAGTCAAGGAAGTAGGTGTTCCTACCTTATGATGAAGAAACTCCCAGAGTCCATCACTGCATCTGATTCCCTTCTTCCACAATTCGGACGCAAGATACTCCTCGACCCGGAACCGAGAGAGAAACTGCACCAATCTACACACGTCTGCAAGTTGGACACAGCACCGAACGAAGCTCGCACTGCCGTAAACCCCTGCAACATCCAAGTTTGATTTACGCAAAGTCTTCGTCTTACGCAAAGTCTTCACATCAAAAAGCCTCTGGACACATCATAAAACTAGGTAGAACATCAAGCTCAGATAAATTTTAAAGAAGGACGTGTCAAGGAAAACATTCGGGTCCTTGTGAAAATCACTGAATGTGTGAATGAGATGCCCTCAGCATTTAGGGCTAATTCCGTCTAGGGATTTTACCCCTTCCTTGATAATGGTACCTGCAATGCTCAATTAAGGACATTAAAAACTTCATAGGAGCACTTCAAAATAAGAAACCTAGTGAAAAAATCACTAATTGAGAGGAAAGTCTGCACTAGCTTAAGAAAGATGTGTTCAACACTCAATCAAGAAGATAAAGTTTCAGGGGGGGCAAATAGGGAAAGAAATTACCAAAAATTGTACTCGGTAAGATATTATGTAACACCAAAATATGCTGCCCTCGGCATTTAGGGGTAAAATCACAAGACGGAATAGCCAAATTTGAGAGTTTCTTTGCCATGGCCTCAAAGTGGAATTTAAACTTCCGTGAGTCTCAACTCTCAAGTGGCCAAGCAAATGCCAAACCGCACTTTATCGCACGTCCTCTAAAAATTACAAAAAATGACCTGTGAAAACAGAACACTCAATAGTTGATAAATAATGCATCCAAACTTCTCGACCACAAATTGTAATTTCAATTTTTAATTAAAATTTCGTATCCAGAGACTAATCTGCGTGCGAGGAGTCAGCACAACGGCACAAGCCACCCAAATTCACATCATATGGTTATAGACCCTAAAACCTAAAGTCCTTTCATGAAATGCGACGTTGTGGATCCCAAATTAGTCCATCTTACAAGTGTATTTCAAGTAAACGATTTCATGCGAAGCATCCTCTGTTCCACGAGCAATACATATTCCCATCACGTCAGAGAGAAGGCGTGACACAAGCTTCAGGTCGAACTTAACCAAAACCCTTCAAGTAGTTGACAAACAGGACAGGATTTAACACAAGAACTACAGGAGAAACGCAATTCTACAGTCGAAACGCGAGCGTTCGTCAGGCACACCAGTTCAAGTTTTAGGAAACTCCTCGAATTGCCTAAATACATCGCCGATGCTAGAAGACGCACCTACGCCGGATTGCAGAACTACATCACTAAGGTCATCGCCTACGGCACATCCCCTATATACACAATCACACCAGTCGCCAACACCACAAACAAGAAAAACATCTCGTAACAGCTTCGATCCAATTCCAATAGCAGGCACAACGACCGCATGCATTCTCACGCACAGCAGAACGCCTCATTTAATCAGTGACGCTCTCATCGCTGGGAGAGAAGTCGAGCAAACAGTGCTTCCAAATGAGGAGCGGTGGCTTTCTTACAAAGGATGGTGTTCAGAAACACCAATTAGGTTTGTGTAGGGCCGGGATTCACCAGTGCTTCAAGCACTCGTAAACTTCGTCACCGCCTTCGTCCCTTCCGACACGGCGTGCTTCGCCAACTCACCAGGCAAGATCAGACGCACCGCAGTCTGGATCTCGCGACTGGTGATCGTCGGCTTCTTGTTGTACCGCGCCAACCGAGCGGCCTCCTGCGCCAGCTTCTCGAAGATGTCGTTGATGAACGAGTTCATAATACCCATCGCCTTCGACGAGATACCGGTGTCAGGATGCACCTGTACAAATAAAAGGCCGTTACGTTAGACAACCCACGACGAAACCATTCCCCTTTCAGAAGCTCAAACGCACCAAAGGACCCCAACCTCACCATAACGCGAAACCCCAAAACCAGACACCAACGAATCTCAAAAACACAAAAAAATGAAGCAAAACACAGACACATACCTGCTTCAACACCTTGTAGATGTAAATCTTGTAGGTCTCCACGCTCTTCTTCGAGCGCTTCTTCTTCGCATCGCCCTTGCTATCGGCCTTGATCTTCTTCTCCGCCTTCTTCACCACCGGCTTCTTCTCGGCCTTGGACTTGCCTGCCTTCTGCTCCTCTGCAACCTTGGGCGCCATTCCAGCAACTGATAATCGAACGAGAATAACGAAGAGATACAGAAATTCAACAAAAATGAAACTCAGACGAAAGCGTAAGAAAACTGCTGGTAAGACTGAAACGAAGATGATCCAAAATGCTTTATACCTGGGGGGCTGACCCGAACCAATGGGCGGGCTCCGTTTCCCTACCGAGGATCGAGGTTTCGGGCCGTCCGATCTGGATCGGACGGTGGGATTTCAAAACCGGGTTGGCGCCAGGCCCTCTTCCCGCCCGAGCAGGACTGGCGGGACGGGCACCAGGCATTTTCAAAAACGCTTCCCTGTTGAATTCGTTTATGTCACCATTAGTTACATAAATGTCATACCGTAACCAGGAGTTCGATTACGGAGGGAAAAGTCTCAGATCGCCTTTTAAAATCTTCATGCAATACTACGTTTGTCACAATGATACAAAATTTCCTATTATTGTGTGTGGGGTTATAGATTGCGATGCTAGTTTTTAGAGTTTCTTGATTGTGATTCACCAAAAAAAATGTTCAAAACTACCACTCGCTAGTGCATGAAGCAAAATTAAAACATAAAAGTATTTTAATAGTGCATGTCAATCATGCCAATTTGTGCTTGACTTTTAAAGGAATGTGTGGTAATTTTAGTCTCTTCAAGCATGTGGGTTATAAGATTACAAGGTTGAAGTTTGAAGGAGAAGAAGAAATTGGACCTTTTCTAGTAGCATGTTGTCCAAATTGAATCAATTAGAATTTTGGGTTCCATAACTTTTTGTACAGGCACCTAATTGAAAACAAGAAGAATATACATATTCTAAAACTTACATATGCTTGCATCTTTGGTAATGATTCTATTGGTTAATCCAAATTTTGTTGGCATGAACCTACTAAAGCTTTTGAAAAAAATACCATAGAAGTTTATTGCCTTTTATACGTTGAAATAATTGTACCCGAATTTTTTTTTGAAATATGTAGTAGATTCTAGAGATACATAGATTTTATTGTGTTTGTAGTATTTGTATTGTATTGAGGTGTGGTTGCTTTAAATTTTCATAAAAGATGAGGTCAAGTTTTCTTTTTTCATATAGTTTCAATAAATATAGCAATTTATATGAGTTTCATTTCCAACGTAGAATTAGGTATCTCTAACAATTTGAACAACTGGTTGGCTATAGTTATGGACCTTGTTGCTTAGATAGTTTTTATTCAAAGTTTGCCTTGGAATTTGACACTAATTGGTTACATATAATTTTTGAATATCAAATCCTAAATAAGGACAAACCTCAAACCCAAGGGTAGATAGAATTTAGACTTTGGTATTTTGATTGTGACTTATCCAAATTTTCTATGGCAAAAAGAAGCATTACTAGGGTGGCAACTTGGACTTTGCCACTAACCACATTAGAATGTGGATTTCTAAATTATAATTTTAAGATATAAAATTACAAAGTTTGACTTGGTCATCTACAAAACAATACTACAAGATTTAGGCCTAAAGCCCCCTACACTTATCATCTAAATACAAATAAAATATTTTAAAATTAGCATGAAGTATATTCATTCATAAATCTCTAATTTTTAATAGTGCCACAAATTTCCATCAACCTTTATGTCGGGCTTTATGAAAGCTTGATTGGATTTATGTCAAGTAAAACTTGAATTAAATGAAAGTCAAGTTATTACCCAAAAAGCTAATTTATACAATCTTTGTAAAAATATATGCCTTTCCTTTTATTGATTGCCACAATAAAAAGTTATGGGATTCAAAATTTCAAAGGCATCTTGATCAACAACCAAAAGTTCCAGAGAGGGATTTTAGGTTGCTCTTGATGTAGTGATTTATTCAATTTGCAAACATTCTAAAGAATTCATGGTTTCACTTTGGATATAATATTCCACCTACAACTCATTTGTCAAAATATTACTTGTAGTTGTGAACAAAGGCCAGGTGATTTTATTGCATTGATTATCATAAAACCAGTTGCCATTTTGAATTTTGGATGTTGATTTTTCTTCTATAGTAAACCCCATTATTTATGCAACCTTGTGGCCACTATGGCATTTGCAAAAAATGTGCTGGTGAAATTCTAGTTTGTCCGTCTTACTTTGGAATTGTCGAAAGGTGCAAAGATCCTACGCTAATTACTCCTTTGAGTCCTATGGCCTTTAGAGATGCATTCAACTCTACTGTATAACTAGATGTAGAAATGCCAAGCAAGAAAGCTAAAAAATATAGTAGGATCAACGCTAGTGTGGAGATATTTGGAGGTTGAAAGCCAAAATTATATTCAAGATCTGATGAGAGTTTTGAAGATGAGGAAAGTTTTCGCAATACTCTTGCTACAACCATTTTGAACAAATCTAAACGATTGTATGCCTTCGTTCGAACTACAAAAACATTAGAGGATTTTGAAGGTGGATTCACAAATCACAATGATTGTAATGTAGAAGATGGTGGCAACCATGACCTTAATTAGCCTTCCAAAATCAAGTTTTCAACATCAAGTGGAATCAACTACAAGGTAGATGTACTTGATATTGGATCTATTGACACTACCACCCTACTTCATGAAGAGAACAACATTGAGGAACCTCTAATTTAATAAAAAGAACAATCTATCTTGTATACATTTAGAAGGAAAATTAGCGAAGGAGGCAACAACTCTTAAAGCAAGCCGATAGAAGCACTGCCAAGAGTAAGACTCAACCCCAAAAAATGAAAAAGAACCATTTGAAGCCCGTCCAAGCGAAAGAGGTATTGCGGCCCCTTCACTAGGAAAAACCCACATTTTGTGGTGTTTTCAAAGACATGAAAGTATGTCTCTTTCAATTGAAGGCATGTCAACTCTAATGTCACCCAAAATCCGTCATAGGCGGTGTTTCTACAAATGGCTCAAATCTATTGTAATGTGCCCTAATGTCTACATGCTTTATGAAAATGGATGCTAATACCTCTTGTTTGCATTCTCCAAGAGCTGCCATGTGGATGCCACATGGCGACCACATCATTTTTTTTTGTTCGGACAATGTCCCTTTTTTTTTAATAAAAAATCACTTTGACTATGTGGCATTAATTGTGTGAAATAATCATTTACTTAAATAATCATGTACTTAAATAATTTTATTTTTTTTAAAAGTCCAAGAAAAATTGAACAAGAAAAAATTGTCAAATTCACCATGAATTTATCATCTACCATCATAAGAATTTTTGATGGCAAAATCAAGTAATTACTGTATTGGCATTTAGTGTGAATGAAAGGTGAAAAGGTCTTTTTTATACTAAAATCCATTGTTCATCGATGACAAAGGATATGGAATAATTCAAAGATGGAAACTTGACCATATTGCATGTGGACGTTGTTTCAGACATGTGGATGTTTTTTGAGACATTCAACTTTGATAAAAAAAATTTGCTTCATATATCCCATATGGGTTGTCTTACTTCCTATCCCCCCCCCCCCCCATTTGTGTAAAGAGCTTCTCTTTCCATAGTATACATCCATCCATTTCCCTTTTTTTCCAAAGCATGTCATGTGGCTACCCTTCCCCTATTTTTTTCACATTTGGTCTATATTTTACCTTAGCCTATAGTCATTTATAGAATTTATCCAATTGAATTCAGAATCCCTAGTCAATGTGACACTTCTATGTTTTGGAGGACTTTCTAATAAATGTGACTGTTTTATTTGATGTCCAAAAAAAGATACACACCTCTTGTGTCATCCACCTATTTTTGCTCTAATATCCCTACATTTTTCCCAGCATTAGTAGAAAATTGCCTCCTATAGGCTCAAAATTTGTAGTGTATTGATGTCAATGAAAACATGACCGTGTTTATGTAACAGGTTTCTTACAGTGCTTGTTGATCAGCATGTATTGACTCCAATGCGAATTCTAAGGACTAGAGATAAGTCTTGATTTTGGAACACTTTTATAGCCTTACTATTTCTTTAGGACTTAATGTATAAAGACGGGATTTAGCAGTTGATAAAATTTCCAAGCAATAAAACAACAATGGGAGGTGAGGAGTAACAATTCTTGGCAATGAGTGTGCAATCATAGATCTGTGACCTTAGAGAGTTGAAAGATTTTGAAGACATCATTAGAACCGGTGTTTGGTGTTTTCAATAATTGGTTTGTTGGAAAAAATATACTCCAACTTATGAATGTAGAAACAATGATTGAAAAACAAGTTTACAGTACTAGAAAAACAATGATCAACTTAACAAAACATCAACCAATTTTTATTAAAGTGGATATTGCATTGTCCATTTTTGCAATTTTTAGTTGATTTTGGCACAAGTTAACAAAATAGTCACAAAATTTTGTTGAGTTGTGTCGTATGCGCAGTCTAGGCGTAAGTATCCTTACAACATCAAAACATGTGTAAAATGAATCGAAATATTGTCCCAGGGAAATCCAGTGATGTTTCAAACGTAGGTATTTGGATTTTTTTGTTTCCAAGATCTATTTACACAAGTGTCAATCCGTCTAATCTCCTTACATTTTTACGCATCTTAATATTATTCGGATTTCAATCTGGATGTAGTCTACTCATGTATCCGGAAATAACTTCACCAACTGTTGGTTTTCTATGCCTCTGTTTTACTCTCAGAGGATCCATTGTTACTCTTTAGAGGGGTAGGAACTTCCACCACCCGTAATCCTCAAACATTCTCCTCTTTCTCAAAACACACAAACACCAAGAATACAAGTTGGTTCAAGGGGGTAGCACCCTCACAACTTTCCTGATGGCCGCATCGGAAAGTAGGTCATGCTGAGCCACGTTAGGTCCTCTCTTACTACAATTACAGATCTACGTACACCCGGAACTAAGAGAGATCTCTAGATTTAGTTTCTAGACCGATCGTATGGTTGGCAAACCTTCCAGTAGGTTGGAATTTTTCTCTGGTGGTTGTTTATTTACACACGAAATCCGTCCTGGACTTCTGGACTCGCATCCACACCCTTTCCGCGTTCCTACTAGATTATCGTTCCGGTAATTTAAAGGCACCGTACACAAGTCCTCAATCACAAATCTAAATTCTTCCACTAATTATCCTCTCAACTAAAACCGATTGTTAAAGATCCGGACTTCCTCTCACTCCTCCCCTCTCACACTCCAACATTCGTATGAACAAGTAGACAAAACTCAGTATGAGGAAATGAATTCAGATCGTAAGCTTGGTTGCTCAAATTGAAGGAGGGAATGTAAATAGCATAAACTTGAATGGAATGAGCTTGAGTGGAAACAAGCTTGGGCGGAATGGGAGGGCAACAAATCTGCCCATCTTTAAAAAACAAAATAAAGGGGCTTAATAGCCACAACAAAACCAAGACAACAGTACAACCGACCGTTCCAAAATTAACGGAATGTTGTTGGCTAGTTGTCCCAAGAAATCCGGAACCCGAGTCCACACATGGAAACCCATTTTGGAAAAACTAACTATCTTAAAAACTATCTAATTATCTACCCTTCCGTGCCTTCTTTGAACTGCCTCCGCCCTTTTCCATTGGTGTGGATAGTCTCTGGGAAGAGGACTTAGGAGGTGGAATTGTCTTCGTTGCTAACCAAGTCGTCACCTTAGAAGTTGAAGCAGACCGGGTTGTCTTGTGTGACTCAGATTCTTCCTCCTCCTCAATTTTTGTCTCATCACTCCTAGCGGACTCTTCCTTTAATTCTTCAATTTCCTGCACCTCAATGTCCTCCCCTAGTGAGTATTCTACTAGATTCACTACAGTGTTGTTTTGCTTTGGTGTTGGAGTTGCTGTTGTCTCCAACATATGTGTAAAACTTTCTGGAAAGGTCCGAGCCGGATTCATCAAGGCCCCTATCCGCCCAGCCAGATCAATGCGGACCGGAAGAGGTGACGTCTTGAAAGTTCCACTACAAGAGAAAGTGTCCAAATTGACAGAAACTGGCCTGAATCAACTAGTCCTAATTGACAAAAAATTAACAAGTTTTTGTCACTCTGGACAAAAAAGTGTCCGAATTGACAGAAAATTGTCCAAATTGACAGAAAATTGTCAATTTTTTGTCAATTAGGACTAGTTGATTCAGGCCAGTTTCTATCAATTTGGACACTTTTTCTTGTAGTGTTCCTTATGAGGTCCAAAATTCTAGTGGATTAAAGGTTTTTGTCTGCACCAGAATTGGTTTTAGGATTGGTCCCTTAATTGATCTAGGTGGTGTCTTCTCCCTCTCTTCTGGAATTTGCGTCGTTTTCGAAGAAGGATTTCAAAACTGATCTTTCTGGCGATGAAGGCGAAGAGACAAAAGCCTATTGGATGGGGGCCGACTGCATAAAAACTTGCTAGGCCAGAATTTGCAGCCCCGAAAACATGGTAGCGGGTACCTCCGAAAAAGATGAGAAGTCCAGGACCTTTTCGTGATCGATAGTTGGTGTAGCTTGGTGTTTTTGTGTGATAGTTGGTGTAGCTCTTTCAATACTGCCTCTATTCGTACTTGGAAGTTGACCAAGATCGTTACTACTTTCAATCCGGTAATGTGGCCATATGCGATCAATTAGATGTTGAAAAGTTTGGCCTTGTTTACATTGTCCACTAAATACGGAATTGTCTTCTTTTATCTTGCCGTGCCCAACTCCTTTTCTATCGAAACTAGCTAGGCTTTGAGGTCGTCGCGTTCCTTCTCCAACTTTCGGATCTGCTCCTCTCTCTCCTACAGAACATTCAGTCTTCGCCTTTGTTTGATTTCCTCAACGATACAATCTGGCTCAATGCCTCCTAGTGCCTCGCAAACCTTGAGGATGCCAACTACCATTTTGTCGTATGTTTCCTTAGCTTGGCACAACCACTAGATTCCGGTCTCAAAAGGATCCAAATTCCCCCCTTGCGCCAGAAGTTGGTTGGACTCCTCTCTTTCTAGCATAGGCAATTTTTCGCGTGAGGCCGGATCTGTAGACTTCCTTCGGTCCTTTCCTTGCTTAGCAGGTTTTTTTCACTTCCAGAACATCTTTTTCTTCTTCCGACTACAAATGCTCCGACTTGTACTTTTCTGTAAGTCTATACTGTAGAATCGCCACTTCGGTTTAGTACGTCGCCATCTCTGGATTACTCAGTACCTTGTTGTGGTGGTAGAGATGAAATAAGTAGGGGCTAGTTGGGCTGGACTTGCTCCTCGAAGCATTGTCCACCAGTTTCGCCACTATTGTTTTGATCACTTGTCTCTAGTTGACTGGTCAATCCTCTACAGCTCCAAAGATGGTATTGGCTATAGTAACCGTAACCCTATTTGGCTTATCCAGATATAGGAGCAGAATTAAAAATTCCAATACTCGTCTATGCCTAACGTCTCTACAGTCATTAATGGCGTACTCCTCTTTCGGATGAGCTAAGTTCCGGAACTTCTCAAGAACATACTTGTTTACCCGGAAAGCGAATTTGTATCCGATTTTTGTGAAATCATAAACCTCTGCCCACATGTCCGTGGTTCAGGTTATGGGTCGACCCTTCACTATCCTCTCATACTGATTTGGAACTCGTTTGATGAGTTCCTGAATCATCTCTTCATTTTTAAAACTCCACAGCCTCTGTATAAATCCTAGACATCCCATTCTAGTTAGGTCCTCGTCTAGCAGTTTTCGGTTATCTTGATTAGAGTGGATGTTCGGAATGACCATCCGAGTTGTGATCGTAGGCTTCCAGATTCGGGTAGCTAGTTCTACAATGGAAACTTCCTAATCCAGTACAAACAGCACCATCCTTGCTTTTCTCTTCCTAACACAATTCCTATCTTACCATTCTTTCACTTAACTAACTGCGCGTGAAACCTTGCAAAAAAGAGAGAGGGAGAAAAATGGACATGGCGGTGGGCTTAAATAGCCGTTGGCTACCCAACATTCCTAGGGAAGACGGGTTTCAGACTGTTCCTCCGTAACGGTTCCCTAATCTCCTTAGCCAGAACCTAAAATTGTAGGCCCTCTAAATTCCATACTTTCTGGTTTCCGTCTTATGATTCCATCTAGCTCCGTTACGTCTTCGCCTTCCAGATGCTAGCTAATCCAAAGTCTTGTACTTATTGTTCCTAATTCCTTGCTTATAAGTAAAAATTAAAAAATTTCACACTACCCTAACTCTAATTCATCCTATTCTCTACCTGTTCAGGTTCTATGTGCTCTCACAAATTGAATAGTGCAACATCCAAATCAACAAAAAAATCAACACTTTTTTTTGTTCATTTTTATTTATAAGAGTTTGAAATAAGTTTTTGTAAATTAGGAATGTTTAATCTTTAAATGCCCAATTGACCGAATATGATTGATCTGAAATTTTAGGCTTATTTTGGTATAGGTAGTTAAACTCCTTTGGCTATTTAAAAAAAAATTTAAGGGCAGTTTTGAAGGTTAACTATTGGAAGCTTTCATTTTTTATTGAAAAAAATAAATATTTGATATTTGAGAGGTCCTACAAATACATATATGTACAATTAGTGAAGAGTACAACTTATCAACTTTATTTGGCTTTGAACAAAGTTTGCCAATTTTACTTGATTTGAGATTTTAAAAATTGTATGTATTATATTTGTTTTGAAAATGGTCCCAATAGAAAGAATAAATTGTTTTCATGATTTTCACTATTGGAAATTTAAACATGCAAGTGTTTATTTGAACTTATATACAATTTCTACTTATAAGAAAAATTGCATTTCAAGAATTGCAAGGTGGATTATCTAATGAGTTTGGAAGCTCTTCATTAGAACTTAAGATTTTTGAAAGTGCATTGTAGTGTGCTAATACAATTTTTAGTAGTTTATGTCCCTTCCAATCTCCAAAAATTTTTGTATGCAAATTTCTCAAACATTGTGGGGAGGGATACCATACTAAAAATCAGGTAATTACATTTTTCGTTATAATCACACAAATCCTGTGCAATTTCACATCCAAAATTAGAATACATTAATAAGTAAGCCCTTCAAACATCTATGTGGTTAGGTCTTGAAAAAAAAACAATTTTCTTCATTGGAAATAACTATATGCTCGTGTTCTTTTTCATAGGAAAACACACTTCAAAAGGCCTGGGCATATAGGGTTCAACCCCTAAATGTTCAACTACGTTTTTTTGGCATTATAGCAATTTTGGGTAGCTCACTACGAATGGAGAGTTCATTATTTTCTTTGAAATATTTGCACAATATGTGCCCAAAGAGTAGCTTTAAGCCCCAATAATTTTCATAACTTTTGACTACATGGTTAAAAAGTTATTGCATGATATGTCATTTTCAATGTTCGATAGGCAGCTCAAAAAAATTCTGAAAAAATCACTTTTTAAAAAAATAAAAATTTAAAATCGGTTTTCTAAAGTTATATATATATATATGAAAAGCTTCAAATCATTCCATTTTGATTTATGAGATGAAAGTTATAAGCAAATTTAGTTTGGGGGCACTTATGGATTCTCAACTTTAAAATAAACTTTGGAGTCCTTTATTGAATTCAATTTTCAATATTTTTTGAAAAATATAAAATCCTAGGATATATATTGTATATTACAACATTATAAATATTGTGATTCTCATTTTTCAATTCCATAAATATATTCTTAATAATTTAGTGTTTTGAATGATTGTCTATTTCTCTCTATTTACTATTTTTTTCCTAAATGTTGTACAATATTAAATGATCCCAAAATTTTTAAGCATGTAGCCAAGTTGCCTTGAAGAATGAATTCAAAGAGTAACCACCATTTGGGGCATTTTTAATACAAATGTGACCTTGTGAAGTGCAGCTATCTAGTCTTTTGCAAGGACAAAAAAAGGATTTTTGTAAATTCAAATGCTAATATCATGGAATCTAGGCGCTCGAAATTTCTCAAATTTTAATCTAATTCTTAGATGAAATTGCATGTTATATCTTAAGTGAATCTTATATTTGGATATATATATATATATAAATAGTTCTCTCTCTCTATAGTTCTATTTGTTTTCTAAGTGAATTTTTCTTTTGATTTTTTGGTCAGGATTTTCATCCAAGAGTTGGCTAATTACTACTCTCTAACTTCATCTATTCAAACTTCTTTCATATTTCACTTGTTTTACAAGTTTTACACACTTACAAATACATCTTTATTTAATTTATAAGGTTTTTGAACTTCATCAAGCTTGTTCTTAAATACCAAGGTCTCATATGAAATTGGTTTTCTAACCTTCCAATGTTTATTACTTTATATCTTGCTTTATATATTTTAAACTTGAAGAGTTTTGTTCTTGATTTTTAGATTCTAAATGACTAGAGCATATCATTCATGCAAAATTCAAAATGGTTGCACACTTACTAATCAAACCTTTCTAGCATGAATTATAGAGTTTCATAGTTTTGGATGGTTTTTAATCATCAAAAATTCATCTAGATTTATCTCCTAGAGTTTTAGTCTTTCTTAGTCTATTTTAGTCTTCTCAATGTATTTGGGTGACCAATGACTTTGGATGTGAAAGTTGATTTACTTTCTAATTCCACTCTAATTTATAAAACTACTTTTATATCCAAACTTGATCCAACTAATGTCCAAACTTCATCCTTCTATATTCTCCTTGGATTTTGTTTGTCTTAGGATTGTAGTGCCTTATAGGAAACCACTCTTTAAATTCTTTGTGAATATTTGACTAAATTTTACTTTTGAACTCAATTTAAGGTAAGTTCAACTTAGTGACTAAGTATGTAATCATCTATTGTACTATTTTTGGATATTAAATAGTTAATTTTTGGCAATTTTCATATAAATTAAACATTCTACCTCCTACTAAGAAATGTAAAAAAATAATTTTAGAATTATTTTATAAACGTATTAATTCATTGTTTTTCTTTTGTTAACCCATAAAGGACTAAGGTCGTTTTTCTACCAAAAAAACATTCAAAAATGCCATTTCTATAGTAAAGAGTAAGAAATTTTGAAAATTGCTTTTTTTTCATATCTAACTATAGTATCTTACACCTAACTAATATGAGAATGTGTGGAAAAAATTTCAAAAATTTTGTCCACAAAGATTGCAAGATGTTTGCTTTTAAAGTAAAAAAAACAAATTCTTCATCACAATGTGGGGTTAGATTTTTTGACTTTGAACCCTCTTAACCCCTAAAGAACCAAATGTTTTTTTTTTTTTGGCAACATAGCAATTTTTGGCAACTCACAATGAATGGAATTTTAATTTTTTTCTTTGAAATATTCACACAACATGTACCCAAGGAGGAGCTTCTAAGGCCCAACAATTTTCATAACTTTTGATTTCATGGTTAAAAAGTTATTGTATGTTACGTAATTTTCAAAATTTGGTGGTCAATCTAGGTAGCAAAAAAAATTCTTTAAAAATCATTTTTTAATAGAATACAAATTTGAAATTAGTTCTCTAGATATATTTATACATGGACAGCTTTGAATCATTCCATTTTGATTAATGAGATGAAAGTTATAAGGAGTTTTAGTTGTGGGTAATTTGTGGGTGGTTATGGAATCTCTACTCTAAAATAAACTTTGAAGTCCTTTACCTAACTCAATTTTCAATATTTTCGTAAAAAGATAAAAACATTAGGTGCACATTTTTTTATTACAACATTTCAACCATTGGGATTGTCATTTTTCAATCCCATAAATAAATGGTTAATAATTTAGTATTTTGAATCATTCTCTACTTCTTTCTACTTACTATTTTTTTCTTATATTTTGTATAATTCCAAATGATCAAAAAAATTTAAGCATGTAGCCAACTTGATTTGGAGAATGAATACAAAGAGTAACCATCATTTTGGACAATTTTTCATAAAAATGTGACCTTGTAAAGTGCAGCTGCCCGATTTTTTGCAGGGTAAAAAAAGGATTTTTGTCATTTCAAAGGTTAATATCTTGCAATCTACATGGTAGAACTTTCTAAAATTTTTCCACATCTTCTCAAACCACAGTACTATAAGATCCTATGGTTACATGTGTCTAAGAATGTTTTATTTCAAAAATTTGGTACTTGTACTAGAGATGGCAGTTTTGGAGCATTCTTGATGAAAACATAGTCAAAAACCTTTAGGGGTTAACTAAAATTTTTGGCATTAAAAAGTTTTGGGGTTTAAATATTTAAAATGGGAAATTGAATTGAGAGTCTAGGAAAAAAACATTAAAAGAAAATTAATTTGCATGCTTCCAAAAATTGTAAAGTAGAAGTAGCTATGAAATAGAAGGAAAATCTAAATTACATATATCTCTAAAATGGAATTAAAATGCACTATTCTCAATGGTGAGATTGTTTTAGGAAGAAAAACTAAACCATGTGGAACTTGTTTCTTTCAAATTGTAAAAATTGCATTCAGAAATGGATCTTGCAAGTTATTTTTTCAAGAAAATGCTCTATTTGCTCAAAAACAAGACTATCCATAACTTTCTCAAAACAAATCCAAATGGAATGAATCAAATCTTTTTATGTAGAAAAAAATTAAGGAAAAAAAATTCAAAAGAAAAATCAAATTAAATTTTTTTTTTTGTTGCCCCCTCACCCCTATTTTGACCTTATTTGGGCATAACTTTTATTCCCGGGCACTGATTGAGAAAAAATTATTCCATGAAGCTAATTAGTTCGTCTATCTTCAAAAAGAATTTCAAAAAATCATGACAAAAATTCAGCCCATAGGTTCCTACCTGAAATCCCATTAGTCCCCAAAAGGGACAATGGTCCTTTAAGGGTTAGTTGAAAAAATTCAAATAAAAATGAAGTTTAAAGACTCACCAAATATTTGGTCTTTTGGTCTTTTGGGTTTTTACTACAAACTCTAGTACCATTGTGTTATATTCCTCCAAGTCTATGATGATGGTTCTTTTTATTTTTTTTTACTCATTGTTTAATTTTTATAATTTCTTATAAGGGGATTTAATATTTTATTTTGGACCTACATTCTATAGATGCTCAAACTCCTCTATTTTGCGAGAATATTGTCAGTATAAAAGCATGTTAGAATTCTATAATTAATAAAATGCAGGATAATAAGATCTACATACTATTGGTTCTTCCCTCATTTAATTTTCTCTCGCTACTAAAATGTTTATAGATATGTAGATTTCAATCTAATTTTGAATTTAAAAAGTCAAAGAGATGGACATTGCTAATAGTAGACTTCTAGTCACTACTAAATAAACTCTTTTTTGAATAGTGGAATGTTTCCTTCATTAGATCTTTTTTGGATGGCATCAAAGGGCCGTTTGAAGCCTGTTCTCTATGCTATGAATTGGCTAATGCAAGCCAAAATAAAGTAATAAAATATTTTAAAGAAAAACTATGTTTATTTAATTTAAAAATTAGTTCATTACTATTATCTAATGTGGTACTTCCTTTGCCACATTAGACTGGTACCATGGCTGAATTCCCATAGTTTAAGAATTTGGATGAACTTGAGGCCTTGTAGACCAGCTAAATTTCAATTAATGCCAAATTCAAACTAGCCTATACTACTCTTGAGTTAGTTACTGCTAGTGTGTCAAAATTAGCTTTAGTCTCATTGTTGGGAAATCAAACTCAACTCTAGTTGAATAAGTGTCCAAGATTGAAATGGACTCACCACTAAGTATCTAGAATTGACACAATAGTCACACTACAATAGCAAATCAATAGCCTATTTATGACCAAATGGACCATGTCTAATGTTTTTCTATATTTCAAAATGAACCATGTGATTTTTCAAAGATGCCCAATTCCATGTTGGAAGTGAAAACTTATAAAAATTGTTATCCTTATTGAAATTGCTTGAAATGAGATCTTGATCTAAAGAGTATGAAAATTCAAAGCCACCACATCTCAATACAATAAAAATACTATAAATACTAATAAATCTCTATATCTCTACTATATGTTTCCAAACAAAAGTCTCAAGTCCAAAAACTTTAACTTATAAGGGCAATAAACTTCTATGGTGTATTCTAAATTTTTTTGGATAGGTTTATATAATATAAAATCTGAACTAGGTGATAGCCAAAAGAATTGTTATTAAAGACATGAACATGTGTAAGCTTGTGAAAATATATATGTCTTATTTCTCATTAGGTACCCAAATAAAAAATTATGGGACCCAAAATTCTAAATTCAACTTAGATGGCATGCTACTAAGGAGGACCCAATTTCTTGTTTTTTGAACTTGAACCTAATAATCTTGCAACCTACATGGTCAAATGGACTAAAAATTCTACACATTCCTTTAGAAGTTGAGTACAACTTGACATGATTGACATTTGATAAAACATACTTTAACTTTCAATTTTGCTTAATGTACTAGAGGGTGGTAGTTTGGGACATATTTTTGTGACTCACTATCAAGGAATTGTAGGGACTAACATTGTACTCTATCCCCCTCTACAATAATAGGAAATTTTGTATAATTGAGAAAAGAGAGTATTACATGTAGTGCTAGTATACCATGTGCTATTGCCACAACCAAAACCAAAACCAAAATATTTCAAATTTTTTAATTCATTCAAACTTTGAAATTCAATAACTTTTATACCATAGTGTAAGAGGTTGTGTTCTTGATACAAATAGAAAGCTTTATGCACAAAGGAGTGCAAAGGCTTTGTTTTGTGGCTTTTGGGGACAAGCTATGTGAAAGTTATAGTTTTTCCAAGATAAAAGATAATTTAATTTAAGTTTTCTATTAAAAAAAATCCATAACTTTCACATCATATGTCCAAACGCCATGAAATTGGTACAAATAGAAAGCTTTATGTACAAAGGAGTGCAAGGGCTTTGTTGTGTGATGTTTGGACGTGCAATGTGCAAGTTATGATTTTTCCAAAATAAAAGGTAGTTTATTTGATTTTGAATTCATAAAAACTTTGAAATTCTAGAACTTTCACATTGTAGGTTCAAATGCCATGAAACAAAGTTCATGCACCCCTCCTTGCCAAGAGCTTTTGAGCAGTACCAAGAACACCTCACGATTTGTTAGATCTCAACGTATCAAACAAAAAGAAACAAAAAAAGAAACAACCTATCTTAAGGTATAGATGGAGATTTCCCAAAAGTGATCCCAAACTTTTCCATCACTTTGCAAACTCCTCCATTGCCTAATTTTTGATGACACAAGAGCATGGTCACCCTTGCACAGTAGAAGTTGACACTCTTCATATGCCAATGATAAGTGCTTACATGGCCTCACAATATTTTCTTGACACTCAATCTTAGTGTGTCGAGGAATAGCCCTTGAAATCATTGCTCATTCTAAGTTAGTTTATCCTTTATTCTTGTTGATGAATGGTCAATGGTCATTGCACTCTTTAAAATTAGATGGAAAATTTGAGCTTGCTAAATTTGGCAAGTAAGATAAAACAACCCATTCAGTGGTCAGAATTGGATGTTTGACCTCGTGTTGTTACTGAAACTTTTTCAATTTTTTCCCCATTTAAAGACAAGTGTGAGGAACAATAGGTCCAATTGAAATTATATTTTATCGACGAAGTATGAGTTTGCTATGAATTTTTGAAATGTTGAGTGCATCATGGCCTCAAAGAGTCTGTTAGTAGACTACCCTATAACCAACAAAATCTGAATCCATGATGCTCATCTTACTACCTAATACATTCGCAATATTTTTTAACTTGGAAAGGCCTAGAATGTCAATTCTTACAATGAATTTCACATTGAAAAGTGGTAAGTTCCTATTGAGGTCACTATTCACTCCATTACTGTCATATAAAATCATTGATTGTGGCCCAAATCTCACATACTGAAAAAACCTAGAATGGGGTCATTTCCTAGGTGCCCACTATGGATCATTTAACTGCGATGGGTTGTTTTAGCTTAACAAGGATGTAGCAAGAGCAACAAAGAAGACAATATGCGTATTTGAAACTGCCTGGCCATCCCGCCAATTCACGAATTCCGCTTTCCACCTCCTCTTTGAAGAACACCTTGGGTGGGAAGTAGGGACAAGCAACACTTGGTGTTAAACCCATGTTCAAAATCCCACCATCCAATCTAGATCAAACGGCCCGAAACCTTGATCCTTAGTAGGTAAATTGAGGTTGTGTATTGGCTCTGGCCAGACCTCTAGGTATAAAGTGTTTGAACCACTTCTAGTTCTCTGTTCCTCACAATTTTCCTATGCCCTTTGTATTGGTTGCATTCTAATTGTCAAATTCTATATTTCTTTGCTTTTTCACGTTCGATTTTCAGTTGCTGCAATGGCGTCTAAGTTCACTAAGGAGTAGAAGGCTGGCAAGTCCAAAGCTGAGAAGAAGCCCATAGTGAAAAAAGCGGAGAAGAAGATCAAGGCCGACAGTAAGGGTAATGTGAAGAAGAAGTGTTCAAAGAAGAGCATAGAGACGTACAAAATTTACATTTACAAGGTGTTGAAGTAGGTATGTTTCTATGTAATTTGGCTTTTTCTTTTTTTCGTGTTTTGAGTTCTTTGATTTGTGAGTTGGCGTTGTGGTGCGTTTGAGACCTTGAAGAGGAATGGTTTTGTTTACCGAGCATCTTTTGTTGGGACAAGTGCATCCTGACACTGGTATCTCATCGAAGGTGATAGGTATTATAAACTCGTTCATCAACAACATCTTCGAGAAGCTTGCGTAGGAGGACGCTTATTTGGCTCGTTACAACAAGAAGTTGATGATCATTAGACGCAAGATCCAGACGTTGGTGCATCTGATCTTGCCTGGCGAGTCGGTGAAGCAGACAATGTCTAAAGGTATGAAGGCGGTGATGAAGTTCATGAGTGCATGAATGGTTGGACCGTGACATTGTCCCTCTCGAAACCTTTTTGGTGTATACGAACACCATCTTTTCTACGAAAGCCACCACTTTTTTTTTTCCTTTGCATTGTGGAAAGTATTTTGCCACAAGGATTAGCGTGTCCATCATTGTGGTTTATGTTTCAGCCTTTTATTTTTTGTGTAAATAGTGCATGAAAATGCAAGCAAGTCTTGTAGATTCTATTAGATTTTAGCTTGAGGATCTTAGGTGTTTGTTGCTTTTTTTATTTGGGGTGTTGGAAGCTCTTTTTGTTGTGTGGATGAAGCCATGCGATGCTCTAATGTGACTTGATGTCCTGCATCCTTGGATGTGTGCAATTGGTGCATTTCAATGATCTGCATTGAGGTGTGCATTCTAATATTGTTGATCCATTTATGGAGTTGGAGGAGGAGTTTTCTACACCCTAAAGTGTTGAAATTAATGGACACTTCTGTTGAGGCCTTAAACTTGCGTCCCTCCTGTAATTTGGTTGTTGAATCCTTTCCTTTCTGTCAACGAATGGAAGGGTTTTGGTGAGTTTTCGTTGCCTTGAATGTTATTCTATATATCACACCATTGAATGAAAATGACTTTCTCTGTGGTAGTCCTTTGCCAGTCTAGCCCCAAGTTATGTGTGTGTCGGAAAGGTTTGAGTAGGTTGTATGGAGGCTTTGTTGGTTCCAAATTTAATCTAGATTGCTAGAATTTCTTTGATTTTTGTGACCTAAAATTTGGAACCTTTTCAATTATGCATTTTGTAATATGATCAATAAACTTTGTGCCCCCAAAGCAATACATTCAAATGTGGACGCTTATTTTGTCGTTGGAGTGAGTATTTTTTATGCTCTTCAAACCAAGTCGCACTAGTAAATATATATATGCCTCTTACATTGATGGCTTGCATCCCAAGTGTGAATGAATTTCACCTTAAGGTAAAACTCATTCACAAAATTGGGCCGGAAGAGGAATGGAAGGACCCTAGTCTAAATGCCTTCCAAGCAATGGACTTATACATGCTTCTTTTAGATTTAAGTTTTCACATCAATTGCCCAACTAGAAGAGGGCAACCCATCTAAAAATTGCTAAAAGCACCTCATACTACTCCAATTTCACCAAAACTTGTGGTTCAAACTCTTAGGACAAATCCCTAATTAAAAACCTAGTCTAATTGTGCCATGATGGGCCACAATTGGTCCAAAATTGACCCTCAAAACTAAGGGTAACATACATTGTCTTCACCCACCACTCAAGTACACCCATACATTGCACTCCATAAACCCAATTGAACCTCCCTTCATACAACTTTATACTCCAAATTGCTTCCACCAAGAACTCCATACATGCTAATTAGAACCACTCTATCCTTGTGGTAAAAACAAGAATATTGTTATGAAAATTACAGTGAATTTAGCCTAAGATCCAATGGGCCATCAAGCAAAAGCAAGGAATGAGGGTCCTAACCACCATAATATGGGCAGCAGACCCTCCTTGCACAAACTCAATCACCAACGCTTCATTTTAGCTTTGATTTGGTTGAGACTTGTCTTGATAGAAAGCTAACTTTCATTTTCAGCTTTCTTCCAAATTTCAACTTCAAAGGTTGTATAGATCATCCGTAGGAACTGGTCGAAGTTGCACCTCATCATAATATGGGCAACAGACCCTCCTTGCACAAAATCAGTCACCAACGCTTCATTTTAGCTTCGATTTGGTTGAAACTTGTCTTGATGGAAAGTTAACTTCCATGCGCAGCTTTCCTCCAAATTTCAGCTTCAAAAGTTGTGTAGATCATCCGCAGCAGTTGGTTGAAGTTGCAGCTCTTCCTATAGGTCACAGTTATCCTTCATCCTTCCCAATTCTTCTAATTTCCACGTCATTCTCTCACAATAGGATGCAAACCTAATCGACTAATTCCTCTAACCCTCTTTCTAAGTCATTTCTTTCTTGATCTTCACACACACATTCCACAAGCATCTCCCCACACATACCAAAGAGGGGAGAAAGAAGAAGCATCCCAAACCCTAATTCAACTTTTTCCCTATTTTTCCAAGTTACTAACTTCTACTTACCTTCATCCATCCTTCATTTACTAAAAAATGCCTTTAAATTACTATTTTGTCTAATTTAGTGCTCCTATGACTATGTAAGTATTTTCTTAATAGTTTTCAATTCAATAACTTTTTTGGTATTTTTATATTTCTTCTTTACTCATAGTTTTCCATTCACATTATATTTATTTTCTAATTCTATGCTTGGTTTCCACTTGATGTTTTGTATTTTTACTTTTTATGTTTTTTAGTTAATAATTTGATCTAGGTTCATTTTCTATGAACTAAAAAGTGTTCAATCTAATGGTTGTAGCATACTTTAGGATATTAACCTTTTTAAATTTAAAAACTAACACCTAATTTTTATATTTTCAATTATCATATATGTGAACCAATATGGTGGTTCACACCAAGCAATGAAGCTCGTATATGAGCATAAAGCAAGAGCGTAGAGTGTAGAGTGTGGAATTGGAGCGTGAAGAATGGATTTAGTGCCATTTTCTATGATTTGATGTGGTAGAAAGTGAAATTTATTAGATTCTTTGGCAGGTTGGGTGATTATTTGTAGAAATTGGCTGTAAAATGTAGGCTTGTTTTTCATAAATTGGCATATTTTAGGGCAACGAAAAAGCCAGGTTTAGAAATGATTGGGTTTCAAAACTCAAACACCAAAATTTGTGCTTGATTACTATTTGAACGTGTGCATAAAATTTTTATAAGCTTTCACCACATGGAATGAAGGATTCACTACTAGAAAATTTCATTTTTCTGTTGTTTTGGTCGCGTTGATCTGGTCAAAATATGACAGAAATCTGTTGAAACCAACAGATTTCTGTCAGATTTTGACCGGATCAACGCGACCAAAACAACAAAAATACAAAATTTTCTAGTAGTGATTCTAATATTTGAAATCTGAAGAATTTATTAGTTTATGTGTTAATGTCTAACAATAACAACAACATTGAATCCCTCCTACTATGGAATTATTAAGGTACCATCTTTGTTGACTTTTGCAATTCTATTTTATAGGGTTTGGGGTCTATACACTAAAAGAAAACTAGATTGCCCATGAGTTTACACTATGTTGGGAACGACCAAACCATGTCATATGGTTTTTGTTGAGATCCTTGTTTTAAACGCTAAAATTCTACGTTGGAGTGTTGTTTCGAACGCTAAAATTCTATGTTGAAGTGCATTGCAATGCAAAATTTTGTGTTAGAATGCATTCCAACGCAGAATGTCAGTTTGAAAACTACACTCCAACGCAGAATTTCAATGTTTAAAACAAGGATCTTAACAAAAACCATATGACATGGTTTGGTCATTCCTGACACAGTTTAAACTCATGGGCAACCTAGTTTTCATCTAGTGATATATGTGCCAAATCTTACTTAGGATATAGAGCATCTGCTAAAGTTGCCCAAAAAGAAAGAATTGGGATACTTTAATTTTCGATGCGGACAATTGTTTGGGAATATTTTGAATTCCTATGAAGGATATTTGGTTGTACATCGTGTGTGAATATCCTTAAACCTTTAGTAACACATGAGTTTAGGCTTATGTACCTAAAAAGTAAAAATGGAAATAATATTTGGTTAAACAATTATCCTTCAAAAATTTAGACTTGATTTTGTTTGAATTTCTAGAAAGTGTAATACAAGAATCCTATGTTTATGTATCTATGACCATGGTAGTAGCCCTATCACCGTGCATCCAAGACCACAGACTTGAGGTTTCATTGCAAACATAGGATATGGATGGGTACCTATGACCATAATCCCAAGACCAAAAATATATTCTTTCATCATGGATTTCAAGAGGGGGAGGCGTTAACCTATAATCGTGTCCCAAGACCAAAATCATACCCTATCACCATGGATTTAGGGTGTGATCATAAATCTATAACCATTATCTAATACTGCAATATACTTATGGATCTAAGACCTCAAGCTTATCCTTTTAGGGTTAAATAAGGGCATACAATTAGGATTGCGAGGAAATGTGGTATTGAACATTGTCTATTGACTTTCGTTTATGTTTACTATACGTCCTTTAAAATTTTTAGGATTCAAGATTTAGGGTATAGGATTTCAAGTCTAAACTTCATAGAAACTACTTATCGTTGGATGTACATCTTCATATTCTATTGTACACTAACGTGCTTATGCTGAAGTGCTTCAATGGTCACTTGAACATTGGAGCTCTAATTGTTGAATAATTGTAATTGCAATGTGTAGGATTAGCTTAACATTTTTATGCAATAGAGTGAGAAAGCATAAGGGAGGCAATCCATTTTTGATCACTTAAGCACTTTAGCATATAAAAGATGTTGATATATTGGTTGAACAAATTTGCACATGCACAAAAATAGTGTTTAGGACAATTTCATATTCGCTTTAAATTTTATTTCTTAAAACAAAATTACCACTTCTTTTATATTTGAAGATTGGGTTCAACCCATTGTGATCATATAGGTCTTTGATTTACGACTAAGGCCTGGTTGCAATATTGACAATCTTGCAGCCAATCATTATGTGCTACAACAGTGTTAGCAACTACACCATAGATAATCAATATGCATCTTCAATGTACGGGAAGCTAACCCACTATAGTGCTAAAATGTGAAAATGAGGTGGTGCTCATTTGAAATGGGTTGTGCACTATAGCAAGTTCTAGTCATTTTACAAATTTAGGAAATCGTTCAGTGCATAGTTGTTTGATCCTTGAGTTGCCTCTCGATACTGAGAGGCAACTTTTCAATGGTCCTCGGGGGGCGCACTACAAAGGAAGTTCATGGGTGAAGACCCTTACTACCCATTTCTACTTTTTCTAATTACTTTCTAATAAACTATAATTTCAACCTACAATTTTGAGCTTTGTTTAACAATGTCTATAGGTTTCTATTGCCAAAATTTTCAATCCTAAATAACATGTGATATATTGTCTAGAAAGGATTGAAAAATGAACTAAAATTCAACTAAAATATTTATAGAGATCACATGAAGATGACTATTGTATCAATATTTAGCCAAAATGTACTTTCAATAGAAAGCTATTTTATAAATTTTTTTTCTCATTTTTCAAATTTGTTTTTCTTATATAATATAGGGGTGTGAAAGTTATTTTTAGCTTTATAGTGTACCTTTTTTCTTCTAAAATTTGTAACTAATTATTATTAACATAAAAAAATACCAACAATTCAAAATATAAACTTTCAAAGTAGGAAAATCTATTCATATTTTTTTTAAGAAAAACAATTTAGGATATAATATAGGGGGTCCAAAACTTGGTTGCTCCTCACCCATGAACTTCTTTTGTAGTGCACCCCCCGGGCAATTCTCATCTTATCCATCATTTTCTTCTATTATCCTACCATCCTCATTATAAAAATTGAATATGGACAAGATCAATTGAATTAGACAAGGTTCAAGGTGAGGCCATTGTTAAATTTCTGGCATTCATTCATTAACAATATCAACAGCCTTATATGAATATTTAATGGTGAGAGATATACATGAATCATCCTAGAGGGTTGAAGACGAGCATGAACACTTGCTAGTACAACAAGAATGGGACAAATTGAAATTGAAATTGAATAGTGGCCCTTTTAGTCTCACTACACTTTTTGAATAAAATCCCATTGGAACACGTCACTCGAAGGTGTTTTGCTCTATGTTAGTGCCCATGGTTTAGAACTACGTTCATGTCCTAATTGGATTTGAGCTTCAAGATACCATTCTGAAGAAGACGTTTCACTTTGTTAAAGCTAAAGCTTGGAGCATGAATAAAAAGATTTACTTTTGCATCTAATTGACAAATGCCAACAAACTGAAAGTACAAGTGCTTGCAATTTGCCCATTGTCCTCTTTTTCCTAGAGCCTTTGTTGACATCTCTTTGAAATATGGGCAAGTACATTCAGGAAATGAACTTATAGTGACTATGTACTGTTTAAAGGCAAGTAGTGTACCTTAGTCAAGTATGATGATGCACCCAAAGCCAAGGTGCGGTACCATAGTTCCCTAACAAACCGTTGCCTTCAATGTTAGGGCTAAAGTGCAATTATTAGCTTGTTTATTGTAAGTGCTTTAGGATTCCTTCGCATCTTCTTGCTTGACTGCATCCTAGGATGCTCCATGGGAGACTCTGGAATTTGAACCCCTGAAACATCAACTAGTAGATCATGGTTTCCAAATAGCCTGCGAGGGGAGATTTCAACACGTTGCAAAAGATGGAACCCCACATTTTGAAGATACAAAATCTCTTTTGGCGTTAAACTAGTTCCAACTTTTACTAGCCAAGAATGACACTTTTGGTTTAGAAAGAACCCATTTTTGTCGTGAACCTTTCACGCAACACGAAATGTTGTTGTTGCAGAAGAAAAATTCCATCTTCTCAATTCTATTCTTCATGTAATTGTCCATGCTTTTGGTGTACATAGGTGCAACGGTGGCTCTATTGCCTTGCACTATCTTCGCAATGTACTTCTTCCTTATAATGGCCTGCAATGCAAAACCCACCTTAGAAGATGTCTTATTCAACTGGGCAGTATGCCATTGAGACTCGTCACAATTAGTTTCTTGAACGCTTCTCACTTGAGAGGCTGAATTGTTGTGTCAATTGACATTAGATTATATGACTTCAATAACTTTGTATTGTCTTCATCTATAGATGGCCATGCTTCTTCAGCAATTTTGTCCAAGCAAATAACTGATGTACGTGCTGTGGTGGCCCTTGTTCCTATATAGGGTTGGGAGAAATTCACTTTGTCAAGGCGGTGTGAATTGTGCTCAGAACAAGGTGGAAGGTTGGGCATTTGCTTCTCAAATCCAAAACTTCTTTGCCTTCAAAATGAGGCTCTCTAGTACAATACTCTCCAAGATTTGGTATAGATGCCATGGCATCATTCAATCCTTTTGGATTACCTATACGTTAGACATACTTTGCGCTAAACAAAGCGGTAGTTCTTTTCTTGGACCATTTCTTGGATTCTCATCTTTCAAAAACTGGTAATATCTAACCATTTGCATGAAAGCACAAACGTAGTCATCCACAATAATCATGTACAAATCAGATTCTCACTTTCCAAACTCCTGCATCCACTTATTATAGACCGTCTCAGCAAGGTTTCAAGTAGAAACTTGCGCAAGTTCATCTTTAGATAGTCCTTGTTCTACAGAGCACATGTGAGGATTACAAAAAAAAAAGTACAAAAGTTTTAGTGTTTGACAATTTAAGTTTAGAGTTTCTGCATGAAGAACTTATCAATTTGAAGAGAGCAAGTATTTTTGAAATGCATGATTAATAAGGCCAAAAGAAACAACAGAAGCATGAAATTTAGCTTCAGAACACTAGAAGAAACCCGTGACGTTTTGTAATTTTTTTAGACGGATTTTAGGTGACGTCGGAAAAAACAACTTGTGTTTTTTTTGTGTCTAATATAACATCTGGATGTTATATTAGACACAAAAAAACACAAGTTGTTTTTTCCGACGTCACCTAAAATCCGTCTAAAAAAATTACAAAACGTCACCTAAAACGCGGGTTTCTTCTAGTGGAAACAAAAGGTACCAATTACACATAGAGAATTCAAGAATCTTACAGTGTCTATGAATGCTCCCCACTGTCTATATGGAAAGTGCCAAAACACTAACCATAATTCTAAGCACCTAAGATCGTCCACAATTGTAGCTCCAAAAGAATGCCACCACATTTGAATTGCATGAAACCTAATTTTTGACTTTGTTAAGGAATTAGTACCTTTATACTGCTTGCACAACTTTCAATGCTGATCTTGAAGGTCACCACAAATGTCTATTTTTGTGTGTTTTTCATCGACTGAGTCTAGTGAAATAAACATATATGTTCTCAATTGGGCACGGGATCGGTTGGGTCACCATTTCTATAAACCATTCGCATTGTATTCCAATATGCTTGTGTCAAATCAGCCATGAATCCCTTAAAGTAAGGCATTGTAAGTCCATATCTACCCATACCAACGTTTAAGTTTTTCCTAAAGTCGCATTGGACAACTACATCTTTTGATTGCATATCATATATCACAATAGTCATGACACAACAGTAGCTTATGTCATAAATATGACATATAATTGTTGTCTTGCGTTTCACTTGTCTAACATGATCAAACATGATCCAAGCATCTTCTAGGTTACCACCAAGTTGTATATGTGTTACCAAGTCCACGCCACTACTAGGACCGATCTTTGACATTTTGAAGACAAATACTTTATCAAAATCAGATCCCTATCTAGGGAATTTGTTCTTTTGTACAAAAGTGCAATTGCTACAACCATGGAGTTTTGTGATGCTATCCATAACTCCAAAATGGCGAAAGTACTTGAACGTTCCACTCAACTTGGTCCCAAATCAAATACTAAGTTCCTTCTTTGGATGCCCGATAGTCTCCATCTTTTACAAGGTGATTGTGAGTACCAAAATGAATACAAGCTCAAGTCATGTCCTTGGAACCAACTACATAGTAGATTTTGGTAGAACAACTATTAATACAGGATGGAACAGTAGAGTACATCTTGCACGCGATAGTTGAACCACGTGGAGGATTAGCATGAACCTCAAATGGAATAGGAGAACAACCATCCCATTTAGTCTCGTTGATGAGGGCTACACGGTGTTGAGGAGTGAGGTAGTCACAAGTTGGGTTGTTACAGCAAAGATGCCCCATACAAGATGACATACAAAATGTGAAACCCTCTCCATTCTTGATATTCATTGTGTGAAGATTTGACGAGATGTGACCATCTGTGAGTCCCGATTTTGTCACCCAGGACTCAACTATTATTTTTCTATGCTTATATGTTTTTGAGTGTAGTTTTAGATGTAAAAGGACGAGGATTAGGCGTTGGACAGAAGCATAGAATGCACATGCCAATACCCTCCCTAGTCACTTTAGGCCTACTTTTATACGTATGCAACCAAAACTCGCATGTAAATAGGGTAGAAACCTCACTTTTGTATATAGAAAACATGTTATGTAGAAATGCCCGATTATCTACACTTAACCCATGCATTGTGACATGTATTGGCTAAACTTGGTCAGAGGGAACTTGTGAGAACCCCATACTGGAATTCCCTTGATAGGTTTCAGTTTCCCCATCCCATCGACGAAACAATAGAACCCCCAAATGTTAGCTTGCTGGTGAAGAAACTCAAGACTGGAGCATGGAAGGGCATCTACAACATAAGTATGGTGACTTGGAGTGGGAGTCGTGCCAGGAGTCCAACGGAGCGATCGCCGCGCCAAAATTCCTTCAATTACAAAAGATTCTCTATTCACCAGAAGTTAAAGGAGGTAGCGGGATTTTGTACTCCTTTTTCCACATGTGCAAGGTATGAATTCAAATTGCACATAGCTTGAAGAACTCCATGAAAGGTTCCCCAAGAAGTCTCGGTTGTTTCTGATCATTATAAGATCTTTTTCCGAGCAATCAACCGCCTGAACTTGATATGGTAAAACTGTGAAAATTACCATGAGTGCGGTAAAATCTCACTAAAAATTAGAGTAGCTTTTTTCATCATCATAAAGCGCTCCGACAAGTTTCACTACATTCCGATAGCGAGATGTGCCAGAATTAAAAAGATCCTCCAAACCCGGTGAAATTAACGGTCAACCGCGAGCTTTACCGGCGCTTCGGGAGCATACGACATCGGAATGAAATGAACTTAGGGTCTTTTCTGACTTTCTTGGACCTACCTAAGAGCCTAGGCTAGTTACTTTTAGCTTTCAATAAAAACTCCACCTTTTGGGTTTTTTACCTAGGGTTAGTTCTAGTTGTCGCCAATTTCTATGAGGTTTTTGAGGTAGGAAAAAGGGGTAGGGATTGCGCTAAAGGCTTCAGAAGGCCACCCTAGGCTAAAAGTGGCCTTCTGAAGCCTTTAGCGCAATCCGTTTGCAAGTTGGAGCTTTTCTCCGAAAGTTACCACATAGGGGCAGCATAGAAAGTGGAAATCCAAGAAGATTAGGATGAAAATCTTAAGTGATAAGATTACCTTGTAGGAATTGAGGGGGGGTGAGGTCCTTGGATTAGTATTTAAGGGCTCTCATTTTCCTCTCAAATCACCCCTTAGGTTCATTTTGAACTGCCCCATTTCATTTGGATCTATTAAGTTGGATTTTGGCTAATTTTCGTCCACGTTGCCAAATTCTCGTGTTTTTCGGGCATTTTAAGCCCATTGTTGATACTTTTCAAGCTCTCTTGAAGGACACTAGGGTCCCTTCAAGTTTGATTTGAGTCATTGAAAATTGAGTGTCTTTCACGCAAAATGATTAGTATTACAATAATCATTTATTAATATAGACAATTTATATATATTTTGTACAAATGCATATCACAATGAAGCGGTCCTATATATATGTCCTACTTCGGATTAATCTAGAATCCATATTTCTTCTCCATAGGTAATAGAATGAAGTAGAAAACATACTTGATCCCCATTTGTTTTAATTGATCTTCATTTATTGGCTTGATAATGGCACAAATCATTCATTAATTTTATAGGTACAATTCTTAGCCACCCTTTGAATACATACACTCATTCACTATATCCTATATTATGAAAATAATTTTTTTAATGAAAATAAAAATTTGGAAATAAACTAGTTTTAGGTTTTAGACTCGGGGGGGGGGGGTAGTCATCGGGCGGATTAGCAAACTATGAGCGAAAAAATGATAGGGTATTTTTTATTCATTTGGGCTAAAAATTATAAAAGAGTTTAGAGTACTATAGGGTATAGAATAATAGGCCCCATTAGAAAATGCAGTAGTACTAAAATAGCCCCCTTTATATTAAATTCTTTGGCCAAATGTCTGAAATTGCTTATTGTACTATAGGAAATATACATCTTAGTTCATGTAAGACTCTCGGATTCCTACAGTGACTTAACTACTCTTACAACTAAGTGTTATACATTGTACATGGATACATAATTTAGGGTCTGACTACTGTAAGTTAATACGGAGAATGATTTAATATTACAGAATACAAGATTGTGCAGATCTCGTTTAGGGTACTCAGTGATGGTTTACTGCGCTTAGGGGTCAGTTCAATCTGGCTCAGTGATGGGGTTTTCGGCTTAGGGGTCAGGGCAATCTGGCTCAACTCGGCTTAGGGGTCAGTTCACTTGAAGCCGACCGTTGCGTCTGAGTTTGCAAGGAAGAGGTTTAGGGTTTGTTCAATTGGTCGGGACTGGGTGCAATCTCCCGACGTGTGCAAGAATCCGGCCGTGGCGTGTGCAAGGACCTGAGTTTGCTGTCGACGAGGTGGAGGGTTTGTGCAATCAATTTGCTTTGGACGAGGTGGAGGGTTTGTGCAAGGACCTTAGTTTGCTGGATACGGGGTTTACGGTTTGTGCGCCCGTTCAGTTTCGGGTGTCCCACAGCAGCCCTCGTTACGGTTTGGGGCGGATCTGTGTTGTGCGTGTAGGGTTTACGGTTTGTGCAATCAATTTCGTTGTTTGGCTACGAGTTTGTGTAATCAATTTTGTTGTTTGGCTACGGTTTGTGCAATCAATTTTGTTGTTTGGCTACGGTTGGTTCGTTGGGAGCATCCCCAAGCAGCCCTCGTTACGTTTTGTTGCAAATCCGTCACGGTTTGGTGCAGATCTGTATTTTGGTTTTAGGCTTTACGACTTTAGGGTTTGGGGAATTGTTTTTTCTGTGTCTTTTTCTTGCGTGACAGCGTCACATGGTGCCTGGGGTCGCTGCGATCATCTTGGCACCTGCTGCTTTGAGGTATTGCTAGTCTCTGAATTGGGCAACGTAGGATTTTGTATTGCGGTTGTCTTGTGGTCTTCAGGCTCTTGTTAATTTGTGGTTTACCTTTCAGGGTTTAGGGTGCGTTGCTCTTGCGTTCTGGATCCAGATGTGCTGCGTGGTGTAATGACAGATTCGATTTGTTGAACGCAGGGTTTAGGGGCATAGATGATGGCGCTCAATTACAAGATCAGATTGTACTCTGTGGAGGATGATGTGGGGCGGCCGGAGCTACTCAATCCGTTTTTTTGCAACTCCAGCGATACTTATGCGGATTTGCGCATGCGCTTGGAGAACGGGGAATGCGTGGAGTGGCCTTTCCTTTTTTGGGACTTAGATGATGCATGCCAAATACCAAAGCGGTTCGAGGCCATGAACCCGGTTAAAGAACGCGTTTATGTAATTCCGTCGGTGGAGGGCGACGCCGGACGTCGCAAGCGGTGTCGTGTTGGGGACCAGGCTGACACGAGGAGCAACGACTTGGCAGCAAAGCAACCAGGGCAACTTACGGGTTTGGGAGGTGTCCAACCGTGTGGCACGGATGTCTTGCACGCCGGTGCTGCACGGACGTTGGAGGAGGCAGGAGCTGCCGGTTTAGGGCATCCCACTGAAGTTCCAGAATTTCCTAAAGACGACGAGGCTGAGCCACAGCCGACACTGTCACCTACTGATGTGCTCGAGGAGACCCTGCTACAATCCACGCTGTTAGCCACTGATGTGCTTAAGAATTACAAGCAGGGTGCAGAAAAGCTGAGAAGGGAGCTAGAGTCACTTGATTTTGCAGATCACAAGTGGGACCTAAAAACTTACGATCACTGTGGCTTGGCTGTTGTGAAGATATATTACGGGGAGTGTAAGAGAGAAATTGGGGGTACGGGCCGTGATCACTCCCGGATTGCAGTGCAAAACCTATTTTCAAATTTTTCAAGAAGAGTCATTTACATTCAACTCTCCACATCAAGCAATGGTGTAGGAAGAGGGGTTTAGTGTACAACGACCACCCAAAGGAGGGCAAGTCCAGCAAACCCATCATTTTGACACCAGCAGATCACCGGCGACTCGTGGAGGAAGGTGTTAGCATTCTTCAAAGTGTGAATGACTTGATCTCCTCAAATGATCCTCCGTTTGTAATAGTCAGAGATGTGGGTGTTCCCCAATTGAAGTCCTTTTGGTTCAAGGTGCGCTGCAAGCTCGATGGAGAACTACTGCTCTTGTGCCCGCAGAAGGGGAACCTTAGACAGAACTTAGAGAATCACGTCCATGGCCTGGTTCATACGAAGTGTTGTGAAGACTTGGCTGCGGCAAGCAGTTCGTCGAAGAGTTCATGTGCAATCAGCTCCCACATAAGACTGAATCTTGTGAGATATCAAGTAAAGGGTGACACCAAAGTTTTTTTTGGAGTAAAAGCTTTCTTCTGTCAAATTTCGTTGTAACTTAAATTGTCGTTGGCCTGAAATATTCTCAACATTTTTTGGGTCCATGCTACATTATATATGTCGAGAACATTCCCTAAACCAAACCACCCCATTCAATTTTGGGCCAAAATTATAGTAGAATAATTTTTCAATCTAATTTACCATATCATTTATTCATAGAAAATTGGAATTGTAAGTAATGCAAGCCCCTTCTCTATTAACCCAAATTAGAAAATTACATAATTGTAGCATGTGAAAAAAAAAAAAAAAAGTAATAGCCCCCTATAAAATAGTGGTTGGTTGCTCATATATCCTTATTTTTTTAAGGCACAGCACCCCCCGAGGTTTTAGAGTTTGGGGTTTAGCCTTTTAAAGACTTGTATTAAACCAAAATATGCATTATCAATGGAATCATTACTGATATATAAAAAATTACTATTTTTAATTTTTCATCCTCTCCCATTGTTGAGCTCATTTGTTTATCAAGCATCAGATTACAATTTGGAGCCGTTTTCTGCAATCTGGAAAGCTATGATCTCCTTTGCACGAGGAAAGTGGTCATAGACAGCAAAGGCCTTTCTTTGCAAAGGGGGTATGGGCTCCACCTCCCAAACACCCTTGAGGGAATGAAGCAGGCAAGGTCTGCCTAGCATCTTAAACCAATCCCCCTTACATAGGGGAACAAAGTAGGTCTGCCCTATACTTTGACTATGTTTTCATCTATGTAGTCTATATATCATAGGGCATTTCATTGTTAAATCCAATGCCACCTATTTCCTTGTTTAATGACAATTAGACACATATTGGCCTAAATGGTAATTGATGTTCAATGTCATTTGTAGCATTTCAGTGACAAAGATAGGTACTTTCAGGGTATTATAAGCACACAATACGTGGTTAACCTCATCATCGTGGATGTTCCAAAAGGTCTCTATGTGCCAATGGTGTCAGCTCTTCTTCACCCAATTTCCAAGTGGAACAAGTTAAAAAAAAACTACCTTTTTCCTATCTTTGAGAATACCTCCACGACAATGGCGGTTGGTGCTACGTATACGGATATTATTGTTCAAGTTTTTTGTGTCACATGTCATCATATGGTAGTACTTGAAGAGGATAAGGGTAACTTCGACGACCTCATTGCTTTGCCCATGCCAACAATTGTAGTTGGTCAAGTAGATCCGCCACGCTTTGATTTTGTAGCCATAAATTTGAAGATGACATTCATGGCTTGTATACTACATCCTCGTCTTTTAGAAATTTGAAATGATTGTGTTGTAGAGTTAGATCCGCAGACAAAAGAAATTGAGAGTAGTTCAACTTCAAGTCATGGTATCTATTATCAGGTTCAAAATTTTTTATTTCAACTGTAGTATTGTTCAATTTTTAACATTAAAATTTGTAGTCTTCAAATAGGATGTTGTTTAAATTGATCCTCATTTTGTCTATTAGGATTGTCAAACCAAGATGTTGAAGACAATCAAGACAACATCTTCAAAAAATCTATTGTATATTTTCTTCAACCATCTGACATATTCATTGACCAACACTTTTGAACTCCATAACTACTAGCCTTTTTAATCACAACATCATAAAGACGTGATTTTGGGTTAAAATAGGTGAACCTTAAACCCCAAAGAAACAACTTTGTGTCATTCTGATCATTTTGACCTACAATTATCTAGAGCAATAGTGTTAATTGATGAATATGTTATGTGCTACAGAAAATACACGATGATTGTTGCAAAGACTATTATATTATCCCTTCATTAACATGTTTTTCAAATTCTTGAGATAGTGTAAGTATTCACAATATTTCAAGAGATTTCAACTGCAATAGAACCTAAAAACAACAATTGATGTTCAATATTGAGCAAGCACTATGACAACTACTAATCCCAACCCTTTATTACACTAACTATCCAAGATCCATATTATCCTAATTGGGTGGTACATATCTACATACAATGCATTAGTGATTGAAATAATTATCCCTTCTTTGAATCAAATGATCCTATTCCACTTTGCCTACTCACAACATAGACATCAATTTTCAATTTTGTATATGCTTTACTAATCTATCATTATGACTGAAATTGCAAAGCTTTTCATGCAATTGTTACTTTCATTTCTATCCTCAACTCAGTCACACCCTAACTCTTCTTACATTCCACTACTATAAATTATAGTAAGATAATTCACACCCTAACTCTTCTTACATTCCACTACTATAAATTATAGTAAGATAATTCACAGCTATGAATTTAAAGTATGCATTCCAAATCCCAACCACCAATTATAAGCTCACAATCCCAGTCATAGAATCCTATATTTCTATGGATCATAACCTTGTAGTAATAAAAATACCAAATTCAATTCAACAATGGAAATATCTTGAAATTTGACCAATTTTCATCTACTTCATCATACATTTTAATCCAAATTTCCACCTACATTCATCTATTTTCTATCCACTTTCATCCACTTTGGCTTACATTTTCCATCCAAAACTCATCTATTTTATAAATCCACTTTCATTCATTTTTTCATCCACTATCACATTTATATAATCCTACTTTTTTCCTTGACCGCTCATTTTTCTTCCAATATAACCACTCACCGCTTCCCACTCCGCTTCCCAATCGCCGCATCCCGCCTCCATCTCACATACTAGCAAGGTTTTATACAAAGTTGTCTCACATACTAGCAAGGTTTTGTACCAAGTTGTATATGGCTAGTCTTGTTTGGCTGGAAATGGGAAATCACCTATTCAACTTCAATTCCCCATTTGCAGCAAGCCACCCAAATTCACATTATGTGGTTATAGACCCTAAAAGCCAAAGTCCTTTCATGAAATGCGACGTTGTGGATCCCAAATTAGTCCATCTTACAAAGCGTTATTCAAATAAACGATTTCGTGCGAAGCATCCTCTGTTCCATGAGCAATACATATTCCCATCACGTCAGCGAGAAGGCGTGACACAAACATCAGGTCGAACTTAACCAAAACCCTTCGAGTAGTTGGCAAACAGGACAGGATTTAACACAAAAACTACAGAAGGAACGCAATTTTACAGTCAAACGCCAGCATTCGCCAGTCACAACAGATCAAGATTTAGGAAACTCCTCGAATTGCCTAAACAGATCGCCAATGTTAATAAATGCACCCGACAGCAAAACACGGAACTACATCACTTAGGTCATCGCCTACAGCACGTCCCCCATACAAGACTACCGCATGACGCCATACCCACAATAAGACCAGTTGCCAACACCACAAACAAGAAAAACATCTCGTAACAGCTTCGATCCAATTCCAATAGCAGGCACAACGACCGCATGCATTCTCACGCACAGCAGAACGCCTCATTTAATCAGTGACGCTCTCATCGCTGGGAGAGAAGTCGAGCAAACAGTGCTTCCAAATGAGGAGCGGTGGCTTTCTTACAAAGGATGGTGTTCAGAAACACCAATTAGGTTTGTGTAGGGCCGGGATTCACCAGTGCTTCAAGCACTCGTAAACTTCGTCACCGCCTTCGTCCCTTCCGACACGGCGTGCTTCGCCAACTCACCAGGCAAGATCAGACGCACCGCAGTCTGGATCTCGCGACTGGTGATCGTCGGCTTCTTGTTGTACCGCGCCAACCGAGCGGCCTCCTGCGCCAGCTTCTCGAAGATGTCGTTGATGAACGAGTTCATAATACCCATCGCCTTCGACGAGATACCGGTGTCAGGATGCACCTGTACAAATAAAAGGCCGTTACGTTAGACAACCCACGACGAAACCATTCCCCTTTCAGAAGCTCAAACGCACCAAAGGACCCCAACCTCACCATAACGCGAAACCCCAAAACCAGACACCAACGAATCTCAAAAACACAAAAAAATGAAGCAAAACACAGACACATACCTGCTTCAACACCTTGTAGATGTAAATCTTGTAGGTCTCCACGCTCTTCTTCGAGCGCTTCTTCTTCGCATCGCCCTTGCTATCGGCCTTGATCTTCTTCTCCGCCTTCTTCACCACCGGCTTCTTCTCGGCCTTGGACTTGCCTGCCTTCTGCTCCTCTGCAACCTTGGGCGCCATTCCAGCAACTGATAATCGAACGAGAATAACGAAGAGATACAGAAATTCAACAAAAATGAAACTCAGACGAAAGCGTAAGAAAACTGCTGGTAAGACTGAAACGAAGATGATCCAAAATGCTTTATACCTGGGGGGCTGACCCGAACCAATGGGCGGACTCCGTTTCCCTACCGAGGATCGAGGTTTCGGGCCGTCCGATCTGGATCGGACGGTGGGATTTCAAAACCGGGTTGGCGCCAGGCCCTCTTCCCGCCCGAGCAGGACTGGCGGGACGGGCACCAGGCATTTTCAAAAACGCTTCCCTGTTGAATTCGTTTATGTCACCATTAGTTACATAAATGTCATACCGTAACCAGGAGTTCGATTACGGAGGGAAAAGTCTCAGATCGCCTTTTAAAAATCTTCATGCAATACTACGTTTGTCACAATGATACAAAATTTCCTATTATTGTGTGTGGGGTTATAGATTGCGATGCTAGTTTTTAGAGTTTCTTGATTGTGATTCACCAAAAAAAATGTTCAAAACTACCACTCGCTAGTGCATGAAGCAAAATTAAAACATAAAAGTATTTTAATAGTGCATGTCAATCATGCCAATTTGTGCTTGACTTTTAAAGGAATGTGTGGTAATTTTAGTCTCTTCAAGCATGTGGGTTATAAGATTACAAGGTTGAAGTTTGAAGGAGAAGAAGAAATTGGACCTTTTCTAGTAGCATGTTGTCCAAATTGAATCAATTAGAATTTTGGGTTCCATAACTTTTTGTATAGGCACCTAATTGAAAACAAGAAGAACATACATATTTTAAAACTTACATATGCTTGCATCTTTGGTAATGATTCTATTGGTTAATCCAAATTTTGTTTGGCATGAACCTACTAAAGCTTTTGAAAAAAAATACCATAGAAGTTTATTGCCTTTTATACGTTGAAATAATTGTACCCGAATTTTTTTTTGAAATATGTAGTAGATTCTAGAGATACATAGATTTTATTGTGTTTGTAGTATTTGTATTGTATTGAGGTGTGGTTGCTTTAAATTTTCATAAAAGATGAGGTCAAGTTTTCTTTTTTCATATAGTTTCAATAAATATAGCAATTTATATGAGTTTCATTTCCAACGTAGAATTAGGTATCTCTAACAATTTGAACAACTGGTTGGCTATAGTTATGGACCTTGTTGCTTAGATAGTTTTTATTCAAAGTTTGCCTTGGAATTTGACACTAATTGGTTACATATAATTTTTGAATATCAAATCCTAAATAAGGACAAACCTCAAACCCAAGGGTAGATAGAATTTAGACTTTGGTATTTTGATTGTGACTTATCCAAATTTTCTATGGCAAAAAGAAGCATTACTAGGGTGGCAACTTGGACTTTGCCACTAACCACATTAGAATGTGGATTTCTAAATTATAATTTTAAGATATAAAATTACAAAATTTGACTTAGTCATCTACAGAACAATACTACAGGATTTAGGCCAAAAGCCTCCTACACTTATCATCTAAATACAAATAAAATATTTTAAAATTAGCATGAAGTATGTTCATTCATAAATCTCTAATTTTTAATAGTACCACAAACTTCCATCAACCTTTATGTCAGGCTTATGAAAGCTTGATTGGATTTATGTCAAGTAAAACTTGAATTAAATGAAAGTCAAGTTATTATCCAAAAAGCTAATTTATACAATCTTTGTAAAAATATATGCCTTTTCTTTTATTGATTGCCATAATCAAAAATTATGGGATTCAAAATTTCAAAGACATCTTGATCAACAACCAAAAGTTCTAGAGAGGGATTTTAGGTTGCTCTTGATGTAGTGATTTATTCAATTTGCAAACACTCTGAAGAATTCATGGTTTCACTTTGGATATAGTATTCCACCTACAACTCATTTGTCAAAATATTACTTGTAGTTGTGAACAAAGGCTAGGTGATTTTATTGCATTGATTATCATAAAACCAGTTGCCATTTTGAATTTTGGATGCTGATTTTTCTTCTATAGTAAACTCCATTATTTATGCAACCTTGTGGCCACTATGACATTTGCAAAAAATGTGCTGGTGAAATTCTAGTTTGTCCGTCTTACTTTGGAATTGTCGAAAGGTGCAAAGATCCTACACTAATTACTCCTTTGAGTCCTATGGCCTTTAGAGATGCATTCAACTCTATTATATAACTAGATGTAGAAATGCCAAGCAAGAAGGCTAAAAAATATAGTAGGATCAACGCTAGTGTGGAGATATTTTGGGATTGAGAGCCAAAATTATGTTCAAGATCCGACGAGAGTTTTGAAGATGAGGAAAGTTTTCGCAATACTCCCGCTACAACCATTTTGAACAAATCTAAACGATTGTATGCCTTTGGTCCAACTACAAAAACATTAGAGGATTCTAAAGGTGGATTCACAAATCACAATGATTGTGATGTAGAAGATGGTGGCAACCATGACCTTAATTAGCCTTCCAAAAGCAAGTTTTCAACATCAAGTGGGATCAACTACAAGGTAGATGTACTTGATATTGGATCTATTGACACTTCCGCCCTACTTCATGAAGAGAACAACTTTTAGGAACCTCTAATTTAAGAAAAAGAACAATCTATCTTGTATACATTTAGAAGAACTAATAGCAAAGGAGGCAACAACTCTTAAAACAAGCCTAGAAGCAATGCCAAGAATGAGACTCGACCCCCCAAAATGAAAAAGAACCATTTGAAGCCCGTCCAAGCGAAAGAGGTATTGCGGCCCCTTCACTAGAAAAAACCCACATTTTGTGGTGTTTTCAAAGACATGAAAGTATGTCTCTTTCAATTGAAGGCATGTCAACTCTAATGTCATCCAAAATCCGTCATAGGTGGTGTTTCTACAAATGGCTGAAATCTATTGTAATGTGCCCTAATGTCTATATGTTTTATGAAAATGGATGCTAATACCTCTTGTTTGCATTCTCCAAGAGTTGCCATGTGGATGCCACATGGCGACCACATCATCTTTTTTTGTTCGGACAATGTCCCTTTTTTTTTTAATAAAAAATCAGTCTGACTATGTAGCATTAATTGTGTGAAATAATCATTTATTTTAATTTTTTTTTTATATCGTAGTATTAAGTGAATATTTAAAGCCAAGGCCAAGAGTAAAGAGAGGAAGTGGCGGTAAACAATTGAGTTCAAAATTATAGAGTAGAAGTTGAGAGGTTCGAAGAATGTAAAATACAAAACAATTTGAGTTGAAATAAGTGAGATATGAGCGGATGAAGTTTTTAAACACTGATTTGTAGTTAAACTTCATCCATGTATATCTTCTACTAGGAAGGTCTAATTTGCAAGAAACTTATTAATATATAAAGCTGAGTTTAGCTTTTATAAGGAAAAAATATTTAAAAGTCTAAAAATAGTAATCTGTCAAAAGTCAGACCAAGAGTTAGAATATCACGAAGTAGAATTAGGTAGAAAAAAGTTAGAAATTAGAGATGGGAGTTAGCCACTAGAAGGAGAAATTAACAATTCGATACTCACCACTCTTTCTCTCACTAAAACTCTTCAAATTGCAACAAAACTAAGAAATTGAAGGAGTATAGACTAGAGGAGAAGGAAAACATCTAGTTCCTTGTTAGACATCAACTTTCAAAATACAAGTGAAGAGGATGAAGAGTCCATTTGATAGTTGAAGAAAAATTAGAGTTGATAAGATTTAAAAAGAAATCCTTGAAATCCAATTAAAACCATCAAAAACTTAGGTAGAATATTAATGACTTATAAATATCAAGAGTCAATTATTATTTAAAAGTTGGTGCAGTTATTTAGTGTTTCAAAGTCAACCCTTGGCATTCAAATAATTGAAAGGAATAGTGGGAAAGAAAAGAGAAGATAAGGGAAAGAGATGGGACCTTGAAAGATTTTGAACTTTAAGCTTGTAATTACTATTCAATTTTAAGCTGTGGGCAAAAATATCAATCAAGTTTGGAAGATGACGGATGATGGAGCATTTCAATATGCGTACAACTACCTCAATGATGAACCCAACTCGGAGGTAAAAAATTGCAATCTTACCTTACTTTTGAATTATCGAAAATAGATTAAATTACTATATGGCCGAATTACTCATAGGATTCAGAGCATAAAGATTAAGTCTTTATTCAAATTTAGTAAGATCATATGGTAGGTATTGCTTAGAGGTTTCCAGAAACATCTCACACTTAGAAATCCGGTTTAAACTAAGAAAGATAGAAGTAGATGAAGTTTTGAGTCAAAATTGGATGAAAGTAAGATAGAACCAAAAACTTTGGAATAAGTTGAGTGAGTCAAAGGAAAGTTATTATTTAGCACCCAAAAACAAAAGAAAAACTTAATTTCAAGTTGTAGATTAGAAGATATTAATAGATGAAGTTTGAAGAACTAATTAGCGATCAAACTTCATCCATCAATAACTTATAGTAGAAGAATCCAATTAGCAATTATGAATCCAATCTAGAATCCTAGAATTAGGAACTACAAGAAAAAGATGCAAACTTTCCAAAAATAGTAAATTGACAGAAGTTAGACCAAGGCCAAAAGAACGATAAAGGCTAATCTAGAACTTGGAGGTTAGATTATAATGATTATTTAGAACCACAAGCTCATAGAGGAAGATAATTAGAACCCATGGGAACTCCAAACTCAAGAAAAGACTCAAATATCAACAAAATATTAAAGGATGAAGTTCTAGGCTAGGATTGGATGAAACTTCAGTAGAATTGTCGACTTAAGACCAAACTTCAGATTTAGATAGCAAGAAATATCTTAAGTATATCTTCAAAATCTCAAAGTCTTTTGAATTAGGGAACTAGCATAAAACCGCGGATGAAGTTTGATGAACTGATTAGCGATCAAACTTCATCTACTCATATCTTTTGCTAAGAGTGTCCGATTGGGATGAATTTTATAGTTTTGGAAAGGGGAATTAATCGTCTACAAAATGGCATACTTAGGTTGTGTCCAAACCATCTTTTACAAAATAACCACAGCGGTACATTAGAATCTACAATCACTTGACAAACAATAGTTTAGATCTTGTTTTGATTGGTTTTTTACATACTTAAAGCTTAATTAGGAATTAAAAAAGATTCATTGCTTGTAAGGCACAATGGACTGATGTTAAAACATCCATAAGATAAAACCAACTAAAAGAACCTGGTTGTGTTTGTTGATTTACCATGAGTGGGTAAATAAGCGCTCACATAAACATTGGAAGGTTAGAAAACCAATTTCATATGAGACTTTGGTATTTGAGAAAAAATCTTGAGGAAGTTCAAAAACCTTATAAATTAAAAAAAGATGTATTTGAAAGTGTATAGAACTTGTAAAACAAGTGAAATATAAAAGCAGTATGAATAGATGGAGTTAGAGAGTAGTAATTAGCCAACTCTGGAATGAAATATCCAAATCTAAGATTCATCTACGAATGTTAAAACAACCCATTATTGACCAAAATATGAAAGGATGAAGTTTAAAGAAGAATTCATCCCAAACTTTGAAATCCTATAACTTTTGCATACATAGTCGGTTTAAAATGTGTAAATCCTTTTTAGAATCAACACAAAAGTCTATATAACATCCATCCATGAAAATTAGCAAATGATTCACTTGAATTTTTGAGGACCAAAGTTTTTCCATTAGTGTTAGGTTAAACATACCAAACAAGCTCAACTTTTATTTTTTTTAATCAACTATAAGTAAAACTTCAGATACTTAAAGATTAAAAATAAACCTAAAAACTTCATTGTTTTAAAGGTTGATTGGACAAGTGCATAGATATGCAACATAAGATTTTTCAAATAAAACAAAGTCAAAGTCTCCAAAATCTAGTCATGTCCGTTTCATTGCAATGGGGGAGATAAAATGCTTACAAACCCCTTTACTAATGTTTGAATTGCAAATGTGTCATTAGAGTTGTCTTGTCCTTCAATTGCTTCAACACCTCTAAATATTGTGAATTTTGTTCAAATGGCAGTATTCCATGTGCAATTTTAAAATCACAAAATCACCATAATTAGTATAGATTTCAAATTAGATAGTCTAAATCTCAAAAGTAACATCTAGGATTGGTATAGATGTTAGACATCGAGGACAAGTATAGAGTTTAGATTGAATGATTTAAACTATAAAACTAAGTTATTGAATGAGTGTCATTTCCACAAAAGAAATTCCCCATAAATACAAGATGTACTTATTTACAACAAAGCTAGATGTCCACCAAAAAATATAACAATCCATTATAAGAAAACCTTGTTTTAGGTGACATTCAAAAAAACAGCCGACGTCAAAGGGAACGAATTTTAGGTGACGTTGAAAAAAACAACCTGTATTTTTCATGTCAATAATGATGTCCAATGGAACATTAATGGAGATAATTGTTGACAGAAAAACATAGGTTGTTTTCTTCAACGTCACCTAAAATCCGTTCCCTTAGACATCGAAAATTTTGGTTTCTTCTAGATATCTATGCCACCTAATATGAGATCTTGTATAGCTAGTGTATGACCTCTTCAATTGATTCGCTACATCTACATCACCTGAAAATGGATTGTATATTGTAAATGCATCCGTGGAGTGAAAAGCATACGATGAAGTGTACCACTTTGATGTAATAATTGTAAAATGGGTTCACATAGCAAGGCAATAAGGTTTGCATGTGTAGAAATAATTAAACAATATGGCTTTCATATCCTTCTAAATAAGACAAACTAATTTGTAAGAATAATGCATTGTCCAATCTAAGTACCTTGCTTGGATTTGTTGAATCCTTTCACTATAAGAGAAAGGGGCAATTTAAGTAAAGTCCTAGGAGTATAGTTCTAAAAGTAATGACCTTTTAAAGAGATTTTTAGTAAAATTTTATTAGAAATAAACTAGTGGTTGACGCTTGCTTTGCTACGCGTTTGGGTACACGTTAACTATATTACTTTCATTAATTTCTCATGTAATAGAATGTATATTAATAAAATATTTATAATATTTAAATGAAAACATTGAAATCTTCATACAATATTCTTTGGAAATACATATATTGTGCAATAGAAAGTAATTAAAGAAAATCTTTATATCATAATTTTCAGAAAAAAAATCTTTGCAAACATGAAAAAATTGCAAAAAAATGAAATTAATCAAGTGAAAAATGTAAATATAATCTTCACATTTGAATATGTAGAGTAATAATTTCAATTTCAAGAAAATCTTCAACTAAAAAATTATTAACCTTCATATAATAATTTATAAATATTTATACAATGAAATGTAGAGTAATTCTAATGTTTTTCAAATCAAAATATTTACAATTAAAGAACATGCAAAATCTTCATTTATTAAAATGTAGAATAACAATAACAATTTCATTTTTAATAAAAAATTATAAAAATCTTCATAATCATTTGAATATATTACAAAGAAAATATCCAAGTTAAATTTTATACATTAGAATCTTTGCATATTTGTATATTTAAAAAAAAATGATAAATTTTATAAATGGATTGCATCCAAAGATACATTGTAATATTATTCCATTGGCTATAAAAAAAATGTAAAAAAATGGCTACAAATATCATTCTATCATATTTATTGATATAGTAGGCTGTCTCAACTCTCAATTGAAACAATGAAATAATGATAAACACCAAAAGAATGCAGTTGGATAGAAAAGAACGTCGTTGAATCATGCATGAACCCTAAACATGTAGAGTTTGAAACAAACTCTTAACTTTTCCATCCATATGATTCAGGTGTAGATATATGTAGAAATCTTTATGACAATGTCATACAAAAACCTCATGGTAAATCACATTTTTTACCATTCCCACGGCATTTGAATTGTCATTAGCAACTTTAATGTTTGTAGGATGTCTACCACGAGACATAACCACATATAACTAATCCTGGCTAAATACTTCATTTCAAAGATAAATGCCGACTCGATCATATGATTGGCCCTGAGATTTATTGATTGTCATAACAAAAGCACTAGTAATAGGAAATTGTTTCTGACAAAGTGTAAATAATAAGTAGCTATTGTTGTAATGATGTGTGATTTTTGAAATCAACACTTTTTGACTATAATGGCACCCTTTCACAATTTTACACAATAATACAGTGGGAGACACTTGTGTGAGCGTTTATTTACCCACCTTTGGAAAATCAGTGTGCACAACCAGATTCTAGTAATCACGGTTAATTCCTATGAATGCTTAACATTGGTTCATTGTACCTTTCAATTAATGGATCTTTTCCTAATGTTATATTAACTCTTTTATTTTGAAATTAACCAACGAAACCAAGCCAAATTAGAAGTGTATATTTTTTACTAACTTGTTTTTTTAGGCCTTGGTAATGTTTAGTTAATTGAAAGATAGTCTAAATTTAGACATTCTAAGTAATAGAACACTTCATGCCATTTCTGAAAACATAAAATTCACCCCATTTCAACTTTCTTAGCAAAAGTTATGGACAGATGAAGTTTAGCTTTTAAAAAGCTTTAAAAACTTCATCCAAGGTTTTACCCTTCTTTCCTATTTCAATTTATCTTGAAATTTTACTCTTATCTTTAAGTTACTATGTTCTAATTAAATTCCAGGTCTTAACTTCAATGAATGATTTTTGCTACAAGTTATCCGATTTCTAACCTAAACTTCATTCATCTTTATCTTTCTTATTTTAACTCCAAATTTGATATATAATATCTTTTTGGAAAGCTACAGACTTATTCTACAAGTTTATGAATTCAAAATTTGAAATTAATCTAATCTATACTCTCTGAATTGGACCTCTAGTTCGGTTACTACATATAAATATCTTTTTTGAAGACTTAAAAAAAATTACTAGAAGTTGGTATCATACCTCAGATTGGGCGTTGATAAGTAAATGATTCAACATTCCAACAAATTCTTTGTCATTTGCCATGTTTTGAAGTATTTTGACAATTTTTTCAAAGGCCCCAAGTAGGTTCAAAAATATTACATAAAACTACTTAATGCAACTTCATCTTTTTCTTCTAACGCATTTCTTTCCCTTCTATACTATTCAATTTCAATTATTTTGTTTATTCTTGATAAAGATAAACTTAGGTTACTTAGGTTTAGTACTTAAGTTGGACTAAGTACTAAACTTCATCCAATTTAAGTACTAAACTTCATCCAACTTAAGTACTAAACTTCATCCAACTTAAGTACTAAACTTCATCCATTCATAACTTACTCGTTTCAACTCGGATTCTTTCGTATTTTTTGTTTTTGAAAACCTTTCAATCTCTACTTTATGATTATAAACTCACTTGTATATTGTCAACTCTTCTCTTCACTCTTAGCCTCGGTTCTAAATAAATACTATCACACAGAAATGAACAACTTGGCCAATCTTCCACTAATCAAGCCAAATGGCTTGACAAACTTTAAAAAGTGAAATCAAAGCTTCGTCGTGTTTTGAGAATACTTTAAAATTCTAAGACAAACTCACACTTCTTAAAGCCAAAGCTTCGCTATGGTTTTAAAATATCCAAACAATTTCTATAAACTTAAAACAACCAAAGCCAAAGCTTCACCATCGTTCTTAAAACACTCTATAATTCTAAAATAATTTCTAGCACACAAAGTTAAAGCTTTGTCGTCCCAAATGGGACAAGGAAAAATATGGGCAACAAAATGTTATTAGTATAAACTAAAGCTAACATATGTTTGTACAAGATTAGTACAATTAGAAATGAAACCACCAATTAATATATGTGTATTAACACTAAAATAATTCAAAATCAGCATTAGAGTTTTTTCCTAAGTAGCATCGCCAGTCATAAGGAGAGAGATCTTTTTAAAATTAGTACAAATGTTAAAAATAAACCCCAAAAACTTCAATAAAGTACCAAATTTCAATAAAACATCAATAAAAGTTTTCAAAACTTCAACAAAAACACAACAGAAAGAAAGCTAAGCTTAAAGGGACCCCAAGTCCTTCAAGAGAGCTTCAAAAATAACAACAAAAGAGCTTGAAATGCTTCAAAAATAAGAAAATTTGGCAACGTGGCCTAAATGGCCAAAATCCAACTAAATGGACCTAAATGAAAATAAGGCGGTTCAAAATGAACCTAAGGGATGTTTTAAGAGAGAAATGAGAGCCCTTATATACTTTTTCAAAGGCCTCACTCCCCCCTTCAATTCCTACAAGGTAATCTTATCACTTAAGATTTTCATCCTAATTCTAAGTTTTTGACTTTCTACGTTGGTCTAAAACTCTAACTTTTGAAGAAAGACTTCAAATTGCAAATGGATTACGCCATTGGCTTCAAAAGGCTATTTTTAGTTTTGAAAAAATCTCCCTCCATTTTTTTCTATGTCAAAACCACAAATATTTCTAGTGCTAACTAAACAACCTAAAATGGATAAAAATCTAACTTTTGGAGATCAATTTTTGTATGAAAAGTAACTAGCCTAAGCTCTTTAGTAAGTGTAAGGGAGTAAGAAAAAGCCCCATTTTGACCTCAATCCGATTCTGTATGCTCCCGATACACCGGTTAATTCCACATTTAATCTTTAATTTTGCCAATCTTGGAGGATCTTGTTAGTTTTTAGTCTTATGACTATCAATATGCCACGAAACTTGTTGGAGATCATTATTAACATAAAAGAAGCTATAATAATTTTTAGTGAGATTTTATCGTAGCCTGAGTAATTTCTAGGAATTTTCCATCATGACTTTTGCGGTTGATTGCTCGAAAAAAGATCTTTTGGAGATAAAAAAATTCGAGAATTTTCATAAAACCTCTCATGGAATTCTACAAGAGATGTTCAAGCTCATATTTTTACTTTGCACATTTGAAGAAAGAAAATCAAATCCCGCTATCTCCCTTAATTTTTGGTAATCTTTCACACGAAGAGGAATCTTGGTGAACCGATTTTGCTATTGAACTCCTAGCATGATTTCTTTTTAAAACTGCCACATTTATATCATAGATGCCTTTCTCTGGTCTGTCTTGAGTTTCTTCGCCTACATGCTAACAATTAAGATTTCTACTATTTTGTCGGTTTGATGGAAAAGCTGAAACTTCTCTCCAGAACTAGTTTAGGATTTTCATGTAGGTTCCCTTGGATCAATTTAGCCATGTCTTTATCACATGCAAGTTAGGTTTGGCTATTTCGGACAATTCTACTTAAATACTATAATATGTACAAGTTTTTTTTATTTCTATTCTATTTACATGCGGATTTTATGTTACGTTTCAAGGAAAATATGCTAATTAGGACCAAATACTATAATGGCATGTAACACACCTATTTTGGCTTTATATTCTTTTTATGGATTTTTTGTAGATTAATTCACACTCAAAAGAAAAAAAAAAATGAGTCCCGAGTGACAAATCGAGCATTCACAACTTGCAAAAAACACAAGCAATTACCATTGCATAAATCCTTTGTCAAATTCAAGTTCCTTAGCAACATGACATATAGACCACATTTTAGATTTAATTGGTGAAAAGACAAACCACTGAGTTGTAATGAATTAAAAAACTCTACTGGATAATGATGGGTATGCTCATTATTTTCATGTACAAAATCAGTACTAAAATATTGATGCACATCACCAGACATGCAATCAGTGATTTTTCGATTGATATCTTGAACATCATCATTTCACACAGCCAAAATAACACACTTAAAGAAATCAACCAAATGATCAAAAATGACATCAATGAGACCATTTAAAGAGTTTCTAACCGCAACCATTCCTAACAGTAAATCCACTTTTGAACCGATTTTGTCCTCATTAATATCTAACAAAAATCGTTGAAAGTCTAGTTGACTTTGCAAACGCATATTTGTGGTCAAATAAAAATGTTGCATCAATGAAAATAAATATGAACGTTGCAACCAAGCCTCAACAGTTTGTTGGCGGCCTTCACGTACAACTATGGACAAAGTTTGGCAAAAACCACCACCATATAAAACTACAAGCCCACCGTTTAAACAATTTAAACCCTGGATATCTCGTAAAAATCTATCTATAATTTTTATCATAAATCGATGTTCAACACAAGCTTCATCAAGTACAATCAATTGCACTTCTCGCAAACTTTGAGTCAACGACAATTGGACACTAGTATTACAAGTCAAGGCCTCATGCAATTGTAATGGAATGATAAGAGAGGAATGTAGTGTTCGTCCTTTATGGAAAAGGCAAGCAGCTATTTCACTTATTGTCATTGCCATACATTTGACACCACAACCACGAAGATAACCTAATATGTCATTATACATAAAAAATTTGTCGATCCCACCAAACTCATTCATGAAAAAAAAAATATTTTAGAAGTTGGTATTTTAAAACAGCAGAAGTCATTGTATTGAAAACAATGTGTTGCTGTTCATTGAGTCTATCTATATCTTTCTTTACAAAATGAATGTTTTGAATATCTAAATCATTGTTGTCATTGGCATCAATACCAACATCAACAATATTTGAATAACCATAGTCATTCAAATATTGAGTGTCAAAAAAATCTATAATGTGTTTATTTGAAGATGACAAATACTCATAGATAAAAATAACTTTAGAATAGCAGTTGGATCATCATGCTAATCATTAGATATAATATCAAAATGTTTTCTAAATAAATTAAGAGAATTCAACGAATTTCCAAATACACAAAACATTGCAAACAACCGCCGAATTTGTTTAAGCAAAGCAATGAGAGATGCTTCTTGAAGACAATTGTCCCATTCGACATCATCTTGCAAAAGACCTCTTGTAATACAAGTGGCTTTAAACGTTGAATGAACTATATCTTAAAAAGAAAATAAGTCATCAAATGAAGTTAGTGCTTTAACATTGATCAACAACAAATACAAATAAAATAAGTCAGTACCTATGAGAATCATATTTACCCTACCAAATTTTTTTATTTTGCGTTGTCTTCTTTTCCATATATTCTTCTTTACATTCCACTTATAATAAAGTGGAAGATCTATGTATTGAAGAAGCGTATAATTGTTTTGATTATCAGAAGTAATTAAGGTACAAATACAGTGATTGAGTTCAAAAAACTTTGTGAGTTTAATCTCAGTATTTTAATCAATCACCAATTACAAAATGTATCTTTGTGAAAGGCAACATACTACTGATTGAGAAAATAAATCGGTAAACGACAAATACTATGACTTTTATTGTTGGTTTCAAAACTAAAGAGTCTTTAACATGCTTCTTGAGCAGTCAAATAACAGCCCTCAAAAAAATCCTTAATCTCATCTACTACCTCATTGATTTCTATCACTCCACAATTTGGACCCTTAAAAATACACTTGTAGAGGTATTTGATAGTTTTTACTCAATTGGAAACCTCCACATTAATATAGCAATTAAAATGGTCTATCAAATGTAGGTTGTATGGCAGAACCCATTGATTATTCAAGCGGACAATTTGACCTCATGTATGTTTCTCAACATTTTTACCATGATTTCAGCGATAGTACAAAATATGGCCGTCACCATCAACCACAGTGGTATCTCGAACTTACATAGGATAGTTCTTTAAATATCTATTGTCTTCCATACAAAAACAATTGGAATTGTTCAAACCACATAAGACATGCATCATGTGCTTTACAACCACCATATAAAGCAATGATTGTCTATTCACATATGAAATCTCAGCACATACAAATCTATCTACAACATCACAATTGTTGATCTTGTCTTTCAACCCAAAAAGAATGTGAGCATAAGGAAGACTATGCTTTTGAAACTCGATAGTGTAACAAAAAAACAATTGTTTTTCCCAACACATTTTTTTGTGATTTATTTTCTTGTGGCTTCAATTTGAGCTCAAAAACATGTACAACTAAATCTGGACAATTCGCAAGTTCATCTATAATCTTAGACCAAATTGGATTACATGTCATCATGACAACAAATTCGGTTTACCTAAGACTCTAACCAAAACCATATTATCTTAAAAAAGATTTTGCATATATCTAAGGGAACCAATAAATGTTGCAAGTAAAACAATGCGACATCCTTGGCGACATCCATTGAGTACTTCATTGTCTTCTTGCAAAGTATCTACAATTCCTTGATAACATTCAACACAAAGTTCTACTTGGTATTGTCTAATGAAAAGTAAATTTTTGTGTTCTACACATAAATATTGATCTACTTCATATTATTGGAATAATCTTCCAGCTATGTATAGTATATTACACTCAGGTCGTTTTTGAAGCATATATTGAACAAATTATTTTAAAGTCACTCCAGTATTTGCTTTAAAAGCAAATGACCACCCATATTGCCCTTCAAAAAATAACAATAGATAAGACAATGCATCATAAGAAAGATGGATTTCCTTAATCATTTGTAATCTTTCACCACGTTGATGAAAAATAATATCAAGTCTAGATTCTATGTATTGTTCATCAAAAATAATAGCAACAATCTCAGGAATGACGGATTGGTTGTATCTTCGATAATGTTCTCCAATAGGAGCCTCACCGAATAAATGAAGTCCCACATTGTATCCTCCTACAAGGACATCACATAAAAATTTAAAACCATAAAATAATACATTAATCAATTCTAAAACTTTTTGGATGGTATTTACTGTATCACAATCGAGATCTTCAAAAATCTCTATCTAACAATCTATTTATAAATCATCATACCAAAAATAAATTTGTGCAAATTTTGCACCATGATCTACTTCAGGCTCTAAATTTTCAATATAGTAGCATAACTCTCAATTCACACAAAATGTATATACCTCTCATCTTTTGACTTGTCCAAATTGAAGCTTACTATACATACTTGTAAAGGCAAAAACTTGATTATATTTTCTAATAGATTTTTAAAATCCTCGAGACTTAGGAATGTTGCCCATAAAAAGCTCATAGAGCATTGGATGGATAATAGAATCAAGGTCTATTTTTATAATTGAAGGGTTTAGAATCAAGGCCTAAACCCTTCAATTATAAAAATAAAGGTTTAAAATAATATGAATACCTAAACAACAAAGCCTAAAATCCTTTAAAGATATAATGCACGTAATGCTCAATCTAAAAAAATTAGGGATATAAATTTCTAAACAGTAAACCTTATAAAAATATTTTTTGCATACAAATGTAAAAAAAAGTTAAAAACTTACTTATAGAACTTGTGCTTCAAAAATTTGCACCTTTTGGATATACTTCACTGTGCTCCAAGCACTCTCACTTCAAATTTTCACTACATATAAAAAACATAAACACATTAAGTCATATTCATTTGTTAATATCAAGAGGATATTAAATCAAAGTGTTGACATTAAAAAGAAATTAGGGCAAATTATTGATATTAAGATGAAATTATATCAAAATTGCTCCAAAAATGATTCATTTGCTCTTATTAGACTATAAGTAAATCAAACTCTATAAATTCAATTAGATTAGAGCTCAAATTGTTCATATTAAGTCATATTGTGAACATTAAAGTGAAATTAGGTCAAATTGTTTCAAAAAATTACTCCAATTGCTTCTATTAAGCTCTATTTAATTCAAACTCTTAAAATTCATTTGAATTAAAGATCAAATTACACTCAAATTGATCACATTAAGTCAAATTGCTCACATTAATCTCAAATTAGGTCAAATTGCTCCAATTTTGCTTTAATTACGTCAATCTCTTAAAATTAAATTTATTAAAGCTCAAATTATACTTAATTTATTCAAATGAAGCTCAAATTTCTCACACTTGGTCAAATTGCTCCAAAAATGCTCCAATTGCTCCAATTTGGCTTTAATTATATCAATGTCTTGAAATTAAATTAGATTGAAGCTCAAATTACACTCAAATTGTTCAAATGAAACTCAATGTTCATATCACCATTCTATACATGAATTCAAGTTTGCTCAAAACAAATGTAAAGAATGCTCAATATCTTGGAGGTATTGTTGAGCTTAAGAATACCATCACTTGATAAATTTCTTCACTCACAAACAATGGTGATCAAAATTGAAAAATTAAAATGCAAATTTGTCAAATTGCAAAGACTTTGTAAATACTTTGTTATAGAATCCAAAATTGCTTCAATCTAACAAAGCTTCAAATCATTTGGTAGTAAGAAAAGAACATTAGAATTGAGAACATTCAAAGCTTCAACATTCAAATCATAAATTTGTGGAAGTAAAATGAAATGTGAAGCCAAAGGTGATATGGCCATTGTAAATATTGTGTGATATTACAAAGGTGAAATGGCCATTGGACCTCTATAATATCATATTGTATACAAATGTGACATTACAGAGGGATCATACCTCTATAACATCACACAATGTAAAAATATGATATTATGGAAAGCCTTGTGATTTAGTAGTATGATGTGTTTTTTGTAAATTTTTGCTAAAAATCTCCTATAAAGGTCATTTTTGTTAGGACTATACTCTTAGGACTATACTTAAAACACTCCTTTTTCATGTAGTATTTGATAATTATAAATAATGATGGCAATTCAATACCATTTAAACTAATGGTTCTAGAAATATATGTCTTCTAATCCTCTAATTTTGTGAGGAGCTCAATGGAAGAGAAGAAGTTGTCTAATACAACCACATGCTTGTAGTTGCAAATGCACTAAATTCATGTGGCCAATTTTGCCTTTCTATGTGACGACTTTACATTCTCTAAAGTCTCTTGAGATTTCCCACAATAAACATCAATGTTGAATACAAACTTTGATGTAGAATCAACTAAGTAACATAATTTCATATTCCATTTTTCAAGCTTTTTTGGCATGTTCTAGCATGCTAGACAATAACTCTTCATATAGCATACCATCATTTTTTCTTTTACAATAAATTGCTCTAAGTTCTAGAGATTCTTGCATGAATTCAAAATACTAGAAAATAACCACTGTATTTGTTACTTTTGTCCATTTGGGGGTACTTCAATGTTGTAATGTGGGCCATCTGCTAGTTGAAGTAGGTAACTTGTATGTTAAAGGATGTGTGTAGTGTTGGGAATTCTTGTAAGATGTTCTTATTAGTTATTGGTTGATAATTGATTGGTTAGTAGAACTTGATTTTAAGATTAGGGAGATAGGATTAATCAATAACTAGCCTCCCAGGATTGTAATTCAATACTTAAAGGCAAGGGTTGATTCATTGTTTCTCTTTCTTTCTTAAAAGGTTTAAAGTGTGGCATGCATTTAGATGCTAAGTTGTACATTTGTTCGTGATTTATTATTAATATAAGCATTGATATGCCAGGGAGTTTTGGATGTGTATATTTCATAAAGTATTAAATCAAAACAAAATTTTGGATCCAAATTTTTGAATAGTTGATCTACCATTTGTTCAATTTTTAAATCTAAATCAATTATGAAGAAAGAAATAAGAAACTTCAAAGTGAAGGTGTTTGGAATCTAAGGCAACTAAGAAGAATGCATTTGGGAGCTTCAATCTTATTGAATTTTTATGATATGGCTATGAAACTCAAAGAATACTTTTTAAAACTTGTCTAACACCTTGCATCAAAAATTTGGCTACAATGGATATGGGACCTATTAGTTATGCACAAAATACAAACGGCATATAGAAATTGCGACATGGCAAAAATTCAATTGTAAAAAAAAGTCCACCAAAGTTGAACAATATCTTAAGGTGGTGATGAAAATTCATATGTAAGTGCTTGATTAGGTGATATACATTTTGGCAAAGTTTAAAAACAATTGGAGTGATTGTCTATCATTCATGCAAGTCAAAGCTAGTTGTGGTAGTTTCTAGGTTATTATGGGAATTATAGGATTTATAGAGATTTGGAAAAAAAAATTGGATTTTGGCTTGGCCTTTGGAGACTTCACACTATGGCCATCCAAGTTGAGAGGCCGCGGGAGTTCATTGCCAAGGGTTTGGACTTTGGGCTTGGCCTTTGGAGGCTTTATACTATGGCCGGCCAAAGTCTCCAACACCTATTATTTATTGCCTATTTATTTCTCATTTCTTTGAACTCTCAATAAAGTTTGGCCACTTAATTCTATGGCCTCTCAACTTGAACGGCCATAGTGTGAAGTGCCCCTAAGAGACTCCAAATTGATGGAGAAAGATTTGTTGGTTTCCTTGAAAGGAAACAATCAAGATCCCATTTGTAAAGTGATCAAGTTCAAATTGAAAGTTGAAGAGCCACAATTAAACTATACTAAAAATAGTGTTACAATTTGGTGAAAGATTGACATATAAGGAGATTAATTAGGAGTTTCTTTAGCCTTGTAGTTTTTAAGAGGGCAGTGACAAATTTTGGAATTAGAATAATGTGTGGAAAAAACACATGATCAAAGTTTAAGGAACATTTTCTCTTACAATCTTTTGGTTGCAGTGATCAATTTGGATATTTTGAAAAGTATTCCTATTTTAATTGCTTTGTTGGAATGAATTTAATACTATAGCTTAGTTTCCTAATTGGATTTTCAAACTTGTATACAAAAGCCATGTAGGAATTTTTTTCATCTAGTCCCATCTACAATGTGACATCTAATATGGCACTTAAAAGACGTCAACTAAGACATCCAAAGGTTTTCTAAAATGTCATCTTAGACATCCAGACATTTTTGAGACATCAACTCAAACATCCAAAGGTTTCTAAAATGTCATCTTAAACATCCAAACATTTTTTGAGACATCAACTCAAATATCGAGACAATTTTTGGGATGTATTTTGCAATGTCCATGTAGACATTCATACGTTTTCTAAGAAGGTTTTTGAGATGTCAACTTCAACATTTAGTCAATTTGTGATGACTACTTGAACATAGGCATTTTATCATGACAACCTTTTTACATGTTCAATATGATTCAAGTCCAAAGCAAACATAATGTCCAATACAATATGTCATACACAATACACCATACATTGTGCATAGTATATCATACACAAGACACCATACAATGTATATAATATGCCATACATAATACAATGTACATCATATATAATACATCATACACTATATTTAACAGATATGTTACAACGCCTTTAAAGTTGCTTATTGTGTATAAACAAGGATGACAAGATGAGCTACATACACTACTAGAAAAGTTAATGACTAGATTAACAAAAATTCAACACAAAAGTGTTGAATTTTGTTATTGATTTGAGCAGTTATTAACAGAAAAATATTCAGATCTTTTGTTAATTTGGTCAAGTGAAAAATTAAAAAATTAAAAAGATTAAATACAATTCAAATATAGAAATTGGAATGTGAAACTTGTTGCATCATCTTCAAAAAGAACCACGTAGATAGCCAACCACCTTGGCAACCTTGCCACATTGGTGAACCATCTTAGCGATATCACCAAGCAAATAAAAGGATGTCAAGGGGTTTTGAACCTTGCACCTCATGCTTGAAGTAGAGGGACTCAAGCCAATACACCATGCATCCATTTGCATGTCCATGTATGAGTTATATTTTTATTAATTTAGTTTTTGATATTTTTTTTCCTTTCGCTTTGTGAACTCACTAGACTTCAGAGGTCATTTAGGTACAGTAAAACAACTATTTTCAAAAACTTTGAACTAAAAAAAGTTGAAAAATCAAGATTAATTTTACTACCAAAAATGCGTTTGATATTTGAACCCTCCAATCAAAAGTGATGGACAAAATTTAGATGTTAAAAAATGTAAAGAAAATGTCCATTCCAACCCTTCTTTGAACTTTGTCCATAACTTTTGATTGAAATGTCAAATAGTTTTTTTGGAAATGAAAGTTAGATTAATTTTCCAACTTTATTTCGTTCAAAGTTTTAGAAAAAAAGTTGATTTACTATGCCTAAGTTTTTTGATTTTAAAAAACACCAAATTTTAAATGATCAAGTGAAAAAAATAAAATTTCATTGTACATAGAATTCCAACCTCGGTGATTTAAACCCTATATGCCCATGCCTTTTAAAGTGTGTTTTCCTATGAAAAAGAACATGAGCATATAGTTATTTTCAATGAAGAATTTTTTTTTCAAGACCTAACCACATAGATGTTTGAAGGGCTTGCTTATTAATGTATTCTAATTTTGGATGTGAAATTGCATAGAATTTGTGTGATTATAACGAAAAATGTAATTACCTCATTTTTAGTATGGTATCCCTCCCCACAATGTTTGAGAAATTTGCATACAAGAATTTTTGAAGATTGGAAGGGACATAAACTACTAAAAATTGAATTAGCACACTACAATCACTAGAAGAAAAACGTGTCCGTTGCAACCCACTGAGATGCGACTATGTGTCCTATACAACTGAGATGCGATTGTAGCCCTCTGTATTTGCACCAAATTTCACATGTATGTAGTTGTAGTCGCAAAGTAGTTGGAAAATGAAGAATAGGGTTACGATATTGTAACAGAAGAACTGACATGAGGTATTCTACATCCAGTATTCATCGCAGTTGTCCATGTGGACAGCTATCCGCGAAGTAGAGTCCACCGTGGAAAAATGCAATCGCTCTGATTACAGGCTGCAACTAAAAACTAGAAGATTGCAACTTAGAAATGACTCAAATGCAACTAGGAATCAACTATAATGCAACTAGAGCCCGACTACAGTGCAACTAAAAAACGATTCAAATGCAACTAGAGAACAAGTGCAATGCAACTAGAACATGACTGAAAATCGATTCAATTGTCCCATATCGATTGTCAAGAATATCATCAGCTTGAACATATAAGAATGGTAAGTTATAGCATTCTTGTGTAATGAATTTTGATAGTGAAATTCTAATATTTATATATTTTGTAGATTTCTACAATTTGTAGATTTCTATAATCTACAACTCTATAAATTATAACCAAGTCGCAAACTAGTTGCAAACCAGTTGTATGTCAATCGCAAACTAGTTGCACACTAATCGCAAACGAGTTGCACACTAGTTGCAAACCAGTTGTATGTCAATCGCAAACCAGTTGTACTCTAGTCACAAACGAGTTGCACATCAATCGCAAACTAGTTGCACACCAGTTGTATGTCAATCGCAAACCAGTTGCACATTAGTCGCAAACTAGTTGCACACAAATAAGTGAAATAACTTCCACATCAGCAACCACGTCACAGCAGTTCATCGACGAAGTTCTCCATTGCCTATCGAATGACAAACAACCTCGCGACTGCAGTGCAACTCATGCAACTTGTCCACTGCGACTACGGACTCCAGAATATCACCAAGTCGCAAACGTCCGATACGACTACAAACCAGTCGCAAACCGCAGTTGCAAAACCCTGCTTTTTCTTCTAGTGAATGCACTTTCAAAAATCTTAAGTTCTAATGAAGAGGTTCCAAATTCATTACATAATCCACCTTGCAATTTCTAAAATGCAATTTTTTTATAAGTAGAAATTGTATAAGTTCAAATAAACACTTGCATGTTTAAATTTCCAATAGTGAAAATCATGAAAATAATTTATTCTTTCTATTGGGACCATTTTCAAAGCAAATGGAATACATACGATTTTTTAAATTCCAAATCAAGTGAAATTGGCAAACTTTGTTCAAAACCAAGAAATCAAATAAAGTTGATAAGTTGCACTCTTCACTAACTGTACATATATGTGTTTGTAGGACCTCTCAAAAATCAAATATTTATTTATTTTCAGTAAAAAAAGGAAGCTTCCAATAGTTAACCTTCAAAACCGCCCTTAAAATATTTTTAAATAGTCAAAGGAATTTAAATACCAACACCAAAATAAGCCTAAAATTTCAGATCAATCATACATGGTCGATTGGGCATTTAAAGATTAAACATTCCTAATTCACAAAAAAACTTATTTCAAACTCTTATAAATCAAAATGAACAAAAAAAAGTGTTGAATTTTTTGTTGTTTTGGATGTTGCACTATTCAAATCAACAAAATTTTGTGACCATTTTGTTAACTTGTGCCAAAATCAACTAAAAACTATAAAAATGGAAAATGCAATATCCACTTTAATAAAAAAATTGGTTGATGTTTTGTTAAGTTGATCATTGTTTTTCTAGTACTGTAAACTTGTTTTTCAATCATTGTTTCTACATTCATAAGTTGAAGCATATTTTTCCCAACAAACCAATTTTTGAAAACACCAGCACCGGTTCTAATGATGTCTTCAAAATCTTTCAACTCTCATGCCACATTTAACTACTTCTGGACTATTCATTGAATTCTGGACTATTCAAGGAATTCAAAACATCGGGAGATCTCCCGATATTTGTATAGATTGGGAGATCTTTTGATGTTGGTATAGATCTCTTGATGTTTTGAACTGATCCCCCGTTGAATATTTAGATCCCCCGATGTTTTGGATAGATCCTTTGATACATCTCCCAATGACCATTATAAATTCTAGACTTTCAAAAGTCCAGAAGTAGTTAAATGTAGCATTCTCCAAGGTCAAAGATCTATGATTGCACTCATTGCTAGGAATTGTTACTCCTCACCTCCCATTGTTGTTTTATTGCTTGGAAATTTTATCAATTGCTAAATCCTGTCTTTAGACATTAAGTCCTAAAGAAATAGTAAGGCTATAAAAGTGTTCTATAATCAAGACTTATCTCTAGCCCTTAGAATTTGCATTGGAGTCAATACATGTTGATCAACAAGCACTATAAGAAATCTATTAGAAAAAATACGGTCATGTTTTTGTTGACATCAATGCACTACAAATTTTGAGCCTATGGGAGGCAATTTTTTTTATTGATGTTGGAAAAAATGTGGGAAAGTCCTCCAAAACATGGAAGTGCCACATTGACTAGGGGTTCTGAATTCAATTGGATAAATTCTATAAATGATTGTAGGCTAAGGTAAAACATAAACCAAATGTGAAAAAAATAGGGGAAGGGTAGCCATATGACATGCTTTGGAAAAAAAGGGAAATGGATGGATGTACACTATGGAAAAAGAAGCTCTTTAAACAAATGGGGTGGTAGGAAGTAAAACAACCCATATGGGATATATGAAGCAAATTTTTTTATCAAAGTTGAATGTCTGAAAAAACATCCACATGTCTGAAACAACGTCCACATGTAGTATAGTCAAGTTTCCATCTTTGAATTATTCCATATCTTTTGTCATGGATGAACAATGGATTTTAGTATAAAAGAGGCCTTTCCACCTTTCATTCTCACTAAATGCCAATCAAGTAATTACTTGATTTTGCCATCAAAATTTTTTATGATGTTAGATGATAAATTCATGGTGAATTTGACAATTTTTTCTTGTTCAATTTTTCTTGGAAGTGACCAACTTGGCCAAACTTCTATTAACAAGGCCAATAACATAAAACAAGTACAAGAGGGGGTTCAAAGCTTTGTCGTGCTTGGGATTGTATAAGATTTCTAAAACATTAAAACCATTTAAGGTCAAAGCTCTGTTGTAGTTGTAGACAACCTCTAAATTCTACCAATTTCTATAACCTCTAAATTCAAAGCTCCACCGTGTTTTTTTTTTTTTTCTAAAATTTTAATAATTTCACAATATGTAAAGTCAAAGCTTTGCCGCCCCAAATGGAACAAAAATACAAGAAAATACTCCCACTCCTACTCCCACTCCAAGTTAATACAAACTTTCATATACATGTTAGTACAAATTCTAACCACACATTGTTAGTACAAACATAAATTAGAACAAAACAAAAATTTTTGACATACAATTTGTTAGTACAACCATAAAAACTCTAGAGACCCTCACAAAGTGGCATTGCCAAGGTACGGAGTGGAATTTCTCTAGGATTAGTACAAAAACACAAGAAACTTAAGGACATACACAATCAACTTCAAAAATTGGTTAAAACACCACAAATTATAAAAAATATACCAAAATACAAACAACAAAGTGTCAGTAAAGTTTAAAGAAACCTCTAAGTCCTTCAAAACTTGCACAAAAGTTAACAATAGAGCTTGAAATGCTCCAAAAACACCACGTTTACAACTTTAAATAAAAAATGGCCAAAAAATCCAAACTAATGGACCAATGTGTACAAAGCCAAAACTTGGCAAAAAAGAGGTGTTTTGAGAGGAGAGGAGGTGCCCTTATATACTCTTATAAGGGCATCCACCTCTTCTCATTTTCATAAGGTAAACTTATCACTTAGGATTTTCATCCTAATTTTTCAAATTTTGACTTCTACGTTGGTCCAAAACTCTAACTTTTGGAGATTAACTCCAAATCACAAATGGAATGTGCCATTGGTTTCATAAGGCCATTTTTAGCTAGAAAGAATCCCCCACCTCTTTTTCATCCGCTAAAAAACCACTAAAAGCTAGCGCCAACTAGAATCCAAAAGAAGTAAAATTCAACTTTTGGAGGTTGATTTTTTTGAAGAAAGTAATTAGCTCAGGCTCTTTAGTAAGTGTAAGGGAGTAAGAAAAGACCCCTCTCTGACCTCAATCCAATTCTGTATGCTCCTGATACACTGGTCAACTCCACGTTTAATTTTCAATTTTGTCAATCTTAGAGGATCTTATCAGTTTTGAGTCTTTTGACTATTGGAATGCCACGAAACTTGTTGGAGTTCATTATTAACATAAAAAAACTATATTAATATTTAGTGAGATTTTACCATAGCTTGGATAATTTCTAGGAATTTTCTATCAAGGCTTTTAGCGCTTGACCACTCGGAAAACGATCTTTTGGAGATCAGAAAAAACCGAGAATTTTCATGGAACCTCTCATGAAATTCCACAAGAGATGTGCAAGCTCATATTTTTACTTTGAACATCTGAAGAAGGAGAATCAAATCCTACTATCTCCTTTAACTTTTGGTAATTAGGAAATCTTCCAAATTGAAGGGAATCTTGGAGAACCGATTGTGCCATTGGACTCCTAGCATGATTCCCACCTCAAGTCACCATACTTAGGTTATAGATGCCCTTCTCTAATTCGTCTTGAGTTTTCTTCACTTGCAAGCTAACAATTGTGGTTTCTAATATTTCACTAATGGAATGGAGATATTGAAACTTCTCTTTGGGAATCTAAACTAGGATTCTTACAAAATTCCCTTAGATCAATTTAGCTAGGATTTGTCAGGTTTAGACAAGTTGAGTAATTTCTACTAAACACGCTTATTTTATACAATTTTTGGTTTCTACCCTATCTACATGCGGAATTTGGTTATAATTAAAGAAAAATGCTCTATTTAGGACCAAATGCTATATTGGTATGTGACATCTCTATTTTGATTATTCACTCTTTTGGGGGATTTTTGTATATAAAACTATACTCAAAACTAATAAAATCCAAAAAACATCAACTTACGAGTTCCCAATGACTAAATGGACACTCACAGTTTATAACTTTATATCTTGCTTTATATATTTTAAACTTGAAGAGTTTTGTTCTTGATTTTTAGATTCTAAATGACTAGAGCATATCATTCATGTAAAATTCAAAATGATTTCACACTTACTAATCAAACCTTTCTAGCATGAATTATAGAGTTTCATAGTTTTGGATGGTTTTTAATCATCAATAATTCATCTAGATTTATCCCCTAGAATTTTTAGTCTTTCTTAGTCTATTTTAGTCTTCTCAATGTATTTGGGTGACCAATGACTTTGGATGTGAAAGTTGATTTACTTTCTAATTCCACTCTAACTTATGAAACTACTTTTACATCCAAACTTGATCCAACTAATGTCCAAACTTCATCCTTCTATATTCTCCTTGGATTTTGTTTGTCTTAGGATTGTAGTGCCTTATAAGGAAACTACTCTTTAAATTCTTTGTGAATATTTGACTAAATTTTACTTTTGAACTCAATTTAAGGTAAGTTCAACTTAGTGACTAAGTATGTAATCATCTATTGTACTATTTTTGGATATTAAATAGTTAATTTTTGGCAATTTTCATATAAATTAAACATTCTACCTCCTACTAAGAAATGTAAAAAAATAATTTTAGAATTATTTTATAAACGTATTAATTCATTGTTTTTCTTTTGTTAACCCATAAAGGACTAAGGTCGTTTTTCTACCAAAAAAACATTCAAAAATGCCATTTCTATAGTAAAGAGTAAGAAATTTTGAAAATTGCTTTTTTTTCATATCTAACTATAGTATCTTACACCTAACTAATATGAGAATGTGTGGAAAAAATTTCAAAAATTTTGTCCACAAAGATTGCAAGATGTTTGCTTTTAAAGTAAAAGAAACAAGTTCTTCATCACAATGTGGGGTTAGATTTTTTGACTTTGAACCTTCTTACCCCCTAAAGAACCAAATGGTGTTTTTTTTGGCAACATAGCAATTTTTGGCAACTCACAATGAATGGAATTTTTATTTTTTTCTTTGAAATATTCACACAACATGTACCCAAGGAGGAGCTTTAAGGCCCAACAATTTTCATAACTTTTGGTTTCATGGTTAAAAAGTTATTGTATGTTATGTAATTTTCAAAATTTGGTGGTCAATCTAGGTAGCAAAAAAATTCTTTAAAAATTCTATTTTTAATAGAATACAAATTTGAAATTGGTTCTCTAGATATATTTATACATGGACAGCTTTGAATCATTCCATTTTGATTAATGAGATGAAAGTTATAAGGAGTTTTAGTTGTGGGTAATTTGTGGGTGGTTATGGAATCTCTACTCTAAAATAAACTTTGAAGTCCTTTACCTAACTCAATTTTCAATATTTTCGTAAAAAGATAAAAACATTAGGTGCACATTTTTTTATTACAACATTTCAACCATTGGGATTGTCATTTTTCAATCCCATAAATAAATGGTTAATAATTTAGTATTTTGAATCATTCTCTACTTCTTTCTACTTACTATTTTTTTCTTATATGTTGTATAATTCCAAATGATCTAAAAAAATTTAAGCATGTAGCCAACTTGATTTGGAGAATGAATACAAAGAGTAACCATCATTTTGGACAATTTTTCATAAAAATGTGACCTTGTAAAGTGCAGCTGCCCGATTTTTTGTAGGGTAAAAAAAGGATTTTTGTCATTTCAAAGGTTAATATCTTGCAATCTACATGGTAGAACTTTCTAAAATTTTTCCACATCTTCTCAAACCACAATACTATAAGATCCTATGGTTACATGTGTCTAAGAATGTTTTATTTCAAAAATTTGGTACTTGTACTAGAGATGGCAGTTTTGGAGCATTCTTGATGAAAACATAGTCAAAAACCTTTAGGGGTTAACTTAAATTTTTGGCATTAAAATTTTTTGAGGTTTAAATATTTACAATGGGAAATTGAATTGAGGGTCTAGGAAAAAAACATTCAAAAAAAATTAATTTGCATGCTTCAAAAAATTGTAAAGTAGAAGTAGCTATGAAATAGAAGGAAAATCTAAATTATATATATATATCTCTAAAATGGAATTAAAACGCACTATTCTCAATGGTGAGATTGTTTTAGGAAGAAAAACTAAACCATGTGGAACTTGTTTCTTTCAAATTGTAAAAATTGCATTCAGAAATGGATCTTGCAAGTTATTTTTTCAAGAAAATACTCTATTTGCTCAAAAACCAGACTGTCCATAACTTTCTCACAACAAATCCAAATGGAATGAATCAAATCTTTTTATGTAGAAAAAAAATTAAGGAAAAAAAAATTCAAATTTTGAAATCTTTTTTTGCTTCCTCCTGTCCCCTCTTTTGAGCTTATTTGGGCATAACTTTTGTTCATAGGTACTATTGAAAGAGGATAATGACCTACTTGGAAATTACCTTATTAGTATAATAAGTTCATTCCAAAGGAGGCTTATCAATGGAAATTTCATATCAATTAAGAAATGATATTTGGTTCCTAATGTCAATTAGAAAATTATTTCCAACTCAATTGCCTAAGATATACATTATTTTCAATTGCATCACATAAGCACATATACACATTCATTGCAATGATATTTTTTTTATTACTTTCAATTTGGTGAATATATCACCGTTAAATTTTATACTTAGATTTGTCATACAATACTAATACTTCATCAGTTTTTATCTATCTTACATTTCTATCGTCATCACAAACATAACATCTCAATTAAGTCTCCTCCTCTTCCTCATTCATACACATAAACTAATCTCCTTCAATCCACACTTCACTTCTCCAAACATTCTCTGATTTGATCACACTCATAATCTTCAATTTTCATTTTCTCCCAACTAGGAAACATCCACAAACTCTTCACTCGATTACACTTAAACAATCTGGATCATTTTTTTGATTCTATAGATGCATTCACTTCACACACACACACATACCAAGCAACCAACTTGGAACATACAAACCAAAAAACTACATAGATTAACTAGTTGGGATTCACAGTGGACTTCTTTGATAGTGGATAAAGAAAAAATGGAATCAAAACCAACATAATAGGAAAGACAAAAGCGACGGTTATAGAATTGAGAAAAACGACTAACTACCAACAACTACCCAAATTGGAATCACAAACTTGATTACTAATATTCATTCTATTGATATTGACAAAATTGACATACTATCGATGAGGATTACAATTCACCCTACTTATCCCTTTTTGACTCATCCAACTAGATAAATACTTAACCTAATCCAACTTGGCACTTGATTTGACTGCATTCTTCTATCCCATTAGATACAAAGTAAAAGACATAGCTCAACAATCAAAAAGACTAAACTTTAGATCAAAATAGCTCACCCAAATGGCCCACTTGGACTAAAACTTAACCAACAAATTATCAAAATACTATAAAACACTCAAAAATCCAACCCAAAAATTACAAAATTAACAATCAGACTAGGAGATCTGTAGGCATTGATTGGAAAAAGATTTATTCCCATGAAGCTAATTAGTTCTTCTATCTTCAAAAAGAATTTAAAAAAATCATGACAAAAATTCAGCCCATAGGTTCCTACCTAAAATCCCATTAGTCCCCAGAAGGGACAATGGTCCTTTAAGGGTTAGTTGAAAAAAATCAAATAAAAATGAAGTTTAAAGACTCACCAAATATTTGATCTTTTGGTCTTTTGGGATTTTATTACAAACTCTAGTACCATTGTGTTATATTCCTCCAAGTCTATGATGATGGTTCTTTTTAGTTTTTTTTACTCATTGCTTAATTTTTATAATTTCTTACAAGGGGAATTCTTTATAGGTTTAAATTGTTTTATTTTACTTTTCTATTTTTTTCTATTTTCAACTATTATTTTTTTAATATTTAATATTCTATTTTAGACCTACATTCTATAGGTGCTCTAACTTCTCTATTTTGCGAGGATATTGTCAATAGAAAAGCATACTATAATTCTACAATTAATAATATGTGGGATAATAGGATCTAAATACTATTGGTTCTTCCCTCATTTAATTCTCTCTCACTACTAAAATGTTTATAGATATGTAGATTTCAATCTAATTTTGAATTCAAAAAGTCAAAAAGATGGACATTGCTAATAGTAGACTTCTAGTCACTATTAAATAAACTCCTTTTTGAATAGTGGAATGTTTTCTTCATTAGATCTTTTTTGGACGGCATCAAAGGGTTGTTTCAAGCTTGTTTCCTATGCTATGAATTAGCTAGTGCAAGCCAAAATAAAATAATAAAATATTTTATTTTATTATATTTAAAAAAAATTCGAGGCCTTGTAGACTAGCTAAATTTCAATTAATGCCAAATCCAAACTAGCCTATACTACACTTGAGTTAGTTACTGCTAGTGTGTCAAAATTAGCTTTAGTCTCATTGTTGGGAAATCAAACTCAACTCTAGTTGAATAAGTGTCCAAGATTGAAATGGACTCACCACTAAGTATCTAGAATTGATACAATAGTCACACTACAATAGCAAATCAATAGCCTATTTATGACCAAATGGACCATGTCTAATGTTTTTCTATATTTCAAAATGAACCATGTGATTTTTCAAAGATGCCCAATTCCATGTTGGAAGTGAAAACTTATAAAAATTGTTATCCTTATTGAAATTGCTTGAAATGAGATCTTGATCTAAAGAGTATGAAAATTCAAAGCCACCACATCTCAATACAATAAAAATACTATAAATACTAATAAATCTCTATATCTCTACTATATGTTTCCAAACAAAAGTCTCGAGTCCAAAAACTTTAACTTATAAGGGCAATAAACTTCTATGGTGTATTCTAAATTTTTTTGGATAGGTTTATCATACTACTAAAATCATAACTCCCTCTGTAATATCACAATTGCTACCATTAATACTAGGGGCTCATGCTTGCTATGCTATGCATCTATTGTATTACATATTAGTAAAATTTTGATATATTTGAATAGAATCCATGATAATGATTTCAATAAGTCTTTAAAATAATTATTTTTTATATTTTGTAAAAATATTTTCAATCATGCATACATAGAAATTATATTTTCACACAATGTTATATTACGGAAATAGAGTAGGAATATGCAATCACCTCTGTAATATCACTTTTATAAAGGGTGATATTATAGAAATAATATATTCGTTGCAATTGAGGTGATATTAAAGAGGATCCATAGGGTGACATTATAGAGGTATCAATTTGATTGCTTCTCTTGGCTTTGCACTTCTATGATTTTGTGCTTTTGTGAGCTTTGAGCTTTTATGATTTCAAAATTTTATTGCTACTACCAAATGATTTGAGAAATTTATTCAATTGAAGTGATTTTGGATTTTACAACAATTAAGTTGTTTACGAAGTTTTTGAGATTTACAAGTTTTTCTTTTCAATTCACCAAGTTTTGGGGTGCCATTGTTTGTAACAATTGAGTCAAATTTCAAACGCATTATAATAAATGTGTATCTTTTACAGTATTCACCATTGCATATATTTCATTCATCATTCAATACATTTCTTAATACATTTCTAATACATAAAAATTCTTATGAAATTCTAATGGTGAATGCGTAGCATAGCAAGAGCCACCCACTAGTATAATATAAAATCTGAACTAGGTGATAGCCAAAAGAATTGTTATTATGAACATGTGTAAGCTTGTGAAAATATATATGTCTTATTTCTCATTAGGTACCCAAATCAAAAATTATGGGACCCAAAATTCTAAATTCAACTTAGATGGCATGCTACTAAGGAACATCCAATTTCTCGTTCTTTGAACTTGAACCTAATAATCTTGCAACCTATATGGTCAGATGGACTAAAATTTCTACACATTCCTTTAGAAGTTGAGTACAACTTGGCATGATTGACATTTGATAAAACATACTTTATCTTTCAATTTTGCTTAATGTACTAGAGGGTGGTAGTTTGGGACATATTTTTGTGACTCACTATCAAGGAATTGTAGGGATTAACATTGTACTCTATCCCCCCCTACAATAATAGGAAATTTTGTATAATTGAGAAAAGAGAGTATTACATGTAGTGCTAGTATACCATGTGCTATTGCCACAACCCAAACCCAAACTAAAATATTTCAAAATTTTTTAATTCATTCAAACTTTGAAATTCAATAACTTTTATACCATAGTGTAAGAGGTTGTGTTCTTCATACAAATAGAAAACTTTATACACAAAGGAGTATTTAATTCAAGTTTTCTATTAAAAAATCCATAACTTTCACATCATATGTCCAAACGCCATGAAATTGGTACAAATAGAAAGCTTTATGTACAAAGGAGTGCAAGGGCTTTGTTGTGTGATGTTTGGACGTGCAATGTGCAAGTTATGATTTTTCCAAAATAAAAGGTAGTTTATTTGATTTTGAATTCATAAAAACTTTGAAATTCTAGAACTTTCACATTGTAGGTTCAAATGCCATGAAACAAAGTTCATGCACCCCTCCTTGCCAAGAGCTTTTGAGCAATACCAAGAACACCTCATGATTTGTTAGATCTCAACGTATCAAACAAAAATAAACAAAAAAGTAAACAACCTATCTTAAGGTATAGATGGAGATTTCCCAAAAGTGATCCCAAACTTTTCCATCACTTTGCAAACTCCTCCATTGCCTAATTTTTGATGACACAAGAGTATGGTCACCCTTGCACAGTAGAAATTTGACACTCTTCATATGCCAATGATAAGTGCTTACGGGGCCTCACAATATTTTCATGACATTCAATCTTAGTGTGTCGAGGAATAGCCCTTGAAATCATTGTTCATTCTAAGTTAGTTTATCCTTTATTCTTGTTGATGAATGGTCAATGGTCATTGCACTCTTTAAAATTAGATGGAAAATTTGAGCTTGCTAAATTTTGGCAAGTAAGATAAAACAACCCATTCAGTGGTTAGAATTGGATCTTTGACCTCATGTTGTTACTGAAACTTTTTCAATTTTTCCCCATTTAAAGACAAGTGTGAAGAACAATAGGTCCAATTGAAATTATATTTTATCGACGAAGTATGAGTTTGCTATGAATTTTTGAAATGTTGAGTGTATCATGGCCCCAAAGAGTCTGTTAGTAGACTACCCCATAACCAACAAAATCTGAATCCATGATGCTCATCTTACTACCTAATACATTCGCAATATTTTCTAACTTGGAAGGCCTAGAATGTCAATTTTTACAATGAATTTCACACTAAAAAGTGGGAAGTTCCTATTGAGGTCACTATTCACTCCATTACTGTCATATAAAATCATTGATTGTGGCCCAAATCTCACATATTGAAAAAACCTAGAATGGGGTCATTTCCTAGGTGACCACTATGGGTCATTTAATTGCGATGGGTTGTTTTAGCTTAACAAGGATGTAGCAAGAGCAACAAAGAAGACAATATGTGTATTTGAAACTACTTGGCCATCTCGCCAATTCACGAACTCCGCTTTCCACCTCCTCTTTGAATAGCACTTTGGGTAGGAAATAGGAACAAGTAGTATTTGGCGCCAAGCCCGGGTTCAAATTTCCATTGTCCGATGTAGATCGGATGGCTCGAAACCTTGATCCTCGGTAGGCAAACCAAGCATTGTCTCTATCCAAGCCCCTAGGTATAAAGTGTTTGAACCACCTCTAGTTCTCTGTTCCTCACAATTTTCCTATGCCCTTTGTATTGGTCGCATTCTGATTGTCGAATTCTATATTCTTTTGCTTTTTTCACGTTCGATTTTCAGTTGCTGCAATGGCGTCTAAGTTCACTGAGGAGTAGAAGGCTGGCAAGTCCAAAGCTGAGAAGAAGCCCATAGTGAAAAAAGCGGAGAAGAAGATCAAGGCCGACAGTAAGGGTAATGTGAAGAAGAAGTGTTCAAAGAAGAGCATAGAGACGTACAAAATTTACATTTACAAGGTGTTGAAGTAGGTATGTTTCTGTGTAATTTGGCTTTTTTTTTTGTATTTTGAGTTCTTTGATTTGTGAGTTGGCGTTGTGGTGCGTTTGAGACCTTGAAGAGGAATGGTTTTGTTTACTGAGCGTCTTTTGTTGGGACAAGTGCATCCTGACACTGGTATCTCTTTGAAGGTGATAGATATCATGAACTCGTTCATCAACAACATCTTCGAGAAGCTTGCGTAGGAGGACGCTTATTTGGCTCGTTACAACAAGAAGCTGATGATCACTAGTCGTGAGATCTAGGCGGTGGTGCATCTGATCTTGCTTGGCGAGTTGGTGAAGTACGTAGTATCTAAGGGTATGAAGGTGGTGATGAAGTTCACGATTGCATGAATGGTTGGACCATGATCCTCGCGAAACCTTCTTGGTGTTTATGAACACCATCTTTTCTACGAAAGCCACCACTCCTTCTTTTTCCTTTGTGCTGTGGAAAACACTTTGCCACAAGGATGAGCATGTCCGTTGTTGTAGTTTGTGTTTCAGTCTTTTATTTTTCATGTAAGTAGTGCTTGATAGTACAAGCAGATCTTGTGGATTCCATTGGATTTCAGCTCAAGGATCTCAAGTGTTTGTTGCCTTTCTTGTTTGGGGTGTTGGAAGTTCTTCTTGTTGTGCGGATGAAGCCATGTGATGCTCTAATGTGACTTGATGTCTTGCATCCTTGGATGTGTGTAGTTGGTGCAATCCCGCGATCTGCATTGTGATGCGCATTCACTACAAGGAATTGGGGGTTATCATGACTGCGGCAAATGATTGCAAAACTGTCATGTTGCAGTCGCAAAACGAGAATGTGACTTGAAAAATGAAAATGTGACTCTGGGGCCCTGCAGTCATTTTGGACAAGTCATTTATAAGAATGACTGCAGATTTATTATCACCCAACGAAGTGGGGACGGATGGAACTTTGGATGAGAAGAGGCACAGTTGAGGGAGATAAAGAAAATGAGACTAAGGAAAGATGGCTTGGGTTGAGTTGGACAAGCACAAGATCCCTCTAAAATCTGACGTGGACATTTTTGCAGCAGTCACGTGTAAGTCATTCTGGAGTCGTGTCTGACCCCATCTAAATCTGACGTGGACAATTTGAACGTAGTCGTGCTGAAGTCATGTTAGAGTCGTGTATGACCCCTTTTAAATCTGACGTGGACAGATTGGGCGTAGTCACAAGGAAGTCATTCTGAAGTTGCGTCCGACCCCTTTTAAATCTGACGTGGACGTTCTGAACCGGTTGTCCTGCAGTTATGCTAGAGTCGCGCGTGACCCCTCCTAAATTTGACGTGGACGTCAGTCACAGTCATTGTGCAGTCATGTTGAAGTTGCATATGACCCCTTTAAAATCTAACGTGGACGTCACTCGCAGTCATGGTGAAGTCACGTTGCAGTGGTATCTGACCCCTCCTAAATCTGACGTGGACATTCCAAACAGAGTCATATTGCAGTCACGCTGCAGTTGCAAATGAACATGATGTGGGCAACAATTTAGGGGCAGCATGGAGTCATTCACAAGTCGTGCTGCAATGTAGATGGAGTTGCGTCACAGTAGTACGTGCACTATTCCACTAGTAGTGCTGAAGTCACGGCAACTTCAAAGGGGTCATTCACTAGTCGGTTCATCTACACTACATTCAAGTAATATGTACTAATAAAATTACGTGCAAACAAGCAAGAACAACATTGCAAACGCAGAGCCGTGGTTGAGGAAACGGTAAGCCAACAAAAATTGACACAACAATGACAAAGTCACAGGCACGGAGTTAGAAATTGAGTCCTCTATTGCAAAAGGAATGGAGTGGGATAGAATAGTAGCCCAAATATACATGGCGTCCACAAGTGGGTTTAGGGTGCAGTAAGTCTCCAACAAAATTTACAAGCTAAGTCAAGTACCATTAAAAAGCTTCATTGACTTCTCCGACCATATTGCGCAAGACCCCTTCATGTCCTCTATAAACTCCTGGTTCGCTGCATAATTGGGAACCATGAGGCTCACCCCTATTTGTAGAACCTCACGGACGTCCACCCTCACCCACAATGCTGGTATGTCCTTACCATGATACTTGTGAGACCCTGGAAGTCCGCTGACCGTTCCAAGGGCCACCTTCTGCCGTACAGCGCGTGGGTTCATGAGGAAAACTTCATCGCCAATGATGAAACCCTGTGGCATGCAAGACATAGCACAATTCAGTTACCGGTTACATAATCAAAAAAGCGCAAGATGCAATTCACTTGAGACATCACGCATTCTAGAATGGCCTACAAGGTTCACAAGAGTATTACTTAGTGCAGTGCTACGGAGCCTATGAATATACCACTTCATCGTGGGACTGACTCATGATGGACACTTGAATGACCAACGACAATGCTGATAGGCGGGATGAACTCATATTTCACAACAACAATGCAAAAAAACCCTACAAACAACAATTTGTAGTCGATCTTGGCAGTGGCATCCATTTCTGTTCTCAGAGTAACACCTTGCATTGCATACGCCATTGAGTCATTGTGAAGTCATGAAGCAGTCATAGACAGAATTCACGACTTTCTCAACACTACAGTACGACTTGATGACCAGCCATGACTGGAACATCACTTCTGGGCAACTTATACACGACAAGAATGCAATTGAAGGGTGGACCGCTTGAACAAAAAGTGAAATGAGTGCTATGTAGTGCCTACCTTATCACGGCGCGACCCTGTGGCAGAGGCTGACTTTGATCGCGTGTTCTGCTTCCCCGTCCTTGCCTGCAAAAACAAGGAGCAGAAGTTAAAAATCAAAAAAATATGAAGGTAAGGGTCGCAGGGTGTTCGAACCAGCCGGACTGCAAGTCCCTCACCTTCCACCATGTTCACAAAATTGTATCCAGTTCCACTTCTGCGCTTCAGGAGCCATTGAGATTTGGACTTGTTCACAACTTGCGGGTACTTTGCACGGAAGGTAGTCACGTCAGGGCATCTCCAGAAGGCTTTCAGCAAAGGCCACAGGTATAACTTTAAATATTCCTTGTTGTCAGCCAAGGTGCGCAGCCACTTCATATAGAAAGGATTTGTGATGAGCACGTTGGATTGTGCATTCTCCGTGACCCTACAAAGCTTACTATCTACAATGATTGTGTTCTCTGGATTGAACTCAGGGTACTGCCCGTACACTACAGATAAGTTTTTTTGACCCGAGGTTCCCTTATCTTGCTCCCCTCCACTTTCGGAATCAACTGTACAAGACCAACAAAAGAGTGGATCCCTATCATAGGCACGACTGTAAAACCCTGCCAACATTTGAGGGACCACATCCTCCATGTACGGAGCACTTCTACTACCCCAAAATGCAACTTTGAAGTGCCTGAAGCATCGGTCCAAAAAGTGCTTCAGCCATGGTCGAAAAACTACTCTATGGAACTACGTATGGTTGCTAGCACGGATACTACAGTTCGGGTTTGGAACAACAAGCAAACTGCAGTCCAACAGGGTTCCTTGTACATTGAAAATGACAAGCTTCCAAACATGTAAACTACTGCCGCCCATCCGATTAGTCATGAGGTCCTGCAATATAAGGAAAGGCACTCCGGGAATGGACGCACATGGACTTGTGTGCTTGGAGATATAAACCTTAGGAGACTTGGGAGCTTTCTTAGCCTTCCTTGACGGCATTGCTGCGACATTGGCTGTAGTTAAGCGGTCAGTGGAGGCGTCCTCGAAACCTCCCTCGCCTCCTTCATCGGGGCTGACCTCCACGTTGCCGCTTGGAAGGGCTAGCTCCTCGGAGGACTGGGCCGCATCAACGACTGCTGGAGCTGCTCCCGTATCTGCTACAACGGCGGGTGAACCTGCAGGGGTGCTTTCAGGGCGTCTTTTTGCTTGTCCCTGGACCGCGAAACACGATAATGAGCGCCACGAAGAACAAGAATGCAAGCGCCGCGAGCAGATGCTAGGACAGATAGTCGCTAAGAATCAGCTGCAAAAATGATCGCAAAGCCAAAAAATGATCCCCTCTACGCGGAGGTGACATTAGAGTTTGCTAGTGCACTGCAGGACGCCTGCTCCCACGAGCGCAGTGGATTCCACGTGGACTACCAGTGGATTCCACGTGGACCGACAGTAGATTCTATGTGGACTGCTAGTGGATTCCACGTGGATCGGCAATAGATTCCACGTGGACCGGCAACCTCAAATGCAAATGAGGCTCGACCAACTTCAGAATGACTGCGACACGACTTCATTTTAGTGACGATAGAGTCGTGACTTCGCAAAAGTGACATCCTTGCGACTGTTGCACGACTTCGCGGCCTCCCAAAAAGCAAACGGCGCCAAAATTAATGACTGAACACCGGCAAACCCTAGGACGCCAAAACAATTAAACCTCCCTATCAAATTATTCAAATTGTCATTGCAAAATTGAATCCTACTACCAGGACCCAACGTCTACAACTGCGTACAGGACGACTATACTGTTTGGATAGCTGCAGACGGAGGCCTATACAAACTGAAGTTTGCATGCAACACAGTCGATCGAGGGAGGCACTACATGCATGCAAGAAGCAAATTTGCGACAATTCGTAAGGCGCAGTTAAGTGGAACTCACAACTCTCTCCTGGCGCGGAGAACGGGTTCCAAGGCCTTCAACATCTCGGCCTTCTTTTGGTCGCGTAGGACCTCATAAGTTGTCTTCAGATGAGGCGAGCTCTCTGGCGGCGACTCCATGACACAACGACTGTCGCGTTAGATGCAAGCATGCATGGAATTCACAGTAGGCCGTTCTGGACGTTGATTGTCGACAAAATCGCGGAGACAAGCTGTTGCTCCAAGGCGCTAAATCGAAACAATTCAGGAGGCAGCGGAGCGGGGAAGAGGCTGTAACGCAGATGGCAGAGTCGCGGACTGCCTTGTAAGTGCCTGAAACCTTACTTTGAACTCTAATGGCGGGGCAGGGAGTGGTCATCATGGGGTCCCGGTAGTTGGCGGTGGATCATAAAGTCCCTCACAAAGGCGGCGAACGTGGGGCGGAGCTGCGCAATGAACACGGGCGACTATGAGGAGTGAGTGTATGTACATCGGTTTTCAAGTGCGGTGTGACCGTGTACTTTTCAATCTTTTGTTCATAATGATGATTGATGGATAGAATTGTGCGTTGTCGTCCTCATTTTTTGTGTACATGGTACGGTGGGCGGCGGTCCCCCCGGTCGGTAGTGCATTGGAGTCCACTTCAGCATGAATTCGTTGTCCCGTAAAGAAAAGTCACCCGGAAGTCACGGTGAAGTCATTCTAAATCGTGAACAACTCCTATGTGACTTTTGTTAGTCATTTCTCTGTCATGACTTGATTTTCGTTACTCAAAAATGACTCCTGGAAGTTAGTCTATGGTGCCGAGTCTAAATTTGTGTGTAGTAGAGGCCTTCTGTTCCAATTCCTTATGATGCATAGACCACTTCTTTTCTTTGTAATTCGTTGTAATCTCTTCCCTAAGGACCTTAAACCTTATAGCACTCCCATTATAATTGCTCAATCAGAAACCACCTTATAAATTATGGAGTATGGAGGCCTTGGAAGAGGAGTATGTGTGTAGTGTAAAGTTTGAGCCTCTTCCCAAGTGCAACCCATTAACTTCAATGCCTTGTTCAGGTCTCATGCATCCTGAATTCAGTACATAGGATAGTCAGGCTAGATGAAGGTGTGTTAGAACGATAGACACTATAATAATTTGGGACCCGAAAGTCACGCTGTAGGACAATGACTATTTCCATGGACAAGAATATGAGTATGACCAACGATAATGTTCATGACAATGGACGTGCATGCTTAAGAACACCCATTCAAAGAAAGGTTAATTGTTTGTTGATGAAAGATTGCGAAGCCAAAAAAAAAATGGAATCAGAATTGTTATGAATTGACCTCAATTTTAGCTGCCCTTAGACTCATGTCTGACGCAAAAATGGAATTTGGCTAATCATAGCACACGCTCTAATTTTCATACATGCAATATGACAAGTAGCAGTCGAAGAGGAGGATACAACTACGAAGTGACTTCACTGTGGGTAAGTCCATCGTCCCGTCCACAGACACAGAACCCTTAGAAGTCATATAGAAGTCAGTGCGTAGTCCCTGGCTTCTACGTGACTTGCTCGTCACTCCGTCGGCAGTCACACTGAAGTCATATTTCTGTCTTTCATTTCAATCCCGTAATTGCACACCGTGGCAACTATGAGTGTCTGCAGTGTGTTTCTTCAAATAGGAGTTCCTGAAACGGTGTTTGCAGACATGACCACACTATACTATGGGTGAAACCAATTGACACGCGAGGGAACCCTACGTATGTGTGTGATGACGTAGGATTCCTTTTGGTGAACTTCTGCCCTAAACTCCCTCGCATAGCCGAGCCATTCATCTTCCCGAGTCAAGCCACACAAGTATTTTTCTCCAATGCGGCGGACAGACCTGGCTAGAAAGTGGTCTTACGCCACGAAACCCGTTCGAAACGAGAGGTACTCGACCGCACAGATGCCTTCATCACAACCAATGGCGAGGACATGGGACTTGCAGCTCCACGAAGAGTGCCGGATAGAAGCTCCACGGCCAATCTAGTCGGAGCCATCGAATTATCGGTGGAAGAGAACCTATTGGCGCAAGAGCAATATTAGGTACAGTCCTGCTTAGGTCCGTAGTCAGAAGGTAATCACGTCTGCTCGCTCGTCCGCCGTCTGCCCGTCCATCTGTCGTCCGCTCGCCCGTCTGCCGTTCGCTCGCCCGTCTGCCGTCCATTGTCCGTCCGCCGCGCAGTCGGAGCGTCCGTCCGTGCAGTCGGAGCGTCCGTCCGCGGGCTCCGTCCGCTGCAGTCGTCCGCAGTTCATCGGGGCCGTGCGATTGGATACGCCGGGGTATATTGGCCGTCCGATCTGGCCGTCTGCCCGTCGGATTCGGACAGTGACGTCCGAATTGGCAGACGGTATAAACAAGGGCGCGGATGGCCCATTCTGCACAGTTGTTTCCCTTGCGGAGTGGGCTGATCCAGTACCAATTGGTATCTGTGAGCCCCTTCCGACTTGGAGTGTGAAATTTAAGGAAGTTGAGAAGAAGCCTTGGGTCTATTTTTTTATTATTAGGCATTGAAATGCCCAATTCCTCCAAAACAAGAAGACCTACATAAAGCCTATTGAATGAAAAGGGGGAAAAATCACTCTAAAAATGCTGGACAAAAATAAGGCTCTACATATTTTTGCCAAAATGCTTCCAAAACCTCATTTCATTTCTCATATAGTCATATAGAGCCCAAATATATACAAAATTTGCATACATAAATTATCTATTCCAAATTGCATACATTAAATTTGCCTCCTTTGATTCAAACCCCTAGAATGAAGCTTGAGAGCAGACTCTAGACCTTCATTTGCCTCCTAAGTGGTTTTGGGTGTCTTATAATACATATGTACAATGGCAATTGCAGTATACAAAGCTTTGCATGTGAATAACTTACATTCCAATTTTTTTTAAATATTTTGTTGGAATGTTTAATGAAGTCTTCTATTGAGATACGTACTTCTTGGTTGCATTTGACATGTATGTAATTTTGTAGTAATATATGTATTTTTGTAGAACTACAGAGTTGAGTATATTTGGTGGCCTCTCATTTCTACAATGAGCATTACACCATTTTTTTTAAATCATGAGGAAATCAACGGGTATTCCACCTTCAATTTTGTAGTTTACATATTTGGTCAATACTTCATGTAATTTGAGGAATACATGGCACGTAGGAATTGCACTCGAAACCACTCAGGGGTTTAAAAAGGCCACATAACCATTTGTCGGAGAACCCCAAAAAAAAACTGCTTGAAAATCTTCAATCGTCCAAATTGCGCTAGATGTGGTGGACGGCCTGGCCCGTCCGCTTCATCGGACGGTTGAGATGAAGCAGGCGATCTAAAAACCACCCCCTCTAGACCGTCCAATCACGCAGATGGCTATCCGTCCGCTCAATCGGACGGGCCAGAGGGGGCGGATGGCCACCCCGTCCACCTGACTGGATGGCCTCTGTCTGACCGGGCGGACCGGACAATTCTATCCAAAATATAGATGAATACTAAAAAATTTAGTAACATTATTTTCTCGTATATTGCCACTTCAGCAGTTCTCCAAAAACTAAAAAAACCAACCTGATTTGGTCCCTACACCGCCGTTTACCTCATTTTCCGCCCGATCGGACAACCCCACACCGACCCGCCTTTCCGTCCACCCTGTCCGTCTTCCCGTCCACTAGACGGGGACAGTCCGAACATCCTATATTGGCGGACGTTCGGGAACCGGCGGCCACGGCCGCTGGACGTTCGTCCGAACGTCCGAACATCTGGACGTCCATGTAACCCTGTCACTTGAATGTTGGAGCTCTAATTGTTGAATCACTAGTAGAAAAATACAGTGACCAAATTAACAAAAATCAACAGAAAAGTGCTAATTTTTTTGGTCTGGATGTCCATGTAACCCTATCACTTGAACGTTGGAGCTTTAATTGTTGAATCACTAGTAGAAAAATACAGTGACCAAATTAACAAAAATCAACAGAAAAGTATTGATTTTTTTTGTTGATTTGGACGTGTTGATTTGGGCACTTTTGAACAGAAAAGTGTTGATTTTTGAACAAAAATGTGTTGTTTAAGAACAAAAAAGTGTTGAATTTCTAACAAAAAAGTGTTAATTTTTTTGTTAATTTGGTCACATTATTTTTTTAAATTATTTTTTTTGAAAAAAATTAAATAAAAGGTGACACATGGCAATGCCACATAGGCATCCCAACTAGCCCCATGGCATGCCACACAAGCTAATTGAATGCCACATGGACAATCCAAATGCCACGTTAGCAATTCACATGGCAAATGTTGCCATCAAGGTTTGAACCTTAAACCTCATGGTTGAGGCTCTAGAGTCAAACCAATGCACCACTTATACATATACATGTTTATAGTGTATATTAAATCTTATTTGTTTAGTTTTTCATTTTTTTCCCATCGTTTTTTAAACTCAGCATACTTCAGGGCCAGTTTTGACTTAGTAAATGACCTTTTTTCAAGAAACTTTGAACTAATAAAAGTTGGGAAATCAAGCCAAATTTCACCTCCAACAATCCGTTTGAGATTTAGATCCTCCAATCAAAAGTTATGGACAACAATCAGAGGGGTGAAAATGAATCATATTTTTTACATTTCTAAAACCCCTCTGATTTTTGTCCATAACTTTTGATTGGAGGATCTAAATCTCAAACGGATTATTGGAGGTGAAAGTTGGCTTGATTTTCCAACTTTCATTAGTTCAAAGTTTCTTGAAAAATGGTCATTTATTAAGTCAAAACCGGACCTGAAGTAAGCTGACTTTAAGAAATACCGAATTGTTAATGTTTAGTTTTAAAAAAAATCTACATTGTACAATTAAAGATTCCAAAAGATTCCAAAAAGATTCCAAAAAATTTAACAAAATTTTGTTGATTTTAGATGCACTATCCAAATCAACAAAAATAATGGTGCCATTTTATTAATTTGGGCAAAATCAACAAAAAATTGTGAAAATGGACAATACAATACCCAAGTTAACAAAAAATTGTTGACTATTTGTTGATTTGGTCACTGATTTTCTACTAGTGAATAATTGTAATTGCAATGTGTAGGATTAGCTTAACATCTTTATGCAATAGAGTGAGAATACATGAGGGAGGTAATCCATTTCTGACCACTTAAGCACTTTAGAATATAAAAAATGTTGATATATTGGTTGAATAAATTTGCACATGCACAAAAATAGTGTTTAGGGCGATTCCATATTCGCTTTAAATTTTATTTCTTAAAACAAAATTACCACTTCTTTTATACTTGAAGATTGGGTTCAACCCGTTGTGGTCATATAAGTCTTGGGTTTACGGCTAAGGCCTGGTTGCAATATTGACAATCTTGTAGCCAATCATTATGTGCTACAACAGTATTAGCAACTACACCATAGATAATCAATATGATTCTTCAATGTACGGAAAGCTACCCCCTTACAGTGCCAAAATGTGAAAATGAGGTGGTGTTCATTTGAAATAAGTGTGCACCACAGCAAGCTCTAGTCAATTCACAAATTTAGGAAACCGTTCAGTGCATAGTTGTTTGATCCTTGAGTTGCCTCTCGATACCGAGAGGCAACTTTTCAATGGTCACCTTATCCATCATTTTCTTCTATTATCCTACCAGCCTCATTATAAAAATTGAATATGGACAAGGTCAATTGAATTAGACAAGGTTCAAGGTGAGGCCATTGTTAAATTTCTGGCATTCATTCATTAACAATATCAACAGCCTTATATGAATATTTAATGGTGAGAGATATACATGAATCATCCTAGAGGGTTGAAGACGAGCATGAACACTTGCTAGTACAACAAGAATGGGACAAATTGAAATTGAAATTGAATAGTGGCCCTTTTAGTCTCACTACACTTTTTGAATAAAATCCCATTGGAACACGTCACTCGAAGGTGTTTTGCTCTATGTTAGTGCCCATGGTTTAGAACTACGTTCATGTCCTAATTGGATTTGAGCTTCAAGATACCATTCTGAAGAAGACGTTTCACTTTGTTAAAGCTAAAGCTTGGAGCATGAATAAAAAGATTTACTTTTGCATCTAATTGACAAATGCCAACAAACTGAAAGTACAAGTGCTTGCAATTTGCCCATTGTCCTCTTTTTCCTAGAGCCTTTGTTGACATCTCTTTGAAATATGGGCAAGTACATTCAGGAAATGAACTTATAGTGACTATGTACTGTTTAAAGGCAAGTAGTGTACCTTAGTCAAGTATGATGATGCACCCAAAGCCAAGGTGCGGTACCATAGTTCCCTAACAAACCGTTGCCTTCAATGTTAGGGCTAAAGTGCAATTATTAGCTTGTTTATTGTAAGTGCTTTAGGATTCCTTCGCATCTTCTTGCTTGACTGCATCCTAGGATGCTCCATGGGAGACTCTGGAATTTGAACCCCTGAAACATCAACTAGTAGATCATGGTTTCCAAATAGCCTGCGAGGGGAGATTTCAACATGTTGCAAAAGATGGAACCCCACATTTTGAAGATACAAAATCTCTTTTGGCGTTAAACTAGTTCCAACTTTTACTAGCCAAGAATGACACTTTTGGTTTAGAAAGAACCCATTTTTGTCGTGAACCTTTCACGCAACACGAAATGTTGTTGTTGCAGAAGAAAAATTCCATCTTCTCAATTCTATTCTTCATGTAATTGTCCATGCTTTTGGTGTACATAGGTGCAACGGTGGCTCTATTGCCTTGCACTATCTTCGCAATGTACTTCTTCCTTATAATGGCCTGCAATGCAAAACCCACCTTAGAAGATGTCTTATTCAACTGGGCAGTATGCCATTGAGACTCGTTGTCGTGTTGAGAGCGGTTTGCCTTGGGAAATCACGAAGATTCTGGCTGCAACTAGAAATGGCTAAGGAATAAAAATATGATAGGAGAATAAAGGCAAGTGGACTTGTCACTTGCAAACCCAGTCTTCTAACTAGAATGATGAAGGTGAGTGAACTTGTCACCCACAAATTCACCAGTCAAATACAAAATGATATTGTACAACAACAAAATTTGTTGTCTCTCGTGAATCTCTAATCTTGGTCTTCAAATCTCGTATACGGTCGTCGAATCATCAATCTTCAATCTTCAATCTTCAAACTCCTCCCCGTTGGCCTATCCTGTGGTGGCTCTATAAGGGTAAGGGTAAGGGTAAGGTGATAAGATCCCACGGCCTCGGACGGGTAAAACGGGACAGCCAACACGAGTGACTGTCCGGATGATGGGACCCTAAACTTTCAAACCCACGGTGACCAGGAAGCGCCTTTCACCAATGGGAACAACATAAAAGAGCAACCAAGTGGGTGATTAAATCCCAAATAGTCTCCACAAACACAAAATGGAGCGCTTACTGGATAACCACGGCTCGCAACAGTTTCACAATGCTGAAATTGAAAATTGCAACTAGCCTCCAAAACCGGCTGGGAATAACCATAGAAAGACAACGAGCCCCCAAATCCGGCTAGGAATAACAAGCCACAAGCCACAACACACGAGTCTTCAATTTTTGTGTCTTCAAATTTCAACTTCAAATCATCACTCAAAGCTCCACCTCAACTTCAACTTCAAATTTTCACTCAAACTCCAACTTCAAATCTCTACCCCAACTCCATCTTCAAAGCTAAACTTTGAATGATCACCACCGTTGCTTCACAACTTCAAATGGGTTGCATGATAACTCTCTGGAAAGCTAACACAATTCTCTCCATTTCCTCCAAATCTCAACTCATTCCAATACTCTGACCCAAAACTATGGTCATCCAAAGTTTCGGCCTCTACAAGTGAGGGCAACAGTCCCTCCTTCACTCCTACACTCACAACTTACTCATAAATGCTCCAATTACTTCAAATGATAGCTTCTTAGAAAGCTAACAAAACTTTACACATCCTCTCCAAAACTCAAATCAAATTAACACTCTGTCCACCTTTCATGGCCACTCAAAGTTTCGGCCTCTAGAAATGATAAGCAGCAGACACTCCTTCACTTCTACACTTGTAACTCACTCATACAAGCTCCAAATAGAATGAGTGAGATCTTCCTAGAAAGCTAACTTAATTTCCTACACTTCCTCCAAATATCAATGCAAACCAAGAACCTGTCCGTCTTTTATGGTCGGTCGAAGTCTCTGCCTCTTAATTTCGAAGGCAACAAACCTCCCTCCACTCAAACTAGCACAACTTTTGATTCACAACTCCAAATCAAGCAAGTGAGATCAATTTAGAAAGAAGACACCATGATACATAACTCCACCAATTTTCATTTCAAAATTCCAAAAACACACAACACAATGGCCCTCCAAACATTCGGGTCTTTTCCTAAACTCACAATGGGAGAGAAGATGAATCCTATCCAACTTTTCCTCTACCTTATCTACTCTCAACCACACAAACAAGTGGGGTCCGCCTCTAATTCACTCTTAAAACTCCTCTAACAATAATTGAGCACTTATTTGGCCCACTACTATCTCCTTATCTTTATCTTTGAAGGAAATTTACTTCAAGTTCACCTAGAAGGCAAACCATTTGAATATTTCCTTACAACTACTTCACAAACACAAAATTATTATAGAAATTCACTCCAAATATGGAATGAAGAACTAAAACTCAACGTACACCTATTAGAGGTAAAAAACTAGAATTCCAATTTCATCTTGGGACTCAGAAAAAACCCTCCAATTCGACATACTGAATCTATAACAAATAATGAAGAAAACTACTTCAAGTTTGATGGAATTCTAAGATGGCAACCTATTCTTATATAGATGACTCAAGCCATCGTAAGAAGGCGTCACCTTGAAGCCACTAAAGATGATGTCATTATTCTCCTCATATTCGTGAAAACCAAATCAATAGAAATAAAACATTACCACACTTTTTTACACTATGTACACATTTACAATGCGACATTCACCCCCTCTAAACCTGCACATCCTCCGGTATGTGCCAAGTAGGCTCTTCTTGGTCATCTTCTGTGCTTTCATCTCTGTTTTCTTCTATCTTTTGGGTTTGTGCTGAAGGTAAAATATCATCCAAATCTTCATTGTAAATCTCTCCATCTCTCCGCCGAAATACTTTGACACGCTTGCCAGCAATAGGAATTCTCAGAGGAGTTCCATCTAACTCTCGCAGTGAGTATGTGGCATTATCATGAACTGTGACTACCACATATGGTCTAAACCAACGTCGAGCAAATTTCCTCACAGTACTGTGTTGATGCTCTAATGTGCTATTAAACACAAGTACCCAATCTCCTTCTTTGATTTTCTCAGTCCTCAATCGATGAGTTCTGTCAAATCTCTCCTTGTTGTTTAGTCTAGCAACTTTCAACTTCTCCAAAGCTATTTGATGATCTTCAGGCAACCTTTGAAGTTGTTGAATACGAAGTTCAAGTAGTCTCTCTATGCTGATACCATCTTCCCATGATAGAAATATCCATGAAGGAATAGACTCCTCTCCAGGCAACATAGGCTTATGGCCATGCATGAGCTCTATAGGCATATATCCAGTGACAGTACTATGTGTGGTTCTGTCAGCCCATAGAGCAAATGGAAGTAGTTTAGGCCAAATATTAGGCCTTCCTCTACAAGCTTTAACCAACGCTTGAATAATAGGAGGATGTCCTCTTTCAATTTTACCATTGGCCTCAGGATTATAAGCTGTAGTTAACTTCAATCGTACACCATATCTGTTGAAAAACTCCCTTGCTTCAGTTGCATTCAATTCACCTCTGTCTGCTCTCATCGCACCAATACTTCCATATCGGCTAAAAATATCTTCAAGAATAAAACGGCAGACATTCTCCGTTGTTTTGGTTCGAAGAGCCCTTCCTTCCACAAAGTTTGAAAGCTCTTCTCTTGCTAAAACAAGATACTTTATGCCCCATATGCCTGACGGCATGGCAACTAGATCAATCATCCATCGAAAATGAATGGAAGGAGGATATGTAGGATGAAGCTCATCTCTATGCCGAATTTTGGATTGTAATTGGCATACAACACATGAGGCTACAAATTCTTCAACTTCTTTGTATAATCCCTTCCACCAATAGCGTTCTTTGATCTTTGTATATGTCGCCCAAACTCCTCTATGACCAGCCCAAAGTGTATCATGAAATTCCTCAAGAACTTTAGTTTTGGTCTCGGAGTCACCAACTACTCTCAATGGCATTTCATCAGCTCTTTTTGCCCTCTTCCACAAGAATCCTTCTCGCAAAAGGTACCCATAAGACTGATGTCTGATGTCCTTAAAAGTTTTGTCCATCCATCCTTCTTGCCTCTTCAAAGTACTCAAATAGAGTCCAATCTCTTTCAACCTTCCTTCATATAACTCTTCTTTGAATGGCAAGATTCCATCTGTAGAACTCTCTCCTTCTGTAGCCAAAATATAGCCACCATCAAAGAGGTCTTCACTTCCTTCATGAGCCATCATCTCTTCTTCTTGATAGTATCTGGCTCTCGATAACATGTCCGCCATAGAATTCTCTTTCCCAGCAATGTGTATTAGTACTGGATTTAGAGACTTGATGTATGCTATCCATCGAAGCATGGCAATATCCGGTGAAGAACAATTGGCTATCATGCCAAGTAAGGGTAAGCAATCAGTTTCCAAAATAACATTGGCTCCAATTAAGTAATTTCTCTCCGCCTTTAGCGCTGTAAGCGCACCCCAAAGTTCTCTTTTCACTTGTGGATAAGCTCTTTGCCTCTCTGTGAGGATCCTTGCTCCAAAACGGATGGCAAATCTCCTCCCTTCTGCATCATCTTGTCCAACAGCCCATCCAATGGCTATCGGACTTGTGTCAACAGTCACAATGACCGGTCTTCCACTCTCATAATCAACTTGTTTTAGAACCGGTGGTGACTTCAAAACTTTCTTCAACTCTTCCATTACCAAATCTTGCTCAGCTTTCCATACAAACTTATTCTTCTTTCTCAACAGTTTGTAAAGAGGCTCTGATATGTGAGCAAAATGAGGTATCCAAATTTGGTAGAAGACGCAAGCTCCAAGAAACCTCCTTACTTCGGTAATATTGCTGCATGCTTTCATTTTTCCAATAGCATCAACCTTTTCGGGATTTGGTTTCCGTCCATACCATCCACACAAATGCCCAACCACTAAAATTTCATCAACCCCGAATTTTGACTTCTCTATAGAAAGAGTCAAATCAACCTCTTCAAGTCTCCCCAAGATTTTGTCTACATCATTGATATGATTACTGACAAATGTTCTGCAACCATTATCTTGAAGAGTCAAGTCTCTGACAATCTCCTCACAACCTTTAATTGGGATATCATCCACAAAAGGTATAGTCTTCTCAGGTACAAAATCTCGTAAGATTTGATTCATGGCATTTTGCATATGTGCCACAGAGTTTGTAGCACCTTGAGGCAATGTACACATTCTAACCAATCCAAGTGGAGTCTTCATGGTTGTCAAATCTCTGCTCTCAGCAGCTAATTGAAATTGATCATAACCAGAATATAGATCTCCAATGGAGTAAATGGCATGTCCCGCAAATGCTTCTGCCACTTCATCAACAATAGGCCCAGAACCTTTGTTCCTAATTGTCACCTTATTTGCTGGTTGCATATCTTGAATGAACCTCAATGCTCCGGATTTCTTTGGCACTGTGAACCAACGATTGGAATATGGAGCCATTGAAGGTTCAAGGATACCCATGCGCATCTTCTCTTTAAGAAGTTCAACCAGTTTGGGAAGCAATGCCCGTGGTACTGGTATTGGTTTCAAATCCCATGGCACATGTGGCACGGTAAAAATAACCATTGGCGCAATTACACTTGGATGCACACAACCAATCTCATCTGGTGAAGAAGCAAAGGCTTTTCCGTGTTTGGAGAGCATTTCTTGGAACCTCTTTCTCTCTGGTTTAGTCAAGAAGTCATCTCTTCCTATCTTCAGATTTGCCAATGTTTCCTCTGTAAATTTGTGTCCAATTTTTCTTGATTCTCTAAGACCCGGCTCCTTCTCTGCTTGTCTGATATGTTTGTCCGTATCAGAAGGTAGTTGAGTTGCTACTGGCTTAACCTTCTTGGCCACCGTTTTGTATTTGGTATTCACCATGGCTTCATGTTTCAACCCGTAACTCTGAAACCTATCAATCCTTGATATTATCTTCAATATCTCATCATGTAGTGATCGTGTGTGAATTTCAACCACAACATCACTATCATCAATTTCTACCTCCTCGATGTATAAAGCTCGCAAAACTTGTAATAAGTCATCTGCAAAGCCTTCCTCTTCAAATATCCCAGATATGTACTCATCATCCAAAATCACCTCCATCTTTTTTAATCTTTTCTCCATCTTTTTTGTAACCCTTTTACATATAGGGTTTAGGTCCTTCACATCCGTGAAGCTCACAGAACCACACTCCTTCATACTCAGAAATCCACTCCCAACACTATGTACATTGGGGAATTCAAAAGACTTTGATCCTTTTGCACTCGCAGATCCCCATTCTCCACGTGTGCACATCAAAAATCCGTAAAGTCTAGAGAAGTTGGTAGAGGTCCTTCTCTAAGTTGAGCTCGATGCCTTTCATTGTTAGGCCTTACAGTAAGAAACTGTACTGATCTCTTTCCATCACCACTTCGAATTCGAGCATAATGGGAGCCATCATCCAACACCTTTGTCTCCATTCTTGATGCTGTAATGTATGGCTGACCTAAAATTATGGGATAAGCTCCATAATTTTGTACAAAGAAGTTTTGTTCTACTTCCACATCTCCAATTCTTGTTGGCACAGCTGGGCATGCTCCATACAACTCTCCTCTACCATTGTTGGCAGCTCTCATCACCCAACCGTGATTAACATCAATTGGCCATTTGCCCATCTCGTAAATCTTTCGAGACATGATGTTAATCTCTGAACCATGATCCACAAGAGCTAGAATGTAATCATCCAACTCTCCTAGCTTCACACTAGTTTCTGTAGTGGCTCTAGCCCAAAATGGATGAATGTAATCCAATCTCCTTTCGAGCTCTCCTTCCGCCATATGAATGATTGCACATTCATAAGATTTTGCCTCCATTTGAATCTCTTCTTTGTTTTCAGTCCTAGAGATTGCCTCATCCATCATTCTCCTCTCTTCTTCCAAAGTCTTCGAAGAACAAACTTCTTCCTCTAAGCTTTTCACCCCCACTGATCCTTTTCTTGTCACATCTTCACATTTCAAAAGATGATCAGCCTCAAACCCATTGTTTCTCTTGTCAATTGCACACATTTCAGTAAACATGTGCAAAATCTCTTCTTCTTCATCATCAGATAGATCACATAGACATGCATTTACTTCTACAATGCTCTTGTCTTTGTCTATCTCAACTATTTCAGTTGCAACCTTCTCCATTGTAGTTGGAGGATCACATATCAAGGCAAAAGCCACCCCAATCTCAGTCTCCTCATCTTTGGTGATGCGAGTGTCTAAAGCTTCCACCATGATTGTTTCAGCTGTCATTTGTCTTTTTCTCTTGATGACATCAACAATCAGCTCATGAAAGTCTTTCTTGGCAATGCCAAGAGCCTCTCTCAATGTAAATTCAATTTTGGCATCCAAGATTCTCTCCTCCAATATGCCTTTCATGTCTATAGAAGACTCAATGTCTGATTGAAGTTTATAGGCCGGCGGTTTGCCCTTGCCTTTGCTTGAATCTTCTTTGCCCTTTCCTTTTTTGCTATTGCTTGGATCTTCCCACTTCTCCTTAGGAAGCGGTTCATCTCCTGGATGAACAAAAATAGGTGACTTCGCAGACCTTTGTCGTGTATGAGCAGCAGGACCATCTCCCTTTTCACCTTCTTTGATCCCTTGTGGTTTTCTTTTGAGTGCTGGCTCCTCCACATCATCATCTTCAACAGTCCGCCCTCGTTTTTCTTCAACAAGAACATCATGGTCTTTATTATGGCCTTGTACTTCACCCAAAAACACTCTGATGCTACTTGCATCAACAGGATCTTCCCAACCAGTCACCTTGCGAATGGCTTGAGCTCCTCTACGTAATACTTCAACAGATGGAGCTTGGGAAGTCTCAACTACATGTTGAACAACCTCTACATGGAATGATGTAGCACCCTTTCCACCTAAAGAATTGGATCTTCCCATTTTGTCTTCTACGATCTTTTTCATCCCTCCTTTGCCAAAGTTGGTATTCAAAGGCAAATTTGTAGATGCATCATGTATTTTTCCATCTTTGAAGACAACTGTGCCATCTTTAAGAGCCTCATCGTATTGTTTACAACCTCGAAGGCTGTGGCTCTCCTCCTCATCACACCAAATACATCTCCTTGTAAATGTTCTTGTATTGTCAGATGATTGAGTACCTCGTGACTTCTTCAACTCGCTCATCTCCACCCTCAAATCTTGAATACCCTTGATAAGCTCATCAAGAGTATCTCCTTCAACCGTCTTGGCAGTCTTTGAAGTTGATGGTGCAGGTGTAGGGGCAAATGATTTCTTAGGAGCCCTTGTAGTAGGTGCAGGCTCTTCTCCCACTTGTGGAGCTTTGCTTCTCGATCTCAATTTCTGTTGTTTCGTGAGTAGGATAATTGCTTGTTCAATTGTCCTCCAATCATTGGTAAAACCTCCTTCAGTAGCTCGATCTCCAAGAAGCAAAAGAAGTTTGTCTCCTAAAGCATCATCAGTTGCTTGTAGAAACAACTCTGTCTTCCTACTATCAAGAAGACGTCTCTCTGCCAAAGGTAGCTGCTTGTACTTCTTCTCAAAATCTCGAAACAGCTCATTTGGGCCCATATTGTTCCCTGGACACTGCTCAATCCAGTCAAGAAATGCTCTCTTGGTCATACGGTCCGCATCTTCATCAAAATACTCATCCCGCAATCTCTCCTCAAACAACAACCATGGGATTGCGTTTGCATCACCTCGAATCTCTTCTACCCTTGGCCGGATCTCAGGTACAACAGCTAGACTGAAGGTTTGAATCATCTGGTTTTGAGAAACCTGATGTACCTCCATCTCACAAACATAGGCTCTCAAGAACTTCGTGATGTCCTTTCCGTCAAATCTTCCCATCTTGTCAACAACACCTTTTAGAGCTTTCGTAGCACCTTGACCGCCAGAATGAGATCTATGCTGCTCCATCAATATCGCCAAGGCACCAAGTATGGTGTCCATATTGGCTGAGGTTCTCTCAGAACCCCCACTAGTATCTTCCATCTTCCTAAACTCAAACTAGTTGCCCCAAAGCTCTCTCAGTGGAAGCACCAAATGTCGTGTTGAGAGCGGTTTGCCTTGGGAAATCACGAAGATTCTGGCTGCAACTAGAAATGGCTAAGGAATAAAAATATGATAGGAGAATAAAGGCAAGTGGACTTGTCACTTGCAAACCCAGTCTTCTAACTAGAATGATGAAGGTGAGTGAACTTGTCACCCACAAATTCACCAGTCAAATACAAAATGATATTGTACAACAACAAAATTTGTTGTCTCTCGTGAATCTCTAATCTTGGTCTTCAAATCTCGTATACGGTCGTCGAATCATCAATCTTCAATCTTCAATCTTCAAACTCCTCCCCGTTGGCCTATCCTGTGGTGGCTCTATAAGGGTAAGGGTAAGGGTAAGGTGATAAGATCCCACGGCCTCGGACGGGTAAAACGGGACAGCCAACACGAGTGACTGTCCGGATGATGGGACCCTAAACTTTCAAACCCACGGTGACCAGGAAGCGCCTTTCACCAATGGGAACAACATAAAAGAGCAACCAAGTGGGTGATTAAATCCCAAATAGTCTCCACAAACACAAAATGGAGCGCTTACTGGATAACCACGGCTCGCAACAGTTTCACAATGCTGAAATTGAAAATTGCAACTAGCCTCCAAAACCGGCTGGGAATAACCATAGAAAGACAACGAGCCCCCAAATCCGGCTAGGAATAACAAGCCACAAGCCACAACACACGAGTCTTCAATTTTTGTGTCTTCAAATTTCAACTTCAAATCATCACTCAAAGCTCCACCTCAACTTCAACTTCAAATTTTCACTCAAACTCCAACTTCAAATCTCTACCCCAACTCCATCTTCAAAGCTAAACTTTGAATGATCACCACCGTTGCTTCACAACTTCAAATGGGTTGCATGATAACTCTCTGGAAAGCTAACACAATTCTCTCCATTTCCTCCAAATCTCAACTCATTCCAATACTCTGACCCAAAACTATGGTCATCCAAAGTTTCGGCCTCTACAAGTGAGGGCAACAGTCCCTCCTTCACTCCTACACTCACAACTTACTCATAAATGCTCCAATTACTTCAAATGATAGCTTCTTAGAAAGCTAACAAAACTTTACACATCCTCTCCAAAACTCAAATCAAATTAACACTCTGTCCACCTTTCATGGCCACTCAAAGTTTCGGCCTCTAGAAATGATAAGCAGCAGACACTCCTTCACTTCTACACTTGTAACTCACTCATACAAGCTCCAAATAGAATGAGTGAGATCTTCCTAGAAAGCTAACTTAATTTCCTACACTTCCTCCAAATATCAATGCAAACCAAGAACCTGTCCGTCTTTTATGGTCGGTCGAAGTCTCTGCCTCTTAATTTCGAAGGCAACAAACCTCCCTCCACTCAAACTAGCACAACTTTTGATTCACAACTCCAAATCAAGCAAGTGAGATCAATTTAGAAAGAAGACACCATGATACATAACTCCACCAATTTTCATTTCAAAATTCCAAAAACACACAACACAATGGCCCTCCAAACATTCGGGTCTTTTCCTAAACTCACAATGGGAGAGAAGATGAATCCTATCCAACTTTTCCTCTACCTTATCTACTCTCAACCACACAAACAAGTGGGGTCCGCCTCTAACTCACTCTTAAAACTCCTCTAACAATAATTGAGCACTTATTTGGCCCACTACTATCTCCTTATCTTTATCTTTGAAGGAAATTTACTTCAAGTTCACCTAGAAGGCAAACCATTTGAATATTTCCTTACAACTACTTCACAAACACAAAATTATTATAGAAATTCACTCCAAATATGGAATGAAGAACTAAAACTCAACGTACACCTATTAGAGGTAAAAAACTAGAATTCCAATTTCATCTTGGGACTCAGAAAAAACCCTCCAATTCGACATACTGAATCTATAACAAATAATGAAGAAAACTACTTCAAGTTTGATGGAATTCTAAGATGGCAACCTATTCTTATATAGATGACTCAAGCCATCGTAAGAAGGCGTCACCTTGAAGCCACTAAAGATGATGTCATTATTCTCCTCATATTCGTGAAAACCAAATCAATAGAAATAAAACATTACCACACTTTTTTACACTATGTACGCATTTACAATGCGACATCGTCACAATTAGTTTCTTGAACGCTTCTCACTTGAGAGGTTGAATTGTTGTGTCAATTGACATTAGATTATATGACTTCAATAACTTTGTATTGTCTTCATCTATAGATGGCCATGCTTCTTCAGCAATTTTGTCCAAGCAAATAACTGATGTACGTGCTGTGGTGGCCCTTGTTCCTATATAGGGTTGGGAGAAATTCACTTTGTCAAGGCGGTGTGAATTGTGTTCAGAACAAGGTGGAAGGTTGGGCATTTGCTTCTCAAATCCAAAACTTCTTTGCCTTTAAAATGAGGCTCTCTAGTACAATACTCTCCAAGATTTGGTATAGATGCCATGGCATCATTCAATCCTTTTGGATTACCTATACGTTAGACATACTTTGCGCTATACAAAGCGGTAGTTCTTTTCTTGGACCATTTCTTGGATTCTCATCTTTCAAAAACTGGTAATATCTAACCATCTGCATGAAAGCACAAACGTAGTCATCCACAATAACCATGTACAAATCAGATTCTCACTTTCCAAACTCCTGCATCCACTTATTATAGACCGTCTCAGCAAGGTTTCAAGTAGAAACTTGCGCAAGTTCATCTTTAGATAGTCCTTGTTCTACAGAGCACATGTGAGGATTACAAAAAAAAAAGTACAAAAGTTTTAGTGTTTGACAATTTAAGTTTAGAGTTTCTGCATGAAGAACTTATCAATTTGAAGAGAGCAAGTATTTTTGAAATGCATGATTAATAAGGCCAAAAGAAACAACAGAAGCATGAAATTTAGCTTCAGAACACTAGAAGAAACCCGTGACGTTTTGTAATTTTTTTAGACGGATTTTAGGTGACGTCGGAAAAAACAACTTGTGTTTTTTTGTGTCTAATATAACATCTGGATGTTATATTAGACACAAAAAAACACAAGTTGTTTTTTCCGACGTCACCTAAAATCCGTCTAAAAAAATTACAAAACGTCACCTAAAACGCGGGTTTCTTCTAGTGGAAACAAAAGGTACCAATTACACATAGAGAATTCAAGAATCTTACAGTGTCTATGAATGCTCCCCACTGTCTATATGGAAAGTGCCAAAACACTAACCATAATTCTAAGCACCTAAGATCGTCCACAATTGTAGCTCCAAAAGAATGCCACCACATTTGAATTGCATGAAACCTAATTTTTGACTTTGTTAAGGAATTAGTACCTTTATACTGCTTGCACAACTTTCAATGCTGATCTTGAAGGTCACCACAAATGTCTATTTTTGTGTGTTTTTCATCGACTGAGTCTAGTGAAATAAACATATATGTTCTCAATTGGGCACGGGATCGGTTGGGTCACCATTTCTATAAACCATTCGCATTGTATTCCAATATGCTTGTGTCAAATCAGCCATGAATCCCTTAAAGTAAGGCATTGTAAGTCCATATCTACCCATACCAACGTTTAAGTTTTTCCTAAAGTCGCATTGGACAACTACATCTTTTGATTGCATATCATATATCACAATAGTCATGACACAACAGTAGCTTATGTCATAAATATGACATATAATTGTTGTCTTGCGTTTCACTTGTCTAATATGATCAAACATGATCCAAGTATCTTCTAGGTTACCACCAAGTTGTATATGTGTTACCAAGTCCACGCCACTACTAGGACCGATCTTTGACATTTTGAAGACAAATACTTTATCAAAATCAGATCCCTATCCAGGGAATTTGTTCTTCTGTACAAAAGTGCAATTGCTACAACCATGGAGTTTTGTGATGCTATCCATAACTCCAAAATGGCGAAAGTACTTGAACGTTCCGCTCAACTTGGTCCCAAATCAAATACTAAGTTCCTTCTTTGGATGCCCGATAGTCTCCATCTTTTACAAGGTGATTGTGAGTACCAAAATGAATACAAGCTCAAGTCATGTCCTTGGAACCAACTACATAGTAGATTTTGGTAGAACAACTATTAATACAGGATGGAACAGTAGAGTACATCTTGCACGCGATAGTTGAACCACGTGGAGGATTAGCATGAACCTCAAATGGAATAGGAGAACAACCATCCCATTTAGTCTCGTTGATGAGGGCTACACGGTGTTGAGGAGTGAGGTAGTCACAAGTTGGGTTGTTACAGCAAAGATGCCCCATACAAGATGACATACAAAATGTGAAACCCTCTCCATTCTTGATATTCATTGTGTGAAGATTTGACGAGATGTGACCATCGTAGCGTTTCTCCATTGATAGCGAGAAATCGAGTGATCTTTGAGTGGAGGTAATTTATAAATCACGTCACCATTATACGAAGGTGGAACAAATTGCACCATACAAATTCTACTTAAGTTTTAGTCAGCCTTCTAAAATGGGTTCTTAGAGCCCTTAGTATGGCACAACTTTTGTAAACATAGAACGATAGAAGACACACAAGAAGATGAGGATGGTGTCACTAAGACTGGAGAAGGCGAGAAGAATGTAAAAGGCCCTTGAATTGGAGGACATGCGAGAGAACACAAAGTAGGTTCCAAACGTTTGTATGGTAGTGAAGAACCATGAGAATCATCACTTTCAATGGCAATGACCTCTACACTAGGCTCAATTTTCACAGTATTGAGCAACGCTGTTTGGAAAGTGCTAGTGGTAGATACTCTAGTGATACCTTTTGGAGTGGATGTTCCTACATTGGATTGAGGTAAACCATATGCTAAATACCTACCTACATGCAAATGCCATTGCCTAACATGGCTTGAGATAATGGGCTCTTGATCTACTGTATGTATCAAGTCTCCACTTGAACTATTAAATACTTCTTCATCAATATTTAATAAGTTATTTGTAAGAAGAAAATGAGTACTCAATCGAGACAAACTCACAACAACATATCCCAAGTCACCAATTGAAAATGAAATTGAGACCCGCTCTCCAACTACTCTCACAATTGCCATCGAAGTGATTGTCACGTTAACACTCAATGCACTCCTCTGCATAAGCATAGTAATGCATCACTAATGCACCTCTTGAGTTAAGACAATCTGAGTTAATGGAAGAAACTAAATCAAATGACAATCTTCTTAAAGTCTACATATTGTGCTAAACTATGTCAAAGACATACTATTTGGTTTGGAACCAAACTGACACCATGAACAATGCAATGAATGTAATCCCTCTAGATGTTGCTAGAATGAATAGAACACAATTCACTAATTACTATCCATTGCTATATGTGTATGGTGTATTCTTAGGTTGGAGCTTTGAAAAATAAAGAATAGTAGAAGTACAATCTTCATTTATGATCAATGAATTCTAAAATTGTACTTAGTACAAGTCCGATTGGACTTATATATGTATGGTGGGATGATAGTGACAATCAATAATAATTGACAATAATAGTAAATATAATCCAAATGGCATACTAAATACAATCCTACATATGATATTTGCTCATCAAAATATATACCACAAATACGTAAGTACAGGTTGGTTTCTAATCTTTGAATAGTTGAATGCCCTTAGAAATGATTCACAATATTGAAGCTAAATCTTTGATATCTTCTGGATGTATCCTTAATGAAAGAAATGTCTCAAAATTACACTAGCCTGGAACACAATCTAACTCTTACAAATTGCTACAACATTACTAAGAAATTAGTCTTAATTTCACCAAACAACGTTATCTTCTGAAAATAATTTGTAGCCGCCCCATCTTGACTTTACATACACTTCGTATACCTGGTAGAAGTCCATCACTTTACAATCACTCTCATCAAATTGCCACAAGATCAAACTTGTATAAATCTCTCAGAAACAAGTGCCAAAGAATCATTTCAAGCTTTGTTCTAAGCATGCGACAATTGGCAATCCCCAGTGCATTCGTAGAATTTCTAAACCAAATAATTTTTTGCATACATTAATTCAACACATAATCTCAAGCCAACCCAAATTACCTTGGACAATGGAACAGTCTACAACATTTTAGCCATTTTGTTAGCTAATTCCATGTACTTTACAAGTTACACAACATCCCTTGCTACTGTCAGTTGATTGAAATCTAAAAATTATAGTAGTAGTTTAGTTAAAATTGGAAATACACTTGGATTGATCCGTAGACCTTAATGTAAGAGGTTTCAAACTTGACCTAATGACTACTAGCATTGGATTTCTCAGCTCTTATTAGACATGTCTTTACATTTCAATACATTTTTAAAGCTTTTGCATCAAAAGCACCTTTACAAAGTTGTAGGTCATTACAACAACATATGAAAAGCTATTGTCAGAATGTGCAAAGGCCATTGTCCTTCTAGAGGCCTCTTAGAATCGAGAGGCTTCTTTTTGGCAAAAAGTCTTGGAACAATAACCTAACAAAGAATGGCCCAACAGTTGTGGTTCTTTCTTCCAATGTTTCTTGAGTGCCATCATTAGAACGAAGACATCAAAGATGATAGGTACAATCTATTCTACACTCAAAAACCACATCAACAACCATCCACAGACTGGGTTGTAGAAAACAAGTACTAAGCCATCCACTGGATTTGACATGCAAAGGAAGCTAGACTTCAATGCCAAAAATTCAATGTAAATGCCTAGTTCAAGATCCCAATCCTCAACCTCAGTCAAGTGCCCCTCCAATTGGCTTGCAAATTGTCAAATCTCATAATGTTTACATTAACAATAGAATAAAACTCCAAATCAACAACATCAATTGTACCATGAAACTAACAAAATGGAATACTAAAACATAAGATTGGAAACACAATGCATGTCGGAAAGGGATAAACAATAGAATCAAAATAGAAGAAGATGAAAACTCAATCCAACAGATACAAAACAAGAGCAAATTCATTGCGACATTCAACTTTCACGAATTAAACTACGCCAGAAGCACCCTTGATGAATAGGAGACAAACATGGGTCAAGAAATTGAAAATACCTTTTGCAAAGAAAAGAGCTTGGTGTGACATTCAACATCTGGAATCTCCATTGAACTCTTTTCAGTATCCAAGGCCCACATGTACCTTCCATCGCCAATTGACTAGTATAATGTGTCAATGTATCAATGAGGCAAAAAATGAAAATGCATCCAAACTGCCAGAAGACATTGGATACCACAAAAATACTGCGATACAAAAGTCATCCATTTTTGGGCAACTTAATCCTAAATTAAACCTTGAAAGTAGGGTCAACCAACACCTACACTGCCATCCCTTCCTCATGTCTTTCTTTTTCTTCTACATCGACTTTGCTTTTGCCCTCAAACATCATCTCTTATGTGCATGCTCTGGATAACTCGAATAGAACTAGTTTTGGATATCTTCTTCAAGATGGCAAAGAGGAACTTGAGGTCGAGGAACAAGCAACTGGGAGACACTTTCAATGAAGCAGTAAGAAGAATTGCGCCAAATGTGAGAGTTGAGGTAAGCATAGTGGTTTTTGCGCAAAGGTAAGTACATGCCCAATAGCCTCTCAAGCCCGAAAGGCTTCTCTTGGGAGCTCTGTCTCGGACAGCTTCATTGTGTAGCTTGTGTCTGCTTATTATAAAGTCTGAGTTTGAAGCTTCATTGGAGCTTCGATAGAAGCGTCTTTCTGTATTTGGAGCTTCAAAAGTTTTGATGCTCAGTTTGTAGCTTTGATATGCATAAACACTAGTGTCCTCCCAAGACCCTCTCGGGCCCGCGAGGCCTCTTTCAGGGTAGACTATTTGAGACAGTCATTATTTGTGATGGTCCAAGATTATCACCAATACACTACAAGAAAAAGGGGTTTGAAATGATAAGAATATAACACCAAATTATTGGAAATGACAATAGCTATCAATTGCCAACCTATTCCTGTCAATTCCTTATTTCTATCAATGCTTTGATACAAAACTATCTGAATTGACAATAAGCATGTATTGACAATAAGCATGTATTGACAATAAGCATGTATTGACAATAAGCATGTATTGACAACATACTATTATCAATTGACAAGAATTCTATGAATTAAATTTTGTGAGAATGGAGGATAGAGAGGTTGTTTTTATAGTGAAATGTATTGTCCATCAAGAATCCTCAAAAACTATGGGATAATTTGACGATGAGAGCTTGACCGCTCATTGTCAAAAATTGCAAATATTGTGTTCAAAGTTTACATTGTCTTTGAATTTTGTCCATAACTCTTGATTGGAGGATCTAAACCTGAAACTAATTTTTGGAGGTGAAACTTAAGTTTATTTCCCAACTTATCTTAGTTCAAAATTTTCTGAAAAAATATATTCTACTATGCCTAAATGAGGTCTGAAATTTCATTTTGAACACAAATCTTGCAATTTATATATCCCATATGAATTGCCTTACCTACCACTACCCTTCTTGTATAAAGGACTTGTTTTCTTTTCTCACCTCACTTGCAATAAGAGGATTTTGGAAGTATGTTTTTGAATGTGAAGCCCAATTTTGATAAGTAATATCTTTAAGTAGTAAAATTTAATATATTGGTTGTTTACACTACAAGGGAAAGGGGTCCAAAATGACAAGAATTTAACACAAAATTATTGGAAATGAGAGTAGCTGTCAATTGCAAACCTATTCCTATCAATTCTTTGTTTATGTCAACACTTTGACACAAAACTATCCGAATTGACAACAAGCATATATTGACAATATGCTATTATCAAATGATGAGAATTCTGTGAATTAAATTTTGTAAGATTGGAGGGTAGAGAGGTTGTTTTTATAGTGAAGTGTATTATTCATCAAGAATCCTCAAAAACTATGGGATAATTTAACAATGAGAGCTTGACCGCTCATTGTTAAAAATTGCAGGAATTGTGTTCAAAGTTTACATTGTCTCTAAATTTTATTCATAACTTTTGATTGGAGAATCTAAATTTGAAACGGATTTTTGGAGGTAAAACTTAAACTGATTTCCCAACTTATCTTAGTTCAAAATTTTCTGAAAAAATATATTCTACTATGCCTAAGTGAGGTCTGAAATTTCACTTTAAACATAATTCCTGCAATTGATATATCATATGAGTTACCTTGCCTACCACCACCTTTTATGTATAAAGGAATTGTCTTCTACAGTCGACTCACTTGCAATAAGAGGCATTTGGAGGCTTGTTTTTTAATGTGAAGCCTGATTTTGATAGATAATGGTATTAAGTAGTAAAACTTAATTAGTCAATTGTTTAGGAACAATGTGGCAAACTTGGGCCATGAGCCTAGAAATCATTAGTTTTTTTGACATCATGGATGAAAACCAGGTTGAAAAGGTCTCAAATTCTGATGATAACTAATGACAAAATTCTGTCAACTAATTGGCCAAATCAAGACATTCCCACTGATAAAGCAATTGACAAATTTTTGTTAATTTGTTGTCAATAAGGACACAGATATCCTTGTAGTGTTAGGGACATTGGTAAATTTGGGCCATGAGCCCAAAAATCATCAATTTTCTTTACATCATGGATGAAATCCAAGTTGAAAAGGTCTTCTAGAGGTCTCAAATCTCCTCTACTATGACAAAAAATTTGTCAAAATTTGACCAATTTCTGTCAAAATTGATTGAAAATTGACAAAGATCTATCAATTGGACATTTGGATGTTTTAATCAACACGTCATAATTGACAGCGGAGTTGATAATTTTTTGTCAATTTTTTGTCTCTGTAGACAGGAAAGTTTTTGTAGTGATAGTCAAATCAATATGAATTGTTAGTAAATAATTTTGGCTCTGTTGTAGGTTAGAGTTGTGGTGGTCAAGGACCTTCTACCGACACCCGTCAATCTGCTACCTCAAGTAATAGTCCGGCATGGAAGCCCTGACGACTCAAGAGCAATGCCAATCCCCTACCACATTATTGGATTTACATTGCAAGAGAGTACCCCCCAACCAGAGATTATTTCTGATGATGAGTTGGAGGACTATGAAATTCTAGAAGTGCACAAAAATGCCATGGAAGATGACATCAGGCGGTCTCAAAAGCTTAACGCCGTCTCCATCCTTCATGGATTGACATTGACATCTACTGATGTTTCTTGGATGAAAATTAAATTCACTACAAGAAAACAACGTCCAAATTGACACGTCCAAATTAACAGACAATGTCCAACTTGATATAAAATTGACCAAAAAAATGTTTGAATTGACAAAAATGACAACATTCATGGGGAATTTCATTAAAATGGCGATATTTCATGTACCATTTTCACAGTGTGCCATTCCCACAGTTCAAACCGGGCGGTTTGAAATCTATTAATGTCCTAGATTTGTGAACTCTATACCACTATTAGATGTATTAAATCTAGGAAAGATGTAGATTTCAGACCAATCGGTTTAGAAAATCTACATATTTCCTAGATTTCAAATATCTAATATAATGGTATAGATTTCAAAAATCTAGGATGCTAGTAGAGTTCAGACCACCTGGTCTAAACTATGAGAATGCCAAAATCACAGAATAATCGCCATTTTAATGAAATTTTCCATATTCCCTTGTAGTGATTGTACAGATTGGTTTCGATGCCTTATGGTACGACCCACTCTAGCTTGCAACTAGACATTGTTGGAACACCAATTCAGTTGAGGTTACTAGAAAAGAGCCGGAGTATTCTATGTTTCTATATCAGATGGGAATGGTCGAATTGGAGTCTTCACAAATGTTGAGAAAAAAGAATGGGTCCAATTTGGAATGCAGTCAATAATAATTTCAACAATTACCTCATGTCCTAGACAGTGTTGCGACATTTAGTGGATCATAAATTTTACATGTACAATGGAAACCACCATGGGAATCACTTGAATGAATCACATTATGCGGCTGCACGCAACGGAGAGAATATAGCACATATCCGTGGACTTGATTGTTCTAGACACACGAAATCGGATTAGTGTGGTAATGCCAGCTATGCACAATATCAACAGTTGAGAATTTCTTTGCACATCATGCTTGCATTTAATGTTGTATCCGTGGCTTATAAAATTTGTTATCATATAACATGGTTTCTTCTCATGGTGTGGCAGTCAAATAGAGAATTATCATGTAAAAACAAATCTTATGCACACATTATATTGAGTTCAAAAGTACAATGTCATGGAGCTAAAAAAGTTTAAAGAGCTTTTATTACCGGTGGATGTGAAGACTTGTTTAATGGATATCCAACCAAAGTGGTACACCATGTCCCTTAAAGTCTTCACCTCTTTTATTTTCAAGATATGGCATCTACTATGAATTTATAATGATCTCAAGTATCTTCACGAGAAAAATTATGCGTCAAAAAAACATTTAATTTTGTATTTGTTTGTCATGTGCGTGGCTTTGCAGCAAGATATATAAGCAATAGTTGATATTGTCGTTCATAAATACAAGGAGGACACTCCTTGTAATGAGGTGACGGCGGATGGTGTTGCAACAGCAATGAGGAGCTCTATCAAAGACTCCACCGAGAAGTATTATAAGAAGCTATCAAAGATCGTATCCATCGCTAATCTAGCTCTTGGGAAAGAGTGGCTACTCAAGATATGGTTCAACCATCATTAAATTTATCAATATCTTCATATATGTTACATTTTTGTCCTAATTATCATGCGTTGTATCCTTGCAGATTCAAAGACATTGGAACCTATTTGCAACTCCAAAGTAGACCCTGAAGAATTTACATATGATATCCACTTCCACTGCAAGTGTAGAGTACAAGATTAAATGGCTAAAGTGGATAAATGCATCTGGCCCAACCAGGAAAGCCCAACATTTTCCTCTTCATCTTGTCAATGAGAAAAAATTAATGGTTCTTTTGGCAAAGGTGAGTTGGTATGTTGGGGTGAGTTTTGTATTGATGAAATCCAGTAACATTCCGTTTCATCATCCCTTAATTGAAAAAATGTGATTGCATATAGAGCGCCTCCATGACCTTAAATTGACATGTAACTTTGTGTTCAATTAAAGGAGGTCGCTAGCAAGATGTTCGACAATATTGTTTGATTTGACAATATCACTATTAACATGTCCGTTTCTATCGAGCCGGAATCACTAATGGAATATATTGAAGGTTGGAGAATGAAGCTTTAGGAAACGGCCTACATAGGCATTTTAAAGGAGGGGGATACATTTAAAAAATCTGATAGCTTCAAGGACCTCAAAGGGACTATGCTCACCGTCAAGCGCTTGATATACAAGTTTACAAACTTGCAATTCTACTGTTTATATTATGAACGGATTCACCTCCCTGTGCTTGAAACAAACGTGTCTTTACTCTATGTAACAGATATAAGTCTATTGCTATGCATTGTAGTCCAATAGGATTGCATTGTAGTCTAATTTTATTATTCACAAAATTTATTGTCTCATCTATATCAAAGAGATTGTAATTGATGCTCATGAAGGATATCCTATTGAGGCCCATCTCAGGGCTCAGAGGCACTTCTTGACAAGACATCTCAAATTGCAAACAGCATTGTTGTTTGTGTTGGTTTCGATTTTTTTACCTCTATGGCTTTCATTGTTTGATGTAACCTATATACTTCTTATTTTTGGAATTATTATTCTGTAATCTCTATGGACTTTATATGCTTTTCTCTTTGATTAATCAATTTCCAATTTTGTGTAGACAGGTATTTTAAGTTCGAATTGTACGCCAAGAAGGCTATTGAAAAGGCGAATTTGCCACCTTTCCTTAGAATGTAGTTGAACAGATCGTCATTTGACTGCATGTTCTTGCCTTATTAGCTAAGGAATTGGATGACTCCACATTTCTAAGCTTGTCTATAGTACTTGGAGTGCAATATAGGATGCAATCCTACTGAGAAAGAGACTTTCTTCAGGACACTGAAGAAAAACACTATTATAGAACCCAAGTTTGATGAATTCACTAGATTGAACCCCGAAGCCAAAGTCAAAGCCATCATTAAACGAGAGGTAGTTGACAAGAAAAAGGTGGACAAATTCGAGGCAAAAAAGTAGATGGAAGACAAGAAAATGAAGAGGTTGGCCTCCAAGACTAAGAAAGAACAAGAGAAGACCAAGAAAAAGGGCATGAAGAAGAAGGCAGAGGAGTTAGTACATGAGCCAACAACAAGCAACATTAGTATGAAAGAGATGTCATCTAGGTTCTCCCTCACGCAAGATCGTTTGGTGCATGGTCTCACACCAATCATTGCCCCTATACCTGACATTGACAAGTGCATCCTCAATTTATTGATGGAGAACTTGCCTAATGATGATAAGGCCTTCGAAAATGTCTTGACTTTCTTGGACGTGGTAAACTTTTATTCCATATACCTTGAATTCTATGTCCCAATCTTCTATCAATTAGTTGTTAAACTGATTGACAATTCCATTGAATATTGGCACATACTTTTTCAATTTCTAATGCATATGGAAATGACTACTTGAACTTTAATGTCATCTCCAACATTCCAGTGACAAGGACAGATACTTCGATGGTGTATTGAGCACAAAGCAAGTGGTGGACCTCATCATCTTGAATGTCCCTGAAGATGTTCATGTTTCGACGGTGTTGGCTTCACCTGACCCTATTTCAAAGTGGAATGAGTTCAAGAATGACTGCTTGATTCCTATTTTCAACTTTGCTCAAGAGTATCTTCATGACAAAGGTGGCCTACTCATTATCTATCTAGCACCTTCTGCCCGTTACAGAAATCTCCTTTCCAATTGTTGCTAAACCTACGGATTTAGAGCACTCCTGACATGGTTAGGCATAAACCATCTTCATTTAACATTGCTAGCCGATCCAAACAAGATAATATGATGAATCCTAGTCTCATGTATACCTATAATTGATTTACATTTCTATTGTGCTACTTTTTAACTTTTGAGTTTCTTAACTTTTGAATTTTTGCAAACGATGTAGTTTTCCATCTCTTTTTTAGTGTCGTTCTTCTGGTCTCCTTGTGTCACTACAACACTAGTCAAGCTTACTTGGCGATTAATATGGTGATCTTCATTTTTGCAAGTCAATAAGGGCTCTCTGGTGGTGCTCGGTATGCATATGGAATCTCTTTCTGGTTCCATTACATAGATGCCGATCGACTCATCAACTATCTACCACTAATGCTGGTAGAAGATGGATTCGACATTTGGATTGCCCGCCAACCTATTGGCGGCATGGGCATGCTCAACTGAAGCCTACTGATCACGTATACTACCTATCGTCTAACCTAATCCTGGATGAATTATTATTAAGACTTGATTTAAAATGCTGACATGACTAGTCTTCACCCTGCCAAAGATCACAATAACGGAATATTGCACAGCTAGGACTGCCGACTCTTCAACCCGCTGATCACTCAAATGTACAGTAGGAACTGAACCTGGGATCAACGCGTAAAATAAGAGCTCCCCGCCCAGCTGCATTTCATCTCGACCAAGACGAATCCACATGTCTACTGACTTCATTGGAGAATCTCATTGGAGAGTCCTCAGACAGAGTTCAGATTTCAAAATGACTCGAACTGTTGTGAAAATCCTCAAATTCTAAGTCGCTGTCATAGCCTCTTCAATGACACTTTTGACGATGATGCGGCCTCCAATTAATTACTACTGTATCTTCAACCAATCAACAGTGACTCATTGGCTGGTTGCAACAGTCGGGGCGGCAGCAACAACCGATATGGAAACTGGTAATTAACCAAATGAATTGGGTCAACTGCGTTTCGCGGAAATAGCAACTCTTTCTTGCTGAATGCATGAGCATATTTGTTCGGAGTATCTCTCGACACTGCAAGTACTCAACTTTCTTGAAAATATGCTTCGAATGATTCTGCAGACTCGTCAGCCTCTCCTAATTACAACCCAAGTTAAGGTTAAGGAAAGATCCCCTCTAGTAAGAGGTTCCTGAAGAGTTGCTTCCACCCTTGAAAAGCAAATTCCAATTCTTTTTCTAAACGTTACAAGTTCATCTTAGGTGGAAGTCATAGGAAGAAGAGAAGCATTGCTCACTCCACAAAATATGCCAGACGTTTTAAGGTTCTTTCAGTCCCAAACTAACAAGGGGTGAGTTTTCGCTACTGCTAAAAAAATTGTCATGAGACAACAGAAATGGACATTCCTATGCTTTCGTTTCTGGAAAATCACGAAAAGTAAAATCCTGTCCGACAAAATGTGTTTGTATTCGTTTTTCAATTTCCTGTACGAGAACAATACAATTCTCAAATTCTTTGCCTCCCTACCGGTATGCTGAAATGATCCAAGTCACGGAAATGGGTGTTCCTACCTTATGATGAAGACACTCCCAGAGTCCATCACTGCATCTGATTCCCTTCTTCCACAAACCCAATGGCTTCGGACGCAAGATACTCCTCGACCCGGAACCGAGAGAGAAACTGCACCAATCTACACACGTCTGCAAGTTGAACACAGCACCGAAGGAAGCTCGCACTGCCGTAAACCCCTGCAACATCCAAGTTTGATTTACGCAAAGTCTTCGTCTTACGCAAAGTCTTCACATCAAAAAGCCTCTGGACACATCAAAAACTAGGTAGAACATCAAGCTCAGATAAATTTTAAAGAAGGGCGTGTCGAGGAAAACATTCGGGTCCTTGTGAAATCACTGAATGTGTGAATGAGATGCCCTCAGCATTTAGGGGTAATTCCGCCTAGTGATTTTACCCCTTCCTTGATAATGGTACCTGCAATGCTCAATTAAGGACATTAAAAAATTCATAGGAGCACTTCAAAATAAGAAACCTAGTGCTAATTGAGAGGAAAGTCTGGACTAGCTTAAGAAAGTTATGTTCAACACTCAATCAAGAAGGTAAAGTTTCAGAGGGGGGGCACATAAAGAAAGAAATTACCAAAAATTGTACTCCGTAAGATATTATGTAACACCAAAATATGCTGCCCTCGGCATTTAGGGGTAAAATCACTAGACGGAATAGCCAAATTTGAGAGTTTCTTTGCCATGGCCTCAAAGTGGAATTTAAACTTCCGTGAGTGGCAACTCTCAAGTGGCCAAACAAATGCCAAACCGCACTTTATCGCACGTGCGCTCTGCGTGCGAGGACTCGGCACAACGGCACAAGCCACCCAAATTCACATTATGTGGTTATAGACCCTAAAAGCCAAAGTCCTTTCATGAAATGCGACGTTGTGGATCCCAAATTAGTCCATCTTACAAAGCGTTATTCAAATAAACGATTTCGTGCGAAGCATCCTCTGTTCCATGAGCAATACATATTCCCATCACGTCAGCGAGAAGGCGTGACACAAACTTCAGGTCGAACTTAACCAAAACCCTTCGAGTAGTTGGCAAACAGGACAGGATTTAACACAAAAACTACAGAAGGAACGCAATTTTACAGTCAAACGCCAGCATTCGCCAGTCACAACAGATCAAGATTTAGGAAACTCCTCGAATTGCCTAAACAGATCGCCAATGTTAATAAATGCACCCGACAGCAAAACACGGAACTACATCACTTAGGTCATCGCCTACAGCACGTCCCCCATACAAGACTACCGCATGACGCCATACCCACAATAAGACCAGTTGCCAACACCACAAACAAGAAAAACATCTCGTAACAGCTTCGATCCAATTCCAATAGCAGGCACAACGACCGCATGCATTCTCACGCACAGCAGAACGCCTCATTTAATCAGTGACGCTCTCATCGCTGGGAGAGAAGTCGAGCAAACAGTGCTTCCAAATGAGGAGCGGTGGCTTTCTTACAAAGGATGGTGTTCAGAAACACCAATTAGGTTTGTGTAGGGCCGGGATTCACCAGTGCTTCAAGCACTCGTAAACTTCGTCACCGCCTTCGTCCCTTCCGACACGGCGTGCTTCGCCAACTCACCAGGCAAGATCAGACGCACCGCAGTCTGGATCTCGCGACTGGTGATCGTCGGCTTCTTGTTGTACCGCGCCAACCGAGCGGCCTCCTGCGCCAGCTTCTCGAAGATGTCGTTGATGAACGAGTTCATAATACCCATCGCCTTCGACGAGATACCGGTGTCAGGATGCACCTGTTACAAATAAAAGGCCGTTACGTTAGACAACTCACGACGAAACCATTCCCCTTTCAGAAGCTCAAACGCACCAAAGGACCCCAACCTCACCATAACGCGAAACCCCAAAACCAGACACCAACGAATCTCAAAAACACAAAAAAATGAAGCAAAACACAGACACATACCTGCTTCAACACCTTGTAGATGTAAATCTTGTAGGTCTCCACGCTCTTCTTCGAGCGCTTCTTCTTCGCATCGCCCTTGCTATCGGCCTTGATCTTCTTCTCCGCCTTCTTCACCACCGGCTTCTTCTCGGCCTTGGACTTGCCTGCCTTCTGCTCCTCCGCAACCTTGGGCGCCATTCCAGCAACTGATAATCGAACGAGAATACCGAAGAGATACAGAAATTCAACAAAAATGAAACTCAGACGAAAGCGTAAGAAAACTGCTGGTAAGACTGAAACGAAGATGATCCAAAATGCTTTATACCTGGGGGGATGACCCGAACCAATGGGCGGACTCCGTTTCCCTACCGAGGATCGAGGTTTCGGGCCGTCCGATCTGGATCGGACGGTGGGATTTCAAAACCGGGTTGGCGCCAGGCCCTCTTCCCGCCCGAGCAGGACTGGCGGGACGGGCACCAGGCATTTTCAAAAACGCTTCCCTGTTGAATTCGTTTATGTCACCATTAGTTACATAAATGTCATACCGTAACCAGGAGTTCGATTACGGAGGGAAAAGTCTCAGATCGCCTTTTAAAAATCTTCATGCAATACTACGTTTGTCACAATGATACAAAATTTCCTATTATTGTGGGGGGGGTTATAGATTGCGATGCTAGTTTTTAGAGTTTCTTGATTGTGATTCACCAAAAAAAATGTTCAAAACTAGTGCATGAAGCAAACTTAAAACATAAAAGTATTTTAGTGAATGTCAATCATGCCAATTTGTGCTTGACTTTTAAAGGAATGTGTAGTGATTTTAGTCTCTTCGAGCATGTGGGTTGTGAGATCATAAGGTTGAAGTTTGAAGTTTGAAGAAGAAGAAGAAATTGGACCTTTTCTAGTAGCATGTTGTCCAAATTGAATCAATTAGAATTTTGGGTTCCATAACTTTTTGTACAGGCACCTAATTGAAAACAAGAAGAATATACATATTCTAAAACTTACATATGCTTGCATCTTTGGTAATGATTCTATTGGTTAATCCAAATTTTGTTGGCATGAACCTACTAAAGCTTTTGAAAAAAATACCATAGAAGTTTATTGCCTTTTATACGTTGAAATAATTGTACCCGAATTTTTTTTTGAAATATGTAGTAGATTCTAGAGATACATAGATTTTATTGTGTTTGTAGTATTTGTATTGTATTGAGGTGTGGTTGCTTTAAATTTTCATAAAAGATGAGGTCAAGTTTTCTTTTTTCATATAGTTTCAATAAATATAGCAATTTATATGAGTTTCATTTCCAACGTAGAATTAGGTATCTCTAACAATTTGAACAACTGGTTGGCTATAGTTATGGACCTTGTTGCTTAGATAGTTTTTATTCAAAGTTTGCCTTGGAATTTGACACTAATTGGTTACATATAATTTTTGAATATCAAATCCTAAATAAGGACAAACCTCAAACCCAAGGGTAGATAGAATTTAGACTTTGGTATTTTGATTGTGACTTATCCAAATTTTCTATGGCAAAAAGAAGCATTACTAGGGTGGCAACTTGGACTTTGCCACTAACCACATTAGAATGTGGATTTCTAAATTATAATTTTAAGATATAAAATTACAAAATTTGACTTAGTCATCTACAGAACAATACTACAGGATTTAGGCCAAAAGCCTCCTACACTTATCATCTAAATACAAATAAAATATTTTAAAATTAGCATGAAGTATGTTCATTCATAAATCTCTAATTTTTAATAGTACCACAAACTTCCATCAACCTTTATGTCAGGCTTATGAAAGCTTGATTGGATTTATGTCAAGTAAAACTTGAATTAAATGAAAGTCAAGTTATTATCCAAAAAGCTAATTTATACAATCTTTGTAAAAATATATGCCTTTTCTTTTATTGATTGCCATAATCAAAAATTATGGGATTCAAAATTTCAAAGACATCTTGATCAACAACCAAAAGTTCTAGAGAGGGATTTTAGATTGCTCTTGATGTAGTGATTTATTCAATTTGCAAACACTCTGAAGAGTTCATGGTTTCACTTTGGATATAGTATTCCACCTACAACTCATTTGTCAAAATATTACTTGTAGTTGTGAACAAAGGCTAGGTGATTTTATTGCATTGATTATCATAAAACCAGTTGCCATTTTGAATTTTGGATGCTGATTTTTCTTCTATAGTAAACTCCATTATTTATGCAACCTTGTGGCCACTATGGCATTTGCAAAAAATGTGCTGGTGAAATTCTAGTTTGTCCGTCTTACTTTGGAATTGTTGAAAGGTGCAAAGATCCTACACTAATTACTCCTTTGAGTCCTATGGCCTTTAGAGATGCATTCAACTCTATTATATAACTAGATGTAGAAATGCCAAGTAAGAAGGCTAAAAAAATATAGTAGGATCAACACTAGTGTGGAGATATTTTGGGGTTGAGAGACAAAATTATGTTCAAGATCCAACGAGAGTTTTGAAGATGAGGAAAGTTTTCGCAATACTCCTGCTACAACCATTTTGAACAAATCTAAATGATTGTATGCCTTCGGTCCAACTACAAAAACATTAGAGGATTCTGAAGGTGGATTCACAAATGACAATGATTGTAATGTAGAAGATGGTGGCAACCATGACCTTAATTAGCCTTCCAAAAGCAAGTTTTCAACATCAAGTGGGATCAACTACAAGGTAGATGTACTTGATATTGGATCTATTGACACTTCCGCCCTACTTCATGAAGAGAACAACATTTAGGAACCTCTAATTTAAGAAAAAGAACAATCTATCTTGTATACATTTAGAAGAACTAATAGCAAAGGAGGCAACAACTCTTAAAACAAGCCTAGAAGCACTGCCAAGAGTGAGACTCAACCCAAAAGAATGAAAAAGAGCCATTTGATGCCCATCCAAACAAAGGAGGTATTGTGGCTCATTCACTAGAAAAATCCCACATTTGGTATTTTCAAAGACATGAAAATATGTCTCTTTCAATTGAAGGCATGTCAATTCTAATGTCACCCAAAATCCGTCATAGGTGGTGTTTCTACAAATGGCTGAAATTTATTGTAATGTGCCCTAATGTCTACATGTTTTATGAAAATGGATGCTAATACCTCTTGTTTGCATTCTCTAAGAGCTGCCATGTGGATGCCACATGGTGACCACATCATCTTTTTTCGTTTGGACAATGTCCCCTTTTTTTAATAAAAAAATCACGATGACTATGTGACATTAACAAGGTTGCTAGCATGTAAGCATGAGCCCGTGAGCCCATGAGCCTGTGAGCGGAGAACTTTTTTTGGAAAATTGGATGGCGGACCTATGATTGTGGGTGTAAGTAATTTTTTTGAAGTATAAGTTTGTTTTTATAAAACAAGTGCCATCCAACATTTAAAAAAAATTTATAATTACCACAAGTGTAGTACCAAAATTTCATAAAAATCATGAGATGTAGAAGTGTACAAAGAAATAAGTGATGCACAAGATGTAGCCATAAAACACACAAATCAGATCATAATGAAAATCAACACATAATAGTTTTACTCACAGAATATATCAATCTCATGAGTCTAAGTTGTAGTGGACTTGGTCGCGGAATCATCATTTTTAGATGAATTCAAAGTCTCTCTATCCTCTAATGTAGTAACATCTAAGAACCATAAAACATTTAAAGCATAAGGTTCCCTGCACTTTTTTGGTTTAGGGCAACCAAAGTCTACCATTGTTGGTGCCATTTTCTCGACATATTCTAGAAGATCAAAAGACTTCTCTGGACTTAAGATAAGTCTTCATTTCTTCACCAATGTATGAGCCAACTTCAACCCCTCATGCCTGTAAACAAATATCATTGTGCATTGTTAGATTCTTAAATAATAAGAAGTAATATGCACACAAAGAATTAAAAAATCTCAAAACTTACTTACTAGATCTGTCCTTCTGAGCAAACTTGCGAGGCACCACGATCATTGCATCCGAATCTTGTGAGACCACCACCAGAGCCAGAGGCTATATTACTTCAAGTGTCATTGGGACTGGAATGACTCTCTTCATGGGTTGGAGGATAGCATTGGAAATATCTTTGTTCTCTTCTAAAGCCACAATGTGGTGCCTTGTGCTACGACATGCTGTAATCGATGCACCTGCAATAACCAAACTCAAATTCATGAATTTGATGATTTAATATGTGAAATTAAAGTTGAATTTACAATCATTGAATTCAACACTTACCCGTAGATACTGTGCAGTCCAATACAAAATCCCCTTCTTCGGTTGTCCCTTCTATGAGGAACTGCAAAAACCTTGCATCCTTCTCACGAGCTCCTTGCCACAGAATTGATGTTGCATCGTTCATTAACATGGTGTCACTATAAGAAAACAGTGTTTTTTTGAACACGCAGTTTTTGCATCCAAACGTTGCTTGTGATGTCTTGTCACGTTAGGCTAGACATCCAAAAATTTGCGTTATGGCAAACGTGCCAAAAACATGGTATGTTATGCAAAACGTCGCATGTCCAGTGTTGGACGTCACAAAAAACATTGGTCAACGGGGTTCTTAGAAGTTGACATGTGGTTGCCACCTAAGCGTGGAAAATCTAGAGTGTCATTTTTTTCATCCATTGTTCATTTATGATGTGGCGTCTGACGTGTCACTGACGTGACATGCCACATCAATGATGACGAAATTAGCTGACGTGGCATCCATAGATGCTGACGTGGCATTTTTTTGAACTACTTGAATAGTCTTTCTAAAATTTAATGATGTTTTTTGAGACATCAATGTGGATGTCTGAGTGTCTTGAATAACATCAGGTGAAACAATTGTATGCTTCTCATCATGTCCGATCTAGACTTGGTGAAACAATTGTATACTTCTCATCACGTCCGATCTGGACTTGTGGCGTTTGCACAGGTGTACTTTTTAAAACATATGCGACACTCACATGTTTTTTTGAACATCAATAATGACATGAAGTATGTTTTTTATATCATGTGGTATGTTGTAAAAGACATGTTGTCAATATAGCAATATGTTGTACACAATATAAAATATGCAATTTGCCATACAAAATACACCATACAAAATACAATATATATACAACATGTCATACAAAATATACCATACAATATATATACAACATGCCATACAAATTATAGTATATACAATATGCTATACACTTGTATACAATACATTGTTTTTATCAAGTATATTGAATGGCTTGAAAATCCAATTATTAACTAATGAGAAGACAAGCCTTTTATATGAGTGGGGTGTAGGAGGCATGACAAACCATATGGGATATACAAAACTAAAATATGAGCAGCAACATAAATACAATGATGTTTGAAATGATGTTTTAAAAAACATCTACATGTCTTAGTTATGTTTTTTCTGATGTCATTGTAAACATTCAAAAGAACATATGTAATATGAAATTAGACATTCACATCAATGTTGTTTTAAACATTTGCTTCAACAATTTCTAAATTTTCTACAAATCTTATTTGTTGTTTATGATGTCATGATGAACATTTGCATGTTATTTCCAACATATATGGGGATGTCTCCTTGAACATTTAATTGATAAAGTCACATTTATTAAATCAAGGTTGTTTGCAACATCAACTTCAATATAATATGACACAACAATACATCCAATATGGAATTCCAATTAGTTAAATTTTAAATTTAAATTCTCAATTTTACTAGTTTAATTTCACACCACATAGATGATGCATTCTAAGTTTAGTACTTTTAACCATTGTTCCTTCAAGGAACAAATGTATTTTTGGGCATGTACCTATGGGTTGAAATTTTGTTGTAATTTTTTGAATTTTTTTTTGAAGATAGAAAAATTGACTAGCTTCATGGGAATATAATTTTTTTCACGATCGATGCTTGGGAACTAAAGTTATGACCACATAAAACAGGGGACAGGGGGTAGTCCAAGCAGCAAAAAGAAATTGAAAATTTCTAAATTTTCTTTTTGAAATTTTTTTCTTGTAGATTATATTTTTGTCAATCTAGAAGGCTTTGATTCATTTCATTTGGATTTGTTATGAGAAAGTTATAGACGTTGTTGTTTTTTGGGCAATTAGAGCATCTTCTTTAAAAAAATAACTTGTTGGATGCATTTCTAAATGCAATTTTTACAATTTTTTCAAAATAAAATTTCCACATGGTTTAGTTTACTTGCTAGAACAATCTCACCATTGGGATTAGTGCATTTTAATTCTATCTAAAATATATTAATATTTTAGATTTTCCTTCTATCTCATACCTACTTCTACTTAACAATTTTCTTAAGAATGAAATTTAAGTTTTTTTTAATTTTTAATTTTTTATCCGGGACTTTCAACTCAATTCTCTACTGTAAATATTTAAATCTCAGAACTTTGTAGTGCAAAAATTTTAAGTTAAAAATGTTCAAAGTCAAAAAATCTAGTCCTTCAATGTGATGAAAAACTTGTTTTTTCCACTTTAAATCTATGTGGTCAAAAATTCTGAAATTTTTTCTATAATTTTTTCTACTTGTTAGGTGTAAGATCCTACGGTTAGATGTGAAAAAAAATTAAAATTTCTTTTACTCTTTGCTAGAAAAATGGCAATTTTCAATGTTTCTGGCAGAAAAAAGGCCTTGGTCCTTTAAGGGTTAAGATGTCAAATATCTCAAAGTCCAAGAACACTAGAAGATCACCCCACATTAAATTTATGATTTTAAACTAGTAAAATTTAGAATTTAAATCTTAAATTAAAAATAAATATTTTCATATAATATAATATTGATATGATTTTGTAAACCTTTTTTCATAACAAATCCATTCATCTAATTTATATACATTTGTTGTATAAATTAAATCTATATAGCTTATAACATTTTGAAAATAAATTTTCATAAAACTGATTTGTAAAGAAGACATCAAAGAAGACGCCTACAATTGCTTTTGCAACGTTTACATGTCTAGTCAAACGTCATGAAAAACATAGTGGATAGCATGTGGTTTGAAGTTACATTCGCAGGAAGTAAAAAATGTTAATGCTAGAAGTGATGTTCTTGGAAACGTCAGGATGTCTTGTATGATGTCCACAGAAATATCCAAGGTTGGAACATGGATTGACTGGGTATGATGATGTGGCATGCCATGTTAGCATTCCATATCCATGTCACATAATTTTCACGTTAGCATTCCATGTCAAATACAACATCAGCATTCCATGTCCACATCACATAATGTCCACGTCATCATGCCATGTCAGTTGCCACATCAATTTTTTGGCCTCACCACCTACCCGTTATCCTCTTTATTACCCCGGGCAATCACTTTACCATTGACGGCAAATTTTTTTTATCTCAACTTCTAAGCTAAGTTTGACCAAAGATGCTGACGTGGCTACACATGTTTTTCTGGACATTTTTGAAAACATCTGATGTCCACAACAATGTCTTAGATTGCATCATTGTTTTTCATAGCACCATTATGTTGTGACTAAAATTTAGCAATGCTTTCTACAACATCAAACCAAAATTTCCACTTTTTCAGCGTCCGTCGACGTGACATTCCAATGTTTTCTAAGACATATCATGTTATCTTGGACATACAACGTTTTTGGCCTAACATTGGAAAAAACACAATTTTCTTATAGTGTGTCCTCTATGGTATAATTTAGAAACATGTCGTCTTGCCGAAGGTCCACTTTTGTCTTTTGCATCGCCTCCGTGTGTTTGAAAGTGTACATGGATTTCCCTTTGTCACCCCAATCCTTCACCAACACGGTGATTCCAAACTTCATAGTCTACAAGTATTTTAAATAATGATCATCAAAGATAAATAAATTAAACAATTTGTACTACAACAGGCCAATCAAATCATATACATTTTTAGAAATCATACCGTGGCCGTCTTGTCCACAGCAGAGGTCAAATGCATATGGTTGATACCCAACCAATTGGCTTTTTACACCAATGTGGATACGCTTCTCATAATCTTGCAATGATCCCCTTTGAAGTGGCACACCATGAGTGGAAGACAATCATACATCCGTGGTCTTGTAAATGCGTCTTTGCGAAGACAAACGCCATTCAAATGGCTTCGTATTCTGGGTCACAGTTCCATAGTGACACCGAATCTTGCAGAATAGAAACCTCAAGAACAGGCAAATTTTCTTGGCAATCAAACAGAATGAGGTCTACTCTTGGTTGACAATTTAGAATACCATTGTATGTGCGGCCATTCCCTCTTGACATCTACAAAAGACAAAAGAACAATTTTCATTGAATTAAAAAAATCAAACTTCATAACACCTTCATGTCATTGAACAATATAATCCAATTGCAATTCAAAATTAAATAGAACTTCGCCTTCTTTAAGAAGTCCATGACTTTTGTGTAGCAATTTGGTCCGCCATTGTCTATGTTCTCAACGACATTAATGATAAACAAATTTAGGATCAACTCCTTGGAGTTGACCTCCTCCTCATCACCTATGACTATTACTTGGGTTTCTTGTGTAATCATGTCCTTTGTGAGCTCCGGTAGAATGACTTTCCTCTTCATTCCACTATGAGACCCAGTTTGCATTTGAAAGCCTTGGTCCACCATCGAAGATGTTGGAACTTGGCCACTACCTTCAACTTTTTTCTTGCCTTTGTCTTTCCCCTTCCCCTCTTTCTCCGCCAACTTTACCAACCGCTCTACTTCCTTCTTGTCCTTGTTTGCCCGAATTTCAAGTTCCTTATCTTCCTTCTTCTTGTCTGCAAGCATCCTTTGCACAATGGCCCTCTTCTTTTGCGTGCCATTGAGATCAGCAAACTCGAGGACCTCTATGGTAATAACTCCAAGGCCATTGAATGATTTTCGCAGTGCAATCTCTAATGGATGAATATATGTGATAGGACAATCAATATACCATCCTCCACCGGAAAGATTTGTTGTCATGAATGTTCGAAGTTGGCTTGGTGTGTACATGCACTTTGTAGAACTCCGGTCCAGCCAACTTGACAAAAACGGAGGTAGATCCTCTTGAGCAATAGCATTTTTTGGTACAAGCTCATGTTTGAAGTAACTACACCAAAAAAATTAATCATTAGTTGCAAATAATACAAGAATAGTACAACATTTCAAACATTTACAAACATTTACTGAAGAAACAAAAGTGGGTGGTACTAAGGGGTACTCAAGAAACAACCATCAGATCCGATGGTTGTTTTTTGTCTACCCCACTGTACCACTACTTTGGGTTCAAATTGCCCATTTGAAAAAGTTTCCTACAAATATAGTTCACCAAAAGTAATCATGGTACAAATTCCACGTGCCAAACATCTCTATGGATGAAATAATAAATATAAAATAAAATTTCACATTCATACCAAAAAATAACTCTTCAAACCACCAGTTCGGCTCCATCATAATTTGAGAAGGAGTTTGACTTCTTGAAAGCATTTTGTCCTTTTAGTGTGGGGCCAAAAGCTTGGTCCCAAATTTTCCTCCTCCATCCTTCAATATACTCTGGTAGAGTTTCTGGCTCAAGTGGGGATGCCATGTTGATGTAGAGGTTATCCTTCTACACCACATTATCAAAGTATTCCACAGCAGCTTCCTCTATCTGCATCAATTTCATACATTCATCAAATTAAATAAGGCGTAAGAGCAACTAAATTTCATTGAATTCAAAAGTGTAGAAACTTTTGATATTCAGTTAAAAAACACATATTGCCAAATATGAAAGTAGAGATAAACTTACCCCTACCCACCAAACGCACTTGTTCAAAAAAGGCAAGAGCTTCTCCTCGGAAACAGGCTTAGCTAGAAACCGCTGAGCATCTCTAGAGGGCATTGAAGAATTCTACTACTTCAAGAATTTGATCCTCTAAAATAGTGATGTGTTGCATGTTGCAACCAACTGCAACTTTTCAAGAGTCATCTCAGGGACCTCGTTCATGCTCCAATGCTTTTCAATCTACAAAACAATACAGTAAGTTGTTACTACCAAAACCAAAAGACAATTACAAATTATCAATGAGTATGGTTTGTAGAATAATGAAATTTCACCTCTTCAATGACTTTGGCACCATATGCAGGGTTTGCAACAACCAACAATTTTCCCATCTTTGCAATTAACTTTGTAGTTTTCTCTTTTACTGCAACCCTCATTGCATTAGCAACACCTTGCTCACTTATCTCCTCTAATGCTGTGACCTCTGTGTACTTTTGTACTGCTGCATCGGATATCTCTTGCTGCAAAACTCCAATATGATTTCCATTACAATACATCATAATGTATCAAAGCAAATAATGAATAATGTCAAATAATAGAAATTTGAAATTGAAATATTGTAGACTTCCACGACTACAATTCTCACCCGAATTACAAAAGCCGTAAAGACATCAATTGGCATAGAGTACCAATGCCTCCTTGTTGGTTGGCCAATACATCATCTCCTCTCCGAAGGCCTCAACATTTCTACAAAGTTTTGCAAAGGTTAAAGCCCGTACTTTTGTACACGATGGAGAGTATGAACGAGGTTGGTTTTCATGTGTGAACCCTCCGTGGCTCTACAATTACCGTGATATATTTAGTCATTTACAACGTTTACAAACAATGCATAACACATAATTAAAAGTCTCAGTAACTAGAAGCAAAGGCAATAAAATTTGTCAAACAAACACTCACTTGTTGACGTCATGCATTATTTGCATGATAAGCTCAGTTTTTCCCTTTGTCTCCCAAACAATGCAATCCACCGCTTTGTGAAATAGAGGGTTTTGTGAATACTTTTTATCAATCAAATTCATCCATGCAATGCGACAGTGATTTCCGTTGCACATGAAGAACTTCGAGTTCTTCATGAACCGCAACTCTGGTATAGATTCCAAGTATTTCTTGAACTCAGCATTGTGTTGCTTCCACAGTGAATCCCACACATTCATCTCTTCTTTTGTGAACTTTGAGCTCTCACCTGCATCATTTGTTGTTGATACGTAGAATACCGCAACTCCTTCACGGTACCCACAAGAAAAATCTTACTCAAGTTTCACAATGTCAGAGGCTAATGTCGGTCTCACCATTGGCATTAGCACTAATCTACAAAGCGGTATGTTGAAGCGTGAGATTTTTTCAAGCTTCATCCTCAAACTGGCGATGGTTGATACTGAATCCACTTTTTGAGAACATCGGATCTTGTCCTCCAGTAGTTCTTTCTCCTCGTCTTCATCATCAATGTCATCCATAAGAAGGTCTTCATCTTCATGACCTCCAATCTTCGATTGCATAGTGTCATTAGTTCCTAGTGTCACTATTGCTTGATCTTGCTGTGCCAAAGCAATAGGAGACTCTTCCATCTGCATAGTGAATGACAAAATTCAAATTCAATATTACATCTCAATGAAATGCAACTACATAAATAAAAAAACTAAATGCTTTGTACAAGAACCTTTGATAGAATTTGAATGACATCATAGGCAATAAAACTTGGTTTACATAAATGATATAACAAAAATCATTTTAAGGTATGCCTACAATGGTCATGGAAAAATAGTTAGACTCTATAATATAAGCTATTCCAATCAAATGGAATCAACATTCATGCTACAATCAAAGTCAGAGCTCAGATGAATAATAATCACCTTATGCCTTCCCACAGTTCTGATACAAATACGATCACGAAACTCCTTAGTTTCAGGACTACAAACTGAGAGGTCTGACTTTGAATCAAAGCTATACTCTGTACTAGAATTCTTAGATGAAAAAATTGGTTGTTTTTGTTTTCGATTTTTCCGTCTACTAAAACGACTAACATGAGGTTCTTCTAGTCGATCAGCAGCTCGATTGCAAGCATCTAGGATGTCCCCTAGGCTTACCACATCACTATCTTTGTGTGGCATCAACTTAGTGATTTTGTCATCGTTTGTTGGTGTGGGAGTCGTTGGTAGAGATTGTATCGGCATTACTCCAACCTCGTCTATTGTACTAGGTACTATTGAAGAAGAAGCTTGTCCAGTGATATCAACTATCGGCTCCATCTGTATAAATTACATAATTAATATCACCTTCATAAACTTCATCTTTGAATGAAAAGGAGTAGAGAGGAGAGACAAGATCATGTCCTTGCAGCAAGTTCCACTTTAAGACAAATAATATGGAATTTCTTCAAATAAAATCCCAATCCTTCTATTGATACAACCCTAAACCTACAGTATACTTTATACTATTATTTTTACCTCGTAATATATTGAAGGGAGCTTGAAGATAAAAATAAATGAATACACTAAATCATTTGCATTCTAGTCCAATCCAATAATCCTAAAGTCCATCTTTTTAATATTAATAATCTTAAAATTGATTAAAATATAGGAGAAGCTTTTCATTTCTACTTCAAAACCAAAGTTACAAGACAATTCTACTATTCTTTGTACACCTATTTATGAAAACATCTAGAAAATTGCAATGAAAGTAGCATTGAGAAATTAAGGACAACTACAACTTTTCTAATTCTCAATAATGAAACACAGACTGAAACCAACTTGTGTGAATCAACTAGCCTCACTCATGTTTTCGAACCCTCATTCAGTGGGCTCTCTCAATTTTGAATTTCCACTTAGTCGGAGCCTCTCTCAATCTTGAATTTCCACTTAGTCTAAGCTCTCTCTTGGTTTTGAATTTCCACTTAGTTTGAGCTCTCTTTCAGTTTTTAATTTCCACTCAGTTGAGCTCTCTGAATTTTGTAAGTCTACTCAGTTTGGGTCTTCTCAATTTTGAAATCTCCACTCAGTCATGATCTTTCAGTTTTGAAATTTCCACTCAGTTGGGCTCTCTCAGGACACTTAATTTAAATTGTTGTTCAACATGGAAATTCCGTAGTGAACATAATTGAGGCACGCTAATAAATTCAATGTATCCTTATCGTTGTTGAGGACAAGCGGATGGAGGTCCTAATCATCGATCTTCACTAGAACCTCATTGTCAAGACTCAAACTGCCTCCTTTGCATGGTCGATTTTGGTGGTACCGAGGGGTTCCCGCAAAACCACCGTCGGATCCAACGGTGGTTTTGTGGGAATCCTCTAGTACCACCAGAATTGGTCAATTAAAAAAATGGGATAAAAACATCTTTTGATGCCCCATACTCTTCATGAATAAAAAATGAAACCAACAAAGGTGGGTTGCTAGACCGCAATGAACAAAGTTGACTCCCCCAACAAGGTAACCGGATCAATCATTTTAACGTTTCCCGCAAGTTGGTTACCGACGAGGGCCCATAGAAGCCCGCAGTCAACTAATCGTGAGACAGGCCGCGAGGGCCACTTAGAGCTCGCAATGAAGTAACCGACACAAACAAGAGCAAGTGCAGTTAGTGCTCATGGATGAGCTTGATGTAAATCAAATTTTCATTGAACTTAATTGAAGCGTGCTAACACATTCAATGTATCCTTACCGTTGTTGAGGACAAGTGGATGGAGGTCCTGATCATCGATTTTCACTAGAACTTCATTGTCAAGACTCAGATTGCCTCCCTTGCATGGCCGATTCTGGTGGTACCGAGGGATTTCTGCAAAACCACCGTCAGATCTGCCGATGGTTTTGTGGGAACCCCCCAGTACCACCAGAATCGGTCAATTAAAAAAAATTGGGATATAAATGCCACGTACTATTCGAGGGTTGATGAAGAACTAGCAAAAGAGGATTGTGGGAACACAATGAATAGTGCAAATGAATTTACATATGTTGGATGTGCAGCGGATTCCACTTCCACTGAAGCTGTATATTGCTCCCGCCCACATCTCCATAAGTTCCTTATCGACATCTAGGAATTTCCCATCATTACTTCCAACGGTTGACTACCCGGAAAAAGATCTTTTGAAGATCAGAAAAAACTGAGAATTTTCATGGAACCTCTCATGGAGTTCCACAAGGGATGTGCAAACTCATATTCCCGTTTTGCACATCTAAGGAAGGAGAATCAAATCCTGCTATCTCCTTTAACTTCCGGTAAAAAGGGAATCTTCCAAATAGAAGGGAATCTTGGTGAACCGATTGCTCCGTTGGACTCCTGGCATGATTTCCACTTCGAACTACAGTAATTAAGTTGTAGATGCCCTCCTATGATTCGACTTGAGTTTTCTTCACCTGTAGGCTAACAATTGGAGTTTCTACTATTTTGCCAATGGAATGGGAAAACTGAAACCTCTCTTTGGGAATCTATAACTAAGGTTTTTACATAGTTCCCTTGGACCAATTTGGTTAGGATCTGTCACTGAAAGGCAGGTTTAGACAAGTTGGGCAATTTCTACTAAACATGGTTATTTTGTACAATTTCTGGGTTTCTACCCTATCTACATACAGGATTTGGTTACAAATAACAAGAAATGCCTCAATTAGGACCAATGGTCATATTGGTATATGACATCTCCGTTTTGGTTATTCACTCTTTTGGAGTCTTTTTGTATATAAAACTATACTCAAAACTTTATAAAATCCAAAAAAAAACAATTCCGAAGCATGAGTGACCAAATGGGCACTCACAGCCGTCCACCAAAATATTATACAAAGTGTAGTGCCAACATAAATGCCAAGCAAACTACTTGCTTTGTCCACAACAAAGGTAAGCAAGGCCTTCTCATTTGTGACTAACTTAGAGACCATGCAACTTGTCAATAGTCTTTTGTATCTCAAACTACAACTGCTTGATCACATCATGCCCTTCCTTTCCAAGAAGCTTGTTCTAGTATATGGTCATTCGCTTGTACATTGCCTTGTTGAAAGAAACTCCAATGCCAATGGTCCCTCTAGACTCCTTTGCCCCGTCTTTCAATTGCATCTCACACCATTCTTTTGCGGTTTTGTTGGTGGTCTCCACAGAATAGGCTAGATGACGAATGCAAACAAAAATGAATGAAGCATAGAGAAGGCTACCATTCAAATTCTTCTGCGCCTTGTTCCTGCCTATAGAAGCCCATAGAAGCTTGTCCGCTATTCAAGAACACGCAGGAATGCCAAAACTACCCTTAGTTCTATCATAGCTTGAACCACATTCCCATCATTGGCGAAATCTTTCAACAGTTGGCTTTCCCAGGTAACTAAGCTTTACACAACAAATGTATAGGTTGGCAACGAAATAGCTCCTATCAAAATATTCACTATGAGGCCGCCCTTGGAACAAGAATCTTTGTCGGGAATGTGTGCACACTCGCAAACGTGAACCTCCAATACAAAATACAAAGACTTCATCAATCCCAGAATGTCGAACTGCTACTACAAAAACCACTAATAAAAGGACAATTGAAACCTTTGAAACAGAAGTTAGTAGCACCGCACAAACAAGTGCTAAGTAGCACGAATTAGTCGCCCAAGGTAACAAGAGGCCATGTTTGCTCTCAGCCTGGCTAGGAAGAATTAAATAGATTCGAAATCCATGCACAGAAAAAAGCATCCTCTCATCAATGCTGATCATTACGGCATTGTACTTGCTGCAAGTGCACAACATTAAAGAAAAGGAAATTGAACGACGTGAATTCGACAGTCGTCTATGGAAATTCGTATGCAATTGATCTTACCTGATTTCCCAAAACTACACACCCACCAATAATAGGTGCTCCCAATAGGCCATCGACGTTGGCATCATGCCTTCGCAGTTGTAGAATTTCAGATTTCACACTTGTACTTTCATATCATGTACAATGATTAACTAATTCAGTATCCATTGAAAATTTGATGTTTTTGCAATCCAGAGATTACTGCAGGGACGGTCCTAAAGCCTAAGTGGTTTTTGAACCCTCTCCTACAATCCAAATTTGGATGTTAAATTCAATAAGTGCTAAAGAAAATGTAAATTTATTGCAAGCTAGTTCATTGGACAAATTATGAGAATACCTAAACTAGGGAAAGACAGCACTTACTAAATAAAACAATGTAGAGGTACTTGGTTGATACATGTGGGGCCTATCATTGGCATGTACTGTACAAAACCATATGCTAAATGAATCACAATACCTCATCTGGATGAGGCGATTCTTGCATTACTGGTGCACCTCCTCTAGAACAAGCTCTACACCTGACGATTTAAGGTACCCGGAGTAGCATAATGCAAAGTGGTCTTCCACCACTTCCAAAAATATGCTTGGTTTTCCATGCAAGGCCTGGGAGAACATGTACGCGAGCCCAACTGCTACGAAGCCTAGAGGTGGATCATGCAACTTGCCATAATCTCAAATTCTGAAAGACAAACTTCTGAATTTGTGCACAATCATTCCGTATCCTGTTTCCAAGTTTTGTTGAGTATCGCCCGATTGGAGATTTTATTTGGCTTCACTCACTTTAATACGTGTTTGAATGCAGAGTAAACAGTTACTGATGCTTAGATTTTGGTAGGACTTAGAATAGTAGTACCCTCATACACTGCACAATTTCTAACTCATGGAATGTTGATTCTAATCTCATGAGGGCACTGAAATTTGCAAGGTTCACGCCAAGGTTCATATAGACCTAGAGTACTATACCGGACAAGTGACATATAGAAAAGGGAGTCCGACAAAGGAAACATGACGAACTCTAAACCACCTCAGAATTCCCTTGGTTGAAATTCTAGTTGTCAATAATGAAGCCTTTGCAAAGATATAGAGAACCTAAGCTAGTGCAAGTCTTGCACATGCATTTTGCTTATCTTCAGCAGACTTAAGATTGTTTTGTGCAATGACTAGGCACATGAAGGTATTGGTAGATTCATTGTCCAAAATGGTGTCTTGGTAATGCTTTGAATTTAGCTAGAAAATAATCCTCCTTAGCTGATGTCACTAGTGGAGGGAAACTTTTCATTTTATATACATTTCTAGACTTTGTAGAAGTGTATTGAACTTTGAATATGATATTCATAGAACTTTGATATTAATCTATGCATACAAAGTCTACTAAATGAATGCATGCCAATACTGCAGTGAAGAAAAGATAATGTCTTCTTGGAAAGTACAACAATTGGCCAAATAATTTTTTATGCAATACAATAAAATTAAGTGCAAGTAAAAAGAATTCAGAGATGCTTATTTATGTTTGTATGCTCTCTTCGTAGAACTGTTTCTACGTCAGTGTTGTCTTCTTGCATTGCTTTCGCAAAATCCAAGTTGTGCTCTCCAACGTCCTCCGCTTGAGTACTCCCTCCTACCTCAAAGCGAAGTGATTTCTTCAGGTTTCCAGGTGCGGACTATTTTGATTTCAACACGAGTCTCTTTCTCTAAGTCATTCTAGATCTTCTAAGAACTTTGCGAGATGAGAAATATAGCACTATATGTCTCTTACGCTTCTTCAATTCAATCCGACTAACTAAAATAGAGGTATGGTAGTCAGAAACATAGGGAGAAAGCATACTATACAGAAACCATCAATGTAAGAACAAAATGTTGTTCATCACACATAGCATCGCAAAATACTATGGTTTGGCAAAGTGGGCATCACTTATATACGCTCAATCGGCCTATATATTTACCTTACATTGCGTCATAGTAGAGTAGGTTTGTCATAAAAGCTACCTCCAGAAATTAACAACTATGACAGCTGACACCTTATTTAATGCGCCGACTTGTGGAAAGTTTTTCCTTATACAAATCTATATATTATGACTCTGACACTGACAGTTTCCTAAATGCCGCTGTCAAAATGAGGTTTCCTTGGTAATTGGTATTGTGCGCCAATTATTCACATGAACGCGGTCAAAATGTAACTGATACAGTCGCCTTATTCAATTAATGTTATTCTAAATAACGCTGATGAATGCGTGTCCAAAATTTTAGATTGACAGCTATTTTCTAAAATTGAAGTGACTATTCATGCATTTAGTTCGACGCAATTGTCTTCTCCTAGAACCCATAAAGAAGGTATTCAGAATGCTAAAGTACTTGACAACAACGCTTTGTTTGTCAATTTGTACAAAGGACCGAGTTCTTTCTTTTGTGTTTTTCTTTGTGTACGTAGGTTGTATCATGGCTTCTGTACGTATAGATGGTCATGAAGTTCCGCTTGTGTTTCCAATAGATAAAGACAACCGCGCAAGAGTACCTAGCCATCTCCTTCATATCTAGTTCAGATTTGTAGAGTCTTCAATCTATGTCAAACAAGAGAGGATGTCTCAATCTGGAGAAGTTGAACAATCAATTCCCATAGTGAAGTCTATGGATGCAGGTGAACATTGTTGGTACCTTCAAGTTGGAAACTATAGAGCTTACGGGCTTCCATTGTCCATATTAGTTGCTTCAATGAAGATTCAAAGTCGTCAATCTAATGCGTCCACTATGGATATGCCGTATATCACTCACACTATTTCACCTACTCAAAGTTGGGAAGTATTCCCTATACTTTTGAATGATGCAATTCTCCGCATAGTAAAAACTGGAAAGATAGTGAGTTGTCTAGTGAGTCTAAAGTAGAGTCCCCAGACTTAACACTTAGGAAGCAATCGCACTCTGTGCAAGTAGCATCAGAGAACATCGCACTTCAGAATTCAATATCTTGCACCCCATCCAATAGTTCAGCTCAATCTCTACTGTTTCGTCTTCCATTGCATCCAAATGTTGCTGATCAAGTAAGCATAATAGAATGTTTGAGGAGATTGTCCAGTATGCATCATTCTCGAAATGAATTGTCGACAATGGACTTGACAAGTTTGAAGCACCATCGCGTACAGTTTCTTCTAGCAGTATTTAATGGGAATGTTATCTTTGAGTTGCCTCCGTATCATTCATCTTCAACTTTGTCGACGGCCAAGAATTTGGAAGAAATGGACAAGTGCCATGATAGACACATGTAGTGCAAGTTTGTGACGACAAACATTCACAACTCCGACAATCTAAAGTTCCATAAGTCATTCTATGTTGGCCATCTTACTTGTCAGAATCCAGATTATGAATACTTGAAGAGGACTTCCAATTACAATGAACGGAGTGGACTGGTTATACAACCTTTCCTTTTGTAGTAGGAGACAGTTCTCTCAAAGACTATACTCTAGTTTGCAAACTGTATAAGAAATCACCAACGTCTTTAAACACTTGCGATGCTAGGATTTACTACTACTATAGTGATAATCCTAAGATGAATAGAGCAGCAATTCACTTGGGAGAGCATGCTTACCCTGTAGCGAAGGGCATGTATAGAGATTCTATAGAAACAATCTGTGGACTCATTGCGTAGCAGGTTGCAAAAACACCAACGGCTACCAACTCAGCAATTGCTCTCTCTGCTAGCAAGGACTTCTTAACAAACTACCTGTTTCACAATGGAGAGGCCAAGAGGAGTAGAAAGAAATGTTGAAGGGAGAGGAAATGGAAGAATTCATAAATTGCTTCCAATATTTGAGCAATCCGAATATAAGAAATGTGATATCCTCATTTCGCTTAAACAATTGAGGAGGCGTCATTAACAATATTATGACCATGAAGAAAGAATCCAGGTTCGAATACATTCATGATAGTGTCTTCCTGGGCCAAGGAAAGGAGAAGATGTATATTTTTAAGATGCTCATCGAAGGACTGGGCAGTGGAGTAGACTTGATGAGACGCATGCAACCAGGAGGGAATCTACAAAATGCATGGATGATGTTTGACCACGTGAAGTGTGTGAAGGAATGGAGTACAATGGCTTGCCACGTGTACGATCCAGAATACAAGAAGGTGATGACCATTTCATTATGCAATCCAAAGATACCAATATACAAGTACAATTTTGGAAGTGCTTGACTGCTGTCATGGCACGACATGGAGTGGACCACCCAAACTTCAAGGGATTCATGGCAGATAGCACTATGGCCAATTGAAATGTAGTTCGTATTGTATACGGAAGTGGTTCTGCCAATGAGAAAATGAAGAATCGCGAGAGGACACGCTTACTACATTGGAGTATTTCTCTTCAAAAACACACTCAAAAACACATCAAAACGGCATTCCAGCAACAACACAATACACTATGCAAAGAGTACAAAGATGCAAAAACTATGGAAGAGGCTGAGACATGTTACCTAGCAATTCGGTCGTGGTGGTTTTCATCTGGAGCTGCCACTAAAGATGTGCTTCACCACTTAGACCATTGGCTAGCATTTTGGCATTTTCGATATCATCAATGGAGAGGCTTCATGCAAATGGTAAGTGTATGCTAGATTTAAAGTCGTATGTTAAGATATATGTTTCAAAATTTAAAAATGCATATATATATTTCTAGAAGAGGTTGAGGAATAACTTCAATTTCAGGTGGGTTTTTTGGATTGGGGGGGGATTGTGTCAGTTTTCCAACTCTAAAATCAAAATGGGGATACCACAATGTAACCCAGACTGTACCTTCAGATCCAAAGGTAGTTTTTGGACTACATTGCGGTACCTTCATTTCTAATAAAACTTCTGGGAAAAATGACCCAAAAGAACAAAATAGCATTAGAAAATAATTTTTGGCGTTGTAAGAGTGAACTTCCATACTTGTTTCAATGTTTGTTTGTAGATAAATAAATTTTTGTATGGTATTTGAATGTCCTTCTCTTCTTCAGTTTATTTAAAGTAAATGTGATTTGCTTTTGCAAGTTTGCAATTGCTGTGGGGTTTGATGTACAAAATTCAATTTGGGAAGTGAAGTTTATTTTATATGGCTTTGTAGGATTTGAGTTTGGAGGAGTTGTTGGATATGCCTTCGTGCAACTTGTCAGAAACAGTTCATAACAAGTGGCTTCAAATGTCCGGCAACCGAGGTAACAATTTGTTTGATGCTACTTGCAACGATAGTATCCGTGCTTGGATACAAATGACAAACTATAGTGCTTACTTAAAAGGACAAACATGTGGATCTGGATCATCAAAGGGGGAATTGAAGTTGAGAGTTGCTAGACGAAGTAGAGACCCAAAGAAAATTGCAGAGGCGTTGAACACATTACCTGGAGTTGAGGAAGTTGGAACTCGCATACCACATTTGGAAGGGAAGAGATCTTTGGAAGCATGAAGAGGAAGTTGGATGTTCCCATTGGCAATTCAAGACATTCACATTGACCAGATAAAGTGAATTTCTCTCAACCTTGTGTTCGAACAAGGTCCACAACAGTTCCTGTGGACACTTTCCAGAACAAAGGAAAAGAGCCTGAAGTGCAACCATCCCGACATGTGACTTACATTTGAAAGCGACTGTGACACATCGAAGTGGCACATTGCAAGACTTAGCCACAAATCGAACGTGCTTTGTCAAGCTCAACAACGGGGATCAAACATCAAATGCACTACCAAAATTGCAAGGGGAAAAAAGGAAATTCCCGCTCCTACCTATCATGGTCGAAAGGTAGAGTACAGAAGTATGTGAGAGGTCCTAATAGACTTTTGGTTTTGTGGAGATGACATAGAATGATGTGTGAAAGGTACAAAGCAAAACTATGTCATTGACAGGCCGGAGGTGCCGGAACTTTGGTCTGTTTTGACTGGGGACCAACTTTAGTCGGAAAGAAACTGTGTTACTACAACATGCTAGATTCCGTCTCCAAAAGTGCTCTATATTATCGCCACGAAGACTATTTAACATTTCTAATATATTCAAAAGTGTCTTGCATGATCAAGCACCACCTTCATGATGTAGATGTATATCCAACGGTTAGGAACAATCGAACTATACGAAGGAATGCAAATGCACCAATGGTAGAACAACGCAACAAGTGGAAGAGTGTAGGCAACGTAAAAGGACAAATTGTGGGAATGACTTTGCTTCCATTTCCAGGGCTAGGTGCAATAGTGTCATTGGAGACTGAGACGGACCATAATAGAAATGTGTATTGAATTACAATGGGTATGTTTTCTACTTGCACATGCCCAGACTTCATTCATATGGCAATCTCCGCTATTGGTGGTCGTCAACAATACGTGAACTACAAACACTTATACTATTTGTATCGGTACTTTTGCAAGATGGACATTCATAATGACAAATTCATTCATGCACCTAGTTAGAGCTTGAACAAGTTGAAACTTTTTCTAGTTCGAGCAGGGATCATCACTGTACCAGAGTAGGCATGGCTAGATTCTTCAATGTACTTCATTTGTCTTGTATTAATTTAAATTTGATTCAATTTAAATGATTTGAAGTATACCTAAACTCCAAACTTTATGCATTGGAGTATAAAGTATGTTTCATTTATTTTGTGAAATGTTAAGAAGTAGGAAGATTTGAGTGGCTAAGTCCTGAAATGTTGACTACTAATTCAATATTTGAAATATAAATATGAAGTCTATTTTTTTATTTGTTCTTTTTTTCTTTCCTATCTTTTTCAATTATGAACTTCTTTAGCATTTCAATTTTTTTTTTTTTAGTTTCCACTTTCCTTTCTATTTTTTTCCCCTTTGTTAATCATGTATTTTCCATTTTATTTATCTTACTTGTATTTCAGTATTTTACCAATTTGTTTTCAATTAACTTTTTTTTTGTAAGACCTGAACCGCATCATATATTTTTTCCCTTTGCAAAGATTGGTCATTCAATTAGGTTGGCGTATATTTGCAAGAGGACTATGAAACTAAAGTTGATGTCCTTGTTTCAAATCCAATGAAGCCTCAAATAATGGTAGTGGGGGCAATTTATGTAGTGAGCTTAGTGTTCAGAATTCATGTACAACAATTGAAGTAGAGGGTAGCTAATACTCACCTTCTCTTCTTATAACTTCTTGCTGAACTATTTACATTGTGTTTTATATATAATCAATAATAGCATATAAAATACAATTGCAATGTTGGAACACAGTGATAAATTATGCATTGAAGTTACAAGGTCTACCACCATTGAAAATGACAAATGCTAGAGCAAATAAAAAGAATTGATAACATTCACGGTCATAGGAGTAGAGGTTATAGGTCCCTAAACTTACTATAAATAGCAATTTCAACTCTATTTTTTGCACCCAAAAAATAATCCAAAATTTTTTTGGAAACAAATCTTCAAATTTTTTATTCAAGGCTCCCAACTCACAAGCTCCACGCTCATAACTCATAGGCTCACCGCTTCAAGCTCGCACACTAGCATCGTTGGTGGCATTAATTGTGTAAAATAATCAGTCATTTATACAATTTTATTTTTTTTAAAGTCCAAGAAAAAATTAACAAGGAAAAATTGTCAAATTCACCATGAATTTACTATCTACCATCACAAGAATTTTTGATGGCAAAATCAAGTAATTACTTGATTGGCATTTAGTGAGAATGAAAGGTGGAAAGGTCTCTTTTATACTAAAATCCATTGTTCATCCATGACAAAGGATATGGGATAATTCAAAGATGGAAACTTGACTATACTACATGTGGACGTTGTTTCAGACATGTAGATGTTTTTTCAAACATTCAACTTTGAACAAAAATTTTGCTTCATATATCCCATATGGGTTGTCTTACTTCCTACCACCCCATTTGTTTAAAGAGCTTCTTTTTCCATAGTGTATGTCCATCCATTTCCCTTTTTTTCCAAAGCATGTCATATGGCTACCCTTCCCCTATTTTTTTCACATTTGGCCTATGTTTTACCTTAGCCTACAATCATTTATAGAATTTATCCAATTGAATTCAGAACCCCTAGTCAATGTGGCACTTCCATGTTTTGGAGGACTTTCCCACATCTTTTCTAACATCAATAAAAAAATTGCCTCCCATAGGCTCAAAATTTGTAGTGCATTGATGTCAACAAAAACATGACCGTATTTTTTCTAACAGGTTTCTTATAGTGCTTGTTGATCAACATGTATTGACTCCAATGCAAATTCTAAGGGCTAGAGATAAGTCTTGATTATAGAACACTTTTATAGCCTTACTATTTCTTTAGGACTTAATGTATAAAGACGGGATTTAGCAGTTGATAAAATTTCCAAGCAATAAAACAACAATGGGAGGTGAGGAGTAACAATTCCTAGCAATGAGTGTGCAATCAAAGATCTTTGACCTTAGAGAGTTGAAAGATTTTGAAGACATCATTAGAACGGGTGCTTGGTGTTTTTAATAATTGGTTTGTTGGGAAAATATGCTTCAACTTATGAATGTAGAAACAATGATTGAAAAACAAGTTTACTGTACTAGAAAAACAATGATCAACTTAACAAAACATCAACCAATTTTTATTAAAGTGGATATTGCATTTTCCATTTTTATAGTTTTTAGTTGATTTTGGCACAAGTTAACAAAATGGTCACAAAATTTTGTTGATTTGAATAGTGCAACATCCAAATCAACAAAAAAATCAACACTTTTTTTTGTTCATTTTGATTTATAAGAGTTTGAAATAAGTTTTTTTGTGAATTAGTAATGTTTAATCTCTAAATGCCCAATCGACCATATATGATTGATCTGAAATTTTAGGCTTATTTTGGTGTTGGTATTTAAATTCTTTTGACTGTTAAAAAGTATTTTAAGGGCAGTTTTGAAGGTTAACTATTGGAAGCTTCCATTTTTTTACTGAAAAAAATAAATATTTGATTTTTGAGAGGTCCTACAAACACACACACACACACACACACACACATATATATATATATATATATATATATATATATATATATATATATATATATATATATATATGTATGTATGTATAATTAGTGAAGAGTACAACTTATCAACTTTATTTGATTTCTTGGCTTTGAACAGAATTTGCCAATTTCACTTGATTTGAGATTTTAAAAATTGTATGTATTCTACTTGCTTTGAAAATTGTCTTAATAGAAAGAATAAATTATTTTCATGATTTTCACTATTGGAAATTTAAACATGCAAGTATTTATTTGAACTTATACAATTTCTACTTATAAAAAAATTGCATTTTAGAAATTGCAAGGTGGATTATGTAATGAATCTGGAAGCTCTTCATTAGAACTTAAGATTTTTGAAAGTGCATTGTAGTGTGCTAATTCAATTTTTAGTTGTTCATGTCCCCTCCAATCTCCAAAAACTCTTATATGCAAATTTCTCAAACATTGTGGGGAGGGATACCATACTAAAAATGAAGTAATTACATTTTTTTTTATAATCACACAAATCCTATGCAATTTCACACGCAAAATTAGAATACATTAATAAGCAAGTCCTTCAAACATATATGTGGTTAGGTTTTGAAAAAAAAATTCTTCATTGGAAATAACTATATGCTCATGTTCTTTTTCATAGGAAAACACACTTTAAAAGGCATGGGCATATAGGGTTTAAATCACCAAGGTTGAAATTCTATGTACAATGGAATTTTATTTTTTTCACTTGACCATTTAAAATTTGGTGTTTTTTAAAATCAGCAAACTTTAAAGGCCAATTAGGCATAGTAAATTAACTTTTTTTCTAAAACTTTGAACGAAATAAAGTTGGAAAATTAATCTAACTTTCATTTCCAAAAAAACTATTTGACATTTCAATCAAAAGTTATAGACAAAGTTCAAAGAAGGGTTGGAATGGACATTTTCTTTGACATTTTTTAACATCCTCTCTAAATTTTGTCCATCACTTTTGATTGGAGGATTCAAATATCAAACGCATTTTTGGAGGTAAAATTAATCTTGATTTTTCAACTTTTGTTAGTTCAAAGTTTTTGAAAATAGTTGTTTTACTGTGCCTAAATGACCTTTGAAGTCTAGTGAGTTCACAAAGTGAAAGGAAAAAAAATATCAAAAACTAAATTAATAAAAATATAACTCATACATGGACATGCAAATGGATGCATGGTGTATTGGCTTGAGGCCCGCTACTTCAAGCAAGAGGTGCAAGGTTCAAACCCCCTTGACATCCTTTTATTTGCTTGCTGATATCGCCAAGATGGTTCACCAATGTGGCGAGTTTGCCAAGGTGGTTGTCTATCTACGTGGTTCTTTTTAAAGATGATGCAAGAATTTTCACATTCCAATTTCTATGTTTGAATTGTATTTAATCTTTTTAATTTTTTAATTTTTCACTTGACCAAATTAACAAAAGATCTGAATATTTTTTTGTTAATAACTGCTCAAATAGTCAAATCAATAACAAAATTCAACACTTTTGTGTTGAATTTTTGTTAATCTGATCATTAACTTTTCTAGTAGTGTATGTAGCTTGTCTTGTCATCCTTGTTTATACACAATAAGCAACTTTAAAGGCCTTGTAACATATTTGTTAAATATGGTGTATGATGTATTATATATGACGTACATTGTATTATGTATGGCATATTATATATGTATGACATACTATGTACAATGTATGGTGTATTGTGTATGACATATTGTATTGGACATTATGTTTGCATTGGACTTGAATCATATTGAACATGTAAAAAAGTTGTCATGATAAAATGCATATGTTCAAGTAGTCATCACAAATTGACTAAATGTTGAAGTTGACATCTCAAAAACCTTCTTAGAAAACGTATGAATGTCTACATGCACATTGCAAAATACATCCCAAAAATTGCCTCGATGTTTGAGTTGATGTCTCAAAAAATGTCTGGATGTCTAAGATGACATTTTAGAAACCTTTGGATGTCTGAGTTGATGTCTCAAAAAATGTCTGGATGTCTAAGATGACATTTTAGAAACCTTTGGATGTCTGAGTTGATGTCTCAAAAAATGTCTGGATGTCTAAGATGACATTTTAGAATACCTTTGGATGTCTCAGTTGACATCTTTTAAAATAATAATTAAATTCTTAGATGACAAAAAACTATGTTGATATAGCATACCATGTTAATTTTCCTACCACCATGTCAAGTGTCACATAAGATGCCACATTGTAGATGGGACTAGATGGAAAAAATTCCTACATGGCTTTTGTATGCAAGTTTGGAAATCCAATTAGGAAACTAAGCTATAGTATAACATACAAAGATACCTACTTCAACTAGTAGATGGCCCACATTAGCACATTGAAGTACCCCCCAAATGGACAAAAGTACCAAATACAGTGGTTATTTTCTAGTATTTTGAATTCATACAAGAATCTCTAGAACTTGGAGCAATTTATTATAAAAGAAAAAATGATGGTATGCTATATGAAGACTTATTGTCTAGCATACTAGCACATGCCAAAAAAGCTTGAAAAATGAAATATGAAATTATGTTACTTAGTTGATTCTACATCAAAGTTTGTATTCAACATTGATGTTTATTGTGGGAAATCTCAAGAGACTTTAGAGAATGTAAAGTCGTCACATAGAAAGGCAAAATTGGCCACATGAATTTAGTGCATTTGCAACTACAAGCATGTGGTTGTATTAGACAACTTCTTCTCTTCCATTGAGCTCCTCACAAAATTAGAGGATTAGAAGACATATATTTCTAGAACCATTAGTTTAAACGGCATTGAATTGCCATCATTATTTATAATTATCAAATACTACAAGAGAAAGGTGTGTTTTAAGTATAGCCCTAGGAGTATAGTCCTGACAAAAATGACCTTTATAGGAGATTTTTAGCAAAAGTTTTCTAAAAACACATGTATTTCTAATAAAATTTTACTAAAAATCTCTTTAAAGGTCATTACTTTTGGATCAATTGAAGAGGTCATTCACTAGCTATACAAGATCTCATATTGGGTGGCATAAATTGTTATATTTTTTGGTGGACATCTAGCTCTGCTGGAAATAAGTACATCTTGTATTTATGGGGAAATATTTTGTGGAAATGACACTCATTCAACAACTTTGGTAGTTTTATAGTTTAAACATCTTTATCTAAACTCTATACTTGCCTTAGACATCTAATATCTATACCAATCCTAGATGTTACTTTGAGATTTAGACTATGTGGTTTGAAATCTATACTAATCCTAGTTGGTGATTTTATGATTTAAAAATCGCACGTGGAATACTGCCCTTTGAACAAAATTCACAATATTTAGAGGTGTTGAAGCAATTGAAGGATGAGACAACTCTAATGACACATTTGCAATTCAAACATTAAAAAGGGGGTTTGTGAGCATTTGATCTCCCCCACTGCAATGAAACGGACATGACTAGATTTTGTTGAATTTGACCCTATTTTATTTGAAAAATCTTATGTTGGATGTCTATGCACTTGTCTGATCAACCTTCAAAGCAATGAAATTTTGCCCACAGAGATTGCAAGATGTTTGATTTTAAAGTAAAAAAAAAAAGTTTTTCATCACAATATGGGGTTAGATTTTTTGACTTTGAACCTTCTTAACCCCTAAAGAACCAAATGGTGTTTTTTTTGGCAACATAGCAATTTTTGGCAACTCACAATGAATCGAATTTTTATTTTTTTCTTTGAAATATTTACACAACATGTGCCCAAAGAGGAGCTTTAAGGCCCAACAATTTTCATAACTTTTGATTGCATGGTTAAAAAGTTATTGTATGTTATGTAATTTTCAAAATTTGGCAAGCAATCTAGGTAGCAAAAAAAATTCTTTAAAAATCATTTTTTAATAGAATACAAATTTGAGATTGGTTCTCTAGATATATTTATACATGGAAAGCTTTGAATCATTCCATTTTGATTAATGAGATGAAAGTTATAAGGAGTTTTAGTTGTGGGTAATTTGTGGGTGGTTATGGAATCTCTACTCTAAAATAAACTTTGAAGTCCTTTACCTAACTCAATTTTCAATATTTTTGGAAAAATATAAAAACATTAGATGCACATTTTTTTATTACAACATTTCAACCATTGGGATTGTCATTTTTCAATTCCATAAATAAATGGTTAACAATTTAGTATTTTGAATCATTCTCTACTTCTTTCTACTTACTATTTTTTTCTTATATTTTGTATAATTCCAAATGATCAAAAAAATTTAAGCATGTAGCCAACTTGATTTGGAGAATGAATACCAAGAGTAACCATCATTTTGGACAATTTTTCATAAAAATGTGACCTTGTAAAGTACATCTGCCCTATTTTTTGTAGGGTAAAAAAAAGGATTTTTGTCATTTCAAAGGTTAATATCTTGCAATCTACATGGTAGAACTTTCTGAAATTTTTCTACATCTTCTCAAACCACAGTACTATAAGATCCTATGGTTACATGTGTCTAAGAATGTTTTTATTTCAAAAATTTGGTACTTGTACTAGAGATGGCAGTTTTGGAGCATTCTTGATGAAAACATAGTCAAAAACCTTTAGGAGTTAACTTAAATTTTTGGCATTAAAATTTTTTGAGGTTTACATATTTACAATGGGAAATTGAATTGAGGGTCTAGTAAGGAAAAAAACATTCAAGAAATAATAATTTGCATGCTTCAAAAAATTGTAAAGAGTAGCTATGAGATAGAAGGAAAATCTAAATTATTTATATCTCTAAAATGGAATTAAAACGCACTAATCTCAATGGTGAGATTGTTTTAGGAAGAAAAACTAAACCATGTGGAACTTTTTTCTTTTAAATTGTAAAAATTGCATTCAGAAAAGGCCATATTTGTTATATTGAGACTTTTGGTAGTTTCATTTTTATCCTCGACTCGAAGATAAATCATAATAACTGTTCAATTTAAAGACTATTTGGTAAGTTGAGATTTCAATGTATTAATATATATAAAAACCTTTGATTTCCCAAAGGTTGTAGGCTCATCTTATCTTCGACTTGAGGATAAATCACTATAACTGTTTTAGGTTGTAGTCTCAAAATGTGCAAATTGTCTCATTTTAACGAATAAGGCCATAGAAATGGATCTTGGAAGTTATTTTTTCAAAAAAATGCTCTATTTGTTCAAAAACAAGACTGTTCATAAATTTCTCACAACAAATCCAAATGGAATGAATCAAATCTTTTTATGTAGAAAAAAAAATAATGCAAAAATTTATTTTTTAAAATCAAATTTTGAAATCTTTTTTTGCTACCTCCTCTGCCCTATTTTGAGCTTATTTGGGCATAACTTTTGTTTCCCAGCACTGATTGAAAAAAAATTATTCCATGAAGTTAATTAGTTCTTCTATCTTAAAAAAGAATTTCGAAAAATCATGACAAAAATTCAGCCCATAGGTTCCTACCTAAAATCCCATTAGTCCCCAGAAGGGACAATGGTCCTTTAAGGGTTAGTTGAAAAAATCAAATAAAAATGAAGTTTAATGACTCATCAAATATTTGATCTTTTGGTCTTTTGGGTTTTTATTACAAACTCTAGTACTATTTTGTTATATTCCTCTAAGTCTATGACGATGGTTCTTTTTAGTTTTTTTGACTCATTGCTTAATTTTTATAATTTCTTACAAGGGGAATTCTTTATAGGTTTAAATTGTTTTATTTTATTTTGCTATTTTTTCTATTTTCAACTATTTTTTTTAATATTTAATATTCTATTTTGGACCTCATTCTATAGATGCTCTAACTTCTCTATTTTGCAAGAATATTGTTAATATAAAAGCATACTATAATTCTACAATTAATAATATGTGGGATAATAGGATCTAAATACTATTGGTTCTTCCCTCATTTAATTCTCTCTCACTACTAAAATGTTTATAGATATGTAGATTTCAATCTAATTTTGAATTTAAAAAGTCAAAGAGATGGACATTGCTAATAGTAGACTTCTACTCACTAGTGAATAAACTCTTCTTTGAATAGTGGAATGTTTCCTTCATAAGATCTTTTTTGGACGGCATCAAAGGGTTGTTTCAAGCTTGTTTCCTATGCTATGAATTAGCTAGTGCAAGCCAAAATAAAATAATAAAATATTTTATTTTATTATATTTAAAAAAAATTTGAGGCCTTGTAGACCAGCTAAATTTCAATTAATGCCAAATCCAAACTAGCCTATACTACTCTTGAGGTAGATACTGCTAGTGTGTCAAAATTAGCTTTAGTTTCATTGTTGAGAAAGCAAATTCAACTCTAGTTGAATAAGTGTCCAAGATTGAAATGGATTCACCACTAAGTATCTAGAATTGACACAATAGTCACACTACAATAGCAAATCAATAGCCCATTTATGACCAAATTGTTGTTAAGTTTAGGTCCTAATTGAAATTTATTCCCTAAACTACTAGTATGAAATTCATTCCTAGGGAAGACAATAACTAGGGATACTTCCATGCAAATTTCCTATTTGGTCATTGCAATTGTAGAAAGATATGAATTTTGTTCCTTAACCACAAACATAATGTTTTCCTTACGCAATAATATCTAATTACTAAATTCATCCACTCCACTCTTAAAGGCCACAAGGGTTAAAAATATCTCCCAATTATTTATTCTTTTATCTTTTATTCTTTTTACTTTATCCTTCTTCTTTTTATATATATTTTTTTCTTTTATCCGATCTTTATTCTTTTATCTCCAAATCGGGATTCTTTTTGTTCCACAGGTTGGCACAATTTAATCTTCTAAATTGGTATTCACACGTCCAAACCAGCGTTCGGGAAATTTTTGAAGGTCCTCCAACTGATTTCCACCTTCCTGGAAAATGAGCCGGTTTTTTTCCTTGGGCACCGGTTGCATCCTTTGAATTACAAGAAGTGCCGGTTTATTTCCTCCAATTTCAATTTCTCACCGGCTAATTTCTTCCAAATTGAAATTGGCACCGGCTAAATTGCAAATTTCCTCTAAAATATAGAAAATGAATTTGAAAATGAAAGTACTAATTAGTATTGTATCCTTAGCAGGAATTGAACCTGAAAAAGCCCTTCACCATTTGAAGGCCAAGGATCCTCCCAACCCATGTGATATGGAGTTGAGGATGGTCATGAAAAGGTTGCAAAAATGAAAAGAGTTTAGGAGGTACCAATTTCACCTTCTTCAAAGGTATCTTCTCTTGCCCCTGCAAGGTACCGCTCAGGATTTGTATACAAATGGCGAAACTTAGAGGAATTCTTCCACAAGACAATGGCTTCTTCTATTATGTTGTCATAGTCTTTGTCAGGTCTTTCTAAGGCCAATCGCATGACACTATCCAAATTGGATGTTGTCATACGATTTCGAAGTTTTTGCTTGATGTTATTCTGCACAGAGAACGCCCTTTCACACGTCGTAGTGCTCACACATTGACACTTAGCTATCTCAGCAAGAGTTAGTAGGTTAGGGTACTTCAATTTCAAAGATGAACCCCAACTAATGGAAGCCCATATATCTGCAAAAGTTCTATCTGTCCACTCTGTACTACCTTGCAACTTGAAAGCAAAAAACTCTTGCTTACAAGCTGCTGCATCTATCAAGAGAAGAAAAGTTTTTACTCCTTCGCTTTTCTGTTATCCATACTGCTGCAAAAGCAAATCTAACTCCACAACTCCCCATGATGCCAAACCAATTTACCTATGAGGCATGTGAATGGGGTTAAGAATTTTGAAAGCATCAATAACATCATTGTTTTCAAACCTAACCTCTAGAGCCAAACAAACTGCTTCTGCATAGAACTTTTGAAATGATAGGGCAGCCTCTAAATCAGAGCCTGTAGGATCCCTAGTCATTTCAATATTGTGGAATTTGGACCCCCTAATTTCACTAGGCAAGCGACGAAGATAACCGCGTGGGGGTCCAAATTCCGGAAGGACATGAAAACCTGTATTAGGATTAAAAGTATCTTGGTTTAAATCACAAGAGTCAAGAAGGAAAAACATGCGGATAGATGCCATCTCTGTCTTTACAATAGAGCCAACAATCGAAATATCAACAAGTTTAGATTGAAAAATTTTGGACAGTTTCGAAAGCATGTACAAAATATCAGCCAAAAAATATAAAATGTAAATGAATTTGAAGTCCCACAACTTAGTAAACAAGTCAGGAATGTTAGCATCATCGTTAGATGAACTATCACGCAAATAAGTGAGGATAGATTCTAGAGAATCACACAATGTGGTCACTACTTGCCACCTAGAAAGCCGACGAATTTTATGGTACCTTTTAAGGGTTTTTTGAGCATCATTTAGTTCACTCTGGAGGGTTTGCAAGGCAGATTTCCTTTTAGATGATTTTTTGAAGTGACTAGCCAAAGCATTCAACATAGAATCCACTGCAATGGACATTTCTTTACAAGCTTCATTTTTAGAGGCCTCTAGGGCTGCCAAATTGGTTCTACGGGCAACACAATGAGTGGAAGTGAGAAATGGGTTCATTTTTTTTAATCGAGCTACCACCCCGGTGTTTTTCCCGACCATGGTTGAAGCTCCATCCAATCCAAATCCAATGCAATTGTTGAGATTTAGGCCCCATGTCTTAGTGGCAGCTATAAGAGTGTCAAATATCATTTTAGAATCTTTATTTCCATCTTCAATCCACAATAAACCCAGGAATGAAGTGACATGAAGACTTGCCTCTAAAAAAGTAGCAAAAACTACAAGGTGTCCTTTAACAGAAATATCTGTAGATTCATCAATCATTAAGCCATAAAATTTAGAATCCTGAACTCTCTCTAAAACCTTCTTTTGAACAACAGAAGAAAGACCAAACACAATTTCAGCACATGATTTATCATCATGGTAAATTTTTTCGGTGATGGGAGCTTTACAAGAAAGTAGAAGTTCACATAAGCTAGGAAATTTATGGAAAGGGAGAGTTTCCTTCCCTATAAAATATGCAGCCCTAAAAAGGGATACCATTGCTTCATCACAACTGCGATTTGCAGTTGCAACGGCCTTTTGCAAAGTTTTTTGCCCCCCATGTTTAGCCCAAGCCAATTTTCGGTGTTCTACAGTTTTACTATGGTCTTGCAAGGCTGAAATTTTAATGTTTGTGGAACCTTCAGTGGCATATGCAAATTTACCACCACCTTCTTTACAAGTCTTACAAAAAATCCTCCCCAAATCATGATTGAATTCCACCCAATCGTACAATTCATACCATGAATCTTTCCACTCTAAATTCGCTTTTTCAATGTCATTAGGTTCCTTATTAGGTGTGATGGATGAAGAAGAATCCAATTCATGCACGTCTCTACTAGATCCAACCTTAAAGAACATATCTCTCATGCTCCTTTGCCGTTTAGCCATGAAAAAAATTTGAAAACACAGAAAGAGAGAAGGTAAGAAGCTCTTCTCTAAAGCTTGTAGTAGTTTAGAAGAGTTGTACTGTGGTAGCAACTCAACACAAATGGTAGTAGTAGCATCAACTCAAATAATTGCTTTGTAGCACCTCCAAGCTCCAAGCAGTAATATTTACACCTCAGTGGCACCTCCAAGCTCCAAGTAGCAATATTCACACCTCAATATCACCTCCAAGCTCCAAAGCTCCAAGCAACAATATCTATATCTCAGTACATAGTACGTTCACTACATTCAAAATCTAAGGCCCCAAGTAGAAACACAAGAGCACAATAATGACAATATCGTTAGACTGTCAAAGAAGACTTCAGTGTCCAATGTAAGCTTACAATGATGGACTGATGGAGTCAAAGATTGAGAGAACAAAACTGGGATAACTTAGCAAATGATAATACGATTCAAAAATCAGAAATGAGAAGCACTCTGGCTCTGGCTCAAGGGAGTAACTTGATGGCTTGATAGGAGGGATTCAAAGAACACATGCTGGCTTAGGAATGACTGAATGAGGGAGGGCTCAGGCAGGAAGTGGCTGGCTCACAAATGACTAAATGAGGGCTCAGGCAGGAAGTGACTCGCTCAGGAATGACTGAATGAGGGCTCTGGGCAGGAAGTGGTCGACTAACTAGCTAGTGGCTACCAAGTACCAACCATATCTTTCAATCTGATTGGAATTCGGAACTCAGAACTCGGAAGGTCTAGACTCTGGACAGGTGGACGGTTAGGGGCGGGCCATGCAAAAGGCACCCTTAACCGTTACTTTTGGAACGGAATTTCTGCCGCAACTATGCAAGTGGGTGACCTTCGACTACTACGGAGGCCACCGGCCACCCCAAACAAAGCCACAACAAATCAGAGGTCCAGGACGTGGGCATTGGGCATTTCCAAAACTAGAAGGGTTGATAACCGGCACCATTCACTTCTAATTATACCGGGTATTAGCCACTAAATGTCAACCCAAGGCAGTTAGAATCCTTTAAGTGTCCAAAGGCACCGGTAAAATATCCTTTAATTTTTGAAGGCCACCGGATGATTTCCGACTCTTCAAAATTCCTTCCGGTTTTGCATCCGATGATTTTGAAATGCAACCGGTTTTTTTCCCAAATCCACCAGCTGACTTTGAACTAGCTGCCGGTTTTTTCCGATCATTGGTCCAAACCGCAGGCTGAGGCACTACATGTCGTATTTGATCTTGAACTAGGATCAACTTGATATAACATTTATGTTTCCAATTCGAGTTGGCTCTTTCGAGTTATTATTCATTTTTTATTCAAGGGAACCAAGAGATCTTCCACCAACTTGGGATTCAGGCTTGAAGTACAACTTGGCTTTGAATAACTCTTATCACGACAAAACTTACAATTCTTATAGGCTAATTTAGATTTGATTTTTCTATTGGCATACTCACTTCTCAATCTAATACTTCACCAATTAAATTAAACTCATCTCTAAATTATTCAACAAATCATTTGAATTTGGATGGATAACAACTTAATACTACAATGACACACAAACACATCTCCAATTTGGCTACTCACTTTGGTTGACATAAATAATTCAACATTCTACTCAACTGGACTAAACACAACATTACACATTTATAAAAAAAAAATCTCCAATTAGGCGCCATACATAACCTCATCTCACGCACCGTTTAACATTCAACATGCAATTCACAACATACACCAATTTGGCTTTGAATACAAATTATATTAATTTCAAATTGGTGAATAAATCACCGTTACAAATTGTTCTAATATATTCTTCCAACTAGGCTATCACTTGAATAATTTTCTAATTCATTCATACTGCCTATCTTCCCCGTCTCACACTAGCATAAAACTTAAATCCAACTTGGGTAACTTCCACTATTTCCATACACACTGCACACCCACTGCATCAACTGATCTTTCCATCTTCTTGCATAGAATTCCAGTTAGACTCCTCCACCAGTTCTCAAACATCTCCCACTTGAACATACACAATCTAAATACAAAATGACACACAAAAAACACAAGCAAGAAAATATACAACACTACTTGGCTGGGACACACACTGGACTTTCATTCAACAACCGGTGAAAACAAAATGAAATTCAACTTGGACTAATTGAACTCATAGCAACGGTTGCCAAATCGGAGAGGAAGACCAACTGACTCAATTGACACCCACTAGGAACTTCAACAAACTCAAAATCATAATCCAACTTAGCATTAAATTCCAACTTGGTTGAAGATTCAACAAAGCTAGCTAGGAATCCCAAATTCCATTACACAAACAACATCTCCAATTAGGACCTGACTTGAAGTCAACCTTCATATTATACCAACTTGGAATTTACTTCAAATCTACCAACTTGACTTTGACCTAACTACCAACTCAAGAATTTTACCAGAACCCAATTCGACTCGGTAATAAAAAGACTCCAACTAGTACCCAAAACATTTAGTCAAAATCACCCATTTGTACCCAAAAAAAAGTTGAACTTTTAACCAAAAGCCTCAAATATTCTTAGAAAGGTTCAAAATTTCACAAAATTAAATCCTATTAGGTTAACTAGACAAATGGACCATGTCTAATGTTTTTTTATATTTCAAATTGAACCATGTGATCTTTCAAAGATGCCCAATTCCATATTGGAAGTGAAAACTTATAAAAATTGTTATCCTTATTGAAATTGTTTGAAATGAGAATTTGATCTAAAGAGTATGAAAATCCAAAGCCACCACATTTCAATACAATAAAAATACTATAAATACTAATAAATCTCTATATCTCTAGAATCTACTACATGTTTCCAAAAAAAAGTCTCAAGTCCAAAAACTTTAACTTATAAGGGCAATAAACTTCTATGGTGTATTCTAAAAAAATTTGGATAGTTTTATTATAATATAAAATTTGAACTAGGTGATAGACAAAAAAATTGTTATTAAAGACATGAACATGTATAAGCTTGTAAAAATATATGTGTCTTATTTCTCATTAGGTGCCCAAATAAAAAATTATGGGACCCAAAATTCTAAATTCAACTTGGATGGCATGCTACTAAGGAGGACCCAATTTCTTTTTTTTTGAACTTGAACCTAATAATCTTGCAACCTACATGGTCAAATGGACTAAAAATTCTACACATTCCTTTAGAAGTTGAGTACAACTTGACATGATTGACATTTGATAAAACATACTTTATCTTTCAATTTTGCTTAATGTACTAGAGGGTGGTAGTTTGGACATATTTTTGTGACTCACTATCAAGGAATTGTAGGGACTAACATTGTACTTTATCCCCCCTACAATAATAGGAAATTTTGTATAATTGAGAAAAGAGAGTATTACATGTAGTGCTAGTATACCATGTGCTATTGCCACAACCCAAATCCAAACCAAAATATTTCAAAATTTTTTAATTCATTCAAACTTTGAAATTCAATAACTTTTATACCGTAGTGTAAGAGGTTGTGTTCTTCATACAAATAGAAAACTTTATACACAAAGGAGTATTTAATTCAAGTTTTCTATTAAAAAATCCATAACTTTCACATCATATGTCCAAACGCCATGAAATTGGTACAAATAGAAAGCTTTATGTACAAAGGAGTGCAAGGGCTTTGTTGTGTGATGTTTGGACGTGCAATGTGCAAGTTATGATTTTTCCAAAATAAAAGGTAGTTTATTTGAATTTTTGAATTCATAAAAACTTTGAAATTCTAGAACTTTCACATTGTAGGTCCAAATGCCACGAAACAAAGTTCATGCACCCCTCCTTGCCAAGAGCTTTCGAGCAGTACCAAGAACACCTCACGATTTGTTAGATCTCAACGTATCAAACAAAAATAAACAACCTATCTTAAGGTATAGATGGAGGTTTTCCAAAAGTGATCCCAAACTTTTCCATCACTTTGCAAACTCTTCCATTGCCTAATTTTTGATGACACAAGAGTATGGTCACCCTTGCACAATAGAAATTTGACACTCTTCATATGCCAATGATAAGTGCTTACGAGGCCTCACAATATTTTCTTGACACTCAATCTTAGTGTGTTGAGGAATGGCCCTTGAAATCATTTCTTTATTCTTATTGATGAATGGTCAATGGTCATTGGACTCTTCAAAATTAGATAAAAACTTTGAGCTCGCTAAATTTGGTAGGTAAGGTAAAAAAAACCATTCAGTGGTCAGAATTGAATGTTTGACCTCATATTGTTACTGAATTTTTTTTTTTTAAATTTCACTTAAAGACAATTGTGAAAAACAATAGGTCCAATTGAAATTATATTTTATCGACAACATATGAGTTTGCTAGGAATTTTTGAAATGTTGAGTGCATCATGGCCCTAAAGAGTTTGTTAGAAGACTAGCCCATGTTGAGTGCATCATGGCCCCAAAGAGTTTGTTAGTAGTTTGTTAGTAAACAAAATCTGAATCCATGATGCTTATCTTACTACCTAATACATTCATAATGTTCTCTAACTTAGAAGGCCTAGAATGTCAATTCATACAATGATTTTCACACTGAAAAGTAGGAAGTTCCTATTGAAGTCACTATTCACTCCATTACTGTCATGTAAAAACATTGATTGTGGCCCAAATCTCACATACTAAAAAACCCTAGAATGGGGTCATTTCTTAGGTGACCACTATAGGTCATTTAATTGCAATGGGTTGTTTTACCTTAACAAGGGTGTAGCAAAAGCAACAAAGAAGACAATATGGCCATTTCACCAATTCACATACTCTGTTTTCTACCTCCTCTTTGAAGAACACCTCGGGCGGGAAGTAGGGACAAGTAGCACTTGGCGTGAAACCCGAGTTCGAATTTTCATTGTCCAACATAGATTGGACGGCCCAAAACCTAGGTATAAAGTGTTTGGACCACCTCCAATTCTCTGTTCCTCAAAATTTTTGTACCCTTTGTCTTGGTCACATTCCGATTGTCAGATTTTCTATCTCTTTGCTTTTTTCACATTCGATTTTTAGTCATTGCAATGATGCTTAAGTCTACCGAGGAGTAGAAGGCCGGCAAGTCCAAAGCTGAGAAGAAGCCCATGGTGAAAAAGGCGGAGAAGAAGATCAAGCCATCAAGGCCGACAGCAAGGGCGATGCGAAGAAGAAGAATTCAAAGAAGAGTGTAGAGATGTATAAGATTTATATGTACAAGGTGTTGGAGCATGTATATTTCTATGTGATTTGGCTTTTTATTTTTTATGTATTTTGAGTTCTTTGATTTGTGAGTGGGCGTTGTGGTGCGTTTGAGACCTTGAAGAAGAATGGTTTTGTTTACTGCGCATCTTTTGTTGGGACAAGTGCATCCTGACACTGGCATCTCGTCGAAGGCGATGGGTATTATGAACTCGTTCATCAATGACATCTTTGAGAAGCTTGCGCAAGAGGTCGCTTGCTTGGCTCGTTACAACAAGAAGCTGATGATCACTAATTGTAAGATCCAGACAGCGGTGCGTCTGATTTTGTCTAGCGAGTTGGCGAAGCACATAGTGTTTGAGGGTACAAAGGCGATGACAAAGTTCACAAGTGCGTGAATGGTTGGACCATGACCTTGTTCCTCCCGAAACCTTCTTGGTGTTTATGAACACCATCTTTTCTACGAAAGCCATTGCTCTTTCTTTTTCCTTTGCACTATGGAAAGCACTTTGCCACGAGGATGAGCGTGTCCGTCGTTGTGGTTTGTGTTTCAATCTTTTCTTTTTTGTATATGTATTGTGTAAAAGTGCAAATAGGTCTTTTGGATTCCATTGGATTTCATGTGTTTGTTGCCTTTCTTGTTTGGGGTGTTGGAAGCTCTTTTTATTGTGTGGATGACGCCATGCGATGCTCAAATGGGACTTGATGTCTTGCATCTTTGGATGTGTACAGTTGGTGTAATCCTACGATCTATATTGAGGTGTGCATTGTGACATTGTTGATCTATTTACGGAGTTGGAGGATTAAGATTGTTTCCATGTCTACCCTTAAGACCAAACATACACAATTAGATTCTAGTTAAATTAAAAATTCCTATGGGTGATTGGATGGAGTAAACGAGCTGCCTTCCAAGCAATGGAGCTTTTTACTAATCCTACCTTCAATTATAAATTCGAAATTATCAATGAATAATGAAGGTTTAATGACTTCAACTATGAAAAAGGGGTTTTGTGAAAAAAAAAATTGTGTCTAAGCTAAGTCAGAGATATTTTTATGCGCTTTGTGTAATAATAAAGATCTTGAAATTCTACCTCTGTTTTTAAAAGATAATTGTAGATGAAATTTTAACCAAACTTTTTTATTCAAAAATTCATCAATTGGTTTCTACTCTTCTACCTATGAAAATGACTTGCATATTTAAGTAAATTCCTAACTTAATTCTTTTCTCTAAGTTTCTAAAGGTTTTGGTCAATTCTGATTGACCTTCATCCAAGTTTATTTATTATTTTTTCTCAAAATAAAACTTCATCCTATTATAACTTTTTGTTTTAAATTCAATTTTGAAAGTAGAAATTGCTATGGAATCCTAAGAATATTCCCTAAAAGATTCTATCCTTTGTTGGCTCAAAATATTCTCTAAAAGATTCCTTATTGAATCCTCTACAATTAACTATCTTTTATTTTGGGATTTTGGGATTTTTAATGTTTATGGGTTTTTTCTCTATCTTATAAATTCTATTCAAATTTTCTTATGAGTAAAATAATTCTACTTTTAATAAGGATAAATGATTCTACTTTTACTTTTGGTTAACTTTCTTAATTGAAACTTGTAAAAAATATATTCTACTTCTATGCGATAATTAAATTTTTTTTCTATTTTGTGATAACTTTGTGTTTGTTTCTAATTCTACCTTTAGATTAACAATTCTATCTTTGGAATTTTAAATCACATTTGAATAAAAGTTAAAGTTTTTTATAACCTCCAGTTCTTGATTAAAAATTAATTATAAATAAATTTTGACTGGTGATCAATTCATCAAAATTTACCTTCAAATCTTTTCACCTTTAAGGTTGGAATATTTTAACTTTTCCTTGTTTTTAACTTTTATTTTTAAAATTCTTCAGTTATGAATTTTAATTTATCTTTGGAGAAAAGTGAATTTCTACTATTTCAAAAATTAATTCCTTGAGTAAATTTTGACCGTTGTCTGCTTCATCAAAATTTACTTAGAATTCTTTTATATTTCAAATTTGAAATAATTTTAATTCTTTCCTTCACTTTAACTTTTGATAAAATAAAACTTCTTCTATTCTTTAATGCTTTTAGGTTAAAATGAATTTCTACGGCTAAGGGTTTTTTCGAACACTTCTATTAATTCTTTTTGTCTTTTGATTAATTAGTATTCTATTCTCTTCAATTCTTATCTAATTAATTAAAATTTTCTTTCACTTCCTTTGGATTTGTTTTTCAAGGTAATTCTAATTTCCATCCAAATTTAAATTATACTTCATCTGGCCATAACTTCTGGAGTTAGATTTTGATCAGATTTTAAAGTATAATATAGTTTTGGAAATCTCCAAAATTCCTCTATGCGATTGTAAAATCCTATTTCTACTTTTCTAATGATTCTAAGATCTTATTCTAATTCCTAATTAGGGTCTTACTGGCTAGTTAATATTCAATTAGGGGGTTGCAATTAGGCACTAACCTCATCATTGGTAGTCTTGATTTCTTTAATTGGCGCTTCCAATTCCATCACGTGATCGTGCGCTCCGTCCATGGATTTTTTCTCAATTCTTGGTGTTTGATAAATCTTGAATTAACTCAAGTTTCACCTCTTCTTTCTTTGTCCAATCCCTTCAATTTTCTCCTTCAACTACTTTTGGAGTTTTTGAATATTTTTTAATTTTTTCTTTGGCTTTTCAATGGTTCAAAGTGAACTTAATAAAAAAATCTGATCTATTGAAGCATCTAAGACTTTTGCTAAATGACTTGCAAGTCAAATTTCACAAAACTAAGCCTCCTCTATTCTTTCTCTAATTTAGCTAATCTCTAAAAGTTCTCCAAAGTCAAATTATTCTTTTATTTGTTTTTTATTGCGTGACTTTCTATCACTTCTAAACTATATAAAAAAAATCAAACTATTTATTTGCATTGACTAATTTGCCTCTATCCTTCTCTCATCAAATACTAAAGGAAGTCTTTAATTTCAATCTAACTTATTTGTACTTACTTGGTTGTAGTTTATGTCTAATTTGGGAGTTCAATATGCAGAATCACTATCTGGAGTTTGGAAACTTGAATCGAGCTAGAATGCGAAGCCAGAAGAGGGCCAAATGAACAAGATGTGGGGGCTAAGTATACGCCATGTTGGCATACTATGGCTAAATATAGGTATTTATACCCTTCAACCTATATGATTGCCAATATGACTGATGTCCGAAGCGACTGCTTTCAAACGTCATAAAACACTGCTTTTGTTGTAGTGTCAGTTAGGAATTTCTAAGGCACAACATACAAAAGAAAGAAAGAAAGCTCTAAAAATTCTTGGCTAATGGCATTGCTAGAATTCGGTCAAAAGTTTTTTAGTGTTAGTATCCAAACAATACTCCAATAGATTCAAAAAACACAAGCAAAATCAAAGGGATCCCCACATCCTTTGGAATGAGCTTAAAAGACATAAATATGGATGCAAGAGCAAAAAGCAAGGTTCACAAAGAGAATGCAAGAAAACTTTGCCAAACTGCTCAAAGTTGTACTAACGAGGCAGCAAAATGGCCAAAATACAAAACAAGGGGCTCGGAGCGGCCAAATGAAATTGAAAGAAAGAAAAGGGGTGCAAAGAGAGAAGAAGGAAGGCCTTTTATATATTTCCAATGCCTCCACATCTTCCCAATTTACTCTAAACTACCTAAGTAAAATGAAAATGAACTAAAACTAACTATTACTATTGATGTTGCTATAACTTTTGGAGAAAAGGTCTAATTGGCAGACAGACTGTGCCATTGGCTCTAAATGACCCAAATTAGCCTAGGGATCCCACACCCCCAACTTCCAAGCTTAATTCATTCACAAAAGACATTGTTTTCCAACCTAAAGAAAAGGTGAAAAACTCAACTTTTGAAATTTGCATCTCTTAGAAATTTTGACTAGCCAAGATTGTTTGGAAGGTCCAAGAAAGTAAGAAAAGAGTCTAAGTTGACCCCATTTGGACTTCATATGCTCTTGTTATGCCGGTCAACGTTTTCAATGTTTTAAAATTCCGTTGAAAACCATTAACGCCACTAGTTTGGGTAGTTACCGAGGTCGGAATGTCATGGAATTTGATTGGGCACTTATTTAAGCTAAAACACACTATCTTAATTTTGAGTGAAATTTTACCAATACCTAGGAATTTCTATGATTTTCTCAACTTAGATGAAAAAAGGTTGACTTCCCATGGGGTCATCTTCCGCAATTTAGAAAATTAGGAAAATTTTTGGGTAGCTTCTAGGAAGTTCCAAAGTCATTTATGCAAAGTTGCAAAACCCAATTGAACTTGGTGAAAGGGAAAAAAAATTACCTCTCTCAATTTTAATTCCTCTAAATTAAAATCATCCCCATACAAGGGAATTTGGGCAAACCAACTCCACCATTATCCTCCAAACATGTCTTTAAGCTAAAATCACCTACCTTCAATCCTTGATCGCTCTTTCTCAAATTTTGGGAATTTTCTCCATCAAATGGCAATTTCCACCAATTAGGCAATGTCTACCAATTGCAAAATTGAATAGAGACCTTCAACAAAAATGACATGGTAGAGATTCCTAGTATCAAGGGAGATGCTTCTAGACTTGATCCTCCAATTTTATCCTTTTGCCGTAGTCAGTTGCTATAAAATCAAATTGTTCTCAATTTTGAATGATTTGTTATCAGAATACCAATCAAGCCAATTTCTGTTAGACTCTTAATTGGATTCCAATTCACCAAATTAGATTTTAAATTGGGAATTTGGAAGTATCTTAAGCACTTCCATGTATTTAGGGACTTAATACTGTATTTGTAGGGAATTCCTCCAAATACCATGCTAATTCTCTTTTTCTACATTTTTTTAATAATTAAAGGTAAATATAAGCAAAAGCAGAAAAGGTAAGAACTAAGTCCCAGGTGACAATCTTAGGGCTTACAAGGAGGATTTTCCTACACCCTAAAGTGTTGAGATTAATGGACGTTTCTGCTGCGGCTATAAACTCGTGTCCCTTCTGTGGTTTGATTGTTGAATCCTTTCCTTTCTGTCAATGAATGGAAGGGCTTTGGTGAGTTTTCATCACCTTGAATGTTACTCCGTATATCACACTATCTCGAACAGAGTGTGATTCTTATTAATGTAGTCCCTTAGACTTCACAATAAGAAGGACTAAGTCACGACCCACTACATCACGATCCCTTTTGTGGTTGTTGTGCCGTTGGATTCATGAATTAGTGGAAATTTTGTTTTTTTCTTTACTAAAAGAGGAGAGGACACTAATTGAATGGAAATGATTTTCTCTATAGTAGTCCTTTGCCGGTTTGGCCCCAAGTTAGTGTTTACATTGGAAAGTTTTGAGCAAGTTGTGTGGAGGCTTTGTTGGTCCCAATTTTTATCTAGACTACCACAATTTCTTTGATTTTTGTGACCTAAAATTTGAAACCTTTTGAATTATGCATTTTGTAATATGGTCAATAAACTTTGTGCTCCCAAAGGAATACATTCAAATGTAGATGCTTATTTTGTCAACGGAGCAAGTATCTTTTGTGCTCTCCAAACCAAGTGGCACTGGTGAATATATATAAGCCTCTTGCATTGATGGCGTGCATCCCAAGTTGTCTATGGCTAATCTTGCTTGGATGAAAATGGGAAATCTCCTATTCAACTTTAATTTCCCAATTGGAATTGCAAAATGAATTCACATTGTTATAAATTTTATTATCCATTTTCCAAAATTCACATTGTGAAAATGCTTGAAGTGGTACAAGTAGTATCTTTTGACTTCATGCTTGGTTTAGTTTGCTCATTCCTTCTCAATTCTTGGACATGTGAGGGATTGTGTAAAAAGTTGTGAGTAGGTGTATTGACTTCATGGAAGTGTTGTATTTTACTAAACTTGCCTATGGAATATCATCCAAAGAGCCACATTGATTTGTCCTAAATAAATTGTGTGCGTGACAACAATTTATACTATTTTGAATTGGTGCAAAATCTAGCATCTTGTGGTGACACTGATTTGGAAGGTGCTACTAATTAGGGCATGTTTTGCTACCACAGGACCATGGCAACTTTGACACTATAGTAAAGAGTTATGTACTACACAATTATCGTATTGGTTGGTTCATGTGAAAACGGTAATGTGGTACAAAATAGAATGATGATTTGTTTTACAGAATCATGATTGGATTTAGATTGTAGTTAAATCCATCAGAAGTTGGGATTGAATTGAGCACCCTGCAATTTTGAATTTTCTGAGAGATGGCCGATGGTTCGGGAATATCATTCAATGCCTTAAGTTTCAAACACTTCAATTCACTAGTGAATGGATAGATTTGTTTTGTTTGTTTGATGAATCTTTTGATTTTAATTTAGAATCACGGTCTTAGATTTGTCAGTATTGCTACGATAGTTAAGTTTACTTAGCGATTAATGTGACGATTCCTAGTTTCAGAACATGGATGTTGATTGACATGTTATTCATTTGTTACCACTAATGAAGATGGATTTGACATTTGGAACTTTGGATTGACCAATCTAGTGAGGTATGGGCTTGCTCAACTAAAGTTGACTGATCGGGTATGATACCTAATGTTGAACCTTTGCCTTGCATTAATTAGTGAGCCAGCTAAAATTATTATTTAGACTTGCTTTTATGCTCACATGACTAGTCTTCACCCTACCAAAGATCAACAATAACAGAATATTCCACAACATAGAGTGATGACTCTTCAACCCGTTGATCGTTCAAAGTATTGTATATGCAGGCGTACTTGAAGAGTTTGTTCATTATGTGCCATTTGTTTGGATGAAGAATAGAGAGCATGACAAAATGATGCGTACAAGAAACTCATGCAAAACATCAATGTTAGATAAACTAGTATATAGGTTCATAGAGCTCAATTAATGTGGCATTAATGTAAATTAAAACAATTTATAACTAGTCTAGTCTACATTAAAGGCTTGAAGCACATGCCAATTAGACATGAAAAGAATTTTGATGAGGCCTTTCTAATATGCAAGTAGAAGGCAAAGATATAATCAACAAATATTATAGTAGCTATTCCAATCACTTCCTTCACTCTAAATGCTATTCTCACATAGTTTTTGGCCAAAGATCTTTCATTTTTCATCATGACACCATCCAAAAACATTCAAGTGAAATTATGATAGTAGATACAAATCCAAAAGCCACATTCTGAAGGCACTACATCTTTCATCCAACCAAGTTTGCAACTTTTGTATGTGAATTGGGTCCTTACAACCAAGTGTCTAATTATTTAGTAATCTAGCTAGTACATTGTGACTAATGTGCAAGCATGTGATAATCACACTACGACCATAACAAAAAAAATTTAAATGAACATTCAATCCAAACCATCATCTTCTTGATAAATTCCACTCAAAGCCTTCCTCCACTCATTAGATCCTAGAGCCAAGTGAAGAACTCTATATATTTCATCAATCAATTCCATTCCAAAGCTATCTACCTTCTTCCACCAAGTTTCATAGCATGCTACATCAAATATCATAATTATGCACAAAGACTTGTGGATTACAAATTCATGAGTAGCAAAACTTTGGCTATACTAGATGAAAGAGAATACAACTATTTATAGCTAAATTTAATTGTTTAAGGAATCAAAGTATGAGAAAGATTCTATTTTTGTCACTACCAATCAATTTATTCTATCTTAGAAAGCACCCATTAGAAGTAATTTAGGCCCTCAAAGTGCTTCACGAAGATTAATCTATTTTTAAAAGTAAAAATAGTTTTGGATTTCTAAAATTATCCTTTAAAAGGTTATAATACTAACTTGTTCCTAAAAACTCTTTTTAAATTTTATTCTAATTTTTTATTGTTTTACTAATCCTTTCTAATTTTGATTTTTACCTTGCGAATTCTTTGACCTAAAAGTAATTTTAATTTGACTTCTCTAAGTTATTCTCTGAAATTGGTAAATTACTCTAACTTTAATTTTCTTATTTATGGATGAAAGTTAACCAACTTGTGGTAAAACAAAGTACATTCGTCAATTACTTTTACTTAGAATTTTTCTTTTTTTCTTTTTTTTTTCCTTTTTTCCTTTTACTTCTATCCTAAATTTTATTGTTCCTTATTAACTTTCTTTTTCAACTACTTTCTACTTTCATTCACTTTAAAGGTCAAACTTCATCCAAGAATTTTTGGTCAAAAGAATTCTAACTCCTTCTTTCCTTATTCTAATTTTTTATCTAATTTTTTCTTTCTATTTTCTCCTATTTTTTCTTTCCTTTTGAAATTTTTGTTGAAAATTCAAATCTAAATATTATAGTCAAAAAACTATTTCTAAGGGCTCATAGGTCAACCAAACTTTAAACAAGTTGAATTTACCTTTTTATATTAGCCATAAATTTAAATTATTCAAAGTCAAACTATTCTTTTTAGGATTTTTTTCTAATTTGACTTTGAATGCTAATCTAACTACGTCTAAAATGTCAAATAATTTTGAAATATGGTTTACTTTGATTTTTTTGGCTCTCCTTCCCTTTCCAAATGCAAACTTAATTACTTCCAACTTGATTCACAATTGCAATTTAGTTCAGTTGCAAACTGTGAGTATGTTGATCCAGAGTGTAAAGTTTGAGTGGAAGTGAGTTTGGAGACGGCCTAGAGTGTTGGTGATCTAGAGGTTCAAGAGAGGATCAAGCTATGGTCAACTCAGTTTGACCAGCCCAATTGAACCTGTTTACTACCACTCTCTTGCTAGTTCGTCCTTCCCCCTTTTCTAATTTGGAAAAAATCTCAACTTGTTGAAGATTAGCTTAATTCTTTGAATTTTTTTAGAATCTATTTCATTGTCAAATTTGATTGAATGTAAAGCAAAACGAAACTTAATTGAGTGATCTTTAGTTTTAAAAATCAAAATTGGGACCTTATAGGTATCACCCCAAATTGTTGTTTGAACAACTAAAATAGAGAAAGATTTTAATTTAGCATCCAATCACTACTAGAAAATTCAGATTTTTTGTTGATTTGGACGTGTTGATCATCAACACTTTTCTGTTGATTTGTATAGAAATCTGTTGATTTGGACAAAAATCAACAAAAAAATGTTGATGATCAACACGTCCAAATCAACAAAAAATCTGAATTTTCTTGTAGTGAATACCTGGATAGACAATCAATTAGGAACCAAACAATGTTCAGTTTAGGAGTCACACACCCAGTCCGGTCCAATCGGGAGCCAATAGTACCCAGTTTGGGATTATTGTACTCCGTCAGAGCCTCAGAATCCGGCTACCGGGTATCAAATAGGTGGCCAGTTGGGTATCGGACTGCCTATATGGTTGTTTCCTCATATTGTCTTCGTTGGTTTAGATCGCCCTTTCTGGGGGTTTGGATCTTTAAATTCCAAATTTTTGGAATTATAATCTTGGCCATTGCTCACCAATTTGGGTCTCCTATTTGGGACCCACTAATTCTCAAACTAAATTGGAATCAAGGGGGTATGAAGCTTCACCGTACGGGGAGCTCTGCCCCAAAATTCTAAAAAAAACTATAAGATAATAAGATTAAAATTCAACTTAAAAGTTTAGCGGAAGTGCGAAGCTTCACTGTATTGGGGGGTCAACCCCCAAATTATAAGTCAAATTTGACAAAGGTTAGTCTAAAAGTGATAAACTTAAAATATTCAAAGTCAAGTTTCATCGTCCAGAGAATTAAGCCCTAAATTTGAAGCAAAAACCACAAAAAGTTAGTATCAATCAAAAGTGCTTAGAATATGGAGGTTGAATCTCACTCAACTTCTCTGAAATACATTAGCAAACACACATTTGGACCACTTATTTTCCACGTCAAGGCTTTAGGGGGATTTTCTCCAACAAAGGTTGTGAAATCCCACACGAAAAAGCTTAATGAAAAATGGTTAGTATTTTTGAGACAAATCTTAGATCCATAAAGGCTACTTTCTTGAGCTTTGGGGGAGATTTTCTTCAACAATAAGTCGCAAAATCCCACACAACAAAGACCCAAACAGAGGGGTTAGTACAAAAAACTTCAAATCTCAAACAAGGGAATAAGTGGTTAGTTCAAAGACTCAAAACACATCAATAATAAGCAAGCTACAGCAAAAGGACCCCCATATTTTTGTTTCAATCTCAAAAATGCAACATCAATTAGAAACCAAAGAGCAAAGCTCAAAAATGCAAACAACAAGAGGATTTTGGCACAATACCAAAAAATTTCAATAACATGGCTGCAAGTGACCAAATACAAAATGCAAAAAAGGGGTACAAAGAGAGGGGAGGGGAGGCCTTTTATACGTTTCCAAGGCCTTCACCCCCTTCAATTTACCTAAAAACTACCTAAAGGAAAAAACTAAAACTAACTTCCAAAATTCTACACTACTATTGTAGCCGCTCTCAAAATTGGAGAAAAGCTCCAATTGCCAAATGGATTGCGCCATTGTCTTTAGAAGACCCAAATTAGTCTAGGAGATCCCCCCCCCCTTGTTCAAGCCTATTTCGCGACCGAAAGATAGTGATTTGTAAAGCAATGAAAAAGGTAGAAAATCTAACTTTTGGAGTTTATTTTTTCCAAAAGTTTTGGTTGTCTATTATAGTTGGGGAGGTCCAAAAAATTAAGAAAAGAGTCTAAGTTGACTCCAATCGAACACTGTACGCTCCTTGTATGCCAATCAACTTGCTAAATATTTGATAAAACGTTAAAAGTTGTTGTCGATGCCGATTCCGGTACTTGTTGGTGTTGGAATGGTTTGAAATTTGGCAAGGCACTTTTTTAAACTAAAACTAACTACCCTAATTTTTAGTGGGATTTTACCAGCACCTAAGTAATTTATATAAATTTTTCAATGTCGGTAAACACAGTTGACTTCCCAAGGAGTCATCTTTTGCAATTCAGGAAATTACAAAACTTTTTAGATAGCTTCTAGGAAGCTTCCAAAGGCTAAGTACAAATGCCCATATTTACTTTGCACTTTCCCATACATATATTAAATAAACACCTATCAATTTAATTCGTCCGAGGAAGAATCATTCTTGTACTAAGGAATGTTCATGAACCAATTTTGCCGATGTGCTCTTGGCATTCTTTTTGCTAAGAACACCTATCTCCACCCTCTAATTGCACGCTTCGTGTGACTTGTGGATTTTACCTACAAAAGACAATTGGATTCTTTTCTATCTTTTACCTATTTGGCAAAAATTCTATGGGAATCGTTTCATAGATATTCCTAACACTTACTAGGCCTTATGTCAACCCATACTACTACTCTCTAGGCCTAGAATACGTCATGAACTTTTTAGGAAAAATTCCAATAAAAGACCAAGTTTGGTGTTTTTCTACTATTTGGGCCAACAGGGCAAAATCCTATCTTATACCCTTAATTACCATTTTAACTCCTCATTGGAAATAGTAATTGGGCGTTTTTAGTGCATCCTTGGACTTTTGGGAATAATATAGTGCATTCATAGGGATTTCCTTCAAGTACACTGTAAACACCTTTTTTTTAACCCTTTTCACTAGAAATACCCTTAAAACTGAGCAAAAAGCAAAAAAAAAGAAAATTTTGAGACATAGGTGATAAATATAGGGCTCACACATTGCGTACTAACTAGAATTTTGTAGTATGCCTCATATGTCTAGCACTACTGTTGTCAAGAGTAGTGTAGAATTGTTTGATTGAGCCCCTATAATCTTGTGTGACTTAGTTAATCAATGAAGGTTTGTATCATTAATTTTGTGGGAATCCAGAATCCAGAGACGGATCAAGGTTAAGGGAGCTAGGTGAGAAAAATAGAGAAAAAATCGAAAATTGGAACATGATGCGCAAAAAAATCCGTCAAGTTAAACGCGGATTTCTTCTAGTGAACGGACCTGTAGCCGTTATCTTGATTACTATAGGGAGACGGTTTAGTATTTAAGTTGTTTGCCGGCAAGGGTTTTCATCTCCACCTTCCTGTTTTGTTTTTTTGAAACTGTCCATGTGAGTAGTTGAGAGAAAGAGTGGTGAGTTAGCGACTGAATTAGGTTTACTTTTCTCTCTTCTCGTTTCTACTTAGGCCTCATGGCATCAGGAGCAGTCCGGAAGGTAGTTGTATCTGCCCGGATTATCTCTATGGCTATTCCAGACAATCCGGAACTACACAAGCAGTTAGAGGAGGATTTGACCAAGTTAGGGTGTGTCGATTTGTTACACCGACCATGGAACCTTAAGAGTGAGGATATGATCCAGGAACTACTCCATAGAGTTCCAAATCAGTATGAGCTCACTCTGAGAGGACGGCCAGTCACGTGGACGGAGGACATCTAGGCGGATGTGTATCAGTTCCGGAAGAGTGGAAACGGGTTAGCGTCAAGGACGGACCGTTTTGTAGCTGAGAAGTTCATAGGGTCTGCAAACCCTAAGGACGGATTCGCTATTAGTGAATGCAAGGACGAGAGACATAGGAGAGTTCTAGAGTTCCTCATCTTCATCTTGTACCCGGAAAAACCTACATGGGTCACCGTTACAGTGGCCAATACAATTTTCGGGGCTATGAAGAACCGGGCCGTGTACTGGAGTAGAGTCATAGCCGGGTTAGTTTCTAAACTAGCAGAGCATGTAACCCGCGCGAAGGCAAGTCCAGTTAGCACCTACTTGTTCCATTTATACCACTAGCAGGAACTTTTGAGCGTTGCGGAAATAGTCCAGTACGACACCAGATAGGCTATTTTGTCATACAGACTTTTGGGGGAAGAAGCGGAAGATCCGGTCAAGTCGGAACCAGAAGAGTGCCCCGAGGAACCTCTGACCGACCAAGGACCAAGAAGCGGAAGTCAACAGATCCGGGGTCACGAGCCAAACCACCGGTGTTGGAGAGAGGAGAGTCAAGTAAAGATCTGGAAGTAAAATCCGAATCAACATTTTTCAATGCTGGGTTCGAATGGATACGTGAAGCCAAGGTGCTCCATGACAGCTTGGCGAATCTGGTGATAGACACGGCGAAAGTTTTGAAGGTAGAGCGGGATCAGATTGTGGAAGCAGTCAAACGACTGTCCAAACCGGAAGGTCTAAAGCAGAAGGAGGACTGGATTCAGGAGTTGGAAGCGGATCAGAATCAACTCCAGGCCCGATTGAATTGGGCGGAAGGGGAGATGGCAGCTTCAAAGGAGAAAGAGAAGGAGGCCCTCTCTCTTGTCAAGAACCTATCCAAAGCAATCGACATCAAAACAGACGTCATCACGAAAGCAGCTCTATTCGATTCGAAGATGATACAGGAGGACCACATCACTAAGACCAAGATGGTGACCATCCTCGTAGACTTCACTGCAAGGATAGAGCGGGTTTTAGGAGAGTTACGACAGCTACTAGCGGCCATCGATTCGAATCAGGTAATGGATTTCTCAACCTTTCCGGAACTCCCTTTTGTTTTGGGTACTCTAGGAAGACCATTAGCGGATCGAGCAGCTCGGATGGAGGAACTAAGAGGGATACTCACGCCAGCCGAGCCTACTTCCAGCAAGATACGGATGACAGAGTTAAATTTGAGGCCAGCTTTGGAACCGGAACATGAGTCCAGTGTGAAATCGATTTCGGTACCACCCAAAGTCTCAACTCCGGAAATCCCCAAGGTGCAGACGGTACCCAACCTTTTGAGGAGATTGTTCAAAGTTCCAGGACAGCAGGTTAGAGGAGATCTCATCAACCGGATCGGTGAAATGACCAATCCGGCCCGGATGAATCCGGAAGGGTTTGCGCACATGCAAGAGACTATACCAGAAAAGAGAAGCGAACCCGCAATACTGGAGGAGACATTGCCAAAGAAGGAGAAGAAAGTTCAAGTCATTGAAGATTCCGAAGAAGAAAGTGCGCATTCCACCTTCGGAACGGAAGGTGATAGCGATCCGTCTCCCGCAACGCGCCACATCCAGACTCGAGTAGCAACGAAAACAACTCCGGCCAGAAGCGTGAAGGGAACGCCAACTAGTTAAGTAGGCAGCCGCTTGAAGAAGGCTCAAAGGCCAAGGCATTAGAACTCTTAGAAAGGGTAGTATCGGATCCGGAACGGATTTCCGAGCGTAGGCCTAGGTTCCGGAATTTTAGGCAAGTAGTTCGGGAATTTCTGGTTTTCTCGGGATAACAGTGACTGGCCTTTCCGGATATCTCAGAGGGGTTCAATGATTGGTTGTCTGGATTTCCAAGTTTTCTTTTCAGGCTTTTTAGAGTTGACTTTGGATTTTCAATTAGTATTTAAATGGCAGGCAAGTTAGTGGTCTGCCATTCCACTTCATTCCAATTCCATCCTTGTGCTTTCACGTATGTCATTTCAATTTCTTTCTTAAATCTAAGTCAGCTGGGGTACTACTGGCTACACTTTGCTTACATAGTTTTTTGGCTAGTGTATGCGTTTGTATTGTATCCTTGTACTGGAGTAAGAGAGGGAAGGGAGAGGAGGAATCCAGATCTCAAGCTACGGATCTCTTGGGTGTTAAGGTAATCATGAGGGGATGCAAGCTAAATAGGGGAGTGTGAGCGTTACGTGCCTTCAAATTGTCGGAACGGCGATCTGGATAGAGAGGTAGAGGTCCCTGCAAGTCCAGAACTAAGAAGGTTTCGTGCGGAGATAAGCGACCGCTAGAGGAAAAGATCTCCCTCTACTCCAGAAGGTCTACCAACCTCCACCTCAGTACGTTGTCTTCTCCTTGAAAACCTACTCTTTTGAATCTATAAGTTCGGATCCATCGTTGTAGTAAGAGAGGTGTGAGAATTTCTTTGTGTGACCTGCTTCCTGATCGGCCAATCCAGAAACTGTGAGAGAATACTCCTCCCTCCTCCTACAACTGCATTGTCTTGGGTGTGTAGTTGATTAGGATTAGGGTGTAGACAGGTTAGTTACACAAGTGGTGAGTCCCCACCCCTTTCTAGACCAAGGGTGGACCCTCTGAGGGTAAAACAAAGGTAACAAAAATCGTAAATTAGAAAAGACGGAACTAGGTTTCGGAGGTGGTTCGGATCTGGAACGGATTCTGGAACGTACTAAGTTTCCGGAACGAGGTAGGGAAGTGAAACGAGGGGAATTAAGGGTGTAGTCACGATCCGGATACCTCTAATTCAATGATATCATACTAGAGTTCCCTGGAACGATAATTCGTGTCATCTTGCAACAATTCGTCGTTGTAAGAATACTTACGGCTAACTACGCATACGACAAATTTCATTCTACTTTCTTTCAATTTCATTTCAATGAACATTGCTCCAATTCAATGTTGTTCTAATTCAATGTTGTTCCATTTTAAATTTGTTCCAATTCCTTTTAGTTTCATTCCTTTTAGGAATAAGTGTACTATTAGGATTTAGTCGTATCCTTCAAGCCACACAATAAATGCTTTGTATTTTAGGCACTCACCTTCTGTACTTTGGCAAGACTAGAGTTGAGGTTTGGGACATACTATTTTTAAAGGCACTATGTAAGTTACTTCATCTCCTAATCCATCATCAATTTTTGTAGGCGCTTCATCTAAATATTTTGTATTAGAGGTACTAGTTGTATTGGGACTAGTGCATTTGTACCAATAGCGATGAGTGAAAGGAATGTTCATACAATGCTATAGTACCATTTTATGGTTTGAACTATACTAATTGCTACCAAGGTATATGGTTTTGAGTCTTCGAACTACAACTAGTTTGAAGAATGTAGTGATTGTATTGTTTGTAGTAGAACAACTTCACAATTAGTTCAAAGTGTGTATTGATTGTAGTGTTTGTAGTATGACAACTTTATTTGTACTAATAGTGGTGAATAAAAGGAATGTTTGTATAGTGCTACATTACCATCTTATAGTTGGATAATACAAACAATACTAATTGTTACCGAGATACATAGTTCAGAGTCTTTGAACTACAATTAGTTCAAAGAATGTAGTGATTGTACTATTTGTAGTAGGACAAGTTTACAATTAGTTCAAAGATTGTATTGATTTTATTATTTGTAGTATAACAACTTCATTTGTACCGATAGTGGTGAGTGAAAGGAATGTTTATACAATGCTGCAATACCATCTTATGATTGGACAATACAAATAGTACTAATTGTTATCGAGGTACATGGTTCAAAGTTCTTGAACTATAACTAGTTCAAAAAATATAGTGTTTGGAGTGTGTATACTTACATGTTATACTTGTACTATATGTACATTTATGTTGTTGTATATGTTAAGTCCAACCTTTAATACCTTTTGTATTGATAGTAGTACAAAATGTTGATGACTTTCTTCTTTGTTTTGTTCTGCCATTTCAAGGCTATGGAGGCGTGTACAAGACTTCAATACGACAAGAGGGATGACAACTATGAGGAGCCACATTTTGACAACTTGAACTTCCCTAGGTATTATTCTAAGGAGGAGCCACGATATATTCCCGTCTTGGGAGGGATGTTTTTGGGAGGGATATTTACCTAAATCACAACGGATGGTTGACGTTGTGGTACAGGTTGTAGAGGCAAGAGGATTGAAATACCTCCCTATGCAACCCTACCAAAAGCAGTATTTGCTTGGACTTTAGGATTGGTCTGAGTGCTGCAACATTAGGTGCGTAAAGGGGCTCGTGGCAGATTACAATCGAAGAGGGAGGTCATTGTTGTTGTGATAGGCTTACATGCCAAGCAATAGAGATTTTGGCACAAGTGTTTGCAGTAGTGGAAGTCATTACTAGAAGTGCAATTGCAAGGCTTAGCAAATTTGTGCATATAGGTGCGTTGTTGATTCTTGAGTAGTACGGGGCAAAAGATAAAAGGGTGTGTAGTTCCAATTTGGAGTGATTTTGAAGGCTCAGTATTTTGTCAAGGATCAACTTAGTTGACAATAGAGAGCACAAATGTTGTTCGTAGTTGTCAATAAAGCATTGTTTCTTCTTAACTATGCATCTTTATCTTCAGCCTTTGTATTTTGTGTTTAGTGAAATTCCTTTTTAAAAAAATACAATTAGTTCACACAATGCGTGATCATTTCTAAACTTTTAGTACGTTCATACATTGTCTGCCTATCACAATTTATTTTCATCAGCAAACGTGCTTCACCTCATAAAATGTACATGAGAATATATATAATTCCCAGATTCATGTTCTCTTGATAGTTAGCAACACATGTATAAACCACACTCTTTGTACAATTAGGTATAAAATGTATTAGATGTGCTATGAATACCAACAGATGTAACAATTGTACCATCGCACTATGCACCATTTGCTATTACATAGCTTTGTGCTAAACATGTTTTTGAACGTGTTGCCTTCCACAAGTACCACAAACATTAACATGTGTTGGGCAGTGTAAGTTGAGATAATTTATAATTTCTTAAAACTATCTAATAGTATTTAAATTCGTTCCTAGGGAGAATGTCAAATAGGATTTACGATTAGTTGTTCAATATCCTATTCGGTGGCACAACTTAAATATTTCAAATAACATTTTCTCACTCTAAGCCTAATTGCATTCTACACTCCACTCTTAAAGGCCACAAGGGTTAGGACGGAGTTATCTCTCAAGTTGGCTCTTTATTTCTTTTATTGATTCCAACTTGGATTCTTTTCACCAACTGGTTAATCAATTTTCAGCACACAGGGACTTATCGGCTTCCAACTGGGCTTGAATCTTCACAGCAGTCGACTTGGTATTTCTTCTCAGCAATAGGCTGGCATTCAATCCTTACCAACTTGGAATTCCTTACATTCACCATCATCTAATTCCATCTCGGCAAATGCTTCACCACTTCTTGCTAATTTTATATTATTCAAAATGGGCAAATTCACCTTAATACTATATCTATCTCACAATCAACTCAACAATCCACATAAACTGTTCCCCTTTCATTGTAAGGCACTATCAATCAACTTATAATAGGAATTAAATCCAAACTCTCAATCACTTAGCTAGACACTAATTTAATTCTCTCAAAAATTCTAACAATTCATTTCACCCATTGGCAATCACAACCAACATTACACATTCACCAATTAACACAAAGACAAACTCACATTAAATCATTCACATTCCAATTAGGTGGATTCTTATTACAATTCAGGCAATTAAAAACTACAATGACACACCCAATTGTACTCATACCCTATCAATTTTAACAATTCAAATTGGCATACAAATTTCACACTAAACACAAATACCAAATTGATTTAATTAAATCATAACACAGTCAAAGCACAATTCATCACACAAATTCAGCCATAAACAATTCTATCAATTCCAATTCAGTCAAATTCCATACATGCAAATTCAACTCCAATTAGTACTACACACAATTAAATTCATACATAACAATTCGACAAACTCGGCATACAAAACAATTTAATACACACAATACTCCAAAATAGGCAACTCAACTCCGATTTGTATTAATTGCACAACGAAATAACAAATACAGCCGACTTGAAGGCTGGACTCGCACTGGATTCTCAACAGTGGGTGCCGAGAATGACCAACTTGGAAAGCACAAATACCACACAGCTCCAATGCTTCAAATCCTAAATAGCAAAGGGCAACAACAAGAACTCAACCCTATGGATCCTATTAGGCAACCTTTCAATGCACTACATACTCATTCACACTTGATTAGCTCAACAATGTTCTTTTTGCAACTCTTCATTTAACCAACAAGCTAAAAACCTGTAGTTTGACACCAAAATTGGATTCAACACTATTAATAGAAATCCTTCCAAAATTCTCACGTTCTACAGGTAGCTACCTAGCTATCCATCCAACATTGGTTAATTCTTTGAAAAATTCACCAAAATAGATTTTCCACAATCAATTTCCATATATTTGGTCATACGGCAACAAGAGATTGGTGATTTGATGAAATAGGGGACCATCAATCACTCTTCACATGTATACAACGTTGTCGTGTTGAGAGCGGTTTGCCTTGAAAAATCACAGGGATTCTGATTACAACTAGATATGGCTTAGGAATAAAAGATTTCGTAGGACAACAAAACTTATTGTCGTTCATGAATCTTTAAACTTGGTCTTCAAATCTTGTATATGGTCGTCGAATCTTCTAGTCTTCAATCTTCAAACTCTTCCCCGTTGACCTATCTTATGGTGGCTCTATAAGGATAAAGGTAAGGATAAGGTGTTAAGAACCCACGGGTAAAACGGGACGGCCAAAACACGAGTTGACCGTCTGAAGGATTGGCTCCTAAACTTCAAATCCATGGTGACCAGGAAGCACCTTTCATTAGTGGGAAAAATAAATAAAATCAACTACGTGGGTGATCAATCTCACTTTGTTGCCACAAATACAAATCGAGGCTAATATTGGATACCCACAAAGCCCGCAATTGGTTTATGATGTTGAAAAAAAAAACAAGCCTCTAAAATCGGCTAGAATTAGCAATAGAAAGACAATGAGCCTTCAAATACGGCTAGAAATAACAAGCCACAAGCCACAAGCCACAACACACGAATCTTCAATCTTCATATCTTCAAACTTCAACTTGAACTTCAAATCTTCACTTCAAAACTCCACCTCAACTTCAAATCTAAAGCTGAATTTTGAATGAACACCATTGCTGCTTCACAACTCTAAATGGAATGAGTGATAGCTCTCTGGAAAGCTAATACAATTTTCTACACTTCCTCCAAATTTCAACTCATTCTAATACTTTAAACAATTTCTATAACCGTCCAAAGTTTCGGCCTCTAAAAATGAGGGCAACAAACCCTTCTTCACTCCTATACTCACAACTCATTTATAAATGTTCCAATCACATCTAATGATAGTTTTTTATAAAACTAACAAAATTTCCCACATCATCTCAAAAATTCAAATAAAACTAACATTTTGTTCATCTTTCATGGCCACTCAAAGTTTTGGCCTCAAAAATCAAGGACAGCAGACCCTCCTTCACTTCCACACTCACAACTCATTCATAAATGTTCCAAATTGAATGCATGATAATTTCACAAAAAGCTAATAACATTTCCTATACTCTCTCAAAGTTTCATTGTAAACAAAAAACCTGTCCATCTTTTATGATTGGTCAAAGTCTCAGCCCCTCTTCATAGGAGACAACAAACCTCCCTCCACTCAAACAAGTACAACTTTTAAATGCTAAGTTCAATTAAGCAAGTGATATCAGTTTAAAAACAAAACATCATGATGCACAATTCCTCCAATTTTCATTCCAAATTTCTTAAAACTCCACACACTATGTCTCTTTAAACATTTCGATTCTCCTCAAAACTACCACAAAAGAGAAGATGACTAGTCCACATTTTTCTTTACCTTATCAACAACTCCCCACCACACAAAACAAGTGGACATTAGCCCATCTTGCTCCTAAAGCTAATTTACAACTATTAGCCTTCATATTTGACTTTACAACTATTTCTTTATCTTTAACTTAAAAGGAAAATCACTTCAAAGTCCACTAGAAGGCAAACTAATTCCATCATTTCCTTTCACAATTATAACCATACAAAATAATTTCTATAAAATACTTCAATTTGATGCAGCTTTTATGTGAATCTTCTTTCTTATACAAATGACTTACATCTCCATGAGAAGGCTCTACCTTAAAACTACTCGTATAACATAAAATATGTATTTCTATACTATGTACATATATACAACACGACAATGTGATTACCGTAAAGTTCCGCCACGTGTAATACAAGTAAAATATGACCATTAATTCAAGTGTAACCACCCAAAGCAAGAATCATCATGGGTGGTAATAGTAGTCAAATCAAATTACCTTATGTCAAACAATTTGCTAACTTGTAAAATGTAAATCAATTATGACCATTAATTCCCTTGTAACCGTCCAAGGCAAGGATTACCTTATAGGTGACTTATTTAGACCTCTAATGAAAAGAGATCACTTTGTGTCATGTCTCAACAATGTGGTCATTTGCAATTTTTAACCACATGTAAGTGAAAAAATACCATTAATTTAATTGTAACCACCCAAGGTTTTAAACAACATGAGTGACCATATATACATAAAGATGGACCTAGGGCTTTTTTAGAAAGACAGAAATAAGGGAGTAACAAAGATGGGAGGGGGGCTTGGGAGAACTTACTCCTCATTGCCCCGACCAGGGTTAATTGTGAAAAAAAAAATTATTTTTTTGCCATGATTTTTTATATTTCTACATTTCCCCTAGCTAATTTGGGGCCCCTGATTGCAAATCTGAATTTAGAATTTACAAAAAAAATCATTTGATTGCAAATAAAAAATTCCATAGTATTTTTCCCATGGGTAAAATGGGGCAATGAAGGGGTGGAGTAAGTTCACCCTAGCCGTGGGAGGGGTAACCAAATGGAAAATAAAATTCTTTAATCCATCAAAGTTACCTCATACAAAACCTTTTTGAATAGATTAAATTGTTTGGCATTTTGAGAAACTAAATAGAAAGAAAAAACTTGTATCTATCAAAGTTGTCTCAAGGTTTTAAAATATTTTTAAAATATTTTTATAAGGGTACTTTCATCAAAATATATTGATCCAACAAGGAGGTTCAAGCTATACCTATCCTTGTTATGTGCAATCACAAAAAGTAAAAAAGCCCGGGGTTTAGGGTTTAGGGTTTAGGCTTGAACAAAAAATAAACATAGAAGCTAGTATTTTCGTACACCCAGAAAACGTGTTTGTACGTATGGAATGCCAAAATTTGGATGCTTAAATGACCAACGACGCTAGCATGTGAGCATGTGAGCATGAGCCTATGAGCAGTGAGCGTGAGCCTAAGAGCGGTGAGCAGGAATTGTGTGAGCCTGAAGACTACAAATTTGAATCATGATATAATTTCTAATTTTTTTAGTTAAAAAATTAAAAAGATTGATTTTATTCAGCAAAGTTTATTTTTAGAAAAATATGACCTATTGCCACAGGACCCATATTTGTGGATTTAAAAGCCTAGAAAGTTGGCATTATTGCAAGTTCAAATTTTATATCTAGGTTTATTGGTTTAAATCACATTTTCAAAGTCAGTATTAGAGTAGGCTTATAAAAAGAAAATACAAATAATTAATCCAAAGGAAATTCTAAAATTGACAGAAAGACAAATGCAATGAAAATATCAAAAAAAATTCTACATCTTACAAACAGTAAAATATCTTTTCATTGCAACAAAAAATACATATTGAAATATAAATATAATACTTTGCAATATATGCAAATTTTAAAGATAATATATTGGTACTATAGATTTACTTCAGATCATGCTAATACTCGTCAACTAACTTGTTCACTAACTTCAATTGCACGTCTTGATGATTCCGGCAGCAACAAGTACTTGCTTAACTTCATCCAAACTGAGGGTAGGGGCGTGGATGAATGTATCTATCTTGTAATCCAATTTGCAGAAGTAACGGAAAATGTAATAAAGATGTTTGCAGTTTATGTACATACCACGCTTTCCAATTGAAGTTCCATTCATACCTCCATAATGGGGACAAGTACAAGATGGAAAATTAGAAAGCGTGATATTATAAACCTTCTGGTTAGGTTCAGTACCAGACAAAAGTGTAATAATAGCACCAAGTCCAAGGTAAGGAAGGAAGTTCACCCCAGTGATACTTGCTGTAACATTCCTTGCACTCTCCCATTGATTGCGGTGATTTTCGGTGGGGGCTTTCCTACTTCGATGAACTTGCTTACCATTCCGAATAGAAGGAATTCTTTTAGCATGTGCCGATCGAGGATGAGTCCACAACATAGGCTCAAATATCCTTGATGAGGTGAATAGCCATCGATGTGATATTGGAATGCTGGATTGCAAGCGAAATCCAGCTTCTTCAAACTCTATAATTTCAGTACGAGTAAGATTGGTACCAATAAGAACAGGCCAAATCTCAGGGATCTCAGGTCGAGTAAGAACATGGGAATGCTTAGGTCCCATGACACATCGTGCAATTTGGTCAGTACAAAACCAAAAATCCTCAATTTGAACTGTTGTCCCCTTATACTCACGCTTTTGCCCTCTATAAGTAGGGGCAGCAGTGGATATTCCATGCCTGACAATCAATAGCTTGCATTTGGCTTGTGTGTACTTCTGAATGGCATGACATTGTTTCCTTGACTTGTGTGAAATTCTCGCTATATGCCATTCTGATGTATCACAATCGGTTTCTACAACAGATTGGGTATGGGGTAAAACTGTATTAGTTTCGACAACTATAGCCCCAAGTTGCACTCTACCAACAGCTGATCTGATTTGAACCCGAGGATGAGAGAAGTTTACTTTGTCAGGGCGATGAGAATCACCTTCAGAACCAATTGGAAGATCTAATTTCCTTTTGCTGGATCCAAATATTTCTTCACCCTCCAAATGCGGAATTCAAGTACAGATGTCTTCTGCTCCAGGCATCTCACTAAGTGCATTTGCAATTTTTTTTCCATCTCCAGATGCCATAGCCCTCTTCAATTTCAAATCTTCTTTAGAGGGGCCTTTTCCAGAAGGGCCCCCACAAAGATAAGTCCTATAGTTGGTTATTTGCATGAAGGCTTGAACCCAGTCATCACATGTGACAACGAACAAATCAGATCCACGCTTTCCTAAAGCTTACATCCATTTGTTGTGCATTGTTTCGGCCAAATTGCATGTTGGAATATCTGCTAATTCTTCTACTGTCAAATTCTGCAAATATATTAAATGAAGTCAGTCTTTGAAACATTGAGGATATAGGATAAAAAATAGAAAAAAAACAATGAAAGTAGAGATCATACCGTATCCATGATTGCACTCCATTGACGATAGCGAAAGTGCCAAAATGCCAACCAATCCTCGAGTTCGCGAATAGCTGGTTCTGATGCAGCTCTAGAAGAATACCACCAAGCTTTGATTTCTAAATACATCTTATCTGCCTCAAACATTGATGTTGCATCCTTATACTGCCTGTAGAGTCGGATATATTGTTTCTGAAACTCTTTGTTGATTAGTTTCTCCGTGTGCTTGTGCATGCTTGTCGCCCAATGGAACAAACAAGTCCTTTCACGGTCCACCATTGGAATAGATGGGTCCCCCGACCCATACACAGTGCGAACTGCATTGAAGTTGGCCTGAGCACTATCGCACATAAATCCCTTGAAGTTAGGATTTGACACTCCATTTTTTATCATGACCTTATTCAAACAACGCCAAAAAATGATTTGGCCTTCAGTGCCCTCAGTCTGCATATCACATACAGCAATGGTCATGACTTTGCAATAAGAGGATTCATAGACGTGGCAAGCAATAGTTGTCCATAATTTCACTCTCTTGACATGATCGAACATGATAAAACAATTTTCAAGGTTGCCGCCTGGTTGCATCTGTCGTACAATATCCACTCCACTTCTAGGTCCATCCACGAGCATCTTGAATAAATAGACCTTATCTTGCCCTTGTCCTGAAAATACACTATCGTGGATATACTCCATTTTGGCACGTCCCTTCATGTCTAGAATTCGATCAATCTCGCCTCCTCCTTTGTTGTTGCTCCAAAAAGAAGAAATGATGTTGCGCACATTGGGCGAGCTAAGGAGCTTGAACTTATCCATGACATTCTCTAATGCATCACCGTGAAGCATCTCCTTTGGTCCAGGCCCATTGTGAATAAGAAACGTGTCAAGGAATTCTTTACTTGCCACCAAGGTGATGGCATAAGTTTTGGCTGTTGGAGTCTTAGCTACTTCGTTAGCAATTAGCCCAGTAATTGCTTCAAGAGACTCTCTACATTGACCATCAGTAACTGGATGTGAATGAACACCCAAATGGATGCATACACGTGACAAATCTCCACTTCTGAGTACATAATAAATTCGCGAGTTACATAGACTAAGACAAGTAGGAGGTTGTCTGCAGACTTTACAGAGCATAGTAGAGTTAGGAAGAGGAATCTGACCTACACTAAAAGGATGTTTGGTGGTTCCAATCCACTCAGTTTCATTGCTTTTCAAAGCTCGTGTGCGATAGTCACATTTCGTATTTTCACAAATCAAGTGTCCAATACAATGCGATTTTCTGAACTTCAAACCTAAGTCATTATGGATGTTTGATGTCATAGTGCGACACCATGCATTCATGACCATTGTATCGCTTGTCCATACCTTCTATGCCTCTAGCTCCACATGTAGATCCACGACAAGGTGGCAACTCGAAAAGAACATCCCCATCAAATCTAGATGGGAGGAACTGAACCTTCTGATAGTCACTGGCATCAAAATCAATTTGGACAAGTTCATTTCGTGATCCAGGCACTGAAGACAATTTGCGAAGGCATTCTAATACAATTCAGGAATTGCCTTGATTGGGAGGGAGAGGGGGGCGAGAAAACATGGATGATGTTGAACTACTAAGTGTACTACGAAAGATAGTAGGAATGGATGAATCTACCATACATGGAAAAACAACCTTCGAAGAAGAAGGTTGGCAAACTTTCAGTGGCACCTCGCCTTCAGAATCGCTAGACAACTCAATTACAGGTTCTAGAGACTCGCGTTTGATATTGAACACAATTGTATTCTCAGAGCATCCACTACCTAAGGACTCCACTTTTACAGGACATGGTAATGGGTGTTCACCCTTGGAGTTATCAGAAGTAAGTTTCAATATTTCAGTTGAAGGTGGCAAGAGCTCCGACAAGAGACCATAAACTCTATAGCGCCCTGCAGAAAGAAGCCAGTAGAATCCTTCATGATCACTACATCTTGACTGCAAGATAGACTCCTTAACAACGCCGTGATCTCCTTGGACTTCTTCTTCCACAATAATAGAAGAAGGGGTGAATCCAAACCGGTCATGAATAAATATTATATGGAGATTTGATATAGAAGAAGGTATATTAATAGTAGGTGTAATGAAGTTAGATAAGACGGCGTACTGTATGGCATCAATTAACGCATCACCAATAATAAATGGATTATAGTATGAAGGATATCAATATGTATTAGACCAAGTTGACAGTGTTACAACTGTCACTGACAATAGAAGATAAGCCGTCAAGCATAATAGTTGATGATGACGTAGGACATATTTACAATTATAATTATATATCTAGTGACAGTCTGACAAGATTAAAAAATAGTGGTTGATGACAATATGAATAGGAAAAAAAACTAACCGTTATTTAATCATGAAATGAAAATATATCCTTATAAAGAGAAATTAGGGTTGTCTTATAGAATATGGAAGGTTGCAGGACATAAGGAAGTAGTAGATAGAAATGTAAGTTTGAAAAAGGGTGTGATGTAGTATGGTAGACGTTGATATTGTAATGCCTTGATAGTTGATTATTTCAAATGCAAGAGGATTTGCTTTCACCATCGTTAGTGGTTGACACTCTAGTTACACACAGGAAGAAGAGGAAGAAAAGTAGCTTCCGTTATTCAAGTAGAAGGCAATTGTTAAGGGCTAGAATGATTAGACGGTTGTCTCGAATTAGTGCATGTGATTTGTCAAGCTCAATGAGGAATTTAACATATGGAGATATAGTTCCATGTGAAGTAATAGAAGAGGATATTGCAGAGGTTGGGTGTGTTTCTTGTGAAGGTTAACCAGAGATAGCTTCTATCTATAGCGATTGTAATGAACACACTGACGAAGAAGATAAAGATGAAGTAGATGAAGACACAGAAGAAGAAGAGGAAGAACATCAACAAAAGCATCAACAATTAGCACTACCAACATTGGAGTTGGAGGTAGAACTTGAAGGTACAAACATAGAGGTATGTAAATAATTTCTTCAAGCAATGGTAAATTAGAAAGTATGTGAAATTTTTTTTTAGACACATTTGTAGGAACTTTATATAATTTTGTGCGTGTCGGAAGCATGATTCCAACGGTATATAGCATGTAAAAAACAGATGCATATTGAGTGTTTTACAGCCTAAAAACTAAAACAGCATCTTGGAATCTTGCCTGAAATCTTTAGAAACCGCAGATTTTTACCAAATCCAGCCTTTTGATTTTCAGCAGTTTTTGGCGATTTTTGTAAAATTGCTCGACTGTCCAAAAATTTTGAAAAAAAATTAGGGGAAATCTGACCCGTAGAATCTATGAGTACAAAGATTTTTGGCTTAAAATCTTGAAAATTGAATAAGTTATTCAGAAGATTCCCTTGAGGTACATCTACCAATTTTATACTTGTTTTTTTTTTTTTTTTTTCGAGACTTGTTTCAACCTAAACCTTGTGGTTTCTTCGCACATTGTCTTTCAACTTTTGAAGGTATCGGAGGAAGAAGAAGCTTTTCCCATGGACGAAGGAGAGGCTATAGAGGAGGCTACGACGATTTGAGCGTGGAGAAACAATGATTCAAGAAAAAGAAGGGACAGCAAGTGCGCCGAGTGAGTCAAATCCAGGTGCGTGGCTCATTTTTTTCCGCCTCTCTAGACCCCAGCCGTTGACAGCTACGCTTTTTCCAATTCTATTTTGTTTTCAAAATTGCTTGGAATTGCCTTCATGTTTGTCTCTCCAATGGACAACCGTTGACGGCTCCCCTTTTCTGAACTATAATTTAGGAATTAGGATGCTACGATTTTATAGAGTACTATAATTTTTTGAGCCTTTTTAAACCCCAACCGTTAACGGCTCCGCTTTTCTGAACTGTAATTTAGGAATTAGGATGGTACGATTTTGTAGAGTACTATAATTTTTTGAGCCTTCTTAAACCCCAGCCGTTAACGGCTACGCTTTTCTGAACTGTAATTTAGGAATTAGGATGCTACGATTTTGTAGAGTACTATAATTTTTTGAACCTTCTTAAACCCCAGCCGTTAACGGCTACGCTTTTCTGAACTCAAATTTAGGAATTAGGGTGTTCCAATTTTGTAGAGCACTACAATTTCTTGAGCCTTCTTACACCCTAGCCGTTGATGGCTATAGTTTTGAGATACACATTTGCTTTAAGGAAACATTAGGAATTTAGGCAAATGTTGAAATTTTTGGCTTCTATAGAACATTAAAGATTTCATCAGATGCTGAAATCTTTGTAACTTTAGACCCCAGCCGTTAACGTCCATGCTTCCAAAGACATAAATTTCATGTCTATATATACTACATTGCTCAATACTTGCCGAATTGGCAAATTTTGAAAATTTTCAGGACTTCATAGACCCCAGCCGTTGACGGCCATGCTTTCAGAGACTTTTATTCTTTTCCCAATGTATGCTACATTACTCAACATTTGCCAAATGCTAAAAATTTTCAAGACTTCATAGACCTTAGCCGTTGACGGCCATGCTTTTAGAGACTTCTATTTTTTTCCCAATGTATGCTACATTGCTCAACAATAATCAATTTCTGAAATTTTTCAGAACTTAATAGACCCTAGCCGTTGACGGCCATGCTTTTAGAGACTTCTATTTTTTTCCCCAATGTATGCTATCTATTTCAACAATTGCCAAATGCTGAAATTTTTCAGGGCTTGATAGACCCCAGCCGTTGACGGCCATACTTTTCAAGACTTTGATTTTCTTCCCAATGTATGCTACATTGCTTATTTTATGCTGAAATTTTTAGGCCTCCTTAGACCACATTCATTAATGATTTCTATACGAAATGGTATATATTATTGTACATACATGTAGACTAAAACTTGTTCTAATCTTCATATGCACATTGTTCTTGACATGTTGACAGAAGGAGATCCACAAGCACGAAAAGCTGATGCCGCACTTCAACCTCTTTCTCAAGATGAACTTAAGTTACAGTTGCATGGATTCTTGAAGAAGGAGACTGTGAATACTTCTTCTCGTCTTGAGCGGTTGAGTTATCATCCACGAGCTAAATCGAAAATCAATATTCCTTTATGTCGTATGATATCTCTACCGGTGGTGAGGCCTTTCTTGAAGAATGATGTCATGAATTTAGCTGCACACTTTGTTATTTGTGGTTACATGGAAGGAAATGGAATTTTCTATGTTGCCTTGGAGAACAATGAGGGGAAGACAATAGATGTTATGGATGAAATCATCAAAACATGGAGTCCAAACTGGGTGAGAGCAAATGCTGCATTTGAGAGAGAATTGCAAAATGATGAGGATCTCAAAGTTTTTTCTGGCAAGATGTTTATGGGATGGGATGGCAACCATCGTTTGCAAGCATGGATGCCTCTTATCAACCGAGATCATGCGGACAACTTTCAATGGCATTATGCTGTTGAAAGTATCATTTTGGAGGTCAAAGGGGATGTTGCAACTATGCTGACAACATTACATGAAGTCAATTGGTAAACCATTATATTTCTTGATCCCTTTTTATTTTATTCATTTCTTTTGTTTTCCAAGTTTGTTTCACTTGAATCATTATCTATACTGCTATTCTGCATTCTTTTATTTCAAAGTTTTTTTTATATGTTCTAATATAATAAATTCTATTTTGGCAGGCGAAATCAGAAGTCCCATGTCTCCATAAATCTTGTTCACAAGCTCTATTGCATTCAAAATATTGTCGGACAACCACTCTCGTATTTTGAAAAACTTGTTTCTAAGGAAGATCTTGTTGCAGCTGAAGCCAAACAAAAATCGAAACAGAGAATTTGGTTCACTTTAACTCTTGAGGCTCTAAATGGAGTCTTATACCAGGTTCATTTTTTCATTTTCTTTTCTAGTTTTCAAATTTCTTTGAATGTTTAGGTTTCTTGACATTAACTATTTTTTTAATTGCATTTCATATCTCTTCCTCTACTATTCAAAACATTTGTTATCATTTACATTTATGTTTATTCTTACATATTCTTCACTTTTTGCAGCAAGAATTGGAAGATGCTGTTGCTGTTGCTCAAAGAAAATTCTATGAGAAGTATCGCAATCCAGTGGATTGGACTTCAAGTGCAGTTTCTGAATGGATTTCAAAAGTTGTTGACAAGGTCAAGGTAGCTTCTCATTCAGAATTGAAGAAGCAACTTCCCATTGCAGATCCAAAGCATACGAGCGCATTTTTGGAGCAGATAAAGTTTCACTATGAAACTCATGATGACAATCCGGAGGTGACCCAAGAAAAACTTTGGATGTTGGCAACTTCAGCGATGGATATTTCTATGAAGATCAAGTGGCTTGAGAGATGGAATAAGTCTCCTTCTCTTCGTGAGGCTCTCAAATTCCCTAAACCGAAATTTAGTGATCTCGAATTTCCTGAGTGGCTTCATAAAGCTACGTGGTGGGCTCAAGTGAGTACTTATCTTTCTTTCCTATTGTTTTAGTATTAATTTCTTGAACCTTTTGGATCAATCAAAAATTCAAAACATTCTTCTAATTTACAATTTATGTGCATGGTAGTTGGCTATTGAGACAGAAAAACTCTTCAATGCTACAGTGGCAGATTTGGACGTATTTATTGACTATCTTCCCAATGGTATGGATCCCTTGCCTACTATTTTTGATTATGTGGAGACTATGCGCATATTGTTGTGGGATATTGCATTCTTCCGTGAATTTGCTGTCGATAAGGGAGTTCACAAGAACAACAAGATCGACAAGCAACTCAACTTCAAATCAGCCATGCAAAGGGTGCTTTATAGATACTTTAAGTATGTTCTCTTCCCTGCCAAAGCCATTTCCAAAACTCCCACTTTCTTTGCCAATTATTTGGACAAAGAAAGTGAAGAGTGCATGTTTACAGAGGGGATCATGGAATCTTGGGATCCCATGCATTGGGAAAAATGTAGGTGGTATTTGGATTGTCCCCTTAAAAGACCACCAACTTTTGATGTTGTCCTCCGAGATTCTATTGAGCCTGCCCTCAAGGGTACAGCTATAGATGTTCTCAAGAAGGTCGGTAAAGATGCAGCCAAGAAGACTAAGAAGACCAAGTCTAAGAAGTTGGTGGTTGAACTTGATGATTCCAATAAAGATGTATTAGTTCAAGATACTTTGAAAAAACTTGTTGTTACTATACCTTCTTCTTTCGATGTTGAAGCAAAACTCCCTACTTCAAAGCGCTAGAAGACATCTTCTATTTCCGTTGTTTTGGTACCAACCTCCTCTCCTACCTTTGAGCTAGCTCCCAAGCTTAAAGGTATGATGAGTACATTGGCTCCTTTGTCTACCAATCCTACATCTCTTGATCTAATTTTGAATGATTCTTTTGTTAGAATCGTTGAAGAGAAGAAGAAAAATGGTACATTTGGTACATCATATGACAACATTATGGCTTTTCTCTCAAAGGTCAGTTCATTTTTTTTATTTGTTTTCTTTTCATCTCATTTTTATTATTATGAAATCATACATATTCTACCCAATTTACATCTTCTCATTTTGTTCTTTTATGACTTTGACATATTCTGTTATGAATTAACATTTTTGAAATTTATCTTTGTAGGTCGGTGAAGGTAGAGAATTTTTTTTTGATGGAAAAATTCAAAAGAGACTAGCTGTGGACCTCATCATTGCAGAGTATCCAGATGGTCTTCCAGGTCCAGGGGTTTCAAATCCATCATTTGAAATCCCTCATTGGAATGCTAGCATTCCAAGTTTTCTCCATATAATGATGGCATTCTCTCTCACCTATCTTCATGATGATGGAGCATTTCTTCTATTTTATCCTGATACTTCTACAGTGAAGAGAGAAGTGGCCGGATTCTTCAAGAACTACAAGTTAAATATCAAGGATGAGTGGACTATCATAAATTGCTTACATTTGGCAAATCCCATGAACCCATCCAAATTTGTAAGTAGTAATTTCAATCTTTCACTTTTTATTTTGATTCACTTGTTATTGCAGTTATTTTCATTTTAAGTGTATATTCTAATTTGATTTTGATTTTGATTTGCAGACTTTGAAGTTCAAGGCTTTGCTATTGATTCGATCATTAGCCTCTGCCATTGCTAGACAACCTCAAGAGCTTCAAATTTCTATTGAGCCCTCAATTCCTGAGGTTGATTTAACCACAGATGATGTCCTTTTCAACACTATTACGACAACAACTCAATCATGTAGAAAGAAAGATGGCAAGTCATGGAGGGGTGCTAAGGAAAAATCTGAGGTTCTCATGAAGCTTTTTGTTCATGGCTTAAGCCCTACAAATGGTATTGTGGCAGACATGACTGCCTCTACAGGTATTGTAATCTACAACATTGAATCATTATTGTTGTATATTCTGATTTGATTTTTTTCTCTACCTTCCAATTTTGATATTCTTATAATGTCAATATTGTGTCTTATACAGGTTCTTCCATCAGAGCAGCTCATTCATCTAATCGTCATATTCTAGCATTAGAAAGTGATGCCAAGCTTTTTGATGAGGTACTGAAGCCATTACAAACACCTTCTATCATCTCCAAGACTCTTGATTCTACTACCACGGGTGATGGTATGGAGATTGATGACGACTCTCCAATTGAAGATGTCGAATTACTTGACTTATGTGAATAAGTTTTTGTTTTTTTGTTTTTTCAACAATTGCAATTCAAAATTCAATACTTTGAATTTTAATTTGTTATTACATACTCAAACATATGGTTTGTTGTTTGCAGTTGGATGAGTCCATCACCAAGACAGACCTTGCCTTTTTTCCGACACTCTGGATTTTTTAGAAGTCCTTCTCTAAGTCCTTGTGACCTACCTATTTATGCTGAAGATTTAGCATTAGCATATGCTAATGTTTCATCTGATTCGTCTTCGATCTCTCTATCACCTCATAGATCTTATGATCCTAGAGTATGTTCTTATTTTGAACTTAGTGCATCTGAGTCAGACGATATTTGAGTTTGATTTCTATTTACTTTATTCTATTTTGAATCTAACTATGCATGATGTGGCAACAATTCCATTTGATGGCCTTAAACTTCACTCTCTGCTCAAATTGAATAATAAATTGCAAGTCTTAAATTACACTACACCATTGGACTTTATAAAATTCTACATAATTCACTTTAATTTGGAATTAAATTAAACTATTAACATTGGATTTGTTTAAAAAAAAAGTTTGATTAAGATAGTCCAAAAATAGAGGCATTAACTAGAAAAATAATTGTTTAATTCATTCTAGGTTAATACATATAACTAGTATAATAAATGAATATTTTGTATATTTAAAATATTAAAAATTCAAGATTTTTTATTTTTATTTTAAATCATTTAAAAATAATAATAAATAATAAATGGACCATTTTATTCTTTAAATTTACATGAAGGCCAACAATTAAGACTTCATTTATTACTTAATCATAAACTCAAGACCATTTTTATGATCTAATGCTTGTAATATTTTGCCTATCATCAAATTTATATTCAACATCTACAATCCATGTTTATTGCCCCTTCTATTTTTACTTGATAAATGTGCCCTTTAAATAATGGTATTACAATGCATTGTATTTTTCTCATATATGTCTTGTAGTGAAATATCCTAAACCACTATATAGACCTATTTTCATTATGTGTTACTTACAAAAATTTCCTATTTTATAATATTTCAATTTAATAAAATATATTGGTTCAATTTTGGGGGGACAAAATCAAATAGGAACAAATTCATTTGTTGTTTATTTGGACTATAGATACTTGCATTTAAATCCACGGTCATAGGCCTGAACAAATTTAGGAATCCTAAATGGATAAAAAAATGGAGGCTCATAGGCTCACACTCACAAGCTCACAAACTAGCATCCCCGCTTAAATGACTATAAAAGTCCCTCTATTTTTGGACTACGTAGAAGGTGATGTAGGTTCATGCTAAATCTGTATTTAGACAAAACAGTGGTAGAAGGTTATTAGTTGCCTGCATACAATGTGTACATTTGTGTACAACCTAAGAGTCGCAATGTACAAATTGGTACATCTAGCAAAAAGACTATAGAAATCTTAGTAATTGAAAGGTGTTGGTGTCAGACAATTCCAGCCTACACTCACCAAAAGAGGGAAAAAGGTAGGATTATGAGAATAAAACAATTGAAACTATATGGAAAAAAAACTTGACCTCATCATACTACTAAAATCATAAGTCCCTCTATAATATCACAAATGCTATCATTAATACTAGAGGTTTGTGCTTGCTATGCTACGCATTCATTGTATCACATATTAGTAAAGATTTAATATATTTGAATAGAATGCATGATAATGATTTTAATTATTTTATAAAAATATTTTCAATCATGCATATATAGAAATCATATTTTTACACAATGTGATATTATTGATATAGAATAGCAATTCACAAACACCTCTGTAATATCACTTCTTACAAAAGGTGATATTATAGAAATAATATAGTCGTTGCAATTGAGGTGATATTAAAGAGGATCAATATGGTGATATTATAAAGGTAGCAATTCCATTGCTTTTCTTGGCTTTATACTTCTTTTGCACTTCTATGATTTTGTACTTTTGTGAGCTTTGAGCTTTCATAATTTCAATTTTCTATTGCTACTACCAAATGGTTTTGAAAAAGTTATTCAACTGAAGTGATTTTGAATTCCACAACAATTAAGTTGTTCACAAAGTTTTTGAGATAATTTATAAGTTTTTCTTTTCAATTCTTCAATTTGGGTTGCCATTTTTTGTAACAATGGAGTCAAATTTCTAACGTATTCTAATGTATGTGCATCTTTTATAGTATTTACCATTGCATATGTTTCATTCATCATTTAATAAATTTCTATTGTACATTTTTATATATGCTTACTTATAAAAAAAATTATACAAAGATTTTAGTCATTTTTATTTGAAGATTTATTGAATTTTGGTTGTGCATTCTATCTAATACATAAAAAAATTTATAAAATTTTGATGATGAATGCGTAGCATAGCAAGCGCCAACCGCTAGTATTTTATGAAAATTTAAAGCAACCACACCTCAATACAATACAAATACTACAAGCACAATAAAATCTATGTATCTCTAGAATCTACTACATATTTCAAAAAAAATTTGGGTACAATTATTTCAACCTATAAAAGGCAATAAACTTCTATGGTATTTTTTTCAAAAATTTTAGTAGGTTCATGCTCAACAAAATTTGGATTAACCAATAGAATCATTACCAAAGATGCAAGCACATGTAAGTTTTAGAAGATATATGTTTTTTTTTGTTTTCAATTAAGTGCCTATACAAAAAGTTATGGAACCCAAAATTCTAATTGATTCAATTTGGACAACATGCTATTAGAAAAGGTCCAATTTCTTCTTCTTCTTCTTCAAACTTCAACCTTATGATCTCACAACCCACATGCTCGAAGAGACTAAAATCACTACACATTCCTTTAAAAGTCAAGCACACATTGGCATGATTGACATTCACTAAAATACTTTTATGTTTTAATTTTGCTTCATGCACTAGCGAGTGGTAGTTTTGAACATTTGTTTTGGTGAATCACAATCAAGAAGCTCTAGAAACTAGCATCGCAATCTATAACCCCACACTCAATAATAGGAAATTTTGTATCATTGTGAAAAACGTAGTATTGCATGAAGATTTTAAAAAGGCGATCTGAGACATTTCCCTCTGTAATCGAACTCCTGGTTACGGTATGACATTTATGTAACTAATGGTGACATAAACGAATTCAACAGGGAAGCGTTTTTGAAAATGCCTGGTGCCCGTCCCGCCAGTTCTGCTCGGGCGGGAAGAGGGCCTGGCGCCAACCCGGTTTTGAAATCCCACCGTCCGATCCAGATCGGACGGCCCGAAACCTCGATCCTCGGTAGGAAAACGGAGCCCGCCCATTGGTTCGGGTCATCCCCCCAGGTATAAAGCATTTTGGATCATCTTCGTCTCAGTCTTACCAGCAGTTTTCTTACGCTTTCGTCTGAGTTTCATTTTTGTTGAATTTCTGTATCTCTTCGTTATTCTCGTTCGATTATCAGTTGCTGGAATGGCGCCCAAGGTTGCGGAGGAGCAGAAGGCAGGCAAGTCCAAGGCCGAGAAGAAGCCGGTGGTGAAGAAGGCGGAGAAGAAGATCAAGGCCGATAGCAAGGGCGATGCGAAGAAGAAGCGCTCGAAGAAGAGCGTGGAGACCTACAAGATTTACATCTACAAGGTGTTGAAGCAGGTATGTGTCTGTGTTTTGCTTCATATTTTTGTGTTTTGAGATTCTTTGGTATCTGTGATTTTGGGGTTTCGCGTTATGGTGAGGTTGGGTTACTTTGGTGCGTTTGAGATTCTGAAAGGGGAATGGTTTCGTCGTGAGTTGTCTAACGGGCTTTTATTTGTAACAGGTGCATCCTGACACCGGTATCTCGTCGAAGGCGATGGGCATTATGAATTCGTTCATCAACGACATCTTCGAGAAGCTGGCGCAGGAGGCGGCTCGGTTGGCGCGGTACAACAAGAAGCCGACGATCACCAGTCGCGAGATCCAGACTGCGGTGCGTCTGATCTTGCCTGGTGAGTTGGCGAAGCACGCCGTGTCGGAAGGGACGAAGGCGGTGACGAAGTTTACGAGTGCTTGAAGCACTGGTGAATCCCGGCCCTACACAAACCTAATTGGTGTTTCTGAACACCATCTTTTGTATGAAAGCCACCGCTCCTCATCTGGAGGCACTGTTTACATCAGGCGTTCTGCTGTGCGTGAAAATGCATGCGGGCTTTCTGCCTGCCATTTGACGTGGATTTACGCTGTTACGAGATGTTCTTCTTGTTTGTGGTGTTGGTAACTAGTCTGATTGCGGGTGTGGCGTCATGCGGTACTCTCATATATGGGACGTGCTGTAGGCGATGACCTTAGTAATGCAGTTCTGCAGTCCGCTGTTAGGTGCGTTTTCTAACATTGGCGATCTATTTAGGCAATTCGAGGAGTTTCCTAGATCTTGAACTGGTGTGACTGACGAACGCTCGCGTTTCGACTGTGAAATTGCGTTTCGACTGTAGTTTTGGTGTTTAGGGGTTTGGTTAAGTTCGACCTGAAGTTTGTGTCACGTCTTCTCGCTGACGTGATGGGAATATGTATTGCTCCTGGAACAGAGGATGCTTCGCACGAAATCGTTTACTTGAAATACACTTGTAAGATGGACTAATTTGGGATCCACAACGTCGCATTTCATGAAAGGACTTTGGCTTTTAGGGTCTATAACCATATAATGTGAATTTGGGTGGCTTGTGCCGTTTTGCTGAGTCCTCGCGCGCAGATTAGTCTCTGGATACGAATTTTTAATTAAAAATTGGAATTACAATTTGTGATCAAGAAGTTTGGATGCATTATTCATCAATTATTGAGTGTTCTGTTTTATTTGTGTAATTATTAGAGGACGTGCGATAAAGTGCGGTTTGGCATTTGTTTGGCCACTTGAGAGTTGAGACTCACGGAAGTTTAAATTCCACTTTGAGGCCATGGCAAAGGAAATCTCAAATTTGGCTATTCCGTCTAGTGATTTTACCCCTAAATGCCTAGGGCAGCATATTTTGGTGTTACATAATATCTTACCAAGTACAATTTTTGGTAATTTCTTTCCTTATGTGCCCCCCCTGAAACTTTATCTTCTTGATTGAGTGTTGAACATAACTTTCTTAAGCTAGTCCAGACTTTCCTCTCAATTAGTGATTTTTTCACTAGGTTTCTTATTTTGAAGTGCTCCTATGAAGTTTTTAATGTCCTTAATTGAGCATTGCAGGTACCATTATCAAGGGAGGGGTAAAATCACTAGACGGAATTAGCCCTAAATGCTGAGGGCATCTCATTCACACATTCAGTGATTTTCACAAGGACCCGAATGTTTTCCTTGACACGCCCTTCTTTAAAATTTATCTGAGCTTGATGTTCTACCTAGTTTTTTGATGTGTCCAGATGCTTTTTGATGTGAAGACTTTGCGTAAGACGAAGACTTTGCGTAAATCAAACTTGGATGTTGCAGGGGTTGACGGCAGTGCGAGCTTCGTTCGGTGCTGTGTCCAACTTGCAGACGTGTGTAGATTGGTGCAGTTTCTCTCTCGGTTCCGGGTGCGGAGTATCTTGCGTCCGAAGCCATTGGGTTTGTGGAAGAAGGGAATCAGATGCAGTGATGGACTCTGGGAGTTTCTTCATCATAAGGTAGGAACACCCACTTCCGTGACTTGCATCATTTCAGCATACTGGTAGGGAGGAAAAGAATTTGAGAATTTTATTGTTCTCGTACAGGAAATTGAAAAACGAAATACAAAACACATTTTGTCGGACAGGATTTTACTTTTCGTGATTTTCCAGAAACGAAAGCATAGGAATGTCCATTTCTGTTGTCTCATGACAATTTTTTTAGCAGTAGCGAAAACTCACCCCTTGTTAGATTGGGACTGAAAGAACCTTAAAGCGTCTGGCATATTTTGTGGACTGAGCAATGCTTCTCTTCTTCCTACTACTTTTGGTGCCTTCCACCTAGATGAACTTTAACGTTTAGAAAAAGAATTGGAATTTCCTTTTCAAGGGTGGAAGCAACTCTTCAGGAACCTCTTACTAGAGGGGATCTTTCCTTGAACCCTAAACTTGGGTTGGAATTATTTCATCTCTCTTACTAACAAATCCTTCTCTCTATTTTAGAGATGGATTCAAGGTCAAGCGATGGAAAAGAATGTTCCTACTTTATTATATGTCCTCTAGCTATCATGTTAGAAATCTTGGACAAGTTGTTGTAGAAATTCCGGGATCTCGAAGAGTTCAGCGACCTGGCGACTTATCAATGGAAGGAGGTGTGGATCATAAATTCTAAACATGTTCATCATCAGCGGAAGGAATTCTTGCGGATTCAAGCAGAAGGCCCACAGGATGACCTTGAGGACTCTCTGAAACATATGGCACTGACGAGGTGTAATTAAATGCACCATTCTGAAATCCGGTTGTATAGTAGTCTACGTCTGGATGGCCACGAGACAGCAATCATCTAGATGTCAGTTTGAAATGTTTGCGAATAATACCGAGGTGAGTTTCTTCTTTTTAATTAATTCCCTTCATTTTCATAGACTTTATCAGCTTCTCTTGTCATTTTCTTACATCCATGGCAATCATCTCAGCGTATGTTTTGCAGAATCATTCGAAGCATATTTTCAAGAAAGTTGACTACTTGCAGTGTCGAGAGATACTTCGAACAAATATGCTCATGCATTCAGCAAGAAAGAGTTGCTATTTTTGTGAAACGCAGTTGACCCAACTCATTTGGTTAATTACCAGTTTCCATATCGGTTGCTGCTGCCACCCCGACTGCAGCTGTTGCAGCCAGCCAAACAGTCACTGTCGATTGGTGGAAGATATATTAGTAATTACTTGGAGGCCGCATCATCGTCAATACTGTTAAATCTGTCATTGCAAGAGGCTATGACAGAGCAACCTAGAATTTGAGGATTTTCACAACAGTTCGTCGAGTCATTTTGAAATCTGAACTCTGTCTGAGAGCTTGCCTGAGATTTTCTAATGAGATTCTCCAATGAACCTAGAATTTGAGGATTTTCACAACAGTTCATCGAGTCATTTTGAAATCTGAACTCTGTCTGAGAGCTTGCCTGAGATTTTCTAATGAGTTTCTCCAATGAAGTCAGTGGACATGTGGATTCGTCTCCGTCGAGATGAAACGCAGCTGGGGGAGGGATGAAATGCAGCTGGGCGGGGAGGTCATATTTTACGCGTTGATCCCAGGTTCAGTTCTACTACGCCTACATATACTGTACATTTGAGCGATGAGTGGGTTGAAGAGTCGTGAGTCCTAGCTGTGCAATATTCCGTTATTGTTGATCTTTGGTAGGGTGAAGACTTGTCATGTTACCATTCCTTGAAGCACTGGCTATGATATAGTGTGAAGGTTCATTGTGAGAGGTGATTTGAGAGATGCTCATCCAAATGGAAGACCTTGAATTCTTGATGAACGAACTGATCGTGAGGTTGTAAGGCTGTTACTTGATCCATCTAATGGTATAGCTGCAATAGTAAGTAGAGAAATGCGATCTCAAGAATTGAATTTGAGTGATGACACGGTTAGGAGTCTTTGGAGGCAAGGATTGGAAGCATGTGTGAAGACTAAGAAGTCATTAATGACCAAAAAGTGCAAGGCACATCAATATTCATGGGCAAAGAAGTGTAGGCATGCAACTTGGTTGAATTGGAGCTATGTGGTTTTTTTGGATGAGGCAAAATTCAATTTGTTTGACTCAGATGGGCGGCAATATTGTTGGAGGAGTGGAGAGCGTCTTTTGGACCAACATGTGCAACCTATTGTCAAATTTTTTTGGGGAAGTACTATGGTTTGGGAATGCATAACCTAGCAGGGAGTTGGCAACCTTCGCCTCATAGAAGGGAAGATGAATAAATATGTTTATCTTGAAGTTTTGGAGATGGAACTTATGAATACTATACACATGCATGATTTTGGAGAGGAGAATGTCATTTTCCAACACGACAATGATCCCAAACATACTTCTAAGTATGTTATGGAGTGGTTACTAGTACAGAAATTTCAACTCATCTAGCTTCCGGTTCAATTTCTTGACCTAAATCCTATTGAACACCTTTGGAATGAAGTACTTCATTTGAGAATGTCTGAGAAGAAACTCAAAAGGATTTGTAGGAGAAACTATAGGAAATTTGGTATAGCATTGAGGTTGATATTGTGAGGAAATTGATCATGTTTATGCCTGAAAGAGAAGCTTACGTTTATCTAGCAAAAGGTGACTATACACAGTGGTAGTGATTGTAAGGGCTTTGTGGTTGTGCCTGCAAGCTTTCAAATTGAATTTGAAGCTCAAGATTCTATTTCCATTGTAAATAAACAACTTCATTTTTTGCATAAATAATCATATACCCATATCATGTGTTTCATTTTTGGTTAATTTTTTTGATTGACATTCTTGATTATGAATATTGTGCTACATGTTTGTTGCAACTATGTGATCTTATGTTAAATTTCTTATAATTTTAAGATAACTTCTGTAGGATTACTAGTTCATTTTGTAAAATAAGGTGTCCTATCCAAAGACTTTTGCTATCCATTGTATGTGGGGTTTCATTGTCACCTTTGTTGCCTTGACAATGTATGTTTGGGGAGTTGCAAAGGAAATAGATGAAAGCAAAATGGGAGGCTTTCAAGTTTTTAAAGCATATTCTACAACTGTCTTGCATCTTTTGGCTAGTATTTAAATTATGCTAGTGACTATGGTAAATGTCATAGCAATGCTAGCCAATCTTTGTGAAGCACTTAGAAATGATGTGATCGCCCTACTATATCTTTGGAGCAAATCCCATATTAAGATAATTGTGGATTCCAAAGTTATTGTAAATTTATCTCTAGATGTTCACAAAGAGATTGATATTCTCAATGCCTTTAATCTCAAAGCAAGGGATGGAGACCTTTAAAAGGCATTAGTTATTGAGCCCAAAGTGACAAATTCTAAAGAATTCAATGTCCAATTTACACCACATGGGCAACTAGTATTGTTGAGATCAAATGTGCTTCTTCAATATGATGAATTCAAATTCCTCTGAGGTAATTCAAGTTTGGGTATGGCTATTGCAAGTGCACAAGTCATAGGTTATATCTATGGGATTGTAGTTCGTTGTGTGCATGGACTTCAAGTGAGTCTACTAAAAGCCATTGCTTGTATTATGAACATGGTGATTCTTATGAAAGATGTCCTTCATAATTTTGTAAGTTTAGGACATAGACCTCTACTTCTCTACTTGTTTCTTGAGGAAGAAACAAAGTTTATAGAAGAATGCAAGAATATACAAGGTTTCAAATTTAAAGTTGGAAGTACATTCAAGTTCACAATATTAATTACATGCGTGTTTTTACTAGCAGTGGGTGCTTACTTCATTGTGAACTTTTTAAAATCTTTGAGGAGAACATGTGCAGGACCCATTATACTATTTGAAGCAAGTCTCATTTTGAAAGAAATCCATGGATTAATAATGCATTTAGATTATAGTAATAGTAGAATGATTTATTGGCTATTAACTCCATTAGTGTACTTGAATGGAGTAGGATATGCGTGGGCTGTAGTTGTAACATTTAAGTATTAGAAGATATTAAAGAAGAATTTGATGTTCAATCTTTCAACTACCTATCCCAAGTGCTTCCCTATAGGATAATTTTAGTGGTAGCATATGTGAGTTGAAGGTTTTCCTATTTTGACACCTTTTTCAATGAGTCTTTTTTAGAAGAAGCTATATTATCTTGGATATTAATAATATCAAAGTCTTATTATGTATGCATGTCTCTGTGTACATGGTGAGTTCTTTACATAATTAGGTTGTAAAAACTTGGTTGTAAATAATTTCTATTCATATATTGATGGGCATTACTTGGTGGATTTCACAGGGCACTATGATCTTTGTGAGTGTAAGTGGCTTGGATTGGATGTTGCAAAGTGAATGCAGTTTTAGCTTATGGGTTGCTTATACATTCAATTTCAATGATTTGTCATGGTTGTAGTTTTGAGGTGGAAAAAGTTTCTTCATTAGATTTGATTTTGTGCCACAAAATGAATATAGAGATCAAAATAGTAAGTTTCAATATAAATTCTCATCTGCACTAGCTTGAAATGTTTTTTAAAACCCAAATTCAAAGGTTGATATGAAGTTTAGTACATTCTAAGCCATACATACAACTGACCCCTATATATTCTGACTATAATGTTCAAGTTTTTTTTCAAGAAAGTCAATCATCAAATTTGGATGCAACTATTTCAATACTTTGTGGATTGATAGTTCAATTGTTGGATGTCCAAAATGTTAATCCTAAAACTTGCTAGAATTCTTTCTAGTTGCTTGCAAGGCACAAGAAAGTTCTTTTTGTTCAATAAAAAAAAAAACAATGATGAAAACCTTCTTTGAACAATTTTACCTAGTACACTCTCATATTACTGTTTTTGTTGAATGTTTGCCTTTTACTTGTAGAATAGAAGGCCACATTGACATTTTTTCATATTTGATTCTTCTATATTTCAATGTATGTTAGACTTGTTATAAATTACTCTACATAATAATGCCATGATTTGTGTGTTTCCTTGACAAAGCTTCTTTTGACATAGATTATACTTTAGTGATGCACAACTGGATTTAACTTGTGCATAACATTGTGCCAAGCTTATAAATTGCAATCACCTAGCTTTCTATTTTGTAAACTTTCTAACATGCAAATCCTTAGTTTAACAAGAATTAGAATTGTAGGACTAGAAACCAATCATTTAGAAGAGCATAAAATGCACACTATGAATCCATTGGAATGTAATAATTTGAAAGGTAGAGTGGTATGGATTTTGAAGCACTAAATTTATTTGATCAACTTTGGGAGCTCCAACAACATTCAAGAAGGTTGGGAAGAACTTCCATCAAATTATACACTTGGGTGTCACAACATTTGCCTTGGGAATCACACGGTGATAACCAAATTGTTGTTTTCAATTTTTTTCCAAAGAAAGGTTCATGAAAGTCCAATAGTGCTATGAATTTTTATACGACTAGTAGTGCAAGTGTTGCATCATTTGCAACAACAATTTGTATAATATTTTTTATATTTTGCAAGATTTGGATTTTGAACCCAAGATTGTTTTCAAATTTGTAATTAAATAAGTATAAGGATGACCACATCAACATCCACATGAAAAACATTGTAATGATGGGTTGTGACATTGTGGACTTAATAAATATATATATTAGTTATACTGAGAGATCAATTGTCATTCTTAGGTATTGGAATGTAGAAAAACACAATATTCAATATTCAAACTAACCATCCCAACTCCCACATTAGAAAAATTTTGAACCCTCAAAGAGTCCCTCTAGATTTGACATGCAAAGCTATTTATCAAAGGTTAGAGATTATAGCCTAAGTACACAAATATGTACATAATTGTGTGTTATCTTGTATGAATTGTATCAGGTACCTATGCACTTGTCAAAATAAAGGATTCATTTACAGTACTAAGGACTCAAATGACAAGTACACAATGTCTAATTGTTCAATAAGAAGCAATTCATTTTGTAAACATCATTAGCAAACAAATACTCATGAGCTTTCAAAATAAAAGATTCATTTATAGTACCAAGGACTCAAGTGACAAAATATACCTCATGTCTCATTGTCCAATAAGAAGTATTTCATTATCCAAACATCATGAGCCACTAGTACTTTGTTGCACCAAATTTGTCCTTTTTCATATAAAGTATTTCCTAAATATACTAAGGATTTGAATGACAAGAAGTATCTAATGTCCTATTGTCCAATAGAAGGCATGCAATTGTGACTTTGTTAAACATCATGATGTCAAAAATGGGTGGAAATAGGTGAAAAATAATAAAATAATAGTCCTTCCTTCACTATTACACATTTAAATCTAATTAAGGTCCTCTATCAAGGCCATTCTAGAAGGCACTTTGAGGTCTCAAATTACTTCTAATGAGTGCTTTCTAAGATAGAATAAATTGATTGGTAGTGTACAAGAATGGAATCTTTTTTATACTTTTATTTCTTAAACAACTAAATTTAGCTATAAATAGTTGTATTCTCTTTCATCTAGTATAGCCAAAGTTTTGCTACTCATGAATTTGCAATCCACAAGTCTTTGTGCATAATTATGATATTTGATGTAGCATGCTATGAAACTTGGTGGAAGAAGGTAGATAGCTTTGGAACGGAATTGATTGATGAAATATATGGAGTTTCTCACTTGGCTCTAGGATTTAATGAGTGGAAGAAGGCTTTAAGTGGAATTTATCAAGAAGATGATGGTTTGGGTTGAATGTTCATTTAAATTTTTTTTTGTTATAGTTGTAGTGTGACCATCACATGCTTGCATATTAGTCACAATGTACCAACTTGATCATTGAAAAACTACACACTTAGTTGTAAAGACCTGACTCACATACAAAAGTTGTGCAAACTTGGTTGGATGAAAGATGTACACTAAAATTGGTAAATAGTGTTAAGTGATAATTAGTGTCATTCCCTGGTTTTTACCCCCAACACTATTTTCCAACTTATGTGTAAATAGTGTTGGGCACTTAATTTGTGCCGCCTAAATCTGGCCCTACCTTGGAAACCTCAATTTTAGGAACCACAATTTCTGACCCCCGCCCCCGAAATCTTGGCCTTCCCTGGAAATTTTATTTTTGGTCTTCTCTCTCGCCGTGGAAGTTTTCTCCTTCCCTGGAATTTTTGTTTTTTGTTTGTTTGCTTCATGTCCGGCGATTCATCCCTTACCTAGCGCACTGCAATTTCAGCCCATTGTGGTATTCAGTTTTGGTTAGGCTTTGCCCCTACAGCACATTCCTAGAATCCATTCGCAATTTCAGTTTTGGGTTGGAGTTTTTCTTCCTTCCACATTGTGGGCGCCACCTTGGGAGCACAAGACAGTTTTGGAGAGCTTCTTGAAAATTTCAGCCCACATTGTGAGCTTTAGGGGGGGGGTTGGTTTATAGTCTAACGACTCCCGTCGATTTCATTGCCGCTTCAATTTGAATTTGAATCTTCCGGTGCCCCTAACTTTCAATTGAGGTATGCAATTCAACTTTTGATTACACCATTGAATTTCTCTTCCTCTCTTCTATTTACTGTGAAAGATGGATTTTTTTTTTGGTCGCCATTTTTTTAAAAACCATTTTTTTCTGGATTTTCTAGCCCGGCATGGATTGTGACAACATCTCCTATGCTAGAAAAGCAATGATTCGTTGTGGCTTGGCATTAGAACTTGATGGATCTTGGAGTGTTGGACAACTATTTCCACATCTCCAAGACATTATTGCAAAACATTTGCAATACTTCCAAGGGCAAGAAGTGCCTAATTTAAATAGGGCAGTTTAGAGATCTTTTTTTCAGTTTTTACTGTTTTTTCCCTTCAATTTCTGGCCTACAGCTACGACTATTATATTGAACTTTTGACTCTTCCTATATTTTGCAATATACACACATTATGAAAATTTTCAGCATTTCACCATTGCATTGTTTATTTCACCATTTCATTGTTTTTTTGGGCTTTCCAGCATTTATTTCAGGATTTCATTTAACTTTTCAACTTTTCAGGATTTCAATGTTTTTGGGAGCTTTTCAACATTGATTTTTGGATTTCAGTGTTTTGTTGGGCTTTTCAACATTGATTTCTAGATTTCATTGTTTTTTTGGGCTTTTCACCATTTATTTAAGGATTTCATTGTTTTTTTGGGCTTTTCACCATTTATTTCAGGATTTCATTGTTTTTTGGGGGCTTTTCACCATTTCATTGTTTTGGGGGGCTTTCAACATTTATTTCAAGATTTCATTGTTTTTTTGGTTATTTTACCATTTCATTGTTGTTTTTTGGGCTTTTGAACATTCCAACATTTCAGCAATTCAGCAATTCAGCATTTTAGCAATTCAATATTTCAACATTTCAGCATTTCATACACCAGATTTTCCCAACCATTCCAACTTCTATATTTTGTTACCATCTAACACTAAATGCACTCTTCTACAAATTCTGAAATGACGAAAATTTACTTCAAAGCTAAAATAGTGTTAGAATCGGTACAAAAAGATCTAACACTAAGCGTGCACATCGCTATTAGTGTTAGTTGGGATAATTAGTGTTGCCAACACTATTTACCAATTTTAGTGTAGTGCCTTTAGAATGTGGCTTTTGGATTTGTATCTACTATCATAATCTCACTCGAATGTTTTTGGATGGTGTCATGATCAAAATAGAAAGATCTTTGGCCAAAAACTGTGTGAGAATAGCATTTAGAGTGAAGGAAGTGATTGGAGTAGCTACTGTAATATTTCTTGATTATATCTTTGCCTTCTACTTCCATATTAGAAGGCCTCATCAAAATTCTTTTCATGTTTAATTGGCATGTGCTTCAAGCCTTTAATGTAAACTAGATTTGTTATAAGTTGCTTTAATTTACATTAATGCCTTGAGCTATGTGAACCTATAAGCTAGCTTTCTTTGACATTGATGTTTTGCATGAGTTTCTTGTATGCATCATTTTGTCATGCTCTCTATTCTTCATCTAAACAAATGGCACATAATGAACAAATTCTTTAAGTACACCTAACTTGCTAACTAGAGTTGCAATTCTTTCTTCTTCTTCATGCTCTCCAAGTACTCCCTCGTTCTTACCTTCTTGTATTGTTTTGTATTTTACATGGATTCTTGGGACTGAAATCATGCAAGCATGCAAGCATCAGGTTCTTGGGACTGAAATCAATAGGAAGAGCCTAGTACAAAATAACGTGAGCAATTGGGATAACTGAATGGAGAGAAACTTGGATTCGGAAGCTTTGACTTCCTTTCAACACCTTGGGATGCTCCAACAACATTGCCAAACAATCATTGTCGATTGGTGGAAGATATATTAGTAATTGGAAGCCGCATCATCATCAAAAGCGTCGTTGGCGCAAGAAAGAATCTACGACAAAGCGGTTTAGAATTTTAAGTTTTCCACAGTAGCTCATCAAGTCATTTTGAAATCTAAACTTTGTCTCAGAGCTTGCCTGAGATGCTCCAATGAAGTCAGTGGACATGTCGATTCGTCGCGGTCGAGATGAAACGTAGCTAGGCGGGAAGCAATGGTATTTTACTTCTTGATCCCAGGTCCAATTCGAGTACGCTTGCACATACATTACTTTGAACGATCAACGGGTTGAAGAGTCATCAGTTCTGTTATTGTTATCTTTCGCAGGGTGAAGACTAATCATGTCATCATAAAAGCAAGTCTAAATAATAATTCTAGTTGGCTCACTAATTAATGCAAGGCAGAAGTTCTACATTAGGTATCATACCCGATCACTCGGCTTCAGATGAGCAAGCCCATACCGCAATAGGTTGTTCGATCCAAAGTTCCAAACGTCAAATTCATCTTCATTAGTGGCAATAAATGAATAACATGTCGATCGGCATCCACTTTCTGGACCCAGGAATCGCCACATTAATCGCCAAGTAAGCTTGACTATCGGTCTATCGTAGCAGTATTGACGAATCTAAGACCGTGGTTCAAAGTCAGAATCGAAAGATTCATCAAACAAGCAAAACAAATCTATCCATTCACTACAGAATTGAAGTGTCTGAAACTTAAGGCATTGAATGAGATACCCGAACCGTCAGCCATCCCTCAGGAAATTGCAGGGTGCTCAGTTCAGTCCCAACTTCCGATGGATTTGACCACAATGTAAATCCAATCACAATTCCGGTGATCTTCCTGAAGAAGAATTACGAGTCCGATGAATCTTTGGAAAGAGAAGGTCTACTACTCTACTGTACCTCAGCTCTGGACTGGAGGTAAAATTCGAAGATAGTCTCGTTGAGGTGCAGAGGTCCACTCAGCATCGTGCGTGCAACTTGGCGCCGGATGCACCCCAACCGAGGCCTGACCTGTTGAAGAACCCTCTGGCGCCCTATTTAGAGATACTGAGGTGTCTGGGGCTGGAGTCGGCCCGCTTGCTAAAATTGGTTGCACCCCCTCCGCAACGGGACCATCTAACGAATCGGAATTATGAGGTTATGGATCTGTGTTTTCACCGACCAATAGTACTTAGCCGGAATAGGTGGAGTTACCTCAGCTAAAAAGATTACTTCGAAGAAGTGAATCTAAAGATAGCTCCCATTGTCAAGAATCGGTAAAGATTCCAGGCAATCGAAGACCAGGTAGTCTGAACATCTGCCACTTGCCCCCAACTTGCCTTCAACCTCCGGATCTGAGGACAAATTGGTACTTTGGTAGTACCGTAGATTTCCGAATTGTTAGTAAAAAGCGTTGCCTGGGAGTTGTGGAGAACACATAAATGAGTGCGCATTGTTTTCAGCAGTCTCTCGCTTGTGTTGCAATTCTAGGCTGTGGCTTCGTATATATCTCCTTCGGAACCGCTGCTCAGCATGTCCTTGAAGTAGCCGGGATCCTTTGGTCGCCCGTATCATATTCTGGACTCTCTGTCTTCGAGGTGGATGCAGCTCCATATCAGTTCCAGTATCCTCGAGTTGCTTCAATATCGAGCGCCTTGAATCATTCTGCTTCTATTGCCAGTTCCGTACAAGTGCAGTGTGGGAGCTCCGGCGTACTTATACACGGTGGAAGCTCCGTGGATGCTGCTCTTGCTTGCGGTGCAGAGTTGCGAGCTCTGATCTTTGTGAAGAGGTAAGGCTGGCTACCGACTCCAAGACTCTTGAAGAGTATTTTTATTTGCAGTCTTGTGTCCTGTTTTGCGTCGATATGCAATGCCATGCTCCTTTGTGCAGCATGTTCATATAATGCTCTCTATCAGTTAAATGAAGAGTCTCTTTGTGGACACATATAGTAATGGTAATGGTTACGTGATGTAATAGAGCAGAAGTAAAGGAAGAAGAGAGTACTCATTAGTTTTAACATGTTGTAAAGGAAGAAAAGAGTTCTCATTTGTTGTAACATTAGGTGTTCAAAGGAGGGGTTGTTCTTATGTATTCAACAAGTGTGTCCCTTCTTGTTAAGTGGGTGCTAGCCAATGTAACTTGGCACATCAAGATTATGGCAAGGAGGTTTTAAGTGCATCTCTTTCATTCTTTCAGGGTGTTTTCGAATTATTTTCAAACAATGATGAGGTGTGTGGACCTAGTTCACTCATTTCTTCTCTTGGTTTCAATTGCGACCTTTTGGTGTGTAGTGTATGCTCAAAGCAACACGGATGGGGCTTGTAAAACATACCCTAAAGAGTGTGTTCAAAGGCAATATGCACGATATTGGTGGACATCTATGTGGGGTTTCATTGTCACCTTGGTTGCTTTGACGATGGATGTTTGGGGAGCTAGAAAGATAATGGAAGCAACAATAAATAATCCAAATGTTTTCGAATCATTTTGTAGGGCAGCCTTCCATCCTTGTTATATTATATGGCGTATGCTTCAATACACAATGGATGGCATGGCAATGCTAGCCAACCTTCGTGAAGCATTTGGAGATGATGTAGTTGCTCCATTGTATCCTTGGAGGAAATCCCACATCAAGATTATTGCAGGTTCCAAAGTAATTGTGAATTTATCTCCAGATGTTAACCAAGATGTTAGCAGAGAGAATCACAATCTTAATGCTTTTGATCTCAAAGTAGTAGATGAAGACCTTTCAGAGGCATTGGTTATTGGACCTAAAGTGCCAAATTCAAATTGTTTCAATGTCCGACTTACACCACACGGGCAATTAGCATTGTTGAGGTCAAATGTTCTTCCACCATATGATGAACTCAAATTCCTCCGAGGTAGCTCAAGTTTGGGTATGGCTATTGCAAGTGCACAAGCCATAGGTTACATCTATGGGGTTATAGTTCGTTGTGTACAAGGGCTTCGAGTGAGTCCAATAGAAGCCATTGCTTGTGTTTTGAACATGGTGATTCTCATGAAGGGTGTCCTTCACAATTTTGCAAGCTTAGGTCATAGACTCCTCCTTCTTTACTTGCTTCCTGAAGAAGAAGCAAAATTCATAGAAGAATGTAAGAATATACAAGGTTTCAAATTCAAAACTGGAGGTAAATTCAAGCTTGCAATATCAATTGCATGTGGGGTTCTATTAGCAGTGAATTCTTATTTCATTGTGAATTTTCTAAAGTTTTGTAAGAGGTGTGTAGTATCTATTATACTACTTGAGGTGAGTCTTATTTTTGGAGGAGTCTTTGGATTAACATTGCATGTAGATTGCTTTGACACTTTGGAATGGTATTTGATGATTCCAATAGTGTTGTTAAATGTGATAGGATATGCTGATGCCCTAGATTTAACATTTAGGTATTGGAAAAGAGAAGAATTTGATGTTCAATCTTCCAACTTCCTATCTCAAGTGCTTCCCTATATAGGATAACTTCAGTGGTAGCATATGTGAGTTGAAGGCTTTTCTTTTTTGATACCTTTAGCAATTAGTCTTTATTGTAAGGAGTTGTATTCTTTAATATTATCAATATTGAAGTTTTGTTATGTATACATACATGCTTCAAGTCTTTGTATTTATGATGATTCGTTTTCATGGGGATGTAAATATTTGGTGTTGGCATGTTGCATGGTTGCTAACTATTGATGGGCATAAATTGGTGGGTTGCATGGAATTTCTTACTTGGTACTATGATCTTTGTGAATATAACTAGCTTGGAGTGGATGTTGCAAAGCAAATGTGTTTTTTGTTTGTGGGTTGCTTACAAATCAATTTTAGTGTTTGTCATGATTGAAGTTTAGAGGTGGAAAATGTTTTGAAAATAAATTTGCTTTTGCGCCATAAAATAAACAAGGAGTTGAAATTGATGGATTTCAATGCATGATTGCAACACCTATTGATTTTGTTGCTTTTCAAAATACTCATGCTTTTTTTGGTGTACTTTAAAATCACAAAAATAATTTTCTTAAAATCAAAGAAACATGACAATGTATACATTATTAAAATGAAAGTAACCATTGAAGGGAAAGCATAGAAAAATTCTATAAATGGAAGGACAACAATATTGCCAAATCTCAAGAAATTAGATATTTTGATGCTTTAATTTGAAAAAATAGTGAAATAAAAAAATAAAAATAAAAATGATTCATTTGTAATAGTTCTATGGAAACTGTCATTCACCAAAAGAACCATTAAAATAATATTTTACATGATTGTATCAAAATACAAGCAGAAAAAAGTTTACTTTGTGAACTTCCATACAACATACAATTAACAATATTTTAAAATTCTTTTGAATAGTAGTTTATTCTAGACATTAACGAGGATGTTTGATGTTCAATGGATAATAGAAAATCTTTCTAGTAAGACAGAAGTGCAACTATTCATCTTCAAAATTTTGTGTGAAAAGGGGAGATCTTCTACCATACTTTGACTTCCAATAAATGCATTTGGATTTTTTTAGACCAATGATTACCACGGTATCAAAATAGATGATTTCTATGGTCACGAATCCATCTTTTAAGAATTAACCCTTAAACAATGAATTGGTGACTGTGGAAATCATCTATTTTGATACCGTGGTAATCATTGGTCTAAAAAAATCCAAAAGCATTTTATTAGAAGTCAAAGTATTATAGAAGATCTTCCCTTTTCACACAAAATTTTGAAGATGAATAGTTGCACTTCTTTCCTATACTAAAAGATTCCATGTTATCCATCGAACACCAAATGTTCGCCTCAATGTTTAAGGATTAATAGTGTGCTAGAAGGCCATTCCCTCCAAATTTCAGCTTCAAGTTCCTTTCAAATTTCAACTCCAAGTTCCTTTTTCAAGGTACAAAAGGTATTGAAGATTGCCCCTTTTCACACAAAACTTCGAAGATGAATAGTTGCACTTCTTTCTACACTAAAAGATTCTTTGTCATCCATCGGATACCAAACGTCCGTCTTGGGTACATACTACATAGTTTGCTTACTTTGCTAAAGGCCATTCCCTCCAAATTTTAGCTTCAAGTTTAGTCCTTTCAAATTTTAGCTCCAAGTTCCTCTTTCAAGGTACAAAATCGTATTGAAGATTGTCCCTTTTCACACAAAACTTTGAAGATGAATAGTTGCACTTTTTTCCTACACTAAAAGATTCTTTGTCATCCATCAAGCACCAAACGTCCGCCTTGACGTTTAAGAGTAGCATAGTGTGTTAAAGGCCATTCCCTGCAAATTTCAGCTCCAAGTTCCTTTTTCAGGGTACAAAATTGTACTGAAAAACACACACACACACGCTTACCGAGCTTATGTTTATCGAGTGCGAGAGATGGCCAGTGGAGAGGATTATTGAATGACGCAGTCCTGTTCCAGCCCTCGGTCGTTTGAACCGACGCTGATTGCAAGCAGCAATTGGGGCCTGCGATTTGAGCAGCACCCACAGAATTCATGTTTTTTTTTAATTATGGTTTGTGCGCTTAAATCATGCAGTGGACGGAGGGCATAAAATTGAACACTGACTTTTGCTTCAGCGATGGGAAGTGGATCCTCGGTTCGAATTGCGCCATTCAGGAGGCAAGAAATTCAACTCCAAAGCATTCTCAAAGCCCGTGATGAAAAAAACTTCATGCCCAACTGTTGTGGTAAGTGAGCGTTGATCTGCACCTGATATGAGACCAATCGTCAAAATGCCGGTTAATCCTTGTCCAGCTACAAATGGGCCTCCGTCGTCTGCAAAGAAATTCGCTGCTCGTGTGATTTGTTTGAGTAAATTCAAGTGGTCAGCATAGGAACTCCAAACGGCAGACTGACTGAGAGCATCCCACAGCAACACGCTGAAGCAACACTGTAAAGGTTCTACACCATTGATGTTCTAATTGTGAGGGATGTCCTCCATTGATTTGGTTCACAATGTTGCTTCAGCGTGTTGCTGTGGGGATGCTTTGAGGTGAAATGATAGAAAATTTTAATAGCTAGAAACAAGGTTAGAATAGAAACCATAGAATTCAGAGAATTCGAGTAGGAGACCTACAAGATGACCTTGAGGAGTCTTGGAAATATTTGACTCTAGGGTGGTGTAATTAACCCTTAAACGAGGGATTGGAGCCCGTGGAAATCATCCTTTTTGATACCATGGGAATCATTGGTCCAAAAATATCCAATTGGAAGTCAAAGTAGTGAAGAAGATCTTTCTTTTCCACACAAAATTTTGAGGATGAATAGTTGCACTTCTTTCCTACACTAAAAGATTCTTTGTCATCAATCAAGCACCAAAATGTCTACCTCAACGTTTAAGGGTTAAATGCACCATTCTAAATAAGGTAGCAACACCCATAACTGTTACTATACCTATAATCGTTACCTTTAAAATCTTGAAAAATCTTGGGAAGTGATTACAAGGATGTACTATATCTGCATATCAAATCCTGATGTTGGTGTTAGGTGCATTTACAATTGCCTAGCTCTTTAAAGATTCACAACTTGTATTCAAAGTGTCTAAATAATACATTTGAAAGTGCATAGGAATTATTTTTCTCTTGTTATTTGCTAATAGGGTGCAATAATATGTTGGATGTGTATTAGTAGACATCATAACCAAAACCCTTAAAATAACGGTTATGGGTGCTACTATCTTAGTATATCTGGATGGCCATAAAAAACAATCATATAGAAGTCTGATTGAAATTTCTACAAAAAAGGAGATTACAATGGTTAAATTCTCAAGCATGCTAGTCTCAAATGTATTCTGTAATCCAAGTCCAAAGTTGATTGTGAAGTATAAACTCAAGGTATATGTCACAATTTTTGATTTGTGGAATATCTCCATTTTAACAAAATTGACATTTGTTCTATACCCCAAATCTAGAGTTTGATTTTGAAGTACATTCTAAGTCACATGAACAACAAGGATGTATTCATGTACTTTTTTTACAATGTAGATTTGGATTTGAGGTGAATCCTTTTTTAATTAAACAAAAAAATACAGTCTTTCCATGATGAAATGATGAAAGTAGGAGTTACTAGAAAACATGTAGTAAAAAGAAACTGGAATGAACGGAAGACTTATGGCTTAAAGTAATTGTACCATTGAATCATGATTTGTTTATTAAACCAACTCCTATAAATTCTTGCCCTATACATTTCAGGAGAGTTTATTATACCAAACTTTACATTATATTTTATCATATACCAATGTTCATACATTAATATCTTCTACAATGTATACTATATGTACACTATCAATATAGACAATATATTTTTTCAATATTGACACAATATCTTATACTATATTTTGTGACTCAATTACACTATATCCTTTTTTAATTAAATTATATTATGCTTGAACTATATTTTACACTTTGTTTGTTGACAATAATACATTGTACAATTTTGGATTTAATCACACTATATTATATAATTTTGGATTAGATTACACTATACTATACAATTTTGGATTAGATGATACTATACTATACAATTTTATATGAAATTACTCTACACTATAAAATTTTGTATTAAATTATACTATATTATACACTATATATTCTTTTTCTACCTTATACCATATTTTATTCTATTACCCTATACTATATTTGTTTAATACTATTACAAAATACTTGCATAATATATCAATACTGGCACTATATTTTCTTAAATATTTACACTATATTTCATATCACTACCTCACACTATATTTATCTCCGCTACCTTGTTTAATTTTACCATATTTTTTTTCCACTACTCTACATTAAATTTCTACTATCTTATGTAATATTTCATAATATTTCACAATATTTTTTTTACCAGCCAAGCTATAATTTCTTGCACTACCTTGTACCATATTTTTTTCCACTACCCTACACTATATTTCTACTATTATGTGTAATATTTCACAATATTTTTTTATTGTGCCAACCAAGCTATATTTTTTTTCACTAACTTGTACTATATATTTTTCCACTATCCTACACTATATTTGTTGTACACTATTGTACAATATTTGTATCACATTGGTACACTATGAATATTTGTTTCACTAAAGTATACAATATTTTACACTAAATTTTTTTCTCCTACCTTACACTATATTTTTTTCAAACCTCACATTGCATTTTTCACTAGAAAGGAAAATAGTCTTATGAAAATAAAAAATGTCCATTTTGTAGTCAATTTTATCTTGAATTTTTTATTCTTCTCCTATCATTTAAGGATACCAACCAAGTTTATATACTAGTTGATTTAAGGATAGAGATATGATCTATGAACTATATTTTACAACTTTTGTTTGATAGTCGTAATTAAATTATTGATTTTTGTAGATGTCAATTTTAGAACCAAGTTATAAGCATATTTAATGGCCTAAAGAGTTCCACATTGAAAATTTGAAGAAATTGCATGTCTTATCAAGAAATTTTAAGTTGTATTCTAGAAAATTTATGATTTCAATTGCTAATACCCCAATAAAACTTTTTTTGTACAATTGGGTGCCCCCAACTATGCCATATAGCTTATTCTGATGATTTTGTGTGTTTCCATCTTCTTTTCTACAATTTTTTTAGACCCTCTTAATGTCATTGCTACTAAACAAGTGTCATATTCTTAATCAATGTGCAGTTCTAGGCATGAAAATCCTAGGCAAGTCCCTCAATCATTGACTGAACTTTTACGATGGAATGTACTCTTCGTCTCAACGAGTCTCTAACATGTTTCACACTATTTGATTGGGACTTGTAGCCTTTCTTGTACCCATTGTGAGAAGTTTCAATCATGATCGCATGTAGGATGTCATCAGTCAAATGTTTTAGTACTAAACTACTCATCCCCCTAACCTTATTTGATAGGGGTGACAAGTAATTCTTCTTTGCATTAAGGATTGTTGGTGGCTGTGGCATGTGTTGCCATCATACTTTGGAGGTTTGCCCTATTAAGTTATTAGATGCCAGTGGCAATGCAAGCCAGGCTATAGGAAGCACTTCACCTTTCTATTGTGCCAAATTTAGCTTTTATAAGCAGTTTGTTTCCATTACATGAGCTACTGACTACACTTTTCTAGCAATTTGTTTGTTTTCTTGTAGTCTATTCCGAACATGTCCAATGCAAATAGAGCAAGCCGTTCAAAAAACCTTGTGAAAGGCAAAGCTGCTCTTAAAGTAGAGGAACAAGAGTCTCCTAAGAAATTTGAAGCTCGTGTAGAATCATCTGCAAATGACTTATCATAGGATGCGCCGTGTGATTTAGAGGGGATTCCTACAGCATTGAAAAAGAAGCTAGTTTTATTAGCACCGTGTTTGTTAGGGAGAGCAAAGGCAGTTTATGATGAGGAGTTTTTCCATAGGATGGTGGGACTCTGCAAGGAAAGGTATACGCCAAAAGAGGTGATAGAAAATATGGTCCCAATACGTGTGTATGAAGACAATTGGCCTTGTGGGGAGGGTGCCAATAAGACGAGGTACTTGTTAGATAAGTGTGGAGACCTTTAAGTTCGGGAAGCATACTTGAGGATGTACCAACAAGTATACGGCGACACTCCCATCAACAAAGCATTCAACCAAACGTTTCTACGTGTATGTGTATACTACTTCAAAGACAATGGGTGTAAGAATAAGGTTAATTGGGCAGCGGCTACAAAGGTGACAAATGAACACCAACATCACTTAGGCAACAATCCGTTGAAGTTGGGCCCTAGCAGCAACTCGCGAGCATTATCAAGGAGTACTCCACATATTTTTGTGAGCAAAATTAGAAGCCTATCAGACGAAATTGGAAGCAGAAGATGAGCGCTTTAATTCCCTGAAGGATGACTTGCGCAAAAAGAGCAAAGAACTTTTTAAAGCCAGAAAAATGGAGGAGAAGGCTCAATTAGATAAAGAGCAACAACAAATCGTCAAGGACATTGATGCAAACAACGACATATTGGAGGCATACCAAGAGTGCATGATAAGAACAACAAAATGCATAGACAAAGAGATTGTGCAATATAATGGTTCCAAAACACTAAATAAGTTGCAAAAGAAGTGTGCAGCCAAGAGAGTAGCTTAGTACTCCATCAAGCCGAAGTAGCTTGTTGGAAATAAGGTATTAGAAAAAGATGTTTTGCCAAACATTGAATTAGATGCACCATGTGGCAGCTACTCATACTTGTTTGTTTCGTGTTTGGTGTCATATTCTTGTGGTTGCTTATTTCACCTGTAGTGCTTATGACTAGAACTCTTCTCAGGATGTTGTACTTGTCCTTGGTGCAAGAAATTGGATGACTCTTAGTGGTTGAAATCATGGGTTTTTGACGTATTAGAAACACCTACCCTAAATACTACTTCCAAAGGCAAAAGGACGAGTGTACCAGAGTCTTCAACTTTTGTGATCCACAAGCAAGAAGCCTCTATCCCTGTTGAGGGTCAACCCCCTTCCAAGGACTCAAAACCAAAGGTTCAGATTAAAGGACCATTACCATTGGCTGATAAGGCAACCTCTACCATCCCTCCAACAACAACATTTGCTCCAATTATGCCCTTCCATCTGTTTACTAACCAACCTCATGGAAGTAAATATACAGAAGTTGTTGTTGAGGCCATTGCAACATTAGCCTGTCACAGTATATCGTTTACAAAGTAGTATTAAGATTGTCTTCGAGTTTTGTATGCCATAGGAATTGTAAATTCAAGATTGCATGTTAATACCTGAGTTAAGTAATTGTGTTTTCTTGAATTGCGTTGAGTTGAACAAGACCCTAAATTGACTTTGATACTGGGTATGTTGTGCCTGAAATAACAAATCAAGCACTAAAGAAGAGAAAGAAAGAAGAGCGGAAGAAGGTGCATGAAGATGAGAAGAAAGTATCGAATGTGAAGGCAAAGCCGGTGTCAATAGCAAAACCAACCCCACCAGCATTGGAGGAGAGGAAGGAGGAAAGAAAAAAGGTGTGTGAAGATGAGAACCATGTGCCTAAACCGAAGGCAAAGCCTAAACCACCAACTAAAGCAACAACTCCAGTGATGGAAGAGAGGAAAAATGAAGTGCGAAAGAAGGTGCACAAAGGTGACATTCTTGTCAAGACACCAGACCTAGATGTAACAACACCATTACTAGAAATCAAGGAAGCCGGTTTCTCGGGGGGGTCACTTAGAATATCCATTAAAAACTACATGCGAATAAAACTTTGGACCCCCTATATACTTTTTGAATTTTAAATAAAATTAAATGAAAAAAATATGAATAGAATTTTCTATTTTAAAAGTTTATATTTTGAATTATTGATATTTTTATTTGTTAATAATAATTAGTTACAAATTTTTGAATTAAAAAGATACACTGTAGAACTAAAAAAACAACTTTCACACCCATATATTATATAAGAAAAAATTGTCTAAAAAATGAACAAAAAATTCCTAAAAATAACTCTTTATTGAAAGCTCATTTTGAGTTGAATATTGATGCAATGGTCATCTAAATGTGTTCTCTAAAAATATTTGAGTTAAAAAAACATGCTATTTAGTGCATTTTTAACCTCTTCTAAAGATCATTCTATATTTTATTTGAGTTTGAAATTTTGAGAATAGAACCCTATAGTCATTAGTAAAAAATGCTCAAAATTTGAAGTTAAAACTTATAGTTTATTAAAAACCACTTGTTTATACATGGTTTGTTGTAATAGAACTAAGTGCACCCCCCGAGAGGGTTCATTTAAAGTGAGTCTAGTGAAGTGTAGTGACGGGATACTATTTCCTATGTTTTCAAGTTGAGACTTTGTAAAATATTACTAAAGCATTTGAAAATTACAAAACCACTTGGGTTGCATTTCCCTTTAGTAATCTACTATTCTCATCAAATTTGGGTGATTATTAACCTAATAAAAGACTGTAGAGTTTACTTTGGATTTTTTTAGAACTTATATAGATTTTGGTGACTTAATGATTTGGAATTCTTACATGAAATATTCAAGATGGATGCTAATCCATGTGTTGAAGGTCATTTCAATATATATGGCAAAAAATAGAGAGATTATTTTAGTTTCAATGTCAAATCAAGCAACTAATAATATGTTTTAAAAAATTAATTATATTTAATTGTATTGTTTGATACCTATTCAAAACATTTGAACCATTCAATTTTGAATAATGAAGTGAAAGTTATGAGGAATTCTTTTTGCAAGGCAATTGTCAAGGATGCAATAATCTAATGTAATACAAGAATAAAAATGTCCAATATCTATCAATTAATAAATCCCATGACTATCCAAAAAAATAAAACCAGAACGAGCAATATTTATCAACTTTCCCCAAATCCCATGACTATCTAAGGAGACTAAGACTATAAATGTACAATATCTGTCAACCAATATAATAAACCCCACTCCTATCTAAAAGGACAAGAGTATATAATACAAACATTAGATGAGATTGAGTTATTCAACAAGGTTGCAAGTTCGTTTGAGTTTCTAGATTGTGGAAATTATACAATATCAATCTAATGTAACCAAACTTTAGCCATGTCAAATAATAATATTTAATTCATTTTAAAATATTTTTTAAAAGATATTTAAGTTTTTGAAAATTAAAATTTAAAAAATAATAATTCTTAAAAATTAATTTCTTAGAATTTTTAAATTTAAAAAATAATTCAATTTAAAAATATAAATTTTAAAGTTTTTACAAATTTTAAAGTTTTTACAAATTTTAAAGTTTTTACAAATTTTAAAGTTTTTGAATTCTTTAATTATTTTTTGATCTAGCCAACAATGAAGGTAGACAGAAGTCATCCAAGTTGATGAAGGATGAATGTCTATGATAACACTAAAAATAAATAAATAAATATAAGTTTGCCTATTTTGAAATTAATTTCATACAATTTCAAATAAAAACAAAATTAAAGGGTACCAATTGTTATTAGAACATTCTTACTATTGGAATTCACAATTCATAATCTTTTATAAATGTTATTAGCCATTTATTTTTTTCTTTCATTCAATACCACCTTCCACTTTATAATTTTCTTACATGCATTCTCAATCAATTTTCCAACATATTGATTCAAATACACAAGTTATAGGACATACATGTTTTTTCTTATGAATGTTGAAAGACAAAACTTCACATTTTGGAAGGATTGGAATTATTTACATTTTGAAGTTTAGGTGCATTGAACTTGCAATTGGTGGGGATATTCTTCTAAACTTTAGAAGGATGTACTTGAACAAGTTAACTAAAGAATTCTATGTTGAATTTGTTAAATAAATAAATATAGATGAAGATTTTAGCCTTGTTTTGGGGACAAGAACTTTGAAGTAGATTTGGGCCTTAATTGAAACATCAAAGAACTTTGGGGTTAAAATTCCATTAATGCATAGTAGGACCTCCAAAAGCATTGAAATTAGATATTTCTATCATAAGGGCAGAATGCAAGTAATAAACTTGAAGTGTAATTTAGAATTTGAAGTACTGTTGCCTTTTTTAAGCATTTGATTTGCCATGGTACATTAATTTTTTGGTCTTTTAGCTTGCTTTCAATGGATTTTATTTGGATTGTCCAATTTTCAAATCCAAAATTTATTAAGTCTATTTAATGAGATTTTTGATGCACTTCTACTAGATACTAATAATCACAAGTTCTAATTTTACACCAAGCAAAAGGTTGCAAAATAGTTTCGTGAGTTATTTAGGGTAGACTTCCATATATTGGAATTGGTCAAACTTTATAGAAAAGACAAAATATTTTTTGGAGCTCAACATAGAAGTGTATAAATTTTGCTAGGGAAAATCAACTTCATTTGCTAGCAAGATTGTAAGAAGAGGCCCATGAAAAGCAAGGAAAACAAGTTTAGGACTTCTAGAAAACTAATTTCAACAATTGACTTCAACTTTTTGGTTGCCTTAATTTATAATTTGACAACTAGACAAAAAGCTTCCTTTGAAATGTCACTTCTCCCTCTTCACAAGCAAGTGTAAATATCATGGAAATCAACGAAAACAAATATAATTTTGGAAAACTTGATGGATGATTGATTTTGATTCCAACTACACATGGACGTTTGCCTTTTGAGAATTGGATTGACGATGCTTGAAGTTTACAAAGCAACTCATGTAAGCCCCTACCAAACACCTGTTAAGACCAAGGGGCAACTCATTTCAAGCTCAATATGTTTATAGAATCAACAACTCTAAAGAATTGCCCACTATACCAAATTCCACACCTACCCACAAACTAAAACTCCTTATAACTTTCATCTCATTAATTGACATGGAATGATTCAAAGCTTTCTACAAATATATAAATCTAGAGAACCTGTTTCAAATTTTTATTTCTTAAAAAAGTAATTTTTAAAGAAGTTTTTTTGACTACCCAAGCTGCCCGCCAAATATTGAAAATCACATATCATGCAATAACTTTTTAACCATGTAGTTAAAAGTTAAAAAAAGAAAAATTTCATTTGTAGCGAATTGCCCTAAATTGATATGATACCAAAAAATGATGTTTGGACCTTTAGGGATTAAGGCAAGGGTTGTATATTTTATAGAATCATCAAAGCTAGCATATCTTTTGGGCTGCCCAAGCTACCTCCTCAGATGTTGAAAATTACATATCATGCAATAACTTTTTAACCATGTAGTCAAAAGTTATGAAAGTTGTTGCACCTTAAAGCTACTCTTTCGGCACATGTTTTGTGAAATTTTTAAAGAAAACAAACAAAAATTCCATTTGTAGTGAGTTGCCCAAAATCACTATGATGCCAAAAAATAATTTTTGGACCTTTAATCCTGTAACGCCGTTGTGGACACCTAGTGTCCAATGAATGACAAAGAATTCTTTTGTAAAGGGCAGAAATGCAACTATTCATCCTCAGTTGGAGTTTTGTTGAGAAAAAGAAACATCTTCCTTAGTAGTTTGACTTCCAATGAGTACTTTTCCATTTTTTTAAGTGATTGATTCCCACAATTTTAGAAAATGATGAATTCTGTGGAGACCAGCCCGTCCTTATAGGGTTAAAGATTAATGCCAGAAAGTGTACAAATTTTGCAGAGCAGCATAACATTCAATAGTCTTACTGACTATTGCCTCTGGCTGGACGGAATGATGCGGAATATCCCGCATCATTCCATCCAAAGGGATGAAATGGTGCGGGATATTCTGCACCATCAGTAGCTATGAGGACAGGTGTCGATATCTGTCAGAACTGAAGGAAATGCCAGAACCAGGAATTCAAGGATATGACAGGCCGCGACTGCATGTTGACGTAAATGAAAAATGTAGTACATACAATTACAATTACTGAATTGAAAACTTCAAACAAAATGCAAATCAATTTACTCAATGGGCTGCCATTTAATTTGAACAAAATGACTTTCAATTCATTGTGTAGTAATTCAAGCATAAAATTTAATCAACTCTTTGATTGAATAACCTCACCTATTCTAGGAAGCCAATCTCATTTCGAGCTTCAATGATGGAAGAGAAGTTATTATATACACATAGGGAGGTAGGAGGTAGTTCAAACAATGTGGGATATGTGAATTAGAAGTAGTGGAGCTCAATCACTAATAGAGTTAAGTGAGAACTAGGAAATGTATTAAAATTGAAATTTCAGACCTCATTTAGGCATAGTAGATGATATTTTTTCAAAAACATTTGAACTAAAATAAGTTGGTAAATTAAGTCATGTTTCATCTACAAAAATCCAATTGATATTTGGAGACTCCAATCAAAAGATATGAGCAAATTTTAGAGAAGGTGTTTGACAATGTCAAAAAAATTGTCCATTTCTACCCTTCTCTGAAATTTGCTCATAACTTTTGATTGGGGACTCAAAATGTGAAATGAATTATTGGAGTTGAAACTTAAGGTAATCTTCCAAATTCTTTAGTATAAAGTTTTTTGGAAAAAGTTATCTTGCTATACCTAAATGAGGTTTGAAATCCTATTTCAAACACAATTCCTTACTTTTCACTTCATTATGAGTTATTGAGCTTCTATTCATTCTAAAGTATGTACCTTACATGGGTTGTGGTACCTATGACGATCCCAAATCTATATACATAGCTTCTCTTTTCTTCCTAACATTCAAGATAAATTATTGATGACCAATGGTAAGATTACATTGGTATAATACTTTTAGGTTCTTGGGAAGTTATCTTTCTTAACAATTTATTTGTTGACTTGTATATTTGGTCATGTACTTATTGAAAAAAAAATGGAACACATCAAAAATATATGTGGCTATCTCAGTACTAAGGCATATATGAATGATATGTGGATGAAATTCATGGATAAGGTCTTTAGAAACAAGGTCTCTATGAATGCTATTGGATGTTATGTACAAATCTTTCATCCTTTTGGATAAGACCTTAAATTTCAAAACTCTCAACTTCATATTTGATGAGTTCTTCATGAAATTTGGATTTTTTTTTCATTAGAAGTATAATAGATTGTTCATATTGAATATTTTTGTTTGTTTTACATTTTTGACATATGAAAATTAATCTTTAAGATACAATTTTTGCCAATGTATATTGTAGTTTTCAAAAGGTTAAGTTTCTTTTAATTCTTCAATTTTTAAAGATATTCATTTAATATCTTCAGTAACATTTTCAAATTCTAGCTATTGAACCTTGAAGTAGTTTATCAAAATTATATTTACAAAGTTTTGAAATTGTAGCCTCCCGAATACCTTAATGAACTCTAGGATATTATAGAATATTTTGAAAGAACTTACAATCATATTGTTAGTATGTATTATAGGTACATCAAAGCATCTCAATTTTGCTAATGTAATATTAGAGCATCTATACTTTTTTGGATGATACTTCTTTAGCTTTAATGTCATTGATTTTAATTTGTCTTTGTTTTGAATATTATTATCTCCTCTTCACCAAAATAAAAGTATTTTAGAAGGAAGTATGTTTTTTACATCTAAAATTAATGTAAAACAAATGTTTCAAAAAATCTAAGCTACAACTTTATTTCCTACTTTTGATTAGCCTCTATACTAACAAAGACAATTATCTTGAAATTTTGAAAGCTTGATGTCTTAAGACCTATTTGCATGTTAATTTCATGCTCTTTTTTGGTCTCCTTTGCAATGGTGGAATTACCCCTTTATGGTAAGTTATTTCAATTCCTTTTAAATGCTTAAAGCCTTCCTAAGTTATAAAAATCTTTACAAATCCATTATGTGATCAAAAGAGGGAAATTGAATAAAATAAAGAATCAATCTCAAATCTTATGAAGCCATATTGAGCTCGAAGTACTATTCATGACTACCATACGTTGGGGCATAGTTGGCACATTTATGCCAAACATTTAATTAAAGTTCCAAAAAAAATCTTCAGCATTATAAAATTTGATTTTAAGAAATTCAACATCATATTCAATAAATTTCAACATTTATCACAATTGGCTTCAATTCGAGGGGGTCACTTAGAGAGTCCATTAGAAACCACATGTGAACAAAATTGTGGACCCCTATATACTTTTTGAATTTTAATTAAAAATAAATAAATAAAACATGAATAGATTTTTCTACTTTAAAAGTTTATGTTTTGAATTATTGATATTTTATTTATTAATAATAATAAATTGCACATTTTTGAAGTAAAAAGATACATTGTAGAATTGAAAAATAACTTTCACACCCCTATATAATATAAGAATTTTTTTTTAAAATGAACTAAAAATTCCTAAAAATAACTCTCTATTAAAAGTTCATTTTGAGTTGAATATCGATGCAATGGTCATCTACATATGTTTTCTATAAATATTTGAGTTGAAAAACATACCATTTTAGTTCAATTTCAACCTCTTTTAGAAATCATTTCATATTTTATTTGAGTTGTAAATTTTGGCAATAGAAACCTACATTCATAATTAAATATTGCTCAAAATTTTAGTTTGAAATTACAGTTTATTAGAAACCACTTGTTCACATGTGGTTTATTGTAGTAGAACTAAATACACCCCTGAGGGCTTCAGAAGACACATATTTTTGTTGTACTCTTAGGTATGAAAGACTAAAGTCGATTTCATTATAAAAACCTTCACCATGTATGCACACTAAATGGCAATGAAGAATTTCCTTCTATTTGACATTAAAAATTTTCTCGCTTGAAGATGGTCTTCGGACTTTTTGATTAATAGTGAACATTTTTTTTTCACTTAATTATTATTGAATTCAGATGTTTTTTTCATTTCATTTTTAGGGGTGATTCTTAAAAAATAATTATTGATAGGAAAAGACAAATCAAATGGAAAGTCGAAAAGATTTTATGTGAGTAAAAGGACTTCATTAATGTAGTGAAAATTGTATCAAAGATGTGCATTTCGAAGGTTGAAACACAATTTCACTATCTACAAGTTACGCTTGTCCTTTCATGTTCTATGCTATCATTGGCCACATGTTGCCAACCTATTTATTGTTTTGTCCAAGCACCCAACCATCTATTCTTTTTTTGTAGCCACAATAGCTTCTTATATACATGTAACTACACACGAAGATGGCCACCTCAAATCTTCTAAAGATCACTTCACATCAAATTTCATCTCAATACTTTTAATATAAAAAAAAAACTTCACAAATCAAAGTGACCACATTTTGGTCATTTCCAAAGATATTGGTTATATGGTTAATCATTTATTGTTTGTTTGTTTCATGTTGCTTTTGAGTTCAATTTTCATTGTTTTTATGTACATTGCATGTAATCATGCCCAACTTTCATTCAAAAATCCTTCACTATTGAATATAATAGAATTCCTAAAGTTTATATGTACATTAGTAGGCTAAAAAATAAGTGAGATTTTCATTCATAACTTTCATCCAAAGGGACAATGGTCCTTTAGAATTTAACATTAGATGAAATTTGAGGCCATTAAGAGACAGCAAGTTCCCAGCAAGTTCTTGGCTTGCGAGAATGCATGAATTTATGCCACACTAGCATTGTAACATGGCCACAATAGTGCCACATCATTCCAATTTTTTTTTTTTTCCAAACTTTTTTTCAAATGTCAAAAATAATTTTCTTAAAATTTTCAAAAAAATTTTAAACTAATAATGGCCCTAATAGTGGGCAGCTGTTCCCTTGTTGCATCACAAGAATAAGCCTGAAACAGGCATTTCATGCCCTCAAATTTCTTCTAATGGCATAGAGGACTTCAATGACTTCATTTTGTGGAGTTTAGACATATGCAAAGTAGAAATCCTATTTATCTCTAAAATAAAAGATAATGTAATTCAAATTCTTACTTTATGAACACTTCTAGATTCCATAGCTTGCACCATGGATCCAACACTACAAAAGAGAGTTCATGCACTCTTGCTTGTGGAGAGATTTTCAATAGTATAAATAATGTTGTCTAAGGGACTTACTATTTCTTACATCCCAACATATGAAATAAGTCAAAATAGAGAAAATTAAAGAACACAACTTCAAGAATACATACACTAAAATAGAAGATTGTTATTCTTTCCATGCGTTCTTCTTAAAAAATTTATTTATTTTTGATACCGCTACATAGATGATCTTCAAAAGTTTTAGGATTATTAAATCAAATTTTGACATGTTCTACTGAACAATTGCTATTCTTCATCTTCATTCGTGCTTAAACTATTTGAATATGAAGTTCATAAAGAAGATGGAACATAGTCAATTTCCATATTCACTACTCTCAAAATAGAATTGCTTGTCATTTTCACCTCATTATTTGAATGTCAATGGTTTCTATTTTTAATCCATCTAGTTAAGTAGTACTCTTTACATTCCAAGACAATGAATTATTATATTCAAGAATCTACTTTTAGTAATCCATTTTGAAGAAAAACCCTTCTAATGTTTGCAACCTTTATCAGAGTGATTTGAAGGAGAACTTCATATATGGATTAAGATGATTGGCATCCATCCTGAAAAAACAACCATTTCAACATTCTAATTCTTAATGATGAACAAAGAGGATCCATGGACTTCAAAAATTTTCATTCATGCAAACCAATGGTTGACTTCTAAATAACACTTTCCATATGAAAAATTTGACAAAATTGAAGATATTGAGATATATTCATAAACATATAAGCTTTAAAATGCAAAAATGCTCAGAAGATTTGGACATGAAAGAATTGATTAAATTTTACGTGTTTTTTCTTTAATGATTTGTAATACAAGTAAGAAATGTCACCTAAGTTTTAATTCCCCAAAGAATTAATGAAATTGCTTACAAATTACATTGCCTAGTGGTTGTCACTATTCATTGGCAATTTTTTTTTTCTTCAAAAGTAACTTCTAGTGCAAAGGCAAGTTAGTCGACATTGACAGAACCTAAACTCTAATGACCCAAGTCCCAAGGGAGACATACTTTAAATGTACGTTTAAACTCTGAACACCTTGAGCATTTTTTTGGCTTACGTTTTTTGAAGATTGGATATAATGTAAACTAAAAAACTTAGAGTTCACATAGAAAATCAGAACCTCAATAAATTTCAGTTGATTCGACCACTTGGCTTAGAAGATATTCCAGTTTGAAGTTTTATGTCTTTTTTCTACTCAATGAAAGATAAGAGAGTTGAAAATGTACATGTACAATTTTACAACATTCCATCTCTATTCATGGTGCTCCTACTAATGTACAATGGTCACTGAAATGAGACTACTATTTGTAAAAAAAACACCAATGGGACACTTGTCTTCTCTTTGAGATCCATGGATCAAACTTTTTTTGAAGTAGGCAAGGATGACATTGCTTGGCTGACATTTTAGTCCATGCCCAAAACGAATCTATTGAAATGAAATGACACTAGTAGAAAATGCAAATTTTTCTGTTGTTTTGGTGACGTTGTTTTGGTCACTGAACAACAGATTTTTGCTGAAATTAACAGATTTCTCTATTAATTTCAGCAAAAATCTGTTGTTCAGTGACCAAAACAACGTCACCAAAACAACAGAATTCTGTTGAAATTTCTGCGTTTTCTACTAGTGTGAGTAGCAAATTACACTACAACAAATAACTTTGAAAAATTCCACAAGGTGGAGTTCAACTCAGAATTTGATGAAACTATCACTTTTGGATTCATAACACAATCTATTTTTGGAAATAAAATTATATTTTTAAAATAAATACATTTAGAATGGGCAATGAAATTGGTATAGAATGTAGACAATGACTAAAGTTCTAAGTAGTTCAATCGTTATAGTACATTAATGATGATTAGATGGACTTTGTAGATGAGGACTCTAGAGAGGCAACCTCTCTAAAGGCTATTCAATGCTACAAACATGAATATACTATCAAATTTTTTCCTTGCAACAAAATTTTGTTTCACTTGTGCCAAAAAACCCACCAAAAAACATATTACCAGTTTATTCTTCAACTTGGTTTGAAACCAATTAAGGCCTTTAGTCTACTAACTTCAATTAATCATTTCCCCCCCTTACAATGAAATTCCATTTCATTTGTTTTAAAAGAAATTAATCATTGCCTAATCTTTTTACAATACTAGCTTATTAGCTTCTTCGCCACCATCCACTGCAACTTGGGATTTAATATGAGTGATTTTCTAGGTTTAAATAGTGATTATATTCAATCACTTAATATGGCTTTGATTCCCAATTCTTAATTAAGTTGTACTATACATAAGTCACAATCATCATTTAACCTTCTTAGCACTTTAGGTCTTGCACTCCTCCCTCCTCCCTTCTATTTCACAAAAATGAATGATGTAACACTTTGTCCCTAATTCAATTGTACTTTCTACAAGGAGAATGTTCTTACAATTTCCAAATTTTTTGTTTAGCACATGCTACGCTCTTTTTATGTCATAAGGATCCTAGTACATTAAATCAAAATGGTCATGAATTCAAACATTTGACCCCTACATGGTTTTTTGGCTATAAAGAAATTTCAAGCAAGTACACGTGATTGCAAATTTGCATATTATAGGCTAGAATTGTAATAGAATGTGGGGACCACAAATATCTATCATGTGCAATAATTTCATGACATTTGGAAATACAAGTGAAAAATTATGGCTTGAAATGTGGCTTTCTTTTATAAATGGGCGGTCTGGGCAAATTTAAAAAAACATTGTTTTCTAGAAACTAAAATTTGAAATTGCTTTGTCAAATTTATATATGCATGGAAAGTTTTGAATCATTCCATTTTGACCAATGAGATGAAAGTTATGAAGAAATTTAATTTGCAGGTAGTCATGTAGTCTCTACTCTAAAATAAACTTTGAAGTCATTTATCTAATTTAATCCTCAATATTTTTTGAAAAAAATAAAATCATATGATGTAGATTAATTAGTGCAATATTACAACCATTGGGATTGGCAAATTTCAATCTCATAAATGAATTATTAACAAATTAGTATTTTGATTCATTTTCTATTTCTTTCTACTTACTATTTTTTTCCTATATGTTGGAAAATTCCAAACGATTTGAAAATTTTCATGCATATAAGAAACTTGTCTAAGAAAATGAATCTAAAGAAACACCACCATTTTTGACATTTTCTCGTAGAAAAGTGAGCATCTGAAGTGCAGCTGCCCAATTTCTGGCAAGGCTACAAAAAAAAATTCAATGCATTTCAACACTTATATTTTACAATGTACAGAATGAAAAATTTTGAATTTTTTACCACATATTCTCAAGTCAATTTACTACAAGATCCTATGGTTATATGTGTCAAAAACAATTTTTTTTGAAAAATTTGGTACTTGTACTAAAAATGGTAGTTTCGAAGCATTTCTGATGAAAACATAGTCATAGAACCTTAATAGTTAAACATATGAACTTGTAGTCATGAAAGCATTGAATCACTACTTCTAATCATTTACATAAAAAAGAACTCTTTTTTTAGTTACAAAACTTTAGATTTTTAAATTTCAAACTAATTTTTAGTTGTTTGCATCCTTGTGAAATTATGTATGCCAAATCCAAAGAATTCTATTGATTGGTTCAAATTCAATTCATTACAAAATATTCAAATGCTTTTGTTGAAATATATATTTTTAGAGCATTGTATTACTAAGATGTGATTATAAATTGTATATAATTAAATATTTGATGATAATTTTTTTGAAAAGCATGCTTGAAAATGTCAAAAAAGTCTCCTTTTCCTATCCCTCTCTTATGTTTGTCTATAAATTTTGATTGGAGTTCTGAAATCTCAAACGGATTTTTGGAGATGAAAAATATATTGATTTTCCAACTTTTCTTAGTTTAAAGATTTTTGAAATAAGATGTTTTACTATGCCTAAATGAAGTTTGAAATCCTAGTTTTAACACAATTCTAAAATTTCATTTCATTATGAGTGGTGAAGCTCCTACTCCTTCTAATTTAGATATCCCACATGGTTTGCTCTATCTCCTACCACCCTTGTGAATATAAGGAGATTCTCATTCTACGACATACTCAAAGGAAATTGAAGGAAATTGTTTAGCAATTTGTATAGTTACAAGTAAAATAAACTTCATTACAATTGTATTGAAATTTACTTTACTTGTCCATAAAAATTGATGAACAAGCATTTTTAACTTTTCAATGTTTATAACACAAATAAACATTTTTTTATTCACATGTTACAAAGTTAAGCAAGGCAGATCTAGTAAAGAAAGAAAAACAATTTCATCTATGAAGATTTTTATTTGGTCCCCTTGGTTGGTGCGTCGGCCAGGGGGCAGAGGAGAAGGAGTGAAGCTCCACGCCAGTCGCGAGTCAGCTGTCAGGGATGAATTTCATTCAGCGAGGGTTCAAAGAAGAAAAGGCAGCCCCTGCGAAGACTACTGAATGTTATGAGCTCGCCCTTGAGCCTTTTGTGCAAAATCTGCAAACCCCTGCCTGCTCTACAGTACAATGTAAGGTTCTGACTGACACTCATACGGTGAGACTCCAGACAGCTTGAAGCTCTTCCCCGACGGGCTTGGGTTTCGGCATGCAGGCCGCGAGGGGCCTCACGACTTCTCTCAGGGCCTTACCTGCGGTGTCTGTCTTGCTCTTGTCCTGCATAAGTCGGGTGGGGTTGCGTTCTTTTGTTGTGGTTATGGTTTTTTCTGCTCCCAGGGCCACTATACTTGTGGCTGGTTTGCCTTGAACTTTTACTGTATCTCTGCAATGAAATTCCGTTTCAATTCATTCGTGTCCAAAAAAACCCAACAAAACCCGGCTGTTATGTTGCTGAAATCCACCAGGAGTTCCTGAACCAATGCAGGAGGCCACACAGGAATCCTCGCACGTACTTGTCAGAGAATTACAATAACTTCCGTTGCGCAATTGACAAGCCTGGCGCGCCGCAGGTGATCATCCACTGGGCTCAACAAATGCCTGCCTGCTGTCGGTGCGTCCGTCCGTCCTGTTTCTCCTGAGGCACCCCAGCAACAGAGAAAAACAGAAACAGTCTCAGAGACTGGCAGGCACTTCAAAACCATCGCCACCACGAGAAAATCGTGTCCACATTCCATCCAGAATCGATCTTCCCAGAATGACAACAACCCATCTTTGCAAGCAGGCTCCGCCATCTGGAAACTCATCTGAGTCTGCGAACCCGCTTCGCCCACTCCGCCTTTGTGGGCTCTTGCATTCGAGAAAACTGGAAAGCCGGGTTGCAGTGTAACGTAGTCACTCCGCTCTTGAAGCAACCTTTCAAGACGGTTGATTGCATTTGGGGAAGCTAAACTCCTTGAAACAATTTTCAGTAACTTTCGTAGGAAGAAAAATGGAATTGGCATTGAACAAGAGTCGTTTCATATTTTTTGGACCTTTGTGGAATTAGTTATGAATTTTTGAAGTCGAAACATAATGGTCACTAAAAGCAACCACCTCATTGAAATGTACACAGTTGGTACATTGAAGAAAGCAAAATGTACCTATGTGTTAGAGGTTGCTTTTAGAGCAAGGTACCCTGCCTTATTATGCCTTTTTGAACATGGAATTGGGGTTGAAAAGGGATGGAATTGGATTGAAAGGTCACGGTTTTATAACTTCAAGGAACACCACCATGCACACATGGCAAAAGATTCATTTTTTATCTGCAATGTAAAAGGAGGATTTGGGATTATCATTGCATCTATGTAGGAAGTCCAAAGAACCACGTTTAGAAGTATCAAACATGTACATAAGATAAGGTAAGCACACCCAAGTGTAATGCTTTTTATTCTCCAACATATTAAAAATGTATTGTCTTGAATGAACAATTTCCATGGCTCAAAACCACCACCACATTTTCAAAAGCAATCAATGAGTTGAGACATTTTGTGCTTCAAGGGGGCCATTCAAGGTGAATTTAGTGTGATGCGTAGTAATAGGATATCATGTCCTATGTTCTCATATTGACAATTTATAAAATATTAATTACTAGAACATTTCAAATTTACAAAACCACTTGGGTTGTATTTTTGAGTAATGTAATATTCTCAACAAATTTGGGTGGTTGTCAACCTCTATAAGACTAAAGAGCCTACTTTGGGATTTTTTGAAAAGTCAGACTTTGTTGACTTCATAATTTGAAATTTTTGCATGAAATTTTTAGCATGAAAGCTAATCATCCTAATATACATGTTAAGCTTTGTTTAAGGCCATTCTAATAAATAATGCAAAAACTATCTAAAGGAATTTTTTAATTTAAATGTTAAAATATGAAAATATATTTTTAAAAATATGTTTAAAAAAATATTAGTTGATTTTATTCAATTGTAGAATTTGATACCTACTCAAAACATTTGAAACATTCAATTCTCAATAATGAGATGAAAAGTTATGAGGAGTTTTATTTTTTACATAGACAATTGTCAAAGATACAATAATCTAATGTAATAAAAGAATAGAAGTGTATAGTGGGGTACCAATCAAAATGGCATTTTCAATTTTGCATTGAAAAAAATTCCAATGATGTCAATTTTGACAACCTCCCAAAAGTTGAAAAATTGGTATTTTACCATGAAATTTTTGTCACATCACCCTTATATTAATAACACGTGTACCAAATTTTAAGACCAAAAAATTCACCAAAAAGAGATATTCAAAATCTACCAACATGTGTAGCTATGAAAAAAAATTCACTATGCCAACTTTGACAACCTTCCAAGGATTGAAAAAAAATTGCCATAAAGTTTTTGGAATAGAAAATTCTCTATGTCAATAACATATGTTCAAAATTTCAAGGCCAAAAGATCAATATAAAAAAAAATATTCCCAATCTACCAACATGTGTCGTTTTGAAAACAATCGTGGAAACCATTTACTACTACCAACTTTGACACCCTCCCAAGGGTTGAAAAATTGCTTATTTACTATGAAATTTTGTCACAAAATTCTTTCTATATTAATAACATGTATGCCAAATTTCAAGGCCAAAAATTCATTCAGAAAAGATATTCAAAATCTACCAACATGTAAGCTGTTGAAAACCATTTCACTACTACCAACTTTGACACCCTCCCAAGGGTTGAGAAATTGTCTATTTACCATGAAATTTTTGGCACAAGATGTTCTTCATGTTAATAATATGTGTGACAAAATTCAAGGTAAAAAAATTTATATTAAAAAGATATCCACAATCTATCAATGTGTATGTCCTCCATTTGCCGCAATCATTGCTTGTAACTTAAAGGGCATGGAATGACATAATTAAAGGAGCTTTGTATAATTCATTAACCTCTACTCTCTTTCAATAACTGCCTTCAAGTCATCAAAATTTTAGGGCATATTTGACCATGTTGCATAGTATCTTTCAAAATCTTCTCAAGGTTCTCAATTGGACTGAGATTGAGAGAGTTTGTAGGCCAATTGAGCTTTTCCAGAATGTGTGTTTGTCTTCATTCTTCACATAGTTTCTTACGATGAATGTGTGCCATCTTTCATGAGCAATCCTTCTCGCAATCCTTGTGGCACTCTACCCATGAAAAGAAACAACTTGCTATTGTAGACCACTTCAACAAAATCTTTAGCAAAGCGTTGATCTTTAGGCATAAAAACAAGTTGTGACTTTGGCCCTTCAGCAAATGTGTCCCAAATCATCAAAGAAGTTCTCCCATTCTTAAAAGTTGGAACTATACAACTTGATGAATAGAGCTTATATGCATTTCTCCAAACATGAATTTATCTAAATTTTCTTTCAACTTCAAAAGTAGACTCATTTATTCAAACAACTTGCTCCCATTCTTCTATACTCCACCTGCAATACTTTTGAGCAAAAGTCAATCGCAAAGACATGTGACAACGTGTCAATGAAAGTCTTTTGATTGCAATTCGACTGAAAATACCACTCCCATGTAGAGACCCTTCGAAGAGTACTTTCAGACGCTTGAATAGAATATATACTAGTAATCTTTGAGAGTGTCAAGCAACAATGAGTTTTTGAGACATGTATAATAGTACGAACACCTCTATCTTTAAGTTTCTTAGTATAACTTCCACCCCAAGGTTTGTACTTGTAGGTTCTATCTTCTTGAAATTTCTTCACCAACCTGTGAATTGTTCTAACAGGGACTTCAATAGTAGTTGCAATGTCAACTCCTATTTTCCTTGCCTCACTCAAACCTACAATGCAAGCATAAATTTCATCTAAAATAGTTATCATCTACAAATTTCCAAATGCTAATTAGATTAAAAAAATTCAGTAACCAACCTTATATAGTCATTACTTTGAAAACCTTAGTTAGTGATCACCCATCATCTATGATCCAACTTTCACTCACTTAATCACTCATCATATAGTCACACCCACTTAGTCATTACATAGCCTTGACTCACTCAGGTATCACATCCTTCATGCACTCAGTTATCACTTAGGCTATTCATGTTCACAAACTTTCAATCCTCTACTTAGAAAAATAATCACCCATTCATTTGCCTCTTAGTTAGATCATCACACATTCCACCTCCTGTAATGTTCAATTCTAAATGCAAGCATTCATATTGAGAGGAAAATTCTTCTTCATGCATGTATGGTGTTTAGTTTTTAAACAAGTCCATTCTTTGAGATGTGACAAGTGTACACATCTAGATTTGGATATGCTTGATTTTGTTGAGAATCATTTATGTTTAGGAATTACGTCATTTGGATAATTTCAATCTGAAAGCATAAGTGTCCAAGATACTTCAACATTTTCAGTATGTCCTTAAAATGTTTCTCACAACTACATACATTGATAGATTGTGTATATCTTTTTAATATAAATTTTTTTACCTTGAATTTTGTCACACATATTATTAACATGAAGAACATTTTGTGCCAAAAATTTCATGGTAAATAGACAATTTCTCAACCCTTGGGAGGGTGTCAAAGTTGGTAGTAGTGAAATGGTTTTCAACAGCTTACATGTTGGTAGATTTTGAATATCTTTTCTGAATGAATTTTTGGCCTTGAAATTTGGCATACATGTTATTAATATAGAAAGAATTTTGTGACAAAATTTCATAGTAAATAAGCAATTTTTCAACCCTTGGGAGGGTGTCAAAGTTGGTAGTAGTAAATGGTTTCCACGATTGTTTTCAAAACGACACATGTTGGTAGATTGGGAATATTTTTTTTTATATTGATCTTTTGGCCTTGAAATTTTGAACATATGTTATTGACATAGAGAATTTTCTATTCCAAAAACTTTATGGCAATTTTTTTTTCAATCCTTGGAAGGTTGTCAAAGTTGGCATAGTGAATTTTTTTTCATAGCTACACATGTTGGTAGATTTTGAATATCTCTTTTTGGTGAATTTTTTGGTCTTAAAATTTGGTACACGTATTATTAATATAAGGGTGATGTGACAAAAATTTCATGGTAAAATACCAATTTTTCAACTTTTGGGAGGTTGTCAAAATTGACATCATTGGAATTTTTTTCAATGCAAAATTGAAAATGCCATTTTGATTGGTACCCCACTGTACATAAAGAGCTCCTTCAATCAATTGAATCTCAATTTAAATTGAAGATGCTTTTGAAGCTATATTAGGTAGTTATTGGATTCATTGTTGTCACAACCCTTACTCTAAAGAGTGTTTGTGCGAGTGCTTGTGCCACCCTAGTGAGCAATGGGGACATTGGAGGTGATTCCCCAAGCCTTGCAAAAAATAAGGTATGAGAAATCGAGAGTCTTGAGCAAATAGAGCATTGTAGTGTTTTGATTGGAAGAATTGGATGGCTTAACATATGTGCTTGGAAAGCTAGTGAGAAGATGCCTCTATGGATCTAAAGAATGCAAGGATCCAAGTTGGAAGCCAAAACTTATGACTTCTCAAGGTTGGTAGTGTTTCAACAATGACTCGAGGTGTGAGACATAGGGAATAGGGATTTTGAGATGATCTCTTAGGCCAAATAGAACATGCCATATATCATTAAAAAGATAATGAACCAAACTTTATAGGATGCTAAGAACAAAGACGAGATCACAGAGGAGATCAACTGTGAGTTTAAAGTTATGAGCATTCAAAGATAGTAGAGTCTCAAAGACATACACTCCTAAGAAACTTGGATCTTTGGAAGGACATAGTTTCCTCAATATTTTTCACATTTGAAGAAATGAATAGTCTATGGTGATATTCAAAAAGAGTAGATGACGGAAATGGGCTTGTAATTTGAATTTGGATTTTAAAACTGAAAGTTATCCCAACGAGAAGATCGGGAGCCTTTTAAAGCCTAGTTTTGAGGAAAAGACATAGAATCAAGTGGTCTTCCAAGATGGGAGGTGTCTTGGATGTCTTGGGGACCCCTAAGATGAGGGGAGATACTGAATACTACAGAGAGTACCATGAGGAGGGGTGGTCCCCCTCTTCACTTCAAAATGGTGCCATGGTGAGCCATTGTAGCCCTAGGTGGTGAAGTTGGTGTTGGAGCTTTACTGTTGCTTTTGTATCACTATGTAGTGCTTGTGCACTCCTTCATACAGTTTGGGTGGTATTCCATTTCATACTAGAGCATGATGTGGGTCCCAATTAGTGAATCCCAAGGTGAATTTCAAAATGAAATTGGTTGGGCCTAATGGGGAGTTGTATTCCATTTGAGGGCAGTTAATAATGATAGAAAGTAATGTCGCCACTGAGTGCTTGGACATTATTAGAAGTTTTGCCCCCATATCATCAAATGACATAACCATGTAGAGTTAATGGATTGAAGTTAAATGTTGGGAATTACAAAGAAATGAAAAACCTCATGACTAGAGTGATAACCTAACATTATGGATGCATGGCATATGCAGTGTTAGAAGATTGTGATCCTTGGTGTCACTAGAAGCTCAGTGCTATAGAAGCACTTTGAAAGAGCTTAAGGTGGTAAGTGTCACTAAGGGGTACAATAATTATTCTCAATGAATTGAAAGCTGATTTTTTAAAATTTGATTTTTAAGCAACTCAACTACTTCACATAGCATACCACAATTGAGTCCCTTGTTGGTGTGTTTGCCGTGTGACATAGGAGAAGCAGCAATGAAGCCCCAATCTCCAAAACCACATGCCAAACTAACATTTGGCGACCCTTTTTGGCACGTCTGCATGCGGATGCCCTAACCCTTCAATCCCAGGATATTTTTTCGTATTGTAAACCGTAGGCGCTTCTAACATCGTTTGGGGGTTCAGTTGAAACTCTCCCAGACTCTCGGTCAAACCTGTTTCTGAAGTCCACCTGAACCAGAGCACGATGCCTCATAGGAATCCTCGCACGTACGTGTCAGAGGGTTAACTTCCGTTGCGCAATTAGAGGCTACGGGTGGCCAAGGACCAAGTGTGACGCGCCCAGGCGATCATCCCGCTGGGCCCAACAAGGCTCCCGCACATGTCTGTCCTCGTGATCTCCTCCAGGCCCCAGCCGCAGAAAAAAACAACACTCCCACCACAGGCACAGGCCTGCCAGTCGCCACCCGCTTCAAAACCATCGCCACCACGGAAAAATCGTGTTCACATTCCATTTCGAATCTTCCCAACCCATCCAGAATCACAACTTGCCAACCCACATTGCGGGCTCCGTCACCTTGGCTTAGAACCCATCTCTCTGCGAAGTGCGAACCCACATTATTGCGAACCCACTTCGCCCACGCCGCCTTCGGGGCCGCCTCGCATGCTCACCCCTCCCCATCGGAGGAGCCCGTCGTCGTCGTCGACTGTGTCGCCATGGACGTGGTGAGCGGATTCTACCGCGAGTTGGATGTGCATGTGACGCAAGGCGTGTACGCGCTCCTGCGGAATGTGTTCGCCACGGAGCTCACGGGCACGCCCACCACGCGAGGCTTGCCGGCAGTAGACAGTCCCACGCCCATCGTCATTGGTGTCACGCTCTACTTGACGATTGTCATTGGGGGGTTGATTTGGATCAAGGCCAAGGATCTGAAGCCCAGGGTGGTGGAGCCGCTGGGGTTGCAGGCGTTGGTGCTGGTGCATAACTTGTTCTGCTTTGGGCTCAGTCTGTATATGTGTGTGGGGATCATTTATCAAGCTATCACGCACAAGTAAGGGCCCGGTACTCCCTGGCATATTGCCGTCCCCTGTTATTGCTGTTATCGATTTGTGGCGGCGTGATGGAAAGTGGCTTAAGCTTACCTTTTCTTGGTTTTTGCTTTTTTTGCAGATACTCGTTGTGGGGCAATGCATACAATCCTGAGCATAAAGAGGTATTGGTTTCGTTGGGCACATTGCAGACCTAAATGATGAGTTCGTTGATTGGATTGATGGGTTGGGTTTGCGTCATTTCAATCTGATTGATTGGCTTGGTAGGTTTGCTGATTTGGATTTGACGTTCTGGTCGATTTTTGATTCGCTGTGAATTGGTTCCGATCGCTCGGCTTCGCTTACCTTTCGGAGACGGCAGAGTTTTTGCTTCGGGTATTGGAGATTAGGTTAGGCTGGAGTTCTAGGTTATAGGGGGGTTGCTGACCCTGTGTCTGAGAATGAAGGGATGAGTCTTGGAAAGGTAATCTGTGGTAACTCGAATAGTTTTGTTCTTTCTACTATGAATTGGATTATAACTCTGAGCAGTGAGTTTCTTCTGGGCAACACAAGTGGCAGTCTGTTTAAGTTTACTGCCATTCATTGGCTGTATCGTAGAAGCAGGAATGCTGACTCCGACAGTTCGGGTTTTCCGTGCAATGCAGATGGCGATTCTGACGTATCTATTCTACATGTCCAAGTACGTGGAGTTTATGGACACTGTAAGGAGAACTTCACTTTCCATTCTGTGTTGGTTTCATTAATTTCTGATATTTCGCGATGGTCACCGTCATGAGGGCCATCTACTGTTTTAGTGGTTTTGGATCGTAGGGTATGATCTCGTCCTTGTAATTATTGTGTTCTGAAGCCCTGGTCGTGGTTGCCTTTACGTACAGGGAACTGAACTCGTGGTGTTGAACTTGGACAGGTTATTATGATCATGAAGCGCAGCACAAGGCAGATCTCTGTTCTCCATGTGTACCATCATTCTTCAATTTCTCTCATCTGGTGGGCTATTGCTCATCACGCTCCGGGTGGTGAAGGTAACGTACTTGCATCGTATTGAATTGTGCTTTTTTGCACTCAAATCACTGAAGGGCCAAGGAACTCTTTTGTGGGTGCTTGTACTTTTTCATATTTCCAAACCTTGGAGAAATTCATTGCAGAAAAAGATGACAAGATGCAGTTTAGAAAAGTAGTATCATACTAGTACAAGTTTATTGTGTCTTAGTAATCACCATGTGTTGCTTCAATACCGTGTTTAGTGTGCGAAAAATATAGTATTTGAAGTGTAACAAGTGCCCCTTCGGGATCTTTGAGTTTTACCTAAATAACCGTTCATACTCTGTTTGGCTTGCAGCATACTTCTCTGCGGCCCTGAACTCGGGAGTGCATGTTTTCATGTATGCTTATTACTTCTTGGCTGCTTGCCTACGAAGCAACCCAAAATTGCGTTCCAAGTACCTGTTTTGGGGCAGGTAAAGCTATTTCTGCTTTGGGCTTTTCCACATGGATCTTAACCTTAAATGTGATAGTTTTTTTAATCACTGTATGATAATGTTGCAGGTATTTGACACAGTTCCAAATGTTCCAGTTCATGCTTAATTTGATTCAGGCTTATTATGATATCAAAATTCAGGCGCCTTACCCGCAATGGTTGATTAAGGTTCGTTTGCCTCCATCGTTTGCCTGTTTCCCATTACTGGCATGTGTCACTTTCTTAACGTCTCTTGAAATAGGATCCTCGTTAGCGCTGAGAGTAAATCATAAGAGGCATAATTTAAAGTGTCCAATGCCTAGACTTGGAACCCTCTACGAATTCTTTTTGGGGGAGTTACTCCTATTGGTTAAATTTGCCTTTCGAATGCCTTCCCCGTGGTTATTTTGGTAGCACAGCAACCTAGTGCAAAGATATTCGGATATTTATCGTCCCTACCACACTGAAAGTGTTGGGAGATTGGGTATCCAACGAGAATGAGACTTTTGTTAAAAGCAACAATAGCATGATGAGGCCCATTCCCAATTGGACTGTGCCATGTGACAATAAGAAATAGTCGCATTCCATGATTGACGAATAGGATTTTTGGATTTTTTTCAATCAGTGAGGATTACAGAAAAGATTGTACTGAGGAGTTTTCATCGTTGATCTTTTCTAATATTTAATGTTTCTCGGACACTGATCGTGTGCACCCATTGTCTTGCTGCAGATTTTGTTTTATTACATGATCTCGTTGCTGTGCCTGTTCGGCAACTTCTACGTTCAGAAGTACATCATCAATGGCTCAAGTAGCAAGGAAAAGGGAGACAAGACTGAGTGAACTATTTCTCAAGTAATACTGAGCATCTGTTCTCTCCAGTGACACTTCACATGAGTTTTTTGATAGACACATGCAAGTGGTTGACAAATTGTAAGTGGATGTTACCAATGCAATCGTCCTGTGTATCACAGTTAGAATTGGGAAGTAGTTGACCCATTGCACTGATCCTTTCCATCAATAATCAAACCATCACTCGTCCACTTTGAAATTACATCAGAAATTCTTACAGTGGCAAATATGTAATCTCATCGCAGTTGGATCTTGTATCCAAAAGATCTTTCCGAAAACACACTTTTGCACATGTTCAAATGCTTCAAAGGACACAAATATTTCCCTCTACCTTCGACAAAATGTTCTTTATGTTTTGTTTTTGCGATTCATGCGCAACAATTGTTCCGATGACTTGGTCAAAATTTGAAAGAAGACCAAAGCTGCTCACGGAGCTACGGCAAAATGTTGCAACGCATTGGTGGGGTGTTCCACCTGGCTTTTCAAATACTCGGGCCATGTGAAGGGACGGTACTTGGCAGGGTGATCCTCGTTGACGAGCTCTGGAAGTGGCAAAATCTGTTTCCAATCTGGTGGTTGCACGAAATACGCCAATGAATACCTGTCTTCGTTCCTGTTCACGACCGCTTTGTGCATTGCGCTTGTGCACAAATCGTTGCTTATCACCTACACATGAAATGTCAGTTCATTTCGTTAGTCAATTCATGCGTCAGATACTTCTTCCGTCCCGATTTTAGTGTCCGCAGTTTTGTTCATACCAATTTCATTGATCATGTTCTGAAAAACATAATTCAGAAAGGTTCCAAATTTATTATCTACACAATCAATGAAGAACATTGCATGTGTTCATTGGAACCTAAATAAAATTGGACACAAAAAAGCCTTCATATGACCTACTCCTGGACTAGAGCGCAATTGAGCTGCAAGCCAAAATACTCTTAGACAATCGTGCATTTTCAATTGATTTACACTAGAGAACAACGAGCCCACACAAAGTTGTGAGAAAGAAAAAGATTGGAACAGAAGAAAAGGACTCTGGAGCAATGCTCTTTCTCGCTCTTATACAATTCCTCTGGAGCGGCGACAGAAAAATCCATCTCTCAGCTACTTGTCGATAGAGAGAATTTTTCATTTACATAATCTGTGCTTTACTCGTTAATTTTGATGACTTCCCTTTTTTCTTTACTGTCATTTAGCAACCCAAAAATGGAATACCTTCAAGGATTCCTCCTCAAATTTCGTGAGTGAAATCAACACTGCTACGGTGTTGTAGATGAGAAGACAGAGAGATTCATACCTGGAGCATGTTCCCCGCATTGACAGCAAACGCCTCTGAATGTGGCCTCACCGCCACCCACCTCCCTTCTTTCAACACCTGCAATCCTCCAACGTCTCCCTGGTGCAACAAAGTGAGCAGATTGGCGTCGTGGTGAGGCACCAAGCCCGTCGTCAAGCCCGGGTCAGGGCAAGGCGGGTAATGGTTCAGTCGAACCAGAGCCGGCTCCTTGGGCACAAACCTCGCACTCTCCGCCTCCCCCACGCCCAAACTCTCCACCACCATGCGAAACAAGCGCACACCAAGCTCTCGCAGCGCTTGGAAATACTCCTCCATCGTGTCGCAAAACGTAGTGCCTGTGGGGTCGTCCTTGGGCCACAGCGTCGATGCGAAGCCTGCGACGTGAGGGATGTCCACGTACAAGCCTTCGCTCCACATCCTGCCATCAAACATGGGTGTACGTAGCTTAGATTGAGTTCAAAATTAACATGAGTAATACTAAAGAATAGGAGTGAATTGTGATTTAAGTGTAGAAAGAAAACAATAGATAGGGGGAGTCACAAGAGGAATGAATGTGCTAGCAGAAATTTCAATGGATTCGCCAAATTGCAAAGTTGGGCCGTTGGAGCCCGAAGATAGGTTTTAGGTTTTAGGTGGCATTGTCCGTGCAAACTTTGTTGTGCAAATTTCAATGAATTGGATTTCAATTGAAAAACGCAAGGTGTAGGACTTTGAGGAGACTATGCCTCCAATTTCAACAAGGGATTTCAACCAAGACGTCATTGGAAACAGTTGTCACGCAACCAAAGCTGTCATTGGATATTTCTCGTCCGTACCCACTGAAAGTGTAGGAAGATTGGGTATCCAAGGAGAATGAGACTTTTGTTAAAAGTAACAATAGCATGATGAGGTCCATTATTAAAAAAAAAAAGATTTGTCACGCAACTGTGATTCTCCCTAATATTCTAAAGCATGGGTGGGGAATATGAGAATTTCACAGAAGTTATGCGAAGAGCAGGAGCTCCTGTAATCTAAGTGTGCAAATGAAAGCAAATAGCTAGGGGAGTTACAGTCGACGTGCCAGCTGAAATTTTAGTTAACTCTTTGATTTTCAATCACTTCCCGTTTCTCTTCGCACAAGAGCATGCGCAAAACTCGTTGTGCACAATTCAGTGCCTGCATTAGATTTCATTTGAAAAATGCAAGGTGGTGGACTCTGAGGAGACCATGCCTGTCATTTCAACAAGGGATTTCAACCAAAACTTCATTGGAAACTTTGGTCACCCAAAAGCATGAGTGTATGATGAGGATATGCCATACCTGCGACTGGTTTGGAGCTTGTTGGGACGCGGGAAGCCATAGCCGAGCAGTCGATCGCCTTCCAGCGTACACTCCAGCTTCTCTTTCGTCTCCAGCGGGAGGTCGAAGAACTTCTTCGACACGGTTTGCACGCGATCCAGCAGCTCGCGACTCACCCCGTGGTTCACCACTTGAAAGAAGCCCCAATTCGCACACGCCTCCCGAATCCTTCTCCTTGTTTCGTCGAGATCGTCGGCTTGCAAATCGATGACTGCAATCTCGTCCTGGGCGTAGTCATCGTGCGCCACGTGACTCAGTTCGTGCGCCGGCCACTTGTACGACTCGGGGATGACGGTGTCGGCGATGGCGACGTCAGGTAAGGATTCGGACAATCTGGAGCTGGGTTCTAACGCCATGGCGAAAACTAAAACTCAGAAGCTTACACGAAAGGATCAAGCTCGGAAATGGAACCGCTCGCTCGCTACTCGATTCAGCAAGCTCAATGGAACAATCTACTAGTGAGAAAGGATTACAAACCCAATGAAAGAATCGACCAGATAATTGACTCTTGTGCAACTCAAAATGGATTAGCTAAAAGAAGAACCAGAAATCGAAGGCTACAAGCTCTGAAATCGAAGACTACAAGAATGGAACATGCGCTATCTTGCTCTGTTGGGAAACAAGCTCTGCTAATGGATTCTTACAATCGAACGAATCACCTAAACCAAACAAGTACTAATATACAACAGCACTAAGCTCTGCAACCGAATGCTACTGGAACGGAACCGCGTCGGCTAGCTCGAGCTGTTGGGAAGCAAGCTATTGAATTTCTCAGTCGACTCTTGCAATCTAAGGACTAAAACAAGTACCAGCTCAAGCTCGGAAGTCGAATGCTGGTACTGAGACTGCAATTGTCAGCTACCAAGCTCGATCTGAAATGGAAACTTATGAGCTCTGATCTAGCTTACAACTGAAGAGAACTGTGTTCAATTGAGCTCTGACGAAGCTCGTAGTGTCTATGGTTGTTGAATGCTGTAAGTGAGGTTGGGGAAGAATTTATTGATGTCGGGGTCACGTCGGTTGAGGAATGCCTTGCCGATTGAGAAAAGAGGTTGGGTGAACGCCGTGCGCACGAAGGAATGATAGACGATGGGTGGAACGCCTCATTTCCGTGCACCTTCTTCGGTTCCAGCCTGCTGGGCTGACTCAGGTAAGGCAGGAGGTAAGGTAGAACTACCCATTACCATGCAGATTTGCAATCTAGGTACTTTGGAGAAGCTATTTATGAGCTCTCATATTTTTCAGAGATTGAATTGTTTGAGAGAAGTCAATTGCAAAAAGAATGAAGACATTCTGACAAGAATTGAATTTTTTGTGATTTTTCAAAGCTGAAATGTTAAACTGTGAGTAGACCCTTGGTGAAGCATGATCAGACCATTGTTGAAGTGTGGGCTGATGTGTCTGCTCCCCAGTGCATTGTCATCATGATAATGGATTAGTAAGATTGTGATAATAGATATGTCAAGTGATGGCAATGGGAGGAACCTGTAGGTGGCGGAATTGGATAAATGGCAGTATTGGGCAATTCTACCTTATATAAAGCGCCCCATTTACGAGCTAGAAATGAAGTTGGGGAAGTGAGACTTCTTGAAAATTAATTTTTCAGTAAATTTTTCTTGAAAGACTACACAAAATAGTGAAATTAGGTTTTCGAGCACTAATTTCTCGACATTCTACACTATATAAGTATGCACACTTATTGTGTAGAAGGATGCAGAAATGTAAAAATCATGTGTGTTGCATGGGTTGGTGCATGGGTTGGTATGTTGGTTTGTGGTTTGGGTTTAGAGAGTCGCATGTGCCTCCATGTGGATAAACAGTGAGTCATGAAGTAACTTTTCTAGATAAGGCAAGCTAATTGTTAAGGCAATCCAATTTCAGTATTTTGTGTAAAGGAATTGGCATCTAATCCAAGTTGATTTATATTTTTTTTGAAGTTTCATGACATTAGTTATGAATGTTTGAAGCTAAAATGCAGTGGTCATTGAAAGCATCCATCTCATCTCTTGAAATGTACATTATTTGTACATTTATGGTGCAATGAGAAAACCAAATGTGCAAACAATGTATATTTTTAGGAGATGGATGCTTTTAGAGCCTAGGTGCTTTATGGACCTTCTACCTTATATGAGTAGAATGTGTATTAAATGTTTGACCTTAGTCTAATTTCAAGCAATACAAACTTTGAAAAGATGGGCTTGGGACTACTTTTAAAGCTTTAAAGGTTATTTTTTCAAACTACCAAAGGATTTACACTCTCATTTTGTAACTACTGTATATGAAGGGTTGATTAAGCACTCGGGATTCAAAATTGAATTTCCACATCAAATTCTCAAGGTTCATGTCACCTCACACCATTCACAAGATAACATGTGATACTTTATTACAAAATTGACTTAATTTATGCCAAATCTAACTTCTAGAATTTACCTTAGGTTAAATCTATGACATTTTTCAAGAGCCAACTTCTATACCTTGAAGTTAGATTTAGGACCTTGGTGCCAAAATAATTTAATATTAAAATTTTGACAGTTTGATAACTTAATTTGATTTTTTGACTCTTGTTACTTTACTCCTATTTTTTTGACACTCCCAATTTTGTATTGATTTTTTCTATTCATGTGTAAATGTGTTCTTTTTTCTAAATTTTCTCAAGAATATTTTTTCAAGAATTTTCTCAAGGATATTTAGAATTGTAGACATGTTCCAAAATTTCCCTAATTATTTACGAAACTAACCTACACATAGGATATGAATTAGAGGTTCACCTAGGCCGGGATGAATTGACCCCTTGCTTGTCCCTAAGGGAAAACACTAAATTTTTAAAATTTCCCACCCATGATAAAATTTGCAAATTTTGAATTCATATTTTTACAATTGAAGGTCCCAAATTAGCTAAGAAGGTATATAAAATAAATTAATGAAGCATTTTCATTTTTCATTTTCCATCAATTTTTTTTAGGATTCAAATTATTTTCATTATTATTTTCTACACATTTTAATTATGCCATGTTCTAATTTCTAAAAATTTCATGACATGCCACATATAATTATATTTTGAATTATTTTTTAACGAATCTGACGCGAGCGTAGGGTATTGGAGAACGTGATATTATAGAGGTCAGTCCCTAAACCCTAATTCTGCACAAGCTCAAGCTTTGGCATAGAAATCTAGTTTTGCAAGTCCGGCTTCTGTTTTACGGAATCATTGTGGCAGGCAGTGATTTTGCGGATTTCGTGATGCTCTAGGGTTTGCAGAGTCGAAGAAGAATTGTTTGCCCTCGCAGCGATGTCGTGTGGGTCAGGTCAAGCGTGTGGCTCTGGCCAAGGTTGTGGAACAGAGAATTCCTGCGCCTCGGACAATTCCTGCAGCAATGATGAGAAATCAAATGCGACCTCTGGAGTTTGCCTGAAATGCAAGGAGGAGCCGACTTCGGGCTTCGAATTTTGCTGCACTTGCCTCCGCACAAATCTCCTGTCCAAATTCAAGACCGCCGTGAACAAAAATTCGCTTGTCACTCCCGTAGATCACGTTCTTGTTGCTCTCTCTGGCGGACCAGCTTCTAGGTTTGAGTCCATCTTATTTGTATTTTTCATGTTTTGATTACTGGTCTTATGTGTGAATCGTCATCGTGCTTCCTTGTGTTTGGAATAGGATATGTTCGAGCTAGATTAATGTGTAAACTAGACGAATTTTGTGCTTCTGTGTAGTGATATTCTTATAATGAATAGATTGGGACCACAGTTTTAATTAGATCTGTGTAATTTCGTTCTATTAACAAGTTACAGATAGCAATATTCAAGAAATTCTGATTGTAAGTCTTGGAAATGTTGACGTACGCTTTTCTGAGGTGTGCTGTGTGTATGCAGAGTTGCTCTCGAGTTCTTACGCGAAATTAGGTTGAAAGCGCAGACCGATTTGGATGCTTCCAGAGACCAAGGGGAGCGTGTTTTTAGGCTAGGTGTAGTATTTGTGGATGAGGCAGCGGCTTTATCTGCCGTTTCCCGCAATTCTGAATATGACATTGAAGAAATCAGGTCGATTGTTTTGTCTGAGAGTGAGAGGCGACTGCCCCTTCATATCGCAAAGCTGCAAGACTTGTTTCTGGAGAGGCATTCTTCCCCAGGTGAGTCAGTTGCAAGGAACATGGATTCATGGTTTAGAAATGACCAACACGATTAATTATATTGTACAAATAATGGAATTTATGTGGGGTCAAAAGTTATATCTGTTAGAATCAGTGAAGAGTATTGCATGTTTTGGTCAATAATAAATGAAATTAGATTGAAGAAATTCCTCATATGACCTACTCAAACGTGCTTGAAAGACATGGGATCCAATATGGGCCTTTGGGTCTTCTAGGGTTAAAATTGTGGAATGGATACTTGGCCTTAAATTGCTATAAGTCAATCTGAAAGACCTTTGTAGCAGCTGCGATTTTGATTTGGACCAACACCAGAACTGTGATCTGGGGAAGTACGTAAGGAACGGCAGAGATCACTTTTATCAATGTAGCTTGTTTTGAAGTCTTGAATCGGTCATTATTATTTAGTTTTCTTATGTCTGTTTGGGCATGATTATCAGATGGAGCATCAAACGAAGAGATCGGTGATAGTCGCATGCCAGGGTGCTTGGCAGGCTCGGATGAGATAGCTGGGACTAGAAGTCCAGAGGAAAGACTTCAAGAATTGCTTGGAAATGTGAAGGACGTAACTGGGAAGGAGGATCTTGTCACCTACTTACGAATGCAAGTTTTACAAAAGGTGCGTAGAATTCCTCTGCACAGATAGTTTCGTACGTTCTTGACGGTGTCATGGAATATATTGCACCGACAACAAGGGTGCAATCTGCAATGTGTATAGGGTTTGTCTTCAGTAGTGTCATTAGCCTGAATGGTATCTATAGGAAGCTTCAAGAAAGATAGCAAAATGTTTAACTAGAAAGAAGAAATCATACCTACATTTTTGAGCGGTGGACTTATGTATTGGAAGTTGCTATAATCGATTATTTGCTTCCAACGGGGAATTTCTATTATAAGCTTGGCCACTACGAGTTAGTGTTTAATGGATTCAAGCTTTTCTGATGCAGGTAGCCAAGGAACACGGTTATACAAAACTTGTACTAGGTGTGTGTTCGTCACGTATTGCTGCACGTGCTATAGCTGCTACTGCTAAGGTTAGCATCTTCCTCCAGCAATTACTAACCTTTTGTGTGCAACGTCTGGACATTGTTCTAGGAAGGCGAAACCTGTTTCCTTTGCAAATTTTAAATAACAATAACTATAATGTAACCCAATGCAGGGGCAAGGATACTCTTTCCCAGCCGACATACAATATGTAGACTCAAGATGGCCAGTTACAGTGGTTCTTCCGCTCCGGGACTGTCTTGCTCGAGAGTTGAATGTTTATTGTCGACTAGCCAAGTAAGTCTTGATGCTACATCTATTTGGGGATTTCTGCAAGATGTTTTTGAGCGTCCATCTTTCCCGAACGTGAATGTTCCCCAAAGTCTGAACTTATAGTGTTATTCAAATTTCTGAGGAGTTGAGAGAACTTGTTTGCTGACTGAAAAGTCTGTTTTTTTGACGTGTATTGAGCTTTTCTTGCAGCCTTAAAACAGTTTCCATCCAGAATACATCGTATGCTACAGACAAGTTAAAAAGCATCAATGAGTTATCTCAAGTATTTGTTTCCTTACTACAGGTAACGTATTTCTCATCTACCTGAACTGAAAACCTTGATTTTAATCACATTTACCGTTTATGCATTTTGCGTCCTTGGGAATAATGCCTGATCTCATCTGAAATATCGATCGATGGTGTTCTTTAAATCCAGTACCATTCAATACTTACTCTTATTGGATGCATTATTTACTGCCATTAGAGGCCTATTTCAGAACGGGTTGGGTGTAGGTGATATTACCTCAAGGACCAAGGATTCATGGTTGGAAATTTGACCTATTTGATTGGTCTTATTGTGAAAATAATAGAATTCTGACGGCGCCAAATTTTACCAGAATCATTGAAGAACAGTGCATGTGTTGGTAAAACATAAATAAAATCAGACAAACAAGCACCCGTATAATTTACTCAAAACTGCTAAAACATACTTGAGGCTCAATTTGAACCTTTAAGATCAATGTCGCGTTTTGCTGATTTTCCAGTAGTGGTCTGTCAGAGGTTGCGATTTTGACTGATAATCCTTACGCGTGCTCCTTGTGTCAGGAGCAAAACTTCTCACGAGAGTACACAATTACACGGACAATGGGAAAGCTAAAGCCATTTGAGTTCAATGCACCACCAGTTGGTCCCATTGAGGTAGCACTCCGAAGGCGCAAAGGGATTGAGACCCCCACTATCGTACCAGGGAATGGAGTTCCTGATCTTCTTTGCCCAATCTGCAGCGCACCGCTGGATGCGCGTGATTTTTCAAATGGTGGTGGAGGTATTGAAGTTCTTAGTGCACGCGACAGAGTTGCATCATCCATGTCCCCGGACGCATTTGAAAGTACGTGTTGCCGTAGTTGTAGTTTTCAGATTATCCCGAAGGAGCAAAAGGCGGAGGCGTTCTATAAGATCCTACCAGAAGCAATGAGGGAGCGTGCTGTTACCAACGTAAGAGACAAGCAAAGCTGGATGAGGTATCTCTGAATCCCAATAAACTTTGTTTTTTTCGAGGTTCAGATGATTCAAATCTTGTCTCTTTGGGGTTAACCCTAAGTTCCCAAGCTAAAATAAGAAAGTTCACGTTGTAATTCTCAATTCATATTTCTATTATTAAAAAGCATGGGGCATGATTTTTTCTTTCTATTCGTAGATTTTGTTAGCTTCGTTGACGCTTCCTTAATGATTTATTTCAGTTCATACAGATAAGGAAGCGGCCATTTGTGACCAGTTTGGCACTTAGCAGTGTTAATGTTTTTTTGGTTATTTTCTTTTCCTTGTGGTCTATAGTTCTAATGTAGGTTCCAGCATTTGACGTACATAATTTGGTGGGCCCTTTTCACGCAGATCTAGGATACAAGAATACTTGCTTGCGGATGATCAAGATTGAGGATGCAAAGAATTTCTTCATTCAAATGACGTCATCCTGTACATTAGTTTCTCTTTATTCATTAGGTGTCATTTGATGGTACCTGTGTTGCGACTCTGCCCAGAGATTGGTCTGTTATCAACCATTCCATCAAAAGAATTATCCTTGAGTCTTTTTTTTGACCAGAAGAGAGATCTGTTCTTGATGTGCATGCTACTACCCGTTGTTGATGTTTGGCTCTTTAGTACATATTTGTTTTCTCTCTTTGGTCAGGCGTAGTTTCGGTTCCTTTGGCCTATAATTTACTGACCTTTGCATGTCTCATCTGAGAGTCCGACCTGACCTGCTAGTATGGTCCAACGGAAATCGGGTCATTGAAACAAATCTATTTTGCGTCCTAATTTTCTCTGTGAGATATTCCTTATTTTATTTCTGTTTACAATAACTAATGGATGATACGTAGTTTTTAGTTTTTTTTTTTCTAATTCTAACTAAACGAGTTGCTACACTATTCTGCTTTTGTATTTGGGTTTGGAAATTAAACTTCCTTCATATTTTTTCCTTCACCATGTCTCACTCTTGTCGGCTTTGCCTTGTGCCCATGCTTAGCAGGCTCTGATTTTTTCTGTCCACCAGAAGCAGACGCAGCTGCTGCAGCTGCAGCTGTCGCTGCAACAGCAGCAGTGCCAACTTGACCTCCAGCGCTGAATGCCGTGGCTACTTTTGACACAAAAGTGACCGTGGTTGCTGCGGCTGCTCTGCACACCACTGCAGGCTTGTACTTCATTTTCAAGCCTTCTTTAAATCCTTAGGATCTGCACAGGCAACACAATAGGGTGTGTCAGACCTCTCGCTTCCTCCAGGCTGGTTACCAAATTGGGCACAACATAGTTCTTTCTCCTAGTACTAGCCCTCTTGCTGAGTTTTAGAACGTGATTCTTGGACGATTCATGGCCTGGTGCAATGCGAAAATATCCTAATTTCGCTGTTTTTTCCTACATTTGAAAAAAACATGAGGTTGTGCAACATGTTTTGCGGAGTCATGATTTCAATAGCGAGATTCTCTTCCTTTTTCCTATTTTGAGACTTCTACATTTCTGTGCCCTAAATTTTTTTCAGGCTATCAGCCGTCATTTGAAGTCTCATTTGAGAATTGTCTCCTATTGTGGGACGCAAGTCTCGCACTGACACCCCACTTTTTGTAAACTCGTACTTCAGGAATTTCAAATTCTTAAATTCTTAAATCCAAGCACTGACAGTCCCTATTATATTAGGGTTTTGCTTCACCTGTTCTTGCAGGCAAGTTGGATGCACTCTTCCCCACCGAGATGTCTTGGTGGAGATTAAGCTTAGTCTCTTTTTTTCCATACCAAAGGTGTGTCAATACTTTCCAAGGTGGTTCCAGAATTCCTGTGTGGTATGTGGAATAAAACAGACAGGAAATGAACCACATGAAAATGCAAAAGGGACACATCAAGTCAGTGAGCAGGGTCGAAATTTCGGCACGAAGATGAGAGGCTTCGATTAGGGAGCAACCTTTGGTCATGATTTCATAGCCAAGAGGCGTAACTGAAAGTGTCAATTGCCAGCCTATTATATTGATTTAGGGTTTTACACGTGGGCATCAATTAGGGTTGGAACTTGGAAAGTTATCCATTTACAATGCAAGTGCCATGTAACTATATTCTTGAACTATAAAATGTAGTTGAAGGTGCTTTCATACTATTCTTTGTAGATGTAACATTCATAGTCTAAGAGGAGTTTAGATTTTGTGATTGGAACTTTAGTACTTCAAATTTCAACATCTTATAATGTATATGTATAGTGTTCAAATCAAATATTACATTATTTTAGTGAATCGTCATCTTTTTCAGATTTTAGAAAATATTTAATAAAATATTTTATCAAATTTACCTATCAAATTTAAAGTTCTCATAGGAATGGTGCTATTTAGAAAACAATTACAACCTCTCTAATTTTTTCCAATAAAAGTATACCTTGGAATTGATATAGTACAATATATATTTGATTTACAAGAACTTGGTGAAGCAATTGTACCATAGTGAACTCTAACTAATTAATTCCTAAAATTTAGGACTAAATTTGTGCAAATGTATTCTTTCAAAATTAGATGGATTAAAGTAGGACTAGTGACTTGAAGTGGACTTATTAGAAGACTTCCTCATCCATGTTTCCATAAGAAGATGTAAATGATGCATATTCAAAATATACAATGAATGTTACAATACTACATGTGTTGATATTGCATTATTTGCAAATAAGATATCCACATGGTTCAACACTTTGTAAAAATGTTTTGGGCTTAAAAATACACCTCTGTCAATATTTTGTTTGTTACTATGGCTAGAAGATTTGCAAATGCATATCATATGTTGTGAATCATCTTGAGTTCTTATCCTGTTATTATTATTTATTTCAAAGATTTTAATTTTGAAATGAAGCAATACATAAGGTAAGTGAGCCCATTGTTGACAAAACTATATTAGTGGTATACATTCTAGTCCTAAACTAGAATGCATACCACCATTACAATTTTGTCCACAATGGGCTTGCTCCTTTTGGGGTCTATAATTGACTCATTTACCTTATATATTATGCCCCCCTTTTTTCTACAACATCATTTGACATTGTTTTCAAATTTTAGCCATAATCAACCCTTGTAATTTACATTATGATTTTTGTAGTTCTTTGGGAGCGAATTGTATTTCATTTGACATCTCTACTTTTAAAGACATTGGAATCTTCAACAATTTGAATTGTATTACATTTGACACCTCTACTTTTAAAGACATTGGAATCTTCAACAATTTGCCGCAATAAATGCAAAGAACTTTAAGAATTTCTTATTAATTGAATTTAAGGATACAACTGCAAATTGTTGTTTTTCAAATATTGCATGACACAAAATTTTGGTTTTCTACATGATGTTCTTTACCATGATATACATATATAGTAAAAATTGAATTTGTTTTAGTATATTCTGAATTTGATATGTATTTAAATCATTACAAACATTTTGAAAATTTTCGGACTTACTATATACAAGGCGTGTGATTTCTTTTGCAAAAAAACAAACAAATTATTTTCACTTTGTTATAAGGTGGTTGCAAAAGACACCCAACAGTTTGTACCAAAGTGTTATTTCAACTGAAGTATTGGAACTATTGCATTCAGGAAGTCAAGAAATTGCGACCCTCCACAATCGTTAAGATTGAGTCTGTACCAGCAACGTGCTATAGAACATCCAAAACTTCTAGTCTCCAAATTTCTCTAAAAAAATCTATCTTCACAGTTTCGTTTATAGAAATTTGAAGAAAAGTTGTAACAATAAGAAAAAAATTGTGCAAGAACAGAGAATGTAATGTTAAAGAGCCGAGAGTTGTTGAATTCCACTAACTTAACTTGGGTTACCTATAAACTTAGCATGGACAACTTTTCGGTTGCCATTCAAACGGTGTTGTTGCAGGAGCTATGGCAAGGCGCTCTTCACAGGCGTCTGCTGGATCTACCCCCTGCAAAAAATTTCAGTCCAAACAGCACATTTCCTAGATGTGAGCACCCAGGCATGTGCCTATATGTATCTCTCTTTACCCACCTCTCTCAATCCCTGTCCCTTGACACCTTCTTCCCACAGAAAAATCCACACTTCGCTGCTAAAACTTGTCCCTGCATTGCGTCTTTGAGAGTCTACTTTCTTTCCTTTCCTTTCCATCTCCTGTTGCTGCATCACCACTTCAGGGTCCTGTAGAAGTTGCCTGTCTCTCACAATCCTGTAGACTTTGAACAAACAGACAGTCTGTTTGTTTACACCGCTCCTAATTTAGCAAGGGACCGGAAATCCTCGTCCTCGTCTTGTTTTTTTAAGCTAGCAACCATTGCGAAGGCACGAGGATCAGTGCGAGGAGGGAGGGCTCGGGGGTCCAAAGCCTCGGCCTCCCGCAGTCGCAAGGCTGCAGCCTCGGCCAAGCGAGCCGCCAGGAAGCTGAAGCGCCAGGAGCGAGGGTGGCGGCCCAAGCGAGCCCTGGGCCCTTACATGTTCTTCTGCAAGGACCAACATGCCAATGTCACGGCTGACAATCCCAACATCCCCTTCACCGAAGTTGGAAGAATACTCGGTGCTCAATGGCAGCAAATGACTGAGAAAGACAAAAAGGTTCCCCTCTCCTCTCTCAAAAATCCAAACATCGAGTTCAATTTACCCAATTCGTAGTATTCTTGACACCTTGGGTCGATCTGCACATTCAAGGAAAAGAATTAGATGTCCAACATGCTCAGGTCCTCAGGCATCTTCTTGCATCTTGAGTTCACAAATTTTGAACAAGTCCCTGGCAGCAATGGCTCTCGGATTTGACACTTGTGAGCAGGCAGAAGTAGTATGTCGTTGCACACCATTCTCAGTCGTATTGATTGAATCCAAATCATGACCTGTCTTTGTACATGTTGTCAGCTAAGATGAGTGCACTCATAAAATGTTACGTTAATCTCCAACAAAGCATTTGCACAATTAAAACGCTAGGTCAAATCAGTACATTCAGTCACACGATTGCCAAATGTGTTACGCAGCCCTACACTAAAAAGGCCGAGGCAGACAAGAAACGATACTTGAAGGACCTGAAGCGCTGTAAAAATAAATGAACGGCGAAGAAGTGACCACTGCTCTTGGGCTGTGCCAGTTATTCCACTTTTGCGAACTTTTGCAAACTATTGCGATCTTTTTCTTCACGAATAAGTAGCTGTGGTTACCAAAGATTTAGGATCAGACTTTCTTCTCCAGTCTCTTTGCCTTCAAAATGACAGGGTTAGATGAGGACGATGGTTTCTGGGTGCCGGAGCATGCACTACCTAGTAATTAGAAATCAATCTTAACATGGAGCATTGGATACCGCCCCTGGTGCCTGGCTGGGGTGTGACGTCCACAACTGTCAATAGTCGCTCTTGTCACATTTATGCTAGCAGCACTAGATCCTGTGGACTCAAATCCTAGGACGTCAATCAGGAATACCATGATGTGAGGTAGTTGAGGACGATAGGAAAGAAAAGTGGAGTGCCAGACTTAGAATTGCAGGAATTCACACCCCTGTTAAAAACTGCATTAAAACCTCACTAGAAAAACAATCTGAAATTCACTTCAGGTATCTATCATGTAATTACAGAGCTACTAAGATGCTACTCATCTCCCAAAAAGTAAGTGTCCGTCTTTACTAAAATCACATTGCAATTTACTCCAACACCATCTTGTAGAAGATAGAGTAGATTACTGGGGCCCGTCCATCCACATGCTAAAACACCCCACTTCATCCTATTCACTCGAAGGCCTAATGACTGATTACCACATGATCCTCAGGACAAGCCACTTCATTACATTTAGAAATGGAGAAAGGCTGTGGTTTGGGGTGTCAAATAGTCCAACATTTTTGCAATATATTTTGCGATGCAAACTTGCTGAACAAGCTCACTCTGAATCAGAGTCTGCATACACCGTCGACCGTACAGTTCTGGCTACTTTCTCCTCACCATCTTCATCAACGACTTTCTTAGGGATAAGTAATCCTGGGAACAAACCAAGGTTTCAATCTGTCAGTTTCTTGGAAACGTCAATATTGGCAAGAAATTGATACATTAGTCCGAATAAAACCATGAAGAAAACATAGTACTGCTCATACCTGCTTTAAGAAGGCGGGATTCTAAAGCTCTGGTAGTGAAGTCGTCAACACCTCCAAGCTCCTGAAATCCTATTATTCTATCAACGGCTACCCCGTCCCTGTGAACTCGAACAACATAAAAAATGAGAACATACATGGCAGAACTATTCTCTAATGACAAAGAACCAGAAGTAACTTTATGACGAGGTTGAAAACTTGGAGTGAAATTGTAATCTTCAATCCTAGCTTCTTTCAAAATATCGTTAACGTACACCACGACGAGAGCTTACACTACTCAAAAGAACATACACCACCAAATACTTATTTGAAGTAACACATATATGAGAGGCCTTTATGGACATACAGGTGCATGATATGCCCATCAAAAGTTTCCCACGGCTTCAAGAAGCCTTAATTTCTGTCCATATTTACAACAAGCACGCTCCCAATGCGTCCAGTCAAGAATTAGGACATTCCAGACAGTGGATAGATACCACACCCATTTCAAACGTCATTCACTCAAACTCGTAAAACATAATCCAATTGGTTCACGATCAAAGACAAAATGTACCTAAATAGAATTACACAAGGTAGAACCTTGATTGCCAACTTGGTGATAAAGAATGGACAATTCTGCAAAATAGAGAAGTGATGCTCAGTGTAATAGAACTAACTGATTATATGTAGCATGATGCAAAAGAGGGAACAACATCACCTTAAAGACTAAAAAAGAAAACACAAACCATGAAATCTTATAAGAAGAGGTGAAGAAATAAACCTGAAAATCCAATCACTGAAAACAATAACCAAAGATGTTTGCAAACTGTTTCAATATCAAGAAGAAAGGGCTCGGAATGTTACCTCTGCGTCAATGCAAATGAACTTGGTATCAAAATACTTGGATGTCAGCAGTTTCAAATGCTTGTCCATTATCCTGCACAGCCATCATACACCCTTTCTGAGTTTGAAGCTGCTAACTAGCTAGGTTGGCCCATGCCTTGCTTTAAAATGTAAAAATAGCTTTTGAAGTAACCTTTTGAACAAACTTTCAGTCAACTTTCCAAGTCCCCGACCCCGACAACTTCCCTCCCCACACACAGGCCGCCGCCTTTTAAACCCCATTTAGACTGGGCCGATACCCTAAACTATTCGTAAAAACTTATGTCTACGTGATAGCTAGAAAATAGTTTTGACAATTGTCCAAGAAAGACGTTTTTACGTGTAGAGATAGACAACGCAAGTGAAGGAAGGCTCGATGTGAATTTAGTAAATAAAGAAGAAGGCGTTGATCGGCACCAGAGCCTTCATTGTAGCCACCGACTTACTTGCAGCGAATGAATTCTCGATGGAAAAAGTGGCAGACCACACGAGGGCTCTTGGTTACTTCGCTCAAAAAGTCCCCTTCGGTTACCTACACACAATCAAACCCTCAATAACGTATCATGCAAACTAAAAACCAGTGATACCCGACTGTATCGAGTGACTACAGATGGAAGCCCACAAACTGAACAACTAGCTCGACATGACTAGAGGCAAGAGTGCGCCTTACCAATCTGTATTCTCCATATCCCTGCTGTTGCAATTTTTGCCTCTTCTCTGCTTCTCTCTGTGCAACACAAGCTCCAAACCCATCTATACTTAATGTCAAAAGAGATGTTTATGCAACATCAAGACATCAATTCCAAATACAGGCAAAGACCTGACATCCCCGCCACACTGCCAGCCGTGTTGGTTATCTTCAGAGGAGCTAGATAATAAACCCAAAATAAGTTCCATAAAAAATACAGATGAAGAATGCAATTGTATCAGACTCCATCACACAAGTTTTAATAATCAAATTCATCGCTTCTACCCCTGTCTAAGGTCAAACTAAAGCTGGAGAAAGCGCTGAGAGGGTAGAGAGGCCAAACCTTCATGGCATTGATTCGCTCAGCATGTAACTTTTCCAGCTCAGGATCCTGCTCACAAATAAGCACGTCACCTTAGAAGCTCTGAATGACGACTGATTCATGATTAAACGAGAAAATTAGTGGTATAAGCTTCAGAAATGCCCAAGAGTCGAGGAATTAAGGGAACATACATCCATAAGGTCATCAAGGTCTACGTCCTCATGCTTTGGTTGACTACCTTGAGCCTTATATTGGGAAACCATCTCCTGCATACCACCCCAACGAAAACCTTTGTTCAGCGACTTGACATTAGAGCCTCGGGGGTACAATCGCTTAAGACCTAGGAAATTTAGCGACTGACTTCAAGAGAGAAAAGCCATGGAAGTTCATGGACTTGTCAAGTATATGAGAGGCCTTTACGAGGACATGTGCCTTTATAGACATGCTCTTCAGGAACCCCTCATGGCTACAAAGAACCTTGTTGTACGTCCAAGTTTACAACAGAAACGCGTTCCATGCGCTCAGTCAAGAAAAGGACATGATTCAACCATATAAAATCGAATACAGAGCCCTTAGAAAAAGAAAACATAAATGGAGGCCATGCCCACAATCGCAAGGGACCCTAATCAGAAGTTCACCTGGTGCACATCCCATAATCAATGTGTACAAATTGTGGAAAAAGCGATCGACTAATAACACTCTGACCCGTCCTAACTTTCGCATACAGTATCCAAATACCGCATTCTTTACAGTGTTGTAATCGTCACACATTCGCCAACAGAAATTGACGACTCGGCCATTTCAGATGTCCCTACCTTATAAATGGGAGTCACGACCACAACACTGAACACAATAGATCTAACCTCAAGAACTGGGTCAAAACTAAACCCTACATTTCATTCTTCTTGATTTTTGCAAGATCCCAAGAACTGGGCCAGAATAAAACCCTAAATTTCATTTTCCTTCATTTTTGCACAAGATCCAGAGAACTGGGCCAGCACGTAACCCAACATTTCATTTTTCTTCATTATTGCAAGAAGCTCATATCAGCAGCATTCCAAAAAAAACTCCCCCTCCAACTGCGTGTCTCCAAGCATGAGCACGTTTTGCAAGCAGTGAAGCAAATGAAGCAGTGAAAGGGAAGGTACCTTCTGGTAGTCTCTGGCGGCGGCATTGAGGGCCGTGCCCATGGCCAGGTCGCCCATCTGCGTGCGGAACTTCTTCCCGTCCATGGCGACTGCCTGCCTGCGTGCCTGCACAGACACTGATGCTCTCCTCCACCACCACTACACTTGGACTGCAATGTGCGAGAAACTACACTCGCCTGTGAAATTGGAATGCGAAAGCTGGGTTTATGGGCACCGCAGAAGCGTCTCTCACAGCAGCAGACGATGAAAAACAAGCGCAGTGTCTGTCAGGCAACTATCCACAATTGCGCCGCAGTGTGAACACCAACAGTTCTCAAATGTGAGGTTTGGGGACTATGTGCACCTAAAAGCTAAAAGCGATAAAATAAGAGTTATAGGCAGACCTCAATAAGTGTTACCTCGATAAGTGTTAAAACTCTATATGTGTTATGGAGATTTGTGCTCCCTTAACCCCTAAATGCCCAGGGCACCCAAATCTGGTGTTTGCAAAACTTTGAAGTTAAATAAAATCTAATCAAGTTTCTATTTTTAGTAATTTTTATTTTTAGAAAGTTCTTCTTGAGGTCTAGTTTTAGCAACAAAAATTCGATCTTGAAAATAAATGATAGTGATTTTTCTATTCAAGATTTTGTGCAAGGGTACCCATTGTAATCTTGACTTCCCGTAGTGTTGAGAGCTCTTGAAAATGAGCCTCAAATACATGAGATCTTGAAGAAAAAGTCACATTCAAAATTCATTTAAAAAAATTAATAGAGTAGATTTTAAAAAGCCATAAATTGATTTGGATTATACATGTTAGGTCCTTTAACCTTATATTTTTTTGATCACCAACTTTTTAGATTTGACTTGTGAAAAGAGGATTGAAAGACTTGACATCACTTTTGCAATTTTAACACCCTCATAGTCAAACATTATAATCTTTCACTCCATAAGTGATATTGTTGTGTTTTCTTTTCCTATGATATCTCTAATATGTCTAGTTTGAATTTGTACGGTTACAATTCCAAAATAATTGCTACAACTCATCAAAAAATTGGCATTTTGTTCAATTCAGAGCAAATTCGAAGAAGCTTAAAACAAGGCTTGGGCATTTAGGGGTTAAAATTAAGACTAGTAAGTGTTATGTGTTAAGTGTTACACAATGTCGCACTCCCAACTTTGTTAATTTTACCTCAGTAAGTGATAAGTTTCCAAAAAATGGCTTTTCGTAAGAGCCATCACTTGGGGGAGATCATTTTGAGGTAAAGTAATAGTTTCTAGTTGCAAAGTGACTCTAGATGTCCATTCTAAAAACAAACTAATAGGTAGATGTATTTTTAAGCTCATAAACTAAAAGATCATATATTTTTAAGCTCATAAAATAAAAGATAAGTGTACTTTTACATTTATAAACTTAAAAATAAAAGGCAACTAGGCAAGGCGGGCATGATTATAAAAAGGGACTGAAGGCTATAGAATTATTATTTGTGTTGTGAACTCATTCATTCATAGAATATATGTTGTTAGAGTTTTCACTTGTATTGCAAATTCATCAATAGAAGATGTATTGTTAAAGTAAATTTCCTACAGTTTGCAATGGCAAAGGGTCATGAGTTCACGTTAGAGCAAAATCAAGAGATTATTCAGTATGATCGTGAGACTGTATTAGCTAGTGGTGGAAAGATTACCAATAGAGCATTACCTGTGTGGGCCAATGCACACTTTCAAGTAAATGCGTCTGAGATGAATATTGGAAGAATAGTAAAGCAAAAAGAACACTTTAGTAGACTTGACGTTGGGCACCTCGGTGATTCCAAGCGCTTACGAAAGTCTCAATGCCGAGAAGTGGAGGAAGCCACTTTTACTTGGTTTACGACAATGCAGGAAAATAATGTAGCTTTATCTGATGACCTTGTGGTGGCTGTTGCAAAGAGATTTTACACATTACTTCCTAGAGGTGCTAACGAGAAGGAGCTTCAATTTTCTCATGGATGGGTGCAAAATTTCAAAAAGAGATATAATATCAAGGGCTATACCCGTCATGGAGACGACGCATCAGCTGACGTTTATGAAGAGGTTTTAAAGAAAATGGAAGACATCAAAACATTGATATCTCAGTACAGGAGTTGTGATGTTTTCAATATGGATGAAACTGGTCTTTTTTACAAGTTGGAACCAAATTGTATATTAGCTACGAAAAGGTTATGTGGAAAAAAAAGCAAAAGGAGCGCACCACGGTGGCACTCACTACAAATGCTGACGGAAGTATCATTCTTCCTCTATTGGTTATCAATCAATATTTGAAGCCTTGGGCTTTTACAAACAGACACATTCTAAACCCAGAAAATCTAGGTATACAATGACATCCTAATAAAAAAGCATGGATGACAACACAGATTTTTGAATAATTTATGTTATATTTTGAGAAGAGGATGGTAAGTGCCCAGAAAGATAAAGTACTTTTGTTGGTGGAATATTTTTTTAGACATCAAGTACCTAATGTAGGTTTAAGATTGAAGGTGATATGATTAGAGTTTCTGCCTCCAAATACAACTAGTCGTTTCCAACCTATGGATGCAGGGATCATTGCATCATTCAAAGCTCAATACAGGAAGTTATTAATTCAACATTAAATAGATTGTATTTCAACTAGCAAGAGTTTTGCGATTGATGTGTACCAAGCTGTGACTATGCCCAAGGCTTCAAATATTGATTGATAACCAATAGAGGAAGAATGATACTTCCGTCAGCATTTGTAGTGAGTGCCACCGTGGTGCGCTCCTTTTGCTTTTTTTTCCACATAACCTTTTCGTAGCTAATATACAATTTGGTTCCAACTTGTAAAAAAGACCAGTTTCATCCATATTGAAAACATCACAACTCCTGTACTGAGATATCAGTGTTTTGATGTCTTCCATTTTCTTTAAAACCTCTTCATAAACGTCAGCTGATGCGTCGTCTCCATGACGGGTATAGCCCTTGATATTATATCTCTTTTTGAAATTTTGCACCCATCCATGAGAAAATTGAAGCTCCTTCTCGTTAGCACCTCTAGGAAGTAATGTGTAAAATCTCTTTGCAACAGCCACCACAAGGTCATCAAATAAAGCTACATTATTTTCCTGCATTGTCGTAAACCAAGTAAAAGTAGCTTCCTCCACTTCTCGGCATTGAGACTTTCGTAAGCGCTTGGAATCACCGAGGTGCCCAACGTCAAGTCTACTAAAGTGTTCTTTTTGCTTTACTATTCTTCCAATATTCATCTCAGACGCGTTTACTTGAAAGTACGCATTGGCCCACGCAGTTAATGCTCTATTGGTAATCTTTCCACCACTAGCTAACACAGTCTCACGATATTGAATAATCTCTTGTTTTTGCTCTAACGTTGTCGTGATGTGGGCCGTCTACTATTTGAATTAAACATCTTATTAGTTGAAAACTTAGTTGTTAGTATTGTATATTGTGAGTTGTTAGTAGTGGGATTTGTAAGTGTTAAGAGCCTTGGTCTTGACTATGTTGTTGCCGGTTGTTAGTAGTTGATATTAGGGTAGTGGAGTTAGGGTTAGGGTTAGCCGGCGGCTAGCCATTGGGGGTTGTGGTGGCTAATAGAGGCAAGGGCTGGTCCTTTGCTCTCTTTTTTTCTTGTCTCTTAGAGAGTGGGAGGAAGTGGGGGTACTTGAGTGAGTGAGTTGTGTTGTTGTTAGGGGAAGTTTATTTAAAGTAAAGTATTGATTTGAGGAGCTTTTGTATAACATTTTGCAAGAATATTGGTTGAGTATTATATTTTGGATCTGGGCTTTTGAAGAGTTGATACATAAGTGTACCAAGTTTCAAATCTAGATCTACTATGGAGAAAACGTTATGAGGTGTTGAAATAGAGGTGTTTGGATTTCAAGGTAGCCAAGGAAGATATATTGAGGAGCGTCATTCTTATTGGATTTTTGTGATATGAACGTGAAACTTGGAGGGTACTTTTTTTATCTTATCTTCTACCTTATGTCAAAAATTTAGCTTCAATGGACTTGAGATTTAAAAGTTATGTACAAAATACAATCGGGGTGTAAAGGCAGTGAAGGTTTGAGAAGTCAGTATTGGGGAAATGTTCACCAAAATTGGACAGTATGTTGAATTGAATTGAAAGTTGGTATGGAAGTATTTAAGTAGCTGATCTACAATGTGGCAAAGTTTTAAGTCATTTGGAACTATTTTCCAATAGTTATGCTAGATCAAAGTTAGGTATGAGAGTTTAGGAATTTTGACAAGGGTTAGAAAGTTAGTATTAGGGAAATGTCCACCAAAGTTGGACAGTATCTTGAATTGAGTTGAAAGTTGGTATGAGAGTGTTTAAGTAGTTGATCTACTATGTGACAAAGTTTCAAGTCATTTGGAACTACTGTTCAATAGTTATTCTAGATCAAAACTAGATATGACAATTTCTAGGTTATTGAAGGAATTATAGGATAGGGATTTGGGAATATAGGGACCTTGAAGGTAGGTTTATGATTATTTAGGGTGTTTGGGGAAATTATTGATGTATACAAAGCACTTTCACAGCAAAAGCTCAGTGCTATTCTAAACCTAATCACAAAACTTTGTGACATCTTTTGGTGAACTCATGACCCTTTGCCATTGCAAACTGTAGGAAATTTACTTTAACAATACATCTTCTATTGATGAATTTGCAATACAAGTGAAAACTCTCACAACATATATTCTATGAATGAATGAGTTCACAACACAAATAATAATTCTATAGCCTTCAGTCCCTTTTTATAATCATGCCCGCCTTGCCTAGTTGCCTTTTATTTTTAAGTTTATAAATGTAAAAGTGCACTTATCTTTTATTTTATGAGCTTAAAAATATATGATCTTTTAGTTTATGAGCTTAAAAATACATCTACCTATCAGTTTGTTTTTAGAATGGACATCTAGAGTCACTTTGCAACTAGAAACTATTACTTTACCTCAAAATGATCTCCCCCCAAGTGATGGCTCTTACGAAAAGTCTTTTTTTGGAAACTTATCACTTACTGAGGTAAAATTAACAAAGTCGGGAGCGCGACATTGTGTAACACTTAACACATAGCACTTACTAGTCTTAATTTTAAGGGAGCACAAATCTCCATAACACATATAGAGTTTTAATACTTATTGAGGTTTGACTGTAGTGAATGTTTTGGTCAAATGGATTAGAAAATTGTAGTGAAAGATATTGCAAATAGAATATGAATTTTGTGCTACTTGAAGAATATTTTATAAATTTTTATAAATTATAATCAATACACTATGGGTTTCTATAATCACTCATAGGCTCGCTAGGAAACAACATACTATGGGTCCCTATAATCAGTTATAGGCTCACTAGGAAACAAACATATTTGCAAATGTGTAGCAACATAGTGTGATGCATGAATAGAAGCACCCATAAACAATCACTTCACCAATTTCCTCAAGTTTTAAGTACGAGATTTTGTGTTTTCATATGCAAATTGGATTTACTTTGGAGCAAAAAATAGGTGTTTGTTTTAGGTAGTTGTTATTTTTATGTGTTGCTACCTTATGTATTGGCACCTACAAGTGACCAAATAAGAGCATAAGCACAATTCATATAGTTAAACTTTTTTGTTTTTTTTGGAGGTCTTTGGAAAGATTAAATGAGAATTGAAGATTCTCTTAGAAAATAATTTTTGAATAATATATGGGTAATCTATGAATTTTGACCATAATTGAGATTTTCAAAAAATATATATCCATAAATATTGATAATTTAAACCACTTTTGCGTCATTCTACATTTGAATTTCTTTTGAAAAACTTGAAGACATAGTGACAAATTCTTGCAACAAAACATCCAAATTCAGAAAAATTTCAAAATTTCAAACTAGATTCAAAATTAGGTTTAATAAATTCAAGGTCATTATATAAGTCCAAATGCAAAAGAGATAATTTTAAAAACTGAAATTGAGACCAATAGCAAGAAATTAGAAGAAGCTCCATGCATGTGTGATTTTGGTCAACAATTCTATATATTATCTAATTATCCCAAGTAGCCAAAATATTGTGAAAAGTACATTCACACCAAGGGGGCATATCTTAACTCCTAAATACCCAAGTCTTTTTCTAAACTTCTTGGAATTTGTTTTAAATTGAACAAAAAATGAACATTTGATGAGTTTTATAAAAAAAAATTGAAATTATAACCATACAAATTCAAACTAGACATATCAGAAATCACATGGAAAAAGAAAACACAACAATATCACTTAAGGATTGAAAGATTATAATGATGTATTATGAGGGTATTAAAATTGTGGAAGTGATTTGAAATTCTAAAAACCTTCTTTCCACATGTCAAATCTAAAAAATTAGTCATCAAAAAAATATGATTTAAAAAGGCATAATATGCATATCTCCAATCAATTTATATTTGCAACTCATTTCCATGAGCCCTCAATACTGAAAATCAAGATTTACAATGGACATCTATGCTCAAAATCTTGAATAGAAAAGTTTATAATCATTTTTGAAGCTAAAACTATACTTCAAAAGAATTTTTCAAAAATACATACTACTAAAAATAATATCTTCGCAAGATTTTATTTAACTTCAAAGTTTTTTCAATACTAGAATTTGGTGACTTAGACATTTACGGGGTAAATTAAAGTGACACTCTCCTACCACAATGAAGGCTAATATTGGAAGAGTATAACATAGTGGAGTTTCATTCACCCTTGATCTCAACAAAAATACTTTGTCCCTCTCAAAAGATGAAATATTTTATCTGAGTGTCAATGTCCCCTAAATAAGTTAGGCATCCCAATTTGACAATGCATTAGTTCCCCCCTTTCTCAAAAAAATCACAAACCGTTGATTTAAAAAAAAATGTTTCCCCTCCAAGATGCCGTTGATTTCTCAAAAAATCACAAGCCGTTGATCTTTGTGAGATTCAATCCAAGCCATACAAATATGAATCCAAAATACAATATTAAATACGGATATGATATAAATACGGGAGCAGATATGGATACAAGATACGACCTCAATATATTGTATGTGATACAAGATACGGATCAAAAAATATGAAATATGAAACATGAAATACAAACGATAAGGTAAAGCAGCCCATTGTGGTCAGAATTTGGAGTCTGCCCTCTTGCCACTGCTAAAAATTTTCAAATTTTTTCCCACATAAAGACAAGTGTGAGAAATAGTGAGAGCAATTGAAACTCTATTTTTTAGACAATGTATGAATTTGTTATGAATTTTTGAACTGATCTATCCAAAAGAGTCAGTAGGCTAATTGATAACCAACAAAAACTATATCTAATATGTTCATCTTAATCACCTAAAGCAGTCACAATAATTTCTAATGTGGAAGGCCCTGAAAGAGTCACATTCTACCAAGATTTACACTAAAAAAGTTGGGTGCTCCTAATGAGGTCACTAATCACTCCATGGGGGTCAGGTTAGGCATTGATTATGGCTTGAAAAACTAGCATGGGGTCATTAGGTGTCCACTATGGGTCATCTAACCACAATGGGATGTTTTACCTTATATCCCATATCAATTGGCACTCCACCCCACCTAGAAACTATAAAGGGAAGGGAGGGGAGGGGGTCAAGAAAAATTTATTTAAAAATAAATTTATTAATTTAAATACAAAGGGGGGAAATGGTGTATAAAAAAATCAATGTGTTTTAGTGCATTGTGATAAACTGTGTCACAATGCACTGAAAAGAGGCAGTAACTACTTGCTAACAATAAATTTGACATTGTAGTACTACAATAAATTTGACATTGTAGTACTATACATAAGTGCAAGGAAAGATCAAAACTTAAAAGGCAATTTTTTTAATGGGCAATTTCGTTAAAACGGCAGCATTCCTTTAGAATGGCACTACATTCCATTAAAATGGCACTGAATATGTCAAAGATGGCACGACTTTCTATTAGAATGGCACATGGAGTATGGAAAATAGCAAAAAATCACCACCATTTTAATGAAATTGCCTATTTTGTTAAAAAAAAGGATTTGTTACGTGTTTAAAATGGAAATATTTTCACAAAATTTTATCCTTCTATAAAAAGAAATGGAGACAAAAACCCCCAATTTTTTTACATCTATTTTTAAAATTATTTTCCACCAAACCTGCTCTACAACACATTTTTATGTAGCTATAGTAGAAATTAGAGCCGCGCACATGGGGCTTTACGGCTCTATGAGGGATCCCAAGTGAGGGCCGGAAAGGGGGGGTTCGGGCAGGAGCCCAACCGGTCTGGCCCAATGAACTGTGCGGGATCCGCCCTCTCTGTGTGTTTACCGTACAAAGTTACCGCTTGTAGAATTACATGTATGAATTTTTTTCCACCTTTCTTCTCATCTCGTTCCATTTCAAACGTTCTCCTTCACTATCTATTTGGTTTGAGTTGAAGTTAAATGAATTTAAATGAATGAATTGAATTGGATTTAAATAAATTTTAAGTGAATTTTAAGGAATGAATGAATTTAAATTCATTTAAACATATGAATTTTGAATGAATTGAATTTAAGTGTATGAATTTAACTGAATTTGAATGCATGAATTGAATTTAAATGAATTTGAATGTATGAATTTGAATGCATGAATTGAATTTAAATTGAACTTAAATGTATGAATTGAATTTAACTGAATTTAAATAAATTATATTTAAACAAATTTAAATGAATTGAATTTTAGTATATGTTGTCTGAATTGAATTCAAATTTAAATGAATTGAATTTTAGTATATGTTGTCTGAATTGAATTCAAATTTAAATGAATTGAATTGAATTCGAGTTTAAATGTGTGAATTTAAATGTATGAATTTTATTGAATTTTATTTAAATGAAATGAAATTAAAGGAATTAAAAAGAATTGAATTAAAAGAATTAGAATGAATTAAATCAAAAGAATTTAAATGAATGAATTTAAATACATGAATTTAAATGTCAAATGCAAATGAATTTAACCTGAATTTAACCTTGAATTTAACCTTGAATTTAACCTGAATTTAACCCTAAATTTAACTTTGAATTTAACCTGAATTTAACCTGAATTTAACCTTGAATTCAAATGAATTAACTGCTGGTGCACCGGTGGTGGGGGCCCGCCCTTCTCTGTTGGCTCATCTGGATGAACTCTGTTCACTATCCAGGTCGGAGCCAGCCCTGACCACGCTGGACTGATGTGACATAAGAGAAGGTGATATTAAAGAGGTCGGTGTACTCAAGGCCCGAAAGCCTCGTTTGATGCCCCATGTTGTGTGAGCGCGTTTGTGACCCAAAAAATGGGGAGCCGAGGAGGACTGACGAAACAGGCGATGCTCTTCAACAAGTCGCTGCTTCAATATCTCGCCTGTCCTCTCTCCAAATCTCCTCTCAGGTACAAAATTCCACACAACTTCCAAAGCCATTTGCCCATTTTAGGGTTCGTCCAATTCACAGTTTGAAATCGTCTTTTCTCTTTCTGATTACTCACCCACGCTTTGTGCGTGCAATCGAAACCGTGGTTAGAAGTTTGATCAATCTTTTCAACGTTTTGAGGACTGTTTTCATTTTCTTTCTTTTTGGTTTGTTTTTTAAGACATTGAGTTCAATGGGTCGATGATGTGTTGTGGCGATGTCGAATGGTTTTGCAGGTATTGTGAAAAGTCGCAGGAGCTTGTGAGCGACACCCTTGGTGTAGCTTACCCGGTCAGTGGCCGAACACCCTCGTCTTGTACAACCATCCCTATATAATTGCACATTCGTTGTGTATCTTGGCGCATTAGAGTGGTTTCAGTGTACATAGAACCTTTCACGCTTTGTAACAAATGTGAATTGGGTTTCTTTTGGTGATTGAAAGTTCTACATGCAGACCTCTATAATGTTGTTTCTTAATGCGCAAATGCACGTGATTACGTGGGGTTTTGTCAAAAAGGCTGTAGGAGTCAAAAAGGCTGTAGGAGTCAAAAAGGCAGTCTAGAACTTATTCATGACTTGCAAGTTGCATACAATTTGTTCATTGCTTGTGGTTGTACGCGATTTCTTGGGACAAAATAGAATATGGTAGTGAGAGTAGAGAGTGAGTTTTGAATTGAGTATGTCCTTTCTTCATTCTCCAGGGTTTAGTGTGAGAATGGAGGATATGATATTAGAGAAGGTGATAGCAAAGAGGTTTGGGTGTACATGGTGCACAGATTTGTGTGCATTTTTGAAACAACCCAAATTGAACCTAATGTTGTTTTCAGTAATGTTGTTTTCAGTACTCTTTGAGTGGTTCATATGAATCTTTCTTTTGTTCAATTTATTAGTTTTTGAACAACTCGTACAGTGATTTTTCACTGACTCTGCTGATATGAAATTTGACCCCAGCTGAATTTTGTTTTTCAGATATTATATATTTGAAACAATTGGTCATGTTAATGAAACCTCAGTCCTGTAGCGGCAAGTCATCATTTTGTGTTGTATCATATGCAGATCATTGATGGAGTTCCGTGCTTGATTCCCATGCGAGGACGTATTCTGGACAGCTCCAGGGATGAACCGGGCTCAGCCAAGTGATCATCAACAGACTCAGATCGCCATTCCTTTTCGGTAGCAATCTGGGTAAATTTTTTTTATAATGAGGATCCGTAAACCCATTCACAGATCTGAATAGATGAGGGGGGCAGAGAATTTTAGGTTTTCTTGTGAAGATGAGAACAGCAACCTTCCGCCCCATGACATCTGGTACTTTCCTTGACTGTGTCTGATTTGTGATACAAAAGTAGAACTTGCGCATTTCAACTTTCTTTTGGTGTGTTCACTCTTGTACTCTTCATTTGAAGCACAATAGCATTTTTGCTTGAAACCAATGTAGCATTTTTCTTGACCAATTTAGATATCTATGTTCATAGAAACTATCAATATAATGATTAATGAAAGCCTCAAGCTATTACCCCCTGCAATATTACTCATAGATACACTAACTAAAGGTAACAGCACCTAAAATGGAATGAATAAGCTCTTGAGCTTGGTTCCTATTATTAAACTAAGTTTTTGTTTGGTCTTGTTGAAAGTTTGAAATCAAAAGTGGCTTTTCGAGTCTCTATACTTGCATTTTCTTTGAACACCTTGCTAATAAACTATAAATTTTTTTGAATGTCAAAATTAAGTGTATCTAAAGTGATCCTAGGTTCTCATGATTAGAAGTTGTAAATTTTATGTAGGAATCTATAGGGTTGGTTTTAAAAATAATTCACAATTAGGTGTAGTTATTTTAAATAAAATTTTTAATTCAATGGTTGTAGCTATTAATCATTCTATGCTTGGTCTATAAGTCATTAGTTATAGTCATATAGTCTAACTTTGAGGATTAACCCATAAATGTTGTGGCCATTTTTTGGTCAATGAATGATAGAAAGTCTTTGTGTGTAGGATAGAAATGCAACTATTCATCCTTGGAATTTTACACGAAAGGGAAGGTCTTGTTTAGTAGTTTGACTTCTAAAGTAGTATGGCCTTAAAGTGACCATTTAAGGGCTGGTTTCCCTTTTTCGAAGGTTTCCATGAATAGAAATATTTTTGGATCATTTTGCAGAGAAAGAAAAATGGATGTGGAATGTCACACAAGTGGTTTCATATTTTTTGAATCATTTTTGAATTACTTATGAATTTAAAAAAAGAATTGTTGTAGGCACCTATTTGTGATCCTAGGTCTTTCAAAATCCAACCACTTACAACTTCTAAAGTGATTTGAATAAATGAAGGCCAACAATTGGCTCTTGCAATAAATAATGTTTTTCTCTTGATTCTCTCAATGGCTTGAGAGGTCCATTTAAGGACCACCTACTATCCATTTCATACCTAAATATAGGGGCAATTTAAAGAGGTTGCTCGCTTTTAGAGCAGACTACCTTAATGAGTGTTTTAGGATTTTTTTGGAAATGAACTATTTACACAATGTCAAAAGGGATGATTTCCACGGTAACAGGCCCATCCTTTAAGGTATCAATTGGTTTGCACTTTCTATGTAATGGTTGCTTTACATTTGGTACTAAGTCAAGAAATTCAAAAGATCTAAGCATGGTTAATTATTTAGTGCCTTGGGGACCTCCAGAAGAAGAATTGGGTTCTAGAATATAAAGTTCAAATTTGTACTCTCTTTGAATGCATACTATGCAAAAATCAAATTATGATTTGAAACTAACATCTTTCAAAATACATAATTGCACATAGGTGCTTGTTTTATATATGTAAGTTGTCATGCATAATCATGAGAAAAGAATTGGCCTTGGTTGACTTCTGGGAGATGAAGAAGGTAAAAGAAAGACAAATGATTGAGTTTTGTCACAAAAAAATCTCATAAGTGCTCCATAGAAGTTTTTAACTACACAACTTTTAGTACAATGTTTTTCTAAAAATGAACCCAATAAATTATTACAATTTTTTGTCTTCCATTTTTCATATTGTAATCTTGTTCCTAAATCACTTGTAAGTGGTTATTTGCTATATAATTCTTAGGTCATCATATGTTTTGAGTCATGACTTCAAAAAATCATTGAAATTTTTTTAGGACAATAGAGCACATGTATATTGTCATTATTAAACTAGCAAGTGCACACATAGCAGAAACGTTTTGTAATAGATGTTGAATTTTTTTTCCTCACACTTATTATTCACTGAATCAAAGCACTTCAAATAATATTTTTTTCTCATTTGATATGTACTTCATACAAACAGTAGGATTACATCTTATTATTCTTAAGGAATTTAAAATGTTTATTTAATATATTTGATCAAAATTACCATTTACACACAATATTTGAAATGAAATTAACATCTTATTATTCTTAAGGAATTATTGGATTTCTAAAATCTTAAACAATCTTATGTCTAAATATGCTCTTTTTTCAAATATCATGTGTAAATGGTAATATTCATCAAATAAACCATAATTTATTAAAGCATATAAGGTTAAATAAATATATATTTAGAAACAAAACATGACCACATATAGAGGTCAATATATTAGTATTATAGATAAAATACAATATGATCTATTAAAGCATGTAAAGATAAGTAAAGGTACATTCAAGAACAAGACATAACTACATATGAAAGTTAACTTGGAAACAATATTGAAGACTTTTTGGATGATTTTTGGATGATTTTAAGAAGGGTTGTCAGATGCAAAAAAATAAATTTTCATCCAAGTTTTTTTGTAAAGAGATGCTTCAGTACATTTTAAGTACATTTTGAATGTTCCTTCACTATTGTATTATTAATTTTTTTTAAAGAAGTAAATGCTTAATCCATATATCACCCTTGTAGTGTATTTTGGTGTCTTCTTGTTCTTTACTCTTGGTGTGAATTTCAGCTATAAAAATAATGTTTTTAGCATTATGACCAATGAAATGAAATTTATCAAGTTGAGTTTCTAATCCAATTGAAAAATTCTTAAAATCTAATATTTTATTGCAATTGAACTTTAACCCTGGAGCGTCTACACTCTTCTCTAGAATTGACAATTTGGAGAAAATCATTATAAAGTGCTATTTGCAAGAATATTTTAGAAGTGATACACAAAGGAAAGTTGTAGATTTTGAATTTTAGATTCCATCTATATGGTTAGATTCACCAATACTATCACCAATATTTTTCTATAAATTTGGAAAGGAAAATTTCAAAATTCCTTCAAAATTTGATTATTGGCAAAATATCATCATTTTTTGAGCAAAACTTATTGGAATGGATTCAAGATGAAGTTCTCTTGACATGGTGATTTTTTGAAATTTTTGTGTTCTTTACATCTATGACCTCATTTTTGCTAACCTAGTTTTGAACTGTAGTTTGACCACTTGATATACTTCAACATTTGTAATTTTAGATAAATTTGTATTCTAGCAACACTAAATCCAACCATTAGATAAGACGTGAACTTGATAAAGTATCACCAAAAATTAAGATGACTTTCATCCAAGCAGGAACGACAGAAACAAGAACTTCAATCTATTCATTGTTCAAAAAATGAACATCAGAGCGGTCTAGGGTTAAACCTACAACCATGGTTTATAATTTTCTAATGAGACAATGACTTTGGTTTATTCCGTGATGTTATGAACTACAATATATACCTTTGAGGAAAATATCATATTTTTTAGAGTTTTTTTCTCATTTTTTTAGAAGTGCCAAAGTAGCAATAAAAAATGTTATAGTGGTGCTCCAAATTTCAACAATCATCCACATATTGGATAGAAAATATCACATTATTTAGCACATATTACATATCTATAATTTGATTTTCATTCACAGTTTGGAAACTTCATCTAAGATTTTTTTAAATTTGAATTGTTTTGGCAATTTCATCCAAGTTTTTTGGAAATTGTTTTAGCATTTTTTAGCCAAATTATTTTTTCTACACTCTAGAAAGTAGAAAAATAAAATAAAAAACTAAATATAAAAAATTATTTTAAAAAAACAAAAAACAAATATATTTTAACAAATTTTATATTTTATATGGATTTCTAAAAAATTCCTCATAAAATTAATAATAATTTCATATTTTCACAAAAGACATGATTTCATTTCTAAAAAGAAATAAAAAAATAAAAATTCATTCATATATAGTTGCAAATTGGTAGCAAACAAAGTGAAGGAGAATTGAATCCACGGTCATGGGTCTATCTTATAGGAGTTAATCCTTAAATGACAAACAAGTCATCATCTATTAATAGAAATCATTTGTTTGAATACTGTGTGAATTTTTGGATTAAAAAAATGAAAAAGCACTCATTGGGAGACAAACTACTATAGAAGACCTTCCTTTTCACACAAAGTTTGGAAGATGAATAGTTGCACTTTTGTCCTACATAAAAAAATTCATTGGCTAGAAAACATTCTCAGCACCCTTCAAGGGTTGAAGATGCAATATTTCCAAAAGGTGATCAACATACCCTAAAATCATTAAAAATGTTGCCCTCAAACCACTTCCATCCCTAAATTCACTCATCATACTCATATCCTACTAAAAATAAATGTTCTTCCCCCAAAAAACGAAGTGCAAATTGAAGGGAATAAATACTATACTTGAAAAATAAAAGTGACTTCTAAATGCCACAAGGTCACTATTCCCACAAGCAATCAACATTCACTTGTATACACATATCATCCTCCTTGTTTGAACCAAATGTATGATACTTTCAAAATTAATGCCATATCTAATGCCAAGCAATCAAATTGAGTTCATCTTTATAAGATTTCTATTACAATTGACATGACTACGAGACCTAAAAATCAACAATTGATTCAAACCTTCTACAATTCATGCCCTAACGAAGTGACAATATATGGAATTGCACCATTTCCACCTATTTTAAGAGTACAAAATTTCATAAAAATTGCACATCAAAGAAAATCACCAAGAAAAATAGGACATTTGTCACCTTTCTTACACCTTACAGTTGCTTTCTTATACCTTCTAAAACACACAGTAGACACCAGGAGGGCTAATGATTTCAACCCCCTTTACAGATTAACAGGGTTAACATCTAAAACACAAGCAATAATCAATGTCTAGCACGTTTGAGTGCAGAATCGAAGCACAACTGCCATGAACCGCGACCACAGCAACAAGAAAGAATAACGCAAGCCTTGGCAGCATTCCTTCGCAACATTCACAAGCAAACCAAGGCAACCAAAGGTTCACAATAAGTACTTGAAAGCAGTTAAAAGTTTAAAAGTGAGATACAACGCTCCATCAAACAGAGAATCCTGTCTCAACCACTCTAAAGAGCAGGGCAAAAAATTATCTACAGTGTTAGGTGCCCAGGCAGAGAACTCGTCCTTCGTTTCTCACCAGCAGATGTTCCTTGGTTCAGGTTTGACTTCAGCTGGCCGTTCTTTAAATACACACGCAGCTTGTCGCCAGAAGAAGGCACGGCCAATCTAAGGTCAATAATGGGCTGGACAAGAGCTCATCTATCATAATTGATACCTGATGTCATTTGAAGTTCTGGAAAACAAAGCTTTGCGAGGGCGCCAGTTCCTCAGATTCCAAAACGGAACATGGTTGATAGAGTCAGTGCCATCTGTATGGTAGGGTTGAGGGATTGAAATATTTGGGAAACTTTTCTAAAAGGCACTGACTCAAGATACTGGTCAAGGAGAAGGGAGCGAGGATTTATGTGGCAAGTGCAGAGATAGAACATCCTTTAATTTCTTAAATGTGACGGGCTTGGTCATGAAGCTGTCCATCCCCGTTTCTGAACATTGCCGTTCACAGTCAGACAATGCATTTGCAGTCATTGCAATAATGGGCATCCGTTTCACCTTTCCATCGCCAGTTCCAGGCGCTGGCGGTGATTTTTTCTGGAAAAACTTCGCTGGGAATCCCGACGCAGCACCCGGAGAGCCTGAATTTTGATCAGAAGGTGTGAGAGTACTTTCTTCATCCCAATAGCCCAAGTTTTCGTATCTACGGATTCGTCTGGTCACCTCCAACCCATCCAGAATTGGCATGCATATATCCATCAACACCTGAAACATGCATTAACTATCAGATCAAAAAGTGCATAGCAAGAGTACCACAAGAATCGGAACGCTTAACCATAATCACCTGCGCGGATTCTAAAATATGGTCAAGCAAATCTAGTGTTGGAAGAAACCAGACAAAGCTCATGTCTTCAACTATAGGTCGTCAGGTAAAGAAAAGATTCCAAATTACAAAAGCGTTGGAAAGCGAAAAATCATAAGTAGATTACCAAATCATAGTGCTTTTCTTGCAGGGCTTTGATTGCTTCCATTCCGTTATAGGCAACATCGGCAGATAACCCAAGTTTCTTGAGCATCGATAAGGCTACCATAACGTTAACCTGGAGTTCTCAAATACAGGGTCGCACGTTCTTAGTTTGAGTCTTCCAGCATAAATCAATTGTTCAACAGATCCCAAACACTTGAACAATTGATCCCCAACAGTTTGAAAAAATCCCCAGCAGGTTCTTAGTTGAGAACAGAACTTTCGTTTCAAGCCATGTACACAACATCAATCGCTAGAAGAGACGAACGAATTCATGCAAAACAAACTGAAGACTACAGATCGCTGTCACCTAAGGGCCTCTCACCTTGTTATCCTCTGCTAGCAGAAGCGACGGCAGTTTCTTGTCAACTACGGCTGAAGTAAGAGTGGTCGTTGGTACACTCTTGGACTGATCCACATCAGTCATCATCAAGCTATCAATTCGAGGAGGGTCACTGGAAGTTCTTCGTAGTCCAGTTCGATGCAAGGCACTTCTACTCCGGCTGTCGCTCCATGCAACCTGATGTGCTGAGGCAAGATGAGAATATGAATCATCTTCCAACGCCCTACGTTCACTCGACAACTATAAGACAAATCATAGGAATCAGAGTCGTTAGTGTGGCGTACTTTTAGTGAGCCCCGAGGCAGTTTGGTTGGAACTCTACAAGAGGTTGCGTCCACCAGTGCTGATCGTCGCGGCCCTCGATCATCACCAAGAACTTGGTACGTCTGCAGGTTGGGAAAAAATGTTTCTGCTTTTACAGGATAGCACATTCCAGCTTGGAGTTTATGCACATTGGCAGTTGAATGCGACAGATTCTCTTTAATTGTGGTCTCGCTAACACGATTAGCGGACTCTGACGTGGCAGGTGACGGCCGCTTGCAGCGCAGAGTAAACGTGAAAGTAGATCCTTTGCCTTCTTTACTGACTACGGATATATGTCCATCCATCAACTCTACCTGAAGAGTGCAAACACAAGTAACAACTAAGTGTATGCAGACATGAGCATTATAAGACAAACCATTCTCACAATCAAAACAACTATCCGAGGCTTAATAGCAAGTGACCTGTCTATGTTGAAGTCGCGAGTGCTCCTCCAGTCAACAAAAAGACGCAGCTACTCAGCAACAAGAAAGGACTTAGGAAAAGACCCGCATAAATTTCACTCGCGAATATTCCTGGGCTTTTAAAGAAGAATTGACACCCAATCAGAACCTGGATGCAGTTCTCAAAAAACTCCCAAAACGTTTACACTGTACGTCGTAGAAAATTAAACTTAGCATATCATCGCATCCACATACAGAACATCATGAAGGACTGAACAACTGTTGCACTCCGTACAGAAATTCACTACACATAGGTAAAAGACAGCAGATAGATATTAAAATGAGTCATACCAGCTGCTTGCAAATTGCCAAACCCAGGCCTGTTCCACCATACTTCCTAGTAGTCGAGGAATGCACTAATGTGAACTTCTCAAAGAGTTTAGGCAAGGCTTCCTTTGGTATACCTGATGAAAGATACCACGCGAGTAACATGAAGTGTGCAAGCTATTCCAAACTATTATTGGTACCGTCAGAAGTCGGCCACAGCATCAAGATGACCACCACTCCGGTGCAATTTCTACCTCATTACAATAATAGCAAAACAATTACAACTTTCTTTCCGCAAAGTACACTTTCTTAAGCACTTCTGGAAAAATCAGACAAGAAAACCAAGGACTGCAATTAAATTGACCGAAACAAAAGATGGTACCTATGCCAGTGTCCTCAATTTCAAATTTGAGCCAGAGGTCTCTAGGTGCCTGGTCGATGGTGACGCTAGAATTCTGGTCACATTCCGAGAGCTCACTAACCTGCATATCGTGCATGCCCTACTATTTAATTCAACTACTTACCTCCACTTCAAATTGATCGAGATCTTGGGAACAATATTAAGGCTTGCAATGCCAGGTGATAGATTGCCAAAGAAGTATTTTGACTACATGAGGTCATAAATGCTTATTACATTAGCAGAATAATAGCTCAGTCAGTACAACCTAAGATTGCACTACCGTATCGCAAATAAAGCAGCAATCAGAATTTAAAATAGTTCCAATGGAAAGATTTGACAGCAGCATTGACATTGTAGGTTACTGTAAAGGTTCCATTTTAAGGTGTAGCAGTAATATGACCATTAAAAACCAATGACGTAGATCAGCCTACAAGTGCCAAATCCAAATGTGTGAACAACTTACAGCTGCATGGACGTCGTGAAGAGTATATCCTGCGCTGTGCATCTTCATGAGCCTTTTATGATACGCAGCTCCGGTGTGTGATCCTGGTCACAATTCCATTAACCCGTCACAACTAGATATCAACCCAAACTCTGGCAACAGAAGAGCAATGATCAACGTGAAAGGCAGTAAGAACAAAGCCAAGAGACGTAGCCACTGGATCTGAACAATAGCAAATCATACGAGCTCAAGCAAAAAAATCGTGATTTTAGATTCTTGTTCAAGTTCGCTTACCTCGAATAGCTTCATCCATCTCATCGTCGGTGATGGGCAGTTCAGGCAGGGCTCTGCGACCACCTTCCATCAAAGGATCCCAATTCTCCCCACTTCCAATCTGACCAAATCTCAGCAAAGTGGACCTTTCAATCAAGATGTCCGATGTGTTTCTTTCCTTTCTGTTTAAAATGTCTTCAAAGCTGTCAAGTTTGCTTGCTATGACCAACGTATCTGAAATAGAATGCTTTAGATCCGACTTTCGGGCCTCCATTGAGAATTTTGCGACGTTCAATCGAACCTTCACATGACCCTTCCTTGTGAATTTCACTGCATTAAACACCTGTAATGTTGCAAAAGGTGAGAAATAGAATCAAAACAGGCCTTCCCGTCTTAAATGATTTCTTACCAGATTATGAATAAAGCAATTGACAATCGAGAGAATATCATCGCTTGAAAAAATACTTCCCGTCTTACTGATTTCTTACCAGATTAGTGATTACTTGTTTGATTCGCAGTGGATCACCATATACCTATTTCACATACAAAATAAGCACTGTCAACGTCACAAATACCAGAAGGAAAGCATATACCACATCCAAAGAAGCATAAAACCTACAGACCAAAAACAGAACATTAGGGTAAAACCATCAGATGAACGTTGGAGAGGTACCGAATAAGGTACGTCGTCTCCAATATCAGCCTGAATGCTGATGCCACGGTCTTTACTCGCCGCAATAGCTGTCCTGACTACATGCTTTACAATATCCCTCGGGTTAAGCTCTCTTTCCTCCAACTTCAACGTACCTTCACATGAAAACAAGATGCGATGTATTCATCTGAACTTGGAAAAGGTCATATAAAAACGGTTTTTTAAAACCCCAAGGACAGATTCTATGGGCAAATAGTCAGACGTTATTTTCAAGTGTAATTTGGCCATTTAACTTACCTATATATGTTTTAATTTTATATTTTCACTAAGTGATTTCATATGCATTAAAGGATCCCTGAAAAAAATGTAGCTTTTAAAAGTTGAAGTCAAAAATGATACTAGTAATAAATTGATAAACACAACAAAACAAATCCAATGAATTTGAAATTTCTTCTCAAAGTGCAATTAACAATGAAGTACAGTGTTATAAAATATCAAGTAACAGTTTTATCTTCACACTCTAAGCAGTTGTATTATAAATAAATAAAATATCTCCAAAATGAGAAAATTCATAGAAAAAACCACAATGTTGTAAAGTTTGGATTTCGAACATATAGAAATTGCAATTAAAATATCTCATAGAATTTCGGTAGTAGAAAAAACACGCCTTCTCCCGATTCCCTTGAGAGTCTTATAGAATGACGTACCGGCTTCAACCTTGCTTAGGTCCAGAACATCTGAGATGATTGCGAGCAATACATCTGCGCTGAAGACCATAGCAGACACAAGCTCCCGCTGCTCAGGATCCAACGGGGTGGTGGCCAAAACTTGTGCCATTCCTGAATCGACACACTGATCTTAGTGATGTTTATAAAACAGTATTCACAACTGCTGCCCCTTCAGAAAATCCAACATTTGTAATAGCACAATCAAACATGCATACTAACTGCAAGTAAGTATGCTACCCTTTCGCATGGCATACTTTTGATGCATTAGGTCCAGACATGAAAGTGGAAAGTACCAAGTACACCATTCAAAGGTGTTCGTATCTCATGAGACATCACGGCGAGAAAATTATTCTTTGCCTCCATTGCCTCGTCTGCATATAATTCCGAGGGAGCGTCAGGGAATTTAAGAAAATCCATAGATACATTGAAGACTCTGCCCAAGGCTACCGGTAGAAGATCGAAGTTTAAGAATGGTTCATCCAAACGAAAACATCATTGAGTCGTCTCCTGCACTTTCGCGCTAGGTCCTCAGACTGTGTCACCAGCCATGTACGTCAGGAAGAAGAATGAAAGTCGACCGTACCTGCAAATCTGATGGCTCTTCGCAACTCTTTCTCCGTTGCCTCCCGCACGGCCATCTCTTCTCTCATCTGGGCGAGCCTCTCTCTTGCTAAAGCCTACAAATCCCTACCAATGTGGATAAGCTGACTAACACACTATCTCGAAGGCCTCATTCATTAACATAAAACAAAATTAAAGAAAAGAAAATTAGCCACTTCAACATAAATTAGAAAGATAAATTCAACATAAGTGAAAAAAAGAGAGAGAAAAGACCTGCTCCGTCACATCCATGCATGCAGTAATTACTCCTAAAGTCTGACCAGCTTTGTTTCGGAGTGGTTCACATGCAACGACTAGCCATCTCTTGCCAAAGTCATCCATAGTAACCGTAAGCTCCTTTCCTTGAGCTACTCCTAATTCTAGCACTTCCTCCTTTATTCTCATCGTCTCTAGGGCTCCGGGAACAAGTCCTACGAGTTCAGTGTCTTTCTTTCCCTTCATATCCTGCACATAAACGCCGGACTTGAATTTTGGAGGAAGTCGATGAAATAATTACGTTACAACGGAAAGAATAGAACTTTACCTCAAGAATATAGAAACTATTATGTAGATGTGAGATCACAGGTTAAGTAGGCTAATGAAACCGATGTTTGAATCCAGATGGATCGGCAATTCTTTACACTAACCAACAATCGACTCTTTCAGCGCTCAGTAATCTTGCTCGAGAGACGTCAATCTCATATTGCAGTGGAAAAACTATAAACACGGAGATATTATTCTGCATAAACAAGCTGATATTTGATGCCATGGCATTTGCGAAAAGCTACTCGCAATTCATTGAACGCACCTCGGGAAGAACCTTGGTCACAGGCTGGTCTACAAACCTGTAACAACGGTTATAACATTGTCAGAAAAGAAGTTCATTCGTGATCAAGCAAGACCTACTCTGCATCCCTTCAACGATGGTAAAACGTAACTGGCTGAACCTCCGAATAATAAATAAGCTTTTTATCATAATAATGGACGCTATAGAAACACCAGCTCCCACTTGAAGTCTATGACTGCGTTCCCATACTGTCTAGAATTAAAATGTAAACCTTATCTGAAGTGAATCGTGCCTGTGTGTTACTCAAACATCTGTAAGTCATGAGGTAATCGCGGATTCTGTCTTACTGTGCCAATAGCTCAGTTCTTACTTGACGTATGTGTAGCAAAGGTCTTTGTCACAGTGAGATATGATTACGGGTACATCCTTCAGGACCATCTGAAGAAGTAGCTCAATGTTGTTGGTTCTTTCGAGCACTTCCATTGCATCAAGCCTGTCAAGTCCTCGAAAATGCTCATTATATTCCATCTCAGGCAACTCCATCACAAGATCCTTGTGAAGCCCCTCAGGCACATACATTTGAGCAAATGATGTCCTAGATGCCTTATTTTTGATGGGTGACTTCGCAATATCTGATTGTTGTTCCTCGAATTCGGCTGTTTCCATATACCAAAAAAAGACACGGTTAGCATTGATTGTAAGGAACTGAATGCAACGGTATTATAAGAGAAATCACCCTGAATAATACAAACCTTTCAAAATCCCCATAGTGGCAATGCGCAATCCTAACATCGTTTCATGTAATGCAATCCGTACCAGGAGACACGACTAGTCGGAGCCAATGAAGAACAGTGCAATCTAGCAACTGCCAGAGATTTAACGCATCCAGTATTAAGAAAAGTCCGCTGAATTACTTACCGTACGCTGGAGAATCAATCATACTCTCAACTGGAGGCAAATTTCGCACTTTTTCAACAAAAAGCTGCGTAAGTACTTCTTGTGATGCCACACCCTTTGCATGTAGGAAAAAACCAAGCTGCTTCCGAAGCTCTTCATTCTCTGCAGATAGACTCTTCGCAGTCTTTTGCCAATACTCCACAGCAGTCGCTCTAGCCTTGTCAGCAGACACGATTCCAGTTGACATACTCCTACCTGCAAAAGGAATATCTTTGAGGAAGATTCCTACTAACATAGTTCAGAATGTTGGGACGCAGGCTTCATTTATAGGGCATAAAAAACTCTACCAGCTTAAAAAATGATATTTCACGGACGAATAGTCCATGTTCAAAGAGGAAACAAAAAAATCGAGATGTGCCACCGCAATCAGAAACAGGTCCCAAACAGCTCAACACTCTTTAAGTAACCACTCTGTGATGAAACGATAGACATTACTACAATCACCGCACAGTATTCAAACGAGGGACGGTCTTCGCTTTGCAAATAGAAGAGCTCGAATTCTTGTCATTCAAGAGTGAGCACGTGGACACCACAACATTGTAAGCAAGGAAAGGGCAAACAACCTGTTCCATCGCAAAAGGGGCATACGGACCGGACAGCAGAAGTCGTATCCATCATCTGTGAGGTAGTAAACTCCCATGGAGAAGAAAAGGAAGAGTCAGAAGTGGACGCGGGGGCACGCTCGGAATGCCCACGAGTACTGATTTCGGTCGAAACCGACGAGGAAAAGGCGAGCGAATGAGACAATCCCGACGACAGAAAAGTTTGATCGTTGGCTTTACTCGAGAGGCCATATTCCATGTCCACCGTGCTCCTCGGGTCACCTTCCATACAATCAATACTCTCTGTTCCCCACGCCAAAACGCTCTAAAACAATTGCATACTGCTGCTCCCGGTTCAACGAACCTCGTATTTCCTGCACGGCCTAGGGTTTCCGGAGCCACCACCGCTCTTCAACCGCACCGAGTGAGCACCTCGACGACATCCTTGCCATCCCACCCCTGCCCCTCCCATCCCCTGCCACGGCTCCTCGCACGCATCAAAACCTCCGAAACAAAAAAACTCCAAAAAACTCCAAAAACCCGCATCCCGAACCCCCCCGGAACCCGCAATCCCGAACGCTCCAAATCTCCTCAAGGAACTAAGACCTCTCCCCCCTCTGCCGTTCACGACCTCCACCTAAGACTGCAACCACGACATTGACACAGCCCTAGAGGAAGCTAGACACATTCCATGAGAATGCTGGTAACCCTAGAAGAAGGGGACGAGGAATTCGATCAGTGCGATGAAAATGAGAAGAGCATAAGCTACTGAGACTAAGAGAATCAAAATGCAGTGATGGTGGCGATGGTGATGCAATTGCGCGAGAGAATCGAGCGACAAAGGATCGCCAAAACGGAAGGAGGCTAGCTAAAACTCTGGAACCAAGGACTAGAATGGCGGAGTGTTGCAGCGAAGAGGAGGACTAGCCTGCACGAGTTTGGGTACCTTTCACGGGTACTAGAGCGGTTTGGATCAGAGTGGGACCGGTGACCGAGGGCATTTCGGGATCGCGGTCTTGGGGGAGGAACCCCTCCTCATGCGAGATCATTTCCCGAAATTCTTGCTTGCTGTCCTTGGAGGCAACCGCCCTCTTAAAAATCGTGCCACTAACATTATTATAACGCCTCTTTGGGCCCTTGGATGATTCCAGGGGAGGGATATTGGATGAGAAAAAACAATTTTCATCCAAATTTTGGGGGAGTTGCTTTTGAATTTATTATAAGTGAATGGATATGTGATATTTCCTCCATGGAATATATTTTGACTTTTCTACATAAGAAGTCGCTCAATCCATAAATCATCCTGTAGTGTTTTGGCAAGTTCAAATCCTAGGTCTAATACATAGACTCTACTTTAGATAAGGTAGACTTTGCTTCTCATGCCCCTAAGACATGTCTGGTTGAAATATTTCCAAGAGACTCTTCATTCAAAATGGTCTCTAAGCCATTATTGTTATTGTTGTTGTTATTATGATTATGGTTAATGGTTATGATTATTATCATCATCATCGTTATGATTATTACAACTTATTTCAATCTCCTTGCTCTTAATGTGAATTTGAACCATGAAAATGATCTTTTCTAAATCATGGTCCAGCTAAGGAATTAAAGATCATTAATGTAGTTTGGTTTATATTTCAATATGAAAATTTGAAATTTTCAAAATTAAATTTTTATTGCAATTTGAATTTCGGATCTATAACTAGAATTCTTTGATTTTCTAATTATAGAAATGCATCTTTGTAGTCTTAGGTCCAACGTTTCATGATTAAGTTAATTCAAAGGTAATTTTCAATAAATGGCTAAAATAAAATATCATGTAATTGTAACATAAATAACTTTAAGCAAAAGACAAGGAAATTACTCCTAATTTAGCTACACTATTCACCCAAAGCACCCAACTTCCATTGGTGAATATTCATAACATTGTATACAAGGTAGCATGGTCCTTGGATAGAAAAATGAATTAAATGGTAGAATATTATGATTATTTACAGTGACTATGGAGAACTCGTTAACCCTTAAAGGACAAACTTGCCCAAGGGGCTTGATAAGAAGTCAAATGTAAATTTCACATAGTTCTTGATTTTAAATTTCTTTAAGTTGTACTGAAAAAATGTAGTTTTTGTAATCTACTTTTTATTTTTTTATTTTTTTCAAAATTTTTAAATTTTTAGCACTTTCGAAGGTAGCATCTTCAAAGCTTAAAATACATCACTATTGAACTTTTCTATCAAATTTCTTTTAGTGTGAGCTCAAAAACTATGCAAATTACACCACAATGTTTATAACTATTATCATCATTTTCACAATAAATTTCATATTATTTTTAGCATGTATACTTATTGTAATTAGTGTGAATTCAAAGAATACACAAATTACACAATGGATGTTTATTACTATCGTCTCCATTTCTTCAACAAATTTCATACTATTTTTAATTATTTTTGTTACTAACATAATTTATTACCAAAAACTTATTTTTTAAATCATATAAATTTTAATTCTAACAATTTCAATGATAAATCATAAATTCAAATTATTGAATATATAGCAAGTTAATCCTTAAGCACTCCAACATCCAATATCTAAACAATGAACATATTTATATTCTTGATTCTTTTTCATTATTGTTTGGATGAAAGTCATCCTACTTTGTGGAGAAACTTTATCAAGTTCTTTTCCTATCTAATGGTTGGATTTAGTGTTAGTAGAGCACATATTTTTCTAAAATTATAAATGTGGAAGTATGTCAAGTGGTTGATTAAATTGCATTGACTTTGGTTCAAAATTGGATTTGCAAAAATGAGGTCATAGATTTTAAGAACACAAAATTTTTGAAAAATCACTATGCTAAGAGAACCTCCTTTCAAATCCATTCCAACAAGTTTTACTCCAAAAGTGATAATATTTTGCTTCTAATTCAATTTTGAAGGAATTTTAAAATGTTTCTTTAATTTAAAAAAATACTGGTGATTGCATTAATGAATCTAGCCATATAGATGGAATCTAAAATTCAAACTCTACAACTTTCATTTGTAAATCAATTCCAATATTCTTCTAAATAGTACTTTATAATGATTTTTTCCAAATCATGCATTGTGAAGGAAACTTTGGATGTTTAGGGGTTAACCTTAAAACATTGCAAAGAAAAAAACTGAAGTGACCTAAAAATTTGTAGAAATAAAGAATGCACCTATTCATTCAAGAATATTATCGGATAAGTCACTGATCAACTTTGAGGGTTAACTCCTAAAGCACTAAACTACATTTTGGGGGGCAACATAGCAATTTTGAGCAATTCACTATGACCGGAATTTCTTTTCTTTTGCTGAAATTTTCATATAACATTTTCCCAAGGAAATAGCTTCAAGGCTTGACAATTTTCACAACTTTTGACTATATGATTAAAAATTTATTGTGCAATATGTCATTTTCATTGCTCATTGGGAAGCCCATGCAACTCAAAAAAATTCTTTAAAAATCAGTTTTTAAAAAAATAAAAATTTGAAATTGGTTATTTAGATTTATATATGAGTGGGAAGCTTTGAATCATTCCATTTCAACTAATAAGATGAAAGTTATGAGGAGTTTTAGTTTGTGGGTAGGTACGGAGTTTTTTAAAACTATAATTGTTTTTTTGGAGATTGTAAAGGCATACTATTTCTTTCAATCTATCGCTTGGATCTTTGAGTTTCAAAATTATGTTGTGGATAACTTGCTCAAAAAATTATGTGAGGCATTATGAACTTTTGGACATTGTTGCATTGCATGATTTTTTGGAGGCAATATGTTCCATGTCTTTTTTGCCTTGAATTTTTTTGGACACATTCCTAACATGATTTAAAATATGATAAATTTTTAAACTCAACACCCATAATGGACAAAATTTACTACAATTGATGGTCAAAGGCAACTAAAGTTCTCGGGCATAATGAAATAAATTTTATCTTTCAATCCATATGGTCAAATGTCATGAAACTTTTGCCACTTCTTCTACAAAGTCCAGTACAAGATCCTATGGTTAGATCTTTTAAAATATTTTGTTGAAAATTTTGCTAAATGCAGTAGTGGGGGTAGTTTTGAGTGGATTTTGATAGAAAATGGCCTTGGTCCTTTAGGGGTTATACCAATGATTTACACAATATCAAAATGGATGATTTCCACAATTACTTGTTTGTCTTTTAAGGGTTAAATAATGTTGTGTGTCCATTCAATTTTTCCACATTTTCCAAATTCAAAAGCTCGATTCCTTTACAATTAAAAAATTCTATAGTAGAATTGTCCATTTGTTTAAAAAAATAATAAATAAATAAAATTCTCTGGTTGTTATGAAATTAGGAATACATTCAAGAAAAATAAAAAAACCAAGGGCACATCCAAAACAATGGCAAAACCTACTATCAAGGGGACGTCACTCTATGGGGATTTTGTGTACCACATGTAGTGAAGTGATTTTTGGACCCCCTATTTACTCTGGAATATACTATAATTTCAAACTATAATTTTGAACTTTGAATAATAATGACTATAGATTTCTATTGCCAAAAATTCCCAACTCAAATGACATTTAAAATGACTATTATAATAGGTTGAAAAATGAACTGAAATGGCATGTTTTTCAACTCAAACATTTATGAAGAATACATTTGGATGACCATTGCATCAATATTCAAGAAAAATAAACTTTCAATAGATAATTATTTTTAGGATTTTTTGGTTCATTTTTAGATAATTTTTTATGAAGTAAGTAAGGGGTTCAAAGTTATTTTCAACTCTACTATGTATCTTTTTTTTTCAAAAATTTGTAACTAATTACTATCAATTTAAAAATATCAATAATTCAAAATAGAAAAAACTATTCAAAAAAATTTATTTTCTTTAAATTAAACTTTATGAAGTAAGTGAGGTGACCAAAATCTTTGCCTCACATGAATTGTGTAAATGCATAGAGTGACCTCCCCTCGCCTACTGTATGTTTTTGCTTCAAACAAAAACATTTTCATATATAGTAGCTGACCCATTTCCAATCTATAGGCTACTTTCTTTCCATAAAGTTGTATTGTCCTTCTATGAAGTTGTGGTGGAATTTGAGGAGCAGTTGTGGCACATTATGATTGGTTGTAAGGCTACCAATATTGCAACCAGCCCTTGGTTAATTTTGCAATCAGTCTATGGTCAAAAATTGAAAGGTTTATACCACCATTACATCTCAAAGAGAATCTTTCACTAAAAAAAATTCATAATAATTACATTTTGTATAATAAAATTCTGGAAAAATATAAAATCCTTCCAAACTCTATTTTTGTACGCGGAAAAATTTCACACTCAAAAAACCTGCGCTCCAAACATGCCTATAATTCCTTAAGTAGTTGGAAATGGGTCAACTACCTTACAGTAGAAAGTTTTTTTTTGTTTTTTTTTGGGTCAAATCCTGACTCCTGAGGTTTTAAAATTATTATTATGCATGGAAATTTGATATGGATTCCATTCTGTCTGCCTTGGGGGGGGGGGGGGTCGGTCATAGGGAAAAGGACCTTTTTATATGACACCAAGCAGCTTTTAGATTATATTGAAGGTAGCTTTCTAGCTGCAACTCAACCAACTTGTATAATATTGTACCGGGGATGTAAAGTAAGGTAGGAGGTTCGTAAAGTGCTTGGGCTCTAAACGCAATCACTTCATGAAATGTACACTATTTGTACATTTTGTTTTCTCATTACACAAACAATGTATAAAATAGTGCACATTTCAGGAGGCTCATTGCACTAGCCATGTACAAAATAGTGTACATTGCAAGAGGTTCATTGCACTCGCAATGTACAAAATAGTGTACATTGCAGGAAGACACTTTTGGTGACCATTGCGTTTCAACTTCAAAAATTCATAACTAATTCCATGAAGCTCCAAAATAAATGTGAAAATGACTTGGGAATGATTCTATTTTTCTTTTTAAGGAAAATTTATTGAAAATATTTCAAGAAGTCTAACTTCTCCAAATTAATTTTCAGATCTCAAATAGGCCCATTATAAACCTCCATTAGGAAAAATCTGAACCCTCCACAAAGCCATTAAGGTTTTGATTTTCAGCATGCCGCAGTGCAAGTACAAGAAAAAAAAATAATAATAATATTTTAATTTAATTTTTTTTGGAAACAAATATTAAAATATTAAAAATATTAAAAAACACTAAAACCTGACATGGCACTAATGTGGCGCTGATGTGGCACCAATAGTGCTACATTAGCTGTTGTCATTAAAAAATAATAAAAAATAAAAAATAGTTTCATTTCCTCTATAATTGCACCGGGGGGGTTCAAAACTCGTGGCCTTTGGAAGCCTGAATTTTTTTGTAATGCTACCTTAGTATATATCACTAGAACTCTAAATCCAAAAAATACTACCTAAACCAAAGAAGAAGAAGAATTCTAATATAAAAGCCCGGGGTGAATTAATTGTTTGTTGATTTAGGGTAAGGCCCTTGCTTAAAGGCCTTCTTGAAAATGAAGTTTCTTGAATCTGAAGGTAGAGCCTAAAAGGCAAGGGCACCGTGTTTTCAAATAGACCTAAGAGTAGGGCCCCTTATATGCCTTAAGACCCACAACCGAGGGCAAATTTCATAAAGGATAATTATGATCATCAAGTGACTTCATTTTGAATAGGAAACTTGAGGCTATGTCTTCACAAATTGTCGCAACTATCTAAGCCTTGTTAGAACTTAGATGGTGAAATCCGTTTTTAAAGCCTCTTTTAGGAAATAGACTCTATAAAGAATTGACATGTTCCCTCCCTCCATAAATTTCCAAGTCTATATATGAGGCCAAGGCCATTTGGCCCCCACCATAGTTGGATGGATTGTGTGATAAGCACCTGCCAATAGACAGATTTGAACTTATAACTACTTCATAGTGTACCAAGGCCAAAGCTACTAAGCCAAGGCCCTAGGTGCTAAAGGTGCTTTAGATGTTTGTTAGACAATGTTCAAAGTGTAATAGACATTGAAATTATAGCATGGATTTAGAAAATCTACCAATTCCACTTTCATTTTTCATAATTTTTTATATGTAGTTTATGACATTATGAATTTAGCTTGTTGTATAGAATTGGAAGATGATTACTATGATCCATATTCTAAATGGTGTACTTGGCGTGTATTTTATAATTTTAATATGAAAATGTCATTTCTTTTTAACCCATGAGTGCTTAAGCCTTTCAAGTGTTTTTCCTATGAAAAAAGAGTGGAGGCTTATAGTTATCTCTAATGAAGCAAATTGTTTTGTTATTTTTTCAAAATCTAACAATATAGATGTTTAAAGAGCTCATTCATTAGTATATGTATTGTTTTTGAGTGCAAATTGCTTAGGAGTTGTGAGATTGTAACAAGAAATATGTGTGTATCCTATTTTCAATATGTTGTCCCTCCCTCACTGTTCAAGAAATTTGTGTATAAATGTTTTTTGGGATTGGAGGTGACAAACAATTAGAAATCGTGTTAGCATATTGAAATGCACTTCCAAAAATTTTAAGTAAATGAAGAGCTATCAAATTCATCTTACAATCCACCTTGCAGTTGTTGAAATGTAATTTTTTTTATAAATAGAAATTGCCAATAACTCCAAATCAACACTTGCATGTTTAAATTGGCAAGCTTTACACTTCTACTAATGGTACATATATGCCTTTAAGGAATTCTCCAAAAAATTCAAATATTTACCTTTTTTAGTGAAAAATAAAAGCTTCATGTAGTTCACCTTTGATGCTACTTGTAAAAAATATTTAAAAGTCAAAGGAATTTAATTGCCTACACAAAAATGAGTTGAAAATTTTAGAGTTATTGGAATTATATCAAAAATCTAATCATATGTGTCCCCCAATCGCGTGCTTGGTATTGTCAATATGTCCTTGGTGAGGAGGGGTGCATAGGCTTGGTTTTGTTGCGTTTGAACATATAGTGGAAAATTTAGGGATTTTTGAGTTATTTTCAATTTTATTAAATTATAAAATTACTTTTACTTTTCTTTTGACTATTACAATAGCATAGGACACACTAGTTCCCTTGAAAGAAAGATGCTTGAAATGGACTAAGTAAAAAAATTACAACTAATGTAGCTATTTTTTTATAGATATGTAATTCAAAAAATGTATTATTGACACTATTGGCCGAGGTCCAAAGGGAAAGAGACCTTGAATTGATCGAAGCTTCCTTGAAGAAGTTTGAATAACTAATCTATTCAAAAAAGTGATTCGAATATTGTCTCTTGTAGTATAGTTGCTTGTTTAACCCCTATGATTACCTCCGGGAGTTCTCACCGTATCAAATAAAATAAAACAAAACAAAACAAAACAAACAACTAGACTAATTTAATGGATTGACATTTTTATATTTAGTGCATGTATATTAAGAACTACTTTATTGGTGTATCATCCTAAGCATGGCTTCTTTATAAATTTAGTGTGATTATATGTACTACATTGATAATTTCTTTGAAAGTAACATTACTTCAAAAATCAATAAATAATATTGATTAAAAGAAAAAACATGTCTTTATGGAAATAAAGGTCTTTTGGAAGACACTACCGTACTTGTTTCCAAAGTCTCCAAAATAACATTTCTAAAAATAGATGATAAAAATACCATTTGTGCTTTTCATTTGTAAAAATATTTTGTATAAAATATTATTTTGTTCAGACTTAAACCTCACTAAATTTTCCAATTAAATTAATTGAGTTCTTTAAATGATGTTGACCCTCTATATTGTGAGCTTCAACCTCAACATAATATTCAAATAATTTGAATGTAATTTGAAATAGGCAACATTTGAAGAAAATGGACAACACAAACTATATATGAATCATACATAGTCTATATATGCTTCTTTGTGTAATTGAAAATAATCAATATTGTAAAAAAAATTTCAAAACTTCCTAAAACAAAGTCATGTCAAAATAAAGGAAGACAAATCACGTTGGATATAAAAATTGGACAACTCAAATTGTTTATTAAATTTGAGTGAGGTGCATTGATTGTTTTATATTGCATTTTTTTACTTAAACAAAATTTAATTCTAGAACAAAAAAGATACTTCTCATCGTCTAAATTTTTATAAGAAGAAAAAATTTAAATAAAAAAATACAATATAAAGCAACAACATTGTCTTGTACTAATCAAATTCATTTGAAAGTAAAAAATAGTACACAAGGACTTAATTTTTTTAAATTGCAAATATTGGCCCAAACTAGAAAAGGTTGTAATACTAAAGTTTTTATATGAATTTATATTGATCTTCAAATAATTCAAGAATTCATCTCAATCACAAATTCCTCCAATATGAAGCACTGTAATAAATTGCAACTTTGATAACAATTTAGAAAACAAGTGAATCAATGTTTGTATGATAATCCATACATTACAATTATTTTGTTGGATAGACTATTGCTTGTAAGTTTTGACATAATAATCAAATATTTCTTAAAATAGGCTTATCGTTTAAATCTATGCATTTTTGCATTTCTATTTGGATTTGCCTATATGTATTTATAATGTAAAAATCTATTTAAGATGGAAATTAGATTATTGTATTTAATAAAATTCTTATTTGGTTGTTTTTAAAGTAAAATCAATTAATTTTGAAGTGAAACATACCTACACACTTTGATTTTTCAAATATTTGAAGTGTATATATAAATATATATTTTTAAAATACTGAACAATTAATCAAAACAATTAAAAAGATATAAGTAGATGAAACAAACAACTTTTGGTTATGACCAAGTATGTTAAAATTTGTTTATCTTTCAAAAGATTCATAATGATTCTATTAAAGGCTATTAAGAGTTACTTATTGCAATTGTCACAAGTTCCAAAAACATCTAATTAATTTACATGGAATATCAATATATGAATGTGTATGTTCTAAACTATTCTATCCAAACTAATCAGTGATTGTTCCTATTTTTACATGTAGAAAAATGTTTAATAATTTAAAGTTATATTTAGTGCTTATTATTGAAGTGCTATTGGAATGTAAATTGAAGATCATTTAAAACAAAAAATTAAATTCTACATATTGTGAACGAGTGTAGATAACACCAACTCTTGCACAAATTTTGCACGTATCTCACCTTCCTTTTCTTTTTCTTTTTGTTCATCAATGCTCAATAGTATATCAACACTAGATGCCAAAAAATCACATTCTTTTCAAAATATATATATCACAAATATAATAATTTTTTTCTACTATTCCTATAGTTTATATGAAACAAGTAATAATAGAAATGTAAAAATTAAGATTGGAAAAGATATAAGATGAAAATGTGATTATATATTCCAAAAATGACATACCTAGGTTTGAGTTGTTGGCTTAGAGATGGAGTAGCTTTTTTTGGTGCAACTTTTTCAAAAATATTTAAAGGTGATATTGGAGCATCAATGACATTAGTTATGGGAACATTATACACTAAAGTAGTACAAATTGGATCAATTGAATTGTCTATAAGACCACCAATTTGAGAAGTGGTATCAAGTAGGTCCCCCAAATTTGCCTCACTCAACTCTTTGCTTAAAAGAGATAGTGTTGCATTTGAAGGTGCACCACCTCTTTTGAATTTTCTCCGTCGATGCATGTAAAAATTTGTTAAAGATTTCACAAATATATATCCACACTATTCCTTATTAAAATGAACAATAATGTAACTCCAATATTCAATGGTCATTTAAGGTCCTTATCCAATACTATAGTCCTATACTTCAACGAGTGAAATATGATTGGTCTAAATGATCTATTGTCCAAGGTAGGTCCCCCCAAATGCACCATAGACTTTCAAGATATACCTCCAAAATCAATATATATCTCTGTAGAAGAAACAATTATCGAACCTCTACCAATGAAAACTTTGACCCTTCCAAAATTTTGCATACAATATCCATATGTGGCATTCTTTGTTGTGTCATAACCTCCTTTTCACTCACCAACAAGAAAATATGAAAATTTGCCCAATTTAATAATAGAAACTAGGTACAATAGCAAAAAAGTGTTAGTTAAAGGGATGCTTCTTTTTAATACATTGAACTAAAACATGTCAAAATGCTACTTGTATGTAAATGAAGTAGTGAACAATTCTTTTTTTTAATAGATAAAACTAAAACATGTCAAAATATTACTTGTATTTAAACTAATGAAGTAGTGAACAATTTTTTTTAATGGATTGAACTAACTACTAGCACTAGCACCGACAAAAGTGACAAAAATTTTAAAAAATCGAAAAACGAGAATTTGCATGCAACGTGGTCATAACTTGAGACACCATTTCCAAGGTTGTTGGGTCCACATGGATTCAAGCAACGAATTTTGCTTTATCCAAGTTAACGCTCATGGAATGAGATTCCCTAATTAAACAGGATTCAAGCCACACATGAACCTGCACCCCCATCCAAGACATAGTACATCATTCTGCATGATTTCAAAATTATACTTATTAATAAATGTGATGAAGGATATCTTAAACTGATACTGGCCATGTTGTTGAGGAGTTTGTCCCACAACAACGTCCTTCACAATCTTTGCCGCACATATCGGACATGCCTGCAATTCAAAAACAAGTTTTTTTTGTGATCCTCAAACTTGTGATCCTAGTATGTATGTAAATAAAAATGTATCGCAATTCATGTAACTTAACTTATTAATCCCTACAGTCCCATTGTTTCTTTGGGGGACAAAATGGATTTTGGGCAGGTTTTTATGGTCTCAATATTTGTTGTGATTTTATTAGTCTTTTAGTGAAGATAGGAAAACGCATTAGCTTTTTGAAAACATGATTTTTATTTCAATTAAAGCGTGGGAACAAAAGTTGTGGAATAAAAAGCCCATTTTTTTTCTCATTTAGGGGGTAGAAAAAAACTTAAAGTAAACTTTTTAAAGAATTTGTTATGTATAGATTATATTTTTATGTACATGGTAAGATTTGATTCATTCCATTTGGATTTATTGTGTGAAAGTCATGTACAATTTTGTATTGAGGCAATTAGAGAAAAAATAAACTTATAGGATTCATTTCTAACCTCAATCCTTACGATTTAAAAAAAAAAAGTTTCACAAGATCAAGATCTCTTGATAGAACAATCTTACCGTTGAGATTAGTGTATTTCAATTCCATCTTAGAGCTAGTAACAATTTAGTTTTTCCTTCAATCTTGAACCTACTTCTAATTAGCAATTTTTTAATGAGTGAAAATTAAGTATGTTTAAATTTTTTTTTCTAGACTCTCAAGTCAATTATTTATCATATAAAATTATAAATTCAAAATCAATAGAGCAAAAACTATAAGTTATATAGGTTTAAAGCCAAATAATGTAGTTGATCAAGGTGCAAAAAAAATTGTTTCCTTCACTTTAAACACAAATATCTTGCAATCTACACAATCAAAGTTTGTGAAATTTCTACCATACATACTTATACTAGTCTAATATAAGATCCTATGGTTAAATATGCAAAAAAAACTTTTTAAAACCCTTTTGCACTTTGCTATAAAAATGACAATTTTGAGTGGTTTTTGATAGAAAAGAGGCCTTGGGACTTTAAGGGTTACATGTATTGTACACTATTTGTACATTTTATTTTCTCATTCCATGAAGCTCTTCCTGAAAGATGAAACAACTTGGGTACAATTTGTGTTTTAAAAGGAAAAATTTACTTGAAAATTAATTTCAAGAAGGCAAGCCTCCCCTCATTTACTTCGAACTCTAAAGTAAGGTAGTTTGTTCTAAAACCACCCCTCATTCTAAGAGCCGATTATTGTCCTTGATTTCCTCACATTATTGCAAATGGATGGATTTGGAGAGACCTATGTCACAAATAAGTGCCTATGCCTCAAATCTTTGAAAATCTACAAGTATTTCAAAAATACTTGGAAAAAAAATGTCAAAAACACTTGTGTAAGGTTCCGCATCTATTTTCTTCCTAAAAAAATGATCTAAAAATATTTTTTCCATGGGAACCTATGAAAAAGGGAGATCGGCCCTAAATCCATAAATGACACGACGGCCATTTTTTGGTCGATGAATGACAAAGAATCTTTGTGAGTAGGACAGAAGTGCAACTATTCATCCTCGGAATTTTGCATGAAATGAGGAGGTCTTGAATAGTAGTTTGTCTTCCAATGAGTGATTTTTCATTTTTTTAAGCCAACAATTCACACCGTACCCAAACAAATGATTTCCACGGTGACAAGCTTGTTGTTTAAGGTAGCTAACCCATTTCCAACCACTTAAGCAATTACACATATTTGGAGCGTAGTTTTTTTGAGTGTGGAATTTTTCCCATGTACAAAAATAGAGTTTGGAAGGACTGTATATTTTTTCAGAATTTTATCATACAAAATATAATTATTATGAATGTTTTAGTAAAAGATTCTCTTTGACTTGTAATGGTAATATAGACCTTTTAATTTCTAACCACAGGCTGATTGCAAAATCGACCAAGGGATGCTTGCAATATTGATAGCCTTATAGCCAATCAAAATGCGCCACAACTGCTCCTCAAACTCCACCACAACTTCATAGAAAGAAAAGTGCAACTTCACATAAAGAAAAGCACAACTTCACAGAAAGAAAAACACAACTTCATGGAAAGAAAGCAGCCTATAGATTGGAAATGGGGTGATGGTTGGAAATAGGTCAGCTACTACTAACTTATAAGGGTTAAATTTTAGAGCATACTATCTTATGTATAAGCGCTTTTTGAAGGAACCTCAGTACCTTACAGATGAACCGAGGTTCCTGATTTGCCTCTCGCAAAAAGGATTGAAAATCAAACATAAAATTATTGTTTGGGATCCACCGAACGAACGATCTAGCAAAAGCACTTGAAAAAAATACGCCCCAAGTGGAAGCCCAAAATATGAGTTAGATATGGATCCAGACATGGGGATCCAATCTGTTTTACCCAACTTTGCACAATCAAATATCTTATTGACCCCCTTTTCAATGGAAATTGTCCATGTGTTTCAAGAATAAAAAATTTAAAAAGTTTATAAGTTTAAAAAAAATTAAATTTTTAAAGATATCTTAGCAGCATTGAGGGAGGGAGGCTCCCACTTGCCCTAATTTAAGCTTGGGTATGGATCAGAACGCAAGTACGAAGGAAAAACAAATGCTCTCTTCCCAACTTGCTTTCTGCTCTGGCCCCGCTTTCAAGTTGGCCCACTGCCATGGATAACATTCTTGAATGGGAAGGCAAAGGCAAGGCAAGGTGGGTCCTTCTTAGCTAAGGGCAAGCTTCCATGTGGAGTTGGGGGCCACTGAAGCCCATTGATCAGCAGTGGAATGGGAGTTTCAACAAAATAGGACTCCTACTCCACCACTGAACAGTGGGCTTTACCCGATTTCATGAACCCTTGACCCCTGAGCGCCCAGACCGTATTTGCTAAAATCCAGACCCTTCTCAATTCATTTCAATCAAACTATCATGTAAAATGAGATCTTGAATTGACCATACTGATTGATAGTAGAAAATTCAGACCCTTTTCAATTCATTCCAATCAAACTATCACGTAAAATGAGATCTTGAATTGACTGTAGTAGAGATAGGGCCGGAGCTATAGGAAAAGGGACATGTCCTTTGATCGTACCATTGAAAAGATTATAGATGGTCAAACAAGGAGATCTTTGAGTCTTGAGAGGCCATATTTGAGATATTGGGGCAATCGTGGGTTAAAGGACGACAGGGGTTAAAGGACGATGGGATGACTTTGGAAATCATTAGTTTCTATAACCGTGTGAAGCATTGGCTTAAAAAATTGTAAAAACACTTATTGTAAGACAAGCTACTATAGAAGACCTCCCCTTTTCTTGCAAAGTTTTGAGGATGAATAGTTGCACTTTTGTCCTACATAGAGAGATCCTCTGTAATCCTTCGGACGCAAAACATCCACCTTAATGTTTAAGGAGTAACTCTTAGACGATCAGCTCGTCATCGTTGAAATCATTTGTTTAGGTACCATGTGAATTGTTGGCTTAAAAAAATGAAAAAAATACTCGTTGGGAGACAAGCTACTGTAGAAGACGTTCTCTTTTCCCACAAAATTTGGAGGATGAATAGTTGCACTTCTATCTTGCATGGAGAGATTCTTTCTCATTCATCGGCTAGAAAACGTCTTCAACGTCATTTAAGGGTTAGTCTTTAGAGGTCTTGAAGTGCCATGTGTTATTAATATTACTACTCATTGGAATATTTTAAGAGCTCACATAACAAAGGAGGCAATTTGATTTTATTAAGCAATGCATTGGACTTGTGTTAAAATTTTGTTACAAAGGAGATTGCCTTCTCGAAATGGTTTCAAATTTTCAAAATTTTCAAAATTCCTTCAAATTTAAAGAATTGGATAAGTTAACCTAAGAGAGTTAGTTATATAACTTACAACAACCTTAGATTCGGCATCGTGCTCATCTTCAAGGTCCACACACAATGTACTCGCTTCAAACTCTTCATGACAAGATGGGCAAGAAAATTGAGCTCTTACGTCCACACCCTCGACTTCGACTTTGTTGGTGTTGATTTGCCCATCTACAAATAGAGGCAAAGATCAATCTGCATTACATATTGATTTGTCAAACTGCAATAAAGGCATTTCATGAATGATTATTGGCAATATTTTTAACCTTGTAATGACACGGTGGCCTAAAAATGTCTAATGGATAATAGAGAATCCCTCTATATAAAACAAACAATAAATGTTCATCCATGAAATTTTGTGTGAAAAGAGAAGGTCTTGTGCAGTAGTGAATATGATTTGAGAATAATTGTAGATGAATTTTTTTGGCTAGTCGACAAAATGTATGTACATCCCTATACAAATACAAAGATGCCATGGTTTAATACAAAAATGATGGTTCTTGCCAAGGAATTAAGAATACAAATGTACTCCACCATTATGCTTGAAAATTGCTAACTAAAAATATATATGAATGAATATGGGTGTAAGTTCTTATGCTATAATATTTGTTTAATAATAGAAATTTCCCATATGTTTTTGGACATAGTTTTTTTGGCATTCACTTGTTTTTTATGTTAATAATGACTTAAATGTAACGTCAAGATGTTAGTTGTAACATCAAACGTAACATAAAAACAAATGAATGTCAAAAAAAATGTATTAACAAACACACAAGGTTCTTTTAGTGCAACATTGTAAATTCATTGAGGATTTTGGTCTTGCCTTCTATGGCTTGAAATGGTTGTAGAGATTGAAGACGTTTTGTGCTTAACACCTTGGTGCTCCAAATTTCACCATGTTCCATGACATCCCCAACCTCCTTTGTTTTCCCTTTTTCTTTTAGTTGGCGCACTTTTGGCCCAATTGGAGGGGATCGACCTCCCTTGCCTCTTCCTACCCTTCCCTTCCCCTTTGGTGTTGGTTCTTCCTTCGTCACTTTCTTCTACTACAAATTTCCTTGATTCTTTTTTGGATTTGGGAATTTGTTTTATTTTATTTGAATTAAATTATAGCAATGCAAGCTAAATTGGGAAGCTTATAATTCAAGTTCTTGAACACATTCAAATCCAATCATGACCAAACTTATCCACCTCTTAGCCTGTACATCAACAACAAAAATTTAGTATCAACAACATCCAATAAAACATTACTAAGCACTTGGATAGGGGGGTCTTCTACTAAGTCTATCTCTCTACTATGGTAAAGCTCTTCAACCATGGTAGTACTTCTTTTGTCGCAAAATGATCTTCCAATTGGAAAAAATGTTCAGGATTAAAGGTAGAAACAATGTTATCTCAACCTGTTTCAAGCTATAAGTAGAATTTGATACATTTCTATTGCCCTAAAACTTTGAGTTTCATAATCCTTTTCAAACCACATGCATTCAAGTATTGAAAAGTGAAATTTTGGGGGCATTTTCAAGGAACACCAATGAACACTTAATTGTTGAGTGTTAGGTTGTCATTTTGTAAGCAATTAGTATGGACCCAAGATCATGTGTGGCACCTCTTTGAAACACACAAAGCTTCATCTCCTTCAATTAGGCAACTCTTAACAAGATGCAAAGAAAACAAGAATGACCCAACTCACTAGTTGATGTTTACGTTACACACAATGTAGAACCTTAGTTGTTTGCACACACAATGTTGATTGACCCCTTCAATCATTTGCCATTGCATGAACTAGTGCCAACCTCTTCCTCCCACATCACAACTTGCAATCCAAAGGTCATTTTTAGACAAAAAAATGAATGGGAACTAGAAGATCATTTTGAGACAAAGAAAATATCACTTAAAACAAGCCTAGATTTGTTTGATAACTATAGAATACTATTTTGAGACAACAAGCTCTCATTTTATGAATCACACTCACAAAAAACAATTTCCAAGTAAATCTGGTTGAAGTTTAAGCACAAAATTCAACCATAATATGCAAAAATAACAAGAGAGCAGCATCAAATTCCTCAATTTTCCGAAACTCAATGTACCCTAATTTCAACGTCCACACATGAGAAGAAATTTACTTACTATTCTTTGGATTTTTAGGGCTTGCTTGTTTGAAACAAGCTCCCTACCTCAGTTGCCTGCTGCCATCATTCCTCCTTTCTTTTTTCTCACCTCGTCCTCCCTCCCTCCCATCTTCTAAACAATCTCCACTCTCAAGCACTTAAGATCCAACAGTTAGGTGCAGAACATCACCCTGCACTCCAAGTTTGTTCTCAAGAATCAAATTCCAATTTGCTTCATAATTCTCTTCGCAAAGATTGCTGCAAACCAGCCATGAAAAAAACCCAGAGCTGATGAGTATGAAGACACCAAGACACTATCAACATTACTGAGAGTGAGTCCGTCAGTCTTTCCCAGACCTGTGACTCACAGAGCATGTAACCCTAAAAAATGAGAAACATGCTTCGGTACCTCCCTGACACAATGCGATTCAACGAAACGAGAAATATTAACTGCTGCACCGAATCATTGCAATTGAGTTTACCAGGCAATCGATCTCTCTGCACCCACAGAAGCTTAATTCAAGAACACGAGCATCAGGAGACACCCAAATTCTGTTGTGGGAAGGAATTCGTGCACGCGAGCAGTGAAGATGCATTGGAAAACAGAGAGCTCAAGGTATTGTGCCAAAACGCATGACGGTTGGCCTCTTCGGGTTTGGAGTTGGAGTCACACCCATTCCCTTCCGAAGGTGGCAACCTGTTCAACTCCTCCACTGCTGAAGCAATTCAACAAACAAGCAAAGCGTGAGAATCCTCATGTTCAATTCAATCACTGGAAGTTGGAGACATGTAATTTGAGCTCTCCGTTAATTAGTTAACTGATCTGTAAGATGGGGACCTTAATTGTTGGAACACCAGTGAGTGAGGAAGCCAAATTAGTTTGAATGTAGACTATGCCAAATCAAAAGAGGAATCAAGGAAACGCTTCATAAGGCAGCAACACCCACAACCGTCATTGTACCCATAACCATCACCTCTAAAATCTTGGAAAATCTGATGAATAAATGTGATTACAAGGATGTAAGGTAGAACTACCCATTACCACCATTTATCCAATTCCCCCACCTATAGGTTCCTCCCATTTCCGTCACTGGCCCATCTTATTACCACAATCTTACTCATCCATGATCATGATGGCAATGCACTGGGGAGTGGACACATCAGCCCGGGCTTCAACAATGGTCTGGTCATGCTTTACTAAGGCTCTACTCACAGTTTTACATTTCAGCTTTGAAAAATCACAAAAAATTCAATTCTTGTCAGAATGTCTTCATTTTTATTGCAGTTGACTTCTCTCAAACAATTCAATCTCTGAAAAATATGAGAGCTTATAAATAGCTTCTCCAAAGTACCTAGATAGCAAATCTGTATGGTAATGGGTAGTTCTACCTTACTGCATCTGCATATCAGACCCTAGTGTTGGTATCAGGTGCATGCATAGTCAGCTCTTTAAAAATTCACAACTAATTCTCGTAGTGTCCAAATAATACATCTGAAAGTACACATGAATTTTTTTTTCTCTTGCTAGTAAGGCACGTAGTAAGGTCCAATAATTTGTTGGATGTGTATTAGTAAACATCATGTTCAAAACCCTTAAATTAACAATTATGGGTACTACCACTTTAATCAATTTTCTTCCATGATAGGTTTAATCAGTTTTCTTCTATGATAGGTTTAACCCCTGTGCATCAGAGCGGACGTTTTGGGGACCCTGCAAAAACAGGGAGTGCAAAATACCACGTTCATCAATTGTTATAATCTGGAAATTTGTATGGTAGATTCTCTCGTAAATTGCAGATTTGCACTCGTCAGCAAGTTGGCTTTAAATCTCAGCGGTGAAAACTTCAATAACTGAGTAGTTTTCAAATTATTTTGGATTTTCTAGATCCAACAAAAAATGTTCCTCACTTATGCTGTTTTCTCTGTGACGCACAAGGGTTAAGGGAAGGACCAACGTCGTTGATAGAAGTATAAGCCCTATTAATCCCAAAAGGACCAATAGACTTTTTTTTGGCAACATAGCAATATTGGGTAGCTCACTGCAAATTGGATTTTTATTTGTTTTTCATTGAAATTTTCACACAACATGAGAAGTAGCTTTAAGGCCCAAAAATTTTCATAACTTTTGACTACATGGTTAAAAAGTTATTGTATGATATGTAGTTTTCAATGTTCAATGGACAATCCAGGCAAAAAAAAAATTCTTTAGAAATCACTTTTTTTTAAAATAATAATTTGAAATTGATTTTCTAGATTTATTTATACATGGATATCTTTGAATCATTCCATTTTGATTAATGAGATGAAAGTTATGCGGAATTAGTTGTGGGTAGTTTGAAGATAGTTATAGAATCTCTACTCTAAAATAAACTTCCAAGTCCTTTATTTAACTCAATTTTCAATATTATGAAATAAAATAAAATAAAATAATTGGATGTAGATTGTTTATTAAAACATTATAACCATTGGGATTGGCATTTTTCAATTTCATAAATAAATTGTTAACATTTGTATTTTGAATCACTTTCTACTTCTTTCTACTTTCTATTTTTTCCTATATGTTGTACAATTTCAAAATGATTTGAAAATTTTCAAGTATGTAGCCAACTTGACTTGAAGAATGAATCCAAGGGAGTAACCACCATTTTGGACATTTTTTCATAATGATATGACCTTAAGAAGTACAGCTGCCTATTTTTTTGTAGGGACCAAAAAAGGATTTTTGTTACTTCAAACGCTAATATCTTGCAATCTACATGGTGAAAATTTCTGAAATTTTTCCTACATATTCTCAAACCAAAGTTATATAAGATCCTATGGTTAGATGTTTCAAAAATTTGGTACTTGTACTAAAGATGGCAGTTTTAGAGCATTTTTGGTGAAAACATAGTCGAAATCTTTTAGGGGTTAAGTTGATTAAGTAAAGACTCTTATTAGAGTTAATTTTGTAATGAGGGACCAAGAGTTTGAGTTTGAGAAGAAAACAAGATGAAACTTCTTGAAGCACCAAAACTTGGGTTTGATGGAGTTTGGTGATTTGTTTCTTTTGTTTTATTCTTACTTAAAACCTTCATTTGGCACCTTTGTTTCGAACTAAGTTTCCTTCAACATAGAATTAATTGTAAAGTGTGTGCCAAGTCGGGCCAGGAGTGGGAGTTTGGGAAAAACACAAGACCAAACTCTATGTAGCACACAAATTCAGGTTTGATTGAGTTTGGTATAGTGTTTGTTTTGTTCTATTCTTAATTAAACCTTTCTCTTACATAAGTTTACAAACACAAGACAAACTTTAGGATTAACTCTAAATAACACTATTAAGTCATGGTTTTTTTAAGAACCTTGCTAAAGTTATGTGCACCTACGATTGTTGCTTGGAAATGATTTGTTTGTGTAGATGTCAAGTGACGAATTCAGGTGCACGTGCCTTAAGTTTCCTCTTCTTCTATTAAAAGATAGCTATAATTTTTGTAACAAGGAGTTTAGATAAATTGATAGACTAGAAGTATGAAAGTTTTAACCCTTAAAAGGCCCTTGGAGTCCCTCTATACGACCTGTATTTAGCCTTATAACTCATCAATAGTGGTTTACTATATGAATTGCAATACATTATTATTTACATACTAACATGATCATTAATTTATTTTGTATTGAACAATATTTGGTCAATGTTTTTCTAGTCAAGTACCACCGTTTTCATAATATACTATACAACTGCAAAGGGCTTTTAGGCCCCTTTGGGGTTAAAGGAAATTAGTTATACTATAGATGCTACTTTGTCAATGGCATGAAACATGTGCCTATATTCAATCAACGAGCAAAATTTGAAGTGTAATGGTAGATTAGAGGGGAATGGATGCTTTGGAAAGGAATTTGTAAATGTTTAGTTCTAAACTTGTTTCATGTAGGTAGTAGAGTTAATTGTAAAGTGAACCTAAGTTTGAACAAGGGATGTCAAAAGAAGGTTTAACTAAGAATAGTACTAACAAAATAAATGCAACACCAAACTCCATTAGACCCCAATGTGGGTGCTTCAAGGAGTTTTGTTCTGTATTTTTCTCAAGCTCCAACTCCTAGTCCCTCATTGCACACACTTTACGATTAACTTTAGTATGAATGGACCAATTCAAATTATGTAAGAGCCATTTGAAGCCGAATCGCATACACTTTACAATTAGCTTTAGTATGAATTGGGGTATGAATGGACCAATTTCAATTATGTGTAAGCCATTGAAGCCAAACAACTAAATACAAACAATTTATCTAAGAGTTTATGAGAGTTGGAATATATACTCATTCTACAAACATACATTGCTAAGTAGAAGTATGTTGGTCCCAAATTCACCACAAATAGAGTCTACCTAAACCTTTGTTATTATGGCTTAAATAGTAGAACTATCCCCAATCAACTTTTCATTCACGCTGATCATACAATCACAACTACTCCTTCTCAATAGCTAGAGTCTTTTGGGAGTTATTTGACTTCCAATAGACAAGGGTTTACGATAGATTAGATTTGTAGGTGCTAACTTCCTCAAGATGCTTCTTGTTTGGGTATTTAGACTCTATGACTTGTATAATTACACCAACTTATCACTTACAAAAATACCAATGTTCTCGGAGATAGTTAATCACAAATTCTTAGAGATAATTAACCCTTAAACATCGAGGCGGACATTAATTTTTGTGTCCAATGGATGACATAGGATCTCTCTATGTAGGACAGAAGTATAACTATTCATCTTCAAAATTTTGCAAGAAAAAGGGGAGGTCTTCTACAATAGTTTGTCTTGCAACAAGTGCATTTACAATTTTTTAAGCCAATGCTTTACACGATCATAAAAACTAACGATTTCCAAAGACACACCATCGTCCTTTAACTGATGGAAAAAGTTATTAGTAGAGCTACTTCAATTAACCTTCCTCCGAATGTTAAATTGATGGCAACATGTGCACAACAAGAGCATTGATTGACAGTGGTGTCCCCCGTTTTTAGAATTCTGAAGTGCATATTATTTGAGAATACTCAACAAGTGGAATGCATCATTGTATAACTGAAAGTTGTTGCAATTTTAAAACAGAACATGAAGCAGGCTCTTGAAGGAATTCCCCACCAAAATTTGACACTTTAATTAAGGGGTGATGTTTGCAATGTGAATCTCGTTTAGAAGTAGGTCTAAATTCGTTCCTAAGATAGTAATAACAACGTTCTTTAAGACCAAATGAGAACAGACTTTTTTTTGTCCCTCTCTTCTTGACAAACTGACCTCCCAACCTCAAAGAAGATAAGACATTTGCATTTGAAATCACAAAGATTGAAGTGTAATTGATAACACGCATTTAAAAAACAATGAATTACATTGCAAAACAAAAGATACAAAGTAGCCAAGCCATAATGGTTGAACAAAAGAGAGAAGGGGGGAGAATGAAGAGAACAAGCAAGGAACGTGCCCTTGCTTGTTTTAGATCGTAGAGTCACCAGCTTTATGAGCCATCACATGAGACTGCGTCAAAATGATGTCAAATTGAAGCCAAATCCTCCTTACTTGACTAGGTCTATGGTGCACTACTTAGTTGGCTTAAATCAATGTTGCCCTCCTTGTGTTTAATAGAGCCTCCTATAATGCTTTACAAACACTATGAGAAGGCCAATGATTTTGAGCAAAAACCTGGCTATTGCAAGACATCTAGATAAGAACACTTGCACTTTAAAGATGGAAATATTGGCTACATGTAACTTATATCCACATATGAAAAACATTAATTTGGGAGATGCAACACTATTGTGAACCCCTGTTGGTTTTCATTTCTTGAAATAGTGACAAAACGTGAGATGAGTGAAAAAAGCACAAGGGACAAAGCATAGGGATGACTTGGGTACTAACATTAGATCGTTTCAGTGAGAAACAACAAAAGATCGGATCTCCAAAACGAAATACGATGTAGTTCACCATAGTGCAAGAGCAACTCCTCTTTGTTGCAACAAGAATACGCATTGATGGAACAACGTTTCATTGTTGAGGGCCAAACTCATGTGAGATTTTAGAATTGGGGTACCAATTATTGTTATATTGTTATTGTAGAATATATTAGGGAAATTATTGGATGAAGTTATTGCCCAAAACATCTTCTAAAAACATAAGATTTGCCAAATTTTGAATGAAGTTTGCTAATTTCGGATAACAGTATGGATGATGCCAAAGTACAATATTGATGGTGAACGGATTTTGAAGAAATGGATGCTTTCTGACTTGCTAACACATTTTGTGCAACCAACAAGAAAACAAAAATTAAACTCTGTAAGTTGCAATAGAAAGTGGTGCACATTAATTAAAATGGTCCATATTTTGATTGAAAAGTGAGTGTGAGAAAATGTTAAGAATCTATCAACAACCTAAGTGAGCATTGTTTAAACTTGAGAGAGCAACACAAAATAGCGAAATTGGGTTGCCTTTACAATTAGGTTGCCTTATTACTTGGAAAAGTTACCTCATGGCTCATAGTTTGTCCACATGGAGGCATATGTGACTCTAAACCTGTGCCCTAAACCCATGTACAACATACATGGTTGTTGCATTATTGCTTCTTTTTACAATAACAATACATATTTATATAGTCTAAAATGTTGAGAAATTAGTAAATGCAACCTAATTTCAATATTTTGTGTATAGTTGTTACCTCGATAAGTGTTAAACTCTCATACATATTATCTACTATGTGTATGAGATTTTAACACTTATTGTAGTAACAACTATACACAGAGAGAAATGTAAAATGTTTAACACTACTAATTCTCCATAATAGATGTCCTTTATAAATATACCACTATAATAAAGGTTGACTTTGACTTTGTAGTGGAGTTGCTATAAGAGCATTTCCACTCTTACACGAGGAAACTACCTCGTGGACTCTATCAACAAATAGTTCCCCACCCTTTCTCCCCATATCTCCACTAGCTTTTATATTCTCATTGGTCGGAGTTGCTATAGTTGTTAGACTTTTTAAAAAGGGAGACAAAAACAATGTAAGACAAAGAGAATCCAAACGTGGAGAAGAGATGCGTAAGGCCACCCATCACGATTCTGGTTCAACTGCTTATTTGGATGGAGCCACACTATTTTTTGGTCTCCAAGGTCTATGGTGGGGGATGCTTTTGAGCCCGGACTCCGCATTTAGCGGGGCGGGGGCTCCCCTTGTACAAGAATAAAAATGCTCTAAAGGTTTGTTCTCACTTGGTTTTAAAAAGTGTTGTTATTGTAGTCTCAGGAACAAATTTAGACTTACTTCTAAACCAAATTCACATAACAAACATCACCCGTAACACCAAGTGTGAACATACCCTAAGCTTAATATAAGCTTATATATAGGTTTGACTATATACTAAGTGAAACAAAGTATCACTCCAGTCAAGAACAATCATCAAAATTCTTAATAAATAATGAGTTTATTGGCTATCTCGACAAACAAGAGAATGCAAAATATTTCATAATATAAGGTAACAAGCTCTGAAATCGCACAAGCTCTAAAACCGTCCTCATCCTCAAAACGTACACCATGTGTACATGTTCCTTTTTTCACAGACTTCAACAATGTACAAATAGTGTACATTTATCAAGGTGGGCGATTTAGAGCCCTATGCCCATTTCAACTTCAAAATATTATAACTAGTTCCACAAAGCTCCAAAACATATGAAACGACTTGGGTTAGATGCGAATTCCACTTGTCTTTCAACGAAAATTGACTGAGAATTATTTTAAGAAGCTCCGCATCCCCAAAATTCAGTTTCAGCTCTTCGGTGGGCGATTTCTGAATCTGCTCCCTTATTGGCTGATGCCGGAAGTCTTGTTGCTATAAATTAAATGAGTTTAATTTGTGACGACAGGGTCAATTGAAAGATTTGTAGGACCTGGTGGGGATGCATTATGTCACCATTGGGCCTAACACAAGATTCTAATGCCATTGGACTTGTTCCAGATAGTATGTAACTTATAGAGCAATGTCCGAGGAGGAGGGCATTTTGGGGGAAAAAAAAGGGCTCGAAAAAGGGCTGACGAGGAGAGGAGAGCAGAACCCGACAAGGAGGCGCTTTTTTCTACCGAAAATGCACGATGACAAGGAGCATTGGTCGACGTAAACAACTGCCAGGAAACTGCAATTGGATGAAGAATGGGTCCGAGATGAAAGTTGTGGATGAAGAATCTGTAATCCACGATTGTGTGCGTGGAAATTTGTGTAGTCACGGGATTGCACCAAATAACCTGCCCCCAAAATGAGCGGGAGGTGGGTTCATGTTCCTACTCATCCGTGTTGTGTTTGTACGATTTTTGAGGTTCACTTTTGGGGGAAGAAAATAGCATAGTCTTGTATTTCTACTGCAGTAGAACCTCTTTTAACTAATAGGTCCGGGAGCATCTGATAGGATTACATTAGAGAGGTTTATTTGTTTACAGAGGGTCATTTTTAGTCATAACCTTTGTATAAGGGACAAGTCGGGGACTGGTCTGACAATATTGGTTAAGAGGGGTTTATTGACTTATGGAGGGTGTACATAGAGAGGTTTTACTATACAAGCAAGCACTTACAACAATTTCAGTTGATGAGAGCTACTCAAACTTCCTCGAGATAGTTTTTGTTGACGCAAATCCTTCTCTTCTTTAGTCCAAAGTCCATGTTTGACCCATGGGAGGCACCCCATTTCTGCAATGTCTGGGAAGAACCAGCGGCTAGACCAAAGTTAGTCAATGGAATTGGAAAAAAACCTAGTTGCAATTTGAAAACATTGGCAAAAAAACCAATGTAAATTTGCTTTTAAAATTATATTTTGAATGAAAAATAGAAAAAATAATGAGACTATAATTCATGATCACCCCCCTTATCTAGAAATGTAAGCCACTCTCTTTCTATGCAAGAAAAAATGAGTAGTGATAAATTATGGCACAATTCCCAAAGCAATTGTGGCACATATTGATTGGCTATAAGACTTTCAATATTGCAACCAACTCTTGGTCGGAAATAGGAAGGTCTATATGACTAATATGGATTGAATGGAATTTATACCCCTAAGTCTTTAATCCTTATACACTAAAGGCACTTGAAATTGGCATTGGTATAGCCATAAAGTTAACTAATTTTTTTGGGCCAATTACTATTTGTAACATTTTCTTTGTGTTGAATACCTACAACGATATGTTTTTAGCATAAAATCAAAAATTGAGTCTTCAAAAACTTGTTCATGATTTTTTATTAAAATTTTTTTATACAACAGTATACATTGCAAATCTTGACTTCATAAGTCATAGTGTTAAAGACTTGGAGATGAGCCTAATTTAATACACTTGATTTGAGGGGGAATCACTTTATAAATTAATTTAAAAAAACTTTATTTAGAAGTCATAAAATAATCACATTTATTGATGTTGTGGTCTTTAACTTGATATAATTTGATGACAACAAATTTAGACATAATAAGTCAAAAGAAGATTGGAAGACTTCACTTTAATTTGTTAACATCCTCACAATCAAACACTATAATTTTTAATTTATATGTGATATTGCTGTATTTTCACTTCCTAAGTGATTTGTAACATGCCTAGGGTTTGAGATTGTACAATTTAAATTCAAAAAGTTGATAAACTTATCAAAACTTTGACTTTTTGTTTAGTTTAGAGCAAACTTCAAGAAGGCTAGTCAAAAAAGGCCTTGGACTTTTAGGGGCTAACTAAAGGGGTTAATTTTTCAAATGGCATTCAAAGCAACTTTGAATTTTTGTACAAAAATGGTTTTGTGAAGAATTAGACATTTTTTGCATTAGAGATGTTTCTCCATTTTAGTCACATTTACAATTTCACTGACATATTTATTAGGACCCCCTCCCAAACAATTAATTATAGCCTAAGGTACTATGAATCAACGGCTATAGGGTAGGGCCATTGTAAACTTGCAAATGGACAAGATTTACAAAACATATTCATGTATCCAAATAAGGTGGGTACACCCTGCCAATCACACCATGCCTAAAACCGCCATCATCACTCCGTGCGCATCTTCCAAATCAATATGTACCTATGTTGAAGAAATGATTTCAAAACCTCTACCCTATACAACTTCAACCCTTCCTAACTTTTGCATATGATATCCCAAATGCTATGTTCTTTGGTGCGTTGGAACCTCCTTTCACTTGCCAACAAGAAAATCAATGAAAGTTTGACGAGTGTAATAATAATAACTAGAGTGTGATAACAATAACTAACTACTAGCAAAAGTAGCTCGTAGCCCAAAGTAGTTGTTTTGGAGGCAATTTTTTTTTATGCATGATTTTTCACTAACTGGCTACAACCAAAACTTGTTGGTTGTTTCTTGTAAAGGAAATTTGTACTTTGGGGGGTGGGGGACAAAATAGCCAGATTGCTACTCTATTTCTAGACTTGTAGACAAATTTTACCAAGGTATCACCTAGTTTTCATATAGATATCACTAAGTATCACCCATGTATTACATGAGTGTTGAAGAAAACTATTGGCTCCTTCTCCAAAATGAAAAAAACAAAATGTTTGGAAGTACCACCAAGGCTTCTATTTTTTCACTTTTTAAGAAGCGTCAAAGTGGTAATATAAAATGTTATAGTGGTGCTTCAAATTTCAACATTCATCCACACATTGGATAGAAAATATCACATTAGCACATATCACATGTCTATAATTTGGATTACACCTACAATTTGGCAATTTCACCCAAGATTTTTTTTTTTAAATTTGAAGTTTTTTGGCGATTTCATCGAACTCTTTTGCCATTTTTCAGCCAAATTGTTTTTCCCTGGTGCAACCTGGCACCAAAAAGCCAAAAAAACAAACAAACCCTGGTACCCACCTCTTATGATCTGTGCAGAAGCTTGAATGATTAGTAAGTTAGCCATCTTTATGTTATTTTGAGCAATTGGGTGCTCATTAATTAATTACCAAAAAGAAGTACTGCTGCAATCAAGCTGTCAATCACGGTCATAGGATGAAACTATTGCTAGCAAGACCCCCTTTCCACACTTTATAACTTCTTATTTTCATGTTCGCAAACCGAAATATAAAGGTAGAGCCATCCATTACCAACCAATGTTCGCAAACCAAAACATAAAGGTAGAGCCACCCATTACCAATCAATGTTCACAAACCGAAATATAAAGATAGAGCCACCCATTACCAACCGGCACCCCATGGGGTAGTCGATAGGGTGGCAGAAATGCAGGAGAGGTTGGGACTAATTTCCAAACATGATGAATGACAAAAGAATTTCTTCATTTCACAAAAAAGTGCAACTATTCATCAGTTAAATTTTGTAGGAAAAGAAACCTTTTTTTTTTGTAGAGTAGCTTGTCTCCCAACAAGTGCTTTTTCATTTTTTCTAAACCAACAATCCACATGGTACCCAAACAGCTGATTTCCACGGTGACTGGCTCGTCGTTTAAGGATTAAATGAGCGATTTTGAAATAGTCTACACATTGAACATGGGTTCAACCCATCTTTCACCTTTCAAAATTTATGGTAAGATAGAACTACCCTATACCACCATTTATCCAATTCCACCACCACAGGTTCCTTCCATTTCCACCACTGGAACTACCCAATACCACCATTTACCCAATTCCGCCACCACAGTGCATTGCCAGTGCATGAATCAGTACAATTGTGGTAATAAGATCATGATGGCAATGCACTATGGAGCAGACACATCAGCCCATGCTTCCGTCAACAATGGTCTGATCATGCTTCAACAAGTTTCTACTCACAATTTTACATTTCAGCTTTGAAAAATCACAGAAAATTCAATTCTTGTCGGAATGTCTTCATTTTTTTTGCAATTGATTTCTCTCAAACAATTCAATCACTGAAAAACATGAAAGCTCATAAATAGCTTCTCCTAAAGTACCTAAATTGCAAATCTGTACGATAATGGGTAGTTCTACCTTAATTTCAGTTCGAGCCATAAAATTACCAAACATTTTGTCCACGGAAACCTATGAAAAAGGCAGACGCCACCCTTATTAAATGGTCACTTTTAGAGCATACTACCTTTTTTACAGTCATTCGAACTCCATTGCAATTGGTAGTATAGTCAGAGGAATTAATTATGCTAGCCACTCCGGGGTGCGGGATTTTTCAGACTTCCACATGCTGATTTCATGGGATGGGGAAGTTAAAGTTAAGCTCAATAAAGTTCCACAACGACAATGATATGGCATTCAATACGCGCACTTCACAGACAAACAGACAAACAAAGGAGTCACAAACAAACAAACGTTGGTCAAAATCCAATGATGGACCCCCCCAACTCAACTGAAAAAAAAAACGTGGAAAATGCCTTTGGAACCACTCAAGAAACCTTTCGAGATATTAACTTTAAAGGAGGGGGAGGAGCCCTTGTTGTTGGGAGTATTCTTCGGCCAACGACATGGCGAAGGGTACATTTGGAGAGCTTGGGTTGGATTGAATGTTGGGTTGTTTTTACCAAACCCCGATGAAGGAGAAGTGTAAGATAGGAGGTTCATGAATAGATCATCGAAGGGATGAAATTGAATTTTCAGGAGGAAAATCACCTTGAAATATTTTTTAGTAAATTTTCCTTAAAAAAGACAAGTGGGATTGGCATCTGACCTAGGGGTGAATAGGATGTCCTTTTTGATAAATAGTTTAGACCATACCAAATAACCATTGGATGTAATGTCTTAGTCAAATATAGAATAGGCAATAGAAAAAAACAAACTTCATTTTAAAATTAAAAAATATGTCATATTTATAAAATTTAAATTTCTTGTGCTTATATAACATTATTGGATGGGAAGGCGTGAGATCTTTTCTATGGTATCATTGTAACAAGAATATATTGATGTTACAATGTCCGACAATTCATAAACAAGTTTGCATTTAAGATTTTGTAATTAATGTGAAAAAAGTCTACATTTCATGGAAAGCAAAAGGGCCCTATCTTTAGGCTTAAGAATGTTATACATTAAAGTCATTGGAAATGATCTTGTTCTCTAAGAATGTCTCTTAATTTGAACCCAAAACTTGCCATGCTGTGGTCCAAAATACTTGTTCACAAGATTTGCCCACATTACATTAAAAAATCCTATGTATTAAGTTGATTTCTAAACATTTTAATCTTATTATTATTTTTAATTAATACTATTTTTTTTATTCACCCAACTTACTTGCGGATTTTGGGAAAGAATTGTAAAAGTGTCCAAAAAAAAAGATAGATTGTGAAAGTCTCCAAAAAAGCCTTGAAGTGGTATTTGAAGTAGTTCAATTGTTGGTTTTGTACTTAATTTATGATTTGTCTAAAGTAGCCCTATAAGCTTTTCTACTTGGAAAGGAAATAGACTCCTCCACTTGGACATAGATGTGAAAACCTACCTCCTATTTGGGGTTGCTAACCCCTAAAGTTTGAAGGGTGTTTTGAAAGAGAAAAAGTCCCAAATTGCTAATTTTTGATGCATTGGCCAAAATAAAACATTAAATTTTTTTTTGAATTCCAATTATATAAAAGTGCATTAGACAAGTAAAGCAATGTATGGAAAAATTTCAGCTCATTTGCCCATGTGGATTAAAAGATTGTAATGCTTGAAGTGATATTCTTATTTTTATTTTTTTCCTATGAAATAGGATCAATACACTTTTAGAGTAAAATTTTTGCACTACACAAAAATAAAGATTTTGACCATTTGTAAGTGTTTGATGTAAGATTTTGACCATTCATAATAAATCTAGAAGCAAATATAGAGTTTAGCTTACTCCAAACCACCCTATAATGCGAGGAGGTTAAGTGAATTGGCAATACATTAATCATTTTTTGATGATTTTTATACAATGAGAATTTTTTAAATTTGAAATCAAAACAATGAAAAATTAAAAACAAACATTTGAAATATTTGGGAGAAATGTCAAGGACTTTAACTTTATAGATTGCAAGATGATAGGGCTTAAAGTTAGAAAAAAAATGTTTTTTTCTTGAATCTACCTTAACATAGCTAACAAAGTTTGACTCCTCTTAGAATGTCATTAGAGAACAAAAATTTGTTTATTTGAACAATTGTATGCCATATTTTATTAGTTACATATATGCCAAATTTTAAAAGTTGATGATTTGTTTTTGTAGAACATGATCAATTTGTTAGGATGCCAAAAAAATTCAAGACAATATAACTTTTGATTTAGGCACCTAATAAAAAAATATTATATTTCCACTAAGGTGACAGTGGGGGGTACATGTTCACACCTTGTGTCACAATTTTGTGAACATCTGACCAAAATTGATTTCATAGGAACTTACATGGATTTTCAATTCTCCATTCAACAAATAATTGACCTTTAGAGGTTAATTTTTTATTTCTTGACTTCCTCTTTTTAATTTGGAATCTCTGATTTTGCATATGAATTTTAGAATATTCAAATTTTATCATCCATGGTAAATAGTTTGTTTTTCTTAATTTTTCTAAAGTATAACTGAAAGTAGAGTTTCAAAATTTTTGCCCTCCTACGAAACCCCAAAGCACTAGTATAAGATAGTCCCTTTACTTACCACCAAGTCACCTCCCCCCACTTGGGCCAGGGAAGATTGCCCCATGTATTATCCCATCAAAGGATAAATGTAAAAATTGCCCCCTATTTTGTACCGCTTAAATTACGTATTTCTTTGCATCTTTATGCTAATTTTGGGCCTTGGATTGCAAATATGAATTCTCAATTTGCAAATTTTATCATATGTGGCAAATAAAAAATTTCAAGTGTTTTTCCTGGAGGGGTAAAACGGGGTAAGAAAACAGGGTAAAACAGGGGAATAGCCGCACTTGACTTCCAAAAGAAAGGAGGGAAAGGAAAGAATAAAAAAAGAAAAGAAAAGAAGAAAAAGAAAAGAAAAGAAAAAGAACGAGGAAAGAGAAAGGAAACTATCTGTTCACTTACCAATTGACACGCGTTCCCAGTTTTCACCCCTCGAGACTGGCTGGCCCACACAACTCGGATGAGAACTAGTAAGTAACGCCACGATTCTCGACGACATCCATCCATCCCCATTCCCCAACCATACAGACAAACAGCTTCCCAAGGTTCCCCACCCCGTTCCCTCCCCTTTCCCAAGACGTGCCCCAGACGTTCCCCTCTCGAGCCTCGAGGGCCGACCTTGCACCGCGGACTGGAGACGGCCATTTTGCGAGTGGCACCCCTGCGATTGCGAACAACACTACTACTCTCCCTTCTCTCCCGCAAATCATTTCGTCAACAATCCAACAATCTCGTCACTAATCGTCTCCGGATTTTTTCCCTTTTCTACCGATCCTGCTTCCGAAATTCAGTCCCCTTGTGATTCCGCTTCCAACGACCTCCTCCACAGTCGGTTAGGGCCACAATCGTGGGTTTACTCTGGTCGACAATTGAAAAGAAATTGCGCATCGCGATTTCTCTGCGAGGTATGTCGAATCGTGCATTCCTGTTTTGGGAGAATCGTGGTGGACTTAGTTCGAAATTTGAGACGAATTAGTGGGGAGTTTCGTTTTGGGGGGGATGGTAGGGTTTCGGGGTTCCTTCTGTGTCGGTTTCGTTTGGGGGTTTGATTCGTGTTTCGCTTTTGGTTTGTTTCTGTAGATCTTTACTTTTAGGCGAGCATGTGTGGAAACAGGGGATATAGTTTGCCGATGCCGTTTGTCGGTGGCGTTTGGTAACGTTCGAAGAGGCATCGGAAGTATGGTGCCTAGATTTTCATAGACGGGGATTGTTGGAGGAGGCTTTTGGTGCAAAGGTCCTCAGGTTTGAACTATTTTCATCTGCGCGTATGGTTGGGGTTGGACGTTGCTGAGTTTGGATTTACGTACAAATTGGGGTTTGATTCTTGAAATGACAGGGTTAGGGTTGAATTGGAGTCTGGAGGGTGGATAGTTAGTATTTTGATGTGCCGTGGATATCTTGTGGATTGCAAGTGCGTTATTATTCTGCGCTTCCCTCATTATTGAACGTGTCCGATTGGGGTAGGATTCTGAGTTACAGGGCGGAAACTGTGGCAACCGAGAAATTTACTGTTTACTGGAGTCTTACTGATAAATGGGGTGGTTTTTATTTGTGTAGGACTTTGTTGTGAAGACCAGCGGGTATTCATCGACGGGGACCGTTTTTACGTATTACACACTAGCCCCAAAGTACTTTTGGGCTACTGTGATTACAGTTCCCATTTGCGGATGATTGAGTGAATTGCGGTGGAAGATGGCATGAGTGTTCGGGGTATTACTCAGCCAAACCGTACAGATTTATTATAATTACTTAGAAACAGCGAAGTGTGTGGCGGGTGGAGGATACCCTGATTGTAAACTTCAGCAAGAGTCAGCGAGTCATAGACAAGCGCATCCGGTTTTCCAAGTCTTGAAATATTGTGCACCAGGTGTTCTAGTCAAAAAGGGAAGAAGCAGAAGTGAGACACTATGGACGGGGAGTTTTGGACGGCTCGGATGTCAACCTCGAAGCGCCACCACACTCTTCAGCCCTCCCAATCTCTTTTAGGTTTGTTTCTTGCTTCCCTTACTAGTGCGCTTGCCGACTGGTAATTTTTTGAATCGTTCATCGGACGTTCAGGTGACGAGGGGTCAAAATGAGTTGTCCACATTCTCTCCATTCTGTCGTAACAGACTCAATGTATGCTTGCCCTGCAAGTTATCTCTTTCGAACATTGTCTGTAGGTCAGGTCTGATTCATCGCCGTGGAGGATGATTCATGTTCAGTAGATTGAAGGAATTTATGACAGCGACTGTGGTGCCGTATCTTCAGGGATCTATTTTTCACACAGTGGATTTTGTTGCTTTGCAGATCGTCAGATTAACTTAGATGATGTGGACGGTGATGAGGACTTGCGAGCTGAATTTTCCTGCCCTTACTGCTACGAAGAGTTTGACATTTCTGCCCTTTGCTCACATCTCGAGGAGGAACATTGTTTTGAATCTAGGGCCGCTGTAAGTTCCTCTTGAAGTCGATTGTTATTAATGTTCATTGCTAGGGTTACTTGTTACAGTGTCTTTGTATAATGACGGTTTTGGTTTTTAATTTGGCAAGTTCTGCCTACCTGGTTTTGATTTCTGGAAACGAATGCTTTTTTTTTTTTGCCTTTTGAATTTACATATTATTTCTTTGTTACAGTATCATGTTGGTGTATTAACGACTTCGCTTGTTTTGGTATGCAGATGTGTCCAGTTTGCGCCGGAAGGATTGTGAAGGACATGTTGGGCCATATTTCCTTACAGCATGGTCACTTATTTAAGATATCCTTTTATCGCGGTTTTAAGCAGCTATGTCTTTATCGTTTGTTCTGATTTTAAATGTTTGTGCTCCCAAGTCGATATGCCTCTTGGTTTTGAGTTGAGAGGTGTGTTTGAGAAGTTCAAAAGCTCGACCTTGTTGCCTCACAGAATGCGAAAAGTATTTGTGTTGTGTTCCTTAACAGCAGCTCACATGCAGCGCCGAAGGAGGTTCAGAAGAGCTGGAGTTCCATCTAATGCGACTCTTTCCCTTCTTGGAAAGGAGCTTCGGGAGGCACATTTGCAGGCCCTTCTAGGAGGAACATCTCGGTCTTCGACTCTGTCAAGTGCCGCTGATCCTCTCCTCTCCTCTCTGGTATATAATGTTCCTCCAACCGAAACTGAAGAAGCTCCTCCCAAACCCACAGTTGTAGTTGAGGAGCAACCTGCAAAGTTGTCTTCTTTGAGCCAGCAGTCGAAGGCCAGGCAAGTTGTTACTGCTTTTCTGCTCCTGTTTCCATCACGTGTGTACTCCATTACTTTGAGAGGGTTGGGAGGTCCGAGACAATACGACCTAACCCTCTCCTCCAGACTCTAGCAGAACCGTTCTATCCGGAGATATACATCGTGGGGGTTGGATGGGGGTTATGACTTTGCACCGTCCTTTTTTATTGCAATGTGTTGATGAAAGTGACAAAGAGAGGGTTATGATTTATAAGCTGTATCGTATATCTATGTGAGTTTCTTGCTGTGGTATTTATCAAGGTTCGGTGAACAACTAGGTCTTTTTTATTTTTTTGTAAATGATTCACCCTGTGGGAAACTTGCGAATCACTAGCTTGCCTGTTATACTAGAATTAATTAATCTAAATGAACATGCTCATTGGCAGGGATTGCTTCCATACAATTCTGTTTCATGGGGTTGCTTTGCATGGTCGTTGTTTGACTCTATTTTCTGACTGATGAAACAGTGGCGATAGTTTACTTACTGCGGAAGAGCGGGAAGAGAAGCGAAAGCATGCCAACATGCGCGCTAGGTTTGTACAACAACTTGTGCTATCGACTCTTTTGGGTGACAACTGATTCCCTGGCCATTGAGCATTCATTCGCTACCACAGGACGATTTTCAGCAAGGTTTCATTTGAAGATCTGCATCGTACACCTTTGCTACCTTCCTGTCTATCCCATGATTACTTGGGGTGCTGCAATATGCATCCTGTATGAGCAAGCGTTCTTTCTTTGCTGGGAAACCCAATTGCATTCTCTTAGGGCTTATTTACGTAAGCAGAATGCTGTAGTAGATCGCCACGAGGTGGAAGGTGGCATGGCAGCTCAAGGATGCAGATCATTGGATATTCCTAGATGCAAAAAATTGTTCTTGCGGTGCTGTAACTTTGTAGGGTCCAAATAACGGGGCCTGGATTGTAGTTTTGTATTGAATATACTATGTCACTTTTGTAGGGGTAACATATCTGTAGCTGGCCCCGAACTACGTCACATGCTGTATTGCATTATAATTTTTAATATGGGGTTTAAGTATCTTCATTCCACAGTGACTTGTATGTTTAGGTAATTCAATGATCCTTTTACTTGGGTTTGGACTTCCGATGATTTGCTTTCGTTTGTTCAGGACGTTTGTCTATTGGCTCCGACTGTTTTTGTATATTTATGTAATGTTTTTTTCGCTATTGAATCATTGTCTGTTAAGTTATGCTTTGTCTGAGGTTGGAATTTACCTCAAAGAGATTCATGGGTCCAGACAAAATGGAATGACATCCTTTGAACCCAAAAGACCAAGGATTCATGGGTCCAGACAAAATGGAATGACATCCTTTGGAATTGGGAGTCTCCTCTATTCTTCTTTTAGGTGTTTCTACCTTACGTGCACCCAGGATTGACACTAATTTCAACTGAAACACATGGCTACATGTGAGGAAGTTTGAGTGCATACCTTACTCAAAAAGTGTGCCAATGCTACATGGACAAATGCCAATTGTAGTGTAGTTGCTTGTTTTTAGTTACAAAATTTTTAAGTAATGTGTTTTGGTGTATCAAAAAAGGACAAAATTCTCCTATGTTCTTATGTCTTATTTGTTTACATCTTTTGCTATCAATATCTAGGTTTTAGTGTTGTTTTTTGGTCCAAATGTAGGTGTTGTATTTTAGACAATGATGATTATGGATATACCTTGATGCAACTTTCTTTGAAAATGTTGAGATGAGTTTGAACTTTGAACCATTTCTATATTAACCCTTAAATGCCCTTTTGGAACTGTGTGACATCATCTAGTTTAAAAAAACCAAAAATATTTATTGGGAGTTAAACTACTATAGAAGATCTCCCCTTTCCACTCCTAATTCTAAAGATGAATAGTTGTATTTTTATCCTACATAGGAGAATTCCTTGTCATTCCTTGGACAAAAAACATCCATTGCAACGTGAGGATGGATAGTTGCATTTTTGTCATTCCTTGTCATTCCTTGGACAAAAAACATTCGGCACAACATTTATGGAGAATTTCTTGTCATTCATTGAACAAAAAACGTCCATCACGGCATTTATGGGTTAATGACTATTGACCTTATGGTGATGAACTACAATAACAAATACTTCCACATTCCAAACTACTACCAAATTTTAGCCTATTTGAAAAAACATCAAGGTAACTCCACCTAATATCAATCAACATTAGAGCTTGGTTCCCACTCTTGAACTATCTAAATTATTGTTGGCTCTTTTTAATAGTGAAACAGAGTTTCAAATGGTCTTCACATGCATTTTTTGAACACTGTATGAATATCACTATTCAAAGTGCTGAAAATAGGTGTACCCAAAATCAATCGTAAGTTCCCATACGGTTTTAGTGTCACAATTAGGTGAAATCACCTTTCCTTAACACTGGAGGGAATATGTGGGAACTCGGAACGGACAGCAATGAAAAAGTAGCAACAGTAGAAACATGGATAAAATATGAAGCACCAAGATGGACCTTTTTCATTTGGAAACAAATGGAGATTCCATTGCAAAAGCACCAGTACACAGCAGCCAAGCCAAAAAGGCCGGACAAACAAAGAAAGATGGACCTTTTCAATTGCAACAGAAAGAAACCCTATAAGAGAAACAGGATCTGCACTACATGGGGGATTATAATAAACCTAGTATTCCGCATAAACTCATGAACAGGGGCACCAATCGCCTGTTCATTGCAATAATACTGATTTAAGTGATTGTTGAAACCAGCAGATAAGCTGCATCTCATTATGCCAATACAATGCATCATTCCTTCTATTTATGCTCAGGCTGTCCTCAAACATTCCTGAGGGACCGCATCAACCCTTTCAACCAAAGCGATGGTAAATGTAAGAAGGCACTGACCATTCACTGAGCATCATCAGGGAATGTCCGTTTTTTCGAATCTACAGCGCAGTGGGGAAGTGAGTTAAAGAATGATATGGTGCTACAAGTAGCTTCCAGTCATTTTCATAATTACGTGACAACTAGACTGCAACTGCAGCTCAACAAGAAAAATGAATGAAGACTCAAAACCAGACCTTTCCAGGGCTTAATAATTCTTGAAGGTTGGAGTGAAATGCTGTCACTCACAAAAAGCATGAAGTAGTATGCCGTCTTTATGGGAATTCTACAAAGTTTGAAGCTCCTCTCTGGCTACTGCTATTGGATTCCTCATCATTACTGCAAAACTGCAAAGATGAAGTCAAATGGAAGTAACATAATTAGCCCATACACAACAATTTAGGTACACGTAACGGCAAAAGTTACCCATAAAAATTCTTGCCTAATAATACACAAATCGAACATGAGAGCCTAGGGTCGATTTCGGATACACCAACGATTAGCAATTTGAAACTTCATATGATGATCAAAAAGTACAAGCTAACCTGCGTTGGAATTCTCTTTCAATGGCCAACTACACCCGATAGAAAATAAGTCAATTATTACTGATAACCACGAATAGATGCGCATTTAGGTGGACATACCTTACCCATGCATTCGTGAAAATGCTCAGTTTGCAAGTTCCAAGAGTACAAAAAAACAGGTTTGCTAATTCCTGCAGCCAAGAGTGAATACCAAAGTTCAGAAAACCACAAGTATGTACCAGAAGCATGTTTATCGACTTTGTGAGGTTTATCAACACAAATTACGAAAAGGGTCACTATCAGCAAATCAAGGATACTAATCACGTCAATAACTGCTGACCTCTACGTGACCAACGAATGTCGAAACTCACATTCTGATGAATGATCCATACTCAACGTTACCCTAAGTATCGTATCTCCGGCTGCCTCATTTCGTTTAAATTGCTTTCCTCTCTGTAAAAAGAAAAATACCACGTAGAAGTTGTCAACAGTGAGAGCACCATAGTAGCCTAAACCTCTAACCTGTAAGTGAAATATTCCCTAGCAATTACAAATGAATTATCCCTTAAGTACAAACAAAATCACCCTTTAATGAAAGAACCAGACATTGCAATAAATTGTTCAAGTTCAATGTTATACCTTAAGAGCTGTCTCACTCGCCACTTCTCTTCATCTCCAGTAGTGAAGGCAGGGGCTCGGGTATCCTGAACTTTCTGCGGGTAGGAAGCCTAGATAAACTTTTGGACCTCACATTGTGAGAATTTATATGCTCATGAGAAGCGGCTGGCACAGGCATACTCACAGATCTATAATAATGGGAAGGAATAACTATAGGTGAAGGCACATTTGGATCATTTATTTGAGATGGCATTGGATGAGAAATGCAAATTTTTATCTTACTTGGTGATAAAGAAAGACTCTTAGAACTCGTTTCTGCCTCAAAACTTGGCTCCATAAAAAGCCTTTTGGCCCTTGCATTCTTAGAGGGTGTCAAACCTTGACTGGATGTCACTGAAGTGAAGGTTACATTAGCAGATGGGACGGGTGACGAAAGAGCCACTGGAGGTGGAGGTGAAGACTTACTAACATATGAGGGGGATGCTGGGGAAGGAGAGGGAGGTAAGACGTATTGGGCATGGCCAAATAGGGGAATCAATTTTCCTGGTGAGTCGACATCCCTACTTTTTGTCGCTTTTGGTGGACTAAAAGAGCACTTCGTTCTCTGTCCCTTTTTGAACTCTCGGTCCTCTGGTACACACTGCTCTACTCCCTCCATTATAGCGAAGAAGTTTGTCGGGGGCTGAGAAGATTTTTCAAAGTCACAGATTCCAAGAAGAGGAGTTGTGGAGATGACTTCTACTGGGTTTAGAAGCTTCATAGCTCGCTTCAGTTCGATTTGAGAGGAATGCATGGAATAACAAACGTGGTACACTCCATTATCATCCTTCGTCGCTTGGGTTACAGAGGATGTCGCACTTCTGCGTTTGGATCCTCCACATCTAGAAGAAACAATAGGAGCGTTGATTACTCCTGATCCATCTCCTTGCAACGTCTCTTCAAATACATACCATTGGGTAGATGGTCGTATGACGAGAGGTCGCGTTCTGCCTTCATTCTTTGCTTGGTTCATAGTTTCCCGAGCCCTCTCAGAATACTTGGGGCTGCCATCACAGATCTGTTGACAATCCGAACTTTCAAAAACTGAAACTTTCTCTACAGTAGCTCAGAAGATATCACTGCATATACAACTAACTCAGACGTCTAAATACTTTCCAAAAAACAAAACGGTACTAAGCTAAGATGTATGCGTGGAAACAGTTCAAACAGTTTTCAAACAGTATTCATGATTTAGACCCTAAACGAAACCCAATCTGCGGAGAATGATTAAGATATTCTACTTCAAAGAAACTCCAAGCTCTTACCAGTCAACCGTCAGTTTAACTACAGCGTTGCCCTAAGGGTATAGTTTTTGATAGCAGAAATTTCAGTTTTCTGCAAACTACAAGACCTCAACAGAATGCCTCATAAGACACAGCGCCTATCGACTACTCACACGTATTCAAAAGTTCATAGCCACTTCCACTGATTACAGGTATGTCGTTACAGTCTTGGGTCACAACGAAACTAACACCTAAGTGTTCACATTAAAAATAGAAAGTCAACTTTAGAATTTAATAGTCAAGTATAGTAACTTTTAAAACATATTTTTATCATTAACTGTTTGATTTCTTCTTTCTATTGGTGTATATGGTTACCTTTCTCAAAGCTTCTTATATGATTTATTTAAATAAACTCTTTAGGTATGGAAGTGGCCACAATTGCCCATTTGGGCATTTGGGGTTAAGATTGAAAGGTCGAAAAAACTGCAGTCATCAGGGTGAGGAAAGACAAGAAAACATCAGATACGATCGACTAGCACAACAGAAGCTTTCCTTCCATATCCTGGAACCATTCCAATTCCTCTCCAGAGGACCAGCACTGTCCAGAAACAAAGGGATAATTTTAAAACATTCTGTTTATAAAAAACTCTACCGTCAGCACAGTGGCTGGAAATGACTGACACCCTGTTAAGGTCCTAGTGGAGAGAATGAGATCAGAAGTCAATCACTAAGTGTCTATTGCTCCTTAACTCAGAGTAAATACAAATCCTATTGATTCAACAGGTCCAAAGACGGTCACTTCTGCAGCCGTGATGGGAAAAGAGTCCGCGTATTCCGCATGAAGGAGGTATAACAGGTGGTTCTGATTAAGGAGCATATGAGGTCACGATACTAGAGACACCTCTATCTCCGAGCAAGGGATTAAATTTCAACTTTATCATAGCTTCCTTTCCAGACCATCTGACATTGGTGTAATAAACTAAATGCACGTGTCCTACTTGTTATGCATGATTCGTCAGGGACATTCTAACGATAATACTCCAGTGAGATTAAAAGTTAGTCCTCCCTCCACAACACTAACGCTACCTCAAAGCTGCCGGAATCATCAATGCAACAAATAATAATTACTAGTAGTCATGAAGAATTATTACCATGGAAAAAGAATAGGATAACGTTCAGTGAAAAGCTGAAAGTACCTCAAAGCGTGTAGATTCCCTATCAGTTGTCAAAAAATCTGCAGCTATCACCTCCAAGTCAGCATAGTAATTCGAGAGCCGATCTTTGTCGATAAATATTCTGACACAAAAGTCCTTTGCAATAGCCTCCAACAGTGTCTCTTGACCCAACATGTTGCACGCCAAATATATTCTTGCCTCGCTTGGATGATTCCAAATGCATTTCTTGACCTGCCACATTTCCAAAAAGTGCTGTGAGCAATGAATACGTCACATTGAACAAAAGGAAACGTGAATTTGACTTAATTATGAAAATACACAAAATCAATTGTTTTAATATACCTGCTCAATTGCCTCTTCTTTTGAAGGCAGGACCAATGGCTCCCTTCCGAAGGTGCAATCCAAGTAAACACAATCTAAAACCTTCCCGCTGCCACTGAAATAATCCATCAGCTGGTGAAGGCATTCAGATGAAAGCCTACAATCGCCAGTGTGCAACACATTGCCGAAGGAGCCTTCAAATAACAACATGATTGCACCTGAAACAAGCCCACAGAATCTAATAAGGCTGTGAACACCATGCTGGGATTCAAAACCAAAGTCAATTTGCAAGACACCCTATGCGCAAACGCAGAGGAATACAACAGGACATACCAGGGCAATGGTTTGCGTCGTATGCAGTGACCGTGAATCCTTGTTCTGCATCTCCGAGAATTTTAGGTTCGCCAATCTCCAAGCTTTTGAATATGGAGGGGTTGAGCTGCCACAGATCCCAATAGGAACTAAAATATCAGTAAGCGAAAATAATAACATGCTTAAATCCTGTCAGTCGATTCCAAAAAGAATTCCGAAGCAAGTGGTCAACATACCTTCGGGTAGCGACGGCAAATAAGTCTCTCCGTCAAAGAAGTGCAGTAGATGGGAAACTTCCCATAAGAATCGATGCCCTCCGTGTGATCTTTGTGAGCATGGGTGAGGAAGTGGAATGGCTTCCTCTCTGAATTCTTTGTCCACGTATCCACCGAAAATGGAAAATCAATCTTCGTTTCCACACCCATCTTCCTATGTTCCTCACTTCCCCATACTGCATCATGAAAAATAATTCAGTCGGCAATCACTCAAATTAGGACATCACAATGCTGCGCACTACCGAACTCTATATGAATTGTAGTTCTAATTACCTTCAACTTTATTCAGCAGCTAGAATTCCTATCAAAGACATTCAACATCATCGTGGACAAATGACAAAAATCACAAATAACATAACACGTCCACAACGGCAAAAGTTCTGCTCGTGGATGAGAAGCGGGCCATGGACAAGAAAACATGCAAAGCAGGGATTATTTAGAATCCGAGAAATAGAAGCGTAGCATCAAATTCAACTCTCTGCTCCTAAACGAATGCTCTCCAAAATCACTTTCACACGTAAAGGACCAAGGATTCATGGTTTGAAAATGATCAATTCCATTTATCATATTATGAAAACAGAATTCATATAGGGCAAAATTTTATATCGCCTGAATCAGTGAAGAGCATTGCATGTGTTGATGAAAAATTAACAAAATCGGACAAAAGAAAGTCCCCATATGCTAAAGAAAACAGGAGACACAATATGGAGTTTTTGGTGATTAAGCAGCTAAATGGTGGTATTTCAACAACAAAGACTTTTACAGAAAGAGTTAACACTAAGGGGAAATCCAACTATCACGAGGGGGTTTCGGAGCTATGACAATCCAATACAGGTTAAAATCTTTGGCAAAACATCTCCCTGGATGTAATTGAAGGGCATGAAATCTGGTACTTATTGGTTACAAAGCACGCACAAGTGCTCAGCACACATAACCAATGAAGTACTACGTATTAAGGGACCTACAAATTCACCTTGTAATTCACTTCAGGGCATGCCAGGACTTGCGCTCTCCTTGAAACTCTAACAGCATCTTTCTTGATGCTCCCGCAGTTCTCACTCATGCACAGCACACTCGAAATCTCTGCGTGCCAAACTAAGTCAATAAACACCAACACTGTGGAATTCCAATACGTGCAGAGTCTCATAACAACAAAACGCCTCATTTTACGGTAGATAATCCACGCGAGAAACTTAAATGAACCCAAAAGAGCCTCTAAAGGACCAAGGATGCATGGTTTTAAAATGACCAGTTCGATTGATCATATGATGAAAACAAAATTCAGGTAGAGCCAAATTCCATATCACGAACATTACTGAAAAATATTGTATGCGTTGGTGAGAAAAGAAAGAAACATTGACGGAACCCCAATTTAGGCGTCATGGTTCTTTGCAGGTTAAACCCGCCTGTTTCAACCCGGAAACACCTAATTCAATCCAATTTAACTTGCACAGAGGCGGATCTCTACAAAAACACCTAAAAACAACATCATACGAAAATTGAACAACGACACCCTCTCTAATTTCAAATCTAAGCTTCTATTAGGGTTTAATCAACTACAGCCACCATAGATTCTAACGTTCAAACCTCGTTTTTCCCTCCCTCGTTCTCACATTTCCGTCCTTCCGCGATTCCTAAAAAACACAATTGCAGCACGCGCAACATCAAGTTCCGAAAATTCCATACAAAAATTCAAGTCGATAACGAGAATACCAAGACGCAATTGGCGTACCAAGATTACGTGGAACCTGATGCGCCAAAGGCAATTCCAATCGGTAGAGTGCAGACTTAGCGATTCAAACAACAGCCCAATTCCTAAAAGGTCAGCTGATGATCACCGGGAGATTCGAATTCCGGAAGAAATTGATGGTGAGCAATCGAATTCACGAGGATTCCTTCGGAAGTTTTCAAAGCAAGCGCGGGAAATGCATAGCGGGGAGTTTCATCCTCGTATGTGGATGAATAATGGATGAATAGTAGATGGATTCTGTGGATGATACATGGATGAGATCAGAGCTTAACCCTTACTAAAACGTCAACATGGATGTTTGGCATCGAATGGATGATAGGGAATCCTTGTAGTAGTGAGGATAGAAGTGCAACTATTCATCCTTGGAATTTTATTGTGAAAGATTGTGAAAGAAGGTCTTCTATAGTGGTTTCTCTTTTAATGAGTGCTTTTGCTATTTTTTAAGCCAAATGATTCTCATGGTAATGAAAAGGGATGATTTTCAAGGTTGCGTGTTCACCCTTTAAAAATTTAAATAGCATGGAATTTGGATAGTCACTTGAGTAGTCTCACTTGACCAAATAATTTATGATTTTTTTTATTTTTAATAAAATTTTAAAAATTATTTTAAAAATTAGAATTACAGACAAAAATCTACCAAAATTTTCTTACCAACAAAAATGTCCAATAGAAGGTTTTGGAACTCTATTTTTGGGTTGGGAGCCCTTAGTGATGGAAATTTTCACATATATATTTAGACATTGGACATTTTTGGACATTTTTACTAGTAAGAAGTTGTTCAATAGATTTTTTAACATATATATAGACATTGGACATTTTGGACATTTTTACTGGTAAGAAATTATTCAATAGATTTTTTAACATATATATTCAGACATTGGACATTAGACATTTTTCAAATCATTTGGAATTGCACAATATATGGGAAAAAAATAGTAAGTAGAAAGAAGTAGAGAACAATTCAAAATACACAATTGTTAACAATTTATTTATGGACTTAAAAAATGCCAATCCCAATAGATGTAATGTTGTAATAAACAATCTACATCCTATAATTTTATTTTATTTTTTAAAAATAAATTGAAAATTGAATTAAATTTAGGTTTTTTCAAAGTTTATTTTACAATAGAGATTCCATAATTAACTATAAACTAAAACTCCTCATAACTTTCATCTCATGAATCAAAATGGAATGATTGAAAGCTTCACCCCCCCCCACATAAACGTAAATCTATGAAAACCAATTTCAAATTTTTTTTGAACAAGGATATCCACTCCAAGAAACAAAAATTAAATGAACCTCAACCAAAATGAAAACAAAAATTAAATGCCTCATCCCATTGGGTGTTCCGTGTGGGCCAGGATCTTTGCATAAACCGACATTCTTGAGCCGCGCTAGCCGCCCCCTAAGAACGCGACCCGAGCCCTTCCGATACCGGGCCCGCTAAAAAAGCGAGGCCTGCGAGTGGCGGGTGACTCGAAGCTGCCAGTACCATAATGAAGGCTGTCGCTACCTGTCCAGTGCTGACAGGCACTGCACCCAGTTGCATAATTAGAGGTCTCAGAGGGGATTAGGAGGAGGGCAGGGTAGGCCCAGGAACGGGTGACACCTAGCTGCCAGGTGTCGATCGCGGACGAAGGGGAGGCCCACGGCGATAGGGATCATATAAGGACCTCGTTCACGTTCGTCATTTGCATGCTTTCATTCGCCTTGCATTTCAAAAGTTTGTATGTACAGTCGGACAGCTCTCCACCTGCCACCTTCACTCCTTTCCTTCCTCGCTTCTTCACTCGATCTCTCCCCTTCTCAACAACTAGAACTACTCTACCGCCCTGCTCGCCATCGCCGCCAACACCTCTGACCTGCCTTGAGAAGGGAAGCGCGTTCTTCCGAGCCTCGAAAATTCGAAAACCGTGGAGTTCCACGCCCTATTGCGACGAGTAAAGAATGTAAGTGACGAAAGATCGCGAGCTTGTGTGTACTAGATTGTGCTGTCACGGCGAGTGCAATCCGAGGGGTTAAGACTATGGTGATTCCGTTCTTGATGTTTTCTTGATCGAATCCGTGGCTTGCCTCTTTGTTGTTTTTCGATTTCCTGTTGTTACTGGTCTTTTTGATTGTTTGAGTGGAGGAACAAATAATGAGTAGTTTAAGTGAAGGGAGATGGAGAAGGAATCTTGATTGTACTGAACTACCGTTCGTAGCTTTTTTAATCAGTAGCAACTGGTGAGATGTGGTTTCTACTTGCTGGAATGTTAGGTGGAACATGTTCGTTAATGAAAAATGAGTAGCGTCCGTACAAGTGTGTGTTAAAGTAGTACAGTTAGATCTGGAATCAATTTACAGGGGTTACTCGAAGTAGTCCACGATGCTATATGTATTGTAACAGTTGCTTGGAGTGAGTTTTTGAGTTCACTCGGTTGTAATGTTGTATGTGCTTGTCGGTTACCGAATCGTTCATTTGGTGACTGCTGACTTCGCTTGCTTGAGTATAGCATACTTTGTGTGATGGATAGGTTAGTGCCATAACAGAAGTCCGGTCGCTGTAGGTTTATAGGCTTTTATATCCGGCTCTTGGTCCAATCTTGCAAAGCCGGCCACTGGCGCTAATACCGAGTGTGAAGCTGATCTTTAGTTAGCTTTGTATCTTCTTTTTAACAGTCCCAGGACAATCTATCGACTTTGTAGCTCTCTGGTGGCATGTTTTTATTTCACGGCAAGAAAATGTGAGCCGGAGGAGTTGGTTATGATAATTGCAACTACTTTCCTGTTTTTGGATATTGTATCAATTACAATTGACATTTTCAGGCATGTCGAAGCAGATAAGGTCAAGCGACTCTGTCAAATAACGAAACTGATGATTATTTTATTATTGTTGTGCTGCTGCAGTTGGTTTGCCAGTCGGTTCGTTCAATTTATGATTGTCACCAAACCTTGAGGAGGTATATTTATTGAAGCGGATCACAAGATTCTGGTTTAACGAAGTATAATATATAATCGCAGCCCGTTCTGCTGGTTGACGTCATCAATCAATTATGGCACGATCGATAGATCCGCTTGTTGTAGGAAAGGTGATAGGAGATGTTATTGATACGTTCGTACCAAGCGTGGATATGGCTATTCACTATTCAACTCGGCAGGTAGGGCATTACGTGCTTGGTTTACTCTAGCATCTTGAAATGCCTTGTATCTTAACAGTCGTGATTTTTGAAGGTTTAGAATTTGATTTTCAGCTTTGTTGCAAAGCTAGTAAATGATAATTTTGGATGGAATCTACAGGTGACCAATGGATGCCAAATGAAACCATCTGCTACAGCTCAGGCGCCAGAAATTCAATTGTCTGATAGCAGTGGAGGCAACAATTTTTATACTCTGGTGTTGTAGCATTTCTGCCTTCTATTGCTTAGTTTTTTCTGATCTTTATTGCCAAATAGGTAATATGTTCAACTAATATGTCCAACTACATGTTGGAAATTTTGTTTGTAGAGTATAAATTGTGTTCAATTTTCCATTTAAATGTGGTTAGGTCTTTGATAGCGCGTAAAGGCTATCTGAAATGTTACGTATTGAGTAATTTAGTTCGAATTTTGTATCGACTTTAGTTCAGCTTTACCTGTGCATTTACCAGGTTTATGTCTTTGTACGGTTTGACTCAGCGGTCTGTATCCTTTCCATGGTTTTGTTGCAGTTGTTAACTCCACCTTGACATTCTCTTGATATCTTGTTCAGGTAATGACAGATCCAGATGCACCGAGCCCTAGTGAACCAACTTTGCGTGAATGGCTACACTGGTAATTGATATATACCTTTCTTAAAAATTAGTTCTGGAAATATTCATAAATATACACACAAAAACACGTGTGCAAATATGTGTGTGAAACTATATAACTATACATGTTTGTATGTGAAATTGGGTATGAATACTGCGTCCCATGGTTTTAGAACAGATTCTTAAACAATATTAGTTTCAGTTTGCATCCTGAGTGTGCTCAAGGTTGCGTTGGACGTTTACTGATTTATTGTATTGTTATAACCAGGATTGTGACTGATATACCTGGAAACAGCGGAGGCTCAGAGTCGGCGACTGGTGAGCTCTGACCCAGACGACTCAATTTACATTAACTACAGTTGTGCTGACGCACGTTTCTTGTACCGTCATACCTGTACTGTTACTGATCTATTGCTGTCCGATAGTATCCGCTGCAGACTTTTCTGAAATTAGACTTGGTTATGATTTATGAATGGTAATTGACTATCGAAATCTGGGGTTCATGCAGGGTTTTCGTGGATAAATGAACAAGTTGCACCTACAAGCAGCTCTGGGAGAGAGCTAGTGGCATATATGGGTCCGCGCCCTCCCATAGGTATTCACAGATACATATTTGTATTATTCAAGCAGCCTTCAAGTCCGTTTCTCATTTCCCCGCCTACAGTTCGCAACAACTTCAGTACACGCAATTTTGCTGCACATTATGGTTTGGGTCTTCCTGTGGCGGCTACATATTGCAATGCCCAAAAAGAACCTGGCAGTCGACGTCGTTGAAACGATATAGTTCGTCGGCTACCGGCGCGGTTTGTCGTGTACTCTTGGCTGGATGTGCAGAGGTACAGTATCTGTAAATGATGCTCAAATTAAGGTAGCCGCACCTATCACCAGCTGCTTAATAGGAAGCATTTATTCTCCGAGTTCATAGAGTAACTCCACTAGTCAGACATTACGTTGCACACTCAAGGTTATAGTGGCGCCTACCTTATCTCCAGGTAATTACTTCTGTACAGAATTCTTTGTACTGTTAAATTTGTTGCAGGTTCCTGTTACAGATATAACTCTCCAAAACTGTTGGGAGTACTCATTTTAATGAGTAATTTTATGACACTCACAACTTTGTAACATGGCCATCTCTAAAACAACATTGTAGAAAATTTTGAACGTTTTTAATAAATTTTTCTTGGCATTATCTTACAACAATTGTACTCTTGTCATTGGTTGTTCTTGGTGTCACATGTTTAATTGTTGTATATGGCGACGAGATTTTTGTATCTGACCTTCTGTGAACTGTACACAAGAATTGTGTACGAAGTGTCTAGTGACAAGCACGACCATTTTGAAGTATGATCGAAAAGGATGGAAGCAAGTACAACTTCTGCATTTCGAAAAATCAGAATTCGAAATGAATTTCTAAAATGAAAAAAAACTGTAAGTGGTATTCTATAAACACGATTATGTATAAAAGAACGAACACTCTTTGCAGCTTGAATTTGAAGGGACGATCAAGAAAATTTAGGGTACTTTCTGTACAATTCTACTTCATTCAAAAAGAATACTTGCTCAACTGAAATACAATTCCACAATCAATTCAATAGACAGTAAAAAGTATATATAGTTTATTTGTTTTCAATGGGAGAATTTTAGCCTCGTTAAGCAATGTTACAAATGAGCAACTTTTCCTCCATTCATTGTCTCCATCATATTGCACCAATCCTCTGACTTCACATACACAATTATGGTTTGAGTAGATTATATATTTCCTTACATTAGAATGAATTTGGGAGTTGAAAAGGATTGTATCCATTTGTCTTTCATCCTTTGGAATTATTTTGTTCCTCCACAAGAGAACGACACATTTGAGCAATTCAGCATGGTTGTTGAATTTTTTTTGGTGGAATCTTGATGGAATCCAAAAGGGGATTCTAAGGGAGCTGATCCATTTCCAAGCACTTAACCCCAAAGTGACATTCAATATCCAGGGTTCAAAAACATCATTGCTTTTGAAGCTCTATAGGTCTAGATATCTTCAAGTTATACAAATCTCAACCGTACAATCTTGTAGTGTATATGTTTTAGATGATATGTACAAAATTTGAAGTCATTTGGCCATATAGATTGCAAGATCATAATGTTTTAGTGTCAAAAATAGATGCTGAAATTTTCCCAAAAACACATTTGGAGGTGAAATTTGTTTTCTAAACCTACTCAAATGAAAAAACTTTGCACTACAAAATGATTCAAAACTAGTATACAAACACATTGGTGAATTTTTTTTTTTCATTCGATCGACTCATTGTGTCTAAAAAACAGCTTTGAAATGTCAAAAAATAGCACGAAAAATTGCAAAAAACAAATCTAAGGGTGAACCTCCTACTACTAGAATGCTTCTCACTCGCTCATTACTTCTTGGATTGACATGAGATTTTTGCCTCACAAACTTACTAGTATGCACAACTTTTCCAAAATTTTTTATTGAAAATGGACTTTGTATGAAGAAGAAATAGGCCATCGAAGTTCACTCTACTCCCAAAATGCCAGGATGTTGAACTTCGAATTGCTCTCAAACATTCACAACAACTTGGATTGACATGAAAATTTTACCACAATAACTAGACTTCAAGGGAAACAAAACCCAACAAATTTTATTGAAAATTAATGTTTTACGAAAGAGATCCAAGCCCCCGAAGTTGCAGCCCTAAATGCAGTTTGGTGAACTCAAATTGAAGCTGTGAACTTCAATTGGCCCCAAAAAAACTCAGTACATCTTGGATTGATCTGAAATATTTGACACACAAACTAGAGGGGAGAACACAACTTTTCCAACAAGTTTTATTGAATTTGGACCTTGGATGCAAAAGTTACAACACTTTGAATTGGACTTCAAATTGTATGAGGACACTTTCTGTCCTCTTTGTCATTTTGGGGTTAAGCAATTAGGCATATTTTGGAGTGCATATTTTTTGAGTGTGGAGTTTTTCCCATGTATTGAAACAGAGTTTGGAAGGATTGTATATTTTTTCAAAGTTTTATTTTACAAAATATAATTATTATGAAATTTTTATTGAAAGATTGTCTTTGAACTATGTTGGTGAAATAGACCTTTTAGTTTCTAGATACCATATGAATTTCTTGAACACCACTACAAATTTTTCAAGTGTGCGTTGAAAATTAGATTTAGGATAACCAACCATAGACTCTTGTGAATAGTGGAAGTTCATTTTAGGCAAGAATGTAGCCAGTGTAGTTTCATAGAGTGTGCGATTTAAGGTGCAATTCTCAAATCCTATTCTTCGTAAAGGCTTTGTATATTTTCAATTTTTTTAAGAAGAAGGTGCATTTATAACAATAGATGTTCATTTCAAAGGCATTAACTTCTAAATGCCCAAGGCCTTTTCTAAGCTTCTAAAAACTTGCTCTAAATTGAACAAACAATCAACATTGTAATAAGTTGTATCAATTTTTTTGAAGTGTAACTATACAAATTCAAACTACCGGTAGACATGTTAGAGATCATATAGGAAAAGTAAACATAACAATATCATTTATTTATTAAAAGATTGTAATGATTGATCATAAGGGTGTTAAGACTACAATAGTGATTTGAAGTCTTTCAATCCTCTTTTCACGTGTCAAAATCTAAAAAGTTGGTCACCAAAAAAATATGAGGATAAAGGACTTAACATGCATAACTCCAATTAATTTATGGCTTCTCAAAATCTACTTTGCAATTTTTTCAAATGAATTTCTAATGTGATTTTTTCTCCAAAATCTAGATTTTTGAGATTTATTTCCAAGAGCCCTCAATACTATGGAAAATCAAGATTGCAATGGATGCCCTTGCACAAAATCTTGAATAGAAAAATCATAATCATTCATTTCCAAAATTGGATTTTTGATGCTAAAATTAGACTTCAAAAATAATTTAAAAAAAATATAAATTGCTATGAATACCAACTTGGTTAATTTTTATTTACTTCAAAGTATTTTCAACATGAAAATTTGGTGCCTTGGTCATTTAGGGGTTAATGAGAATGGCATATTTTACACTCAAATTGACATAGAAAAATATTTGCTTTCATAATTTACATCCAAAATTCAATTGTCCCTTCCAACAAATGGTCTTGGTAAGTTAGCTAAGGTGAAAATACCTAAAACTATCAAAATAAACAATTCAATATAGGTGGAGGCACCTTTTCCAATTTTAAAATATTAGCAATTTTAAATTCTTAAAATTAATTAATAAATTTCTGTTTTGGATACAACATGTAATTACTATGACTATTAATGTTCATACTGAAAGCTCTTTAAATCACTATTGGGATTTAAGTGTTTTATGACTGCAAAAATATGACTAAGGATGATTGGCAACTGCTCGCAGTCATATTTTTGGATCCCACAATGTTGAGAAAAAACATGACTACAAATGTGACTGCTAGTCATATTTTGCCTTTGTATTTCATGGGTGTATAGTATACATGCATGGGGAACGGCAAAATACTTTTTAGAGAACCATAGGGAACGTATTATGGGAACACCAGTCATATTTGTCAATCATATTTTTTCATATATGACAACATGCAGTCATATTCTATAATCACATTTTTGTAAATTCACATTGAAATTTTTTTTTCCGAGCAGTCCCCTAAAAATTTGGGCAATCTAAAAAAATGTAAATAAATTATTGCTCAAAATTGTAAAATCGTAGCCGTTGTTTTTTGGGGATCTTGAAATCCTAGCTATCATTTTTTAGGGTTTTAAAACCCTAGCCGCCAATTTTTAGGGATTCGAAACCCTAGCCGCCACTTCATATACTTCATCTTTTTGCTTTTCAATTCTTGTTTTTTCTTCTTTTTTTGTTTTTTGAAGTTCTAATTGTTGTGTTGTTGTGCTTTGGTTGTTGTATTGTTGCTTTCTAACTCTTGTTTCTTCTTCCCCTTTTGTTTTTTGAAGTACTAATTGTTGTGTTGTTGTGCTTTGGTTGTTGTGTTGTTGCTTTCTAACTCTTGTTTCTTCTTCTCCTTTTGTTTTTTGAAGTACTAATTGCTGTGTTGTTGTACATTGGTTGTTGTGTTATTGTTTTTTAACTCTTGTTTTTTCCTCCTTTTGTTTTTTGAAGTACTAATTGTTGTGTTGTGCTTTGGTTGTTGTGTTGTTGCTTTCTAACTCTTGTTTCTTCTTCCCCTTTTGTTTTTTGAAGTATTAATTGTTGTGTTGTTATACTTTGGTTGTTGTGTTGTTGCTTTCTAACTCTTGTTTCTTCCTCCTTTTGTTTTTTGAAGTACTAATTGTTGTGTTGTTGTACTTTGGTTGTTGTATTGTTGCTTTTTAACTCTTGTTTCTTCCTCCTTTTGTTTTTTGAAGTACTAATTGTTGTGTTGTTGCTTTCTAACTCTTGTTTCTTCTTCCTCCTTTTATTTTTTGAAGTTCTAATTGTTGTATTGTTGTATTTTAGTTGTTGTTATTTAATTATTGAAGTTTTAGTTGTTGTTTCTTAGTTGTTACTAATCTATTGTTGCTTCTTACATCTTATTTGTTGTTAGTTTGTTGTTGTTTCATAGTTGTTAATTTGTTGTTGCTTTATAGTTGTTGCTAATCTTTTATTGCATCTTCACTTGTTTTATTTTTACTTCTTATTGGTTTTTAGTTTTAATTTTTGTTGCCTCTTGTTATATGTTAACTTTTACTTCTTACTATCTTTTAGTACTAATTTGAACAAAAAAATGACTCACAATAGTCATATGCTTCAACCAAAATATGACTCCCGATAGTCATATGCTGCATCAACCAAAACATGACTCACAACAGTTATACTCCATATCACTTAAAATATGACTCAAAATATGATTCACCGTAGTCATACTCCATATCACTTAAAATATGACTCAAAATATGACTCACCACAGTTATATTTTATATTATTTAAAATATACTTCATATCACTTAAAATATGACTCGAAATATGACTCACCACGGTTATATTCCATATTCTTTAGAATATAACTCTATAGTCATATTGCATATCACTCAAAATATGATTTACCACAGTCACATTCCACATTAGCCAAAATATGACTGGGTACAGTCACATGCCACGTAGTTTTTTTTTTTTGCCCGGGCAGCTCATGAGAAAGTCAAGCCTCCAAGGGTGGTTAACATGTACGCCATGTTGGCAAAATACGTCTAAAAATGATTTTTTATACTTCCAAATCCATATGACTGTAAATATGACTTACTAGTCATATGACTAAAAGTGAATGACTCAGCCATGACTCATCCTAGTCATATCCCGACCATCTACAGTGATTTTTGCTTGAGTCACATTTTTTGATTTTGTGACTCACTACAGTTATATTTTGCAGTCATAAAACATTAATTTTCTTGTAGTGAATCATTAAGATTGTTACATATACTTGTTATAAAATTGAGATTTAGAAAATGAATAGTCAATTAATCACAATTAAGTATGGGAGTGGTTAAATGTACACATTTGGAGACACTTTCAAAAGAAGTCTACTTATTAAAAATGGGTCCACAAATGGTTTTAGATGTTATCACCTTAAGTTTGCAACTTCATAGAAATCTAGAACCTTATGAAGTCTTCAAATTCTTCCAAATGATTTTATTGCATGTGAAAGATTTCAATTCATTTGTATGTTTCAAAAGATCTTTCCATGTTTCTAATCATCCATCAAAACTCACTTTCATACACATTCCCACGTAACAAAGATGATGTAGTTGATTTGCATTTAATGGATAACTTCAAGAACCTCTATTGGATACATAAAGATAGTTTGTTCATCCAATTATTTTTTTGGAGAAATTTCCTTGTTGAATTCTAATTGTTGAATTTTCTACAAAGGAGATGTTTGATCTACAAATTCTTTGTTATATAATTTGTACCAAATTGTAATCCCAATGTAGTTGCCTTGGACATTCTTAATAGTAAAGTTCTTCTAAAAACTTGTATATCAATAAGTTAACCAATTTTGTTGTAAATAAATTAAGAGTTGTAATTGAGTGCTCATTGAACTTTCTTCTACGCTAACCCTTAAAGGACATTGACAACTAAAAGTGTCCAATGGGTAACTTCATTGTTTCTTGTAGAAACAATGTACCTATTTGTTTAATAATTAGAACATTTAGTAACTACCTTGGTTATAGGGGTCCACATCCTTCAAGGGGATATTTCACCATTCCCCCCTCCCTATTTTGTCAAATAGGTGTCTATTGAAGTATCACCAATATGATTTCAAACTATTCATTTTGAATAGTTCCTACTTTACAAATAGTACTTCATAGTTGTAAATTAACAAGCTTCATTTAGTGAATGGTTTGAGATCTTGTTCAAAGGCACTTCAAACATACACCTATTTAACACTTTGAAGTTTCTTTCAATCTTAAATTCAAAAATTCACAAAAAATATAAAATCTTTCCAAAATTAAAATTGATTATTATTATTATTGATTTCCATTTGTCTAGTAGGCAAAAAAATATAGCTAATCGTGATTTTCACTCCATCTATACACACCATCTTAAATGAGCAATTATAGATGTTTCTACCTTAATCTTGAAATGCTTATTCAATCAATTTTAGGTGCAGTTTCCTTAAGTCATAGCAATATGAAGTCAAAGACAAAAGCTAGCCTTAGGTAGTGAATGATTGTGGCAATAAATATACTGCAACAATCAAATGTGACATTAGAGGAGCTCATAGAGCCGTAGCAGTAGAAGGCTTAGAATCCTTTTCAAACTTACGAAACACCGCATTATCAAGTTTGTATGCAACTTTTTGTGACATAACATCCTGTGATACTGACAGTGCAAAGAAAGTTTTGATTTGGGCACACCTGTTCCCTAGGGTTTGAGGAACCAGATGAATAATATTAGAGAGGGTGATATTTACTGGGTTCTGCCGAGTCCATTGATGAAAACTATTTGAGAAACTCAATGTCAGAACTCATCTGCAAATAAATCCATCATGAACACTGAAAGAATATTCTAAATCACTGAGAAGCAGAGGAACTCGACTGCCGGGCTTGACTCCCCCCCTCATATTGCTGCCGTATACGTTCATATCTTTCCAACTCAGAAAGAGAAAGGGATGGCGTGATCTCTTGCAGTGCCTGTCCAACAAACGAAGCACAACATCAGCGGCACAACTCACCATTCATAGAGTGTGCAGGATCAACCAAGATTTCAACAAGAGCATAAATTAATCATGCACCTATCATACTCTGAAACAAACAAACAAACAGCGATACCTTGAGAAAATCATCTTGCTTCACTTCGATAGTGTCGTCGTCATTTCCGTCATATCCACTATCTCTTGCCTCCTCATCTTCAACCTGCAGTCATAATAAATTAGACACTGCAGGATGTAGCTATACACAGGAACAAGATATGTGCCAAATAAGGCATAAAAGTAAGTACCTGGTGGTGAACGGCAAGATTGGCACATCCCTGCTGAATATTATTACTTTTGCTAGAAAAATAAGGTCTAGCAGAAACATTAAATATAATTTTTTTTGTGAGATCCTTTTTTTTCCATAATCAAAAAATAAATTGCAATCTACCAAAAGTGGCCAATTCCATATCTATAGGAGATGAAATAAATTACGGAGTATTTAGGAAGTTTATAGAATGAACTAATAGAAAGAAGAAATCATACCCACATTTCTGAATAATATAAGATAGAAATAGGTTTTGCAAGTTAGTACAAATTGCCTACGATGCTAGCTTCCAAAGTGGCACTCCGGGCTTTAGCAAGCATGAATAAGACTTGATTTGTATTGTGGGAAAAAGAAGAGCTGGTGTGGACACGATTTGGATTAACAGGTCACCTCAAAATACCTTCAAGAAGGCAATAAAGTGTGGATTCAGAGCTAAAATATGCTATTCAGTTTTGTTAGTCAGTTTAGATCCACAGGCATAGGACTGCTCCTTCAATTAATGAAATGACACCAGAGATTATGGAGTATACGGTGTAGGCTTTAAAGAGTTTACAGAGGAGAAGAATTCCATGATAAAAACACTTCGATAGATGTACCTTGCGTTTGGCTCCATTCATCCAAGCATCCGCACAGAGAGCATAGAGGTCAGCACCGGTGAAATTGACAGGGCACCGTCTTGCAATTGTGGGCAGCGAAACATACTTGTTTAGTGTGAATTTGCGTGTAAGTGCTTCTAGAACTCTGTAATAACAACGTACAGCGGGTTAGCACCGATTTCCGAACAAGCAGGGCATTAAAATGAGGAAATATCATAGCTCAAAACATACAGTGGCTGAGGAGAGTCAATGATAGAGTCTGTACCTTAGTCTATGTGTTGAGTCAGAACTAACTCCCACATAGAGTAGTTTATCAAAACGACCCGGTCTCAGTAAAGCAGGATCGATCAGGTCAGGGCGGTTGCTGGCGCCAATCATGAATAGATCCTGCACAACACGTGAGCCAAAAACAAGGCGTTTAACTGACAAACGCTATGCACGAACTAAAAGTGACAAGAGTACATAATCTAGTACAATATAATGCAAATATTTTCATTTTCTTTAACTTGGCATAATTCAACAAACTAGGCGCATTTTAGAAAAAGACTCTCGACTTGGAATCAGAGCAGTTTGAAGCACTCATCTGAAAACTCATATCAACAGCCTTCCTAAATTTTAGAGTACTGAGCTTTCATTTCGGGAGCTAAAAACCCACCCGAGAACTCGAAAGTCCTAATTTCCAGCACTTGAACGTCACATTAACACACTGAAATTCGCCAGAATAACGAATACGAGGATAAATATACCCACCCCACGCATATATTGAGGGTTGATAAAGAGCTGAGATGTGAGTGCATACCTGGCCGTTGCCACTGACGCCATCAATTTCCGCAAGCATCTGGAATCAAAGGTCCACAGAAAGTTCTGTCAGAATATGCATCACACAATTAGCTTGACTACCTGATTGTACTGGATACATTTCTTACCTGAGAAACAACTCTGTCCATAACACCACCGGAGTCTCCTGCTGCACCCCTAGCCGGAGCTAGTGCGTCCAGTTCATCAAAGAAAACCACACATGGCCTAGCAGCCCTGGCCTGTGTCACACCAGAACCCACAATCAGCCGACACATGAGGTTCAAAAATTGGCAATTTAGAGGTTTAATATAATGAAGATGGCAACCTCTCAACAACAAAGACTACCTTTAACATCGGACATATTCAGTTTGCCAAGGAACAGAAGCCGACTAAAACCACCTTGTGCCTACTCAAAGAATTACTTGGCGTGTTCTGAGGGGGAAGAGCAAGGCCATCGGCAAGTTATTAGGTGGCAGAGATAACTGAACAGAATCCAACCTTTTGAAAAATATCCCGCACATTCTTCTCAGATTCTCCGATGTACATGTTGATGAGCTCAGGGCCTTTCACGCTGAGAAAGTTCAATGAGCACTCAGTTGCAACCGCCTTGGCTAGTAACGTCTGCAACACAAATGCGATGTCATTTGGTTCGCTTCAACTACAACCAAACTGTACTAGTGCTAATTATTTCAGTTAAACTAGTCCATCGATTCGAAAAAAGGTGGAACAGACGGCATGGATGAATGCCATAGCACTATCATGTACCTTTCCAGTTCCAGGTGGTCCATACAATAAAACCCCTGAGCGTTTTCGGAGACCACTTGCAAAGAGCTCACGGTGCATCAATGGTAACTGCGCAATTTAACATTTCCAGAAAAAGTACATGCACATTAGCAAAACTAGAATGGAGTAAAAGCAGAACAAACCAACAAAGACTAATGGAAACTTCACATCACAGCAGAAGTGATGCGACAGCTAGTGTCCATTTGCCAGAACGGTGTAGGAAGCAGCACCTGCACAGTGTCGAGAATGGCCTTTTTCACATCCTCAAGGCCCCCAACATCTTCCCATTTCACATTTGGCACCTGGAAATGCACATGTCAGCATGTTTAAGGGACAAACGAATAGGCTCCCTTTAGCAGTCAAAAGGATGAGTAACCGCTTGTTTGAGAAATTAAATGTCATTACTGTTATCTCGATCTAAATTTGATTGTCCACGAAAATTCTCGCAGGGGTCAGTTCAATTAGAAATGTGCACGCAAGCACCATTAGTAAGCAATTAAACAGGTGCTTGGAATAAAATAATCATAGGGAAGCACGTGCACCTTGGGAGTACCGATGGCAGAAGCAGTTCGTTTCTTCAGTCTGTCAAATGCTTCTTGGACATCCTCAGCTTCAATGGTAGTGATACTCGGATCAATGCAGTGGTTTCCTTTCCAACGGTAATTGCATTCTGTTCACGATTGAAATTCATGGAAGCACAGTTTTGAAAATCGTCATGCCCTCCAAAGCCAAGTGAAAAATTAAGTTTAGTGCAACAGCACAAAGTGGCTTATGATCAAGCGCCAAAACAGCTTGCTCAAACACCTTTCTAGACATAACTGTTTAGTAGCTGGATTTAATTCACAATTCAGCACATTAGATGAAAATCGGATAGTCAACAATACCATCAGCAATAATCTCATCCAATTGAGACTGATCGCCTTCATCGTCACTGGGATTGCCATTCTCTACTGCCAGCTTAGAATGTCTCTTCTCGTTCTCTTTACTTGTTTTCATAAGCCGATTAACAGCATTCGCTCCCGCATCAGCAGCCAGTGCCCGGAGATCCCGTGGTGTTGATCCTGACGTTTGAGATGCTATAGATTTAATGAGAGACCTCAATTTTGCATCCTAGAAACAAAGAGGACAAAAATCCAACAATCAGAATTCACAATTTTAATGCAAGGGAACCAGCTCCATCAAGTTCAAGTAACTTTGGCCTTCACACACACAAAGAACAGCATAATGATCTTCCACAAGTTCTTTTGTAACACAAGTTACGACTTCTGCCAACAGAGAATGCAAGTTCAGACCTTCTGTTCAAGAACCAGCTGAAGATCAGTTGACAAAGGAGCAACTTCCTGGGTAATTCCAAGGAAGTGATAGAGCAATGACAAACGTCGGGATTCATCCGGACCTTCAACTTCAACTGTATGGGTGAAGCACCGGCGAAGAGCAGGTTTCAAATCATCTTTGCTCTCCGCTGCCCCGACAAGCAATACCAAACCAGGTGTAGGTACACTGTTTTCAATTCTAAACTGCACCTCAGTAACATCCACCCGTTAAAAATCATTCGGAACGTGTTCAAAGTTCAATTACATGCTATATGCGAACAGGTCTGGACCTAATAGTCTTGTCAAAAATGATCTGCAAACTCCAAACTTTACACAAGCTTGCTAGATGTTTATAGGATAGGACTTAATGACTAGAGCAATTCTATATTCACATTCGAGAAAAAAAATTGTCCGCATAGATCAGCAGCAGCAAGGGACAGATTGCAAGTGAAGCGGTTATATACCTTGAAACCTTGACCCAACGTCAGCTGATCTTCACTTTTAGATGATGTATTCGAGAGCACGTCCGAGATCGCTGGCCCATTCTCATAATCGTAACGTGAGACAAGATCTTCCTCTTGATCATCTTCTAAGTGAGCATGTATGCCTTCACGCAGTGCAGCCCCTATCAGCGATATAGTCTTCTGCTGATCCTGACCTCCACCAGCTAAGGACTTCGTCAAAGCCCCAAATCGCCTCAACAGAAGGACAGATGGAGCATATCTAGGAGCATACGAATATCACCAGCCAGGAACAATTAGAAACATTCAGATGAATCTTGAATAGACTCATGTAGTAATGAATAACCATCCATGAAAAGTACAAACGAGTGCATCTTACCTGCGAGCAGTCTCAAAAGCATCAGCTATGGCAGTGGCCGTTTTGTGTTCGGTAGCACCCAGAAGATCAAAACAATTGACTTCTACTACATGCAGGCCCAACTCTTCAGCCGCCATCTTTACAACCGTTCGCTTCCCAATTCCTGAAAAAGTTAAATGTGAAGTCCGTGCCGATCACTAACGGAAAACCCTAAAAATATGCTCTCTGAGTTTTACTCCGTGTCATTGAACATGTGCACAGCAATATATGCAGAGATTATTGTTTTCCTCACTTCTTACCAGGAACAAAAGGGATAAGACATGGAAAGAAGTTGAAAACCAATCACGCAGCATCACTTCTAGCATTCAAGGAGCTGAAGACCGTCCAAAAGAAGCATCAAATGAACCTTTATTGAAAGCAATACCGTATATATTATAATATCATGCGCCAAGACTTCGACCAAAAACTTGTCAGAGTCCAACCCATTCACTTTCAGGGAATTTGCAGGCATTCACATGCATAAACAGTTTGGACATTTGGCACCTTAAGACAGGTTGGCAACGACAGTGGTGTCCCACAGCATTCAAAATTTTTGGAGGGAGTAAAAGAGGAGGCTGGCACCTGGTGGCCCATGAAATAGTACTGCAGTGCGAAGGCTTAACCGAGATGCTTGAGGATGTACACAAGGAGCCAACAAAGACGTCAATTTCTGTACCTCGGGTGGTTTAGAAAATCCGGTTAGACCTGAGCAGAGAGGTTTTCTTGAACCCATCCATTGCGAGAAGCCCAGAATATCAGGTGGCAACCCTGAAGGTTCGGCACCACCTAGTACAAGAGCTGTTTTGTGCCTATTTACAAGTGATGAAAGTGCTGGCGGGGGCTCTAGTCCCAAGACCTATGAAAAAAATTCACGTCAGAATACAACCGAGATTAGTGTGCACCACAAGGAAACGAACAAAATAATCGAGATACATACACGCTAAAATGTCGAAGCCTGAGGTTGCTTCATAAATGAACATCCCTTTACCATTTAACAACCAGAAACCAGGTGCCAATATCATGAGCGCTCGTACTCAGAAATCTCTTGAAAACAAAAGGACTTCCTGGCATACCGGTATTCATTGTCAAACATGTAGCATAGTATAACTATAGCACAGGGGACTGTGGGAGACACCTTAAAGTGCATCAGCTCCTCTCGCACGGTGTAGACATCTCCAAACGAGGCATGTAAGGATAGATCAGGAGGTGGAACCCTTATCGACAAAATATCGCCTTCAGCCAACAACCTGTCACCTTCAAAATAAGTTGCCAGCGCTGTATCAATCCTCGCCTGCCGATCCTTCTTGGAGGCTGCTCGATAGTCTTTCTGTTTACTAAGATTTGCTGACAATTCAGGAGCCCGAATGTGTGCAATCCGTACATGAGCGGCATACTGCATCAGCCCATGTGAAATTTTCTGGACAGCATGATGAGGCAGGCTCTTCGATATGTTTTCTCCACTAGAAACTGGAAGTGGATAAACTTCTAAGATTGGTCTATTACAAAGGAATTGATCACCGTAATCGGGAGAAGAAATTTCAGCATCAGAAGATCCCTTTCTAATTAGCACGTCTAACCACGCTACATGTAAGCCTATATTGAATGCCAGAGGTGGAGACAGATATGCAACTTGAGGGTTAACGGCTACTGTCTTCACAGAAATCATGTAAGTGGGGAAATAGGTCACGTCTTTAATCGTTTTGTGCAAATCTCCAGGACGGCTTCCATCCCAATCACTCTTCGCAGCAGGCTGTATCTCGGGGGGGTCGAGGACGAGGACTCGGGCTGGCCTTCCAACATTGGTTAACAAATTCCTGACTAATACCTGTTTGATTAAACCCCACCCAAATACTTATCAAGAACCTGCCAGCACAAAATTGGAAAGAGAACGAAGCACACAAAAAAGCCTTGAAAACGACAGCTTAACTCAAGGAGCTAATGTGTAAGCTATATGCTACATCCTTCAACGCAAAGGGAGTACACAAAATACGACACATACTGCGGGCGTGCAATTGCAGTGAGCGAAAGGCAAATGTGGCCCACAACAATTGTATCCAAGGAGGTTGTACGCCTTCCAAGGTGCTCTACTAAAATTATTACTGAGTCCATTCGCTAATACCGTGACCCCATGCGCGCAACACTTCCAATACCCTTAACCATCACGATTACTTTCAGAGCGTAACGTTCTGAAACCCTAAACCTTAAACCCTGGAAACGAGAAGCTAATCTATAGAGAGCAGTAATGGCCAAATTGTAGACACAGAAACCATAATTCATCTAACAACGAACCCGACCCACCATGCACCGATCAAAACAGTTTCTTCATTACATAAGCAATTATCTCACTGTCAAGACTAGTTCAGAGTGATGCGCACCCAGGATCCTGAGGAAAGAGTGAGGTCGCGCAAAGCCGACACAGACAAACCTAGCGTACTGGCCTCGTCCCATGCCGGAATTCTCAGCGCATCCACGACCTTAGCGTCTTTCTCCGCGACTTTCTTTTGAATCGTCTCTCGCATTCCATCGCCAGGGAAAAAAAGCAACCCCGGCCTAAACAGAGTTGACGAAAGCCGTTCATTAAATTGATGCTTGTGCTCAGAGGTTCGACGTTGCTCTTTCTCCTCAAGCCCGGCCAGGACCGCGTCCGCTGTGCTTTGCAAAACGAGAGGTTTCCGCCCCCGCGCCATAGCCGAATGCACAACGCTCCTAAGAAATTCGTTTACATCGCCAAACTCCGTCAGATTCTAACCCTGCTCGGATCAGCATTCCATTCTCAATACTGCTCCAGCTCTTCATCGGACACAACAATTGCAAAGAAGTGAAACACTTGGCAAAATTGAGCGATTTTTTTTTTCAAATTAAGAAATTCATACGCACGCTATCAATAGAGCGCAACTGATCGCGGACAATGAACCGCCCAAGGCCTAACCATCAAAAAAACAACCTTGCTTTTTGAGTGTTATAAGTCTAAATGTGAGTAAGTTATCAGAATCTCAACTGTACAATCTTGTAGTGTGCATGTTGTAGATGGTGTAAATCAGATTTGGGGTCATTTGACTGTATACATTAGAAGATTATAATGTTTTAGTGTTGACAAAAGATACTGAAATTTTCCTAAAAACACATTTGGAGGTGATATTCGATTTCTAAACCTACTCAAATGAAAAAATTTTAAACTACCAAGTGATTCAAATCAAAAGACAAACACTTTGGTGGGAAAGAAAATCATTTAGTTGACTCATTGCATTTGCAAAATTGTTTTGAAATGTCAAAAAACAATGAAAAAAGTAGCAAAAAAAACACATCTATGGCTGAACCTACCTCCACTAAAATGGTTCTCAGTGAATCATAACTTCTTGAATTGATATGAAATTTTTTACTACAAAAACTAGACTAGTATGCACAACTTTTCCAACAAAAAATACTGAAAACAAACCCTGTCTAAAGAAGTTATAAGCCGCTGAAGTTCACTGTAATGCAAAAATGTCTGGATTTTGAACTTCGAATTGCTTTGATGCATTCAAAACAACTTGGATTGACTTGAAAATTTTATCACAATAAGTAGACTTTATGTGGAACAAAACCCAATAAATTTTTATTGAAAACTAACATTTGAAGAAAAAAATACAAGCCCCCAAAGTTGGCAACGATCTCATTCCAGTGTGGTGGATTCAAATTCAACCTGTGAAATTTGAATGACTTTCAAAAACTCATTACATCTTGGATAGATCTGAAAATTTACCACAAAAAATAGACTATTATGCACAACTTTTCCAACAAGTTTTATTTAATTTGGACATTGGATGCAAAAGTTACGGATCTTTGAAGTTCATTGCTATATTGTGTGAGCCTGTGAGGACACTTTTGGTCCCCTTGCGCGGTGAGGGGTTAAGGTAAACCGGCCTCTTGTGGTCAGAATTAGGAGTTCAACCACATGCTGTTGCTGAAATTTTTAAATTCTTTTCCCACATACAAGCAAGTGTGAGAAATAGTGAGAGCAATTGAAATTGTATTCTTTCATCAAAGTATGAATTTGTTATGATTTTTTGAAGTATTCAGCCCAAAAGAGACTGTAGATCACTCCATCACCAACAAAATTTGACTCCATGATGCCCATGTCATTCACCCAAAGCAGTTGGGTGATTGCAAGAAACACTTGTACTATTTGTTGCATTTTCGGTTTTCGGGGGTCCTGTGCTTTCAATACTACAAGTACTGTGAGTACTACGAAAGGTGCGCAGGATGAAACGTGGGCCGTTGATTTGAATTCCGATCTACGGCTGCAAGTACACGTGGCAGCAATCATTTGAACGACTGACATGGTAGGTGGAGGTAGTCAGTTTCCCATTATAATGCCGCCGTCGTGGACTTTACTCCCTGTCCCATCTGATTGTGGTGCCAGCGTGGAGGACGGTTGAGTTAGGACTCGTGTTGCGCGTGCCATTGAAGCGACCTCACGGAGCGCTACGAAGGTCTCGTTTTTCCACAACTCTATCGGCGATGGCGTGTTGACTCTCTTGCATCGTTGAATTGAGCTCCCATTTGTGACTACTGTTGTTGTTGTCGGTTTTAGGATTGGAGAGAAGATTGACTTGGGCGATTTTGGGCGTAGTTGGAGTTGCCAACTTCAGTGAAGTGTTTGCTTTGTAGTGCATGACAGCGACGTGGGTTCGAAAGGCGTTGATTGTGTGGATGGGAGTGTCTTCCGCTGCGTGAGCTTCAATTGTGCCATTGATTTGCCTAGAAGAACGTCTCCGCTTTAGAAGAGGTATGTCATGCCTACCCCCCCTATCCTCTTCAATTTGGTTCGACATTGGTTTAGGTGCGTCTTTATGTGCATAGGTATGACGGATGTCCTAGTGCGCCCTTCTTGGCTTGTCACAAGAAAGTACGAGCGAAGTATATGCTAGTGTCTTAGGTTTTGGGCTGAATTATAGTATGACTGGTCTTGCCTCCTCTCAATTGGATCACGGTGTTCCTTCTTGTTCGCGATTCACTTCACACGCAGTGATATAGTGTTGTTTTGGTAATTGCTTTCACTGAACGGTGCCTTGCGGTGCTATGATTTAGGGTTAACAGTCTGTATGGTAGATGTGAGTTCCTTCTCGTTGTCCTGAAGTCTTCCACTGACCATTTCTAAATGTCTGCCAAACACTATGGACCTACTGCAGTATGGGGACACTGAAGTTCAACAATCTAATTTCTTGAAAGCAGTGCACCTAGTTTTCTGCCCAAATGCATGTTACCGTTCTTTTTTAAATGTCTCCCTCTAGCATTGGTTGTTTTCACTATTAGGGACAAAAAAGGAAATTAAGAAGGACCTCGACTTCATAGGATTGGAATGCCTACTTTACAAAGGACAGCTTACACTTAGCACTTCCGCTGCTTTTGGTGAATAGGTAGAGGAAGCAACATCAGTTGAATGATGTGCTGCTGCATTCAGATAGCCTTTCTTATGACTTACATTCTTTTGGCTGATAAGAATGCCATATGTGGAATTACTTGCCCCAATGACATTCACATTTCCTGATTTCTTTCCATGGGCACTACACTAGAGTACCCCGTGTACATTACTTTGGTGCTATACTTTTCACACAGCTCCGATTAGTACGCATAGTACAGGAATAGTGGCTCATAGTACCACTTGTAGGACCTCAACGGAGCGCTAGTACTTCACTGCTTGTATTCTGTTCTACTCTCTCTGTTTCATCGTCATTTACGTGTTCAATTTCAATGCTCCCTAAGCACAATACGTCTATGTTGTACTCCTTTTATTAAACTTATGCATATTCTACGTGCTTCTGGCTTTCAAATATTCATAGTTTCCGTGGTTGGAATTGGTTCCTGTGCAAATTTCTTGGAGCAGCACATCGTCAAAGGAGAACAACACCTACGCAGACTTCTACTGAACGGGGTGCGTTGTTCTATAAGAATTCTCTTCTTGTCATGGTACCTTGTATTGCTTTGTATATTTTCTTATATCATCCTTGTTTTTTTTTTTTTTCTTTTTGGTGGATTCCATGGCTCTGGCCTTGTACTACTCCGCTGTTTCTTACACATATGCCACTAGTTTCACCCTATCTTCATAATTTGCACATACAATGTAGACTTCGGTTTTTAATGTTTTGTTCTTGATGTTCATGGCTTGTTTACTTTGCGTAGGACTCTGCAATGGCGAAGATGAAGACTACTCCCGTTGATGACAATGTAACTGTTACCTATGAGAAGAAAGGCAAGAGAAAAGCTTTGTCATAAGCACCGGCGCCCAGTCCAGCAAAGGATAAAGCCACTACGGCAAGTGCATCTCCCAAGGGTGCTAGTAAAGTGAAGGGCAAGGGGAAAGCACTCCCTCGAAAGCAAAAGGCCCGACAGGTTTCTTCCGACTACGAGTCGGACGGCAATGGAGATGAAGACTCAGAACATGAGAGTACGGACAAAGAGCACTGGAGCCCACGCTTTAAGCGGAAGAAGGTCGCTTCCCCTGCACCGGTTTACAATGAAGTTGAATGCCGGCGACAGCTGAATATGTTGAGCCAGCCCTCACAGCGTCCTTCCACCGCCATGTCCGACGACATATTCCACACTTCTTATAAATTGGCGAGGAATGGGCTGAACCCTCACAGACTGCGCTTGGAGAAGGACGTCCCCAAGACTAACGTGGAGGCTATGTTTGGTGAAAAGAAAGGGCGAAATGGATTCTTCCTTGTGGAGAAACTGATGCCAACTCTTCGAACAGAAGTAGAGTCTTTATACTACCAAATCTACCAGAGGACACAATGCCCTACCCACATCAGCAAGGAATTGGCTATGGGTTGGACTTTGCAGACGAAAGAAAAGAGCATTAATTGGATAGGCTTTGCAGCTAAAACGAATTTGAGGCAGTAGCAGTCGTATGCTAGACGTGTGAAGACTTGGTTGACATGATTGGCTGAAGCGTAGAATAAGACATTCAAAGAGGTTGCCAAAGCAGAGGTCATCTCCAAATACTTAGATGTTGCTGACGAAAAGAAGCCGCGCATTTGATTGTTCCAGTCCTCTGAGGAGAAGACCGCAACTGTGACCATAGCCGAGCAATGCACTCTGGTAGTACGTAGCACCTTTTTTACAGATGCACATCGGGTGGAAAGATGCGTTTCCTTAGTCTTCCACGACTATCCTACAAATACTCTATGCATGTATTAGGAAGTTTGTGTGTGTGGCTCTTTCATTTCTTCTTCCGCGTATTGCATAGTGCACTACGTTTGAGTACAGCAATACTATGATCGTTGTACATAGCATTCATTTCCAAGTACGTTCAAGCTAGCACATGTAGAACCTTTATGCTGCTTTCTGGCACTTGCACCACTGCAACGTTGTCAAAAGTGAGCATTTGTGCCTTCATTCAGTACTACCAACTATGACAACAAATTTGATGCAAACGCTGTGTAGTCGGTGGACCTCGAGGACTCTGTATGCATAGCTAGAGTACTACTTACTTATCCACCTTACTCGACGAGCACTGCAATCTGTTTAGTGGTTTAGCGTAATACTTGCATGAGGGCTAACACGTACTGCTAGCAGCGACTCTAATTCTAATAAGTACTTCCACTATCATGAAGTTCTCGATGACGATATTTCACAGTAGGTATACCACTACCATATACTACTTCACTGACATTAGCATAGTGGTACTAGTACTATGCAATGCAATTCTGTTGTCTGCCACCTTCACCAGTCCTTGTAGGTGCTTAGCTCAATGGCGTAGGAACGTGACGTTGGACTAGTACCAGGTGTCGTAGCACAGGAAAGCAAAAATCCTTCTCTAAGGCTCAATATTTCTTAAAAGAGGCCTTAAAGTGACTGGAGTATCGTTCCCACGAAGATCGAATTCCTAGGTTCACAATTACCAAAAAATGATAGAGTGATGGTCACGAAAACATAAAACCCCAAGCAAAACAATAGACTAGAACTTCGACTTGGTCTCCTTGTTTTCTTGGACAAACACGACCGGATCCCTCTGGTCCAACAATTACTAATACACATTAGACCGGATCTTCCCGATCTAACAACACTGATCGGATTAAATCCGGTTTAATACCTACTTGTTTATCACACAGACTCTCTAATTGGTTAGTTTACTATCCCACAGCTTTACACTACCCTATAACTCTCCCAACACTTCTATTCACATACCTTTAGTAGCTACCTGTATTTACATTTTACAAATCGTAACTGGGATCCGCGTTTCCACAGATCTAACCTTAACCTCTAGTATTCACATCCGGTCCAGATCTCTACACGTAACCATATCGAGTTTAACCTCTGAACGAAGAGGGATCTGCTAATTGGGATTTAGAAAGGAAGCTTAACTCCTACCCTCCGATTTTGAAGTGTCAGAAGTTTCACTATGTGATCAAACTTTCAAAAATAAACTTTCAAATCCTACAAATGAGAAATAGACCGTCCTCACAACTGGAAAGGAAACGCAGTCGTGTCCAGCAGGTCACGCAAGCCAGTCTAATTCCTCCTAACCAATGCTACAACGACAGCCTACTGAGTTAGTCCTCAATCCAGTCTGAACTAGTGGAGACAATAAGGAGAAATGAGCACTGCGGAGGCATGCTAACCCTTACTCTTTCCGGAGAGTACCTCTCCTCCGTACTCCTTCCGAGTCCATACCCAGTCCACACTAGAGATCCCTTCTGCCTCCATCCACACACACTAATTCAATACTGGACCGGATAAACTCAGCATCCGGGTACACCTTGTACCCACTTACACTCACTTTCCAGCTTGAACTTCCAAAACATGGACAAGTGTCAAGTACACACAACTATGATTTGTTTCAATCACGCCAAGAGCGAACTCCCAGGTACTCATGAATATAAGAAAATAAGATAAAGATGCACACCGAGACCAAAGAAGTCCCGGATTTAAATACTAAACTACTCCCTCAAAATCCTAACCTAAAAGTAACGCTCCAACCAATCAGGGCCAAACACGTTTCATTCCCTTACTATTTTCTAGCCCTGTTGACTTTCACTCAAATTCCCACTACTTTCGCTAAAAGTGGATTTCAGATCCTATAATTACGGACTTGGTCACTTTCCAACTGCTAGTGGCCGTGTCACTCAAAAAGTAAACTTCCTGATTATGTACAACTATTCCAAAACTTCAGATTTTCACCACCCTATCCTCAGAAATTTATCCTACGTAACTTCCTAAGTTCTTAACTTCTTCGCGGCCGGCTTCTTTCCGGTTCCAGTTTTCTGTCCCTGGCGTACCTTACCCCGAGCGGCAAGCTTCTTTTTCTTGGATGCTGCAGCCTTAGTTGCCCGAGTCTCTGCTAGTGCTTGATCCGGATCAGAATACGGCTCTGAGTCTTCCTCAGTACCGGATTCTTCATCCCCGTCCTCTTCTTCTTCTTCCTTCTCGTCATCGTCCTCTAGAATCGTCCTCTTCTTCTGTGTTGACATAATTGGAGGCTTCTTTTTCTGCGTGGTTGGTGTGGGCGGAACATTGGCCCTAACACTCTGAGGAGTGGTTTCCTCAATCGTTCTACCCTTTCCGGATCCTTACCCCTGTGATCCGGTCTTCCTTTAGTCTGGACTGTAAACTAAAATATGTGAGCCCGTAACTCTTCCTTCGGCTGACCTATAAAGACACCGTGGATGTTCCTCACAAACTTCTTCCTAAAGCAACTTCCAAGTAAAAGGAGGTCTCAGCCACCTACCCCTCCTATTTCTAGGGCTTCATTTACTAGGGACTGTTACAGGTGACCGTTTCCTAAAAAATAGACCTGCTCTCAAGTGTGGTCTAGAACTAGGTAGGCACCCGTTATGCCCAGATTGCTTGCCCTCCGTTTTCCGGTCTCCGGTCTTTTATTTTCTTCCGGTTTCCGATTTCTAATAAAATTCACTCTGACCTACTCTTGACCTAACTATGCCGTTTTCGGGTTTTCGGTTTTCGGTTTTCGGTTACTTTTGTTAACACTATTATCTATTCTAATGTAACCCTATTCCGGTATCCGGTTCCTAACTACTTACGGTCTATTTTTCTAAAGAAAAACGAAAAAAAATAGGGAGTAAGGAGCTCTATTCCCCTTATTTCCCTTCTAAACCTAAAGACTGGATTCCCGTGCTCCCACACCAGGACTAAGTACTACTCTGCTGGCGGCTTTCTTTGACGTGGACAATGTACTCCATGCATTCACCTACACTCGTACACCGTACTAGAAGGACTAAGAAAGCAGTGTCGTAGCCTTTGAAGATACTACTGTACAAGTTCAATCCCTTCTGTGAGTACTAGGACTTGCTATGCATTGTTTTCTCTCTAGTTAGTAGTACGACATAGTCCTCCGCTTCAAAACTACAACTACGGTGAGTGACATAGTACTACTAAGTAGTATTACTATGTACTTCTGGGACCTTCTATACTAACATGAACCTCCATTTTTTTAGACTTGTTGAGGTGTAGGAGTTGGTGAATTCGTTGAACGAGTCACTCAATAAGTTCGAGGCCAACGCAAAAGACCTCCGAACAAAGGCTGACCTTCCAACTGATCAACTTCGTGCGAGTGTCCTCGGAATTCAGCAAAAGCAGGAGATAATAAAAGAGATGGGAGAAGACAGTGGATCTGCCATTTTCAAGAGGTTACTAGAAGGGCATTCAAAGAAGTCCGCGGAGTTGACCGCAGTAGAGGCTGACTGCAAGACGGCTCTCGACAACGTCATTGGAAAGATTTTGGGTACCCAATCACGGCTGACAACTTTAGAAGAGCATTTGCAGGACTTGGGGCGTGGAGGGGATGGAGTGCTGCTCCACCCACATCCATTGGTGAATACCACAGAGGCTCTACCCGATATTGTAATGGAAGACATCATGTTACAATAGCCGCTTTGTGCCGCATGCCAGGAGCCTTTTCCTCATGGAGATGTCGTGCTTTGCAGTTGCAGGCACATGTATCACCCATGGTGTGCGGCGCAGTGATTTAAAACATCTTCTATGTGCGCTTACTCTCATTGCGGAGTCATGGATCCCAAGTGGCTAAGGAGCTGGGGTTTTCCCGTCAGCTTCAATAATATTGAAGTGCGTGGACATGACGTGAATGGCAACTCCATGAAGAATTTCCCTGCAACTGGAATAGGTGGTCAACAAATTGGGGGGCCTTCAGCACTTGGTACGTGACATATGTTTTCTTCTCAATGGATACTTCAGCAATGACTTTTAGTGCTTCAGGGTTTACTGTAGCCTATAGGCCATGATGATGTTCTTCACTTGAAGGCCTTGGACTCGAAATTCAGTACTTAGATAGTGAAAGACGTACTTAATCTGAAGTTTTTGACATTACTGCTTCTCCAAATTGTGATTCATGCATGTTGTGAACACAAACATAATATGCTGCTCTTTGTAAAGGAATGTCGGGGCAACGTCTTGTCTATGAGTTTTTAGTATTCTTTGTCATGAAGATGTCCTAGTTTGAGGAAGACACTGAGAACAAGTACTGTAGTGTCAATGGGCAGGACTATGCTCCCTTGCAGTTGGTACACCCAGCATGTCAGCCTCAGATAGTACATTCTCCAAAATCGTCTTCATGGAAACGAACTATGCTGGCCACACAGCGGCGCAAGAGCAGGAGGAGAAATTGCCTGGTACTCCAACTGCAGTCATTCGTAAAGGCGGCGGTAGTTCCAATTCTTTTGATTCCAAGGGCTCCGTCGTCGAAGCTAACGTGAAGGTCGTCTGCATAGACACTCCACAATCTGTGCCACTAGTGCGTAAAGCAGCGGCCAAAAAAGTGGATGCCGACTCAACTGACAAGAAGAGAGGAACACAGCCAGATCCTCGAAGCATCAAAGAACTCGTTTTGGAAAAAAGAGGGACACCACCTACCCCTGTTGCAAATAATGCATCCGTTGTAAAGAAGAAAGTCACACTTGTGGAACCTCACACCAATGAAGTAGACGTTGTGGACGACTTCCTACAAAACTACAAAAAGACTACAACACCACTTTCGGACCTTGACAAGGAGCTCATGGAGTTGGATGCGAAAGGAGCGGCCTTCGATGACATCCTTCCGCAAGCGAGCCCAAGTTCTGCTACGTGCTTTGTACCAGACAAGCCGCCAGAGGTTCGTCATTGTGCTGGATTCAATGGACATGGAATTCCTAAATTCCTTCATACGCTACATTACTGGTGTCTCCATTTTTCTATTGAGGTGCTTCCAAGTGTGAGATTTCAAATGTTCTTTGATGCCGTAAATGCTCGACATTATTGCAAACCGAACGTGCAGATTCTCAACCATCTGCTATAGTTGAGGATCTCTGGGATATTACGATTCTAGATGCATCAGAGTTGAAGGAAATTTCCAGCGGGAAGGAAGTCCCTGCTGCGCCTGTATGTAGCAATGCAGGGGTGCTCACAAAAGAAGGGACTGAGCTAGCAGACTCCACAGCCAGCCCAGTGAAATGTAGCAGAAGACGACCCGCGTGTGGTGTGTAATAGTACCCATTGTCCGTTGCAGTAGAAGTGTTCCTCTTTCTAGTATTACAATATGTCCTTGTTTGTCTTACAAGTACTATTTGTGATTCCGCTTAGTACATAGTGTACGCATGAATAGTACTTTAGTCCTCAACAGTACGCGACGATGATGGCATTAGTCCTAATCTTTGTACGCTTCACGAATGAAAAATGAAGTCCACATAAGGATGCACGACGGTCTCTTACTTCATATGTAACTAATGAATGCATATTGCTCTTCAATGTTTTGTATGATTGTATTAAGTAGAGGAGGCAAGTCTGTGTCAACCAAGACACAGAATCCTCTAGAGCCTACCACAAGATAGTTACGTTCGAAGACGCCTATAGTAGTGCCTACGTCATCAGGAAGTCCTCCATTGGCAAGTGCTGCTGGAGCGTGTAGTCCGGATGAGGTGGGTAACTAGTGAACTTGTTGCGCATGCATCTTCAACTGAGTTCCTACCACATGGACAAGATGTGTAGGGGGAAACCCTTCCCCACTTTTGACAAATGTACTTCTACAGAAGTGCTCATTTTTTGGATAGGATTGACTTGTGCTGCCTGTAGTAAATGCCCGCACAAGCCTAGTGCCAGCAATACAGGGGCTGACCACAAATGTTGAAGAGGGGTGTTGCAATGCCCCGTGGTATGAAGTTTTGAAATTTTCTGTATTTCAGCTCTTTACAATATGCAATATACTATTTATTGGGCCTACATGTCTCTTGTATAATATGTTGCTATCCACAGGGGTGCACGGTGAACATTTGTACATGACTTGTCAGGAGGATTGGAAGCACCTCCTATTCTATTTCACGATGCTAATGCACACAGTTGCAAGTTACCCATTCATAGTAGTTGCATTTACACAAGCAAACATATTTTGCATGAGTCAATGAATGTAGGTGCTTTAGCATTAGCATGCTCTGTTCACATTTGTCCTTTTTTAGCTTCTGAGAGAAAATGCAGTGATATTGAAGGCACTGTCTACTCCAAAGCCATTATAGGGTCAGCTTATATTGGAAACGATGCTTTGAGCGACCGATTTTTGGCAGAGGTAAGTAGAATACCACACTATGTACTCTTAGTGCACTTACGCATTTGCCTTATCCACAGCACTTCAGAGTTTAGGTGACCAAGGAAGTGCATGTTTGTTTGCAAAACCACATTTGGTTTCTAACGTGGCCAAATGACGTGCATGGAGTGCATTTGCCATGGCAGTTCAGACAGTCGAGATCACTACGAAACGGAGGGCTCGTTTGCTGTGCAGAGCTTCCCTCTTGTCCAGAATATGAGCAAGACAAATGTGGCGGCCATGTTCCCAGACTGTACATCCGGGAGTGCTACAGTGAGTGTGCTTGTAAGCCTCCTTGTCGTAATCGGATTGTGCAAGGAGGCGTGCAAAAGCAACTGGAGGTCGGTGTAGTTCCGGCAGCCGCGGCTTTTCCTCATATTTTAGCTTTGGATTCATTGCATGAAGCGATTTGTCTCCTGCCGTATTCTTCTCTGAATTAGTTGACGTGGATGTTGCAATTTCCAGATATTGACAGCTTTGCAAACATTGCAGGTGTTCCATGCAAGCAATACAAAAGGTTGGGGCATTCGAACGTTGGAGAGACTTCACCGGGGATGCTTCGTATTTGAATACGGTGGGAAAATTGTAACCAATGCTGAGTTGTTGAGGTGGGGAATAGGGCAGAAGTTTACTTTTGCTTTGGATGCACATTGGCAGTCGGAGGTCTTTGAAGGAGATGACTCACTACTTTGAATTGACGCATCCAAATATATGAATGTCGCGCGCTGGTTGAACTATAGGTGATGTCCTCACTCTTTCTACAGTTCTGTAAAAGTTAGCTTTCCATACTTTGAAAATGCCGAGTACATGCCTTGATGAGACGGTTTTAGAATTGATGTCTATGTAAGGGCAGATACGGGGATGCAAATTTGCTGGACATCCCAGTTTTGATTGAACACGATGTTCCGACTTTATACCATGTAAGTAAGCCAAAAGCGTCCTTGGGAGGAAGAAATAGACATGGGGAGTGAATGACGGCCTCAACCGCATATTGTATGAAGAGGAAGGAAGACGTAGACATGGGGAGTGAATGACGGCTTCAACCGCATATTGCATGAAGAGGAAGTGTTTCTCATTACTATTGAGGTCTCGCAGGTGGCTTTCTTTACAAATCGGGAAGTGCAGGTGGGAGAGGAACTCACATGGGATTATGGATGCATGTTTTATACTGAAAATGGTATGAGGATGCCATTTCCATGCTCCTGTGGCAAGAGGCACTGTAGAGTGGAAAGTGAACAACGTTGATTGCACACATTGAGACTGACTATACATAGCATTCAAGTACATTGTGAAGTGTCAGACATGTACTATAGCTCGTTAATTTTGTAATAGTACTCAGTAGATGTACTATCCATAGTACTTTTAGGACTCCTGTGTAGTGCACACTATACTATGACAATACATATGACTACTACGTCAGTACCATTTTAATGTATTAAATGTATTAAATGTAATACATCTAGGACATTACCATACTACACATTGCTATACTGTAAATTTAATATTTCCTTACAAATACAAGTCAGTACTTCAGAATTTGCGAGTGTCAGTCTTAGTGAGAGGAACATAGGTTTACTTCCTGTAAATATGTAGAGGTCATCACAGAAGAAGGGCTACGAGTAGGTAGTCTACATGTGAGTGTGCCAGATATTTCTGTGGACCTACCACTAAGATTTGAGGAAGATATTGCGTTCCCTATGTAGAGAGGACAATACCTCGACGAGAAAGTGTGTTTGCCAATGTAGTTGGCAAGGAAGAAGACAAGAGAAAGAGAACATTGCTCTCATATAAGGTACTGTGTTGGACCTCATGCCACTTTTGGTAACTCACAAATTCATTTCTTTCAATGCAGTGTTGATAACGTCTACTGTTTCCTCTAGCATGTTATATACAACTTCTCCACTTTTCACTTTGTATTGTCTAAGGATCATTTGAAACTTGCAGGCAAGTACAGAATTAGCATAAAAAAAAGCCTCCCTTGAATTACAGAGGAAAAAATAGTTGTTGCTATCTTGGTGTCCCTATTTCTGATAGTACTTTCCAGAAATGACAAAGTCGCCTGCTTGGAATTGCCCTCCCTAGACGCATTGAAAGTCCCCTTTGACAATGTGCTTTGGCTGCTGACATTGTAAAACGTAGAAGGAGACACCTTCGTCATTGTCTTCCTCGGCTGGCACAACAAAATTATCTACAGGTTGCACTAGGTCCCCCATGCATTCACCATCTTTCTCGTAATCCCAGGTGTCCTCTTCATCCTCCTCAGCAAGCTGGGCAGCAACGAAGGAGACATTTCGTGGTTGAATCTTCGTGACAGTCCACGGATCAACATATTTTTTCTTCTCACAGTCAATGAAGTTTCCCTCCACGCATGGGCCACAGAAGCACGAAAGATGTTTGAGGAACATTTTGGTTGGGGCATGCTTATCAAGGGCATAAATGGAGTGTAGTTTTGAAGAACCTAGAATACAATCACAACTTTGAGTGTTCACGCGGTCAACATCTTGCGCTCCGATGTGATGGAAATACCTGTATGACCTGCATCCACTTCTTCAGATCTATGTTGTTAGCGCGTACACCAACAGTATACAAAACGGATTCTATCCCTTTGCGGTTTATGGAAATGAGACATGATGCAGTACTATGAGTACTATGACAGACGTGGGACACTATATAGTACCTCAAGAGTGATGTAGTACCAAGAAAAGGTACTAATTGCTGCTTTGACGAACCCGAGCATTGTCCGTGAAACTCATTTCATTACAATACCCAAGTCCAGTGGTACATTCTAGAGAACCATGCGTGGAATTTGACAAGACGACAAATTACACATATGGTGTAGAAGGAACCTTGTGTCACCACGTTGATTAGGAACTTGTCCTGCCATAGTAGCATCCAGGAAGAGAACACAGTCTGCTACATTTTGGAGTCGTCGGTGAGGATTCAGGAGCTGCTCATTCCGAAAAGCCCTTTTCACAACTGCTCCAACTCCGTCCCATTCACCCTTTCCATAGCCTGTGCCATAGTAGTTCCAATGCATTGTGCATCTGCCAGTGAGGGCCGGGTATCTGTGGCATTGTGTGACGACTCCGTCATGTTCATGAAAAAGTCGTCCACTTAAACAGAAAGCCATGCATTTCAAATGAGTGGCCGTTGCCATACCTGACGACCGTCTACAGTGAAACAGTCGAAGCACAGTACTAGCTAGTACAATGTATAATACAATATGGTACACAATAGTACGGCTGCAAGTATAATGGATGACGTTGACCAAAGTGTAGAAGACAGTGACCTGGCAACGAAGTACATGTCCTTTGCACTTTTGAATTGCATAGCACATCCGTTGTTGAATACATAATGAGTGTCTGGAGAAGATCCCTTCGATTGCATCCACCTCCAGTGCAAGAGTAGGCAATGTTGGGCGAAAGCACTATCATGCATCTTATCATCGGAGATGTAGTAGTGCGTCTCCCTGACCAACTGCATTTCCTCCTCCAAAGCATCCTCCAAAACCATAGCGGAGTACGTCACCTGAACCAAGATTGACACTTGGTCAGAATGGTAATACATTGACTGGATCTCATTTTGGACTTCGAATGTGTAGTTCTCAACAAAATCAATGTGCGTCAGAATTGCCCTGGGCTGCAACAAAGCCTTCAGTATTTTTGCCTCGTTATTTTGCCACCTTGCAATGAAATTGTGCCGTATAAAGTGTTGTATAGTCGGCATAAAGAATTCAAGGAACTCACGGAATGAAGATGACATGTGAACCTCCTTAATGCACTTCTTTGGTTGTCCATCCGCAGATCGGCCGACCACTTCGTACTGGAATTGCTTCCAGTGAATTATCCGAGTAGCATCTACCACCCTTTCTCGAGGACAAATGTCGAAGAGTTTAGTACCACAACGACTACAAGATCCAAGCAAGCACTTCTTGTCATAGAATTCCTCATCCTCTGCCTTCGGACATAATAGACTTTCCCAGAGGACCGTCACACCAGTGTATCGACTTCTGCCAACACTACAGACGCCTTCATCATCTCTGTCGCACACAATGCAAGTGCAATTGCAAAGGAAAATTACATGTGCCCCTTTCCGGAGGTCTCGGAAGGCATTCAGAGCCTCCAACAAGTACAACACTTAGATGTGGTACCAGCAACAACAGACGTTCCGGTCCTTGCACTTGATAACAAAGAAAGGGCGTAGATAGATGAAGGATCGGTGCTGGATGGAGCACTGTAGATGTGCTTCTATGAAGCGTGTATACAACTCCATCTACAAGTACTCCAGCAGAGTAGTAAGAAAAAGTTTAGAGAACATGCATATATATTAGAAGGAAAGCATAGAACAATGTACGTCTGATGTATGTTGACGTACTGCAGAAAATGAGGTGCATGTGAAAAAGTACGTGACGTACAAGTATGTACAAGAATAAGTACAAATTAGTACTATATAGTATTAGAGTTTAGGATGTTGTGCTATTGTGTATCACTAAATTCTTGAAGTACTCCTAAGTACTGCAAAGAACACCCTGTAGTACCAAAAGGACTGACCTGAGTATTAGGACTTTGTCTGACTGTGACCATAGCATGCTAGGGACTTCTTCAGAGAGTCCTCGAATATGGGCTTAGTACTGTATTAGACGTCGCAGTTGTACCATGCAGATTGCAAGGGTGAAGCTGACGACAAAGGAGGACTACAATGTGACATGCTAGTATACACTATAAGAAACCCATGTTTTTTACTGCGTTACGCTGTGACATCACCGTTATTTTTGACGTCACTACGTTTTTAGACAAACGCGCAGATCAGGGACAATTTTTTATGATGTCATCTGAAACGTCATAATAGACGTCAGGAAATATAGGGATGTCACTTTGAACGGACGTGTTTTTCACTATGTCCAAAAAAATAAAGGACGTTTCAGATGACGTCCAAAAAAATACGAATCGGCCACGTCAACCACTAGTGCATCTTTCACTGCGGGCAGGTGCACTGCTGTCACTGAGAGGGCAGGGGGGGTGTTGCCCTACAGGGAAAACACCTGATCAGTATAGGAAAGAGCTTCAGGCTGTAAAATTCAGGCTTTCTGGGAGGATGTGAAGTCATGGGTACAAGGTAGGATGAAAGTGACATAGACACATGTAATGACTCAACAAATGTGTTTTGTTGTTACAAGTCTAGGGTATGCCAAAATAAAAAGGATGTACAGAATTAAATATTTTAGGTCCTAAAACATGAAATATGGGAAATAAAAATGGAGACTCATTGGGATAACCTTATCATAGAGGTGAAATTACGCAATATTATTTGGAGATGGGTTTTGAGAACAGAAAATGGGGATTACTTGGGAGTGTTGGGATCAATGTGACATTATTCCATTGGCTTTGAAATTGTAAATTAGGCCCCATAAAATGGAGAGTGACTTGCAGTCCCCATAGTGAATTCCTTCCAATATTTTTTGGATTTACGGAGTTGGGATAAAATTAAATGGGGAGAATATAGGGGTGTCCAGTTCAAATTCATTCCATTGGGATGGGGCTTCGGGGTCCCCCCCAATATGGGGGTGAATGTTAGTACGGGGAGTGCGAAGAAGTGCTTTCCATTGGAGGTTCATGGATGGCCCAAACAATTTGAGAGTAATTTGAAGTCCCCACAGTGAATTCTTCCCAGTGCTTTTTGGATTTAGAGAGTTGGGAAAAAATTTAAATGGGGAGAACATGGGGGGGTTATGGCCAAGTTCATTCCATTGGGTTGGGGCTCGGGGGTTCACTCCAAAAAATTGGGGTGAATGGTCGTGTAGGGAGTGCCAGGAAGTGCTTTCCCACCTGGGTTTAGGGATGGCCCAAACAATTTGGGAGTGACTTGCAGTCTCCATAGGGTGAAAGCACATTACGCCCCCCTACAAAGTACATCAGAAAAGTACTTTTTGAGGATGTATTTATATAACGTACTTTTTTTTAGATAAAATAAACATTATTTTCACTTTTCAATTGATCCAATTGGTAGGTACTTATGTAGAGAAGGTATTCTACCACATTCTAATCCAATTTAGTGTTTCATCCATCCTCTACAAAGTACTTTACCAACAATAAAAGCATGTTAGGTTTGTAAAATAATTACAAATGACTTTGTACAGGCCAAATGAATGATCAAAAAAGCACAATAGTTTGTACAAAGATAGAATATATATACTATGCAAGGGCTTCTTGGTCATAGTAGAACTATAATTACAATATCTATTGGAATGTGGAAGTCAGATGGGCATTATCTTTTGCGGAGGAAAAAAGACACAAAAAATAATATTTACGTTCATTTTTTGATGAGTAAAGCACTACATTCACATACTGTAGCATGGCTACTGCTTAAATCTCCAAAATTTTGAATATTTGTTTGACTTTTTCCCTTGCTTCTATTCGTGAAGAATTACTTATGGTTTAGGGTAGTTTTAAACTTTCAACTTCATCTCCATGAGCTCCTTTATAATCCCGAAAGTCATTCAAAAATTAGCTAAACTCGTTCCTACCTATCAATAGAATAATAGGAACTATTTTCAATAGAAAAAGTAGTGATTTTCAGTGTCCCTTTATCACAAGGACAAAACTTCTTATAGTATAGATGTTTGTTTAACCCCTAAATGCCCAAGGCCTTTTTTGAGCTTTGAGGAATTTGTTCTAAATTGAACAAAAAGACATTTTGATAAGTTGTATCATTTTTTTTGGAATTATAATTGTACAAATTCAAACTAAACAATTTAGAGATCACATAGGAAAAGAAAACACAACAATATTACTTATGGATTGAAAGATTATAATGTTTCATCATAAGGATGCTAAAATTGTAAAAGAAATTTGAAGTCTTTCAATCCTCTTTTCACATGCCAAATCTAAAAAGTTGGTCACCAAAAAAATATGAGGATAAGGGCCTAACATGCAAAATCCTAACCAATTTATGGCTTCTCAAAATCTACTCTTGTCTATTGTGCAATAGACAGCCTTGTACAAAATCTTGAATAGAAAAATCATAATCGTTCATTTTCAAAATTGAATTTTTAATGCTAATACTAGACTTCAAAAAAAAATTCAAAAATATAAAATACTAAAAATAGAAACTTAGTTAGGTTTTATTTAACTTCAAAGTATTGTTCGACATCAAATTTATGCTCGTAGGGTCCTCAATTGATCTGATACCTGGGTGATATCCATCTCTATTCCATTTGACAAGCTCAATAAAATTAGGGTTTTAATTGCATTGCAGCCAGCGGATTTGTCGCTCTTCTCAATTTCGCGCATTCTCTTGCTCTCATGCCATTGTAATCTGTCAAATTGCAGCTTAGCTTTGCTACTTGTTCAATTTCTTGGAAGAAAGAAAAAAAGAAGATGGCAGTTCCGATTCACCCCGAGGATCCTGCACCAGATCAACCCCGGACTCCGCCCTCAGTCGGCGATTTGCTCCAAGCAAGCCAGATTTGTCGACACTGCACCAAATCAACCCTGGACTCCGCCCCTAGTCGGCGATTTGGTTCAGGCAAGCCAGATTTGTCGACATTGTACCAGATCAACTCCGGACTCCGCCTCCAGTCGGCGATTTGCTCCAGGCAAGCCAGATTTGTCGACACTGAATTGTTATTTTCTTAGTGTAAATGTGTGATTGAGGTTCCTTTTGAGAATTTATTCATATTCTTCTTTGTTTTCTTATATTACTCTCTGAATGTACTTTACATTATTGTTATCAACTATGGAGTTGTGATTACGTTTTAATTCGCAAAATCTGATTTTTCAGATGTGAATCTTTCAATTTTCGTTTTCTCACCTGAGAATCGGTATTCTCCGAGGTTCATTACGTTGGATTTACCCTATCTCACAAGTTCTTAGTTCTCATCGGATATTGAGATAAACTTTCAATGCAGGGACAAATTAGGGTTTGGGTTTCTAGTTTGAGAATCACAATGTGCAGTCTAACCAAGTGCTCAAGAATATAAGATCAATATTTCACTGTTGGTTGTTATGAATGACCGAATTAAGTGATTTGCTCCAGACGAGATTCACGTTCAATTGCAGTCTTTATAATGCTGCTGATTGAGTTTGGATGTTCAAATGAGCTGCTTCCACAGAATTTTCATGAGCGTTTGTATAGTACTATATGAATCTCCTTTACATTTTCCATTGACTATGGAGTTTGTGGTTAGGTTTTACTTCACAATCCACTCAAAAGTTGTGAATCTGGAAATGATCATTTCTCACATGAGAATCAGTATCCTCCTTATTCCGGTCGTGCCGATATCTAGGTCTAAACATTCTGTTGGATTTACAAGATATTTGTTTGTTTTAGATTTGGGTAAATCTCCATTACATTCTCGAGGAGTTACCTGAACACCCTTGGAAAGTACTTCAGATCGGGACAACAATCTTCCACCGAAGAGGAAGAGGACCCCTCAAGTGCTGTTGGAGTTGTCGGAGGAGGCAGGGCACGACGCAGAGGAAGAGGAGGAACTCAAAGAGCAGTCTTGGAGGTAAGTTTGGAAGAAGAAATAATTTGAGTATAGAACCAGTGGTATTCAAGGTTTTGGGGGAGGCGCGCGTTGGTACGGACGTCAAGTGCAACGCACACCCTGTTTCTTATGACGTCGACTCTATCATGTTAAACGTCATAGACGTTTAATGTGATGTCTGCATAAATTGTCTGACGTTCATGTCTTCGTCACGGAGGACATGTTCTTTGAGTTGAACTCTATACAAAGAAAAGTGATTGTTTGTTCCTTAGTCAGAGAGAAATTTGTAAGAATTCAGAAGTGATCAATCAGGACGTACGGGAATCAACCCCCTGTAAGGGTGACAGACCCTAAACCACGGCGTCTTTCCAGTTTCTGTGAAGAGAAAGTTCCTGTAATGTTCAAAACAACGTCTAGGCGTGTCTACATCGACGTTAGATTCAACGTAGTGAGCAACAGAGGAACATGTAGAGTACTTTGAAGCCGCAAATAGCGTATGTGGACATCTCTTTTGTAGGGGTCCAGTTGCGGGAGTGATTTGATTGTACTGACGTAGCCCCATTTTCTTCCGAAGCTGATAGTGCATTTGACCTTTTACAGTAAGGGCTACAACACAGGGTTTGATGAACCAGCTTCGAATGCTGATATTGAAGAGATGATCGAGCAGCTGATCCCCGAACAGGCTCGCGAAAAAGGCTTAAGCACTGTAATGAAGAAACCTATGTAAATAGACCGACAGGGGGAACCATTCGGACCTATAAAGGTTCCTTTCTCCAACGACATCAAGAAATATGCAAGAGACCTTGACCCCAGGTTTGGATGGGAGGGTCAGCCTAAGAAAGACAGACGGCGCTTATTTAGGCGCCTATATACAGGTTTGTATTCAGTCCTTCTTTGTGAAATGAAGAGGACTATAGACCTTGTAGTTCATTGTTGCATGTAGTTCAGAAGACTGTTAATGTTGTAGAAGGTAGCTCATTGGCCATGAGGCGGGGTAGTGGATGTCACCTGTAATGTCCACAGCGACGTCGAATATAATGTCACGACTGATATCAGTGCAGGATCCTCTACAGTGAGGGGTGGTCCCTATGGTTGTCCGCACCACAGGGACGTGCAGTGTGTATCCCCTAGTGTTTTCTAGAGACATAGGGGTGTCCATGTAAATTCTCTTGTTATTCTTTGGTACATCAATGTTGTACACAATGCAGAGGTAGCTATACTAAGTCCTCTGGCTTGCAGATTAGTGTATAGAGGGAGAGTCCGAGCGAGTGTTGGAGAAGTGGATGCAGCCGTTCATCACAAAAGCGCTCATTCATGTTCGTTGGAAGCTCAATCGATTGATTGATGGCAGAAAATCCAAACCGATTGGAATGGATGACGATGTGTGGGAGGCATTGAAGGAGGCTCGTGCTACCGATGCTTCCCAAGAGAAGTCAGCCCATATGTCTGCCATTTCTAAGGGGAAGGCATCCAGCACAACCCAGCATGAGGCCGTAGAGAGAGAAGTCATCTCGAGGCTGGTAAGTATGTAGTAACTGACGTCCACCTACTTGCCCATGTCGACACCACTTTCATCACACATGTTGCGTTTGTTATTCCAAAAAATGTCAAAAATGATGGTAGATATGGAGGACTGGGCCTTCTTCTTCGCACGTGGAAGGACCTTTGTGGGGTGGCATTGAAGCATGTAATCATTGCATCTGAACTCTAAGTGCATATTTTTCTTCCCCTTGTCGGGTGGCATTCAAGCATGTAATCGTTGCATGTGGACTCTAAGTGCATATTCTTCTTCCCCTTGTACGGTGCCATTGAAGCATGTAACCTTTGTATGTGAACTCTAAGTGCATATTCTTCTTCCCCTTGTAGACTTTGTTGCGGAACAGAGCACCGTTTGAAGCAAAGGTGGACGCAGAAGTGGCCAAGGAGTTGCAGCGTCTGGAAGAAGAGAAGCGCAGAGGTCGAAGTCCCCATGGCAAAGAGCTGCAAGAGATGCGCAGTCGGCTGGATGAGCTTGAGCTCAATGTAAGTCGCCTTACTGAGACCATGAGCATGTCCCACAAAAGCATGGAGGAAATGCTACGTAAGATCCTCGCAAGTTAGTGTAAAGCAAGTGGTGGGGGGACCTTGGATGTCACGGAGCCATCCTCGCCAATCGGGGCAAGGAATCCACCACTTCTCACGTCACCTAGGGCAGAGGCGTTGAAAATGGCACAGAAGGACTGTCTTGTGCCCGTGTTGCAGCCCACAACTCCTGTAGATGTCGTTGAGCCAGTCCCCATAGCTGGCCAAAGCAATGTCAAAGACGATGTTCTTGTTGACGTTAACTCCGACAAGCGGGCTGTTGAAGACGATGTTGTTTACGACGTTGTAGCTAACATTGAGGAGGAGCAGGTAGAAGTCGTCGGTGAAGTTGCGATCCCTGAAACTGCTAAAAGTCAGCAAGGAGTGGAAGATGTGTACGCCATAGTCAAAGACTCCGGGGTGCAAGCAACATCTGAGAGGAGAGAAAGCACAATGGAGACCTCCACGGAGCAACAGGTGATGCGACGTCTCTCTTCCCATTTTAAGTGCCAAGTGACCGACGTGAAGCACTCCCTTTGTTAGGCTAGTGACGTTATTTCCATGAATTGCCTTGTATGAGGATGGTGTCGTAGCGTAGTAGCGTTTGTTTGCAATGCTTCAATTTTTTTTTAGAAGTGCGTGTCAAATTGGACATCGAAGTGAATGTTACTAGTGGCAGACGCTGATGCACTCTAAGGCTCAGCCTGTTCTTTTCAAAGCGAGTACATCAGAATAGTATGTAAGCAGAAGTCGAAGTTTCCTTTCAGTCCCCCATTCCATTGAATGCGCAGGTATATTTTACAATAACTATGTGCATCTTACAGGAAAGCAAGTGCCTCAATGGTGCTCAGGTAAGGCTAGAAAGTGTAGGTGATTAGAGGATGTCAAAAGTGAATAATAATTGTGTGATGGTGTTGCAGGAAGACATTGAAGTCCTTGGTGAGTCCTCAAGCCAGCCTCGGCGTGTTGTGAGGACCACGCAAGCTGTGAAGGGCACAAAGGCTACACCGAAGGCAACAATTTCCAAAGCGGTGGGTCTTCCTAAACCTACCCAACCCACTAAAAAGGTTAGGAAGGCTGCATTCCATTCACCCATACTTTCAGTTGTTTCTGTATGCAACTTAAAAGAATAATGCAAGTGTAGCATTCCTTGACATTTGTTGTGGCTGTATAAGAGTCCCAGAAATAAACATACACGAGTAGGTACTGCTGGTTTTGACTTGGTGTGGTACGATGTAGGTTGCTGTTGTCAAGAAATCGGATGCACCTCGGAAGAAGTGAGTCCCTGTTTGCCACAGTGTGTCCAACTTCACATCGCATATCATGGTCAAGCATGTTATTCAGAACATTGAGTAGAACGCACCATGTTTTCATCGAAAGTGTTGTAGTTAATGTTGTTGTGGATTTCTTCGTAATACTAGATTGTGGGCATGTGCATAGCTATTTTGTGCAAAAGTTGGCAAGTAGCCTTATAATCCCAATGCCATTGAAAACACAGGCTTCTATGCTTGGACATCTCTTACAAAGACACATAATTCATCTTCTAATGGCATATCTCAATCTTCCATTCACTCATGTATATGGGCTGTAGAGTACATCGTCTTTGATGTTGAGGTTTACGATTCACGTTGTTCATTTCGTTCGAAAAAACATCCTTCCTCTCGCATTGTATGTCTTCTGTAATGCTCAAGAAAACACTGCAGATGTCACTGTGCGTGTCGAACGGAACATTGAGCACAAAGCAATGCATACCCCAGTACATGGATTGCTCTACTTAATGTCACAATAGACGTGTATGTGGACGATGTCTGCGATTTCAGCAAAGAATAAATTCCACAATATTGTCCACCCAGCTCATTTCCTAAAGCACATTCTCGTTGACTCTGATGTCATTTAAAACATCCTCCTGTCAAATGTGACGTCCCAGAGAACATCACACAGAACACCGGCATGTACCGCAGAAGAGTGCCACGTCAGGTGCCACGTAGGCTGCGTGCACCGGAAATTATTTTCCACGTCGGATATTTAGGGGTCCACGTCATTGGACACGTCAGAACGCCGTTGGATGAAAAAGTTGTCCAACGTGTCCTTGCCCATCGTTAAAAATCCTACGTGGATGCCAAAACCCCTCCACATGGCACTCTCAGAAACTCTTGGGTGACCCTGTTGTTTTCAATGTCATAAAAAATTTAAGCACGTTTTAGCACATAACATGGCCCGTTTTTGGCCCGTTTTTTTAAACGGATTTTTTTAGACGTCACTACAGGCATCGTCCTTGTTAAATTAAACATCACAGCACGTTTTTTCCCTTGTTAAAAAAAACACTGATTTCTTATAGTGATAGACTCAGTGCTATAGACAATGTAACTATACTCTACTGAATTCGTATCATACAAGGCATTGCTCTCTCAGTGCTCACTAGTATGAAGTCAGTACTGTGAAGTTCTATATTGGTCAAGATAGAACATAGTGGACTACAAGGAAGTTGTAGGGGACTTAAGCCCATGAGCGCTAGTGACACGCTAGTAATTTCAAAATGAGTCCAAGGTATGATCTTAGTGGAGCAGAGGACTGTACAGGAGGATCTGACAGAAGTAGGAGCTCGAAGTATTGCATAAGTATCCATGTAGTATTCATTGCTACTACATAGGTCTCATGTTTGCGTCAGGAAGCACTAGCAACGAATACATAGTACAATGTGTGAAGCAATAGTGCTCTACCTGTCGGAAGAGAGGATTCTAAATATGTCATCTCGAAAGCGAAGACATACCACAAGTGCAGGGAGGGCCTAGTAGACGTCCTATTGAGTATTATGGAGGCATATCCGTAAGCGTGGACGATGGGGCAGCAGAGGCCTTATCCATATCCATGTATTGCGCTATATAGATCACTGCAATGTAGGCACTTCACTACAATGTAAAATACACTTTGAATGTGTGAAGAATGTGGATGTACTACAGCAATACCCAAAGTCCTACAATGTGTCCGAGAAGGACTAATAGAATGCAATGCATTGTTTTTGGAAATCCTTGTATATAATATGGATCAAATTAGGACTCTTCTAGACATGCAAGAAGTCACTTCTAGTATTATCATGACATAAGCACCAGTCATGTGACGCAACAAATATTCTTTCTCAGGAAAGACAATACAAAACCGCTCTATTTTGCAAAGAAAAGACATCATGCACTTGCTAACAATGAACACGAATGGGCTCTGTTGACTAACAATGTTAGCTGTACATGTTCCTATTCTATTTACTATGTTGTATGAAGTGAAGACCTATAGTGCAGAGGAATCCTCAAAGCGTGCATGACTTTCCCAAAGAACCCTTTTCCTCAAGCAATCAAGGTTTGAACAAATAAAGATTCTACAATAAAAATCGAAGCCATGATTGGAAATTAGGGAGGCCGTACCTGATTCTCCATTAGAAGATGCATTGCATAAGTGTCGTATGCATTCCGACCGAGGCATTTGCGTCGCACATCCCATCTCCCGGGACTTACTCGCGTCTCCTGTGTCCACCACTACAAGACCAGTTGCTTGACCTCATTGCAGATTCCACCTTCCCTTGTCTTTCGAGCTAGAGCTGCAAAACGTGATGAAGTTTCTGTTGTAGCTGATCGTAGTCGCTCTACAGCAGCTAGCAAATTCTCCTTTCTTGTACCGAGTATGCTATGGAACTTTGAGATGTCGGAATCTAATTCGCTCACCACTGCCTCCAAGATCACCCTCTTGCGAGCTAGCATACCCGAAGAATGAGGAATTTTCATGGCCACCAAGTCCGACTTAATATTTAGCAGAATCTGTCGTTGGGCCTTCGCTTCTTCAGGAGTAGGGTAATTACTAGGGAGGAGCAGTCGAATGCTACAACTACTAAAAACCTTCTCCAAAACAGCATCTCTGAAATTGGAATCCCCAATATGTTGTAGCAATCGGAAAAGGGAATTTATGATGTGACTCATACTCCTCCAAACACTAGTCCGGTGCCTTCTGCATCCCCATCGTAGATTTGGCGCAGAATTGGCTTCTACACCTGCTGCGAGTGCGTCCTCGGCAATGCTGCGTTGGCTGCAACTACGCCGCTGACGATCCCTCCATTCTTGTCGTTGAATGAGTACCGCAGTAGCCTCTGCCCACCGTCACGTTCATGACCCCGGCCGCGTCATCCACTCATCTGGCGGAACACTTCAAAGGCGACATCCGCAGTAGCCCCCAATGATAAAATTAGTTCTCATCACTCCTGCCCCTATCTCTTCCATGCATGAAGATGCAACATTGGATTTCTGTGTACTGGCTTCCAAACCCAACATCGTAGTTCTACTGCTCATTCCGTGCACTAACTGTCACTGTTCTTCTTCGGAACTCTGAAACAAGAGAAGCTGGCGGCGTTCATCGTTCCCGATGCATAGACGCCACATAAAGCAATTTTAAAGTCTCCATAAAAGCAAACCGCAGGGGCGGATGAAGACGTAGTTGGACAAGCAGTCCATGGTGGCAATGGCGTGGGCCCCCCCTAGGACTATGCAGTACTATTTGTCTACGTTGGAATACTACAGGGAGCCAGAACTTCAGAATATTGCTAGAAAATGGCAGTTTTTTATTTCTATTTTTTATAATTATAGGAGGCCCTTAAAAAATTAATATAAAAAATGGCCATTTTTTCCAACCCCCTAAAATCACTGGAAGTGCAAAAACCAATTTATAATATTAATTTCCATGAGTGGAAATTACCTACAAATGTAGCTCTATTCTGGCCAATGTAGAAGCCCATGAAATGAGGCAATCACAAATCCCTCTCCTAGAAAGTTGTATTTCCATAACTAGAAGGAGCCCACAAAGTCTGACATCCTAACTCTTTAGAAAAGGTACTCAAAAGTACTAAAATCCCCTAAAACTATTTATGTGACATTTGCTTAAAATTCAAAAAGCCATCTGAAATCATTTTTGAAAATTTTCTAAAAATTCCAGTACATTAGTTGATGATGGAAGAGCACTCACGCCAAATTTCAAATTGATCCCATTATTTCTCCAATACTTATGGCATCAAACAACTTCTGCACGCAACGTGTGACGGAAAATAGTACAAGTGTTTCTTGCAATCAACCAGTTATGAATATTTTCTAGAAAGGAAGGACTAAAAATTCATTTTTGACATTGAAATCCCTCTGAAAAAGTTGAAGCCTCCCAAATCTGACTCCATGATTGTGGAGTCCGATTTTGTTGGTCACAACCACTAATCAATCCATGACTGTCATTTCTTACATGCATTAAGGCCAAAATTTCACACAATGGAAAAAAAGCACTCCCTAGTTGACCACAATGGGTCATTTGACTACATGGGCTAGTTTACTTTACATGAAATGGGGTGGAAAATCTACAAACAAAACCATCTAGAATCAACTTAACCCCTAAATGCCCAAGGCACCAAAATCTGGTGTTAGCAAAATTTTGAAGTTAAATAAAACCTAACCAAGCTGCTATTTTTAGTACTTTATATTTTTGAAAAGTTTTTTTTGAAGTCTACTTTTAGGATCAAAAATCCAATCTTGAAAATGAATGATAGTGATTTTTCTATTCAAGAATTTGTACAAGGATACCCATTGCAATCTTGACTTTCCATAGTGTTGAGAGCTCTTGGAAATGAGCCTCAAATGCACTAAATCTTGGAGAAAAAATCAAATTCAAAATTCATTTAAAAAATTATAGAGTAGATTTTAAGAAGCCATAAATTGATTGGAGTTATGCATATTAGGCCCTTTAACATCATATTTTTTTTATCACCAACTTTTGAAATTTAACTTGCAAAAAGAGGATTGAAAGACTTCACATCACTTTTGTTGTTTGAACACCCTCATGGTCAAACATTATAATCTTTCACTCCATAAGTGATATTGTTGTGTTTTTTTTCTTTTTCTATGCAATCTCTAACACGTCAAGTTTGAATTTGTACGGTTACAATTCAAATAAAATGGATACAACTTATCAAAATGTTGGCCTTTTGTTCAATTTAGAGCAAATTTCAAGAAGTTCAAAGTCAACCTTGGCCATTTAGAGGTTAAATGGACTAATCTATTGAATGAGGTTTGGAAAACACAAGAGCTACGATGAAGATGCCGTACGTATCCGGGTGGTAGATACATACGGTAATACCATATTCAATTCATACATATGATGATGCTATAAGTGGGTGTTGACTTTTCAACACTAATGTGGCACTGTCTCATTGGAACCCATCACCATTGTCATTATAAGTTGCAACTCATAACCTTTTTTCCTTTCAATTTGCTTTTTATATCCTTGGATCATGAAGATCAATGGTTTTGATTGAAAAATATACAACCAATTATGTAAGATAAACTATTCCTTGCTAGCACAACTCATTGATTATCTAAAACATATCCGTTTCTTACTCTACTACATCAATTGTAGGGAAGTAGAGTAGCCTATCTTCAATTGAAAATGCAAGCAATCCCATTGGAATAGAACCTCAAGAAGTGTACTTTGTTTGTTAGCTTAATCCTAGAAGGGCTTGAAAGCCCTTTGTGGCATTATTGTATATTATGAATATAGTGGTATTTGACTAGAAAAACATTGACCAAATATTGTTCACTTGCAAAATAAATTAATGATCATGGTAGTATATAAATAATAATGTATTAGAATTCATATAGTAAACCATGATTGAAGAACTATAAGGCTAAAAACAAGTTGTTTAGAGAGATCCCTAGGACCTTTCAAAGATTATGGTAACTACACCAAAAATCAACTTCTTTCTAAAATAGAATCAAATTGTACAGATTCTTATCTAACCTCTAAAGTCCCAAGGTCATTTTTCTATCAAAAAACACTCAAAACTACCACTTCTGCTACATCCACCTACGAGGTTATATATATATGTATGTGTGTAATATAGTAGGATCTTGTTCGAAAAGATTTTTGATTTTTGATTGTATAGATTGAAAGATATTAGCATTTATAGTGAAAGAAAAACAAGAAGCTTCACATCATTTATCAAAATGGAATGATAGCTATTTTCACTTTTGTTCTCATACCTTTGTCTCAAATCCTTTCAAATGAGGGTCGTTTGTATATGTTCCGCTCCCAACATTAAAAATAACCAAAATTTCTTGTTTTATATGTTCTTCAAGAGGTAACATTCCACTTCTACTTACATCTACTCCCAACATTAGTTTTTTTAATATTTTCTTCATATAGAATTTAACAAGCTCCCATTTAGCTACATCTAGTGTAGGACTTTCATTGAACTAATTGTTTACTAAACCTTGTAATAAATGGTTGTTTGCTCTAAAATCATTAATTTGTACTGTAGAATGTAGAATTTACCTATTGGAAAAATACCAAAAGAGGTAGGGTTTGAACACTAGGGAGGCAATTTGCTAGGTTTGTTGTATTAGGTTGTCACATATCAATTTTTAATAACCTATTGGCTTCTTTTCACTCATGTAAATCATTATTTCTATGTCACTTTGACTTTACAATTACAATTGTCCACTACAATGACATTCTTTTCTTATTTATTTATTTATTTAAATTTTTATATTTGATTTATTTTTTTATTTTTATGAAAATATATGTTTTTTTTGTCTAGATTCAAGTTTAATATTCTTACTTTTTATCTCTAGATTATATCTTTTACAATTGATTATCTCAATTCAAATTAAACACTCCCAATTAAGTCACACACATACATTTACTCAAAAACTCTAGAACTCCAATCCTATACTAAAATATACTTCCTTCTTCCAAGGAAGGAGCTCCAGCATCACCCGCATGGAAAAACTAAATTCCAATTAGCTTCTTCCTTGTTCATATAGCTAGACAATTGGTTGAAAGAGTTCAACTATTTGCTTCATACCCTTTGGTACCTCAACTACCATTATCTACCAATTAATAATTATAGCCCATTCACACTACTAAATCCAATCCAAATTGGTAATTTAAAACATTTTAGCAAAATTTATCAAATTGGACATTTACTATACAATTGTATTGTCTACATAGCCCCACTCTCATTTGTTTGTGTCCCCACAAACACCACTATACTTTTGGTCATTGGATCTTTTGCTATCCAATTGGCTTTATTTGGCTTATGACGCACTTGTTTCTATTCACCTTGGCCTATTTGTGCTCTGTTCCATACGTTCTATTGGGCTTAATCTTGTATTTAATTTTTCAATCTTAATTAATCTAGTTTTTGAAATATTCTTTTCTTTTAAATATGCCTGGATCCCATATAATTGGACTTATTTCTAGATTCCAACTCCAACATTTTTCATAATAAAAATTTGAAATGATAAATTGGTATGAATAATTATTTTCATTTCCTTTTCCAAGAAAAACTTTAGATAATATATTGTTTAACTTTCCATTCATATTAAATTTTCCAAGGTTGACATTCTTTGAATTTACATACTTATTGCTTTTGAAATTATGCAGTTTTATCTTTGAGTTTAAATTCCAATATCCTTCAAATTTATTTCCTTTATATTCACTAATCTTTGGGTTTTCTTTAGAATAGACATCAACAAAAATATATTTATTAGTATGTTGTGTTTTTCTATTTGTAGAATTTATAATACATAGTCCAATTTGATTTTTTAAATTCAAACCCCAATCATTGAATTTGTCTCCATTGTCTCGAATATTTTTTGCATAATTTTTCTTCATGTTCATATTGAAATTTATTAGTTGTAGATTTTTGTCACATATTTGAATCTTCTTTATTATGGAAATATATGATGTATTATCCAAATTGTTTTCCTTGATTATTTTCATACACAACAATGGATTCTTTAATCTAATTATATTTTCAATATTTTCCTTTTCTTTAATATATGTATGTATACTTTGAAGAATTGCAAGGATTATTAACAAAATCAAATTCTTTGCCTTATATTGTTGTAAATTATTCTGAGTTTTTAATTTCTTTTTAAAAGCTTCAATATTAGATGTTGCATTCCTCAATGTAGTATTTATAATGTTAAATTTTCCTTTCAAATATTTCAATTCATTGCACATGAAAATTGTCACTTCTTTAATCTCATTCATCTTTTCTTTTTTTAATATTTCATAATTTTTTAATTTATCTTCTTCCAATGTAATATCATTTATAAGAGCCTCATTTCTTTTGATGAGATTGTTCTTTTCGCATGTAACAATAGTAAGCTTATAATTCAAATCTTCTACCTCCAATGATAATGCATCAAATTGCTTCATTAAATTATTTTCTCTCTCGCAATTCAACTTCCAATCTTCTTTTACAATAATTTTAAGCTTTCTTACTAAAATCATAACTCCCACTGTAATATCACAAATGCTACCATTAATACTAGGGGCTTGTGCTTGCTATGCTACACATTCATTGTATCACATATTAGTAAAAATTAAATATATTTGAATAGAATGAATGATAATGATGTCGATAAGTCTTTAAGATAATTATTTTAAATATTTTATAAAAATATTTTGAATTATGCATATATAGAAATCATATTTTCATACAATGTGATATTACAGAAATAGAGTAGCAGTTTGCAATCACTTTTGTAATATCACTTTTTACAAAGAGTGATATTAAAGAGGATCCATAGAATGATATTATAGAGGTAGCAAATCCATTCTTCTCTTGGCTTTACACTTCTTTGCACTTCTATGATTTTGTGCTTTTGTGAGCTTTGAGCTTTCATGATTTCAATTTTCTATTGCTACTACCAAATGATTTTGAGAAATTTATTTAATTGAAGCGATTTTGGATTCCACAACAATTAAGTTGTTCACAAAGTTTTTGAGATTTATAAGTTTTTCTTTTCAATTCTTCAATTTGGGTTGCCATTTTTTGTAACAATGGAGTCAAATTTCTAATGCATTTTAATGTATGTGTATCTTCTTGTAGAACGTGAGAATTTTGGAAGGATTTTTATTAATAGTGTTGAATCCAATTTTGGTGTCAAACTACAGGTTTTTAGCTTGTTGGTTAAATGAAGAGTTGCAAAAAGAACATTGTTGAGCTAATCAAGTGTGAATGAGTATGTAGTGCATTGGAAGGTTGCCTAATAGGATCCATAGGGTTGAGTTCTTGTTGTTGCCCCTTGCTATTTAGGATTTGAAGCGTTGGAGTTGTATGGTATTTGTGCTTTCCAAGTTGGTCATTCTTGGCACCCACTGTTGAGAGTCCAGTGCGAGTCCAGCCTCCAAGTCGGCTGTATTTGTTATTTCGTTGTGCAATTAATACAAATCGGAGTTGAGTTGCCTATTTTGGAGTATTGTGTGTGTTAAATTGTTTTGTATGCCGAGTTTGTCGAATTGTTATGTATGAATTTAATTATGTGTAGTACTAATTGGAGTTGAATTTGCATGTATGGAATTTGACTGAATTGGAATTGATAGAATTGTTTATGGCTGAATTTGTGTGATGAATTGTGCTTTGACTGTGTTATGATTTAATTAAATCAATTTGGTATTTGTGTTTAGTGTGAAATTTGTATGCCAATTTGAATTGTTAAGATTGATAGGGTATGAGTACAGTTGGGTGTGTCGTTGTAGTTTTTTTAATTGCCTGAATTGTAATAAGAATCCACCTAATTGGAATGTGAATGTTGGTAGTGATTATCAATGGGTGAAATGAGTTATTAAGATTTTTGAGAGAACTAAATTAGTGTCTTGCTAAATGATTGAGAGTTTGGATTTAATTCCTATTAGAAGTTGATTGATAGTGCCTTACAATGAAAGTGGAACAGTTTATGTGGACTATTGAGTTAGTTGTGAGTAAGATATAGTATCAAGGTGAATCTGTCCATTTTGGATAATATAAAATTAGCAAGAAGTGGTGAAGCATTTGCCGAGATGGAATTAGATGATGGTGAATGTAAGGAATTCCAAGTTGGTAAGGATTGAATGCCAGTTTATTGCTGAGAAGAAATACCAAGTCGGCTGCTATGAAGATTCAAGCCCAGTTGGAAGTCGATAAGTCCCTGTGTGCTGAAAATTGATTAACCAGTTGGTGAGAAGAATCCAAGTTGGAATCAATAAAAGAAATAAAGAGCCAACTTGAGAGATAACTCCATCCTAACCCTTGTAGCCTTTAAGAGTGGAGTGTAGAATGCAATTAGGCTTAGAGTGAGAAAATGTTATTTGAAATATTTAAGTTGTGCCACCGAATAGGATATTGAACAACTAATCGTAAATCCTATTTGACATTCTCCCTAGGAACGAATTTAAATACTATTAGATAGTTTTAAGAAATTATAAATTATCTCAACTTACACTTCTATAGTATTTACCATTGCATATGTTTCATTCATCATTCAATAAATTTCTATTGTACATTTCAATATATGCTTATTTATAAAAAAAAATTATACAAAGATTTTAGTCATTTTTATTTGAAGATTTATTGAAATTTTTGTTTTGCATTCTATCTAATACATAATTTTTTTTATAAAATTCTAAGAATGAATGTGTAGCATAGCAAGCGCCAAACGCTAGGGAGGCCATTGCTAGGTTGTATAATTAGGATTTTACTTATTGCCTTATAATAATTTAATTGATTGATTAAATATATAGAATCCTTTTTATCTCAAGTAATATGCTACAATTTCTACAACAACATTCTTTTATAAGTTTCCAATTACTCAAAGTCACCAAGTCTTTTCAAATCAATCTCTTTATTTTCTAATGTCACAATCACATCATAGTTTCCAAAACACATTTCATTATTTCAACAATATCACCACATTATCTTAATTCTCCAATCATTAAACAAACTAATAATTTACTTCCTCTCATAGGAAGGAGCTCCAGCCTCTCTCACATGAAAACTAATTCAATTGGCATTTGATCCTACTCTTGTATCTTTTACAATTGGTTGCAACGTTTCAACTTTGTCTTTTCTAATCTACCAATTAGTTTATATCCTTACAAAATTCACCAATCAAAAACTAATTGACATTAGGAACATATTTACACTATATTCACTTTTCTATTGATAATTATTCTATATTTAACCATCATTCTACCAATTGGACAAATTCTACCACTTTTACATACTACATGTACTTCCAAATTTCTTATAATCCGCTTCAAGGTATTTGTCTAACTCTCAATTGCCATAGCATGGGGGTGCGGTAGTCATCATTAGCATTTGGATTAAAAGAAGTAGGCATAGAAGGATTTTGTGCATTTAGAACAAAAGAACTTGGACTAGAAGGGTTTTGAACCAAAGAACTTGGAACAATTGTTTTAACTCTTGATGACGTTGGCAACCTTGGTGCATTAGGAGGTTAATCACTGTGGCGTGTGCTGGGCTCTTCATCTCTTGTCTCAAAATTAGCCATTTCACTGACTCCTTAGCTTTCACCTCGCCAAACCAACCACCTCTCCAAGGTCTTTGAAACAAACAAAATCTCAAAATTCCATTCAACTTCTACACTTTCAAGCCAACTCTTGCTTGATCGCCATCAAAATCACTAGCCTTGGCTCTATTTCACACAAATGTCTATAATAATAATAATCTTAGAGAACTTCTATGAAACCGTAGCTGCACCCATCCAAAGACAACTTTGGCAACGCCCTTGTATCCTACAAAGAAAAAACCATCACTAATTTAATCCTAATTTTTAGAAAAACCAAACTTATTCTCAATTGAAAGAAAAAACCAAAATGGATTTTTTTTAACGCACATTGTTCTAAACCGAGCATTGAATAACTAGAACTAGACGGACATTGCAAGAGAGGCACAAAGCATTGGAGAGGGGATGGAAGTTATTTATGGCGGGTAGAGCTTCAACTTCAGCAGAAACAACTGAAGGGGGGCATTGCATGCGTGCTCGCAAAGAGTAAGGTAACAGGTCCAGAAATCACCCACCTAAGAGCTGAAACTGAATTTTGGGGATGCAAAGCTTCTTGAAATAATTGGTAAATTTCCTTGAGAGACAAGTGGAATTGGCATCTAATCCAAGTCGTTTCATATTTTTGGGAGCTTTGTGGAATTAGTTATAAAATTTTGAAGTTGAAATGGCATAGGGCTCTAAAATCACCCACCTCCTAAAATGTACACAATTTGTACATTGTTAAAGGCTATGAGAAAGCAACATGTATGCATAGTGTACATTTTGAGGATGTGGGTGGTTTTAGAGCCTGTGCAATTTTAGAGCCTATTACATTACTGCAATAGGAGCTGCTGCCAAGCTTTTGTAGTATGGTGGTTTGAGGAAATGTGGAAAAAAATTTAGAAATTTTTACTATGTAGATTGCAAGATATTAGCATTTGATGTGATAAAAATCCTTTTTTTTTACCTTGCCAAAAATTGGGCAATTGCACTTTACAAGGTCACATTTGTATGCGTACTCGCAAAGAGTGCTGCAATAGGAGCTGCAAAAGAAGCTGCTTAATGTATAGACAGGATTATGCAACGGCCTAATTTGCTCATGTGTAAGGGTGGGTTTATTTTGTGCCTAAGGCCGGATGGAAGGCCGGCCAGATTTGCCTTCAATCTGGCCCCAGTTTTTCCATCCGGCCCTAGTTAATGTAAACCCTTTGGGCCAGATTCTAGGGCCGGATTTCCAATTCATGTGCTCTTGGATTTCCTCAATTCTCAATTAAAAAAATATATCAAAATATGCATGTTTACCTTTTTTTTTTTTTAGATTTTGTATTCCAATACTAGAATTTCCATTCCAGTACCAAAAACCTATGGTCAATTTTAAAATAGAGGGTATAGCAATTACCTCTATCATTTTGTAAATGTTGTTGAAAATTATATAAACAAAAATTCAAATTGATTTTTGTTTGACACATGATCCCTTTGTTTAAATATGTTCAGTATCTTGCATACTGACATACAATCAAGTCTGTTTATGTTTAAACATGACATTTATTTAAATTAATTTATGCCCAAAACTAATCCGTAATTAAGACGTTAACCTGTATTTAGATTGTTAGGTTATCTATTGTTCATATCCTTTTCAAAATAGCCCCCATATCCGGGCTATAGGTACTGCATAAGTAGTAAAGCAGTCCTGGCCAATCAATCATTGATTCTCCCTTTAATGACCAAGTATGCGTCATCAAGTTGTGCGGCTCTGATGACCCACATACTGAAATAATTTCTTGAACATACCCGGTAGTACACTTCATATCCTTGCTCATCAAGGTTAGGTCTATCATGACTGGACGGGTCTTCGTCCTGTTCCAAATTAAAAGATGTTTGTCCCATTCAACAAAGACAGAGAGAGTTTTTTTACTGCATTTTTTTGTTACACTTTCTCTGGACCTACTTGTCCTTGGGCTAATGTGACTGAGATTGACGGAGAGAAGAACACCCGACCACAAGGATTAGTGCTGTCGGAGTAATTTTAGCCAGACTTTAGCAAAGTTGCTTTGGCCTGTTTCTTTTGTCCCTGAAAGCTAAACCTGAGATACCTTCTTGCAAGAACTGTAGGGGTTGCTAATGCAAATACTTGTTGATGATGAAGTCGACCTTAACAAAGCAAAAAAGAACACGACCATTGTGGAAGTGGCCATCTGGCATGTAAACAATCAAACGGAGGATTGTAGTTCCGCCTTGTCTCAACTATTGATCCCTAATGAGGGTACGTTTAGCCATCCTTACCTAACCAATCTTGCAATCGACGATGCGTAGAAAGTTGCCTTAGAAGATTTGCAGGAGACTATCGTCTCTACTCAGATCGAAAAAGATCAGGAGACTCTGATTGCATCCGAACGCCACCTCGTTGTGCCGTATGTGCCACCTAGAGCTATTGAGGATCAAATGAGTTCTAAAGGGCATCGAGTTTGGGCTACTGGCAATGTCAATTCTCTTGCTCTGATTCCTACGTCTACTTGGCGGATCTGGAGTGGTCTGCAAAAATCAGACCTAGATGAATGCAAAGAGGTCGCCTTGCATGGCAAGTGACTAATAGCCAACGGACATAATTTAGTGAATGCGTTCGCACTATATGGCTATGATCACAGCAAGTGCTCAGTCACTTCTGTAAAACTACATATTAAATTGGAAGTACCGACTGCCAATGACCGACGAGATAAACACCCGCAGGAAATGTGGAATGTCCACAGGCCCTACTTGAGATGCACATGCCACCCGAAATCCAACAATGGTTGTAACGGGTCATTTATTTGGTGGGATTATGCGGTGTGGTACATGGTAAACCACCTAGAAAAATTCTTCCCGGATGACTCCTTCCCTTCTCTCAAGGCAAAATATATTGCGTTTTTAATTTGGATGCAAGGAGCAGGTCGCACGGCAGTTCTATGCCAGATTGCATTCTCCCAAATGCGCACATGGATGTACACCGGGGCGATACAATTTGCCAACAATCCTACGGGGAAATTCCTAGCTGAACTCTTTGATCTCCCTGGTTCGAGACAGATAGAGCATATGCTAAAACTAGAAGCTTTTTCTATTGCTAATCCTAGGACTCCTTCTAACGCACCTCCTTCCAAGAGGCAAAAAATCAATTTGAATACGCCTCCTAGCAACAACAGACAACCCCATAATGGAGGGTACAGTCGCGGTAGGGGTTCTTATACTCGTGGACGAGGCTCTAGTACTGGTAGGGGTAACGCCAATCAACATTATAGATATAATGCCCCCACCAATAACTCAGCATTTCAATACTTCCCGGCGACCCCCTGGACGGATCAAACTCCGGTCTTTCGTAACCCGCTGAGTATCGAGCCAACTGCTATGTCCGGGTCCAGATCAGCACCCCCTACTGCTTCTCTAATAATTCAGGAGATTGGTACTTCTCCATTGCGAGGCAAGACATTGAGCTTTGATGACAACTAGGTCCAGTTATTCTTCTTGACTTCTTACAGTTTTGTTGACTGTATGATGAACAAATGTTCGACGTATATTATGTAAAGACTTGCTAGGCTGAAATATTCTTAGGAAGCATAGTGAAAGCAAACCACTCGGATATATTATTGTCACTTATCCATGCCGTGCGCTGGAATGGATTAATCTACGTTCTATTTTCATTGAATCTCTTGTTAAATTTGATTGTGAGGAACTTGTTCCAGTTGTGGCAGACGTTAGATTTGCCTGGCGTTACTATGAAAATTTGTCGACGGTTTTTTATAAACGAGTAGAAGTTTTCAAAAAAAATTCCTTTGCACAGTTACTGGACTCATGTGACGAATGTGCATGCCTGAAGGTTCATATATTTGCTAAGTTCCTTGACAATAAAACGTTGGAGGAAACTTCGGGTCATACCAAAATCCAAGTACATGTGAGGACGATGGACGTTACAATTATACAACATGCAAGTTTACGAGCTGCACTCAATATGGGTTTGAACCACATCCCTTATAAACCGACCAACATCTCTATGAGTATAGCTACGGCTCTAGACGCTTACACACAGTTTGCACAAATTTTGAAGTTAGAGAGTATTGGATTCCCAATTGCCGAAACGACCGAATGGGTACGTACAGTCTGTCTTGAACAACTTAAGACTGCGGCCAAAACTAACAAATACGGTCTTAGGACTTCAAGTCCTGATTTACTATAATTCTGTTGCGTAAAGGATGAGATCAGTTGGATTACTGCTAGATTTTACTATGCCGGACTTGATAAGGCAGTAAATGATGTTTGCTTTATTTGCATTAGACATATTCGACTGATGGCTCTTGAACGGCTCTCAAGCCCAGAGTTTACCCCATGCAAAATCGATAATTGTTGGATACCTCAGGCCACGATTCTCGATAACATCGCAAGAGAGATTGTGGACCTAGTTCCTCAATTGAGTATCCCTTTTCGAGCCCTACTGTACCTGATGGCCACATACAAAATACATAAAAATAAGTATCGATGGCTTACAAATGCATTCAGAACCGTATTTTCAAATATAGCCCACTTGCTCACTATCGCAACCATGGAAATTCTTGAACAAGTGAAACAATGGGCACAGATAACAGTCTCTGGTTATGCCAAATTTCTGAGCTACCAAACATCAATCTTTTGGCTAGTCAACTCTTCTGTCAAAGTTGCTCTCAACTTTCCAGAAAAAATATATGATGTCTTTATTGCGGATATCCCGCTGCTATGAATCTATTCCACTTAAGGGACATGACAACTTAGTGGATGCCATGGTACACATCATCAAAATTGGTTTCCGACAAGTAAAGGTTATACACCCAAGGTCTTCCCTACTGATATGGATTCGCACGGATTCAAAAGGACAAGCTGCAAAGGCTGTTTTTTCTACAAGTTGCCCTATTTACGGGACCTGGTTCCCTTTGAATGAAGCACAGATCATCAACTTACATAAATGGCTAATGCAAAACTGTTACATCGCCCTTGGTGATCGTGAGTTTGGAAGCAGCTGTTAGGAATCCCTATGGGATTCTCGTGCTCACCTCTCTGGTGCAATTTATACCTGATGCATTATGAGATTAATTTTATCCAAAGATTGGCACGTCTTGGACAAATTGATATAATGGCAAAGTTCCATAAAGCTTTTCGATACATAGACGACCTCTACTAGATAAATTCCATCACGCCTATGGAATTCCTATTGCCCACACAAGAACGACTTGCGGATAATCCATTTTGGATCTACCCATTGAATGTTCTAGAGATCAAGTCTGAGATCATGAAAACTGCACCTTCTGATTCTTCACAAGGAATACTAGCCAATTTCATGAACATCCAAATTGCCATTTCTGAAAACCAAACTGGTTCTTACACCTTGCAGAAATTTGACAAGAGAAGAGCATTACCGTTCCAATACACACAATATATCAAGTTTAGATCAAATCGACCGATCAAACAAAGCTACAACATTGCGGTTTCTTAAACGGTCCCGATCTTATTTGTTTCAAGCACAGCTGAAGCAGCTACAAACGAGATCGCACTCCTCATCAAGACCCTGATGGATAACAAGTTCCTTGGAGATCGTCTAAGACAAACAATTAGACAATTTTTGGCTTTAAACACGTTCCCTGAACTAAAGTTTGATATCTAGATTCTTATCCAATTTCTGGATGCAAATCCAACGTCCAGTTGACTCATCAATATGCTAGACTAGATAGTCCGACTATTGGCTTACCATAGCCTAGAAAAAAAGAAACTGCAATAGGTATACTTCTTACCAACAAGATAACAGAGGCCTGGAATGCACCTCAATAAGAAGGTACTTCAGGTACTCTTATTGAGGCTTTGCACTTCCAAGGGTGGAGGCGGGGTTTTTTTTTTTTTTTTTTCTAGATTTTGTATTCCAGTACTAGAATTTCCATTCCAGTACCAAAAACCTATGGTCAATTTTAAAATAGAGGGTATAGCAATTACCTCTATCATTTTGTAAATGTTGTTGAAAATTATATAAACAAAAATTCAAATTGATTTTTGTTTGACACATGATCCCTTTGTTTAAATATGTTCAGTATCTTGCATACTGACATACAATCAAGTCTGTTTATGTTTAAACATGACATTTATTTAAATTAATTTATGCCCAAAACTAATCCGTAATTAAGACGTTAACCTGTACTTAGATTGTCAGGTTATCTGTTGTTCATATCCTTTTCAAAATAGCCCCCATATCTGGGCTACAAGTACTGCATAAGTAGTAAAGCAGTCCTAGTCAATCAATCATTGATTCTCCCTTTAATGACCAAGTATGCATCATCAAGTTGTGCGGCTCTGATGACCCACATACTGAAATAATTTCTTGAACATACACTAGAAGAAATCGGGGTTTTTTGCAACTACAGTTAGCAACTGGTTTTAGAGTTGCGAAGGACATTTGCGACTAGGTGATAATTTGGAGCCTGTAGTCACAGTGGACAAGTTGTACGAGTTGCAGAAGAATTGTAAGTGCACGTCATATCGGACGATTTTCTGTGAAACTTCATCCTGCATATCTTTTGACAAGATATGCATTGTCGTGTGAAACTAATGAATTCAAAATTCACTGCTCAACTACTTCTTTATAATTAATGTACTTGGTTTAAATTTGAACTTTGCGATTCTTTTCAACTGTAATGTGTGATGGTATACAACCTATGTGTGACTAGTATGCCACTGATTTGCAACCTATATATAACTCATTTACAACGTATATGCAACTAGTATGCGACTCATTTTGCAACTACTATGCAACTAATTTTGCAATCTACATCCAACTAGTATGCAACTCATTTTCTAGCTTGAATGTAACTAATATCCAATTGTTTTTACAACTAACATCCAACTCTTTTTACAATTTGCATGCAACTAATATCCAACTCATTGGGCAATCTATATGCATTCAATATGCAACTACTGTGCAACTCAATTTGCAACCTACATGCAACTACTATGCAACTCAATTTGCAACCTATATGCAACTACTATGCAACTCATTTTGCAACCTATATGCAACTACTATGCAACTCATTTTGCAACCTACATGCAACCCCTTTTGCAACCTATATGAAACTAGTATGCAACTTTTTCTAAACCTACTATGCAACTCATTTTGCAACTCTTTTGCAACTCAATTTACAACTCATTTGCAACTTATATGCAATTACTTCTCAACATTTATATATTATTATTATTTTGCAACACAAGTGCAACTCATATACAACTACTGTACAACTAACTCTCAATTTTTTATATATTCCACATGCAACTAGTATGCAACTGTTTTTACCATTGATTTAGTACATAACTACTATGCAACTACTATATATCTTATATGCAACTAATTTCCACCATTTGCAACCTATATGCAATTAAAGGAGTGACTAGTTAACTACATAATTAGTTTGTAACTTAACTATTACAAGCCAACAAAGACAAAGACAATCATTTTTTACACAAAGCAATAGAAAACACAATAGAGATAGAGACAATTATTGTTCACACAAAACAATACAAAATCCATATATATTAGACAAATATGTACATTGCTAGTCCAAAAAACATAGTTACTAATTCACTTATCATTACATGCAATAATGACTATGAATCGCTCATCCCATATGGTATTAGCTCCTACAATGTCCTTCAACTTTAATTGGTTTTTTGTTGGATTAAGATACATCAAGTCCATAAAATCACTTGGCGTATGTGCAATATCGAGCTTATATCACCCTCGTGGTATAGATTTTGTATAATAAAAAACTTCTCATCCGATACCAATGACATATCCAACTGCCACAACTTGTCCAGGTGTTGCTAGATTTAGAAGGAAAACATGCTGGCCAATTGAAAACTGTAGTTGTTCACAATACAAAACAAAACATTAATGAGCAAACATAAATATATATAAATAAATATGTATACATCAACAATTTAGCTAACTTTAACATATAATATATAAACAATGAAATGTAGGGACTACCTTTGGAAATGCCACCTTTGGCCTCTGTTTAGGCTGAGGTTTGGGTTTAGATTGAACCTTGGTCTGAACCCTTTTCCTCCTCAAGATCTCCTTCCTGACCAAAGGTTTCTGCAACATTTAACCACAATCATTATAAGTAATTTATTAATATCAAAAGTTATCAAAAAAAATTTAGCTTCAAATTGTTTACTTAGATAATTGTCCTCACCTCTTGCTCCTTTCTTCTTAACTACATTCTTGTATTAGGATTTTTTAAATTCTTCGATGGTTTAGAAGTAGAGCCATCTAATATTAATACATCACCGTTGACTCTATCTTTTCCCTCACCTTCATTTTCACCTAATTCTTTGTCCTCAAGACCTTTCTCCACACTCCCATCTTTGTCCTAAGGACCCTTCTCTACACTTCCCATCACCAAAGTAGGATTGCTGACCTCTTAACACCAAGGTAGAATTTGTAGGATTTACAACAATTTCAGGTGGTTCAATATGGTCAATAGGTTCCACATCAGAGCCCACAATGTTTTTATCTAATATAGGGTTACTTGGTATAGGATCTGATGGTATAGTGTTGTTCTTTGATGGAGGATCCAATGGATTTGATGTAGGATCCGATGGATCAATGACCCCTTTCTCAGTAGACACTGGTTCATTCTCAATGGTCCTAGGCTCATTCTCAGTAGACATTGACTCATGAATTTGGTCACTACTATTCCCTTGCAAAAACATCATCAACATCTTCTACATTGCTTCAACAGTTTTCGTATTCTGCTCTGTAGTTGTAAGTATTTCGACTTTGAACTTGTCTAATTCATTTTGTTTACTTTCCAATGCAATCATTTTGGCTTGAAATCCTGAGAACACAACCTTTTAACCACAAACAAACAATGGTTGTAATGGTTAATGTAATATACATAAAATTGTGACTACTACTAATCCTACAACTATTTTATAACAATTAAACAACTATTAATGATCCTTGCAACTACTATACAACAAGTATACAACTACTTTTAATCCTTACAACTAGTTTGCAACTAATATGCAACTACTAGTAATCCTTGCAAATAATATACAATTACTACTAATCTTTTCAACTACTATGCAACTAATATTCAACTACTATTAACATTTGCAACTACAAGGCAACAATAACCTTGCAGATAATATACAACTACTACTAATCCTTTCAACTACTATGCAACTAATGTACAACAACTACTAATCTTATGCCATCAACCTAATCGCCTTCAAATCTAACATTATAACCAGAAACAATGAGAATAGCTAAAATAACTTTTAGGAACTCATGTGCAACTTCACAACATAATTGATTAAGCAAATTTATATACTTTGAAAGGAAAGAGTGTTGAATATTCAATCTACAATCTCTTGAACTAAAGTGCAAATGATCGGAATCTCTCGTAAATTGTAAACTACATCCATTAGAACTTACTCAATTAAGAACCAAATCTCTTTCATCATCATGATTGACACAAAACGAGAGGACACTCCCTCTTTAAATTAATGACCTAGCTAAGATGTCATTCTTTACAAGCAGATCAAGAGATCTGCCAAAATGAAGAATTGAAGTCTAAACAAGAAGAAAAGTAAACACTAGAGAGTTGGAATTCAAATTAGCACTCAATGTCAATATGCAAAACCATGGGAAGAGAAGTCCAATAAATCCGACTTACTTTTGATTTCTGCATCTAGAATCAAAATTTGTTGATTCTAAAATCCTCAAACCTAGTTAACCTAGTGTACATGAAATCTTTCTTCTCTCATAAATCATGAATGTATCACACTCAATCGATTGCAATATCAATTCCTCAACCAAATTTTAGATCCTTAGTCATCGCACACAATTGCAAAGTTTCTCGCTTCCTCTTTGAATGAATGAGTGACCTTGCTAGTTAGTTAAGCCATCTTCTTCTTACATAACTAGATAGATCTACATAATAAAATGAATCTAGCTAGAAGAGGGGTAAATAGTGCGTTGCAGCTCAAGCCAAAAGAAAAATAAACACAAACAAGGCTACTACAACGGCTCTAGTAGTTGCCGCCATCGTCTTCCGTCGCCAGCACGCACAAACTAGGTATTGTCCATCAACCCCACCCTAACTAAAACAAACTTGACTTTCTACCACGTGAGTGAGAAGAAACAAACCAGAAAGTAATGTATATCACGCTCAGCAAAGGTGCATGTTCAACAAAGGTGCAGACTGAACACCAAGAATTCCATGACGAGTACTCCTTTGACTCCGTATGCACACGATCACTCAACCAGCTTTCTCCAAGTTCAACTTCAACCAAATGAGCTAAAGAACACCCTCTTGCACTCAAAACAACAAAACAGATAGAGAACACCCAAAAAAACAAAATAAATACATGACCTCCAAGTTCAACTTCAATCAAAAAAACTAGAGAATGCCTTCTCGTACCAAAAACAACAAGACTAATATGTGGCCTCAAGTTTAGCTTCAATTGAAAGAACTAGAAAATGCCCTTTTGAAACAATGAAATAAACACTGATTGAAAACAAAGTTCAAAATCAAGAACACAAGGCAATAGAAAAGCATCATCAAAAGACAACAAACTCTCCTCGCAACTTTAGGGTTTTATGAAGAAGCACCTCAAAAATATAAAACTTGCACCTTCTTTACCTTGCAGCACAATTCTGCAACTACAGTTTTGGCACTAGAGTACCATTAAACTTGTGTTTACTCCAAAAAGAATCAATACTAATGTAACACTAAACTAATATTCCCTTAAGAGTAAACTAACACTAAACTAACACTAAACTAACACTAAACTAACACTAAACTAACACTAAACTAACACTAAACTAACATTAACTCACTAGTATGAATCACAGCAAAGAATGATAGACAAAAACAGTAAAGCGGCGGCGGCGAAATACAGCAAAGCGGTAGTGAAGGAGACGGAGAAGATAAACACTAGGTTGCTCTAGTCCACATGTTTCACCTCATCATCTGCACACATGCCATCTCATCATAGGATGAATGACAAAGTAAACAACTTTCATCGACACATGGCACTATTAGAGTCCACAGGAATGCCACCACATGCGTACCCTAAAAGTTCAATGGAGTTAATCGAGATTAAAAAGTTTCTAAGAAAATGTTCATTTTAAGAAAATTGAGGATGACACAGTTGTTGTATACAACTTCACAATACTCAAGTGCTACCTCCACTTTTGCCACTGTGCGTCTGGACTGGATAGGTTTGGAGGTGGGGTTTACAAATGGGCGTGCCGACTGGTGGCTTCTAGTTTAGCTACTCTAGAAGATGTACTTCCGTTACCTACTATTCCATCTTTAGTTGGAGCCATAGAATTATTTGTGGAAGAGAGTGTCTTAGTAGCTACAAGATATTGAAAGCATTTATGAATTGTAGATGTTTTGCATATGAACTGTAATCATTTGGTATTCAAATTTTAATTCGTTTTTTTGGCAACAAAGTCATATTCCAGTTCCATCCTCATTGTTGTTTACTTGAACTGTAATTGTTTCTATAGTTACATCGTAATTGGTTTATAGTTGCATTGTAGTTGGTTTATAGTTGCATCGTAGTTGTTTTCTAGTTGCATTGTAGTTGGTTTGTAGTTGCATTGTAGTTGTTTCTTAGTTAGTTTGTAGCTACATTGTAGTTGTTTTCTAGTTGCATTGTAGTTGATTTGTAATTGCATTGCAGTTGTTTTCTAGTTGCATTGTAGTTGATTTGTAATTGCATTGCAGTTGTTTTCTAGTTGCATTGCAGTTGATTTGTAGTTGCACTATAGTGATTTTGAAGTCGCATTGCAGTTGTTTTTTAGTTGCATTATAGATGTCTTTTAGTTGCATTGTAATTGTTTTCGAGTTGCACTGTAGTTGAGTTGTCGTTGCATTGTCGTTGCATTGTAATTGTTTTGTAATAGTAGTATGGTGAAATTTCATTTAAACTTATAACTCTTTAGGATCTTTAAAATCTAAACTTGTCCTACATATATGAAATCTACAACAATTCAATTTTTTTATATGGCATGGTTAGAAATCTATAATAATCTTAGATTCATAACATCTACAAGAATCATAGATGCTTAATATCTATTTATTTTGTAAATGTTTGTGACAGTGCGAGATCTGGATCGTAATAGTTGCATTGTAGTTGTATAGTTGAAGTATTTTGTAGTTGCACTATAGTTGTCTGCATTGTAGCTGTATTGTAGTTGTTTTATAGTTGCACTATAGTTGTCTGCATTGTAGCTGTATTGTAGTTGTTTTATAGTTGCACTATAATTAGTTTGCAGTTGCACTATAATTGTCGTATAATTGCACTGTAGTTGTTTTATAGTTGTACTATAGTTGTATTGCAATTGAGCTTTGGTCATTTTTCAAACTATATCTGACTACAGTTTTATACGTTGAAGTCCAAGACCATACATCAACAACGTTGATGAACTTTGGATGTAGAGTGCTTCACATCTACACTTTTGTTACTCTCTCGTAAAGCTTTTTAGTTGAATTGCAGTCATTTCAAACTACATCTGACTACAATTTGATACATTGAAGTCCAGGACCGTACATCGACGACATTGATGTACTTCGGATGTAAAATGCTTCACATCTACTCTTCTGTTACTCTCTCGTAAAGTTACACATCATTCTACGACTATTTTGCAACTAGAACAAAGTACACGACCAATTTGGTGCAAATATGAAGGGCAACAGTTGTACGATAGTTGTATAGAACACATAATTGCATTCCAGTGGGTTGCAGCGGACACGTTTTTCTTCTAGTGATACCCGGCGGTACAGTTCATATCCTTGCTTGTCAAGGTTGGGTCTATCATGACTGGACGGGTCTTCGTCCTGTTCCAAATAAAAAGATGTTTGCCCCATTCAATAAAGACAGAGAGAGAGAGATTTTTTACTGCATTTTTTTTGTTATACTTTCTCTGAACCTACTTGTCCTTGGGCTAATGTGACTGAGATTGACGCAGAGAAGAACACCCAACCACAAGGGTTAGTGCTGTCGGAGTAATTTTAGCCAGACTTTAGCAAAATTGCTCTGGCCTGTTTCTTTTGTCCCTGAAAGCTAAACCTGAGATACATGGCGTCCTCATAGCGAGCCACTAATGACCAGGTTCTACACGTTATGTTGCATAATGGATTGTGTCACAGTGTTTCATTTTGCTCTTGTATGCTTTTTTTATTCCTTGTGAAGGCTATAACACGCATTTGTGGGCTGAAGACACCCGTTGCACCTCACTAACAAAACATTGGTTTGTTTTTGTTCTTGGGATGGGCACAGGTGAGGCCCAGGACCTCTTGGAATTCCTGGAGCTTCTTTTGCAAAATGTCGACTATCCATTACCATGATTCGTATCTCAAAATAGTCTAGAACTTGTTGTGTTTTCTAGCAAGATATTGATGATGGTTACAAACTATAAGCCTTGTCACTCAAAATAGAAGTGGAAATATAAGCCATATGAGTTTAAGTCATATCTAAAGGATCTGTAATACATGGATGTGCTTAAAGCAAGTATTGCTGGATCATTTTGACTGGAAATAATTTGAATATTGCCCTAGATGGGATGTACCAGAAACAGAATTTTCTATATATTTTATTTCTAAAATAAAAAAGAAGTTTATTTATTTATTACTTAAAAATAAAAAAATAAATCTAATGTTTTGATTTTCCTCTTATATAGAATATGCATTTGTAATCAACATGTTTAATGCTAAAACATAGGTACTTTATTGTAGTCACTTAGATGATGATTTTCCTTTAAAATTAAAAAAAGTAAATACATAAGGGAGTTTGCATTAAAAACACCCATGCTCTAAGAGTGATCATGACAGAGAAGTACATTTTGCTTTATTGAATATACTAGCACATTTTAGGACATGGTCACTTTTAATGACCGTTGCCTTTCAACTTTAAAAAATTCATAACTAATTACACAAAGATCTAAAAAATATGAAACAAATCAAGTCACTAAAAAAATATGAGGATAAAGGGCCTAACATGCATTTCAAAATCTACTCTACAATTTCTTAAATGAATCTTTAATGTGATTTTTTCTCCAAGATTTAGTGTATTTGAGGCTCATTTCCAAAAGCCCTCAACACTATGAAAGTCAAGTTTGTGATGGACACTCTTGTACAAAATCTTGAATAAAAAAATCATAATCAATCATTTTGAAAATTGAATTTTTGATGCTAAAATTAGACTTAAAATAGACTTTAAAATATATATAAACTACTAAGAATAGCAACTTGGTTAAGTTTTATTAGACTTCAAAGTATTGTTCACACCAAAATTTTGTGCCTTGGATATTTAGAAATTAAGAACAAGTTTATGAAATAAACATGTACCAAATTCCAAATAAAAATAAATCTTATGTTGAGTCAGTTAAAAATGATTGAACCAAATAAACTTTAAAATCTCATATTCAGTTAAGAACAATTTTATAGAACATATATTATATTATAATAAGTTTATATATCATATTATAATGAGTTTATATATTATATTATAATAAATTTATATAATGTATTATAAACTGTGTACACTCAGTCTGTCCCAAAGCTCCCAAACTCAAACCACTTTTGTTTCTGTTTCAAAGCTCCCAAACTTGTCAGTCCATTGCTCCCAATTTCAAACTGAAATATTGACAACATTGACAACAGATCAAGCTCCAAAAATTTAGTAATGCATATTGGTGGAAGTTTCTTGAGCTCACAATCAACAAGCATGCACCAAAATAGAAAACAAAAGACTTTGCATAGCTAGACGATGGAGATTTGTACAATCCAATGGAGGAGCTCAATCTGGCCCCAATCTAGCCCTAGATAGGAGTTCGGGCCACCCAAAACCTCGTCCCGATTGCTCCCTTGGGGCCGGATGGTTTGGCGCCAAAACCATGACCTAAGGCGACACGTAGGATGTGTTGTAGTTTCATCCGGCCCCAAATATAAACACCTTGGGCCGGATTTGGAGAAATTGAGCACTCCTATTGGTTCAAACTTGGAGAGTTCCGGCCGGCCCTCAATCCGGCCCCAAGTATAAACCGGCCCTAAGTATATTGAGTGGTCACTAATTAAATTGGATTAAATGGTGGGGATAATAAGTTGGATTATGCAGCTATTCATTGCCTAAGTACTTAATATGGTGGATCTAAGTTTAGTTCACTTTTTTCCTCAAAATAATTGAAAGGTGTAGTATTTAGGTAAAAGAGACCAACCTATTTTGACCCTAATTTGAAATCTGAATATCTTGGGGTCAAAAGTAGGATGGGCGCATGTTTTTTAGAGTTGTACGCTGGATTTGCAAATCAAATCCAAGTGGAATTATAAATTTTTGATCAAAATTCTAATTTCCATGAATTATTGATGTAGTTTATCATTAATCCATAAAGGACAAGCTTGGTCAAGCTTCGTTAGATTTCTATATTAAAACATAGATTTTAAAATTTTGTTATTTTTTACATATAGTAACATACGTCTAAAGCTTAATTTCTTTTTTTCATACTAACAACATCAAATTGAATTTTACATAATTTTTCAAAAATCCATATAAAAACCATAGTATTAACAAAAAAACTTTAGAATAGTTTGAATTTTTATAAATGGAAACAATAGTGACAAATATCATGGTATAATTGATGTACTCCTTGAGATTACATCAAAGAAAATTGGATGGAATAATTTTCAGAAGTGGTGTATTTTGAGCTTTCAAAAACCTATCTTGCTAGTGTTCTAAAAATTACAATATTTACCTAAAGGTTTCTAACTACGTTTTTACCAAAAGCACTCCAAAATTTGTAGTACAAGTGCCAAATTTTAGAAAACAAACATTGTTGGACACATACAACCATAGAATCTTCCAATCTTAGTGGTTGAATGTTGTACTCTACAAAATCTTCCCCCTTGTGCACAAAATTTTGAGGATGAGCACTTCTGTTGTATGTAGAAGGATTCTTTGCCATTCGTTGGCCAAAAAAAAGTTGTGGTGTCATTTAGAGGTTAAAGGACATTTTGTGTTGGGTCTTAGGCAAACTTCATTACATTTCTATACTCGTTTGTATACCCAAGCATGCATTTTAGAATTCTAATATTTTTCACATGTAATAACATATGCCTAAAATGTAATCACATTTTTTCACAATTGAAAAACATCAAATTGAAATTTTCATGATTTTGTAAATCATTTCAAAAAAATCATAGTAATTAAAGAATTGCTTTAAATAGTATAAAATTATTAAAGAGAATGAAAACAAGAGTGACAAACATCATTGTGTAATTGCTGTACTTCTTGAACTAACACCAAGAGAAGTTTGATAGAAAAGTTTAGGTTACACTTGCAATTGCAGATTGCAGAGCTGAAGGGGCCGGACCCTCACCTGGCCCCTCCAAAAGCAGCAACCTCGAGCGAGTTCACCGCACAGAAGTTACGTTGGTTCCAGGAGTTACAAGTTACGAGTTACGCTGATTTATGCCGGTGATAAGAAACAGTCAGCTGGACCTCCGGCGCTGATCCAGCCCGGGAACCTGGGCGGACGGGCGGCCGAGGAGCCTAATGAGACAGGCTCTAAAATCCATTCCACTAAAATAACTTTGCGGAAGCTGTCTGTTGGTGGGCTCCGAATTCCTCCATCCGACCGTGCCGAGCCTGCGGCGCAGTGAAGGCCACTTATCCGGTGATACACATCGGGAACTGAATATGAGCTCAATTCATCATATAGTCGAACTTAATTTCAAATTTCTTAGAAGTGGCTTGAATCAGTTAATTTCAAATTTCTTAGAAGTGGCTTGAATCAGTTGCTGAACATTAGCATGGAATGCAAAATCTCCTTTCAAATTTCTTAGAAGTGGCTTGAATCAGTTGCTGAACATTAGCATGGAATGCAAAATCTCCATCATACAGCAAGGAAGTGGTTCAATTCATCATACAGGTGAACTTACAGATTTTGCATGCATACAACACCGTAAAATCTTGTACCTTGTCAAGTTTGGCACATCTATTTTGTGCAAAGCTAAAATTCAGTTACCCAATACATGTCAACAGAGTTGGTGTTTACTCACAAAGGCTAAACCCCTGAATGCACAATGGAGCATGTAATGAACTGAATGCTTGAACGAATGTGCCACTACTTTGCACAGAAAACAACGATTTCACAAGCACGGGACTCCCATTCACAACAAGGCTAATGTACAAAAATGACATTTATAGAGAGAGCGCTGGCGCTGCAAGAGAGCCGCCAGCAGCTGCGGTTACACCATTGGAAAAACGCATTCGTTTGCTACACACACGATTCATCCACACACCGGACAGTGGATGTAGACAAACACCATGACTACACGATACGCCTCGCCTTCACAAAATACGGAACTTCACAGGTACTCCGATCGATCCAAACCGAAGTGCCTTGTTCCATCAGGGAGTGGTTGGTTCTTTAGCCGAAGAAGCCGTGCTTCTTCTCGCCACCCTCCAGGGGACCGGTGGTGGGACCGGTGGTGCCTCCAGCGGCGCCAACCTTGCGCTGCGCTCGGACCGTGGATGTACACAAACACCATGACGTCACAATACGCTTTGCCTTCACATAACACGGAACTTTGTCGGAGGAGCTGGAGCTCGAGGAGCCTCCGCCCATGCCCATGAAGTAGCCCTTCTTCTTGCCTCCTTCCTGGTCATCCTGCAGACACCATCATGCACATGCGCAACCGTGTCAGCAACCAAACTATTCTGGTTCAGTATCAGTGTCAGGAGGCAAGAAGCAACGATTCTTCCTACGTTCTTCGACGTAATGAGTTCACAGGATTACCCATGTCGACTGTATGTCAAATACATCAGCTTCTGAAGCTAGCTGACGTAAATGATACAGATGACAACAAGGTACATTCAGAAACACCCAACAGCTTGTGAACAAACGGGTACGTTCACAAATCAACCCCGGCAAGTAAATTCACCGATATCCACCCACAAAAAAACAGAGATTAATTCACACACTACCCGACTGAAACACACTGATACATGGCACATCCTGGCAAACTGAGACAGAGCTTCAACACAAATCGGTTCACAGATCAAAACCAACGACAAAAGCAACTTCATCCATGACCACCGACTAACATCATAATCACAGTTTCACGCTCAGACATCACGGTGCTACACACAACAACAGCAACAACAACAACAAGGTAGGTACATCCAGCAAACACAGAGTCAGTGCTTTCAACCAAGACCAACACTAGAAATTTGACACTGGAAACAAGCTACCCGTCAGAACTTCACCCTGCAACGAATGAACACAATCCAAAACACCGACCATTGACAGCAACAATCGCTTTCATGCAACCCATCGCATATATGCACTGGAACGATAGGAACGAAGCTAGTGCTGGTCGAGATCAAACCTCGTGGTGTTTGCGACAGAAGTACATGCCCTCCTTCTCTTGTCCGCCCTCTGTAGTAGGCTGATCAACGCCGGGTTGGCCATGTCCTACAGCAGTGGTCGTCGGCATCGTCGTGTCGGGTTGAACGCCCTCGCCTTCCTTCTTGTAGAACCAGTGCAGCATATCCATAGCTCGGTAGCTACCGAACTGAAGTGTGTGCCGAAACTGCAAAGAACGCAAACAGTGTTGTCGAAACAGAAAAGACGATCAACACAGAGAGCTCAATCTCCGAATGGATGGATCGGTGCGAGACTGATGCAATGGAAAGCGAGAGCGCGGGTACTTATACTCGGCCTGGAGAGTGATCGTGTCGACACTACTACTGTAGCAAAGGGGTGAGGTGGAGGATGAAGATCAGATGCCAAGTATCCATGGAAAATCAAGATTCAGGACTTGGAGTGGGAGGGGAGGAAGTGACTACAGAGGACGCCGTTTCTTGTCCGAGAACTGGATAAGAGCTGGTTGCGCTTCGCGCCCAGATCTCAGTTACGTCACGGCGTACTGCCAATGTACTGACAGTGGAAGTTTTCCTTCGTAGAAGGAACTCATAAGCTTCTGTTCTTTTAACTTAATTTGGGTGTGTCCCAAGGGAGGGGGAGGGGATAATTCAAAGCTAAAGGAGATGTCAACCAAGCCCAAGAGCCAAGCAAGACTCGGACTGGAGTCAGTGGCTTGACATACCACTGACTGGATGTCATTCTCGCGTCTAATACACAGCACTGCACAAGACGAACACGTGAACATTTGGAGCTTCTAAGACAACAATGATGGTCCAAATTGGGAGTGTGTCATATGTCATTGGATAGGATACAAACTTGTTTCACTACTCTAGACCTTGAGTTCATGCACCTACACACATTAAAAAAAATCCATCAGGTTGTGTTTAAGACAACAATATTGGTCCGAATTAGGAGTGTTCCACATGTCATTTGACTTGGACGAGGGGAGGGATTGATTTAGGGAGGACGCGGGAACTGGATGAGAGCTGGTGGGGCTTCGCAGTATCGATATCGTGCCCGGATCTGCGGGACGTGAAACACCGGGCCTGTCAGGCAGTAGGGCCCCTGCCCGTGGGGCCTCACGCCTAGATAATTTTAAAGTGATGAAAAGGAATGAGGAACCAATGGTGAATTGGTGGTAATTAAGTTCACGATACGTATGAATGAGATTTGAACCGCAGTTGAAATCTTTGTTCGACTCGGGGAAGCTTCCGCTTGCAAAGCTTCATGTACACTCTCAAGCTTCATAAACTGACTCCGTGCACTTCATGATTCAAGCTTCAGAATCCTTTGCATGAGAGTACAGTTTAGTATAATGAAGATGGAAACCTCTCAACAACAAAGACTACCTTTAACATCGGACATATTCAGTTTGCCAAGGAACAGAAGCCGACTAAAACCACCTTGTGCCTACTCAAAAAATTACTTGGCGTGTTCTGAGGAGGAAGAGCAAGGCCATCGGCAAGTTATTAATGACAGAGATAACCCAACAGAATCCAACCTTTTGAAAAATACCCCGCACATTCTTCTCAGACTCTCCGATGTACATGTTGATGAGCTCAGGGCCTTTGACGCTGAGAAAGTTCAATGAGCACTCAGTTGCAACCGCCTTGGCTAGTAACGTCTGCAACACAAATGCGATGTCATTTGGTTCGCTTCAAACACAACCAAACTGTACTAGCGCTGATTATTTCAGTTAAACTAGTCCATCGATTCCAAAAAAGGTCGACCAGACGGCATGGATGAATGCCATAGCACTATCATACCTTTCCAGTTCCAGGTGGTCCATACAATAAAACGCCTGAGCGTTTTCGGAGACCACTTGCAAAGAGCTCACGGTGCATCAATGGTAACTGCGCAATTTAACATTTCCAGAAAAAGTACATGCACATTAGCAAAACTAGAATGGAGTAAAAGCAGAACAAACCAACAAAGACTAATGGAAACTTCACATCACAGCAGAAGTGATGCGACAGCTAGTGTCCATTTGCCAGAAAGGTGTAGGAAGCAGCACCTGCACAGTGTCGAGAATGGCCTTTTTCACATCCTCAAGGCCCCCAACATCTTCCCATTTCACATTTGGCACCTGGAAATGCACATGTCAGCATGTTTAAGGGACAAACGAATAGGCTTCCTTTAGCAGTCAAAAGGATGAGTAACCGCTTGTTTGAGAAATTAAATGTCATTACTGCTATCTCGATCTAAATTTGACTGTCCACGAAAATTCTCGCAGGGGTCAGTTCAATTAGAAATGTGCACGCAAGCACCATTAGTAAGAAATTAAACAGGTGCTTGGAATAAAATAATCATAGGGAAGCACGTGCACCTTGGGAGTACCGATGGCAGAAGCAGTTCGTTTCTTCAGTCTGTCAAATGCTTCTTGGACATCCTCAGCTTCAATGGTAGTGATACTCAGATCAATGCAGTGGTTTCCTTTCCAACGGTAATTGCATTCTGTTCACGATTGAAATTCATGGAAGCACAGTTTTGAAAATCGTCATGCCCTCCAAAGCCAAGTGAAAAATTACGTTTAGTGCAACAGCGCAAAGTGGCTTATGATCAAGCGCCAAAACAGCTTGCTCAAAGACCCCTTCTATACATAACTGTTTAGTAGCTGGATTTAATTCACAATTCAGCACATTAGATGAAAATCGGATAGTCAACAATACCATCAGCAATAATCTCATCCAATTGAGACTGATCGCCTTCATCGTCACTGGGATTGCCATTCTCTACTGCCAGCTTAGAATGTCTCTTCTCGTTCTCTTTACTTGTTTTCATAAGCCGAATAACAGCATTCGCTCCCGCATCAGCAGCCAGTGCCCGGAGGACCCGTGGTGTTGATCCTGACGTTTGAGATGCTATAAGATTTAATGAGAGACCTCAATTTTGCATCCTAGAAACAAAGAGGACAAAAATCCAACAATCAGAATTCACAATTTTGATGCAAGGGAACCAGCTCCATCAAGTTCAAGTAACTTTGGCCTTCACACACACAAAGAACAGCATAATGATCTTCCACAAGTTCTTTCGTAACACAAGTTACGACTTCTGCCAACAGAGAATGCAAGTTCAGACCTTCTGTTCAGGAACCAGCTGAAGATCAGTTGACAAAGGAGCAACTTCCTGGGTAATTCCAAGGAAGTGATAGAGCAATGACAAACGTCGGGATTCATCCGGACCTTCAACTTCAACTGTATGGGTGAAGCACCGGCGAAGAGCAGGCTTCAAATCATCTTTGCTCTCCGCTGCCCCGACAAGCAATATCAAACCAGGTGTAGGTACACTGTTTTCAATTCTAAACTGCACCTCAGGAACATCCACCCGTTAAAAATCATTCGGAACGTGCTCAAAGTTCAATTACATGCTATATGCGAACAGGTCTGGACCTATTAGTCTTGTCAAAAATGATCTGCAAACTCCAAACTTTACACAAAGAAGAAAAGCTCGCTACATGTTTATAGGATAGGACTTAATGACTAGAGGATTTCTAAATTCACATTCGAGGAAAAAAATTGTCCGCATAGATCAGCAGCAGCAAGGGACAGATTGCAAGTGAAGCGGTTATATACCTTGAAACCTTGACCCAACGTCAGCTGATCTTCACTTTTAGATGATGTATTCGAGAGCACGTCCGAGATGGCTGGCCCATTCTCATAATCGTAACGTGAGTCAAGATCTTCCTCTTGATCATCTTCTAAGTGAGCATGTATGCCTTCACGCAGTGCAGCCCCTATCAGCGATATAGTCTTCTGCTGATCCTGACCTCCACCAGCTAAGGACTTCGTCAAAGCCCCAAATCGCCTCAACAGAAGGACAGATGGAGCATATCTAGGAGCATACGAATATCACCAGCCAGGAACGATTCAGATGAATCTTGAATAGACTCATGTAGTAATGAATAACCATCCATGAAAAGTACAAACGACTGCATCTTACCTGCGACCAGTCTCAAAAGCATCAGCCATGGCTGTTCGGTAGCACCCAGAAGATCAAAACAATTGACTTCTACGACATGCAGGCCCAACTCTTCAGCCGACATCTTTACGACCGTTCGCTTCCCAATTCCTGAAAAAGTGAAATGTGAAATTCGTGCCGATCACTAACGGAAAACCCGAAAAATAGGCTCTCTGAGTTTTACTCCGTGTCATTTTGAACATGTGCACACCAATATATGCAGAAATTATTGATTTCCTCGCTTCTTACCAGGAACAAAAGGGATAAGAAATGGAAAGAAGTTGAAAACCAATCACGCAGCATCACTTCTAGCATTCAAGGAGCTGAAGACCGTCCAAAAGAAGCATCAAATGAACCTTTATTGAAAGCAATACCGTGTATATTATAATATCATGCGCCAAGACTTCGACCAAAAACTTGTCAGAGTCCAACCCATTCACTTTCAGGGAATTTGCAGGCATTCACATGCATAGACAGGTTGGACATTTGGCACCTTAAGACAGGTTGGCAACGACAGTGGTGTCCCACAGCATTCAAAATTTTTGGAGGGAGTAAAAGAGGAGGCTTGCACCTGGTGGCCCATGAAATAGTACTGCAGTGCGAAGGCTTAACCGAGATGCTTGAGGATGTACGCAAGGAGCCAACAAAGACGTCAATTTCTGTACCTCGGGTGGTTTAGAAAATCCGGTTAGACCTGAGCAGAGAGGTTTTCTTGAACCCATCCATTGCGAGAAGCCCAGAATATCAGGTGGCAACCCTGAAGGTTCGGCACCACCTAGTACAAGAGCTGTTTTGTGACTATTTACAAGTGATGAAAGTGCTGGCGGGGGCTCTAGTCCCAAGACCTATGAAAAAAATTCACGTCAGAAAACAACCGAGATTAGTGTGCACCACAAGGAAACGAACAAAAGAATCGACATACATACACGCTAAAATGTCGAAGCCTGAGGTTGCTTCCTAAATAAACATCCCTTTAGCATTTAACAGCCAGAAACCAGGTGCCAATATCATCTGCATGGCAAATCCGGAGCGCTCGTACTCAGAAATCTCTGGAAAACAAAAGGACTTCCTGGCATACTGGTATTCATTGTCAAACATGTAGCATAGTATAACTATAGCACATGTGGGAGGCACCTTGAAGTGCATCAGCTCCTCTCGCACGGTGTAGACATCTCCAAACGAGGCATGTAAGGATGGATCAGGAGGTGGAACCCTTATCGACAAAATATCGCCTTCAGCCAACAACCTGTCACCTTCAAAATAAGTTGCCAGCGCTGTATCAATCCTCGCCTGCCGATCCTTCTTGGAGGCTGCTCGATAGTCTTTCTGTTTACTAAGATTTGCTGACAATTCAGGAGCCCGAATGTGTGCAATCCGTACATGAGCGGCATACTGCATCAGCCCATGTGAAATTTTCTGGACAGCATGATGAGGCAGGCTCTTCGATATGTTTTCTCCACTAGCAACTGGAAGTGGATAAACTTCTAAGATTGGTCTATTACAAAGGAACTGATCACCGTAATCGGGAGAAGAAATTTCAGCACCAGAAGATCCCTTTCTAAGTAGCACGTCTAACCACGCTACATGTAAGCCTATATTGAATGCCAGAGGTGGAGACAGATATGCAACTTGAGGGTTAACGGCTACTGTCTTCACAGAAATCATGGAAGTGGGGAAATAGGTCACGTCTTTAATCGTTTTGTGCAAATCTCCAGGACGGCTTCCATCCCAATCACTCTTCGCAGCAGGCTGTATCTCTGGAGGGTCGAGGACGAGGACTCGGGCTGGCCTTCCAACATTGGTTAACAAATTCCTGACTAATACCTGTTTGATTAAACCCCACCCAAATACTTATCAAGAACCTGCCAGCACAAAATTGGAAAGAGAACGAAGCACACAAAAAAGCCTTGAAAACGACAGCTTAACTCAAGGAGCTAATGTGTAAGCTATATGCTACATCCTTCAACGCAAAGGGAGTACACAAAATACGACACATACTGCGGGCGTGCAATTGCAGTGAGCGAAAGGCAAATGTGGCCCACAACAATTGTATCCAAGGAGGTTGTACGCCTTCCAAGGTGCTCTACTAAAATTATTACTGAGTCCATTCGCTAATACCGTGACCCCATGCGCGCAACACTTCCAATACCCTTAACCATCACGATTACTTTCAGAGCGCAACGTTCTGAAACCCTAAACCTTAAACCCTGGAAACGAGAAGCTAATCTATAGAGAGCAGTAATGGCCAAATTGTAGACACAGAAACCATAATTCATCTAACAACGAACCCGACCCACCATGCACCGCTCAAAACAGTTTCTTCATTACATAATCACTGTCAAGACTAGTTCAGAGTGATGCGCACCCAGGATCCTGAGGAAAGAGTGAGGTCGCGCAAAGCCGACACAGACAAACCTAGCGTACTGGCCTCGTCCCATGCCGGAATTCTCAGCGCATCCACGACCTTAGCGTCTTTCTCCGCGACTTTCTTTTGAATCGTCTCTCGCATTCCATCGCTCGGGAAAAAAAGCGACCCCGGCCTAAACAGAGCTGACGAAAGCCGTTCATTAAATTGATGCTTATGCTCAGAGGTTCGACGTTGCTCTTTCTCCTCAAGCCCGGCCAGGACCGCGTCCGCTGTGCTTTGCAAAACGAGAGGTTTCCGCCCCCGCGCCATAGCCGAATGCACAACGCTCCTAAGAAATTCGTTTACATCGCCAAACTCCGTCAGATTCTAACCCTGCTCGGATCAGCATTCCATTTCGTGCAATGTCGCAAAGATATCCATTCTCAATACTGCTCCACTCTCCATCGGGCACAACAATTGCAAAGAAGTGAAACACTTGGCAAAATTGAGCGATTTTTTTTTTTTTCAAATTAAGGAATTCATACGCACGCTATCAATAGAGCACAACTGAAGATGGTCGCTGACAATGAACCCCTCACCGCCCGAGCAGCCAAAATTTGGCTCCTCTCGATTGGAAAAGTGCTGTAGCGTACAACCTGCGGATGAGATGTAGCTGAAGTGATTACTGAAAATGAGTGTCTGGATGAGGTGTATCGGACTGTGTGCTTCGATCTGGAAAGGAAGTGCCCATGAACGTGAAATCTTCAATCGAATGCAACCTACAAAAATCAGGACATCGCAGTTGGCGTCTGGTGTCCATTTTCTGACCTGCAAGGGCCGGTCAGAGACGGTTTGGCCTAGGATCCTGCCCAGACTAATTTCGTACTGAGGCCGTGGAGTGCGTGTGGAATTGGCGTGTGTTCTGTAGTGGTTTAGGTTTCCATGCGAAGTGAGGAGGGGAGACCCAGCTGTTGGTGATGAAAGCACGATTTGTTTGGCTGTTTCCAAGGGTGTCAAGGTTTTGAGTTCGCTTACATGATTCCTTCACAAGGCGCCTCAAGCACGGCGATGGTGATGTCGTGTTTTTATGTGTAGCTTTGCTACTACCAACGTGGTGTAAGTCCCCAGGTTTAGCGAGTCGCAGCGGAGGCAGATCTCGACATTGCAGGGACTTTAGAGACGGCATGAAGGCATCGAACTTGGGATCTCCGGAGCGTGGCATGTCTGATATTTTGTAGGTGCATTACCATTGGGACGTGAAGTTTGCATCGAAACCATTCCTGCAATTATCGGCAATTGGTCGCATGGCAATTTTGTGGTGGTTTAGGTAGTTACGATCGGTGTGATTATTTGTTGTTCGTAGTCGCAGTAGTCTGTGCACAAGAGGGGATTCAGTTGGAGGTCATAGGTGGTTTACAATCCTGTCTGTCTCTTGGTTTTGTTTGTTGTAGATAGCTCTTGCTACAATTCTCAGCAATAAAATAAAATTTGTGGATGCTTGTTGTAATTGGCTTACTGTGAAGTGTCAATGCCCCTTTAGCCTTGCATACAGCCTGTTATTCAGATTTGCTGTGGATTGAGTTTAGTAAGTGTCTGAATTTGTTGATGGCAATAGAAACAGGTTAGTAACGAGGAGTAATGTAGATCTCAAAAGGGATACAAGGTTAGTCAGAAAAGATGACTCTCCCAAGCCTGTATTCTCTCACGGGAAGAACGAGCCCACAAATTTCAACCCAGGAAAAGTGACCTCCTATCACCCTTGACCACTGAAGTTGTCCCTGTTCAGTGCCGGTAACCGGGTTCCAGGGAAATTATGGCCATTGATCTTCCCGGATATAAATCGGTAGACATTGAAAATTGGCGTGCACGTTCTGCAAGTGACTTCGCCCACTCCCTGAAAGCGGGGCCCCAGTTCGTGATTCGAGGCAACATAAATCTTTCAGCAAACCTCAAGAGTCAAGAAACATGAAAAGCAACCCTTTTTTCAGAAAAGCACAGCACATTAGACATTAGGATGTCATCGCGTGATGCACTATTCTTGAATCGAACAAAAGCTACCCCACAATACTCAATGTGCGCACCCAAATCAACAGTGGATTTCTGTACAAGTGCAAGGCTTTGTTGCTAGGTCGATTTGTTTCAACACTGCGGTTCAGCTTGGGCGGTGAGGGTTAAGGTAAACCAGCCTCTTGTGGTCAGAATGAGGAGTTCAACCACATGCTGTTGCTGAAATTTTTCAATTCTTTTCCCACACACATACAGGCAAGGCAAGTGTGAGAAATAGTGAGAGCAATTGAAATTGTATGTTTTCAACAAAGTATGGATTTGTTATGAATTTTTGAAGTAGTGTTCAACCCAAAAGAGTCTGCATATTGTCCCCCATCACCAACAAAATATGACTCCATGATGCCCATGTCATTCACCCAAAGCAGTTATGAATATTTTCTAAAAAGGAAGGACTAAAAAGTCATTTTTGACATTGAATTCCCTCTGAAAAAGTTGAAGCCTCCAAAACGTGATTCATGATTGTGGAGTCAGATTTTGTTGGTCGCCACCACTAACCCTGGGCTCAAAATCCTAGGCTCACATGCTAACAACCATATGACTAGTATAGGTTAAACAAAATCTTTAGCTAAAAAAATTCACAGTAATTATATTTTGACAAAAGAAATTTGAAAAATTATGGAATCCTTCCAAACTCTATTCTTATAAATGGGAAAAAATTTCTCACTCAAAAAAACTACGCTCCAAATATGTATAATTGCTTAAGTGGTCGGAAATGGGTTGGCCCTCCTATCTACAAGGTTGTTAGTGAGTTGGGCCGGTAGTCCAAATAAAAAGTATTGATTAATGTTAAGCTATAATTATAGTAATTTTTGAAGATTTTACTTTTAAAAAAAAATCTTGTTGTTATTTAAGGATCACTTTTTCAACTAAAAAGGTTATTTTTTGAAGCCAAAACTACCAATACTTGTTAAATGATATAATGATATTTGCAAATCAAAAGCCTTCAAAATTTATACCATATATATTTTAAAGAACTACTCCCTCTATCCCAAAACAAATTTGAGGTTTCCTAAAAAAGTCTAATTAACCCCTAAAGATCCAAGCCATTTTTTTGGTAAAAAAACACTCAAAATTGCCCGTACTCTTGTGTTCACCAAAATTTTCAACAAAATGTTTGTTTTTGAAATCTAACTATAGGATCTTATGGTAGACTTGTAGAAAAAAGAAGCAGTTGAAATTTTGTAACATTTGACCATACAAATTGAAAGACATTATCATTTGAAGGGAAAATTTTATTTTTTTCACTATACTTGACAATTTTAGATGCCTTTGACTATTGATTGTGGCAAATTTTTGCAATATAGATTTTGAATTCAAAAATCTATCATAGTCAAAATGATGTTAGTCATGTCTTCAAAAAATTTCAAGTCAAAAAAGACGTAGAGCATATCCCAAAAAATCTTGCAATACAACAATGTCCAAGAATTCACAATGCATAACAAAATTGAAGAGCATATTTTCCACCACATAATTTTGAAAATTGGAAATCCAAAAGGTGGATTGAAATATATACTAATATTTTATAAGTTCCAAATTTTTTTTTAGGAAAAAAAACAAATCCTCTACTTCCTATAGAATTTAGAAGGACTATGAATAATACATAGGCAAAGGCTTTGGGCAACCTTTGGAAATGGGTTCATTTGCTTTCCCGGTCTGTTTCCTCCATTGAAAACTGTGAGTTTGACCTCTTGCATCCACCCTCCTTCAAGGCATCTACATGGTGGCCACATCAAGAAGGGGTACCAAGTGAGATATATCATTTGATCTAATTTCATAGTTTGAATATTAAACTATAAGAAATTTAAATTTAAATCCATTGAGAACTATCTCGCATAGTTTCAAAAGTATTTTTAACTTATTTAAAATTTTTAATGGAGAACCAAAGCTCTTTATATATATGAAGTGGTAGGAGGTAGAACAACTCACGTAGGATATATAAATTAGAATTAGTAAGAATTCAACTACTCATAGTTAAATCAAGAGTAAGACTTGTATTTAAAATAGAATTTCATACTTCAATTAGATATAGTACAATAACCTTTTAGAAGAAAAAAATTGAAGTAAGAAAAGTTGAAAAATCAAGATAATTTTCATCTCCAAAAAATTATTTGAGATTTCAAGACTCCAATCAAAAGGTATGGACAAATTTTAGAGAAGGGTTGAAAGGCAATTTCTTTTTACATTTTTAAGCATCCTCTTTGAATTTTGTCTACAACTTTTGATTGGAGGATCTAAATTTCAAATGAATTTATAAAGATGAAAGTTATCTTGATTTCTCAACTTTTCTTATTAAATTTAATTTGGAAAAGTTATTCTACTATGCCTAAATGAGGTTTGAAATTCTACTTCAAATACAATTCTTAAGTTTTGACTATGAGTGGTCAAGCTTTCATCTTCAAATCATCCCATATCCTTTGACAATTCATGATGAACAATAGATTTCATTATAAAAATAACCTCTCTACCTCAACCTCTTACTAAAATGCTAGTGAAGCAAATCCTACATATTGCCAAGAAGTTTTTTCTTGATGGCAAATTTGTCAAATGACATTGGTATTTCATTTTTTTTGTAGATTTAATTTTGAATCCTAAATTTTTTGCCTAGAGACTATGACATGAAATTTCAAGGGCTTTGATATTTTTGGAGGTTGGCTAATAGACCTACCTGCTACCTATCTCAATTTCATCCTTTTGACTTGTGCAACCTATGCATCTACCTTTGACCTTAGCCAACCAAATATTGGCAACCTATGTTGCCCCTTGATTCAAAATTTGTCTATTCCCGCATAATTTCTTTACTCGGCAAAAATTACATCTATCAATTTATTTTCAATTATTAGTTTAAAAACCAAAACAATTACAATTCCTTACAAAACTAATTAATAACACATAATTTCACGTAACAATAAAAACTCACATTAGAAGTGGAATTGATTCTTTCAATTTCTACACTAGTTCATTTCATAGGTCACTTCTAGTCCACCTTAGAAATTTCAAGGTAATGCATATAATAACATTGTTTATAACCAAGCAATGGTCCTTCCCATAATTGCACAAGTACAAATGTATAAATTATGCTTTGCTGAATCCTTGGAGAAGACTTACTGGTTAGTTAATTCCAAAATTGGGGTTGGTTGAGGAGCCATCGAAAAGACAATTTTGTTCATAGTAGAGTCCCCTTGAATTTTGTTTCAATGTAGGGGCCCCCTTGAATTTTGTTCCAATGTAGGGGGCCCCTTGAATTTTGTTCCAATGTAGGGGGGCCCCCTTTTTCTTTGAAACATGGGCAATTTCCATTTGTTAAAAGGAAAAAAAATATAGAAACCAAACCCTTGACGGAAATATTTTTTGAATTTTTCCAAGTAAATCACTTTTCTATTTGTATCTTTTTTAAGTTTTCTTTTGGGGACCCCAACACGGTAGCGCCAGCAACAAAATCATGGTTACGAGAGGGCCCCATTTCCAAGGATGCCGCAAAAGAAATCCCTCTCTCATTAGGGGCAGTCACACCTTCTCCATTCTGGGTCCAAATAACGGAGAAGTTTTGCATGGCTATTTCCAGTTGGGCGCCCGCGTCTTTCGGAGCAACCATTCCCCGTTAATTTGCCAGTCTTGTTCTTCACCTCCGACCCTGAAGAATTCGGCATCCGAAAGTTTTCCCGGTTATTTTTTCATCTTCCAACTTCGAAAATTCACCCTCCCGCGCAGATTTCATCGTCATTTCTTACTGCCCCATCATCGTGGCTCGTCAAGCGACCATCGTGTGGCTCAAGCATGTAAGGTAAAACATCCCATTGCAGTCAAATGACCCATAGTGAACACCTAATGACCCCATGACAGTTTTCCAAGCCATAATCACTGCCTAACCTGACACCCATGGAGTGATTAGTGACTTCATTAGGAGCACCTAACTTTTTAGTGTAAATCATTGTAGAATGTGACCTTTCCGGGGCCTTCCACATTAGAAATTATTGTGACTGCTTTAGGTGATTAAGATGAACATATTAGATATAGTTTTTGTTGGTTATCAGGTAGCCTACTGACTCTTTTGGATAGATTAGTTCAAAAATTCATAACGAATTCATACATTGTCTGAAAAATAGAATTTCAATTGCTCTCACTATTTTTCACACTTGTCTTTACATGGGAAAATTTTTGAAAAATTTCAGCAGTGGCATGAGGGCAGACTCCAAATTCTGACCACAATGGGTTGCTTTACCTTAACTCATTCTCTGATTTTTCGTTCTCGATCCTTTGCATGTCAAAAACAGGTGTCACACCTTCTTCATGCGCAACACCAACCCATTGGCTCCGTCTTTCTCTCACCAACTTCGCATTCCTGAAGAATTTTTTTGGTCTTCTGAGAAGGGGGGCCTATGCTCGAATGACTGGGCACTGGGAGTTGAATTTCAGAAGGGACTCGGCAGCTTCTTTTTCTGATTACTCTACTGTAGCCAGAGCCCTGTCGGAAAATGTCCAGGAAACTACGGGAACAGAGTATTCCCTTGCAAAGGAAAGCACGTACGCAGCCTCCTAAAGGACTGAGAACTCGCGAGGTCTCATCCCTATTTGATGTCCCAAGCTCAGTACACAGATAGAGAACCGGAAGAACTGGTGGGGATGCTCTTAGGGGTAAAGCGTATGACTTTACTTTAAAATACGAGCGTGTGAACACGACAAAGATGAAAAACATTGTAATCTTTGCCTTATATGTAGAGTATCCTAATTCGTGAACTAGGTCCAATTTGCAGCCATCTTTTCTTGCTATAACATAATCTCCTACTCTATAATGGACACCACCAAAAATAACAAAGGAAGGTTTTTCAATTTCATTTGAAAAATGAACTTCTGTATTGTCATTCAATATTCCCTTTTCTCTCTCCGATATGTACGCATATATGTCCCAACACTTCTGCTCATTTGCTTCGTGTTTCCATTTTTCCATCCTAAGGAGATATTTTTTGATTGAATAAGCTCCTTGCATATACACTGTTGTAATAATGCATGCAATTTCCCTAAGCTCTTTGCACGGATTATAGAATTTGCAATAATTATTCTCTTCTCATGAAAGCTGGGGCATACATGCCAGTCTATTCCTAGAATATGTTCAAAGTCAATTAATACACAAAAATATATTAATAATATTCCTAATTTCAACTTCAAAGATACATATAATCCTCCTCATGTACATAATATTTGTCAAGCAATGAATGCCATACCTTCTCTTCCCCCTAGTCGGTGTTGTGTTGTTAATAATTGTTTGTGAATTTCTAATATTGCCCTTTGTGGGGGGTACAAATTATCTTTATCCTTCGTTATCTTCTCTTAGATAGAAGTGAATGCCAACTGGCTTTCATATTTAGAATATGTTATATCACTTTGTTTTTGGTTTGTTTTAATGCTCTTATAGGATGATACATTTTTTTCAAATCTATAATACCGATACAAGTCATGTGGGCCATGTTGTAAGACGCCATCTAGCATCTCACCACTTCGTGTTGACATAAAAGAAAGGAATTCATTCCCAAATCATGCATCAATGACAAAAATAGGATGTCCCATTACACTTTTTAACATTTTCTACAAATTTCTACAAAAATAAGATACATGATATATACTAGTCATGCATTACCTGCAACATGTTGTAAAATAGAACCACTAGGGCCTACTAATTCTTCCCAATGGATATGCCACTTTGAAAGTAGAGATTTAGCAACAACAACTGACTCATTTGTCCAACCATTTCTTTGGGAATGAGAAAAAGAAGATAATTGAGCTATTTTTGTGAGAATCTATGCAATTTTATATAACTTCTTTGTCTTCTATAAATTAATTTCTTGTATGCAGTAAGGTAGACAACACTGTACAAAGTGTTGATATTCTTCTACTCTCCAATATGAAAGTCAATTCAAACAATCAAATAGCCATCTGACTCCAAGGTCCTTTGGTCTGTACTTAATAATGTTCACTAATGCATTATCTGTAGCAGCAACTCTATCTTGGCTTACTAATTGCTCCACAAAAATTTAAAAATGTTCAATGGAAAAATATGCATAGAATCATAGACCAAATCCAAGCTTGGATTAAATCCATAGAGATGATAGAGTCTCCAAAGTTTAGAATATGTTGTGATATTACTTTGCCTCTTTCAACAAGTGGAAGTGGATGGTGCATTCAAAGCTTGAGCTTCCAAATAAATGCTTTCAATGGTCCAAAGAATAGGCGGATCATATTGTGCTTGCCTTCTGTTGTCAGGATATATGACATTGTGTCCTAATGATTTTTCTACCATTAGTTCTCTGATGATGCAGGAATAAATAAAAACTAGCATTGGCCGTATGAGATTTCCCATTCTTCCATTCAATATTTTAATCTCAACAGCCCAACAATCCTTGTACTTAGTTGTTGTTGCTTGAAATCCATCCCAATGAGTAGCAATTGCAAAGTTTCTTGGATCACCTTTACCTTACAAGTGAATTAAAAAAAGTAATTTCTTCAAATATTTGAGAAACTGAAAGTAAAGCTTCACTAAATGCGGAATTCTAAAAAACCAAGATTATATAGTTACATTGTGTTCGTGACACGTACTTGAATGAGTGAAGGTGACTTGTCAATGTTGAAGCCATAGTGTGGACATTGAAATTGATATTTGTGGAGGTCACTGTTCCACCCACATTGTAGTTTAGTACATCTTGTTGGAAATGCTTTGAACATGAATTTGCAATTTGGTCTAGAACAATATACCGGTAACTCCCAATGGTTTTCGGGATTCCAAAAGTCTAGCACCTCTCTCATTTTTTTCCCATGCCAAAATTGGGAAATGCAATGGGGTTGGTGGTTCACTTGCCTTCCCGACCACTCATTTCATTTCCACCAAACTTCCAGGAAATCATAGCATGTGGTTCTACTCTTACACATGAATGCAATATGTGATCCAAAAGGCAAATAATCAAATGGCATTATATATTTCCGTTGAATTCCGCATTGTGGGCATTTTACACTACAATCTGCACAATCTCTTGCAAGCTGTTGAGCCACACAACAAGTGCATTTGACAACATTTGGGCCTTCATAGAAATCTTCATTACTTGGCTCCATTAGAGTAGGTGAATGTGGAATCCCATCTTTTCCAGTGTATAATCTGTATCTTATTGGACTTGTCATGCCATGATCTTTGTAGAATCTTTCTAATTCATCCCAAGATGACATTGCAAAGTAATCCATTGCATTGGATTCTATTGGCAAATAACATCAAATATTTTAGAATGTGGTAATCTATTATGCTAAAAAAGCATTTAGTATAGTCACTTTAATAAAGAGAATTGGAGTCCTCATTGTAATGATTTGTAGATAGCCAAAGTATTGGAACTCCTAAAATACAAGCACGTTCAAAGGCCCAAAATTGCTTTAAAAAACTCATCCCCACAACAACTTTCAAATCTTCATCAAAATTTATTTTTTAACCAATTCCACTGCAAGATCATTTCTTTAACTTATTCAAGTATATAGTCTAGAAATATTAGAATGAATATCTCCACCTATTACAAGTTCAATGTACTTGAACTTCAGAATGTAGGCTTTTCTAGCCCTTCCAAAACATAAAGTTTGGTCTTTCAACAGTTTTAGAAAACAATGTATATTCTATAAAATCAATATATTAAAAAAAGGATTGAAAACATACATACAAATTTTTAATCAAAAATACTTTCATATTCATCTTCAAATAAAATTGTAAAGTAGAAAGTAGTTTTCAATGAAAAAAAAACTAATTTTCTAATAGCTTTACTTTAAAGTATATATTTAGGATTAAAAGTATTTCAAGAATATTTTAGTGAACAACTAATATTCTTCATTTTTATTTTTACTTGAAAATTTCCAAAATTAAGAGCAAAGGATGACTCCATATGCTTTGTCTATGTTAATGGCTCACCAAATAAATTCCTCATAACTTTCAATTCATTATTCAAAATTGAATGTTCCAAATGGTGTTCACTAGGTATCAATATAAAGATTTTTAATACTGTCACTCCATAATTCTTTAAACTATATTTTTGGATGCTTGATTTGACGTTGAAATAAATAAAAACTTCTAACTTTTGCAATATTTTTGGAATGACATGAAACAAAGCTTCAAACATAGATTATGATGAGTTGCATCCGCCCTAAGAAATTCATGTAAAAAAACAAAATTTCAAAGTTAAGTGAGGCTACCCAAGTTCTCAAAAGACCAAAGTTGGCTCATTGGTCCTTTAAAGGTTAAATAAACAATAGCAAAAAACACATAATTAAATTCATTATGAACCTACTATATTCATCAATTGTCCATTGCCCATCCTTGTATAGTTTGGTACATTTCCATGTTGATATTCATTTTTTCTTTTAAGAAATCATTAAAGATATTTGTCTTGTACAACAATAGGCACTGCAACGGCATCTAGGTTTGCTTGAAGACCTACTACTTCAGTCTCAATCGATTGTTGAACATCTAGCTCTTACAAGGGATAATGAGTAATTCTACCATCTACAAATCCAACTGTCATTGGCATATCCACTTTTCCAATATGAAATTCAAAGTCTCCAAATTCTCTTTCCGGAGAAAGTATTGGAGGCACATTGGAGGCCATACCTTCCATCACCTGAAAAGGACTTTGAGGACTTTCCATTGCTATCATTGGAGTTATAGAAGAAGGCGATGAGGAAGATGGAGACATAGAAGATGAAGAGCCATCCGAACTACTTGTTTCTAAATGAATATCATTTCTATTCCTCTGCAAGTATCTATAATACATAGCCCTTGAAACTAGTCAATTTCAAATTTGATATGGATGTCGAGGAGGCATTTTGAATATCTTTGTTTCTTGCTATGTTTCAAAGAAGGAATAATTATTATAATACTCAAATTTCCTATATTTATGTATAAATCATCATTTGAACATGAAACTTTTTTTTTATACATTTCTTTGAAAAATAGGTTCAGGACTACTTGCAAAGCTAGAAGTGTCATAGTTGTAGAATTTTTTTAGTGCCTAAGAGATTATAGTTGTTTTTTAATATTTGTTTTTCAAATTTAAGATGATCCTTTTTTTCTAGAATACACTTCAATCCTTTACAAACCAAAGAATTGGACATGTTCTCTCTATTTAATATTCTTAAAGTTTTTAAAGTTTTTTCTCAATAAAGTCATCTGGTTTCTATCATTCATTCATCACTTTTATTTTTTCAAGCATAAATGCATAAAGTACTAAAAAATAGAAATTTTCTTTTGAAATTTGATAAAATATAATTTTGATGCATTTATGTCCTCTACATGTATTATTTTTTATTTTGTGGAAGAGACTACACAAACAACTATGTACGATTTTGGCTCATACATATTCTAAGAAAATAGTTGTCAACGGTATTATTCATGAGTAATTGTCATCACAAACATCTTTCATAAAATAGTCTTTCATTACCAAAAAAGGATATGCATTTCATAGTATACACTAATGGGAGAAGTGAATGTACTAAGGAATCATTCTCCTCAAACAAGCAGGGCTACAGTTGCATTTCAATTGCAGTATGCTATCAAATAGCATTTAATTTAGTTCTTCAAAATCTTCATAAATCACAACAAATTACATTTGGTAAGTAGCATGAGCTTGGATCAATTCGATTATACAAAAAAGGTCGATTATAGAAAACTTGTCTCTCTTAAATGAAAAGCATTTTGTACAAAGTCTTAAATACATATCATTGCATGTGGAGAAGGCAATGAGAGGTCATTTCATTTCTACCATGCATTGAATAGAATTGAAATAGAGACGTTGCCAAATAATAGCACTAAATTTGGAGCTCAAAGTGGATAAAATAGCATGGAAATGGAATTGGGCTTAATATTCCAAGGATGAAAATGAAAAAGTCCTAAGGGTACCTCTATGTACAATTACAGATGCCAAAGAAATACTAAATAATGTTGTCCATGTATCTTGCAAGAAAACATGATAATAAAATGTGAAATTATGATTTTCAGCTTTCATTTTCAATTAAACTTTTTTGTTATTTCAAATTTCAATTCAAAGTGTAGAGAAAGAAAATCCTATATATTTAGATTTCTAATGCTATACAATAAAAAATTGTGTAGTAGAAGCCAATTCAAGATTGAAGGGGTAACAAAACAATTAATAACTCAAAGATGGAATGGGAAGACATTAATGTAAATGGTGAGATTGGTCTATGGAGAGATGTAAACCTTTTGAACACTTGTTTTTGGAAGAGTTTTTCCAAGTTTTTATACCAAAATTGTATTTGTGATGAGATTGTCCATCAAGTTCACATAACAAATCCAAATGCAATGAAGAGAAGGTTCCCTTGTACATGAGAAAGACCTATGAAAAGAGAATTATCAAAATTATAAATTGTGAAGGACCCTCATTGGTTTAGAGGCTCCAAGTCCAAGTCAATTCAAAATACTCATCTCTAAACCAATTTGAAAGTGAAAATATTCATCAATAATTATTTCATAACATATCCAACCATAGTATCTTATAGTTCACTTGTTGAAATACATTGTCCTAAAATTTTAAACTAAACATCCGTACCAATTACAAGTTGAATGTACGTTAACTTCAAAGTATAGGCTTTCCTAGCCCTCCTAGAAGGTGAAGTTTTGTCTTCCAACATTTTTAGAAGGAAATCCATATGACTTACAACTTGTACATTTTGTCAATATTTTTTTGAAAATCAGTTCAAAATGTTTGGAAAAAATATAAACCAAAAAAATTGTCATTTTCATCTTCAAGAGAACTGTGAAGTAGAAGGTGGTCAAAAATGAAAGAATAAAATAAAGTGCTAATAGATTATAAAGAAAAATTGAGAATTGCTAATGACAATAGGAAAAATATGGTAGTTAACAATTAATATTTTTTATTTTCATTTAGAATTGAATATTATGAAAAGTGAGAGAAAAATGTAATGTAATATGTTTTTTCTACTTTTAGTGCCCAAAAAATAAAACTCTTGATAACTTTTACTATGTCGTCCTAAATTCAATGGTTCAAATGTTTTTTAGTGGGTATCAATCTATAAATTGAAAAGTGATAATCAATCTTTTTTTATAATTTTTTAATGATATATTTTGACATTGAAATATTAAAAAAAACCTCTAATTTTATTTGTATCTATAGAAATGATATAAAACAAAACTTCACATGGACATTTTAACAAGAAGTACAGTTCCTGAAAAATTAATGTAGAAATTCTAAATAATGAAGTCAACATTGGTTGACTCCTTGAGGACCAAGAAGCTCACTTTTGGCTTATTGTGTCGTATTTTTTTTATATAAATAGGCAAACATTAATATTCGATAATTTTTTTTCAAATAGTGTCATATTGTTTTGTATTCACAAGAATTTTAGTGAATGAAGACAAACATTGATATCTTCAAACCTACTTGAATATGTGTTTTGTGCACAGACAAAACAATGCGAGTTGTTGGCTTAAAACCAAATAGCAAAATCTCTATTTATAAAAATATATATTCACAAGAACGAGTTAATTTATACTGGATTAGATCTTCAAAGACTCATAGAACCAAATAGCAAAAACTCTATTTATAAAAATATATATTCACAAGAATGAGTAAATTTATACTGGATTAGACCTTCGAAGACTCATAGAGAGTACTCTACTTGAATTGGCCTCTGAATGAAAGTAAAGGTTCCATATTCAAAATTTGAGCTCAATTTTGTTTTCAATAATTTACTTTCTAGGCTATAGTATGTAAACCTAATTATTTTGTAATTAGATTTACTTAATTTTTCAAATTAATGAACAAATGAAAATCCAATTCACAAAGCAAAAATATCGACTCATGTTGACTTAAGAAGTAGCTGTAACTACTTCCTTTTCAGCACTCTTGCCCAATCAATAATAAGCCCTTAAATTTTATAGTAAGAAGGACTTGACGATGGTGTTGAGGTGCCTGAAGCTACGATGTTCATCCATCCAATATTGGGATGTCAATCGATTTTACATCCAAGTTTGTCCATGAGATATTGCAATTGCATTCATCTGAAAAGCCTTTTTTTCACCCCATGTTCATCCATCCAATTTTGATAATTCCATCCATCCAAAAAGGCTTTTTTAATTAAAAAATCATCCATGTTCATCCATTCAAGTTGATAATTTCATCCATTCCAATGCAAGTTTTCATCCATGTTCATCCATCTTGGGTTCCAATCTCATTCATCCAAAAATCAATTTTTCATTCTTGCTTCATCACATTCCAACACAATTTCCTTTCCCTGTGAGCTCCTTCCCAGTGTAATTATGCCATATTTAACTACTTTTGGACTTTGCAAAGTCCAAAATTGGTAAAGGGACATCTAAGACAGTTGTAGATTTTGATTTCTATAGATTTTAGGAATCTAGATATGATATAGATTTTGGACTAGGTGGTTTGAAAAATGTACAAAAAGTTTAGATTTTAGATATCTATGACAACCGGAGATAACCTGTTGGTTAAAGTCCAAAATTCCCTGAAAAGTCCAAAAGTAGTTAAATATGGCATAATTTTCCTCTGCGTCTCATTTTTCCCGTTGTGAGAAACAATTCCCAGTGTTCCCTTCGGAACCAACGAAAACACTGGGAACGAATTCTTCTTGTTTCCCCCACTGGGAAGCCAGTCCAGTATGAGCTCCCTGTGTTCCTTGAATGGAGACTTTGCATTCCAGAATTATAATGTTCAGCAACTAATTCAAGCCACTTCAAAGAAATTCACTCTCGGGTTGACAATGAGCAAGTAAAGGTATGTTCACACTTGGTGTTAGAGGCGTTGTTTGCAATGTGAATCTGGTCCAAAATAGATCTAAATTCATTCCTAAGACCCTCAGTAACAACACTTTTAACCCCAAGTGCAAACATACCATAAGCAACTTCCTAAATTTCTCAGACATAACATTGCCAAGGACCCCAGTTGACAGACCTCCCCCCCAGGTGGAGGTATACAGTAATTCCTCCCAAGATACCTTAGAGGAGAATTCAGTTAAAATACTGAACATTGGATTGGCTGGGGCTCGGTTGGCCGATTCCTGGGTTGTTACACTTCAGAATTTCATTGGCTGGGGGGGGGGAGCAAAAGGGGACCCCCAGTAAAGGTGAACTACAGTACCTTACTGAGTAAGGTAGGCTCTAAAAGCGACCTTTTGAAGGGTTGATTCGCCTTTTTCACATGTCCCAAAATGTTTAGAAACGAGAACGAGCGGCACTTCGGATGGGGAACGTATTGGGAACGCAGTGGTGATGGATGAAATGTAGTCAGATGAGGTCTCTTCATCCGTCTTCTTGAAAAAGTCAGTCTCTTTTTCGTGAAGCGTGACCACTCCAAATCCCTCCCTCCAAGTCCCGATTGCTGATTGTGCATGGCCACTTGGCGGATGATGCTCATCCTGCACCTAGCGTGGGCATAAATAAGCGCTTTCTCGCTCACCATTGCATCAGTCTCACACTCGAGCATTGTGCGTTCTTTGCAGTTTCGGTACACACTTCAAGTCGGCAGATAACTAGCTATGGACAAGATCAAGGATATGTTGCACTGCGGCCACAAGAAGGAAGGCGAGGGCGTTCAACCCGATATCATTGCTGGAGGACATGGCCACAAGAAGGAAGGCGAGGGTGTTCAACCCGATATCATTGCTGGAGGACATGGCCACAAGAAGGAAGGCGAGGGCGTTCAACCCGGTACGACGATGCCGACGACCACTGCTGGAGGATATGGCCAACCTACAGAGGGCGGCTACCAGAAGAACGACTTTATCTACTACAAGGTCTGATCTCAACCAACAATAGCTTCGTTCCTATCGTTCCAGTGCATATATGCGATGGGTTGCATGAAAGCGATTGTTGCTGTCAATGGTCGGTGTTTTGGATTGTGTTCATTCGTTGCAGGGTGAAATTTGGGAAGCCAAATTTCTAGTGTTGGTCTTGGTTGAAAGCGCTGACTCTGTGTTTGCTGGCTGTACCTACCTTGTTGTTGTTGCTGTTGTTGTGTGTAGCACCGTGATGTCTGAGCGTGAAACTGTGATTATGATGTTAGTCGGTGGTCATGGATGAAGTTGCTTTTGTCGTTGGTTTTGATCTGTGAACCGATTTGTGTTGAAGCTCTGTCTCAGTATGCCAGGATGTGCCGTGTATCAGAGTGTTTCAGTCGGGTAGTGTGTGAATTAATCTCTGGTTTTTTGTGGGTGGATATCGGTGAAGTTACTTGCCGGGGTTGATTTGTGAACGTACCCGTTTGTTCACAAGCTGTTGGGTGTTTCTGAATGTACCTTGTTGTCGTCTGTATCATTTACATCAGCTAGCTTCAGAAGCTGATGTATTTGACATACAGTCGACATGGGTAATCCTGTGAACTCATTACGTCGAAGAACGTAGGAAGAATCGTTGCTTCTTGCCTCCTGACACTGATACTGAACCAGAATAGTTTGGTTGCTGACACGGTTGCGCATGTGCATGATGGTGTCTGCAGGATGACCAGGAAGGAGGCAAGAAGAAGGGCTACTTCATGGGCATGGGCGGAGGCTCCTCGAGCTCCAGCTCCTCCGACAAAGTTCCGTGGTATGTGAAGGCAAAGCGTATTGTGACGTCATGGTGTTTGTGTACATCCACGGTCCGAGCGCAGCGCAAGGTTGGCGCCGCTGGAGGCGCTGCTGGAGGCGCCGCTGGTCCCACCACCGGTCCCCTGGAGGGTGGCGAGAAGAAGCAAGGCTTCTTCGGCTAAAGAACCAACCACTCCCTGATGGAACAAGGCACTTCGGTTTGCATCGATCGGAGTACCTGTGAAGTTCCGTATTTTGTGAAGGCGAGGCGTATCGTGTAGTCATGGTGTTTGTCTACATTCACTGTCCGGTGTGTGGATGAATCGTGTATATAGCAAACGAATACGTTTTTCCAATGGTGTAACCGCAGCTGCTGGCGGCTCTCTTGCAGTGCGAGCGCTCTCTTTATAAATGTCATTTTTGTACATTTGCCTTGTTGTGAATGGGAGTCCCGTGCTTGTGAAATCGTTGTTTTCTGTGCAAAGTAGTGGCACATTCGTTCAAGCATTCAGTTCAGTACATGCTCCATTGTCCATTCAGGGGTTTAGCCTTTGTGAGTAAACACCAACTCTGTTGACATGTATTGGGTAATTGAATTTTAGCTTTGCACAAAATAGATGTGCCAAACTTGACAAGGTACAAGATTTTACGGTGTTGTATGCATGCAAAATCTCTAAATTCACCTGAATGATGAATTGAACCACATCCTTGCTGTATGATGGAGACTTTGCATCCCATGATAATGTTCAGCAACTGATTCAAGCCACTTCTAAGAAATTTGAAATTATGTTTGCCTGTATGATGAATTGAGCTCAGATTCAGTTCCCACTGGAAAAGTGGCCTTCACTGCGCCGCACTTTCCTGTTCTTCGTCAAGAGGCTTGGAAGTAGGCTCGGCACGGTTGGATGGAGGAATTTGGAGCCCACGGACCAGCAAACAGCTTCCGCAAAGTAATTTAGTGGAATGGATTTTAGAGCCTGTCTCCAGTTGGACCGCCCGTCCGCCTGACTGGCTGGATCAGCGCCGGAGGTCCAGCTGACTGTTACCGTGGGCAAAAATCAGCGTAACTCGTAACTCCTGGAACTTTGTAACTTAACGTAACTTCACGTAACTTCTGTGCGGTGAACTCGCTCGAGGTTGCTGCTTTTGGAGGGGAGGTCCGGCCCCTCTAGCTCTGCAATTGCAAGTGTAACCTAAACTTTTGTATCAAACTTTTTTTGGTGTTAGTTCAAGAAGTGCAGCAATTACACAATGATGTTTGTCACTCTTGTTTTCATTTTCTTCAATAATTTATACGATTTAAAACAATTCTTTAATTACTATGATTTTTTTGAAATGATTTACAAAATCATGAAAATTTCAATTTGATGTTTTCAATTGTGAAAAAATGTGATTACATTTTAGGCATATATTATTACACGTGAAAAATATTAGAATTCTAAATTGCATGTTTGGGTATACAAAGGAGTATAGAAATATAATGAAGTTTGCCTAAGCTTCAATATAAAATGTCCTTCAACCTCTAAATGACACCAAGACCTTTTTTTGGCCAACGAATGGCAAAGAATCCTTCTACATACAACAGAAGTGCAATTGCTCAACCTCAAAATTTTGTGTACAAGGGGGAAGATTTTGTATAGGGGATTGGAAGATTCTATGGTTGTATGTGTCCAACAATGTTTGTTTTCTAAAATTTTGGCACTTGTACTACAAATTTTGGAGTGCTTTTGGTAAAAATGTAGTTAGAAACCTTTAGGTAAATATTGTAATTTTTAGAACACTAGCAAGATAGGTTTTTGAAAGCTCAAAATACACCACTTGTGAAATTATTCCATCCAATTTTCTTTGATGTAATCTCAAGGAGTACATCAATTATACCATGATATTTGTCACTGTTGTTTCCATTTATAAGAAATTCAAACTATTTTAAAGTTCTTTGTTAATACTATGATTTTTATATGGATTTTTGTAAAAATACATAAAATTCAATTTGATGTTTTTAGTATGAAAAAAGAGAAATTAAGCTTTAGACATATGTTATTATATGTAAAAAATAACAAAATTTTCATATCAATGTTTTAATATAGAAATCTAATGAAGCTTGTCCAAGCTTGTCCTTTATGGACTAATGATAAACTACATCAAAAATTCATAGAAATTAGAACTTTGATAAAAAATTTATAATTCCACTTGGATTGGATTTGTGAAACCAACGCACAACTTTAAAAAATATGCACCCATCCTACTTTTGACCCCAAGATATTCAGATTGCAAATTAGGGTCAAAATAGGTTGGTCTCTCTTACCTAATACTACACCTTTCAATTATTTTGAGGAAAAAAGTGAACTAAACTTAAATCCACCATGTTAAGTACTTAGGCAATGAATAGCTGCATAATCCAACTTATTATTTGCACTGCATAATCCAATTTAATTAGTGACCACTCAATATACTTACACATGAGCATATTAGGCCGCTGCATAATCCTGGCTATACATTAAGCATCTTTTTTGCAGCTCCTATTGCAGCACTCTTTGCGAGCACGCATACAAATGTGACCTTGTAAAGTGCAGTTGCCCAATTTTTGGCGAGGTAAAGAAAAAGGAATTTTGTCACATCAAATGCCAATATCTTGCAATCTACATAGTAAAAATTTCTAAATTTTTTCCCACATTTCCCCAAACCAGCATACTACAAAATCCTACAATTACATGTGTCCAAAAATGATTTTTTCTAACGATTTGGTACTTGCACTAAAATTGGCATTTTGAGGGCATTTTGTTGAAAACATAATGAAGGAACTTTTAGGGGTTCAATAAAATGCACATAAATTCTAACATGATTGCATATGAAGGAATTTCATGTGAATTGAAGGAATATTGATCGAAACTGTACTCTCATGCAAAGGAATCTGAAGCTTGAAACATGAGGTGCACGGAGTCAGTTTGTGAAGCTTGAGAGTGTACAATGAAGCTTTGCAAGTGGAAGCTTCCCTGAATCGATCAAAGATTTCAACTGCGGTTCAAATCTCATTCACAGGTATCGTCTTGCTTGGCTCTTGGGCTTGGTTGAGATCAGTGGGGAAGCCGAAAGTTCAGTTTCTAACTTACGTGGAAGGTACTTTAGCTTTGAATTATCCCTCTCTCCCCCCCCAAGACGCACCCAAATTAAGTTAAAAGAACAGAAGCTTATGAGTTCCTTGTACGCAGGAAAACTTCCACTGTCAGTACATTGGCAGTACGCCGTGACGTAACTGAGATCCGGGCGCGAAGCCCAACCAGCTCTTATCCAGTTCTCGGACAAGAGACGGCGTCCTCCGTAGTCACTTCCTCGCCTCCCAGTCTCCCACTCCAAGTCCTGAATGCTGATTTTCCATGGACAGTACCTGATTTTTCCTTGATTACTTAAGGAATAGAGAGAAAGTAGAATATTCACAGAAGAAAGTGGCACTCGTGGGGTATTTTATGACTTTCTTCCTCAAATATTTCAACTTTTTTCGTAGGTTTGGTAAGAGTTTGTGATGGATGAAAATTGGCACTACGGATGATTGTTTGAATTTTGGATGAATGGAATTTCTGTCCTTGGATGAATGAGAAGTGTACTTTTGATGAATGAAAATCACATGTTTGAATGAATAAAAAATACAATTTTGGATGAATCATAATAACAGTGGATGATGAGAAACACTGCTTCTATGAGCTTTATTGACATCTTTAAAATGGAACCACATATCCGCTAAATTCAATAGTTTCATTGCTATTCTGTACGATTGGAACACAAATTCAGCGCCTAATTGGAAGGACAATCGTGAAACAGATGGATCTAAAAGAGTCGCACAGAAATTCAGCGCTTGATTGGGAGGACAATCATGAAACAGAGGGATCTGAAGAGTCGCTCAATGCAGTCGGCAACATGGACCGCGGCAGCTCTATGACAACAGCAATCGGTCATGAACCGCCAGCCACCAGTAATCCTCCTTCAATTTCATTGCAACCAATGCTCTCACTAACATTGGATTGTCAAATTATTGTTATACATTGTAAAATTTGAGGAGTCAAATTCACCAAAAATGGAAACTTGCTTTTTGAAGTTGAAATTTCGTAGGCTTGCGTGCAATTGCATAAGGATGCAATGATAATTATTTCTTCCAAAATCTATCAATTATACTTTACATTGTAAAAGAAAATTTGAATGCCTCAAAGAGGCAGTTCGTAAATGTGCTGGACCCGATTGTACACTCCCTTTGGATCAAAACTTTGGAATGCGTGTACAGTACCCTCGTGTGGGTTTTCGTAGGTACCTTCCACGTAAGTCAGAAACTGAACTTTCGGCTTCCGCACTGATCTCAACCAGCACTAGCTTGGTTCCTATCGTTCCAGTTCATATATGCGATGAGGTGCATGAAAGCGATTGTTATGCTTCTTGCCTCCATATTGGACTTGTCATGACTCTTGCCTCTTGACACTGATACTGAACCACAATAGTTTGGTGGCTGAGAGATATACTCGGGGCGGAGAGTGATCGTGTCGACACTACTACTGTAGCAAAGGCGAAATCAGCATTCAGGACTTGGAGCGCGAGGGGAGGAAGTGGCTACGGAGGACGCCGTCTCTTGTCCGAGAACTGGATAAGAGCTGGTTGCGCTTCGCGCCCGGATCTCAGTTACGTCACGGCGTACTGCCAATGTACTGACAGTGGAAGTTTTCCTGCGTACAAGGAACTCATAAGCTTCTGTTCTTTTAACTTAATTTGGGTGCGTCTTGGGGGGGGAGAGAGGGATAATTCAAAGCTAAAGTACCTTCCACGTAAGTTAGAAACTGAACTTTCGGCTTCCCCACTGATCTCAACCAAGCCCAAGAGCCAAGCAAGACTCGGACTGGAGTCAGTGGCTTGACATACTACTGACTGGATGTCATTCTCGCGTCTAATACACAGCACTGCACAAGACAAACACGAGACCATTTGGAGCTTCTGGGACAACAATGATGGTCCAAATTGGGAGTGTGTCACATGTCACTGGATCTGGTCAACAAGGATACAAACTTGTTTCACTACTCTAGACCTTGAGTTCATGCACCTACACACATTAAAAAAATCCATCGGGTTGTGTTTAAGACAACGATAATGGTCCGAACTAGGAGTGTTCCACATGTCATTTGACTTGGAAGAGGGGAGGGATTGATTTAGGGAGGACGCGGGAACTGGATGAGAGCTGGTGGGGCTTCGCAAGACAGATATCGTGCCCGGATCTGCAGGACGTGAAACACCGGGCCTGTCATGCAGTAGGGCCCCTGCCCGTGGGGTCTCACGCTTAGATAATTTTAAAGTGATGAACAGGAATGAGGAACCAATGAGGAATTGGTGGTAATTAAGTTCACGATACCTGTGAATGAGATTTGAACCGCAGTTGAAATCTTTGTTCGACTCGGGGAAGCTTCCGCTTGCAAAGCTTCATGTACACTCTCAAGCTTCATAAACTGACTCCGTGCACTTCATGATTCAAGCTTCAGAATCCTTTGCATGAGAGTACAGTTTAGTATAATGAAGATGGAAACCTCTCAACAACAAAGACTACCTTAAACATCGGACATATTCAGTTCGCCAAGGAACAGAAGCCGACTAAAACCACCTTGTGCCTACTCAAAGAATTACTTCACGTGTTCTCAGGAGGAAGAGCAAGGCCATCGGCAAGTTATTGGTGGCAGAGATAACCGAACAGAAGCCAACCTTTTGAAAAATATCCCGCACATTCTTCTCAGACTCTCCGATGTACATGTTGATGAGCTCAGGGCCTTTGACGCTGAGAAAGTTCAATGAGCACTCAGTTGCAACCGCCTTGGCTAGTAACGTCTGCAACACAAATGCGATGTCATTTGGTTCGCTTCAAACACAACCAAACTGTACTAGCGCTGATTATTTCAGTTAAACTAGTCCATCGATTTCAAAAAAGGTGGAACAGACGGCATGGATGAATGCCATAGCACTATCATCTACCTTTCCAGTTCCAGGTGGTCCATACAATAAAACGCCTGAGCGTTTTCGGAGACCACTTGCAAAGAGCTCACGGTGCATCAATGGTAACTGCGCAATTTAACATTTCCAGAAAAAGTACATGCACATTAGCAAAACTAGAATGGAGTAAAAGCAGAACAAACCAACAAAGACTAATGGAAAATTCACATCACAGCAGAAGTGATGCGACAGCTAGTGTCCATTTGCCAGAAAGGTGTAGGAAGCAGCACCTGCACAGTGTCGAGAATGGCCTTTTTCACATCCTCAAGGCCCCCGACATCTTCCCATTTCACATTTGGCACCTGGAAATGCACATGTCAGCATGCTTAAGGGACAAACGAATAGGCTTCCTTTAGCAGTCAAAAGGATGAGTAACCGCTTGTTTGAGAAATTCAATGTCATTACTGTTATCTCGATCTAAATTTGACTGTCCACGAAAATTCTCGCAGGGGTCAGTTCAATTAGAAATGTGCACGCAAGCACCATTAGTAAGAAATTAAACAGGTGCTTGGAATAAAATAATCATAGGGAAGCACGTGCACCTTGGGAGTACCGATGGCAGAAGCAGTTCGTTTCCTCAGTCTGTCAAATGCTTCTTGGACATCCTCAGCTTCAATGGTAGTGATACTCGGATCAATGCAGTGGTTTCCTTTCCAACGGTAATTGCATTCTGTTCACGATTGAAATTCATGGAAGCACAGTTTTGAAAATCGTCATGCCCTCCAAAGCCAAGTGAAAAATTAAGTTTAGTGCAACAGCGCAAAGAGGCTTATGATCAAGCGCCAAAACAGCTTGCTCAAACACCCTTCTACACATAACTGTTTAGTAGCTGGATTTAATTCACAATTCAGCACATTAGATGAAAATCGGATAGTCAACAATACCATCAGCAATAATCTCATCCAATTGAGACTGATCGCCTTCATCGTCACTGGGATTGCCATTCTCTACTGCCAGCTTAGAATGTCTCTTCTCGTTCTCTTTACTGGTTTTCATAAGCCGAGTAACAGCATTCGCTCCCGCATCAGCAGCCAGTGCCCGGAGATCCCGTGGTGTTGATCCTGACGTTTGAGATGCTATAGATTTAATAAGAGACCTCCATTTTGCATCCTAGAAACAAAGAGGACAAAAATCCAACAATCAGAATTCACAATTTTGATGCAAGGGAACCAGCTCCATCAAGTTCAAGTAACTTTGGCCTTCACACACACAAAGAACAGCATAATGATCTTCCACAAGTTCTTTTGTAACACAAGTTACGACTTCTGCCAACGGAGAATGCAAGTTCAGACCTTCTGTTCAGGAACCAGCTGAAGATCAGTTGACAAAGGAGCAACTTCCTCGGTAATTCCAAGGAAGTGATAGAGCAATGACAAACGTCGGGATTCATCCGGACCTTCAACTTCAACTGTATGGGTGAAGCACCGGCGATGAGCAGGCTTCAAATCATCTTTGCTCTCCGCTGCCCCGACAAGCAATACCAAACTAGGTGTAGGTACACTGTTTTCAATTCTAAACTGCACCTCAGGAACATCCACCCGTTAAAAATCATTCGGAACGTGCTCAAAGTTCAATTACATGCTATATGCGAACAGGTCTGGACCTATTAGTCTTGTCAAAAATGATCTGCAAACTCCAAACTTTACACAAAGAAGAAAAGCTCGCTACATGTTTATAGGATAGGACTTAATGACTAGAGCAATCTAAATTCACATTCGAGGAAAAAATTGTCCGCATAGATCAGCAGCAGCAAGAGACAGATTGCAAGTGAAGCGGTTATAAACCTTGAAACCTTGACCCAACGTCAGCTGATCTTCACTTTTAGATGATGTATTCGAGAGCACGTCCGAGATGGCTGGCCCATTCTCATAATCGTGACGTGAGTCAAGATCTTCCTCTTGCTCATCTTCTAAGTGAGCATGTATGCCTTCACGCAGTGCAGCCCCTATTAGCGATATAGTCTTCTGCTGATCCTGACCTCCACCAGCTAAGGACTTCGTCAAAGCCCCAAATCGCCTCAACAGAAGGACAGATGGAGCATATCTAGGAGCATACGAATATCACCAGCCAGGAACGATTCAGATGAATCTTGAATAGACTCATGTAGTAATGAATAACCATCCATGAAATGTACAAACGAGTGCATCTTACCTGCGAGCAGTCTCAAAAGCATCAGCTATGGCAGTGGCCGTTTTGTGTTCGGTAGCACCCAGAAGATCAAAACAATTGACTTCGACGACATGCACGCCCAACTCTTCAGCCGCCATCTTTACAACCGTTCGCTTCCCAATTCCTGAAAAAGTTAAATGTGAAGTTCGTGCCGATCACTAACGGCAGACCCTAAAAATAGGCTCTCTGAGTTTCACTCCGTGTCATTTTGATCATGTGCACACCAATATATGCAGAAATTATTGTTTTCCTCGCTTCTTACCAGGAACAAAAGGGATAAGACATGCAAAGAAGTTGAAAACCAATCACGCAGCATCACTTCTAGCATTCAAGGAGCTGAAGACCGTCCAAAAGAAGCATCAAATGAACCTTTATTGAAAGCAATACCGTATATATTATAATATCATGCGCCAAGACTTCGACCAAAAACTTGTCAGAGTCCAACCCATTCACTTTCAGGGAATTTGCAGGCATTCACATGCATAGACAGGTTGGACATTTGGCACCTTAAGACAGGTTGGCAACGACAGTGGTGTCCCACAGCATTCAAAATTTTTGGAGGGAGTAAAAGAGGAGGCTGGCACCTGTTGGCCCATGAATTAGTACTGCAGTGCGAAGGCTTAACCGAGATGCTTGAGGATGTACACAAGGAGCCAACAAAGACGTCAATTTCTGTACCTCGGGTGGTTTAGAAAATCCGGTTAGACCTGAGCAGAGAGGTTTTCTTGAACCCATCCATTGCGAGAAGCCCAGAATATCAGGTGGCAACCCTGAAGGTTCGGCACCACCTAGTACAAGAGCTGTTTTGTGCCTATTTACAAGTGATGAAAGTGCTGGCGGGGGCTCCAGTCCCAAGACCTATGAAAAAAATTCACGTCAGAATACAACCGAGATTAGTGTGCGCCACAAGGAAACGAACAAAACAATCGACATACATACACGCTAAAATGTCGAAGCCTGAGGTTGCTTCCTAAATAAACATCCCTTTACCATTTAACAACCAGAAACCAGGTGCCAATATCATCTGCATGGCAAATCCGGAGCGCTCGTACTCAGAAATCTCTGGAAAACAAAAGGACTTCCTGGCATACCGGTATTCAGTGTCAAACATGTAGCATGGTGTAACTATAGCACAGGGGACTGTGGGAGGCACCTTGAAGTGCATCAGCTCCTCTCGCACGGTGTAGACATCTCCAAACGAGGCATGTAAGGATGGATCAGGAGGTGGAACCCTTATCGACAAAATATCGCCTTCAGCCAACAACCTGTCACCTTCAAAATAAGTTGCCAACGCTGTATCAATCCTCGCCTGCCGATCCTTCTTGGGCTGCTCGATAGTCTTTCTGTTTACTGAGATTTGCTGCCAATTCAGGAGCCCGAAGGTGTGCAATCCGTACATGAGCGGCATACTGCATCAGCCCATGTGAAATTTTCTGGACAGCATGATGAGGCAGGCTCTTCGATATGTTTTCTCCACTAGAAACTGGAAGTGGATAAACTTCTAAGATTGGTCTATTACAAAGGAATTGATCACCGTAATCGGGAGAAGAAATTTCAGCACCAGAAGATCCCTTTCTAATTAGCACGTCTAACCACTCTACATGTAAGCCTATATTGAATGCCAGAGGTGGAGACAGATATGCAACTTGAGGGTTAACGGCTACTGTCTTCACAGAAATCATGTAAGTGGGGAAATAGGTCACGTCTTTAATCGTTTTGTGCAAATCTCCAGGACGGCTTCCATCCCAATCACTCTTCGCAGCAGGCTGTATCTCTGGAGGGGCGAGGACGAGGACTCGGGCTGGCCTTCCAACATTGGTTAACAAATTCCTGACTAATACCTGTTTGATTAAACCCCACCCAAATACTTATCAAGAACCTGCCAGCACAAAATTGGAAAGAGAACGAAGCACACAAAAAAGCCTTGAAAACGACAGCTTAACTCAAGGAGCTAATGTGTAAGCTATAGCTACATCCTTCACCGCAAAGGGAGTACACAAAATACGACACATACTGCGGGCGTTCAATTACAGCGAGCGAAAGGTAAATGTGGCCCACAACAATTGTATCCTACGCCACTTCGCAGCTTCCAAGGTGCTCTACTAAAATTATTACTGAGTCCATTCGCTAATACCGTGATCCCATGCGCGCAACACTTCCAATACCCTTAACCATCACGATTACTTTCAGAGCGCAACGTTCTGAAACCCTAAACCTTAAACCCTGGAAACGAGAAGCTAATCTATAGAGAGCAGTAATGGCCAAATTGTAGACACAGAAACCATAATTCATCTAACAACGAACACGACGCACCATGCACCGATCAAAACAGTTTCTTCATTACATAATCACTGTCAAGACTAGTTCAGAGTGATGCGCACCCAGGATCCTGAGGAAAGAGTGAGGTCGCGCAAAGCCGACACAGACAAACCTAGCGTACTGGCCTCGTCCCATGCCGGAATTCTCAGCGCATCCACGACCTTAGCGTCTTTCTCCGCGACTTTCTTTTGAATCGTCTCTCGCATTCCATCGCCAGGGAAAAAAGCAACCCCGGCCTAAACAGAGTTGACGAAAGCCGTTCATTAAATTGATGCTTGTGCTCAGAGGTTCGACGTTGCTCTTTCTCCTCAAGCCCGGCCAGGACCGCGTCCGCTGTGCTTTGCAAAACGAGAGGTTTCCGTCCCCGCGCCATAGCCGAATGCACAATGCTCCTAAGAAATTCGTTTACATCGCCAAACTCCGTCAGATTCTAACCCTGCTCGGATCAGCATTCCATTTCGTGCAATGTCGCAAAGATATCCATTCTCAATACTGCTCCAGCTCTCCATCGGGCACAACAATTGCAAAGAAGTGAAACACTTGGCAAAATTGAGCGATTTTTTTTTTCAAATTAAGGAACTCATACGCACGCTATCAATAGAGCGCAACTGAAGACGGTCGCGAACAATAAACCCCTCACCGCCCAGCAGCCAAAAATTGGAAAAGTGCTGTAGCGTACAACCTGCGGATTAGTTGAAGGTGAAGTGAAAACTGAAAATCAGTGTCTGGATGAGGTGTATCGCACTGTGTGCTTCGATCTGGAAAGGAAGTGCCCATGAACGTGAAATCTTCAATCGAATGCAACCTACATAAACCCGGACATGGCAGTTGGCGTGTGGTGTTCATTTTCTGACCTGCAAGGGTCGGTCGGAGACCGTTTGGCCTAGGATCCTGCCCAGACTAATTTCGTACTGAGGCCGTGAGGCCGTGGAGTGTGTCTGGAATTGGCGTGTGTTCTGTGGTGGTTTAGGTTTCCACGCGAAGTGAGGAGGGGAGACCAAGCTAATGGTGATGAAAGCATGATTTGTTTGGCTGTTTCCAAGGGTGTCAAGGTTTTGCGTTCGTTTACATGATTCCTTCACAAGGCGCCTCAAGCACGGCGATGGTGATGTCGTGTTTTTATGTGTAGCTTTGCTACTACCAACGTGGTGTAAGTCCCCAGGTTTAGCGAGTCGCAGCGGAGTCAGATCTCGACATTGCAGGGACTTTAGAGACGGCATGAAGGCATCGAACTTGGGATCTCCGGAGCGTGGCATGTCTGATATTTTGTAGGTCCATTACCATTGGGACGTGAAGTTTGCATTGAAACCATTCCTGCAATTATCGGCAATTAGTCGCATGGCAATTTTGTGGTGGTTTAGGTAGTTTCGATCGGTGTGATTATTTGTTGTTCGTAGTCGCAGTAGTCTGTGCACGAGAGGGGGGGATTCAGTTGGAGGTCATAGGTGGTTTACACTCCTATCTGTCTCTTGATTTTGTTTGCTGTGGATAGCTCTTGCTACAATCGATGTTGCTATCACCAATTCTCAGCAATAAAATAAAATTTGTGGACACTTGTTGTAATTGGCTTACTATGAAATGTCAATGCCCCTTTAGCCTTGCGTACAGCCTGTTATTCAGATTTGCTTTGGATTGAGTTTAGTAAGTGTCTGAATTTGTTGATGGCAATAGAAACAGGTTAGTAACGAGGAGTAATGTAGATCTCAAAAGGGATACAAGGTTAGTCAGAAAAGATGACTCTCCCAAGCCTGTATTCTCTCACGGGAAGAACGAGCCCACAAATTTCAACCCAGGAAAAGTGACCTCCTATCACCCTTGACCACTGAAGTTGTCCCTGTTCAGTGCCGGTAACCGGGTTCCTGGGAAATTATGGCCATTGATCTTCCCGGATATAAATCGGTAGACATTGAAAATTGGCGTGCATGTTCTGCAAGTGACTTCGCCCACTCTCTGAAAGCGGGGCCCCAGTTCGTGATTCGAGGCAACATAAATCTTTCAGCAAACCTCAAGAGTCAAGAAACATGAAAAGCAACCCTTTTTTCAGAAAAGCACAGCACATTAGCCATTAGGATGTCATCGCGTGATGCACTATTCTTGAATCGAACAAAAGCTACCCCACAATACTCAATGTGCGCACTCAAATCAACGGTGGATTTCTGTACAAGTGCAAGGCTTTGTTGCTAGGTCGATTTGTTTCAACACTGCGGTTCAGCTTGTCAAGGCTGGGGCGGTGAGGGTTAAGGTCAACCAGCCTCTTGTGGTCAGAATGAGGAGTTCAGCCACATGCTGTTGCTGAAATTTTTCAATTCTTTTCCCACACACATACAGGCAAGGCAAGTGTGAGAAATAGTGAGAGCAGTTGAAATTGTATTTTTTCAACAAAGTATGGATTTGTTATGAATTTTTGAAGTGTTCAACCCAAAAGAGTCTGCACATCGTCCTATCACCAACAAAATCTGACTCCATGATGCCCATGTCATTCACCCAAAGCAGTTATGAATATTTTCTAAAAAGGAAGGACTAAAAAGTCATTTTTGACATTGAATTCCCTCTGAAAAAGTTGAAACCTCCCAAACGTGACTCATGATTGTGGATCAGATTTTGTTGGTCACCACCACTAACCCTGGGCTCAAAATCCTAGGCTCACATGCTAACAACCATATGACTAGTATAGGTTAAACAAAATCTTTAGCTAAAAAAATTCACAGTAATTATATTTTGACAAAAGAAATTTGAAAAATTATGGAATCCTTCCAAAGTCTATTCTTATACATGAAGAAAATTTTCTCACTCAAAAAACCTACGCTCCAAATATGTATAATTGCTTAAGTGGTCGAAAATGGGTTGGCCCTCCTAGCTACAAGGTTGTTAGTGAGTTGGGCCGATAGTCCAAATAAAAAGTATTGATTAATGTTAAGCTATAATTATAGTAATTTTTGAAGATTTTACTTTTTAAAAAAAATCTTGTTGTTATTTAAGGATCACTTTTTCAACTAAAAAGGTTATTTTTTGAGGCCAAAACTACCAATACTTGTTGAATGATATAATGATATTTGCAAATCAAAAGCCTTCAAAATTTATACCATATATATTTTAAAGAACTACTCCCTCTATCCCAAAACAAATTTGAGGTTTCCTAAAAAAGTCTAATTAACCCCTAAAGATCCAAGCCATTTTTTTTGTAAAAAAACACTCAAAATTGCCCGTACTCTTGTGTTCACCAAAATTTTCAACAAAATGTTTGTTTTTGAAATCTAACTATAGGATCTTATAGTAGACTTGTAGAAAAAAGAAGCAGTTGAAATTTTGTAATATTTGACCATACAAATTGAAAGACATTATCATTTGAAGGAAAAATTTTATTTTTTTCACTATACTTGACAATTTTAGATGCCTTTGACTATTGATTGTGGCAAATTTTTGCAATATAGATTTTGAATTCAAAAATCTATCATAGTCAAAATGATGTGAGTCATGTCTTCAAAAAATTTCAAGTCAAAAAAGACGTAGAGCATATCCCAAAAAATCTTGCAATACAACAATGTCCAAGAGTTCACAATGCATAACAAAATTGAAGAGCATATTTTCCACCACATAATTTTGAAAATTGGAAATCCAAAATGTGGATTGAAATATATACTAATGTTTTATAAGTTCCAAATTTTTTTTTAGGAAAAAAACAAATCCTCTACTTCCTATAGAATTTAGAAGGACTATATGAATAATACATAGGCAACACTAGTAGAAAACGTTGAAATTTCTATTGTTTCGGTGACGTTGTTTTGGTCACCGAACAACAGATTTCTGCTGAAATTTACAGATTTCTGTAAATTTTAGCAGAAATCTGTTGTTCGGTGACCAAAACAACGTCACCGAAACAACAAAAATTTCAGCGTTTTCTACTAGCGCAAAGGCTTTGGGCAACCCTTGGAAATGGGTTCATTTGCTTTCCCGGTCTGTTTCCTCCATTGAAAACTGTGAGTTTGACCTCTTGCATCCACCCTCCTTCAAGGCATCTACATGGTGGCCGCATCAAGAAGGGGTACCAAGTGAGATATATCATTTGATCTAATTTCATAGTTTGAATATTAAACTATAAGAAATTTAAATTTAAATCCATTGAGAACTATCTCGCATAGTTTCAAAAGTATTTTTAACTTATTTAAAATTTTTAATGGAGAACCAAAGCTCTTTATATATATGAAGTGGTAGGAGGTAGAACAACTCACGTAGGATATATAAATTAGAATTAGTAAGAATTCAACTACTCATAGTTAAATCAAGAGTAAGACTTGTATTTAAAATAGAATTTCATACTTCAATTAGGTATAGTAGAATAACCTTTTAGAAGAAAAAAATTGAAGTAAGAAAAGTTGAAAAATCAAGATAATTTTCATCTCCAAAAAATTATTTGAGATTTCAAGACTCCAATCAAAAGGTATGGACAAATTTTAGAGAAGGGTTGAAAGGCAATTTCTTTTTACATTTTTAAGCATCCTCTTTGAATTTTGTCTACAGCTTTTGATTGGAGGATCTAAATTTCAAACGAATTTATAAAGATGAAAGTTATCTTGATTTCTCAACTTTTTCTTATTAAATTTAATTTGGAAAAGTTATTCTACTATGCCTAAATGAGGTTTGAAATTCTACTTCAAATACAATTCTTAAGTTTTGACTATGAGTGGTCAAGCTTTCATCTTCAAATCATCCCATATCCTTTGACAATTCATGATGAACAATAGATTTCATTATAAAAATAACCTCTCTACCTCAACCTCTTACTAAAATGCTAGTGAAGCAAATCCTACATATTGCCAAGAAGTTTTTTCTTGATGGCAAATTTGTCAAATGACATTGGTATTTCATGGTTTTTTGTAGATTTAATTTTGAAACCTAAAATTATTGCCTGGAGACTATGACATGAAATTTCAAGGGCTTTGATATTTTTGGAGGTTGGCTAATGGACCTACCTGCTACCTATCTCAATTTCATCCTTTTGACTTGTGCAACCTATGCATCTACCTTTGACCTTAGCCAACCAAATATTGGCAACCTAGGTTGCCTCTTGATTCAAAATTTGTCTATTCCCGCATAATTTCTTTACTTGGCAAAAATTACATCTATCAATTTATTTTCAATTATTAGTTTAAAAACCAAAACAATTACAATTCCTTACAAAACTAATTAATAACACATAATTTCACGTAACAATAAAACTCACATTAGAAGTGGAATTGATTCTTTCAATTTCTACACTAGTTCATTTCATAGGTCACTTCTAGTCCACTTTAGAAATTTCAAGGTAATACATGTAATAACATTGTATATAACCAAGCAATGGTCCTTCCCATAATTGCACAAGTACAAATGTACAAATTATGCTTTGCTAGATCCTTGGAGAAGACTTACTGATTAGTTAATTCCAAAATTGGGGTTGGTTGAGGAGCCATCAAAAAGACAATTTTGTTCATAGTAGAGTCCCCTTGAATTTTGTTTCAATGTAGGGGGCCCCTTGAATTTTGTTCCAATGCAGGGGGCTCCCTTTTGGGGCAATTTCCATTTGTTAAAAGGAAAAAAAATATAGAAACCAAACCCTTGACGGAAATATTTTTTGAATTTTTCCAAGTAAATCACTTTTCTATTTGTATCTTTTTTTTAAGTTTTCTTATCGGGACCCCAACACGGCAGCTTCTTTTTCTGATTACTCTACTGTAGCCAGAGCCCTGTCGGAAAATGTCCAGGAAACTACGGGAACAGAGTATTCCCTTGCAAAGGAAAGCACGTACGCAGCCTCCTAAAGGACTGAGAACTCGCGAGGTCTCATCCCTATTTGATGTCCCAAGCTCAGTACACAGATAGAGAACCGGAAGAACTGGTGGGGATGCTCTTAGGGGTAAAGCGTATGACTTTACTTTAAAATACGAGCGTGTGAACACGACAAAGATGAAAAACATTGTAATCTTTGCCTTATATGTAGAGTATCCTAATTCGTGAACTAGGTCCAATTTGCAGCCATCTTTTCTTGCTATAACATAATCTCCTACTCTATAATGGACACCACCAAAAATAACAAAGGAAGGTTTTTCAATTTCATTTGAAAAATGAACTTCTGTATTGTCATTCAATATTCCCTTTTCTCTCTCCGATATGTACGCATATATGTCCCAACACTTCTGCTCATTTGCTTCGTGTTTCCATTTTTCCATCCTAAGGAGATATTTTTTGATTGAATAAGCTCCTTGCATATACACTGTTGTAATAATGCATGCAATTTCCCTAAGCTCTTTGCACGGATTATAGAATTTGCAATAATTATTCTCTTCTCATGAAAGCTGGGGCATACATGCCAGTCCATTCCTAGAATATGTTCAAAGTCAATTAATACACAAAAATATATTAATAATATTCCTAATTTCAACTTCAAAGATACATATAATCCTCCTCATGTACATAATATTTGTCAAGCAATGAATGCCATACCTTCTCTTCCCCCTAGTCGGTGTTGTGTTGTTAATAATTGTTTGTTAATATCTAATATTGCCCTTTGTGGGGGGTACAAATTATCTTTATCCTTCGTTATCTTCTCTTAGATAGAAGTGAATGCCAACTGGCTTTCATATTTAAAATATGTTATATCACTTTGCTTTTGGTTTGTTTTAATGCTCTTATAGGATGATACATTTTTTTCAAATCTATAATACCGATACAAGTCACGTGAGCCATGTTGTAAGACGTCATGTAGCATCTCACCACTTCCTGTTGACATAAAAGAAAGGAATTCATTCCCAAATCATGCATCAATGACAAAAATAGGATGTCCCATTACACTTTTTAACATTTTCTACAAATTTCTACAAAAATAAGATACATGATATATACTAGTCATGCATTATTTGCAACATGTTGTAAAATAGAACCACTAGGGCCTACTAATTCTTCCCAATGGATATGCCACTTTGAAAGTAGAGATTTAGCAACAACAACTGACTCATTTGTCCAACCATTTCTTTGGGAATGAGAAAAAGAAGATAATTGAGCTATTTTTGTGAGAATCTATGCAATTTTATATAACTTCTTTGTCTTCTATAAATTAATTTCTTGTATGCAGTAAGGTAGACAACACTGTACAAAGTGTTGATATTCTTCTACTCTCCAATATGAAAGTCAATTCAAACAATCAAATAGCCATCTGACTCCAAGGTCCTTTGGTCTGTATTTAATAATGTTCACTAATGCATTATCTGTAGCAACAACTCTATCTTGGCTTACTAATTGCTCCACAAAAATTTAAAAATGTTCAATGGAAAAATATGCATAGAATCATAGACCAAATCCAAGCTTAGATTAAATCCATAGAGATGATAGAGTCTCCAAAGTTTAGAATATGTTGTGATATTACTTTGCCTCTTTCAACAAGTGGAAGTGGATGGTGCATTCAAAGCTTGAGCTTCCAAATAAATGCTTTCAATGGTCCAAAGAATAGGTGGATCATATTGTGCTTGCCTTCTGTTGTCAGGATATATGACATTGTGTCCTAATGATTTTTCTACCATTAGTTCTCTGATGATGCAGGAATAAATAAAAACTAGCATTGGCCGTATGAGATTTCCCATTCTTCCATTCAATATTTTAATCTCAACAGCCCAACAATCCTTGTACTTAGTTGTTGTTGCTTGAAATCCATCCCAATGAGTAGCAATTGCAAAGTTTCTTGGATCACCTTTACCTTACAAGTGAATTAAAAAAAGTAATTTCTTCAAATATTTGAGAAACTGAAAGTAAAGCTTCACTAAATGCGGAATTCTAAAAAACCAAGATTATATAGTTACATTGTGTTCGTGACACGTACTTGAATGAGTGAAGGTGACTTGTCAATGTTGAAGCCATAGTGTGGACATTGAAATTGATATTTGTGGAGGTCACTGTTCCACCCACATTGTAGTTTAGTACATCTTGTTGGAAATGCTTTGAACATGAATTTGCAATTTGGTCTAGAACAATATACCGGTAACTCCCAATGGTTTTCGGGATTCCAAAAGTCTAGCACCTCTCTCATTTTTTTCCCATGCCAAAATTGGGAAATGCAATGGGGTTGGTGGTTCACTTGCCTTCCCGACCACTCATTTCGTTTCCACCAAACTTCCAGGAAATCATAGCATGTGGTTCTACTCTTACACATGAATGCAATATGTGATCCAAAAGGCAAATAATCAAATGGCATTATATATTTCCGTTGAATTCCGCATTGTGGGCATTTTACACTACATTCTGCACAATCTCTTGCAAGCTGTTGAGCCACACAACAAGTGCATTTGACAACATTTGGGCCTTCATAGAAGTCTTCATTACTTGGCTCATTCGAGTAGGTGAATGTGGAATCCCATCTTTTCCAGTGCATAATTTGTATCCTATTGGACTTGTCATGCCATGATCTTTATAGAATCTTTCTAATTCATCCCAAGATGACATTGCAAAGTAATCCATTGCATTGGATTCTATTGGCAAATAACATCAAATATTTTAGAATGTGGTAATCTATTATGCTAAAAAAGCATTTAGTATAGTCACTTTAATAAAGAGAATTGGAGTCCTCATTGTAATGATTTGTAGATAGCCAAAGTATTGGAACTCCTAAAATACAAGCACGTTCAAAGGCCCAAAATTGCTTTAAAAAACTCATCCCCACAACAACTTTCAAATCTTCATCAAAATTTATTTTTTAACCAATTCCACTGCAAGATCATTTCTTTAACTTATTCAAGTATATAGTCTAGAAATATTAGAATGAATATCTCCACCTATTACAAGTTCAATGTACTTGAACTTCAGAATGTAGGCTTTTCTAGCCCTTCCAAAACATAAAGTTTGGTCTTTCAACAGTTTTAGAAAACAATGTATATTCTATAAAATCAATATATTAAAAAAAGGATTGAAAACATACATACAAATTTTTAATCAAAAATACTTTCATATTCATCTTCAAATAAAATTGTAAAGTAGAAAGTAGTTTTCAATGAAAAAAAAACTAATTTTCTAATAGCTTTACTTTAAAGTATATATTTAGGATTAAAAGTATTTCAAGAATATTTTAGTGAACAACTAATATTCTTCATTTTTATTTTTACTTGAAAATTTCCAAAATTAAGAGCAAAGGATGACTCCATATGCTTTGTCTATGTTAATGGCTCACCAAATAAATTCCTCATAACTTTCAATTCATTATTCAAAATTGAATGTTCCAAATGGTGTTCACTAGGTATCAATATAAAGATTTTTAATACTGTCACTCCATAATTCTTTAAACTATATTTTTGGATGCTTGATTTGACGTTGAAATAAATAAAAACTTCTAACTTTTGCAATATTTTTGGAATGACATGAAACAAAGCTTCAAACATAGATTATGATGAGTTGCATCCGCCCTAAGAAATTCATGTAAAAAAACAAAATTTCAAAGTTAAGTGAGGCTACCCAAGTTCTCAAAAGACCAAAGTTGGCTCATTGGTCCTTTAAAGGTTAAATAAACAATAGCAAAAAACACATAATTAAATTCATTATGAACCTACTATATTCATCAATTGTCCATTGCCCATCCTTGTATAGTTTGGTACATTTCCATGTTGATATTCATTTTTTCTTTTAAGAAATCATTAAAGATATTTGTCTTGTACAACAATAGGCACTGCAACGGCATCTAGGTTTGCTTGAAGACCTACTACTTCAGTCTCAATCGATTGTTGAACATCTAGCTCTTACAAGGGATAATGAGTAATTCTACCATCTACAAATCCAACTGTCATTGGCATATCCACTTTTCCAATATGAAATTCAAAGTCTCCAAATTCTCTTTCCGGAGAAAGTATTGGAGGCACATTGGAGGCCATACCTTCCATCACCTGAAAAGGACTTTGAGGACTTTCCATTGCTATCATTGGAGTTATAGAAGAAGGCGATGAGGAAGATGGAGACATAGAAGATGAAGAGCCATCCGAACTACTTGTTTCTAAATGAATATCATTTCTATTCCTCTGCAAGTATCTATAATACATAGCCCTTGAAACTAGTCAATTTCAAATTTGATATGGATGTCGAGGAGGCATTTTGAATATCTTTGTTTCTTGCTATGTTTCAAAGAAGGAATAATTATTATAATACTCAAATTTCCTATATTTATGTATAAATCATCATTTGAACATGAAACTTTTTTTTATACATTTCTTTGAAAAATAGGTTGAGGACTACTTGCAAAGCTAGAAGTGTCATAGTTGTAGAATTTTTTTAGTGCCTAAGAGATTATAGTTGTTTTTTAATATTTGTTTTTCAAATTTAAGATGATCCTTTTTTTCTAGAATACACTTCAATCCTTTACAAACCAAAGAATTGGACATGTTCTCTCTATTTAATATTCTTAAAGTTTTTAAAGTCTTTTCTCAATAAAGTCATCTGGTTTCTATCATTCATTCATCACTTTTATTTTTTCAAGCATAGATGCATAAAAGTACTAAAAAATAGAAATTTTCTTTTGAAATTTGATAAAATATAATTTTGATGCATTTATGTCCTCTACATGTATTATTTTTTATTTTGTGGAAGAGACTACACAAACAACTATGTACGATTTTGGCTCATACATATTCTAAGAAAATAGTTGTCAACGGTATTATTCATGAGTAATTGTCATCACAAACATCTTTCATAAAATAATCTTTCATTACCAAAAAAGGATATGCATTTCATAGTATACACTAATGGGAGAAGTGAATGTATTAAGGAATCATTCTCCTCAAACAAGCAGGGCTACAGTTGCATTTCAATTGCAGTATGCTATCAAATAGCATTTAATTTAGTTCTTCAAAATCTTCATAAATCACAACAAATTACATTTGGTAAGTAGTATGAGCTTGGATCAATTCTATTATACAAAAAAGGTTGATTATAGAAAACTTGTCTCTCTTGAATGAAAAGCATTTTGTACAAAGTCTTAAATACATATCATTGCATGTGCAGAAGGCAATGAGAGGTCATTTCATTTCTACCATGCATTGAATAGAATTGAAATAGAGACGTTGCCAAATAATAGCACTAAATTTGGAGCTCAAAGTGGATAAAATAGCATGGAAATGGAATTGGGCTTAATATTCCAAGGGTGAAAATGAAAAAGTCCTAAGGGTACCTCTATGTACAATTACAGATGCCAAAGAAATATTAAATAATGTTGTCCATGTGTCTTGCAAGAAAACATGATAATAAAATGTGAAATTATGATTTTCAGCTTTCATTTTCAATTAAACTTTTTTGTTATTTCAAATTTCAATTCAAAGTGTAGAGAAAGAAAATCCTATATATTTAGATTTCTAATGCTATACAATAAAAAATTGTGTAGTAGAAGCCAATTCAAGATTGAAGGGGTAACAAAACAATTAATAACTCAAAGATGGAATGGGAAGACATTAATGTAAATGGTGAGATTGGTCTATGGAGAGATGTAAACCTTTTGAACACTTGTTTTTGGAAGAGTTTTTCCAAGTTTTTATACCAAAATTGTATTTGTGATGAGATTGTCCATCAAGTTCACATAACAAATCCAAATGCAATGAAGAGAAGCTTCCCTTGTACATGAAAAAGACCTATGAAAAGAGAATTATCAAAATTATAAATTGTGAAGGACCCTCATTGGTTTAGAGGCTTCAAATCCAAGTCAATTCAAAATACTCATCTCTAAACCAAAGTGAAAATATTCATCAATAATTATTTCGTAACATATCCAACCATAGTATCTTATAGTTCACTTGTTGAAATACATTGTCCTAAAATTTTAAACTAAACATCCGTACCAATTACAAGTTGAATGTACGTTAACTTCAAAGTATAGGCTTTCCTAGCCCTCCTAGAAGGTGAAGTTTAGTCTTCCAACATTTTTAGAAGGAAATCCATATGACTTACAACTTGTACATTTTGTCAATATTTTTTTGAAAATCAGTTCAAAATGTTTGGAAAAAATATAAACCAAAAAAATTGTCATTTTCATCTTCAAGAGAACTGTGAAGTAGAAGGTGGTCAAAAATGAAAGAATAAAATAAAGTGCTAATAGATTATAAAGAAAAATTGAGAATTGCTAATGACAATAGGAAAAATATAGTAGTTAACAATTAATATTTTTTATTTTCATTTAGAATTGAATATTATGAAAAGTGAGAGAAAAATGTAATGTAATATGTTTTTTCTACTTTTATTGTCCAAAAAATAAAACTCCTGATAACTTTTACTATGTCGTCCTAAATTCAATGGTTCAAATGTTTTTGAGTGGGTATCAATCTATAAATTGAAAAGTGATAATCAATCTTTTTTTATAATTTTTTTACGATATATTTTGACATTGAAATATTAAAAAAAACCTCTAATTTTATTTGTATCTATAGAAATGATATAAAACAAAACTTCACATGGACATTTTAACAAGAAGTAAAGTTCCTAAAAAATTCATGTAGAAATTCTAAATGATGAAGTCAACATTGGTTGACTCCTTGAGGACCAAGAAGCTCACTTTTGGCTTATTGTGTCATATTTTTTTTATAAATAGGCAGACATTAATATACGATAATTTTTTTTCAAATAGTGTCATACTGTTTTGTATTCACAAGAATTTTAGTGAATGAAGACAAACATTGATATCTTCAAACCTACTTGAATATGTGTTTTGTGCACAGACAAAACAATGCGAGTTGTTGGCTTAAAACCAAATAGCAGAAACTCTATTAATTTTATAAAAATATATATCCACAAGAATGAGTTAATTTATATTGGATTAGACCTTCAAAGACTCATAGAGAGTACTCTACTTGAATTGGCTTCAGAATGAAAGTAAAGGTTCCATATTCAAAATTTGAGCTCAATTTTGTTTTCAATAATTTACTTTCTAGGCTATAGTATGTAAACCTAATTATTTTGTAATTAGATTTAATTAATTTTTCAAATTAATGAACAAATGGAAATCCAATTCACAAAGCAAAAATATCGACTTATGTTGACTTAAGAAGTAGCTGTAACTACTCCAATCAATAAGGTAGGTACACCCAAAACCGCCACTTTTTGCTCCTGAGCCTATTTTCTATTGTTAGACTGGTCAAATCTTCATGTATTCTTGTTGGCAAGTGAAAGGAGGTTCCAACGCACCAAAGAACATGGCATTCGGATATTGTATGCAAAAGTTATTAAGGAACAAAGTTTGGTTCTCAAAATGTTTCTTCCACATAGGTACAGAACTGATTTTAAAGATGTACATATAGTATAGATGGCGGTTTAAGGTCAGTGGCCCATTTGGGTGTACCTACCTTAATAAGCCCTTAAATTTTATAGTAAGAAGGATCATACATGCAATGTATGGATGACCGTATGCGGGTAGTTGCTGCAAAGAAATACCTGCCGATTTTTGGGGCCGAGTTGTTGTATGCCATTGAAGGCCTTTAGTGATAGTGTGGACTTGACAATGGTGTTGAGGTGCCTGAAGCTACAATGTTCATCCATCCACTATTGGGATGTCAATCGATTTTACATCCAAGTTTGTCCATGAGATATTGCAATTGCATTCATCTGAAAAGCCTTTTTTTCATCCCATGTTCATCCATCCAATTTTGATCATTCCATCCATCCAAAAAGTTTTTTTTAAATAAAAAAATCATCCATGTTCATCCATTCAAGTTGATAATTTCATCCATTCAAAAGCAAATTTTCATCCATGTCCATCCATCTTGGGTTCCAATCTCATTCATCCAAAAATCAATTTTTCATTCTTGCTTCATCACATTCCAACACAGTTTCCCAGTTGTAATTTCCCTGTGCGTCTCCTTTTTCCCGTTGAGAGAAACAATTCCCAGTGTTCCCTTCGGAACCAACGAAAACACTGGGAACGAATTCTTCTCGTTTTCCCCACTGGGAAGCCCGTCCAGTATGAGCTCCCTGTGTTCCTTGCTGTATGATGAATTTTTTTGCAAATTTTGAATTCAGATTTGCAATCAACGGCCCCAAATTAGCTAGGGGGCAGCGTAGAAACATAAAAAATCATGGCAAAAAATAGGGGGCTTTTTTTCACAATTAACCCTGGCCAGGGCAATGAGGGGGTCAGTTCTCCCTGGCGCCCAGTTGACAGACCTCCCCCCCAGGTGGAGGTATACAGTAATTCCTCCCAAGATACCTTAGAGGAGAATTCAGTTAAAATACTGAACATTGGATTGGCTGGGGCTCGGTTGGCCGATTCCTGGGTTGTTAGACTTCAGAATTTCATTGGCTGCGGGGGGGGAGCAAAAGGGGACCCCCAGTAAAGGTGAACTACAGTACCTTACTGAGTAAGGTAGGCTCTAAAAGCGACCTTTTGAAGGGTTGATTCGCCTTTTTCACATGTCCCAAAATGTTTGGAAACGAGAACGAGCGGCACTTCGGATGGGGAACGTATTGGGAACGCAGTGGTGATGGATGAAATGTAGTCAGATGAGGTGTCTTCATCCGTCTTCTTGAAAAAGTCAGTCTCTTTTTCGTGAAGCGTGACCACTCCAAATCCCTCCCTCCAAGTCCCGATTGCTGATTGTGCATGGCCACTTGGCGGATGATGCTCATCCTGCACCTAGCGTGTGCTCGCCGTATAAATAAGCGCTTTCTCGCTCACCATTGCATCAGTCTCACACTCGAGCATTGTGCGTTCTTTGCAGTTTCGGTACACACTTCAAGTCGGCAGATAACTAGCACGAGGAAAAATAATAAAGGAGAACGGTGAAAAACTGGAATAAAGAGCGAAGACACTGAAAAAAAAGTCTTTTTTCCATTTTTTGTGTCCTTTTCTTTTCCAAAGTACCGAAAAGCATGTACCCATAACTCCAGCAATGGCAAACTCTCATCCAGTTCCCGGAAAAGAAACGGCGTCCTCCGTCCATCACCAAAGTCCCGAAATGCTGATTGTCCATGGCCACTTGGCATCCGATCCTCATCCGCCACCTCACCCCCTTTGCTAGAGTAGTAGTGTCGCCAGCATCACTCTCCGGCCGAGTATAAGTAAACGCCCTCTCGCTCCACATTGCATCAGTCTCTCACTCGAGTACCAATCCATCCATTCGCAGATAGAGCTTTCTTCTGTTTCGACACCAGTGTTTTGCGTTCTTTGCAGTTTCGGTACACAGTTCGGTTGAGCAGCTAGCTAGCTATGGACAAGATCAAGGATATGCTGCACTGCGGCCACAAGAAGGAAGGCGAGGGCGTTCAACCCGGTACGACGATGCCGACGACCACTGCTGGAGGATATGGCCAACCCGGCGTTGATCAGCCTACTACAGAGGGCGGACACGAGAAGAAGGGCATGTTCTTCGGGCGCAAACACCACAAGGTTTGATCTCGACCAGCACTAGCTATCGTTCCAGTGCATATATGCGATGCGTTGCATGAAAGCGATTGTTGCTGTCAATGGTCGGTGTTTTGGATTGTGTTCATTCGTTGCAGGGTGAAATTTGGGAAGCCAAATTTCTAGTGTTGGTCTTGGTTGAAAGCGCTGACTCTGTGTTTGCTGGATGTACCTACCTTGTTGTTGTTGCTGTTGTTGTGTGTAGCACCGTGATGTCTGAGCGTGAAACTGTGATTATGATGTTAGTCGGTGGTCATGGATGAAGTTGCTTTTGTCGTTGGTTTTGATCTGTGAACCGATTTGTGTTGAAGCTCTGTCTCAGTATGCCAGGATGTGCCATGTATCAGTGTGTTTCAGTCGGGTAGTGTGTGAATTAATCTCTGGTTTTTTGTGGGTGGATATCGGTGAAGTTACTTGCCGGGGTTGATTTGTGAACGTACCCGTTTGTTCACAAGCTGCTGGGTGTTTCTGAATGTACCTTGTTGTCGTCTGTATCATTTACGTCAGCTAGCTTCAGAAGCTGATGTATTTGACATACAGTCGACATGGGTAATCCTGTGAACACATTACGTCGAAGAACGTAGGAAGAATCGTTGCTTCTTGTCTCCTGACACTGATACTGAACCAGAATAGTCTGGTTGCTGACACGGTTGCGCATGTGCATGATGGTGTCTGCAGGATGACCAGGAAGGAGGCAAGAAGAAGGGCTACTTCATGGGCATGGGCGGAGGCTCCTCGAGCTCCAGCTCCTCCGACAAAGTTCCGTGTTTTGTGAAGGCAAAGCGTATTGTGACATCATGGTGTTTGTGTACATCCACGGTCCGAGCGCAGCGCAAGGTTGGCGCCGCTGGAGGCACCGCCGGTCCCACCACCGGTCCCCTGGAGGGTGGCGAGAAGAAGCACGGCTTCTTCGGCTAAAGAACCAACCGCTCCCTGATGGAACAAGGCACTTCGGTTTGGATCGATCGGAGTACCTGTGAAGTTCTGTATTTTGTGAAGGCGAAGCGTATTGTGAGGTCATGGTGTTTGTGTACATCCACTGTCCGGTGTGTGGATGAATCGTGTATATAGCAAAGGAATGCGTTTTTCCAATGCTGTAACCGCAGCTGCTGGCGGCGCCCTTGCAGTGCGAGCGCTCTCTTTATAAATGCTGTTTTTGTACATTTGCCTTGTTGTGAATGGGAGTCCCGTGCTTGTGAAATCGTTCTTTTCTGTGCAAAGTAGTGGCACATTCGTTCAAGCATTCAGTTCAGTACATGCTCCATTGTCCATTCAGGGGTTTAGCCTTTGTGAGTAAACACCAACTCTGTTGACATGTATTGGGTAACTGAATTTTAGCTTTGCACAAAATAGAGGTGCCAAACTTGACAAGGTACAAGATTTTACGGTGTTGTATGCATGCAAAATCTGTAAGTTCACCTGTATGATGAATTGAACCACTTCCTTGCTGTATGATGGAGATTTTGCATTCCATGCTAATGTTCAGCAACTGATTCAAGCCACTTCTAAGAAATTTGAAATTAGGTTTGCCTGTATGATGAATTGAGCTCAGATTCAGTTCCCACTGGAAAAGTGGCCTTCACTGTGCCACACTTTCCTGTTCTTCGTCAAGAGGCTTAGAAGCGCACTTTCCGGGTGTTCTTCGTCAATAGGCTTGCAAGTAGGCTCGGCATGGTTGGATGGAGGAATTTGGAGCCCACGGACCAGCAAACAGCTTCCGCAAAGTAATTTAGTGGAATGGATTTTAGAGCCTGTCTCCAGTTGGACCGCCCGTCCGCCTGACTGGCTGGATCAGCGCCGGAGGTCCAGCTGACTGTTACCGTGGGCAAAAATCAGCTTAACTCGTAACTCCTGGAACTTTGTAACTTAACGTAACTTCACGTAACTTCTGTGCGGTGAACTCGCTCGAGGTTGCTGCTTTTGGAGGGGCCAGGTGAAGGTCCGGCCCCTCCAGCTCTGCAATTGCAAGTGTAACCTAAATTTTTTTATCAAACTTTTTTTGGTGTTAGTTCAAGAAGTACAGCAATTACACAATGATGTTTGTCACTCTTGTTTTCATTTTCTTTAATAATTTATACTATTTAAAGCAATTCTTTAATTACTATGATTTTTTTGAAATGATTTACAAAATCATGAAAATTTCAATTTGATGTTTTCAATTGTGAAAAAATTTGATTACATTTTAGGCATATATTATTACACGTGAAAAATATTAGAATTCTAAATTGCATGTTTGGGTATACAAACGAGTATAGAAATATAATGAAGTTTGCCTAAGCTCCAATATAAAATGTCCTTCAACCTCTAAATGACACCAAGATCTTTTTTTGGCCAACGAATGGCAAAGAATCCGTCTACATACATCAGAAGTGCAATTGCTCATCCTCAAAGTTTTGTGTACAAGGGGGAAGATTTTGTATAGGGGATTGGAAGATTCTATGGTTGTATGTGTCCAACAATGTTTGTTTTCTAAAATTTGGCACTTGTACTACAAATTTTGGAGTGCTTTTGGTAAAAATGTAGTTAGAAACCTTTAGGTAAACATTGTAATTTTTAGAGCACCAGCAAGATAGGTTTTTGAAAGCTCAAAATACACCACTTCTGAAATTATTCCATCCAATTTTCTTTGATGTAATCTCAAGGAGTACACCAATTATACCATGATATTTGTCACTATTGTTTCCATTTATAAAAAATTCAAACTATTTTAAAGATCTTTGTTAATACTATGATTTTTATATGGATTTTTGTAAAAATACATAAAATTCAATTTGATGTTTTTAGTATGAAAAAAGAGAAATTAAGCTTTAGACATATGTTATTATATGTAAAAAATAACAAAATTTTAAAATCTATGTTTTAATATACAAATCTAATGAAGCTTGTCCAAGCTTGTCCTTTATGGACTAATGATAAACTACATCAAAAATTCATGGAAATTAGAATTTTGATCAAAAATCTATAATTCCACTTGGATTGGATTTGTGAAACCAATGCACAATTTTAAAAAATATGCACCCATCCTACTTTTGACCCCAAGATATTCAAATTGCAAATTAGGGTCAAAATAGGTTGGTCTCTTTTACCTAAATACTACACCTTTCAATTATTTTGAGGAAAAAAGTGAACTAAACTTAAATCCACCATGTTAAGTACTTAGGGAATGAATAGTTGCATAATCCAACTTATTATCCCCACCGCATAATGCAATTTAATTAGTGACCACTCAATATATTTACACATGAGCAGATTAGGCCGCTGCATAATCCTGGCTATACATTAAGCATCTTCTTTTGCAGCTCCTTTTGCAGCACTCTTTGCGAGCACGCATACAAATGTGACCTTGTAAAGTGCAGTTGCCCAATTTTTGGCAAGGTAAAAAAAAAGGAATTTTGTCACATCAAATGCCAATATCTTGCAATCTACATAGTAAAAATTTCTAAATTTTTTTCCACATTTTCCCAAACCAGCATACTACAAAATCCTACAATTACATGTGTCCAAAAATGATTTTTTCTAATGATTTGGTACTTGCACTAAAATTGGCATTTTGGGGGCATTTTGTTGAAAACATAATGAAGGAACTTTTAGGGGTTCAATAAAATGCACATAAATTCTAACATGATTGCATATGAAGGAATTTCATGTGAATTGAAGGAATATTGATCGAAACTGTACTCTCATGCAAAGGAATCTGAAGCTTGAAACATGAGGTGCACGGAGTCAGTTTGTGAAGCTTGAGAGTGTACATGAAGCCTTGCAAATGGAAGCTTCCCTGAATCGAACAAAGATTTCAACTGCGGTTCAAATCTCATTCACAGGTATCGTGAACTGAATTACCACCAATCCATCATTGGTTCCTCATTCCTTTTCATCACTTTAAAATTATCTAAGCGTGAGAGCCCACGCCCTACTGCCTGACTGACAGGCCCGGTGTTTCACGTCCCGCAGATCCGGGCACGACATCGATACTGCGAAGCCCCACCAGCTCTCATCCAGTTCCCGCGTCCTCCTAGTTCGGACCATTATTGTTGTCTTAAACACAACCTGATGGATTTTTTTTATGTGTGTAGGTGCATGAACTCAAGGTCTAGAGTAGTGAAACAAGTTTGTATCCTTGTTGACCAGATCCAATGACATGTGACACACTCCCAATTTGGACCATCATCATTGTTGTCTCAGAAGCTCCAAATGGTCGCGTGTTCGTCTTGTGCAGTGCTGTGTATTTGAGCACGATAAAGTTTGGACGCGAAAATGACATCCAGTCAGTAGTATGTCAAGCCACTGACTCCAGTCCGAGTCTTGCTTGGCTCATGGGCTTGGTTGACATCTCCTTCAGCTTTGAATTATCCCCTCCGCCCCTCTTGGGACACACCCAAATTAAGTTAAAAGAACAGAAGCTTATGAGTTCCTTCTACGAAGGAAAACTTCCACTGTCCGTACATTGGCAGTACGCCGTGAGCCCGTGAGGTAACTGAGATCCGGGCGCGAAGCCCAACCAGACAAGAAACGGCTTTAGCTTTTTTTCCCCGCCCCCACCCCCCCCCGCCCCCACCCCCGCCAAAGGCACACCCAAATTAAGTTAAAAGAACAGAAGCTTATGAGTTCCTTCTACGAAGGAAAACTTCCACTGTCAGCATTGATGGGGAATTTCGTTAAAATGGCGGCATTCCATGTGCCATTTTTCAGACCGCCCGCTCTGAATTGTAAAAGTGACATCTAGGACAGGTATAGTTTTCAAGAATCTTGGTTATTACAGATTTGAGAAATCTATGACTACTATAGATTTCATACTGCACAATCTGAATTGTAGAAGTGACATCTAAAACAGATATAGATTTCAAACATCTAAGAGTGATATAGATTTAGGATATCTATGACGTTTGTACACTTCAGAACGCCCGCTCTGAACTGTAAAAACTGCCAAAGTAGAGGAATTTCGCCATTTTAACGAAATTGCCCATATTGGCAGTACGCCGTGACGTAACTGAGATCCGGGCGCGAAGCCCAGCCAGCTCTTATCCAGTTCTCGGACAAGAAACGGCGTCCTCTGTAGTCACTTCCTCCCCTCCCACTCCAAGTCCTGAATGCTGATTTCCCATGGACAATTGGCATCCGATTCTCATCCGCCACCCCACCCCTTTGCTACAGTAGTAGTGTCAGGAGGCAAGAAGCATGACAGGATCACTCTCCGCCCCGAGTATATCCAAACCATTGTGGTTCAGTATCAGTGTCAGGAGGCAAGAAGCATGACAAGTCCAATATGGAGGCAAGAAGCATAATCATGCACCCCATCGCATATATGCACTGGGCTTAAGTTCAGTTTCTAACTTACGTGGAAGGTACCTACAAACACCCACACGAGGGTACAAACACCCACACGAGGGTACTGTACACGCATTCCAAAGTTTTGATCCAAGGCGAGTGTACAATCCGGTCCAGTACATTTACAAACTGCCTCTTTGAGGCATCCAAATTTTCTTTTACAATGTAAAGTATAATTGATAGATTTTGGAAGAAATAATTATCATTGCATCCTTATGCAATTGCACGCAAGCCTACTAAATTTCAACTTCAAAAAAGCAAGTTTCCATTTTTGGTGAATTTGACTCCTCAAATTTTACAATGTATAACAATAATTTGACAATCCAATGTTAGTGAGAGCATTGATCGCAATGAAATTGAAGGAGGATTACTCGTGGCTGGCGATCCATTACCGATTGGTGTTGTCATAGAGCTGGTCCATGTCGCCGGCTGCGTCGAGCGACTCTTCAGATCCCTCTGTTTCATGATTGTCCTCCCAATCAGGCGCTGAATTTGTGTTCCAATCTTACAGAATAGCAATGGAACTATTGAATGTAGTGGATATGTGCTTCCATTTTAAAGATGTCATAAAGCTCACAGAAGCAGTGTTTATCATCATCCACTGTTAATATGATTCATCCGAAATTATGTTTTTTATTCATCCAAACATGTGATTTCTATTCATCAAAAGATGTGATTTTCATTCATCAAAAGTACACTTATCATTCATCCAAGGACATAAATATCATTAATCCAAAATTCAAGAAATCATCCGTAGCGCCAATTTCCATCCATTACAAACTCTGACCAAACCTACGAAAAAAGTCGAAATATTCGAGGAAGAAAATCATAAAATACCCCACGAGTGCCACTTTCTTCTGTGAATATTCTACTTTCTCTCTATTCCTTAAGTAATCAGGGAAGAATCAGGGAAGAATCAGGTAGTTTCATGAGCTCCCTGTGAGAGTTCGGGTACTTGTGCTCGGGGCGGAGAGTGACCGTGTCGACACTACTACTGTAGCAAAGGGGTGAGGTGCCGGATGAGGATCGGATGCCAAGTGTCCATGGACAATCAGAGGTCTTTGTGCACTGTTTCTTGGTGAGAAGCAAGATAAACCTACTCTCATCTTGTGACATACTCCCTCCGTCCCAAAATAAGTTTGGGATTTTGATATATACTCTGGACCTTGAGTTCATGCACCTACACACATTAAAAAAATCCATCAGGTTGTGTTTAAGACAACAATAATGGTCCGAATTAGGAGTGTTCCACATGTCATTTGACTTGGACGAGGGGAGGGATTGATTTAGGGAGGACGCGGGAACTGGATGAGAGCTCGTGGGGCTTCGCAGTATCGATATCGTGCCCGGATCTGCGGGACGTGAAACACCGGGCCTGTCAGGCAGTAGGGCCCCTGCCCGTGGGGTCTCACGCTTAGATAATTTTAAAGTTAAGAACAGGAATGAGGAACAATTGATAAATTGGTGGTAATTAAGTTCACGATACCTGTGAATGAGATTTGAACCGCAGTTGAAATCTTTGTTAGATTCAGGGAAGCTTCCATTTGCAAAGCTTCATGTACACTCTCAAGCTTCACAAACTGACTCCGTGCACCTCATGTTTTTAGTATAATGAAGATGGAAACCTCTCAACAACAAAGACTACCTTTAACATCGGACATATTCAGTTTGCCAAGGAACAGAAGCCGACTAAAACCACCTTGTGCCTACTCAAAAAATTACTTGGCGTGTTCTGAGGGGGAAGAGCAAGGCCATCGGCAAGTTATTGATGGCAGAGATAACCGAACAGAATCCAACCTTTTGAAAAATATCCCGCACATTCTTCTCAGACTCTCCGATGTACATGTTGATGAGCTCAGGGCCTTTGACGCTGAGAAAGTTCAATGAGCACTCAGTTGCAACCGCCTTGGCTAGTAACGTCTGCAACACAAATGCGATGTCATTTGGTTCGCTTCAAACACAACCAAACTGTACTAGCGCTGATTATTTCAGTTAAACTAGTCCATCGATTCGAAAAAAGGTGGAACAGACGGCATGGATGAATGCCATAGCACTATCATGTACCTTTCCAGTTCCAGGTGGTCCATACAATAAAACGCCTGAGCGTTTTCGGAGACCACTTGCAAAGATCACGGTGCATCAATGGTAACTGCGCAATTTAACATTTCCAGAAAAAGTACATGCACATTAGCAAAACTAGAATGGAGTAAAAGCAGAACAAACCAACAAAGACTAATGGAAACTTCACATCACAGCAGAAGTGATGCGACAGCTAGTGTCCATTTGCCAGAAAGGTGTAGGAAGCAGCACCTGCACAGTGTCGAGAATGGCCTTGTTCACATCCTCAACGCCCCCGACATCTTCCCATTTCACATTTGGCACCTGGAAATGCACATGTCAGCATGTTTAAAGGACAAACAAATAGGCTTCCTTTCGCAGTCAAAAGGATGAGTAACCGCTTGTTTGAGAAATTAAATGTCATTACTGCTATCTCGATCTAAATTTGACTGTCCACGAAAATTCTCGTAGGGGTCAGTTCAATTAGAAATGTGCACGCAAGCACCATTAGTAAGAAATTAAACAGGTGCTTGGAATAAAATAATCATAGGGAAGCACGTGCACCTTGGGAGTACCGATGGCAGAAGCAGTTCGTTTCTTCAGTCTGTCAAATGCTTCTTGGACATCCTCAGCTTCAATGGTAGTGATACTCGGATCAATGCAGTGGTTTCCTTTCCAACGGTAATTGCATTCTGTTCACGATTGAAATTCATGGAAGCACAGTTTTGAAAATCGTCATGCCCTCCAAAGCCAAGTGAAAAATTAAGTTTAGTGCAACAGCGCAAAGTGGCTTATGATCAAGCGCCAAAACAGCTTGCTCAAAGACCCCTTCTACACATAACTGTTTAGTAGCTGGATTTAATTCACAATTCAGCACATTAGATGAAAATCGGATAGTCAACAATACCATCAGCAATAATCTCATCCAATTGAGACTGATCGCCTTCATCGTCACTGGGATTGCCATTCTCTACTGCCAGCTTAGAATGTCTCTTCTCGTTCTCTTTACTGGTTTTCATAAGCCGATTAACAGCATTCGCTCCCGCATCAGCAGCCAGTGCCCGGAGGTCCCGTGGTGTTGATCCTGACGTTTGAGATGCTATAGATTTAATGAGAAACCTCAATTTTGCATCCTAGAAACAAAGAGGACAAAAATCCAACAATCAGAATTCATAATTTTGATGCAAGGGAACCAGCTCCATCAAGTTCAAGTAACTTTGGCCTTCACACACACAAAGAACAGCATAATGATCTTCCACAAGTTCTTTTGTAACACAAGTTGCAACTTCTGCCAACAGAGAATGCAAGTTCAGACCTTCTGTTCAGGAACCAGCTGAACATCAGTTGACAAAGGAGCAACTTCCTGGGTAATTCCAAGGAAGTGATAGAGCAATGACAAACGTCGGGATTCATCCGGACCTTCAACTTCAACTGTATGGGTGAAGCACCGGCGAAGAGCAGGCTTCAAATCATCTTTGCTCTCCGCTGCCCCGACAAGCAATACCAAACCAGGTGTAGGTACACTGTTTTCAATTCTAAACTGCACCTCAGGAACATCCACCCGTTAAAAATCATTCGGAACGTGCTCAAAGTTCAATTACATGCTATATGAGAACAGGTCTGGACCTATTAGTCTTGTCAAAAATGATCTGCAAACTCCAAACTTTACACAAAAAAAACAAGCTCGCTACATGTTTATAGGATAGGACTTAATGACTAGAGCAATTCTAAATTCACATTCGAGAAAAAAATTGTGCGCATAGATCAGCAGCAGCAAGGGACAGATTGCAAGTGAAGCGGTTATATACCTTGAAACCTTGACCCAACGTCAGCTGATCTTCACTTTTAGATGATGTATTCGAGAGCACGTCCGAGATGGCTGGCCCATTCTCATAATCGTGACGTGAGTCAAGATCTTCCTCTTGCTCATCTTCTAAGTGAGCATGTATGCCTTCACGCAGTGCAGCCCCTATCAGCGATATAGTCTTCTGCTGATCCTGACCTCCACCAGCTAAAGACTTCGTCAAAGCCCCAAATCGCCTCAACAGAAGGACAGCTGGAGCATATCTAGGAGCATACGAATATCACCAGCCAGGAACAATTAGAAACATTCAGATGAATCTTGAATAGACTCATGTAATAATGAATAACCATCCATGAAAAGTACAAACGAGTGCATCTTACCTGCGAGCAGTCTCAAAAGCATCAGCCATGGCTGTTCGGTAGCACCCAGAAGATCAAAACAATTCACTTCTACGACATGCAGGCCCAACTCTTCAGCCGACATCTTTACGACCGTTCGCTTCCCTATTCCTGAAAAAGTTAAATGTGAAGTTCGTGCCGATCACTAACGGATAACCCTAAAAATATGCTCTCTGAGTTTTACTCCGTGTCATTCTGAACAGGTGCACACCAACATATGCAGAAATTATTGATTTCCTCGCTTCTTACCAGGAACAAAAGGGATAAGACATGCAAAGAAGTTGAAAACCAATCACGCAGCATCACTTCTATCATTCAAGGAGCTGAAGACCGTCCAAAAGAAGCATCAAATGAACCTTTATTGAAAGCAATACCGTATATGTTATAATATCATGCGCCAAGACTTCGACCAAAAACTTGGCACAGTCCAACCCATTCACTTTCAGGGAATTTGCAGGCATTCACATGCATAGACAGGTTGGACATTTGGCACCTTAAGACAGGTTGGCAACGACAGTGGTGTCCCACAGCATTCAAAATTTTTGGAGGGCGTAAAAGAGGAGGCTGGCACCTGGTGGCCCATGAAATAGTACTGCAGTGCGAAGGCTTAACCGAGATGCTTGAGGATGTACGCAAGGAGCCAACAAAGACGTCAATTTCTGTACCTCGGGTGGTTTAGAAAATCCGGTTAGACCTGAGCAGAGAGGTTTTCTTGAACCCATCCATTGCGAGAAGCCCAGAATATCAGGTGGCAACCCTGAAGGTTCGGCACCACCTAGTACAAGAGCTGTTTTGTGCCTATTTACAAGTGATGAAAGTGCTGGCGGGGGCTCCAGTCCCAAGACCTATGAAAAAAATTCACGTCAGAATACAACCGAGATTAGTGTGCACCACAAGGAAACGAACAAAACAATCGAGATACATACACGCTAAAATGTCGAAGCCTGAGGTTGCTTCCTAAATAAACATCCCTTTACCATTTAACAGCCAGAAACCAGGTGCCAATATCATCTGCATGGCAAATCCGGAGCGCTCGTACTCAGAAATCTCTTGAAAACAAAAGGACTTCCTGGCATACCGGTATTCATTGTCAAACATGTAGCATGGTGTAACTATAGCACAGGGGACTGTGGGAGGCACCTTGAAGTGCATCAGCTCCTCTCGCACGGTGTAGACATCTCCAAACGAGGCATGTAAGGATGGATCAGGAGGTGGAACCCTTATCGACAAAATATCGCCTTCAGCCAACAACCTGTCACCTTCAAAATAAGTTGCCAACGCTGTATCAATCCTCGCCTGCCGATCCTTCTTGGAGGCTGCTCGATAGTCTTTCTGTTTATTAAGATTTGCTGCCAATTCAGGAGCCCGAAGGTGTGCAATCCGTACATGAGCGGCATACTGCATCAGCCCATGTGAAATTTTCTGGACAGCATGATGAGGCAGGCTCTTCGATATGTTTTCTCCACTAGAAACTGGAAGTGGATAAACTTCTAAGATTGGTCTATTACAAAGGAATTGATCACCGTAATCGGGAGAAGAAATTTCAGCATCAGAAGATCCCTTTCTAATTAGCACGTCTAACCACGCTACATGTAAGCCTATATTGAATGCCAGAGGTGGAGACAGATATGCAACTTGAGGGTTAACGGCTACTGTCTTCACAGAAATCATGGAAGTGGGGAAATAGGTCACGTCTTTAATCGTTTTGTGCAAATCTCCAGGACGGCTTCCATCCCAATCACTCTTCGCAGCAGACTGTATCTCGGGGGTGTCGAGGACGAGGACTCGGGCTGGCCTTCCAACATTGGTTAACAAATTCCTGACTAATACCTGTTTGATTAAACCCCACCCAAATACTTATCAAGAACCTGCCAGCACAAAATTTAAAAGAGAACGAAGCACACAAAAAAGCCTTGAAAACGACAGCTTAACTCAAGGAGCTAATGTGTAAGCTATATGCTACATCCTTCACCGCAAAGGGAGTACACAAAATACGACACATACTGCGGGCGTGCAATTGCAGTGAGCGAAAGGCAAATGTGGCCCACAACAATTGTATCCAAGGAGGTTGTACGCCACTTCGCAGCTTCCAAGGTGCTCTACTAAAATTATTACTGAGTCCATTCGCTAATACCGTGATCCCATGCGCGCAACACTTCCAATACCCTTAACCATCACGATTACTTTCAGAGCGCAACGTTCTGAAGCCCTAAACCTTAAACCCTGGAAACGAGAAGCTAATCTATAGAGAGCAGTAATGGCCAAATTGTAGACACAGAAACCATAATTCATCTAACAACGAACCCGACCCACCATGCACCGCTCAAAACAGTTTCTTCATTACATAAGCAATTATCTCACTGTCAAGACTAGTTCAGAGTGATGCGCACCCAGGATCCTGAGGAAAGAGTGAGGTCGCGCAAAGCCGACACAGACAAACCTAGCGTACTGGCCTCGTCCCATGCCGGAATTCTCAGCGCATCCACGACCTTAACGTCATTCTCCGCGACTTTCTTTTGAATCGTCTCTCGCATTCCATCGCTCGGGAAAAAAAGCAACCCCGGCCTAAACAGAGCTGACGAAAGCCGTTCATTAAATTGATGCTTGTGCTCAGAGGTTCGACGTTGCTCTTTCTCCTCAACCCCGCCAAGACCGCGTCCGCTGTGCTTTGCAAAACGAGAGGTTTCCGCCCCCGCGCCATAGCCGAATGCACAACGCTCCTAAGAAATTCGTTTACATCGCCAAACTCCGTCAGATTCTAACCCAGCTCGGATCAGCATTCCATTTCGTGCAATGTCGCAAAGATATCCATTCTCAATACTGCTCCAGCTCTCCATCGGGCACAACAATTGCAAAGAAGTGAAACACTTGGCAAAATTGAGCGATTTTTTTTTTTTCAAATTAAGGAATTCATACGCACGCTATCAATAGAGCGCAACTGAAGACGGTCGAGGACAATTACACGAAATGGGGCGGAAAATCTGCAAACAGAACCATCCGGAATCAACATGCTGTAACTCAAATGGACTGATCAACCGAATGAGGTTCGGGAAACGCAAGAGGACGCCGTATGTATCCGGGTGCTATGTACATACGATGATACCATATCCGGTTCGTATATATACGATGATGCCATAAGCGGTTGTTGACTTTTCAACGCTGATGTGGCATCGTCTCATTGGAACCCAATCACCATTGCCATTATAAGCATAATCTTTTTTCCTTTCAACTTGCTTTCTAAGGTAAAACCGTCCCTACACCTAATCCTTGTCCTACAGAGTGCCCTTAAAGTATCCCTAGAGTTCTATTAATGTGTCTTACACATGTTTAATTTTGATTTGTTGACGCACTTGAAGGACACATGCTGAATTTTGATTTGTTGACAGCTGAATTTTGCGCAGTTCAATTCTAGATGCACCTATAGGACAGTTCCAGTGGTCTAGAGACCCACTACTTTGAAAAATCATAAAAACTACATATCACATCGGAGAAATCTATTATTTTTTAATATTCATGATTTTCTCTTGCTAATACTACAAAAATATTATTTTTAGAAAAATATACCTCTGACTATTCTGAATTGCTTAAAGTAACGGTTTTGGGTGTTTTTACCTTACATCCTTGGATCATGAAGATCAATGGTTGTGGTTGAAAAATATACAATTAGTTGTGTGAGATAACTTATTTGTTGCTAACACAATTCATTGGTTATTTAATACATACCCATTTTTTGCTTTACCACATCAATTGTAGAGAATTGAAGTAGCCTATCTTTAGTTGAAAATGCAGGCAATGCCATTGAGATAGAGCCTCAAAAAGTGTACCTTGTTTAATAGCTTAACCCTAGAAGGACCTGAAAGCCTTTTGCGGCAATAGAGTATATTATGAATATGGTGGTATTTGACCAAAAGAACATTGACCAAATATTATTCAATGTAAAGTAAATTAATGATTATGATAGTATATAAATAATAATGTATCAAAATTCATATAGTAAACCACAATTGAAGAGTTATAAGGATCCCAAGGACCTTTTAAGGGTTAAGGTAACTATACCAAAAATCAACTTTTTTTTAAAAGAAAACCAAATTCTAAAGTTTCTTGTCAAACCTCTAAAGTCCCAAGGCCATTTTTATATCAAAAACCACTCAAAACTACCACTTCTACTATGTCCACATACAAAGAAAAAAATATAAATATAAACATCTTATTCTACACTTGTTTTAGATCATGTCATAAAAATTTTGTAATTTTTTACCATATAGATTGAAAGGTAATAGCATTCAAAGTGAAAGAAAAATTTTCTTTCAAGAAATTGCTCTGATTGCCCGTAAAACAAGAAATTCCATAACTTTCACATCATTAAAATAAATAAATTTATAGATTTTTTTTGGTTATCCAATCTCCCCCATTTTGAGGTCATTATGGCATCATCTCAAACTTAAGGACAAACGGATTATTAACAAATATCGTACTAATTCAGTGCCTTCATCACTACGTACTATAATCGCATCGATTATGTGCATTTTTACGCACTAAATCAATGCTTTGTAGTTTTGACACAGCAATCATATAGTTAAAGTACATAAATTGTACGCTATTGATATTCATTGTTTTCGCACTGATTTAGTGCATAAAAATGCACATAATCGATGCAATTATAGTACGTAGTGATGAAGGTACTGAATCAGTACAATATTTGTTAATAATCTGTCTATTCTTAAGTTTGAGATGATAGCTTTTGTTCCCAGGCACCAATTGAAATAAAAATTATATTTTCAGAAAGCTAACAAGTTTCTATCTTATGAGAAAGTTTCAAAAAGTTTCAGTAAAAATTGAGATCATAGGAGCCTACTCCAAATCCATTTTGTCCCCTGTAGTGACAATGGGGCTTTAGGGGCTAATTAAAATGTATTCCTACTATTCCTAAGAGTTTAAGGTTGATTTTAAAAATATCTATATTTAATTAATACTTTAAAAATTCATAGTTTGTCCCAAAAATGCATTTTACGAGAATCTAAAAGCCCCTTTTGACTACCAACAAGATTCCAAAAACAAATTTTGAGTATGATAATGGAAACTATGTTAAATTTCATTTGGTTGATTGTAGGTGTGGTTTGCCTTATTGATGTATTTTATACCCATAAATTTACATAAACCAACTAAAAGAGTGATAATTTGACAAAGGGAGTAAGTTAGTTGTAGGACCGATTGAATACACTAATGTTTTCTATTTGAGAGGTGCACGAAATTAGTGTCACCTGCAGGGTTGAGTTAGTGTGACCAAACAAAAGTTTTTGGGAATCGGAATAATATAATAATCATTGGCTCCTATTTTATATGAGGACCTTTTAGAACTTATAATATAAAGTCTACAGAGCTCAGCTGCCCAGCAAACTATCAAAATAACATATCGTTACTAGATAAAAAAAAAGTTTATTTATTTTAATATTTTTTTTAAAAATTATTACTTTTTTTATTTTAATACTTTTTTATTTCGGTAATCAAGTAAAGCTTAAATTTGAAAACTAGTTAAATTACAAACAATATTTTTAAATCAGACGAACGGCCTCGATAAGCCCCCGGCCGCTCCTCATTTCCGCAGAAGCAGCACTAGCGGATGAAGACATCTCATCTGACTACATTTCATCCATCTCCACCGCGTTCCCCATACGTTCCCCATACGAAGTGCCGCTCGTTCTCATTCCCAAGACGTACCCCATCCGTTCCCTGGCGCATGTTCCTTTCGTCCAACACGTGGAATATTCCACATGGCAAGTCCACAAATACTGCCACTCGGCTTCTTCATGCTCTGCTTCCTCCCGCTCGTCATCGTATCCCCTCGTCGTTCTCCAATCCATCACCGCAATTGCCAAATTCTTCTTCCGAATCCGCTTCCGCATCCTCCTTCTGCTCCACAGGTACGAATCACCTCTCCTCCTTCGTTTGAATCTCCCAATTTGATGCAGATTTGAGTTAGAGACGGCGTTTTGAACGGTAGTGGTGCTGTTTGTGCCTGCTGTTGGTGTTGCTGTGCTTCGGGAAACGAGGTAGCTTGTGTTAAAATAGTGACAGTGATATGGAATCGGACTCGTGGTATTGTTCTTGCGAGAATCTGGCAAGTGTTATTGTGTGAAGAAACCAAGAACACAGTTGAATGGTTTCAGTGCGCACGTCTTTCTTTGTGTTGTTCGAATTTTTCAATTTGGTGCGGATTGGAGGTAGAATTGATGTTTGTAATGACAATGGTAATGGTTCTGTTGGTGACCGTGTTGATGCTGTTGTGCTGAGGGGAAACCAGAGAGCTACTAGGGACGGTGACAAGGAATTGGACTTTTAGCATTGTGTTTGTGAAAATTTAGCATGTATTGCTGTGTAAAGAAACCGAGGACACTACTACCTTCGTTGTAGTGTTTCGGTGAACTGCGTTTAAGGGAACATTTGTGAGGAAGGCTTTTGGTCTTGGTTGCTAAGTAGCAGATTCCCTTTCTCGGTGTGTTTAATGGATTGTTACAATTTCATCGCAGAAGAAAAGAATCAAGGATAGTGCATAATTTAACTGCATCAAGAACATCTTCTCCCTGTATAGCTGCGACGATATTCCTATTCGTTTTTCAAGATGGCGAAGGAGTCCGGACACGACTCTTCTCCGGTGAAGTACAGCATGTTTGTTGCCAGTAAATCTGTAGAAGGAAAGCGCGAGTACTTGGATGTCACCAACAAGTATACAGGCGCGGTTGGTAAGTGTAGTTCTATCCTTCGGCAGTCTTTATGCAATTTTGGTGGTTACGTCGAAGTTTTGTCTAATTTTATTGACGACCTGATTTTGCAATTTCGCTTAGCATAAATGCATTTCTGTTGTGATCCAGGTGCGCAAGTGCAAATTGCAACACACAACGACGTTGATGAAGCAATTGACGCAGCAGTCGCCGCAGCCCCCGCTATGGCAGCCTTGGGCGCGTTTGAAAGGAAGGCGATCCTTGAGAAGGTATGGATGGTTGAATTTCATTGCTTGATTTGTGAAGTAAATTAATTCATCGAAGAATTTGCATAAATGAGTTTCATTCTCAAATTTGCTGAAGCGTCTGCTCATTGTTCCTTGTTGCAGGTAGTGGCTGAGCTGAAGAAACGTTCTGAGGAGTTTTCTCAGACATTGACAATGGAAGCCGGGAAGCCTATCAAAGACGCTCGAGGCGAAGTGTCGCGGACAATCGACACATTCCAGGTTGCAGCTGAAGAGAGTGTCCGCATTTATGGCGAGCACATGCCTCTTGATATTTCTGCACGTAACAAAGGTCTTCAGGTACTAGATGCGGACCCTTTTTGCATCAGCAACGCTAAAACGTTACTCATTTAATGAATGTATTTTAATTAATGGATGTATATTGTACGCAATCAACACTCCTACGTGCTGCATCACATCCGTAAAATCTTGGCTCTGGCAGCGTTTTTGATCCAGTTGGTTTTCTTCACACCAATTGTATCACCACCACGTGGTCATCAGTGATCTACTGGTATTTTTGTGTGAAACCCTAAGCCACTGGTTGGTATTGCAGGGGATTGTGAAGAAGTTTCCGATTGGCCCTGTGTCCATGGTAAGCCCATGGAACTTCCCACTGAACCTCGTGGCTCACAAGGTTGCACCAGCGATAGCAGTAGGGTGCCCTTTCGTCTTGAAACCGGCGAGCAGGACGCCACTTTCAGCACTCCTTTTGGGAGACATTTTGAGCCGTATTTCGGAATTGCCGAAGGGTGCGTTCTCGGTTCTCCCTGTGTCACGGGAGGATGCTGACATGTTCACCGTGGATGAGCGGTTTAAGCTCCTGACATTCACAGGCTCTGGGCCCGTTGGCTGGGCCATGAAGGCCCGTGCCGGGAAGAAAAAGGTAAGAGCCTTACGAGACTCAGCTTTGGAATGAATCAGATGTTTTTGGAAGTTGTATTCTCTTCTTTCGTGGAAATCTGACGTTTCCTGTCCTCCGAACAGGTGGTCATGGAGCTGGGTGGTAATGCGCCATGTATTGTGGATGATTATGTTCCAGACTTAGATTACACTATTCAAAGGTTGATCAATGGCGGATTCTACCAAGGTGGTCAATCGTGCATCCACATGCAACGCCTTTACGTTCATGAGCGTCTTTATGATGAGGTATGAACTGCACACGCGTGGGTTGTCGATGGGAAATATGGTTTATCCGAATTTTGTGGGAATTTGAACCAAATTGATGTACTGAAATTGACCGTGGGTACGAATAAGGCTTCTGATCATGTACAAGACTTGGTCCTCAGGTCAAGGATGCATTCGTTGCGCAAGTGAAGAAGCTGAAAGTGGGCAACCCATTTGAGGAGGATACGTTTATTGGACCCATGATTTCGGAAAAAGATGCTACGCGCATCGAGGACTGGGTGAAAGAGGCAGTTGAGAAGGGTGGAAAGCTCCTTGTAGGAGGGGGCCGGGAAGGTGCACTCATGCATCCAACAGTTCTTGAAAATGTGCCAATGGAGGCCAATGCTCGGAAAGAAGAGATCTTTGGCCCGGTCGTTCTTTTGTACAAATACAGGTGAGTCTAAGTGCTTTACGATTTAGTGACATTCGTGCCATAAGACGAAATTACTATCTACTTCAAGGATTTGCCGGCGGTGCTGCGATTGTAACAAACCTCACAATGTTGGCTTTTTGTATTACCTTGCCAGTGATTTCAAGGAAGCTGTGAAGGAGTGCAACAACACCCATTATGGACTTCAGTCGGGGATCTTCACCAAGGATTTGAACAAAGCCTTCTACGCTTTTGAACATATGGAGGTGAGTCTGTCGTCTACACGTTGTTCCTCCGTTGAGATAGGGCTGTAGAAGTCACTTGCCTCTTTGCATCGTAGTTCACACGATTAGGTGATATATTGTGATTAGAAGTGGAGAATCAATGTCAGTACAGCTTGTGTTGCACAAAACACTGTTAAGCTTCGTGACTCTCGAGGATTATCTAGTCGATTGTGCAATCTCCTTGAGAGGCATTTTATGGACCATCGAATCTCATAAAAATTGTTGGACATCCAGGCTGGAGGGGTGATTCTCAATGATTCGCCTGCTCTACGCGTTGATAGTCAGCCCTACGGCGGCCTCAAAGACTCAGGGATCCAGCGTGAGGGCGTGAAGTTCGCCATGGAGGACATGCTTGAAACCAAAGTTCTTGTCATGCGGAATGTTGGAGTCTTGTAAACAAACACTTCATTTTCGCTCATGCACCCAACTTTCGTACTTATTGCTTTCCCGAGTATCTTTAGAGTGCTTGAGGTTTTACTCGACTCCAGGTTCAGAAGGCTTTCTCGAGGCAACCCAGTTTGCAATCTGAGTGGTTATCATCAAGTCGTAGTGTGCACTTGAGAAGAGAAACAGCTCTTGGCTTTGACGAGGAATTGTACATACAGTTGGAGGAGTTATTACATATCAACTCTTGTATTGAAGTAGTAGAAGGAAATGAAACCAACGTAAGTTGCAAATAGACTTTACCGTATCTCGTTTTCATGCAAACTGTAATTGCAATGATTTGATCTGGGCACTGTTGTTAATGCTTATTTCTTAAGAGAGTGTCATCGTTGCGAGGAGCAGGTGCTTTGAACGTGCAAAGTTTAATCTAACTTCGTAAGATCTGCGTCTCGACATCCTACCTCAAATGTCTGCACCATGGAGATGATTCTAAAACGCCATATCGTTTGGCTGCTTTTATAACACAGTGATCATACATAAACTGGGCAAGAGCACCGGAGTACTCAGATCCTTCTGATTTAACGAAATGATGAATGGAGGATTCACACCTCTGCGTGAGAGGTGCTCACCCTTTATACCTTGTTAAGAATGGCACCAGCCTCAATAGTGTCGACAACAAAATAGTCTGTTATGTTGCATTTAATCTACTGTTCATGTATTAAAAAAATGTTGTATTCTACAATACAAAATGTTTCTTGAAATGATTCTGGCGTTGTTTAGTGATTGTCTTCCATCATTGAATAACTTAAAATTATTTTGTAGAATATAGGAGAGAATTTAGCATCAACTTTGGTTTTAGGGCCAGTTCACATTATGGCGGAAGGTTGAGAGTCCGTTGAGTTCCACCAATTAGATTTCAAGAATCCACACTAAATGGCATCAAGAATTGAGTCTCTTGACTCTTCACACTAGACGGCATAGTCTGAAGGTTGTTGCCCTCAAAACTACCATTATGGTAAAAAAATAATTAGATGGTAACAAAATCTCGACTATAGTTTAAGCTAGCTAGAAATGGAGATCCAATCTATAATTGAGAGTTTGTCAAATTTTTTTCCTTAAAAAATAAAAAATGTTATTTGTCATTTGTTGTTTGTTGTTTGCTGTTTTTTGAGAGAAAAGGATTGAAGTTGAACAATATGATTTTGGACTTTAAACTTGGTCGTTAGGGGTTCTACACTATGGTTGACTAAAGACTACAATTTCTATCATTTATTGTCCATTTCTTTGAACTCTTAACAAAAGTTTAGCCACTCACTCCCATGGCTTCCTTACTTGAACAATCGTAGTGTGAAGGGGCCTGTAGAATCCTATATACAACAACATTCACAATATACAACATAGTTAGGGTTTGGTTGGAATGGTTTAAAATGTTTTGTCTTAAATATTTCCTTGTGGTTATAATTTTGTTAATAAAATAAATATTATTTGCTATTGTTGTAGTTGTTTGTAATGTAATGTTTAATTATATAGTGAAGTGTCTTAAAAATTCTTGGGCATAGAATTATGGTTGAACCATTGATTTTTGATACCTCTCCAATCCCAAACCTTATTCCAAGCTAATAAATTTGAAAAAAATTCTTTCATTCTTGAGGATTTTTTGATCATTCAATATGTGCAAAGCATCTTCAAAATATCAATGAAAACTCAATATTGTTGCAACATTAATTGAAAGCAACTATTTGTATGACTATTATATTATTGTGCTTTGAATTTGGCATTCAAATTTTCTTGTTGTAAATAAAATACAATACTTGAATTAGTGAAAACATTAGAATAATCCTTTAACTCCTTGATCTTTTTAAATTAGTGCATATTTTGTATATATTAATGCATGTATGTACTATTTATTTGGCAAAGTTTTAACAAATTGGTTATAAAAGAAGGTCTTCTATAAAACTATTGTTCCATAATGACTGCTTAAGAAACATTTAGGCTTGTTGTTAAAATAGCTAGGAATTGTTTAGATATTTTTGAGTATTTGTTAACCTATGAATATTTATGAAATGTATTTGTAGATTATTCAAAGGACATTGGCCATATAGGCTAAATTCTAATTCCCTTCCTATTTCACAATACAAAATTCAAAAGCATGAAAAGAAGGTAACAAAGTTTGAATTGGATGGGATACAATGGTACTCTAAATGGGGCATTATTGGGTTTTAAATACCAACATAGAAGAGACCTTTGAAAGCCTTAATTAATAAATTATATTTTTTAAATTTAAAGTACTATAAAATAAATTAATGAGTTGCAAAAAAATCAATGAAAAAGTCCAAGTAGGTGCACTTTGGAAAGAAAATTACATAAAAACAATCAAATTCATAAAAAAAATTGATAAAAAGTCATCCAACACATATTTGGAGGTGAGTTTAAGTTTCCTTGATCCAATTGGATCCTCAATCCACAATTGGATCAGGGAAACTTATGCCCGCCTCTATATGAGCTAGATGGGTGTTTGAAGCACGCGAGGGGATCGATCCTTTGTCTCCAAGTTGAGATAGTTAGTCATCAACCAAGAGACCATCCGTGGGCTTCGATGTACTCGTCAGGATTAGAAAAATATACATGGAACAAAAACTGTCACCCGAGTTGTCAGCTTGTGGTGGGTGTTCGCAATGTAGAATAAGCCCATAGCCACGAGGGATGTGAGGAGTGCTTGTGATACAAAAATGTGTATCTTTAAGTTACTAAACATTTGGAAGGGTTAACCCTTTGGAACCTTAAATAGTAAAATTACAACTTACAATTCACTTTTCAACACTTTGAGCCAAAATTAAAGATTTAATATAACTCATCAAATCTTCAAGTAAGTGCCACATTTTCAAAAGAAACTTAAAAATCTATTTTTTGAAACATTTTCCTATCCCCTATCCTCTCTTTATTTTCAAGTCCAAGTTGCTCTTCAATGCCAAGCAAATTAAGGGGTGAATTAACCTTCTTTCTATGCCTCTTCTAGTTTTAGATGAAAGATATCTCCAAAGTAAAGTTATATTGAAGGATTCACAAAAAATCATATGAAGTCACAACATTCAAGCGATTCACTGTTTAGGTTCAAAAGTTGTTGCTTTGATCCAAAATTTTATGTACTATATATATCATGCATTAAAGACATTACTAACAAAATAACCTAAATGTTTGTTTTTTGTTTTTTTAGAGCACTTTGAAAAATACTTCTTACCATTGAAAAATTGATGGTCAATTGCTTATAGATTCTTCTTTAAAGGTAGAAATAAAGTCAATGAGGGAATATACAACATGAGAACGAATGCCATATATATAAACACACATTAGAGCATTGTGATAATTAATGTGTATTGTATTTTGAAATGTATTTGGGATCTCATAAGTCAAAAAAGTATCCTAAATTCTATTTCCAAACTCAATGAAATTTATTGATCACATTTGTATAAAACTTTTTTTGATATACAAGAATGCATTATAATTAAATGGAATGAATTTTGAACTAACATTTGTATTTATTGATTGTTGATTGTGTCAATATTTTTCAAATTCATTGGTGTATACATAATAGAATGTTCGTCTAAAACCCTCTTCCTCCACCTCATTTTTATCATCAATCCACCCTTTCCAATAGAATTTCTTCTCTCTTTTTATCCTTAATTCCAATTCCTTCATAATTAGTACAAGTTTATGTTTTACTTTTTGAAAAAGTATTGTACAATTACTTAAAGTTTGTTGAAGTATTGTATTTCTACATTCATCCATCTTTAGAACCCAAGAACACTTTTCAATCATATTTAGACACTTTTCATTCAAAATTTGGTGACTTCATCTATATTTAACATACAAATGGAATTCTTTTGGTTAAAACCTAAAAGAGACTACTTTATCTAGCAAGTAGAGATATATTTTCAATTGGTGCAACTTGACCCTCGGTGATGCCAAAAAAAATAAAGTTGGTGGTTGGCCTTTTCTTTATATGGAAGGTATTTTTTATTTCATTTTTTTGTAGCAAGACAAATAGATGTTGAAGGGTGTCTATTCTTAATTATTTTTCTATGATGAAAGGGATAATTATTTCAATTGAATTTTTTTAGACTAAAGTTCTTACTTGGATGCTTGGATAGGCTTAAATATTTTATTACAATGGTCTCTCATAATACAACAATATAAAAGGGCCCTAGATGATGGCTTAAGCTTAAGAAATTATTACTTTTGATAATTCATCCTAGTACCTTCCAAGAGAACTATGATTGGTATACCTAATAGACCAATTATACCCATGTGGGGAATTTCATTGAAATGGCACCATTCTCCAACTTTGGTAGTTTTTACAATTCAAATAAGGTGGTTTAGAATGTACACCTATCTTAAATGTTTGTACCATAAATGTTTAAAATCTATACCTATCCTATTTGGAACTTTTACAATTTAGACCACATGGTTTGAAATCTATACCAATTCTAGATTTTTTAAATCTATACCAATCCTAAAAAGCACCTTTATAGTTTAGATTGGGCGGTTTGAAAATGGCATATAGAATATGCCATTTTAATAAAATTCCCTATCCATATAAAGTCAAATCTTCAATCAAACCAAATATTAGAATTATAGAATAAAGAATTTAAAGATGAAAAGATGAAAACCTATAGGAAATTTATATTTTTGCTCCTCGAAGTTATGATTCAAATTATAATATCTTTTAGTTGTAGGGAAGTTTGGCCACTCCATAATCAATCTCTCAATTGAGGTTGAAGATGGTACACAAAGTGACTTCATTCCCTAATTCTAGCCCCTTCTTAAATCTTACCCTATAGATCCTAGTCTAAAATGTATTGCTTCTATTCATAAAAGCCTAACTAGGCTTGTTTTTAGGTACTTCTATTTTCAGCAGTTTAAAAATTCATTATTCATCCATCCAATATTTGAAAAATGCTTAAGAAAGGAATCTAAAATCTTCTTTTGACCTTCAACAAGATCCAATAAAAAATTTAGGCAATTTAATAATAGGAATAGTGCTCAATTGTTTAGGAATATTTATTGTAGCTGAGTGTCATATTATGGTATTAAGGTCATATAGTAACTTAATCCCTATAGTTTTTTAGGATAAGAAATTAGGAAATTTTCCAAAACAACACATTTTAAAAATAGGTTTGTAAATCAAAATGTATCCATTTTTTCGACTTTTTAACCTTAGGATCTTATTCTTGACTAGTACAAGGTTCTTGCCTAAATAAATTTAGGTCCTAAAATAAAGTGTGTGAGAGATATGATCAAACAAAGAGTAAAAAACAAATGTTTGCATAGTGTTGCCTAAGCTTTTGAGTCCCATAACTCAAGTTCTACTTTGCAAAATGATCTAAAAACTTCAAGTTTGAGTAAAGATTCAAGTTAGAAAGAAATATGCAAATTTTCAAAGCAAAATAATGTTGTGTTCCACCTATCCAAATTCAAAGTCAAAACAAAATAAAACTATATAACTTCTAAACCAACCATTTGATCTTTGTTAAAATTAAAATCCATAGATGATCATTTCATTTTTCAATCTTAAAAAAGAGATGAGAGAAAAAAATTTAAAATTGGATACTTCATTTTGGATGCTCCAAACACCCAAAAACATGTTGAATTTCAAAGAAATTTAGGGATTAGGTTACTACAGTTTTGAGACTCTTTTGAGTTACATATGAATGTACAATGTTGCACAATATGACAAGAGAGTTGGTCCATAAATTCCTTTTATTCCTTTTAAATGGCTTAAATATGGGATACAGGTTTGCTAGTAAGTAGTGATCTATGAGAGATTCATTTGCAAATTCTAGTTTAGCCCTCATTATTTATGGAGAGCACTAAATAAATATTTTTGTTTAAGAATACCACCATTAGAAGTGTATAAAAAACTTGCATGGGGCAATTATTAAAGAGGGTTAGTGTTTAGAAAATAGTTGTTTGGTCATTTATAGTTTAATCCTAGAAGGATGCCTTGGACACTAAGTGTCTAATGGATGGCAAAGAATCCTTTTATGTAAGAATTGTATATTTTTATTGTTAGAATTTTGTACAGAAAGGGAAGGTCTTGCACAATAGTTTGACCTTCAATGAATGCTCTTGAACTTTTTTAAGCAAGTAATTCACACAATACCAAAAAAGATGATTTTGTCAATGACCAACATATCTTCTTAGGGTTAATACACTTCTAATGCAATGTTATAATTAACCCTTAAGTGCTCCGGTATCCACATTTGAAATGATGAATGAAGGTTTTTAGGGCACTATTTTGTCCAATTAACTTTTCATTCATTCAAAACACACACTTAAATGGACTTTGTGGTGGTATTCTTGAATTCTAATTCTATATAAAAAATTAAAAGAAAATTCATCAATGGAGATGCCCTAAAGAAAGGTACAAAATTAGAATTACTAATTATATATACATATACAAATATGAAAATTAGAACAATAGAATAATATTTTGGCCTACACTAAATTAAATATATTACAAGTCATGTCATTTGTAAACTAGTGTCACACAAACTCCTAACATGATAAATCAAGGTATTGATCAACTCATCAAAAGAAAACCTATAGATGTGGTTGACATAGCTCTAAATAGCAAGATTGTATAAGCATCAAATCTATACATAAACCCTGAAAACGATGCTCAAGACACAAAGTGTCTAATGGATGACTTTCTTTGTTACCAAAAAACAAAGAATGCACCTATTGGTCCAAAAATTGAATCATATTTGAGTGAGTGCCTATCACCAAGGCAACGTCCTTGCAGGGTTAAATATTGAACACATCTATTTTCTTCCAAGTGCATAATAAGTACAATCACGCTGCTTCTTCCAATTTTCCACAATTCCACAATAATAGTTCTGCACAACAAGAGAACCTCATCAGCAATTCAGCAATAAGATACATAGCTCCTGTGATATACAAGCAAGGGAAGTGCTCAGTGAGAAAATCACACTAATGCCAAGTCCCAATTTCATGACAAGGGCACCTCCCAATAATAACACTAACATTAAGTTGGAAATTATGTAAATTTGTGAGGCGCACTAAGATGGAAGTTCACAATATTCTCGGTAAAATCAATATGATGTGATCTACATTAGTTTCATACTACCACAAATATTGTGAATGTCATCCAACTTTCATCTAAGATTCTTCTAAATGTTCACACTATTCAACCACATGCATCTAGCATGCATACAAATTAGTGTGAGGATCTTGCCCTATTCAAACTCTCTTATTACTTGAATTAAGTTTAAGTACTCAAAAAGAGGATTATAATCCTGAACCCTTCTCTTCAGATAAGAACACTCGTGATTTAGAAGGAAGACTGGATACTATGTACTAGATATGCCAAGCAATGGAAGGCCCAAGTCGGTTTGTAAATATAACCCTCTCCTTCCAATTACATCAAGTCCATTACATCCTAGAGATCTACAACTCTCTCAAAAACTGTAACAATCAAAAGGGTTGCACTTGCAAGGTGAGCTCTAGGTAGATGCACATAGCATAAACTACCCCATGCATTGGAGTTGTGTAGGCTTGCCAATTCCCATGGTCAATCACAACTCTTGCAAACCGTAAAGTACCTTTACCAATTATGACTCTAACCACTTTTTTTTCCAACCTCACTGCACCATGTGGCAAATGAAAGTGACTAAGAGAGAGTTATGTCCAATAACCTTCTCAAGCCTCCAGACTCTAGTCGTCCTCGTCTTCTTCTTCCATGGGGTCATCAAAGTCATCATCCCCATCGCCCATAGGCTCCTCAGTAGTAGCAGCAGGAGGAGCTGCGGCGTCGCCAGCCTTGGCCTTTTTGGAGGCAGCGGCAGTGCGAGGGGCAGGTTTCTCAGCCTCAGTGCCATCGTTTGCATCTTCCTCTTGCTCCACAACCTCCACATGTGGCTATCAATCAAGGAGCACTGCAAGACTTCCTCAGAATTGAAACATGACTCAAGAAAAACACTAGTGTAATCAGAAAGCAGAAAACCACTCGGACCTCTGTAATACGACAACCTCTAAAACAATAGTCTGGAATACAATAGTCTGGAATACAGGTAAAACCTCTGTTAGTGCATCCTCTCGTATAGCATAATATGCAATAAGAGAGTTTGTAGAAGTATAGCATAATATGCAATAAGAGAGTTTGTAGAAAGTAGGTGGGACTGTGCGTGATTCAAGATGGAAGGCTGAATTAAATATTTACAGTATTTGTGGCCTCTCTAAATGCATAAACCTCTCTTGGTGCATAGTCCCGACACCATGCACTAAGAGAGGTTCTACCTGTATCTCACATACTAGTCTCACCATCATCACACTATCATCAACTGTAGCACACTTATAAAACATTCAAAGTATGTGTTATCTTTGCCAATGCCTCTCAGATCTCTTAAAATGTTACCTCTAGAGCAACATTCTGGAATATCTTGCATAAATTGCCAAGACATTACAATGACATAGTTCGAAAGCATGCTACAGTCACGTAATTAAGAAATTACGTGACTGTAGCATGCTTTCGAACTATGTCATTGTAATGTTTCTGGGATCATAGCCAGTTAGATTTAAAGATGCCAGGGTGTAGCTTCAAGTTCAATCGGACCTGTGAAAACGGATCATTATAAAAGGCCAGTAAAACACGGGCTCCGAGAAACCGTTAGCATGAACAAAACAAAACCCAGCCTACACGATTTCTTTATATGATGTAAGGAATGAGTAAAAGGATATCGACATCACGAGCAGTTCCGCCAGCCATGATACTTTGCAGATCATTCTCCACTTGTTGAACCAAGTCTGGCTGTACCCCAACAACCACACAACATCACTATGATAGAAGCTCAATATCTTTAAATCCAGTTCTCAAAACATAAGTTTCAAATGCAAAACTTACAGCAAGTGCGCCCACTCATACCTCTTTTATAATCTTCTCTAAAAACTACATTCCGGAATCTACACGACACTGGTCGCACTATCATTGACAGGACCACACTTGTCACATGTTCAAACTATGTCATGGTTTTATATTTTTTGGAGCCCAGGCAGTCAGATTAACAAGGTCAGGGTTTGGATTTTCAACCCTTGGTGACATCTTGAGGCAAAATCAACTTAGTTTCAAAAACAAAAATTGTACTAATAAACATTCGGTTAAGTCATGTTATGAACAAAGGCTTGAACTCACATTGATATCTGGTTCACGACGGAAACGACGCCGCCGGGCATCACGCATGGCTGGAGTCAACCCATGCCTGTATTCTAGCCCCTCTACTGGAGCTGCATCTCCTTCCTGCACCATAATCATCTGCAAAGCATACACGCAACTTTAGGTGAGTCTTTCAAGACCTTCCCATATGCACAACACTCACAAGCTGAAAATGAGGGCCAGCAATACAAGAGATTGAACCTAACCCCTAAAAAATTATATGATCAGGTTATACTGTTATCTGAATTGTAATCTCTATATGCACCTGCCCAATGTCCGCTGTTTTGATGAGCACATTGTCGTCGTAGGTCTTGTATGATTCGAGGACGCAAGGCAAATCCAGCAGCGATGCTTTGAAACGGTCCTCTCCTATTGTAAACGTCCCCGACCTCGCATCTAAACAGTCCAATAATTCTTTAGAAAAGTTCGAGGTCTTTCAAAGCAGCTGTGTCATGCAAAGAAGGCTAAAGCTTCTCGTTCTTCAATTGTGCATAATTTCCAACAGAAGAACAGTCCATTCGGAAGTAAAATTAGTATAAGAAAACTATAGAATGCACTAATAATCTAAAGGAATGTGTTACCAACCGAAATCGAATTAAACAAGCCCTAAAATCGCACTTATACAAAAGGACGACGATGAGCTAGGGGACAAATTGTAGCTGCATTAAGCTGTGTGAAGGACGGAAGTTTTAGGCGGTTTAGGTTTCTGGAGCTGCAGTGAAAAGGAGCTGACCTTGGAAGGCAAGGTCGAGAAACTCATCGCTGGCGCTGGCAGGATTTTCGTTCAAAATTCGTTCCAGACGATCGGCGACAGATTGCGGCACTCGCAAAATAAAATGCTCTTCCATCTTCAAAATCACTCGAATTTTTGTTTCAGTCACTCTCCTAACCCTTGCAAGCGAATTACATGGCCTTCGCCTTGTTACAATTGAGCAGAAACTCTCAAGCCCTTTCAGAAAACCAAAACATTCTCAAAAAAATTCATACAAACGCTGTCCGGGATGTCGTTCTTCGATCTCCAAGGAAGCCGCTCTTAAAAGAGCAAAACATTCTATTTCACTAAAATAAGGGGGGAAATCAAAAAGCCTCTCCAAGTGAATCAAAATGTAAAGGTCTCACTTGTGCTCCACGGAACCCTAGTCAGCGTGGACCCGAAACCTTGACTGAACCCCAAACCCTAAATATGAACTTCAGCCAAGAAACATAGCATTTCATAAACTACCGCTGTCTGTCTTGTGCAGTGCTCTGCTCCGCTTTCAGTTGACTGAAAAATTGCAAAGCGGATTGAGGCGAGTGTCAGTTTTGTGTTTTTGCAAAATGATTATTCCCGTGCGCTGCTTCACTTGCGGCAAGGTATGCGTTCTTCAAGTCCACCTGTTTTTAAACAACATGATTTCGCGTTGGGATTGTCTCTTTAAACGAAGAAGGAGAATACAGGGATCATCGTGTGTGTGTTCTGTATTATTGTAGCATTTTTTTTTGTTTCCTGTAAAGATTTTATGCGGATACCGAGGTTGTTGCACGGCCTTGTCTTCCTTAGACAGATGGGTTTTTTTCAATGAGTTCCCCCTAAACTGGAGACAGGGGAGAGCGAAGCCTTTTTTCCCGTAGCCAGAAAATTTCAATCAGTCGCAGTGATCTGAGTACTTTGAATCAGAACATGTGTAATGGCTCGCTCGAAGCGCTTTGTTCATAGCTTCCCAATTAGCTATCACTCGCATGATTGACCCAGAAATGAGCATGAGATAACAAAAATGCGATCTGCTTGCTATCATATTTGCTGAGCACCTTCAATTGATTTCTACACTTTGCGTTAGGATGTGTATTATAGCTCGTTAGAAGTGCGTTTTCAGTAGTTTTTCAACAGGATATCACTCATAACATTGGTTTCAAATTGAGCACAAAATATCACTATGAAATTGAGTGAAACTATTGATTAGGTTAGCAGGACCTTTTATACCCGCCGTTCCAGTTCAATCTCACAGAGTCTCGTGATCAACTAAAGTGATTAATAGTACTCCTTACGTGAGGACCGAGGAAAAGTTGGTCACAAGCTTGAGATTTAGGGTTTAGGATTATCAAAATTATATTTTAGGAAAGTGAGAGCAGGAGGAAGTGCGTTCATTGTCATTGCTGTTCCTAGTTTCAAAGAACTGCGTTTGAGAACGTTCTCTCACTTTCTAGCCCAATAGCCAATTTGAGCGATTTTCAATCATATCCGAGAGGTTATCGCTCAAAAAACACGGGATGGTGGAAAAGAGCATTTGTGTATGCCATATAAGTTAGCGAAAACGCAACCCTAAAACTCAAATCTGGAAAGTTCCACCATTCTTTGAACCAATGCTGCTGTTGGTGGCTTGTGCAGGTGATTGGGAACAAATGGGATACATATCTCGACCTTTTGCAGGCCGATTATTCAGAGGGGTATGGACAAATGAAACTCTAAATTAACTCCTGCACTTTCGAGTTTTCAATATCATATTTGGGAGTCGTGAACGTGTTTTTTCTTGTTGCGATTATGAAAAACTCAGAACTTTTTCTTAATTTTTCCGTGTGGCAGAGATGCTCTGGATGCCTTGGCTCTGGTACGGTACTGCTGCCGTCGCATGCTGATGACCCATGTGGATCTCATTGAGAAGCTACTCAATTATAACAGTAAGCATTGCTTCTCCCTATCCCCTTCACGATTCTTCTTTCGCTGATGTTGCTTGGACACCCAGACCTCTATAATATAATTTCACATAACCCTCTCTATTACCACATCCTCTGGTCACTCATCAATTCAAAACTTAAACTGTACTTTCACTGTCACACTGTTATATCTCACTGGAAATTGCTTATGATTGTTATAGTAAGAAGTTCAACAAATACGAAAAGGGTTCTTTACCACCTTATTGACTCTTGAACCCCCACGTACTTCTTTAATGTGACTTTTACTACATTACAGTCCTTATTAGGTCTGACCCATTTCATTTTTCGCTGATCTGTATGAGATCCTATCTGATTTCACTTTTCAAAAGAATGTAGTATATCATCTGAGGAGATGCTTGCGAAATAGTCCAGGGTAATTTGGGATGCTATGCGGCTTAATTGTTCACCTATAGCTAATGAGTATTTCATGTTTTGATCGTCACAATCTTACAAAACTCCAATTTTTTTGTGTGCTAGGGGGTGTGACATTAGGGTCTGGGTGTATGTATTTCACCGCTGTGTGCATTCCATTCCTGCAAACGACATACTGATTTGCTTTTTTCCTTGCTTGTTGTGCAGCTTTGGAGAGGAATGAGAACGCCAATAACTGAGAGTTTTGGTGAGAGCAGAGCTGTGCTGATGGACTATGGGATAGCCTTTGTGGCATGTTTATGATTAGAGACTGGCAGGAACGCTTCATTAGAGGGTTTGAACTAAGTTTTGACTGAGCATTCTAATGATCATTCCCATTCTTTTAAGGCAAGGTAGATGCCCCAACTGCAACTGGATCCTTTTAGAATCCGTGTAAATAGTGGGGATGGATAGTAATGAAGCGAACCATTAGAATTTGGTAATTGCTTAGAGTTCCGTGAAATGGTGTCGATTTGCACTGAACTGGGTTGGGCCGTTTGGGGTTTATACACACCGAAGTCCTAGTTTTCAGGCCCTTGCTGCCGTCATCCATGGTGTAAATTTCATTGGATTTCTGAAACCCTAATTCATGGCTACTGAGACTCTCATCACTGACTCCACGAGTGCATGAAGTTTGTGAGAGATTCGGAGTGGCATGATAAGAGCGACTTCACAGGGTAAAAAGCATAAGCAAGAATGTGTACACATCACAAAGCAAAGCACATCTATCTATACCTTAAATGAGCTTGTTTATTTTGTTCTATTTGTTATGGTGAGATCTTTGGACCTGAGGATCACTGGTTGCATTCTTGGTGGTGTTGGAAAGCACTTTGCGAGGAGGGGTGCACATGCTTTGTTTTGTGGGGTTTTGACTCACAACGAAAAAGATATTGAATTTTAAAATTTGTATGAACTAAAAAAATTAGGAAACTACTTTCACTTTTCAAATGAATAATTTTGATTGTAGTCCATCCATTAAGTTAGTTGGCTAGTTGGTTAGTTCATTTTGTTTTTTTTGTTTTATTTGTTACAGTGAGATCTCTAGAACCTTGTGTTGTCTAATCACATTCTTGGTATTGTCAAAAAAACCTAAGCAAGGAGGGGTTCAATGTACAAACTTTGTTTTGTGGTGTTCCAACTCACAATGTGAAAATTATTAATTTTGAAGTTTTTAATAATTAGAAAATTAGAAAAATACTTTTATTTTGATTTTGACTTTGACAATGGTATAAGGCACACTATATATCTTAAATGAGGCTATTTATTTTTTATTATTTGTTTATTTTGTCTATCATGGTGAGATCTTTAGACCTAAGGGTTTCTTGATCGCATTTTTTGTAGTATTGGAAAATCCTTTGCAAGAAAGGGTGCACAAGCTTTGTTTCGTGGTGTTGAAGGCCTAATATGTAAAAGATATTGAATTTCAAAGTTTTCATGAATTAAAAAATTATTTTTAATTTTATTATGGTCACAACAACAACCTATGGTATACTAGTCCATATGTTAGATTGTTTAATTTCTTTGTTTTTCTTAGTTTGTTATAGTAAGATCTCTAGAACCGTACATTCTTTGGCCATGTTCGTGGAACCATCAAAAAGCACTCTACGAGGAAGAGTGCACGGGCTACAATTCATGGTATTCAAACCTATGATGCAAAAGTTATGGATTTTTTAGTTATTATTATTTGAATTAAAAAATTAAAAAATTATTTTGACTTTTATTTTGACTTTGGCAACAATATAAGGCACACTAGTGCCACTTTGTTATACAATGAAACCACAAAAAATTTCTAAGAAACATTTAGGCTTGCTACCAAAAATATCTATAAATTATTTAGGTGTTTCTAAATTTTTGTTAATTTATAACCTATGAATATTGATGAAATATACCTCACTTATAGGTTATTTAAAGGACATCAGGTACATAAGCTACATTTGAAATTCCTTTCTAATTCAAGGTGCAAAACTTAAAGGTATAAGAGGGCAAGACAGCTTGAATTGGATAATGATATCCTAAAGTAGATTTAAGTATCCTCAAATTCGTAATTGGATCAAGGGAACTTGAATTCACCTTGCAATAGGCCAGAGGTGTTTCAAGTACGGTGAGGGGGATGGAACTTGAGTCTCGATGTTGACATAGTTAATCATGAATCAAGAGACCACCCTTGAGCTTTGATGTATTCATGAAGATCAAAAAGGTATTTATAGAAAGAAAAAAACTATGACAAGCCCACATTTAGCAACGTAAACAAGCATAGCCCATGAGAGATAAAGGATGCTTGTTATGTAGGAAGCCCTTTGGAACCTTAAATGATGAAATGACAACTTAGAATTCACTTTTCAACACTTTGAGACAAAATTAAAGATTTATTGTTAATTTTTAAGTCTACAAGTAAGTGCCACATCATCAAAAAAAACGTTAAAAATTTATTTTTTGAAACATTTTCCTATCTTCTATTTTCTCTCTATTTTGTAGTCCACTTGTTCTTCAACGTCAAGCAAGTAAAAGGGTGAAATACCCTTCTTTTATACCTCTTTTAGTTTTAGGTGAAAAATATTTCTAAAGTTAAGTTCTATTGAAGAGTTTTACAAAAGACCATATGGAATTTACATCAAATGATTTATTGTTTATTTTTAGATTTATTAAAAAATTATTGATTATTTAGATTCAAACGAACTACATCATTAGGAAAAATTTGAACCCTAGAAAAGGCCATTTGACTTTCATTCATCGTGCAAATATAGGAAAAATACAAAAATACAAAAATATAAAAATATTCCAAAAATAATAAATAATAAATAATTTTGAAATTCCCAATTTGACATGGCATTAGTAGTTCCCTATTAGATTTCAATTTTTTTTAATATTTTTTTCTTATTATTGCTAAAATATTTGCAATATATTCATTTTGTAATCTTGCAATCTTGTATGGTAGCAAATATTTTTTTCTTATTATTACTACCATACAAACTACAACCTCCTACAAGGTTCAAATTTTTCCTAATGGTATTATATTAGATTGTACACATTATTAATTAGATCCAAATGTAGCTAGGAATCTTTTAGGTATTTTTAAGTGTTTGTTAATCTATAACCTATAAATATTCATGAAGGGTACTTGATTATTTAAAGGACATTAAATATATAATCTAAATTCTAAGTCCCTTTCTATTTTGAGATGCAAGATCCAAAAGCATGAAAAGAAGGCAATAAAACTTAAATTGAGTGATATACAATGGTACTCTAAATGGGTGTTACAGTGTTTAAAGTACCAATATAGAAGAGACCTTTGGAAAAAAAATTTAATCCTATTTTTTAAATTGAAAGTAAGTGACCAATAAATTAACAAGTTACAAAGAAATGAGTGAAAAAAGTCATGTAGGTGCTCTTTGGGGTTTGGGAAAAAAATTATAAAAAAGCAATCAATTTCATAAAAAAATTTGCTAAAAAGTCACCTGGTCTATTCCGAGAGGCATTTAAGTCTCCTCAAATCCACAATTGGATTAAAGAAACTTGAATGCACCTTGCAATAGGCCGGGGGGGCTCAAGCACAACGGGGGGATTGATCCCTCATCTCCAAGTTGAGATAGTTAGTCATCAACCAAGAGACCCTCCGCGGGCTTTGGTGTACTCGTTAGGATTAGAAAAGTATACATAGAACAAAACTATGTATGCATAGTGCACAGCCCCACGATGGGTACTTGCAACGCTTAACAAAACCATAGCCGTGAGGAATGCAAAGGGTGCTTGTAACATAAAAAATGTGTATCTTTAAGTTACTAAATGTTTAGAAGGTCTAGCTCTCTTGAAACCTTAAATGGTGAAATGACAACTTAGAATTCACTTTCAACACTTTGAGTCAAAATTGAAGATTAAATATAACTCTTCAAATCTCCAAGTGAATGCCATATTATAAAAAAAACTTTAAAATCTATTTTTTGAAACATTTTCCAATCTTCTATCCTCTCTATTTCCTAGTCCACTTGCTCTTCAACATCAAAAATGTGAAAATGTAAATCAACCCTCCTTTAGGCTTTTTCTAGTTTTAGATGAATGATATCTCCAAAGTTAAGTTCTATTAACCTATAAAATCCCAAGGCCATTTTTGTGTCAAAAACAATCAAAACTACCACTTCTTCTACATTCACCTATAAAACTAATTTTTTTAAGAATCTATTTGTAGAATCTTGTTTTATATTTGTCTTAGATCTCGTGGTAAAAAATGTGTAATTTTCAACCGTATAGATCAAAAAATCATAGCATTCAAAGTGAAAGAAAAAAAATTTCTTTCAAGAAGTTGCTCTTATTGCTGGTAAAATAGGAAGCTCCATAACTTTCACATCACTAATCCAAATGGAATGAATAAAAGTTTTCCATTTAGACAAATAATAATCTACAAGAAAAATAATAATAAAATTTTATTTCAATTTTTTGTAGATTTGTTTTGTTGCCCAATCTCTTTCATTTTGAGGTTATTGTGGCATAACTTTTGCTCTCAAGCACCGATTGAAATAAAAATTATATTCCCAAAAACCTAATAAGTTTCTCTATCTTATGAGAAACTTTCAAAAAGTTTCAATAAAAATTGAGATCATAAGAACCTATTCGAAATCTACTTTATCCCCCATAGGAACAATAGGACTTTAGGGGTTAAAGATTTCACAAGAAACCATATCAATGAAGTTTAAAACAAGTAAATCGTTGTTTAGATTTAGTTTACAAAGATTTCATCCAAGCTAGAAAAAAAGCATGGATTACCACAATCACACAATCCTTACCAACTAGAGCCATGATTTACAAATTCTATCTTTATTTGTTTTACTTTCTTTAGGGGGTGGCCCTATCTATTTTCTTGTTCCTACAAAGGAATAGGGGAGTGAATATTCATTATAATGATGATTAAAGTTGTTGATTTGATCTAAGCTTTTACGTACATATATATCATGATTTAAAAACATACCTACAAAACCAAGTAAGTGTTTGATGTTTTTTTAAGAGTAATTTGAAAAACATTTCTCACCAATGAACACGTTACTTATCCCAATTTCAAGCTCTCAACAAAGCGAAAATCATTCAAGGAACCCAGATTGAAGTCAGAGTCCTTGTTATCTATACAACTCTCCTCAACCTCCACATCTTCTTATCACAGCTTCTATAAGATAAGGGCATCTACACGAGGCCAATAATCTGTCCAAACCCAAGGATTTCATAGTGCAAAATACTCTCTTGAGTTCGAATGCTCCAGCGATGTTATAATCTTTCAATCCACAAGTTTTGCTAATGTTTTCACAGATATTTTCCTTCAGACCGGGCAACACAGCTTCAAGAACGCAGAAGATGATCCGAATTGTTCAAAAGTACATGTAAACCATGAAAGATTCTGTAGCTGAACACAGAATAGTCGATAATCTTGGAACAAACGAGGATTAAGAGCATTCAATACAAAAGCTGCCACAATGTACAGTACAGTACTACTATTCCAAAGTTCAAGCTTTCAACAGTGAAAATCATTCAAAAAACTCAGAAGAAACACCGACGACTGTCACCTTGTGATCGACACAACCCTCCTCAGGGTCCACATCTTACTACAGCTTAAAGAAAAGAAGGGCATCATCACGGTATAGCCAATAATGTGTACAAGCCAAGGTCATTGTTGCACAAAATATTCAAATGTTCCAGCGACGAACTCGTTTCGCTATATTTTCTCAAATATTTTTCATCAGACCAAGCACTTGAATTTGATCAGAATGGTTCGAAGTACATGTCGATCATGAAGACTCTGCAGTTGAATAAAGAATGTTCTTCCGTGCTTGATAAATCTTGGAGCAAACAATGAGGATTGAGGAGGACGGAGCGTTCTGTAGTTACACACCAAAGCAGTGGAAGAATTGCACCCATTAAAACGACATCTGTCCACGGCACTTATCTGCCCAGAACTTGCCGTGAGGGTACCCGTCGGGCGGATGAAGAGCCAACCACACCCCGGTCATGGCTCCTTCTTCCACCGAATGGCCTTGGCCGCCCGTCAAGGAGGTTCCGGTGTAGCCCGGAGTGAAGCTGTTCACATACACCTTCGGCCCGGCTTCACGACCGGAGCTCATCATTTCACGAGCCAGGACGCTCATATACCCGTTCACGGCCATCTTGGAGATGCAGTAGCTCGGCGACCAGCCGCCCTTGGGCCACCCTCCTGGACCCTTTCCAGTCTTCTTCTCTTCCAAAAACGACGCCACAAACTCGTCCACCTTCTCTTCGGTGAGTTCGTCTCGCTTTGCAAGCTCCTTCGCGTAACGGTTCCGAAGTCCCTGGTTGCAAAGGGAAGATAGAGTTTTAACACACGCACATCAACAGTGACGGTAGAATTAAAATGCAGAATTTTGTGTCTTACAAAAATGGATTCCGTTTCCAGGGGCTTTCAAGTAACCCCTTAAAAATATTACGGTTTGGTTGCAGACACTGCCACAATCCAATCCATGACTCAATCCATGCTCAAATCACATTTGTTGAATATTCTTCCTAATTCTTGTAACTTTCAAGGAAAAAATTAATAGCGCTCACTCCGTAGGTTCATAACATTCTTGAGGAGTAGTGGCCTGACACCTTTTGAGAACAGTGACAACTACGAATTATTTAGAGTAAGAGTAAATCTAGCAACCAAAAAGCTCTGCAATGCTGTCACATGCAAAGACCGTAGCTCATTGGCTTTACAGAGCTCTCACTTCTTGAAAGTGAACTCAACTTTGCAAAACCAGGTGTCAAAGATTCCTCTTTCATGCCAATTTGGACGGTACTCTGGAACGTTATGATGCCTGAATTTTATGAAACCCCCAATGCGCACACCCCTTTTTACAAAGGGATACCACCATCGCCTCACAAGTCAAGCAGACAAGACAAAACAAACACCAGCCTTAATGTTTAGATTAGCAAGGCATATAAATCCCTGTCTACGAACCTTTGGGAACTCTTCTAGAGCTCCATTCCAACGCATTTACAAAAATTGAAAACAACCGAAGGAGGGGAGGGCAGAGGAGAGGAGAGAGAAAGAGAGCATACTTGCAGTTGGCCCAAGGCAGAAGAAACAATGATGACGCGGGCACCTGCTGGTGAGGGTCGAAGAATCGGAAGTACTGCTTTCGTAACATTCTTCACTCCGTAGTAATTTGTCTGTAACGTTGTAACCGCTGTCTCTAAAGTTTCATCGTTGTTTAAATACCCAGCGTTGTTTATCTGCACCAAAATGTCACCTCTATGTTATCACAATACCGCTCTCATCATACACCACAGTAGCCACTTCGCAATACAGATAGGATATCATTGATTAAGGTAGAGGATACTGAAACCATTCGACCTAATCCAGTCTACCAACATCAAATTCCCAATTCCAATCAACAAGTGGCTGAGTGTGAGCACACTCCCACATATTGTTTAAAATGTGCAAAATAGTATCCTCGACCATAGCTTCAAACTGATACAAGCAATTGATATAAACAATTGGTATTTCCAACATAGGTCAGAACCCTACCAAAATATCGGCACCGCCGTAAGTCTCCTCTAGCCACTTGGCCAAGGCAATCGCAGACTCTTCACTGCAAACATCAAGCGGGTGAAACGCAATGCGATCCGACCCAACCTCCCTTCTCAATGCCTCCACTGCCTTTCTTCCACGACTATCATCCCGCGCTGTCATCACAGTAGTGAGGCCATTTCGTGCAATCTGCTTCGAAATCTCGTACCCCACGCCTTTGTTCGCGCCCGTGATGACTGCCACGGTGTTCGCTGACCACCACCTGCACGCAAATTCCACAGCAAATCAAACTGTGCAATTGTTGTGGCAATTCGACAAGCTAAGCGAATGTAATCAGTACAGCAAGCGGTTGTAATCAAGCTGTTGCTGCAATTCTACAAGTCTCACTCCAACGCAACCTTAAGTTCCCGTTTCGAACTGCAAACTCAATCACACACTAAAAATACCTCATTTCAGCTGCTACCATTGCCAATCCTCCACGAGCTTCTGAAATCCGTCCAACCCAACCCAGCTAGCAGAAATGCGAAACCCACACAGCCAGAAATGCTAAACCCACACAGCCAGAAATGCTAAACCCACAGAGCCAGAAATTGACGATTGTATTGGGCGGATTGGAGAGAGCTCTGGAGGGAATTTGTGAGTTTTTGCTTCTCGGCGAATTGCTTTTTTCTTTTAGATTTAGAGGCTTGGAGGCTTACGGCAACGTTTGAGGAAAGGTCTGCGGACGTTTCCCATGAATTGGTGTTGACACTTGATGCATTCGTAGCCTTCCACGCGACGCCCTGCTGTGTGTCTTCGAGAATGAGACACCTTACTGACGTAGTAACTGCAACTTCAGTTACGTGCCCCTTGGAAAGCCATTCCGAATGTGGAACATGCTCTTTGTTGATGGGAACAAATGCAGGGAACAAGGAAAGGACGCTTTTTCAATGGTGCCCAATGTCTTAGGCACTTTTTATCACACTCTATTTCTAATTTGTATAGAAATTAGAAATTTTGTTTTTTTTGGAATTTCTTTTTTTGAAAAAAAATTGAGAAGAAAAAAATGCATCTTTATAAAAAAAAGTCAACACCCATTGTTGAGATTCTTCTAATTTGAGATTTAAATTTTGTTTGCAAAAAATGCAGGGTTGTACAAGGCCGTTAGAAAGGGGAGGTTTGGGTAGGGTTTTTTTTTTTTTCATTTAAATTGGGAAGTGCATAAAGCTATCTTTGGTGGAGTGATGCAATTGTTTACACCTATAAAAATGGATAAAACATGAAAAATGAGGATGAAACTTAAACTATTCATCCAAAATAACATATTCATCCTAGAAAGAGTGATATCCTATTTAGAATACGTAGCAAATCAACAATTTCATCTAGTGAAAATATACTCATAATATTCCCTCCCCCATAATTGCATCTCTTTTGAGCAAAATAGGACTCAAAAGAATCCATTGTATCTCTTTTGAGTGAAAGATTGCTAAAAAAATATTGGACTAGGAACTCCCTTTTATAACAGTCCTATGACAAATTATTCTTTAACTTTGATGATAAAATTAAGAAATTTTGAATTCATATTTGAAACACAATAACAACCTCTAAAGTTGTTACTTACTAGAAGAAGTCAAAAAATGCAAAATTAATGATCCAAAATAAAGGTAGATTTTTACTCTATGCTTCTATATGAGGACAAGAAAAAAAAATTGTTGTTGTTGTGAAAGGCTCATAGGACTAGAATAATGAAAAATCCAGAAGGAGGATACAATTTCATTTACTTGAGGTTTGGAAAAGGGGAGGTATAGAAAGCGATCTTCATTGGAGTCATGAAGATCTTTACATATGTATAGTAATTTGTGATGAACCAAATTTGGTTGTTTTCTCAATTTTTTGAGGCTAATTGATGTTTTTGACATTGTGTTTGACCAAATTGGAGTGCAATTAGTTCATTTTGTACTTCATTTTTCAAATTGGTGGTTTAGCCTTTTTTCATGTGTTGATATCCAGATGTGTATGGATTAGTTGAAGTGGGATGGGTGTTTTTTTCCTAGTTGGTTGTCGGTTGAGTCAATTGGCATGTTGCTTATTGGTTGCCTGACTTCTAATTAGATTGGAGGATTTGGCCGTATAGGCTACCCATTGTTGAGAGAGCCTAGTGTGAGTCTAGCCTCCATATAAGGTATTTTATTGTCTTGAATATATTGAGGAGATTAAGTTGCCTAATTGGATTAGTGTTTGTGTGGAGTGAGTGTAATGTATATTGTAAAAATAATTGTTGTGTGGAATATTGCTTATATGCTGTGAAGTTGGCCAAATTGGAGATTATGAGATTATTTGAATTAAGTTGTAAAGTGTTGTTGTGTGTGTTGATTCTAGTTTGAATCTATATTAATTGTTATGATTATGTGTATCTAATTGGAGTTGTTTTAATCACCATGCTTCAGTGTTTATATTATTTGATGTTGTTTTTATTATTTGATGTCATTGTAGTCAGTGCATGTGTACATTTGTAACATCTTGGAAAGAAATCCACCTAATTGGGTTGTTGTGAAATCAGTCAATTTAGTATAATGTTGAGTGTAATTGTGTCAAGTAAATGTTGAGTCAAATATGGGAGAGTATCTATGAATTCCAAGTAGAGTAATTCATTTTGGTAGAGTTTAAATAATTTTGCAAGATCTGAAATTTGTATGATCTCATTGTGATCTAATTAGTTGAATGAAGAGGTTAATTCCAAATTGAGATAAGTGGGTGTATATTGAAATTGAGTTAGTTGTAATTTTTCATACCAAATTGAAAGATTTAAGTACATATTATTTTGAGAGTTATCTATTATAAACCAATTAGGATTGGTAAAAGAGAGTTGATGGAAATTATAAGAAGTAGATTTGCCAAGTGGGAAGAATTGAATGAGTTGTCCGTTAAGTATGAGTTATAGAAATTTTATCTAATTGAGGAGTTGTAAACAAGATTACATATATCTAAATGAAAGAGGGGTCAAATCCTAAGTTGGTGAACAATAGTTGAAAAAATCTTAGTAAATCAAGTTGTAGCTGGTTGTATTGGAGTGGAGGTCATATCAAGCCAATTCAAAGTATCATACTGCATTGCTGTATGCTATAAAGACCAATTCAGACCAAAGTTAATTGATATTAAAACCTATTTGGAGAAAGTTAAAGAAAAAAAAGTGAAGGAGAAAGTTAAAGAGGGGTGAAACTGCAAGAAAAGCTAAAGAAATGAAAGATAAAAGAGTTGAGAGTGTAATTAGGGAGAATCTCATCCCTTGTGGCCTTTAAGAGTGGAGGGAATAAATGTTATAATTAGCTTACCGCACGAGGATTGATCAAATATCCTACTTAGAAGAATATTCCTTGCCTTAATGTTTGGACCTAGCTGAAATTATATTAGCAGCCTATTGAGTTGTCTCCTCGAATGAATTTAAATACTAAAAGAATTGAATTCCAAATTGGTTCTCAATCTCATTCTACAATATGTAGATATAGATGAATATGCAACATGTGGATGAAAACTCATTATTAATTCAAAGCCAAATATGTTCATCCAAAATGGAACAATATTCTTTGTACATTTTGTAGCAATTGGGCAATTTCATTCATTGTAAAGGGAGATTGTTCATATATTGTCAAATATCCTCCCTCACAAAACTATTGCTTTTGAGCTATAAATCGCCGCCCCCTTGAAAGACCATTTAGAGTTATAACAAATTGTTGACTATCCCATACATACATGAACAAAGGGCTTTGATGTATCACAAAAGAGTTCAAAGAAGTTCACCTTAGTTTGACTTTCCTATTGAAAAATATGTACCCTTTGAACTTCCACATCAATGGTTAAGATTTATTAGGAGACAATTGGTTATTTCAAATTAAAAACTTGATATTTAAACAACAATTTTTAAGCTGGATGTACCAAGTTAAGGATCCTACAAAGGTAGGACTATCAAAAAAACATTCTTTACTTAAGCTTGATGTACACAAATGGAATCAATGTTACAATTAAAGGTTTCATTTTTCTTATGAAAGAAAAATCACAATTTCTCCCCAAATCCCCCCCTCCCCAAAATAATCTTTTAGACATTTTCTGAATTTTAAAGGTCAAAACTTCCAAAAAATCTTAAACTTCCAAAAAACACTCATTGGGAGACAAGCTACTGTAGAAGATGTTCCGTTTTCCCACAAAATCTGGAGGATGAATAGTTGCACTTCTGTCCTACATGAAGAGATTCTTTGTCATTCATCGACCAAAAAATGGCTTCCGCATCATTTAGGGGCTGAGCTTAGTTACCTTGGGAAGAAGCAAATTCCAAAGCTTCTGAGATGCTGGGGGTATGGGGAGCTGCGACATTGGGACTTGGGACCAACTGGGTAATTATGCACCCTTGCCACCAGTTTTTCTTGACCAACCAATGAGCATATTTATTTAGTGCTCCCCCATGAATAGTGTGGGCTAGACCAGAATTTGAACACTAAATAAATCTCACAAATATCACCACCCCATGCCTCATGCCATATGGCGCCCATCTCCCAGCCATTTGAAAGGAATAAAAAAGAATTGATGGACCAAACTCTCCTGCCATTATTGTGAATGAGTACACAAGTTGAAAGGATCTCACAATTGTATACATTAAGGTAACAAATCCGGAAATCGCCCACCAAAGAGCTGCAAACTGAATTTGGGGGATGCAAAGCTTCTTGAAATAATTTCCAGAAAATTTTCCTTGAAAGAAAAGTAGAATTGGCATCTAACACAAGTTGTTTCATGTTTTTTGGAGCTTTGTAGAATTAGTTATGACGTTTTGAAGTTGAAATGACACAGGGCTCTAAAATCGTCCACCTAAGAGCTGCAGCCGAATCTGGGGGAGGCAAAGCTTCTTGAAATAATTTTCAAAAAAAATTCCTTGAAAGAAAAGTAGAATTGGCATCTAACCCAAGTTGTTTCATATTTTTTGGAGCTTTGTAGAATTAGTTATGAAGTTTTGAAGTTGAAATGGCATAGGGCTCTAAAATTGTCCACCTAAGAGCTGCAACCGAATTTGGAGGAGGCAAAGCTTTTTGAAATAATATTCAAATAATTTTCTTTTTTTTGAAAGACAAGTAGAATTGGCATTTAATTCAAGTCGTTTCATATTTTTTGGAGCTTTGTAGAATTAATTATGAAGTTTTGAAGTTGAAATGGAATAGGGCTCTGAAATTGTCCACCTCAGAGCTGTAAACGAATCTGGGGGGAGGCAAAGCTTCTTGAAATAATTTCCAGAAAAATTTCCTTGAAAGAAAAGTAGAATTGGCATCTAACCTAAGTTGTTTCATATTTTTTGGAGCTTTGTAGAATTAGTTATGAAGTTTTGAAGTTGAAATGGAATAGGGCTCTAAAATCGTCCACCTCCTAAAATGGATACTATTTGTATACTGCTAAAGGCTATGAAAGAGCAACATGTACACATAGTATACATTTCAAGATGTGGGTGTTTTTAGAGCCAGTGCAATTTCAGAGCATGTTACCTTAAACCCTAAAGGATTTTGATATGTTTTCATCAAAACTGCTCCAAAACTGCCATCTCTAGTACAAGTACCAAATTTTTGAAAAAAAACATTTTGATACATCTAACCATAGGATCTTATATCACTTTGCTTTGAGAATATGTAGAAAAATTTTCAGAAATTTTCACTGTGTAGATTGCAAGATATTAGCGTTTGAAGTAACAAAAATCCTTTTTTTGTCCTTGCGAAAAACTAGGCAGCTACACTCCTTAAGGTCAGATCATTATGAAAAAATGTCCAAAATGGTGGTTACTCTTTGCATTCATTCTTCAAGGCAAGTTGGCTACATGCTTGAAAATTTTCAAATCATTTGGAATTGTACAACATATAGGAAAAAAATAGTAAGTAGTGAAAAGTAGAAAATGATTCAAAATACAAAATTGTTAACAATTTATTTATAAAATTGAAAATTTTCAATCCCAATGGTTGTAATGTGTAATAAATAATCTACACCCAGTTTTTTTTTTTTAAATTCCAAAAATATTGAAAATTGAGTTTAATAAAGGACTTTGAAGTTTATTTTAGAATAGAGATTCCATAACTACCTTCAAACTACCCACAACCTAAAACTCCTCATAACTCTTCATCTTATTAATCAAAATGGAATGATTCAAAGATATTCATCTATAAATAAATCTAGAAAACCAATTTCAATTTCTTTTTTAAATAGTGATTTTTAAAAAAGTTTTTTTTCTGCCCAGACTACCTATTGAATAAAAAAAACTAGATTTCATACAATAAACTTCTTAACCATGTAGTCAAAAGTTATGAAAATTGTTGGGTCATAAAGCTACTCTTTGGGCATATGTTGTGTGAAAATTTCAATGAAAAAAAGAAAGAAAATCCCATTCATAGTGAGTTGCCCAAGCTCACTTTTTTATGAAAAAATGTCCAAAATGGTGGTGCTTCTTTGGACTCTATTTCGTAGACAAGTTGGCCACATGCTTAAAAGTTTTCAAATCATTTGGATTTGTACAACATATAGGAAAAAATTAGTAAGTAGACAGTAGTAGACAATGATTCAAAATACTTGTGAAAATATTGAGTTGTTAAGAATTTAAGTATGGAATTGAAAAATGCCAATCCCAATGGTTGCAATGTTGTAATAAACAATCTACATCCTATGATTTTATTTTTTTCCAAAAATATTGAAAATTAAACAAGAGAAAAGACTTCAAAGTTTATTTTAGAATAGAGAATCCATAACTACCTACAAGCCAAAAATCCTCATAACTTTCATCTCATTGATTAAAATAGAAAGATTAAAAGCTTTACATGTATAAGTAACTTTAGAATACCAATTTCAAATTTTTGATTATAAAAAAAGTGATTTTTTCTTATCTGCCCAAAGTGCCCATTTATAAAAAGAAGTAACATATTAGGCCATAACTTTTGATATATATTTCCAAATGTCATGAAATTTATTGCATATGAAAGATATTCCTTGTACCCACCTTCTACTACAATTTGGGTAAAAAATATAGAAATCTCTAGTCACATGTACTTGCCAAAAATTGCAATGTAGCTAAAAATGCATGTTGGTCATTTAGGGGTATACAACATCCTCAAACTCTATTGTTAGATTGATTATAGAATGGCTATATTTCCCTAAAACTAAAATACATGATAATTTTGAAGAATAAATGTGAATTTTCTATATATTTTCATCTTTCATCTTTCAATCCTTATATCCCTTATTCTATTATTATCATACTTGATTTAATTGAAGATTTGACTTTACATGGATATGATTGGTATACTACAATAGGCATACCATTTATAGTTATTGTAGAAGGTAGCTAGGTTGAATTACCAAAAGTATTCATTTTTTAAGCTTAACTCCTAAAGACTTTTGACTATGTTTTTACCAAAACCGCTCTCAAATTGCCATTTCTAGTACAAGTACCAAATTTTAGAAAAAAAAACATTTTTAAACACAAGTGACTATAGGATCTTCTAGTACTTTAGTTTGATAAGATGTGGAAAAATTTTCAAAAATTTCCACCATGCACATTGCAAGATATTAGCATTTGAAGTGACAAAAATCCATTTTGGGGCTTTGCAAGAACCAAGCATCTACACTTCACAAGGTCACATTTCTATAAAAATATGTCCAAAATGGTGGTTATTCTTTGGATTCATTCTTCAAGGCAAGTTAGCTACATCCTTGAACAATTTCAAATAATTTGGGATTGTACAACATATAGGAAAAAAATAGTAAGTACTAGAAAAAAATAGAGAATGATTCAAAATACTAAATTATTAACAATTTATTTTTTATATTAAAAGATTCCAAGTCCAATGCTTTTTATGTTGTAATAAACAATATACACCTAATATATTGATTTATTTCCAAAAACAATGAAAATTGAGTTAATTAATAGACTTCAAAGTTGATTTTAGAGTAGAGATTCCATAACTACACGTAAAACTCTACTCGCAAACTAGAACTCCTCATAACATTCATCTCATTAATCAGAATGGAATGATTCAAAGCTTTCCTCGTACATATAAATTTAAAAAATAAATTTCAAATTTTTATTTCCTAAAAAATGATTTTTAAAGAAGTTTTTTTAGTTGTCTAGGTTGCTTGCCAAGCAATGAAAACTACATATCATACAATAATTTTTTAACCATGTAGTCAAAAGTTACAAAAATTATTAGGTCTTAAAGCTACTCTTTGAGCACATGTTGTGTGAAAATTTTAAATAGAAAAAATAAAATTCCATTTGTAATGAATTGCCAAAAACTGCTATATTGCCAAAAAAACATAGTTTAGGGTTCTAAAGGTTAAGCCATCATCTAAGGCCCTTCTATATTGTTGTGTTATGAGAGCCCATTGTGGTAATATATTAAAGCCTATCTAAGCATCCAAGTAAAAACTATAGTGAGTCTACAAAAATTCAATTGATCTTGTCCTTTTTCTTGTAGGAAAAATAATTAAAACACCCTTCAACATCCAATTCTTTTTTCCCCAAAAAATAAAACCAACAATACCTTCCATATGAAGAAAGGATCAACCACCAATACAATTTGTTGAGCATGATGGGGGCACTAAATTGCACCAATTGAAAATAAATTTCTATTTTTTGTCATATAAAGTAATTTGCTTTAGCCCAAAAAATTCCATTTCTATTTAAACTATACATGAAGTCACCAAAATTGGATGAAAAAGCATTCATAAAATTAGATGAAAGTATATTAGAAAATGATGGATTGTTGATAAGAAAAGGGGGTGGGTAAACAATGACATTTCAATATGTATATATCAATTAGTTTGAAAAATTATTAATATTATTAACATTCAATAAGTACAAATGTCAGTACAAAATTCATTCTATTTAATGATAACAATATTTTTGTGTGTCAAAAAAAGTTTTATTCAAATGTGATAAGTAGATTTTACTAAATTTGGAAATAGAGTTTAGGATATTTTTTTTGACTTCTGAGCTTCCAAATACATTTTTAAATACAACACTATTGATTGTTACAATGCTATAATGCTTTATATAATCATATATAAATATTGGGTGCCTATATAAAATTTGTTCTTGTGTTGTATATTTCCCCAACTTTATTTCTACTTCTAAAAAAGAATCAATAGCCATCAATTTCTCATTGGTGAGAAATGTTTTTCAAAATGCTCTAAAAACCAACAAATCCAACAAAACTTTTAGGTCATTTTGTTAATAATATCTTCAATGCATGATATATAGTACATAAAAGCTTGGATCAAATTAACAACTTTGATAAAATCTTTGTAAACTAAACTTAAACGGTTTCACTTCAGTGAATCACTTCAATGTAAATTTCAAATGGTTTTTTGTGAACTCTTCAATATAACTTAATTTTGGAGATATCTTTCACCTAAAACTAGAAGAGGCATAGTTAATTCACCTTTTCACTTTCTTGATGTTAAAGAGCAAGTAAATTAGGAAATAGGAAGAGAATAGAGGATAGAAAGATGTTTCAAAAAATAGATTTCTAAACTTCTTTGATAATGTGGAACTTTCTTGGAGATTTGAAGAGTTATATTAAATCTTTGATTGTAGCTCAAATTGTTCAAAAGTAAATTCCAAGGTGTCATATCACTATTTAAGGTTCAAAAAAGTCTAGACTTTCTAAATTTTTGTAAATTAAAGATACACATTTATTACGTCACAAGCACACTTTACACCCCTCACAAAATATGGGTTTGTTCTATGTTGCCAACATCCATTGCAAGCTGGCATTGAAGGCTCACGACAATTTTTGTTTTATGAATACCTTTTCAATTGTGACAAGTGCATTGAAGCGTACGGGTGGTCTTCTGGTTCATCGCAAAGTTTGTCATCTTGGAGACTAAGGATTGATCTTGATGGTGCATGTGAAACCCTTCTGGCTTATTGCAAGGTGAATTCAAGTTTCCTTAATCCAATTATGGATTTGAGGATACTTAAATTACCTTGGAATTCGCTGCATGGCTTTTTAGATAAATTTGTTTTGAATTTCAAAATTCCCAAAGTACACTAATTTGGACTTTTTTCACCTTTTTTTTTACAACTTATTAATTTATTTGACATGTACTTCCAATTAAAATAATAGGGTTTTTTTAAGTCTTTCAAAGATTTCTTCTATCTTGGTACTTTGAAGATGATCACAACCCATTTAGAGTACTACTAGTGTATATCACTTAATTCAAGCTCTAATATCTCCATTTCATGCTTTTGAGTTTTGCATTTTAAGATAGAAGGGGACTTAGAATATAGCATTTAAATAATCTACAAGTATAATTCATAAATATTTATAGATTAGAAGTTAATAGACACTTTGAAATACTTGAGCAATTCCTATCCATGTTTAGTCTAATCAATAACATGTCCACTTCAATACAATAATATGTAGTTTGTTTGGACCTAATCAATAATTTTTGATAAAATATAAAACTAAACAATGATTGAATCACTTGTTGGTAACTTTATATGGTATTTTGTGAACTCTTCAATATAATTTGACTTTGAAGATATTTTTCACCTAAAACTAGAAGAGACATAGAAAGAAAGTTAATTCACCCTTTCACTTGTTTGATATTGAAGAGCAAGTGGACTAGGATATAAAAAAAGGATAGAGATAGAAGATAAGAAATTGTTTTAAAATATAGATTTCTAATTTTTTTTGATGATGTGGCACTTGCTTGGGGATTTGAAGGGTTATATTAGATCTTTGATTGAAGCTCAAATTGTTCAAAAGTAAATTCTAAGGTGTCATTTTACCATTTAAGGTTCAAAAGGGCTAGACTTTCTAAATTTTTGCAAATTAAAGACACAAATTTACTACGTTCCAAGCACCCCTCACACCTTCATGGGCTATAGGTTTGTTTTATAGTGCCAGCATCCATTGCAAGCTAGCATTGAAGGCTCGCGCCAAATTTTGTTCTATGAATAGCTTTTCACTTGTAACGAGTGCATCGAAGCACATGGGTGGTCTCCCGGTTTATGACAGAGTATGTCATTATCGAGACTAAGGTTCGATCCCCCCAATGTGCTTAGAAACCCTCCAAGCAACTTAGAGGTGGATTCAAGTTTCTTTGATCCAATTGTGGATTTGAGGATACTTAAATCAACTTCTAAGGTGCTTGGGTGATTTTTTTAAGAATTTTTTTTCATGTTTTTTGTTATTATAAGTTATTTCAAAATTAAAAAAGAACACCTATTTGGCATTTTTTCGCCATTTTCTTTTTGCAACTTATTAAAACATTTTACACATACTTCCAATAAAAGAATAGAAATTATTAAGCTTTTCTGAAGCCAATTTTGTATTGGTAATTAAACACCATCACCCCATTTAGAGTTTCGTCACCCAATTCAAGCTTTCTTGCCCTCTTCTCATGACTTTTAATTTTGCACCTCGAATTAGATAGGAACTTCAAGTGTAGCCTATATAGCCAATGTCCTTTAAATAATTTACAAATGAAGGTACATTTCATTAGTATTCATAGGTTGTAAGTTATCAAACATCTAAATAATTCCTCGCTATTTTGACAAGGGCTAAATATTTATTGGGAAAATAGTATGGTTTCAAACCGGATAATACCCATTGAAAGAGATTCTAAAAGCAAACAATCTGTTCATGTGGTGCAAGCATCTCCAATTCTCAAACCGGATAATACCGGTAACTTGGACCCCTTTCCTTTACAGTTTAAAATTTACAGTTTAAAATTTACAGTTTAAAATTTACAGTTTAAAATTTTTAAATATAAAAATCTATCCCTTGGCCACCGCAACAGAATGAGGCCCATGAATCAGCATGGGATCAACTAATTGAAAAGGGGCAGTCATGGAATCTTTTCATTCGTCACCGAATGATATCCAGAACCGTTTGGATGATAATTTGGATGATAAAATCCCACCACCACCAAAAAAGATCGCCACGTGGATTCAATATATTGATTTTTTACCCCTTGAAAGTCTCAGAAACTAAAAATGGGCCAATGAGAATCCTTCATGCCCTTTGTGGCTGCCACTCAACCCCCCTCAATCAAACTGAACCGCCCAGCAGGTGGATGGATTTCATCCAACTAATGAACTTCGATGCCACTTTGCGTACAGAAGCAACGAATAAAGATATGAACTAATGAAGACATTCATCCAAAGCAGTCCCAACCGTTCTAATAAAAGAATACATCCAAAATCGCAAGTGGACCATTTGATTGAAGACGTTCATCCATATCTTCTTCTCATTGGAAGCGGTCTTCACGCAGAATGAACAGAACGAACGAATGAAGTCTTAGACTAATGGATGTCAATCATCCATGTCAACTACCGCTGTTCATGTGGATGCGACCTATGGAGTGGATCCGACGAATGAGAACATTCATCCATATCTTAGAAGTCATCGTTGTCGTCGTGAGCTTGGGTGAGGCGCCTTGTTGGCTATGGCGATGGCCTGAGCCAGCCAGCCAGAGGTACGAGGTTCTTCGTCGTCCCGGTGCTCAGCATTATTCTTCCACGGCATCCTTGCGGGTGGTAACCTACCAACCGCTCTGCCTCGTCTTCCTGCGCTTCCTTCTCTTGCAGTCTCACCTTGCGGTTCTGACGTGTTTTTTTGAGAGTTTTTGGTGCAAATTGGTGGAGGTTTTGCTTATTCTTAGCTCTGGTTTTGGAAGGACTTTTTTCTTAATTTCATTTAGCTCGAATTTGCGTATTTTTTGTCAGCGGATTGTGTGTGACTTTTCGAGGTCGGCCTTCGTGGAACAGGATTTTAGGATTTGAAGATTGGCAGTAAATGTCGCCTGATGCTTGAGGCTACGTTCCATGTTTTCCCCGTCATCGCCATTTGAAGTTTCGAGAATTTGGTTACGTAGCAGTTTGTGTTTGCTTCCTTAGTCTCTTTAGTTTCTCGGCTCCCGTGGTTGTTTGTGTGTGGAGATTTTGCGGCCTTTTGTGATGGTGCATGCGGTTAGGGTAAATTCTTGCAGGGAGTGCAAGAACTAGTTCTTTTAGTGCAAAGGAATTGTGGTAGCTCGGAAGGCGGACAGGGAGAGCAGAATTCTTGAGTCTTTCAAGGAGGTGGCAGAAGATTGCTAGCATGAGGGCGGTTGCCACGGTGTCTGCTCCACTTCGTGTGGACACTCTCTCTTCCACTCAAATAGTTTGTCGAACGAACTTTCCTAATGCGTCAGGATGCCTCGCCACGCAGCCTGTGGCGCAGCAGCAACGGGGGGCTACAACCCTCACCGGGTGCAGCAGCTTTCACAGAGTCGTGAAAGCCTTGGATACAGGACGTCAGAATAGCCTTAGGTTCCATCCTAGCGCCTTTGCCTGCCGGTGTTCAGCTTCCGAAGATGCAAGCAACGTGCCACGGGATAGTCAAGGATTGCGGAATGAACAAATTGACCATGGAGGAATTCAGGACGAAGCGGGGCCTTCATCTGTGTGGGATTTACCGTCTCGGCACAAGCAGATGCAGGTGTGTTTACTGGCTCCTGTATTCCAAACAATGCGTGTTCAGTATGTAAACTTTGTGGATCTTAGTTCTCTTTGTGTCGATGCCTGTAATTTGACGTTATTATGGACGGTTCTGTTTTGGCCGTGTGTGTTAATTGTGCTGAAATGGAATGACTGTTGGCTTGCGGTTGCCAATCCTTCTCTTTAGAATCAATGTAGCTTTCAAGCGAGGTTCTTCTGTGTAGAGGATTGGCATATTTAACCATCCTTCTGTTCGCACGGGTGAACTTGGATGTGCATCATGCTTCGCTTGATTGGCCATATATAATCAAGCGGAATTATGTCTTTCTCGTTGTTCATTTTCTCATCTTGATTATAAATCGAAAATGGCACGCCGAATCCATCGGGCTAGCATTGTCAGACTTATTCATGAAACTTCCGTGCATTCGCCGATGTGTAAAACCGCAAGCAAAGCTTAGATTGGCTTGGCATTCGAGGATTGAGTGCGAGGGGTGGATTTTATTGTTCGGGTTTATGATAGTTTTATGAAACACAGTGAGGGGCCTGCAAGAATTCACTGAATTCAGTGAATGGATAAGGTCGTGGCATTTTTCCAACTGTGCACGATTATGGGGTTGAGAAGGACAGGGTTCACATGAATGTTTTGGGGATCAGATTACCAGAAAAATGTCAGTCAGTGGTCCAACATGTGTAAGGGTAGTTCGAATAGAGTTGAATTACAGGCAGAGCCGTGAGTTTTGAGTAGTTTCTTTAGAGCGCAGCGTAAACTGTGAAGTCCGGCATGGGCGCAGGCTGCGGCTGCCAAAATGGGAGACCCACTGCGTGACATGGTTAGCAATGCTAGCAAGAAGCTGCAAGGCTACTTGGAAAATCACAATCATGTCAAGATGAAGGAAGAAGTTGATGATAAGCTCGTGCCTGAGCAGGAGACAGAGCAGGAGAGCGACTGGACGAGATGGCAAAAAGTGTTCGCAGAAGTTGAAGCGAGTGAAAGCGAGAGCAATTGGTTGAAGGTAAGTGAGTTTGCTTCATGAATCTTTTGGACCATCTATGCCTTTTGATAATCTATCATGTTTAGAATAAGAATTCTGATTATAGTTTGGGTTGGTAATTGTTGTTTCTCTAGGCTCAAATTGAGGAAGCTGTTAAGAGGGAATCTTTTGAAGATGCTGCAAGGTTGAAGACCCAACTGGATATGGTGACAAGTAAAGACATCGTTGCAGAGGTCACTAGTGAACTGAAGGTACTAACCTAACTTTATTATTCTTTCAGTGGGCTATTGTTTGGGAGTTGGAGCTGTTGCCCATCATGTGTCGACTTGAATTTCAACACCTCAATTTAAGCAGGAACGTCATTAATTTCTCTACGAGATACTCTTAAACGATTCACTTAAGTCATGTGTTCGTGTTTTTTTGGTGCACACCAGAGAGCTTTGGCTGAGGAACGTTACGATGATGCTACTTTGTTCAGGGACAAAGCAGGTGCCGGCCTGGTAAGGGTTTGATTTCTTTATCTTGCGTCAGCACTCTGTATCTTTTTGCTATTTGAGTAGATGATTGGACAGAACGATATTTAGGGTTTATGTTGGTCAAACCTACTTATATTTTTACTTATCTGTCAATTGTACATTGCAATCGGTTGACAGAGCGAGACATCTACTTTAACAAAATTATGGCGACATCCTATTTCGTCTTTTCCGTTTCTTGTTTGACTGCTCTCTCATGTGTGCCTGGCTTAATCAGGTTGGTTGGTGGGTTGGTCTTGCGGAAGGAGGAAATGATCCTTATGGTCGAATTATTAACATATATGCGTCTCATGGAAGGCTCGTTGCAAAAGGCTACAGCGCAAGGTTTGGTCATGGACCTTTCACGTGTTGAGAGCTTTTGGGGGGTTTCATTCTCATTTGAAGGCACGAGGGCGTAGTTAAATGTTACTGCAAGAATAAAGCTCAGTACTTATGGGGGATATGTTTGTTGAACTTCTTTCAGGCAATTGGCTACGGCTGCAGCTGGTGTTCCTTTATTTGAGATCTTTATTACGAAGAATGGTGAAAGAGATTATGGGCAACAGGTGACTTTGGTTGATTTTTTTCAGGCTCAGAATTGAAACAATTTTCTTACTTTTGCACAAGATTGCTGTAACCAGATATATATGTCTATTATCTCCAACGAGATTTCTAAGTTACGAAATTGCAAAGTTCATGGTTGTGGATAATCAACTGCCCAGTTAGTTTTGCAGATGGGAATTATGAAAGAATGTGATCTCTAGTGCCCATGATCTCATATCATTTGGCTGGGCCTTAATTCTTTTTTCTCTTCATAAGTTGCAGATGTGTCTACTCATTTGAACCCGTGTCTACGAGTTTGGCTCGCGTTACAGCTTTAATGATTTACATATTCACTTGACAGGCTGTATACTTGCAACGAGATTCTGCTATGGCAACAGGGTCTTCGCCTGGCTCGACTAAAGCTGTCGACACAAATGTGTTGGATGTTGAGAACTCAGCCAGAGACGAGGATGCTAGTGATACGGTGAAAGAACACTCAGAGGATACTTCAGACAATGGAAAGGGAAAGGCTGGGGATGCCGCATTGTTGGAAGAGCCTTTAAGTAAAATTATGAGTTTTTTGAAGGATCGCATGCCAGATGTCAAGCTGAAAGTGTTTAAGGTAGTCTCCCTGCTCGTTGTTGGGAAAACATAAGTTGGGTGTGCTGCTTACATATATATAAATCTTCTCATGTTGAATCATGTCTGAGAATATAAAATTTCAGTTTGTTAGCGAGGGTACTGTTAAAAGCGTTGAACTACTGTATGGTTTTGATTACCTGATTTTAAAAGGGTGTTTCTACACACGCCACTTTCTGAGTTCCAAGTCTGTTTGTGTTCCAGGTTATCGCGCCAGAAGGTGCGGAGGCCGAGGTTCCCAAGATAGTGGAGCAGTTGATGGAGCAGGAGGACTCCAGCAGCAGTAAGCATCAGGATCTGCCGGGGGCTAGCTCCAACAATACTAATAGCAATAGCGGGGCTGAGAAGAAGGGATTAGGTAGCAAGTTTCCACTTGACGGGAAGATGCCTGTAGGAGGCATCGGTGAAGTAGAGAAGGAGTCCCCCATTCGGTTAGTAGTAGGGGGAGTATTACAGAATAATGTAGATTCCGAGCCTCCCAAGCTTCCTGTGCGAGTTCCAGCTAGGATTGAACATCAAGGGCGAAATGCTTTTACCTTCCACATTGAGGATCCAGGTAGTACGCCAGCCGGAGCTGTCGCATCTAAGGAATTAGCACCATCATGGAAAGTGGCGACCATTGCAACTCAAGCGTCAGCTGATTTAATGCCGGATGATGTTGCCAAGGTTCTTTGGAATGTCGAGAAGGTGCCTGTGAAGGTCAGTAAGGCAATGGTTTGTCACGGCACGAGTGTTTCAGGACACTGTAGTGCTTGCTTCATTGAATTTTAGCACAGCTAGAATTGTTTGTCTTGTTTAACATGTGATATTTCTCCTATGAACACAACGAGGGCCGGGGTGGGCTATCTTTGCAGAACTGTGTGGTTCTAACTTTCTATTTCATGGTTCAGGTATCCAAGGAGATGGGGGAAATTATCAGGCTTGCTGTCAGCCAAGCACAAAGACGGCGCGGTTTGTTTACCAGCACTAATTTTCGCCGGATCAATGTGTCCGAGAGTAGCACAGATCCCCTTTGTGGTGCGCCTCTCCCTTTCCTCATGTCGTAGATTTGTTGGTCTGATATTGTTGAGGTTAGCTGTGGTTTCATGATCTCTTTTAGGTTTTAGTAATTTGATCTAACTTGGGGATCCCAAATTGTACAGGACTATATATAGGTGCTTTTGGACCTTATACTTCTGAAGTCGTGCAACTGCAACGAAAGTATGGTCATTGGGAAAGTGACGATGCTAGCTCGAGCGGACAAAAGCTCGAGTTTTTTGAATATGTAGAGGCAGTGAAGTTGACCGGCGATTTGAACGTTCCTGCTGGCCAGGTATGCTTTCTCTTCGAACCAGAGTTACTCCCTTTTTGTGCATTATCACCTGGCAACATTTTTCAAAATGTATCCGCAGCATGCATGTGGACATCGTCGTCTAGGCAGGGACTCTTTTCGCCTGCCAAAATGAGGCTTTAGTACCTTCATGACGATTCTTTATAATGGAGGATCAAGCAATTGACATTTCTTGGAAACAGGTGACGTTTAGGGCTAGAACAGGGCGAGAAAGTCGGCTTTCTCATCGTGGAGCGTATCCTGAGGAACTTGGAGTGGTATAATTCTATCCCTACAAGGTCTTTTTTGATGATTGATGATATTAAGAGCTCCCCTCAATGGAAATTGCCCGCCAATCTAAGGCTAGATGAAGCATGGTTTTCTATAGTTCGCCATGCTGAGACCTCTTCATCCATCTCGCAGGTGACAAGGTACAAAGGGCAAGGAAGGTTGGCTGAACCTGGTTTTCGTAATCCCCAGTGGATTGATGGTGAACTTGTGCTCCTTGACGGAAAGGTTCGTCCGTCTGTCTGTTCGACCCTACTCTTCTCGGTTCACTCTTGACGAGTGTCCAAAGCTTGTTACATTTTCATGTCAGAATATGAAAATATGAGAGTTTATGATTGGAGATTGACACTCAACCTGAATGAAATTTGCAGGGTGGAGGTCATACAAATGGAGCAGCACTCGGCTTTGTATACTCGGTCCCTGAACGTCATTTCCTCGTGCTTTTCAAGAGGTTGAATCTGAGCCTAGATTAGGATTATCCCGTGCCTTTATTCACTACTTATTGCGACTGTCGGTAATATGTAAAGCTTAGTAAGAGAGATAAATGCAGCGTTGATCTACGACCTTAGCTTAGGTGGTATTGTAGTACCGGTATGCTTGAGGCCTCAAAACAGAGGTCAATCCATGAAAGCTGTTGTGACCTCTTGAATCTGTATATTGCCATATCTAGTAGAATTGGTTTTCTTTTCCTTCTACATAATCTACCTTCGAACTTTCGAGACTTGTCTTCCACCTCTTGTTCACTGAATGTGTTGTACTAAACAATATGAGCCAACGTAGCCTTGCACTCTTCAGTATCCATTTCTGAGCACCGCCTGCTGCGTATGCGTTTTCTTTTTTCCTTCTTTACGTATTCCAAAACTAGAACGGCGTGTGAGGCTGTGAGGCTGTCTCAAAAGTTGTTCCAATAGTTTTAGTAACAAGCTTCAAAATTTGTGTAGTTTGTGAAAGTGAAATAAAAATAGCAATCAGACTTTATCCAAAAAAATGGACCCCCCATAATGAACCTTGAAGTGAATTTATTGGAATAATTTATGCAAATGAAGAAAAACTAATTCAATTGCCTCTTCATGTGTGATATTTTATCCTTGTGTTTTTTTATAATTGGATAATTGATAAATTTAGGATATAAAATCTGAACATATATAGTAGGAAATTGGAAGGCCATTACTAGGTATAGTAGAATCTCTATTAAGCAAAGGGGACAAGACTAGTTTGATACATTATATAAGAGGTTATTAGAATGTTCCCATGGAAGGCATGCCAAGTGGGGTTTGCTGTGTTGTTTAGAAGAGCCCCACCCCTAAGTTTTATCCTATACCCTACGCCTTACATAGGATTTGGATATGGCAACACTTTGTCAATGTCTTGATGCATGAGGCCCAAGACTTTGATGGGCCTTTGAATTATACACTAGAAAACTTTGAATTCAAGCATGATATTAAATAGAGCCCCAAGATAGCACCCCATTAAGGATTGTGATTAGATTCTAAATAGGAAAAAAAATTTAGGTTGATCATGTGCATCTTGAGTGTAATTGTGTATACTGTGGGTCTTGATTCCTCAGCCACTATTATTACAATATTCACCTTTTTGCATTCACAAGCCATGTGCCCCAACTTGTCCTAGTGGTCAATTTGGGAAGATTCCAAATAATTCATGATGAATTGAATTGTTCAAAAGAAGTAGTAAAAAGAAAGTTGTAGATAGAAAATGGATTTTGTATTACACAAAGCAAATGGGAGGTTTCTATCCAAAAGACATAGCTAATAAATATACAATACACAACAAATACCAAGAATGTGGAATTTTGGTTGCATTATTGAAAACTTTATTGCTGATTGAGATGTTGATAAAGAAAAAAATAAAATGTGATATGTTGTGTACAATAGAGGCGTTCATCTAAGATGTTATTATCTAGAGATCTTTGAATGTTTTGTCCAAAATTCACTAGAAAGTCCAAAAGTAGTTAAATGTAGCATAGGCCAATAAAAAAATATAAATTACACATTGTAACATTCAAGTAATTTTTTATATTGTAAAAAATGATTAAAATCATTTTTTGTCATGTACATGTAACATTGCATTAACCCTTAAAGCCCTAAACTACATTTTTTGGCAATATAGCATTTTTAGGCAACTTACCACAAATGGAGTTTTTATTTTTTTAATTTAAATTTTTCACGTAACATGTGATTAATGAGTAGTTTCAAGGCCCAACAACTTTTATAACTTTTGATTACATGGTTGAAAATTTATTGTATAATATGTAGTTTTCAATGCATTAGGTAATCTAGGCAACAAAAAAAACTTCTTCAAAAATCACTTTTTTAAGAAATAAAAATTTGAAATTGGTTTTCTAGATTTATATATATGTCGAAAGCTTTTAATCATTCTATTTTAACTAATGTATGAAAGTTATGAAGAGTTTTAGTTTGCGGGTAGTTATAGAATCTCTACTCTATAAAAAAATTTGAAATCTTCTATTTAACTGAATTTTTAATATTTTTGGAAAAAATAAAAATAGTAGTTGTAGATTTTTTATTACAACATTACAACCACTGAAATTAGAATTTTTCATTTTCATAAATTAATTGTTAAAAGTTTAGTATTTTTAATTATTTTCTACTTCTTTCTATTTATTATTTTTTTCCTATATGTTACAATTCCAAATGATCTAAAACTTTTCAAGCATGTAGCCAACTTGCCTTGAAGAATGAATCCAAAGAGTAACCACCATTTTGGACAATTTTTTAATAACGATCTGACCTTGTGAAGTGTAGCTACTCAATTTTCATAGGACCAAAAAAAATTTCTATCACTTCAAATGCTAATATCTTGCAATCTCAAGGTGGAAATTTCCAAAAACAATTCCACATTTTCTCGAACTAGCATAATACAAGATCCTATGATTATGTGTCTAAAAATGTTATTCTTCTAAAATTTGGTATTTGTGCTAAAAATGGCAATTTTAAAGCGTTTTGGGTGAAATATAGTCAAAAACCTATAGGGATTAATTTTATGCCATCTCAATCCCTATAGTTTACCAATTTTCTTTTAGAAACAAAAATTTTATGGCACATGTTTGGTACATATTTTAATTATTCTTCATGGTGTTATGTGATAAATCACTAATAATGTATTTGAGAGATTTATATGAAACAAAATGTAACAACATTTTTATGGTGTTATGTGATAAATCACTAATAATGTATTTGAGAGATTTATATGAAACAAAATGTAACAAAAATTTTATGGTGTTATGTGATAAATCACTAATAATGTATTTGAGAGACTTATATGAAACAAAATGTAACAAAAATTTAATCTATAAAGGAAACAAAATTGAGGTGTCACATGTTAAAATTTTTAAATTAGATGTTTTTATATTGTAACTAAATTTTGGCATGTCACACCATTTTTTGCAATGTAGAAAGTGTGATCTTCACAAGAGTGCTTAAGCTATATTCATCCATAGACGTGGATGAACCATCCCAAATATGGACAAAATTTTAGTATGTATTCCAAAGCACAAACATTCATCAATACAAAATCTCAAATGTTGGTGTGAAAATTCTCATAGTTAATGGCTTTCGACCCTAAAATAGGGCTCTAAAATCTTTTAATCAAGTGTCACTAATAGCATAGAGAGCAATAGAGTCCTAGTTTGTTTAAACAATATTAACCATACAAAACTAAAATGTCCAATGGATGACTTTACTTTTAACTACAATATCTACATGATTGAATTAAATTCAAGACTGTTTAGTTGTTTTTTGATTAGTTTTATATGGGGTACTTTATCAAAAAAAATGGTACATTATCGAGTATATTTCGATACTTTGAGGGTTTTTTCCCTTAAAACTTGATTTTGATATTCAAAATGATTTCTTTTTATTTTGAGAATACGTGGAAAAATGAAGCTTCTAAATAGCAATTTTTGTGTTGCTTGAAAATTTTAAAAATTCCTTAAAATAAGCATTACAATGAAGTTTGAAGCTAAAGACCTATAACTATGTCTCTAAATATGGAGTGATATGAAATTTTTCTTTGAACTACAATGTTCTACATTGTAATTTACTTCTCTTTCAAAAAAATTAGATTTTTTGAAGATGATTTGTATTTGATATGAATTTTCTTCAATTTTTCTTCAAAAACTCATGGTAATTTGAAATTTTCACAAAATACTTTGAAAATTTTATGGCAGATATTAGACATGTGATTTCATCTCTAAAAAATAAATAGCCAAAAAATTCAATCATAAATAGAAAAGAAATGGAGGATATGAAATTAGGTACTTTCAAGTTTGAATACATGGTCATAGGTTCCATCCTTCAAGAGTTAACCTTGTAAGGATACTGTAGACCAAAGTGGTCCAATGGATGATAAAGAATACTTTTATGTAAGATGAAAGTGCATATGTTTATCTTTGAAATTTTGTGCAAAAGGGAAGGTCTTGGACAATAGTTTGACCTCTAATGAGTGTTTTCTTATTTTAAGTAAATGATTTACATTGTACCAAAAGGATGATTTCCATAGTGACTAGTCCACAAGGAGACAAAATTCTAATGATGAACATCTTCATTTCTATCCTACATAGAAGGATTCTTTGTCATCCATTGGAGAATTATCTAGTGCCTGGAGGTTCTTTGTAGGATTAAACCTTAAATGCCCAAAGCCTTTTTTGAGCTTTTAGGAATTCACTCTACATTGAACAAAATAACAACATTTTGCTATGTTTTTTTAAAAATGATTGCTATCATTTAAAAAAAAACTAGAACCATACAAATTCAAACTAAACATGTTGAAGAGCACATTAGAAAAGAAAACACAACCATATCACTTATGGATTGAAAGATTATAATGTTTGATCATGAGGGTGTTAAAACTACAAAAGTGATTTGAAGTATTTCAATCCTTTTTTCACATGTCAAATCTAAAAATTTGGTCACCCAAAAGAATAAAAGGATAAAGGGACTCACATGCATATCCCCAATCAATTTATGGCCTCTCAAAAATCTACTCTACAATTTTTTTAAATGAATTTCTAATGTGATTCTTTCTCCAAGATTTAGTGTATTTGAGGCTCATTTCCAAGAACCTTCAACACTATGGAAAGTCAGGATTGCAATGGACACCCTTACATGAAATCTTGAATAGAAAAATCATAATCAATCATTTTTAAAATCAAATTTCTGATGCTAAAAGTAGACTTCAAGAAGAATTTGTCAAAAATATGAACTACGAAAAATAGAAACTTGGTTAGGCTTTATTTAACTTCAAAGTTGACACCAAATTTGCTCCCATAAAAACCCCTGCCTGACCAGAGGTTGAGCCTTGGTGGTGACCAGAGGTCTTAACCACGGTCACCTCAAAACCAAACCACGGTTACGCTAACCCAAGTTTAATAACCATCCACCACACCTCAGCCACGAGATTGCTCCTCGAATCTGTACACGAGGAAGGTGTCGGTCACGCCCAAATTTCCACCCAAATTTCCACGTTCCCGTCACTGGTTACAGATTTGCGAGCCATTTCCAAGGTCAGATTCCTCACTCGCATCCCAGCAATCCCTCGATGTATTTGAAAATCCATCTCTGTCATCGTTTTCTAGCTGACGTCGAAAGTCGGTGCCGGAGCTTCGGCTTCGAACGAGCGAGAGTTTCCTTCTGTTGTGGATAATTCGTAAAGCATTCCTTTTTCAGATCCCTTCTTCTTAGCACACCCACCTTCCCGTTCAAATCCTTGAGCTCGGGCTGCGAGTTCGTGATTCTGAAATTTCCTTAGGTGGTCTATTCTGCTTTGGTTTGAATTCTTGAGCTGAATTTCACGAAATGGGGTTTATGGTGAGGACGTCTTTGACTTCTTAATTACTCATTCTTGGTTCACTTTTGGCCACATTGTTCCGAATTTGTGGAGTTTTCAGGGTTTGGGTGAGTGAATTGCCTCTCGTCAGTTTGAATTTGCACTGCACTTATGAGCATTTGTTTTGTGAATCTGGTTGTCTTGTGGTTTGCAGTCCCAATCGCTATGATTTGATAGGTATATGGCAGCCGTGAAGACCATGGCGGACAAGAGATTGCGCAGCATCTTATCGCACTTGTCTCCCCCGCTAGCCGCGACCGCCTCGGAATTTCCGCCAGCAACAGCAGCAGGTCTGTCGGAACTAGGTCACAGCGGGCATCTCTTTGAATGTGAGGGACCGAATTCGGATAGGGAAGGGAAGCTATTAGAAAATCTAATCCTGTCTCGGTTGCGTCGATTTGATAAATGTGAGGCTGCGTTACGATTAATGCCATGCCGAGGTGAACTCAAATCGCAGGACATGGCTGAAGAACATGAAGTAAAGCTAGAAACTAGAGAATTAGAGGATAGGGATCCAGAAACTGATGGGGAGGAGCCATCAGTAAGTGAAGGAAACGGAAGTGGTGATAGGCAATCCGTTCTTTATGATGGTGAGAGAGGGGGACAGGTTCGTTCTGGGATCGCAAGTGCAAGTGCCGTCGGGAGCTCGGGAGCCATAGATGGGCAGTTGAAGGTTAAGGTGGAGAAGAAGAACAAGTCTGTGAATCCCCTAAGAGTGGCTGCCTGCAAGTTTTGTGACGTAATTCAAGGCATTGCCCCTTGTTTTAAGGTTTGGTTATGAGCACCCTGCTTCTGTTCTGTTGTTGTCAACCTGCTGGCCACTAATGTCTTTGTGCTATTGTGAGTTTGCTGAAAAATGGCTTGATATGTGCAGCTGTATGAGGACGAGCTGTGTCTTTGCATCCTTGATGTCAACCCGCTCTGTGTTGGGTTAGTTCTCTTGGAACCATCTGAGAATACTGTTCTATTTGAGATGGTATTATGAGGTTTGCAACATGGTTCAGTCTTCATCATCCTGTTTCAGTCTATTTATGTACCAGTGAGGCTGGAGAAAAAGTATCAGACATGACCCTTTCCTCCAGACTAAATCAAGACTATCAGATCTTGGAGGTCTATGGGTCACTAACCGCTCTGGGAGGACAGGGTCCAATTGCAATGTGCCATGTAACAGGAGAGGGTTAGGGTTGTCTCCCCTAATTTTCCTTTTTTTATTGGTGCTTCTACAGGCACTCACTAATTCTACCTAAATCCCATTTCCCGTGTTTGGAAGCTACACCTCCGCAGGTAAGAGCTGCCATGGAACTTCTTTTTTATTGTTGATTCTGAAATGGATGTGTTATTAGGGATGTCTTCAAACGGTCGATGTTTGTCGCAATTGGTTTCATTGTGATGCAACTTATCCTAAAATTTGGCACATTTCTTGTGCAGGTTGCGGCTGCCATGTGTGCTGCGGTTCCGCTGATCAGCCGGGCTCTTCTTGCTGCGACTCGATGTGGTGTGTGCTGCTCCAGCCTTCAATTGCATGTCCTTGTCTAACTTTTGGTGCATTGTGGCTATAAATAGCAACTTGAATTTGCCGTTGTGCTTGTGTAGAACGACAGTACATGAAAGTCAGTGGACTAACTGGCATGACACTCTTTATTCAGGCCTTCTGTAGAGCTTTTCAGATGGGCTTGAATCACTAGCACTCTGTGCCTAGCAGTAAAGCGGCTTAATTATGCTTGTTGGCTAACTGGCTTGCAGATTCTTTCAACATGCTCGTCAATAACGGCGTTGAAGCTGGTCAAGTTATTATGCATGTACAGAATTTTATTTCCCGCCTGTTTTGAGTCTTCGTTTCATAGCTCTCACTCTACTTCTTACTATAGTTTAATGGTCATTCGTAAATTGTCTATACATATCCTTTACCATTGATGAATTTCTTGATTTTGCCGATTCTTTATTCCCTGGCATTAGTGTCACGTTATACTTATTCGATTTCCTGATTTGATCTCCTTGCAGACCCATTTCCATATCATTCCGAGGTGCAAAGGTGATGGACTGTGGAAATCTGAGGTAACTTGCACTCTCCTTTTCAGGTACACAGATGCATCATGAAATTCAATGTGTTCACCCTTCTAAGATACACGCTTCTGGCTCAAGTGTTTAGCTCTTGTCTTGGCAGGGTGCAAAGAGAAGACCGTTGCGGAAAGTGCAAGAGGCAAAGCTACTCGCTCACGCAATTCGCACAAACTTGTCGTCAACGGTTGGGTCAGTGACTCAATAACAAGCCAGGTTGTATCTATTGTCTGCCCAAGTAAACAGCGTTTACAATTACTATCAGGGGAGTATTTAAGTAGAAACTCAGGGATTTGAGATAGCAAGGTCGTGTGGTGCTTGCGTTGTTGGTATTTATCAGTAGTTTGGATTGTTGGTGTGATTTCAATCGGAGCAAATCAATGGCCTTCAACTGTGCACAACAATGTCCACGAACGGAAATGGCCATCTTTGTTTACATGTGTTTCAGATTGCCAAATTTGTGACGTTCATGTGTCCAGAGCTCTGAAAACTAGGACTGGTATCGATCTGAGGAAATCGTGCCAATTTCATTGAGACTTATACTAAGAAGTGACCAAATATGTGAGATCTAGAGTGCAGTCTGTTCCGCTTCCACTGTAGGTTTTGAAATGGTGAAAGGAATGTCGACATGTAGCTGACACACATTTTAAACCTTAAAGAGTCGAGTCGTGGCATCCACTAGGTGGATTACAAATGATTTCATGATGTTGAGAAAGAAAATTTTGCCTATTCTTCGTTGATGTGATTGACATGATCTTTTGATGTTTCATGATTTTTCATGTCACAATTTATTTTGCCCCAAAATCCACATTCTCTTCTCAACTTGGGACTCCTACGGGTTAAATCCATTGACTGACTTTTTTTACAAGAATCAATGAATAATTATTACATTGCTCAATTTCTTGTGAACCTCTCAAAAAATGTTGAATTCAGCAATATTTGGATGAAAAGTATTTATATTAGATGAAGTTAAAGTTATGGATGAACAAACACTAAAAGATGATTCAATTCATTTTGCTATATATTTTACTAGGAATTTTTAGGTATTTTAACTCTTAACCCCTAAAGTCCCATTGGTCCTATGGGGACAAAATGGATTTCAAGTAGGCTCCTATGATCTCAATTTTTATTGAAACTTTCCCATAAGATAGAAAAACTTATAAGATTTCTGGAAATATAATTTTTATTTCAATCGGTGCCTGAAAGCAAAAGTTATGCGACAATAACCTCAAAATGGGGGGAGACCGGGCAACAAAAAAAATTCACAAAAAATTGAAATAAAAATTTTAATATTTTTTTTCTTGTAGATTATATTTTTTTGAAAATGAGAAGCTTTGATTAATTCCATTTAGATTAGAGATGTGAAAGTTATAGAGCTTCTTGTTTTGCGGGCAATCATAGCAACTTCTTGAAAGAAATGAATTGCTTTCACTTTGAATGCTAATATCTTTCAATCTGTACAGTCAAAAATTACAAAAAAATTTATCACATGGTCTAAGACAAGTGTAGAACAAGATCCTACGGTCAGATTTTTAAAAAAGAATTAAAATTTTATTTTGTAGGTGAACATAGTAGAAGTGGTAGTTTAGAGTGGTTTTGACACAAAAATGGCCTTGGGACTTTAGGGGTTAAAGGTTGAGGTGGATGTTTGGCATATGATGGATGATAGAGACAGAAGTGAAACTATTCATCTTCAAATTTTTGTGTGAAAAGGGGAGATCTTCTAAAATACTTTAACTTCCAATGAGTGCTTTTGGATTTTCCTAGACCAATGATTCCCATGGTATCAAAATGGATGATTTCTATAGTCCCCAAATATGTTGTTTAAGGGTTAAAGTATCATATAAGTGAGAACTTATGAATTTTAGTACATGTATATGCAAGTTATTTAAATCTCATAGGCTACAAAGGCTACAGTCCCTTTCTATTTCAAGATTCAAATCTCAATGAGCTTGAGAAGAAAACAATAAAGCTTGCATTGGATAATCTAAAATAATACTCTAAATGGGGTGTATTTATGGTACCAATTTACACTACAAGGAAAGGGACTTGTTTTAAGTATAGTTCTAGCAATATAGTTCTACAATTTACAACCTTTTAGGAGATATTTAGTGAAAATTTACTAGAAATACATGTGTTTTCAAGAAAATTTTATTAAAAATCTCCTAAAAGGTCATAAATTATAGGATTATTTTGCTAGGTCTATATTATTAGGACTATACTTTAAACACTCCTTTCTCTTGTAGTAATTAAAGAGGTTTATTAAATACCTTAATAAGACCTATATTTTATTTGAATTATGTGTAAATAAATTTCAAATTTAATAAATTTAGGTCCAAAATAAAAGGTTAAAAATTTCACAAGTGTTCTTTTGGAATTTGAAAAAAATCTACAATAAAACAATCAATCTCAATATAAGAAATCATCCGGCCTATTCCAAAGTGGATTTAAGTCATTAGATGATTTTCAGCTACATTGGAGGGTTATTTTAGTTTAATTTCCCTTGCTAGGAACCAGCCATTGCTAGCTAGAAAAATAATAATTTAAAAAAATTAAAATTAAAATTAAAATATTAAGATCAATTTTCAAAAAAATAATTAAAAATAATTTTTTTCATTATTATCCAACGTGGTAGTTGCTTTGTCACATCATACTGCTATTGTGGTTGAGTTCCCACAATCTAGGAACTTAGAGGAATTTACAACCCTTTAGAAAAGCTGAATCTCATCTAATGATCCTCAAATCCACAATTAGATTAAGGAAATTTGAACTCACTTTACAATAGGTTGGAGGTGTATGATGCATACATCAAGGTTTCAAATCTAATATCTTGGATGACATAATATGTCATAAAATAAACGAAAAAGCAAGAAACTACCTGGGGCTTGTTGCACTATCAATATTCAAATGGCATATGCATGATGAAAAGGGAAGGGGTGGGGTACTTGGAGGATATAATGAGTAGTAATTGTACATTTGTAAATTATTTAAATTTGGAAAGTTTAGCCATTTTCAACCTTAAATGATTAAATGACAACTTTGGAATTTTCTTTTTGATCACTTTGACCTAAATTTTAAGGCATAATAAACATTTTCAAATCTCCAAATAAGGTTTGCATCATCAATGAAAAACTTAGAAAATATCAAAGCATAAATCTATTCTTTCAAAAAATTTCTTTGTCCTTTATCCTCCCTATTTTCCTAGTCTACTTGCTCTTCAAAGTCAAGCAAGTGAAAGGCTAAAATAACCTTCTTTCTACACCTCTTATAGCTTTTGGTGACAAATATCTTTGAATAAAGTTATATTGAGGAGTTCACAACAAACCTTTTGAAGTTTATAAGAACTGAAATGGCTTAGGTTTAGTTTACAAAAAAATAATCAATTCTTATTATTTTGATTCAAATTTTTACGTATTTTATATACCATAAATTAAGGACGTTGCTAACAAAATGTTTTACATGTTTGTTTTGTCATTTTGTCTAAGGGATAAAGACCCTTTGAAAAATGCTTTTCACCAATGAGAAATTAATGGTCATAAATTCTTCTACCTCTCATTTAGAGGTAGAAATGAAATTGGAAGAATACTATAGCATTGTAACAATCAAATAATGTTGTATGTGAATGTAACAATCAATAGTGTTGTATATAAAAGTAACATAAAAAATGTATGTGGGATCTCATAAGGCAAAATTACATTAAAAATTTATTAAATTAAATTCAACACCAATTCAACAAACCATATGGAATACTCTCAAATACTACTATAAGACTACAACACATCTTACTTGAGGATAAAGCCCCTCAAAATTACCCAAACTTTAACATCCATGTGGATGAAAAAACAATAAATAACAAAAATTAAATCCATAATTTGCTAAAATCAATGCTCCTCAATCCATCTTTCCATCAAATCTAATATACAAGTGCCATCCCCCCTTCCAATTGCACATCAATTTTTCCATTAAAAAAAAGACCAAATATAAGTTTGCCTCTCTACTTGCAAACGTTCCTTAGGTCATGCTCCAAAAACATATAACTGAATTTTGTACACAAACTCAAGTAGTTGGATAAACTCCTTCAAATCTATAGAACTTTGAAAAATGTTAAAACTCTTTAAAACTAGCACTTGCACCACTTATCATACACAACCCAAACAAATATTATATTAAAAACAAAAATTACAATTATAAAATGCCCAACACAACAATTTAACAAACTCTCATAACACACAATGATGGTCAATTAGCTACACCATTAGAGCCAACAAAACATATGGATTATATCATATAATCCAAAGCACACTATATAAACTTAACCAAAATAACCAAAATAATTTAAAAATTCCAAAAAATAACTACACAGTAATATGTACAATACATTATAATTTAGCAATAAGAACATAAAACTCCACAACATCCAATGTACTACATGTTGAAGGAAGATAATGACCTATTCGGAAATTACTCTATTAGTATAATAAGTTCGTTCCAAGGTCAAGTAGGATTTTTCTATGCTAATAGGTTCAATAACCCAATTTGGAATTCCGTAGCCAAAAACATCACTACAACGATACTACATACTTCCAACTAGGCACAAATTCACTCAAACATATCCTCCATTCAAACCAAATAAGGTTCTACATATTCCAATTTGAATCACATCATACTCTACACAACAATAATCCATTTAGTTAAATTTATCTCATATTAACCAATTTGGTGAATACATCACCATTACATTTGATTTTGCTCAACAGCCTAATACTTTGTCACAACTTCCAACTCCTACTAAGATTTCACAAATTTCTTTCCTTCACACACAAACTTTACGATTAGGACACAACCCAATCTTCACCGACTTGACATACAAAATCCATCATTGGATCTCACATACACAAACACACATCCCAACCTTAGGCACACACAAACAAAACAAATACACAGCACACCTGGCTGGGACTCGCACTAGACACTCTCTCCAAGTGGGTAAAAGAAAAATGACAAAGAATTTTCCTAAATAGGACTTAGAACTTGGCGGTTACCAAAATGGGAGAGAAGATGACTTGACCACCCCAACTACTACCTAATTGGAATTACATTACAATCCAAAAATCTAAATTAGACTTCAAACCATTCCCATTGGCAATCTCATCATTAGTACACCAACTAGGATAAGACTAACAAATTGACTCCCCATTCAAATTGCAAATTCTAAGTTGGATAAAGACACTCACCAACCCAATTAGGACAACATACCCAATTCGGTAACACCTAGCCTTAATCCCACTAGGCATTAACATACAACTTAACTAGTTATTGACCACTCCAGTTGAACATAACAACAAAACAAAATGACCAAATTGGACTCCTCATATTATAAAACATTTGTCAAAATGTAATAAAAGACACCAAAAAATCATCACTAAAAATAACAAAACTAAGTCCTAATCGGTTATCTACACTACACATAGTACTAACAAGAATATTGATAACATAAAAAAAAATCTCTCAAAACAAAAATACAACCCTTAAACACTACCAGTGAATACTTAGCCAATATATATCCAATAAGTATTAAATTGCACAAATACAAGAACACACACTCAATCAATACACTATAATATATAAACTATTTGGACACACCAAGCAACTACAAGATGCTTTACTAAAACTTACTACTACCAGTATTCAAAATTAAATAGCTCAAGAATGATAGCTTATAACAACAAATTAGTAAAACCCATCCATTTAATCACCAAAGCCTAATATCCACAAAACTACAAAACTTTTATAACATATGAATACTTGGATTATGTAACTAATATCTTGGTTTATTGCATCAAATCACTACTGCAAATAATGGAAGGCTATGAAAGGAATAGCATCATCCTATAAATGAGCTACAATAGCCACAACAATGGCTTATAAATATCCATCCAAATAATGGAATGATCCTATTCATATTTAGTCATAACATAGCTTTAGGATAATACCACCTCAATGATACACCTAATCATAGGCCAAGGAAACCAGTATATAGTTGTGAATTTCTATACTCCCAATCAAATCTTCTAAGTATGCTATCATTTCAATGTCACACGCATTAGAAAAATGAAACCCTAGAAAGAGCCTCTATAGTTTGATATTGCAAAGCTATTTATTGTAGTGTAGGGGACCTAGAGGAGTACACAATTTTTGTCATAAATGGGTCACCATCTCATCTAAATTTGTCCAAGGTAAGTGCGGTTGAGTGCATGGTGAATTTGCCTTTTACTTGCTTATTTTAGTGGTCTAGTAAGTAGTGACGTGCCTCTAATGTAGTTGCTGTCCAATTGTTACATTAATATATTGTAGACTTCAAACTTTTTAGTTTTTTCTCTTTGTAAGGTATGTGGTACAATGTATTATCTAAACCAAAGAATTATATTCTATTGAGGAGCAAGTGTGTAAGGAGTCACAACTTTTGGGATTAAAAAAAGATTTGAATTAAATACACCAACTTCTCCCCACCAATGGAAATTGCCTTCCTTGTCCTATAGTCATGGTTGTTTGCATTGATTAAACTAGGTGGATATAAAAGATTAGTTCATTCCAAAGGATTAGTTCATTCCAAAGGATTAGTTCATTCCTGTAGCATGCAAGTGCACACTTAAATGTAATCTAAGGTCCCTTTAGCGACTTCTAGAGGGGCCTTCTATTGGGTTCTTTTTTTCTTCAATGCTACAAAAGAATGAGATGTTTTAAGTATAGTCCTAGTAGTATAGTCCTATAAATAATGACTTTTACAAGATTTTCAATAGAATATTACTAAAAATACATGTATGTCTAGTAAAATTTTACTAAAAATCTCTTGAGAGGTCATTACTTATAGGACTATACTATTAGGACTATACTTAAAATACCCCTTTCTTTTGTAGTGACATCATGTTGTCCGCCAAAACATCAAGGTTCAACCCTAGCGTCTATCAAGATCTTGAACAAAAAATCCTAAAATATAAATAAATAAATGGACGGCCCGTCCATCAATGGCTAGGTTGTCCCAAAATTAAAAACTAACAATATGATTTCAATGCTTCATGATGGACCGATGTTGATGGACATACCGACAAGAAAAACCAACATTACATCATGATAGATAATTCTAAAGTATCAACTCAAAAATTACACTTTGGGATGACATGAGATGGAAAAAGATATTAGACGATGTCTTTTATTTATAGAATGTTCAAAATTGAATAGCTCAAGAAAGATAATTTATAACAACAAATTAGAAAATCCCATTCATTTTATCACCAAAGTCTAATACCTTCAAAATTACAAATGCTCATAAGATTCTAACACTTGCATCAAATCACTACCATTCAATGGATGTGACCCTAACAATGTCATGTATTGCTAACATTTTTCACTTGCATTTGTGGATAGTTTGTAAACATTTATTAAATCCTATTTTTATTCAAATTCGTTTGCTCTGATGGTAGACAAGGAATTGTGCAACATTTTATTGTGCCTCAGAATCTTTGCAAACTCTTAGGTCTGTCAAAATTAGAATAAAAACTAGGAATTCAATAATTGATGTACAATTGAAGGTTTGTGAGTCACTTAAGAGTTTATGATGAACACTTGTTGTTTTGTAGTCCATTTGTAAGGACAAGCTGTAAGGGCTAAAAAAGAACAATAACATCCTACAAATGGACTACAATAGCCACAATAATGGCTTATAAATATCCATCCAAATAATGGAATGATCCTATTCATACTTAGTAATAACATAGCTTTGGAATAATACCACCTCAATGATGCACCCAATCATAGACCAAAGAAACCAATATATAGTTGTGAATCTCAATATTTCCAATCAAATCTTTTAAGTATGCCATCGTTTCAACATCACATCATATCTAAACATCAAAATGTCCAATAGAACATTAGGATGTTTGATGGAATGCCAGTCAACACATCCGATGGAATGTCACCAAGACAAGACCATTGTAGAAAGTCCAAGAGGTAAAGCTACTAACTCATCGAATTTGTACAAAATTGCCATCAATTGTTGGATGACAATTCAATAACAAATTAGGTTGTGTCTATTGATTGTCCAAGTAAACAATGTTCACATGTTAATATCATGGGAGTATTTAAGTAGAAACTCAAGGATTTGAGATAACAAGTTCATGTTGTATTTGTGTTGTTAGTATGTAACAATAGTTTGGATTGTTGGTGTGATTTCAATCAAAGCAAATGAAATAGAAATGGTCATCTTTATTTACAAGAGTTTCAAATTACCACATTTGCAACATTCATGTATCCAAAGCTGTAAAAACTAAGATTGATGTAGATCCAATGAAAGTTTTAAGTTAGACCTTGAAATTCATGTCAATTTTACTAAAATCTATTATTTAACCATGAAATCCTTGAGGAATCAAAATCTAGCTTGGGATGACATGAAAAGCCTATTTGAAGATGCAAAATATCAAGTTTTCATCCATTTTTTTGCGTTGATCCACTTGTTCTTTCTTGAATGTTATCGTTCATTTAAATAGTTCATCATGAAGAGAATCATATATTTTTGTGTGAATTTGAATGTGTGCGCCATTGACCACCTTGCACTATATTTATCATTTTTAGGCCCTTGTTCTAAATCAAAATTTTAGCATAAAAAATTACCTTTTTAAAATTTGATCCCACCTAATGAATTGGAGTTAATCAAGTCTACTTTCTACACAAACATGATAATTCCTAAAATTGAATATTATATTGCAATTTGAATGTTATGTCTATTATTACAGTATATTGATTTTTTATTTATAAAATGTCTAAGGATCTTTGTTTGCAATGGAATATTTTTCATTGTCTTGTATACCTAGGGTGAAATTTTCAGATTTTTTGAGCTAATTTGTATTTGATGTGAATTTTCTTTATTTTTTCTTCAAAAATTTATGATGATTTCAAATCTTCCCAAAAAAATTGGAAATTTTTATCACTCATAGAAGACATGTGATATAATATCTAAAAAATAAAAATAAAAAATTGTCTTTACTTAAGGTGACAAAATAGAGCATATAGTGTAAAGAAGTTTGAAATTTGAGAAGAAGGCCATAGACTCCAATCTTCCAAGGTTAAACTTATATGATGAAGTCACCAAATATGTGAGTCTTGTGAGATCTTCAATGCAGTCTCTTTGGCATCCTCTATAGGTATTGAAATGGATCTCTACTAGTTTTAGCCTTTTAAATTCATTGGTTGAATTTTCAATCTTGTTTGTTTTGCTTCCGTCAATTCAATGCATGATGAATTTTGACTAGGCATTACTTTTATTATTGGCTTTGGTCCAAAGGGAGGAAGCTTTGCATCAACTAAAGTTACATGTGAGGAAGTTTAAATAGGTACATTATTTAAAAAGTGTATCAATGCTACAAGGATGGAGCAAATTGTAGTATAGCCACTTGTTCCAATTGTATCTGCTAGAGTATTGAGAATTACTATACAAGCAAGAAATTTGTTGAATAGTAGTAAATTGGATTTTTTCTCATTGCAATAAAATTATTATTATATTGGAATATTTCCAAATAAAAAACTTGTATTGAAAATCATTTTCTCATTGCACATAACTCTAATTTAGTCCCTTTGCAAATAGGATAAAATATTGTAGCTTGGGAGGTAGTGGCACCTTAAATTGTCAATATAAGCATTTCAATGTCTTCCTTGTGACCATATTTTGAAGATTTTGTTTAACTAAGATTAGAAAATTGTAGTATAAAATGGTTGCAAGTAGAACTAAGATTTCCTTGCTACTCAGATAATGTATTATAAACATTCAAAAGCAATACGTTGAAAGCTCCTACAATAGGTTATACACCTAAAAGGCAACAATACAATTAGAACCTTGAAGTAACACAAAATGAAGTCCCAATATAACACCCTTGTATAGCCACTTTGATAATCTATTCAAGTTTTAAATAGGAGATTGGAAATTTCACAAGCAAATTTGGTTTGCTATTAGGGTAAATAAATTTTCTAATCCCATATCATTTATTGAAACAAAGACTTCCAATATGTAGTATATTGAAATGAGAGATTTTAGTTTACAATTACTCTTGGATAATTCCCATTTAAATTTTTGGAACAATAATTTATTTTTGGATAAATTGACCATTGTTTAGTTAGAATATATTTGAAAATCAAATCGGGTTAGAATTGGGTACATTGTGACAAATTCACTCACTTGTGAAATGAAACCACTTATAGAATAATTGATAATCCACCCCTCTGCATAATTATTTATATTTTTTGAAAAGTTATTCTAACTACAATTGATATGGAATATTGACATAGTACATGTATCCATATGTTGTTAGTATTCTATGTAGGTATTTTGACATTGTACATATATTCCATATCCTGTATTAATATTCTTGTTTGTACATCATATTGTATTAATATTCCATATATAATATTTCATATTAGTATTAGGTGATTGTATTAGTATAAGAATCCATATAAATGTTTGTTTGTTGTTGAAGTTTGATGACAAGGGAGGAAGTTTCAAATTTTTCCCTTCCAAATTGACATTGAGGTTCAAAGTTGGAGAGGTTTTCTAAAAATGATTTGATCAATGGGTTGTTTTTTTGAATGTGTATGTGTGCCAAATATTCAAATTTTCTCCTTTCATAGAGATGGCTATGGATTTTTGATGAGGAGAAACAAATACAAGGCTATGTGCATCTTTTTGATGCATTGTTATATTGTTAGTAGATGAATGATTATCCCTTCAATAACACCAACAAGCTCATTTCATAAAATGGTTGGTGGGGGATATAAAATATTAAAATTTAAAAAATCCAATGATTTAGTGAGGACTAGACACAATTACATATAAAACTACAACTATAGATTTGAATATAGAATACATTTGTGTACATATAGATACATACACAGTTGCTAACAAACAAAGGAAAACAAACTAGATCACTAGCTAAGGTCTAAAGGTCCTTAACCCTTAAAGTACATATTAGTGACTGTGAAAATCATTCTTTTGGTTAGTGTGTGAATCATTAGCTTACAAAATTGCAAAAGCACTCATTGGAAATCTAACTACTATAGAAAACCTCTCTTTTTTACAACAAAAATCCAAAGATGAATAGTTTCATTTTAGTCCTACTGGAAGGATTCTATATCATCCATATGATTCTAAGTGTCATCATCAATGTTTAAAGGTTAAGTGACTATTCAATGGTAAAAAGGGTAGGAGTGCAAAGACAATTAGGAGGTTTGCTTAGAAGTATCCACCTTTCAAAGAATGCTTTAAACATTATCTTGGACTTTTGTTACCAAAGTGAGTTGATAAGGGCATTTTGAATCTTAGATTTTGAAAAAATAATTTAAAAACTAAACTATGTTACCAAGTGCCTAGCTTCAATTTTATTGACTCTTGAAGAACATTTCATGTCTAGGCTTGGTCAAACCATTAATTAGATTTCTATGTTAAAATAAACATTTCAAAATTTTGATATTTTTCACATGTAGTAAAATATGCCTAAAATTTAATCTTGTTTTTCATAATAAAAACAACAAATTGAATTTTATATGATTTTTAGAAAAAAATTCTTTGTAAAAATCATAGTAATTACAAAAATGCTTTAAATAGTATTAATTTTTTTTTTTAAATGAAAATAATAATGGTAAAAATCATGGTGTAATTGATGTATTCCTTTAGAATTTTGATAGAAAATGTTTTAAAATGGTGTATTTAGAGCTTTCAAGATACTATCTTCAAAGTGTCACAAAAATTACAATTTTAAAAATTTTGAAAAAATTAGAATGGAGCAAAAATTAGATTATTGAAGTTGTATTGGAACTACATTTTTTCAATTAAATATCAAGAACTATGTGGGAATTTAGATTTTGACTTTTTCAAAATGACCTTGGGACTTGCAATGTCCTTTCAAGGGTTAACTGAAACTTTGACACAGTGAATGATTATTCACTCAAAAATACAATACATAACACAAAACATATGAATTGATACAATGAATGACTATTCACTCAAAAACACAATATATATGAGTTGATATTGCTCTATAAAACAATTACTAGTAGAAATCTAGTCTTTTGCAAAAAGTCACAAACAACTCATTCTCTCTTTTTTGAAAAGCAGTAAAACGAGTTATTCCAAACACCATTCCTAAACAACTCATTTTCAAATGTTATAGACAAATCATGAGTGATTATGGATGAATTATTCTTAATTGCAAATAATTGTAGAGTTATGAAAGATCAATTTTTTTACTAGTGTAAAGTGGGCACATTTTGCTATCACACCCAATTACTATTATTTAGATTGGTCAAATTGTAGAGTTATGAAAGATCAATTTTTTTATCAAAGTAAAGTAGGCACTCCACCACATTTTGCTCACACACCTAGTTACTATTATTAGATTGGCCAAATTTTCATATTTTGCTCACACCTAGTTACTATTATTAGATTGGTTAAATTTTCATATTTTTGTGTTGGCAAGTGAAAGGAGGTTCCAACAAACCAAAGAATGCAACACTTGGATATTGTGTGCAAAAGTTATTGAAAGGGTCAAAAAAATTTTGGTAGAGGTTTTAACTAAATTGTTTCTTCCACATAGGTACCTATTCAAATCGTTTCTTCCACATAGGTACATATTGATTCTAAAGATGTACACTAAGTGCTGATGGAAGTTTTGGGTCGGCGGCATGTTTCCTTTGATTTTCAGTTTTTTTATGTAAAGTACAAGATGCAAGAAATGAAGAGATACTGGCAACATTCTATCATTCTGTACCCCCTGCATCGCAAAAAGTCCGGTTGAAAGACCCATTAAGGGTTCGAGCTGACATGCTCTTGAATTCGGCCTATGTAAGCAAATTGCTGTACCGTGCAGCCATTTACAGACACAGCAAACTCATCGACATACAATCCTCCCAATTTCATAGCATTTGAGCATGAACTAAAGCAGCCGTCATATATTCAGTGGAAAACGAAAAAATACTCTCATTTCTGGAAGGAAATTTACATTCTCTCTAATCTCTAATTTGAAAATATCGAAAGAAAATGGGAATTGCAATGCCACTCACTCCTAAAAGATAACTGCACTAACAGTATACAAACTGGCAACAGGAATATGGGCTAAATCTACACAGAAATATGGGCTAATTCTACAGGGAGCATTTAAGAACTCCGACAGGCCAAAACCAGAACTAATCAGCTCATCTTATTCCAAAGTTTAGAACTTCGACAAACTCATCTTCAGACTTCATGAAACGAAAGAAATGAGATGTTCATTTGCCCCAACACACTCAGTTAATTCCATAGGCCATCTTGTCACCAGCGGGCTGCTTGTCACTTGATGTATCGTGAACGTAAGCCTGCAGTACCAATACAATTTCCAGTGTTACTACAAGATAATCCATGTACATATTCAACAACCAAATGCAAGGATTGAAACACATTGGAGTGGTGTACTTGACCCAAAACACTAAGCCATTTAAACTTAATCAAGTATGTCGGAGGTTGCATTACCCTTTTTCTATCTCAACCTCTGCAATAAACACCAAAACCCTAAACCCCAAACCATGTGAACTGAGTAGGACGTTGATTACACATGTTATAGTTGCACTCTTATTCTCACTCAATTTCTTCAATAAACTCTATAACCTTAAACCCCAAACCATGTGAACTGAGTAGGACGTTGATTACACATGTTGAAAGTTGCACTCTTATTCTCACTCAATTTCTTCAATAAAGTCTAAAACTCTAATCCCTGCACCAAGGAAACTGAATAGTACATCAATTACATTACCCTTCCTCACTCAGGATCACTCCGATCACTTCAAACCCTAACCTCTAAACCATATAAACTACCGAGTACACTGATCACAAATGCTAAAAGGTGCATCATCCAAAATTCACTCAAAATCTCTCCAATAAACTCTAAACACTAGTCCAAATGAATTGAGTAGTGAATTGATCAACTAGGCAAGATTCTTGCTCCATTCTCTCTCATTCAAAATCGCTCCGATGAACTCTTAAACCCTAAACAATGTAAACTGAAGTAAGAGAAATGCTTGCTGCAATCTCTTCCCCACTCGATTTCTCCAAGAAACTCCCAAATTCTAAACACTAATCCAAAATGTAATGCTCAGGTAAGCAAAATGCTTGATTTATAGCCTTTCTTACTCAAATTCTTTCCTATCAACTGCAAACCCTAAACACTAAAAGTATGCAACCTGAGAGGTGCATTGAAGAGGCAAGTGAGACGTTTGCTACATCACCTTTCTCTCCTTCATAATCTCTCGAATGAACTCACAAAGAAACCGGTAAGCAGGGTGCTTCTTTTCGGTAGGTTTGCACGTATCGCTGTGATTGGAATCATTGAGCTCCTCCACTCTGCCTCCACTTGTTTTGAAATCATCCGTCGACGCTGGTGGTACGACAGTTCTCTGCAAATACCAATCGCTTCAGATGACAACCTAACCACTTCAATTCGAAAGAGATTCTACCGAATTCAACTTCAATTTCCAATTTCAAACAGTTTCACAGGAAAGATCTAAGAATCCATCAATAATTGAATGCAAGCAGCGATTGGATGGCTTCCCTTACCCCTCTGGTGTGGAAGCCCTCGGTCAATGCCATCAACTTCACGCCTCCACTTATCGCTTCCATGAAGCGCTCGGAAAGCTCCTTCAGTTTGGGAGAAGTTACACACAGATCGTTGAAGAGAATAGGCGAGTAGGTCAAGCCGCCGAAGACGTACTTGAGCAGATCCTCACTGGGCACCAGTCCCGTGTAAGGAGGAGCGTAGAAGAAGCATCCAGCCAGGCTTGCGAGGAAAGCTCTGGAGACTCTGGCGCGTTTGGCTTCGAAATCGTCTTTCAGGCTGCCAAACGACTCCGCCCTTTTGTTCAGCGCCACCACCAGCTGCTCGATCACCACGCAACCTAAGCTATGACCCACGAGGACAATGGGACGGTTCCAGGTATCCCCTCGGTTCCATCGGTCACTGCAGAAACCAAGCACGCATCAAGTCAAAGAGATGATTGGAATCACATGAGAATCTTAGATCTCAAATTCTTCGATAAACCCTAAGGAACAGATTATATGGATTTGGAATGACCAATGGTTTCCATCGGTTACTGACGCGAAACCAAGCAAGCATCATGTTAGAGATGATTGGAATCACATGAGAATCGTGAATCTCAAATTCTACAGTAAACCTTCACAAAAAGAAATTTCATGGGTTTGAAATGACCGATTTGATTGCTACCATTACGAAAATAAGAGAAATTCACACAGGGCCAAGTATTACATCACGAGAATCGCTAGAGAGCATTGCATGTGTTGGGACCCAAGAAACTTGAACAGAGAAAGTTTCCACATGACGCACAGAATCATGAAGTCCAGGTTGGCCTTTCATTTACCTGAAGACGAGGAGTTTTTGCAACTCCTCCACCACGCCTGCGACGCCATTCTCCGAGATGCTGTACTCCAGCAGCAAGACGCGGATGTCGCCATTGAAATCCTTCGTCATCCAATCACGAGGCCACCACACGTCCGGCTTGCCGCGCTGCACCCACGTATCCTTGCACGACAGGTACTTTTTTCGTCCCACGTTGCCTTCAAAGAAAATCACATCCAGCTTGGTCTTTTCCGAGGCTTCGTCCCGCTTGGTGTTCTCAGAGGGCGCGTCCTGCGCCCCCACAAGGTTCACGAGGTAGCCCAGCGGCTTGTCCTCTGGTCGCGGCGTTGAAGAACCTGCAGCAAGCATTTCACCACACTGATACTACGAATCGGCAATTCCGAACATGCAATCACATAAAAATCTGCAGCGAGCATTTCAGTATACTGATACTAAGAATCGGTAATTCTGAACAAGCAACCACACAGAATTTGCAGCAAGCAATTCACTATACTGATACTAGGAATCAGCAATTCCGAACATGCAATCACATAAATCTGCAGCCAGCATTTCAGTATAATGATGCTAAGAATCGGCTATCTGGACAAGTAACCACACAGAATCTGCAGCAAGCATTTCACCATACTGATGTTAAGAATCCGCAATTCCGAACATGCAATCACATTCATAAGCAACCATACAGAATCAGATTGCCAAATTCGGTCACTGACCTGTTTTGGACGTCTGCCTGTTGAAGAGTCGGCTGGTTTGGTGGAAGTTGGGGTCGCGCCCTGAACACATACATCACAAACATGAGCTAGATCGTTCTCGGCCAGTGAAGCCCAAATTGGGCCTCCTGTACTTTTATGAGGAATTCCTTCTGTCCAATTCAACCCCTTTTAAACCGAAGTATGCAATATTCTTGAAGTATGCCATATTCTTCAAGAGCAGTATAAATCTTGGCCCTATCTGCACTAATATCCTCACATTCAATAAGCGATGCAATTCGTCATGAAAACTCGGGCTAAGCAAATGGAAAGGAAGCAAGTGTTGTAAGGTAATACTTACTTCTGGCGAAGAGGAACGTGATCCGCAAGAACATCAACCAAAAAGAGCTAGATTTCGGATCCTTGTCCGGGGCCGACGGTTTAAGCAACCGTTTCACCACACCCTCTCTAGTGGTGAACGTGAAGAGGTCGTGATTCTCGCGAATGATCCCCAGGCTCCGGACCTGCGCAAACCTCACCAGCTTCCACAAATCGGCAAAGCTGGGCCTGTCCTGCGGCCGGAGCTGCCAGCAATTCGTGATGATGAACTTCAAGTAGTCAGGACAATTCGCTGGGAGCTGCGGCCGCACGCCTTTCTGGATCCTGGTGTGCAACTCACTCATGCCGTTTGCCTGTTCTTCTTGGAACGGAGGCTGCCCACTGAGCACCTCGTTGCACATGATCCCGAAGCTCCACACATCCGCTAACCGAGGAAACTTTGGCGAATCCTTGGGGAACGGGGAATCTTTAACGAAAACTTCTGGCGCTCCGTAAATCTTCGTCCCCACATTTCTCGACACCGTGGCGCTCACCATGCTCATGGCCCTGGTGTTCACCAAGCCGAAATCGCCGAGCTTCACACGCACGTAGCCGCGCGCCGCGAGCTCGGGAACCTCCTGCGGGCTCACGGGTTCCACCAGCACGTTGTTGGGCTTCAAATCGCGGTGCGCGACGTTGCAGTTGTTCAAATGCCACATCGCCTTGGTCACTTGAAGCATCACGTCAATCGCGGTGTCTTGCGCCATGGCATTGGTCGCGGGGTTGCGCATGTGCTTCGCCAGATCGGTCTGCAGGAGCTCCATCAGAATGTGCGATTGAGCGGTCAAGTTAAGCTCCGGGGGGACGGACGCGACGGGAGGCGACGTGGAGCTCCCCATCGCTGTGCTGCTCCCACGGGGCGTGCTGTAGGGCGTGGGTTTGTCCGGTTTGGACGAGACCGGCGCTTCCCAGTAGCGGAAGAACTGCACGATGTGCGGATGGTGGAAAGCGCTCAAGGTCGTGGCTTCCTTCGCGCATTTGTAGTTGAGAACTTTCAACGCGCAGTTGCGTCCCAACCATCCCACATTCATCACGGCGCCGAAGCTGCCACTGCCGATGAAACCCGTGAGTTTGTGCTCGTTGAGGTCCACATTCGCCATGGACTGGACCAGGTCGGTATTCTCCAGCCGTGTCCGGACATGGGTCGCAAGGAGATAGTCGAGGTCACGGGTTTTGCCAGAATACGAACTCAGAACATCCCGCACACGCAGGAGCAGCTGCTTCCTGTCCTCGATGAACGCCTCATGCAGCTCATTGTTGGTAGACTTCAACTCCTCCAGCAGCTTCTGAAAATCCTTCTCCGCCACTTCCAGAAGCTCCTGTTCGATTTTCCCCCCGCTCGTCACCCACGTCACAGACGCGATGGCGATGTCCACCATGGACGTCCACCAGCGAAGGTCGAGAAGGATATGCACGATGTCCTCCTTGATCTGGGCGAGCGTCACGGCGGACTCCAGCCACGAAGATTCCACCTCGCAGCAACAGCCGCGCAACAGCGTCTCCGCGCGCTTCACCGTGAAATGCAGCTGCCGCAGGGCCTTCCGCCGGATGTCATCGCTGCTGGTAATACCAGTGAGAGAGGTCGACTTCTCCTTCAGGAATCTCCCGGTGTCGCTCATCATGGACGAGAGGTACTGGCACTGACGCCGGTGCAGTTGCACGCGGCGCCCGGATGCCATCTCCTGGACGAGCTTGATGGACGACGCAGCCTCCCCGCAGTAGTCCACGTTGAGGTAGCTGTTCGCCATCGCCATCGCCAACCCAATTTCTCAACCCTTCCGGAAACCCCGCCACCCTAATTGAATCTCATCCGAAGAACCCCGCGTGCACTAGAGATCCACAAATTCCCTACTCGCTCCAATCCTTCACCCCCAGAAGCTCCAAAAACTCACCATCAAACCTTTACCGACAATTCATTCCCCAACCGCACACCACTCCCGCACAATCGTCCACACCCAGCGTCGTCCCACCTAAACACTCCCCCAGCAATTCACCCACCAGAAACTCCAATCCAAAGCTTACCACGCATCACCCTACGTGATGGAATCGTCGTGACCTCGGCAAAACGCGCTCCTCACCAGGAGCAGCAGCCCCATCGTCACAACTGCACCAACACACTCCCAAAGACGACGAAGCCGACAACTACAACGGACACTGAAGGTCTGGGATCCCCCGCCCGGGCCCTAATGGAAATTGCTGGGGTGCAGCAGATGAGGGATGCAAGTAACAACAAATTGTCGGCAAAGTGTTGAATGGGCCCTTCGTTTCCTCGGCCCACTTGCTCCTAGTGCTACTGTAGCAACCACGGGCTCCCAGTCAATGATGACGAAGCTAAATAACTAAAGTTCCCGTGAGTTTTACTCCAGTAGTTCAGTTTTCTCTCTCCCCGACGGAAGCTTCTTGCATTTGCGTCCACGACTAAACCTTAAGGATCAATGCCCGAACACACGGTGCGAGTGATGAGAGTTGATGAGAGAGTGGAGTGATGATGTGGGCCGTAGGAAGACTCTGGGGTTCGGTATTCGCGGCGCACGCCCGACTGAAATGCCGAAAGAGAAGCATCCCGGAAGGAAGCGCGTCGTTCCGGACCAGACAACGAAAGCAAATGGGTGTTCCAGACTTCAAGGGAGTCATTTTCCTACTCTTGGTGGCAAGCCGACTGAAGCCGTGTTGTAGGAAAGGGGAACCCAAATGCGTCACTGACACCAAAGCGACATATCTTCAATGAATGTACATTCAGTTAATCAATATCTACTTTTATTGAAGAAACGATTTTAGAATATCTATCAAAAAAAAGTCCTTGACTTTTGTAACTTTTGCATAGAATATCCAATTGAAACATTTTTTTTGGTATGTTGAAATCCTCTTTTAGTTGCATACAAATATTGGAAAATCCCATATTTTTAAAAATGCTTTTGGAAATTTCACAATGTAGGTTCTTTATAAATGATTGGTTATGAATCTTTATCCCAAGGATCCCAAGAATTTTAGTCAAGCCTATTTCTTAAGATGAACTGGCTACAATTCTTGAGGATTCAAACTTGTTTATTTTTTTTGTCAAAAACAACACAAATGTGTCCATGTCATTTTCTTCCTAGGACTTATAATTTTGTGTCCATGTCATTTTCTTCCTAGGAATGTCATTTTCTTCCTAGGACTTATAATTTTGTGTCCATGTCATTTTCTTCCTAGGAATGTCATTTTCTTCCTAGGACTTATAATTTTGTGTCCATGTCATTTTCTTCCTAGGAATGTCATTTTCTTCCTAGGACTTATAATTTTTGAGTGTAAAGATTTATTCCTTGGTCTTCTCAACTTTGGAAGTTCTCATTGGTTGGGAACTTGTTTTCCATGACTTCTCACTTCTAATGTAAAGAGGCCCTAATAGACCCTACTAGTTTGTGCCACAATTTAGAAGTCACCTATTTTGTGTTATAATGTAAGGTATAAGGTCTATCAAGCAACCATTTACCACTTGAGTGCATTATAGGGGAGGCAAAATAATTCTTGAAAAATGATTCTATAAAATTTCTATTGAAAGACAATTAGAACTAGCATCTAATAAAAGTCCATTTATATTTTTTAACCTTTTGGAAATTAGTTATGAATTTTTTAATCTGACTTGAATGTCATAGAGCTCAAAAACATTATATTCACCACTAGTACATTTGAAAGTTCAACATTAGCTCTATAGTCCAACATTAGCTCTATGTAATAGGACACTCTTAGAATTCAGTACTTTATAGACCTCCAATCTTATGTATAGTGTAAAATTCAAATTTTCAAATGTACCATGATAAAATATAGCCACTACAAAGTAGGACAAATAGTCACATGGCACAAATAAGGTCTTTTACCATTCAAGTGACTTGCGCCTTGCAATGCATCTATATTAAGAAAAAAATGGATATAATTATCCTTATATGTCTACATTCATCTACAAAATAATTATTACTTGTGACTTTCATCCAAATGTTGACAAGTGATCTTCTTTTTATGAGAAGAATCTTGCAATTTTATTTACAATTTTATCTTATCGATTTAGTGTTAAAGTAGCTAGTGCCAATATGAACAAAGATTTGCCAATTTTTTTGTTGAGATTACAATTAGATGACATGCCTTCTCATGTGGGCCTTGCCTCATACCAAAATTTGTTGTTGCATGGGAATTTTTTTTAACAATTGTTCTTTATTCTAGATTGTATGTGATCTACCCAAGTTAAAGCCATATCATCATCTTCTAGATTCTCACCTTAATTTTGTCTCATTTTTATATGTCAAAAGAAGTTTTATGCAAATGTGATAAATAGATTTCATTGAGTTTGGAAATAGAATTTAGTATACTTTTTCAACTTATGAGATCCCAAACACATTTTAAAATACAACTTTATTGATGGTCACAATGCTATAATGTTATATATAATGTATTTATATATAAATTGGGGGAATATACAACAAGAACAAATGTTGTATAGGTGCTCTACTAAATCTAAACATTGGATCACTTGTTGTAAACTTCAAATGGTTCCTTGTGAACTCTTCAATATAACTTAAATTTGGAGATACTTTCATATTGAAGAGCAAGTAGAGGAAATAGAGAGAGGATAGAAGATAGGATGTTTCAAAAAATAGATTTCTAAATTTGTCTTTGATGATATGGCACTTGTTTGGAGATTTGAAGAGTTATTAAATCTTTGATTGTAGCTCAGAGTATTCAAAAGTAAATTCTAAGTTGTCACTCTATCATTTAAGGTTCCAAAGGGATAGATTTTTTTAATTTTTAGTAAATAAATAAATTAATCAAAGATATATAATTACTATGTTACCGGCACTTCTTACACCTATCATGGGCTATGGGCTTGTTCTATGTTGCCATCTTGCACCCATTATGAGCTATGCAATATAGGCTTGCAACAATTTTTTTGTTACATGAATACCTTTTTGATCCTAATGAGTGCAACAAAGCCCATAGGTGGTCTCCTTGTTCATGACGAACTTTGTCATTGCAAAAACAAAGGTTTGATTCATGGCAATTCTTTGGATGTTTTCTTTTTGCAACTTATTAATTTATTTGACATATACTTGCCGAATTAAATAGGTTTTATTTAGGCTTTTAAAAGTCTCTTCTATGGAAATTCAATATATTAAGTAATAACTCAATATTTAAATAATAAGTAAATTCAATATATTAAGTAATAATTAAGTAATATTCAATGACAATTCAATATTGATGCAACATTGCAAAAAATTATTTGTATGAGTTGCAAATAAAGCAATAAGTTGCAAAAGAAAAAGCTTAATCTATAACCTATAAATATTATGAAATGCCCTTGTAGATTTAATATATATTAAGTAATTAAAATACCCTCAAGAACAAGGAAAGAATTCCCCTAATTTCGTAGCTTAGTCTAAAGGAAAGAATTGGAGAGGCCTATCAAAATTCAATTGTTCAACTTTAATTGTATACCCATCACTTTCAAAACACTTCACTATATAGGCATTACATTATAATGCATTCTAATAGTATCAAATAATATGTATTTTATTGGCAAAACTATACTACAAGGCAATATTTAAGATAAAATATTTTTGTAAATGTCTTTATTGTTGAAAACAAGTATGGTGTAACCATGGCAAGGGCTCTGTTATAAGTTAATTTATTGACCAATCGAACCTCACACTCCAACCAAATCCTTATCACATTGTACAATGTGAATGTAATTATAAATAGAATTCTAAAACCAAAGTTGATGCCATAGTTTGTATCCTTTTGGATCATGGTTGTTCGTCCCAACAAATCAACAACACGAGAAATATGACAAACACGATATGAATTTTATCCCTCATCTATCTAATAAGGTCAAACTTCTTTTTGACTTTTCAACAAAAATTTTGGCTTACCTGTTAGGCACGTGGCCTCTATGTGGCACGGGGGCATATGCGGGCTTGGACAACCTCGAATACAAGGCGAGTGTAGGTAGGACAACCTCGGATGCATTTGGAGGGTGAGTGCAGGTGGACATGGTGTACAAGGACCTATGCTTGTAATCGCCCTATACAAGCATCCACAGTTGTTCCTAACTCGCAGTCACCCGATGTTTTGGACCCGTGGTCACCCCACCCTCATTTGTGGTTGTGCCACCCATGGTTCAGGCTTTCTACATAGGATTGCCCGTCGGGTAGAAAATTTCAAAAATTTGGGTGACCTCGAGTAGGGCAACCGCAAGTCATCATATATGATCAACACTCATCATATACGACATGCGACGTTTGACAAACAACTCGACACCAAAACCTGAAAATGTGTTTGACAGAACAACCCTGTCTTGGATAGAGCCAATGAATAATTTTAAGTTGTCCAATGATGGATGATAATCACTAAACAATGCCAGAAGGCAACTTTGAAAGAGAAACATTTCAAGAAGCATTTTGTATTGCAGAATACAACATTTTTTTAATACATGAACATTAGATTAAATGCAAATATTGGCAACATAACAGACTATTTTGTTGTCGACACTATTGAGGCTGGTGCCCTTCTTAACAAGGTATAAAGGGGTGAGCACCTCTCACGCAGAGGTGTAAATCCTCCACTCATCATTTTGTTAAATCAGAAAGATCTGAGTATTCCGCTGCTCTTGCCCAGTTTATGTATGATCACTGTCTTATAAAAGTAGCCAAACGATATGGCGTTTTAGAATCATCTCCATAGTGCAGACATTTGAGGTAGGATGTCGAGACGTAGATCTTACGAAGTTAGATTACACTTTGCACGTTCAAAGCACCTGCTCCTCACAACGATGACACTCACTTTGAAATGAGCAATAACAACAACCACAGGGAGAACGGGAGGGCCTTACCGGGGGGGTGTTTTTTTGGGGTATGTAACTATACCCCTCCAAATTTTCTTATTTAAGAAAATTTGGGGGGGTATAGTTACATACCCCCCCCCCCCGGTATCGCCCTCCCGGTCTTCCTGTAAACGCCCAGATCAAATCATTGCAATTACAGTTTGTATGAAAACGAGATACGGTAAAGTCTATTTGCAACTTACGTTGGTTTCATTTCCTTCCACTCCTTCAATACAAGAGTTGATATGTAATAACTCCTCCAACTGTATGTACAATTTCTCGTCAAAGCCAAGAGCTGCTTCTCTTCTCATGTGGGCACTACGACTTGATGATAACCACTCTGATTGCAAACAAGGTTGCCTCGAGAAAGTCTTCTAAACCTGGAGTCGAGTAAAACCTCAAGCACTCTCAAGATACTCAGGAAAGCAAGTACAAAGTTGGGTGCATGAGCACAAGTGAATTTGTTTACAAAACTCCAACATTCTGCATGACCAAAACTTTGGTTTCAAGCATGTCCTCCATGGCGAACTTCACGCCTCCCTGAGTCTTTGAGGCCGCCGTAGGGCTGACTATCAATGCGTAGAACAAGCGAATCATTGAGAATCACCCCTCCAACCTGGATGTCCAACAATTTTTATGAGATCCGATGGTCCACGAAATGCCTCTCAAGGAGATTGCACAATCGACTAGATGATCCTTGAGAGTCACGAAGCTTAACAGTGTTTTGTGCAACACAAGCTGCTCACAATGTTTTGCATAGTTTTCCAATTTAGTACAAGTAGTAGAATTGTTACTACTACTTGCACCCATTAAATTGAATTGAATATCGGTAGGATCCATGACCAAAACATTTATTCAAACAATTTTAGGACTAGTTGCTTTACATCTAACTACTTTGAAACAACCAATTGAATGTAGTTCCTATTGTTGGATTGTTTAATGTTTGTTGGATTTTTTGGCAAATGAATTGAAAAAAGGGGTTTGGATTCTATTCCCTTGGTATTTTTTAGGCAATTTACTAATTATAAGTACATCTTGAAAATCAACCCTCAATCTTATGTTCAAAGGATTTACATTTTAGACAAAGAATTTAAATGGATTGAAGTTCTAGTAAGAAGATTGAAGCCAGATTGATTTGTTCTAATAGTAATGGGGAGAAATCAACATCATGTTGACAATTAGTGTCACTACAAAATTTCATATTTTTAGATATCGAATAACATTTTAACTTACACTACAATAGTCTAAAATAGCAAGTAGTGTGACTTGGGTAAATTAATGTCACATGTGTTGTTAAAGAAAAATAATTTTGAAGGGACTAGATTTTATAAGAAAAAATTCAACTTGTATTTAAATTCCAAATGAAACAATATTGACTTTCAAAAATCTCTCATCTTGGACTATTGGTTGCAGATGCAGTGACTAAAGTTTTTATAAATATTATTGTTAAATAATTTGTTCTATATATTCGTTCATTAACCCTTAAATGATGAGTTGGTCACTGTGGAAATCATTTGTTTGGGTATCATGTAAATTGTTGGCTTAAAAAAGATTAAAAAAACACTCATTGGAAGACAAACTATTCTAGAAAACCTTCCCTAATCATACAAAATTTGAAGAACGAATAGTTGCATTTTGTTCCTATATGGATAAATTCTTTATCATTCATCAACCAAAAAAATTCTCCATGTTGTTTATGGATTAATTCGTTTGGCCCATATCCTTATTCTTCTAATTTGGAAAGAAGGCCACATATATGGGAGGCTAGTTCCCCTAGTTCATTGTTTCTTAAACAAGGCCAACAAATTGCCTACTATGTACACTGATACTAAGAGGTAGTATGCTCTAAAAGTGACCATTTAAGGGCTAATCCACCTTTTTCTTAGGTTTCGCAGACAAAAATATATTTATATCATTTTTCAAAGAAAGAAAAATAGACATGGAACTTAACACAAGTGGTTTTGTATTTTTCCAAGAAATTTAAAATTACTTATAAATTTAAAAAAATTTGGGACATAGGCACGTATTTATGACCATAGTTGTTCTAAAATCCATCCACTTGTAACTTGTAAAGAGATGTGTGGAAATCAAAGACTATAATTGGTTCTTGCAAAAGAAAAATATTTTTTCCTCAATGCATTCAATTGTCAAAGTAATCCATTCAAAGATCAGTGGATCACCTCATCTCCATTCTCCCCCTAAAAATAGGGTCGATCTGAAGGAGAAGGTTGGTTTTATAGCACACTACCTTACAACCCAACAACTATAGATTAATAATTTTGATTCACATGGAATTAAAACTTAAAAGTTGTATAAGTGGAAGAGTATCCAAGAATACTTAAAATACACAAAAGAATATCCGGATTTAGAATTTGCGAAACAAAAACAAACCACTTGAAAAAACCAACTAGAAGACCAATTGTGGAGACTTTTTGCAAATTATGCTCAAAACAGAAAAACCACAAAAATGGCATGGAAAACAAATAATGAACCCATCACCTCAATTTCATCAAATCTAAATTTTATTACTACTAGAGCACCCCTCCTTACTGAGAGCTTTTTGAAGGTACCAAGAATGTGAACTAGGGATGCATGATCCAGGAGATCTCAATCTCAACGTAACAAACAAAACAAAACAAAACAAATGGCCAAATTTAAGATATAGACTAGTGTGCCCTACAATCAAAATAAAAGTAAAAATAATTTTCTAATTTTTTAATTCCTAAAAACTTCAAAAATCAATAACTTTCTCACCGTAGGTTCAAACACCACAAAACAAAGCCTGTCCACCCCTCCTCACCGAGAGCTTTCCAACAATTCCAAGCACATGACTAGGGGATGCACGGTCCAGAAGATCTCAACGTAACAAACAAAACAAAACAAAACAAACAAAACAAATAGCCAAATGTAAGGTATGGATATTACACAGAAATCTTCAATTCTCCAACAAATGGCAGCCCTGAGAACCTCCAAGGGCGATGGCGAGAGAGCTTCAAATGCGCGGACCAGACTTCAAACCTCAATTGGAAATCACGAACTGAACTCCATTTTGACTCCTCGCACTGAAAACATTGCTTGCAGTCAGCGGCAGTCTTTGGTATCATTCGTGTCGTGTCATTTGAATATCAGTGACCGCTCAAATCGTCTCGGTGGCCAAAAAAAAATCGCTCAAATGTGGTCTTCCTGGTCAATTTTCGTACTGAAGACTCTCCTTCTGGTGAACTTTCAAGGAGGTATTCACGTTCTACACCTTTCCCCTGTTTTTGAAATTCAATATGTGGTTAGGACTTTGAGACTAAGGAATCGCGAGTGTAGGTTAGCAAAACATAATTGAACTGCCAGTGAAAATCGCCCATCTGATATGCGATTTGAAATATTCGACTTCTGCACTGCCCGGAAAACATGAAAACACAAATAACCCTGGGCGCTAGTCACCAGACGTAGCCAATACAAAATCTAGCGCTGCCTTACCTTTCTTCCCTTCAAAACCTCTACAATGAACTCAAAAAGAAACCGGTAAGCAGGGTGCTTCTTTTCAATAGGTTTGCACGTATCACTGTGATTGGAATCTTTGAGCTCCTCCACTCTGCCTCCACTCGCTTTGAAATCATCCATAGACGCTGGTTGTACAATGAATCTCTACAAATGCGCACGAAGGAACCACTTCAGTCGACAGACTTGCAATCTCAAATCGATCGAGCTTTCATCGAATTCAATTTCAATTTCGAATTTCAAACAGTTCCTCAGGAAAGATCTGAATATCCATCAATAATTGAATGCAAGCAGCGATTGGCTGGCTTCCCTTACCCCTCTGGTCTGGAGGCCCTCGGTCAATGCCATCAACTTCACGCCTCCATTTATCGTTTCCATGAAGTGCTCGGAAAGCTCCTTCAGTTTGGGAGAAGTTCGACGCAGATCGTTGAAGAGAGTAGGCGAGTAAGTCAAGCCGCCGAAGACGTGCTTGAGCAGATTCTCACTGGGCACCAGTCCCGTGTAAGGAGGAGCGTAGAAGAAGCATCCAGCCAGGCTTGCGAGGAAAGCTCTGGAGAGCCTGGCGCGTTTGGCTTCGAAATCGTCTTTCAAGCTGCCAAACGACTCCGCTCTTTTGTTCAGCGCCACCACCAGCTGCTCGATCACCACGCAACCTAAGCTATGACCCACGAGGGCAATGGGACGGTCCCAGGTATCCCCTCGGTTCCATCGGTCACTGCAGCAACCAAGCACGCATCAAGTCAAAGAGATGATTGAATTCACATGAGAATCTTAGATCTCAAATTCTTCGGTAAACCCTAAGGAAACGAGATTTCATGGGTTTGAAATGACCGATTCGACTGCCATTCGACTACTAAGAAAATACGAGAATTCAGATGGGTTCCAATTTTACATCACCATAATCGCTGAAGAGCATTGCGTGTGTTGGAACCCAAATAAGATGAACGAATATACATAGATCTTCCACATGACCCGGCCGCTCAAATCGTGAAAGTCCAGGTTAGGCTTTCATTTACCTGAAGACGAGGAGTTTTTGCAACTCCTCCACCACGCCTTCGACGCCATTCTCCGAGATGCTGTACTCCAGCAACAAGACGCGGATGTCACCATTGAAATCCTTCGACAACCAGTCACGCGGCCACCACACGTCCGGCTTGCCGCGCTGCACCCACGTTTCCTTGCACGACAGGTACTCTTTTTGTCCCACGTTGCCTTCAAAGAAAATCACGTCCAGCTTATGATCCGGGGTAGAGTCCTGCGTGTCCACGGCGGTCACGAGGTAGCCCAGCGGCTTGTCCTCGGATCGCGCCATTGACGGACCTGCAACACATTACAATATCCTGATACTAAGAATCGCAAAAGCACTGAGGTTCTTGCGGCTTGAAAATTATGAAAAATTTAATTGATCATTGATTGTGAAAATTAATGTTACAGGTAGAATTCTGATGGAGCCATATTTCATATCACTAGAACCTCATTGAATGCATGTGGTGGTCCAATTAATTTATATAAACTAAAAAAAGAGGACAGAATGCTCCCTTATAATTTACTCCAAAGTGCTAAAAATCATGAAGCCCAATCAGCGAGCCTTCAGGGGTTCATCTTGAATGATCAACAACATAGAATCAGAACGATAAACTCTGCACTCACCTGCTCTAGACTGCTGCCGGTTGAAGTTTGGTTGGCTTGGTTCCAGGGGTGGCAACTTGTCTGAATAAATGTCAACATATTATATCTTACTATTCATATATACTATAAAACTGGTAACTTGACTTTCATACCAAAATGCAAGATTTGAAAAGACTCAGGATCATAAAACGCATTAGAATCTGTATAAATGAATACTTTTTTGACATGACATCATATTCTACAATTTAATAAGCACATCATATGACAAGAAAGGCTTGGTAACAGGATAGGGGAGGGAAACACATTTGAAAATTTGGAACTTGTTAGTTTGGAACTTAGTGTAACTTATAACATGTTCATAATAACTTGTAATAAGCCTATCATAACTTATCATAGGCCACTAACCCAATCAATAAAGTCAAATTAAAGACAGTCCCCCTTTTATAGAAAATCGATGATGAACCCAATTGATCATGTCAAAACCATGAAACTTGGGATTCAGGAAACGAAAATGAAGACGGTGTTGTGAGCTCGAACTTACATTTGGCGAACAGGACCCACAAGGGAAGGCAGCCCAATACCTCATCCTTGTGCAGCCGCTTCTGAATGCCCACTCTCGTGGTGAAAGTGAAAAAGTCGTAATCCGCTCGAATCAGACCCAGGCTGCGGACCTGGGCAATCCGCAGCAGCTTCCACAAATCGGTGAAGCTGGGCCTGTCCTGAGGCCGGAGCTTCCAGCAATTTGTGATGATGAACTTCAAGTAGTCAGGACACGTTGCTGGGAGCGACGGCCGAAACCCTTTTCGGATCTTGGCTTGCAGTTGGGCTGTGTCATACTTATCCTGCCGGAATGGAGGCTGCCCACTGAGCACCTCGCTGAACATAATCCCGAAGCTCCACACGTCTGCTTTCCGGGGAGACGTCTTCCCCTTCCTCCGAGTCGTCTCGTTGGTGAAAACCTCCGGCGCGCCGTACAACCTCGTCCCCACCTTCGTGAGCGTCGCGCTGACAGAGCTCATAGCCATCATGTTCACCGTCCCAAAGTCAGCGAGCTTCACGCGCACGTACCCACGCTCAGCGAGCTCCGGAAACTCCTCCTTACTCACCGGCATCAGGAGCACATTGCTTGGTTTCAAATCACGATGGGCAACATTGTTGTCATTCAAATGAATCATAGCTAAAGTAACTTGCCGCATCGTATCAATCGCCACGTCCTGCGACATTGGTGCGAATGTGGAGGTCGATAAATCCCGCTTCGATTCCGCTCGCAGTTTTGACCTCGACAGGTGCTTCGCGAGGTCTGTGGGCAGACGCTCCATCAAAATGTTCGATTCGAAAGAATAGTCGAGCTCTGTCGCTGCTGCAGAGGTTGGAACAGCCGCGATGCTGCCCACGGGAGGGACGAAGGACGGGGATTCGTTCGACGATGGAGCTTCCCAGTAGCGGAAGAACTGCACGATGTGCGGATGGTGGAAAGCGCTCAAGCTCGTGGCTTCTTTCTCGCATTTCCTTTTCAGAACTTTCAATGCGCAGCTGCGTCCCAACCATTGCACATCCATCACGGCGCCGAAGCTGCCACTGCCAATGAATTCCGTGAGTTTGTACCTGTTGAGGTCCATATTCGCCATGGACTGGACCAGGTCGGTATTCTCTAGCCGCGTCCGCACATGGGTCGCGAGCAGATAGTCGAGGTCGCGGGGTTTGCCAGAATACGAACTCAGAACATCCCGCACACGCAGGAGCAGCTGCTTTTTGTCCTCGACGAACGCCTCATGGAGGTCATTGTTGGTAGACTTCAACTCCTCCAGCAGCTTCTGAAAATCCTTCTCCGCCATTTCCAGAAGCTTCTGTTCGATTTCCCCCTCGCTCGTCACCCACGTAACAGACGAGATGGCGATGTCTACCATGGACGTCCACCAGCGAAGGTCGAGAAGGATGTGCACGATGTCCTCCTTGATCTGGGGGAGCGACACGGCGGACTCCAGCCACGAAGGCTCCACCTCGCAGCAACAGCCCCGCAACAGCGTCTCCGCGTGCTTCACCGTGAAATGCAGCTGCCGCAGGGCCTTCCGCCGGATGTCATCGCTGCTGGTAATACCAGTGAGAGAGGTCGACTTCTCCTTCAGGAATCTCCCGGTGTCGCTCATCATGGACGAGAGGTACTGGCACTGACGCCAGTGCAGTTGCACGCGGCGCCCGGATGCCATCTCCTGGATGAGCTTGATGGACGACGCAGCCTCCCCGCAGTAGTCCACGTTGAGGTAGTTGTTCGCCATCGCCATCGCCAACCCAATTTCCCAACCCTTCCGGAAACCCCGCCACCCTAATTGAATCTCATCCGAAGAACCCCGCGTGCACTAGAGATCCACAAATTCCCTACTCGCTCCAATCCTTCTCCCCCAGAAGCTCCAAAAACTCACCATCAAACCTTTACCGACAATTCATTCCCCAACCGCACACCACTCCCGCACAATCGTCCACACCCAGCGTCGTCCCACCTAAACACTCCCCCAGCAATTCACCCACCAGAAACTCCAATCCAAAGCTTACCGCGCATCACCCTAAGTGATGGAATCGTCGTGACCTCGGAAAGATTCGACCCTCACCAAAAGTAGCAGACTCATCTCGACAACTTCACCCACACGAACTTCGAGACGACGACGACGACGGATAGTGAAGCTTTGGTATCCCAGAATAACGGCGGAAGCTAGAATAAATTGTATAAATTTGGTGCAGATCAGGGATGCAAGTAAAAGTCGGCAAAACCTCGAGTCCGTTCGTTTCCTTGGTCCACTTAAGTCCCGAATCCCGCTCCAGCTTCGCGCTCCTAATCGATCAACTACATTAGTTCTCACTCTGCTAAGAGAAGTTCTTTCATTTGTGTCAAGCAAAAGTGAAGAAACAGAGGCAGAATACTTGAATGAGAGCTGTCTGATGAGAGCAGTAGGGGTTCTAACCGGGACAATTCAGTCGGTCAACGCCCCCCCGAAGAGTCGAGCGTTCAAGCTGTTACACAAGAGTCCACGGGATGAGGAATGCGCAGTTGCGCACCTGTGATAATCGTCACTAACCACAACTTAGAATAGTTATTATTTTAAATTAAACATAAATTATAATCATAATTTATTCCGTCGATGAGGTTTACCGCAGAGGAAATACAGAGGCTCAATCGTGGTCGCCGTCGTCGTCTGTAAGGCGGGGTTACATTTCCAAAGGTAGAATCTTGCAGAGGGCGGAGATGGCGATGGCGCCGATGCAGCCTGCACAGTCCACTCATGAGATCCTGGTGGATGCGCCTCCTGTGCGCCCTGTTTGTGGCCACTAAGCTTATGGTGATTGTGATCAGCGTCGTAGGGTGTGCCGGAATTCGTTGTCGAATAATGGGCAAGAGCTTAAGCTGAAGTGCGAGAATCGGGTCGATACGAGTTGCCTGCACATTTCCACCAACATTTGAGAAGCCGAACATGTCCAGAAGTACTTGGATCGACAAGGCCGCTTTCTCTTTCCTGTAGCACTCCCAGAGCTCCTCCATAGTAAGCACACAATCCGCGTCAGCATCGAAAATGTGAAATATCCACAACTACGTCTGAAATTGGGGCGTGGCAAATCTGCAATTCATGCATACGTGATGGTTAATTGTGCCAAAAAAACGCCCACGCATTTCTGCAATGATTGAATAGGAGAGTCAAGTACAAGTTTTACAATTTTCAATTCATTCAAAAACCTCTCCTCGAGGGTTGATATATATTCTCGACAAGAATTTGGGACTAAGAATTTCACAAGGTCAAAATGGAAAGGAAAATGAGCACCTAGCACTCTGACAACCCCTCATAAGATTGTAGATTGACCTGAATGCTATTGAGAAATGTGGTGTTCAAATGCTTTGGAAGAAAATCGCATGCTACTATCAGTGTTGGATGTCAGAGACCTTATCATCGGCATGCCCAACATCCTGCTTCGCCTGGTTTCCCTGAATCTTGCCAAAATCTGTAGCTGAGATGGTCCCCCCATTCTCAAAGTCATGAAGGGCAAACTCAAGACGAGTAATCTGTTGCATGACTTGTAAGACACTGTAGAAATTAAAGACCGTAAGACTAGCACTCAAGTCTGTGAACAAGCTTGATTAGCTTAAGATGAATTTACAGTGAAGTGAGCCAAAATATATACATTGCGCTGACTAGCCCACTAACAGAACAATGATGATACACTAATCCACCATACATGCTTGCCACTACCTGTACAACCTTATTGGCATTCTGTTACTAATTAATCTGTGTACTTAATGCAGGATTAGATCGGATGGACGAATGTCGGATGAAGAAGTCCAAGAGTGGACGGACTCATCAGGAAAATGAAAATGATTGCAACAGTGCTGCAAGAGTGCAGTGGCAATTACTTTTGTTTGCAAGACAGAAGCAAGAGAGTTTCAAACACATTGCAATGTTGAAATGATATCTTTTGTTGCAGTATTGCTTTTATGAAATTATTGCAAAAATATTGAAGTCCTATACAATGTAATAGTTTTGATTTGCAAACCTATTGCAATATTGAAAACATGATTAAATTTTTCAATACCGTGTCAATGCTAATTGACTACTATTTTGAATTTGTTTTGAATTTTGAATTGTAAGTGATACAATGTAAAATCATTACTATTGCATTATTGCAACAATTTTATAATCATACAAGTTTATTGCAATATTGTTGCTAATTCTTTTATTGTTACACATTGTAATATTGTTGTTGAACTGTTTCATTATTAATAGTTTTATTTGAATCCAACTAGAAATAGTATTCTTGTAATTTACATTTCAAAGTTAGAATTGCATTGTTATTGAATTGTTTCAATACTGCAATTATATTGATACAATGGCTAAAGTTTAAATACACTTAATTAATTCTCAATCTCAAAAACAACAGACATCACAATAGCTCTAAAGGCCACAAAATAAACTTTGTGCATGCTTCCATCTTCAAAACCTTCTAATGGTGCTAATAATGACACCAAAAATCCCTTCTATATTTTTCATGATTTTCCCTTGGAATGGCGTTTCTTTGGCTAGGACTCTCATCTATGACAAGATATAGAGAACATTTTGGGAGTCATTTACCTTAAAAAATCAAAGAAAATGGACTTTTTGTTCAAATGAAGAACTTTTTGGCTATAGAAAGAAACTGGATGAAGTATGGGAAGAAAATACTAATTTAAAAATTAAAAAAATTATGGGTTCAAGAAGCCTTTGAAGTAGGATATTGACTCAATAAATGGTCACTTAACCTCTTATGGGTTGGGGTTAAATCCTAAGTGCTCCAACATCCAATTTCTAAATCATGAATAGATTCATACCTTTGTTTGTTTCTTTTCCCTCTTTATGTGAAAGTCATTGTAAGTTTTAGAGGTGCTTCATGAAGTTCTTGCCTTATCTAATGGTTGTCTTTGATGTTGCTAGAGTACATATTTTTCTAAAATTACGAATGTGTCTAGTGTATCAAGTGGTCAAATTGCATGAACTCTAGTTCAAAATTGGATTTGTAAAAATGAGTTTATAGATGTACAAAGCACAAAAATTTCAAAAAATCTCTATATCTAGAGAACTTCATTTCAAGTCCATTCCAACAAGTTTTATTCAAAAAGTGATAATATTTTCCTTATAATTGAATTTATAAGCAATTTCAAAATTTTCCTTTCAAAATTTATAGGAAAATATTGGTAATTGCATTCGTAAATCTAATCATACGGATGAAATCTACTACTTGAAATCTACAACTTTTCTTTGTATAACAATTCCAAAATATTCTTCCAAATTGTACTTTTCAATAGTTTTTCAAAATTGTCAATTATAAAGAATATTCTAAGGTCTAGGATTAAAGGTGGGATTAAGTTAACCTCATGACACTTGTACCATGTCCAGTAAGGGACACGTTAGTGGTGTATGCTTGTTCTTTAGGTTTCATAGCTCTTAAGCTCACTTAGACAGGCGGTTTAGGGATTTTAAGCTCGCTCTTTACTCCAATTCATTGACTTAGCGCTAGTGGTAAGAGTAGTAAGGTTCAAAGAGATGGATAGCGAAGGAAGAGAGAGTTCTAGGCGTGCACTACATTGTGCATTGCTTTATCAAACACTACATCAATTTCCAAGTCGAGGGCGATCTCCATTGCAAGCATCACAAATGCTGCAAGAGGCACAAAATGGTAAGTGGCGTTTTTTTAATTTCATTAAATTACTTGAATTTTCAAGAAGTCATACCTTGAATTACAATCTGATATCGTGACGCTGGAGTGCCATTGAATGTACCTTAGTCGGCCGACAACAATAGTGTTGTTAACTGAGCACCTATTGATAACAGTCACATTAATCATTTTCGCAACGAATTATTTGAGTTTGAGAGGGAGGATTTTGATGCTCAGGCTTTTGTTCAAGTTAGATGCCAATCTATGAGTGAAAAGGTTTGTTCTCGCTCCTATGACTGTCCTTCTTGCATTTGTTGGAGCCCTAATGTAGAAATGTGTGATATAAGCTACTTCATGTGATTATTAATGTTGCGGAGTTAGAATCACAATCATGTGGTGCTCTAGAGAGATGTTTCTATTTTCCAAATAGGACTTATTGCAACTTTGCGACTATTAAAATTGTTTTTGACTTTGACTTTTCTTGTTTGACAGGGCATATGTAAATTGTGCAATGATCTCTTGGATTTGAAGAAATCATCTACAGAAAAAATGTGTAGAAGTGTCTATGCCAATTATGCAACTTTCATAAGGTTCAGAATCTTTTCTATTTTCTTCTTTGTATGAGCATTCAACAAATCACTAGTAGAAAAACAGTGACCATGTCAACAAAAAAGTGTTGATGGCGTTTGTATCCGTGGTCGCGTTGTCTTGGACAATACCTAACAAAAAATTGTTGTCCATTTTGTTATGGTGGTCAACTCAAAAAAATAGTAATATTAATTCACTTTTAAATTTGCTCAATGAATGGCTGCCACATGGCAAGCCAAAAACCAGCCCAATACAAACTGCCATGTACACCAAAAACAACACATAAACAAAACCAAAAATTAGACTTTACAATTTAATTAAAAGAAAGCTAAACTTTACAATTAACTAAAAAGACAAATTCCTTAAAACTTAGTATTTGGTGATAGAAGAGAGGAGGCTTTGATGATAGAAGAGTAGAGAAGACAATCTCTTTATAGAAATAGGGTGGTAGAAGGTAGAACAAACCATATGAGATATGTGAATTAAAACTATGAATGATTCACATATCCCATATGGTTTGTTTTGACCTTTTATCACCCCATTTGTATAAAGAACTTATCTTCTCCTCTCATGTGTCATCAAAGTCACCTTTTGTATATCACCAATGTGTGAGAGACATGTCTTCTTAACAAAAAAGTGTCAACTTTTTTTGTTGATTTGGATGTTGTACTATTTGAATCAACAAAAATTCAATGACCATTTTGTTAACTTGTTCAAATAAGAAAATTGTTAAAATGGTCAATACAATATCCCAGCCAACAAAAAATTGTTAAATTTTGTTGACTTGGACACCTTTTTTTAGTAGTGGATCTGGAGAAAAGGTAGACAATAGCTCGGGATTCAATTTTAGTTGCTTCTCCTCACCTTCTCAGATTAGGATGGATTTAATTTCTTCATTTTAGGGTCTTTCATTGGAAGTTTCATCCGTATTGCTTTTGCTATTTTTTAAGTTTCCAATCGGCCAAACAGAGAAAGCTATCCATTGATCAATGAATTACAGTACAGTTGCAGCAATTGTCGGCATGAAACCACCTGCGTTCATTGCTGATACCCATTTTTCCTTTAATTTCCAGTAACTCACTCTCTATTGTTGAGGTTGGTTAATTTGTAGTGAAAGTATCGAAGGTGTTTGTGGAAAGAAAGAGGTCGTTGATATACATTGGGTGTTCAAGAGTTACTATAGCAACAAGGGTGGAGTTGGATCGGAGGGCATATGAAGGAGAGATTGTTGTGGCGGGGGGAACAAGTGGTCATAGCTTGGAAGCATAGGAGCATCTTGTGCAAGGTATCAAACTCGTGTGAAGTTTATACTTTGTTACGCAATGGTTTTGAAGCTGTTCTTTTTATAGTTTTAGGACTTGTGCTACATTTGTTGAAGAAAGCTCTGTTATTGGAAAGGTTTTGATCGAGCTTGGCTTGAATGCCAAGATGTGGATATTTGAGTTGTTGGGAATGTTTGTTAGTGTCTTCATTGTGACAAGCCCTCGTAAGGGAGGTGAAGCTATTTCTTTTGGTTTTTAATTCTTCTGTTGTGTTTTCCAGAGGAAGCTCTGCCATTGGAAATTAAAGGTTTTGGACTTCATTTAAAAGTAGATATCTAGTGGCACTATAAGAAACTGTGATTTTTTGGGATGTCAAAAAAAACATGTAAATGCGTTTTTTTTAACGGGTTGAGCATCACCGTTGATGTCGCCCAAAATCTGTTCTTTTTTGTGACGTGGAAACATGACAAAAAATGTGCTAAATGTCACCACAAACGTCACGATTTTCGGTGACGTCACTAAAAATCAAGGTCCTCCAAACTTCTCTAAGTGTGGCACGTGGAGGGGTCCACATTGCCACATCACATTCTTGGGGGGCAACTCTTGCCACGCGTTTTTTTTTCCTCCTACCCTTTCCTGCCCGAGGTAGTGACGTGAATCCTCTAAAATATATGACGTGGCCGGTGAAAAATCTGACGTGTCAAAGGGAAAATCTGACGTGGATCTTCCACGTCAGGTGCCACGTTGGCAGAGTTATGAGGTCTTTAACTTTGACGGCATGTTTTCTGTGACGTCATTGACGACGTCTTTGTGTTACTGACGACATCATTATAAACGTCGTCTTGTCTTGCAAGAGGGCGAGGTTTGTTTGTAAAAAGGCTAAGTTTTTGTTTTCAACGACATCACCACGTGGTAGAAGATGTTTGCTGAGACATCTCAGATAATTAGGATGATGTTTTTCCAAACTTCGTCCACATTTTCTATGACATTGGCACAGACATCAAGAGAAACTAATGCAAGGAAATGGATTGTTCTTGTCAATGTTGTGAATGATATGGGGTACAAAGGCACAGGTGTAATGTAATGTCGAAACTAATGTCATATGCAAAGCTGCCCATACAATGTGGACAGCTTCCAAGAATGTGTGGATGAACAAGGTGTATGCAAATACAAACAAATATGTTGTGCGATGCTATGTTAGGGGCAAAACATTCAATAATGGCCTCAACATCAACATCAATTTCTTGTACATATAAACAAATAGTGGACAAACGTACACAATAATCACATCAACAAAAAGAGAATGGCAAGGAGGGGAGAAACGTTTCCTTGAAACTACCATGACATGAGAAGTTACACGTAAGGTACACTAAATAAGGAGAAAGGAACATAGAAGTGTTAAAGGAAGGGTAGAAAACAATCATGTCTAAAAAAAGTCGCTTCTTGAATGACCTCAAATATCAATATCACCAAGATCATCCTAAGCCGTACTAAAGTCTTTATTTCTATTGCCACTGCCACACTTCCTCGCTTTCAAACATGACATACACAACCGCATCCATGAACTCTACAGCCCACCAAATGAACATAATCGGATGTCTACATCGTTAGACATGACGTCTCCAGCAACATGAACCCCAACATCAGAACATCTGGAAATCACTTTTTCTGGGCTGGAGATCTCTTCCCGCTGGACATCTGCATCACTCCACCGCCATTGACGTGATGAGTGGAATTATTGAACAATCTCTTTCAAATGAAACAATGCACATCCTCGCTCAGTGGACATGAGATCACTTGTACACCACATGAACCAAAAAGGGGTTCAAACGTCAATGGAGTGTTACTCACCTTGGAGGCACCTTGGGCAGGTTTAGATACAGAACCTGCCTTTGGTGTTGTTGCTTTAGGCACATTTGTCTTGGGCGATGGCTTCACTACCTTTTCGGATGTGGTTGTCTTTGTTGCGCGACGAGGTCTGCTTGATGCCTCGCCCAGGGCTTCAACATCCTTCTGCCAAGTGCAAATACAATGACACATGTCACAGACTTATTGTCATAAAAATGTGTCTTATCCCCTTACCTCTGATGTCACCTACGACATGGCACATGACATACAACGTCTTCTTCAATGTCTTCAACAACATCATAGAAAACAAGTGGCCAACATGTGAAAAACTCCAAATTCAGCAAAGGGTGGGTAACCCCACTTATAAGAAAGACCAATGCTCTAGACTTGCATTACCTGTTTTGGGTTACAGCTCTGGCCTATAGATGCAGCACCTTCTACCACCGCTTGCTCTATGCTTACAACAGGCAATTTGTATGCATCGTCCTCTTCCTCTTCGACTCCTACTTCCTCAGTTTCAACAATGACATCTGCAGATTTGGAAGCCTCTGTGGAGACTAGCTCCGAAGGGACGTCTTCCCCAACAACAGTCTCCAAAGTATCTCCGTCTGCACCAACAATGTCTCTAGAAACATCTCCCTCAACAGGGATAGCGTCGGCAATAATATTGCCTGTGACAGGGACTGAGACCTCTGGTGGAGGGGCGGCAGACTTTAGCATTGGCATGAGGAAATCATCCTGCACCGTTGCCCAGGCTGCCGCTCCTTGAGTCATTGGCTCGCACGAGGAAGGATCCCCTGCGTTATCCAATGACTGCAAACCTTTACCTCGTTTTGGTAGAAGGGCCTCCTTGAGCATATCCTCAATACGCTACTGTGACGATTCAAGGCGGACCATAGAACCCTCCAACTCCGACATGCGTGAACGCATCTCCTCAAGCTCAGTGCCATAATCATGGCGGCCTTTGCTCTTCTCATCACTGATTCGCTTTAACTCCTTTGCCACTTCAGCGTCAATCTCCGCATCAAATGGATTTCGACCCAACATCAAAGACTACAATCCACCATTGAAGGCATTACATTAAAACCAAAAAGAGAGATGCCACATGAAACCACGTCTTCTCTACACATGTTGGGCACAGTACACATCCATTACACAATGAAAGTAAAAGAAATGAGAAGAAGAAACAATTCATTCCTGTTGGAGTTGTCACAAAAACTAACCCTCTTGTCTTTCACAACATTTGAAAAAACATAAGACATCTTGATGGATGTCTCCTGCAACATGACACGTCCAAGAAGACATCTTCTATTACATTAAACATCATACATGACAAGTCAAATACACATTCAAGGGATTCAACACAACAAAGTCACCAAATCAGATATGGAGGGCACTCACCAGGCGGGACACAACCTTCCGCTCAACGGTCTTCAGCTGGATTGAGCCTGTTCCCTTACTCTTTGAAATGGCATGCATCTGTGCAGACTTTGCTTGCGCCGCTTCGGTTTGACGCATTTCGACAAGCCCCTTCCAATATGTCTCATTGTAATCCACTGGCATGGGCAAATCGTTGTCGATCAATTGGTTCAGCTTGAACCGCAAAGTGATCAGTGACTTTGTTATAATGGGAGACATAAACTTCTCACTCACACGGTCTGAGCTACCAAACATCTCCCAATCTGCAAAACATGTGCAAGCATCAATTGTGATACATGCCATAACATACTGTAGTTGTTTCTATAGCCTCAGACAAGTCAGAGAGTTCCATACCACGAACTCAGTTGTGGCGGGGAGGTGGGAGCAGAAGGCACTTAAGGGCGGTGAACCATGCGCTCTTGAGTACAGATTTCATGTTACTCAAATGTCAGAATAAACATGGACAAGGACGTCGCGTTGAACGCCAAAGGAGTTTCAGGTGACATTGTCTTGAACGGACACACATGCTTCAACAATGAACAAATCTTCAATCTAGAACTAGTGGCGGTTTAGACATACCTGAGTAAAGTCGCCTGAACAATGTTCTCCGCAAATCCTTGGTTTGGCCCTCCCAGCCTTTCCTAGGATCAAGGGACTTTGTATATTTGACAATATCCTTTGACAAGGCGTCCTTCATTGCTCCGTGCGGCTCTCCATTAGCGTCCAACTCAATGGGTTTCTTCATGCCAATGCTTGTCTTTCCTTTCCTCTTCATGGAAGTATTCGCTTCGTCAATTGCGTCCTCTGTGTCACCAGTTGAGTCTTCCCCACCCGAACCTGTCTCATACCCACGACTGCCAAATACACTTTGATTTAGCTTAGTATCGAGTTCAAGGACATTTGGCCCCTACTATGTGTTTAGAAACTATTGTAGTCAAGATAATAGCCACGCATTGAATATGGAAAATTAAAACAATACACCTGGGTCCAATAGACGGTCCAAGGTGGAAAGCAGAGCTCCGAAATCGTCTAACTGGACGTCACTTTGAACAAGTCAAGTGTCCACAGTGACATCGTTGCAGACGTTGGGGGTTTGAAAATCATGTCTCGACAGCCTCGAAAGTAAGGAATACTACAAGATATCTCTAAAAGGAGCATAATGGAACAATTAATTAAAAAAATTAATAAATTAATAAATTTAATATTTAAAATTTTAAAAAAATTAATTAAATTTTTTTTAAGGGGCCCCCGCCTAGGCGGACCCTGCTAGGGGAGCCCTTGGGCGGATCCCAGGGAGCCCCGCACTAGGCGGACCCCAGGGAGCCCCGCCTGGCGGCCTGCAGGGAGGCCCCTGCCTGGACGGACCCCAGGGCAGCCCTTGGGCGGCCCTTGTAGGGGAGGCCCCCGCCTAGGCGGATCCTGCGGGGAGGCCCCGCGCGGACCCCTGCCAAGGAGGCCCCCGCCTGGGCGGACCCCTAGGAGCTCTCTTCCAAGCCCCGGTGTCCTCTCTCTATCTTCATCTAGTGTGAATAGAGAAGTAGATGAAATTTAGAAACTCCATATCTCAACTCCTTGTGGAGTCGATGTCATAGTCTCTGTCCAAGGACAGAGCCAACAAATAATCACAAATTCCAGTGACGTTGCTCAAGTGACAGACTAGTTTAGAAGAACGTCTACATTTGCTTAGAGTTTGATGTCCACCACGACATCACCGAAGACGTCACGACGTCACCAAAGACGTCTTTCGTGACGTCTTTGAAAACATGATAATTTGACATGGTCACAGACAATGTCACGGCAAACGCAAGATGGTGACATCACGAGTGTCTCGTGACATCATCACAAACAGGAGCGCAACATAAAATTACAAAAAGGGTATTCTTTGACCTCCATGATTGTTCTCTCCTCTCGACATCGTCGTCTTCAACGAACTTGTGTTCCTCCTTCTCTTGCTAAGATTTGCTTTTTTCCACGACGATCCATTTCTTCTTGGTGGAGGGGGACAACTACCGACTTTGGACCCTTCCTCTCCGATCAGCCATCGTTGTCTCGTCTTCGCGTGCCTTGGACCGCCGCTCACTTGCGAGCCGCATGCGGGGCGCCTCCTCTTCGGACCAGGCATTGTCGTTGGACTGCTGCCCCTTCCGTTTCCCAAGGTTTCTTCTTGGCTTCGTCATTGCCGATGGCTACCTCCAGTGCACGAAGAACTCCGACTCCCGCACCTGCAAAACCCACCCACGACCCTCAGTATCCAGGGAGTGAAGATCAAGAAGTATAGGGAGCCAACTAATTGGCTGCCTCTACCAAATCGTTTGCCCCCACAAATCAATTTGAAGGGCGCTGCTGCCGTTGCATCCTCGCTAGGGCTTCGAATTGCAAGGACTAAAATTTCAAATCCCGCACTGAATTTGAAAGCCTACAAAACAAAATTCCAGACCCTGGAATGAAAGTGGCGCTCCTCGAGTTGCATCCACCACGCCAATGCAAAAGAACTAGAATTTGAACACCACAACCAAGACAGGGGGGGGCAAACATAAGACAATTGCAATCGAAATGAACAAGAGGGCACCACAATTTCAAATTCGATGCAATTTGGAGAAAACGACCAGCCAGTGCGTCTGCGGCGACAGAGCGGAAGACACCGGCGGGAGCAATTAAAGACGCGTTGGGAGGAGGCACAGCCTATACCCGCGCCCCCCCTATACCCGACCCCCCGCTCCCCCTATACCCGCAGCCGCATCGGAGCTCGCAGCTTGTGGCGGCGCTGTATCGTGGGAGGCGGCCGATCAAATTGCAGGAGCTTCAAATCCGGCGCAAGGCCTCTGGAATCCACCCTCCCCAACTCTCCAAGAATTGAAAGAAAAAAAAATGGGGTTGCGACTCACATGCTTGCCGAGGTCGGCGGAGCGGCTGTCCGCTGCGAGAGTAAGCGCGAGGTAGGAGCGTTCGGCAGGTGAATTTCCCCCCTCATTCCCGACCTCTACATCTCCCTTCTCCTCATCTGCAGTGGGTTTCTTCATGGCACTCTTTCGAGGAGGCTGCCCAGGACATTGACTGACCAAATTGTTCAAAACCACTGCAGCCTCCGACTCTGCCAAGTTCACTTGCAGTGCTTCTACGGAATTCGGTGCAAAACGAACAACCCTAGTTCGCTTGGGTGGTGCTGAGTTCACTGCCATATTGGTAAGCGAACTCCTCAAATCAATGCACTTGTTTACGTTGGTGGTGATTAGTGATCATCAAACCCTAAGCTTGTAGCTGCGGTTTCTTCTACAATACTCTTGTTTCAGTCATTCACGGGAGACACGTGGGTTCTACGAATGATTACAATACGGATCCATGTTTGTTTTGATGTTATCAATGACGTTGTCTTTAACATGATCATGTTGCAGACCATGTCTTCTAGTCACACAGCTTCTCATGATTTTGAAGAATTTCTAAAACTTGAGGCACCATGAGGTCACCTAAAAAATTATGAGATAAAGTGAAGCCTTCTAAAATAACAATAAGGCAACGTGCGTCAAAATTTTGCTCACCATCATGCCATCCACAGTGCTAAGGAAACAAGCATCGTCAACTCGAAATGTGTTTGTCTTCGAAGATATTGGCTCTTGTGATAAATATATGGGTAGGTTCTTGTAAAATGAAGTGTCCAATTTTGCAGATCTTGTTCGTGATGACATTAACTGTGACGTCTTCTATGACAACAAGGACGTCATTGAAGACGTGGTGAGTGACGTCCAGCGAGATGTCACTGATGACACTTATGCTAAAATTAGTTGTCTTTGATGATGTCAAAGATGACAAGCACAAAACACACCTGGGTGCAAACAATGCCCTTAAACATTGAACTTGGGGTGATAGTCAGTCCCAGTACCTCACAACCTTAAATTTCTAAATTTTGACAATGAACATGCATCTTAGGACTTACTTTAGAGTGATTCCATTGTGCTTCTAACAAGTTTCCTTTTCTTTGTATTGGATCCAATGTGCAGGAGTAATAAGTTCTTACAAAGTTCCATGTTTGCTTACATGATGTGAGCATGGCATCGCACAGAAATCTCTCATCCCAACGATCTAACACCACCATTCGAATTGCAGAAGATGGGCGTACACTACGCCACATACCAATGGGTGACCTCATTTTACACACGGAGTTGCGAGTGGCAACGGAAAAAAACGTGCGCTTATATAGGTGTCCTTGTCGAAATTGCAAAGGCGGACTTCGCAAAACCATAAAAGTGATATGACAACATCATTCCTTTGTGGGTCGAGATCCATTTCTAAATGAATCCTTACTTGTTGGAGATCCCATTGAAGGCTACCCAGCTGCTGGAATTTGGATTGAAGATGTCGCTTACGATGACGATGTCATTAACAATGTCCCTCTTGATAACGACGCTGACACTACTGGTGACTTTGCAAGGGAAGAAAATGTGCCATCTATAGATGAAGAAAGTGATCCTCCCCTTGATGAGTATCATGAAGTGCAACGGCAGGTCATGGAGGCTTTCGATAGAGGGGATGCATTGTACGAAGAGTCGAATGGATCTCAAGAGGCATGCGTTGATGATGATTGCGATGACACTGTAGACGGAATGGAGGATTTGTACACGCAAGCAACTATTCCTTTGTATGACGGCTCGAAGACAAGCATTGTGTCGGCCACGATCATCATCATGAACATGTACACCGTGTTCCGCATCAGCAACAAATTTATAGATGAGTTGTTCCGCTTCTTATCCGGTGACTTGCTTCTACAAGGAAATAAATTGCCTACTAACCATTATGAAGCACGAAAGAGTATTAGGCGATTGGGGCTTAACTATAACAATATCCATGCTTGTCCCAATGGTTGTATTCTTTATGAAGACGAGCACGCAGCACTACAGAGTTGTCCTAAGTGTAATAGTGCTCAATGGATGGAAGGCACAAACAACATTCCATCAAAGGTAATCCGGCATTTTTCCCTCATTCCAAGATTGAAACGAATGTGGAGGTCGCCAGAGATAGCGCGCATGTTGACAGGTTACACAAAACATGTTAGCAACAACGGCATCATGCGTTCAGTGGTGGACAGCCCAGCATGGAAACACATTGATACTGATGTCGCCTTCAACAACTTCGGAGATGAAGTACGCAACATGAGACTTGCACTTGCTTTGGACGGTGTTAACCCCTTCAAGTTGAATAACACTAATTGGTCTACATGGCCAGTGTTAATCTTGATCTACAACTTTGAGCCCTGGTTTGTCACCAAGAAGTTTTTTATTTCATTATGCATATTGATTTCTGGAAAGCACTCTCCTAGTTCAAGTGGACTTGACATTTTCATACGTCCCTTGCTAAAAGAGTTGAAGGAATTATGGCATGGTGTTCGTGCTCTTGACTTTTCCCAACTAGAGGGCAGTCGGGCTTTTGACTTGCGTGGTTTATTGATGTGGACCATCTCTGATTTTTCGGCATATGGGCTGATTTCAGGCCTCTGTTGTAAGGGGTACAAAGGGTGCCCACATTGTGGAATAGACACAGATGCAAGAATGGCCAAGACTAGAGATGTCCTTTCAAATAGAAGAGTAAGAGGGTCCAAGATTGTGTATGGTGGCATACGGCGGTACTTACCTCGACATCACCCATACCGGCGAAACACTCGATTTAATGGCAAAACCGAGCACCGTGGCATGCCTAGAATACAAACCGGAAAAGATATAATCCGGTTTGCGGCATGGCACCAATCATATTTAGACCTGGGTAGCAAGGAAAATGGACCGGATGATCCAGTGCACATGACGGGGGTCAAAAGACTCTGTGTGCTGTTTGAGCTGGACTACTGGGAGGTTTGTAACTTACTACACCTAAAAAGTGATGAATTTGCATTTCAAACGCATTTGTGGCAACATCGTTTTAGACATTTGAATCTCTACGCTGTTTGCTATGACGGCGTCATGGATGTCTTAAAGCATGTCTAAATGAAGGCATTGACCATTTTGTGGACATTGTAGCCTTGAACTAAATGTTGATAGTTTCAAGTAAAAATTGTCATCTTCTTAGAGAAATTCACCAAAGCATGTAGATATCCAAGCAAGAGTTCCAAGAAGATTACTAATTGCATGTACTTGTTGTTATTGCAGCATTTGCTTGAACGACACATTTTGGATGCTATGCATTGCGAAAAAAATTTATGCGAAAACATAGTGAAGACTTTGTGGGGCATGAGCGATAGTCCAGGAAGTCGGCTTGATGCACAGGAGTTGGGCATTCATGAAGAGATATGGCTTCAAGAACCACGCTGGCGACAGGATGAATATTACATTCCACAAGCTCCCTTTGTGTTGAAGCCCCAAGAGCGCAAAGAGTTTGTTGCCATCATTTCTAATATTCGGACCCCTTCAAACTATGTTGGAAGCATTCACAAGCGCCTAGAAGATGGGAAACTACAATACATGAAAACCCACGACTACCATGTTCTCATGCAGCAAGTACCTAATACCTTTGTCTTTTTCATGCATTATATATAATAAAATTTTCACTTTCAAACATTGAAAATGACGGTGGCATGTTCACTTGTGCATAAAAGCTAATCAAGGCATGCTACTTCTAATGTCAACATCATTGTCATTGTCTGCAACGATAGCAATTGTGCCATGCTTGTCTGACGCTTGCTTTTAGTCATGTCATTGTTAACGTACTGTACGTTGTATAGGAAACAAATGTTTGACATTAAAGACTACATCTTTTGTCTTCCTACCCAAGAATGTATGTAACCAACTGCATTTGTTGAAAAATGATCGGCAAATTTTACCTGTGGCCATCCGAAACTTACTCGAGGAGAATGTGCGTGTAGCCATCATCAAAATGAGTAGAGTTTTCCAAAAAATTTGTGCTAAAGAAGTACGAGAAGCTGATCGGGATGACATGATGCACGACGTCATAATGGCAACTTGTGTGTTGGAGAAAGAATTCCCCCCCACATTCTTAAACATCATGTCGCATCTTCCCCTGCACTTGGTACAGCAATTGTTCGTGTGCGGCCCAGTGCACTGTCGTTGGATGTATCCAATAGAGCGGTACATGAAAACTTTAAAAGATTATGTCCGGACTTATGCACATCCAGAGGGTAGCATTGCAGAAGGCTATCGAATGGATGACACGCTCGGGTTTTGTACGGAGTACATGCGACAGTATAGGGGGATAGTGCACCGTGTATGGGATCCAAATGAAGAGGCTACTATGACAGATGAGATTCTTCGAGACTCCCGTCAAAAGCGAAAGATGTCGAATGAGTTTCGAAACCTTGCACATGCCTTTGTATTGGACAATGCAGCGTGCCTTGAGCCTTGGCGTTAGTGAGTCTCTAATTCCTCTTGTTGAAATGTGATGGAAGTCCATATTGGAGTCATTTTGGTCAGATGCTGTGTCGTTTCTTCTACAAAGGTATGCTAATGTAGATGTCAGATCCTATCATGGCCATGTTCAATGCGACGTAGCTATGCTGCCCTCTTCATGGATTTTTATGTATGCCTATAACGTTGGACATTTTTTACAACATACCCATAATGCCATACATGACATATGTTGTAACGTCACTAGAAGAGCATGTTCAGTCACATGTTTTATATGTTGGAAATGTTGATTCATAACATCTGAGCTTGAATCCTACTCTAAGTGTTGTTGTTTGGAATGATGTGCAGCGAATATACTACTGCAAGATGCCAACGTTGGCAAGAAAGAGAGGCATTCCGGCGACAATTCCGCCGCCGCCATCCTTCAATGGTTGTGCGATACCCGACGGACCTTTATGATTTGCCTCCTTTTGCTTCATGGTTGAGCACGCGGGTGAAGACCTTGCAAGATGTGGGGGAGAGGGTGGATGATGACATTATACAATACGGGCAACCCCCCGAGCAATACGCAACGTCACATCGTCAGATGCATGCCTTTGGCATGCATCTGCTCGTTCGTAGTGCCGAAATAGGATTGGTTACACAAGATTCTTGTGTGGTAGCTTCATTCACTCGGCAACTTCGTTGGGGACTTCGAAACGGCCAACCTTTAGAAAGAACACATGACTATGTGGGTTACATTGAAGAGATTTTGGAGTTAGACTACCGAAATCATTGCACAACAATCCTTGTGTGTGATTGGGTTAGACCAAGCAATGATGTTCGTTTTCCTCATGTCCAACGAGATTGCTATGGGTTTGCAATCGCCAATTTCAACCACATGGACGACAAAGTCCATACAAACTCCTTTGCATTTCCAATGCATTGTCAACAGGTTTTCTTTTCAGATGATCCTCATAAGCGAGGGTGGAAAGTGATATGTCGTACCAATGTGAGAGGTAGACGTGGGGAGCTCGAAGACAATCAGACCATCCCTTCTATGATTGAAGTTGGGAATGATGAGGACTTCAGGGGGCTCCAACCCATTGCCTTAGAGTCAGAGCCAACGAGAGAAGCTGCAAGAAAAGGTGGTATGTTTATTTCACCCGCCACAGAGGCTCCAAGGCAGCAAGAGGCTCAAAGATCATAGATGGACTAGCCATGGCATCTACGTACAATGCTGCTTATACAGAGTACAATGTTTGGTCTGATGACAATGTTGTTCAAGCGCATGTCACATCCAATCCCTACAACTTGTCATAGAAGATGTTGTCAGAAACATTAGAATTGATGTCCTCATGGACAGATGAGAAGCTCTGAAAAGTTCTATTGTAACAAATGCTATGTGGAAAGGAACCTAGGAAATTGAACTTTTAGAAGACCTATGTCTAAGCAAGTAACCTTTAGTATTTTGCACCAAATTTTTTGAATATTGTTCAGGCAAATTCACTTGCACTATTAACATTCTGTATTGCATAGTAGTGCCTTCATTTGTAGAGAAATTGCAATTGCAATTTAGGGGTGTCCTTTCTCCTAGTTTTATTAGGAATGGATTGGAATTGACTTGCCCCAATGAATTGGGTACTTAATTTTTGAGGTAGCCCAAAAAAATTGGGTGTGGAAAAAAAATGGCCACTTGGAAGAAAATAAATGTGCCCTCAAAAAATGAAATACAAAATTTGCATGGAATTTTGTTGGCAAATTTTGTTGCCATGTTTCATAAATGAAGGAATCTTCATTTATGCCACCCAATGCAATCTTTTTTGTGTTTGCAATTTAGGGGTTTTCTTTCCCCTAGTTCTTTTAGGAATGGGTTGGAATTGGCTTGCCCCAATGCATTGGGTACTTAATTTCCGAGGTAGCCCCAAAAAATTGGGTGTGGAAAAAAATGGCCACTTGGAAGAAAATAAATAAGCCCTCCAAAAGCAACACACAATTTGCATGGAATTTTGTTGGCAAATTTTGTTGCCATGTTTCATAAATGAAGGAATCTTCATTTATGCCACCCAATGCAATCTTTTTTGTGTTTGCAATTTAGGGGGTTTCTTTCCCCTAGTTCTTTTAGGAATGGATTGGAATTGGCTTGCCCCAATGAATTGGGTACTTAATTTCATAGGTAGCCCAAAAAAATTGGGTGTGGAAAAAAATGGCCACTTGGAAGAAAATAAATGTGCCTTCCAAGAGCAACACACAATTTGCATGGAATTTTGTTGGCAAATTTTGTTACCATGTTTCGTAAATAAACATGTGTGGCAGTGAAACATATTTAGTTTCCTTTGCGACTTAGTGGTCCCGTTTTGCTTTTCTTTTCTCAATTGGTAATCCAATCTTTCTTTTTCAATACGTAATGATTTCATACTTTACATCCCCTAAACAAAACGTGCCAAATTAAATCCACCTTTACTGAAAGAATTGCTTTGTAACCATTGTACATAATTTCTAAAATGTTGTGTATGCACGAACATTGTTTAATTGTATTAATTTCCATGTTTGGGGCAATTTTTTCTTTCAAGTCACGATATATGTAGCCCTTTGATCCCTTTTGTTTTTTATGTTAATAACTTTAATTATGAACATCAAATAAGTCATAATTTTTATGGGAAAATTAGGGCATTTTCGTTGCAATTTTAGAAAGTAGAAGAGGGCTTCAAATTTTATGCCAATGAACTTCCATTCTACATCCATCCGAAAAATTTTGGACCCTTGTGGAAGCAACTGCCCTTTCTTCACTTTTTTTCTTCAGGGCAGCACCCTCCCTACTGTACAGTCGATGCCCGCAGTTGCTCTGAACAACTCTACTGACGTGGCAGAAATGCGTTTGTATTGATGTTGGGAAAAAAACGGGTCATGTTGTTGAGGACGTCACGACAAACATGTAACGTTATTAGTGACAAGCACTTTTTCCTACCCTGTTTTCACTAACATTGTCTAAAAAAACGCAATCCTGTACGCGTTTTTTGAAAAACGCAGGATGTTTTTTTGAAACGCATAATGTCCTTTAATACATCACGTGTTTTTGTAAAAACATAACCAAAAACGCCGGTTTCTTATAGTGTGGTGGGGAATGTTGATTAGCATTTTCATTGTGACAGATTGTCACAAGGGAGGTGAAACTAGGGTACCTCAGCTTGGTCATGAAGGGTTCGTGGAAATGGGAAAGAAAGCAAGGTTGGTCAACCATGACGCTGATCCCTATGAAGCTGCCATCAAGAAAGGCATTGAGATTGATGAGCACAAGTTTATGAATGAGACTCCAAGCTTGTTAGACCAAGTGTGGAGCAGGCTTTGGAAGCGAACTTGACCAAAATTGAAGAGAATGTATTTGCTTTAGCAATAGCTGATGATTGGGTGCTTAGTCCTACGGATGCAATGCTACGCGGGTCTTACAGAATGAGATCCTCTTCTGGTACTAGACATGGTTCTGGGCTGGTTCATACATGAAGTTGTCTAGCAGTGCACATCGGTTCAACTTTATGGTACAAGTTTGTCTTGACCGTTGTAGTTTGTAACTGAGATTCTTCTAGTTCAGTATGTGCATTGTTTACAAGTGGGTCCATGCTCTATATCCGTCCTCGGGGAGTTTATATCATGGGAGATACTATCACTCTCGGAGATGTAGTCTTACTCTTTAGTCTGCATTTTCAAGTTTGACCAGAATACATTTATTGGGGTCCTTGATACTCTTAAAGATTTGGTTCTTTTTAGGCCTGAATTACAAATTAGACGGTGTGTTATTCCTAGACTGAAATTATGAATTCTATCTGGTGTAGGACTTTTTGGAGGACATTGTGCCTTTAATAAGCATATAGTTGAGAGGCCATACACTAGATGGTCTTTCCTTGCTTTTTAACTAGTATGTTGACATGCTGATTTAGGTTGTGCCTAGTCCTAGTGAGGAAGATGAAGTTGGAGCAGAGAATGCAGACAATCGAAAGGTGGGGACATTGATGCCATCAGTTATGAGTGTTCATTTGGCTATTTTTAAGAGATCTTCCCATTGACTTGTACTTATTACTTCACCGTCTGTTAGCATGCTTTGCTCTAAATGCCATATGTATTGCATTAGATCGTGCCACAGTGGTTTCAGCTGAGCGTGATTATTTTGGAGACACTTCCTGGAAATTCTCATCGGAACATGTGACATTAATCTAGCAAAGTGTTTCTAGCTTTTGGTTTATTTTGGGTAATTACTAGGATCTTGTTTGAACATACCTAATTCGATTGACTGTTGCAAGTTCAAGCTACAACAACTGAAAGTCAACAATTGACACTTCTTGGAAATGCGTCTGCTCTTGCTAATGAGCTTCTACCCATGTTGCTTCAAAGCTAATTCCAAGTGGTATGCAGACAGTGATGAGCAGAGATGACTTGCGATCAGCAACTCGTCGAGGGCGTAATCAGGATCAAAATAAACCAGTATATTGACATGTTGATTAAGGCTTTTGTTCAAGCTAGGTACCAATCTATAAGTAAAAAGGTTCGTTCTCGCTCCTATGACTGTCCTTGTTGCATTTGCTAGAAGATTCATCATGTGCACCTTCATGTACAAGTCTCCAAGATAGCATGGTGTCAAGAGGCTCTTAAAACCACAATTATTTTTATCAGTGAGGGCTCATGAGCAATGTAGTCTACTTGCATGAAATGTATATTAATTTTTTGATATTTGTTAGTGGTCTATTTGTAGGAAGTTGCTACTAAAAAACTAAAGAGTTGTAGTTTCATTCAACTCTAAATAGGTGCCTATCGAAGTGGAGATTGCTGAAGGTGTTAGGATTTAGAGTAGAAATCTATGGCATAGGAACATTGTATATTGTTGTAGATTGTAACCAATTAGCACATCTAGCAATACTTGGTTTGTACAATTATGATGTATTTTAAAATATTGAAATGTTGTCCATATGTATATGTGGACCTATTCAAAATTTTCCAACGTGTAAGTCATTAGTACATTTACAATTACTTGCAATGTACTACATTAAGACATTTCAAAATGCACAAATCTACAACGACAAGACATTTGGAACTCTAGAAATAAAGATTGTTGGTAAATTAAATTGTATTGCAGTTCATTTGCAATATTGAAACATATTTAAAGCAATACTAATGCAATCTTGCGAAATAGACACTACTAGAAAATTTCGTTTTTCTGTTGTTTTGGTCACGTTGACCCGGTCAAAATCTGACAGAAATCTGTTGAAATCAACAGATTTCTGTTAGATTTTGACCAGATCAACGCAATCAAAACAATAGAAAAATGAAATTTTCTAGTAGTGAGATTGCAACAATTCAATTTATAAGTTGAATTAAATCATTGAAATGTAGACTACTGGAAAATTATTCACTATTGTAACTCATTTGCAGTAAGAGCAATACAAATGCAACTTGGTATTATAGATTGCAACAATTCAATCTATAAATTGAAACAAATGTAAATATTAGTATTGAAAGTACATTGTTTGTGACATAATTATAATTAATTTTCCAAATTGAATCAATATTGCAATTTTGAACTGCAAGCAGTATTGTTTCAGCTTGAAACAATACTAGATTGTTAAATAATGTGTGCAATACTAAAACAATACTGGTACAGTACTAAAACAATTGCAATTTTTTTCCCAACGGAATTTCAACACCCTCCCTTACCCAAAGGACTTCTAACTTCAACACCCTCCCTTGCTTCAAGCGAGCTTTGTTGTTGCAGTTGTGGTAATTGTAGTATGTCGCGGGTCATAGGACTGCCTTTGGATCACTACTAGAAAATGGTGTTCAAATCAACAAAAATTTAACAATTTTTTGTTAATTGAGATACTGTATTGACCATTTTAACAATTTTTTCTTGATTTGAACAAGCTAACAAAATGATCACTATATTTTTGTTGATTTAAGTAGTACAACATTCAAATCAACAAAAAAGTTAACACTTTTTTGTTAAGAAAACATGCCTCTCACACAATAATGATACAAAAGAAGTGACTTTGATGACATAAGAGAGGAGAAGACAAGCTCTTTATATACAAATGGGGTGATAATAAAAGGTCGAAACAAACCATATGGGATATGTGAATCATTCATAGTCTTAATTCACATATCCCATATGGTTTGTTCTACCTTCTACTACCCCATTTCTATAAAGAGTTTGTCTTCTTCTCTCTTCTATCACCAAATGCTAAGTTCTAAAGAACTTGTCTCTTAAATTAATTGTGAAGCTCAACTTTCTTCTAATTAAATTGTAAAGTCTAATTTTTAGTCTTATTTTTGTGTTGTTCTTGGCCTACATGGCAGTTTATTCTAGACTAATTTTTGGCTTGCCATGTAGTAGCCATTCATTGAACAAGTTTAAAAGTGAATTAATATTATTATTTTTTTGATTTGACTACCATAACAAAATGAACAACAGTTTTTTGTTAGGTACTGTCCAAGACAACGCAACCACGGATACAAACACCCTCAACACTTTTTTATTAATTTTTTGTTGACATGGTCATTGTTTTTCTACTAGTGGATGGCTTAAATGTTATGTAGGCATTCATGGATCGAATTTCTTTGGTAAGCGATCTACTCTAGTGCAATGAAACGTCGCTTGTTAGGGTTTTGTAGTGTGGAGCTTGACAAAAGGTGCTTGATGTACATAGGTTTAGATTTTGCTCTTGATTCTCTAGTTGGTGGTAGTGGCAATCGGATGAATACATGCGTCTAGGGCCTTTGTATGTATCTCTGGCTATTGATCCAAGGTGAAGGAGATCAAGGCATGCTTGTCCCGGATGAACAGTTCTCTACTAGAGTTTATGAGGAAACTCCTAGGGTTGAAAGTAGTATAGGCAATCAGGATAGTAGATTAGAGCTAGAGTCTTACTAGAGGCACCTCTTAGAGAGCCTAGAAGATTGGTAGGACAATAGAGGTACGCATAGAAATCCAAGAGCTCCTAATTTCAAGAATAAGGTGAATAGAAGAACTCTTTGGATTGATAATAGGTGCACCCTAGATTAGGCAAGAGCTAAGTTTTAGGGTTAGGGATTACTTTGACCTAGTAACAATTGTGTGCAAAACTATTGAAGGGGAGAGGTTTGGCGAAGAAGTCTGTTAGCTGAGATGTTATAAGCATGTATTCCACTTGTATGTTTCCAACTTGTGCAACTTCATGTATAAAGTGGTGTTGTATCTCGATGTATTTTGTCCTTGCATGGAGTATTGGATTTTCAATTAATTTGATGCATGACTGATTTTTGCTTAGCAGTGTTGTTGACTTATCAATGTCAAATCCCAGTTCTTGAAAGAATTTGTAGAAGTGTATGATTTCCTTGACTGCATCAATAAGAACCTAGTATTTTGCTTTGGTACTAGAAAGTGATGCCGTAGACAACATTTTGCTACTCCATCCAATGCTTAAGTCCCCAAATTGATATAAGAAACTTGAAATTGAGCATCTAATGTCTACGTCCCTATCCCAGTCAACATCTATGTAAGAGTAAAGGTTGCTATCTCCATTGAAGGAGAGAAGAATTCCGTAATCGATTGTTTCGCTCAGATATCTCAATATTCTCTTTGCCGCTTGGAAGTGAGCAACTTCAAGCTCTTGCTTGTAGCGAGAAATAGAGTTGACAACATAGTTTATGTCTGGCCGTGTGTGAGATAGGTAGATCAAGCTTCCAACTATAGAGTGGTACATGTCTGAGTCCATTTTTGCCGTGCTTGTGTGTCTTTAAAATTGAGACTTCAAATTGATCGGGAGCTTCATATGATTGCATTTTTGTAAGCCGAATTTTTTGAAGAGCTTCAAGATGTACCCCTTTTGGTTGATAAAGATACCTCCTTCAGTTCGGTAAGTTTTCCACTCCCAAGTAGTTGCTCGTGTCCCCCAAGTTAGTCATCTCAAATTCTGCATAGAGTTTCTCTTTGAGGTCAGCAATTCCTTGTATGTCGTCTCCTATGATCAGCAAGTCATCTACATAGAGTAGTAAGATGGTGAACTTTCTGTTTATCTTGCAAAAATATAGATTGAGGTTGTTTTCACTTCTTATCAGATCTTGTTCTTGAAGCCATTGGTTGATGTGGTCATACCATGCCTTAGAAGATTGCTTTAGCCCATATAATATTCTATTGATCTTGTATACCTTGGTGTGATCTCCTACCCAGGAAAAACCTTCAAGGATCTCCATTAGAATGTCTTCACTGATTGTTCCATTGAAGAATGTTGTTATAACATCCATTTGTAAGAGAGACCAATTGTATTTTGCAGCAAGTACTAGGACGAGGAGTATAATAGACCACTTCACTACAAGTGCAAAGATTTCATCATAATCAACTCCTTTCTTCTATTAGAATCCCCACACAACAATCCTTGCCTTAAATTTGTTGATCTTTCCGGCTGTGTTTTTCTTGATTCTGAAAATCTACTTTGTTGTCATTGGGTTCCTATTCTTTGGATGATCCACTATGTCCCAAGTGTTGTTCTTCATGATCAAGTTAATTTCCTTTTGAATTGCTTCTTTCCGCTCATTTTGCTAGTTTGCAGTCTATAAATCTAATGGTTCTTCGTGCAATTCCAAGAAGAACATCGGGAAAAAATTTGGAATGGTTTCAGTATTAATTATACCAGTATTGTTCAATATTGCACACGTTACTTAACAGTCTAGTATTGTTTCAAGCTGAAACAACACTACTTACAGGTCAAAATTGCAGTATTGATGCAATTTGGAAAATTAATTATAATTGTATCATGAACAATGCACTTTCAATATTAGTATTTATATTTGTTTCAATTTATAGATTGAATTATTGCAATCTATAAAACTAAATTGCATTTGTATTGCTCTTATTATATTTCAATACTACAAATGAACTGCAACAAACTTTAATTTTCCAATAGTCTACATTTCCATGTTATTATTTAGATTTAATTCAACTTATAGATTGAATTGTTGCAACCTATTTCGCAAGATTGCATTAGTATTGCTTTAAATCTGTTTCAATATTGCAAATGAATTTGCAATACAATTTAATTTAATTAATCTTCATTTCTAGAATCTCAAATGTCTTGCAATTGTAGATTTGTGCATTTTGAAATGTCTTAATGTAGTACATTCCAAGTAGTTGTAAATGTACAAATGACTTACATGTTGGAAAATTTTGAATAGGTCCACATATACATATGGACAACATTTCAATATTTTAAAATGCATCATAATTGTACATACCAAGTGTTGCTAGATGTGCTAACTGGTTACAATCTACAACAATATGTAATGTTTCTATGCCATAGATTTCTATTCTAAATCCTAACACCCTCAACAATTTCCACTTTGACAGCACCTATTGTCCTATTTGGGGTTGAATGAAACCACAACTCTTCAACTTGCAACAATTTCCTACAAATAGACCACTAATGAGTAGAGCTCAATCTCATGTTTGTGAGTTGAGGGAGAAGAATATCAACTATTTCTTAATAAAAAAATATGAACATCTTCTACTTCTGCATACCAAGCTATAATATAAAGAAGAGATCAATGCATGGTGTACTTATGAGAGTCTATTGATGCTATAGAAGCACCTTTTGATGTTGTAGAAGCAGCTTTTTGATCTGCATGTCTCAATAAAAATTTATTAGAGGTTTCCTTGTGCATTAACTTCATCATTATCGCAGATCCTGCTTGGCACCAAATCCTCTATTAGTCGGAATGACAAAAATGGTAAGCAATTTACTACAGTCCCAAACTGATTTCTTTCTGCATTGCGATTCGGACGGATGTAATTAGAAGCTATAATCAAATGCAATTTGTATAAACGCCTAGTTGTTGGTGCACAAGGACCACGATTCAATTTTCACAGTTTATGTCAACGGAAGAAATAAGAATTCATCTATGTTTACATTGAAGTTTACCTTGATTCCAATCACGCCCTCGACGACTTGTTGACCGCAAATCATCTCTACTCATCATTTTCTGGATACTGTCTGGAACCAACTTTGAAGCAACGCGAGATAGAAACTCATCACACTAAATAACATACCGTCTAACTTGTAAATTCAAACCTAACAAGAATGAAATTGACAATTGGCTCTTTTCAGTACTGTCACAAATCAGATTACTCACCAAAGTCAAAAGCAAAGTCTGAAAGATTTAGAAGATTCACTCACCTTAGGCTCCGAGAATTGAGTGACATTGTCTATGCACTAATTCAAACTACTTGAGCTTCATTTCGTCCAACCTGCAAAACGTCCAAAATCCCACCAACAAGCACTGACTTCTGCTCTCCGCTCCCACCTCCTACTCGCAACTTGCAGCTCCCACCTCTTGCTCCTAGCTACCACCTCCTTGCAATTTCCAATACCTCCCAAACATTCACAACCTTGTCGCATAAGGTTCTACAACTCACCGCAATGTTTCTCATACTCAAATCCCTAATCCCAAGTGAATGACATCGATCACTTCCAGCAATCATGTTTTGGAGAAGATCAAAGACGTTCTAGAAGGTCTTCATTTCTTGTACTGAAGATCCAATGGCATTAATTTCATTTCCTCTAAAATAATGAATAGATGGTAGATTGGGTGCTTTCAATATTTCAATTGTAGATTTGATGGCAAGTATCAATTGAAGCCAGATGGGGGGCCTAGGTCCGGTCTATTTGTGTCAACTTGCTACTGACATAGTTTTTTTAGAGCATTTGTATATTTGAAACTATTTAAAATTAATTTTAGTCATGCATCTAAAAATGTTAACCCTTAAAGGTTATTGTTTATATTTTCACCAAAACTACTCCAAAACTATCATTTCTAGTAAAGTAAAAAAATTTAGAAAAAAAATATTTTTGGTCAAGTTAGGTAAATTAATTATTTTGAATTTAGTCTGTTTAAACATGTGGTTTTATGACAATATAATTGAAGTCTAAAAAGAATTTAACAGCAATACAATAGTGATTTTGGAATTTGAATTTCAACAATACAATTTTTAGTTGGATACAAATCAAAATACTAATAATGAAAGTATTGAAAGTGCATTGCTTGCAATACAAATTTTATACTGAAACAACTCTACAACAATATAATAATGTGTAACAAAAGAAATAGCAATAGTACTACAATAAACTTGAATCATTCATAAGTTGTTGCAATATTGTAACAATAATGTTTGCATATTGTTTCAATTGCAATTCAAAACTAAAAAGAAATAAAAAACAATAATATGTCAAAAATGAAACAGTATTGAAAAAGTTAGTTCTAGTTTCAATATTGCACTAGGTTTGCTAACATAAGTTGCTACATTCTATACAACTTTAATATTATTGTAAGAACTCTACAAAAGCAACACTACAACAAAAGATATTGTTTTAGCACTACAATGTGTTTGAAACAGTCTTGTTTTGGTCTTGCAAACAAAAGTAATTGCCACCACATTCTTGTAGAATTGTTGCAATCATTTTCATTTTCTTGATGAATGTCTAGAAGTCTTTTAACTTTATAGATGGAGCACTATTGCGGGTTGGGTAACGTTTGACTAACGAGCCAATCTGGCGATTAGTGGGAAGGAGATGTCTACCTTTGCGGCCCAAGTTTGGTGAATTTTTTGACTGGTTTTGATTCCTGTGTGGCTAATCTGAGATACTAGCGTTGTCATTGGTGGTTGTTTGGTTGTTGGGATAGTTATTGACAGGCAATTGGTTAGGTGCGGTGTTTGACTTAGTCTCAAGTAACTATGTATTCTCTACAATCATCTTTAGGTTTGGCTCTAAGGTTTCGATTGGCTCATCAATATGATCGTTGATCTCTATAGGACTGATCTCAAGTAACACAAGGATGCTCTACATGGGTTCAATTTTTCCTAGGAAATTATATCCTACTTGACTCTCATTGAAAACGACGTTTCTACTAATTACGACCTTCTGCTTGCTTCTATCATAGAGTCTATAGGCCTTGCTCTCACCATCAAATCCTAGGAATAGATACTTTAAGGTCTTGCTATCGAGTTTTCTTCGACTCTCCTTGAATATGTGAATGTAGGAAATACATCCAAAAATCTTCAAATTAGAAATGTCAAATATCATACCTGAATACACTAGTAGAAAAATTAACAACCAAAACAATCGGAAATTATTGTTCGCGTTTGTTGTTTTGGTCGAATTGTATTGATCAAAATTCCACTCAAATCTGCTAATCTATTCTATTGTTTGGGTCAAATCTAAAAAAAAAATTCAAAATTTAAACTAATTTTTTAATGAAATTTTAAAATAATTTTTTAATGAAAATTTTTAATTCTGCCCGGAATTCTTTTAAGCTGCCCAAAAAATCAAATTTTTTTTTGGCTACCTGAATTTCTAAGCAATCTAAAAAAAATTAATTTTCAAATCTGTCCACAAAGCACTCGCCACGCGGGCAAGGCCTACCACGCATCTTGCCACATGGGTAGTCAGTAGTCACCGTTGCCAAGGTTTGATCCTTAAACCTCATAGTTGAAGTCCAAGGACCTAACCAAAGTACTACTTAAGAATTCCATGTACATATATGAAGTTCAATTTTATTTAACTAGTTCTAACTTCTAATTTTTTTTTGTTTACTTTGTAAATTCAGAAGACTTTGGAGGCCATTTTGGCATAGTTAATCAACTTTTTTTTGTAAAACTTTGAACTAAGAAAAGTTGTATAGTCAAACTCAATTTCATCTCCAAAAATCCATTTGAGATTTTAAACATTCAATCAAAAGTTATGGACAAATTCAGAAAGGATGTTTGAAAGTGTCCCAAGAAATCTCCTATCCAACCCCTCTCTAAACTTTGCCCATAACTTTTGATTGGAGGTTCAAAATCTCAAACAGATTTTTGAAGATGAAGTTGAGCTTGACTATACAACTATTTTAGTATTCTTAGCTTAAAGTTTTTGGAAAAAGTTATTTTACTATGTCAAAATTACCACCAAAGTCTACTGAGTTTAAAAAACAATGAATTGTGAATAATGAGGTTAAAAAAACATTTTCATAGTATAATATTCTCTACAAATCTTGCAACTCCACTATAAAGTTTAATAAATTTTTTTTTACTTTGACAGTCATTTTTTCCTTTATACTTTTCGCAGTTTCATAAAAATTATTGGGAAATTGTAATGTTGAAGTTTAGTTTAATAGGTAAAATTTTCAAGTTTTTCTACAACGTTTAGATTTATTGGCAAGCATTTTATTAGAAGGTACTTAAGCTAAATATCAAATTTAATTTTTTTTATTTGTAGTTCAAAATTCAAAATTTTAATAATTTTATTCAAAATTTAATTAGAATTTGAATACTTAAAAATATAGAATTTAACTTTTAAATAGTTCCAATTTCTATAGTTGAATTTGAATAGTTGATTTTGAACTTCAAACTATATGTTTAAAGTTGAATAGTCTAAGATTTAGTACTTAAATAGTTTATAATTTCAAAGTCAAATGTTGAAAAAATGAGATCTAAATATATAAATTGGAACTTTGAATCAAATATTTTAAAGTTCAAAATATATTATGTTTAGAAATTTGAATAATGTTGATTCAAATTTTATAATTCTAATCACATTCAAAATGAGAATGAGAATATTTTGAAGGTACTTTTTGAAGTGTCATATTATTAAAAATATCAAAAGAAGCAACCAAATTTTTTTTTAAATTTGCTAGACTTATTATATTACATTTCACAATAGAAATATGAATTGATTTTAATCAAAATAAAAAATTTGTATTCTAAGTTCTAACTAGATTATGTTATGAAGAAAATTCAATTGAAGTTGAATTGGAATTTTAATTCTAATCACATTAGGGTTTAATCAAATTTATTTATTTGAATCAAATCCTACATTCAATTCAAATAATTCAATTATAATTCAACCTCTATATTCAAATTTTGAAAGAAATTCTAAAAGATTCAAATTCATTTCAAATAGCTCTCAAAGATTTCCAAAAAAATTCAAAAATTCTATAAGATTCTTTAAGATTTTCTAAGATTCTTTGAGAAACCAAAAAAATCACCAAAGATTTTCTAAGATTTAAAAAGATTTCCTTATATTTCCAAAAGATTCTTCTTGATTCCTTCAAATCCTCTTAGATTCCCAAAAGATTTCCAAAGGTTCCTAAAGATTCAAAAAAAGATTCAAAAAGATTCAAAAAAGATTCAAAAAGATTCTTTAAAATAATGGTATTAAAAAATTTCATAGTCCACAATACTCATATCAATAAAACAAAAATTTCATTTCAACAAAAACTTGTTGATTGTCGCAACTGTCGTCCAATGGTACTTAGAAGGGGATTGCTATTATGTGAGCCTAAAGCGGTGAGCGGTGAGCAGTGAGCAGAAACAAATGAGTAATTTTGAAATATTTTTTCTGTGAAAAATGAATATACCAGTGCCTATGACCGTGAATTTTGACACATTCTTTAAGATGAAACCTATAACCGTGGGATGACCATCAGGGAATTTGTAGATCATTTTTATCCATCTCAGCCATTGGACTATGTTGAATCTCTTGTCAAAGATGAAATTGAAGGAACAGATCTTGAAATGTTAGATAGTTTGGATACTCAAAACATTTAGAGAAATAATAAACATATATTAGGTACTAGACATGATACAATGGAGTAGGAAAAATATGTAAAACATATATAGTGTGCGTATATGAAAATCAAATCAAAGCCAAATCACATCCAAGTCTGACCAAGTCTAACCCATACCAAATCCAAATAAAAACAAATGCAAATCATAAAACTAACTGTAGATGCTTGAGCTAATGTCTTCGTCTTCAGAACTACCTTCGTTGGCCTCTACATCTACATATTGCATAACATGCCTATCATATGAGCGCTTGGATCGCCGTTTAGGTAGAGATGTCGAAGCTGCCATCACCATCGCCGCGTCTGCTGCATAGCAAGGAAGAAATAGGCTGGCTGATGGTGTAAACACCATAGGCATCGATGCAGCAGGAGATGAGGGTAATGTTGGAGCTCTACAAAGTAACTAAAGAATAAGAAACCAAATTGAGACCATAAAACGTAAGAAATATAACAAATTCATAAGTAAGGGAAGAACTTACTCACAAGAAGGAACGCGGTTGAGTTTTAGCTTCTTCTCTGCACGATCTCCCATGCCTCGCCGCACAGCTTTCCTCTTCTGAACTACAGAAGCAGGAATCGAGGTGGGAATGAGGGGTTCCAAAAGAGCCTTGAAGATCTCCGGGTCTTCCTCAAAGGCCAAAATGTGCCTGCCAAGAGATTGGCAAGCACGAATGGAAGCACCTGCCGTAGAAATTGACTGTTAAAACAAATATGATATGATTCTAAAATGCAAGATTAGATACTAAAAAAATTGTAGCAAAAAAAATATGAAAGTAAGAAGTAACCTGTAGAGGCATTCCAATCCAATATAATATCTCCAACTTTGGAGAGAGCCTCAATATAGGACTTCACAAATTCCGGATTTTTCTCCCGAGGCCCTCGCCATGGCACACTCCCGTGCATGAGTTGTGAGTCAGAACTCACAAAGTTGTAGAAGTAGTCATGGTGTTTAAAATTCTCGCCAATGGAGAATTTGGATTGGACATTGCCACTCCGTACGAATAATTGAACCCAAAAACGGGTGCACTGCCAAAACAAAATGTTCACTAATATATATAAGAAAATATAAATATAAAATATAAAATATAAAATAAGAAAATGAAAAAAGAATTAAAGAAAAAAATTGAATGGATGATAACTAAAAGAAGAGATAAAGATGACAATTACCGTAGTAGATGGATTCCGTGGAGAAGCCAATGGAAGATCATTCATGCCCCACCAATCACACTCCAAGCGGAAGTTGTAAGTCTCCGCACACTCCTCCACGTCGATAAGAACATCGCGGTCATTTGGATGGAAAAGGAGAAGTGCTGCATCGTCATGCAGGTAAATCTCTGCAAATTCAAAGATGGTATCAATATACTTTTCCGGTCGAACATTCCAAAGTGGAATGACCGTACTAGGTACAGAAATCCCAGGCACTGGCAAGTTCTCTGGGATGTCTACAATGAGCAAATCAATCCCAGTGTGCTTGCATTTGTCATTAGACACACGACGGGACCTCCCTGTTCCAACCTGGAAAAGAAATTTGAATTAGAAAATAAATTGGAACATCAATGACACAATTAGGAATAAGAAGTAAAAAAAATTGTAATATCAATGAACTAGCAAAATAGAAGAAGGAAAAAATTGTAGATCAATGTTTAATAAAAGTACCCGGGAGATGAAGTCATGCAGCTGGGTCCAAAGCGGAGGAGGACCATTTGGATCTCCTAAAGAATCCATGATGGAATGCACCGAGGCATTTTGAATGAATGACTCAGAAGAGGTAGCAAGAAGTGGTGCAGAAGACCTAGACACAGTAGGCACGCGCTGCATGCGATTGTGCACTATGTTTCGACTGGTCTCCATGTAACTTGACCCTGCTGCATGTGAGTCCATAATAGGGGGAGAGTAACCAGAAACATCAACAGGTACAGAGATATCTGAAGAAGAAGGCAAAGGAACACCGTTGGTAGCAGCCACTTTTGCAAGTGCCTCTGCCACAGCCCTCTCGATAGCTGCAGCTTGTTCCTCTGCATCTCTAACTAATTTCTCCTTGTTCGCCTTCTCCTTGTCAGCCTTCCTTAAGCGCTTCCTCTTTGAAGAGGTGCCATCTTCTGTTGCAGCATGAGGTGATTGTGAGAGGTCCAAGAATACAACCTCATCCTCAGTATCTGGAACTAGAGGTGGAGATATAGTGCAAACAATGCTATTGCGGAGCTCCACCTCTTCATCCGGAGTGAAGTTCACAGGGCACTCCAAATACCAACCACCACCATGGAGATGAGCAGTAGAAAACTTCTTCAACTACATGGGCGTGAAGATGCAAAGATCTGAAGATGGTTGAATCCATGCTCCAAAGAATGGAGGGCAATTGTTATCTCCAAGTGCATTCTTAGGCATGAGTTCTCTCATTACATACCTACAACAGAAAAACAGAAGAAAATGAGAATAGAAGTAAATAATCAGAGAAGAAAGTGAAGCAATTGCAAATGTGATACAAAACATAAGAAGTGTGTAGTGTATTGAGAATGAGTAAAATTCCCAACAAATGATGAAACAAAACACAAACCTGTAAAGTAGCCGCTTTATAGCAAGGTCTGCTGATGGAACATTGTCAAGCCTGGTACTCTTTAAAAAAGGAGGCTTGATGTTTGGATGAAGGAATGGTAAGAATGCTTTCTCCCACAACATGATACGCCACCTCTCAACATAATCTGAGGGCTTTAATAATCCAGGAGAGGCCTCCCAATTCACCAAAAGCTCGCCCCCCCCCAAAGTTCTTCGAAATGCACAATAAACATTTCCTCGAACTACGTAGTGACAAAGAAAGAGAAAATTAGATATAGAGTGGCATCGGTAAAAGTAAAGAGCCAAATAGAATGACAACTATATATTTAAATGAAAAGTGGAGGAAATACCTGAACCCAGAATGTAGCTCGGTTGAGCCAAGTATCCAAGATGCTCTCCTTGACATCACCAACTGGGAAGCGAAAAGAGGCTCAAAGAATGGAGCCAGAGTTCCACGAGTGGAGCCAGCGTGCCTTGAAGCGTGGTTCAACTGCTGCAATTGCTACCTTTTGCAACTTCTCAATTGTCATTTCAGTCTTCTTGAAGAGGCTGAAATGAGAATTGATCTGTTTATGAAAGACAACTAGAGTTAATAAAATCCGGATAAAGAAAACCATGAATGCGATGAAATTGAAGAAAAGAAAGATATGAGATTATAATGAATTTACCTCATCAAAGAAAGCCTCGCTATTCTTGGGGTTTGCAACGGCGAGATACTTTACAAAGTCCTTAGCTTTTATGGCTTTCACCATAGTGTCTGTAGCCAATGCTATAGCATCCCAAACTCCCTCGGCTGATATCTTCTCAACTGGTGTCGTTCTGTGATACTCAGTGGCCGCATCATCGGTAGCACGAGATATATCTTGCTGAAAAAATGAAAATAAAATAAAATTTAGAATACAATGACAATAGCAAGAGATGAGAAATGTATTTTAAGACAATATAGTAAGAATAATGAATTAATAGAATCACTTACTCGGTAAAGAAAAGAGATGAACACGTCAATTGTAAGAGGAAACCAGGTGGGACGCGACTTCTTCACTTTGAGACATGTATTGAACTCCTCCTCGGTAAGCAAGTCCTTAAAATCGTCAAGGTTAAGTCCACCATAGTACCGAATTCGTTGCAACTTAGCAGTTAAGCTAGTCTTGACATGATCGTGTTGAGTAGACCTAAAAAATAGAGTTGTTAGAGTGAACTAAACAACATATGAAATAGACTATAAGTGAAATAAAGTCTAAATGAAAGAAATGTGCTCACCAATTGACATCGTGCATGCAATTAAGCAACGATGTTATACGTCCTTTGGGGTCGAGAACAATGCAAAACACGGAATAATGCCATCGAAGATCATCGACATGTTGAGCATTGATGTGGCGCCACCAAGCTGTGAACCTGTAATTGCCATCCCACACAAAAAACATCTTCCCTCGGAATGCAGCATAGTCGGGATTAGACTGAAGTTGATTTTCAAAGCGCTCATTGACATCACGCCAATGAGGATCCCAAGAAGCTATGCACTCCTCAGTGACATCCGTAGATGACATATGGTCATCAAAAATGGATATGTACATGGCATGGTCACCGTCGATGTAGCCCCCCTCAAATCGTTTTTCCAAGGTAGCGACATCAACCTCTTGAATTGGTCGGACTCTTGGAAGAGGACTCATCCTACAGAGGGGGACATAGAATCGACCTAATGGGATGCGCATACTATCGAGAACCTTCACAAAATTAGACTTTTGGTAAAGCCTCCTTGCTTGCTCTCCTGCCTTTGAGTCTTGCAGCCCGATTGGACATTTCGGAATAGTAGAATCCTCAGAATCAGAAAGTGACAAATCCTGGCATGCAATTAATGGCAATGCAAATTATGAGAAATAAAAAACTTGGACAAGGCACATACTTCATTAAAATCTATGTACAATAAAGATTTAATACCCCAAAAAAATGTATGCCCAAAGATTATGCCACATTCCCAAGAGTTAAGAATGAAGAGAATTACCTGAATGACATCAAGAACTCTGAGTTGCTCTTCAGATTGAAGACCTTCATGCTCAAGTTGCGAATGCGCGACAACCTACACAAAATTAGAAAACATTTGAAATTTGAGAAACAAGAAGCAACATGCGATTTAGGTTTTGAAGAATACAAATTAAAGAGTGTAGGGGTTTGGATCTTAGTCTTACTGTAGAGGAGCTAGCCATTCTACGTGCAAACCAAAGGTGGACAGGCCAAGGGTGCGTGGAATCAGGGTTGGGAGCATTCGGCGCCGAATGCTTGCTGGACAGCAGGCGGGCGCTGGGAGCATTCGGTGCCGAATGGACAGGTCGAGCGGTCGAGGGCAGGCAAGCGCTAGGAGCATTCGGCGCCGAATGAATAGGTCAAGCGGTCGAGGGCGCAAGCGGACAGCAGGCAGGCGCTGGGAGCATTCGGCGCCGAATGGACAGGTCGAGCGGTCGAGGGCAGGTAGGTGCTGGAAGCATTCGGCGCTGAATGAACAGGTCGAGCGGTCGAGGGCGCAAGCGGACAGCAGGCCGGCGCTGGGAGCATTCGGCGCCGAATGGACAGGTCGAGCGGTCGAGGGCAGGTAGGCGCTAGGAGCATTCGGCGCCGAATGAACAGGTCAAGCGATCGAAGGCGGAAGCGGACAGCAGGCAGGCGCTGGGAGCATTCGGTGCCAAATGGACAAGTCGAGCGGTCGAGGGCAGGTAGGCGTTGGGAGCATTCGGCGCAGGGATAGGTTGCCGAAGTTCGCCGGGACAGGGACAAGTCGCCGAAGTTTGCCGGGACAGGGACAAGTTGCAAGTCACCGCCGGGACAGGTCAAGGGCAAAACCGTAGAGAAGGTGAAGATGGCGGTTTAGGGGGTTTAGGGTTTACCTAAAAGAAAGTTCGGTTTTCTGTTTTCATTCCCCAAATTCCCCAAACTCCCCAAACTCCCCGAGCTCCGCGGGCGAAGCCGTGAGAAGGAGGTTTTTTCAACCTAGTTCCCTCGGTCACCCATCCTTGAGCTATTCCTCTCTACCTTTGCTTAACTCCAATGTACTTAGCACCCTCCTACCACGGCTTCTAAACCTTGGAGATGTTGAAGACTTGAAAATTTAGGACTTTGTAAGATGAATGCAAGAATGACTTGTACTACTTGGTGTCACAACTTATTTGCTCAATCTTCATTCAATCACTACTTTTAGAGTATTAATGCAAACAAGTTGAAATTTGAAATGAAGGTGCATATGACTACTCCAAACATAATTCATATTTTTCTTATGAAATAAAATAAAAATTACGAGTGTGACATATATAAATTAAAAGGAACCCTCGGTCATATGTTACACTTTTAATTTTTGGAGTTGGAAGTACTATGAATTTGGAGCTAAAATTTTGGGAGGATGCTACACCACTTGACCTAAGGATTTCTAAAAACGATAAAAACTCCTTGTTGTAGGCATCTACAAAGTATGAAATCAAATTAGACTATTATCTCATAGAAGAAAATTGTATTTTTGAGACTTCTTTCCCATGGAATTCTTAGCAAAGGCCATTTCTTATTGTAATTTTTACATTATAAAAAAAAATCGAAATAAAATTCCACCAAGTTACCTAGGGAGTTTGGCACCAAAGATTCATTGCAAGGCTTTTGTGAACCCCTTCTCAAACTAGTGGGTGCATCCATAGGTCACTGGGTGGACAAGAGTTTAAAAAACAAGATGGCAACGGGCTTGCCCTAAAGAAGGTTCAGTGCCAAAGCCTCATTTTAGAGGCTCATTTGAGCCTTCTCCTATAGCTAGTGGGTATAATTTGACGTCAAAGGTAGGGGACGAGCCTTCAAATTCATACTTAGGACATGCCAAATGAGGTAGTTTTCTTAATTTCATACTTGATACCCCTAAATTTGTGCTTAAGCCTCTTATTTTGAGAAAAAAGAAGGTCAACATGTCGTTGATTGACGTTAGGCAGATTTCAAGCGGACGAGAGGCTAATCGGATGGGCATGGATGGGTGGGTGGACGGGCGGCCTGTCAAGCGGCTAGACAATCCTAGGCTAGCTCCAATGAGGGTTCGGCGCCGAAGCCTCATCTAGGGGGCCCATTTGAGCCCTGTCCTACAACTGGTGGGTACAACCTTACGTCAACGGGGGCAGATAAGAGTTCAAAACAACATGGCATCGGGCCCGCTTCAAAGAGGGTTCGGCGCCGAATCCTCATTTTGGGGGCCCATTTGAGCCCTTTCTTGCAACTGGTGGGTACAACCTAACGTCAAGGGCGGGAGACGAGAATTCAAAAAAAAATGGCAACGGGCCAGCCTCAAAGAGGGTTCGGCACCGAAGCCTCGTTTTGGAGGCTTAGTTGAGCCCTCTCCTAGAGTTGGTGGATACAACCTAACGTCAAGGGGGGAGACAACAGTTCGAAACAAGATGGCAACGGGCCCGCCCCAAAGAAGGTTTGGCACCGAAGCTTTATTGTGAGGGCTCAAAAATCAAATAGTGAGCCTTGGTCCAAACACTCTAGTTTTATTGTGGACATTTAGCACATGTGAGCCGGCCTCCACTGCTCGTGGGTGCTCTTCGATGTTGCGGAGGGGAGGAAAAGCCTTATTCCGACTATGTGATTCATTCAATTTAGAAGAGGACCTTTGAGGCCTGTAGAGAGATCAAAAAATAGATGAAAGTGCAATGATGGAGTGACTTACTGCATCTGAAGCCTTTGAAGGTGTGCTTTGTGCACAATCGTCCAGATCTTCATCGCCTTGGTTGTTCTGTTGTAGCTCATAGTCATAATTATTCCTGTCTTGATCAGTCTCTTGAAACTGCTCTCCACTTGTCTCCTCTATTTGCGCATACTCTGACACTAATGTCGCCTTCTGAAACATTGATCTAAGTATCGTCATTTTCGAGCTTCTAGTAATAAAACCCTATACCCCAATGACTTGGTATTAGACATATCAATGTTAATTCACCCTTATATTATACTTGCGACAGGAACTCGAGCAAACCATATTGCAATTGATATCCAAGGGAGAGGATACGGCCGCAAGATGCAAAGAGTGTCTGAATGCTCTAGTGCATGCGGAGGTAAATGAGCGCTTGGACCAAAATTAGTTACTATTAATTCCACAATCAACATCGATATGCTCAAAACCTAAAGAATGATTTGCAACAGACCACATTATTTTGTAGGACATCAAAGATATTCTTCAGCCAATGGATACTTACTTTGCTTTGTTCTTCACTTGACAACTCTTCTTCGGTCTCGCATTCAGACATGAATGGTTGATTGTCTTGCGATCCCGCAAATCCTGATATCTCGCCTTCCAATGGAAGAGTCTCAACAACTTCTTTCAACAAAGCACCTTGATACGAAAGTGTTCTAGTTGTACTAGTAAGGTCTATGCCTGAACGTTGAAGTTGTTGCCTAAACATTCTAGATTTGGCTAGTTGCTTTCTAGATGTGGCTAGTTGCTTTCTAGATGAATAACGAAACCCACTCCTCCGCTTCTTCTTCCTATCTCCGTCCTGCATTTGGCTCAATAGAACATCATTAAGCTCTCCACTATACTGTCTTCTATTGAATTGGGGAATGTGGCAATGCCCTTACTACAGACGTTTCTCAATAACAAACAATTGAATTTGAAATACTCAATCACGGACTCTTTTTCCGTATATCAATCTTTGTTAATACTACTAATCATCATGCACATCGAATCTCAATAGTAACTGAAGTGACATTTTCTACATCTTTATGCTCTCGATGGCCAACTAGTGGGTACAACCTTGTAAGCTTGATCTAGCGGCCATCTCAATATTTCCAACAACCCTAAACACGCTCATTCAACGCTCTACTTCAAGTATGAAGTAAATTATGACTACTTGAATACTCCAATTAGATGTCTATACTTTTCAAGATTGTTTATTTTATTTAGATTGTCATATCTTTTATAAATAGAAAGGCTATCCTAGCAATCTAACTGTCACCGTCACTAAAATCTAGTAGGTCCCTATTACACTTACACTCGCCGCCAGTTTGTTGTCCTTGTAAATTTGAAATCCACCATAAATAAAAGTAATTCAAACTAACATCTACATTATGGTTCATTGTAGTTCTTCGATGAAAGGCCTTTTTTCAAACATGTATTCTCTAATAATGGCAAATCTATATAATTGAACCAGCATCTATTGATACTATGGATTAGACTTCATTCACAATTCTATTGTATAATTATTTCATAACGCCAACATCCTTTATTATTATACTTACAGAATTACAAGCAACCCACCTATCTGACACGCGCCGGCAACTTTTCAAAAATATATCCTTTTCATCAATACATGACTCTCGTCATTTTTCTAATTAAAACGTCTCTTAATCACCCTCTTTATTAATTCTATCTATCTATGTCTTCATACAGTGATGTTTGCATAACCTCTTGCATCAAAATATACCTGCAGAACTCTTGGATTTAAATTCTATTCACAATTCTCATGTTGTCTGTGTCTTTCCTTTTTCCATTGCAATGGCTAATTCTCAAAATCCTCCCATGGTGCTAATTCATGCTGATGGCCAAGGAGTTCCTATTTCTTTTCAAGTAGGAACTAATGGAAAGTGCACAGTCAGTGCTCTTCGTTTGCATCTTCGTTTTCAATTTCTAGAAGGATCTATGCATGTTGATGAGAAGGTCTTTGATGTTGATTCCGGAGAACTTCTTCACACTATAGGTCATGAGTCCTCTATGAATGATCAAGGTCAGTGTTGGATTCTGAAGTCGGGGACGTACCAAGTGTATAGATTGAAAGATCCTCTTCAAGGTGCATGCACTAAGATCCTCACCCCTAGGGTGTCATCTACATGCACCCTGCAAACACCTATGCTCCGAAAGGTTAAGATTGAACCTTGCGAACGTATCGTCCATCTCTTGAGTGATGATTCTGAAGATGCGCTCCCCAGTACATTGTCGTCTTCTACTATTCCAATCCCCAATCCTACTGTAATATGTCACCTTTCACATGATACAAATTCATCGCAAGGCAGTCATCCAAGTACTTCTAGGCCTCCGATTCCGCCATGGATTGATGAATATGTGAGCGTTGTTGATTGTCTCAAAAAATTAGCTGCAAGGAAAGGGTCGAAGTCCATCTTGTCTAAGGTAGACTTTACTAAAATAAAAACCGAGAGAGTGGAATTCCTTCCCCCTAGATTTGATGGCGACGTGATGTTTGAGTTCCCCCCGCCGGGGAAATATGCATCACAGTCACAAGTAAAGCTCCTTCATGGCATGGACAAACGCCACGATGGCCATGCTTGGACTCGCACCATCACCTCCAATATCAAGAATGACATGGGTTTAACATTTAGAATGTCTTCGTGCTTAGGTCATTTGCAATGAACCAACGCAACTTGTGATTATTTATCTCGTGTGCACCGGTCCTCCCAAGCTAACGAAACCGAATGGGATGGAATCTCCTCGTTTACCTTTGAAGTTGGATCTAACCCTCCAAAAGGCTCAACTGTCGTGTGTAAAATCTGCAAGGTTTCTCCGTCATGCTTAGATGGGTGCTTGGCTAAGATTTATTATGTTCTTGGTCATGGAAACATGACTCGTGCATGTGTGCACCTCGGAATCCATTGTCATCTTGTGAAGATTGGCGAATACAGAGATGTCGCTGAGAAGATAAAGAGCCTCATTGGTGAACAAGTAGAGAAGACTCCAACAGCAACTAATTCTGCCATTGTCCTTGAAGCCAGCAAGGAATTCCTTGGTGAATTGCTTCTTTCTACAGATGGAGCAACGCAGAAGGAACTTACTCTTGATGAGCTCATATCGGTGTTTGATAAGTTCAAACACATGTCTTCCCCGAGTATTCGAAATCAAGTCACGACGTTTCGGTACTTGAGACACTTTGGAGTCATGGACAGCATCACCAAACTTAGAGGGTCTAGCTATTAGGCATTTGTCCAGGAGAACAAATTCCCTGGCCAAAGGTCTGAGTCCGACAAGGTCTTTGTTTTCAAGATGTCTGAGATCGGGCCAAGAAGTGGAGTTGATCTCGTGACAAGAATGCAGCCGGGTGGAGATTTACAGAATGCATGGATGATATTCGACCATGTCAAGCGTGTAAAGGGTTGAACTTCCATGGCCTGCCATGTTTATGATGCTACCTATTGTCGGGTAATGACCATTGCAGTGTGTGATATGCAGTCGAAAGATGTTGCCGCTCAAATCATCTTCTGGAAGAACTTGAATGTTGTTGTGGCCAGATACAACGTTTCTAACGTACAATTCAAGGGCTTCATGGCAGACAATGCACAAGCAAACTGGAATGTAATTCGTATTGTATATGGTAGCGGTGATGCTTCAATTCCTATGGAGGATCAAGAACGTACTTGTTTGTTCCATTGGACCCAGTCATTGGAGAAACATACAAAGGTTGACATTCGGGCGGACCTGCAACAACAACATCGTCAATTGTGCATGCAATACAAGAATGCCAAGTCGTTAGCAGAGGCTGAGGAGCGGTACCTTGCTATCAGATCATGGTGGCTTTCCTCCGGGGCAACGACTGATGAAGGAGTCGTTTGTCTTGACCTATAGCTTGCTTTCTGGCACTTCCGCTATCGCCAATGGGGTGGTTTCATGGATTTGGTGAGTTCACACTTTGCTCCGGGCCTTTTTGCTTTTAATTTTCTGTAAAGTTGTAACCTCACTCTAAATTATATTACCATTCATTTGACATCACAGGCCCTTTCCGAGGATGAGCTTGCTGAAATGCCCTCGTGCAATTTAGCGGAGACTGTACACAACAAGTGGCTTCAACAGAGCGGTAAACGAGGTAATGACTTGTATGTGGCAACTGTCGATGATTACGTACGTGCTTTCATGCAAATGGTTGCCTACTACCAGTATTTGAATGGTGAGAGACCGGGTACTGGACCTAGAAAAGAAGAATTGTTGCTTCGAGTCGCCCAACGAACCGCCCAATATTTTGGCAACCTGAAATCGCTTCATCAAGCGCTTCGAAACATGCCTGGAGTTGCCAGTTTCTACACTCGCGAGCCTCATCTTCAAGGTGAGGAAGTATTTCTCTCCCTCAAGCGCAAAGCAGATCTTCCTCCTGGATCGGAGTTCGACTCTCATAGACCTGACAAGATTAGCATCTCTCGCCTTCGGGTACAAACGCGAGCAGGAGGTGCAATATTTTATTATCTCACTTCAGAGGGTGACGTACAGCAAGAAGCAACTGAAGACCTGCATAATAATCCAGTTCAACTAGAAACACCTACTACAATTCCAACCATGGAGCATGTGAAGGCTGTACAAGAAACAGTATGCAATGAGCATGAATGGCACATTGCGCGACTTCCAAAGATGTCAGCGAAGGCTTGCTTCGCTCAACAGGCCATCACCAAGAAGAAATATGTGGCACGAATTGTACATGATGGAAAGAGTACGGCTGCACCAACTTACAACGGCATCATGCACAACAATAGGAAGAATAAACAAGAGCGCATGCAGTTCTTCTTCTGCAACGACGACATTGAGAGGTGCGTGAAGGGTACTCGTCGTAAGTGGGTGGTTTCCAAACCTGCAGTTCCAGAAGTTTGGCCTGTCAAGATTGGCATCAATCTCACACAGAAGGAGATCCTAGACTTGGAGAACGCTGGTTTTCGATTGGCACCACGTCTGGAGCTCTCTCCAAGGAAGCTATTCAGGGAAGAGGGGTCATTGGTGGACTTGTCAGAGTATCCTACCCCGGAGTTCTCTAACGACTTTCCAAAGCGCAAATTCGGGAAGAACATCAAGCGGAATCCAAAGGCACCTTCAACGAAGCACGCCAATTCCTGTGCATCTGCTCTTACTGTCATTGGGCAGATTTTGAAGGTTTCTATGGTACCAATTCCTGCCCTAGGTTGCATCATCACCTTTGAGTCCCGAAATGGTCTCAAAATTTCGCAATATTTAATTACGATTGGCCAATTTCCCAGTTGTTCATGCTCCTTCTTCAAAGACATGTCGGGCAAATCATTGGGAAAGCGTGGACAATGGACAAATTGTAAGCATCTGTACTACATATTTCATGTAGTTTGTGGATTGGACAGTGAGATAGATGTTTTTATGCACGCTCCTAGTTTCAGCTTCAATGAAATTAAGCGTGTTATTCAGATGGTGCTACTTAAGCAACCAGCAACTTAGAGATGCTATTGAGCCCGAGGGCTACATTGTACAATTCTCTTTTTAGATTGAATGAAACAGTGGTGAGACTAAAAGGGCCACCACGAAGTTGTTGTTGTACATTTTGACTACTCATTGAATCATCATTGACATTGAAAATTTCAAAGGTGTACATTTTTGTTCACATTTTGCTACCATCCTACAGTAATAGTGGTCAAAAGTGCGTGAATAATTTCATTCCCACGGTCATAGGAGCACCCTTATTCAACGGTAATAGGTCCAAATAATTACTAAATTTGGACCTAAACCTTTTTTATTTCTATTTTTGGTAAATTCCCACTAAATGTTCATTATTTTTTTTTTTTTTTCTGCTCTATGCTCTCCATTCACCGCTCTAGGCTCACCGCTCACCGCTCTAGGCACGCAAACTAGCTTCGTCCGTACTTAGAACAACAAACAATTGTTGATTTTTTGTTGAATGAGTCATGATTTTCTACTAGTGATATTGGGCCTTTGGGATTTCTCCAAAGTTTGCTCTAGTGGGGCTACAATTTATCAAGAAAGTTGCATGAGACACCACTTCAATCCAAAGGTGAGCGGGCAAATTGCAAGTGTGGGAGATGTTTCGGATTCTTTCTATAATCATTCAGTTTCGCCTCTTTAACAATTGTTCTTTATTCTAGGTTGTATGTGATCTACCCAAGTTAAAGCCATGTCATCATTTTCTAGATTCTCACCTTAATTTTGTCTCATTCTCGTATGTCAAAAGAAATTTTATACAAATGTGATAAATAGATTTCATTGAGTTTGGAAATAGAATTTAGTATATTTTTTTGACTTATAAGATCCTAAACACATTATAAAATACAACTTTATTGATTGTCACAATGCTATAAATCTATAATGTTATATATATGGAGGAATTTCATTAAAATGGCGATTATTCCATGAAAATGGCACAAGGGGGACTGCAAAATGGAAGAAGTTCATAGAAAGATGGCACAGGTAGAAACATGGGAGTTGTGTTGCAATTTGGACTTGTTGGGGACAGAATTGGTACATCTATGAGGTTGACATGCCAAGAATCACTATCATATAAGCTTTTGACTCACATAAATGGCATGCGGAATATTGCCATTTTAATGAAATTCCATATATATATATATATATATGTATATGTATATTGGGGGAATACACAACAAGAACAAATGTTGTATAGGTACTCTACTAAATCTAAACATTGGATCACTCGTTGGAAACTTCAAATGGTTCCTTGTGAACTCTTCAATATAACTTAAATTTGGAGATACCTTGATGTTGAAGAGCAAGTAGAGGAAATAGGGCAATGGTCGGCTTGGGGTATCATTTTTTGGACACACTAATTACCTTATTTTTGTTTAAAATGTTCACAGTTTGACTAATTTGTTCATTTTGATCAAGTAAGAAAATCCTAAATATTTTTTAAAAAATTCCTGCACTTCAATGGGATCAAGATGTATATTCTTAATAAATTTTTTTGTTTAAAACATTAATTTTTGGATCTTTTCATAGAAGTGAGAAAAAATGCTGAATTTTGAGATTTGCAGGCATCATAGTGCACAATTTATTAATTTTTTGTTAATGATTAAATCATTTTATGTATTGAACCACTTAATGTAAATCATATTCAAAATGATATTAAAATAAAATTATTTGATATTCCAAATGCTTGTTTTGGAGGATTCTAGGTGCATTGGATAAAACTTACTTTTTTAATTAAAAAATCCATTAAAAATTCTTAAAATTCTTTGATCATGATGATTTTTTTCTTGATACATTACAAGTGTAGGTAGATAAAACCACATTTTTTGAAATTTCACTTTAATATAATTAAAAGATGAAGTCGTTTGACACACTGCAATGGATTAACATTGTAGTTTGGACAACATTTTTGGGTACCCCAAGCAAGACCATTGCCCAATAGAGAGAGGATAGAAGATAAGATGTTTCAAGAAATAGATTTTAAAGTTTGGGTTTGATGATATGGCACTTGTTTGGAGATTTGAAGAGTTATTAAATCTTTTATTGTAGCTCAAAATATTCAAAAGTAAATTCTAAGTTGTCACTTTATCATTTAAGGTTCCAAAGGGATAGACTTTTTAATTTTTAGTAAATAAACAAATTAATCAAAGATATATAATTACTATGTTACAAGCACTTCCTACACCTCTCATGGGCTATGGGCTTGTTCTATGTTGCCATCCTGCACCTATTACGAGCTATGCAATATAGGCTTGCAACAATTTTTTTGTTACATGAATACCTTTTCGATCGTAATGAGTGCAACAAAGCCCATAGGTGGTCTCCTTATTCATGACTAACTTTATCGTCGTGGAAACTAAAGTTCGATTCTTGGCAATTCTTCGAATGTTTTCCTTTTGCAACTTATTAATTTATTTGACATGTATTTGTTGAATTAAAAAAATAGATTTTATTTAGGCTTTCAAAGATCTCTTCTATGGAAATTCAATATATTAAGTAATTTGCATTCAATGAAAATTCAATATTGATTCAGCATTGCAAAAAATAATTTATATGAGTTGCAAATAAAGTAATAAGTTGCAAAAAAAAAAGTTTAACCTATAACCTATAAATATTATGAAATGCCCTTGTAGATTTAATATATATTAAGTAATAAAAATACCCTCAAGAATAAGAGAAGAATTCACCTAATTTAGTAGCTTAGTCTAAAGGAAAGAATAGGACAGGCCTATCAAATTCAATTGTTCAACTTTAATTGTACACCCATCACTTTCAAAACACTTCACTGTATAGGCATTACATTATATTGCATTCTAATAGTAGCAAATAATATGTATTTTATTGGCAAAATTATACTACAAAGTAATATTTAAGATAGAATATTTTTGTAAATGTTTTTGTTGTTGAAAACAAGTATGGTGTAACCATGGTAAGGGCTCTATTATATGTTAATTTATTGACCAATCAGACCCTACACTCCAACCAAACTCTTATCACATTGTACAATGTCAATGTAGTTATAAATAGGATTCTATAGTTTGTATCCTTTTAGATTATGGTTGTTTGCCCTGACAAATCAACAATACGACAAATATAATGAACACAACATGAATTTCATCCCTTGTCCGTCTAATAAGGTCAAACTTCCTTTTGACTTTTTAACAAAAATTTTGGCTTGTCCATCAACCACGTGGCCATCCTGTAGCCTTTATGTGGCACGGGGGCACATGTGGGGTTTGACAACCTTGAGTATAAGGCAAGTGCGAGTTTGGGCGACCTTGGGTATAGGGCGAGTACGGGTAGGGCATTTGGAGGGAAAGTGTGGATGGACGTGGTGCACAAGGACCAATACCCGCAGTCATTTAATACAAACACTCACGGTCATCCCTAAACCCACAGTCGCCCAATGCTTTGGACTTGCGGTCGCCCTACCTTCACCCACGGTCACACCACCTACACTTGTCTATAGTTACCTGGTTTGGGCTTTCTACATAGGATTATCCGTCGGGCAAAAAATTTCAAAAATTTGGGTAACCTCGAGTAGGGCAACCGTAGGTCTGTCATATATGACTGACACTCGTCATATACAACATGCAACGTTAGACAGACAACTCGACACCAAAACCCAAGAATGTATTTGACAGAACAACCTTGTTTTGGATAGAGCCAATGAACAATTTTAAGTTGTCCAATGATGGATGATAATCATTAAACAATGCCAAAAGGCAACTTTGAAAGAAAAGCATTTCAAGAGACATTTTGTATTGTAGAATACAACATTTTTTTAATACATGAACATTGGATTAAATGCAAATGACGGCAATATGACAAAGATTATTTTGTTGTGGATACTATTGAGACTAGGATGGAAAGTGGGTTCGGAGATGGGGGTGCCCTTCTTAACAAGGTATAAAGGGGTGAGCACCTTTGACGTAGAGGTGTGAATCTTCCACTCATCATTCCGGAAAACCAAAAGGATCTATTTCCTCTTGTGCTCTTGCCTAGTTTTTGTATGATCACTGTTTCATACATTTCCATAGTCTAGACATTTGAGGTAGGATGTCGAGACGCAGATCTTACGAAGTTAGATTACACTTTGCACGTTCAAAGCACCTGCTCCTCACAACGATGACACTCACTTTGAAATGAACAATAACAACAGTGCCCAGATCAAATCATTGCAATTACAGTTCACATGAGAACTAGATACGGTAAAGTCTATTTGCAACTTACGTTGGTTTCATTTCCTTCCACTACTTCAATACAAGAGTTGATATGTAATAACTCCTCCAACTGTATGTACAATTCCTCGTCAAAGCCAAGAGCTACTTCTATTCTCATGTGGGCACTACGACTTGATGATAACCACTCCGATTGCAAACAGGGTTGCCTCAAGAAAGTCTTCTGAACTTGAAGTCAAGTAAAACCTCAAGCACTCTCAAGATACTCGGGAAAGCAACAAGTACGAAAGTTGGGTGCATGGGCACAAGTGAAGTGTATTTGTTTACAAGACTCCAACATTTCGCATGACCAAAACTTTGGTTTCAAGCATGTCCTCCATGGTGAACTTCACGCCCTCACGCTAGATCCCTAAGTCTTTGAGGCCGCTGTAGGGCTGACTATCAATGCGTAGAGCAGGTGAATCATTGAGAATCACTCCTCCAACCTGGATGTCCAACAATTTTTATAAGCTCCGATGGTCCATAAAATGCCTCTCAAGAAGATTGCACAATCGACTAGATAATCCTCGAGAGCTGCAAGGCTTAACCCCTGAGCGCCCAGACCATATTTGCTAAAATCCAGATCCTTCTCAATTCATTCCAATCAAACTATCACGTAAAATGAGATCCACATAAATTGACCATATTGATTGATAGTAGAGATAGGGTTGGAGCTATAGGGAAAGGAACATGTCCTTTAACCGTACTATTGAAAAGATTATAATGGTCAAACAAGGAAATCTTTGAGTTTTGAGATGCCATATTTGAGGCACTAGGGCGCTAAGGGTTAACAGTGTTTTGTGCAACACAAGCTGTTTTGACATTCTTTAGGATAATTTTCCAATTTAGTACAAGTAATAGAATTGTTACTACTACTTGCACCCATTAAATTGAATACTCGTAGGAACCATGACCAAAATGCTTATTCAAACAATTTTAGGATTAATTGTTGTACACCTGACCACTTTGAAACAACCACTTGAATGGAGTTCCTATTATTGGATTGTTTAATGTTTGTTGGATTTTTTGGCAAATGAATTGAAAAGGGGGTTTGGATTATGTTCCCTTGGTATTTTTTAGGCAATGTGCTAATTATAAGTACATCTTAAAAATCAACCCTCAATCTTATATTCAAAGGATTTACATTTTAGACAAAGAATCTAAATGGATTAAAGTTTTAGTAAGAGGATTGAAGCCACATTGGTTTATCCTAATATTGAAGGAGGAAATCAACATCACTTTGAAATTTAGTATCACTATAAAGTTTTATATTTTTAGATATAGAATAACATTTCAACTTACACTACAATAGTTTAAAATAGCAAGTAGTGTGACTTGGGGTAAATTAATGTCACATGTGTTGTTAAGGAAAAATAATGTAAGTGAAAGGACTAGATTTCATTAGGAAAAGTTCAACTTGTACTTAAATTCCAAATGAAAGAATATTGGCTTTCAAAAAATTCTCATCTTGAACTATTGGTTGTAGATGCAATGACTAAAGTTTTTATAAATGTTATTGTTAAATAATTTGTTCTATATAATTGTTCATTAATCCTTAAACAATGAGCTAGTCATGGAAATCATCTCTTTAATTGAATATCGTGTGAATTGTTGGCTTAAAAAAAAAAAACTCATTAGAAGACAAACTATATTTATAGAAGCCTATCCTTTTTCACACAAAATTTGGAGGATGAATAGTTGCACTTTTGTCCTACATGGATAAATTCTTTGTCATTCATCATTAGTCAAAAAACATCCTCCATGTCGTTTATGGGTTAATTCATTCAGCCCATTTCTTTATTCTTCTAAAATTAGAAGAAGGCCACATATGTGGAAGGCTAGTTCCCTTAGATCACTATTTCTTAAGTAGGGCCAACAAATCATCTACTTTCTACACAGCAATAAGGTAGTATGCTCTAAAAGCGACCATTTAAGGGCTGGTCTACCTTTTTCATAGGTTTCCGTAGACAAAAATATTTTTATATCATTTTTTATAGAGAAAAAAATAGAGATGGAACTTAACACAAGTGGCTTTGTATTTTTCCAAACATTTTAAAATTACTTATAAATTTTCAAAAATTTGGGACATAGGTGCCTATTTGTGACCATAGGTCTCTGAAAATCTATCCACTTGCAATTTGTAAAGAGATGTGTGGAAATCAAAGACTATAATTGACTCTTGCAATAGAAATACATTTTTTCCTCATTGCATTCAATTGTCAAAGTAATCCATTAAAGGATCACCTCATCTCCATTCTCCCTCTAAAAATAAGGTCGATCTAAAGGAGAAGGTCGGTTTTACAACAAACTACCTTGTAGCCCAACAAGCATATATTAATAATTTTGATTGACATGGAATTAAAACTTAAAAGTTGTATTAGTGGAAGAGCATCCAAGAATACTTAAAATATACAAAAGAATATCCAGATTTAGAATTTGCAAAACCACTTGAAAAAACCAAACTACAAGACAAATTGTAGAGACTTTTTGCAAATCATGCTTAAAAAAGAAAATTCACATAAATGGCACGGAAATTGAATAATGAACCCATCGCCTCAACTTCATGAACTCTAAATTTTATGACTACCATTGCCACAATCAAAACAAAAGTTCATAAAAGCTTCAAAATAAAAGTTTTTAGTTCATAAAGTTTTTAGTTCATAAAAACTTCAAAATTCAATAACTTTCTCACCGTAGGTTCAAACACCACGAAACAAAGCCCATGCACCCCTCCTTGCAGAGAGCTTTCCGATGGCACCAAGAACTTGAGCGGGGACGCACAGTCCGAGAGATCTCAATGTACCAAACAAAACAAAACAATCAAAACAAACAACCAAATATATTACACATAAATCTCCAATTCTCCAATTCATGGCAGGTCCCTTTTACAGAAATCGCTTGCCCTGAGAACCTCCAAGGGCGATGGCGAGAGAGCTTCAAATGCGCGGACCAGACTTGTTGGGCTCTGATCGTCTCAAACCTCAATTGGAAATTACGAACTGAACTCCATTTTGACTCCTCGCACTGAAAACATTGCTTGCAGTCAGCGGCAGTCTTTGGTATCATTTGTGTCGCGTCATTTGAATATCAGTGACCGCTCAAATCGTCTCGGTGGCCCAAAAAAAATCGCTCAAATGTGGTCTTCCTGGCCAATTTTGGTACTGAAGACTCTCTTTCTGGTGAACTTTCAAGGAGGTATTCACGTTCTACACCTTTCCCCTGTTTTTGGAATTCGATATGTGGTTAGGACTTTGAGACTAAGGAATCGCAGAATTTCTGTCCAAGTGAGTGTAGGTTAGCAAAACATAATTGAACTGCCAGTGAAAATCACCCGATCTGGTGAGATGCGATTTGAAATATTCGACTTCGGCACTGCCCGGAAAACATGAAAAACACAAATAACCCCGGGCGCTAGTCACCAGACGTAGCCAATACAAAACCTAGTGCTGCCTTACCTTTCTTCCCTTCAAAACCTCTACAATGAACTCAAAAAGAAGCCGGTAAGCAGGGTGCTTCTTTCCGATAGGTTTGCACGTATCACTGTGATTGGAATCTTTGAGCTCCTCCACTCTGCCTCCACTCGCTTTGAAATCATCCATAGACGCTGGTTGTACGATGAATCTCTACAAACGCGCACCAAGTAAGGCCACTTCAGTCGACAGATTTGCAATCTCAAATCGATCGAGCTTTCATCGAACTCAATTTCAATTTCAATTTCCAATTTCAAAAAGTTTGTAAAGAAAGCTCTGAATATCCATCAATAATTGATGCAAGCAGCGATTGGCTGGCTTCCCTCACCCCTTTGGTGTGAAAGCCCTCGGTCAATGCCATCAACTTTACGCCTCCACTTATCGCTTCCATGAAGCGCACGGAAAGCTCCTTCAGTTTGGGAGAAGTTCGACGCAGATCGTTGAAGAGAGTAGGCGAGTAGGTCAAGCCGCCGAAGACGTGCTTCTGCAGATCCTCACTGGGCACCAGTCCGGTGTAAAGAGGAGCGTAGAAGAAGCATCCAGCCAGGCTTGCGAGGAAGGCTTTGGAGACCCTGGCGGGGTTGCCTTCGAAATCGTCTTTCAAGCTGCCAAACGACTCCGCCCTTTTGTTCAGCGCCACCACCAGCTGCTCGATCACCACGCAACCTAAGCTATGACCCACGAGGACAATGGGACGGTCCCAGGTATGCCGTCGGTTCCATCGGTCACTGCAGCAAGCAAGTAAGCATAATGTCAGAGATGATTGGAATCACATGAGAATCGTAGATCTCAAATTCTTCGGTAAACCCTCAAGAAACGAGATTTCATGGGTTTGAAATGACCGATTCGACTGCCAATACAAAGAAAATACGAGAATTCAGATGGGTCCCAATGTGACTTCACCAGAATCGCTGAAGAGCATTGCGTGAGTTGGAACCCAAACAAAATGAACAAAAATACACCGATCTTCCACATGACCCGGCCGTTCAAATCATGAAGTCCAGGTTAGTCTTTCATTTACCTGAAAACGAGGAGATTTTGCAACTCCTCCACCACGCCTTCGACGCCATTCTCCGAGATGCTGTACTCCAGCAGCAAGACGCGGATGTCACCATTGAAATCCTTCGACAGCCAGTCACGCGGCCACCACACGTTCGTCTTGCCGCGCTGCACCCACGTATCCTTGCACGACAGGTGCTGCCGTTGTCCCACGTTGCCTTCGAAGAAGATCACGTCAAGCTTAGTATGATCCGGGGTAGAGTCCTGCGTGCCCACGGCGGTCACGAGGTAGCCCAGCGGCTTGTCCTCGAATCGCGTCATTGACGGACCTGCAACACATTACAATATCCTGATACTAAGAATCGCAAATGCACTGAGGTTCTTGCGGCTTGAAAATGACCAATTTAATTGATCATTGATTGTGAAAATTAATGCTACAGGTAGTAGAAATTCTGATGGAGCCATATTTCATATCACTAGAACCAGAGAAGACCATTAAATGCGTGGGTTGGTCCAATTGATGAATATGAACTAAAAAAAGATGGACAGAATGCCCCCTTATAATTTACTCCAAAGTGCACTGATTTAGCACTTTGGAAGCCCAATCAGCGAGCCTTCAGGAGTTCATCTTGAATGATCAACAACATAGAATCAGATCGATAAACTCTGCACTCACCTGCTCTAGACTGCTGCCGGTTGAAGTTTGGTTGGCTTGGTTCCCGGGGTGGCAACTTGTCTGGAATGAGTGTCAACATATTATTTTTTACTATTCATACATACAATAAAAGTGGTGACTTGACTTTCATATCAAAAGCAAGATCTGAAAAGACTGAGGATCACAAAATGCATTAGAATCTGTATGAATGTAACAGGATAGGGGAGGGAAACGCATTTGAAAATTTGGAACTTATTAATTTGGAGCTTAGTGTAACTTATAACATGTTCATAATAACTTGTAATAAGCCTATCATAACTTATCATGGGCTACTAACCCAATCAATAAAGTCAAATTAAAGACAGTCCCCCTTGCATATAAAATCGATGATGAACCCAATTGGTCATGTCGAAAACCATGAAAACTTGGGATTCAGGAAACGAAAATGAAGACGGAGTTATGAGATTGAACTTACATTTGGCGAACGGCACCCACAAGGGAAAGCAACCGAATACTTGCTCCTTGACAGGGGCTGGCAGTTTATGCAGCCGCTTCTCAATGCCCTCTCTCGTGGTGAAAGTGAAAAAGTCGTAATCCGCTCGAATCAGACCCAGGCTGCGGACCTGGGCAATCCGCAGCAGCTTCCACAAATCGGTGAAGCTGGGCCTGTCCTGAGGCTGGAGCTCCCAGCAATTTGTTATGATGAACTTCAAGTAGTCAGGACACGTTGCTGGGAGTGACGGCCGCAATCCTTTTTGGATCTCGGCTTGCAATTGGGCTGTGCCATTCTGATTCGGCCGGAATGGAGACTGCCCACTGAGCACCTCGTTGAACATAATCCCGAAGCTCCACACGTCCGCTTTCCGGGGAAACCCTCTCCCCTTCTCCAAATTCGTCTCGTCTGTGAAAATCTCCGGCGCGCCGTACAACCTCGTCCCCACCTTCTTCGTGGGCGCCATGCTGGCAGAACTCATAGCACCCATTTTCACCAGCCCAAAGTCACCGAGCTTCACGCGCACGTACCCACGCTCAGCGAGTTCCGGAAACTCCTCCTTACTCACCGGCGTCAGCAGCACATTGCTTGGCTTCAAATCACGATGGGCAACATTGTTGTCATTCAAATGACTCATAGCTTTGGTAACTTGCAGCATCGCATCAATCGCCCCGTCCTGCGACAATGACACGACTTTGGAGATCGATAAATTCCGCTTCGATTCCGCTCGCGGTTTTGACGACTTCAGGTGAATCGCGAGGTCTGTCGGTAGACGCTCCATCAGAATGTTCGATTTCGAAAAATCGTCGGGCTCCGACGATGTTGCATCGGATGGAACAGTCGCGCTGCTGCCCACTGGAGGGTCGGAGGGGAGGGATTCGTTCGCCGATCGAGTTTCCCAGTAGCGGAAGAACTGCACGATGTGCGGATGGTGGAAAGCGCTCAAGCTCGTGGCTTCTTTCGCGCATTTGTAGTTGAGAACTTTCTTTGCGCAGCTGCGACCCAACCATTGCACATCCATCACGGCGCCGAAGGTGCCACTGCCGATGAGATCTACAACCTTGTGTACATTGAGCTCCACATCCGCCATGGATCGGACCAGGTCGGTATTCTCTAGCCGAGTCCGCACATGGGTCGCGAGCAGATAGTCGAGGTCGCGGGGTTTGCCAGAATACGAACTCAGAACATCCCGCACACTCCGGAGCAGCTGCTTTTTGTCCTCGACGAACGCCTCATGGAGCTCATTGTTGGTAGACTTCAACTCCTCCAGCAGCTTCTGAAAATCCTTCTCCGCCATTTCCAGAAGCTTCTGTTCGATTTCCCCCCCGCTCGTCACCCACGTAACAGACGAGATGGCGATGTTTACCATGGACGTCCACCAGCGAAGGTCGAGAAGGATGTGCACGATGTCCTCCTTGATCTGGGGGACCGTCACGGCGGACTCCAGCCACGACGAAGGCTCCACCTCACAGCAACATCCGCGCACCAGCTTCTCCGCGCGCTTCACCGTGAAATGCAGTTGCCGCAGGGCCTTCCGCCGGCTGTCATCGCTGCTGGTAATGCCGACGAGAGAGTTCGACTTCTCCGTGAGGAATCTCCCGGTGTCGCTCATCTTGGACGAGAGGTACTGGCATTGACCCAGATGAAGTAGCACGCGGCGCCTGGATAGCATCTCCTGGACGAGCTTGATGGACGACGAAGCCTCCCCGCAGTAGTCCATCGCCACCGCCAATCAAACTCCCGACCCTTCCAACACTATCGGTGGCCTGTCGCCCTAAATCGAATCTCCTCCAAAGAATTCTAGAGATCTACAAGTCCCATACTTGCTCAAATTCTTCTCCCCCGAGCGCTCTAGAAATACATCATTTAGATTCCTCCCAACTGCAAAACTTCTACCGACAGTTCCTCAAACTCACACCACTCCGGCACAATCGACCACACCAGGCTGTTTCCCAGCGAGGCAATCCCGCAGGAATTCACTCACTGCGCACCACCCTAAGTGATGGAATCATCATGACCTTGGAAAGATTCGACCCTCACCAATACCAGCAGACCCATCGCGACAACCTTACTTACCCACACGATCTTCGAGACGACGACGACGACAACGGATAGTGAAGCTTTAGGATCCCACAGTGACGGCGGAAGGTAGCATAAATTGTATAAAGTTGGTGCAGATCAGGGATGCAAAGTGTCGGCAAAGCCTCGAGTTCGTTCGATTCCTTGGTCCCACTTATGCCCCGAATCCCGCTCTAGCTTCGCACTCCAAATCGATCAACTACATCTCACTCTGCGAAGGAAGCTTCTTTCATTTGTGTCAAGCAAAAGAGAGGCAGAGTACTTGAATGAATGCTATCTGACGAGAGCGGCACGGGTCCTCTTCCTTTTGGCGGGACAATTCAGTCGGTCAACGCCCCCCCCCCCCCCCCCCCCTCGAAGGCCCGAACGCCCCGCCAGAGTCGAGCGTTGAAGCTGTTACACAAAAGTCCACGGAATACTGTAAAGCAGCTTTCTCTTTGCTGTAGCACTCCCAGAACTCCTCCATATTCAGCACACAATCCGCGTCAGCTTCGAAAATGTGAAATGTCCACAATTACATCCGGAATTTGGGCCTGGCAAAAATGCAATTCATGCATACGTGATGGTTGTGCCAAAAATTGTGCCAAAAAACACCCACGCATTTCAGTCCAATCTACAAGTCAAGTACAAGTTTTGAGTTTCACCACAAGAAACAAATTCAATCTCAATTTACAATTCATTCAAAAACCTCTCCTCGAGGGTTGATATATATTCTGGACAAGAATTTGGGACTAAGAATTTCATAAGGTCAAAATGGAAAGGAAAATGAGCACCTAGCACTCTGACAAACCCTCATAAGGTTGTACATTGAACTGAATGCTATTGAGAAATGTGGTGTTCCAAGTTTTCATTTGACTGGCAAGTGCCAAGTTCGAATATGCTTTCAAAATCTGCATCTGAATGCAGCTTTCAACCTCACCACAGTGACTCAAATTGAGAGAGTTGGGCTTTGAATTGGAATATGCATGAGGGCTCCTAAGTGAGAGAGGTTCCGACCACAGAGGTCAGCATAAACAATTTCTCTGCTCCATGTTCCTTAAAAAAAATTCAGCTACTACCATAAAAAGTCTCTTAGAGCATCCCCACCAGTGAGTTCCGTATCCTTAAAGCTTTAAGGAGAGGACCTCATATGCAGATAGAGATACAGAAATTTCATCGCACCAACCTTTATCCAAAACCTGTATCTCTAAAATATACAGATTTCTGTAAAACTCTTTTCCAGTTCGATATCCAGAGGCTCATATGGAGAACTCACGAGGTCTCATCCCTATTTGATGTCCTAAGCTCAGTAAACAGATAGAGAAACGGAAGAGCTGGTGGGGGATGCTTTTACTACAGGACAACTGCAACCTCTGCAGGAAAAAAATTCAAAGTCAATTTGGATTTATAAATAAAGAGAAATCCATGAATGAAGTTTGAATTGCTTTATCTAAGGTTAAACTTCATCCAGCCATAGCTACTTGAGTTCTAGGAAGCTCAAAATAGACTGAATTTTATCATTTCAAAAATAGAAGACTAACCTCTAACTTAGAATTGGTGTTGTAGGCAATGGCAATGTCTTAGGGCTTGTAGGTCATACTATATTGTTCATATTAGCTATGCCATTTTCTTCAATGTTGCAAATAGGTATGTCTTCAAGTATGTCTATAAATATGCCATAGTTTACAACACTTAATAAATATTTTAAAAATGTGCAAGCCCCTTGGCTCCTTAACATTCAAATTGAGCTTATTAGTATTCAATTTGAGCTCATTAGCATTCAAATAATTTATAATCTCTTGTAAAGATAGGGATGTAGACAACTTGAAAAGAAGCCCTATAAAATGGATCATCAAGAATGAAACATCTTTGTTCAACAATTTTTTTAATAGCATTTTGGTGAAACCAAATTACTTTCTCCCACAACAACCTCCACCATAATTTTATCTTTTGATTGTGCACAAATGAACCAATAAGGAATGGATTTTAAGTCCTTGATTGTACTTCCAACACACATCTCCAAACCAAAGCATGCTCTATAGCAAAAGCAAACCTCACCTATAGGGGACAACTTATTTTGAGGACAACTGCAAAAAATGGTTTAAAAAAATTTCTACATCTTGTTTGGTGTTACATTTGCATATAAGATGTAATGTAAAGCTCCATCAATGCAACCATACATTTATAGCATGTACACGGTCAAACAAGTCGATTTATCATAAGCCACACAAAACATGCATTTTCAATATTGAACCAACAAAAAAATAAGATGTTTTCTTCTTAAGCTTTGCAATGAACTTAGAATAAGTAAGGAGAAAAAAAGGTAACTTTCAATCTATATGCCAAAGGGCCATGGATATAGAAAAGTTATATTGTTAATAATCAATGGATAATGCTCGTCTATGTTTGTTGTAATGTGCTTTTGACATAACAAAAAACTAAAACATATTATATATTTTTTACCAATATAGATAAGAAATCCAACAAAATTAAATCTAATTTGAAATGTACCTAATATGGTTTGCAAGGCTTTTACCATCATATACCTAGTTACCCTAATGTACAATAATACAAGTGTGTAAGTGCTATCTTCACATGCTAGATCCACCAATTTACTCCATCTTCTATAACAAAAAGGGCCTTTTAATGATATTAGACATTTCTTTTGTTGTAAAGCTATAATGAGCTCTAAATCTATATCCCAATTGAAAACTTTGGTTGTCATTCATTTCAATTGTCTTAGACCATAGATGTTCAACGGCTTTGCAATTTTTTGAATTGAGTCCCTTCATTTTAACATAATTTGCAACCAATTCAAATGTAGGCTCCAAATTTGATTCTGCCTCGTTTTTGGCTTGTACACAATTTATTACACCATTTTCCAACGTAGGGTTTCATGAAGTTGACTTCACTTTTGTAAACTAAACTTTTGTTGGAATTCATTCTATCATTATATCATTGCTACTAAGAGAAGTAATATAGTTCACACTAACTACTAGTACACCTAACAAGAATGTGGAATTAGCGTTTAAGGTTCAAGTAATGGCATAAAATTGAGAGTAGCAAAAAGAATAAGTTCATCTAGTAAGACATGTGTGCATCTCAATGAAGTGCTGTCTAGGTGCTCTGACAAATCTACATTTGTCCAAGAAAGCTATTTTTTAGAGATAATACTTAAAATAACACCTTTAAAATAACACCTATAATATCCCTAAAATGACACTTCAACAAAATTTTATACACATAAGAACACAATACAAAGATGAATTTTCAACACATAAAAACACTCAAGGCTACCATCAAAATCTCCAAACTATGCATCCTTCCCTTTGACCACTTCTTCCAAAAACTTTCATCCACATTAAGACTACCACTTCATCTCTTCTAAACCAAGAATCCTTAACTTCAAATTTTGCCCATAGTCCTGAAATCATGACCAATGCCACGGGACATCTCAATCAAAGGATCAATTCTCATGTATCACATTTAAAAGAAAGAGTATTGACATAAATTACAAATCCACATCAATTTTCAACTAGGAAAAAATTGATTAATCAATAATATACAAAACGATTGGCAATTCTCATCTCTTTTGACTGTTTATTGAAGCTGTAGATGCATTACAAGTCTATATACCGGAGTGGTATTGTTTCTGGACAAACTCAACGTTACGGAAAATATACTAACCTTTCCTAGCAGATAAACGATCCCAGTATTATTTTCATATCCGTATCTACAAAAGTTTACACATACAAAAATAAACCTCAGCTCATAAATCTGGTTACCAAGGGAAAACTATTCACTAGCCCCTCTGAAAACTTGGACTAGGTCTAAATCGGCCTACGAAATAGTTTATAAAATCTGGAATAGCTGTATAGCTGGGCTTGCTGAAAATATTGCAATTTCATCTCCTGCGACCACCAATAACAGCAGCAGCAATGCCACTAGCCACCACACCCACCGCAGCAGCCGCCAAGCCAACTCCGACCAAACCATCTAATATCAAGGAAATCAGGTGACAATCATAAGTGTTCCAAACTTAAAATTACATATTACACAAAACCCCTGTAGAAATGTAAAAGTGTCACAGGAACAGAATGGGAAGAGAAGTGGTCTAGTGTTCCTAATTATAAAAATAAATAAATTAAGAAGAAGAAGAAGAAGAAACAACAAATACGACAGCTCATCATAATTCAGAACTCATGATTGTTGCAAGATTAGGTCAAAGACTCACCCTTGGCGATTTTATCCTCCACCAATTTCTTTAGCGTTGAAGCCTGTCGGAAATCAGGCGAAATCTGCACATCGAATCAAAAATCTCAAGAACAAGAACAAAAGAAATTGACAACTCAGGTCAACGAACAAGAAGAGAATTCTTAATATATGATTGCACGGAACAAGAAAACTGCGTACCTTCAGAGCTTGATCAACAAGGCGCCGACTCCTCGCATATTCACCAGCTCGGAATTGACCAACGGCTAGCAAGTAAAGAATTTCTCTCTTCTGCATAGGAGCTCCTACACCTGCCAATTGGGCTGCACAAGCACCATTCAAAGGATGTCAAGTGTACGATCATGCAGGAAAAGAATGGAGAACATATACTTTACCATCAAATAACAATGACGCCATGAAAATCAAAATTCTTAATGGAAATTATCATCTTCGGCCACTAGATGGAACGAGGTCACAAACATTAGTACGTTTCCGTGCGAAGAAAACATGACGTACCTTCTAGCATTGCGATACCGCGCTGGACATCTGGTGCGTTGCGTGAATGAACAAGTGCCCATGCCAATCGCATGATACCGTCACTGTTTTCACCAGAAGCAGCAGCCTTTTCACCAGAAGCTTCCAATTCGCAGCTCTACATAAGACATTGTTCTGAGGTGAATCCCAAAAAACCTCGCAATGAAATCACTACCGTAACTTACTAGAGCAGTTCTTCACACTATATGGAACATCCCGATTGTGAATTCAAGTCTACGTCAAATTGGAGAACATCACGATTCTATCAAAAAGTACTTCAGGCATGCGACATAAAAAGAAAGTGCACTTACGGCAATCATTTCTGAGTCTGTCCATGGCAAAGAGTCGCCTCCACCAAAAAAACTCTCAATCTTCGTGCCAATATTGTTGAAAAATGCTTCTGCCATCTTGCTGCACTGCATACAACGATCAACGGGTCATTGAACTCAAATATCCCGAATGCAAACGAGAATCTCCTACAATTCTACCATGTTATTTCTTAACTGTAAATCCGTCGCTACCCTTCTAAATCCCTACAACATCTCAAAATGCTGTTCGCGGCAGAGAAAAAAACTCCGCAATAAACAACCGACCCCCCCAAAATCTAACAATCCAAAGCTCAAACACACACGCATAAATACACAAATAAAAGAGAGAGAGAGAGAGACATCAACCCTCACAGTCGACATCTCCATGAACACACACTGCTTATACCAACTCAAGCTTGTTCAATTCTTCGAACATCCACAGATCGAGTCACAAGCACCTCTAAACCCTAACCCTGACCAATCCACAGACCTCCCCTCACGATCACACTCCACAAAGCATACAATCAACAACACGACATCATCTCACCTCTAAAGACAATTAAAAAAAACAGGATTCCAAATGCCAGAATTCCAAAATGATTGAACTCTAGAATTGTGGGGAAAAAAACTCCACTCCCGCGTGCTAAAAAACCGCACCAAAAGGAGTCGAGCGAATTCGAGGACTTACGGGAATCCGGCGAAGGCTGAAAGCGATCGAAAATGCGTAAGCGGAACCGACAGCAAGCGAGGGATGATTGTCGAGAATGGAAGAACGTTTCGGAGACTTGCAAGGATTGATCGATGGTGCGGAGCGATTTCAAAACGGAGTTGTCAAGGCGCCAGGGGTGCCGGTGGGAACGCGGTGGGGGAAGTTTCGAGGGTATTCAGGCGAGCTGCGGTCGGAGCGGGGACGAAGGTCCTTCGTCGGTCCGTTGCCGCAGGGCCGCTTCGTTGCATCTAGGGGAGGTTTAGATTTCCAGAGGCTTCTTTCGTGGGGTCCAAGTTATATGCATAGCAAGTGGAATTGGGGGATGCAATTTGATAAAAAAATCGGTGAAAAAATATATAAAATTTTAATGTAGAATAAAAATTAGTGGGAAAAAAAATACTTGGTTCTTGAAAAAACAATTCAATATGGGATTTAAAATAGCTAGTAAAACTCAAAAATATCCCAAACGCAATGTAGAGAGAAAGAAAGAACCCCAATTTTTCTGTAAATGGGCGTGTCTGTAGAGTTTGTCCATTTTAAGGTCCCACAACAAAGCGTTGAATATTACATGTGACTTGAAAAGCTACATATCCTTTTTAAGGGATAGACTTTGTTCTATCTAATTATCTATCAAGTTTTAAGGATTTTTATACTATTAATTATGGTGTAGGTTTTACACTGTATATTCATTTGCATAGTGGTTTTGCTTATATATATGTTGGTTTGATTCAAGATTTACTAATTGAGTGCACTTGAATTGTTTATTGAATATTTTATATTTTCTTATTTAAGTTTGGTTGTCTTGGTAGAATCAAGATCAACATTTGGGTGTTGAACCAATGTTGGAGTACATGAGATCAACACAATAGTCCCAAGTTTGATTCCGTGTGTGTGATCCTTGTGTTAAAAGAGCTTCAGTGGGTGTAATATTGAAGTAAGAATATATCATTCAGTTGTCTAATGTGTAGATATGGGCTTGTTATCCAAATGAGCTACAGTTTACGATGATTAGTGACTGAAATGTAAACCTATATCTTTAGACAATATGTATAGATGCTTGATGGTGGTCTTTTAGTAATCCACCAACGAGTGAGAGGACTAGTGGTTGTAATGTAATGAACCATGTTAATTAAGTAGTTTGTGATTTGCTTATGAAATAAGTTTAGGCACTAGTGACTAGTCTATCTAATTTAGTATGTATTGGTTTATTAGGGTTTGTAATATTCTCTTTTGTTTTATGAAAGGAGGATTTTAGTTTTGGGATTGTTTTGTTTTGAGAACTTAGAGAAGTTTTTGAAAATTTCTCAGATTTATGGTGCTTTGAAGGATTACATCCAATGGCTTGTGTAAAGATGTAGAACTTAGTGTTGTGGTTTCCTGAGGTTACTTTGGAGGAGGGACTTCTAATATAGAAGAAAACATATATTGGCTCATTTCTAGTGGACAAGTTGGTGTTAGATCAATAGAGGTGCATGGAGTTGGATATATTTATACTACTTTAGACATTTGGGGGCTTATGGAAGGGTTATCGGAGGATTGATTCCAACAAATAATGGCTTTGATCTTTACCATACATTATTTAGTTTTTTTGACCACAAGGCCAGTAGCATGGGAGTTTAAGTTTAAATTATAATAGTTTTGTATAAGCCTTATAGTTGTAGAGGATAAGGTATTTGATCAGTTTGATGTTTCTTCTTCAACAAACTATGTTGGAAATTTTATGTGATGGTTTTGTGGATTTTTGTGTTAATTTGGGTTTTTAAGAAGAGGCTTGAATAGTATAGATTGCTTGATAATAGTATAAACATTGAGTATTTCATTGCAATGTCATTAATTACTTGGAAGATTTTTTGGATCTTGTTTTGGGGGGTGTTTAGTTGATTTTGTAGAGATTTCTTTTGTATATGTATAATTCCTCTTAGTTTAGAAGTAAATATAATGATGGGATCTATGTTCTATCTTTGTTGTTGTGTTTTATTATCTAAAGAGTTGTATTTTAATTTTTTGGCTTGTATAGCATAAGTTGAAAATCAATTATCATAGAAGGTAAATTCTATGTATTATATAGATGTCCAAAGGAAAGTAGGGTGGTGTGGTGTTGGTTTGTTGGTTGTGTAGAAATAAAAGTTTGGTTGGAATATTGCTTCATATCTGTACTATAGTAGGTAGCATGAGCAAGGTAGGATACATGATGGTACTATGTCCTTTGGAAGTTTTGAGTTTGCTTTTCTAATTCTAATATCCAAAAGTGTGTAACACCCGATAAGAAGAGTTTATGTGTACTAAATGAGTAAAAGCATCTTTAGTGGTCTTAAACATAGCTAAGTTATACTCCAAGAGTACACTTTTGAGTACTAAAATTGGCCAATCTATGCAGAAAAGACAAAAGAAAATTGGAAGCTCTATATAGAAGTATGCAAGATTTGTAAGAGAAGAATTTGAATTGTTGGCCAACAAACATTTAGGGGATGGACTTGCAAGAAGTAAGAGAGGCAATTTTTTGACTTCTGGAAAACTAGTTTTGATATTGGACTTGAACATTTTGGTATCTTTTAGTTTGACACCAAGTCACAACAACTCCTAAAATGAAGTTTCTCTTTACTCACCTAAAAATGAAACTATAGTAGGTCACAATAAAAGGTGTTTAGGATATAAAATATGAGATAGTTTTGGGAGAAATTTAAACTTATTCTTCATTGCTACTTGGACCTCAAAGTTTTTATTCAATCATTTGTAATCGAATCGTGAAACTTTTGAAGAATCTTGTTTTGCAAGCACTCAGAGAATCTTCCTAAAAAAATAAAATATAATTTGTGCTTAAATTGTGTTTTCTTTGTATATTTACAGAGATCGCATCTGATGCGACGAGAGATTGATAAAAGAATCACAAAACTTGCTAACTGTGACAACAGATGTTCCAAGAGTGAGTACAGTTGTTGTTTTTTCACTCTGTTTCGATTTAGTCAACTTGAAACACACATTTGCAACGCAAATGAAAAATAGTCCCACATCCCCCAAAAGTCTGTATTCTACAATCTACTCTTTGATTTAAACAGAATGATATACTATCCGATTCCCACTTTGGGTGCTTGCATAGCTGGGACGACTTCCGTCTGTGTGTTTACTGTACAGCACTGAACAATTCGATTTCGTGATAAAGTGCCTCCAGTGCCGACCGAGAACATATTCTTGCTCTTCAAAACCTCGTGGGCTTCATTACTTCGACCCCCACGCCCCGTATTCATATTGGAGCTTCCTGGATGTGAACTGAAATTTACACTTTCACAGTAAGAATACAATCTATACAGAATTGGCTGTGCTCAAGACAGGCCAAGACATACTGTGGCTTCCTCTGGAGTGGAGGGGCCCGGAAATTGAATTTTCGGACTCTTCGGTCGGGTGGCCATTGTGAGGTCCAGCTCGATTTCCTCCTCAGCTTTCCTCTTTCTAGGGCTCAAAGAATCGGTTACGTCCACATCTTCCTTGGGCGTAGTTTCGTGGAGGAACGATTCCAAGCAGGGTACAGGTCTGTATACTTCATTCAACTCCACCAAAGGGACAAAGTCGGTGGTCTTTGTATCCTCAGGTAGCCTCACTTTTTGATCCTCAGGTATCATGGGTCGCCTGTAAGCTTGAATGTCAGCAAAGCCCTTCTGTATTGTCTCTGCTCCGGCAGCTCCGAAAATCCGTCCTTCCTTGAGCAATTCTAGGGCCATATGAACTTCGCGTGCTTCCTTCATGAAATTTTCATGTTGCTCACCGGAGAGCTCCCTGAAATTTGTGAGCTTTGATGGGAACTTTGGTGGCGAATCCACTGAAAGTATTACCGTATTTGGCATTGATGCGGGGTCAATCTTTCCTGTTCGGTACATCTGCACAGGACAATCAGAACATCAATAGCTTGTTGATGTAGTTAACTAAGAAGTGGTTGAGGATGACGGCAATCATTCAAATGAGTCTTTGAGCAATGAAATATAAAATACATTTGAGTAAAAAAAAACTGTTCATCAACTACACAGGAATCCAAAAAGTTAGGGTTCAGACCTGAAGATGACTCTTGATATGTGCGATGGTGATTCCGTCCCTATTCATGAGCTGCAATATCCTTTTAGGTGTCGCCTCTGCAAGATAAGTATTAAATTGTTAGTTACTAAAAATTTAGTGAATGTAAGATGAGATAAACATGAAATCTCTACTAAATCGCACTAACAGAAACAAACTGATCATTAGGTTGAATGGTGTCCCAGTCCTTTACCCACCGCAATACCTATCGACTTGCGAGTGACCGTTTAAAACGAAAGGAAATATGAGAACTGCGTGAGTTTGGCGGAACTTACTATCTTTGCCGCCCAGCTTCTTGACTGCGCGCAGAAAATCTTCATGTAACTCCACTGTCCATTTCAATTTTTGCGTGCTTGACCGCACGTAAGGCCGCACGTTGCTCCTGTCTCGTATGAATTCGACTAAGGAATCCTCTGAGTTCAGGGGTATCGTGCGTCTCTTCCTTGCAGGATGAGGCGGAGCTGGGTCACGGCTCAAGTATCTCGAACCGGCATCATTTCTAAAATGAGCCGACACAGCCATGTTCGCCTCCAAGTGCAATAAAATTTGATAACCTAGAGTCGTAGAACGTCGCAGGCTGGGCTTGCGCTTCAAACCCTGGTACGTGTAGTGCAACTGAGATTCCCGCTTCGCGTTTGAGCTCTCAGTCGACAATCTTCGAAAACCTGAAATGAGTTCCAATCATCCACTTTAAGGAACCTTATATAGCCTCGCCTGCCTACCGCGAAGCAGACAATGCAGCACAGCGGTACACATTCGCGATTCTTCTATCAGCGTGCCACGCAAGCCACAAATTATTCTTGGACTCGGTTGCTTGACAATCACGCAACCAATTCTATGCGAACCAAGATTCGTAAAAATGCTATCGGAGCACACCAATGGCGTAATCGAGCTGCACACAAGCTCTCACTTATGCCGACAATCACAATTTACGATGGAGAGAAACTGTCGATAGTTACTTACAAAAGTATCAGGTATGGCCAAATCAAATTGATATCTCGCAACCACCGCAATTCTCAACAAGCCCGGACAACAAAGACTACATTATCAATCCATTATCTCGTCGTCATAAGCAGGACTCCGAGCGTAGGAAACTATCAAGATCGGAAGGGCGACACTCAAACAGACATCAATTCGTCGAGCAAAAATCAGAGAGCGGTTCCTGACTTTATAATGCGTACAAAAGCCAAACAAGAATGTGAAGAACTTCATTCGCCCGCACTAAGAAGGATTTTCCTACCTGAAGTCTAATTGCTGACTCGTCGAAGAACTCCCTTCTGCTGCCTCAGTCTGCCTCAGCAGTAGCCTCCACGTTCTCAACTCTGGAGATCCCGGGGATATGTGAATTAATTCTAGGTCTCCGAAAGACGTAGTAAATCGTGCAGACAGTTTCGGACTTTCGGATCTAGCGGAAGGAATTCTCCTGGTTTTAATCGCTACTGCACACGACACATGACCAATATATAATAATAATCGTGGGAACGCGGGTTTGCCGACACAGCCTGCACGCGCTTAGTGGTTATCCACTGTAGCTTGCCGACGAAGCTACTGTGCTCCTGCTGGCTTTCCAAAATTTGCAGTGTAGTCGGAGATTGCGCTTACGTACAGACATTTGATCCTAACTTAGTATTCGAAAATCGAGAAGAAGAGAACATTCTAGGGAATTTGGACCTACAGTGTCAGATTCCTGCAGCTGAGTTAGCGCCGACCAAACGTGAAGCTCGTCAGGCAGCAAGGACCTTCCCGACTAAATGCATGAAAACTCTCTTTCAGTCGGAAGTCGGTCACCGTGTTATGCGATTCCTCTGCGGTGTATGTTTTGAAAGGATGATCATCTCTGCCCGAGCTCTAAGTTTAAAATCAAGAATTTTTCTCCTCAGAGAAATTACTCAGATACTTGTCCCTAGGTTCAGACCGGAGTAAGTCTGTACATATTCTATTATCGTTTCCCTTTCTGTATTAAATCTGAGACTTAAAAACTACATCTCTGGCCGGATTTTTCTAACATTCAAGAGTTTCTCCTCAGCTAATTTCCTCAGACACTTACAGTTACTGACAGAAGTATGGTTGTGCATTGCCTAACTTATTGTCTGCCGTGCTCTTAATGTAATCGTCGTTTAGGAATAATTACATTAATTGAATTGTGAACAAACCATTGCGTCGGGGATTCGAGGATGTAAAGAAGAAGCTGCATGATAAGACCTGACTACTCTGAAGCGCGCCTTGAAGGTACAAATCTTCGGAGCAAGTAAATTCAATCATACAAGACGGCTTGCAATGGATCAATTGTACGTATAGCAGTCACGTCGTTTAATTCTACTTTCAATGTGAGCGCGAGGAACGATCCTACAAATTGACAGAACGCGTTACAGAAATATACGAATTAAACCTGGATCCGGACAAGCAGATTTTGCGCACTCGGCAGAGATTGCTGACCAGAGAGCTAGCAGCTTCTCCGAACATCCATATCTGCGAACGTACTTGCAAGTCGATTCCGGCAAGCAGTAAATGAAATTAATTCTCCCCGGCGCCACTTTCAATTTGGAGAAATAAAAATACTTCCGAGTGTGAGTGACGAAACTTTTAAACATTGTTTATCACGTACATGAATTTTCTGAAGCTCCATTCACGAATTCCTTGTCCCGGAGTCGGAACGATTTCCGGAAAATCTCCGCCACCCCCGGGACCAAGTCACACGCAACTGTTTGAAATTGTCAGACTCGGAAGGCACGTCCAGGACAGTCAATGTTAGAATTTGACAAGAGCTTGTGGCTTTCTGTTTGACCAAGTTTCAGGTTGGTGAAGATCTCAAACCCTAAACTGGAACTGATAAGAAATCTGTTTCATTGTTAGCGAGGTAAGCCCGAGTGACCAAATAAGCATCTGAGCATGTCTTATGGTAGTATGCTCTAAAAGCAACCATTTAAGGACTGGTCCGCCTTTTTTTTAAGAGAAAAGAAAAATAGGCATGGAACCTAACACAAGTGGTTTTGTAATTTTCCAAGCATTTCTGAATTACTTATAAATTTTCAAAGATTAAGGACATAGGCACCTATTTGTGACTATAGGTCTCCCAAAATTCGTCCACTTGCAACTTGTAAAGAGACGTGCAAATTCAAAAACTTTGACTGGCTCTTGCAATAGAAAAATAATTTTTCCTAGATGCATTCAATTACTAAAGTGGTCCATTCAAGGATCACCTCATCTCCATTCTCCTCCAAAGCTAGGGGCCATATGAAGGAAATGGTCCATTTTACAACACACTACCATAGTGATTAATTGATCATTGGTTCTTGTTGGTAATTGAAAGCAACCAAAAGTAAATTTATGTATACAACCTATTTTTGACAATCTTAAGCGTTTTAGCATATGTCCAATTGAGTGATGGTGAAGGGGATAATTTTCTCTAGTTAGGGAATAGAAATGATGAAGGATGCATTATTTTTTGCTAATTTTCCATCAAGTTTGGAATTAGTAGAAATTAAGGAAGCGTAGAGTACAATTTGACTTGCTATCAATATATGTAGGCAAACCTATTTCTGGAAAGTGCAAAACTATTTGCATGTAGATTGGTCTTAGCACCTTCATTAGGTGTCAATGTATTATTCATCATACAATAATGAAGGCCTTGGTCGACACCATATTTCCCTCATTCATGAAAATAGGTCACCCTAGCTTACACCTTGATCAGAAACATGTCATATTCCTTATAGATTAATATCTTTGATTTGTGATGTATACTTTTTCAAACAACCAATGAATAAACAATAGATTTTAAAGTGTAAACTCTAGATGATTGTATCTTAAATAAGTCTTGGCTTTTATATTCAAGAAGTATACATTTTAATCAATAATAAATAGGTATTGGTTTTGCAACAAGGACAAATTTTTCTAAAAAATTAGTGAGTGTCAAGAACCAAGCAACTACACTATGAGTGACTTGGATCATGTTATATTAGCTCACTTTTCAAACAAGGAATTTCTCAATTTTTTTGACAATGAGTATAGATTGCCTCATTTCTTGAATGAGAGCCTATTCGAATTTCTTTACAATTATTATTGATAAAGCTTATGTTGTTCTTTTCCTTTAGTCAAAAAAATAAATATAGTTGTTGATCATTGACAAGAAATGAAATTGAAGTTGTACATTAATTGGCACAACAATCTAAGGTAAGAAGATATATAGTTGTGAACTAACTTGGTCGAGTTTGAAATTAGCTATAACAATTCAAATTAATCTTAAACGGTAGACCTATCACTAAAGTAGTCAATCTGAAAAAGTGATTGCAAGAAGATGAAAAATGTCATTCTCTATTTGAAAATGCCCCCTATAATAATCATCCATCATTGAACCATTTTTGTCATCAAGTAATCATCCATTGTCAAACCTTGGTTGTACAAGGTTTAAGAAAAAAAATCCAAATTTTGCTTTTTGACTTTTTGTAAAATAGAAATATTTCATTTTTATTTTTTAATAGATTTGTGGCTTTTAATTTTTTCTTCATTAGTGCAAATTAATTTTAACCCATAAATAACATTGCGACCATTTTTGGTCAATGAATGACAAATAATCCTTCTATATAGGATAGAAGTGCAACTATCAATCCTTAGAATTCTACATGAAAAGGGGAGGTCTTGTATAGTAGTTTGACTTTCAATAAATGCTTTTGGATTTTTCTTTAAGCCAACTATTCAAACAATACCAAAAGGGATGATTTCCATAATCACCAACCTGTCTTTTAAGGATTAATAAGGTGAATGCACACATTACTAATCAACACCCCATCAACAATCATTAAGGTGCAAGATTTCCAACCAAAGCTTTGAATGTGCTTTTTTTCTTTCTTTTTCAAGGTTTGGACTATTAAGTTCATAACACATATCCCAAAGTAGTGAGCAAGAAAGTACAAAGCAGTGAGTGATAAAGTAGTTCTTGAATGATTGAAAGAGTCTAAATATTGGCTATGGATCCAGAGCACTTTTTGCCTCTCCAAATTCATAGTATTTTCAATTCAAGCCATAAAATTACCAATTTTTTGCAATCCCTGTCATTTCTATCAATGCACCTCTAAAATCATTTGTTTTGCCTTGCAAAACTACAAACCATGCCTATAATTGTATATTTGATTGATTATGGGTGCTTGCACTTTAACCTCTAAATTTTCAAATTGCCAAAAGAAGGTACTCCTCTTTTGAGCTCAATGTGTGACAAATTGTCACAATGAGCTCAAAACAATGAATTAGTTAATTGCATTTTACAAAATGTATCTTTGTAACACAACCCTACCCAAAACTGCATACTTGTATTTTTCAAGTTACAAAATGACTGCAATTGAAATGGGATATGTGACACCACTATATCCATATTTGTATTTTAAGTAAGTACATACATACTTTGTCTATATTACATATATAATCTATATCCATATCCTATATCATGTATTCATATTTGTATCCTAAATCCATATTCAATATTCTGTATCATATATCCGACGGCCAAGATCTGACAGCTGACATCAATGGCTTCAATTTTTTTCAAAGATTGACAGTGTGAGAGAAAAAAATCCATTCTAGGGTGGATACTTTATAAAAAAACAAAGCACCCGAAGACAAGTACACACCCGAAGATCAATGGTGTGAGAAGGAAGGGGACAATTAATCTCTGCTATAGATCGACGGTCTTCAATTTTTTACAAATTAAAAGTTGGGGATTAATACAAAACAGATCGATTGCCTCTCATCAATAACTTACATTGTAAGGTAGAGCCACCCATTCCCAACCAGGGAGCCATGCCCAACCTATAGGGTGCTCTATTTCAAGCCAGGCAAGGGCACTCAAGATCAGAATGTGTTTTTTCCTCTTTGGAATACATATTTTTCCTCTTTTTCAAGGTTGGGACAAAAGAAGGTCACGAACACATGTCCCAAAGTGTGCACAAAGTAGTAAGCAAGATAGTAGGAAGTAGTGAGCGGGAAAGTAGTTTGACTATGAGCAGAAATGGAAGACTTTAGAGATTGGCTATGGATTTGAAACACTTTTTGGCTCCCAAATCACACAGTAATTTCAATTTCAGCAATAAAATTACAGAAAATTCACAGTCCCAATATTTCTTATCTCTCTGCACAAGAAAATTCTCCGCTCACATTGCTCCTAAAATCCCCTAACAAGTGATTAGGTATATTAGGTGGTTCTCCGTGCATGTACCAGTTGAAAATTTCCATTGAGGAAGCTTCAAGGAAGGGACTGCACGGTTTCTTATTATAGAACGGCCCCCTCAGATATTTAAAAGAAATTATTGCAGTTGAATTGCATGTTTCGCTTCCGTCCAATGGAAGTGGAGTAGTGAACGTACAGACATTTATTATTTTTATTTGGGCCTTTGAGGCCCACTCACTGATTGTGAGTGACATTCTCTTCGGGAAGTTTTTTTTTACTTTTACCGGCTATTTTCCTTGAATTCCCAAATTGAACCGTTTTTTCAAGTTCAGATTCCAGCTATTTTCTCTACTTCTCATTCAAAATAGAGAAAATTTTCAGGCTTTTGCACTGGGTTTTTTGCCGATGTTTTCGAATAGCAACTATTTTTTTCCCAATTCCACCAGCTAACTTTAAACTCGCCACCGGTTCTTCCCGGACATTGCATAACGGGCTCCTACCTTCCCTTGTCAGGGAAGAATAATTCCCCTTGGATCCGAGGCAGTGCAATTCAATTATAATACAAGCAAAAACGTTGGCTAGCCGGATGGTCTTCTCTATGTGATCTAGTGGCTCATACAAAGTTTGACAAAGCTTGAGAACTCTAGATTGGCCATGTTGAATGATGGCCACAGTAAATGCACATGTGGCAATGCTAGGGGTTCAAAAGGGACCTCCCCAACGTTGATAAACAATGTTATATGGATCACAGTCCGGGGAGAAAATTTAGCTCAACCGGCTATGATCCTACATTTTTCTTGGACCCACCGGTTGTCTGAAATATACTCTTTGGGCTAGGCCTTTAGAAAATAGGGAGTATTCTCTAATTTTCCTCTAAAAATGATGGAATTTTTTCCGAAGATTTTTGAACTCAATTTGGAAATTTCAGATTTCGACCGGCTAACTTGTAACTAAAGGTCGGTACTCCCCGTACATTGCCGTGGATAACACTCTGCCTGCCCCTGAATTGCGGTGAATGTTTTTAAAAAATAGTCTAGCATAGGCAGACGAACCTGTCAATGGCCAGCCTCGGTGTCACAAACCTGATGTCCAACCAGAACCTGCCAAGTGTCGCATTCCAGTGGGGCCACTCTGTCCTCGTGTCCCCAGACTGGGTCCATGCTGACTGGGCCCGCACGCCTGACATTCCGTCGTCGCGTGTTCCATACGTCACTCGACACCTGGCATTCTTCCTCATGCTTCTGGAAGATTAAAAAATTGCAGGTGAAAAATTACAATCAGTGATAGAATGGGTCTCAGGGTAATTAGCCAAATGTTCACTTTTGGAAGATTTTTTTTGAATCTACACTGAGGGCATGAAAAAATTAAGTAGAAACCGAGCGAAATTTAGCCAGTTTGGGGATTGCTGCTCGCAATTCATTATTGGGATTTTTTCATCAAACCCTATGTGAAGGACATCAAATTGGCCATAAATTAATTCATTGCTGTTTATTAAAAAAAGGAAAAAAAATAAAAAAATAAATGTTGTGTGAATGGTGTGAGGTGATGTGGACTCCTAAGAATCTAACGTGGAAATTCACTATTTGGGCACTTTAGAGTGGTGAATGAGACCATTACGTATGGTAGTTGATATGGCAATTCACTAGGGGATGAAAAAAACTTCTTTTTTTGCTATTTGTAACTCAATTAATCTCTATTGATTCATTTGAGATACATCATTTATTGTGTAAAGAGTCCTAGCTTGTTTTATATGATGAATTGCCACCACCCAATTGAACTTAGATGTGTATTGCACTGTGCGAAATAATATAACCATCTATCAAATTGCAAATGCATTAATAAATAAATGAAACAATAAAATAAGTAGGAGAGTGTGGGCAACCAAAAAGGGGCTATCTTTGAAGCTATGACCTTGCATTTCCTCCAAGACTTTGGGGTACAAGCATGATAAAGTGCTTGGTTCCGTATCACTTTTGAAAATACTTTTAAGAAACCAAGAAGTATTCAATTCTTGTGGTGTCTTTGTGTTATTTATTTGCTTTGGATTCTAAAAAACATAAAATGGGACAGCATTGGATGCTTTTGTAAATTATTGAAGACTGTTTATTTTCTTTCACAATATCACAAACATTTTAAGTTCATCTCCTATATTTATCTTCCCATCCGATTCAAAAATGTAGAAACCCTTCAAATGTTGTTTTGAAACACCCTGAGGTCATTCTATTCAAATATAAAATTTGTAGGAAGAACAACACATGTATTCCAAAACAATAACCACATATCTTCTAATACACATATATTTAGAGAACAAAAAATAATTTCTTGAATATCTTAAGCATATACATTATTTGAGCTACTTTGTTGATTTTTACTACTTCTAAAAATGTGTAAAGTACTTTGAAAATATTGTCAGTACCTCACTTTTCTTTGATGCAATTGTTTCCAACAATTTTTAGAGTTGAAAAGAACAAGTTTAGAAAAGAAAAAAACTACAAAACAGAAACATTGGTATTCTTTTAGGATATAAAATGCTTCTAAAAGGATGAGGTGGGACTCTTTTTGTGAGAACTTTGCCTTGCCTGCACCTTTGGGCACAATAAGGGCAAAAATGATGAATAAAGGAGTATTGCTAAGTCCCTTGCTACAATTGAGTATGCATCATATGTGGGCATTTATTTCTTTCATTGCTATAGATGTTGTAAGTGCCAAGTGTTAGTAGTGATGTAGGCGTTTTTGGTATTTGTATCATTACTTCTAGAATCACTTCTTGGTTGTACTAGGTGTCACAAGCCACCTAACATGGTTCCATCATTGATTTACAATGTCCATAAATCTAAAGTTATAGGTTAGTATTTTGGCCATTGTTAGGCTTTGTGCATTGTCTTAAAAAAAACATTCATTAGAGTTTTATGCAAGGTGTATTCACATCTTGTCACATTAGTATTGATTAAAGGTGAGTTTGACCTCATTCATGTATTTGGCTGTAATGCAATGACAGTAATTAGACACTCACAAAGTCACTTTTTTGCATTATTACTGTTGTTTATCCATGCTTGTCATATTTTGACAAGATATGATCTTAATATAACGTATTTGTTTACAATAACTTTTATTTTTTTTATTACTAGTGAAAATCATGTTTATGTATAAAATAATTAAGATTTTCACATTGATGGACAATAAATAGTCCATTTAATAAAAATATAAAATCCAACATTTTATATAAATTAAGAAAAACAAATGGAGCTAGAAAATGATATTTGTATATGTAGATTAAATTTGGCAAATAATAATTCTAAAAATAGATGTCATAATTTTTGGAAAATTATCATTTTTATTATGTAAGCAAAAATATATACATGTACTTGAAATAATTCTGAAGAATAATTCAATTTTAAAACATTTATTAAAACTTATTTTCCATAAATAATTAAATATCGACAATGTACTGAGCATCTTCCGTTCTATTTTGTGATAGTTGTTTGGAGTTGGTCCTTAAAAGGTCAAGATCTGAGCTAAAGTAACTTAAGGCATTAGATATAGCTATCTAAAACTATTTATTTTGGCTGATGTATATACATAAAGTCAATGTTATAATGAGGGGTTAATTTTTACTTAGAAACAAGTAGAAATCATAAATATCAAAAATATATATACAATGGAGCTAATCATACTTAGGTTGTCCCAAGTTTAACAAGATAAGTGAATTTGTAACTTCTTTTTATATAGTTAACCACAAAGGAATATGATTTTTCAAAAGAAGGCCACTATTAGACTTTGTTTGGCTTTAAATGGTAAAAAGCTAACTTGCTCTTTCTTTGCCATAGATGGCACCAAATGATGCGAATTAAAATTAGGCACCAAATCCAAAGGGAAACTAGTTTTGGTGCTTGGAAGAGTTTTATTTCATGTTTATTTTAAACCAATGCCAATCCACCAACTTTTCAACATTGTTCATCTAACATGCTAGAACCAAAGTTTGTCAAAAATATTACATGTTATGACATGCACAAACTAAGTTGAAGACATTCTCGACACTAACAATTTGAGGCCATACTAGTAACATATCAATACATTCTTGTGTGACTAAATTAGGGGGAAAACAATTTTACATACATTAACTATAGTAGTTATTAGTTCCTACAATATTAACAATTATTACTTTTTCTTTTCATGAGAATGAAAAAAATACATAATTTGACTTTCTTGGAGAATGTTATGGACCCCATAATATAGACATTAATCTTTTTTGCACTTAAAGATACCTTTTGATTACTTCAAATTATCCTCTATTTTCTTGTAAGTTGATTGTTCCACTCCCTTCTTCACTATTCTATCTATCATTCTAACAACAATAGAACATTACACATGCTTAAATACTATTTCTTCTAAAAACATAATATACTAATTGTTTCACAAATGCTAGAAAATTGCAGTTTTATATCTATTATTAATACAATATCATTAAAATTTAATATGTAATAAAATGAAATGGATGATGGTATATACAACCTTTGTTATGGCATCAATGTTTTTTTTATACACAAAATAACTTGGTATCAACAACTATAACATTTAACTCTCTAAAAAATTGACCAAGGAATATTTTTTTTTTTGAAAATTTTGACAAGTTTTATTGACTTCAAATTTGGAAATTTTAAGACTTCAAATTTGGAAATTTTAAGACTTCAAATTTGGAAATTTTAAGACTTCAAATTCGGAAATATATTATAAAGACTTCAAATTTGGAAATATATTATAAAGACTTCAAATTAGAAGATTTCTAATTAGAAATTCCAAATTTGAATACTTCTAATTTGGAATATATTATAATTTCAACCTATAATTTTGAACTTTGATTAATAATGACTATAGATTTCTATTGCCAAAAACTCCCAACTCAAATGACATTTTAACTGACTATTATAATAGGTTGAAAAATGAACTGAAATGACATGTTTTTCAACTCAAACATTTATAGAGAATACATTTGGATGACATTGCATCAATATTCAAGAAAAATAAACTTTCAGTAGAGAGTTATTTTTAGTATTTTTTTGTTCATTTTTTAGACAATTTTTTATGAAGTAAGTAAGAGGTTCAAAATTATTTTCAACTCTATAGTGTATCTTTTTTCTTCAAAAATTTGTAACTAATTATTATCAATTTATTTTAAAAATATCAATAATCCAAAATAAAAACTTTCAAAATAGGAAAATCTATTTATTTATTTTTAATTCTTTAAATTAAAATTTATGAAGTAAATAAGGGGTCCAAAATCATTGCCTCCCGTGAGTTGTGTAAATGCATAGAGTGACCTCTCCTCATTAGAGAAATGAGATGAAAGTGATGGGAAATTTTATTTTGAGGATAATGAATTTAAATTAGAAAATATACAAAATCATCTTTTGAACTCTAAATTTAATTTAATTTTTTTAAAACAAAAGCATTTGGTTGTTTATTATTTAGTAGAATATTTTTCTATTTTTACTTATGATTTCTTGATTCTTTGTCCAAGTTATTAGTGATTAGGATTTTCTTTTATCATATACCACCTTCCACTTTATAATTTTTAAAATATAAATTAAAAAAAAATTGCTTAAAATTTATTCCACGTATTCACAACAAATTTTCCAACATTTAGACTAAAATGCACAAGTAAGAAGACAAGTACTTTCTTTTCTAAAAGAATTGAAAGAAAAAACTTTTCTTTTGGGAAGGGCCATAGAAATCTAGCTTTAAAGTCTACACATTTTGATCTTGCAATTGGTGGGATTTTTTTATACTAAATGTTAACAATGATATACTTCAAGTAGTTTACTAAAAGATCATATGGTTGGATTTATTTAAAAAAAAACTAAAGGTGAAAATTCTAGCCTTGCTTTGGTTAAAACTATAACTGTAAAACAATTTTTGGTCTAAAAACACCACAAAAACTTATCTAAAGGGAGTAAGGGACCAACATGGAGAAATGCCCACTTCTTTTGGTAGTAAGATAAAAAGATTATTATCATTTTATGATAAATAGAGTATAAAATCTTAGAAATGAATATTTTTTTTAATTGAAATTTGATCCAATGAATTAGGTGAAATATACATATTAATATAATTCATTGTATGGTTTATTTTAGATTTTAAATATCACATCATATTTTTAATAATCAATGGCAATATCACAAGCATTAGGTAGTTGTAAACCAATATAATAAATTTAACATCTAAAGGAGGAAATTTGAATTTCAACCCAATTCTTAGTTTTGGGCCTTGTACATGTACATTTGGTCAAATTTTGATGAAATGTGCTACCATCTTTAAGGCTAGTAATTTTTACACTATTTTGCATTGCCTCTCAAAAATCACACCCCCAAAACATCTCCAAATAGATTTGGATTTCCTTTAACCCTTGAAAGGCACTACATGTCCTCCTATATGACCTGTATATAGCCTATAATATTTAAATTGTAGCTTAATATATGAATTATAATACATTGTTATTTACATACTATTGTTATTATCTTTAATTTACTTTCTACTAAACAATATTTGGTCAATGTTTTTATGATCAAATACCACTAAATTCATAACATACTATACTTCTATAAGTTGGTTTTCAGACCTTTAGAATTATACTAGTTGCTATGGTTAGTGAGACCTTCATGTTCAAATTAGAAAACCCAAAAAAGGCATAGTCCTAGTATAGGGCCTATGTGATTTAAAATAGGAAGAACCCACAATGAAGGGTCTCTCCCACGATTAGGGGACTTCTGGTAGGCTTTAAATTGACAACTTTAATATGCTACTTACTACCTGCTTTTTCTCAAGAGTTTATTATTTGAATTCCACATGCCTCCATAGTAAGACCGTGCCCCCCAAAAGTTATACAAAGACCTTGACAACTGTGGACATAAGGTAGGTACACCCAAATGTGCCACTACCTTAAACCACCATCTATACTATACATACATCTCCAAAATCAGTTCCGTACATGTGTGGAAGAAATGCTTTCAAAACCAAACTTTGTTCCTTACTAACTTTTGCATACAGTATCCAAATGCCATGTTCTCTCGTGCGTTGGAACCTCCTTTCACTTGCCAACAAGAACATATGAAAATTTGACCAGTCTAATAATAGAAAAATAGGCGCGATAGCAAAAAGTTTTGGGTGTACCTACCTTAGTCAATCTTGAGAAAATCGTAATATGTGTGAATTTCCTATTGTATCTGAAAGTGCAATGGCTATTATTTTCCGTGTACCGCACCCTCCATGAAAGTTCCCTGATGACCGATACACGCACGGAGTCCCTTTCAGTCGGGCTTCCTCCGCCCCAAGCGAGTCTGCAACTCTGCATTGATCAGATGAGGAATTCCTCCACCAATTCTCCAGCTTCAAACCTTCCCAGCACCTTCTCTTCCTCAAACAGCATCTTTGGAAGAGACGAAGAAACTGTACGCCATTTCCAGCAGGCCAACGGAGGAATTCAGCCCACCGTGAATAAACATAATCAGGAAACGCCATAGCCGTGCATCTTTGTCTGTGAGATTAATTATCTTGAGCAGACAGAACCCGTCTTTCCTTTCCTTCATAACGGCAATGAAGTGCATGTGCCGCTTACCTACTACTCTCGGCTTGTCTGTACGTGCTAAGGTATCATCCAAATAATAGTCTATTTCAATTTTATTATTGCCGACAAATTAATCTGCCTCAGTTCACTTGAGTGGTCCTGTCTCGCGAATGGGAGGTTTTTCAATTGCAGCAAGGCGACATTCAAAGCCTCAAGTGTCATGCAAGCATATTGTAATCCAAATAGTGGGTTTTGAACACACACTGCTTAAATAATTATATATGTGGTTGTCTTCGATCAGAGGGTTATCTGATGTCGGTGTTCATGATGTTGTCTCCCGATTTCCTCTTCGATTGTTGATGGAAAAAACTGAGAATCGACAGGTGAACATTGCCTTATTTCCTTTAACTTCTAGCTACATTGAGACAGTTCGATAAGTCGAAACTTAAATGACTTTAAACATCTTTTTCAGTCCTACTGATGAATCGGGCCTTCGAGCATATTTTCCACTCATGTAGATGAATTAATTTAGACTCTTTGGTGCATTGGAAAACTGACCTTCAATTAACTTCTTTTCACCGGTAATGATATAATTAGGATTCTTTTGTAAGTGGGAAAATCCCAGAAGGGAATGCCTGGTACGTACAACATCTGGTACTACAGTAGAGTTGCATGCGGCAAATTAAACTGCAGTGCACTTTGCGTGCTCCCTTCATCTTGAGATTTTGCCTTGCAAGCTCTAGCTTCGACTAATATCCTCCGTTTCACCCTTTGGGATTTCAAATGCCGCTTATCAGCACTCTTTGTAAAGGTGGGTGGGTGATTGCACGCATATCAATGCATATAACTTGTATGGGCAATTTGTAAAACTTGCATAATTGACCTGCAATGACATTATTTTCTGTTAGGGCCACATTTCTTCAGTTGTATGCAAAGCTTGCGTTGGGAGCAAAGGCATCAATTCTCATCAGCTGCAAACTTGGCAAATGTCCAAGCTTCTCACTCGGGTTTCAATGGAAGGGCAGCGAAATGCTTGTGGCACACACTCAGGTGCTATTGACGCGCACTCAACTCCTTTTGATGTTCTGTCACCACAATTTTTTCACCAATACTCTTTTAGTGTTGTGTGGAGCAGGCTGTTGCAGTGATGGTCTAAACCCCAGATGAAAATCAGCAGAGCGTGTGTGTGTTATAGGCTCAATGTTCAAATTGTAATAAAATGTTAAATTTTATGATTTTTTCAAAATTCAAGATGGATTAGCCAGAAACTTGGCCAAGCTTTCATTCATTAATTCAAAACTCAAACTCAATAAAGTTCATTTTGATGTCAAAAATTCAGATCAAGAGCAAGGATGTAGGAGCTACCAAAGTACACGGAAAAAAAAAAGCATCTTTTGTGATTTGTGGTCTTCTTCTAAAAGGAAAGTCAAAAATACTCAATGATGGAATTTTCACTACCATGCATTAGAAACACACTAATAAATCTCTCAAAAAAATTAGACAAGAAATTTCAATTTTTCATCTTCTACAGATCATTTGAATTCATCCCAAAGTTGCTTTGAGGTAGCGTCGCCTTTTAACCCCTAAATGTCAGAGGTCCAACTACTGTAGGCTTAAAAACTGCTTTCCTTTGCAAGTCTGAAAAGTCAAAATTAGAGTAAGGTATGAAGATCTCAACTGTATAATATTGTAGTGTGCATGTTGTAGATGGTGTGGAACAGATTTGGGGTCATTTGACCGTATAGATTGAAAGATTATAATGTTTTAGTGTTGAAGAAAGGTGCTGTAATTTTCTTAAAAACACATTTGGAGGTGAAATTCGATTTCTAAACCTACTCAAATGAAAAAAAATTAAACTACAAAGTGATTCAAAACCAGAATATATACAATTTGGTGAAAAAAATATCATTAAAATGAATCATTGCGTCTGCAAAATGGATTTGAAATGTCAAAAATCAGTGAAAAAAGTAACAAAAAATCACATCTATGCCTGAACCTCCTTCTACTAAAATGATTCTCAGTTACTCATATCTTCTTGGATTTATATGAAATTTTAACCACACAAACTAGACTAGTATGTGCAACCTCTCCAACAAGTTTTATTGGATTTGAACATTTTATGAAGAAGTTATAAGCCGCCGAAGTTAATTGGAATTCACCAATGTCTGGATTTTGAACTTTGAATTGCTCCCAATCATTCAAAACAATTCGGATTGACATGAAAACTTTACCACAATAATTAGACTTCAGTGGAAACAAAACCTGACAAATTTCATTGAAAACAAACATTAGATTACAAAGATACAAGCCCCCAAAGTTCCAGCCATCAAATTCAGTTTGGTGAATTCAAATTGAACCTGTGAACTTCAATTGGCTCCCAAAACTATTATATATCTTGTATTGATGTAAAATTTTTATCACATAAACTAGACTAGTATGCAAAAATTCTCCAACAAGTTTGATTGAATTTGAACATTGGATGCAAAAGTTACAGCCCTTTGAATTTGACTATTAGACAGTGAGGACGTTTTTCGTCCCCTGTGACGTTCAGGGGTTAACCCTGTGAGGTCAAGTTGGTACAATATGAATCACTTAATCTTTAAAAAAAACCTCATCGTAGGTCAAATTACTCTAGAAAACCTTCCCTTTCTACACAAAATTTCAAGGATGAACATCTACACTTCTGTTTTACATAGAAAGATTTTTTATCATCCATCGGATATTTAGTGCTTGCAATGATGTTAAAGGATTTATGGATAGTTGTCAGATTTTATTCATAGTAGTCAGATTTTATTATTCATTTTATTTGTTTTATTTTTAAATTTTACAAGATGGTAGTGATATCGGTAGGATGGACGATAAACTTTTGACAATTGGTTGTTTGCAATGACTTGTTCTCCCCCAAAGAATGAGACCTATCGCCAAGGTACTTCACCAAAACCGATCTGATCTTTGGACCAATAGTTGCATTCTTCATTCATGGAAATGCATGTGGATAAATGAAGTATCACACAACAAATGTACTTTTCATTTGTTTAATGGCAATTTGTTTTTTTATTGACACTATTCAGAGTGCCAATATCATGATATTCAACAGTCAGCACAAAGCTGCTTTAAAAAAAGTGCTCAAAAAAGTGCCCAAAATACTAATACTAGTATAGGTTTACTCACCAACTGGTATGACTTACATGAACACGAACTCAGTCAATCTACTGAATTCTGCCTGTCGGTTTTTTCGGTAGGAATCGGGTCGCTTTCCTCCAGCGAAATATTGTAGTGATGGAGGAAGTGCCGGCACACTGAAATGCATAATGCATCAGGAATACTGAATTTGCAACAAGTAAAAGTTGGAAAATTGCACAGCAAAGAGTTCTGCTAAGCTACCAACACAATCCTGAATCTTCATACATGGGAGAATAATTGGGACATTTTTCAGCGTCACAACGTACAATCAAGAATGCAACACACAATCCAGTGAGAGCCCATATTCACATTCTCCAAAAAAAGTCAGACTGAAATGCTGTCAATCTTCTTTTCGAAAGTGAGCTTCTCAAATTAACATCAATACAGTCGAGCATCATCACCGAGTGTACATTTAAAACCCTTTTGGAGAGTCCTCTGATTTCCGGTGCAGCCACACATCAGCACCATCGGTGTGAGACTACTAGAGACCAGTCTATCAACAACTTCAATCCTACAATTTGACTCTAGTACGGGACCAACTTCGGGATTTCGGCGAAGTTGGGAGTAATGTAACAAATTCCAGTGACGTTGGGTGGACTCCCTAGTTGAATCAGACCATTAATTCCACAACTGTTCACATCTACTAAAGTAACTGCAACTCGCTATACTGTCTAGAGTAATATCATTCAAACCCACAGCCCTAGACATGCTGAATTCTCATTTTTCCAAGCGAAATTTCATGCCAAACTGTCAAAATCCATGACCGGCTCATTCCATAGCTACAGTACTTCCCTCTCCAATTCCGTGGACTCCCTAGGTAGAACAGAGCAGTGTTTGTAGGAGAGCGATATCTAATACTTTAACTGACAACTAGATCTCGACACTACAGTCTACACAAAAGTCGTATCATCCAAACCCACAGCTCTAGCTAGGCACGCCAGTTTCTCCCTTTGCAAGCGCACTTTCATGCCAAATTTTCCGACACGCAAATTCCATAGCCACCCAAAGGTATGGAGAGCATTAGGGTACCTGGCCATTGACCACACTCCTCGTAGTCTTCCGAACGATTCTCAAATCTTTGGAACTCTGTATAAATCCTCCGGAAGATCGATCAGCACTGGTTTGATCAATTGTGAAAGAGAAACATTGCCTGATTCCACTCCCTTAACCCGGATCCCTACACTCCAGAAGGCGGCGGCGGCGCCGGCGGGGTTCCCGGCAGACTGGGGTTATGACAAACAAACCCCTTGCAAACCGACAGATAGATCACGAACGCAACAATTATTACTAGCAGCAACACAAAGAGCTTGAGTCGAAAGTGCTGGAACCACAGCCGTCGTCTTATCTTCTGCCCCTGCCGCTGGAAGTTATACGCATCCGACTGCAGTCCAGTCGATCTATCCACCAGTAAGTCGATCTTCTCGTTCCGGTCCAGGACTTTCTCGATATTCTCCATCATGATGCCTTTGACCTCCGCCACTTGCGACTTGATGCGGGAGAGTCTCTGCACCTCCTCGGGGTTGGAGGTCACGTAGAGCATGTGTTCTTCGAGGCGAGGGCCAAACTCCTGGTCGAGGCTGTGGGCGACGGCGAGATCGGCGCGTCCGCCTTGGAAACGGTGCTTGAAGTCGTCCTTCACGCGTTCGAGGAAAGCGAAAGGGACCTGGCGACCGAAGTCCTCGTCGGCCACGGCCAGGAAGGTGAAGCCGTCTTGGACAAGGAAGTTGAAGGTGTGGTGGTCGCAGACGTAGGTGTGCTTGTTGTTAGATTGAGGGAGCTTGACTAAACATTGCACGGCGATCGTGCTGAAGTTGCCGGTGAAGGTGGAGTGCTCGGCTAGCACGGTCGTGCCGCGAGCGACGAAACTGTAGATCAGCTGCGGCGAGGGGTCCCCCATCTCGCCCAAAGCACCCAATTCACGGCGCCCTGAAAATGTCTTATCACTTCGTCACCAGCACCTCACTCCCACACGAGCGCACAGCGCTCTCACCCAGAATTCAAGCAGCCAAATTTAACCCAAATCCAAAACAAAACCAAACAATACTCGAATTCACCACCAGCGCACTCCCACACGAGCTCACGGCGCCAGTAGATAGATTTCAAGCAACCAAGCTAACCCAAATCCAAACCCACACCCAAACCCTCCTCGAAACCACCAAACCACCAGCAAGCTTCTCCTTAATTCTGCAACCCAACCCTGGAATCGATTCAGGGTTTGCACAAACCCCCACACAAAATTCACTACTCGAACAGGGAGACCAAGTCTCAATCCTCAGCACACTACCTCCGCATCCTACTCTTGCGAGATTCCTACAACAGTACTATGAATATCTAGTTCGAGATTCTTCTTCTTCTTCTTCGTCGTCGTCGTCCCCCAAAGCTGGGAGATGCAAGGTTTCCACACTAAAAAAGTATTCTTGGGAGCACTAGAACTGCGAGAGCTAGAACCGGGAGAGATGATATGCTTGTGAGTTCGAGCGAGAGCTCGGGAGTCGGGAAGTTCGATTCTGTGCGAGAGTGACGGAGGAATGGGGGTTGAAAGAATAGCGGAACAGGCGTGTGGATGGACAAAGTACCGCGTAGTACAGTACCCCGGTTCCACTTGCCGTACACACTAATCTAGGCTCGCCGGACTGACGCCATGCCGGAGTCTTGGCTGTCCAGTCAGTCGTCGCCTCGTGTGCGCGAAGGAGATTATCTTCCTGTTCGGTAGCCTCAGCTGTGCGTCCCGGACGAAGGGCTGGCTGGTGGTTTTGCTGCGGTGTTGACTTTGTCGATGCGTCATTCCAGATGAATCTTGAATATACTTTGAATCAGAGGTGAAGGGAAGACCAGACCATCAGCGTTTGCAACTACCCAATTTCAACCCAATTTCATCAACAGACGAGCCCAATTTCGTCACTTATTTATGGCCCCAATTCCACCTAAAATCTCCCCAACTTTCTTCACTTTACAACAAAATCAGAGAATACTATGACAAAATCAGGGATTTTATGACAACAAGGGATAACGTGTCACTCCATTAACCCCTATATGCAAAAAACTGCTTTTTTTTTGGGCAACATTGTGATTTTGGGCAGCTCACTACGAATGGAGTTTTTTTTTTTTTTTCTTTGAAATTTTCACAAAACATGTTCCTGGGGAGTAGCTTCAAGGTTCAACAATTTTCATACCTTTTGACTACAAGGTTAAAATGTTGTTGCATGATATGTCATTTTCAACATTCAGCGGGCAGCTTAGGCAGACCAAAAATCTTCTTTAAAATCACTTTTTTCAAAAAATTCTTTTTGAAATTGGTTCTACACATTTATATACATATGGGAAGCTTTGAATCATTCCATTTTGATAAGTGAGATGAAAGTTATGAAGATTTTTAGTTTGTGAGTAGGTATGGTTTTCAAAGACTCTATACCCTATTGCAAACTAAAAATCTTCATAATTTTCATCTCACTTATAAAAATGGAATGATTCAAAGCTTCCCATATGTATATAAATGTGTAGAACCAATTTCAGAAAGAATTTTTTGATAAAAGTGATTTTTAAAGAAGTTTTTTGGGTTGCTTGAGCTGCATGTTGAGTGTTGAAAATAACATATCATGCAATAACTTTTTAACCGTGTAGTCAAAAGGTATGAAAATTGTTGGACCTTAAAGCTACTCTTCAAGCACATGTTTTGTGAAAATTTCAAAGAAAAAAAATAAAAATCCCATTCATAGTGTGCTACCTGAAATTGCTATAATGCTAAAAAAACGTAATTTGGGCATTTAGGGGTTAATAGAGAATATTTAATACTTCGTTAAGTGGTTTTAGGTGGTTTATGGGGTGTTTATGGCTCTAGTCTGGAGGTAGTTTTGTAATTTCAAAACTAACCACTTCATAAATTTAGAGAAATTACAAAAAATTATAATTCACTTGAGTTTGATTCATGAAACAAGCACACACCTCTGGGAATTGGCCCTAAGGTGTTTAGATTCCAAATCAGGGTGGTAATAAACTTGACTACCTTAGTCAATCCTAGGCTTCTAGGAACCTTCTATGGGGAAGGGTTTAGAATTTTAGATCTCCCATACTGAAAACCACTTATCATTCCTTACTTCAAGATATTATAAATGGGACTTTGAAAAATCATATTGTTTTTTTTGGACGAAGCTTGAAATATTTTAAACCCTTAAATGTGGAGGTGGAGGTAGACGTTTGGTGTTCAATGGATGAAAGAGAATATTTTAGTGTAGGATAGAAGTGCAACTATTCATCCTCAAAATTGTGTAAAAAGGAAAGATTTTCTACATTACTTTGACTTCCAATGAGTGCTTTTGGATTTTTTTAGACTAATGATTCCCACTGTACTAAAATGGATGATTTTCACAATTACCAGTCCGTTGTGTAAGGGTTAATTGGTATTCTCTTTGATTCATTGATGGGACTCTTGTAATCTTAATTGTATTCATTCTACTCATGAGATTGGAGATTCAATTAATCTTTTACATTTAGCCCTTAAAGGATGGACGGGTGATTGTGGAAATCATCCATTTGGTTCTCATATGAATCATTTGCTTACAAAATTGCAAAAGCGCTAATTGAAAGTCAAACTACTATAGAGACCTTCCTTTTCACAACAAAAATTCGAGGATGAATAGTTGTACTTCTATCCTATTAGGAATATTCCTTGTCATCCATTGGACACTAAATGTCCTCCTTGTCATTGAACCCCTAAAGGTAAAAACTGTGTTTTTTTTGGCAACATAGCAATTTGGGTCAGCTCACTACAAACTATTTTTTATTTTTTATTTTTGAAATTTTCACACAGCATTTTCTCAAGGAATAGCTTCAAGGCCTAATAATTTTCATAAATTTTGACTACATGGTTAAAAAATTATTGCATAATATGTCATTTTTATTACTTAGTAGGTAGACCAGGCAACTCAAAAACTTCTTTTAAAATCACTTCTTAAAAAAATAAAAATTTGAAATTGATTCTTTAGATTTATATATAAGTGGGAAGTTTTGAATCATTCCATTTTGATTAATGAAATGAAAGTTATAAGGAGTTTTAGTTTGTAGGTAGGTATGGAGTGAAAATTGATTTTCAAAGAAGTTTTTTGAGTTGCTCGGACTGCCCGAGTTGCCCGCTGAGCAGTGAAAATGACATATTGCGCAATAACGTTTTAACCATGAAATCAAAAGTTATGAAAATTGTCAAGCCTTGAAACTACTCCTTGAAAAAATGTTGTATGAAAATTTCAGCCAAAAAAAATAAAAATTCCATCCATAGTAAGTTGCCCAAAATTGCTATACTACCAAAAAATGTAGTTTAGTGCTTTAGGGATTAAGGGTTAAGTGTATATACAACAAGAGGCAACATTTGGGGATGACATAACATTATTAACACTAGTGTTTTAAAAAAACAAACTAATAGGAAGTCCATACAACAACTATATTCTTGAAACATTATGTAATATAGGATTACTTATTGTTTATGTCAATGTGCTAATTGCATTTGTCAATGTACCAAAAGTGAACATATTAGAACATGGACAATTATAGAATTTTATATGATTCCAATTTCAAAATTCATAACTAATTCCACAAAGGTTTGAAAAATATGAAACAATTAAGTTAGATGCAAGTTCCATTTATCTTTCAAGGAATTTTTACTAAAAAATATTTCAAAAAATCACTCTTCTAAATTGTGAACTAGCTAGCTAATAAATGATTACTATATGGATGTCTAACCTTGCCTTATTATACAGCTAATTGTGTCCACTAGAACTTGGGAATTCCATTTGTGACTATTTAAAAAAAAGACTACTCACATCATTTTTGAAGTTATGAAGATTGGAAGTCCTCTTACAATCAGTAGGGGTTGTCACACCTTCTCCAAGATTGAAACCTTTATGAAGAATGAGGAGGTATGGAGTAAAAAGAAGAGCTAATCAAAAGCCCTTTTCCAAAAAGGTGTACCCCCCTTGAGTATTGTATAGAGAATCAAGAATGGAGAGAAGTGCTTACATGAGATTCAAGATCAATGCAATAATTTTTCAACAATCCAACATTCAATGCACATTCATAGGAGTTTAGTATAGTTGAGGTGAAAGCAATACTTCACAAGTGAAACATTTGCATGCAAAAACTTCTTCACACTCATTCTTCACCTTCAAGGGAGAAAAGAATCCCTATTCTCAATCTTCAAAGAATGGACCCTCCACTAGTCACAAGCCAATAACAGAATGCTATGTCCCCATTTACTAAAGATTGAGAATGGAGAGAAAAAGGTGTGACAACCCCTAATGATACAATAGGTAGAATTATTCCATCTATAGTGTTGTGAGATCTGTTCACTATAAGAAAACCTTGTTTTAGGTGACATTCAAAAAAACAATTGACGTCAAAGGGAACGGATTTTAGGTGACGTTGAAAAAAAAACCCTATATTTTTCATGTCAATAATGATGTCCAGTGGAACATCAATGGAGATAATTGTTGTCAGAAAAACATGGGTTGTTTTCTTCAACATCACCTAAAATCCGTTCCCTTAGACATCAAAAATTTTGGTTTCTTCTAGTGGTTTATAGAAAGCTTTTAAAAACAATTTGAACTTTTGAAGTCTTAAACATATAAAGTAAGTTGGTTTTAAATTATCGAAGAAGACTAATGTATTGCAAGACCTTAATAACACTAATGTATGCATGTCTAATTTTGTTTTCCATCCAATAAGCGCTCAGTGCTAATAGAAACTCAAATTTATAATTGAATAGATATTTAGACAAATTTTGTTTCTTTTGTTATTTCTTTTTAGAACAACTTCATGTGTTTGGATGCAAGCATATGTCTAATGCATTTTGATCATGTTTATGTACCTACAATTTTGGGACATTTTTAATAAATTCAATTCATGATTGAAAACCATGATTTTACTTTCAAATGCTTTGTCTTTAATTTTTCCATCTACAAAAATCTAAATGTTGGCCAAGATTTTTTTTAAATAATATTTTGCCAAAAAACAATAAATTTTTTTTAAAGGAATATTAGGTGATATATCCTCCCATTTTTAGTGGTTGAAATTGTTGATTTGCTAGATATTCTGAAGAAAATATCTCTCTTTTTGGATGAATGTATTTTTTGGATGAATAATATCAATTTCATCTACATTTTTCTTGTTTCATCCTCACCAACTTGATTGACCTATCTAAGTACCAACACATTAACTTGAATATGTACAATTGTTGTAACAGTATCATCAAAGGTCATCCCTAACTACATATGTATTTGTTCCTAGCTGATTGGAGGAACTCCTTATCTGCTAAGGGGGGGACTTCAGGGTATGTTTGTTATGCATTCTTGTTTAGTTTAAACTTGTGAATGAAATTTACATTATTCATCCAAAGAAGCACAATTGTTGTTAAATGAGAAACTATTGTATCTACACATACAAAGTCAAGCGGCTCTCATTTCATGAAGGGAGAATCCAAGAGTGCAAACATAGGAGAGAAGATGAAGACTAGACTAAATGAATAACATCATCTCCAAGCAAAGCAAAATACAAAACTCTCTCTCAAAAATGCTCACAAAACTTGACTTGACAACAATGTCAAGTCAAGGAACTCTCTCCACCTAAATACCAAACCCTAAGATGGATGAACTCTAACATTTGGATGAAATCCATCCAAAACTAAAAAGAACTCCTACGAGAGTTCATTCAATACTACAATTTGATGTAGAATGGTTCCAATGTCACCTCATGTGACAGAGTAAATCTTATTGAAGAAATGTTATAATGATGATGAAAATCTTCATTACATCTTGTCATAAACACCATTATCATTGAACAAATATATTCATATTATTTTCTAAAAGAATTGGTAGACGGACTAAAATGTCAAGGTAGCTTAAGGTCAAACATATTGTAAGGATGGCTTTTTTAGATTGTCTCGAAAAGTGCATTGTAGTGTGAGATTAGGATAGAATTAGCAAACATCACCACACAAATTGGTAAATGACTTTGTTAAGGTTGTCTATTCCAACGTGATGTTGGCTTTCACATTGGAATATCCATTAGCATCGGTTTAGACTTGTCTAGATTCACGTCAGCTAAAAAATAATTTTTTTTCTGATGGCCTAGATGGCATGTCCATCAACTAGATAGTTGTATTGTTGATGAGATAGATAGGCCATTGATGAAACAAATGGACTATCCAACTCGATAGATGGACCGTGGAAGAAATTTTATTTTATTTTATTTATTTATTTATTTTCAAGATTTTAATGGATACTTGAGTGAATCCTTGTATTTTGTCCATTTGATGGATGGATTGACATGATGTGCCAGTGACAACCATGGCCTTTGTAGTCAATCCGAAGGGTTTTTTCGGATTTTGTGCAATTTGGCACATATTTCGAGGGAGAATTAAAAATCTTTGAACGTTTCTTGTACTTTGTAGTGCTTTATAATTTAAGACAAGTGCAGTAATTGATGCCTTGTACTCAAAATTGGAGGGTACACCCGCAGAGGGACAATCAATGACTAGTCAAAATTGCAAAATCAACAAGCTTATGCATTCATTGTGCTTTGATTTGTAAATGTGGAAGGGTCCAAGGTTTCCCTCAAAAGAAGTTGACAATGACCTACGCAAGTGATTGGTAAGTGCGATCATTGCAACAAGTGAGGGGTTGTGATAGCCACTCTATGGAGCAACAACAATGGACATTTATAGATTCAACAACAATAAAAAACACCCATGCCATGCCAAAAACAAAACAAAATGCACTCAAGAATTTATACATCCACAAGTTCACAACACTATTTGGCCAAAATGAAATGTTTCTCAAAATTTTGGAAAAGGAGAGACAATGTTTGAGATAGGCTACGAGTATTAAAAAAATGGAAGTGCACTTTCTTTTCTTTGCGCTGTGATCATACTAGCTACAACAATAATGCACAAACCTAAATATTGTACAACATAAGCAATCTATAATCCAAGCCTCTATGTGGGCTACACTACAAACCAATTTTCTAATGTTCCAATAGTGACTATAGTCTCTACAGCATCAAAGCTTAAGCAACGCCGACTACCAATGCAATGTTTGCTCTAACTAGTAGATCTTGGGGTTGGAAGGCATAAACAAACCAACGACTCTACAAAAACAAGCAAAACAAGGTACGGTTAGATCACTGTGACAAGTGTACGTAAGGCCCATTTCTTTTAGTTGTGTAGCTTTTCAAAGTATAGCTCATTACAACAAAAGAATCCATTGACAAGTCTTGTACATGCACTTGTGTTTCTTCTTGCATAGCTTGTAGTATTTCAACAAGTTGTCCGGACGCGTAATAATGTAGTGCACATGGTTGACACTTATGTTGTGGAAGTTGCATGTATGAGGTAGCAGTAATGCGAACTCTATCAAGGGTTTGACAACGTCCAGATTAAATCTTAGCCGCCTTCCAAAAAGCTTCTCCTTATGTTGTGCCTTGTAGTCCCAATATACAACCTTCATGTTTTGGAGTGAGGCATCCAACGCAAAATAGAACAACTTGTGCCACCACTGTCCAAATAATTGCCCACAATCAAGGGTATTTGGCACACATTGATATTGCACACCATCAAAAAGGGCTTTCGTAACTCTTTGTGCGCAAACACATTGCGAGCTTACAAACACGCTTGCAAAGAGAAACGGCTTGTTCTTTGCACTGCAAAAGGAGTCTTGCACTTCTTCATTCAGTCATATCGGAGCTGATGGAGTCCCGTTGAAGATAAAGGTTAGGATTTCTTCTTCTCCTTGTTTTCAATTGTGCTCAGATTCTTCTATTTTGCTTATCCTTGTGTTCTGAGGTTGATCGATTTGTTTCTTATGCAATTCACTTGAGTGAGAGAGCATGTAAATTGGGAACTCAGACTTGATAACACTTATTGTTGCAGGAGAAGGCATTGGAGGATCTGGTTGAGAGGGGTTGAATTTGAAAGGCTAAAAAGAGGGTGATGTGAGGCTTAGAAAGGGGTGGGTGGATTCGAGAACGCTGAGAGGGTTTGAAGAGTTGAGAGGGGTTGGATCTAAGAAGTTGGGTAAGTTTTTAATATGGGTATCCAAAAAGACTATCCAACAAAAACACTGTCATTTTAAAACTCATTTAATGTGTCCTAGAAATTACATTTTTTCACTTTACATGAATTTAATGACAAATTCATGAGAAAATTATAATACTTCATCCAAAATACTATTGAGCACACGAAAATTAAAACTATTTTGGTATTCCTTTTTATTCCTTTGTTCCTCAAAAGGAATATTGTCCTAAATCCATATTTGAGACAAAAAGAACAATCTAGAATACCAATTTATAGCAAAGTAGTTTATAAATATGAAATCTAGCTAAAACAATGCTTGAGTCATATCTATATTTAATTTTAACTCTTGATTTGATGAATTGATATATTTCCTTATTTATGAGAACCTTCAAAAATCACATATTTTTATACATTACAATTTAAAAGGACTATGATTTCACAAAGTCTTTGTCCTAAAAACAAATGATATATATATAAATATAAACTTAATAAGGTGCACCACTATTTTTTTTGAATAGAAAACCTTAAATATATAGTAATTTCATTACTTTAATGTGACTAGGTGTTGAATATAATAAATTAAAAAAAATTCAATTTTTGAATTTGACCTATATAACATATAATTGTTGTATATCAATATAATGTTTATAACACCATGTAATTTTTGTAATTTTCCAATATTTTTTTGTTTCCGGAAGGACATTTTTCTAAAGTCTAGAGAGTCCGGGGATGGATACACATATCAAACCATTACCCAGTTGAGAGGGTTTGAGATCTGAGAAAGGTAGGGTTGGATTTAGAGAGGCTAATAGGGGGGCGGGATCTGAAAAATGTAGGGTTGGATTTAGAGAGGTTGATAAGGGGTTGGGATTTGAAAATTTGACAAGAGGGTGGAATTTGAAAAGTTGATAGGAGGGTGGGATTTGAGTAGGGCAAGGTGGAAATAAAGGTGGGGTTGAAGCAACCTGTCAAAGAGGGGTGAGGTTGGAGCTGCTTTAAAATTGTTGTTGTGGAGACTCTCATTGAGTGGAGTTCTCGATGGAGGCTTAGCGTTGTTGGCTCTGTCACATCAAGAAGGAGTAGGTTAACTCTTCTGCATTAGAAAGGGTATGTGGAATTGAGAATGGACATCTGGATTGACAAAAAAGGCTACTACGACATCTAAAGCAACTGCAAGAGGTTCTTAAAACTCTATTCTCTTTTGTTTACTTGTTTTTCTTTCCTTTTTTAATTACCCTTTTGCTTCCTAAATTGATCCTTGAAGTAGCCATTAGAGTTATTTGTCCAACCAAAGTAAATTGAATTATATATTAGATTTAATAAAGTTTTGCATAGATCTTACAAATGATTGATATTGCATGTCATAGACAAAGTAGTTACAAATCTACTTCAATACCTAGTAAATATATAAACTGAATGTAAAGTAAACTCAAAATATTAAATTCTTACCAGTGATGTATATTGTTGCAAATCAGAGTTTCTTTCTTGCCATGCTATTTTTTCCATCCCTTGATGACCATCTCCTCCTTGCTAGAAATGTGTAGCAGAATAGAGCCAAGAACACATTTTGGGCTTCAAAGTAGACATCTTGAAATCCACTTTAATATTTTTTGCTGCATCAAGTTGACTGGTGATAATATCTCTTGTATAGGTGTTGAATTCTTGTCGAAATGCATGTTTGAAAGGTCGTTGGAGTATAACATCAACTAGTTGATAGATGCTACTGCAATTTGCTGAGATAAAAGGAAGATGAATGTGAGGATGGATGCTCTTCATCCATTCTCCAAGCTCCTTACTAATGTGTATACTCCAACAATCTATTAGCCATAGAATATCTTGAATTTTTGGTAGTCCCAAAAGTTGCTTGGTCTTGTAGGTTGTCAAAACAATATTCACAAAGTCTTTGCAAATATCTATAGTTGACCAATGATTAGAATTGAAAGTAAGATGCCAATCAACATCAATACACTTGTGTTTTTCATCATTCAATGGAGGCAAACATCTTACCATTAATCCTTGAAAAATAACTTGAAAAGGTAGAACAACACCTTTTGTTGAAGATGACACAACAACTATAATTTGACGTTTGTCTTCAACTCCATGAACATTGATATGTTTAGAAACCTTAGTTTCCCAAGTTTGAGTGCCACCTATAGGAACTAAATGAATGCCTGTTTGGTTAAATAGGTACATTTGTGCCATAGTTTTCCCTTGTAATTCATAATCTTTAAGTAACTTCCTACTACAGTAGTTGAAGCTCGGTAACCCAATTGAGTTCCGCTTTTATAAAATTACTTGTCCATTCAATAGATACACAAAAACCTCTATTGCTATTTAGAAGTTGAGGTTCTCGTTTAGAAATGATAGCTTTGATCAAAGGTTGAATACATACCGCAAATAGTGGTTGTTCTGTAGCTCTTTGTGTGCAAAGGACCTTGCAAATTTTCTCTTTGAAAAGAGGATAATTCATTAGAATTGGACAGTGCTGTTTAGATTTGGAAAAAGATGTGCCAAACTCTACACAATGTTTATAATTCCCTTTGAGATCTCCATTAGAATAAAATCACTTATACATTGTCCCTCGTAATAGAGCATCATACACACTAGATAGATCTCTTGGCTTTCTAAAAGCTGCTCATAAATACGTCAAAGTGCTTTGAATGTTTCGATGTTGTTTCATAGCTGCAAAGATAGGAGGCCCAAGAGAAGGAGTGAACCAATTTGTGTAGCAAACCTTTGATTTTTTTCTTTGAAGACTTCATTGGTTCGACCTTTGGCTTCAACAACACTGCTTGATCTTTCCTTGGCCTTCCAACAGGTCTTCGAAAAATCTCCTTCTTTGGCTCTGCACGCTCCTTCAATCTGTTGCAAAAGCCTTTTGTGCATCATTGTCCGCTGAAACACTCTGTTTTTAGGGTTGCGTCCTGCGGAGTGTTCAGGGTTTAAGAATTATTCCTGGACTCGCATTCACTTTCGTTCCGATGACTGCCGCCTATTGATCATCGAAGCGACACCTTTGCAGATTTGGCGTTTCCGTTGCGGAAGGGAAAGCATCGCAAATTGTTGCAGCGCTTTACATTTTGATGGTGAAGAGGAGAGTAGTGGTTGTTCGCGTGGTTGTTGGAGTGCTCGAGTTCATGGGGAGATTGTGAAGAGGAGAGCATCAGACGAGCTATGTCGAGGAAGGGCTTGTATGGATTGGCGAGCAAGGCGGCCGGGGAGGTCGCGGCCATCAATTGGTACCCCGGTCACATGGCCTCCGCCACCAAGGCCATTCGGGAACGAATCAAAGTGGTGGACCTGGTGGTCGAGGTTCGAGATGCTCGGGTTGGTTGTCGTTCTCTTCTCTTTGTTCATTTTCAGGCTACCGTCAAACAGAATGATGTTTCACAACCTTTTGTGATCTGAAGTCTTAGGGTTAACACCATCTTATGCGAAACACTCGCGGTAATTGGACATTTTACTACCATGACGGGATTTCAGTTCTGATGCCATGCTCCACAATTCACTAAGTGCTAATTTCTGTTGTAGAAATTCACATGCATAACTGGTGTGAGTATGTTCTTTGCCTTGAACGTTTGATTTAGAATTTGTCATTGCCTAATGTGGTCTAAATTTTTAGGATATGCGCCATTTTATGTGAAACACACGCGGTAGTCGGAAATTTGACGCCATTTCAAGTCTGATTTCACGCACTACAATCCACTTGCTGCTAATTTTCTGCTGTACAAATTTGTGTGCACACCTGGTTTGAGTATATTGTTTGGCTAAATGTTTGATTAAGAATTTGTTTTATTAAGAGGTTTGGTCTTTGTGGGACATTCAGATACCGCTATCGTCGGCTAATTCAGAGCTTCAAGATCTTCTGGAGCGCAAGAAACGTCTGATTGTTTTCAACAAAATGGACCTTGCTAACCCTAATATGATGCTCGTAAGTATCGGTATGGCTCTTTGCTTAATATGCTATTTCATTGCAGTTTATCAATAAAGACCTTAGCCACTATGTCAAGTATTCCACGAGGTACTCGTTGCCTCCACGCCATGGAACAAGGTTTTCTGAAAAATCTACATTAGCATCTCCATTGTTGTTGATGTTGGTCGTAATTAAAATGAAAGAAGAAGTATGTTCATATTCTCAGTTAGCGTGACTAAAATGGTGGTGTGTGACCTGGAGTGCAGAAGTGGGAGTCAAACTTCCAAGAACAGAACCTGCGCCATGTGTTTGTTAACGCTCATCAGACTAGATCGGTCAGGAAGGTATAGAAATGCTTCATTTATTTAACTTGGTCCCGGATGCGTCAATCGACATTGGATTTTGAATAAATCCGTTTAGGTGCTTTTATCGACACTGCAGCATTTGATCAAAAGGTTGGGGGTAGTTCAAGCACATTGATCTTGTTTTGGTGTTTTAACAGATGCTGGACGTGGCGTGGGACTTCCTGAGGGAGAAGTTAGCAAAGGAGCCAACTCTGTTGTTGATGATTGTGGGTATTCCAAATGTGGGCAAGTCCGCTCTCATCAATACCTTGTTTCGGCTTTCGCATGCTTTGACAAATGCAGGTGCCACCTCAAACCTGTTCTGGAGATTACAGTTGAATTTGCATCTGTCTTCCATTCAAATGGGATCACGAACCTTTAAGTGACCGGACTAAAAGTTCAAATTCCTCTTTGAAGTTGATAGTGATCCTTGTGACTTCCAAAATATTTTTCTATTGTTCGAAAATGTAAGTTCCATTCTATTGGCTTATTTTGTCACTGTCCTTGATTGAAGCTTCCTATATGATTTATTTAAAATCCTATTGAGATGGAAGTGGTCACCTCTGGTCTTTTGAGCACACTTAGGGGTCAATTATTCAGAATATAGAATTCATGTTACAAGTTTATAGAAGTTTTGGTTGAGTCTTTTCTTGCACATTGTTGACAGGCGACACCTTAGCAATTGTGTTGTTTTTTAAGAGCTTCTCTTAAAAATAATTCCATGCCAACTTATATTGTATTGGTACTTCACTTTGCAATGTATGAATGGAGAATCTTGTATAACGTGCCCACATTGGCAGATATCTTGTTTGTAGCTTTCTACTAATTGTAGTCTTGAATTAGAGCAGGAGCCTTTGAAGAAAGCCAAAGTTGGACCGCTACCTGGTCTTACTCAGCACATTTCAGGATTTAAGGTACACATTGATCTCCACCAAGTGATTGCGTTATCCATGTCTATATGGGTTAAGAGCAACCTCGTTCTGATCAAAATTTTATGGAATGCTAAACAGATTGGAGAAAAGCCGAGTGTTTATGTTTTGGACACTCCTGGTATTCTTGTTCCAAACATCAATAACATTGATACTGGATTAAAACTTGCTCTAACAGGTAAGAACCTTTTCTTTTGATGCTTTTTGTGAAACGTGGATCAAGCTCTTGCAGCGGTGGTTACTTTTGAACTACTTTGAGTTTGGTTGCTCCCCAAGGTTGCGCCAAGTCTCTATTTACTCAAGCTAAGAATAGAATGTCCAATTTGGAAGCTTACCAGGTGTATTATAGGAACTTTCAATATATAGATTTATCGCTATAGAATGTTTTGATACATGCTGTTAGATTTGAAATGGTTTATTTTAAATCCTAAAGATATGGAAGTGTCCACTTTTGATTTTGGGTTAATTGTAATACATTACTCAGCTTACCGTACAATCTTCTGTCTCGTGTTAGGAGCTGTGAAGGACTCAGTTGTGGGTGAGGATCGGGTGGCACGGTATCTTCTGTCAGTTTTAAATGGTCGCTCTGCTCACTTACGATGGACACCTGAATTGGCTCAGGTACTTGAATTCTGCATTCCAATGAGTCTGAAGTTTCCCTCTTGAATTCGGTATGTCCAAATGGATGAGGAAGGAGATCACCCACTTACTACTGAACCAACCAAGTAGCTAAGTGGGTGTTCAGGTTCATGGTCTAGTTGGAAGTGAGCTAACTCGTTGTTTGTCCGCTCTTGCAAGGCAACTCATGGAGAGTTAGGATTTCAAATTAGCTCTCTGCTGCTACTTGGTTGGTGCGGTCTAATTTTAGCTTGTCAAACCATTTTATGAAGGAAATAGTTTACTTGTGCAAAATATGAGAATGAATTGGTGGTCACGAACGTAAATCCATTGCAAGTTAGTTAGCGGGAGTCGGCTCCAATTTGCTGACACTCCTTGGGTAGGGCTGCCATTATGTGACTTATTCCAGTGAGCTACCTTCATTCTATTTAGTGTTGCTTCCAAAAGCAAATTATTTTAGGCTATATCTTTTCATTGAAGAATTATTTATTTGACTTTTAACTTTAGAATAGTTTTACAACATGGTTATTGCTTGAGCTATCTTAGTTAGTAAAAAATTACAACTTTAACAAAAAAAACTACACTTTAACATAAGTAAAAAAATTACAACTTTAACAACTAATGTAGTTTTGAAAGCAACACTAAGTAGAATGAAGGGTGTAGTTGGCGCTACATGTTTGGTGCGGGCGGGGCCTAAGAAGCCAATTAAAAGTATCGCAGTTTCTGTGGTATGGTGGCGGAGGAATAATTTGGTGGAGTTCATTGACAAGCATTTATCATTGTGTAGTCATGATCGACCTGACTAACGTACTGCTTTCTTGGATTGCGGTATATATTCCAGGCCGAGTCGGTCACGTCCGAGATTGGTGAAAACGTGCGGAGGGTCATCACACAATCTTGCTTGAAGTTCGATGGAAACTTGGAGAACAAAGAAGACATGGAGAGTTTGGTCGATGAACAGATGAACATGTTCCGCAGAATCTTCAAAGTCCCTGCACAGCTTGGAGACGATGGCTGGATACGGGTTTCCAAGCAGCTTCTTAAATTGTATAGAACTGGACGACTAGGTCGGTTCACCTTAGACCCTGTGCCTGAAGTAGATCGTGACTACATCAAATTTGAAAATTCATGACGGTCAATAGATCACTGCCTTGAATACTGAGCATTATTTATTATTTAGTCACTTAATTGGAATCTATGGTTTCTCTGAGCAATGGAGTCAGGGGTTGAGCCTGTTCATGTTGAAAAATAGCTAATCACGTGGACTGGTATTGCAACCCAGATTGATATATGGACCGCAACGCGCTGTCGGTTTTTTTTCCTTGTCCAATGTCGGTTTCTTTATCAATCAATTTCTTTTTCAACTCTTGACTTCAGTTTGTCGAATGTTTAGCACACTAACATGGACAAAATTATTTTTGCCCTCCCAAGTTGTACTGTGAGGAACTTCTAGCCCTGCTGAATAATGGTATGAATTAACATGTGACATCACCGTCTTTAGGATCGTTTTCCAAAAGCTGGAGTCGACTACAATGTGGTGGATCCAATTACTTTCGTTCACATGTACAAGAATATGATGATGAAGATTAGACAGATTACAAAACCTGCACTCCAGAAGGATATCGACAATCAAGAAAAAAGAGTGAAGAAGAATATTTTGTCCCAGAGAATATGCCGTAGGGAGTTCAAGATTGCAAATAGCATGCCGGAAAAAATTACACATATCCTGATTGCAAGAGAGTTTGGCTTTCACAATCTCTCTTAAACCCTAAACCCTAAACCGCTGAAAATCTTGCATTAGGTCTATTGAGCTGCATGATTTTCCAAGTCTTAAGAGTTATGGAACCTTTGAAGCTGTGACAGTAACATGGTGATCGTTGAAGTATAATGGGAGTGGCTAGTGTTGCTCCCCGTAAGCTAGTTAAAGCAGCCGGCGATCGTAGCTGTCGATCTTGTGTTATGCTAGCTAACTTTCACTTTGGCATGGCAATCTTCTGTCAACTTTTGAAGAATGAAATTAGTATACCAACAAATGTGCATTTCTAATAATTATGTGACTAGCTTGGTATGAACTCTAGAAACCATCAAAATACAAACATTGAAATTAACGCATGTTTGCAATTGCTTAAGTATATATAAAGAGAAAGGTCGCACTTTTTGAGTGTTCCAATGGGCAGATAAAGCTTTTGCCCCACTTTCATCTACTAATTCTCATGAAATGTGTGCAGACAAAGAAGTGTTCTCTTCTAAGTAAGCTCTACACTAAAATTGATAAATAGTGTTGGCTACACTAATTGTCAACAATAACACTAATTGTGATTTGCAAGGTTAGTGTTAGAACATTATTTACCCATTCTAACACTATTTTAGCTCTATAGTAAAATTTGGTCATTTCAACATTTCTACAAGAGTGCATTTAGTGTTAGATGGGAATAAAATATAGAAGTTGGAATGGTGGAGGAAAAGTGGTGTATGAAATGTTGAAATAAGCAATGAAATGTTGAAATAGACAATGAAATGCTAAAATGCTGAAATTTTCATAGTGTATGTATAAGTTGCTAAATATAGCAACAACCAAAAACAAAACATAATAATCCTAGCTATAGGCCAAAAATTAAAGGAAAAAGATAATAAAATATCAAAAAGGGTTTTTAAACTGCCCTATTGAAATTGGGCAGTTCTTGTCTTTGGAAGTATTGCAAATGTTTTGCAAAAACAATTGTCCTACATTTCAAGATCCATCAAGTCCTAATGCCAAGCCACAATGAATCATTGTTTTTCTAGTATAAGTCACAATCCACCTCTCAATTATCATTTTCTACACTATCAACAGTCAATTGTAGAAAAAAACGTTTCCCAAGATTTGTCAACTTTCCTGACCATTGTCCATCTGCTCGGGGTGCATTTTGCCAAGCATTTTGTTGTATCAACTCAATTTTCTTGGCTTCCAATCGTCTTGTCCATGCATCTTTAATTTTTGAAATGAGGAATGTATCTGCTGGTTGGGAAAGGTGAATAGAACATGGAGGCAAAATTTGATAACTATATTTTTGGCAGCTAGGACAACAACCAATCTAAGGGTCACGGTATGGTTGCATCAACATGAGATTTTTTTATCAAATTCCCCAAATGAAAATCTCCTTTGCAAGACCCTCAAATAGTAAACGATTTTCATTTCAATTTGAAGTTCATTTTCAGGGCTACAGGTCAAATGCCTACGTTGGGATAGAAGGACTATATTGTGGTTATCTAAGAACTGATTAACCCAATTCGTTATGATTTTGTTAACCAACAGAACATTGTCTTTAGGATCAACAGAATGGATTGTGAAAATGGATTTAAGAGCTACAAGAATGGAAAGGGTCAATTCACAAAGTAGGTGAGAGGAAAATTTGACACATGCTTTGCGAAGGCGGTTGAATTTTTCAAGTAATAGAGGGTACAAATATTGCATCCATTCGCTCTTTTTTTTGCCTTAACCTGATTTGACCTTTAGAGAATGGCGCCTTTTTTTGTCCAAATGGTTTCGGCTACAAGAGAATGGAGTGATGGGATCAGGAATATCTTTAATGAATTGGTGACGTTGTTGCCACCATCGGTCAGTTTTAATGAGGTTGATAGGACGTTAGCCATGGAAGTATTCTGGAAATGCTTGAATGACTCGAGCATTGAGGCCAACCAAGCTGTGAACGGCGACATCTTCAACCATTCAAGAAGTGACAGATCGGCAAGTAGCAAGGCTGGGAACTTATTGAAGACGGCAAGGAGGGACATTGGAAAGAATTGTAGGAAGCAGGAAGCGGTCCATGGTCAGCTACAAAAAAACAGTAAAAATGTGGCTTTAAAAAAAAATGGCGACAAAAAAAAACATTTTTTTATTGGAAATAGAGGAAAGAAAAACAAATCCAATGATGTCATCCAATATTGAATCACATACCTCAATAAAAAAATATAGGCGTCAGAAGTTTGAATTCAAATGGTAGGAATCCAAGCAACGGGAAACCATGAAATATAACACACACACACACACAAGAAAACTCTCTACTTCTCTTCACAATGTCTCCAAGGCTGCCATTAGGGAGCTCTCCACCTCTCCTCACAATATCTCTAAGGCGGAAGCAAAAAAAAAAAGTTTGCCATGGGAGGTGGAAATTAGAGCTTTCCAAAGAAGGTCCAGAATATGACGGTAGGAAGCAGAAATTTTGGTTTCCCAAAAAAGGCCCAAAATTTGTTGGCGGTCGAAGGAAATTAAAGTTTCCCAAGGAAGGGCTAAAATTTGACAGCAGGAGTGAAATGCCCCAACACTATTTACACATAAGTTGGAAAATAGTGTTGGAATAAAAAACAAAGAACAACACTAATTATCACCCAACACTATTTACCAATTTTAGTGTAGCGACACCATGACTTCTTCCGAAAACACCATCATGGATCCCGAGCTATGGTCAGAGCGATCTTCAGTACCACGTTGGTTTAGATCACGTATTCTCGCAGATGACGTTCCGAGAGCTCTATCGGCTAATTGATGTGTGCAAGGAGTGGAGCAGCGCAGGAAAGCAACAACGAGGCTCTTTCTATGGCTTCCGAAATCCCTTCTTCGTGATTGTTTATCCGGTGACCTCCTTATGTACACCATATCATGCAGGCATTCTATCACTTCATTTTGCGTTAGGCTAGTGGAGCTGGAAGCCTCTACCTCTCCAATCGTCATATCATCTCAGCCCTCCGTATGCTCCGTTTTGTATGAACGGTTTCATCTTCTTTTGAATCTTTTCAGGTGAAGGTTCCCTGTACAATATTCATACCAAGAGAAGCTATCATTATAGAAACCTCAAAGAAAACATGTCTGAAACGGGGACTGCAAGACCTCGAGTTCTAGCTAGCCATGACAACGGATACCTCTGCTCGGGGTGGCAACTCACAATGCCGAGACAGGTACTTTCTCAACTTTTCTAATGTACAAAAAGGGAGGACTTTCTTTTATTATGTAGGTTGTAAAAATATATTGTGAAAGAAGACATTGAGACAAATTGAATGGTATAATTTTTATATCAATCATAAAAAATTTAGACACTTAAAAGTCATTTTAAGAACTTATAATACAAGGTTTTTCTCAAACAGGGGGCACCAATCAGACCCCCCAACTTTTTTTTGGAATTATTAAATTTTATTATTTCTAAATTACTCTTCTAAAAAGAGACTTCTAATAATGCTAGGGGTCAGAGTGCATTATTGCCTCAGCTATTCATGACCTCATGGACCTCCTAGAAGAATCTTCACAGTTGGCGCCAACTTTCCAGTTGCGCACTGCGCGCCAAGGGCGGATATCTCTGAGCTTGCTCCGCGCCGCTCAACCTTGAGCCTTGTGTTTCCACTGTTGTGATTTCTTCTCACTCCTGCCGTTAGGTTGTCCACAAGCTTACGGCGCCAACACCAACTCTAGATGCCTCTTTCAGTATAGCTACCTTGTCAATCCAAGTGCATGCGAGGCAGGTGAAAATCTTGAAGGGCCCAGGGCCCAGGACACAGCTGTTTGTCCATGCGGAGCTTGATTCTAGTGGCCAAGTGTTTCCCATGCACGCCGCTGATCGTTTCATCGACGGCAAATTCAATTCCTTGGTAAGCGGTTAATTAGCCTGAAGAGATCTTAGATCGAGTGTAGACTTTAGTTCTTTCACATAATAAACCTCGGTCTCTGATTCAGAGTTTCCGAAGGGCTTCTGTTCGGAATGTTAGTCTTGCTCATGTGCATCAGTTTGCTTCTCGACCTACTTCCAGATTTGGACAGTGGCAGGCCGGTTTTGGCAGACACTGAGTCTCCAATTTTATACTAGATTTTCTGTTTGGTAGTACATATAGCAATTCCTGGCCTTTCATTTTTAGCCATGCACTTGCTCACTGGAACTCCTCTGTGAAGATTTTGCTCCTTTCACCTGTAGCCTTTTGCAGTTGGATAGAAAACTCTAGTCACATCAATTTGCGCAAACACCATTAACTCCTTGTCATAGTTTTTTTACAAGTGAGATCTAGTGCAGAAATCAACTCGATAGATTAAACTTGGTAGTGTTGTATGATTTAGATTAATTTCCCGCGCTTGAACAAGGTTGAACAGTTTCTTTGTTTAATGCGGTGTTGATCGAGGGCCCGACTCAGTTACTTCCATCACAGTCACTGTGGACGAGTCTGTTGCAGAGTTCAAACCTGCATCATGAAGTAGGAAAACAACCTCGTAGACGGATAGGTATGCGTTCTTTCTTCAGGCGTTCCATGAACGTGTCTAACAGTTTTCAGTGCCTGCCAGGGCTATGGGGATTTCAATCCAGTGTGCCAATGTAAGTCATGGAATGCAAATTTTCAACATGTTGGGAGTCCTTAGAAAGATGGGAAGGAGTTCTCATATTTGAGGTAGCGTCACGTGATATTGATCCGCAGCGAATGACATGAGTACTTGTATAGTGGTGTTAAGGTCCGACAGCAAATTTGTTGCCATTGATACAAGCGATGTGTAAACGGTCGATCAGTCGGAATGCGTGAAAGGCGTACGTCGTTGTCGCGCATTGATGATTTACACGGGGGCAAGGTTAGTGACACTAAGCCCCGTACTGAGCTAGGACAGGCAGCTCAGTAGCGTTGACAACTAGAAGGTGTTACTCATCGATGTGGTGGGGGCACTAAAAGCATGTGTAGCATGGCTATGATACAATCCAATCCATCTGTGCTTCTCTGTGTTTGTGGATTTCGATGGTAGAGTTGTAGGTTGTGTTGTCCTTGCATACGTTGTCTGTCAATGGAGGCTTCATCGAGAAGCACATCCCTACGAGCTCCAACAAGCTCCATGAAAGACATGATGATGGAAGGATAGCCTAGCAGGTGAGAGATTTGGGTTCATAGAATATGACAACTGATATGGTGACAACATGATGTCGCTTTGAATTGTGAAAGATACAATGTGGAAAACTTGTAGTTATGACATCCTGATCATGGTCTAAGTACATCATTTGTGTGTAGAGGAGGGAAGAAGGTGGAGAGCCACGAGAGAAGGAGCTGAAGCTTGCATGTTCACAACGGAAGTGAATGTGTCAATTGTGAGAGATGTTCATAGTCTAGGAAGAATCATCGACAGAGCACAATGTAACTAAAATGCAGCACGATTGCAATCATTCATACCATTATTTCAACTCATATTCATATAATCAAGTAGTAGATTCATGTGCGGAATTCCCGATCGAGGGCTTGTTTTGCGCATCTTCTAAAACGTCAAATTGAACACGCGTTCAGTCAAATTGAACACGCGAGTCAGACTTGATCTGGTTCTTGCGGGCGATTAGGACATATACATGTTTAAATTATGTTTCTGTGCATCATTGATTGGATACAGTTTTCTGGTTAAATCTTGCGCAGAGCGTTCTCAGGAACTTGTAGGTTGGACAGTCTATAATTGAAGTACCGGTTATTGTTCAATGTACATGTAGTCCGTGCTACCTCAGGAATAATACTGTTGGGATGGGGAATGTAGCATAAGCATTTTGAGAATCGAGGTGATTGAAAATATTTCGTAATGCATGAATGAGTACGTGGTCAACTACTGTTCTAGATTTTGAGCATATAACCCACGAAATATTTGATTCTGTTAACTAGAAAAATAAATCTGTTTGGTTTTCATTCGGTATCGAGTGATCTAATTAAGATTTTGGATCCCGATGCAGCCTTTTGAATGAAGAGACGCCCCATCTATCCAGTGCTAAGAGGAACAGGAGCCGATTTCACCTTCGGTACCAACTTCGCCGCGTACGGTGCTCCCGCTCAGACTCTGAAAGTGTGGCGCAAGGATTCCGGATTCAACACTCCCTTCTCCTTCGATGTGCAGCTCCAATGGTTTCACCCTGTAAGGACGGGCCCATGACCACTGATTTCAGGTATCCCTGGGTTTCTTTTTTGTTTGCTACCATTTTGCACCTAGATATCAATGAAAAAATTTATAATTATTTTCATAGATGAAGTCATATGTATACTACAAGTCAGTAAATTTCTAAATTTTGGGGGGAATATTTGAAATTACTGTGAATTTTTTAAGAAGAAAATGAAGAAAATGCATATCAAATAAAAAATATTCTCAAAAAATCTGAAATTTTCACCATTGATGTATATTATAGTGTATAACATCATGGTATTAAAAAATTTACTGTGTCACTCTAATATTTGAAAATCAACAAACCATGGTGATAGGCCCAAAGTTCATATTCCTATAAAATGTTGAAATTTACGAATTTTACAAAAATTCCACTTGGATTAGAAACTGAATTTGATAATCTTCAGTTCATTAGTTGGACTCAAATTCAAAAAATATCATTTTTATGTCTCAAATTCACATCTAGAGTAAATAGTAAGAAATGGCCAAAATACACTACAAGGGTGATCCGTGGATTAAGCATCTTCTTCTCTAGAAAAGTCAATAGTACCATAATGAGGGAGTATGCAACACTATTTGGATGAAAATGTATTCAACCCCCCCTCAAAAATAAAATTCTGATGAAAAACATTTTTTTCCATCCTGCAGACTCGAACATTCATTCAAATCATTCATCGGACACTTAGTGTCCGCAGCAGCGTTACAGGGTTAACCGCTACAAGATCCGTGTGGGGTTTTACGAGAGCCCCGTGTTCAATCCCCCTAACAGTAAGTTTTCCTTGTCGCACACTCTTTCAAGCTAGCTTTTCACAACACCAGTCACCGCTTCAAATCTATATCGATCTACTGTGACTATTAGTTAGACATGCTCTAGTCCTAGTTGTAGTCATGTTTTATTTGATGTTTCCGAAGATTCATCAAATTTTTAGTTTCCCAAGAGATGCACTAGTTTTTTAGGTGTTAGGACTAGAATTTTTTTGCTCTGCATACGCACAAACCATTGCCTAAATATTGGAAAATTGCTAGTCATTGGCATAATCAAGCAATTGAAGCTTTTACATTGAAGCATTTAAGCATTCAAATATGTACATCAAGTAATTGACATTTGACATTGTGCAGGAGTTTAGCTCATTTATATCATAGAGCTGAAATTGTGATTTGTCTTCTCAAAGCTGAAATTGAACAACATCATGGACAAGAGTATATATGGACATCAAAAACCTTGATCATGTCGTTTCTACAAAGTTTGGTATGCATCAAATCTACCTAAAATTCTATTATGAAAGCACTTGATAGAATTAGATTTTCATGTAGAAGATTTCATCTTCAACATTTTAATAACTTTGGTTATTATGCTTTTAATTTCAAAGATGATACAATGTGTTGTATTTTGGATTTCATCATGTTTATTTTTCATATGTTCCAAATTTTAATACACTTAATGATGACATATAGCTACATATATATGGTTTTGTCTTAGATTAATACACTTGTATTGTCAAACCATACATCCATCCATACAATGTTGCAAAAAACTATGAGAGGTGTACATTTTTGTTTTAAGTTGCATGTCCTTAGAAGTACCAAATGAATGGAATGTTTTAATTTAAACAAAAATGAAACTTTAATAGATAATTAATGGAATTTTGGTTTACAGGTCCAATGAAGTGGGGTTTATGCAAGAAGGTGGCTATGGGCGATGAATGTGGGTGTCAGGAGTTTGAAGCATGTCACTTTGACCCTCTACTTTGTGGATGTTGTGATTGTCACAAACACTATCATGTGAGGAGCAATAGTGAAATTCTTGACTTTGGCATATATCAAAAGAAGTTGCAAGGGCAGCTTTGTGGATGCCAATGTTTTCTATCTTCTACGGAGAATGAAAAGGTGTGCTTGTGTTGTGATCATCACCAAAACTTTCATAAAAAACAAGTGACCATCATCTCTCCAGCTATTTGTTCTCAAACAGAAAGTAATGGCCTCATTGACTTGGGTACTCCTTCATCAACTCTGCAAGATTCATTGAAGTGAAGCCAAGGGCTCCAAGATGCTCAAAATTCACAAGGTGAATGTCCAGAACAAGCTTTGAAATGGGTCAAATTAGAGTTTCTTGAGAAAGATGAACTCCAAAGCGCATCAAATACTCTTGAGACTTGCATTTTAAAGGCCAAATGTAACAAAGCAATGCCGGCACGTCTCTCCAAAAATTGGAAGGAGATGGAAGAAGATCCTTTTTGTGGATTTAAAGCAAGAGGCCCGTATTACCCACGAATTAGCAATAAGAACAAGAATGTTGGCAAATGGGTGATGTATTGTGTTCCTTGCCAAGATGAGAAAAGCATCAATCCTTCATTCAACCTATCAAACTTGAAGGTTCATTTATCTTCAAGGTTAATGGTGTCGATTCTGTACATGAGAAGAATTTGAAGCTGTACTTCAATAAATGTACCCATGTGGAGAAAGAAGCTCATCAACAAGAAGAAAAAGACAATGCACTCCTTAAGAGGAGAGAAATGTGGGTGCAAAATTGTGCTTCACAAGGTAAGAATGTTTGTTATTTTATGTTATTTTAGCCTTTTAATTTTTTTATCCATTTTTGCTTTTTTAAGTGGTTATTGTGTTTTCTAACTCATATTTTTCTTATCTCTATTGATGGTAGGTGCTGAAATTATTGACAAGAACTCATGGCGATGCACAATTTGCCACTTCAAAGGCACTTGGGGTTGTGGATACTGTTGGACAACATATGAGAGGAAATGCACACGTTCTGGCAATGAAGAACGAAATAGCAGTTGGAGGATCCAGTACTCAATTGACAATCCAAGCATCATTGGCAAAAGGTATATTAGCAGGTAAAGCTGAATACCTTCCTTTATATGTGCCAAATCCTACAGACATTCCTCAGGATATAATGAGTTCTTATTGTATGCAAAAAATATGCCATGGCTTTTATGATAAGTTAAGATTAGATTTATTTTCATGTTTGATTTAAAAAACTTATAGAATGGGTCTAGAGGTTTCCAACTTGAGATTTTTTTCCCACCAAAGTGTTTGTCTTTTGATTTTAAATCACTTTGTAGTTTAAATTTTTTTCATTTGACTCTTCATGATCAATTGTTTTATAGCACTACAGTAGTTGCTAAAAAGAATTATTCCCTGATCCTAACTATAAACGTAATATTATGAATCTGAAGGGTGAATCTATACTTATTGAAGGGACTTTTTGTCACATTGAATGTGAATTAATTTTTTGTGACAAATGTTCTATGATTCCCAACTTCATTGATTTCCGCATGAGAGCAAAAGCGATTGAAAACCATGGTAGTGCCAAGGGGTGAGCGAGTTTGTGAACTAGGTGTTAGGATGGAGATTATGCAAAAGAATGAGCTCATTGAAACAGCTAGGGAATGGGAGAGGAGATGCCAAGTTGCAAATGATCATGTGTTCCTTTTCAATGTAGCTTTAACAAGGGCAACAAAAACAAAGGATTATCTTTCAATAAAGCTTCAGTCTTCTTTGGCTGAAGGATCACTTCCTGAAATTGTAGAATTGTTCAAGAGAGCATTTGATATAGGAGCTTTTAACAATCGTCCTGTTTTGTTGAATCTAGTAACGGATGTTGTGAAAAATCTCCTCTCAATTCATAAAGCACACGGTAAGGGCAATGGAAAACATTACCATCCTAGTACTATTAAGTTGTTTGAGGTTTTGCAAAATTTTGGGGGCTCTGCAACACACAATGTTTTGAATAAAAATTTAGAAAGACCAGTTCTCAATACAACCAGATCAAAGTTTTGCAAGCAAGGGTTTTTGTACAGTATTGGTATCAATGAAGGTACATTTTGTCATATGGCTTTAGTTTAAAATCATGCAAACAAAAACTCGGAATTTCAAGTTCAATTCCATTTGAATGTAGTGAAGATGAAACAAAATGTGTAGAGCTTGCAACATGGAATAGAAGGCTAGATGTGATTGATGGATTTTGTGGATTTAAAGAATCATTGGAACATCCTAATCATGAATGTAGTTTTGATCTTCAACCTTCATCATCAACATGGAGTAATATTTCAAATGCTTTCGAAAATTTAAAGGTTGGATCCATGTGTCGGGTTTTAGTAGCTAATCCATTGGTAGAAGGTATGCCAATGTTAGTGTATTGTTTGTTGAATACTTGCAACAAGTTCAAACATTTGCAGGTGCAAAAGTAGTGGGAGCTGATACGAAAATACCACAGAAAACATCTTGAAAAGGATGTAGGACCTCTACGGGGCCATGTCTCAAATGGTGATAGTAGGTGCAGAAAATTGATGCTAGAAAGCATATCTAAGGAAACATTTGGCCTTAAGACTAATGGATTTCTAATGTGTGCTGAAGTTGTGGATGATGCTCCAGTGATAATGATGCAAGATCCTTTACATGTTGGAAAAAAGCTTCGCAATCCTCTCCTTTCAGCAACAAGAGTCATCTTTTGGGGTAAATATATAGCAAGTAAGAATCACCTACTACTTGTTTATCGTTGTTTCCCAAAAGAACAACATAATTTGCTAGAAGATGACATAAATGTCAAAGATAAATAGAACTTTCCTGCTGTTCAGCGCATTGCCTTTCCAAAAGTAAGAAAATGTCTAGAAGAACTTAACAAAGGTATTGTTGTTGAAGGTGAGAGGGTTCAAGAACATGTAAAAGGAACAATTTTGCATCTTGAAGTGATTTGGGCTTTTTTAGAAGTTTTTTACGGAAGAGGAACCTTATTAGAAAGAGTGAAGTTGTCTTCTTTTGTTGTGCATATGATTTATTTTGGAACGGAATACATTTGTCACGTTAAACATGGACATTTCTTAAAAGATAATTGGTTAACTAGAGAATCCATTATAGATTGTTTGATATGTCATTCTGCAGTTTTATACATTATGATGATGCGTGATTTGTTTCCTAAGTTGCATGTTGCCTTACATAAAGTGGGTTTTGATTGTTATGAAGATTTTTTTTCATTACTTGGTCAACATGTTAAAAACAAACATAATTTTTGTATTGGAGAGGCAGTAGAACGCACATCACATATAGATAGAACTGAACAAATCAGATTTGACGAAGATGGTCCCTTGTTTATGGAATCAAGACGACGCAAAAACATTTGGTGGGAAGGAAATCGATCATGTTGTTCTTCTAACCTAGCTGATTATGAATCAGTTTCTAATGAGGCTTTGCAAGAAGCTTGGTTAAATGGCTTTTCTGAAGCTCAAATACGAGCAATGGACGTTGATATGAAAGATGTACTTTCCGCCGCAGGTAAGTGGGCTGAACCTTGGCCTTCTTCTTTTATAGAGTCATTAAATATTGTAGATCAATGTGCTGTAGAAGTGGATGATGAAACTAGTGAATCAATAGTTAATGATGTTCAAATAAACAAATCAAATCCAAAAATTAGTGCATCTGTTGGTGACAATTTGGTGACCGAGGTTGATGTTTTAATGAGAAGTTGTATTTTAGACATTGAGCAAGAAAGTGAAATGAACGAAAGTCCTTCAAGCCTTAGAGATAATGAAGCATGTATTATATCACCAATTGTTGATGTGCCAGGAAAGGGTCCAGTGTTTAAAATGAGGCTTATTACAGAGCTTAATACACATTCACCAACTAAATTGCCATTAGATAGACTACGGCGAGTGCAATACAGAAGTTCAGGTGAAAATTCAACCTTGTGTGAAGGTGCTCATGAAGTTGAGGAAGTAGGCTTATTTGATGATGTTGGCATCATCATGGAAGAAGGTAAGAACTTGACATGGTACTTAGCTCGTATACAAAAAATTGTGAAGCGATTGGATAAAGGAGGATCAATTGATTATGTGAGACCAGTTTGTTTGAACGAGGAAGGTATAAAGTTATTACCAAAGTATTACAAACAAATTGAAGGCCTTCAATACTCATATGGTGGTTATTGTGGCCATGAGGCTGATTTTGTTGATTTAAATCATGTCATATGCTTGATTGCTTTGAAAAGAAATGCAGATGCAGAAAGTTTTGTATTGGCACAAGAAGACAAGTCATCTTTGGACAATCACTTGAAGAATGAGAAGATGAGAAAAAGCAACTCTAGCAGAAGGTCTACAAGTGTTGCTACATTGATTCAAACTCAAAGAGCTGGACCATCTTCCGCGACATTGATTCAACCACGAGGAATTGCAACATGTACCACGACACTGATTCAACCACCAGGAGTAACGCCATCTATGGGATCAACACCAATGTCACAAGTTCTTCACGTGACACGAAGTGGAAGACATGCTACTAGAATTGTACATTCTTAGACAAGGTATTGGAATTTATTATAAATCTCAGCCCTAGCTCTTCATTGTAAAAGCTTTATTAAAAGCTCTTTTCACGTTATAATAAATTATCAAATTTGGGATTTCAGCTTTTTTTGCCCTTCTCAAAACGGTCCCCCCTGCGTATTATATAGGAGTTGCCACTCCGGGTACCTCTGTGACGCCCTTCCAAAACAAGATCATCCTCGGCAGTCCTGGAACCAACCAATACTCGTATCTTCTATCATGGAATTAAAGGAGAGAGAAAGCAAACCTTCCCGAACACCTGCAATTACTTCCAAGTGAGATGGCCATCGAACCATCTCAAGTCTTGTTTGCAATGCAATGACTGTGTCTACGTATGGTGGCAGACGACGATGATTCGAGTGTATTCGTTGAAGGAAAACAAGTGGGCTGCGCAATCTAAGCCATGCGCAATTTCCTAATATTGAGATAGTCCATCTTTCCATATTTCCATATTGAGAATAGTCCATCTTTTTCTTTTATTAGTATTATTATTTCAATAAATTGTATATGTAAATAGATTTAGTATTGCATGTGTAAACTTATAGTATAATTGGTGTGGTTTTATAGGGGATCATGTGATAATGGTTGGTGTTGTTCTATTTTGCATTTGGTCCAGTTGATATCCATACAAGTTTTCATTGCGTTTTGGTGAATTTCTTGAAGCATTTTGTTTATAGAGATAATTTTAATTCCTAGGTTTTGGTCTTTATATAATAGTTTTTTTGTACCTTGAGTGTATAGCTCTTTTGATGCTGGCAATGAATGTTAAGAGTATTGCAAGTCTATCATGGAAGTTTGTGAATTCAATGAATTATATGACTGTATGACTAGGTTGGGTTGAAGGTGGGCTATCATGAGGGTGATTTAGTTTTTGTTTTAACCCACAATCACAATTGTGGATTGTATTTGTGCAATGGCAAGTTAATAGCCAAGAAGGTAGCATATATTCTTGTGGTTTGTCTGTTGTTTTTCTTGCACTGATGAGATTTAAGCAACTTGAAGTTCTGGTACATATTCATGATCATTTTGTATAGTGCCTATACAACATTGTTTTGTCATTTTTATTCTGATTTTTTTAATATTTGGTTTCGGGCATACTAATAGAAGGTGTAACCAAGTGTCTATGTTTTTTGTATTGCAAATTATGCAAAAGTGGTAATAATTGGAGCATTGTAGACCTAGCAAGGGTAGTAGAAGCAATAGATAATGGTTTCCTATTGAGAATTCTAGCTACACAGTTTGACATTTGTGCCACCACATTTTGTAATCATGTATATGGCAAAATCTTGACAAAAAAAAGAGGCAAACAAAGAGTCTTGACTCTTGACAAGGGAAAAAGAAGAGTTTCTAGTGAAATACCTCTTAGTCATACAAGAGAGTGGCCTAATTTTACATTCAAAGCAACTGATTAATAGTTGCAGTCACGGTTGTCATATCGAACGGAATCTCACTGTTCACGGATAGAATCGGACCGATTAGGGTTGACCAGCAGAGGCTTATAACTTTTGCAAAAATACTTCAAATCAGGAAAATGAGATGTTTTTAGGCATCTACAGTTTCTGTAAATGCCGAAAAACATCTCATATGCCCAATTTGGATTATTTTTCCAAAAGTTATTGGCCTCCAAAGTTTGCAGCCAGTCAACCCTGATTCGCCCGATTCGTCCATGAACAGTAAGATTCTGTCCGATATGACAACCGTGCCGACTCTGTCCGTGAACAGTGAGATTTCATCCGATATGACAACCGTGGTTGCAGTGCATCATTTCACACAAATCAAGATCACTATATTCTAAAATGAAGTTTCAAAAACTAAATGAATGAAGTGTCTCAAAAAAAGACATCTAGAATTGACTTTAAGAAAATCACAATCCTCAAAATAGAATAAGGCCAATAGTATAAGAATCCTTGTTTTCTATGGTCTTACAAAGAAATGGATCATGTTTTCATTGACATCAATGTGTCACCAATTCTCAACCTATAGGAGGCAAGTTTTTGTTGATGTTGTGAAAAATATGGGGATGTCAGAGCAAAAATAAGTGGATGACGCAAGGGACATGTATGTTTTTCTGGACATCAAATAAAACATGTTCACATTTATTAAAAAGCCCAAAAATAATGGAAGTGCCACACCAACTAGGGGTTCTGGATTCACTTGGATAAATTTCTATAAATTATTGTAGATTGAAGACTTGAGGTAAAACACAAACTAGATGTGAAAAAAATAGGAGAAGGGCAACCATATGGCATGCTTTGAAAAAAAAAGGGAAATGGATGGATGTACACTATAGTTGAAAAGAGAAGCTCTTTATACAAGTGGGATCGTAGGAAGTAAGACAATCCATATGGGATATGTAAAGCAAAATTTTTGTTCTAAGTTGAATGTTTGAAACAACATCTACATGTTGGAAATAACATGCAGATGTCCATACAAACATCTACATGTCTAAAACAAACAATCCACATGCAATGTGGTCAAGTTTCCATCTTTGAATTATCCCATATTTTTTGTCATAGATGGACCATGGATTTTAGTATAAAAGGGACCTCTCTACTCTTTAATCTCACTAAATGCCAATGAAGTAATTACTTGACTTTGCCATCAAATTTTTTTTATGGTAGATGATAAATTCTTGGTGAATTTGAGAATTTTTAAAAATAATTACTTTATATAATTAAATGATTATTTCATACAATTAATGCCATGTGTATTTTTCAATGAGCCACATCATGTGCCACATAATTATAATGATATTTTTATTTAAAAAAGGACATTGCCCAAACAAAAAGATGACATGCCCCTATATGGCAGGCTTTGGAAAAGTGCAAACACAAGGTATTAGTAGTTGTTTTCATGAAACATGCAGACATCATGGTTCGTTACAGTAAATTTCAGCCATTTGTGGAAATGCCACGTACAATAGATTTTAGGTGACATTAGAGTTGACATGCCTTCAATTGAAAAAAATATATAATTTCACATCTTTAAAACCACCAAAAAAATGCGGGTTTTCTAGTGCAAAAACCTATTTGAAGAAAAGTTGGCCACATTCTAAACAATCTACAAAGTATAATGTGAAAAACACTCATAATTATGAATCTTATGAAATTTGGAACCATGATAAGATTAATATACAAGCTAGAAATAGAAGAGGTTTTGTCATAGTTAAAATAGTTAAGAAGTATGCACAAAGTGATCATAATATAGGAAGTGCACTATTGTTAAAAGTCAAATCGCCTTCTAGAAGCTCTAAATTTTCTCTAATGACAATTACTGCAAAAGTATGCGACACTTTCACTACATATTTTTGTTTGCAAGAGATAGAGAAATATGTATGATGAATCATAGGGATGCTTGTTGTGCTTTAGGTTTTCATTATGAACATCAAATGAAATAATTGGATAATATTTCTTAAGAATGAAAACATGATGAATTTTGTGACAAAAGCTTGTGACAAAGGTTGTAACATTGCATAATTAATATAATAGATTTTATTAATCATATTTTTAATTGATTTAAATAGAATTCAAATGAAATTTAACACCGTAAAACAAATACATTAAATATTCTTTTAATTAAGTTCATTTTGTCAATTTATATATTTTGAAGAAAAACCTCAATTGCTAATAATTCTTATAAGAAACTAAAAATTACAAATCCCAATGATAAGAGAATTCATTAGATATTTACATTAGATTTCACACACAAATAAATTGCAAATTTTCAAGCAGTGGGGAACATAGGAAGGTTACCACATTAGCAATGTAACTTGGTTTACTTAAGAGACTCTCATGTCTAATCATTTTATTTAATTAATTATTTAAATTTTAATTAATTATATAATTTAATTATTTTTTATTTAATTTATTTTTTTAAATCATTATTTAATATTTTGATAGTAGTGCATTAGTTCATAAGAAGGGGAATAAGGTAAAGCAACCTATTGCAGTCAAATGACTCATAGTGGTTACCTAGGAAATGCCTCCATTGTGAGGGTTTTCAATATGTGAGATTTGGGCCACAATGCATGTCTTACATGATAGTAATGAAGTGACAGTGACCTCATTAGGAACTTCTAACTTTTTAGTGTAAAATTCATTGTAAAAATTGACTTTTTAGGCTTTCCATGATAGAAAATATTGTGATTGCATTAGGTAGTATGATGAGCATTATGGATTCAGATTTTGTTGGTTATGGGGTAGTCTATAGACTCTTTTGAGCCATGATGCATTGAACACTTCAAAAATTCTTAGCAAAGTCATACTTTGTTAAAAAAATATAATTTCAATTGCACTTGTTGTTTCTCATGCTTGTCTTTAAGTGGGAAAAAATTGAAAATTTTTAACAATATCATGAGGCCAAACTCTAAATTCTAACCACAATGGGCTATTTTACTTTAGCCCTAAAGTGGCTCTTCTATGCCCTCAAAAAAAATTGATGTAAATAAAGAACAACTATCTTGTTTTTGTTTTTGTTTTTGTTTTTTAAAATTGCTTTCCAAAAACAACTTATATGTTTTTCCTATCTTGATTGCCTATGAAGTAAATTTTTTTGTAAATTTCATCTCATTTTTTGGAATTGAATGGTTCAAATGTTTTAGTATACTTATCAGTCCAAAAATAAAATAAATTAAAACAAAAAATTTAGGATGAAGTTTTTGTTGTTGGCTTTGACATTGAATTTTTTTAAACTATAATTTTTTCAAATGTTTATTGGAATGACATCAAATAAGGTTTCATATGTAGATTAGAATAATTAACATACATCTACACTAAATTGATATACATCTACACTAAATTGATATACATCTACACTAAATTAATATACATCTACACTAAATTGATATACATCTACACTAAATTGATATACATCTACACTAAATTGAAAATATAAATTGATTGAATTTTCTAGAGGGATTTTTCTTTGTTGGACAGATGTGCAAATACAACAAAAAGTGAAAATTTAAAAATTCATTTATTTATTCAATTATATATATGTATATGTATATGGCCAAGATGATTACCTCATGTGCCATGTTACATTGCAATATTTTAATTTTTAGTTTAAGAAAAATTATTTCTTGTATTAATACAGTTGAATAACATGTCTTAGCCCTCTAAAGAATCTACGTTTTCTCTAACAAAAATTTCATGCAAATATTCCAGATTATGAAGACAATAGAACCTACCCAAGTTCTAAAACAAATCAATGTAGGCTCTTTAGCCCTTTTAGGATTAACGTTTTAAAATTACTCTTTGTGCATCATATAGCTTTTAGAGTTAAAACAGTATTATGTTCACCAAGCTTTTTTCACATTTCAATGCAAAAACCTAATCATTTACAATTTTTTTCAAAATCATTAGAAATAATTATAGTATTGCTTTTCAAATATAGATATTGTTTACATGCAATAGTATACAATAAATGCAAAAAGGATAGCATTTGGGACAACCTCAAGTGCATCTACTAGGATTAAGAAATATTTTTTCCAACAAAGGTCCTAATATAGAAGCACCCATTCCCAACCTTGTACCTTAAATCAATCTTGAAAATATGTAGCCATATAGGAAATCCAAAAAGTACAACTTGTATAAATGAATAGAAAAAACAATATTAGTTACATCATGTATTTGAACTTCACAAATTCATACAAATTCAAAAAAATCATTGATTTAAAAAATCAATTAATTCATGATTTTCAATTGCCAACATTTTAATATTAATCTCATATATTGATTCCACTTCAAAATATACAAAATTACTTGAAGTGTAAGTTATAGGTGCTTCTACCTTACACAATATTCTACAAGCGTTCGTTCATTTTTCCCATCAATGACCTAAATACTAGAATATGCTTTCCATGTACTTTTGAAAGTTCCTCCAAATCTTGTAGTTTAATCCAAGCAACCATTCCAGCACCAAGCATGTAGATATAATGCAATGCAACATTACAAGAGAATTGTTTGAGAGAACACAAATTGACAAGCTCTCTTGCAAATTTAGTATTTTGTTGGACAATTGAACTACATACTGATGTGAAAGTAGAGCCTCATTATAAAAAATAACATGTCAAGCTATAGGCATAGCTAGGGATGTTATTTCTCACAATGAGGCTCTACTTTCATACACTAGAAGAAAAAGCAGGGTTGTATCATACACTTGTAGTCGTATCGGACGTTTGCGACTTGGTGATATTATGGAGTCCGCAGTTGCAGTGAACAAGTCGCATGAGTTGCACTGCAGTCGCGAGGTTGTTTGTCATTCGATAAGCAATGGAGAACTTCGTCGATGAACTGCTATGACGTGGTTGCTGATATGGAAGTTATTTCACTTATTTGTATGCAATTGGTTTGCGACTAATGTGCAACTGGTTTGCGATTGACATACAACTAGTGTGCAACTAGTTTGCGATTGATGTGCAACTCATTTGCGACTAGTGTGCAACTAGTTTGCGATTGACATACAACTGGTTTGCAATTGGTGTGCAACTAGTTTGCGATTGATGTGCAACTCATTTGCGATTAGTGTGCAACTGGTTTGCGATTGATATACAACTGGTTTGCAACTAGTTTGCGACTTGGTTATAATTTATAGAGTTGTAGATTATAGAAATCTACAAATTGTAGAAATCTACAAAGTGTAAAAATCTACAAAATATATAAATATTAGAATTTCACTATCAAAATTCATTACACAAGAATGCTATAACTTACCATTCTTATCTGTTCAAGCTGATAGTATTCTTGACAATCGATATGGGACAATTGAATCGATTTTCAGTCATGTTCTAGTTGCATTGCACTTGTTCTCTAGTTGCATTTGAATCATTTTTTAGTTGCACTGTAGTCGGGCTCTAGTTGCATTATAGTTGATTCCTAGTTGCATTTGAGTCATTTCTAAGTTGCAATCTTCTAGTTTTTAGTTGCAGCCTGTAATCAGAGCGATTGCATTTTTCCACGGTGGACTCTACTTCGCGGATAGCTGTCTACATGGACAACTACGATGAATATTGGATGTATAATACCTCATGTCAGTTCTTCTGTTACAATATCGTAACCCTATTCTTCATTTTCCGACTACTTTGCGACTACAACTACATACACGTGAAATTTGGTGCAAATACAGAGGGCTACAGTCGCATCTTAGTTGTATAGGACACATAGTCGCATCTCAGTGGGTTGCAACGGACACGTTTTTCTTCTAGTGATAGTACCAAATATAACATCAACGTTCAATGGTTGAATCTCAAAGGTATTTCAAACTATGTTCCAAGTCCCACAAATTTCTTGAAATGTAATAAATGGAGAGGTGAAAATTGGGGCTTGGGATTTTACACTATGTCTCAAGTTCCACATCACTCCATTGAAGATGCCTAAATGGCAACACTTATTGGGAGTTTTGGCACCAAGGAAGTAAGACTTGGAGGTCAAATTGGATCTAGTCAAAATGGAAACCCAACTCAACTTCCAAATTTCAATATTCTTTTTAATGTAGAAAAGAAAATTACAATATAGGACATCCTACTAAACTAAGTTTTTCTCCAAATCTATCCAATGAAGATTTGATGCTAAAAGTGCTCCAAAAATGGGATTTTGACTTTTTGATTCATTTTAGAGACACTTAATTGGAGTATATAATATTATAGAAAAGACAAGTTGGAACTTAAATATTATAAGAGAATTGGGGTCCAAAGATGCCCAATTCAAAAATGGCTAATATCAAAAAAGATGCTCCAAAAATTAGGAAATAATGCCAAGCACCATAGTTGTGTATAGTGTGGAACATTAGGTGATGACATCAGATTTGGGAGGTGTACACTAGTAGCAACAAATATTAATTGAAAAACAATAAAGAACATGGCATCATTTGTTTGTTCCTTTGATCTTTATTGACAACGGATGTACCGCATACAAGACTATTCCGCATCAGGACTAATAGTGGACCATTGGAGGTCCATTGTAAAGGTGATGGATGACAATACATCTAGTAGGTAAGTTTGAAAGTTTGAATTATCTTGTCTTAATGCCTTTGCTTTTATAATGCTTCCACACTAGAATGGGTGGAAATTTGTAGACTTGTAGTAGAGTTGAGGCACATAGTTGAGCATAACAATGAAGAATCATCAACTTTATTTGCAAGTTACTATAGTCGCCCTATACACTATGCACAATGACAAAAGGAAGTGAATTTCCACTAGATAAGAGAGATTGTCATGGGTGAGGTTGAATCCAAAAAGATCCAGACACTACTAGTAAGAGATTGGACTAGAGAGGCATGGAGATGTGTAGGCATGGAGGTGACAATGTGAAGGGATCCTTCAAAATACAAATTGTGGATTTTCAACTTAAGGTGGATAAATATATGCTTGTTACCAACAAGTCCAAACTGTAGTCTATGTCCAACATAGTCAAAGAGATCAAGTGCTTCTAGATCTAGAGCATCGCCATGATTGGGGTCCATACAACTAGAAGACTCTATTGCACCTTTGTTGCCACTGTAATTGGCTTCTATGTTGTTTTCGTCTAAGATGTTTTACTTTTAAATTTATGTAGTTGTAGATTTTTTGTAGTTGTTAATTTTGTCTATTGTGTTGGCTCTTGAAACCTTTTTTGTACTAATCATATTTTGAAGACTAGGTCGAGGCAAATTCCATACTTAGAGTGATTGTGGTTCAATAAATGCAAATCTACTATCAAAGCTCTAGTTGCAAATGTTGAATACAAACTACTCTTTCCCTTATTGTAACATCCTAAAGTACCATCTTGCAACCAAATCTAAATTCCAGTACAAATTGTGGCACTGAATGAGCCTAAATTCCAACATGAATTGTGGCAATGTAAATGAGCCCAGCTCATTTGGTAGGAGACAATTTTAATGGCATGTATAATGTTTTATTTGCAAGCATCTCCAAGTTGATCTTAGCACATTCCCTCCTCCTAAACACACTCATCAACTAGATTGTACATTAAGGGTGCAATTATTGAATAAACTATTTTTTTCTTAGTTTGGACAAGCAATTTTTTTCTTCTACGAAGTAGTTTTTGTATCTAATCTAAATATAGGGACACACAGAAGCTACTACATAGACTAGGCACAAGTGCATTATTGTCAACTTGGCTTGTACCACTAACATCCAATTGGGCCATTGCTTTGATGGAAATGTACAACAATGATCCCTAAAATGAAGTTTTCCCATTTATGCAAACAAGACAATTAATTTTCAAACCAAAAGTACCAAGCATGTTGAGACCCCAATTTTCCTCTAATGGTTGGGACTTTGGCCTTCACACCATGAGTCCCAAGTCCCACATATAAGAAATTTTTATTCACCTTCTACAATCCAAGAAAATGGGGATTTGGCTACAACTAGAACTTAGAAAGTTGGAATTTGGGATGTATTGTGAAATGCCCTTTAGACAAGAGTCTATTAAGAAATGCATCATAATGCTAAAGAAACCCCACATTACAAAAAAGAATGTGACTCTCCTCATCTATTGAGAAACTATCATCTATCCCGAAATGGCTTCCATTGAGCATATAGACACATAACATAATGGTAAAACAAGACAAGTTATGAAGAATAATGTGTTGAAATTCATTAGTAAAAGCATGAGTTGTTTGATTGCTTTGAGATCTAACACAAGAAACAACAAATTGTATTGTTCTAGGTTTTTGATATTGTACACACATAATGATACTTACAACATAATTAACCCCTTCAAGGTGGGGCTTATGATTGTGGAAATCATCCCTTTTAGCATAGTATGAATAGTTGGTTTTAAAAATCCTGAAGCACTCATTGGAAGTAAATCTACTCTACAAAACATCCCCTTTTCATGCAAAATTCTGAAGATGAATAGTTGCACTTAAATTTTTCTTTTAAAGATTCTGTCATTCATCGACCAGAAAATGGCGGCAGCGTCGTTTATGGTCAAAGGCCATGTATTGTGAAAACTTGTCAGCATTGAGATTCCAGCACGTAGGACCAGACTGAGTTTTTGATCTCCATAACTCAGCCTAATGTTGCATCCATTTCATGAATGGAGCAGCCTGTATTGCAAACCATGTTGCCTATTGAATTAAAGTCAAATTGCATGAAGATTCTGAGTACTCTAAAGAAAACCCCAACTGTAAGAAGCCACAATTAGTAGACATGAGGACCAGAATTCTCACCCATTCCTGAAGATCAGCTCGTGAAAAAGACCAGCCCTTACAGGGAATCCTCCAACATCCGCGCTTGCTCCGTTGCAAGCAGGCACAAAGCTAGATTCACAAGTTCGAAACGCAAAACCAGCTCCCCCCACTTCAGATGATTAATGACTGGTCCTCCGTATATTGTTAGTTCAAGAGAATTGCTACTCATACACTTTGTTCAGATTCAAGTGACATGAAAATGATCCAATCTGCATCAGAATAAAAACATGAAAGGTACATGGCTATAATTAGAATCAGGGATGCCAAGTTACAGGCCTCAAAATTGGTAACTTAGAAGGACCCTTAAGGCCACGCAAAGCAATTGATGCAAGGTTGATTCATCTCCAAGGTTGAATGATTAGCTGCGTTGAACATAGCTAAAGAATTTTTTACTTGAATCTGCCTACATAAATTATTCGGCGAGTGGGACGCAGAGCGCTGAGGTGAGTTCCATTACGTCCATCAACGTCCGCCTCACAGAACTCGAGCCCCGCAAGAGCAATGGTGCAATTGACACCACCAACTCCACGCCCGCTCCCTCACTAGTCTCACTTCTACATGAATCAAGAGAATGGTTGATAAGCTAAGCTAGTGTACATGTCCAGCGACTATAGAGTAGTACTCTCTCCGGGTTTCCTCAATCTTACATATACAGATCATCCTGCGGAGAGAGCTCGTACTGCCACAATAGAGTTCGGTAGGTGCCTCCTCTCCATATTCCAACATGAGAAGACGACCCTCCATGACTACATTTTCTCTGCGACTCAGCTGCGAAGATCTGGCTTCCATCAGACACTCGGCGGTATCGAAATGGAAAAAAAGATGGTGCTGGGCACATCAGGAATGTGCTGGAACCTGAGGGGTTTAAGGGGTTTTAGGGTTTCAAGGAAACTGGAAGCCGCCGCCGCCGCCTTGCGCTCGCACATTGGCATTCGGAGTGATGTAGAGCCAGAGCAGCGAGATGATCACAGACAGCAACCCAGCCCAGACGAAGACGATGGTGGGCGTCTTGCCGCCCTTGCCCATGAGACCCTTGAAAAACGGGTAGAGATGGAAGAGCACCCACAGGCTGAAGAACACCCCGCCCAAAAGCTTGCTCCACTGAGGAATGGTGCTGTAAACGGTGCGGGAAACTCCAACAGCGATGGCGATCACGTTCGTGAGGCCGATGGTGATGGGCGGGATCATGAGAGACGTCCATTTCACCACGTAGAGATCTGCGTAGATGTCGTCCTCGTCCTCACCGGCGGATTTGGACGTGAGAGTGAAGGAAATCTCAACCCCCGCCATCACCTTGAGCAAACCCTGGATGACAGCGGCGACGTGAGCGCTTGTCCCTCCAATTACCCAGAACTGCTCGTTACGCCACCACTCTTCGAGAGTAATGCCGGACCACTTCACTTCGAGAACCGCAAGCATGCAGAGAGTGACGGTGATGGTGAGAAGGTAGATCAGAAACGCAAGGTTTAAGCTTTGGACGATGAACTGGCCTGTGAAGAGGGAGAGAGCCGGAAGGAAGCAGTAGACAAGCAGAAAGATTGAAGTGAAAGGGTAAATGCCGACGTTCAGATAGGCGATGCGCTGCAGGAATTTCATCCGGGGGGACGCGAAGAACGCGTTGTTGCGAGAGAAGAAAATCTCGACGGATCCCGTCGCCCATCGCAGCACCTGCAATGCAAGTGAACAAGTTTGAGAACACGAACATCAGATCACATCAACGAGAAAACCAAATTCCTACGCCTGAATTCTCCCAGAAAACCTAGCTGCCTTAAACCCTAACCATTGTAACAAACCTCATGATCGATTTTACGGAAAAACTTCAAGTGCAGAAGATTAAGACATTCAAATGCGAGTATGGAATTTTCAATTTTCAATCTGAAAATGGAGGATGTCGAGTTAGGATTTTGGATTCCAATCTGAAAATGGAGGGTGTCAAGTTGGGATTTTGAATTCCAATCGAAAACTGTAGGGTGTCGAGTACGGAATTTTGGATTCCAATCTGAAGATGTAGGGCTTACTTGATGAAGACGATCCGTGAGATTGATGGGAGCAGTTCCACGGAAGGCGTCCCGCTTCGTAACGCAATAAATCGATCGCCACCCACGATTGTGCATCCTGAAGCCCGTGACCACATCCTCCGTGACGGACCCGTAAATCCATCCCACGCGACCTCCCCACTCAGTTTTGTCTTCATAAAAGCATGAAATCACATTGATCGCTTCCGCAACCGTGCTCGCGTCCAGTGGCTCCCGAGGATGGGTGAGCGCTCCCGCAGGTCGACTGTTCAGCACGCCCTTATCAGCCAAGGGCCTCCCTTGAAACTCCGCCACCGCAATCGACGCCGCGAACACCACACTCGCGCCGTAGCGCTTGGGCAGCATGGACGCTTCGATGTCATCAAACTCTTCGTCGCTCGTCCCGTTCTCCGTCATCCCCGTGATCTCATTGATCCGTTTGGTGTGCATGATCTTGTTCTTGTGCTTGGAACCCGTGCAGCAGCAGCAGATGTAGTCGAAACAGCCGCCGTGCTCGCGCGCGCGTGGGGGGTCGAACCCGTAGAGGGCGATCCTTCGGAATACGCATCCTGTGCCCACGTACACTGGGCCTTGTAACCCGTCGAGCGCCCGCATGTTCACGTCAAAGAAAACCGTATTGTGATTCGCGTATCGATCGTTGGGGTCCACGCCTTCGAAACGCTGCGGGAACTGCACGTAGGCCAGACGGTCGCCGCCCTTGTCCATGAAGAAGCACATTGCTTCGCGGATAGCCAGGGAGTTGAAGATGTAGTGATCGCAATCCAGATTGAGAATGAAGGGGCCGTTAGACATGACAGCACTCGTGCGCACGAGAGCGTTCATGGCGCCGGCCTTCTTGTTGTGGTCGTAGCCAGGACGCTTCTCACGGGAGACGTAGACGAGCATGGGCAAGCGAATGTCCACGTCTGTTGTGTCAATCAAATTCTCCTCGTCGCTACTGCCCATCAAAGGCTCATGCGTCGGGGGCGCAAGCATCACCTGCAGATTTTCGCCAAATTCACAAAAGATCAGCCAAATTGAGCCTCATGCACATTTGAGCAGGATTGAGTAAGTCATGCAGGGATTGTACTTGTTTCCTGACCAAAGCATGAAATGATCTTCACTAATTCTGGTTATGTAACACTTGGCTCCACGTGAGCTCTGTCTCTCACAATATGGTGATTCTGAAACCCCTAATGGATCCACCATTACCTGGATGATCCCAGCGTGATCGCCGCGTCCATGTTCCTTGCCAGACTGGGTCCACGTTCCTGGCCAGTGCGTTCCATCCGCCATCCAAGTGGCCTTTGGAACATTCAGAGGCTCCGAGGGATCTGCGCCCATTTCAATTTGAGACCTCTTGGCGCGAATCTCCTCGTGCGCATTGTACGCCTCCGAGCGCCGGCGAATCGCTTCCGGCAACCCATTGACGCGCACTTTGAACTCGTCGTACTCACGCTTCACCCTCCTCCGGTCCTTGACGAAATCCGACAAGATCTTGCCTTTCGTGGGATCACCCCTCAGTAGAAAGTACGTTTCCGGGTTGCGCGGCTCAATCTTGTGTTTCCTGCAAAAGGGCACCCAAATGCGAGCAAAGCTGGCCGCCTCTGCCAGCGCTTCGAAAGATAGAAGCGCACCCCCGTCGTCGGAGAGGTAGATGGCAAGCTTCTCCAGCGGGTACTCGGAGGCGAGGATGGACAAAATGGTGTTGCCGGTGGTGAGCGGTGGCTCCTTGTCTGGATCGGCTGTGGAGACGAACACGTCCACGCCCGGCAAGTCGGAGCGTCCCGTGGGATTCTCAAGTCGCGGTGTCTCGAACTTGTCCTTCAAAACGGTGAGGTCAGTCATGCGGTTGATGGGACACAGCTTCGGCAGCTGATCCAGAATCCACGAGAATGCGAACCAGATTTCGCACACCACGGACATTCCCCATAGCCACACGGCGTCTTGATTAATATGCCGCACTCGCCACGCCAGAAACATGCCCAGCACGACCATTCGAATCGCCACTAGCAACCTGCAACGTTAACGCCAGCCAATCCTCAGTAAAATGCCTTCAGTTTCTGCGTCCCGACAATGCAGGCGCGACAATGTGCACACAATGGGGAGTAATGACGATGCATTGATTGATTACCTGTACGGGCTCAGAATGCCTGCGGAGATGCTGACTTTGCGTGACAAGGGGCGGCGCGCTTTCGAGTCGAAGTCCGGCGCGGCACCAAGGTTGGCGCCGTTCGGGTTGGCTGCGCCGCCGCCGTTACCATAGCCATCGTCTTTGGGCCACACGGCATTGCCATAGCCATACGTCCCTTTGGACTGGTAGAGCCACCTGGCGTGGTCGAAGTCTGAGGGGTTGTTGCCCATGAGCAGTCCCGGCTTCTGCTTCGTGATGGACAGACGGCGCTCCATTTTGTTGCTATCGTCGCTGGTGGGCGGCGGCGGGAGCGCGGCCAGATTCTCGTGGCGCACGTCGTAGTGTTTGAGCGGCTCGTCGGGGACCTTGTAGTCGTCTTTGCACCCGGGGCACACGCCCTTCCCGTTGAGCGCGTCGATATAGCAGTCGCGACAGATCCTGAAGCCGCAGTCGCAGGGCGCCATATTTTCCCCGCGCTCGTCGCACATTGCGACGCCGTCGCACCCATCCACTTGGCAGGCCTGACCCCTGCCTGCGAGGTGCTGCGGGTGCTGGCCCTCGCTCTCCATCATCTTCTCCATCACATGCCCGCGCGTGACACTCTTGAACCCGCCCGTGAAGATGGTGCTGGACACGAATTGCTGCTCGCCTTTCCCGGTTGAGTGCGGATCCACGGAGCGGTTCGACTGCGGCGCGGATATCATCTGATGGTCAGGCGTCGCGGGGATGTGCACGGTGTAAAGAAAATCAGATCCCATTTCGCTGTCTGTCACGCCGCCCAGCTCGCTGTCGTCGCGCGACAGGTTCATGAATCGCCCGTGACCCATCCCCACGGCAATATTCGTGCTACTCCCATTCGCATTTCCCTGTTGCTGCTGCTGCTTTCCGACCCCGCGGAATCCAAGCCCGCCGGTCGCAGCCGACCTCGGCGACCCCATGTCTTCCACAATACCGAACTTCTACGCCGTCAACATAAATCCTCCCTCTCCTCCACCCCCCTGTTGCAACCCAAGGACAAGATCCGAAAAACACGGATCTTCGAACCCTGAATCCTACACCAGCGAATGCAAATGCGTTCATCCACTAGATCATGACCCACATTGTCGACCAATCCACCTAAAACCACAAACCCACACACATCAGAAACCTTACCGCAACCAAAGCTCACACTCACACCCAACAGCCTCCCTCGCCGCGCGCCTAAACCCAGTTGCACAGATCCCTAAACCCTGCGCTGACCACCAATCTCAAAACCCATGAATCCCGCCAACCGTCACACACAAACTTCACTACATTCTCAACAGGCCGCATCACCAGACACAATCGAGAGTTCCATCACTTCCTACTCTCAACACTTCCCAGTTCTTTACTCGCATACTCGAATTCTCGCAATACACAAGCTACACAATGGACTTACAATCATACAACGGAACCAAGAGCCCGCAGCAACAGCGGCAGTTGTGACAGTAGCAGCTACCGTTGACAACCAGCGTGGACAACGGACACTCCCAGCGACGGTGGGGTCTGCGAAGACGAGAGAGACGGAGCGTTTGCAGATGGGGGGAACGGAAAAGAAGAAGCCCCGCCAGGGAGGGACCACACCCTGGAAAGACGGATCAATAATGGACCGATGGATCCACAAGCTCCAAATCTCGAGCAAAACACACAAACAATCGCAAGCGCCCAGCAGTTGCAGATCAACGCGTGCTCCTCGAATTCTAGCTTCGAATTCTAGTTGCAGCCGCTCATTCATGCATGCCCCTCCCGCTCGGTCACGAACGCGCCTGATTAGTTCCCTTCCTTTCCGCATCCGTTCGGATCGAACGGCTTCGTTTGCTACAGTAAAAATTCAAGCGAGTCTTTGCTACAGTGATGAGAAAGCTTTTTCACATATGGCAAAAACACAAAACCAGGGAGTGGGTCCGTGTATTTGGGTATCGTTCTGGGAGAATATGAGATCTTCGCGCGTCAGGTTGGGGTGAGTTTCAGCGTCGCCAAGTCTTACGGTGGCCAGTTGCCTCTCGGTGGCGTTGTCGATCCGAGACGGACGATGCCTTTCATGCATGGATGATGGTGATCCGGCTAACTGAACGCAAGTAGCTTGTTCAAGGGATGAGACCATGCTTGAAACAAGGGATGAGACCATGCTTGAAACAAGGGATGAGACCATGCTTGAAACAAGGGGTGAGACCATGCTTGAAACAAGGGGTGAGACCATGCTTGAAACAAGGGATGTATAAGTACGTAGTGATCCAAACATTTGGTGTAAATTGAAAGAGTTGAGTGTCATGGTTCATTATGCACTTGGGCTGAATTTTTTAACTAGAGTTATCTATAGAAGTCTTTTTTATTTTTATTCCATATTCATAAATAATTTTATAGTCAGCAATGTCCTACATATTTGTGTATTGTTTTGTTCTAACTATCTCTAATTTTGGTCGTTTCTGATGATTTCAAGCCAAAAACGGTCTAGAAACAAGGTGTAAACAAACACAAGTGATTAGCTTGAAAAAGGTCTCTCTAAATTTTTTCTTGGCCTTTGAGGTTGGGTACCTCCAAGTTCTTTCCAAAAAATACTCCCCTTAAGTTTAGGAAGTCACTATCCACTTTGGCCACATAGGATTCCAACAAGGATTTTCATCTATTGAAAAAATGATGGGCTACAATCCAAGTTTTATTTGGTGTAAACCTCCCAAATTAGGTACCATAGCTATTTTCCAATCAAAACACTTCATTTCTTTGGACTCCAATCCAAAGTTTTTGGATTTAAACAATAATTTTACGGTTAGCTTTATTACAATTGGCACCAACTAAGAGCCTCCTTATATTTATATGTATTGGTGGGTTGGTGCATTTATTGATACTAAAATATAGACATCACTTTAATTTATGTTTTTTTCTACATTATCAGAATGCACTCATATTAGTAGAACCCATTCTCTTATTTCCACACTCAACGTTGATCAATGGAACTCTCCTTATATTTTAGTAAATTTTCTACCCACCAAACTTACAAGTAAATCCATCCTAAATCTACAATAGCCCTGTAACTATCTTATGGACTAAAAGTGTGCAATGGATGATAAAGAATCCTCTTATGTAAGAGAGAAGTGCAAATTCTTCATCTTTGGAATTTTGTATAAAAATTGAAGGTCTTATACAATAGTTTGACTTCAAATGAATGACCTTGCAATTTTTCTAGTCTTGTTTTGGTTCTTGGTGTTGCATTTAATTGGAAACTTTGATGATTGTGCATTTGATTACATTGGATACATAGATCTTGTTAGAATGGTGGTGAATAGATAAAACTTTAGAACCAAATTGGACCCTTAAGAGTTGGTCACTATTCAATTAGTCATGAGAGTGACTAACTTTTGAAAATTGAAAAAATGTAGTCTTCAAAGCCTCCAAAGTCCAAAACAAACATCAAAAGCTTCACTAGGTCATTACTAGCTAGAATAGAGAACATATTCTTCATTGACAAAGTCTTCAATAATAAAATTATTTCTAAAGAACATATGATTCACTTCTATGATTGATTTCATATTTGTATTATATAAGATTTCTAGGTTAATTTCAAAAAATAAAATTGGATAAAAAATTCTTCATATTTTGTTTGCATCTAAAATTATTTATAAGCCACTCAATGACTATTGTCTTCAAAAGATCAATACATCCATTTCCTAGGATTCAATCAAAGAGTATGCAATCTTAAAGGGTGTAATTACAAGAAATTAAAGGTGTAGATACCAATAAGAAAAGCCTAACCCCACAATCACCATAGTGGCATCGTTAAAAAAAGGGGTACCAATTGGAAGGTTGGTGTGTGCAACTCAAACCCATGTTTTTTGTGCTCTTTATGTCTCCCACAGAGTCATGGATTGAGACACAACAACAAAAAGATCCATGAGGTCTAAGAGTGAAGGATACCACTTCATTAGAATTATTACCATTGTAAGGGCCAAGTAGGGGTCAGTACCTCAAAACATGAGTAAAAAGATATGCATTCACAAACCATATCAAGTCACTCACAAGCCCTTTCATTTGACAATGCACTCTCCAAATTCTAAAGTGGTTGATCATCCTTTTTGCCTTAGTATGTTTGCCATGGGCCATTGCTACATCACTGGCCTACCCACTCACTATATTTGGCCCCCTTGGCATGTTGTTGTAGAGGTGCTCAAACATTGTTTATCAAAGAACTACATCAATACAATTTATTTCTAATGATTACCTCTAGGTAGGAAATGCCCTACACTTGGCTTTATGCCCTGATGTATTTGACCCTTAAAGGCTTTTAGAAAACCATACATATAGTGTAGTATTTGACTCCTCTAATCATATATACAAAACTATAGCAAGATATATATCTATCCTAATTCGATTGATAATTGAACAATTAATATCTTTCATTTATATTTCATTTGAACATCTCAATCTTATCATGCTTAAAAACAACATTGTACTTATTGAATATGTGACCATCTCGAGGCATCTAAAAGATGTAGGAGGTGAAACAATGATCTAAATTGGAAGTGCCATGTATCATTGAATTTGACTTAGTATGAATACAAATTAATTTTTGTCACTATTGTATACTTCAATTGACATACTTTCTAAGTCAAATACACAAAATTATCATTTTATATCTACAATAGCCAAATTTGTATAATAGGACTTTAATTAAGACATGCAACAAACTTAATGTCAAGAGGCAAATGCCTTGTAAGTAGCATCAAGCAGTCTCATTAGAGGTATTAAAAAGGGTCAATGTAGCCAAAAATACACCTCAAATAACTCCTCAACTTTCAAAGGTTAAAGTACCTATTTATCTAATACTTATTGTGATGCACACATAATCATAGTACAAATCATTATAAATTTATTAAAATAACACATTTTGAATGAAACAATTCTATAGTGTCGTGCATGCACTACATAGTATTCAAAAAAATTATGTAGTATTTGAAGGGACATACAAATTATGCACCTCCATTAAGTGACCTCAAAATTCATGACTTAAATAATTATATCTTGAATCCTATGTCCTCAAATTGTCATTGCTTGAATTAGATGGCCTCAATTTCAAGAATTCAATTGCATGGCTTTAAAATTTCAAAATTCTAATACCTTCACTATATACATGATGTCCCCTGTATTTGTAAATTCAAGCTAAAATTTTAAAATATCACCTAAGTCAATATGACCTAAAGTTTGAAATTAGAATTTTTTTCAATTTTGTATTTGTTGGTTGTGAAATTTGGGACAACCTATTAATAAAATTATGAAGATGAAATCTAGAAAGTGTTCTTACTAAAAACACTAGAATTAGTTTTCATTATTTTTGAAAAATTGGTTATCTTGTGGAGATTGCAAAATAATAATATTTTTTATTCAATATTTTGGAAAAAATATATATCAAATTTTCTATTTTGTAGACATACAATAAGTGTAGGTCAAATTTGATTCCTTTTTGTTAAATAATTATTTTAAAAATAAATAAAGTTTAGAAAATAGATTTTTTTGACATCATTATTATATGGCCACAAAAAAAATTGAAAAAAATATTTTCCTAAAATTCTGGCATCTATTATTCAAATTACTTTTTATGGCCTTATCAATAACTACAACACGCAAAATTGGCTTTCATTTCCATCTCAGATTTCCATTCAATTCTACACATCAATAGACCATTATTATTGAAAATTACATACCAATTCTTTTTGTTAGTGTACCTCATAAATTTGCAAAATTTAGGAAATAGTATGTGTTTTGCATAATTTATGTGTTGGAAGTAGTAATTGAATAAACTAATGCAATAGTACCCTACCTATATAGCAAGTTCGGCCTAAATTAATTTTAAAAAATTGCCAAATTTTTGGCTAATTTTGGAACTAAATAATCTAATCTCCAAATAAATGTAAAGATGACTCCACTATGTCAAGTACTAATCTATCATTTGACCATTTACAATTAAAATAATTTTCAACACCAAAATGTTGGAAATCACTCACCAACGTTTAGGGTCAAAGAGGTCCTTTTTATAATGAAATCCATTATGTGTTATAAATATTCAAAGGATATGGGATACTTTTGAAGATGATGAGAGCTTGACTCTCATTGTCAAAACACCAAGAATTGTGTTCAAAGTAAAAATTCAAACCTCATTTTGTCATAGAATAATAGCTTTTATTAAAAAACACTTTGATCTAATAAAAATTGTTAAATCAATATGAATTTCATCTCCAAAAACTTGTTTATGATTTTGATCCTCCAAAAAAAATTATAGACAAAATTTTGAAAGGTTGTTTGAAATGTCAAAGAAAATGTCCCTTCTCCCCTCCCATGAACTTTGTCCATAACTTTTGATTCAAGGCTTTAAATCTCAAACAAATTTTTAGAGATGAGATTTAGTTTGATTTTTCTAAACACAATTTAGCTATTTTAAATACAATTCTTGCTTTTGACTTGACTATGAGCAGTTGGGCTCTTACTAATTGTACATATCCTACATGGGTTGTTTTACCTTTACCACCCTACTTGTATAAACATCTTGTCTTCTAATTCTTCTCCTAACTTTAAGTGGCATTTGAAACTATGCATGAAATTCACACTCAAGGTCAGTAATAGTCTAGTCTATTAGATGGATCCTAAAATATATTCCATACATCTTTGTAGAATGAAGATATTCACTATAGGTTGGTTGATGAATATGATTTTTTTTGGACTAAAGTGACAAATTTCTGAAAATTATATTTTAAAGTGCTAAACCTTATTTTCGGACTTTAATTAAATATTCAACACCAAAGTGCCGACTTTTTGAGTACAGACTACATATAAGCGTGGTAATGATTTTAACACCTAAAGGAACACAATAGATTTCAAGCAAAAATTCTAAAATATTGCCACTTTTTTAGGACAATGAGAAAATATTATTTTTTTCAAAATTCAAGTGTACAAATTTGTACTAGAATACAATGGGAATGTGTGGAAATTTTTCAAAAACTTGACTACACGGATTGAAAGATTATAACATTTGAAATTAGAAGACGAAGTTCCTTTCCAACCTTGTCTAATAGGGCTAGTAGACTTTAACTCCACCTAGAGTGAGATTTTTACACTACACATGGTTATTTTTTGACATATACATGAGTTGATTTATACTTATTGTTGTTAGATTTATTTTGGATCATAAATAAGATCAATTTTGTTAAACGAAGTTCAATTCTAATTTGAATGATTTATTAGAGTCTTCCTAAAAACTACCTTGTGTTTTGGCTTTTATATTCTAAAAGTGTTTATTAGAAAATATTAGAAAAAAAAATCTTTAATAAAGTAATTTTATCCCTCTATCTTTAAATTTTCAATCAAATCAATTATTGGAGGTGACATCAAGAGATATAGAAACTATGGGCTAAGTTGAAATCAAGTGATGCCATGTTACATCTTGTGTTTTCTTGAAGAAATGAATCTTATTGATTATTCTATAGAGGGAATCCTATCCTATTAGACCAATTGTACCATAACTAAAATCGTTAATCAAATCAAGCACTTGAATTATAAAAAGCAAAATGTTACGATTGAAAAATGAAACTATGTGCAAAACTAAAATTTGCATCTTTAAACTTAAACCCTGAGTGGGTGTTTTTGACTATATTTTCACCTAAAATACTCCAAAATTGTTGTTTCTAATACAAATTTTAGAAAAAGAAATACTTTTGAACACATGTAACCATGGGATCTTGTGGTATGCTGGTTTGAAAGATGTGAAAACAATTTCAGAAATTTCCATTGAGTGGTTGTAAGTTATTAGCATTTGAAGTAATAAAAATCTTTTTTTGAGCCCTATGAAAACCAGGCAGCTACACTTCACAAACTCACATTTGTATGAAAAATGTCCATGTTGTTGGTGCTTCTTTGGATTCATTCTTTAAGGCAAGTTGGCTATAGACTTGAAAATCTTCAAATTATTTCAAATTGTATAATATATAGAAAAAAAAGTAGTAAGTAGAAAGAAGTAGAGAATGATTCAAATTACTTGTTGAGAATTGTTGAGAATTGTTGAGAATTTAGTTATGGAATTGAAAAATGCCAATCCCAATAATTGCATTGTTGTAATAGACAATTTACATCTATGATTTTGTTTTTTTCAAAAAATATTGAAAATGGTGTTAAATAAAGGACTTCAAAGTTTATTTTAGAGTAGAGAATCCGTAATTGCCTGTAAACTAAAACTCTTCATAACTTTCATCTCATTAATTAAAATAGAATGATTCAAAGCTTTCTATGTATATATAAATTTAGAAAATCAATTTCAAATTTTTATTTCTTAAAAAAATGATTTTTTAAAGAATTATTTTGAGTTGCTCAAGTTGCTTGTTAAGTGCTAAAAATTTCATATCATGCAATAACTTTATACTCATATAGTCATCAATTATAAAAATTGTTGGGTCTTAAAAAGAGCTTGTCTACATATTGTATGCAAATTTCAAAGAAAAAAATATATAAATTTCATTTGCAACGAACTACCCCCCATTGCTATATTGCTTAAAAAATACAATTTAGTGCTTTAGAGGTTAACTAAATTTTAATCCAAAACAAAATTTGGACATATTTGCATGTTTACTAGTTTTAGTACAATAACCAATTACAATAGGCGATTAAGTGGCAAACTTTTGGAGGTACATGGGACCAAACTTATTGCACCATTTCAAATTAATTTCTATACTTCTAATGCTCAAAAAATAGTTTATTCAAACAATTAGAAATTGCCAATTTAGATGAAAAAGTGCATGAAGTTCATGAAGAAGTGGATGAAGAAGTGTTTAAAAGATGAATGAATTATTTTACAAAAAATATTAATGAATGCCATCTTGGCACTTCTTAAATGATTAAAAAAAGGGGATGATGAATGGAACTTTAGTAGAAGTGCAAACAATAAGTGGTCACTATAACTACAACAAAAGTATTGACCCAATGCTTGCAAGAGACTCAACAATTTGAAGACCTTTGCAAATTCTTCCTCTCACGTGATATTTTTTCATTTTATATTGTGCCCTCAAAATGAGCATCATGCCATCACAAAACAATGACAAAGCAAAACAAGGATGAAGCAAAAGGAGCATCTTGAATCCAAAAGCAAATCTCTTGTGATTAGAAGATACAAAGTGTTGGGTGGTTTAGGGATCCAAGTACCACGACAAGGTTGATGCACCTACGCCAAGAAGTGAAACACCCAAAAAATATGGATATGAACTAACACAGCATGTAGGGTGGATACCCCAAAATGCACCGCTAACCCTAAACAACCATACACCTCCAAAATCAATTATGTACCCATGTGAAAGAAACTGTTTTAAAACCAAACTTTGTTCCTTCATAACTTTTGCATACAATAACCAAATATCATATTCTTCGATGCATTGGAACCTCCTTTCAAGTGCGAACAAGAAAATACTACAGTCTAATAATAGAAACTAGGCGCAGGAGCAAAAAGTGGCGGTTTGGGGGTTACCCACCTTGCCGTTGCAGTGTGTAGGTACCAGCGCATGCTCTGAAGGTTTGGAATTATGACGGGCCCGCTACTTAAGGAACTTGGCCCCGAAAGTACAAGAGTTGTCAAATTCCCACCAGAATTGAATGCAAACGCTCGTGACTGGCTCCGGGGTCCTGAGATCAAGGATTCCAGGCCCTGCCTTCCAATCTTCCATTCACAGCCAATTCCATTGTCATTTAATATTCCGGACAATGGTCGTGGCAGTCTTTGGCCCGTAGTTGCTATTAATAAAATTTTAAAATCCAAGCAGCTTGAATGAGTTGACTGATACAGCAGGGACTGCCAAGCAATAACAGCATGCCGCTGTAGTATCATATTTCAAGGCTTATATTGGCACCATAGCCAATGGACTAACGTATTGTGAATCCATCTGTCCATGATCAAAGGTCGAGAGTGAGTGATTTATGTGGAGCACTCTAATTTCATTGTTTTTCCTATTTATAGATTATAAAGAAATCGCTTAAGTCCAAATTTTCCAAATACTATAAATAGAATAGCTTGAATTCCCAACTCAGAATTCCCATATGTTTTTACACCTGCAGCAACAAAATTCACAAGTAAAATCTCGAATTTCAATCTCGGTTCAAGTTACACACGCAAACACAAAAAATCTCGAATTTCCACAAACACCTGGGAACTACTGTAGTACTGTATCTGAGTTTTACAGGTATTATAGAATATTCTTCATATTTGGCATGGTTTTGACTTACAAGTCAACTGTTGATGGTTTATATTAAATCTAAGTACTTTTTTGACAGGATTCAAAAAAAAGTTGTCAAGCGACCAATTTTGGGGTAATTAACAGTTGGAATTGTTAATAACAGTTGGGTTATTACGCTTTACAGATGCTGCAACTATGACGTTTTCAACGTCCCAATATTAGCACCTGGACAGTGTTAAAAAAAGACACCATGTGCAGCTATTAGTCACAGAGTAGATCACCGACATAAGAAAAAGATCCGAGATATCGTATACACACGTACCTCATTGCACTCTGTTGCTCTCCAGAACAGGATGTTGAATTGAATTCCATCCATTGGCTATTTCGGTTGTCATCCCATGCAAGTTCAAAGCATTGCAAGCCTACCTATGAGATACATCACCTAAAGAGATACGATCATAATGTATTGTGTCAGTGTATTATAGTTTGAAAAAATGCAAGTTGGAGTGCAAGCAGTTGAAACCGGTTCAATTTAAGTGAATGCCGGTGAAGTGATTTCTAGAGTTTTTACATAGGATAAGCCACTCAATGTTGGGCATCTCAGACTTACACGAATGCCCTTGTGCACAGGTGCCTTACATTGGTGAAGGTTAGCCTACACATATTTAACCATTTCTACACATGCACTGAAACTCAATAGACAAGTAGCAAAATCTAATTGAAAGTCAAAATGCACACAGTGACCCATAGGTCACACCTTACCGACCCTCACAATTCAGTAACCAAAAGAAAGATTTATTTACAAACTTATTCACTTGCGTGACAGACTCCATCCACGTCTGTGCAGCGCTTGGAGGGCGGTCATGGCTATCCTCGAGAGCCCTCAAGGGAATCCAACCAAGAAAAGTCAATCATCAATTAACACAACGATGTAGAGCCTTCAGGACTGCTTCAGTTCCGCTAGCTCCTCTTCTCCGATGCCAAGAGCCAAAGGCAGTTTCACAGATGAAGGCCCCTGAAACTTGAACCTGCATCAAACCAAAGGTAGTCAGTCAGTCATCTAACAGAAGATTCCGTGTCAACACTAGTCTGTTTCCAATTCATTGGAATCTTCTTATCGATTGTCTCCCTTTTTGATTTATCTAGCATGTTGAAATTCTAACCAGTACTTACAATTGAAAACACCAGACATGTAGCTTAAAGAACACGTTCAACACAGGCAAAACAAATAAATAACTAAATTACATGAATGACTTAACTCTCCCTCATAGCAGTTAGAACCCGAGGTGAATGAGTATTCTTTGATTGACTTTGGAATAGAAGTTACCTGCAATTGTAGCTGATAGGTGTATCTTCTGTATTGAATTCTGCAACAACGCCCCCATGGGCTTTAACCAAGGGAGCATACCCTGCAGCTGGCTGCATGTGAAGAAACCAAAACTAAACCACATCAGTCACATGTAATGGTACTAGCTCAGCACATCTTTCCAACCACTGAGAAAGACTAAACGGATAGCTTGCATTGGACAGGCTTGTAATATAAGACATAGTGTTGGCTCTTCTTAGTTGAACTTAGAATTAAAAAAATATTGTTATTGGAATATATAGTAGGTGGATGATCAGCAATACAAAACTCACAAACAACAACCGCAAAAAACCATATGTGAGTTTGAATGCTTACATAGACCACAGCCGAAGTGCCAACAACCAAGAGCAAGTCACAGCCTTGCAACGCATCATTGGTGCGGATCACTACGTCCCTCTCCAGACACTCCCCAAACCAAACAACATGTGGACGGAGTAAGCCATTGCATTCCTTGCAACGAGGTAATTGCATGGATGGGATGTTAGCTTCATCAACAGTGTCTGGTGCTCCCTACGCAAGGCCAGTACAACCCCACCACAACATCAGATATTCGCTTCCTTTCTTTAGCGCAGATGTGGACATTATAAAAACGATACACGTTTCAGAAAAACGATACTCGAGCAATACCATTTTTATGGAAGCAGATCAGAAAAAGCTTATACATCATTCAATGGGCATACAAACTACTCTAGCACACACCAATATGAGTACTAGGACAGAAAACAAATTACTACGTATAGAAATGACCAGATGATTTTTAAAATGTTGCCGTTTTTTACCATCTTCATAGCCTGGCAAATGGTAATAAAATTGAAAACCCATGGCGAGTATATCGGAAGTAGCGAAATCAAATTGGTTAGTTCATGACTGATGCTCTCCTTCCCATTAGAAGTAGATGCTCTATCACCTTTCAGATCACTGGAGAAATTTGAGGATATGGTGGAGTCGTCACTGCAGAAGTACCTTCCCATCGAGAGCTACACAGATCGGCATATCCCTGTTCGTCTCCACTGCTTTGCAATGACAACAGCGGGTCTTCCACATGGAACCATGGAGCTCAACCACATCGGTGCTACCAGATTTTACATGAAGTCCATCGATGTTCTGCGCCACAGTAACAGGAAACCGAACAAACTAATCAAGAATGGATAGTGTCCAGTTCGGTTCTTATGCAGGAGGAGGATACTGCTCATTCACCTCAGGTCATGATCAACCCCGAAAGGCCAAGGATTTATGGTGGAAAATGAACAATTTGACTGATCATATTGCGCAAAACATAATTGAGATAGTGTCAAGATTTGGACAAAAATCAATCATTGCATGTGCCAGTCAAAAAATATATAAAATTGAATGACGAAAGTCCCCAAGCAACCTACCCAAAATGCTACAAAAAACATGATACCAAGTTTGGACCCCTTGGTCCTACAAGGTTAAGATTCCAACAGAAAAGATAACGTTCAGGGTAATACGGCAAAATGCAGTCATCCGTCCAGATCAAAACATGAAGGCAAATGTGTACATACCTGCAACCAAGGTGTCACTTTAGGCCACTTACAGCAATCCAATAATTAGGGTTAAGATCTAGCCAGCAGCAGCACCAATGAGGTCAAATGGAGCACCTGCGTGAGGAGAATGAAGTCCTTGTCTTGCAATTGACATCTCCTCTGTAGTGCAGCGACTGCGTAATGGCCTGCGTTCGGTACAGCTCCAGCAACAATTGTTCTACAAGCCATCGAATCATTTCAATTCTATTTCCAAACTTACGGATAAAGTGATTCAAGATATGCCATAAACGTAGAGGTCACCGTTCAGCCTCCACAAGCAAAACCAACACTGATTCAAATAAACCGGTAATTTTGCAGCCATGAAATCGTACCAACGCAGCATGGAGCAATAAATGTGAAAAGTAAGAAGTCATCCCAAATCCCTTCTAAAGAGCTTCTATTTCAAGATTCTCCCAAAGAAAAGTTGAGGTAAGGTTGAAAATCTAGGCAAAGGAGCAAACATCTTTGCCACTCCATTGTTTAAAGCATGGGACACTCCAATTGACGCCTGCTAAAGAATGTAATGATAATATGTGAACGGAAGACTGGAGAGAGAGAAGGAGCAGAGAGTATCCATGAACACCTGCGGTAGTGATAAAACTCCCATACTAGCGACGGATTTGCTGCGAAAGCCCCTGGTGTTGCGAGTTCCTGAAAGAATTATATATTATTATTGGTAAGGTGCTTTAGGTTACATTTGGACAAGAGTCATTCAAGTACATACAATCCTATGAGATGAAAAAATTGGAGTTCACCACCGAGCACTTTCAAATTCTGACATTGTGTCTGATCAAAAGGGTCAGCAGATAGGTATAATTGCTCGTCAGAATCAAACCGCTTACTGTTGCATCGAAGGCACGCCACAGGCCACCTTCCCCACGAAACGTTGGGATACCTGATTCGGCAGATATCCCTGCTCCCGACAAGACAACAATTTTCTGCAGCAGGCCCAAAAACTCCACATCAGAGAAGTAAATCCGACGATATAAGGTAGAGGATTCAAAATCCGGCTCCCATACTGACCCCTGCTAACAACAGCGGCTCGCGTAAAATTGTACATTGACCTTCAATTAGCAAGTTTAAGTGTAAGCACGACTTGGCTATATGTCTATGGCCATTCATCTTTGAATGGAATAGGTTGTCTACTGTCCCTTCAATACTATCCCTTCAATACTAGTCTACAACCTCCCATTTTGAAATTGCGTAAGAAATTCATTCATAGTGGAAGAAAAAAATTGATTTCAACAGATTAGGCACATGTACTCAAAGTGATCTCTCCACACCTTTACACTGATCTTCCAATGAAATAACACTCCAAAACAGGTTGAAATGCTCAAATTGAAGTGAAAAATGCCCCCAATTGCAAGGAAAACCCCTAGAAAGAAGACTTCGTCCTTTCTTTCAGGTTACGGTGGTTCCTAAATAAAATGCACAGCACAAAGCAACGTCATCCGTGATTACTCTTTGCCCGCAGAGTCTTCTTACACTTCGGGATTTACATAATTGCTCGCATAATTGCCATTGGAATAAATTCATTAAACCTAATGTTGTCGAAACAATGTACGAATCCACACAACACATTCATTTCATCTCAAAGAAAAAAAAGAAACGTACTGAACAATGACCTTGGCATTCTGAAGCACGGAGCTGAAATCCTCGATCGAATCACTCATGAGTCTCAGCTGTGACCCGACCCTGCATCTCCACACACCCGTGCAATTTGCAATTACTCACTACACAATTAGTGATCGGAATTAGCGTCACCTAGAAAAAAATTAGTGTCCCCACAGAATCTTATTTTTGTGGAAATTGACACGATACAGGATTGCACTCATTCAAATAGTGTCACTTTGATAAATTACTGTCACATGCATTACTAGGACAAATCAGGAACATCTAATTTCTCTCCGCCCATGTAGTTATCAAATCGCAAAGCATACATACAAGTAGGTTACTATTTTCTCAAGGCTAGGGTTACAACACACATTACCTGGCTTCAACAAGATCAAATTACGCAGCGCATGTGTAGGTACCAAATGCAATACAATTCCGAAGGATCCCTATGTCGAGCAGTGGAAAGAGATCGCCCTTACCTAGTCCTGTGAAAGTGGGGAAGAAGCTTGGACGTAGCCCGAGTGGCTGCAAAACCGGCAGGCATAGCCGAGTTCATGAGCAGCACGCAAAGCAGAAGAAGGAGCTTGAATGCGTAGCGGCAACAACTGCTTGTTCGCAGATTATACTCGGCAGTTCTCCTTTGCCGACATGAATTTTCCACGTCAGTTTATCAGGGATGTTGGCCAATTGCGTGATGCCACGATGATTTTATGGTAATTACAAGTTCCCCCAAGTACACTAATGATGATAAATAGTATTATGTTGTGATTAGTGTTACCTGAATTCTACCCCGGTCACTCTAAACTTCAATTAGTTGGCATTTAGTGTTGTGTTCACTTTTCTGAGCAATAATTTTTTTGAGTATGTAATAGGTTTCTTGGATTCATACGTTTTTCTTTGCATTTTGATGAAATAGTTAGGTAACACTAAACATAAACTTGTAAAAAATTTATACCCAATAGTTGACAAATAGTGTTTATGTTGACATTTAGTGTTGGTAACATTAACCGGATTGTTGACAATTAGTGTTATGCTTCGTGATTAGTGTTGCCAACACTATTTATCATCATTAGTGTAGTGTGGACCAATGTAACACAAAATAATCCATTGTTTTTTAGTAGATAGTCACTCAATGTGTCAAAGTCTAAATTAACTATGAAATGACAAGACCTTGTCAAAAATGATATTACTTTTGTCCCAAAATGATTGTCCACTTTGAGTATCATGTTTTTTTAGGTTGTTTTGAGTAGGTCATTTGGAGATTTTCTAGTGACTAATTTTCTTTAGGTTGCAATGAACACATGTAATGTTCTTCAATGATTCTACTGATTTAAAATTTGGAAACATTTTTAATTATGTTTTTCACAATACAATCAATGAAATTAGCTTAAAAAAATACCAACAAAATTGTGGGCAATCATTTTAGGACGAAGGGAGTATGATTTTAGGACGAGTAGGTGCATTTTTCATTTCTACACTAATCTTGGAAAATCATCCATTGGCTACTTTTTACCTACAACATCCTTACACAATGTGAGCCTAGGTATAAGCACCTTTCATTGCTATAGGATATTTATATTATAGATGCATGTATTATAAGTACCTTCTATGGTTATAGAATATTTATATTATAGGTACTTATATTATAGGTACATATATTATAGGCACATATATTATAGGCACCTTCAATAATTGTAGACTACCTACTTATATCAAGGGTCAAATCTCATAGGTTTACATTTCTAAACTTATAATTACATAGTACTAGCATTATTGACACGGTTAATAAGATTAAAAACAAGTATCCTAATCTAATTTTTTAATTATTTTTTCAAAATTCAAAAATATCAATATCAATTCAAGTTGTTAATAAAAGATACAGGATAATCCACATCCTTATTTATATATATATATATATATATATATATATATATATATATATATGTATGTATGTATATATGTATATATATTTTTAATTTTTTGTATTTGTACAAATGGTTGTGTATCTATGTGCATGTCCAAATCCAACTGAGTTAGATCCACCACATTATTGAATATTTTAACCTGTCAAGTCTAAAAAGTCCGTTTGAGGGATAATTGTCGAAGATTTAGGCATGTACCAATGATATTAATTTTTAGCAAGATTTTTTGAAATCTTTTTTCAAGTTAAAAAAACTAATTAGCTTTCTATGAATATAATTCTTAAGTCAACAAGTGGTTGGCTGCAAAAGTTATTACATGTTAAGCCCCCAATAGGTAAAGGGCTACAACAAAAAAAATCCATAGAAATTTAAAATAATATAAAATTTTCAAAGTTTTTTATAGATTATATTTTGTCTATGTGGAAAGATTTAATCCATTCCATGTTGATAAGTAATGTGAAAGTTATGAAGCTTCTTGTTAGGAGGCAATCTTAACAAATTCTTGAGAAAATAATGTATTGGATCTATTTGTGAACTCAATTTGAACAATTCTTCAAAACAAAAAGTAGCAAATGTTGATTTTTTTTTCCTAAAGCATCTCAGTGTTGGGATTATTGTATTCCATCTCATAGCTATCAACAAGTGAACTTAGATTTTCCTTATTTTCCATACCTATTTCAATTTAATAATTTTTAAAAGAACAAAATTCAAGAAGGGGAGGGGTGAAACTTCCTTCCAACTCTAAACTCTGTAGTACAAAAAAATTAAGAATAGAAGATTCAAAGCCTTAGTTATAATTTAGTTAGGCTAGTAACAAAGAAACTCATTTTCTTTACTTTCACTTATACTTATTGATACAATCAAAGATTTTGAATTTCTTCCACAAATTCTCATACTAGTCTAATGCAAGATCCTATTAATAGTTGATTATTCGAAAGAAACAAATCTTTAAAAATTTTGTTGTTTGCATTTAAAATGGTAGTTTTGAGAGTTTTTTTGACAAAAAAATGGCCTTGAGACAGAAAGAGGTTGCTTGGTGTTTTTGATTGGATAGTAATAACACAAATATAATCTTGTTATTGTAATACTAAAAAAGTATCCCTTGCCTATTAAGCCTTGAAGGACACTGAGGTTAAAAATGGCAAAAAGTGGTTGACATATGACTTCAAAGAATGCACCTATTGGTCCAACAATCAAAGCAATTTTTGATGACTACCTTAGTTATGGGGGATTGCATCCTTTAACTCTTAAAGGATGGGTCTGTAATTGTGGAAATCACTCCTTTTGGCATTGTGTAAATAGTTGGCTTAAAAAAAATCCTAAAGCATTCATTAGAAGTCAAACTATTATATAAGACCTCCCCTTTTCATACAAAATTCTGAAGATGAACAACTGCCCTTCTATCCTATATATTTTTTTGTCATTCATCAACCAAAAAATGGCTGCAACGTTGTTTATGGGTTAACCCCTAAATGCCCCCAAGGCACCAAATTCTAGTGTTGATGATACTTTGAAGTTAAATAAAACCTAACCAATTGGAAATATCTTCACAGATTTGAAGGACAGAACTTGATTTTTTATTAGGCATCATAAGGACCAATAGAGGAGGAATTTCTGTACAGAATTTGCAAAATTAAGAGTCGTTTGACATTGGTCACTGCGGCCTTAGGTTTTGTGGATAGCAAATGAACGTTCTTTGCTATCGATCCAGTTCACCATGTGATCACGCACACGTATTGGAACATCCAGCTTCACATCACCTCAAGTCGTCCTCTGACTGGTAAGAAAAAACTAACTCACGCAGTGTCTCGAACAGCAGCATTTCGTACGTATCATGTAAGAGTATATCTTGATCAAATTTTCAAATTGATAAGAGAGATTAAAATCTTCCAACAAAGGCATCGTTACTAAGATCCGAGTGTTGAAAATGGAAATTCACAAATGAATATGAAGAAATGAGAATGAACATAACTAGAAATGAAATGAAAGCCAAAAACAAAAGCCCAGCTACTAACTTGTGAAATATTAGAAGTTAAAAGGAAAGTAGTCAAACACCAAGTATGATCTAACAAAATAACCTCTCACAGTCCTACCTAAGAAGATATTATTGTCACTTTGCTTAGTGTGCCCACTCCACCTCGCTACTTTTCTTCAAATTTCTGTCAACATTTGCGAACGCCTTCAATTATTTGTCAGAATCCAGTCATTTGTAGAGATTCACGCTATGTGCTGAACGAGGAGAGCTCTGATGAGTAGTTCCGTCTCCTTCCTGGAAGACAATTGGATAAGCCATCAATCTTCAGTTCGAAAGTGATATTACCATTGTCGATATGACTGACGTGCCTAAGATTACCACGCACTGTAGAGCCCTTATGGCATTTTTCTTGCACAGGAAGAAGTCAGAGGATACAGATGGTAAAAATTATCAAAAGGGTGCTTAGTGCTTACAATGATGCTCAATATCACATTCAAACAAAAAGTATGTACCCTGCATGTTGCGCCCACGTACATACCTCAACCTCATGCATGAGACATGGAAGGCGTCGAAATTTAAGCGTCCATTGCCTTTGTCCATTTTGATGAGCGTCTTAATGTCTCACTCTTCTCACGTCAACCTTACACAGCTGAATACAACCATCCTGGAAATGGGACAAGGCGATTTCAGTACCGCTCTTGCTGAAATTTGTTCTTCGTTGCAAAATGCAATGGTGACTAATATGGTGAAATCTCAAGAAATTAATACATTTCTAGATTCCCGACTGGAACCTCAGATCTATAACAGTCCTATTTTTCAAGCTCTTTGCACTTGAATATTGCAATTTTGACGCTTTAAAAACATACCATTTAGGTTCCCTAAACCCTGAACTCTGCATCCTGAAATCCCAATAACCGCTTTAACGAATATGACCATGATCATTTCCATACGAAACGTAAAACGGACTTTCAGATTCAGAATTTTCCAGAAATAATGAACCAATTCATTTAAGCCCACCTATCATCCCCCAGTCAACTTCCTCCGAGCATCATCTTCTTTTATTATAGCTGTGCAGGACATAATCCATTGGCATGGAATGAACTGCCTATTCAGGAACATGAGAAATGCTTCAACCCTCACTTGTTAATTTGTGATGGAAGAAGCGTGAAGGCAACGACGAAATGAGCAATGGATTCCTACCTTGTCGGTATCCAGAGTATCAAACATTTGCTTAAAGGCTCGCCGCTTCAAAAGTGTCAAATACATCCTGGATTGCGGGGTAACATACGTACACTTGGCTAGGTCTCTCACAATTCGCTCCTCCTTCTCTACCATGGCCTCTTTCTTCTGCACGTGTGCCCCTTGCAACTCGTGCAGAAACGCTCCGATGGGCAAATTCTTGGGATTCCTCAGCAAATTATTCCCAAATTCTGGCTCTCAAAAACTCTTTGATGAGTAACGAATACAAAAGCGGGGCCACCACCAGAGAATTGAAGCATCTGTTGGAACATACTTATCTTCAGATACATTCGTCTCCACTCTTCTCCATTGCCTTCTTCTCTAGATTCTGAGGACTCAGATGTGACAACCGATACACAAACACTGATACTTGAAGCTCCTCCTCTGCACCATCGCATCTTCTGTTGGTAACTGGTTGGAATGTCAACGTGCAACCTGATCCATGCTTAAGAATGTACTGTACTACCAAGAAAATTCAAGGATTCTCTTGAACAGAGCAAATTCCTTTATGTGTTGGCATTGGGGTATTTCTAAAGTTTAGCACTTGCATACTTGACTTCTGTCACTTGTGCTTAATTTGGGCTTACATATTGAAAATTCCAAGCATGAGAACTACAATCCTCACTCATTCTTCTGGATACCAATCCACCTCTTGTCGCTGGCGCCGATGGCGACTTTCTGAATCGAAGAAGAGTTGTTCCAACCGTGAAATTGAACTGTTCGTTGCTTTGTTTGCAGAGGGGTTGATGCATAAACGTGCACTCAACCATTCGAGCTTCCATCACCTGGATCAATCAATGGAAGACACGAAATTCAAACCATGAGCTGAAAAACCAATAACTTCTATGAAAATTGATTACAGACGAATCATTTTGGAATTTGTAACGATCGTACGGAGAATCAGAAAGTTGAATAGTAATCTTGAAGGTTGTGATCGTTTCTTACCTTCAGACTGTATACAGAGTTCAGCTTAGCCGACTCAACTAGTCTTCGTCTTAATTTTGGCATCCAGAAGAGTTGCAAGAAATGAAGAGCGAAAACGCAGAGAAACAAGAAAAACTTCAAAAAGCTAACCAGATAACCAACAATACCACCGACAATTTCCCCACGCTCAGCACCAATTCGTTCAGCAACAGCAAGAAATAAAAATTGTTCACGATGAAACGGAAGAAAATACAGAAATTCAGCGCTTAAAGTGTCGCTCTCAGGTGTGGTGCTCTTAATGTCATTATACTCGGACACCCTCAGGAAAAGCTCAATTCAACGATGCATGCATTCATGCATTGACTCAAGAATTTCCTACACACTGCATAATTCACCACTAAACAGTCCGAGAGAATTGTTCATTGCCATCCTTGAATTGGTTAAGCCAGTCCACAATACTGATCCGATCAGCCTCAGCCACGGGTCGTCGCCCAGTGAGAGGTCCTCTCCCGCCCTTCCTCCACCTCCACGACTTCCTCTTCCCCGCCGTGTCTCCATCCAAACGCAACGTAATCTAACCTCTACAGAAACGCCTCTAATTTGCTCAATACAACTCAAAATTTCACAAAAGAAAATTCTCTGAAGGCGCGCTTACAGAGTTACAGTCACAGGGACATGAAGAGGCATGAGATTTCAAAATTGAATGGGAATGCGCTTGGATTCAGACGCAATGTGCGCTTGAAGAATTAGGGCTACTTCAAGGGTTGATCGGTGTGGCTTGCCCTGCAGTTTCTTCTTGTTCAAGAACGTTGCCGCCGTCATTCATAACAGTACACTAAAATTGGTAAATAGTGTTGGGTGATAACTAGTGTGGTAATGAATTGGATCATAGCCTTAACTTATTATATTATCATTTCAACTTCTATATTTTGTTCCCATCTAATACTAAATGCACTCTTGTAAAAATGTTGAAATGATCAAATTTTACTATAGAGCTAAAATAGTGTTAGAATGGGTAAATACTGTTTTAACACTAACCTTGCAAATCACAATTAGTGTTATTGTTGACAATTAGTGTAACCAACACTATTTATCAATTTTGGTGTAATAATTTAAGGTAGAGATTCCCCCATTATCAACCACAGTTAACCCTTTTATTTGTGTCCAAAAAAGTGAAAAAAAAAATCATTTTCCAACTCCAATAAAGTTTCCTTTATTTGTGTGTAGAGAATTGAGAGATAAGCTTTTCAATTTTGTTATGCTTTAAATGAGAAATGAAACTCGCTATATACACATGGGGTGGTAGGAGGTAGAACAAACAATGTGGGATAAGTAGAATTAGAGTAAGTAGGAGTTCAACACTCACAGTTAATTCAAAAGTAGGAATTATGTTGGAAATAGAATTTTAGACCTCATTTAGGCATAGTAGAAGAATTTTTTCTTAAACTTTGAACTAAGAAAAGTTGGTAAATGAAGATAAATTTCACCTCCAAAAATCTATTTTTGATTTTGAGCCTCTAATAAAAAGTTACGGACAAATAACTAGTCTATTAAATAAGAGCTTTCCACCTCCAAGTGAAAAGACTCAAAAGAACCACCCAAGAAGCTTTAGATGAAAATCATCTGTTTTTCAATAAGAACAAACTTGGTTTCACCATTCATCAACCACTTTTTGATTTTTTAGGCAATAACTTCAAAATAAGATGGGCCTAGGACCACATTTTCAAACTTCAAAATCCTTCTCTTAATATGCTCCTATTTTGCAATTATAAAGGAATGAAAATTTTCACATTTATTTTTGAGATGTAGTCATGTGTCTTCTATAACTTGTAATACTTTCAAAATACTTTGTGAAAATTTGAACTAACCACTATGAATTTTTGAATGAAAAATAAAAAATTCTTATCAAATAAAAACTATGCTTGAATTTTTTTCTCCATAGTTGTATACAGTAGTATAGAATATTATAGCCAAATTAATGTTGTTTGTCAATCTAAAATTAGAATTTTGACAATCCATGATTATAAGCCTCAAATTCAAATTGGAGGAGAAAATTGAACTTAAAAGCTTCATTTAATTAGTTGAGCTCAAATTCAAAAAAAATAATTATAATGATTCAAATTTAGATGTAGAAAGAAAAATTGACCACAATATAGTACCATCCACAATAATATGAGGATTTGTCATTTTTTTGTGTAGGAAAGTCAAAAAATCTCACAAAAAAGGAAAATCCAACAACATTCATTGAAAATAAATTCACCTAACTTTGCCATAAAAATGTTTATGAAAGAGTTCCTTTTTCCATACTAGACACCTTTCGAAAATCATCCATGAGACATGAAATGTCCTTTTAGACATTTCAAAATTAAGGAAATAAAGTCAAGATATTTTTTTCAATAAATGGCTCACAAAATGGCATAATGATATTTAATTTCAAGATTTAAGAGCTTATGCCAATACTTGCTTCCAAATCTAGTATTTATTATAAACATCTCATTTAACTTTGTTAAAATAAAATCATATAATAAAGTCAAGATCAATGTTGTGACTGACATGTGGATGTCATTGTGCACATGTTAGTTGACGTCTACTAGAACATGTAATTGACATTGTCACATTTATAGAATGAATTTTGTTCATAATTCCAGCCCTAATTTACTATGACATGACAACATGTTTGACATGGAATTCCCCATGCTACATAGATATTGTATCCTCAATTTAGTCATTCATAAGCCACTAGGTATCCTAAATTCAAAAGAAACTACAAAAATCACCCCATGTTATAAATGAATGTCAACACGACAATTAAACAATAAAATGGAAAAACAAAATATTGGATGCAAATTTGATTATTTGAGATTATTAGAGTTTGTTCTTAAAATTTAGAATATAAAGTTCTAAAATTGTTATATATTTAACAATAAATTCATTACAAACATATTATCTTTTTATGATTTTCATATATCAAATTTAATTTAAATTCATTATAAACATTTAGTCTACAAGATTTATAACCTTATGAAAACATATTTTATATAACTCATTTGTTAAATTAGTTTATATTAAAAATAAATTTTTGAAATAGCATTTTCACATATTGTTAGATCATACAACTTTCATAAAAATAAGGAGATTATAATATAGCATGGAGTCTAAAATTATAGAATAAATAGTAACTTTGTAAACTAAAATAGTATGGAAAAAAAAAGATAATTAATTCCAAAGGTTTTTTACTAATTCACCTAAAAACACTAAAAATGGGCCTCAAAAAAAATGAATGAAATCTCATTCCATCTTACTATTATATTTTAGTAAAAATAGGAGGTTTTGACTACAGTCATGTCCACAAATTTTGAAGTTGAATTTTGGGAGGCTTTTGCATAAGTTAACTTTACTTTTTAGTAAAAATAGGAGGTTTTTGCAAAAGCCTCCCAAATTTTGAAGTTGAATAAAATGTTGGGGGGCATCCAAATTTTGGGTAGCTCTAATTTTGGGAGGCTTTTGCATAAGTTAACTTTACTTTTTTACTTGCTTTTATTGACAAAATTGGCCATGTATTCAAAAAAATTTATAACATTTCAAATTGGGGAACATATACCCAAAAATTCCAATAGGGAACAAGCTTCAAAAAAAGTTTCATACAAAGCCCTTTTTTAATAATTTATGACTTGCACATACAATAATTTTTTTGAAATGTAAATAGTGGAGTTCTAGATTTTAGATGGCCCTAGAGGAGAGAAAAAAGTGACCCAAAATATCAAATTTTGGCAAGTTTGATCAATCTATGTCCAAATTGAAGTGAAGGGCATATTAGGCCTAGCAAAAAAGGAGGCTAGGTTAGGATTACCTAAGCCCAACTCATCATGAATCACTGACATTGGATTGCGCTATCCTTAATTTTGAAGATGTTTCCTACTTCATGAACTATAATTTTATATTTATTCACAATTAAATTCAAAGATATCAAAATATTTGGCAACTATCCCCCAATAGCTTCTAACATTACTTATTTTGCATGTATAGAGATGAAAAAAGAGTTGTTTATATAAATGGAGTGGCAAGAGGTAAAATAACCCATGTGGGATATATAAATTAGAATTACTAGGAGCTCAACCGCTCACAATAAAAGTTAAAAGTAGAAATTGTGTGCAAATTAGAATTTTAGGCCTCATTTTGGCAAAGTAGAATAATTTTTTTCAAGAAACTTCAAACCTAAAAAAAGTTGGGAAATCAATCTAACTTTCATCTCCTAAAAAACATTTGAGAACTCAAGTCTTCAATTAAAAGTTATGGATAAATTTTAAAAAGGGATTGGAAAGAACTTTTTCTTTGACATTTTCTCAAACATCCTTTTTGTGACTTTTGTCCATAACTTTTTGGGGGAGGCTCAAAATCACAAAAAGGGTTTTTTAAATGAAAGTTAGATTATTTTCAAACTTTTTTTATTTCAATATTTTATTATAAAAAAATACTCTACTATGCCAAAATAGGGTTTAAAGTTTTACTTTGATCACAATTCCAACGTTTTGTCAATGAGTGGTCAAGCTCTCATTTTCAAATTATCCCACACCCTTTGAGGAATGATGATAGACAATGAATTTCATTATAAAAATGACCTCTCTACCCTTTTATTCCCACACATGTCAATCAAGCAATTCCTTCATTTTGTCATCAAAAAAATTCTTAATGATAGATTGTCAAATGAAAAATTGGTATTTGACTTGATGGATTCTTTGGGGGTTTGAATTTTCTAAGTTCAAATGTGGTTGAATATTCAAATATGGTTGAATGTTCAAATGAAGCCACAAATCACCCACCTCCCTCCAACCACTTCCTTGTACATTGCAACAAATTCGTGAATCCAAAAAATGTCAAAAAGTACCATGGTTTTTACTTAGTGCAAGAAGTTGGCATAGGCATGGCTCTACCAAGCTCCTTAGTTTGGGCATTGCAATGCAAAATTCACTCTAATGTAAATAAACTTGCCTATACTACTCTCTGTTCATGAAAAATGGCATTTTCTTCCCAAACTCTTCATGGACACATCCAATTGTAAATTTTTGGGTCAGAGCAACAAAATGCACCACATCAAAAAAAAAAAATTAAAATCAATTAAATACTTCCATTTGTAGTGAGGTGTCCAAAATTGCTATGTTGCCAAAAAAACATTGTTTGGTCCCCAAGGGTTAACCCCCAAAGTTCCAAGGTCATTTTTCCTATCAAACCAACATTCAAAATTGTCATTTCTACAACGTTCACCCAAGAAAGCAAAAGAAGTTTTTTAAACATTGTCTTGTAATTTTAGATGACTTGTCTAGGATTTTTTCTTAATACACTTGACTTTTATTCTTTAAAAAATTGTTAAGTAGAAGTAGGTTTAAAATTGAACAAAAAAATAAATTATTAATAACTTTGAGATGGAATTAAAATACAATAATCCTAGTTATACAATTGTTCTAGCAAGCATATTTAACCCTATTAAATTTTTTTTTTGAAAAATGTGAAAATTGCATTAAAAAATGAATCCTATTAGTTTTTTTTGAAGGAGATGCTTAAAGTGCCCCTAAAACAAGATTGTCCATAACTTTCTCATCACAAGTCCAAATAGAATGAATAAAAGCTTCACATATAGAAAAATATAATAATTTTTTAAAAAATTAAAAAATTATGAATTTTTGTGATTTTTTTAATGTTGCCTGCAAACCTCCATTTTTGCTTATTATGCCATAACTTTTGTTCCCGGCACTGATTAAAATTAAAATTTTATTCCTTCAAAGCTTATGTGTTTTTCTAACTTCACAAAAAGTTTCAAAAAATTACAATGAATATTGAGACTGTACAAGCTATCCAAACTTGCCTTTTGGCCCCTCTAGGGCCAATGGGACTTTAGGGGTTACAATGCAAATTACGATTTGTGATACAAATGTTAAATATGGGTACAATATTGAGAATGCAAAGTCCTCCAATCCATTAAGGTAGCAACATCCATAATTGTCACCTCTACAATCTTGAAAATCTTGGGCAATGAATAGATATGATTACAAAGATGTACTACATCTGAACATCAGACCTTGATATTGCTATTAGGTGCTTGTATAAGGTAGTAGGCTCAAGAAGTGATCCTTTAAGGGCTGGTCAGCCTTTTTGATGGTCTTTAGATGCATGGAATTATTTGTCTTTATTTTTCACTTGAAGAAAAATTGATTTGGAACCTAACCCAAGCGGTTTCATATTTTTCAGAGCATTTATGAATTACTTATGAATTTCCAAAGAGTTCTACCATAACACACATGTGGTCTAATCCACTGTAGCATGCAAAAAGTAATAGACAAGGTTTCTAAATGTGACCTGTACTAAACTTAACTCCTATAGTGGCAAGGCCTATTTTTGGTCAAAAATCACTCAAAATTGTCATTTCTGCTCAATTCATCCAAGGAGCAAAAAAAATAGTTTAAAAACAATGTAACCGTAGGATCTTGTACTTTACTTGTATGAGATCATGTGGTAAAAATTTCATGAAGTTTGACCTTATGGATTAAAAGATATTAACATTCAAAGTTTGAGTGAATTTTTTTTTGAATGCACATACATGTTTTAAAAAATGGATGTACATTGGCTCTAATTATGTCCCCTATCAAAGTATGAACAAATAATTGGTAAATGATAAACTGCTCTTTCATCATCAAAGGGGCAAAATTCCAGTCATCTCTTTAAAAATTCACAACTTATTCTCACTTTGTCCAAATAATACGTTTGAAAGTACACATTAATTATTTTTCTCTTGCTAGTAGGGTCCAATAATTTGTTGGATGACTATTAACAAACGTCATGTCCAAATCCCTTAAATTGATGGTTACAGATGCTCCTACTTTACACAACCTATTACAAACACAACAACTAGGGAGAACTCAAGGGGGAATGGACCAAAAAAAAAATGAAGCACACATTTGAAATAAATGCAAATGAGTGTTACGTTTTCCATAAGTCTTTTTAAAATACAAATACATCCCATTTTATTACAGATATATCCTTCCAATGTGTTTCTGGAGATTGCTGCAACAGATGTTCGAAAGAGTTTTCTACACCAGTAAGGTAGTCGGTCCATAAAGCAAGCATCTAAGCACTGAAACTGAATTTTGGGCAGGTGAAACTTCTCAAAGTATTTTTTCCGTAAATTTTCCTTGAAAGAAAAGACTAACTGGCATCTAACCCAAGTTGTTTCCTATTGTTTGGATCATTTTTAAATCAGTTATGAATTTTCAAACGAGATGTGGTATAGGTCCCTATTTATTTTTGTCCCTACGGCTTCCATGAACCATTCACTTGCAGCTCCTGAAGATAAATGGGAAAGCAAAGAGTATGATTGACTCTTGTCATTAAGGTAGGTACACCCAAAACCGCCACTTTTTGCTACTAAGCCTATTTTCTATTATTAGACTGGTCCAATTTTCACATGTTCTTGTTGGCAAGTGAAAGGAGGTTCCAACGTGGCATTTGGATACTATATGCAAAAGTTATTAACCCCTAAAGGACCATTGTCTCTTCGGGGGACAAATTGGATTTTGGGCAGGTACCTACGGGCTGAAATTTAGTCATGATTTTTTGAAACTTTTTTTGAAGATAGAAAAACTGATGAGCTTTGTGGGAATATAATTTTTTTCACATTTGGTGCCCGGAAACAAAAGTTATGACCAAATAAGCTCAAAATAGGGGATGGGGGGCAGTCCGGACAACAAACAAAAAATTACAAAATTTTGAATTTTGAATTTTTGGATTTTTTATCTTGTAGATTATATTTTTGTTTGCATGGAAAGCTTTGATTCATTCCATTTGGACTTATTATGAGAAAGTTATGGACAATCTTGTTTATTAGGCAGTTAGAGCATCTTCTTGAAAAAATAACTTATAGAATTCATTTCTGAATGCAATTTTTACAATTTTTATGAAAAAAAATTTTTACATGATTTTGTTTGCTTGTTAGAACAATCTCACCATTGGGATTAGTGCATTTTAATTCCATCTTAAATATATTAATAATTTAGATTTTCCTTCATTCTCATACCTACTTCTACTTAACAATTTTTTTAAGCATGAAAATTAAGTTTTTTTTTGAAATTTCCTTTTTCCCTAGACTCTCAACTCAATATCACACAATAAGGATTTAAAGCTCAAAACGCTGTAGTGCAAAAAATTGAAGTTAAAAAAGTTCAAAGTCAAATAATCCAGTCCCACAAGGTGCTGAAAAAATTATTTTTTTCACTTTAAACGCAAATATCTTCTAATCTATTTGGTCAAAATTTCTGAAATTTTTTCCACACATTTTTATACTAATAAGGTATAAGATCCTACGGTTGGATGTGTACAAAAAATAATTTTCAAATTTTTTTACTCTTTACTACAGAAATGGCAATTTTGAGTGTTTTTTTGGCAGAAATAAGGCCTTGGTCCTTTAGGGATTAAGGAACAAAGTTTGGTTCTGAAAGCATTTCTTCCACATAGGTACAGAACTTGATTTTGGAGATGTACACAGAGTATAGATGGCGGTTTAAGGTCAGTGGCACATGTGGGTGTGTACCTACCTTAACAATCGGCTTTTTTTTTCTTCTTTTTTTCTCTTTCTATTCATTCAAGGACTCCAAAGGTCCATTTAAGAACCACTTCATATCCATTCCCAACCACCTACCTTATTATATGGGCAGTTCTTAATGCCCAGCTTGAATGTTGAGCCTTCTCCTGCTGCACCATGCCTGCCTGCAACAGTGTTTCTTAGACTACTGTAGTCGTATTATAAAACAGAGCAGTGAGCGAGCAACTGCGAACCCTTCTTTTGGTTGAACATGTCATTGGGCTTCGGTGCCCTATCGTACAAAGTTGGTGCAGCACCATTGGATGCAGACTGGAGAAGCTCGCTTCAGTCCCTTATTTTTCTTTTTAAAGTTGAATCTGCAGTGATGAAAAGCAAAAGCCCTGCACTCATGAACAGGCAGGCAGCTTCGTTGGGCTACCTCACAGTTTCCTCGTGGTCTTCCGTACTGAAGTTTCTGTGGGACTGATGTCATGTGGAATAAAATATAGGGGTGATACAATCTCCTTGGTCCTCTCATTGCCCCGTTTTACCCCTGGGGAAAACGCTGTGGAATTTTTTATTTGTAATAAGATGATTTTTTTTTTGCAAATTCTGATTTCTGATTTGCAATCAGCGGCCCCAAATTAGCTAGGGGGTGGTGTAGAAATATAAAAAATCATGGCAAAAAAAACAGGGGGCTTTTTTTTTCAAAATTAACCTTGGCAGGGCAATGAGGGGGCCGGTTCTCCCTGGCCCTTGGTCTTCTGCTTCCGTGTAAGGTAGAACTACCCAATACCATCATTTACCCAGTTCCGCCACCTAAAGGTTCCTCCCATTTCCGTCACTGGCCCATCTTATTACCACAATCTTATTACTACTCCATGATCATGATGGCGATGCACTGAGGAGCGAACACATCAACCCACGCTTCAACAAGGGTCTGCTGATGCTTCAACAAGGGTCTACTCACAGTTTTACACTTCAGCTTTGACAAAAAAATAATGTTTTTGTAGGAATGTCTCATTTTTTTTGCAACCAACTTCTCTCAAACAATTCTATCTCTGAAAAATATGAGAGCTCATAAATAGCTTCTCCAAAGTACCTAAATTGCAAATCTGTGTGGCAATGGGTAGTTCTACCTTACTTGTTTCTTTTATCAATGCAATTTGACCATGTTTTTTTTAAAATTAAAATTATTATTATTATTATTTATTTATTTTAATAAAAAAATCCATGAAATGAAACCGACTTTCACAACAGAATGGAACCACAAACGTCGTCCCAAGGAAACCTGACATTCAGGGACTGGGCTCTGGGGAAAAGCCTGGCTCCGCTCAAACCAAGATTCTTCCCACCGAAATAAGTTAAGATAGGCCCCAGAGCATTGATCCAAATAGAGGACTACTGTACAGACTTCTGTTGCAGGTCTGCCAAAGGCCAGGGTGAATTGACCCCCTCATTGCCCCTCCAGGGCAAGCCCTGGAATTTTTTATTTGCAAGGCTTAATTTTTTTTTGAAATTCTGAATTAATATTTGCAATCAGAGGCTCCAAATTACTCTAGGGAGATTCAAGAATTGCCAAAAAATTGGCACAACATAGGGGGCTTTTTTGTCAAACCACAGTTGACGGGGGCAATGAGGGGGCCAATTCTCCCTGCGCGGGACTTTAAACTCTGCCCAAGAAATGGGCCTATTTACCCTAGGGGTAAACGCAGGAATTTTTTTGATTCTTCACATAAATCCTTTTTTATCTTCAAATTTTGAGTTCATATTTGCAATCAGAGACCTCAAATTACCTAGAAGAGAATTGAAAAATATACCCTAAACACGGCTCAAAACACGCAGCATGTTTCGACTTTCTAACCTTGAAGAATCCCCAATTATCATGTGGGGCCTATTTTGTGGGCATGATTTAGTGGGGGGGACGTTGAACCTTGCCTTTGAAATGGGTCCAACAGACTAAATTTACCCTGGAGAAAAAATGCAGGAGTTTTTTAAAAAAAATTCACATAGATTTTTGTTTTTGCAAATTTTGAATTCATATTTGCAATCACAGACCCCAAATTAGCTAGGAGAGGTCTGTAGCATACCCTAGACACGGCTCAAAATAAAGGGACATGTTTTTTACTTTTATCCCCCAAGAACTCCAAATTTACCTTGTTGGGCCCACTTTGTGGGCAGGCCATTTAGTGTTCTGCATTTAGTGCCCTGCTTGCCAAATGCAATGTTTTATTTTTTGGGCCATTTGGGAGAAGGAGCCAGTTGTTTCCTCAATACATATTTGCTATCTAGGTACTTTGGAGAAGCTATTTATGAGCTCTCCTATTTTTCATAGATTGAATTGTTTAAGAGAGGTCAATTGCAAAAAAAATGAAGACATTTTGACAAGAATTGAATTTTTTTTTGATTTTTCAAAGCTGAAATGTAAAACTGTGAATAGACCCTTGGTAAAGCATGACGCAGGACGTTAAATCATGCCAACTAAGGTGGGCCCAACAAGGTAAACTTTGTGTTCTAGGAATAAAAGTAAAAAAAATCCCCTTATTTTGAGCCATGTCTAGGGTATATTGTAGACCTTACCTAGCTAATTTGGGGTCTCTGATTGCAAATAAGAATTCAGAAGTTGCAAAAAAAATCATTTGTGGCAAATAATAAATTCCTGCATTCTCCCCGGGTTAAATCCACCTCAGCAGGGCCCACCTTGGTTGGCACGATTTAACATCCTGCAAGCATGACCAGACCATTGTTGAAGCATGGGCTGATGTGTCCGCTCCCCAGTGCATTGCCATCATGATCATGGATGAGTAAGATTGTGGTAATAAGATGGGCCAGTGACAGAAATGGGAGGAACCTGTAAAGGGGGGGAATTGGGTGAATGGTGGTAATGGGTAGTTCTACCTTATCTATGCGGAAACTAGGTGATGCGTAGGTGAAATTTGGCTGCTGGTCGTAAAGTGCAGCACTCATTTGGCCGTTTTGACCCACCAGAAACATGAAAATTTCCTTTACAAAAAATAGCCAACTTCTTTTGGTTGTAGCCAATCTGTAACTCTGCCTCCCATTTGATTGCAAACATAAAATTTTATAGCTGAAGTCACCAAGCTTGAAATTTGACGTACACATGAGCCTCTGTTACGTCATAAGTGCACTTCAGACCCCAAATATCCAATAGCATGTGTTCAAAACATGCTGATAATGAGTGTAGAAGTTGCTGAATCATATGTGTATATGTTACTTCTTCTTTTTTTCATTTTTTATGATATGCCAAAGTGGCAATATAAAATGTTAAAGTCGTACTTCAAATTTCAACACACATCCATATATTGGATAGAAAATATCACATTAAAGTAGTGTATCCATATTGTGTCTATGCTCTAGAAATTGTTCCTACTTTTGTACCGTGAATTGTTATTACAAGAATAGAAAACTATCCAATTTGGGATTTGGGTGCGCAATTTAATGAGTGGTTGGAGACTGTGTTTGATTTTGAAGTTGACAAAATTTTAGTATAAATAATATGGAGTTATGAGTGGTGGGACACTTTGTGTAATCCTAGGCAGTTATATGGATCATGTTATTCAAGTTTAACCCATAAACAATGTGAAGGATGTTTTCTAGCCGATGAATGATAGAGAATCTTTGCAAGGAGGATAGAAGTGCAACTATTCATCCTCTAAATTTTGTGTGAAAAGGTAAGGATATTTTTATAGTAGTTTATCTTCCAATGAGTACCTTTTCATTTCTTTAAGTCAACAATTCATACTGTACCCAAACAGATGATTTCCACAATGACCGGCTCATCCTTTGAGGATTAAGGTTTGTATGCCTTCATTTTTTTTAACTCCATTTGCACTATCATTGGATAGCTCTCTGATATTTTATGGTAGTACCTCACCTTACTATTGCAAGATTTAGAAAATCATATCTAATTCAACAAAAGTTCAAAATTTATGAATCAAATTGTGATGGATGTGTATTCTTCTCTTCTTTCTTTAAAAATCTGTTAGAAAATCCTTTGATCCACATAGAAGAAATCCTAAGCCAAAGTGCTCTTAAATGGGTGGTTTCTACACCTCCTACTTTAGCACATATCACATGTGTATAATTCTATTTTCATTCACAATCCAATGATGTCATCAATTGTTTCAAGTTGAAGTCATAGCATTATATATATAAACTTGAAGAAATATACTATCAAACTTTCTCTTAAAAGTATCATGGTGAATGATAAGTACTATACAATATAAGTGCAAAACAACCATATGAACAGTGATAAAATTTATAAATAACCATGTGTACACTAAAACACAAATAGAATATAGTATTGAAATGGAGCTATCTTTAGAAAATCCAGTAGGGAGATTTGGATTTGAAGGCTCAGGCTTAGTTGTGTCCATTCCAAAACACCAAACAACCCAATGTAATGTCAATGAAGATGCATGAGGTGTCTTCAGCTAATGTCAATTGTTACCTATGTTACAAATCCAAAAAGTCTAATTATAGAAATCAAATGTTAGAAAATAGTAAAGTATAGAAGTAAAGTATGATCCTAAACAACCTACAAAACAATAGACCTTTGCCATTTCTATTCAAATGAAGAGTTGGAAACTCAATAGCCCCACACAAAGATTCACAATTCTATAGAAAATGAAACACCACAGCATAAGAGTGAGAGGTGGCAACGAAGAACCTCCTAAATGTTTATTAGTACAAAGGGAACCTATGTTTGAGGCATTAATGGAGTAGTTATAAGTAGTAACCAAGCTTTGGTTATGAAAATAAATCTTATTAAATAACCACCATTAATGGGTGGTACTCAGTATTGGGAATGTAATTCAAAATCAGAGATCCTATATAAATTACACGGTCTCTACAATGTGATTGGTGATTAGGGATACAACCTCCTAAATTATGTTAAGATCTATGAATGTTGAAGGTTGATAGTTCTAGCATTCAATGTATTAAAGAGGAAATAACCTATATGTATATCCATTTGTTATAAAGAATATTATTTAATTATGGTGTATGATATAGTCACTAAAAATGTATAGGATGTACTTGAAAATACACCTAATGAAGGTAAAAATGGCTAAAGTAGGGAATTTAAATTATTGGAAGATAATAATCAACCAACAAGATCATTGAAGGAGTTATATATTTATATTTGTACCTAGAAATTGGAATGGATCATTTTCATGGTCATTATTTTAGTCATGAGCCATGACTATATGTTTTTTTTAAGCATTTTGAACTCTAAAGGATTAATTTAATTGCCATGAGGTCATACTTTGTTTTTGAGATCAATTCAGCCTTATAAATGATATTCAATTTTCAATGTAATATTTTTGTTACATGACATTGTATATGATCCATCAATGTGAAAAATCTCTATTAATTTTGTAATAAACTATAATTCATGTAATTTTAAATGAATTAGTGAAAAAAATTGGTGAATATAATAAAAACAATTCAATTTATTTAAAATCTATCCAAGAAATAAAAATAGCCATGATAAACAGTGTGAAAATTTCACAAGCAATTTATTTATTTTTAAATCTTGGTAATGACCTTCTTTCAAGTCACCACTATGAAGCTAAATTTAGACTTTGTAAAACAAATTGAATTTTTTAAATAATTTTTATGTTTGAATATGCTCTTTGACTATAGATGTTGATTTTTGAAGAATTTTTGGTAGAGCATCAAATTATTGTGATTTATAAAAGTGTATTATGTACATGAAATTATATCAATTAGAAGACATATTAGAATAATTTGGGATTTTACTAAAGATGAAGGGTAGAATGAGCAACATTAATTTATAATTTAAATTTAAAATTTGGTTCTAAGATAAAAAAATCCAAATGAAATACATTTAATTTTGTATTATTCGGATTCTAATATACAAAGCTTTCAATTGCAATAATTCATGGATTTTTTCAAAGTTTTGAAATGAATTAGATATATAATTTCTTAGGCTTTTTTCTTAGTTCAAATTGAAACCAAAAATAGATACTTAAAAGTTACAATCAAGTTTGACTAAGGTGCATCCTTGTCAGGGATGCAAAGACCTTTAAGGATTAAAAGACAATGATTTTAAAGAAAAAAAAAGTTTAGTAGAGAGAAAGATAATTATCGGGAAGTAACTATAATGTTTTATTTCATTTTTATGATGAGATAATTAATAACTCGTGAAATAATAAAAATTAATATAAAATAGTCAATTATCAAGTATGATAATAAAATAGTATTTGCAGCAATAAAATAGAAATTTTGACAAATAATCGAATTATATTCATGAGTACAAAGTATGAATTAAAAAAATAATTATGTTGTGAGTAAAATATTATTGAAAAATTATTGTCAAAAGATTTACGATCATAAATTATTCACATAGTTTGGGATAAGAAATCCCTACATTAGAATTTATTATATATATATATATATATGGCAACATGTTTTTAATGTACACATGTTTGAGTGGTTTTTGACAGAAAATCAGCTCTTATCTTCTAAGTGTTTTCCTTATCATGTGAAAGTGATCAACAAAGTTTTATCACTTCAAGTTATACTCAAAGGGTACTGTATCTCCATATCCACGTGGAAATTTACAATTGTTTATTTATATGCAATCCAATTACTATGGAATTGAATTTATAGCATTGTAAATTCATTCTTCATTTTGTTTTCTTCTACTATTATTTATAATAATATTGCTACCAATATTATAAAAAATCAAGATAGTGCACACAACAACATTCTAAACATCTCAAATTACACTATTTGGTGAATCTATACATGTAAATATGAGGGATGCTATTATGTGAGTCTATAATTATGGGCACACAAGAACAAAAGACTATACACCTATGTTATAGGTGTCTATATTATAGAAATCTTCCATGATTATAGATCACTTATGTTATTGATACCTATATTATAGGTGTTTATATTGTAAGCACCTTTAATGGTCGTATGATATCTTTTTACATGTGTGTTCAAAGCTTATATGCTCACATTTCTATGCTTACATGTTGTACTCTCATGTCCTGTTCGTGTTAGCATCATCATAAAACATAAGTTGAGGATTCAATTTCAAGATCTTGTGAGTATAAACACTTTCTATTTTGGTGAATCATCCAAACCTTTAATCTAGATGATATTTTGATAAGCTTTCTATTTGTATTTGTTATCACACTATCATGGGTAAACAACTCCATACACAAATATTGTAAATATAAATGTCAATTTAATGGTTGTATTAATTCGTCATATTATCATATTATATTTATTTGATTTCTAATTGATGGTTCACACATTGGCACTACACTCGTCATATAGGATTTAGTCTAGTTATACTTGGGTTTTTGCCCATGGTGCCAAAGACATTGTTTTTTTGGTATATCTTCTTTTGGATACATTATCTTATACACAAAGATATCTCTTACTTCTTATAAGTTTTCCTTCATTCTCAATTGGCTACTTGGTTGTTCTACTACAACTTCACCATTGTTACTTTCATTGTTTCAAGAGCTCTACATAAGCCTCTAAATGGTTTCTTCTATAGGATAATCTTTCTACAATTCAAGAAAGTCTTGCAACCTCAATGCTAATTGTTTCACTATAATCATTTAAATCCTCATTGTCAAATCTCTCTCTATACACATATTATAGTCAAAGTGATTTAAAATCCTTTTTACAACTTAAAGATATACTAGCCAAAATTTGGTTTACAAACATCTTATTATTTGATTCTTGATGATCAAGAGTTGAATTTTGGGTCCATACAATTTAAAACAAATTCTTGTACACATTGATTTCCCTACTTTTTGTCTAGTATGGATTTTTGGAAAATCCTCTTTGCATGTGTTTATTAGTTCAAAGAGTAGAAGTTTGTTTAATCTTTAAAACTATACTTTTTAAGTTAAACAATGATCTTAAAATAAATAATTTCAATAAATAAATAAGACTATAGTTTTGAAAGATCATTTTGATTTGAATTTTGAATTCAAAACTCATTTCAAAAGATTTTTGTTTGAAAATCATTAATAATCGATCCATAATCAATTAATCTTTTTTTGAATTCTCTCCATTTCCATTTATTTAATAAATATTGGATAGTGCAATGAAATTACCTATATGATATAATCCATTGGTCATTTTGACAACCCTTGGTTTGTTAGGGTTTGTTCCAAGGATTTGATGTGTGAAGATTTTTTATTCAATGGCAATTTTCTTTTCTCTTTTTGAAATGTTTGTAGAATGTTTTTAAATGTGGAACAAAATTGCCAAGATTAATTACCAATATTTTTTCAAAGTACACTAATATTGTTAGATTGGAATGAATGAATATGAATCTAGATGGATAAATGAGGTTCAATCCACAACTAACATATGCTAGGATGTAAACACCTTAATCATTCTAGTTCTAGCTAAAATGACATGTTATACTACATCAAAAATTGAAATAAAATTCTTAGGTTAAACCCTACACTTGGGATCAGTGAGCACTTTCCCTTGCCTCAACTAGGGATAAATGTAAAAATTTGTCCTTATTTTATAGTAGTTAATTTTATACTTCTCTAACGATCTTGAAAATTTTGAGTCTTTAATCCCAAATATAATTTTTTTTTCAAATTTAATCATCTATTATAATTAATAATTAATATGAAATACATTTCAATATTTTTTCAGGGTTGAAATTGGATCATTGAAGGAATCAATTGACTTAGTTCTTCTACACAAAATAGTGAAATTACGTTGCCTTACTAGTTAGATTGCATGACTTCAAGAAAGTTACTACCTTCATCCCAAAATAAATCCAAGGTCTCTTAGAAATGGTTAGATTAGGTGGGAGTAGCTCTTATTTTCAAAGGATTTTGTAGTTATTGTAACTTCTACAAACCTTGACTAGGTGTAAAAGAATGGAAGTCAATAGTGAAGTGGCACATGTTGAAAACAAGCGATGAAATTGACAAATTTTTTTTCCCTTTTTGGAATTGCTCCAGTGGTATTAATTTTGATCATTCTCCAAGCAATGTTGGTGTAGTGATGTCCATTGATGTCCTCTATATTCAATTCTAACAATGTCTTATGAATCGAGTCTAAGAAATTTTCAACAAAAGATTTATTAGTAGTAGCTTTTGTATAGTTGTGGATTGAATTCTTTGCCTTTGGTTGGTTAGAGGTTGCATTTCGATCCCCTTTGTAGGAATTAAATTGTTGTAAAGTATATGGAATGTAGTATTTGTAGATTTTTTTGCTTTTGGGTGTTTGAAGCAGCTTTAGTCATTGTCCATTGAGTTGTGGAGAGCAAATCTTGAATTTAATTTGGGACAAATATATTTGGAAACCCCGGATTTATTTTGGGATGGAGGTAGTACTTTGTAAGCCATCGAAGTCAACATATGCTTCTACAGATATTTCCATTTGCACACATAAAAGTTCATGAGTCCTAATTACAATTCGAAATTGATACATTCTTGAACAATAACAATAAATATTTATATAGTATTGAATGTCGAGAAATTAGTGAGGGGCAACCTAATTTCACTATTTTTGTCTTAATCCAATAGAATCCAAAAAGATGAAAAAAAATCAATACCCCCCCCCTCCCCCCCCCCCCAATTTAAAAAAATCCAAAAAAAACTCAGCCACTCCCGGCGAGCCAGCTCAACCGGATTACTTTCCCCCTCCATATGGGCACTAAAAGCTTATAAAAGTTTATAAAAGGACACAGTACCGGATTCCATTCAAATTCCCCTCGAGACGGATGAATGAAAAAGGAGAAAAAGCATCATCGAACGAACGTCTCCGTCCGTCCATTGGCAGTGCTTTCAGCTGGCTGGTGTGATTCTGCTGCTGCTCTTGCCTTGGCTCGGTTGTCGCAGTCAGTGGCAGCTTCCCCTCACACCGTCTCTTTCCTTGCCCGGCGGATCCCCTTCTGCTTTCCCAACCTTGCTCCTCACGAAGTCTCGCAGCTGCGGCTTCTCCGTGTGCGCATTTAAACTCCGTGTACTCGAAGTTTTGCGCCTCCTCTTTAAATACAGAAGCTATTATTTCGACGGACTTGTCGCAATCTTTCTGCAGCTATCTCTCGCTGCTTTTCCTGTTACAGTACCCCGTTTCTTCCTTTTTGCAGAGCGGGAGCCGGCTTGGCATTGGATCTCGCTTTGAGGTTTAAGCTGCTTTGGTGGCAAGGGGAACGATGTTGATGGCGGTTGAAGAGTGAGAGGGCAAGGGGCATTTGTTGCTTAATTGGGAGAAGCGTACAGGAGTACTTTGGAGCAATGGTGATGCTTGAGCTCGGTTGGTGAGGAGTTCACGTGAGTGAAGACGATCGAGGTTGGAGATTATCAGTATTGTGGTGTGGTGTGATCTTTCTACATTTGTGTGAATGGTTATGTTTTTGGAAGTTGGCAGGGGTGTGCCGCATTGTTTGGATACAGTCGTGAACTGTTTACAAGAGGTGTCGGAAATTGTACGAGGAATAACGGTGTGAGGTTCAAGCTGTGAGGTTTGTGTCCCTGTCGCTATCGTGCGGTTGTTGAAACGGCGTACTCTGTCCTTGCATTCTGAGCTTTGAGAGAGGCTTGGGACGTTGACAAGTCTTCGAGAGAGCTCAGTAAATCACCCGATGAAATAGCAACTTCGGACCGGGTCTTTATTCTCGCATTCGGGAAGCTTTGCAGCTGATTTCGAGCAAGCCAGCAGGGAATTGGATTGATTTGGTAGGTGTTCCAGATTTATGGTGAGAGCGACGTCATAGGTAGTTTCGCATCAAAGAATCTGAGTCCATTAATTGAAGCGGAGGGAATATGATAATTTTAGTGTGGTTCTGTCCGCAATGTCGAGGAGGAATCTGTACGTTGTTTTCTAAATGTGAGCTCCTCATCTCGTGACTGTTTCAACAGTAGCTCCTAATATTTCTCAATCGTGTCAACGTTTGGGTCGATGCAACGTTGCAGCAAGTGGTGTTTCTCTCTTTTCTTTTGACGTACAATGCAACTCTGTATGGAAGTATTTTCCGTGTCCAGAGCTCGGTTTTGAGCTTCCTGGAATTCGAGAAGCAAAATCGTGTTAGATGTTCTGCCGGGACTTGTCTAATCGTCGGCTTGAGCCTCTATTTTGGAGAGAGGATTACAATCTTCATCACTGTTTTTTGGAAAGTTTCTGAGCATCTTCTGTGTTATTTAGGACTTTCGTGTGGTCGAACATGTGCTGGTCTTAGAATTTTCTATTCGTAAATGGTTGTGATTCACACCATTGAGTTTTTGGTGCGTACCAAGGTCAAGGGTTTATAGCACAAGTACCATTCCTATTGTGGATGATCTACTACTTCTATTTAAAGTCGAGAAACATTAGGACCAGGGTTAGTCTCACAGTCCTTGAGGAAACATGACTAAGGAGAGGTTTATGAGTGGTTCATGCATTAGTAGGAACCCCTCACATTTCAGTGGCTATTGTGGAGCAAACCAAGCTCCTTTAATTACAATTTCCTTCCTAGTTCTCTACACAGTTTTAATTACAATTTCCTCACAAAATTGAAATATTGAGATGCTGTGGTTCGTGTTTCAGGGAGTTCGAAGAGGAAAGGAAGGGAGAGATGAAGGTGGCAGTGGTGGGAGTGGGGGTGGCGGGGCTCACAGCTGCCCGGACGTTGGCAAAGGCAGGCAGCCAGGTGACCCTGTATGAAAAAGAGGACTACATAGGAGGACATGCTCGCACTTTGCACGACGGAGGAGTGGGGCTAGATACAGGTCAGTATTTTTTTTAATGCAATTTACGTTTTTTTTCTTTCTTTGTCAGTTGGAACCCTTGCGATTTGCATTACGGGATTATTAATGCGGTTTTTGAAGAAAAATCGCTGGAATTTGATATGTTGGTATTCAGTGCAGATGCTTTTAGATGAGGAAATGTCATTTCATTCACATTAGGCATATTTCATTATACTTGTAGAATAAATAAATAATTGCTTCATCACTATAGCAACTAGATGTCATCTTAGAAAAATGAAAAGTAATCACTGAATGGCAGGCTTCATGGTGTTCAACCGGGTGACCTATCCCAACATGCTTGAGTTTTTTGAGCAAGCTGGAGTGGAGATGGAGGAGTCCGACATGTCATTCTCGGTCAGCTTAGATGCGGGCAGAGGCTGTGAATGGGGCAGCAACAGCTTGGGCAGCCTTTTTGCCCAGAAACGCAATCTCGTCAACCCTTCCTTTTTGCAAATGATTCGTGAAATCGTGCGGTTCAAACAGGATGTGCTCAGGTATAAATATGCTTTTGAACTGTTGACCTCCTGTTTGAAAGCCAGTTGTGGAACTTTTGTTGTCATAGGTCCCCTTTTTTGCATTCATTGCATTGATTTTTTTCATTCACCACGTAAATAATAATAAGGGTAACGCCGGTCTGAAAGACTGGCGTGTAGAAAGCGTCTATTGAATGGCTCGTAACAGAAATATACCTATTTTGGTTGTTGCATGTTTTCCATTCTTCGTTTTCCATTTGATTCTTCTGCCATATTTTTCACGATTCTCTTCAATTGAGTGTTTACATAAGTACTTCCAAAAGGATTGTCTTCCAACTAGTTACAAGATTATTGTGGTGTTGTTGTAAACGTCAACATTGTTTGTTACCTAAACCAAGAGGATTTCTTTATTCAAATCTTATTTTCTTATCTAATGATATAGCTCTAGTGAAGAAGCATGTTAAAGTTCTACAAACTTAGCTAGTGAAAAATCCATCTTTAGGGAAAAGCTATAGTTCAACATTCCTTAGTTTAGAAAAAGACATTGAATAGAATAAATGGTGCAACATCTTGGCATTATGGTTTAAGTGTGATAATTCATTGAAAGTGCACAAAGCCATATGCACTTCTTATTTACTTATTATCTTGTTGCATCCTATAAACCTTTGATATTACATCTATTGTGCAGCCTCTAGCATGGAAGTTAAAGTTAGAGGGGGTAGATGGCTATTCCAATGTCTTTGATGATTATTTTGTGTAAGAATTTATTCTTGATGTGAATTTTTGGGAGTCATATGCACTTTGATATCTAAATGCCCAAAGGAGGTGAAGTAAATCTTCAAGGGAAGGCAACAAATTGTTCAAAAGAAGAAATCATACTTGATAGATTTGGAAGGTCAATAGGTTTTGAAAGTTACTATAATTGACTATTAGCCTCCAAAGTGAACATTCTATTTTTGTTAGAACACTTAGGTTTAACTTATTTGACTCAAACCAATTGATCTATCTATTCATGCCATTCTTTAATATGTGGGAGATATGCAAAAGGGACTAACCCTGCAACTGTTTTGAATGGGTGGATTGTTTTGCACTCTTGAAATTATAGCAATAATTTTGTGTGGATCGTTGCATGACAGCTACCTAGAGAAGCTAGAGGCTGGAGATGAGAGCATTCCAAAGGAGGAAACGCTGGGAGAGTTTATTGTCTCACACAACTACTCCAACAAATTCCGTGATTGTTACCTGGTAAAAGAGTTCGTAAATCAGTTCTCAGTTCCATGCTGTGGTGTGTGATCTTAAATCCTCTTAATGAATTTTGTCCAACGATGGAAGCAAAGGAGGAGACTTTTTTTCTTCATCAAAGAAATAATATATTTTTCTACTGATTATTTCTTTCAGTTTGCCTGAGGAGTGATTGCGAAATTTGCTGTGCTGGAACAGGTACCAGTGTGTGGCTCAATCTGGTCATGCCCAACCGACATTGTACTTGATTTTTCTGCAGAATCTATCTTTACTTTCTGTAAAAATCACCATCTGCTCCAGGTACAGCTTCTGCCCAAACTGGTTTCTTGACTTGTTGCTCAAATCTCAGGCCCCTCGACTGAGAAGGGTTTTCAACAAGGGCGGTAGAACCGCGAGGGCTTTTTACCAATTTGAACTAATGAGAGGAAAGACATGAGTTGCTCCATCTTGCCATAACTTTCAGTAGCAACCTTTCATCCCCAATGGAATGATGTGGAATATTCCACATCATATCAGTAACTACAAAGACACTTGGCGGAAATGTCAGAGAGCTTTGGAAATTTGTAAGTAGGTTGCAGCAGCAGGGTAGCAGAATATTAAAGAGATTAGTCAGTGGTAATCATGTAGTTAGTTAACTTTAAGGCTGGGTGGGTGTAATTATTGAAAACTTCTAACTTATTTGGATAGTGTCAGAACATAGGAAAGACAAAAACAAGTTCGCAGTCGGCCATGATGTGTGTAAACTGAATGCTTAAGGGAAGGACATTAATTGTGGCACAATCTCCAATGCAGTCGTGGCACATTATGATTGGCTGCAGTCTTGGTTGATTTTACAACCAATCTATGGTTGGAAACAGGAGGACCTATATGACAAGAATATGTCAAACAAAATCTTCAACTAAAAAATTCATAGTAATTGTGTTTTGAGAAATAAAATTCTGAAAAATATGGAATCCTTCTAAATTCTATTTCTGTACATGGGAAAATTTCTCCACTCAAGAAAACAGCACTCTAGATATGCAAAATTGCTTAAGTGGTCGGAAATGGGTCGGCTCCCTTAATGATTCAGTTCAGTTAAGGACAGTTAGTTTCCTTCTCATATGTTTCAAAATATTTAAAAAAAAATGAACTGACTCACTAATTACTATGCTAAAGATTAAGCTTATGCTAAAACTAAACAATTCAGTTGCAGCACATGGACGGCGTGAATTGTGGGGATGAAAATTCTTTTGTTGTCTAAAAGTCCCTGAATTAATCTTATTTTATTTGAAACGTCGTTATTGGAAGAGAAGCAGAATTGGTAATTTATTTTGCTAGAACTCAGATAAAGATCTCGACCTGTTCACTCGGACCTTATGGGAGTTTGTTGTTTTCTCGGACAAGTACGTATGTCCCTCAGAATATTGAGCACTTTTTCGTTGAATATGCAGCTCTTTGGGCGTCCACAATGGTTAACCGTGAAGGGTCGCTCTGAGACGTACGTTGATAAGGTAATAAGTCAGTTTGAGGTATTCGAGTGTACATCTGAATATTGTAACACTTGTTTTGAGAGACCTAAAAGTGCTCAAATGGCCCAAAGTTGTCACTTCCATACTTCCATGTATTTAGGAGTTAAAATAATTCATTAAAGAAGCTTAAAAAAAAGTAGCAAAATGAACAAATAGAAGGAAGCATGTCCTACATTCTTGAACAATAGAAGTATGTTTGGAGAATTACTATAATTGACTATAACCTTGTACACGTGGGGGTTGAAATTGACACACATGGTTGCAGATGGTAGCAGAGTTGGAAGCTCTAGGAGCAACAATCCGGAGAAGTTGTGCAGTAACCCGAATTAGTAGCACTTCTCAAGGTAATATGTTGTACAAGACCATCTTAGATTGCAAGCTTAGAATTTGAACCAACGTCATGTACAGCAAGGATGGTGTGGGACAACAAGCTTAGAACAAACCTTTGAATTTACAATGCATTTGAGGTAACAAGTGTCTAATTCACCTCAATGAGGTACCTTGAAACCTTGTTATTTCAAATGTTTTAGCATACCACGTAGGAACCTTGTAAGTGTGACTTCTTCATGCTTATTGTTGCCACTTAGATTAATGTAAAGTTGACTTTGACCAAAATAAGGTAAATGGAAGAAAAAACATTTATTGCACCAATCAAAGTGTTTGATGTCTTGTTATTGCTCATTAGAGTTTCCTCAGACGAGTATGTGGGCGTATGCATTCAGGTATTGAGGTGGAAGACGTTCATGGACGAGTGGAATTGTTCGAAAGATGCCTAGTAGGGTCTCATGCCCCTGACACATTGCAAATGTTGGGAGAAGGGGCTTCGTTTGAGGAACGCACTATTCTTGGTGCTTTCCAATATAATCACAGGTAATGATATCTGAAGAAATATAAAAGTTAAAATCTAGTCTACAACTGAAAATATTTCAAGTTTTCAGTGTGATTCGGCAGTTAAATTCACTACAAGAAGATGTATCTTAAACCCACAGATTCACGTTGGTTTGGACGACTTCATTCGGAATCCTAAAATAAATAAAACAATAATCAACAGATTGGTTCTGTGCATTCTCTTGCAATCTGTTTTAATTTTTGCAAATTTGTTGTGTGAACAGATGGTGAAGGTATTTTTCCTCGTTACCATATTCGCTCATAGAACCATGTGTTTGTTTGGCAGCACTATATACCTTCACCGGGACGACAAATTCATGCCTCGGAGTCAAGCTGCATGGTGTGCTTGGAATTTCTTAGGTGACCCCAATGGTCAAGTCTGTGTCACTTATTGGCTTAACATTCTTCAGGTTAGCCACCTTGCAAGCCTGATCTACAACAATAACTTTGATCGATACTATGATGGAGGAAGAATTGTGTGCAATAACTTTAATCGATACTATGATGGAGGAAGAATTGTGTGCAATGGATCTTAATATGGTGGTGTGACTTTTTGGTAATCAGTTTTCTATGGGTAGATATGGTGGAATGGTGGTCGTGTGCAATGGATCGTAATGATCAGCTTCACCCTGAAGTGCCCAAATTGTCAAAGTGGTCGCTTTCATATCAATAGGAGTTAAAATGAATCATTTAAGAAGTTTCACAGAGGATACATAATTCGCCAATGGAAAGAAGAATTCATTCCCTATATTTTTGAACAAATTTTATTTATTTTGAAAGCTACTATAATGGACTATTAGCTTTCTACGTTTAAATTGGACACTTAATGAATCTTCACTAGCATTTGCAGCAGATATTTGCTGTCAATTGGTTACCAAAATGAAGCCTCAAAACTGGATGAACTCTTTTGTTTTTTGTTGCACAGAATTTGGGCAACACAGGAAAACCATACCTTGTAACTCTGAATCCTTCGGAAGAACCAAGAGATGTTGTGAACATCTGGAGGACCAGCCATCCCATTCCTTCTCCAAGGGCCACCAAAGCTATCAAAGCGTTTGGAAGTATTCAGGGCAAGCGAGGCATATGGTTCTGTGGAGCCTATCAAGGTGTTGACCATCTTCCCTTCCAATGCAATCCAGCTCATTGTAGAGTGCTTGGAATTGGGGTATTCATATTCCTAATTTTGCAATCTTAATATTATTTAGCAATGGAACCCGGGTGTCTTGCAGAAAACGATAATTTGATTTGGTCCATACTTCAACACAGATTAAAATATGGTTCACAATGATTTGTGGTCCAATTTGAGATAATATGGTTCAAACTACCTCTTTGAGGTCGATTGGGCATTTTGTCACCTAAAATGCATCACAAGGGGTTGTAAAAGCAATTTAGTATGGTAAGCTTGTTCGTTCAAGTGGAAAGCTTGTTGCTTTGACTTGGGCAATCTAAAGTGATCTTCAGTTGACCGTGGTTTTAGATGGCTGACGTCTGTGCGGAGATATTTTCTTCTCGTGTAATGATGAAGTCCTCATGCTGGAGGTGCTTGGATGCAGGGCATGGTTTTCACGAAGATGGACTCAAGGTGCTTCATTCTATCCTGCGCAAATGTTTCTTACCTGGGATTGATTTCAATGCAGCAAGTCGATTCGTTGCCTGTATCGATAGTTACAAATTCTTGAATTTCGAGAATTTCTATCTACCACTTTTGATGGGTTAGGGTGCTTGATGTAGGCGGGATTGGAAGCCGCATCTGACTTGCTTGGCACGCCGTTCAAATCATTGCCACTGGTGAAACAAATGGTGCCCACGTATGTCGAATCTGCGGCCCGCACCGTGGTGACAAGTTTCTTGCGCAAATATATCCGGACTGGACATGTGCAGTTAATACATATTTCCTCATCTCATAGAATTAAATTGATTGAGATCATTTTCACACTGCACCGAATCCAAGCAAGTTGGGATTAATGCGTTAACTTAAAAAGTTTGTTTAGAGTATGGCAATATCCCATTTCGGGGGATCGCCCGATACAGATCCCAGTGCGTCCCGCTGGGAGGCATGGCAATGTGCACTGCACGCCAAATGAAACTACAGGGTGCACTGTGTCCTGCGCACTTTCCTCATACTGGGATTTAGAGTAGTTCCTTTTCAAGAATATTTGAATACTCATTAATGTTCTGCATTCAACACCAGACTGACATTCTCAGACTCATGCACCAGATTGCTTGAGGATGGAGGATCAGTTTACAATTTCGTTGGTGAAGAAAAAGGATCTGTCTTACGAACCAGCATACGTGTTCATAATCCCACCTTCTACTGGAAGGTCAGTTAATACTCCCTTACTTCTTTAATTCGATTTCCTGGTGTTCCAAAAAATTTAGTTTGATATTTTGTTGGAACTTGTGCTACTATCAATGATAGTGTGACTAGTGTGCAGGATATTCCAGAATCTGTTTTTTAAAAAGGTCATACTAAGTGTACTAACTCTGAAGCAAGGAGCTATGAAATAACCGAAGTTTTTCTTCACTAGTGTTTTGAAAGATTTTCTCATTTTACAGTCTTCATCTTCTACTTGTGATTCTACCAAATAGTGATTCTACTATACTGAGCTGCAGTGGTTATTGCCTGCTAGATCTCTACAAGACAAGACCTGGGGCTTGCTGATGCGTATGTAGACGGGGATTTTTCTTTTGTGGATCCAAAAGAGGGTCTCCTCAATTTCTTGCTTGTAAGTTTCTTTGTGCCAAGTGACTTGGGTACCTGCTGCTGGTTGTAAAGTGTAATGTAGGCAGAAACACGATTTCAGTAATATTACATGTTTCCGAAACTTTTAGACAACGTCTTTCACATGTTATTTAGAAGCGTTTTTGCATGATTATTTTGACCATAACAAATCCTCGCAATGAACCATGGGGAAAATTTTCTTAATGAGATAGTCTAAATCAGTCGCAAAAGGGACGGTCTTCTGGCATCAGGTTACGATTCTAGAGATTAGTCCCATATGGGCACGAAGCTGGTACCCATATCGACTTGTACACCACGGTATTCATATTCGTGCGAGAATACCTCTTTTCCACAAATGAACGTTTCTGAAACAAATTTTACTGAAAATCTTGTTTAGAGTTTTGACCATGCGATAGTCACAGGTTGGTGGTCTAACCCTAAACCCTAATCAAGAACAACATGAATGCATTTACAGAGCTGAAATCACGCCTTCCATTTGATGCAGATTATAATTGCAAGCCGAGATATTGACCGGTTGTCTGCGAAACAAACTGCAGCAAAGTATGTCACCGAGACACTCGTCTTTCCACATTTGTATTGTTGAGTCTGTTTCCCATTTGCAGTGGAAGTCAGAAGCAGCAGCAGAGATATACGAACAGTGGGTGCATCTTATGGCATACTTACGTTGTTGGGATTTCGTGTGTTATTGCAGGGGAACTTGGTGGAGTCCGGTGCTTCTCACATCTGCATTTGGTTCAGCTACATCCTACTTACGGCATGTTTTGCGTGGCAATTCCCTTACCAACACACGCCGCAACATCTCCCAACACTACGACTTGGTCTATTCTCTTCTCTTTGCTTGGCTTCTTGTGGTGATTCAGTATGGAATGCTACTAAGTTTATGCGTTTTTCCAGAGCTTGAAACATGCATTTAGAAACTAACGCACCGTTTTTATGCATGTGTCAGAGCAATGAGATGTTCTCTTTATTTCTGGATCCGACCATGACTTACTCCTGCGCCATTTTCAAGGTAGGTCTCGGGACTGTCGTCTCCTCATTTTTGAATATGGTTACAACACCTAATTGCATTCCTTACTCAAAAGCTACCCCTTTATATATTTACCTAAAATGTACATGTTCTGAACATGAGAGCCTAGGGTTGATTTTAGGTATACATATGATAATCAGTTTAGGAATTCACAATTTATTCATATGGTGTTAAATAATTGTATGCTAAGATTTGGTTGAATTGCCTTTCAATGACAATACGGTTGAATAGAAATAAGGTCTAATGATAGTCGCTACACTCATGTACATATTTGAAAGCTTCTACGTGTACATATCTAAGTATTTCCAGTCATACTACAAATGTCCAATGCGGACTTTTGGCACTGGGTGCTCGTGCAGGGACCGGAAGAACCATTAATTGATGCCCAGATGCGTAAAATTAACCACCTTATTGATAAGGTACTTCTTCCCTTCCCTTTGTCACGTCGTTTGAAACAGTTCAGGTGCTTTACACATGGAGCTTATTTTTTCAGTTCAAATGAATGGGAACTTCAATAATTTTGGATCTGTGTTTGCAATGTTGCGGTCCACGCCGATTCACTTCATTTGTATTCCGTTGATCGCAAGAGATTCCGTAGTCGTTTGGCCTGCATAACTCTTAGTTCTCTAAAGCCTTGGAGAACTTTGGGTTTGTATGAAAACAGACTTACTACAATGTTGATTGAGTGGTGCATGTGGTACCTTACAATCTGTAGTGGGTGCTGACAAAAGCCATAGCACACATGTAATACTCAATCTAGTAGCATAGACTACGACAAAAAAGTACGAAAAATGTAAAACTAGAGCCGTATTTGTTGAGTACGAAGCAAATGTCGGCGTGCCACTTGTGGCCCTAAAAAGTTGGAATTGGCTACAAGATGCAAAATATGAAAATATTTTGTTAGCGCATATTGTGAATCTTGAGAAATGTATTTTCCGGATGGTGGACTACCCGGAAATGAATTTAATTCACGGACCAAATGTGCCAAGTTTTCTTATAATGCTACTTCTGTTGCAGGCACGGGTAGAAAGCACACATGAGGTGTTGGAAGTTGGCTCTGGATGGGGAGCTCTAGCAATCCAGTTGGTGCGCCGAACCGGATGTCACTACACTGGCATCACGTTATCTCAGGAGCAATTGGAGTATGCCCAAAATGTTGTGAAGGCGGCCCGACTAGAGGTTCGCTGCATTTCTTCCATCAACATTTAGGGAGTGCCAGAGCTTGCAATTTGTATTTGCAAGATTTACCATTTCTTTCCAAATTAGTCTTATATTTATCGGTTTTGAATCTGCTAACTTCATCTTGTGTTTATATATGTAGGACAAAATCACGTTCCAATTGGTCGATTACCGAAATGTACAGGGTTACCACAAGTTCAACCGTATCATATCTTGGTAATTTTCAAGACTTCTTAGTTCGATGGATAGATTTTTAAGCTAGTGCCCTAATTTCGATGAGTATTATTTTACTATCTAGATTTATCACGTTTGGGTACATGCTCAGAATTATCCGATCTTTCCTTAATTCACTATTGCACAACTGTCGGAGAACTGTGGTCTTGCATCATGATAACAGTACAACAAAACATCACTTAATCTGACTTTCGACAAATGAAAGATTTTGGTCACATGGGTGGTCAATCCTTGGGAATTGAATGGAACTTGGGGACGAAATCTGCAAAGTTTTCTCCTAATGCAATACAAGTCAACTACTTGATAGTATGACGAAAGAGTGTTCAAGAGATAAAGACGTTCTCAACGTGCAGTGAGATGCTGGAGGCCGTAGGACACGAGTACTACGCGGAGTGGTTCAGATGCTGTGATGACCTTCTCGCCAAGGATGGCCTCGTTGTTGTCCAGGTACCCCAAAGAAAAATAAATTTCTTTAACTAACTGAGTTCCTTGTCAGAATTTCTTTCATTATTTAATCTATTGTTATTCTATTCACTCGTCTACAAATGGAGGTGGCAAGTCCGAGTTTATGTCCTTACAGTTTAGTATCGTCTGCCTTACCTGTGGCAGGTGATTTCAATACCAGAGGAGCGATATGATGTTTACCGGCAGAGTTCGGACTTCATTAAAGAGTACATTTTCCCGGGTGGTTGCTTGCCTTCTTTTGCAGCTCTTACTGCAGCTATGGGCTCTGGTTCCTCCTTCTGGTACAGTCTCACACGCCCTTCCTCTAAAACATCAGTTTTCACAGTTCCCCTTTCCTTTCAATCCTCTTAACATTATTAAGCAAGTCAAGACTTTCCCCAGTCAATGGTTATAAGTAGAATATTCTGCAGTTGTCAGACTCTCAACCTGAACCAAGTAGAGACTAGCTTCAGCTAGATAAGCTACATTGTTTACTAATGACACCCATATGCCTCTTTCAAGAACAAATGGGCTTCTGAATGCACCATCGCATTTCTTCACAATTTGAAATGCGGAAATCGTTCAATCAGATGTGTTTTCAACATGGCAAATTCTGAGGCTATTAATACAGGGAATGTTCAGTTACAGAGTGTGTTAGAGAAGGTTAGATAAGACTCTCGATGAACTGACATAAATCATTTTGTGTTCCTTGCTACCAGTGTGGAGCACATGGAGAACATTGGCATCCACTACTGTGAGACTTTGCTCAGATGGCAAGACCAATTTCAGAGGAATCGCAAGTAAGTGCTTGTTTCTTCACTTGCTGATCTTCTTTGTGCTTTAGACTTTCATTCCATCATAGCTATAGTAATTGAGATGCAAAGGAAGTACTCTGAATTGTCTGTTGTTGGAGGTAAACCAATTTGTCCTATTGGAGCAAAGACAAAACATAGAGGTTCATTAGGGTCATTATAAAATTTCATTTTGGGGGGAATTAGTACAATACAGAAATATTTCAGCCTACACTGATTTCAATATTTTACAAATATTGTGGCTTTGGCAAAGTAGTGTTACACATTCTAATAGGTCAAATGAGTGTAGTTCTACTTGTATAACTGCATGAACCAAGATAGAGAGTGAGTTTTATCCTTATGCCTTCTTATAGAGGTAGACTCTAACCCTAAATAGGTCATTTTAAAATTTTCAAGTCATTTGGATAATATTAAATTTTTTTATGGTATTTTAGGCATCAAATGACTTGTAGTAGTGTCCAATTGCTTTTATGATATTGATTTTGTTGGTGCCACTAATTTTGTGCCCTCACTAATAGAAAAAGTCAAGGAAAAGTCAATTTAATGATGTTTGAGAACAATTTTCTAACAATCTTTTGACCAAGACAAAAATGTGGAAATGATTGCAGTGAAATCTTGAAATTGGGGTTTGGTGAGAAATTCATCCGTACGTGGGATTATTATTTCTTTTACTGTGCTGCTGGGTTCAAGAGTTGTACTCTTGGAGTTCTACAGGTACATCTTGGTTTATTTACCTTTTTTGTTCTTAATGTTCATTTCAAGAATCTTAAAGTAGCCATTTTTTTTATAACATTCTAGAATCCTTGACACCTTATTTTTTAAAGTTAGGCTCAATTTGAATACATGAGAGTCCAAGCCAACCAATCAATGTCTTCTCATGTTAAATGCTCTTGGTTTACTTTGATTTAGTCCAAGCAAGTCTTATGGTAAGGAAGGTAAACTATCCTATTCTAGAGCAAATGGGAGCAAGCCTATTGTGGGCAAAATTATGTTAATGATGTATATTCAAGTTCTAAAATATATACCTTTAACATAATTTTGCCCACAATGGGCTTGCTTCCATTTGCTTTAGAATGGGGTAGTTTACCTTAATTATATCCTTCATTGTTTGTCCCCCATTTCTTTCAAATAAGTGTATATTGAAGTGTTACCATTATGACCTCAAACTATTTGCTTTGAATGACTTGTACTTTACAAATGGTGTTTTATGGTATAAAATAACAAGCTTTTAATGAATGGTTTGAGGTTTTTTTCAAGGTGCTTCAAATATGCACCCAAGGTTGTCTTGTTAGCCACATGTTAGTCCTTGTGTCTAGTAAGATGTTTGTCAAATGAATGGTATTAGATACATCTCAAGTATTTGTGAATATTTTCAAATATTCTTGATATATTGTAAGAATCTATTTATTGGATGAATGTGGGGTCTACTAGATGTCATGTTGTGTCATGGTGTTCAACAAGACAACCCTACACCTATTTAACACTTTGAAGTTTATCTAATCTTAATTTTGAAAATTAACAGAAAATACAAAAATTTTAAATTTTAAATTTTTGAATATTACTAATTTCTATTTGTCTACTTAGAAAAAATAACATTTAATTGTGATTTTGAGTTCATCTACAATAAGAGCACCTAAAACTATCAAAATAAGCAATTCAGTATAGTTAGAGGCACCTTTTTTTAGAAAAAATATTTTTTTAGTAATAACATTTGAAAATCATGAAATTGTAAAAAAGTTTGAATTTTTTGATATGACATGTAGTTCCTATAAATTTTCAAAGTGGAAGCTCCTTAGGCCACCGAAACCACTATATACCAAATCAACACTCAACTAATCCTAGTTAAGTAAGGGAACAATTCAATGATACTTTTAAGGGGCCCTTTAATGGAAATCTAGTGACACTTCAAGGGAAATCTATTGTGCATGAATGGGTTAGGGATGGTTTTGGGTGTTTCTACCTTATACACACACAAGCTTGATTGAACAGGCATTGGTATTTCCACCTTAGTTTGTTTTGGAGTATTATTCTGAAACGGAGTCATGTTATCACTATTGAATGCAAAGCAGAATCTACTGGAAACATGTGAACGGATGATTTTAATTTGGGGCTGCAACTGTTCTTGACCATGTTGCAGATTGTATTCTCAAGACCTGGGAACGTGGCAGTGCTGGGCTGCCCCTCGATGTCCTTCACAACTGCACCGTAAACCGCCATTCTGTGATTTGTGAAAATAAGGTATTTGTTGATGAGAAAATAGTTACTGTGGAGAAACATAGAACATGGATTCCGTATCTTGGGATTTGCTTTCATTGCACTACTCCATGTTGGATTCATCTCTGTGAGCCCTTTGGTATGTTGTTAGATCATAAACATGATTCAGAATCTCCAGCCTTCGAGCAAACTCAGACGTTACTTCATTTTGCAACCCGACTTATTGATTACCCTAATTGGGATTTACAGGACTTCTCTGAAATGGAAAATATATTGAATGAAAGATGGTTTACGTACCTTCCAGATGCATGCACATTATGTCTGGAAGTAAAATATGTGCGCAATTGTTGTTCTCTGCCAAGAGCTCACTTCAATTGAGCAGTGACAGATGATTAAATTTCCTCTAATGTACCAGTAACTGATCTTGAGATATTTGGTATCACTTCTACTGCAATTCAGTAGATGCTTTATTTCACTGCCTCAACTACATATGAAGAACATCGCAATCGAAATGAGTGAAAAACTACAGTGCCCGTAATTTGCTCACTTCGGTTCAGTTTCAAGATTGCGGAGATATTCGGCAGCTTTCTCAGGAGAAACGGAATTAATGTAGCAACCGCTACCCAATTCAAAACCCCCAGGAGTTGCCAAATGTGGGACGATGTTAAGGTACCAATGATAGTGAGCAGAGTTCATGTACCCCTCTCCTAGCGGAGCTGTCTGAAGCGTGTAGTTGTACGGTGGATATCCAAAGCCCAGATCCATTTTCTGTAATATCAACTTCAGCATTCGCGCCATAGATTGAATCTGTAATCAAAACCACCAAATTGTTAATAGCAGCCATCGACAAGACACGCACTGACACCGATTAGGCAGTGATTCGAGGCACCATTTGAAGGAATGTTTACAATCACAAAACCACATAGCAACGCAGGTACGACTCTGATGATGAGGTCTTGCAGTGCAATGCTTCAGTTTTCCCTAACAGGTTGAACCACTCGTATTCTTTTCTGTAGAGTGTTTACCTCGGCTTCCCCGATCAATTCGTAGTTTGAGGAATGGCGCTTGGGCACCAACCAAGTCTCGTAAGGGAACATTGGTGCGTATGGAGCAATTGTGACGAAATGTTCATCCTCATCGATCAGGCGGCTACGTTGTGATTGTGTATCATGTTTTACAACATCACACAAGAGGCAATGCTTATATTTGTTGTAGTAGTCCTCCGCACCTCGGAGTTCACACATGTTGTTGTGGGTTAAGACTGGAAGTGCAATAATTTGGCTATGCGAATGTGTCATCGACGCCCCTGCTCTATTACCCCTGTTCTTAAACACCTGCCAGAACGCACTCATCAAGATGTGTTAGGTCAAACAACCCAAACTTGTAACCTAGCAATCGAATGCAACCATCTAAAGACGCAGAATATTGTCCCACTCGAGGTTGCAGGCACTAGTGTATCAATCCTGATTCGAAATTATGTCGCCATCCAACACCTAGGTCTACTCCTCAGGTTCTAGTAAAAGAGGATAATCGAGTAATTCCTTGATCAGAAATAGAGAAATCGAAGACAATTTGATATGAATACCTGACAAAATTTGAACCTTGAGTCGCTTTGGAAGAAGCTTATTCGGGATTGATACGATTTTAACACCTGCACTACAACAGACTTGCACGTCAATGTCAATGACCTAGCACTATTGAGAAGATACGAAAACCTCCACCGTAATTCTCCCGCCATTCAATGTCGATCAATGTGATTGCCATTCTGGAAACCAATGTCGGCAGGCTTCATACCTATCAAATATACAACACAATTAAAACTGAATCATGGCCTGGTTTCGTAGCAAGGATCAGCATGGCCTGATTGAGGTACCTCGGCTACATGAGAAGCTGGAAGCTCTGGTAACGTCAGATCATGGCTGGGTGTTTCGATGACAACTTCGTGGCTCCCAAAACCTGGTAGTCGGCATTCGTCATACACTGTCCCCTCTCCCGTCGGTTGCAAATCTTGGAAGTCTGTGGACACGGCAGGATACTTGTTCACAATCACGCGGACTCGCCAGTCGGAAGCATCATCTTGGTCACTGTCTCGAATTGCCAAAGTCTCGTGCCCATTCACGAGTTCAAAACCGGGACAAAACGCACACGGACCGGGGTTGGGCCTGTCAATACGCCGGCTTTCCGAAATCTGGAAATCCGAAGGGCGCTTTCCGCGTTTGTCTGAAATAGCAATCCATCGCTGACGGAGTTGGTCATGTCTCAGCTCCGCCATAGCCAACCACTATACGATGCGGGACGCAATAATAAACCACAGGGCTCGTAAAATCCACCCTAAATGAAAAACGTCAAATGTGATCGAACCTCAGAGAATTTCGCCCCAGCAGTATCGATGTGGAAGTGACTCTTGCCCCGACAATTGCTCTTAAGTTCCTTGAATCGCAGATCCAGAGTACATCAATCTCAATTTTTCTTGCACAGATGTGCAAAAAACTGACGAATGCAACTACAGAAGAACAAACTCTAAAACCGCTTTCACCAATTCAAAAAGATCTCCGTCCAACACGATCCAACCTCAGAGAATTACGCCTTAGCAATACCGATGAGGCAGTGAGAAGCACCAACAATTGCTCTACTTTCTTGAATCTAAGATACTGAAATACGTGCCTCTCAATGAACTACACTCTGCAGTTCAATCTCGCGCTTTTTGAACCAGATGAGCAAGAAATTGACGAATGCAACTACAGAAGAACCAACTCTAAAACCGCTTTCAAATGCTTTTAAACAGACCTGCGGTTGCTCGCCAGTGTTCCTCCCACCTCCACTCTGCTCGCACCACGAAACGCAACTGTAGACGAAGTGCAACTTCCAAAGTCCAAACTAAAAGTGCAGTTCGTCCACGGCTCTCCTCTTTCTTACACAGCAAGAAATGCACCACTTGTCGTATCGTGTGGTGCCCCAGACGAAAGTAAAGTCAAAAATCCATGCAGCGACATTTTTTCAAGAAACTTCGTCTCTCGGCTCCTGCGGAAGCGTCACTCACTCTGCTCCGCCGAGTCAATCGAAACCTTCGACCAACAGAGTCACAGACACGCACTCCACCAATATGCTTCCTTCCAAACGGACTCATGAGTACTTCACTTCTAAACCTAAGTTGCACCTATTACCTATTCTACCAGGGTGGGACCGCTCGACCAGCGCATGCATCCAAGGATCTTTCTGCAAACTGAATGACTCATCACGCCGCAGCTTCGTCGTACTCAGTGTTTTCTGAAAAACAGACAAAAAAAAAAAATGAAAACCGTTAAAAAAAAACACTGTAGTTGGAAGACTATTCTCTTGGAAGAAATCTTGTGTACACTTGCGTGAGATTATTACAACGAAGGAGAAAATACTAGAAACGACTGAAGAAGAATCAAATGACTGACTACGAGAAATGAAAATTTTCTAGGAGTCAGATATATCTTGTTCGGAATAATAAAGTAAATAATTTCTTTATAGAATGAACAGCACTACACTATATTCAAAGACTTCAAGAATGTCACGCAGGTTGTGTTACTCTATTAGTTATTGCAATTGAACTTGTTTTGAAGAAAAGAAGAAATGAAAGCATGCAACAGCAACGAAGAGAATCGTAGAAACACTGGCGGAAGAATCAAATGACTAGGAGAAATGAAAAACTCTTAGGAGTTCGAAATATCTTCAGTTGTTCGGAATCAAAAAGGAATAGCAGTAGCCAGTTTGTTTCCTATTAATATCAGTTCTTGCACTTGGACGCGTTTTGAAGAAACCAAGAAAGAAACATGCAGCAGGCCTGGAATTGTGCGTGACAGGCGCTGTGCCGCTGTCTACTCAGCGATGGCAAGGCCACAAAATTGACATATGCCTTTGGAATTCGAATCAATGCATCCAAAACAGGAAGCTCGGATGCCTGAAAGAAGGAAGGGAGAACAGTTGCACTAACCGTGACTTAGGGTTAAGGTAGAACTGCCCATCACCACACAGATTTGCTATCTAGGTACTTTGGAGAAGCTAATTGTCAGCTCCCATCTTTTCCAGAGATTGAAAAGCTTGAGAGAAGTCAATTGCAAAAAGAATGAAGACATTCCGACAAGACCTGAATTTTTTATAATTTTTCAAAGCTGAAATGTTAATTTGTGAATAGATAGACCCTTTATTGAAGCATGAGCAGACCCTTGTTAAAGCGTGGGCTGATGTGTCTGCTTCCCAAGTGCATTGCCATCATGATAAAGGGTTGTAAAGATTGTGGTAGTAGATGGGTCACTGATATGATTGGAAGGATCTTGTAGGTGGAGGAATTGGGTAGATGGTGGTATTAGAGAGTTCTACCTAAAACATTTCTAGAATCGAGAAGAGTACAAATGGTCACTACAAAATGAGGAGTTGAATTTAGGGTTAGAGAACAAGATTGGAAGTCCTTCATCTAATGACCTCATCATCAATGGCAAATTTTTTGTTCAATTTAGTCAAGTTATTTAACCCTTGTCTTAATCCAAATGATGAAGGTGACAAGGGCAACGTGACAAACCAATGGCTAATGAGGATACTATTGAAATTATTAAAGATGAATGATCATAATAGTGATATGCTTGTATGGCCCCAATATTGAAATTTGTTGAGACACTATGCTTTGAATTTGAGTAGAAGAGTATGTTTGAAGCATAGGAGTTTAGTGGGGTTGCTCTTAAGTAGCTTTGGCAAAAGATTTTGGTTATTCCGGTAAGTATTTTCTTTTGTAAGAGATTGTTTCGAAGTAGAATCTCATTAAAACATCAACTCCATTCTAAGACCTTAAATGTATCTATGTGAGTATGGCTTTGTACAAAATTAGTATTGAAGATATGAATTAGAAAAAGGATTATGAGTTAGTGTGAAAGAGCACAAAAATAGAAGATTACTACTTTTGGATGAAGTTTAAAATCAACTTTTTAATATTTTTTTATTATTGATTTGTGTCAAATTTTACAATGCCAATTTAAATTCCTTTGCATTGTTTGTAAGACAATATTTTTTGATAACATGTCTTTTGAAATGAAAAACTTTTATAAACATGTTACTAAAACTCAATATGATTTGTTAAATTCCACTATTGATGGTTGTCAAAAATTATAAGGAGTGAGTACAAGCAAGTCTGCTTTCGTGACAAGTATGAAAGAGAGGGACCAAGATCATCTTCAAGCTTGGAAAAGTTGCTTGCTCTAGCATTGCAATGCATATAAATCATCTACTTATAAAATTTAGTACCAACAATCCTCTCCATATGAAGGACTAGGCATGGTGGAAAGGTGGCATGGAAGATGGAGGTAGAAAAGAAAGTGCACTAAAAAGGGGTGGATCGACAATTAACTGTGAAATTATAAGACCCATTATCAAAGTACTTCATCTAAGATAGTTGATTTTTTTACAAATATGTGCATTTCTCATTTCCATAGTAATCTTTCATCCATCATCTACTTTTGGGTCTCAACATCCTTAAAGGGTTACAAGGAGGTGGAAGATGGTGGTTTTTAACAATGATATTTTAGTATATACCTATCTATCAATTAATTTGAAAAAACATTAAAAGTGTTAGCAATGTTATAATGACATTCTCATATGTCAAAAGAAGTCCTATACAAATGTGATAAATGGGTTTCAACCACCATAGAGTAGGGTCTAGAGTAGTTTTTTTGACTTATGAGATCCAAACACTCATTTTATGTTATTTTTACAAACAATACTATTAATTGCCACAATACTATAATGCTTCATATAATCATATATTCTTGGAATTGCCTCCATAACATTCTTTAATGTGTTACATATTTCTCCAACTTCATTTCTACTTTCAAAAGAGAGGTAGAAAAATGAATGAATTGTCAATTTCTTATAGATGAAAAATATTTTTTTTAAAGTCTCTATCCCTTTAGAAAAAACACAAAATGAACAAACATTTAAGACATCTTATAAGGAACATCTTTAATGCATGATATATAGAGTGCATAAAAGTTTGGATCAAATTAATTAAATTTGATTAAATTTTTGCAAACAAAAACTAAATAACAAATCATATTTTGTAAACTTCAAAATTTTTTTGTGAACTCCTCAATATAATTTTGGACTATTATAAATTAGTTAAACTATAAGAGGCACCCAAAGAAGTTTATTCACCCTTTCATTTTTTTGACATTAAGGAGAAAGTGGGCTACAAATTTAGAGAAAAGATAGAACTAGAGGAAATGTTTCAAGAAATAGATTTATACTTTGATGTTTTCTAAGTTTTTTTTTATGATGTAGCACTTGATACTAGGAGATTTAAAGAGGTATATTAAATTTTATAATTTAAAATGATAAAAGTGAATATCAAAGTTATCATTTCACAATTCAAAGAAGGGCTATACTTTTCAAATTCAAAGAACTTAATTATAGATACCTAGCCACTACTCTTGTGCTTGTTTTTATTTTACATATGACTTTCATCTTGACACTAGCAAGAAGGCCCCCCCTTTGGACTTATTTTGTTTTACATATGCCTTTTGAGTCTTGACATTGGGCAATAAAGCAACCCCTTTACAATGTTTTTGTCTTAAATGTCTTTTGAATCTTGACATTGGCAAAAAAGCATCCCTTTAGAGCATGATTTTGTTTTACATACACATTTTGAATCTAACATTAGTAATAAGGCAACCTCTTATACTTATTTTTGTCTTGTAGTGATTTTTTGAGTCTTGACATCATCAACAAAAACCCCTTCTGCATCTTTTTTTGTTTTACATGTGCCTTTTGAGTCTTGACATTAGCAACAAAGCTTCCCTTTGTACTTATTTTTGTCTTACATATACCTTTTGAGTCTTGACATCAATAACAAAGCACACCTTTTGCATCTATTTTTGTCTTACATATGCCTTTAAAATCTTGGCATCAACAATAGAGCATCTCCCTTTGTACTTGTTTTTGTACCACGTTTTGTAAATATGACTTTTTAATCTTGACAAAAACAACAAAGTACCCTTCCTTCACGCCTATTTATGAAAATCATAAGTCCCTCTGTAATATCACAAATGGTACCATTAATACTAGGGGCTCGTGCTTGCTATGCTACGCATTCATTGTATCACATATTAGTAAAAATTTGATATATTTGAATAGAATGCATGATAATGATGTTGATAAGTCTTTAAAATAATTATTTTAATTATTTTATAAAAATATTTTCAATCATGCATACATAGAAATCATATTTTCACACAATGTGATATTACTAAAATACAGTAGCAGTTCACAATCACCTCTGTAATATCACTTTTTACAAAGAACGATATTATAAAAATAATATAGTTGTTGCAATTGAGGTGATATTAAAGAGGACTAATATGGTGATATTATAAAAGTAGCAATTCCATTGCTTTTCTTGACTTTATACTTCTTTTGCATTTCTATGATTTTGTGCTTTAGTGAGCTTTGAGCTTCTGATTTCAATTTTCTATTGCTACTACCAAACTATTTGAGAAATTTATTAGATTAAACTGATTTTGGATTTCACAACAATTAAATTGGTCACAAAGCTTTTGAGATTTACAAGCTTTCCCTTTAACCCTTTACGTACTAAGAATTTATGATTTTAAATTGCATACTTTGATTGTTTATATTGTAGAACATATAATGGAAATGGAAATTTTATCATATCATTAGCTTGAGTGAAGAACATTGCATGCATTGGTTTAAGTAAATATTTATTAAAATAAAATTTAAAAATCTATACAAACTCTTCAAAATTGCTTAAAAAATGTGAGGCCTAATTTGGGCTTCTTAGTCATTAAAGGATTTAATTCTTCTATTTGGGTTGCCATTGTCTGTAATAATTGAGTCAAATTTCTAATGCATTCTAATATATATGTATCTTTTACCGTATTCATCATTGCATGTATTTCATTCATCATTCATTAAATTTCTATTGTTTATTTCAATATATGTTTATTTATCTAAAAAATTACATGAAGAATTTTGTAATTTTTATCTGAAGATTTATTGAAATTTTGCTCTACATCCTATTTAATACATAAAAATTCTAATGAAATTCTAATGATGAATGCATAGCATTTAATACATAAAAATTCTAATGAAATTCTAATGATAAATCCATAGCATAGCAAGCGCCAATAGCTAGTGTCTTATATGTAATCTTGAGATTGGCAATAAGGCACTTGGGTGGTCTCCTACCTATACTCCTATTTGATAACAAAGTGTCTCATTTAGGAGATATAGGTTTGAACCTTGGGTGCACTCAAGGGGGAACTAATAATGCAATAGAAAATGGCATGAAATAAAAAATAGTGTCAATTTAATTCATTGAAGGAAAACTCTATAATTTTATTAGATTTACCATAGCATTGATAATATGTGTTGTGCATAATTATATATAAAATAGGATATTGAAAAAATCCTATAATTTTTGTATAGTAGAAAAAAATGTAGTGCCAAACTTTGGATCCCCTTGAAAGTGTTTAGTAGGTTCAATTTGTTATTGAATAGTTTATGAGGGTGGTTGTAATTGCTATCCTCAATTTGAATTTAGTGCCTTTCAATTGGTAGGAAATGCTCCTAGGCTCATGTTTGTCTAGAGGAAATGTATTGGCATCCAAAATTTCCAATGGTTGTAGGGTTTGTTGCTGGTGGATGTTGCAATCTCCGTCTTTTTACGCAAGAGTACTTTTCCAACTTTAGACAATTGTCTATGTGAGCGCCGCATCCACCTCATCACAGTTTCTTTGAACATCTTCTACTGCATTATGGTTTGCACATTTAGTTCGTAATTTGGGTTGCATTGTTCTTTGTTATACTTATACCACTATAAGAAAACCATGTTTTAGGTGATGTTCATGTTACATTGAACATCACTATTGACATAAAAACAAGGGTTGTTAGATTTGATGTCAACAAAAATCCATCAACTTAGTCATTGATTTTCTTTAGTTTCTTATAGTGTACATGCTTTACGGCTTAGGGCTAGAGTTTTATTAGTTGTTCACGTGTTTAGGTTGCCAATATTATTCTATTTTATGGTTGGTTGGACTGCTTCAATCAATAGTGTTTGGTTGAGGATACCAGGCTTCTGGTTAAGGACATCACTGATTTCCCTCGTGATTTCCATGGTTGTCTTCTTTATTGTTTGGCAACCTTATAACAATAGACCTATGGGGTCTCATATTGGCTTTGGAGGAAAATGGGAAAGAATGCATGTAATGGGTGCAAACTGGTGTCTTTCAGCCAATATTGAGTATGTAGATTACACTGAATGATTGTGTTGGTGATCTTTGAAGGTCGTTTTTTTTTTGTATTTCTACTCCTATTTTGCTGCTATTCCTAGTGTAAACTATTGTAGCTAGTGTATGTTTTTTTATATATTTGAAGTAGTGCTGGTAGACATCCACAAACTATTACTTCTTCCACTCTCAATTTTTTTGATTTGAATATGTTGCAAATGTATAGTGACAATTGTAGTTTGTAGATGATCTAAACTAGTGAACTTTGAAGTTGTAAATTTTAGGTTTCTCATTGGGTTGGACTACTCATACATGACTCAACACAATTTGCATATTAGTTTGTTGTATTTTGGTTTTCTTGTGTTTCTATGTGTTTTTCTTCCTTGGAATTCATACTATTACAAGATTGCATGCCACAGCTCATTGATTCTATATTCTTGGGTTTGCTTTCTTATCAATGATATGCTTTGGCTATTGGTTGTGTTTTCAATGACCCTTTCAATGGTACACAATTGGTATTGCATGGTGCGTCTAATGCTAGTTCAAATGCTATGGAAAACTTATTGTTCACATGCTTGCTTTTCAATGTGTTTATATTCTTCTCAAATTATATAGTTCTATAATATATAAAAAAAATAGGGTGCTAAAAATTAGTTTCCCAAACCATTTAGAAAAAAAAAATAGAGTGCTAAAAAAGTACATGCCGTTAGTTTTTTATCTACAAATAAGGAGGGGAAAAAATAATGGAAAGAGGTAAATACAATCATCATGTCAATCATCATGTCATGTACCGCATACTTTTTAAGAATTACAAAAAATAATATTTACGAGATGCCATTAGCTTTAGATTATTATTTTTAACTATGCATAATCTATGGAATAAAAATTTTGAATCCTTTTTCTTTTCTTTTTTTAGAAAAAGTCAATTCTTTTCCTTGTTTTCTTTTCTTTTTTCTTAAAAAAAGTCAATTCTTTTCTTGACAAATCAAGAAATTCTTTTCAATGCAAAAGAAATTCTTTTCAATGCAAATCATACTTTTCCAAGAACATCTAGAAATTTGACAATAATTTTGTATGTACTTATGTGCACACAAACAATCTAACTTGCATTGCTATAAATCCAAGCTTAGGTTCAACCTTGTAAGAAATGAATGATACCTTTGGCTTGTATTGTTCAAGACCACTAATATTGAATTTTTGTAAATTATTGCACTAATTGTATTGAAAATGCTAAAAGTTTTTACAGTTCTTACCAAGATCATAGATATCAATACTACTCAAAGAAGGGGAAGTTTTTACTAAAGGTAGTTGTTAGCAATATTCATCAAAAAGTAAAAACTTATACTCCACTGAAATTGGAACCTCAGATTCCGTTTAGATAATCAACACATAATTATAATCTCTGCACAATTTCTCGCAAGTAGAAGTAAGTGCTCACAAAAACTTGGTTTTCACAACACAACGATCAAATGACGTGGTTCATGATTGATCCGAATGTTACTCTAGAAGAAAAGTAGCTCAAACGTGAAGACAGTTTGCTCAGTACGTGCAGAAAGTATTCAAATTCAACGACTGCACGTTGTGAACGAGCAGCATGGTCTGAAAAATATAGATGCGTATTAGAACACTGCGCAAGTGCGCAGTACTAGCCCATACTTGTGATCGTGAGGGGATTGTTTCAGAATCTGAAAACATAACAATTACGAGTAGTACGTAGAAGATCTAATTTGCTCAATCAGATCACCATTGGGGAATGGAAATCAGCACAGCCCTATATGAAGCGGAGTGAACCAGACGAGAGATCGACTTCCGTGAGGAATACGTAAATTTCACACATTTTACTACAAAATGCACCTGCTTTGGGATTCGAATTTCGCAAAGCAGCATGCTAGCAGACCCCACTTGTCAGCACCAAGCAAACCTCAGTTTGCAGGTGGGCAAGTAGGACAAGGATGAACTCCCAGGTCTGGCCCTGTCCAATGCGGAAAACAATGCTCATCTTCTCACTCCGCAGCGCTGTTGAAACAGCCACTGAGCAATCCTACCTCTTCGAAATCAAGGCCAAATCCCGTAACGCAACCAGAGTCGAGAGTGCTTGAAATCAGACACCCCTAATTGCTCCAAAAAATGAGAATTTCCCTCTGCTGGATACAGACACCGCAAGCTTACACTACAACTCTTGAGCACCGCTCAAAAGCTGACACTATTACCACTACCTCTGTTCCCCAATTCCTGTCGTTCAAGCCATCACTTCCTTCGCCTTGGCGATCACATTGTCAGCGGTGATTCCGAACTCTTTGTACAGGATGTTGGCAGGAGCACTCGCACCAAAGTGGTCCACTCCAATGGCCTTGCCGTTCAGGCCAACGTACCTCTCCCAACCGAACGTGGAACCAGCTTCAAGAGAAACACGGGCCGTCACAGAAGACGGCAATAAACCTTCCTTGTACTCAGCGCTCTGCTCCTCGAAGAGCTCCCAGCACGGGAATGACACCACCCTCACAGTCTTGCCTTCCTTCCTGATGGCATCTGCGGCCTTTGCAATGATCTCCACCTCCGAACCTGAGGCCATGAGGATCAGGTCTGGCTTGTTGTTGGAGGAATCATCAGAGATTGCGTACGCCCCAAGCAAGACGTTGTCAATGGAAGTACCGGGCAAGTTGGGCAACTTTTGTCTGGACAGAGCCAAGGTAGACGGTCTCTTCCTGTTCAGGACAGCCACCTTGTACGAGCCAGAGGTTTCGTTTCCGTCAGCAGGCCTGAGCATCAACATGTTGGGCATGGCCCTGAAACTCGCCAAGTGCTCAATGGGCTGATGCGTGGGACCATCCTCACCCAGACCGATCGAGTCGTGGGTCATCACGTAAATCACTCCAGTCTCGGACAACGCGGAAATGCGCATCGCTGCCCTCAAGTAATCCGTGAAGATGAAGAAGGTGGCGCAGTACGGGATCAGACCGCTCAAGTGCTGCTGAATTCCGTTGGAGATGGCTCCCATGGCGTGCTCCCTCACTCCGAACCTCACGTTCCGCTCCGCAGGTGTGCCCTTCTGGAAGTCCCCGAACATCTTCATCAAGGTCATGTTCGAAGAGGCCAGATCGGCACTGCCTCCGATCAATCCGGGGAGTGTCCGTGCCAAAGCGTTCAGACATCTCTGAGACAAGTTGCGGGTGGCATCACCGGCATCCTCGGGAGTGAAGCTCTGCATCGTCCAAAATCATCAACACTCTATTAGCAAACTACGCAAATGCACCTCTCCCCCCCCTGCAACACATCTATCACAAAAACCTCCACCTGAAACAGGGTAACAACATGGCATCGAATTCACTTACGGGAAGCGCCACGTCCCAGCCATCAGGCAATTCACCGCTGACCAGCTGCTTGAATTCGGCACCCTCCTCAGGGTACTTCTGAGCGTACGCCTCGACAGCAGATTCCCAGTCACTTTGGTACTTGGTTCCCAAGTCGATGTGTCGGCTCCAGTGGCTGTCATGAGAATCCAAGGATAAATCAGACACCAACTCGGTCATTCCCAACTACAAGGAATTGCAACAGGCCTTCAATCGAAAGTGAAAACTGGCAAACTTCAGAGTAGGGTCGCTCCCCCGTACATTGGGCAAAACAATCTCATTGATTTCGAGAAAGGCTGAACCTCACCTCTTGACTTCATCGGGGACGTGGAAGGGCTCATAGGGCCAGCCCAGGTTCTGCCTCGTGGCTTCAACCTCCTTGCCACCCAAAGCAGCACCGTGCACAGAATACGAGTTAGCCTTGTTGGGCGATCCAAAGCCGATGGTGGTGGTCACCTTGATCATGGTGGGCTTGTCCGTCACGGACTTGGCCTCCTCAATGGCGGCGCGAATCTCGTCGTATCCAGTGTTGCCGTTCTTCACCCAAATCGTGTGCCATCCCAGAGCAGCGAAGCGGTCGTCCACGCTCTCAGTGAAGGCAATCTCCGTGTCTCCGTCGATGGAAATGTGGTTGTCGTCGTAGAAGCAGATGAGCTTTCCCAAGCCCCAGTGACCTGCAAGCGAGGCGGCCTCGTTGGAGATTCCCTCCATGTTGCATCCATCTCCCACAATGCAGTATCTGCATTCAACCACATACACACACACAACTTGAGATTACTAAACCCCTGGTTACACGACACAATCTCGGGAACTTCAATCACATTGCCAAATGTGTGAACGCCCAGGGGATACCAAGACATTCCATGCAGCCAGGGATAAATGTGACTCTTACGTGTAGTGGTCCACAATCTTAGCGTCGGGCTTGTTGAAGCGGGCAGCCAAATGGGCTTCGGCCAAAGCCAAACCCACAGCGTTGGCAATACCTTGTCCCAGAGGACCGGTTGTGACCTCAATACCGGGCGTCTCGAAATTCTCGGGGTGACCAGGTGTCTTGCTTCCCCACTGCCTGAACTGCTTCAAATCCTCTTCCTGCACGCATGAACAGCAACCGAGGCAGGTCGTCAAAAAGCGCTTGTCCCAAACCCCTGACTTGTGACCTCCTGGTCTAAAATTCCACTCGATCAGGGAAACGACTACTATTCCCAAAGTCAACTCAAAAGTCAAAATTGACAACCAAACCACATTCCAAAATAAGGACCTCAAATTGACCAGTTCCAAGGAGCATCCAAAGTTGCCATTTCAACAACCTCGAGGAAAATTAAAGATTCAAAGTTGATTAACTTCTGTTGCTTTTCCATCTGCAAATTTCGAACAAGTTTCTTAATAGGATCAAGAAACATACCTTCACGCTGTCGTATCCTGCCAGGTGCAAAAGCGCGTACTGAAGCATGCATCCTGTGAAACAAAAACAATGCCACCACGGTCTTGTAAGTTCTCAATCAATCCGCGCGTCGAAGTAGGGGTCCAGAACCAAAATTCAAGCCAACGATCCCTCAGAATCAAAACCTGAAACCTCATATCCGTTAAAATGGCGGATATCAGTGACATTGCCATACAGTACCAGTTCCCTACAAAAACTTCATCTCTAGACCTTCTTAGTTCATTAGAGCTTCAAACACCACTCCGAAACACGCCGTGACCATCAGTCAAAACAGAGTACCAATTTTATCTTCCTCAACGGAATGCAATTTTTGCTTACCGTGACCGGCGGACAACACGAAGCGATCCCTGTTGAACCAGTACGGATTCTTCGGGTTATACTTCATCACCTCGTCATACAAGATATGTCCCATGGGCGCACACCCCATCGGCAACCCTGGGTGTCCCGAATTCGCCTTCTCCACCGCATCGATCGCCAGGAACCGAATGGTGTTCACCGACAAGTCCACCACCGCATTGTCCGTCTTCTGCGCGGTCTCCACGGCCGCCGTCGCACGCACAACCACCTTGCTCATGCGCCCATTCTGCCCCACGGCGACGTGGGGGGTACCACTACTCCCCACACCCTTCGCACTACCACTACTAACCATCCGCAAGCCCGCGAACTTGCTCATCCCCAACCCCTGCACGGAGCCTCCGCCAAGGCGCTCCACCTGCGCCGCGCCGCGCACCGCCACGGCGCCGGAGACCACGGCCACATTGCATCCCACTGCCGCCATCGCCCCTGTCTCGCTAATCCCAATCCTCGTGCAAAATCCTGGTGCAAAATCCTCGTGCGAAACTGGACTAGACGAGAATTGGGGATGGGCACGACCTCGGGAGACGATGTGGGGGATCGAGAGAGACGAGTGACGTTGCGAAGGCTTATAAGGCGATGGCGGAGGGGCCTGACGATGGAGACGACGAACGAGGCGTCGCGGCAAAGGGGGTGGGAGTGCGCAGGGACAGGATAGGGCACTCTTTTGCTGGTGAATGAGTGGTGGCCATTTGGGGGGTGGGGAGCCTGTGCCCGTGCCTGCTCCTGCTGACCCCTAGTTGGCCTTAAGCGTTATCCTGGTGGAGGTCCTTTGGCTTTGTTGGAGCTTTATTCTTCGGTTTGGTGAAGGGAGGGCTTTAGAAGTTCAACTTCAGCCTCTAATGAAATCCCTAAGAATATGCTCACCAGGGAGTGCCAGATGAAGGTGAGTCAGGGTGGGTACCCAGGGTTCTCATTAACCCCTTAACCCCTAAATGCCCAAGCCCTGTTTTGAGCTTCTTCGAATTTGCTCTGAATTGAACAAAATGCCAATTTTTTGATGAGTTGTATCAATTTTTTTGGAATTGTAACCATACAAATTCAAACTAGACATATTAGAGATATCATAGGAAAAGAAAACACAACAATATCACTTATGGAGTGAAAGATTATAATGTTTGACTATGAGGGTGTTAAAACTACAAAAGTGATGTCAAGTCTTTCAATACTCTTTTCACAAGTCAAATCTAAAAAGTTGGTGATCAAAAAAATATGAGATTAAAGGACCTAACATGTATAACCCCAATCAATTTATGGCTTCTTAAAATCTACTCTATGATTTTTTTAAATGAATTTTGAATGTGACTTTTTTTTCAAGATCTAGTGTATTTGAGGCTCATTTTCAAGAGCTCTCAACACTATAGGAAGTCAAGATTACAATGGGTACCCTTGCACAAAATCTTGAATAGAAAAATCACTATCATTTATTTTCAAGATTAGATTTTTGTTGCTAAAACTAGACCTCAAAAAAAACTTTCTAAAAATAAAAATTACTAAAAATAGAACCTTGATTAGGTTTTATTTAACTTCAAAGTTTTGCAAACACCAAATTTTGGTGCCTTGGGCATTTAGGGGTTAACGCCTCAATCCTTTTTTTAATTTTGGCACCATACAAAAAGTAAAAGAATTTTTTTAATTTTTTAGTTCGTAAAAACTTCAAACTTCAATAACTTTCACACTATACATTTGAACACCACAAAACCAAGCAAGTGCACCTCTCCCTATCAAGGGCTTTCCGACGGTACCAAGTATGCGACCGGGGGACGCACAGTCCGGGAGATCTCAACATAACTAACAAATAAACAAAACAAAATAAACAACCTATTTGAAGGTGTACCCTATGCCATTGCCACAGTCAAAATAAAAGTAAAAGTAATTTTCTAATTTTTTTAGAACCAAAAACAACTCAAAAATGCATAATTTTCTCACCGTGAGTTGGAATGCCACGAAACCAAGCTCGTGCATTCCTCCTCACTTTCACACTGTACGTCCGAATGCCACGAAACCAAGCCAGTGCACCCCTCCTCGCCAAGGGCTTTCCGATGGTACCAAGCATGCAACCGGGGGACACACGGTCCGAGAGATCTCAATGTGACAAACAAACAAAACAAAACAAAACAAAACAAAACAAACATCTTGTCCTAATGTAGAAATCTTTGTTCAAAAATACCATTTACTGCAATTTCATGAAATTGGTCATTAAGGAAGGTTGTCTTTCCAAGATTCAAGTGTTATATTGGATGAATGAGAAATTAGTTGTACAAAATAGCACCTGCAGGCCCTCTATTTATAGTTCAAAATGTAGATGTCGAAGCGCCTAAGGGTTAACCTCTAAAAGTCCAAGGCCATTTGGGATTTTAAAATATCATTGCTTTTAAGTCTTGTAAATCTAAATGTCACTAAGTGTCACTAAGGTATAGAAATTGCACCCGTATAATCCTATAGTGTATGTGTTGTAGATGACGTGAATTAGTTATGGAGTCATTTGGCCACACCGATTGCAAGATTACGATGATTCAGAGTTGAAAATGATTCTGAAATTATCCTAGCTACACATTTGGAGGTGAAATTCGATTTCTAAAAATATTCAAATGAAAAAAACATTAAACTATAAATTGATTCAAAATTAGTATACAAACACATTGGTGAAAGAAAATAGCATTCAATTGACTCATTGTGTCTACAAAATGGCTTGGAAATGTCAAAAAATAATAAGCAAAACGCATCTAACACAAAACCTTCTACTAAAATGCTTCTCAATCAATCATGACTTCTTGGGGTGATATAAAATTTCAGCTACAAAAACTAGACTAGTATGTGTAACTTTTTAAAAAAAACTTATTGGAAATAGACATTGTTTGAAGAAGAAATAAGCCACCAAAGTTCACTATAATCCAAAAATGACAAGATTTTGAACTTTGAATTGCTTCCAAACATTCAAAACAACTTGGATTGACATGAAAATTTTACCACAATAACTAAACTTCAAGGGAAACATAAGACAACAAATTTTTATTGAAAACAAACATTGGATGAAGGTGATACAAGCCCCCAAAGTTGCAACCATCAAATGCAATTTGGTGAACTCAAATTGAATTTGTGAACTTTGATTGGCATACAAAAAATCATTACATCTTGAATTGATCTGAAAATTTTACCACACAAACTAGAAAAGAAATCACAAATTTTCTAGCAAGTTTTATTGAATTTTGACATTAGATGCAAAAGTTACATCACTTTGAATTAGACTTGAAACTATGTGAGGACACTTTTGGTTCCTTGGGGCATTTAGGGGTTAAGGTAGGAGCACTCAATGGTATGAGTGTATCCAATGGAGTCACACTATATGTAGAAAGTCATACCATTAAGTACCTCATGCCATTGGGTGCTCCTACCTTAACCCTTTACGTACTAAGAATTCACTATTTCAAGTAGAGGACTTTGATTGAATGTTTTGTAGAAAGCATAATCTAAAGGCAAAATTTTATTACATAATTATCTTGAGTGAAGAACATTGCATTCATTGGTTTAAATAAATAATTATTTAAATAAATAAAAATCTCCATATAAAATCTCTAAAGTTGCTGAAAAAAACATGAGACCCAATTTGGGCTTCCTAGACACTAAAGGGTTAATCCTTAATGGACATGGCTCCTGTGACTAAGGTAGTCACCAAAATGCTCAAATCATTGGACCAATAGGTGCATTCTTTGTTTTTACAATGAATAGACAAGTCATCCAAAGTTACTGTGTTACTCTAAAATTAAAAAATCAACAAACCATGCTTATAGGCCAAAAGTTCATATTGCTATAAAATATTGAAATTTATAAATTTTTCAAAATTTCCAATGGGAGAAGAAACTAAACTTGATAAGCTTCATTCTATTAGTTAGACTCAAATTCAAAAAATATCATTTTTATTTTTATTTTTATGACTAAAATTCATATAAAGAGGAAATAGAAGGAAATGGCTAAAATACACTACAAGGGTGATTTATGGATTAAGCATCTTCTTCTTAAGAAAAGACAATAATACCATAATGAAGGAATTTGCACTACTATTCACTAAAATTGTACTCAAGTACTTTGAAAAAAAATGGATGAATTTTTTTCCCCATTCTATGGTCTTACGAGTGAGATCATCCATCATACAAAAAATGCCCGCAACATGAGATAGTATGAAAATAATGTACATCACAATATATTGATTTGATCTAAAATACTATAAACTTCTTTGTTATTAAGTCTTGCAAATCTTTGTCATTCCCAAGTTAGTGTGAATTTTGTGGAGCACACTGATTGAATTAAACTAAAGAGGATGTCAAAGACAAAGAATGTCTCGTAAATGACTTTTAGGAAGTTGTAGAAATAAAGAATGCACCTATTCAACAACAATCAAATCATTTTTTGGCTAGCTACCTTGGTGATAGGTTTTGTTGTTTTAAGGTTAACTTATAAAGGACTCACTATTTAAATTTGAAAGCAAAATATATAGTATTGATGAATATTTATTCCAATGTTAGAGATGTTCTTACAAGCTAAAGTTAGTAGTGTACTATTATTAACTTCTGAATCCATCGATATCATGGCAATTGTAAAAGAAAGGCATCGACTATGGAAATATTATACTCCAATGAATTTTTTTAATTCATTATGAAATTTTGACATTTGCTACCCAAAGAGTCCCAAAGAATCACTAGACCCCTAAAGCAATAGAATGTGCTTACACCTGTAATGGCAATCTTAATCACCTACAATGATTGCAATAATTTTCCTAAACAACCACAACATCAAGGTCCTATAACAATCACTTATTGTGATTCCTAGCTTCCCAAAATGAACAAAAGAAAATGCTTAGAATGAACCTTCCTTTCCTTCCTTATTCTACCTCTTTATTTGATTCTTTGAGATCAATCAACCTAATAATATATAAAGTGGGCACCCTCAACGCGATATTGACCTTAAATTGCCATCTTCACTTTGAGTACATTTCCAAAATCAATTATGTACCTACACTAAATAGTGAAATTAGGTTGCCTTACTCAGGAAAGTTACCTCATGACTCACCACTTCTCCAAATGGAGACACAATCAATTCTTTAAACCCAAGCCATGAACCAGTGCACCAACCCATTTAACACACATGACTCCCACATTAGTGCATCCTTCTACAGAAATTGTACATATTTATATAGTGTAGAATGTCGAGAAATTAGTGTGGGGCAACCTAATTTCACTATTTAGTGTAGGTGAAAGAAACTGTTTTCAAACTAGAGTTTGTTCTCTCCTAACTTTTGCATCCAATATCCAAATGTCACCTTCTTCTTACCTTTCCATGATTTGTGTCACCGTGGTTCAGCCCCAAGTCTCGGGGCTTTTCAATTCCACAAAGTCCAGCATGAAAGACACCTCCGGAGACTCACTGTTTGCATATTCAGCCCACTGTGAGTCGTCGGCTGTGGACTGTGGACCATGCCATAAGCTTAGACCGTGCACCCGGTTCTAGAAAGGCAGCTGGGAGTCCACGAGTCAGAACCAACACCCAAATCTTGACAATTTGATTTGAAATTCATTTGCTAATTACTGTAAAAAGTGGTGCAACTCTGAACCTTAAAAAAATGGGGATGTACGTCTGCTACACGAAGCTTTGCAATTGAGCATGGCTATCATGAACCAAATAGTATATTTTAACCTTCAAAAGCTCACTGCAGATCTTTTCTTTTTGAGTCTTTGAATCGGCGTGCTTGTATCATTTGAACAAGTGTATATATATATATATATATATATATATATATATATATATATATATATATATATATATATATAATTTCCCTCAACCCAATTGTCCAATGATTTTGGTTGTTTTCTAACGATTCAGGTATTTTACTTCAGATGGGTCCTTTACTTTGGAACAAAACATCACAAAACATTTCTTCTACCCACATTAATTATAAGGTATGAAGGTACCGAACGAACAAACTCCGATCAGAGCTAGTCAATGATCGAGAGAGCAGCAAACCCTGATGAATTGGAAACTTTCCTTGTGTGCCCACTTCTTTAGATCGTTGACTACGCAATAAAGGTATCTGTGATCGATCACTTGTCGGTCGTACCGTTTGATTAGTTGGCACAGCGGCACACATTCTTCAGTTGCTCACAACAGAAAATTTCTGCTACGAAACCTTAGCATACTCTTGAAGAATTGCATAGAAACAAATATGTATATACAATGGCTTGCTCGGATCACGAGCTTGCTTGCGGATTAAAGTGATCCACCTTTGGACTACCAAGCGAGAAAAAGGAGCAATTCTCGTGCCCCAGCCATCATGTCGACACACTGTTTGGGTCAACAGCTTCATCGAATGATTGAAGAGCATTGGTCAAAGGAGAGTCTTGAGGACCAAGCGAGAAAAACAACCAACCATTCTATGGTTGACTCTTTATTGAGAACACACTGTGAGGCTTTGAATGAATGTATAGTATATATGAATGAAATTTGTTTTATTTTATTTTCACTCATGAAATCATATAACATAATACTAGGGCTTTGTTTTACTTTGTATTATTTCTGATGACTAGTTGGGGAATTTGGAATGTTGAAATGATGAGATTTTGAAATTTGAGAGACTACACTGCATTGAGAACTAATAAGTTAACCCTTAAATGTTGAGGCAGACACTTGGCGTCCAATGGATGATAGAGGATCTCTCTATGTGGGACAGAAGTGCAACTATTCATCCTTGGAATTTTGTGTAGAAAGGGGAGATCTTCTATAGTACTTTGACTTCCAATGAGTGCTTTTGCAATTTTTTTAAGCCAATGATTCATACGGTAATGAAAACTGATGATTTCCAAGGTCACCCCGTCGTCTTTTAAGGGTTAAGCAAGGTTTTTGTAGTCTGCTCTTCACCCTTAAACGAGGAGCGAGCCAGTCACTATGGAAATCATCTATTTAGGTACCATGTGAATTGTAGGCTTAAAAAAATGAAAAAGCACTTATTGGGAGGCAAACTACTGTAGAAGACGATTCTCTTTTTACACAAAATTTGGAGGATGGATAGTTGCACTTCTGTCCTGCATGGAGAGATTTTTGTCATTCATTGGCCAGAAAACGTCCTCAACGTCGTTTAAGGGTTAACTCCCGAAGGCCTTTTTTCCATCAAATCCTACTCAAAACTGCCATTTCTATTGCAAAGAGAAAAAAACTTTAAGTATTGTTTTTATTACATGTCTAACCACAAGATCTTGTACTAGACTAGTATAAGAATGTGTGGAAAAAAATTTCAAAAATTTTGACCATGTAGATTGCAAGATACTTGCATTCAAAGTGAAGAAAACAATTTCTTCTTATATCGTGATTGGATAGATTTTTGGCTTTGAATCTTTTTAACTTAAGTTTTTGCACTACTAGTTTTGATTTTCTAATTTTTAATGTTGAAGAATTGAGTTGAGAACCTAGGAAAAAAAATTTATACAAAAAAATACTTAATTTTCGCTCATTAAAAAATTGTTAAGTAGAAGTAGTTTCAAGATTGAAGGAATAACTAAACCATTAATAGCTCTGAGATGGAATTGAAACACAATAATTTCAATGGTGAGATTGTTCTACCAAGCACATTTAACCTTGTTTAACAAATTTTTTTGAAAAATTATTAAAATTGCATACAAAAATGAAGTTTGTAAGTTATTTTTTTAAGAAGATGCTTAGATTGTCCAAAAACTAAGATTGTCCAAAACTTTCTCATTACTAGTCCAATGGAATGAATCAAAGCTTCAAATGTAGACAAAAATATAATCTTTGAGAAAAAAAAATTAATTTTAAAAATTTAACTTTTTGTAATTTTTTTTTGGGCTGCCCCTCAAGTTGCTTTTTGGACTCATGGTGGCATAACTTTTGTCTCCAAACACCAATTTAAATAAAAAAAATTATATGCCTAGAAAGCTCATCTAATTTCCTATCTTCTAAAAAAATTTCAAAAATCATGTCAAAAATTGAGATCACACAAGTCCATCCAAAATCTCAAAAGTCCCCTATAGGGACTTTGGGACTTTAGGGATTAAAAGCAAGTTTTTAAGTTCTAGTTAATTGCATTTGGAGGGAAGATAAACTTCTTGAAGCAATTTTTAATAAATTTTTGTAAAAAGAAATATGGATTTGGCATCTATTCCAAGTTGTTTTGTTATTTTTGAACCTTTGTGGAATTAGTAATGAATTTTTGAAATTCAAAGTCACCTTGTCATCATTTAAGGGTTAAGGCCCATCAATGGATGCTATATAATCCTTGTTGTACAATAGATTGCCATTAGTTTAAAAAAATGTACCCCCTTATTTTATTACAAGTTGATTTTAAATCAAGGTTGCTTTAATTTAGAACACCTACCTTAACACCCACAGATATAGAATCAAGAAGTAAATTGCAAACATGCCAAAAAGCAAAGGAAAAAAGTAATTTGAAATAGAAAAGTCTCTCTAGGGCAATAAAGTAGAGAATTTAGTATCACAATTATATAATGATATGCATAATTTTTAATATATTACCAAGGTTTCAATAACAAGACGTAGTTCTTTTGAACACAATATATACTTTGTAAATAGTAATGTATGATTATAAATTTGCAATACATTGGTATTTGGGATTACATGTAATAGAGACATTGGATTTCCACCTTAACGCATTATTTGGTATGTCAAATTGCATGACTGCATTTTAAATTCTTACAATGTGTAATCTACAATATTTGTCCCAGTGTCACTATCAACTTATTTTTCTATTTTGAATTTCATATTACATCTTGTAAAATATCTTGAAATCTTGATATCATGAAATCTTCAAATTGATCTAATTTGATGGTTATTAAAGAGTAACTTGAGGATAACTTGAGGGTAACTTGGAACACCATGGTTAATGGAAATGGATCCATTGGGCAACCTAACTATTTCTATGTTGAAAAATCTCTTGTGTGGCTCATAAGACCATATAAAGAATTTAAAATACCCCATATAAGGTTCAAAAATATTCACCTGTAAAACATGTTTTTTGTCCCGCATTTGCTACACATAATGCTTTTAGATTGTACTCACTCCTTGAGTAGTACAAGAATAGGATTTGTGTACTTTGAATTCCACATGTGTCCAAAGTCTTGTAATTATATAGGTTTATATTATTAAATACCAACCGTTGACAACTTATGTCAATTCCCACTTTGCGTTCAATTTGGGTCTTTACCATATAGATAGTATCTAGAGGCTCCACATCCAACATTGTGGTCTTGCCAAAAAGAATTTCAATGAATATCTTCATTTTGAAGTGGTGAATTGCACTACAAAGCAATAAAAAAAAATAGTAATCTAAGAATAGGTATTTTGATTACCACTAGTCTTTCAAGTCAATCTCTTGGTTAATTTGCAAATCGATAGAAACTCAATCAATTGCTCAACAACTTTATTTCCTTGAAGAAATGAAATGTAATATAAACTATTATTACATTTTTATATGAGTATTGGGTAATGTAAAAAAAAGATATTCAAAAGTAAAAGTAGAAAGTAAAAGTATAAATAAAAAAGTAAAAACAAAAGTAAATGCAATGGACTTCTAGGTCTTCTTAGAATTATCTTCGGCAGAGAATGTGAAACAAAACTAATTATTGCATTCAAGGCCTCTTTATAACTAAGGTGAGAAGATGTGGAGAACAAATTTCTACCAATTAAGTACTCTATGGTCATAAAAATTTGAAGCAATAAGTTGGAGGAGTCTGAGGATTTGATACAAAATGTATATTTTGGGAGGTTATTTTGGAGAGTATGAGCGTCGAGGTTTTGATTATACCTCCTCGTATAGCACTATAGGACCAAGTGTCCATTCAATGTACACAAGAAATCTCAAGTAGGTTCCTACAAACTTAAGCCATTTTTAGTTGAATGTTTATGAAATTTGGACACAATGTGTAAACATGTACATCCTTGGTGAAATTTTTTTTCCCCGATCAAGTGCCTCGATCAAAAGTGTTGTTGCCTTGAATTTTGGGGGCATTTAAGGCAATTTGGGAATCTTTAGAGAAATGTTTGCAAAAAAGCTCATCAATTTTTGAAATTTGGCATGTATGTAACTAATAAAATATGGCATACAATCATCCTCCCAAAACAAATTTAAGTCCTCAAATCACATTATGAAAAGAGTCAAACTTTTATTAGCTATGTTGGAGGTGTTTTAAAAATAAAATAAAAATTCTCCTAACTTCAAGTCCTATTATTTGGCAATTTATAAAGTCAAAATTCTTGAAATTTTTTTCCACATATTCCAAATGTTTGTCTCTAAAATTTCATTATTTGAATTTCAAATAAGAAATTTCCTTGTTGCACAAAAAATCATCATAAAATGACTAGTGTATTGCAAATTTACTTAACCTCTTTGCGATGCAAGGTGATTTAGAATGAGCAAGATTCCATATTTGCTTCTAAAATTTTCATGAACCTAATATCATACACTTATTAATGGTCAAAATCTTTATTGTCATGTAGATGAAAAAAAATTTACACTTAAAGGGCCCAAAGTCTGTTAATCTTGTTTGATAGGAATGAAAAAAAGTTTTGTTTCTCACTTTCAATGTTATAATCATTCAATCCACATGGTCAAATGGGTTGAATTTTTTATATATTTTGATTAAATACTTGACTTTAGTTTTGTATGGTTGAAGTTTCAAAAAAGATTCAATTTTTATTTTTGAATAACATACCTCAAATCCATAGTTTTTAACAATGTCTCCCTAAAAAACCACTTGGTCCTTCAGGGTTTAAAGCAAACTAGTGTGGCATGTGCCATTGCTACCAACAACCAAAATAAAAATAAAATCAATTTTCTAATTCCTGAAAGTTTTGAACATCAAAAACTTTTACACAAAGAGTTGGAATGCTACAAAACAAAATCCATGCACCCCTCCTTGTAGAGTACTTTCTTATGGTACCAAGAACATGACTAGGGGACATCTAGTTCCAGAGATCTCATCACAACAAAACAAAACAAATAGCCCAATTTAAGGTACGGACTAGTGTGCCCTATGTTGTTGCCACAATTTAATAAATTAAAATAGATATAATTTTCTAATCCATAAAAACTTTGAAATTCAATATTTTTTTTGTTGTGAGTTGGAATGCCACAAAATAAACCATGTGCACCCCTCCTTGCAAAAGGCTCTTTGACGGTACTTAGAATGCGATTAGGGGACATGTGGTTCTAGAAATCTCACCATAACAAATAAACAAAACTAACTAACTTAAGGTATAGACGATTGTGCCTTTTGTTGTTGCCATAGTCAAAAATAGAAGTAGAACTAATTTTCTATGATTTAAGATATAAAAATAACTCAATAATTCATAACTTTTATACTATAGGTCAAAATGCCATGAATCCAAGCCTATACTTCCCTCAATAAGGGCTTTCTGATTGTACCGAGAACGCCATTAGAGGATGCATGGTCCTAGAGATTTCAACATAGCAAACAAGTAAACAAACAAACAAACAACCTACTTGAAGGGAGGGATGGTTTAGGAATGGAATGGGGTTAATGGAGTTAATCGAGATCTTTTGTTTTCACATATATTCATGACTTGGGGAATATTGAAAGAAATTGTAATCTATGCTAGAGTAAACTTACCAATTATCGTACCATGTCATGCTCTCACGAAAGTCGAAGCTATACAGAAAGATTAATTCACCAAACCGTAAATCCTACACGCAGAATGCCGATCCACAACAAACCTTAACGAGGGCTGTTCTGGGACGCCCCCACTGAACCATTCGAGAACCCTAAACATCTCGTCCAAAGCAAACTCATCCCCTTGCAACAATGCACATGCAGCGGTCAGGTTCATATGAGGCAGCTTGAACTGTGTTTTTTCCAAACCTTCAGCATTTCTAAACCAAATTGCCAAAATCTTTCAATCCAACTAACACTAAGTTGAATCCAGCCAGACTTAGGCACTATATGTTGTAAGAAAAAGTACTAACTTATAGTAGTGAGACAATAAATTTTGTATTGTATACAATGTATAACTTAGTTGTAAGAGTACTTAAGTCACTTTAGGAATCCGAGAGAAATAAATGAACTAAGAAGTATATTTCCTATAGTACAACACTATGCTTATAGTAAAGTAGCAATTTCAGATTTTTGGCCAAAAAATTTAATATAAAGGGGGCTATTTTAGTACTATTGCATTTTCTAATGGAGCTTATCATTCCATACCCTATAGTACTTTAAAGACATCCAATGCCATTTTCTATACCCTATATTACTCGAAACTATTTTATAATTTTTTGACCAAATGATTTTAAAATACCCTATCATTTGTTCGCTCCTATATTGCTACTCCATACACTAAGTGCACCCCCCGGGCACACAAGGAGCTTCATCTGTCTCTGCTTCCCTGATTGCCATTCTTGGGTTCTACTTAAGTCCAAGAGGGATAATTTGTGCCACTCACAAAATTTCTTTGGCGTCTGCGATCCCTACATTCCTGGTGCAAACTTCTAACAAGACTCCTCGAAGGGGCACATGCCAAATTTCTTCCTGTGGCAAGAGAATTCAGAGCACAATTTGCTAAAGAACACCAAACTATCGGTAACGTACAACAAACATGCCATCAACCCAAGACAAGTGCTTATCAAACAGTGACGGAGTCCAAGAAATAGAACAAAAAAGATTTTCAATCATTGAGAACTTGAAGAGCTTAATTAGGAATGACGGACAACCAACGGATCCTTAGGAGCAAAGATGAACTCCCTGTGACTGATTCAGTTGGTTGTGTTGAGAGGTTACAGAACAATTTGGATGGGACCAAATCACACATTCGTACTCTGAATTCATGAAATTATAAACATCATGTATCGTACTAGGCTTGTGACTTCTTTTTGTGGCTAACCAAATTTGACCATACCCAACAGAATTATTTTGTCTTCACAAAATTTCATTAGAGAAGACAGTCATTCAATAAATAGTTTCAGCAAATGATTTTTCATACATCACTTGTAAAGCAAACAACACATTTATCACAAATCGTCATCACGAGTTCGAGAACCCATTTCGAATCGCTCCAATTTACTGTTTATTCAGCATTGTGAATAAAATGAGATTTTGAGCACAACCACTCGATCATAGACAAAGGGTTTGCGTTGCACAGGTTAACTTCAATTGTGTTAGTTTCAGGAGTGGTTTTGTCACTCTTTCCCAGCTGAAAACACTGACTAAAAATTGTCAGATTTGGAGATCCATCGGGTGTACAATTCCCTCAATGGATTCAAACGTTGACGGAGGCTGTTGTGAAGACAGAGTTGTTTTGTGGGGAATCAAAGAGTTTGGATTTGGAATGTGGTAATTCAACAAAGGAGAGGAGAATTTGTAGCTCCTTTCAGTACCGACGTCTTTCTCATTTTCATTCACCATTCACAAGCTCAGGTTTGCCTTGCTCGAGCATAGGCCTCCCATTCATCGAGTACTGTGCCTTCATTGCCACTAACTAGAATTTTGAAGTGAATTGAACTGAACTATTCTTGGTGCATGGTCCAAAAATGAAATGTGCTTCTTCATTGGCAACCTTCCTAGAGTACCGTAATTTGGGATTAAGAATGGATGTGTTTTAGTTTGCAATATATTATTGAACCTTCCCTTTGGCTGCCACAAGAAAAATCCAATCCAGGATCTTGAGAAATGAATGTCCATTTTGTTAAATTGGTGACATTCCATGCGCCAAAAATCATGGCATGTATCTAATTGTAGGCCACAAACTACGACAAGTATAGATTTTAGGTTGTAGTCACGCATCCAAAATAATGGGGTATCACCGATTTCTGATGGAGTTGATGCTAATTTCCTTTTGTATCCAAATCCCATTCCTAGAGTATCCTACTCTATCATTTGTGGAAATTGACAACAAAATTCTTTAAAAATTCCAGAGATGGACATTTTGGATTTCTCCTATACACAATGCAGCATATGACTAATGAATGCAATAAGCAAGGATAGTTCTCAAATTGCATAAGTACCCAAACTACAAATGGCCTATTGAAGTAGGAATCTTCAAACCTCCAAGTTTCCCTTACAATAGTCACAATATTATGACTGATTACAATCCTCATCACAATGTATGAGCCCATCAACAACAACATCAAGACTCATCCAAAACTATGGCAATGAACAGGGCTTCCCAACATATAAGTTATACTCACAATCCCTATGTCAATCATACCTAGAGCTCATATTGAATCTCCAATTGCAAAAAAAATTCTATTGGGATGCAGCTTCACTTGCTTATAAACCCCTCCAACCTATTTTAAGAATGGCATATGAGAATAATATTTTTGAGTAAGATCCTATTCAAACTTCATCACATGAAGTTGCTATGGAAGCCTCCTCCCCTTCCATTCACACCCAATATTCACATAAGATTATCCCCACACTGTTTTTCTTGAAATTCCACAATAATTTACATAATCAATAAAATAATGAATAAGATGCTTTAGACTTTCTCAAATATACTGAATTTGTAGATTTGAAATCTGCTTTTTCATCATCTACCTATATGTTTCAATTGGGCATCCCAAAAAGTAGATTGAAGGGCAACCCAATGAGAGAATTCAGTGCAGAGACAATGGTGGTTCCAGCCAACCCTGGAAGCCTCCCAACTTCCTGGAGCTTTCCGTGCTGTACAGACATTCCACTGAACCCGAGTCCCCGACCATCGATCCCTCTTTCTAGTGTCTCTGTAAGACTTTCGCACGTCTGCACAAATGCCGCTATCGCGTTATGAGAATTTTAGGGTTTAAATGAGATTCTCCGCCAATTCTGAAACTCAACTTCATAGAAGTTGATGAAATGTATAGATTGTTTTCATTTGGGGTCCTCGCTCTTTGATATATGGAGCTAGCTAGATCAGATCGAGTATCAGTATTGAGTATCGATGTGTTGGAACTCCATCTCCGTTGTTTTGTTTTGCGAGTGCACGGAAGTTTCTGATTGTTTAGGTTTTGCAGTTGGAAGGATACACAGAGATTTCATATATAGAACTAGAATGTCGCCATGCGAATATAATGCTCATGGATTGGTCTTGCAATCGATCCACGATGTCTGAATTTGTCGTGGTCAAGGTTGACTCATTTTTTTTAGATAATTTGTCCCAGGGAGATTAGCCTATCTCTGGTTCCTTCAATTTTCATTTCTCTTGTTTGCTGCTTTTCACTGTTTTCCCTCGTTCCTAGTGCAACAGACAGGCTACCTAGTAGCTGGTGAGTTACCGACAGGTACGGTGGAATTGAAGGATTATGTCGATATCGTGTAATATTTCGATACTTTGGGCCAAAGGGCGTGAGAAGAGGAAGCAATTGTTCTCCTATGCTCATTACTGTAACCCAACAAGAAGCTTTAAGGAGAACAAGAAGCGTAAACAAGATGCGATAAAAGCCGCAAATGGTAAGGAGCTCTTCAATTCAAACCATCTAGCTTTGTTATCTTTCCAAGTCGTTCACTTGAATCTGTCTCATGTCACATCCTTTCCTCTGGAGCTCTTCAATTCAAACCAGCTACTGTAGATTTGTTGACTTTCCAAATCGTTCACTAGCTTGGCTCTGTCTCACATCCTTTCCTCTGGAGCTCTTTAATTCACACTAAGCTTGCTTTGTTTACTTTCCACGTTGCCCACTTCAATCTGTCACGCATTCTTTCCTATGGAGGCTTCAGTTCCTCCCTCTGCATACGTTAAGATTGTCTACGTTAGTAATTTCGAAGCTGTGCACAACCTCTCCTGATATCGTTTTTTTCATTGTGCGTGCAGCCGAAAGGATGGCCACACTGGAGCGTGCGCTGAAGAAGGCATCCAAGACTCGTACAGTCCCGGAAAAAGCAGCCCCCAGCACCAGCATTACTACCGGCTCTGTTCATTTCACATGCTGCAGATTCAGTGGCTTCGGGTGAGAGCTGAGCTACCACGAAGAAACTTTGGAATGTTTCATGGATCGCAAGGCAACGACACAGACGCATAGATTTGAAGATTGTTGGGTCGAAGAGCGCAAACGGCTCATACCAGTCCCAATGCTGGTTACCCTCACTTAACTGAACTTCACGTACTTCACTTGCTACACTAGTACACAGGGAGAATTTCCAATCCAGTTATGTTTCGGTTGTTGCTTTCGAAACCGGAACCTAAGATTAGATTTTGATAGTTACCATACTTTGTACAAAATATTTCAATTGTTGCTGCGAGTTTCTACAGGATTTTACTGAGGGACAGTTTAATTTATACCTACACACTTACACAGATCATCGAATTGATGCTGACCTGCAATTGGTTAGTCTGTGTACCATTCAACCTGGGAGAGTTGGTGTATCATTCAAATTATTGGTCATGTTAAATTCTTCATGAAATTCCGGACTGAGGGAATTTTGCCGGAGAACGAATTGGAATCAATGGCTAGGTAACCATCCCTTAGTGCATGTTTTGAATGCTCCTTCCATATTATTTCACAAGTTTCGTTTATGGGGGTTTGAGCTCGGATGTTTGTGTACGCTGATGATGCCAATTTTCCAACTTTTAGGTTGAAGTGATTGCCTAGAATCTGGTGTCTGAGCTAAAAACTTCGAGTGCGAGTATTGTCTGAGGCAGTGTTTGAAGCTTTTTTTGTTCTTGTGAACTGCCGGTGCGTGAATGGCACTATTTCACATGCAGTGGTGGACAATCTAACAACAACTTGTAGTTGTGATCAAATTTTGGTAATGTTTGGAACAAAATCTGGATACTGTAACTTAGTGGATTTTATGTAGAAATTGGGCTTTTTTTGGTTAAGTTTGATGACTTTTCCACTGTTTAGGGCTATGTCAAAAATTTGATAGTCACTTGGCCCTGCTTTAGGGCTAGAAATTGAAGCCGTTGGTCTTCAGTGCTTACATGTATACTAGCTAACATTGCAAGTCACCTCGCAGGCAATTGAAGTTATAGTGCTGGAATTCAATCATAGCAAATTGAATACCAAGACTCTTGATTAGAATGTTTGTCGTGCTTTAGGTTTTACATCGTGAATGTCGGATGAAATAATTGAATGATATTTTTATGGAATGAAAAATAGATTTTGGTAGATTTTGTGACAAGAGTTGTGACACTACGTACTTAATATATTAGATGTTCCCAAGGCATTTCCAAATTACAAGGTCATTTGGGAGCTTATTTGGAAACATTAAACCTTTTCATTCTTAATTGACTAAATTAGTTAGAGTTTTCCTTATCCATAAGGAATTGAAATGAACAATTTAAAAGGGTGTAAAGTTGGTAGGAAAATATGTCAATAAAATAGAAGAACTTTGTTTGACAATTTTGAATGGTAGAAGTATGTTTAGATAGTTAACCCCTAAAGGTTTTTGACTATGTTTTTACCAAAAATGCTCCACAACTGCCATTTTTAATACAAGTAACAAATTTTAAAAAAAAAATTTGAACACATATAACCATAGGATCTTGTAGTACGCTAATTTGAAAAGATGTGGAAGAAATTTCAGAAATTTCCACCATATAGATTGCAAGATATTAGCGATTGAAGGAACAAAGATATTTTTTTTCCCTACTAAAAACCAGGCACTTCACTTCACAAGGTTAGATCATTATGAAAAATTGTCCAAAATTTTTGTAACTATTTGGATTTATTCTTCAAGACAAGTTGGCTACATGCTTGAAAAAATTTAGATCATTTAAAATTGTATAGGAAAAATATATAAGAAAAGAATAGTAAGTAGAAAGAAGTAGAGAATGATTCAAAATACTAGATCATTAACCATTTATTTATGGAATTGAAAAATGCCAATCCCAATAGTTGTAATGTTGTAATAAACAATGTACACCTAATGTTTTTATTTTTTTCAAATATATTGAAAATTGAGTTAAATAAAGGACTTCAAAGTTTATTTTAGAGTAGAGATTTCAAAACTACCCATAAACTACCCACAACTAAAACTCCTCATAACTTTCATCTCATTAATCAAAATAGAATGTTTTAAAGCTTTTTATGTATATATAAATCTTGAGAACCAATTTCAAATTTTTATTATTTTTAAAAGTGATTTTTTAAAGAAGTTTCTTTTGCTATCTCGTCTATTCACCGAACATTGAAAATTACACATCATAATATAACTTTTTAACCAAGTAATCAAAGTTATGAAAATTTTGGGGCCTTAAAGCTACTACTTGGGCACGTGTTGTGTGAAAATTTCAAAGAAAAATAATAAAAATTCCATTTGTAGTGTATTGCCCCAAATTGCCAAAAATGAAGTTTGGTCCTTTAGGAGTTAACCATAATTGGATGTGAGTTTAAAATGAACTTTTCACTTTACTTCAAGCACTAAGCATTTACAATCTTAAACCCGGCAACGATTCATTCATTCATTTATTAAATTTATTTTATATCATTGAAGGCACAAAGGCAAAGTATTGTTGTAAATGTATACCTCAATTCATTCACCGTTAGTATCTAATATACAAAAGAAAATTTGTTGCAACCAAAATTGGACTTTCCAAACCTTTGGAGGTTGAAGACTAATTTTCCAAAATTATAAAGACCTATTATAAAATGAAATTTAAAAGAACACCTTAATGATGATATTCAAACAAAAAATGTAAAATATGACCTATAGAATATATTCAAAAGGTTAAATTTGCTTTTATACCTGGCAATAATTTTGAAAAATTAAACCAAAAATTGGAAATTCCATCAATATTTGATTGGCAATTGAATATTTATAGGATTTGTAAGATTTTTTTTCTATGAGTTCAAATTCATAAGTTATAAATATATTGATTTTTAAAGATTTTATTTTACTAATTTTTCCAACTTATTCTCTTTGAAGGATCATTTTTGAACTAAAAGAAAAAGTTTTTTTGAGGTAAAACACCCTCATAACCTTTGATCTATAGAATATTTACAAATAAAAGTTTTAAAATTATATAGTGCCCAAACACTAGTATACAAAACTACAAGAATATGGATGAAAAAACAAGATTATATGTTTTTTTAAACTCTTTACATTCATCCAATGTTCAATATTTGAAAATGTAATTTTTAAAGGATGAAAGAGCTAATCAAGAATCTACAAATATATGGATGAATGAAAAATCAATTTCACATATGTATAAAACATATTTCATTCATTCATTATTGAAAATTGAACACTCGATCTTTAATGAATTAAAAGAAAAAAAAAGAAATAATAAATGGAAAGAAAATCCTTTGATGCTAATAACTTCAACAAGAAATTGAATAATGCCAATTCAAGTGGGGAGAATGTTTTAGTAAATAATACACATTCTAAATGTGATTTTGTTCAAATATGATTTAAAATTAAAAATGAGTTAAAATATAACTTAATATATTATTTTTGCCATCACTACTTTAAAATAGAATCTTCATAACTTTCATCTTTTTAATTGGAATAGAAAGATTTGAAGTTTGGGACTTTAGTAACCTTTAACTACATTTGACTATAGAAAGGAGCTTGTAAATCACTAGCTTTGCATTCAAACCCAAAAACAAAAAACAAAACCTACAAGGAAGAGGATTGCTCTCTTTGTATAAGCTATAAAGTCTAAAGATAGCACCCACTACCTAAGCCTCTATAGTTTTGATAGTAGAACTAGGATATATAAGCCCATTTTTGTTCACTACCTAACTCCATCATCCTACTTTTGGCCTCGATATTGTCCAAAAAATCATCCAAATCCATTCATTTTTTGAAAAAATCATTGCAGTGATTAATTGATTTAAATAGGACAATGACTTTAAATAGAACGGTTTTACACTTTAAAAAGGGTGGTAGTAGAGATTTTTGGCGGTGGTTTCAAATACACTAAATTTGGAGCCAATGACAACTATACATTTTTGATAGATTTGGTAGGGTTGATATTGGAGATATGATCATCTACCTACTTAACTTTTATGGTTAACACTTAAGTACCATTGAATACATGATAGAATGGTTATGGGTTGTTTATAGGATGCTCATGACTCCACTTTACAAACCTAGTACATTTTGCAATTTGATGGCATACCACTTTAGAAATTCACAAAAATATCAATTTTAATCAAAAAATTATAATTCCACTTGGATTTGATCTGTAAAACAAGTGCACACCTCTGAAAATTGTATGCCCTTCTTAGAATTGACCCCAAAATATTCAAACTAGTTAGTTAGCTTGTTTCCCTTATCCCCAATAGATTTTTCATTCACAATGATCATACGACCACAACAATTGATTTTGGGGGGGGTCATAGACCAACGGTTATGTGGCCTTTTCTTTCAAGAAGTCTCTTAGTGCCCTCATTTCTTCATTTAGAAGACTTGATTTGAAGGAGTCTAATTTTGAGTATGTAATTTTTGTATGCGTTGGCTCCGTATGACGAATGAAACAAGGTTTTGAAAACATCATTAGCAAGGTAGAAACATCCAATTCCGTCCCTGTACCCAATCCTTGTTCCATAGAGTGCCCTTGAAGCGTCCCTAGAGTTCCATTAATGTGTCTCACACATGTTTAACTTTGATTTGCTGATGCACTTGAAGGACACATACTGAGCTCTGATTTGCTAACAACTGATTTCTACGCAGTTTAGATTTGGATGCACCTATAGGACAGTTCCGGTGGTCTAGGCAACCAGCACTTTGAAAAATTATAAAAATTACATACAACATCCAAAAAATCTAATTTAAAAAAAATATTCATGATTTTCACTTGCATATACTACAAAAATATTATTTTTAGAAAAATATGCCTCCAACTATGCTGAATTGCTTAAAGTAATGGTTTTGGGTGTTTCTACCTTAGTGTGCAAGACCGTGATTACAGTTTAACATTTGAAAACACAACCACTTCTTTTTTTTTCTTTTTTCTGTAGGCTTGAAACTGCTCAATTCTTTTAAGGCAATTGGGCATTAAAATAAACACTTGGACCAGAGTTCCTCCTCTTCTTCTTCTTCTTCACTCAGCTATGAAGTCTTGTATCATCTCAAAACACACTTGAATGAATGAATGAATGGATCGTGAGTGAGTGTGGCTGGGCTCCGTCATCAATGAAGGCACGGCGGGTGCGTTGATTGGGTCTCCATGCGCCTGAAATCAATCAAACGGGATGTAACAACTTAAGTAGAAGTCTGTCTTCAAGTTATTATTATCAGTAAAAAGTCGACATTCCCAAGTCCAAGTCCAATGAAGGAGGACAGGCCGCAGCCAGGCACCAATTGAAGGAGGCCCTCTGAATGACACTGTACTACTGTACATCATCAACTCGGGTACAGGAAAAACTAAATGCCGAGGCATTAAAGAGCCAAAAAATACAGTAGAAGGTGTTGATAGAAATGATGATGATAGGCTACTACTTACACTGGTTGATCCTATCAGTACTGTAGCAGTGCAGAAAGAAAGACACTAATTGAACAAGGTCACACTATTTGTCATATAACGGGATTTGAATCAATGTAAAAAGTAGCATGGAAAGTAGCGTGGAAAGTAGCGTAAAAAGTAGCATGAAAAGTATCGTAAAAAGTAGCATGAAAAGTAGCGTATAAAGTAGCGCAAAAAGTAGCGCAAAAAGTAGCATAAAAAGTAACATAAAAAGTATTGTAAAAAGCAGCATAAAAAGTAGCATGAAAAATAGTGTACACTAATTGACCAAAGTCACACTATTTGTTATATATGGTATTTGAATCAATGTAAAAAGTAGCATAAAAAGTAGCATAAAAAGTAGTATAAAAAGTAGTGTAAAAGCAGCATAAAAAGTAGCATGAAAAATAGAGTACACAAAAATATTACTCTTGTACACTAATTGACCAAAGTCACAATATTTGTTATATATGGTATTTGAATCAATGTAAAAAGTAGCATTAAAAGTAATATAAAAAGTAGCATTAAAAGTAATATAAAAAGTAGCATAAAAAGTAGTATAAAAAGTAGTGTAAAAGCAGCATAAAAAGTAGCATGAAAAATAGTGTACACAAAAATATTACTCTGCTATACTTTTATTTTTTATTATTTTATTTTGACATAAGCATGTTGAACAATACTTTGCAAGGGTTTTCTGTCTAGTAGAGAGGTTGATTGCACACAAGATAAACAACTTGCCACCACTAGGTATTGAACCTGCAACCACGCCATTCGGTTTGGGTACCTTTCTACCATCATCCGGTAGTTTAGAGTCACCTTGGACCATACTCTGTTATATTTCAATTTTGCAAACATATAATTAAAAGGTGGAGATTTTAATTTAGTTTTTCACTCTCAATATTTGGGTACTTTGGTGTAGCCTAATTTTGAATAGGCGGGGGATCCAAACAACCTAAAGAACCAATGTTATGGTAAAACCACCCATAGCCAATTACTTAATTGATTGTACACATGATTGTAAGTAGAACAAGGCAAAGGCCATGTAAATTTCTGTTGTGTAGGAAGATAGAAATGAGAATTTTTTTGTTGATTTTATTCCTTGAATTCAAATTATTGTGAGTTTGGAAGCCAAAAGTTGGTGTGAATCCATATCCAATGTATAGAGTTTGCCATAATTGCTTATTCTAAGATGGCTTCGTGTTGACTATGGCACCCAAAATTAGGGATATGTGTCACGACACTACTTCTGTGTCTTGACACTTCCAAGGAAATTTATTCAAAAACCAAGGACATGTCACCATTTCCAATACCTCATGAAGTAATTTTTGTAACATCTAGCAATCATTTCATGTCTTGCTACTGACACTATTTCAACCCATCAAACTTTGAACCTTATTATAACCATCCAAAAGACTAATTACAAAAATTAGTCATTGCCTCTATTGAAAATCACCCCTCCTATTGGTTATTGATGGGATCCTAGTTGGTAATTGTGGTTCTAATACATATTGATTGGGTCTTGTAAAAAACGATTGAGTCATTCTCGAGGAAATCTAACACACCTAAATTTCTTACTGTATCCCTCTCCATCCATTGGATCCACTTAAAAGTGCAATTGCTATTTGCATCTATAATACCCTTTGAAGTTTCCACCCACCAATATATGTAAAGAGGCCCTTATAGTGTGCAAACAAAAGTTTAGACAAGTTCATTGTGGTCAACTTTTCTTCTTGTGGTGTACATTTCAAATTGTACATGCACTTCCAAAGAAGGCATTGAAGTGAAGGAGAATGGCATATACTAACTTATAGGATGTCACTATACAATATCCAACAACTTTCAATTGTCTACCCTATTCTGCCATTCCAAAGAAAATTGTAGAATGTATCATATGATTAACATTTTTCGTCCTTCATAATTGACATTCAATTCTTACACAACTTTGATTATGCATACCAATTTTGAATTAAAAAAAAAGCAAATCTCCATTTCTAGTGAATTGTTTCACTAAATTATATGATTTTACAATAATTCATTGAAAAACATTGATGATGAATTTTTAAAATTCAATTGGAGCAACATGTAGGGAACATCCATATGCACATCTTTCCTTCAGTAAGCATCTCTAAAAAGTTTTAGAATTTCCTCACATCAGTTTCAAAAGTTGGGGTGACAATGTCCAAATTTTCAAAAATAAATATTTCTTCATTGTAAGTAGGTTTTGGCAAAGCAACTGTATCTTCATGGTCTAATGTACAAAATTGTCAAATAGAAAATTCTAATTTTAAAAGAAAAAATATCTATTTTTCAAAATTTGGATATTGTCACCCCAACTTTTGAAACCTTTGTGAGGAAATTCTAAAACTTTTTGGAGATGCTTATTGAAGGAAAGATGTGCATATGGATGTTTCCTACCTATCATTGCAATTGAATAAAAAAAAAATGGTTCATCACCAATGGTTTTCAATCATGTATCATGTAAAACTATGATTTTTAAATGAAACAATTTGCCGAAAATGAAATCTTAATTTTCTGAGACCCAAATTTGGTATGCTTGATCAGAATTCCATGAGAATTTGATGTTGATTATACAAAACAAAAATGTCAATCACATCATATATGATGCAATTTTCTTTGGAACGATTGAGAGTTGCTGGGTACTGTACAGTACACTGTACAACACACTGTACAATACAGTACTACACAGTACCGAAACAGGAATTGAGTGAGTGAGTGAGGAGCTGAAGTCCATTGCTTTCTGACACAGTAAAATTTCAAACTGGGAGGGCAACCGGGGTTTGTAACGGTCCTCCCGCAGCCACTTCGCCCGGTTCAAGACCGGAGACCCACCAAAATCCGACGTGGAGGTGACGTGGAGGAGCGGGAGTTATGGCGGGCACCCAGGTCACGGTAACCGCTGTTCTGAACTGCGGTTTCACACGTCGTTAGGTCATTCCCGTATTCGACCGTTTGGAAAGCGCCAGCGTGGGACCGGTGGGCGGGAGAATGAGCTTCCGTCGGTCGGGAGGGAAATGCTCCTCGGAAGGGGGTGGGCGACCGGTCGTGGACTCGAACTTTTTCAAAACAGAGGAAGGGGTGGAAGCCAGCCAGGGAAGGAAAAACTGCAAGGCCGACCTGTTTGTGATTGTTGTGGCTTCGGTGCGAACGGAGACATTCTGTTTTTTTGTTTGGGTTTTGCAGCAGTGGCGAGTAGTTGGTAGTAGTTGCAACGATGGCTGAAGCCCGTTGTGGCGTGGCATTGCGGACGGGGAGGAGTTGGATTAGAGCCTTGATGGTGTGAAGGAGGTGGAGTGGTGTGATTGTCTACGCTGTTGTGGCACGGATTTGTTGAAGGATGGGCGACGAGAGGCCGGAGCCAATAGGTGCAGAGGGTTAGCAGGCGTATGTTTCGCTGCTAGGGGGGCGGTGGAGGGCACGCAAATGGATTTCGAGGCGAGGCGCAGGGTGATGAGGAGCTGGAGAGAGTTACAAGTTGTTGAGATTGGTGTGGAGGACGGCGAGGTCTCGGGTGCAGTTGACCGACGGGCGAGGCATGATGAAGGGTGCTGAGAGATGGAGGCGTGCGAGGATTGGTCCGCCTGAAATGCGCAGTCTGTAGGTGAGAACTAGTCGAACGGGACGCGCGAGGGATTAGGGTAGCGCAGGGAGGATGGCGAGCATGATTGGGAAGGGCAAGAGCTGCAGCAGCAATGACAATATGCAGCAGAGGTCGTCCGCCTGCTCCTCTGCCCCGGAATCGGACGACGACACCTCGCACCACCTTCCTCCTGTTCACGGGTACCTACGTGCTTGAGCACGGATGCGAACTCTCTTGTGCCTAAACCATCAACCTCGTTTATTCCGTCGCATATATTTGCCGTTCGTCGCCTTGATTCCGATTTATTTCGACCTTGACATCACTTGCCTACATTATGTTTAGAATGAAAAAGAACATGGGAGTTTCAAAGATATTGCAATCAGTGTTATATCACGTGGTCTCGTACTTCGGTGCGACAACGATTTCAACTTATCTAGGTCGGCTTGAATTGCAAATGTTTGACGGGAAATGGACTTCAACGATAGGTCGCTAGAGTTAGTTCGGATTCGCAGCATGAGTGGAATGGACAGGGACAGAGCTCCGACATTCAGATGAAGCAGTAGTTTAGTTCAGGATTAGGATGATGTGATATGGATGTCACGCATGCGCGACGAGAATCGATGTCGCTATCGCGGCTGCAGATTCCTCTTGTGATGGTGTGTTCAGTCGCGACGTGTCGTTGACCGTGGCCGTCTAATATTATATTTCTGTTCCTCAAATTTTAAATTCTTTTGTTTTCGTGATTATGTTAAAAGTCATCGCCTAGCCTCACGAATTAAGCGCTAATAGTTGCGGCTTGTTCATCCTGGTCATTCACCCTGAGATGTGCGATTTAGGAGAGTGCAATTCACATGCTTGATTCGGTAATGTCGGGTATCTTCGTGTCTCATGCCATTTTACTGTCAGAGTCGCATTGTTTCGGGTTGGACTGTGATATGCGTCCAGCCTTTGTGGACATCGAATTATCTCAAAGTTCGAGATCGTGAAACACAACGACCTGACAAGACTGCGTCCTTTTCTTCGTGTGGCAGGCGAACAGGCGGCCCAACTCGACGCTCATCAAAGGGAGGTTGGACTCCAGAAGAGGTATGCTCGCTACTATCGCAAACGGGAGCGTTTGTTCCCAACGTCCTCATTCTGCATGAAATGAATGTCAATTAGTGCATGCCTAAATATCTGTGAACAATTGAGAATTAAGCTGAGTTGTCTCCTCGAAAATGAAATTATTCTTTGTTTGTGTACATGTGGGATACGAAGCTGATTGCGAATTCCGGGGAATCAGTGTCCGTGTTTAGGGGTGTATCTACGCTTGGCGGTGCCTTCAAAACCGACATTTTAAGGGTTAACCTCTGAGATGCTGTGCCAGTTTTCTGATTCCATTTCGTGTGGTTTTCCAGGATGAGACTCTGAGACGAGCTGTGCAGTGCTTCAACGGGAAGAACTGGAAGAAAATTGGTGAGCTATTTGTTGTGGATGTGCATGAGCACAGACACTTTTCCTCCTCTCTTGTGGTGATAATAAGTTCCTGGGTGGACGTGAGATCGTAAGGGTGTTGTGTATGGATTTGCAGCGGAGTTTTTCTCGGATCGAACCGACGTGCAATGCTTGCACCGATGGCAGAAGGTCCTGAACCCGGATTTGGTGAAGGGTGCTTGGACGAAAGAGGAGGACGACTGCATTATGGAACTGGTGAACAAGTACGGCGCCAAGAAATGGTCTGAGATTGCCAAGAACCTGCCGGGTCGCATTGGCAAGCAATGCCGCGAGAGGTAGGCCCTAAAGGATCCGAATTTGTTGATCTTGCCATTTTGCCGAAATGGACATTTTGCCGAAATCGGAGCTCGCCGACCGGAGGAGTCGGTTTTTTTGAGGAGTGGTGGAGGCTTGAATTGACGAGTTTTTATGTTGGTTGCAATAGGTGGCACAATCATCTGAACCCGAGCATAAAGCGGGAGGCTTGGACGCAAGAGGAGGACTTGTCATTGATCCATGCTCACCAATTATACGGAAACAAGTGGGCCGAAATCGCGAAATTCTTGCCGGGCAGGTACTTGCCACGATTCCTGACGTGTTTTATGATCGCATTCTTTGTTCTTTCGCCGCGGTGTAGTTGGAGTGTTGGAATGGACGAATTGGTTTCCCCGTTTTTGAGGTGGTGAAGGTATTGACGAAGTTTGGATATGGCAGAACGGACAATTCGATAAAGAATCACTGGAACAGCACGATGAAGAAGAAAGTGGATCCTTTGACTGCGAACGACCCGATTTCGAAAGCTTTGGCTGCTTACCAAGCCCAGCAGGAGTCGCTGAACTCGGGCTTGTCTTCTGTGCCTGTGGAGTCTGCCAGGACCGGAGGAAGGGGTGTTCCAGCGGTGAGCGAGCAGCCGACGTCTTCCGGTCCTAGCCGTCAGCATCCGAATGCGCATGTGATGGGCCGCGCGTCTCACTACTCGGTTCATGGCAGCGGTGAGCAGTCGTGCGACACGAAGTCGACGGGTTCGGCAGGCTCCGGTCACGAGTTGTATTCGTCTCGTGAGAAGGATCCTCAGAGGAGTGGTAGCCATTTGCAGCCGAAGAAAGAGGAGTGTGAGAGTGGCGTGAGTGGTCAATCCGTGGGTTTGTCGGGTTGGTCTTCGGGTCCCGGCCCAGGGTATGGCGTTGGATTTCCGGGAGTCCGTGCGCTGGGTGGATCGTCCCAATCCAGCGACCTTCCGAATCAGTCGAGATGTCTGTCGAGCATTGAGCTGACCCGAATTCCTTCTTTTTCGAATTCTTTCCCTCTGGTGTGCCCCGCGCCGGAGTCGAGCTCGCAAGCGTATTTGAGCTCGGCCATTTCCGTTCCTCTTCCGAATTTGGGTTCGTTCTTCGCTTCGACGAACATGGGCATGGCCCCGGTGAGCCACGTGCAGTCGATGTCTTGTTTCACCGGTCGAGTGGTCTCGAGTGGTGGAGATACCTTGGCGATGATGGGGTCGATGCAGCCGAGCTTCGAGGCCATGAGAGACTGCGATCCGAGCCAGCGTAGTGAGTCCGAGCCTGTTGGTGATGACTCGGGAGCGTCTGTCCCTTGTGTTTCGCAGCCTGAGGAGGTCCGTGAGCAGTGTTTGTCGGACTACCCGGACGATGTCCTCCGAGACGGTGTCGATGCTGCGAACGACTTCCAGTTAGGTTCGCCCATGCTGACCGAGGAAGACCTGTTGGACCGCGAGGACCGTAGTGGTGTGATGGATGGCGATGGTCTGTTCTACGAGGGTCCCCGGCTGCTGGATTCTCCGTTCATGAGTTACGACTTGGTGAGTTCCCTTCAGGCGTACAGCCCTCTTGGCGTTCGTCAGATCATGCCTGCTGGCAACTGCATCACTCCCCCGAGTTTCCTTCAGCAGTCTCCTTTCCAAGGCAAGAGCCCTCAGTCGAAACTTCGCAGTGCGGCGCGTAGTTTTAGCGGTTCGCCTTCGATCCTTCGTAAAAGGCCCCGTCAGCTGTTGATCCCGTCGAAGACGGGTACGAGCGGGGAGAAGCTGGACGCGAAGTTCAAAGAGGTGAGCAGTGCAGGACCGTCTTGTGGCTTGGTTGGCTTGAATGGTAAGGGCGTGGGAGGAGTTTCCGAAGCGATTGTGTATGAGAAATCTTTGAAATCCGGCGGGCTTCAGTCGTCCTGCCAAGCGCGGACTGCTTTGTTCGCGTCTCCCCCCCCGAGCAAGCTGGGGACGAAGTTGGATGCCGACGTGCGCAGGAGCGATTCCCGTCCGAGTCGCGGCCCTGAGTCTCTCGAGTGCACGACGGATAGCGACGTTGGTGTCGGTGGTGTTGGTTTCTCCGGTCGGGATGGCAGTCAGGGCGGTGCGTGTGGCCTTACACCGCGTGAGAATGTTGGCGGGAAGTTCAACAAGAGGGGCCGATCCCATGGGTCCGGCGGAGAGTGCGGCACTGGTTCGAGACGGGAGAGCGGGACCCAAGCATCGAAGGTAAGTGTGTAGATCCGGGTCTGAGCGGGGTTTTGGAGATGAGGGGAATTTGGATGGCGTTGACTGTTAATTTCTAGAGAATATTTTTTTGAGTTGTTTTGTTTTCCGGCCTAGGAGGTTGATGGACGTGTTGGCGGTGTGGCGTTCGTTTCGGTATCGGTTGCGCGTCGATGAACGTGTTTCTGATCGTGTGGTGATATCCCGTTTCCAGCAGGATGGTTCTGTACTGACGGAACAGCAACTGAACGGACAGACTGGTCCAGGACACGCGCGTTTTTCAGTGGGAGGTAGTTCGTCGCATGGCGTTTCAGAAAATCACGGGTCTTCTGTGATTCCAGGTAAACAGGGATTTGTGGAAGTAAGGCCTTCCTGCGACGGGAGCGCTGTGGGTTCCGGAGACGCGGGTGGAGTCCCTGTTTTGTCGAAAGCTTCGGAGAGGAGGGAGCTGATGTCCCCTGGTAACGCCGCGACGTACAGCGCGTGGGGCTCCGTGACGTGTGCCATGGCGGCGTGTTTCAGCCCTGGTGTGACCGTTCTCCAGCAGACGCCTGGGAAGGACTGGCTGCAAGATTTTGACACTGCCAACATGTGAGTGCCTATGTCGTGTAGCCCTATTCACGATGCCTTATTTTGTGGAGGTAGCATTCGCAGATGGTGAGGTCGTAGCAGACGATTGGCCGAGTCTCTTGAGTTTGTTGAGCATGTGTTGCTTGTCTGGAACAGAAGCTGTGGTTCTGAACTCTTGGTTGGTTGATCGATGTGTTGCTGTGAATGTGGATGATGTCAGATTTGCGTCTCCGAGATTTACGTCTCCGAGATTTGCATCTCCCATTTGGAGGTCGCCGTGGAGGTTGGATGGGTTTCCGTCTGCCCAGAAGGAAGGATCGCTGTCTTTTATGGATGTAAGTTCGTCCTTCTGTTTTCTCGTGTAAGTGGTTGTGTGTGAATAGTCTTTAGGGGGTAGCGCGTTGTCGTTTCCTAATCAGAGTATTTTGTTGACGGTTGTGAATCTGTTGCAGTTGGTTAGCCCCCAGGACTTTGAGACGTTGATGGAAGCGCTTGTGATTTAGTGCGGGCCGGGATTGTATCCGACCTGAAGAGTGAAATCAAACGTCTGCCCCGTGTCCTCGAAATTGACGCTTGGATGGAGTGTCCTGTGCAGGGCTTGGAAGTTCCTCCGGAAGATGGTGTGGACGACGCTCTCGGCCTGATGCGTCACAGTAATGAACACAACCCCGCTGCCTCGAGTGAGGCGGAAGAGGTGGTGTCGAAGCATCCTCTGAGCCTTCCGATGCCTTCTCCCCTGTCTGGATATCGTCGCAGTTCAAGTCGGAGAGGTGATGATACGAAGGAGAACAGGAGTATCTTGTCCGAAACGGAGAGTGGTGGTTCCACCATTGTGAACTGGCTGTTGGTAAGCCATGGAGCACTGCAGATGTTAGTGCGATGTTTTGATTTCTTGTTAATTCCTTGTTGAGACTTGCTATTGTTGATGAGCTGATGTGGATGTTTGATTGTTTTTCTCCGTTCAGCCGTCCCCGGAGCACGGCATCGCTGGCACCCCTGTGCGTGGAGCGTCAACGCTGGGTTTGAATTCGGTCTCTGAGGACGGTCACGTTTTGGGAGGAGGTGGCTGCGATCAATTCAGCCCCTCCATGTATCTATTGAAGGAGTGCCGGTAAACCTGTTATATTAAGGCTTTTAGATATTTTTGAAGAGGACTTTGCGCATGTGCATTCCATTGTAATTGAAAGGGGGAAATGGAAGGTCTGATTCTCCTGCGTTTGGTGACCTGCAGGGTCATGTCCGGTTCTAGCTGATAGGAGTTGGAAGGCATGCCAATTGTGTACCATAGGTAGTAACGAGTGTAGAAATGTAGCAGACGAGTAGCGCGTGTCGATCGCGATGTCGAGGATCGTGTACATGGGGTACGATGAGGTATCCAGCTTGAGTTTGATTTAAGTTCTGGGTTCGTGGACAGTAGTTTCGTGTTTGTTTGGACATACGTGAGGACTGTATTGAGAGCCACTTTTGCCAGGCCCGATGGAGCCAGTGTCGAGCCCTAGAACCCTCGTGCCAGGGTACTGACTAGGGAAGTGGTAGGTCTCAATTTGTTTATAAAGTGCTCGTCATGTTTCCTGCACAGGCTTTGTATGGAAGGCTTTTATCAGTCTTCGCATGAGTTTCGTGCGTGGGCATATTTCAAGGTGGTTCAATTAAGAGTCCTTCCAAGGAATCTACTGATGACGAATGCATTCTTTGTGTGCCGTAATTAGTGTTTTTTGTAGATTCTTGTTTATGGTGTTTTTGGATGTATCTTCTAGGTGTAATGTCCAGTACTGACCTACAGTGCGACGGTACCTCAAGACATTGATAGTATTAAAATGTCAGACATTTCATATTCAAAGGTTGAGTTTTAGTATTTCCCGGAGCTGGTGAAGCCGGTCGTAACTCGAACCATTCTGGTGTACTTTTGGTGTGCAAGTGAGGAATTGCAGTGTTAAGAAGGTGTTGCATTCCGTAATCGCCACTGGCCCAAAATCTTACATAACGGGTGGTTTCTAAGGAAGTTGTTGACTACGGACCTGATCATTTTCCAATATTAGGCGTATCCTTCAGAACTTTTGCGTACAGTTTCTAGGCACTCGTATTACATTCTTCGCCGCAATCCGAAAACTTCACCGAACCATTCAATCGGAAGGAGCGACGGGCGGTGTGTACAAAGGGCAGGGACGTATTCGACGCGAATCTAAACTAAAGCAAAAGTAATTTTCTAATTTTTTTAGAACCAAAAACAATCAAAATTTCATAACTTTCACACTGTGAGTCGGAATGCCACGAAACCAAGCCTGTGCGGTGAACCAAAAACAATCAAAATTCCATAACTTTCACACTGTGAGTCGGAATGCCACGAAACCAAGCCTGTGCACCCCTCCTCACAGAGAGCTTTCCGACAATACCAAGATTGTGACCAAAATATAAAAAAAAGTAATTTTTTAATTATTTAGTTCAAAATTCAATAACTTTCACACTGTGAGTCCAAACGTCACGAAACCAAGCCGGTGCACCCCTCCTCGCCAAAGGCTTTCCAACGGTACCAAGATTGTGACCGAAATATAAGAAAAAGTAATTTTTTAATTTTTCAGAATAAAAAGCAACTCAAAAATACACAACTTTCACACCATATGTCCGAATGCCACGAAACCAAGCTAGTGCACCCCTCCTTGCTAAGGACTTTCCGACGGCACCAAGCACGCTGTCGGGTAATAAGAGTTTGCTTAGGGGAAACACAGGGTTTTTTGCTGCAACTAGAAGTGATTAGGTTTGGGAGCAAGTGAAAACAAAGTCAGGTCTTTGATTTATAACACCAAACTAAGAGAATACAATAGATGATAATACTTCAAGTGGAGGGAACTAAAGCTGTCCGTAAATAAATGGATGAACCATCAAGGTAAAAGAATAATCTTGAATACGCAAGAGTATGTATACAAGTATAGGTAGAAATACTTGTATTCAAATACAAACGTCTTTATACCAAATATACAATATGTATAAAAGTCGTGTACGTATAGTCGTACAATACAAGTATAAAATACGCATAAAATTCGTGTACGTATATACGTATAAATATGTGTATATGAATATGTAGAATACGTATATAATAGACCGTATATACACCGTATAAATATTAATACAAGTGTTTGTGTGGTTCTAAATGAAGTAGGAATCAAAACCGCAAGCCTTGAAACTCTTGAAGAAAGCAGCAACACTAAAATGGATGCTCCAAACACATCATAATCTCAAATGAAGTGTGTTATAAGTTTTTGAAAAGCTAACAACACCATCTACTCTTCCTCCAAATTTCAACAGAATCGAACTTACAAGTCATAAGTTATAGTCTTTCAAAGTTGGTGCTCCAAAATCCCTTGGCAACCGAACATGCATACACCTTGTAAGACATAAAATGCTCAAAAACGCTCCAAATTGCTTGATATTTGAGTCTTTGAAAAGCTTAAAGTATCATAAAGATCTCCTCCAAAACTGAACTCAAAATTCCAAATACTCCTCCTTCTATAGCACCCCAAACTTAAGCACTTCAAATTTGCTTGGCAGCTGAATGTACATGTGCTAGTTTCGGCCACAAAATGTTCAATAATACTCTAAAACTCTTGAAACTTGAAAGGTTGGAATCCTAACTTGCCTTAAAACTCTACACCAAATGTTCAATTCCAAATTCCACCCTACCTAAGTTCTATGACACTCCAAATTCAAAACTAAAGTTTGTAGAAGCGGTCTCTAACTTCATCTCCTTCTTCCTATCACTCCTTCACATTTCTGTCTATAACTTTTGTTTCACAAACTCAATTTACAAGTGTGATAGCTTTTTGAAAAGCTAACAATAAGACCTACACTTCCTCTAAATTTCACTTGAATACAAGAAATATTGAGTCTGCAGGAGAGGCTCGAAGTCTCCACTTCTCTAATCGGATAGCAGCAGACCTTCCCTCACTCTTTTACTCATAACTTTCTCATAACAACTCCAAATCAAGTGAAACTAGTGCCAAAAGAAGCGCAAGAACAAGGTGTGCAACTCTGCCAAATCTCAAATCAAAATTCGTCTCCTACACAAAGCCTTAGTCGCTCGAAAATCACAGTATGCAAAAACTTTTTTCTTTTTCCATAACAACACACAAAAAAAAGAAGAGATGGAGGAGGAAGCCCCCTCCTTCCTTATCTCCTCTCCTAAGGACCACATCAGCCCATGACTTGACCCATAAGGCATCTAGAAGCCCATTGGTTGAGGTACTACTCCCTCTTATCTCCACTACATCTTCTATTCATTTACTAAAATCTTAGAAATTCAACTAGAAGGGAAAAACCAAGTAGGAAAAAAAACCCTTCTCACAACTTATTGTAGGAACTTTAGAACAAGTTAAGGTTCCTCTAAACTCAACATAAAAAAAACACTGGAATACAAATCAACCACTCTTAAAGGTATTTTAAGAGGAAATAAATGACTAAACATGTAAAAACTCAAGGATTTGAAGAACTACTTCGGAAATGAAACTAGCCCTCCGTTGACTACTCAAATGACTGAGTTGCCCTTGAAGCCAAAGGCGATGCCCAACTTCACTTGAAATGCGACTAACCATCTGCCTTTCAACGTTATTCTCAAAACGTCCTTCAAATATCATTTGATGATCTCCAGAAAGCGTAGATTCAGCCTCCAAAACAATAACCAAGGCCCTGGTATCAAGTTGAATACTTGCAGCTGCAAATTGAAAATTACTTGGGTCTGGATCTGTTCGCGGTTGAACACAACGCTCAGAAGGCTCAACTTCATCACGTACACGACGTCTTGAAGTAGAAGGCAAATCAGGATCAAACAGCGGTTGAGATAATGGTAGCTCCCAATCCTCAAGATTCTGCGAATCCATCACTACAAATAACTGAATCCAAAATCAAAGCCTAAACAGGTTCTTCTAAACCAAGGAATGTAACCCATTCCCTTTATACAAAACTAATAGCTTCATTGAGAAGCTAATTCCAACTAACCAATCCCAAGTCAAATATTTATAGGTATATGTTTTTGTCTCAAAAGAAAACCTATGTAGAAATGGATCAAGGTACACTGCTTCGTTCATCTGATACCACACGATGCAACCATCAACGGTATAAAACCGTTGTGGGGCTAACAATCAACGCCAAGTTGCGGACTTGGCTGGTTGTTGAAGTCCCCGTTAGTTGTCGACTGGTTCCGGGTTCGAATACCATCGGGCCCGTTGAATCAATCTGAGCAGCGGCAACTTGGCACCGCTAGTGAAGGCAGGAAATAACCAGCCAGCCAGCCTCCTACTTCCCCTGAGCTAAGCGACAAGATGTAGTACAAAACCCAAACCGTGGATTTCTCCACGACCCCACCTTTTCTAACTCAATCCTTATACTCCATTGACGTTCTAAAGAGTTCTTTTCGTAGTTTTTAAACACCACACCTATTTACAACACGACAACGCGACTAGGGGACGCATGGTCTAGGAGATCTCAATGTGACAAACAAAATAAACAAACAAAACAAACATAATAGAAGAGACTAGAGTACTGTCTTAATAGAAGAGTAATCAAAACAAAAATAAAAGTAATTTTTAAATTTAAAAAAAAAACAAAAACAACTCAAAAATGCATAACTTTCTCATTGTAAGTTGGAATGCCATGAAATCAAGCCTGTGCACCGCTCCTCGCCAAGAGCTCTCCGATGGTACCAAAATTGTGACCAAAATACAAGAAAAAGTAATTTTCTAATTTTTTAGAACCAAAAACAACTCGAAAATGCATAACTTTCATGCCGTACTTCCAATCACCACAAAACCAAGCCAGTGCACCCCTCCTTGCCAAGGGCTTTCTGACGATACCAAGTACGTGTGTCTTAAGCCGTTGCCACAGTCAAAACAAAAGTAAAAGTAATTTTCTATTTTTTTAAAACCAAAACCAACTCGAAAATGCATAACTTTCTCATTGTGAGTTGGAATGCCACAAAACAAAGCTCGTGCACCCCTCCTCACCAAGGGCTTTCCGGAGGTAGTGTATCTTGTGCTGTTGCCACAGTCAAAACAAAAATAAAAGTAATTTAAAAAATTTTTAGAACCAAAAATAATTAAAAAAATGCACAATTTTCTCACATTGAGTCGGAATGCCACAAAACAAAGCCCATGCACACCTCCTTGTCAAGAGCTTTCTGACGGTACCAAGATTGTAACTGAAATATAAAAAATAATAATTTTCTAATTTTCTAGAACCAAAAATAACTCGAAAATGCACAACTTTCACACCGTAGGTCCGAACACTACTGAACCAAGTCAGTGCACCCCTCCTCGTTGAGGGCATTTTGACGATACCAAGCACGCCACCGCGGGACGCACAGTCTGGGAGATCTCAACGTGTCAAACAAACAAACAAACAAACAAAACAAAACAAACCAGTTGTCTTAATAGAAGAGTTGTCCTAGGGCCTCCTACCCTAGTTTTGAATCATAGTGGCACATTTTGAGTGGGTTCTAATTTGTGGAACATACAGGGTCTTACCTTTGCTGTAATGTACAAACACCAAAAGCTACCATAGATTTTAACCATTGCAAGCATAGTTTTTAACATGGTCAGCAGTTCCTAAGATGATATGTTTCAATAGATCCATATCAATTCAACAATATTATATTGGTTAAGAATATCATGATACACGAGCGTTCTAACGAGGTGCTAAAGACTCCCCTAAAGTGATTAGCGTCCTGCTTCATTGCCAGGGCCTTTGTTTGTTAGGGAAGGAAGCGCTTAGCGATGAATACTGATGCTTGGAACCTCCGCGACAATAGGCCATTTGGGACGTGCGCCCGGCGCACCTCAACACTTGGCTTCATGTTGCATTTGTTGTTGGCTGCATAACCTAGTGATATCCGAGCGGATTACGTCTCTTGGGGCGTCCCGTGAGTCAACACTGTGAATTTATTTTGTCCCCATTGAGTTCGTCGCCTTTGCTGGTGGCGGACGCTGTTGGTTGGTCTTGTACTGATACACGAGTGATCGCGTAGTGGGAATTGTTTGAGCTGGTTACCTTATTGTGGGAGGGGACGCCCGCGATGGAGTGCATCACTCACGCCACGTCGTGTCAAGCTCCGCCAGGTCGACCCCATTGCCTTCGCTAGTGTTCCCGTTCCCTTCCGAAGCTCTCCTTCGGCGAACCCAAGGGATTGGCGTGATGCGAAGTGCAGTGGCGACCAAGGGGTTACATCAGGTTGGAATGTAAGGGAATGCGGTAGGTTCATGCCGACGCCGTCACTGGCCAAGGTGAGGTCCTGCTCGTGAATCCGGAAGAACAAAAGTAAGCCACGCCCCTCTTCGAAGGGACACACTTTGGGGCGAGGTGGATCCGGGACGCTATGCGCGCAATCCCATTAGTTCACTTTTTAGAGGGAATGCTTAGGGGGGCGCGCACTCACTTTCCCCAACCCAAGTCTACCGCACCCGCGGGCTGCCGCGATGAGAACCGTCGCACGTTCATGAGGGGGGCCTTGTGGATCGGGTCGAAGCGGTGCGGGACACGCCTAAGTGCCCTTCGGGGCGAGGGTGCGACATTGGCCTGGGTCGCGGTGCGAAGGGGATAGGTTACCTTTGCAGGTTTGGTCGGAAGAGCGACCGCGTTCCTTCTTGGAGTTGATTCCGGGGGTGAGTGCGGGTCGCGCGGAACGGGTTACCTCAAATGCGTGTCTATCTCGGGCCTTTTGGTTTGGAAGGAATAGCTACCTAGTTGATCTTGCCAATAGTCATATGCTTGTCTCAAAGATTAAGCCATGTATGTATAAGTATAAACTCTTTTGTACTGTGAAACTATGAATGAGCTCATTAAATCAATTATAGTTTCTTTGATGGTACCTTGCTTTGAATACCATGAGAGGCGAAAGGGGGACGAAGCCCCCTTTGAATTAAACAAAAAAGGCAAACAGAGCAACAATCAGGAAAGGATGGAAGGCAAACTAAAATGCCAAGTCCCATCTCTCGAGGTATAGAAAAGTGGGGTCCATTCCGCGTTAAATGAAGATTCAATGCTAGCAAGAGCTTCTCTATCTTTGATAACCAAATGGAAATTTTTCCAAACTGCCATTCCTACATGAAGATTAGAGATCCAGGTGGAGTGTATAATCCTTCGAGCACTAAACTCTTGATTACCATACTTCCTACTACATCTCTCCGTCCAAATGTGCCAAATAAGAAAGGAACGCATAAAGTCCCAAGGCTGCCCTGAAAATACAAACTTACTAATTTTGCCTTCAAAGGTGGTATTGAAGTGTTCGAGAAGTACTTGCTGAAGAGACTGAAAGGTTTGGCCTTTGGCTGATGTTGCTAAGTTGTTAATCTTCAACCACAACTCCCATGTGACTAGATAGTCCCACAACAAGTGTGAGCTTGTTTCTTGTTGGTAGGAGCACATGATACATTCCACTTGCGCATTTGGAATTCTCCACGAAAGCCACTTGCCAGTCACTACTCCACGATTGATGAATTGCCATATAAACATTGCTTGTTTCTTCGGTCTGCTGTTGTGCCAAAGGAATTTGAAGATCTTTTGAATTTCTTTATCTTCATACCCTTGATTGATTAATTCCTGGACTCCAATCAGTCTCTCCTGTTTGGCTTTAAGGCCCTGAATATAGCCCCTGCGTGCTGTGTATCCAAAAAAGGGGTTTTTGCGAATTTGTCGATTTTCTTCCAAAACCATTCTCCGGGATCCCAGCTTAAAGATCTCACTATACCTTCTCCAAACACCCATACTATACTTGGCCTGTCTGGAATCTGCTTTGGGTTACAATGTTGGAAGGATCTGGTTAGGACGTCCTATAAAACGACCCTTGCTTGATTTAGTTCTCTGTTCGGAATCAGATCCTGACCTTCCCAAATGAGCATTCTTTTGTCTTCATCCAGTCTAAACTTGTGAGTCTCTCTTTTCCCTACTGCCGAAATCGAGTTAAAGTAAAAACTAGAACTCCCAGGTGAAATTAACCAAGTTTCTGCTTCCTTGTCCGGAAAGGCCCTGGGATCCCATGGTATATGGGATAGTATTTTAAGTCTTCTCTTTCTTCCTTTTTCAGTCACCGTTCCTCTTCTAGGAAGTTTTATATATATATCTTCAATACTGTGCCAATCGAGACAGTTATCATCCCATAGGTTCTTTATTTGCTGAATTTTTGGTTTAGCCCATAAGTGCAGTCCTGAATTGGGACCCATCCCCAATCTGTCCTCATCATTCTCCTTAATCATCGGGTTGCCAAATAATGGCTACCGTAGAATGTTTTCTGCTAATTTTGGCTCCTTCAGTTCCAAATTACCTTTGACTGCTATAAATGCCTTAATACAAGCTGCCATCAAAGGGGAATGATTGTCGTACGCGCAGTTAGCCGTAAGTATCCTTACAACGACAAATGGTTGCAAGATGACACGAATTATCGTTCCAGGGAACTTCTAGTAAGATATCGATTGAGTTAGAAGTATCCGGATCGTGACTACTCATTTAATCCTCTTTCTTTCACTTACCCTATCTTGTTTCGGAAACTTAGTCCATTCCGGATTCCGTTCCGGATCTGGGCACACCCGGAACTGAGTTTCGTCTTTCTCTTTCGTCACTAGTTTTTGTTGCCTCTGTTTTACCCTCAGAGGGTTCGCCCTTGATCTAGAAAGGGGTGGGGACTCACCACTTGTACAATTATCCTCTCTGTACTCTAAATCTACTAAACAACACACCCAAGACAACACAGTTGTAGGAGGAGGGAGGAGTATTCTCTCACAGTTTCCGGATTGGCCGATCCGGAATCAGGTCACACAGAGTAACTTTCACACCTCTCTTACTACAACGACAGATCAGAACTTATAGACCCAAAAGAATAGAATCTTAAGGAGGAGACAATTTATCAAGGGGGAGGTTGGCAGACTTTCCGAAGTAGCGGGAGATCCTTTCCTTTGGTGGTTGCTTAACTCCGCACAGAACCCTCCTGGTTCCGGACTCGTAGGGACCTCTACCGTCTTATCCGGATTGCCGTTCCGGCAATTTAAAAGCACGTCACACTTACACTCCCTTACTTGGCTTGCATTCCTCCTACTCAGCTCAATTCCAAGAGTTCAGTAGCCCAAGATCCGGATTCCTTCTCTCCCTCCCTTCTCTTTCTCCAGTACCAGATCACACACCTATGCATACACTCAGCCAAAAAGACCTTGTCTAAGCAAAAGTGCAGCTAAAGGTATCCTGGTTGACTTAGATTAAGAAAAGAAAATTGTAATACATACGTGAAAGCACTAAAATCCAGTGGAGTAGGATGGAATGGAAGACAACTAACTTGCCTGCTCTTAAAATACTAACACAAAAACCCAAAGTCAACTCCTAAAAGCCTGAAAAGGAAACCCGAAAATCCAGGCCACCAATCCCTGAACCTCCCGAAATATCCGGAAAGATTGCTAACTGCCGTCCGAGATAACCGGATTTCCTTACTATCCGCCTAAGATTCCGGAAACCGGGTTCATGCTCGGAACCTCATTCCGGATCCTATACTTCTTTTCCTACCAACCCTAATGTCTTGGCTTCCGTCCTTTCTTTGAACGGCTCCCTGCTTGGCTGATAGGCGTCCCCTTCGTATTCTTTGCTGGCGTAGTTTTTGCTGTGGCCCGAGTCTGGATATGGCGCGTTGCGGGAGACGGATCGCTGTCGCCTTCGGTTCCGGAAGTGGAGTGGGCACTCTCCTCGTCAGAATCTTCAATGACTTGAACTTCCTTCTCCTTCTCTGGTGTTGTATCCTCCAATGTTGTAGGTTCGCTTCCTTTCTCCGGCGTGGTCTCTTGCATGTGTACAAATCCTTTCGGATTAGTCCGAGCCGGATTGGTCATCCCATCGATCCGGTTGATGAGATCTCCCCTAACTTGCTGTTCCGGAACCTTGAATGATCCGGTCATCAAATTCGGCATTGTTTGTGCCTTGGGAACTTCCGGAGTTGAGAACTTAGATGGCACCGGAACCGTTTTCGCGCTAGACTCAAGTTCCGGTTTCGAGGCTGGCCTCAAATTCAACTCTGTCATCCGTATCTTACTGGCGAAAGGCTCGGCTGGTGTGAGTATCCCCCTCAGGCCCTCCATCCGGGTTGCATGATCCGCCACTGGTTTCCCTAGGGTACCTGCGACAAAAGGAAGTTCCAGAAAGGTGGAGAAATCCATCGCATGGTTTGGGTCGATGGCCGCCAGTAACTTCTGGATCTCCTTGAAAACTCACTCTATCCTCGTGGTGAAGTCTACGAGGATGGTAATTACCTTGGTTCCGGTAATGTGGCCTTCCGATATCATCTTCGAGTCAAACAAGGCAGCTTTTGTGATGATGTCGGCTTTGATGTTGACTGCTTCGGTTAGATTCTTGACCAGAGCGAGAGCCTCTTTCTCTTTCGTAGCTACCATTTCCCCTTCCACCCAATTCACCCAGGTCTGGAGTAGGTTCCGTTCCGCCTCCAACTCCTGGATCCGATCCTCCCTCTTCTTCAGATCCTCCGGCTTGGGCAGTCGCTTGACAGCTTCCACGATTTGATCCGGATCCACCTTCAACACTTCCGCGGTATCTATCACCAAATTTGACAACCCGTTGTAAAGTACCTTGGCTTCACGTATCCACTCGAGCCCCGCATTGAAAAATGCGGATTCTGTTTCCATTTCAGGTCCTTTGCTGGACTCCCTCCTCTCCATTGTCGGTGGCTTGATTCTCAACCCCGGATCGGTTGACTTCCTCTTCTTGGTCCTCGGATTGGTCAAACGTTCCTCGGGAAGCTCCTCCGGTTCAGACTCGGCCGGATCTTCCGCTTCTTCCCCGGAAAGTCCGTATGACAGGAGCGTCTTTCCGGTGTCATACTGAATTACTTCCGCCACACTCAAAAGTTCCTGTTGATGGTACAGATGAAACAAATAGGTGCTAACTGGACTCGCCTTCGCTCGGGTCACGTGATCCGCTAATTTAGCCACTATCCCGGCTATGACCCTACCCCAGTGCACTACTCGGTTCTCCATAGCCCCAAAGATAGTATTGGCCACCGTAATGGTAACCCGCGTTGGCTTTTCCGGATACAAGATCGGAATCAGAAACTCTAGTATCCGCCTATGTCTCTCGTCCTTGCACTCGCTGATAGCGAATCCGTCCTTAGGGTTTGTAGACCCAGTGAACTTCCCAGCTACAAAACGGTCCGTCCTCGATGCTAAACCGTTCCCACTCTTCCGGAACTGATAGACGTCTGTCCAGATGTCCTCGGTCCACTCGATTGGCCATCCTCTCAAAGTGAGCTCATACTGATTCGGAACACCGTGAAGTAGCTCTTGAATCATCTCTTCACTCTTGAGGTTCCATGGTCGGTGTAGTAGACCGACGCATCCTAACTTAGTCAAGTCCTCCTCTAACTGCTTGTGTAGTTCCGGGCTATCCGGAATGGCCGGAGAGATAACCCGGGCAGATACCGCTACCTTCCGTACTAGTCCGGATGCCATAAGATCTAAGTGAGAACGAGGGAAAAGTAGTTCTACCTCAGTCGCTAACTCACCACTCTTTCTCTCAACTACTCACACAAACAGTTTTAGGAACACAGAACAGGAAAGTGAAGAGGAAACCCTAGGAAGACAACTTAAATACTAAACCGTCTTTCTACGGGCTTAAGGACAACGGCTACAGGTCCGTTGTATCAACGGTATCCTACTTCCGTAGCTACGAGACCTATACGGTAGGTTCCTGTGTTCCGGATGAGTCCAGATTCCGGATCCGGATAAGTTCCGGTTTAGGGTTGTGCCGGAACGCTTATTTTCTAATTCAAGCTATCTAGTCCAAAAATCACACTCTATCTATAATTGATTTTTTATTTTTTTATATTTTTTGTACCTACTTCTTGTATTATTGATCTATTTCCGGATTCCGGATTCCTACAATGATTTAAAAAAAAAATTCCTTTGCTGTAGAAAATCCAGCTATCCGACCTATGCCATTTGGCGTCCCCTAAAGGTCTTCCGTTAGCAATCTTAAACCGCATTAATTTTTTCCAAGGCTCATTCCTGGGTGACAGCCCTCTGACCACCAATAAGGCCTGGGTTGCAAATAAGAATCCAATAACTGAATTCCCCCTTCCTTTTGCGATAAAATACCAGAACTCCACCTTATGCGAGTAGCACACCGTCCTTCCTCCTTTCCCGTTCATAGGAACTGAGTCACCAACTCTCATATAACATCGCAATTTTTAATCAAAATTCCATAGCAGGCTGCTGTGTACCAATAGGTAGCCAATAATACCTGATTTATAATGATGACCCTTCCCGTAGTTGACACCATCTTTGCCGCCCACGACTGTAATTTCTTTCTAATAGAGGCTAAAAGTGGACCGGTATTGACATCTGCCGGTAGATGGAAACCAATCAAGGGACCTAAATATTTGACACCCGTCCCTTCCGGAACCCACATGACCCCATATTCAGCTCTCCACGTAAAGTCTTGCTTATTTTTGGAAGCCCAGATAGCATATGTTTTATCCCAATTTAGCTTTGACCCCGATCCCAAGCAAAAGATTCTTAGTACTTCATATGCCCTGTTTAGGTTCTCAATCGTTCCTAATAGGTATAACGATGTATCATCTACATAGAAGGCATCTGTAACGTTGGATCCAGGGTTGCACGGACGCTGGGACGCCCGGACGTCTAGACGGACGTCCAACGTCCGCGTCCACGGGTTTTTGAGCGTCCGGGGACATAGAAATTTCGGACTTGTGCCCGTCCAGTGGACGGGCGGTCGGCCGGTTCAGTGAGCCGACCGAGCGGTCGGATGGCGAGGACGGGGCAGACGGGGCCAACCGAGCGGACGGATGCGGAGCACGGGGCGGACGGAGTCGACCGCACGGATAGGGCAGACGGGGCCGACCGACCAGACGGACGCGGCGGGGAGGACGGGTCGGACGGGCCCAAACCTAAAACTTGTCTTCCCGAATCTACCCCGGACGACGCGAACCTACCCCAAACTTGCGGACGGCGTTCGATCGGACGATCCATCCGCTCCTGAACTTGCGGACTGGCGGTCCACCCGACCGCTCCGTCAGACGTCCCCGACTCCCCTCGACCGCTCCGTTGGTCGCCCTCCCGACCGCTCCGTCGGCCACCCTCCCGACCGCTGCGACGTCACGCCCGACCGCTCCCACGACCGTCTGACCAACCGCTGGACGCCGACCGACCACAGTCCGGCCGCGTCCATGACGCCTGGACGACGAACGTCTGGACGTCCGGATTTTGGACGCGATTTCGTGATGGACGTACGTCCGAGACAACCCTGGTTGGATCCATCGGGAAGGAAAAATCCTTCCACTACGTATTTATCATCGTCTAACATATATCCCAAAGAATCCAATACTACTACAAATAGAAAAGGTGCCAAGAGGCACCCTTGGCACACCGACCTTGAAAGGTCGAATTGTGATCCCACTTCTCCATTGACTATAACCGACGAAGAGACATTTCTATAAAGAGACATAACTCCTCTAAAAAAGTCTATGTGAAATCCTTGCTTTTCCAGCACCACCCTCATGAAATTTCACGAGATGCGAACATAGGCCTTCTCAAAATCCAATAACAACAAGGTGAGATCTTGGCTTGATTCCTCCGCATATGCATAGATTCTTGAGCCAAGAAAATGTTATCTATGATACATCGCCCTGGCACAAAACTTGTTTGATTCGGTCTAACTATTTCTAGAAGAATAGTCTGAAGTCTTTTAGCCAGAATTTTCGCCACCAATTTATAAAAGGAGGATAAAAGAGTATAGGTCTAAAGTTTTTTATCAAGGAAGAGTCACCCCCCTTAGGAATTAAAGCAATAATACCTTTGTTATGTCCTACTGATAGGAACCCTTCCCTTAATACTTCTTGTACCGCTTCCAACAAATCGTCCTGTAATGAGTCCATGCAGCATTTGAAGAAATCAGTGGGAATCCCATCCTCCCTCGGAGCATTGCCTGAAGATAAGTCGCTAATCGCCTCCTGAAGTTCTTTTAATGATATCGGTTTGGAAAAATTCCTATTCTGCTCTTTCATCACTATTTTAGGTACGCTCTGCAATATCTGTCTTCTTGCCTGTAATATTTCCTCCGTTTCTGAGCCTTCCGAATATAGCGTCTTGTAAAAGTGTGTAACAGCCTCCGATTTGCTCTGTTGGTCTGTAATTACGTCTCCATCCACCACTAGTTGCGAAATGGAGGATCTTTTGTGTACATCCCGAAAAACTTCAAAGAATTCTTTTGAGTACTTGTCCCCTGTCCTCAACCATCTGGCCGACACTGCATAATATTGTGCTTCTAGGTTTTCTAATGTCAAGTTATGTAAAAGCGTTCTTGCTGCATCTAGCTTCAATATTGCCGCTATGTTTCCCGGATGCATATCCAAAAAAATTCCGTTGCTTCTGCTTCCTTCAACGCTTTGTTTTCCAACTTGCATTTTGCAGCTTTCCATTCCCTGTTTATCTTTTGAGCTTCACCCAGCGCCCGACTTGAGCATCCTGTACCCAATCCATCCAGGATTCCAATCCTTGCGGCCGGTCTCCTGCATTCCAACACCACTCCAGCCTTTCTTGAGCTTTATCATTCTTAAGAATATCAACCTGCATCTGTTGCTTTCTAGGTTTGCATTTGATTAATGAGAACATCTCGAATTGAAGCGGCGAATGGTTTGAAATTTTGACGTGACAGTCCCCCCCTGCTCCGCCAAATCTAGAGATAAGTAAATCCTGTCAATTTTGGCTGCCTGGCAGTCCTGTCTGTTCCTGTTGTTCTCCCATGTAAATATCTTCTGCGAGTTTTACGGATGCGATCCTGATGCCATATGTCTTTAATTCCATAGTGATTCAATAATTTAGACCAGGCCGCTTTCTCCCTCTTGTTCGTATTTGTACATCCACGAGAACTTCCCAATCTGTCCCTTTCTTCCTCCACCATATTAAAATCACCGGCTAGAAGAAAACCTTGCCCGGGAATATTGACATCCACTAATTTATCCCACAACAATGCTTGTTCATGTGATGAGCCTGGGGCATATACATTGATGATTGAAAGAATGAAATTATTGTTAGATTTTAGCGAAATAAATTGAGCTCTTCCTTCCGAAATGATCCCCTCCTCGGCCACTGCCGTAGCTAGACTCCGAGCAATTAATATACCTGTTCCTGCTCTCCATCTCCTGGTATCACTCTGTATCGCCGGATTCCAAGATCTGTGCCCATTGGCAAAGGGTAAACTTCTGTTTTTTCTCTAGCATCTATTCAAATCCATCCAGTGTTCTTGGATAAGAATAATCTGCGGCTTGTGCACCATCCTGTCAAATATCCGTCTTATGTGAACCTATTTGGTGGATCCCCTTGAACCCACTCCTGCTCCCCTAATATTTAGGGTAGCTAGCGATAATTCCATATCCATTAAGAACTAGAGGGGATAGCCTCCCCAAGCTTTCTGTCATACTCTACTAGAGAGCAATCATATTCCACTGTTGAACCTTCCGGACGTCTATCAGTTTGTCTGCTCCTTTTGTTGGTTTGTATTGGTGAGGCAAATATGCCTGGTTGCCATCCCGCAACCGAATCCTCTCTGTTTGTCACCGAAATACCCAGCCACCACTCAAGCAAAAGCTGGTTCATCTCACCATACACTAGTTCTGGTCATTTGTTTCATCTGGTCGCCATCCACTGCTCTGGGAAATCACTACTAAATGACTGCTGATTGTGATAGGTCAGCTTTGGCACCATTTCCATGACTGTTAGTCATTTTTCAGTAGCCTTTTAGTAACCAGTCATTTTTTGACTGGTTACATTTGACCTTGTTTTCTATTAGTGAAGGTTCGCTTTGGCTCTCCCTTTCCAAAATGCAACTTTGCTCAAAGAATCTTTTGTCCACCAAGAGTAGTTCACCCCACGTAAGCATTTTGCCTTTTGCATGACTTTGATTGCTGCCAGGACTATCAATTCATGCGCATCGCCCTCACTGTCCCATATGGCCGACCAAGAGACCGATTCCCACTAGTGTAGATTCGAGGGTTTCCTCAAGTGATATTTAAAATACACTTTTATTTTCTCAAATATGGATGTTTGAATCTGGTCCCGCTTGTACTCTATACCTGAAAAGGTTAGTTTCAGTGGTTCCATCAGCCCTAGAATATCTCCGGACACATCTAAAAAGACCACCTGAGCGTCTTCCTGATCTTTAAAAATCACTAACCAAACCGTCAGAAATTTGTTGCCTTCCGTTGGCATCTGTAGTCCTGGAGACTTGAAGGCTTCCCTGAGTGATTCCTCACTCCAAGTTGACCACCACTTCTCCGATAAATTGGACGATGCTCTCTCGGATTTCTGCGACCAAAATTTTCATTCCAAGGGACTGATGGTTAAAAACCTACCCTCTGTTCCTTATCTACCATGCTCTTGCTGTCCAGACCCGACTTGTCCTTCTCAGCCAGATCCGTGCTAATCCCATCCGAGTTTGATTGGAACATACTCCGCCTATTATTCTTCTTCTTCGGGGCCGGGTCTGTCATTATAGTTCTCTGTAATGGAGGGAATTCCTCTTCCGAATTACCTGCAAATACCACAAAAGGGTTTTCCGTTTCTAATTGTCTTGCCTGTCCATCTTCCTTCCCCTTCCGATTATTCTCCGAGCTGGGAAAACGATGTCCGATCTCTGCTAAGCTGAGGTTGGCCATTGGTAAAATTTGGACACATGTGCCTGTTTCTGCTGGTGTTTCCTCCACATTCCCCTTATCGGAAGATCCTGCCCCCAATATCTTAGTTTTCGGCGAACTGGATGTTGCTCCTTGTTCCCCCCTCTTCTTGTCTATTTCTTGACCCTGTGTGTGTGTAGAGCTCTCCGATACTGAGGCTTTCGGCACCCATCTCTACTTCGCCACATCTTTGCTTTCTACTGCAGCTTCCTTCTTCTTCTTTTTTGTCTTCTGGGCTACCTCCGTAAAGCCGTCTGGGTCTTTTACTGCCTTTTCCGTTCCATCCATCTTCCCTTCTTGTCTTCTATATTCCTCCGGTTTTGGCTTGCTCTGTTTTCTCCTGTCATTGAGCAGACAGTCCGGAGCCTTGTGCCCAAACTTCCGGCACCAGTTGCATTGGTTAGGGAGCCCCGAATAGCTCACACTTTGGTCCACAAAAGAAATCTCTGCTATATCTTCGCGTAACGAAGGAACCCTTATGAATCCCGCGAGCTTCGATATCTCCGGAACTCTTATAAAAATTAGCGGTCCAAACGGCCATTTGCATGCTGTATCTGCATGCTCAATCTCTTGTACCTCTCCAATTAAAGATCCGAACTTATAAAGCCATTCGTGCGTTGAGAATTGCACGAAGATTTGGGAGTTGCACCTTGATCATATATTCCGGCTGAGATGCTGGCGATTGGGCTTCCGCCGAAAAGCCATCGGTCCATGGGAAGAATCTGACTATTTTGCCATCTATCTCTCTTCCTCCCAATGCAATACATCTCTCCGCAGCATCTGAAAATTTAAATTCTATTTTGAAAAAGCCCTTAGAGAGAATCTGTATCGACTGGAATTGATCCTGAATATTCTCAAAAAAAAACTTGGACAAAACAGCAAAACCCGGCGATGTACCAAATTTTTTCCCCAAAACCATTGTGTACCTCTTCTCTATTCGCCTTCATTTTCTTCAGTTCAACTTCTGACAGATCGAAGCTCTACAATCGGCGGTTACAATTCTCCGGGTCTAGACTTCTCGACTCCTACCTCTACCAATATCAGAACCCTGTACTCATTAGCAACCTCCTGCCGAAGGCGACCGTCTGAAACTCAGCTCTCCTAAACTGATGAAGAAAAAATACAAAAAGCGCTGAACCGGCCCAAAACTGCAACCACCCGCGGCTACTCAAATCTGCCTTGTTTCCTTTTATTCTTGTCTTGTTTTGTTCGTCTCGGCTAACACGTATGGACCTACGTGAAGCGCTACAAGGATATGCAACGATTTGATGGTACCTTGCTTGTAAACGCCAGAAGGCGGGGGCGGGGAGCCTTGGCTCCCCTTCAATTATAAACAAAATTTACATGAGTTCGTGGGGGTTAGAAAAATGCCACACCCCATTGCCTTGGCTACAAAACATGGGAGCCCATTCCCGATTGAAGGCGGATTCTAACTGAAGAATGCGTTCGGGATCTTTAATCACAACATGGATGTGTTTCCAAGTGGCCATATCCGCATGCAGCGTGGCAGTCCACATGGAGTGTAAGATCCTTCGTGAGCTGAAACATTGGTTGCCGTAACGCTGGCTTTAGCGATCCGTCCAGATATACCAAATCAAGAAGCCCCTCATTAAGTCCCAGGGCTAAAACGTGTGAATAAACTTGAAGATCTCTCCCAAAACAGCGGTACCTATAAAGCCAATTAGGGTAGGCTGAAGGCTATCGATGGTGGGGACTTGGGCTCTATTAGCTAAAGCATTAAACTTCTGCCATAAGTCCAGGGTGACCGGGCAGCTCCAAAATAGGTGCCCGGTCGTTTCTATACTACATTGACAAAACACGCAACTATAATCTGCGTTTGGGATTCTATAAGCTAACCAATCTCCTGTAACTATGCCCCTATTGAGTATCTGCCACAGGAAGGTGGCTTGTTTCTTGGGTCTCGAATTATGCCACAGCAGTTGGAAGATTTGCTTCCGTGCCGCCTTATTGAACCCTTGGTTAATCAGCTCTTGCACCCCAATGGGACGCTCAACCTTTCGCCTTAATCCGTGACGGTACCCGTACCTAGCTGTATACCCAAAAAAGGGGGTTGCTTTATGTTTCTCCGTCTTCCGCCAGACCCATTCACCAGGGTCCCAAGCAATGTTCTCAATGTATATACCTGGTATCACTAGAAGAAAAACGTGTCCGTTGCAACCCACTGAGATGCGACTATGTGTCCTATACAACTGAGATGCGACTGTAGCCCTCTGTATTTGCACCAAATTTGACGTGTATGTAGTTGTAGTCGCAAAGTAGTCGGAAAATGAAGAATAGGGTTACGATATTGTAACAGAAGAACTGACATGAGGTATTCTACATCCAGCATTCATCGCAGTTGTCCATGTGGACAGCTATCCGCGAAGTAGAGTCCACCGTGGAAAGATGCAATTGCTCTGATTACAGGCTGCAACTAAAAACTAGAAGATTGCAACTTAGAAATGACTCAAATGCAACTAGGAATCAACTATAATGCAACTAGAGCCCGACTATAGTGCAACTAAAAAACGATTCAAATGCAACTAGAGAACAAGTGCAATGCAACTAGAACATGACTGAATATCGATTCAATTGTCCCATATCGATTGTCAAGAATACCATCAGCTTGAACAGATAAGAATGGTAAGTTATAGCATTCTTGTGTAATGAATTTTGATAGTGAAATTCTAATATTTATATATTTTGTAGATTTTTACAATTTGTAGATTTCTATAATCTACAACTCTATAAATTATAACCAAGTCGCAAACTAGTTGCAAACCAGTTGTATGTCAATCGCAAATCAGTTGCACACTAATCGCAAACGAGTTGCACATCAATCGCAAATTAGTTGCACACTAGTTGCAAACCAGTTGTATGTCAATCGCAAACTAGTTGCACACTAGTCGCAAATGAGTTGCACATCAATCGCAAACTAGTTGCACACCAATTGCAAACCAGTTGTATGTCAATTGCAAACGAGTTGCACTCTAGTCGCAAACGAGTTGCACATCAATCGCAAACGAGTTGCACATCAATCACAAACGAATTGCACATCAATCGCAAACGAGTTGCACATCAATCGCAAACGAGTTGCACATCAATCGCAAACGAGTTGCACATCAATCGCAAACGAGTTGCACACCAGTTGTATGTCAATCGCAAACCAGTTGCACATTAGTCGCAAACCAGTTGCACACAAATAAGTGAAATAACTTCCACATCAGCAACCACGTCACAACAGTTCATCGACAAAGTTCTCCATTGCCTATTGAATGACAAACAACCTCGCGACTGCAGTGCAACTCATGCAACTTGTCCACTGCGACTGCGGACTCCAGAATATCACCAAGTCGCAAACGTCCGATACGACTACAAACCAATCGCAAACCGCAGTTGCAAAACCCTGCTTTTTCTTCTAGTGTATTGCCCAAACTGAGTTCGGGATTTCAGGGTCCATTTCCGGGTTAGCCTCCATGAAGGATTTTCTTCTGGAGTCCCAAAGTACGACCCTGGCTGGTCTAAGTTCCGGGTGATTAAGGTTAAACTCTCCTTCATCCCGGTTTAGTCTTCCTTTCGTTTTATCTAATGTGTATCTACTGGTGGTGTTGCTGCTATCAGTTTGGTTGTTATGATAAAAGTACAGACTCCCCGGCTCATTCAGCCAGGCATTAAGGGACCTCTTCGGGAATGCTCGTGGGTACCAGGGTATGTGGGATATGGTTTTTAATCGCCGAGTTCGCCCCCGTTCCGTCACTGCCCCTCTCCGTGGGAGTTTGGATTGGATTTCAGTTGGGGTGAGCCAATCGTTCCTTTGTGCGTCCTACAGGTGTTTCACTTTCGTAATGCCTGCACGGGACCAAAGATGCAGGCCCTCGTTCCTCCCCATTCCCAATGGTGTATCTTCCGCTTCCAGGATCATCGGGTTGCCATACAGCTGTTGCCTCAGCACACTACTCAACTCCATTGGCGGGGTTTGCGTAAGGCCTCCTTTTACAGCCCAGAAGGCCTTGAAACACGACTTAAGGAGTGGTGAAAAGTTATCGTTTTTCAATCCCTTACTAAAGAACATCCAATTGGGTGATTCCGGCCATTTGGAGTCTCCTAACGGCCTTCCCCGTTCGATCTTGTACTTCAGCAATAGTTTCCATGGCTCCTTGCCTGGTAATAGTCCTCTTACCACCAACGTCGCTAATAAGGCCTGCGTCTGTAAGAAGGGACCCAGTAACTGAATTTCTCCCTCCTCCCTTGGCAGTATGCAGGCCGCCCATTTTACCCTCGCCGCACACCGACCTTCATCCCTCCCTGTCTAGAGGTATTGGATAATGAGGCCGCGAATTTTGTCGCAAATTTTGGCTAATAGCCCGCAGCAAGCCGCGGTATACCAACAGGTCGCAAGCAGCACCTGGTTATAGACGATGACGCGTCCAGCTTGGGACACGGTCTTCGCCGCCCAGCTCCTCAGTTTAGTCCGTAGAGACGCCAGCAGGGGTTCCGCATTGGCATCTGCCGGGAGGTGGAAGCCTATAAGCGGCCCCAAATACCGAACTCCTTCTCCTTTAGGAACCTAGATCACCCCCATATCGTCTCCCCAGTTGAATAATCTATCTCTTGGGATGCCCATATTCCGTAAGTTTTGTGCCAATTCAACTTGGATCTGGATGCCAGGCAGAATATCTCCAACACCTTCCTCGCTCGATCCAAATTCGCCTTAGTCCCTACCAAATATAAGGATGTATCGTCTGCAAAGGACGCATCTGTTACCTTCGATCCTCCTAGTAAAGTGAACCCCTCCACCCCATATACAAGATCCTCCAGCATAAATCCAAGCGCGTCCAAGACTAATATGAACAGGAAGGGCGCTAGGGGGCAGCCCTGCCTCACTGACCATGAGAGGTCGAAATCCTACCCCACCTCTCCATTGACTATGATTGCTGATGCCACGTTCTTATACAGGGCCATAATCCTGCGTATAAATTCCGGATCAAAGCCCCTTTTCTGTAAAACCTCCTGCATAAACGACCAGGAGATCCTATCATACGCCTTTTCGAAATCCAGAAGCAGGAGGACCAAATCCTGGTTAGATTCTTCCGCATAATGCATGGCCTCCTGCGCCATGAATATGTTGTCGATTATGCATCTCCCCTGGACAAAGCTGATCTGATTAGGCCGAATTAAGTTCGGAAGTAGGGGTTGTAGCCTTCTTGCCAACACCTTAGCCACAACCTTATAAAAAGAGTTTAGGAGGGTGATGGGCCTAAGGTTGCGAATCCGGCTCATGTCCCCCCCCTTGGGTATAAGGGTAATGATCCCCTTGTTGTTCTCCCAAGTAAGCTCCCCTTCCCGCAGCGCTTCCCTAACAGCCTCCAGTAGATCTCCTTCAACTACGCCAGCACAGAATTTGAAGAAGTCAGTCGGAATGCCGTCCTTCCCGGTTGTATTACCGAGAGCGAGCTCCCAAATTGCGTCTTGCACCTCCGACAGGGACACCTCCTGTGTGAGGTGGTGGTTCTGAGTGTGTGTCACGCCTACAAGTACACTCCTTAGCACTTGTTGCCTCACCTCAATAACTTCCGGTGTTTCTGCCTCCCTTGTGTACAGCGACGTATAGAAGTCCTGGAGCGCGGCAGCCTTCTCCTGCTGACTCATGACTATTTGATCTCCTACCTGCAGCTGCGCTATGTGCGTCCTTTTCTAGACATCTTTGTACACCTGGAAGAATTCATGGGAACAACGGTCTCCGGTCCTGAGCCATTTCGCGGACACAGCGTGGTACTGGGCTTCCAGGACCTCCAAGGTGATTTGGTGCAGTATCGTCCTGGCTGTGTCCAGTCTTCGCGTGGCCTCCATGTCTGCTGGATTCTTCCGTAGCTATTCTTTGGCCTCCTGAATGTCTTTGAGCGCCTTGTTCTCCGCCTTAAACTTGGTTGTTCTTCGTTCTTTTTCCACCTGAGCCGCCTCGCTCACGACCCTCTTTTGGGCCGAGCTCACCCACTCCATCCAAGATTCGCCTTCACTCGGTTTCGCCCAAGGTTGTCTCGGACGTACGTCCATCACGAAATCGCGTCCAAAATCCGGACGTCTGGACGTCCGTCGTCCAGGCGTTATGGATGCGGTCGGACTGTGGTCGGTCGGCGTCCAGTGGTTGGTCGGGTGGCCGACGGAGCGGTCGGGAGGGCGACCAACGGAGTGGTCGGGGGGACGTCCGATGGAGCGGTCGGTCGGACCGCCAGTCCGCAAGTTCGGGAGTGGACGGACCGTCCGATCGAACGCCGTCCGCAGGTTCGGGGTAGGTTCACGTCGTCCGGGGTAGATTCGGGAAGACAAGTTTTAGGTTTAGGCGCGGACAGCTATATGAGGGGACGGCCAAGGCATTTTTCCTCACTTCAACTCTCCTCCTTGGGAAACAACACCACATCGGATGTGCTACTATTGCCTCACCGTGCCAGTTGCTCCTATGTGGTAGAGAGTTGGGGTCATATATCTTTGATTACACCAGAGGGGTTTTGAATCGGTCATTTACACACGGTTGAAGAGAAGAATCAAGGCATCAAGTAGCTATGGAAGAAAAAGGCGGCATTAAAGGTGAAAGCAGCAAGAGATCGAAACAAAAAGGAGCTCGTCACGAGCTCCGTCTTGACATTTTAAAGGATGAGAACATTTTAGCAGAGCCTGAGTGGGAGAAGGTGGTCGATGAATACTGGACTTCCAAGTTGTGCAAGAAATATGTGAAGATGTATCACATTGGGAAGTTGTGGCCTGAAGAATTACATGCTGGTCACACTCGGGAGTTTTCTTTTAAACCCGCAAGTTGTCTCAGCCCTCATTTTGTCCATCGTTTCGTAGAGGTGTAGCGGGCTCTCTTCGGGGACAAATTGATGAGCAAGGGTAGAATTAACTACACTATAGCAAGCATGGTGTATACAGAATTGAAGTTGGCTCGCAAGGTGGATTGGAGTACGTACCCCGGGACAGTAGAAACACCGCTTGTGCTTCCTGATGGCCAGAAAGATATTCCTGATACGTTTGTTTCAAAGGGACAAGTCCTTCAAATGGTTGAAGGCAATGCTACTCTACAGCACAACACGGAAGAAAAACGTGTTTCTATTCAAAACGAAGTGTAGAACATGAAAGACAAAGGGGAAAACAAGGAGGAGCGCCCCCTTGAAAGTAGCAAAATGAATGCCACATCAGCGGATCTTACGAATCAAGCTGACATTTCACTTCAACCCGAAGTGGAAAATACAGAAGGTAATGGAGGAGGAAGTATGACGCTAGAACCGGATACCGTATGTAATACTACAAAAGCTTTAGCGTCTTCTTCGAAGGGTGCGGAACGAGTCGTGCTTAACACTCTACCGATGTTTCTGAGCCCTTTACCAATTGCATCAAGCGCGAAGGGAGAACCTGGTATTTTCAAGGTGCCATCTCATCCATCAAAACAAGGATCGACATTGAAGACATTGGAGTGCAAAGAAGAAGTTCCCTCAGAAGAGATGGACAGGGCAACTGCTAGAATCACTCGTCTTCTAGACAGTGATGCCCTTATGGACATCAGTACCAGGACTATAGATGAAGAAATTAATAGAAGTCCAAGTCCAGTTTGGAGTTCAATGCATGAAGTGCCACCTTCCCAAAACATGAATGATGAGAACCTATAGAAGGCAGAAATGGACTCTCGGGAACCGGGCGTTCTTAACAATGGCGAAGAGACCCCAAAGACGGAGGAGAATCCAATCCTAGCATTCTTGGGTCCAAAGGATCTAAAGACTTTATCGATGATGCCTCCGCTACAAGAAATAGAGCACTTACTACAATGTTCTCTTAAATGAAAAACTTTTGAAGTTCAAGAAGAAGTTCATCCTTCTGCAAATGAAGAGGGTACAACAAATGAAGGAGGCACGATAGATGAAGGGCAAACCTCAACCCCGTGCAACCGAGTATGGAAGTTCAGCGAACTGTTCAAGACTGCCTACTCTCTATCATGTACAGCTAAACTTGTAGCTGTTATGACACCTGCCCTCACACAAATAGCTGAAGAATTTATGAGCATGACACCAGAGATACTGGAAGGTACCGTGGCCTTCAGAAAATTCATTGAATTTGCAGATAAGCTCCAAGAAGAGAAGGTGGAAAATCTCAAAGCTGTGGTTGAGCTTCAAATACAAAACGAGGAGCTCATGAAGGTCAATTATGACAAAGAAGATCATGATCGCCTGAAGGTCAAGTTCGACAAATTGGATAAGCATTGCTCTATGGTGTTCTGGGATAAAGACCATGAAGCCTTGAGAGATATGTGTTTTAGTCTTCAAAAAGAAGTTGAGACTTTAAAGCTCTCGAATGGGACGTTGGAGTCCCAAAACCAGAAGTTGGTTTTGCAATTGAAGACATCTGAGGACAATTTACAATGGCATCGGGAGATGTTGAAGACATTACAAAACGACAAGTCATCTAAACATTGCAGGGATGGAGCAAGCCTCTTGGAGGCAAGTCAACCAACTCAAGAAAGCGATGAACTTTCGCTTCCTCTTGACAAGGGCAAAGCTGTGGACGAGACTGTAGAAGTCGTTATGGCCATTGAGAGCCCTAAAGTTGTACCTCCACTCTCATTAGAAGTTGCTTGCACGCAAACGGTGAATCATGAAGTCCAAGAATTAAGGCAACAATTGGACTTGACAATTCAAGCAAAGAATGACGCGGAGTCTTCACTGCGGAGAATGGAACACGTACAAATACTATACGATATCCTTCCAATGAAGACTAGGGATCTACGGTGGGTGCTGTGGGCAAGGCACCTACAACAACAATCCGGTTTATGCTCTCAATTCATGAGGGGGCTCTTGAAGTATGTAATGCAGTCGGACGAATTGTTGAGCAACGTGCAGTCTTTTCACCTGCGTTTGAAAGAGAAGTTCGACGCAGAATTAAAGGATCCCGAAGTGTGCATTACAGTTTGGGGAAACATGGATAGAATGTTCGAGCGGTTGAATCACGGGAGAACCTATGAATCAGACAACATCAATTGGGCGTTGGAAGCGGAAGAAGGATGGGTTCCTCACAACACATTGTCTGCTCATATTGTTCAACATGAGAAGCAGCTTATACCTGGAAGTGATCCCAATGTTCCTTTGATGAAGGACAAGTGTTCTCTTTGCCAATATCGTTTTGGGCCTGAAGGAGGTCTAACTTTGGGTCAATGTGGCCACTCTTTTCATATTCTTTGCATCCAAAGAGCAGCACAATATTCCGCCCTTTGCCCCAACTGTCGTACTCCTTTGAATGCAAGGTTTTATGAAATGCTAGGAATATTGCATTCTATGGCATCGGGTCATGAATTCAACCGGTGGAACCTTCCACTAGACCAAGCGCCACACAAATTCCAAAATCATTTGCATTGGGGAAAACCAATGGTATGGCTACCAAACAAAGGGATGCATTCATTATACATGGATCCTCAAGACAAGGATGAGTACTTCTGGATGACGCGGGACTTGGAAGTGGAATTGCGTGCCTTTGGGATCCCGGATAACGATGCAAGAGAAATGTTTTGTCGTAGCATGGGAGGGCACTGGAGTACGCAGCACCAAAAATTCTTCCGATTTCCTAATAAGGAATGGAAGAAAGAAGGGTCAAATGACCCTTTTGTGGAAGTGGAGTCTGATCTTAGAGTCACAAAGCAGTACGAGGGGTACAATTCCGATTTGGGCGGGCGGGCCCGCATCTTAGCGAAGTTGGAAGAAGCAGCTAAGGTTCGTTGCATGTTGGACTTGAACACGAAAGCAATGACAGGGCATAAGATGGAAGAGATTGCTCGAGCTTTCGATAAACGGATGGATGATATTATCACCAAGTGGAGGAAGTATCTAGGGGGCGAACCTCCAATAGCTGATAAAAGTGTACCAGCTTGGTATTACGTGCAGAGCGAAGATAAAGTCATCTAGTACCTCGAAGACTTAGTAGATGCCGCTCTGAGGACTTTAAACGCCCATGAAGTGGAGTTGTCTCCGAAGCGGAAGAATAAACGAAGAGTTGAAGAAGAGGATGACCACTCTCCAGAAACTAAAAGACTATTTGGGAGGGTTGACATGGAAGTACAAACTGGAGAAGGACCCAGTGGTGGTGAGGCGATACCTCGTCGCAAAAGCAGAAGACTCATGGTGAAGGAGGGGACATCTCGTGCTGTAGAAGAAGATAGTAGTACTGAAAACTAATAGGGAAATGTTTCGTTTCCTACTCTACATCTATTATATTAGTACTAGTAGAAAATAAATAGCTTGTGGGGATTTTAATTAGTAGTTTTCTCTACCAAAAATTATTGTACTTAGGCTATCGCGTTCATCATAGCTTCTTCATAATGTACATCGAATCATAGGTGTATGCCACAAAAGTATGTTTTGATTTCCTTCACTTTACATGTATATCTATATATACATATTTTGTATTCTCTCTCTTTCTTTATATATATAGTTTTTTTTTGGCATATAAATTAAAGAATATGTCTATTTTTTCATTTATTTATTTATTTCATTGTTTGAATTCAATTCAATATGTTCTATTTCAGACTCAATGTTATGCCTCATTTGCTTGCTCGGCCCTCTGGGGTCGGTCGGCCCTGTGGGGTCGGTCGGCCCTTTGAAGTCGGCCGGCCTGTGGGGTCGATCGGCCCAGTCCGGTCGGTCGGCCCCCTTGGGTTGGTCGGACCTTTTCGTCGGTCGGCCCCGTCCACCCACACCGCGCGGTTGGCGCCGTCCGCTGATTTCTCACGATCGTTGTACTCGGCCTACGGACTGTGCAACGGTCAATTCTTATTTCTGAAGCAAAGTACGGACTGGGCAGAGTATAAGAGCAAGGTTCAGATCATTTGCAAGCACTCCTGATAAGCTGAACGCTAAGATTCCCAAGGGCTACGAGCTGCAAATTGAAAAATTTGTATCCGTTGCTTGGTAATGTATAGTTCAGTGGACAGGGGGGCTTTGGTTTACAAGGCTTCATACACAAAAAAATTTTCGTACATGTGATTGGGTGCAGGAATGAACGTACTATGCGTTTGAAATCGAAGGCCGATATTTGAAGTTTCAAATTGGATCCGCAAGCTATTCATTTTTTAAAATGAGTACAAATTCTCATCTTTGGTATACCATTCCATCCCCCGGCAAAGTGAAGTGTAAGGCATGTGGGCTTGAGTTCGTAAATCGGAAATGTCGCATGTTGAGCCACTTGGGATACGAAGGCAAAAATGGTAGGCGCGACTCAGGAATAAGCCTATGTCCACGATTGACATCGGATGTCAAGTCTCTTTTCCTTCGTTGTGATGGGATGTTTCCATCCAAATCAATCATTGAAAATGTAGATGGTCGGAACGCACTGATGGTTCTAGGCAATACCTCAAACGGAAGGGAGTCGCCATGTTCAACACAAGAAGACTCGTGCACAGCACCGGAACAAGCAGCTCTTTCAGCTTCAAGGGTGATTCCTAGTGACCAAACATCAAGTGACCAACGACCTACACCTTCTTCTATAACTAGGCCTCAAAAACAAAGCCGATTAGCAGATGGATTTGAAGAAGCCGAAAGACGGAAGTTGAATATGTTGTGGGCTAATGTCTTCTATTCGGCAAACATACCATTCGCGGTAGCTCGAACTGCAGCATTCAAAGAAGCCGTCATGAGAACGGCTGACTTCAAAAGGCCATATAGTCCTCCATCATATCAAGCTCTACAAACTAAATTGCTAGACGAAGCAAAGGCAGATCTTGAGGTGAAGTTGCATAAGAGGACCGAGGATAGTATTCGAAAGTTTGGTGCAACATTGTCTATTGATGGGTGGTCCTCGGTTACGAATCGGCCATTGGTAAATGTCATGCTTGTATCTTCCACAAGGGAGCAATTTCTGGGATCAATGGACACAAGTGGACATGAAAAGAATGCAGAGTACTTGGCTTCTATTTTGGATGAATTCATACAGAAGGTGGGGCCTCAAAATGTAGTGCAAATAACAACGAACAATGCTCCTGTGAATCCCAGAGCGTGTGAGATTATAACCGACAAATATCCTCACATTTTTTTCCAAGGTTGTGTAGTTCACGCCTTAAATTTGTTGCTCAAAGATTGGGGAAAGGAAGCATGGGTGGAGACGGTAGTAATAGACGCCCGAGCGGTTCTTAAGTTCTTTAGAAAGCGACACATGCCACTTGCAATATTCCGGAGTTACGAGAAAGAGTACAGCTTGTTGATGCCGGGGGAAACAAGATTCGCCTCCAATTACATGGCGCTTCACCGATTGTTGAAGGTAAAGGGTGCTTTAAAACAGTATGTAACAGACCCTCGTTGGCGAAAATATGCGAGGACATTGAGGAAGAAGAAGAATGGTGGCGAGGAGTCTATAAATGCGACAAACACTACTAGAAAATTTAGTTTTTCTGTTGTTTTGGTCGCGTTGATCCAGTCAAAATCTGACAGAAATCTGTTGATTTCAACAGATTTCTGTCAGATTTTGACTGGATCAACGCGACCAAAACAACAGAAAAACTAAATTTTCTAGTAGTGAAAGATAATTAACGATGACCACTTTTGGAAGCGTTGCACCAATTTTGTTCAGTTGCTGGACCCCGCGGTACATGGCCTACGTGATTTAGATGCAAAGACGCCATGCATAGGCAAGGTTTTGCATATCATGAGGAAAATACGGAAGCACGTGGCGGATTTGGAGAATTCGCCTTTTGAACTAAGTTCGGAACTTGCAAAGCCATTGAGGGCAATATTCCAACAGCGATGGGAAATGGTGGAGACCGATATTCAATATGCAGGAGCTCTTCTAAATCCCTACTTGCTTCACGACAAAGAACTAGCAGACGATGGTGAGGCGATTGACGCATGCAAGCGTGTCCTCATGCGAATTTGTAAGCGTGGAGAGTACACTGACGTCGTGAAAGAATTCATGGCTTTTCGACATAAAGAACCGCCTTTTCACAATATGCTGGACCCAAGCGAGTCCAAATTATCGGCACATGCTTGGTGGGATTTTGAAGGTGTTTGTGGAAAGCTCATTGCTTCGATTGCAAGGAGAATTTTAGGGCAATCGGTCTCTTCCTCTTCATGCGAGCGAAATTGGAGTAGCTATTCATTTGTTCATAATAAGGCTCGAAACAAGTTGAAAACAAAGAGAGCCATGGATTTGGTGTATGTGTATACCAATTCCAGAGTCCTCGCTGCTTCAAAGGAGAACGATGAGAAGATGTGGTACCGCGAGAATGCGGAGTCAAAGGAATCCGAGGGGCTTATGGAGGATGACGAAAGTAGTGATCATGATGTCGAGGAAGAACATCTTCCACGGCGTGGAAATGAGGAGGTCAATGACGACAGAAGGGAATCGGAATTGGAACCAGAAACAAGTGATGACAACCTCAAATCCGATGAAGAAGAGGATCTGAACAAGGACACGTACGCTTTTCGTGGTAGACTGTCACAAAGACAAAATGAGTATGATGATGACATGATTGACTTGGGTACAAATAACCGAGATGAATTTGAATTTTTAGAAGACGAAGATCTACCTTCTATAGCGAGATTTGTAGATGGGAGCCGACTTCTAAACAGCCATACCGTTTTGGCAAACAAGGAAGATACCATTGTGGAAAAGGCGGTTCAGAACGGGATATCAGTTACAAGAGGCCAAACTTTACAAGCAAATGAAGTGATTGAACGTGAAAGGTCTCCATCCATACCATTAGGCCAACCTGGAGAAAATGACAAACTACATTCTTGGAAGAAAATGAATGTGGACAAAACAAGCTTTGAATTTGGAGAAAAATTGGTTGATAAGAGCATCGAGGGACCGAGCTCCCTAAGCCTTAAACCGCTAGAGGTATTGGACAAGGGGGATTCAGGTTCGAAAGAGTGCAGAAGTCCGAACATGGTCCACAATGGCCAAGGCAGAAATGACAACATGCAGAGGTCGCAACGTCCAACGAATAACGATCCTCCACCCGCTCCACGCTCATTGTTGAACGATGGAAGTGGTAGTACTACTATGGGGGGTTCAGTGAGTTTTCTACCTACATTGCAAGCTTCCAACATTCAAGAAGAAACTGTGAAGCGGAAATTCACTACTTTAGAGTGTACTAGTGATGGAGAAGATGAGACATTGGAATCAATGTTCAAGAGCATAGCAAGTCGCCCACCACAATGTTCTCAAAGACTAGAGGACATGAAACTGCGATCTCTGAATGAAATAACAGCGGTCACTTGCCAACGGAGGCAACAGGCAAAAGAAGCAATGGTAGAAGAATCCGCTAAACCTAAGAAGAAACGAGTGATGGAGCCATTTGCTATCTCCCCAAGGAAGAAAGTACATGGAGGAAGAACCCCCTTGGATACACGACTATCCCTTCCAACTCTTCCCGCAAGGAAAGGACGATTGGCCGGCGGTCTTCGAGAACGCATCCTCGGTAAGAATTTCTTACGGAAGAAGGATGATCCAAACATAGGCAAGGGGAAGAAAGCTTCTACATCTATGGAAATCAGAGGAAAAGAGAAAGAAAAAGTATTGGCTTCATCAGATGATGAAGACAATACTTTCGACAATGAAGACGACGGATGGATATTAAGAGACTATAGTAGTGGGGCAGAGGTAAAAGGAGATAGTGATTATCATCCTTAGGAATTGAATCTTACATTCTTAGAACGGGTTAGATTAGAATACATTACATAGATAGTTCTTCAAATCTTTATGATTTGAATTTGGAAGACTTTATGAACGCAGGAAAAATGAGGTTTGACATTTGACATGCATTGCTCTATAATAGGAATTTGCGTGTTTATTTTGAAAAATGTAATAAACCTTTTTTATTCATTATCTTTGGTTGAATGGTTGAATAGGAAATTGAAGAAGTCTTCACTGCGTGTATTTTGGTTATTCATTCTCCATGTACAAAACAAATAAATCAGATAATTTCTTGGGAAGCGTTAGAAATAATGAACCTCAGAAAGAAAGCTTGCATAGAAACTGAAATCTATAAATACCAAATTACAAAATTGAAGATCGTGGTTGGCGGAATGGCGGGGTGGGTGGGTGGGGTACAACGGTAGTACTGCAGCAGACTCTCCGACCGCGTAGAAGGCCGCGGATGGGCTGATCGCAGGTCTGTAGCGGACCGTCCATGAGAGAAAGAGAAGAGAGGCAGGGGCCGCGGACTGGCTGATCGGGCCTACCGCAGGTTTAACAATGGTTCGACCGGCGACCGTGCCGGACGGGGCCAACCGATGGTCCGCAACAGACTGTTGGACCACGATGATGGGCCAACCGCGCCGGACAGAGCCGACCGATGGTCCGCAACGGACTGTCCGACCGCGCGGATCAGCCGACCGTAGCGGCTGCATAAAGGTGACCCAAATGATTAAGAGGTCATCTGCCATCCGGGAAACTGGGACTTACTGTGATTCTTGTCTTCAGGTCTCAGGTCTGAGGTTCGATCACTTGAGTTCATGTGGTGGTATGAGGCTTGGTTTCAACTTCCAACAATCAATTCCCATTTCTCAAAAATGGGTGATCTATTCATTCTTTGTGGAAAAGGGGGAGGGATGATTGGACGAATGAATTGATCCTCTTGCTTAAGTAGATGTTCCTATAAGGTTGGAAGAAGTGAAAGTTGAATTCCGTTCAAAGATTTTCGTATCACTATTATGATTCAGAAGTCTCCGACCGGAAGGCAAAAATCATCCCTTCCAGCCTTCAAGGAACGTCAATACCATATTACCATGACATTTTTTTTTGGGGGGGGGGCGGGAATTTGGTTTAGCAAACTGTACAAATTATACATTTATACATAATTTGGGAATGAACAATAACAAAGCTAAAGCCCTTGCCAACGAATCTTGAATGAAACCTACCACTAGAAAATGCAAAGAGTAAATTACTTAAATATTTTTCGATTTCAGGGCTACAGTTTTTCACGGCCAGTCAGCTATGTCACCATGTAGCATTCTTTATAGAATTACAAATTTACAATGCATATATTTATATGGTCAAACTATAAATGGAACCGGTTTTAAATGAAAACAAGGTTTCATGTAGCGGAGAAAGCTCTATGTGAAATCCCTACATAAGTACATTTGTATTCTTTGTAATTTGAAACCTCCAACCAAATTGTTTCGCAAAATATTTAATCCAAGCTGGAAAGCTCAAATGAATGAAGAAACACCTATACTATTTTCTATCTCACCTTGCATGTTGATTTGTTTGTTGGCCAGAAATTTTGCATTTTAGATCTACATGACTCAAGATTTATTAATAAGGTATTTATAACTATTTTACAGCTTATCTAATTTCTTGGCAATTTTAATATTTGGGATTTTTAGGACTATTTAGTACCCGAATAAACAAATTTGAATCTGAAATTTGAAGAAGATGATTTTGTAGCAAACTTAAAGGAATCCTAAAAATATTGAATTTTATGTGGTGTACAAGTTCACTAAATGAACTTTTTTATTAATGACTTTTGAAACACGTAATGTTCTTTGAATGGTTCTTTTCATAAATGACCATCTTCAGAAAATTGTTACAAATGGGATTTTTATAATATTTGTATAGTTTTTCCCTTTTTTTTTTAATTACACGTTAGAGCATATATTTTCTTGAAATTGGAACTATTCTAGAACTTTCTCCTACTTATAGAATTTTTTGGTGGTTTTCTTTTTGGTAATTGCCTTCATCTTGAAAGTGAATACATTGGACATTACTTGGACATATTTCTTCAATGTTTTTTGAATATTTTTCTTTTAAATTTTGAAAGTATTCTACAAAAAAATCATGAGTATAAGAGTATTGGACGAAGTACAACAAAATTATCAAATGTTTCTTGCAGTCACCTAGATCCATTAGAAATTAGAAAAAATTTAGAATTTTCATTGTATTTTATTTACATTTCAATGTCAAAAGGCTCCCAATTCTATATTTGGAATGATGAACTAAGTGCCTAGGAAGATGTTTCATCTAAATCAAGATGTTTTATCCAAAATGATTCTGGAGAGTGCAAACCTTCAATGACCAATTTGATGAAATGGAGGTAACCAATAAACCAATATGTACACAAAGAATAGAAGCAAAAATATACAAGATTTAGAATATTATTCTTTTGTTAAATTACTAACAACAACTTCAAGGGGCTCTAACTCTAATCCCTCAAGTTGACTTCACATAAATACCTAAATATGACCTATAAACAGAAACCGAATTATTTAATGCATTATTGCATTGAGATTTGTAACTTTAAAGGACAGTTTGTTTAATTGTTTAGATGCAATTTTATGAAATGGAATTGGAGTTGGAGATGGAATAAGGTCATTCTATATTTAACTAATAACTATAGTGAAAAGTGATTGAATGAGTATTTTACCATAGTTTGTAACTTTGTATAATCATACTTTCTTAGTTTTTGTTGGATTTTATTCGCAATTGAAGGGTGATTTAAAGAAATACTCATATTATTTTAGAGTCATGTATTGAGTGCTTGACTGCTTGCAAGTTGCAATGTCTTTTTTTATAACTTTTCATACTTCATTTTTTTTGAGTTTACTAAAGTTTTGACTACTGAAAGCAATACTTTTACTCTTTTAGAAACAAGCTTTTACGAGTTCTGAAGTTTACAGTTCAGATTTTAAGTATTTCACAAAGAATCATTATTTTATGATTATATACATTAGAAAATGACTACAAACTTCACTTTTCTTCAATTACATATTTTTAAAATTCACCATGAAAAAATGAAAATTTAGTCTCTCTCCCTCTATATATATTTATAGTTTGTACTCAAAGTACTTATAAGATGTAAGAATGAGTCAATTGCAAACATATTTGATGAAGAGAAATATCGAAATTCTAAAAGTGAGTAGTCATCAGAATTACGGGTAGGATTCATGGTTTTTAGGGTATAGGGTTTAGGGTTTAGGGCATGGAGTTATTTTTCAAGTTTCACATTGAAGGGGCAAAATTCCCGCCGTCAATTTTCAAAGTTTTTATGTCCTTACCTGAAGTTCATGACGAACTAATGGTCTAATAGGTTGCCAGCTCACTCCTTTGGATTCTCTACTCACAAATAACTAAGTTTGGAGAATCCACAGGTCGTGGGCTGCTTGGCCGTCCGCTCGGCGGACACTGCGCCGACCAAGCGGTCGGCGAAAGCAACGACCCGTTTGCTGAGCGGACGGGCCAACTGGTCGGGGTAGACGAAGTCCGTCTGTCCACCCATCCACCCGTCCGCTCGGCGGACAGCCCGACGGCCAAGCGGTCGGTGCATCCGTCCGACTCGGCTGTCCGTACGTCTCTGTCAACCGTGGGATGGGAGATGCGGATTCGCGCTGTCCGTCTGATCTTGCCGTCCGACCCTCAAGCCGACAGCGACGTTTGCCTCGTCGGTCGGTATAAAGAGCGGAGCGGACGGCTCATTCCGCACAATTGTTTCCCTTGCGGAGTAGGTGATCCAGCGGCTATTGGTCTCTGTGCGCCCCTTCCACCTTGGTGTGTGAACAATTGTGAATGAATGAGTGGTATTCACTAATTATTATAATCTGAAACCACTACACATTAATCATTCTAACGTTGAGGTCATTTATAGAGAAGGGTACTATGCCTCGCAAAGGAATTCCGGTTCTTTCTGGTTCTTCGAAGAAAAGTTCGAAGGGGAAACCACAAGAACTAGATTGAGATGTTTACTTCGATGAATTCAATGTGGCAAAAGAGGGGTGGGAGTACGAGTCCGACAAAGTGTGGACTTATACAATGTGCAAGAAATATGTGACCACATAGCCAAACTGTGGCCAGCAAATGACAGTTTGGAGAAGCAAGTGAGACGGTGGGAAGGCCCTATGAAGACGTGTACGAGTAGACACTTTGTAGAGAGATACGAAGAAATTTGGGCAGCTTCAAATCTAGGTCCCTCGAAGCCTACCATCATGAACTATTCTACCATGGCAATGGTTTGGGCGGAGATTGTACTCCAGAAAGACGTTGACTGGCGTACAGTTATAGGGATGAATAAAGAGACGAAGATGACGTGTCACTTAGCTGTGGTGTTCACTAACTGGCGTGGCGAAAGTGATTGCATACCGGCTTGGTCGAACCGAGGTCAATTTGGGTGCCCAAGTTGGCCTATGCGGGATGCAGAGGACAGTGATGCTGACGATGATGAAGAACCAGCTGAATAGTTGCCACCTCCACCTCCACTTCCGGAGAAGCACGAACAACGAGAAGAACGCGAAGATATAGAATACAAGAATCAAATGCGGGAAGCATTGAGGAGGAGTGTCGAGGATCAAGGCCGACCTCGTGGATATCACACTTCACCTCGTCGTGAACGTGATGTACATGGCTCGCGACATGGAGGAAGTAGTTCACACTATAGCAACAACCCTCGAGATGGTGGTCCAAACGTAGAAGGAGGCTATAGAACTACGACCTATACGGACTACGGTGGTCTTTCACATGGCGGCCCTCAATATTACCCAGGAATAAGGGGACCTCATGGAAATACCAGTTATACAGACTATGGTGGTTCGGAACAAGGCGGCTCGCGAAATTATCCGGGAATAGGAGGACATGATTTGTATGGGCCTCATGGAAGTTCTTACTACACTGGTTCAAGTCATGGAAGGACTGGAGGTTCACATGAATATGCTTCAATTCCACCTCCAACTTTTGGAGGTCCTTATTATGAAAATTATGGACAAGGGCAACAATCAAGCAGATATGGGCCATATGGTGGCTCCGGTTCTACGCCTCAAAGTCAAAATCATGATAGTAGTTCTGATTTTGAATGAAGTATAGTGTTATTTTGTAGAAAAATACAAGGTGCCATTATGTAGTTATGGGCTTTGTTTTTTAATGTGGTTTCAAGTGTAATGCATTGTCAATTTGTCATTTGCCATTTGGAAACAATGCAATAGTTGTAGGAATGCAAGTATATTCGAACAAGTGAGATGTATGAAGAACTTGTTTTAGCCCCCAAAACGAAAGTGGTACAGGCTATAAGACTATTTTATAATATAATAAAATTATTTGTTTTTTACCTTGTAGAGTAAGTAGAGTTCCATACTATCACTTCAATATGAATGGTTAATTGTTGCAAGTGTTGAGTATGTGAATGATGTGGTGTAATGTATTTGAACATCGGAAGTTACGTATTTTGGTCATTTGTAATGAATGCGTACTGAAAACCATGAAAGTTACGTGCTTTTATATAGAATTGCAAATGTACAGTTGTTTTTTGAGACAAAATGGTGTGACCAAATCATTTTTATAAAACCTTTGTCGAATAACTCAACACCTTTTGGTATGCACCAAAAGAAATTTCATTATGTAATTAGCTTTGATGTTGTACTTCCCAAATGCTATTTTTAGGATTGGACCTTCACGACAACAATTCAAGACTTATTCTTCTTCAGGTATTTAATACTAGAAGAGTAAAAACAACAAGATATCTTGTTGTTGAAATTCATTGATGAAATGAATTCGAGCTCTTTGGATATTGGATAGGCAAGAATATAATGTACAAGTAAAAAATTAAAAATTAAAACAAGTTGCAATTATTTTCCTACCTACTATGACCTACTAGGCTACTACCTAGTGCAGTAGTGCCTACACTCCCCCCCGTCCCTTGTTTTGAGCAATTTAGGTCATAACTTCTATTCCCGGTCACTGATTGTGGAAAAAATGAGGTCTCCATTATCCCATATAGCTTAATAAGCTTATCAATTTTTCCATCTTCAGAAAAAGTTTCAAAAAATCACGATAAAATTTCAAGTTGTAAGTACCTACCTAATAACCCCTAAACCCTCGAAGGGACCCTAAGCCCTTTAGAAGTGAACCTTCAACTCACAATTAGGCACTCACATACAATCATACATTCATACACGATGTTTCCTTCGGTCCTTTAGTTGCCCTCCATCGTCATATCAATTATAGAGACATAGAGGTAAGTAAACGCTTACCATTTTTTATATTGTCATTGACATTATTATAATGAACATCTTCAATCACATTTACTATACCACACAAATGAAGACAAGGACTTGTCAACCTAACAATCAATGAATCATTGAATCATCAATCATCAATTAAAAATTGAATGAATAAAGAATTACAAATTATTTCATATAATGATTTCAAGATTTCCAATTTTCCATCCAAACATACGATGACAAATGGCGTAAAGACTTCCAAGTTCTCCAAAATCATTGTGAATTAAAACATGCTCATTGATTACAAATGCTGAGATGCACCTTGCTGTAAAACAGCATTCACAATCAATCCAATCATTGGTGATGAAACTGAGGTATATCATCCGTATATACTGTACTACTATGTAATTGACATGTAACTTAGTATATGTCTTTGCCTCTATGAATAATGCATACTATAAACACCTATAGGCTATAGTTAATTACTTATATATGATATATTAATATCATTAAAGACTTAAACTACAGCTCCAAAGTGGCAGAAGTGTTCATCCGGTATAGGCCAATGAAACGAAGAAGTAAATCGTGAAATCACTTGCGCCAAACTACTATGGCCATCGGGACCATCTTTGCAAAGTCTCCCCAAATACACTTAAAAGACTTGTGCTAAGTCGTGATGCGAGTACAACACATGTTTTTTGCTTCTACGACCTTGCAAACCGTAGTATGTCTCTGACATACATGTACTGTTGATTCTCTTCGCTATTTGACCAACAGCAAATTCTTCGGACTTAATGGTAAGTACGAGTATGTTCTCCACATCTACATCTCTTCGATGTACATATGTAATCTTTGGATCGATCCACCACCTCCTCCTCAGAACTTCGTCCCGATCACTTGTTGATGTGAATGTATACAATGACTTCATGGGCTCTGTACTAGTCGTGATCATCCCCCAATCGCAAATTCCAATGAAAACCTGCGACTTGTCTTCCGGGAAATGGAACATGATGTTGTCTGGAGAAATGTCGTTGTGAAGATGTCCGGCACCATGTACCGCATTCATAATATGCAGCAGTGCCCAAGCAAGCTCCGTACGCTTTGCTCTCCATCGCTTTAGACGATGAGCACGAATGACCTCCTCGTCGCTAATTTTGGGGTCACACATAATGCGTATGGCGATATTGTCTGGATAATCGTTATCCATTCTCAACATTTCACGCAAAGTACCACCATTCCACCACAATGAATAGCCTTCGTTCCGATTTGTGTGGACTGCAACGAAGCGTATGACTCCATCGTGCGGAATCCGCACCGCCATCGATTCAGTTTGGTGTTCCATCTTTGCAAGCTCAAGTCGTCGACCCTCTTGGAGAGACATCTTTGTTGCAAATTCCCAATGTGGTTGAAGTTCAGGGCACCCTTCGATTCGCACCCTACGAATTGTGGCATAGCCTCCGCGTAGGACAATATTATCTTGTGGAATCACCCTTGTGGTTCCCGAGAGCGCTATTAAATGGCGAAATACAACTCGCATGTTTACTCTCCCTTTGTGAGTTGTCCACCAACTCATAAATCCACCTCTATTTCGTCTTGAAGCAAATGGTCTCATCCGACTCACGAACATGTCCACTTTTGTAATCACGTGCGTGAAGGCTTCATCATCAATGCGATGAACCTTACCAAATTTTTCGACGGTCCCTTTCGCATTCCATAGTGCATCATGTGCCCATTTGTCCAACCAACTAGTGAAATTCTTCTTTTCCATTTCTTGATACCACCCTCCCACCCACAACGCTTCATGCATCATGTCCTTTATATCACCTTTGAACTTCTCAATGCCCTCCTCTTGATAACGAACATACTTAGAGTCAAGAGACATAGTAGTTTCTCTCTCATAGAATTCAACAATGCATTTTCTCAAAAATGCGGTACAAGTGTGCGAGGGGTTGTCCATGATGTCGGCCTCAGTAGATTCCTCCACAAACTTCGTTTTCTTCTTCGCCCTTGGCATCTTGATGAATGTCGCATGATTCGAGAAAAAAAATGGCAAGGGTCCCCCCAAGATTTCACCTTTATCCTCCCGAGGAGAGGAGACAATAGGGCCCAAAGGCACTAAGCTTCTCCGCTCTCTCTTGCAAGCAAGGGGGAAGGAAAAAGTGAGAGGCGGATGGCCCGACCGCCTCTTTTGTATGAGGCGGATGGCCATCCCGTCCGCCCAATCTCAGCCGTTTGCCCTGGCAGACGGCCGATTGGGCGCCCCGTCAGGTCCATCCGATTGGCCGTCCGATCGGATTGCCGACCGGTCGGACGGGCCACCTGATCAGCCGACCGATCGGTCGGCCCCATCCGACCCATCTGACCCGTCCGTCCGCACGGTCGGCCCTGACTGCCCCGTGGTCCGCGTCCGTCCGGTCGGTCGGCTCCGTCCACCTCGTGCTCCGCGTCCGTCCGCTCGGTTGGCCCCGTCTGCCCCGTCCTCGCCGTCCGACCGCTTGGTCGGCTCACTGAACCAGCCGACTGCCCGTCCACTGGACGGACACGAGTCCGAAATTTCTATGTCCCCGGACGCTCGGAAACCCGCGGACGCGGACGTTGGACGTCCGTTCAGACGTCCGGGCGTCCCAGCGTCCGTGCAACCCTGGTTTCGCCCCGTCCTGCCAGGCTTTCTCCAAGCGAGCTCGAACATGTGGGCTCTTGAGTAGCTCTGGGTTGATACTATCCCTCCTGCTTTGTGGTCTGTTCGTCGGGAAAAGACTTACTTGTACTGGAACATGGTCTGATATTTTCGTATGAGGGTGGATGTACAGCACTCCTCCGTTGGCGCTCAAGGCCGGAGAGACATAGATCCTGTCAATCCGCGCACTCCTATACGCCTCCCTGGTGCGGTTATTCTCCCAGGTGCCCCGTTTTTGGGATTCCTTCCGAATAGCGTCCGAGTTCCAAGTGTCCTCCAGCCCATAGTGGTTCAGGAGTCTGTTCCACGCCGCCTGCTCCCTTCTGTTAGATTTCGTACAATGCCGGTTGCCTCCTGTCTTGTCAGCCTCTTCCTCAACAAAGTTAAAGTCCCCTGCCAAGACAAAAGTTTGTCCTGGTATGTTGGAGTCGGCCAACTACTGCCATAAGGTTCCTCTCTCCGATGAGGAGCTGGGTGCATATACGGCTATGATGGTGACCTCCTTGTTGTGTTCTGTCTAGAGAATGAGGTATTGTGCCCTTCCTTGCGCGATGATTCCCTCCCCCTTAACCATAGACGCTGGTTTCTTGGCGATCAAGATGCCGGTACCTGCCCTGCACCTCTTCAACCCCTGGGTGCTTACAATGCCCGGGTTCCAGGACCTATGCCCATTGGCATATGGGAAGCTCTTGGTCCTTTTCTTGCATCTCTCCGCATCCATCTAGTGTTCTTGTAGGATCACGATATGCGGTTGTGTTCTCATCCGTTCAAAAATTCTTCTGATGTGTACCTGCTTAGCCGAGCCCTTGGTGTCGACCCCCGCACCACGTATATTCAAGGTCGCTATCGACAGGGTTGTATCCATTAGCTATCTTCTTGTTCAAATGAGGCTTCGCTGGCGGAGGATTGGGCGAGGACCTGCTTCGTGCCGGGTTTACCCTTCTTCCGCCGTTTGATTGTCTGAATCGGGGTTGCGGTCAGGCCGGGGAGCCAGTCTGACTGCATGTCGGTGATTGATTCCAGCCCTGCCCAGTCTATTAAGAGCTGGTTTGCCTTGACTCGTCCCTACCATAGCGCGAGTTGTGTAATGGACTGCAGGTCAATCCACTTGAGCTGGACATTGGTGAGGCATTTAGCCTTTACCGTCACCTTCACTCACTATAACAAAACATGGTAAAAAAAAACCGCGCAGGAACTTCCAAAGTGGTTTTTTTTGACACGTTTTTGTGCGCAGTTTTCTTTGTGCGTTGCGCATAGTAGACAGCCAAGTTTGTCAGCATTTTCCCACTGCAAATTTTGGAATTTGGGGGCGTGTAATATACCATTGGAAAGTTATTTAAAAGACCTTTCCAATGGTATATTACACGCCCCAAAATTCCAAAAATTGCAGTGGGAAATTGCTGCCAAAGTTGGCTGTCCACTACGCACAACGCGCAAAGAAAACTGCGCACAAAAACGTGTCAAAAAAAACCACTTTGGAAGTTCCTGCGCGGGTTTTTTTTACCATGTTTTGTTATAGTGTGGGCTCAACCATCTCAATACTGTGCCAACACTCTCTCCGCTCCAATCCCTAGACCCTGATCAATCCAGACACACCGCAACTACCCCGTTCCGCCGATCAACCCTAATCCCTTGCCACTCGAATTCCTTTGCACCTATTCGTATTCTACCAATTGCTGCCTGTTTCTAAGATCCTCTCGTACTCGATACCTACAGAAGGAAACAAATTCTGACCCTAGACGACTCCGATCGAACACTATCATGCCGCCGCAATTTTGCGGCGGAAACCCTAATTACCGTCGGGACTTGTTTCTGACTCCCTCAATGATCAGATCCAATACTGGGACCTCTCAAACCGACCGCAATCACACGCAGAACAAGAATCTGTACAGAAATCTGTGCAAATCGCTACCTAAAATGAGAAATTTGGGAAGAAATCGATTTCTGGGGGAGCTGCGCCTCTCAAAGCTCCTGGGGGGGTAGGTGGAATGATGGTAATGGTAATGGTACCTTGCTACTTGAATAATTGTAGTAATTCTAAAGCTAATACGTGCACAAACTCCCGACTCCTTTTGGGGAAGGGATGTATTTATTAGATAAAAGGCCGATGCGGGCTTGCTCAGTGTTGCGGTAAATTGTGATAACTTGTCGAATCACACAGCCCCAGTACTGGTGATGTTTCATTCAAATTTATGCCCTATCAACTTTCGATGGTAGGATAGAAGCCTACCATGGTGGTAATGGGTGACGGAGAATTAGGGTTCGATTCCGGAGAGGGAGCCTGAAAAATGGCTACCACATCTGAGAAAGGCAATAGGCACGCAAATTACCCAATTCCTACACGGGGAGGTAGTGACAATAAATAATAATACTGGGCTTTTATAAGTCTGGTAATTGAAATGAGTACAATCTAAATCCCTTAATGAGGATTCATTGGAGGGCAAGTTTGATGTCAGCAGCCGCGGTAATTCCAGCTCCAATAGCATATATTTAAGTTGTTGCAGTTAAATAGCTCGTAGTTGGATCTTGGGTCGGGGAAAGCGGTCCACCCCTCATGGGTGTGCACTAGTCCACCCGACCTTTCTGTTGGGGATGCGCTCTTGGCCTTCATTGGTCGGGACATGGAATCGGCGATGTTACTTTGAAAAAATTAGAGTGCTCAAAGCAAGCCTATGCTCTGAATACATTAGCATAGAATAACGTAATAGGACTCTAGCGTGTTGTGTAATAGGACTCTAGTCCTGTTGTGTTGGTCTTCGGAACCAAAGTAATGATTAATAGGGACAGTTTGAGGTATTTATATATCATTAATTGGATTTATGAAAGACAAACTTCTGCAAAAGCATTTGCTAAGGATGTTTTCATTAATCAAGAACGAAAGTTGGGGGCTCGAAGACGATCAAATACCGCCCTAGTCTCAACCATAAACGATGCCAACTAGGGATTGGCGGGTGTTGATTTGATGATCCCGCCAATACCTTATGAGAAATCAAAGTTTTTGGGTTCCAGTGGGAGTATGGTTGCAAGGCTGAAACTTAAAGGAATTGACGGAAAGGCACCACCAGGAGTGGAGCGTGCGGCTTAATTTGACTCAACATGGAGAAATTTATCAAGTCTAGACATAGTAAGGATTGACAGATTGAGAGCTCTTTCTTGATTCTATGGGTGGTGGTGCATGGCCGTTTTTAATTGGTGGAGTGATTTGTCTGGTTAATTTTGTTAACGAATGAGACCTTAGCCTATGGGTGGTGGTGCATGGCTGTTCTTAATTGGTGGAGTGATTTGTCTAGTTAATTCCGTTAACGAGCGAGACCTCAGCCTGCTAACTAGTTACGCGAAGGATTTCCTAGTTACGCGAAGGATTTCTTCCTTTGCAGCCAACTTCTTAGAAGAACTATTGGCGTCTAGCCGATGGAAGTTTGAAGTTTGAGGCAATAACAGGTCTTGTAATGCCCTTACATGTTTTGGGCCGCACGCGCGCTACACTGATGGATTCAACGAGTTTATAACCTGGGCTACACCGATGGATTCAACGAGTTTATAACCTGGGCCGATAGGCCTGGATAATCTTTTGAAATTTGGAGATAGATCATTGCAATTATTGATCTTCAACGAGGAATTCCTAGTAAACGCGAGTCATCAGTTGTGGTAACGCCACAGGGCACTCTAGTAGGTGTTTGAAGGGACATAGGTGTTTGAAGTATCATGGGATTTTTGTATCTAGAGCATCATGGATATAGGGTATGCCACTAGTATTGAGTGCATATACACCTATTGAGTTCTCATAGAAGAAATTTAGGAAAACATCTAGGCAGTAAATTATGTAGTAAGGTGGATAAAGAAAATACACTTACTTTGAGTATGTAGCACTTGAGTTGAGTATGTAGCTTGGTGGGCAAAGAAGATATGGTTTGGTTGAGTATATCTCAATATCTCTTCTATTGTGGGGTGGTGTATTACACTCACATTATTGTTATAATTTGATATAAGATTACTTTGGTGGTTTATTTGAGATCACATTGAAGATCCAGAAGTTGGTGATGGATTTTATTTGATTATGGGTGAAACCCAAATTGTTGATCTTTTTCTTAAACTCTCTAGGTATTCCATATCATCAACTTGCAAGCCAAATGTTTTGTTTATTGCATGTGTTGCAATAGTGGCTAATCCTTCTAATGGATTTAGATTTCTAGATGTTCTTGATAGTGATAACTTCTATGCTTGGAAGCTTAAAATGTCTTCATTTAAAAAGAGATCCATATCAAAAATTGTGATTTGAAAAAAACAAAACCAATGAAGTTGGATTACACAATGATTGAACCAAGAAATATTCCAAAGGAGGGAGTAGAGATGTAGGAGTAAATGAATTTACCACTTGTAGGGCTAATAATGTTGTTGCTATTGATATGAATTAACCCCTAAATGCCTGAGCGACCATATATAGTCGATCTGAAATTTTAGGCTCATTTTGGTGTGGGCAGTTAAATTGTTTTGACCTTTTTAAAAAAAATTGGGGGCGGTTTTGAAGGTAAATGTCCATTAGACGAAGAGTAAAGCTTGCTAATTTTACTTCATTTCCCAACTTTGAGCAAAGTTTGCCAATTTCACTTGATTCAAGATCTAAAAACTTGTACTTATCCATTTGCTTTGAAAATGGTCCCAATGGAAAGAGTAAAGTGTTTTCATGATTTTCACCATTGAAAATTTAAACATGCAAGTTTTGATTTGGAGTTATTTATGATTTATACTTATAAAAAAAATTCATCTCAACAATTGCAAGGTGAATTGTGTAATGAATTTAATAGCTTTTTTTGTGAAATTAAGTTTTTTGAAAGTGCATTTTAGTGTGTTAACACAATTTGTAGTTGCTTATGTCACTTCTAATCCCAAAAAACTTTTATATGCAAATATTTGAAACATTGTGAGGAGAGGCAATATACTAAAAATAGAAAATTTACATTTCTCTTGTTATAATCTCACAACTCATATGAAATTTTTTCTCAAAATTGGTATGCTTACTAATAAGCAAGCTCTTTAAACATCTATACAATTAGATTTTGAAAAAAAAACAATTTGCTTCAATGGGGATAACTATAAGCCCATGCTCTTTTTTCATAGTTAAAACACACTTGAAAAGGCTTAGGCATTTAGGGGTTAAGCAAAGTGGGTGGAATGTATTTGTACCTTAATTTTGAAAACGGTTCGGGCAATGACTCAGTCACTAAATCAGCGGCGGGGCAAGATTTCAACCCAATCAACACCACGAGGAGATTTGCATCAGAACTTTGAAATCCAGACGAATGTGGTCTGTTACGGACGAATGAGGACGAGCAGGGACGAACGAGGACGAACAGGGACGAACGAGGGCCAATGTAAATGAGTTTCTCTGGTTCTACTCTAAGCCCTAAAACTCACCCGCACTGGGCTGGGTGGGAGAGAGACGCGGAACTCACGAGCTCGCAAGAGAATTCTGTGGGAGAGACGTTTGGTTGTTCGGATGCAGGTCAAGTGTTGCATTTCCTTGTCTTTTTAATGCAAGGTACGTGGTGTAGATTTCGTTTGTAGACGAAGAAGACGCTCAAGGAACGATGAGGCTTGCTGCGGGGCCTTCAGCTGCATTACAGCAGCAGCAGGGGTATTTCAGCAATGGCGTGGAGCGACCATGGACCGGAGCTTTGGCAGCTTCTGCTCGTGCTTCCACAGCATCGTGTTCTGGAATGTCGTGCGCTTCTCAGGTGAGTTCCGTTTCGCGGTCTCCGGGTAGCAGAAACGGGCGACGGACGAGCAATGTGGCGGGCTTGAGGTGTGATTGGTATGGTGGCGAATTGAGGTTAGGGCACATTGTTGGCGAGGGTTTGGAACGGTTGAAAGAGAGGCAATTAGGTTCCCGGAGGAAGCGATGTCAGGGAGTGGCACAAGCCATGTTGCAATGGAACAGACGACCGGAGCTCGCGGGCGAGGTTCCACGCGTGGTTGTGATCACTTCAGGGAAAGGAGGAGTCGGGAAAACCACTACCACTGCCAACCTTGGAATGTGCCTTGCGCGGTTGAACTTCAAAGTAGTGGCTATTGACGCCGACGTCGGTCTTCGAAATCTTGATTTGTTGCTGGGTCTTGAGAATCGTGTGAACTACACCGCGATGGAGGTCCTGAACGGCGAGTGCCGACTCGACCAGGCGTTGATTCGGGACAAGCGGTGGACGAATTTCGAGCTTTTGTGTATTAATAAGCCGCGTTATAAAATGCCGTTGGGATTCGGAGGGAAGGCGCTCACGTGGTTAGTGGATGCGCTCAAGAAACGGCCTGAAGGGCAACCGCATTTTATATTGATCGATTGTCCGGCGGGGATTGATGCCGGGTTCATCACGGCGATCACGCCTGCGCAAGAGGCCATTCTTGTGACCACACCAGATATTACTAGTTTGAGGGATGCCGATCGAGTGACGGGACTTCTGGAGTGTGATGGAATTAAGGATATTAAGATGGTGGTGAACAGAGTGCGAAGTGATATGATCAAAGGGGAGGACATGATGTCGGTGCTGGATGTGCAAGAAATGCTGGGCTTGCCGTTGCTGGGCGTTATCCCCGAGGATTCGGAAGTGATCAAGAGCACCAACCGGGGCTACCCATTGGTGCTCAAGAATCCGCCGACGCTGGCCGGCTTGGCGCTGGAGCAAATGGCGTGGAGGTTAGTGGAAAAGGACAGCATGAAAGCGGTCTTGATTGAGGAAGCGCCTCAGAAACGAAGCTTTTTGCCTTTCATGGGGGGCAAGGGTTGAGCAAGTCGAGTGCATTTTACTTATTCGGAAGATTTCCAGGTTCGGTGCACGGCCCATTGTAACAGAATCCTAACCAACGTGCATATTATTTCAGAGTGTAGTGGTGCCTTGGTCGCTCCAACTCTGTGGAATGCAAGGTTATACAGAGGAGCGGAGTGTGGTCACTTATGGGCTCAACTTGGCGTGGATTTTAATGTGCTGTTTGAGAATTTGCTCTTCCCAGGTTGTTTTCTTCAAAATATCAAGTTTTGAAGCATCCAGTAAATTTTGGTAATGAAATTATTGTATCAGTATTGTCACTCCATTGCGTTCTCCGCTGAGTACAGAAGTTGTTGCTGTTTGAAGGATGTCTTCGCTTTTAATATTCAATTGCACTGCTTTCTTGCTTGGGTTATTATGAGGTTGTCCCGTTGGGAATTCTGTTACTTGGTCTCGAAGTATTGGATTAGTCTGCAAAAACGATCAGTTACATTCTACAACTTGCGCTTTAATCTTGGGATCCTTGTGGGTGGAGTTCCATTTGTCACGTTTTTCTTTCAATATTATGATAGACAAGGATAGACAGAACCCATCGGGAACTTTGCAAATACTGCTAGCAGGGAATTTTACATCCCGACCTCTTAACATATCTCAAGACTCTGAAAGAATACACCTTTGGTCTCACGCTAGATGAGGACTGAGAAATTGATGAAAGGCCTGCACTCAGTACTCTCCATTTGCTACCGATGGGCCGCCTACTGAGAGCTCGATCAGTTTGAGTTCTTATCCAGAAAGTGGATATATTCAAACTTTCAGAGCTCTTGCTCTGGAATCTTGTTGCAAGGCAAAGAACATGGACATGGCCCCTAACAGGTTAACCACTCCAACCTGTACAGGTAAGGGCAAGTCGTCATCCCACTGAAACATGCAACACTGGAGGCATTATTAGGAAAGCCAAAAAACAACAGAATTGTATCAATCCTACAATGTCAGCAAAGATGAAGGTACCAGGAAGAGAGCACGTTGAGCAGCGCCAGCAACCACAAGCCAGCAGAAACTGAAAAATAGAAACTACATGCAATGAAGCATGTTGTCAGAGACTCACATCCTGGAACACAAAATCAAAAGGCGAGGGCTACGTTAGACTGCACAGGTTGAAGCAACAAGCCCGAGATATAAAGGTATCCTACACCTTAATTGGTGCAACGATGTTGGTTCCGATTATAACTTGCTGCTTCGACCTGTGCAATCTAAAGTGGCCCTGAAACTGTTGTCTTCCCTGTCAAAGGCTGCAAAACTCCAACTCCAACTGGAAGTCTACCAAGTTTCAGCGAATGTGGACGAAAAGCGTCAACTGTCGCAGAACGCCAGAGAAGCTTAGGAAATTTTAGACTTGGAATTTGAAGCAGGGGATATGGAATGCTTACCACACGGCCTACAACGGTGGACATGTAAAATGCCTGCGCGCCAGAGCTACCTCGCATGTCACCGATGGCTGTTCCAATGTAGTATACTCCAAAGACCTGCAGATTAGTAGCTCGTTTTAGATTCACTCGATTTGATAAATTTCTTGATAGGGTAGCATGTGTGCGTATTTTCAGAGGCTAATATGGAGCAAGAGACAGAGTTCGCAAGTTTCCATGAAGTTAGCGAGTGTGGCGACTTCGAAGTCTATGGCGTTAATCCAAGCGCCAGTCCAATATTCAAGCATTCAAATGAAACTAAGAATACAATAAAACTGAAACAACTCTTAACCCCTAGTGTCTATGCTAAAACTGGAAATTCCGCTTTGGAAGCTAACAGTCAAATTTGTAAATACAGGACATGATTTCTTTTTACTATTGATACATTTTGTCGCTTTCCTTGAAGCTTACAGAATGGTTTACAGCTACAGATATGGAAGCAGAAGCTTTCGGGCATTGGGCAATAAGAGGTTTAAGTGACTACCACAGCCAGGATGGCTCCAACTCGTATCCATCCCACAGTTACAGTCCGCACGTCAAACAAAGCCCCTGAATTGAAATCATTCGCACAGTCGCTTCAAAAAGTCAGTCATACCATCTTCAGTAGTTTTCAACAGGACTAGTCGTTGAGCTAGTCGCCCTTTTCAGATATGAGAGACAAAGTAAATCTGAAAGAAGCTAGAGTGTCTCACCAAATAGAGGTGTTGGAAAGACCAGTAATGCCATGCCAATCGCACTAATGTATACTCCAGTGAACAATGCGAGTTGTGCAGGTCGTTTTGAAGCCGTGCTTTCGGAACCTGTCGATGCTCCTTTCTCCGCTGAACCTCGTAGTTCGCTCGAATTGCGACCTTCCTTAATGTCATTCAACTTTTGCGCTGCTGCACGAATGCTACAGGCACCATGTCAGGCAGCGGTCAGGATCCTTGGATACAGAAACTTAACTGTTGCAAAATTTCCAGCCTTCCAACATTGGATTCAATTAGGGTTTGGGGGGAGTGTGAAGGTGATTCCGCCTATCATTCCTTACCCCAGTGTGCCGTCTTCCTGTATTGAGGCAATCACGGGACAGTCACCAAACTGCGACGTAGAAACCAAGGCAACTGATTCACCAATGCGAATATGACAAGCATCATCCAACTGCGTCGCGTAAACAACAGCACTCTTTTTTCCGTTCCGACCACCGTGCACATCTCCGTAAAGGCAACCGAGAACTACAACGTCGCCGTCTGCAATGACGGCTCCTCCTTCTTGCACGTCCCCCAGAACCTAATGAAACCAAACAAATATCGCAATTTCCGTCTCATCAAAACCTGCACCAACTAACTGCACAAATCGAACCTGCCATCAAACGATCAATCAATGCAATGCGACTCCAGAAAAGCCTCCATAAGGTAGATTGGCAACAGCAAACGAAAATCGAATACTGTGAATGCTTACAACGACGGTTCCTGGATACCGAATGGTGTTGCCGGACAAAACCGTGCCCTGGAGGTACAGACAGGGGCATTTCGCCGCCTCAGTAAAATTTTGCGCAGCACCATCGGAGTCTGCAGATACCGCAGCGATGGCGAACCTATGTCGAATTAAGAAGCCCTCCCTGTTTGTTCTCTTCCAGTTCGAAAAGCCACAATCCAGAGCGTTTGAAAACCCTGAATGCCTTCGGAAAACACTACGTTTGCTCGTGGTGGTTGCAGAGAGTTTTCCACAGTTTAGCAACCTACATGATTGCGCTGAAGCTTCTTTTTGCGGGGAATCACATCGTTCTGAATTTGCTAACACAAATTTCGAGCGAAATTGGAGAAGAAGATGACTGTCAAGGCCCATTGCATGATTCTTGCGAGGAAACGGGATCCGCAGTCCTATGTTACTCATCAATGGGGGTAGTCGCACCTTCACGAAGCAAACTTCTCTGAAGAATGAAAAGAATGAAAAGTTGGTGAGAAAAAAGAGGAGCCAATGAGGAGCGGTGTTATTTTTTTTGGCGCCTGTAGCCAGAAAGCACCATCTAAAACGGCCAGGGTGAACTGCCCCCCTCATTGCTCTGATTTACCCTTGGGGAAAACGTTGTGGAATTTTTTATTTGCAATCAAACGAATTGTTTTGCAAATTCTAAATTCAAATCACTACAAGAAAACAACGTCCAAATTGACATGTCCTAACTGACAAACAATGTCCAAATGACAAAAAATGTCCGAATTGATAGAAAATTGATAGAAAAAATGTTCAAATTGTTAGAAAATGACAGCATTCCCTAGTAGTGAGATTTGCAATCAATGGCTCCAAATTAGCTAAGAGCAATGTAGAAATACAAAAAATCATGGCAAAAAAATAGGGGGCTTTTTTCACAATTAACTCTAGCTGGGGCAATGAGGGGGTCAGTTTTCCCTAGCCCATTTGAAACGGTCTAGCGAAATGAAAAAATACAAAAAAAACTTGAAAATGAACCCCCTTTCACTCCATCAGCAATTGAAGTTGATGGGCTATGGCCAGGTAGGCACCCATCAAGTTAGGATTTAGGGCTTTTTTGCCCACATCTCCTCCTCTGGGCATCCACTCTCTATGCACTTATCACCACTTGTTTTCATTCCTACACTTGGTTTGCTCCGAACAGAAATCTGGTATCACCATAGTTGTTTAAATCTTGCATTTATGTGCAAGTGGTGGTCACTAGCAACATGCGATTGCTGATGATTGTTTCGCCATTATTGCTCTATTGTTTGTAGGGTTCACCAGTTGTGCATGAGGGAGCTACATCATTAGCAGTCTCCCGCTCCATAGGATGAACTCAAAGGTTGTATTATTCTCCATTCCTTCACATTTCAATGCTACTCATTTATTGTTTGTCTTCTTGCTTTAGGTTTGTTGAAATGGCGTCCCATAGCCCTCGTAGACATTGTACTCGTAGCAAGCAATTTAACTTGCCATTCCATAAAGGTGGTTATCATAAGCGTCATGGACTCTTTGGTCTCGTTGCGATTATGTTGCCATTGTCAATTGTTAGCATGTTAGCCATTGCGTTTGCAGTGCTTAGGGTTACAATTTTCCTTGCTTTACTAATAATTGTGTGCTATGAAATTTGGCGACAAGGATCTTGGCAAAGATTCATTGGCCCAAGTAGTGCGAGCCACGAAGAAGGCAGAAAAGGCTACGAAGGAGGCGTTCGATTTGGCTCGCAAAGAATTGAAATGAAAGGGAAAAGTCATCGAGAAGCAAAAGATCGAGGCAAGGAAAAAGACCATGAGGTCTTATTTTCAATCTTTGCGAAGTGTTGCGAGGGGACAACCCTTCTTGCTAATTTTTGATGGTACTTTTCCTGAGGTGCCAGGTGCAGAGCCACAGTCTGATCCCAAATATCTGAGCAACAAAGAGAGGGATCAATTGGTGGTCGGTACGCAGACAACCTTCGCAATGTGGATGCAATGTTGACTCCTGGTTCATCCTCTGGTTTTGGTGATACCCATTGTTTTGAGTACCAAATTGCCGTTGATCACGATATCAAAGGATTCCAAAAAATGAGACAACTTGGAATTAGTAGAGGTGCTAGACAATTCAGAGGGATCCATCGATGATTTAGACTTCCAATTTCCTCCGTCCAAGAGAGGTGCACACAAGTTGGTTCAAGTTTGAGAGTTCACAAATGAAGGCACAGAGGCGCTATGATTGCCACCACAAGTTCCAAACTTTCTGGGTGATGAAGGTATTTTGACTAAGGGAATCATGGCCACGGATGAGATTCTCCATATGGTAAAATGCAAAGTTTGTAGCACTATAGACAGGAAGCCATGTGTCATGGCACTGAAATGGAATACTCTTGCAAAACATGATGGCAAACGGACGGCAAAAAAAGATTTACCGCAATATAAAGTGAAAGCAAGGGAACAATATATTGCCAATCAATATAAGCATTGTCAAAACTTGTGGCTCTACACAACAAAGCCCCCTACCTCTATTTTGGAGCAAGTCAACAATTGCAAGGAAAAAAGGTCCAAATTGTCACCCTTGAGCAGGTGCTTTCTGATGGTCATCCAATGCTAGAGTATGAGTCTCATGCAACTTTGTATAGATTTCTTAACATTCCAGACTTACCAACTACACATTGGTGCAATACTTCTAGGTGGACTACGGCAAGTTATATATATAAGTAGGTTCTTAATGAGACTAAGAAGTTGGTCTAGTCTGAGATATGTGGTAGTTACTATAGATGAAGTCACTACAATAGATAATAGTAGCTTTTTTTCTATACACACTTACATTGTGAAAGATTGGATCAGGATTCCTCTCCTAATTTCACTACAATGAGTGGAGTATTCCCCCAATGTGAAGAATTTGACAGAATTGATAGTGGGGTCAATTGTTTCGAAGGGGTGGCTTGGATTCTAAGTCCATAGCAAATCAACTGTTGAGTTTCGGGACTGATGGTGCCTCTATGCTTCAAGGGACACGATCAAGCATTATACAGTAGATTAAAGAAAAACACACCTCTTTCCTCATTGGGGTTTGTTGTATAGCCCACCTCTGCAACTTGGCCTTCACGGCGTTGTCCAATTTACACATTTTTGGTGGCATTGAAAAACTATTGTCTGCTACTTATGGTTACTTCTGCAAGAGTCCCAAAAGATATTTGAAATTCAAGCAATTGGCAGAGTTGACCCAGACTAAAGGTTCAAAGATGCTTAGAAATGTCCAAACCCAATGGGTCAGTCTAATTGAGCCATTGTAGCACCTATTGTTTGAATACTTGACATTCATATACAAAATGATGACTAATCTCTATGAAAACATGAAAGCAAAGGTGAGATTCCAGACCTCCTTGTGTACTTTTTGTGCTTCCTTGCTTGTTCATTTTTATTTTTATTGAGACTTTGTATATTTGGCCATGTAATTGACTAATTGTTGTTTGGAAGCCAATGGTTTTCACGGTGGCCACAAAAGGTTTAGGATGATGTTGTGAGCTTATTCAATGTCTATTGTGAGGTCCTCGCATTGGTTTCAATTTGCTCTTCGTATGGTCATTGTTTCATGGCTAAGGGTGGTATATTGAACTTTTTATGAGCCTTACAGTTTGTTGATCTTTATATGTATAAGCTTGTTTACAATTGCTACTAGACCCATTTACCATGTTAGGCATGTGTGCATTGCTTCCATTACTGGAGGCTATTGATATGGTACTTGTGAATTTTGCCCCCAAAAGGGATGTGTACATCTATGACTTTGTAGCTACTGTGAAAGTGTGCAAGCAAATCTCTATCAAATGTATGAAGACAAGGGCATAACCTATGCCTTCGATGAATTTTGGAATTTCAATAATCTCTTGGAGTGTAGCCATGAGCAAATCCATATCAAGTAGATTTCAAATTTGAATTTGAATGTAAATACAGTGGTTTTGGTATTTGTCTACCATGGTGAGCAAATCCACATTGAGCACAAGGGTAGACCAATGGATCGTACAATGTGGGCTAATTTGCTTGCCCGGATGAAGGCAAAATGCACCAGTAAGTCAAATTTGATTTTACATTAGAGGTAGTTGCTAGTCATAATTCTCTCATACTTGTGTTGCGGTTTGCAATACACTCATTTGTTTTTCAAATTGTTTTATTGATTCAGTTCTCTTTCTACAAGTTTTCTTCCAACTTGACCAATTGTATTGCTGGTGTTTGTTCCAGGTACAAAAAAGATGCTCATCTTTGAACTGAATAACCGCATTCCTACGCACAAAGTGATGAATGCCTTTGGCATCTTATATCCTCAATATTGGTGTCAAGTAAACATTGAGGAAGCATTTGACAACACCTACAAGTTTTCATAGGTACTTATGGCCATGGAAAAATCCTTGGAGAGGGTGACAAGAAGATCATGATACGTCCCCTCATTGATTGTAAAGCCCTCATGGCGCAGTGGAATTTATTCAAAACGTGCATAAAGTCAAATTCTTAGGCAGCTATGCTCCTTCCTTTTAATATAAATCTTCTCACCAAAATCTAGCATATTTTGGACAACAGTTATAATTTGACACAAAATTTTAGTGAGTTTATCAAACTTACAGAGATGGCAATGGTACATGTCCTTGAATTAGTGTAGGATGAGTGGTTGTTTTTCAACGTCAGATTTCTAAAATCCAAATTTTGCAACAATGTCAAGGAGCATCTACAGATAGTAGTGGGCATGTTTTTCCAACGGATTTTCACGCTTGAGAATTTTTCATATTAAAAAGTTTTCGATGAGTGGTTTGTGTCTAGTGAGAGAGGCTAGTATTTGACTAGTACATAGATGAGTGGTTTATGTATTCAAAGGGTGGGTGTAGCAATGATGTAGCTAGAGTTCAAAGTAACGGAGGTAGTTTGACAAATTGATTGGTACAATAGGCAGCACTTTTGGTAGGAGTTATCTTGCCAGTAAATGCCATTTTGTATTGTGCTTTGTGACTTACAATATAAGTCACGTTCATTTCCAATTGACATTGTTATCTTAGGTGAAATGTGTGGCTTTGTTTGCAGGTGTGTGCAGTAGTACAAGGAGTTGTCAATGCCAATTGCTTTGTTTCATAATTGTTTTGTAAATGTATATGCAAGTTAGTTCGATCTTGGTTTTATTTGTTTTGTTAGTTGTTTGTTTGTGAAGTTCAATGCAGATTTTAAATGCTATATAGGTACGTCCTACATTCATGCACCATGAAATTAGTTTGTTTCTGAAATTAGAAAAACTTGTGCAATTCTAGGTAGTTTTTGTTAGTTGAAAACATCTCTATTGTTGTATGTTGGAGGACAATTTCTTTCAGTGTCACCTTCAACTATTGCAAATGTCTAAGTTTTGTGTGTGTACTTTGTAAATATCCTTCTTACTTTGACATTAGAAGAATCATCCAACAATATAGTGAACTAGCTGTCATTTTTTTGGTAGTATGCCAAAGATAAGTAAGAATTGCACTGAGGCACCTTAGTGCCAAAAAAAATTTGGTGTTGGAAAAAAATTGTGTTAGAAAAGAATTTGGTATTCAAGGAAGATGTGTTGTTCATTGCACTATCATTTTGCCAACTTTACATGCACAATTGCTCCAAAATTTGCCCAAAATAAGCTAGCTATAAGTGTGAGATCACCCAAAAAATATTACAGTCTTCCAAAATCGCCAAATACATGGTTGAAAGAATTCCTAGGATCACTAGAAAATAACTACCGGTCAGTTGTAGAGGTTGTTTGTTCCACTCCCTCCGCACAGATCATATCGCCTTTTTGTTCATTTATAAAATATGAAAAAAAGCTCTAATGGAGAACAGTTGTGGGCAAAGAAGGTGTGACACCCTTTTCTCTTGTTTGGAGAACAAGAGAGAGAATGCACAACAAGATTTACGAGTGCAAAAGCATAGCTGGTGTAGAACGCAAACTTATAGAACGCGTGATGAAGTGCAAAACTCAAGCTTCAATACAAAAGAAAATAAGAAATGTAGCAAGGAGGGCAAATGCGAATTTTGGAGAAGAATATACTTCTTGTGCAAAGTCTTTTGTGTGCCCATTCTTTTATTTCATAGGAGAATACTTAGTGTCATAAAGATTTAGCAGTAGAAGTATATTCTACAAATGCAAAGCCAACGGGGAGCCAACACATTCCCATTCCTAAGAGAATTCCCTAGTAGTGAAGGTGTGACAACCTCTAACGAATCATGAGCATCATTAATTACGAGTTACGGAAGGCTATAGTGAATGTTGTACTAACATATAACAAATTTTTGTGCAACAAGCTACTCGCTTCAAATTCTTCTTCTAATTTTGTTTAAATTTCAACACATATAAGTGATTTATTTATTGATTGACTCTATCCTTTAGACAAAGACTATGGCATCCATTCTTGAATCGACTATGGTTTTTGAATTTGAGTTTTCAAATCCTATCTACAACTGCATTTACACTTCACAACAGCATTTGGTTGGAGGCAAAGTAGACTAGCTGGACCCCTCATCTTGTCCAATTGGTTGATGGGAGGGTTCAATTTTTTTTTAATTTAATTTTTAATTTTTCTTGTGTATTATTAACTGCTAAAGGACCAAACGGCATTTTTTTGGCAACATAGTGATTTTGGGTAGCTCACTACAAATAGAATTTTCATTTTTTTTCATTGAAATTTTCACACAACATGTGCCCAAGGAGTAGCTTCAAGGTCCAATAATTTTCATAACTTTTGACTACATGGTTAAAAAATTATTGTATGATATGTAGTTTTCTTTGTTCTGCAGGCAGTTTAGGCAACAAAAAAACTTCTTTAAAAATCATTTAAAAATAAAATAAAAACTTGAAATTGGTTTTCAAGATTTATTTATACATGGATATCTATGAATCATTCCATTTTGATTGATGAGATGAAAGTTATGAGGAGTTTTAGTTGTGGGTAGTTTGAAGGTGGTTATGGAATCTCTACCCTAAAATAAACTTTGAAGTCCTTTATTTAACTCAATTTTTAATATTTTTGAAAAAAAATAAAATTGGGTGTAGATTGTTTATTAAAACATTACAACCATTGGGATTGTCATTTTTCAATTTCATAAATAAATCATTGACAATTTTGTATTTTGAATCATTTTCTACTTCTTTCTATCTTCTATTTTTATCCTATATGTTGAACAATTCCAAATGATTTGAAAATTTTCAAGCATGTAGCCACCTTGCCTTGAAGAATGAATCCAAAGAGTAACCACCATTTTGGACATTTTTTCATAATGATCTGACCTTAAAAAGTGCAGATGCCTGGTTTTTTGCAAGGACAAAAAAAAAACTTTTGTTACTTCAAACACTAATATCTTGCAATCTACATGGTGAAAATTTCTGAAAGTTTTTCTACATATTCTCAAACCAAATTAATATAAGATCCTACTGTTAGATGTATCAAAAATGATTTTTTTTTCAAAATTTTTGTACTTGTACTAAAGATGGCAGTTTTAGAACATTTTGGTGAAAACATAGTCAAAATCCTTTAGGGGTTAATTCAACTTTTCTTTGTTTAATTTTTGTACTATCCACTATATTGTTGTTTACATAAGACAAAGCCTCACAATAACAACATTCTCTTCTACCTTCCTAAAGAATTAAATCTCCACTATAAATATGTATAATTCCACAATTATTTTTGAAATCCACTAAAAGCAGTGGATGGATATCCTAGCCTAACTGTCCGTCCAGAATTGAACGATCGATATGGACGACGTCCGCGTTCCGTTCGTTCACGACCTTATCCTCCACTTATCGTCCTGCGGGAATAGGCCTCTCTCCTCGAACCGTGTCTTCACAACTGGCTGGCCATCAGCGACACTTTTAAAACGCTTCAACAAAATCGCGAGTGCGTGCTGCGAATTGGGATTTGCCTGTTTTGAAACAATGCTTGGCGTTTTGGAATCCCAGCGATTAGGTTGAGAGATTGGAGGTTTGCGTGGGCAGCATTGCTGTGCTTTCTGACCAAGAATTTCGATTCGCTGCGGCCATGGCGTCATTGGTGAGCTGTGTAGGAAGGGCAGCCAGCAATGGACTCTTGTCTTCGACTCTGCGCGATTTTCGAATCACGAAAGCCGAAATCGGACCCGCCGTTTCCCATGTTCAAAAGCAGCAAATAGGATTGGGAAAGCAGGACTGCTTCTTGCCGGCATTTCATAGACGAGCTAGAAGTTTGTCCAGCGTTTCAAGAAAAGCTGGCGGACCTGGAGACGATGACGAGACGAAGAAGAGAGGTTCGTAGAAATGTGCATCCTACAGTTATGCATTTTGTTTAGGTTTTGTAGAACTGTATATCCTACAATTGGTGATGCAATTTGTTTAGGATTTGTAGAGATTTACATTCTACAATTGACGGTGCGTTTCGTATAGTTTTTTGATTAATGTATATGTCTTGTAATTAGAAATGCGGTTCTTGTTGAGTATTTTCGGAATTTTGAACCGAAAGAATGGTTTTCGTGGATGTAGATTCTTCTGGTGTCAGTGAAACGAAATTTGACGAAACCGTGGACGAGATTCAAAAGGCATTGGGGAAGTCATTTGGCGGTCCACTTTGGTTTGCCGTCCTCCTGACCTTGTTAGCAGTCTTCGGAGGCGGTTACGTGTATTTGATATTCAATTATGCCGATTTCTCTGACATTCCGATTCTCAATGGCTCCCAAGAATTGAAATGAGAGAGAGTAGGATTCCAGAACTCCTCTAATCAGGCTCTAGTTTGCGTTGAGGTTAATTCTTTGCCTGAATCTGTACACATTACTCCTTCCTACCTTCACTAAGCTGCACAGGAGCTTTAGAGGTAAGGTAGGGATACCTAGAAATGGCACTTTAGGCGCTGAGCACTGTCCTTATTATTCACTGGTTAGATTTTTGTATAATCTTGTTAGCAAATGAAAGAGGATTCCAACTGAATGCAAGAAAGCATGCGTTACTTGGATACCGTTACATAAAAGTGTTATTCTTAGCTAACCTTTCTTAGATAACCCTAAAACCAACGCAGAGATGATTGTTCCATGAGGCTGCGGTTAACTTCTGAATTGGTTGCTTGCGTGGTTTTGCGAAGTGATCAGGATCTGTTCTATAAAGTTGGATGTATTTCTTGCCCGGCATCGCCATGTACACTCAGACCTCTTAAACGTCAGAGCTAGATGCCCCTAAGCACGTGATAATACATATAGTTCTGTAAAATTGTGACACCTGATAGTGTTATATGTGAAAATGACATTGGGGTTAAAAAGATGGTCTAGAACTTTTTTACTTTTTTCAAACTCCCTATTATCACATTTGTCTGCAATCTCTTGTGACAAGAGAATGTCTGGAGTGAATTTTGAATTTCTGTACCCTAGAGTCTGTTGAGAGAACAAGGATGTGATGTAGAGAAGGTGATTCTAAGGAGGTCCGGCCTTGACCAGTGTACTGATGATTGTGAATGGCACGGCCCTAGTGTGGAGGGCATGACCTTCACAAAACAGCGGGTAGAAAGTAACTAAAAACAGATTAGTGAGATTTGGAATAGGGAGACTTGAAGAATTGGTTGCAATTCACACGCAGAAATTTTCTTCGGAGTCTTGAAGAAGTCCTAATCACACGAAGGTCTGAATCATGCGGGTCCCCACACTAGGACCGTGCCGTGGATGCCAATGAGTGACCTGCACGTTTACCGTGTGTGCTATATCTGAACAATGTTTGAACCATATTGTTTTAGAAAGTTTTTTGTTGCTGGTGTGTCCATTTTCATGATAAAGTAGTGAACAATTTAATAGAGAAGGCATCATCCAATTCAACCTTTTAAGGACCATGTTTTGCTAAAAAAACACATATCAAAACTGTCATTTTTAGTGTAGGGAGTAATGATGAAAAAACTTGTAATATATTTAACTGTAAAATTTTGCGCAAGAATAAGGGACTGGAAATTTTGCTTGCATTGCATTGCGTGCGTGCATGCGTGAAGTGTTATTACATTGAAATGTGTCGATACAATTGAATAGTATGAGACATTAAAAGTAACATTACTATATTACGATCAAGGGGTTCAATGCAAATGCCATGCTTTGTAATAATATAGGTACGTCAACCTGACTATTGCGTTAACCGAGAAATCAGAAAAACAACTCAGCTAGGGAAAATATTGAACAAGTTACGAGGAAATATAATCTTTTGCACAGCTACCGAAAATTACGTATTCTGCATCATCTCAAAATCAAAATTCACTCTCAGCGATTCCTGCAAATCCTGTCTTTCCTGCAATTCCTGTCTTTGCTGCAATTCCGGTTGGCTCGTCCTGCATGACGATAAGCTGTAGCGTTTGATGTGGTATCATATTCATTGGTAATTGGTGTAAGAAGACTATGCGTACTACCACAAAGTCGCATTTAAATTTCTGAAGAACAGCACTAAAATCAAGAAAGGAATTCCTGGAAAGGACACGAGAATTCTCACCTGATTTCAAGAAGTTCAAAGTGAATCCCAATAGCCAAACAACATTGCACAACAAAGAAATGAGGAAACGACAGCAATTAGCACTCAAAACGTATAGCTCCTAAAACAGTAAACCATTCTAACCAGTCAAACAACCTACATATAATATTCATTAAACTATTGGACATTTGACAATACAAACTTTCAAACTCAAACACAGCTCAGACGTAAAAGCCCAAAGAAACAATAATTCCAGCGAGCCTAAGACTCTATGCAGCTAAGATTTGCCCAAATGATTATTCAAAGAGGAAAGACTCAACGCAAGAAGTGAAGAAAAGAGCACATTATAAACAAATTGAGACCTACCACTTCCCTAGTCAGTACCCTGGCACGAGGGTTCTAGGGCTCGACACTGGCTCCATCGGGCCTGGCAAAAGTGGCTCTCAATACAGTCCTCACGTATGTCCAAACAAACACGAAACTACTGTCCACGAACCCAGAACTTAAATCAAACTCAAGCTGGATACCTCATCGTACCCCATGTACACGATCCTCGACATCGCGATCGACACGCGCTACTCGTCTGCTACATTTCTACACTCGTTACTACCTATGGTACACAATTGGCATGCCTTCCAACTCCTATCAGCTAGAACCGGACATGACCCTGCAGGTCACCAAACGCAGGAGAATCAGACCTTCCATTTCCCCCTTTCAATTACAATGGAATGCACATGCGCAAAGTCCTCTTCAAAAATATCTAAAAGCCTTAATATAACAGGTTTACCGGCACTCCTTCAATAGATACATGGAGGGGCTGAATTGATCGCAGCCACCTCCTCCCAAAACGTGACCGTCCTCAGAGACCGAATTCAAACCCAGCGTTGACGCTCCACGCACAGGGGTGCCAGCGATGCCGTGCTCCGGGGACGGCTGAACGGAGAAAAACAATCAAACATCCACATCAGCTCATCAACAATAGCAAGTCTCAACAAGGAATTAACAAGAAATCAAAACATCGCACTAACATCTGCAGTGCTCCATGGCTTACCAACAGCCAGTTCACAATAGTGGAACCACCACTCTCCGTTTCGGACAAGATCCTCCTGTTCTCCTTCGTATCATCACCTCTCCGACTTGAACTGCGACGATATCCAGACAGGGGAGAAGGCATCGGAAGGCTCAGAGGATGCTTCGACACTACCTCTTCCGCCTCACTCGAGGCAGCGGGGTTGTGTTCATTACTGTGACGCATCAGGCCGAGAGCGTCGTCCACACCATCTTCCGGAGGAACTTCCAAGCCCTGCACAGGACACTCCATCCAAGCGTCAATTTCGAGGACACGGGGCAGACGTTTGATTTCACTCTTCAGGTCGGATACAATCCCGGCCCGCACTAAATCACAAGCGCTTCCATCAACGTCTCAAAGTCCTGGGGGCTAACCAACTGCAACAGATTCACAACCGTCAACAAAATACTCTGATTAGGAAACGACAACGCGCTACCCCCTAAAGACTATTCACACACAACCACTTACACGAGAAAACAGAAGGACGAACTTACATCCATAAAAGACAGCGATCCTTCCTTCTGGGCAGACGGAAACCCATCCAACCTCCACGGCGACCTCCAAATGGGAGATGCAAATCTCGGAGACGTAAATCTCGGAGACGCAAATCTGACATCATCCACATTCACAGCAACACATCGATCAACCAACCAAGAGTTCAGAACCACAGCTTCTGTTCCAGACAAGCAACACATGCTCAACAAACTCAAGAGACTCGGCCAATCGTCTGCTACGACCTCACCATCTGCGAATGCTACCTCCACAAAATAAGGCATCGTGAATAGGGCTACACGACATAGGCACTCACATGTTGGCAGTGTCAAAATCTTGCAGCCAGTCCTTCCCAGGCGTCTGCTGGAGAACGGTCACACCAGGGCTGAAACACGCCGCCATGGCACACGTCACGGAGCCCCACGCGCTGTACGTCGCGGCGTTACCAGGGGACATCAGCTCCCTCCTCTCCGAAGCTTTCGACAAAACAGGGACTCCACCCGCGTCTCCGGAACCCACAGCGCTCCCGTCGCAGGAAGGCCTTACTTCCACAAATCCCTGTTTACCTGGAATCACAGAAGACCCGTGATTTTCTGAAACGCCATGCGACGAACTACCTCCCACTGAAAAACGCGCGTGTCCTGGACCAGTCTGTCCGTTCAGTTGCTGTTCCGTCAGTACAGAACCATCCTGCTGGAAACGGGATATCACCACACGATCAGAAACACGTTCATCGACGCGCAACCGATACCGAAACGAACGCCACACCGCCAACACGTCCATCAACCTCCTAGGCCGGAAAACAAAACAACTCAAAAAAATATTCTCTAGAAATTAACAGTCAACGCCATCCAAATTCCCCTCATCTCCAAAACCCCGCTCAGACCCGGATCTACACACTTACCTTCGATGCTTGGGTCCCGCTCTCCCGTCTCGAACCAGTGCCGCACTCTCCGCCGGACCCATGGGATCGGCCCCTCTTGTTGAACTTCCCGCCAACATTCTCACGCGGTGTAAGGCCACACGCACCGCCCTGACTGCCATCCCGACCGGAGAAACCAACACCACCGACACCAACGTCGCTATCCGTCGTGCACTCGAGAGACTCAGGGCCGCGACTCGGACGGGAATCGCTCCTGCGCACGTCGGCATCCAACTTCGTCCCCAGCTTGCTCGGGGGGGGAGACGCGAACAAAGCAGTCCGCGCTTGGCAGGACGACTGAAGCCCGCCGGATTTCAAAGATTTCTCATACACAATCGCTTCGGAAACTCCTCCCACGCCCTTACCATTCAAGCCAACCAAGCCACAAGACGGTCCTGCACTGCTCACCTCTTTGAACTTCGCGTCCAGCTTCTCCCCGCTCGTACCCGTCTTCGACGGGATCAACAGCTGACGGGGCCTTTTACGAAGGATCGAAGGCGAACCGCTAAAACTACGCGCCGCACTGCGAAGTTTCGACTGAGGGCTCTTGCCTTGGAAAGGAGACTGCTGAAGGAAACTCGGGGGAGTGATGCAGTTGCCAGCAGGCATGATCTGACGAACGCCAAGAGGGCTGTACGCCTGAAGGGAACTCACCAAGTCGTAACTCATGAACGGAGAATCCAGCAGCCGGGGACCCTCGTAGAACAGACCATCGCCATCCATCACACCACTACGGTCCTCGCGGTCCAACAGGTCTTCCTCGGTCAGCATGGGCGAACCTAACTGGAAGTCGTTCGCAGCATCGACACCGTCTCGGAGGACATCGTCCGGGTAGTCCGACAAACACTGCTCACGGACCTCCTCAGGCTGCGAAACACAAGGGACAGACGCTCCCGAGTCATCACCAACAGGCTCGGACTCACTACGCTGGCTCGGATCGCAGTCTCTCATGGCCTCGAAGCTCGGCTGCATCGACCCCATCATCGCCAAGGTATCTCCACCACTCGAGACCACTCGACCGGTGAAACAAGACATCGACTGCACGTGGCTCACCGGGGCCATACCCATGTTCGTCGAAGCGAAGAACGAACCCAAATTCGGAAGAGGAACGGAAATGGCCGAGCTCAAATACGCTTGCGAGCTCGACTCCGGCGCGGGGCACACCAGAGGGAAAGAATTCGAAAAAGAAGGAATTCGGGTCAGCTCAATGCTCGACAGACATCTCGACTGATTCGGAAGGTCGCTGGATTGGGACGATCCACCCAGCGCACGGACTCCCGGAAATCCAACGCCATACCCTGGGCCGGGACCCGAAGACCAACCCGACAAACCCACGGATTGACCACTCACGCCACTCTCACACTCCTCTTTCTTCGGCTGCAAATGGCTACCACTCCTCTGAGGATCCTTCTCACGAGACGAATACAACTCGTGACCGGAGCCTGCCGAACCCGTCGACTTCGTGTCGCACGACTGCTCACCGCTGCCATGAACCGAGTAGTGAGACGCGCGGCCCATCACATGCGCATTCGGATGCTGACGGCTAGGACCGGAAGACGTCGGCTGCTCGCTCACCGCTGGAACACCCCTTCCTCCGGTCCTGGCAGACTCCACAGGCACAGAAGACAAGCCCGAGTTCAGCGACTCCTGCTGGGCTTGGTAAGCAGCCAAAGCTTTCGAAATCGGGTCGTTCGCAGTCAAAGGATCCACTTTCTTCTTCATCGTGCTGTTCCAGTGATTCTTTATCGAATTGTCCGTTCTGCCATATCCAAACTTCGTCAATACCTTCACCACCTCAAAAACGGGGAAACCAATTCGTCCATTCCAACACTCCAACTACACCGCGGCGAAAGAACAAAGAATGCGATCATAAAACACGTCAGGAATCGTGGCAAGTACCTGCCCGGCAAGAATTTCGCGATTTCGGCCCACTTGTTTCCGTATAATTGGTGAGCATGGATCAATGACAAGTCCTCCTCTTGCGTCCAAGCCTCCCGCTTTATGCTCGGGTTCAGATGATTGTGCCACCTATTGCAACCAACATAAAAACTCGTCAATTCAAGCCTCCACCACTCCTCAAAAAAACCGACTCCTCCGGTCGGCGAGCTCCGATTTCGGCAAAATGTCCATTTCGGCAAAATGGCAAGATCAACAAATTCGGATCCTTTAGGGCCTACCTCTCGCGGCATTGCTTGCCGATGCGACCCGGCAGGTTCTGGGCAATCACAGACCATTTCTTGGCGCCGTACTTGTTCACCAGTTCCATAATGCGGTCGTCCTCCTCTTTCGTCCAAGCACCCTTCACCAAATCCGGGTTCAGGACCTTCTGCCATCGGTGCAAGCATTGCACGTCGGTTCGATCCGAGAAAAACTCCGCTGCAAATCCATACACAACACCCTTACGATCTCACGTCCATCCAGGAACTCATCATCACCACAAGAGAGGAGGAAAAGTGTCCGTGCTCATGTACATCCACGACAAATAGCTCACCAATTTTCTTCCAGTTCTTCCCGTTGAAGCACTGCACAGCTCGTCTCAGAGTCTCATCCTGGAGAATCAAAATAACTGGCGTCAGATAGCAGGCAAATCATGTCAGAGACAAACCCTAAAAACGTCAATTTTCAAGTAGTTCGACCCTCACGAAGCACACTCACTGATTTCCCGGAATTCACAATCAGCTTCGTATCCCACATGTATACAAACAAAGAATAATTTCATTTTTGAAGAGGCAGCACAGCTGACTTTTCTATTGTTCACAGAAATCTAGGCATGCACTAATTGATATCGATTTCATGCAGGATGATACGACGGGACCGAAGGCTCGCGTTTGCGATAGTAGCGAGCATACCTCTTCTGGTGTCCAACCTCCCTTGGATGAGCGTCGAGTTGGACCGCCTGTTCGCCTGCCATACGAAGAAGACCATGCCACGTCAGGCTTGTTCTGTTTAACGACCTCGAACTTTGAATTACTTGAGGGTCCCTAGTGACGGGTTTCGCGAGTAATAGTGCAGCCCTAAAAATTGTGGCTGACAGTACAATGGAATGAGTCACGAAGGTACCCAACAATATCGATATCGTTCTTGTGAAATGCACTCTCCTAACTGCTACGACATATACCTGATACGAACACGATATCAAGCTGCAAACCGCTTAACAGCATTTCACGAGGCTAGTTTGCGATTCTTAATATAACCACGAAAACAGAAAACTTTTAAATTCGAGGAATAAAATTATAATTATACGAGGCCGCGGTCAACGGCACTTCGCGACTGAAAAGGCCATCACAAAATGGAAATTGCAGCCTTGATAATGAAATCAACTCCCTTCGAGCATGAATGACATTCACGTCACATAATTATAATCCTGAACTAAACTACTGCTTTATCTGAAAGAATGTCAGAGCTCTGTCCCTGTCGGTTCGGAATCCTAACGCACACTAACGATGCATCGTTGAAATCAATTTCCCGCTAACAGTTGATGTGCAAACCAACAAACATAAGTTCTCATTGTTATCGCACCGAATTCAAGACCCGTCATTCAACACTAAGATGCCGTGGCGTAAAATCCTTTTCGTTCTAGACAGAATGCAGCCAAGCGATGTCAAAGCTGAGAGAAGAGTGAGAAGTAAATCGGAGTAAGGCAACGGACGGCAAATATATGCAATGGAATAAACGAGGCTGGTGGTTTAGGCACAAGAGAGTTCGCATCCGTGCTCAAGCACGTAGGTACCCGTGCACAGGAGGAAGGTGATGCGAGGTGTCCTCGTCCGATTCCGGGGCAGAGGAGCAGGCGGACGATCTCTGCTGCATATTGTCATTGCTGCTGCAGCTCTTGCCCTTGCCAATCATGCTCGCCATCCTCTCTGCGCTACCCTAACCCCTCGCGCGTCCCGTTCGACTAGTCCTCACCTACAGGTTGCGCATTTCAGGCGGCCCAATCCTCGCACGCCTCCATCTCTCAGCACCCTTCATTATGCCACGCTCGTCGGTCAACCGCACCCGAGACCTCGCCGTCCTCCACACGAATCTCAACAACTTGCAACTCTCTCCAGCTCCTCATCACTCTGAGGCGCACCACTAGAACCATTTGCGTGCCTTCCACCGCCCGCCTGCAACGCGCATACGCTTTCTAACCCTCTGCACACATATGAGCTCCGGGCTTTCGTCGTCCATCCTTCACCAAATCCGTGGGGCTACCTACAATGGCGTGGACGATCACACTACTCCACCACCTTCAGACCACCATCAAGGCTCTCTACCTTAATCCAACTCCTTCCCCCTCCGCAATGCCACGCCACAACGGGCATCGGCCTTCATTGCAACGAAGACACAACTACTCGAACCCGTCGCCACTTCTGCATAACCCCACCCCACCCCACCCCAAAAAAAAACAGAATGTCATGGTTCGCACCGAAGTCTGAAACACACGCCAGAACACAATGGCGACAGCAGACTCCGCTCACCTGCTAGCCATGCCTTTCTACCACCCCCTCCTCTGTTTTGAAAAAAGCTCGCTGCCACGACCGGTCGCCCACCCCCTTCCGAGGAGCGTTTACCTACCGACCGACGGACGCTCATTCTCCCGCCCACCGGTCCCACGCGGGCGCTTTCCAAACGGTCGAATACGGGCAAATGACCTAACCGTGCGTGAAACCGAGGGTGCGACTGCGGTTAACCGCGCCCGCCATTCCTTAACTCCCCACTGGGACGGGTCCCACCACCCCAATCGGTCACTTGGTAAGTTCTTTCCCTGCACTTTAGTGAGAAACTTAGGTCCGAATTAGTTTACCCACTACACTAATGATGATAAATAGTGTTACCTACACTAATTTATTTTAAAAAGCCATAAGTTTTTACTCTTGATGAATATTTCTACCAACGATGGATGTAGAGTTTTCCCACTTAGAATGACACTAGGATTTATGATTTTCGTAAAAATATTTATAAAGAGTTAAAACTTATAGCATTTCTAAAACAGTTAGTATGGGTAACACTATTTATCATCATTAGTGTAATCAGGGTTAGGACGGGGGGGTGAACTGCGGGAGGACCGTTACGAACCCACCCCGGTTGCCCTCGCCCACAATTTGAAATTTTACTGTGTCAGAAAAAAAGCAACGGACCTCGTCAGCAGCTCCCGTCCCCTTGGTACTTATGGAAATGACGTGGACTCGAGTGTGGGTCCCACCTGCCCCACCCACCCCCACACCCCCACACCCCCGTTCAGAATTCTATGAGGGTCTTCAATTCTTTCATATTTTTTTTTACCATTTAATAATGGGGCTGGCATTGATGTTTCTGTACATGAGTTTTGCAGGCTGGTTGAAATGACCTTGAATTGGAATTGGACTGACTTTTGCTGGGAATGTGGACTTTTTCATAAAAACATAAAAAATAAAAAAAATTTTAAACTTTTTTGTTATTTCTAATTATATCTCATTTGAATTGTGTATCATCAAGTTCGAATCCGTCCGTGAGTTGAACTGAAATGATTAATTAGTCAATCACTTGGGGTCCATTCATTCAAGGGCCTGGATTGAAGGTGATCAAGACTTTAGTTTTTAGCCAAATGTTCTTTTTTGGGAGATTTTTTTTAATTTACATTGAGGGTATTAAAAAAAAAAAGTAAAAATCTAGCGAATTTTTATCCAATTTTGGGAACGCTGGAACCAACCCATTTCCGGCCACTTAAGCAATTTCTCATACTGGAGTGTTATGTTCTTGAGTGGAGAAATTTTCCCATGTACAGAAATAGAGTTTAGAAGAATTCCATATTTTTTCAGAATTTCATTTCTCAAAACATAATTATAACAAATTTTTTTAGTTGAAGATTTTGTTTGACATATTCTTGTCATATAAGTCCTCCTATTTCCAACAAGGGGTTGGTTGCAAAATCAACCAAGACTGCAACCAATCATAATGTGCCACGACTTGCATTGGAGATTGTGCCATAATTAATGTCTTGCTTTCTCCTATTGATTGGAAAGAGTGTAGTCTATATGATGGGAATGGGTCCTTGGTTGGGAATGGGTCGGCTCCCTTAAAGTAGAGAGATTTTGAAAATTCTTAGAAGCATATACACCCTGACTCACCATACTTGGAATGCTCAAATTTTTCATCTAATTTTGAAGAGCCCTTGATTTCTTTGTCCCTCACCCTTGCTCACCAAATACAAACCATAAATAGTCATGACAACTCATCAAGTAGAATAAAGGACAAAGTAACTGAATTTAGGATGAACATTGATTTCTAGGATGAACATTGATTTCAAAGGTCATTCCTTGACATGTTGGAATTGAGTGTTGAGAGAACAATGTAAGGGGCCATAATACTTTTCATCCACATTTGAAGGATGCCAAACCCCTAGCACCAAAAGGGGGCCATGTCTATTTGTAAAAATATTTTTTGTGATGCTAAATACCAAGTACAATGATAGTAATTTATTACTTTTGTAGTTATGAGTTTCCTATATATAAAAAAAATATTCCCATGTGAAAAAATTCTCCCATATGTAAATAAGAATTAATTATAAAGTTCGTAGCATTCCCAGGATGAAAGTGTTGATTTGATTGAAAGTTCTTTTGTAAATAGGTTATAAAATTCTTTGATAGTTAAAAGTTCCTCCAATCATTGAAAGCTCTCATGTACATAGGATTAACCCCTACAGGAATGGTTGAAATTTCCAAAATTCTGAAGATACATTATAAAATCCAACTAAGAAGAATAATTTAATGATGATTTTGGAACAAAAGTTGTAAAATATGATCCACTTATCATACCCATACAATTAGATGCTCTTCTACACAATCAATGTTTTCAATGAAATTTGGAATCAAAAATTTGAAATCCTTCTAAAATTGATTACAAATTGAATATGTATATTTTTTTTACTTGAAATTGAAACTATGGAGTATTGTTATTAGATTCAAACTATTCAATTCATTTATTATAGATCAATTATTTAAGTGGAAAAGTTATTTTTTAGGGCAACATATATATTTCCATTGAAATATAGATTGTTTGTAAAGAAAGTTCTGAACATCTATATTATATAGATGTAAAAGAACTAACAAGAGAATCTACAAATATATAAATAGACAAATTTATTTTGTAGTTATGACATATTTGAATTCATCCATAATTATAATATTTGAATGTGTAGTCCTTAAGAGATTAAATTATTCTTGAAGTTAATTATTATTTCATGCTTAGGATGAAAAATACTCTTATAAAGATTAAATCTACCTATGGAAATGAAAATAAAAAATGAAAATAAGAGTTGAAATAAAATTCAAACAAAAAAAATATTCAAGTCATAGAAAGGATTAAGGAGCTTAAATTTACTAGTTTCAACTAATTTATCCTATTTGTAAGGACAAAAATTTAGATTGATTTTGTGTCAAATAGCAACAAGTAGTAATAAAAAATATTCTATACATGTGACATAAAAATAATAAATCATCAAGGTAATTATATGCACTTTTGATTCATGAGTAAGGTGTATAGATAAAAATGAAAAAGATTTTTTCAAATTTTATAATATTGTAATGACAATAATATTGTAGCCTCACTAAGAATACACATTAGTGTAGCTTGATCTAACACCAACATGTAGGTTAGTAGATAAAAGTTATAATGTACACTCGAATGTGCACAGGATATAAAAATTAAAATTTATAATAAAAATAAAACAAATATGAATAATTAAAAATAAAAATAGATAAGTATATATATATTGATATGTTAATAGACTAATGCTATACAAACCTATACAATTCAAAATAGATTATTTTTTTAATCTATTTTGAATAACAATTTAATTATTTTTATAAATATTGTGAATATAGTATACTAGTGTCATATGTTCTTAATAATTAATACCAAATTTGATGTGGATGATGAGAGTAGTGGATCTAATGTTGCCATCCCTTGGCCACATCAAATTGAAAATTAAATTTTATTAAAAGTATTTAACATTATTATTTAGAAATATTTTTTAAATAATAATAGAAATATTATTTATGGCATTCACCGCGAAACAGTCCTCTTTGAGGCCTTAGATCTCATCTAATTAAAAATTCACATTAAGAGGTACTTGCCAATGAAGTTGCAAGTGAAGTTATGATTGAGGCAATTCAATGGTGGTAATAGGCCTATCTTATGAGGATTACTAGTCTATAGACTTCAATTGAAGTAGAAGTCTTGGTAACTATGACCTCAATTGTTATGGTGGACTTTCGAGGTGTATGTTGACTATTCAGCTTTGGAATGTAGATTTATCAATACAGAAACCTCAAAAATCTAGATCTTATTGGTTGCCTAAACAAATTTTCACCTCAAAATTCAAAATTAATTCAAAAAATTTCCTTGCCTTTCTTTCATAAATTAATCAAATCCTGAAGGTTCTCATTGGTTCCCTCAAAATCTTTGAAATTCCCTCAATTAAAAGACCCCCAATTTTAATCTTGTAAAATTCAAAATTCCATTATTTTTGTCTTGACTTTGTTTCACTATTGTTTTCATTATAACTTCATTTTGTCATAACTTCATTCCATCATTCCATTTGTTGCATCGATTTTAGTCGTGGCTTCAAAAGCCCTATGTGGGTGCAAAGTGGACCCTATATTTGTCAATATAAAAATCCCAAAGGACATTTCAAAAATTGGATGAATTACCTCCTACCTAAACATCATAATAAGAATTAAAATTTATTTTTTAGCAAAATATGTATACTAGCATTGAAATCAAATTTTTTTCAACTTTTTTGTGAGCCATAGATTAGATTTAATTTTATATTTAATCTACTATTAGAAAACCAACTTAGGGATCCCTTAGGATAGTACAATGAGAATCTAATAATATTTATACAATTCTTCAAAGTAGAAGCAAATTTGTACAATACATTATGATGAATTTATTTGTCCAACTATCATAAATAGATTCTCTATAATGACTAACATTTCTAAATAATGTTGATATGCAAAGAAATACAAAGTTAAAATATCAAACTCTTGAAATCATTCAATTGGATAGCAAATTATAGATTATCTATAAGATAAAATTTACAAGCTTAAAAAAAAATTGTCTACACACAAAAGTAAAATTAAATACAAAGATGAAAATAAGTAGTCCCAATGGTTTATAAAGGACGGAGGAGGAATATGTAATTTATTCAAATTTGATATAACAAACATAAAATATTGAAGTTACATCTTTAGACTTCAATTTCAAAATTTTACAAACCCTCAATTCCATAGGATTAACCTTGGATATTATTAAGTTCAAGAATGAAAATTTTCTTCAAATTAATTTTTATTTTTTTTATAGAAACTTCTTGAAAAGTCTCCTTAAAAATAATCATGAAAATTAGATAATCAAATTTTTATTGGAATAATTTCAAAATAATTTCAAAATCCAATTGACCACATATGATTATATTTAAATGCAAATGTATGAAGAAACTAGAATCTTATTATTTAGTCAATAGGAAAAATAATCTAATTCTTTGTTTATAAAGACTTTCTAATTTTATTTGAAGTAGTCAACCCCCCAAGGTGTTTAAAGCAATTGGGCAAAAGCATGTAATGAAAAGGGTGAAGACTTCATGATGAAGTTAGGGAAGTGCAAAAATGTAGGGGAGGTGGATGACCTTAATTAAGAACTTGAAATGACACTTTAAAATGTGTAAAAGTTAAGTAATAAGGTACAAGCACCTAAGTACAATGTCAAATTTTTACTAATTTAAAAAATTATGAATTGATATTTAAGGTATAAGTACCTACATGCATTAATTTTTCAAAACTTGTAAAGTAACATCTCAAGGTACATTTGGAATATAAGTATTTAATAGTGTTAATTTTTGTAAAATATCTAAATGGATTTGTAAAATACGAGCACTTCAAATTGACAATTTTTCCCAAAACTATAAACTAACATTTAAGGTATAAGCACCTAGCGACAACATTTTTTCAAAATTATGAATAGATACAAGATATGAGCACTTTGAAGTGCCAAGTCTTTTCAAAATTTGCGAATTGACATTTGAGTTCAAGCACCTGCAAGTGCAGTTTTTTTTAAACTGTAAACGAACATGTAGAATACAAACACCTAGAATTACTACTTTTTTTTAAAATCTGAGGTACAAGCACCTATCACTATTAGTTTTTTCATAAATTATGATTTGAAATTTAAGGTACAAGCACCTTGCAAATGCAATTTTTTTCAAAATGTAGAATGGACATGTAGGGTATAAGCACCTAGAAGTATTATTTTTTCCAAAAACTGAATTATGAGCACCTATTACCAACAATTGAGGTACAAGCACCTATCAATGCTAGTTTTCCAAAAACTGTGATTTGATATTTGAGGTACAAGCACCTAGTATGAGTGCAATTTTTTTCAAAACTATGAATAGACATGTGGGAAACAAGCACGTACAAGTGCAAGGATTTTTTAAATTGTGAATAGACATGTAGGGTACAAGCACCAAGAAGTATTATTTTTTTCAAAAATTTTAAACTCACATTTGAAGTACAAGCACCAGAAAGCCCCTATTTTTTCAAAAACTCCAAACTATCATAAAAGGTACAAGCACCTAAAAGTTTCAAGTTTTTTGATAACTTGTGAATTGATATGAAAGGAATGCGGAGCACCTAGAAGTGATATTAAGAAAAATTATGAATTTGCATGCAAGGTACAAACACCTAGAATTGTCAAATTATTCAAAATCTATAACATTTCATGCAACGTATGAGCACTTAAAAGTGTGTTTTTTTCAAAAATTCTAAACTATAATGGAATATATAAGCACCTAGAATTCTTGTTGTTAACTTTCATGGATGGTACAAGTGCCTTGAAACTTTATTTTTCCAAAATCTATAAAATGAACATGTAAAGTACAAGCATTAAATACTATAAAGTGTCATTTAAGGTGCTTGCATTTAGAAACGTCAAATTTTTCAAAATTTGTGCTCTTCTATAGAATGTAGAAGCACCTAGAAATGCTAATTTTTTCATCAAAATTTGTGAAGTGACACATAAGGTATATGCACCTAGAAACATCAATTTTTTCAAAATTTATGTAAAGCTGTAGAAGGTGCAAGCATCTAAAAGTGTTAGTTTTTTTTACCAAAATTTGTGAACTGATATTTAAGATTCAAACACTTAAAAGTGTCTTTTAAAAAAATATGGAAATTTTCATGGAAGGTACAAGCACCTAGATGTGTGATTTAAAAAATATATAAATTGTTATAAAAGATGCAAACACTATTATGTAAAGTCTAAACACCTAAAAGGCTAGTTTTTCAAAATTATAAAATCATGGCATATATGGTGCAAGTATCTAGGAAATGTCAAGTAATTCAAGAATTGTGAACTAATGTTTAAAATATGATTACTTAAAAGTATTACCTTTTCTTGATATATATTAACTTTAACAAACCAAGGCCTTTTTCTACCAAAAAACATTGAAAACTGCCATTTCTTTAGCAAAGAGTAAAAAAAGTTGAAAACTTCTTTTTAGCACATCTAACTATAGGATCTTACACCTAACTAGCATGAGAATGTGTGAAAAAAAATTCAGAAAATTTGACAGCTCAAATTGCAAGATATTTGCATTTAAAATGAAAAACCAAGTTTTTCAACACATTGCAGAATTAGATTATTTGACTTTGAACCTTTGTAACTTAAATTTTTTGCACTATAGAGTTTTGAGCTTTAAATCTTTATAGTGTTGAATTGAGTAGAAAAAAATTCAACATTTATTAAACGTAATTTTTATTTTTTAAGACGTAATTTTTATTTTTTAAGAACATTATTAAATAGAAGTTGGTATGAGATAGAAGAAAAATCTTAATTTTTAATATCTTGAAGATGGAATTAAAATGTACTAATCCCAACGGTGAGATTGTTCTAGCAAGCAAACAAAACTATGCGGGAATTTTATTTTTTGAAAAATTATAAAAATTGCATATAGAAATGAATCCTACAAGTCATTTTTTTCAAGAAGATGCTGTAATTGTTTGAAAAACAAGATTGTTCATAACTTTTTAAAATTTAAAATTTTGTTGCCTCTTTTAAAAGTAAAAAGTGATTTTTTAAAAGTAAAAAGTGATTTTTTAAAAGTAAAAAGTGATTTTTTAAAAGTAAAATTTAAAATTTAAACAAAATTTTGTTGCCTCTTTTTTCTTGTTTTGAGCTTATTTGGACATAACTTTTGTTTTGGGGCATTCATTGAAAAATATATATATAAATATTTCCAAAAAGCTAATCCATTTATCTATATTCAAAAAAAGCTTCAAAAAATCAAGACAAAAATTGAAACTGTAATTACCTAACCCAAAATCCGATTTGTCCCTTGAAGGAACAATGGTCCTTTTAGGGGGTAATCTTGAATTATATTTCAATTTTTTGAAGAGGTAATTAGAGACCTTTAAATCAAACTCAAATTGCCTCAAATAACTCTTCACCTCTCATAGGTTGCTCTTGAAAACTTGTCTTGATTTTGGGTAGTTCAAGGTGCCTATTTAAGACCCAAATATAGATGAAGGATATACAAGAATGCCTCCAAAAAAATTGTGTATTCATTTATGAGGCTTAATAGTGTGGCTTTAAATTGTTGTGGTTTCAATATCATTACACTTTAATCATGTTGCTTCAAAATTCCATGGCCACATGTCATAAATTTCAAATGGCCCCTAATAATTGTGCCAAATTTGAAAAATAAATTCTATATTCTTCTATGCACAAACCAATTGCAATGTCACTTACATGATTGTGATTTGAAATTATTAGACCACAAATATTTAATAGGGTTGCATAATCGTCACATTACAAAGATGTCTTTTATAGATGTATGTATTTCAGAATGGAAACAACTTCTTACTTTAGTACCCCAAAACTGTAATGGGCATTGCTACCTTGGTATGTATAGATAGTAATCAAAACTTTGACCCCTAAATGACCAAGGCCATTTTTATGTCAAAAATCATTCAAACATGCTATTTCAATTGCATTTGTCCAAGGAAACAAAATAAATATTTTTTTTAGAATCTAACCATGGGTCTTGTACTTTACTTATCTGAGATCATATGGTAAAAATTTCATGAAGTTTGACTGTACCAATTGAGAGATATTAGAATTCAAAGTTGGATTAAAATTCTTTTTAACACTAGTGTGTGATTTCTAATGACTATGACCACCATTTGTAAAAACTTTTTGCACTATGGACTTTGAGTATAAATTTTTTTTATTGAAGAATTGAGTTGAAAATCTAGGAATTTTTTTTCAAAAAACACACACACTTGATTTTCATTCTCTAAAAAATTGTTAAGTAGAAGTAGGTCCAAGATTGAAAGAAAAACTAAATTGTTAATAGCTCTAAGATGGGATTGAAACACAATAATTCCAATAATAAGATTGTTCTATGAAACAAACTTAATCTAGTCAAATAGTTTTTTTGAAAAATTGTAAAAATTGCATTCAAAAACAAATCCTATAAGTTATTTTTTCAAGAAGATCTTCAAAAAATGCATTAAAAAACAAGATTGTTTATAAATTCCACAACACTAATCCAAATGGAATGAATCAAAGCTTTACATGTAAACAAAAACAATAATCTATTAGGAAAAAAATTATAAATTTAATTTCCAACTTTTATTTTTCTGCATGGCAGATGAAATTTGGATTTTTTGTAGTATAGCTTTTTCCCCTAGACACCGATTGAAATAAAAAAATATATATTCCTATATAGTTAATAAGTTTTTCTATTTTACGAGGATGTTTAAAAAAGTTTCACTAAAAATTGAAGTCATAGGAACCTGCCTAAATTCTATTTTATCCCTTGAGAGGACAATGGTCCTTTAGAAATTAATTTAACCTTTTTTTCATCAAACATCATAGCAAAGTAGCATATTTAACCTTTTAATGACACAAAGGCTTGTGTTTGATGGATGATAGAGAATCCTTCCTTAAAAGACAGAAGTGAAGGTGTTCATCATTGGAATTTTGAGTAAAAATAGGATGTCTTGCACTTACAATAAGGTCATCATTTCAAAATATTCTCACCAAAATATACTCCTTCAAAGCACATTGTCCCAATTGTTTTTCCATTGACCTAAATAAAACTTCAAACTTAAGTATTTATTAAAAATGTGCTATCAAATAATCTAATCTCTTTTAAAGAGGCACATTCTCAATGTAAACTACAAGACCCTCCGATTACATTCTATTTGATCTCAAGAAAAAAAATTGACAAACCCTAAATCCAAATTTGGCCCTTTTTGAAAGTACCCCCTCCCCTAGGCCGGTTGGGGTGAACCACCACCCTTGCCCATCCCCAAGAGAAAATGCTGAAATTTTTAAAATTTGCAAATATTGCATTCATATTAGTAATCATAGGCCCCCAAATAGCACTAAAGGAGGTAAATTAATCAAGCACAAAGTAGCCCCCCCCCTTTTTTTACATGCACCCTTGGAATGACTCCGCGAGGGGTCCATTCACCCCCAACCCTTGTGCCATCAAGAGATGATTTCCACGGTGACTACCCCCGGCGTTTCAGGGTTAGAGCATCCCCCACCAGTGAGTTCTGTATCCTTAAAGCTTTAGGGAGAGGACCTCATATGCAGATCGAGATACAGAAATTTCACCGCACCAACCTTTATCCAAAACCTGTATCTTTAAACTATACAGATTTTTGTAAAACTCTTCTCCAGTTCTATATCCAGAGGCTCATATGGAGAACTCACCCCTATTTCATGTCCCAAGCTCGGTAAACAGATAGAGAAACCGAAGCTGGTGGGGATGCTCTTCCTACAATATACCCACAAGTGGCATCACCCATGGGCAGTTTTTAATTAAGTAGCCTCCCCCCAAGCACTAGCACACACATGAGTTATGAGTACAGTGCCCAATGCAAAATTTAGCAAAAACAACTTCAATAACTTCAATCCATAAAATAATAAAAGCAACAAATCAACACACATGAAAAGCAAGGGTCCTAAAATTGGCCAAACACCATACTACACCACTCATGCAATTTAGGGCAAGTCCCAATGGATTCGGACCCATAGAGGAATCCAAAAGAGAAGGTCCTTACTAAACCCTAATTTTGCCCCCCCCCCCCAGGAAATAGACTAGACCCCCCCCCAGTGAGGCTGAATTTAGTCAAGTCGTATACGGCAAGGGGGGGTCATAACTCATAATCGCAGGAATAAAGGGTGGACTTCCAGTTCAGGGGAGGGGTCCGACACGAGGCAACGAGCCAGCCTAGCGTCGCCGGATTTAAGCGGAACTTACCGCGCTGCCAACTGAGCGGAGGCCAGGGTGAACTGCCGGCCAGGGAGGACTGACCCCTCTATTGCCCCAACCAGGGGTAAATGTAAAAATTGCCCCCTATTTGGGACCATGTAAAATTTGTTTCTCTACACCTCCCTAGACTAATTTGGGGTCTCTGATTGCAAATATGAATTCAAAATTTGCAAATTTTTTCATGGATGGCAAATAAAAAGATTCCAGTGTTTTATCCAGGGGTAGAAAACGGGGCAATAGAGGGGTCAGTCTTCCCTGGCCGTGAACTACCCCCCTCATTGACCCATTTTACCCCTGGGGAAAACGCTGTGGGATTTTTTATTTGCAATCACATGAATTTTTTTGCAAATTCTGAATTCAGATTTGCAATCAATGGCCCCAAATTAGCAATGGGTAGTGTAGAAATATAAAAAAATCATGGCAAAAAAATAGGGGGCTTTTCTTTCACAATTAACCGTGGCCAGGGCAATGAGGGGGTCAATTCTCCCTAGCCCTGAGCGGAGAGAGGGCGGGGCAGGACGTTAAATCTACTAGCAAGGTAAACTTTGTGTTCTAGGAATAAAAGTAAAAAAAATCCCCCTATTTTGAGCCATTCATGTCTAGGGTATTTTGTAGACTGTACCAAGCTAATTTGGGGTCTCTGATTGCAAATAAGAATTCAGAAGTTGCAAAAAAAAATATTTGTGGCAAATAAAAAATTCCTGCGTTTTCCCCAGGTTAAATCCACCTCAGCAGGGCCCACCTAAGTTGGCACGATTTAACGTCCTGCTTACCGCGCTGCCAACTGAGCGGAGAGAGGGCGGGAGCTTCCCAGTTTGTTTTGTTTTCCCCCCCCGTAGGCTGTAGCGCGGTTTCACGCTCGGTTGGTCTAATCCAAGCCTCGGTTCGTACTAAACTGGGAGTGGGCGGTGGCTCCCAACGGTCCCTCCCCGCGGCAAGCACGGATTGGCGAGGTAGAGGCTCGGTTTGAATCCCGCCGTGGACTGGTTCTTCGCTCGTGAGGGACCTGGCTGGTGAGCAGAACACATCGTCGTCCTTGTCCTTTGGGGGGGGGGGATTATTATTATTTTGCTAGATCGCTTTGGCTGGATTTCATTAAAAAAAAACTACAGTAACTTTGTGTGCCCTGTGCCGTTGCCGCAGTGAAAAAGCAAAATAAAAGTAAAATTTTAATCTTCTTACTCATGAAAAGTTTGAAATTCAATCATTCTTACACCATAAGTTCAAACCCCTCCTTGCTGAGAGCTTTCGGAAGGTAACCAAGCACACTACCAGGGGATGCACGGTTCGGGAGATTTCACTGTATCAAATAAACAAAACAAAACAAAACAACCCCAAAAAATCCATCTTATGCCATAAGTTTGAACCCCTCCTTGTTGAGAGCTTTCTGAAGGTACCAAGCACACCATCAAGGGATGCATAGTTTAGAGGATTTCATTGTATCAGACAAAAAAAAAAAAAAAAAAAAAAAAAAATATCTTCCACCATATTAAGTTCGAACCCCTCCTTGTTGAGAGCTTTCCGAAGGTACCAAGCACACCATCAAGGGATGCATAGTTCAAGAAGATCTCATTATATCAGACAAACAAAAAAAACAAAACAAAACAAAGACTATCTTACACCATATTAAGTTCGAACCCTTCCTTGTTGAGAGCTTTCCGAAGGTGCCAAGCACACCATTAAGGGATGTATAGTTTGGGAGATCTCATTGTATCAAACAAAAACAAAAAAATCCTATCTTAATGGATGGATTTATCATTAGTAAGCTTAATCATCCATCATTATTTGTATTTTTATTAGTGTAGCTTTTGGACATTTTATTATTAGTTTAGTTTAGTTTGAGCCTACCTTCGTACTTGAGTTTTGCAATGAATCAACTCATTGGTTTGGAAGGACTCCCTTCATCCTGGCATAACCATAACATTGTTAACCCATAAACAATGTTGTGGTCGTTTTTTGGCTAATGAATGATAAATGATCCTTTTATATGGGACAGAAGTGCAATTATTCATCTTCTAAATTTTGTGTAAAAAGGGGAGGTCTTCTACAATAGTTTGACTTCCAATGAATACTTTGGATTTCTTTTAAACCAATTATTCACAAAATATCCAAACAACGAGGTGAAGAGCATTGCCATTGTAGGGCGGCCGAATCCCCATAGCAAAAGGATGCTCACACATTGGCATGCTTTGGATACATGGTGCGCAATGCGACTCTACTCCACCCCACCTCTACTTGGGCCGGGCAACCAACATAATTATCAAAGTAGCTCCCTTTAGTATCATTAACAACTTGTATGTGCATTGAAGGCACTTGGAATTTTTCAAGAAGAATCTAGATAAGCTTACATCTCTCAATCTTATTGGTTCTATATCCTAAACAGGATACAATGCATGAATACAATCAACTCCAGGTTTTAGGAAAATTTGTCTATTGATGGGATGCTAAAGAAGAAAGGCAAAAATGTGGCATACTCGGAATCATGAAAATTAGTATGGCGAGTGAGATTGGGGGATGCCTTGGCTCTCACCCCCTGCCAAATTTATCCTAGCCAAGTGTGGAGAATGAAGTGGGGATGTTCAAAGGTGGATATCCACAAACTCGTCACTTTTTGCTACTATGCCTAGTTACTACTATTAGCATAGTATAAATTTTCATATTTTCTTATTGGCAAGTAAAAGGAGGTTCCAACTCACCAAAACAACATGACATTTAGATACCATATGCAAAAATTATGAAGGAACAAAGTTTGGTTTCAAAATAGTTTCTTCTACATAAGTACATGATTGCTTATGGAGATGTTTAGATAAAACTTCCTTAAATCTCCAAAAGTGCATTTAGTTTAATCTACAAAGAGTTATTGGTTGGGAAGTTGCAATATTGGAGGCTCTTGATTTTTCAAAGTAGCAAAAAGCCCTCCACCTTTGGTTAATAATGTTATGAGACAACTTAACTGTTCTTCTTCTTATGATTGATGCAATGATAAGTTTAAGAAAATTATTTGCTAAATTTTTTTATCATCCTAGTACAATACAATTTTTTTGTCATAATTATGTTCACCATCCGAAGTGTTGTAAGGAAGTTCACATTCTCAAGTCTATAGTTAGTACATTCAATATTGACAATGCATTCCAAACACTATCTATTGTTCTTGTACGTTTGATATTGCTAAATGTTACATAGTTTCCATTTTCTTACTTTGTCGATTGTGGATATGCTAACTTTAATTTGAAATTAGAATTTACATTTCCAACAATTCATTCTCAATCTATAAATCACAATTACAAATATTGATAATTTAGGAAATCAATCTAATTTTTCTTATAGCATTAAATTAAAAAGTCCATAGAATAGAAATTTCTAAAATCACATATTTTCTTATTGCATGAAACAATAGGCTCTAAACATGTATATTCAATTTAAAACTCACTCTCTAATGTCATATGCAATCACATGCAAGTGTGATAACTCATAATTTGGCAAGTGAGAGAAGGTGTGATACAGTAATTGCAATAATTTAATTTTAATAAAACATCTAAATAAAATTAATATTCCACTAAAGTAGTATTCATAGTAATATAAATATATTGAAATATGAATAATAGATAAAATCCGAGTAGCCATTTTTAATTTGTGCAACGGATATTCTATTTCAAAGATTAAGAGAAAAATGAAGATAATCCTTTCTAATCTAGTAGTGTATAAGAAGAAGATTTCTAAGAAAAAAACTCAATTACCGTTTTCTTGTTGGAAGTCACACTTTGAGACTTCAAATACATGTGCATTTTTTTGTACAATTAGTAAAGTTTCAAATAAAATAGAAAACATTGGTTACGATGTTTAAATAAAATAGAAAACATTGATCACAATTATATTTTGAGATTGGATTTATTTCTTGACAAACCCTTTCAAGAAAAAAGTTCAATAGGATTCAGTTTGTTTGAGATTATCAACAATCACTATTGAGATTATTGTTTTGCAATTCCATCTTAGAGCTATCAACAATTCAATTTTTTCTTCAATCTCATACCTACTTCTTCAATCTCATATCTACTTTGACAATTTTTTAAAGAATGAAAATTAAGTATAAAAAAAAGTGAGACTTCTAATTCAATTCTTCAATGTATAAAATTTTAAATTCAATATTGGTAGTGCAAAATTTTAATTTAAGAAGATTCAAAGCCTTAAATTTTAGCCAAGCAAGGAGTAAAAAAACCCAGGTTTCTTCACTGCAAACGCAACTATCTTGCAATCTACACAATCAAAGTTTTTAGAATTTCTTGCATACATTCTTATACTAGTTTAGTGCAAAATCCTATGGTTAGATAAGCAAAAAAAACAATTCTCTTTTAAAGTATTTTCACAATAGAAATGGCATTTTAAAGTGGAATTCGACGAAAAAAAAGGCATTGGGACTTCAGGGGTTGGATTAGGTTTTCGAAATGCATGGTTGCGTGTGCGTTGGTTTTGGAGGGAAGCTGGAGCTCGTTGTTTTCGGTTTTCGGGTTCCGTTCCGTGGCAGGAAGTCACGTTCCCTGTCGTGCGAGCAAGGATTGGCCAGTTCTGGCGATGTCAGACGCGGTCTGACCGAGTTTCAGCGCCAACTTCCTGAACTGTTCTGTCAGCTGGTCGGTGAAGGAGATCATCCGCTCGTCACTTTGCGACTGACAAATTGCTGGAAACAAGCTGAGCTTAATTAGGTATCGCGATTCAAATGATTTGGTGATTATTTGGTGATCAGTTTGAAATAATTTTTCTTTGAAGGAATATATTACCTCGACCTTGTTGATTGCATGGGATTCCAATTGGCCTCCGTTTCAATTCATTGTAAGTTAGCGGAAGACCTTCAGCACTTATGAACGATGACTTCGATCTTCTTTAATTGACATGTTAGTAGCATTGTGCAGGTTTAGCCTTGAGTTTACGGACAAGAGTTCGCGACTACTGATCGGACCTTCGTGCAGAATTCTGTCTGTGGTTTAAGCGGAGGCTGTTATATGCGGAGGTAAGCTTATATGTTGTTATTTATTATAGCTCACTGATGTAGCTACACAAGTAGCTTAATTATCTGATGTTGCCAGCAGTACGGGATGACCATGAGGCGTAGGAGGTTGTATTTGGTGATCAATTTGAAATAATTTTTCTTTGATTGATTTTATATGTTGATCGCATTGGATGCCAGGGGGGCCACCCGCGAACTCGGGGAGGGCCAGGTTTGCCTCCCTCTGATACCATGATGCCCACGTGATTATATGATTGCCTGGCTTTAAGCGTCCAGATGCCTTCTTTTGTGATCAGACGCTGTTCAAGAATGCCAGGAATCATTTGTCGCTTGCTGTATACATTTCCTTTTCCAGTGGTTTTGAAATTAAAGAGGCTCATTGTCAGAGTGACAGTGTTCTCTTTGCTGAACAAAGGTGTACTTCAAATTGAATGTCACAGAATTGGGTATGAGTGGGCGGAGTGGCTCTGGCAATGTAGCGCTGGCTTGCATTTCAAGTAAGGGCTTCCTCTCATTCACTGTAGATGTAGCTCCTCTGGCCGGGAAATGCCGTAGGTTTAGATAATCTGTTGCAACCCCACAATTTTTCTTTATCAAAACCCGGCGTCGATCAGAACCGGTAGCGCCAAGTGATGCCTTAGCAGCTCTGCATTCTGTCAATTCGCTCGCCGTCAAAGTATACAAAACGTGATCTTCGGAGTGATATCTGTTGCTTGAGCTTCGTTCCGGACAGAATCAACACCACTGTCGATTTAGGATGGAGAGGCTGGATTTTAGATCGGCACTACTGATTTTACAGAGACATCATGATGAAACTCCAGCCTCCAGAGTTGAGTGCTTGGTTAACAACTCTCAGAACATCACTACTATTCTGGCAAAACCGAATTAGAGTAATCAGACATTATTCTATATTTGTGCATATTTCATGGCAGAACAGTCCATCACGAAATGAATTGAATAATCACTTGAAGTCACGATCGATATCTTCCGTTCTGCAATCTGAGAGATACTCTTGAAAAACTACCTGGAAAGAGTCGGTATGTACTTTGTTCTGGTGAATTACAGCTCAGTTTGGTTTCAACTTGTAGCGTCACAATAAAATTGACGGTTGTATTTTAAATTTGATGAACTGTGCTTGCAATGAGGCTAGGGCCGTCGGAATGCATCTGCAACATTTCACTGTCCTTCAAAATCTTAGTGAGGACTATTATTCTACAGATGGCGGGCATCCAAAAAGAGGAGTTACGCCATCCATATTATTATACCGGGTTGGTATATTTTTTGGTCTTCGAGATAGTTCTGTGCTGAATTATCTTATCTCTTTTAGATTACCCGAATCGAGGATGAACTCAAGTTCAAGAAAAATTACCTATTTCAGGCTTGCAATTTTTTGTTGATACTTTGCTTTTTATTATAAAATTTAAAATTGTTTGTAAATACAAATTTCTTGAATTAAAATTTAATCCGACGCGACATAGAGCCGGGCATAGAGCTGCGCACTTTCTAACATACCTTTACTGCATTTTGTGAGACCTGTTTTGAATTTCGTTGTAGCTGTCGGGTGTTGGGTCTGTAAGACCTGCTTGATTTCTTGTAATACATATCGATTTTTTGAATCTCGTGTCATCTGTTTGACAACATGTATTACTATTACGTTTTGTTCCAGTAAGAACAATTTAACTTTTTTTGAGTTATTCGGCTTTGATTGTTTGTGCACCCATGTCGTGCTTGGCTCGAAGTAATGTGGCTTTTTACTTGTTTATTCAGGGAGTCAATGGCCAAAAGATTGACCAATGCTTTGAAATTGAGCTTTTTCTTAGAGTTGAAAAAAGCAATCATGACACAAGAGAAAACTTTATTTCTACATATCTGCAGAGGAAATACAACAGACGAGCAGGCAAGCCACTATGCAAAACGTGTCCTTGCTTATTTTTTGGGAATTTTGAAACAAGGAGACATCCAAGTCATCCCTGGAGCGATAATGAAGAGAGAACAAACATCCAGTGTGCATCCAACGTGTCTAAAACTCCAGACTCTGGTTGTAGGGGTCGCGGACGTTGCGAAGAGCTCTAAAAAGAGTTCCGAGACTTGAATTCAAGAGTCCAATCGATTAAGAAAGCGGGATACCTAATTGGAGCTTGTGCTCTCTTTTATCTGCACTGTGATTAAATTTGGAGAAAAACAAGGAATCTCTTCAATTGGCTAAAGGTACGTTTACACTGGGAGTCAATGGTGGTGCTAGTGGGTGCTATTTTTTAGGAAATTGTTGCAATGTTCGCACATGATGCTCCTTTTGACTCCAATTCTGCATGGAATCCCGTGTGGCATCCCTGGTAGCAGCTGGTATCAACACATCTTCTCCATAACATTGCTAATATTAAGCGATTTGGTCGCTTCGTCTTTTGCAGCACTCAAGTTACAACGTGTGAAGATGTTTAGACAACAATCTAAGTGCTGTAACGTAATATGGCTTTTAATTTCTTGGTCCATTTCGTAAACTTGCCGATGAAAGATGATTTGGAGACAAGTTTTGATGGAATTTTTGAAATTGCTGTGACTATGATTGATTGTCATGAATGAGAGAGGAGCAAGTTGAAGTTTGAGTAACACTTAATTGAATTTGTGTTTGTTTGGGGACTAGAATTTCACGAGAAGTGCACTGAATCCGGTTCAATTCGATCGTGAAGTCCTTGGAATTGGAATTTGAAGAGATTACTCAGCTAGCTTCTTGCAGATCGATAGTCGTTTTCAAATGTGAGCTTACGATTTGCATTCGGGCAGTAGCAGGTAGTTGTAATAGAGAAAGTGTGACTGCCGCACCTTGACTGATTCTGCTTTTCTCCCTGCACATGACTTCTGATGATAATGTATTTTTCTTGAAAATCTTGGAGGGAAATTCAGTGATGGTCGAATTGTAAGAGGGACATGCCAAGAATAACATAATATACAATGGAGATGCATGAAAGAAGGATATTGTCCTCCATTTTGCCACTAATATGAATGTTTTTTTTTAATACTCGCTCTATTTATGAATGATACTAGTGCTTCCTTTGTGATACACAAAGGAAACATGGGGAATTTCGTTAAAATGGCGGCATTTCATGAGCCATTTTTAGACCGCCCACTTTGAATTGTAAAAGTGACATGTAGGATAGGTATTGTTGTCAAGAATCTTGAAATTTTATAGATTTAAGAAATCTATGATTACTATAGATTTCAAACTGCACGATCTGAATTGTAAAAGTGACATCTAACACATGTATAGATTTCGAACATCTAAGAATGGTATAGATTTAAGACATCTATGATGTTTGTATACTTCAGACCGTTTGCTTTGAATTGTAAAAACTGCCTAAATAGAGGAATTTCACCATTTTAACAAAATTGCCCGTAAATACTCATGTTATTCAAAAGTAGAGGGAATAGTTTTTTAAATGTGAAATCACATGTCTTTTGCAAGTCTTAGTGATTCTACCCTTCAACTTTCTAGATTTTGTTGTGGAGTGTAGAATCTATTGTAAATGGTTGAAGGAAAATGAAAAAAAAATATCAAATACAAAATATGCTTTCAAAAATTGTAAAATTACATCAAAAGTATATCATAGTGTAGAGTACCATTATGTAAACTATAATTAAGAAATCATGCTTAGTTGTGTTTTGATTTTGTTGAAATTGTTGATAAAAATATCAAGAAAGTTGGCTATTCTAACAATAGCAACTATGCCAAATTCCTAAAGTTCATAAATCAAATGTATTCAAGTTGGCAACAAGAAGAATTAGGACGAGAGTTCAAATAGGAAAAGAGTTGCTCATTAGTGCAATCGTTTGAATGAATTTTAGTAGAAGTTTGGGTGAAAATAAATGAAAGAATATGAAATTTGAATGAATGTAGGTGAAAGTTGACTAAAAATTTATGACCATTGTAACATTCTATACGAGCAAGCAATATAGGTCCTTAAAACATTGTTAACATATCAAAGATTATGATCTAAAAAAACATGACACTACTAGAAACCTGTGACCAAAACAACAAAAATTCAACAGTTTTCTGTTGTTTTGGATAGTAGCAGACATGTTTTAACAAGTTCAATAAAATTCTGTGAAGACACTGACAAATTTTTGTTGATTGGGGCACTCCAAAAAAATTTGGGGCCAAATCAACTAAAATTTAAAAGATTTTATAAACAAACATCAAAGATTCAACATTTTATTGTAAGTACTTCTGATTTTAAAAATTACAATTGGTATGCCATTTACCTTTGAGATGGTGAAGAGGAGAAGCCAAACAGTTTATATAAGTCGGGTGGTAGGAAGTTGGGCAACACGTATGGGATATGTGAAGTAAGAACTCAACCACTCATAATTGTAGTTAAATTCAGATTTCAGACCTGATTTAAGCATAGTAAACTAACTTTTTTCTTAAAACTTTGAACTAAGTTAATGTAGACAATCAATATATTTTTCATTTGCAAAAATCTGTTTGGGATTTAAAGCTTCCAATCAAAAGTTATCAACAATTTTAGAGAGGGTGGGTTTCGAAATTGTCAAAGAAATTGTACCTCCCAACCCCTCTCTAAATTTGTTGATAACTTTTGATAGGAAGCTTGAAATTCCAAACGGATTTTTGAAAATGAAAGATAGATTGATTGTCTACATTAACTTAGTTCAAAGTTTAAAAAAAAAATAGTTTACTATGCCTAAATTAGGTCTGAAATCTGAATTTAACTACAATTCCTACTTTTGATGAACTTACTACTATGAGCGGTTGTCTGAGTTCTTACTATACATATCCCATATGTGTTGCCCAACATCCTGCCACCCTACTTCTATAAAGTGTTTGGCTTCTCTGCCCTACCTTAACAGAGGTAAGAGTCCTTCAAACCATATAGGTCGATGACATTGAGTTCTTTAGAATAAATGAATGAAAAAGAATTTGGTTGTTTTTTAATTTTTTACTAAAATATTTTTGTTGAGTTGGCAGTCCCAGTTTTTGTTGAGTTGGCAGTTCAGTTTTTGTTGACGTGGCATTTAAAACTACTGACATGGCAATTTTCTTTTTCTTTTGAAAGAATTCAGTGTCCAAATCAACAAGTTGTAACAACAGATTTTAGTTAAATTTTGACCGAAACAACGAAACGAGACCGAAACAACTGAAATGAACAACAGATTTGAGTTGGATTTTTGTTATTTCGATCATGCATTTTCTACTAGTGTGATGATCCCTATTGTGAGTGTAAGGAAGTATAGCTATATCATCTTGTGAAGACACATTCTTTTTAATACATAGGTTTTCATATAGATAAATAAAAGACTCATGACTTGGTCAAGAATATCATGACAATCATACTTTGAGATGATTGATAGTACTCCCTCCATCTTGAAATGATTGTCCACTTTGATTGTCATATTTTTTTAAGGTTGTTTTGAGTAGGTCAAAAAAATATTTCCTTGTGATAAATTTGATTTAGGTTGCAATGAACACATGCAATGTTCTTCATTGATTCCAGTGATATAAAATTTTGAACCTTTCTTAATGATGTTTTTCACAATGTAGTCAATGAAATTGGCTCAAAAAAATATCAACAAAATTGTGGACATTCATTTCAAGATGGAGAGACAAAACCACATTATATTGACATTATCTAAAATTATTGTGATCTACTCCAATAGTGCACCTCACAAATTTATATAATTCTAAAATTAGAGTAAGTGAGTGCTATTATGGCAATTAGCCTTACCCTTGTATCATTACCTGCACCCGAATTGGATGAAAATCGTGAACTCTGTCATCCAGATCTGTTTTCATTCGTCAGTGGTCTCCCTTGACAATTGGTTGGTCGATAAGAGAACAATCAATCTCACGGCGATCACGGTGCCACGGATAACGTTGCAGCACCAGAGTTGCTGGAACGCCATCGCCATCGATCTTGTCCTGAACTCGATGGGCCAGATGCAGCAAATTCCAGCACTGGCCCTTCAATCCATTGCTGCCAACTTCCCTCTCCTGCTGCTGCTCCGAATCACGAGCACTTGCGTGGCCGGGAAGAAGCCGTGGCGTGCAACCAGACGCTGGAGCTCTGACAACCTTACCTTTCTTCCAAGGAAAAATTAAAAACTAAAGCCAGGAAACAAGATTGCGTCTCTGAGCTTGTCCTCGATGGATTCCACCTGAGTCTGCCGCAAATCTTTCCTTAATTTGGAGCATTACGCTGCACAGGATTCTGAATTTGGACTTCGGAATTCTGGTGTTTGAGTGAATTCGTTACTTCTGGAAGGATTTTGAGTGAATTTCGTATTTGTTTAGGTTGGGAGGAAGTTAGGAGTGCGGGATTGTGGTAGTGGTAGCTATGGCCGTGTTGAGCGGGACGTTCCTTACCCCTGTTCTTGCACATGATGCGTCCGAGAGCGCTTTTGTGACGGGCCGTAAGGTGGAGTGCGTTTCGAATCAATGTTGTAGTAATAGGTTTGCACTGCCGGTGTGCGTGAAAGCGGGGCAGGTTCTGGAGACTGTCGATTTCGTGGCGAAGCAAGAACGAGACGGAGTGGAGAGAGGTGAGGTTGTGGTCGGTCGGAGAGGAGCGTTGGTAGGACTTAGTGTGAGTGCTGCCGCTTTGGCTGCTCTGGTCTTGTCTCCCGAGAATGCGACTGCTGTGCAGCAGAATCAGCTCGCCGGTCGTATTCCTGGCCTTTCTGAGCCGGATTCAAATGGTATTAGTCCTTCCACTTCCATATTCCTCATTGGACCTTGATTGTTGCACAATTATTCTATGAGAATTTCGATAATTGTAGTGTCAGCACCAAGGATACGATTGCCTTGAACTCTTCACTATTGAATTGTGACCCTCTCCGGCGCAAGGAAGCGCTCTTTGTATGTATTTTTCTTTCTAGGATTGGAGTTGAGAACAGTGAATTGGAGTTGTGAAATTCTTAATTTTGATGACACTCATGCGTTTACTTCAAAGACCTGAATCAATCATAGCCAAGTGAGAAGTGAAAATCCATTTGATTCGATTGGAGTGTGATGTATGGACGAATGCTTTTAACTGTTGCGTTCTTGCTTGACACGAAGTTTAAATTAAATGAAGAATGTTTTCTGACGGGCCTATTTTCGTTATGTTTGTGGAATGTTGAATTGTTGGTGATGAAATTGCACCTTCTTTGAGGCCTTTGATATCAATTAGGTTTGTCCGAGATCGCTCACTGCTCTGTACTTCTTTGTTACAGGATTGAGGACTTATAGGAGGCCAGATCAGAAATCAGGAGGGCATGGGGTTGGCTGGAGTCCAATGACTCCTTACTCTTTCAAAGTTCCTCAAGATTGGGAAGAGGTGAGTTCAATTAGCGGGAACAGACGATCACTTTACCGGATGGTTCCTGTGATATTTCATCATTATTTCTAGAGAAGCCAATTCAAAAGGAGACTCTATAGTGTAACGCAGATTTCTCATTCATTAAAATTTATAGATCGATTCAAACGTGTATTCACTTGATATCATGATATCAAATGAACATTTTTATTGTTACTTCCAGTGTTGTGGTTCTAATGTTATTGAGCTACGGGGTAGCCCCAGATGTACAGCAATTGAATGCCAGAACTCTGGCTGTTCTGAGACGTCAACAATGTACTGTTGTGTTTCTCAGTTCTTAACTGTGATGTGCGTCTGGCTCACCTTGTCATCTTCAACAGCCTTCTATTTGAGAAGTTGAAATTGCCTCTTCTCTACGAGAAGTCTGGACAGATAGTTGAGGATGTGGGTTTTTTCCCTAGCATGCACAGTATGTAATGGTTTACTTAGTGGAGCGATTTATCTGTGGTGTTTTTAATGTCTGAATAAATATGCATTCTTGTAAAAACACTATAATGTCTGCAGTTTGTTATTATGTTCTCACAATCTAGTATGTTGTTCTAACGTGGGAACTGATATGATATCAGATACCTGTATCAATTGCCGACCTTGGAGGAACCGAAATTGATCTGCGGTTTCAGAGCCCACAGGAAGGCAACATCAGCGTGGTTGTAGCTCCTGTTTTACGTTTCTCTAGCAGTAAGCCCTCGCTTCAAAGCTTTGAGAGCTTGCCAACTGGCAAGAATACTCATATGTAAAACCTTCGAGTTGCCGAAGAATTTGATCACACGAAGAGGGTCTGTTGTTGAGTGTTCGCTTTATCTACTACGTTTCTCTTTTGGGAACCCTTACTAATTGCAGTGGTTTTACAGCAATTGGAGACAATGCAACAATCGAAGCTGTAGGGACACCAGATAAGGTCATTAGCGCTTTTGGACCTGAGATTACCGGGCAGAATGTTGAAGGAAAAGTCAAATCTATGGATGTCAAGAAGTATAACGGCCGAACATACTACATGTTTGAGCTTGATGGGCCTCATATGCTGGTCGCTGCCACAGCTGCTGGGAATCGATTGTATCTCATGAGCGTTTCTGCCAACGGTACGGATGACTTGAAACCTCTCCAATACGCATAGAAATACCTTGTACATGTTCCAGGTGCCTCAAACTGGACGATTTTTCCGTGCCAGGACATTAGCTAAGAGATGAATTCGTTCTACTCATTTGGAGTTTGCAGGTCCTGTGAGTGCGGGAACATTTCTCTGCCTCTGTGTCCCCTTTGTTACAATTATTTTGCAAAAATGCTGAACATAGAGTGTCTGTTTCTTCAAGTCATTCTAAGAGTCTAAATGTTGGGTTGTTGCAGGGCGTCAGTGGAAGAAATATGCACCAACGTTAAAGGAAATCGTGGACTCGTTCAGAGTGGCTTAGAGGTCTTGCTTGTGCCTGTTATGTCGCGACCCTTGTCTGTATATTCCTGGAGATCTAATTAGATTTAGACCCTTCGATATCCTGCGAGTGTGAGAATATTCGGCGTGCTTTCGTAGTGTGTAATGGCGGAAATTAGTTTTGGAAGAGATTCTGATGCTCTAGAATCTCTAGAGATGATTTTTGATTTTGAGAACAATTGCTTGTACGTATGAAACACTCCGTTTCTGATACTTATATAACTAGTGAAAAACATTGATATGGTTTTTCATTGTCACTCTGTTATTACAAAGGTGGCGCACCTTACAAATCACTGATTAGAAATGAAGTAACGTATTCCAAGTTTGTGATTTGTGGTTGCCTTGTGTCTTTGTTTACGTCGATATACCAGCCTTCGTTCATTATGAATTGAATCGTTGGTCTTATCATAAATTGAATCGTCGGTTAGTTGTCTGTCATATCTGACCTCACAGTGATAACATAGTTCAGATTCCCAAGCGTTTCATTCAGTGGTTCATCCAAGCTCGTCTGGACGCTTTTTTAGTTTGCTTCAGCTTGGCAGATCCTGACGTTGTGTTGAGAGGATTAGCAAGATGCAGTGTAGCAGTATATTCCTGTGCTGTGCAGGAATCTGGGAATTTGTGTTTCAAAAGCTAGGAAAACCCTGAGCTTGAGTTGACATTGAAAAATTTAATCAGTGTTCTAAAAGCTTCGTGAGAAGCTAGAGAAGAGCTCTAACGGACTACTGGCAATTCTCAAGTCCACTACACTAATGATGATTAATAGTGTTATGTTGTGATTAGTGTTACGTGGATTTTTACCCTAGTCACTCTAAACTTCAATTAGTTGGCATTTAGTGTTGTGTTCACTTTTCTGAGCAATAACTTTTTTGAGCATGTAATAGGTTTCTTGAGTTCATACGTTTTTCTTTGCATTTTGATGAAATAGTTAGGTAACACTAAATGTAAACTTGTAAAAAATTTATACCCAATAGTTGACAAATAGTGTTTATGTTGACATTTAGTGTTGGTAACATTAACCAGATTGTTGACAATTAGTGTTATGCTTTGTGATTAGTGTTGCCAATATTATTTATCATCATTAGTGTATTGGATTGAAGAGTCCAGCCTTTCATTAGAATCTTATTATTGGACTGGGTCAATTAGAGTCTTATTATTGAACGGATGCTCTAAGTTATTTGCACTTGAAATCGTCCAATTATGCTTTTGAACATCTTCTTCCTAACACTAAAATTTACACTAAAATTTATTGTGAACTTTTTTTTGTGAGATTGTGTCTAGGATCTTGTTTTGTGTCAAAAGGGGATATTGGAGTATTTTTGGCATGCATTATTTGGACATTGTGTGAATGAACTGAAGTGTTGAAAATAGGTGTACTTTAAATTTATCCTAATCTCCCACAAATGGAGGCTTTTATTTTGGCAAGAAGTTGTAGGGGTTGAAGTTGTAGGACTTGATTTTTGGTAAAGTTAGAGATAATACTTAAAAAACTTTGAGCACTTTCATTCAATGTCCAAATCATACATACTACACTACTGCAAGCATTGGAGTCTTCATTTACTTGCCAATAATATCCTCTTTAAATGATTTTTGATTCATAATTGTAATCACATTCATTAGTAACGAGCATGGATATATTTATCTTATGCACTAATCAAATCTTGAATTGAATTTAGGACACTCCCAAATTACATAAATTTATGTAAATGCTTACCCTATGTACCTAAAATGGTATGGAGATTAAATGGTATGGAGAATAAATTGACAGATAGTTTAAAAATATAAGCAATGCAAATGAATATCAAATTTTGAATAGTCTTGTGTTTTAGTTTTGCTATAAACTACTCAAGTTTGCATCAAATTACCTGAAAACATTGCTACTAGTTTAAAGCAAATATCTATCTACTTCATTAATCCAATCATTATCTATTTTATTCAAAAAAATTCTTGTTTGCATCACTTTGTTCAAATTGTTATTTTGACTATCAACTAATGATGAATCCTTTAGTGTTTAAAAGCAAAAAGAATCTCTAAAATTGCCAATCTAGTGAACTATTTGTAAAAGAGTAATATTGTCAAAGTTGGCAAAAAGAACAATATTTGTTATACCAAAGAAAATATTTCAACAGAATCAAGTAATAATCGCTTACTTTTCATCTCCAAAATTCTAAAATAAGCTTATTTGTTGTACTACTAACGATGCTCATACATAGGCTATATGTGCAATTAGAGAAAATTGATGCAATGTTTACACATATTTAGTTGGGACAAAAATCTATTTGAAATAGCAAGTCATAATTTTAGCCTACATACAAGGGAGACAATTTTTATAGTGAGTTTTGAAGGCAAGTGACATTAATAAAAGCTAACTTAGTGAGCCTAAAAAAAGTGCCTTTAGAGGTTTAGCAAATCAACATAAATATTCTATTACATGGAAGATTTTCATTGTGTACAACCATTAACATAAATCAAAATAGAATCTTAAGAAATATATCTATATGGTAAAAACATCCAAAATCGTCAATATAAACAATTCATAATAGTTGGAGGTAATTTTTCCTAAAACTAATATTTTATAGTATTAGCAATTGAAAATCATGAATATTAAAAAAAAATTGGGGATATGGCATGTAATTTCTATTAATTTTCAAAGTGATAGCTCCCTAGACCACTAAAACCGTCACATAGGTGGATCTTAAACTAAAGTCTCCAAAAATTAGTAGTCAATAAATCAAAGTTAAGTATAGGGATAGTTTATTAATGCATTTAAAGAACGTATTGATGGAATTCTATAATATGTAATTGAGAATAGGAATGCTTTTGGTTCTTTCTACCTTAGGGTATGCTCACACTTGGTGTTAGGGGTAATGTTTGCAATGTGAATCCGGTTCAAAAGTGGGTCTAAATTCGTTCCTAAGACCACAGTAACAACACTCTTTAAGACCAAGTAAGATCAGACCTTAGCCCCCCGCACATGTGGCTTCAGAGCCATTTGTAGCCTCTTCCCTAGATGAAACTCATTACTAGGAATTGCTTCGCTCCCCTTCTTGTAAAGCTTCAAAAAACAAGGAGCCGCTTCTAGACGCATCTAGAGTTGCCATTGTACAAAATTGTTCACATACAAATTTCACCTTCACTACCTAATCACCACATCACTAGGACCTCATTGGGTAACTATTTCATCCTCAAGAGCTAGCTCCTGCCCATAGCCGCATGTGCACGACACTCTTTAGAGTAGCTTGATTCATGAGTATGTGCAACTGAAAAATAAGTTGTTGAAAATATTTTGTTGGTCGAGTGACTTGATCCACTTAGTTGTGAGTATGTGGAAATGTCGTAACTTATGGGGGCGATGTTTTTTTTTTATGCACAATTTTTTGCCAATTGGCTACAACCAAAAAAATGTTGTCTATTTTCTTGTAAAGAAAAATTTCATTTTGGGGGGTCAAAATATCCAGATGGATTTTCATTTTTGGGGGGTCAAAATAGCCAGATTTTTTATGGTCAAAATATTGCCGTCACCCTAAACCAACCGCCAAATTTTACCTGGTATATCACATAGTTTTCATATAGATATCACCAAGTATCACATGAGCAGTGTTTTTTATTGGAACATAGTAGAGGCTTGCATGCCCTCACACTAGTGGTGCATTTATGGAGGGATTAGTTCAGATAGGCTAAAATCGTCTGACAGTGGCGACAAATCGCCAGAACAAAAAAACCCTCCACATGAGTATTGAAGAATCAATTGGCTCCTTCTCCAAAATGAAAAAAAACAAAAAAACTGCTTACGAGTGTCAGTCGGTGAACTGCCTCGGCCGCTTGTCAAAGGATCGGTCGATCGATCGGACTCACTCCCGAGCTCAGTCCATCTCCAGCCACGTTGCGGAGGCAGCGTAGAACACTCCACTGATGCATCCGTGATAGGCCAGCCCGGTAAATATCTGGACGTGCACAGACGGCAAAGTGAGTGAGCGAACAGTTGGCCAGTGACTCCGGTTTCATCCTCCGGCCGGCTGCCGTCCGTCCTGTCCGGCTACCACCACACACTGCCGCATCGTGCTTCCAATGATATGTTTGGAAGGCAGCTCCTGGAGTATGATATGGCTGCACTGAACCCTTAAACAACAAGCCAGTCGCTGTGAAAATCATCTGTTTGAGTACCGTGTGAATTGTAGGCTTAAAAAAATGAAAAAGTACTTAATGTAGAACTACCCATTACCATACAGATTTGCTATCTAGGTACTTTGGAGAAGCTATTTATGAGCTCTCATATTTTTCAAAGATTGAATTGTTTGAAAGAAGTCAATTGCAAAAAAAAATAAAAGACATTCTGATAAGAATTGAATTTTTTGTGATTTTTCAAAGTTGAAATGTAAAACTGTGAGTAGACCCTTGGTAAAGCATGACCAGACCATTGTTGAAGCATGGGCTGATGTGTCCGTTCCCCAGTGCATTGCCATCATGATCATGGATGAGTAAGATTGTGGTAATAAGATGGGCCAGGGACGGAAATGGGAGGAACCTGTAGGTGGGGGAATTGGGTAAATGGTGGTAATGGGTAGTTCTACCTTATTGGGAGACAAGCCACTGTAGAAGACATTTCGTTTTTCCACAAAATTTGGAGGATGAATAGTTGCATTTTTGTCATGCATGGAGAGATTTAGGCTGTATCATCCACCTATAACATGTTAACAAGCCAAACAAAAATGATAAAAGTTGCATTTGTTTCTAGAACAAGTTGAAAGTGACTGCCTAATGGCCCAACCAACTTGACCCCCCTCTCTTTAATGTTTTTGGTCTTCAAAGATTCCTTCGCCTATGAGAGCAATCTCGAATCTAGAAGTTGCATTTAAGAAAATCAAGGGCAACATTGTATCGATGGAGATCTTTTTTTTTTTTTTTTTTTTCTGTTTAGCCTAGCCACGAGCAGGCCAAGTTACTGGTTGGCAAAATGATCATATTTGCAAGCCCGTTGAGGTTTGTAGGCCAATCCAACAATCCAATCATCCAAAATGTAGGATGGGTGGAGCAGGTTTGCAAAGCCTTGACAAAGAAGTCATCCCAAATGCAAGGCGGGGGGGATGCTCTTACATGACTCATTGGCCAACCCCAATCATCCTTGCATTAACTGAAAGCCCCTCCCAAGCATGGGACACCATTGCCTAGTTATACAATGTTATCCTATGAACAATGGTGCAACAATTTTTTGGTCAATGAATGACAGAGAATCCTTGCATGTAGGCTACAAATGTAACTATTCATCCTCAAAATTTTGCATGAAAAGGAGAGGTCTTGTATAGTAGTTTGACTTCCAATGAGTACTTTAGGATTTTTTTAAACCAACTATTCACACAATGCCAAAAGGGATGATTTCTACGGGCACAAGCCCATCCTTTAAGAGTTAAGCTAACTACACATAAATTCTTCACAATCCATAATGTTGACACAAGAGAGCTTTGTCATCGTGGCATGTTTCAATTGATCAAAGAGAGGAAGATTAAGATTGATAATGCTCACCGCTTGCCTTCTGCAAATTTTCAACAAAGTGGGTATGAGGTAGAAATTTCATTGGTTTAGTAGTGAGAAAAATCTAAGAGAACTCTTTACTACTAACCGGTATTAACTTAGTGAATGCAAATTCACCTAACATAATCTAAATACTTGTAGCTTGGTAGGTCCTAACTTGTCATTATTCTTGTTAACTTGGCTTGCTATGTAATTACAACTACCTAATCTGTTCCTTTCTCTCTCTTTCCTTTTGCCAAAAGAACACCAATGAGGTGGTACACAAGGATCCCCTCACAACAAAGTGCATTCACTTTCCAATAGTTTAGTTGCAAATAAACACACACAACAATTTAAAGTTAGAATGTCACAAGCATCACCGTCTATTTCTGTCTAAAGCAAGAATTGTAAGTTTGATATGATTCAATAATTAGTCTGATAATTAATCCTTAAATGACACCAAAGACGTTTTCCGGCCAATGAATGACAAAAAATCTTTTCATGTAGGATAGAAGTGCAACTATTCATCTTCAAAATTTTGTGGGAAAAAGGAACATCTTCTATAGTAGTTTGTCTCCCAATGAGTGCTTTTTCATTTTTTTAAGCCAACAATTCACATAGTACCCAAACAGATGAATTCTACAATGACAGGTTCATCATTAAAGGATTAAGGATGGCCTTAGATTGATTAAATCATGTCAAAGAAATTGTTGGCATGCTTTAGAATGCAATATTTTTTTCGGTCTTAGACCTTGAGAGGAATGTGATTGATGATGGCCAATTACAACATTTAATAATCCCAACATTCAATAACAAAAAAACTTTAAAGCCATCCTCATTGGTGATTATTCATCCATTAAGATAAGCTATTTGTTTGTTATGGTGAGATTTCATGGACCGTAAGTCTCCTAGTCATGTGTTTGGTATTGTTAGTAAGCTCTTGGCGAGGAGGGGTGCATGGGCTTTGTTTCGTGATATTTGGACCTATAGTGTGAAAGTTATTGAATTTCAAAAATTTTATGAATAAGAAAACTAGAAAATTAATTTTTCTTTTGATTGTGGCAATAGTACACTAGTTATTCTTAAATGATGTTTTGTATAAATAGTTTCTCGTTCATTTAGATCAATATTTGAACCTTCAAAATGTAATATTATTTTGTGAATAATTGGATGAAATTGAGGTAAATCCTCAAATGTTGTACTCATGTAATGATAAATGAAAAAAATATGAAAAAAATTCAAAAATGGATTGTGTGCTATGCAATGAATAAAAAGACTAACCAATGTTGATGTATGCAAGGTAATCCAACAACAACCAATTGATTTGATTTGTAGTTGTTATCAAAGATGGAAAAGTAGTTCAACATTCTAAGATGCATTATATTGTATAAGTTTAAGAGCTTTGATACTTATCTAACCAAATTTATTCCATCATGTTGATAAGGTGTATCACTTTTTTAGAAGGTGTATTACTTGTTAATTCCATCTCTACAACTCATTATGTTAATATTCAAGTGAATGACAACTCTTCAATGTGCAAAGCAAAAAGAATCTCCATCATTTATTATCCCAATGTACTTAATAATCTCCATCATTATGCAAAACATGGACCACTATAAGAAACTTGTGTTTCAGGTGATGGATTTTAGGTGACATTGAATGTAACAAACCATAATCTTTATGTCAACAATGAAGTCCAATGTAACATCTTAATGTCATGTTGAATGTTATTGTTGACATAAAAACACACGTTACATTCCATATCACCTACATTAAAAAAACTCTAGTTTCTTATAGTCAACTGAGGTTGTCTTCCTATTTTGTGTAGCAAAAGGAATCTCCATCTGTACAACTCACTATGTTAACATTCAACAAATCACAACTCTCCTATGCACACAACCAAAAGAATCACCAACAAACTCTTTATCTAAGATGATCTTTGAAGCATCGTATTACAATAATAAATCTTTGAGGCAATTGTAAAATGGCACTCCTTCAATGACATCTCAAGGATCTACACTTAACACCAACCCCTACATATTTTTGCCTAAAATATACTCCCACTATTCATAAGAATCTGGGGTCAATTCTAAAAACACCTATTTTCAGCACTTTCAAAATTCATAGTTTATTCATACACTGTCCAAAATATGCATTCTAAGTAAATCTAAAATCCCCTTTTGACTACCAACAAGACCCCAAGAAGAAAAAAAGTCCACATAATAATAGAAACTATGATGGACGCTTTCAAGTTAGTTACCTTCCCAATTCCTTTCTTTTCTGGAACCTTCCTTTCACATTCACTCAGCATGCTCATAGTTTAGAAGTTGATATTTTAGGCAGACTTCATAACAGGCGCTCTAACCTTATTGAACGCTGTCTGCTTGCATCCAATGGCTGTTTTAGCTTTACGACTTCAAGCGCTCTGTCTGCTCCGGGCATCTGGCTATGGCGTCGGATTCAGTTAGATGCCGCTCATTTGGTTGCAATCGAGTGCCTCACGTGTGTGACGTAAAGGAATTCTTATCCTGCTGCCACTTGAGCCTACGCCTATAGCACGGGGGAGCGTGGAGGTCGTCTCCCTACGTCGGAGAATCACGCCATTTGTCGACACTAGTCTACATAAGCCAGGCTTCTTCTCCTTCTCCGAACAACAACTTTTAGTTGCGATCGCGATCTTTTGCTTCACTATCACGACGTTGCAATCGGTATTTCTTCTTGCGCAGTCTACTTTTGAATGAGATCTTGGATTACAGTTGCCGAATCGCTTTTGTAACAGCTGCAGAAGAGTGAGTAGTTCGCATTTGAGAAGGTGTGGAAGAAACAAGAAAATTATTACTCGGAGGTGGAACATGGCACTCACAATGCAAGCTCTCGGGTGCTCATCGAGCTTCACAAGTGGAGCGCCTTTGATTGGAGTGCGGGGATCACCTCCCCGTGGTAGGGCTGTGTCTCCACAAAGCTCCCTCGTACTCCCGGTATGTTTCTTTCTTTGCCGCTTTGGTTATTGTCGGTACAGTGCATGGAGGTTGAAGATTTGCTGGAAGCATTTAATTTGAGTGCAATCGAGGCTGTTTATCTCGGTCGCTTCATGTTCTGGCAAGTAATCTCATTATGCGAACGCAAATGCGATGGAGCAGGGCGGGGACGAGTGCTATCTGTCGAAGGTGGACTACGACGATGTTGCGAGTCAGTGGATTTCCCCCGATTTCTTAGATTTGCGATTGCGATCTTCCAGGTACATTCTTTTCTTTGATTCTTCCGATTGTCGCTATGAAGTCTCCCTCGCATGACAATAAGTCTTTTACAGTAGCCAAATCAAGACGAGATCTGGCACAGAGTGATCTTATTGTCGGCATTTCTTTCTGACGCTTTTCGAATGGCATCAGCTTGATATGCAACGAGTCTGTTCAAGCACTTCGAAAACACTTCGAGGGAAAGGACGAGGGGCATGCCGCTCCGTCGGGTAACGCAACGTCCAGCCGACAAGTTGTGGTATGATCCAACACTCCTGTTTAGTCTGTACCCCCTCATGTTGTTACCCAAGGTTTTCATTGTAGCTTTTGGCCGTTAGTTTTGAGCATTTATTTCTTCAGATTATCGTCCATGTCATCTCACAGATAGTTACTCTGCCCTCGTAGCAGGAGCAAGCCGCGCCTTCAGCAAAGCCTTCGGCCTTGCCCGTTGTGGTCGGCTTTGACGAAGCTCTTTTCGCGCAGTTGTACAGCCCTGGCAACACGTACACGACGATGAGCTGCTTTTTGGACGAGTCGTTCTGCTGAAGGGACACGTACGTTTTGAGTTGCTGCAGCCCAACCCTGCAGACTTTCATAGTGAAGGGTGTAGGAATGCTGCTGTATCCTTGAGGTGTGGCTTGTTTCCATACTTTGTACAGGAAATGTGCAGTCGTGCCTCATAATTGTGAGGAGTTGTAACATATGTTTATAAACTTCAGATTTCCACTTTTTATCGGATCAATGACTTCTGTGAGCATCTGATTGGTGTCTACAGTAGTTAGTATGGCCACATCTTCTGATTCTATGATATTCCCTCTGTTAAGTGTAACGATTTAATTTTCTGCATCAGCAAATATATTTTGCTCCGTAAACCATAGATGAATGCGTGAACTGTAGCATCTTGCTCGTTCAGAGGGAAGTCTGAACTTTAGTTTACTGTCAATCAAAGCAATGCGTCAAATGGGGGAACATGTGGAAATTTTATTTTTCGTTGTTGCCAAGTGCAACTGAAACTCAACAGAAGGCAGTTACCGCACCCTTCTAACATGGGCTTCAAAAAATAATTCTATATATTGATGCCAGTATGTTAGGGAAATTGTTTTTTGAAATTATTATTTTTGTATGGAGAAACATGAATATCGAGGGAGTATTTCTATTTTAAAGCATCTACTAGATTTTTTTCCCACCTTCAATTGAATATTTGACATGAAGTAGTTTGGCATAGTAGTAGCTTTAGATGCTATATTAACCCTTCAAGGTTTTGATTATGTTTTCATCAAAAACACTTCAAAACTACCATCTCTAGTACAAGTACCAAATTTTTGAAAAAACCATTTTTGGACACATTTAACCATAGGATCTTATAGTTCCCTAATTTGAAAACATGTGAAAAAAAATTCAAAAATTTCCACTGTGTAGATTGTAAGATATTATCATTTCAAATGACAAAAATCCTTTTTTTGATCTTGCAAAAAAACAGTCAGTTGCACTTCACAAGGTCAAATTTGTATAAAAAAATGTTCAAAATAGTGGTTACTCTTTGGAGTCATTGTCCAAGGCAAGTTGGCTACATGTTTGAAAATTTTGGAATTGTATAACATATAGGAAAAAAATGATAAGTTGAAAGATGTAGAGATTAATTCCAAATACTAAATTGTTAACAATTTATTTATGGAATTGAAAAACTACAATTCCAATGGTTGAAATTTTGTAATAAAAAATGTGCAGCTAATTTTTTTTTAAATTCAAAAAATATTGAAAATTGAATTAAATAAAGGATTCCATAACTACCCACAAATTATCTACAACTAAATCTCCTCGTAACTTTCATCTCATTAATCAAAATGGAATGATTCAAAGCTTTCCATGAATAATAAATCTTTAAAATCAATTAAATTTATTTTTCTTAAAAGTCATTTTTAAAGAAGTTTTCTTATTGCTCAGAGTACCCTCTGAATGTTGAAAATTACATATTATATAATAACTTTTTAACCATGTAGTCAAAAGTTATGAAAGTTTTTGGACCGTCAAGCTACTCCTTAGACACATGTTGTGTGAAAATTTCAAAGAAAAAAAATAAAAATTCTGTTCTCAGTGAGCTGCCCAAAATTGCTATGTTGCCAAAAAACATTGTTTGGTCCTTTAGGGGTTAAATTTATTATGAATATTGTTGCTACTAGAGAAGATAGCTATTTTTTCAATTTCTGTTTGATTGAGAAAATATGGAATATTTCTATTTTAGAGAATAAAAGGACATGCAACAAAGTTATAAAGGTCTTGCATTTCACATCCAATAATCAACCCTTAAAAGGATTACAATTTTTTTAGGGATAAAATTATTTCAAAATAGTTGTCTCTAAAGTAAAGCTGAAATCTTCATTTACATTTATTCATTAATAAATCCAACCATGGGATCTTTTGGTTAACTTGTATATCCTTTTAAAATTTCAAAGTAAGAAACTTTACCAATTGCAAGATTATGATGCTTGAATTTCAAAAAGAAGTATTTCAACTTTCAAACTTTTAATCCCAAAATGTGTACATCCTAACCTACAACTTGCATTTCTCCATAATATGTTGAATAAATAAGTTGAAAATACATATAAAAAAATTTAAACAAAAAATATTTCATATTTGTACTTGAAAAAAATAGTAAGTAGAAAGAGATAAGGTATGATTAAAAACACTAAATTGTTAAAATTATAGTTATAGAATTGAAAAATATTGAAAATTGAGTTCAAAGTTTATTTTTGAGTAGAAATTCCATAATTGCCCAAAAAATAAAACTTAGGACTTTTGTCTTCTTAATCAAAATAGAATGATTAAAAGCTTTTCAAATATATATAAATAAATAAAATGAAATTCAATTTTTTTATTATAAAAAAAAATTGTTTCTAAGTTGCATAGGTAGCTTGAGTTGAAAAAGAAACTACATACCATACAATAACTAATAAAACAATATGTTACAAATGTTATGAAAATTGTTGCACTATGAAGCTACTCCTTGACTACTTGTTGTGTGAAAATTCCAAAGAGAAAAATGAAAATTTTGTTCCTAATGGAAGACCAAAAAATGCTACTTGGTCTACAAGGAATTAAAGTTGAAACATGCCTTTCCTCAAAAGTATTATTCAACATTGTAGCCATAGAGTTGTTTGACTTGATATAAACTTAGCGACAATAGCAAGCTTAGAATTTGAATCATAACTAAGTAAAAACATCCATTCCTATCCCTATATCCATTTATATACCTTAGATTTCCATTAGACCATCCCTAGACTTGTGTTAAAGTGTCTTTGAAAAGCGTCATTAAATTATTCCCATACTTAACTATAATTGGTTGATTGGATATTTTTTGAGATTTTAGTTTTAGATCCACCTTTATATCAGTTTTAGTGATCTTGGAAGCTTTCACTTTGGAAATTCGTAGGAATTACATGTCATATCTGAAAAATCAAATTTTAAAAAATAATTCATGATTTTCAATTGCTACTACTACAAAATATTATTCTTAGGAAAAGTTACCTCCAACCATACTAAATTGTTCATATTAATGGTTTTGGGTGATTCCACCATAGTTATATCACTTTTGAATGGATAGTCACTCAATATGCAAAATTCTGAAAATCCAAAATCAATTATCCAAATACCTTAAGGTGGTACATAAGTTATTTTTTTACATAATCAAAATAATTTAAAACAAATCCACAAAGGAATACACATGTCTTTTTTTGAAATTTTTTTTGAAATTTTTTTTGTTGACACAAAAATACCACTAATGATTAAAAATGCCACAAATGTTTTAAGGCTCAAATTAAAGTAAAAAGTTGTTGATTAAATCAATCACTATAAACAATAGGAATGTACATCAATCTTACTATGATTCAAAGACCACAGGTCAATAGAATGTCAACCTTCTGAAACAAGTTTGTGTGAATTAAAATAATTATATTATTTGCAAATGGAATACAATATTTTAGTTCTCAATATTTTTTGCAATTTGCTCACATTCCAATGCACACACTCAAAGTAATCTTCACCTTTGTCTTTCACAATACCCCCAACATTCTTTTATATATATATATATATATATATATATATATATATATATATATATATAAAAGCAAATATTGCATACTGTTTTTATCAAAATACTGTAGTGCCCAACATTCTAATATATACATAGAAACAAATATTGCATAATGTTTTTATCAAAATACTGTAGTCCCTTAATAGATTTGGCAATAGTCGCCGAATAATTAATAAAATTTTAGATTTCCATTTCGACAGCAAAAACATATTTACTAAAAATTTCATCTCATAACATAGTTAAATTCTATTGCATTCGACAACTCTACCGTTTTTTCAAGTAATGTTGCCAAAATGATTGCTTTTGTCCATAGCTTGTACAAGGACACTGAGATGTATGGAAGAATTCAGCAACTGAAGTAACAAGTCGTGAAGTGGAGAAAGACAAGATATTTATACAAATTGGAAGATAGGAGGATAAACAACTCATGTGGGATATGTAAATGGGTACTTAGGATTAGTAGGAGCTCAACCACTCTTAGTTAAGTCAAAAGCAAGAATTGTGTGTAAAGTAAAATTTCAAACCTCATTTAGGTAATGTAGAATAATTTTTTTCAAATTTTTTTGAACTAAGTTAATATGGAAAATCAATCCAACTTTCATCTCCAAAAATCCTTTTGAGATTTAGAGCCTCCAATCAAAAGTTATGGACAAATTTCAAGGAACGAGTTGAAAGGGACATTCTTTTTTACATTTTCAAACATCCCTTACAAATTTTGTTCATACATTTTTTTTTGGAGGCTCATAATCACAAACGGATTTATTTCTCAACTTCCATTAGTTCAAAGTTTTTTGAAAAATGTTATTTTACTATGCCCAAATGAGGTCTAAAATTCTACTTTGAATACAATTACTACATTTTGACAATGAGCAATCAAGCTCTCATCTTCATCATTATCCCATATCTTTTGAGGGCTCTTGACGGACAATGAATTTCATTATAAAAACGACCTCTCCAATCGCCATTCTTATCAAATGTCAATGAAAAAATTCCTTCACATTTACATTAGAAATCTTTTTATGGTAAATAGTCTAATGAATTTCATTATAAAAACGACCTCTCTAGTCCCCATTCTTATCAAATGTCAATGAAAAAATTCCTTCACATTTACATTAGAAATCTTTTGATGGTAAATAGTCTATGAACTTCACATTGAACTTCACACTGAACTTTCTCTTACCAACATTAGGTCATTAAATTCTTATTGAATTTGGCAAGATCCTTAATCCCTAAGAACTGGCCATTGATTTCAACAATGGGCACTATCAATTTTCAGAATTTTCAGCAATTATCATAATTAATATTCTAAAATTACAATATCTTTAAAAAAAACAATTAATTTCTGTCGAAATTGAAAAGGGACTACAGTATAGTGCTTAATGAGACATTCAGACCTTTGTCCTTACTCGTCATACATAAAGAGTACAAAAAATGCATCACACCATTTGTATATGTAGCTTTGGAAGAGTGCTTTTTTCAAGAAAACAAAGGCCAAATATGATTATTTATCAAATAATGCTTCCATTTTATCCATTTTATTCCACCTACAATATATTTTGGATTTTGACATCCTTAATATGTATAATAAAGAAGTCCATCCAAACACCATTTATTTATGTAGCTTGAAAAAATTCCTTTTCCAAAGGAACAAAGGCCAAATATACACTATTTTTTAGGTAAACTAAGGGAGTGTTAAAACTCGCAACAACAATGGTGATAATGAGATCCATTTGCACTTTGATGGGACTCTTTTCCTTGGGAAAAGCTTGGGTTTCTTTCATTGGAGTCTTTTTTTATAGTTGATGCCTTCAGTACAACAATAATTTCCTTTAGAGGGGCCATAACATTGTTTAAACCCTAAACATCAAGATGGACGTTTTTTTGACAAGAAACATCTTTCTCAAAATTTGGGGCCTCATTTGATCGGATCACTGCAGCGTTGCAATGTACATTAGTTTCAGAGTGTCAATTGCAATTTATTGACATTTTCTTTTCAGGCACATAAAAGCTCTTCATTTTCAGTGTTCTAGCTGTGATGTTCAAGGGTTAACCAAACAATGGTCCTCCCTATGCTTTGGGAGGTGTTATGCTTTGCCAAATATTTGAGAGGGACTTATCAATTAATTCAAGGATTGGGGTTGGCTAGAGTCATATGAGACAATTTTGGGAGGGACTTATCAATTAATTCGAGGATTGGGGTTGGGGTTGACTACAGTCATATGAGACAATTTTGTTCATTGTAGTGGGGTTCCCCCTTCCCCATACATCATTGGTTAACAATGTTATCAAAGTTTTAGTTTGAACTCTCAATAGTGGTGAAAAATGAAGGCTCCTCTTGCATGTCCACTTCTTTTCCTTTTCAGCTTGCAACCTCGATGGTGTGAGACAAGGTTGGTGCCATTTCTTAGACCTTGTTCTTAGACCTTGTTGAACCAATGAATTTAGCATTGACAAGCAAACTTTTCTTTTTCTCTATTTTCATCGCAAGAGACTCAAAAACCCTTCCAACCACAAGTACCGCAGTCAATGGTGACTCTCAACATGGATGATTCTTACAACATTAAAAAAGAGCATAAAAGACCAACAACAAGAACACAAGAGATGAAGGATAAGAAATATTTGATACTGCTGCCACTGCTGCAGCACCTCCAAGCTGCAAGAAACAAGACAAACAGAACCTTCCCAATAAAAACACGAGAAAAAACATCATGTACAAAAACTTGAACTTAAACATGAGCAAATGAACAAGAGCAAGAACATGAACAAATGAACATGACCAAGAACATGACCAAGAACAAAAGAGAAGATAAGAAATACCTGCTGCTGCACCTTGAAGGTGCTGCTGCGGCACCTCTGGGCTCATGCAAAAAAACACCTCCAAGCTGCAAGAAACAAGAACGCACACTTTAGCTTTAGACGTCCAAGCATCAGACGTCCTGCCCAACACTTCTTCCAACACCTCCAAGCATTTTACGAAAACAAGATCTGAGAAAAGGGACCATTGCATCTGAGTCGTTCCCAGTTGCAACTCAAGAAATGTGCTCGGACAATAAAATTCAACAATTTAATAGAACTGTTAGACTTCAAACAAGGCGATAGGATCAAAATTCCCTGACAAGAGAGCTTTACAATCCAACCCTGAACATCTGTGAACTAATCCCGTATCCAATCCTTACAACTTCGAGAGATTCAATCATTAGGGGAATGTATAAACTCACAATGAGGAATTTGCTTGGGGAATGACGATGCCTTGAACTGGTTGCACATGCATATCCTGTCAACCTTCGTCAGCAGTACTTGCTGGGGACCAGATGAGTGGAGAAATCGATGGAGATCGACAGTGGAGATTCAGGGTTTCAACGGGGGGTATCAAGGGGGTGTTGGTCGTGAATTTCTTAATTTAAAAAAAAAATTATGCCTCCTGTGCCTGGTGTTTGCAAGGGGCTGTCTGCCTCTTTTGAGGAGATAGTCCTTTGAGGGGATAGAAATGGGAGGTTGATCAAAGCAGCAGTACGGTACCAAAGAAGATAAGGAATTGCATTGCACAATATTGAACATTTCAATTCTTTCATGTAAATTTCATCAGTACGTTGCTATCAAGAGCAATAAAAAACAAAACTACACTACACTGGACACTGGTAACACAAAATTAGAACACTCAAATTTATTGTTGAATATCAATATCCGACAAAGCCTTCATATGCTTTCCCAAGTACACTTTCAGTTACAGTCACATCTGCTTAAAGTTTCCATCACCCATTTGAGGCAACGATTCGCATCTCGTCACTTAATCCATGGCAAGTCCAAGTGCTTCCTGGAACAAGAATTTGATTCAATACCCTACTTGTATGTGCTGAGTTCAATAAATGGTGTACCCACCTTGGAAGTACTTCATCCATCTTGGAAAAAAACCTGTATGACTTGCAGGGTGGCTTTATCCAGGCCTAGCTGTACCATTTTGGGCTCATAGATGACGGGAATTGCTGTGACAAGAATCTGTAACTTTAACAAGGCAATCACAATAAGTTTAAAACAAGAATAATTTGTAAATAGTGAAAAAATGACATGATAACTTTGTTCGTTTCCTCAAAGTCAATTCCTCACTTGACCAAAAGATTCGAAATAAACAAAACACTTACTAGAAAACTCAGGTGCTGCCGAAATCGTTCAGATCCATTGCAAACTTGGATTGAAACTTCAGCGATCTGTCGCAAATTCAGAAATCATTCCATACTCCAACTGATGTAAATGGACACAGACCAAACAACTAGATCTTGAAAAGCCACCTTCAGATCAGAATGTAGAACAGCAATACAGAAATTGAATTAGATGAAGGTAAGATTTAGCTCTAAACGATTTAGTACTTCTAAACTTCTAAACCGACCTCCAAACATCTGACCCAGGAACTCTCATCTACTGTGATGCGAAAACATCTACAAATGCATTAAAGCAAGAATAAAGTCAGCAGGAATTAGTGGTCTGCAAATTACAGAAGTACCAACACGCCTCCGTCTGAAGATAATTCGCAGAGGGATAATCCAGTCTAATAGGGTTAAAAATTGCAGATGTCTAGAGAACTTGTACACAGCATATACACTAATGCTTTCGCACCTAAGCAATGAAGAAACCTCACCAAATCATTTCCGAACACTAAAATTCTCTCCGGATAACGTCAAAGAGCAATGCCAAAACATTGACACTGAATCGCTGACACACTGCTGCAGATTAAAACTAAACAGAAAGCTACCAATTTGTCTCACTTCATCGTTCAGACCAAATTAGAAGAGACGGAAGGGCAACCAATATCAATACAAGACGGAGCGTCTCTGGATGCACTTACGCAGCAGGTATAGTACAACCCTAAATCTTAACTAATCTGACCTTCGAAAGTTTGGTAGGACTTCTTCCGCTTATGGCAATCCTCCCAGTTGATTTCACAGTCGCAGCTTCCACTAGTGATAGCTAATTACGCCGTGGACGATCCTCATCGCTGCTTGATGGAGAAGGTGCCTTTCGTTGCCCCTTTGTTTTCCTCGAATGGCTCTTGCTCTTCTTCCGATCATCCTCATCACTACTCTCACTGTCAGCATCGCTTTCCGGGGCTTTTGTTTTCATCGAACGACGTATTACATTCTTCTTCCGGCCATCGTCGGTACTCTCACTGTCATCGTCGCTCTCCGAGGTCCTTGTTTTCCTCGAACGACGTTTCGCATTTCTTTTCCGGCCATCGTCGCTACTCTCACTGTCATCATCGCTCTCCGAGACGGCCTTTCTTTTCCTCGATCGACCCTTGCCCCTCTCCTTCCGATCATCAGCATCACTACTATCACTATCACTCTCGTTCCTTTTCCTCGACCGACCGTTTCGTCTCTTCCGACGATTATAATCACTGCTCTCGCTCGAGATATCGCTCTCGGCACTGCTGCTGGAGTCAGAGGAATCACTATCGCTGTCACTCTCACTCTCACTGCTGCTCTCCTTCGGCTTCGCCTTTCGCTTCTTGCGCACTTCTTTGCTCGCTTTCCGAGACGCCGCTTCACGCATCGCATCCCGCGCGTCCACCAAAAGCTCCTCCGGCTCCATAAGCTTGGGCCTCAGCTTAGGGTTTGCGAGCTGCTGCGTCCGCGTGGGACGCGAGATGTAAACCCGATCGTTCTTGCACTCGTATGTCCAATGCCCCATCTGAAAACACTTCTGGCACTGCTGGGAGCCCCCGAACGCCGCCGCGCCTCCCAGCTTCGCATCCTTCCTCACGCCCAGCTTCACGGCCTTCTCAGTGCTCATCAAATACATCTGCCGCTTCGCTTCCTTCCGCTCCTGCCATCGACTCGGACCCTCCTCCTTCTGCCCGTACGCGTTCACGTTCCGGGCCGCGGCGGCAGCGGCCCGCTCCGCCTGCGTTCGGCTCAAACCCTTCGCAGCCGTCAGAGCCGCGGCCTTGATCCTGTCCGCCGCAGCTGCAGCCGCATCCGTCTTCTCTTTCTTCGACGACATCGCTCAAGCTCGGGCAAGCTCAAAGCTCACAACACTGAAACCCCCTGAAATCACAACCCTGTAATCGCCTCGTCGCAGCGGTCAAGCAGAAGATGTAAGCTCCAGTTTCTTTTCAACGTCTGCGAAAATTGGGAGCCTGGTTGTGTTCTCGCAACCGAACACTCCACAGCGAAGAGCACAGAAGCAAGCACGAACACGCAGATCCAAACCCTAGTATGGTGCACCCAAACCCCAGAAGCCGAAGGTTTCCCAAAGCGCTTCTTCGAAGCGGGGATTTAAGGGGAAAACACCTAAAACCGTTCGTCTACCCATGCCTACCGAATAGACTTCTATAGAAGGTGTAAGTGTCCCCCAAAGTGCAATTATTCCATTCCTATACTTAACCCCTGAGCGCCCAATTATCATGTAATTGGGAGCTCAGGAGCGCCCAAGTGCCTTAAATATGGCCTCTCAAAATTCAAAGATCTCCTTGTTTAACCAGTATAATCTTTTTAACGGTACGGTAAAAAGACGTGTCCTTTTTCCTATAGCTTTAGCCCTATCTCTACTATCAATTGGTACAGTCAATTTATGTGGATCTCATTTTACATGATAGTTTGATTGGAATGAATTGAGAAGGGTCTGAATTTTGGCAAATATAGTCTGGGCACTAAGGGGTTAATTGCAATTGTTTGACTGTTCATTCCCCAAATCACAAAATTTTTTAGTATGTCCCATGTTGTTGCTATAGTCAAAATAAAAATCATAGTAATTTTCTAATTTTTTTATTTAATTCAAAATAATTCAAAATCCATAACTTTTTCATTGTAAGTCAGAACATTATGAAACAAAGCTTGTGCACCCCTCCTTGTTAAGGGCTTTCCAATGGTACCAAGAATGTGACCATGGGATGTACAATCCTAGAGATCTCATTGTAATAAACAAATCAAACAAATAGCCTAACTTGAGATATGGATGACCAAGGTATGTGATCTAGTATAGAGTTCCACTTTAAAAATTCATAGTATATCTATGTCCTATTCAAAAATTCTAATTTTTTTAATTGAAAATTCATGATTTTCAATTGCTAATGCTACAAAAAGAATGTTTTTTCTATAAATAGGTGCCTCTAATTATATTGAGGATTGGATTTTTTGTGATTATAGGTATTTTCACCTTATTTTGCGGCAATGTAGAGTGTTTTTATAGTTGAAGTAATGAGCGACGAAAAAAACTAACAAAAAGGAAGAGGGGTGGATGAATCTACAATTTTGGAAATTTAGACTTCCTTTGGTCCTTAATCCCTCTAGGATTAAAGGAACACAATACATCCTCTTCAAATTTTCAATGGCAAATTCTTAGTAGGGTGAAACAAATCTCAATATTTTGTAAATTAGGATCTTGTAGAATAACAAGTTAATCTACCATTGTTGCATTTTTTATTTTCAAAATTTCAATGTGACAAGTATTTAAAAAAATTATTTAGAAAATGTAGTCTAATAGAAAAAGAAAGCAAACATAATGTTTTTCCAATGAAAGGAATAGTAGGGATGGAAAAAAACATTTTCTTGAATATTTATAGTCTTTATTTTGTACAAATAAATTAGATTTAGAGAATCTTTTTCAAATTTGTATCAAGGAAACTAGTGTTTGAATTGACACATCCAAATTGACTAAAATGTCCAAATTGACATGTCTAAAATGACAAAAAAAATGTCTGAATTGACATTCCTCCTTTATAGTAGTGTGGTTAAGAATACAAAATAATTAAAATGATTCCAATTTTTTTGAAAATATTCCAAAAATATGCTATTAATATTAGTTGTTGTATTTCAAAATTTGATGCATATAAATTTTTTAAATTTTATGTAGGATCCAATTTGGTCAATTTTGGCATTTTACTTATTTTGTTTGAAAATGTATACAAAAATATAGGATTTTAAAATTTTAAAATTACAAAATATTAAATGTGCCTTAGATTTCAATACAAAAAAAATTGGAAGTAAGAAAACATTATTCATCTTCTTGTAATTTTTCTTCTCTAAAAGCTTCATTTTTGGCCTATAAAGTTGATCATCTAAAATTGTTATAATCAAAAAATCCAACTATCAATATTTTTCACAAATAATTCCATGCATACAAGATAAAATAATCTTTACTTTTATATTGTTAGAATGTTAGAATTAAAAAATATCAAGGACATCCATGTGCAAAAAAATATCAAAGTGGAACAATTCATTGAAAACCTCCATTGTCAAAAAAGTTGTTAGGCCTTGAGGGATTAAGGTTCAATCTAAAATTAATTTTTTTCATTGAACCATGTGCCAAAGTTTGTTGTTGGAGTGATGCATTTATTTACATCAATATAAATTGATGGAACATGCTATATATGGATGAAATTTGAATTTGTAATCCCAGTGTATGTTCATCTGAAAAAGAATAATATTGTCCTTAGGACATGTAGCAAATCAACAATTCATTCATGAAGATGGAAGAATATATCGACTAAAAACATTTTATTGGTTAGCAAATCAATAATCCATTCACTGAAATGGGAGAATATATTGACTAATATTCCCTCAAAAAAACATTGTATTGGTTTTGATCAAAATATCCTTTTAAGAAAATATGATGTTTTGAATTTCTTTAACCCTTAAGGCCTAACTAAGTGAAGTTTAGATTTCCAAATTTGTAAAGACTTACTTTTAAAATGCAACTTAGATCATTTATTTGCAACTTACTTTAATGAAGGCATTCAATTAAAAGTTGTTTAACATGATCCATAGATCACATCTATATGATTGGATCTACTCCTACACAAACCAATAGTTTTCAATAATATTATAAGTAAAAGTCAAAATATTCTTTTAAATGATTTTTGGACTGGATATTTTTAATTTTTATATTAATTATTTTCCTTTGAATTCATTTTAAAGTCTAATTATAATTAATTAAAAAAAACAATTATTTATTAAAATCATTTATTAAACTAGAAAATATATTTTTTGAAGTGAAACATATTGATACTTTGTCTGTTCTCCCTATACAATGTAAATACACTTAATTTTAATCCCTTTCTAAAATCCAATCATCTACCAATTTTTGCATGAATTGTATTGATCTATTTAGGATTGCTTTTGAGTGCATCTATTCTTATTACTTTTAAAAATCTATAGTTTATTCATATTGAATCTCAAAAATTCGTAAGAAAAAAAATTTAGAATATCTTTTTAACTTCCAACAAGATCGTGAACAAGATTCAACAAAAATTAAGAAATTATAATAGAAGAAAAATGTTCAATTTTTATCCATAAACAATTAGATGCACTCACTTGAGGGGCCATTTATGGCAATGTTGAAGAGTAGGTAGATTATAAAATTATGTTGCATTAGATTAGGTGAAGTTGGTTTGTCACCAACTCTCATTTTCCAAAACTAATTCAAGAATTCTTTTTAAGAAACAATATCAACTTGGAAATATCTTTGAAACTAACACTTACTATAGAGCTTGCCACCCAAATTAAGTAGCAAACTCTATAGTATAAAAAATAAATGACTATTGGATATTTTGAATGATTTGCAATATTTTATGTGATTTTTATAGATTTGCAAGGACGGATAATAAATTTTAAATTATAAATCATTTTTGATGATTTCAATTGTGACTTTTGATTTTTGGAAGGCAAAAATGGTATTTCAAAACTTAAACCATTTATAGGAAAATAATAATTTGTGAAGCCTTAGAACTACAGTATGATAAACCTCAAAGAACTTGTATCTACCCTTTTAGAGAAAAGAACAATGATTTGGCCTCTATAATTTACAAAGCTTTTAGTTTTGATCTTCTTAATAGTATAGATAATTAAAAGATTAGTAGCATGGAGTAATTTTACATTGTCAGATTCTTCAATATTATGCTTAGTGCAGACAACAATAATACTATAGAATATAATTATTACAAGAATAAGAAGTGAAGTTTGAATTGTATATATTATTTGTTATATCAAGATTTTACAAACTTTGAGCCCTAAATGACTTGCAAGGGACTATTTCAAAAACTAGTCGGTAGGGAAGGGATGTATGTATTTGATTTCACTCGGTCTAATCCTAAAGATGGATATAATTTAGTTTCAAAATACTTTTTATTAAAAAAACTATAGAAAAGAATGGACCTACTAGGATACATGAATATATGGGATATTATCAGATAATACTAGACCCTCTAGATATATGGCATAGTTAGCACATTCATGTTTTAACCTTATAGAAAAATAATATTAGACAACTGCTAGAAATAAAAATATTCTATAAAATACAAATTATTCATCGAAGAAAAAACTACATTTGATATACAATAGTTTTCCAAAAAATTTGTCATTTATTTTAAGAGATTTTTTTCACATACCCTATGGTGAAGGTCAACATTCCCTATCAAGTGTAACTAATAAGTTACAAACACAAAAATCCCCTCCATGGATGAAGTTTTTTCTGCCCCCGAACACCTCATCCAAATCCTGATCTTTCCCGCGCCCGCGCTTTTCAGAATTCCTACCAAGATTTCAAATTCGCGTCGTGTTTTTCCCTCGAGTTTTGATGAAGAAGCTGGTGTCATGCATTGCCTTTGCTTCGAGTTCGCTCAGCAATCCTCGTCTCGCACCGCTCCGACTGAGGACTGTGCTGTTCACCATTCTCTCTTCTTTCCAACGATCCCTGACTCATTCCTTGCGGCCGGTCACCTTGCAGAGAGCTTGACACAATTGGGGTGAAATGGCAGTGAGGGGTTCCTGGATTAGGGTTTAGGAGATAAGTGCTGGAACACTCTTGTAGCTTCTTCTTTGAGGAGCTTTGATTGCGGTGACGATGGAGAACGAGAACGATGCTCTGGATTTGTTACTCTCGTTGCAGTCAGACGATCTCCCTGTGGAGAGCCCTCGATCCGTACCAAGAGTGGATGGAGGTATGTGCTCTTGAGTGATATAATGCTTGTCAATGCTGGTGGTGTGAATTATTTTCTAATAATCCACGGTCATGAATGTGTGAAGCTGCATAGCGAATTTTCATGTAGGAGAGTTTGGATCATGAAAGAGTCGTGAACTTCAGGCATCTATTGGCAGCTGCTCTAATTTCAAAGTAGTATACAGAAAAAGAATAAATGAAATCTTAAAGATGAATAGATGGATTAGGTGGAATTCATTATTTGCAATTTTCTCCAGAAATCACTCCGGTCTCAGCGGACGTTGTTGGAGCCGATGGTATCAGTTTGCTGAGTGAGACCCAGAAGGATGCCTTCACGGTTTCAAATGCAAAACCCTGTTTACAAACAGCCATGACGAGTCCGTCAAAAAGACCGTCTGCCTTAGAATCTGGTCCAGGTATGCAATTCTTTCTCTTTACTGCTCCGCAAGACACTCGTTCTCAAGTAATGGCTTACTTGCAAACACCTAATACTCATGCAGCAGGGCCGACGACATTAGGGCGTTGCATGACAATACCGTACACCGCTTGAATTAGCAAAAAGAATTTGAACTTTGTTCTGCTCTTTACAAATTTCTCATTCATTGCAGGTTCAGGGTACTATTCAGATGAGAGCTATGAAAGGCCGAAAAGGAATGTTACCATGGCAGCATTTCGAGACGTTGTAAAGAATTCCTTGGAAAATCCCGACAGCTCAACTGTTGTAAATACCAATCGTCCGAATGCATCGGGCAAATTCCTCGCTTGTAATCAAGTAGATGTGGACCAACATTCTGGTCTAAGAATCAGGTGCGATTAACCTTGCGATAAACCTTTCAAGAACGTTGGACTCAGCAGTTGCAATAAACCTTTCAAGAACGTCTCACTCAGCAGTTGCACCTTTGAGATCTGTGCTCGCAGTACATGATGTTATCAACTTGCTTGAGCGATTTGTAGATTGGGAGTGGTACCCTGAGATCAACTATCTACTGCATGTGGTTATAGAGCCGCCCAGCTACCCAAAGCTCAATGATCTCTGGATGAAATTGCAGAATTATGCTCCTTGTCTATCCTCTGAAGTATTGGTTTCCTCTGTACAGGGATAGGTTGGTCTCCTCTGCTACACTGAGTAATCGATTTTGTGACCTCAAATTTGTACGATTACAATCTATCAAGTAAGAAATTGATACCTTAGGGACCTCTTCTCATCTATAATGTGTATTCACTTGCGCTGTCATAAATCTGCCGTTCGCTAAAGTTGTTCTGGATCGTATTGACACAGGTTGGCTGGCATGGCTGCCAATTTCAAGGGGGAGTGGGCGACTGTGGGAGTGTTGACTGAGAAAGGCCAACCAAAATTAAGTGCAGCGGGTAAAAACTTCGCAATCTGGAAACTTGCGTCACTTGATGGTGCAGTGATCAGTGCTTTTGTGTTTGGAGATGCCTACGCACAAAATTGGAAAGAATCAACAGGGGCAGTTTTTGCTGTCTTTAGTGCTAAAGTTCGTCTTGATGAAAAAGTGAGTCTTCATTCTATATGAATCTCTACACCTGGAAGTTGTTCAGGGCTTCATGCTTATGTTTACCTGTCTGTTGCTTCGAGTGGATGAGAGCTATTGAGTATCTTAATTGATAATACATACGTTAATAGATTGGAGACTTTCAGTTCTTTGATACCCTTGAGTGTGCTCCTGCTGGAAATATAGCCTACAGAAACTAATAGATTTAGACTGGCAGAGCAAACTACCAAGCCTCAGCATCTTCAATGGAAATCAATTGCTGAAGATAGGATCCTCCTCAGACTTTGCTGTCTGCAAAGGCAAACGTACTGGTGGTGCCTCCTGCACTATGGTTGTGAACAGGTGAGATTAGATCATGCCGTGCGCATTGCTGAATACGTACTGTCACTTTTTTCAATCTTGTACTCTCCTGTGAACTTGTCTTGAATCCATGGAACTACCTATCTCACATTTGTAGTTTTGTTTATGGTCTATTGTATCTCATTTGCACTACTGTGGTAATTTTGATCGCAGGAGGCTGCAAGGGGATTATTGCCAGCATCATCTTGGTGTAAGTGACTTCAGATGCGAGCATCTAGTTCTATATTGTGGGTTCTGAGTCATGTCTTCTTTCACTGTGACCTGGTTCACTTCTCAGAGGACAGAGCAGGCGAAATTCATCTGCACTTATATTATGATTTTTAAAATTCCACGACAAGTGTGAGCTAGGCATAGATTCCTTCGAATCCTAAAGCTGAGGAGATTGCTTCCGCGGGTTGAATGCTTACGTCAGTTAGCCGTATATGTTGTTGCTTGTAGGCTGCATATCAGAAGATTAAAACCAAAAGAGCCGAGATCAGTGGTGGGTAAGTTCCACTACTCCTTGACGCCTTTTTGAACATTGGTTGCATACTGGCCAACATAAGATCAATCACTGCTGATTTTTGGTTGCAAGTGTCTGCAATAGCAGGGTGATAGAGGGTGTCTTTACTTCACACGCTATGTGCATTGTCTCTATTGCAGGAATTTGGCCACTGCCTTCTCTGGGCCAGGAACGAAGAGGGCTCAAACTGTGAAAGCGACTCCCAAAAGTCCTGTAAATGAGTCCAAGTACTCTCGGCCTATTAAGCAGTTAAACTCAGCTGACTTAAAGAAAGTCTTGAGGTGAGTGCGGAACATGCATCACCTTTTTAATATATTGCTGAAATTGCTCCGAGATCACCTCCAATATTTGCTGTGACATGAATTTCTATGATTGGATAGTGAGTGTGAAAATGGGAATTTCTTATACTCGTAAGCATGGAACTTACCGTCAATTTCGCGGTTCTGGCCCCAGAAATTGTACTCCCTCCGTCCCAGAATGATCTTCTTGTTGGCCTCAATTTTTTTTTTTCCCAAAATGATCTCCTTGCAAAATGATCTCCTTGTTGCACTTTGTGACATTTAGAATTGATCAATTTGGGCTTTTGATTGCTATCTGGGATCAACAAAACAACTCCAAGCAATAGTTCTCCCTCCTTCCATGTAATCATCAGTTGAAATGAAATCATTGTGGAGAGGTCAAGCAATAGTATTTGTTCTTATTTTTGGCACCTTTTTGAGTGTTGCTTGATTGAAGGAGATGAAGCTCTAGGAGGTGGTATAGAGGTCCACACATAGTCTTGGGCCCATATTAGCTACCCATAAAATGACATCTCACACTCAACTATTAAATGACCGACCATTGGTGCTCCTTGAAAATGTTAAAAAAATTTCACTTTTCAAGAATCCAAATTTGCATTTTGAAAAAGGTTCCAAAACTCAATTTCTAGGATTGTATGAGTGCACCAAACCATACTTGCAAATATACTTGCAATGATACTTTGATGCACTCCTACATATTTAAATATATTATTTTTAGCCTTAATCTAGAACATTTTGTCCCACAAGATCATTTTGGGACGGAGGGAGTAACATTTATTTGCACAAAGATAAAAAACTGAGGATTGTTGTAAATTTACAGTTCAGGGCGCCCTGAAAAATGCCCAAGTTGTGGATTTCTGTGAATTAAAAAAAATTTACGTTACTTGAACAATTGATACAGTATGATACTAGGTTGTTTTGGTGCTGACAGTAGTTGTCATGCTGTGTTGATTGATTGGAAAGCACTGCGGTCAATGTGACTTCAAATGTACACTCTCAAGGAATGAGATTCCTGGAAACAAGGTCCCGGCATCATCATGGTACAATTTCTGCTCTTATAAATGAGGACTTCCTCGTTAAAGAACTGCAAATTTCGTTCATGAATTGTCTAGTGCGTTCAAGCGCCTTGCCTTATCGAATGAGATGCTGAGGTCTCAGTCACTAATATGGTGAAATGTGGCAGATCGAGAACAGAAACTGGAATCTCTGAAAAAAAAGGCAGCAACAGAACTTTCTGGAACTCGGAAAAAGGCCAGGTATTTGATACTACCTCATACTATTATGAGTGCTGTTAACAGGATGTAGCGTTAAGAGTTTATTGTTTAAAGTCCTTGCTTTCTCTAATTTTGCGTTTGAAATGAAAGAAGTGCAAGGATGTATCAAACTATCTAAGAATCATTCACTTAAATTGAGCAGTGTTGTCGCCGAGTGCTGTTAGTGGACACTTTTTTAACGATATCAAGCGGAGTCCTCGTTAATTGCTAGGGCGAGAGTATTGAGAGTAGGAAGATCGAGAATCACTGCGTCGTGCTGACAGTTTGTCTAATTGATCTCAGAGTTCCACTGGCGGAGAAACCTGTAGATAGAAGTAAACCGGAGAAATTCCAAGAACCAGCAAAGTCGAATTTGATGGAGCTTGACATCGACGAGATCGATGATGACATGGTAAGCACTTCTACTGTGGTAGTGTTAATTCATATCGATTACGTAGGATCACGAGAATCCGTACTGTACCTGTCAGATTTTCTGGATAATTCTCTTGCGTGGAAATGTCCACGGGGGGTGCACACTTCTAAACCTTCTTCACCTATTTAATGTTATCTTCGACAAAGATTGCTTGCTAATAGCTCCAGGTTCATAAGGGATCCTCTTAAAACATAGACATAGTCCAAGGAAGAAGGATGTCCTTGTCACCCAAGAATGTGGGTTTGTTTTCGTCTTAGAGATATATTTCCTACCTGGCAGTTCTTTCTCGACTCTCCCTGCAAGTGACGAGCGTGTGCCCTTTTTGCAGGATCAAGCACGCAAGTTCTTTTCACCTCCAGGTAATAGACCTTTTCTATGCTGTCTACATAAGAGCTCAGACTGCATTACTAGATACATTCTTTGCAAAGCTAACATGTAAAGCTAAACACGAGTGTGTTTATGGGTAGTTATCATCCACAGTTTTGTTTTCTCTAGATGGCTTTGTTCAATCTTAAACAACTGTTAAATCTTTTGTGAATCTAATGCAGGTCATGCAGGGCTGAAGTGAACGCTCGCAGAGCTTCAGCGAGACTATACATCTTCTCTTGTACAGCTGTTGTCAATTGAATATGACAGGGTTGTACGGTTTCATTTTTTTATTAATTGGATTTAGACGATAGGAATCCAAATAGACGTCAAGCGAGTCTTCCCTGTGACTCTTTATTTGTTTACAGAAATTGCCACCCTGGCAACAGGTCTAGTGTCAGCTTGGAAGGACACCGTCTACCAGTCTGACTTTTACCACCTGGTTTCCTGTTCAATATTGTGACGTTGGTACTTGCGATCAAGTTTCACAAGTGAAAAGTGGTGCGATAGGAAGGATTGTCGCTGGCTTCATTTCCATTGATCCTTGTATATGTCCATGTCCAATTGCTTGGCCATATCGCTGACAATTACCACGTGAATACTCGTTAGAGATCCTTTGTTGAAATCCAATTCGTTGTCCTACAGGTCAGCGCCAAATTCCAAGCTTGAAGTTCCTGGACCAGGACGTAATCAGTGTGCATTACTTGGATGTTTGGCCCTAGTTTTAGTCAATCCAGACAGGTAGCAAATATTGCACTAAGAAATTATACCAGCTGGCCCAGCTTCAACAGTAGAGGAGTTTGCCTTGAACAGTAGAGGAGTTTGGTCACTCTTGGTCAAGTGATTTTGGTTTGAAAGAACATAATGTGAAACTCTGGTTTCAAAGGCAAAAATGTCACAAAAACCAAGGCTTTCTTGGTTGATTAACATATATGGACATATATATGTTAACAAAATGAAACTTTGAATGAGATTGTGGTTGTTTGGTTTATGTAAGGAACATTTTCAAAGGCCCTTGTAGGCATTGTAATGGAAATCCTTTGTAATGACTTCCTTTTTTTATCTTTTTTTTTTCAAAACCTTGGGAATGTAGTTGTCATAGAAAAATATGAGATAGGGAGTTTAGTTAGGGAACTTTGTACACATGATATAGGGAAGTTTCTTGAAGAACATTGTAGGGGAAAAAAACTTGAATTTCATGCTTGAAAATTGGTTTAAAATAAAACTAAAGAGAAACATAGGGGAATGACATTGAAAAGAGACTAGGAAATTGACTAGAGGAACCTTGAAACTATGTAAAAGTTAAGTAGGAAAGTTTTGTAGAGAACATTGTAGGAAAAAGCACTTGAATTTCTATTTGGGAAATTGGTTTACAATTGAATTGAAGAGAAACTAAGGGGAAACATGTTGAAATGTGATCAACAAATTGGCAAGAGAAACTATCAAATTTAGTATGAGTCAAATAGAGAAATGTCATACAAAACATTGCAAGAAAGAACCCCTAAATTTTATGTTGGGAAATTGATTTACAATTCAACTAAAGAAAAACAAAAGGGAATTCTATTGAAATATAATCAAGAAATTGGTTAGCAAAATTGTAGACCTTTGTAGAAATCAAACATGATAACTTGATAGAAAATGTTGTGGAAAAAAACACTTGAATTTTATATTCTAAAAGTGGTTTCAAATTTAGATAAAGAAAAATAGAGGGGAATGATGTTCAAATGTCATAGAGAAATTGATAGAACAAACAATTGATAGAACAAGAATAGAAGGGGGAAAGTAATACAATTGTATTACATAAAAACATATTTGTACTCCTAAGAAGGAATGTCGAAAGTATTCTTCTTGGAAATAAACCTTCTATTCTATTTACATGTCTAAAATTGTACTTCCCAATGTTTTACATGTAGCAAAAGTGTATATAAGGCCTCATGAACGTTGTGCTCTTGCAATGAGGCCTTGAATTCTACCACATACATTGTTTTACGTACTCAAAATAAAAACTATTTTTTTAGATGCTTTAGAAAAAGAGAATTAAAAAAATGAAAAAATATTAAAGTTATGAGTATATTTCTTTCAATTCTGTTGCAAACTCAGAATTGCATCCTCAATGTCTCCTAATTTTGAACCATCGTCATTTAGAAGCTTCATCTGAATAAAGATAAACTACATATGAGTCAATGAGTCATATTCAAATCTTCTAAATATATAGAAATATGCATTATTTAAAAAAGTTTCATTACAAAAACAAAAACAAAATATACAATGAAAATTACATTTGCATAAATGGAAGTACTACTTACATATGATTGTTTTGCTTTGAATCCATTGCCACTACTTCATTGACCTCTACAAAACAAACAGAGTATTTTTAAAATAGTAGGCATATGCATATGAAGAAGATAAATATACAAAACATGATAGAATATATAGTACCATACCTCGAAGCTATTTTCTTTTGTAGTGCTTTAGCTCTATTGCATATTTAATAATGTCATTAATTTTCCAACACATAGTTAGACCTTTACTCATCAACAACAAAGTTGTCAACTCTGGCTCTCTAGTTTTTAGAAACTATATTAGCCTTTCTATAAAAGACAAGTTGTGCCTAATGGAAGGGTGCTCCATGAATTCTCAAAAAATGGATTCAACATGTTAGGAAACCAATGATGGATATCTGCATGATTCATATAAAACTTTTCATGTTGTCTTAAATAATTTTTTGGGGAAAGGTTTACTCCAAAGATACTCAAAAGATACATGTCTCGAACAAGTATGGAATACTCTCAAAAGATACATGTCTTGTAAATCAACATTGGCTCTACAATAGTAGCAATGCCTACCTTTTTGTTAAATAGTCTTGGTAGTTGCACTTTGGCCTCCAGTTTTTTACTGCAACCATAAGGTACTTCTTCATGTTCAAATGCAAGAGCACTAGTAGCTCCCACCTATTTCACACCACAATAACAACAAAATGGTAAAAATGGTGTTGCAAAAGCCTTTTTGCACCTCCAATAAGGAAGTTTTTCAACCCTATTGAAAACATTGTTTTCCATGATTCCCTTTTCTGTGGACACTAATGCTTTGGTTGTTGAAATTTTGTTGTTGAAATTGGAGCCACGTCCATAGCTTGAAGTGTCTTTTCATATTTCATGACAACTTCTTCTTTGCCAAATTCTTTTTGTTGATTACATCTAGAATTCCAAACTGTTTTAGCATCATGAAATTATTTTTCAAATTTAAAGCCTACATCTTCTCATACTTTGGAATATCTTCTTCTACTACATTCTTTATATTAGTTTGCATGTTCTTCAAATTTGACTTGTTATTTAGAGGCTCTACATTCACAACTTTCCCTTTACTCACCACTTTTGTTGATCTACTTAGTGGCATTGGAAACAATATTCAAGGAATTTCAAAAATGATGTCTTCAAAGTTGGCCTCCAACTCTGTCATTTCCCTCAATTTCTTTTCTGCTTTAGGCAACATGTCCATTCTATGGTCGTCTTCCTAAACCCTGCCATATATAAGGTAAGTACACCCAAATTTGCAAGAAATAGGTTTGTGGCATAACTAGTATGGTCTAAAAAATAAAGAATTATTTCAATTAAGCATATTTTTTTTCTATTATTTCATGTCATTTTTTTATTAGGATGATGAAGGATTTAAGTGCATGCAATTTAGAAACTATCATTTAAAGTGCACATTAATGTAAGTACACCTAAAATGAACCACTCCTCAAAATCAATCCTTATTTTTGAAGGAAAATTTACCTAGAAGGATATCTAAAATGATGCACATGACAAGGATAAGTGTAAGGTAGAATTGGTTCTTCAAAACAAACCTCAAAATAGAAGATTCTTGTTGTTTGATTCTTCTTCTTGTCATCTTTGGAACTGAAGAAAAAGTAAACATTTCACAAACACAACAACATGAATGCTATGATGAATAAAGAAACTATTGTTAAGAATGGTTTGTATTTGAAATTGAAAATCCATACTACAAATTTAAAGTGAGAACAACAAGGAAGAAAAGATAACAAGTACTACATACAAAGCAAATTCACATACTTAGTACACACATCTTAGAATTACAAACTACAGAGGACTATCCATGAAAACAATCCCTTATATAAAAAATTGAAGAATAGAAGCATCATTGAATTCGTTTGTCATTAAAAACTCCTTTTCATTCAAATTTCTTAGACAAAACAGAAAGAAAGTCTTGACTACACAATGCATAAAACTTTACAACAATAAAACTCCACATTTGAGAACAAACTTCAACTTCTACAAAAGTTGCCATTGCATAAGAAGTGAAGAATGAAATGAGGAATTAGAATATAAACCTACAAAAATGTCTTCCTACACTTTGAAATAGTAACTATAGTGCCTCAAAGTGAAAATATAATTGTTTGACATTTGTGACTTCAATATTGCAAAACTCCTACTATAAGATCTTTTCATGTCTGCTTCCTTGTATTGATAATCCAACCTCACATCCAAACAAAGTACAATAGTATACAACAAAGATAGTGGAAGCAAACAAAGATTGACGCAAATGTAGCAATCGTAGAAACAATATAGAACACAATATTGAAAATCTAATTTTTCAACTACTTCTATACCTAAGCTTCCAGAACTTGACATTTTTAAAAATGTAAGCAATTGTATATTCAAGAATTATTTGACAACATTTGACTTCTACTAAACCAATTTGAAATTGCCCTTAGTACATACTATTCATTGTTGTCTGTAGACTTTAATTATGAAGTATTGTCCTTAGTAAAAAGAAACCAAATTGTTCCATGCGCAAACTACTTAAGTACACATATAGTTTCATACCATCAACAACTTTGAAGTACTTTTTGAAACATCTAATCACTTATCCTATTCCAAGTATTTTCCTTTAATTACACAATGTAGGCATTTGACTTTACCTTCCTTATTTTAGTTTCAATTTCTTGACATCCACTAGAATACCAAACTGGAATCTTTTTCACATCCACTGGAATATCAAACTTCCCATAAATGGTAAGCTCATCATGGCCATTCAATGGCCTCTCCGCATTTGGTATAAAATATTTGCAAAATAGACATTCATGTTTATTGGGATCTTTAATCCCAATGGCCTTCTCCATTTCTGCTCCATTCTTCTTCACCCGGGACCTAGACATCTTTTCCATCCTAGACATACAAATCATAGATATAAATTGTAATACTTTTCAAATGTTGAGTACAATAGTTCTTTTAATGACAAGTGCTTCACAACATTCTCAAATCTTCTATGAGTTAGTTGGATTGATATTTTGTAAAGGCATATGAACATGGAAGTGAAAACATTGATATGGACACATGTAAATGTAAGGAAGTATGAAAATAGGATGACACTTCAAAGCATCTTGTGATGATAAAAATATTGTTGTAGCAACACTCAACTAAAGCTTCACCTACTTATGCACTAAGAAACATGGCTTCAACTTCAAGGGACTTCAAAACATCTTGACATACTTTAAAGTAAGGTCACATCATGTCTCAGTCAAGGCCCCCATCAACTTCACTGACAATATATATTTCTCAATAAACCTTTCTTCAAAATGTGTATAAGAAAAACTTGACACAATTGTTTTTCAAATGAGACTTTGTTTTTTTACAATGACAATATGATGGAGACTCTACTATATAAACAAATACTAACATTCCAATTTTTTTTTAAATAATCAACAAATCTATAGCTTTGAATTGTACATAATGTGAAACTATTGAACCGACCTATACAATTGCCACTCTGTTCACTTGCAAATGTTCACAATACAAGTTTGGACAAATTACTGTAGTCTTGTTTTGCTCTAAGCCGTTGAGATTTTTATGCTTCTCAAACCATGAAGTTGCAAATGAACTCAATCTTCTAAGAGCCCCAAGGTAGTTGAATTGCAAAGTTCAATGTTGTCAAGTGAATTCAACCTCCATGTGTTCCCGTCTAAGTAAGTGTGGACCACAAGTTGTGAACAAGAGTTTGTGAGCAATGAATTGCAAATTCTCTGCTCCTGGAAGGCCTACTTATTAATTGAATCAATCAAAGCTAATACTACAAAGTTTGTACAACTAATATGTTTAATAGAGTGAACTCTTAAGAAGGCTCCGAAAGTTGAAGATGATGATGAGATGAGTACACTAGAAGAACCTTGCGTTTTAGGTGACAAGTCCAAATTTTTTGGAATGGATTTTAGGTGACATCTATGTTGACATCTTATTGTCAACAATAACATCCAATGTAACATGATAAAAGTATAAAAATAGCTAGATGTCAATATAGATGTCACCTAAAATCTGTTCCAAAAAATTTAGGCTTGTCATCTAAAATGCAAAGTTCTTCTAGTGGTGATTGGGTTGCACTAACAACAATTTATATACAAACCGAAATGACTCTACAACCTTAAGAATTGATTGATCAAGTCCAGATTCCAAGTTATTGAAGCTTGAGAAGTTGATGTGGGGTAAACAATGGAAGAGGAAATGTCTAGCAAGAGTTTAGAAATAGGAGGCATGTCTTGCATCGATGGTCGCTAATGTTGATCCATCAGCTTTTGTCACCTGGAACAAAAAGCTCTTGGAAAAGTTGTCTTTCCATAGTTTGCCAAGCATCACTAACAATGTCAATGGTGATTCCTTCAATGAAAGGCCAGTTTCTAATGCCAAAACTTATTTTGAAGACAAGAGTGGTTGGAGTTATTTATTTCCTCTCTCTAGCACTCAATAGATCCTTCTCATACTATTCACTTAGCATAGACTTGGTATTTTTCCCTTTTCATGTAAAAATCAAAATCAAAACTTTATTCGTAGAAGCTTTATTGATGCACTTGTGGATTAAGCATTTAACTCTCATTTCATTTTTTTAAACAAATGGTCAATCATGCTACTACCAATTGTATTCATGAGTTTAGCGCACTAGATAAATGAATGATTACCAATGCTATTTGAAAATGCTCCAAAAATCTTACTTTTGAATATTTCAAAACTACATTTTGAAAATGACTCCAAAACTCAACGTTCTAAGACAATAGGAGTGCTACAAATTCTATTTATAATTCAAAACAAGTTTAAAAAATGTTATTTTCAACCAAAATCTACAACATTTGGGGACGGAGGGAGTATAATCTTTTTGTTCAAAAGAATCTCATCAAAATACTATAGATTTTTCTTTCAATTGGTTTAGAGCTTGTTTCCATGTTCAATCGATCCTACCAATTTGTTGAGGGTCAAACAACTTCTATGTTTGTTCTTAGAATGCCAACCTAATTTCACTATATTTTATAGTCTTATTTGGACTCTGATTGTATTGAAGTAAATAAGAAAAAAAAGTAGGGAACCTAGTTTATTTGATGGACTTATTGTCTTTCCTTTAGCAAGCAAGAATTTTGTGGAATACTTGTCATTAAAAATTAGGTTGCCTTATCCAAAAAAATTGCCTTATGACTCACCACTTGTCTACATGGAGGTGCATGCGACTCTTTGAGCTTATTCTTGATAAATTTGCATTGACTCACCTACTTACCTACTACTCCCATTGGACGGACAACAATATTTTTGGCAAGGTATTGTTTAGTAATAGTAATGATTTATATAGTGTAAAATATCAAGAAAATAGTGTGGGACAACCTAATTTTACTGTTTTGTGTAGATGGAGCACTATTCCTAATTTAATTAGAATTGAGAAAATATATATAAGTGGACAATTTTCAAAATTTTCCAATATATGCCCTAACATTTTTGAAGAGAATCTACACGGAAACAAATTATGTAAGGTGAACATAGAATTGCACTTTTAGATGAATGATGCCTCACATTTTTGTACTTTTGTTTTTCATTTTTAAAGACATTATAAATTTTCTTTTGAAGTCTTATGCATGTTATTTTTGTAAGTATTTTGTATTATCCAAAATAATTATCATATTATGTGTTAAATGTAAAAATTCTATATGTGTTACAATATTGTGTACACCCTACTTCTAACGCTTATGGAGGATTGATTGTAGCAACATCTTCATCACTAACCTTAACCGCTACCATTAGGTCACTTAACACCTATACCATGGTAATTTGATGCTGTGAGATCCCATGGACTTGTAGCCAAGGTCAATGGTGACATAACGGGGTTGTGGAAAGTTTTTTGTGTCACTTCTAGAGTTCCATTCATCCATCTAGTCACTTGTGATGATTTTGTCTCCCATCGCCACCAACAAAGTTTTTACTCTGTCCTTCTATCCCATTGTCCATCAATGCTCTTACTTATTGCATCTTGTAAATTGAGATGCTCCCTATATTTACGACTTCCAATGGTATAGTCAACACCGCTTCTTCAAGAATACAACAAAGTATATAAAGCACAAGGATGCAATCCAATTATTCATCTTATCAATTGATCCAAGCTTCCAATCAAATCAATTTTGTAGTTTTGTCATAATACATGTTGTGTAGCAAGTAAGTAGTTTTTATATTAAAAACAATTCTATTACAATTCTTATCTGGTGGAGGACTAGGTTTGCATTTGCCACTTAGACAGTTGCATAGAATATGTCTTGTACTTAGTTGTCGTTCAAAATTTTTAAAGTCAATATACCATTCCGACGCTTGATCAAGGAATTATATAGGATTGCGATGTACCAATCAATTCAATCACATAGTGTCATAATTGAATCTAAATCTATAAAGGCCATATTTGTTATATTGAGACTTTTGGTAGTCTCATTTTTATCTCGACTCAAAGATAAATCATAATAACTGTTCAATTTTAAGACTATTTGGTAAGTTGAGATTTCAATGTAATAATATATATAAAAACCTTTGATATTCCAAAGGTTGCAGGCTCATCTTATCTTCGACTCGAGGATAAATCACTATAACTGTTTTAGGGTTGTAGTCTCAAATGTGCAGATTGTCTCATTTTAACCAATAAGGCCATTGTAGTAAGTTAAGTCATGATTTAGATGATGACCCTGAAGCGCACGGTGTTGGTGGCCCTCCAAGTGCAAGCCTCTCTCATGATGTTCATGTTCATGTTTACCCTTGTTGTTGACGTTGATCCCATGCAAGACTTCTACATCACTTACGTCAACAATGAGCTCACCATCAACAGACTGGTGTATAAGAACGGCAATAACGTGTAAGCTAACAATTTTTTATTTCACAGCCTTTACAAAGCTACAAACACCAATATACCTACCGCCAATGCCATCACACTTGTCTTCACCACATAGTTACCTAGACTCAATATGCTAGGCCTCTATAGCATACTTAGACTTCGTGCAAGGTAGTCTCAATATGCCATACATCCACACATGTGCCACAGAGCTATTCACGGTGCTATAGGGTGAGTTACATGTGGGCTTCATCAACATGGCCAACCAATTGTTTGCTACCATATTATACGTAGGTGACATGTTCCCCAAACCCCTAAAAAGTGGAGGGTGTTTTGGAAGATGAAAAGTCTAAAATTGCCAATTTTTGATGCATCGTTCAAAATTTAAAAATAATTTATTTTTAAAGTTAAAATTGTACAAAAGTGTATTAAAAAAGTAAGGCAATGTGTAGAAGAAATTTCTTCTCATTTGACCATGTGGATTGAAAGATTGTAATGTTTGAAGTGAGAAAAAAAAACTTTTTTTCATTCCTAAAAAAAAGACTTTGAGCCCCTCTTGAAGTAAAATTTTGATCTATACAAAAATTAATGTTTTGACCATTCATAAAAATATGATGTTAGGTTCACTTATGAAAAATTTTAGAAGCAAATATAGACTATGGCATACTCTAAATCACCCTACAATGCAAGGAGGTTATGTGCATTAGCAATACACTAGTCACTTTTTGATGCTTTCTTGTGCAATAAGGAATTTTTTTTAATTTGAAATGGAAATGGAAAAAATTAGAGACAGAATTTTTAAATATGTGGAAAAAATTTCAAGAACTTTGACTTCATAGATTGCAAGAGAATAGGCTAGAAGTTAAAATAAAATGTTTTTTTCTTGAAGCTGCCTCAATATAGCTAACAATGTTTGATTCCTCTTAGAATGTGATTTGATAATTAAATTTTTCCTTAAAATTGTATGCCTTATTTTATTAGATGTATTATATGCCAAATTTGATATATGCAACATAACTTTTGATTCATGAACCCCATAAAAAAAATCAGTATATTTTCATTAAAGAGGGACATGTTCACAACTTTGTCAAAATTTTATGATCATCTAACCAAAATTGACTTCATAGAAACCTACCCGGATTTTCAATTGTTCATTGAATAAACAATTGACCTTTTGGGGTTAAAAAGTGTCTTTTGGTCAATGGCATTTGAATTGAATTGATTGTTATTAATTTCACATTATATCCCTTATACATGCATATACTAGAGGGAAGGGAAAATTTGTGAAGAAGGGTGGAGGAGGGAAAAGATTAGACACTAAAATTTTATATGTAAGATAGCCCCACTTAAAAAACTTGCATGAATGAATTTATAAAAACCATACGGTATTGGAAAGAACTCAATCCCTTGTAGCTTTCTATGTATGTATGGTGGATTGTGGCAAAGGACCCTAAAGCTCCAATGTTGTGGATCACAGAGTGAGCATTGCAAAATAGGTTGCATTGGGTAGCCATAGGGCATGAACGCGGAACTGCTCTCAATTACCACTAGATGTGATTTTCTTGGAAGTAGAAATGAAAGAAGGAAAGACTTGCAAGTTCGAATAGCAAAGGCAATTCAAAATATGGTAATCTTAAATGCAATAATTAAGTCAAATAGCCCCACATCAAATACCTTCTTAACCCCTAAGCACCTAGAGCAAATTCAATGAAATCCAAACCTTTTTGACTTCAATTTGCTCAAGCTTTCTCCTACAAAGAGATCCACATAATCCAACTGTACCAATTGGTAGTCAAGAGAGACTTGGAGTGTGGAGAAAAGGACACATCCTTTGACCGTACTACTCAAGGGTTAACTCAGTTATATACCTTAAATCACAAAGAGTGGTGGTTCAAGGCGCTAGGTTGACTTCATTGCAAGAGTGCTATTAGGAAAGTGCAGAAAAAAAAAAGTCCGGCTCTTAGATCCAGAGTGCCAGGCCATTCAAGTGTCATTGGAATACAGGGCTCTCTTCAAATCACCAATATTTTGCAATGATTCGTGTCAGCCGTTTCAGTGCACACAGGTCAGTTCAACATTTCCGAATCACATTTATAAGAGGATACAACCAAGCCAATGGTGACACATATCATCTTTGCAAGGAAAATGACCATTGCTTTTTGCCAAATCTGACACACATGAGTGCACACTAGGAGATAAAAACTTGATCTTCGGATCATTAGGGGCATCTTGAAGAGAGTTGCAGAAATATGGATACCATTATACCTTCAAAATTTACATTTGAAGCAATACAGGCAATACAATCTCTAGTCTTTTAACTTTCGCTAATCACAGTGCACAACTTCACAGGATTGTCACATCCTATAAGAGGAGCCCTGGTGTAATAGATCTTAATCCATATCAAGGGTCTGTCCAAGCGGCCTAAAATCACCATGGCTCACTAACCCGGTGTTCACTACGTTAGTGTGCGTAAGTGCATGCTGGCTGACGATACCCACCCTTTTAAATACTGGCGGAATGAGCTGCATTCGTTGGAAATGATAAATGAAACTAGGTGGACCTGCAGCCTTGGGCTTCACTGAAGCGACTTGCAAAAATTAAAGTGGGACGCCAAAATCCAATTAGTGACACCACATCACCAACACGATGGCCAAATTAGTTGCCGAACTCGGGGTCTTTTCAAACCTCTCCAGAGCCATTTCCTTCGTCATCAATTGGTGCAACTAAAGGAAATGCAAGCCCAGCGTGCACTTGAACACCCAGAGCCTGACAAGCTGAAAAGGCTGCTGCTCGAGATTCTTCTGCGCGATCCAATGCTATTCGCCGGGCAGCATTTTTAATTTTACGGGCTACGCTGACCTGCAGCCACTGCTGACCATTACTGCTCTCATCTGCAAGATGAAACACACTAGTCAATTCACAACTCTATGCGTTCTCTCATCATTATAATTGTGGGTTGCTTTGTTTTTTACACAGTTGTACACAAAAATAGCAAGCAGCGACGAGTATTACGGGTGGAAATCACGACAAAGATGGGGTTTGTTCTCATCACTAACGAACGTCTATTGCACGTCAACTTCGCACATGAATCATTCAACGCGATCAGAGGCTTGCAGACAAGTACGAAACAGAATTGGACATTAATCATGTTCAAAACTTTAGAATGTATGGCAAACATTAATCCCGATTTCACAGATAATGTACTCACCTTGACTTTTCCGAGACGTGCTGCAAAAGAGTGCGTTGATGAGCTCGTCAATCGTAGCTTCAGCTACTGCCTGTATGCTCTTCAGCCCTGCCTTGAAAAGTGCTCTGGCTCTTGCCGCCTGAATGCAAGGACCGTAGGTAAGCAACAAGCCTTGGGAACACAAACTTGCCAACCTTCCCTCAATTTTGAAGAAAATTCCTTAAGCTGCAATATTCTCCTAAACTATACAAAAAAATCAAACCAGCTGGCGACAACCAGACGAAAACCTCCCTTCAGAAAATATCAAAGAACAAGCCCTCTAGCTGGTGAAAGGAGATGCAAGATAGCTTTCAACGTTCAGTCCACACCTTCACGAAGGGGATTTCCGTAAGATTCACGATTTCAGATTTTACGCCAAACGAGACACGCTTCTGAAACTTGTCAACTAAGCTTCCCATATCACTCCATCCCAACCTTTCGCAGAAGGCAGCAACCATGCCAGCAAACTTTCCAGCACTGTCTTGCAGTCCCTGCAATGCTCCCTTCTGCACTTTGAAAAGCTCACAAATCTCCAACATAGGTACCTCCTGTTCCAAGATAGTAAGCCTTGTGAGCATGGGACAATCTTTGACATTTTTGGCAACTAAAACGTTGTTCTAGATAAAGATTTAAGTAACTGAAAGTTCAATCAAAATACCTGCACGAGATACGAGAGCATCAGCGCAACATAGAATCGTCTGCAGATTCGTAGCAACTGATCAACTGGAAGTTGAGCTCCACTGGGGCTTCTCCACCTAGACTTTTGTACAAGAGGTGATACTTTCCCTTTCGCGGCTTTGCCGCCACGAGATCTACCGCCACTACGATGCTGCAAAATTGGTGCTCCATGAGCCATGCGAAGTAAAAATGCCTCCATCACGCCAACTCTGTTGCCTACTGCCTGTTTCCAGATAAAACCGAGTCAATAACGGTCAAAAGATGCTGGGGATTAAGAATTAGATTATGATGCGTTTCACGTTACGATCCTATGAAAATGAATGATGCTTGTCCTTACTAACATGACCTACTTTTAGAAAAAAATTAAATACGCCTAGGGGCTATAATGGGTGGGCTAAACACCAAACACGTCAGCACCAGTGTCCGTAATTATTGCGCAGTTATTTTGTAATACCAGCGAACTTGATATTGCGGGAGCACGACTACATCAGACAATCCTTACATTACTTAGACTCAGGGGATACTACATTAACTTGCCATTCTGAAAAGGGTTAAGCCACAGAACAGAAGCAGAAAACCAATAGTATAAAGTAATGTCGTGCTTCGAGCTTGCGATTACTGTGGCGCAAATTGTTGCATTCAATTCGCTGATTCAGAGTTGACACAACATTAAAATTTGAATCATCTTTTGAGATCAAAGTTACTAACCTGATCCATGGGTGAAAGATCCATGTACCGTTGTAAAAATATGCCCCAATCTGGCTCTAAATCAACATAAGTTGGTGTGACTTCGTAGATCACGTGCAAATCAGATGCCAGCACAAATCCTTCCCTAGCTTTTGCGAGATCTTCGAATACAATCTGCCCCCAAAGCATGCGCATTAAGACACATGACCTTTGCAACAATGACCTAGGAAGCGACAGAAAACCATAAAGGAGGAAAAAAGACGGACTGTTGCAAGCATAAGATCTAACAAGAGGAACGATGAGCGTTACACGGTACCAGAGACTCCTCAGGACTAAGTGAGCTCGAAAACGCAGCACGACCAAGAGGTGTAGTGGTATAGATTTCAGCACTTGCGTTCCACTCGAGAAAGCGCTTATAACACAACCACCGCAGTGAATCTTGTGCGGCTATTACAACCTCCTCAAAAGGCTGCGTGGCATTCAAAAGTGTGCATCGCACATAACGCTGCACGTCAGCCGCGCTTTGCACAATTCCACCTGCAACTACTTCCAACAAGGCACGCATCATTCCATTCTTGTCATCCGCCAAGCATGACTGTAACGCCTTGCACTCCTGCTGCATCATCTCCATTATACGCTTTGCCTCTTCGGGCTTGCAAATTAAAATCTGTCACATATTCCACAAGAATAGGTCGTTGTCAATATTAGGGACACGGCACTACATTCTTGCAGTGACGCTAAATGCAACCAATGTAACCATCTGAGTCATTCATGTCAACGGAATCAGCAGTATGCAAAAGTGAACTCACACTCTCTCCTTTGGAATCAATTCCGGCTCGACCAGCCCGACCTGCCATTTGGCGGTATCGCGTTGTATCAACAAAATCACGTCCAATTTTTGGCTGCCTGAAAATCACTCGACGAGCTGGAAGATTTACCCCTGCAGCTAATGTGGACGTTGCAACAAGAACTCGCACCACACCACTCTTGAAACATGCCTCAACAACCTCTCTTTCTTCAGCCTAATTCAAAAGAAGGTGTCAGTACCGTAATCTGCTTGCCATAACCTCTTTGTCAGGATGCATGTGGTGATTCCATTGAAATTTATTTCTGTAACAATTTTTTCGAATTTCATGCGATTAATGCAATTTTATGCGATTTCCATATACATGACCAAAAGAAAAAAATCGAACGTCAAACGAAATCTAGCAGTAATTGTCATACCGTGAGTCCCGCATGATGGTACGCGACCCCTACTGGCAACGTATCTGCTAAAACTGGGTCAAGTCCAACTGAGCATCGCCGTAGGTCTTCAACAGCTGCAGCCCCATCCACTGGGCCGTTGGTGTTTTTCTTGATAGCAGTAAATGAAGGTAGGTGTTTGGCTATATGACGTGCCGATGTCTCACACCCTTTACGGCTGGAGCAGAACACCAGCACTGAGTGTCCTTCACTTACCACCTAATTAGCAAATAACCACCTGTTAAGCACTTCCTCCACTATTTTCCAAAAGTAAGGTAACAGCTGCTGATGTCGAGGAGACTGACAATAGGACTAATGAATGATAAAGAAACAAAGACAGCAGTACCTCATGACACAATTCGACAACGTGGTCAGGATCCTGGCCCTTGAGATCAGCGCTTTCCCTAATCTTTCGAACAATTTCCATCCTCTTGTCGAAAATTGTATTACCAACTTTCAAGAACTCATCCAGAGGTACTGGTCGGAATTCTGTCTGATATAGTGCAGCCTGAAGGATACCAATGATAGCTGCACTTTAGTGTGGGACGCATTGACCAGACAAACGATATCCAACCACACGAAATGTTATTTCATCCCAAGACATCTCGGATAACTACAGTGTATAGTTCTTCCCCGTGGTTAGATGTAAGAATGAATGAAAGGAGAAACCAAAAAAATAAACCGAGAGAGATACACAATAAGATGTTTGCATTGACGGATTAAGGCATAAGTGAAATATACTCATCAAACTTCTGTTGCAATAAGTAAAACTCGATGTACTGTTCCTCGTAAAGTTCAAAAAGGTCATGGGACTGGGGCAGAGAGGCACCTGCAGCCATTTAGCAACCTCAGATACATTGGGCATCGTAGCACTCATGCCCACGATCTGCAACACAGTACACTTTGGACTTGAGCTAATCCTCATTTGTGTATCACTACTTGGTATGAATTCTTCACAGCCCCTTGCATAGCGGATCTTAGTCAAGAGCAGCTCAAGCAGATAACCACGATCTTTGTCTCCAACCTGCGCATGCATTTTCACTCCTCTTAAGACCAAGTTAATGTTTGCTTTGATAGTCTCTAAAGAACGGCTGTGCAGGACTTTCCTAGGAACAGCTTCGAGCTCCAACATTGGAACATCTATCAAATTTAATAACAACTAGGATCGCGACGGAGTAACGAAAAAATGCTCACATCTCATGGGCTGGTAGTGCGCATAAGATGACACAGCTGTCATGCTAGTCTAGAATTCAATATCAAATTTCTGCGACGATGCACAAGGATAACTCACCATATGAAGCTCATCAATGACAACAACACAGAGTTCAGATAATCGGCCCTCTTCAAGCAGCTTATTGACTAACGAATTAGCCTTCTCAATTGTGCAAACAGCCACTGATGTGTCTTCAGGTAGGCTTGAACCACCTTGTGTTCCATAGAATTCTCGAACTCGTTTGCCAAGTGGTTGCAAAATTGCCTGAAGATGGGTTGCCTGCAGAATGCACCTTGATCATGATACATTGGATTCATGGACACTTATAAACCAACTAAAGTGAATGCAGTCCATGAAGAGATAAGCCAGTTGTGAAAATACTGACAGTTTCAAGGAGACACAACAATCACTACAGAATTATTTTACCTGACTGAACTGAACTAACCTGAATAAGTACTCAAATCCAAGCATGCATAACAGTGTAAATAAAGCAGTTGAATGAATAATCACACGAGCCACCTTCTCACAGCAGAGCGAGACATATGGTAGCACCAGCAATGCCTTCTTCCCCGTTGACAAAACTCGTCTAAGCATCAGCAACTCAGCCACTAGGCTCTTCCCAGCACTGCCTCAACCACACGAAATTAACACACACAAAACATGCTAAGCTATTCATATCAAACAGCACCACATCGTTGTTAAAGGATCTTCCCAAGCTTAATAAACAAACCTCAGGAACAATAAAGAGAAGGGAAAAATCTCAAGCGCAATCGAAGGGGGAGAATGCATACGAAGTGGACATACTCGCAGAACAGGGCAACAGGGTAACAGGGCAACAGAACTTAACGGCTATTACCTTGTAGATGCGCAGTACACAAGACTCCGGCCATCCAAAACGCCGTCTATCTCCAAACATTCCACCTTTACCCTCCCAACGACAAAGTTAGAAGGGTTCAGCACTTACCAACAGCCCTGCATTCAGTCGAAGTAGGCACTAGACTCTAAAAATACCTCTAACTTACAGCTTTCCCTCTCAGAAACCTGCCCCGCAGTTAGCACATATTGTTCACAGGCTACCACTGAACTCGCAGAGGAAAATCTAATCTTAGAGCATCTAGAATAAGCTTATAAGACACATATGCGAAATGATTTGTACCTGCCATTGATAAAGCCTTGTTAAACCCTTCTTGGCAAAGAAAGAACATATTTCAGGAGGAAGCCATTTAGAAAGTTCAACTTTATATTGAGTCTTCGACTTCACGATCGAAGCGTTCTTGTTTCCATTCTCTGGCTCAACTCCTCCCTTTGCACAAGTTGATGCTAACTCCAGGACTTTCGACGATAAACTTCCTAGAGCATCGACTTCAATCAAAGGCTCTACCAATGGGGAACATGGTCCTGTTGCAAGACTTCTTGAAGCGGGGCTACTTCTCGGCACAGGATATGATGCTGGATCGGTAGTCACTCCATTAGATGTTTGTTCCTGCATCCGAGCTGGGTTGGTTTCTGTAAGATCATAGGACGTTGACCTGACCTTATCTTTAGCATCATCTGTCAGACTGGGAGGCATTTGTCTGGAAAGATTTGGTAGACAGGGGATTTTGGTGTGAGTGACGTCGGGGAACTCCTCGTTAACAAGTTTATCGATACTCTCGTCAGGAAGATTTCCTTGGTCGCTCAAACAGAATCGACGTACTGGTAAATCACAATACATTCCTGCAGTACCCCTGTTAGCTATCTTCGTACCGCTATCTAACGCCAGCACGGATTTATCAATATTGGATTCCTGCAAAGTGCACTGTTGAATTGCAGGCTTAGCGAAATCTTCAACCTCTTTGATTTGAACCACCTGACTGAAAAGTCGTTCATCGACTTTCATTGTCTCTACACCTCTGGTCCTGCCCACCGATTTTTGATATCCTGGACTGCTTTGTTCCGACAGCCGACGATCATCGTTTGAAACCAATATACCGCCGACTGCTTCAAAAGCTTCATGCCAGAATGCATCTCCAGGTGAGAACGACGAACCATTATCCTCAGACTTCGAAATACCAGATGGCTGATCCTCTAAAATTTTACTATTGCCTGGATGTGCAATCCAGCATAGACCTCCTTTGACACCAGGACTACGTAAGTGGAAATCTGACTCACACATCGCAGGGTCCACTGCCCGCAGTGTTTGATTAAGTTTCTCTTCTGGTGACCCAGGTACGGAAGAGCAAATGACATCTTCACCAGTTTCAAGCGTAGCATCATGGCCTGCATTTTCACATTCATCCTGAGCTTTCTCAGCCTCACAAGCCCTAAAAATTTCCTGCAGCGCTTCTGGCAAACTCAGATCATCTGCTCCGTTTTCTGTTTCTCCCATTCCCATGTCGTCTCCTTCGTACAATCTACCTGCTATGCAATGGTCTTCCTCCATCCGTTGTTCTCTCTCGTCCATTTGATCGTCAATACAATAATCTGAAAGAGTCTCACAGATCTCTCTGTCATCTATCCAAAAGCTCCTTTGCGACACCGTCACTTTTTGGCTGAAGATATCTTGATTGACTGACCTTCCAGTAGTACCCATATTTACATTCGTTACATCCAGGGGCGGCGTACAGGCAACAAAGTCTTCCACAGAGTCGACATCCACTCTATGCTTCTTCGGCTCTCGGAGGTTCTCATCAACAAGGAGCTTACGCTTGTCTGAAAATTTCTCAACGGGTGCATCATCAAGGCCTTGAAAAGATATAGTAGAACCGATAGGACTTCCATCTGGCTTACGACTGGTGCATTCGCGTGAATCATCGTCTTTCAGCTTAGGCTCTATGCGTCTTGGAGACACAAATTTGGAAACACCAGACCTACATCTATTGAGCTTATCATCTTTCGGCTCAGACTCTATGGGTCTTGGAGGAACAAATTTGGAGACACTAGGCTGACATCTATTGAGCCAGCTGTCGGTCGTATTCCTTTCATAAGAGTCTTCAAATTTTGCAACGACAGGCACTCTGTTCTTCCCAGCAAAACCTTTCCGAGATTCTCCCAAGCAAACGTTACCACCTCTTCTCGATGCCCCATTTTGATGGACGGATCCAACATAGTAATTCTCTTTATCGATTAAAGAAGAGGACACGTCTACCTTAGACTTTGCCCGAAAAACAGTGCTGGCGACTTTCCGAGCTGGAAAAGTCTGCCATTCAATAGCAAGAATTAAGTTCAAGTTTGATTACGAGAGAAGATAACATGATAGGAACTGAGAGCTAGAGGCCTAACTTGAACATAACATGAACCTACTCTCTACGCTCGATTTCAATCCAGCACATGATAAGGCTCATGACGGAACATCAAAGTTAGCCGACAGCAAGCAATGAGCATAAACCATGAAGATACGAAATAGGAATCGAAGGAATTGATCCTCAATTACCTGATCCAGCCGCTTCCTTGGGCCCTGCATCTTGAAGGTTCACAAGTACCAGAAAGGCACTGCACGGAATGGCTGCAGAGGACTTCCTACCTCAACATTGCAAGTCGAGACGCCGCTGCTCGCAACATTCTCTTTGCAATCCAAATAGCCCGGATTTACTCTTCGAAAATCTCCGTCAAATTTAGAGTCATAGCAGCCACAATTCTCAACATAAACATTAATTTCCTGTTTAAATAACCCCCGCACACTCATCAAGCGAGATTTTCGAAGATAGAAATCGCAAGCAACGTCGCTCGGTCCCAAAAGAAACTCTCAAAATCATAACCTAAAGTTCACAGTAACGGTCCCAGCCTAACAACCACCAATCTCAAACCCTAACCTAAGCCCCAATCCACGAGCAACTCCATTGCAACTCTCCATCTCCGTCGCCATCTCCATATCCACGACTCCATCGCCGCAAATCATCACAAAATAATCCTCAAATCATCGAAAATCACCGCACCGCACGAAGGAAACAAATTCCAAAGGAAAACCCATTCTGTCCATACACCGCCAAGATTCACCGTCGTACTTCAATCGCCACCGCTTTCCGAATATCGTCCTTTCTTCAGGACAGGGAGAGATTTCGTTGCTTAAAAATCGCAAGCAACGTCGCTCGGTCACCACATAAACTCTCGAAGTTATAACCTAAATTTCCCCCGAAACAATTTCTCCGGGGCTGGATTGGAACTTCTGGAGCCTCCGTGCAGTGCAGCTGGGGTCATGAATGCAAATCGTCACGCACAAGTATTTGAACCACCCTTACCGCGCTTACGGGGTTTGCGACCTTGCAAATGTTCACCGACAATTGTTACCTACCTACCGCTCTTTGACCGACCTCGCCCCTCACAACCAAGGAAGAGCCGGGCTAAGGTAGGAGGTCCATAAATCGCCCATTTAAGCCTACCTATTTCATCAATGACTGTAATAGATATTTCAAGGAGCATGTCACTAACTCCTAGATAGAGGGCGCATTTAGAACCTGATCGATTTAAGGAACTCCTACCTTATATAACGAGGTCTTACTAAATAAATACCAATACAGTATTTGAGATAATTTTGTTCAATGTTGTTCTCATGATTTAAGGAATCCACACTACTTAATGATCAAGTTTTCTTTGAACTGTGAATAAGGTAAGGTAGATAACCCATTTTTGATCACTTAAGCAATTTAATATGTTTAAAGTATGGTATAGCAAGGGGAAAAAAATTCCTATCTAAGGAAATAGATTTTAGAAGAATTTCATGTTTTTTTATACTTTTTTCCTCAAAAATAAAATTATTAAAGATTTCATTCAACCTGTTCTTATTATATAGGTCACCCTATTTCCAACCATAGGCTAATTACAAAATTGACAATGTTTCAATGTATGTGATAATTGTGGCTTTCAATGTACATTTTCTAATCTTTTCATGCTTTCAATATACACCTCTCCAGCATTTCTATTACTCTTGCTACTCCTACTTTGCATGAGTTGTCACCTAAACCAATAGGAGATTTATTTTTTATCACCACTTATTGGAAATATAGCAATCTAACTAGCGGTTGGTGCTTGCTATGCTACGCATTTATCATTAAAATTTTATAAGAATTTTTATGTATTAGATAGAATGCAGAACAAAAATTTCAATAAATCTTCAAATAAAATTGACTAAAATCTTCATATAATTTTTTTTTATAAATAAGCATATATTGAAATGTACAATAGAAATTTATTTAATGATGAATGAAACATATGCAATGGTAAATACTATTAAAGATACATATGCATTAGAATGCATTAGAAACTTGACTCTATTGTTATAAAAAATGGTAACCCAAATTTGAAGAATTGAAAAAAAAACTTATAAATCTTAAAAACTTTGTTAACAACTTAATTGTTGTGGAATCCAAAATTGCTTCAATTGAATAAATTTCTCAAAATCATTTGGTAGTAGCAATAGAAAATTGAAATCATGAAAGTTCAAAGCTTACAAAAGCACAAAATCATAGAAGTGCAAAGAAGTGTAAAGCCAAGAGAAGCAATGGATTTGCTACCTCTATAATATCATCCTATGAATCCTCTTTAATATCACCTTAATTGCAACAACTATATTATTTTTATAATATCATCCTTTGTAAAAAGTGATATTACAGAAGTGCTTGCAAACTGCTGCCCTATTTTTGTAATATCACATTGTGTGAAAATACGATTTCTATGTATGCATGATTGAAAATATTTTTACAAAATATTTAAAATAATTATTTTAAAGACTTATTGAAATCATTATCATGCATTCTATTCAAACATATCAAAATTTTACTAATATGTGATACAATGAATGTGTAGTATAGCAAGCACGAGCCCCTAATATTAATGGTAGCATTTGTGATATTACGGAAGACCTTGTGATTTTAGTAGTATGATTTACAAAAATAGGTGGCTAATCGAAAATGGATAGGCTACTACTAATAGTATTATAATTACTTGTATAATATGGTCTTTATCATTCATGGTATTTGAAAAGGGTGAAGTACAATTGACAATATTGATGAGAAAACCTAGGGTGAAATACAATCTACAATATTTGATAATAAAAACTCTATTTAGTGTAGACCCACTAGAAAAAAATTGCATTGAATTCAACATAATTTACTTGATGATTTTGTTGTATCCAACACAGATTTTGCATTGAAATTTAAAAATTTGCATTAAATACAACAAAAACATCAAGTAGATTATATTGAACCCAACGTAATTTTCTTCTAGTGATATCCTTATTTGTAGAAGGAACATTGTTTAAGAAGGAACACTAAATAGAATGAAGAGTGTAGTTAGCAATGTGTCAATTCACTTTCATAAATAGTCAATTTGTAATAAGAACCTTTAAGCAAATCATTCATCTCATAACATCCCGCATAACATTCTAAACTAGTGAAGCAAAGATCCCTAAAACATTGTTGAAGCACCCAAGTATATAGGCTCAAAAGAATAAAAATCTCTATTGTGAGTTATAGAAATGTAGCCACTTCATCTTTTTAACCCCTAAAGGACCATTGTCCCTTCAGGGGACAAATTGGATTTTGGGCAGGTACCTACGGGCTGAAATTTTGTCATGATTTTTTGAAACTTTTTTTGATGATAGAAAAACTGATAAGCTTTGTAGGAATATATTTCTTTTCACATTCGGTGCCTGGAAAGAAAAGTTGTGACCAAATAAGCTCAAAATACGGGACGGGGGGCAATCTGGGTAGCAAAAAAAAAAAATTTTAATTTTTAATTTTTTTCTCTTGTAGATTATATTTTTGTCTACATGGAAAGCTTTGATTCATTCCATTTGGGTGCTTTATGAGAAAGTTATGGGCAATCTTGTTTTTTGGGTAATTAAAGCATCTTCCTGAAAAAATAACTAATAGAATTCATTTCTGAATACAATTTTTCTGAAGGAAAAATTTTACATGATTTTGTTTTCTTGCTAGAACAATCTCACCATTTAATTCCATCTTAAAGATATTAATAATTTAGATTTCCTACTTTCTCATACCTACTTCTACTTAACAATTTTTTTAAGCATGAAAATTAAGTTTAGTTTTTTTTTTAAATTCCCTAAAATCTCAACTCAATTTCACACAATAAGGATTTAAAGCTCAAAACTCTGTAGTGCATATAATTTAAGTTAAAAAAGTTCAAAGTCAAATAATCCAGTCCCGCAAGGTGTTGAAAAAATTGTTTTTTTCACTTTAAACGCAAATATCTTTTAATCTATGTGGTCAAAATTTCTGAAATTTTTCCACACATTTTTCATACTAGTAAGGTATAAGATCCTACGGTTGGATGCGCAAAAAAAAATTTAAATTTTTTTACTCTTTGCTATAGAAATGGCTGTTTTGAGTGTTTTTTGGCAGAAATAAGGCCTTGGTCCTTTAGGGGTTAAAATCACATTTTCCAAAATACCAAGTGTTGTTGATGTCAAGTGGCCTAGGCTTTTGGCTTGATTAAGAATGTTGTGCTATTCTTCAAAAACATTAATAATCGAAGTAAAAAATAAAGAAAAACTAAAGAATGTCAATTATAAAGAATATAAGGTTTTGGTTGGTTTTGTTCAAGTTTCTCTATGGACACTCCTTATTACATTTGTTCTCATTGTTGAATGTAGACTGGTACATATCCATTGAATATTGTGAGGTACTTTTTCACTAACTTTTATTTTTTGTCAAGTACCAGTAGTATAGGGGTTCATCCGTGGATAAGCCAGCGTAGTCTATCGTTGGTGCATCTAATGTCACTTTTAAAGTAGATTTAGGTTATGTATAAATTAACTTTGTGGAATATACCTAGAAACTTTATTCTTATACCTCTATTCTTTTTCTTTCTTTCTTTCTTCTCCCTTATTTCCAGGTTCTCTCAATTTGGTGGACAGTTCATTACCACTAATGCAGACACAATGTTCTAAGAGTCCCGGTCCTATATAGTATTCTAGGGTAGGCAATACATCGTGGGCAACACGTCAGGCTGAGCAACACGTCTTATACATGGATGCAGCCTATGACCTAATCATATATATACAAGATAATACTTTTAAAGTGTACAAATAATTTATTAATTAACACTTTTTTTATGTATTGGGGCAACAGGTCCAGTAATTGCTCTTTTTGAGCTTTTCAAATCTATGTGCAAAATGACTACACGTGGCAGTCTCAGTAGTCAACAAGTCCAGTATGCAAGAGTATGAAAGGTTTAGGACAAAGTACCAGATTCTTGGTCTTTGAGCTTTCTCCTTTCTTTTAAGATTGGGCAACAAGTCTCAGGGCAATAGGTCCAAAACCACAAGGTGAGTCGTCCCTAAACATAGACAAACATATATCAACCATAAAGAACATATAATCTCACGATTCTGTCCAATTCTAAATCCAAAATATGAATTACAAGTTTTATTTTAGAAGTTATAGGACTTATAGTTGCCTACAAAACTATAACCTAGACCCAAACTAGGTTCACGGCCCAAGGACCGTTTGAAAAATTTGGACCTTTTTTATTTCATTTTAAGCAAATTGTTTAAATTTTAAATTCAAAACTTCAATTATAAAATTTGTTTTATAGGCTAGGGGACCTACAACCACTCATAACCTTATGACTGTGCCTAAGGACCTAAGGCCGTGGGCCAGTCCTATGACCGTGGCTGGTGACCTGAGACCGTGGACCGTACCCTAAGACCCACTAGAAGAAAAAAGGGGGTTCTGCGACTACGCTACGCAACTGGTTTTTCAGTTGCATCGGACATTTGCGACTGGATTGCAACTAGTGATAATTTGGAATTTTGTAGTCGCAGTGGACACTTTAGAATCTAGGAAACGTTTGTAGCAATACACCTTGTCTGTGACTCATTTGCAACTTGTTTGCAACTTGTAAATTTGTAGATTATTAAAACACTAGTCTTGATGATTTGTAGATTTCAAAATTCCAAATCTACCTTTTTCTAGATTTTAGGATTTTAAATCTACTTTTTTTTCTAGATTTCTAAATTTCAGATCTACTTTTTTCAAGATTTTAGAATTTCAAATCTACCTTTTTCTAGATTTCAGAACTTTTGAACTACCTTCTTCCTAGATTTCAAAAATTCAAAAATTGGTATTTAATAGATTTCATTAGTTTAGGAAACTTTACAATTTTATAGATTTTAAAATTTCTTAATTTTCAATTTTTTAAAAATTTCTATTGGTTGTAGAATTTTGTATTCTATAGAATTCTAAATATTGTAGAAATCTACAAACTGTAGAAATCTTAGAATTCTACCAACACAATTCATTGCATAAGACAACAATAGCTTACAAGTCTTATATGTCCAACTTTAAGGTACTCTTGACAATAGATATGGGACAACTGAGATACTAAAAAATGATTAAGAAGCAACTAAGATATTGAAAAACAACTAAGAAACAACTAATGTATGACTTAACAATGACTAGGAAGCAACTAAGACAACTAATGTATGACTTAAAAGTAACTAGGAAACAACTAGTTTTACTACTACAAAACTCAATTTTTAGTAGATAAGTGAAACAAATCTATACAGTCAAATCAACAAAATAGCTAAATTTTCTAAGAGTGTAAAATGACTAAAAACCAAATGGCCAATTTCATTAAAATGGAGACATTCCATTATTTGGCACTTTTAACAGTTTAGACTGTGCAATCTGAAATCTATATCCATCCTAGATTTCTAAAATCTATAAAAGTCCTAGATATCTAAAATCTAGATTTTTACTAATTTTTTAAAATCCCGTAGTCTAAAATCTCTATGAATCCTAGATTTTTGAAATCTATAAATGTTCTAGATGTACATAATCTATATTAGTCTTAGATGTCATTTTGCAATTGAACCCCCGCAGTTTGAAAAATTGCATAGAGAAATATAGAATGCTACCATTTTAATGAAATTTGCCATACAACTAAAGTACAACTAGAAAGCAACTAGGAAACGACTAGAAAATGACTAAGAAATAACTTTGGTCATTTTATAGTTGCAATTTTTCTCTAGTTGTTTCCTAGTCATTTTTACAACTATAGATTGACTGCTTTGCGATAAAAACAATAATATAAAACAATTAAATTAAATTTGGTGCAAATAGAGAGGATTTCAGTCGCAGGATAGTTGCATAGGACACTAGTTGCAGAACGGCCGGTTGTGGCGGACACGTTTTTCTTCTAGTGGCCATTGCTTTTCTTGGCTTTACACTTCTTTGCACTTTTATGATTTTGTGCTTTTGTGAGCTTTGAGCTTTCATGATTTCAGTATTCTATTGCTACTATCAAATGATTTTGAGAAATTTATTCAATTGAAGTGATTTTAGATTCCACAACAATTAAGTTGTTAACAAAGTTTTTGAGATTTACAAGTTTTCCCTTTAAATTCTTCTATTTGGGTTGCCATTGTTTGTAACAATTGAGTCAAATTTCTAATGCATTCTAATGTATGTGTATCTTTTACCGTATTCATCATTGCATGTATTTCATTCATCATTTGATAAATTTCTATTGTTTATTTTAGTATATGCTTATTTATAAAAAAAATTATATGAAGATTTTAGTAATTTTTATTTGAAGATTTTTTGAAATTCTTGTTCTACATTCTTTCTAATACATAAAAAATTCTAATGAAATTCTAATGGTGAATGTGTAACATAGCAAGCGCCAACTGCTAGTTGTATATAAAAAAATTTACAAGAGTTATACTCTTTTAAAAGATGTACCCTTAAAACATCATATAAATTTTTCAAGTATGCAATATGTGACTATCAACATATGTATATAGGCAATATTAATATTGTTACAACATATTGTTTATGCAGAACAATACAAAACCTTTTATCTTGTGAAGTTTGAGAATACTTTAATACAATAATTCTTGTAATATGACAAAGTCTTGAATAAAAACTTCTCTAGTTCAAAATTTGTAGCTGTCTTTACAATTGTAGTTATAGCACTATATCGAGCATTATATAATCTAACATGAAATTGCAATCAATTGTATGCAATGATATGGAATTGAATAAGTGTGAAAAGATTGTAAAGAATGAAAATCCAATTTCATAAAACATGTTAATTCTTTAATTGACTAGTTGTATTTAATTAATACTTAAAAAAGTGAACAATGATTAAACAAATTATTCTTTTCAACATCTTTTAATTTAACATGTAGTATGATTATTCTTTTCAACATCTTTTAATTTAACATGTAGTATGATTTAAAATTAAGATTGTATGATGAGTGACATATCATTTAGAAACATAAAGTACCAAACTAAGGAGCAATGGACTTTAGATGCTCATTGTGCAAAAACGGTAAGTAGATAAAAAGACAATATTAGTATGTTAAAAACTTCTTGAAATTCTCATTAAGATTGAGTAATCATTTGCTCAATGTTGGAACAAGTATTGCAGATGATAGACTTGAATCTATCATTGGAAGTCATATTAGAAAATTTTACACAAATGCTCTAATATTATTCCATATGCACCCATTAGATGTAAGTCAATCATTAGATATAATTTTTTTCCTCCAAAGTAGACAAAAACCGTCAAATGTTAAAGATTTAACTTTAATTTTTTCAAATAATGTCTTATGATTTATAGATCTAAACCACCTTCCTTCTTTCTAAAAAACATTAGTTGTCCAATGAAAGTGATAAGATAGCATTATATGTACTATGTAATCAATTGAGCTAGGGAGTGCAAACCAATTGTGGGAAATAATTCTTTGAATAGGAACCAACAACAATCTTTCAATACAAAATTTGATAGTTTTAAGGCTTAAAGTTGACAATAAAAAGTTACATATGTAAATGCCTGTGTGCATATTTGTCAAATACAAATTTTGGTTCTTAGTTTAGTTTTTAGTTTTTATTGAAAAAGTATATAGAAAGTAGTCTAAAAAGTAAGAAAAATAGCTTAAAAGTAGGCTAAAAACACTAAAAAGTAGAAAGTAGCTAAAAGTAATCCAAAAAGTAGTTTTCGAACTTTATGCAGTGTGAATAGGGCCATGTGGATGGATGAAATATGAAAACGGATGAAAAATATGAAAATGGATGAATGGGACACGATATGGATGAAAAATTGCGAAAGGAATGGAAGAGGTGTGAAAAGATAGAAAACCGGTCGGGAGAGGCGCGAGACCTTCTTCCCGACCCTTATTAGCCAAATTATTTTTTTATTTTTCTCTCTCTTTGTGATTGTGCATTCAGGAAGAAACACATGTCTGTATTTTTTTTGGAAATTTATAATTGAAAAATTCTTTTGTGCAAATTTGTTATTTTGTGTGCTTTGTCTGTGCATTCGAGTGTTCGATTTTGTAAACTGTGAATGTGTGTTTTGATAATCATTGCAATTGCGTATTCTGGTCCTTCTGGATTGGTAATTTGTTCATTTTAAAATTAAAAATTGTGTCGAAACATTCTGGTGGCGCTGGTATGGAAGCGATTGGAATTGAATTGCTGGGATTCAGCACCTGAAGTTCAACCGCAATTGACGATTGAAGCTGTGAGGATCAGAGGTTTGGTTGTCAAAAAACGCCTTCAGCAGCAGCGTTGGATTGTTGCAGGTGAAAGTGAAAAAATGGATCTGGTGACCGGCAATCAGGAGAATCTTCAAATTGAATTAGAGTTTTGGTTGAAGTGAATTGGGATCGGAGTGCAGAACTCCGTTAAAATTCTTGACAGGAATTTGAACTTGAAAGGCCGAGACTTTGAATGTCTCCTTCTTGTTGTGAGAATGAGATTCTCTGCACAATTTTAGTAAATACTGAAAGAATCAATCAATTTTGAAAATTGAGATCGGGCAGAGAAACGGCGCAGGTGTGACGTGAGTCTTGGGTGTTCGGTGAAGACTGTTGCAGAATGAACTGAAGATGACACAGACTGATCGGGGAGATCTGGGGTCGTGATCAGAGCAACTGGGAAGCGGATTGAAAATTTGAGATGACTGTGGTGTGGGCGTGAGACGATCGAAGCTTACAGAACCAGAGGCTTGACTGCGAGACGGTGACTGAGCAATCGAGTTCGGCAACGAATGAGGCAATCGACGAAGACGCGGTAGTCCAGGAGCCAGCGATCGGAGCGAGGGCACAGTAAAATTTCACAAATTGGGCGACGCTGATCAGTTGCAACATTGGGTCGTGATCGGAGCGACTGGGATCAGGAGCAACCTAATCGGACGTGCGGTGAATTGGCGGGTTTCCGATTAGGAAGGATTGGGAGACGCGGTGGTTCTTCGTTGAAGAAAAAAATTAGGGATTTTGGAAATCCCAGAACTGTTGCCCTCAATTTCAAAATTGTTGCCCTCGTTACTTCGACGAAGTCCACGATATTGGACGTGTTGTCCCCGCGGTCACTAGAAGAAAAATGTGTCCGCCACAACCGGCCGTTCTGCGACTAGTGTCCTATGCAACTATCCTGCGACTGAAATCCTCTCTATTTGCACCAAATTTAATTTAATTGTTTCATATTATTGTTTTTGTCGCAAAGCAGTCAATCTATAGTTGTAAAAATGACTAGGAAACAACTAGAGAAAAATTGCAACTATAAAATGACCAAAGTTATTTCTTAGTCATTTTCTAGTCGTTTCCTAGTTGCTTTCTAGTTGTACTTTAGTTGTATGGCAAATTTCATTAAAATGGTAGCATTCTATATTTCTCTATGCAATTTTTCAAACTGCGGGGGTTCAATTGCAAAATGACATCTAAGACTAATATAGATTATGTACATCTAGAACATTTATAGATTTCAAAAATCTAGGACTGATATAGATTTTAGACTGTGGGATTTTAAAAAATTAGTAAAAATCTAGATTTTAGATATCTAGGACTTTTATAGATTTTAGAAATCTAGGATGGATATAGATTTCAGATTGCACAGTCTAAACTGTTAAAAGTGCCAAATAATGGAATGTCTCCATTTTAATGAAATTGGCCATTTGGTTTTTAGTCATTTTACACTCTTAGAAAATTTAGCTATTTTGTTGATTTAATTGTATAGATTTGTTTCACTTATCTGCTGAAATCAATCAAAAATTGAGTTTTGTAGTAGTAAAACTAGTCATGCATTAGTTGTCTTAGTTGTTTCCTAGTCACTTTTAAGTCATACATTAGTTGTCTTAGTTGCTTCCTAGTCATTGTTAAGTCATACATTAGTTGTTTCTTAGTTGTTTTTCAATATCTTAGTTGCTTCTTAATCATTTTTTAGTATCTCAGTTGTCCCATATCTATTGTCAAGAGTACCTTAAAGTTGGACATATAAGACTTGTAAGCTATTGTTGTCTTATGCAATGAATTGTGTTGGTAGAATTCTAAGATTTCTACAGTTTGTAGATTTCTACAATATTTAGAATTCTATAGAATACAAAATTCTACAACCAATAGAAATTTTTAAAAAATTGAAAATTAAGAAATTTTAAAATCTATAAAATTGTAAAGTTTCCTAAACTAATGAAATCTAGGAAGAAGGTAGTTCAAAAGTTCTGAAATCTAGAAAAAGGTAGATTTGAAATTCTAAAATCTTGAAAAAAGTAGATCTGAAATTTAGAAATCTAGAAAAAAAAGTAGATTTAAAATCCTAAAATCTAGAAAAAGGTAGATTTGGAATTTTGAAATCTACAAATCATCAAGACTAGTGTTTTAATAATCTACAAATTTACAAGTTGCAAACAAGTTGCAAATGAGTCACAGACAAGGTGTATTGCTACAAACGTTTCCTAGATTCTAGAGTGTCTACTGCGACTACAAAATTCCAAATTATCACTAGTTGCAATCCAGTCGCAAATGTCCGATGCAACTGAAAAACCAGTTGCGTAGCGTAGTCGCAGAACCCCCTTTTTTCTTCTAGTGTAGCCCCTAAAAACCCAAAGATTATAGACAAAATACAAATGGGTTAAAAAATATAAATTCTATAAGTTTTTTGAGGTTTGCATTGGAGAAGACAATGAAAAACATGAATAGTAAAAAATACTCATATAGTCAAAATTTTAAAATAATTTATAAAAGTCTTTCAAATGAACTTTGAACACATAGCTTCAAAAATGCATCAAAAATATAATTTCTATCTTTAGCATTTGAAAATTTCTAAGATTTGTCATGTGACATGGCATGAAGTGTGATACCATGTCAAATAGATGGGGGTGCTTAATTACATTTGTTTATAAAGTTTTAATCTTGTTTGGGAATCTTAGGCTATTTTGAGATGTCACTTTGTGCAACACTTCAAATAGAAATGAACTCTTTGTTCATATAGAAGCTACGTAACTCTTTGTTCTTGTCAACTAGGATTTGAGGTATTTAGGCTTTGAGGCTCCCTTGACTTGGCATTCTTTGCCAAGTTGAGTCTTGTAGGTGTTTTGAAAAAGAAACAATTTATTGTTCAAGTTTGTTTAGCTATGGTATTTGTCTTTTAGTAAAGCTTCACTTTCTTTTGAATTTGCATTCTTGAATTCTTTTTTTGTAAAGTGAGCTATCTCTCACTTTACATGTGTATAGATCTTGTATCTAATCACTTGGTAAAATCATCTTCTTCAAGATTTGTAGTTTACGAAATTTATAAATTGAAGCTAATTTGATTTTTTGAATGTTGTTTTGATTTATGAGAACTCTCAAGCGTTTTCTAGCAATTTTAGATGTTTTGGGAGTAATTAGAAGCAGAAGAGAGAACTTAAAAGGCTCCAAAAGTTTTTCTCTAAAATTTGTTTTTTTTGTCTTTGAAATAACAATTTTGAATGGAACTTAGACAAAATTTCAATTTCTATCAATTTGTTCATGTTAATTTTGTGGTACTAGTAGAAGAGTTGTAGACAAAGCTATAGATTTGAAATCATGAGATTTAAGTGATTTTTGAAAAAAGTATAAGGTTTAATTTTAGTTTCAAGTAATTTTTTAATTAAATCAATCTCACTCTAGTATGTCAAAGGTGTAGATATTTAGCACATGTCTTAGCTACACTATCCCCATCATTGATCTCTAACCTCATTGTCCCTTAAACATCTATTATACATATAAAATGCAATAGAATCCATTTCTTGCTTAATTTTTTTGAAAATGTGACAAATTATGCTTGGAAATCTATACTATATACCAAATTATTTGTCAATAATTTAGAAGTATCACTCTATATAAAAATATTGAGAATTCGTATTTTGATTTTTTGGGGGGTACTCGGCTGCACATGAGATTCATGCCACATTCATATTATACATGCATTTTACCATTTTATTTTTTATACAAATATCTAATTTTAATTTTATAACAAATCAATCATGATTATGCTTGATTTTGAAGGCTTTTTAATCTATTGATTATGCTTGATTTTGAAGGCTTTTTAATCAATCTAATTTTTGATTCTATCATACATAAATGAGACCATTACAAACCACATGTATCCGCAAAAATGAATGAAAAATGCTCAATTAATACTTGGATTCACCTATAAGTTAGCTCAACTACAATAAATAACCAATTTTAGCATTCTTTGGCAATATTGTCAAATACCATATTTACAAACAATATGTTGGAATAATAAATGATGATAACTTTGTTTCTTTTTATACATTGGGAAACCTGCAAATATAGTTTCTTATTTCACTTATTTGGGGCATTGTCTTCATTGGAGTGATAAAGTTATTTAAATCTATGGACTTCAATGAAACATCCCAAAAATGTGTACATTGATCCCCAAAAGGAGACTATAGTCTCAAGATTTTGTAGCAATTTTAGTGAGTTCATCTTTGGAGAGAGGGAGATATATCACCAAATATTTTCTCAATTTTTTTTAACATTGTTGCTTTTGAGCAATTTTTTGCTCATAAAATTATCCCCATGCACAATTGGTTGGCTCTTATTCTTTTATTGCCCAAGTTCTTTTTTTTTGAAACTTTGCACATTGTTGTTGATATCTTTGTAATAATACATTACTTGCGTTAATTTTCTCGAAATTGGTTAGAAAGGAAGGTTGTCTTTTATTAATTCATATGTTACTTTGGAAGTATGAAAAAATATTTGAACAAAAAGCTGCCCTCAAGTACTCATATTCTTCATTCAAAACATGGACTTTGAATCATTGAAGGGCTAATGTGAAGAGTTCCACAAATACGGTAAAGAAGTGACTCACCCTATAGATAAGGTGCATTGAATAGTGGCATTTAATATGAACCCTAAAGTACTATATGGTATAGGGTTCATATTAATAGTTTAGGGGTACATTGAATAGTGGCATTGATCGAATAGTATTAATATTAATATTAATGAACCCCTAAAGTATTATATGGTATAGGGTTCATATTAATATTTTAGGGGTGCATTGAATAGTAAAGAAGTGACTCACCCTATAGATAAGTGCATTGAATAGTGGCATTTAATATGAACCCAAATAATGGTGATCTACATTTTGTCTAGATTGATAAATTCCTACTTTAAATATCTTTGCTAAGACATTGGAATTTAATTAGTTAGTGCAAGAAGAATGATCCAATAGCATTTGCTTGCATGCAACAAGGGATGGTCTAGGCATTGTACATTTTATTTGACAATTTATTGCCAAAATAACATTTGCCAATTATTGACAACATGGATAGGAATTTTTGAATTTTTGGGTGAAAACTAATGATGTTAACATTTGAGCATAGAAATGTGACCATATAAGCCTTGAATTTGGATATAAGTAGATACTTTACAATTACTAAAGGTGCTTATAACATAAACACTAATAATACAAACATACATAACATAACTATCTTGCAATCATGGAAAGTTTTTATAATGTAGAGACCTACAACATAGGTGTTAAATAGATTCCTAGACTCATGACCTTAAGATTGTATATTAGCACCCTAGAGATGGAAGCAATTTGCCAATTTCATCTTATATAAGGTTGAATTGTTGCTAAATCTTTTTTGCTATTGTAACCTATGTACTCAAAATATATTATTATAATTAACAATAGTACAACTAGGCGACTTTGTCTTGCACCCAATTGCATTAGAAGAGCTATCTATCGAAATCCAAACAAATTATGTTAGTTTGTACTTGGATTAGTAAAGAATATAATTTTGCTATTAGTACTATAGTAGAACTTCCATAAGGTACTAGTCCTAGGGCCATAGGAGAATATTATATTAGAGAGGGATTTATTTTTGAGAGGATTATACTAGGCATTAATTACATTTGAAGATTTTTTCAATGTAGTATCTACTAATCCATAAGTAGATTGAATGTAGATTATCTAATGAATTTTGAGTATAATTAAATCATTACCTACATTCAATCATTAATCCCAAGTTATATGGAGCTCTAATGTACCGAGGACAAACAAGATCATCAAAAAGCGTGTTTTGTTCTTGTACTAGCTTCTACTAACCTAGATGGCACTTGTCTCTTAGCCTTTCTTCCTAGGCTCAATTGTCCGCGGTCTTCATTGGCTACGGGAACTACATTGATTGCTATTCTTTTTCTTTTGATTCACACCATTCTTCCCCCTCCTAAAATAAAATTGACAGGTCCATATAGTCCATGAAGTGTAATAGGCACTACATGTTAAGATTAGCGACGTTTCCAAATATGTTTCTTTCGTCCCGCGGCCACTTTTGACTTCCATTCAACGCATTTGTATTGGAAGTCACACTCACTGTATTGACATCTCCGATTCCAAATACAATGAAATTGCTTTCCCTTTCTTACTTCTTTTATACATCTTCAAAAGTGGTATTATTATTATTAGCAGAAGTTCCCTTTATAGGAGTTCCATTGTATAGTGAGTGGGAAGGTGTTGGAGTTGTTTAGTTTGCTCATGATGGGAGAGCCACCAACAGCTAGATTGCCAAGTTAATCTAGTCAACAAAGTAATAGGCACTTTACATTAAAGACTAATGCCGGATATAGATATGTTTCTTTTGCTCCACTACTTTCTCCCTGTGCTCAACTGGCCGCGGGAATCGCATTGATTGTTATTCTTTTTCTTTTGATTCACACAATTCTTCCCCCTCCTAAAATAAAATTGACAGGTCCATATAGTCCATGAAGTGTAATAGGCACTACACGTTAAGATTAGTGACGTTTCTAAATATGTTTCTTTCGTCCCGCGGCCACTTTTGACTTCCATTCAATGCATTTGTATTAGAAGTCACACTCACTGTATCGACATCTCCGATTCCAAACCCTGTATTCACCCCTAAAGTATAGGGTGAATACTAATACTTTAGGGGTGCATTGAACAATGCATTGAATACAATATCCAAATGCTGCATTTCCAATACTCACCCTGTAAAGTATTCACCCTGTAAAGTATTAATATGAACCCTATACCCACCCCTAAAGTATTCACCCTATACTATAGGGTGAGTATAGGGTTCATATTAATACTATTCAATGCCACTATTCAATGCACCCCTAAAGTATTAATATTAATGTAGTGCTCTTCCTTTTGATGTGATGAAGCATTTCTTGCACTAGTTAAGGTGCCCTCCCAAATGCACCACTAATCCAAGATTGCCATCATCACTTTGGGTACATCCCCAAAATCAATATATGTCTCTATAGAAGAAACAATTTTAAAATCTCAACCTACTTTCACTTGACCCAATTGTTTCTTCTATAAAGGCATATATTGATTTTCACTTGATCCAATTACTTGCCTCCAAATTGATCCAATTTTTGCATACAATATCCAAATGCTGCATTTCTTGAAACCTACTTTCACTTGCTAACAAAAAAAAAATAATGAAAATTTGGCTAGTTTATAGTAACTAGGCACAATAACAAAAAGAGGCGATTTGGGGGTGCCCACCTTGTAAATACTCACAATCTCACAATATTCACAAATTAAAATTACACAAAGACCTTTACAGTGGAAAGGAATGCCGTAGGCAACCTCACCGCGCCCCAACTCCACCACACTCCCGCCACACAGCCGCTTGACTCCGGCCTTGAGAGTGCGGCTCCAAGCGGGCCACCCGGCCTCGCCGCCTCCGACCCGTGCTGCAGATCACGCCATGTGGATACAATGGCCATCCCATCCATGATGGCCATGGATGTATGTGCATGCCGCCCCATTCAAATGCGAGGGCTGCCAGAGCCACAAGCTTCCGGGCTTTCAATCTTGCTGCCTGTGAGTGAAGGCCTGGAATCCTCGGGCCTCTCTCGCCCAATTCATCCCGAATTTCCGATGCGCGCATGGTTCGGACAAGAGTGCGCTCGTTCAATCTTTCCACAGTTGGAATGGGAGACCGTTTTGGAGCATTTTGAAGATCACTGAGGTAATTCGAATTGCCTTTTTTGGTTGGTGACGTGTTTTTTATTTTTTTGTATGGCGGAAATGCACGGTGGCGAATCTGGATCGAATTTGATAAAGAGAGTTTGTAATCTTAGCGAGGATTTCGTTCATTAAGACTGTAACAGAGGAATTGCTGGTAGTGAATGGAGCGCACGAAGTGGTTATCGTTTCGGCTCTATCAGAAATATGACTCTTGTGTTCCTCTACCAAGGGAATTGCAGTTACGTAGTAGGTATAGGAGTGTACGAAGCGGTGATAAGTTTTGAGTAGGAGAGTAATTTTCCTGGAGTTGTGTGCGAAGGTTGACTAGCGCGGAGCAAATGCAGTTGTGGTAGTTTATGCTAAGACTGTGAGCATTTGCTTTGCGGTCATCTTAGTTTTTTTCTCGCGTTTTCTTGTGGTCAGATTCTATTTGCTGAGCTTATGTATTCGGCTGAGGAAGCTCTGCAGGTTTGAGTCGTGATTTGGAGTTTAGTCATTAGGCTTGTCGTGGTCTTCACTGGGGAATTGAATGTCGTATGAGCGCACGAAGGGCTTACAGTTATTGAGTAGTAGAACAAGTCTGGAAAATTGAGCGAAGGTACTTCACGAGGGTGGAACAAATACAGTTGCGGGAGTGCATGCTAGGACTGTGAGTCTTGCTTTGCGGTGATCTTGAATTTTTTTTGTCGTGTTTTCTTGTGTTCGGTTTGTTTTGATGCGCTATCATATTCAGATGAGCGCGCTCTGCAGGTTTGCAAGTTTGAGCTGATTATTGGACTTCGAATTCGAGAGTAATTTGTACTAGTCTTTCGGGCTCCGGTTTTGCTGTTTAAAATCGGGGCCAGAAGATGGAAGCTGTTGGGGTGAATGCACGGTTAGAAGCGGGCAAGGGTGCCGCTCTAATATCTCTAGGCCAATTATCCGGCTATCATCAGAAAATATCAGCTGGAAGTGGGAGGTTAAAGGCACGTAGCCTTTGGACCGCAAATTTTATGCGCAGACAATTGGCTCCTGTTCAATACACATTTGCGCCTCTGAGTAGTCAACGGTCTATCGCAATCCGTGCATTTTCTAACGACAAGGATGAATGGGGTAGCGATGATGACGGTCAATGGGATCCTTCATTTGAGATTGAGGTTCCTTCCGACCAGCGCCCGGTGTGTTCCTTCTCTTCTCTACTCTTCGTAAAACTGGAAGTTTGTTGACGAGTGGATATAGCTGATCGAGGACTTTGTAATTGTTCGGCGCTGAACTTGTTTCTATTCTGCGCTGAACATCTGCATTCGCGCGTGACAGGTGAACGAACTTGCTGCTTTGAAGGAGGCTGCTCTATACTCATGGGCACAATTAAGCGTGGTGGAATTTGGGATTCGTCTCGGGGGGCTCTGGTTGTTTTTCTTTGTGCTACTTGGTGGTCCTATCGCCGCTGCCAGCTTCGAGCCCACGCGGGTATGTTGTTGCTTTACTTGATACAAGCCATTTTGAGGATTCTTGATATCGTTGAAGTGGAACATATTTATCGCTTGCATTTTTAACAATCGCTTTCATCGAGTTGTAGATATGATTGGGAATTGTGACATTTGCACGCGTTGTATTATTTTAGGAGCTCAGTTCTCGATGTTACTTTTTCAGGATGTATCGTAGTAGATTTTCCCTCCGGTTTTCTTTTGGTCAAGAGAGCTCCTAGTAGTGAGACTCTTTAAGAAGTATTGGGAATTCGAACTGATTCAGATTAGTTCTTTTTATGCAATTTGATCATACTTGTACAGCACTCCCAAGTAGTTGCATATATAGGAAGAAGGCCTAGTTGCCTTTCTAGAATGTGGCACAATTTAGAGATCCTCAATTGAGGTCTTCCATGGTCTATGAGACGAGTTGTGCTACTTGAAATCTTAGCCCGCCTACATTGGTTATTTACTCAATCATTTTCTGAATATGAATAGAATTGTTGTTTGCAGGAACCTTTGAAATTCTTCTTAGCAGGCGGTGCAGGATCGTTGTTTGCTGTTTCAGTGTTGGTGTTGCGCATGTACTTGGTAGCCTCCCCCTCTCCATGTTCTTACGGTCTCACAACGCGAACGTTGAAAATTCCTTTATGTTTCGGATGATTGCACTAGCTTTTTTCTCCCTATATGTTATAATCTAGGCATACTGATCGCTTCTGGAGCTTCATAAAGAGAGAAGAAAGTGTGATGAAGACCGGAACACTGCAATTGCATCCTTTTTTGATCCTGCACCGGGGGGTGTCTCTTTCCTGCTGTAGGGTGATCAATGTGTCGTAGATGATTTTAATATACTCTTGCAAAGTTGTTGGAGAGTACAACAAAAAATTTGCTGATGATTATCTTTAAATGTAGGGTTGGAGCTACGTAGGGGACCGGCTGCTTTCCGCAGTTGTTCCATACGAGGAAACTGGCTGGTATGATGGTCAGCTCTTTGTGAAACCACCAGAGGTATGGGCAACCCTAGTTCTGTGTATAATTAAATCGTGACTAGAAGTGAAGAATATCTTGCAGTGACATTTTATACCTTTCATTCGTAAGTAATCTTTGGATGGGGATTGGGGGCTGGCAGATTCTTGCTCGAGACCGTTTACTTGGCTCTTATCAGGTTAGTGCTGTATTCTAAATTTCCATGGAGATTTTCTTCTTAACATTTTGTCGTGGATTGTTTAGATTGGGATGAGATTGCACTGAAATCTTGTTAGTGTAGATGAAACTAATTCTCATTAAAGGGGTCTTATTGCCGCATGTTGTCAATGACACTACGTCCTGTTATCAGCTTAGAGGAAAATGAGATACATAATCTCTCGTTCAATGGAATCGTCCCTTGCAGAAAAGTACTCCTTATAATCTTTTGCAAAATTGCATGGAAGCACCAATGTCGCAGACTGTAGTGAATGAGTTCTGGGCACTGGAATTTAGGTAGTAGTGAAATCACTTGTGCATATTTGGTCTGATGTGGACTGCATATCCCTGTTCTGCATATCCTGTCATTCTGACTTTCCCGTGCCTTGATCAAATCTTTGGGGAATCGTTTGGCATCTACCTACGTGTAGTTGATGTTGGCACAAAGAAATTATTCCAATATTTGAGACAAAATTGTTGGTGATTTGAACGATTGAACCGCAGGTGAAACCTGTAATGAACCGGTTGAAGCAGACCCTAATAGGGGCAGGAGCGCTTTTGGCCACAGCAACCGCAGTGTTAGTGGTACTGCTTCCCCCTCAGCAGACTATGGGTACTGTCATGTATACGCCTTCAAAAAATCGTACGGGAGCTATTGCAGCTGATAAATCCGTTTCGAGGTAATAATTTCACTTCAGGCTTGTATGCGAGTTGACATTCTAATTATTCCCACAGCAGTGCCAGTGAACTGTTTACTCCGCTGCAACTATGTAACGAATGCGTCATATATATCGACTTGATTTTGTAACATCCTCAAATTTATGTCGGGTTAGCGTACATCCTGAGGTCTCGGCTGGTAATTAGGTCGCGTTTTTTTGCAGGAAAGTAGACATTCTGAATCCCCCTGAGGATGTAATGAATGACGATGACATGGCAGCGGCTGCTGCAGCTGCTGCAAATGGTAGACCGGCGTATTGTTCAGATCGGTACTATCGAGCACTTGCCGGTGGACAATACTGTAAATGGGAGGATTTGCGGAAGTAAAGGGTCGACACGTCCAAGTTCACTATTGAGTGATTTCGTATTGATGATCAATCAAATTCGCAGTAGGCCAACAATGGTTTCTCCCATTGTGAGCGCTTCCGAAATGTATACTGTGGGATGTACGTTCATTTTTAGCTGCTGATGAATTACCATCAACGATGGAGAAGCAGTTCATCGTGGTCTGAAACGCAGGTGTGAAACATACCTACGACGTGCATGAAACGTGAAACATAGCGGAGGTTCGGTCCTGGTCAAGGATCCTGAGAGATTTTTTTGCAAAAGCTCATCAGATTGGAACCTCCATACCGCAAGTCCACTAACTGCTAGGATAATCAAGAAGAGATTGTTATAAATGTGGATGGGAAGCTTAACCAACCTTGGCACCATCCTAGGCTGTACTATTAGTCCTAAAGGACGAGCATCTAAAAGGTTCAACGATTCTTATGCAACTCTTTCATGTGCGACGGTGCGACTCTTGTTTAAGCTTACTCCATGGCGTTTCAGAGTTTCAGAGTTTAGACCTCAGTTGATAAGATGGGAATTTTAGTGGCTGATGGTGATCATTAGTGGATACTCCCAAAATACACCAACATGACTGAATATTGGACTCTTTAATAGCTTGCAAACCATTTCTGGCAATGTCAATCTAGAGAATCTTGTGCAATTGAACTCGTTTTACACTTTATGCCAGTGTACTCAAAATTCTCCAAGTGCAACTAGAGAAGGTAAGGTAGAATAGCCTATGACCATCCAAATTTTGCAATTTGGGTATCTTGTACAATGTGCTTATTGTTGCTTGTATTTTCGATAGAAAGAATTAGTTGATATGACTGAAATACAAGTGGAATCATATTAATCTTGGGTATCTTGTGTAATGTACTTATTGTTGCCCATATTTTTTAGAGAAAGAATTAGTTGAATTGACTAAAATACAAGTGGAATTGTATTAATATTGAAATTGATATGAATTTTCAAACATATTTGGTGCAAAAATAAAAAATTGTTAGTAGGTGAGGGTCATGACTATCTTAAAAAGGTTTTAAATCAATGACCCACCATCCTAATTCTATTTGGTGAGTGTTTTAAAAGCTCAAGTTCAACATTCTAAAAGCACTTCTTTTATTGGTTGAAGCTACAACTAGTTCAAACAAGCATTTATTCACAACTAAGCCCATCTAAACCAATATGTATTAACCTTTGAGTGCCCTGCAACCCAAAATATAGCCTTTTCTAATTTTTCTTGGCCAAATGGCCTTCTAATTGTGGCTCTATTAGTGGGAAAAATGTACAAGGATTAAAGGGTATTGAAGTAATACTACAAAGTGGGAGATGGGGTTCCACACATCTTACATTAGAGTAGGGGCCACAATTTTTGCTTGTTGTATAGGGAAAGCCAATTTTGGTTTAGGGTGCACATAGCCCAGAGACCGGGAGCACTAGCTTGCGGTGTGTGATTCACAACTTTTAGGGGTCCAATGATCAATCTAGGAAACATAAAAAAAAAATTGGAAATTAGATGGTTGTCAAATAGTTGCCAATCCTACCCCTATCAACAAAATTCAAAGCAAGAGTCCGCATGTATTCGTTTATGCAAATTTATAAAGTGTGAAACCCATCCACATTTTGTTCTTCAACTAATTTTCAATGTCCCTTTGACCATTATAATCTTCAAATCCATATAATGAAAACTTCCACAATTTTGCCCAAAGTTGCCCTTTGTAATCCAATTTCAATAGCCAACTTTTGTAGATGTCATTTTGAAATTGGCAAGGCCAAATTCTTTGACAAAAGGCAAGAGCACATAAGGGGTGTTTAGAGGTTAATTACACCTTTATCAACCTTAAATTGTCCATAAATAGATGTGAACTTGATGTTAATCTTTGACAGAATCAACCAATAGTTTGCTCAAAGAAAATGACTTACACACTCTACAAAAATGAGTGATTGACACAAATGGGAGGGCCCGGCCTATAGATGTTAGAATTGGGTGATTGACTATATTAGGTTACTCTACTTTATATTGAACTAAGTATTGGCAAGAGTTTTTTTTAATTCAAAATTTTTTACTCTTTGGCCTTTAATAATATGCTTTGTGGAATATCTCTCCCATATTTTTTAAAGGAAATATTTTGGTTTCTCTTAAAATGCTCAAGGTAAAGATGTGCCTTTTATACAACTTTTTATTTATTATAGTGCCACTATTTTATTTCAAAAGAAGTGTATAGTATCATTTGTTGGTATATCCATGCTCAGATATTTTGAAAGATATCATGGTCTAATCTCCAAAATAAATTGTTGCATTCAAAGTATTTGAAGTAGTTGTCCCATCCTACTATTTGGGATATTAGGGTCATTATAAGTTAGTAGGCTGCTTTTCTTTTCGAGTTTCTTTTTGACAATTGAATGGCCCATCGCACATCTTCAAGAAATCTTCAGCAAGACTCACGAGATGGAATTATTAAATTTCTAACTTTTCCCCATTTCCAAATATGATTGATTGAAAATCCTAGAAATTAGAAACCAGATCCACTGTCGACTACTTGAATTTTCTCTGAGTGTATAAAGGGAAGCTTTCACATATAGTTCTGAGGACCTACCTATATCAATTATTTTGAAAAGAAAAGCAAGAGAATAAAACACTTGCTTTTGTCAACATCTAGATGTCTCTAGTATTTCCATTTTGTGTTTCATCGGGATTTTCTTATGATTTTGTACAATGCAAGTTTTCTATTAACATATTCTGTAGGAAAACAAATAGAAGGTTGAGAATATTTTTTAAATGTCATTTTTTGATTAAGTTTATTCCAAAAAATATTTGTCTCTCATTAGACATATAGGTGAGGATGACACGGCAAATACTATGGATTCACCCAAATAAATTTGAATTTGAGTTTGAAATTCCATGTTTGGTGTCAGGACGCTAGTCCAATTGCCATTTTATAGTGTTATTTTTTAGTTTTGTAGAATATGAATGTTGCCACACGATTCCTCCAACCTTATCTTTGTCACCACATTTTCCGCCCCAAAAATTCCCAACACAAGGTAGAAACATCCTTGTACCTAATCCTTGTTCTATAGAGTGCCCTTAAAGTGTCCCTAGAGTTCCATTCATGTGTCTTATACATGTTTAACTGTGATTTATTGACGCACTTGAAGGACACATACTGAACTCCGATTTGCTGATAGTTGAATTTTGCGCAGTTCAGATTTGGATGCATCTATAGGTCAGTTCTAGTGGTCTAGAGACCCACCACTTTAAAAAATTATAAAAATTACATATCACATCGAAAAAATCTATTTTTTTTATATTCGTGATTTCTCTTGTTAATACTACAAAATATTAGTTTTTAGAAAATAGGCCTTCAACTATGTTGAATTCCTTATTGTGACGGTTTTGGGTGCCTTCACCTTAGCCATTGTAGAACCATAGATTTCACAATTTATGTCTCCAAGCAAATTCACCCCCCCCCCCCACCACCACACACACACACCAAATGGCTAATTTGAAGGTTATTTGTGTAGTATAAGAACTTAAATTTAATATAGAAAATGAGCACCTAATATCAAAGAAAAGGAGAAAAAAATCAAATTGGAGTTGTTCCATTGAAGTTGACATTACCAAATCAGGAGCTTATGTTAGAATTGCCGCAAAGACCAATTTGGATGATCAAGTTGTATGTTCATCACAAAGTTTAGACCCTACGGTTTGTCAACAATTATCATGTGGTTATTGTTGTTTCATGGGTTCACACGTTAATTACAATTTATCGCATCATTACAATGCATTACTTCACATTGTTACAAATTGTAATTAACATGCAAACCCATGAAACAATGATAACTACATGATAATTGTTGACAAATCGTAAGGTCTAAACTTTATAATGTTGTGAAGACCAATTCAATGATTTGCTGCAAAACCAAATTGTAGAAAGTTGGAATAAGAAGAAAAATTAAGAGATAAAGAATTTGGACAAAAGCTTAAAGAAAAAAAATAAGAATGCTAATTGGGAGATTCTCAACCCTTGAGGCCATTAAGAATGACGTGTAGAATGCAATTAGGCTTAGTCTAAGGAATTTGCAATTCAGAGTATTTATATTGTATTGTCTAGTAGGAATTGGAAAGGCTAGTTCATAATTCTATTTGAATTCTCTCTTGGAACAAATTTAATATACTATTGGGTAGTTGTCACATTAAAAATTATTCAAATCTACAGTGGCTAGTTCCTAGCATAGGAAATGGGCTTGAAACAACACTCCAATGTAGCTGAAAAATATCTAATGGAAAACTTGCCCTTAAATGATTGGTTTTCAAGCCTTTTGTTATGTTGATTTAACAATGAATGATGGAAAATTCTTCTATGGAGGACAGAAGTACAATTGTTTATTCTTGGAATTTAGTACATAAAAGAGAGATCTTGCATAGTAGTTTGACCTCCAATGAATATTTTTGTTTTTTTTAAGTATATGACTCACACAGTATCAAAAGGAATGGTTTTCTTGGTCATTAGTCCATCTTTTAAAGATTAACTTTGGAAGGACAGGATGGACATTGTAGAAATCATCCTTTTCAATACTATGTGAATCATTTGCTTCAAAAAAACACATTCATTGGAGGTCAAACTACTATGCAAGTTCTCTCCTTTTCACACAAAATGCTAAGGATGAACATCTGGCATCTGCACTTCTATCTTACATAGAAGGATTATTTGTCATCCATTGGGTGCTTAGTATCTACAACAACTTTACAGGGTTGCCCACAACCATTATTGTGTCATTTTTAATTGTCACAAAAATGATAGCTAAGCCCTTCTTAATCTTTTAGAGTTTGAATTTTTTTTTTAAAATTTGTATATTTTTGCTTATATCTTTTTAAATATATATTATTTACCTCAATTTCATCAAATTCATTCTAAATTTTTTTAAAGGCCTAAGCATTGGTTTAGATGAATGAAAAGTTTTGTGGTCAAAAGAGCCCTTAGAATTTCTATGTTCATTGTCTTGAACTAAGACATTAGAGCAATAAGGGGTGAAATTGCCTTCCATATCCATTTTTCAATCCTTTAATTATGGCAAATCATCACCAACATTGACATTTTAATATCATGTATTCTAATCAATTATTGTATTATGCTATTTAAAAAAAAATGGCATACAAAAATAACAAAATATTAGCAAATAAATTATAAATGTAAAAGAAAAAATAAAATATTGGCAAAGATATTTTATAAATAAAAGCACCAAAACAATCTTGAGGCAAGCAAAGTGTTCTATAACTCATCAATCTATATGCTCGATTTTCCAACAACTTGATAACCCTTAAAAACCGATTTTTAAATTTTTGTCCAATATTTTAATTTTTGTAGTGATAAAAACTTCAAAATTCAATATCTCTTGTCCTACTAGTCAAAATGTGGTAAAACTTGCTTTGTGCACTCACATTCCTCAAGTTTTTTTTTATGAAACTAAGCAAACCCCTATTGGCTCCAATGGTTTAAGAGATCCAAATGTATGTTTCAAAAAATTAAAATTAGTCTTATACTTCAATAGTCTAGATTTTTAATCCCTAAAGAATAGAGCCTATTACCATGTAGTCAAACTTGAAAGTCCCTTACTCTATCTCCTCCATTTCTTTGCTATATATGAGTAAAATCTTTTGGTTTTATTCTTCAAAGATGAAATCTCATGCCTATCTATTATATATGATACATTAAATTCTTAAAATTATCATGGATTTTAAAAAAAATACAGAAAAATTTGTATCAAAATACAAATTATGGTAAAAATTTGAAATTTTCATAACAAAAGAACATATTAGTGTAGAACAATGTGTTATAAAGAAAATTTCCATGTCATTCTATATTTAGAAACATGGTTATAGATCCTCAATTTCAAACTTCACTAACATGATTATATTTTAAAGAATTTTTCAAAACTTCAAAGTATAGTGGAAATTATACTTTAGAAGTTTCACTTTGTTAGTTTTGCTCAAAAGCAAAAGAAATCATTTTAAATGTCAAAATCATATTTCAAAAAGAAATAACAAAATATTGAGGTACATTGTACATTGTTCCATTTTTTGATAATCTACTCCATATAAAATCATAATCAACAAAAATGTCTTGAATTTAAGTCAATGATGTGAATATAGAATCAATAAAGTTGCACACAAATTGAATGAAAATAATACATTCTTCAATATGCACATCAATTCTTAAACATGCACAAAAATCAAAATTTTAACCATCTAAAGGACACTTTTTGTTCTTGGCATCCTTTGAGGGTCAAGTGTTCTGAGCAATTAAAAAAAACTAAGGAATATTTTGGTAATATGTTCTTTTTATACAATGGATGAAATTGTTGAATTATTACAAAATCTTTAATTTGGAGGTTATTGCTCCATTTTAGATCACTAAATGAGTTGCCGTCCATATTTTGTTTGTTGTATCTATGCATGGGGATGTAAAAAATTTCACAACTCCAACAATGATTGCTCTTTGCTTTGCCTAAAATAATGAAATTAAAAACCATGCAATGTTAGTTAGACAACAATTATGCAAGAATTTTTTTTGTTTATAGATGACAGTTTAGAGAAGCAATCTTTGGTGGAGTCTTGAAGCTCTTTACATCCACACATATAATTGAAATATGAAAAATATTGATGATAAACTTTTTATTCATCTAGATGCACATACATTCTAAAGTAGAACAATATTCTTTTCAATCACCAGTGTAAGGATTCCTCTCTAATAGAATATGATGAGTAGTCCTCTATGTTTAAGAATGTAATGCAATCTACTTTTGAGGACAATAAACTATAAATATTGTGTTTTCATTGACATGAATTTTTAACTCCTAAAGGACCAAGTGTGTATTCAATGTACCCAAAAAATCTTGGGTAGATTCCTACAAAGTCATTGTTGGTCAAATGTTTATGAAATTTAGACACAATGTGCGAAATTTAGACACATGTACCTCCTTGGTGAATTTTCTTTTGATCAGGTGCCTAGAGCAAAAGTTATGCTACTTTGAATTTGGGGTTAGTTTGGGTAATTTGGAAATCTTTTAGGAATCTTTTGCAAAAAATTCATCAACTTTTGAAATTTGGTATATATATAAATAAAAAATATGACATACAATTGTCCCCAAAAAACAAATTTTAGTCCTCAAATCACATTCTAAGAGGAGTCAAACTTTGTTAGCTATGTTGAGGCGGTTCTAAGAAAAAACATTTTTTCCTAACTTCAAGTCCTTTCATCTTGTAATCTTGTAATCTGTGAATGGCATTTTTCAAACATTTGTCTCTAACTTTTCATTTTTGGATTTCAAATAAAAAATTTCCCCATTGCACAAGAATTCATCAAAAAAAGACAAGTGTATTGCCAATTCACTTAACCTCTATGCATTGCAAGGTGATTTAGAATAAGCTAGATTCCATATTTTCTTCTAAAATTTACATAGTGAACTTAATATCACCTACTTATGAATGGTCAAAATCTTCATTATCGTATGAAGCAAAAAATTTACTATAAAAGGGCTTAAAGTTTGATGATTGTGTTTCACATGAATAAAAAGATTTTTTTTCTAAATTCAAACATTATAATCTTTCATTCCGCATGCTGAAATTTTTCTACATTTTGGTAAAATTCTTTACTTTAATTTTGTACAATTGAAGTTAAAAAAATTCAATTTTCATTTTCGAATAACATACCAAAACCTTGGAGTTTTTGACAATGTCTCCTTGGAAGAAAAAAAAAGGTCCTTTAGGGGTTAATCAATATAGGACATAACAATTAAGTAGTTGACTAGCCAAAGAAGGTATATAATATAGTTGCACCTATCATTGTATGAATAAACTTTTGAGCATGGTTTTAGTTTTTAAACTATCTAAAATTTTGTAGCTTTTGTAACTCAAAAGAAAATTTGAGATTTTCTTTACAAGCATTTTATAGACAATGTATAAATAAACTATGAATTTTCAATGTTCTATATAAAGATAAATCCAAAACCAAGATTAGACTTTCATCATCAAAAAGTTTATATTTCATGCAAGAATTTTAATGGGATAGATTTGCAAACATGTCAAAATTAATTGTAGTTATTATATTCCAAATGTCACTAATATGAGCTTTTTGAAGCCAATTGTAGGATTTTGGTGGAACAAAATTTTAATATACACCACAAATTTAAATAAAATGATTAGTGTTTACAAAATTTTCTCTCATAAAACATAAGCCTAATGCATTATGTTCATCTTCCAAAATATAGACTTAGGGATTGACCCTAGAAAAATATTGTGAACTTTGAGGACATGATGAATAACATTTTAGATAATTGTAGGAACAAAGAATGCACTTAAGCAATCAATAATCATATCATTTTTGTTTGACTACCAAGGTAAATGATCTAGTCACCTTTGTTTTGGCTAGCAATATATTGCCAAATGACATAATACCCTTTTTTAAATGCTAAATTTGGACTAAAATCTTATTTACTTATTGCCAAAATTTTCAAACAATTTGAGTGATTTTCATCCATTTTTAGTGATATTCCATCCAATTCACTCCTTTTCATTGAGTTACAACTACAAAACAACATCATTTATAGCCACTCTAACACCTTTGTGATGGAGGGATATCATAAAGTGTTTCAACCTTCCAATAAATGTGGGATGCTCGGTGAGATGTCTCTAATTTTAAACATGGCTCACCATGGTTGTAAAATAATAAAACACTTTGAGGTCTTTAATGAATAGTTTTGGGTCTTTTTGAAAATGCTTCAAACATGCACCTATAGAATACTTTGAGGTTTGACTTTGAAAATTCATAGAAAATACAAAAATCCTCCAAAAAGTCTAATCTTTTTAATTTATGATTTCCAATTATCTACAAGTAAAAAACAATCCATAATTGAAATTTTGACTTCATCTATGCACAAAAGCCTAAAAGTTTAAGTGAATGGTTTTAGGTATTTCTATTGCAATCATCTAGTCCTTTGAGGGTTAACCCCTAAAGTTCCTTCACTATGTTTTCACCGAAAACACTCCAAAACTGCCATTTCTAGTATAAGTACCAAATTTTTGAAAAAAAAACTTTTATTCACACATATAGGTTATTATAGTATTTTGACTTAAAAACATGTGGGAAAATTTTCAAAAATCTTCACTATGTGGATTGTAAGATATAAGCATTCAAATTCACTAAAATCATTTTTTTGGCCCTACAAAAAATAGGGCAGCTGCACTTCACAAGCTCACTTTCCTATGAAAAAATGTCCAAAATGGTGGTTACTCTTTAAATTCTTTTTCCTAGACAAGTTGGTCAAATGCTTGAAAATTTTCAGATCACTTGGAATTGTACAACATATAAGAAAAAAATAGTAAGTAGACAATAGTAGAGAATGATTTAAAATATTAAATTGTTAAGGATTTAATTGTAGAATTGAAAAATGCCAATCCCAATGGTTGAAATGTTGTTATAAACAATCTACATTCTATGATTTTATTGGGTCATAACTTTTGACTCGTATTTCCAAATGTCATGAAATTTGGTGCATGTAAAAGATATTCCTTACCCCCACCTTCTATTAAAATTTTAGCTTAAAATATGCAAACCTCTAGCCACATATACCCGTCCAAAATTTATATACAACAAAAAAACGCATGCTGGGATTAAATCATTGTGTATTTAAGCCATAAAAGATACAACTCCCCAAACCAAGGTAGTCACCTAAATTGCTATGATTATTGAAACAAACAGATGCATTCATTGTTTTTACAATGAAAGATGAAGTCATCCATCAAATACTTTCAATCCTCAATGTCTTTCAAAGGTTAATCTTGTAAGGTCTACTTGACGACTTCACTATAAATTGTAGAAACAAAGACTACACCTATTGGTCCAATAATCAGAGTGTTTTGGTAACTACCGTACCCTTAGATCAGATTCATTAGGCCCAATATGAAATGAATTATTCTTAGACATATTTTTCATTTAGTACGTGAACTTGTATTTTCTTCAAATTTCATTTTTTTGTGATATGTAATGTTTTACTATCACTTTTGATCCTAAGCTCTGTTTTTTACATGTCATTAGGCTTCTTTTTATTGTTAATAATTTTAGACATTGATGTAGCACAAGATGATTACATTCTCTTCTTTTTTGCAATTTGCGATGATTCTTTTGATGGAAATGTTGTAATTTGTACAAGATACTTGGGATTGTTGTTTGTGAAAATTTTGAATTTTTATGAACTTGGATAATTTTCATTAGCATTTTCTACACTATTAAATTATACCACCTTATAATTTTTAAACATTTCAGTAGATGCCATTTTGAATTATTCGAATCTGAATATAGCGTAGGGTTAATTCGCCATCTGATGAAAGTTAGAATGAAAGTCATCGACGAAGGATCGAATGAAAGTCATCGAAGAAGGGTCGAATGAAAGTCATCGACGAAGGATCGAATGCAATTCAACGAATATCATTCATCGAATTCCCCTGCAGTCGGGAACGAACTCGCTTGCAGCAGAATCTCAAGCGAGAACATGCTTGCTTGCTTCTGGCGTTAGGGTTTGTTTCGGAGACAGTTCTCTTTCTGTTGCAGGGTTATTAGCAGTTCGAGCTTGAGGTCTTGAGGATTCGTTCTGTTTCTCTTCCCTTTGGTAGCACGATCATCTTCAGCGACCATGGTGGCCACTGCAACCATGGTGGGAGCCATAATGGGCTTGAGCTGTCAGTTCTACTCGAACGGAGTGCGCAAGCTTCCACTCATGCGCCGTGAGTCTTGTCTCCCTCTTGGCGGATTCTATTTTCTCCTGCGTAGAATAAAACAGCTTTAGTTTAATTCAATTTGATGTTGGTTTCGTATACAGATCCGTGGGAGCACTTGCTTGCGATCGGATTGGGAGCTGGGTTTGGGAATGCGGTGGCGAAGTGGGAAGTGCGTTTGGAAGAGGATCTTGATAAGAAGTTGTCGGAAGTTCAGACTGCCAACAATAAGCGTTATATTGGTATACAATGCGGTCCGCCAATTGTGTGATGTTTTTGTTCGTTAATGCAAATTGTTCAGGAGCCCTAGTCCACGCACACATTTAGCTTTCTTTTTTACGAGTTGAAGGATTTGCATTCCGCTCCTTAGGTCGGAATGCCCGTTTCCGTCGCTTTTAGCATTTCAGCGCAAGACTGAGGGAAAAACTGAATTCAGAATTTGAAACTGAAAAAAAGAAAAATTGGACTGAAAATGTGTTTCGCGTGAATTTTTCTGAATCAGAATTGTGAGGATGTACATTTCTAACTTCTTGAGGGGCTATTTTCACATCCCATGGGAACTTAATTCGTCACCTATTTGGGGGTCTAGTTTCGTGGGAGCCCGTTGTAAGTGATGGTTTTCTTTACATCACTTTTCGAACAGATTCTTATGTATTTTTAGGGTGCAGCTTGTTGATGGAAATGGGTGTCTTCTTCCCAAAATGTCGAAAGGTTTCTTTCTGAAAGTGGAATTGAGGAGGTGCTGATATTGATGTTGGGATGTGGCAGGTACCATGAGGAGCGTTGAAGATTGATTTTCTTGTTTTCATCTTGGAAAATTATAATCCTGTGTATTGTGAGATAGCTGGTACTCATGGTTTGTGTTCTTCAAACGTACACCCCTTGCCTTATTCTGTAAAACCTGCAATCGCGAGTGTTTACTCCAGATGCTTCGTGCCATCAGTGGGGGGTTTGTATCGTTTTGACTGGGTCCGACATTTTTTCCTGCTGAACGAGAGCTGGTAATAATCATTGTGGGGGAGACAAGAACTAATTGAAGCAACCATCTTTCTGGACACCTCTATCGTGTGTGCAGTCGTCTTTTATGTTGATATCGTGATGATTTCCAATTGCTTAATCCTGAATATGTCTGCCATGCATGTGGATTACGTGTCTTGGATACATATGTTCTGTGGATTACCAATACCATTTTGCACCGATTTGTATGCTCCAGTTGTGGAAGTCGAGGTTATGGAAAATCAGTCGTGTTCTTTTTGCTAACATTGTTGTGCTGCAACGGAAATCCTGGTATAGGGCACTTTGAGCTCAGCAATGACACTTCCAGACTAAGGATGGCTATAATCCCTGACTGCTTTGTAACGAATGTGATGTTTTATGTTTGTTTAGATATGTTTCACGCCCCAGATCCTGCCGCTTGGAGATGGTGAAATAGCTTGTCCTTTCATACATAACTCGGAAAGTGGGCTATTGTATTTTGAGGAAGCATAATTTCTCTCACTGAAGTGACCAGTATTAGCTAGCTTGAGCACAAGCCATTGCATGCAGTTGAAACAGGTGATAGTTAAGCCTAAAATGTTGAGTGGCGCAATTTCCCCTAATCGTTATGCTTAGTAAGCCTCTCCATCTTGTGGGTCCTCCGATGCAAGGCAACTGAGAGTGAGGCTTATACCCTTGTGCATATTCTTCTTACATCATTGAAGCCACTGAAGAGAGGGCCTAACCTAGACTTACACTGTAGTAGACTGTGAATGCTGCAGGGGTGATGACACATATGAATTCTAGGCAATTGGAGAAGCTGAAGTGATCCCAGTTAGTGATGTTTGCATGACAAGTTTGTTTTGGGATAGGGAAGCTTTTCTGTTATTGTTCTTCCAAAATAAATCCATGGTACTTCTATAGTTTTTCAATAGAAACCACAGATTTGTTTTGAGATATAGGAGATCGATCTTATACATGTGTTGTGTAGCTATTTATGCCCAAATTACATATTTAACCCTTGATACAAAACTTTGATGTCCTTTGTATTCAATTCCAACAATATCCTATGATTCAAGTTCAAGAAATTCTCAACCGAATACTCCGTTTTTGTTATTAGTAGTTTTTATGTAGTTGTGGGTTGAATTCTTCACCTTTGGTTGGTTGGAGCATGGTATATAGTCTTTTGAGCATTGGATTCTTTTGCTTTAAGGTATTCAAACTAGCTTCAATTGTTGTCCGTCAAGTTGCAGAGAGCCAATATTGAACTTAATTTGGAACAAGTATATTTGGAAATCTTGGGTTTATTTTAAAATAAAGGGAGTAAATTGTAGTCTCATTTTGTTTTAAATTTTAATTGACACACCTTTTGTGGAATTATAGCTCTTTTGCTTGAGTAGTATTGGAATGTACTTCTAAGGTAGCAACAACTAACAAATTATTATACCCTTCTAGCAAGAGAAAAATAATTCTTAGATACTTAGAATATAAGCTATGAATTTTTAAAGAGGTGATTGTAAATGCACCTAATATCGACAAAATAGCGATACTATATCAACACGATATCAAATGTAAGACATCCTTATGATTATCAATCACATCTATTCAAGATTTTTTAAGATTTTAGAGGTGACAATTATAGGTATAGTGACGGTTTTGGATGATGCTACCTTAAGTATTGCAAAGTACTTAATCGGGCCCACCAAAGATGATTTAGTAATGAAGAAGGATGACTAATGAATTTCATTTGTTCATGTGGATAAATTGAAAGGAGACATGTGCCTAAATTGCAAAAATCAAAAGCCAATGGATAGTCTAGATTTTTCAACTTAAACAAGAAATAGTACTCAAAACATAGTCATAGTAGTAATAGTAATGATTTCTAAAAATAAAAAAATTTAACAAATAGTACAAGTGTTTTTTAGAATTATCCATTATGCTTAAATTTGACACCATACAACTAAAATATATGATAATTTTGTAGCTTCTGAGACATATAGGTGTACATAATGATCCAAATTGAAAATGTCATTTATCATTGGATCCAACTTGATATAATAAACTTTTGTCACTATTGGATGCCTTAATCTATGCACCATCTATATCAAATACAAAAAAAAACATGTTATAGTTATAGTTGGATCACCTCAATTTTCAAGATTAAATAATAGTATATCAAATAGACTATTTGTGATTCAATAGAAAAACTTAACATTATGTCCCATAACCTATTCATAGCTCTCCAGATTCACAATGAATAATCCGGAGAATAATCTTTATATAAATATCAAATTTGAATTAGTTCATAAATCACATAAATCACATATTAGTCTAAATCCACATGAATATTTAAATGATTAGGGTTTATTTTATTTGGGATATTAGATATATTATAATATTCGATTATTTTTCTTTTTAATGAAACTAAGATGGAGAGTCCAATACCATAACTATACTCTATCACATTATCTACCATACCTGGCAATTAAATTCAACATTTATCCTTGCCAAATAATAAATTAATGTTGTCAAATGTGCTTTGGCTATGCCTAAAAATAGAAAGATTTATTTTTTCCATCTATAGTTTTTTTTTGAAAAATAAAATTTTTAAATTATAGTATCTATTTTTATAAATATTTTTTACAAACCCTAACCACTTTATATAGTAGTAAATTATCAAACTATAGGAGAACTATTGATCTAATGAATACAAAATATACTTTACTAATAATTGTGTATACTCACATACAATTTTTATTGAAGTATTGCAATGAATATTATTTGATAATTCATTTGTATACTTGTATACAAATCAGTGTATGGCAGTAGTAGTGGAAAAACAACCTACTATCCTTTAAAAACACCAACAACAAATTGTTGAGAAGTTTGGGGCCAAGTAGGAAAAAAATCAAATGAAAGTAACCAAGGATTCACCTAGACAAGTTTGTCAAATATCAATACAAATACATATGTAAATATGATTGTAGATATATAGGGATACTCATATTTGTATATGTATAAACATGCATTCATATGATTGAATATACATGCAAATATGGTTGTTGATATACTTTAGGTAATAGTTATCCTCAATCTTTTGGTATCAACATGAGTTGACACTACAATAAGTACAATAAGCTACTATAAGATTTGTATAAAATAAATGAAATCAATTGTGCCAAAAAATCCCTGAAATCAAATAACAGAAATACCTAATGGAAAAATCAAGTATACAACTAAATGTCAAAACAACAAAAATTTCCACCAAAGCCAACTACGTAAGCCGTGAACAATTGTAAAATTGGTTATAACACCTTTTACAAACAATGTTAAACATTGACAAGATTTAGTTGGCTACCAAGCCCTATGCCATGAATCAATTAAGATGCCAACAAATTTAAAATGCCTATCACAAACAAGAAATGCCCATTATAAATATAATATTTTTATTCTTTTAAAAAGCCAAATTTTTTAAATATTATTTTTAAAAAACTATTTAAAAAAAATTAATTCAAAGATAAACCATAGAATCTATCTTCACCTTATTATAGAATTTGAAACCTCAAACTTTGAAAAATAAAATAAAATAAATACTTGACTTCAAGTTTGTTGATTGAAGCTTTGGACACATTACGACTAAGTTACTCATATCCACTCAAAGACACGACACGATCACCACCCTAGTCAGCCCCTTGCAAGAGATGATTTTTTGAGTTTTCCTATGGAAGTCTATCATTTAACCCTAAAAAGACGCACCCCCTGACCAAGATAGATAGTCACCAAAAATATCCCTATTGTTGAACCAATAGGAACATTCTTTGTTTGTACATTGGAGAATGAAATCATCCATAGAACATTCTTGATCTTCAACCTCCTTCAAGGGTTAACTTATATAAGGTAAAGCAGCCCATTGTGGTCAGAATTTGGAGTCTGCCCTCATGCCACTGTTGAAATTTTTCAAATTTTTTCCCACGTAAAGACAAGTGTGAGAAATAGTGAGAGCAATTGAAATTCTATTTTTCAGACAATGTATGAATTTGTTATGAATTTTTGAACTGATCTATCCAAAAGAGTCAGTAGGCTACCTGATAACCAACAAAAACTATATCTAATATGTTCATCATAATCACCTAAAGCAGTCACAATAATTTCTAATGTGGAAGGCCCTGGAAAAGTCACATTCTACCATGATTTACACTAAACAGTTGGGTGCTCCTAATGAGGTCACTAATCACTCCATGGGTGTCAGGTTAGGCATTGATTATGGCTTGAAAAACTGTCATGGGGTTGTTAGGTGTCCACTATGGGTCATCTGACCACAATGGGATGTTTTACCTTAATTTGAAATAATTCTGCCCTTCCAATTTATGATGTTCATAAGATATATTTGTAACTCTACTTAAGAACATGGAGGTGGGTACTACATTCCATTTATCATGCAAGTTAAGTTATTAGTAGAAGTCATGACCATGAGTGGTACTAATTCAAAGTTTAAAGTCAGTCAAGGTACTAACTTAACCTTAGTTTACAGCACTTCCCATTTGATGATGGTGTCCTTAACTGCACTTGGGATTCATTGAAAGATGAGTTAGATCTCTGACCCTTTTTTCCATTTTAAATTGCATTTGGTGTGTGTTGAAAACAAAACAAAATAAGCAATTCAGTGGCTTGCATCACGTGAGAAAGTTTTATTAATCCTTAGTGCTGTTGTCACAGTGAAAACAAAAGTAAAAGTAATTTTCTAATTTTTTTTAGTTAAAAAATAACTCAAAAATGCATAACTTTCTCCCCATTTGTCGAAACGCCACAAAACCAAGCTGCTGCACCCCTCCTTGTCAAGGGCTTTCCGACGGTACCAAGCACGCGACCGGAAGACACACGGTTCGGGAGATCTCAATGTGACAAACAAAAATAACTCAAAAATGCATAATTTTCTCACCATGAGTCGGAATGCCACGAAACAAAGCTTGTGCACCCCTCCTCGTCAAGAGCTTTCCGACAGTACCAAGATTGTGACCAAAATATAAGAAAAAGTAATTTTCTAATTTTTTAGAACCAAAAATAACTCAAAATGCACAACTTTCACACCATACGTCCAAATGCTACAAAATCAAGTCAGTGCATCCCTCCTCGCCGAGGGCTTTCCAACGGTACCAAGCACGCGACTAGGAAATGCACAGCCTAGGAGATCTCGACGTGACAAACATACAACTTGATTCAATGTATAGATTTAAACAACATGTTGAGCCCGAGGAATTTGGATTGGATTCCTTAGGTTGAGTTTTCAAAGAATCTTCAAGAAAATTCCTTCAGCATTCAATGACATGTGAACTTCTTTGGTATCATTCTCTTTGTCTTGACAAGATACGCCTGTCAATCTGAATCTGGGGGGGTGAATTACAATTTGAACTTGTAGTTTTTGCATTGCAAAGTTTGATAATTTTCTTTTGAGTAGTGGCTTTTAGATTGCCTATGGACATCAAGAGGGTAGAAACTCATCATTGATTGGTCATTTGAACAAGCTATGTGATGTCCATTTAACCTCTAAAGGTTTTTTACTATATTCTCAACAAAAATGCTCCAAAACTAATATATCCCAAACTATCTTACATTAAGAGGATGTCTCCAAAAACGCAACTACACAAGCAAAATTTCAATTTTTTTGGAAGAATTCAATTTTTAAAGAATCTAAACCCTAAAGGGTGAACACAAAGTTTTACTTTTCTAAATTAAGTACCCAAAATATAAATTAATATAAAATAAATCTCATAAATTTACTTTAGGATTTGGGTTAATAGATAGGATCTTGTCTCTTGAACACATAGTGAGGAGAGGTTACATGTGAACCTTTGCCTCAATTCAAATTTAAACCCAATTAATTTTTTTTAATTCTCCCCCCCTCCATACCCATTCCAAACCTAATCCAAATTAAATATTTTTTAAAATTCTCAATCCCAAACCCATATCCAATCCAAACCCAATCCAAATCCAAACCCTAACCTTAACCCTAACCCCCCTCTAATTTATAATTTCAAAATGATGTGGGATTCTACAATTAATATGGGATTTTGTATTCCTTGTTTGTATTTGTAGTATGTATTTGTATATATCTTTTGTAGTCATACTCATACTCATATCTGTTTTTGTATCCATATCCAAATCTGTCAATTTGTATCCATATTTGTACATGTATTCATATTTGTATCACAAATCGACAGCTTGGAAATAGGTTTTAGTTTTTTTCTTGTAAGAAGATCTATAGTTTGGGATTTTTCAAAATTGAAAGTGAGGGGGGGCAAGGTGGGGTGTTTGAATCTTTTTACCAAATAGCTTTAAAATTGATCTAAAATGACCATTTTTAGTGCATTGAGTGAAAATTGGGAAAAAAATTCCCTTTTCAACCACACACTATTTCCCTACACTACTATGAGAATGCGTGGAAAAGATTCAGCCTAGTTGACTTCATATATTGCAAGATATAAGCCTTCAAATTTAATGGAAAAATAGAGAGCTTGCCCAACTCGTTGACTTTTCTATTGGCGTGTTGTCCAAATTGCCTCTAAACTTTCGATTCACGCATCCAATTGAAAAAAACATATATTTTCAGAAAACTTTTATTGGTTTTGTGAAAATATAACTGCTGAAAATAAGATTTAATTTGTTAAAAATGAAGTAGCGAAGGCCCACTTTATTCTCTTGAATCTCCATCACCCAAGCGCAGCGTTTGCTTTCACTCGCCGCTACTAACAGAGTCTCGGTTGATTTCCTTTCCTTTAGCTACTTAGATGTTTCAATTTGCTAAGTTTCAAAAGTCCAAGACAAAGCACAATACACTAATGTACCGCTTATGTGCAGGCTTTTTTCAAGTGTTGTTTTGATGCTCTTCAATTTATTATTGAATTGTTTTTGGGGACAAAAAATTGTGGTTATCTATTCAAAAGTGACTTTGTATGAACCTATCTAAGCCTTCATAAAACTACACAAGAGCCAATTGTTTTTTAGGGATTAAAAATTATTCTTAAAGTGCATTTACATTTATAGCTTACCTTCAATTTCTCAATGGAATATTGTTTTAATATAGACAACAATCTTTATTTGAGAAAAGGCACATATAGCCTTAGATGTATAATTCATCTGTATTTTCAAATAATAATCAAGTTTACTTGGTTTAAAGAAAATCAAGGTGTATTTTGTTCTATTTTTGCAATTAATATCCCCCTTCTCCGGTGGAAAAAAGCAAAGTCATTGATTTGAATTTTAAAAAATATCCCTCCCTTCAATGTTGTCAATCTACAAAACGTGTAGAAAAATGTGTGGCCATCAATGGTATCAATTTTGAATATAATATTGAATACCACATGGTTTATTTCATACAAATGCATATGGATACATAGGATATAAAATACAAATATATATGGATATACGAAATATAGCTAGTGGCAATATTCCATATTGAATGGCCACTAGAGGAGCTTTCCAAAAATATGAACATGAAGGGATACAAATCATATTTTAAAATAACACTCTACCATCACACTTTTGTCACAAGGTTGTGCTCAAAAGACAATGTATAAAGAAAATTTTAACATGGCACTTTTGACCAATTCAACAAATTGCATGCACTTCAATCCAAAACTTCATAAAAATCCATGGTCTTCTAGAGGCTTCCAATTCTTCATAAGTTACAATATTGTTAATCTAACATATTTTAATTCCATTCAATCTTAACATATTCTTTAAAATATTGTTCAAATGTGTATTAAGTGCTCAATTTCATTTCATTTTGAGTATGTAGGTAAAAAGTTATAGTGCAAAATGTTGTATGTTTTTCAACTCGGGCAACTTGGGTAGATTAGAAAAAATTATTTTTTTCATAAATAAAAATTTGAAATTGGTTTTCTAGATCTATGTATACGTGGAAAGCTTAGAATCATTCTATTTTAATCAATGAGTCAAAAGTTATGAGAAATTTTAGTTTGTGGGCAATTATGGAATCTTTACTCTAAAATAAACTTTGAAGTCCTTTATTTAACTCAATTTTTAATATTTTTTGAAAAAATAAAATCATAAGATGTAGATTTTTTTTAACAATACAACCATTGGAATTGGAATTTATTCCATAACTAAATTCTTAACAATTTAGTATTTGAAGCATCCTCTATTTTTTTCTATTTACTATTTTTTTCCTATATGTTGTACAACTCTAAATGATCTAAATTTTTTAAGCAGATAGCCATCTTGCCTTAAAGAATGAAATCAAAGAAGCACACCATCTTGGACATTTTTTACGTACAAATGTAACCTTGTGAAGTACAACTGCCCATTTTTTAGCAAGGCCAAAAAAGGACATTTATTTCTTCAAATGCTAATATCTTGCAATCCACATGGAGGAAAAATTTGAAATTCTATATATTTTTACTTGTACTAAAAATGGTAGTTTTGGAGCAATTTTGGTGAAAATATAGTCAACAAACTTTAGGGGCTAAATTCTTGAGAATTTAGTTATGGAATTGTAAAATGCCAATCCCAATGGTTGTAATTTTGTAATGAATAATCTACATCTTATGATTTTAATTTCTTTCAAAAAATATTGAAAATTGAATTAAATAGAGAATCCATAATTGCCCACAAACTAAAACTCTTCATAACTTTCAATCCATTAATCAAATTTGAATGATTCAAAGCTTTACACATATATTTAAATCTAAAAAAACAATTTCAAATTTTTATTTATGAAGAAAGTGATATTTTTGAGTTGCTTGCGAAGCAATGAAAATTACATATCATGCAATAACTTTTTAACCATGTAATCAAAACTATTATGAAAATTATTGCATTGCTGTGTCTTAAAGCTAATCCTTGAGCACATGTTGTATGAAGATTTCAAAAAAAAATTGAAAATCCCATTCATAGTGAGCTACCCAAAATCATTATGTTGCCAAAAATGCAATTTGGTGCTATAGGGTTAATCATTGATTTAGATTTTAAAAATTTTAAAAATAAATTTTATTATATCCTTTAAATATAACTTATAAACATCATATCCCAATTCTTGTGAATTTTGAGAAACTTATTATATTTGCCAAATCTGGGCCTATTTTTGATATAATTGCTTCAAATTATGTAGCAAGTTGACTAACTTCTTCCAGACTCTTCACCAATGAAGTCATTCCAAAAAAAATTCCCTACTAGCTATGCTAATTGGAAAATTGGAAAATCATGTGAGAAAATTTTATTGCTTTTCTATAAAATGCAAATATAACATTTGATTAACCAACGTTAGAAGGGGCCCTTTTGCTCTCCAAGAAAGTTGTACCCCCCTTTGTGTTGCATTTAGGAGAAAAGGGACTCAAAAATATCATATTCATGTTGTTGACCTTGTCAATACATGAAGAAGCTTGACTACAATATGGTATTCACATAGCCCTGCCAACCAATAACAATCATTAGATTAAATTGAATTCACCTAGGTCCAAGAGGGACTATAGCCCAATCTCCAAGGGAGAATGGTTTAGGCTGGTTAACAATGTTATGGAAAAGTAAAATGATTTCAGCCAATCCAAGATCAATCAACCAATGGCCTATGCCAATATAATTCTAAAAAATCATTGCATTCCTTTTTGGCATTTGTCTGTACCTAAGCAAGGAATTTACAAGCAATGGAGATTTCCACCTACCATTTTGTGGAAACTAGTCCTTTGGATAAACGCATTGATTTTTAGTGTTGTTAGAGCATCCCCTATTGCCCTAAAAAAATTGGCCCTTGAAAAAATATTTGAGGTGACCCCCCCCCTTGGTTGTCTTCTTGAAGTCATTCCAAGGGTGCATGTAAAAAAAAGCCCCCTTCTTTTGTGTTTGATTAATTTATCTACTACACCTCTCCTAGCTACTTTGAGGCCTCTAATTGCAAATATAAATCCAAAATTTCCAAATTTTATTATGGATGGCAAATTATAAATTTCAGCGTATTTCAAAGGGTAAAATCTGGGATGAGCTAGGGGTTGGTTCGGTATGTTAGTCTTGTGAACCCTGCATTAGATGAAAAAGGGTCACAACTAGTCATTCTATTATGAAATGGCAACCATTTCCAACTCCAGTTAAGGAATTGAGCCTATCTGCCGTTGGGGTGTGTTGAGGGAAATATTTTTCCATGTAGTGTAATTGAATTCAAAAGGACTTGAAAATTTTCTACATTTTTTTGACAGAAATGGAATTAACCTGAATTTTTTTTCAGAAAAATTCTATAAAACCTATTTTTCTCATATAAGGTATTGCATTTCCAATCATAGGGGGGTCGAATAATAAATTGTATTGAATTCCTAATTTCATGTGCATGTATGTAGAATCTGGTAATAAGGTATATGACTTGTTTCCAACTAGGGCTCCATTTGCACAAGATAGGGTGACCTATTTTCATGAATGAAGGGAATTATGATGTCAACCTAGGCCTTCATTACTATGTGATAAATAACAAATTGACACCTTAATAAAATTGCTAATATCAATTTTTAATTTGTAAGAGCTTCTTAGAAATAGGTTTGCTTATACATTAAGAACAAAGCAAATTGTAACCTATACTTCCTTAATTTCTACTAATTCCAAGCTTGATGGAAAATTAACAAAAAATAGCGCAATCTTCATTATTTCTATTTTGTCATTAGAAAAAATTACTCCCCTACCATCATTCAATTGGATATATGTTGACACTCAACAAAGTCATAAATAGGTCATATATCTTAATATCTTACTTGTTTTTGGTTAAGCAAGACCTTGAAATCTAACTTGAATAATGAACAACAAAGTTAATTTTGTAGACCTGCTACACCAAATTGGTGAGTGTGGATTGGATATGCAAAGGTAGGCAAGGCATGCTTTTATCTCAAGCATGTTTTCAACATGTGCTTGGAGTCTTTGAGCCATTGTTTGTTCTTTTTATTATTAATTCTTCAAGAAAGGATGATACTTTGGCAACAAAGACCTATTACAAAAGGTAGTCATGTAAAAATGATTTGATTTTTGAACTGATTGGTGCATTTTTATTTCTACATTGATCTTAAAAGTCATCCATTGGCTACTTTTGTGCTTCAACATTCTTACATGGTTTTGTGTTTCAACAGATTTCTGTTAGATTTTGACCGGATCAACGCGACCAAAACAACAGAAAAACGAAATTTTCTAGTAGTGGAAGAAGCCCATTGTGAATCCTTTGGTCATTAAGCATAATTATAAATATTGAATTCACAACTTTTTAAATCCCTAAATACAAATGTATAAGAAATTGGAAAAATACTTAAGAAATTGTCAAAAATTAGCATTTTCTAAAAAAATATACCATTAACCAAGTTTTTTTATTTTTTAGAATTTGTCTTATTCCTGACTAGTACTAGAGTTGCAAAATAAGTGTGAAAAAAGCATGCAAAGTCGGACAAAATATTTTTTAAAGATTGCATTGGCTTTTGACAATGAGTATCATTGTCAAGCTTCTAAGCCCCATAACTTAAAATTCATTTGTAAGGAAGGTTTAAGGACTTTGTTTGTTTTGGTGATGTCAAAAAAATATGAGGAAAACATCCAAAATCTAATACTTCAATTTAGCTACCCAAATTGCTCAAAATCTATTTTTTCTTGTAAGAAATTTTATGAATTAAGCAAAAAGAACAACAATTAAATGAAGGAATATTTCACAAGCATTTTAGTTTACTTATTTTTGAAAGGAAAAAAATACATTAGGCAATCAAAACAAAACCGTGTAGCTTCCCATTATAAATTGAAGTAGGATCCTTCTAGATTCTAATGCGGCTCTCATAATTCCTTGCACAATTCTAATGACAATCCAAACGTGTCCTTTTAGATCATGGAGTAGTACATGAACCTTTTGACATGTGTAAAAAATGCATAGCAGTGTTTATTGAATTCATGAAATAGTATTTTCAATACAATGTCAACCCTTTAAACCTCATTGATTTAGTGGGCTAGGTTCATGATCAGGTTGTCAATCTTATATTCTTATATTTACTTGAGAATGTGTCAAAAAGAATCAATGTGTTCACATATCCCCCTCCTAAAAATACTAAAATTTAACCCTTGAAGGATCAAGTAGCATTTTTTGGCAATATAGTGTCTTTGGTCATCCATTTATGCACGGAATTTTTAGATTTTTCTTTGAAATTTTATCACAATATGTGGTTGAGCAACAATGCTAGTAAATGAGCATGAAAATGTGAGCATGTAAGCCTTGAATATATATATATATATATATATCTTACAACCATTGAAGGTACTTATACCATAAACACCTATAATATAATTGTAGTATAACATAGACACCTATAACATAGGTATATAGTCTTCTAAACTCATGGGCTCATGATTCTAGGCTTACATAATAGCCTTGTGATATAGGTACCTATATTATAGGTATTTACATCATAAGCAACTTCAATGGAAGTAATACATTTACTTATATATATGCTCAAACCTCACATGTGTACATTTTTATGCTCATATACTAACACTGTTGGGTGTTGCTCCCGTGATTTAAGGAATTCACACTATTCAATAATTGATTTTTTTTTTCTTTTAAACATTGTTACAATTCCTTGTACAATGTGGTCTTTATCATTTATGGTGTTTGCAATGTATAGGTTCACAAACTACAAACTTTGTAAAGTGCAGTCTACCAATATACTGTAAGCTCTATTTAGTGTGACCTTGTATTTGTAGGAGTAACTCTATTTGAGAAGCAACACTATTGTTATTGCAGCAAGCTATTGTAGAAGAGACAAAAAGAAAAAAAACAGCTACAAATTTGAATTCAGCATCTCATGATAATTCAAATCACACCTAAATTATAGACCACACTAATTTTAACTTAGAGACAATGAAATCTCCCTTGCAGTCCTCCCAGATAAGTAGTAATTATAACGATGACTACTTTATTTTAAGTTTGTTTTTAAAATCCTCTACCCCTTATTTAAAGAGATATAATAAAAAAAAAGGATTTTCAACACCCTTGATGTAGACTCATGTAATAAACTCACAAAAAGAATTATTGTATCCTAAAGGCATTCTCTGTCAAATAATTATTTAATTTTCCAAATTTTCCAAATATTTTCCAAATATTTTGAGATATTGTATTTTAGTCTATGCCAAAAAATTGCAAAATTAATTTTCCAAAATTTCAACGACCATTTAAAATTTTAATTTATGCCAATCCTAACCACTGGATAGGTTAGTATTTTTTAAATTTTGGGTATAAATTTGATACCACTTGTAGATGTCTTGGGTGATTTTAAGTGTCTTAGGACATCAAATAAGAAGAAGTGCCCCATATGAAACCAAAAAAAATAGGGAGAGTGATTTTTTAACCCCTACACTAGTGGCCATGGGAATGTCACAAGGTTGGGAGTGAAAGATAAGCTATAGAAAAGAAGCTAACTAGGGGTAGAGGGTGGGACAAGAGTGAGCGCTCCAACTTTTTAAACCTCAGTGTTTAAATGATAACGATCCATTGTTTGATGATAATTCCAATGAACAATCATGAGCTTCTAAATGGTTTTTTAATCTACATGCTACTCCTACCTTTCACCTTTCATACATCATATGTTGGTGCATGCTCCTCGCAACACCATAAGCGCTCTTTTTGATTTTCATGGATATGGTTGTTGTATATGTATATATGCTCTTTGTTGGTTTTGACATGAAAAGGGAAGAGACATTGCATTGAGAGGATTTACTATGAAAAAGCTTAAATACAAATAGAACCTCTCTTAGTAAACGGTGTTGGACTATGCACTAAGAAAGGCTTATTCATGTCATAGAAGTATAATGTCAACTTCAAACACTTTTTAGAGAACGTTGTCCAAATTTGGCCCACCTATAAATTCCATCATGACAAGTTATGTACAAAGATGATATACCGTAAGAGAGGTTCTATGTGTAGCTACTTTATTAAAAAAAGAGCCAATGCTATTGGAACAAAGTTTTTTTGTAATGTAGTTGATTGTTGGCTTTAGATTGAAGGGGCAAGCTTGGCATTGACAAAAGCTATCATGAGGAAGTTTGAGCAACTATCTTGTTCAAAAAGCAAGCATGTACTTCAACAAAACCTCTTGTAGTGTTGCTATAAGTTTAGAATTGAAGTTTGAAAGGTTGGAATGAGGGTTTAATGGATTGGAATTGGGTTTGAAAGTCATCAATATATAATTCAATGAATACTACCATATAATTTTACACATGATAAAATATTCTTGTATTATCCTAACTACAATGTGAAGGGACACTTTTATATTGTCATTAGAATCATTAGTAGATGTCTCAAAGGGCAACTTTAGCACATGTCTCAACATCCACCTTGGGATCCTTGATGGGAAATTGTAATATTTTGCTTTGACCGCCTATGAAATATTTTTTATGTTTCTAAATGAATTGAACAAAATGTATGTAGAATATTCATTGTTTTGTTGTTCATTTGCAAAAAAATTTATGAATCCAATAAGTGCAACTATGTACAATCATCAAATGGTCGACAATGGACTTTTTATTTTAAAACATCCATAGTGTTTGCTTTGCATATCAATACACCAAAGTCCAAAAGCGGTTCTTTTTCAAATCTTGTAACGGTAGGTGGGTAGCATGACCTTTATCAATGGTTGCTTCTTAATGGGTCTTTATGATGCATCACCCTAAATTACTTCTTGAGTTAGAGAGAGATCAATAGAGACATGAAGAACAATTGATGACATACTTGGTGCTTCCCATCATTCCAAATATTGTTGCCATTTCAAAGGTAGGAATTCTAAGTCCTATTTACCACAGTCAAAGGGATAAGGAATCTTCACTTTAATAAAGCAATTTGAAGGCTCTTGACAACCAACCAAAGTGATAGGCCTTCAAATACAAAATCCCAAAATTTCCAACGGTTAATAACGGTAGCATTATTACATAACCTCATTCACGCTACCGTTATTAAATAATTTTGAAAGGGCCCACCCAAGCCATTATTATACTCAAGTGACGCTTGCATAATGATTGCTCTTACAATAGGAGGGACAAAATCAACCCCATGTTCTTGATGTCAATTCCACTATTAAACCATGAATTGGTTGTCAATGGATGCGAACCGGATCATTCATGATGAGATGTGAACTTGAGGTCACTGTAGAATAGATTCATCAACAATAATGGATGAAATTTGAATGACATCAAAACATCGAGCGTGCACAAATCTAGGATTTACGGTGTAGATTAAGTTTTCTAAGCCAAGCAGAACCTCGAGTATTTTCAGCTCCCATCTTGGTCCAATTTGTGTTATCAAACACTTTTATTTCTAGGTTTCTTACGTGTTGGAGACAAGCACACCTAGCATGTATAATGCCAACACCTATGTACTGAAATAGCATCCTATGCCTATTATGTTGCAAAAATCATATCTAATTCAGCACAAGTCCAAAAAATACGATTCAAAAAGCACTGGATGCGTCTTCCTTTCTTCTTTCTATAAAAATTTGTTTGGAAATGTTTGCTCTTAAAAAGGGGCAATTTTTGCCCCTCCTATTACATAATTTTTACCATGGAATTACGTAGGTGTGATGACCCCATGCCTGTCCACTGCAGTGGTTCAGAAGCCCCGCCTCTGCAGCCGCTGTAGCAGCCGACTCCGGATCATAAATAAGCAAGTCGTCGCCGCCACCTTTAATTTCCCCCAACGGCTCCGTTCCCAACCTTCCTGCCCCTGTTCCCCTTCCACTGTTCCCCTTCCACTGTTCCCTCTGTAGCCCAGCTTCGAGCTCCAGCTCCGTCTGCTTCCGTCCTGCGACCAAATTCCTCCCGAATGCCGCCCAAACCGTTTCCACACCAATCCAGGGCAGTTGGGTTACGCGCCCAACTGGCATCCCTCCCTCCCTGCAATCTCTCACAAACCAGATCCTCACTTGGGTGACGAATTTTCATGGATTGCGGGTGTGTATGCAGTTAGTTACAGCTGATGAATCGATGAAGTTTGCAGCAAGTTTGCAGCCACGGACTCACCTGAATCCATGCCGAGAATTTTCGTTTCGGGAGTATTAGGTTTGTGGAATGCGCAATTACTTCGCATTCGTGGTCGCTTAGAAATTCTTGAAATGATGGATTGATCGTTTTTTTAAATTTTTATGAAAGGCGCTGTACGACGACCACGACGACGACGTTGGCTATGGTCTTCTCTTAATTCGCTTTCTGTCTACGTTGAGGTTATACGAAGAAGTGTGTATTTCCTTGTGGAGAGCGCGATCTTGAGTCAGGAGATTAGGCATAGCTTTTTCTTGGACTGTTTAAATAGGACACTGTGAAACGGAATTGGTGTCGCGATGAGAGGAGGGTGAATTGGTTTGTGGAGTGAGTGGTGAATTGCGTGGACGGGTTTGGTTTGTGTGTAGGGGAGATGTCGAATGTCGATGTGTAAGGACTTGGTGATTCCTGTGGTGGGAAGAGTAAGCCCTTGGGGATGGAGATCGATACTCGGGATGTGGCTGCATTTGGGGTTCTCGAGAGGAGCCCCTTGCAGCAGAAGCTCACGCAGATGTATAAGGTAGCGAAGAAGCCGACGACGATGCCCGCTCTGGGGGAGTCGAAGTCGCAGTCGCAAACAGCGAAGACGCTATTGAAGCAGCAACAGGGCGAGGTCGTGGGTTTATGTCGACTGACACCAAATCGGGTGCTCGTGAAGCCGGAGCCCCAGGAGGAGGATTGCCCCAGGGCGGAGTCTCCGAGGTCTCGTCTCTTGTGCAGGGCGAGCGCCATGTTCACCCACCAAACTCTTAACCAAAGTCTTCACCAAAAGAAGGCCGAGGTCCAAAGTCTTGACAAAAGACTTGGCCAGAATCTGAGCCTGCGTGCGCCTCCGTCGTTGCTGCAGGTGAAGCGGGAGCTTCTGAGTCCAAGCTCATGTGTCACGAATGAGACCGACAGTGTGGAGTCACTCGCCACAGCTCATGCCAATCTCATGGGCTCCAAACGTTTTCGAACTTCATCTGTTTCTCCACCATGTGTGCCGGATGTTGCAGGAGGGCCCTTTCAGCCATTGCCAGTTGCAGCGGAAGCTTCCGAGCAATTGCCAAAGCAGGTTGCGCCTGCGCCTTTGATGACGGCCTTGGTCATGATCCAGGAGAGTTTCAAGCATTCAAGTAATGGCAATGTGGTGAAAACAGAAGCGGTTGAGCCTAGTGAGAAGTTGATATCTGCTCTGGATATGGTGGGAGGAGGAGGAGGCTTTGTGTCTTCCCCATCATCCAGTGACACTGATGATGCACATTTACTGGCACAAGACTTGGAAATAGTGCAAACTCCCGAACCAGCAGCAGCAGCAGCAACAACAACAACAACGACGTCCATGAAGTTGATGACTGCCTTGCACATGATTCCTGACAAGCTTGATCCCATGGAAGTGGATGTTGGACGTGGAAGAAGCTCCCATGTACCCATCCTCCCTCCTGGTTTGAATCCTGTTTTGCTTCGTGTGAAAAGTGAGCCCGTGGGAGCATTTCCATATCTTGAACCCCTGGTGTACCAAAAGGAGAGACTGCTCAAGGATGAGATCCTGGATTCCCCGCTTGAGACGAACCGAAGTGGCGTCTTCCCACACCAAGAAGCTCATGTTTCTTCAGATAGTGAGGATGGTTCCGAAGAGAGAGTTGAAACAGTGCCTCAAAGTTTTCAGAATGAGGAGAGTTCTCAGAAAGAATTCAAGCCTCGGAATACCAATCCGGGCAGGCGGATTCAGGGTGGTCGGTTATACGACTCAGCCTTTGGGAAGACGTGTCATTGGTGTCGTCAGAAGACGGTGGAGCCGCACGTAAAGTGTCGGGAGTGTACCATCCACTACTGTGGGCCGTGTCTGATGAACAGGAACGGGGAAAACATTCGGGAGGAGCTTTGTGAAGGGGTGAGATGGCTTTGCCCGAAGTGCCGGAATGGGTGCGGGCCTGGCTGTGAGAATTGGTGAGTATTCAGAACCTCTGTTTTGTGTACGCAGGGTAGTGGATTTACTCTTCTTTAACCCTTAAGGTCTGAATTGGGCCTCGTGTTTTGAGTGAGTTATAGGAGACTTTCTTTTGTCCAATTTTTTTCCAACACATACAATGCTCGTCACTGCTTTTGGTGACATAAATTTTTTGGCCCCTGTTCACGAATCCCTGGTCCTTAAGGGCAAAGTATCTATGTGTTTGTGAGTATGCAGGTTAGTGGATTTGCACTTCCTTAACCCGTAATATCCCAATTGGATCTTATGTTTTGAGTAGGTCATAGAGGAGCTTTCTTTTGTCCAGTTTTTGACCTGATTATACAATGCTCTTCACGGATTTTGGCGACATAAGTTTTTTTCCTCATCTGAGTTAGATGCTTTTAGTGTATGATCAATACAATCAGGTAATGTTTAATCATGAATCTCTGGTCCGATAGCGGTAAAATATCTGTGTCTTGTAAGCATGCTGGGAAGAGGGTTTTACCTTAACCCCTGAAGGACCGGATTGGGCTCAGATTGTTTTTAGATGTTGTGAGTAGGGACTTTCTTCTGTCCAATGTTCTTCACTAATGCTGGTAATAAACTTGGTCCCATTTGAATTATTTTTTCCACAACATGATCAATTGAATTGCTTATGTTTAGAATCATGATTTCTTGGTCTTTTAGGGGTTAAAGCACATGCGTAATTGTCTTCTATCTTCTGGCATGTAAGAAGATGATTCAAAGTCTCACATCCTGAAGCCATCGGTAGCGACCATTTTGAATTTGAGTCTTAACTGTGTTAAATCGGCCTATTATTTCCAATTGCTCATTGTCGTTCAAGTGTCACGTGGACACGCTACCCAGCTTTGTTGCCTTCGTCAATTGCAAGTTTACTCAGACCTCTTTAACATGACCTTCTCGAGAACGCCATTCTGGAATATCCTGCACACTTATCACACTACCATATTACTGACTGCAGCGAAACGTCAAACTTTGTCATAGTCCTTGTTTTGGGGATCCCAGGCAGTCTGATTTTAGAGTTCAAATTGTGTTGAACTTTTATTAAGGATTGTTATTATACATATCTATATTTTAAGCTGGAGCGTTGTGTTGGATACTTTTGCAGCTGTAATTGTGGGCCTTGCCGAAAGGCACTGGGAAAACCTCCGACAGGTGTATTAATAGGAGTAGCACGTAGTGCGGGATTCAACAATGCGCATGATTACCTTGTGTATCTGGAAACTGGTGAGTCACCAGAACAGATCTCTCGTCGAAAGGTGAACCAGGACTGGACCAATGGTGGAAAGTTCAAATGCAAGGACTCGTCAGGAACATCTGAATCTGGTGATGGTACATCATCGTCAAGTGAAGGTTCGGATGAGTTCACTTTGAATGAGGAAACCTCTTCCCAACTTCACCAAGGCACATTGGACATGAAATATTTGAGGAAATTTGTTCAGGTATGCATATCATTTCAAAAGCTGCTTTTGATGTTTTAGTTTTCCATATTTTCTTTTTTCATTCAGTACATCAGAACAACCTTTCTTGGTCTATACTTTATTTGTATCCACTTCACAGTTGCTCCCTTGACACTCGTTTGCGCTGGATATCAGTCTCAGAAACGGAAGAGCGTTAGAATGCGAGCTTCTCTTCCTGCGAAAAGGAGCCACGTCGGGCCTTCTGTGGCTATTAGACGCCGAGATGTAGATAGTATTGTTGCCAGATTGAAGGCCACTGGACAGAGTCTTTCAAAGGAGAAGGAGGATGTAGTGAAGTCTTGTAGTCCGAGAGTTGTGCAGAAATTTGAGACCTTAGAAAAATGCGTTGAGGATGATTCATCAATTAGAAATCAGGACAGCGAAATGAGAACGTGGGCGTGCAAAAGGGAGTGTGTAGATTTCAACGACGGAAGTAACTTTAGTGGATCAGAGTTGGAATCTTCGTCAGTGGCAAAAAGAAGAAAGCTAGATTGGAATCAGCGACTTCCCTTCTCTGAAGTGAAATGTAAAATGGAGCCAATCACTACTGATGCAGACATTCCTGGTGGCCTGGGGACGTCGTCTTTTTCGGGAAGCGAAGGCAGTCTGAAGATGAGAGAAGCTCGTGCTCTAAATGGTGTAAGCAGTGCTTCAAGCCAAACGATGTCTGAACAGCAGCGGGGAATTGTGAGCATCCAATACCTTGGAAGCTCCACAGCAATGTTTGTGAAGTTTTTGTATGATACATTGTAGTCGTCAAGAGTGTGTGTGTTAATTGTGTGATAAATACACCGTAATTACAAGCAATTATTTCATGTTTGTACTCGGGTTGTGGGGTATGTGCCGCCTTATCTTTGAACTGGTTTTGTCTTTCTCTATGGATCATTGTTTGTGAAAGAGGAGTGATTGTGCAGGAATGCCCAAGCGATCCTCAAGGGATAGATTATCGCATGAAACTGAAAACTGCATTAGCACAGTCCTTCGATGCCAAAGAGTTGGAAGCGTTGGATTATTCTGTGAGATGTCGCAAGCCTGTTCATACACTACGTCACATGCGTGGTCGAAGTGTTGATGTTGTTACAGAGGACGAAGGGCTGTCCTACCTAGACCATCACCAAGGTAATTAGACCGTGTATCGTCTTGAAATTACATTATCTTCTTACTGTGATGCATCCAAAACAGTTTTCATTTACTCCTGGCTGCAGTGTACCTGGTTTTGTGAACTTGTTTTGGTGAGCTAATGGAATCTGAATGTGTTTTGTATCAGACTTTAGTGCTAAGTTGGAAGACGCACAAAGTCCCCCAGAAAAGTTGGCTCTACTGCGAGGATTTTTCTTTTGGCTCCAGGTATAGCTGTAGTCACTGTCGGACCTTTGTAAAGAACTGTCTACTAGATCTTATTGAAGCTTGTTTACTGTGACTTACTCCGTGATACTTTTGTCCCGCAGCATTCATGCATGGAAGGTGCTTTCAAGCCTTGGCCGAGCGCAGTGGCACAGTCTGGACATCAGTCCGGGGATTGCATGGAATCTGAGGGGCCAGACTGTCAGGTATTTGTCAGGCTCTCAATTTGGCCTCTTAAGAATGGGATTACTGAAGTAACTCACCCGCTCTCCTAAAATATCTTATTGGTCGACCTATTTCACAAGACCAGCTGTCCTAAATGCAAGAAATTGCACTAGAAAGTCATTGATTACAGGAAGTCTTTCCTTTTACTTACGTACTACTAAAGCAAAGGTGCTCATGGTTGCCTTCATTGGTTCCCTTCTGCCTGAGTTGAATAATTTCTTTCTTATGCTTTTGAATTGTAACTTTCGTCAGCTTTTGTGATCGAGGGTTTTGTACTTGTTTAAAGGTCCGGGATCCTATGCTCAGCAATCGAATTTTTGGTTAACTTTGATGCACAGGTCACAGCCGTTGTTCTTCAGTTGGACGAAGGTAACGAAGCTAATGACGATCTCATGCGCACATTCACGAACCCGGTTGAGACACCACTCGAAATGACATCCTTTCCTCTTGGACCGAGCGGAAGTAGACAGTTGTCAATACCTTACCGGTCCAAAAAGAAATGTGCTGAACCTGGGAAGTCTAAATTGAAAGCACAAATAAAGGTGCCACCGGCGAGCACTTACCATGTCGTTCTCGGATTACCTGCACCGGCACTATCCAAGGTACATGCTTGAATCTGGAAACCCTTGCATTTGAGGTGTCTCAGGCGGGTCCTCTCCTATTCTGTTGACTAGAAGCTTTTGGCGATGGCATGCATCGGATTGTTCTAGAGTTGCTGAGACGGAGAATATGCGGTTAACTAGGGTCTCTTTCCACGCCAGGTCACGTATGAATGGTTGGATATTGACGTAATATAGATAGTAATCGTGCAAAACGCAAGACCTTGAGATATTTCCTACAGTTTCTATTTCGAGAGTCATTCTCTATTGTCCCCCTGTGGAGGGGGTTGACTGACCTCTTCAATGCGTGTGCATGACAGATCGGATGAGGAACCCTTTAAGTGAAGGTTTTGGAAGTCTGGTTGATTCAAGATGCCCAATCGCATGAACACGAAGTTGCATTAGCTTCGCACGAAGTAGTGGTTTCAGAATGACGAATCCATCTTGATTCTTCACTTCTAGAAGTTTTCTAATTCCCAATTAAAGCTGCGGGCTGAGAGATTCTTTTGTTCAACCATTGACAGTTCTGGTCTTGAGCAAATTTTCTCTTCTGAAGACCTCGCAAGAGATGTACAGTAGAATTAAAACCGGCAACATTTTTGTAGTTACCGAGTACATACGCACAGAGTTTTAGAATGCTTTCAGTGACTCTGCTGAAACATTGTCATGCTAGTCATTTGGAGAAGTGTCGCGTCCGGATATTCAATTTACCTGCAAGAACTCTGAGCTCTGGCCTGTCAAAAGGCTGGTGTGTATGAAGGGTCCGCTCTTTCTGGACGTTGCTAAATTCCAGCTGCACTGATTTATCCTGTTGGTCTCGGCGCAATAATACTCACTGCAAAAATCAGAAGTGATAGTTACCAACGTTTTGTTTATTTAAGATATGATTTGTATATTGTACCATTGTAAATCACTATCATAACATTGTTAGGGTATGACCACACCCAGCCTGACGTGCGGTGTTAACTGTGAATTTCTGCTCTTACTCATTATTGTGTTCCCACTCACGTTCTTTAATAAGTGCCGATCCTGGATGGAATCTGAGGTGTCTGGGTGTAACAATGGGAGTATTACGCACTGTTTTGTGAATGTTATGTGAAACTGCCATATGATGAGTTTGCCCCGTGATTGCAAGGGCTCCAGGGTTTCGCTGTGGGTCTGCTAAGCATCGTCCGGGTGGAATATCGTTCTGTTCGTACGTTCATGCGTGATTGAGTGAACGCAAGATTGGGCCACGTGATCAATTTAAAAAAAATTCTTGGTTACTGGTTGTAAATTTGCAAATTGCGGTTTGCTTCCATTCGGTTGCATGTTTGGTAAATGTTTGAGAGGAGAGTTCTCCAGTAGGGTTTTGCAATTTCAGTGATCACAGTAGGCAGTGTTGCGATTGCACGTCTGGATTACGAAAGCTTCCAGGTACGATGATGGTCCCAGTATTGTTGGATATGCAGTCCAGCAACTCTACCGTATTCAGAAATCACACGTATACTAAGTTAGTTACAGTGTAGCAATTATTATGTTTCTTAGTCCGTTAGACACTTCCCTCGGTTCCTAGTATATGTACCTTCACTGATATTCCAAATTCGCTTCTGTGGTGGAAATACACATATCATCGTGTTTTGTACACATCCTGTTTTAGCAAGTTATAACAAGTATCTCATCTCAAGAGCTAGATTCAATTGATGCTGAACTAAAGAGAGTCCCTCAGCGCAAGCTGCAATTCCAAGCGATCACCCCCAGCCCTCTGCCCAACAATTTGACGGCCATGGTGAACATTAATGTCGCTCCTGCCCTACAGAAACATCTGAGATACGGTAATCCAAGGAACAAGCTCCGGTATAAGAGAGACCAACTCGATATTGGCTTTGGGGTCTTTGCTGAAAATGCTCCCTCTTTGACAAAGTCCAGGTGTAGCCATACCCTTAGCCTGAGTGACAATGGGAAGCATTTGGATACGAAATCTTTACTTGAATAGCATGTTGTTCAAGAATGTCTTGAATGCAATCATATTAAAAATAAATAAATGGGTGATGTTACAGGGGTGTTATAGTAACCTAAATTGATCGAACCAATAAAAAATTCTGTTGCAATTACAACAACAGCAAAGAGGGCATTACAGAGCAGTTTCGTATTTCCCTTGTGCCCAGGCAATGTGACAGCTTAGCCCAACGCTCTAATACTGCTACTAAATGCCAGACAGCAGCATGAGGCAATCTACCCCACAACCACCACTGACATAATTGAGCTCAAGCCCCTTGCCTATTGTATCCATGGGATTCTAAGCCTAGGAAGGAAGGAAAGTGCCCACGTATCCCATGCCCATCACAATGAAAGCGCACGCTTGCAGAAACAAGTACACAAAGAAGTGGTTCCTGCCTTGGAAGTAGTAGTCGTACCCAGCACAAAACATCAGAAAACCTCCTGTCCAGAGCTCCAAAACGAAAACCCTGCACCCAATAAACAAGAACCCTAATTAGCATTGTGTAGGTAGGATCAGCTGAAATTCAACTTGTGCGTAGAATATTCAAATGACATTTTTGAAATCAATCTAAGTTTATTGGTAATTTTTCTGTGGGCGAGCAATAAATCAGACTTCACAGACACAATGAGATGTTGACATGGTGGCCTTGGACATCAGATTATGTTTCTACATTCTCCTCCTCTGTTTGCCAATGAAGGTGGTAGGAGGGGGTTATGAGAACGTTGGATTTCAAGCCATTTCACTTTAATTGCACTGCCCTAGGAGAATCAATGGACTTCTAAATGCACTCAGATATGTTTTTCACGACTAGACATGTAGAATTTGTACACAGCGTGAGAGATTCCGGGGAAATACTGGGAACGACTATGCAATTACAGAGCGGGCAATTAAAGAGGTTTGAGGCTCGACCCTTAACCCTAAAAAACTTAAACCCTGGCTCTTACCTTTCCGACAGTTTCCATCCTTTGGCCAGCATGTTGCTGGCAAAGCGCTGGAGAGAAAACACAACGCCATACTTCTTGCCGTACTTGGCTGAGCGGACTCTCACGAGGTTCCCCAACTTCTCCGTGACGATCCACTCGTTCACGTTGCCGATGTCGAACAAGCCAATGAGGGTGGCCTTGGTGCGATGCAGCGACATGACATTCTCGAACAGAATCCAAAACACCAACAAATGCAACGACCTGCAAACCAGTCAGACACTTCAATCTCGTCAGAAATGGCACAAACGTCAATTTCGTGATTCACTACGTTGGCACTCTTACAGATGACCCGCTTGAAACTTTTGAACACAAGTCCTTGTTTTTATACAGTTGCGTTCTGTATGAGTTTAACATCATGTGCACACATCTCAACTGAACTGCATATAATCAACTGAACTTCTAAGTGCAATGTCATACACATCCAAAAATGGCGTTTGAAAGTTGTCCGCGAGTGACAAATGAATGTCTTACACGGGTCACATGGGTTTTAAGATACATGTGACAAAGGCGTGATTAGTTGGGTTTGGGTTTGGGTTTAGGTTTTAGGGTTTTTAGGGTTTAGGGCAGATATGAGAACCGAGTGCCTTACTTGGGCGTGGTGATGGCGTTCAAGAGCGTGATGATGGAGGGCACATAAACAGCGCCCCAGAATGGCAAATCCACCTCGGGCACCAGCACCGACGCCGGGATGACCAAACAATAGAACGTGAACGTGACAATGTGCGCCACAATTTTGCGCACGAAGAAGAAGGCGTACAACATGTGGATCCGCTTCCACAGCTTCAGCTTCTGGTTGGCCAGCACCGTGGGCAACACCTTCCGAAACAAGTTCGCAGGACCACACGACCAGCGGTGCTGCTGAAAACGAAACGCCTGGAACGTGCTGGGAAGTTCGTTCTTCACCTGGAGAACGAGAACAAAGCCAAAATGTTGCAACAACTTCAAAATGTTCAAATGGTTCCGATTAGAAGTCTTAAAGATATGGAAACAGACACGTTTGTACGTGCAAATGGACACTCAGGGGTTCATTGCATTGATTGCCTTACCTCCAAGTCATGCAAGTAAACAAACTTCCATCCACAGAGACCCGCACGCACGGCCAAGTCCATGTCCTCCACAGTGGTGCGATCGTTCCACCCGCCGGCTTCTTCCATGGCACGGATGCGCCACACGCCTGCTGTGCCGTTGAAGCCGAAGAAGCCATAGGTTGCAGAGCCTACTCGTTGTTCCACGGAGAAATGGTAGTTTAAGGAGACTTCTTGCATGTTGGTCATCAAGCACTCGTCCCCGTTCACTGCACATCATTTACAATCACACAACAATCATCACTGGTTGGTAATTGAACAGAAAGTATCTGAAGTTTGTACTTGAGATCGAGTGAGCAGCTGAGAGAATTTAGAACGCAGTTCAGGTGTTCTATTAGGGAGTGTCAGAGTGTCAGCTTTGGAATTGATATAATAAATTGCGACTATCATTGACACAAAGCGCTATCATCTAGGACTGGGATAGATTAACGATTCAGGTCAATGTAGATAGTTTGATAAAGTTTTCTTCATCAGTTAGAACTATCCAGGAAGACTGCACATCATTGCCTTCAAGCTCAAAATAGAAAGACGATCCCTTCGGACGGGCACCCAGAATTACCGACAGAAAATCCAAGTCAACTCGTAATCAATTACAGTTACTTTCACTGCAGTAAAGATAGGAACTATGAAAAGGTTCAACAATTTTACTGTAGTTGCATTTAAGAGCGCACATGCCAGTTTAGAATGTTCTATTTCCGGTGTAAACGTCAATTGTTCACAAGTCCACTTGAGAGGTAGATCCGATGATTCCGATCAGGCAATGGGCATCAAGCAAAAGTTAACATTTTTGGCATAAATCGAATCAAACTACGAAAGGACGGCTTCTACAGGCTAAAACGGATTGCACATCTGGCATATATTCTTAGGTTCTCTCATTAATAGCAAGACAGCTTTAAAAATGACAAGGCGGAAACTTCTCAACAGCTCTGACGACAGTTACTGTAGAAAAAGTACATCAAGGAATTCCAGCGTATAGAGCGCACAGAACGCCGAATGCTTTCATGAAAGATGAACGCAGTTATCTATGAACCTAGTCATTCTTTTCATGAGCTGTATGTACAGCACTTCCAATTGGGGGGGTTTAAAACTCGTGGAGCTCCATCGAGAACCTTTAGCGGTGTTGCAGAGACTGACTGGGGCACTATTAATTGCAGCATTCTGTGTCACGAGCATACTGATCGACCCTCGAGAAATTGTGACGATTACTGAAGCTGGGTTTCTTGAGAATAAAATTACACCTCACATTCGTTGATTTGGCACATCACTGTGTCAAAATGTGCTAAAAAATTAGGACTTGAGACACAGGAGAAATCCAACATGGAAATAGGACAAATGTCCTTGGGTGTCTGCAAACCACATTTAATGTGGTTTGGAGTCCAAAATCCTAGTGTGTCCCATTCTATCATCACTGGACAGTGACTATGGAATTCTTCCAAAATTTCGTAGATGGACAATTTGGAATTCTCCTGTGCGAGCGCTCATGGCTCGTTTCTGTAATGGTCCTAGTTTCAAAGGCTTCCAGCTGTAGAATGTCTCGATTTTGGGACTCTAAACCAGGACCTTTTATATGAATTTGATTATGCATGAAATACTTTGAATGAGGGACTTTGAATGGGGGTGGAGAGGATGGGATGCAGCATCCTGTGTCACGAGCAAACCTTTAGAAATTGTGACTATTACTGTGCGGTTTAGGACGGAATGTCGGCAACTTACCGAACTTCCAGCGCGCCTGCACTAGAGCGATCTGCGGGTTCTGACTGAGGAAGGGAATGGTACGCATCAGGAAATCAGGCTCGGGTTGGAAGTCCGCGTCGAAGATGGCCACATGTTCGCACGTTTGGACGTACTGGTGCAACATGCCCTGTCGCAAGGCGCCGGCTTTGTATCCCTTTCGGTTGGGACGGGTCTCGTACTTGATGTTGATGCCCTTGCTTGCCCACCGCTGCACTTCGGTTTGCACCAGCTCCTGCGTAAGCAAATAGAAAAACAGAAAGTCGTCAGTCAAAATACTCTCGTAACGTACATTTTTACGGCTTCAAGTCCAAGCGCGCATTTTTGAGACCTGTCAACTGGTGCAACCCCGAGGCTACAACTAAAGCTTTGTTGGCTCGGGACCCGACTCACGAAATGGAGACCAATTGTATCAACTCAAGCTACATGGGAAAGTTTTGAGTGAGGTGTAAGTACTCAGAAATTGAATCCTAGGACCGAACTTAAAATAAGGTTTAATGGCCGAATCTGTTAAGATGAGAAAATTTCGAGAAGTTGACACTTTTCGACTCGCTGAACTAAACAATCAGTGGTGTTTGTGCACTTGAATGTTTTAGTTTTGACTTTCTAATACCTATCTAGCTGAGGAGAAGGTCTAGTAGTACCTTGATAGAGGGGTCAGTGGAGTCGTCCAACACTTGAACGATTATTCGATCTGCTGGCCACTGCAGACAACAGGCCGCCTGTATGGAAAGTTGATAAACCTGTGGATCGATGACAACATTCGCGATCAATGAGAAGTCAATGTATGCAAGAAGAGAGCTTGGGCGGGCCTAAAACTTCAAAACATAGAACTGTCTTAGCTGTGGTGGTGTATCTTTCCTCGTAAGCATTCATTTGGGCTTGCCCTCTTATTTAGAAAGAAAACACAAAGTCATAAACCCTCCCCCTGCTGAACTTTCTTCCGCAAATAGTGTGCACCACAGTAGCATACATGTAGTTCCATGCAAACATACCTCTCGTTCGTTGAACATTGGAATCTGTACAAGCACCATGGGATACTTGGAATTCCCGAACTCCAAATCATCCTGGATGGGTTGAAACTTGTACACGGACTCCGGGGTCCTCCCCAGCAGTTTGACGAACACCATGACTCTGCACATGAAAATCCGCTCCACGAAAAGCATCGTCACCATCACCAGGCATACGTTGATGGCGACTTGCAGCACGGGTGCCACAATGGGCGCCCGCACCGCCAACCATAAACTGAGCAGCTGGTCGACTATCACGGGGAAAGTCCCCGGGGCTATTAGCGTCTCAGTCACTGAATCCGCCATCTCACGTACGGTGTGAACTCCAAAAAGAACTGGCGTTACAGAACACCTTTAAATTTTCTTGCAACTTCAGATACCCGCAAATCGCATCCCCTAGCTTCGTAACCTCTGCGTCGACATAATCTCACTCCACAAAACGAGAAATCATCTTTGTGTAACAATATCAGAAGTTTGCACTAAGTTTTGCATCAGGAACGGAGGGAATCAGGGTACAAGGGCAAACAGGAATCGGAAATCACTGGCAGTACTGCTTCTCCCTGTCGACATTAGAGAGAAAGCCGTGTCAATAGGGGTTTTGTAGTAGTGCGTGTAAAACCAGAAATTAATGTCACCCCTCCGAAACCAAAGATGATCTACTAGATCTGTACCACCAATGTACCCACTGAAATCAAATCGAGATAATCTAGCTCCTTGTGCTAAATCCGTCGCGTTGATCACGAAGAATGTATCCCAACTCCCAAGTTCACTAGCTCATGATATGACTTTCACAGTTTCACCTCGACATGAATTCGTCTCATAGATCGTACGTTCTTGTTCACCAGACTTGAGCAGCTGCTGGGCTGGACTGAGCCCTAAGCCCTCTCCTGAAGTCAGCTGGACTAATAAACTATCGAATTTGCAAACGCTACAACAACCACAACAGCCGCAGTACAAAACGGATCGAATGTACGTGAACTAGAGATAGATAGGAAAACTAATGAGTATATATAGAACTGCACATGCTTTCCAATCAAAACGATGGAGATCTAGATAGGGTGTACAACTGCAGCGAAGGTACAAGCCCGGTCGAAGTGAATGTCGATGCGTTCGATCAGATCTTAGCTAGATCGAGGCTTCCAATGCACGATCGACCGATCGATCGATCGGTCTGGCTGGATCGATCTGCGTTGTATGGATTGGGGTTGACTTGACGTGCTCTGCTGGACTCCATTGTTTCGGGCTTCCCTTTATTTTTTTTTGGAACGAAACAAGAACCTTCATTAAAGGAAGCCTTCGTTGTTTCGGGCTTTTCAGATTCTGCGAAGGGAATGCCGCACAAGAGAAACAGGAAATGCGCGTTCTCGGTCAGATGGCGCCGGTGGCAAAAGCAACCTGAATCTGGCTACTTTAGCGAAGTCATCGCAAGCTACTATTTGTGGCCTTGCAACAAGTTCGGTGATGCGACCATTCTCTGTATCTGCTCCAAAGATATAACGTGCAGTTGTGCACCAAATAAGAGCATGACCACCCTCACTCGTCAAACTTGGCACGCTAAAATTTTCCATGTAATTTTGAAGTACCATCAATTTCTTTATCCCTCACCCTTACTTGATCGAGTTGCCTCACCAAATATGACACATAAAAAGTCGAGTGACCAGTCATCAAGTAGAACAAAGGATAAAGCAACTAAACTTGAGATGAATAGTGATGGGCAATTTCGTTAAAATGGCGAAATTCCTTTACTTTGGCAGTTTTTATAGTTCATAGTGGGCGTTCTGAAGTGTACAAACGTCATAGATATTTTAAATCTATACATTTCTTAGATGTTTGAAATCTATACCTATACTAGATGTCACTTTTACAACTCAGATCGTGCGGTCTAAAATCTATAGCCGCCATTTTAACGAAATTCCCCATAGTGATTTTGAGGACCATTTTCTATGGTTGTCATACTGGACAAGTTACTATTCATCAAATGTACTTCTCAAGTGCATTCGATGAATAGTAACTCGTCCTAGAAGACGAAAAATGAATAGTAACTTGTCCAGTATGACAACCATGCCATTCTATAATATCTAATATGTCAAGGATTGAAATTCAAAAGAATATTGTGAAGGGTCCGTAGCACTTTTATCTACATTTGAAGTGTTTCAACCTCAATGCGTAAGGGTGGTTATGTTCTAATATGGCCTATGATTATTGTGAGAGACCATATTCAGTGAGTTTTATTTATTTATTATTTGTAGAGTGACTTGCACTCTTGGGTGATGGTCGGCTTTGGGTACCTAAAAAAGTTGTCTCAATTACAATATTAATCATTGTGTCAAATGACTTCATCTTTTAACCCCTAAAGTCCCAAGGCCATTTTTGTGTCAAAACTACTCTAAACTATCACTTCTATTACGTTCACGTATAAAATAAAATTTTAAATTTAAAAAAAATCTGACCATAGGATCTTGTTCTACACTTGTTTTAGATCATGTGATAATTTTTTTTTAATTTTTTGACCATACAGATTGAAAGATATTAGCATTCAAAGTGAAAGAAATTCATTTCTTTCAAGAAGTTGTTATGGTTGCCTGCAAAACAAGAAGCTCCATAACTTTCACATCTCTAATCCAAATGGAATGAATCAAAGCTTCACATTTACCAAAAATATAATCTATAAAAAAAATATAAAAAATTTTATTTCAATTTTTTGTGGATTTTGTTTTTGTTGCCTGGTCTCCCCCATTTTGAAGTTATTGTGGCATAACTTTTGCTCCTGGGCACCGATTAAAATAAGAACTATATTCCCAGAAAGCTCATAAGTTTTTCTATCTCACGGGAAAGTTTCAAAAAGTTTTAGTAAAAATTGAGATCATAGGAACCTGCCTGAAATCCATTTTGTCTCTCGTAGGGACAATGGGACTTTAGGGGTTAAATATTATAAAGTACAAATTCATAAAATATGTTTTTAGTTTTCAACACTTACAATGTGTCAAGAATTTTTTTTTATAACAATAAAAAAAATTTAAGAATTTTTAGTTAATTTCTTAGTTAAAAAAGTAAATTTTTGTCACGTATACCTAAAATCCTTAAAAATAAGCATTTGGAATATCAAATAATTTTATTTTAATATCATATTTGGATATAACTTATATTTTGTGATTCAACATATAAAAAAGTTAATTTCACCAATAAAAATTTAATAAATTGTGCACTATGATGCCTGCAAATCCCAAAATTTAGAAGTTTTTCTCACCACTATAAATAGGTCCAAAACTTTAATTTGAAAAAAAAAAACTCAATAGAAATATACATGTTGACCATTTTGAGGTGTAGGATTTTTTTATTTTAGTTTTTTATTACTTGATCAAAGTAAACAAATTAGACAAATTTTGGAGGTTTTAAATAAGAATGACCTAATTGGTGTGTCCAAAAAGTGATACCCCAAGCTGACACTAGTAGAATCTTGTATTTATCTAAACATGAGTTGCCCAACTTAATATTGTTTACCTAGATGTTCAATGTAGCAACCCCATGTTTTTATTGTCAATATTAAAGCTAATACTAGTAGAATCTTGTATTTATAGTGAATGTTAGAGGACATCAATGTTTTTATGTCCATTAACATTCACTATAACATCTTCAATGACATAAAAACATAGGGTTGTTACATTGAACATCTAAGTAAACAGTGTCAAGTTAAACAACTCATGTCTAGATAAACATGAGATTCTACTAATGTGACCATCACCCTCTTGGAATGTAAATTAAAAAAATGAATAGAATCATCTACATGTGTAAGTTTATCCACAAATTATCTATCGTTATTAGCTTTCATCCAAATATTGATGAATCTATAATTTTTTTGCTAAGGATTTGAGATTTCATCCCATTTTTCAAATATTTTATCAAGTGTTAAATTAACCCTTTAAGGTCAACGCATCAAAAAAGTGGATGAGCCTTGGTAATGTTCACAATATCCATTATTAGTATATAATTTAAACTATGAAAATGAAACTTGACAGGTTTTAGTTCTATCTCATTTTTTTAAAAATTTAAAATTAAAAGTGTCAAGATCCATATTACACCATATTGTATGTTTTTCATTCAAATTTTTTATTTAAAAATGTTTTTAATATTTAAATTATAAAATTATATTTTTCATTTTAACCTTCATTTATGGTAAATATCTCAATTATTCTAATATATTATAGTTGATATAATTTTGTTCTTAATTTTTAATTATAATTATTTGATTTTTTCATCAAAATTTATAAAAGAGTCAAAGTTCATAAAAAAAATACACTTTTACACATGTGAAAAATATGAAGATTCTATATATCAATTGTATAATAGGATAAATTTAGTTTGATAGTGAAATTAAACTTGAAGGTAACCAAAAATGACCAAACTTGAAGGTGACCAAAAATTTGTAGTGTCATACACTGTATGTACTTTTTTTTTTATTGTTCCCTCTAAGATTAACATAAACCTCATACTTCACTAGTGTAGTGCCATTTTATTTGAATGTTGTTGGTAAGTGAATGTAAATTCAATATCTTATGAATGTAATGTAACTAATTAATTCTAACATTGATTTGTAATGGATTCTTTGGTTGAATTACAGGAATTATTATTATGTGTATATTATATTTGGAGTGTTGTTTATCAAAATTGCATATGCAAAGAAAGTAAGTTGACTCTTTTTTTTACTTTGGCATTATTATTGAACATGAAGGTGTAGGGTACATATGGTGTAGATTAGGTTAGAGGAGATTGTGAAGTTTATTAGTTCTTGGAAGTTTTTTTTTCACAATGAAAGCATCATTTAATAGTTAATGCTTCTTAATGGACTATTTTTGAACAATAAAATGGTCGCCACTACTTGTAGGTGAATCTTAAACATGGCAAGAACGCATTTCTATTCAAGATGTGGTTTCCAACATCCCAATGATTTAGCTAATTATTGTATACAATGTGGAATGCCTAGAGATGAGTGTGAAGTTAGTTTGGAGAGAACTAAAGATGTGGAGCATAATGAATTAGTAGTGAACAATTATTTAGATTTTAGAGGTCCCCTTCACATAGAGTCCAAACATGAAAACCCTACCCTAAAATCTCCATCATATAAATACTATTTTTAATCCTCTTCCTATTAAAAATAGGAAAACAAAGAAGGTATATGGGAAATTAGCACTTTGCAAAGATTGGGCTATCCAACATAGCAATCTTAAAGACAATCAAAAACAAGTTAAAAAATGGATTAAGGATGGTCAATCTAGTAGGGTTCTTCCTCAGCGCACATTTTCTATAGAAGATGTAGGAGGCAGAAAAGCTTTACACAAAATAATAGATGATAACATTAGTGGATTACAAGAATTAAAATTTAAAGATAGAGTTGAGTCTTACAAATGGACAAAAGAGAATATTCATAAGACCATAAAAAAACATCTAAAATATAGAAGACAAAAGGAGAGACGGCTACTAAGGCAAACGGCAAATGGGGCACTTGAAGCATCTGGTGATGCTGACTTGCCTAGTAAGGTAGAACTATCCATTACCATACAAATTTGCTATCTAGGTACTTTGGAGAAGCTATTTATGAGCTCTCATATTTTCCAGAGATTGAATTGTTTGAGAGAAGTGAATTGCGAAAAAAATGAAGACATTTTGACAAGAATTGAATTTTTTGTGATTTTTCAAAGCTGAAATGTAAAACTGTGAGTAGACCCTTGGTAAAGCATGACCAGACCCTTGTTGAAGTGTGGGCTGATGTGTCCGCTCCCTAGTGCATCACCATCATGATCATGGATGAGTAAGATTGTAGTAATAAGATGGGCCAGTGACGGAAATGGGAGGAACCTGTAGGTGGGAGAATTGGGTAAATGGTGGTAATGGGTAATTCTACCTTATATTGCAGCAGTCACAAGGAGAACCTTTCCATGCTGTTTAGTTGGAGATGGAAACACACCAATCACAAGAGGAACCATTGTGGTTCCTAAGAGGTCAAACAAGAGATGCTATTGAAAATGATGACGAGGCGTTTGAAGTCTTCACATAGTAAGTTGCTTTGTATTTTATGTTATCTCATTTTGAAGTTTAAACTAGGAAGTAAGTCTTTTGGAGTACTTTGGCAAGCCTAAGTTGTTGTCTTACTAACATTGGTTTTTCAATGACTATGTTGTCATTAATATATAGAAGTTTATTAGCTGTTATTATCTACAACTTGTTGTGTGTAGGGACTAGTAGATTGAATAACAGTTGAAGTGTTGGAGGACTGTGGACAGGAAGCAGACAAAGGCTATAATGCATAATTATGAATCAGTTAGCACATGGGCTTTTTTTACTAATTTTGAAATGGTAAGATGTCCTTCATTTTGAAGTCATTTTTGTTTTTATTCTTGAAATGGAAGCACTTAATCAATTATTAGTAGATTATTTGTTGTTCGTTCTTTCCTAGTTCTTTCCTAATTTCTGTTAATCACGAAGATGTAAATAGGACCACAACCAAGATGTGGATGTACATGGATCATATGAGTCCAAACATGTCAAATTAGGTTATTTGTAGTTTAATTTAAATTTTTTGACCAACACTCACAATGATTATGGAGATCCCTTCTAAATTGATCTTTGTAAAATATATGACTTGTCCATTCAATCATGATATAAGAAATATAGAATCCGTAAGGGATTAAGTCTTTGCATATTGGATTGAGTTGGAGTATTTTGTAGATTGATATAAAAAAACAAGAGTAGGAAATTTAAATTTAAATACAAAACCATTGTTTTCCAATCATGTTTCTTCTGGCAATAGAGATGTAGAGATGTTATTAAATAGTCATTTTAGCCTATTTTGGATTGGTTTGCAATAGAAATCCTTTTGAAGCTGACGGAGGAGCAAGAAGTTCCATTTGGCTTCCAATCATATGTATTGTGGTGTACCTTTACTACTATGTTTTCTACTAAAATATGCAAGTTGCTCTTTTTTAGGTGTTGGAACTTGTATTGGAGGCCTCAGTTAGAATACCCATAGAACATGAATTGTTTCAGTGACTAGAGATGCCATTGCTTGATATTGTGTTGAAAATTTTCAGGTGTATTTTGATTATTATATGTTAGTGATTAACTAATTTGATTTATAAGTACTTTAAATAGAATTATCTTGAAAGTTGCTGGGAATCTTTTTGCAAATGGAGGACTCTTATGAAGTCAATTTCTTATATATTGTCCAAATGCATCTCCTCTTTAGGTAAGCATGTATTGTATAGAATTAATTGAAGTGCACAGTAGTTGTTTAGGGGTACAATGTTATGGAATTGATAATCTTCTTTTGTCATAACTAGATAAAAGCATGATATGGATTAAAGATCTTCATTGAAGCTAGTATTGGAACACCTAATTATAGCAATGGATTTGGGAAACTTGTAATTTAGTAATCACAATTTCCACATTGTTAATGCATCTTGCAGTACTTGCATGTTGCTATGTTTTATTAGTAGTTTGAATTTTTTAAAACATACAATTCTTTTCATTTTTTGGTAGTCATGTTAGCTTAAATGAAAACTAGTAGTTGGCACTATGTCATTGAATGATTAATTATTTAATATGTATTGATGATAATTTTGACCCTTTGTTTTCTTCAAGGTTATGCAAAAACTCTGGTATGTGACTCCCCAGCCGTGAGCTAAGAGAATGGCTCAAGTCAATATGTTGATTGTTGATATTGGTCAAAAATCTTGGAGAGAAACTTATGATCTTAAAGGTCATTGTAATGTCATAGTTTTGAGATTTTGGTATTGCCAGTCTTTGATGTTAAATGACCTAATTCATTGGGTTTTAGAACCACATGTGACCTTACAGAACATGCATTGGGGATTGACCATTGTCAATTGGAGAAAGAAGATGCGCATATTGGGAAGTTTGTTGCGAAAGTGGGCATTGCAAATTAATCTTGCACTAGGACTTAATCATTGCATGGAAATTTATTGGTTCCAATTTCCTTCCTTAAGGTAAGATGAATTTGGCATGTGGTATGCATATTGGAGGAAGGTGATTAGCACATTTTACTTTCTGCTTACACTAACCTATTTGGGGTGCATATTTCTTGTGATTCAAGTCACTAGATTAAATATAGTTGAATTGGACTTTAATGTAGTTCAATACTCGAGCATGATGCAAAGATATCATAGGAATTGCATAGGACTATTTGCACTTGTGTTGAGATGTTTTTTCATTTGCGGTATGTTCTTCAGATTTGCTTATTGTATGATGAGGAATTAGATTGAATTTGAGAATTGATTCCATGCTTGGTTTCTAAATTTGTGTGGAATGTAGGAGTCATATTGATCATGTTTCAGGAGTTCTCACATTGTGCTTTGATTACTTTTGATTACCTAGGTTGAGAACTATATATTGGAGAAGTTAATCATGTGAAGAGTCCTTAGAGAGAGTAGTGAAGAAGCCAAAGCTGGAGGTAGTCTATAGGGAAAGAGGAAGCTTCCAACAATGGCAACAAAAAAGGAACTTTGACATCCTCTATCCTATGTGGTATAAATTAAGTTAGAGTGGTAGAGTAGGATTAGTGTCTGGAGACGCTGAAAGAGGAATTACTGAAGATAGGTTTCATGGCACTCATATTGTTTGTACAATAGGCAAACCTCGTTTGAGTGTACTACTGTACTGATAATAATTTTTTTTCAATATTGGCTTCATCCATTGAATAGTTCATTTTCAACCATTGTGGTCATGCTTGATTTCATTCATTGTAGACAAAATTCATCCGCTATAGAAAAAACAATCTGTTAAAGTGCATTTCATCCAAAGTAATGAACTTTTTCATCCAAAAACCTTCATCCAATTACTCCAAAAATCATCATAAAAAGGTGAGAGATTCATCCACCTTCCTTCCTGAATTCTTGCATTGACTTTAGCAAAACATGATTTAGCCCCATTGGAACAGATAGCTTAGCCCCGGCTGGTGACACAAAAAAGGAGCTACATGTTTTAGTCCACCCCTTTTTTTCGAGTTGCTTCATGGGGTGGACTAAAACATGTAGTGGGCTCATGAAGCAACCCTTTATGGGCTGGTCGGCCTTTTTGATGATCTTTAGATGTATGAAATTAATTTTCTTTATTTTTCACTTGAAGAAAAATTGATTTGAAACTTAACTCAAGTGGTTTCATATTTTTCAGAGCATTTATGAATTACTTATGAATTTCCAAAGAATTTTGCCATAGGTACCTATTTATGATCCCTAAGCCTTGCAAAACCCACACATGCAGTTTGAAAACAAGCACTATAGCGTGCAAAAAGTAATAGACAATGTTCCTAAATGCAATTTGTACTAAACTTAACTCAGAAAGCGTCAAGGCCTATTTTTGGTCAAAAATCACTCAAAACTGCCATTTTTGCTCAATTCATCCAAGGCAAAAAAAATAGTTTAAAAAATCTAACCAAAGGATCTTGTACTTTATTTGTATGAGACCATGTGGTAAAAATTTCATGAAATTTGACCATACAGATTAAAAGATATTAACATTCAAAGTTTGAGTGAAAAAGTTTTTTTTTAATGCACATAGCATGTTTTTTAGAAATGGACCCACATTGACTCTAATTACGTCTCCTATCAAAGTATGAACAAATAATTGGTAAATGATAAACCACTCTTTCATCATCAAAGGAACATTGATTACCCATTTACCAACCTCTTAAGGTCCATTTTAAAGCTAGCTAGGGGACGGTCTAAAGAAGAAGGTTGAATTCCAGCCACCTACCTTAGTGTTGAAGGGGGCCAAAACTCGGGCTACACCACCACAATTCAGCCCCGACTGTAACATCCAAAGTTCCCAATGGATCGAGAGGAGATAGGAAAACTAATGAATACATATGCAATAAAGGTACAAGCCGAAAATTCTCAGTGAGAAAGGGTGTATGGACTTTGTTTTGTAGTGTTTAGACTTACAATGGAAAAGTTATGGATTTTTGAGGGGTTTGGGTATCTTAACCTCTAAAGTTAACCCTTAAATTTTTGAGGTCATTTTTTTTATCGAAAAGCACTCAAAATTGTCATTTTTGTTGCATTTGCCCAAGAAAATAGAAAAAATAATTTTTTAAAAATCTAATTGTAGAATCTTGTACTTGATTTGTCTAAGATCATTTGATAAAAATTTCATGAAGTTTGACCATATATAGTGGAAGATTTTAGCATTTAGAGTTGAAAAAATAAGTTTTTTTTGAATTTTAGCATGCAATTGCAAATGATTTTGATTTGCCATTTGTGGAATTTTTTAACAACATAGTTTGAGTTTAAAATTTATTAATTTGAAAAATTGAGTTCAAAGTCTAGGATAAAAAATTTAAACAACAAACAAAAAAACTTGATTTTCATTCTTTAAAAAATTGTTAAGAAGAAATAAGTTTAAGATTGAAAGAAAGACTAAATTGTTAAGAATTCTAAAATGGAACTAAAACACTATAATCTCAGTGGTGAGATTATTCTAGCATGCAAACTTAATCTTGTCAAATTATTTTTTTAAATTAAATGTGAAAATTGAATTCAAAAATGAATTCTACAAGTTATTTTTTTTAAGAAGATGTTTAGATTGCCTAGAAATTGCCTAAGATTGTCCATAATTTTCTCATCACTAGTCCAAATATAATGAATCAAAACTTCACATGTAAAAAATATAATGTTTTAGGAAAAAAAAATATTTTAATTTTAATTTTTTCATGAAGCTTATGTGTTTTTTCTAGATTCACAAAAAAATTCAAAAAATTACGATGAATATTGAGACTGCCAATGAGCCTACTCGAGAGCCTATCCGAAGTTGCATTTTGGCCCTTGTTGGGCTAATGGGACTTGGGGGGTTAAATTATTTTTACTTTTATTTTGACTATAGCAACATCACATGGCATAAGGCAAACTAGTAGTTACAAAGTCATCACAAATTACTAATTGTAGCATTTAGGAAATCTTTAGAAAACTTAGGCCAAAAGTTGGTTAGTGAAGAGTATGTCCAACCAAGGCTTGAGTTCTTTATATTCTTGCCTATTTCCATCTAATGAAAGTAGTCATTTTCCTTGGCTAGTGAGTTTGAACTGGCTAATATTTCCCTTATGGTTCCTCTTATATATGAACCAACTCATTTTCCTCTTATCTGGCACATGAGTTGGCTGGATTTTCTTACACAATTAATTTGAATTGGACAATATCCAAAATTTCTTTTCTGCAAAAATTTATACATGTACATACAAAAACTTTCTCAAAAATGAAATGTCTTTGGCAGGAGTTGAATTTGAAAACTCCTCAAAATTTCAAACTACTACAAAATTTCAAAGTAAAAATTCACTCTTTCATAGTAAAAATTCCTATTCTATTTTGACACTGAGACACTGTAAAAGTTGTAAATTTGAATAACATTGAGAAACCAAATGAGGCCATGATCTTGGGTGGGAATAAGTTATTCCCTAAAGGACCAAGTATCCATTCAACATACACAAAAAATCATGGATAACTTCCTACAAAGTCATTTTTGGTCACATGTTCATGAAATTTGGATACAATGTGTGAATTGATGCATCTCCTTGGTGAAAAACTAATTTTTTTTCCAATCAAGTGTCTAAGTCAAAAATTATATATTTATGCTACCCTAAACTCTTGGGGCAGCTTAAGCAATTTGAGAATCTTTTGGGAATCTTTTGAAATTTTGACATATATGTAACTAATAAAATATGGAATATAATTGTCCAAAATAAAAAAAACAAATTTTAGCCCTCAAATCACATTTAAAAAGCCATGTTGGGGTGGTCACAAGAAAAATATTTTCTTCTAACTTCAAGTCCTATTATTTTGCAATCTATGAAGTCAAAATTCTTGAATTTTTTTTTCACATATTCCAAATGTTTGTCTCTAACTATTTCAAACTAAAAATTGTCTTTGCACAAGAAATTATCAAAAAAATGACACATGTATTGCCAATTCACTTAACCTCCTTGCATTGCAAGGTGATTTTGTATAAGCTAAACATCTCAATTGCTTCTAAAATTTTTCATGAGTAAACCTAACATCATATTATTATGAATGGTCAAAATTTTCATTTCTATGTAAAACAAAAATTGTACTCCAAGAAGGCCCAAAGTTTGCTGACCTTGTTTCACATGAATGAAAAGAAGGGTTTTTTTTCACTTCAAACATTGTAACCTTTCAATCCACATAGACAAATGAGCTGAAATTTTTCCACATTTGGTAAAACACCTTACTTCAATTTTATATGGATGAAGTTTGAAAAATAAATTCAATTTTCATTTTTGAATAATATACTAAAATCCCACAATTTTTGACAATGTTTTTTGGAAAAAACTCTTTAAGTCCTTTAAAGCATCTCCACTTGTCTTCCAAAACAAATGACTTGTCCAAGGCGGCTTGCAAAATTGCCCCATCCATCTTGCAAAACCGATGACTTGTTAAAAAGTAAAAAAGGGTTAGCATGCAAGTTGACATTGGCTTGCAAATTGTAAGTAGGAACTTACCCTACAATTTAGCAAAGGATAGTTGAAATTGTCTTTCTTGCATTGGAGGGCAGAAGCTACGTGCCAAGCGTTTTTATCTCCCTACAACGCCTTTCATAACAATTGTAAACTTTACTTGCTCTGGAGCAAAGGCGGGCTCGAGGGGAGGAGGCTTTGGATTCACATAAGCGACTTGTGAGTAACACCTGACGTAATGTAAATGTGAGCCAGTGCTATAGAAACAGATCCTGCTGCTTGTTGTAGAGAGCAACCATAAAAAAAAGACAAACAATTCGACATTCTCTGTATAACGCACACATGCTGCTGCCACCTTGAAGCTTTTTGTACCTCTGACACGATCGTGTAAGAAAACAGGAGCACCTCACAAAGGTCATGATGCTGTTCTTTGGATAATAACTCTGTACCGCGCTCTCACGTTACCTACTGTAGAGGCAAGGAAAGTCTTCAGAAAATAGTAGAATCATCGTTGAGGATCGCAGTAAGCAAAGAAGACAAGTGGAATCTAACTGTGTGCTCATACATTGAATTGAATTGCATTGAAGATCAAGATCGTCATGCACATTAGCAAATCTGACAAGTTTCTGAGAGTTGAAGACGCTGGTGAGATAACATCGCCGGAGTTAGATATCTCTTCAACAGTCTAGCAGTTGCGACACATCGTCGTCAACCTAGTTTGCAATGACTTTTTAGTGGTTCCATACTTGGCTACAAACTTTATGGTCTATTGCGAATTATTGCATAAGTGCTGCAAATTTGTTGCAAAGTTTTGGGCACGGAACCAATATGCATGTCTATATCTAAACTGGTGCAAAAACTCTTGCAATCCCAAGTAGTTGCAAAGACATTGCATAGTGCTGTACTAAACCATTCTTGCAAAACTGTTGATAGATTTCTGTCGGTCATTAGAAAACCTCGACAGAAGCTATTGCAATAGTAACCTTCCGTACTAAAGTTCGAAGTTTCCACAAGAATTGGGTTTCCCTGAAGCGGTTTCACAGGAAGAAGAATTTTGCATACCTGCAGAGGAAGCCATGGCGGCCACCATGCCCGCGGAGGTTTGGAACGCGCTCGCAGTGGTGGCGCTCAGCGTGATTGCTTATCAGCTGATGACGAAGGTGCTGTGGAACGGGATATGGGAGCCCCTGAGGTTTCGTCGCATCATGGTCAAGCAAGGTGTCAAGGGACTGCCGTTCCGGTTCCTCGTTGGCCAGCTCCCGGATCAGAAAGCGTACACGGACGCAATTCCTGAAGTTGTACCCATCGACAGCTTCACCGCTTTGTCACCGTCTGTCACGCCTCAGTACGCACTCTTCTTCCCCAAATTTCCAGGTAGTACGTACTCCATCCCAGCTTTTTCAGCTCTTGTGATGTACTCTGTCGTGAATGAATTCTGACAATTGGGTGACGCAGGTGAGAAGTATTTTCTCTACTGGGTGGGGAAAGAAACGCGCCTTGTGGTCCGAGATCCTGAGATTGCGAGAGAATTGTTTATCAGCAACCACGCGTCCTTGAAATGGAGTCCCTCGAGGCTTTGGTTCACCCCTCTGCTTCTTGGGAACGGCTTAAGTATGCAAGCAGGAGAGAAATGGGCGACGGAGAGACGAATAATCAATCCGTTCTTTCATCAGGACGCGCTCAAGGTATAGCACGCCACTGCAGTTAAGGTTAAGTGTGTCAACCTGTTGAAGTGGGTGGTGGCTATGGCGTTGTGTGGCATGATTGGAGTAGTCATCCGGAGGTATGCATCTTGTAGGGAATGATGGAGGCTATGGTGGAAGGGAGTGCGATGGAGATTCGCAAGTGGGAGGAGATTGTAGCCCAAGCTGGAGGCTCGGCGGAAATCGACATTGAGGAAGATGTCCATACGATTTCCGGAAGAGTGCTGTCGATGACGGCATTTGGTGGCGACTTTGAGAAGGGAGTTTTGATCTACAAGATCCAGAAGGAGCTTGCCATAGAGCTTATGAAAACGATGCATGACCTAAAATTTTGGCTCATTCCATTCTACAGGTAAACCCCAATTTCCATCTTGCGCTACTGCCTTGGAGCAGGTGCAATTACCCGATTTCCTTTCCATTGCAATCGCTGACCTCTAGGAGCTCCAAAACAGAAAAATGCCGACGAATCGAAACAGACGTATTGACGAGATGCTCTCCAAACTCAACAACCTCCTGCATGAACTCATCCATAGCCGCCTGCAAGCAGTTCGCAACAAGGAAACAAGCTCCTTCGGCAACGACCTTCTTGGGAATATGCTCAACGCTGCCACCGACGGATGGGAAGAACAAGTGCCCCAGTTCAACTTGTCATCGGTTCTCCACAACTGCAAGTTATTCTACTTCGCTGGTCAAGACACAGTCGCCAACACAACAATGTTCACGATGCTAATGCTGGCATTACATCCCGACTGGCAAGCACGTGCCCGGAAGGAGGTTCTGGAGATTCTCGGCGACGAAGAGAATCTCAATGCCAGCGCACTGTCTCGCCTCAAAGTGGTACAAACCCTAACCCTAATTCATTCATCTCGTCATCCCCAAATCGTAAAATTCTCGTGCTAACACTTCACGATTTCGACAGGTAGGGATGATACTGAACGAGACCATGCGAACACTCACCCCTGAACCAGCCATCACGAGACTGGCAACGAAGGATTTGCATCTGAAGAACTTGTTCATTCCCAAGGGCATGACCATTGAATTTGCACCGGGCGCTCTTCACCAAGACAAGCAGTACTGGGGCGATGATGTTGGGGAGTACAACCCCGAGAGATTTGCGAATGGCGTTTCGGGAGCTTGCTCCCATCCGCAAGCCTTCAATCCGTTTGGGTTGGGGCCCAAGATGTGCATTGGCAATAACTTCGCCGTGATGGAGATGAAGATCGTCCTGGCTAGTGTGTTGCGACGGTTTGAGATTCTGCCATCGCCGAACTACAAGCATCACCCGATCTTCGTCATTGTGACCAGACCCAAGTTCGGGCTTCCCATCGTTCTGAAAGCGCTGTAAGTTAACCCTTTAACCGTTGATGGAACGGACTAGTGACCGTGGAAATCGTCCATTTTACTATGGTGTCGGTTTAAATAAATCCAAAAGCACTCATTGGAAGTCAAACTACTGTGGAAGATCTCCTCTTTTAGCACATATTTTGAGGATGAATAATTGTGCTTTTGTCCTGCATGGAAAGATTCTTTATCATTCATTGGCCAAAAAATGTCTACAACATGGTTCAAGTAGGAGTACTTCAATAGCTCTAACCTGGGTTTTTAAAAAATCTTCACAAAAACTCCTTTGATACCCCACTAGTTTACATATAAACCAACTTGGCATCATTCCCTGTCTTCATAAGATGCATCTAAGGTAGACAACTTGTTTCCAATCATTTAAGTAGTTAAACATATTTGTTGTATAGGTATGGTGAAGGGAAAAATTTCCTTGTTTAGAAAATTAAATTTTAGAAGTATTTCATATTTTTTATATTTTTTTTTCTTAGAAATGAAATTAGCATGAACTGTTTTTGTAAAGATTCCATTCAACCTACTCTTGTTATATAGATCACCCTATTTCTAACCAAAGGTAGGTAGGTTGTGGCTTCCAATGACTATACATCTTGTGATCATTCTATGCTTTCAATATACACCTTGTGACATTTGTGTTGATCCTATTGATCTTACATTAAGTGAACTATCACCTAAACCATAGCTATTTTATCAATATAAGTTTTGGATTTTGAATCATAGTTTTAAATTGTAGTTTTTGCAATAGAAAGTTTGATAAAAAAAATTTGAAAAGTGACTTTGACGTTGCCCATGGCCTTGAGGAGTGTGGAAGTTCATCATTGATTGGTCATTTGAACAAACTATGTGATGCCCATTAAAGAAAGATTTTGAAATCCTAGTTTTAATAGCCTTCATGTGATTTCAAATGTCATTTAAGAGTTAAATTAGATTGAATTGTTCCAAAAACATCTCTAGAAGACAATACTTATCATTAAGGTAGTCAAACCAAAAGGATTCAACTTTTAAACCAATAGGTGCATTCTTCATTTCTATGGTAACCTAGAAAGTCATTCATCAGTTATTTTTTGGCCTTATTGTCCTTCATAGGTTAAATCATTTATCACAAATAATAAAATTCCATAATGAATTGATGCATTCTTTATTTTAATAACATCCTTGAAAGTCATTCATCCCAGAGTATTAATTTAAAAAGTCCTTGTTGTGGATTTAGTTGATTTTGAATGTGCACAATCGAAGAAATATGATTAGAGCCATTTTTTACTCCTAAGTAAGTAAAAGTCATAAAATTAGAAAAGTGTCATACAAGAAGGGTAGAAAATGGTGTTAAGTACTCCTACTTGAAGGAATCAATGTACATAAAAATCCATCCTATAAAGTAAAAATACCTAAATTAATTATATACATATGCACATTCACATGATCTTTTGAATAGTTTTGTGACAAATAAAATTTCATATTTTTAGTTTTTAAGAATGATTTTGGTGTATAATTTTAAACATGCATTTGTTCATTCAATTTAGGTAACTTGTGCTAAATTCCACTTCTACTTTTGAAGTTTGGCAAATATGTAATTAACAAGAGAAGTCAAAGTTGTTGGCTTTAGGCAAAGCCAAAAAATCTTGCTATTGTACCTTCAAAGGTTATAATCTTGCAATCTAAATGATTAAGGTATTGAATTTTGTTAAACACATTCCTATAGAAATTTATTATAGTTCAAATTTTTTATTGCCAAATTTTAAAAAGCATCTATTTTCCTCATATTTTTACTCAATGCACTAAAAAGAGAAGTTTTTGACAATTTATAAAGGAAGAATTTTTTCTTGTCTATCAAAGGGATTTGTTTTTTTATGTTTATATAGAGCCATTTTGCACAATGAAGGGCATTTCAACCCTCAAATTCTAATATTAGCCCACTAGAATGCTAGGATTGAATGTAAGTCCTCTAAGAGCAATTCTACCCGTTTGCACTATAAGGGACACGCTAAAGGTAGTGGGTGGCATACATTAGGTGTGGAGAAGGAGCCAAGGAGTTATCACTTCTCCACCAACACCTTCCATAGTGCACCAGATGAAGTGCAAGGTAGGGAGTTGGCACCTCCAGCATTTAAGACCTCCTAAAATGACTACTAACCCAACATGTTAGGCAACATCGAGTAATTGACTACAAAATGAATCAAGAGTTATTTGTTCTTGTTTATTTTAGAGGGTGGCTTATATTCGAGACTAGTGATTCCTCGATGCCTGCTCCTCCATTAAACACAAGTCCCAACACTTTTTTTTGGTCATACTATGGAGCAAGTCAAATGCTCCACATATTGCAACTTGAAGTGAGGGGATGAATTTTTGTTGCAGTCTGTATTGACAAATTCCCAAATCTCCATAAGAAGAAGCTTGGACACACCAAACCATTTGATGAGGCAATATGGTATGCCACAATGGAAATACTCTAATAGCTATAGCCACAAACTCAAGGCATGATATGAATAACAATCAATGGTAATTAAGTTAAATGTATCACATCTATCACCTTCAATGGTACTCTTGTATTTATCAACAATTCTAATAACGTCCCTATACAATGTAGGGACTTTGTATCGTATAGTGTTGTACATTTTATAACTTTTAAAAATTTATAACATTAAACATATCATAGAAATTTAGTTATAGTATAGAAATATCTAATTAAAATGTTTAGTATGCAGCACTTCAATAGAAAACACTCTCTATATATGATAAATATTACTTACTATTTGAACCCTTAACCCCTAATGACGAAAGCAGGGATACTTTCAAAATGCGCCAAAACTGCCAAGAATTTGAGCAATTTTCTTGCCCATTTTTTCTTGAGGTTGGATAGAATGTAACTATAGGATCTTGAAGTTCACATTGGGAGTAAGCACCTATAAGAATTCCAAATTATTTGACCACATGGTTTTGGAGATATATAAGTTTGAAGGTTTACGGGTCAATGGAAATACATGGATGCGCACTTTAAAGGAGCATATTTTTGTGAGAATATTTTGAAATGATGCTTTTTTATTCTTAGTGAAAGATAAAAGAGTTGAAAATGTACATGTAAAATTTCATAGTGTTCACAATTTGAGAATGGGATGCTCAAAAAGAGGGGCAACAACCAAAAAATGGTTACCGGTCATTAGGGTTAACTCATTAAGGACCATGGTCAATTATGAAGGTGGGTAAGATGTTTTCAAGCTTGAGGTTAAACATGAAAAAAATACCAAATCCTAATGCATTTTGGAAATCTAATTGTATTGATGGAATTGGCATAAATGCTTTAGGCTCTATAGTAAATGCATGACAAATTCTACAATGATTTTTGTGTTGATTTTTGTATTTTCATCCAATATTTTATTTATTTTTCACCCCCCAAAACATATGCTAGCATAGATAGTCTTGCTTCTTGTTCCAATGCATTCAATTCCCGATTCCCCGTACCCATTCCATTTTGTCTATATCCAAATTCATTCTAAAACTTTGGCTACTATTGAAAAAGTGATCTGAAAATTATGAAGCTTCTTGTTTTATGGTCAATCTAAGCAAATTCTTGAGAAAATAATTAGATTCGTTTATGAGTTCAATTTTAATAATTTAGAAAAAAAAATTGCACATGGTTTAGTTTGCTTTCTAAAATAATCTCATTGTTGGAATAAAATGTGCTTCAATTTTTCTTAAAGTTATCAACAATTTAGCTTTTCCTTTTGTCTCATACCTACTCCCACTTAACAATATTTCAAAGAATAAAAATAGAGGAGGGAGAATTTTTTTTCTCAAACCCTCAACTCAATTCTTCAACACAAAAAATTTAATTCACAATTTGTCAATACTAAAATTTTAAATTAAGAGGATCTAAAGCCTCATAATCTAGTCGGGCTAGGAGCAAAATAACTTGTTTTTTTACTTTAAACATTTATATTTGATATTTGATATGATTAAAGTTTCTAATACAATTCTAGTGTAAGATCCTATGATTGGATATGCTAAAAAGAAACGAATATTTAAACTATTTTTGTTGTTTGCATTGAAAATGATAGTTCTGAGTATTTTTTTACCAAAAAATGGCCTTTGAACTTCACGGGTTAACATGAAAGATGTGCATATAGATGTTTCCTTTATACCTATTGAATTGAATTTAAATAATCTGTTATCAATATTTTCAATTAATTATTATATGAATCCATGAAAATGAAATGAAATGTTATTAAAAATAGATTTTTATTAAAAAATTAAAATTTAGCATACTAAATTGAGCAATGTGATAATCTAATGCCAATAATGAATGACTAAAATTCCCATTATATTTTGTATTATGCCTTAATTCCATTTTAGAAGGATATTAGTATAGTGCAATACTCTTACAAATTGTCAATTGTGTCATTCAAAGAATTTTAGATTGTGTTTTTCCTAATCCTTAAAGGGCCAAAATATTTTTTTGTCAAAAAATACTCAAAATTGCCATTTCTATTGCAAAGTGTAGTTTTTTTTTTTCAAGTTTTTCTTTTTGAATATCTAACTATAGGATCTTGCATTAACTAGTATGAGATTGTGTGGAAGAAATTTCATAAATTTTGACAACATAAATTGCATGATGTATGCATTTAAGGTGAAAAAAGTGTTTTTTGGCACCTTGTTTGACTAAATTTTAAGGCTTTGAATCTTCTTAACTTAAAATTTTTGCATTATAGATTTTGAATTTTGAATATATATTTCATGTTGAAGAATTGAGTTGAGGGTATGAAATTTTTTTTTATAAAACACATACTTGATAATCATTCCTATAAATTTGTTACAAATAAATAGGTACAAGATAGAAGAAAACACTAAATTTTTAATGGTTCTAAAATGGAATTAAAACATACTAGTCCAATGGTGAGACCATTCTAGCAAACAAATTGAACTAAACTAAGGATCTTCTTCTTTCAAATTGTAATTTTATTTTTTTATTTTTTTATTTTTTACAATCATAAAACATGGTTGGAGTTCACTTTTCTTCATTCTAATATCTAAAGTGCTATAATCAGATTTTTTGAATGATTTGAAAATGAAAAAAAAAAATGATATTTCTTACAACCTGAATTCCAAAATTAAACCATCAGTTCAAGTTTTGGACACAAAAGTGTTGAAAATGACCTAGGGGTATGGTAATAAAGAGTTTTTTTTTCTTCATCCGTCCACAAACATTCTTCATCCATTCGATCGTTTACACAAGGACAACTGAAGAGTCTCTGACACGGATGAAAAATATGGGGGCGAAATAATATCTTGGATGAGAAAGGCTTAAGAAATAAAAGGAATAGTCTCCCAGCGAATCCAAACCCGCCACGTAGAATCATTCCGCATGCGGCACAAGCATCATGTACGTTGGCAATGACAACTCACTCGAATCGATTCCCCTGAACTTTATTTTCAATATTACTCAGAATATAAAAACAGTCCTCAACGGATGCAATCCCTGTAGAGTGGATGAATGTGGTTGACTCTTCCGACAAGATCGGATGAATGTTCGCTCTCCTGCTTCTGGCACGAGTCTCTCGTCGACTATTCGTCTAGGAACGTGGGCCGAGAACGAGGATCGTCGTCCATCGTGCCGTCGAATCGTCAAGAATTCGACGACGTCCATCGATATTGGTGAACGGCCACAAGGCTCAAGTGCCGTCCTCCTACTGCTTTTGAATGCCCGCCGTGGAGGACGAGTGCTGCCGGCTCCTGCTTTGCGATTCCTTGCTTTGCTGCTGATTGTCGGATCGGTCTGGAGCTTGCCAGGATCGTTGACAGGTGCCGCCGTCAAATTTCTTCAGGCTTTTGCGGCGGAAGCGTTTGAAGTGCGACGCGAGAGGGACGACGGTCGGTGGTGGAAAATTTGAATCCGAAATAGGTGTGTTTTTGATGACGCGCGATGTGTCAGTGATTTGGCGTCGTAAATTGATCGTCGATGAATATGTGTGTGGAAATGTGTTTTGATAAACGGCTTCAAGGATTGTAAGACTTTTTGTTTCTTGTTTTGAAGCTGATTACAGAGGCTGCATTTTTTCGCTGAACCGGTCAACAATTTGTTGCTTGGTTTGTAAATTCCCGTGATGATGCTTGAAAGAGGTGGATTTCTCTGAGATTTTTCTGTTCTTTGTGAAAGAAATCTTGTGCGCGGTATTGCTCTGTGCTATTGTCATTTTCGCGCGTGTGAAGTTGTCGTGCGTCGGTGATTTGATCTCGTTGAAGAGGAATGTGTTGTGGAAGTAATTTGTTTTGTAAGTTGCCTTTAAGTAGTCGGAGAAGTTTGTTTTTCTTGTTTTGAATTTGATTATGGAAGATGTATTTTGTGGTGGAGTGAGTCCAGGATTTGATCATTGAGCCTGTGTGGAGAATTCTCGTGGTGATGGAGGGGTGTGATTTGAGAATAGTGATTTAGCTAGCTGGAGGCTGTAATAGAATATTTTTCTTTTGATGGAGGAAACTTGTGCGTTGTGTAGATCGTTATTATTGTCAGTGTTAAAATAGTTCTTGTATCAGTGACTTGACAAAGTCAGTTGTTGAGAGAATTTTTTTCGAGAAGTCTGGTTTCATGGAGTTCGAGGAATGTTGTTTCTTGTTTTGAAGCTGATTATGGAAGCTGTATCTTGTGGCGGAATGAGTCGGTGAATTTTTTATTGATCCTGTGTGGTGAATTCTCATGGTGATTGAGAGGGAGCTATTTGAAGTAATGATTTATGCCGAGGAGATAGAATATTTTGTCCTTCTTTGTAAGGAATCTTGTGCGTGGTATGACCCTTTGTTATTGTCATTTTGTTGTGGGAGGTTATTGACTGTACTTGAGTCTTAGGCTTGCTTACTTAGCTTTGATAACTAGATCATCGTCGGATCAGTGAATACCGTTATGTATTATTTTTTGTCGGCTCTTTCTAGCAATGAGTTGAAGTGTTTTTCTCCTATAGCATCCCCTGGGCTGATGTCCTTTCTTGAAAGAAGGCTTCCATTTGTTAACTGAGTGCGATTCCCTCGATACTTTCATTTCAGGAAATAATACAATGGGGTGCAGTATGTCCAAGTCCGCCGGAGAACCTCGGACGATAATAATTAGACTTCCCAATGGCTGTAGTAATATAGCGAGAAGCTTCTCGTCTCCATCTCCCTTGGCAGATGAAGAGCACGTCTCTGAGAAGCCAAATATAGATAGTGTCCATGCAGTATCCCTTACTTCCAGTACCTACGGCTCCTTGCAATTAGATCCTCTGCAAGATTATGGAGAGGTGCGGAGTAGAAGAGGTAGCAGTGATTATCTTATGGATGTGACATCTGAAAACAGTAGTGAGAGGGTAATTGATTCGTCTTTGAGTACTGGTCGAAATAGGGACAATAAGAAGGCGATACCTTTGAAAGGCGCAAATAACAATCAGGTGGAAATCGTCGACATGTGGGAGCTCATGGAGGGTGTTGAAGACGAGAAAGCGACACTTAAGATGTTGAGAGCCTTGGTGGAAAAACCAAGCATGTCGGGGTTCGATAGTGGGAAATCAACACCTCATTTATCCACGACAATTCATACAGTTGAAGACGTGGATAATGTCTTAGATGATGGAGGATCTCTTCCTACGGGCTATCGTTTTAGAAGGGGTTCTTTGCTGGAGGCAGCAGTACCTGTACGTCATTCGCACGAGTCTGGTTTATATGCTGATAGAATGATTGGAAGAACTTCTGCCATGCTGCAGAAACGACGCGCTCGGGCAATGCAGATCAGTAAGGATGTCATATCAGAGTTGGACGAACTCAGGAGGAGAAATCTTTCTCGAAGTCAGGAATTTAATACATCAGGAAAAAGTATTTTATCTCGGAGTCAGGAATTTAATTCTTCAGGTAGAAGAGATATGTCCCGGAGTCAGGAATTTATTACCACTGAAAGAAGAGGTTTATCTCGAATTCAAGAATTTAATTCCGCAAGAAGGCGTTATCTCTCTCAGAGTCAGGACTACGATGCTATGGGAAGGAATAGGCGCATCCGGAGCCCAAATCTTGATCATGTTAGGAGGGGCAACCTATTCAAGAATCAAGAGCACGACTCGAGAAAGAGTGATCATGCTGTAGAAAGTCAGGAGCTTGCCAGACCTCCTTTGGCCAATCCTAAGGAAGTTGTTGCTAGACGTCATAGTGTTCATGAGTTTCCCAGGATTGTTGAACTTAAGGACGAGAGGGTGACTGCTTTGTCAAAACCAGACATTGTGTTGAGAAGCCCTATGTTAGGAGGTATTGGAGGAGTTGAAAGGCAAAGAGTCCGCCCTGGTCAAGGGTCATCCATGGCACCAACTGCCATCAATATTGAGAGTACAAATAAACCTTCGTTGCGAAGTCAGACTCTGCCTCGTCCTGAAAGGAAAACTATGCCCAAAGCTGCTGACCCGAGAATGGTGAACTTAGATCTCAACACATGATAGGTGATCTTGGCTCAGCTTGACAATGATTCCTGACGATTCTTGGCAACGACGGTAGTGCTCTTGCTATAGCTGATGTTCTACCTCCTCCAGAACAAGTTGTGGCGGTGAAGTTCTCAGTCTTTGAACCTTGCCGTGCAGAAATCGGCAATCAGGTAATTGATACAGCATGGCTTCTTGCCGAGATGAAATTTTTGTTTCTTGCTCGTCCTCGTTTCCAGCGTTGTTCGTCAGCCTAAAGAACTTCCTGAGATACTGTGATACTCTTACAAGTTACACAATCTCATGTGCTGCATTTAATCTTGTGTTGCAGTTAAAACCTAGAGATGGTTTGGTTTGTTTCTCGCTTTGTCCGGTGCGAATAACTTGCGTAGCGAACCACCATCTTCAGAGAGGAAACGGCATGGTGGAAACACATCCTGCATCTGTCAGTGCAAATGTGAAGGCGTTCCCACGACCACGGCTGTTGTATGGCGAGAAAAGTGAAGACGTCCGCAATATATGTGCGAGACTCGAGAAATATTTTCAACTATATATGCACTGCTGATGTCGGGGCAATCTAACCGTCAGCAAGCATGAGCAAGGTATTGAGATGGTGAGAGTGTACCTGCGATTTCGAGTTCCCCCAAAGAGTCTTTATTTGGTTTAAGTAAATGTAGTTCTTGCTCTATTCTTCCGTCTTGCTGGTGTGATTGACTTGATGGAAGTTGTCCTTGGAGTGTATAACCGGAATACCTCTGGTCTATATTTGGGATCAGCAATTAGGACTGCCACTGACGAAGCTGTGCATGTATCTTTCTCACAGGAGTTGAAATCTTCCGTTACTATTGGTCCTCCAGATCATTACTCTTATCATGGGTGGATGTGACTGGGAATGTCAGGAGTTGCGGAGACTACTTGATCTACTTGATATGAAAGTCAAAGGTCCTCTGTTGGACATCTGCAATGAAGGCAAACCAGTACTGAGCACTGTTATTGAGCTTCTTCAAATGGCAAAGACAAAGGCAGCTATTGGGCGAGAATTATTATTTAAGTATGAATCCAATCTATTCACCTGAAAGATACTTTTGCTCTTCAAGGACTATCCGCGAGAAGTATCTGGCCATCACTGGTTGTCCCGCATGTTCAGCAGGGGTGTTACTTTCTGCTTCGCCAAGTAGGAGACGGTTTTGTGACAACGTAACTCCTTGTGAATCCTTCAATCGACCAAATAGTGAGACCTCTTCATCCCACATCGCATACATTTTAACCAGTTGCGTGCAATAACCTTCTGGAGCCCTCCGATTCTCAACCAGTTATGTATTTCATAGGAATCCAATTTCCTTCATAAATCCTTGGCTTGAAAGATATTGGCTGTTTGTAGTTTCTTAGAGTATTTTGAGTGATATCTCTTCACCTTGGGCAAATCACTATCTTCTCTGGCCCGGATGAAAAGTTTTATGGCCGACTCATGAGCTGATTTAGAATGGTACTAGTAGTTGAAGTACCGCCGAGGGCATGTGAACACTTTACAGATGGCTAGATTCTATAGTTCGATTGCAACATTTTCTTAAACATATGTGACTCGCTGCCATTTGGAACTTTCCGGAACAAAAGCAGATGAGTTACCAAAGCATGTAATACTTATTTCCCAAGAGTATTTTTTGTTCTTTTGACACATGGAACGTTGTTTGACTCTCAGGTCAGATGCACATGTTAGTCATGGATTCAGAATGCAATGGGTGAACAGAACAGATTCATGGTTTTCAATGACTTATTCTTCGAAAAGTCTCATACTGGTACTTAAAAATATCTATACCTTGAAACTTCTGCTTCTCTGCCTACAGAATGCGAAACTGTCCTTTCTCTCCTACACTTATCGAAGACTTGTAATAACTTCGGTGAAATAACATTCCGGCACTCGCAGCTCTTCACAGTAGATAACATCAAAATTGTTACGGAGGGACGCAATCAGCTACATGAATTTAGTCCGATGAGAACGGTGTCACTAATGATGGTTTGTACTGTACAGCACATGTAGAGAAACTTCAATACTTACCAGCATCTATAGCTCATACTATTACGTTTGACTGGTGTCTTGGATATTACAGAAATGTCCATGCAATATTTCAAGCAATTCGTTGAATGAAGTATTATTACAGTAGCCGAGTGGAAAGTGCTCCGTTAGTCTTCTCAGTTTGGTTGCAACAGGTGTAGCAAACATTGGAATGAGCGTTGGATTGCGAGGTGAACAGATTTGCTTGGTAGCAGAAGACTATCTTATACGGATGGAACAAACAAAACATCAAGCCAACAAATTTCCTTATAAGGTATGTGCTCAATGAAGTGACACTCTCCTAATTGAGTCACCTATCTACACCTGTCCAAGATTTCAAGTTGTAGATAGGTGGCACAATTAAGAGAGTGTCACTTTTAGATGCACATACTTTAGAAACTGAATTTTGTTGGAGGAAAGGGCAATGCTCTTCATTGTGTTGTAAGTTCTTCATGTATTAGTAGTGCTTGTCCATTCATATATTGCATGTTTCAATGACTTTCTAGACAAATGAAAAAAAAAAGGGACTAGTACTATGGGATGGAAGGAGTACAAAACTATTGTGCAAGTCCTACAATACATTATAATAGTGTATGCACATGGGATTAACAATATGAATTGCAATATAAAATATGCATTTGAAGTTGTATACAAAGCAATCCACCTATCAAGCTTACTTATCATGATTTGGGGGAATATTTTCACTAAGTGTTGTCTAAAGAGCACCTTTCCTAGAATGAATGATTTACATTAGTAGCGACAAACACACCTTGAATAGATTGAAAAAAATACCATAAAATGAATCTTATCTTTGTAAAATGATTCTTCATTGCTTGACTCTTCACTTTTTAGGCAAATCATACCTTAATTAATGAAGGTGTTTACAAGTCCGTAAAATTCTTTTACTGCTTTTCTTAAAGGTCTTTAAAGAGTAATTGATCATCAGCTGAAAGGACAAAATCATATTTCATAGGTCCTAGCTTTGAATAATCATCAAAGCAACTCGTATCATCCTTAGACTATATCCACCAACAACCAAAAATCAAGGTGTGTCATTTGTATTCATTTAAAATTCCATATATTTAGTCCAACATCAAATTATTATATGCTTGGAATAAACTATTATAGTTTGAAAAAGTAGTCTTAAGAATCGTATTTTGTCTAAAAAGAGAATTGAAATTTCTTTTAATTCAAATGTTGACCTCCATCTTATAGAACAATTTTTATTGAATGCATACAACAAAATGATGCTTGAAAACATTTATTATATGTTATATGTAAAGGAAATAAAAATTTATTTATGTGTGTAAATTTAAAATTAGACATACAGAAACTTTAGGCCGAATTGGAGGAATGTCTTTTTTGCGAGGAACATCATCCCAATCAACAGTTTGAAACCATGCATGGGTTTTGATGTCTTTTACACCTCCTTTTAAACACCCAATCCTATGTAATTACATATAAATCAATATTTTTAACTAGTTAATACTTTGTTGTGTATTTTAGAAAGTAGATATTTTAACAAAGTTATAAATCACAAAAGGAAAATCATACTATCTATTCAACAACTTCAAGAATTTTTATTGTATTTTAAATGAACAATACCGCTTGGTCAAATCAGCTACTAAAAGTCTCCTCAACAAATCTTTTGCACTGCATAGCAATACCATCACATGATATATATTTTATAATCACTTGAATCATTTGACAATGTATGAGAATATTATGTATAATATAAACTTTAATATAATTTTTATTACTATATCTTAGAATAGATAAGATTTGAGAGATGATTTTTTAGTTTTTGCTTAATTTTAAGTTGCTAAAAAAATTTAAGGATATTATGACAAGTTATATTTCTAGCATTAATCCTACAAATTTATAAGAAGCATGGGATCTAGATTTTTTTTTTTATAGTAAACATATTTTATTTAAAAAAATATCAATTATTTTAGCATACAAGATTTTTCCTTTTGACTTATGAATATAGAAGATGAAATTTAAGTCTAAAATTTAAAATTTAAAATTTAAGTAAATTTTTGGTAAATTTTTTGGTAAATAAAGATATAGTGTATTCCTTAGATGCATGTGTAAATGTATATCCTTTAAATGATAAACACTTTTTAGTTTTTCAATGCTAAGTGAATGATTTTTACTCTTTATTGTTGATTTTTGTTTAATGTCAACATCATATCATTAAACTAAATTTTAGTCATATAGAGTATTTTGGGATTTTATATAAGACTTTATCACCAAAATATTGGTTGAAATAAGTTACCATGGATTATATTTTGGCAACTTCCAATTCCTTGTTGTGCATTGCAATTTTGACAATCAAAACAATCTAATTGATCTCTTTTCAATTTGAACTCAACTAAAAAATGAAACTTACCTAGCATAGTATCTATTCCAATTTGATTTTTTTTTTAAATTCAAAAATTGACTAATGTATTACAATTATGAATTTGGGCCCAAAGCCATAGCCTACTAATTTTTAAAATATAAAATAACATGAAAATTTAGTTTAACTTTTAATATTCTACACCATAATATACACCTTTGTTGAAATTGCATATTTTTAGAGTGTTTTTTGGAATTTATTATGAATTTTCTTTATTTTCAATTAATAAATTCATGGTAATTTTAGATCTTCCCCTCTTCAAAACCTTATATTTTTTGTGACTTATAGAAGACATGGGATTCATTTTAGAAGAAAAAGAAAAAAGTAATCTTCTTGTATTTATTGTGACCAAATGGAACTTAGACATTGAAAATTACAAAAGCTTTACAATAAGCCCATCCTTTTAGGATTAATAGGCTCAAATTTGGAGAAGTATGTTTTCACTTTAGATGAGTTGCAATTGGTAACTTACCAAGAGTAAGATGACTCACATTTTACTCAATCCATACATTTGACTAAGTATCCAAGGTACAAAATAAAGTGCGTACACCCAAAATTGTACCTTGCCTAAAAACCACCATCATCACTATGTGTATATCTCTAAAAATCAATATGTAATTATATGTTGAAGAAACAATTTTAAAACATCTTCCAAAAAATACTTTGATCAATCCTAACTTTTGCATGTATGGCAACCAAATGCTATATTCTTTGGAGCATTGGAACCTCCTTTCGCTTGCCAACAAAAAAAATATGAAAAGGTGACTAGTTTAGCAATAGTAACTAGGCAAAGGAGCAAAAAGAAGTGGTTTGGGGGGTACCCACCAGTAATCCCATAACTAGTTTATGGAATTGAGTGCAATTTGCTACCTTCAAGACAAATAGGCATCAACTTTGACTACCTTGAGAGTGAGTACTATTAACAGAAAATAGAAAAGAAAGGATTTTGCAAGTTGTAAAGGATTATTGGGAGTACTACACACAAAACAGACAAAATGGATGCTAATTCCAATGTGGAGGAAGTTGCAAATTGCTAGTAAATTCTATTGTTCGTTGCAATTTGGGCTAAAATCTAATTTTTTTCAAGGATTTTCTCCAATGTACATTTAGCTACTGGAAATTATACGTAGCAATGGAGCAAATTTAGCCAGTTTTGTGAATGCTGGTCAAGAGAGTTTCAAAGCTTGCACAGTGATCTCCAGCTCAAGCCCTCACAATTGGCATGAGAGCCAGCTTGGTTTCCTGGAGTGATATGTTTGGAATAAACAGATCAGTGTCCTTTTGAACATGAACCTTAGGTGGGGATGAAGCTCACGATCAAAAGGAACCATGGATTGAAAAAAGAGTACCTTCTAGAAAAATGCCCAGGAAACTGCACCTTTCCGCTGAGGATCTTTTGGTATGTGCCAACAGCATCTGTAAAGTAGAAACAGGTCAGAAACCAGAAAACTAAAGATGACATGCAGTTCAAAATTGGCCAACAAACCCTGATAGGCAAATGTGGAAATTCAATTTGACAAGGAGATTAGTTTACCAATCTACTTTCAAATGTGTGGTATTTAACAGCCAGGCATCATGTACTGTACCTGGCATGCTTATATTATAACTGACATGATTACACTCCAAATCCCCAACACATTATATGTCAGATTTTTAACTATGTCTAAAGTTGGAGCATGCCAGTGATTATCTCACCATCATCATAAAAAGGAGGATAACCAGCCAGCATCTCATATATCAGAACCCCAAAAGTCCACCTGTTTAACATCAGACCAACTAATCAGTCAGTTGGCTGCATGTAAGTTATCATGAGAAACAAAATAGTGTCCACGTTCAAAGACTAATCAACTCACAAGTTTTAAACCTCAAGGGTTTCATTGACTGGTCATAGTGACCGATTCGAAACAAGTTGAGTGACAAGAGTCCCTGACAGAAACAGGGTAGACTTCCACCAGAATTTCATAGTCCTAAGTCTCAAGTTGTATTGAGAACACTACAGAGGATGCCATCACCTATCAGTAGTGCACCATAGAGTGTGCAAAGTGAGATTTGTTTCCATCCCTCAATTGTGCTTGAAGAACTGCAGAATCGCTGAGTCAATAATGTCTGCTATTCCTACTAGAATTTCAATCACAAGCAATTGACTGATAAATAGTTTACCAGTCAACAGGCTTGCCATGACCTTTATTCAAAATGATCTCAGGTGCAAGATAATCAGGTGTTCCTGCATTAAGCCCCTACAAAGACCAGTTACAACCACCAGCAACTACAGATGCTGTAATGCAATTGAACTACTTTTAAAGGAACTACCCAATGTATTAAATAATAATTCCGTGTAGGGGTAGGATGTAACAAGTTGCAGGGCCTTACCACACAATGTATACGTTCTGCGGTCAATTTGCTTAGCAAACCCAAAATCAGTGACCTTGATGTTGCCTTTCTCATCAAGCAGCAGATTTTCAGGCTAGCAGCAGACAACTCCCCAATATTCAATAGACCTTCAAACAAACTGGACACCTCTAATTTTTAAACATAAGTAACCTTGTGAATACATTTAGAGAGAAATCAGTCTCGAAGTATCTACCTTGAGGTCTCGGTATATGATATCCATGCTATGCAAATACTCAAATGCACACAGAACTTGAGAGGCATAAAATCTCTGCCATGGCCATCAACGTGTTAGACTCGGTTGAATATGGAACGTAAAAAAGCCAAAGTCTTTCACTTGAGCAATATCTTAAGTAGAAGGCATGCTTGGCACAAAAAAAATTCAAATTTTGGTAATTAAAAAAGGTGTCACGTGTCATCATGTGAATAGTAAGACACTCTTGAACAAAAGAGGAATTGGAATTTCATTTTGGCAGCTAAGCGTGAACTTGCCCTCCACTTACGGTAATTGAACTGGCTACACAATGTTTTCAATTTAGTGTACGATATACTAATTTCGCGGGCCCATGATACACAATGAACACCATGAATTATTGTACCTATTGATAAACACAATTGATTGACGCTCACTATTTTTGCTTATAAACCAGTTCCATGGACTGAGTGCAAGCAGATACATATAAACTGATCATTGAACAAATTAATATTACATCAGTTTGAACACTCTCAGTGAAGACAAGTTATTCTTCAAGAATGGCTTACAGTGGTCTGCTCATCAAAACGCCCAGTACTGCGAAGGTAAGTGAAGAACTCGCCCCTGTAGAGAAAACACAACCAAGCCTTGTAAGAAAACGTCATTGAACACAACATACCAATCAGCCTCTTATTGCAACTAGAATAATTCTCCAGGAAATTCAGGCCACCCTTACCCGCAAACATATTCTATGACAAGATGCACACACTGATCATCTTGGCAATATCCAAGTAGATTGACCACAAAAGGATGAGATATCCTGGCTAAGATGGACTTCTCTTGCTTCACGTGCAACACCTGCCACATCAACCCCACCATGAAGTGTTGATCTGAAGGTATATAAATTACATAACAATTCATATGATTTGAACTTGCATGTAATATCTGTTGACAGTACCTACCATCCCAGTGAGACTCTTGCTAATATATGCAACTACTTTAGGTTGTCAACACATTAGATCCAATAGGGTTCTCAGTCAGATTACTGTTTCAGGAACTTAACATAACTACATAAAAGAATCTTCATTATAATGAAGAAATGATTCATCTGGAGAACTTCCTGTGATCACAGTGACCACATAGAAGTCTCCTTTTGTATCATTGAGAGGCCTCTGTAGTCATAGAGTAAATCGTGGGAAAGATTCTCTTTATAACGACGTTTAAAAGTTGGGCAAATTATGGATAAGATACTTTTATTGAAATTCTTGTTACTCCGTCATGCACACTCACTGTTCCTAATCTGTGCATTATATGCAAGAACACCACTGTGTACTAAATCGAAATGAATTCAAGAATGCGTTACCTGCTTCGTTTTTACAATGGAAGCCTTGGACAAAGATTTGGTGGCACAAAGTGTACCCGTGGGAGTGTGAGTTGCCAAATGAACTCGACCAAAACTTCCCGTCCCCAAAATCGGACCCAGCTTGAAGTCGGTGAATTTACAGCCCTCAAGCCACACCTACCAAAATCCCTCACCACCAACAATATCAATAAAAACACAAAAACTAAAGACTCTTGCCAAAAATGCACATGCCCTAAACACGAGAACCTAGGAACAATTCTCAATACGCCTGTACTCACCACTTTGAAAAAATCATGGCAAATTCACACGAGTCCAAAAACTACATGATCATCGGCGCTGAAATCCTCTTTCAATTGCCCACACGTAACAACAAAACTAAGGCACTTTCATCATTTCTCATTACACCTGTAATCGCCACTTTGAAAATTCACAACATACTCACACAAGGTGTCCTAAATACACACTAAGGTGCGCTGCAATCCTCTTTCAAATTCCCACAAGATCCAACAAAAACTGACTGGATCTTGTGAGAATTTGAGCATGGCTCCTATAGAAAAATTGCCTTCACAGGAGCCACGCTAACCCTAAATCTCTGCAATCTGAATGCAAGGGTCCCCAAGTATGCCTTCCTCTGAAAAAATATGCAACAATCAATGACAATGTAGCAAGACGCAGGGCATTTCAAAGATCATCATACTAAAAAGCTCTAAGTGTATTGTCCTCGTACGAATGTATTGTCCTCGGTGTACAGAACTAAAATCGCTCAGAAACTACACATCCCAAAGATATCATGAATCCCAAAGAAACCACCAATCCAATCACAAATTCCACGAACCACCATTCATTCATATCTTCCCCTTGGAGTACCTTCTTGGCGGGGGCGTCATCCCCTCCTCCGTCAGACGGTCCAGACGACCCCTTCGATTTGGAAAAGAGTCGGCCAAACATGTCTCAACTGTTGGTCACCCGCCTTCACTCACCACGAGCACAATAGCCTGGTCACCACTCCTCCAACGACCTTCATGAATTCTTGGATCCCTTCCTGGACCACTCAACACCGCGTGATGAATTCTACGAGTGGGCATGATGAGAATCTCGAGACATTGCTGCAGTTGATTAGTAATTGTGTTACGCATTCAATCAATGCAGCGTCGACAGTAGTTGCGAAAGATGATATGCAGGGAGACGACTGCAGCAAATGGTGTAACGTAGCAGGGCACTGCTACCATGATTCCTGCGAACATTTTTGGTTGGTGGCAATGTGGGAGGGAGTGCTCTACACCAACTGAAGTGCGAGAGGGCTGGGACACTTGTAACCGAACCCAGAGGTCTCCTTTCTCGCTGGGCTGAGGAAGGAAGTGGGAATGATGGGGTACCGGTGCAGGGCGTCCGTGGGAGAGTGTACCGGGAGGATACTACTACCGTATCGTGTGGCGATGAGTGCATGAAGCTTGTTTATAGTGTAGGGTAGTCTGCTCTAAAAGCGACCATGTCCTAAATGCAACCCCTATCTAGAAACGCGTGACATGTTGCTTAAAATATCTAGTACTGTCAATGATGAGTTAGGTAGGCTTCAATGGTCGCTTTAAGAGCAGACTACCTTATATGGTAGTGCACAATGGGTTTTTTTTATGCACGATTTTTCACTAATTGTCTACAACTAAATGATCTTGGTTATTTTTGTAATGGAAATTTTCAATTTGGGGGTCAAAATAGCCGAATTATTGCTTCCTTTAACCCTATAAGGATGGACTGGTCTCCGCGGAATTCATCATTATCTAAATCCGTGGGAATCAACTGCTTAAAAAAAATGAAAAAAAGTATTCATTGGAAGTTGAACTACTATAGAAGATGTTTCTTTTTCTCAACAAAACTCCGAGGATGAATAGTAGCATGTCTATCCTTTGCAAAAGAACTCTTTGTCATCCATCGCACACTAAGTGTCTACGGCGGCATTATAGGATTAAAAACCAATAGTCAAGTTTTACCTAGGTATCACCTAGTGACATCTATATGAACACTCAAGTATTACATGAATATAGATGTCACTAGGTATCACTTAAGTATTACATGAATATTGAAGAACCAATTAGTTCCTTCTCAAAAATGAAAAAAAAAATCCACTGGCAATGCCTAATATGGAGGGGATTGCACAAACTAAAAGAGCCAATGAAGTCCTTGTATTCCTACAATTCCCAACAAAGAGAGTCATTGCTTGATGTGAATTGAGCCAAATGTGTGGATAGTGTGTTTGACAATTGATAAATTTGCAATTTACACAAGGAAATCCTACAATCCACCTCAAAAATCTAAGTATGCTTTGTAATTTGTCCATAATGCAAAGCAAATTTTCCTGGTAGTGGTTTATGCTATTTTTAAGTATCTTTTTACTAATTTTATCTGCTTGAAGTATGTGGTTTAGATTAAAAAGGAAATTGTGGGATCTTAGCTTAGATGGAATTGACAAAATGATCCTTTCAGCACATACAAAAATTCTATATCCCTGTTTCTAATATTATAGTTAAAAATTTTGGTTGATCTTGTTGAAAAACAAAAGAAGATGCCCAAATTTTTTTAATATAACCATTTTTTGGACACATTTCAAATTCACTACAATCTTTCCAAATGTTGAGAATACGTGAATAGAATCCATACAACCATAGACTCTCATGAATAGAATCCATACACTTCCGCAAGAATAAGTCAAGATTGGTTTTCAACTCCGTAAAACGAGTTTCAGGACATACCAAAGGACTGAAACAGCAGTGCTACAAATTATACCCAACATTTCCCATTGATTTATTTAAAAAATTAAAAGATCGTCATGTTGAAATTGTATTCACCCGGTGTCAAACTGTCAATACATCGTTATTTAAGGCATTTGCTAAATTCTTTACTTCATCAAATAAAGAACTACAATGTCCATTTCAGTTTCAAATTACAAACACTTCTACAAAAAAATGGCATAAAACTAGATTGGCTTATTATGATAACGATTTTAAAATAATGGATTACATATCATGCGACAATGCTCAAATTTTAGAAATCTTACAAAGTACAAGCCTGTTCAAGTACAACTAACCGTTGAAATTCCCAAGGACTGAAAAAAGTATAGTCACATTGGTTTCCCAACTCCATGAACACTTCTCAAAAGCTTTAGGGCCCAGGCTGGGAAATCTGCATTGCCAAAAACACAAGGAGCAGGAACTTCGCAAAAATGTCCAGTCAGCTTGACTGTTGAATATAAACACATTGATGCTATATCACCATCAAAACCAAGCCAATTTCTTGAACTTCTTTAGTTCCTGGTATTTCCAACCTCTGCTACTCTGCTACTCTGCAAGCCAAGCTGATCGACACTTTTAGCAAATATTACTCTACAGTGGGTGTTGATGTTACACTGTCAATTATCATTCCCAACAACTCCTCTACTAACCTAAGATACCCTAAACCTTCAGTGCAAGCTCCAATCTTCCACATCTTCCGAATGAGACAAATCCAGTGGATGATAGGGGTCCAGGTAAGAATTCAAATCAGCAAACAAATTTGTTAATATTGCACCCAGGGATAACGTGCAAATTCCACTATTTTTACGCAGCTCTTTAAATTAGTAGCCCTTTGCCTTACCGACCCCATCTTTGACCACCAAGAGGAATGGTATTGGAACCTGACTGCTGGACACCAAATCCGCGGCCACCAAAGCCTCTTCCACGATGAAATCCTGCATTTAGATACCGCTTAATGTCAATCACTCACTGTTACATTCAGAGACTTCAGAATGCATATGGTTGTCCAATCCCCCCCACACAAAAAAAGCAACTGCTTAAACAAAGAATTATGAATGATAGATTGCCAACCTCCACCACCGCCACTCCGACTGTTGCCCACCATCGATTGTAACTGAGAATTAACAGATTGACCAGCCTCAACAAGAATTGATACGAGCTCTTTGGCATGTTTAGCATTTGCTGCAGTAAAAAAGGTATATGCAGCTCCCTTAGCACCAGCCCGTCCTGTACGACCAATACGGTGAACATAGTCTTCGCAAGAACCCGGGAAGTCATAGTTGATCACACACTTGATATCCTTGACATCTGAAAGTTACCGCCCTCACAATTGATCAGATCAGATGCCTTAACAACCAAAGGCATCAGTACATATGGTTAACAATCCATACTATTGTTTCCAATGTCAAAGACCAGTCAAGACATAAATCTCATACCGACACCTACTACCCAAGCTGCAAAGGAACCTCGTTTTCATTCCAGCTTTCATTGACGACCGTAGTATTTACAGATGATAATGAAAGGACATCACCAACTCTTACCATCAAACCTCACCGCCTAGTGATGCATGTACTCTTCCTGAGACTGGATCAGAATCTCTCCACAAAATAGTGTTCTCAAGAAGAAAGTACGTCAAATCATGTACCATGGTTTGTAAAGGATCTTGTCATGCCCCAGCTGATATATAATAAACGCATTAAACAGAAGAGCTTCTGCCTACTTAAGATGTGGGCCACAGAAAAGTAGTATCTGCAGCGGATGAATGAGTGTGGCGACCGGGCTGCACGCAGTAAGTCAGCAATCCAAAAAGAGCAGGTGTGGAGCGATGCAGTGGCGGCGGCAATGGTTCTCTTTCGCACTCCCATGCAGTATTACTCTCTCCAGAGACAAAAGAGCATTACAAACCGCCGCCACGCCACTATCATGCCATCAGGATGCCAACTGGACTACAGCCCGCCCGCAATCTCACGCACCCTGCAGAACAACAAGGAGGGTGGATGTTCTTCCCCTCCATTACTTGCAGCCTTGACTAATTCTACTTGAGCAAGTTAGTTTCTAGTTATAAAAACATGATTTTAGATTGCACTCTGTAAAAGAGCAAATGACAGGTTCTCAAAACAGTGTAAATAGTCTCAAGAAATTAATAATTTAAGACTCTTGATGTTATTGGTAGCCACAAAGAGACAACTTATGAACGGAAATCTGAATAACACCCTCCAATTAAAATATTATGAATTCCACCAGAATTGAACCTATTACTAAAGTGCTTAAAAAATTCCGTTAAGCTACGTAAGCGCACTCCCGAAACTTACACTTTTAAAGTGCAATGAGCACCATCGAAGTGCAACCTCTATCTCAGGGATCCCACCATCGCTACCTCCCAAGGGATAGCTGACACACTGGATAATAAAGACGTTGAATATTATCCCCAAATTTGATGAAATGAAAGATATATTGTTCTCCACAATCTCAAGATAATATCCTAACTTAATTAACAAGGAACGACGATCAGCACTCCCAAGAGAACTGACAAGGGAATTAATTCAGGATACTTCTGCAGAAAGGACATCCAAAACTTACCAGATGTGAGGGGAAACCCGCATACGACAACAATCTTCAGATCCCACACATCGCAAGAATTTGGAAGTTGACAAGGGAAAGAGTGTGTACAAAACAAAAAAGCATAAAATTCATCTACAATCATGAAAAAGAAACGAGGACTTCCTTTCTGAAATATAAGCACACAAGTATTCAAGTAAATTGCTTTCCTAAACATACCCAAACCACGGGCAGCAACATCAGTGGCCGTCATGATAGGGCTTTTCCCAGCTTTGAACTCGGACAAAACCCAATCTCTTTCTGCTTGAGACTTGTCACCATGGATAGATAAAGCGGGCCAACCATCCATTCGCAGCTGCCTAGTCACCTGATCACATCCACGTTTAGTCTCCATGAAAATCAGCAACCTGCTTCCGTCCATTATCTCCTCCAGAAGCTTGATGAGCCTAATAACAAGCACAAATACAAGTTAAAATAATGCTTATTCAATATTGAAAATAGTACATAGCATTGAATATTAAAAAAGTCAAGAGATATCCAACAATATATACAAAAATCAAATATAAAAAATCTAGATTCTGTGACCAAAGTCCAATGAACGAAGCACAAAAGATAGGGGAAGTGTTCATACTTGGGGTACTTTTCATGTTCAGAGACCACTTCAACGATCTGGTCGATCATATGATTGGCTTTCAAATCTGAAGAACCAATTGTCACCTGAAATTGAGAAAAGTTAGTCCAGACAACCCAGTTGCACTCAAACAAATATAAAGTGACCCTAAACCTCAGTAGTATCATAATTCAAGCGACAAATTCTTAACCGAAGTATGATCTTCTCAAAACGATACTAAAAAAGATAGCACCAGAACTTCAATTTGATGCACAAAGAATCTAACCTTGTACGGATCGACTAAGAATTGTCTTGCAAGATGCTCAACTTCCTTGGGCCATGTGGCACTCCAATACAGTGTCTGACGATCTGGTCGAATCTGCTTGCAGGACAACCAAGCACAATCAGCACTCTTACCAACAAGAAAGCCGATCAGACGAAGGTTGACTTACACAGTTATAAGCAATGCAAACTCTTGATTATAATCTGATAACTGAACTCAAACCCTCTTGAAGATTCAAATCTCATATCTATTCCATTTCAGACTGCAACATATCATATATAGTGTAACAATTTTACGTCACATCTCCATATCGTGACTTCTCAAAAAGATACCCATGCTCACCTGTGAAACAATCTTCCGAATCTGAGGTTCAAACCCCATATCCAGCATACGATCAGCCTCATCCAAAACCAAGTATGTCACTCTCCGCAGATTTGTATGACGACCTTCCAACATATCTATCAAACGGCCAGGTGTTGCAATGACAACCTCAACCCCTGCGCACACCCAGCTCACAAAATTACCAAAGAGCCCGTTTCAAAAGTGAACAGGATGCTGCAGGTAAATGGGCTCACTAATGAACTTGAGGGTAGTATCACCAACCTTTCTGAAGATCACGAATTTGCGGCCCTTTAGGGGCACCTCCGTAGATACAAGTGTTTTTTATCTTAGAAGATGCACCAAACTTTGTGGACTCTTGTTGAATTTGCACGGCCAACTCACGAGTAGGGGCCAAAACCAGCACAATCGGCCCATCTCCAGGAGCTGAAGAATTTAACCACATATAGGTCATTTAAGTATGTCATTTACAAGACGTAGAACCAAGCAAAAAGCATACAATTAAATTCACGAATTCCCTCAATAAAATTCTGCTGGGCATATAAAAGCGCAACCCGTACCAAGATATGGTTGAGCATTGACGTGCACAATAGCCGGCAGCAGATATGCGAGCGTTTTTCCAGATCCAGTCTCTGCAAGTCCAATTAAGTCACGTCCTTTCAACGCCATGGGCCAACCTTGAGCTTGAATAGCTGTTGGCGCAGTAAAGCCTGCTTTCAGAACTTCATGCAGTACATAATCTGGTTCATTTCCAGATAAACAAACAAGATACATCAGAATATGCAAGTAAAAGATGGTCACAGCACGTCAAGTCAAATGGATTACAGAACTTCGAAATCAATAGAAGAAGATCTCCTATATATACCCTAAATTGGAAAAATACATGTACCCACTACCACCCGTGTCTTAAATACCCAAAATCAAAGCGAGGAACATAGTACTGCGTGAAGGGAATAAGGTAATCTCGAGATGATTGGTGAAATAACATAAGATTAAAAGACAAAAGTGCAGGCACCTGGAAATGACGCCTCCTCAAACGTCCGGACAGGCTTGGGGACATTCCGGCCTTCTACTGAAATCTCACGCTTCCGCCTATAAGCTGCAACTTCGTCCTCTGACAAAGCAGAGACAGCCGGATGCTCAACATAAAAATTCTTCTCAAACGGAATTAGGTTTTCAAACTCCTGCTGTGGAAGAGATATGTTGTCCAAATCACGCTTGCTCCCCCCACCATAACCTCCTCCTCCTCCTCGACCTCCATATCCACCACCCCCTCTGCCACCACTACCACCACCATAACCTCCGCCACCACTGTAACCTCCTCCTCCAAAGTCGCTGCACGAAAAAGAAACCCGAATTAGCTAAACATTTTGAACTCCTACATCATAGAAACCAATTCCACACTAACAAAATTTCCAACTCTTACACTAACCACTCGCGAATATCGTACCTCTTCCTGTCACGAAAGGACGAAGAATCGCTATATCTGCTGTCGAATCGACTCATTTTCACCGACCTTCACACGAACTACGTAATTCCAAGTAAAATCTGAAATAACGCAACAAAAACAACACTTAGTGCCCTTCCACACACCAAACCCTTGGTCATCACAAAATTTGACCGGCACACGGCAACCTTGCTCATAGAAAGGCCAAATCAACAACAAAACAAGTATTCATCAAGAAACAACCGCAAACAATCTCGCTCATCAGAAACCCTAATGTAAAACATCACCACAAACTCCATAAGACCCCACGGATTTCTAATTAAAAAACACTCTCGCAGATAATTGAATTCAGAGGAGTAGGCATACTGAAAAGAAGCAAAACAAGGTCGAACAGAGGGCTGCAAATGGCAGGAGATGGTGCACCTGGCTGTGCCGTAACTTCACAAAGCCGGCAACGGAAGTTGTCGAGGCGGGAGTGAGGGCTGGCAAAAGAAGGAGGTGTGAGAGCAGCCAAAAGAGACCCTGATAGAGATTGAGGTTGATATCCGGCGGACGAGACTTTGCGGTTCTCGGGACTCCGGTGCCTAGGTGGAACCGGTACAAGGAGAACAGCCGGCCAGGGTCTCTCAGTTAAAAACCTGCGGTTAATTTTGAATTTACCATACCCTACATGACTCGGAAGGTCAGTGTAAATTAAGTCATGAGAAGATTTTTTGGACCCATAGAAGATTGCAAGTTTTCATCTTAGTTCTCAAACTGCAGGGAACTATGGGAACTTTGCCAAATCAACAATCTGACTTGGTCTTGATTATGTCACATTATATAATATTTATTATTTATTTATTTAATAAATTAATAAAAATTTATTATTTAAAATAATTATTTTGACACATTCATTGCTTAAGGAATAGGTCTAAAAAGGCCCTTCCAAACCTTTAAATCCCTTTTAATGCATTTTTGTAAAAATAAGTGTCATATGTCATCTTGTGATTGGTGTAAGGTGACAAAGAACCAAAAATTTGACATGGAAATTAAAATTGAGCACTTGCATATCGAATTAGATCTTCACATATAGTTGGGGGTCTTTAACAATAATATTGTTTATGAATGTAATATGGGTCCTTTTTGCATTCTTGAAAGGAGGAGTCCAAATGTTGAACCTTCTATATTTCTTAAAATCTATAACTAAATCCTCCCTCGATATTTAAAAAAATAGGGGGAGAGCAAAATCACTAGTTATATTATGTACTGTAATTCTAGATATGAACTCAAAATTTTCATATGTGCTAAATAATGCATTTCAAATTTGAATCCTTGTTATCTTGGGAACATTGAAATATACAAAACTAACCACTAGCAAATATTACAAATTTTTACATTTATCCATAAATGCATCTCAAAGCCGATATGGCTTTTCATCACATAATCCTTTTATGTAATGATCATGCTGAGGTTCTAGGAACTAATAAAGGAAGATACTTTGAATCCAATGCAAACTTCACAAGTTTTAACATTGAGCAATCATGCAAGTTCTTTCAACCTCATTTTTGAAAGACATCATTGATAAATCTCAATTGTATTGAATATTTACTTGAAAGTTCTAATCAATCAATTTAAATTTGGCACTAAAAGTTTTGTTTTAAAATTGTGTATTGTTTTCAGGTGTATGAACCAACAATGAACATATGAGAGAGTTATTGACATTCTTATAGTTAAAACTTCAAAATTCGTAACTAATTCCACAAAGGTCAAAAAAATAAGGAACAACTTAGGTTAGATGCCAATTCAAGGAAAATTTTATTAGAATATATTTCAAGAAGCCAACACTATCTTACATGTATTTTAGTTGGTTTAGAATTCAACCAAAAATAAATGGAGATCTTATCACAACTATATACAAGGTAAAACAATCCAATCCAATGCCGTCAATCACCCCAATTCCAACAACCTCAGCACAACTATATATAAAAGATAAAACAATCCAATTCCAAGTGATTTATTGAATCTTGCCATTAAGGTAGGAGGTCCATAAATTGCACACCTAAGAGCTAAAACTGAATTTTGGGGATGTGAAACCTCTTGAAATATTTTTCAGTACATTTTCCTTGAAAGACAAGAGGAATTGGCATCTAACCCAAGTTGTTTCATATTTTTTTGGAGCTTTGTAGAATTAGCTATGAAATTTTGAAGTTGAAATGGCATAGGGCACTAAAACCAACCACCTCCTAAAACATACATTGTTTGTACATTGCTGGAGGCTATAAAAAAAGCAACATGTACAAGATGTGTACATTTGAGGAGGTGGTCAGTTTTAGAACCTCCTACCTTACCACAATCTCAGCACAAACCCTTCAAAATGCACTTGGGGAGGGGACACATCAACATGTGGTTCACCGCAGGTCGCTACTCACGCACACTGTAAGGTAACTCCGCCTATGCCATCCCAAATGGGAGCCATCTCATCACAGGCAAAATTGTACTAATGGCATACATTCCAGTTTTTGAAATGTGCATCACTAGAATTTTTTTTTGTCTGTGATGGGTTGGCTGGCATTTGGATTTGTCATAGAATGCTTTACCTTATCAATTTTGTCTCCACAAGCTTTGAAAAATCACAGAAAATTCATTTCTTGTCGGAACGCCTCGATTCCACTTGCAAATGGCTTCTCTCCAACTCCTCAATCTCTTTTTAAAAAAAAATACGTTCACAAGTCGACAAATAGCTTCTCCAATGTACCTCGATAGCAAATCAGCTTGCCTAATAATAATAGGCATGTTTCCCTTGAATGTGCCTGGCTACAAGCAATACCTGCATCAAGTGCTCTCTCTCTTGCTCTCCTCCATTGATCCATGAATCAATAATTCTATACCTGAATGATAAGTAACTCTACAAGTTGTTGGAACTACCAAATTCAGCACAAGATCTCGAATCTAGCCGGAACTCGAACAAATTGGAAGAGTTGTCTGTAAATAAAATATGGCTGTACTTCAATTTTGAATTGGAGTGAAACTTCTTATATTGCACGCATGGAAGAAATGATCATCCCTTTTGGTGGGAGGAGGAAGAAGAAGGAAGGGTTCCATCAATAAAAGGCGCGAATGCATGAATGGGGAATTTCATGAAAATGGCAACCATTTGGCACTTTTATAGGTTGGACCACACGGGCTGAAATCTATACCTATCCTAGATGTTATTTTTACGGTTTAGATTGTATGGTCTCAAATTTGTACCTATTCTAAATGTTATTTTTACGGTTTAGATTATATGGTCTCAAATCTGTACCCATTCTAGATGTTATTTTTACGGTTTAGATTATATGGTCTAAAATTTGTACCTATCCAAGATGTTGTTTTTACGGTTTAGATTATATGGTTTGAAATTTGTACCTATCTTGGATGTTACTTTTACGGTTTAGACTACACGGTCTAAAATCTGTACCTGTCTAAGATGTTGTTTTTACGGTTTAGACTACACGGTCTGAAATCTGTACCTATCAAAGATGTTACTTTTATAGTTTAGACTACACAATTTGAAATCTGTACCTGTCTTGGATGTTACTTTTATGGTTTAGATTACACGGTCTGAAATCTATATCTGTCCTAAATGTTATTTCTACGGTTTAGACTACACGGTCTAAAATCTGTACCTATCCTAGATGTTACTTTTATGGTTTAAATATGACATATGGAATATGCCATTTTAATGAAATTCTTTATATGACTTAAGAGAATAGCATGACGATACTTTGGCTTGATTGAGGTTGATAGAACTAAAAGAAGATGCATAACATGCCAAGAGTTAAGCCAATCATACTACTAAAATCACAAGACCTTCCGTAATATCACATTTTTACACTGTATGATATTACAAAGGTCCAATCCCTCTGTAATATCATATTTATACACAATGTGGTATTATAGAGTTTCAATGGTCATTTCACCTCTGTAATATCACACAAAGTTAAAATGTGATATTATAAAGGTATAGTGAAATTATGGAGGTTTCATATTTCTTGGCTTCACGCTTCATTTTACTTCCACAATTCTATGATTTTCTAAGCTTTGAATGTTTTCAATTCTAACGTTCTTTTCTTACTACCAAATGATTTGAAGCTTTATTAGATGTACAATATATGTATTTCCAAAGAATATTGTATGAGATGTTAATATTTTCATTTAAAGATTATACACACTTTATTAATCTACACTCTATCACATGAGAAATTGATGAAATTAATATAGTTAATGCGTAGCAAAGCAAGCACCAACTGCTAGTATTTCATTAAAATGATAGTATTCTGCAAACTTGGCGCTTTTCAGTTTAGACTGTGTGGTTTGAAATCTATATTGGTCTTAGATTTTAGGGCTAAAGAAGAAGGAATTGAATTGGAAAAAATGGCAACTTTCCTATGCCATTTTCAGAAAATTTCCGGTATTACCAACCTTGTTATATAGTTTTGTAAATTTCTCAATTGATCCTTGCTTGTGATCTACATTTTAGCCATGAAAGCAACCCATTTTTTAAAATTTGAATCCATGAAATTGATCAAATAAAGTTTATTATATCGTTTTGCAATTATTCTCGATTAATCCTTGCGATCTACTATCACTACTAGAAAATTCAAATTTTTTGTTGATTTGGACATGTTGATCATCAACCCTTTTCTGTTGATTTTTGTCCAAATCAACAGATTTCTATCCAAATCAACAAAAAAGTGTTGATGATCAACATGTCCAAATCAACAAAAAACTGAATTTTCTAGTAGTATATTGTGATCTACTCCGTATAAATTAGAATTAGTAGGAGCTCAGTCACGATCCTGGTACCCAGTGACGAAGCTTATTTTAATTCCCTATAAAAATGTTTTTTTGGATGAAGCCTCTAGAGAAAGAAAGGCAAACTCTTTGAAGGCTATTGAATGTTTTGATGTGGGATATATGAATTAGAATTAGTAGGAGTTGAACCGCTCATAGTTACGTCAAATTAAAGTAGGAATTGTATTTGAAGTACAATTTCAAATCTCATTTAAGCATAGTAGTATAACTTTTTTTCAAAAAAATTCAACCAAAAAGAGTTGAAAAATCAATTTAAATTTCATATTCCAAAATCCATTTGATATTTCTATCCTCCAATCAAAAGTTATCGACAAATTTTAAAGAGGGGTTGGAAGGGATATTTTATTTTACATTTTCAAACATTTTCAAACATCCTCTTGGAATTTTTTCCATAACTTTTGATTGGAGGCTTGAAGTCTCAATTCAATTTTCAAAGATGAAATTTAGGTTGAATTACCAATTTTTTTTAGTGCAAGTTTTTTTTGAAAAAAATTACTCTACTATGACTAAATGAGGTTTGAAATTCATTTGATGTAGAATGTTTTACAATTTGACAATGAGTGGTCAAACTCTTATTTTTAAATTATCCCATATCCTTTGAAGATTCATGGTAGATAATTGATTTCAATATAAAAATGGCATCTCCAACCTTCATTCCCACAAAATAATATCATTGAAGCAATTTCTTCATTGGCCGGGCCATCAAAAATTTTCTTCATTGGCAAAGGTTTAAATGACATTGGGATTTTGATTCAAAAGGGTTCTTAAGATTTTCGGCAAATTATCTTAATATTTCTTTGTTGAATTGTTTGTTTGATCCAAGATTTAGCAAAAAGACTAGTTTGCATAATAAATCTACATGATCAAGGTGCTTGGTATTGAAACTTATTTTCAATTCCCCATGTGGACGTTTCTTTAGATGAAGGTTCTAAAGAGGGGAAGGCAGTCTCTTTGAAGGCTACTAAATGTTATGCCAATATAGTTGCAAGACAAGAGTAACTTATTCAAAAATATGAAGTTTGAAGTTTGGAAACGTAGTTATAGGGTTGTCTTTCTAGGATTAACCCTTAAACGTCAAGGCGGACCTCTAGCATTTGATGGATGATAGAGAATCTTTCCATGTAGGACATAAATGCAACTATTCATCTTTAGAATTTTGCATATAAAGGAGAGATCTTCTACAGTTCTTTGACTTCCAATGAGAGCTTTCACAATTTCTTAAGTCAATGATTCATACAGTAATGAAAAATAATGATTTCCAAGGTCACCCCATCATCCTTCAACCCATAAACGCTACGGCGGACGTTTTTTGTCCAATGAATGACTAGGAATTCTCCTATGTAGGATAGAAATGCAACTATTCATCCTTGGAATTAGGGATGGAAAGGAGAGATCTTCTACAGTAGTTTGACTTCCAATGAATATTTTTGTTTTTTTAAACTAGATGATGTCACACGGTTTTAAAAGGGCTGATTTCTACGGTCACCAATACGGTATTTAAGGGGTAAGGGTTAAGCTCTTGAAAATGATCATGTATGAATATACTTGTGTGATTGAAATCTCCATCTATCCTAGATAATAAGCTCCTCTAAAATCTCCATCTTTCCTAGATAGTAAGCTCCTTTGAAATCTCCATCCATCCTAGATAGCAAGTTCCTCTAAAATCTCTATCCATCCTAGATAGTAAGTTCCTCTAAATTCTCCATCCATCCTAGATAGTAAGCTCCTCTAAAATCTCCATCTATCCTAGATAATAAGTTCCTTTGAAATCTCCATCCATCCTAGATAGTAAGCTCCTTTGAAATCTCCATCCATCCTAGATAGCAAGCTCCTCTGAAATCTCCATCCATCCTAGATAGTAAGCTCCTCTGAAATGTCAACCGCATGGAACCCATTCAATAGCTGAGCTCCAAAATTTCAGCGAAATTTATCATGAGGTGCAGCAGTACAAAACTGATCCATGTGCTGCTGTGTGTTTTATTCATGTCTGTCGTAGCATTCTTGAGATGTACGTCGTACATACAGACTGCAGTTTCGAAACTTGTAGCCTGGTTGGAGTAATAAGGTATATGACTTGTTTCCGACAATGTTAAAAGGTTTTAGCCGATATGAGCGATGGTGGGGGATACTGTAATTTTCTCCAGTCAGGGGTTAGGGAATAGAAATAATGAAGATTGCACTATTTTTTTGCTAATTTTTTTTTTTATCAAATTTTGGAATCAATAGAAATCAAGGAAGTGTAGATTACTATCCAACTTGTATAGACTTGTACTCTAAATTAGCGATTATCATTTTACATGAACTCCCTCCCTCCCTCTCTCTCTCAATGGTAGCTTTTACAAGGTACAAAATTTCATTTAGATTGTATGAAAAACAGTGAATTGTTGCAGGCATGGGGTAGGCATTTTTAACCACCAAAGCATGGAGGGTGCCTAAAAAAATGTTGCAGAAGCCCCATAGTGGCCTAATTAGATCCTTTAGGGGTTAATCCTCAAAGGATAGATTGATGATTGTGGAAATCATTCCTTTGGTTATCGTGTGAATCATTCGCTTACAAAATTGAAAAAGCATTCATTGGAAGTCAAACTACTGTAGAAGACCTCCCTTCCTTTCCACCTCAAAATTTCGAGGATGAAAAGTTGCACTTCTGTCCTACTGGAAGGATCCTCTGTCATCCATCCGACGTCATATGCCCTCGTTGACATTTAAGGGGTTAAGCAAACTTGAACGACCTCCATTGCATCCACATGATAAATGTTTCACGCCGTGTCCACCAATTCCGAAAAGATCCACAAGATCCCAATTAAATAAAATCCCGGGTCCGGGTCCCACCACGTCGGACGTGTGCCTTCCGATGTCAATTGGGGGAAGAGAGAAGAAGAAAAAAAGAAAAGTCAACTTGTGGGGGAGCCCTTTTGCGTGGCCGTCTCCATCACAGCCAAGATGGGCTCCGGGAGGAGGAAGAGGAAGCTTTCAAGTGCGAGCAGCGAGTCCCATTTGTACCTACCTCCCCCTCCCCGGCGGGTTCAGGCTGAATGAGTGACGAATGAATGAATGAGTGTTTGTAAAAATTTAGCCCAACGTACAATTCTTCCTCGTCATTTGAGTGTAATTAAAACGGCATGATTTCAATCGTTTGCCATGCCATGGACGCAATTATCGCCATTTTCGAGATGAGCTTGGCATGGGAAGGGATTGGAATCATTTGCGGTGGGGTGGGGAGGAGATGATTCGGATCGGGTCGTTCTCGTCGTCCACGTAAATTACGTTGAGGTGGAGGTGAAATTTGTGGTGACCCGGCTACAAAAGAATGAATGAATGATGATGGCCGTAGAGGTAGCATTGGTAGTAAAATTCGCTCCTTAAAGAATTTTCAATACATTGGAAAAAATCCTTGGAAGAAATGAGATTTTAGCGAAGATTTTAGCGAAGATTTTAGCCAAGATGTTAGCGAGGATTCACTCCATTGCTACTTCAAAATTTTCAGTAGCTAAAAAGTACATTGAAGAAAATCGTTACTTGGAAGAAATGAGATTTCAGTCAAGACTACAATAAAACAATATTAGAATTTGATAAGCCAATTTGCAACTTCCTCCACATTGGAATTCAGTCAGCATCTATTTAGTCCGTTTTGTGTTACAGCACTCCCTACAAACAATCCTTTACAACTTACAGAATCCTTTCTTTTCTATTTTTTTTTAATACTACTACTCACTCTCGAAGTAGCCAAAATTGATGCATCTTGAAGGTAGGCATGTTGCACTAAATTCCATAAACTAGTTCTGAGATCACTGCCGCAGGGCTAACTTAATTAACTTATCTCTTTGAATGTCTGTTTTGCAGCTTGGAAATTAAAAAAAATTTAAAAAAAATTGTAGATTTTGGATGACTCATATGAGGGGGGCGAGCGGCAAGGGGCTTTAATTGAATCGTTTTATTTTTGTGGGTTGATGTACTACAATCTGTGCTCGCTACAATCCCAACGGCCATACGGATGGAAAAATTCGGATCGCACCTGATGGGTTTTTTGGGTTTTTAAAAAAAAAAAAATTTAATTCCAATTCATGGATTCCGTGTTGTGTGTGAGCCTGTCCGGAAATCTGTTGCAAATGGCTACTGGGGGCTGTTCCCTACAAAGTTCTATCACTTGCTACGTCACCCCATTTGATCCATCATTGCATGCGTCTAGTGCGACACAATAATAACAAGATGGCAATTACAATAGTAATGGAACATAAGGTAGGAGCACCCATAACTATCAATTTAACGTTTTTTGGATGTAATTTCTATTAATAGACATCCCAACAAATTATTGGGTCCTATTAGCAAGAGAGAGAAAAGGATTCCTATGCACTTTCAAATGTATTATTTGGACAATGTGACAATGAGTTGTGAAGTTTTAAAGAGCCGGCTATACATGCACCTAATACCAACATCACGGGTTGATGTTCAGATGTAGTACATCTTTATAATCACATCTATTCACTTCCCAAGATTTTCCAAGATTTTTGAAGTGATAATTATGGGGACAATGATGGTTATGGGTGCTCCTACCTTATGCCACTTTTGCAAACTCGCTTCGAAATAGATGGAGTGGTTTGTTTTTCTTTAAGGATAAGGTAGTGTGTGAAAGCGGCTCTTCAAGGGTTAATTGGCCTTTTTCATGGGTTTTAGATGCCTGAAAATATTTTCCTTTATTTTTTACATGAAGAAAAATTGATGCGCAATCCAACACAAATGGTTTCATATTTTTTGGAGCATTATGAATTACTTATGAATTCCAAAGAATTATGTGGTAGGCCTTGATCATGGGCCTTACAAAACCCACACATGCACATATTGAAAAAAGATATGGTTTGACCAAAAACAAGCATTGTGGCATTCAAAAAGAAAAGGTTCAAGTGTCCATCACAATCCAGAATCCTCTTATTCAATTTAGGTGTAAAATAGGAGACAATAATAGAGTTGATCGTAAAGTGTGTGCAATGACGATGAGGGATCAATCATAAGTCGGAACTCAAAAAGAATACAAGACACTAAAAACCCCTTGAAGCACCCAAATTGGGATGTGATGGAGTTTGGTGTTGTGTTTATTTTGTACTATTCTTATTTTTTTTGGTTAAGTCTTCTTCTAACACACCTCATACAAAACTAGGATTCACTTTACAATTAACTCTAATGTAGCTTCTTCTAAGGAATGATTGCAATTGCAGTTTAGATTGAAACAATCGATTGGGAAAGCTAAGCTAATACAAGAATATTCCTTGTTGAAAAAAAAATGTGAAGATTGAAATGGAAATAATTTGAAAGAAATTAGAAGTTTCAATTAATTTTTGTAACTACCCACTATAACAAAACATGGTAAAAAAAACCACACTCAAATCAAGTGCATTTTTTTTGTCAAGATTTTGTGCAAGCCTATTATAAGCATAGTGAACTTCTTTTTTAATTTTTGACTAAAATTTTAAGAATTTTAGGGCGTGTGATATATTGTTGGAAAGGTATTTTCAAGACTTTTCTAGTGGTAAGGTAAAACAATCCATTGCAGTCAAATGACCCATATTAGTCACTTATGAAATGACCTCATTGTGGATTTTTTCAGGATGTGAGATTTGGGTCACAATCAATGTCTTACGTGATAGTAATGAAGTGAATAGTGACTTCATTAGAAACTTCCAACTTCTCATTGTGAAATTCATTGTAAGAATTGACTTTTAGGCCTTCCATGTTAGAAAATATTGTGACTGCATTTGGTAGTAAGATGAGAATTATGGATTCAGATTTTGTTGGTGTTAGGGTAGTCTACATATTCTTTTGAGCCATGATGCACTAAATACTTCAAAAATTCCTAACAAATTCATACTTCGATAAAAAAAAATTATAATTTCAGTTATACTTGCTGCTTCTCATACTTGTCTTTAAGTGGGAAGAAAAATTGAAAATTTTCAACAATAGTGTGAGGCCAAACTTCCAATTTTGACCACAATGGGTTGTTTTACCTTGTATCACATACTCCAAGATTCCCAAAATTGCAATTGGACATTGCAAAAGAAGCTGCAAACTCACTACGTGCACATGTACAAAACCATGGCAAAAAAAAAAGCTACGTTCGATTTTGAGTGCATTGCCATCATCACTCTATGTACATCTCAAAAAACAATATGTATCTATGTGGAAGAAACAATTTTAAAACCTCTACCAAAAAAACTTGGACTCATCATAACTTTCACATACCGTATCCAAATGTCGTGTTTTGGTGTGTGTTGGAACCTCTTTCTACTTGCCAATATGAAATTTTGATAAGCCTAATAATAAATAGCAATTAGCCACATTAGCAAAAAGTAGCATTTTTGTGGGATAATGCCCACCTTAAGGAAGAATGATTTAGTTGTGAAATTACAAAAAAAATAAAATAAATCATCGTATGGTGGTTGCACTTATGTTATTATTGTTAACTTATGCCCATGATCAGCAAGCTTTTTTCCGAATTTAACACCTCCCAAATTAGCCTGCCTAGTATCAAGTTTAGGAGCTTTTCAAAATTTTAAACCAAAACCAAACCCATACAAGTTATATGTCATAAACTTCATTTGATCAATGCATGGATTCAAATTTAGAAAACGAGTTGCTTTAGTAGCTAAAACATACTCCATATATCCCACATTGTCTCTTTTACCTCATACCACCCCCAAATGTATAAAAACAATTGTCTTCTCGTTCAAAAACACAAATCATGAATGGCTTTCAAAAAATAGTTAAAAAATTCAAATGTCAAAACCTTGTTCAATGAATTGAATGTTGTTTTTGGAAAGTTTTATTCAAAAGTTTTTATTTTATTACTAACCTAGTTAAGTGAACTCTTTGTTATTCACTCATTTAGTTACTATCTGAATTGTAGTTGTGGCCCAGGTGTTGTACCCAAGCGAGTGAGCTTCATTTGTTGACAATTTGTGACGCGCGGATAATTAGTTACTAATGGGTGTAGAATATTTCACAACATATAATTTCAAAATCTTTGATTACACAAATTGCAAGATTATAGTGTTTGAAGTTAGGCCAAAATGTTTTTTGTATCAAAATTGCTCATCATAGTTAACAATGCTTGACTCTTCTTGAAGTGTGATTTTTGAACTCAAATTAGATTTTTGTACCAATTTTGTACCAATTTTATACCAATTTTGTACCACACTATATTACTCCCCTAGTCCACTAGAAATCTCCAAATATGACATAGTGCATGTACCACTAAAAAAATTTATTTGTTGATTTTGACCATTGATTGTTGAGCAAGCAATGTAAAATTGAGGATGGAGTGGATACACATGTCATTTGAATTTTCAATTATTTAGATTGCTTACCTCAATGATCAAAATAAATAAATGGATCAATTTAGTGGTACAGACACTATGTCTAAGTTGGAGGTTTCTAATGGGATTGAGGGAGTAGTTACATACATGCCATATTTTAGAAGTAGATGAGGAGTTTAGCAAAAAAATCCCAAATTGGCCGAACTAATCCCAAATTTTTTAGCAATGTAACTCTTCATTTAGGCCTCCTTTTAGACTTTTTTCCTTCTTTCAAAAACATCTGTTCAAAATTTAGGGTATAGGAACCCATCTGAACATTCAACTGTTTGTTCAATACACAATTATTGTGTAGAAGTTAACCTCTATTCAATGTTGTTTTCAACAATTTTAACGTTAAACCAAAACTAACTTTTAAAAATTAAATGTATATCAATACATCCAATTGCAATCAAAGCACTTGTAGGAGCCCATCTTATGCACATTTTCGTAAATATTTTGTTTCATGTGATATAGAATTTTAGTTTTTCATAATGTAATGAAATGTATTGATTATGTTAATCCCTGAAGTCCAAAGGCATATTTTAGAAATTGTGAAAACTGACACTTGTTAGGGCAGTGAGAAAAATATGAGAAAGAAAAAGTTTTTTTTTTCAAAATTGAACAATTAAGATTTATACTAGACTACTATGGGAGTGTGTGGAAAAAAATTCAGAAACTTTGACTGCACAAATTGAAAGATTATAATATTTGAAGTTAGAAGAATTTTTTTTTCGACCTTATCTAATAGGGCTAGCATGAGGGCTAGCAACCTCTAACTCCTCCTAGACTAAGATTTTGACACTATATATGGTTATTTTTTTACATTTTCTTCTTGTGTCATTTAAGTTATATACTTGCCAAATTTCAAAAGTAAAGGAGGAGTTTTGCAAAAGTTTTCCCAAATTGCTTGAGTTGCTAAAAAAGTTTAGGACAATATAACTTTTGATCTGGGCATTCAATTAGAAAAACTAAATTCCCTCTAAGAGGGAAAATGTTCACACCTTGTGTTAAATTTTCATGATCATCTATCCAAAATTGATTTCACAAGAATCTAGTAGATTTTCAAATGTCTGTTCAATGGACAATTGTCTTTTGGGGATCAAATATCCTCTAGAAGTTAATTTAAAGTGAAAACACCCAAAATCATTCATGTACTCATTCCTGACAAGTAGACATCTATTGAAAGTGTCTCCCCAAAAGCAATTAAATTGTTGCCATAGTTAACTACCATTGGTGAATTGTTGATAATTCCCTAGATTTTGGTTTTATGATCAAGCTGTATGTGATGGTTTCATTGGCCTAGTTAGGGAGCTTCCACTTTGAAACTTCATAGTACTATAATTACATGTCTTATCCAATAATTCTATTTTTTTCTTGAAAATTCATGATTTTCAACCACTAATACTACAAAAATGAATTTCCTTGACAAAGATGTCTTCAATTGTGTTAAACTACTTATTTTGGCAATTTTAGGTGTTCTCACCTAAGTCACTATTACAATAAGGTATCTACACCTAATTTTGACAACTTCTAAAACCGACCACTATAGATTCTTGCTCCAAATGTACTCTCATTATTGGCATGAGAGTCTATGGTTGGTTTTAAAAATACCTATTTTCCAGTACTTTGAAAATTTGTAGTTTATTCAAATAGTGTTCAAAAAAATGCATTCAATGAGAATCTAGAATCCTCTTTTGATTACCAACAAGATCCCATATAATAAATTCAATATAATAATGGGAACCATGTTGAGTTCCTTATTTGTTCAATTTTAGTTGTAGTTATTTTACTACCAATAATTCATTTTTCAAGATGTAATTAAATGGGTTCAAAAAGAATGAAGGAGGAATAAAATTGAAGTACAAACTTGGCATCCAAAAGAACTTGCTTGTGGGTCCTTTGTGTAACTTAACATAGAGATGCATTGGGTATTTTTTGGGGGAGGGCATTGGAAGGCCATTTCAAGTATATTCTCCATGTTGTGAAACAACTACTACTAGCCAAAATAAATAATAATTAAATAATAAATTATTATTATCCAACATGGCAATCCCTTTTTCTCATAGTACTATAATATTTATTTTTATAGTACATGTACATTCCAGGGACTTGGAAGTCTGTCATTCCTAAACAAAAATAACAGTTTTGATAAGAGCAAAACCCATTTTATTACTCAACACAATTGAAAAAAGCTCCCCCAAAACTAAAGCTAAAAATGCATTTTTTTTCTGCTCTTCCATGTCAGATTGTTGTTGTGACCAAGTTCACACAGTCCAGGAACTCAGGGGAACTCGCAGCCTTGTTGAGCCGGTGAATCTCATCTAAGGTAGAACTACCCATTACCACCATTTACCCAATTCCCCCACCTACAGGTTCCTCCCATTTTCGTCATTGGCCCATCTTATTACCACAATCTTACTCATCCATGATCACGATGGCAATGCACTGGGGAACAGACACATCAGCTTACTCTTCAACAAGGGTCTGGTCATGCTTTACCAAGGGTCTACTCACAGCTTTACATTTCAGCTTTGAAAAATCACAAAAAATTCAATTCTTGTCAGAATGTCTTCATTTTTTTGCAATTGACTTCTCTCAAACAATTCAATCTTTGGAAAATATGAGAGCTCATAAATAGCTTCTCCAAAATGCCCAGATAGCAAATCAGTATGGTAATGGGTAGTTCTACCTTAATGTGTGGTTTTGTTTCGTTTCGTTTGGTAGTTTCCGCCATTTTTCTTGGAATAAACTCCAGGTTTCAAATGAAAAAAAAAATTTGAAGTACAACTGAACCTTCTTTGAGTCCAGCATGTGTCTTTAAACTCCGACGTGAGAATACAAAAAGCATTGATGTGTATTCATTTATTGCAGCGTACCCATCTTCGCACATACAACGGGACTTGATGTGTTGTCAGGAAAGCACTCATGTCCTTTTCCACAGCCAATGGCCGTGTAAGGATTAAGCAAGTAGAAGAAGAAGAAGAAGAAAAAGAAAAAGGAAAGAAAAAAGAAAAAAAAAGGCGCACAATGCAACTTGCATCCACACATTTATTTATTTATTTATTTATTTATAATTCTGAGAAAGTGTCAAAATGGTGATCACTTAACCATTGTATTTCTACATTCATACATTTTTTGTATAAGGTAGAAATACCATAAATGGTTAGTGGTTTTTAAATGGTTATGAAGTACATATACTTGTCATTTCAGGACATAAATGTAGCTCTAGAGTACATTGTAACCATTTTAGAACCACTAATTGTTTATGGTTTCCTACCTTAAAGCAATGTCTGAGGAAGAGGGCATTTTTTTTTGGGGAAAAAATTCAACAAGGAGGGCGGAGCTCGACAAGGAGATGGATTTTTTTTCCCCGTAAACCACTGCCAACAAACTTCCGACTCATTTTTCGGGCAGGTTATTTGGTGCAATCCCATAATTACGCGGGTTTCTAAGGCGTAATTGTGGATTCACTATAAGAAACACAGAGTCCGAATTGACACGTCCAAATTGACTGACAATGTTCGAATTGATAGAAAAATGTCCAAATTGAAAACAAAAACAAAAACAACCCGTCCGAATTGACAGAAAATGACAGCATTCCCTTGTAGTGATTATAGATTCTTCATCCACAATTTTCGTCTCTAACTCATTTTTCATCCAATTGCGATTTCTTGGTAGCAGTTTATATTGACCAATGCCTCTCATTGTTGTGACACAAGGTTTGACCAACCAATTAAGGTATATCTGGTATGAAAACCTTGGTTATAATTTAGATAAGTGGTTAGGCACTATTGTGTGAGCCCCCACAATGGTTGAATCAGAGGTTGTGAGCTTCTATAGTTGTCAATTTGGATTTAGAAGGGGTTTTTTCCAATTTTGCATCTTCTTATTAGGCTTTATAGACAAACCTCTTTATAAATAGTGTTGAAGTATAATTGGAAAATTACTTACCAACGGAATGCCTAAAACACTCCAATCCTCTTGTTTTTAAATGGAATAGGAGTATTTTGAATATAGCATAGGTCCAGTATATGAATTCAATTACAAAACATTCTTCCAAAACTATAAACAAGTTCCAAAATCTATAAGAGCATATATCAAAGTTTGACAAAAATTAGAGTAAATGTTTTATATGAATAAATTTAGGTTAAGACATACATGTAATAGACAAAATTAATGTTTCCAATTAGTTTAAAAACAAGGTAGAAAGATAGATTTTGGCCTTGTAGATGTAAATTCAAGCACTACGAGAAAAGATGCAACCAAAGTCTAAAGAGAAGAGTTTTTTAGAGAAAAATGCGTTAGAAGTCTGAATGGAGAAATTTATTCATCAAGATTCCGCACCAATTGAAAGATTTCCAATTCATCAAATATAATAGGAGGTTATAACAAACAAACCTTTTGATGAAAAGTTTAAATACAAATGTAAGCTTGTATTGGATGTATAGGATTCTCTAGAGGTCACTTGTAAAGTTGTGGATTTTTTTAAATTAGAGAAGATAGTTTTCCAAAAAGTCAATTGCTTTAACCAATGTTGATGAATTCTTAAAAATTAGCCATATTGCGGTAAAATTCCACTAAAAGTTAGGAGAAAACTTTTAGTCACAATAAAAGGCCTCAACAAATTTCAAGGCATTCCAACACTGACAAGTACCTCAATGGACAAACCCTGAGACAAACCGAATGATTCTTGGTGAATATTAAACAAGTTCGAGGTGTTGACTAGAGGTACAGGAATATGTGACATTTGAATGAAGCTAAATTGAAATCTTTTTCTTCTCTGACAACTCTTTTGAACACTTTAGGCAAGTCAAAATTCTTGAAAAATGTAAATTCTTTCATCTGAAATTTTACAATTTGTTATTTCAAAAATTCATCAACTTTTACAAGTCCAAATGACTCTTGGGTGTAGAGGGGAGAGGGTCTTCAAGGTTAATTTGGATCTTTTGAAGCAATAGTACAATTCGTTTGGCATTTGGATCTTTTATCCAAAAGTTATGACTGGTCCAATAATAAATTTGACTCTAAAAATCTTAGGGTTAATTGAGGGGGAGAAACCATGATGCAAAGTATAAAAATTTGTCTCTTCCCTCCTCAAACCACCCCTTTTCTAATGTTATATTTTGTTGCCTGTTCTATTTAGTGTGTTTTTTGGGTAATGTAGCCAAATTGAGTTGACACGTACCATTGGAGTACATACATATATGTCTTATATTTTTGGCAACATTAAAGATGTGAAAAAACATAAGATTTTTAGTTTCAAAAAAGATTTTAAAAATAAAATCACTATTAGTATCACAACAATCCATTTCAATTAGCCCTCCTCTAAAATAAACGAAAACAACAACAAGATTTACTTCCTTACTACTCATTCAAAAGAATAAACACAATTGAAGCACATATATCATAGAGTATAACAACCCAAAGAGTAAGAATAGGAGGGCATAGACTAATGTGGTTAAACAAAGCCATGTTCAAAATACCAAGATAGAAACATAGTATGAGGTAAAAACACCTATATCCAACACTTTAATCCCTAAAGGACGGGCTTATGACCATGCATTTAAAGTTCACAATCATTTTGTCTATTTGCTACCATTTTGTAACTATATATGAATGAAACTTTTTACACTTATTTTCAAGAAATGAAATCACATAACTTCTATAAGTCCTAAGAACTTCAGATTTTCTAATGTAAATTTGAAATTATCATGAATTTTTCTAGGAGAAGTGAAGAAATTTCATTTCAAATCTATAATATACTAAAAAAAATCTGAAACTTCTAAAGTTGTGTACTTTGTAGTGCAAAACATTATGGTATAAGCCAAAGTTGTAGTGTCATTCTAAAATTAGAAATAAAAAACCATAATTATAGGCCCAAATTTCCAATTGCAATAAAATTAATGAATTTTTTTTAAATCCTAAATTTTCCAATTGAAGTAGGAACTAAATTTAGTAAAATTCATTTCACTAGTTGGCTTCAAATTCAAAAAATATCAGTTTTATGGCTAAAATTCACATCAAGAGTAAAGAGCAAGAAGTGATGAAAATAGACTACAAGTGTGATTGAAGCATCTACTTCTAATGAAAAGTCAATAATATCATATTGAGAGAATATCCAATGCCACTCATTGAATATGCATTCAAGCAACTCCCTTTAAAATATTTGGATGAAAAAATATATTTTTCCATTCTTGGTGCCTTATCTAAAGTCATTCAAAGGGTAAAAAAACATTTGTACATTGTAATGTCCTACAATGTACCCAAAAGAGGCAACTTGCCCTGCCTAGTGCCATCCCTAGGTGCCAAAAAACAAGGACCATTGATTAACATGAACAAATTTTTTGGCCCCTCCAAGCACCGTTGGTTATATTTAAAAGTGAAAAAATGTTGAATTGTTGATATTTTATATGTATCTCATATTCATATACATATATGTATCAAGATCAATGGATCTCAATTCATTGCATCAACAGATACATTGTATGAAAATATATGTAATACATATGAATATATATATATATATATATATATATATATATATATATAATACATATTGCATCCTCACAATCATATATCCTATATGGAATGTAGACCCTACTGCATCCTAAAAAATATATGAGGGGTGGGGAAGAAGGAGGTGTTAAATTAATAGACACAAAAAAAACGATTTTAAAAAATTGAACTAATGGTAAAGACGATTAATTTGTTAATTAACTAACTTTTGAGTTCATTGAGACAAAGTGTTGTGATATTTGTAATGTCCTATATTGGTTAGTTCTTGTAGCTCTCCCATGTAAAAAGTGGATGCAACTGAGTTAAAATTGATTGTAATCTTTAAATTATCCATTTTTATTTTATTTTGGTTTTAGCTTAGAAAATAAAGCCTAATAAATTAGTTTTCAAAACTTTGAAAAAATCCCCAAAGTCAATGATTTATTGCAACTAGAATCTCCATATGTTAAAATCCAAAAAATAAAATTTTGTATATATTTCAATTGTATTTTATTTTATAAAAATGATTCTCAATCTTAAATTACAAAACATTGCTTCTCATTCTAACCTTTAGTTTATTTTTGTCAAAATGTCAAATTCATCAAATGTTTGTTGAAATTGATATAATATTATGGACAAGTTATATTTTATAATTTATAATAATTTTATCTTCTCAAAATTCTAAAATATTAGTTTTTGTAGAAAATTATGAAATGACAAAAATAAATAAATAATTCAAATAATTAAATAAAGCTAAATTTAGCATGATAGAAGAGATTTGACTTAAGAAGTCATTGTTAATGGTATTTTGGATGTAATAATATAGTTACTTGAATTTTTTTTGCACTATTCTTCATGTCTACTTTAAATTCTTAAAGAATTTTTAAATTAAATTGATTGTTTTTGTTATATAATCATCAATTTATTTTATTTATTAGTTTAGAAATGAAATAATTATCAATTATTACAAGATTAATTAAGATTCTTCACATTCATAGATAACTCATGGTCTCATGTATCAAAAATACTACATTGAAGGATCATAAAAAAAAAACATGTGCCTTTTTTGAATCAAAACAGACTAGTATTGGTATTCTAAGGATTGACTTTTAGAATGAAATAAAATATGAATAATTGTAAAGCATTGAAAATAGTATGCCCATGAAAATTTATACCTAAAGAACTTTATTTTTAAAAATTATGTACAAAGAAAGAATAATGGAAATTACCAAGAAAATGGTCACTTTGATGTTTGATTTTTAGGAAATAGTCAAAAAGTTCAATTCAAAAATTGTGTTCTCTGCACTTGTACAAAGGTAGTACACTTTGAGTATATGTAGAAGTTGGATAGTTTGCTACTTTTAGAAAATGTCTTTGTCGATTTATGTAATATTACTAGAAGTCCTTGTATTCTAAATTAGAGCTTCAAATTTGCATTTTGTCAAAAGTAGTCCCCCCGTATTTTAGATAGTTATCTAATTGGAGGATATTTAAAAATAATAAAATAATTTTTTTAACTAAAAATTCTTGATGCCTATAACTATGGCATGCACCTTCAATTCAAATTTCATATAAAACTAACATATGATGCAAAAGTTATGAGCAAAAAAGCACCTGTCCAATGCCAAAGGGACATAAAAGACAAGTGTTTCTTGCAATCACCTTGAAATTTGAATATAATTTAAAGAACTAAGTTTGGCCATATGGCAATGGAACTTGTCTATTAGGGGCTACACAACATGGTTGTCATACTGGACAAGGTATTATTCATTTCTTGTCTTGTAGGACGAATTACTATTCATCAAATGTACCTCTCAAGTACATTTGATGAATAGTAACTTGTCCAGTATGACAACCATGCTACACAATTTTGCATATCTTTTGATGGAATCATCAACACACTGGCAAGTGAAAGTCTTCAAGAACAAATTGATAGTTTTTTGAATTTGTACCTAATATGCTATGAAGTTTTGAATTTCAAATACATGATTAAAAAAACATGCTATTTCTTACATGTTTGTATGAAAGTTGATCATTTTGAAGTACATCTATATATATCTAAAATAACTGTAGCTAATTGTGACCGTTTTTCAAAATTGAGCCCACAAATTTTTGCTAAAAATGTACAACCTTTATTTAAGAGTCAAAGGTCACCTTAGTGATTACCTCTTTGAGCACTTCAACCAAATATTTATAGTTTTTTCATATGGTGTTCAAATTATGTATTCAATTATGTATAAGAAGAAAATCTAGAATACTCTTTTGGCTTCCACAAAAATCCAACAGTATATTAGGCAAATTGATAATAAGCACAATACTTAATCAAATGATTTTAGTTGTAGTTACATAACATTTTTTACCACTTCATTGACAACCCTCCCCATTTACATGAAAAAAAAGATATCCGTTTCCTAGAGAGACTTAAAGTTAAGATCTCAACTTGTTTTAATTTACCATGTTTGTTTTTTCTTGGGTCTCATCCTATATATCAAGGAATGCAAAAGAATATCCAATTAAGAGTAAACCTTAGAACAATGTGCTCTTAGCTATGGAGAGAAGTTGAATCACAATCCTATAACCATTGAATTTCAAGAATCTCTTGAAATGAAAGATTATGGGGGAGGAAATCCAAAGTAAAAGGACTATCATTCTTATAGATAAGAAAACAATGCAATAGTAGTGAATGTTCAAAATTCAAAATTTATAAATGAGAGGCCTCATTTTTTTATCTTGCTAGTGGTGAAAAAACAAATCATTCAATATGTAATCTTGTGAATTTCCCCCCAAAACACTTATGTATAGTCTAGCATGATGTAGCAAGGTTTATTCCCTTAGTGCTTAAATCCTTTATTGAATTTTTGCATATTTTTGTTTATATCTTTATAAATATATATTATTTATGTTAAATTCATCAAATTCATGATATGAAAAGTATCGTTTAAAAAAAAGTCAAGCATTGGTTTGGATGAATGAGAAGTTAGCAAAAAAAATCCTTTGGAGCTTCTCTAATCATTGTTTAGATTTTGGATGTCAAAGTGCTAAAGGGTTAAGAGCATCCCTTTCTTTCTTGTAAAATGGATGATTTCTTCATACCAACTTGCTAAATTGTCCTTGTGGGCTTACAAAATGGATGAACATGTTGAAAGGCTAGCTCCAAAATTTTAGGGCAAAATGAGGTTCTTTTGCAAGCTAGGCTTCTTGGCTTGCAAATGGGAGCATGATGAAAAGTTTTTTTTTGTAGAAAGGAGTTGCGAGGAACATTCACAGATAGAGACCAACAAAAAGTGGTGGCCTCTTAACAGTAGTGACTTTTAATCTTTAAAAGCTGATGAGGACATTTGACGTCCAATGGATGATAGAGAATCGTTCTAGTAGAACAGAAAGGCAACTATTCATCCTCGGAATTTTGTTATAAAAAGGGGAGGTCTTCTATAGTAGTTACGAGTGCTTTTGCAATTTTGTATGTGGTTGATTAAAAAAATAACCGAAGGGATGATTTCCATGGTCATTAGTTTGTTCTTTAACGATGGACAAGTCATAAGTGGGGCTATCTACTTTTTTGCATCTTGGAAAGTAGATGTCCTCATTTTGTAAGCCTACTCACTACCCAATTGTACAAGCTGGGTGGTGATGCTCTAAGAAATAAGGGTATGTTTGCACTTAGTGCCCAAAGGGTGCATTTAGTTCTACTACAACAAACCACATGCGATCAAGTGGTTTCTAATAAACTATAATTTTAACTTCAAAATTTGAGCATTGTTTACTAATGACTATAGGATTCTACTTCCAAAATTTCAAACTCAAATAAAAGATGGAATGATTTCTAGAAGAGGTTAAAAATGCACTAAAATGGCATGTTTTTTTTAACTCAAATATTTTTAGAGAACACATTTAGATGACCATTGCATCAATATTCAACTCAAAATGAATTTTCAATAGAGAGTTATTTTTAGGAATTTTTTGTTCATTTTTTGGACAATGTTTTCTTATATAATATAGGGTTGTGAAAGTTATTTTTCAGTTCTATAGTGTATCTTTTTACTTCAAAAATTTGTAACTAATTATTATTAACAAATAAAATATCAATAATTCAAAACATAAACTTTCAAAGTAAAAAAATCTATTCATATTTTTTTCATTTCATTTTATTTAAAATTCAAAAAGTATATAGGGGGGTCCAAAGTTCTGTTTGCATGCTAACATCAAAAAAGGGGGAGTGCATCCCCCAAGACTTGGTCTTAGGAATGATGTTTGCAATGTGAATGTGGTCCAGAAGTATGTCTAAGGTAGAATTCCTATTCCTAATAACTTAAGCATTTAAGTGTATTCAAGGAGGTAGTTTCGTTGAATGCAAACATAAGGATGAGGAAGAATGCAAAAAGAAAACTTAATTTTTTTTTTGCAAGAATGAATATTTTATTCATTCTAATTGTGGATTTTTCAATGAGATCCATTTTGGTCTCATAGGCTCACCTATTGTCGTTAGCTTTGGCACTTTTCTCCAAGCAAGGAAAGAAGAGAGATGACTGAACAAGAAGGTGCAAACAAAGAATCTTTTTCAATGAATAGTGCATCCAAGTATTGTCTCCAATAGGCCAACCTAAAAGGCCATGACAAGGGGGTTGTTTAAAATAGGTACTTCTACCATAAATTTGTTCCTAAGGCCCTTAGTAACGACATTGTTTAATATTAAGTGGAAACATACCTCAATCCATAAACGAGGCTGCGGCCATTTTCTAGTCGATAAATGACAAAGAATCTTTGAGCATGGGACATAAATGTAACTATTCATCTTCCAAATTTTGCATGAAAAAGGGGAAGTCTCCTAGAGTAGTTTGTTGTCCAACGAGTGCTTTTGCATTTTTTCTAAGCCATCAATTCACATAGTACCCAAACAAATGATTTCTAAAGTGACCAATTTGTCATTTAAGGGTTTACCCTTAAAAGACAACAGGGTGACCTTGGAAATCATCGGTTTTCATTACTGTGTAGATCATTGGCTTAGAAAATTGCAAAAGCTCTCATTGGACGACAAACTACTATAGGAGACTTCCCCTTTTTCATGCAAAATTTGGAGGATGAATAGTTGCATTTTTGTCCCACACTCAAAGATTCTTTGTCATTCATCGACCAGAAAAGGGCCACAGCCTCGTTTATGGGTTAAGGTATGTTACATTTAGGGTTCATGTTGGAAATGGGTGCTTGTACCGCACCTTGTTGCAAGACTAGAGCGGCGGAGCTTCCCCAAGGGGACCCTAGACTAGTAGACGGGGGAAGGAAGCTGATGAGCTCACGAGGGGCGGGATGGACGCGGAAGAGGCGGGCGCACAACACATGAGGGTCCCGTCCCCCCTGCCACGTGCGCCGCATTCAAGCGCCGTACTACTGCCCTCCCCAACCCCGCCACGCACGACCCCGCCCTTTCCCGGGTCCCTCTCTCCCCACCCCGCCATTCCCCCGGCCTACGTTAGACCTCTGTCTCCGCCCCCAGCCCCCCCCGCCCCCCTTTCCCAGTCTTTTGCGTGCCTTCTCGATCCAGGCCGGTAGTCTTCGTCTTTGCTCTCATCGAGCTCGCCGCTTGTATCCCCTCCCTGCGCTCGTGGTTGGAATGGTTGGAGCTAAATAAGGAAGACAGTGAGGGAGAGGATTGCATTGTCGCCCGCAGTGTCGGTCCGGAAGTAAGGAAAGCCATGGGCCGCGCGCCATGCTGCGAGAAAGACAGCGTCAAGCGAGGGCCCTGGACGCCCGAGGAGGATGCCAAGCTCTTGGCCTGCATTGCGCAGCACGGGACGGGAAGCTGGCGCACGCTGCCGAAAAAAGCCGGTAGTTCATTAATGCCGCTAGCTCCATTCGTTGCCGGTCTCCTGACTGTGTTTTAGGATCCCGAGCGATCGAGCGGTTGGTGTGTGACTGTTGAATTACATTGTCTGGAAGGCGGAATTTGGACAAGATTCATGGAGGATCCGATTACGAACGCTATATATATTAGTTGTAGAAGCAATCGACGGGGAATTTGATGAATGTTTTGTTTGAAGTACAATTGCGCTGTATGTCTGGAAGACGGCATTTCGACCAGAGCCATGAAGGAATACGAACGCTCCCTTTTAGCTGTAGAAGTAATCGACGAGGAATTTGATGCATGTTTTGTTTGATTTTATTGTGCTTTATGTCTGGAAGGTGGATAGTCTGCAGAATTATTTTCGACAAGATTGACTAGAAGAGTAAGAATAGAGTAAGTCCGGGAATAATTAAGCACACGTACGACGACGAATTTTCTGCATCAGAAGTGTTCGGAGTATCGATTGTTGATCGATTAATGAGCGCGCGGTAATTGGAGCAGCCGTCATGAGTGATCAACTAGGAGTTGGAATTAGTCGTTTCCGTTGGTATCAATTTGGCGTCACGTACGTTTCATTTGATTCAACGTCTTCATGAGATGCGTTGCGCTACTTTGGCTCTTCTTATTCGACGAATACCAACCTGAACGGTCAGATGTGATGTGACACTTTTTTCTGGAACTCAACGACTACGATTCGTATTATGAACCGAATTTCAATCTTTCAAGACTGTAGCTGTCGCTATGCGGAAAATAATTACTGGTTGCAGCATCAACGGAAAATAGTCGTGGTTATGATGCTAAGTAATACGTTTTCAAATGGTAGAAGGATCTTTGATTTGCCTTCTGAACAGTGACCGGAAAAATTTAGTTTCATTTCGTCAGCACTGTTGCCGTGTAGGTGAATGGGAGAAAAATATAGTTACTGAATTAATCGACGTTGATCGGAATTTGTTGACGTCATGAGTATCTAGCCTCCATGAAAGCGATTCATTCGAAGGATATCGACACAAGGTTAAATTAAAGTTACTCGACGTTGCAATTGCAGTATGGTACGGTCTGAACTCAGAAATCGGAAAGGGAAACTTGAACTAATGGGTGGAAGGTGTTCACAGGTTTGCAGCGGTGCGGGAAAAGCTGCAGGCTACGTTGGACGAACTACTTACGACCAGATCTTAAGCATGGGCGATTTACCGATCATGAAGAACAGCTCATTGTCAACCTTCACGCAGCCTTGGGAAGCCGGTGAGAGAAGAATACCTTCAATCCTTTTTTAAAGTTTTGAGGAATTGCTGGGATTAATTTCATGAGTGATCCTCGGAAGTAATTATCTTTATATTAGTGCACGAGTTTAGTCAACATGAACAGAAATGTCAGAACTTTTCTTGGCCAAAACAAAGAGATTTTCAGCGGCCAGCCTCATGACACAGGTCTTCGCAATGTTGGCTTGTGTGATGCCGGCCTGCTCGAAGTTGAACTCACTGTGTTACCGCTTCTTATCCGCTCCACACGAAGGCAAATTGAAATCAATTAGCATAGACTTACACTGACTCGCGCTACTCACAGCAGAAGCATGTGATAGGAACCGCTACGGTGCCCAGGTCTAGGAATACTTCGCTCTTTATTAGCGTACTTTAGAAACGGGGCGTGAATTTTCGATAGATAACGGTTGTACTCGTAACGCTCTTATTCATTAGCGAACGTACCGTCAGTGATTGAGAAGGCATCTTAAATGAACTCTCATTTAATTCAGGAGCTCGACGTTTCTCAACAGCTAATTGATCCGCGAATTCCATCTTCAGAACTCACCTCTACGTGTAGGACGGACTCCATGCGAGGATGCGCAACTGTCCAATGTATTGTACGTACCTTTTGATACTACATGCTCGAAGGGTCTTGCTTGTCCAACCAAATTTACAACCAATTTCGAGGACTGTACCTCACCTCACATGACTTTCCGATTCTCTGCCCTACACCAGAGACGCGATTGTCTGGTAAAATAGGAGGCTTACTACATTATCACTGGCATGCTTTGACGATTTCCACTATTAGTATTGTATTGAAGGTGGAAACTGGGGTGGAAACTGGGGTGGAAACGTTCTTGTCAGCAGTTCCTAAGTGAGCATTCCAAGAGCAAATGGTTTCTACTTGCGGGACTTCACGGGGTTTTGGCCCATGGGCTATCCTGGATGCAACTATACTCTTACCTTAATACATGTTTAGAAAAGCACCGGCAAACATTGAAACGTCATGGCCTGAGTAGTAAAGTCATTTGTCCACAAATATTAACTATTTAATGAACTCTGCCTCACATTCAGGTCCTGGCTAGATTAACTTTAGGTAGATCGTTATGTAGGTTCTACTCTATTTTCTCAGCGATTCTAATTGAAACTAGAGTAACTAGTAGTGTCTGTTACGTATACGAATATAGGTAAAAACTAACAACCGGTAAACCCTTAGGAACGTAGCATACGTGTACAAATGAAGAATTCTCTTACAATGATTTATGATTGTTACAATGATTTATGTTCATTTCTGATTTTCTTTGGTCTACCGTAGTCTCAGGGTCTAATGCATCAGCATTATTTTGCAATAATGATAAGACTCTTAATCATACGATTCTCCAAAATGGAGAAATTTCAAGAAATCGGCACTTTTAAATACCCAGCGAACCTTGGGTGAATTCCAGTTGTAGTTTTGAGAGCTTTGAGCACTTTACTGCCCCAAATTTTCCTCTCTGAAACACGCCATCTGAACGAATAGGACCATTTAAGATTCCACACGAATAGAATCACGGCTTCAAAGTGAGCAATACTGCCAAATGTAGCTCCTTACAAGAGGCAAAACCTGTGCGAGGAGATTAGGCTGTGTTTCTTATGAACTAATTTTTCCGGATTCTCTTTGAACAACTGAATGTGGCAACCTGGCAAACCGACTCTAAGTGTTAATAGAAAACAACCATATTGACCATCTTATAGCTTTTGTAAGAGCATTTAAAGTTTAAGTGTTCCAGCCCTGCATGTGGCACGAGTAGATGCTAGAGACATGCAATGATTGTGCATTAATTTACTACTGTAAAGATTTTGAATGTGACTTTGGCTCGTGCAGGTGGTCCCTCATTGCTGCGCAACTTCCAGGTCGAACCGATAACGATGTGAAAAACTACTGGAATACACGTCTGAAGAAGAAACTGTGTGAAATGGGCATTGATCCTATCACACACAAACCCATTTCTCAGCTTCTGGCCGATCTTGCTGGTAGTATGGCACTTCCTAAAGGCGGTGAAATTGCTGAAGCTGCACTTGGTTGTTTCAAAGACGACATGTTGAACGTCCTGATGAGAAAACGGCCCGACTGGCAATTGGAAGGCTCTAACGGTGCCATGCCAAATAGTCCGCATGGTTTTTCAGTGGGGCGGCAATCTTGGGACATGGTTGCCAGTCCACGGTCTTGTGCCTCGCAGCCGAGGTCGGTCATCACAAGTGCTTATAATACGACTATCAACGATCAGTGTAGCCCAAGATTGACAAACCAAAATCTTCAAGTTGATGCTGTAGTTCAAAAAATCAAGTACAGCCTCTCAAGAGCTGTGCAAACTAATGAGGTAAACATATGATCATAAAAACGACGTTTTTTCGCAGTTACCGTTTCTGATTGATGCAGTGCCACATGTTTAAGAGTCATGTATTGTGGTTCAAATGAGATTTGAGTGAATCTGCAAGCCTAGCTGAAGAATCCTCAATGTATCATTGTGAAGTCGTCTGCTTGATACATGTCTCAATGAAAATGAGAGATGATTTTCGTATGATTTGATGACCCGACTGTGTTCTGGATATATTGCAGGTGCAACGTGGGGGAGATATCACGAAGCCAAGAGAAGACGCCATGTCTAGAAACATGGCAGCAATGAATGGCCGATTCTACCGAGGAGAGGGCGGGAGTACAGGTACTCTTCAGTCAAGTTTCCACAAAATTTGCTCATTGTGACATCCTCCTTTCTTGAAAGAATGTTCATATCTTTTCTTTTGGCTGAGACTGTATTCCACCTAACACGCAGTTGATATAGAGAGGCTCAAATCCTGAAGCAGTAATTGCAGACCATTATAAGTATTAATACCAGCAGAAAACGCCACTAGGTTGAAAGTGCTTTTGGCACTTAAGGTGTAAATATCGAAGACGATGGTTTCTCCTTTTTCAATTCGAATTGGAACATTGTAATCAGATGATAAGTTATGAACCTGCAGGTACAACATTGGGTGGTGCAAGTTGTATCATTCCAAATCTGCAATTGCCATTCATGGCAGACACTCCTCAAATGTTCCCAGACATCTTGTGCGATCAACAAGAAACCAGTTCAAGAAGCCACTGCCAGGAGAGTCCCAGTAACAATACCCACGTTCCAACAAGCTGCGAAATGGAACCATGGAGTCCAAGCCCAAGTGGTAGCAGCTGTAGCAATACAAGTCTTGTCAACAGCGATGTTGCTGGACTTGAAAAGGTTCTTAATTCTGATGTCTTCTTATGGGATTTTTCGGAGTTAGGTTCAATAATGAGTTAGAGGTCTATGAGCTATGAAAAAAACATAATCTGCAAGGAACAAAAGAAACTTAGAATAGAACACCTCAGCTTGCCCACTCGCAAAAGTTTCTTGTAAAGAAGGTCCCAATGCACGACTATACAAGTAGAGTTCAAAATTTTGAAGAACCTACGATAGTAAACGTCCTTAACCTTATAGTCTCTATGTATTCTTGAAGTATTTAGGACCGCATACGATCTCAATTGTAAAATAGTGATAAATTTTTGTAACCGCATAAGAGTCCAACTGTATAGACCAGCTTGAGCTCAAGGATTCGAAGTGATGAAAGGACTCTTTGAGTTACCTACTGGTTATCACGCAGCAGCAGAACTAGCCAAACTAGTATTTGAGTCTGTCTAGTTGATCAATGAACTTCTAAGAATGCTGTGGGGGGATTTTGCAAAAAACCCTTCAGTTCAAGTGTAGTTCCAATGCAGTTAATCATCGATAATAAATTACTTTGCCCAGTGAGCAAATACAGTATTGCATCATTGAAGCCTTTGTAAAACTGAGAATCTTCAAGCACTCTTGGTAGTCACAATTGCGCTAAAAGTGTCAGTAAGCCACTCCGTACAATGGATTATAAGAATGCCTTGACTAAATTATGCCCCGTGACGCTCAAGGTTTGGTTTACGTTGCCATTTCATCTAAGTTACGGTCACCGTTTTGTAGCTATTTTCATTGAAAGCTATGTGAGGTTTGAACATTAGGTGAGTGCATTTGAATATTGTGTGCATGAGGTAGGTATCAAAGTTCAAATTCCAATTGATGAAGAAAATTTTACATAGTTACTAAATTTGTTACCCAAATAAACAAATTTGGAGCTAAAATTTAGAGGAGAAGGTCTTCTAGTAGACTTGTAGATGCTATCAAAAGGAATTCTAAAAATGATTAATTGTATGTTGTATGAAGTCCACAAAGTGAGCTTCTTTCTACTTGCATTTTGAAACATGTAAAATATTATTTTTGGCGTATTTTTTGGTTGATGACCATTTCCATAGAATTATTATAAGTTAATTTTTCCTATTTTAGAAACTGAAAACAACACAATATCTATTTTCTTAAGATTTTGCTCTTTTTTAGTTGAGAAGGTTTTCACAATATCTATTTTCTTAAGATTTTGTTCTTTTTTAGTTGAGAATTTTTCTATGCTTTATCTTCCTAGGGTACAGACTTCTTAAAGTATATGCATTGGTGATATTTTTAAAATTGTAAAAAAAAATTCTTATTTTTGAATATAAAAGAACAAAAAACTAAGCATAAATATTGCAAAACTGCAACAAAATCAATGAGTGCTTCTTGCAATCACCCTTAGTAGTACTCAAAATTAATGATCTAGAGCTAAAATTTATGTGGTTTATTTCCTTAGTAGTCAAGTATGTTTCTACCAAGGGCATCTAATAAAATATTATTTTATGTCCTCTATGTTCATGCACTATTTGTTATGTTCATGTTCGTATATGTTTGAAGATGGTTTCAAACTCATTCTTTTGTTGAAATCTCATCACCATCAAGTCCTTACAAATGGCTAATTTTTACTGTATTTTTTTCTACTATAGTAGATTTATTTATAAATTGAAAGCTTGACATATCCCTCTTTTGTCAAAAAACAGGGCATAACATAATATTATGAGTACAACTAAGTATTGTGTAGTACTCAAAAATGACAATTGTCAATAGTACAACAAGATTTATAGTATGATTGACAATTCAAAGTTGATCAAGATCATTTTCCCTTCTAGTACAACTAAAAACTCATAGTACATAGCACCAAAACCTCAATTTTGGCCAAAACAGAATAGAAGAAGAGTAACCCTAGTCATATGACCAATGGAATAGTTTACAGAATAGAATTGACTATTCATTCTTACAACAACCCTCAATTCACAAAATTGGAAGGCTATGTAAAGTAAACATTAATCAAAATAAATAATTTATAAGGTTATTTAAATTTCATGAGCCTAAAATTTGAGGTGCTATGATTACTTGCAAATCACCATACAACAGAAATATCCTTCAACTTATAGGATTTTTAATTCTATTTTCGAAAATCAAATCTCATTAAAAAAACCCTAAGTTTGTCAATATCTCCAAATTCAATTAAAGTGAACAATTTGTTAATTCTTTAAGCCTCAAAAGTTGTTTTGTTCATAGTAAGAATATAGACAAAATCTTTAGTAAATGTAAGATTATTAAGGATAAAAGAGTTGAAGTGAAAAAATAATCATAGCAAATTAGAGAATGAGTTTAAAACAATAGATGTATAAAAAATTAGGATGATCAATTATTGGGATTGCAAAAATTTAGAGTTTTTTGACAATGCATATAACATTGTTGAAATCATTGTATGAAAAATGCGCAAATTTAGGCCTATAATACTAACAACCTCGTTAAAGATTTATTGCAAAGACCTTTGGATTTAGTAGAGATAACTTTTATGATTCATATAGAACAATCAACATTGAAAAATACACCTTCCATATGTGAAAATGCATGCTTAATATTAGAAACTCTTAATATGAGTGTATAAAGAATCTTAAACTCAAAATTGATACAAGTTCAATTGTACTTCTTTCATAATTGATCAACACTATGTAGGGATAGTTGAAGCTAACATCTACAATAGAAGATGAAAGAACTATTCAAGAAAAGTGCATTGTTGACCACTATATCTAAAAGTCCTAAAGGCATTGTTGTACACAATAATATATGCCATATTTCTTTATACTGAACTTTTTTTCAAAAAGTGCCTATTTGGATGTACCATCTTTGTGTTTACTTTCCCTCCAAAATACCACCAATGTTGTTCAAAACGCAAAAAATATATATATTCAACAATTCTTTCCACATATTTCTATATGTTTTGAAGAGATTGATAAATATACATGTGTATAATTGCATTTTTCAGATTAGATTGTTCCAATTCATTTTCTATTAAAAATTAGTGACCTCCATTTCCTCGGTCACTTCCAATTCCTCTTAAATTATGAATTATTTTTGTTTTTCTCATTTTAGAAACAAGAAACTAATTTGTGGTTGCTTCATTGCTTGGGACTTATGAGGTTGAGGCACCAATTGTCAACCACACACAATACCCGACTTGTAGGGTGCACTATTTTGAACCTTAGGTTGGAATTCAAACTTGGAAAGTATTTTTTTAATCCTTTCCAAGGTTGGGACTAATAAAGCCATGACACACATCCTAAAATAATGAGCAAGAATGTAAGTAGTAGTAAGCAACAAAGTAGTTCTTGAATGATGGGAATTGGAAGATTCTAGACATTGGCTACTAGACAAGTACACTTTTGGGCTTCCAAAAGTCTTAGTAATTTCAATTTTAGGAGTAAAATTCTGAAAATTTTGCCATCTCCATATTTCCGATCTTACATGGAAAAAATTACCACCACCTCATACTCACCATTTGCTCCAAAATCACTTAAATGATAGAATACTGGTGCTTCCACCTTAGTGCTAACCCCTGAATGTCACAGGGAATGAAAAACATCCTCACAGCCTAAAAGTCAAATTCAAAGGGTTGTAAATTTTGCATCCAATGTTCAATTGAATAAAACTTGTTGGAGAAGTTGTGCATACTAGTCTAGTTTGTATGATAAAATTTTCAGATCAATACAAGATGCATAATAGTTTTGGGAGCCAATCAAAGTTCACAGGTTCAATTTGAGCTCACCAAACGACATTTGATGGCTACAACTTTGGGGGCTTGTATCTTTGTAATCTAATGTTTGTTTTCAATAAAATTTGTTGGATTTTGTTTCCATTGAAGTCTAATTATTGTGGTAAAGTTTTCATGTCAATCCGAGTTGTTTCGAATGATTGGGAGCAAATCAAAGTTCAAAATCCAACATTTGATGGATTCCAGTGAACTTCGGCAGCCTATAACTTCTTCATACAATGTCCAAATCCAATAATACTTCTTGTTAAAGTTGTGTATACTAGTCTAGTTTGTGTGGTTAAAATTTCATAGCAATCCAAGAAGTTATGAGTGACTCAGAAGCATTTTAGTAGAAGGAGGTTTAGTCATAGATGTGATTTTTTGTTACTTTTCACTGTTTCCTAACATTTCAAATCCATTTTGCAGACACAATGATTCATTTGAACTAGAGTGCCCTGTGGCGCTAAACAAAAGTAAAAGTAATTTTCTAATTTTTTTAAAACAAAAAACAACTCAAAAAACCATAACTTTCTCACCGTGAGTTGGAATGCCATGAAACCAAGCCTGTGCACCCCTCCTCGCTGAGAGCTTTCTGATGGTACCAAAATTGTGACCAAAATATAAGAAAAAGTAATTTTCTAATTTTTTAGAACAAAAAATAATTCAAAAATGCATAACTTTCACACCGTACTTTCAAACGCCACGAAACCAAGCCAATACACCCTTCTTCGCCGAGGGCTTTCCGACGGTACCAAGTATGTGTGTCTTGTGCCGTTGCCACAGTCAAAACAAAAGTAATTTTCTAATTATTTAGTTCATAAAAATACTTCAAAAATACATAACTTTCTCACCGTGAGTTAGAAGGCTACGAAACAAAGCCCATGCACCCCTCCTCGCCGAGAGCTTTCCAACGGTACCAAGATTGTGACCAAAATTTAAGAAAAAATAATTTTCTAATTTTTTAGTTCATAAAAATACTTCAAAATTTAATAACTTTCACACCATGAGTTGGAACACCACGAAACCAAGCCGGTGCACCCCTCCTCGCCAAAGGCTTTCCAACGGTACCAAGCACACGACTGGGGGATGCATGGTCTAGGAGATCTCAACATGACAAACAAAACAAAACAAACAAGACAGCATATTTGTTTTCACCAAAGTGTATATACTTTGCTTTTGAATCACTTTGTAGCTTAAAGTTTTTTCATTTGAGTAGGTTTAGGAATGAATTTCACCTCCAAATGTGTTTTTAAGAAAATTTCAGCACCTTTTTTCAACACTAAAACATTATAATCTTTCAATCTATACAGTCAAATGACCCCAAATTTGTTCCACACCATCTACAACATGCACACTACAATAGTGTATGGTTGAGATCTTCATACCTTACTCTAATTTTGACTTTTCAGACTTGCAAAGGCAGGCAGTTTTTAAGCCTCTGGCAATGAGGGGTTAAACAATTTCAAAGTGATCCCTACTTTTTGACTGCCACAAAACCAGCACCATAATTGAAGTAGATCTCTAATGTCTAAAATATTGCACGACATACAAGAGAACATAACTGCCTCTACCTCACTGATCAATAAGTTAGTCTCACCAGAAATGTGTGTGTGCCATGACATTCAAATGGGCATCAAACAACCTTTTTAACAATTAAAAAAAAATGGATTTTTCCATGAGGTGCTTTCAGAGCTGGAATCCTTTTGGCGCACCCCAGTTGAAGAAGCAACCCTCACACAATTTGGATGAAACAATAAAGCCCTAAACTGAAACTGGACATGAACCCTAACCCTTGCATGGGTGTAGTCAAGGCCGATTTTCATAGAGGTCCACAACATCAATCAGTTGGAGAGCTGCAGCTTTGGAGAATTTCCTTGCAAACAAGAAACAATGCCCAGGGTGCCCAGCAACGCCACACCACTCCGTTCGTCCGTCGGTGTCGTGGCGCACGCTGGCAACACTCTGCAACACACAACCATTCCAAATTTAACATACCATGACAACACCAAGTGCACTTCCACTTTCTACAGTTGGAATCTATATCTGAATTTTCATAAACAGTGGTGTTTTGTACAAAGGTGCTAAAAATTGGGCTATTCAAAGAAAAGGTTTAGGGCCTACTCCAAAGGGTTGAATGTCCAAAGCCATTTATAAATTTCTAAAATTTTGCCCATTTCTTTATACTTATATATGACTTACCTCAAACCTCAATTTCATCAAATTTGTTGTAAAAGAAGGTTGTTCCTTAACAACTCAAACAATGCTTTGGATGAATGAGAAGTTACTTCATGAAAACATTCAACTTGAAGAACTCAATTCATTATCCAAAATATTCGCTGTGCTACGTGATTAACCCGTAAGCTACTAATTGATTACAGTGAGTTTCAGAGCATATTCCATTGTTAAAAAATATAGGGCACGTACTTCTACTTTCTACTAGGACAATTATTTTAGCTTGCCTTTAGGCGTCCAAAATGACTTTGCATATGACTTTATGTAAAGTCATTTGCATATGTAAAGTCCTACGCATATAAAAAGGGATATAATACAGAGCATTCTTACTTCTTTCCATTGCTATATTACATGATCTTCTTACTAAATAATTACCAACTGGATGAAGCGGGCCTTTCAAAACATTCATCATGGATCACTGAGCCTTTAGAAGTTAATGATCTGAGATGAACTTCATATTTGATAAAACTATGGTGGATTTCAACAAATATGAAAGTTGGTGGAACTCAATCCTGGTAATAGATCATTAGGCACGTGAAAGTCTTCGTTTTTCAGAGCAGTGCGCACTTCAATGTCACAATTCTGTTGCTTTCAAACATTACCATTTTAACAAATTTGGCCATGATGAAGGTATGTTCCAAAACTGATTCGTGATATTAAGGAGTGAAGTAACAAACCTGAATCTCTTCAATGCTCTGAATAAGAGTTTTAGAAGCACCGAATGTGGCAGGGTGCCAGCCTGGTCGACCATTTGCAGAATTTTCCCAATGACTATATGTCAACGTGTGACGTTCAAGTTCGCCTTCGGCATCCTTAATCTGCACCCAGGTATTAGACTGGAATTAGACAACTCTTGCCAACCATAGAGAACCAGTCCAATAACAGTAACAATAACCAGAGGTGATTCAAAAGTAGGACATTGATAAGGTAGGAGGTGCTAAAGTAGTTCAGGCTCAGAAATCATTTTCTAACACAGGTAAATATTGCATCCCTCAATGTATCAGCATTGAACATGTCATTGAGTCTCGTGTCATACAAAAGAATTCAAAAATTCAAAAGAAATTCCACAGAAATCCCAAGAATATGAATGGGAGTAAATTAGAAGTGGATTCCAATTATCCTTGAGTATAAATTTAAAAATAAATAAAATTGAGATGGGCAGAAAGCTAGATCAGGCCTTAAAGGGAAGCTTTTAGCACCTACTACCATAGGGCTAGATCACAAAGTAGGACACAGACAGGGGCTAAAGCAAACAGAGGAATGAAGCACATTTTAGAATAAAGAGGAACCAGCTTACCGCTAAAAGTGTCGGGACAAAATGCTCATCTGATATACAATTGATATGAGTGTTGGATAATTGCGGTGACTGGAGAAGTCCAACAAACCAATTGTCAGAATCATACAAAGTCTAATATTGCTATGTCACACGAAGAACACACATATAGACTAATATTGTCTGTGCCTAAAAGGTGAAAGTAGTGTTCGAGCAATGGAAACTGAAGAATTGAGTCGAGAACAAAGCCATACCTGAGAGATATTCTCCAAACTTCTTGATGAGACCATGTTTCGCAACCAGCTCGCCAATGTTGAACTCCATGTGGAGTCATATCTACAATAGATACACTAAAGCAACAACCCAGAATAATAAGAACCCCACTATTTTGCCATCAACAAGGGATCGTGTAAAGGATATAAATTTTCACACATAACACTTCCCATAAATCACTTCCAACGCGGTGGAGAATTTCAAGCTGATTGTAAAAATTGCATTCCGAGACTCTGATTTTGATTGTGATATGTCGATATCATGGAACAAAGAAGTGCACAGCGCTAGGGGGAAGATGTAGCAGACCTTGCAATGATCAACAAAAGTGGAATACACTGTTGAATCCTCAGCAACAATGTCGGCGTGCTTTCTTATGAGCGCAAACCACTGCCAAAACAGCCAAAACATTCACATTCCTCTAATCAGCACATCGATAACCAGAGTCATAGCAATTTTATTCACCTAGAGTTAATAAACTCTGAGTTAGCAAGGGCACCATAGAACTAAGCTGTAAGATCAGAGGACTAAATCATTATTGGATACACAATAAGACCAACCAGTCCTTTACATATTCTATGATATGTAGAAAGACGCCTAGATAGTATGTTAGTAGCTTGGTGGGTGGAAGAGATTATGTGCAAACAATTGAATGCAAACAAGTGGGTACCTTTCTTCAATGATTGGGTGGGAAGATAATATATTAAGAAAGAGAAATGGGTCCAACAATGCCCACGAATGCACTTCCTGTAAAGCAGAGTACATCTTACATTAATTCTCCTTCAGGATTTTACAAATACCTGAGATCCTTTGCGCCACTTGCTCTCGGGAATTACGTTTGCCATCTGGGTATTGTACTGGGAAAATTCGAACTCAGAAAAACTGATCCAAAACAAAACAAAATCAGAATGTGCACTATAAAAAGCATAGCACATTCAGCATAATATTTGTACTTATCAATTGTCTAAGTGACACCTAATACAGTCAGAACATTCTTCAGCTAAGAACAGTGCCAACGACACACCATGTCAGAGTAAATCAGTGAAAATTTGAAGCTAACATACTCTCCAAATGACTCATTGACTTGAGGAGCTTTCACTTGCTCACACACTTGGCAAAACAAGCTATCAAAGAGTAATTTTCATAACAATTCAGAGAGTGTTCAACAACGGTTCTCTAAAATGTTATGGTAATCTTCCAGTGAAAGACAACACGTTAGTTATTGGTTAGTATTAATACCTGTCAACAAAACTCTTCTGAGAGGTCATCACATAGTCGTAGATATATTGGAAATTGTAAAGGGGAATACAACTGCAAGACACAGAAAAACGAGATCGTAAAGAGGTAATCAATACCGCTGGTCACAATTTTTCGGTTCAACAACAAAGAGATAAATATGCACTTCCAGTTCTAACTGCACATCAGATTCAGGGTGACACAAATGAATTGCATGAAGCGATTAATGGTCTACTAATCCACCAACAGGCAAGGTAGTGCACTCAAAAAATATTATAAATGAAAATTTTCCGCGACATACCTATCAGAAAGAAGAATGAACCTCTCGTTCAAGGGGTCTAGGAGAGCTTCCCTTAACAGAAGCCTCTCAGCTTGAATCATAGTCGGTCGTCCCCATTCTACCTGCAGAACCCAAAGCACTACCAAGCTCTCATCAGGCTGAACTATATAGGTCCATGCATTCCTTGCAGAAAACAAATAAAAAGACAAGAAACATAGTCTAGGATGGACATTAGTTCCGCACAGTCAGCTATAGATTGCAAGAGCTTCCATTGATATGGCTTACCACTTTAGGATTCGGCAACTGACGGTTGATAAACGAGCGGCATACTGTGTTCCATTTGGTGTACGAGAAGCCGGGGCTTGCGTGAATGTAGACACTATATTCATTTTCTTCAGATCCCTGTAGATTCATTTCTCGTTAATCCTCTATTGCATACAGGCTTCCAGATTTTGTAGGTTCTTTTCATGGAATGTCTCACTCTGAAATTCCCTGCCAATATGACACAAAACTATCATCGCAAAACAAAAGCATAGTTCTTAATATAATTACATTATTTCAGGAAATATCAGATTACATGGAGCGGTCTCTCTATTACCAAAGTGATCACACAGAGGCCTCCTTATGGGGAGGCCTGCATATGATCACTGTGACCACATGAAGAACTCTCCATGTATCATTGGGAAAATTCTCTCAATGATGTTGATCGAAAAGTTCCTGGAATAATCTAATTATACTACGAACCATGCTTTTGTTTTGCGATGATAGTCTTGTGTCATACTGGCAGGGCATTTCAGAGTGAGGCATTCAAGCATAAGGATGAAAAGGAACAACAGAAACAGTCTAACTCAACAGAAAACCATGTTCAAAAACCTCACAAAGAAATCGACAATTCCATGATTTTCAAAATTCTGAAATCAAGATTCAAAGCGAAGAGCAGTAGGAGAAGAAGCCCATTACATCAAAGAAATGTTCCCACAAGATATCCAGCGGCATCCGCTCCCTGGCTATGAACATGAACGCCACCTTCGGTTTCGTTGAATTACTGTGCTCCCGAACATCCAAATTCTTCAAGGTATAGTCCTCTAACTCCGTGGAATCCGGCATGATCAAGTAATGCAGCTTCATCAACACTAATAAGCCACCAGCAATCCCTACCAAGAAGTACCACGCTCGCATACACCTCCACCATGTATATACGTGCGACCTCCTCCTCATGGCTGCTCGCACACAACAATCATACCCCTTCTCCACTTTCTTGGGAAAAAAAAAATAATATATATTCGAATTCTCGCCAAAGAGAAAAAGAACAGAAACACTGCAGGTTTCTTGCTATCTTGCTCGTCGGAACAAACGAGGCGAGAACGTGACTCTCACACAGACTCTTTTTTCACCCCGAATCCCAAGATTTCTTCCCATCTCACGAGTTGGGCGGAACGCGTCCCCTCGAGAAATCCGCCCCCCAACCCCCCACCTCCTCCTGCTCCCACCCCCGCACACGACTTCAAAAATTCAAAAATTCTTGCATCCAACATTCTTGCTCCAAGCTCCCAAGCCACAATTCAAGAATCTCACCCTCTCCCTCTTCTTTTTCTCTCTCTCTCTCTCTCTCTCTCTCTCTCTCTCTTCTTTCTCACTCACTCTTTCTCTCTCGTAACGCATTCCACTCGACCTCGTGAAGGTCAATAACCACGAACACCTCACGAGTTCAGGGCAATTCTTGAGTCTCCCACACCACGCCAACACCCATTCTCACCTCAACAAGGTCTCGTAAAATCCGCTCCCATTCTTTTCGCAAGCAGCGGATTCACGCACCTCCCAATTCAAAATCTGCAAACCTCGACTGATGAGTCTTCTACCAAGTCCTACGAATCCTCAATCCTCCGTCGGTCCCGCAGCTTCAAAATCCACCTGATGGTTCTTCCCAAAGCCTACAATCGTGCCCCTCTCTTGCACCCAAATTCTTGTCCTCAAACCAAAACTCACGAAAACAGACTCTCTGATGCAAACCTTCAGGAAAAGGAAACAGAGGAAAGAAGCTCTTGCATCCTTCTAAAACCCCGAAAGACGGAAAAAACCTCCCGCAAAACCGATGAAGGAGGGCGTCGTCATCGGGAGCAGCGCATAATGATGAGCACCACATAACTTCATTATCATGATGAAGAGCAGGACCAATTCATCGACCGAATTCCTGAAAGCAAAATGTCCTTGGGGAGTGAGAGAACCAACAGCCTGCTGGGCCTGGCTGGCGGGTTTTTGCGGGGGGGAGGGGACAGCTTCCACAGTGGTATCTAGGAACGATGTAGATGGAGAGGGCTCCGTCTGTTCGTTTCAGGAAGATTATTCAAAACTCTTACACGCGTGGGCGTGGGGAGCCCCACCCGAGGTGTCAGATCTACGGACCGAGGTAGATTTGGGGGCGGGGGGGCAGGTTTGAAACTCTGTCTGACGGCCTCCGGGACCCAAAAGGGGAAAAAACGGAAGGTGGCCGCCCGCGGCGAATGAGATGGACGGAATGATGAGATCTCGTTGGGTGGGTCCCATCCATCCGTTTTGGAAAGAATATGGGGCGCTTTCATGGTACTTTCACACCGACCGAATTTCTTTTTCTTTTTTTTTTACTCTTCTTTTTCTTCTTTTCTTCTGATTCGGTTTCTTTTTTTTTACTTTTTTTATTTTTCTTTTTCCCTCCTTCCATTCTTCTCCATTCTTACTACTCCAACTATCGATACCTTAAATTTGTTTGTTTTGTTTTGCTTTGTTAGTTACGTTGAGATCCCTTAGATTGTGCGTCTCCCAATCGTGTGCTTGGTTTTGTCGGAAAGCCCTTGGTGTGAGAAGGGGTGCATTGACTTAGTTTCACAGCATTCTAAGTCATGGTGTGAAAGTTATTGATTTTGAAGTTTTTATGAGTTGAAAAATTATAAAATTACTTTTACTTTGGCTTTGGCTGTGGCAACGGCACAGGGCATACTAGTCCATACCTTAAATTTGGCTATTTGTTTTGTTTTGTTTTGTTTTGTTTGTTATATGGAGATCTCCTGTTCCGTAAACCCGGTCACATACTTGATACCATTGAAAAGCCGAGAAGGGGTGCACTAGCTTGGTTTTGTGGCATTCAAATGTACGGTGTGAAAGTTATTGAATTCTAAATTATTTTTTGAATCTAAAAATTTTAAAATTACTTTTACTTTTTATTTTGATTGTAGCAACAACACAAGGCACACTAGTGTAGCTAAAAGATGCAAACAACTCTTATTTCTTTAATTCCCCCTCATTGGAAAAATTGACAACCATTGATTTGGATTCAAAGAAAATCCTCTCCTGCTCTACTATGCACCTAGAAGATGCAATTTATGCACCTTCTAGAATTAATCAAGAGCTACATGACAAAATAATTTAGTTAGTGATTATATATAAGTATTTTCACTTCTCTTTTTTAGTTTTTTAATTTATCCTCCTTTTTCTCACTCTTTTTGTGAGGTGGGATGGAATACCCTATGTGATGAAGAGACTCACCATAAATTAAAATCATTTTTGTGATTTTGTACTTATGATTGGTTTAGGGGGACATCGGCTTCTAATCAATTAAATTGACGTGTAAATAATATTTCAACACTCCCTTGCTAAAACTAATATGGTAGTTCAACACAAAGAGTTAATAATAATTAGTTACAAATTTTTGAAGTAAAAAGATACACTATACAACTAAAAAATAACTTTCACATAGTTGGTTCATATTGAAATTGAATGTAAAATGGATGATTTCCCATATATATCTTTCAAGGTAATATATCTTTTGCAATTTGCAAGGGATATGGAAAATGAAATCTTTGAAGTTCAAATCCTCAAGTAATTAAATACTGAGTGTAAGGTATTTTTCTTCAATGAGCCTTTATTTTTAATCATGTTTTCATTGTTGATGCATTGTATAATATAAAACTCTCATGTCATTTTCATAATTATCCTTCATTAGTGTGATTTGCTATGGCTTCCACAATTTTTCTCTTTTAACATGCTTCCAATGAAGTCCATTTTGGTTGTCCAAAGTCCAAATACAAATATTTTTGTGTCTATTCTATAGAAATTTTTAAGTGCACTTTTAATCCCTAAGGGACCGGCATGCATTTTTTGGTTGTATAGAAATTTTGGGCAGGTACATGTGATTAGAGATTTGCATATCTTAGGCTGAAATTTTAATAGAAGGTGGGGGCGAGGAATATCTTTCATATCACTACTAGAAAATTTAGTTTCAACAGATTTCTGTCAGATCTTGACTGGATCAACGCAACCAAAACAACAGAAAATCTAAATTTTCTAGTAGTGTATGCACCAAATTTCATGACATTTGGAAATATGAGTAAAATGTTATGGCCAAATATGTTACTTTTTCACTGGCTAGGCAGTATAGGCAAATTAGAAACAATTCCTTTTCTTGAAAACAAAAATTTGAAATTGGTTTTCTAAAGTTATATATGTGGAAAGCTTTGAATAATTCCATTTTGATCAATGAGATGAAAGTTATGAGCTATTTTTGTTTGAGGGCAGTTATAGATTTTCTACTCTAAAATAAACTTTGAAGTCCATTATCTTACTCAATTTTCAATATTTTTTGAGAATAAATCATAGGATGTAGATTATTTATAACAACATTTCAACCATTGGGATTGGCATTTTTCAATTCCATAATTAAGTCCTTAACAATTTAATATTTTGAATCATTTTCTACTACTGTCTACTTACTATTTTTTTCCTATATGTTGTACAATTCTAAATGATCTAAAATTTTTCAAGCATGTGACCAAATTTTCTAGGAAAAAGAATCCAAAGAGTAACCACGATTTGGGACATTTTTCATAGGAAAGTGAGCTTGTGAAGTGCAGCTGCCCTGTTTTTTGCAGGGCTAAAAAAATGATTTCAATGAATTTGAATGTTTATATCTGAGGATGTTTTATGTCAAAAAAACACTTAGAACTACCACTTCTTTTGCGTTCACCTAAGAAAAACCCCAAAATATATTTTTTCAAAATCCAACTGTAGGATCTTGTACTTAACTTGTTTGAGAACATGGGGTAGAAATTTCATTAGATTTGATCACATACATTGCAAGATATTTGCATCCAAAGTAAAGAAAACAAGTTTTTTTTTCAACTTACTTGACTAGATTTTGTGTCTTTGAATCTTTTTAACTAAATTTTTTTGCATTGTTAATTTTAATTTTCTAAGTTTTTCTATTGAATAGTTGAGTTGAGAATCTAAAGAATAAAATTCAACAAAAAACACTTAATTTTCACTCATTAAAAAATTGTTAAGTAGAAGTAGGTTAAAGATTGAAGGAAAATCTAAATCATTAATAGCTTTAATCCCTGAGTGCCCAGTGCCTCAAATATGGCCTCTCAAAACTCAAAGATTTCCTTGTTTGACCATTATAATCTTTTTGACGGTACGGGAAAAGGACGTGTCCTTTTCCCTATTGCTCTGGCCCTATCTCTACTATCAATTGGTGTAGTCAATTTATGTGGATCTCATTTTACATGATAGTTTGATTGGAATGAATTGAGGAGGGTTTAAATTTTGGCAAATACAATCTGGGCGCTTAGGGGTTAAGATGGATTTGGCATACGATAATCCCAAACAATGAGATTGATCTAGAAAGTAAACCTAACCTTGTCTAAATTTTTTTTTTAAATTGTAAAAATTGCATTCACAAATGAATCTTGTAAGTTATTTTTTCAAGAAGATACTTAGAGTGCCCGAAAAACTAAGATTGTCCATAACTTTTTCATAACCAGTCCAAATGGAATGAATCAAAGCTTCAAATGTAGACAAAAATATAAAATTTTGAGAAAAAAAACTTTTTTTTTTGGACTTTTTCTGATTTTTTTGTGTTGCCTGTTGACTTTTGCTCTTGGCTTATTGTGCCATAACTTTTTCTCCCGGGCACCGATTGAAACAAAAATTATATATCCACAAAGCTCTCAGCAAACTCCACAACCTCAAAAAAATCTCAAAAACATTTACTACAAATTTGAGACAATAGGAACCCAAATTGTCCCCTGAGGGAACAAACGGTCCTTTACGGGTTAAAAATTAATAGACAGATTTCATTTTCGGAGAAGTTGTGACTACCTTTACCCCAATGTCGGTGACGTGGCTCCAACAGGTCAGAGCCAACCAGCTGTTACTGACTGGGTTAAAATTTTATTTACCAATTACTATGGGCGGTGGACTGGCTTTCAAAATTAACTTGGGTAATTTAATTTCCACCTGAATCATTTGGAGGTTTGTGTGTTGGCCGGTTGCTGGGGAAGATGCCGGCAACCCCCCTGGGAAAGCCTGAAAATCTGGATTTACAAAAGCCACCAGTGAAAATTGCTGAACTTTACTTTATTTTAAAAAAAAAATTTAAATCTTTAAAAATCTTTAAAAATCTTTTTTTGGGGGTACCCCAATGGACAAGTTGGTTGGCTAAATTCTTGGAGGGGAATCTCAGAAAAAAAAAAAAAAAAAAATGGAGAGGTGGAGCACACCATGTTGTACACTTGGTGAAAACTATTTTAAGGCCACCCCAGTTGTCAACAGCCAGTGAGGGGGGTCAATTATTCCTTCCTAGTCTTATATTCGAATCATTTATTATTGTTATTGATGGGTTGAGGAAGGGCATGTGGCAATTCTTACTTCCATGAATTGGGGAGGGGGTGGATGAAAAAGCGTGGGATGAAATTTAAGAAAATAGGGAGGAATGGATGGATGAAATATTCTGGGCTCATCCAAGGATTAAGTAGGAAATGATGGGGAAACTTGGCTCAGGAAAGGGGGACCGGTGTAGTACTTTTGCCAATAGTGAAAAGGGGAAAAAATAAGGGGGAAAAAAAAAAGACTTTCTTTTATTATTACGAATGGAATTTTTTTTTTTTTTTCTTTGAAAATTTCACACACCGTGTACTTGAGGAGTAGCTTTAAGGTGCAACAATTTTCATAACTTTTGACTATATGGTTATTAAGATATTGCATGATATGTGATTTTCGACATTTGGTGGGCAGCTTGGCAGTCCAAAAAACTTCTTTGAAAATCACTTTTTTAAGAATCGGTTCTTTAGACTTATATATATGTGTGTATGTATATATATATATATATATATATATATATATATATATATATATATATATATATATATATATATATATATATATATATATATATATACATACACATACATACACACATATATATAAATAAGGGGGGAAAGCTTTGGATCATTTTATTTCAATTAATGAGATGAAAGTTATGAGGAGTTTGAGTTTGCACGTAGGTATGGTAACTAGAGATTCCATACTTACCCACAAACTAAAACTCTTCATAACTTTCATCTCATTGTTTGTAACCTTCACCCCACTAATCCAAATGAAATGAATTAAATCTTTCTTTGTAGATAAAAATACAATCTATGATCATGTGAAAAATAATTAAAAAAAATATATTAATGTTTTTTTTCCCTAAACTAAAATTTGGGCTTACTATGACAAAACTTTTTCTCTTAGGTATTGATTAAAATAAAAATTATGTTTACAAAAAACCAATGTGTTTTTCTATCTTCATGCAAAAATTTAGAGAATTAAGACGAATATTGAAATTATAGGAGCCTATCCAAAATCCATTTTGTATCCTAAAGGGATAATGGAACTTTGAAGGGTAAACTACCACCTTGCTAGATATCCTAAAAAAGGATAGCTCTTCCTTTTTGAAATCCTAAAAAGTGTGAAAAGCTTAAACCAATAATGATTTGTATATAAAAAAAATTCAATTATCATGTAAACCCAAAGAAAATAATTGGTAAACAAGATGGTAAATTTAAAGAACTGAAACATAAATAAGAAGCACTATTAGGTTTATAAATACTCATGGTATTTAATTATGAATATTTATAAACATTTAAAGAACACGCTTTTCACCTTAGGTTTAGTTGGACATAGCCCATACAATATCATTTCTCATAGCACAAGAATAATGTTCATTTATATACAAGATTACATTTGTTATCAATATAATGTGTTCATATTCAAACAATAGGTGACACTTTTAAGGAGGTAGTCTATAAAGAATCAATACAAATATTTGAAAACTAAAAAAAACTTCAAAAATAGAGAGAACCAGATCACTATGAGAATGTTGGGAAGAAATTCAAATTCTTCAACCATATTGATTCCAACATATAAACATTTCAAGTGAAGAAATAGTTTTCTTTTTTGAAATTGAAATTGAAATAATTAATTAATATTTTATTTTATTTTTTTCATAGCCTAATTAGATTTTAAGGTTTTAAATCCTCTTAATTTAAACTTCTTATACTACAAATTATAAACTATTATATATATATATATATATATATATATATATATATATATTTATATATATTGAAGAATTGAGTTGAGAGCCTTTAGGTTCCCCCCTCTTTTAGTTTTCATTCTTTAAGAAATTGTTAAGTTGAAGTAGGTGTGAAATAGAAGAAAAAACTAAATTATTGATAGTCCTAAGTTGAAATTGAAATATAATAATGACATTGTTTTAGAAAGCAAATAAATCATATATAATTTTTTTTGAATAATTATTAAAATTAAGTTCATAAACAAATCCAATACATTATTTTCTCAAAAATTTACTAAGATTGTCCACAAAACAAGAAGCTTTATAATTTTCATATCACTATGTTCCAAAAAATTATTTAAAAAAAATTATTTCAATTTTTTTTTAATTTGCCCCCACCCATTTTAAGCTTATTATATCACAATAAGCCTTATTATGTACCTAAAAAGCCAATTAGTTTTCTTATCTTGAAAAGAGGCTTACAAAAATCTTGTCAAAAATTGAGATCATAGGTACCAACTTGAAGTCATAAGGGATTCTTAGGACTTTAGGGATTAATATATTTGACTTCAAATACAATAATGATATTTGAATATTATGCAGAAGTTATAAGAGTTCATTAATATATTTGTAGTCAAGTGTACAATAACGGCATTTGAGTATTGCATGTAAAAAGTTGTAAGAGGTCAAAGTTCCACAAATAGATTTTCCAAGTTTTTAATCTTTTTCCTAATCAATCTTTAATGAATATCTATTTTTTGTTTAAATTTGTGAGCACTCTCTAGGATATATGTTCAATTTCAATCTTTAATGAGTATTTCTTTTTGTTTAGACTAGTGGTTGGTGCTTGCTATGTTACGCATTCATCATTAGAATTTCATTAGAATTTTTATATATTAGATAGAATGTAGAGCAAGAATTAAGAATTTCAATAAATCTTTAGATAAAAATTACTAAAATATAATTTTTTATATAATTTTTAAAATAAATAAGCATATACTGAAATAAACAATAGAAATTTAATGAATGATGAATGAAATACATGCAATGATGAATATGATAAAAGATACACATACATTAGAATGCATTAGAAATTTGACTCAATTGTTACAAACAATGGCAACCCAAATAAAAGAATTTAAAGGAAAAACTTGTAAATCTCAAAAGCTTCGTAAACAATTTAATTCAAAGCTCACAAAAGCACAAAATCATAGAAATGCAAAAGAAATATAAAGCCAAGAAAAGCAATGAAATTGCTACCTTTATAATATCACCATATTGATCCTCTTTAATATCACCTCAATTACAATGACTATATTATTTCTATAATATCACCCTTTGTAAAAAGTGATATTACAAAGATGATTGTGAACTGCTACTCTATTTCAATAATATCACATTGTGTGAAAATATGATTTCTATGTATGCATGATTAAAAATATTTTTATAAAATAATTATTTTAAAGACTTATCGAAATCATTATCATGCATTCTATTCAAATATATCAAATTTTTACTAATATGTGATACAATGTATATCAAATTTTTACTAATATGTGATACAATGGATGCATAGCGTAGCAAGCACAAGCTCGTAGTATTAATGATAGCATTTGTGATATGACAAAGGGACTTATGATTTTAGTAGTATGATTCATTGGAGCACTCTTTTGGATACATGTTCCCTTTCAGCTCAATACACCAAAAATCATGAAAAAAAGTCTTAGAAACAAAAAAGAATCCATTGGACAGTGAAAGTCAAGTTGTATTCCTGGAAGACAATAAAATTCGAAGTGTCTTTCACATGGTGCCAAAGTTGGAAGACCTGTGAAGATTTCTACTGGAAACCATGTTACACAATCCAAATACACCTCATAATATTCTAAAGTGAAGAATTGAAGACTTCTATGGTAAATAATGATTAAAATTTGCACACTAACATTTGCTCAACTGTTATTCGAAGGTTCACACAGTTCCATGTTGTGATTTCCGAATGCAGCCAATGAAGATTCTTAAATCCAAACCCGTGATAAACACTTTCTACTGACCATAGGCCCTGGGATATGAAGTGTGATCACATTCAAACAGTTCCTTGTATTAACAGATATTCCAAGTCAGAATTTTCTATGTTGAAATTCACTAACAGATTACACTTCACACATACATTGAAACATAGCATAAACCAAGAATTCAAATATTTAAACCCTCCAAAACAAATCCTCACTAAACTTGATTGATCAAGATAACTGCAGTATAACATGAACTTCCTTTGCCACACACCATCTGCATTCCATGGCCTTCACACAAACTGTTGCATAGCGCTACCAATTAAGGCAGGTTTGAATAATGAACATACCGAAGATGGTAAAAATTGAAGCGGTCACCAAGCCCATCATCCCTACATTCCAAACAATCTGCACACTACAGTTTCACTGCTTTCGAAGAAGCGGCAATTGATGAAGTATCCTCTGAAAAGGCTACTCCATTTGTTCGGCGAGGTCCTGTGACTTGAGGGCTCCACTCATCAGGCACCATAACGAAGTAGGTCGACATTGCTTTGCGAAACCTCTTCTTGTACTGTTTTGGAGATATCACCGTTGGAGCTGCATTTTTGGGTCCACCAAGAATGCCAGACGCTTTGACCCATGTCTCCAAATGTTTATCCCATGTATATTGACGTATAAAATCAATTATACCTAACACTAACTCCTGTCGCTCTTCGTCCACACCAACAAGCAGAGAGTAATCCATTACGTGTACTCCCTGCAACACAATACCAAAATAAGGTCAGATGGAGTAGAAACACACCAATATAAATGTGTACGGCTATGGGTGGCTCTCATTGCCAACAAGCTAATGCCATTAAACTTTGTTGTAAAAAACACATCCTTTCCAAACGCTCTTCCACCTCCAAGATCAAAAGTACAACCAACGCGCCATCTAGTCTAGTCCAATCCAGACTTAGAGGATAATACTAACCCCCATACTAAAAAAATCAAAGTACAGAAACCAAAAATTGCGTCGCTCGGAAGCAGTTAAAAGGCAGAAATCGTGACACCACGTTCAGACTGTCTGCTAAACACATCGTCATCCAAATACAAAAACACAGTGTTGTCTGTCATGACTGACCGCAAGGAAGCCCGTGTCATTCCACACAGCCCTGGATAGCAGACGCTTGGCGTTGCTGCTGACAAAAATGGGAGATGTTGGCATCATCTCCAATAAGTTTTCATCCAGCAGCACCTTGTTATTTCCACTGAGGTCTGAATTATACCGTGACCGCACAGATCCTTTCAGATCATAGAGGCGGGTCACATTGCGCGCATAGAGGAGGTTCTCCATAACAAGTAAGTCCAGATCTTTGTTTCCTTTAGCCTGCTTCACTGACACCTGCCAACAACGTTGCTCACAGGTGAGGTCCTCCACTTGAATTAGTTAATTCATCAACAATCAACATCAGTGTTTAAAAATAACTTTGAAATGTGACCCACCCTGTACAAACCAACAATCTTAGCAAGACTCGTCGGGCTGCCAGAATTGAGGGACTCCGTGAGATAATTGAAATACTGTGGAGCGAAGTCCAGGAAAGATATTTTCTCCGTGCTCGTCACTTGTTTGACCACAAATCGATCATCCATCGTCTTGGCAAAAAACACGTTGCTTTTCCCTCCATGAGCTCCCCACTTCCTGCATCTGCTCATTGAGCGAATATAATCTAAATCTCCTCCACAACACTTTTTCCGAAGCGCATCGAACTGTTTCGCGTAATAGCAAGTGACACGAAACTCCACTTTCCCGCTTTGATTAAGATCTGTAAATGCGACCTTCACATCTCTCTTCTCTCTTGGTGTCAGTACATCCATAGAAGCGGACCTCGAAATCTTTTCTTTGTGGATTACATCATTTTCTACATCAATGCTGGCGATAGACTCATCCAGCTGGTGGATTGAATCAGTCATGCTCGAGAAGTCTGTATATTCATTCTCCTCATTCTCTCGTAACTTCTCTTTGAATTTCTCCCTGTCAGTCTCCGCAACTGCTTCCCACAGATCTGCCTGCAGTAGGAAAAAAAAAATAGCGAATTAACACTAGTTTAATATAGCGAGTTATACATCACACCATATCGCTGCAATTGGAGATATTAAAGAGAAATTGTGATTTCAGAGAAATCTATATCAATGACAAGTAACAGTTAATACTGAAAGGAATCAAGGGTAGGAATCAAGGGTGATAGTTCCACTGAAATCACGTGCCTGGTATTTTGTGGTTAGCAGAGCATATGCAATGATACTTGTAGGTTCATCATCATAGACATTGATTATAGTGTCATTGATGCCGGGTGGAAGTTTGAGTCGTGCTGCGCCAGGGGCGGACAGATGCCCAGTAAGAGAAACTATCATGGGCGTTGTTGGGAGTACCCTTGGTGGCGATCCTGCAATGCTACTTTGAGTAGATCCCGATCGACTATACATGTTTTTACTGTACAGATTTGACAATGTCCCTGCCCCAACGTCGGACACATCCTTGTCCCTCCCGCTTGCTCTTAATGGGGATGTTGGGCCATTTTCTTGCAAGGTCGTATCACATTTCTCGACCAGTTCCTTGACTTCATCCAAGGATGAATCTCTACTATCATCCAAGGACACTCCCTGAGAGGATTCAATAGAAACACTCTCTGTGTTTTCAGGAGCAGGAATCACTTTGTGAAAACCTCCACCTTCATGCACATTGGAGACATCCGCGCAGCTGGAATTCTCTGCCCAGGCTACATCAACGTTTTCTGAGTCTGTAGTTGCAGGGCTAAATCCCTCTGGTAGCGAACTACCCAAATCCACGACTTTTTCATCTGGACACTTGAGGCTTGCCATAACTTCACACAGTAAAAGATTTGAAAAAGTTTAGGACTCACAATTCTGTACAATACTATTCAACAATATTCTAGCACAAGTGAAAAGAAACAGCTAACTGTCCAACAGAATTGTAAATAAAAAAATTGTATATGTAATTTCTGTAAATAATACTACCTCAAATCCAGCGGTTTAAATACGAGGGGTGAGGAAAAGCGGCAAAATACCTTCGCTGACTACTCGGAAACCTTCTTGATCTCGTTCCTCACTTTCTGCACTGGCAAAGTCTTCAAGGGAACCAGCAATAGGAAAAGGGCTTGATAGTAGTCTAGGGAGAGCAAGTGAGTCCATGACACTGGTTACCGGACTTTCCTCAGACTCGTCAATCAACAACGGGTGAACACCAGATACAGAAGTCAGCTTCCCTGGGAAATGAGCTCCAGCAACATCACTTGCGGCTACTGAAGAGAAGTCCTCAACAAGGTTCCCACCAGCAGTACCAGAGTCACCACTGGTCTCGAAAGTGCCATCTGAATTCTCCTGCTTCAGGGCTGTCTGATATATCATAGGTTCAGTAGAATCACCAACATGCTCTTGCTCTATTCGAGTTCCAATCTCCAGATTTGCACTGACTATCGGCTCTTCTTTTGGGGTCAAGCTGGTCTCTGTCTCCCTTGATCTTCCAAATGAAGTATCTCCAACTTTGAAAAGTAACAATGATGAGTCAAGAAAGCCTGGATCAGAGCTTCTCGCTTGCTGATGTCGCAAATGCAGGGAGCAAGAAATTTTATAGAGACGTGTGTCCCAAGCAGCAGAAGTATCCGCAAGGTGTCGTCTTATTCTGTTGAGCGTTAAGATGTCAGCCACCATATGTCCTGGTACCGAGTTCAAAGGTACAGCATTTTGAAATTGCGCCTGCAAGACAGTATAGCAATGGTCATATAATAACAAAAGTTCAGTAAACATAGTTCTCTCATGCTACATGTAATTGTTAGCAGTAATTAACCAAAAGGACCGAGATCCTAGACATCCACAGGTTTAGGAGATTGTACTCGTAGTGTTTGCATTCAAAAAAGAGTTTGAGTGACAAACCTCAACCTCTGCCTTCTCTTTTTGTAAAAGGCTTTCCAGCTCCACAATCTGCCGCCTGGCATCAGAGAGCTTGGTACTGGAGTATAGCAACTTTGAGCTTGCAATTTTATCATCTAGTGCACCGATTGCATTGAAGATCTCTGCAAATACTAAGTTTGATTTATCTGCGACCTGTTTCAAGTCCCATATAAGAACAATGAGAAACTAGCACTCTCATCACAATTCCAGACAAAAGCTCAACAATTAACGTCAAAGCACGATGTATCTCAGAACCATTGGTGACAGGGTCAGCCAAACAAGTGTCTTTAAATACTAGAGGAGTCAAACATCATGACAACAAGTGTATTTCAAAATTGCCAAAATTAAAATACCTCAGTAACTTCGTTTCGAAGCCAACCCTGTTGTTTAGGATTGTGGAACTCAATCTGCGGAGGAGGGACAGCTACAGAATGAAGGTTGATAGTCGCATATTTAAAGCAAGCCACAAACTGGCCACATCTGAACATACCAGAAACAAATTAGTGTTGAAGACACCAAACTAATTCAGAGGACAACAGAAACTTACAAATATAATGAACACGAAATATAGCATCACACTACGTGCGTCATGAATGATTGGTCTAAAAGCTTGCGCTAGTGGACATTGCAAAAACTACCTGGCATCTTGAAATTTCATGTACTTTTGTATCTATTGACATAACTAGCATAAGAAAGAGGCAACACATCTGCACGACTGAAACACGTAAAAGTTACAGGACGCCTAGGGTAACCCCGATAATACTACATAGAAACATAGAACTGAGGAAAATGATGCCGAGATGTCATACCCATAAAATCTCAGACAATCCCTATGCAAAGAGTGGCCACAAGCTGCAGCACGACTGGCTGCGGCATGGTTTGAAAAACTCAGTTCTAAGAACTTCCCAAACGAAAGGCCCCAAGCAGCATCAGACATTACAAGTCTCCTTGTTGCAGGGGGAACGCCATCAGTCCGTGGACAACGAAGACATCGAAGCCACATCCATATCCTCCCATCTTTCTCTCCCGGCAGAACAGTCGACTTCAGTCGCTGCACAGAAATAGTCAAACTCCCCTGACGATGTGTGTAGCAATGAACATGCGAATCAAGTGGCTCCTCGCAAGAAGCACAACTGCTGCTCTGTTAAGATCCACAAAATTCTTCCTGTTAACAACTTCGAGAGAAGTGCAAAAATGACTAACGTGAAAAAAACCTGTAGCATCAGCGTCAGCATAACAAGACACGCAGCCAGCCAACCTTAGAAAACACAATGCCACTATTCGTATTCATCATGAAAAATTCTGTAGTACCCCTTTTTTGTCTTTCGTTCTTCAACATGCGACAGAACATCTCTTCAAACCAAGTACAGTACGGATATCCTATTGTTATACAACATAGGTCATTGTATCACTTCAAAGTAACTCAATAAATTAAAAACGCCCAAATGCACAACCCAGAAAACTTCGGACAGGTAAACAGAAAAAAACTCACCACATTGAAAAGAGAATCCTTCAGAAACTTTCCGAGAGGCTTATCTTTACTTCCATAATACTTTATACGCATAAGATGAGGATGCTCACAAACACTTCCTTTGCGTAAACAGCGACTTGAAACGGAAATCAGGATACTCTGATGATCCGACAGAGGTGGAAGAAAATCATCCTTCAGAATCCCTGGAGCGGTGGAGCTTTCATTGACGTCTCTTGTATTCTCCAGCTTAGACGGTTGTTGTGGTTGGTGAAAGTCTCCAGCGGACGAAAGCTGAATGCTTTCTTCCTTTTCCTGTCCACACCACAGTCGTTTCAGGGCACAATCTCTTGTACCTACAGCAATAATTTACTTCAACTCTTATACAATGATACAAGAGCAAACCTCACCTAACTTAGCAGGTCTAATCACATGTAAAAAAGGAAATAGCTTTGAACAGCTATATTAAAAAAGATACTACACAAAAAGGGAGTAAGAATAATTCAATGGGTAGTAATAGTTTGCAATATTAAACGAAAAAAATTGGTCAACATCTGCGAGATAGATGTTGGAATAAGAAGGACGAGCAGCTTGGATACACATTTAAGATAGAACATCAACTGAAACATATAAGGAATAAATGAGCCTACCCATGTAGAATAACTGCTGTGCTTCACAGACTTGGATCTCTGAAGAGGATGCAGATCAACACCAACTACTGCATCGGTTCCTGAAGCAGGGTGATCGAAAGAAAAACTTCTCATTCCAGATTTGTTCGCAATGCTACGCGAATCATGATTAGAGAAGACATCCGAAACAACTCCTTCAGAAGCATTGGTTGGTAGTGGCGAATGCACTCTCTTGTTTTGCTGCTGGGATAAAGAGTTGAATGCCTAACAGATGAAAAAGGCAAATTAATAAATCCCGTCGCTTGTTAGTATCCAATGACAGGACAGAAAAGGTGACGTCAAAAAATGAGACAACAGTCCTGACAACAACTTTTGCTACCCTATATGGTCATTACAGCCATCAACAAGGACAAGCATTAACAAGATCACATCAGTAGGCGAAATCAACAACAGAAATTTGTACGATCAGCCAATCATCCAATGTTTAGAAGGGGAAATAGCAAATCCCAGTCAAATATGCACTCAGATGCCAGAGCACAAAGTCAACTGTTTACTACACTGTTGAGCTTCACTAGCATAGTATGGCAGATCACGTAATATACTTATACTTATTTTCAATCGATTAAAAACAAAGAGAATGAGCGAAAGAGATTCATTAGAATTAGTCACTTTATACACCTGTCTTGTGATTACTGCCGCAATGTTCGTGTGGTCACTAAAGTAATGGGTAAAACACTAGTTCAAAGAATGAGTAATCACGAACAGCTAGAAAATATGTACTCACAGGCGATTGTCCAAATGAAGATTGGTTGGTGAAGCCAGACAAGGTAGAAATTGGCCTGTCTAAGGCCCGCACTGTGCTCATTGGAGACGAAAGTGAGAGTTCAGGTAGAGTTGCACCCTCGTCTGCCAAGAACGAGGTCTCCAAAGCAAGATGGTAAGCAGCAAAGACTGCAAACTGCACTACCTTCTTCACGCTCTTTAATTCTTCTGTAGGTGCACCTCGGAGCAGGACAGTGCAACCCAAAGGTCTCGGACAGCCTTCGAAAAACATCAGATATTTTGGACCGGGTCTGCCTCCCTGACCTTTAAAATCATGCTCCTCCACAAATTTGTCTATGTGAAAAAGTTCGCATTGACCGGCCGTCGGAGCCATAAGATATTCTGGAGAAGCGACTATCTGTCAAATTCAAGTAAATCAGTGAATACGTCCGCTTCGTGCTCTCCAACAAAAGAAAGCAGAACTCAGAAAAATATAACTTCCCAGATTGCTGCTCTGTATTTCTTGTTAATATTGCAACCAAGAGATAAACATAGACAAAATTATCAGGGAGAATGAAAACAAAACAAACCTAAGAGACCTTACAAGCAATAAAATTAGTGGCAATAGGCTATGATAAGATGAATGCACAAATTACGGGAACAACATTAAGAAAATTAAAACACTTCAGCAAAGAAGAAAAAACTCAAAATCAAAACCATGTGGTACTACTCAACACAGAACTGAAAATCTAAAACGAATATACGTCATATTACATAACAGCTGAGGTCAACTACTAAAATAGTGCATATCAACCAGAAAAGGTTGCACTGAATGGTTGGTTTTATGCACAAATAGTTCAGGTTAACAAGTTACTAGACGACATACCAAAATGATTACTTAACCGAGTCAGAAAATACCGATTGATTCCAGCATTAACAAAATAGCAAACTGCCTCATTATAAGGCTGACCTGAGCACCAGTGCAACGGGCGATGCGCTCCAAAAGTGGCCTCTTGACATTTAAAACAACAGAAATTTCTTTCTCCAACAACTTATCCTGCGCAAATCTTGATACTGTTTTCTCCACTAAGAGGACGTTAGGGTGGTGGGCTTCAATACGAGCAACTGTCATGTTGAGATGATCCCTCTCCTGCAAAGAATTCATGCGAAAAATAGCTTTAAGGCTGGGCAAAGACATTTACGCACGTAGACTTGTAAAACAAATCACTACTATGCTCCAAACATAGAGTCCAGAAAGTGCCTCACCCTTTTGAGGCTCACATGATAACCCACCAGAACTAAAGTGGAATACATTCTTTGAAAGAAACTCTTAGAAGAGTCGAATTCGCCACTTCACGTTCTAAAATGACAGAGTATTGTCATCGGTATTCCAACACTCCACTCTAAAGCCTTATCAAATCTAAATATCAGAATGCGCGGGATGCAAATACCACAAGAGCACGTCTTGTAATTGTTCCTAAACTTTCCAAACGTACAAACCTGTTGCAATAAAGTGTCGAGAGACGAAAGCTGATTGGAAACACGGTGATACTCCAAGGCTCCACCCAATAAGAGAAGTCGAGGATTCTTAAAACGAGAAGTCATGCGTCGATTTTGTACATTCTTATGACAAACAATGCCCTTCACAACCATGCTGCTCAACACCACACGATGACGGCAGGGTCAATTTGAAATCGTCTCTTTCAGACCAATCCTAAATCATCATCCTCTGTGACAATTCTATAGGAAACAGACTATTCAAAGAGAACAACTCGTTTCTTCTCTTAGCGAAAGTGACTGCAAAATGAAACAAATTAACGTTTGGTAAATTACAACCAACACAGGTGTTCATCCAAATCAGACAGATGCAAGTGCAGTCAAGAATCGCAATTTCACCTGTCCTCCCGCTGCCCGGAAGCAATACACTTGACCTTTACATAGCCACCAGGATCCATTCCGCCTCCTTTACTGGTATCCGGTTTAACTAAGTTGGCAGCTTGCAATGACAACGTGCTCACAATCTCTAACCAGCTGCCTGAGCCACCTTCTTCTCCAAACTGTTACAACAGTTATTCTAGCCTTTAAAAATTTCAACAATTAAGATCGGACACCCCCACAAGATTTACGTGACTTCATCAACATTAGAAAATGTATTTTTTCAAATAAATTTCCTTTCAGTTATTTATTCAGAAGACGTCCTTTCACCTATCCAAAGAGATTCTTGAGTACAGTATGAATGAAACGATAAGCAAAGGATGACAGACTACTGCACGTCTTTACGTACCCGTACATCTTCTGCGATAAGAAGCTGGGCAACAAGTGCTCTAAAATGACCATCAACAATGGCCCGCATTGCTGCCTTGCTTCTATTCTCGCTGCTGCTGACACTCCCTGGCATCCGCGGCACCCACTCAACATCCTCGTCATCCTCATCAATCTGTACCATAGAGAATCATACTTAAATATTGCCCAAGATAATGATCAGGAAAACCACTCTCCATAATGACTAGAAACTTTGGGTGAAATAACAAGTAGAGAGCTTCAGAATTTCCAAGTCTACATTCACTAAAACATGACCACCTATGTCAATATGTCAGTTGTAACAACCTGCTATGGACTTCAAAGCCTTCCCAGAGTATAGTACCAAGTGGCTCCCTACAGAGAAACGAATCTAAATAAAAACCACAGGAGTAACTCTACTCATTCATTGAGGCATGAAGTTGCCATTCAACTATCTACTGCTGTATACTTGAAACTTCCAAGAGAGAAATGAAATTCCCTCTTCTAACAACATCATCTGCCACAACATTCACAGCCCAGGGAACAGTAAATGGGTATATAGGCATGTCTGGATCTGAATAAAATGCGTCTGCATTCCTTATTGACCTCCAGTATCCAAGCCACACGACCTCAAATCACGAGAAAAAAACATACCAAGCTCATATCAGCTTCATCATCCTCATCTTCGGGGGCGGGAGGTTCCCAGATAACCCCGTTACTCTCATAGTCAACACTTGGATGGTCAATTTCACTTGCAACAGGTGTCTGAGCAGCCGCTTCCTCATACATAGAATATCTCGCCTGAGGTTCATTTAGAATACCATCAAGGCTCTCGATATCATCACACGACTGAATACTTCTCCACATTACAGAAGACTCTCCATCGGCATCCCTGTCCATGGTACTTAGTAAGGTCGTGCTCAATCAAAGTACTTCTAAAACTTAAAAGTGTGCTGATTTAATCATGTAGAAAGCAACGGATACTAACAAGGAGCTCATTCGAATATGCTTGGACTGGACGCTATCACACCCTTGATATGACTATGACAGTTCATTAAAGAATAAATTAGAGAAAGAGGACACATTAAGACAGAGCACAAAACAATGCGAATGAAACTTCAGGAACCACATAACCCTGCAAACGACAATCCATGGCTAATTCTAGGAAGGGGGACATCTAAAACGCAGCTATTGCCAGAAGCACTATTTAAACACACCCGTACATGACAGGTATATTAGATGAAATTTCACACCTGCTGTCGCTGACTTTATCGACCAAGACGGGAACTTCTCCCATATTCTGAGAATTCTCAATTGAAGTGGGCGACTTTCCGCGATTGCTATCAGCATACTCCAGCTCCATGACGCTATCATCTTCATCGTCAAGATCCTCATGGCCTCCTTCAGTCTTCGGACCTCGATTTTCCTCATCGTCACTTTAGCACAAATTATGCACAAGCAAGCGTAATAAGTCTCACAACGAATGCCTAGTTCATATTTCAGACTCTGACGTCTCCCAAAAAACTGTCCTCACCCACAAAGATTACCATTACGAGGAGCTTGGTCTAAGTTCAGAGAATTTCCAGTGCTGCTATTCCAGAAAACATTGTCAGACCTGCTGTGAGCAACCATACCAACTCAATCCGTGCAAATAAAGCTTCAGCACTTTATGATAATATGATTAAGGAAGGACAGCTGACCTGCAGAACTCATAGAGACTCGATGCTTGATCCCGTGACTGCTTATGTAGACACGCCCTGCTGTCAGGTTGAGCGTCCATGCATAAGGCACAGGTAGGGTTCCCATCCTCAGATGCCTCAAATTCCACGACAGTGCCATCAGGGGAAGGGAGGGGTCGGATAGTAGACAATGATTCCGAGTAGGTCACATCATGGTTGCCTGAAAGGGCCCTCGTAACTGAACCCGAGGCATTGTTAAAACTGTGACCAGCTGGCTCAGACGGACTCAATGTTTGACTTGGTGGAGAGTCTAGTGCAAGAATCTCACGATTGGAATAGTCCTGCTCAGCACGATCGGTATAAACCTTGAAGCAATAGTTGCACACACGAACTCGCTCATTCTCGTCATGGAAACGGCGAGGGCTACAAACAGGGGCAGGGATGGTGTTGAGAGTACACTTTCCACAAAACACTTTTCCGCATATCCTACAATGATGACGCCTATTAAAGATTGTGAACTGAGACTCGCATTCGTAGCACATGCGACAGCTCCGATCGGGCATCCAAAAGTCTCGAGACATGATTGTGGCCTCATCCTCCCTGGTACCAAGGCGAGGAATCCAAGCGCTCACCCGCTCTACAATTTCGCTCAATGCATTGGCTGCTCCTTCCATCAGCCATGTCAGCAGGCCCACATTCTTTGATTCGGCTTGTGCAAGAACACAATCCACAAACCCTAGAACCTTGATAACTTGTCAATTGCTCTCGAATTCCTCAAATTGAATAAACAGCCGAGATATCGTATAATATGCATCTCCGTTTACCCTTTCGAATCAAAAGACGAAATAAAACGGAATCAGATTCGCATGCAGGAGTATAAATAATCGTCTACATCCGCAATTATAAATTGCAGCAATCAGCCAAAGCTCCTTGACACAAGATCTAGCCAAGCAGCGCCATCGCCGATCCAAGAACGTTTTACCAAACTATTCCCGAAAAAAAACCGCCATTCTCCATATACTCTCTGTACTTTCCAACAACACCGCTGCAACCGACCTCGAACTCACCCCAATTGCAAATCAAAGAAAGCACAATCATTCACAGCAGCGTCTAATTTTCGTACTGCAGCTCCTTCTGAAACCTGTCGCACATTAGAGACCGCCTCTTGCTCTTATACTCCTCACAAGGAATTCGGACCGACAGAACCCTAAACCCTAAACCGCGCAATTTACCACCACCGCAGCCTTCCGAACAGGACGCAATCCTCCCCCAAACTTCAAGTATCATCAGCGAATCGAACAAATTAAGTCCAAATACTCCGCCAAAACCTCCACAGAAACTGTAGCTTCACATACACGAATCGTCGATCAATCTCACCATCTGTTGCCCATCCGCAAACAAACTCTCCATCTCCGAACCAAATCGGGCGCCAAAAACAGAGTAAACCAGCAGATACTCAGCTCTCCATGCCCCGACACAAAATCGCAAGAGGCGAGAAAAACACCGACGGATACAAAATTAAGGAGCGAACCTAAATGAGCGCAGCAATCGTGAAAAACGAGGCGAGCTCCAGAACCTAAGTTTACAACCCGAACAAGGGAAGCTCCAATACAGCAGGAATCGAAGAAAACAGCGAACAGGCAGGCTCGGCAGGGCACTCCACCTCCAGCAGACGACGATGTTCCCCATGTGTTCCCATGAGTTCTCATTGTTCCCTTGGCGATCACATTTTCCAGAGGGCGTTCCCATCAAGAGGAAAGGGCATCGCCCCATTCGCCCCACGCGAATTGCCTGTTTCGGCGGATTCGGCTTCTCTTTCCGTCACGATGCCAAATTTCACATGCTTTTGAAGTTGAAACTTTAAAGAAAAATTCAACTTTAAAGTTTCAAATGAAAGGACAGTACCTACTTTTTCAAGCCTCATCTGATTTGGTCTACGTGGAATTCCCTTTAAAAAACACACTCAACCAGCTGGGCATTTTTCTTTACAATGATAATGATTTTTAAAAGTTTTGAAACATTCTATTTTTACTACTTTTACAAGTTCCTTGAAATAGTGTATGAATAAATAGTGTGTCACTTGAAACAAAATTGTGTTTGACTAATGTCTACCCAAATAATATTTTGGAGGAACATTGATTTGTTGCCTTTATTAATAATACTCCCTCTAAAAAAGACCATGTTTCCTTTGGGATTTACAAAGAAAACACAAGTCTTTTTCAGAAATAGAGGTAGTAGGAAACATGATTGTAGCTTATTGATGAAATTTTTTTAGTTAAAAATTGATAATTGATAGTGTATATGCTACATTTTGAAACATGTATTTACTTGGTTATGATGAAGGCTCACATTTCATAACAAATCTTTAATTAAAATAGATGCAAGAAATTCAATTCAATACATGCTAAAACACTACAAGAAAAGTACCATATTTGTGACTGCAATATGTGACTACAGGAAAAATGCGACTACCACGTGACTAGCACCTCCGTAATTGCACCGGCTCATTTTCTGCACAAGGGCCGAGTCACGGAGCAGTCGCGCTCGTGACTGCGAGATGAACTGCGGTTTCAGGGGTAACGTTTCATCCGCGACTGCTGTTGGGAGCGATGAAAACGTGCTGATGTGGCACGACAGTCAGCAAGTGGATTGGCACAGTCGACGATGACCCTGTAGTAGTCACAGGGAGTCACTTGCAGTGACTTCGTATCGACTTTTGCGTGACTTGAAGGACACTATATCGCGACTTGAGGACGACTGGCACGCAATGTAGGATTCTACCAAAGAGAGGGGCCCCAAAGAAAGGATTAGGGATGTCATTCTTTATGCACCTACAAAGGCTGGAGTTCTATGAGGGGTGAAGAGAGATGCTTCAATCACTAAAATACCACATTCATGTAATGCCTATAAAGGGGCCGTGCCTCAGAATTGTGCTGGAGCGGACATTTGAGGGGTCACAATGAAGGGAGGTGGAAGTTGTCCACGAGGCGAAATGGAGATCTCGACTTATAGTGCAAAACCTTCAAAACGGGCCCACATAAAAGGCTCGGAGTCATACATAATACGTGACTTCCATACGACTTCACGTGACTCCATTGTTACTAGGTAATGACTAAGCGACAGTTTGTGCTAGTCGTCTATGGAACTGTGACACTAGTATGCTCCTTGTGCTAATAAATTGTCTTCTACAGACAACTCTATAGCGCCTACTAAGTTCACACTTTGCACTGGTCGAGGAAGTTGCCTAGGTGCTGCTAATCCCACGCTGTCCACTGTGGTGCTAATGAAGGCGTCTACGGTGTCAACCACTTCCCGCTTTGCTCTTGCTTCTTTGCGTAAGACAACTTTCCAACCTAGTCTATCGACAACATCTGAGAAGAAAACCTGCGTCGCCTGGCTAGCAAAGATGAAAGGCTCCGACAAGCGAGGGAGTTTGTGGCGGAAGTTGACAAGCAAGAAGCCGTCGTCATCTCGGACGTATGTTGGATTCCCACGATTGTCGAATGGCTTCACCCACTCACATCGCAGGAGGATGACTGGCGTTTGCAATGCTCCGTAATCCAAGAGCAATATGTCCTGGAGAACACCAACATATGGAACTGATGCAGCTTCATCACTTTCGGCAGGCAGTGAAAACACCGATGCGACGCCGCTGTTGTAGCTCACCATTCGAGTAGATGTGTCATCCTCAACTCGAAACCGATTACCAAATGCCAACATCCTTGTATATCGAGTGGCCACTCGGGATGGCTTCTTGCTTAACAAGAGGCAATCCATGTCGTCTGGGTTCCGCAGGTTCAACTCAATTTCATCCACGGTGTTCATAATCCAGTCTGCCAGTGCCATAGTAGTAGTAGATGGATCTTGCTCAACCGCAGTCTGCCATTTCCTGCACAAAAATACAAAACACACTCACTGGTACGTCTGTAGTTGGTCACGCGAGGTACAATAAAAAGGGGAGAACAGTCAAGCAGTTGACGAACATTGCCAGGGGAGCTGTCACTAGCGTGACTAAAATCTGACTAGAAACAGTTGCGCGGAAGTCGAAAAGTTATGGAGGTGCGACTACTAAGTCACTCAGAAGTGACTAAGAAGTCACTACTGTATCAGTCATAGGCGACTGTGAGCCAACTATGTGGACCCGAAAGCCATTGTCCAAGAGAGGGAGGGATGCATGAAGGCGGCGGTTTAGACTGTTGCCAAATCTGAAACACCTGCCTGCGGTTTAGGCTGTATGAAGGACTTACGCGTGAAGATCCTCCATAACTGACACGTTTGTTAGCACGTACTGGTGAGCGACATCTCGAAGCTCGGGGTTCATGACATAGGGCCTTCCGGCGCCTTGCAGCACCTCCTTAGCGTCACCATATTCTTCATCTTCGTCCCAAATACGTCTCTGTGTGGGCTCAAACCGCTGCAAGTATTCTGTGATGAAACCTAGGCACTCTTCTTTCAAGTAGCCTTCCGCCATACACGCTTCCGGTCGTGCCATGTTCCTCACATGGTTTTTCAAGACCTTCATGTAACGTTCTACCGGATACATCCAACGGGCGCTTACAGGTCCACAAAGGTCAAGTTCCTTCGCAAGATGATAGGGAAGGTGGGTCATTATGTCAAAAAAAAAAGGCGGGAACTCTATCTCCAACAATGCCATGCTCTCCGCAACATCAGCCTCGAATGATGCAAAGTTTGCTGGGTTGTAAACCTTTGTGCACAAGCGCCGGAACACCTTGCACATTCTCATGATAGCGAGACGTGGCCCAGGTTGCATCAGCCCCCTAAGTGCCAATGGCAGCACTTGTTGCATCAACACGTGGTAATCGTGCGACTTCAGGCCGCCAAAGTTCTTTTTGCGAATGCACTTGCCCAGGTCAGAGGAATAGCCGGACGGTGTCTTCAAGGCCTCCAGGCACCTTGCAAACTTATCAAATTCGTGATCTAACATAACATATGCAGCTCGAGGCTTGAGCATCTTCCCTACGTGATGGGGATTTGGCGTCAACCACAAATGTCTGCGCAAATTCCGCCTCTGCAAATCCCTTCTCACTTTCACGGTATCCTTCTTCCCTGTTATTGTTTTCAAGAAGTTCTTGGACAGATTCATCTCACAATGCATGACATCCAAGGTGTACCGGATCAAAAGCTTCTGCGTAGCCACAAAGAGTGGAGTGGCTTAGTAACAACACTTCATTGTTGACAAGTTCAGCACTTCAGCCAACAGTAGGCATTTATTCCGTGTAGAAGACAGAATCCGGGAAATGGAGCCCCCGCTAGCACTAGCAGAAGTCACCAACAAGTGAACGCAAGAATAAAGCGCAACTTCCACACTACTCCGATGTGACTACTGGGACACTGAGACAGTAGCGTGAAAGTCACATATAAGTCGCCTTCATGCCTGAGGGACTTCAGATAGCAGTTGCACTCACCTCCCAGTAGGGCAATCTGTGAAGACTACTCAATCGCTTCACGCCGTGCACCTTTGAAGGGTCCCCGGTTGCACCATCTTTGTGTCCCGCTACTCTCCAAGCCGCGCAGTTCCTTGCATGCTCTATTTGTTCCTCCACGGTGACTTCACGTGGTTTAGGCCTGGTTTCCATTTTGCCATCAAAGTGGTCCTTCATTGCAGGCGATCTATACGGATGATCTTCGGGCAACCAACGCCTAGTTCCAGCATACGTCTGCTTGTCCAATTCCACGGAATGCTCGGCACCCAGATCTACACCACACCAAGGACAGGCCGCATATCCTTGATGGGAAAACCCTCCAACTATGCCGTAGCCTGGAAAGTCATGGATAGTCCACAACAGCATGGCCCGCAGCTGAAATGACCTGCAGCCTACATCCTCTGTCACATCGTACGCAGGAATACCTTCCCATAATTGTAGCAACTCATCCACGAGGGGCGCAAGGTACACATCGAAGTTCTCCAACGTCACGGACTCTTTACCGGGAATCAACAAGGCCAAGAGGAGGAAAAACTTCTTTGTAGTCAACCATGAAGGAATATTGTAATTCAACAAAACAACTGGCCACGTGGACCAAGACGACCTATTTTGCTTGAACGGGTTTACTCCATCTGCTGCCAACGCAAAGTGAGTGTTCCGAGGATCATTTTGGAAGTTGGGGTCCACATTCTCGTGGAAGTGCCGCCACGCCTTCGAATCACATGGATGCCGGACAAGGCCGTCCCCGCCCACACGATCACTGCGGTTCTCTACATGCCACACCATTAACTTGGAGATGGTAGGACTCCTGAACATCCGCTTCAGCCGAGGAATGATTGGAAAATGACGCAAGACTTTCAGAGGTAGAGCACGTCGCTCTTCGTCTTTGTAGCGGCGTCCTCCACACTTAGGGCAACGTACAGCTTCCGCATGCTCACCGCGGAAGAGTACGCACCCTTTCTCGCATGCGTGGATGGTGTTGTAAGTGAGACCCAATTTTGCGATCAAAGCCTTTGCAGCATGGTACGTTTTTGGTAATGTGTTGTTCTGTGGAAGAAGGTGTAGCTGCAAGATACTAAACAACTCATTTGCACAGTGGTTGCTCACTCCGTGAACCGTACAGAGATTCATGAGCAATACTGTGGCTCCAATCTTGCTGGATCTGGCACCTTCATATAAACGATGCATGGAATCCTCCAATGTTTGGCCATCCGGGTCCACGTAGGCCTCAGCTCCATCAACGGCTGGTATACCCGCCGTAGAAGGGTTGGGGTCGTCCCTGCACTCCTCCTCCTCCGCTGTGTCCTCCACGTCGTGATCCTCCCCCCGAAAATCTGCATGGACGGAGTCGACAATTGCAAACGCATCGGTCACCTCACGACGCACTTGGTGCGCGGCATCTGCAAGTACATCCTCATGCTGCAAAGCTTGTTCGATCATGCCTACGGTGTCCACATTCGCGTCAACCTGAACCGGTTCTGCCACCACTGGTCCCCAGAATTCGTGCTCCCATTCTTCGTCCGAAGAGTCCCTGGCACCTGGACCTCTCCAAATCCGACAGCTTGGATGTCTGCCATTTCGCAGGAGGTGCTCTTTCACGTTACGAATAAGTAACTTCCTTCCTCCACGGCATTTGTTGCACGGACAAGCCAACCTCTTCAAGTGCTGCTCGGAAGCCCTCCGGAGCTCTCTACTCCACAGCCTATCATCCCGCAGCCGCTGACGCCGACTATCATTGCATGGAAGTCTTGGATCCATAATTGCCACGAGGTTTGCGCCGTCCAAATCCAATAGCTCACCTGCGTTGAATGCATTGGCACAGATATGAAAACCACGTCACGAACAAGTACAGTATGCCGCAAACAAAGACTTATAACTGCGAATGTGGACACCGCCAGCTGAGGCGAACTCCTGTGCAACTTCTGAGTGACTTGGAGATGACTCGGCCATGACTGGGGACAGATTGCCCGCTCATCCTGGCGTTGTCAACCAAATTCAAAGGGGAGGGGAGGTACTGGGCATGCGGTCCTCTCTCCATTGCACCCTAAGCATTTGACTTCCACAATTCACATACATGCACATGTCCGTGACTAATGGGATAGCACATGCACTTCAGGTGCGACATGTGAGGAGGAAGACAATGAACATGAAACAAAACAAAGAACCCAAAGCCCTCCCTTTTTTATTTAATAAGAGATTTGAAAAAACTGAGCCATACAGAGATCTTCTTCTTGGCACGAACGTGGAAACATTCCGCTAGATCTGACAGTTTCCTCCACCCCCGTGAAATTCTAACCGATCACAGATATGCCTGTAACTGAGTTCTGGGGGGCGCTGCCTAACTTCGACCTCAATTGGAGGTACCCCGTCAACGCATGAGCGCTCAAAGATATGCCTCTAACTGACTTCAGCTTTGGATGGTATTCTTTCATCATTTTTGTGTTCATTTTCAGTGTAATTTGCTTTCAAATCCAAAACCACGAATGCCATTCATGTTCATTAGTACATACGTTGTGTCCTTAGACACCCCTGTCACATGACACTCATAAGATTCAAGAAGCGAATGTGACAACATCGTCAACATGTCGTGGAGCAACTGAAAAGGACTTCAGTTCCTGTTCTGGGGTTCAGGGTTTTAGAAGTCACCTTTGAGTCGCAAAGAAGTCACCTTCGAGTCGCCAGGAAGTCATCGTAGCGTTGTAGGCGACTTATCGGTGACTATCGCTAGCTGTCAGGAGGGTTGGGTCCGCAGTCCTACATCCAACACAGGTGTTCTCACTAAGTCTCCGGGTCAGCACACATCCAGTGAATTCATGTATACAGGGTGCTCCTCCCTGAACGGATCTATACACTTCATGAGTCAGGGGTCACCCTTTCAAGTGACGATCATAACAAAATCAACAGCAAATACTGCCCCTAAATCCTTCCTTCAGTCGTAGACAAGTCATTAGTTATTGCAGGACTTCGCAATTGAATGCCCGCCGCCAAATTTGGCACGTCATCAAACCCACTACCTGATGTACCTACTTGTGATAAAAATGCACACCTACTTCAGGCTTCAAGAATTACACTTAGTGAGGCGGTTTGAACACAAGGGAAGACGAGGCCTTCTGTTTCCAAACTGCAGACGTTGGCATCGACCTTCTTCCTCCGTGCAGCTCGTACGCTTGCACTCCTCGCTGCTTCGATCCGAACAATTTGTTTTTTTACCTACACAGCCTCAAGCAGGAAGAAAATTGTCTCCCTCAGTGCGGTAGGCAAGAATTGTGGGCGTGGCGCGGCATGGAGTCTCCAGCAGTGGAGAAGGGAGAGTACGAGTTGGCGCGCGACAAGCGTGTGGCGGAAAATCAAGCAAAATTCGGGCCTCTTTTCAACTCGCAACTAGCGCCGTGAGTTTCTTCCTTACCTTGGTTTGTCCTTCAGTTGTCCCTGCATTCGTGGCCGCCATGAATTGGAGACGATTCTGTGTCATCCACGCCGCGTGCTCCACCTCACCGTCGACCGTGGACTCCAGAAATTGGCGGCGCATCCGAAAGCTGAGACTTGGATGGTTGTCTTTCTAGCCTTGCGTATGTACTTCTGTGCACAGCCATGGTGCAAATCGTGTGTCTCTGCAGGAGACGCTGTGGTAGGGTTCGTGGTTTATGAACTTTGGAAAATGCGCCGCCTATATGCGTTGGACACTGTGCAGTCGTCTCGGAGTTGTGCTGAAGTCTCAACGTCTGATGTGTATCTTCTGTGTCACTTCGTGTAAGTGACGAGGGAGTCGTGGGGAAGTAACGTGACAGTGCACTGACTAAGGAATTGCCTTAAATCCCATTCCTCACCATTCGGCCACGTGGAACTAGTGGCAGCGTGGCCAAGGAAGTGCGCAGTCGCATAGGGGAGACAGGCGTAACCCTAGCGCTTCATCTTTTTTGCAAGTGATGTTGTCTTTTCCTTGTAGGTGGCTTGTTTTGATTTCCTTTGTGCTTGTGCACCTGCTTCTTGAATTTGGCCATTGTATTGAACAGCCTGTTGAACCCTAAGCCACCTGCGCCGCAAAGTGATCAAGACTCAGGAAAGAAGCGCAACCGTGAGGGTTCAATTCGCCAAGAGAAGGGTCAACAGGTTGTGCGTAGGAGTAGCAGGCAGCGGGGCCTCTGAGGACGGAGCGGGAGGGGGAAGCGTAGTCGTGGAGCGGCGCCCGACGACTCCAGAATGAGTAGCGACCGCAATTCGTCCTCAGAGGCGACTAGGTCCAATGAAGAGGCCATCGCAAGAGGTATGATGCATTTAGCTATAGCTTGTACACATGTAGAGCGACTTTCAAAGTTGGAAGACGCTGCAGCAGGTAAAAATTGTCTCCCGCTTTCTTTGAAGGATATTAGGGTTTGGGATTGATCCCGACCACTTTTCTGCGTGGCGTTGTGGAGGTAGAAGCGCAATCTGAATTGCCCACTCCCGCAATGGGGAGTCCCAGAACAGCAACCGCCTATATTTTTCGGGAGGGTCATACGTAATTTTCTGCACAATCTAACGTTATGAACCGGAAGCCCGGGTTTGATTTGTTTTGCGCAGCTGTGGATGCATGGGGTCAATTGTGGGAGAGCTGAGCCTCCACTATAACCCACGTGGGTGCCTCTGCAACTTAGGACATTCCTAGTCTTGCAAGATCGCTCATTCTGTGTTGTGCGACGTTGCAGAGGATGCATTGTTTAACTCCAGTTCCGAGGAGATGGAGGAAGCGGAGCCCCTGGTAGATAGGAGGGCAAAGCGCCACAAACCTAACCCTACCTTCAAGTTACCAAGGAAGCTGCCTGCAAGCAAGCCGACTTCGCGCGCACCCGCAGTAGTTGACGAGTATGAGGATTCAGGGTGGCAGTGGCAGCCTGGGCAGTGGCTACCAAAGCCGGCACCCCCCCGACAACCTACATGGAATACCCATGGACGATCCTCTCAGCAGGTTCGAGGGGAGGCAATGGACCGGCCATCTGAGCACTCAAGTCGGCGGAAGAAGCGAACCGCTTATGAGTTCGGGAGAGAAGAGATCACGGAGGGTCCCCCTAAACCAAACTTTGTGGAAGTGCTTGACGGGGGCGAAGTGGATCCTGGTTGCTCCGGGAAGAATGCGTAGGACCTATCGGTGCGGAATTTTGTTCCAAAAGTATTGGATATGAGCATCCTGGATTGGTCAAAGCACAAGCCTCATACCCTGCAGAAGCTGCGAGACCTTTTGGACAATGAATTTGAATATGTTGGGTCACCTTTGAGCATGGCTGCCTTCAGGACGACTGTCACAAGGTTTATGAAGTCGGAAAGGTCTCGTTTGAAAAGCAAGTGGCTATTAAGTGGCTGTCCAGACCCGGAGCACGCTGAAACCCCAGTGCACATTGACCCCGAGCAATGGAAACGCCTAATTGTGTATTGGAACACTCCTGCACAGAAGGAGAAGTCTGCGAAGATGGCAGTAGCACGTCAAGGCGTCAAGGGTCTTAGTGCGGTAGGCAGGACAGGCAAAGCGGGGGTGGAAGCCTCACTGGTGAGGAATATTGTGAAATGAATGTATGCTTACCCTTTTCTGGAAGTTTATGTACTTGTAGCCGCTAGTAATGGACGTCTTCGTTGCCTCATGTTCAATAGCAATGTGCGGTTTTCTTCTGATTGTGTGCAGAGAAGAAGACGATCCATCAGCCCAACAATTACCGACATTGCAAAAGTCGTGCGGAGCACCAACGTGGATCTTGTAACCCAGAAAGTGGTATGTTACTCATTCCGTTAAATTGCCCCTTTCTATGGGAAGTTTGTATCGTTCTTATGCGAGTTCTGTATTTGGATTACTAATGCTGAAGTGCTCATTATCTTCGACTGTTAGTTAGGTGAATCCGACTTATCCCCTTGTTTGCTGAAGTCATGTGTTGTACTGTGGTTTCTAGTGATTGTGTAGGTGCGTTTAGCCATTCTGAACTTTTTAAGGAAAGAAATGCCGTGACTACTATTGGGAATTAACCATTTCAGTGGATTATTGGTGGCTACTAATCCACTGTCGCTATAGAGTCGTCTGTCAGTCATTTGGAAGTAATCCCGTTGTCGCATTCTTTTTTGAATGTGAACATGTAATATATGTTGTGTCAATGAGTTCTCTTTCAGTTATGTCTGAGTGTCAATTAAGTGTCAGTCCTCCCCAAGTTTGATGAGTCTCAATTTAGGGAGATGGAATGTAAGTTTCAGTTCTGGAAGGTTGAGTTTGAATGTGAGTCAATTCCTTGCCTGAGGTATGTCTGATTTCTGTATGAGTTCTGGCCGTACCTATGTTAGGTGTGACTCTGTCCCATGTACTTCTTCTACAGCTCTAAGTCACTTGATTTACTCTGGTTAGCTTGGGACATGTTAGTTGCGTTTAGCCAATGTGAACTACAAGTGGACACACAGTATGAGGAACGTGTAAGTCGGGCACATGCATTGCTTTGTGGACCTTAACCATTCAGGTGTTGCCCTATGAGGGAGTAATCCAGTAGTACCTTAGAATTGGCATGGACTCGCGTCACGGTGCATGGAAGTAACACCTCAGTCGCAACGAAGTCGCGACGTAGTCGTATCGCAGTCGTCGTGAAGTAGTGCTTCAGTCGCTTAGAAGTCTATGTGTACTCGCGGAATACTGAACGCATGCTGACTAGTGACTCTATCACGACAGTGAGGGAACTTGCAGTTCGTTAGTTGGGGACCATAAGGTCAGGGTGCGTTTATTTTCATAACGAGGGTGGGGTTGCACAGGATTCTAGTCTGCAACGGCAAATTGACGAATTGAAGAAGGATGTGGACGGGAAATTCGGGCAAATCATGGCGACCACAGAAGAAATGAGGACCATGTTCGAACAATTCATGCGGAAGTCTGACATGGGGGACGATGGCAGCTCGTCCATAACTCACTCTGCGCTGGAGCATCAATCATCCCGTGGTCAGAAAGGAGTCGACGCTCAGGGGGTGCTTCCTGCCGCTTTGACGGGTTTGCCTGGCGCCGAAGCTAACTTGGTGCTGCAGGACGGTGCCTCAGCAGGTCGAAGTAAACCACCTAAACCAGTGATTGAACAAACTGTGACCGCCCGGCATGAAGAAGTGACACTTTCTTCTGAATCTGAGATGTCCCTCAAGGATCCGCCACCCACGCGTGTTGCACCAATCCGCCACCCACGCGTAAAGACAGCCCTTGTTGATACAGTAACAGCCGCCAGTGGAGGAGGGCTTATTGACAAATGTGATTGTGTAGTACTGTCCGTAGCCCAAGATGCTGCAACGGAATTGGAGAAGCCTGTCGAAGATGCCAGTGTGGATGACAAGGTTTATGAATTAGTCACCCTTGCCGCAGATGTTGGAGCCGCACATGCTGGACCGCCCACTGTTGTCGTGGCTGGAACCCCTGCTCAGGAGGAGGTTTGCGCTGAGGAGGGTGGAAAGTCTCCTCCGAAACAGCAGCCTGCGGAAGCTGCAGTGCTGTCCCCGGGTCCCCCGGATGTACCCTCCGAAGTTCGTGAGGATGGCGCTGACTCCTCCCCAGAGGACTCTGTACCGCTGGTCCGGCCTGATCCCGTGCAGAAGAAAGGGAGGAAGGCGGCAAAGTCTCCAAGCAAGGTAATAGCCCCCTCCGACGTCCTTCATTGCACGTCGAACGAGGCTAGGCTTTCCTTGTCAATTTGTGAACTCGTGCGCAGTCGGATTTGTGAGCGGCAGAAATTATTGGTCTTCAATGTTCATGGCACTTTGGTGGACTGCAGTCTGCTTGCAGGGCGAAATCCTAATAGTAGAATCCGTGGGACCACAAAGACACATGTGAGGAGAGTGGTCATGAGGCCTTGGTTGAAACCCTTTCTCTCTAGATGTTTTCTCCATTTCAATGTAGCCTTCTGGGGTAGCAGCAGTGAGTCCTACATGGGTGACGTAGTCCCCACTATGCTTGCCGGTCTCATAGGGCCGTATGAAGTCCCATTGTTTTCTTGGGCTGGTAAGCATTGTGGCGGACCAGAGGGAGAAGACGGGAACCCGGTGTTGGAGGGAAAGAACTTGTCAAAGGTGTACGACAGGTGGCCGGAATTCTCTGCTTTGAATACCGTGATTGTAGATAGCAAAGTCTCTAGAGTAGCTTGCAATCCTTCTGCAAATGTTCTCATCACTGTTCCTTTCTACGTGAAGTGGCTGCGTTTGCTGGCGGACGACAAAGACTACTTGAAATGCTACCTGTGGCCCTTGTTGGAAGCCCTCTCTTCCAGCCCCAACATCCCAAGCTTCCGTACAAAGTATCCCGAAATTGTCACCGACTCTGTGGCCTACATGTTGGACAAACGACGAACTAGCTCTGGCTATGACTTCCTAGACGTTGTCGCAGGTGAGGAGGCGGGCATAGCACATGCCCGCTGTCCACTGGTGTGCTCTACCTGACCTACCCTTTTGCTGAATTTTTGATGGGTTTCGTGTGTGTGTGCCGGTCAGGAAGCCATCTACGAGGGCGAAGTCTGCGGCAAACAAGGATGCCAACCCGCTTAGGGTAAGCTCCAATACTTGGAAAATCTCTTGGTAATCCGCTTTTCTTGTTTTTATATTGTCTAAGCGAAATTTCAGTCACGTGCCAGTCGTGCGGCAGTTTTGAGTAGAAGAAGCAAGTCATAGTGTAGTTCTTGGCAAGTGACGTGCTACTCACATTCACAGGGGGCGCGTTTGAGAGAAAACGCTGGATTTTGGTAGACATGCCTTGGGACTCTGAAGAACCGATCATGTGGTTTCCTGTGCAGTTCAAGGTCGGTGACGAAGTATTTCTCATGAATCCGAGGGCCGTGAAGCAGAAAGTGGCGTTGGGGACCATCAGTGGTGTGCCAGGTGAACACCAATTCCACGATCAAGATATCCCAAGGGGGTGGTGGAGGGTAGATGTGCGCCTTGTTTTGCAGGCGGGTGTGTCTCTGATGTTTCCCAACGAAAAAGGAGATCAATATATGATTGAGGACGTCAAGGGTTCAGTCGCAATGTGGGGGGAAAAGAGCTTGAAGTTGGTTGCGTGAGGCCTCCTCTTTGTACTCTCTCCGGCAAGGGAGGCGGGCACATTTACTTTGTGTACATTGTAGTATATCCTGGAGGATGGAGGTGGTCTATCCGTACCTTAGCAAAACATTTGCCTTCTCAACTCTCCCAAATCACAATTTTCTGTTGTTGAAATCTAATGACTATAATATGAAAGTTCTAGCAACAATTCTGAGTATGAGGTTCTGGTCATGTCTGTGGCACTCAGGTCATCCGTGTTATTACTTTGTTTGTGTTAGCATGTAGAAATTACCCACTAGTATGCTTGAATGGAGAACGGATTCACAGGCTACGCTAGTACTCTGCAGTCCAGCAATTTGCAGTCACTACTGTATCCTCCACAATAAGATGATTTAACGCAACTGCATAGCAACTTTAACAATACACCATAATCACTACTCAATGACTGATCCGTGACTTCACCAGTCTCCGTTGCCCACTCCTAACTGCCTCGCGACTTCAGTGCAACTTCCTCGCGACTTACCCACGACTGTGAAGTGACTGAAGCGGCACTCACAATACACTTCCAGGACACCGTTAAACACCCCTAAACGCCTACTTTATAGTGTGCCACGTGTCAAGTTCCGATTGGCTGTCGAAATCCGTACCATGACTAGAAAGTGACTGCGCCGCGACTGGCACTCCAAGTAACTCCAGCGAATCAGCGCTTGCCATGTCAACGTTCAAACCGCGTGTGCCGGGCACACGCCCTTGTCCACCTCAGCTTCGGGCAGTGGATGTCTCATCCCTTTTGTCATCCCTTCTCCGTCTGCCCTCTGTTGGATGGTGCTAATATAATAGCACCCGTGACTGCTATACGACTCAACTAATATGACTGCAGGGCCCGCAGTCGTATATTAGTCACACGACTGGAATACGACTTCTACGCAGTCGTATGTGCCAGTCACAGAAACTCCAACTTTCTTGTAGTGAAAATATGTCGCTCAATTTGTTGTTGTTTTTCTTTCCATAAGATCTACTTTTATACTTGACCTTAATTTCATCTTGGTTCTAGTCAGAGTTTGTGATTTTGAAAATGTTGATCTCATTAATGTAATTAATAAGCCTTCGATATCTTTGAAGAATAAAGTTAAGAGCTTGTGTTTTGTAAGTAGTAGGTTAAAATACAAATGGCAATTAGTATTAGCTTTCAAATAAATAGTTAAAAATTATACTTGATATAGAACAATAAATTTTAAATTCTAAACATTTAAACATATTTACATCAAAATCTCCTACATTGAAATGAAATTGAGCAATAGGGACTTCTTAAAAGAAACCCCTCTTCTACTAAATCCAACAATGTGGTGAGAAGATGAACTCACATCTACCCAAGATCATTAACACTCCTAGCTAGCATTTGTACTTGGTGGAAAAAACATGAGCCATTGATGTAGATGAAGGAAAATTGCACCCCTCTCTTTAAATGCCATCAATTAGTAATAGCAAGGAAAAAAATAGCTGTTGATCGTACCATCAAATAAATGATCTTGGCCATCGAACGGAATTAGACTTTATAATATGGATACAATACAATAAATACAATACTTATAGAATATGATACACAAAATACATATAGGGATATTATAAACAATATATGAATACATATACACATATAATATATGATATATTAGCATCATATAATGTACAAATGAGGATATTGATATGATGCCAATATCCCATATGATTCCAGTGCTAATAGCTTCCTAAAAAATATAAGCATGGAGGCCTTACATAATGTATTTCATAAGCACAATTAATTCATTCATTTTAGTGAATTAACTAATAAGTAGATTGTGTCTTTTGACACAACGTGTTCAAAAAACACAAATATATTCAACAAATTAAAATGTATAAGTACAAAAACATTGAAAGTGAGACTTCCAAGGTTCATTTTGCATGTCAATGATGAAATGCATTTTTCAAAGAACAATGTCAAGAGACTTTTATAATTTGAAAACAATAATACTATTTAAATAAAAAAATGTTTCACCTTAACGAGTGTAAAGCATCATCTTAAAGTAAAATCAAAACATTATTAAAAGAAATAATGTAAAAGAATAGTGTCTCTATTATTAAACAATAGCAACCATTAGATGAGTTTTCAGCCTTATGAGGGTTTGTGAGTTCCCAACAATTCCTAAATTTTGAGAACTACCCTGCAAAGGGCCGCGGCAACTCACTGACATGGCAGAATGACTACTACATTTGAAAAAAAAATTCAACCTTTTTCTTCATTTCAAGAATATAATTTTTTTTTTAATTCTTTTTGGGAACAACCGTTTGACTGCAAAAAGGACCAACGTCGGGAACGGGCCTAAAATGGCCCTCTCGACCCCCTAGAAATCATCTAATGATTAAGACAAAAATTCAACAACTCCCTCCCAAATGTCCATGACCACCTCCCTCTAAAAAAATCTCAAACTATAATTGAATGTGCGTGTAAAAACCTATTGGATCATTATTGAAGCAATTGTGACTAGAAAACTTAGCAACATTCAATACTTTCAAATCTAGGAATTACATGTGTGATTTGATGACCTCAATCAAATATAGAATCATTTCCTTCAAAATCTCAAGCATGAAGTAATGCTCCATGAAGTAACGTTGAAATTATAGAATGAATTGCGCTCCACCACATCACTACACAATGGCGGCCTTCCTTACCTCCAATTAAGTAGTAGTGGGCAACAAACCCATTCGTACAAAATGACATTTAATTGGAGGCAAAGCGACAAGGCAACCGCCATAAGGCAAAAACTTTAAGCCCCTCATTGTACCTAAAAGACTAAAACTTAAACCTAATCCACGTTATCAAGATAGCCAAGCCCACAAGGCACCCAGCTCCTCTACACCATTAGCAAAATATTAGTATTGGATTCTCCATCATCCATCGGACAACCTATAATACTCTTAATTGTCAAAACGACAGTCTTCATTAATCCATAAACGACACCAAGGACATTTTTCAGCTCCATGTAGAACAAAGAATCTCTCCATGTAGGACAAAAATGCAACTATTCGTCCTCTCAATTTTGTGTGAAAAGGGAAGGTCTTCTAAAGTAGTTTTGTGAGTTTCAATGAGTGCTTTTGCATTTTTTTAAGCCAACAATTCATGCGGTACTGAAACAAATGATTTCTATGAGGACCAACTCGTCTTTTAAGGGATAATTTTTGGTTGTGACCAACTACAACTCCCTTCATAAAATGGTTGTCAAAGGACAACCAAAATGTAAAAACCCTAAACCCAAAAGTTCCAAGTTTTGCTAGGAGAGTGCATTTTGAGGCACATTTCTCTTCCACATGTGAAATGATCTTCCACTCATTTTCCTCCTTCATGGATGATGAATGAAGCTCCAGGCAAGGATGAAGCCGGATGAATCTCATCCATGATCCACATTGATCCGCGAACCCGTTGAGGGTCAGAGACTCAGAGATGAGCATCAAATCTCGAGCCTGGGAAGAGAACCGTTCTCAGTGTGGAGAACTCATTGGGAACTTCGTCTTCTCCGAGTTGCTTCTCGGGCCACAAGGCTTTGTGTTCAGCCCCACAGTTTTGAATCGGCAATCGCTGCTGTTGTGCATGAGCTTCTTTGCTCGGGTTCTACGCCCGGGATAGATCGATTGTAGAATTTGGTTTTTGTAGCATTTACGCTTCTTCTTCTTTTTTTTTTCCTGTTTTTGCGAAGCTTAGATCGAAGACGATGCATGATCTTGTGCTCAGGATCATGTCGAGGGTTTATGTGCCGACCCGGGGTTTAGCTCCGTGATTCTGTTTTGTTCGCGCTTGCAAGCTGGCTCTGATGTGCCAAATCTCTCTGAAGCTGCGAAATTACGGAGTTCCTTTTCAGGAAGTGGATGTTCTGTCGATTGGTGAAAAAGGGACGAGGTTGCAATTAGGGTTGAGTGTTGGCGTCAGCAATGTGGTTGATTTGATTGAGACAGGGGAGGGATTGGCTTTCGCGGGGTACGGAGAGGTTGAGGATTTTGAACATGGAGGGCACACTTGTTAATATTGAACCAGTCGGCCCTGTGCCATTCTCGACAGATCAGTACACGGAGCTGCAGGTGAGCACGCCTGTGCAGGTGAAGAAGGCAAGCAAGAGGCCTAGGAATGGATCTGGGAATGGATCTGGGAATGGGAATGGGAATGGGAATGATGCGAATAGGCGAGAGTATTACGAGTGGAGCCACGGCGCTGTGCATTCGCTTTTAGACATTTACGAGGAGAAATACTCCGCCCTGCAGAGGGGGAATTTGCGAGGGCGGCATTGGCACGAGGTTGCTCAGCACGTGAGTTCGCGTGAAGATGGCACCAAGTCGGTTAAGAGCAGTAAACAATGTAAAATGAAAATCGAAAATCTGAAGCGACGGTACAAGGTAGTATACCTTTTTGGCCAAATTCGTCCTGAGTTTCCGGCAGTTGCAGATCGTACTTGGCTTGTCTTCAAAAAAGAACGCGTTTCTTCTTCGAAGGAGTTTTTGATCTTTCAAGATTTTTGGAGGGAATCGAAAGGTTTCTCAATCAGATGTAATCTTTGGTACTAGGAAGATGTTTTTAGTTCTGAAAATTTGAGATGAACCTTTAACCAATACCTCATGATGAACTTCTTATGCAATCATTTCTAATTGGGAGGTTGAAAGCCACAATTGAAAGGACAGTAGGGCAATCGCATTTCCATTCAAAGATCAGTGGCGATTGACTTTTAGCCAATTCATGCTTTACAACAAATTTGCTAATTGGAGGCCTATCGAGTGTATGCTTAGATGAGTTACGACTTGTAACAGGGGTCAGTCATTAGGAGATGGGATCAGATACTTTACCTTGAACAGGGAACTATCTTATGAGAATTCGTTGCATGTATTTGGTTTAGATGGAGAAGACACATAGAATTGGCAATCCTGCGTTAGCAGGTACTAGCCGGTGGCCATACTACGACAGACTCGATGGTATGCTTGGTTTTACTCCGAAAGCTCTTGTTGGAAGTCAACGGGATTGCGCCGACACTCTATCTGGCTCCGAGCCCCTGTCCTCGCAAGAGGCAAATCCGAAATCGAAGGGAGTCTTTGCAGAGCCAGCTGTGGAGTGCGAAGGGGAAAGTGAGATGCCTGCTGCAACTCCTGTAGCTGAAGATCGAGAAATTTCGCCGGACGTTGGGGATGATGATCAGGACGAAGGAGTTCCTCCTCAGGCCAGGAAAGATAGCAAGACCGATGCTAGCGAAGTCAATACCATGTTAAATATCCCGGGTACATCTGGAGCTAAGACTCGGAGCAAGCTTCCTGTACGGAGTTCGCACTCGAATCCGACTATGCTTTTAGTGAGTATTCTGACACTGAAGTTGCACTCTGTTGGTGGTACATGTCCATGGCTGTGGAACTTTCGAAGTTAGTAAAGCACTTTACCTCTTCAGTGTCCAGCTAAAGATAGAAAGGAAGCTGATGGTCGATTATAGAAACTTCCAAAACACATTTCTATTATTAAAAATGTAGGGCATAATTTTATTCTTTCTATTGGTGCATTTTGTTGCCTTACGAGCTCCTAAATGATTTATTTTAACTCATATGGATATGGATGCAGCCACTTTGGGCCATTTGGGCACGTAGGGGTTAACGTGCCTACCTACTTGTTGATAAGCTAAGAATGCAGGTGAGTATATCTCAATTCTTTTGCCTTACAAAGCATCCTCTTTACAGGCCAACAGTATTACAGCATTTGCAGAGGTCTTATCGCGAATAGAGCAAGCCAAAATGGAGATGCACAAGGACTTGGAGCGACAACGTACCGAAGCAGACCTGAAACGAACTCAGATGGTGCTGGATAACCAGCTGCAGATTGCAAAGCTCATCTTAAAGGGGCGGAAACGGAAAGGACGTTCTTTATCATCATCTTCTGAATCTGATTAGGTATGTTCTCTTGATGAAATCCGTGTATCTGCAATTTTATCAGATCATCAATCGTGCAATGGGACAGGAGTAGTACAGAGGATGTAACGATGTCTTATCCGAAGCACAGAGGACTGTTTTTAAAAACAAAGGTCCATGTGATCACCCCCTTGGGACCCCTTCTTTGTCCATGTTTTTCTATGACCTTAAACAGCACTGCGTTTTGTCCTTATCAAAATTTCTACTCCGTAGGGTTTGTGATATTTGGGGGTACTGATGAGCATCCTAAAGCCAGGAAAGGGAGGGGGGGGGGGCACGTGCAAGGGGCTTCAAAACGTTGGGCCAGGAGGAAAGAACCCAATAGTGCGTTGTTTTCCTCCTCCGGGTCCTCTGACACATGGAACTTTGGAGTCGGCTATATTTTGAATTTTGAGATGGATGATGTTGCTTGTTGTAAGTCGTTTATATAGAAAGCTATTTTTTTGTTTTATGTTTGTTTCTGCTGCTTGCATTAATCGTTGCCATGAATTTGGCCTACAGGCATTACGCCTTCGGCTTGCTATTTTCAAAACGCAGGTTGGGAGGTGGAGAATTTGATGCGCATGGATTTTTCAGATTTTTCATGGTACGAGCAAATGTGTACAAGACTTTTCAAAGATTAGGTTTGACGAAGTATCGACCTATTTTTCTTGCTACTTCACTCCATTCTCCAGGTGATCATGCCGCGCGACATCTCTCCCTGCGGTGAAATACTCCTCAAATTCAACTTGCAAGCAAAGACTAATGTCACGTTGTTCTACCATGAATATTTAAAGGCAAGCCCTCGATCTGAGTAGACAAGCAGACGATCATGGTGTGCAGGGATTTGATTCTAGCACTCGTGAGGTTCAGACAAAGACTTAGTATGAAGACGATCCTCTATCCGTTACTGGAGGGAGAAACTTACAATTGTGAGCATTACGAATAATTGCGACACCCAAAGCGAGAATTGTTCTAGCAGCACGGTTGGAGGATGGTGAAGTAGTTCTCACAAGCTTGCCTCTTGTATGTACCTGTAAATTATATTGCACGTACTGCTTCTTGACATTGTTCCCACAGCTCTAAGACCAATTCTATGGCATTTGACTGCTGGGAATTCTGCTGCCCTAGTTACAGTTGTTGTAAGCCTGTGACCGACATCTTGCCTCTCGTCTCGGGACCTCTTGCATAACATTCATTTTAACTTAGCCAGTGAAGCACTGTATCCTTTCAGTTCTAGTTGCAGATCCTGAGATGTTTATATTAACAAATGCTGAAATAGTGCACTGACAAAAGTACATTTCTATTCTTGATTGATTCTACAGACAATTCCTTTTTGATGCCGCTCTTGGCGTGAACCTTGAGCCTCCTCCTCATTATTGGGTTTCTCATTATTGGGTTGTCAATGCTGGTGAATTGATAACTAGTCAAAAACAGCATATACTGTATATTTGGTGCTCTTGGTTGCTTTTTCATTATTACTGAATTTTAACACCAACCTCAAGGAGATGGTTTTCAATTGTTGATTTGAGAAGATGTGGCCCCCACGCATAACGTTGTTAACCCCTGAAAGGTGTCCTTGCATTTTGAAAGCTTGATTGTAACCTTCAAATTATTTGATTTTTAGTTTTGATTTAAACTTAGAAAATGAAGCCTAATAAGTTGTATTTCTATTTTATTTCCAAACTTTGAAAAACTCCAATATTCAATGAGATATTGCAATTGAAAGCCCCTTGTGTTAAAATCCAAATAATACAAGGTTGTATGTATTTCATTAGTGTTTTTTTCTTTAAAATTGATTTTTTTCTATTTAAAAAAAATAAAAATTCTAACCTTTGTTTTTGGTCAAAATCCCAAATCATTCTATAAACATATAGTCTAATTGATGAAATTTTACATACATATAATTTTTTTTAAATCACAATAATTTGATTCTATCACCAAAAGTTCTTCAAAAAAAGTCAATATCTATTTAAATACTGATTTTTAAAACATGAAAATGATCAAAATATCATCAATTAATTCTTTGAAGGCTAAATTAATTTTAGCTTGACAATGGTAATTTCAATGGTGATTTTGAAGGCCTTTTGACTATAAAAAAGAAACAATTACTTGAAAAATTTTCAAGCTATAATTCTTCACGACTACTTTTATCTCTTAAAAATTTTCAACCTAATTGGATTGTTTTTCTTATATCACTATAAGAAATCCATGTCTACGTAGACGGATTTTGTTGAACATCCAATGTAACAACCTATGTTTTTTATGTCAACAATGACATCCAATACAACAGAAAGATGTTACATTGGACGTCACTATTGACACAAAAAACATAGGTTGTTACATTGGATGTCCAACAAAATCCATTTAATTAGACATTGAAAAACAATGGTTTTTTATAGTGATAGTTATTAATTTATTTTCCCTCACATTACTTAAACAAGTAATGTGGCCATCTTGTCTCTTATTTCATATCATTGTCATTTGCCTACATTATAGATGCATTATCTAATTTGCATTCTTGTTAAATGATCATGTTCATGCATGTTCATTGTACACATTATACTAAAACAAGGCCCTTTAGATTCAAGTCAGCAATGCCATCATAACCACTCTCATGTCTTATATTTCTTTTGGTTTGCAAGATGGATTGAAGCCTTCATATTTAATAGTATGCATCTTTAGTTGAAGAAAAACGTGGTGCTACCTATTCCACATTTTCTTGCAAAACACAAATGCATTGTTAGATGCTTAGTACCAACTAATTTCTAAGCGTCCATTTGGGTGGGGAGAGGCAATGTCAAAGGCTTCATGGATAGATTCCAATGACAAGGGCTTATTTATAGGTAGAACTTATGCCTACCTTGGCACATTGCGGGCCAAAGAACCTTGGACCCCAACCCAACAATATTATTTACCAATCCACTCAAGCCATTTGACAAAGCCATCTTAAAGACAACCCCTAAAAAAATATCAAGAAGGAACATCCCATTTTGCTGAGGGACTCCAAAGAGTAGTTGAAAATAATGTTATGTTTGTTAGATTGTAGGGTCTTTTCTCTACCTTTGTAGAATTTATTTTAGTCATTCATCATCTCAACAAGCCCAATATCCTATTTGAATGCCCCCATTGTAGCGTTATTTTTAATGAATATGGAAATCAATGTCATTTGTATCCAAGATTTAACCCATTAAGGACCGGTTGACCACTTTTTGGTCAAAATTGACACTTTTTCATTGGTAGCCAAAGTTTTAGAATGAAATTGGATATGGATGAAAGGAGATGGGTGTAGGAAATTGGAAACCAAATGCATTGGGACAAGAATCAAGACAATTTGTTTTAGCATGCAATTTTAGGGTTGAAAAAACAAACAAAATATTAGGTAATAATATGGAAATCAAAATGGAAATCAATGTAGAATCTATCATGCATTTATTGTAGAGCTCCAAGCATTCACACCAATCCCATTAGTACGATTAGATCTTTGGAATGCATCATAGTTTGGTATTTTTTCATGTTTAGCCTAAGATCAAAAATCATCTTGCCCGCCTCCAAAATCAACCATGGTCCTTAATGGTTTAAGTTACCATGGGTGATTTTAAGGTTCAAGTAACATATGCTAAGAAAGTTTATCAATCCTTTCTCAATTGCCGACAAGATCCAATCAAAATAAAGACATTTAAATTATTGAACCCATGCTCAATGAAAAGAGCTTGCAAGCAATGCATATTTAAATTGATAAGCAAGTGATTAGAGTTTTCAAAGAATTTTGTTAGAAAGTGTGGTAAACGCGAAAAGTAGTCTATATTTATTTCTTGAAACTTGAAAATGCAAGTGAAAATGTTTACATCTATTTGCAATTTTGTTGCAAAAAGAATCTTATCCAAAATGTACATCTTAATATGAAAGGAAATGCACACCTTATCATGAAAGCCTACAATCAATTTTGGATACACCTATATTTAACACCTTCACAATTCATAGTGTATTCATACATTGTCCACAAAATACATATTTAGTGAATTTAGAATATTTCTTCAACATTAAACAAAATCAAACAAGCAATAACACACACCATAGGAAGATACTTAATATTTGGATAATTATTATTTGAAGTAGTTACTTCAAAAAAATAAAAGGTCATTCAAACCTATTCTTCATTAATTATATGTCTAAGGTATATACACGTATACAATCAATACAATGTAAAATATATCACCCACATTTGGACTGAAAAGCATCCCCAAAATTTAAATATTAATGTACACAATTAAAACATGAGAATCTATGAGAGCCTAGTATTAGATTCTAGTACACCAAGTGACAATACTTTGAAAATTCATGACTTATTTAAATAGTGACCAAATAATGCATACCTAAAGTACATTGGAATCATCTTTTAGTTGTTTATAAGATCCAATGAGAATAATTTATGTTTAACCGTATGAAGACTTGTCCTTTTCAAGGTTAATAATAATAACTATGTTCAACTATAATTTGTAATGGTTATAGGTGAGCATACCTTGTTACAAGAAAAAATATTAATTTGTTGCTAGCATAATAATCTTCATCATGATTTATAAGAAAGAAAGAAAAGTACATTGGAGTAAGCCACAACCTCTTCCTCTATCAAGCTTCTATTTATATATTCAGTTTTTTATTGCTTCACAATCATAGAAACCTCATTACAAGATGTCTTCTATTTCAAAATTTCATAGTTCTTGTCCATTTTAACCCTAAAAGGACAAGGCCCCCCATAACTAAGGAATTCACAAAAATATTTTGATTATTGTCCCAATAAGTGCATTCTTATGTGCATTCTTGGTTTCTACAATCAACAATCAAGTTCATCCACTTCATCCACTAAACCTCTTAGGTGCATATCATCCTTATAGGATTAAATACTCAAAAAATTATACACTCCAAATTCTCATAAGGAAAAGAAGCTCTCACATTGAGTTTTGGAAGTTTCCTTTGAGAATCATCTCCTATGTGAATCTTGCACTCTAGCACCCCATGTCTAAGGTACCCTACTCTCAAAACAACCTTGTAAGAGCTGATTGCATTTGGGGGAAAGTTTCAACTCCTTGAAACAATTTTCAGTAAATTTCCATAGGAAGAGAAGTGGAATTGACATCTAACCCCCCAAGTCAGTTCATATGTTTTTGGACCTTTGTGGAATTAGTTACAAAATTTTTGATGTTGAAATGCAGTGGTCACTTAAAAAGTACAATTTCTTCCCCATGCAGCATGTACCATTTTCCACAACCCCAGATTTGAGTTATCTGATACTCCGTACATAACAAAACAAAAGACAATCCACCAAAAGCAGAAAGCTCTCACTGCCGAAAGCTCGAATTATTCTTCAAGTACAAACCTCAAATCAGCAGAAACACACCTGTTGTCACAACTTATCATACCGACACCATTGGCAAGTGCAAAGTATGAAAGTCAACGCTCACGAGCTCACCACTTTAATCAGTAATAAGATCACCAAAGGCACCAGCAGATTGAGTTAGAGATGAGATAAGATGAAAATCTCTCGAGAAATTTCCATAGCATTGCATTGCATAGAATTAAATTGAATATAATAGAATGGGTATTGGAATTCAAACAAGCTTCCCAGGAATCTCACGGCAAGCATCTTCTCCACAGCAAACCTCAAATCAACTGGACACCTGATACACTTATTATACCAAAAACCGTTGGCAAGTGCAAAGTAACAAAGCCAAGGCGCCGTATCCAAACCTCACGAGCTCACCACTTCGATCAACAATAAGATCGCCAAATGCAACTGATTTGACCCTAACCAGGGAGATGAGAAGCAAATCTTCCGAGAGGTTTGCATGGAATAGAACAGAATAGAATAGAATTGAATACCGGTATAATAGAATGGGGGTTGGAATTCAAACAAGCTGCCAGGAATCTCACGGCAAGCATCTTCTTCAATCGGGGAAAGATTGAACTATTCTTCAATCGGAGGAAGATCGAACTATGCTTCAATCCGAGGATGATTGAACTATGCTTCAATCCGAGGAAGATTAAACTACGATTCAATAGGAGGAAGATTGAACTATTATCCACAACAAACCTCATATCAGCAGAAACCCCTGGTACATTGTGCTGTTACAACTTATTATACCAACACTGCGACCAGGTGCAAAGTAACAAAGCCAACGCTCACAAAAACAGCAGCAGCAGCAGCAGCAGCAGCAGCATAGCCTCACGAGCTCACCACTTTAGTCCATCTCCCGAGAGGAATACATTGCTTTGAATAGAATAAAATGTGTTTGGGGTTCAAACAAGCTTGCCAGGAATCGTCTTCAACCAGAGGCGCCGAAGGAGAATGCTCAAAATTACTCACACTAAAATGAAGAAATCGTCTCCCATTAATCAATGGCGCCCCGCGTTCGTTTGGGCAGCAGCTGGTCTCTTCCTCCAAATCTGCGCTGCGCCCACCCTGTGAGCGGCAACAGCATCGAATACAAGAGCGTAAACAGGAACGGCGTGGACACCAGCCACCCCAACATGGCGTGCCCGAGCGCCGAGAACAACTCCCCGGAGCCTCGGCCTGTGACGGCCTGCCAGAGCGCGTCTTTCGACAGAGTGAAGGCACTCGCGTGCATGATCTTCTCTCCGCCGCGTAAAAAAGGCACCATCAAACTCATCTGCAACGGAGTGGCGAGAAAATTGGAAAGCATCATGATGGGTGGGTTGCACTTGGCGCCCAGAATCGCTGCAGCAATCCCACAGAACACCACCGTGACGCCGCAGATGGGGAACACGCCCAAGGTCATACCCAGGGCAGCGGAGAATGCCAGCTGCGTCGGTTCGGCTCCTCTGAAAAAAGAAAAAAAGAAAAAGTCACTTACTCAAATGCTGCAAGAATTGCACAACTCTGGTAACCCAAAAGATTTCGCACTTGGCATTTCAAATTGAGATTTCGCACTCAATTCGTAAACAGATACAGATCTCGTTGGAAAGCAATTCAAAATGTGGTTCTAACGAGCTATAGTACGAGTCGTAACTCCAAGAATTGTGGTCACAGAGCAAACAAACATGCCACATACTCAAATGCTGATGTACATCGCAAGAATTGCCACGGGACACGAAAGGAATACATGATCCTCGTAACTCGAGAACATTTCGCATTGAGATGTTGCACTCAATTCTTAAGCAGGTGCTCTTTGCCATATCTCGTTGGAAAGCTACCGAAAATGTGCTTCTAATGAGCTACAATACGTCGTAACTCCGAGGACTGAGATCACAATCTTGGTAACCCGAGAAGATTTCGCACTCAGAATTTCAAATTGAGATTCGCACTCAATTCTTAAACAGATGTTGCGTGTCATTGATCTCATTGGAAAGGTATTAAAAATGCGCTTCTAATGAGCTATAATACGCATCGTGATTCCAAGAATGGAGATCCCAGAGCTATAATACGCATCGTAACTCCAAGAATTGAGATCACAAGCAAGTAGTTCGTTGATTTCAAGATTTCTACTTCATTTCTGGATCAAATCTTATGAGTGAGAGCTTGTTGGAAAGCTACGAGCAATGCGCTACGAAAGAAGATCCAAAATGGCATGAATTCGACGTGACGGGGAATGATAGTGCCTACCTTCGCAATTGCACCATGAGCGGCTTGTAAATCCTGGTCCGCGCCCATCGCACCACGCGATTACTCCGCCACCCCACCCGCTCCCTCTCCATCGCGACCACTCCCACTCTTGCCTTTTACCAAATCGTCATCAAATCACAAACCCTTTCCCTACACTGCCACCGCATTCCCCACAAACATCCTCAACTCTTCAGATCCCTGCCGATTCCCCAATTCGAACCATCCAAATCCCTAAACCCCAAAACCACCGCCATCAATCAAACTCCACCAGATCGAAGAACTCCCACAAATCCAACCCAATCCAAATCCCTTCCTCCTACACCCGCAAACTGGCTACTCCCGCATTGGAGCCCGCATTTGTAAAAAAAACACTCGCGAACAATAATCACTCACGGCAACAGGGTCCTCTTATGAAAGCCAATAATTCTCCCACCCCTGGGAATAGGGATCTCACTACTTTCCCCCCACCCCTCCCAGCAGGAGTGCGTGGGTCAGCGCAATTGGGTTTTCCACCATTAAGGTAACTTATTAGTTCCGCTTTTAGTAGTGCCGAGCGAGTCCCCACCACGATGTGGCACGCAATTGTTGGCGCACAGGAGGAAAAAAGGCCGCCACTTGCTTGCCCTAAGTCCCTAACATTGGACGTGGAATGATTATGTTACGAACGTAGTTGTTCACAGCACTAGTACTGGCAGGCAGGCACTGCCCGTGGTCCGACTCTTTCGTCCGTCTCGCAGTTGTGCGTTGCTGCGACAATGACGCCCGCTTTGCGCTTTCCTTCTGGAACACATCTCTCTCACGCGGGCACGCACCACGACGACAGATGCGAAGGTTGCGGGAAGTGGGGAAACAGCAAGTGACAGGAGCGGAGTCAATTTTGGGGGGGTGGTGAGCTTCGTGCCGGCGACTTCCACCCTGGCGAAGAAGAGAAAAAAATGGAGGCTCGAGAGTCAGAGCATGCCCACCCGCCCTGCAAAAATGTGGCGGGCCTTTCATTTTGCAGGGCAGGGGGAGCAGTGAGCCTCACTGGTTGCAGGCCGGGAGGCCAACCGTAAAGGATATGTGTGGTTAACCCTTAAACGCCGGGCTGGTGACAGTGGAAATCAGTCCTTTGGGAACCGTGTGACATCATCTGGCTTGAAAAAAACAAAAATATTCATTGGGAGTCAAACTACTGCAGAAGATTTCTCCTTTCCACTCCTAATTTCGAGGATGAATAGTTGCATTTCTGTCCTACACAGGAGAATTCCTCGTCATTCGTCGAACACTCAGACGTCCACGTAGATGTTCAAGGGTTCAATTCTTTTTTGTAGTGATCATTTTCAGTTTTGACAATATTAAAAGTTTTTATGATTGGGTGTGAGGTTTCCAAGAGGGGAGCTGCTTCTTGTCCTTTGTTGTTTTGCAAGCCGGTGGGTGGCTTGCAAAATGGCCCCAATATGCAAGCCACTCTTAAGGAGTCATTTGTTTTGCAAGATGAGTGGGGATGCTCTTAGGAGGCTACAGAGTGTTATGGGACGTGAGGTGGGTACTCAAAACCGTCATTTTTTTTTTGCTATTGTATTGCATTACTATTAACCCTTAGCTCTTGGAGGACCAAGGTTTTTTTTAAAGAGACATTGTCTAAAACTGTGCGGGTTTTGGGTATGTTATTTAGAAACAAAAATTGAAACTTTTTTTTGAAACTTCAGCTATGCAAAACTGAAGTAATGTTATTCGACTAAAGTGTGGGAGATATTTCAGCCCATTTGATGGTGTGATGGAAAGATTATAGCACTTGAAGTGAAGAAAAAAAACTATTTTTTTGTTTCTGCGAAACAAGGTCAATAGACTTCAGAATTCTTGGAGTAAATTTTTTGCTCTATATAGAAATGAGGATTTTGACCATTTATAAGTATATGATGTTAGGTTCAATAGAAGTAAATGAGATGTTCAGATATACTAAATCACCTTGCAATGCAAAGAGGTTAAGTAAATTGGCTAAACATGATAAATTTTTTTGATGATTTCTTGTGCGATGAAGAAATTTTTTATTTGAAATTTGAATGGTGAAAAGTTAGATACAAACATTTGGAATATGTGGAAATATTTCAAGAATTTTGACTTCACAAATTGCAAGCTTGAAGTTAGACAAAAATAGGTTTTTTGGAAATAGCCCCAACATAGCTTACAAAGTTTAAGTCCTCTTAGAATGAGATTTAAAGATGAAAATTTGGGTTTCTTTAACAATTGTATGCCAAATTTTATTAGTTACATACATGTCAAACTTCAAAAGTTCATGAATTTTTTTGTAAAAGATTTTCAAAAGATTCTCAAATTGTGTGAGCTGCCCAAAAAATTTAGGGCAACATAACTTTTGATCTGAGAACTAAATTAGAAAAAAAATGATTTTTCACCAAAAAATTACATGTTCACACATTGTGTCCAAATTTTATAAACATCCAACCAAAAATGACTTCATAAAAAGCTACTTGGAGATTTCTTGTATACTTTGAATGGATACTTGGTTCTTTAGGGGTTGAACACTAATGAGGACATTTTTTATCCGATGGATGACAAAGAACCCTTCTAGTAGAACAAAACTACAACTATTCATCCTTGAATTTTTGTTGTGAAAAAAAAATCTTCTACAGTAGTTGACTCCAATTATTACAATTTTGTAATTTTTAAGCGAATGGTTCACACAATAATGGTAGTCACACACACTCTGAGAAGCAAACAATTCGTAGAGGTTGGACATGTGGAATATTCTTCTTCAAAACCTCTAAGGTTGAGAACTCCACTTATTATGCTTTAAAGGGGAAAAAATGGATTTAAAATGGTTTTCTCTGACAATTTTTCACTCCCTCTTACATCTCTTTCACCTTATGTGATGCCTATCTTGTTTTTCATCCCCCTCAATTCACTCATGCTTCTACACTACTTGCGCAATCTACATTCTCCACCACCTACATGCATTCATGACAATGAATTAGTCTCAACCTTCAAGAAAACAATGGTGCTCATGTTTCAAAGGTTGGAATGTCATAGCATTCTTTTGTTCACGACTTCCAATTGGCTCTTCATTTCCTCACCACGCTTGTATTTTGCGAGAAAATTTGCTTTTTGAAGTGTGTGTGACTACCTCTAATGCCCAAAGGGATTACTTTTTCAATCACCAACCTGTATTTTAACCCTTAAAAGACATATTAGTGACCATAGAAATCATCCCTTTCATAATTGTGTGAACCATTTGCTTAAAAATTACAAAAGCACTCATTGAAAGTCAACTATTGTAGAAGACCTCCCCTTTTCACAACAAATATTTGAGGATGAATAGTTGCACTTTTGTCCTACATAGAAGGATTCTTTATCATTCATTGACCAAAAAATGACCGTAGTGTCAATTATAGATTAAGGTAAATATGCCTATGACAAGTAGAAGAGTGTTTTGCCCTATTTAGATGGCAAAAAAAATAGATTTTTTTCCAAATAAAGACAACTGTGAGAAATAAAGAGAACAATTGAAATTTTGTTTCTTTGACAAAGTATGAATTTGTTATTAATTTTTGAAGTGTGGTATTTGATTGGCCCCAAAAGAGTCTTTAGACTACTCCAAACCCAACAAAAAGTGTATGCGTGATGACCATCCTGTCACCTAAAGCAGTCACAATATTTTCTAAAATAGCAACAACATGAAGGAATAAGAAAATCACTTGTTTTGATGAATTTACAATGAAAAGGTAGAAGTTTCTAAAGCAAGTCACTAGTAACTCCATCACCATTATCCAAGGCATTGATTTTGGCCACTAACCAAACTAAAGTTGTCCTAATTTCATTTATTAGAAAAAGTGGTTTGATGTAAGACTCTAATGGATCATTTTGTAGGTACTTGTTATAGGTGGTTTGTATGTCATAGGCAAGTTTATCTTACTACACTAGTCAAATTTTCATATTTTTTGGTTGGCAAATGAAAAAAGGTTCCACTGCACCAAAAAATGCTACATTTGGATAAAGAATAATATTAAAAGTTATGAAAGATCAAAGCTTTGGGGGGTAGATGTTATAAAATTGTTTCTTCAACATAGTACATATTCATTTCAGAGATGTACATAGAATGATGATGGTGGTTACAAACAAGGTGTGATTATAGATGTATCTACCTTAAACTCAAGGCTCCCGTTTACATTATAATGGAGAAGTGCACTTGTTGGTTAAGTAATTTTGGCTAAGACATGGTTATTCACTTATTTGAGGCAACCAGTGGGATGTTGGACAAGATGGAAAGACAATAAAATAATACCTTAATAAGTCTCAACTGGTTGTAGTGTAAACACTAATCGGAGAAGTCTTCTAAACAACTTTACAAATTGAAGTTCATTGGCCAACAATCTCCATAGACATATTTTTTACATTGTGGAGTTGCAATGAAGCTATAAATTTTGCATCCAATGTATTCAACAAAACTTGTTGGAAAAAATGTATCTACTTGTCTAGTTTGTGTGGTAATATTTTCACATCAATCCATTATGTATTGAATTTATGAGAATCATTTAAGTACATGGGGTTCAATTTTTTTCACCAATCTTAGTTTTGACTTGCCTAAAAAGCTACACAAAGAGAGGCATCAATTTTTGTTTGATCAATCATAATAGTATAGTAATCAAAAAAATTTAAATGATCATCTATTTGTGGATTTGCAATAAATGTAAGACAAAAAATCATAACATTTGGTAGCCTTTAGAGAGGCTGCCTTTTCTTCTTTGGAATCCTCATCTATGAAACTTACCCACAAATTATTAATGTAAATTTCAGTACCAAGATAGTGGCAATACATTTATGGTGCGTTCCATTTTTTTTGCTAATTTAGGACCAAACATACCAATCAACAAATAATTGTAACAAAAGATAGTTTGCCAAAAATCCAAAGGATCCATTGAGTAATATACCAATGCAATTTATCTATCTACCATCAAAAACAAATTTTGATGGTAAAATGAAGCGATTGCTTCATTGACATTTATAGGAATGGAGGGTAGAGACTACATTTTCATATTGAAATCCATTGTCTATTGTAAATCATCAACAAGTAGGGGATAATTTGAAGAAAAGAGCTTGATTGTTCATTGTTGAAACAAGTAGGAAATATGTTTAGGCATAATAGAATGATTCTTTTCAAAAAAACTTTGAACTAAAGTTTTTTGAAAATCAAGTTAAATCTCATATCCATTAAAGATTTATAGCCTCCAATCAAAATTTATGGAAATTTTTTTATAGAAGATATTTTAAAATGTCAAAGACAATGTCCCTTTCAACTCCTCAATAAAGTTTGTTTGTAACTTTTGATTGGAGGCTTGAAATCTCAAATAGTTTTTAGGATATGAAATTCAACTTGATTTTTTCTAATTTTTTTAGTCCAAATTTTTTGGAAAAAATTTATTCTATTATACCTAAATGAGTTTTGAAATTCTACTTCAAACACAATTTCTGTTTTAGACTTAATTATGAGTGGTTGAGCTTGTATTCATTCTAATTTTTATATCCCTCATTGGTTGTTTTTACCTCCTACCACCCCATATGTATATCAACAACTTGTCTTGTCCATTGAATGTACAAAATAATTTAGGCTCTTGTATCATTATAAGGCACTTGCTCAATTCATTATACTGATAAATCATGAATTTTATCTTTGTTTATAGATATAATAATAACATATTGCAAGTTTTGTTGAATAACAACTTTGCTACAATTATGAGAATTGAGCATGGGATTAAGAAAGAAATATATGAAAGGGAGTCTATCCAATCAAATTTGTCATAGAAAATGATATTTTAATGAAGTTAGGGTTCCCCAGAGGTTGAGGTCACCCAAAAACTTGACCTCCTGAGAACTCCTTTTACAAAAAAGTGCTACCATGTAGGCAACCATGTTTTTTCATCCATACTTGAGGTTCTTTGCTAGACAAGTCTTAGTTGTTAGTAGCGTAAATCCAATCTAGTGAAGAACAAAATTTGCTCTAATCATATTGCTCCATTTTCCTACAATTCTTGACCAATGCACTTCTCCACCATAGTGTAAAGTAACCCTTCATGCCAAATTCTAATAAACCAAACTATGAGAGGCAAAATGACCAATTTGCCTTTATGGCATTCTTAAAAAAAATTTAAAAACTTCACATAATGACAAATGTGAAAAATGGAGAGAGTGATTGAAATTTTATTTTTTTGACAAAGTAATAATTTATTATGAATTTTTGAAGTGTACTACCCAGTTGACCTAAGAGAATCTCTAGACCATCCCCAAATCAGCAAAAAGCGTATCCATCATGGTCATCTTACTCAACTAAAGTAGTCACACTATTTCCTAACATGGCCACAAACATTGCTTTCCTAACTATTCAATGGAATGGTGACAAATTTGCTTTGAAAATTGGGCTTGATCTTATGGATAGAATCATCTACATGTGTATGTTAATCAACAAAATTATCTATGATTAAGATAGGAGGTCCTAAAATAGATGGAGTGTCTTATAAGTGTCATGTAACGTAGAGGTACATTTTGTTTTTCTCAGTGCTCCATCAATACACCAACTATGTACATTTCATGAGGTGGATGCTTTTAATGACTACTATGCCTCATCTTCAAAATTAGTAATTAATTCCTCAAAGGTCCAAAAAATATGAAATGAATTGGGGTTAGATGCCAATTCCATTGTTCTTTCTATGGAAATTTATTGGAAAATATTTCAAGGAAAAAATCTTGTTACAAAATGCAATTAGCTGTGAAAGGCGCACTTTTTAAAACTCCTACTTTAGTAGTTTTCATCCAAATATTTGGCAAATTTAGTATTATTTTGAGAAGGATTTGGCAATTTCATCCATTTTTCAAACATTTTTTTCAATGTGAAAGGAACCAATGCCAAAATCAAGTTAGATTTTAGCAAAGATTTACCAAAATGAATTTTTGTTGGATGAAAGAGTATGTACAGATGTACTTGGAGGGACCAATGCTAGGGGAGTTTTTTGAGCTTTAACACCTAGAAGAATGTAGCGTATCTCTAAATAACATTAGAATAATTATTGCCTAGAAAATTAGTGTCACCACAAGAAAAAAAAAATCTTATGGAAAATGGCACATTGCAGTAATTTTCTAGCCTACACTATTCAAAATACTATGACTTTGGTATATCGGTGTCATATGAACTCTTTTGGCAAATTAGTGTAGCTAAGCAAAAATGACTAGATTCATACATAAATAAGTACATTCTTTGTTTGTACAATTCCTTTAATAGGCATTCATTGAATACTTTTAGTCGTAAGGTTCCTTACAAAATTAATCATGAATGAACACAACCCTATTACCAAGGTAGTCAACCAAGAATTATTATATTACTAAATGAATAGGGGCATTATTTATTTCTATAGTATCCTTGAAGATTATTGTTAGACATTTTTGGTCCTATGCATCCTTAGAGCATTTCTAGAAAGTTCATCAAGTTTGAATACCGCATCTAATATTTGGTGAGTGGATTATTTGTATGTTCCACCTATACAACTTGTTATTTTAACTTCCAACCAATGGCAAGTCTCCTAATGTATAGAAGTAAAAAGAATCTTGTCATTCATAATATCAATGGAATGTTTTCAAGCTAAATAGCATCATTTGGCAAAGTTGCAAAATACTAACAAAATTACAATTTTTTACTAAAGATAATGTTTTGGAAAGTACTACTCATTTATTGCTTACTTTTCATCTACAAATACTATAGTAGGCTTATTAGCCATACCACTAGAAATACTCGTACCAAACTAAACCTAGAACGATGAGGCCTTTACCTTCAGATTCAAGTATTACTTTAATTTCTAAAGTTCTAAAGTCTCCTTAAAGAAGTATTGCAAATATAGGCAGGTTTATATGATCTCAAATTTTGGTATAATTTTATTAAAGATTTATCAATATAGGAAAAAAGATAATTTTTTTATAAATATAAATAAATATAAACTTATTTCAAATATTTTTTCATGAGTGAATTTTATTTCCTCAAATAAAAAAATAGTCAAACCCGGGTAGTACAAGAAAGGATACTTTTAAGATACTGTATGGGTATTCCAAAAATGCAGTCATAAATTGACCATTTTCCAAAATTTTGGACTTTGGGATTTTCCTCTATTTTTTTTTCAAGTCTAATTGCAAAAGACATGTTTATACTAGTATTATATTCTTCAAAAAATTTGGCACCCTATTTTTGGAGTTTTATATTTGAACTAGTGCATTCCTAAAATGACAACATACTAAAGAGGAAAATGCGCAAAATAGACAATTCTATGGTAGACTTAAGGAGATATTAATTGTATAATACACGCTCTAAATACAAAACTACCTTATTGCAAAATGGACACTCTAAAATTAATTTATGATTTTTTCTAAACAATTAATAGAATGAAAAAAATTATGTCAACAATTGCATTTAATGGGTAGGATTTTGGAAGCTAGAAAAAGATAATTTTTATATTGCAAGTACTTTTGTAGTCTCTATGTTTTTTGTTTTTTTTAAAAGTATAAATTTAACAAAATTTTCTAAATTTAGAATACCAATGGTATCATAGTTGCTTCTAATTTCAAGGCATATTGAAGCTTGAAATTAGAAAACTTGTACATCTTGTGCATTTTTGTGAATGCCCTTCAAGGATTCCGTATAGCATAAAACGCTCAAAAATCATAAAAACTTGAAATACACTTTCTAGTGTTTTTTTCATCATATAATACATTTTTCTCTATTTGGAAATCTTTTACTCATTCCATTTGGATAAGTGACAAGAGATTTTTCATTTTGTTTTGCTTGCATTTAAAGCATCTTTGTAAGAAATACAATATTGGTTTCGTTGTGCTACTAAATTTTCATAACTTTTCACAGAAAAAGGCCACGGGGATTACTTCTTTTGCTAGAAAAATCTCACTATTGAAATTTGCATATTTTGATTCCATCTCAGATCTATTAATGGATTAGTTTCTCTTTCCATCTTGAACCTACTTCTACTTAATCATTTCTAAATGATGAAAATCAAATTTTTTCTTGTTAAATTTTTTTCTTTGACCTTCAATTCAATTTTTTAACATAAATATTTTTGTAAACAAAATTAATATGTAGTGCAAATATTTGAAGTTAGGAGGATTCAAAATCTTATACAACAATGTCCCCTTCAAATGGTGTTCTTCACATCAAATGCTAATATCTTCCAATCTTTAGGGTCAAACTTCACAAAAATTTACAAGTTAAGTATAAGATCTTATGCTTCAATACCCCAAAATTTCATTTACATGTTTTTTTGCCTCAATGCATTAGAAATGGTAGTTTTGAGTGTGTTTTTTTTATAAAAAAAAGGTCTTGGGACTTCAAGGATTACATGAATGAGAAGTTATTTGCACTAAGCATTGCTTAAAGCACTATGTTCATCATTTAGAAAATATGGACTTCAAAGCACTTAAAAGTTCATCTAGTAAGGAGATTGACCAAGGACTATAAATGTTCAATATATGACTTTGTAAGAATTGTGGAAACAAAAAATGTACTTATTTATCAATAAACCATCATTTAATAGGACATTCATTTTTAGAAAATAACATATGGCGAGGACTAGAAGTGTCCTACAACAACTATTAGTGAAATTGTAGATATAAAGAATGTATCTTTTATCCAAGAATCATCATTTGAAAGAGCATATTTATATAGGAAACAACATTAGGGGATGTATTTTGGATTTTTGAGTCTATCAACCCTCAAACGAGGTTTTTGTGGCTATTTTGGATCATGCCACAAGGCAAATCAAACTAGGATTTGAGAATCTTTCTTATATGGGCATCATAAAGCTTGTATAAATTAAACGATTAGTCAATCATGAGCTTTTGACCTCCTAAAACAATGGGCAATGTTAGAAATGATATTAATATTTGATTAATATATTATGCTGTGTAAAGAATACATAGTACAAAAGACACTAAAACACTAATAATTTTGACATAGAATTGAAAATTATGGATTCCAATAGTCCAAAGTGTAGTGGCATCCACAACAAAAATTCCTTCATTGAGTTATTGTTGGTTATATCACCTTGTAGACAATGTGTCTCAACAACTTTTAGTTCTATGTTCTTGATCCAATCTTTTTGCCATTAAAGTGATCTTTTTTAAATTTGATTTTTACAAATGAAATAGACTATCCAGTAAGGCTTGTTACTACTCCAATTTGAGATTTTGAGAAATTCTTGAAAATTTAATGTTTGATTGAAATTAAAACAACCATACTCCTCTAATTTTTTTCATTACATAATGATACAAAAAAAATAGTTTAGACCCTAATGTTTTAAACTATATTCTACACCTATAAACTACAATAAAAAATTTCAAGTGCCTATTTTCTAACTATTGGATATTTTTTAGCTATTGGATATGGATTTTCTTCACTTTTAAAAAACTCAAAATAGTTTCAAAATTTAACAAATTAAATTAATTTTTTAAATTATGATTATGACTTGCAAAAGACATTTGATTTCATCACTTAAAAACAAATGTGAAAAAATTTACTCCCTTTGTCTTGAAAAGAAATTGTATATCGACTTCACATTTGTCTCACCCCCCCTATATTTGCCTCTTTCTCCCTATTGTTTAACCATTGATAGAATTTCAAAAAGGAATCTCATTTGCCTCTCTCTCACCCTATTGCTTAAACATTGATAGAATTTGAAACATGTATTTGTCTCTTTATTGTACCTTGCTCTATGCTCTTTGTGAGTTAGATTTGGTTTTTGTTTACTAATTGCGCCAGAAACAACAATATTGTGAGCACTAGGATTTGTTTTTCCAATAGATGGAAGAACTTGTGTAGCTAGGTTTGCTTGTCCTTCATCTGCATTTGCACTAAAAACGCTTCATATTGACCACTTTCTATGAATCGACATTGATGAAAAAACACCGCAAAAGTCACACTTTTGACATTGCTTTTCTTTCCTTTCAAGGTAGTTTTAAACATTTTAAAAACTACGTACTTGGATTTGGAATAGTTTAAGACTAATCTTTAACACCTTTCAGTTGCAATTTATTGCTATGATTTCTTAATCCCAAAGAAAATCTGAAACATGGGTTTCTTTTTGAGACAGAGGGAGTATTTAATAAACACTTGAGAGTAAAAGTTTGACCATAGCCGCCTCTAATAAGCGGTGACAGGACCCGCTTCTAATAATGAGCTCCACCCACGGGAATAGGTTCCCCATCCGAAAGTTACCGACTCGATTCTATGAAAGACAACCCGTACCCGACCAATGGTCGCTGGAACGTTCGACCGAAGGTTGCTCGAATGTTCGACCATCGGTCGCACACTTAACGACAGGAGGGCGGGCGGAACGCTACAGTGTCTCTGACTGGCGCATGCGACCTCTGGTCGTCCGCGAGTTTCCGGGTCCATTGAACCTTTGGAGGAGAGAGCCAACTGCGCTCACTTTTGCAGAGCAATTTCGAGCTCAGAAAGCTCCGAGACTCATGGCGCCACTCAGTCAACTTGCTCCGAACTTGTGTCTATTTTCTACTTAGATTTCTAGGTTTAGATTTTTTGAGTGTGTGTTTGGATTTTCGGTTCTTTGGTTGATTCTGTGGCAATTTTGAGCTTCTTTGAAGCGACCCCGGGATGGTGTCGAGTGTTGTGGAGGATGTGGACGCCTCCAAGGGCATCTATGCAGTGTGTGGACAGCTCTGGTCTGGTAAAAAATTCGAACTCTCTTTGGTGGAACAATTTTTAGCTTGTTTCGTGGTGTGTGGATGCTCCGGAAGCGTTTCGAAGATTTGGAAGAATGTGCTTGTTTGCAAGAATTTGAGGTTTCTGTAGAATTTTTCTGTTAGCGGAGAATCGAGAGTTGAAAGCTTTGTAGACGTTCTGATCTTCGCATTCATGTCCCGGTTTTAAGCTTATGGCGTTAATATAATTCTTGTTTTCTCGTTTTAGGCTCTTTAAGTCGTCAATATAAGCGCGTCCTTGTAGTGGAAAGAGTATCGTAAGAATAATACTGTTTATTGTGGACAACGAACTAGAAAACGGAAAAATATATGAAAAAATAATCTGAGACTATTAAGTTGGCGGTGGCCTCTGTGAATGGGCTGTTTAGCGTAACCTTCTTGATTCTGAGCATTTTTGGAGCCGCTATCTACGTAGTGTTTCTCTCCATGAATGGAATAGAAGGGCTTACATGTGCATATTTGTGACTGCACTCGTTAGTTATACTCCACCAGGTTTCTTCGTTTCCTAGAACTTGAACTCGTGTTGATCCTAGCGATTTTGTAACATTTTGTAAGGCAGAGGATAGTCTTTCCGTTACTTTAAGCATTTAGCCAATATGTAGGAGTGTGCTTTCATTGGGAGGTCACTCCTCAGAGCTTACTGGAGAGCTTTCTTTTGGTAGTACAAGAGCCCAACTCTCTTGAGATCAAAGTATTCTCTCTCAATGTATGAACATCGTATGCAATCATTCAGACATGGGAGGTTGTAGAACACTATTAAAGGATAGTAGACAGTACCTTTTTTATTCAAAGGTGAGGGGCCTTAGCCGTTTAGGCAAGTCATTCTTAAACTCAACTTGCTACTTGAATGCCAATCGAATGTATGAATAGATCAGTTGTTGTTGATAAGAGGGCTCAGTTAACAGGAGATGGGATGGGATCGGCTCCTTGATGGTTTTAGTATCCTCTAACTTGTTTAGCGATGGATTTTATTTGATCCCAATATTGGGCTCGTGTGCCCAAATCAGACATGGTGTTGGGTTCTTGTCGCAGCATTAGCAGCAAAACGATTTTGGCTGAGCTTGCTGTTTTCCATTGGTTGTGTGACCTTGCCAATGTGCACAAGCTGCCAGTGTTTTAATTAACTAATGTTCCATTTGTCAAGGATGCTTGTCCTGACTTGAATTCATGATTTTTGTGTACAGTGGGTCGCCGATACAAGCTGCAAGAACATGTTGGTTCAGGGTCCTATGGGGATGTGTGTCGGGCAGTGGATCTAGAGTTTAGCCAAGTCGTTGCACTGAAGGTGAGATTCTAGAATCTTTCTCTACGAAAGTACATAGTTCCACTTATGAGGAGTAGAAGCGGAAGTTGAATTGTAGTAAATGTAGAGTTTCAAGATGAAAATGGAGCTCAAAATAAAGTGAAGTCAAAGATGGCTGTGATTTGGGCATACTTTGATAGGGACTATGGTATGCATAAATGATGTGCCTGTGAGACTTGAGAATGAGTTACTGTATTGAGTATACCAATGGAGATTACATGCCTAGCCATACGCGTTTGATTTAGTATCAATGTATATGCTTGACGTCCCTGTTCCTTTTCATGTACAACAGAGGGTGCCAGATGTATTCTTTTGCCAAATGCTTGCCAAGCGTGTGCTCCGTGAAGTGTGCATAATGCGGCGTCTCATCCACCCGTATATTATCTCATGTAAGCCATCATACTGGGAACAGTACACAATTGAAAGCAGTGGATGTCTTTTACCGCCTTTGCCCATGATGTTCAATTATGGAGATAATTTCTAATCTTTATTATCGTTGGGTTAATTGATGTTCCTTTGATATGCCTTGACAGTAACGGACGTCTTCACGTCGAAGAATCTGGAGAAACCGGACTCAACGGACTTGTACATCGCCACTGAATTTGCCGAACGGTATGCAGAGTATTCAAAATTCGCTGCAGTTGCAAATGTTTAGACGTGCTTTGCAAGCAAGGGTTTACAGTCCAAAAATTAGGCTGTTTCAGGAACTTTTAGACAGCACCGTACAAGTCATTATTCTTCATTATTAATGTGCCTATGGTTAGACAGATCATACGGAGGTCTCCCCTTGATTCACAGGGATGGCCTCAATGATTTTCGCCGTGAATGATGCGAAAATTCTTTATCTAATACTATCTACCCTGTTATATTTCCTTTTAGACCGGCAGTGTATGTTGAATTCTGATCATCTTTTTGAGTTGGAATGGACTTACAAACATCTTGTCTTGTGCTGAGTATTTGCAATTGCGTGGGTTGTGCATAGTGGGGATATGTATCATCAAAGGGAGCCAATGACAGCCGAAACCATTCGGACTCTCGTCTGGCAGCTCCTCGTGGCTGTTAACTTCATGCATTCCTGCCATGTGTGGCACAGGCAAGTGATTGTGTTTTCTGCTGAGAACTTTGTCTCAAATGTATATAGCTATGTCTTTCTGAAAACATCACTCCTAGGACCCCCGGTATTCTAGGAAACCTAGATGTGTTAAACTTCGCCAATTATAATGCCATTTTAGGTAATTCCTAACATAAGTTCTGCCTATTGCAACGCTGCTAGATCTTCTAGAATACCTTTGAGAGTTGGGGTTTGCCAGTGGTATCGTGCTGCTAGGTCGTGTACACATACCATACCTATGACGTGGGAATGTTTTTCTGCGGCAGGGATATCAAGTCCGAGAATGTTCTCTTGACAGGAAGTTTGCAAGCGAAGTTGTGTGATTTTGGGCTTTCGCGATCGGCCCTTGAGGTGGGTTAACTCTTCAAGGTTTTCTCAGAGATCTTCCCTTGGATTCTCCTGTTGTTGCATTTTGAAAGCATGCTCAGGTTTTGTGTATTCTCATTTAGTAGTGCTGAATTTGTTCAAAACTACTATGAATGAGGAAATGATATTTCCAGTTCATGCTTCCATTCAGACTTCAAGTTACATGGATGCAAAACCGACTTCTGGACGAAAGAAGAAACCGGTTCTTACCAGACAATACACCAAGACAGTGAGTGCATGACTTTGAGATTCAGAATCTGAAGTAAGTTTTAATTCTGTTCATGTGGAGATGTTCTCCTAAACTTACAAATGTCTACCTCTCTTTGTCCAGGTTGTTACCCCAAGCCATCGTGCACCCGAGGTCGTCATGTCACAAGGGCAATACACATCTGCCATTGATTTGTAAGTTCAAACCTGGTATTTGTTGTGTCTATCAGCTTTCCGATGACATGCGGTATTTGGAGAATCTTCTCTTGCTGTGCTTGAATTTAATTGTTAAATTCAAATGCCACGCGATACTTGGAAGTGTTGGTCCAGATGATAGTTAGTTTGTCTTTCCGTAGCCTTCTTTAGTTACACCCATTGTTGACAGCGACCACGCTTTTGTTCCTTTCAGAGATTCCTCTACTCGTTTGAAAATCTAATTACGTTGTCGTATGTTAACTTTACCTCTTCTACTTTATGTTCCTCTAAATTTTGATTTCTTTAACAACTAATAAGTGTGTTTTGTGCTTAATTTACTGCAGGTGGTCGGTTGGTTGCATCTTTTGGGTATGTTCGTCGAAATTAACCGGTCTCCCTGATCCAGCATATTCCAGAGATGTGGTTCAATGTCTTGTCGTTGCATAGAGTGGCAGCTTAGGTTGTGGAAGTTTTGAACATGCAGTTTCGAAAGCTTGATCCTTCGTTGCCTTTGGTTTTGTGAGTTTGTCGAATCTTATATGCTTTCGGCGTTATCACGTGAATCAGGAACTCCTTGTGCGGGAAAGCCATCCTAATCACCGTGGGCCATTGACGAAGCCCCTTTTTGGTGTACGGTATGATTCTGGTCCGGTTCTCTTTAATATGGAGAAGACCTCAAAATCGTTCTAAGCTTTTTTAGTTGTGACTGTGTCCAGCTTTCTCTCACAGTGTTTCGTTGGGTAATGTTCTGCATTCAAGGAAATGACTAATTCTGATCTTATTCTTTTATTAAGACGTATTTTGCTACCCTTCCCATCTCTATGTTTGTTCTACCCCACCTAACCCTTAAAAGGACAAACCAAGCCTGAGGCATGTCAAAAGTCAAACTTGAATTTCACATAGTTCTTGATTTTAAATGTCTTTAAGCTTCACTAAGAAAATGTAGCTCTAAGAATTTATTTTTATTCCATTTTATTTTTGTTCAAAATTGTTAAAATTGTAATTTTGTGCCACTTTTGAGCGAGGTTAAGGAATACACCAATTATACCATGATGTTTATCACTATCATCTCTATTTTTGCCATTTCATACTATTTTAAGCATTTTGTAATTATTATGATTTTTATAAAGCAATTGCTTTTTAAAATCAATTAAAATCCATTTTAATAATTTTAATGATGAGAAAATGAAGTTAAATTTTGGGTATATGTGAAAAATATCAAATTTTTGAAAGGTATGTTTTAGTATAGAAACTAATGAAGTTTGACTAGCATGAGCATGGAATGTCCTTTAAAGGTTAACATTGCTATGTTGACATGAGAATGTAGGGGAGAGCCAACTACTCCTTTAAGGGGTGAATCATATAATAGCGATATTTCTTCAGAACTACATGAGCAGGTACCACCTATTGAAGATGTTTTTGTTGCATTGTGTTGGCTTGCTTCTAATTGAGTAGATGCCTCTAGATGATCTTGCTCAAAAGAAATTGAATTAGTCTCTTTCTTTGAGCATTGGTTTTGCATGTCGTGTTTTTAATACCCCCATCTTGTGGCCTTGTACTTATTGTTGTGGTATACTACAATATACTATTTCATGTCATGTAGGAACATACTAGCTTTATTATGCACTTTCCATTTTAGTGGCTTAGATATATGGTCTTTTGGTTATTTTAGTCCTATAGTATGCTAGCTAATTTACAATCCACACTCTTGGTTGCTTAAATTATCTTTTTCTAACAATAACACCCCATATTACAGTTGGATGTGATTTTCAATGTCATTGGCACACCTTGCTGGAAAGATATTGAGAGTGTCCCTAGTGAACATTGGCGAGCATATTTGAAGAAGGTACCTGGAAGGGTGAGGCTTCATTATCCTATCCATCCATCTAAAGATTTTTAAATAAGTATAAAAATTTCCTCTAAAATTTTTGGGGCACACATTTGTTAAGGTTGAGTCTTGGTTTGACAAGGTTTGACAACGGTGATGAATGACTCAACAAGAGTCTTAGAGGTTGTCAGGCCTTTGTTGAGTCTCTAAGAAGCTAAGAAACCCAATTGGGATTTTAGTTCTTTTTTAGTGGTTTTGAGGAGGTGATATGTAGACTTTCAATTGTCCAATATTATTCATTTTTTGACCAACACTTGCAATGTTCTTTGTTGATTCTAGTGATATTAAATTTGACCCTATTTGAATTATTTATTTCACAATATTATCAATCAAATTTGTCAATTTAAAACCATGGATGACAATAAAACCTTGATGGGTGGGTGGGGGGCACTTTCTCAAAACTTTCTTAGATGTATGTTTTCTTGGGGTAATTATTTGTGTATCTTATTTTTTTCTCTAAATTTTTGTCATATACACCATCTTTAGGTATTTGTTACCTAGATGTGGAGGTCCAAAAGTGACTGTGATAGATGGCTTTTCAGATCACTATAGAAATGAAAAATGCACCCAATTGTCCAAAAATCAAATCCTTCTTGGCAAAGTAGGTTGGTTATAGGTCTTGTCCTTTCAAGGTTAAGTCTTGTTTGAAGCTAAGAAAGAATTGGACTTTTTATAGAGTTGTACGAGGAGTTGTATCAGATGTAAATACCATTTTCAAATTTGTCAAGATGGGAGATTATATTTTAGTACTTTCTTTCAATCTCTGTTTTTTATTCCAATGCATTGACAAATGTATGTGTCCATGCCTTTAGACAGGAAACATCGTGAAACGACTGTCGGGCTTAGTTGATGACAATGCACTAGACCTCCTACAACGGTTGTTGACATTTGCTCCCCAACGACGTTGCACTGCAGAGGAGGCACTCAATCATACTTATGTGAGTAGTCTTACTTTTGTACCCTAATTGCCTTCACTGGAGTAGGAGGCTATTTGTCATAATATATTTTCTTTGTGCACTAGCTTAGTGCTGCATCTACAAATATCCTAAATGCTTTGGTAGAATGACTTTGTTTTCATTGAGTGACCTACACCACAAGCGAGTGACAAAGCAATGGCTTTAAAAATGTAGAGAGTTACGATGTTTGATGAGAATGGGATGTGTTTAGGAGCAATAGTAGCACATCCAAGGCCCATTATTCCAAAGAATGAATTTCTTTTAGTATATTGTGGTATGTGGTTATAGAAATATTTGCATTTCAAGATTGTGAAATACAACTTTTCAATCTATTAGAATTATATTGAATATTGTACTGAGGATTTTATGCAAAGATGCATGTGAAAGTTTTTCATTTTATTTTGGGTAGAGGCACTTGTGATTTGCTTCTAGTTTAAAATTGGGGAATGCGCCTAAGAATTTTAATTGGGTTTTGTAAGCGTGATGGTAGTGAAACAACAATTGTCTAATACAAATCCAATTGTGGGCATATTTTTTCGACAAATCTAGCTTATTGTGTCGTCTCATGCCTGTGATCTGTTGCAGTTCAAGGGTATGAACAAAGCGCTGGAAGTCTGGCCAATCCCAGGGATTGAAAGATCACTCTCGACTCTGCCTGACCATCCACTCTGGAAGATCTCCGAGCCTGCTGTCGCCCTTGGCCTACTTGAGGTGACTTTGTATTCCATATGCTGAATCCAGAGTTCACATTCTCTTTGTCACGTACTCTTTGGCAGGACGGATAAAGATTAGGATAAATTTCGTATTCGTTTAGCCCCCAAGACTGTTAGTTTCATGTAATCATTATTGTCTCATCCCAGAGAACTTGGTTTTCATGATGACAGAAAATACTTGTTGCCAAACTTGCCAAGTGCGACCAAATTTACAAGGCTCTCTTCTAATGGTTGTGTGTATATCTGCAGAGGGAGTTGGAGATGTCTGCAAACCATGATGATGGCGGCAAAATGGAGCTCGAGCATCTGCTTCAATGTGAAGTGGAGCAGCAAAAGATGCAGACCAATCTACGGCGAGCTTCTCTTCGTAGTCTTGCCAATAATGGACTGTTGAATCGTTCCGTTTTGCCATCCAATGCTGTTTTGAAGGTACTAGAGCTTCCATCCAATGCTGTTTTGAAGGTACTAGAGCTTCTTTTGCTAGTAAAGTTCGGCTCGGGGTACTTTCAAGACCGAGAGGAAACAAGTCGGCTGTCATTGTTCATCTATGTAATAATTATTATCTCGTGAACCTCTAAGTACCCAACCTCAAATACAAGATCCATATTTGAAGCTAATATTCAATTATATTAACTTCCAAAACATTTGTCTGATGTTCAAAATTGTAGGGTAGGATTCTTTTTTTTATTGAGACATTTTGTTACCTTCCTTGAAGCGTCTTAAGTGATTTATGTCAAATCCGATTGATATGAAAGCCACTTTTGACCATGTGGACACTTGGGGGTTAAAGGATATCATGTGAGACAGTATACATTAAATAACAGTTTAATAACGTATACTGCCCGTTGGTCAAATTACTGATAGCACTTGACCTCATATAGGTTGATTGTAATCTCGCGCTGTGGCAATGTAATTCTGAGATCGTGATAATTCAGTTGATATCGCTCATGGCTTTATGGTGTGTGCTTGGACTTCACATGTTTTGAAGCAGCCACCACGTGAAATCCCGCTCTTCCCATGTGCAACATCGCGGGCTACTCACAACTCTACTGAATCAATGAGCAATCAATCCGAGTCTTGGTCTGTAGAAGAGCGTCTGTACCAAACTCAGGGTGAACCAGCAAGGGGGTCTAATGATTCAGAGATCTCTCAGGAATTCGGTCAGCCAACAGGGTTTGCATCTGCTCTGGAAGGAAGCTTGCCTTACAGAAGTGCTTCTGTCCAAGAAGTCGAACCGCCTCCTGCGAAGCGGCCAAGAAAAATGATGATCAGGTACTTTGCAACTTCTACATTTGTTTTTGGCCATAGTGTTGTAGATCGCCAAGCATTGTGTGAAATTTATATTTTCTTGCAAACAATAAGGAGACAATGGAAGCTAAGAGATCATTTCACACCAAGATGTTTTGATATTAACTTCTGCATGCACTCTTAAATTTAAGATATGGACGTTCTCTAGTAGAATTGTACACAACATAACAAATTGTTGAGGATCTCCATGTAGCATACAATTGTTGACTCTGGTGTTTGAAAGAGTCCAGTATACTCCTGCTATCACTTTGTTGTGTTGGAAGAAGCTGATTAAAAATTTGATAAAAGAGGTGGCCAAGTGTGAATGGTTTGGGTTATAAGACTTGGAGCTTCATGTCTATATTTGTTTACTTATTTGATGTGATGTTTCAATTAATCATTGTTATGAAACTATAGACTCCATAGGAACCAATTTGTAGTGTTCACAAGTGGGCATTAGGTGTGAAGGGCATGGCATGTCTCATAATCTTGTGCTTTAGCATTATGGTGTCCTTTTGGGATCCTTGATTGAGCATGATTTTGATTGGATCAAATCATTGAGGTTATATCTCTTAATGGAAACATCTCTTGTCACCTCCTCATCTTGTTGGCTTGTTATTTCTCTTAAGAAGACTCTACTTTCACATTGCTTAGTTTATTACGCATGACTTGGAATTGACTACATTACTTTTGTTGTGAGTGCAGGCAAGGTTCCTTGCGCTTTGAGTTGAATTGTCCTGACATAGAACCCATCTTGCGACAAGGAGAAAGAATAGGTGACACTACATTGTCCAATTCTGGTTCAAGAGCTCGAAAAGGGAAAGGTTAGAGTGTCACTATTTGTGAGAATAATTGGTCTGTGGATTTATCATTTGTATAGAATAATGTACTTTCCTACCTTCAATTGCTTCATTAAATCTATATTATGCTTTTACCTAGGAGGTTATTTTCCCTTCTTTCCTCCTGTCTTGTTAGGGATGCAATGTGTTTGTAGTGTTTGAGAGAGTTCATGCATTTAACAAGTACTTAGCTATACTTTGAAGATTTTTTGTCCTTATAAACTTAGAATGAAAACAGTGTATTAGTGGCTCACTATTAGAGTATCAACCTACTTGAACTTTCTTGCATCATTGTAGATGTAGCTTTTTTTCAATTCAAGGCCTCCTCTTCTTTGGGCCGTACCAATAAAGCAAGAACATTTCTTGAATTTTCATTGTTGTTGACTTTTCATTCTTGGTGTATTTTTGTTGCACTTGTGTTACTTTAAGTTAGTGTTCTACCAAAAGTTGTACTAAATGTTTTGATTGTAATTCATCCCTAAAGTCTCAATGTCCCCTTGAAGACAAATTGAATTTTGGGTAGGTTCTTATGGTCTCAATTTTCATTGTGATTTTTGAAACTTGTTTTGAAGATATGAAAATACATCAATTTTGTGGGAATATAATTTTTATTTCAATCAATGCCCAAGAGCAAAGTTGTATATCCTAAGCCTAAACAGGGTTTGTTAGGGAGCACAAAAACAATTATAAAAAGTCAAAGTAAAATTTTCAAAATTTTGTTTCTCATTGGAAAAATTTGATTTATTCTATTTGGACTAGTGATGAAAAAGTTATGGACAATCTTGTTTTGGGGGCAATCTAAACATCTTCTTGAAAAAAATAACTTATAGGACTCACTCTTTAACGCAATTTTCACAATTTAAAAAAATATATAATTTGATATGATTTAATTTGTTTGCTAGAACAATCTTGTAGTTGGAATTATTTGTTATGTTTAATTCCATCTTAGAACTATTAATGATTTTGTTTTTCTTCCAATCTCATGTCTACTTCTATTTACTAATTTTTTAAAGAATGAAAATCAAGTATTAAGTTTTTTTCTCCTAGACTTTCAACATAAATTTTTTGAATTTATGAAGGATTTTCACTAACTGTAGACTTTTTAGTGATTTTTGGTTTTAGTATGGGGAGATGTACAATGCCTCTTTATATAATAACTTTAGGATATAACTTAGAAAACTCATTTTTTCATCTGAGATTAGCATCAATTTGTTTGTAATGGACTAAAATATCAAACCTATGAACTATTAAAAATTGTTTTCAAACAAACTATTTGCTTCCCATAGTATTACGTTTGTGACTTATGACCTATACTCCATCCCCATTTGTTGTAGCTTGTACAAATTTTTTTATATTCTATGTAGAAGGAGCTCCCATGTATGCTTTTGTTTACAATTCATGCAAATACAGTTTATACTTAGGTGTCCAATTGAGCATTGGGTTTCAAATTTGAGTGGATGAAATTGTTAGAATTCATCCAATTTTTTTTCAAAGTAAGATGATTTTGTTACATCTAGATGAAAAAAATGATGTTTCATCTATATTCCATATACTTTAGGATGAAAATACATGAATCATTCTAATCAAGGGTGCAAGTTATTCCACGTTGATAAAATGAAAATAATATGATTGTTTTTGCTTTAGGCTCTAACAGAGCAACAAGTGTTTAGGAAGAAATTTTGAGCCAAATTAGTCTACAGTTGTATTTTTTTAGTATGAATTGTTTTTTCATTACCATTTTTAGCTTTTCTTTTGTATTTTTATTTTACATGGAAAGTATTCTTATGAACTATTGATTTACAATTTACCAAAAAAAATTCTATCCAACAATTTCAATAAATGAATCAAGTCATTATAACAATACTTAATCTCTGACTTTCTTACCTAGCCTATGAAATTGTCCTAAGATATGTAGAGGCAACTAAATTTAAGTTTACCATTGCTTTAATGGGCTCGCTATTCTTTTATCTGTCAAGTGTCCTAATATGGTTGAGATTTGATCAATTTGCTAGAAGAGCCCATCTTGCATTTGGAGAACCAAATAGGAAAGTTTCCCAGTTCCCAGTAGCATTGGTTAACAATGTAATGACCACTCACCATACTAATAATGATATTTAGTGTTAGAACATCTTCAATCCAATCTTACTCACCCTCAACAATGGTGTATTGCCGTTGTTCAATAAAAACGTGGCCCCAATGGAATTATTATTGCACTCATCACCTTTGCAAGCTTTACAATACTAAGCTTTAGCTCAACAAATTCATGCACTTTTGTTGTGCCTTCAATCCTCCTTTGCACTTCAACAATTAATGCAATCATGGCAACAATTAAGCTTAGTTCTCATGTTCGAACTCATTATAGAAGTAACAATGAATCATGAACAAGCAGCTCAACTCTTCCACTCACTAAAGCAACCATTTTGCCTAATCAGCCAAGTAGAGTTTGTGATTGGGCCTATGGATTGAGGCACAACAAATTGCAATGCTTTTGTTAACTTTGAGGCTTCTTGAACTAACCCAGAATACAAAGATATAGTATTGAATCACATGGTTTGGACTAAAGATGCTCTTATCTATTCTAATTGATTTTGAAAACAAGATGCTAAACTTGTCTTATGAAGTGGGCCATGTAAGGTAAAAACATAGAAATTTTACCGAGGAAAAAATGCTTGAATTTTTCATTTGCCACATTTGATAAATTTGCAAATTTTGAATTCACATTTGCTATCAGAGACCCTAAATTAGATGAGAGAGGTCAAAAACATAACCTAAATACTTGCCTAAATACAACACAAAATAGGGGATTTTTAAATTTATTTTTAGCCCTAGGGATGCAAAATTCATCTTGTTCATTTGACTTTGTAGAATAGTTTTAGCGTTTTTCATTTTAAAATACTATGAGTTTTTACTACCTCTTTGAATTTAAATAGTATATAGTAAACTTGCCAATCACCACATAGACAAAATTCAAATCCTTCTCCACATAAATGTAGAGACTTGCATATTTTAAATTTGGCATGATTATTAAATGTCATGTTAAGATTCACCCTTGAAAAACAAAATGCAAAACAAATTCTTCCTACAAATCTTATTGCAATTTAACCCCTAAAGTTTGAAGGCCTTTTTTCCATCAAAACCTAGCCCAAACTGCCATTTCTATTGCAAGCGGAAAAAAACTTTAAAATTTGGCATTTTTGCATATCTAACCGTAGGATCTTGTACTACACTAGTATAAAGATGCGTGGAAAAAATTTCAGAAACTTTGACCTTGTAGATTGCAAGCTATTTGCATTTAAAGTGAAGAAAACAAGTTTATTTAATACCTTGATTGGCTAGATTTTTTTACTTTGAATCTTCTTAACTTAAAATTTTTGAATTATTGATTTTGATAATATAATTTTTTATGTTGAAGAATGAGTTGAAACTCTAGGATAAAAAATCTAATAAAAAAACACTTATTTTTCACTCAATAAAAGATTGTTAAGTAGAAGTTTGAAGGAATAATTAAATTGTTAATGGCTCTAAGATGGAATTTAAACACAATAATCCCAACAGTGAGATTGTTCTAGCAAACAAACTTAATCTTGTCTAAATATTTTTTTTTGAAAAATTATAAAAATTGCATTCACAAATAGATTCTATAAGTTATTTTTTCCAGAAGATGCTTAGATTGCTTGAAAAACAAGATTGTCCATAACTTTCTCATCACTAGTCTGAATAGAATGAATCAAAGCTTCCAATGTAGACAAAAATATAATCTTTGAGTGAGAAAAAATTTAAAATTAAAAAAGTCCAATTTTTATTTATTTATTTGGACTACCCCTTGAGTTGCTTTTTGGACTTATTGTGGCATAACTTTTGTTTTTGGGCACCAATTGAAATAAAAATTATATTCCTTGAAAACTAATCTGATTTTCTATCTTCAAAACAAGTTTCAAAAAATTATATCACAAAATTGAGATCACACTAGCCTATCCAAAATCTCAAGAGTTCCCCATGGGGACTTTGGAACTTTAGGGATTACATGCAATGCACTTGAAATCTAGTGAAAAATTTCTTACAACCCTTCATTGCATAGTGTGTGGTCATTAAGCAATGACACAAAATTTTGTTCCCATCACAATTGAATTGGTAGTTAAAATGTATGGTTATTGTGCACTAATTGGCAACAATTGGTGTCCGGTTCTTGGATGGGTGTGGTGAATGGTTGTTTACCTTAAGGTGAAAGCACCCAAAAACATCAATTTAAGCAAATCAGCATAGTTAGAGGCATATTTTTCTAAAAATAATATTTTTATAGTGTATGCAAATGAAAAGCATGAATATTTTTAAAAATTAGATTTTTTGAACATTGTATGTAATTTCTATGATTTTTCAAAGTGTTGGCTGTTTAGACCACTGAAACTATCTCATAGGTGCCCCCAAAACTAAACCCAGTAAAAATCAACTGTTAGCAAATTACACTCAAATATGTGTCCTTCGAATGTGTTGACCAATTAATGTTAAGCATGTAGAGGACACATTCACCAAAGTCTATGGACATAATTGGGTAAGTATAGAAACAAAGAATAGGAACATGTGTGGGAATGGATGTTTCTACTTTAGATGTCTATTCTCTTGGTAAAAACTTTCATCACAAGTCACAATTTATAGCATTAAAATAAAAAATCATTTAGTGTAGGTGACACTAAATAGCATTATTAGTGTGCCCGTACGGGAAACCCGGCGTTCTTCGTCCATTGGAACGACGAGGACCTTGAATTCTGTTTTGCGCAGTCAAAGAGAACATTTGCCAACATTCGCACTTGCTGCCGTGAACTGAGAAACTGAAGTTTAAGCATGAAATTTCCACAGAATTCCTCTGCAGAATCGCCATTTCTGCGGAATCTCACTATTCTCTTGGAATGTAAAGCGAGCGTCCCTTGCTCTCTTCACCATCACTTCAATTTTTGTGCAGAAATCGAAACTGCCCTTTGTGCGTGCTTTCGGCAACCCAAGTCACTTGCGCGCATTCGTTATTGAGAGTGATCATGTTCACAGACCACACATCGACGAGATTTTTGGTTGAGGGCAGGCCATGGACGGGGTTTGAATCGTGATTAATTTATTACTTCATCCGAGTCGACGCAGTCAGGATGCAAGCGCCCAGTGCAAGTTCCATTTCATACGGTCTGAAACATCAGGTATGGCATGAAGAATTCCTCAATTGAATCGTGTTATCAGAGGGGAGCCGCTGTTGGTTATCGAGGGTTTCTCGTTCAATGCAATCGAAACTATCAATTCGTAGTCATGAATGGCTTCTGTAACTCCGAAATTGGAACTCTGCGTTGGGTTGGTTTTTTTTTGGTTCTCATGCTGGATTTGATCAATTGGGTCAATCCCTGAAGGTCTACTCAAGGATTTAGAATGGAAGTATGAATAATTCAGATGTGTCGCTGGAACCAGTGAAGAGAATTGGACGGGGTGGTCGATATGAATACTTAAATTGGACCAAGAATTCAAAAGATTGTTCTCTTATGATTCAGTCAAAACTGCTGAAAAAACAGATGAGGTTCCATTTGGACTCTCTGGTTCTTTAGGGTTTAACTCCAGTGGTCAATTGAAATTGTAAGTTGATAACGTTGGCACAGATTGTTCTCAGTGAAGTTGATTTGGTGTTTTTAGGTGTTCGTTAAGTTCGTTGCATATCAGGCGAACTGGTGACCTTGGGGGCTCTAATCGCTTGTATACTTGTAATCGCATGTATCTGGTCGTGTGCAGTAGAATGCGAGAGTGACATTAGGGTTGTAAGAGTTTGTGATTCCAACTGCACATTTCTGTTGTTTGTTTCCAAATCCGACTTGCGAGATTTTGAGTCCTGGAATTTTGTTAAAAGAGTATTCCCCCCTCGTTCAAATTGGATTCCTCAAATCGCCTCTATTCTATTGTTGGAGCATTAGTCTTGAGCTTTGACACCCATATTACATTAAACATGAATTTGTTTGTGCATTTGACTTGCTTACAACAGCGTATGTGCTCGATTTCCTTCTTTCCAGGCAAGATGTATCTCCGCTCAAACAGCCGATAAGGAAAACAACCGATGGCTGGTTGGTACCCTGAGCTTGCGGTACGAAAATGAGGTTAGTTTTTCCTTGTAAATTCACTTCAGAAACTCTGTTTTTGTGATGATCTTCCTGGAAGTAAGAGAAGGTTATGTTATAAGTGAGACCCTCGGTCCACTTCAGTCTGCTTCAGTTTCACGGTAGGGACACTACTTTTAGGATAGTTCCTATGATTTCAGTCTTTACTTGATCTATTAGCAAATAAAAGAGAATTCCACCACATCAAATAACGCTTTATTTGGATACTGTTTGCAAAAGTTATGAAGTTTTTACAGGTATAGTGGTAGTGGCCCTATAACCAACACTTGACAGACGTTGAAGTGGTCTACATCCTCTTATTCCATTTGTACAAATTGTCTAAGATTTGAGGTTGGAAAGTTTGTGTCAGTGGTGATTATGGGTGTCCCTAACTACATGACATCTTATATGGAGTGCTTGAATGTGTGGGCATGCTCTGTACAGGTTCATGTGCTTCATCTCGGAGAAAACTCATCCGAATTGGTTTGTCAAGGGTTATACTCGCACCATGATGAGATTTGGGATATTGCTGCCTGCCCATATAACAAGTCACTTTTCACTACGGTCTATTCGTCAGGTATCATCAATCAGAGCATGCTATAAATGAACTGGTCACCTGGATGACCAGAAATTTGCTCTTGGTTTTTTTGGTGCATTGTTTTATGCGGTAGGGGTGGGTTCTTTTTGGATTCTGCCCTTTGACAAGTGTATAGGCTACGGTAATCCTCTCGTCGAGAAGTCGAAACCGTCTGTCATGTTTGTCAATGAAAAGCTCATTTTTACTTCCTCATGGCAAAAATGAGAATCTGTGATGAAGATGAGAAAATGAGTCCTTGTATGTTTTGACCATTGAAGTGTGCTCACAAGCCAGAGATGTTGAGAACGTGATTTTCAGAAAAATTAGACAGTTTCAGTAAATTTTAGATAGTATCATAAAGAGAGTCGTCTCCATGACTCATGGGGACGTCTCCCTGTATATTATGGGGAGTCCCCTGCATGATCGTTGTGAGCACAGGGAAACCTCACCGTGAATCTTGGGAAAATCCGTTTTTGTTCTGGTCTAAAAGCCCCTAGCAACAAATATTATTTCTATAGTAGATTTTTTAGAGATTCGCCTCTGCACTTATATTTTCTGAGAAATATCCCTAAATTTACTGCGCAAGACTGATTGTAAAGGGCATGTCAGGTGTAGGGTGATGAAAATTATACAAGATCGTGATGTGCATGTTTGTAAGTGTATGCAACTCAATATTTTGACAAGATTTTGCATGTTTTTGTGATATTTCTGCAATTTTAGCTGGGGAGACAGGAACAGCGGTTTGGAAGATTCCTGAAGCACGAGGAACTAAATCGTCTGTTTTACCACTAGAAAAGGCTGCCTCATTGTCAGATGTACAGCAGCAATGGAAGTGGTATGTAACTCTTGGTTGTCAGACCTCGGAGTATTGGCATGGACAAAGGGTTAAATGAATCATTAGCCTTCTGAATGTCTGGGGAGAAGTCGTGGCATAAGACTTGTATTCTTTGAACTTAAGAAGAAAATTAGCTTGTTGTTATTGGTTTCCCTAAAGATGCATATCTTTTTATCAGTATTGTTAGGCACTTGGTCTGAACCACATTAGTTGCGCTCAATTTTGTCATGGTGGAACAAAATTGAAAAAATGAGATCTAGTACCCAATATTTGAAAGCTGTTGTCAGGAATTCCCCCGTGGGGCAATTAATAGAAGCTTACAGTTTTCTCTGGCCAACGCAATGAATCTGGAGAGTGGTATCCAAACCTGCTAAACCTCGAATGAATGTGATTTGATTGCAGTACACTTTGGTGGCCATCTGGCCAGCATCCACAAGTGGCAAGCGTAGGGACGGAGAAGCTTGTAGTGTGGAATGTGGATTCTCCACAGAATATATCACAGGTCTTTCTTCCCCCTTAACCTCTCGGAAAACACCCTTCAACCTGAACGTACCTGAGTACTGTGAGGGCCACTTTAGATTGAAGCAACAAGTTTGACGTAACATGGAATCCTATACCTTCTTTTGTTCAATTTTGGCTTCACAAGAATCCAAGTAACAAGAATGAGCATGAAGAGGGGACCCTTGCATGGATCCTATTATATTTGAGATAACAAGGTTTTAGGCTACCGCTTTGAGATTTAGCCACCTCAAAGTTACCTCAGAATGTCCCATAAGGAGTCATGAATGCAATGAGCCTTTAAAGCTTGTTATCTCACTCTTAGTTGCACATGATTTGGTTTAAATTTTTACCTGGTTTCTTTCAACCTGTGCAAGGCCTGTGGCTTTTCCTATTTGTGTTTTGAAAGATTAGCCATTTCGAAAGTTTTACAAAATCAGACATAACGATTGTCGTCCCTTTTTGGCTTCCCTCCAGGCATCACTGAGGGAATCGGGTAACATGGAAGTGGGCGCTTGGGACCCTCATGACGTCAACAATCTGATCACCGCCGCTGAGGGATCAATCCAATGCTGGGATCTGCGTTCCATGAGGTAAATTCCAACTACAGATGGTCATGTTTGTTAAAATGGAAAATTTCATAGGGTCCAAAATGTGACCCTCAAGTGCCCAGAGCTTTCAAATATATGATTGATGTAACATATGAGGTTGAGCTAGCCAATTTGAGGTTTTAGTTGGGCAGCTCAAAATTGCTCCAGTTTCATTTTTTTGTCAATTTCTTGCCGTGGAATTCTACCAATGTATTGAATGTGACCGTAAAGGTTGTAGATACTTAGTCCAAGACCTCAGACATTTGAAGTTCCATGTCGACTACTTGGTGAAGTAATAATACCTGCCAGAAAAATGCAGGTTTAGGGGTGTTTCGTATTACGATTCTGGCTCCCTTAGACATTGTCATTCATCTGTTCTGTTGATGCTGGTCTGCAGTTCCGCGACTAAAATTGAACAAGCGCATGTTCTTCAAACTCGCCACATTGATTTCAACCCACAGAAGAAGGACATCATTGTATGGTCCAAGTCACTCACTCTCCCCCTTGCAGTGTCGCAATGGTTTTCCTTTGTGTGATTATCATTAGCGCAGCTAAGAAGGTAATCCTGCATGATGTTGCTGAAAGTTTTATTGGCTGGTTTGGAAAAACATTGAGAAGTTCCAAGAACAAGGTTTCCAGTAAAACTATATTGTTTCAGGAACTTTTCAAAAAATAAAAATAAAAACAATGATTTCCTTAGGATGTTGTCTAAAAGTTCTAGAAAAAGTCGAATTTTACTGGAAACCCTGTTTAGGATGTTTACAAACAACCTACCACTACTTTTTTGACACATACATTTTCAATTGCCACTTGATTACAATTACTGTAGCAGTAATGACAATCTGCTCTTTCGAGAACGATTTTTCAAGGAAAATGCGGTGATGCTCGGAATCTGGTCTGAAATTAAAGTATTATATTATCACCAAAGTACTGCATCCGGACGATTGATTGTGTATTCAGCTTTTTATTTCTTTTATTGATTGCTTTTCACGCTAAATCCTGCAGCCTATGTTTAGAAAATCCTGGAATTTTGGTGAAGCAGGCAACCGCGGGGGATGACTCCTGGATCCGTATCTGGGACTTGAGGAAGCCAAGCAGTCCTTTGTACAACCTGCCTGGACATCACCACTGGTAATGCACGCCTATGATCCTGTTGGCATGTACGCTAGCATACTTCTTACAGAATGGATTTGACTCCACAATTGTGAAGTTTTGTGTATGCTTGAATGATACGACCAACTTGCATAACTGGAGCCCAACGAAAGAGAATAATGTATTCAGGGAAGCTTTTAACAAAATTGCAGAAGGTCCATCACGTACTTCTATTTCGTATATCTGATAGTATTGCATTCTTTCAAGATCACTATGCTAAGGGCACTTATTCCATGACTTGCAGCTGTTTTGAGTGGTTTCTCTTGTAAAAATGAATTTTTTTAATGGGGACCTCATTTCTTAGGGTATTCCAATCCACTTATTGTTTAATATCTTATGAATTAGTTTGAATCTTCAAAAATTTGCTCTTATAACCGAGCTTATAACAGTGGGTATGCTTTGACACTCCGTCAATTGGACGTTTTTGTATTCCCTTGATTTCAAACATGTACTTTTCAGTTAATACTTATGGCATGTTTATGACCTACCCACTGCAAATGGTCTCCCATGAAGATGGATTCAGTACCTTACATCTTGTACACTTGTTTAATCATTTTGTGCTCTTCTTTGTATTAAAAAAAAATTCACATCGAACGGCACAGGAACATGTGAGAGTACTCACGTGTTCATCATTTACATTTGTTGCAGGAGTGTGCGAGTTAAATATAATCCAAAGTATGAGGAGCTTCTTCTGGTACTAGATCCCCCATAACTGCCCTGTCTTCGTTTGGTATATCGGCTGTACTTGGTGCGGAGTAATGTCGCAGTGGGTTGAATGTTTCACACGTGATTAATATTGACTCGTATGTGTTCACTTGAGCAGAGTTCAGGAACGGATGCAGTTGTTAATTTGTGGCGCATCGTTGATGGCTCATTTCCGAAAAGGTCAGTACCACTGCCTGCCTCCTTATGGTCTTCTCTTTTCCAATTTGAATTAATTTGCAGTGTTTCTTTGCTGAATTTGGTGATTTAAAGTTTGGCCCCATCTGAGTAGTATCATCGAAAGGAGTCGTTTCGAAACCATGAATCCTTCGGCTTTTAGGAATCAAATCTCCTTATGGTTCTTGAAGTCGGCAAACGATCATTTCTGCCCGGGTTTTTAGATAAGTGAGTTTGTGGAAATTGCAGTCCTTCCGGATTACCAAGAGGTGCTGTGGACTCTCTGGTGCGCTCCTACACTGAGCATGAAGATAGCGTCTATGGTATGCACTTCTTATGAACCTCTACTTACATAAAACCGAAGTCTTCACCCTAGACAAGCATCTGGCAAAATGTTTGAATATTTGAATCAACAACGACATTCAAATATTCAAACATTCTACCAGATTAACTTGGATTGATTCAAATATTCAAATATTCAAACATTGATTAATCTGTAACTCCATCGGTTGTTATTGAGGACGGACTCTCTGCAGTGAAGTTTATAATCTGAACCAGCAGGGAATTGTTGACGATGAATGTGGCAGGAATCGCATGGAGTGCACTAGATCCATGGGTTTTTGCAAGTGTCGACTATGATGGACGAGTAAGTTTGACTCCTGCCTTTCTTTCTTTGATATCGGTGATCGAATACTCGGTTTTCCTATAAGCCTTGTAAGCATAAACACAGATTTCAAATTGCCTGGGCCACACAGGCTTTAAAGACAGACTAGACTGTCTACGATAGAGGCTGCTTTTGGTAAATCGACAGACAAAAGTTGACTGATTTACTTGAAACAAGGTTTCAGTTTGCCTTTGTCATCATTCTGCAAATTTGTGATTGTTGGACTCCTGTGATGTTCCAAAGATCGATAGGACTGTCTGACTGCTGGTTTGAAGAACTCAAGATGAATCCAGAATTCAAGCTATTTTCAGTGCAAACAGATTAGAAGACTACGAACTTTGATTTATCCTCGTCTACAGAAATTATGGTCTTCCAGTCAAATTTTCCAGCCTTGTGTGTGATTACCCTTTTCTAAGTTTCAGAATTGATGTGCAGGTAATGGTGGAGTCGGTACCCTTGTCAACTCGCAAGAAGCTCAAGGGAAAAAACTAGTGTCAAGTAGCTCCATGTGCGTTCTGTATGGTAAATTATATTTGTGATTTCAGAGATATCAATGGAAGGTAGGTAAGTTGTAGTGTATTGAGTGCACTGAGAATGGATACACTATTTTCAAATGGAGGTAGTATTAATAATGTGGTAGGAAAGGATACCATAAAATACCATTGGCCATGCAGATGGCTCTTGAAGTTCACAACCCAAATCCTGTCAATTCAATAAACAATTTTAGTAACCAGTTTGCAATATCCGACTGTACATTTCTTTGGGGTCATGTTTTGTCCAAGAAATACTCATTCATCCCAAGTAAGTCTTGGAATCTTCAAATTGGAACCAATTTGATGAAATTTAGATAAGTAATGTATTTCGTGGTGAAGGTCGGAATTCCCTACCAAACAACTAATTGAAGTTGGTGTATGTGATGTAGATGCTTAGAAATAGAAAGATTCATTTTTTTGGCTTAATATTGGTAATGTTAGTTCAATGCATTTTTTACACTATATAAATGCAAATGAATCTTAGTATGTTTAATTATTTAGTTTTTTTATTTGGTTGGGATTCAACTTAAAACAAAGATGACAATTTCAAAGAAGAAATATGAGGCCTCTCAAACGCTTTGATTTTGAATCCTTTCTATGTGACACAAGTATCTATCATTCTTAGGTTGATTGTATCATATTTGGATTGCAAGATCACATTTATACAAAAATGGTCATGTGATGACCAAAAATTTAAAAATATTCAAAGCTTTTTTACACAAAAATGGTCATGTGATGACCAAAAATTTAAAAATATTCAAAGCTTTTGTATGTAGAATCTAAATGAGAAGTTTTTTCAGTTTGTTGAAATTGCCTTATTTATTTATTTATATATATACTAGCGGTTGGCGCTTGCTATGCTATGCATTCATCATTAGATTTTTATTAGAATTTTTATGTATTAGATAGAGTGCAAAGCAACAATTTCAACAAATCTTCAAATAAAAATTACTAAAATCTTTATATAATTTTTGTAATAAATAAGCATATGCTAAAATAAACAATAGAAATTTAATGAATGATGAATGAAATACATGCAATGATGAATACGGTAAAAGATACATATATATATATATTAGAATGCATTAAAAATTTGACTCAATTGTTACAAACAATGGCAATCCAAATAGAAAAATTTAAAGGAAAAACTTGTGAGTCTCAAAAGCTTCGTGAATAATTTAATTGTTGTGAAATCCAAAATCGGTTCAATCTAATAAATTTCTCAAATCATTTGGTAGTAGCAATAGAAAATTGAAATCAGAAGCTCAAAGCTCACAAAAGCACAAAATCATAGAAATGCAAAAGAAGTATAAAGTCAAGAAAAGCAATGGAATTGCTACCTTTATAATATCACCATATTGATCTTCTTTAATATCATCTCAATTGCAACGACTATATTATTTCTATAATATCACCTTTTGTAAAAAGTGATATTACAAAGGTAATTGTGAATTGCTACTCTATTTCAGGAATATCACATTGTGTGAAAATATGATTTTTATGTATGCATGATTGTAAATATATTTATAAAATAATTAAAATAATTATTTTAAAAACTTATTGAAATCATTATCATGCATTCTATTCAAATATATTAAATTTTTACTAATATGTGATAGAATGAATGCATAGCATAGCAAGCATGAGCCCCTAGTATTAATGGTAGCATTTGTGATATTATAGAGGGACCTATGAATATGAATATATATATATATATATATATATATATATATATATATAATATAATATATATTATATAATATTCACGAACTCACTTTCTTTCAAAAATGGAGTTTTCTTTAGTATGCAAGAAGGTCACCATTACATAATGAAGGGGTCCTTTGAAGGTCTCAATTAAATTTTCTTGAGCATTTGTGGTATATAGGAATTATGTAAATTAGCTTTGAATTTAAAAGGCCATATAAAAAACAATAAAAGAAGGATTAGTCTGATTTCTATATTGTGACTCCATTGTTTTCTATTCTCCCACTAACAACCAATTTGATAATTTAAAAATTTGAATTCTTCAAATTTTAAAATCATTGAAATGTAGAACCTTGAAAATTCACAAATATGTAAATTTGTAAATTTTATGACTTTATAACTTTATGATTTCATAATTTAAAAAAATAATAATATTTAAAAAAATTAATTAATTGAAACAAAAATATATTCATTCTTTAATTTTTTGATATTTCATCAAATTATTTTTAATTATTGGATTAGACTAACAATTAAAATTATGTAACTTTCCAAAAAAAATATGTAGAGATACTAATTTTGTGCCCATGCTAATAAGAAGTGGGAAACATGAAGTTTGAAACGGCCTTTCAAATTTAGATGCTGAAATTATGGCGCGCCCTTTTTAACGTGCATCGGTGCAGATGCTCAAGGAAGAAACTTGGGAAAGCCGTCTTCTCCGTTTTTTGCTTCTTTCGTTGACGTCCACTTGTACAGATTCCTTCGGCTCGTTGCACACACCCAATGCTTAAGCTTACACAACAATCGTAGCCAGCATCACCGAAGACTACTGCACCATCTTCATTTCATCACCTCTGAAAAAAAATTTGAGCACTCGGGGGTGCGCGCGCGCGCGAGAAGAGTTGCAATTCTTCTTCTACATCTTGTGTTAGGGTTTCATGTACCGATGATAGCGATGGTGTTCCGACTTCTGTTTGCGCTCCTTCTCTTCTTGGCTATGGTCAAAGCGTCTTCCGTGCAAGCGATCAGCCACCACCACGGACCTTCTCCTCTTAGCGTAAGTGTTTGGCTTTTTTTTTTTTTTTTTTTTTTCATTCTTTTTGCGGCGTCGTGATGAATTCGTGTGACTCGGTGCCCGCTTTGGTCTGAATTGGAATTTCCGTGCCGCTTAGAAGTCGTGAAATCGTGAAATCGTGATTTCGGTCAGAGATTTTGAATTTGAACTTATGAGGGAGGATGCCAATTCGTTTTTGGAAGGAGGTGCTATCACTTTTGGGCCCATCTTCTAATTTTTAGAAAGAATTAGGGTATGAAAGATGCTCCTGTGGCATCTTCTTTCTTTGTACACATCTTATTGAATGTCGAGTTCGAGAATTTTGGAGGGAGAACCTGATGTCAATTACTTCAATAGAGTTTTGGTGTTGTCTCCTGGATTTGACACTTGTGAATGAACAAGCAGAAGTAGCGTGTTTTTGTGGCGCAACTTTTCTGAGTCGCGTTGACTATTCCAATCAAATGCTTTTTTTTTTAACACTTTGTTAGATGGGTGCAATTATTGAGGAACTTGAGGGTTTGTGTTGAACGTAGAAGTGATATGTCTGAGTAATATATTGGTTTAATCTGGACTTAAAACCCTTAAATTTTGTAAACTGCTGGAGGGAGCATTCGCTGGGTGCTTTGAAGGCTAAATCTGCCTGCAATTTGGTGTTGTTGCTGGATCTTGATACCTTGACTGTTATCGCCTTTGATAATTATGCACGCTAAGCAGGGTTTTTCTTTTTCGTGCTGTCATCCTCTCAAGTTTTTGCAAACATGTCTGCATACATGTTTTCCGTTGGTTGCAAAGTCTACAAAGTTATGTCTTCAACACTGATGTTATCACAAACTGGATGCTTGTTGTTTATCTGCAAGCGTGAGTAGATCGAGGATTTTTTTTCAACTTACAATATGAAAACTTTCATGAGTTCACAGTGGAATAACTTTTCTTTCCTTGTTTGCAGAAATGGCAGGAGAAAGTTTATCGTCAGCGGTTGTCCGGCTGTTATCAAGACATTGACAAGTAGGCAAGTCTGCAACCTGTTATTTTTCCCTTCTCATGGGCTTTATCTGCATTCTGAAAAAATTGTGAACACATGGTAGTAATTTGATTAAAATACGTGGAAAGTTTGTAGCTCTTGAATGTTCTGAGGTTAGAGGATTTACGGTTTGGGTTCTTTTATGTTTTGGCAGTGGATTGAGGGGTGAAGCGTGCAAAGCATCAGCAATCGACAAGGAAAACTGCGCTATGAAATGTCTGTCTCAAGCTTGCTACGAGTCAATCTATGGAACAGATCCAGTAAGTTATCAACATACTACAAATTCTAGGTCGCTTCTTGATTTGCATGACTAAATGTAGTAACTTGTTGATTGTAATTTGGGCTTGCTTTGAGCTATGAATTTGGATGAAGCTAGGTACTTTCGATTATTCTTTTTGCATAACAGTATGTTAAAAAGAATTTAAAACTGTTGTTGAATCTTATGTCGAGAAGGACTACGTTTCTTACGTCAATCTACAAACTTATAATGACAAGTTGGGTCCGGAGAAGGACTACGTTTCCAAGCTGAGTTAGGTGCCCTCATGCAAATATTTCCTTTGGCTTATACTAGTGTGACCACTACTAAGAACTCGATTTCTAAAGGTTTGCTAGTTGGTCTCGGTGCACTCACAAAGTGTTGCTCGTTGATCTCACCCATCCTGGGCAAATTTACTATTTTGAGTATTGTATTAGTCTTTGTGGGATCCTTCCTTAACCTTCAAGGGAACGGTCCACTAAATCACGTTCAAAAGGTCCAGCTCTTTTCTCTGAGCCTTGCAAGCTATTGACGAATTAGAAGCAGTGTTGATGTTTGCACTGATATCCAACTGACGACATGGTGGTGCGGCTGTGCAGTTGGAGGAGGGAGAATTAGATGTGAGAAGAGGACGAGAATTCAGATATTGCGTGCGGAAGTGAGACTCTTTTCTTACCTCCATTATTTCTTTGATCTCAAGAGGTCACAAGCTTGATTTCTTTGCATTTCACTCATTATATTTCAGCTGAACAAGCTTGAGGTTCTTTTCGTTCGAATCTTTTATAGGTATAAAAGCATAAATACTTACGTTGTTTCTCTGTGTTCTTTACTTTGCAGGGCAGAGGCTCGGAAGACTCATATTATGTGAAAGTCTAACTTGTGTTCGGTTTACCAGTTAGTGATACATGTGAGTTCTTAGCTTGTTTGTGTTTTCTCAGCAATACGTTTATAGTACAGCAATCTTTTAGTACAGCGTCCATACTCCATACCCGTATTCTAGATTATGAAATATATAAGTATGCCCCATGAGTGTATAGTAGAAGCTTGAACTGTGCAGAAAGTCGGGGACATTGCATCCCAATCAGAGGATAAGGTATGAGGTCCATAAAGCGCCCATATAACCCCTAAATGCCGAGGCACCAAATTTTGGTGTTAAAAATATCTTGAAGTTAAATAAAACCTCACCAAGGTGCTATTTTTAGTAGTTTATATATTTTAATAATTCTTTTTGAAGTCTAGTCTTAGCATCAAAAATCCGATTTTGAAAATGATTGATTGTGATTTTTCTATTCAAGGTTTTGTGCAAGGTTGTCCATTGCAATCTTGACTTTCCATAGTGTTGAGGGCTCTTGGAAGTGAACTTCAAATGCACTATATCTTAGAGAAAAAATCACATTAGAAATTCATTTAAAAAGATTGTAGAGTAGATTTTGAGAAGCCATAAATTGATTGGAGTTATGTATGATAAGTCTTAAATCCTTATATTTTTTGGGTGACCAATTTTTAAATTTGACATGTGAAAAGAAGATTGAAAGACTTTAAATTACTTTTGTAGTTTTAACACCATGATCAAATATTATAATCTTTCAATCCAAAAGTGGTATTGTTGTGGGTTTTTTTCTATGTGATCTTTGATTTCTCTAATTTGAATTTGTATGGCTTACAATTAAAATTAAATTGATACAAGTTATTAAGATGTTGGCTTTTGTTTAACTTAGAACAATTTTTTAGAAGCTCAAAAAAGGTCTTGGGCATTTAGAGATTAAGTGTTGAAATTGAATTGGGGGAGGTGAAACTTCTTGAAGTATATTTCAATAAATTTTCCTTAAAAGACAAATGGAATTGGCATCTAATCCAATTGAAGTTGTTTCATATTTTTTTGGAATTTTGTGGAATTAGTTATGAATTTTTGAAGTTGAAATGGTATAGGGCTCTAAAATCACCCACCTCTCCAAATGTACACTATTTATACATTGTTGGTACAACAAAAGAGCAACATGTACAAATAGTCTACATTTGAGGAAGTGGTGATTCTAGAGCTTGAGCTCTTTAAGAACCTCCTTTTTGTAAATCAAAAGAAAACAAAATTCTAAGTTTAGATCATGCTCTATGGAAAGTTTGAAAAGTTTGAAATGCTTTTCTATTATTAGTTTGAATGAACTTTATATTGTTGTACTCCTATCCCAAAATGATCTTGTTGGCCTCAATTTTTTGTCCCCAAATGATCTTCTTGTTGCACTTTGTGACATTGAAAATTGGTATAATTAGGCTTTTGATTGCTAACTAGGACTAGCAAAACAACTCTTAGCAATATTTCTCCTTCCATCCATGCAATCATCAATCAAAAAACAAATGAAATGATTGAAGGGGTCAATCAACACTATTCATTTTTATTTTTTGCATCTCTTTGAATGTTGCCCAATTGAAGAAGATAAAGATTTGGGAGGTGATATAGAGGTCCACACATGGTCTTGGGCCCATACTAACTATCTACAAGATGACACCTCACAATCAACAAATAAGTCAATTAATTATTGCTCCTTGAAAATGCTCCAAAAATTCCACTTTTCAATATTCCAAAACTGTATTCTTGAAAAGGGCTGTAAAACTCAAAGTTTTGAAGATGCTAAGAGTGCACTAAACTCTACTTATCATACAAAATGGGTTTTTAAAATGTTATTTTTAGCCTTAATCCATATCATTTTGTTCAACAAGAAAATCATTTTGGAACAAAGGTAGTACTACTTTATTCATTAGAAAATGTTTCTAGCCAAAAAAAGACCGCAAGTTCACATGAGTTCTTAAACTACGGGGAACTATAGGAACTCTACTAAATCAACAATTTGATGTAGCCACGATAGTGCCACGTCAAATAATATTAATTAATTAATATTCAAAATATTCAAAAAATATATATTATTTTTTAATCATTAGTCATTTGGTTGGTTGCTAAGGAAATTTCAAGATTAAAATCAATGTACATTAATCTAGTAAAAATGTTGAGGACTAAAAGTGTCCAATGAATGACTTTTAAAAATTTAAATTGTAGAAATGAAGCATTGTAATGATTAAAGCATTGTAGTATTTAATAATTTTTGGTTAATTCTTTAAGTATCAGGGCCTTGTCCTAATAGAGTTAAGGTTCCATGATAAGCCCTTTGAGCAATGCTAGTGATATAAGAATTACTTATTTTAGTTAGAAAGTTTGTTCTATGTAGACTAAAGAATACAATTCAATGGGCTTCATTTAACCTTGAAAGGATGGGCCTATGACCAAGTTGAACTTCAAAATCTTTTATTTTGTGTGCTCTATTTTTCAAATGTACATGAAATAATTTCTTTAATTTAAATTTTTCAAAGATGAAATCACATGTCTTCTATAAATCATAAAAAATTTCAACTCTTTTTGTGTAAATTTGAAATTATTGTAAATTTTTGAAGAAAAAATGAAGTAAATTCAAATCAAATACAAATTAGCTTTCAAAAAAATCTAAAAACTTCACCATAAGTGTACTTTGTAGTCTTGAATTTATTAGTTTAAACCAAAATTAATGTGTTATCATTTTATACTTAGAAACATGGTTATTGACATAAAACTTCAAATTACAAGTAAATATTCATTTTAGGCATTTTTTCAAAATATGGAAGTGGTGTAGAAACTAGACCAACTTGAGAAGCTTCTTTTTCTATGTTTATTCAAAAGAAAAGAGTCATTTTGAAGTAAAATTAAGTTTAAAGAAAAAAATCCAAATTGCTAAAATACACTATTGATATGCTTAATTTGTTTTTTGAAACAACATGCTTTAGAATTCAAAAAATAACTATTAACTACAACTTCAACAACTCAAATGATATACTATAACAATGTTCACCATTCACAAATAAATTGGATGTATGTGTATTTTGGCACTAGAAAAAACATATTAGTATGAGTGGAAAATGTTGCATGATATTGATGTTTTTTCTCCATTAATTTTTCAATTGAAAGTGCAACCTTTGATAATTGAATTTTTTTTAAAATTTTAATGATTTTAATGAGTCAAAGTCTTTTACTTTGTTGATTAATGTTTTGTATTTCACATAAACAAAAAAGGTGAGTTTTGGAAAAAAATTGTTACATGCTCCAATATTTGCATCTGGTTTACACTTGTATTTTTGTATTGTATAATTGAAGAAAGTAATTTTAGCTTTGAACAACGTTCATGAGTAGTACTATTTGAATTTTTTTAGTTTTTATTATTATCTATGCATTGCTTGATTTTATTTTAGTCCATTGGACTCTCATCAATGTAGCTCAAGATTTTATTTTAATTAATTGAGTGAAAAATATATCTTACATCTATTCCAAGATAGGATGTTCAAGAAATGATTCAATTTAATCTAACCATGATTGCCTTGGCAATGGCAATGACTTTCATAAAAGGCATGAAAAATATTCCACCTACCTTAAGAACTAAAAGGAGATAAAAAATTTATAACTAAATCATTACATGCATTTATTTAGATTTTATGCTTTGCTTAAAATAACTTGTAGTCACACACAATCTAGTTGTTTTGTTTCCCATATTCAAACAATGGTTACACCCTAACTTTCAATTTTGAGCTTTACTTGCGGGACGTACTTAGATTTTTTGCATCTCAATGGTTACTAAATAAATTTGGACTTCAGTTTCCCTTTCATTGATTGCTTAAGTTTGTTTCATAAAGTCAAACACTTGAACAATGAATTCAATCTCATTAAGTACACATAAGACAAATATTATATTTGTTTATTTTTAAACATTGTAAAGATGGCTTAACATGATTTGAAAAGAAGTTGTGCTAGTTGTAATTGTAAGTACAACTTGCTACAATTTAGTTATGTAAGCACTATATAGAATATATATATTGTTGGATGGAGATGATAGAGATGGGGCTAAATAACTCACTTGCATCACAACAATCTTAAAGTTTAGAAATTACTTATGCAAATGAAGAGTTGAAAACTTTGGCCCACATCTGCATTGTAATTGCATCCACAAAGGCTACTATTGTAGGGATTCAAGTAGCAATTATTACTAATTGGTTTCAAATTTGGGCTTACACATAACATTATTGACCATCGCTAGGGGAGGGGTCTTTTTTGCTTCTACAAAAAATGGGACCCCCAGGCATAGCAACTTCCTAGCTCTTGCAACTTCCCAGTCATTCAATGATACTAACATTGCAACTTTAAGCCAATGAATGATTATCTACAAATTATAACGAAGTTCACTCGTAGACATATTAGGAGGTATTATCCCTCCTCTAAGGGGAAAGGTTTAGGCTAGTTAATCCTTAAGTGCTCCAACATCCAATTTTTGAACGATGAACAGATTCATATTCTTCTCTCTTTCTTGTTGTTGCTTGGATATGTCATCCTAATTTGTGGAGATACTTTATCAAGTTGTAATCCTATCTAATGGTTGGATTTGGTGTTACTAGAGTGCGTATTTTTCTAAAATTACAAATGTGGAAGTGTGTCAAGTAGTTGACCAAGTCAAAACTGCATTGACTCTAGTTCAAAATTGGATTTGCAAAAATGATGTCATAGATTTAAAGAATAGAAAAAGTTCAAAAAATCACCATATCAAGAGAACCTCATTTCAAATCCATTCCAACAAATCTTACTCAAAAATGACAATATTTTCTTGTAATTGAATTTCAAAGGAATTTTGAAATTTCCCTTTCAAAACTTTTAGAAAAGAATTGGTGATAGCATTGGTAAATCTAACCATACGGATGGAATCTAAAACTCAAAGCCTACATCTTTTATTTGTTCATCAGTTCCAAAATATGCTTCCAAAGAGTACTTTACAATGAGTTTTCCCAAATCGTGAACTCTGAAGAAGACTCTGGACGGTTAGGGGTTACCAATGTTATGCACTGAAATTCACAGTCGATAAATACTAATTACCGGTCACACTATCAAATCCCCAAATACCCGGTCGTCTTCATAACTTCGAATCCGCAGCGACTGGCGGTCGGAAGGTAATCGTTCCGAAAGCTTTCTGCCAACCCATTGACCGAAAAAGTACCTGGACAGACGTCTCTCCGTCCAACGGTCGCCCGAGGCGTTCCCTTCCAACCAGTGGTCCCTTTAGCATTTAAGTTGCTCAACCGCCTTCTGGTAGGGCGCGCTTACTTTCCGGCGACTGAGGGACGGACGTGGCCTTTTGCGCGCTACAGTAGCGAACCCACACTATCTTTGCAAAGCAATTTCGAGCTTCCTCGCACCGCGTGCGTTAGCGATGGTGCCACTCATCAATCATCGTACTAATAAGCTTAACCTGGTCGATCGAATTGTTTTGTTTTGCTAATGTTTGTATAGTGTGATAGTGCCGTTGAAGCGGACGAAGATGATGTTGGGGACGCGCGATGCAGGCGGTTGCAAGCAAGCGTGGGAACTGTCTCGTTCGTGTATGTGCTGTCGTGCTCACTCTCCACCTTCACTGGTTGCCTTCGATCACATTCTGGAGTTAGTTCGAAGATTCTTGTGTGTTTTTTGTTTTGAATAAAATAGAATTGTTTCGGGTTAGTAGGCGAACGAAGTACCCTGTTCGTGCATACACTCTCGCAATTGCTCCTTACCTTCAGTTGTTGCCTTCATTTCGTTTGATCGGATTCTCTAGTTTGCTCGAAGATTCTTGCGACTGTCTGGTTTCTTGCTTTAGAATAAAGTAGACTTGAATCTGGTTAGGAAGTGTTGGATTCCCGTTTCAGTGGTGTACCAATCGTGTCCGCAGCTGCTTCGTAGAGTTTACTAGCTGGATTTAGACTGTTTTTGAGAATTTATGAAGCCGTTGAAGCGTCTGAAGATGAGAACACAAGTTTTTTGACTCGTTTCTTTTTCTCTGTTACTTTCTCTAGAAATGAGTTAGGTGTGATTGTCGTAATCTCTCTCCACTCTGTCTCTAGCTTCAGTTCTTGCCTTCATTTCATTTGATCGGATGCTTAAGTTAGTTAGAAGGTTCTTAAGTTGTGTTTGCATGATACGGAATTGAATCGGGTTAGGAACAATGGTGAATTCCTCGCTAGATGGTATATACTATCGGGTGTGTCTTCGAGAATTGACTAGCTGGTTTTAGATTGTTTTGAGAACTTTTGATGGCGGTGAAGCGTCCGAAGATGAAAACACAATTGCTTGATTCGTTTTTCTTGTTTCTTGTTTTGTTTTTCGCGTTTTTTTTCTCTAAAGATGAGTTAGGTGTGGTTGTTGTTAGCTATTTTCTGCGTGTGTGAATGACTTGTTTTGTTTGTATGATAGTGCCGTTGAAGCGTCCGAAGATAACGACCTGGAGCGATGTGGACGGTTTCAAGCGAGCGCGCGAACTGTTTTGTTCGTGTATACTCTCTCACTCACTCACTCACTCACTCTCCATCTTCATTTGTTGCCTTCAGTCGGATTCCTAAGTTAGTTTGAAAGTCTTGCGCTGTGTTCTGAATAAAATATAATTTTGTTCGGGTTATGAAGTGTTGGATCCTTTTTCCAGCTCGCTAGTTGGTATATACCATCGGGATGTGTCTTTGATAATTTACTTGCTGGATTTAGATCGTTTCAAGAATTGCAGAATTTTTTATGTCGGTGAGGTGCTCGAAGATTAGGACACAAGTTTTTAATTCTTCATTTTGATTTATTTGGTCGCTGTTTCCCCTAGAAATGAGTCAGGAATGGTTCTTGTTAGTGTATGTGAAAGATACGCTGGCATTAAATGCGTGCTCCTTTTCTCTCGAAGCTTTTCGAGATTAAAGGAGGGTCTCTGTTTGCGTGGCAATATACGTCTGCTTTTCGATAACGACACTGAAGTCTTTACAATGCGCACATACTTATTTATTATGTTGCTAGAAGCAATCGTCCTGCTGACGAGCGGAAGAACAGATGCCTGCCGAGTACCTGATGATGTTTTCCGTGAAAAAATTTGTGTAGGTTCTTTCTAAGGAAGTCAATCTTAATTAAGAGAAAAAGTTGACTGCGTGCGACTGGAGCGACAATGTCTTCGGAGGGGTGCACAGCGGCATCGTGTATTTGCCTGTCATGCGAGGGGCCGAACCGGATGCATGCTCGATATATCTATGGCGTCCTCTTTCTCATCACCAACATACTAGCCTGGACTACGCGTGACTATAGCCAAAGAGCTCTCAGTGACCTTCAACGTAAGTCTATGCCCTAACAGAGATTATTTCTTAGCGGAGTGAAACGTTTCTATCATACAGTTTTCAGTGCAGACACATCGCATTCCTTACGTTTTTGAAGATTTTTTGTTTGATCTTATTATCAGTACATCACATTTTCTGAGTATTTGTAAATAGGTTTTGAAAGTGAGTGCTAGTTTGAACCTTATATGTTGAAGGGTGGTGACAATTTTTGGATTTATGGATAGCGGTTTGGTGAATCGCCCACCATATCTGTTTTATAGGCTACAAGTTTTTCACGCCAAGGGCTACAAGGGTTACTTTTGCTGTTAATGTTAAATATTATTCTGCTTTCATGCAGATTTGAAAAGATGCGATGGCGATACAAACTGTCTGGGCTCAGAAGGTGTACTCCGCCTTAGTTTCGGGTGCTTCGTATCCTTTTTACCAAGTTTAATCTGAAATTTCGTCAGCGTCCACTATGCTTATTTAAGACTGTTGTAATTAACAGTCCCGGGGTTGCTGTTTAGCTGTCCAGATTGGGTTCGCACGTTTTGGTTTGGACCCCGGATGCTTATTACCTTAACTCGCGGAACAGATGTTTTTCTTGCTGATGTATCTCTCAACTGTTGGAACATCCAGAGTAGATGATCCAAGAGATAAATGGCATTCTGGGTGGTGGCCTCTTAAAGCGATATTGTGGATTGTTTTTGCAATCGTGCCTTTTTTCCTACCCTCGGTTGTCATCCAGTTCTATGGTGCGTTCCTCTGCCTCTGACAATCAATCGTTTGCTTTTGTCTGGGATGTTAATATGTTTCTTGTACCGGACTAGTTGTTAAATAGAATACATTTCATAGAAACAGGACACAGAAAGAAATGGACACTTGATTAGAGATTTAGTATTCATACAAGAATATTTTCCTCAAAGCAAATCACACACAAATTTTTCGTGAAATTTTTGAATTCTCGAAGATAAGTTCAGCACTGACAGATACATTTTGATCTGGTTTCGGCGCTAAGATTCTTTGAGTTCACTGGGAAGGATCGTACTGATTCTAAGTCGTGCTCTTGATTTTTGATGGTATACCTGCAGGGGAGGTTGCAAGATTTGGTGCTGGGTAAGCGTTTTCAGTTTGATTATTGTTAATTTATGCGTACAGAAGGCGTTGATGAAATAATTCTGTACAGATTCCTTTCTGTAATTAGATTATTTATGTAGGGTGGTCATTTCAAGAACTTTATTGTGACCTCATCATTACGTAGAGTTATTCTGATGTTGTATGCAGCCGTACATGTTTTAAATCAGTGAAATTACCAGATACCATTATTTTCGTGATGTTTGCCTGCATTACTCATTTCTAACTCTTGTTTGTTTGTTCAGGATTTTCTTGCTTATCCAATTGTTAAGTATTGTGAATTTTGTCTACCTCTGGAATGAGAGTTGGATATCTCCGGATAATGAGCGACAGTGGTATACTATTGAAAAACTTGTGCTTCAATCTGTTTTGGTGATCTATAGTTTTAACTTTCTGCTGCTGATTTTTTGCTAGTTAGTTGACAGTTGTATTGGTCAACAAGAGTCATAATTTATAAGACATGTTACAGTGTACTTCATTATGAATAGATTATTATCGATAATCATCTTTCATAATCATTATTTCCTTTTATGTGCTTCTCTTCCTCATGCTATTTGTTTCCATGACATTCGTTGTAAACTTGTGTCCTTGACATGGATGGTGTTTTATCTTTTTCACACGATTGTCTTTGTGAGCTTGCATCATTTTTCTGACATTATGAAAACATTTTGTATGCAGCCGTATTCCGCTCGTGCTTGTCTCAGTGATATGCTACCTCTTGACTTTTACTGGGTTAATACTGATGTATGTGTGGTTCACTCCACGCGTCACGTGCCGGTTGAATATCTTGTTCATTACATGGACCCTGATTTTGGTAATTGTGATGACGGGTATATCACTGCACTCGAAGGTAAGAACTGCTCTCCGTTTGTACCCAGATATCAATTTAAATGAAAACGTTTGATGGACGAAAGGAGTACTATCTAAGGTATTATAGCTATGCAACGTGAGGGTCCCATGCACTTGAGCATATTCCTCGCAATTCTCACCATTAATCCTTTGTGGAGTGATACGTCAAACTTGCACTGTTTGCTGCTTACAGATTAATGCAGGCCTTTTGACATCCGGAGTCATGTCACTGTACCTTGTATTTCTCTGCTGGTCATCTATTATGAGGTAAACAACCAGTCTTTCGTGCTTCGACTTAGTTATATATTGGTTTGTACATGAATAGCCCTGGGTGTGAGAGTTCAGAGAGGATCGGGAAACGAGCTTGTCTTGGCATTAGCTGATTCCGTCCTGCAAAAAAACTAGAGCAGAAGATAGCTCGAATATTTCTCTGGCTTTCGTTGCCCCGAGTAGTAGTACTAGTGTCGCAGAAGCCATGCCTCTTCGTTTTCGTTCAAGTCAACACTTCTCTTGTGTACGAGAATAGTTTCTGGGTTTACAACGGAGGGTCCATATGCTTTGTGCTAACTCACAAGTGTTGACGCAGTGAGCCCTTATCGGAGACTTGTAATACACGAGAACGCCAAACTGGGAAGGCTGATTGGCTTACCGTTATCGTAAGTCTCAATAGTTAAGCGAATTTGCCTTTTGATACCGTTCAATGCATCGTTTCAGGCATGGTTGAAATAGGATGCCAAACCCAATTTCAAGCTTCTGCTGTATATATTTCCTGTGTAAGATAGTTTGAACATTTTCTTGAGTCAAGTCAGGATTCCACAATCTTTTTCAGTTCGTTGTTGATTTTAAAGTCCAAATCCCTGAAATGCTGTGACGGCTGTTGCAGAGTTTCGTGATTGCATTTTTAACCATAGTGTTTGCTACATATACCACCGGCATCGATTCTGAATCATTTTCGGTACTTTTGGAACCCCTTTCTGTTTGCTTTCACCTTTTTGTTGACGCATCTCCTTGGTCTTATGTATTTCGAAGTCAACTGTTTCTTTTCATCTCTGCTTCATGTAGCAGTGCACTTATTGGAGCTGCAAGAGTTTTCATAGCTAATAAAGTTGAGACCCGCTCAAGTATTTACTCTAAGATTACTTTTGGACTGCTTTGAAGATATATCCCTCTATCTTGAACTCAAAATTTCTATTTGCACTCCCAGTTCAAAAAGAGAAGCGAATCCCAGTCAGATGAGAAGCTGCCTTATAGCTACGGATTCTTCCATTTTGTTTTTGCCATGGGTGCAATGTACTTCGCCATGCTTTTTGTGGGCTGGAATCTGCACCAAACAATGCACAAGTAAGGATTGTCTTTCACACTGTGTTTCCCTTGCGTTTTGGCCTTATTTCTTCTCAACAATGGAACTTCAGTGTTAGGGTTGGCAAATATAACTTTTCGTCCAGTTGAACCTGTGCTATTCTTTCATTTATCGAGGCTTTTCTTTGCAATCTTATCCAGGACCTTGTGCGTTGCAAGAGTTCTTGAATGCGAAGTCTTTCAAGCACATTAAAACTCAATCCATGCATTTTACTGTGGTGTCTAATATGTAGTGTTGATCTAACTTGCAGGTGGAGCATTGATGTTGGTTGGACCAGTACGTGGGTGAAGATTGTCAATCAGTGGCTCGCTGCTGCTTTGTACAGTAAGTTCCCTTCTCTTCTACACTTCTCATTTGTCATCTAATGAGATGATCTGAGGTTTAGGACTGATGATAGTCAATATAATCCAAAGTCTTTGCGATCCAATTGGCAGTCCTGGAAGGAGTGTATTCCTTGATAGTTTCTGAAACTGATTATTGATCTTGAAGGCGGTCCACAAACCTGTTGCGTTCTACTGTAAGCTGAATCAAGCTGTTTGTGTAGTCTATTGGTTGAAGATTCTTCTGACATACCACATACTTGTGTTCGTTTTGCAGTTTGGACAATGGTAGGACCCTTTTTGCTGAAGAATAGGGACTTCAGTACATGAGCATTCTGCAACCCTTAAAGATTCTCAAATGTATTTACTACTCACGCTACTTCAATTAGCATGCCTTGCAGTAATAAGACTAATTTTGGAGTTATGCGAATTTGCAAGGCACACTAATATAGTAGCAATGTACATAAAATCAAATATAATGTGGTCTACACTATTTTCATATTCTCTCAGATTGTGTGATTTGCCTTCATTGAACTTTTTCATCTATTTTGCATCCAAATCCTATCTAAATTTATTTCAAATGTTCACCAAATTTTCATCACATCCATCCAAAATTCATTCACTTCGTATGAGGGGTCTTGCATTCTATAGGCAATCTCTCTCTCTAAATTAGGCAAATTCAATATAGACCATGCCAATTGGGATCCCACTATGGTAACTGCATGGAGTAAATAAAGATTCTACAATGATCTTGAGATAACAATAGCAAATTTTGACTTGTTTGCAAATTGTTGATTTAGATTATTGCTGTAAATGAATAGTCTCTTTACAAGAGAGGATAGGATTGATTTTTAGCACTTTGAGCATGGTAGAGTATTCATATGGAATTTGAAAATTGCATTCTAAAAGAATTTAGAATCCCCTTTCAACTACCAATACCACCCAACAAAAACTTTTACAAGTCAATAATAGTAAACCATGCCCAAATCTTTATTCCTATACATTTAGGTGCTATTATTTAACCTTTATTGAAATAACTAAGGTATTTTTTTTAGACCTAAAATAGTGAATCAAGAGTCTACATGGATTTAGAGCTTGTTGGAAATAGAGATCTAAATTAGAAACTTTGAAAGGTACAAACATCTTCAAGGAGGATGCTATCATCTATGTCTCATCCACTTTAGTTGCCTCAAATTGTTGTCTTGTGAAGATGTTTATTCTACACAAATAGCTTGATTCAGCTTATTCACAATAGAATGCAACAAGAGTAAGTTGTATCAAGCTACTTCCCCTCCTTGTTAGTTTTTTTTTTTTCAAAATTCCCTCCACCTCAACGATTGCCCTATACTAAAAGATGAAAGTTTACACTTGGTGTTAGGGGTGACATCTACAATGTGAATCCAATCTAGAAGTAGGTCTGAATTCATTCCTAAGACCTTCAGTAACAACACTCTTTAATACCAAGTGAGAACAAACCTTTCTTGCTCCTTTAATTCTAACCTCATCCAATTAGTACAAGGTGTGTGAAAGCACTAAAAATATGCTTACATTTGGTGTTAGGGGTGATGTTTACAATATGAATCCGGTCCAAAAGTAGGTCTAAATTCATTCCTAAGACCCTTAGTAACAACACTCTTTTAGCACCAAGTGAGAACAAACCTTTCTTGCTCCCCTAATGGTATGTTCGCACTTGATGTTAAAAGTGTTGTTACTGAGGGTCCTAGGAATGAATTTAGATCTATTTTGGACCAGATTCACATTCCAAACAACGCCTCTAACACCAAATGTGAACATACCTTAATTCTGACCTCACCCAATTAGTACAAGGTGTGTGAAAGGACTAAAAGTTTGTTCACATTTGGTGTTAAAGGTGGTGTTTACAATGTGAATCTGGTCCAAAAATAGATCTAAATTCATTCCTAAAACCCTTAGTAACAACACTCTTTTAACACCAAATACAAACACGCGTGTGACTCAAACACCAAAACCAAGAGTACTTCCTCGCCTCTCAACAAACCGCACATCCTCAGCAAGAACGACGTCCACGGAAGTCCTCGCAAGAAACTCTGAGCAATCTTTGAGATTAGTTTCACTGCTATAATTTTAAAATTAAATTTAGAACATGTGTCGTGATCTTGTTAGTCCCAACTTTGAAAAGGAAAGAAAAAAAAACCCACCTTCCAAGCTTTGGTTAGAAATCTCTTCCAGCCTCGGTTGGAAATAGCTGCACCACCCTACAGAGTTGCAAGAAAGTAGGAAGTAGTGAACACAAAAGCATTTCTTGAATGATCAAAATTGACAGAGTTTGTACATTGGGTATGGGTTCAAACGAACTCAAGGCTTCCAAAATTTGTAGTAATTTCAGTTCAAAGCATAAAATTACCAAAAAAATTGCAACCCCTTTGAATTCTATCTTCCTACATGACATAAAATTTACATTTCCTTCTACTCCTACAGAACATGCGCGGAATCTCTGAAGTGGTCGGCGGCTGTGGGTGGTTCCACCATTACACTCAATAATGGAAGGATGACTGTAGCTGGACCGAGGGTGAGAACAGGGAAGACTTTTCGCGGACGCACTACTGTAGCAGTGGTGGTGCCGTCCCGTCCTTTGGAACTCGAGCTTCTCGAGAGAGCCGAGGGAACTCTTTCTAGTGCTCCGACGTCGCTGCTCCGCGCACTTAAACTGGAACGAAGTGATTGCTGTCCCCACTCGCTCGTGAAGGCCGGATTGAGGCTCCCTGAATTGCGAATTTGGACCGGACTGGTGGGTCGTGCGGATCGGATCGGATGTTTGTCGATCGAGGTGAAGTCTCCGCTCTCCTAGACTTACCGACCAATTGAAGCCCTCTCCGAGATGCATGCACGGACGAGAGCTGCAGCAGAATCAGGAAGCGACTGTCGCCGGACCAAATCACTGAGTATCTTCCATGTTGGTGACTGCATTTCAGGGACGTACGACGTGCACGTACTAGCTGATTAATTGATCCGGACGCGCGCGTTGCAGAACTAGTGGTACTAGAGGACGTCGCATGAAGCTCTAGATCGATATATGTTTCCTGGTAAAGTGAGTTGTTGTTTCAGTACTTGTCACAGGTTTCCTAGCTCCTCGTACGTCTGGCGTTACGCATCGATCACGCTCGATCTGGGCACTAGGTCTTTGCACTACAAGAGAGTGTACAGTTTGCAACTGCAGTGGTTTTGCAATGCCCGCAATTTTATTTGAATGACTTTGCAATGGTTTTGCAGGGTATTTGCATTGGCACTACAAAGCGTTTGCAATGTCCCATATTGATAGTCAAGGGTACTATGAGGTTGAACACATAAGAGTTGAAAGTTGTCAAAATCTAGAAAACAATGAATTCCATCCATTTCAAGATTCTGTGTAGTTTAGAATCTATAAAATTTTATAGTATGTGAATTTATGAAATTTTCAAATAATTGAAATGTACATATTACTAACGTTTTGAACTCTTGAAATTTAGAAACTGTCTATATCCAAATTTTAAAATGTACAAATTATTGAGATTGAAAGTTGAAATCTACATTTCAGTTAGATTTGAGACTCCCAAATCTAAGAATCGTATTGGTTATATGTAATTACATATTTCTTTGCAATGATTATTGCAACACTTTTGCAATAGTTTCTTACATGATTTTGCATTTTCAATTTACCACACTTTCAGAATACTATAGCATGGATTCAGTGTCCAAGACTTTTACAATAATTCATTGATTACAAATTTGCAATGCTTTTGCAATGGATTATTTCTTTTCTAAGATCCAAACTAAGTTCCATTGCAAATCAATCCATTGCAAAACCATTCCTGATGTGCTGCGACAGTGTTGCAATGACTGCTTTCTGTAGTAGTGTTGGTGATCTGAGAGTTCTAAGTTAGAGTTTCGGTTCTGGTCGGAAACGGTATGCATGCATGCTCGATCTCGGATACTAGCTAATCTGTGACGATCTTCTCTCTTAATTGCAGAGCTGTGCATGAAGCCATTGCGGGGAAAAAAAAAGAAAAAGCCTGCAAGCTCGATCCGTGCGCATTCTCACCTCAAGGTGCGAGTCGCTGCCTAATTTGCATCTTTGTCGGTATGGTTGGGATTGAGATGTTTGTTTCAGATGAATGGATTCTTGTTGAGAATTGAGTCTGCCTGGCACTTCGGGCAAGTTTTGACATAGACCATTGTTTGTGGGGGTGCTTTGAGAGGAGAATTGTGGTCGGTCTTTACTCTTATAGGGCATGGTTGTCATACTGGACAAGTTACTATTTATTTCTTGTGCTGTAGGACGAGTTATTATTCATCAAATGTATCTCTAACGTCCTACAAGACAAAAAATGAATAGTAACTTGTTCAGTATGACAACCATGTTATAAGGAACTTCGTTAAAATGGCGGCATTTCGTGTGCCATTTTCAGAGCGCCTGCTCTTAATTGTAACAATGACATTTAGAATACATATAGTTTTAAAGAATCTTGGACTTATATAGATTTAAGAAATCTATGAACTCTATAGATTTCAAACTACACAATTTGAATTGTATAAGTGACATCTATCAAGGATGTAGATTTCTCATATCTAAAAACATTATAGATTTCAGACGTCTAGGATGTTTATGCACTTCAGATTGCCTGCTCTAAACTATAAAAATTGACAAAGTAGCGGAATTTTGCCATTTTAACGAAATTGACCATTTTTTGTCTATCGTGATGTTCTAATGTGTTGATGCGTGCAAGCATCGGGAATTTTGGGATGTGTATTGTGAGTCCTCTAGTTCAGATACTAGTTGTAACATTTTCAATATTTTCAATATTTTAGAGCACGTGAGTAGCTTAAAGGGAAATTTTGTTAGAATGGCGGCATTCCATGTGCCACTTTCAAACCATTCGCTCTACATTGTAAAAGCGACATCTAGGATAGGTATAGATTTCAAGAATCTTGGACTTTTATAGATTTAAAAAATCTATGACAAATATAGATTTTAAATCGCTTGTTTTGAAATGTAAAAGAGACATCTAGTATAGGTATAGATTTCATGCATCTAAAAAAGATATAGATTTCAAACATCTAGGACGTTTGTACACTTTGGACCGCTTGCTATGAACTTTAAAAACTGTCAAAGTAGAGGAATTTCACCATTTTAACGAAATTGCCCATCTTTGTATTGTGAGTTGTTTTTGCACTAATGGTGAATTTTGTTAAAATGGCAATATTCTATGTGTCATTTTCAAACCGCCCACTTTGAATTGTAAAAGTGACATTTAGGATAGGTATAGTTTTTAAGAATCTTGAACTTTTATAGATTTAAGAAATCTAGCACTACTATAGATTTTAAATTGTTCGATCTGAACTATAAAAGTAACATCTAGCACTGATGTAGATTTCACACATCTAAGAAAGGTATAGATTTCAAATATGTAAGATGTTTGTACACTACAGACTATCCACTCAGAACTGTTTAAATTGTTAAAGTAGTGGAATTTCGCCATTTTAACAAAATTGCCCATACTAATTGTGCACGTCTCTTTAATTCATGGTTGTCATACTAGACAAGTTACTATTCATTTCTTGTTCTATAGGACGAGTTACTATTCATCAAATGTACCTCTTAAGTACATTTGATGAATAATAACTCGTCCTACAAGACGAAAAATGAATAGTAACTTGTCCAGTATGACAACCATGCCTTAATTGTGGTTATAAAATGATCATGTTGCCTTGGTCTTCATGGTCTAGGATCCCAATTTTGAATTTCAAAAGTAATTTTGCTCAACTTGCAGTTTCCCATGTGTGGAGATCCATGAAGCTATCCAAGGAATAAAACTTTGTATAGTGTAAATTCTCACTTGTAAGTGCAAGTTATATCATATACATCTTTTTTTGTATTTTGAGGAGTAGGGTGTTTGTCTTTATTGTTCCTAGGATGAGTCTGCTTAAAATTGATTCAAGCAGGTTGATATCCCTAGTTATGTTTCTCCATCTTTTACAACTTGTCTATTTAGGTTGTCTTAATTAGTTGGGATTTTCTATGGACGTCTTCTTGGGTAGTTTGTGATCAACCCTTAAAGGAGTAAGAATAGTCCAAATTTCCAAAATTATAACAATGTATTACTGTTAGATGCAACTTAGAAGAATAATTTAGTGATGACTCTCAAATAATAGTTGTAAAATATGATTCATAGATCATATCTATATAGCTAAATCAACTAATACACAAAACAATATTTTTCAATAATATTTGATGCCAAAAAATAAAAATTCCTTCTAAAATCAATTATAAATTGCAAAATTTGTAATCTTTACCAAAAAAAAATCCTTCTACGTTCAAAATATTAAGTTCTAATCATAGTGATTTTTGAAGACTTTCATTTTACATTTTTATTGAAGTCAATATTTGAAGGGTCATTTTTTAATTGAAAAAGTTTCTTTTTGAAGCCAAACCTACCTCTACCTTTTGAATTGTAATATATTAAAGCAAAAATTTTAGGATTTATTTTGTAAAAATGTTTAAAAAGTAATACAAGAATCTTCAAAAAATTGATGGATGCATTTTATGGATTTTGTTTGAAGTCGATTGAAGTGAATTCTAATCACGTTTGATGTGTTTTTGTCTATTGCAAACTATATAGGTTGCCTAACTTTGTAGGGGATTTTCTTTTAACCCTTGAAGGTCGATGCGGACGTTTGGCGTCCGATGAATGACAAATGAAATCTCATGTGTAGAACAGAAATGCAACTATTCATCCTCGGAATTGGGGGTGGAAAGGAAATCTTCTATAATAGTTTGAATCTCAATGATTATTTTTGGATTTTTTAAACTAGATGATGTCACACGCTTCCAAAATAGCTGATTTCCACGGTCACCAGCCCATTTAAGGATTAACATTATTTAGTAGAAGACTATACATAGAGTGCATGGGAGTATGTGGTTTGTAATTACATAGAACCTTGTCATGTAATAATTAAACACAGTCAAGTGCTTATAGTTAAAACTTGTTGTAATAGCACCCTTGGCATCTAAAATTGATAGGAATCTTATCATGAGTTGATGACACTATAGTATTAGCAAAATAGCAAATGAACTTTGACATATAATCTAGTATATTGGTCAATGAAATATAATATAATGATAATATTTTACTATTAAATTATGTAATAAATCACTATTTGATATGACATATTGTTAGTATCTAATGTTTTTTATAACTTTATTAGTATCAATTTTATTAGTATTGTTGAATAATATCTTTTTCATAAATTTCATAGGATAAAAGCACCTAATTGCAACACCTTCCATTCTCTGACACCTATATATAGGACCTTGAATGAATACTTCTATGACCCGAAACCACAACTTTCCAAAAGTAACCAATGATAGTTAAGACATTATTTGCATTAAAGTAAATCTAGTTGCATTAAGGTGATACTAAACACTAAATTCACCTCTACATAGAAAATAATCATAATATATATTTTGTACAAAATTGTAGATTCAAGACTTTTTGAAAATGAATGAGTAGATAAAGGTTTTGATCCTACATTTAAGGTTAAATATGATGGATTGGAGGATATTCATAGCATTGATAATCATTTTCCAAATATTGATACCATTTTGAAGAGGTACAAATAGCACTCAAAGGAATGATGACAAGTATATAGATGCCTTTGGGACTTGATTAAGGCGAATGAACTTGAACCTAATGATGCTTGGAAATTGAAAAATTGTGGAGAAGTTAAGAAAATGATCAAGTTGAGGCTATTATATCAAATATTTCATTGTTTATTGTTTTGTTCATTTAATTAATTATAAATGACCTTATTTTGAACTATGCTTGAAATTGGAAATGATGCCATCTAAAAAGGCAAACATTGGTATTGATATTTAATTAATAGATTTTTTCATTTGTTAAATCTTACTTGAATGATTAAAGTATTTTTTTAAGGTATAGTCTTCTTTTATAATTTAATATTGAAGTAATTATGGTATTTTATAAAAATATTGTATTCAATTTTGGTACATGACTTCACAGTGAAATGTTCAGTAATTTGCTTTTGATATTATTTGTTTGCACAATTGTACATATTCAATTATTCAAGCACAATTATGACATTATTTTGTCAATGCTTATGTTTATAATTTTAGTGAATGAACTAGCAGTTAGCGCTTGCTATGCTACGCATTCATCATTAGAATTTTATAAGAATTTTTATGTATTAGATAGAATGCAAAAATTGTTGTGGAATCCAAAATCACTTCAATTGAATAAATTTCTCAAATCATTTGGTAGTAGCAATAGAAAATTGAAATCATGAAAGCTCAAAGCTCACAAAAGTACAAAATCATAGAAGTGCAAAGAGTGTAAAGCCAAGAAAAGCAATGGATTTGCTATCTCTATAATATCATCCTATGGATCCTCTTTAATATCACCTTAATTGCAACGACTATATTATTTCTATAATATCACCCTTTGTAAAAAGTGATATTATAGAAGTGATTGCAAATTGCTACTCTATTCTTGTAATATCACATTGTGTGAAAATACGATTTCTATGTATGCATGATTTAAAATAATTATTTTAAAGACTTATTGAAATCATTATCATGCATTCTATTCAAATATATCAAAATTTTACTAATATGTGATACAATGAATGCATAGCATAGCAAGCACGAGCCCCTAGTATTAATGGTAGCATTTGTGATATTACAGAGGGACTTATGATTTTAGTAGTATGATAATAAAGGTTAATTTTCAAAGGTTTATGGCAACACAAAGATGTAGCACAAGTTGAGGGTATGAATCTTGATGTTGGTCTTGATGTTGAAGTTCATTGTTTGTTCACAGGAATGGTGATACAAATTATAATTTAGAATTTGGATAATTTTTCTAACATACTTTTATTGGAAGATGAAAACACATCAATTAATGAAATATTTACATTTTAAAAACTTTATTCAATCAATTCTATTGATTTTTTAGATTTGGACCAATCACAATCTTGGTTAATCATATACATTTTATATTTTTCATGACATTGGTACAAAGTATTATCCGTTTGTCTTAGTCTTAATGTGATTTTTTATCAAAGTGTGTTTAAGGTAATTAAAAATAGATTATATATAGATTGAATATTTATAGAATTTATTCATAATCCAAATGTTGAAATGTCAAAATTCAAAAATGTAATTTTTTCACTTTTAGAAAATATACTTGGTTTAACACTTACATAAAAGAGATGTAGGATTTCATCTCCGAAAAATTAAATGTAAAAAATTCCATTCATATTTCGTTGCAAAATGGCAACAAATAGAGGAGAAGGATTGTGAAGCTTGAATCCGTGGTCATAGGCCCATCCTTCCTTTAGGGCCTATGACTACGGATACAAGCTTCACAATCCTTCTCCTCTATTTTGGAACCAGGTTAAGGTAAGTACACCCAAATGTGCCACTGACCTTAAACCACCATCTACACTCCACGTACATCTCCAAAATCAGTTATGTACCTATGTGGAAGAAACACTTTTAGAACCAAACTTTGTTCCTTTGTAACTTTTGCATACAGTATCCAAATGCCACGTTTTTTGATGCGTTGGGAACCTCCTTTCACTTACCAACAAGAACATGTGAAAATTTGACCAGTATAATAATAGAAAATAGGCTCAGTAGCAAAAAGTGGCGGTTTTGGGTGTATCTACCTTAGTAACTTACCAAAATATCACACTGCAAAGCTGAAAACCCCTCGGTCACTTCCCTCGCAGCCAGACGAACTCCCGAAGTTCTCTTTCCTTGCTTCGCACTACTGTAGCGATGGCGCTGATCCATGATGTCCAAATTGTTGCCCTCGCGGGAGGTCCGGGCGTCCTCTCCGATCCGCTCAGCATAACTTATCATTTCTAATTCCAGAATTTCTCATTTCGTCTGTCTGGCGGCGCTGTCTGTGATCGATTTTCCTCCAAGCGAGCGAGCGAGTGCGCTCCTCGGTCAATCTCGCGATGGCTTCTCTGTTGCAGCGTCGTCGAGGTGGATCGTGGTGGTCTCAATTCTCTACTTCCGCACTGCGCGTCAAACATGCGCCGTCTCTGTTTGCGAACGACACTCTGGCGAAGCGAGACGGAGCGAATGCTGGCCCCGGTCTGATTCGCAAATTAGGGCTCGCGGATCTCATCCTTCTGGGAATTGGCGCCTCCATTGGTGCAGGCATTTTTGTTATCACGGGCACCGTGGCTCACGATGCGGGGCCAGGTACATATCTTGATTTTTTTTACTAAAGGTTTTGTTTCGTTTCGTTTGTTGAATTTTTTGAGCTGTGCGGCTCAATTTCTGTCTAAGTTTTCTGTTGATAGCCTGTCCGCGGATTTTTTTTGGTTATTGTTGGTGCAAATTTGAGTCGGTATTCATTTTCTTACTGGAAGTCTAATCAACCGATTGTCGAAATTCAGTAGTAAGTACGATTTCTGTAATTGAAAGTGATTTTCAGCCATTTTAGTGTTGTGTTTATGATTTGATTTGATTTCGTCGTTTGATAGTTATGAACCTGATGACGATCCATTATTCGTCTCTTGAGCAACTTTTGATCGGCCAGTGTTTGCCTGTTATATGTAGGTGTGGTGTTGAGTTTTGCATTGGCGGCAGCTGCGTGCGTGCCAAACGCTCTCAGCTATGCGGAACTTTCAAGTCGGTTTCCAGCTCTGGTTGGAGGCGCGTACTTATATTCATATTCCACCTTCAATGAACTCACGGCGTTTTTGGTTTTCTGCCATCTTATGCTGGATTATCACATCGGAGCGGCAAGCATTAGCCGTAGCCTTGCTAGTTATCTGGTTACTATTCTTCAGGTGAGATAGAATATGGCTTCTCGCTTAACATTCATTGCGTGATCCCTCATATTGTTTGACTCTTAAGATGAAGGGATGAGCCTGGCTTATGTTGTTGGTCACAAATTAAGATTTTTTTTTTGAGTTCTGCCTGTTTGTTTTGTTTTAATAATTCATTTGAGCTAGTTTTTTCTTTCATAACATTCTTGAGCTTCTCAGTTACCGTCCCCTACGAAGCGCATTTGCATAGCTATTTTGCACAATAAAGTACTTGTCGGCTCCTATTAAATCTCCACACTTCTCTCCAGCGATTGGATTCTTCCACCATCCTCTTCACTATTCTTTCCATCATTCTCATGGCTCACCTATGCCTGAATCCGATTTCTTCACAGAAGGATGGCCTCTAACGGACTCAAGAATGCTATGTCTTGACTTGGGATATCTTCAGAAACTATTTGCATCTCTTTATTATCTTGGCAATGCTTCAATTTCATTTGTTGCTGCTTCCGTTACCTGATAATGTTGCAGTAGAAAACCGAGGAATAGTGTATAATGTTTCGATCTGATCAAACAGGTTTTTCCTGCCGTGGAAGCACTGCCACTATGGGTAGGACCAGGAGGATTAGAGTTGTGTAACGGAGTGTTCTCCATCAATGTTGTGGCACCTTTGTTACTGGTTGGGCTCACCATCATTTTATGTCAAGGCGTCAAAGAATCATCCATGCTTAACGATGTGATGACTGTAACCAAGGTGCGCATTTTCTCCCCGAGACAGTACATTCTCTTTCTATCGATCTCCAAATTATTCATTTTTTCGAGAATTCGTTGATTTCGTGTTTGCATAGTTGGGGACAGAATTCTCCTTGTGCATGCTTTTCTGTTCTTTCAAACTTACGCCCGTGCTTATTCCGAAGTTACTTGTTTTCTTTGATGACAACCTATGCAGATTGTTATAGTCCTGATGGTGATTGTGGTGGGAAGTTTCGAAGTTGATACATCGAATTGGACACCGTTTGCCCCGAATGGTTGGTCAGCTGTAATTACGGGGGCCACTGTTGTTTTTTTTGCTTATGTGGGGTTTGATGCGGTTGCCAACTCCGCTGAGGAGAGTAAAAACCCGCAGGTACATTTGGGGCACGACTGTTCTGTTCATCATTTTCTGAAGCCGTTGAGTTATGGATGAACTGTATGTCTTTTATCCGAAGCATGTGGTTGATCGGTGACAAGATTCTCCAGTCCTTCAACAATCCTCTAGCATGATGCCCACTTCCTTTCCTTTTCTGAATCGGTAACTGTGCGTGCAGCGAGATTTGCCGATAGGCATACTCGTGAGCTTGTTTGTATGTGCAGGACTGTATGTGGCTGTCTGTTTGGTGGTCACTGGTATGGTGCCTTATGCCAACCTTGGGGGAGATGCTCCGCTTGCCAATGCCTTTACAAAGAAGGGACTGAACTTCGTCAGTAGCCTTATCAGTGTCGGTGCCGTCTGTGGCTTGACTACTACAGTTCTTGTCGGTCTCTATGTCCAGGTATTAAGTCGTACGAACTTTCTCTCTTTTTGTAGATGCTGTCAATTATTTCAATTTTTTTGGAAGTAATGTAGTTTATTGCAATGGTCTCTTTTGTGCTGTGCACCCATGATAATTTGCTTGATGTTGAGGCTTCTGGTTGTCTGATTTATCGGTTTTACAGCGAGAGCAATTTGGATCAAGCTTATTTTTGCTATCATGTGCAGTCCCGCTTGTATTTGGGATTGGGGAGAGACGGTCTACTGCCTGCATTTTTCGCAAAGATAAATGATAAGCATCGCACACCTGTCGCAGCTCAAATATGGGTTGGTGCTGTGGCAGCTACCATGGCTGGGCTTTTTAATGTCAGCCATCTTTCACATATCCTCTCGGTTGGTTGCTTGGTAAGGCTAACTGGTTGGAGTCCCCTTGTTTAAAGAAATATTGTTAGTCAGAGTAGCTGAATATTGTTTACTCTGCAGATTTCTGATCTATATTATCTATGCAATCATGCTACATGGATGCTTTATGGCTTGCAAATTTCTCATGGATAGGAATAATTAGTTGTTTCAGAGTTGTGTTTATGCTGTGGTCAAGGTAAATCTTTGATTCGCTGCTTTTGCTAGATTCATGATATTTATTTTACTTTGGTGGAGTGCTCAACAGGCTTCATACTCCGTAGTATGTGCATGCGTTGTCATGCTGCGACTAGACACTGAAGATCAATGGCGCGATCGAGAGGATCATTTTCAACAGAAGGGTCTCACCCGGTGGCAAGAAGCTATAGTATGCATATTGAGTATGAGTTTTTTGGGATTTTTAATTGGTTTGTGCTACAGGACTGGCGCTCCGGTAGCCTATGGTATAGCGTTGATGGCGATGGTGGGATTGCTGACGATTCCTCTGCTCACTCGCCAGGTTTGTGGTCCTCACCATTTTGTGGGTGTCAATAAGTTTGCAAAGGTTCGCATATGCCTAAATTCTGTTCTTTCTTTGAGATATTTTTGGTGCTCTTTCTTGACAATATTGTTGTTTCTCGTGATCATGCAGGAGTATAGGCGGCCACCTGGTTTTGCATGCCCTTGGGTTCCTCTATTACCAGTGCTGAGCATTGCATTTAACATGTTTCTTTTTGCTCAGGTGATCTCTGATTCTTATCATTCTATCTTTTAATTTGACTATCGCAAGCCCTCCTTAACCCCGAGACGCTCCGAAGTCCGTATTCTGATGATGAACAGAGTGCTGCAGGGCAATGTTTTGTCTAAATGTCTTCTCTTTCATCCAAAGTGATGCTCGAGTCTTTAAAAGTCAACCTGCCTGTATGACCAATGTGATGAATTTAAGATGATTTTACATAGATACGAGTACGTTTATGCAAGAATCAACAAAAGGATTCAGGATTTAAAGGGTCAATTGGTATGTGCTATGTTGGGTGTCTTGTGTCCACTTGTACTGGTGTTATATGGTTGCAATACGAGGTGTTTCTGGCGAAAAGGAGTTAAATTTACGTCACAGTTGATTTTGTGTACGTATATTCCTTATTACTTACATGAAGACAAGCAACTAATAATCCTGTACGTGTTTTTGGCAGCTGCACTGGGAAGCCTGGGTAAGGTTTGGCGTTGTCACAGTAATAGCCACATTTGTCTACGGAGTTTATGGCCAGTACAACGCTGTCGCCGACACATCAAGTAGTGAACACTCACCCTTGTCTTACAAATCTCCCTTTGTGGATTCAGATACCTCATTTGAGAACCCGGCATAGGTTCGTAGAACGTTGTACTGAAGCATCCAGAGTGGGATGGGTGTAGGTGGATTTATGTATATCTAATTTACTTTATTGCTTGTGGAGCGTATTTAAATGTACGTTCCTGTGCAGAATATCGGTAGGGCGCTGAAGTTTCCAATTCTGTAAATAGTGAAATGAAAATTGGACACAGCATTCTTAAGCTTCCAAAGGTATATGGCACCTACGTTGGCGCCTGGCTAGGACCATTGTTCACTGCTGATTGTGTTTTAGAGGACAATGATATGGACAGTCGCTTGGTAGATGAGTTTTGTGCTGATAATGTCTTTCGTCAATCATGTGAAATGTTTGGCCGGATTTACTAGACTCCTGTAATGTATGCCACTCATTCTTTACAAGTTCGAAGGCCGAAGGCCTGTATTAAATCATGTTCTCAATTTCAGAGTTTCTTTATATACTTACACCGAAAACTGTAATTTGTACAGTCATAATATTTGGTGTATCCTTATGACGGGTTTGTATTAATTACGAAGTATTTCTTTATTTCTTTACTGAGACAATTGCATGACACGTGGAGCGTTGCTGTAAAGCAGGGGTTCAAGGCATTAATAGTAAACTTTATTTGTGCCATAATTCAGTTGAACCTGTTTTCGCCATCATTTAATATTTGTCCAAAATTCAAAACTTTAACCCTTAAACATACAGGATTGACAATTTGCGAAAAATCATCATAATGTACTATTTTGGAGTTGATACACAAATAAAAATTGTAATTTTGAGTTCTAGGTTCAATTTGGATGGTTAGATTCACCAATGCTATCACCAATATTTTTTTATAAATTCTGAAACGGAAATTTCAAAATTTCTTCAGAATTCAATTACAAGTGATATATAATCATTTTTTGAGTAAAATTTGTTGGAATTAAGATAGGTTGGTTGATTGTTTTTGTTTTGTTTGTTTATTGTGTTTATTTCATTGAGATCTCTTGGATTGTGCATCATTCAATCGCATGCTTGATATTGTTGTAAAGTCCTTGGTAAGGAGGGATGCATGGGCTTTGTTTCATAACGTTTAGACTCACGGTTGAAAAGATATTGAATTTTGAAGTTTTTGTGGATTAGAGAATTAGACTAAAATGATTTTTACTTTTATTTTCACTATAGCAATGGCACAGGAATGAATTTGAAATGAGGTTCATTTGATATGGTGATTTTTTGAAATTTTTGTATTCTTTGAATCTATGACCTCATTTTTGTAAATCTAGTTTTGAACTAGAGTCAATGAAATTTTGGCTTGGTCAATCAATTGATATAATTCTATATTTGTAGTTTTAGAAAAATATGCACTTTAGTAATACTAAATCCAACAATTAGATAGGACAAGAAATTGATATAGAATCTCTAGAAATTAGAATGACTTTCATCCAAGTAATAATGAGACAAAAATGTGAGTTGAAATTTGTTCATTGTTGAGAAAATGGACACCAACTCACTAAGAGGTTAAGGTAGCACCATCTATAACCATTAATTTAAGGTTGATGTCTATTAATACACATCCAACAAATTATTGGACCTTATTAGCAAGAATTTTTTTTTTATTATTGTGCACTTTCAAATGTATTATTTGGACAACATGAGAATAAGTTGTGAATTTTTAAATAGCCAACTATACATGCACCTAATACCAACACTAAGGTTTGATATTTAGATGTAATACATCCTTGTAATCACATCTATTCACTTTCCAAGATTTTTGAAGATTTTAGAGGTGATGGTTATGGATGTTGCTACCTTGATACTTCTTGTTAACCCTTAAACGATAAGCCGGTCATTGTGGATATCATCTGTTTGGATACTGTATAAATTGTTGTCTCCCAATTGGGAGACAAGCTACTATAGAAGACGTTCCCTTTTTCTACAAAATTTGGAGGATGAATAGTTGCACTTGTGTCCTACATGGAGAGTTTTTTTGTTATTCATCGGTCAGAAAACATCCTCAACATCATTTAAGGATTAAAAACAACATATTGTACTTGTATCAAAGGATATAGACTTCTTGAATGAGGTTTCAAATACAATAACACTAGCAAATATTATCGTATTTTACTAGTAGCTTAGGCACTCAAGTGCCTAATATTTAATTAAGGTTCAAAAATAAGGTTAGGCAAAATTAAAATTTAATTATACAATTTAGGCATCAATTCAAAATTTAGCAAAGTATAGGCATTTGGATATGTTTAGATACTCTATTTAATGGTTTCATAAAGGATAAGAGGTTATTTATTCATAAAATGTATACAATATTGAAACAATATTGTTATAAATGGCCAACGCATGTCTCTAAAGAAGGATTTTGTGATTCTTTTTTAAACAATTGCAATTTCCAAATATTAGGCAAGACAGGGAGATAATTTCTTAAAAAATTAGGTAAGAATTATTATGATTATTTTTTGTTGAAACTGCTAGTAAGGTACATTATATACCATTTGATATAATTATCATTATTAGCATTCACTACAATAGTAATATTATGTACCTTTACTATTACCTACTCTATATTATATAATGCTATCATAGCAAAGGATATATTATATTGATATTGTAGTGAATACTAATAATGATCAAATTTGCAAGCAATGTTACTCAGTCAATTTTCTACTTCTTAATATTTTCCAGCTGGTAATATCGCCTTAGTTGTTCTTTGGTTGGTCTTAATTGGTATTTTTTTCTATGTAACTAAAACCAATTTATATTTTTGAAGGACTATAGTACATAATTTTTGTTTTTATTCATCTCAAGCTTTATAATTTTATAACATGGACTTATATTGGTACATCAACTATATTTTAGATGAGCTTTTGATTTTGTATCAATAAATAATTAGGATCAATCAATTTCTTTTAGCAAATTTATGAGTTTAAATGATCTTGTTAAAAAAATCTTTTTTCTAATTTTGGTTGTAATTAGGTTGAAAATTCTATGAAATAAATAATAATTCTAATGAAAAAGTGTAATTGATACTTTTGTGTAATTATACAAAGGATCAACTTGATTTTAACCCCTTAATCCCTAAAGTCCCAGGGCCATTTTTTTTGTCAAAAATCACTCAGATGCTACATTCACCTACTAAATTAAGAAAAAAAATTTAGAATCTAACTATAGGATCTTGCTCTATACTTTTCTTAGACAATGTGGTCAACATTTTGTGATTTTTGACCATATAGATTGAAAGATATTAGCATTCAAAGTGAAAGAAAAAACTTTTTTGAAAAAGTTGCTATGATTGCCCATAAAACAAGAAGCTTTTTAACTTTAACATCACTAATACAAATGGAATGAATCAAATCTCTCCATTTAAACAAAAACATGATCTACAAGAGAAAAGGATATTATTTTATTTCATTTTTTTGTGGATTTTTTTTGTTGTGCAGTCTCCCCCATTTTGAGGTTATTGTGGCATAACTTTTGCTTTTAGGCATTGATTTAAATAAGAATTATATTCCCAAAAAGCTAATAAGTTTTTCCATTTTACAAAAAAGTTTCAAAAAAATTCAATAAAAATTGAGATCATACAAACCTATTTGAAATCCATTTTGTCCCTGATAGGGACAATACAACGTTAGGGGTTAAAAAGTAGATATTCAAATTTTGAACAATGGTTGCAAATAAACAAATCCCAAGCACATAAAATGTGTTTTTTCATTCATTTTTTGGAAGATTCTAATGTTAATTCTTTAATATTTGTACAATATAGATTTTGAAGACTTTGCTTTACAAATATTCTATGATTTGAAAAGGTATGGTAGCTCTAACTTCAAAAACTAAACTTTTTTCAATTTAAGAAATGACCCTCCAAAAATGACTTGAATAAATAAGTAAAATAAAAATCTTCAAAAATCACTAAGATTGGAACTTAACATTTTCAATTTAAAAGACAAAAAATTCTTGTAAAAATCACAAATATTTAGTCTATGATCAATTTTAGAAGGAATTTTTTATTTATTGAAAATATTGGTTAATGCAATAATTGATTTCACCATATTGTTTAATACTCATCATTAAATTATTATTCTAACTTCTAAGTTGTAATTTATAATACATCTTTACAATTTTGAACATTTGAATTCTCTTTTGGTCTTTAAGGGATTTAGCTTTGAGATTGTAAATTTTGAAAATGGGATACAAAACCATTATACTAGAGTAGTGCATTGAAAAATGTGCATTAGTTGGAAGACAACACTGAAAAATGATCCTAAGGAAGGTAAGAGCAATAGTCAAGGTTATCATTTTTTGCCATTTAAAAAAATAAAATAAAATATTTAAAAAAATATCTTCTATTTTTTAATAGAAGATATTCCTAAAAAATCTAAAATGGCATTACAACATTGGGATGATAAATTATTTTTCATGTACAATTTTATGTACCTATGGATATAAAGAACTTTACAAATTTAGAAAAGATTGAGAATGAAATCTCTAAAATATATATGAATTAAAATTAATGAATTCAAAACATTATTTGAATAGATTATAAGTTTTCTACCATCAATTCAATAGGTAAATATTTAATCATTTCTAATTGTTAAAAATTCAACAAACCAAAGTCATAAATAAAAAAGAAACTAGTATTAGAAAGTTGATACAATTGTGAAAAAAAATTAAAAAATTAAGAAGAGTAATAGCATGTTCAACCATATAATAATACATGATGTAACATGTATTTTATATAGATATACACTTTAGAAGAGTTCTCAAACCTTTGCCACATGATATCTTTATTAAATGAGACCCTACACTATTAACCCCTAAAGGTTTTTGGAATGGAAGTAATGAAACTAGTGAAATTAGAGGTAACTGTAGTATGAGGAAAATTTGACAATTTTTTAAACATTTTCAACCAAAAGATCTTAAAATTACCTTCATTAGTCATTCACTTACCAAATTTTAGATCCAAATTCTAAGGGGTTTTCAAGATCAAGGCAATCAAAGTTGACAATTATAATTTTTGCCCCCCTCCAAAATTCATGCAACTTCCATTAGAGAGGGTATACATCCATAAAGAATCTTTTGAAACAATTGTGCTCTTTGAATTGTGATTTTAGTATAAGTTAGGTACATCTTCCAAAATTTCTTGACTATAGATAAGTTAGTAAAAATTATTACGGTCTATGATAAAAATGTTGACCATATGTGAAAAATTTAGGGGAAAGACAACCACATGGCATGCTTTGTAAAAAAAGAGAAATGGATAGATGTGTACCATGGATGAAAAGAAATGGTCTTTATAGGTGGTAGAAAGTGAAACAATCCCTATAAGATATGTAAAGCAAGAATTGTCTTCAATGTAAAATATTCAAAACAACATGATCTAGATGTTTGAAACAACATCCAAATGTCTGATGGCTAAATTCCCAAATTCTAGTTATCTCATATCTTTTGTCTCACTATGGATAGAGAATGGATATAAATGTGACCTCTCTACCTTTCATTTTCACTAACCTTCAATGAAACAACTCCTTCACTTTGCCATCAAAAGTTCTCTTGATGGTAGATGGTAAATTTTTTTTAATTCTTATTGAATTCAATAATTTTGCTTGTTCATTTTTAAATTTTTTTTAAATAGTTATTTTTGATCTTACCTTGGGTAGGATATGCACTAATTGATGTCTTAAAAAACGTCTAAGTTGATGTCTCTAAAACCTTAAATCAAAGCCAATTGACATGTCAAAAATTTGTGAGGTTTAAGTCACAATTCACATCACTCATCGGATGGATGAAAAAGTATTTCACGTTACACTATCCACCCATGTCATGCTTATGTGGCAATGACTTGTTTGACATGTGGCACATTTTGAAGAGCTTCAAACACTTCTTTTTTGTGACATTAGAAAAAAAACGCCCTAAAATCTTACATGTTTCTTGTGATATTTGTACATTTTTTGCCTATCAATTATAACAAATTTTAGAAGACACTAGCAGTTGGCGCTTGCTATGCTAAGCATTCACCATTAGAATTTCATTAGAATTTTTATGTATTAGATAGAATGCAAAGTAAGAATTTCAATAAATCTTCATATAAAAATTACTAAAATCTTCATATAATTTTTTTAATAAATAAACATATACTAAAATAAACAATAGAAATTTAATGAATGATGAATGAAATACATGCAATGATGAATATGGTAAAAGATACACATATAAATCTCAAAAGCTTCTTGAACAATTTAATTGTTGTGAAATCCAAAATTGGTTCAATCTAATAAATTTCTCAAATCATTTGGTAGTAGCAATAGAAAATTGAAATCAGAAGCTCAAAGCTCACAAAAGCACAAAATTATAGAAATGCAAAAGAAGTATAAAGCCAAGAAAAGCAATGGAATTGCTACCTTTGTAATATCACCATATTGATCTTCTTTAATATCACCTCAATTGCAACGACTATATTATTTTTATAACATCACACTTTGTAAAAAGTGATATTACAAGGTGATTGTGAACTGCTACTCTATTTCAGTAATATCACATTGTGTGAAAATATGATTTCTTTGTATGCATGATTGAAAATATTTTTATAAAATAATTAAAATAATTATTTTCAAGACTTATCGAAATCATTATCATGCATTCTATTCAAATATATCAAATTTTTATTAATATGTAATAGAATGAATGCATAACATAGCAAGCACGAGCCCCTAGTATTAATGGTAGCATTTGTAATATTACACAGGGACTTATGATTTTAGTAGTATAAATAATTGTTGTTGACATTGACCTATCACACTAAGCATATTCTCACATTTTTTGAAACATCTAAAAAACCCTATTTTCTTATAGTGCCAATAGAAAGCTCTATTGGCACAATTTCTACAATCTCCCCACTTGCATTTGCATTGTTTGACTTGTATATTGCTTTATAGAATGGGAGCAATAGAGCATGGCTAGAGTCGATTCTACTAAGCAATGAGGAACCATCAATGCAATTTTGTGTCACACCTCACTATTTTTGCCCTCTACAATTTTGCTTCCTTGGACCTTGGTCTTCAGTGCTCGGATTCTATTAAAGTCCCAACGCTCCTCATTGTTGTCTTGTTGCTCTCCGTTGTCAAATTATTGTTGATCCATTGCTCCTTGCTACTATCCTGATTATCCTCGTAATTGATTCGCTTCTCCTCAATGTTGTTTCGATGCTTCTTCTTGCTTTGTTGGTTATCATCCCCGCTATGTCAAAACTATCGACCATTGTTGTTGGGCATCTCCTCACTACCAAATCTCAATGTGCTAACTTTGTTGCCCCCATTCTTGTCTTGTACCTCAATACTCTTCATGCCTTTGGTCCTTACTAATTCTCTGCCTTTAGGTTCAATTATGGCCCCTTGTATTTTTGTTTTAGTGATTAGTATGTTTCCCCCTTCGCGATTTTGTCCTCTAATTTGAGACTATGAAGTCTTGTATTGCACACAATCATCTTTAAGGGTGAACATGAAGAATGACTAATCTATGAGCTTGACATGGAATATGCACTTTACATAGAACTAGTTGTCACATGCCCTTCTTGATGTGATTATTTTGTATTATATTTCATTGTTAGGGTGAATTCAAGACAATCATAGACTAGATTTGAAGTAGAATTGACATTTTGAATCTTTATAGTGTAAATTATGAAGTTGTGGGCTAATATCTTTTAGGTAAGGTGTTGATGGCTTTTAATTATTGATTTTATACCTAGAATGCCACCATGTAGTCAATGCATCAGATTTGAAGAATGGCAAGAACTACTAAAATCTTGAAATAGAAAGCAATGTATCAAAGATGTAATGGCAATTGAAGAAGCTAGTCATTGACTACCACTTTACATACATGTAGCACTTTAGAAAGCCATAGATGGATTTTATGAAGCAAAACATAATATATATTTTTTCTTATCCCTTCATTATTTGCATTTTGAATGAGGGAGCTACCTCAACTTCCACAACATCTTTAGAAGGGAGGTAGTGCTAAAAATGTCAGTTGAATGTTTCCAAGGTTCTAGTTCAACAACCAGCCTTACTACTTCCAATATCAAGAACTATGTTTGCATGAACCAATAAGAGCTTAGCAGGGATAGGTGTTAGTGCTTAACAAATTGCCATCCCTTACCCAGTCCTTTGCCTAAATTGTTGTGGGCACTTTCACCAAATTTTTTCCATAGTATAAAAATTGGTGCCTGATCTGCCCTCCCTAAGAAAGAAGTAACCTTTTTGTATTATAATATTTTTTTCATTAACCTTCAATAGTTAAAAATTAATGTCCCTAATAGATACTCCTAGATCCCACCTCAAAAAAATTTCAGCCCCAGAAATCTCCCAAATTGAAAAATATGTTTTATCCAAAAAATCTGTGATTCCAACACTTGAAGCTTTAGGGGTTAATGATAGTATAAAGCTATATAAAATTGAGTATGGGAGCCAAATGCTTTTGGTTTTTGCCAAACTAAAGAAAGTCAAATGCTTTGAAAGAAAGTTAGTGGAGGGCCTTAGATTTTATAAGAATTTTATAAAAAAAACATTTGGCCACTTCCAACAAAATTAAACTACTTCAAGATCTTAGGTAAGTGTGCATTGATTGTACCTTTAGGTGACTTTTTGAATATATTACGAGTCTATTTCAAACATCCAAGTAGCTCTTCAAATCCATGTATGCAACTTAGCATAATTGATAACTTTTATATTTCTTTGTGTCTTATGGTAATCAAAATTTCTTTGAAGAAACTTCAAGACATAATCATACTATACATTGGATTCAAACAATATCTCAACTTCATTGAATATTTCTATAGAACTACCCAAAAGGTCAAGTATAATAGAGAAACTATGTTGTGGTTATGTACAATGAATGACATTTATGTGCATAATGTCCTTGATATTGTTTCCGTACTTTGAGCAAGCCATGCATGCTTATCCTATAGCACAAATCTAAGCATCTATGATGACAAATGACTAGTGTTGCAAGACAAGTTGAGGTGAACTACCCACTACAAGAGAAAGGGGTGTTTTAAGTATAATCCTAGCGGTATAGTTCTAATAGTAATGACCGTTTTAGGAAATTTTTAGTAAAATTTTAATAGAAATACATATATTTTCAGTAAAATTTTACTAAAAATCTTTTATAAAGGTCATTATTGGTAGGATTATACTCCTAGGACTATACTTAAAACATCCCTTTCTCTTGTAATGACCCTATAAAAAATGAGATCTAGAATAGTAATTTAAAAAAAGTAGAGTTATCATTTTATAAATTTCACATTATAGGCTTTTCACCACTGCAAAGCTAAATGAGTGCATAACATGAAATTCACAAAAAAATATAATTCATTTCATTTTAAGATTGTTGTTGATTTTCAAAACCATTTTTTTTAATTCTATCTTTTACAAAATAGTTAATTTTTTGCAAATTCCATATAAATTAATTTGAAGAAGAAAAAAAGCCTTGCAGAGTATTTACCTTGCTTCTCTATAGTTTGATCCATAAATGATTAAGAACTATTTTGAGCTTCTTTGATTTTAAAAAAAAATTAAATAAAAAGTACATAATTTTCATCAAATTTTTAAAAATTATAATTGTGCAATCTTAAATTAGACATTTTTTGAATCACATTACAAGAAAAAGAAAAATTTAAAATATCATGTGTGGATTGAAAGATTATAATGTTTAATTAAAGGGGGGATAAAAATTTGAAAGTGATTTGAAGTTATGCTCCAATTGGAAAAAGAAAATGGCTAAAAGTGCCCGTGGAAATCTGGAACCTCATTCACACTACCACATCCTGGGAGTCGTCTCTCCCAAATGAAGCTCTGGCGCACGCGCCCCCGCACAAAACACCGACGGAGCTTCTTCCCAAAGGCAACGCTTCCAGCCTCCATGCTCAAATCTCGCAGACACCACACTCGTCCTTCTAGAGTCGCCCTAAGGCAACATCTCAACCGCCTCACACCTCTCCTTGCTTCTCCGCAGAACGCGAAAAAAATTCTTTCAAAGCGAAAGAGATTTCGAAGTTTGAGTTCCATATCCCCGTGTTAGGGTTTCGCATTCGCGGTGTGGCCACTCTCGTAACTCTCTTAGTTTGTTCCCAATCCACCTCGCGATTTCTCTTCTAGTCTCAATTGCCCGGAGTGGAACGCCTAAGACGAGACGTCGAACGGGGTTTTAAGTTTTAGTTGCGTCCCGATGGCGGACGACGAACGAGTGCCGTACGAAGATGTTGGCTCCGTGGAGCGCTTAAACGGCGAGAGGAGGCGCGAGGTATTTCGTTTTTGGCCTTGTTGTGTTCATTATTCCGGTTTCAATTTCGTTTAGGTCTGGCTTTCTTTGAGGTGATTGTGATGCGGTGTAATGAGCGTGCAATAGGGTAAGTGTCTTAGTGACTGCATTTGTGTCGGGTTGTGGATTTGAGTTCCCTATGTTGGTTCGTTGTTCGATTGTGACGGAGCAGGTCGTTTGGGGTAATTTTCATGAAATTGGGCGTTGCGTTTTTGAATTCTGTATCAAATTATTTATGTTGAGGAGCTTAGTGGGGAGAATTGGTGTCGGGTTTATACTTTGTGAACAAGTGATAGGTTTGGTGTTTGGGCGCGTTACCTTGATTAATGATTCGCTGTTCTTACTGGTGCATCTTTTGAAAAGCATGTCTCCTGTGGTAGCGTCTACTGGCTTGGTAACGAAGCCAGCTTCGTTCTGTATATGCTGTCTTTTAATCAGCTCTGTACATTGAATGAGCGTGTTTATTGCTATTTGTGTTTCCCTTTGTGTTCGTAGCTATCGAGGGATTTAGGTCAAGGAGCACTAATGCACTTCTATAATGTTTAGAATAGGTTGACGGTGGGCTTTCTTATTCTGTAATCTATCGAATATTTTTATGGTTACCGAATTGATGACTGTTTATGGATGATGGTTTTTGTAAGTCGACCAATTTCTTGTAAATAGGTTTTAAGACTTATATGTAGTAAATGAGACCGATGATGTATCTGCTCCAATTCATATATGTAGGTAGACTTAGAGCTATGGAACAGAGCCCTCTCTTGTACGGTCGTTTATCTATGAAACGGAGTTTGTATTCAAGAGCCGGAAACTGTACTGCCTTCTTCTTCTGTTAGCCTGTGCTGCTACAAGGTTCTGCGTGTGCGTCTTCGCTTGCTGGAGGAGCGTGAGTGAAATGCTTTATTTTACATTTCGTTGAGTCTGTGTCTATGTTGCAGCGTGCCTCGCGGGATTCTGACAGAGACAGAGAGAGGTATCGGGAGAGAGATCGAGACAGAGGGAAAGATCGTCGCCATAGAGACGTAGACGTGAACCGCGAAAAAGATCGAGGAGGCAAGGATAGAGAGAGGGAGATGGACCGCGAAAAAGACCGAGTCAGGGAAAGAGAATGGGACATGGACCGGGAGCGTCATCGCAGCCATGATCGTGAGAGGTGAGCGTTTCGGAAATCGTTTGCTGATTGAGATTCTAGTTTTTGATGCTAGTAATCCTTGCATGGAAAACAATACACGTAATAGACTGAAGAATTGATTCGGACTCTTTGATTCTCTTCTCTTCTCTCTTTGTTCCCGCTTCTGTTGTTCTGAATGTCTTTTCCAATCCGACGTCTCAGGTTGTGATCGATATGCTGTCTTTAAACCCGTTCTTGCATACAGACGTGGTCGAGAGTATGGCGGAGATCGAGATAGGAAGCAACGTCACCGGTCTCGATCGTCCTCTCGAGGACGGTCACGGGATGTTTCTAGATCGAGGTCTCGTTCAAGATCGCGTTCAAGGAAAACAAGTGGATTTGACAGGGCTGCACCTGGTGCAGGAGTTGCTTCAAGTGGTACAGGACCAGGTTTGTTTCATCTGCTGGGACTGGAGTATGGTATCAAACCAGCTGTAATGACGAACTTGATCGTGGCTGTGTTGATGAATTTGGTTTACGAAGAAATTTGCAATTTATCTCGTATGCCATTAGCACTCGAATAGGAGGGCACGACACATTATCTATCGTCTTACTGCTTTTTGAAGTTAAGTGGGAATAATTTTGAATTGGACTTGACTAGGTATCTTATTGTGAATGGGTTTATGGTTGCAAATTTTCAGGCATTCGATTTCAGGCTGCTAGTAATGGGAATCTTTCGGGGGAGTTGCAACCCCAGCAATCGAGTAAGGTGGTTGTAGATGGTGCATTACGAAGTAACCTCGGTGCTGACTCTCAGCAGTCCGAAGTTCATGATGGTGAGCTGCAAGGCAACAAGTCAGCAGCTGTTCCTGTTACGAAGCTTGGGAAAAGTTCTAAGTGGGGGCCTGCTCCTTCTTCAGAGGATGCTATGTCCTCAGAAGTTGCCAATGATTTTGAAGCTGCAAAAGTGGCTGCCATTCGAGCAGCCGAACTTGGTAAGTTTGGTTGTGACACCGATTCCAATAATTATGTGTTTCTTATATTTGATGCACGAAAACCTCTTTGTTTTTAGTTAGGGTAGGAGTACATTAAGACTCAAGTGTGTAGCTACTGTTTTCTGCAGATGGTGGGTTAGTAGCTGTTTAGTTTACTGTCCAATGCTAGCTCCGTTGTAACAAGAAAAACATGCAGGATCTTTTTCTCCAGGGTTGATGTATTCTTGCTATAGAGCATAATAGTAGTAATATTAAGAATATATTTAATGCTAGACACTAATACAGTTGATTGTTATTAGCATTGTTGAAAATACGAATTTTATCACCTTTTGTTTTGCTAGCCCGTCAAAGTAAAACCGGTGCAAGAATAAATTGAAAGGACCCTTGGTACTTATTCACGGTCATGTCTTGTTATACTGTGATATGCAGTCAACAAGAATTTGAGTTTGGCAGGATTTATGTCAGCGGACCACAAGAAGAAGCTGCTTTGGGGGGGCAAAAAGGCTCAGGTGGAGCAGGTAGGCCTGCTTGCATGTCAACCTGGATTAGATTTGGTTATGGTGAGAAGGAAAGTTCTATTTTTGCACAGTTTTCTATTTTAGAGCAGAACATTGGGTTCTTTTCCTCCGGTTCAGGATTTTTCTTGTTTGCAAGTAGTATCCTTCTTTAATTTACAGTCTTCTGTGTTCGTTGTTTTCTGTCCATCAGTTTTTTTGAATACCAATTGTCATTTTGCTAACGCAAGGTGCACTGTTTTTTCTTCCTTCTGGAAGCCTGGCTGAGAACTTAGCAAATTGATATACAGGAGCCAGTTGTAGCAGCGGCGGGAACGAATCGCTGGGATACCGTCCATTTTTCAGATAGGGATCGGATGGAGAAGTTTCATAAGCTCATGGTAACCACCTGAATGGTTGTGCGTTCATGTCAAAATGAAGTATCCTTCACACGTTTGTTGAAAAAGTATTTCTCGTCATTGTTGAGCGTCATCCTTATTATCATTGATTTTGCAGGGTGTTAAAGGTGATCTTAAAGAGAAGGAGCCACCGCCACCAGCTGCCGGCACAGCCATCTTTACAGAGGAGAAACAGAGAGCACTTCAGGAGGATCTAGAGAAGCAGTTCACTCAGGGACTGCGACGACGAGATGGCCGAACTGTTGGATTAGGCTTATAGAACGACACAGTCAATTTCAGTTGATGTAAAGATTGGGGACGACAAAGAGGTTCTCACTTTGGTCTTGGGAATGCCATGCCGTTCAGTAAACCTGCTTCATGGGCAATATGTGCAGAAAGGTAGCGAATCAATCATCACAGCTCTATGGCTGCTCAGTAGATCGCATCCATCTGAGTCATGTCCTTTATGGAATCAGGATCAGGATAGGATTTCGGCTTGATCTGCTTTGCTAGGAACATTCACATCTGAATCCGGTATGGAATGCGTCTGGAGAGCAGAGTCTTATATAGAACCAACCCTGAACAATTGTCATCTTTACGGCTTTCATGTTTCGTAGAATCGTATCTTACAGATTGAGGTGATGAGTGTAAATATTTTTATGTGTTTGTTATGATATTGGAGACTTTGTTTGCAGGAACAAAGTGAAGAGACGGATGTCTTGAATCGCCTAGTTCTCTTCTTTACTCATTTTGGCATTCATTATGAATAGTTGAGTCTCATTACGGATATATATCTTTAGAATGATGGTTTTCAGCAGTGGTGGCTATATTGTGCAACTTCTGGTTGAGAGTTGAGCTGACCGTTCCTACTAATCGTAAATTTCCTGTTTGGGTTTGTAGGAGTACTAAATTTTCTTGTTGTAGGAGTGTTTTCCGCCGTGTTTCTTCTCTGACGGGGGCATCTTTTGCTAAAACCCTCATCCAACTTTTGAAATTTGGCAATTGTCCAAAAAAAAACAAATTTAAATTCTTAAATCACATTCTAAGGAGTCAAACTTTGTTAGCTATGTTGGGGCAAGGTTTTAACCTCTAAAGTCCCATGGCCATTTTTTTGCCAAAACCACTCAAAACACCATTTCTACTACAATCATCTACAAAATAAATTTAAAAAATATTTTTTAGAATCTAACCGTAGGATTTTGTTCTACACTTGTCTTAGATCATGTAATAATTTTTTTGTGATTTTTGACTGTATAAATTGAAAGATATTAGTATTCAAAGTGAAAGAAAAAAATTTCTTTCAAGAAGTTGCTATGATTGTCCGTAAAACAAGAAGTTCCATAACTTTCACATCTTTAATCCAAATGGAATGAATCAAATCTTCCCATTTACCAAAAATATAATCTACAAGAAAAAATATATTAAAATTTTTAATTCAATTTTTTGTGGATTATTTTTGGTACCCAGTCTCCCCCATTTTGAGGTTATTGAGGTATAACTTTTGCTCCTAGGCACCGATTGAAATAAAAATTATATTCCTAAAAAGCTCTCAAGTTTTTCTATCTTATGAGAAAGTTTCAAAAAGTTTTAGTAAAATTGAGATCATAGGAGCCTGTCCGAAATCCATTTTGTCCTCTGTAGGGACAACGGGACTTTAGGGGTTAAGAGAAGACTTCATTGCAATCTAAGAAGTCAAAGTTCTCGAGGTTTTTCCTACATATTAAAAGGAATTGTTTTTAACTCTTCACTATTTGGATTTCACATAAAAAGTTTCTTCATTGCACAAGAAATATAAAAAAAGACTAGTCTATGCATTGTCAATCCATTTGTTTTCTCCAATTGCAAATATGATGTTCAATTTCAGTTTGTATTTGCATAGAATGTTGGCTATCTGAGGTGTTGTATTGAAGCAAATACAAATATTGGCATGGCTTGGGTTTTCGTTGTTTTGACAATTTGCCGCTATTAGAAGTTTTATAATAGAAGTGTTGGAGTGTAAAAGGTGTACAATGTTGAGTTTGATCCAAATGTTCTTCCAATGAAAAAATGACAAGAGTGCCAAATTTATATTTGATGTTTAGTGCACACAATTTTGACATGGTTTGTTACTATCCATTCAAAAGAGGCTAGAAAGGTGGCACATTGCCAGTTGTAGACAATATTATTTGACTATGTAAAATTAGAGGTGGATAAAAAGACTAGAATTTACTCCTGAATAAAAACATAAAATCTTTGTTTGTTACCATAGAACCATTTAGTATCTAGGCAACTCTAGGATGGACACCAAAATCTAGAGGGTTGCCATTTCTAGAAGGTTGCGATTTCCAATTCTCATCCAATGCCATCAAATCATTGTACCAAGCATTGATCTCAAAGATAATATAAATTTGACATTCATATTGGTGTAATTTTGGGTTTCAATGTCCTATAATAATAAATAAAAAATTTAATATGGTCCATCTGAATCTAACAAAATTAAAAAGTATCTTTTCAATGATGCTAGTGTGAAGCATAGAGTTATGAGCCTACATATGAGTCTTGAACCTACTTGTAGGTTATGTACTTCCAAACATTCAAAGGTGTTTATAACACATATATTCTATAGCAAGAGTCTATAACATAGGTACCTGTAACATAGACACTTGTAACCACAGAAGGTGTTTATAATATAAACTCCTAGACTTTTAGGCTCATAGATTTTTTGCTCACATGCTAGCACTCCTCTTTGATTTTTGCTTGACTAGGTAATTCAATTAGTGTGAGATACACTCTTCATTCTATATTTCATATGTTTGACAAATCAATGTATTCTTGATTTTTCAAGAGACTAATGAGAGACAAAGAGAGTAACTATTTTCCCTGCCTTGAAGTCACCAAATATTGAAAATAGTTTTTATTTCAGTAGAATTTCAGTAGAAAATGAGATATAAAACAATTAGTGTACCTTGCAATAATTCAAGTAACTTATAAAGTCCATTATTCAAAGCAAAGTTGATATATCCACATAGATGTAGTATTTTCAATCTTTTAGTTTGTATACAAAAATTTAAAATGAAGCAAGTATTTGGAGCAATTAAGACTATTGTATAACAACAATTTTTTTAGGGGTTGCTAGATGAGACATCCAAATTATTTGGAAAGAAGCATTGTTTACATCCAAAATTGATGGAAAGATTTGCAAAAACATTGCTACTCTTGTGCTAAATTTGCACATTTGAATGTAAACCATTCAAAGCTAAAATAGTTGTATTTTTTTTTTAAAAAAAAACAACACAATTTGAACCCTCTTGGTTTTTAAGATTCTTAAGTTTAAAATTATTTTAGAGTTGTAACTTCTAAAAATTTTGTGAAATTTCAAATCAAATGAAGGTCATATAAATGATTGACAATCACAAAGAGGACTTTTGAGATGTTTCCCTTTAGTAGCAATTGATGTGCCATAGTTTCAAGTAGCAAAAAAGTATGTGATAAAAACTTGCCATGTAACAATTCTTTACTATTCCTTCATTAATTGTAGAAATCATATATTTCAAGGCCAAAACATTCAATTTATAGAAAATGAATTTATACTCACATGTGTGGACAAATTTAATTCTTAGATTTGTTAAGCAAAATATGCATCTATAAGTTTTATGTGTGCATATAAACAAGTCAAACTTCAAAATAAGTCCTTCACTTGGATCAATAGTATCCTAGTGATTCCAATTCATGCCACAAAGTACAAAATCCAGAAATTAATTGACATTAGATGGATACCACCTATGTTGCATTGAAATCTAGAACCTTAACCTTATAAATAAAACCTATGACTCTATGAGAGACAAATAGTCAAATTTATTGTCTAACAAGTATTTATCTTCTAAATTGCTACTACATGAATGACATTTTCTATTGTTGTTTTTAAAGATTAAAATCAAAATCACATTCCTATTAGAATTCTACAAGTTGTAAAATTTGTAAATGCTCTCTGTAGATATGTATTTGCAAATTTTAAAGAAATCGAGAAAAATCATATCAAAATATAGAAACTAAAAATTTCACCATGGTTTTATATTGTAGAACATTGTGGCATAACCAAATTTCCATATTATTTTTCACATAGGAATGAGGTTGGTACCAAGCTTCAAACAATAATAAAATGCACATTTTTTAGCATCTCTTTCAATTTTCAAGCAAAATCATAGAAACTTGTTTAAAAAAGACTAATTTTGCTAGTTATGCTAAAAAAAAAAGTTAATAATTTTGGACATTTAAATTAAGCGTTGAAGAACAAAATACTAAAATTGCATCCAAACAAGTCAAGACTATGATTGAGGGTCTTTGAATAAGGGTTGTAACTAAAATAAAGATCACTATAGTTTATACACTTGGATCTCTTTGTACTACAATCTACATTCTTCAAATGAGAATGATTATATAGAAATTTATAATATTTTCAAAATACTTTAAAACACATGAGATGTTCAATTTTAGTCTTCACCCCTTTATATTGTATTAAAATGTAGAGAATATACAGTAAAATATAGATTTTCTAATGATATTTGGATGTTGTTTTAATCATAGGGCTTGTGCAATTAAGTAATTAAGTAGGTCAATCATAAAGAGACTTCTCTTGACCTTCATTTCGCTAAAATTGTTAAGTAGAGAATTAATGTTTTTTGGACAAGCATTGAGAACCTTGTTACTAGGTACAAGTATATAAATGTAGTGAGGCCTATATATGAATAATAGAAAAGCCTTTCGATAAATTTCATCATGCTTATTTAACCTCATCATAGTCAATCTTTCCATAATGTCACTTGAATTTTAATTTAAAATTAATTTAATTTTTTATTGATTAAAGTTTAATTTAATTATGTTATCGTATTATTCATATCCTCAAGAAAATTTCTTCATCAAAAAGATCTCATAACATAAATCCTGACTTTGTCTTTTTAATTTTCTTCATTAAATTATGATTTGTTAATTTTTGATTGGTATTTCAAACTATACATTAATAACATATTAATAAAATACCTTCTAATTGGATTTCACTTCATTTATTCATTCATTGTCAATATATCATTATGGAGGACCCGAATTTTTTTTAGAATACTAAGAAAAAATAAGAATGATAAAGTTTATTACATTGATGATAAATAGATTTAAATGATGAAAGTATTTACAAATTTCAAATTAAGTGTTCAAAATTTTAGTAAGAAAAGAAATCAATTTATTTTCTTTCATCAAATTAGAAATTAATGAGTACTCACAAATTAATTATTAACAATCATATATAATCTTGATATTGAGGATTGTGATTAAATTCTATAATTCAAATCATGAAGTTGTCAAACCATCAGAGCATTGAATTTAACAATGCAAGTTCAAATTTTAAATATCTTGTATATTCCATCATATATTGAAATCATTTGAATAGTCGCATCTAAATTGAAAGAAGTTTAAGGTTTTTAAAATGTTGAATCAACAAAAAATAAATTAATGTTGTAGGAAATTATCAAATTAAAAAAATTTAATGCAAATTTATAATATTTCAAAATAACTAATTTTCTATGTAGGCCAAATAATTTTTTATTATTAAATTTATTATTTTTTTAAATTTAGAATATATATATATATATATATATAACACTTCGTGATAGTACTTTTGCATGACATCCTTAAATCTAATAGAATAAAACTACCTTTTTTTCATAATAGAACACCAAAATGTATCAATAAATTATGTAGAAATATAAAATATTAAAAAAAATGATGACAAGGTAAGATGCAATGAATGAATTGAAAAAATGGAAAATAAGACAACCATGATAGTTTCTTTCAAATAACTATATTAAATGTTTAATAAAATAGTTTTATTTTTATAGATTCATGATATCACTATTTTATATTTTTGTATATCTATATATGTATATTAAAATTCAAGCATATTATTTTAAATATTCAAGTATGATTGGATATAAAATAAACTTTTGAATTGGTACTTGAGATCTTTTATTTAATAAATTTTTAATGGATATCCAATGATTAATTGTATTATGTAAAATTATATTATTTAAAAATATTTAAAAATAATTTATACTTTTTTATTTTATAATTTTCATTTTAATATTGTATAATTAGCATATCACAATAATAAATTATTTTTGTGAGAATATTATATTTTTAATTCAACCATTGATATGTATATCATTTCTAGTGGCTTGAATCCAAAATGGTTTTATAGAAATGATATGCATATCAATTTCTTTATATATGATCCAAAATGTATATTTAAAAAAAATTGTGTGCGTAATGAGCACTACTATTTTTTTTTACAAATAATCTTATACGAAGTTTTGCTTTTTCATTTGACATGTAATTTGTATCTCATCTTTGTCTATGCAATTTATATATAATTTCATTTTGCTTATTATGAATGTAATTTTTGAAATTTTTTTCTTCTAAATATACTTAAGGCATCCAAAAACGTCTTTCATTATTTTTAGGTGTAGAAGTTCTAATCTTTATTGTAACTACTTTATTTGCTTCAATAATGGATCGTTGGGACTTTTTAGCCTTTTTGTTTTTTGTTACATTCTTAATTTTTGGCATAATTGGTACTCTAGGTTTTGATTCTTTCTTTTCTATACTTTTCTCTTTTTGAATTTCCAATTTTTTTCCCATTCTAGTGGTTGAGTCTTTGTTTCCAAAATTTCTTTCCATATTGAATTTGTTTCTAATATTTTTTATTTACTATTTTCATCACGATAATTTTAATTCCATCAATTTTTATAAATTATAGAAAGAAAGGTCATCTTTTAATATGCATCTTTATAGAAAATTTTAGTTTAATATACTAAATTTGATTGCATTGAATTTTACTTTGAATGAAAGGTCATGACCCATACTAATGAAAATTTGTCTTTTGAAGATAATTGAAAGATAGTTAAATATCTTTTATCTAGTCCCAATGAGATTGTTGTATTTAATATTAATTTTGGAGCCTTAAATGCATTCATAAGTATGAACAACTTTATGATCTTAGAGAATTGGTGTTTGTGCTAAATACCCCTACATTCCATGTATTTACATTGTTGAGTAGCAAGTTTTTTTTTTTTAAAACACTAGTGGTTGGTGCTTGCTATGCTACGCATTCATCATTAGAATTTTATAAGAATTTTTTTGTATTAGATAGAATGCAAAACAAAAATTTCAATAAATTTTCAAATAAAAATGACTAAAATCTTTGTATAATTTTTTTATGTGTAAGTATATATTGAAATGTACAATAGAAATTTATTGAATGATGAATGAAACATATGCAATGGTAAATATTATAAAAGATACACATACATTAGAATGCATTGGAAATTTGACTCCATTGTTAAAAAAATGGCAACCCAAATTGAAGAATTGAAAAAAAAACTTATAAATCTCAAAAACTTTGTGAACAACTTAATTGTTGTGGAATTCAAAATCGCTTCAATTGAATAAATTTCTCAAAATCATTTGATAGTAGCAATAGAAAATTGAAATCATGAAAGCTCAAAGCTCACAAAAGCACAAAATCATAGAAGTGCAAAGAAGTGTAAAGCCAAAAGAAGCAATGGATTTGCTACCTCTATAATATCATCCTATGGATCCTCTTTAATATCACCTCAATTGCAACAACAATATTATTTTTATAATATCACCCTTTGTAAAAAGTGATATTACAAAAGTAATTGTAAACTGCTATTCTATTTTTGTAATATCACATTGTGTGAAAATACGATTTCTATGTATGCATGATTGAAAATATTTTTACAAAATATTTAAAATAATTATTTTAAAGGCTTATTGAAATCATTATCAAACATTCTATTCAAATATATCAAAATTTTACTAACATATGATACAATGAATGCGTAGCATAGCAAGCATGAGTCCCTAGTATTAATGATAGTATTTGTGATATTACAGAGGGAGTTATGATTTTAGTAGTATGATTGGGTTTATGACTACAATTAGAAAAGATCGAAATAATTTTAAAAAAGGCTCCATGAAACAACAAAATATCATGTTTGTTTGAAAAATCTTTGATTTACATAAAAGCCTAAGAAAATTATTTAGTTCAAATATTGTATGCATGGATCATATATATTGGTGGTATCTATATGCATAAGATTTATATACAATATGTATATCATACCACATAATATATATACCATATTCATACATGGATATATAGTTGTGGTTGTATTTTAGTATATACTAATATTAATCCAAAAAAAATATTGTACAAAATATCAAGATATTATATCAACATTTATTAACACAATCAACATTCAATGGGTGCCACAACTACATAAAAATTTCACATCAAGTGTGCTATAGCTTTTTGGAAAGCTTATAACAATTTTCACAGATACTTTATATTTTAGCCTCAAAACTCTCACGGTTTATTATCTAGAGCTTATTGAGATTGTGACTCCTAGATTTGGTGGTAGCCAATTACCTCTTCACTTCTAAGCATGCCAAAATTGCACACAAACTTCAAATACAATATGACATAGCTTTTTAAAAAGCTAACTTATTTTCCATAATGCCTCTAAAGTTTAGCTTGAGTTCAAATCTTTTAGAATTTGTTCTCTATGTCTTGATGAATTTGGTACTCCTAGATTCAATGGTGATTCAATACATCTTCACTTCCAAGCACATTGAAGTTGCATCCAAATATATTATACAATTGATTTTAGAAAGACAACACTATCATCTATAACTTCTTTAATTTTCAAAACTAAATACCTTCTAGTCAATTATTTAGAAATACACAATATAAATAAGGAAGATAAAGAGCCCCTTCTTTATTTTACCTCAAGGAAGATACATCAACCCATACCTTTGTCCCATAGGTTCTTATTTATCTATTTTCTACTTTGTTTATCTTCCCATATCTCAATCTATACCATTAGCCACAAAACCTCAAAGGAAAAAAAAAAGATAAAAGAAGCTTCAACCTTTTATTCAACTTAATCAAATTCAAATCAAATTTGAAAATCTTTTGAAGGACAAAAATTCTAAAAAGACAAGACCCAACAATCTCCAAACAGAGATGATAAAAGACTTAAGAAATTAAAAGAGTTCAAAAGTCACAAACTTGATTGGTTGGTTAAATTTTTGCCACCTTAAATCCTTAATTGGTTCATGTTCGAGTCCCCTTCAACTTGTCGAGTTGCCATGGATGGCTCATGGCTTGGCATGGCAAGTGAGAGGATGCTTAAAAATTGTTCAACTAACCAATCTTTGGCCTATTTCTTTAAACTATGACAAGATATAGGACACCTGAGATAGATTAACAAGCTTTGTCAATGAACTAAATTATGGCTCTCATCATGCCTCCTTTTGTTCCTATTCATTTTTTTTGAGTCATCAAATCCAATCAAAATAACAATAATAAATCTTTTTACGTAACAAAATAGTGCACATTGCAACAATGGAAATTACATTAGGAAAAAAATGAACCCTCAAAAGATCCACAAGTTTGTAAATAGTGGGAACAACAAGTTGTAAAAAATAAATTTGGCCAGTAAACTAAAGGGCTTGATCAACTGGGACAATTCGCTTTAATAATTTTAAAAATAATTCAAAATACTAATATTAAATATGTATAAATTACAATTTTTTGAATATGATGTGGCATGAATGCAACCACATTAAACTACTATTTTTGAATTTATTTTATTATTATAATATTTTATTTTAGATATTTTTTATTATTCAAATTCAAATTTTAAAATATTTTTAAAATATTTTTTTAATGTTTCCACTATTCATCATTGATGAATAATGGCCATTGTCCCTCAAAGGGGCTATGAATTCCATTGAAGGGAACTTTCACTGTGAAGTAGACCCTTTGAGAGCTCATTTTTTTCCTAATGTTGTTTTTGTCATTTCTTCAATATTTCATTAAAACCAATAAAAATTCAATTATATTTAGAAAATCTTTTGATTTGGATCATTCTAAATGTAGATAGATTACTTTATCTAATTGAAAATGCAAGTCTATGTTTGATTCTCCATCTTTTGAATTTTAATTAAGAATCCTATTTTCATCATAATTATTTTGTAAACCTTGAAGTTCTTGTTTTGATTTTAAAACAAAGCTAAATTATTTCTTACACCTATAAGTTTTGTAAAATTTACTTATTTATCAACCACAAATCCTACCTTCAGTTTTATTGTTGGGTCAACACCAATGTTATACGCATGTGTAAAGATTTCTTTAAATACATGGGATATCAATATAAAATGGTATTATAAGGCTATTCAATTGGTATCAAAAATTGCAATATTGGTGTGCCAATAGTCCAATTCAAAGCTTTATTTCTTTCCTTGCTTCAAATCACAACTACTTGAAGCTTTGGGAATTTTATAATGTTGAGATTTCAATATCTTAAATCTTTAAAAGCTATGACTATGGGAATTTTAACTTTAATGAGGTTATTAGCAACCTCAAGAGAAATAAAATTGAGATAATTCAATTTTTTTATACATGTAAATACTATTTATTGCTTCAAAAAGATCTTTAACTTTGACTCTTGAAAACTTGAGGCAATTCTTAGTGGTGTAGGTGGCAATTCAAGGACCAAATTTAAAATGAAAAATTAGGACAAAATTTGTAGTAGTTTTATTACTCCACATTTGTCCCATTTGATAATTATAAAGGTAAATCCACTCAACATTGTTAAGAGGACATTCCAACTTTGACACTAATAGAATATATCTCTATTAAATTGTTCTATGTTCTAACAAAAACTTGTACTAAAATTGTGGGTCATCATACAATACTACAAAATAACAAAAATTGCCTTTGAATATATTTGAATTTTTTTTTATTTCATATATTTCTCGTAGTAAGCTTTTGAAAATATCATCACTTGCCTATTTGATGCCAAATAGTTCTTTTGGAGATTATTGAAGAATCTAGACTATGCTTATAGAGTAGCCACACCTTAATCTTTATACCAACTTCAATTATATCCTTCAAACATACACCTCTAAGTCGTTTCTTTCAAATTTTTCCAATCTCAAATGTAAATGCACTAATCAATTGTATTATTAGTTCTGAATTAAATTTAAGCATCCCACAAAGTCAATTGAAAAGTTGATTGTAGGTATCAACTCATGTTTGTTGCATGTACATTTGCACACATTTATACAATGAATTTTTTAATTTTTTTGACAAAACTCAATCAATTTTATCTTCTTATGTTGCGAAAATTTTCTAATCTATTATATCAATATTCATGGCCCCAAACCTTCAAAGGTTGGAATCAAATCCTTTTATGTTACTATGAATTTCAAGTCTTCCATCTTTAAAAAAACTCTACATAAAAATTACCAAACAACTTGGGGTTGGTTTTCTCTCAAGGATGCTTCACCAAAAATACTAACCAATATGAAAATTTTCACCCATACTAAATGAATAAGAATAGTGTAACAATAAGGCTCTATCCTTTGTAAACAACAATATTAATGTATTGATTAGTTGGACTCGACATCTCCACTCCAACCAAACCCTAACTACATTATGTAGTGTGAATGTGGTTAGATAGGATTTAGAAACTAGATATCAAAAACCAAAGTTGAACAAGGTAGACAAGCCCGTTACCAACTTGATTTGCAATCTGAATATCTTGGGGCCAACTCCAAGAGGGGTTCAGAATTTTCTTTTCTTTTAGAGTTGCGCGCTTATTTCACAAATCAAATCCAAGTGGAATTATAATTTTATGATTAAAATGACAACTTTTGTGAATTTTTAAAGTAGTTTGCCTTGAAATTACAAAACCGCCCATGAAATGGAGTCATAAACATCCCATAAACAACCCATAACCCACTTTCCACGTATCTATTCACACTTAAGTACTCATCAATTAAGAATTGACACGTTATCCCTTGTAGGCATTCATGCACTAACTTTGTTTGAATGAATTTGAATGAGTTTTGCAATGGAATTGGAATCAAAAGTAGGATGATTGATAGAAACAAGCAGTTGGGTTGGTCTACCTTAGTTTCCATTCAAAGGACAAAGACAATAACCATTTCAATGTAACATTTCTACCGGTGACTTTTTTTTAGAACAGTAGAGGCTTGCATGCCCTCACACTAGTGGCGCATTTATGGAGGGATTAGTTCAAATAGGCTTAAATCGTCTAACAGCAACGACAAATCCTCCAAAAATAAACACTAATTTCTACCCAAAAATCATCATTTGGACCATCCATCTCGTAGGAAAAATTAAAAGGAGGAAACAAGAAAAAAGGCGCTTTTGGGTGCTTCTAATAACTTTAGTCTTAAGAGCATCCCCACCAGCTCTTCTGTTTCTCTATCTGTTTACTGAGCTTGGGACATCAAATAGGGATGAGACCTCACGAGTTCTCCAGTTCTCCAGGCCTTTGGATACTGGAGAAGAGCTTTACAAAAATCTGTATATTTTAGAGATACAGGTTTTGGATAAAGGTTGGTGCGGTAAAATTTCTGTATCTCTATCTGCAAATGAGGTCCTCTCTCTAAAGCTTTAAGCGGATACGGAACTCACTGGTGGGGATGCTCTAACGCCCAGATGGAGGACTCGCGGGCCTTGGTTCTCGTCACTCTTCCACCTGCCAATTCCCCCTTCCCCAGAATATAATATTCTCACCAGCATATGCTCGCTTAGGAATTGAACTGCTGCCAAATCCTCACGAAGCATCGCCATCGCCATTCTCGTTGACACCGAATTTTGCAGCTTCGGATTTGCAGCTTTGATTTTGCAGGTGGGTTCCGATTTTCCTTAGGCGCTCGAGTTGCCGTCTCTCTGGATAAGGATGGCAGCTATGGCGACGCTCGCAATTCCGACCTCCGGGGTTGTCCAGTTTGAGGCCAAGGCGGTCTCGATTGCCGCGACGAGCGCGTCCACGACGAGCTTGGGCGCTTTCAAATCCTCGCAGCGGGGGCGCTCCTTGGAGCTTCAGAATTCCGTCAGCCGAAGATGTGGAGCTCCTTTGGTTTCCCGTAGTGCGAGCTGCTCCGCGTCGGTGGTGAAGGAGGCCTCACCCGTGTCGTCGTCCGTGAGCGATGCGGCCTCGGGGAAGAAGAAGGTGATGGTGATTGGCGGGGACGGGTACTGTGGCTGGGCGAGCGCATTGCATTTGTCCAAGCAGGGGTTCGAGGTTGCGATTGTGGACAACATGTGTCGTCGTCTCTTCGACGAGCAGCTCGGGTTGGAAACTCTCACCCCCATCGTCTCCCTGTCCAAGCGCGTCAAGAGGTGGCGCGACCTCTCAGGGAAAGAGCTCGCGGTGTACGTGGGCGACATTTGCGACTTCGAGTTTCTGGAGCACGCGATCAAGACGTTCGAGCCGGAGGCTGTGGTGCATTTCGGGGAGCAGCGGTCCGCGCCTTACTCGATGATAGACCGCAATCGAGCGGTTTTTACACAACACAACAATGTGATTGGAACCCTAAATGTTATGTTTGCGATTAAGGAGTTCGCACCTGATTGCCACTTGGTGAAATTGGGAACCATGGGCGAGTACGGCACCCCGAATATCGACATTGAAGAAGGCTTTATCACGATTACTCACAACGGGCGGACAGACACCTTGCCATACCCTAAACAAGCCTCCTCGTTCTATCATCTCAGTAAGGTGCACGACTCCCACAACATTGCGTTTGCGTGTAAAGCGTGGGGCATTCGGGCTACGGATTTGAACCAGGGCGTGGTTTACGGTGTGCACACGGACGAGACGGTTCTTCACGAGGAGCTGATCAACCGGCTTGACTACGACGGCGTCTTCGGCACGGCATTGAACAGGTTTTGTGTGCAAGCAGCCGTTGGACATCCCTTGACAGTCTATGGGAAAGGCGGGCAGACGCGAGGCTACTTGGATATCCGAGACACCGTGCGGTGCATAGAGATTGCGTGCAGCAATCCTGCGAATCCCGGGGAATTTCGCGTGTTTAATCAGTTCACAGAGCAATTCTCGGTGAATGATTTGGCCAAATTGGTGACGAGTGCAGGGGCGAAGCTGGGGATTGAAGTGCACGCCAAGAGTGTTCCCAATCCGCGTGTGGAATTGGAAGAGCATTACTACAATGCCAAGCATACCAAGCTTGTTGAACTTGGGCTGGAGCCTCATCTTCTTAGTGATGCGCTCCTGGATTCGTTGCTCAATGTGGCTGTACAGTACAAGGATCGAGTAGATATGGACCAAATCTTGCCTGCCGTGTCTTGGAAGAAGATCAGTTCTGTTCCCAAGACCGTCATCAAAGCGGAATGAAGATGTTTATATTTCAGGTGAATGCTCCTGTTCCTCGAGATTAGCTAAGCACGGCATTAGGTATCCTCGGTGTCGAGGATTAGTTAGTTTTTAAGGTATTATTTGGGGTTCAGTGTTGCGTTTATCAGATTGTCATGTATTGTAGATCGGGTGGAATTGTTGCCTCATCATGTGGATACCATAGTAAGGAGGCCTGTTAATGTTATCGATTCGGTATTTGAATCTGCCCTCATATGAATTTTCCTCTTTTTCAAAGTGGTGAGATTGCATATGTGAACTTCCGCTTTTACTCCCCTGTTTCTGAAATGCTTGACATATGGAGCTGAGTTCAAGGACCGCTCTTGGGTGGCATGCTTCACGGAGGCTTCAATGCTGGTAAGACAGGTTTTGCGAAGTTGGTTTGGGTTGTGCTTGCAGGTACTCCTTTTTCTGCTTGGAACTTTTGTCACTGTCTTGATAGCCATGTATGTATTCTAGAGTCACTTGCTTGCATAATATTCTTCACCAAGCCAGGAAGCCTCCCACTTTAACTGTGAGAAAAAACTAGGTATCTAGGAGAATATGTCACACATTCTTGACTCAGAGTAAAGATGATTCTTCCTTTGAGCCTATATTCTTGGGTGCTTCAAGAGTGTTCTATGGACCCATGCTTCGTTGGTTTAGAATGTTTCGTGGGTGGTGGTTGAAAAAGGAAGTTGATTTGGAGCTCGTGCCACTTCAAATTTTAATATCTTTCACTCTGTATGCTCTCTATATATTTAAATGGCTTCTTATCATTTTCCTAAATGCCATCGCATTTCTTCATTTAGTTTGCAAATGTGTGTCAAGATTTGAAATTATTTTGAAAGAGCATGAAGATTTCACTTTCAGTACATGGCTTTGTGTGGAACATGTTACTGTAAACCAAATCAAAATTCTTTGTCATTCTATATTTGGAATTTGGAATGTTGATTTTCAATTGCAAATTGCTATGAAATATTCATTTTCAGGAATTTTTTTTCACCTAGATGTTTCAAGCAGTGTAGAAACGAAACTTGATGTGCTGCATTACATCAATTTTGTTGGATTGCAAGAAGGGTCATTTTGAGAGTTGGTTTGCGCGAGGCTTTTGGTGGAGCGACGAAAAACATGCTTGAGTTTGCACGATATTTGAATGTCCTCTCCAGATCATACTGCCGGTAGAATGCGAGAGCTTTCCGTGATGGAATTTTCTATTTACAAGTTTTTTTCATTTTCTGCAGGGAAGTGATTTTGAAAGCCATCCTTGAACTGGTGACCGTGGAAATCATCTCTTTGCATTCCGTGAGAATCATTGGCTTAAAAAAATGCAAAAGTTGCATAGCTACATAGTTGAGGATGAATAGTTGCATTTCTTTTCTACACAAAAGGATTCTTTGTCATTCATTGCACACAAAATGTCCATAATGTCGTTTATAGGTTAAGGGCGTGGGCAATTAGTAACACAAATAATGATAATTTGGGGTTTTCTCTTCCAAAGATTGATTGTAAAATGAAATTGAAACTTGTGTGGAGATGAGGTAGAAGTATTTATTTGTATTAAATTTCTTTGGTCCTACTATCTCACTACTATCTCAATGGTCAAACAATTAGAAAAATTTGATTAAAAAACTTATATATATATATATAAATATGCAATCTTAAAAGTTGAGAATATAGGGTATCTTATATATGACATAGTCTCACATTGAATGAACACCTTTGAAGTATTCAAATGTCTCAATTTCCATTGTTTTTTTTGAAAACCTATTCATCACTCATTTGCTTTTGAAAGTTGGTGATTTTGAGTCATGTAAGTGTTCATTCAAATCCATTTTTCAAGAGAAAGGTATTGCATTTAGGTGTTTTTTGTTTAGTTTAGCTCCATTTGAGACTACTAGATTATAGACCAATACGTTGACACTCATGACAATGAAGAAACAATAAAGTGTTTTTATAATAACACTGTAAGAAATTCATTAGGGAGAAAGAAGGGGCCACTTTGTAATACAAAAGTTTGAATGGGGAAGAACCTTCTCAACTCACTAATTGGGCCAAAAAATGTATGATGGACTAAAAAATTTGTCATGATTATCCAATCCATCTCTCATAAATCACACACCTTCTACAAGTATCTACATGCCAAGTAGCCACCACCAACCTTTAGTGTTCCTACGTAGTGATTGTAATGATGATGTGGTTACCTTCATACTCACTTCAATTAATATTAAAATTAATAAGAAAATTCAAAGCCTTGTGATGGGTTCAATTTCTCCCTAATGTCATGTTTTTGGTTATGTTTTCATGGACATTGCAAAAACATTGGCATGTTACTATAAATCCAAGTTGATGTTATCATTGATGTTAACATTTTACTTGACATGATTGAAGACATACTAATGTTTTTTGGGACATCCCAAAAAATATAGGCTATCCCATTTTGACTATGGATAAATTAGTAAAAATTACTACGATCTATGATAAAATATTAATTGTATGTAAAAATTTAGGGGAAGGCCTATGACATGGCATGCTTTGCAAAAAAGGGGAAATGGATGGATGTGCACCATGGATGAAAAGAGATGGTCTTTATACAAGTGGAGGGGGATAGGAAGTGAAATAATCCATATGGGATATGTAAAAGAAAAATTGTGTTCAATCTGAAATTTGTGAAACAACATGATCACAATGTCTAAAACAACATTGAAATGTCTAAAACAACATTGAAATGTCTAAAAGAACATCTAGATGTTTGAAATAACATTGAAATGGACAAAGGTCAAGTTCCCATATTCTAGTTATTCCATATTTTTTTATCTCACCATGGACGGAGCATGGATATAAATATGACCTCTCACCCTTCATTCTCACTAACTTTCACTAAAGGGAGTCTTTCATTTTGCCATAAAAAAATTCTCTTGATGGTAAATGGTAAATTTTCTTTAATTCTTGTTGAATTCAACAATTTTGCTTATTCATTTTATTTTATTTTAAATTTATTTTAAATAATTTTATTTTGTTGATCTTGTCTTATCGGTAGAATATGCACCAATTGATGTCTCAAAAATCGTTTAAGTTGATGATTCCAAAATCCTAAACCCAAACCAATTGCTACATCAAAAATTAGTGGGGTCCAAGTTACAACCTACATTACTCATTAGATGGATGAAAAGTATTCCATATGACACTACCCACCTATGTTGTGCTTATGTGGCGGTGACTTGTTCAACATGTGGCACATTTTGGAGAGCTTCAAAGACTACATTTTCTACAACATTAGACAAAAAACAAACTAAAATCTTGCATATTTCTTGTGATTTTTGCACATTTTTTGCCTATCAATTGTAATGGATTTTTGGAGACATTGTAGTTGACATCTAGCCTGTCACACTAAATGTACTCTTACATTTTTTCAAACATCTAAAGGAACCTTGTTTTTTTTATAGTGTCAATTTGGCTATGTTTTCTTATAATTGTGATATTCATCATATATGTTTTGACTTTTGATGTAGATTTAGTAATTTTTTCAAGTGTATATTCATACTTTTTGTCACATAATTTTCATAGACATTATTTACATCTTTTGGTGTATATTTAGTTTGTTACCAAATTCTAAAATGATTTTTCTTTGTATATACAAGTCTTTAATGGATATGATACATAGGTCTTATTTTGGGCTTGGCGTTTGGACAAGTACATGATAGTTTACATCAAGTTCTTGAGATTGAGATGTCAAGTAATAGATTGCGGAGGATCTCTTATACATTGATATTAATTCTACATGGACACAATGGCAATGTTGTTGCAATTGTATATTCATTCCACTGAAGGCTACTTATCTGAATTCTTTCTTTAATATTCAAATGTTAAAAGCACATTTTATAAAAATTCTTGACAATCAAAGATCTTGCTAAAGACTGCAAGGAATACTACACAATTTACATTCAAATTCCAACAAGAAAATATATTTAATCATTTTTTTTACTTCAAATTTTGAATATTTTTAATAATTTCTTTAAATTTTAATCTCTGTTTCCATACAACAATCATCAATAGTTATGCGTAGCAATTTAATGCCCTAGTTTTACAGGTGGTACTATTTTTTTCCCTCACAATTAGTACAAATTATTGTACATTGATTTGTTCTATAATTAGTGCATGCAATTTTATTTTGAAAAACTTTACTATTTTATAAATCAATTAAATTGGGGTGGGGTGAAATATTATTGTATTGTACCAATTCCCTGGAAAATATAAAACTCCGCTGTGGTGACACTAATTTTCTAGGTGATGCTAATTCCCCTCTCACTATTAGTGTAGCTGGTGCGACGACGACATGAGAACGGCGACGGCGGAAAGTTGCAGCGTCGTCGTCACTGTCGAGCTTCACAGCATCTGCTTGCTTCCACATTTCGATTCCCCTGCATCTCGTTTCCTCTAGTACATTTCGATGTCCATTTCGATTTCGGTTTAGATTTCGATTTTGGTTACGATTCCTCAAGTACTTCTCCGAGCGATCGAGAGGGATCGATCCCAGTGCAAATTCTTCTTGGGTTGATCGGTGACGCACCTCCCCCTTTAAATGGCAACCTCCTTCCTCCGCCGGGCATCGCCCCTCTTCTCCTCCCTCCACCATCCCGCCTCCCGTGCCCTCAGTTCCGATTCCGCGGTGCAGATCAAGGCATTGCGCGAGCGAACAGGAGCGCCCATCAAGGACGTGAAGGCCGCACTCCTGGAATGTGGATGGGACGCTGGTTGGTTCGCCTCCCTCACTACCCATTCATTCTTTTCCTTTCCGATTCTTGGTACTAAACTCAAAACCGCGGTTGATTGTTGTGCAGAGGCTGCAATACTGGAGCTGCGGAAGAAGGGTTTAACAGCTGCAAGTCGGAAAACGAGTCGAACTGCCACGGATGGATTACTCGCGGTGGCGAATAATGCCGACGGAGTGACTGCGGTGGTGGAGATCAATTCGGAGACCGACTTCGTTGCTCGCAATGAAATGTTTCGACACTTGGTGTGGATTTTCTAGCCTTCGTTTCTTGCGTCCGGGTGTGTGTATCGTAGTAGTTCTACCTTTGGTTCGTGATTTTGCAGTGCCTGCTATATTGATTGAAACCTTAAACCCTAAACCCTAAACGCTTTCGTTTCGATCCCTTTGTCGATGGTTGGAGCGCTTACGAAGTGATTGTTTTTTTCACTAGGCTACGCGAGTTGCAAGAGCAGCACTTGGTATCCAAGCTCAAAATTCGTCGGCGGGGAGAGCAGCCACAATAGATCTACCTGCTTTGGAGGTGAGCACCTTTTTCGAAGTGGTGCTTTTGTTTGGTCCTGAAGTTTTAGAACGATGGGATCAATGTGTTTGGAAAATTTAGGGTTTAGGGTTTCAGGGTTTAAGGTTTATCTGACATCATTCGAAACGGTAGCCAACAAGCTTCAATTGGTAGGTGCAATCTAAACAGAACTTGAAAATCAGAACATGGATACAAGATAATGGCTCGTTAGAAGTGCATTGTTCGCAGCTTTCCAACAAGATATCACTGATAAATCTGGTTTGACCCAGAATTGAGCAAGAAATCTCAAATAAACAAATTGATTGTTGAATCTCTGTGTAGTCTGTCATATGTGTCTGGCACCATCAATTGGTTCCTGTGATCTCAATACTTTGAGTTAGGTTTATTAAGGCTCATTTGAAAGTTCAATTTTTCAGTAGGTTTCCAAAAAGATTTCACTTAATACATTTGACTGCGGATTGAGCGCGAAAGTTCAGTTGAAAATTTGAGTGCAACCATTGATTCCGTCTTCTCTGGTTGTGCGGGCCTTTTAAACCTACTGTTCCAGTTTAAGTTTTATATCGCATGTTGTATTGTGGCAGGGAGTAAGGATCAAGCTGGACCATGAGAAACTGAGTGGCGAGGCCACTGTGCAAGAAGCTGTAACCGAGGTAGCGGCTATCATGGGCGAGAATGTGCGACTTCGGAGGGGTTTTGTAGTATCGTCTCCCACTGGCATTGTGTCCTCTTATCTACACGCATCTGCACATCCAGGTTTGTCAACATCATTCCTAGCTGAGGAGGATAACTTCGCTGCGCATTTTTGTAATCATTGCCCTTCAATCATCAGGATTTCAGGTTTTAGGGTTGGTTTTCATTCTGGGTTTCCAGAAGATGCATCTCTTTGGCACTTAAACCGGGTAAATAAGGATCTAACCTATGTGCACACTGTGTATTTTGAATTTTTTGGGGTTTGCCAAGAGCAAAAGGAACCCAATGCAAGTTGTTCTGTAATTTTTGGAGTTGTTTTGAATTAGTTACTAATTTTCAAATTCACTATGTTGCCTTTTCAAAACTGTGCTCTGGACTATACTTATTATAGCCTTCCTAATTCCTTAAAAGTTTTGCATGAGAAGGTTCAAAACCTAGACACTTTTCACGAATGGGATGTTATCATGTGGCAGTTTTTTTTGGTCTAAAGTTCGAATGGCATTGAGTGAAATTACAAATGCGTGGTCAAATATCGGGGAGGAATTGGGGAATCTACCTTAATGCTCTGTGACTTTTATATCTACCTGGGATTGTGAGGGATGCCACTGCAAACCCTTGGACCAAAGCAGAGCCTAGCCCAGCTTAGAAGTATGCATGTTGATCCTACTTATCCATATGGTTTGCTTAAGGAGGTTCGCTTAGGGATGTGATGTGGTATGGACATTTAGAGAATTTTGCGATGAAATTTTTGTTTTCTCCAATTAGAGTCACTGGCATCTGAATTTGATATTTGCCCTTCCCTCATATCTTTGCAGGACTTGCAAGAGTTATCGGCCTGGTCACCCTTGAGTCGAAAGATGGGAGTTTGAAAGATCAGGAGGCTGAGGCTCAACTTGGATCAGCCTTGGCCATGCATGTTGTGGCAGCCAAGCCGCTCTTTTTGTCTAAAGAGCTCGTACCTGACACTTTTCTTCATCGTGAGACAGACATTTTCCGATCTCAGGTATCTGTTTGTCCTCGGCCATCTTAGAGTCTCCTTGAAGGTGCCCGTAATTATCACAACACCAAACATTCAATCCGCATGATATTGCTGAATCCCTTTCAGTCATTGCGTGTAGGTCACCCAGAGCAGATAGAGTAATGATCCACGTTTTTTTTCATTGACCGAGTTATTGGGATAGCTTACGCTTGCTCTTGAAATTTTGCACGCGACAGAACCAAAACTGCAAGTTACTGGATGGTTGTGCAGGCACTATCATCAGGCAAACCACCCAACGTGGTAGAGAAGATGGTGCAAGGCCGACTTCGTAAATATTTTGAAGAGACCGTTTTACTTGATCAGAAGTTTGTGATAAATGACTCTATAAATGTTCAGGTAAGTTTAAATTCTTTCGTTTCACCTTTGCCATTCTACTTCTGATATTAAGCCTGCATTGCACTGAACAAACCTGATAATTTGAACGACAGGATTCGTGTCCGCAGTATTAACGTCTTCAGGGCACGTATAAGCTTTTGTTTTAACAAGCACTTTCAGATCACAGCAAGTTTGCATCCCCAGTTTAATGTGTTTTCAGAGCAGTTTTAGTTTAGTTTGTTCATGAGGTAGTAGCTTATGACCACCTGAAAAGTGGAAGTGACTATATCGAAAGCAGGGCTGGCTGCAACAGAAAATGATCGATCAAATTGTCTGGATCTTGCTGTCCGTCATAGAACTGTTTTAAGAGTGTAGCATTTATTGATTATACGACTCGTAGGAAGAATATGCACTGTGAGTTCTGATTGTGGTAACTTTGGAACTCAGGCTGTTCTTAATGACCACGAAAAGAAAACTGGAAGGCGTGTTGGCATCAGTGATTTCTTGAGGATGGAAGTGGGTGAGGGAATGCAGCAGAGGTGAGTATGTCTCTGCAGTTCTGGTTCTGTCGTTCTGACCCACCATTAATAGGCTTCAATTAACTGAAAGGAGCGACCCCATATCCAAATGGACTTCCTTTGTAACATGAAGTTCATTTTGTAATAACCATTGGCGTACTTAGGCGAGGTGGTCATTTCTAATTGTATGTGAGCTTCAAAAGTCTCCTGTTATCGACACTATCAATTCTGAATCAAATCTTCAATCAGTTATAGCATGCACGGTTCTGAAAATTAGAATTGGGGTTTAGTCTCATTAGATTTGACTTGGAAAAACTTCGATTTAATACCCTAGTCAAACGTTTGTCGGCAAATTTCGTTCGGAATTGCCCCAAAACGTAATGTAACAGTAGCAGCGCTTCAAATCCTCACTACAAATAAACGTTTAGAATTAGAGGGTGAGCTTAGGTTCTTTGGAAAGCTATAGACGATTTTCTACAAGACTGAATCGTTATTTGCTTAGTTTGACAAGTATTGAAGAAAATATTGACGGTAGAAATTGTGCCTATTTCCCATTTTTGCCCATTTCTGAGGTTGAAGTTGGACATGTGCGGTCTTGCAGCCATGTTGGGAGGGGCAATTTGTCATAATGCGTCCACTTGAACTGTTGCACGCTATGTAGTCTGAACAGTTTGGGAATGCTCTGTTAATACTGCTCCAACTTGTTAGGGTTGTGATTTATACTCCACAAGCCTGTTTCTTGGGAAGAGACTACCAACATTTAACCTGATGATTGCTGTGGTTTTTGCAGGGAAGAATGACATAATTACCAAGATCGATACCAATTTGCTCACTGGGCTTAGGCTTACCAACTGAAATTTTTATAGCGATCAATTTTGATAGATTAGTGTTTACTGGTGTTACTTCTGGGAAGTAGCGAAGTTTCAGTGGTCTCGGACCAAACGATTTAGAAGAGTTGAATTAGGTTGAGTTCTTTACCAAAGCCACGTCACAGAGCATTAAGGTGGTTGCATATTTGCAGCACGGCTTCTTTTTCTACTTTGATTCTTTGCGATAATAGAATTTTTATGCTTTCTACAATGGGCTCAGTGAAATTCATGTCATGCACTCAAACTAATCTTGATTGATCTTGGATAGAGTTTGAACATTTAATCGTGAGCTACGAATTCATGGTTTGTAAAACTTGGGCAACTTGTTATTGATTAGGTCTCCTCTATTTACAAATTAAAAAAGACCTCTTGATTGGTGAATTAAATTACATAAAACTCCCAATAACACAATCTCCAAACTATGCTAGATGTTTATATTAATTATTACAATTTGATTCTTTTTAGAAGCTTAAAAAATGGAAGAATTGTTGTATAAGATAGCAATAACAACCTCTATTAAAACTAACTATGAATATTTTGATGATAAAGTTTAGAGTGACTTTGGGATTTTTGTATTGACATTTATAGGGTCCATTTTACAACCAAGGGGGGGCTTTGAAGCCAAAACTAAAATTGATGGAATGAAACCAAGACAAAACTAATAGAATGAAGCTAGGATGAAAATGGTATAGTGAAATCAAGACAAAAATGGTGTAATTTTGAAGTTAAATGACTAAAATTAAGTCTTCAAAGCCTTCATCAATCACTCTTTTGGAGATTTAATATCTATGTACAAATTGTAGCCAATTAAAGTCTTTGGGGTTGAAAACAAAGATCAAAACCTTCATTTGGATATCATTAGTAGTTTAGAGAGCAACAAAACCCTAGTTTTAATTATAATAGTTAGGAATTTAATGATATAAAATGCTATCTTTAAATATATTAATTTTATAATTTTGAGTCAATTAATTATAATAGTTATGAACTTGATGATATAAAATGATATTTTTAAATATATAATAATTTTAAAATTTTAAGTCAATTGAATTAAACAATCTTTACTATTGAATTTCTTGTCATATCAAACTACCATTAAATACATTAAATTATTGTACAATTGAGTTTGAACAACTAGTTAAAATAACCACAATCAACTTTTGATTTTATCATAGAATAAACATTGATCATAGATGAATCTTTGGATTGAAGAGTATACATTCTTAATGGATGAACAAAGGTTTGCCTTTATTTTCTTGGCAATGATTTAATTTGTGTTGTAAAGTTTAACACAAGGATTTATTTGGAAATGAAATTTGAAGTATGAAGAATTGCAGACCTATTACTCCTAAATATTTCATTAAATTATTTGATAAGTAATTGAAAAAGTATGAAAATTGATTGATTGATAGAATGCAATTCTAATATATTTCAACTCCAATTTTTAACTATCAATCAAAAGTTCCAAATAAAATAAAATTTACAATCAACTATATTAAGACAAAAAAATTATTGTAAAAGACTTGAAACAAGCAAAGAATCATTGTATAGTACAAAAAACTCAAGGTTAAGTATGTATCATAAATCCTGTAAGTCTTTCAATTAATATATTTGTCTTTCTAACAAATTAAATCAACTACGTCTTGAATGTAACAATTATATTGAAATAGTAGATTTTTATTATTTAAAATTTTTTTAATGCCATTAATTTATATTTAAAAACCATATAAATGAATTCAAGACAAATACTGTTTTCTTTTTTTATTCTTGATGGTAAAAAGCTATAGAAATATTGAAACAATGAATAATATCAAAATATAAAATATAATTTATCAATTTTATAATTTTTGATTTTTTTCCTCAATAAAATCTCTAATATGCATTTTTTGCATCAACTGTCAAAAAAAAAATTCTTAAATTTTTGGAATCAAATGAATAATTTAGAGCTATAATATTTAGTCTATATTTTTATACATATTTATTTACTGTATTTCATTTACAATTGTAGACTTGTAGCAAATGAAATATAGTTTTTTATTTTTATTATGATGATACTTGAATAGATTTTAACAATTTGGAAATTTTTAATATAGATCAATAACTTTTGGTAGTTTTAATTTGCTTCCAAAGAAAAAATCAACGATATGTCAAATATGTCATCAACATTGAAAAACTACATAGATTTAGAAGAAGTTAGCGCAACACTTGATAAATTGAAAGAAAATGCATTGAAAAATATACATTCAATAAATGATGTTAAAAATTATGACTATAGAAGAAACTACAAAAAAAACAGAAAACATACAATTGATTCCAATACGTACAATAATTACACTGTAAACCAAAAGAAAACACTTTCAAATGAAGATGATTTTTTGGATGACTATAATCATAAAATTGTTGATACCTATGATCTATACAAGAATGATGCATTAAATAAATCAAAAAATCTAAATGATGTTTTTGAATATGATTTTGTCAACATGGACGAATGCCTATACAATGAACATCAACAATTACATGAAGGTTCACATGTATATACAAAACAATATGAAGGAAGTTGTTCAAATCAAATAGAAAATCTTCATGAAGGTAAGTATACACCTGATTTTAATATTCAATAATAAATATTGCTCTTCGATTTTGAAATCAAAAAATATATTTTTTGACTTCTATTCATTTTATAGAATTTTAAAAACTAATTAATGAAATAAACACTTCACTTATGTTTCTAATATAATATTTATATTAGGATGAAATTTTTGTTTTCATAAGATTCTTTTTTTTATTTATATATCTTTATAGATGATAATTTTACTTTTTAAATTGCATTTAATTAATAATAATATGGAAATTATATATAAGCATATGAAACTTTCAGAAAACAATGAATTTCAAAATATTTTACAAATGGATGTTCATCAAGAATCTCATGTGATACATGATGTTAATGATTTGAATAACAAAATAAAAAATAAATTGAATAATATAAATGAAATATACACTCATGAAGATTTTAGGGATTCAAGCGAACAATTATTTGAATTCATGCATTCTGAACAACTAGATTGTAATGTCAAATTAAATTTAGAATTTTCTAATAAATAATGCACTATTCAATATATAGTAATATACCATCAATTGAATATTTTGTATATATGTGTATTGCAAAACTATTTATTTATATATTTTAAAATTATGCTATAAATATATGAATTGTAATATGATTATTGAAAAATATTATTGATTAAAGAAAATTATATTAACAGATGATAAAGACCACTATTTATCAAGTGCACAACCAATTTATTCAACAGACAAGTTGTTTGAGCACACTAATTGCAATGGCGAAGCAACATTGAATCCTTTTGATGGTGTTTCAAATCAAGAAAAAGCTCATGATTTGAAGTATGAATCTTCTTTATATACTTATAATCCTACAGAAAATGTTGGAAGCATTGGAAATTATAATAATGATTCTTTACATAAAGAGAGTTGCAATTTTGAATTAGACGAAGAACTAGTGGAAGATGACTACAATTCAATGCAAATTTCTCAAAGTCATATGTACAATGATATAAATAGTTACGATGTAGACAATGAAAATAAAAATTTAACCAAAAGACATAAGATGAAAGGTTCTTCTTTAGATAATGATTTTTTTCCTACAAATGAAGTCCCAAATATTAGTGAAAATAAAAATGTTGGAAAAAATCATGAACTCAATTCAAATTTGAATATACAAGAGGTGAATGAAAGTTTAAATGAAAATCATGTACAAGATTTGAAAATTAAAAATTGTGAACAAAAAATCAAAAAAATTCTAGATGATGGAAAACACAAAGAATTGCACTATAGAGCAAGCTCAAATTCAAAAGTTGAACATAATCACAGTTCACATAGTGATTGTGAACGTCCAAATTTCAACAATGATGATACACACATTCAAACATTTAACAAAACTAGTGATAAATTTGCAAGGAAAAGATTTGAAGATAGAAGAAGAATGAATGATCGTAAGATACCATTCCGTGTACGAGAATTTGAACCTCAAGGTTTTAGAAAAGGCTTCAACCATTCAAGAAATCCTCATCAAAAGATGTTTTTAAGAAGGCCAAATTTTAATGAAAGGAGACATTATACTTCACATTTAAGGTATAGGAATGAATTTCATAATTTTAGAAATCCAAGATTGAAGGATCATTTTTCAAATAGAACTAAATCCTTCTATAGAGAAAATCCAAAAGATGATTACAATAACACATCAAAACAATTGTCTCCAAGCCTTCACAAAGAAAAAATAAACTCAAATCATTCACGTAAAAAAATAAAAAGGTCAATATCACCTTCATCCAATGAAGATGATACACCTTCTCACAAAGACAACCATCTAACTGATACAAAAAGGTCGCTATCACCAAATATTTCAGAATGTCGTCATCATAGGTTTAAATTTGGATCAAGTGGATTAGGGGGATATTCTCCTCGTCGGCGAAGACCGGATATAGCTAAAAAGACTCCATCCCCTCCACCACGTTCTCCAGATCGTAAAAAACCAAGGGCATGGGACGTGGCTCCTCCAGGAATTGATAGCAAAGTAGTTGCGGCTATTGCAGCAGCCCATACAGCTCAACAAGCCGCTTCAAAGCAAGTTTCTACATTGTCATCTATATCTCCACTTGTATCAATGAATGTTATAAATCCAACTAATAATCTCAATATTACCTCAAATCCTACTCTTTCTTCAATAATGCCTTCTATTTTGCAGCAAGTTAACCAGCCACTTTCAACCGTTACTTTGACACAAGCTACACGATCAATTCGTAGATTATATGTTGGAAATATTCCCTCAACAGTTTCAGATGGAGAATTAATGGAGTTCATGAATGCAGTTATGTTGTCCGCAAATGCTAATCATATTCCGAGGACAAAACCATGTATCAATTGTATGGTATGACTTCTAATCAAAATACAATGTTCATAATTTTTATAATGATTTATAAAAACCTATTAATTGATTTATTTTATTAATTAATAAAATTAACAATATTATATATGTATATTGCAAATACAAATAAGTTACATAGTCAATGAAAAAAATAGAATAGAAAAATAAAATAGAAAAATAAAATTTTATAATATTAATAAATAATATATTTGATTATGTATATTAAGGAATCACATTTTGTATATTTACTTTTGAATGTTCTTAAAGTTGTGCTTATATTTGCATTTCAAGTTCATTAATTTAGAATTTTAAAAAATCTTTTTAAAATCTTTTAATTTATTAGTCATAGTCATGTAAGTACGATTTAGAATACATGATATAATATCTATGTTGTTTCAGGTCAACATAGAGAAAGCTTATGCTTTTGCAGAATTTATTACTCCTGAAGATGCTACAACAGCACTTGGATTTGATGGTGTTACATTACATGGAACTATTCTAAAAATTCGGCGCCCAAAAGACTTCATTGCTCCAGAGGTAATAGACATTAACCCTTAAAGGACACAATCCCCCGTGACCAAGGTAATCACCAAAATTGCTATGATCGATAGGTGCATTTTTGTTTTTATTGAATGAAGTCATCCATCAAACAATTGTGGTATTTGGTGTTGTTTGAGGGCTACCCATGTATTGACATTGAATCAAAAAGTGACCGATGGATGACATTCTAAATCATTGTAAAAATAAAGAATACACCTATTGATCCAAAAATCACATCATTTATTAGTGACTACTTTAGTCATAAACTAGCGTTCTTCTAGAATTAAGGAAAAATTTAAAACTTTGGTGTTGCAAAAGAATTTTAAATGTGATATTAAATTTAGTAAATAATGTGATATATCAATGGATTCATAGATAAACATTTTCATATTTTCAAAATTCATACTTTGATTTATACTTCTTTAAAATGATCATAATTTGTTTTGTTTTGATGATTTATGATTTTCAGCATGGTGGTTGTCCCATTGCACAACCTATGATTAATTTAGTGGCAAACATTGTGTTGGATTCTCCAAATAAGGTAATTGATCAATAACACAATTTTATTTTTGAAAAATGATTAGCTTTTGAAAAATTAGAATACAAAACAATAAAAATTATATTTATTTATTTGAAATTCTTTTATGTATGATTAATTATATACAAAAATATTTATGATTAATAAAAAATTCTATTATATGATATAAAAAAATAATTGAATGATCTTTACAATAAAAATATGTAGATTTTTATTGGCAACATTTCTTCATTATTAACACCTAATAAGGTACCATCGATAATTCATACCAATAATAATAAATAATTTAAATTTATTTAATACTAAATATTAAACAATTAAACTAATTGAATTATAATAAATAATTTCAACTTCATTTAATTAAAAAACACATAATCTATTTCATTCACATTTTATTTTTAAAAAACACTCGTTATTTCAAAATTTCAAATATCAATATATTTCAAATTTTATTTTTTTAATTAAAAAATTCATGTCAAATTTCAAATCTTCTTTCTTTCAATTTTAAACTTGGAATCTACAAAAGGTGAAAGAAATAGTTACAGCTTTTGGACAATTGAAGTCTTTTCATTGGAAGACAATGAATCAAAAAGATTGTTGTATGGCATTTTTGGAGGTAATTTCGTTGCAAGAAAATTATTCTAAATGTATTTTAAAATATTAATTTTTTTATTTATTATTTTGAAATTACATTTCTATTTGTACAATATGAAATTTAATATTAATTATTTGATAATAAAAATTAATGAAAAAAAGTTTATTTTAAGAATATTGTATATTAAACATTTAAATTGCAGTATCTTGATCCAGCGGTGACACATAAAGCTTGCATTGGTCTAAATGGCATGCATTTAGGAGGCCAAGTTTTAACTGTCTTACAAGCCACACCTAATGCAAAATACGAGGTATAGTAAAAAAATAAAATTTTAAGGACTACAAATGCATGGATATTATAATTAATATAAAATTTATAATTTTTACATTCTTTATATTCATTATAAGTTATTTTACAATAAAATTCAAACTAAGGATCATTTATTATTTATTCAATTAAAATAATTTGAATGTATCCATCACATATGAGATTGACTTCTTAAGTGCTTATCACATTCTATTATTGTGAGGATATGACATTAAATTTTCTAATCTTATAAACTTGATAGTAGGTTTTTTCAAATAATCCACCATTCTATGACATTCCTAAAGAAGCACTTCCTATGCTAGAAACACCAACAAATATACTTAAACTTTACAATTTGGTACGATTTATTCAAATTATTTTGTTTTTGTCCTACATCTTATTTAATAAGCATCAAATATTATGATAAAAATTAGATTCATAAATAATAATTCAAATTTTTTACAATCAATACACACAAAAACAAGCATACATGTATGAGTTTTTTTTAATTATTTAAAATTGTATAAAAATGGCTTAATCATACTAAATTAATGAAATATTTAATTTTGATATTTTTCAATTATATATTTATTTTGATTTGTATAGATTAGTGAAGAAGAAGTTTGCAACATGCAAGATGAAGAAGTAATGGAATTGATGGAAGATGTACGATTTGAATGTAGAAGGTAATTATTTACTCTTAAATTCAAAACACATTATGTTGTAACAATCAAAATTGAAATACGCAAATTAATGTATTCATGTTTCTAAAGTAGTTTAAACTTTGCATTACATAATGTATTTTTGTATTTTAAGTTGTTTTAATTTATATTTTAAAATGTATAAATGAAACCAAAATTAATTAATTAATCCTATATAAAAAATTTTAGACCTAAAGACCTCCAAAATAACATATGAAAACTCTTCAAAATCTTTTACATGTAGGATGAAGCATCTCTTACAATTTGAAGCTTTGGAACTTAAAACATCTCCTTCCACTAAAATACATATTAAAAATTTATAATTTTTTTGATAATTCATTCAAATAAATGTAAAAATACATAAAAATTTAATAATGTAGAAAATGATATGTTAATTAAGAAAACAAAGATTTTACCTTCAATGATAATAGATTTTTGAGAAGAATTTTTAATGTCAAGCATCAAATTTCACTTTTTTCTTGATTTTAAGTGAATTTTAAATTTTTTTCAATTAATCTCCGCCAAGACAATGATTTTTTTATTTCATCTTTAAAATCCCAAAATTTGTAGAAATTTCAATTTTGTGGCCTTGAATGAAGGTCACAAAATTGTAAAATGCATTGCACACAAACTTGAAAAGTACCTCAACTATCTTTATTTTTTCCAAAATTTTAGTATTTTTACAAAGATAATATGTAGAAAAGTCATTGAAAATACATTTTATACTTTAATTATGAAAAAAAGATGAAAATTCTTGATTATATCAAAATTTTAAAGCTAGAAAACCAGAAAAAATTTAACATGCCCCCATGATAAAAATAAAATTCATTGTTTAAGAGTTGATTTCAACATATATACAATTCATTCAAATAAAAAATAAAAAGATTTGAGGTCTTAAATTCTAGTCAGAAAAGGTGCAAAAAAATTTGTTTTCTTTACTTTAAATGCAATTATCTTTTAATTTGTGCCATCAGAGTTTCTAAAATTCCTTCTACTCATTTTTACACTAGTCTAGTGTAAAGATCTTACAATTAGATATATAAAAAATAAAAAATAAAATGTTTTATAAAAATAGAAATGACAATTTTGAGTGCTTTTTGATAAAAAAAAAATGACTTTGGGAATTTAGGAAATTAGGAGTTAAACATTAGAAAATAGGATCACAACAATAATTTTTTTACATGAATAAATATTAAATTATTTTTTAAATTTGATTATCATTCATGATTACCAACATTGTTTTAAAATCTTAATTGATGTTTTTACAACTAAACTTATTGCACTAAATAGGTTTGGCAACATTCGATCAATGCAACTTGTCAAACCTCCAACCATACAACCAAAATCAACTTCAATTGTAACTTTATGGACATGTTTTTTCTATTATTCTTGTTTTTTAAAATTATATTATATTATATTAGACTATTATATATGTCTCAAACACAAAATATCTTTGGTTTTGGATTATTTGTATATAATATTAATTTGAGCTTAGTAACTATTTCAATATTTCAATTATATATTAGCATCACAAAGTTTAGACCCTACGATTTGGCAACAATTATCGTGCGGTTATCATTGTTTCATGGGTTCGTACCATAATCGCATTGACTTAGTGTATTTTTACGCATTGAATCAGTGCGAAAACAATGAATATCAATAGCGTACGATTTATGTACTTTAACTATATGATTGTTGTGCAGTTTTGGCACAACAATTGTATAGTTAAAATACATAAACTGTACGCTATTGATATTCATTGTTTTCGCACTGATTTCATGCATAAAAATACACTAAGTCAATGCGATTATGGTACGAACCCATGAAACAACAATAACTGCACGATAATTGTTAACAATCCATCTATCCTTAAGTTTGAGATGAGACATTGAATTTATAAAAATATTGTTATTATTTATTCAAATCAATAAAAATATATATTAATATGATGTATTAAATTATAATTTATAATGTTTTGTATGATTGAAGGTTTCTGATATCACTAACGTGGAAGGAGTAGAGGAAATCCATCCAATGAAATCTAATAAAGATTCTTCAACAACTGAAATCGAAAAAAATGGTTCTATACTTGAAACCATTAAAGAAGCGTATAGTAATGATAAAAGCAAAGAAAATGATTCTACTCTTGAAAATATAAGGGAAACGTATGGTAATGATGAAATTAAAGACAATAAATCCACCCTTCAAACTATAAGGGAGACATATGGAATAGGAGAAAAAAGTCCTCTTTCTCCACAAGTTGAAGATGAAGAACCTCAAATTGATAAAGATTCTCACAACATTGAAGATTCTAATTACGAACAAGTTAAAAATATTGCATCAATATTACCAGAAGTTGATTGTGAACATGAGTGTAAAAATCAACTTTTAGAAGTATCTATGCAACCGAGTCCTACTTTGAAATCTCCAATTTCAAATATGAACAATACTTGTGGTTGGTTTTATTTTTATTAGCATTAATTTTTATATTATTTTATAAAATTTAAATATTGAATTTTTAAATAATTTATTTTCAAAGATGTAAATGAAGATATTAATTATTTTTATAAATTAAATTTATACATTTTTGTATAATTTTAAAACAATAATATAAATTTATTTTCAATATTATTAAATTTTATGACTATAAATTTTATAGAATAATTGCTTCTATACAATATTTATTAAGTTGATGGAAATTATACTAAAAGAAAATGAATCAAAAATGTTGAAATAGGAACTAGTTTACCAAAATCAGTTGAATTGGAACCTTTAAGGATTGGACATATTTATATTGAGTATTCAAGAATTGAATCAGCTTGTCAAGCTGCTCATGCACTTCAAGGTCGTCAATTTGGACAATTAAAGGTAGAAGCAATGTACGTATCACCACGACTATATTATAAATATTTTGGAAGAGGATCATGTATGCAAATTCATCAAGAAAAACAATCACTTTCATTATCCATGCAAGAACATCTTACAACACATATTAAAGACTAATCCTTTTATGATTAATTAATTTAAGAGAGGTGAGTAGTTGAATTTTTTTTAATTCGTTGATAAATATTCAAACCATTCTTTTTTTTTTCAAATCTTGAGTTAGGAAGGATTCTTTTATTAAAAAAATCTCTAATTTTGTATTGTTAATAAAAAACCTTTGGTATTGGATAGTTCTTCAGAAATTCAATGGAGTTAATATTTGTTCACATACAAACTTATATCTTTGGACTCACATTTAGTAGTATCTTTATTTTTATTTTTTGAAGCAAAAGATACTAATTTGTCATTAGAAAAAGTAAAATTAGAAATTTTAATCTAATTATAGATTTTGAACAATTCCTATGCTTAAATTAGGTTTTCTAAAGGGTCAAGGTCTTGGATTCTATCTTCATCATAATGAGTAGTTTATCCATGCATGAATTCCAATATTGATGATTCCATTACAGTTCAAGTTAACTTCTTTAGAGTTCAAAAAATATTTTTAAGATGTGAGAATTTTTAGAAAATTAATTAATTAATTTCGAAGCATGAATGTAAAAATATAAATTGCAATGTGATGACTTTGCCAATGTTTAAACAAAGTGTAAACTAAAGTGTAAGTATGAAATATTATGCATTGGAGCCCTCATAGAAAACTTATAAGAGTTAAGTTTGTAGGATTTTCAATCCTCATATTAACTAAAACTTTGTATTAGGATTCTAATTCTATAATAGAAAGCTTTAAAATTTTATCTATTTCTCAAACTATTTCTACAAGATTATATAAGAAATCATATCTACATTTTTGTACCATGAATAGTCCTTTCATCACAATTTGATACATTTACAATACAAAAATGATACATAGGGTTGAAAGTAGGTGCACATGCACTATTGTTTAAGCTCTAACCATAAGTGTTTTGCAATTGGAATTATTTTATTGAATCATAAATCAAATAGATCATGTATATGGTTTGATTTTAAAGTCTAAAATTCTATATTGTATGTAAGCTTTACAAACATAAGCTCAATTTTGTCAATTTAGCTTTTCGACCTAGGGCTTGAATCCCAAGATTTAATTGAATTAGATAGCTATTGTGGCCTAGTTTTTATTCTATAAGAATTTATATAAAATACATAAAGTTAAGTAACTAATTTCAATTGCCAGAGTTGCAAGTCAAAAACCAAGGTGCATACTTTCTAGTATTATTTCTTTAAAATCTAAAAAATATTTTTTATATGAAGTTACATGGAATATTTTCAATAAGATTGATCTTGAAAATTATAAGCCCAAAAAACTCTAAATTTTTCCTAGAATGACAACTCTTGTATTTATTAGAATAGATTTTAATGACTTATAAAAAAATTATAAATCATATATATACATGTACAATATTATATACTTTATATAAATACCTTAAATCAAACTAGGTAATTTTTGGGCTTAATATTAAATTAAAAATTATAAAATATAAATGACTAATTTTTTTGTTTTTTTGAAATACATTTTGTTAAAAAATTGAATTAAAAAATGCATATTATACCAAACCAACCTCAAGGCTTTTTTAATGCTAAAGATCCATACCTATAAAACAATGGTTGCCTTTGGAGCTAACTATATATGCTTATTAAATTGTGAATATCAAGATTTTTAGTGTACATTCACATTGTATAAGCGAGCAGCCTAGTAAATAAACTCAAGTAAAAGCCTTCAAATAAACATCCAATTTGGCTCATCTTATTAATTTAAAATTTTTTTAGCTTAAAACTTATTTATAATTAAATAGGAATTTAAGACTTTCTTAGCATTATAACATTATTGTGAATAAAAATGTTTTTGTAGTTTGTGCAAAAATTGGCAAATTATTCATTAACATAAAAAAAAACTAAACAAGAAAACCATTGGTGTCAAAATAATGCTTCTTTTTCATGATATCTATTTTTACATATTGTTTTATCTAACATCCCCAATAGTGGAAATAAGGTGGTGGAAGATTAGGGAATGACCCATGAAAAAACCCACAAGTGGTCTAAATTGCCATGTTTTTTCAAGGGTCATTTCCTTACTCTATCAAGACCCTATTTCAACTAATGCTCCTTGATTAATTTAAACAATATGACAATTTTTCAACATCAACCAAATAAAAAATATTTTGCTTCCAATTTTTTTATTGACATTATGAAAGTTAATAAATGAAATTTCATTTCATTTTTGGAACAACTAATATGAAATTGGGATCCTATGATTGTTGTGAATGGTCAATCAATTCTACAATAAACAATTAATATTTTGTTTCAAGGGCTACAGTATCTTATGAATGTGAATTATAATATCACAATTTTTAAAATATTCAATGCTATGACTTGAAGTGTTGAAGGAACTTAACTCCAAAAGGACGGGTTGGTCAATGTGGAAATCATCCTTTTTGGTACCATGTAAATTATTTGCTTATAAAAATCCAAGAGTACTCATTGCAAGTGAAAGTATTGTGCAAGACCTCCCCTTTTCAAACAAAATTCCAAAGATGTCTCTCTATTAGAAGACATTGTTAGAGCTTGAATGCTTTGTGGACCTCCTACATTACTCTCGTGTATTTTCAAATTTGATGAGAAATTTGATTTACTTCTCATCAATTGTTTCCAAGTAGTGCATTGTTATTGAGGGTCTTATCTCATCTACAATGCTAAGTTCAAATACATTTCCAAAAAATTATATTGCACTTAATCCTCAATGATGCATTGTTCTCCTATACATTGATGGGACTCTAAAAATTGACCTCAATACCCCTCACTATGAACAAGATTTTTTGAATTTTTTCAATGACAACTTTTAAATTGTAGACTTGTAGTAGGTTTAGCCAATTTTTTAAGAGAAGTAGAGGCCAAATCTTTGAAATGTTTGTATTGACAAATATAGGGTCCAACGTTTTCAATTGGTCAATATGCACCTTCAAAGTCCAACATAACAAGTTCATAGTTGCCAAGACTTCCATGTCATTTGAAGTCTATATATTTTGAATCCTAAGAAGATGAACCTATAACCATTTTTACAAACTGAATCTTGCAATTATTTTTATGAATGCAATTTTTTTATTGTTTATTTTTTAGATATGTGAGCTTGTCTTCTAGTAGGCATTGAAATTGTCTTGAATTTTTGAATAAAAAGCAAAACAATTCATATCAAAGAGATTATATGTTGAAAAAACTATATTTTGTATTTTTAGAAGAATTACAAATGAATAGTCCAAGAACATCAATGAAAAATTGATTTCTAATAGAAATTTGAATCTTTTTAAGGTTTACTATTTGTTGAAAATTCCAATTGCTAAGGTCTCTAGATTTAAAAACAAGGAGTCAAAACCTTTAGTTGAATATCATTCGTAGTGCAAACAACAAAAATGTCCTAATATTTTACTTTAAAAAATACTAAATCCATGGATCCAATATTGAAAACACAATAAATTTTATGTAACAGGATGATTTTGGTAAAGGCACTAAGCTTACTATTATATCCTAAATCGCCTTTAATATCTATTCCGTAAAATTATCTAAACCTCCGAAAAATGGTCATTGGACTCTAAACCTCTAGACTTCTATCCTCCATCCTAAAAATTGCATTGCATGTTGCTCACTACTAACCACTCACTACTCATGGATTTGCAACCTTGTTTACCATAGGAACCTTCAATGTGTAGCATGCTTGAAGTGGAATTACCTCAACTCAAACTATGATAGCACCCTTTAGCAAGTAACTAAAAAACTAGGAATTTGACCTCTAAAATTCTAGTTGTGACAACATTTCACCAAAAACTTCAAAATGGCCAATCTAGAATAATTAATTATCCCACTCCTTAGAAAAAGAATTGGAAATTTTTTGGTTTTCAACTATTGAATTTTATTTCATACTCAAATGTGCGAATTTACAAGAAGTTTCATGAAAATTAACCCTATGGATTGAAAGATTATCCATACTTGATGATCAAAGACAAACAAAATATACTTCTAAAAATAGATATTGTACCCTACTAGTAGCTTCGGCATAAAATAATTATAAGAATTCTTGCCTAATTTTTCAAGAAATTATTGCCTTGTCCTACCTAATATTTGGAAATTGCAATTGGTTGAGGAGTAATCATGATATCCTTCTTTAGAAACATGTGCTCGTAGTTTATGACATCCTAGTTCCAACATTCTATACATTTTATGACAAAGAAACCTCTTATGTTCTTTGAAACCATTAAATGAAGTATCTAAACCTTGCCAAATGCCTTTACCTTGTTCAATTTTGAATAGTTGCTTAAATAGTACAAATTAAATTTTAGTCTTGCCTAACCTTGTTTTCAGACTTTAATTGAATATTAGACACTTGATTGCCTAAGCTGCTAGTAAAGTACAATACTTAAATTTTTGGAACTTTTTTCTTCATTTTTCATTTGTGTAGAATTTTTTTAATAATATTTCTATTTTTAGCATCTATCAACCTTATTTTTATTAAAGAATAAATAATTGTGGGACATGTCAATCCAAACCACCTAGTATGTTATATTATTTGAAAAGGATATTAAAGTTATGTTAGTGCCTTTATCAACTGCATAATTGAATTCAACATTCAATATACAATAATTCATGAGGCTACAAATTGAAGAATTATATTGAAGTGAAGATTCCAAGTTAGAAATTGAAATTGGAAAATAATTCAACTATGCAACGTCTTTGAAAACATCATTAATATTTAGCAAAAAAAAGAGCCTATCACAAATAAAACTAAAGATGTCATTTTAGCAAAGTCTTATTGTGAGTGGATTTCACTATGAAGCAAAATCCATCCACAAAATTGGGCCGTGAGGAGTATATGGACCCCTAACTACCTAGCCTTCCAAGCAATGGCCATTCATCCTCAATTTAGTAGATTAACTTTAGTATGTGATTTTGCCCTAAAAATTACCATTAGGACACTCAATGTGACTCTAAGTAAGGTTCAAGTGAAAATTCCAGCACTCACTCTCCCATAGCATCACATGCACCCATTCACTCCACATACACTTGGTTCATCACAAGTTTTATATCAATGTGCAATTAAAATTGCAATTGTTTAACCACAATTGAGAAGGAAAAAACCCATCCAAACCTCCAATTGTTCCCTCTTCTAGAGGCAGCAGACCAGCCTTTACAAAAACAGCCACCATTTCTTCACACTATCTCCAATTGTCTTGAATTTTGACTTTTTGGAAAGCCAACTTGATCATCCTTGTCCTCCCCAAAATTCAGCTCCATCCCATTCTTCAATCGTCTGCAGTGGCTCGTCAAAGTCGGTGCTATCCATTCGCCGCAACAGTAGACCTCTTCTCACAAAAACAGTCACCATTTCTTCACACCATCTCCAATTGGCTTGAGTTTTGACTTTTTGGAAAGCTAACTTGATTCTCCGTGTCCTCCCCAAAATTCATCTCCATCCCATTCTTCAATCGTCCAAAGTGTCTCGCCAAAGTCGGTGTTGTCCATTCGCCGCAGCAGTAGACCTCTCCTCACAAAAACGGCCGCCATTTCTTCAAATTTGCTTCAAATTGTATGAAAGTTGTCTTCATGGAAAGCTAACTTGAATGCGCCCCTCCCCTACAAATTTCAGCCCCATCAAAGCTACTGTCCGCCCTTCGTAGCTCTTCAAAGATGGAAATTTGGTGCAAGGCTCCGAAACCCTAACTCTCCTTCATGTTTTCTCTTCCAATTTCCCATCTAACCTTACACCACTCCTCTTTTCACCCATTTTTCCTCCCAAGGTGAAAACTTACTCGACTAATTACCCTAAGATCCTCAATCAACCTCTTGCACTCATTGTTTTCTCCCCAAAAAGACATACACACTCAACACACAAGAGAGCCAAAAAACAAGCACACAAGAGAGAAGAGAGAGAGGAGAAAAAACTCCTAATCCTAAACCAACTAACTAACTAACTAACACTCTAAATCACTTTCATCCAAGCTAATTTACTGAAATTTCATTAAATCATTACTAATTGCCTAAATTAAAGTTTCTACCACTATGTTAGTTTTCTCATAGTAGTTTTAAGTTTGATAACTTCTTTTGTGCTTTTCATATTTCTTCTTTTTTGTTGGTTTTTGATTTATATTTAGGTTCATTTTCAACTTCTAATCCTTGTTTTCAATTCCTTTTTGTATTTTTCATCTTTTTAAATATTTTTGGGTTGAAATTTTGATCTAGTTTCTTGTCCTATGTACCAAAAGTCTTCTAACTAATGGTTATAGTTTAATTTAGGATACTAACACTTTTGAATCTAAAACTCATATATATATTTTAATTATTTTCTATTATATTAAAAGTGAACCAGTATGGTGGTTCACACTTATATTTAGACATATTAGGCATGATAAAGTAGGAACTTAAGAACTATTTTTTACAAACATTGGTTGTTTGCAATCTAATCTTGGTCTTTAGACATTTAGAATTTTACTCATGTGTCAAAATTCTATAAAATGTTATCACTTACTAGATGTTGATTTATCACACCTACATTAAAACTTAAACTAAAACATACCAATTTATCTAGCTCCAAAAAAACTTTCTAAAACCACAAATGACCATTTTTGACCATTTTGAATTATATAGAGAAAAACAATGTTATGAACATAACATTATTAAAAGTGGTAATGGGGTGTCATTTTCATTTGTACAAGAAATGATAATTTAAGCAAAGAAAAAATGTTACTCTCACCAGTATAAATATACAATGGGCTAAAATGATTGTGTGCTAAATCTATATTGAAGCTATTACAAATTGGGTTGAAACTAACACAAAATTTACACATTCCAGTCAAACATACCAAATTTTAGTCTTAAAATAACAAAATTCCATTTTGAGTGAATTTTTCATTTAAAATTCATGGTTTTCAATGATAATTGATTGAAAAACATTGGTGAAGAATTTTTATTTTAATTTAGTTGCATAGATATGTAATAAACATTCATACACACATCTCTTATTAAAAAAACACCCCCACTAAGTAATGATCTATGAAGAGTTTAATGTGAGGCGTGAGGTGTCATATGATCAAACTTTGTAAAATAGATATCTCTATATTTTAATTAAATTTTAGCAAAGTAATTGTCTTATCATGCTCAGATTAATGTACAAAATTAGTTACAGTGTAAAGGTCAAATTCAAATTGACAAACCAATTGAATTGACAATTTCATGATTGTTTTTTAATTTTTTGTATACTCATTCAAGCTCAACACTCGTGTTAAATTATTTATCAAAGACTTTGATACATAATAATTGAATTTTTTAGTTTTTAATAGTGCATCTTGTGATTGAGATGATTCAAAAGAATTTGAACAAATACATTTGGGAGTAATAAGTTCTTTATATGAACAAAACTTTGAATTTGTCATACCATTGATATATACGCAAAGAAAATATTTTCAACTAGAAGACCCCTAAATGCCTTTGTGGCCTTTTGTGTCCAATGGATGATAAAGGATCCTTCCATGTAGAATAGAAGTGCAACTATTTGTCTTCAAAATTTTGTGAAAAGGAGAGGTCTTCTATAGTAGTGTGATTTTCAAAAAGTGCTTTTGCATTTTTGGAAGCCAATGATTCATATAGTATCCAAAAAGATGATTTCCTAGAGTCACCAATCCACTCCTTTAATCTTGGAACACTTCCATTGCCACTCTATGGCCTTTGGATGACAGTCCAATGAGTTGTAAAGCTATTGAAAGCATTTTTTCATTTCCATTTTCCTTGTTGACTTTTCATGTTGGGTTGTGAAGAGTACACAATTGAGTTTGTAGTATTACTAGTGTTTGTCTTCATGTGAATGAGAAGTTGTTAAAAAAAGTGTACTACAAAATATGCAATTTTAGTGTATTTGGAAAAGTTGTTGCTCCTTATTTGAAATCTGAAATTTCTTTACAAAAATGATGTTTTTTGAGTTTGAACTGAACTAACAAAATGAAGTTCATCTACTCTTGTTTCTACTCCAATTTAAGTTTTGAAAAAAAATCCTAATATTGAAAATTTTATTGCAATTTGAACTTTGGATGCATTTTCAATGTCTATTGAATTCCAATCATAGATGCCATGAAATTTGAGTTTACACTATGATGTTTGTCATTGTAATAGATACATGCGATGAAATTTTCAGATTTTTTGAAATAATTTTCTATTGAATGTGATTTTTCTTCACTCTTTCTTCAAAAATTCTCAAAAGAACCCCAATTTTCCACAAAAAAAATTTAAATTTTTTGTGAAGTAAAAAAAGAAGACATGTAATTTCATCTCTGAAATATAGATATAAAATTTTTCATACATATCTAGTTGCTAAATGGCAGTAAACTGAGTGGACAGTGAGCTTGAAATCAATGGTCATGGGTCCATCATTTAGAGTTTAAGGGTTAATAGTAAAAGCCCAAAGTTCTCTTGCTTTGGTTCGTTGGTCCTCGTGGTTCCTGTCTCCAGGGCTCTGCCTTCGGCTTTCCGCCGTGTTTTGGTTTTGCTTTTTAATGCTAAGACATCATGTAGCCCAACATCCAAGTACTCAGCAGCACCAAACTTCACACCTCAAGAGCTCAATAATCAATATCGCAAAGAAAAAGATAGATACATCAAATCTGCCAGGATTCCATATTGAACTTCAACACTTTCACTACACTCTTGAAAACTTCTACAAAAGAAAACCTACGCGAGCTTGTACAACCATCCGTTTAAATGACGCCTTCGCCTACGAATAAAATGCAAGGAAACTATATAGCCGATCTAAAGGCACCAGCTGCAGCTTCCCTCTTCATCTCTGCTGCTTTTCCTTCGCCCCTGAAGTACTGAACGACACTCTGTAATAAAAAGAACAAACTTAGAACACAACCACCAAATGACAAATCATCGACAATTGGTAGCATCACTACCTACGGAAAGAAAATTCTAAAACATTTATTCCAGCTATCTATAACAACAAATTCAAAACCGAGTGGATAGTAACCCTAGTGTAAGAGAAATGCATCAAAATGGCACCACTCCAAAAGGGTCATGCAGTTTATTTATTTAAGCACACAACCTTCGTTTACAAGACGATTAGTTTGTTCATACCTTCAAAACCCACATGCTCAAAAATGCCTCGAGTACATACAACCCAAAGCCCACTGCGTAAAAGATCTGAAAAAACATTGTACCAAAGAAAGTCATTATTTTTAGATTTACAAGTCCAAAGGCGCTTCGAATCTACAATATAAGAGAAAATGTAACATCAAACAGGAAAGCTCATCTCAAGAGCACCACTTACACCAATAATAAGCTTATCTCCAATAAGGTCGATAGCTGGTATTAGTCCCCTGCAATGATCAACAGCCTAACAATTTAGCCACATACTCGGGATGTGTGTCAACAACAGGAATAAATCCCTACAACTCCGACGAAGTAGTCACCTGAAGCGAGATATAGATTACAATACTATTTAAGGAAAAAAAAATATCCCTCTCTAATACTTTCGCTACATAGAGATAGATTGATTATAATGGGTGTATCCTAAACGTTGACTTGGACAGAGGATCTTCTGAGGCAGACACAAGCATAGATATCCTCTTTTCTTGCCTAAGCTATCAAAAACATTTAAGAGAATACATAGCAAGAATGTGCACGTATCCGTTGACCAAAAAAATACATGATTATATCCCATGCAACTCTACAGTTCACAATGATTAGAGCTGAGTCGGACAGTTTTCTGAATACTTACGCAAGTGACTTTCCTTTGAAGACGATAGGAGGAGCGACGGCAGCCAACACAACAAATGCGATATGGAGCTACACAAAGCAGCAAAGACAGAAAAACATAACCTTTAAATGCAAATTTCAAAGCATCAAGTATCAGAGTTTGAAACCAATCCAACGTGCCCACGGAGAACCAAAAGAATTGAGAGTATATACAACATTGTGCCATCGGTTCTTGACAACTAGCTCAAAAAATTGCAGGCGTATGTAACTAATTTAGCAAGAACCAAAATACATCTAGTTCCAGAAAATCTACACTCTTTCACATAGAATCTAAAAAAAGTCCCAACAGAATGATAAAGGCTCGAGTCGCACTTACCAGGTAGAAAACAATAAACCACCCGAACCTCAAAAGACTCTCAGACCTGCTCATGCCCAACAGAAACAACAGCTAAATCACAATTGATCCCTATCAGTAGCAGAAAAACAAATTCATTTCGTTACTCTCAATTTCATTGGTTCGCTTGTAACAATCCAGAAAGCAATATACAATTTCAACGATTTCGTATCGTTCTTTAGGAATTCGAGCAAGAAACAAAAAGGCTAGTAAATTTAGTACCTCATTGCCCGATAGAGGGGCCTGTACCACAAAAAGTACGACAGAGGATAGCCAGCCAACAAGTATATGAGACCAAGTAGAAGAATCTTCACACCTGTCATCGCACGATTGTCAGTAGAATGTAATGTTAAATGTTTCACAATATCCTACTGATATGCATCCCAAAGACAAGTCGTCTAAATACTTGAGGCCGAGAACGAAAGACCAAAATGATAAAGCTAACATCAAAGTCCCTCGTTTCTTACCATCGACTTTCGCAATACAAGCTGCAGTCACGCAAATGAGATTCCAGAATAGACAAAGTAGAATTCCTGGACAGGACAACATATCAGTGAGTACAGAAATAATGTTAATAATCGTGTACGCTGCCTTCCGCAGTAAACTGTAAACAAAAAAATAAGCAATATGAACAAACATAATTACAGGTCGACATGCCAAGACTTGTGAAAAAAAGATTCCGAACACTCGTAAAAGTGAAGTTTCAGAACATCATACCTAACCAGCTTCCGTAAGCCACGTACATCAAACGTCGAGAGTGCGCTGGGATATCATTGCGGATATCATGATGGAGAATGGGTAAAAAGGGAAATGGCCAATTTTTTGACTCAATCAAAATACCAGCTGAAAATTCCAACCAACCACAACAGTTACAACCATATATTGAGGTCAAGAAGCAAAAGCAACACGTCTCCAACAAAGAACATTACGTTTTATAAACGTAATGCGAAGCTACACCATAAATATAACAGATGACGAAGAGCTCTTGCTAAAGCAACTTTCAGAACAATAGATTATGCCTGATGACCTCTTCTGAGAGATTCACTACATGACACCAAAGTGCGGTTCTAATTGGGACTAATATAAATACCTCTTGCAGCCGCATCCTCTCGGCGTTTCAGCTCCTAAACTCCCACAACAAAAATTTCGTAAGGTTACTGCAGATATTTAGATGAGCCGCCGTGCACAGGTCTGTGAACGATCTGCTACTCGGACATGAAAGTCAAAAAATAATATGTGCAACAATTATGTGCAACAAAACGCCCAAAAGAACAACTCTGCAACAGAAGGAAAGGGAATGCGCACATACTTTCTCCCTTCTATTCAATTCTTCCTCCTTCGCTCTCAGTTCTTTTTCTCTCTTCTTCAAATCCTGTTCACGAACAGAAAATGCTTCATTTTCAGAAAATAAGAGAAACCTGGAGAAGAACCAGCAAACTTGTTTGACATGTCGACGAAACAGACAGGAAACTGTGATATATTAAGAGTTCTGAAATGCTAAGCATCCTCGTATGTCTTTGATACTTATGTAACTCACTTTTGTACCACCAAGAGGGATATCCACCGTGGCGTCATTTGAGAATGCCGGTTCGTGCGGAAGAGGAGACAGTCTGGAATTCGACGTCTGCAGCGCCTCTCCAAGTTGCTCACAGTCAAAAAAATTGCATTCACAAATTTGCCCTCTTCAAGATCCCACTTACTGAGTCATACTCCATCAACCTATACCTGGCCGTTGACTCTGGGATCATCAAGAGACGTAAAATTTCCCCTTTCTATCGACCTGATGAACTAGGTAATTAGCTGGCACACCCAGCGGCCCGTCAGCCGGACCAGGGTGAACTAACCCGAAGGCTGTAAATGGTCGTGGTCAGACCCCATGCCATGTGTGCCGAAACTAAGATGCTAAAACTAAGGTGCTAAAACTAAATCCCACGAAGACTCAAATGACAATATCGACATGATCTTCATCACGAAAGATCCAAAAGTACAGATCACATACCGTATCAAAGAGGCCACCACCATAGGACGGCTTCCCTGCCTGCGCCCGCACCACGGGATCCTGTAGCATAGATACATCCTTCACTAGTCCATAAACTTGCTCAGAAACTCTTGTTTCTAAGTCACTTCATGGTTACATTTTCAAGAAGTAAGAAGATTCCTCAAAACAGTTCATTATGGCGTCCGTAGCAACGATTATCAAGACGCAATCTCCTGTGTCGGTGAAATGAGGGTATGAAATGGCGTCTAAGACGTAATGCCACAGTAGCCTAAGAATTTTTGTGCGTCGGTAGCTATCTCATCATCTTCTTGAATACTTAAGCCGGAGAGAGCGAATCCTTAATCTTGAAAGACATAATCATTGGCAAGGTCGTTGCCAGAAAGAACCTCCCGTCATTAAAATTTCTTACAAGAATACTCTTAAAGTAAGTAGTTCGTGAGATAAATTTAGGCAAGAAACCGATTATTGAAGTAACCTGCTGATCCGCTCAGTATCCTCACGCTTCTGACGACATACTATGAAAAAGAAAATAGATCCCCTTCCAGCTGCACATATTCACTTACAGCGAACGGATTCACTTCCTCCTCTTCGTCGAACGGATTACTGTCGTATCGGCCCGCCATCTCCAAAGCTCGTAGACTTTCCCGTTGTCAGGGCGAGCAGTTGACAACCGACACCCCTCAAAGCGCGAACCCTCGCAAGAAAATCGCACTTCAACCTCTTCTTTCCAAGAGCAAGAAAAACTCCAAAGGCAAAAACAAACGCTCCGAAAAATAATGATATTGTTCGTTCCTCGCTCGATCCGTCCAAAAATCCCGAAGTCAAGCTCCACGCTCACCGCCGCAAGCTCTCACGACCTCACACTACTGCCTCCACATTTCACCAAATCGAGCAACAAATGGCACAAAACAAACCCTACGACTCAAGAAAAAAGAAGAGGAAAAAAAAAAAAGCAAAGAGCGAGAAAACAGGGCGACAAAAAGTAAGGAAGCTGCAACCGCAGCAGAGCTTGCAGGTGTCTCAGTCTGCGTCAGAAGCAAACAGAGAAAGGTCACGGAAACAGGGAGAAGCCGAGTGAAACCAAGGGGAAGACGACGACGATGATATTCATCCGCTCATCCATCCACCTACCCCATTTTATCATTTATTCATCCAGTGCACTCTCTCGAACATAGCCTTCCCGTGACCTAATGCTAAAGTCTTTCCCTAAATCACGTCTTCACGTCTTTCCAGTCATCGTCGTTCGCTGAAGCCACAGATTAAGCCCTTGACGTTTTGTGAAGTTGCTTGGAGTTTTCAAAACGAGTGAAGTTGCGCCTCGCCTCGCCTCCTCCTTCAAACTTTCTGTAGTCGTTATGGAAGTACTAGTATATTTTAGCTTGTTTAATCATTTTCTGCAGCTTACTATATATATTTGATACCATACATTAGGTCATCAATGGCAATTCTTTTGCGGGATTGGAGGAAGCTCGATCGGGACCTGGTCATCGCTTCTTCCCCATCCTGTGTGCGGACTGCGGAGTGGAATGAGTGCCGACATTTCAGTCGGAAGTGAGCATAGAAAGGGAATCCAGTACAGTCGAGATGATGAAATTCATAGTTAAGTTACATAGAATTTTTTATTGCTGGCTGGCTGCTATTATTGAAGCATTGCGATGATTTAGCGTATCCCTCGAATGAGATGAGGAGCATTGTTTGACTCGAGGTTGGCGTGGTTGATTTGCAAAATTGGCAGGCTGGCAATCCTGGCGTGACACTTATAAGGCGAGTGTTGTCTGCGGAGATTGTCTGTGGTAGGGATGCAGAGAAGGGATTCAAGGATCTCAGGTAAGGCTCGCACTCTCATCAGTCAGCCTCTCGCTCAGGCCTTAAATGTGACATGCATTTACCCCAACAGTTTTTGTTTTTTAAAGAAGCGCTGACAGAAATGGCAACATACAAGAAGAAAATGATGTAGCCAAATATTTTAGTATTCATCTACTATACTATTGTGCCCTATGCCGTTGCTGCAATCAAAACAAAAGTAAAAGTAACTTTTTAATTTTTTTGAACCAAAAATAACTCAAAAATCCATAACTTTTGCAACAAAATCCATGCACCAAGAACTTTCTGATGGTACCAAAAATATGACTAGGGGACAGTAAAGTCCATGAGAGCTCATTGTAACAAACAAAACTAACTAACTAATAGAGAGCCTAACTTAATCAATAGATTTTGGATAGAATTATCTTTTTGTCCACATTTTTGGATGAGGTCCATTTAAAATTGGCAATGTCATCTGAATTATTTTCAAAAATTGGAACAACTTAGCATCGTCATCCAATTTTTTTTCTTCAAACTTTTCCTTAACCCTTGAGTGCCTAGCACATGTTTATCCAAATCCACATCCCTTTTGAACTCCTTCCAATCAAACCGTCACCCAAAACAAGATCCACAAAAATTGACCATAGATTTCAATAGTAGAAACAAGCCCCAAATGGACAAATGTTAGATCCACAAAAATTGACCATATTTAATGTTAGATCCACAAAAATTGACCATATTTAATGTTAGATCCACAAAAATTGACCATAGATTTCAATAGTAGAAACAAGCCCGAAAATATGGACAGACGTTTTGATAGTACCACTGCTGATACAATTATAATAGTGAAACATAGCAACCTTTTCAGAGTTACAGACGGCCATATTTGAGGCACTGGAACTCTCCAGAGTTAAGGCTTGGTGCTCCCCCAATTATTTTGGGTACTTTTGAGGCATTTCCAATGTCTAAAATAAACTCCTAGTTCTAAAGCACTTTGCATGTCCCATTGCCATTTGATCATCAAGTGATGACTTCAAGTTAGTCCCACAAGTCCCAGAGTTCCAGATGCTTCGGGGGTTCTCCGATTCGGAGGAGGTGGCGCCCAGGCTGCTTCAATCATTTTGGCCGACCTCATTATTGACAACTGGTGAGGGCAGTTAGGACGTGTCAGCTTCAAGGTCATGGACTCATGGGGGTGCGAACTGAACTGAACTGGCTGGGCTCAAGCTAGGCAGTAAGTACAGCACAGTACGGTATGTAGGAATGGTGGAGGGGCAGAACACTACAAACACAACAAGTTAACTTAAGGGGGAAGCTGAAGCTTATATTGGCAATCTGAGGCGGGAAATACGAAACTCCTTCCGTCGCACATGACGTTAACCCTTAAATGACGTCAAGGATGTTTTCCGGCCGATGAATGATAAAGAATCACTCCATGTAGGACAATCCCTCTATGTAGGAGAGAAGTAACTATTCATCCTCCAAATTTTGTGGAAAAAGGGAATGTCTTCTACAATTATAGATTGTCTCCCCAATGAGTGCTTTTGCATTTTTTTTAAGACAACAATTTACACAGTACCTAGACAAGATGATTGATTTTCACGGTGATTGGCTCATTGTTTAACCCTTGAGCGCCTAGCTCAAGTTCATTGAAATCCAAACCTTTTGGAACTCATTCCTCTTAAACTACTATTCAAAATGAGATCCACAAAATATTAACCATATCGATTGGTAATGGAGAGAGGTCCAAAGGTACATGGAAATGAACTAACAATTTGACTGTACCATTTGAAAGATAATAATAGTCAAAGAAGGACAACCTTCCAAGTCAAAGAGGCCACATTTTGGCCTATGGGGCACTTAGGGGTTAAGGGTTAATTTTCAAACACAAAAAAAATGTTTGCACTAAGGGGGAAATCTTCCACCCCGATCCTATATTTGGGAAGAATTAGCAATTGGTTCTAAGTTCGTTGGTGGAATGGGGGGGGGATCTAGCTGCAGTTTGAAATCATTGGCTGAAAATCGGTGGAAAAAATCTATACGATTTCTATTTTAGATGAAAAAAGAATGAAAATAATTGGACTTGGTATAGAACAATGTTCAAGGAGGAGGGCATTTTTAGGGGAAAAAAAAGGGTCGATGAGGCAAGTAGAGCTTGACAAAGAGGTGTTTTTTTTCCTCGACATGCATGATGATGAGAAGCATTGGTCAACGTAAACTATCGCTAGAGAACTGCAATTGGATAAAGAACAGGTCTGAGATGAAAGTCATGGATGAAAAATTGATAATCCACAATTATGCATGGAAACCCACATAATTGTGGCATTGGGTCAAATAATCTACCCGCAAAATGAGAGGGAGGCTCGTTAGCGGTGGTTTATGTACTTGAAGAAACAACTCAATTGGAGAATTGGAAGAAATTAGTTGGTAGAACTGGAAAAAAAATTCCTGAATGTTGCCCCAATCTAATGCAATGGAGCACATGGCATGGAGATAGGGCTACTTTTTGGATTGGAAAAGATGGGTGTATAATCACTTTTTCAAACTTCAAAATTCCCCTCTCTATTTGTTCTTTATTTGTATGTTCCCATTTTGCAACTATATGTGAAACCAATCTTCTTTTCACATGACAAATCTAAAAAGTTGATAAAAAAAAAATATGAAGATAAAAGGGCCTAACATGCATAACCCAAATCAATTTATGGCTTCTCAAAATCTATTCTATAATTTTTTAAATGAATTTATAATGTGATTTTTTTTCCAAGATTTAGTATATTTGAGGCTCATTTCCTAAAACCTTCAAAAGTACAAAAAGTCAAGGTTGAAATGAATACCCTTGCACAAAATCTTGAATAGAAAAATCATAATCAATCATTTTTAAAATTGGATTTTTGAAAAATTAGACTTCAAAAAAAATTTATCAAAAATATAAAATACTAAAAATAGAAAGTTAAGGACAAAATAATTTTAGATCTAGACATTCAATTTGAAAAAATGTACACTTTAATCAAAGGGGGGCATGTTTGCACCTAGTGTCTAAATTTTGTGAACATCCAATTAAAATTGACTTCATACGAAACTGCTTAAGATTTATTGTGTACATTGAATAGTCCCGTAGTCCCTTAGGGGTCATTTTGAAATTTTCACTGTGTGTTTACATTATAGTATGAAACATTTTAATGCAAAATCAATCTATTATATTATACTCAAATTAAAAAATCATTATTTAAACATAAATTTCAAATTGCAATGGATTCAGATTTTAAAAAGAAAATTGATGGATAAAATTCAGATAAAAATAAAGGAGGAAAATTTACTAAACTTGATACATGGATTTACCATTTTTTCATGAAGGAAAGTCATGAGGGAGTTTTCTACACTTTTCATTGAAATTGGGTTCTAACAAGTCTCCCACACAAATATTGGATGAAAAGACATTCATTTCTATTTGTAAACCAACCTAAAATCCTCCAATTGAAAGCATACAAGTACAAAATGACCTCTCAAGCATTCTAAGGATAATCTATAAAAGGTGGAGTCAATACTTGTGTAGTTAAATCTTAAATTCCTCTAATTTGCTACTATTAATGAGTGTTATTTTCAGTTCTACTTTTCAAAGATGGAACCACATGTCTATTACATGTCATTGAAAAGTCAATTTTTTTGGGGGGGGAAGACTTCAAATTACCATGGAGTTCTAGAAACAAAGAAGAAAATTTATATCAAAGACAAAATATACTTGAAAAATCTAAGAATTTTACAATAGAATTTTTATTCTACTATATTATTCTCAATCCCATTTTTATTCTACCATATTATTCTCAATCCTACTTTACCACTTGAAGTTTATATTTCCCCCATTTTTATGAATAAGCTCTTGATCTTAGAAAAAATATATATTTTTATGTGGATTTTTCTTGTTAAGCAAGGTTAGGACATTTCCACCAATTTTTAAAAAATTTCAGACCTAATTTGCAAATATACTTAGGGAATCAGTTCCATCATAAAATTTACTCTTTTAGAATTTTTTTTTCTTATTTCGATAATTAATTTCCTCCAATCTTCTCTAATATACATAGTAATATAGTTAGAAGTGATGTACTACTTCAAAGTAACATGATCCCTCTATGATACCCCTAAGTACAAAGGGACCCAACAAGGAGATAAAAAATGGCATCTCCTAAAGTCCTATCTTTGGAAAATGGACTTTGGATAGGCTCTTATTTGACTCAATTAATTTTCATTGTAATTTTTTGAAACTCTTTTGGGATAAATGGAATTCCAAGAGCTTTGCTTGCACAATTTTTTTGTGCAAATCAAATTTATAGTTTAGAAATCTTTTATGTCTCAAGGAGTGACAAATTGGTTTCCAAAGTGAGAAGCACAAAATAATTCATGATTTGAGAGGAATTGGAAGTGAGTTAGAAAATGAAAGTCACTAATTTTTTTTGATAGAGAATGAATTGGTGCAATTTGATCTAGAAAATACAATTATATGCAAAAATTATATACATTTATATATGGATATATTTTCCAATCTTTGTATACTATATCTAAAAATATGTAAGAAAAAAATTGCAAAAAATGTGTCCTTTTTATATCTTGATCAACATTAGCAATGTTTCGAAGAGAAAGCAAATACAAAGATGGCACAAGTGAATAGACACTATGGGAAGAAGGTCACCATAACTAGAAATATAGCATATACTTTTGTGTATTGCAATATTTTCATTACTTTCAAGTATAATAGTCAACAATGTGCTTTTTTTGAGGGTTTTTTTTTTCCATCTTTTATTGTAGACAATGGCTTCAACTACTCCTTTATAAATGTCAATCACTCATGTATGTAAGAAGCACAATTGAACTTGTGTCAATTTCTAGTAGAATATTTTATATAAGTTGATGTCAAGTGTTTCTTGTATTAAGTAGGTAATTTCATACATAAAAGGTGTATCTTTCAGTCTTGATTGCTATGTATGAATCATGAAGCAATGTCTATCAAATCCAAAGGTCCTTGAAGTGAATCTTTTATGAGGTTGTTGTTGTAGTCATGTATTTGTGTAGTTTTATACGTCAATATCAACAACATTGTATACACTATTAGGAAACTCTAAAATTTCACAATACCAACAATTGACCATCCTAATTTGCACACCCATTGTCTATCACTCATTTTCCAATTAAATTGTATGGCTACTTTTTTCACTTCAACTTCTTTGTACACAATAATTTCATATCTACTAATGATTATGTCTATATTTTTACCCTAACCAAAACAATTCTAGGATTATTAAAAGTTAATCCATTTTATTTGCAATAATTATAGAGCTAGAAGGACAAGACAAACATGGGAACATTCCTTGACTTCCATAGGAGGAAACAAATGGAGCAAGGGTAGAAGTTCACATAGAAGGCAATGGGTGAGGACATTGAAAGAATGTGAGGCCTTAACATAACATTGACCAAAAAAAACTTTGACTACAAATTGCAAGAGCAATTTTTCATCAAATTCAACATATAATATACCATTTGAAAGGTCTTCAAATTTTCTTCTAGAATTATTGAATAATACTCCTAATTCAAAAACTTGTGAATGCAAAAAGACTCCAAAGTCAGTTGCTAAGGAGATAAACAATGAAAACTCTGACTAAAAATTGTGAGAGCAATTTTTCTTCAAATCCAACATTAAAACCCCCGTTGGAAAGGTAGTCAAATTCTCTTTAGTGGTACAAAATTAGCCTCCTAATTCAAGAAATTGAAAACATTATAAGCCTCCAAAATTTACAAGAGAGATTTAAAACATTACTAAAGAGGATAATTCTAATCACGAACCAAAAGGGAGCAAATGGAAAACCTAATGGAAAAATAATTACTTGTTAGTGAATTTTAATCCTAAAAAAACATTATCACTGTACTTCCAAAAGCTTAAAGTCCCAAACCAAGCTAAAATATATTGTCAATTACACTGTAAATTATAAATGCCTAAATTTGTAACACCTTAAATTGTACAAATATTGTCAACTATTGTTACAAATAAAATTTCTAGTACTCATACATACAAACCAAAACATGTATAGGTATAAAAAATTGCAAGCACTTGCAACAACATCAACGGGAACATCAAGCACAATAAGAATACAAAAAAACCAAAGTTGAAAGATAAACCAATAATAAGCATTCTAACCTTCAAGTAAAAATTTGAAGTCTTCAAAAAAAGCAAGCATCCTAAAATTCAAGAGAAAATATGGAATCTTCACTAACAATGAGCATTCTAACCTTCAAGAAAAAACATTAGAGTTTTCATAAAGAGCAACCACCTTAGTACATATAAAAAAATGAGCACAAAGAGAGGTTGGCTTGTAGAGATCAAATGACAATCTTTCCTACAAAAAACCTAATGGACCCCCAATAATGCATGGCAATGTTGCCATTTTTAGAGTTCTATAGATTTCATAATTTTAATGTGCAAATGATGGCTAAAGTTAATAATGTAAGAGAATTGACCATGTATAATAGTTCTTCCAATATATATATTTTTCTTTAATAAAAAAAACGATGTTTGAGATTTATAGACTTCAAACACAGGAAAATCAAAAACGACAAAATCAAAATCACATCAAAGACACCTGATCAAAGACATCATAATTAAAACCCAATATTGAAACAACATGAAGACAATGAAATTGAAACAACATCCAAACATCAAAAATCCAACAAAATTGAATATGGATGAAATTTAGGTGGTCTATACAATTGCAAGTTCCTACATTCAAGCTCTTGAACTATGGGAATTCTATTGTAGCAACAATCTAACATGGCCGAGCAACTACCACATCAAATAATAATAATAAATTATTTTTGAAAAATAAAATATTTAATATTTTAATTAATGATTTTAATTTTTTATAACTTTTAATTTTGGCCAGCAGTGGTTGGTTGTCACTTTGGTAAGTATTTGGGAGACATGATCGCCTTGTTTATTTCAGTTTTTTTTTGTTGGTTACAAGACTGGTCTACACTTAATTTAAGTAAGTCTGCTCTTAAAGTGACCATTTAACCCCTGAACATCACAGGGGACGAAAAATGTCCTTACAGTTTAACCCCTAAAGGACCATTGTCCCTTCGGGGGACAAATTGGATTTCGGGCAGGTACCTACGGGCTGAAATTTTGTCATGATTTTTTGAAACTTTTTTTGAAGATAGAAAAACTGATGAGCTTTGTGGGAATATAATTTTTTTTCACATTTGGTGCCCGGAAACAAAATTTTGAGTTTTGAGTTTTTGGATTTTTTTTTCTTGTAGATAATATTTTTGTCTGCATGGGAAGCTTTGATTCATTCCATTTGGACTTATTATGAGAAAGTTATGGACAATCTTGTTTATCGGGCAACTAGAGCATCTTCCTGGAAAAATAACTTATAGAATTCATTTTTGAATGCAATTTTTACAATTTTTCTGAAAAAAAAACATTTACATGATTTTGTTTGCTTGCTAGAACAATCTCACCATTGGGATTAGTGCATTTTAATTCCATCTTAAAGATATTAATAATTTAGATTTTCCTTCATTCTCATACCTACTTCTACTTAACAATTTTTTTAAGCATGAAAATTAATTTTTTTCTTAAAATTTTCTTTTACCCTAGACTCTCAACTCAATTTCCCACAATAAGGATTTAAAGCTCAAAACTCTATAGTGCAAAAAATTTAAGTTAAAAAAGTTCAAAGTCAAATAATCCAGTCCCGCAAGGTGCTGAAAAAATTGTTTTTTTCACTTTAAACGCAAAAATCTTTTAATCTATGTGGTGAAAATTTCTGAAATTTTTTCCACACATTTCCATACTAGTAAGGTATAAGATCCTACGGTTGGATGTGAAAAACAAAAATAGTTTTCAAATTTTTTTACTCTTTACTACAGAAATGGCAGTTTTGAGTGTTTTTTGGCAGAAATAAGGCCTTGGTCCTTTAGGGGTTAATAGTCAAATTCAAAGGGCTATAACTTTTGCATCCAATGTCCAAATCCAATAAAACTTGTTGGAGAAGTTGCGCATACTAGTCTAGTTTGTGTGATGATTCCTTTTAAATAAATACAAGATGTATATTAGTTTTGGAAGCCAATCAAAGTTCACAGGTTCAATTTGAGCTCACCAAACTGCATTTGATGGCTGCAACTTTGAGGGCTTGTATCTATGTAATCTAATGTTTGTTTTCAATAAAATTTGTTGGGTTTTGTTCCCACTAAAGTCTAATTTTTGTGGTAAAGTTTTCATGTCAATCCGAGCTGTTTCGAATGATTGGGAGCAATTCAAAGTTCAAAATCCAGACATTGGTGAATTCCAGTGAACTTTGGTGGCCTATAACTTCTTCATGCAATATCCAAATCCAATAAAACTTGTTGGAGAGGTTCCGCATATTAGTCTAGTTTGTGTGGTTAAAATTTCATAGCAATCCAAGAAGTTATGAGTGACTGAGAGGCATTTTAGTAGAAGGAGGTTCAGTCATAGATGTGATTTTTTGTTACTTTTTTCACTGATTTTTGACATTTCAAATCCATTTTGCAGACACAATGATTCATTTGAATGATATTTCTTTCACCAAATTGTATATGTTCTGGTTTTGAATCACTTTATAATTTAAAGCTTTTTCATTTGAGTAGGTTTAGAAATCGAATTTCACCTCCAAATGTGTGTTTTTAAGAAAATTTCAGCACCTTTCTTCAACACTAAAACAATATAATCTTTCAATCTCTACAGGCCAATGACCCCAAATTTGTTCCACACCATCTACAACATGCACACTACAATATTGTATGGTTGAGATCTTCATACCTTACTCTAATTTTGACTTTTCAGACTTGCAAAGGAAAGCAGTTTTTAAGCCGGGTTGGACCTCTGACGTTTAGGGGTTAAGAGCTGATTACCTTTTTGAGGAAGCTAAAGTCCTTAAAAAAATTCAGTAAATTTTCATTGGAAGAAAAATGGAATTAGCATCTAATCCAAGTCGTTTCACATTTTTTGGACCTTTATGGAATTACTTACGAATTTTTGAAGTTGAAATGCATTGATCACTTAAGGTGACCACCTCTTGAAATGTACATTGTTGGTACATTGAAGAAAGCAAAATGTACCTCTATGTCATGACCATTTTTAGAGCATAGGCGCTTTTAGAGAAGACTACTTTAGCCATAGCCACTTATGAGTGGAATGGTGTTTTTTTGAATCAAAATTGTTGTTGTTTTCATCCAAAGAATTTGAAACATCTAGAAATTTTTTCTTAGGCTTAGGTTGTGTTTTGGTTGATACTCTAGGTAGATAAGCTTATTACCACCTTGATTTGCAATTTGAATATCTTTGAAGCCAATTCTAGGAGGGGAGAATATTTTTCATAGGTGTGCGCTTCTTTCATGAATCAAACCCAAGTGGAATTATAATTTTTCATGCATAACTGATTTTGTGATAAAATGAATGGATTTGGATGAGTTTTATGGTGGAATGGGGGCCAAAAGTAGGATGATGGAAAAAGGTAGTTGGCGTAAATGGACTGGTCTACTTTATGGGGGAATGAATGTTTTGTGTATTGACCTATTTTATTCTAGAAGAGGGAGCAAAAGTACATTCCCTTTCTCCAATGATCTTGAATACACACCACTAGGAAAAGTTCATGCATTGTAACTTTGGCACAATAGAAACGGGTCCTTACATTTTTACTATAAATAAATAAATCTCATACCAATATCCATGCATGATAGTATATTTTTGTATCAATGTAACATCAATCTTTGATTTTGCAATTTACAATTGGTACATTATGATTTGATGTTTCTAATCTACGCATGTGAATTAAAAGATTTCTAGCCCCATTTTTCTTATTTCTTTTGTATGTCATTTTTTGGAGGACACAAGAACATGAGTTTCAATGTAAATAGAGTTTGAGAGAAGTTATGACTTGTGTAAATCTCTAGTTCCTAGAAATATAAACAAAACATCATTGACAAAATTAACATTTTTTAGAGCAACTCCAAATAATTTGGAATATAATATGCAGCATATTTTAATTTATTTAAAAGAAAAAATAGGATGTTCAAGATGCTTAGATTCATTTCCCATTGTTGCACTGTAAATGATTGAGTAATGCATGATCATTAATATTTTATTGATCAACCTTCACTAAATTAAGAATCACTAGTACAAATCATGTCATTTCTCTCAAAATTGATTTTGGATAGGATATTGCAAATGAAAAAAAAGTCTAGAATCATGATTGTAGACAAAAATTGAAGAACATATAGTTGTTAAAATAGAGGATACAATTAATGTTGTTTTGTGAAGGATGTTTTTCTAATTTTGCAGTCTACATGAATTACATTTGAATCAAGCACTTGTTGTTGTTGTCATTATTGGAAAAAGCCAAGGGAACCAATAGAGAGAACTACAATCGGAAATGGATCAATAGAATGAGTAGCAAAAACACCATTTTGAACATATTATTCATTTCCTATAAATCTGTTCAATGGAAGGTGATGAACTTTTTTCATGTTTTATGAAGTGCTAAAGTGCCGATATAAAATATTATTAATAGTGGTGTTCCAAATTTCAACATTCATCCACGTATTGGATATAAAACATCTAATATTAGCACATATCACATGCCTACAATTTTGTTTTCATCTTCAATATAGCGATTTCATCCAAGATTTTTTTTTATTCAAAGTTTTACGGCAAAAAACTTCACGGTTTAGGGCCAATTTTTAGCCAAATTATATTTTCTAATGCATTCTAACACTAGAAAGCCAAAAAAATGCCCTATTTGGGATAGATATATAGTAGGCCATACGGAATGGGTAAATGTGACTACATCAAAGTCCATACTAGTATGACCACCTAGTGATATTGGTTTAGTCACATTTGTCTAGTTTCCTTGTCGTGCAAGAAAGTAGTGAAGTATTGGGACAATAAATGGTTCATTGAAAACTTTTCATACAATATTGTTTGATAATGAAGTGCATTGAACAACTTCCATACTAGCATTTAGAAGAACCTCCTTATATGGCACTTAAACATTGTATACATATGTTGGTTGGAAAGTTCTTAACTATTTTCATCCTTAAAATTATAGAAATTATAGGAAAAAGAAAGTAAAGGCTCCTCACAAACTTTATATCACTATTAATAAATATGTATTTATAAAGCAAAAAACTAAAAATGTAGTGAAGTACGACAATAATAAATAAATAAATAGAACATTTTCAATGATTTATAGGCTAGTAAGTAGTAACCAATTCAAACTAGCCAATTATAAATTAAAACACATTATTTTTTTTGTTGTGGTGCTTGTTTGTTTATTTATGATAACATGACACTTTTACTTAAAACCTATCTCTACAAGTATCTTGATTATGGTATTGGAAAGTTTTCAATGAATTTAATACAAATAGCAATCTAATGAGAAGTGTCTCAAAGTAGAGACAAAAATAATAGAGACCCATTTGTGTTGCTTCAAAAAAATATTTTATATTCCTAATACAAATGCCCCCATAACAATATTGAAATTGAAAAAAAGATCATATACTCATTAAGGTCAAAACCTCCCCAATCAAAATAATAGTCATTGTGGAATTCCTTGAATTTATCTCCTTAATTAGAACCTTTGAATACTTTGATTAAAATTTTATATTCACTTTAATATACAATGCTATGACTAGGTTCCATTTTTATTAATTTTCAAGCTAATTCTTGATATTGTTAAAGTTAGTTTCCTAATGCAACAACACAATGCTTTGGGAGTTCTTGTTGATTTGTTTGTAATCATAAAGTAGGCCCATACAAAAAAGTTTACTACAAATTTCTTTCATTAAGTATTGATAGTTATTCAAAGAAAACTTTTCATTGTTCAACAAAAATTATTATGTAAAAGTTCTTTGAAAAAATTTCAATACTAAATAGATACTAAATTATAAAGAATTCTCATCTTTAAAATTTATCAAAAACTATAATTATTTCAAAAATTAAAACTAGAAAAAATGGGAAAAAATTGAATTAAATGTTCTTTGAATTATTTTGAATGAAATGCTTTTAGATTTTAGATTAAAAAAATAAAAATGATGAAATACTTGCAGTAAAAAAATTCATTCTATACTTCACATGAATAAATATTGTTCACATCGATTTTTGTTGAACCTTACCACTAGATTAAAATTTTATAAATCTTTTTTTCAATTTTCATTTACAATTCTATAGTTGATACAAACTTTCATTACACTTTTAGATTGATGTTTGATGCAAGTGCAATTGATAAGGTAGGTAGAGCCAAAATCACCTCTAATCTTTAAATCTTATTTTAGGTCTTGGTAAGACAATCCAAATTTGAATTTAGAATTCTTTCTTACATGAACTAGACAAAACTATTTTCAAATGACCATTCATGATGAACTTTTGCCCTTACAAAGCAATGGTCAACCTCAAAGCTAGTAATGTACAAATATTCTAATAGACTATCCAATGCAAAAACCACACATTTAAATTGTCATTTGAAATACCGAACTTGCTTTGATATAGATGGCATTTCTTGTAGAAAAAGAAAAATCAATGATACCAAAGAATTAGATTGAGTGCTCAAGATACTATTCTCAAGCTTCCTTATGACAAAGACCTTTGAATTGAATTTGACATTGTAATAATCCTCAAGGATTTGAAGGTAGTCCAAATTTTTTTAATTGTGAAGGTTTAGTATAGAATTCAACTTAGAATAACAATTTAATGACAACCTTCTAACAAAATTTGTAAAATGAAATCTATAGACCATATACATATAAAACATTTACTACATTAACTAATGTTTTCATTAAAATTTGAAACCAAAATTTAAAATTACTTCTAAAATTGATTGTAGATTGAATATTTGTAATTTTTACAAGATTTTATTTCTTTAAATTCAAAATGTTAAACTCTTATTGTGGCGATGTTTTGAAATTTAATTTAATTAATTATTTAAGTTGTTTTGAAATGATCATTTTTTGAACATAAAAAGTTAGTTTTTGAAGTTAAACATATTTTTTTCCCTTAACCCCTAAAGGACCAAAAGGTGTTTTTTGCAACATAGTGATTTTGGGCAGCTCACTATGAGTGGAATTTTCATTTTTTTCCACTAAAATTTTCACACAACATGTGTCCAAGGAGTAGCTTCAAGGCCCAATAATTTTCATAACTTTTGACTACATGGTTAAAAAATTATTGTATGATATATAGTTTTTTTGTTCTACGAGCAGTTTGGACAGCAAAAAAACTTCTTTAAAAATCACTTTTAAAAAAAATAAAAACTTGAAATTGGTTCTCTAGATTTATTTATACAAGGATATCTTTGAATCATTCCATTTTGATTAATGAGATGAAAGTTATGGGGAGTTTTAGTTGTGGGTAGTTTGAAGGTGGTTATGGAATCTCTACTCTAAAATAAACTTCGAAGTTCTTTATTTAATTCAATTTTTAATATTTTTGAAAAAACAACAACAACTGGGTATAGATTGTTTATTAAAACATTACAACCATTGGAATTAGCGTTTTTCAATTTCATAAATAAATCATTAACAATTTTGTATTTTGAATAATTTTCTACTTCTTTATACTTTCTATTTTGTTTCCTATATGTTGTACAATTCCAAATGATTTGAAAATTTTCAAGCATATAGCCACCTTGACTTGAAGAATGAATCCAAAGAATAACCACCATTTTGGACATTTTTTCATAATGCTCTAACCTTAAGAAGTGTAGTTGCCCAGGTTTTCGCAGGGACAAAAAAAGGATTTTTATTACTTCAAACGCTAATATCTTGCAATCTTCATAGTGAAAATTTCTGAAAAGTTTTCTACACATTCTCAAACCAAAGAAATATAAGATACTATGGTTAGATGTATCAAAAATATTTTTTTTTCAAAAATTTGGTACTTGTACTAGAGATGGCAGTTTTGGAGTAGTTTTGGTGAAAACATAGTCAAAATCCTTTAGAGGTTAAACTATGAAATATTTACAAAGAGGAGCTTTATAAATCTACATCATGAAAACATAAGAAAACTTACACACGGTGGCTCTTGTTTTTGAATCAAATTTTTGGCCTTTTGACATCCTAAAGTGGAGAGAACCTCAAAGTTTGGATTATGACAACTCATTATGGAATTGGGGTTTAAATGGTCAAAATTGGTTTATAACTTGAGGTGATACTTTGAAAACCCTTCGATTTTCCATTATATTGCAAAAAACCTTGTGAATTTGATAGATCTAATTACAACGGAGCAATGACCAAAGGAACAACAATGGGTCATCCTAACATGAATGATCTTGAAATGTAAGAAAGCCCTAGATTTGATGCGAGAAGCACCGCTTTGCCCTTGGCTTTGAGCTGCTTCAGGGTTTAGGGTTTAAGGGGCGTTCCGCTTCCCTTCGTCTCCTCGATCGCCATCGATGGTGGTCAGATCGGTTTCCGCGACCTAGTGTTTCTGCGCCGAAGCCATGATGCTCCGGAGGCGTGGAGCTCACTCAATTTTGAAGGCGGCTGCAGCTGCGTCGGGGCGGCGGCGAGCACAGCCCTTGCAATTCTTGTCACCCAATGTTGCCACTTCTTCCTCGCATCAAGTTTACAATGGAGGTGCAATGCCTCCCCGCATTTTGTCTCGTTACGCTTCGACCGAGCCCGTGCTCGTCCCTGCGCCGACGGTGCCTCTTGCCTGGCGCAAATTTCCCGCGAGCGGCCAGGTGTTCCAGGAAGAAGCAGCGGTGGGAAATGGGAAGGTGAGCTTCGAAACAGGGAAGCTGGCTCGATTCGCTGCAGGCGCAGTTGTGGTCGGCGTTGGCGAGACGAAAGTATTGGTCACGGTGGTGGCTGATCACAAGTTAGACGCAAACAGAGATTTCCTCCCCTTGCAGGTGGAGTATCGGGAGAAGCAGTATGCGCAGGGCAAAATCCCCGCCACTTTCATGCGACGAGAAGGCGCACCGAAAGAACGGGAGCTTCTGTGTGGGCGCCTCATTGACCGGTCAGTGCGTCCGCTTTTCCCCCGCGGTTTTTTTTACGACTCCCAGATCATAGCGAATGTGTTGTGCTCGGATGGGGAGCAGGACCCAGACGTTCTTGCTGTGAATGCGGCCTCCGCCGCGCTTATGATCTCTGATATCCCTTGGAAAGGTCCGATAGGGTGCGTCCGGATTGGGAGAGTGAATGGGAAATTCATTGTGAATCCGTGTATGGATGATTTGAGCTTGAGCGACTTGAATCTGGTGTACGCTTGCACAGCAGAGAAGACGGTGATGATTGAGACCCAAGCTCGTGAGATTTCGAATCAAGATTACATCGCCGCTTTACATCTCGCGCATGCTGAAGCAACCAAGCTTATTCCGCCCCAGCTGGAATTAGCTGCGAAAGTCGCACCGCTGAAGCGACCCCTGCCGGTTCTTACTGTCCCGCCGGACGTTCTCCAGAAGGTTAGATCCCTGGCGCAGTTTGCAATTGAGTCTGTCATGGGGAACCCGGAATTCGGCAAATTCGAGCGTGGACAGACGTTGGGTAAGATAGAGGAGGAAGTGCGGACTGTTTTAGTCAGCGAAGGAGATGACATAACCGCAAAGCTTTTGCCATATGCGTTTGATGCGGTGAAAAAGGAGGTCTTGCGGCGGAATATCTTTGAAAAGGGAATTAGGGTTGATGGACGTGGACTCAACCAGGTGCGTGAATTGCAATGTGAGGCTGGGACGTACCCTGCTTTGCATGGTTCCTCCTTATTCTCCAGAGGGAATACGCAGGTGCTCTGTACTGTTACTATGGGCGCACCTGACGATGCCCAGCGTTTGGATTCTCTCGTTGGAATCGACCGGAAGAGGTTTATGGTTCATTACAGTTTTCCTCCGTTTTCTATTAATGAAGTAGGACGTACGGGAGGTTTGAATCGACGTGAAGTAGGACATGGTACTCTAGCAGAGAAGGCATTGGTTGCATTGCTGCCTCCAGAGGAGGATTTTCCTTACAGTGTTCGCGTTACTTCAGAGTGTTTGGCCTCTGATGGATCGTCCTCCATGGCTACTGTTTGTGGTGGAAGTATAGCTTTGATGGATGCCGGGATTCAATTGCGTGCACATGTCGGGGCAGTCTCGGTTGGACTGGTGAGTGTGAGTGATCCTGAGACTGAGCGCGTGACTGACTATAGGATCCTTACTGATATTTTAGGGTTAGAGGATCATCTTGGTGACATGGATTTCAAAATTGCGGGGACGAAGAAGGGGATTACTGCGATTCAGCTTGACATTAAACCTGCGGGTGTCCCGTTGCACATCCTGTGTGAGGCATTGGAGCCTGCGTTAGTGGGCCGAAGCAAGATTTTGGACTTTATGGAACAGATTATTAGTAGTCCGAGAGACGCTTCACGGGAGAATTTGCCCCGAAGCGGAACAATGAATATTCAACTGGATAGCATTGGGCGTTTGATCGGGCCCCAGGGCTCAAATGTCAAGAATATTCAGGTACCAAATAAGACTCACCCTACTATATGAACATTATTACTGTGCCCTCATAGCAATGTCTCTTTTTGTTTTAGTTGTACTGTATCCCCTACGTGCCCATTCTAAATATATAAAATCCACTTTGAAAGCTAATAGTCGATCATAGTAATTTTCAAAACATAATTTCTATTGTTCAGAAACGTAGGGTCTAATGGCTTCTTTCTATTACCTTGTTACATTTTGTTACCTTGAAATTTTTTGAATGATCTATTTCAACTCCTGGAAGCGGGCACTTTTGGCCATTTGGCCATTTGGCCACTGAGAGTTGCACACGAAGGGCTTTGATGTTGAGGATTACACTTTATTCTGAACATGAAGGATTGTCAAATGTTTTTTGCATTGGGTTCGATTTTGCAATGCTTTGTTGTATAATCAACGCATGACTGGAAGGAGGGCAGGAACAAATTGTATTTTGTGTATTGATTGTGGAATGATTGGACACGTTTTAATATGTTTTTGTGGTTGTAACAGAGGGTGACTGATGCGCGTGTTAGCATAACCGGCGATGGAGTTGTGACGATATTTGGAAGAGATCAGGCCTCGTTTGACCAAGCAAAGAAGATGGTGGAGGCATCAGTAGGGAAGGAAGTGGAGGTGGGAGGGACGTACACAGCGAGAGTGCTCGCTATCAAGGACTTTGGAGCATTTATGGAACTCAACGGAGGGTACCAGGGCTTGCTCCATATATCAGAGATTGCACATGAACGTATTGAACGTGTATCTGATTACCTTGCAGTTGGGCAGGAGCTCGGTGTGGTCTGTATTGGGCGTGATCTTCGTGGCAACCTGAAACTGTCACGGAAAATGACTTTACCTGCCCCTGTGTCACAAGTTGTCCAGCCAGCTGCAGTCTCTGAAACTACAGATGTGAAGGCTAACACTAAGCAGGGTCTGACAAAATCATGATGTTCCTGCACTCCACATGCTTTAGGAAATTCTTAAGACACGATTCTTGGCAACGCTTTAGCGGTCTGCTCCTAGTTTCACGAGCATACGCACTCAAGCGTGTTCCCCTTCAAAATATAGGGGACTTCAAATTATTTTTAGCTACATTTAGGATTACAAGAGCACCTGGATGCTGCACTCTGCCGTATACAATCAACGATGACGAACGCACTACTTGGTGCATTTTTGTGGTCACCTCAAATGGACTGATGTCTGAAGGACTGATTCGTGGAGCGTTCTTATGATTATCAAGTGAGCCTCGGTAACCCTCTTGTGTATTCTTTCTATTTCCTGGTCTATTTGGAATTTTACTCTTCATTTATGTCCAGAATAGTCCGAGAGTTCAGCGTCATTTAGCTTCTATGTCTTAATTTGTGAAGCTCTTGACCTGACTTGGTTCTTGAATGTCTTTTGAGGTGGATTGCAGATGAAGAAGGGCGGAAATCTTGTGCTGCTCTACGGCTTCTGGGTATGCACGGCATGAAATCTTACGTCATTGGGTATGGTGACTGCTGATTGAGGTCTCACCTCATGTATCAGGGGTGTAGGGGCCGAAGAAAGTCACCCAGTCCAGATGATTACTTGATTCTGTCATTCCTTCATCACCGGGTGGTGAGCAATCTGAGCCTGAAACGTTGTATTCGTCTTGGATTTTTAATAAAGACTTGTTGCTACAATTGCAGATGTTTTGTATCTTTAATGACAAGATGTCTGGCCGATTGAAGTGTAGTGCAGGAAGGATTTAACGAAGGGCTTCAAAAGTTCAAAGAATGACAAAATTGGTCCCAAAGACTTTTTAGAAACTCTAAGCATATTGGTCTCTGGTCTGAAGAACACTGTGAATGTAAGATATTGTTGTTCACATTTGTTCACATTTGTAAGATATCAAGCAAAATCAAAGTTTTCTTGAGCTTGTGTACTGGTGAATACAGAAAGCTGAGAATCTCAAGGACCCAATTCGGAGTTCTACTTCTATGTTGGGTGTCCGTACCTTCATCAACCGTAGTTCTTCATTTAGTTTGTCATTTACCTATTCCTGACAACTTAAGCATTTCAGCTTGTACGCGGTGGCAAATTCATTGAGAAACTAGGAGGAATGAAAAAAAAAAAAATGAATTTTTTTTCCCCAAGAAGGAATATTTTATTCAATTTAAATGTGGGTTTTTCTTTGGGACCCATTTTGGTCTCATAGAGTCACCTATTGTGGTTAGCTTTGGCACTTCTCCCTAAGTAAGGAAGAGAGATGAGTGTACAAGGAGGTACAAACAAAGAATCTTTCTTAATGAGTAGTGCATCCAACTATTGTCTACAATAGGTCAGCCTAAAAGAGGAGGCTATCTGAAATAAGTACTTCTATCTCAGACCATGCCAACTTTGATCTTGGTACAGTAGTGGCATGTAAGTCACATCCTAATCTCAATGTGGCATGCACCCACTACAAACCATTCTCAATCTCCATTGAATAGTGAAATTAGGTTGCCTTATCTAGAAAAGTTACCTCATGATTCATGTGGAGGCACATGAACTGGGTCCTGAACCACTACACCAACAACCCATGCCACATGGTTCCGGGCTGATGAAAATCACTGCATCTTTGTCCGGTGAATATGAGTAAATGGTGTAAAATGTTGAGAAATTAATGAGGGGCAACCTAATTTCACTATAGTCAAACAACCCATGCACATTGTCAACAGATGGATTCACACTCAAGCAAACCCACACATAGAATTCGAGGAGACCCACAAGCTGACTTCATTGCGACGCCGGAAGCTTACAATCCGCCATCAAGGCTTGCACAGCACGGCGTCCCGACACCAGAGCGCCGTCAAACGTGCTGGAGTAGCGATGATCCCCACAAACGTACACCCCCGGCGCCACTCTCGCCTCCTTCTGCAGCGAAGTGGGCGGGGCCTGGTGGGGTTGCGCCAGAGGGATGCGGTACGTCCTCAGGTGCTGCCATGAGTCCACCACTTGGGCACCAAACCAAGGCCCCAGCTCCCCTCGCACCGCCTTCTCAAGCTCTGCGTCACTGCGGTCCTCGTACTGGCCGATCAAACTCACGGACACGAGCGTCTTCCCTGGCGGACCGTACGAGGGCGCGACTGTGGTGGGGAAGAACATGTTGTTGATGAGGCCGCTCTTGGTGCCGTTGAGTAGCAGAATGGGCTCCTGCGCAGTGATTCCCATTCCAAGTGTGGTTGTCATTAGAAGCTCAAGTGGCTAAATAGCCGGCTACCAAATATGCTGAACATTCGAATTTAGCGCTTTGGTATTCACGATTCTTTTAGCTCTATGACATTGTTTTGCATCAGTTTTGCTAGATTTAGTCGTATTTGTGAACACTGCTCCTCCTGAGAGGAAGCAAAATTCGCACTAAGCTACTAGAGAGTGGGTAATGACCGAACAAATGCACATGAAATCCCGATTTGGAAATGAAGAATGTATTCTATAGAATTTTACTGGAGTGCTGCCACCGAAAGCGCACCTTGCAACTAACACACTCAAAGGAGCTTTTTCCATTTGCTTTAGCATCCATTATGTAGTGAATTGCGACTCCTTTGTAACCAAACGTAATCGGAAGGAAATGGCAAATTGGGCCAGATTACCAGAAAGTAACCAAACCCGGATGTAGCACCATCTGTTCTCCAACACAAAGGTTTAGCCCTAAGAAAAATACACTCTGGTGTGTCCAAGACTGTCCCAAGTTTTTGAAAGTGAAGAAGTGATTGATGGAAGTCGAAGAGTTCTTGAAACATTTCGCGCTCGAAGGATAGAGTAGTATCATTAGAAGACTCCTCTATAACTTCAACTTGAAAAAATCCATAAAATATTATTACAATGTCATGGAGAAAAATACGAGATGCTTCGTGTTGTGATTCTGACATTTCTCTTCTAAAATTTCAGATCATACGTTCACTGTCCCAAATTTTAGAAATTGAAAAAGTGATTGATGGGAAGTTGAATTCTTAAATTTCGTACTTGAAGAATAGAATTGTATCAATACAAGGTTCCTCTACAAAATCACCTTTAAATAAATCCATAAAATATTATTAGAATGTTTTTGAGCAAATACGAAATACCTTGTGTCGTGATTCACTTCCATTTGCTCACATTCTCTTCAGAAAGGGGGATGAGAAATTGAGAACAAGTGTCGGTTTCAGGTCTCAGGTTTAGGGTTTACGGTTTATGGTTACCTTAATGGGAGCAGAATCTGCGGAGAAGTACAAGCAAGTCGTACTCCGCGGCGGCTTCTCCACCGACTCCGACGCCGGCAGCTTCTTCCCCAACAGCCTTGCAGCCTCAGGCCCTTCTACCGCAACCACCACACCATAACTCCCAGTAATCACTTTCCCATTCTCCAACACCACCACCCCATCCCCATCCAATTTCGCCACTCTTGAATTCAGCAACACAGACCCCTGCGGCAGCTTTTCCGCCAGCTGCTGCGGTATGGCACCTATCCCAGCTGCAGGAAGCGTGTTCGACCCCAACGCCAAGCACTTGAACACAAATTCAAACAACCGAGACGTCGTTTGCAACTCCCGGTCGAAGAAGATCCCGCCGAAGAAGGGTCGGAAGAAGCGATCGATCATTTCGTCGGAGAATCCCTCCGATTTCAACCGGGACAGAATCGTCGTCTCATCGGAAGAGAGAATCTCGGAAACGGGCTTCACTGCTGCGCGTAACCTAATGATTCCCACGACGATTTTATCAATGGCAGATCCGATGGGGTTGAACAGGGATCCAATTCCGTCGGAGAAGTGGCGAATTGGATCGGCGACTCGGTGAAAGGAGCCGTTGAACCAGACTAAGGCCCCCGCGTAAAAGGTTTGGAGGTTTAGGGTTTCGTAGTCCAGGACGGACTGGGCTTCGGGATACGCGGTGATGAAGATTTGGAACCCGCGGTCGAGTAAGAAGCCTTGGTAGGAGTCGGTCCGCACGCGTCCACCGACGCCGTCGCTGCCTTCGACGAGGAGGAAGGGGATGTTTTGTTGCGTGCATTGTCTGGCTGCTGCTAAACCTGCTAATCCAGCGCCCACTATCACCACACCTGTTTCAGTGCGGCTTGAATCCTCGCTGCTGGAATCGCCAGAGGTTGTTAGCTGCTCCGCGGCCACGCTCGCCCTAACCCCAATGCTGGCTCGCGCGCGCCATCGCCGAGGGATACTGGAACTAATGGAGACGATTTGGCGCTTGGCATTGTGCGTGGGTGAGCTACAGAGTCGTGTCGACAAATGAATTGCGCGGTTGGAATTGGTGCAATGAGGGACAAAAGTATTACCGGCAGCAAGAAACGAATTCGCCGCAGCGCTGGTCATCACGGCTTCCATTCTCGAACAGCTTCCTCCTGCCCAAGGAACGCCATCAAGGAACTGCCATACCTACCAATTCTCATGGAATTGAAAACCTCTTCTTTACACACACGCAGCATTTTTTCTGTTCTATGCCAATGTTGGTCACCGCAAAATATCTTATGCAATTACAGTGCTTTCAGGGTAAAAAGAGTAGGCCACGTTTCGCGAAACAGATTATGACAACTTCTCGGTTCTCTAAATTGCGAAGAAAATAGTGGAAAACTAGTTCATCAAAGAGTGATATAATCGAAAGATGGAGTTCTGAAATGATTTCTTTTGCACAAAGATGGGCCATAGACACACAAGCTGCAGACGACATTCGAACTTCCCAACTCCATACAACACCACGAAAAACTCCGCAGCTATGGCAGACATTTTTCGCGAAACCCATTTCGAATTAGTCTTACCTTGATTCTGAAATTTCGTATTGCGAAATAGCACACGAAGAATTCACAGAATCTTCCGTCTCAGAGTGATTATTTTACCTCCGAGGAATGGTCGAAGTCGGCCCCTTGTTGAGCTCCGAGCCTTCCTCTGGCAATTACATGCTCAGCTACCAAGCGCAAACAATTGAAGCAGTTGAAAATTCAATTGCTCTTCATTTGGGTAATGATCTATCCCAGATTGCCATGACCAACGATGCAACCGACTCCCATTTGGGGGAAATCACACCACTGAAGCTGCGTCGTGAAAATTTGGGTTACGAAGCGCGGAAGCGCAATTCCGTGGTGAGTGGTGTGAGAGGGTGGAAGGAGATGGCTAAGCTGGCTTTGGGCCAATTGGAGGGACCCGGGGGTTATCCAAAGGGGTCGATACGTGGCATCCACGTGGCACGTCCACATTCGTCGATTGAGTTTAGGCCTTTAACAACGGTCGGTCGGTCGGTGCAACCATGTGAAACTATTTAACCCATAAATGAGGGACTGATAGCCGTGCTGCAGAAGTGATTGGGGAGCCTAAGACCGTGGATCCTCAAACAATCTCATCTCTAGACTGAGTTTGAGCAGATTATTGGCAAGAGGATTGATAGTAATGATCTACAACACTACACTAATGATGATAAATAGTGTTGGCAACACTAATCACTAAGCATAACACTAATTGTCAACAATCCGGTTAATGTTATCAACAGTAAATGTCAACATAGACACTATTTGTCAACTGTTGAGTATAAATTTTTTACAAGTTTACATTTAGTGGTACCTAACTATTTCATCAAGCTGCAAAGAAAAACGTAAGAACCCAAGAAACCTATGACATGCTCAAAAAAGTTACTACTCAGAAAAGTGAACACAACCACTAAATGCCAACTAATTGAAGTTTAGAGTGACCAGAGTAAAAGTCCAAGTAACACTAATCACAATATAACACTATTTATCATCATTAGTATAATGATCTGCAACACTACTCTAATGATGATAAATAGTGTTGGCAACACTAATCACGAAGCATAACACTAATTGTCAACAATTCGGTTAATGTTACCAATAGTAAATGTCAACATAGACACTATTTGTCAACTGCTGGGTATAAATTTTTTACAAATTTACATTTAGTGGTACCTAAATATTTCATCAAACTGCAAAGAAAAATGTATGAATCCAAGAAACCTATGACATGCTCAAAAAAGTTACTGCTCAAAAAAGTGAACACAACCACTAAATGCCAACTAATTGAAGTTTAGAGTGACCAGGGTAAAAGTCCAGGTAGCACTAATCACAACATAACACTATTTATCATCATTAGTGTATTGACACAGTAACAACCACTGGTACTCACAAATTCTAAACAAATGAGAGCACCACAGATCTTGCATTCCATTGACGAGGTGGAATATAAAAAAGGTTGACAAACATTGGGAATCGCTTCTTTAGTCCAGCAACTCCCACCTTGAGAAGCTCAATGCTTGAGAAGTTCAGTTTTGTACGAACACTTATGCATTTGTCAACCTATACTACAGGGAAATTTGAGTTTGGACAATTGAAAACAACCTCATAGAACCAATCATGTACCCTTGTAAAAGGTAGGAAAAGAAAAAAAAATATAAGGAAATATATGTATACAAATATACAAACTAAACCACATTTTTCTAGTACAAATGAATATATGTATTGAGTCTCTCTTGGACAGAGTCCTCTTGTGCAGAAACTTAGCCACTCTACAGCCTTATGCCATCATTATGCCATGTCTATTTTGGTTAGTAAAATGAAGGAGAACCCAAATGTATTAAAAAAAAAACCTTGAAAGAAGAGTAGAAAAAACCCCATGAAACTACATTACTTTGGGGTATCTATTTACCAATGACTATTCCATTAACAAGCACCTTTGCAAATATGTCCCTTGGCAACCGGGACAAACTTGATTTGTTCTCTTGCCACACACTAGACATTGTCTTTTCTTATTCCCCATACTTTTCACTCCATGTGTTGCTGGTACATGTGGCAAAGAATGAGGAGTACCCTTCCGTCTGCCTAGCCCAATTAGTGGTCAGTTCCTTCGCTAGCTGCATTATAAAATCTAGATGAGTCATGGGCTCTTCAAATAATAAGAAACGAATATTGTTATGTTTTATCCAAGCATTACATATAGTTGTATCCAACAAGTAAAAGAATAATCTATGCCACCACTTATGACTTCTAGTAAGGCAAGAATAAACGCCTCGAAGTTGATCCACTGTGTCAATCCCCTTCATGTTCTCAGTATATTGTAAATGCATGGGACCTATCACTACTTTTTTTTCCCTCTTATTCTTTGGTATACAAATTGTCTTTGCCTTGGTGGTGAAATGGGTTCCGCATGTGTAGACAAGAGGATCACTGCATTTCTATCCTTCCACATTGTACAACATATATTCCCTTCTTCATGCATGCGATAGTCTATCCAACCATAGTTTTGTTTCTTGGTGTTTCCTTTTGCATACAAGGCCTTGGAAACATATTTTCTATTAGCTCGCAAGGTGCCCGTTGCCATGATGCTAGCTTCCTATAAATCAAGGAACAACGGGACAGATGTGAAAAAATTGTCTATAGTTACAATGTGGCCTTGTCCTCCTAAATCCTTCAATAAATGCTTCACTACATGCTGACCTTGTAGCCCTTCACATTTGCCACTACGTGGAGGATGGCTATTCTCTAATATGTCTTCTTCTTCACTACCATCACTTCCCATATCTTCATCATGAGGATTTCCTTCTCTCTCGCAATAAACTTGAAAGTTCCAAATATATTTTGATAAAGCATCGACAGCTACCTACACTTTTAGGCCAAAACAGACAGGCTTGTTTGGCATATATTGTCAAATAGGGTTGTACTTCCCTTCGTACATTATCATACTCTCATCCATAGTTAGCTGTTGATTAGGTGACTACATGGCCTTAAACCTGTCACATAGTTCATCCACCATCCATCGGATTTTGTGAAGTTTATCATATGTTACGCTTCTCCTATCTCTAACATGTTCCTTTGTCATTGCCATGTGCAAACACCTAGTGATAAGCTCAAACTGATCTCTCTTCAAAATTTGGGCTATAGTGTAACAATGGAAGAATCCTTCTCCTATTGATCAATATAGGCATTGGTTAGGGAGTTTTTTTAATTCCCATATACAAACAAATAGAAAGATAAGCATGTAATTCACCAAGAGTCAATGGGGTCCAATGCAGTCCCCCACAAGTTCTTCCATCATCATGGGTTACTTCTAAAGCATACAAATTTGTCTCATGGACAATTTTCCTTTGAAGTTTTTCTGACCAAAACTTTTTAAATAACCCAATAAGAGACAGTAGACATCCGTATGGATATCTGCATCCTAGAGACGGTCCCATGAAAGGTATAGGATTATGTTGGTAATGTGGAATATACCTAGTTTCCAAGTCTAAGGGCCAAAGCAAGCAAGTAAGGAGTCGACTGCTTTCTCTTTTCCTTTTTGTGTTTTCGCCCTAGAAGATTGACAATGAGAACTTGCCCTGCTTTCTTCATTTCTTTGGGTGGATCCTCTTCTATGTTCTGGCTTGTACCATGAGTCTGAGCTTGATGAATTTCCCTCCCCGACAAGTTCAGTGACTCTCCTCTTAGTGCTGTAAATCTGTACTTCTTCCCTAGCAGGTTCAATAACTTCGTTGGAAATGTAATACTGAACTTGATGAAATGTACCTCTTTTGCCAGAGCCTTCTATAAGAGCATTAGGAATTCAATTTTCAAAATCAAACAACCTTAAGCATTCTGAAACATCATTTCAGAAATCATTAATAGTAGTGAGCCTAATTCAAAAATTAGTGAACCTAATTAAAAAATTAGTGAGCCTTCATTCGAACATGATTTCCAAAGTAAGCCTCGACTATCTCCTCAAGAATCACGATGTCAGCTTTTATCTACACTTTCAGCGCCAGTGGGGTTAGCCTCAATTCTAGAAACTGGGTCTCCTTGTTTTGTAGGTTGGTTGCATCCCCAACCTGGATGACCAAGTTCGCATATTCCATTGCATTGCCTAGGTGGATGTCTTGGTGGGCAACATTCATCAGATCACTTAGTTGGAGAAGTCTGTTGCAAGCGGGCAGAACTGGAAATCCTATCTTTGTGCCTCTCACTACATTTGGGAAAAACTCCTCTCTGTGCTTGACCGACTTTCAATTGCAACGCTCCGTGTTCTTGCTTGAGGCTGCCCAGTTGCCTCATATTCCTTCATAGAGAGTGTAGCATCAAAGTTGGTTTCATTTCTTGCGCACCTAAAGTTTGAAGATGTAATCTCTTTCTTTCCCATCTGTTCATTAGATTTGGTTCTTTCAGAGGAGGAAGATGATATTAGGTCATCGCTATCGGAGATACTGTCAAAGTAGTTGTTGACTGAGAAGGGGTAACCGTCATATGCAGGTTCAAAGGATGATTTTTGACCTCTTTGTGTTTGCGAGGGTTCCTCGTGATTCCCTTGTCTTTGATGTTCTTTACTTCTCTATTTTGTTGAGTTATGCTTTGGTAATTGAAAATGGTAGACCGCTCCCTTACAAACATCTTGTTCTTCTCCATTATCGTATCTTAGTGTCAAGAATTTTAGCTTTGTCACAAAATCAATTCTCTCTTTCACAATTTGAGCTAGTGTCCATTGTTTCAAGTCTTCTTCAGAGGGTGGTATGGTTCTGTTAGGGTTTTCCTTTATACCCTCATAATCTCTAAACAACTAGCGGAAGGACTAAATCTAGTTCTTCGAGTGAAAGAGTTTTGTTGTACAAGAAATCTCACCTTGTTCTCCGTTTGTCTGACTGGCAGGAGTTGCAGCACTTGTTGGGACAGCATCGACGCCTGACCACTCTAAATCAAGGAAGTTGAGAAAGTCAGCCATGCTCCCGTATTAAGACCCTCCTACAACCCCTATTCCAACATCAATTGTTGATCGTTTGTTCTCTTTGGATACAGCTGAACTGCTTGCAACATCTCGTAGATCTGCTCAAAGTCCTCCACCATCGTAGCTGAAGAAGAACGGACCATGGCTTACTGTTGAGGTCTACGACGAGCTAGAAGACTCTTCTTCATTGTCAGTGTTGTGCTCCACGTTTGGAAACGGGAAAATGTATCATTCCAATGCGTTGTACACTTCTTGTGAAAAACTTTGAGGATGACCTTTTGGCCTTCTCTAAAACCAACCAAGCAATTTGGAACTCCAAATGCACCACAACCACCGTAAGTATGGTGGCAATGTATCAAAAGGTGCACTCTTGTCTCTTTTCAATTTAGGAAGATTGAGGAGGTAACTCTCATCTAGCATCCCTACCAAGTACTGGATTTGTCATTTCTTTGCCTACTGTTTGGTTATGAAGTGTATCACTATAATACTTGCCTCTCTTTCACACCACTGAGGGGAGGGAGGAAGAAGAGGGAGTATGGGATCGTATTGTTTTTTCCTTCTTGGCTTAAGCATGGTGTTTACTTCTCTCTATTGCTAAATGCTCATCAGATTGCGACGCTTCAACTCTCCTTTCAAATCTCAAGCATTGTTTGTTTGGTTAATGCTTTGATAAATATTGAGGACTCTTGAAAGTCGTTATTTGGCTTAAAGAGTTCTTTTCTTTTATCGTACACGCAGTCTAGGCGTAAATATCCTTACTACACCAAACGTAGTAAGATGACACAAAATATCATCTCAGGGAATTCTAGTATGTTGTTTTAAACCTAGGTATCCGGATTTGCCTAGGTCCAAGAGCTATTTATCCAAGCATCAATCCGTCCTTACTTCTCACCCTTTTTTTGGATCCTAACACTATCCAGAATACAATCCGGATCTTTCCTGTCTTTGAATCCGGAAATAAATGCACTTCGTATCGGTTTTCTATGCCTTTGTTTTATATTCAGAGGGTCCACTATTGGTGTTTAGAGGGGTAGAGACTTCACTACTCATAATCCTCATACACTCTCCACTCTTTCCAATAACACAAAAAAACACAACTAGAACATACATACGTTGGTTCAAGGAGGTGGCTCCCTTACAACTTTTCCAAATTTGACAGCAGGTCACACAAGGTCATATGAGGTCCCCTATTACTACAACGATAGATCTAAACACTCTCGGAACTCAGAAGGAATCCAGAACTTAGTTTCTAGACTTGATCATGTGGTTGGTAGACCTTTCGATGGGTGGAAATATTCCTCTAGCGGTTGCTTATCTCTGCATGGAATCCTCCCTGGACTTCCGGACTCGCATCCACACCCCTCCCGGGCCTCCACCGAATCACCATTCCAGCAAATTAAAGGCACTACGCACAAGTCCTCAATCACAAGTCTAAATCCCTCGACCCGCCATCCTCCTCAACTAAGATCCGGTTTGCTATAGATCCGGATTCTGTCCTTACTCATTCCTCCTCACATTCTAACATTCAAATGAACAAGTGGGAAAACACCATATGAGAAAGATACTCAGGGTGGAAGCCGGGTTGCTCAAATGAAAGCCGGAATGTAAACACAATGGAATCAACTCAAATGACAAGAGTTGGAGTGAAACAAGCTAAGGTAGAATGGAAGGGCAACAAACCTATCCAACCATTAAAAACACACAAAAGGCCCAACAGCCACCAACAAAACAGGACAAGAGTTCAATCAACCGTTTCGGATTAAATGGAAAGTCGTTGGCCAGTTGTCCCAAGAAAATCAGAATCTAGGTCCATGCTCGGAAACCCGTTCTGGAAAAATTCACTAATTAAAAACTACCTACCTACCTACCCTTCCGTGTCTTCTTTAAATTGCTCCTGCCTTTCTCCATCGATGTAGAGAATCTCCAATAAGAAAACTTTGGGGATGGAGTTGCCTTTGCTGCCGACCAAGTCTTGATCGCAGGAGCGGATCAAGCAGTCTTAGCCAATCTAGATTCTTCTTCTTCCTCATCAGTTTCCGTCTTGTTGCTTTGGGCAATCTCTTCCTTGGACTTTTCGATCTCATGGATCTCCATGTTGTCATCTCTTGGTGAATAGTCAACTAAGTTCACCACAATGTTGTCTTTCTTTGGCGTTAGGGCTGCAGCTTCCTGAACCTCATGGAGGAAACTTTCTGGAAAGCCCGTGCCGGATTTGTAATGGCTCCTAGACAGGCAACCAAATCAGAACTAGAATAGGTGGCGTCTTGAAGGTCCCCTATGAACCCTGAATACCCAATAGATCAAAGGTCTTTGTCTTTGTCGGGCTGGGTTTTGGAGTCAAGGTCGTAGCCAATCCAGTTAAGGTCTTCTCTTTCTCTTCCGGAAGCAGTGTCTGGCTCTCGAAAGGGATTCCCGGTTGATCCTTATGTAGTGATAGCGAAGAGACAGAAGTTGATTTGGCGGGACCCGACGGTGTCGATGCTTGCTCCTGTAGACCCGAATTATGTAGATCCGGAAACATGGTGGTAGGTACCTCTGGAAACAAGGACAAGTCCAGTGCCCTGTCATGATCAATATTCTGTGACAACGTGTATAGGTCCCTCAAGATCGCCTCCATCCTTGCTTCGAAGTCGACCAAGATCTTCAATACATTTGATCCGGTTATGTGGCCATCTGTGATTAGTTTGGCATTGAAGAGCTCGACCTTCAACATTACATCTGACGCGAACGGAACTGTGTCTTTCAGGTTCCACACGATCCAGAGAGCGTCCGTCTCTCTCTATCGTATTGTATTCAGCTCCTTCTCCATTGAAGTCAGTTGTGCCTTGAAGTCATCACGTTCCTTCTCCAAACTCCAAATACATCCATCCTTCTCCTGTAGAACTTCCGGTCTAGGTTGTTGCTTGATCTCCTCAATGATCCACTCTAGTTCTACACCACCTAGCACCTCACAAACTTTGAGGATGTCGACTGCCATTCCATCATACGTCTCTTGGGCGTAATGCAACCACTAAATTCCGCTTTCGAACGGATCCAACTCACCTTGTGGTGCCAGAACTTGGTTGGGCTCCACTCCCTCTAGTAATAGCAACTTTCCTTGTGAAGCCGGATCCGTTGACTTCCTCCAGTGCTTGGTTGATTCCTCCCATGATTCCTCCATGATTTCTAAAATGTCTTCTTCTGGATCCGACTACGGATGTTCCAATCCGTATTCCGTCGTGAGATTATACTGTAGGATCGCGACTCCGATCTGATATGCTACCATCTCCAGATCACTCAATACCTCATTATATTGATAGAGGTGGAAGAAGTAGGGGCTAATCGGGCTAGATTTGCTCCGCAAGACAATATCTACTAACTTAGCTACCACCGTCCCGATTATCAGTCCCCAATTAATCGTTCTATCTTCCAAAGTTTCAAAAAAGGTATTGGCCATGGTGATTGTAACTCGGGTAGGCTTTTCTAGATACAAGATCGGAATTATGAACTCCAACACCCTCCTTTGTCTAGCGTCCTTGCAATCGCTAATGGCATACCTTTCTTTCAGATGAGCCGGACCTTTGAACTTTCCAGGGACATACTTATCCACCCAGGAAGCGAATCTGTATCATGTCTTGGCGAACCCATAAACTTCCGTCCACATGTCTGTGGTCCAAGTTATGGGTCGCCCCCTTACAGTCCTCTCGTACTGATTCGAAACCCCATTAGTGAGTTTCTGAACCATTACGTCGCTCTTAAGCCTCTATGGCCTCTATATGAACCCTAGACAGCCCATCCTAGTCAAATCCTCGTCCAAGAATTTCCGGTCATCCAGATCAAATGGAATGGCCGGAGTGATTATCTAGGCTATGATCACGGATTTCCATAACCTAGTAGCCATATCTAATCTGGTGCAATCGGCATTGACCTCACTTTGCTCTCCCTAACCCGGATCCTATCTCACCACTCTTTCTCTCAGCTAACCACGTGTGAAAACATACAAACAAAAAAGAGGGAGAAAACGATCTTGGCGGTGGCTTAAGTACCCCACAATTCTCCAACGTTCCCAAGGTAAACAGGTTTCCAAACGGTTCCCTAGTCCTCCTAGGCCAAAACCTAGAAATCGTAGATTCTCGAGATCTAGTGTTTCCGGTTTCCGTTCCCGGTTCCGTCTAGTTCCGATATGGCATAGTTTCGGATACTATTATCCTAAGTTTGGCACTTATTTCTTCTATTTCTTCTATCCCTAAGAAAGATTTGAAAAATTCTATACTACTTTATTCCTTTCTTATCTTATTTTCTACCTACTTGAATTTCACATACTCCACATCTTTAATAACAACTTGCTTGTTTGGCATTGTAGGACGGGACCTTTTAGCCGCACGGTGCCATATTCATGTGCCAATTATAGTAAGGTGAATTGGAAGGGAGAGGAGACGCCATCTAAAGCATTTATGAGTTTGATCTTCAAAGTCATTGTGGAATGCAATTGTGTCTTGAAGAGGAACAGTGATAAACGGTTTAGAGCCAACAACCTTCATTCCCACCACTAGGAATTGCCTTTGTTGTGACATGGCACCATGCCCATCCTTTTTTTTCTCTAAAATTTCAAAGAATATTTTAGTTTTGGACTACTTCTAGGCTTTTGACAAATTTCTTGGGCTCTAGTAGTACAGTGCTTTTGGTTAGATCATGTGCCTACCTTTGCTCAACATGCCATACTGTTTTTATTGAACTACTCAGAATTAGTTTGAGACAAATCACTTATTGTCTCAACTGAAGATAGTGCATTATATATAAGTCAGCTACCCAGTTGTGCTAAGAAATTTGGATGAAAATTTCTCTTATTTTATCATCTGCAAAGCATTACAATCATCCAAAAGCCACATCATCGTTTCTAGATTAATTTTTCTAATATTGTTTATAAATGTTTGATCAAGATATTAAATGCTAGTAAGTACTTGAATAAAAGATAGGAACATTGATTTTGAAAATTTATATATAATATTATTGAAACCATTTCAAAATTATATATATAGTTGATTTGTGTAGACATTAGAGGATTAGAGGAGTTTTGGGGGGTCTAGAAGGTTGTTTCAAGCCCATTCCCTTTCTTATTCCCCCAAAAGTTAAAGAACGGTTTGTTGTCAAAAAAAAATTTCAAAAAAAATAGTATATTACATTAAATTCTTTAAATTAAAAAAATTGAATTTTTTTTTGGGGAAAAAAAATTTATATGATGTGACAGTCGTTTGGCCATGTCATATTGTTGCTACAATGCAATTCTTAGGAGCCTAAGAACTCTTTCCATTAACATATTTTGTGATATTTTTAGATTTTTTCAATGAATATATTCACTAGTAGAAAAAAATATGTCGTAAATGATTGTCCACAATGACTTGAAAAGTGTCCACAGTGACTCATTTATAAGCATTGTGGACAATTTTTAATCATTTATAGTATGTTTTCTACTACTGTACTCAGATAGTAGGTTCAACACTTTGGTGCAAAATATTTAATCAAAGTTCAAAAATAAGGTTTGTCACTTTAAAAATATATTTTTTTAAAATTTGACATTTATTTGAAATATAAAGAGAGAGAGAGACAATTTACAATATCTTCATTCCACATGGATGGATTTTTTTATAATCCATCTAATTAAGCCTCTTTGACTATTTACCTAACCTAGATTTTCTATCCTTATAGAGTTACTCACCTTATCCATGTGTTTCACTAGTATCTTTAAAAGCCATTGATGATGAGAAGACAACGCGTTTATGCAAGTTGGATGGTATGGTACAAGGTAAATTAGGATCAGTAAAAGTTCAATTACTCAATATTAATTCAACCTAGCACTCTAACAAAGTGATTGACAATCAAAATGCAAATAAGGTGTAGAATATTGGATCTAAATATACTATGACAACAACAAAATAGTTACTCCCTCTTCTGTCATACTCACTTTTTTGGTTTATCGTTCTAAAGCCTTCCAACAACAAGACTACATGTGGACATTGAACCTAGAGAATTAGGTTGAATCTGCAAAATAAACCCTGCAACTACATGTAACAATTTGCATATGTACCTTGAGGGCCCATGTGAACCATCATATTGGCTTTAGAATAAGAAAAATTTAGACAATTTAGATGAAATTATAATTTAGAAATTATTAGTTGGATGAATTTAAGCTAAAATTATGAATTAGTGGATTTTCCAATAGGTACGAATGGAAATTCTATAACAATAATGTGAACTTTAAGAATTGCAATTACGTTAAAATGATGTGGAAATTTGAGAGAAAAATTGAGAATCTTAAATTTAAAAAGACATTAAGTAAAAATTGTGAATTCAATTAAATTAGAAAAATGGTTAAATGTGGAGAAATTGAAAACAAATAGTACATAAAGAAAATTCCATAAAAAATGAATTGAAAATTTAAAATGCAAATAAAAAATATCTCGTTCTGGTACATCCCGAATCGGGCACCATTCTGTGTATTTCCAAGCAATGAAATATCATGTCAATGGTATCACTAGTCTTATGCCATGAATCAAAGTGACAAAGAATCCATATATCATTTGATATAACCATCACCTATTTTTTGCATCATCTATTTTTTTCCAGTACATGCATATATATCTTATAGTCTTGAAGGATGCTTAGGCATTTACAAGAATATTGCATCAAGACTAAAATATTTCATAGTATGCATCTAGAACCTATATCCAAAGTATAAAGAAGGTAAGGGAAATGAGGGTAGTCAATTTGTCTTGATTTGTTAAATCGCTCCTAGATGTAGAGGGCCTCACCTGTGCCCATCCCAATCAACAAAACACACATGTATTGTTAGAGAGGTTACAACAGGTGTCTTCAGCCCTCTAATGCTTGTTATCGCTTTCACAGGGAACAATCAACAAATTAAACTAACAAAGCAACCACCCATATAAAACATATTCCACAATGCCTTTTTTGGACCTGATTGCTATTTGTACGCTGAGATGATGCCATTGTAACGCCCGTAGCAACTTAGATGCACTAGCACAAAACTAAATCAAAAATTGTCCAACACAAAGCTCAGTTTCGTCAACCAGACCGATCAGCCCAATCGCTTCAGTTCAATTCCGTCAACCAAACAGATTGATTCAATCCAATGCGGTTCCAACTACTAAACACATCAACCCAATTCGTCAACGCAGCCAACCAGTTGTTTGAGGTTTGAGAGCGCACTCTCCAGCTGGTCGTTCTGTTATACAGTAAGTAACTTTTAACGTTGAAAGGAAGTTAAAAGAAATTTATGGAGGCACGTTCCTTAACTACCGCCTGGCTTGAGCAATTATGGTGATTGACAAATTCTTTATTCTTACTCTCTAAGATCTGATCAATAAATGGGGGTCTCGGAATTCAATGGTTAGACTTGATTCCCTTGTTATGCTCCTCATAATTACTCTTAACTGGTATTTTGAAAAATTGACTGCCCATATGAGACTCATGTCAAGTCATCTCGTCAATGCTCAGTTAATTTATTTAAGGCAAGGGCTGAGGCCACTTCCTTCATAATTTTGCATCACTTTATTCAAACGGTATTGGGTTTCGGCTTTGAATATGATTCTTGTTGGTCAATAAGTGGACATCAGCATATTAAATAGCATAGAAAATTCTTAAATAAAAGTCATAACAAGTAAAAATTACTTGTATAAATTCTAACACTTGGATATGGAAGCTAGAAAAATAAAAAAATAAAAAATAAAAAATAAAAAATAAAAAAGTAGAGTTAGAACAAATATTAGAACACTAACATTGTGAAAGGCACTCTAGAATAAGGGAAAAAATAGTAAAATACTAAGATTTGCAATAAAGTAGTACATTTTATAGTAAATTAGTGTAGTTTCCCGAATTTTAATGGAATTTGCAATAAATTAGTGTAGGGGTGAAATTTTAATGGATGAATTATTAAATTAATGGCTCTTTGTGTAGGAGAATAGGGATTGAAGCTATCTTATTTCTACTTTATGTTTTTCTCTCGCACAACCGCGTATGTGTTTTGGGAGGGATTTTGTAGGATTTTTTGAAGAGATTTCTTTTCCTTGGTGAGGGAAGCAAATCATGTAGGTTACTTGGAAAATGGGTGTTAGGACATTTGTCAATTAGATCCCATATAATGGTTGTGTGGGAAGATTAGGGTAGAAAAATGGTTGGATTAGAAATTAAATAGGAATTTTATAAAACTTTTAGGGGATTTTACAATTAGCTTAAGGTTTATTGAAGTACCAGAAACTCCTAACTATGAAACCAAAAATCCAAAAATATAGACGATGATCAAACTAGATCAAATCAAGTCCACATCAAAAAGGATTTTGAATGGCCAAGGGGCACCAAGATGAGGTTTTGAAAGGAAGATTGAAACAAGGTTAGACAATCAACATCACAAGTCAAGAAGATGAAAACCGAGTACCATAACAAAGGAATGAAGTTGCAACTAGAAGCACTAACGAGAACAACAAAATTTAGCAGGGCCCAATATTGAAGACAAAAATGAGGAGCTTTGATTCAAGCAACATAGAAGAGGTTCAAGGAAAATTCTCAGGTTTCTTTTGAGCCAAGGGCATGAGTAGCTATGAAATTTAGCTCCCCAAAACCTAGCTTAGCTACAACAACAAGAATTTTGAGGTAAGGAATTGCAAAAAAAACAAGGACAACAGTTGAAGACAACAACACAAGACAAACCCAAAGACAAGGTAGTACATTAAAAACGAAGAATGGAACAAACAACGAACACGCGGCAAGTGAACTGAGTGGAATGAATCAATTCACTGCATAAATTGTCTGAGTAAAGAAATTGCAATGCCAAGTACAACATAGGGCATTTTGAAATTTGAAACTCCAAGGCCCCTAGGCCAAGTTCAATTGTCATAGTTTTCTTGCATGTTTGGTTTGTGTTCTTCTTCTTTCCATTAAAAATTGTGTGCAAAATACAACATTGCCAAATCATGATGAAAATGGTAGGTGAAGTTGTGTTGACTAAGGGGTTTATTGAGATGTAAATTAGTAAGAGTGGATTCAATAATTTAGCTATGGCAATTTGGTTCTTAATGGGCTGATTTGATTTGTTTCTTAATATATTTATGCAAGAAATTTGGTAACTTGAACTATGGCATGGCCACAAAACATTGCTTAGTGAATTAGTCACTAAAGATTTCTAATGAAAAAGATGTGTTTTTTCGCATTCCACAAAAATTCAAGCTTGCATGAAATAGAATTATGAATGGTTGAATGATATAAGTGGGTGTGAGTAACCATAATTGAATTTGTTTGTATGGCCATGAATGCATGAAAGTGTTGTCAAAATTAAATGGTTAGAACAAATTGGTGAATACCTAGAAATGAAATCATGAATTTAAAGTGAAGGACAAAATTGAGGTAAATGCATATTGGCTACTTAGTTTGGTGTATTAGGGCAACATCTAAAAATACTAAACTAAATTGCTAAGGTAGAATCCATTGCATTAGAAGATTTTTGAAGCCTCCAAAAGACCATGTTTTCTCGGACTATGAGGAACGTGGGAACAAAGCCACATTAGCAATCTGTCATGTCAAGAGACGGCTATATCAAATAGTAATATTTAATTAATGTTTTAATATTTAAAAATAAATAATATTATTTAAAAACTCGAAATTATTAATTTAAAATTTTATTTATTATTTATTATATAATAGTCTACCAGCACAATAGTAGTTCAAAACAAGGGAAACAACCCCGAAAATAATCTTCTAGAAGCCTCAAATCTCCTCTAATGCTTGAATAGCTAGGTAGTATATACTTCAATCCCATTGGACTTTTTTAGGGGTGTTTTTTGCCCTCTTGGTAAAAAACACTCATAGCTTCCAAGTATGCACCTTCACAAAATAGTCTCCCAAACACAATTGCTACATCACCACACCTCTTAGAGGCGTATTGGATTTTTTTTTACAAACCTTTCACTTTCTACAAATTTGTTTGCCACCATGAAATTTGAAACAGAATAGCAAGTTCTTTTTGTAGGTTTCCAGCACATCCAAACAAGGCCTTATATAAGGTACTTGGCCATTACAAAATGAAATCCAAGGTGAGACCCTATTTTTGTTTTCAAGCCTCCCTATCAAATTTGTACAGCACTTCGCTATCTAAGAGAGACAAATCTAAGGACAAAAGAGTTTATGCCATCATTTATAGTTGTAGAATAGTACAATCATCAACATGTGTTCCATACATCTGCCCCAAGCATGTATTTACCAACAAGATCAGTGGATGTATTCTAAAAGTGTATTTTCCTAAACAATGTGTCCCTTGGATGTTCATCTTTTTGTGAAAAGATGATAGCATTTCCACTCACTACTCTTTGAGTGTCCTTGTAGTCCATATGCCTTGATTTATAAGTACTCAAACAAAGCTGAGGACATAAAAAATGTTCCATTACATAAATTAGATAATAAAGCTTCATTGTAAACATTCAAAACAAACTTTGATCTTGAAACTCAATACGAGTGAATATTCTATGTATCACTAACTAGTATGGATTGAAAAAATAAATTTGACCTTTTAATAGCACTCACTATTTCACCACCTAATTTTTAAAATAATTTGAAATTAAAAAAAACTAAATTTAAATCTTTTTTATCTGATTTTAGTTTTAATTATTAAGCTCAATATCCATCACTTGGTCCATGGATATTGGCAAGGCATTTTCCATATATGTGTCATCATCAATAGTTGTGGCTTTTGCCCACAAATCTCGATATTTACATGTTCCCCATATCATAGGTCTAATTGACTGTGCATTAGATTCATCATTGGTTCCATTAATTTCAGCAACTTCAACATCACGCTTCTCTACATTTGCAACTTCTTTCAACATAAGACAATCTTTCAAATCCTGTTGAAACTTCCATCCGATCACTTGATCATTGTTATGTAATAAGCTTGAAACTCCTTGTTTATGAGATTGACATTGATCGTGGATGGTTATCAATGTATTTGTGATAATTTGTTCTCCAATGTCATCAATTTGTATCATGTTTGTACTTATTGATGTAGTGTCATTGTTACTACATAATTCTATTGGTATTTCATTAGTCGGTACTAAATCTTGTAAATGAGTTTGGCCATTAATTTTGGCAGGTTCTTCAATATGGCAAACACTTTCATTTTGTATATTCCGTTGTTCTTGCTTACTCATGGCTTCAATGAATTTATTTATAGCAATATTTTTTACATCATACTTTTGTAAATCCTCCTTATATGTTGTTTTGAACCATTCTTGTTGGTTATCATCCAATTCCATTGATTCTGTAGTTTCATCACATGAAACGGATGATTCAAATTGAATTTCATCATTTTGACATTTTAGTGCCTTTTGAAGATATTCATCTCTTTTTTCTTCGTTTTGACATTTTAGTGACTTTTGGGGATATTCGTCTTTTTTTCCTTCATTGTCAAGATCTCTTGCTCCACGTTTTTTTCCATCACCTTCTGATCTTGGTACCATATCCACAAAATTTGTGTCTTCTTTTTCTATAGTTTGCAATTTTATTTCATTTTTATCATTACATGAGTCTTTGAATTTAGTATCTAGATGAGTCTTTGTTTCAATTTCCATACTTTTTTGCTTAGCCACTTCAAGTTCTTGTTCCAATCTTTGTCTTTCAATTTTCTCAATCTCGTCTTTTTGTGTTTCTTCAAATTTTAGTCTTTCTAGTTGATCTTGTCTAACTAATTTCTCAGCATGATCTTTTTTTGCTTTAATTTGAATATCTTCAAATGCTATAATCAATGTATTTAGAAGGAAAATCATTTAGCATCAACACAATAAACTCCAAATGCATGTTCAAAAAATCTAATTTGTGAAATTTTGTGGTATATTAGAGTTCTTGTAAATTTCATCTAAAGATTCATCTTTTTCATTCTTACCTTGTAGAAATGAATATATTTGATAATTCAATGAAATAAATTATACTTTTGAGGTTAAAAGATGAAAAGAAGGATGCTAAAGTTTTTGTGCTCTTTTGTCAAATAGACATAAAGTTTCAATCTTTTTCATCTTTCAAAATTTTGGTTCTACACTTACCTTTACGATGACGATCTCGAGTTGCTGCTTCTTCATTTGTTATAATACTCCTCATGTTTTTTTCAGCCTAACCATTTTATAATATATAATTAAATATATATATTTATTTATTTTAATTATGAAAAAATTAACAAAATCCATCCATCATACTTTGATAGATACATTTATTTTTTTGAATTGTGTATTTGTACAACACTCTATTAAAGTTTCATAATAATATGAATATAAAATCAACAATTTTTATAAATATTTTTTTCATTCATTTTCTTACTTCTAATCCTCCTTCCACAAATGCAACAGCAAGTCGTCTTTCTTTATCAAATATTGGACTTTCATCCAAATAATGCAACTATCAAAATATACAATTCAACAAAAAAATCTATAACCCATCAATATTCATGAAAATGTTGTATATATAAATTTCTATTTTTATAGTTTAAAAAATCCAATGTACATATGACATATTGAGAATGTTAATTTTGAAAAAGTTAGCGGAAGATCTATACATGCATATTAACCTTGGAATGCTACCGTGGGCATTTTTGCAATTGTTTGTTTTCGATAGTAGTGTGTAATAGACAAAACTTGATTGCCTGTCATTCGTAATAAACACAATGGAATTGACCGCAATACCTACAATCCTCAAAATATTATACAAAATAACGCATTAAAAGTGAATTTATTTTGAATTTATAGCAATTTTAATTTTCAAAATGTACTTAATTTCATATTATTTTGGAATTTTCATAAATATATATGATATACTTAATATTTCTATAGTAATTTTATTTATTTATTCCAAGAATTAATTTGAATTAAATTAAATGTTCAAATGGCATACATCTAATGCCTCCTTGTTGTCAATTCTATTTTTTGATATATCAAGTGATTTCAAACTCTTGCATTTCTATGAAATGAAATAAAAGTTCATATCTTATTCGATTTGAAAATGAAAGCAATCTCCATTAAAATATTAAGACATAAAGAAGTTAACTTGATTTATGGTCATTAATAATTGTTATAAATGACTATTTGGATGTTTTAAAAGTTCTATATGAATCAAATTTTATTTATTTTATTTACATATAAATATTTTTTACCTTTATAATTAATTACCTTCAAATGAATTACATCATTCACACAACATATTGAATTTCCTGATAAATTAAGTTGTCGCAAAAATGGCAAACAACTAAGTCCCTTCACCTTTCTAATCTATATTATAAAAAACACAATATCCAATACAATGTTATTTTAATATATTTTTTATAAATACAAGGTTTAAAGTGATATTAATTTTTTAATTATTATTTATATATTTTAAAATTATTTTGCCAATTATTTATTTAGATATTAAAATATTATTCTATAAATAACTTAATATTTAATAGCATATATGGCCTTAGTAACAAATAATAAATAAAATTTATAATTAAAATTATATAAGTATGTTTAATAAAAAATTAAAAATATATTAAAAATAGATAATAATAATTTGTAAGTGTACAATCATCAAAATTTACAAGATTGTCTGCCAAATCAATAATCTCTAATTGTTGAAGTGATTCCAAACCAATAATGTGTTCAATACAATTCTGCATAATTATTTTATTCTTTCAATTTGAATTTTATTTTGATTATTTTAGAATTAATAAGACATATGTATTGAGCTCATACAATACAAAAAGAAAACAATATCCTATTTGTGTGTATTTAATCAACACACATATTATAATTCTATCAAAATTTTGACAAGGTCATATAATTCTTAAAACATATTGTATTTTTAAACCATTTTGACTAAGGGTTATATTTATATGCCATGCCATTAATCACTTAAACCTGATTCAAGTAAAGGCAACGAAGATTGATGAGAGGTGCTAAACCATCCAAGTTAGATATAGCTGCACAATTCAAAATCCCTTTGAAATTTGAAATAAATATTAAAAATCATATTCCTTATATATATAATATATATGTATATATATAAGAATGATTAAATATATTTATTGCATAATAAAATTCATATCTTTGTGATTTTAATTTGTACCATTGCATTCAAGATAAATTGTGCGCAACCCAGTATATTCTTCTAAAGCTTGAATTTTTGTAATTCCCTATTAAGAAAGCAAATTATTTATTTTAGTACGTTCAAAGTTGGGAATCAAACCTCTGCATAAATCTATACAATACATTATTATACAAAGATAAATATTCTTTCAATCTAAAAGGATTTTCAACTCATCACTCATACATATTAAAATTTCAAAACTATTAGTTTAAACATAGTCTACAACCTTTTGGTGCAAATGTATTACATCATTGAGTTGTGGACAACTTGAATACCTACAATTTGTAAGTTTTCTTTATGAAATTACAAAACTTTGTCAAAAAAGATAATGCAAGCTTTTATATTTTAATTTATTATAGAAATATATTACAATAAATTCATTTTTTTAAATGATTAGAATTGCAATAACATTATTCAATATTATATCTTTATTTAAAATTTTAAAAACCATTAATATATACAATAATGTCTTAAAATTGTGTGAAATAAGAGAATTACAATTTCAAATCTCTACATAGTTTCTTAAGAGATTCTTGATTCATCACAAATGCACCTTCCATAGTGTTAATAAATTAATGTGGTATGTAAAGAGAGAATTATGAAAATCAATTTAATCTTTCTAAAATTAGAATTTTAAAACTTCTTTGCCTTGTTTGATTTTTCAATAGAAAGTATTAAGTCATGGAAAGTATATTAATAAAGAAAAATTAATATAAATAAAATTTTGTACAAATTTTGGGTGTAAGGACAAGAATTTTGAATTGAATATCAAATTAAATATATTAGAGATTGTTGCTAATATCAATGACAAGAAAGTGAACACACTAAAAAAATACTAATTACTAATGCTCTAAAATCACATCTATATTTTAATTTTTGTGTATTTAAAGCAAATCCAAATATATGTTTGATAAAATAGATTTGTAGAGGTGATAATATAAATACTGGAGTAGAAAATTATTTTGATATATTAGAGACAACATTCATTAGATGGATTTGTTGGTAAATTTGTTTAGCTTTCCTTTCATTTAAAAAAGAGACAATACTATAACTTATAAAAATTATAGCACATAAATTAAATTATATTGATAGAAATTTATTTATTTATTTTATAACAACTATATTATTTCTATAATATCACCTTTTGTAAAAAGTGATATCACAGAGGTGATTACAAATTGCTACTCTATTTCTGTAATATCACATTGTGTGAAAATATGATTTCTATGCATGCATGATTGAAAATATTTTTATAAAATAATTAAAATGATTATTTTAAAGACTTATCGAAATCATTATCATGCATTCTATTCAAATATATCAAATTTTTACTAATATGTGATACAATGAATGCGTAGCATAGGAAGCACGAGTCCCTAGTATTAATGGTAGCATTTGTGATATTACATAGGGACTTATGATTTTAATAGTATGATTTGGTATGATTACATTACGTCAATGGTATATGTGCACAGTAAAACATGGTTATCAAAAAATAGCTTTTAAAGACAACGTATTAAAGACCATAATTTTTTATTACTATTATTAATATACAAATTAAGTTATTGCAGAATGGTTGTATGTTCAAAAAATAAATAGTATTTTTTTTAAGAATAATAAATTTTAAATAGAATTTTAAAAAATAAAAATAAAAATATGTCAATTTTAGTAAAATATTGTGTGAAAATTATTAATTAATTAATGATTGCTATAGAACAATATTTTTTAAATAAAATGGATTATTTAAAATATTCACAAAAATTATTTTTAATCCTTGCAATTGATTTGTAATGCCAAAGTGTGATAAAATTGTCTTCATTATTTATTAGAGAATTATCCATCTTCAATTTATTATTGTTGTTATTTTATATATTTTCTTTATGGTTTCCCATTGGTTAAATTTTATTGTTTGTATATCAATGGATTAGTTGCATGTATATCATATATAAGTGAATTATAATAATATCAATTAAAATTATCAAATTTTTATATTTTAAAAGCTAAATGAATCTAAGAAAAAAATTGTGGCAAATTGGATTTGACATGTGATAGGATTAGTAGGAGGGGTGCTATTATTTAAGCTTAGGATCATAAGCACATGAGCCTAGAATATTATATATCTATGTTATAAATATCTATATTATTAAAACCTTCTAATATTATAAAATATTTATGTTATAGATACTAGTATTATAGGTGTTTATGTTATAAACACCTTCAATTGTAACATATCTTCTATGCTTGCATACCAACATCATTGGGATTAATAGTAGTAAAGTTAATTTTCATATGCAAAAAGTCTTTTTTCTAGTGTTTTTTTTAATCAAGTAGCATGTTTGGCACTATCTGAGGAGAATAATTATAAGAGAAGAAAAGTTTAGTTCAACGTTAGATTTCAAATGAATAGAAATTGACATTTTTTCAAAGAAAATTTCTTTTGAATTCAAGAAATGAATTAAATTATGTGATGTGCATTACATGACTTTGGAAGACAATCAATGCATGAAATAAGGTGGACACATCTAATCATGTCCAAGACTTTAAGCCACCCACTATGAGACCATTCCAATCAAACCTTGTTTATCCTTATCTATTAAGGTAAAAATAAAGTGTAAAAATGTTAAATGGGTGGGGCAAATGGATGACAAGTAAGGTACTTTCACAATAGATAGTGACAGATTTGCGTAATAGATATGTCAATGAAAAATTGTAACCTTCTGGGCACGTGGGCTTCAAGTTTGCATTGATTGGGTCAAAATAATGCCAAGTTATTGATATCACTTGCAAAATAATATTCCTTATAATTTATAAAGTAGTTAAAATTTGCCTCATCACCTTCTAACTAGGTTTAGTGTTAGTAAACACTATGTATGTGGTTGCTTAATACATGCAATTCATAACATTAGGTTCTAGCACTACAACAAAGTCTAAGTATGTAGGAATGTAGTTTGATAGGTCACATTGTATTTGATCATGGATTTTGAAAGATGATAATGGCCACTATCTATGAAAAATTTATTGTTTTTATATATAAAAACTACTTTGAAAATGCATCAAAATTACAAGATTATTAGGAAATATCCATTTCTTCTTACATTTGTCTATAACGAGAATTATCTTTCTATAAAATTGAATGCAATTGTTAGAACATTGACCAGTGTATTCTTGTAGTAATAGGTATGCTTATTTCTAGGAAAAAGCAAGTACTATATACAAGTTAGGTATTAGGACTTAGGAGATACAATATTCTATGTGCGATATGTGAAAAGATTGGAGCTTAACCACTTACAATCAAGTCAAACAAAATTGAGCCCTCAAAAGGGCTACTTTTCAATAAAAGTTCCCTTTAATGGAATTTACAACCCCTTTGAGGGACAATAGCCTCTATTCATCATTAATGATGAATAATGGTCATACTAAGAAACTATTTTTTTTTTAAATGCAATTTAAAATTTTAAAAACAATATAAAATAAATAAAATAATAAATTTAGGAATAGTAGTCCGATGTGGTTGTACTAATGCTACATCATATTCAAAAAAATTATAATTTTATAATCATTTTAATAATATTTTATAAAATTATTTTAAAATTATTTAAATGAGCTCTCCAATTTGTTGGCCGAAATTTATTGATCTATTTATTGATTTAAATTTATTTTTTTGCCCAACATTCCTTGTTGTTCTCCCTACTTGTAGACTCATGGCCCTTTCGAGGGTTCATTTTTTTCCTAATGAATGTCCTAATTGCTTATTCCAAGTAAAGATCTTTGAAAAATTTATAAAAAAATTGTGGCATACAATGCAATTCATTACACATAACATACTATTATTCAAGTTCACTCTAAAAGTGAGATTTATACAAGCAAGCCCACCCATTATGCAAACCATAATTGTTTAGATGAAATGTAAGTCACTCCTTCAAGGTATATTACCAATGGTCCTTAGACCAATGTTTAAGAATCAATTCTATGTGAAATAGCTTAACACTTGCTTTATGAAAACAATACAAATGTGCATGATAGATTGTACCTAAATATAGAAGGTTAGATTGTGCCTTGAATTCATGAGTATAGAAGATTGTCAATCAAAATTGAAATTGTAGATGCAATTGAATAGAATGCACCTATTTTCAACACTTGAAATTCTAGATGCAATTGAGTTGGATGCACCTATTTTCAACACTTTTGATAATTTAGAGTTACTCACACAATGTCCAATAAAGGGTGCTTAATTGTACAATTTTAGGTCAAATTAATTTGATGAACTTTAGAAATTATTCTTAGGCCATATTGAAAATCAATTGTAAATACTTAAAAACTTGAGGTTTTGAGATCTTGAAAATATTATACTTGTTCTACAAAGGACATATCTCAATCACTCTACTAATATACCCTGTGCCATTGCTACAACCGAAATGTTAGTAAAAGCAATTATTTAATTTTCTCACTCAAAATTCTATAACTTTTACATTATAGGTCCAAATGCCACGAAGCAAATCTTGTGTAGCCTTCCTTGATGAGAGAAATGTTAGTAAAAGCAATTATTTAATTTTCTCACTCAAAATTCTGTAACTTTTACATTATAGGTCCAAATGCCACGAAGCAAATCCTGTATAGCCTTCCTTGATGAGAGCTTTGCAAATCCTGTGTAGCTTTCCTTGATGAGAGCTTTCCAACAATACCAAGAACATAATGAGGAGACATACAATTTCGGAATTCTCAACATAACAAATAAAACAAAACAAAACAATCTAATTTAATGAATAGATGTTTCAAAGTTGAGATTTAAAAAAAACATATATAGAGTTTAGGTGCCTACATCTACAAGCATGGTTTACATTATTGGATCTTTTTAGAAAATTGAAAAAGATTTTAAAATCTTTTAGCATATATATTTAAGAAACCATATGAAAAAACAATAAATTTTTTAAGTGTTGAATATAGGTACATGTACCCAAAAACAACCTTATGCTCAACACAAATAAAAAAAAATTCAGAGCCCTACAAACCAAATAGAATATTATAACCAACTTTGTCTTTATCTCAAGTCCTCTTCATTTAACAACATTACCACAATGTTCCTTCAATAGTAACTTATAACTTATATAGCTCCACTTTCTTTTAAGCTTGGACTAAACATCTAGGATATGGAAAGCTACATAGCACTCCTCTCTCACGAAATAGAAAACACCTATAAAAACACTTTAGACAGCACTACATACTTTGGGAAGGAATTAAGAGTGAACTACAAGAAGTTTAAGTTCAACAACATGGTGCACCCCAAGCAATTTTCTACATTCACATAGACAACATATCCAATACATTTTGTACTACTTGCAACATACTTACACTTTCAAGATTGGTTCAAAGTGCAAAGGAGTTTACCAAATTCAAAACTACCTCAAATCAAAACAATTGGATCTACATAAGTGGCCGTATATCTGAAACGTGAATTTGGTTAAGTGCCTTTCTACACTCTAATGAGTTCACTGAAGATCACATGATCTTTGACTCTATCATCTGTTTTATGATCTAAGGTATTAGGGTTTAGGGTTTACAAGACTCAAGCATACAGGTTTGTGTATGTTGTGTATGTGCCTCTTGGTGAAAATCATTATCAAAATTCCATTGTTGATGTATTACAGTGGCCTCATGTAGGCACTCCTCCGACGCCACAAATAACTAATGGTACGGGAAGAGGAAGTGAATAAGTATTTGACTGCACCCTAAAGCCCAAACCCTAAAAAAAACCTAATCTCTTTCAAACTTGTGATGAGAAGCCCACCTCAGGGTATCGGACCGGGCGATTTGCAGGTTTGTTACCAAGTTGGTCACAATGCAATTCTTCTTTCCCGAAGTTACTAGCTCCCTCGTAGGGTTTTGGAATGTGCCTTCTTCTGCAGGTCAACTCTGAGACCTAATAAACTGTGAATTGATCAATCAAGCGTTGCAAGCCTGCTTTGCATAGACTCCGCATGCTCCAGTTGTTCCACAGAGAGAGTGTGCTTGTCGAGCTTCAATAACCGGAGCTTCTCCGAGTCGCATTGGATAGCTGCTCGTCGACAAGCACTGGTACTGCCTGTAACGCCACAGAACACTCATGGAAACCAGGTTACTGAAATGGTATAGGACTGTTTCATTCTGTACTCTGATTTCTAATTCAGCTATAATTTGAACTTCTTTTTAACGATTATCAATCTTTGTATAAGTACTTACAGCTTGAGCATTGAGTCATCAAAATATACTCCAAAAAAAACCCAAGTCTAAGGCCACCAAAAAAACGCAAATTAATGATGGAATAAAACGGAGGATTTCATTTCTTAGTCACGTAGATGTAACTCTACCAACAAGACACAGGGACTCTAAACCCTAATCTGTACAATATGTTCGCCATGCTGCAAGCAGCAACACCATCACCCGATCCTTACCGCTTAAATCGAGGAGATTGAAGGAGAGCGGCATATTTCGAACTTCGGTAATGAAGGTGATGGCAGCCCATATCATTCGGTAGTGCTTCCTGCTGCTCCGTATCACACACACTCCTGTTCCGCCGTTCACATACTTGACTGCACAAATTGACATCTCCACGTTATGATCCATACAGGATTGAAAAAACAGCGCAAACCCTAATCCTGTAAACCCCAGAAGAGTGATCCGCACAATACCTTGAAGAGAAGGAAGAGTAGACGCAAGCCCATACTCGCCGAAATTGGTGAGCAGACTCTCATGGATGGAGCTCACCACATCAGATTGACCGATCTTCACATCCGCCAATCTGAGGTCGTGACCAGGAACCATCTCCAGCACCATGTACCGGTTCTTGAAAACCACCATAGCTGAATCTCGTCCTGACGCGCAAAAACCTTCCTTCACATGGGGTTATATAACTTTTACATTAGGTCGGACACAAAGTCACAATAACCTTCCATCTACGATCATAATCACAAGATATAACTTTACACAGCCCAGCCCAAAGTCACAGCAATCTGCCAACTAAAAACTCAAGTGTATCGCACAAGAATCACGGTCATTGGTCCTCAACGGTCATGGATCCAAGTGCTCTTTTGATGTCTGAATAGTAGGTTGGAATCTATAGCGCCATGTCTTCTTCAATCTTTCTACAGGTATTCAGACTCTGATCTTTGCCCTTGCTGCGGATTTAGCTCAATTCCCAAAGCTGCTGGATGCATTCATCGCTGCCATCTCTTTCAGGTTCAAGGTGAAGGTGAAATTGACCTACTTTTTAGGTCGTGATGCTGAGGAGTATGATATTTTAGGATTCTCGCTCGCCACCATGATTCAGAGTTACGGGATAGGGATTGGTGGAGCAAAGCTTGCGAGGCTTCATTACAACCGTTTTCACGTTGCATCCAGCAGCAGCTCTGGTCGTCGCTTCGGAGGATCTTCAAGACGACCATGCGTGGCGGTGATTCGGAGAGTTTGTGAATTGGAAGTTTTGGGAAGGGCGCGCCTCAGCGGGTTCTGCCATACCTCCTTTAGGGTTTCACGAAATTCGCTTGCATTTCAGGGTTCGTACCTCGCATACTAGTGATTTTGTTTTTGGCGTCTGCTGTCGCGGGTGCAGCAATTGCTTTGAATTTCTTGTAGGCGACGTACATTGTGAGTGACCGAAAAAGAAATTGACTCAAATTCTGATATGCTCACTATTCCTGCGAAAGAATTGGACATCAATGAGGCACTCTTGCTTTGTAAGAATTCATAAGCGTTTTGTGCCAACTCACTTAGAGGATCACTGTAGATGGTGAAAGATTATCGGCGATTATTGTCGAGTATTGTTAGGATTGAGTAATTTGTCATCTCCGACGTCATGTTCATTTTGCAAGTGGTTTGTTCTGTGGAGAACCCGGAGGACGCAACATAGTGTACTAAAGGTTTTCTTCAAATTTGGTGCCTCGCTTTTTGAAAAAACTGATTTCATTTGAAATTTTCAGAGTTTGGCGCAACGCGAAGGAAAGGATATGCGATCAAAGTGAATGGATCTGTTTTGGAGCCGACGGGTTTAGATAGTGAAGGAAATGGTGAAGAGGAGAGCGACACGGAGAGTACTGTAGGTGCTGCGGTATTCGGTATTCAAGCGCAAAATGGCTTTCATGGATTGAATGGTGCTTTCGACGAGGAAGAAGCGCAAGAGGACTTTCTGAGTAGAGAACTCATCTTAAACAGTCAAGAAGCTGTCCTTTTCAACAGACAGAATAATAAAATGGAAATAGAGGACGACGATAGCGAACCTTTGACAGTGTGGCCCCAAGCTCCCGGCGAACCAGAGCGTTGGTGGCGGATTCCAGATTTTATACACGAAGTGCTACCCCTACCTAAGAATTTTAATGCACAACTGAAGGTTAGTTCAGTTCTAAGTGATTGTACACAATAAGGGTATGGAAAGGAGGACAGAAAAAATAGGGCTGCAACTCTTTACCCCCTGCAATTACCTTCCGTAGGTTTCACGAAATTCGCTTGCGTTTCACGAAATTCTAATGATTTTTTGTAGTATGCCGTCACAGGTGCTGCAATCAACTTGAAATTCTTGTAGGCAACTTACATTATGAGTGGCTGAAAATTTTTTTTACTCAAATTCTGATATGCTCACAAGTACTGAGAAAGAATTGGATGTCAATGAGGCACTCTTGCTTCCTTAGAATTTATGCTTTCTTCGGCGAGCTTTGAGTAAGTTATAATTGTTAAAGTCATGTTCATTTCGCATGACGTTTCGCACTTTTTGTTTTCTTTTGCGGTGGGTTTGACAGTTATCGGCAGAATTAGACTGTTTCAGAAACTCGTAGGCAGCATTGGAAAGAGACCTCCTGATTACTGAGGCCTCAGGCAGACCTCCTTATGAAGCATGGGGGAAATTTTAATGAAAACCCTGTCTGCAATCTAGAATTTTGTGCTTTTAGATGCAGAGGCTGATCCAGTTTGATGGGTTTTGCAGATTGTATATGACAAGCTTGGCTGTCGCATCCATTCACGCGAGCTACTCTTACGGATTCTGGTCCCCATCTGTACCTGTCTCATTGAGTTGTGAATTCATTGTTATGTCATTTTCATATCTGATGTTCCCTTGGCTCATACCAATGATGTCCTGATGTTCTGCCTTGCATTTGTCTCTAGCATGGGGCAGGTTCATAAAAGCTATTATTTGTCAAAAATGCCGCTATCTCTCAAGGAGAGAAAGCTGAGGAAGCCACTTATGTCGTGGCAAAGGTTAGAGACCATGAGCGACGACAATTTGATGACTTTCGCTGATGCACACGGAGAGGTTGGCCCACGATTTCTTCAAGTTGCTGTTTTTATTAGAGAGACCACCCCCTAGAGGTATTCTAGAAACTGCTGCTGCGTTACAATTGCAGTGTTTACGTTAGAATTTGCTGTAAATGGTGTCACAAGGGTTCAACGCAGCCGACCTTTCTAGATTACCTAGGGGGGTGGGGTGGGTCAACTAGTGATATAATGATGATAAGGAACAAGAATACTGAAACAATTTTTTAAATTTACTGCTCAATATGTGATATTATACTCCCTGGTATCCTATGATCTTGATACGCATCGTTGTTGTAGTGGAATATTTTGCCTCTTCTTACCGATCTGCGACTTCTCTCAATGACAGGCTCGATTACAGCTGGCTTTGCTAGGAGATACTGTCTTGAATCTGGCTGCTTCTCTCTATCTTATCCGCCAACACCCTTTGCTGTCAACTGTAAGCCACTTGTCCTGTTTCGACGTTATATTGTCTTACTACTGTTTCTTGTACGCTAATATTGATTTGGAGCTGACTTTGGGTTTGATAGTTGAATTGCCTAATGTTTCTTCAAAATCTCAATTCTTCATATAGAGAACCTTATTTAGCACCTCTCGAATCGGTATGAAGGAAATTCCGTAACACGTGAAAAGGAATCCTTGACACATTGTTTTGTAAAGTTGAGCTCAATTTGAAGAAGTGAATGCTACTCAATCCAGTGAGTCGTTTTCTTCACATGTATGTATTATTTTGACCTTTAATAACCCCTGATTTGCTCTAATTTTCCATGACTTGCTCTGTATTACTCTGAGCTGTCGCAGTTCTATGCTTTGCCTCCGCTACTCAAGAATGTTATGCGTGTCATCACCTTAATCTATGATGGTAGGCTTCGTCAGTAAATATTTTCATATCTAAGTCAGCCGAGAGTGGGGCTCTAGCGAGGAACTTGACTCATCGATGTATGATGCAGGGGCTCATAACGGAACGAAGATCGCAGCTGGTACTGATAAGCTCAACTGGTGCCCTCTTTCCTTGGTTAATATGATATTGCAGTTCGACGAAGTTTTGTCAATGGTTGGATTAAGTCCGCTATTCTGGAAACTCCACTTGTCATGAGAATATAGGATTGGTTCAAAGATTGATAGACGTTTGGGCTGCTACTTGAAATCCTGCCATGTGATTCGAATGTAATTATAATCAGGCTGTTTTGCGCTTTTCCAGGTATGCAATAGCAACTTGGCTCGCGTTTGGTCGACATTACTGGATCTGCGCGAGCTTGTGTTATGTGACCCTCCCCTCTCCCAGTCTAAAAAGTCTTCAGCAACGACCGTCCTGGAATTGCAGGTGGGTTTTATTTTGCTGAAATTGCGTGCTGAAACTGACTGCATTGATTGTCTTTTCATTTTTTTTCGGAGTTCAATTATCTGCAAACCTTGGAAAAGTGTTAATAATTGTGTGTGCTTCTCATTGCAGATGAAAGCTTGTGCTGACACACTCGAAGCCTATGTCGGTGGTCTCTATGTAGAAAAGGTGTTCTCACTTTTAACCTCTATGTTCCCAAATGGTCAGAAGTGTCTGCTTTCCATATCTATTGGATTTGAATTTTTGGATTTGAATTAAATCATTTAGAAAGCTTCGAGGAAGACAACAGAATTTACCAATGGAAAGCAGAAATCTTGCCCTACATTTCTGAACAATAGAAGTATATTTTGGAAGTTACTATAATCGTCTATTGGCTTCCAAAGTGGAATTTCTATTTTAGCTTGCACACTAGCAGGGTTTACAACCGCTTTCTCACTCGTGGAAAAAAAAAAAAAAAATCTATTTCTTGTAGAATCTATGAGATTGACACTGACTATGCTAGAGTGTTGGCAGGGTTTAGAAATTGCACTGCAGTGTGTTGAAACCCGTTTGCTACCCCTCTTGCTCCTCGCCGAACCAATAAGGAATCCGGTCGCCTTGCTGCACGAACGATGTGTAATAGTATTGCAGGAGAAACCAGACTACAAGTGAGAATTCCTTTTCATGCCACGAATTTATAAGTATGTTTATATATGAGCATGGATGATTTTCATGAGCAATTGAGCGATTCAGACTCATGAAGTGTTTCTTTGTTTCGATGCAGGTTCGTAGGAATCGACAATAAGAATACCCCAAACGAATCGTGCAGGATTAGGGTTTATGTGAAGGGCTTTCGCCTGTCCACTGGCATTGGGAAATCACAGAAACTAGCTAGACGAGATGCTGCAGAGAAAGCACTCATCAAGTGGCCAGAAATTTTTGGGTCCACGCCATAGCTTGGATCTCCTTATGCCACCAGAATGCAGGGCAATGTAATTCCTTTTCAGTTAACTAAGGTATGTACATTAAAAAACGTCCAAAATAACATGGTATAAGATTGGTTTAATTATCATTTTAAGTCTTGTTGGAAATTGAAAAATGATTCCAATGTGTCTCAGCATGTGTTGTTTGAACACTACGATAATGCCATGGATTTTAGGCGTGCCCAAAATCGACCCTATGCTTACGAGGTGTTATATTGCAAAACTTCAACAAGGTTATTTTTCTTCTTTGTATGTTGGGCCTTGTGAAATTTCAAGCCTTGCACAATTTTTGTCAAAATATTAGCTCTCAAAAGAGTTTTGTAAGTTTCATTTGAGAACTGCCTCCTATTGCAAAAGACAAGTCTTGTGCTAACGTCCCTCATTTTAAGCCTGAAATTTTAATTGTTGTTTTAGGGTAAGGGCTGCAATTAGTTGTAGATACCTTAGTCTCAACACCGTCCACCATTATCATCTATAGTAGCTTGCATGGTAATGGAATTTGGATGAAGGAATAACATGTTTTTTTAGCGAGAAGAAGAGAAGGAAGGGAAGGTATGCTAAAGAGGAAGTAGAAAGCTTAAAGCTCCAATATGAGAGATATTCACTTTTAAAGTTCACTTGAGTGGAGCACTAATTATTGATAGTAGATATATTCATAAATCAAGTCCAATTAATGTTGAAAAATTGTGGCCATGTGTTGAAAATTTTCAATTTTTTTTTCCATAAAAAGAAAAGGGTGAAAAAAAGTAAGAGTAATTGAAATTTTTTTTTTTTTTTTGACAAAGTATGAATTTGCTATGAATTTTTGAAGTGTTTAGTGCATCATGGCATAGACTACCCCTAAACCAATAAAATCTAAATCCATGATGTTCACCTAAAGTAGTCATAATATTTTCTAACATGAAAGGCCTAAAAAGTCAATTCTTGCAATGAATTCACACTAAAAAGTTGGAAGTTCCCAATGACTCCATTATCTTTAATATGAAAGGCCTAAAAAGTCAATTCTTGCAATGAATTCACACTAAAAAGTTGGAAGTTCCCAATGACTCCATTATCTTTAACATGAAAGGCCTAAAAAGTCAATTCTTGCAATGAATTCACACTAAAAAGTTGGAAGTTCCCAATGACTCCATTATCTTTAACATGAAAGGCCTAAAAAGTCAATTCTTGCAATGAATTCACACTAAAAAGTTGGAAGTTCCCAATGACTCCATTATCGTCATATGAGACATGTATTGTGGCCAAAATTTCACATACTAAAAAATCCCACAATGGGATCATTGAGATCATTGGTGTCACTATAGAGTCATTTGACCACAATGGGCCATTTTACCTTAGTGTGCCAACAAGCCCTCCATTTATTGTCTAGAATATGGACTTTGGAACACTTCAAAGTTAAATTCTTTTACCACTAAACTTAAATGGTTTTGTGGTTCAAGTCTTCTACTACCATACGGTTTTGAGATAAAACGAGTTTACTTACTTCTATAGTACTTTGACTTTTAGTGAGTACTTTTACAATTCTTTTAACCCCTAAATGTCCAAGGCACCAAAATCTGGTGTTTGCAAAACTTTGAAGTTAAATAAAACCTAACCAAGTTGCTATTTTTAGTAGTTTATATTTTTGGAAAGTTATTCTTGAAGTCTAATTTTGGCATCAAAAATCCAATCTTAAAAATAAATGACAGTGATTTCGACTTCCCGTAATATTGAGAGCTTTTGGAAATGAACCTCAAATACATTAGATCTTGGAGGTTATACATGTTAGGCCCTTTAACCTCATATTTTTTTGGTCACCAATTTTTTAGATTTGACATGCAAAAAGAGAGTTGAAAGATTTTCATAGTTTTAACACCCTCATGGTCAAACATTATAATTTTTCACTCCATTAGTGATATTGTTGTGTTTTCTTTTCCTATGAGATCTCTAACATGTCTAGTTTGAATTTCTTCGGTTACAAATCCAAAGAAATTGATACAACTTATCAAAATGTTGGCATTTTGTTCAATTTAAAGTAAATTCCAAGAAGCTCAAAACAGGCCTTGGGCATTTAGGGTTAAGTCAATGATTCACATAGTAATGAAAATTGATGATTTTCTAAAGTCACCCCGTCATATTTTAAGGGTTAAGCTATTTGTCTTGTGCAAGGATCCTTCACTCTCACTCATCAAAACTCTTTCGCCTCCACACTCATTCTTCCATGGAGAAAAATCCCGTTGCCAATCTTCTACTTTGCAGCGTTTGTCACTAAAAAGTGCATCACCACCCGCCCTCCAAAATAGATGGCCTCTTAAGAGGGGCCTCTTGGAAATGAACATCACATGGGTCTCATATTCAGTTCCCAGTGTTAAAATTCCCAGTGAGTCCCACTTTCCCCAGTGTTTTCCCGGTGTTCCCAGTGTACGACACACAGGGAAAAGTGGGACTCACCGGGAATTTTAACACCGGGAATTGAATATGAGTTTCTTGTGCTTTGGCCTCTATATGAGGGTGGTTTTGGGGGGCCTCAACTCGACCTGCAAAAAAAGAAAAGACAAGTCGCACATTGCTCTCCGCGATTCTAGCAAGTGGTTCACACCGAGTTGTCATACTCTAGTTGGGAAGTCATACAGACTCTCAAGAGGCCATGGGTGGGGCGGCCACTCCCACCTGACCTCCATACCTGACTAAGCCTGTTTTTTTCAGGTCAAATCAGCCTGCAAAATGCCTCCTGGGTGGTGATGCTCTAAGATCCTAGTCTACCAATAACGAAAAGTCGCATCGTCCAATCAATATCTTGCCAGGCTTGCCTAGTCATGTGAGTGAGAATGCTGGTGCTGATGCAGATTCCAATTCTGTCTGTAACTGAAAAAGTGTGCCTGCCTGCCTGCAGGCGTCTGCCAAGGCTGACTCTGATCAGTGGTCCGTCTCTCTCTCTACTCTCTCTCTCACCACGGAAACCGACATCATTCATCGAAGCTGGAGATTGAAACTGGATAAGCACAGACAACCAAAAAGAGACGGAGACTGCTGCATGTCACTCGACTGAGTCGAGTCGCTCTGGAACTCTGAACTCTGATAAGCGCAACGCCTTTTGAGCTTATCGATCATGAGTGTGCAGCACTCCGGCCCTAGCTTGCTGGCAGCACGTTTTTGTAACTTCCTCAGAGGAGGAAACGACGGCGGAGCAGAGAGCGGAGCGATCGGTGATCGATGAGCGAGCTTGAAAGGATTGACATGCCGCTGTCGGAGGATGAGGATGAGGAAGAGGAAGAAGCAAGCCGTTGAACAGTCAAACACTGGAACCGACACAACCCAACCGTCGAAGCTGATGCTCGCTTACTTACACGTAAACCACTCCCAGGAAATGCGCCGTTCAGTCAAAACCCGCGTAATCGGGCATTATGGGTTTTTCATCCAACTGCGATTTCTCATCCGACTAATTTCATCCAACTTCAACATTTTTTTGCTCGTGGTTTACGCCGGTCAATGTCCTTGTCGTTGGGATTCTGCGAATTAAAATGCCTCCTCGTCAGGCTCCGCCCTCCTCCTTGGCATTTTAATTCGCAGAATCCCCGACGACGAGGGCATTGTCCTATACGAAATGAAGTTTTGTGGTACTGACCCATTAAACATCATTAGGGGTAGTCCTTCTCCTAGAATGGAACTTCTATAAAGAATGAGAAGTTGTGGAGTGAAAAGAGGAGACAATGAGGAGCCTTGCTTCATGAAGAAAGGTGTGACCCCCTTTGTGTATTGTAAGGGGAATAGGGGTAGTGGCGGGCCTTCTCCAAAAACGAAATGTCTATGAAGAATGGAGTGATGCCAACATAGTTTCCAAAGATGCAAATGGGTTCCGAGCAATGTGTAGTGGTCAAGTGGCAGTCCCAACTTAAACCGCTCAAACCACTCATTTTGTAGTTTCAAATATTTTGTTCTATTTTGTAGTTTCAAAGATGCTACGGTGATTGGGGTGAAAGTGGCATGTAATTGGGGTGAAGCGACACTCAATTGAGATGAAAAATTCTATGAAGAAATCTTCTCCATGCCCATTCTTCACCTCTAGAGGACAAGAATTCTCAATCTTTAGAGAATGGGATCTTTGTAAACTATGCATAACCTACAAGAGTGTACCAAATTCCTATTCTCTTAAGATTGAGAATGTGGTGAAGAAGGTGTAACTATCCCTATTGTTTAGGCAACATGCACCTATGCATGCACCAAAATCAAAAGCCAATACTAAAATTGTTTAGATATTGATGAGAGAAGATGTCCACAATCAGAACATTAAAACCAAATAGAGCACAATGTTTGATTTTGGATGTGCCTATAGACAATACTTTGAAGTTTCATAGCTTCTTCATATAATGTTCAAATAATGTCTGCTAAATACATCGAAACCTTCCTTCACTTGTTGATACGTCAGGTTTGTTTAGGTGCATGTAACACAGAGTAGTACGTTTTATAATAGTAGATACACGCCAATGCTATAGGGTCATTGCAAGAAACACCGACCATTTTTGGTAGCATTTTCCAAAAACGGTTTTTGTCCAAGCTATAACTTTTGAATTTTAAACCCAATGCCAAAAACAAAAAATTTATTTCTAGAGTTTTTGATTGTAATAATATCCTTTATTTTTCAGAAATTTTATAAAAATATTTTATATTTAAAAGTCAATTTTGTTAATTTGTCACAAAATTAGGTTTAGTGGTTTTTTATACTATTGAGCAGTTCAATTTAATGATTTTCAGCTGAAATTTCTGTAGCATATTCCTATAGTAGGCAGACATGTCTCCACCAAATGGTCTTTAGAAATAAATTATTTTATGTCCTCCACATTCATGCAAATAGGCTTTTTTTGGCCTCCTTTGCGAGTGCACTTCAAAACATTAGTGATGGTTTTCACTAATTTTTTTTTGTCAAGTCTCATCACAAAGAAGTCCTTCCAAATGGCCGATTTTTAGTTTCTTTGAAAATTGTTTTTCCTATTTTCTACAAATTAAAACGTCCAACAATGTATTTTCTAGGACATATTCTAGGACATAGAATTCTGGTGAATATGTCCTAGAAAATACATTGTTGGACATTTTAATTTGTAGAAAACAGGAAAAACAATTTTCAAAGAAACTAAGAATCGGCCATTTGGAAGGACTTCTTTGTGATGAGACTTGACAAAAAAAAATTAGTGAAAACCATCACTAATGTTTTGAAGTGCACTCGCAAAGGAGGCCAAAAAAAGCCTATTTGCATGAATGTGGAGGACATAAAATAATTTATTTCTAAAGACCATTTGGTGGAGACATGTCTGCCTACTATAGGAATATGCTACAGAAATTTCAGCTGAAAATCATTAAATTGAACTGCTCAATAGAATAAAAAACCACTAAACCTAATTTTGTGACAAATTAACAAAATTGACTTTTAAATATAAAATGTTTTTATAAAATTTCTCAAAAATAAGGGATACTATTACAATCAAAAACTCTAGAAATAAAATTTTTATTTTTGGCACTGGGTTTAAAATTCAAAAGTTATAGCTTGGACAAAAACCGGTTTTGAAAATCGCTACAAAAAACGGTCGGTGTTTCTTGCAATGACCCTATAAATGTTGATTATGGATTCTTTTCAATTTTGTTGCTCCACTAACTATTAGTGCTCCTCTTCCAATCAGTTATTTATTGGTACACTAATCCAATGGTTATTTAGTGTGGATGGATAATTAGGCAACATAAGAATTAGAATGCCCAATTTAATAATGCCACCATTACACACTAACCACAAATACTAAAATCGACTCTCAATGTTCTACCAGTGCTCCAAGAATTGCTACAAACATTATAACATGAATGTTACTATAGGAATAAAAAATTGTCCAATGATGAATTGGTGCCAATTTGGGATTATTGTTGCAAACTTTTATAAGTAGTTGGAGACTAAGTTTGATTTGAAAGTAGATTGATCGAATTTTAGTGTAAATAATGTAGAGTTATGAGTAATGGGATACTTAGTTTGTACCATCCCAAATAATCACTTGCACCATGTTGTTCCAAGTGAAGGTTTATATGCCTTCATTTGAAGACACCATTTTGCATTGGCCATTGATGGACAACTTTTTGACATTTAATAGTATGTAGTACTTGTGGCCTTCAATAGCATCCTATTGTTGTGAGCTTTAGAAAATCATATCTGTTTCACTTTAGGTTTTAAAATTACATATCAAATTGTAATGGATGTGCCCCTCTCTTCTTTCCTTGAAAATTTGTTAAAAAATGCTTCAATCAACTTAGAAGTAGGCATAGAAGAGATCTTAAGCCAATAAGGTAACTACATCCAAAATCACACAAATAAGCTTTGAGGCATAATCAATATACTGTAAAAAATGAACAACAATTTTTACACATTTGCAAAGGTCTATGAATCAAAATGCAAGTGGTTCCATAATTTTTGAATGTAAATATATAACAAATTTTCAAAGATGCAAGGTATAGTGTGCTAAAAGTGTTATGTAGGTGATGCCAAAATGCATTCGATGCACATTAAAAAATGGCACTAGAGAAGAAGTTAAAGCTACAAAAAGTGTACCCAAAATTTTCCACTTCTAAGGTTGCCACCTCCATAGTACTATGAATAGAGGTGCACACTATTCAAAATTCACCTCACATTTGTCCTTGTCATGCACTTTATTTTGAGTGTCCTCCCTATTCAATTTTCCTTCAAAAGTAGGAGTCAAATTTGAGGAATGGTACGGCATTTTAGGTGCAGTTACCTTGTGCTCTAAAATGGGCGATTTTTGCCCCTACAACCTTACAATAGTCAGTACAAGCACAACTACAATTGGTGTTAAAAAGTATGTACTTGTGATGAATAGTTTAATAGAGCTATACACTATTCAAAATCCACCTTACATTTGTCCTTTGTCATGCGTTCCATTTTTCCTTTGTCATGAGTTTTATTTTGAGTATCCTCCCTATTCAATTTTCCTTTCAAAAGTAGGGATCGAATTTGAGGAGTGGTTCGGCATTGTAGGTGCAATTACCTTGTGCCTCTCAATGGGCGAGTTCTGCCCCTCCGACCTTACAATAGTCAGTACAAGCACAACTACAATTGGTATTGAATAGTTTAATATAGTTGTACACTATTCAAAATCCACCTTCCATTTGTCCTTGTCATGCGTTTCATTTTGAGTATCCTCCCTAGTCAATTTTCCTTTCAAAAGTAGGATCGAATTTGAGGAGCGGTCCGGCATTGTAGGTGCAGTTACCTTGTGCTCTTCAATGGGCGGTTTCTGCCCCTCCTACCTTACAATAGTCATAGCACAAGCGCAACTATAATTGATGTTGAATAGTTTAATAGAGTTGCACACTATCCAAAATCCACCTTACATTTGTCCTTTGTCGTGTGTTTCATTTTGAGTATCCTCCCTATTCAATTTCCTTTCAAAAGTAGGGATCAAATTTGAGGAGCAGTCCGGCATTGTAGGTGCAATTACCTTGTGCTCTTCAATGGACGATTTCTGCCCCCCTCCAACCTTACAACAGTCAGCACAAGCACAACTACAACTACAATTGGTGTTGAATAGCATGTCCTCGTGATGAATAGTTGAAGCTACAGCAGTTGGAGTGTGTAAGCTAGCGAGTACAACGTTTTTGCAAGTGTTCACATGGCTGCAGGAATGGCAGCTTGGACTCGTCTGATGCTCTTTAGAGCCATTGAAAGAGAGGCGACACAGTTGGAGGTGCCAATGCAAGGGGCGGGCGGCAGACCCCAGATGGCATGCGGGTGGTTGCTGGAGCAGTTACGCTCAGCACTTGGCAGTGAAAGTACTAAACTCCTGAGTACCAGGGGTCCCAGAACTAGTTTATGGAATTTAGTGCAATATGCTACTTAGTTTTTTGGAACTTAGTGCAGTACTAAGGTAGAACTACCCATTACCATACAGATTTGCAATCCAGGTACTTTGGAGAAACTATCTATGAGCTCTCATATTTTTTGAGAGATTCAATTGTTGAAGAGAAGTCAATTGCAAAAAGAATGAAGACATTCCGACAAGAATTGAATTTTTCTGTGATTTTTCAAAGCTGAAATGTAAAGCTGTGAGTAGACCCTTGTTGAAGCATGATCAGACCATTGTTGAAGTGTGGACTGATGTGTTTGCTCCCCAGTGCATTGCCATCATGATCATGGATTAAGGTAGAACCACCCATAGTCGTGACCAATTAAGGTATTGCAGACATGATGTGGAGTGCTGTGAGGCAAGAAGAAGATTTACATAATTGCAGACATAGAAATGAGGAAGATTGCCAAAATTTTGATAATTTTTCACTTTGATATGAAATTACTAGAAATTATAGAAAGTGCTAGAGGACTTGGATCCATGTCCAAACTATAGAGTCACACAAAATTGCTCAATCAGAGAGACTTTTTCATGTTAACTTAGGCATAAAAACGAGACACATGTGTCATACAACTCAGAAGCTTTATTAAACCATTCCCCCCCAAATTTAAAGTGAATGTCAACCTCTGCCACATTTCTCCCACTCTATTGGTTGGTAATGAGGTGCTGGTTAGTAATGGGTGGTTCTACCTTAGTAAGATTGTAGTAATAAGATGGGTCAGTGACAAAAATGAGAAGAACCTGTAGGTGATGGAATTGGGTAAATGGTAGTAATGGGTAGTTCTACCTTAGTGTCTCTTGTGCCATTGCTACAATTGAAATAAAAGTAAAAGTGATTTTTTATTTTTTTATTTTTAAATTTAAAAAAAAAAAAAAACACTTTTGCACCATAAATTGGAACACCATGAAACAAAGCTTGTGCATCCCTCCTTGTTGAGAGCTTTCTGACGGTACCAAGAAATTGACTAGCAGATGCACGGTAAAGGAGATTTCAATGCAACAAAAAAACAAATCAATTCAAAACAAACAACCTATCTTAATGGATGGAAGCTACCTTCTAGACAAATAGGCATCAACTTTGGCTACCTTGCATTAAATGTTTTTCAGTTCCATTGGAGGATTGTTTCAAGCCCTTTTCCTATATTGGGAACTAGCCATTGTTGGTTAATAATTAAAATCCTAAAAAATATTATATTTAAAATTTAAAATACTAAAAAGATATTTATTATTATTTAATGTGGTGGTTGCTCTACCATGTCAAATTGTTGCTCCAACCAAATTCCTACAATCCGGGAACTCATGGGAACTTGTAACCCTATAGACCACCTGAATTTCATCTAATGTGAATGAGTAGTATTATAAAAAATAAAAAAATAAAGGATTTTGCAAATTGTAAAGAATTTTTGGGAGTACTATAATACAAAATGGACTAAATAGATGCTAATTCCAATGCAGAAGAAATTGCAAATTGGCTATCAAATTCTATTGGTTGTTGCAATCTTGGCTAAAATCTAATTTTTTTAAGGAATTTTTCCAATGTACATTTAGCTATTGAAAATTTTATAGAGCAATGGAGCAACTTTTAGCAAGTTTTGTGAACAATACTCTTAAAATGACTATGTAAAGGTATTCGATCTATTTCCAACAATGTTAAGTATTTTAGCATATGCCCAATTGAGTAATGGTGGGAGGGATAATTTTTTCCAGTGAGGAAATAGAAATAATGAAGATTGCATTACTTTTTGCTAAACTTTTTTAAAAATCAAGTTTGGAATTAGTAGAAATTAAGGAAGTGTAAACTACAATTTAACTTGTTTTTGATGTATATAGACAAATCTATTTCCAAAAAGAGTAAAACTCAAAACTAGTCTTGACTAGCAAATTTATTAGGTATCAATGTGTTATTCATCACACAATAATAAAGGCCTAGTCAACATCATATTCCCTTCATTTATGAAAATAAGTCAATATATCTTAGTGCAAATGGGGTCTTGGTTTAAAACATATCATATATCTTATGTATTGTTATTATACATTTATTGTCATTAAATGCTCATGTGAAGGTGGGATTCTAAAAAATAATATTGGTGTTCATTTCTTTTTTTGAGTTGGTTTTGAATATACTTTAACCTTTAAAAGATGCCCCCCCTATGACCAAAGTAGTAACCAAAATGTTCGAATTTATTGAACCAATAGGGACATTCATTGTTTCTATATTGAACAATCAAGTCATCTATCAACCAATTTTTGACTTCACTATCTTTTCAAGGTTAACGTAGATACCCCAAAATTGCCACTTTTTGCTATTGTGCCTGGTTATTATTATTAAACTAGTCAAACTTTTATATTTTCTTGTTAGAAAGTAAAAGGAAGTTTTAACGCACCAAGTTTCACAACATTTGGATACCTTATGCAAATTAAAGTTATAAAGGGTCAAAGTTTTTTTGGTAGATGTTCTTGAATTATTTCTTCAACATACATACATATTGATTTTGGAGATGTATACAAAGTGATGATGGTAGTTTTAGGTAAGGTGCAAAACATGTATGATAAAACATGATCTATAGATCATATCCATACAATTGGATCTACTATTGTGCTAACCAATATTTTTTAATGAAAATTTAAGCAAAAAATTCAAATTTTCTTCCAAAATAAATTGTAGATTGAATATTTTACTTTATTTATTCATCAAAATCATTTTTAAAGAGTCATTTTGAACTAGGAAAGTTATTTTTTGAAGTGGAAGATATAATCATCTTTTTTATTATAGAATATCTACAAAACAAAGACTTTAAAATCTAGACCACATATATATAAATAATAGAATCATTATAAAAATCTTAAAAAAATTGATGGAAAATCCCAATTTTGTGTACTTGAAATATTTTTGGAGATGTATACAGAGTGATCAAAATTTGGACATCTAGCCCTTAACTCTAAAACAATATTGAAGATGTTTTGAGTCTTTTGGATGGTGTTAAGAAGGGCTATAGGCGAGGCTGTAGAAACGGAAAAATAATTTTTTTTGTTGAAATATTTTTTGGAGAGTTACTTGAGTGAATTTTAAGTGAATAGTATTGGATATTCCTTTACTATTGTACTAGCGGTTGGCGCTTGCTATGCTACGCATTCATCATTAGAATTTTATAAGAATTTTTATGCATTAGATTGAATGCAAAACAAAAATTTCAATAAATCTTCAAATAAAAATGACTAAAATCTTTGTATAATTTTTTTATAAGTAAGCATATATTGAAATGTACAATAGAAATTTATTGAATGATGAATGAAACATATGCAATGGTTAAATACTATAAAAGATACACATACATTAAAATGCATTAGAAATTTAACTCCATTGTTACAAAAAATGGCAACCCAAGTTGAAGAATTGAAAGAAAAACTTATAAATCTCAAAATTTTTGTGAACAACTTAATTGTTGTGGAATCCAAAATTGCTTCAATTGAATAAATTTCTCAAAATCATTTGGTAGTAGAAATAGAAAATTGAAATCATGAAAGCTCAAAGCTCACAAAAGCACAAAATCATAAAAGTGTAAAGAAGTGTAAAGCCAATGGATTTGCTACCTCTATAATATCATTCTATGGATCCTCTTTAATATCACCTTAATTGCAACAACCATATTATTTCTATAATATCATCCTTTGTAAAAAATGATATTATAGAAGTGATTGCAAATTGCTACTCTATTTTTGTAATATCACATTGTGTGAAAATACAATTTCTATGTATGCATGATTGAAAATATTTTTCCAAAATATTTTAAATAATTATTTTAAAGATTTATTGAAATTATTATCATGCATTCTATTCAAATATATCAAAATTTTACTAATATGTAATATAATGAATGCGTAGCATAGCAAGCACGAGCCTCTAGTATTAATGGTAGCATTTGTGATATTATAGAGGGAGTTATGATTTTAGTAGTATGATTATTGACATTTCAAAGGAAGAAGATGCTTAATCCATATATCACTCTTATAATGTATTTTTGACCGCTTTTTGTTCTATATTCTTGATGTGAATTTGAACCACAAAAATGATATTTCTAGTAAATTAAAAACAATGATATCGTTACTTATAATCTTATGTCTAGGACTATACTTGAAAACTCACTTAAAACACCCCTTTCTCTTGTAGTGACTCTAGTTGGAAAATTTGGAAAATTGAATATTTATTGCAATTTCAACTTTGGATCTATGACATGATTTGTTGATTTTTTAATATTATAATGACATGATAACTTTGCTTCATATTACAATGTTTGACACTACAAAATACACTTATGTTGTAAATTTTCACATTTTTTAGCATATTTTGTATTTGATATGAATCATCTTTTTTTAATTTAAAGAATTAACATTAATTTCAATTTATCTTCTTAAAATTAAAATTCTTATGACTTGTAAAAGACATGTGATTTTAACTATGAAAAATAATTATAAAAAATTCATTGGTATATAATTGTCAAATGATAACATAAGAAGTGAAGGATTGTGAGGCTTGAATCTATAGTCATGGGACTATCCTCTCAACCTATAAAGGACAAGAGCATCTAATCATGTCAATAAACTCAATATCCCTTGCTTTGTATGTTCTATTTTGCCACTAAGTGATTGGAAATTATTTTACCATACATTGGAGTTAGATTTGTTTGGCCCCATATAAAATCATTGAAATTTCCTTTTGTAAACTCAATTTAGAATTTTTGAAAATTCAAGTTATAGGGTTTGGAATATTTTGTAACCTTTAGCAGTACTTACAACTTTACAAATATTCATGACTTTGGCTTCATGTTTTTTTTGAGGATTAAGATTATTTTCATTAATATTTTTTACACTATTTAATTAGGTCACATTATAATTTTTGAAAATTTCATTAGATGTCATATTTAATTATATTTTGAATTATTTTTTAACGAATCTAATCTGAGTTTAGGCTATTTTATTTATTAGAGATGAAGTCACAAATATTTTATAAGTTGTCAAATTTTTAATTTTTTTGTAAACTTTTGAAATTACTACAATTTTTTCAATTAAGAGTGAAGAAAATATCTATCATATATAATCTATGCTTGAAAGTTCTAAAATTTTCATTGTATGTATATATTATAGTGTAGAACATTATGATGTAATCCAAATTTCCATATCATTATATAATTAGAAAATTTACATACCTTGACCATAGGTCCAAAATTTTAGATATTTATACATAGTTTAATTTTATAATTTTCTTAAAAATTTCAATTTCAATTAGAAAGAAGATTTAGTTAGCTTCTTTTCATCAATTGAGTTCAAATTCAAAAAGGATAATTATTTTGGCTAAAATTTAGGATGTATAAATTGTCAAAATACACTAAAAAAGAATCTATTGTGATTAGTTTCTTTAGCACTTTTTGTGTAAGGAAGTCAATAACACCTCGACAATGAATGAATGGATTTTGATTAATATCCGATGCTAACACATTCAAAAAGCCCTTAACCTTGTAACAATGTGGTAGCCTAAAATTGTTTGATGGATGACAGAGAATCCTTCTATATAAGACAAAAGTGAAAATGTTCATCCTTGCAATTTGGTATAAAAAGGGAAGATTTTGCACATTAGTTTGACCTCCAATGAATGCTCTTGTTATTTTAGCAAATGATTTATGTAGTACCAAAAAGAATGATTTTTACAACAAGTAGCCTAATATTCAAGATTAGAAAAAGACCACATAGTTACAAAGTGGTACATAGATGATTTGAAATGAACAAAATATGATGAAGAACTAAATAATTTAATTAAAATCATCATTAGTTCTCTTTATGTGAAGTGAGATGCCTAATTTGCTCATTGTTATTACCTTACATGAAGGTCAAATTCAACATCTATTAAGTCATTTTTTAAATGACACATGTCATCTTGTGAATGGTGCAAAGTGACGTGGACCTTCGAGAATCTGACGTGGAAATTCAATTTCGGCAACTGAGTGCCCAATCAGACCTTGTCGTACTTGATTTGCTTGCTTTCAGCGCCTGTTTGTGGGTGCGGGCCGGCAACCAATCTGCGCCATTCATTTCGTCTGGGACAGACCTCGGTCTGCGGCTCCGCCAGTGCCTCGTTTGTTTGCCATTTTTTATTCCCCCATAAAGCTCCCTGCACCTCCACCCTGGTCTCTTCTTTCTTTGGTGGAGCCGAGCCTCACTCTCTGACGCACCAGCCCGTTGTGTTGCGCCTCCTAGCTTCAGCTTCAGCTTTAAGCTTAGCTCTTCCGCCGGGGAGATTCGGACGTTACGACGACTTTCAGTTGCTTTTTCGCTGTAGTTTCTGATGGAGTTCAATGGAGCGCCGCGCTTGCTGATTGTGTCGGATCTGGACTCCACCATGGTCTGTCCTTGACCTTCCCTTCCCGCCTGTTCTCGGAATACTGCCGACCGATTTTGTGTGTTCGAATTTGCGAAATGAATTTTCTTAACCTCGGTAACATAAATGACGTTTTTAATAATGCAAGAAGAGATCTCTGCGACTGCTCGATCTTCTTGTGAAGAGTGGATTCGAGAGGAAATTTCTGCTCGCTTTGTATACTCCTCTTACAAGCGCACCGCGTGAGATTGAGTGAAATAATACTTGAGGATCTGCGTTTTCGACATTTCTTTCGAGAAGTATTTTTCTGTTTGATTTTTTGAGCTTTCCTGATTTATATCGTGAAAAAATAAAATGAGGATTACACTCCGGAGTGGAGTTCCCTGCGAGTGCTCTGCTTGTGAAGAGTGGATTTGGCAAGGAATTCATACTAGGACCGTGCCGAAATCCCTGATCGCTTGGTACATTCGTAGAGGTGCACCGCCTGACATTGAGTGAAGGTGAGGAGGAATACTTGAGGATCTGCATTTTCGATATTTCTTTCCAGGAACATTTTTTGGGGAGATTCTTGATTTTTGTCGTAAAAAAATAAATGAGGTCTACACTCCGGAGAAGAGTTCCTGCAAGTGCTTCTCTTATGAAGAGTGGAGTCGGTAAGGAATTTGTGCTCACTTGTTCATTTGTACAAGCGCACCGAATGAAATGGAGGTAAGCTGCGGAATGATACCTGAGGATTTGCATTTTCCACATTTCTTTCCAGGAGCATTTTTATATCTGCTGTTTCTCGGAGCCTCCTGATCTGCATCAGAGTCTGTGAAAGTTTCGATCCAGTTAGTACGACTATAATTTTACGAAGTGTTCTTTTTTGAAGTTGTGTGCCACCTCTGTTCGTCGTATCTCGTAAGGTAGAAATGATGTAGGTCTGTACTGAGAAGACTTGTTTACTGATTATTTTATCAAATTGTTGCTTTCTAAAATGCTACTTATCAAAGCCAAATAGTACAGAGAGGGTTGAAATAGTACTTGTGGATTTTTTCCCAATCATAGCGTCAGATCGGCAAAGCAAGAGTTTAAATTCTATTATTACGATACATGAGCATTTTTTGCTAATGTTTTCACCTTTTTTTGTATTTGCAGGTGGATCACGCTGATCCGGAGAACAAGTCCTTGTTGCGGTTTGGAGCTCTATGGCAGTCGGATTTTAACCATGATTCTTTACTCGTGTACTCCTCCGGAAGGTCGCCGACTATGTTCTCCGATTTACGAGTCGAGGTGCCTTTGTTGACACCAGCGATTGCTATCTTGTCCGTAGGAACTGAAATTTTCTACGGGGATACTATGACGAAAGATCTTGGTTGGGTAAATGAACTTAATAAAGGCTGGAGTCGTCCAGCTGTTGAGGAGGTGGCTAAAGAAATGAACCTTAAATATCAGGTACGAATTTTCACCCATTTTTGTGCGTAATTATAGTGTTACCTAAGCTTCGTAGAATTTTTTCTTGATCTAAAAAGTCGTCGCTCGATTTTTTCATGAAATGGTTTTCAGGATGTGGTGGGTGCTTGAGTACTATCTGTCGACATGTCTCATGCTACATGCACTTTGTCACAATTTGGCAGTGTGATTCAGAACAAAGGCCGCACAAAGTGAGTTTCCACGTGAGGAAAGAGGAGTCGGAGTTCATCATGCCTACGCTTCTTGAAAAGCTGTTAGCTAAAGGGGTAAGTACATTAAGGGCCAGTAGATGATCAATTTGTGGCGTTCTTCAGCAATCGAATTGGAGCTGAGCTCAGTTAATTGTGACTTGGATCATATCTACAGGGCTAACAAAAACTTGTGCTTGACAGCTGGACATCAAACTCGTTTACAGTGGAGGCTTGGATCTTGATGTTCTTCCCAGAGCTGCTGGTAAAGGCAAAGCTCTGTCGTATCTTATTAGAAAGCTCAAGGCGGAAGGCCGTGCCCCTCAACAAACTCTAGTCTGTGGGGATTCTGGAAATGATGAAGAGCTTTTCAGTGTGGATAATGTCTGTGGTGTCATTGTAAGACTCATCACAAATTTACCTTTAGCTATATACGTTTTCACATGGTTGATCTCTTTACACAGTTGTATAGCTCGTCGTCATGGCTTTTGACTGGTGGCAATTTTAACAGTTTTGGATTGAATACATCTCATTTAAATAGGACAATTTCTGGATCAAACATGTCCAGTATTAAACTTGCGTCTGATCCAGGATGTCTGAAGCATTTTGTACTGACGATGTCGGGCATTCACGTCGTACTATTTTAAAGTGGTCAATGTTATTTGTTCTTACTTTTTCAATATTCTTACCAGTCCAAGTTTCTTTTTTCTGGGTGGCAGGTGGCAAATGCCAAAGACGAGTTGCTCCAATGGTATTCTGATCAAGTCGGTGACAAGTCCCACATTTTCGTTGCAACAGAAAGGTGCGCTGCTGGTATTATTGAGGCCATGAAGCACTTTAATCTCCAGCCAAATGTTAGTCCGCGAGACCGTTCTGTCCCTCTTTCAGTACACGACAAACTGGCTCCGAAGGCTGCTAATGCTGGTGCCGTGGCTCGTGAAGTGGTAGAGTATCTATTGCTTACTGAGCAGTGGCTGCGAAGCGACGTAGATGTCTCTGAGCAAGCCTTTCGGAGGCTGAAATTTGGCTTGGTGGGTTGCAAAACTTACACATTGATTACTTTTCTGGTTCCTAGAGGTAGTTAACAATCGTTTGGTTCAACGATGCACTACTTCGCAATTATATTGTATATTATTTGTCTTTTTTCCAGCAATTTTTTATCTACATTTTTACATCTTGAGTCCTTGTTTTTTTGAATTGCGTTAGTCTTGTTCAAGAATCTCTATTCGAAGTTGAAACTGCTTACAACATAGTGCAACTCCTTGGGCATGTTCTCTTTTCAGAGTCATTGAACTTGGTCCTAAATTTTTACTGTTCATGTGGTTTGAACAGGCGGAGGAGTCGAGTCGAGTATGTGCATGGGGCATCATAGATAATCCGCATGAGGAGATTGACACCCTTTGGACACAGCATGGCTCACAGAAAGGAAAAACCTTCCATATTTGGGCCGATCGTGTCCGCTCTATGAAGATTAGTGACGATTCCTGGTTGATTAGGTTTGACAAATGGGAAAGATCAGGTGACCAATACTGGACTGTTATTAGTTCCTTGTTGGGTGCAATTGCTATATGATATTTAGTTCGTTTGAAATTAAAATAATTTCTGTGATTTTACGGGCCGTTTTCTACATCATTGAAATTGACTTCCACACAATTTGATTACACTAATTTTGGTCGCTTGTACAGATGCTGGATTGACGTGTGTACTTACAAGTGCCCTACTACAAGCTAATGTAAGACAACCCTCACTCAATCCTTCATTAAGTGATTTTATTTTTCATCAAGTGGCCGGCTCCTGTGGACTCTTGTGCATCTTGTACAAAATGATCTTCACCTGCATTTGGGCGATGAACTGATTTTGGATGATTTTCCCGCGAGCAGGGGGAATTTCCGAACGGCTTGTACTGGAGATTGATTCATGAAACATGGCTCAAGGGTTTTGAAGGGTCCGCTCCTCTTCGGCAGTGACATCATTTATCTCTTGCAAGAGCATTTGTATTACAAATTGTTGCACGCAAGCTCATCTGCTTCATGTCATTGTATCTGCACTACACCGTCAATTCAATATATTGCACTGGTGAATTCTTTGAATCACTTGTTCGCTAATGCCCGTGTCATGAATTGATTTCTCATCCGTCCTAGAGTATTCGATTTACAGTTTCTAATAGGTCAACCAGGTTGACCCTTGTGATCCCGGAGGAGCCTATAGTGGTCTCTCTATGTATGTATTTTTGTATAACATGAAATTGGTTCAAGTCTAGAACTTTGTGCACATTGGACAAATGTTAGAAAACTTGCACTTATTCAAATGGTACTAGAATCATTGCATTTCAAGTCATGGATGATTTGCAAATGTCATGATAGACATTGATAAAAAAATATGCTAATAATATCCTAGCATGTCACAATGTAAGCTAATATAAGATAATACATTATTGCACACAAACAATGTAAATTATTACATTCTTTAAACCAAGATTCTAAATTTTACATGAATTGTTTTTTTTAACATTGAAATTCAACAACTATTTAAGAACTTGTATGAATGCTTGTAATATGTTGTTAGAAAGGTTTGAATGTCTAGTTTTTTTTGTGTAGATTTGCCTCATTGAAAAAAAATGCTTTGATCTTTGTATAGCTATGAAAATAAAAGCTCACTTAGTAATGCACAAACTTTCAATTGTATACTTTGTAATATACAAAATATATTGTAAAACGCATTGTTGGATGTGAACCAAATTTAAAGGTCAATTCTTGCTATGCACCAAGTCCCATTGAATTTTCACATTTTGATTGTAAACTTGGGGCATGGGACTTCAAATTAAGTAATAAGTTCTAACTATTGTTTTATATATAATTTGAAAAGAATAATACTAAATCAAGGCAACTTCACATAGATCTCTAAATCCTACATAAATAATTTTTTATTGCATGTCCTTTTTTCAATCTAACAGAGTTGAAATTTGGCCTTAAGGTGGGATTTGGGATATAATGAGAAGTGACCTTAACATATTCAGTAACACCACCAAGTGTAAGCTTACTTCTACAATCTATGGGATTTATAGAGTATTGAAAGTGCCAATTTGGAATTGGAGGGTATTAGATGGCTCAGGAGGTTGCTAAAAAGAACTAGGAAGAATTTTTGCCAAGCTATCAACACTTCCAAAAGATCAACAAAACCTCACAAAAACAACTTTCAAAACTTTGTTTCAACTTCTAAACTTTCAAATGCCATAACTTCTTTACTTTTTGGCAATTTTAAGAAATTTTGCAATTTTGGGAATGCTACAATAATTTCTAGTGTTTATAACACCTATGCACCTTAATGGCCTCCAAACACCAACTCTGCACTTTTAGATGTTTGGACCAAGATACACAAGGGTTTCAACTATCTCATTCAAACTTGCATATCTTTTTCAATTTTCATCAAAATTGCACAAAATGAATTGGACATATATCCTTACACTCCAAAGATTCATCTTAGTTCTTCTTAGCAACCTCCTAAGCCATCCAAGACCCTCTGATAAGAAGATACAAATGCAATATTGAATGTAGCGTCGCCAACCCATGGTCGTTCACATGGATCTACATCATTTTTTTGTATTAGAATGAAATGAATAGATTCTTGAATGGAATTCAAGGCTTCAAGATCAACATCTATTGTACAACCTTTCTCAACATTCTAAAACTTGAAATATTCCAAGCCACTTAATACTACTAGAAAGTAATGACCAATTTGACTAAAAATCAACAATTGCTTGTTGTTTTGAGCACCATTGGGTAGAAATTGCAACAACCAACAAGTTTTTGTTGAAATTAGGTTTCTATTTTGTTGATTTGGGTATTGTAGGATGTGAAATTATTTTAAACCATTTTATTTTGGAATCTTTTGGAATCTTTTGGAATCTTTTTGACAATCTTTTGGAATTCTTTAAAAAATCTCAGGGAATCTTTGAGATTTTTTGTAGTTTCTCAAATAATCTTATAAAATCTTTAAGAATCTTATGAAACCTTTAAAAATCTTTAAAATTCTTTGAGAATATTTTGAAATATTTTTGAATCTTTTAAAATTTCTTTCAAAATTTAAAAATAGATGTTGAATTCTAATTAAACTATTTGACTTGAATTCTAATTTGATTCAAATAAATAAATTTTATTAAATTCTAATTTGACTAGAATTAAAATTTAAATCCATTTTCAATTGAACTTTCTTTAGAATATAATCTATTTATTGCAAATTGTTATTTTGATTAAAATTAATTCATATTTCTATTGTGAAATGTAATACAACAAGTCTAGTAAGTTTTAGAATTTTTTTGGTTGCTTCTTTTGATAATTTTGATAATATGACTTTTCTAAGAATACTTTTGAAAAATTCTCATTCTCCTTTTGAATTTCATTAGAATTCTAAATTTTGAATCAAAATTACTCAAAACTCTAAATTACATTTTGAACTCTAAAATATTTCATTCAAAGTTCCAAACTATATATTTAGATCTAATTTTTTCAATATTTGACTTTGAAATTATAAACTATTCAAGTATTACACTTTTTTTGATGGTGAAATGGAAGAATTACATTATTGACATTTAGTGAGTCTAGAAGGTGGAGAGCTCACATTTACAATGAAGTCCATGGTCTGACATGAATCTTCTAAGGGTGTAATAGGGTATGGGACAATTTGAAAATGAGAGCTTGACAGCTTATTGTCCAAACATACAAATTTTATTCAATGTAGAACTTCAATCTCATTTTGACATAGTAGAAAATATTTTTCCAAAAAACTTTGAACTAAGATGAGTTGAAAAGTAAAAAAATTGTTTGTACTTTTGAGCCTTCTAAAATAATTTATGAACAAAATTTAGAGAGGATGTTTGAAAATGTCAAAGAAAATATCCTTTTCAACCCCTTTCTAAATTTTGTCTATAACTTTTTATTGGAGCCTCAAAATTTCAAGTGGATTTTTGGAGATGAAATCTAGCTTGGTTTTCCAACTTTTTTTTAATTTAAAGTTTTTTGAAAAATTTGTTTAACTATGCCAAATTTAGATTTGAAGTTCTACATTGAACAAAATTCTTACTTTTGACTTAACTATGAGCAATTGAGCTTGTACTAATACTAATTTACATATCTCACATGGGTTGTTTTATCTCCTACCACCCCATTTATATAAACTATAAAAACCTTGTCTTTACATCTTACTACATCTACAATTAGTGGCTTTTGAATGTATGTGATAGAAGAGGTAGACAACTATTTATAATTTTTTTGGTCTTAATGCTAAATTTTTCAAATAAAATATTTTAAAGTATTAAAGTTTATTTTGGACTTAATTCAATATCAACACTAAAATGCTAAACTTGCTATCCAATTTATGGTATGACAATACCTCACTACTATGACACTACTATAATTTCTCAATATATCAATTCTCATGCATGTAAGTAAGTTTGGGAAAAAACCAAGAACAGTGTGATCAGAAGGTTCTACCTTGGGTAAACAACAACATTATTTAGTTACCTGATAGTGGGTGGAGGGAAAATTTATCAAAAAAATTTAAATAAAAATAAATAGTGGGGGAATTGATAAAGATGATTTCATTTTAGGAAGTGAATATTGGAACTATTTACATTAGTTGGTCATAAGTTGTTGCTGAAAAATCAGTGAATTTAAAAAAAAAAATGTATGGTTGTAAAATTTTATGTTGTTTTATAAACATTATAGACTAGTATCTTCATTAGATTTTAAAAAATAGAACGTAGACATAGAATTTAATCTAAATTTGTAGAGAACATCAAACAAAAATAAACAATTAGTCTACAATTTAGTGAGATTAAAAAATTATAAAAAAAAACATAACAAAGCTAGAAAGAACAACAAACAAGATATATATGCATCATAAAGTCGATAAAATATAAGAAAAATTGTATATAATTGATACAAAACATATGAAAATGGGTTTAGGGAGATGTTGAATTTGCACCGAGTATGTCTTGTATGGATAAGTTGTCCAACTTTAACTTATAGATTAACCACTACACTTTTACAATTAATGAAGTAACAAATAATCATCTTGTTCAAGAATCGATTTTGAGGTGACCTCTTGTTTTTCTATGAATGTGGAGCCTTAATGCAAAACACAAAAAATTGTATAGAAGATTCCATCTTTCTTGAAAGACCAATCTCTTTCTAAGGTTAGCCTTCATATATGTTGAGATAATTGTGAAAAAAATGAAAACTCCAACTACCTCAAACAACATGATAGTTATGAAGTTTTCAAAGAATTGTTTCTTCTTGACCAAGAATCTTAGCTATGCCACCACATTGCAAAAACATATTCTAGGACATAGGAATCTGGTGAATATGTCCTAGAAAATACATTGTTGGACGTTTTAATTTGTAGAAAATAGGAAAAACAATTTTCAAAGAAACTAAAAATTGTCCATTTGGAAGGACTTCTTTGTGATGAGACTTGACAAAAAAAATTAGTCAAAACCATCACTAATGTTTTGAAGTGCATGCGCAAAGGAGGCCAAAAAAAGCCTATTTGTATGAATGTGGAGGACATAAAATAATTTATTTCTAAAGACCATTCGGTAGAGACATATCCGCCTACTATAGGAATATGCTATAGAAATTTCTGAAAATCATTAAATTGAATTGCTCAATAGAATAAAAAACCACTAAACCTAATTTTGTGACAAATTAACAAAATTGACTTTTAAATATAAAATGTTTTTATAAAATTTCTCAAAAATAAGGGATACTATTACAATCAAAAACTCTAGAAACAAATTTTTTGTTTTTGGCATTGGGTTTAAAATTCAAAAGTTATAGCTTGGACAAAAACCGGTTTTGAAAATCGCTACCAAAAACGGTCGGTGTTTCTTGCAATGACCTTGTTATTTCCAATAGCCTCCCTTGCTCCAAAACCCTTTCCTATTGCACATTTGGTTTCAAAGATGTCTAGTTAGTCATTAAATTGGTCTTCTAGTTGATATGGTGCATATTTTCTATGAGTATGTGGATCACTTGTTGTCCGTAAGAATCATCTAACCATGGTTGCTAAAATATTTCCTTTGGTGAAGTTGATCTTTGAAGATTATAAACGAAAGATTGATTCAAGATATTTTATTGCATATCAAAATTGGCTTGTTAATGTTGTATGGCTCTTTGTTACAAAAGTTTGGTGGCTATGTGATAAGTTCAAGAGGTCTATCTCTACATTTGGTTGTTAACTCATAATAGACATGAGAGTACATGAGTTGAATTAGATGGTAGAGTCTCCACTAGTCTCTTTGATGGTACTATTAGGGTTTTGGGAAGTAGTAGCACCAACAACTCTTGTTCTAGTACGACAATTGAAATCTATTGGAAGTAGTTTTTTGATAGCCCTAATGAGTGGTGAGATAATAGAATGAGACAAAAAATCCTAGGGCCCCAAACTTTAAACATAAAGTTATTTAAAAGGCTTTGTGGATTGATAATTGACAAACTTCGAAAGGGATGCAAGCTAAGTTTTAGAGTTAGAATTGTTGGGCTATAGTAAGAAGAACTACCTACGTTTTGTTGATTCATTGAAATTTGAGCTTTTACATGGTAAGGATTTGAATGTTTGATGAGGAAATCACCTTGTTGTATCTTGGTTGGTAAGTGATTCACCTGTATTGTTCTAGCCTTTGAAGATTTATGTATAAAGTGATTATGGATATTTATGTGCTTTATTCTTGCATGTAATATTATATTTTTTACAAGTTTGATATATAAATTATTGTCACTTAGAAGAGGGTTGAGTTTGCTTATGTTCAGTCTTAATTCATGAAGTACTTATCAAAAGTATAAAATATCTTTTGGCTACATCTATGAGAATTCTATACTCAATTTTGGTACTAATAACGAGATAGTTGGTTGCATTTTATTGCTTTGAAAATTGCTAGTATCTCCAAGCTTGTATACGATTCTTGAAATTGAACCTCTTGAGTCAATATCTCTTCCCCATTCTACAATTTGCTTGGAATTGAAAGGTTTGGATTCTTACATGTATCATGATACAAAACTAATGGCATAATATATATCTAATTGAATGTTTGCCAAATATATCAAGTTGCCTACAAGAGAACAATAGTTCATAGAATCAGTCCATCCAATTCCCATGTTCATTTGAAGCTGCATTTTTAGATCAATTGACAATTGTATAAGAATGCAATCCTATAGCCCCAACTTGTCAAGAAGCTTGGGTATGTATCCTTTTTAATTAATAAAGATGTTGTTTTTTGTCAATGAATCTCAACTCCAAAATAATTACTTGCCTTTTCAAAATCCATCATTCCAAATTTTTTATGTAGATTGTGTTTAACTCTTGTAATTTCTTGTCAATCATCTCTTATGATTAGTAGGTTGTCACTCTACATACAAGATCAGAATTGTTAGTTTGCCATTTTTCTCATGCAAAGGTATAATTTGGGTCATTCTTGCTTCAAGTAAATTTTTGTTCATAGAGCCATAAGTTTATAGAGCATACCATGCCTTTAAGGATTGTTTCAATCTGTAGAGAGCTTTGTTAATTTTGTAGATTTTTGCTACATCTCTTGCTTCAAAAAATCTTCTAGCTAGATTAGTAGAATTTCTATTATTATATTTTCATTGATTGTGTTGTTAAAAAAAGTGGTGATAACATCCATTTGGAATAATGGCCAATTACATTTGGCAACCATTGCTAAAATTATATGAATGGTTATCCATCTCACAATTGGGGCAAAAATATCATGATAATCAATGCCTTTTTTAAGCGTTACAATTTTGGATTTGAGCTTGTTGATTCTTCCATTCATATTTTTCTTAACTTTGGAAAGCCATTTTGTTGTTATAGGACTCCTATTGCTATGGCAATCTATAATTTCTTATGTTTGAATCTTCAAAATATATTGATCTCATTTTTATGAAGGCTTTCCACTCTCTCTATTGGTTTGTTATTTGGAAGTCAATATGTTCTTCTAGTAGTTATGAGATAAGAGTCTAGAAATATTGCAATTTGACAAATGGTATTCTATTTCAACTAAGATACCTTTATACAACTAGTCTAGCTTGTCAATCTATAAGAAAAAGTCTATAGGGGCTTTTGGTAGAAGTAGGTAGTTTTAATGAATGTTTTAAATTAGATGGACAAGTGAGCTAATTTCATCTTCTTGTATTCTGATCAACGTCTATTTTGGGTTCTTGAAAATCAGAGTATTTGGTGGTTGTTCTAGGTGAGCTTTCTAAGAGGTTGTTCTTGAAAAATTTGAAAATTCTTTAGATTGGTTCCAAAATATCTTAATATTAAAATATAGATAATGATAACCCACATTGGTTTCAACAAAAATCACGTCCCTACTAATAGTGATCTTTTTTCTAATATAATCATACAACTTATAGGCTTTTGCTTCACTATTAAAACCAAGAATAAGCATTTTTGCATATTGTTGTTAAGTTTTCTACAATTCTCTTTAGGCACATCTAGGTAAGCAATTGAGCTGGAAATCTTCAAGTTGGAGAATTTGGGTTTTACACTTGTATATTTGGCCTCTAGAGTTTCCTCAAAATTTGTTCTAGTAGGACTTCGGTTAATCAAAAAATTTGCATGAGATATAACCTCTTACCATAAGTAAATAAGAAGATGGTAGTTGTATGAGATGCTTCATGCGCATTCCATTATGGTGCAAATCCATCTCTCCAAAACACCATTTTGCTATGGTGTATTAACATGAGTAAGTTTTTGACAAATATTGTTGTTCATACACAAGTTCATAAATTTGTCTAATATATATTCATTGCCTCGGTCTAAACAAAATATTTAAATTTTGTCACTTGTTTTGGCTTCAATTTTCTTTGTGAAGTTATAAAACTTGGAGATTGTTTTGCTTTTGTTCTTCAAAAAATAAGTTCAACTTTTACGAGAGAAATTGTCAATGAATTCTAAGATACAATAGGATCCTCCCAATGGCGGTTGTTGCATTGGTCCTATAAGATCAAAGTCAATGTGTTCACTTGGTTTAATAATCTTGTAGCAAATTTCTTTAAAAAATGTTCCTTGTCTTGTCAGCTAGCAAGGGACGATGACATACTTTCTTCTCCAAATTAATATTGGAAAGACCAACTATGCTTGTTGGTCTCAATAAATCGTTTAGTCCTACAAAACTTAAGTGGCCCAAGTGATGGTGCCATAATATTGCAGTATTCCTGCATTCCATAATCAAAGCAATTATTTAATTCTTAAAATAGTAAAGGCCATTTGATGGGTTTCTCTATCCCAAAACAATAATACAATCTTGATAATCCATAATTCATCATTGTTGATTTGAAAAAACAACTCTAAATATGACCAAAATCACTAATGGGCTATTGTCACCAATAGACTTTAAGTTCTTTTTCATACTTGAAGGACATATTTAACAAACTTTAATTTTATCTCTTTGGATTCAAATTTTTCAGAGAATCTTTTTGTATGATAAGATTTACTACTTCCGATTTTGATCTCATTGATCTTTACATTAGAGGAGCTAGAAAGATGATCTAGTTTCTCATAATTAACCTTTAAAGGACCCAAGTGTGTTTTTTGGCAACATAGAAATTTTAGGCAGCTCACTATGAATGGAGTTTTTAGTTTTAATTTTTAAAATTTTCATACAACATGTGGTCAAGGAGTAGCTTTGAGGTCCAAAAATTTTCATAGCTTTTGACTTGGGTAGCTTGAGCAAATTAAAAAAAATCATTTTTTTCAGAAATAAAAATTAAAAATTGATTTTTTAGATTTTTATATATGAGGAAAGCTTTGAATCATTCTATTTTGATTAATGAGATGAAAGTTATGAGGAGTTTTAGTTTGTGGAGAGTTACAAAATCTCTACTCTAAATGAAACTTTGAAGTTCTTTATTTAACTTAATTTTCAATATTTTTGGAAGAAAATAACATTGAGTTTTGATTATTTATTACAACAATACAACCATTGGAATTGACATTTTTCAATTGTATAACTCAACTCATAACAATTTAGTATTTTGAATCATTCTCTATATTTTTTTGTTTACTATTTATTTCTTATATGTTGTATAATTTTAGATGTTCTAAAAGTTTTCAAGCATATAGTCAATTTGCTTTGAAGAATGAGTCCAAAAAGTAACCACCATTTTGGACATTTTTTCATACAAATGTGAGTTTGTGAAGTGTAACTACCTAATTTTTGCAAGGCCTATATTACATCCCTATCTCCTTGGGATGTCTGAAGTGCCTTAATGAGTAGGGGACCTTGGAGGTGACTTCCCAAGTCTTGCAAAAGTTTAAGGAAGAAATGAGAGACTCAAGCAAATAGGGTGCAATAACGCCTTGATTTAGAAGAGCATGGTAAAGTATCTTATGTGCTTGGATTGCTCTTGAATAGATGCTTCTAATCATCTGAAGAATGTATAATATAGATTATAGAGTAATTGGCTAGAAGTTATGACTGTTCAAAGTTGGTGGTGTCCTCGTGACGTTGAAACACTTAAGGGCTAGGAGTGAGAGTTTCCCAATGAATTATTCATGAAAATATGTCATGTAGTACATCATTGGAAAGCTAAAAATACAAGAAAGCTAGAATAACAAACAATATAAGGTTCTAAACTACAAGCCCAAAGTTATGGCCAAGAAAAGGGATGTGGTGAAGGAGTAATGTTGCTCTTAGTGAATCCAAATCTCTGAAGGGCCATAACTTTGTGAGAACTTGTCCAAATGAGACAAGTAAGTAGTCTATTGCCATCTACTTGTTGCACAAATATCCAAAATAGGCTCACATGTGGGATTTAGCGCTCTTGGCTGCAAAATTATGCCATTTGAAAGTTCAAGAGTTCAAATGGGGTCATAACTTGGTGAGTGATCTTTCAAAATCAAGGTGGATTTTAGAAGTTCCTTCAATCTACAAGGGGGGATCTATTGAATTCTACAGAGAGAGAGTACTATATGGAGGGGTTGGTTTCCCTTTTTACTCCCTTTTAGAGCCTTAGTGAGTCTCAGTGACTCAAAGTTGGTGATGTAAATTTACCACCGAATCTAAGACACCATGAAATACTTGTGTGTGTCTTCTGGCACTAGTTGGATGGAATCCTTCTCTTTACTAGGCCATTTCCAATGTGTTCCAAGTTGTAAATCTTGATTAGTGACAATGTGAAAGTAGTAAATACACAATAGGCCTAGTATGGAGTGAAGCAACATTCAAAGGCGGTTAGCACTGGTGGGAAGTAGTTCCTCCACTGAATGTTTGAACATCAATGGAAATTCTGCCTCATGTCACCAAGTATCATGTATAGAATATGTCTTAGCAGTCATGGAGACTGAGATTTAGTAATATGAGTTGAAAATGGGAACTAATACTATAGATGTGTGACTTGTGCAGTGTTAGTTAATTGTGATCCAAGTGATATTGATAGTGAAGCGTAATGAGCCCATTAAATTGTGAAGGACCTCTAAAGGTTGTTTGGAGTTGTAAGGTGTTACTAGGATCGCAATAGCTCCAAAAATATATTTTTTTCAATTCAAACGTTAATATTTTGCAATCTATATAGTACAATTTTAAAAAATATATATTTCACATTTTTTAAAACCAATATACTACAAGATCCTATAGTTATATGTCTGCAAAAATGTTTTTTTTTCTAAAATTTGGTATTTGTATTAGAAATGGCAGTTTTGGAGTGGTTTTGGTAAAAATATGCAATCATGATTTTCACAAGATCATCAGATAGGAGAAGAAGTCTATAGGCTAACACATTTTTTTCTTCAATTGGTCTTTGACTAGTGCCTCTCCATCTATTGTAGTTGCCTCATTGGAAATATAATAGATATCAATTTTATTTCTATTATGGCCCACTAGGTCTTGGCTCTCAATACAACTGTCCATTATGAAAGAATTCAAGCCTTAAAAGGGCCATTGAAAAAAGGTTCCCCAAGTTGTAAAAAAAGTGCAATGTTGATTAAATAATTAATTTGTTGATTAATGTTGATTAATGTTGATTAAATAATTAAAAATTAAAAATTAAAAACAAAATAATAATAAATAATAACAAATAGTAAAAAATTAAAACTAAAATTTAAAAATACTTAAAACTATTTAAAAACATTTAAAATAATTTTTTTGAGTAAAAATAATAAAAATAATAAAAAAACCCTCAATCTAATGTGGCACTAGTAGTACCACATGTCCACATCAAATTGTCAAAGTTTTGTAATTTTAGATTTAATTTTTAAATTAGATTCTAAAAAATATTTTTGATATTTAAAAAAAACACTTATTAAAATTGTCCTATGCCATCTAGGCCCTTCCATTTGCTGAATTTATTTAGTTATTTATTATTTTGTTTTTTATTTTTTCAGTCAGCATTCTGTATTATTAGAGAATTAGTGACCCTTTTTAGGGCTTAAATTTCTTGTAATGATTTTGAATACCCACATAATAATTGGACAAACCTTTTAATTTGTCCCCCTCTTTAAATGCAACATTTGAGTTTTCTAAGAGTTTCTTACAAACGTATTTTTGTAAGTCAAGAATAGAGCTTCACTATGCCTAAGTCTCATCAATCTCTGTATTTCTTTAAGTTTTGAAGTTGCTAAGTTTTTACACTCTGATACCATGTTAAAATTGTGCGCTCAATACAAATTGTTTGCCAAAACATGATAAATGGACATTTAGTAATGTCAATATATACATGTATAAGGTTCAATTACTACAATTTCTAGCTATTTTTCTTTGTTAGAATTTCTAATTGAATGAATGAATTTATAAAACAGCTATTGTAGATGAATTGGATTGATAGTATTGTTCCAACATTGGAAACTATTCATAAGTTTTGAAGGTTGGGTCCTAGTTCAAGAGGCTTGAATTTGTTAGCACTCTAAGCTTTGATTCATTCCAACTTGTGGTGTTTCACAGAAAGCCCTACAAAACAATAGTACAAAAAACTAAGAAAGCAGGAAGAGCATACAAGGGTAGTGTTTGTATTCAAGTTGTTGCAAAGAAGCTCCTCCACAATATATTCTAAACCTATTACAATGGTGTGGGATTGCAACTAACTAGTCACTACCCTTAATTTGAGATACCCAATTTGTGATGACATCCTTAATTCCTCCTAAAAAACACCTCAAAGGGTCCTTGTCTCACCCTACACCATCATTGTGATCACGTGAAGCCTTTTTCAATGCTTAGACTCTCACCACATTGCCAAAGGTGCACCTACAAGCTCCAAAACAACAACTCAATCATGCAAACTACATATACAACATCATCACCATTGGAAAAGAAGTAGAATTCAAAAAGCTAATGCAAAAGCTAATCCACTTCTATAAAATTTTGTCTTAAGAACACGCTACGGTCTGACTAGTTGGACTCTACATTCCCAAACCTCAACCGCGTTGTGTAGTGTGAATTCAAATCTAGATAGGATTTGGACTCTTGATTCTAAAACCAAAGTCAAGGCGGAGTCGATTCATAGTCTCTGTGAGACTGTGACTCTATTCAAAAGACAAAGTTAACATACAAATTAAAATACATTTTCATTAACAAAAGGGGAACCATTAAATTTTCTAAACAGAAGGAAAATCGAAGGACAAAGCCATTAAACAAATTAAAACATGATTTTCTAAACAAAAAAGGGATCCAAAGGATAGAGGCAACAAACATATTAAAACATATTTTCTTAACCCCTAAAGGACCGTTTGTCCTCTTGGAGAACAATTTGGGTCTGGGTAGGTTCTTATTGTCTCAATTTGTAGTGACTTTTTTTGAGATTTTTTGAGGTTGTGTGGTTTGCTAAGAGCTACGTGGACATTTAATTATTTTTTTTCAATTAGTTGCTAGATGGAAAAGTTATGGACGATTTTTGGCAAAATTACAATTTAGGGGCAAGCTGGACAGCAAAAATTGCTTTGACTTCAAAGTGGGCAACAAACTTGGCTTGGAAACTTAGGCAACAGGTCCCCTCCCCCCATACATCCATAAAAACATCTACATAGGGAATTATAATGAGCTTTAGTATTGGGTACCAAGGTCATGGTAGGAGGTTTATGGTGTACTTAAACCAAACAAACAAAACAACAAAGAAATGTTAAGATGATTTGCCAAGAATCTTAACCTTTAAAGTCCTATTGTCCCTTCAAGGGACAAAATGGATTTTGGGCAAGCTTCTATGGTTTCAATATTTATTGTAACTTTCTAAATCTTTTTAAGAAGATAGGAAATTACATTAGCTTTCTAAAAATATAATTTTTATTTCAATTAGAGCCTAGGAACAAAAGTAATGGAACAAAAAGAACACTATATTCATTAAAATGAGAGATTTCCAAATAATTGAGAGATTAAAAAATCACAATTGTTTATAAATACATGAAAATTGGAGCATGGTAAGAGAGTGAAAAGCAATACACTTATACAAACAACACAAATGTAGGTGCAAGTTCCTTTCAAAACCAATGCATTTTATAGGAAATAGCCATCACATATACAAATATAAATGTGTACACTATAGGATGACAAGATCTCAAGACACAACTACTATACAATAGATTCAGTCGTAGCGCTATACATGGTTCTAGAAGCATCACCACCCCTAGCAAGTAAACATCCAAAAATTACATTTGGATTCTAGACTTTACAATAGCCTTTTATAAGGAACCCAAAATGTTATCATGGTCAACAATTATTGATGTTCAACTCTACATCTACATTGTATCGGATGATGTAGCTCATGCTCCGTAATAAGCATAATGTGCTTTACTACTGTGACATACTCTTCAACTTCTCATATGCCTTCAATATTTCCGGTCCTCTACTGTACCCAGTACAAATTGCGGATCGCTCTCGAATGATGTCCCACCTTTGCTTCTCCAAGGACCTTTCTTTCGCTGCATCCCATAAACAACGGCTCCCTTCTAGTTGGGACTCTCCACTAAGACTTGAGCGTTGACGTTTTGGAACATTCAAGTATCTACGTCTGTGAATTGGAGGTAGTGGAACCTCCGGTGTGGTCACCTCTGCAATATACATGGAAGAGCTCCGAAATCGCTTCATTTGGACACCTTCCGTCAATGGAGGAAGGCGGGGAAGAGAGGAAGCAATATCTGGACGCACTTGGAACACTATATTCATTAAAATGAGAGTTTTCCAAGTAAATGAGAGGTTCTAAATACATAGTTTTCTTTAAACATAGGTGATTTTGTTCTATACGGAGAGAGAAAAGCAATGCATCATTAGAAAAGAGTGTAAATATTGCAAGTCCATTATGAGAAGAATGGAATTTATTGATAATATCCATGAAATATACAAGTAATAGGGTGTACACTATGTAATGACACTGAGAACTATATATACTGGATACTATTGATAGCGTAGTACATTGTGCTTGGAGATTGAGCTGGAGGCATCACCACCACTGCAGGTAGATTGTGACAAAGGAAATGGCTACGGCATGCAAAGAATGCAAGATTTATGACAACAATGTCTTAGAACCGACTAAGCCCGAAAATTATAGAATCGAATACTAGCTGTTCCCCCAATTCAGCCAATTCGTGGTAGAAGGGAAAGCAAACATTACATAACCTTAACTCTCAGCTACTCTTCGAATGTACTCTCACACACCACAATGTCCAAAAAGCAATGTATGAGTGTATGTTCAAAGAATAGCTGAGAGTAAAGGTTATATAATGTTTTCTTTCTCTTCTACCACGAATTGGCTCAACTATGCACATAGTCGGGTCTAAGACATCGTTGTCACCTATAGTGCATCCTGACTATGAGGTCCAGGATTGTCAAAGCCTAGAAATTGTAGAATCCAATACCAGATGTTCCCCCAAGAAATATCCTCAAACATTGCACTCCTCATGATTCTAACTCTACATACTATGACTGCGTCCTACTCTTCAGTACCTCTATTGCCTTTAATATTTTTGGCCTTCGACTATATCCATTACTAGCAACAAATCTTTGCCGGGCACTCTCTCGCCGTTGTATCTTCAAGGACCTCCGCTCCCAGGCATCCCACGATCCACTGCTACAATGAAGAGCAGGCAATTCAACATGTATTTTACATTGTCGTTTCACAATATCCAAAGAAGATAGACGAGATAGAGTGCCTTTAGCTACTGCAGGCTACTTCACCAATTCTATAGTCTTTATGCCTCCAGAAGTGTTGTCCAACATCGCAACAGAAGAAGGCATTGAATCCTGCACCTGCAAAAATCAGTAGAATCAGACATTTGTAACCTACATAGTCTACAATGCAAAACTTTAAGCGAACAGACCGCATTCAGTTGTTGATTACACACCTCGACAACGGCCAGGACAGCCACTTCATCATCATAAAGCTTTCTTTGCGTTTCTAGATTCACTCCAGACCGATCCCGTGGAGTTGTCGAATGGGACTTCAGAGGAGATGGAGAGTGCATTAATGCAGGGCGCTTTCCTCCATTGGGAGGACTATCAACAACGCCATCATCTATATCCATCATAGAGAAATCCATTGTGGACTGTGCAGTAGCCGCCGAGTACATGACATGCCGAATTACAGGTGCCATAGCATTCCTAACCTCCTGGGTACAACACAAAGATATTCACTGCAAATGAATAAAGTATTGTATTTGTTTAGGCGTAGTCTTCCAATACAGCGAAGGCGACCACAAAATCCATGAGATTCTACAAACTTCGTGGTGCGGGAGGCGGACAAGGACGGAAGAAGATGTCTTCTACGCTAAGCTCCTCGCGTTTCATTGCGGTTTTCTTCTTCTAAGGGACGGCACGTCCGAAATCATCCACTTTCCGCTCACTATGAAGTGTATTGGAGACTGCATGCGCCCTCTGCAGTTCCTTGTACTTGGATTGGTCGAGATCATGCATGAGGTGGATCCCCCCCATAGCATTGTCTCTCCGAAAAGGAAACAGTTCCCAAAGCTTCTCTACATGCAGTCTCTTAATCCAAGGTAGAAGTTCACGTACGAGGACCATGTCTCTCGGCCCCTGACCTTCGAACGACCACGTATCTAGGAACACTACGTTTGTGGGGTCATTCAAGAAGTGTTTCTCGGGCTTGTCGTCCACTATTACAGTGTTGTCCTTAGTGAATATGGAGCCCCTCAGTTTGTACAATCTTTTCAATGGCTTTAAATATAGATCTTTGCAGGATCCCGTCAATCTGTAGTTTTGTAGCGTCCTATCTCTGTCTCTACATTTCATAATGACACATTGTTCTCGGCCTAGGACACCGTAGGGGGGGGGGTTAGTTCGTAGAAGAAGAATTCAGCGATGAGCTTGGCGTAGGATTGGTCCATGGAGCTCCAGACCACGACGTTTGCGATGGATGTCAACTCCCGCAAGAACCTTCTGATATGAGGTCTAGGAGTGACCCTATGCAATTCCATGACATCGTGGACGGCCTCACGGACTACCTCTCCAGGATAGCATAATCTTCTTTCTCTTATGTGATATCTTATATCATCACACACGCACAATAGACCATTCAGATCTAGAACGACATTGAGCCATTTCTTAGTGAATTTGGACATGCATGGTCTAAGGATTTGGACTTTCGCCTCACAGTCAGCAACAATTCCCTCTGTGGCACCCTGCTCATAAGGAACAGAGACACAGAGAAAATTAAATGGGTACAAATTCGAAATCAACGGCAGCACCGAAGCCGCGTATAGGAGACCATGAAATACATCGGGGAGGTCAAGAAAAACAAGGGCTTTCAACCAGTGTCAGTCACAGCGACCACGACAGTGAAACGTACATGACAAAGCACATACCGCAATATCAACCGAAGGATCTGGGTGGGAGCATTCTGGATCCTCTCTTTCACTACTCGGAGCAATATCACCCATCACCTGAGTGTCATCAGGAAGGGCTTCGAGCACCTGAGCGTCTTCGGGAACGGCATCGGGGACCTGAGCGTCGTCGGTAACAAATTCGAGCACCTCAACGTTGTGGCCAGGAAGACCATCATCCTCGAATCTCACTTCCGTAGGACATGGCAGACATGCCTCAAGTGGAGGTTCACCATTGGGAGCCACAACCTGTTCATTGACATGCCCAAGGAATTCTTCCACCAACGAGTTTGGAGCATCGTAGAGAGGAACATCATTGATACATTTCAAACCCGCGACTGCAACATTCAAGCCAGACAATGCTTTGTGAGAGAAAAAATATATTACAATAGCTCTCTGAATGAGAAAATGTTACATTACATACAATGGACTAAGAAAATTGAACCTATCTGCTAGTCGCTACCCTACACTGTCTAAAAGAACTTGGAAGAATTTCAACTCGTAGCGAGTTGAAATGAAGGCTGAGGGAGTCACAGGGAACAACCTGGAGGCATACTAGTCACAGGGCCCTGTGACTGTTGGCCTTCTATTCCATCCGCGGTTCCTTGCTCATCTTCTAATTGAGTGGCAGAATCTGGTGCAGCGTCGACATTTGCATCTCCCTGTGTTCTAGCATCCATCACCACCAAGTCCCGCTCAATCGGTGCAGAGCTGGTTGACGCATGCGCCATCAAATTCTCGGACATGGTCAATACAGATGGGATGACTGGAGACGAAGCCCCCGCTTGCCTAGCACTATCCGCTGAGCCATGTGCTTGATTTGCGATCATGAGTTGGGGAGACATAGCATCCGGGTCCAGCATCATCATCGGTCTTGCGGACATCATTTTGCTGACGACCTCAGGCAAGGCATCGATAAGTTGAGCGATTAGTTGATTGCTTTCTTGCCGAGCCCGCTTGTTTTCCGCCCTCATCTCCTCTCGCTCTTCCCGCCGTTTCCTTTCCTCCGATTCATTATTCTTTTGGATAATATCCAAGATCCATTGTTGACTAACCGGAGCATCAGACGGTGGCGGATGCGCTTTCCTCTTCTGGGAGAGGCGAGTACGCGAGATCGGCGTGTGAAGTTCTTGGGCTGATGAACTAGATGATCCCCTCATGTCACTGGTTTCAAGATTCAACGCCGCTGCACCAGGCCTGTCAGCGCTCAATTCCAATGCACTGTCGACAGGGTCGACCCATTGTGCCTCCTCGTCGTCGTCTACAAGGTCAATCTAATCATCTCCCCGAGACTGATCAAGAATCCTTTGTTGGTATTGTCGCGCAGATTCCTTCCCCTTTCTCGAGGTTGACGCTTCTTTGCCCCGAGTAGATGGCGTAGGCCTTTCATTCCTTCCATCGAAGTCCTGGTCGTCTAGAAAATACACGGACTCAAGGAAATCATCCTTGTCCATGTTCTCAAAATCGACGCACAAGGAGAGGAACTCATTCTTCTTCTTGCTATCACCAACAGCATAGTGATCCAACGATAGCATTTGTATACAACATACAAGACTGTAGTCAGCACAACAATTTCCACTCGACTCGAGTTAAACTCGATTCAAAATTGCTGGCACACATAATGATAAGAACATGATTTCGTGCACACGCACTTACCCACGCAGCACATGTGAGCTTTCCTCCCGCGAAATACGACAACACAACATCCCTCGGGCAAACAAACAGGTCCAGTACATTTAAATAGAACTCCATTCGAAGTTCTATGTCGTAGATCCTGTACTCGACCTCCACTGTTTGCCGCTTAGCGTTGTAATGCGATTTCGGTGGTACCAAAAATGATCGAGGAATTTGGCGGTTCTTCAAGGCCGCCCCATTCTTCAGAAGGAAGAGTAGCTGAATAGGATCCCTCACGCGACTGCTCCTCTCAGGAATGTCGCCTATCCTTTCGAAGTTGGACGGTTGATAGTCGGCATAGTGCACGGAATAATGTGTTCCGAATATCGACGTCCTGATGAATCCGCGGAGTTCCAATTCCACGTCCTTGTCTCCTGCAATCCAGAGATACACCTGTGGATCGGTGAGGTCGTTCTTTGGATCTTCTTCGAGAATTCCCATGAATTTCTCAAAGAATGAAGAGTCCTGTGTGCATGAACCCCTATTGATGACGCCGGGGATGTTCCTGAAGTCGATGATCGCCATCTTGATCTTCGACTGCACTTCCTCATCCCAGACATTCGCATCCCAGTGGCCGAGCTCGTCGTCCTTCGTTTCGTAGGGCCGGAAAAAGGCGCTTGCTTGCGGCTTTATGAACTTCCCCTTGCTCTCCAAGAAGACCTTGAAGAACTCCTTGGCCATAGGAGACAGCTCATCGATTGTCTTCTTCTTGTTCGATGGCATCTTCATTTGAGTGAAGAATGTCTCCCCAGGCCCTGTGAGCAGCGTGTTCATCGTGGCCTTGGTGACGTTATAATCACGCTTGAAATCCTTCCACGCTTTCCTCCTGGAGTTGCCGTCGTTGTCAAATAGCCGGAGCCTCGAGTCAAAGTGGTGAAGCTGAATCCTCACAACGGCTTTCCTCTTCGTTCGCTCCAGCCAGTCCTTTGCAGTGTAGCAATTAGGGAGGACTGACTTTGGCGCCTTCATGACAACTTTCGGGTGACCGTGCGCCCGATACTTCGTCCTGAAAAGGAGATGCAAGGCAAGCCTCCTCAAGTCATTCTCAGTTACGTTTCCAATCCATTTGAAAAACTCCCGAGATATGACTCCGTCCTTGTCCAGGTCCCAACCCTTGACGTCCTTGAACGCCATCAAGGAGTCGGGATCGATAAGACCCCCTTGGGACTGACTTGAAATGACCTCGGCCTAGAGGTCATAGACATCCTGTGACGCAGTTTGATCTCATTGTGAATGTCAATGTCTCTCTAGTTCTTCTTGCCGAGGTAGCCCTGGTTCTTCTTCACATCAATCATAGAAAACCTGAGCTTGATAGCGGTCTTGAACTCTTACAATTCATACATGTCATATTCAGTTTGTCAGTGAGTGATCTTAACTCGAGGCGAGTTAAATATGTAGAAACACAGACAAGGACGAAGAAATAAACGTTTTAACTCGGCTCGAGTTGAAGTTCATGAATTTACCGCAAACAGTCTCTGATTATAGCCGTCTGCCTTCGTCTTCTTCCCAGCAGTTATCATCTTCCCAAGCTCTGTGGGCTCTCTTGGTGGAGTTGGACTTCCCATACTTGTCCACACAGACCTTGATGCAAGAATATTGGTGGACCATGTTGGCATGAAGTTCTGAAAATGGTTCACCCGATTATAGTATGCCGAGATTTTCCTGATGATACTGTCGTCCTTGTTCCAAACCACAAAACAGTCCCACTTCTTGAACTTCGCCTTCTTGTCATCAGGAATTTGCTCCATCCCTTGCATTCGATGAGACACTGCCACGCAATGTTGGCCATTCACCATCCAGAACTTGGCGTCCTTGACATCTTCAAACCTTGCTGGCCTTGTCTTTACTCCTTGGGGATAGGCGCAGAGGGTCATCTTCTTGTTAGGGTCGGGCATGTTCACCAGGAAGTTCAACGCCCTTAGTACACCCTTTTCTTCCAACTCTCGAATGTTGAGATTTTGAGGCGGCTTCTCCAGCTGGTCTATGGAAATTTCAAACTTTTGACCGATCCCTTCGACGTACGATTCCGTGCATGTAGACCAATAATCGGAATACGATTTACACGCCACCTCGTAGTCGATATCCTTTACGTTTCCCCCTAGGTCCTGTGGAATGTCTACAATCTCGGATGACAAACTGCTTTCAGGTACTAGCGATGTCCTTCCTTTCAGAGTTCGGGGTTTTGGCGTAGTCGACGGAGACCCTGATGGATCTTCTCAACTGAATCGTTCGGTTTGTTTCAGACGTGTGTGGCTTCGACCAGTCTCTGGTGTTACAAACACGAGGGATCCATGTCTGGGCTGGTTGCTGTAATCCCTCGTAAGTGAGACTAGCTGCAGTCTATCACTCTTCCTTGCCAGCGATGTCTTCAAATTATCAAACCCGTGGATGAGTGAATTCACCCTCGATGCTAGTGTAACTGCCTGCAGAGGGCCTCCATCCTTGTTTTGCCACCTCTTCTCCTCTAGCTGCTTCTCGATAATCTTTTGCAGCGCTTGATAGTCTGTGTTTTCCAATGTCTTGTAGTACGCAGACACAGAGAAGGAACACTTCCGGCTATTGACGACGTAGGAGAATATGTACTCCTCCGTTTGGTTGGGGTCCACGATTTTACAGCAAATGAATAGCAAGCCATTTGGACCTGTCAGGACCTCCCGCACAGCCTCCGTTAGTGTTATGGGGAGGTTGTCTTCGACTTTCTTGTATTTGGTTCTGAATAACAGGTGTTTCGTCATGGGAACAAGGACAATAGTCCAGTACTCAACTTCATGGGGTTCCTGCCACTTTCAACATTCACCGAGCATGTCGGCGTCGCCGTACTCGTCTCGGTCTTCTTCAGAAATGGCAAACTGCTTCAGGTACACCTGCAAACCGGAAACCTGTGTGTCCATTCCTGCAATGGTATCACGCAGTTTCATCTGTTAACTCGACTCGAGTTAAAAATTATTTAGTCATAAATGTATTTTCAGGAGCATGACGGTTTGCTTGATATTCTGCGGGTGAAGTGTGTTATCGGTGGTACTCATTTATTTCGACGCCTACCGTTCGCAATGGTTTTAACTCGGGCCGAGTTAATGGTTCTATTTTGATAAGGTTTCAGTTGTTCTTGTCGTCCTAGGAAAATAATTTCTTTTACAAGTATGTTATCTATCGGATTGGATTATTTCCGGAGTTCTATATTTGGTCTTGTTATGTATGTGAATTCAGTATTTACTTACTATTTCACTCGAACCGAGTTAAATAGATTTGGTGACCGAGTTAACCAATGGAGGTTTGCCGCTGGTATTTAACTCGGCTCGAGTTAAACTTGTCGTCAGGATTCATTTGCGATATATTTCTAGGCTTTCTTCATCCACAGATTACATCGTGCATGGTCATTACAGTCAAGTCGTGTACAATTTTAACTCGAATCGAGTTAAAATCTAACGATGCTTTGAAAGAAAAGCTTCTGAATACCTAGTTATCGAGTTAAACTAGCATCGAGTTAAATTGCTTCGTGTTAAACGTACATCGTGATTGGTTTTAGGGTTTAGGATTTCTACTGGATTTACTTTGATGTGTGAATTGAATGGGTTCAAACAGTTGCACACAATGAGAATTGCAATGCCACAGAAACTATGAATTCAATGCCACAAATCTAAAAGGTCCTAAACTGAGTATGCAGATGCACAACAGGATTGGAATGAAAGAAGGATTGCAACAGAAGGAGGATTGCAATTCTAGACCAATTCTGTACGAGCTAGAAATTTTGCATATCTGCAAACTTCAGTTCTGTACGACTGACAAACAGGAACAGAAACCCGAACAAGCTCAGACACAACAACTCCCAAAAATCTGAAAGCAGAGCAGCAACGGAATCCCACAAACCCTAAACGCTGCGCCCTTTACTTTGCTCTGTGAATTGAATGGATCCAAACAGTTGCACACAATGAGAAATGCAAGGCCACAGAAACTATGTATTCCATACTACAAATCTAAAAGCTCAACAAGTGAGTATGCAGATGCACAGCATGATTACAATGACAAAAGGATTGCACAGCAGGATGCACAACAGGATGCACAGGATGCACAAGATGCACAGCAGGATTACAATGAAGGAGGATTGCAATGAAAGTAAAATTCAGTACAAGGTAGGAATTTTGCATACTAGGAACAGAAACCTGAAGAAGCTCAGATGCACGAACTCCAAAACATCCGAAAACAGAGTAGCAACGGAATCCCACAAACCCTAAACAACTACTCCCATGACGGCAGAGCTCTTTGCTGAATGGAAGAGAAAAAAAGCAGAGGCACACGAAGCCAAAATGGCTGCTAAGATAACTGAACGGGCTAGAGTTGACAGAAGGAGGTACAACTATTTAACGAGAAAATTACTTTCCGAAGCGCTGTGCCCCTAAAGAAGTAGAAAACGGAATCCAGCAAATCCTACACACTGCCTCTCCCCACGAGCTTCACACCCTAAATCCAAATCGGGAACTCACCAACTACTCACCACTCGCCGAAGCACCGAAGTACGCAAGCTGAAAACAAACCACTCGCCGAAACGCGCCAAGTAAACCACTCGCCGAAGCACGGAAACTGAAAAGAAGACTAGGGTAGGGTTCCAGCGCGCGGACAGGCTCGGGTTTTGGGGAGTTATGCAATTTGGGCCCTCCATTGGAATTGATCGTCCAGATTGATGATTGTTGTCTCCAACGAATTCAGCCTCTAAATTTGGCATTAATGACATGCTAGTTATGGTAAGGAAGTTGCTGATTTGGGTTTGGGGCATGATGATTTTTAATTTTTTTAATTAGTTTCTTTGACACAAACGGTAGGAGGTCCATACTTGGATTTTCTAAGGACCTAGAATTGAAATTAGGGTAGGTGATACATCTTCAAAATTTTTTCAATAAATTTTTCCTAAAAGACAAGTAGAATTCACATCTAATCCAAAATGTTTCATATTTTTGAGAGCTTTGTGTAATTAGTTATTCAATTTTGCAATTGAAATGGCATAGGGCTCCAAAATGGCTCACCTCCTAGAATGTACACTTTTGGTACATTACTAAGGACTATAAAAAAAACATGTACAAATAGTGTACATTTAAGAAGGTGGGCCATTTTAGTAAGAGTGCTATTTTAGGACCTCGTACCTTAGTACATTTCATCCTGAAATTGTCAATATCATAACTCTAAACCCCTCATGTATTTTGATAAATACATTTTGCATACTTCATATATCACATTTATTTATGGGATTCTTAATATTTCATTGATAGTCATCAATATTGAAAAGGTATGACAAAAATTACGATACGATTTCAAGATAGTGAAACAAATTATAAACTTTATCATCCCCACATTACTAATTATTCGATACACTCTCTATTCCTACTACAATGCGCTTGAAGATTCTTGAATGTTCTTTTCTTCGCATCTTAAGAGTACCTTTTTTTTATTGATTCTTACGAAATTTAATCATATAATACCAAATGTCCTCACTCTTTACAATTCCATCTTATAATTAATTTTTACTATTTGTGTGTATATATTAGGGTTCAAGTGAAATCTAAAATGAACTCATAAATGCCAAAAGCACGCAAATATGGTGTTTGCAAAACTTTGAAGTTAAATAAATCTTAACCAACTTAGTACTTTTAGTAGTTCATATTTTTGAATGTTCTTCTTGAAGTCTAGATTTACCTCCAAAAGTCCGATCTTGAAATTAAATGACATTGATTTTTCTATAAGAGATTTTGTGCAAGAGTACCCTGTGGAATCTTGACTTTCTTAAGTGTTAAGAGCTCTTAGAAATGAGCCTCAAATTATACAGTACATCTTGGAGAAAAAATCAGATTCTAAATTCATTTTAAAATGTTGTAGAGAGAATTTCGAGAAGTCGTAAATTCATTCGGGTTCTTCAAGTAAGGCAAATTAACCTCAAATTATTTTTGTCATGGAATTTTTAGATTTCACTTGCAAAAAAGACTTCAATTGTTTTTTTGCTATTTTAGCACCTTCATAATGAAACATTATAATCTTTCACTCCATAAGTGATATTGTTGTACTTTTTTTCACGTGAATTTCATGACTTTATATTGATTTGGACATTAAAGGACAGGGCAAGGTTCTTGACCCCATTTTCTTTATTTCACGTAGAAGGTCATTCAAAGTGACCACCAATATCATATTTTTTTGAATGCTTGAGTTTAGGATTGATTGCAACTTGGACAACATGTTTCCCATTTTTTTTCACATGAATGTCCACTATTATATAGTTTTGGACATTAAAGTACAAGGCAAGGTTCTGGCCTTCATTTTTTATTTCACATACAAGGTCATTCAAAGAGACCAACAATTGCCTACATCTGTGTCTAAATTCTTGAGTTTATAAGTGATTGTAAGTCGCACAATATGATTTTCTTTTTTTTAAAATGATTTATTCTATTGACGATATACTAGGGCTGGGATGCTATTGCAATATTTTCAAAATCAAATTATTCATGCTCAAAGTAGAATTCAAAAAGATCCTTCCAAAAATGTAAACTACCAAAAATAGCAATCAAGTAAGGGTTCAAATAACTTCAAAGTTCTTTACACACAATATTTTGAAAGAACATACTCAAAGTAGAATTCAAATTTTTTGAATACCATTATTTTTTTGTTTTGTTTTCACTCTTATTAATATTGTATTCATTCTTATTAATATTGTTTTCAAGATGCTCCATCCAGACATAGAGGATGGGCTTATTGTTAGAGAAGCTGGCACTCGCCATGGCATTGACAAAAACACCCCTTTGTCACAAGGATTATCTTCATCATGTGGTGCATACAATGTTCCAGAACTCCCAGTCTTTATTGATGACGACATAGGAGAAATTGATATTTCTAATACTGAAGAAGAGCCGATGGTCTTCAAAGACAAAGATCCCTAAGTGTGTGGGGTAGTTCGGCCTAATCCTCATGTTCTTTTTGAAGACCTATTGTCACTAGTAGATGAATATGATTTGCATGATCACCGGATAGCCGATCTTCAAGCCATTCGAGGGAAGTATAAGAGTATGGTAGCACAAGGGGTTGCCAATGTTGGAGCATTCATTAGTACTTGGTCGTTCCCTGAATTGCTTGGTGATAACAGTTTGATACGTCGCAAAGGATTCTTAGAACCAAAGTCCAGGAAAGTTCAAAAGTAGCATGTCATTGATACATGGTAGGTAAAGGTTTAGCCATTTAATTGTAGGTCTACAAGTATTATATGTCAACACTATTTAGAAAAAATGAAAGAATATGTTCTTTTGAAATTTTTGAGTAATTTAATGCTTTAGATTTCTTTATGATTTACATTCTTATAATCTAAAGACACAAATAATCCTACATGTTTTAGGGTTTAGGATGCCATGGCACAAATTAGAGTGTTTGAATCTTATATTACAAGCATTATGAATTTGATTTTCTCTTCTGTTTTGTATATAATTGAAGTTAATTATTTTAAAAAATAATAATAATAGAGTTTCTATTCTATTGATTTTTCCAAAATTTATATGAATTTATTGAATACAAATTTATCACAATTCAAAATTCATAATACAACAAATTTCAATTAACTTACAAATGACCAAATAGGTTACTTTGGATTTTCTGAGAACTTGTGAGTCCTCTATTGGTTTTATGATTTAGAATCTTTACATGAATTTCATATAGTGGATGTCATTCATTCAAATTTATACGTAAAGCTTTGTTTCATGTCATTCCCAAAAAAATTCCAGAAGTCTTAAGTTTAATTTTTTATGTTAAAATTGGATAGTAAAAAATTTATTTCAAAAGAAATATTGTATGTTTTTTTAATTGCATGAAATGATACTTTCTCCTCAACTTCTAAACCATTTAATTTTTAATTATGGAATAGAAGTTATGATTGTATACATTGATACCTACACCTAACTTTTGAACCATTCAAATTTTTAATTATGAAATAAAAGTTACGAAGAGTTTCATTTTGCAAAAAAGGAAAGGTCTCTAAACCTTAAGAATACTCAATTTCAAGAGTTGCCAATATGAATTCTCAATTCCACAAAGCTTCAAAAAATATGCAACGACTTGGACCAAATGTCAATTCTCCTTGTCTTTCAAGGAAAATTTACTGAAAAATATTTCAAGATGTTTCACCTCCCTAAAATTCAGTTCCAAACCTTAGATGGTCGACTTATAGACTTCGTACCTTAATTGATGAGTTCAGTTCTGTACTAAGGAATGGACCCGTAGCAGGAGTTGGGCTAAGCGAGACGGAGTTGCTGGGTTGGAGGGAGTTGCTGCGCGAGAGGGAGTGGAGGGAGTGCAGCGGGATAGGAGTGCAAGCCGGACAGTTGGTCCTGGCAGCCTGGCCAGGGCCCATTGCCTGCCACAGAGGCCCTTCTATTTGCTCAAGGGGGGGTGTTTAACGTCGCGCAAACCCTAAACAATAACTAGTCAATTGTAATCAGAACTGAACCTGCAAATGCCGGACGTTAAACACCCCCCTTCGAGCAAAAAGGGGGGTCTGTTAGGCACAGTGGGCCCCTGCTTCTCCTCTGTTCCCTCTGTCTGTTCCCTTCGTTTTTTGCCTTCGCTTCTTCTTTTTTTCCTCCCTCTTTTGCTCCCTTGCTTCCTTCCTTGACTCCTATCATTTGGCCACAGGTTTCTTTAGCTTCAACCTCATGTTTTTGCCTTTATCCCCTAATTGTCCAAGGCATCGAATTTTCGCGTTTCAAGTATTGTGATGTTGAATAAAGCCTCAAGAATCAATTTTCTTTTCCTATGTGATCTCTAACGTGTCTAGTTTGAATTGTACAGTTACAATTCAAAAAAAAATGATTGAACTTATCAAAATGTTGGCTTTTGTTCAATTTCAAGCAAATCTCGAGAAGCTAAAAACAAGCCTTAATAAGCATTTAGGATTAAATGTTTTCTTTTGCATCAAATGTTTTATTTAAAATTTCATTTCAAATACTTCTTAAGCACCATTCATTCCAAAAGCATGGTTATAGTCTTCATCAATATTTTTTTAAAACAAATTCAACCATAGGATTCTTTGGTTAACTTGTTCAAGTACATTGTTCTAAGATTATAAATGACTTTTACTACCAATTGCAAGTTCAATTTACTAAAAGTTAACTTTAAATGTAGGCTTCATTAGCACTTCTAAAAGGTGAAGGCTTTTGTATTTCAACATTTTTAGAAAAGAAATATGTATGTGTTATAACTTGTCCATGTAGTCAATATGTTGAAAAAGCCTATGTTCAAAAACCTTCCAAATTTCTTTTCACATATGAAATCTAAAAAGTTGGTCACCCCCAAAATATATGAGGTTATAAGGCCCAACATGCACAACCCCAATCAATTTATGGCTTTCCAAAATCTATTCTACAATTTTTTAAAATGAATTTCTTATGTGATTTTTTTTCCACAATCTAGTGTATTTGAGGCTCATTTCCAAGAACCCTCAATACTACGTGAAGTCAAGATTGAAATGGGTAGCCTTGCGCAAAATCTTGAATAGAAAAATCATAATCATCTATTTTAAAAATCGGATTTTTAATGCTAAAATGAAACTTCAAATATAGTTTTGCAAAAAAATAAACTACTACTCTACTAGAAATAGAAAGTTGGTTAGGTTTTATTTACCTTCACAATATTTGAAACTTGAAAATCTGGTGCCTTGAACGATTAAGGGTTAAAGACAAAGACACAAGGTTGAGGTTGAAAAAATCCGTGGCCAAAGGATAAGAGTGAAGGAAGGGAGCAAGGGAGCAAGAGAGGGAGGGAGAAGAAGAAGAGCCAAGGTAGGACAGCGAAGGGAACGGACAGAGGGAACATACTAGGAGGAGCATGCCCCATTGCGCCTGACAGGCCCCCCCTTTTGCTCGAGGGGGGGTGTTTAACCCTTAAATGCCGGCCCCATGACCATTGATTTCAAGCCTTAGTGCCCATCACTTATTTTTCTTCCATTCTGCAAGTACATATACATGAAAAAATTTATATTTATTTCTCAGAGATGAAACTACATGTCTTCTTTAGAACACAAAAAATTTAGATTTTTTTGAGCAAAATTGATTTTTTTGATAATTTCTAAAGAAAAAGTGAAGACAAATCATATCAAATAGAAAATGAGTTCAAAAAATCCGATATTTTCACCATGTGTGTATATTATAGTGATAAACATCATGGTGTAAACTCAATTTCCGTGTCATCCTATAAATAGAATTCTATAGAAATTGAAAATACATCCGAAGTTCATTGGAGTAGAAATTAATGTACATGACCTTTGTTTCACTAGTTGAGCTCAAACTCAAAAAACAACATTTTTGTAGACAGATTTCAGATTTAGAACAAAGAACCACAACTTCCCAAAATACACTGAAATAGCATATTTTGTAATCCGTTTTTTTTACTTAATCCTCAACTACATGAAAACAAACACTAGTTAGACTAAAAACTTAATTGGATACTCTTTGTAACTCAACATGAAAGATCAACAACAAGAAGTGGATGAAAAAAATGCTTCTCATGTCTCTTGAGAACCCTGGACTGTCATCCAAACCCTAGACTGTCATTAAAACCCTAGACTGTCATCCAAACCCTAGACTGTCACCCAAACCCTGGACTGTCATCCTAAACCCTAATCCTATGCAATTTGCACTGGCGACATTCCAAAGTTAACGTTCGGCCCTGCAAATTGCGTAGGATTCTTCCTTTTCTTTTTCTGAATTCGACAAAACAGTCAATTAATATCGACATTAGGTTCTGGAAATAGGAACTTCTTTGCGTAAAAAAGGTATCCTGGCGACGTCGAGCTAATTATTCTTAAGTAGCTAAAAGTGGAAGATTCTAGGCTGTCAGAAATTAATAAATGCACATGTTAATGGGAGCAAAAGTACCGGCGTATTTCTATTTGCAGTTCATGAGAAACGTTTGAAAATCCCGCGCCTTGTTCCCGGGATAACCTTTGCGTAATGCATTTAGCGGCAAAAGTGTTCCTCTTCCTTTCCCTCATGCGAACTTCCCATTCTCATTTCCGCCGTCCACAGTCAGAATCCTCCCTCAGGCAAAACTTTCCATTGTCATTTTCGCCGTCCGCACTCATACACCTCCCTCACGCACAGCTCCCTATTGTCATTTTCGTCGACTGCACTGAGAATCCTACATCTCCTTTCGTAGTATGCCACACACCCGATCTAACAAAGGTCATTTTACTAGGACAGTAAGTAGGCATCTTTGATTTTCGTAAGGGTCGCTGGCGACAATTCATTTGATTGGATTCCGGGTTTAAGTACGCAATACATGTCCATCAATCTCTCTTCATTTTCCTCCAACAATCGTCTTGTTTTTTCCATGAAGCATTGTTATTCTATCTCTCATGCGGCCTCTCTGACAATGTGCTCCGCGTATCTGCAGTGCACATCATTTGAATTTGTGTCTTCTGAATTTCACGTAATCCAGTTGTGGGACAGTGGAGAGTACGCGGATTTCATAGGGTGATTGGAAACGTTTTGTTTACTGCGTGAAATTTTCTGTAGATTTTGAGGTCTTTCAGTGTTTTCATTTCGGATATGGGACTTATTGCGATCAACTCGGCAAGGCTCTGCGTCACATTCCATAGTTAATGGTGTGGTTTGTGGAAATGAAATCCCCGAATACCTGCCGCATTTTTAGGATGATCACTATATAACGTAATATGAGACACCTCCGTGAATTGCAGGAAAGAACTTCCACTCGACCCGAGTTAAAGTATGAGTACATCATTCGATGAGAATCGTGTTACAGGAGGAATTTCAACTCGACCCGAGTTAAACTATTTGTACATCATTCAACGAGAATTGTGTGACAAGAGGAATTTCAACTCGACCCGAGTTAAATCATATAGGAGGAAATTATTTAATCTCACTTCTACCTACTAGAAGACAAAAGTAACTGTAGTTTTGGAATATACTAATAGAACCGTTATTTTCTTTTTAACTCGAGTTGAGTTGACTTTGTTTTACTTTGAGGGCATGGTGTCCTGTTTCAGAAATGAATTAATATCTATGGTTATATGGATCCATATGAACTTTGATATTCAGTCATCCGTGAAATTCTGCAATGTCTTATTGTATCTAATCGTTCAAGTACTTTATCTCGTATTGAGTTAAATGCGAAGGTCGGGATGAAGTATATTTTAGATAAACTTCTTCTGCCAGATGATATCATGTGATCTCAATCCTAGTTCATTTAACTCGAATCAAGTTAAAGATTTCAGGATGCATGTTCACTCTCATCAAACTTACTTCTTGATTAACAGACCTGAAATAATCGATTACTGATTTCGTCCGTAGGATATTTGAATGTTTTGTATATCTCGCCCTCGTATGATCAATCATCGATGCCCTCTATGCTATCTCGATTCGAGTTAAACCTCAGTATCTTACAAGGTCTTTACTTATAGTTAACTCGAGTCGACTTAAGTATATTCATCCGCACGCTGTTATCAAATGATTTAATATTAGTATCCATGTCTAATAAATTGTTAATTTCACGCAGAGTTGATATGGCTGCTCGCGATCATCCTTTGCAAGAGTACTCTTCTGATGAAGGAGAGATTGAGATTGATCCAATACAAGATATCATCATTCCAGATTGTGACGGTATCCCTCGAAGACTATGGATCACGAAAATTGTTGTCCTCCACAACTCTGATGGGGAAGTGGTTGTTGAGGGAATCTGTTATAGCGTGAATTCCGAACATGTTGTAGGTAGCAATAGTCCCCTCGGTGACTCGCTTGTCGCTGTTCAAATATCCAAATCGCTACGGCCTACTGAAGTTCCTGAAGACTGGAAGTACTCACTTCGTGCTTGGCCCATTGACCGGGTGTTTTTAAATGGGGCTAGCCTTAATGACCACGAGATTCGAGACCAATATAATCGTCTATAAGCAAGACTGTCACAGGGGTCCTCCTCAAGTGCAAGACCATACACCAGCTCCGTCAGGATTCCTCCGCCTCAGGCTCCTGGTAGAGCATACACTCTACTTAGCCAAGAGTCTATCAATTTAGTATCGAGCAAGACGTGTTGCCCCGGAAACTGTGTCCAACCTTTTCCAAGAGAAAAGATTCGGGCTTTCCGTGAACATATGTATCACAAGACATCCTTTGAATTCCGATACCACATGAAGTTGGACGTTCATCGACAAGTTCACCGTAATGCTCAGGGGAAGAGAGTGGTCACTCTCGAAGGGATTGATGTTTGTATGGCAGCATGGCGGCATATTGCAGGTGTCTCCGAATCCACCTTCCACCGTTTCCAAGGATATGCTGCAAGAGGTGAACAAGCTCAACCACATGGAAATTTGGGAACGCAAAAGGCTCGAAAGCATTCTTTGCAAGCCCTTGCGACATTGAAGTGTGTGCTTGAGAAGTCAGCTGACCACATGCCGCATCGCACACACACCCTTTCGTCTGGGGAGAAGGTGGTGTCTAAGATTCTACCCGCCACCTTCACTTGGAAAAATACGCTATCCGAGATCAACGCAGCAAATGTTGTGTTTGGGTTGAAAGAAGTTTCTCCATCAAATATCTGCAAAATTAGGAAATTGAATTTTCCTGAATACTCAGTGAAGAAACCCGGAGATAATTTCGCTCGTTGCTCTGATTGTGATAGATATCATGAACAAAGAAGAATTGCCCCAATTGGATTACGACGGAAGTGGGACCACCTATTGGAAAAACACAATGCTTGTGCTCGAGCTCATCGAGATCTATACTATGCCAATCGATACAAGTCGAGCGCCTACCCTCATGAATGCCTTACAATCATGCATGATAAAATGGATCATGCAAAAACGGCATCTCCTGTGTTTTTGCACAAAAGCAAACAACTTGACGGCCTCACAAAGTTGCCGGTATCAGTGACCGGAATGATTGCACATGGGCATGGTGACGTCCGTTATGCTCATTACGGTCTTGATATCTTCTTACACGACTCTAACTACACGGTGGGGTCGTTTGCAAAGCTATTGCGAGACCTTGAACTTCCTCCAAAGTATTCCTCCCGGGAGTTGTTTGTTGGATCGGGCTCAGCTCCATTATTTGAAGTAGTGTTGAAAGGGTCTGAAATGTGTACGTCGTTACTTCGGCCACCGCCCGAAGTCCCTATTGCAACCGTTCCCCTTCCTCCAGTTTTAAACGTTTAAATGAACAATGCCACTGGTGACAACAAGAATCGTTATGTCTTTGCGTTTTGGTCCCTTTTAGTAGCGAAGAAGATTTTTCGAGAGATTTACATGAATTTCATGTTAGTTGGTCATACACATGATGACATTGATGCTTTGTTTGGAAGATGGAGCATGCAATTGAAGAAGGAAACTTTCCCTACCATCCCAGCTCTCATGAAATCCTTCATGGATGTAGATTCTGTGCCTACAATTCCACACTTGATTGAGGAGGTACCTGATTTCAAAGCCTTTATAGAAGGCTCCATTTTGAAAGGGGACGAAGCACTTGTTGGCCATACAAAGGCACAACAATTCAAGTTCTACCTCAACTCGGCAAGTGTTCCAATCATGAAGTATAAGAGGTATTGTACGGATAGTGATTGGCTTCCAGAAGAGGGGGGAATCAAATTGTGGCAAGAAGACTCTGAAGGATGAAGTCTATGGCCTCGTAGTGAGCCCATCCCAGTTGACTACGTTCCCATGCGAGGCGTGGAGGACATCTCAAAAGGGATGTCAGGGTTCATCAAATATTGGGAGGCATTATGCAACGAAGACGAGAGTGGAGAGTACAAGAGATGCTTCGAGCATTTGTTGTTCTATTGGCGTGCAGTGAAAGCATGCTTGGTGCAACCCATAGTACCATTCGAGACGTTGAAGGATGGTTTCTGGCCTTCTACACGAGTGGAAGCCATTATAGAGGACGAACTTGATGACAATGGTGACGTTCGTGAAGAATTTGCTAAGGACGATGTCTTTGTGGGGCAACGCCGTGATCGGCCATTGCCATCTTTCCGAGTGGGATGTGATGTTCAGAAAGACTTTTTTGTTGCCCTTCGACCGGCTGAAGGTGATACAAAGCCCATTTGGATTGCTAGAGCTTTGTCTGACCCATTCACAAATCTAGAGCATCCAAATTGTATTCTGATTCAATATTTTCGGCCCACGGCAAGAGGCCAAAATGTTCAAGACTTTTACACTGGTTGGGACTCTGCGAAGGGATTGCGTTGGAAAGTGGACGAGACCCAAGAACCTATTTGGGAAGATACGAATTCCCTCATCATAGCATGGAGGTCGAAGGTCAAGAAGGACACAATAGAGTGTGTCCTTAGAATCCCTGCAACACAAGTTCATGTCATCAACGGGAGTTTGTCTTCGTACAATTCCGATTGAACATGTACTAATGGTAGTGGAGTTAGTTTATTGTATTTGAAGTTCAGTTTAGTAGTTATTACCCTATAGTAATGGTATTGTATAACCATACACAATTTTATATGATTTATTAGTGTGTGTTATAGAGTACATAGTGTGGATTGGATTTCATAGTTCTTTATTAGGATTACTTCTATATTTTGTGTGTTATTACTTGCATATCAAAGTGTAACTAATACTAATAGTATTAAATTTTTTTTTTCATATTATGCATGTTGCAATCTATATGATGGCATCATTTCAATATTAATTCACTTTGTATGTCATTGATTTTTAAAAGAACATTCACTTTGTATGTCATTGATTTTTAAAAGATCATTCACTTTGTATGTCATTGATTTTTAAAAGAACATTCACTTTGTATGTCATTCACTTGAAAAAAATTGTAGTGGGTAGGACCACTTTTTATTTTGCTAACGTATCAAGCACTTGTCACAATACGGATAGGGGGCCGGTTGGTTGTTACAACTTTCTTGCCACCGAAGTTCACTTAGCAACACCAAATCATGTATATCTCATAGCTGCTCACACGAGTACAGTGAGAATCGAACTCGGACCACCTGAATGAGATAAATAGCTTTTTACAACCAACCATCCAACTCATGATTTGGTGTCGAGAAAGGACCATTCATCGCATTTATACGAGAAGACATATTATCAATGTCACTAATAATTTGTCAAATACGCCCCAAACAGATGAAACTGTCATTATAATGGAAATTAGGACTAAAAAAAGGACAAATTCAATTATCCATCACTTAAATTTTCCTAAACGCAAATTCAATTTTCTGGTCAGAAAATGAACAATATTATTTTGGGAGGTCCCCAATCTCCCAAAATAATGAATATGATGTTAAAGGCCATTTTTTTGTTTGACGGGTAGAAAAAACCCTTCAAAAAACTCAAAGTAAAAAAATTTAAAAATTTGTTCTATATAGATTATATTTTAATGTACTATACATGGCAAGCTTTGATTCATTCCATTTGGATTTGTTATGAAAAAGTTGTGAACAATCTTGTTTTTTGGGCAATTAGAGCATCTTTTTGAAAAAATAACTTAAAGAATTCATTTCAGACCTCAATTTTATCGATTTTAATAAAAATGTTTCACAAGATTAAGATGTTTTGCTAAAACAATATCATTGTTGAGATTAGTGTATTTCAATTCCATCTTAGAACTATTAACAGTTTAGATTTTCCATCAATTTGGAACCTACTTCTACTTAACAAATTATATAAGGAAAGAAATTTAAGTGTGTGTTTTTCTTAAAAAAATTCCTAGAATCTCAATTCAATTTTTTATCATATAAAATTATAAATTCAAATCAATTGAGCAAAAATTATCAGTTATAAAGGATTAAAGCAAAATGATGTAGTTGAGGAAGGTGCAAAAACAATTGTTTTTTCACTTTAAGCACAATTATCTTGCAATCTACGTGGTCAAAGTTTGTTAAATTTTTGCCATACATTCTTATACTAATTCAGTACAAGATTTTATGGTTAGATATGAAAAAAAAACTTTTTTTTAAAACTTTTTGCTCACTGCTATAGAAATAGCAATTTTGAGTGTTTTTTGATGGAAAAGAGGCCCTTGGGACTTTAGGGGTTAAGAGTCCTTTGATCAAATATCAATGTCATTTAACCCTTTGCCTTCAAAAAAATAATTTTTATGGACCAAGGAATTACTTCAATGATATTTGTGGAAATAAAAGTTAAAGATGTCATTTTTATATTGAAATCCACCATGAATCCTCAACGGGTGTGGGATAATTTGAAAATGAGAGTTGACCGCTCATTCTCAAAATATTACAATTATGTATGATGTAGAGTTTCAGATCTCATTTAGTCATAGTAGAATAACTTTATTTTAAAAACTTTGAACTAAAAAAAGTTGAAAAATCTATCTAAGTTTCTTCTTCAAAAATACGTTTGATATTTCTAGCCTCCAATATTTATCACAATGGCATGAAACAAAGCTTCACTCATAGATTATAATGAGAAGTATCCATCCTAAAAAATTCATGCAAAAATTCCATATTATGAAGTCAATAGAGCTTGCCTAAGTTCTCTAAAAGTCCAAAATGGGCTCCTTGGCCCTTTTGAAGTTTAGATAAGCTCTTTACTTATAGACACATGGGGTGGTAGAAGGTGAAACATTGAAATCAACCTCCCACCGGGCAATAAAAAATATATTCTAGAAAAATATTAATTATTTTCTTATAATAATATAGATTGATACCTATTAAAAAAATTGAATCACTAAATTACAAATAATGAAGCAAAAGTTATGAAATTTTTTAATTTGTAGGCAATGAAGGTAGAAAAATATATGAAGTCATTTTTGCTTTCAATTTTGAAAATTTTCTAAATAAAATTAAAAATGAAGGATATTAATTTATTACTAGAACATTCTCACCATTGCGATTAGCAATTCTCAAATTTTTCCAAAAGTTATTAGCATATTAGTTATATCTTTCATTCTAGAACACCTTTTACTTTATAATTAAAAAAAATGAATATCAAAGTTTTTTTGGTTACATTTCTTAATATATATTTCCAAACCATTTTCCAACTTGATTGACTAAACACACAAGTTATAGGTCATACTTGTTTTTTTCTAGAAATATTGAAAGACAAAACTTCACCTTTTGGAAGGACTGTAAAGCTTATATTTTGAAGTTTAGGTACAATAAACTTGCAATTGGTGGGGATATTCACTCAAAATTTTGGAACAATGTACTTGAACAAGTTAACTTGAAGATCCTATGCTTGGTTTTGTTAAAAAATAAATATTGATGAAGATTTTGACCTTGCTTTGGGATCAAGTATTGTGAATCGATTTTGGGCCTCTAAACGAGATGGTCTTTTAAAGGTAAAATAAACAACTTTCTAATCATGGGTGACTTTTTCAATGAAGTGTAGTAATATAAATGTTGGGTTTTTAAATTTCAATGAACTATATGATGTTTTGATGAAATTTTTATTTGAAATTTGAGTGTTTTATTGTTATTGACTCAGTTTGGAGTTGCCACTTGCGACCAAGGTACCCACTTCTACAATTCATTTTTGTGATCCATTTTGATGTGTGTATTTGTAATTATTGATTTGAAATTGTGTGGATGAAATGATGTAAAAGGGATGAAATGGTGTGAAATGTTCCACATCATTCTTTTTGGAGGAAGCAATATCATTGACTACTACTAAATGTTATGAGCTTGGATGGGTTGCATATCTAATATCCTAAGAAGAATGCACAGTTCATGTCTTCATAAGTTTGCATGCCATTTGTTGTATATGTACATGACACATTGGGGAAAACAATTCAATTTTGACAAAAGTTAGCCAAAGGAAAAATCAAAGAAACAACACCATTTGGATGGAGATAATGTAGTATTTTGTTTTAGGAGTTGATTGGCTATTAGGGGAAGATAAACTCCTTGAATCAATTTTCAATAAGTTTTCATAGAAAAAAAATGGAATTGGCATCTAATCCAAGTCATTTCATGTTTTTCGGACCTTTGTGAAATTAGTTATAAATTTTGAAGTTGATAGAGAAGTAGGTGGATAGAAATACTTTGATGGATGGAGTGCATTGTAGGTAGATGACATGGTGAGGTGGAGGTCCCATATAATCCCAGGGGTGCATTACAAAAGAAGTTCATGGGTGAGGAGCGACCAAACCCTAACTACCCATTTCTACTTTTTCTAATTATTTTCTAATAAACTATAATTTCAATCTACAATTTTGAGCTTTGTTTAACAATGTCTATAGGTTTCTATTGCCAAAAATTTCAATCCTAAATAACATGTGATATATTGTTTGGAAAGGATTGAAAAATGAATTAAAATGGCATGTTTTTCAACTAAAATATTTATAGAGATCACATGAAGATGATTATTGTATCAATATTCAACCAAAATAAACTATCAGTAGAAAGCTATTTTATAGAATTTTTTTTTCATTTTTTTCATTTTTTTTCTTACATAATATAGGGGTGTGAAAGTTATTTTTAGCTTTACAGTGTATCTTTTTCCTTCTAAAATTTGTAACTAATTATTATTAAAACTAAAAAATTCCAATAATTCAAAATATAAACTTTCAAAGTAGGAAAATCTATTCATATTTTTTTTTAGAAAAAAATAAAATTTTAGGATATTATATAGGGATCCTAGGATTTGGTCGCTCTTCACCCTTGAACTTCCTTTGTAGTGCACCCCCCAAACATGTAATGGAATACAGTGGGGAGCATATTAGGAATGCAGGGGAATAGATTGGGTTCCTTTCTTTTCCATTGCCTACTAGACTTTCGCTCTTTGCCGTCTTTTAAATTCAGTTAAGTACAAGATCCTACGATTAGATTCAGTTAAGTACAAGATCCTACGATTAAATTCAGTTAAGTACAAGATCCTACGATTACAAAAAGTGGTAGTTTTGAGTGGTTTTTGACCAAAAAAACACCCTTGAGGCTTTAGGGATTAAACAAAAGGGGAAATAAAGGACAAAGCCAGTAAACAAAATTAAAACATGTTTTCTAAACATAAAGGGAATCAAACAATGGAGTCAACAAACAAATTAAAATACGTTATCATAAACAAAAAGGGGATCAAAGGTTAGAACCATTGAACAAACTAAAACATGCTTTTTTTAATAGAAGGGGAATCAAAAACAAAGCCATTAAATAAACTAAAACACGTCCTTTTAGACAAAAGATGCCAGATGATAGTGCCAACAAACAAATTGAAACACGTTATCTTAAACAAAAGGGGAATCAGAAGACAACCACTAAACAAATATAAAAATACTATTGTTTAAACATGCTTGATTTTTTGTTGTAGTGAGTGAGAAGCATGCAGCTTTGTCGTTTGTTAGTGAGAATTTTTGTTCATGGGAATCAAAACAGAAAGAACAGAAGGGGGATTGTTGACTCTGTCGTTTGGGTACCGTGTTGATCCGTTTAAGCCCAATGTTAGAATGCTTGAAAGAAGCGATGACGCTCTCAGATCGCCATCCGTTTTGGAAAACGTCAAACTCCTTAACACGTGCCACATAAAATAAAGGAGAAAGAAAATTAGTTTCGCCTCTTTCGTAAGCGGGCAGATTCTCTGTCCTTTTAACGAACCCACCGCAACGGAATGCTTTAAAACCGTTAAGAGGAGAACCGCCATCACGTACAAACCATCTGGAAGTACAAGAGCTTTGAGAGCCTCATTGGTGACTGCATTGGAGCTCTCGGTGACTGCATTGGAGTTCTCGGTGACTGCGATGGAGCTCTCGGTGACTGCATTGGAGCTCTCGGTGACTACGATGGAGCTCTCGGTGACTGCGATGGAGCTCACGGTGACTTCGATCGAGCCCTCGGTGACTGAGATGGAGCTCCCAGTTCCAGTTTCCCGAGTCGAGATGGCTTCCAAGGAACACTGGGAACTTCCAGGGGTTTAGGCCGGGCTAACTGGGGAAGATTTAGGCCCCCCTTTAGCCCCCCTCAGCATTGATGCACAAGATGGGGGGGCCTAAACTTTAGCCCTACCTTTAGGGGGGCTAATTTCTACTCACCAGCAACGATACGGATGTATTTTGGATGGAATTTGGTCAATTTTGAATGAATTTTGATCGATTTTGGATGAATTCCATTTTAAATTGGATGACATTCATTATACAATGGAATGAATGTCATTACAAAATTGGATGAAATGGATGAATTTTGAATGAATTTTTGGATGAATTTTGAATGAATTTTCGGATGAATTTTGAATGGATTACAGATGACAACATGGATGAAAACAAGAAACGAGAATGATGAAACATCAATTGCATAAATGCACAAATTTACTCCAAAAATGTGGGAACTTCATTGAGATACTAGACTATAAATTCATCACCTACTCAATAACATATAGCTATTATTGAATTAACAACTCTATTGCGTAACAACAATTATTTCTAAACTTTGGTGCAGTAGAGCTCGACACCATCCTCGTTGTGATGAATTCACATTATGATCTGCCACAAGGGACAAAAAATTAATAGGAAATCCATAGATTCACTAAAAATAGAATCAAAATTTAGGTCGACTAATTTATAAGCATGCTGAGGGAGTCCAATATGATCGACAAAAAAAATCCTAATAGAACTGAAGAAAAACAAGGATTTAACATCAGACATTACATGTCAAGTATCCTAAATATTAATATATTTGTGAAGTCCTGTAAACGAAATCAGTTTAGGTTCACATTTTATAAAACTATTGCAATTACTGTCAATAACAGAGCAGTGAAAATGAATGATATCATTTGTTAAAATATATACGTGCAGTGCCACTTCTGAAGTTACCTACTTGACCCTATAAAACAAAAGACACAACATACAGTTTCTAGTGTACTGTCAAACAGAACTGCACACAGCCTGGTGCAAACCCACTGGTGCAACGACTGGTGAACTACCAAACACTGACAAGGAAAACGACTGGTCCCTATTAAGACAATAAACATTATTTCCAATACACAAATTGGCAACAAATTATGAAATTCGGACCATACAAAATTACATCTTCGAGAACCAGAGGATTAGAAATGAAACCACGTTGCATTAAATGTCGATTAAGTCATAACCATGCGCCAGGGCAGCTCAACTAAAGAAAACCCCTAGAAACACCACTCACGGCACAAGGCCCGCAATATCTAAACACATTCCCGTAAAACCTGCAAGGAAACTCTAAACAGCCAGAAACACCAACTATAACAGCGACCGGAAAGATCCCCGAAACTAACAATGACCTACAAAACCACTAAATCTCAGCTCTGGGAGCTCAATACAATGAAAAAACCTAAAATACCAAACATAACAGCACAATTTCTGCAACGATCAAAAACACTCTCATAAAACCAGAAAGCAAGCTTGCAGCATCCACAAATCAATCATGACCGCAGCGAGGGAGACTAAAGATGCCCCGGGAAAACCCAAAATCTCAGCTGTGGGAGCTCAGCATGATGAAAAGCCCTAAAAACACTACTCAGAGCCAAACGTAATAGCACAGTCTGCAACATTTAAAATTGAATCTCATAGAATCAGAGAGAAATCTCTACGCAGCCTGTAGTGTCACAAAATCAACCATAACTGCAGCGAGCGAGACTACCGATAACGTGGTAAAACCCTAAATCTCGACGTCCTGGAAACCGATCAATGATCTTCAATCACGCATTTGCTGTGTGATTGAAGAGAGGTAAAGAGACGGCTTTGTTGATTGCTTACCCCATGGTGAGGTGCGGAGATTGACAGACCCTCCGGGGCTACGGCGGTGAGGTGCGGCTGAAGCTCCGGCGTCGAAACGAAGAGGAGAAAGAATTGCAGCCTCGCCCTGCTCCCTCTTTAGGGTTTCCCCACTTTGTTCCCGTGGTTCCCCTAACGCTCCCTTCTATTCGAACGTTCGATTGCCTCCTTGAACTGTAACTCTGAGTCGTCCACCCTATTCTGGAAAATTCCATAATATATAATGTGATTGACATTTTTGTATTGTATAATCAACATTAAATTCTTAGAAAATTTTGATCAAGCATATCAAACTTGGGTTTAAAAAAACTAAAACTCCATTTTTGACAAATTATTTCATTTAAAATTTTTAATTTTATACAATAATTGATTGAAAACCATTGGTGATGAATTTTTTTGATTCAATTGTAGCAATAGGTAGGAAACATCCATAAGCACATCTTTCCTTCAATAAGCATCTTTAAAAAGTTTTAAAATTTCTTCACAAAGATTTCAAAAGTTGAGGTGACAATGTCCAAATTTTGAAAAATAGATATTTTTTTATTGAAATTATATTTTCCTATTTGAATTTCACACTACTACTAGTTTTGTAAATTTTTACTATGAAGATATAGTTGCTTTGCCAAAATCTAATTACAATGAAGAAATATCTATTTTTGAAAGTTTGGACATTGTCACCCCAACTTTTAAAACCATTGTGAAGAAATTCTGAAACTTTTTGGAGATGCTTGTTGAAGGAAAGATATGTGTATAGATGTTCCCTACATATTGTTCCAATTGAATTAAAAAAATTCATCATCAATGTTTTTCAATGAATTATTGTATAAAATCATTAAAATTTAATGAAACAATTCACCAAAAATGACGTTTTTTTTTTTTTTGAAATCCAAATTTGTATGCATGATTGGAGAATTGTGTAGGAATTGAATGTCAATTATGTAGGATAAAAAATGCTAATCATATAATACATTCTACAATTTTCTTTGGAATGGCAGAATAGTGTAGACAATTGAGAGTTGTTGGATACTATACAATGGGGTACAACTCATTCACAGATTTTGGGATCCTCCTAAGATTAGGAGAACTTTGGGAGGCCTATTTGTGCTAAAAAATGAATGGAATTTCGAATTGCTTTGGAATCACACTAAAGTCTACATTAGCATCATTACGAGCTAAACATTATAATGTTTCTACCATATATACATGTTACAATCTTAACCCCTAGGATTCCATTGCTTCACAAGGGATAAAGGCAATTTTGGGCAAATACCTATGATCTCAATTTATGTCATGATTCCTTGATATTTTTTTGGAAGATAGGAAAATTGATTAGCTTTGTGAAAGTATTATTTTTGTTCAACTGATGCTTGGGATCAAAAGTTTTGCTCAATTAAGTTTAGAATAAAAGAGACTAGAAACCAAAGAAGAATTTCAAAAATTTCAATTTTTTTTTCAATTGCTATTTCAATTTTTTTCTCATAGATAATGTTTTTGTCTATATAGAAAGCTTTGATTAATGTCATTTCAATAATTGATGTCAAAGTTATGAACAACCTTATTTTGGAGGCAATCTAAGTATCTTATTAGAAAAATAACTTGTACAATTCATTTTTGAAAGCAAATTTCACAATTATTGAAATGAAGTTGTACATGGTTTAGTTTTGGGGTAGAATAATCTGAGCATTCACTATAAGAAAACCTTGTTTTACGTGACGGATTGACATCAAAAGGAACAGATTTTAGGTGACATCAAAGGTGACATAAAAAACAAACCCATGTTTTTATGTCAACAACGATGTCCATTGATGTTATATTGGACATCATTGTTGACATAAAAACATGGGTTTTTTTTTTTCAATATCACCTAAAATCCGTTCCTTTTGACATCAATAAATTATGGTTTCTTATAGTGATTGGATTTAGTGAATTCTAATTCCATCTTAAAGATTTTTATATTTTGGATTTTGATTCTCTCTTCTATCGATCTACTTTTCTTCAACAATATTTGTAAGAGGGAAAATGAAGTTTCTTTAGAATGTTTTTCTTCCTAGTTTTTCAACTCAATTTTCTACCATAAAAATGTAGAATTGAAACTTTTGTAGAAAAGAAATTATAAGTTTTAAAGGTTTGAAGTCAAAAAGTCTTGTCATGCAATATGTAAAAAAAACTTTTTTTTTACTTGAAATGTAGATGTTTTGCATTTTGTGCAATCAAAAGTTTTGAAATTTTCTCCACACATTTCATACTAGTGAAGGATAAGATCCTATGATTAGATGTGCAAAAAATATATATTTTTCAATTCTTTTAATTTTTTCAATAGAAAAAATAATTTTAATTTTTTTTGGCAAAAAAAGACTATAATACTTTAGGGGTCAAATATCCACTTGTAAAAAAGTTATCAAATTGTCCAAAAAACAAAATTCATGAACCCTTGTCTTTAGGTTTAGAATTAAAATTGCAATAAGGCATTGAATTTTAGGAATTTCTTAAAATTTAATATGAATTTATGAAGTACATTTTTTATTCAAATTTGAACTTTAGATCTCTAACCCAAGCTATCATTCTTTATATTTCAAATAAAAACATGTTACTTGTTTTACATATTGATATCCTACACCATTAAGTACACCTATATGGATACCTCCATAAAATTGTTTCTAATCCAATTTTAGTCCACATTGTTGTGCCCAAGGAGGTCATCTTCTAGTTATAACAAAATATGACTTCAACAAATGTAGTCTTTAATGTCTACACTTATAATGTATACAAGAAAAAAATCCATTACAACTAGGGTTTTCATAACGGGCAAATCGGACCGGACGGACAGGCGAACCAGACAGGCAAACTGGACCGAACGGACGGTGCAGACGGCTTTAATTTTGAGAGTTTTGCACCTTGATGATCCCGTCCGCGCCCTGACCGCGCCCTAACGATCCTGTCTGCGCCCTGACGTCCACACCCTGACGATCCCGTTCACGTCCTGTCGAGCGAATTGGACGTCTGTCCACTATGAAAACCCTGATTACAACCAAAGATATTTAAGTACTTGATTAATTGATTTATTAGTTGAAAAATGAAGTTGTGTCATATTCATCTAGAATACTTAGAATCAATCTCGTTGGGATTGTCAAATAATTTCATTTCAAAATCATTTTTATATATGACTTACATTTAATTGTGCATTGTATAGAATAATTAATTTTATCAATAAAAGATTAATAAATTGTGCATTATGATGAACAAACAAATCTTGAAATTAAGCATTTTATATAAATATTAAATATTAAATATTCATAAAGAATATAAGTCTTCATGTTACGTAGAGGAATAACTCTTTTTATCATTTTGTTGTCTTCTTAATTGAGCAAAATGAACATAATAGACAAATTCTAAAGGCTTACAAAAAATCAAATAAATAGTACATCTCAAAAGTTTACCAAAGGATAATCTATGATGAAAATTTCATATATTTGATTTGAATTTTTTCACCTTCTATAAAATCATTTATTATGATTTCAAATCTTTACCAAAATCTCTTAAATTACTAGGATGCATAAAAGACATGTACCCCAAACACTTGTAAAATAAATATAAAACTTCTTTGTTATGTACTTGCAACATTGAAGTATATAAGATAACTACATCTAAATTCAACCAATTAAACATTTGATTATACTTTGAACTATTAAAGGAATGTAATTTGTGTTGGAAATAGAAGAAGAATTCTTTATTCCTTTAGTTTATAAATTTTTGAACACCATGGGAATAAATTACCTACAGAAATAGTAAAATTAGGTTGCTTAAACAATTACATTGCCTTATACTAAGAAAGTCATTGTACAAGTCATCAAATTGAATAAATACTTCTACAAAAAAATTCATTTGTATATATGAAACCCAATTGCAGTAATATTTTATTCAAAAGTGGTGCATTAATGTATACTAACATGAAATATTTATATAGTCTCAAATGTAGAGAAATTAATATGGAGCAACCTGATTTCACTATTTTGTGCACTTTCAAATTGTCAAAAAAAGGTATACAAAATATTGACCAAAAGGAACTACATTTAGTGAGTTTACATTTTAGGCAAAAGTGCAAAGTTAGTTTTTTTTAATATGAAATATTTTGGAAGTTGAATAGTTTCTCATGGGTTTGTCTTTTCACAATTAATGAAGATTCAAAGGGAAAAGTGATTTATTCAAAAGATAACATTTTAAAGTTTCATAATGAGAAAAACAAATTAAATAACAGCTCACTGTAGCACCAACACAATATATCGGATTCCTCATTTCTGACCCCCCGCTTGCGCCAGCAGACTCGACTCCATTGCTTTGCGAGCCCGAGCCTGAGCCCGAGCCTATGAAGCGGATTAGGCCCCGTTTTAGCCCCGGGCTAAAGGGTCAGAAGCTCCCAGTGGAAGATGACGAGCCTCCACTCTTGCTGTCCATGGTCATTGAAGGCATGCCGCCATTTGTTGAGTCCAAGTATGTGCCCGAGGTACAGAACTATTTCAAGCAGAACGCGGAGCGGTATGGGGATCTCTCTCGTGGGACGCGTACTGCCGTCATGGCCTCTACTTTTCCGGTTACTGTTACCCTCGAGTGATCAGCTTGGACCGTCTCGTTGCCTTGTCCACTTACTATGCGTTGTTTTTCTTGTTGGATGACCTCTTTTTTGACAATCCAGATAAGGATCTCACGGAACCATATGGCATGGACCGCAGTGCTCTGTCGAGCCCTGAGAAGATGCAAGAATATGCCGATCATCTAGCGGCTGTTTTGGGTCAGAAAAAGTCACCCGGCAGCCCTCCTACCTTGATTGAGACCATGATGTGCGAGGTGGGTCGGGACATCTTGGCTTTGTCGAACCCCGAGTGGTTCGAGGACCTTCTTCAGTGCATCGATGAATATTTCCGTATCTCTGTTGCTAGCCATGCTGACATCGTTGCAGGCCACAACTCATGCTTCCAAGACTTGCAGTCTTACATGGACATGCGCGGTGGAAACGGGGGTGGGAAGTTTATTCTAATAATGACAGAGTTTGCTTGTGATACCTACGTCCCGACTGTCATGAGATCGGATCCATACATGCAGAAAGTGACGGTTGCAACAGCCTTATATGTTGCCATCGCAAACGACGTTTTCTCATACCACAAGGAGAGCACACAAGAAGAAAACCCTCGCAATCTGGTCACGGTGCTGATGGATTCTGAAGGAATGTCTTTCGTCCAGGCGACGCACAAAGCCATAGACTTGGTGAACAAATGTGCGTCTTCCATCTTGGATTTGGAGGCAGAAGCTTCCAACTCTGTTTTGCAGAATCACTCGATCGAAATCAGAGCACTTGTGGCAGGAACTGTGTACTACAATTGCATGTGCGAGCGCTACCGGCAATCTGATTCCGTTTTTCCGGAGCTGAGAGACGAGAGTACAAGCTGGAAGGCCTTCGTTGAGTCCAGAAGCACTGCGGTCGTCTAATTTTCTTTTCACTTTGGTGGCGCAATATATCTAGCTTGTAACTATTTCTGACCTAGGTTTTATGTCCCATACTTAGGCAATTGGTTACTATCAACCCCCAAATGTTATGTAAATACATAGCCAACGTCTTTTTGAGACGTACTGTACAGCACTAGTACTAGTAGACAATATGACTGGATATCTTATCACAAATCCAGGAAAGTCTAAGCTTTATTGTTTCATGGTAACAGTTTGTTTCTGAAATAAAATGAACAGGTCATTACTATATCTCCTAGTGTTCCATATATAGCTGCTTACAATATTATTATCTTGATTGCTTCCATTGTTGAAAATGTTGGCGTGGATGTTCATTGCATGGGAGAGTATCAAGTTTTCGAAGTAGCAGCTTCCTTCACTCCTCCAATATCTGTCCAGACACATGAGGACTCCCAGATCTAGATTTGCACCTTTCTGCCTCCATCGTGATCAATTAGCCAGATTTTGTATCGATTTGGTAGAAAATTTGCTGTAACTCAGATCGACAGAAATACTAGTGTACCTACCTGAATAGCAAACATACACTGCTGCATCGTTTCGTTTGGAAATGAGGACTCGTCCAAAACCATGCATTGATGACTCCAGCAGATGTGAGCGTGGAATGAGTAGAACGCGGAGAATTGTTATTAAATTGAAGTATTGAAAGATGCCATTGCATGCTATTGTAAGATGGTCCTTGAGAGATCGAGAGACATAAGTTGAAGTTCAGGATCGATGCAGAGTTTAATTGATGGGAACGTTTCATTTGGGGATCGTGGCCTTAAGTGTTGAGCCGGATCGAATTGAACACTAGAAAGTGATTTAGAATCGAGAGCATTGCGCTAGCTGTTGAACATTGGATCCAGGAACAGTAACAATAGTCTATAGCCGCTCAGCACAAATCGCACACTTGTGCTCGAATGCACACTGTGTGCAGAGGTCGTCTTGGAGTTTCAGGCTGCGTTTTCCGCCTTCAGATGCGAGAGTCGATTGTTGAGTTCAGAAACGCGACCTCATGTCATCGTTTGTTGTATCCATGACCGACACTTTCCTATGGCTGCGTACTAAGCTCCAAGCTGGTGATCTGCTGAGATTTTGAGGAGGAAGCGCCGGTGAGCAAAAGCTCAGGTAGAAATGAAGTGGTTAGAAATATCACGATGATGGAGCTCAACGCTAAAGCAGAAGTGTGCAAGTCTGTAAAGAACACGTTCAGGGCTAGTGCGTGCTCAACCGTAGTACCCACAGCTGGAGAAAACTGTGACTGGCCGGTGAACATGTATGCTCTTTCCTCTCATGGTCATCATATACTCCGACGCATCGCTACAGGTGAGAAGATGTTGACGTAGTCTTGAATTTTTACGGAGATTGGAGTTCGTGGAGGGTAGTCATTTCGTCTCTATCTTTGATAGATCGGCATCCCTATTGCCGAATGCATTGCGACGAGTCTTGCCATGAATGCAGAAACCCCTACTGCTTGAAATGAATGCAGATTGAATCAATTTTGAGTTTGAATGTGTGTTACGTTGGACAGTGTGCTGGGGGGTCGCTCGCTTAATTGATGCTGATTAGCCTGTAATGTGACAATCGTACCCAGCGTCGTCCGGAGAGATGGGTCCCGGAGATGGCAACGATATCTACTATCAACATTGGTGTGGTGTGGAGGACTTCCTGGAACCTAATTCTCCAGAGGAAGCTCCCAACGGCAGCTCGCAGCGACCCCCGCGAAGGTCTGGCCGCTCCGTGCACTTCAGCATGCCAGCTGCGCCCACCAAAGCATCCCCGCGTCACACGGTTCAAATCAACAAGACAGCCCCTGCCCCCAGCGCAAGTAACGGAAATGGACCTGTGCGTGATTCAAGCGTAGTATTTTCCTCGATTGCGAACAGGGGGAAATAGTGTCCGGGGAGCAAATAAGCAAATATTGTCCGGCCGCTGCATCTTGACGTCAGCCCCTCCGAAGCGTTTTCTCGCCAAGTATGTTCTTGCCAACTTGAAGCCCTAATTTCCAATATCCTTTTCTTGCTTGAGTTTCTGTCCTTGGAGTTTGCCGGCCCGTACATGAGCAAAATTGATTTTCGACGTCGCTTGTTTCCCAAGGTTTCTTTGATATGAGGAAACTTTGCAATCGAATGGAAAGAATCCGTTCTGTGGAGTGTGATACATGACTGTCGTCAGCTGCTGTATCTGCAGGCATCACCTGTACGTGGACAGAAGCAAAGACCGAGTACGGCAAGGATCCAGTTGCGAGAGGTCATCGGAGGGAGGTGAAGATACCGTTATCCTGCGACACAGTTCGAGCTTGTGAGCTTCGTGAAAATTCGGGGGAAGAGTTTGAAGCCGCGTGTACCCCTCTCCCTCAGAGGGTTTTTCTCTTTCACGCAGTAGCCCAGACCCGCTGCACATTCCGTCGCGTCAGGACAGTTTGGGATTGGCATGCGGGATACAGTAGGAGTGAAAGTTTGAGCAAGACAGAGGAGCTGATTTTTCCCCTTGAAAGCACGTCATGCTGGAGAATTTGGGGCCTTTGAGACCTTCCCCAGTGAACCCTGCAGATTTTTCTGAACTCGAGGATGGATCCATCAGCGATGGTGATCAGGAAAAGTCAGAGCATGCACCTGCAAGCTGCGCACGTAGCATTGAAAACATAGATGCCTTGAAAAGTCCGAAAGTTGTGATAAGGAGATAACGATTTGAAAGGAGGTGAATCGACGTTGGACGAAGGGCCTCCTCAGATGCTTGACTGTTGGGCAAAGTGCAACAAGAGGTGCTACAGGAAGAAATGCCAATTACACTTTCTTGTGGTGGGTGGTGGGGGGAGAGATACGATAAAAGGCTTCCTGTCATGTGTTCGTTGGGAGCTACAGTGACCGAGTTTGGTTGGAATTGTCCTTGCAAGTGGGTGGAGGAGAAATCGAGGAAGAATTCCCATGCATTGATTCCCTCAAGATTGTCCAATTTTGACCAATAGGGTTGTCCAGTGAGATGGGTTGAAAATGGAGCTCCTCCTTTTCAAGTTGCTCATTTCAACTAGACAATTCAGTTGTTTGTCTCATTACTTGAATGGGACGGAGCTTTGGATCAATATGCAAGCTTGGCCAAAGGTGAGGTTGAATATGGAATTTTCAAGTAGCTCTCTTCTAGGATATTTCCTTACGCTAAAGTTCGTTGAAAAGTGATGAAGTAATAGTAAGGTAGACAAGCCTATCACCAGGCACCATCATTAACAATCTTAATATCTTAGGTCCAATACCAAGAGGGACACAAATATATTTTTCAGAGGTGTGCACATATTTTAAAAATCAAATCCAAGTGGAATTATAATTTTTTGATGAAAATTGTAATTTTTGGAAATTTTTGAAGTGGTGTGCCCTAAAATTACAAAATTACTCAAAGTGGAGTGACAAATGTCCTATAAACAACCTATAACCACCTTTCCATGTATTCAATGGTACTAAAGTAGTCACCATTAAAGGATTGACATGATTATCTCTTATTGGCATTGATGCATTAATTTTTTTTAGAAAATGAACAAATTTAGATGAATTTTAATTGGGGCAAAATTGGAGTAAAAAATAAGATGACGAAATTAGGCTTCTGACTAGCGGAAATGGACTGGTCTACCTTAGATGTTGTCACAACTTGTTCTCTCTATTTTAAATCTTCAAAGAATAGGGACATAGCACCCTTTTGTAGTAAGGCTTGTGGAGGGTCCAATCTTTGAAGATTGAATATAAAGATTATTCTTTTTTGGAAGTGAAAAATGGGCATTAAAAACATTTCATATGTAAGGTTTTCAAGGGACAAAATGGATTTTGGGCAAGCTTCTATGGTTTCAATATTTATTGTAACTTTCTAAATCTTTTTAAGAAGATAAGAAATTACATTAGCTTTCTAAGAATATAATTTTTATTTCAATTAGAGCCTAGGAACAAAAGTAATGGAACAAAAAACCCTTTTTTTTGTTTGACAGGTAGAAAAAAATCCTTCAAAAAACTCAAAGTAAAAAAATTTAAAAATTTGTTCTATATAGATTATATTTTAATGTACTATACATGGCAAGCTTTGATTCATTCCATTTGGATTTGTTATGAAAAAGTTGTGAACAATCTTTTTTTTTGACAATTAGAGCATCTTTTTCAAAAAATTACTTAAAGAATTCATTCTTGACGTCAATTTTATCGATTTTAATAAAAAAATTTCACAAGGTTAAGATGTTTTGCTAGAACAATATCATCGTTGAAATTAGTGTATTTCAATTCCATCTTAGAACTATTAACAGTTTAGGTTTTCCATCAATTTGGAACCTACTTCTACTTAACAAATTATATAAGGAAAGAAATTTAAGTGTGTTTTTCTTAAAAAAATTCCTAGAATCTCAATTCAATTTTTTATCATATAAAATTATAAATTCAAAATCAATTGAGCAAAAATTATCAGTTAAAAAGGATTAAAGCAAAATGATGTAGTTGAGGAAGGTTGAAAAATATTTGTTTTTTTTACTTTAAGCACAATTATCTTGCAATCTACGTGGTCAAAGTTTGTAAAATTTTTGCCATACATTCTTATACTAATTCAGTACAAGATTCTATGGTTAGATATGGAAAAAAAAACTTTAAAAAAAATCTTTTTGCTCATTGCTATAGAAATAGTAGTTTTGAGTGGTTTTTGATGGAGAAGAGGCCCTTGGGACTTTAGGGGTTAAGAGTCCTTTGATCAAATATCAATGTCATTTAACCCTTTGCCTTCAAAAAAATAATTTTTATGGACCAAGGAATTACTTCAATGATATTTGTGGAAATAGAGGTTGAAGATGTCATTTTTATATTGAAATCCACGATGAATCCTCAACGGGTGTGGGATAATTTGAAAATGAGAGTTGACCGCTCATTCTCAAAATATTACAAATTATGTATGATGTAGAGTTTCAGATCTCATTTAGTCATAGTAGAATAACTTTATTTTAAAAACTTTGAACTAAAAAAAGTTGGAAAATCTATCTAAGTTTCTTCTTCAAAAATGCGTTTGATATTTCTAGCCTCCAATTAAAAGTTAAAAATAAAATTTAGAGAGGATGTTTGAAAACATCAAAAAATGCCCTTTCCAACCCTTCTTTGAAATTTGTTCATAACTTTGATTGGAGGCTAGAAATCTCAAACGGATTTTTGGAGAGGAAACTTAGATAGATTTCCCATCCTTTTTCAATTCAAAGCTCTTAAGAAAAAGTTATTCTACCATGACTAAATGAGGTTTAAAACTCTACTCTAAATAAACTTCCTACTTTAATTTGATTTAACTATGAGCGCCAAAGCTCTTACTAATTTTAATTTACGTATCCCACATTGTTTGTTTCACCTTCTACCACCCCTTTTATCTATAAGTAAAGAGCTTATCTAAACTTCAAAAGGGCCAAGGAGCCCATTTTGGACTTTTAGAGAACTTAGGCAAGCTCTATTGACTTCATAATTTGGAAATTTTGCATGAATTTTTTAGAATGGATACTTCTCATTATAATCTATGAGTGAAGCTTTGTTTCATGCCATTGTGATAAATATTGCAAAAATTGGAGGGGGGGAGGTTGATTTCAATGTTCCACTGGGCAATAAAAAATATATTTTAGAAAAATATTAATTATTTTCTTATAATAATATAGATTGATACCTATTCAAAAAAATTGAATCACTAAATTACAAATAATGAAGCAAAAGTTATGAAATTTTTTAATTTGTAGGCAATGAAGGTAGAAAAAATATATGAAGTCATTTTTGCTTTCAATTTTAAAAAATTTCTAAATAAAATTAAAAATGAAGGATATTAATTTATTACTAGAACATTATCACCATTGGGAATAGCAATTCTCAAATTTTTCCAAAAGTTATTAGCATATTAGTTATATCTTTCATTCTAGAATACCTTTTACTTTACAATTAAAAAAAATGAATATCAAATTTTTTTTGGTTACATTTCTTAATATATATTTCCAAACCATTTTCCAACTTGATTGACTAAACACACAAGTTATAGGTCATACTTGTTTTTTTCTAGAAATATTGAAAGACAAAACTTCACCTTTTGGAAGGACTGTAAAGCTTATATTTTGAAGTTTAGGCACAATAAACTTGCAATTGGTGGGGATATTCACTCAAAATTTTGGAACAATATACTTGAATAAGTTAACCTGAAGATCCTATGCTTGGTTTTGTTAAAAAATAAATATTGATGAAGATTTTGACCTTGCTTTGGGATCAAGTATTGTGAAGCGATTTTGGGCCTCTAAACGAGATGGTCTTTTAAAGATTAAATAAACAACTTTCTAATCATGGGTCACTTTTTCAATGAAGTGTAGTAATATAAATGTTGAGGTTTTTAATTTCAATGAACTATATGATGTTTTGATGAAATTTTTATTTGAAATTTGAGTGTTTTATTGTTATTGACTCAATTTGGAGTTGCGACTTGCGACCAAGGTACCCACTTCTACAATTCATTTTTGTGATCCATTTTGATGTGTATATTTGTAATTATTGATTTGAAATTGTGTGGATGAAATGATGTGAAAGGGATGAAATGGTGTGAAATGTTCTTCATCATTCTTTTTGGGGGAAGCAATATCATTGACTACTACTACTAAATGTTATGAGCTTGGATGGATTGCATATCTAATATCCTAAGAAGAATGCACTAAGAAGAATGCACAATTCATGTCTTCATAAGTTTGCATGCTATTTGTTGTATATGTACATGACACATTGGGGAAAACAATTCAATTTTGACAAAAGTTAGCCAAAGGAAAAATCAAAGAAACAACACCATTTGGATGGAGATAATGTAGTATTTTGTTTTAGGAGTTGATTGGCTATTAGGGGAAGATAAACTCCTTGAATCAATTTTCAATAAGTTTTCATAGAAAAAAAATGGAATTGGCATCTAATCCAAGTCATTTCATGTTTTTCGGACCTTTGTGGAATTAGTTATAAATTTTGAAGTTGATAGAGAAGTAGGTGGATAGAAATACTTGATGGATGGAGTGCATTGTAGGTAGATGACATGGTGAGGTGGAGGTCCCATATAATCCTGGGGGTGCACTACAAAGGAAGTTCATGGGTGAGGAACGACCAAACCCTAACTACCCATTTTTATTTTTTTTAATTACTTTCTAATAAACTATAATTTCAATCTACAATTTTGAGCTTTGTTTAACAATGTCTATAGGTTTCTATTGCCAAAAATTTCAATCCTAAATAACATGTGATACATTGTCTGGAAAGGATTGAAAAATGAATTAAAATGGCATGTTTTTCAACTAAAATATTTATAAAGATCACATAAAAGATGATTATTGTATCAATATTCAACCAAAATAAACTTTCAGTAGAAAGCTATTTCATAGAATTTTTTTTCATTTTTCAAAATTTTTTTCTTACATAATATAGGGGTGTGAAAGTTATTTTTAGCTTTACAGTGTATCTTTTTCCCTCTAAAATTTGTAACTAATTATTATTAACATTAAAAAATACCAATAATTCAAAACATAAACTTTCAAAACATAAACTTTCAAAGTAGGAAAATCTATTCTTATTTTTTTATAGAAAAAAATAAAATTTTAGGATTTAATATAGGGGTCCTAGGATTTGGTCACTCTTCACCCTTGAACTTCCTTTGTAGTGCAGCCCCCAAACATGTAATGGAATATAGTAGGGAGCATATTAGGAATGCAGGGGAATATATTAGGTTCCTTTCTTTTCCATTGCCCACTAGACTTTGGCTCTTTGTGGTCTTTTAAATTCAGTTAAGTACAAGATCCTACGATTAGATTTTCTTAATTTTTGATTTTTTTAGGTGAATACAACAAAAAGTGGTAGTTTTGAGTGGTTTTTGACCAAAGAAACATCCTTGAGGCTTTAGGGATTAAACAAAAGGGAAAATAAAGGACAAAGCCATTAAACAAAATTAAAACATGTTTTCTAAACATAAAGGGAATCAAACAATGGAGTCAACAAACAAATTAAAACACGTTATCATAAACAAAAAGGGGATCAAAGGTTAGAACCATTGAACAAACTAAAACATGCTTTTTTTAATGGAAGGGGAATCAAAAACAAAGCCATTAAATAAACTAAAACATGTCCTTTTAGACAGAAGATGCCAAATGATAGTGCCAACAAACAAATTGAAACACGTTATCTTAAACAAAAGGGGAATCATAAGACAAAACCACTAAACAAATATAAAAAATACGATTGTTTAAACAGAAGGGGAATCAAAACAGAAAGAACAGAAGGGGGATTGTTGACTCTGTCGTTTGGGTACCGTGTTGATCCGTTTAAGCCCAATGTTAGAATGCTTGAAAGAAGCGATGACGCTCTCAGATCGCCATCCGTTTTGGAAAACGTCAAACTCCTTAACACGTGCCACATAAAATAAAGGAGAAAGAAAATTAGTTTCGCCTCTTTCGTAAGCGGGCAGATACTCTGTCCTTTTAACGAACCCACCGCAACGGAATGCTTTAAAACCGTTAAGAGGAGAACCGCCATCACGTACAAACCATCTGGAAGTACAAGAGCTTCGAGAGCCTCATTGGTGACTGCATTGGAGCTCTCGGTGACTACGATGGAGCTCTCGGTGACTGCGATGGAGCTCACGGTGACTTCGAACGAGCCCTCGGTGACTGAGATGGAGCTCCCAGTTCCAGTTTCCCGAGTCGAGATGGCTTCCAAGGAAGATGACGAGCCTCCACTCTTGCTGTCCATGGTCATTGAAGGCATGCCGCCATTTGTTGAGTCCAAGTATGTGCCCGAGGTACAGAACTATTTCAAGCAGAACGCGGAGCGGTATGGGGATCTCTCTTCGTGGGACGCGTACTGCCGTCATGGCCTCTACTTTTCCGGATACTGTTACCCTCGAGTGATCAGCTTGGACCGTCTCGTTGCCTTGTCCACTTACTATGCGTTGTTTTTCTTGTTGGATGACCTCTTTTTTGACAATCCAGATAAGGATCTCACGGAACCATATGGCATGGACCGCAGTGCTCTGTCGAGCCCTGAGAAGATGCAAGAATATGCGGATCATCTAGCGGCTGTTTTGGGTCAGAAAAAGTCACCCGGCAGCCCTCCTACCTTGATCGAGACCATGATGTGCGAGGTGGGTCGGGACATCTTGGCTTTGTCGAACCCCGAGTGGTTCGAGGACCTTCTTCAGTGCATCGATGAATATTTCCGTAGCTCTGTTGCTAGCCACGCTGACATCGTTGCAGGCCACAACTCATGCTTCCAAGACTTGCAGTCTTACATGGACATGCGCGGTGGAAACGGGGGTGGGAAGTTTATTCTAATAATGACAGAGTTTGCTTGTGATACCTACGTCCCGACTGTCATGAGATCGGATCCATACATGCAGAAAGTGACGGTTGCAACAGCCTTATATGTTGCCATCGCAAACGACGTTTTCTCATACCACAAGGAGAGCACACAAGAAGAAAACCCTCGCAATCTGGTCACGGTGCTGATGGATTCTGAAGGAATGTCTTTCGTCCAGGCGACGCACAAAGCCATAGACTTGGTGAACAAATGTGCGTCTTCCATCTTGGATTTGGAGGCAGAAGCTTCCAACTCTATTTTGCAGAATCACTCGATCGAAATCAGAGCACTTGTGGCAGGAACTGTGTACTACAATTGCATGTGCGAGCGCTACCGGCAATCTGATTCCGTTTTTCCGGAGCTGAGAGACGAGAGTACAAGCTGGAAGGCCTTTGTTGAGTCCAGAAGCACTGCGGTCGTCTAATTTTCTTTTCACTTTGGTGGCACAATATATCGAGCTTTTAACTATTTCTGACCTAAGTTTTATGTCCCATACTTAGGGGATTGGTTACTATCAACCCCCAAATGCTATGTAAATACGTAGCCCACGTCTTTTGAGACGTACTGTACAGCACTAGTACTAGTAGACAATATGACTGGATATCTTATCACAAATCCAGGAAAGTCTAAGCTTTGTTGTTTTATGGTAACAGTTTGTTTCTGAAATAAAATGTACAGGTCATTACTATATCTCCTAGTGTTCCATATATAGCTTCCATTGATGAAAATGTTGGCGTGGATGTTCATTGCATGGGAGAGTATCAAGTTTTCGAAGTAGCAGCTTCCTTCACTCCTCCAATATCTGTCCAGACACATGAGGACTCCCAGATCTAGATTTGCACCTTTCTGCCTCCATCGTGATCAATTAGCCAGATTTTGTATCGATTTGGTAGAAAATTTGCTGTAACTCAGATCGACAGAAATACTAGTGTACCTACCTGAATAGCAAACATACACTGCTGCATCGTTTCGTTTGGAAATGAGGACTCGTCCAAAACCATGCATTGATGACTCCAGCAGATGTGAGCGTGGAATGAGTAGAACGCGGAGAATTGTTATTAAATTGAAGTATTGAAAGATGCCATTGCATGCTATTGTAAGATGGTCCTTGAGAGATCGAGAGACATAAGTTGAAGTTCAGGATCGATGCAGAGTTTAATTGATGGGAACGTTTCATTTGGGGATCGTGGCCTTAAGTGTTGAGCCGGATCGAATTGAACACTAGAAAGTGATTTAGAATCGAGAGCATTGCGCTAGCTGTTGAACATTGGATCCAGGAACAGTAACAATAGTCTATAGCCGCTCAGCACAAATCGCACACTTGTGCTCGAATGCACACTGTGTGCAGAGGTCGTCTTGGAGTTTCAGGCTGCGTTTTCCGCCTTCAGATGCGAGAGTCGATTGTTGAGTTCAGAAACGCGACCTCATGTCATCGTTTGTTGTATCCATGACCGACACTTTCCTATGGCTGCGTACTAAGCTCCAAGCTGGTGATCTGCTGAGATTTTGAGGAGGAAGCGCCGGTGAGCAAAAGCTCAGGTAGAAATGAAGTGGTTAGAAATATCACGATGATGGAGCTCAACGCTAAAGCAGAAGTGTGCAAGTCTGTAAAGAACACGTTCAGGGCTAGTGCGTGCTCAACCGTAGTACCCACAGCTGGAGAAAACTGTGACTGGCCGGTGAACATGTATGCTCTTTCCTCTCATGGTCATCATATACTCCGACGCATCGCTACAGGTGAGAAGATGTTGACGTAGTCTTGAATTTTTACGGAGATTGGAGTTCGTGGAGGGTAGTCATTTCGTCTCTATCTTTGATAGATCGGCATCCCTATTGCCGAATGCATTGCGACGAGTCTTGCCATGAATGCAGAAACCCCTACTGCTTGAAATGAATGCAGATTGAATCAATTTTGAGTTTGAATGTGTGTTACGTTGGACAGTGTGCTGGGGGGTCGCTCGCTTAATTGATGCTGATTAGCCTGTAATGTGACAATCGTACCCAGCGTCGTCCGGAGAGATGGGTCCCGGAGATGGCAACGATATCTACTATCAACATTGGTGTGGTGTGGAGGACTTCCTGGAACCTAATTCTCCAGAGGAAGCTCCCAACGGCAGCTCGCAGCGACCCCCGCGAAGGTCTGGCCGCTCCGTGCACTTCAGCATGCCAGCTGCGCCCACCAAAGCATCCCCGCGTCACACGGTTCAAATCAACAAGACAGCCCCTGCCCCCAGCGCAAGTAACGGAAATGGACCTGTGCGTGATTCAAGCGTAGTATTTTCCTCGATTGCGAACAGGGGGAAATAGTGTCCGGGGAGCAAATAAGCAAATATTGTCCGGCCGCTGCATCTTGACGTCAGCCCCTCCGAAGCGTTTTCTCGCCAAGTATGTTCTTGCCAACTTGAAGCCCTAATTTCCAATATCCTTTTCTTGCTTGAGTTTCTGTCCTTGGAGTTTGCCGGCCCGTACATGAGCAAAATTGATTTTCGACGTCGCTTGTTTCCCAAGGTTTCTTTGATATGAGGAAACTTTGCAATCGAATGGAAAGAATCCGTTCTGTGGAGTGTGATACATGACTGTCGTCAGCTGCTGTATCTGCAGGCATCACCTGTACGTGGACAGAAGCAAAGACCGAGTACGGCAAGGATCCAGTTGCGAGAGGCCATCGGAGGGAGGTGAAGATACCGTTATCCTGCGACACAGTTCGAGCTTGTGAGCTTCGTGAAAATTCGGGGGAAGAGTTTGAAGCCGCGTGTACCCCTCTCCCTCAGAGGGTTTTTCTCTTTCACGCAGTAGCCCAGACCCGCTGCACATTCCGTCGCGTCAGGACAGTTTGGGATTGGCATGCGGGATACAGTAGGAGTGAAAGTTTGAGCAAGACAGAGGAGCTGATTTTTCCCCTTGAAAGCACGTCATGCTGGAGAATTTGGGGCCTTTGAGACCTTCCCCAGTGAACCCTGCAGATTTTTCTGAACTCGAGGATGGATCCATCAGCGATGGTGATCAGGAAAAGTCAGAGCATGCACCTGCAAGCTGCGCACGTAGCATTGAAAACATAGATGCCTTGAAAAGTCCGAAAGTTGTGATAAGGAGATAACGATTTGAAAGGAGGTGAATCGACGTTGGACGAAGGGCCTCCTCAGATGCTTGACTGTTGGGCAAAGTGCAACAAGAGGTGCTACAGGAAGAAATGCCAATTACACTTTCTTGTGGTGGGTGGTGGGGGGAGAGATACGATAAAAGGCTTCCTGTCATGTGTTCGTTGGGAGCTACAGTGACCGAGTTTGGTTGGAATTGTCCTTGCAAGTGGGTGGAGGAGAAATCGAGGAAGAATTCCCATGCATTGATTCCCTCAAGATTGTCCAATTTTGACCAATAGGGTTGTCCAGTGAGATGGGTTGAAAATGGAGCTCCTCCTTTTCAAGTTGCTCATTTCAACTAGACAATTCAGTTGTTTGTCTCATTACTTGAATGGGACGGAGCTTTGGATCAATATGCAAGCTTGGCCAAAGGTGAGGTTGAATATGGAATTTTCAAGTAGCTCTCTTCTAGGATATTTCCTTACGCTAAAGTTCGTTGAAAAGTGATGAAGTAATAGTAAGGTAGACAAGCCTATCACCAGGCACCATCATTAACAATCTTAATATCTTAGGTCCAATACCAAGAGGGACACAAATATATTTTTCAGAGGTGTGCACATATTTTAAAAATCAAATCCAAGTGGAATTATAATTTTTTGATGAAAATTGTAATTTTTGGAAATTTTTGAAGTGGTGTGCCCTAAAATTACAAAATTACTCAAAGTGGAGTGACAAATGTCCTATAAACAACCTATAACCACCTTTCCATGTATTCAATGGTACTAAAGTAGTCACCATTAAAGGATTGACATGATTATCTCTTATTGGCATTGATGCATTAATTTTTTTTAGAAAATGAACAAATTTAGATGAATTTTAATTGGGGCAAAATTGGAGTAAAAAATAAGATGACGAAATTAGGCTTCTGACTAGCGGAAATGGACTGGTCTACCTTAGATGTTGTCACAACTTGTTCTCTCTATTTTAAATCTTCAAAGAATAGGGACATAGCACCCTTTTGTAGTAAGGCTTGTGGAGGGTCCAATCTTTGAAGATTGAATATAAAGATTATTCTTTTTTGGAAGTGAAAAATGGGCATTAAAAACATTTCATATGTAAGGTTTTCAAGGGACAAAATGGATTTTGGGCAAGCTTCTATGGTTTCAATATTTATTGTAACTTTCTAAATCTTTTTAAGAAGATAAGAAATTACATTAGCTTTCTAAGAATATAATTTTTATTTCAATTAGAGCCTAGGAACAAAAGTAATGGAACAAAAAACCCTTTTTTTTGTTTGACAGGTAGAAAAAAATCCTTCAAAAAACTCAAAGTAAAAAAATTTAAAAATTTGTTCTATATAGATTATATTTTAATGTACTATACATGGCAAGCTTTGATTCATTCCATTTGGATTTGTTATGAAAAAGTTGTGAACAATCTTTTTTTTTGACAATTAGAGCATCTTTTTCAAAAAATTACTTAAAGAATTCATTCTTGACGTCAATTTTATCGATTTTAATAAAAAAATTTCACAAGGTTAAGATGTTTTGCTAGAACAATATCATCGTTGAAATTAGTGTATTTCAATTCCATCTTAGAACTATTAACAGTTTAGGTTTTCCATCAATTTGGAACCTACTTCTACTTAACAAATTATATAAGGAAAGAAATTTAAGTGTGTTTTTCTTAAAAAAATTCCTAGAATCTCAATTCAATTTTTTATCATATAAAATTATAAATTCAAAATCAATTGAGCAAAAATTATCAGTTAAAAAGGATTAAAGCAAAATGATGTAGTTGAGGAAGGTTGAAAAATATTTGTTTTTTTTACTTTAAGCACAATTATCTTGCAATCTACGTGGTCAAAGTTTGTAAAATTTTTGCCATACATTCTTATACTAATTCAGTACAAGATTCTATGGTTAGATATGGAAAAAAAAACTTTAAAAAAAATCTTTTTGCTCATTGCTATAGAAATAGTAGTTTTGAGTGGTTTTTGATGGAGAAGAGGCCCTTGGGACTTTAGGGGTTAAGAGTCCTTTGATCAAATATCAATGTCATTTAACCCTTTGCCTTCAAAAAAATAATTTTTATGGACCAAGGAATTACTTCAATGATATTTGTGGAAATAGAGGTTGAAGATGTCATTTTTATATTGAAATCCACGATGAATCCTCAACGGGTGTGGGATAATTTGAAAATGAGAGTTGACCGCTCATTCTCAAAATATTACAAATTATGTATGATGTAGAGTTTCAGATCTCATTTAGTCATAGTAGAATAACTTTATTTTAAAAACTTTGAACTAAAAAAAGTTGGAAAATCTATCTAAGTTTCTTCTTCAAAAATGCGTTTGATATTTCTAGCCTCCAATTAAAAGTTAAAAATAAAATTTAGAGAGGATGTTTGAAAACATCAAAAAATGCCCTTTCCAACCCTTCTTTGAAATTTGTTCATAACTTTGATTGGAGGCTAGAAATCTCAAACGGATTTTTGGAGAGGAAACTTAGATAGATTTCCCATCCTTTTTCAATTCAAAGCTCTTAAGAAAAAGTTATTCTACCATGACTAAATGAGGTTTAAAACTCTACTCTAAATAAACTTCCTACTTTAATTTGATTTAACTATGAGCGCCAAAGCTCTTACTAATTTTAATTTACGTATCCCACATTGTTTGTTTCACCTTCTACCACCCCTTTTATCTATAAGTAAAGAGCTTATCTAAACTTCAAAAGGGCCAAGGAGCCCATTTTGGACTTTTAGAGAACTTAGGCAAGCTCTATTGACTTCATAATTTGGAAATTTTGCATGAATTTTTTAGAATGGATACTTCTCATTATAATCTATGAGTGAAGCTTTGTTTCATGCCATTGTGATAAATATTGCAAAAATTGGAGGGGGGGAGGTTGATTTCAATGTTCCACTGGGCAATAAAAAATATATTTTAGAAAAATATTAATTATTTTCTTATAATAATATAGATTGATACCTATTCAAAAAAATTGAATCACTAAATTACAAATAATGAAGCAAAAGTTATGAAATTTTTTAATTTGTAGGCAATGAAGGTAGAAAAAATATATGAAGTCATTTTTGCTTTCAATTTTAAAAAATTTCTAAATAAAATTAAAAATGAAGGATATTAATTTATTACTAGAACATTATCACCATTGGGAATAGCAATTCTCAAATTTTTCCAAAAGTTATTAGCATATTAGTTATATCTTTCATTCTAGAATACCTTTTACTTTACAATTAAAAAAAATGAATATCAAATTTTTTTTGGTTACATTTCTTAATATATATTTCCAAACCATTTTCCAACTTGATTGACTAAACACACAAGTTATAGGTCATACTTGTTTTTTTCTAGAAATATTGAAAGACAAAACTTCACCTTTTGGAAGGACTGTAAAGCTTATATTTTGAAGTTTAGGCACAATAAACTTGCAATTGGTGGGGATATTCACTCAAAATTTTGGAACAATATACTTGAATAAGTTAACCTGAAGATCCTATGCTTGGTTTTGTTAAAAAATAAATATTGATGAAGATTTTGACCTTGCTTTGGGATCAAGTATTGTGAAGCGATTTTGGGCCTCTAAACGAGATGGTCTTTTAAAGATTAAATAAACAACTTTCTAATCATGGGTCACTTTTTCAATGAAGTGTAGTAATATAAATGTTGAGGTTTTTAATTTCAATGAACTATATGATGTTTTGATGAAATTTTTATTTGAAATTTGAGTGTTTTATTGTTATTGACTCAATTTGGAGTTGCGACTTGCGACCAAGGTACCCACTTCTACAATTCATTTTTGTGATCCATTTTGATGTGTATATTTGTAATTATTGATTTGAAATTGTGTGGATGAAATGATGTGAAAGGGATGAAATGGTGTGAAATGTTCTTCATCATTCTTTTTGGGGGAAGCAATATCATTGACTACTACTACTAAATGTTATGAGCTTGGATGGATTGCATATCTAATATCCTAAGAAGAATGCACTAAGAAGAATGCACAATTCATGTCTTCATAAGTTTGCATGCTATTTGTTGTATATGTACATGACACATTGGGGAAAACAATTCAATTTTGACAAAAGTTAGCCAAAGGAAAAATCAAAGAAACAACACCATTTGGATGGAGATAATGTAGTATTTTGTTTTAGGAGTTGATTGGCTATTAGGGGAAGATAAACTCCTTGAATCAATTTTCAATAAGTTTTCATAGAAAAAAAATGGAATTGGCATCTAATCCAAGTCATTTCATGTTTTTCGGACCTTTGTGGAATTAGTTATAAATTTTGAAGTTGATAGAGAAGTAGGTGGATAGAAATACTTGATGGATGGAGTGCATTGTAGGTAGATGACATGGTGAGGTGGAGGTCCCATATAATCCTGGGGGTGCACTACAAAGGAAGTTCATGGGTGAGGAACGACCAAACCCTAACTACCCATTTTTATTTTTTTTAATTACTTTCTAATAAACTATAATTTCAATCTACAATTTTGAGCTTTGTTTAACAATGTCTATAGGTTTCTATTGCCAAAAATTTCAATCCTAAATAACATGTGATACATTGTCTGGAAAGGATTGAAAAATGAATTAAAATGGCATGTTTTTCAACTAAAATATTTATAAAGATCACATAAAAGATGATTATTGTATCAATATTCAACCAAAATAAACTTTCAGTAGAAAGCTATTTCATAGAATTTTTTTTCATTTTTCAAAATTTTTTTCTTACATAATATAGGGGTGTGAAAGTTATTTTTAGCTTTACAGTGTATCTTTTTCCCTCTAAAATTTGTAACTAATTATTATTAACATTAAAAAATACCAATAATTCAAAACATAAACTTTCAAAACATAAACTTTCAAAGTAGGAAAATCTATTCTTATTTTTTTATAGAAAAAAATAAAATTTTAGGATTTAATATAGGGGTCCTAGGATTTGGTCACTCTTCACCCTTGAACTTCCTTTGTAGTGCAGCCCCCAAACATGTAATGGAATATAGTAGGGAGCATATTAGGAATGCAGGGGAATATATTAGGTTCCTTTCTTTTCCATTGCCCACTAGACTTTGGCTCTTTGTGGTCTTTTAAATTCAGTTAAGTACAAGATCCTACGATTAGATTTTCTTAATTTTTGATTTTTTTAGGTGAATACAACAAAAAGTGGTAGTTTTGAGTGGTTTTTGACCAAAGAAACATCCTTGAGGCTTTAGGGATTAAACAAAAGGGAAAATAAAGGACAAAGCCATTAAACAAAATTAAAACATGTTTTCTAAACATAAAGGGAATCAAACAATGGAGTCAACAAACAAATTAAAACACGTTATCATAAACAAAAAGGGGATCAAAGGTTAGAACCATTGAACAAACTAAAACATGCTTTTTTTAATGGAAGGGGAATCAAAAACAAAGCCATTAAATAAACTAAAACATGTCCTTTTAGACAGAAGATGCCAAATGATAGTGCCAACAAACAAATTGAAACACGTTATCTTAAACAAAAGGGGAATCATAAGACAAAACCACTAAACAAATATAAAAAATACGATTGTTTAAACAGAAGGGGAATCAAAACAGAAAGAACAGAAGGGGGATTGTTGACTCTGTCGTTTGGGTACCGTGTTGATCCGTTTAAGCCCAATGTTAGAATGCTTGAAAGAAGCGATGACGCTCTCAGATCGCCATCCGTTTTGGAAAACGTCAAACTCCTTAACACGTGCCACATAAAATAAAGGAGAAAGAAAATTAGTTTCGCCTCTTTCGTAAGCGGGCAGATACTCTGTCCTTTTAACGAACCCACCGCAACGGAATGCTTTAAAACCGTTAAGAGGAGAACCGCCATCACGTACAAACCATCTGGAAGTACAAGAGCTTCGAGAGCCTCATTGGTGACTGCATTGGAGCTCTCGGTGACTACGATGGAGCTCTCGGTGACTGCGATGGAGCTCACGGTGACTTCGAACGAGCCCTCGGTGACTGAGATGGAGCTCCCAGTTCCAGTTTCCCGAGTCGAGATGGCTTCCAAGGAAGATGACGAGCCTCCACTCTTGCTGTCCATGGTCATTGAAGGCATGCCGCCATTTGTTGAGTCCAAGTATGTGCCCGAGGTACAGAACTATTTCAAGCAGAACGCGGAGCGGTATGGGGATCTCTCTTCGTGGGACGCGTACTGCCGTCATGGCCTCTACTTTTCCGGATACTGTTACCCTCGAGTGATCAGCTTGGACCGTCTCGTTGCCTTGTCCACTTACTATGCGTTGTTTTTCTTGTTGGATGACCTCTTTTTTGACAATCCAGATAAGGATCTCACGGAACCATATGGCATGGACCGCAGTGCTCTGTCGAGCCCTGAGAAGATGCAAGAATATGCGGATCATCTAGCGGCTGTTTTGGGTCAGAAAAAGTCACCCGGCAGCCCTCCTACCTTGATCGAGACCATGATGTGCGAGGTGGGTCGGGACATCTTGGCTTTGTCGAACCCCGAGTGGTTCGAGGACCTTCTTCAGTGCATCGATGAATATTTCCGTATCTCTGTTGCTAGCCATGCTGACATCGTTGCAGGCCACAACTCATGCTTCCAAGACTTGCAGTCTTACATGGACATGCGCGGTGGAAACGGGGGTGGGAAGTTTATTCTAATAATGACAGAGTTTGCTTGTGATACCTACGTCCCGACTGTCATGAGATCGGATCCATACATGCAGAAAGTGACGGTTGCAACAGCCTTATATGTTGCCATCGCAAACGACGTTTTCTCATACCACAAGGAGAGCACACAAGAAGAAAACCCTCGCAATCTGGTCACGGTGCTGATGGATTCTGAAGGAATGTCTTTCGTCCAGGCGACGCACAAAGCCATAGACTTGGTGAACAAATGTGCGTCTTCCATCTTGGATTTGGAGGCAGAAGCTTCCAACTCTATTTTGCAGAATCACTCGATCGAAATCAGAGCACTTGTGGCAGGAACTGTGTACTACAATTGCATGTGCGAGCGCTACCGGCAATCTGATTCCGTTTTTCCGGAGCTGAGAGACGAGAGTACAAGCTGGAAGGCCTTTGTTGAGTCCAGAAGCACTGCGGTCGTCTAATTTTCTTTTCACTTTGGTGGCACAATATATCGAGCTTTTAACTATTTCTGACCTAAGTTTTATGTCCCATACTTAGGGGATTGGTTACTATCAACCCCCAAATGCTATGTAAATACGTAGCCCACGTCTTTTGAGACGTACTGTACAGCACTAGTACTAGTAGACAATATGACTGGATATCTTATCACAAATCCAGGAAAGTCTAAGCTTTGTTGTTTTATGGTAACAGTTTGTTTCTGAAATAAAATGTACAGGTCATTACTATATCTCCTAGTGTTCCATATATAGCTTCCATTGATGAAAATGTTGGCGTGGATGTTCATTGCATGGGAGAGTATCAAGTTTTCGAAGTAGCAGCTTCCTTCACTCCTCCAATATCTGTCCAGACACATGAGGACTCCCAGATCTAGATTTGCACCTTTCTGCCTCCATCGTGATCAATTAGCCAGATTTTGTATCGATTTGGTAGAAAATTTGCTGTAACTCAGATCGACAGAAATACTAGTGTACCTACCTGAATAGCAAACATACACTGCTGCATCGTTTCGTTTGGAAATGAGGACTCGTCCAAAACCATGCATTGATGACTCCAGCAGATGTGAGCGTGGAATGAGTAGAACGCGGAGAATTGTTATTAAATTGAAGTATTGAAAGATGCCATTGCATGCTATTGTAAGATGGTCCTTGAGAGATCGAGAGACATAAGTTGAAGTTCAGGATCGATGCAGAGTTTAATTGATGGGAACGTTTCATTTGGGGATCGTGGCCTTAAGTGTTGAGCCGGATCGAATTGAACACTAGAAAGTGATTTAGAATCGAGAGCATTGCGCTAGCTGTTGAACATTGGATCCAGGAACAGTAACAATAGTCTATAGCCGCTCAGCACAAATCGCACACTTGTGCTCGAATGCACACTGTGTGCAGAGGTCGTCTTGGAGTTTCAGGCTGCGTTTTCCGCCTTCAGATGCGAGAGTCGATTGTTGAGTTCAGAAACGCGACCTCATGTCATCGTTTGTTGTATCCATGACCGACACTTTCCTATGGCTGCGTACTAAGCTCCAAGCTGGTGATCTGCTGAGATTTTGAGGAGGAAGCGCCGGTGAGCAAAAGCTCAGGTAGAAATGAAGTGGTTAGAAATATCACGATGATGGAGCTCAACGCTAAAGCAGAAGTGTGCAAGTCTGTAAAGAACACGTTCAGGGCTAGTGCGTGCTCAACCGTAGTACCCACAGCTGGAGAAAACTGTGACTGGCCGGTGAACATGTATGCTCTTTCCTCTCATGGTCATCATATACTCCGACGCATCGCTACAGGTGAGAAGATGTTGACGTAGTCTTGAATTTTTACGGAGATTGGAGTTCGTGGAGGGTAGTCATTTCGTCTCTATCTTTGATAGATCGGCATCCCTATTGCCGAATGCATTGCGACGAGTCTTGCCATGAATGCAGAAACCCCTACTGCTTGAAATGAATGCAGATTGAATCAATTTTGAGTTTGAATGTGTGTTACGTTGGACAGTGTGCTGGGGGGTCGCTCGCTTAATTGATGCTGATTAGCCTGTAATGTGACAATCGTACCCAGCGTCGTCCGGAGAGATGGGTCCCGGAGATGGCAACGATATCTACTATCAACATTGGTGTGGTGTGGAGGACTTCCTGGAACCTAATTCTCCAGAGGAAGCTCCCAACGGCAGCTCGCAGCGACCCCCGCGAAGGTCTGGCCGCTCCGTGCACTTCAGCATGCCAGCTGCGCCCACCAAAGCATCCCCGCGTCACACGGTTCAAATCAACAAGACAGCCCCTGCCCCCAGCGCAAGTAACGGAAATGGACCTGTGCGTGATTCAAGCGTAGTATTTTCCTCGATTGCGAACAGGGGGAAATAGTGTCCGGGGAGCAAATAAGCAAATATTGTCCGGCCGCTGCATCTTGACGTCAGCCCCTCCGAAGCGTTTTCTCGCCAAGTATGTTCTTGCCAACTTGAAGCCCTAATTTCCAATATCCTTTTCTTGCTTGAGTTTCTGTCCTTGGAGTTTGCCGGCCCGTACATGAGCAAAATTGATTTTCGACGTCGCTTGTTTCCCAAGGTTTCTTTGATATGAGGAAACTTTGCAATCGAACGGAAAGAATCCGTCTGTGGAGTGTGATACATGACTGTCGTCAGCTGCTGTATCTGCAGGCATCACCTGTACGTGGACAGAAGCAAAGACCGAGTACGGCAAGGATCCAGTTGCGAGAGGCCATCGGAGGGAGGGGAAGATACCGTTATCCTGCGACACAGTTCGAGCTTGTGAGCTTCGTGAAAATTCGGGGGAAGAGTTTGAAGCCGCGTGTACCCCTCTCCCTCAGAGGGTTTTTCTCTTTCACGCAGTAGCCCAGACCCGCTGCACATTCCGTCGCGTCAGGACAGTTTGGGATTGGCATGCGGGATACAGTAGGAGTGAAAGTTTGAGCAAGACAGAGGAGCTGATTTTTCCCCTTGAAAGCACGTCATGCTGGAGAATTTGGGGCCTTTGAGACCTTCCCCAGTGAACCCTGCAGATTTTTCTGAACTCGAGGATGGATCCGTCAGCGATGGTGATCAGGAAAAGTCAGAGCATGCACCTGCAAGCTCCGCACGTAGCATTGAAAACATAGATGCCTTGAAAAGTCCGAAAGTTGTGATAAGGAGATAACGATTTGAAAGGAGGTGAATCGACGTTGGACGAAGGGCCTCCTCAGATGCTTGACTGTTGGGCAAAGTGCAACAAGAGGTGCTACAGGAAGAAATGCCAATTACACTTTCTTGTGGACCCAGTGAGTGGGTGGGTGGTGGTGGGAGAGATACGATAAAAGGCTTCGTGTCATGTGCATGTGTGAGTTGGTTGGGTCAAGTTCGTTGCGAGCTACAGTGACCAAGTTTGGTTGGAATTGTCCTGGCAAGTGGATGGAGGAGAAATCGAGGAAGAATTCCCATGCATTGATTCCCTCAAGATTGTCCAATTTCGACCAATAGGGTTGTCCAGTGAGATGGGTTGAAAATGGAGCTCCTCCTTTTCAAGTTGCCCATCCCAGCTAGACAATTCGGTTGTTTGTATTTTGTCTCATTACTTGAATGGGACAGAGCTTTGGATCAATATGCAAGCTTGGCCAAAGGTGAGGTTGAATATGGAATTTTCAAGTAGCTCTCTTCTAGGATATTTCCTTACGCTAAAGTTCGTTGAAAAGTGATGAAGTAATAGTAAGGTAGACAAGCCTATCACCACCATCATTAAGAATTTTAGTCTCTTGGGGCCAATACCAAGAGGGACACAAATATATTTTTCAGAGGTGTGCACATATTTTAAAAATCAAATCTAAGTGGAATTATAATTTTTTGGTGAAAATTGTAATTTTTGGAAATTTTTGAAGTGGTGTGCCCTAAAATTACAAAATTGCTCAAAGTGGAGTGACAAATGTCCTATAATCAACCTATAACCACCTTTCCATGTATTCAATGGTACTAAAGTAGTCACCATTAAAGGATTGACATGATTATCTCTTATTGGCATTGATGGATTAATTTTTTTTAGAAAATGAACAAATTTAGATGAATTTTAATTGGGGCAAAATTGGAGTCAAAAATAAGATGACGAAATTAGGCTTCTGACTAGCGGAAATGGACTGGTCTACCTTAAATGTTGTCACAACTTCTTCTCTTTATTTTAAATCTTCAAAGAATAGGGACATAGCACCCTTTTGTAGTAAGGCTTGTGGAGGGTCCAATCTTTGAAGATTGAATATAAAGATTATTCTTTTTTGGAAGTGAAAAATGGACATTAAAAACATTTCACATGTAAGGTTTTCATCTAACTTTGATCCTTTGTGTAACAAACCTCCCACAGGTTTGCCACCAACTTTCAAATAATTAATATAATAAGGCTCATCACCCAACCATAGAGAAGAGATCACTCAAGAAGTGTCGCACCTTCTCACCCCCGAGCCTTTCTATACTATTTCCTTTCCAAAGGAACTAGAGTCTATCTCAAGTCCTTTTTACTTTCTATTCCAAATTTAGATCTAACTCATAGATCTTTCTATCCTTCTATCTTTTTATTCCTATATCTAGAGTAAAGATATTTTATTACCATCTAAATACGGCATAGTAATCTACTTCTAGTGCACCTCATCTTGAGTTGTCTAATTCTTGTACACATGTTCTCAATTTGGAGTGGTCTGACTCCAGTGCACTAAATATGGAGCTGTCTAACTCCAGTGCACATGTTCTCCATCTGGAGCGGTCTGACTCCAGTGCACTAAATATGGAGCTGTCTAACTCTAGTGCACATGTTTTCAATTTGGAGTGGTCTGACTCCAGTGCATCCATCCTCAACTAGGAGTTGTCTGACTCCTCTCATCCTCTGCTTACACACTCTTATGGAAAAAGGTTTACCGTTGTGAAGCTTTCCATGGACTGCTCCCTCCTTGCATGCAATCCATGCATCCACTTGCTTTAGCCACGCCATCCCCAGTATCACCTCATATCATGCTCCATTCCAAACTTCAAAATCTACCTCAGTATCCACACCTTGAATGTTCACAGGAACCTTCAACATACGGGGAGTGATAGAACTTGTTTGGTTGTTTGGTAACCAAACTGAGCAAGGTTTGATAGGAACTAAAGGAAGTCCTAGCTTGTGAGCAAATGAAGTTGACATCATATTATGAGTGCTACCAGAATCAATAAGAATCATGGAAAAGAAAGAAGAGTTCAAAAAGCCTTTGATCCGGAGCACCGTTGGATCTTTCTCCACTTCCATGTTCATAATAGCAGTTGAGATAGTTGGGACTGCATCCTTGCTTGGCTCTCCATCAAATACATCATCATCATCTTGCTCCACCTCCAGTGTTGCTATCTTCTTCTTGGAGGATGGACACTCGAAGTAACTTTGATAGTATCATGGTGGTTGTAGATAGACTAACCAAGATAGCTCATTTTATTCCTACAGTTACTACTATAACTGCTTATGGAATAGCTGAGTTATTTATGAGAGAGATCTTCAAACACCATGGAATTCCGCGTGAGATTATAAGTGATAGAGATCGTAAGTTTGTGAGTGAATTTTGGACTACACTTTTCAAATTGTGTGGGACCAAAATTAAGTTGAGTACTACATATCATCCTGAGAGTGATGGACAAACTGAAAGAACTAATAGGACTCTTGAGGATATGTTGAGAATGTATGTTGGTAAGAAACAACACTCGTGGGATAAGTGGTTGCATATGATTGAGTTTGCTTACAATGATCACATTCATAGTAGTATTGGGGTAAGTCCATTCTATATTTTGTATGGTCAAGAATGTAGAACTCCCATTACACTCTCTACTCCTACTACTAGATTTGAAAGCATTAATGACATGATTAAAGAAATGAATGAAATTAGAGAGTTGGCAAAGTTGGCTATGAAAAGTGCTCAGGATAGAGCTAAACATTATGCTGATAAAAAAAGACTTTTTCGTGAATTTGAAGTGGGTGATAAAGTATTTTTAAAGGTAGCTCCAAAGAGATCTGGACTTAAGCTTGGTAAGTCAAGGAAGTTATCACCTCGGTTTTGTAGGCCTTTTGAGATTGTAAAGAGAATAGGACAAGTTGCTTATAAATTGAGGTTACCTGAAGATTGGCAGATACATGATGTATTTCATATAAGTTTGTTGAGAAAGTATGTATCGGATCCTAGTCATATTCTGCCTGATCTTCCAAAAGCTGCTCCTGAGGGAGAACTACTTACTCAACCTGAGAAGATTTTGAAGATAGAGAATCAACAGCTAAGGAATAAGACATTCCGTAGATTCTATGTGAAGTGGAAGGATTATCCGGAAGAAGAAGCTTCTTGGGAAAGGGAAGTTGATTTCAGGAGGGATTATCTTGACTTTGTCATTGAGGACAATGACTTTTAATGGAAGGGGGAGATTGTAAGGTAACTTAAGATGATGGATGGATGAATGAAATCTTCTAATCACATGTGGCAGTGTGTAAGCAGAGGATGAGAGGAATCAGACAACTCCCAGTTGAGGATGGATGCACTGGAGTCAGACCGCTCCAGATTGAGAACATGTGCACTAGAGTTAGACAGCTCCATATTTAGTTGAGAACATGTGTACAAGAATTAGACAACTCAAGATGAGGTGCACTAGAAGTAGATTACTATGCCGTATTTAGATGGTAATAAAATATCTTTACTCTAGATATAGGAATAAAAGGATAGAAGGATAGAAAGATCTATGAGTTAGATCTAAATTTGGAATAGAAAGTAAAAAGGACTTGAGATAGACTCTAGTTCCTTTGGAAAGGAAATAGTATAGAAAGGCTCGGGGGTGAGAAGGTGCGACACTTCTTGAGTGATCTCTTCTCTATGGTTGGGTGGTGAGCCTTATTATATTAATTATTTGAGAGTTGGTGGCAAACCTGTGGGAGGTTTGTTACAAGTGGTATCAGAGCAGTTATGGATCCTATTGAGGGTTTGGAGGAGAGGATTGTGAGAGTAGTGAGGGTAGCATTGAGGGGGGTCCAAGTTTCTATACAATCGGGAGCTCCACCTCTTCCTAGGGAGGCTCCTCCAGACACCCCACGCCCTCCTTCATCTTCACCATCTAAGTCAAGAGAGGTAGAGCCCAATTCAACATCTATTTTGAGGGGTTCTGGTCATAGACGAGTTGATATTTTGGAGGACTTGAAGAGGTATCTTTTCAAGCCTTGTTTTGGAGGAAGGAATTGCAAGCCCGAAGAAGTCAAATCTTTTATTTCTATATTGGAGGACTTCTTCACTTCAAGTTACTAAGATGATGACAAGATCAAGGCCACAGTGATTTGTCTTCAAGACAAAGCTCGTGTGTGGTATGACAATTTGAAGAGCGATCGGAAGAATCGTGGTCTTCAACCTTTGTCGACTTGGAGCACCTTCAAGCAATTGTTTCTTCAAGAATTCCTTCCTAGCAATTATGGAGAAGACATGCGCCAAGGACTCTATGACTTGAAACAAGGAAGTTTGTCTGTCACCCAATACAAGTCAAAGTTTGATTTGCATATTGTCTATTTTCCTAATTGGGGTGAAAGTGATAGAGTTGAGTTCTTTGTTCGTAATTTAAAGGATTCAATCAGATTTAAAGTCAGTGTTTATCATCCAAAGACTCTAGATGATGCTTATGGTTTGGCTATGAACTTTGAGAGAGAGGTTAATAGCAAGTTGGAGAGGAATGAGAGTCAATTAGGAAAAAGGTCCTCAGAGTTCAATCGGTCTGCTAATCAAAACTTTGACTTGTATTGGGTGACAGACAAACTTCCTTGTTTCAAGTCATAGAGTCCTTGGCGCATGTCTTCTCCATAATTGCTAGGAAGGAATTCTTGAAGAAACAATTGCTTGAAGGTGCTCCAAGTCGACAAAGGTTGAAGACCATGATTCTTCCGATCGCTCTTCAAATTGTCATACCACACACGAGCTTTGTCTTGAAGACAAATCACTGTGGCCTTGATCTTGTCATCATCTTAGTAACTTGAAGTGAAGAAGTCCTCCAATATAGAAATAAAAGATTTGACTTCTTCGGGCTTGCAATTCCTTCCTCCAAAACAAGGCTTGAAAGGATACCTCTTCAAGTCCTCCAAAATATCAACTCGTCTATGACCAGAACCCCTCAAAATAGATGTTGAATTGGGCTCTACCTCTCTTGACTTAGATGGTGAAGATGAAGGAGGGCGTGGGGTGTCTGGAGGAGCCTCCCTAGGAAGAGGTGGAGCTCCCGATTGTATAGAAACTTGGACCCCCCTCAATGCTACCCTCACTACTCTCACAATCCTCTCCTCCAAACCCTCAATAGGATCCATAACTGCTCTGATACCACTTGTAACAAACCTCCCACAGGTTTGCCACCAACTCTCAAATAATTAATATAATAAGGCTCACCACCCAACCATAGAGAAGAGATCACTCAAGAAGTGTCGCACCTTCTCACCCCCGAGCCTTTCTATACTATTTCCTTTCCAAAGGAACTAGAGTCTATCTCAAGTCCTTTTTACTTTCTATTCCAAATTTAGATCTAACTCATAGATCTTTCTATCCTTCTATCCTTTTATTCCTATATCTAGAGTAAAGATATTTTATTACCATCTAAATACGGCATAGTAATCTACTTCTAGTGCACCTCATCTTGAGTTGTCTAATTCTTGTACACATGTTCTCAACTAAATATGGAGCTGTCTAACTCTAGTGCACATGTTCTCAATCTGGAGCGGTCTGACTCCAGTGCATCCATCCTCAACTGGGAGTTGTCTGATTCCTCTCATCCTCTGCTTACACACTGCCACATGTGATTAGAAGATTTCATTCATCCATCCATCATCTTAAGTTACCTTATACTTTGCTTACCACTTTCACCCTCTGCTTGCCACTTTCATCCATGTCGTGTTCAAAGTCAAGCTTGAGTCATCGTTTTCACCCTCTATTTGATTTGCATTGCTAAAATCGATGCTCATAATGATCATAGGAATTGTAGTAGGTGAAAATTTAGTGACAATTTCCCAATCCAACCATAGGTAGAGACTTAAAATCTTTAAAATTTGTAACCAAAATTACTGGAGGAAAGCACAAAATTAGTATTTAAGTTTTCAGAAATTAAAGTCTACATTTCAATGAGAAAAAGGGCCCAAAAATGACCCCAAAATTCCTTCTAACCAATACAAAACCGAGCTAGTAATCAAATATTTCAAATTTTTGACCAATCACGTGCAGCCACATGAGAACATGTATAGTTAGGCCCAATTAGCAAGCAGCCAAGGGTCCCAATGAACTAGGGGTAACATGTCGCAATTTAGGAAGGGGGCTTAACTTGTTTTACATGGCATGAATTACTTGGTTCAACTACAAGTTCTGTCTACTGTTTTGATTCATGGTTTTGGAATGATGTTCTAAACAATAAACAATAATGCTTAGACTACAAAACATTTTGTTGTTAACAACTTGCCCCAAAACTAAGCATTTGGTAAGAGGAATGTATGAGAAAGGAGATTAGAGGTATGATCTATAAATTTGCAAAATTTTTTATTTACATAATCTAAACATCTTAGAAAATAGCTAAGCCTTATTCCAAATGAATAGATTTAACTAAATAGATAAGGGAAACAAGTCTAAACTCCATAGCCAAATTAGAAATGCAAAACAAGTAGTTGGAGAAGCAAGAGAAAAATAGAGATAATAAGGACTTTGAAATTGAAGGAATGAAGTGATGGTGCAGACATTGAGGAGTTGGAAGTAGGATAGGATTAGGTGAAAATCTAAAAGAAGCAATTTGAACCATTAGAAGTTTGAATAACCAATAATTGACTTGAATAGGAGATAGGAGGTTTTCCAAAGTCAATTATTATTTTGAAGTTTGGAGCAATTATTTATTCCATTCAACTATTGAAATATAAATAATTGAAATAGAATAGTGTTGAAGGAAGAAGAAATGAAAAAGAGAAAAGAAGATGAAGTAGGAAGTAGGGGAATTTAGACTAATAGAGCTTGTTGTCTTTTAAACTTTGTACTAAAAATTCAAAAACTTAGTAGTGAGTAAACATTAAAATTTAGAAAACAAGATGGCACAAGTGGAGAACTTCAAAATTACATTCCAATATCATTATGATGACACACTCTAAGGTATGTTATTAAATCTCTATTCTCACTTCAAATCATGGTTGTTCGTCCCGACAAATCGACAATACAACGAACATGACGAACACAACATGAATTTTATCCATCGTCTGTTTAATAAGGTCATACTTTTTTTTTACTTTTCAATGAAAATTTTGACCAGTACATCAACTACATGGTGTTATGTAGCCTCCACGTGGCATGAGGGCACATGCAAGTTTGGGGCAACCTCAGGTATAGGGTGAATGTGGGTAGAGCAACCTTGAATGCATTCAAAGGGTGAGTGTAGGTGGGCATGGTGCACAAGGACCCTCATCCATGGATGCCCCACCCGCATCCACAGTCACCCACTAGCAATCGCTCATGGTGATGTAGTTCAGGCTTTCCATGTAAGTTTGCCTGTTGGACAAAAAAATTTAAAAATTTGGACGACCTTGGGTAGGGCAGTGCAGGTCCATTATGTATGACTGACACTCGTCATATACGACATGCGACGTTAGACAGACAATTTGACACCAAAACCCAAAAATGTGTTCAACAGAACAACCCTACCAACCTTCAAATTGTCTTAATTGACAAGTTTTAATAAGGGCCAAGGCCTAAGATCAAGCTAGACCATTAGAACTAAGTGTCAAGTCAAGTTTGAAATTAAAATTCTACAATAGAAGTTTAGACGTTTCCGAAAATATAAAATAAATAGAAACCAAAGTTAAAGATAACAAAAAAGATATAGGCAAATGAAGTTTAGGACTAAAAGTGGATGAAACTTAGCTAAATCTATCCACTTGGGATAAAAATAGGAAAGTAGAAAGTAATTTTAAAGAACTGATTAACAATCAAACTTCATCTATGCATAATTTTCACTAGGGAAGTCTAAATTGTAAGTGTCTTAGCATTTTAGAAAGCTAGAGTTATCCTCCACAAGAAAAAATTGAAGCCCTAAAAATAATAAACTATTTGAAATAGCACTAAGACATAGAATCAAGGTAGAACTAAGCTAAGGACTTAAGTGGTTAGTCAATAGAGAATTTAGAATTAAAAACTCTCAGAAAAAATCTAGTAAAGTCTAACCATAGTTCAAACTTTAGAAAAGAATCAAAACTTTAGAAGTTATAGAAAGATGAAAGTTAGGTGAGAAGTTGGATGAAAGTTAGGTGAAAAGTGGGACGAAAGTTAGGTGAAAAGTGGGATGAAAGTTAGGTGAAAAGTGGGATGAAAGTTAGGTGAGAAGTTGGATGAAAGTTAGGTGAAAAGTTGGATGAAAGTTAGGTGAGAAGTTAGATGAAAGTTAGGTGAAAAGTTGGATGAAAGTTAGGTGAGAAGTTAGATGAAAGTTGTGAGAAAGTATCCATCCAAGGTCAAACTTGTGTCTTAGGAAGTAGCTTTCAATCTAAATTAGGAGCTAGCCAATTAAAGAGGTGGATGAAGTTTGCATAGCCCTTTCAAAGGGTAAACTTCAAAAGCTAAATTTCATCCAACTATATCTTTTTTTAAGAAGTTCAGATTGCTTTGAGTTTTATATTTTTAGAAATAGCATGAGATTTCTTTTAACTTAAGATTTCTAAATTTAGAATGTAAAATCTTGTTCTAAAATTCATAGTGACTTAGTTAATTTGGTCATTGAAGTACAATTAGGTTTGGATTTAGAACTTTGGAAAACATAGTACAGTTATAAGTTATCTTGGAAACATACAAAAAGATTCATTGCTTAGAAGACACAATGGAATGACATTTAAGCAACCTCTAAGAGAAAGTTTCATCTAAAAACTAAAATCTAGTTGAATTCTACTTCCATATCAAAGATGGATAAGAAAGCGCTTACATATGTCATACTCTTGTGGAAGAATGAAATGAAATAAATTTCTTTTATACTAAAGCTAAAGAAATTTTCCAAATGAAAATTAGCAATGGAAGTAATGCCACCACGTGGACCAAAATTTTTTTCCTCCTTTTGATATACTTCCAGAAAAATTTTAAGAAACCAAAGTGGGTGAAAATATGTAAGAAATCCACAGATTTTCCTACAGATCTTCTTGAACTATGTTCTTTGCAACTAGTACCCTTGCATACACTGTTTGACATTGCTCCAACTCCCTACAATGGACTACAGGTTTGGGGAGCATGTCTTAAGGTACAATTTATTCTAAGAATCAATCTAGAATAGTCCTTGGGAACTCCACTCCTCTACTAGAAGTCAATTCATTTATTGTTAAAGCTAATTGCCTTGCGTACAACGCAACAACCCTCTCAAAACTTACTCTAGTATTTGTTCTCTCCAAACTCTTAGCATCAAAACTATGTTGGGCCTAAACCCTAGCAACTTAATTTTTTGCAAGCCTTTGATTCTTTGCCTTGTCCTTGGTATTCTCTTGCTCTCTTTTTACTTGTGTATCTTCCTTTCTCCTTGTGGTTTCCTTGTGAACTATTGATGCCATTTTTGTTGTTGGAGCATTAAAATGATTGTTTTTATTGATTTATGAACTACTTGTGAGAATCAATAAAAGGACACTTACTTTCATGTTGATTTAAATAGTACAATGATTGAATTAATGAAATTTTAGGGAATATAAAATCTTTTTGGAATTTTTGGAATCTTTCGGGATCTAATTTCATTTAAAAAAATTCATTTAAAAAATTTCATTTAAAAAATATTCTATCAAACATAAATAGTATTGTTGTGCTATCTTTTTTCATGTAATTTCTAATATGTCTAATTTGAATTTGTATGATTACTATTCAAAAAAATATTGATAAAACTTATCAAAATGTTTGCATTTTATTCAATATAGAGCAAATTCCAAGAAACTCAAAAAAGACTGGGCATTTATAGGTTAAGGATTTAATGAAGAAAAATTTGGAATTTAGAATAAGAATGATACAATCATCAAATGATACAATTACTAGTGAAATTTCAAAAATCTTGTAAAAACCTAGAAATTCAAAGATTACGATTGCCCAAATCTCACCCTTTAGTTGTTTATTTTTTTCTACTACCACTTGGCTTTTGTAATTCCTTATAAAGATTGCTAGGTGGCATGAAGAATAAGCTATCATTTTAAGAATACTCTATCAAAACTAATCTATTACATTTATTATTTTATGCAATCTTGATCAATACACCAAATTTCTATTTCAAAAAATAAATTTTTTATTTTTGATAAATTATTTTTTGTGTTTTTCATTGTGTTACATAATAATTGATTGAAAAATATTGGTGATGAATTTTTCAAATTTTAATGTGGAATCATTTAAAAAACATGAATGTGCTTATCTAATTTCATGTAAAAATTCACATTACTTAAGAAAAATTTACACTAGAAAGAAATCAATGACAAGGTGTTTCCTTCCTAAATTTTATTAAATAGATACTTTTAAATTATAATTGCATTTGACTAATAGACCCTTGTATTATGACTACTTCGTTAGAGCATGATGTTTCAATTGGTTTGCTAAACCTAATTATAATTTCGAAACATTTGTTGTACAAATTTTTTCATTAGACTTCACAGTGGGGTTGCAAGACTTCTTGGAGGGTATAATATGATGTTTTTTTCAACTTAAGTATTCACAATTTGGTGATTTTAAACTCAACAAACTTTAGTGGCAATTTTGACATAGTATTAAGAAAAAAATTCAAAAACTTTGAAATAAGAAAAGCTGTACAATCAAACTATTTTTCATCTCCAAAAATCCATTTCAGATTTTGAATCTCCAATCAAAAGTTATGGGTAAAGTTCAAAGAGGGGTTGAATAGGACATTCTTTTGCACATTTTCAAGCATCTTCTTTGAATTTGTCCATAACTTTTGATTGAAGTTTTAAAATCTCAAAAAGAGTTTTGAAAATGAAAGTTAGCTTGATTTTACAACTTTTCACAATTCAAAGTTTTTTATTTTCACCCTCTATTTGATTTGCATTGCTAACATTGATGCTCATAGTGATCATAGGAATTGTGGCAACCTATTCTTGCATTCAACAGATTCTTGTTTTTGTTCAAATTTTGAATCTTATTGGCATTGCTCTATGGGAAGAATTTTAATTTTGCAAGAATAGTCTTGAAATAATGATTGTTTTGAATTAGGCTCTACTATGTAGCTTCATATTTGAATCCATTGTTTCACAAACACCAAGCTTTAGCTTTATTTTTTAATCCTCCATTATTTTATTAGAATATTTGTTTTGCAACTTGAAAGTTGAATTGGAACACTACATGCTAAAAAATAATTTTCTATATACAAGGTGATATTATCATGTTCTTCTTGATGTAATGATGTGCAATTTTTTTGATTCACTACAAGTCACCACAAATTTGTTGGATGCCTTCTCATTATTACAAATCACCACAAATTCCTCTCATTTGAATTATGATTTGGCTATTGCATTGATACTTAGAATCATCAATTGAAATCTATAAAAAGTTATTGCACCAATTTTGAAACGCAGTTGACCATTTCTCTCTAGTCTCTATTCTCATTCTCCACACAACACAAAGGGGTATCCCACCTTCATGGAGAATAGCTCCCTCTTGACTTTTCTTTTCACTGCATAACATCTCATTCTTCATAGAAAAATTCTCGGAAAAGGTGTAACAACCTCTATTATAGGGATTTAATTGTAGAATATGGAAATGGTATGATTTTGAATAAGTGAATTCACTAGAAACTTGAATGTGACATTGCTATTAGTTTGCAATGAGAGGGGATCGGAGTACATTGCACAATTGAACAAGGTGGATTTAATGCCCGTCATGGATTGCAAGTTGTTCCTACCAACTAATTGCATGCCAAAGCCCTTTCTAAATCTATCTTCCAACCATGCCATCGATACTATAGGGATTGGGAGGTAGGAATTCTAATTACCCCAATTACCCCATGCCTTTTCTAGATCATTGATCTCTACAACTAGACTAATTAACTATTAGGAAATTCAATTTTTTTTTGTTGATTTGGTGGCATTGCTTTGGTTCACTTTTTTTGTTGATTTTTGTTCAAATCAACAAAAGCATGACTAAGGTGAGATTTGTAAGTGTTTCAAGTTACAGAGCTCCATTTTTTCTTGCAAAAATTCTTGAGGGCATTTAGTTTTGCATCTAGATTGAGTTTGGATATGAGAAGTTTTATTCTCCATTTCTCTTTGTATCCTAATATTGCATAGAAATAAGTGATTCTTGCGTATTAGTGCAACTTGTTGCTTATATTGTACATCAAGTTAGGCATGATGGTGCAAGCAACAAATCCCGCAACAAATACTCAAGAGCTTTGAAAATCTGAGGCTAAAAGCTAGGCAAATGAGTTTTGCTTGAGTAGGAACTAAGGATACAACTATGCAAGGATTAAATCACGTATTACTATTCTAGTTGTTTTGATAAAATCGAGCATTGCATGAATGAGATCAATGTTGTAATTGTTTTTATTAATTCAATTGATTGACCTTTTATTACAATTGCCTCTCAAAACAAGATAAATTGTGTGTTTTTTATTTTCATAAATAGGATCACTAGTAAAAAAATTTGCGACCAAAATAATCAAAAATTGTTGTTTGGGCCTATTGTTTTGGTTGTGTAGTACTGGTCAAAATTACACTCAAATCAATAGATTTGTTCTATTGTTTTGGTCAAATACAAGAAAAAAAATTAAAATTTTTTTGGTTGTCTAAAAATAAAAAATATTTTGCTACTTGGACAATCTAAACAGTCTAAAAATTTTAATTTTAATTTTGCTACATGCCACGCGAATAGGGCCACTTAGACAACTCGCTATATATGTGGGCAAGCATTACCCAAGAGGTTTGATTCTTGGACCTCATGGTTGAGGTTTAAAGATCTAAGTACGGCACCATACCAATAATTGTATGTACATGTATGGAGTAGAATTAGATTTAACTAGTTCTTCTAATAGTTTTTTGGTTTTTTTCTAAAATCAGCAAACTTTAAAGGTCATTTTGAAAAAAAATGTTCCACTATGCCATGGATGAAAGTGGCAAGCAGAGGGTGAAAATGCACTAATAGAAAAACATTGACCATGTCAACAAAAAATTAACAAAAAAGTGTTGAGGGCGTTTGTATGTTGTCTTGGAGAGTACCTAACAAAAAAACTATTATCCATTTTGTTATGGTGGTTAAATCAAAAAAATAATAATATTAATTCATTTTTAAATTTGCTCAATGAATGGTTGCCAGATGGTAAGCCAAAGACTAACTCAGTACAAACTACCATGTAGGCAAAAAACGACACATAAATAGGACCAAAAATTAAACTTTATAATTTAATTAGAAGAAAATTAAACTTTACAATTAATTTAAAAGACAAGTTAAAGTATATTTGGTCACGGTTGTCATATCAGACGGAATTTCACTGTTCACAGCCGGTCAACCCTAATCGGTCCAATTTTGTCCGTGAATAGTGAAATTCCGTCTGATATAACAACCGTGTATTTGGTGACAGAAGAGAGGTGACTTTGGTTATAGAAAAATAAAGAAGACAATCTCTTCATAAAAATAGAGTGGTAGAAGGTAGAATAAACCATATAGGATATGTGAATTAAGACTATGAATGATTCACATATCCCATATTGTTTGTTTTGACCTTTTATCACCTCATTTGTATAAAGAGTTTGTCTTCTCCTCTCTTATGTTACCAAAGTCACCTCTCATATATCACCAATGTATGAGAGGCATGTTTTTTTAACAAAAAAGTGTTAACTTTTTGTAAATTTGGACGTTGTATTATTTGAATCAACAAAAATTCAATGCCCATTTGGCCATTTTGTTAACTTATTCAAATAAAAAAAATTATTAATACGATCAATACAGTATCCTAGTCAATAAAAAATTGTTAAAATTTTGTTGACTTAAACACCATTTTCTAGTAGTGGTGGTAAGCAAAGGATCAAAGTTAGATGAAAACTTTACATGTGAAATGTTCTTAATGCCCATTTTTCACTTCCAAAAAAGAATAATCTTTATATTCAATCTTCAAAGATTGGACCCTCCACAAGCCTTACTACAAAAGGGTGCTATGTCCCTATTATTTGAAGATTTAAAATAAAGAGAAGAAGTTGTGACAACATTTAAGGTAGACCAGTCCATTTCCGCTAGTCAGAAGCCTAATTTCGTCATCTTATTTTTGACTCCAATTTTGCCCCAATTAAAATTCATCTAAATTTGTTCATTTTCTAAAAAAAATTAATCCATCAATGCCAATAAGAGATAATCATGTCAATCCTTTAATGGTGACTACTTTAGTACCATTGAATACATGGAAAGGTGGTTATAGGTTGATTATAGGACATTTGTCACTCCACTTTGAGCAATTTTGTAATTTTAGGGCACACCACTTCAAAAATTTCCAAAAATTACAATTTTCACCAAAAAATTATAATTCCACTTAGATTTGATTTTTAAAATATGTGCACACCTCTGAAAAATATATTTGTGTCCCTCTTGGTATTGGCCCCAAGAGACTAAAATTCTTAATGATGGTGGTGATAGGCTTGTCTACCTTACTATTACTTCATCACTTTTCAACGAACTTTAGCGTAAGGAAATATCCTAGAAGAGAGCTACTTGAAAATTCCATATTCAACCTCACCTTTGGCCAAGCTTGCATATTGATCCAAAGCTCTGTCCCATTCAAGTAATGAGACAAAATACAAACAACCGAATTGTCTAGCTGGGATGGGCAACTTGAAAAGGAGGAGCTCCATTTTCAACCCATCTCACTGGACAACCCTATTGGTCGAAATTGGACAATCTTGAGGGAATCAATGCATGGGAATTCTTCCTCGATTTCTCCTCCATCCACTTGCCAGGACAATTCCAACCAAACTTGGTCACTGTAGCTCGCAACGAACTTGACCCAACCAACTCACACATGCACATGACACGAAGCCTTTTATCGTATCTCTCCCACCACCACCCACCCACTCACTGGGTCCACAAGAAAGTGTAATTGGCATTTCTTCCTGTAGCACCTCTTGTTGCACTTTGCCCAACAGTCAAGCATCTGAGGAGGCCCTTCGTCCAACGTCGATTCACCTCCTTTCAAATCGTTATCTCCTTATCACAACTTTCGGACTTTTCAAGGCATCTATGTTTTCAATGCTACGTGCGGAGCTTGCAGGTGCATGCTCTGACTTTTCCTGATCACCATCGCTGACGGATCCATCCTCGAGTTCAGAAAAATCTGCAGGGTTCACTGGGGAAGGTCTCAAAGGCCCCAAATTCTCCAGCATGACGTGCTTTCAAGGGGAAAAATCAGCTCCTCTGTCTTGCTCAAACTTTCACTCCTACTGTATCCCGCATGCCAATCCCAAACTGTCCTGACGCGACGGAATGTGCAGCGGGTCTGGGCTACTGCGTGAAAGAGAAAAACCCTCTGAGGGAGAGGGGTACACGCGGCTTCAAACTCTTCCCCCGAATTTTCACGAAGCTCACAAGCTCGAACTGTGTCGCAGGATAACGGTATCTTCCCCTCCCTCCGATGGCCTCTCGCAACTGGATCCTTGCCGTACTCGGTCTTTGCTTCTGTCCACGTACAGGTGATGCCTGCAGATACAGCAGCTGACGACAGTCATGTATCACACTCCACAGACGGATTCTTTCCGTTCGATTGCAAAGTTTCCTCATATCAAAGAAACCTTGGGAAACAAGCGACGTCGAAAATCAATTTTGCTCATGTACGGGCCGGCAAACTCCACGGACAGAAACTCAAGCAAGAAAAGGATGTTGGAAATTAGGGCTTCAAGTTGGCAAGAACATACTTGGCGAGAAAACGCTTCGGAGGGGCTGACGTCAAGACACTACTACAGAAAGCAGTCATTGCAACACTGTCGCAGCACATTAGGAATGGTTTTGCAATGGATTGATTTGAAATGGAACTTAGTTTGGATCTTAGAAAAGAAATAATCCATTGCAAAAGCATTGCAAATTTGTAATCAATGAATTGTAAAAGTCTTGGACAAAGAATCCATGCTATAGTATTCTGAAAGTGTTGTAAATTGAAAATGCAAAATCATGTAAGAAACTATTGCAAAAGTGTTTCAATAATCATTGCAAAGAAATATGTAATTACATATAATCAATACGTTTTTTAGATTTGGGAGTCTCAAATCTAACTGAAATGTAGATTTCAAGTTTCAATCTCAATAATTTGTACATTTTAGAATTTTAATATAGACAATTTCTAAATTTAAAGAGTTCAAAATGTTAGTAATATGTACATTTGATTTAATTAAAAATTTCATAAATTCACTTACTACGAAATTTTATAGATTCTAAACTACACCAAATCTTGAAATGGATGGAATTTATTGTTCTAGATTTTGACAACGTACAACTCTTATATGTTCAACCTCATATTACCCTTGACTATCAATATGGGATATTGCAAACGCTAATGTAGATGTACCATTGTATTGCCAATGCAAATACACTGCAAAACCATTGCAAAGTCATTCCAAAAATAATTGCGGGCATTGCAAAACCATTGCAGAAACTGTTGCAAACTGTACACTCTCTTGTAGTGAGATGCAGCGGCTGGACAATATTTGCTTATTTGCTCCCCGGACACTATTTCCCCCTGTTCGCAATCGAGGAAAATACTACGCTTGAATCACGCACAGGTCCATTTCCGTTACTTGCGCTGGGGGCAGGGGCTGTCTTCTTGATTTGAACCGTGTGACGCGGGGATGCTTTGGTGGGCGCAGCTGGCATGCTGAAGTGCACGGAGCGGCCAGACCTTCGCGGGGGTCGCTGCGAGCTGCCGTTGGGAGCTTCCTCTGGAGAATTAGGTTCCAGGAAGTCCTCCACACCACACCAATGTTGATAGTAGATATCGTTGCCATCTCCGGGAAAAAGGTGTCTTCGGGACCAATCTCTCCGGACGACGCTGCGTACGATTGTCACATTACAGGCTAATCAGCATCAATAAAGCTAACGCGCATTCAAACTCAAAATTGATTCTGCATTCCTTTCAAGCAGTAGGGGTTTCTGCATTCATGGCAAGACTCGTCGCAATGCATTCGGCAATAGGGATGCCGATCTATCAAAGATGGAGACGAAATGACTACCCTCCACAAACTCCAATCTCCGTAAAAATTCAAGACTACGTCAACATCTTCTCACCTGTAGCGATGCGTCGGAGTATATGATGACCATGAGAGGAAAGAGCATACATGTTCACCGGCCAGTCACAGTTTTCTCCCGCTGCGGGTACTATGATGCGGAATTTTAACTACGACCGTTAAAATGGCGGCATTCCATGTGCCATTTTCAGACCGCCCGCTCTGAATTGTAAACATGATATCTAGGACCGGTATAGTTTTCACGAATCTTGAACTTTTATAGATTTAATAAATCTATTATTACTATAGATTTCAGATTGCACGATTTGAATGGTAAAAACGACATCTAGCACAGGTGTAGATTTCACACATCTAAGAATGATATAGTTTTCAGACATCTAGTACATGTATACACTTCAGACTGCCCGCTCTGAACTGTAGAAATTGCCAAAGTAGCGGAATTTCGCCATTTTAACGAAATTGCCGATTACGGTTGAGCACGCACTAGCCCCGAACGTGTTCTTTATAGACTTGCACACTTCTGCTTTAGCGTTGAACTCGATCATCATGGGGAATTTCATTAAAATGGCAAAAATTCTGTGACTTTGACATCCCACACTTCAGACCGGGCGGTCTGAAATCTAGTACACTAATACATTTCAGACCACCCGGTCTGAACTATATATGGGAATGGCTCACTGTGCAAATGGCACATGGAATATCGCCATTTTAATGAAATTCCCCATCATCGTGATATTTCTAACCACTTCATTTCTACCCGAGCATTTGCTCACCGGCGCTTCCTCCTCAAAAATCTCAGCAGATCTCCAGCTTGGAGCTTAGTACGCAGCCAGAGGAAAGTGTCGGTCATGGATACAACAAACGATGACATGAGGTCACGCTTCTGAACTTAACAATCAAGTCTAGCATCTGAAGGCAGAAAACGCAGCCTGAAACTCCAAGACGACCTCTGCGCGCAGGCAGTGTGCATTCGAGCGCAAGTGTGCGAGCGCGGATATATACTATTGTTACTGTTCCTGGTTCCAATGAACAACAGCTCGCGCAAGGCCATGCTCTCGATTCTAAATCACTTTCTAGTGTTCAATTCGAACCGGTCACGATCCCCAAATGAAACGTTCCCATCAATTAAACTCTGCATCGATCCTGAACTTCAACTTATGTCTCTCGATCTCTCAAGGACCATCTTACAATAGCATGCAATGGCATCTTTCAATACTTGAAATTAATAACAATTCTCCGCGTTCTACTCATTCCACGCTCACATCTGCTGGAGTCATCAATGCATGGTTTTCGACGAGTCCTCATTTCCAAACGAAACGATGGAGCAGTGTATGTTTGCTATTCAGGTAGGTACACTAGTATTTCTGTCGATCTGAGTTACAGCAAATTTTCTACCAAATCGCTACCAAATCTGGCTAATTGATCACGATGGAGGCAGAAAGGTGCAAATATGGGGAATTTCGTTAAAATGGCAGCATTCCATGTGCCATTTTCAGACCACCTGTTCTGAATTGTAAAAATGGCATCTAGGACAGGTATAGTTTTTATGAATCTTGGACTTTTATAGACTTAAGAAATCTATGACATTTATAGATTTCAGATTGCACAATCTGAATTGTAAAAGTGACATCTATCATGGATGTAGATTTCTCACATCTAAGAAAGCTATAAATTTTAGACATCTAAGACGTTTGTACACTTCAGACCATCCGCTCTGAATTGTAAAAACTGCCAAAGCAGCGGAATTTCGCCATTTTAACGAAATTGCCCATAAATCTAGATCTGGGAGTCCTCATGTGTCTGGACAGATATTGGAGGAGTGAAGGAAGCTGCTACTTCGAAAACTTGATACTCTCCCATGCAATGAACTTCTTCGCCAACATTTTCATCAATGGAAGCTATATATGGAACACTAGGAGATATAGTAATGACCTGTACATTTTATTTCAGAAACAAACTGTTACCATAAAACAACAAAGCTTAGACTTTCCTGGATTTGTGATAAGATATCCAGTCATATTGTCTACTAGTACTAGTGCTATACAGTACGTCTCAAAAGACGTTGGCTACGTATTTACATAGCATTTGGGGGTTGATAGTAACCAATCCCCTAAGTATGCACTACAAGAGAGTGTACAGTTTGCAACAGTTTCTGCAATGGTTTTGCAATGCCCGCAATTATTTTTGGAATGACTTTGCAATGGTTTTGCAGTGTATTTGCATTGGCACCACAATGGTACATCTACACTAGCGTTTGCAATGTCCTATATTGATAGTCAAGGGTACTATGAGGCTGAACACATAAGAGTTGTAAGTTGTCAAAATCTAGAACAGTAAATTCCATCCATTTCAAGATTTGGTGTAGTTTAGAATCTATAAAATTTCATAGCATGTGAATTTATGAAATTTTTGAATAAATGAAATGTACATATTACTAACATTTTGAACTCTTAAAATCTAGAAATTGTCTATATCAAAATTCTAAAATGTACAAATTATTGAGATTGAAACTTGAAATCTACATTTCCGTTAGATTTGAGACTCCCAAATCTAAGAATCGTATTGATTATATGTAATTGCATATTTCTTTGCAATGATTATTGAAACACTTTTGCAATAGTTTCTTACATGATTTTGCATTTTCAATTTACAACACTTTCAGAATACTATAGCATGGATTTTTTGTCCAAGACTTTTACAATTCATTGATTACAAATTTGAAATGCTTTCGCAATGGATTATTTCTTTTCTAAGATCCAAACTAAGTTCCATTACACATCAATCCACTCCAAAACCATTGCAAATGAATTGCAACTCTGTTGCAATCACTGCTTTCTGTAGTAGTGATGGGACATAAAACCTAGGTCAGAAACTACAAGCTAGATATATTGTGCCACCAAAGTGAAAAGAAAATTAGACGACCGCAGTGCTTCTGGACTCAACGAAGGCCTTCCAGCTTGTACTCTCGTCTCTCAGCTCCGGAAAAACGGAATCAGATTGCCGGTAGCGCTCGCACATGCAATTGTAGTACACAGTGCCTGCCACAAGTGCTCTGATTTCGACCGAGTGATTCTGCAAAACAGAGTTGGAAGCTTCTGCCTTCAAATCCAAGATGGAAGACGCACATTTGTTCACCAAGTCTATGGCTTTGTGCGTCGCCTGGACGAAAGACATTCCTTCAGAATCCATCAGCACCGTGACCAGATTGCGAGGGTTTTATTCTTGTGTGCTCTCCTTGTGGTATGAGAAGACGTCGTTTGCGATGGCAACATACAACGCTGTTGCAACCGTCACTTTCTGCATGTATGGATCCGATCTCATGACAGTCGGGACGTAGGTATCACAAGCAAACTCCGTCATTATTAGAGTAATCTTCCCACCCCCGTTTCCACTGCGCATGTCGATGTAAGACTGCAAGTCTTGGAAGCATGAGTTGTGGCCTGCATCGATGTCAGCGTGGCTAGCAACAGTGATACGGAAATATTCATCGATGCACTGAAGAAGGTCCTCGAACCACTCGGGGTTCGACAAAGCCAAGATGTCCCGACCCACCTCGCACATCATGGTCTCGATCAAGGTAGGAGGGCTGCCGGGTGACTTTTTCTGACCCAAAACAGCCGCTAGATGATCCGCATATTCTTGCATCTTCTCAGGGCTCGACAGAGCACTGCGGTCCATGCCATATGGTTCCGTGAGATCCTTATCTGGATTGTCAAAAAAGAGGTCATCCAACAAGAAAAACAACGCATAGTAAGTGGACAAGGCAACGAGACGGTCCAAGCTGATCACTCGAGGGTAACAGTATCCGGAAAAGTAGAGGCCATGACGGCAGTACGCGTCCCACGAAGAGAGATCCCCATACCGCTCCGCGTTCTGCTTGAAATAGTTCTGTACCTCGGGCACATACTTGGACTCAACAAATGGCGGCATGCCTTCAATGACCATGGACAGCAAGAGTGGAGGCTCGTCATCTTCCTTGGAAGCCATCTCGACTCGGGAAACTGGAACTGGGAGCTCCATCTCAGTCACCGAGGGCTCGATCGAAGTCACCGGGGCTTCCATCGCAGTCACCGGGGGCTCCATCGCAGTCACCGAGGGCTCGATCGCAGTCACCGAGAGCTCCATCGCAGTCACCGGGGCTCCATCGCAGTCACCGAGAGCTCCAATGCAGTCACCGAGAGCTCCAATGCAGTCACCGAGAGCTCCAATGCAGTCACCAATGAGGCTCTCGAAGCTCTTGTACTTCCAGATGGTTTGTACGTGATGGCGTTTCTCCTCGTAACGGTTGTGAAGCACTCCGTTGCCGTGGGTTCGTTAAAAGGGCAGAGAAACTATTTTTTTTCTCTTTATTTTGTGGCACGTTTTAAGGAATTTGACCTTTTGCAATACGGATGGAGCGTCGTCCCTTCTTTCATGGCCTCTCACATTGGGCTTAAAAGGATCAACACGGCACCCAAAGGGTTGATTACTTCCAAGTACACTACTTTACGTAGCTCATTCTTTAATGCACTGGGATTTTTCTTGTTTCAATTTGTTTTGGAGCTCTATCCTTTGATTCCCCTTTTGTTCTTTGTCTTTTGATTCCCCTTTTGTTTAAAAAATCATGTTTTTTATTTGTTTAGTGGTTTTTTCTTTTGCTTCCCCTTTTGTTTAAGATAACGTGTTTCAATTTGTTTGTTGGCACTATCATTCGGTATAGTTTTTGCACGGAGGGGTCACTCTATACATTTTCACAACCCACGTGCGGCGAAGATTTTGGACCCCTTACTTCTTTCATAAAATTTAATTTAAAAGAAAATTAAAAAAAAAATTTGAATAGGTTTTCCTACTTTGAAAGTTTGTATTTTGAATTATTGATATTATTTTTAATTGATAATAATTAGTTACAAATTTTTGAAGAAAAAGGATATACTGTAGAGTTGATAATAACTTTGGATCCCTTACTTCCTTTATAAAAAATTGTTTAAAAAATGAACAAAAAAGTCTTAAAAATAACTCTCTATTGAAAGTTTGTTTTTCATGAATATTGATGCAATGGTCATCCAAATGCATTCTCTATAAATGTTTGAGTTGAAAAACATGCCATTTCAATTCATTTTTCAACCTATTATAATAGTCATTTTAAATGTCATTTGATTCAATAAATGAGAGAAAAAATTATACCTTCCTAAACAAAAAATACTTAAGCTCAGACAATGAATAGAAAAGTTGGAAATTTTTGGCAATAGAAATCTATAGTCATTATTAATCAAAGTTCAAAATTATAGGTTGAAATTATAGTATATTCTAAAGTAAATAGGTGGTCAAAAATCACTTCGCTTCACGTGGGTCCCCCAAATGTAGTGAGAGTGACCTCCCCTTGAGCTTTTGTTTCAAAAGACGCCTTTTATTTTATTTAATGGCTTTGTCTTTTGATCCCCCTTCTATTAAAAAAAACGTATTTTAGTTTGCTTAATGGTTTTAACCTTTGTTCCCCTTTTGTTCTTTGTCTTTTGATTCCCCTTTTATTTAAAAAATCATATTTTTAATTTGTTTAGTGGTTTTTTCCTTTTGATTCCCCTTTTGTTTAAGATAACATATTTCAATTTGTTTGTTGGCATTATCATTTGCCCACCAAACAATGAAAACTACATATCACACAATAACTTTTTACCTGTGTAGTCAAAAGTTATGAAAATTGGTGGGCCTCAAAGTCACTCCTTGGACACATGTTGTCTGAAAATTTCAAAGCAAAAAAAATAAAAAAACTCCATTCATAGTGAGGTGCCCAAAATTGCTATGTTGCCAAAAAAACACTTTGGTCCTTCATAGGTTAAAAATAAAAACACAAGTGCACAACAAAAATAATATAATTATATTTTATACAATATGATCAATAGAATAATTCAATTGTTGTGGAATACTATAGAATGTGATTACTAAAGATACCTAGGTGTTATGTCTTCTAATTCATAAGCCATTTGTATGTTATTACACTCGAATTCTTGATTTCCGAGAGCAGGCAATAACATGAATTTATGTAGTATTGAAGAAATTGGGTGAACAATCAGTTGCGAACATTGTCTTAGAGTCTTCTTCAATAATGTCATATTTATAAAAGGATGAAGTAATGGATTATCATCGCTATCACGCAACATTTTGAAATGATGTGAAGCAAATAAGACATTGAGCTCTGCATCAACTTCATGCACAAAAAATGATTTTATAATCACCTTTAAAGGATGGATTGGATTGGATTGGACAACCACAGTATCATCCAATTGAAATAGTTGGCCTCTTAAAACAATAGCTCGAAATGGATATATCCAATTGTGCAATCTATTAACATCTCCTTCAAAAGCAATGTCTGTGTTGTAATGACTTTGCAATGAATTAAGTACTCCATGGGCCTGTAATGTAATTCGATTAATCCGTTTGGACCAATTAATATACCTTTTTGTCTTATCATATTTTTGCATGCGCAATTTGAAGGTAGAAAAAAGGAAATGATTTTTCCACATGCTCAAAGCTTCTGCTTGAGAAGAAACCTTCACAGTACAATAATTATGCCAGTCAGGGCATACTTCTCGATTTGTAATGGGATAAAGATACATTGAAGATTCTTGTAGTTTACTATGAATCAAATACAATGCTCGATCTTCAGGATGTAATCCATCACTATCGTGGTTCATTTGAGAGGTTGTATTTGTGAACAAATTTGAGTATAATATAATGCAAAACTTACATCATATAAGTAATGATTTGTATTTCTACTTGTGCGCATGTAAGTACTTACCTCTCGTTCAAACTTGTAGCACCAGTAAACATCTTGTGAACCATGTCGTAATATATCATCCATCAAATGACCTGCGCCTACTACGTGTTCCAAAACTGATTGTCTCTGTCCTCTATGCTGAATGCAAAGTTTTCTTCAAAGTTTGAATAAATCTCGTGCTATGTTGATGTTATTCAATGACCATCCATATGTATGACTATAAGAATAATATAGTCATCCAATGTTTACCAAAACCAAGCCAATATGAATGAATTTGGAACTAAAATCAACTTTAATATGAGTCATGGTGTAATGAAGGCACTACATTATATATAATTGATATTCTTCTACTTTGAAGAATTTGAGATGAGAAGTAGGAGCTTGAAGCCACCTTCCTACCATAGTTTTCAAACGAGCAGCATGAACTGTTGCTAATGCTTTCTCTAAGTTTTCCTTCTCACTTGTCGTTTTACCATATATATTTATGAATTCTTCAACATATTTTTTAAATATATTTAAAGATATGCAATGCATTCCATCAAATACTAAATCAACTGATAAATCAAATCTATAGAGTGCATGTAAATGCCACAACGGAGATTGGCCAATAATGCCTACATGGAAAATAATGGCAATAAGAAAAGAATTTGAAGTTCATTTCAAAGTAAATGATAAATGCATGGAATAATTATGAAGTTGCAGAATAACGTAGGACCATGGTTTAAAATTGGGTTGTAATTAATAAATCAAAATCCATTTGAATTGAAAAATTGTATAGTAAAAATGAAAGATTTTGAGTACTTGAGGTATTTGACAGTGTTGTACGTTGTTTAGGTGTTGATGCTTTCATCCACGAAGTCAATCCTGTGTTTAAATCATGAATTGATTTTGGTGAAGCAATACGCAAATCAGGATCGAAGTCTTCTTGGAAAACTAATTTGTTTTAATCATCTAGTTCTTGTGGAACATAACACCGACGACAAGAACTGTATCCACTATCTTTTAAGTTTCCTGCTTTGCATTGAGCCGGGTGGTCACCGGTGAAGATGAATAATGCAGCGCGAATCCTAATGTTCAAAAATATGATATCTTACATGATTAGTGAGAAATACATGAATAATTTTAAATTATGAAGAATACATATTAAATACTTTTGTATTTAATTTCAGAAACTTAAAATTCCAAAAGTTTTTATTATGAAATGAAATCTAGTACATTTTTGAAATATTAGAATAAACTATTGAATACTACAAGTTAGAAATACAAGTATTTAGAAGAAAAGGAATAGGGACAATATAAAACTACAAATCCACAATATACATACGAAATAAGTACCTGCATTGTGAGTGAACGAGGCTTTCATGAATTTTTGGGGGATCATATGCATATTCAACTTGGAATCCTTCTATATAAGCTTTTTCCATTTCATCTACAAAGGGGGTCATAAAATAATTCATAACATTGAATTCTGAAGACTTATGCAACTTTGTAGATGACAATGGAATAAATACTATTGGTAGTGGTCCAATAGATGATGTTTTGCCACTATTGAGGATTGTAATTTCCAATGTCCAACAATTCTTGTATGTTGTCCTTGTTGGTTGGAATCCATCCCAGTGCGCCAAGATGCTCAAATTTCGTGGATCCCCCTACATTTGCATGTAATGAAAAGTCAAAATGTTATCTACTAATTTGATGCTAGTGTGGTGTTGATGATTTGGCTCTAAGTGAAAAATGAAATGTTTCAAAAATTGGTCAACAAATTTATCTAAGAAATATAAAACATTACAGTTCAAATGAAACAATTACCTTTACCATAAGTCGTGAGGCTTTGATGCGGTGTGAACAATTTGTACAGATGAAGATGTACATGTTCATATCTGGACGCCATCCTTTGTCTACCTTTGGTGCTCGAATACTTTGTGGGAAAGTTGAGTAATTGGCATTGCAGTTAGAGCATGTGACTGGTAACTCATAAGATTTTGTGGGATTCCAAAAATCACTCCAAAGTCGCACTTTAGAACCATCCCAAAAATCTTGAATACATTCTAGAAAATCATCTAATCCTTTATCCAACCATCTATCTTGGGCTCTCCACATAGTTAAAAATTCACTACAAAAAGTCCTAGATTTGCAGAGTAATGATAGTTGCTCCATTATTGGTAAATAATCAAAGGATAAAATATCTTTCCTAAATTTACCACACTCAATACAACTGTGTGCATCATTTTCATTTCCAGTTAGTGGTTGCATCAAAATAGGTTTATGTTTGGTACTATTAGTTCCGGTGCATAAACTATAGCGAGACGGTTTAAACATTCCCATGCTTTTGTATAGTTCATTCATACTTCTAAAAGAGTCTGGGAAACTAGTACCTTCAAGTGTGCCATCCCAAGGATGGGGAAGCATTCTAAGTAATGTTCCTACACTATAGTTTTGAAAATTAGAATTGGAAGGAACTTCACTAACACCTACATCTCGAACATTATGGAATAGGAGTGCATATATTTTGGATTGGTTTGTAAGTGAGTTGTTATTAGAATCCATTAACGATTGCAGTTCAAGAAGCTTTAGTTTAAAAGTTCCTTCCAATGATACCTCGAGTTTTAGGTGATGATGATGTACTCTTGTTTTATCAGTAGGCATTGTTGGAGAGTCATTTGAAATTTGATTTCCTTCATCAGCATGAATTTCATATTGGAGTTCTTCTTGGTTTGGAGAAGGATGTTCCCTATTTTCTACAATGGTAGCTGCATGGGAAATAGAGGGTGGGCCACGGGCTTGTCTTTCAAGATCATCTTGCAAATGACGATTAATGGTTTGACGAGTCAATAAAATATTCTTTCCAGCACATCCAGTATACAAGCAAGGCTCTGAACGCTTAGTTGATGTAGCAGTTCGTTGCTTCTTTTGCCCCCTTGCATCATAATTTGCATGCCTCTTCTTTGTCTTTGGATGTACTAATTTGATGCCGCTTTCACTATCTTTACAAGAGTTATTACAAGAACACGGAACTAGTACCGGTATCCTGCAAGATGATTCATCATTTGAAGAAATATAGTTAATAAAACATGACCATAAGTTGATTAAATGCTGAAATTTCCAATATTGTAATGCCCAAGAAAAAAAAAGATAATTGAAATAGTGCATACCTTGGATTATCTGATGTTGTGGCCATGGTTGCTTAATGCAATTGATGAATGTACTAATTACCACTTGAAGAAGAAGTCATAATGTGTTTCTAATAGTCTTAGTAAAAGAATAATAAATGAAGTTCCTCTTCCTCTATGTAATCCATTGTAGCCTTTTACTTTAAGCTTCTTTTTTTATTCCATTATTTTTACTAGGATTGTAAAAATATTATTCTATTTCTATTTTTATTATAGTGTAAACTCAATTTCCATGTTATTCTATCATTAAAACTCAATAGACATTGAAAATACATCCAAAGTTCAAATTGCAATAAAATATTCAATATTAGGAATTTTTCAAAATTCAAATTGGAGTAGAAACTAGAGTAGATGACCTTTGTTTTATTAGTTGGGATCAAACTCAAAAAGTATCATTTTTTGAAGGAATTTTAAATTTAGAGCAAAGAGTAACAATTTCTTGAAATATACTAATTAAAATAACATATTATGTGGTTTATTCTTTTTACTAACTTTCCATTTATGTGAAAAGAAACACTCACAAGAGTACATACTCAATTTGATACTCTTCATAACCCAACATAAAAGGTCAACAAGGAAAATGGAGATGAAAAAATGCTTCCAATAGCTTTACAGCTCATTGGATTGTCATCCAAGCACCACAAAATGGCCTCAATAGAGGAAGTCTAGAAGTGGAGGTCCACGAAGGTTGACCATAAGCAACACAAAGAAAAAAAATCCTCTGAAATCTTGATGTGACAAACAATTTTGAAAGCAAGCTCTTGACTAAGATCCAAAAAGTCCAAGAATGTTTTTAACTTTTGCAAAATTGAAGGTCTAGACCTGGATTCATCTAACCCCCAAATAAAAATGGGCATCTCCATTGTACTTGTTATCATGGGATGAGGCAAAATTTCCTCCACACACCCTACAAGGAGTTGGAAGCTAATGACTAATAAGTGCAATGGAGATGTTGTGACATTCTAAATTAATAGAGTATGGGTCCTTAGGACAATACTGAAATACCCAATGTGAATTAGGGAAGTGTAGCCACCTCATTACATTTTTCCATTTTAGCTTAAAAGAATATGATATTTTTGGATTTAAGTCTAACTAATGCAATAAAACTTATCAAGTGCAATTTCTACTTCAATTGAAAATTCTGAAACATTTTCAATTTTTAATATATTATAGCAATATAAACTTTGAGCCTACAACCATGGTTTGTTGATTTTCTATTTTTAAAGTGACATTGTAACTTCGGTTTATACCATAATATTATAAACTACAGTACCCCGCCACGGTGGAAACTTCAGATTTTTTGAGCATATTTTGTACTTGATTTGAATTTTCTCATTTTTTTCATAACCCCTAAAGTCCCAAAGTCTCTATAGGGGGACTCTTGGGATTAGAGGTAGGCTCATGTGATCTCAATTTTTGACATTATTTTTTGAAATTTTTTTGAAGATAGAAAATCATATTAGTTTTTTGGAAATATAATTTTAATTTCAATTGGTGCCCAAGAACAAAAGTTATAAGTCTAAAAAGTAGCTTAAGGGGTAGCCCAAAAAAAGTCACAAGAAGTTAAATTTTAAAATTTTAAAATTTTTCCTTTGAAGACTATGTTTTTGTCTACATTTGAAACTCTAATTCATTCTATTTGGACTAGTGATGAGAAAGTTATGGACAATTTTATTTTGGGGGCAATCTAAATATCTTCTTAAAAAAATAACTTAAATAATTCATTTTTGAATGCAATTTTTAAAATTAAAAAAAAAAATTGTTATGCAAGGTTAAATTTGTTTGCTAGAACAATCTCACCATTGTGATTATTGTATTTCAATTCCATCAAAAAGCTATTAATGGTTTAGTTCTCCTTTCAATCTTGAATTTACTTCTATTTAATAATTTTTTAATGAGTGAAAATTAAGTGTTTTTTGTTGATTTTTTTTCTTAGATTTTGAACTCAATTCTTTAATATAAAAAATGAAAAAAATGAAAATCAACAGAGCAAAACTTTTAAGTTAAAAAGATTCAAAGCCAAAAAATCTAGTCGATCGAGATGTAAAAAACTCTTGTTTCTTTTACTTTGAATGCAAGTATCTTGCAATCTACATGGTCAAAGTTTTTGAAATTTTTCCCACACATCATCATATTACTAAAATCACAAAGCCTTCTGTAATATCACATTTTTACACTCTGTGATATTATAGACATCCAATCCCTCTATAATGTCACATTTTTATACAATGTGATATTATAAAATTCCAATGGCCTTTCTCACTCTCAATTACAGATATAAAATTTAACTTGGATATTTTAAAATTTTAAAAATTTAGATTGCAATATATTCAAATGATTATGAAGATTTTTATAATTTATTATTTGAATATTTTATTAAAATTAGAATTTTTATTCTTCATTTTAATGGGTGAAGATTTTACATGTTCTTTAATTGTAAAGATTTTGATTTGAAAATATTAGAATTATTATACATTTCATTGTATGTATATTTGTAAATTATTATATGAAGGTTAATAATTTTTTAATTGAAGATTTTTTTGAAGTTGAAACTACTGCTCTACATATTCATATGTAAAGATTCTATTTATATTTTTCATGTGATTAATTTCTTTTTATTACAATGTTTTCATATTTGCAAAAAAAAATTGTGAAAATTATGATATAAAGATTTTCTTTAATTTTTTTTATTGTACAATATATGTATTTCTAAAGACTATTGTATGAAGATGTCAATATTTTCATTTAAAGATTATACATACTTTAATAATCTATATTCTATCACACGAAAAATTAATGAAAGTAATAGTAGCAAAGCAAGCGCCAACCGCTAGTTCTTATAAAGTTTTAGTATAAGATCCTGCAGTTAGATTTGTAGAAAAATAATTTAAATTTTTTTGCAATAGAAATAGAAGTTTTGATTGGGTTTTGATGGAAAAAGGCCTTGGGGGACTTTAGGGGTTAAGAAATTCACAATAATTTGAAACTTTCTCCAAAACATTTGAAAATTTGATGACTTGTAGTAGACATATGACTTCATCTTTGAAAATTAAATATAAAATTTTCATTCATATCTAGTTGCAAAATCATGGCATCAAATATTGTAATGGACAATGAGGCTTGAAATTAGTGGTCATGGGCTCGTCCTTCCAAGCTTAAGGGTTTAACCCCTAAATGCCCGAGGCACCTAAAGCTGGTGTTTAAAAAACTTTGAAGTTAAATAAAACCTAACCAAGTGCTATTTTTAGTAGTTTATATTTTTGAAAAGTTATTCTTGAAGTCTAATTTTAGCATCAAAAATCGAATTTTGAAAATAAATGATAGTGATTTTTCTATTCATGATTTTGTGCAAGGGTATACCCATTGCAATCTTGATTTCCCATAGTGTTGAGAGCTCCTAGATCTTAGAGAAAAGATCACATTCAAAATTCATTTAAAAAAATTATAGAGTAGATTTTTAAGAAGCCATAAATTGATTGGGGTTATACATATTAGGCCCTTCAACCTTGTATTTTTTTGGTCACCAACTTTTTAAATTTGACATGCAAAAAGAGAGTTGAAAGATTTTCATATTGTTAACACCGTCATGGTCAAACATTATAATCTTTCACTCCATAAGTGATATTATTGTGTTTTCTTTTCCTATGAGATCTCTAACATGTCTAGTTTGAATTTGTACGGTTACAAATCCAAAAAATTTGATGCAACTTATCAAAATGTTGACATTTTGTTCAATTTAGAACAAATTCCAAGAAGCTCAAAATAGGCCTTGGGCATTTAGGGGTTAAGAATGTGCAGTAACCTAATTCAATTCGAACTAGATTCCAGTAAAGGTTCTCGCTGGCTGAGCAAATCACTGTGTCGGTTTTGTAAGGTGCTGCAAACTATGAGAATTGAGAACCGCACCTTCAGTGACCTTCCTGTGCGCGAACTGGAGCGGGTGAGGAGGATAAGGTTGACGAAGCTGACGAGGGAGCTGACGGGGGCATTGTTTACGCCAATTTCGGTAAATTGACTTTGATACCTTTCAGTCCTAGAAGATTTTAGACTCTTACGGACATATGCGTCACAATTTTTGGCGCTGGAAACTTGCCACTTTAACGAAATGGACGTTTGCTGGTGATGCACAAGTTTTTCCATCGTATTAATTTTTGCACAATTACTGATATGACTGGGCCACTAAGCAAATTCCACACATGAATCTCCTACATATATGAAAATAAGCTGAAATAATGGTATGAATGATTGCAGCCATGTCGCATTTCAGCTGTGTGAGTTACAGCAAATTTTCTACCAAATCGCTACCAAATCTGGCTAATTGATCACGATGGAGGTAGAAAGGTGCAAATCTAGATCTGGGAGTCCTCATGTGTCTGGACAGATATTGGAGGAGTGAAGGAAGCTGCTACTTCGAAAACTTGATACTCTCCCATGCAATGAACTTCTTCGCCAACATTTTCATCAATGGAAGCTATATATGGAACACTAGGAGATATAGTAATGACCTGTACATTTTATTTCAGAAACAAACTGTTACCATAAAACAACAAAGCTTAGACTTTCCTGGATTTGTGATAAGATATCCAGTCATATTGTCTACTAGTACTAGTGCTGTACAGTACGTCTCAAAAGACGTGGGCTACGTATTTACATAGCATTTGGGGGTTGATAGTAACCAATCCCCTAAGTATGGGACATAAAACTTAGGTCAGAAATAGTTAAAAGCTCGATATATTGTGCCACCAAAGTGAAAAGAAAATTAGACGACCGCAGTGCTTCTGGACTCAACAAAGGCCTTCCAGCTTGTACTCTCGTCTCTCAGCTCCGGAAAAACGGAATCAGATTGCCGGTAGCGCTCGCACATGCAATTGTAGTACACAGTGCCTGCCACAAGTGCTCTGATTTCGATCGAGTGATTCTGCAAAACAGAGTTGGAAGCTTCTGCCTCCAAATCCAAGATGGAAGACGCACATTTGTTCACCAAGTCTATGGATTTGTGCGTCGCCTGGACGAAAGACATCCCTTCAGAATCCATCAGCACCGTGACCAGATTGCGAGGGTTTTCTTCTTCTTTGCTCTCCTTGTGGTATGAGAAGACGTCGTTTGCGATGGCAACATGTAAGGCTGTTGCAACCGTCACTTTCTGCATGTATGGATCCGATCTCATGACAGTCGGGACGTAGGTATCACAAGCAAACTCCGTCATTATTAGAGTAATCTTCCCACCCCCGTTTCCACTGCGCATGTCGATGTAAGACTGCAAGTCTTGGAAGCATGAGTTGTGGCCTGCAACGATGTCAGCGTGGCTAGCAACAGAGCTACGGAAATATTCATCGATGCACTGAAGAAGGTCCTCGAACCACTCGGGGTTCGACAAAGCCAAGATGTCCCGACCCACCTCGCACATCATGGTCTCGATCAAGGTAGGAGGGCTGCCGGGTGACTTTTTCTGACCCAAAACAGCCGCTAGATGATCCGCATATTCTTGCATCTTCTCAGGGCTCGACAGAGCACTGCGGTCCATGCCATATGGTTCCGTGAGATCCTTATCTGGATTGTCAAAAAAGAGGTCATCCAACAAGAAAAACAACGCATAGTAAGTGGACAAGGCAACGAGACGGTCCAAGCTGATCACTCGAGGGTAACAGTATCCGGAAAAGTAGAGGCCATGACGGCAGTACGCGTCCCACGAAGAGAGATCCCCATACCGCTCCGCGTTCTGCTTGAAATAGTTCTGTACCTCGGGCACATACTTGGACTCAACAAATGGCGGCATGCCTTCAATGACCATGGACAGCAAGAGTGGAGGCTCGTCATCTTCCTTGGAAGCCATCTCGACTCGGGAAACTGGAACTGGGAGCTCCATCTCAGTCACCGGGGCTTCCATTGCAGTCACCGGGGGCTCCATCGCAGTCACCGAGAGCTCCAATGCAGTCACCGAGAGCTCCAATGCAGTCACCGAGAGCTCCAATGCAGTCACCGAGAACTCCAATGCAGTCACCGAGAGCTCCAATGCAGTCACCAATGAGGCTCTCGAAGCTCTTGTACTTCCAGATGGTGTGTACGGGATGGCGTTTCTCCTCGTAACGGTTGTAAAGCATTCCGTCGCCGTGGGTTCATTAAAAGGGCAGAGAAACTATTTTTTTTCTCTTCATTTTATGTGGCACGTGTTAAGGAATTTGACCTTTTCCAATACGGATGGAGCGTCGTCCCTTCGTTCATCTCTCACATTGGGCTTCAAAGGATCAACACGGCACCGAAAGGGTTGATTACTTCCAAGTACACTATGGTACGTAGCTCATTCTTTAATGCACTGGAATTGCCCCTTCTTGTTTCAATTTGTTTTGGCTCTATCCTTTGATTCCCCTTTTGTTTAAAAAATCATATTTTTTATTTGTTTAGTGGTTTTTTCTTTCGCTTCCCCTTTTGTGTAAGATAACGTGTTTCAATTTGTTGTTGGCACTATCATTCGGTGCAGCTTTTGCACAGGGTCACTCAATACATTTTCATAACCCACGTGTGGTAAAGATTTTGGACCCTTTACTTCCTTCATAAAATTTAATTTAAAAAAAAAAATTTAAAACATATGAATAGGTTTTCCTACTTTGAAAGTTTGTATTTTGAATTATTGATATTATTTTAAATTGATAACAATTAGTTACAAATTTTTGAAGAAAAAGGATACACTGTAGAGTTGAAAATAAATTTGGACCCCTTACTTCCTTTATAAAAAATTGTCTAAAATATGAACAAAAAAGTCCTAAAAATAACTCTCTATTGAAAGTTTGTTTTTCATGAATATTGATGCAATGGTCATCCAAATGCATTCTCTATAAATGTTTGAGTTGAAAAACATGCCATTTCAATTCATTTTTCAACCTATTATAATAGTCATTTTAAATGTCATTTGAGTTGGGAATTTTTGGCAATAGAAATCTATAGTCATTATTCAAAGTTCAAAATTATAGGTTGAAATTCTAATATATTCCAAAGTAAATAGGGGGTCAAAAATCACTTCGCCGCACGTGGATCCCCCAAATGTAGTGAGAGTGACCTCCCCTTGAGCTTTTGTTTCAAAAGACGCATTTTATTTTATTTAATGGCTTTGTCTTTTGATCCCCCTTCTATTAAAGAAAACGTATTTTGGTTTGCTTAATGGTTTTAACCTTTGTTCCCTTTTTGTTCTTTGTCTTTTGATTCCCCTTCTATTTAAAAAATCATATTTTTTATTTGTTTAGTGGGTTTTTTCTTTTGATTCCCCTTTTGTTTAAGATAACATGTTTCAATTTGTTTGTTGGCACTATCATTTGGTGCAGCTTTTGTCTCAAAAGACGCGTTTTAATTTATTTAATGGCTTTGTCATTTGATTCCCCTTCTAGTAAAGAAAACATATTTTAGTTTGCTTAATGGTTCTAACCTTTGATCCCCCTTTTTGTTTAAGATAACGTGTTTTAATTTGTTTGTTGATTCCATTGTTTGATTCCCCTTATGTTTGAGAAAAACATGTTTTAATTTGTTTACTGGCAAAATCCTTTAATTCCCCTTTTGTTTAACCCCTAAAGCCCCAAGGGTGTTTTCTGTCAAAAAAACACTCAAAACTACTACTTCTTCTACGTTCACCTAAGAAAATTGAAAATTATACTTTTAAAAAATCTAATTGTAGGGTCTTATACTTGACTTGTTTGAGAACATGTGGTAAACATTTCATCAAATTTTACCATACGGATTGGAAGATTTGAGCATTCCAAGTTGGAAAAAAAGTTTTTTTTGAACTCTAGTCTACAATTTCAGCTACTTTTGACCACCATTTGTAAAAGAAATTTGCACTAAGGACTTTGAAATTAACAACATACCATAAATGAGGGTAATGCAAAATATAAGTACACCAAATTTAATTTAAAAAAAAAATTTGGAGCACATCCACAAAGATCTTGCAATGACACAATGCCCAAAGAAATGACAATACACTATCTTTTTCTGCTAAAAAGTTTTCTACCTCATAATTTCAAAACTCTAAAAATCCAATGTTGGATTGGAAAAATTTATTTATCTCTCCCCCAAAAAAATTTTGAAAAAACAAAATCTCTAATTTCTATTGAATTTAAAAGGCTACAAAGAACCAAAGTCTAGTGGGCAATGGAAAAAAAGGAACCCAATATGTTCCCTTACATTCCTAGTATGTTCTCTATTGTATTCCATTGCATAGGACCTTCACCTCACCACATCATCTACCTACAATGCACTCCATCCATCAAGTATTTCTATCCACCTATTTCTCTATCAACTTCAAAATTTGTAACTAATTCCACAAAGGCCCAAAAAACATGAAATGACTTGGATTAGATGCCAATTCCATTTTTCTTTCTATGAAAACTTATTGAAAATTGATTCAAGGAGTTTATCTTCCTCTAATAGCCAATAAACTTCTAAAAACAACATACTACATCATCTCCATCCAAATGGTGTTGTTTCTTTGATTTTTCCCTTGGCTAGCTTTTATCAAAATCAGATTGTTTTCCTCTATGTCTCATGTACATATACAACAAATGGCATGCAAACCTATGGAGACGTGAATTGTGCATTCTTCTTTAGGATATCAAATATGCAAGCCATCCAAGCCCATAATATTCAGTAGTAGTAGTCAATGATATTACTTCCCTCAAAGAGAATGATGTGGAACATTTCACACCATTTCATCCCTTTCACATCATTTCATCCACACAATTTCAAATCAATTATTACAAATACACACATCAAAATGTATTACAAAAATGAATTGTAGAAGTCGGTACCTTGGTCGCAAGTGGCAACTCCAAACTGAGTCAATAGCAATAAAACACTCAAATTTCAAATAAAACTTTCATCAAAACATCATATAGTTCATTGAAATTAAAAACCTCAACATTTATATTACTACACTTCATTGAAAAAGTCACTCATAATTAGAAAGTTATTTAATTAACCCCTAAAAGACCATCACGTTTGGAGGCCCAAAACCGCTTCACAATACTTGATTCCAAAGCAAGGTCAAAATCTTCATCAATATTTATTTTTTAACAAAACCAAACATAGAATCTTTGGGTTAACTTGTTCAAGTACATTGTTGCAAAATTTTGAGTGAATATCCCCACCGATTGCAAGTTCATTGTGCCTAAACTTCAAAACGTAAGCTTTTCTAGTCTTGCCAAAAGATGAAGGTTTGCCTTTCAACATTTTTAGAAAAAAACAAATATGACCTATAACTTGTGCATTTAGTCAATCAAGTTGGAAAATGGTTTGGAAATATATATTAAGAAATGTAACCAAAAAAATTTGATATTCACTTCTTTTAAATTGTAAAGTAGAAGGTGTTCCAGAATGAAAGATATAACTAATATCTTTTATTTTTATATAAAAAATTTCAAAATTAAAAGCAAAAAATGACTTTACATATTTTTTTCTACCTTCATTGCCCACAAATTAAAACTTTTCATAACTTTTGCTTCATTATTTGTAATTTAGTGATTCAATTTTTTTGAATAGATATCAATCTGCATAATTCCAAGAAAATAATTAACATTTTTTTAGAATATATTTTTTATTGCCCGATGGAACATTGAAATCAACCTTCCCCCCTCCATTTTTTGCAATATTTATCAAAATGGCATGAAGCAAAGCTTCACTCATAGATTATGATGAAAAGTATCCATCCTAAAAAATTCATGCAAAATTTCCAAATTATGAAGTCAATAGAGCTTTCCTAAGTTCTCTAAAAGTCCAAAATGGGCTCTTTGGCCCTATTGGAGTTTAGATAAGCTCTTTACTTATAGACACATAGGGTGGTAGAAGGTGAAACAAACAATGTGGGATACGTAAATTAAAATTAGTAAGAGCTCTAGCACTCATAGTTAAGTCAAGTTAAAGTAGGAAGTTTATTTAGAGTAGAGTTTTAGACCTCATTTAGTCATAGTAGAATAACTTCTTCTTAAGAGCTTTGAACTGAAAAAGGATGGGAAATGTATCTAAGTTTCCTCTCCAAAAATCTATTTAAGATTTCTAGCCTCCAATCAAAGTTATGGACAAATTTCAGAGAGGTTGGAAAGGACATTTTTTTGATGTTTTCAAACATCTTCTCTAAATTTTATTTGTAACTTTTAATTAGAGGCTAGAAATATCAAACATATTTTTGAAGAGGAAACATCGATAGAATTTTCTCAAATTTTTTAGTTCAATGTTTAAAAAATAAATAAATTATTCTACTATGACTTAATGAGGTCTAAAACTCTACATCATATATAATTGTAATATTTTGACAATGAGCGGTCAACTCTCATTTTCATATTATGCCACAAACCCACACCCTTTGAAGATTCATGGTGGATTTCATTATAAAAAAGACATCTTCAACCTCTATTCCCACAAATATCATTGACGTAATTCCTTGGGCCATCAAAATTATTTTTTTGAAGGCAAAGGGTTAAATGACATTGATATTTGATTCAAAAGACTCTTAACCCCTAAAGTCCCAAGGGCCTCTTTTCCATCAAAAACCACTCAAAACTGCCATTTCTATAGCAATGAGCAAAAAGTTTTAAAAAAAAGTTTTTTTTTTCATATCTAACCATAGAATCTTGTACTGAACTTGTATAAGAATGTATGGCAAAATTCTTATAAACTTTGACTACATAGATTGCAAGATATTTGTGCTTAAAGTGAAAAAAACAAATGTTTTTGCACCTTACTCAACTACATCATTTGGCATTAATCCTTTATAACTTATAATTTTTGCTCAACCAATTTTATATGATAAAAAATTGAGTTGAGATTCTAGGAATTTTTTGTTAAGAAAAGCACACTTAAATTTCTTTCCTTATATAATTCGTTAAGTAGAAGTAGTTTCAAAATTGAAGGAAAATCTAAATTGTTAATAGCTCTAAGATGGAATTGAAATACACTAATCTCAATAGTGATATTATTCTAGCGAAACATCTTAACCTTGTTAAACTTCTTTTTTTGAAAAATTGTGAAAATTGAGGTCAGTAATGAATTCTATAAGTTATTTTTTCAAGAAGATGCTCTAATTGCCCAAAAAGCAAGATTGTTCACGATTTTCTCATAACAAATCCAAATGGAATGAATCAAAGCTTGCCATGTACATTAAAATATAATCTATATAGAACAAATTTTGAAATTTTTATTACTTTGAGTTTTTTTAAGGGGTTTTTTCTACCCGTTGAACAGAAAAAGGGCATTTTGTTCCATTATTTTTGCTCCTAGGCTCTAATTGAAATAAAACAAAATTATATTTTTAGAAAGCTAATGTATTTTCCTATCTTCTCAAAAAGATTTAGAAAGTTACAACAAATATTGAAACCATAGGAGTTTGTCCAAAATCCATTTTGTCCCTTGAAGGGACACTGGGACTTTAAGGGTTAAGATTCTTGGCAAATCATCTTAACATTTCTTTGTTGTTTTGGTTGGTTGGTTCAGGTACACTATAAACCTTCTGCCACGACCTTGGTACTCAGTACTAAAGCTTATTCTAATTCTCTATATAGATGTTTTTGTAGATGCATAGGGAGAGGGGTGTTAGACCTTCACCCATTACCCACCTTGGTAGGGCTTGTTGCCGAAGTTTCTTGCCCACTTTGAAGTCAAAGCAATTTCTACTACCTAACCTACCCTAATAGTAATTTTTCCAAAAATTGTCCATAACTTTTCCATTTAGCATCCAATTGACATAAAAAATTAAATGTCCACGAAGCTCTCAGCAAACTACACAACCTCAAAAAAATTCTAAAAAATTTTAAAATGTACAAATTATTGAGATTGAGACTTGAAATCTACATTTCCGTTAGATTTGAGACTCCCAAATCTAAGAATCGTATTGATTATATGTAATTACATATTTCTTTGCAATGATTATTGAAACACTTTTGCAATAGTTTCTTACATGATTTTGCATTTTCAATTTACAACACTTTCAGAATACTATAGCATGGATTCTTTGTCCAAAACTTTTACAATTCATTGATTACAAATTTGCAATGCTTTTGCAATGGATTATTTCTTTTCTAAGATCCAAACTAAGTTCCATTACACATCAATCCACTGCAAAACCATTGCAAATGAATTGCAACTCTGTTGCAATCACTGCTTTCTGTAGTAGTGATGGGACATAAAACCTAGGTCAGAAACTACAAGCTAGATATATTGTGCCACCAAAGTGAAAAGAAAATTAGACGACCGCAGTGCTTCTGGACTCAACAAAGGCCTTCCAGCTTGTACTCTCGTCTCTCAGCTCCGGAAAAACGGAATCAGATTGCCGGTAGCGCTCGCACATGCAATTGTAGTACACAGTGCCTGCCACAAGTGCTCTGATTTCGATCGAGTGATTCTGCAAAACAGAGTTGGAAGCTTCTGCCTCCAAATCCAAGATGGAAGACGCACATTTGTTCACCAAGTCTATGGATTTGTGCGTCGCCTGGACGAAAGACATTCCTTCAGAATCCATCAGCACCGTGACCAGATTGCGAGGGTTTTCTTCTTGTGTGCTCTCCTTGTGGTATGAGAAGACGTCGTTTGCGATGGCAACATGTAAGGCTGTTGCAACCGTCACTTTCTGCATGTATGGATCCGATCTCATGACAGTCGGGACGTAGGTATCACAAGCAAACTCCGTCATTATTAGAGTAAACTTCCCACCCCCGTTTCCACTGCGCATGTCGATGTAAGACTGCAAGTCTTGGAAGCATGAGTTGTGGCCTGCAACGATGTCAGCGTGGCTAGCAACAGTGATACGGAAATATTCATCGATGCACTGAAGAAGGTCCTCGAACCACTCGGGGTTCGACAAAGCCAAGATGTCCCGACCCACCTCGCACATCATGGTCTCGATCAAGGTAGGAGGGCTGCCGGGTGACTTTTTCTGACCCAAAACAGCCGCTAGATGATCCGCATATTCTTGCATCTTCTCAGGGCTCGACAGAGCACTGCGGTCCATGCCATATGGTTCCGTGAGATCCTTATCTGGATTGTCAAAAAAGAGGTCATCCAACAAGAAAAACAACGCAAAGAAAGTGGACAAGGCAACGAGACGGTCCAAGCTGATCACTCGAGGGTAACAGTATCCGGAAAAGTAGAGGCCATGACGGCAGTACGCGTCCCACGAAGAGAGATCCCCATACCGCTCCGCGTTCTGCTTGAAATAGTTCTGTACCTCGGGCACATACTTGGACTCAACAAATGGCGGCATGCCTTCAATGACCATGGACAGCAAGAGTGGAGGCTCGTCATCTTCCTTGGAAGCCATCTCGACTCGGGAAACTGGAACTGGGAGCTCCATCTCAGTCACCGGGGCTTCCATCGCAGTCACCGGGGCTTCCATTGCAGTCACCGAGAGCTCCATCGCAGTCACCGAGAGCTCCAATGCAGTCACCGAGAGCTCCAATGCAGTCACCGAGAGCTCCAATGCAGTCACCGAGAGCTCCAATGCAGTCACCGAGAGCTCCAATGCAGTCACCGAGAACTCCAATGCAGTCACCGAGAGCTCCAATGCAGTCACCAATGAGGCTCTCGAAGCTCTTGTACTTCCAGATGGTGTGTACGGGATGGCGTTTATCCTCGTAACGGTTGTAAAGCATTCCGTCGCCGTGGGTTCATTAAAAGGGCAGAGAAACTATTTTTTTTCTCTTCATTTTATGTGGCACGTGTTAAGCAGGTGTTTTTTTTTCATTTTTTCTTGATGAATGATAAGGCGATGTAATTTGTGACTTGGAAGTTGCTGTGGCGACTTTATCAGCGGACGTGTAGTTTTAGTTTGGCGACCCTGGGAGTTGAGTAGGAGCTGGCGATCCTGGGAGCTGGCGATAATATAATAAGGGAGTTCTTGTTTTGGGCGACCCGGGAGTTTACTTAAGTGAATTTGTGGCGACATGGCAGGATTCAGTTTCAGTATTTTGGCGATCTTCATTAAACATGAAAGTGAATTTGGTGAATTCTGGGCCTTGAGTTCATTTTATTTTTTGATTGGAAAACTGGCGACATTTTCCCGAGTTCTCATGACAACGAAGTAGACCTGCACCCACCCAAAACCCCCTCCGATGCCAAAGTAAGAATTTAGAGAAGGGAAGAAACACAAGCAACATTGGATCACAATATTTTTTGCAACAATTTCTTTGGGCACTACCTGAAGTTGTTGGTGGTGAGAGACCACTCTAAGTGCACCGTAGAAAAAGATGGCAGAACCGAACTCAAATTGCAGGCATTGGGTGAGTGTTTAGAGAATACCTGTACAATTACAATCTTGTCATACAATGACCTGCGCCCCCCCAGAACACCCCTCCGATGGCAAAGTCAGGGAACATTACATTGCAATATTTTTTGTATTCATATTGGCAGAAAATATCATCCCAACTTAAAAAAAGAGACGGTTAGTTCCCAAACTGACTTAAGCGTAAGGGCTTCCAGCTTCCACGTACCTGGACCCACATAGCTCACCGGCATACCAACTAAAGCACACACCAACTAAAGTACACATTGGCACAGAATACAGAGGCAGCTGAACAGACATAAGAACATCATTTGAAAATGAAACTCCCTTCTACCGAGAGTACAGGAAGCACAATACAAAATTGGAGCTTCATCAAGGGAAGATGACTCTTACCCTCCTCCATGCCAGCTACCCCGACCTACCTCCCAAACTATGTCCAATTCATGTACCGAACTATCTCCACTGCGTTCTGTGGTAGCCGCCCTCTGTAGACAAGAACGCCTACCCTAAGTACTAGTCAAATATCTTCCCCTGCCTCCTGATACAAACCACTCATCAAATACTTTCTGGTATGGGAAATTCTCAAGGGTAAAGATGCCCTGTGAAAACATGCCAACTACCACTTGTAGGTGATCGTCTAAGTTGTTGCGGAGCTTTGACTTCAAAAAACCGACGCTGGAGAAGAGTCGCTCGTCCTCCACCGACCCCAAAACATGAACCAAAGCCACTTCTGCAAGCTTCAGAAACTCACTGAAATTCTGTGTCAAGTTGTTATTGCTATGCAGGACACGCCAAATTTTCGTGAGAGGGTTCACATCGTAAGGAGGCAACATGGCTGTACGAGAATTGGATTTCATACAGGTTTTGAACAAGCTGCGCTGCGCCATTAGAGCATCCCGATCAATCAAAGGCTTGACGAGAAGTTTTGCGTCACCTTCCCCAAGAATTTTGCCGTGGCCGTAGTGGGCCATTAGTGCCCGCAAGTGATTGTCGAACGCCTCCTCTGCTTTCATGTCGCACCAGTACTGCGGATAAAAAATCCCGAACGCGTTCATCATGTACTGAGCGGGAAAGCGATTGTCCAATTCCGAGATCAACATCTTCGCTGCACCTGTGAGGACGACAGCAGTCAATTATGGAGTGGAAGATTAAGTCTTTAAGCCTTCCCCACTCAACCTAAACATCAGCCTACAATTGAGGAACAAAACATAAACACATACAACATATATGTGCAGAACATACATAAGCATATACAAAACATCATAAACACAATGGATTTCCAAAAAAAACTTACTGGTGCATTCCGACTTCACCCTGGCAAGCAAGGTAGCCCATGTTGCACGATCCACTGGCCCTCCTTTGTGCTCCGCATGTATCTGCTCGCCATGGCAGACGAACACCAGAACTGCGGAGTTGTCATTTAGGTCGGTAATCCACTTGATGTGGATTTGTTCATGACTGCATTCCAAGAGGTTATTAAAGCTCCAGAACTCATCAGAGCTATAGGCAGTACCATTGTCCTCATACATTCGGTAGAGATCAGCTTGGCAAACTTTGATGGCAGCTACGAAATCACAAATGTAGACATCCCTCTTTTGGGCAAAATTCACTAGCGTGTCAATAGCCTCTAGCAGTGGAAGTAGTGCACACATCCCCAACATCGTGAATGGATCCAGAAGCAGCTCCAAGCAAGCCTGTACAGAAACACATGAAGAGAAGAACTAAATCCTACAAATACAAAAAGAAAGGTTTATTGAATCCAATCAAAACATTCCATCCCCTATTCACTTTCATTGCAACATACAAGAACTTCAGCCACTAGAGGAAAAAGGAAGAAAGACAAACTGACCTCCACCTTTACATTGTCGTTGAGGTCAGCAGTCATCTTGTAAATTAGGGTCCTGTATTCCGAAAGCAAGCGCCTCAGAGGTTCAATGAGACTCACCCAACGAGTTTGGACATTGCGGAGCATCTTCAGTCCCTTTGTCTGTGTTAGCTCAGCTAGTTGCCTGAATTCGGAATACCTCTTCGGACTCTTGCAAAAATATGCATATGTGACAGACAATAGCCTCTCGATATCCCCGAAGATGCCCAAACTGGACAATGCTTTGAAGGCCAGGTTGCACCTGTGGGCAACGCAGTGCACACCAATGACAAATGGTGCATGCTTTTCCTTAATTTGGAGTGTTACGCCAGTTCGTGAGCCTTGAAGGGTAGATACACCGTCAGCCCCAAAACTAAGGACTTTCTGGGCTATGGATTCGGCATCCAAGCCACCCCCCGAACCGATGGCGCCGACTATCAATTCAGTCAAGTTATCCGAATTCGGAGAGCAATCTACTCGTTGCAGGGAAATCAGTAGCGGAACCCTCACCCAATCTCGCACTACGTAAGCATGTACAGAAAGAAAGCTACTATTATCAACTGCCGTAACTTCATCTACTGAGATAGCTACAAATCTGGCAGCTTGTATGAGCTTTTTCGTTTCCTCTTGGACCTATCTGTACATGTAAGTGGCCATGGCCCAACCGGAAGTGTCACACCAGTGTGCTGTTGGCAAGTCTGGAACATTAAGGAACTTGTACAAGGGCAAACGAGACTGAAATTCTAACATGGGGCGACCCTCAGACAACAATTGGAAAAGGGTTGCGAATTGGACCCGTTTCTTTCTTGCCTCCAAGGTCGTGCAATTGTTCACCTGCTCCAATACAGTTGTTGGAACCTTCGCTGCGTACAGTTTGAGATTTCTCCGATGCTTGCATTGTGTCGCAATGTATTGCTCTCCAGCTTTGACCTTGTACTGCGGCAAGTCTTTCTTTGTCGTCCTTTTACCGTCGTGTTTGGATAAAGTGTCCCATTTGGGAGCCATCACGCAAGGCTTACGGTCAATAGTGCTGCATACCTTGCACTTAACCATGTGCAGGATGCCGTCAGTCGCCATGATTCCTTCGGCCCAAGGTAATTTCGCCGCCCACGTAGTCTGGAACTTCCGGTGCCAATCATAGCGAGTCTGTGCCTTTGATCGTGAATTCCCAGACTTCTTCCGACTACCGCTGCTTCTCTTGGATGGGGGAGATTGAAAGTCCGATTCATCACTAGAAGCCTCACAATCGTCAGGCACCTCTTGTAAATTGGAGTTCTTCAGATCTTCAGAATCCTCCGATAATGTAATCAGAGGGGACTTCGCACTAAGGACTATCGTGTCCCCTGAACCCGACGAAGAACCAGGAGTGAGCCCAGAGTCCAGAGACATTGTAGTAGGCGTTGCGTCGCCAATGAATCTCCCCCCGTCCTCATCGCTAGGGTATTCATCGCCAGATTGTGGCTCTGCACCTGGAACTTCAGGAAGACATCCGTCAAACACAAGCGACAGAGGTTGCCCTGCCGAAGCGCCCCGCAAGGATTGAAAGTAGGATCGCATTGTTTTTCTCCTTGCTTCTTTCTTGCGCTCCTCCAAGACTTTCCCCTTTTGTTTCAATTCCCTTCGCGCAACCTCCAGAGCCTCCTTCGCAGCCTTCTCCACTTTCTTTTGCGCAGACAACGCCACCAATGCTGCACAGACGGCCTGCGCGGTAGCGTCTTTCCCCACAGACCCCTCAGTGGACTCCATAGCCCACACTTGTTAGCAAAGGCAACAAATTGCCAATTACACAAACAAAACTGAAAATGACCAATGTGCACAGAACGAGGTGAAAGACACAAATTGCGCATATGGAAAAACACTACAATGACAGAGAATTTAAATTCCATGGCACTCCCTGAACTAGCATGGCAACGCGGGGTCGCCATTTTTGCAAACCAAAATGACCACAATGAACAATCAACTACCCGCATTGACAACAAGAGGAGTGGGGAGTAATCCCAAATGCAAGCGTACACCCCTGCATTGAAGCCCTGGCGAACTCGTAGGTGCCTAAAACGGAACTGGCGCAGAGAAATTTTCAAGTTACGCGCCCTGGCAAAATCATGAGGAGGAAGCGCGCGGCACTAGCGATCAACACTCGCCACTAAACGTCAGGTGTACAAAGATATGGCAATGCGAGGAGTGGGCTGGGAGCAACTGCGATTGTAAATGCAGACGGAGTGGCGATTACTGCGTAGGAGGCGACGCGAAGATTGAAAAAGGTGGGCGACTACACCCCAGAACATCACCTGACAAGCCGCCGACCTGGCTGTCGCGTGTCAGCTTCAGCCGCCGACGTGGCGAAAAGTAAGGGTTTTAACTTTTTTTTTTCAATAAGGGGTTTCGCCAGGGATTTTGGCATGGTGCTTTCTGGCGCCTTAACGCCAAAAAAAAAAGCCTTGGTGTTAAGGAATTTGACCTTTTCCAATACGGATGGAGCGTCATCGCTTCTTCCATACTTTCTAACATTGGGCTTAAAAGGATCAACACGGCACCCAAAGGGTTGATGACACTACTGTACGTAGCTCATTCTTTAATGCACTGGGATTTTTGTTTTAGCTCTATCCTTTGACTCCCCTTTTGTTTAAAAAATCATATTTTTAATTTGTTTAATGGTTTTTTCTTTTGCTTCCCCTTTTGTTTAAGATAACGTGTTTCAATTTGTTTGTTGGCACTATCATTCGGTGCAGCTTTTGCACGGGGTCACCAAGGTTGTCATAACGGGCGAGTTAGGGTCGTCAAACGTCCCGGACGGACGGGCAAACCAGACCAACTGGACGGCTTTAATTTTTCAAAGTTGTGGAATTTTTTTGAATGACACGTCACCTCAAACAGCGAATCCAGGGCGCGGACGTCATCATGCCACCATCAGGGCGCGGACTTTGGCAGTCAAGGCACGGACTTGTGCAATCAGGGCGCGGACTTGTGCAGTCAGGGTGCAGACTTCAGCGTGAGCATCAGGGCACGGACTCATACAGTTAGGGCGCAAACTTCACCGTGAGTATGAGGGCGCAGACCTAAACGTCACAAACAAGACGCGGACGAGTAATCAGGTAATGATGGATTTTATTTATGTGTTCTACAATATATGTAATATATGTACATATTTTTTTTGAACAAGGTAATGACCCCACTGCATTTAAAAGAACCAGTAACTGCAATATATTTTACATGATTGCACTCACCAATGTTTCCAACATGCACGTCAAATACAAAAATACAAAAAAATAATAGTAGGCTGCAATGTTTGTGATAACCAAAATTGTTTATAAAATTCAGAACAGGACGCGGACTCTAGAACAGGGCGCGGACTTCAAAACAGGGCGCGGACTCCAGGGCATGACACCATTACAGAAATGGGGGTGCGCACATGGGAATGTACTGAAAAGTAGATTGACCTCCGGCATGGGATCCCTCCTTCTTCCTATTTAATGGTCTTGGAAGATGGTGTTCCTCTTTTTCATAGAAAAAGGGAAACATTAAATGCTCACACATCTTTTTTTAAATTTTTCATATTCGTGGGGAGACAAGATGACAAACTTGAACATATGTTTTTGCTGAATGGGCTGTGTCAGGGCACGGACGCAGGGCACGGACACAGGGCGCGGACTCCAGGGCGGACAATTCACAGAGGCGGAGGAACTTGAGAGAGCGCAGCTGAATCACAGACTCCATGGCGTGGAGTTAAAGTCAGGGCGCGGACTTGAAATCAGGGCTTGGACTCCAGGGCATGGACTTCAGGGCGTGGACTTGAAGTCAGGGCGCGGACTCCAGGGCGTGGACGTGGTTGTCCAACACAGGAGGCATGACTTTGAAATGCGCTTGGGCTTGACATCCTTCAATCCATCCTATTCTTGGAGCGGGGGAACCATTAATTTCACCCTCAACAATTTGTTTTGGATTCCGACAAGTCAATGAAAGCAAGAGGCCAAATTAAGAGCTCCACGGACTAAGGTTTGGAAGAAACTTCATGGAAGAGCATGTCCCCATCGTTGTGGTGAAAAATGTTTCTCTTTACTTTTTCTAACACTTCAAACTATTTTGAACCAACATATACTTTAGGGTGTAAAAAAAAGACTCTAAATTCTTTGATTTAGGAAATGGTTAGGACATTTTGAAGAAATATTTTGGAAATATTTTGGAAATGTTTAGGCAATATTTTGAAAATGTACTGTACTAGATAAAATCATTATTTTCCTATTTTTCTTGTTTCATTAATTAGAAAACTTTTCTATTTTTTTACTCCAATCCTAAAATTCTTTTATTCCACCTCATTGTCATTCTTTTTTTTGGTAAATCATTCCCTGTCCTATTTTTGTTGGCTATATTCCTAAAACTCTTCCATCCTAACTCAATGCCATTTTTTATTTGTTCCATCATTCCCTTTCCTATTTTTTCCATGAATTAGGAAAGCTCTCCCATCCCAAGTCTATGCCATTCATTTTAGGTTGGATCATTCTCTTTCCTATTTTTTTGCTTCAATCCTAGAACTCTCCCATTCCAACTTGTACTTAATTTTTTTCTTTTGGTTGAATAATTCTTTTTTCTATTTTGTTCCTAAAACTCTCCCATCCCAATTCATAGTTCCTTTTTTTTCCCTAAATTCATTCACTTTCCTTTTTTTTTGGGCTTCATTTCTAAAACTCTTCCATCCCAACTCAAAGCCAAATGTTCTGTTTTTGTTCTATCATTCCTTTCCCTATTTTTTTGGATCATTCCTAAAACTCTCCCATCCCAATTTATAGTTCTTTTATTTGACCTTGAATCATCTCCTTTCCTATTTTATTTTTGCTTATTTCCTAAAGTTCTCCCACCCCAACTCAAAGCCATTATTTTTTTGTTCCATCATTCTCTTTCCTCTTTTTTTTTTTTTTGCTTCATTCCTAAAACTCTTGCATCCCATCTCCATGCCATTTTTTTGGCTTCATCAACTCCTTAAACACTTCCATTTCAAGTCAATGCCATTTGTTTTTGGTTCCACCATTCCCTTTCCTATTTTTTTTGCCTTCATAAATTCCTAAAACTCTTGTATCCCAACTCCATGCCAATATTTATATGTTGAATCATTTGCTTCCCTATTTTTTTTGTTTTTCTATTTTTTTTCTTCATTAATTCGTAAAACTCTTTTATTCCAACTCCATGCCAATTTTTTTTTTGTTTAGCCATTCCCTATCCTATTTTTTTTCTTTGCTTCATTCCAAAAAATCTACCATCTTAATTCATTGCCATTCTTTATTTGTTGAATCATTCCCTTTCTTATCTCTTTTGCTTCATTAATACCAAACTCTTCCATCCCAACTCAATGCCATTTGTTTTGTAATCCATCATTCCCATTCCTATTAATTTTTTGTTTCATTCTTAGACTCTTCCATTCCAACTCAATGCCATTCTTTTTTTGTTCAATCAATCCCTTTTATGCTTCATTATTTCACAAACTCTTCCATTCCAAGTCCATGTCATTCTTTTTTGGGTTCCAACATTCCCACTCCTATTTATTTGGCTTCATTAATTACCAAAATTCTTTTACTCCAATTCAATGCCATTCCTTATTTGTCCCAATATTCCCTAAATTCATTGCCATTCTTTGGAAATATATATGTATTCCTTCATTAGAAAAACTCATGAAATTCTTTACTTGTTGAATCATTCCATTACCTTTCCTAATTTTTTTTGGCTTCATTCATTACTAAATCTCTTTCATTCAACTTGAATGTCATTCTTTTTTTGGTTCCATCAACCCTTTCATTATTATAATTTTTTTTTGCTTTATTATTTAGCAGAACTTGTCCATCTAACTCAATACCGTTCTCTCTTTTTCCATCATTCTCTTTCCTTTTATTTTGTTTCATTAATTACCAAACTCTTTTCGACTTTTCCATCCCAACTGGCGAATTTATTGTCATTTTTTTTCCATCAATCCCTTTTCTATTTTTTTATTCATTAGCAAAACTCTTCCATCCCAACTCAAACATAAATTTTTTTATGGTACCAAATTGGAGTCTTTGCATTCACTTCCCATTTCTCATATAAAAAAATAGGTAATGAAAAACAAGATTTGTTTCATAAATTTTTCACATTTGTTTGCTTTTATTAACAACATTTAAAATGCACTTACACTCCAACGGACTGACATTCCTTTCCGTTCCCTATATGGTATATGGGACATTTAATTAGGGGGCAAAATTATTTTTTTTCTTTTTTTCTTTACAAGCAAAACTCTTCCATTAACTCAATGTCTCAATGTCATTTTTTTCTCTTCACATGTCATAAAAAAAATAGAACATCAAAAAAATATGAAGTTAGTCTAGCAATCACCTCAAAGCCAAATTTAACTATTTAAGGGGTAGGGTTCAGGGTTTAGATTTAGGCTCACTCACTCACTCCATCCCAACTCCATTCCAACTCAATGATAAATTTTTTTATAATACCTTTCCATTCTCTTCACATGTCATAAAAAGATAGATAATAAAAAAAATGAAGTTAAAGGCCATCACATGCATTAGAAAATCAAGAATGACAATGGATACTTTGCATTAAATCTTCCGTAGAAAAATTTAACCCATTTGTTTATGGTACATGGGGCAAAAGACTCTTTAAAAAAAGGAAAATAGGTGAAACAATTTTTTCTATTGGTTTAGTTCCCATTTTTTTATAAAAAAGAATTGTAGGGCCTTACATCGGATCCTACCCTTGGACTCCCTGCTTGCCTTTAATTCTCTTCTTTGGATTTGTTTCTCACCATTTTTCTTTCCTAGAATTATATTTTAGCAAAAAAGCAAATCCAAGTATTTGTGTTTGGGATTTAGGCCGTTAGGCTCCAACATTTTAACTTGTAATTAAAGTTTTGAATCATACCGATAATAAATTTACAAAAGTTTGGGTGGCACCATCCCTCTTTGGGGGCATTGAATTTCAAAGAACTTACATTCGAAGTCAATGCCATTTTTTTGGGTTGGATAACTTGAAAGGGAACCATTTCTAAAAAAATAGCTAGAAGGGATTGTTCTTGAATGGAAACTTAGATCTTCCATTTTTTTGGATTCACGTGAAGGGACTAATATTTGAAAATGCTTCGTACAAGGGTTTTTTTTTAACGTAACCTATAAGTTTCATTTTTTTGAATTCGTTATTCTTAGAAAGGGATTCATTCTTGAACAATTTCACTAATAGAGATTGTTTTTGAATGAGAACTTAGAGCTTACATTCTTTTGGATTCACATAAAGAGATTCATTTTTGTAGATGCTTCATGCTTGTTACAAGTTGTTTTTTTAAGAACTTCAAAGTTTTGTTTACTTAGATTCATGTGAAAGGGAGTCAATTCTCAAAAGTAATTGATAGATTGAATTTTATTAATGAACCCATAGGTTTTATTTTTTCAAATCCATTATTCATAATTAAGGATTCAATTTTAGGCATATTAACTAAAAGAAATTTATTTGGGAAACGAGAAATTACAAGTTATATTTTGTTCTAAATGTAAAGGGATTCTTTTTTTTTAATACTTGGCACAAGGGACTCTTTCTTAATTAAACATACAAGTGAAATTGAAGTAGAGTAATTGTGAATGCCAATCCACAATTATGAATCATTGCTACAAGAAATTCATTTTCACATGAACTTACAAGTTAAATTGATTTCGATGCATGAGAAAGGTTCTTTTCTAAAGGTAATTGCTACATCGATTTGTTATTTAATCTATCCTAAGCCATTAACTCAAACCCTAAACCCTAAACCCTAACCCTGCACTCTTGAAACCTTTGCCCACGATAATTCAAGAAGTTGGAGGCTGCAACTTCACTACGTTGGCGCTACTCAGGGCGCGGACGTCATCATAGGGCGTGGACTCCAGGGCGTGGACTTCAAGTGAGGGCATGGACTTGAAGTCAGGGCGCAGACTCTAGGGCATGGACGTCATCAGAGGGCGTGGACTCCTAAACAGGGCGCAGACTCCAGGGCGTGACTCCACTACAGAAATGGGGGTGCGCACTTGGGGATGCACTGAAAAATAGGTTGACCTTCGGCATGGGAACCCTCCTTCTTCCTATTTAATGGTCTTGGAAGATGGTGTCCCTCCTTTTCATGGAAAAAGGGAAACATAAATGCTGACACACCTTGTTTTAGATTCTTCATATTTGTGGGGAGAGAAGATGGCAAACTTGAACATATATTTTTGCTGAATGGGCTGTGTCAGGGCGCGGACGCAAGGCACGGACTCCAGGGCGGACAATTCACAGAAGCGGAGGAACTTGAGAGAGCGCAGCTGAATTACAGACTCCATGGCGTGGAGTTAAAGTCAGGGCTTGGACTTGAAGTCAAGGCTTGGACTCCAAGGCGTGGACTTCAAGTCAGGGCGCGTCCTTGAAGTCAGGGCGCCAACTCTAGGGCGTGGACTTGAAGTCAGGGCGCGGACTCCAGGGCGTGGACGTGGTCGTCCAGCACAGGAGGCATGACTTTGAAATGCGCTTGAGCTTGACATCCTTCAATCTGTCCTATTCTTGGAGCGGGGGAACCATTAATTTCACCCTCAACAACTTGTTTTGGATTCCGACAAGTCAATGAAAGCAAGAGGCCAAATTAAGAGCTCCACGGACTAAGATTTGGAAGAAACTTCATGGAAGAGCATGTCCCCATTGTTGTGGTGGAAAATGTTTCTCCTTACTTTTTCTAACACTTCAAACTACTTTGAACCAACATATACTTTAGGGTATAAAAAAAGACTCTAAATTCTTTGATTTAGGAAATGGTCAAGACACTTTGAGGAAATATTTTGGAAATATTTTGGAAATATTTTGGAAATGTAGTGTACTAGATAAAAGGGTAAAAGCGCATTGTGTTTAAAATGAAAGAAATAGTAGGGAGTTATCCAAAATTCTAGGCCTTCAATACGCCACTTGAATTTTTAATTCCATCATTCCCTTTCCTAATTTTCTGGGCTTCATTCCTTAAACTCTTCCATCCTAACTCAATGCCATTTTTTATTTGTTCCATCATTCCTTTTCCTTTTTTTTCTCCATGAATTAGCAAAGGCCTCCCATCCCAACTCTATGCCATTCTTTTTGGGTTGGATCATTCTCTCTCCTATTTTTTTTGCTTCAATCCTAAAACTCTCCCATCCCAACTTATACTTAATTTTTTTTTCTTTTGGTTGAATAATTCTTTTTTCTATTTTGTTCCTAAAACTCTCCCATCCCAATTCATAGTTCATCTTTTTTTTGTTGAATCATTCCCTTCTCCATTTTGTTTTTGCTTATTTCCCAAAGTTCTTCTACCCCAACTCAAAGCCATTATTTTTTTGTTCCATCATTTTCTTTCCTTTTTTTGTTTTTGCTTCATTCCTAAAACTCTTTCATCCCACCTCAATGCCATTAATTTTTTTTGTAAATCATTCATTTTTTTGGCTTCATGAACTCCTTAAACACTTCCATTTTTTTTTTTTAAAAAGAGAGAGAATGATCCGAACCAAAGAGAATGGCATAGAGTTGGGATGGGAAGAGCTTTGTTCATTAATGGAAAAAAAATAGGAAAGGAAATGATGGAACAAATACAAAATGGATTGGGCTTGGGATGGAACAATTTTGTGAGAGAGATAAGCCCACAAAAAATAGTGTGTCAAAGTGATTTCAACTAACAGCCCCCAAAAATTACCATTTAGTTCGGATAGAGTTGGAATACCACAAAAAATAAATGGAATTCACTTGGGATAAAAGAGTTTTGCTATGGAGCAAAAATGGAAAGGAATGGGAATGATCAACGAAAAAGAAATGGCCTCGACTTGGGATGGAACAATTTTGCTAATCACGGAAAATAAAATAGGAAAAAAAAGTCATTCCACCCTACACAAGTGGCATTGAATTCAAATAAAAGACTTATGGTAATGATGCCAAAAAAATAGGAAAGAGAATGATTCCGCCCAAAAAATAATGGCAGTCACTTGGAATGGAAGTGTGCTTTAAAAATCTATGTCCAAAAGGGGAGATGGAGTGACCAAAGCTTTTGAAAAGCATACCAATTTATTTTAGGATGGCCAATTATTTTGAAGGAGTTATATAATCTAACATTAAAAGAAATATGAATGGTGGAGTGCTTTCAAATATGGAAATGCTTTGGGTGTCAGTGTAATATAATGTAACACCCAAAAAATTTATGGAATGGTGGATTGGTGGAGTGATTTGGACATGGAAGTGGTTTGGATGTTACAAACTTATAATGAGGTAATTTAACACCCCAGAAAAATATGGAATGATGGATTGATTAGGATATGGAATTTATTTGGGTGTTAGAGTGATATGATCTAACATTAAATAAAAATATGGACTGTTGTAGTGACTTGGAATATGGAATATGAAATGGAAATATGTAAAAGCATATTAATTTAGTATATTTATTAAATCCCGTCCGCGCCCTGACGATCATGTCTGCACCCTGATGATTATGTCCGCGCCCTGACGTTCACGTCCGCGCCCTAACGTTCACGTCCACGCCTTGACGTTCACATCTGCGCCTTGACGATCACGTCCACGCCCTAACGATCACGTCCACGCCCTCACGATGGCGTCCACACCTTGCATGTTCCAGAATCCACATGGCATCCCAGTGGCATTCACGTGGCTTATATTTCCATTTTCATAAAGTCAACTTTGTGTTGATTGTATCGGATGGGCGAGACCTCTAACGGACGGGCAAATCGGACGGACAGGCGAACCGGAAGTCCATCCACTATGACAACCATGAGGGTCACTCAATACATTTTCATAACCCACGAGCGGCAAAGATTTTGGACCCCTTACTTCCTTCATAAAATTTAATTTAAAGAAAATAAAAAAATATGAATAGGTTTTCCTAATTTGAAAGTTTGTATTTTGAATTATTGATATTATTTTTAATTAATAATAATTAGTTACAAATTTTTGAAGAAAAAGGATACATTGTAGAGCTGAAAATAACTTTGGACCCCTTACTTCCTTCATAAAAAATTGTCTAAAAAATGAACAAAAAAGTCCTAAAAATAACTCTCTATTGAAAGTTTGTTTTTCATGAATATTGATGCAATGGTCATCCAAATGCATTCTCTATAAATGTTTGAGTTGAAAAACATGCCATTTCAATTCATTTTTCAACCTATTATAATAGTCATTTTAAATGTCATTTGAGTTGGGAATTTTTGGCAATAGAAATCTATAGTCATTATTAATCAAAGTTCAAAATTATAGGTTGAAATTATAGTATATTCCAAAGTAAATAGGGGGTCAAAAATCACTTCGCCGCATGTGGATCCCCCAAATGTAGTGAGAGTGACCTCCCCTTGAGCTTTTGTTTCAAAAGACGCATTTTATTTTATTTAATGGCTTTGTCTTTTGATCCCCCTTCTATTAAAGAAAACGTATTTTGGTTTGCTTAATGGTTTTAACCTTTGTTCCCTTTTTGTTCTTTGTCTTTTGATTCCCCTTCTATTTAAAAAATCATATTTTTTATTTGTTTAGTGGGTTTTTTCTTTTGATTCCCCTTTTGTTTAAGATAACATGTTTCAATTTGTTTGTTGGCACTATCATTTGGTGCAGCTTTTGTCTCAAAAGACGCGTTTTAATTTATTTAATGGCTTTGTCATTTGATTCCCCTTCTAGTAAAGAAAACATATTTTAGTTTGCTTAATGGTTCTAACCTTTGATCCCCTTTTTGTTTAAGATAACGTGTTTAATTTGTTTGTTGATTCCGTTGTTTGATTCCCCTTATGTTTGAGAAAAACACGTTTTAATTTGTTTACTGGCAAAATCCTTTAATTCCCCTTTTGTTTAACCCCTAAAGCCCCAAGGGTGTTTTCTGTCAAAAAAACACTCAAAACTACTACTTCTTCTACGTTCACCTAAGAAAATTGAAAATTATACTTTAAAAAAATCTAATTGTAGGGTCTTGTACTTGACTTGTTTGAGAATATGTGGTAAACATTTCATCAAATTTTACCATACGGATTGGAAGATTTGAGCATTCCAAGTTGGAAAAAAAGTTTTTTTTGAACTCTAGTCTACAATTTCAGCTACTTTTGACCACCATTTGTAAAAGAAATTTGCACTAAGGACTTTGAAATTAACAACATACCATAAATGAGGGTAATGCAAAATATAAGTACACCAAATTTAATTTTAAAAAAAAATTTGGAGCACATCCACAAAGATCTTGCAATGACACAATGCCCAAAGAAATGACAATACACTATCTTTTTCTGCTAAAAAGTTTTCTACCTCATAATTTCAAAACTCTAAAAATCCAATGGTAGATTGGAAAAATTTATTTATCTCTCCCCCCCAAAATTTTTGAAAAAACAAAATCTCTAATTTCTATTGAATTTAAAAGGCTGCAAAGAACCAAAGTCTAGTGGGCAATGGAAAAAAAGGAACCCAATATGTTCCCTTACATTCCTAGTATGTTCTCTATTGTATTCCATTGCATGGGACCTTCACCTCACCACATCATCTACCTACAATGCACTCCATCCATCAAGTATTTCTATCCACCTACTTCTCTATCAACTTCAAAATTTGTAACTAATTCCACAAAGGCCCAAAAAACATGAAATGACTTGGATTAGATGCCAATTCCATTTTTCTTTCTATGAAAACTTATTGAAAATTGATTCAAGGAGTTTATCTCCCTCTAATAGCCAATAAACTTCTAAAAACAACATACTACATCATCTCCATCCAAATGGTGTTGTTTCTTTGATTTTTCCCTTGGCTAGCTTTTGTCAAAATCAGATTGTTTTCCACTATGTCTCATGTACATATACAACAAATGGCATGCAAACCTATGAGGACGTGAATTGTGCATTCTTCTTAGGATATCAAATATGCAAGCCATCCAAGCCCATAATATTTAGTAGTAGTAGTAGTCAATGATATTACTTCCCTCAAAGAGAATGATGTGGAACATTTCACACCATTTCATCCCTTTCACATCATTTCATCCACACAATTTCAAATCAATTATTACAAATACACACATCAAAATGTATCACAAAAATGAATTGTAGAAGTCGGTACCTTGGTCGCAAGTGGCAACTCCAAACTGAGTCAATAGCAATAAAACACTCAAATTTCAAATAAAACTTTCATCAAAACATCATATAGTTCATTGAAATTAAAAACCTCAACATTTATATTACTACACTTCATTGAAAAAGTCACTCATAATTAGAAAGTTATTTAATTAACCCCTAAAAGACCATCACGTTTGGAGGCCCAAAACCGCTTCACAATACTTGATTCCAAAGCAAGGTCAAAATCTTCATCAATATTTATTTTTTAACAAAACCAAACATAGAATCTTTGGGTTAACTTGTTCAAGTACATTGTTGCAAAATTTTGAGTGAATATCCCCACCGATTGCAAGTTCATTGTGCCTAAACTTCAAAACGTAAGCTTTTCTAGTCCTTCCAAAAGATGAAGGTTTGCCTTTCAACATTTTTAGGAAAAAACAAATATGACCTATAACTTGTGCATTTAGTCAATCAAGTTGGAAAATGGTTTGGAAATATATATTAAGAAATGTAACCAAAAAAATTTGATATTCACTTCTTTTAAATTGTAAAGTAGAAGGTGTTCCAGAATGAAAGATATAACTAATATCTTTTATTTTTATATAAAAAATTTCAAAATTAAAAGCAAAAAATGACTTTATATATTTTTTTCTACCTTCATTGCCCACAAATTAAAACTTTTCATAACTTTTGCTTCATTATTTGTAATTTAGTGATTCAATTTTTTTGAATAGGTATCAATCTATATAATTCCAAGAAAATAATTAACATTTTTTTAGAATATATTTTTTATTGCCCGATGGAACATTGAAATCAACCTTCCCCCCTCCATTTTTTGCAATATTTATCAAAATGGCATGAAGCAAAGCTTCACTCATAGATTATGATGAAAAGTATCCATCCTAAAAAATTCATGCAAAATTTCCAAATTATGAAGTCAATAGAGCTTTCCTAAGTTCTCTAAAAGTCCAAAATGGGCTCTTTGGCCCTATTGGAGTTTAGATAAGCTCTTTACTTATAGACACATGGGGTGGTAGAAGGTGAAACAAACAATGTGGGATACGTAAATTAAAATTAGTAAGAGCTCTAGCGCTCATAGTTAAATCAAATTAAAGTAGGAAGTTTATTTAGAGTAGAGTTTTAGACCTCATTTAGTCATAGTAGAATAACTTCTTCTTAAGAGCTTTGAACTGAAAAAGGATGGGAAATGTATCTAAGTTTCCTCTCCAAAAATCTATTTAAGATTTCTAGCCTCCAATCAAAGTTATGGACAAATTTTAAAGAGGTGGGGAAGGACATTTTTTTGATGTTTTCAAACATCTTCTCTAAATTTCATTTGTAACTTTTATTTAGAGGCTAGAAATATCAAACATATTTTTGAAGAGGAAACATCGATAGAATTTTCTCAAATTTTTTAGTTCAATGTTTAAAAAATAAATAAATTATTCTACTATGACTTAATGAGGTCTAAAACTCTACATCATATATAATTGTAATATTTTGACAATGAGCGGTCAACTCTCATTTTCATATTATGCCACAAACCCACACCCTTTGAAGATTCATGGTGGATTTCATTATAAAAAAGACATCTTCAACCTCTATTCCCACAAATATCATTGACGTAATTCCTTGGGCCATCAAAATTATTTTTTTGAAGGCAAAGGGTTAAATGACATTGATATTTGATTCAAAAGACTCTTAACCCCTAAAGTCCCAAGGGCCTCTTTTCCATCAAAAACCACTCAAAACTGCCATTTCTATAGCAATGAGCAAAAAGTTTTAAAAAAAAGTTTTTTTTTCCATATCTAACCATAGAATCTTGTACTGAACTTGTATAAGAATGTATGGCAAAATTCTTATAAACTTTGACTACATAGATTGCAAGATATTTGTGCTTAAAGTGAAAAAAACAAATGTTTTTGCACCTTACTCAACTACATCATTTGGCATTAATCCTTTATAACTTATAATTTTTGCTCAACCAATTTTATATGATAAAAAATTGAGTTGAGATTCTAGGAATTTTTTTTTAAGAAATGCACACACTTAAATTTCTTTCCTTATATAATTTGTTAAGTAGAAGTAGTTTCAAAATTGAAGGAAAATCTAAATTGTTAATAGCTCTAAGATGGAATTGAAATACACTAATCTCAATAGTGATATTATTCTAGCGAAACATTTTAACCTTGTTAAACTTCTTTTTTTGAAAAATTGTGAAAATTGAGGTCAATAATGAATTCTATAAGTAATTTTTTCAAGAAGATGCTCTAATTGCCCAAAAAGCAAGATTGTTCACGATTTTCTCATAACAAATCCAAATGGAATGAATCAAAGCTTGCCATGTACATTAAAATATAATCTATATAGAACAAATTTTGAAATTTTTATTACTTTGAGTTTTTTTAAGGGGTTTTTTCTACCCGTTGAACAGAAAAAGGGCATTTTGTTCCATTATTTTTGCTCCTAGGCTCTAATTAAAATAAAACAAAATTATATTTTTAGAAAGCTAATGTATTTTCCTATCTTCTCAAAAAGATTTAGAAAGTTACAACAAATATTGAGACCATAGGAGTTTGTCCAAAATCCATTTTGTCCCTTGAAGGGACAATGGGACTTTAAGGGTTAAGATTCTTGGCAAATCATCTTAACATTTCTTTGTTGTTTTGGTTGGTTGGTTCAGGTACACTATAAACCTCCTGCCACGACCTTGGTACTCAGTACTAAAGCTTATTCTAATTCTCTATATAGATGTTTTTGTGGATGCATAGGGAGAGGGGTGTTAGACCTTCACCCATTACCTACCTTGGTAGGGCTTGTTGCCCAAGTTTCTTGCCCACTTTGAAGTCAAAGCAATTTCTACTACCTAACCTACCCTAATAGTAATTTTTCCAAAAATTGTCCATAACTTTTCCATTTAGCATCCAATTGACATAAAAAATTAAATGTCCATGAAGCTCTCAGCAAACTACACAACCTCAACAAATCTCAAAAAAAGTCATTACAAATTGAGACAATAAGAACCTACACGAACCCAAATTGTCCCCCAAGGGAGCAAACGGTCCTTTAGGGGTTAAGAAAATATATTTTAATAAAGAAAATTTGCCTCTATCCTTTGGAGCCCCTTTTTGTTTAGAAAATCATGTTTTAATTTGTTTAATGGCTTTGTCCCCCGAGGGGTGCACTCCCCTTTTTTTTAATGTTAGCATGCGAACAAATGAAGGATATTTTTAATTGTATTGAACCTAAATTTTTGACAATTATCAAAGTAAATTAGCATCCACAGAATGGGCCACTAGTCATTATATATAATGAAGGGTGTTATATATTACTAAATTTTATCGAATTTTTTTCTAAAGTAGTCCCCCCCAAAATCCCCTCCAAAAATTTGAACTTTCCACTACTAAACTTAATACAATATAAATATAACAAAGGTACCGAGGTTAGAATCCCATGTTCTGAAAGTAGATGGATGAAGAACGTTGGATGTATGAGTGAGTGTTCCGTCCAATACCACAGGTTCAGTGAGAAAACCGTTAGGGCTACCACCAAAGTTTTTCGGATTTATTTAATTTGCCCCGCATTTTTTTAAATCTTGATTTCAGGTGACAGATTTGTGGACAACGCAAGGTTGTAGGCCTTATGTTGCTTGCAAATGCTTTAGGTTAAGGGTTTCGTCGCGAATTTTTACTGCAAATTGGTGAGTGGTTTAGGTGATTGTGTTGTGGATTATATTTGAGCCCACAAATGCTTTTAGTAGAGGGTTGAGGGTAGAGTTTTGCATTTGGCGTTCACATGGTTGCCGAGAAGGTTACAATATGGACATTGGAGTTTGATGCATCTAAAATTATACAACATTGGAGTATGACGCATATGAACATCTAAAATTATACAACATAACTAAACTCTTAACAATTTAATATTTTGAATCATTCTCTATTTTTTTCTATTTACTATTTATTTCCTATATGCAATTGAAAATATCAATTCCAATGGTTGTATTGTTATAATAAACAATCTAAACTCAATGTTATTATCTTCCAAAAATATTTAAAACTAAGTTAAATAAAGAACTTCAAAGTTTAATTTAGAGTAGAGATTTTGTAACTCCCTACAAACTAAAACTCTTCATAACTTTCATCTCATTAATCAAAATAGAATGATTCAAAGCTTTCCTCATATATATAAATCTAAATAATCAATTTCAAATTTTTATTTATGAAAAAAGTGATTTTTTCTAATTTGCTCAAGCTACCCAAGTCAAAAGCTATGAAAATTATTGGGCCTCAAAGCTACTCCTTGACCACATGTTATATGAAAATTTCAAAGACAAAAACTAAAAACTCCATTCATAGTGAGCTACCCAACATTTCTATGTTGGCAAAAAACACACCTTTGTCCTTTAGGGGTTAATTATGAGAAACTAGATCATCTTTCTAGCTCTTCTAATATAAAGATCAATGAGATCAAAATCAGAAGTAGCAAATCTTATCATACAAAAAGATTCTCTGGAAAATTGGAATCCAAAGTGATAAAATTAAAGTTTGTTAAAGATGTCCTTCGAGTATTAAAAAGAACTTAGAGTCTATTGGTGCCATTAGCCCATTAGTGATTTTGGTCATATTTCAAATCAACAATGATGGATTCCCAGGGGGTGTACTACAAAGGAAGTTCATGGGTGGGTAGCGACCAAACCCTAACTACCCATTTCTACTTTTCCTAATTACTTTCTAATAAACTATAACTTCAACCTATAATTTTGAGCTTTATTTAACAATGTCTATAGGTATCTATTGCCAAAAATTTCAATCCTAAATAACATGTGATATATTGTTTGGAAAGGATTGAAAAATAAAATGGCATGTTTTTCAACTAAAATATTTATAGAGATCACATGAAGATGATTATTGTATCAATATTTAGCCAAAATAAACTTTCAGTAGAAATCTATTTTATAGAATTTTTTTTTTAGTTTTCAATTTTTTTTTTATATAATATAGGAGTGTGAAAGTTATTTTTAGCTTTACAATGTATCTTTTTTCTTCTAAAATTTGTAACTAATTATTATTAACATAAAAAATACCAATAATTCAGAATATAAACTTTCAAAGTAGGAAAATCTATCTATATTTTTTTTTAGAAAATAAATAAATTTTAGGATACAATATAGGGGGTCCAGAATTTGGTCACTCCTCACCCATGAACTTCCTTTATAGTGCCCCCCCGGGGATGGATTATGAATTATCAAGATTGTATTATTATTTTGGGGTAGAATAATCCATCTTTAGGCAAACCACTATGCCTCCACCGAGCGTTAAAAAAGAGTGTGGTTGTTTGAAATGCAATAGCCATTCTTGTTACCTATTCTATCTTTGTCAACTTGCTAAACCGATCTACTTCTACAAAGATGGCATCAAACCCTTGTGATTTTGATAAGCTAGTAATGAAGTCTATGAAAATGTATTCCTATGGGCCATTAGGAATAGGCAAAAGCTTTAGTAATCTAAATTGTTTTTTTATATGAAACTTGATTGGCTTGGAAAGTGACACAAGTCTTCACATACACTACTAGAAAATTTAGTTTTTTTGTTGTTTTGGTCGCGTTGATCCGGTCAAAATCTGACAAAAATTTGTTAAAATTAAATTAACAGATTTTTGTCAGATTTTGACCGGATCAACGCAACCAAAACAACAGATAAACTAAATTTTCTAGTGGTGATATTGTGCAATGTCTTCTTTCATTTTAGGCCAATAGAACCTCTTAGCTACACTATTTATGGTGGTTTTTCACTTCTATGACTTGCAAGAGGCTTGTCATATTCCTCTTTCAACACTTGCAACCTCAACTTGTCCTTAAAAACGTACACTCCACCTTGTTTGAATTTAATTTGGCCTTGATGTAGTCGAATGTCCTTCACTTTCTTGCCAATCCTCAAGTCACTTAGAAATTTTTGAGCTTCTGGGTCTTTCATGTAAGCTTCCTTTATCCTCCTAGCAAAGTCACTTACATTAACCTTAAAAATTTGAGTAGAATTTGGTTTGAATTCATCCTTTTGGCTTAAAGCATCGGGCACCACAAGGAGATAGGGATGTGGTAAGTATGGTAGAAGGTTGCTCTAGGATTGATACAACTAAAGGAATTCAAACAAAACTTAACAAAACGCTTCAATAAGTTTATGCAACAATCCAAACAAAATTCAATATGGATTAGTAAGATTTGAAGGAACCCCAAGTCTTTTAAAGTTTGTAGAAACAACAACAATTGAAGTTTGAAATGCTCCAAAAACACACACGTTTAGCAACTTGGCTCAAAATGGCCAAAAAATCCAACTAAATAGACCAACATGTCAACGTGCCAAAAATGGCTACAAGGGATAACTTGAGGTGTTTTGAAAGGAAAATAAGTGCCCCTCATGAACCCTTCTACAAGCACCCACACCTCCTCTCATTTTCCTACTAGTCAACTTATCACTTAGGATTTTCATCCTAACTTTTTATTTTCTACTTTTTACTTTGAATGAAAACTCTAACTTTTGGAGAAAGACTCCAAAGCACAAATAGATTTTGCCATTGGCTTTCAGAGGCCATTTTTGATTAATGAAAATTTCAACCCCTTTTTCCATCATCAAAATATCATTAAAAACTAGTGCCAACTTAACCCCTAAAGGACCAAGGCCTTATTTCTGCCAAAAAACATTCAAAACTGCCATTTCTATAGCAAAGAGTAAGAAAATTTGAAAATTATTTTTTCTACACATCCAACTGTAGAATCTTATACCTTACTAGTATTAAAATGTGTGGAAAAAATTTCAGAAATTTTGACCACATAGATTAAAAGATATTTGCATTTAAAGTAAAAACAATAATTTTTTCAGCACCTTGCGGGACTAGATTATTTGACTTTGAACTTTTTTAACTTAAATTTTTTGCATTATAGAGTTTTGAGCTTTAATTCCTTATAGTGTGAATCGAGTTGGGAGTCTAGGTAAAAAGAATTTTTTAAAAGAAACTTAATATTCATGCTAAAAACAATTGTTAAGTAGAAGTAGGTATGAGAAAGAAGGAAAATCTAAATTATTAATATCTTTAAAATGGAATTAAAATGCACTAATCCCAATGGTGAGATTGTTCTAGCAAGCAAAAAAAATCATGTAAAATTTTTTCTTCAGAAAAATTGTAAAAATTGCATTCAAAATGAATTCTATAAGTTATTTTTCCAGGAAGATGCTCTAACTGCCTGAAAAACAAGATTGTCCATAACTTTCTCATAATAAGTCCAAATGGGATGAATCAAATCTTCCCATGTAGAAAAAAAAAATATAATATATGAGAAAAAAATTTAGAAAAAAAATTCAAATTTTTTGAAATTTTTTTTGCTGCCCCCTCTCCCCTATTTTGAGCTTATTTCGGCATAACTTTCGTTCCTGGGCATCAATTGAAAAAATAATTATATTCCCTTGAAGCTCATCAATTTTCCTATATTCAAAAAAAGTTTCAAAAAATCATGAAAAAATTTCAGCCCGTAGGTACCTGCCCGAAATCCAATTTGTCCCTCGAAGGAACAATGGTCTTTTAGGGGTTAAAACTAGAAAAAGGTGAAAATCCAACTTTTGGAGGGTTTTTTTTTGAGAAAAGTGACAAGCCTAAGATCTCTAATAGGTATAATGGAATAAAAAAAGACCCACTTTAATCATACTACTAAAATCATAAGCCCCTCTATAATATCACAAATGCTACCATTAATACTAGGGGCTCGTGCTTGCTATGCTACGCATTCATTGTATCACATATTAATAAAAATTTGATATATTTGAATAGAATGCATGATAAGGATTTTGATAAGTCTTTAAAATAATTATTTTAAATATTTTGTAAAAATATTTTTAATCATGCATACATAGAAATCATATTTTCACACAATGTGATATTATTGAAATAGAGTAGCAGTTCACAATCACCTCTATAATATCACTTTTTACAAAGGGTGATATTATAGAAATAATATAGTTGTTGCAATTGAGGTGATATTAAAGAGGATCAATATGGTGATATTATAAGGTAGCAATTTCATTGCTTTTCTTGGCTTTATACTTCTTTTGCATTTCTATGATTTTGTGCTTTTGTGAGCTTTGAGCTTTTGATTTCAATTTTCTATTGCTACTACCAAATGATTTGAGAAATTTATTAGATTGAACCGATTTTAGATTTCACGACAATTAAATTGTTTACAAAGCTTTTGAGATTTACAAGTTTTTCCTTTAAATTCATCTATTTAGGTTGCCATTGTTTGTAACAATTGAGTCAAATTTCTAATGCATTTTAATGTATGTGTATCTCTTACTGTATTCATCATTGCATGTATTTCATTCATCATTCATTAAATTTCTATTTTTTATTTAAGTATATGCTTGTTTATTAAAAATATTATATGAAGATTTTAGTAATTTTTATCTGAGGATTTTTTAAAATTCTTGCTTTGCATTCTATCTAATACATAAAAATTCTTATGAAATTCTAATGGTGAATGCGTAGCATAGCAAGCACCAACCGCTAGTCTCATTCTGATTTCATATGCTCCTGGAACACTAGTCAACTCTTCTAATAATATTTAAATTTGTTGATTTTTAGAGAATCTTGCCAGTTTGGATACTTTTGGCTATTAGAATGTCTTGAAACTTGTTGGTGCATCTTATTAACATAAAAAAGCAATTATAATTTTTAGTGAGATTTTATTGCACCTTGGATAATTTTTACAAATTTTCCATTGTGAATTTTAGTAGTTAATTGTCTAGAAGAGAATCTTTTTACTATCAAATTTTTTTGGAACAATCTCTCATAAATTTTACAAAAGATAGGCAAATTTATATTATTTCTTTGCACATATACATAATGAGAATCAAATCTTACTATCTTCTTTAATTTCTAGTGAAAAGGAAAGAGAATCTTAATAAAAGATTGTGCCATTGAACTCTTAGTGTGATTTTCACCTAAATACACCACCATCTAGTCATAGATGCCCTCCACTAGTCCATCTTGAATTTTCTTCACTTGCATGTGAACAATTTATTTGGGGATTCTACTATTTTATAAAATGAACTAGAAAACTAAAACTTCTTTCCAAGAATCAATTTAAGGTTCTCACATAGATCACTACAACAAAAACAGTGTTTTATAATTGCAAAATATAACTACAATGAGTCGTAAAATAAAAAAATATGGCTTACGCAAAAATCACTGTAGATGACTCAGAATATGACTAACTCTAGCAGTTGAGAAGCAGTTGCTTCAAACATTAGTCATATTGATAGTCATATGAATTGAGGGGTATAAATATCTATATTTAGCCATAATATGCCAACGTGGCGTATATGTTGACTATCCTTGAGGGCTTGACTTTTTCTTGAGCTACCCGGAGGAAAAAATCTTACGTGGCATATAACTTCATTTGGTCATATTTTTGGTTGACGTGGAATATGATTGTGGTGAATTATGTTTTGGTTGACGTGGAATATGACTGTGATGAATCATATTTTGGTTGATGTGGAATATGATTACAATGAATCATATTTTTTGTTGATGTGGAATATGAATGTGATGAGTCATTTCTTTTGTTGATGTGAATTGTGGAATATCATTCTTGTGAGTAATATGTTTTGCTATGTGGAAAATAACTCTCATGAGTCATATTTTTGAATGATGTAGAATATGAATATGACTCTTATAAATCATATTCTTTGCTAATGTGAAATATGACTCTTGTGAGTCATATTTTTGGTTGACATGGTAGTTAATGTAGATGTCATTAGTAATTTTGTGACTGATTGTCGTCATATTTTGGGATGTATATGATATTTTGACACACATAAGTATGAGCATTATATGACTATAACTAATTATATTTTGGCCAATATATACTGTGAAATGTAACTCAAGCAAGTGATATTTTAGATAATTGAGAGTCATATTTTTAAAATTTGTGTGTAGTTTGTAATTGGGATGATTGAGGTCCAAAATAGCTTTAATTACAAACTACAAGTACATTTTTCATGCATTTTAAATGGACATGACACATTGCAATTATACATCAAGATGATTTGATAATTGAAAAACCCCTTCATGTAGTTAAAAACACATATACATGATTTTAGAGATATACATGAGACAATCATATTGGAGAGGGAGAATGCAAGAAGGAATGCAACTCTCTTCATTGACATTTATTAGCCAACAATATAAAACATATATATCATAATAAATCATTCATAGAATTCAATAGGGCCTATATTTCTTACAATAATGTGAAGATGGCTTTTTTAGGTTGCAAGTAGCCTCCAACAACTTTGCTTCAACTTTTAGTGACTGCATATACAATTAAAGAAATAAGAGGTCAATTTTTAGTGAATGAACAACAAAGCTCAACCTTCTAAGGTTTACAACAACACAAAATATATAGCACAAGTTTAAAATAGGAAGAATAAAAATGGTGATGAAGGAAAAGAAAAAAAAAAAGTAGCAAGTGCTAAAAGATAACAACAAACAAGAGTTAAGATGCAATAAGAAATAACAATTAAAAAGCAATAAGAAACAAGTGTTAAGAGGCAATAAAAAGAAACAAGAAGTAAGAACTAAAAAGCAATAAGAGAAAACAAAAAGCAAGAACTAAGAAGAAAAAAGAGTTAAAATGCAAGAAGAAAAAACAAGATTCATAAACTAAAATGCAACAACAAACAAGAACTAAGATGCAACAAAAACTAAAATGCAACAAAAACCAACAACTAAAAAACAAAAAACAACAAGTAACAACAACTAAGAAGCAACAACTAAGAAGTAACAACAAGTGAGAGCTAAGAGACAACAAAGGCAAGGAAGAAGAGCCAAGAAAAGTGGTGGTTAGGGTTTCAAAACCCTAAAGAAGTGGCTAGGGTTTCAAAATCCTAAAGAAATGATGGTTAGGGTTTCAAAACTTTAAAAAAATGGTGATTAGGTTTGAAAATCCAAAAAAAATTGCCTAGAATTTCAAAATTTTAAACAATGACTTGTCCATATTTTTTTTAGATTGCTCATTTTTTCTTGGGCTATCCAAAAATTAAAAAATGTCACTCTCATGAAAATATGACTAGAAATATGACTCAATATTCCCCAAACATGTTCCCTATGTTCTCTATGAAATATTTTAGTGTTCCCAATGGGCGTATGGTATACGCTTGTGAAGTACAAGGCCCAAAGTTGACTAACAATCATATTTTGCAATTATATTTCTCCTCAAGGTGTTGGCATTCAAGAATATAACTATGAGCAATCACCAGTCATCCCTAGTTATATTTTTGCAGTTATAAAACACTGCTTTTGTTATAGTGGGTTTCCACAGATTAATTTAGCAAAAATTTGTCACATGCAAGGCAATTTTGGGCAATTTTGACAATTTCTATTAATTAGCTAGAATTTGTACAAATTCTAAGTTTTTATTCTATTTACATGTGGGATTTGGATTTACTTAAAGGAAAATATTCTATTTAGGGCCAAATACTATGCTAATATGTGACATACCTATTTTGGTTTTACACACTGTTTTGGGCTTTTTGTATGTAAAACTACACTCAAAATTGCAAAAAAAAATTCATATATATCAAATGACGAATTGAAAACTCACATTTTCCCTTACCAAATTTTTTTTTGGTATACTTATACTAAAGGACCTTAATTCAAACCATAGCTAAAGAGCTAAAACCTGAAGTGTCTCTTGAATTTGACATGGCAAAGATAGACAATGTATTTTTATCCTTATGGACTGTCATATGAACAAGTCATTCCAAGATAATGAAATCTAAAGCCTAAACTAATAAATGATTTTATGTTGGTTCAAACCACAATTTCTAGTATTAGATTTATGGAATTAATCAAAATAGAGTGAATTAAATTTTTTTGAACAAATATTTATCCACCCAATATAATACAATAATTAGTGAATTTCTTAAGTTACCTCTAGTAGAATAGAAATTAACATAATCATATTATGATGTTTGCAATAATTTCCTTTCAATTATTTTTGTTTAGAATTGTAACAAAACTATTGCATGTGATGCAAAGTCTTGTTGAGAATGCAAAATTGAACCTTCAACAATGATCAAGTGCTTCCAATTGACGTTGCTTTAACCATTGATGCATGTGATCAACTCACATCCATGATCATTGTAGCTTTTAATTCATGCTTTGTTCAAGTGTGTTGTTCCATTGCATTCTTGTTTTCCACAAGAAGGTGACCTATTTCAAAGACCACCCTTTCCAAATTTTTACATTTGTGTGAGGGGCGATTTCCACCACCAAGGTCCTCAATTTGAGCCAAAAATGGGGTCTTAAAATTTTTAATCTTTAATGTGTATCACTAATAGTGTGGAGAAAAACAAAGCCCTAATGATTTATTTTAGTTCTAGTTTTCAAATGACAAATGCTTAAACAATCAACAATGGCCAAATTTATAAAAGTGTGTTATAAAAAAAAGTTATTTCGAGGCTTTGAAAAAATTATTTTACCTAAAATTCTATTCTATGAATGCTTTATCCTAGTTCTATATACATGCTTGTGTATGGTTACTTTACCAATTTGTACTTTTATATATTTTTTTGTTAAAAATATATGTTTTAACCCTTAAAATCCAAAAGGCCATTTTTATGTCAAAAATGACTCAAAATTGCAAATTCTGTTGCGTTCATCCATGAAAATAAAGATAATTTTTTTAGAATCTTATCGTAAGTTCTTATACTTTACTTGTCTCTAAAAATGAGTTTAAAATTTCATAAAGTTTGACTATATAGATTGGAAGATATTAGCATTCAAGTTGGAAAAAAATGTTTTTTTGAACATTGGCTTGTAGTTTCAAATGATTTTGACCACCATTTGTGGAAATTATTTGCACAAATTTGTGTAAACTTAAATTATATTTTTTCTATATTGAAAAATTGGGTTGAAAGTCTAGAAAAAAATTTAAAGGAAAGCACACTTAATTTTCTTCTCATAAAAAATTGTTAAGTAGAAGTAGGTCCAAGATCAAAAGAAAGACTAAATCATTAATAGCTCCAAGATGGAATTGAAAGATCATAATTCCAATGGTGAGATTGTTTTAGCAAGAAAACAAAACCTTGTCAAACAATTTTTTTGGAAAAATTGTGAAAATTGCATTAAGAATGAATCCTATAAGTTATTCTTTTAGGAAGATATTGTAATTGCTCAAAAAATAAGATTGTTCATAACTTTCTCATAACAAATCCAAATGAAATGAATCAAATATTTTTATATAGATAAAATTACAATCTATAAGAAAAAAGTTAATTTTTGTGTGAGGAGGTTTCTGCCTGCCACATTAGAAGAAAGGATCTTTTGTTCCATAATTTTTGTTCCCTAGGCACCAATTGAAATAAATATTATATCAACAAAAAGTTAATGTGTTTTTCTTTTTTCATGATCAATAATGAGGTCATAGGAGATTGCCCAAATCCATTTTGTCCTCCACAAGGACAATGGGACTTTTGGGATTAAAAGTGTGTAACATCCACTACTAACAATTAGGAGATTTAATCTTCATATAAAGTTTTTAATTTTGAGATTGGTTTTGGTTCTTTTGGATGCAACAAAAACTACTTTAATAGAAAAAAGATATGTATAATTTATTGCAGATATTTTAATCCTCAGTACCTAAATGGCCCAAAATAGTTGCTTTGGTATTATAAGATTTAAAATGAATAATTTGAGAAATTTCAAAGAAAGGTACCAAAATTGACTAATATGATGAAGAATCATGCTTTATATTTGATGTAATAAAAACATATTTGACAGTTACAATAATTATTTATGAATGTTTAAAATGATTTTTATTATTAGATTTGGGTGTTGAAGGGCTAAGGTATTCTATGCACTTTTATTCTAGCAGATAGTAATCAAGTCACAATTTGCAAAAGTAGAATTAACTCTAGAAGGATGTTATGGACACTAAGTGTCTAATGAATGGCTTCACCTATGACTATTGGATAGAATAAACATTTTTTCATCCAATACTAGCAGTTGGCGCTTGTTGTGCTACACATTCACCATTAGAATTTCATTAGAATTTATATGTATTAGATAGAATGCAGAGCAAGAATTTCAATAAATCTTCAAATAAAAATTACTAAAATCTTCATATAATTTTTTTAATAAATAAACATATACTAAAATAGACAATAGAAATTTAATGAATGATGAATGAAATACATGCAATGATGAATACGGTAAATGATATACATACATTAGAATGCATTAGAAATTTGACTCAATTGTTACAAATAATGGCAACTCAAATAGAAGAATTTGAAGGAAAAACTTGTAAATTTCAAAAGCTTCGTGAACAATTTAATTGTTGTGAAATCCAAAATCAGTTCAATCTAATAAATTTCTCAAATCATTTGGTAGTAGCAATAGAAAATTGAAATCAAAAGCTCAAAACTCACAAAAACACAAAATCTTAGAAATGCAAAAGAAGTATAAAGCCAAGAAAAGCAATAGAATTACTACCTTTATAATATCACCATATTGATCCTCTTTAATATCACCTCAATTGCAATGACTATATCATTTTTATAGTATCACCCTTTGTAAAAAGTGATATTATAGAGGTGATTGTGAACTGCTACTCTATTTCAATAATATCACATTGTGTGAAAATATGATTTCTATATATGCATGATTGGAAATATTTTTATAAAATAATTAAAATAATTATTTTAAAGACTTTTCAAGATCATTATCATGCATTCTATTCAAATATATCAAATTTTTACAAATATGTGATACAATGAACGCGTAGCATAGCAGGCACGAGCCCTTAGTATTAATGGTAGCATTTGTGATATTACAGAGGGGCTTATGATTTTTAGTAGTATGAATGGTGATGATGTTTTTTGGAAGTTGCTTGCATACAATTTTAGTAAATAGTATTGCAAGTTCCCTCATTATGGTATTATTGATTTCTTTAAAAAAGAAGATGCCTATTCCATTAATCACCTTTGTAATGTATTTTGACCATTTCTTGCTATTTATTCTTGATGTGAATTTCAGTCATAAAATTGATATTTTTGAATTTAACTAATGAAATGAATCTTATCAAGTGGAGTTCTACTCCACTTGAAAATTTTGAAAAATTCATAAATTTCAATATTTTATAGCAATATGAGCTTTGGCCTCTCGTTTGGCCTATAACCATGGTTTGTTGATTTTTTAGATTTTAAATGACACAATAACTTTGGTTTACAACATGATGTTATATACATCTATATTGAAAATTTCAGATTTTTTGAATATATTTTGTATTGAATTTTCTTCATTTAAAAGAATTCACAATAATTTCAAGTTTTTCCAAAAAAATTTGAATATTTTATAATTTATAGTGGACACATGGTTTCATCTCTGAAAAATAAATGGAAATTTTTTCATTCATATTTAGTTGCAAAATGGTAGCAAACAAAGTAATAAATAATGAGTCTTGAATTCAGTGGTCATCAATCTATCTTTCTAGAGTTAAGACATATTGACTCTAAGCTTGACAAAATATAAACTCTTTTTTGGTCTAGCTTTTAGGAAGAAGCTTGATTTTTTTGTTTTTTTCACTAATGTCATTTGATGAAATATATTTGAAAATTTTGAATTCAAAATTGGAATATATAGCTTCAAATTTTGCCTAAACACCTTTCTCGAGTATTTTAGGGACTTTTCATCTACAAAATAGAAATTTTAGTTTGCAATAGGGAACTACATTTTGTTTCAAATCTAATCTCTTGTCCTAACTACCCTAACTTAACCCCTAAAGTCCTAAGTCCTCTTTTCCATCAAAAATCACTTAAAATTATCATTTTTATAGCAAAAAACAAAAAAAGTTTTAATATTTTTTTTTGCATATTTAACTGTAGGATCTTGTGCTAGATTAGTATAAAAATGTATGGAAGAAATTTCACAAACTTTGAGTGCATAAATTGCAAGATATTTGGGTTTAAAGTGAAGGTAACAAGTTGAGCAGTGTAGTTGAGCAAGGTTTTGGCTTTAATCCTTTATAACTTACAATCTTTGCTCTATTGATTTTGAATTTCTAATTTTACATGATAAACAATTGATTTGAGAAGTCTAGGAAAAAAATTTCAAAAAACAAACACTTAGTTTTCACTCATTAAAAAATTATTAAGTAGAAGTAGGTTCAAGATTGAAGGAAAATCTGGGGGAAAATCTAAATTGTTAATAGCTCTAAGATGGAATTGAAATACACTAATCACAATGATAAGATTGCTCTAGCAAGAGATCTTAACCTTGTAAATTTTTTTAAAAAAAAATTGTGAAAATTGGGATTAGAAATTAATCCTACAAGTTATATATTCAAGAAGATGCTAAATTGCCTAAAAAACAAGATTGTCCATAACTCTCATATAACAAATCCAAATGAAATGAATAAAAGCTTCCCATGTACATAAAAACATAATCTATACTAAACAAATTTTAAAAATTTATTACTTTAATTTTTGTAAGGTCTTTTTCCGCCCACCGAACTAAAAAAAAGGGCTTTTTGTGCCATGACTTTTGTTCCTAGGTTCTGATTGAAATAAAAATTATATTTTTGGAAAGATAATGTATTTTTCTATCTTCAAAAAAACTTTAGATAATTACAACAAATATTGAGACCATGAGAGCCTACCCTAAATCCATTTTGTCCCTAGAGGGAACAAAGGGACTTTAGAGGTTAATATAATTATTTTACTGTGGAGGCTAACAATCAATTGTAGTAACTTCCAATTTTATTTTAAGTTTTTATTCAAGAATGTAGGACATCATTTTCTACTTTGAAGAATCCCAAATCTACTTTTATTTCAACTTCTATATGTTCACCATTAGTAGATTGGCAATTGCAATTGATACACATGAATCTTTTGTCTTAAAAAATGCTTTTGGGAGTCTCAATTGTTTTAGGACCTCCTACTTTAGTGGCTACTTTGGGCCATTTGAACATGAGGATGCTAATTTGGACTCCCCAAATGTATCTGAGCTGCCACGCCAAGGTGGCATAAAAAATGCTTGAGGTGGCAGCGAATAATGCTGACGTGGACTTCAGCGACATCTTCATCTTTCTGAAATCCTTCTTTAAAACCCTTTTTTAGAAATCCACGAGAAGGTAAGCTTGTGGCAAAGTTGTTTTTTCGAGCTTTATCGGCTTCAGCTGCTTTCCCGAGCTTCTCAGTCTTCTGCTGTATCACTCGCCCGCGCATGCCGTGGACGGAGCTAGGGTTTGTGTTTTCCGAAGTTCGAGTGATCCTCAGCATTTTCTTGTCACTTCGTTGCATTCCCACAATCTCCGGATTCCATTCTTAGTCGGTGGATTCCTTCACTCAATCGATTGGTAAACATTTTGCGACGACTTCCCGACTTTCGTGGTTTGGCCGGATGTCTTTTAAATTTTTTTTCCCTCTCTCTAGTACAGTAACGGAGAGTGTGCGAGTGTAGTGGCGGAGGTTCTATCTTCCTTCCTGCGCTGTGAAATAGGTTTTGTGACGCAATGCCATTTCGTGAGTAGTGCCTGAGCCTGTAATTGCTTTAGGGTTGCGAGCTTGGATGTTTCTGGTCCGGTGTTGCTGAAGCTTTTGGAAGATGTTGGATTTAAGATTTGTGGAGCGAGCTTAGGCTGGAGCGAATTTCTTATTTCTGGAAGTGGATAGCTTCATCCTGAGTGCGCAATTCACAGTGATAGAGTGCATCCGTGTTTCGATGTCCTGACAGTCGCTCGAATGGAATATTACAGATTATGAGAGAATCTCTTACTTTACGATGAAGCTGATGGACATTGACAGCGAGCAACATGGATTAATTGTGGAGCAATTTCCGACGCAGAGTTTGCTCGTGGATCCGTGGATCTCAGTACTGTAGGTGATACAGGTAGCCATCCGCGGTTTAGTTTGTTGCTGTTGTTTAAGTAGGGTTTAATGTTTGAATTCGATTGTCTGGAGTGCACGAGTTGTACGGGCAGAGGTTCAGTATGAAATTGGCAGTTATGCGATGTGGAAGGTGTGCGCTACATTTTATGATATTCTCAACGTTCTTTTTGTTGCTGAAACCGAAGCAAACATCATTCAAGAATGAGATAATAATTGTGATAGGTTTTTGGAGTCTGAGGCGAAGTTCTTTTAATGTATGGTAAGTTTTATAGTTCTGCCATATGAATTGGCTATGAACGAATGCTTACTGAATAAGTTTTATATACTCAAGCAAAATTGCAGACAATTTCGTTTGATGATATTTGTATTTTTTTTCATTTGAGAGCGTTTTCTTTCCAAGTAACAGAGTGGTTAGGAAAATTGATTTTGCAGGGTTTAAATACGTGTTGTTGTGATTGTGAACAGACTGAACAGTTTTGATCCATCCCCTGCTTGCAAGTTTTCTTGGCGCCGACTTCAGCTTATGGATCATGGCTATTCGCGAGGTATTGCTCGAGCCATCGCTGAAGTACCTTCAAATGCACTTTGTGTTCTCCTTTTGCTGAATTTTCTGATTCAGCTGTCGAACAAACGATTTAGCGACCTTATGGATTCTTCAAGATTTATGTTTGATGTTTGAGGCACTTCGTGTCGAGGCCCATTGAACTGAAGCGAAGCGACAGAGTGCAGGAGAAAGCGATTCTGTGGTACCGAATGGAGACATTTCTGGAGATAGATATCAGACCTTTAGAAACAGCAAAATTTCCACGAAGCGGATGTCAGGTAGCCACCTATTTGGCGAGACAGAGCGCGGAATTAAGAGAAGAAAAAACACGGTATTTGAGGATTCGGCAGTACATGCAGGTGCAATGACACCACACTTAACGAAAGAGTCCGCCAAGAGCAAACGCGGCTGGGGTCAACTCAAATCATCTTATCAGGAAAACTCGGGGAAGAAGAATGGGACTCGAGGAGGTTGTCGCATGGAAGTGCTGCTTTCTGCCCCAAGTGGACATGAATTGTCGGAGGATGGCACAGGTGGAGCAAATGGTTTCACGACAAGGAAGAACATTCTTTCATGGCTGATAGAAGCTGGGGCCCTCGTGCAAGATCAGAAGTTGTTATATCTGCACAAGGGCAAGAAGAATCTAGGGCATGGATGGGTGACTACCGCAGGCGTACTTTGCGGATGTTGTAATGATGTCTTCACTTTATCTTATTTTGAGGAGCACTGTGGCAGCCGATTGCATCGGCCTTGCCAGAACATATTTGTGGATAGTGGTAAGTCTCTCACAGACTTACAGATGGAGGTCTTCCAGAAGGAGAATGATTACATAGGATCCGATGTACATTTCAGAACAGGGTCAGGGAAAAGACGGAGATCTGAAAAAGTGAAGAGGAAACTTGAGGGGGATGGAAGTGATGATACATGTGGAGTATGCGGTGACGGAGGAACGCTTATTTGCTGTGATCACTGTCCATCAACCTACCACCTGACTTGCATGGAGTTGCAGGTAGAAGATTTATTGCTTTATGACTTTATGGCATTTTTTGGATTCCATTTGTTGTTGCTGAGGTTTTTCTTATGAATCAGCGTTGCATTTTGGAGATCAGTACGTGTTTTTTAAGTACTGCAATCCGCTCGGGCAAAGGCTGCAGTAACTGGTTCCATTTAGGAGGCGTTCAAGTCGTCCGGATATTCATGACTTGTACGAATGCCTTTTGTCAGGAAGTCCCTAAGGATGATTGGTATTGTCCCAATTGCCGCTGCGCAATATGTGATGGAAGCCAATTCAACGGAGATCAGAATGTGTTCGACGAGCTTACTGTGCTCTTCTGCGATCAATGTGAACGTGAATGTAAGTGCCAGAAGAGAGTAGCGATTGCTGTACTTGTGGTCACGATGCTTGCCATCTGGTCATTCGTTCCTTCCAGTTGGGACTAAATAAGAGATCTTCTCATTAGGCGTGCAAAAAAGAACAAGACGCTCAATCATGATGCGTGTGCTCTAAAATTGACAACGTCTTATCTGCCTGCATTTCGAGTGGATTTGCTTTATGAGAAAAGGTTTTATTTGTCGTGGGGGACGATATGAATTGGCAATTTCTAGTCCATGCTAGGTTATCATTAGTAGATGACATAAGTATTGTTCGACTGAGAGATTGTTGATTTCGGAGATTGGTATCTACAACTTTTGTTTTTTAGATTATTTACATTTCCTCCTCTCCTTTTGTATGTGGATATTTTGGAAGTAGATTTCTATTTACAATGATTTTCCTAGTAGACATTACTGTTGTCGGTACTTCGAAATGCCTTCATCGTTTCTGATTTCTTCGTATAACTCCTTGTTTGTGACTGTAGTTCACGTGAAATGCCTGTATGAAAGGGGCTTCCCTAAAATGGATGAGTGTCCTCAAGGAAGCTGGTTTTGCGGCCAATCGTGCACGCAGGTATAACCCAATCTTTATAACCCCTAATGGACGCAACAACCCAAGTAGTTGATTTCAAACTTTCATTACTCATAATCAACATTATTTCGGAGGGTTTTTTTGGGGGGGGGAGGGGAATTTCTCGCTAGAATCTGCAACTTCTTTCTCTCCTCTATATAATTCCAAAATAAACCTCCATATTGTACTTTACAGAGAATCTTTGTTATTCTCAAAAGTGGAGAGAGCCTGTGTTCTTTAGGATTCAAGTCTTAATGAAATCTTCAGCTCTCCATTCTTTACTGCCATGGGATGTAAGGTTCCGGATAACTGTTCTGCTTTGCTTCAGCATTGCAGTATTTTTTTTCCCTTGTCTGCCTTTCTTAGTCATGCCGAATATTTTGGGGTTACAGTAATCAACTGTACAGCTAGTACCGAGTAGAGATTATCAAGGACTTTCTTACTTCGACCAGAACTATTCAATGCGTTAGCTGTGGACTTGTGTTCATTGAAATGACTGCTGTGGATATTGAGAGCAGATTTTCCAGAGCTTGCGGGGGTTGGTTGGTGTTACCAATAGCCTGGTCTCAGTAAGTAGTGGATTTTCATGGACATTGCTGAGGTCTCAAGCGGAAGATTTGAATTTTAAGTCCGACGGGGACAAAGAGCTGATGGCTGAGCACAATATCAAGCTTTCTATGGCTCTAAGCGTGATGCAAGAATGCTTCAAGCCAATGATTGATCCACGTACCAATCTTGATCTAGTTGCTCATGTTCTGTATAATCGGGGGTAAGTTTCTAGATATATATTTTTTAATTATCAAACATCTCCTTCTAGAGTGCTGGATAAGCCATTCTATATTATCTTTCTGACAGGTTCTTTATTCTTGTACTTGGACTGTGTGTACTATTTTTGTTTACCACTGTCGTCAAAGTCGATGCATTTTCTATAAATATGTGCTGTTGTTCGTCTGAATTTTTGTTCAATGATCCCCCCGGATCCTCCTATTCTAGGAAGTTCGGGTTGGACGATGGTACACTGCAATATAGTTAGACGAGGAAGGATGTTTTTGTTGAAGTTGTTGAATTTTCAGTTGAAACTAAGATTCAGCATTCAGCTAACCAGAACATTTGTTTCTGATATTTTGATCAGGTCCGACGTCAGTCGATTGAATTATCGAGGTTTCTACACTATTATTCTAGAAAAGGAAGATGAGCTTGTGTCAGTAGCTACAATCAGGTAATTCACTGTTATTGACAGTTTTCCTATATGCACCCCCCGTCTGCGACGGCGTTAGTTCCTCATTGGCTAGGAGCCTAGGTCATTATATATCTATGTATTTCTCTGAAGTCTTTATCTTCCCTACGAGTGTGCTTAATACTACCTAGTGCATGTTCAAATTCATGTTTGTTGATAAGCAATTGTAGCACAGAATGAGCCGTCAGGATACATATTTTCTAATTTAACATCTGATTCTGAAATTTCAGAGTGCATGGCAATCTCTTGGCGGAGATGCCGCTCATCGGAACTCGATATCAGTATCGCAGACGGGGAATGTGTAGGCGTCTTATGTATGCTATTGAGCAGGTAATATCTTTTCTTGGGTAACCGTAGAAAGTGATCACTGATCTTTCGTTCTTTTGCCATGGCCTAGATATCCCGTTTCTTCACCTAGTCTTAATGATCATTGGTTTACCTTTATTTGTCGGATCTAATGTTGATGGACTGTAGCGCAGATGCTGCATAGGATAGGTGTGCAGTTACTGGTGCTTCCTGCTGTCCCAGAATTGATGGACACCTGGCGGGGAGCTTTTGGGTTTCGGCCCCTGAGTAGCCATCAGAAGAGAGAATTGACCAAACTGAATCTTATGGCTTTTCCTGGGACTTCTTTATTACACAAGTTTTTGCCAAGATACCCACCAAATTCTTCTTTTGGAGGTATAGTGAGCCTCTGCATTTATTCTAAGTTTCTCATACCAACATCAATTTTAACTAGTTTAGAATTTTCAAATTTCTGTACATAAGTCAGTCTTGATAGTATTTATATTACAAGTTTACAGAGCTATCACAATATATATTTTTCAGAGAAATATCTTGGCAAGTGTGCCCGAAAATAGGTTAATTTTGTCGCTGAGTTGTTGCCTCATGTGGGTGGTATAGACCAAGTACAGAAGATTCCGCAAATGGTCAATGTGCCCATTGGCGGTCCAGAGGTTCAATTTCTGAGCGGCGAAGATGTGAAGAAGTCTCCTGAAGGTGGTTCCTTGCAGAGTTATCTGATGAAGATTAGGGATAATGGCACTGGGCATAGTGTTCTTGGATCCGATTTTCTAGCAAATTCTCCTCCTCCACGTGAAGTCATCAGCAATAGGGAGCTGATGCATAACCAGCACTGTGGTGCTCATCTTGACAGGTAAGCATTTTAATGTTGCAAATGTGGTTAGCTTCTGTATATGGGATGTTACTTACTCTAGTTCGATCGTTTTAGGTCATTAAATTGTTATAATGAATCAAGATCTGTCTCTCGTTGAATGGTAAACTGTCATGGTGGCCAAGGTACAAGCATTTGCCATTGAAACTCAACTGTAGCATATATCGACGGTATCTATCAACTTCAAGATTGGTCCTATTAGTACGCTTCATGACCTCACATTGGGGCTTGTATGGACATTGTTTATTGAGACTAAGCGAATCCTCGTATCTCTCTTAGGGTGTGAATCGCAACGAATTTTTCTGTTGGTTGAAGCATCTTTACAAGTGTCTCGTTGTAAACCTTTTGAGGTTCTAGTATGTGCAGTGAACAAGCTAATCCATCTATAGCTCTTTACGTTTTTTAGTTGATGGTAGCAGTGAGGTTATCCATGTTATGTTTGTCATGGTGTTCTTGCTAAATACTGATTCTATCCGCTAGAAACAATTTATAGATAAAAAATAGAAGTGACCCTCAGTGCCAAGCTGGTTCGTCCAGCATTTCGTTGCTATTTATGTTGGTACGTTTTATCTCGTTGGTGCGTGTTTAAAAACGCCTTCACACTTCGTGGGATTGTATTGCAGGTGTCGCGAGAATGGAAATACTCCCAAGCATAAATTGGAGGAGAGCATTTACAGTACGAAAGTAGTTGTTGGGACCACGCGCTCAAAACGATTGGTGAGGACACTTCCCAGTCTGTATGTTCAATTGAAGTCCTAAATGCCTCTCGATGGAAACATTACCACGTCTTAATTGAGACTAAGTCTTTATCGGGGACCATTTTACGGCCTCGTATTGATTCTGGCACTTATCGACACAGAGACAGGTTTGGATATATATGCAGGAGGGAAGGTCTCACTTGATCAGAATCCAAGAGCAATATATTCTGAAACTAAATGCCTACGAGGATGGAATACCTTTCAAGATCTTATGGAATATGAAGCACTTGCTAATCGTTGATGCCGTGTGCATCTATTAACAGGTCAAGACTACCCAATGGGTAGCTGATGCCATGAACAAGCTTACAGGCCGTTCATCTCCAGCAGATGGAGCAGCCCTCAAGTTGCCTGTGGACAGGCAAATGACTACACAAGCTGCTCTGAGTATGTCCAATAGCAAGGCCTCAAAGTCGCCCAGTGCTGTGAGCTGTATGGAGGATGCAAATGCCGCCGAACCTAAAAAACTGATTCTTAGAATCAATTTAAGCAAGTTGAAGGAGAAGAAAGAGAAGAAGAAACAGAAAAAGGGTAAATATCAGAGACTCTCGAGTTGTAATCGGGAGCTCATGGAGGCAGAATCATCTTACATGGAGATGAACGTGGAACCTTTACAGTCGTTCGATTCGACTATGTATGACGGCATGCCACCTCTTTCCGAGACTCAAATTCAATTGGAGCCAGCAGGGGATCCCGAGCGTTCTACGTTTCTGCCCCAAATGGACTTCCGGGATATAGAGCACTCTCCAACAATATGTGGCTCCTTGACAAGACTAGTGGACCCTGAAGCAGAATTTGTTGATATTGTACCAGCACTAGATGTAGGATGTCATCTCTTGCCGATTCTCAGGCACAGGGCGCGGCTTTTCGATTCCTTACCTCCTAGGTAAGCTCGGTGCCTCTGTACTGCCCCAACTCGATGATCAACGTGCCGAGCGTGGAATTTATGGGACGGGCAGGAGGTAGTAATTTCCTTCCGGGGCTCATTCCTTGTTGTCCGTACACGTTAGATTAGCTGATGTGATTATTGCTGGGGTTGTCAAATTTTGATGGCTGTAAGATAGTCGGATTGCTGCATCTCCATTGCAGTTAACAGGTCATAATATGTCCATTGTACAGAGGCCACTCCAATTTTAATCCCGAATTCTCGGTTGTTTTTCCTAGGGTCAACACAATATTTAGGGTGGTTTACACCAAGACCAAGCAGTGTGACTACTACTGAGTGGTATCTGCTGACAAATAAAATTGTACTCCTTAGTATAGGCTTTGTATTGTCCTTGTGTAAACTGGAAAGCTGGCAACCTCGCAAGACCATAAAAATGGCTTGTGAATGGTCAAACATTCTTGCTCACTCTGAAAAATGGGTGATTTTCAGCCAGATTTTTGTGTAAAAACTTTGTTAACCCATAAATGACACTTGACTGTTTTTCACCCAATGAATAACTAAGAATCTTTCCATGCATGTTTCATTTCTATATTGAAAGTCATCTTCTTGGCTATAGTATCCTTATATGTTAACTTTGTAACGATGTTGCAAACCTAAAAGGTTTGATAGATGACTTCAACACTTAAACTTTGAAGGATGGAGTAATGATTGTGTAATGAAACTTAAAAGTTTCCCACTTTGTATCCTTCAATTCTTTGCTACTTATAAAAGAATTATTTTGGTTTTAATTTTTAGAAATGAAATTACATGATTGGAATGTCATACAATTTTTAGAATTTTTTGTAAATTTCACTCATGTTTACTTTCTTTGATGCCATTTTATAATTGTATTTGAATGAAATTTTTTTCAAAGATGAAATCATATGTCCATTTTATATGTTATAAAAGCTTCAAATTCTTTTGTAAAAATTTGAAACTATTGTGAATTTTTAAAAGAAAAAGTGAAAAAAACTCATGTCAAATACAAAATCTTAATTTTTTATCACATGTGTGTATTATATTGTATAACACCTTGATATGAACCAAAGTTACCATGGAATTATAAACTTATAAAATCAATGAACTGGAGTTACAAGTCTAAAGTTCAAATTGCATTAAAATATTGAATTTTCCAAATTTTCCAATAAGAATAGAAATTGCTAACTGGATAATCTTCACTTCATTAGTTGATCTCAAATTCAAAAAATTATATCTTTATGGCTCAAATTCACATCAAGAGTAGAGCTAAGTGGGAATAATGTCCAAAATACACTACAAAGGATATTCAGGGATTAAGCATCTTCTTCCTTTACAAAATCAATAATAAAAAGTAAAGGAATATTCTACACTATTTACTTCAAATGCCGACTCAAGCAAGTTTCAAAATACAATTGGGATGAAAAAAAAAATTCATCCTATAGCCCCTCATTAAAAATTACGCAATGGTCTCTAAGCATCTTCAACTTCATTTTAGGATTGATGAGGGGTTGAATTTATATCATAGTAGTATCCTAATTTGGGGTAGATTTTTTACCAATTTCTTACTTGTTTTCTGTTTTTGCTAGTACTAGCTCCCACCACATTATAAAAGAATTAGGAAAAATTGAATGACATACCCAAAAATATCATATTCAAAGAAAAGTAAATTATTTGCCAAAGTTTGGATGAAGTTTATAAATTATAATTGATGTGGTGATGAAAGTGATAGATGGATGTACCAATTAAAAAAGACTACAAAAAGGCATACCCAAAAATATCATACTCAAAGAAAAGTAAATCATTTGTCAAAATTTGGATGAAGTTTACAAATTATAATTGATGTGGTGATGAAAGTGACAAATGGATGTACCAATTAAAAAAGATTGCAAAAACGTGATTTTGTTGATACTAGCTCCCACCAATTATAAAAAATTAGGAAAAATTGGATGACATACCCAAAAATATCATACTCAAAAGTAAATCACTTGTCCAAATTTTGGATGAAGTTTATAGTCGATGTGGTGATGAAAGTAATGTACCCATTACATTGAATTAAATGAAATGAAATGAATTTAAAAAAAAAAAAAAAAGATAGAGCTGCAAAAAGGGGTCTATCAGAGCGAGGTTTTGATCCTCGGTCCTATGGGTTATGGGCCCACCACGCTTCCGCTACGCCACTCTGATGTACCAACGACACCTGGCGACAATTAGCCAACGAATTTACTTATTTATACTGAATGCTTCGTGACTCTCCTCACTGTGTGGCTTGTGGATTAGAACGCCCATTAGAACGTGTTCCTGTGGCGTGGCTGTTCGATGAGAACATGTTCCCGCAATTGTTTTTTTATCCTCGATGCTTGGTTCGACATGAAAGGCATAAACACTTAAACCCCAAACGTCTAGAGTCTTTTCCAAAATTCACCATTTGAGAAAGTACTCTTGGGAAGAATATTTTGGTCAACTACCTGACATATTTCCACATTTGTACATTTAGAAGAATAATATACTCTAGTAACACCAAACCCAACTGTTAGATAGGACAAAAACTTGATAAAATATCTTTATAAATTTAAGCTAAACAAACACGATTCCTAGTATTGAAGTGTGACTCACGATAGGATCACTCAAAATTGGTGGTGGTGGTGCAGAACCCCAACTTAGAGGAGCTAGCCAAAATGTCAATATATTTATATTATAGGTGCCTCATCGAATAGAATAGCCACGGGAATACGTTCTCATCGAACAGCCACGCCACAGGAACACGTTCTAATGGACGTTCTAATCCACAAGCCACACAGTGAGGAGAGTCACGAAGCATTCAGTATAAATAAGTAAATTCGTTGGCTAATTGTCACCAGGTGTCGCTGGCACATCAGAGTGGCGTAGCGGAAGCGTGGTGGGCCCATAACCCACAAGACCGAGGATCAAAACCTTGCTCTGATAAACCCCTTTTTGCAGCTCTATCTTTTAAAAAAAAAATTCATTTCATTTCATTTCATTTCATTTAATTCAATGTAATGGGTACATCACTTTCATCACCACATTGACTATAAACTTCATCCAAAATTTGGGCAAGTGATTTACTTTTTCTTTTGCCCTTTTGCAGTTTTTCTTTAATCTAATGGGTACATCCACCGGGTTTTTTGACTAAATATAACAAAACCTACAAAACTTAAAGCTACAATAATTTCTTCATTATAAATTAAGATTTGTTTTGAACTTAAAACACTAAAAATTAAAATAGCGAATATAATAAATTCACACATTCCTATGTCTTTTTTTCTTGTATCACTTTCATCACCACATCAACTATAATTTGTGCGTGTCATCCGAATTTGGGCAAATGATTTACTTTTCTTTTGCCATTTTGCCATTTAAAAAAAAATTGGAACATCCATTTGTCACTTTCATCACCACATTAACTATAATGTGTAAACTTCATCCAAATTTGGACAAATGATTTACTTTTTCTTTGAGAATGATATTTTTGGTATGCCTTTTTGTAGTCTTTTTTTAATTGGTACATCCATCTATCACTTTCATTACCACATCAACTATAATTTGTAAACTTCATCCAAATTTGGGCAAATGAGTTACTTTTCTTTTGAGTATGATATTTTTGGGTATGTCATCCAACTTTTCCTAATTTTTTATAGTGTGGTGGGAGCTTCTATAGTACCAACAAAAACAAAAAAACAAGTAAAAAATTAGTAAGAATCTACCCCAAATTGGAATACTACCATACCACAATCCTACTAGTATAAATTCAACCCCTCATCAATCCTGAAGCAACTTTAAAGATGTTTAGTGATTGTTGTATGATTTTTGATGAGGGGCTATAGGATGGAAAAAAATATTTTGTCATGCCAATTTTATTCTGGAACTTGTTTGAATTAGCATTGGAAGTAAATAGTATTGAATATTCCCTCACTATTGTATTATTGATTTTGTAAAGGGAGAAGATGCTTAATCCATGAATCCCCCTTGTAGTGTATTTTGGACACTCTTCATGCTCAACTCTACTCTTGATGTGAATTTGAGCCATAAAAATATAATTTTTTGAATTTGAGCTCAACTAATGAAATGAAGTTTATTGAGTGCAATTCAAGATGTTATACAATATAATATACACATGTTGTAAAAAATTATGATTTTGTATTTGACATGAGTTTTTCTCATTTTTTCTTTTAAGAATTCACAATAGTTTCAGATTTCACAAAAGAATTTGAAATTTTTACAACATATAAAATAGGCATATAATTTCATCTTTGAAAAATAATTCATTCAAATATTGTTGTAAAATGGCATTAAAAAAAAAGTGAATTTGGGGTGAAGCTTGAATTCATAGACATTAGATAGTGTTTGTAGGGTTAACCCTTTAGGTCTTAGAATTGGTTTAATCAAAGTGAGAATGTAGATAGGATTTTAGCAAATATGGAGTTATTGAAAATGAAGGAGACAAAGTGAAGAAAATAATTATACTTCATTATTAAATATAGAGACAAAGTGAAGAAAATAATTATACTTCATTATTAAATATAGAGACAAAGTGAAGAAAATAATTATATTTCATTATTAAATATAGAGACAAAGTGAAGAAAATAATTATACTTCATTATTAAATATAGAGACAAAAATGCACATATTGGACTCAACAGAGAACACTAGATGTGATATTAGAAAAGTAATACAAGAGAAGTTTGGGAGCAATCTTATCGAGTTGCTACAATACATTTCAAGCACTACCACTATGACATTGATCTCTAACTCACATTTCATCAAGTGACTACCGTAAACTCCACCCAAAAATTCTCTCTTTATTTTTAGGACAAATTATTTTCTGTAATCAATTTATTACCATAATTGGGCATTACAGATCCTTCATATGAAATTTTTTTTGTTCATCCATAGAATCTTTATCACTTCTTTTATTTGCTACATTTTCTAATAGGTAGATAACGCCCCCCTACTTTGGGCATTATCCTATACATAAACCCTTGCAATGGAATCATGCGTTAAATTGTGAGACAAGTTATTTCCCGTACTATCTTTTCCAGTGGAAAAACAAGATCTTAAAAGAAGTGATTACTTATTATAAAGAGTGTTGCTAAGAAAATTGCTAATTTTTTTAATCTAAACCTCTAAATTTCATCCCTAAATAAAGAGAAACACTATAAGGGAATGTTGTCATTTTTTGTCAATTCGGACATTTTTTTTGTCAATTTGGACGTGTCAACTTGGACGTATCAATTTGGACAATGTTTTCTTGTAGTGAAAGAAGACCTTGAAATGAATTTATCGGTGAAGTAAAGTAGTAAAAGACAAAAAGAAAAGATCAATGCCCTAAATAAAAGCATTTTGGAGAAGAAGTGCACTTGAAATACAACTCTTGTCTCAACATGAATTAAACGATGAGTCTTATATCATTGGAATTGTGAGAAAAAATCAATGGAAATAGGCAATAGACTTTACCAAGAATTGGTGTAGCTATGTGTCATTAAAGTTGTTGGTAGCTTTAAAAAGAACATCAAAAAATTTGATGTAGCTTTTTACTTCTGATGAATTACAAGGCAAGATGTATCCTATGTTTAGGTCATATTTGTTAAAAAATTATTTAAAATATAATTAAATATGTCATTTGATGAAATTTTCAAAAATTATAACATGACATAATTGAACAGTGTAGAAAATATTAATAAAAATAATTTGTATTTTAAAAAAATCCGATTAAAAATGACAAGTTTCCAATGAAAATGGAAACTTGTCAACACTTACTAAACTTGCCAAACACTTACTAAGTCTGCAAGGAAATGTCACTCTAACAACTTACTAAGCTTAGTCTTTTTTTCCCCTCAAGAGAATTGTTACGAACTAGTTCGTAATGACGGTTACGTTGGTTGGAGGTTGGTTACTCTTTCTCCTTCCTTCTTAAACCACATGAGGAGGTTTGTTCCTCACTTGACATTTTGCTTAATACAATGGAATACTTTCAATGTCACGTTTGCGTCTCTTAGTGTTTATTTCTATATTAGGTTATGACCTCAAAGTATGAAAGGAATGTCGACTCTTGATTTTGTATCGTAACATAATGTCAAGTCCTTGAGAGTCCACATTTAGATGAGGAGGCAACCGGGTAGAGATGTATTTGGTTCTGACAAATGTGGGATGTTGCCTTTCGGAAAGTTATTGTGAAGTAAATAGGCTTGAGAGCTCTTACAAATTTTCTATGGTGGTAGGAGTAGCAAACAATTTGTACGGTTTTCTTTTTCCAAAATTTTGCATGTTCTACTCAACGCTTCAATGCAATTTTGTGTTGTTTGTTAGTTCTATCGAGGAGGTGATTTTAAGGTTCTGATGCATTCACCGCGGTTGATAGATAGGATAACGGCCAATTAATTGGTGGTGGTTAGGGAGGAAAGATAACAATGCTTGTCTACAATGGCAAGATTGTGGTGGGTGAAGAAGGTTGGAGAAGTCATGTTGTGAAGTTAGGTTAAGCTACTATGGATTGTGAGCACGTAGCTGGAGATCCGCGAGGGCTTACAATGCCGGAAGGGGTGGGGTCGGAGTTGGCCTCATTCATTCAACAACAAATTCAAAATGTGTTCCAAGCGACGATTCCCCATTTGGTGCAAGAACTTTCAGAGTGCGCGACGTTGGGGTCAGGACTAGTAGCGTCATCCACATCTAGGGAGGAAGGGCGAGCACCAAAAAGGATGGAAGAGCCTCGAGGTGATGGATTTCACATCAAGGAATCAAAAGTGGCGGAACTAGATAAGTTTTCTGAAAAGAAGGGTAACGAGGTGTACCGGTGGCTTGCACAATTGCGTTTGGTATTCCGAGGTAAGCCACGCACTTATAGTTCTGATGCCGATAAAGTCGCCTATGTTCTTTCATACATGACAGGGGCTGCACAAAATTGGGCGATGCCACTTTTGCAAGCCCTTGATGAAGGACATGAACATGAGTTGTTGATGGACTATGATGCTTTCCGGAAATCCATTATTGGGGTTTACGGTGACTTGGATAGGCAAGGTAATGCAAAAGACCGTTTAGGTTGGCTTAGGCAAACCGGTTCGGTGGCATCATATATTTCTATGTTTAATGAATATGCCGCTCAAGTCGAATGGAATGAAGCTAGCTTGGTGGCTCGGTTTTGAGGAGGGCTCACAAATGAGATCTTGGATTCCGTAGCCACCGCGGAGACTCAACCACAAGGACTTTAGGATTGGATGGCAATGGCGTCATGGATTGATGAGAGGCTATGGGGCCGACGGCAAAATCGGCGGGTACAATCCGATTCCCTAAATGTTAGAATTCCAACCGCTCCTTTCCGGGATCCAAGTGCGAGGTCTCAAGCAAATTCGGGACCGGTGCCTATGGAGCTTGGTGCGACTCAAGCCACACAAGCTACACAAGCTTTGACAAAAACGACAGCGGAACGATTGGAGTATCAACGCCAGGGACGATGTTGGGGTTGCGGCGGACTAGGACATATCATAGCTAAGTGCCCCACAAATCCCTCTAGGCCACTATCAATTTTGGCTACCATGGAGATGGAAGAAACGGCCTCGGGAAAAGAGGAAGCCCGGGACTGAGCAGGAGGATTAAGTACCCAGGCATCGTCCAGATGGCAGCGGCTACAATCTCGAAGCAAAGCATGATCACAACACGAGGGGATGATGGGTTTGATCATGATCAAGGTTTGCAATGGAAGGAATCTCTAGTGATCCACGAAGATCCGAAAAGTGTATCGAGTCCATTGTCTCTACGGGCCACCTTGGACCCGGAGGCCCATGTAACGTTGGATGCCACAATCAACTCCATGGCGGCCTCCACCCTAGTGGACTCAGGAGCCACTGACAGGAATCTTCATGCATCCTAGGTTTGTAGAGGAGTGCAATGCAATCCTACAACTCAAGGGAGCACCAAGAGAAGTCCGGGTTATTGTCGAGAGAATTGTACAATGCTGGAAATGATGAGCCTCCATTCCGGAATTGGAAATGATGCTTGGCGACGGTCAACGGATGGTGGGATCACTGCGAGTGCCTTGGATTTGGCGAGCAAAGTTCATAAAGAAAAAATAGAAAACAAGATTAGCGAAGGAGGAAACAAAAATAAAAATAAAAATAAAAAACAGGAAAAGGAAACAGGAAAGGCCCCGTTACAAGGAAGTTAATTGCCCCTACGCACTCATTTGTGTCAACGGCCGCTTTTCGTCTTTTGGTGAAAGATGCGGAGATTTATGCGCTTGATATTTCTGAGGTGACTCCTTCAAGTACAAAGAACTCTTCAATTCCAGAGGAATACCGCAACTTGAGGGGAGCTTTTAGTAAACAGGCATCAAATGAGTTGCCAAATCACGGCGTGGCGGACATGAAGATTGAAATCAAGGAAGGCCAGGAGCCACGGAATACCGGTCTCCGACCTATGTCACCGGCGGAATTAGAAGAGCTTCGCAAGTATGTAGATGAAAATCTGGATAAAGAATGGATTCGACAATCCAAATCCCCGGTATCGGCACCAATTGTATTTGCCAAGAAGAAAGATGGTTCCATTAGAGTTTGCGTGGATTATCAGAATTTGAATAAAGTCACAATCCGAAATTGCTACCCGTTACCCCTTATTCTGAAGCTCATAGACCGGTTGGTGGGGGCAAAGATTTTCACTAAGCTGGATATAAGACAAGTATACCACTGAGTGCATATGGCATTGAGGCATGAATTCAAAATGGCATTCAAAACACGGTATGGGTTGTTCGAGTATTTAGTGATGCCTTTTGGATTAACCAATGCGCCTGCCCAATTTCAATCTTACATGCAGGAGATCTTTGGAGATCTATTGGACATTTCCGTAGTAATATATTTGGACGACATCCTCATTTTTTCAAAAGATTTGGAAGAACATATACAAGTGGTGCGGGAAATTCTTCAACGATTGGAGAAACATGGGCTTTATGCCAAGGAATCAAAATGTCAGTTTCATTGTCAATCCGTTGAGTTTTTAGGAATGGCGGTGTCTTCTAAAGGATTGGAAATGTGCCAGGACAAGGTTCAAACCATCAAGGATTGGCCCACACCAAAAACTGTGAAGGAAGTGCAAGCATTCCTTGGCTTTGCCAATTTTTATCGGCATTTTATATGTGACTATTCTAGGATTGCAGTTCCCCTTACCATGTTGACAAAGAAGGATAAAAAATTTGAATGGTCCATAGAAGCGGACCGGGCTTTTATAGAACTTCGATCAAGATTTCTCCAAGCACCGGTATTGCTCCACCCCAATTTCGAACGACCCTTCATTGTAGAGGCGAACGCATCCGATGTGGCAACGGGTGCCATTCTTTCGCAGCACAGGGATGATGGGCATCTCCACCCTTGTGCGTTCCGTAGTTCAAAGATGTCTTCAGCAAAACAAAACTATGATATCTATGACAAGGAGCTCTTAAGTATAATTTTGACGTTTCAAGACTGGCGGGTATATTTGGAAGGATCACCACATCAAACTCGGGTATTCTCGGACCACAAAAATTTGGAGTATTTTCTTACTACGAAATAGTTAAACCGACGCCAAGCCCGATGGTCTGAATTCCTGTCCGCTTTTAATTTTGAAATTCACCACCGGTCAGGCTTGGTAAATGGAAGGGTAGACACTCTTTCTAGATGAGTGGATGTCACCGAGGGACAAAATAAAGAGAATTGACCCTTACTACGATTGGCTGCACTTGAGTCTCATGAACCAGTATGGGCAGATGCGCAGATTATAGAATGACTTAAGGCAGCGTTGCAAGAGGATGCCACACTACAACCACTACTGTCATTTTTCAAAGACAACTCCAAGCAATCACCCTGGGATATACGCCGAAGACTCCAAGGATATACTTTGGATGATGGAATCCTTTGCATTAAGGATTTGATATACGTACTAGATGATGAAGAACTCAAGCGGCAAATTTTGCAATCTCGGCATGATGCACCAGTCGTGGGACACCAAGGGAGAGCTAAAACTTTGGATTTGGTTAGCCGAATTTTTTATTGGCCCACATTACGCCGTTATGTTCACCGGTACGTTGAGGGATGTGACTTGTGTCAACGGTCGAAATCAACTCACCATCCTAGATATGGACTAATGCAACCTATTCCGGTCGTTCATGCACCGTGGAAAAGAATTTCTACCGATTTCATAGTAAAATTACCAAATAGCAATGGACACGACTCTATCTTGGTGGTGGTCGATAAAAACACGAAACTAGGCCACTTTATTCCTACAAAGGAAACGGTTACCTCCAATGAGACCACTTCATTATATCTACATAATATTTGGAAGCATCATGGCACACCGGAGGAGGTAATCTTGGATCGTGGGCCAGTTTTTGTCTCTAAGTTCATGGGAAGACTTTGCGAACTCCTTAGGATTCGACCATCTCTAACCACAACTTTTCATCCTCAGGCGGACGAGCAAACCGAAAGGGTAAACCAAGTGCTTGAGTAATTTCTTTGAACTTTCACTACAACCCGGCAAGATGATTGGGCCGATCTCCTCCTGATAGCGGAATTTGTGTACAACAACGCAAGTCACTCTGCAATAAGGTTCTCTCCTTTCTACGCCACTTATGGTTATCATCCGGTATTTTTGATTTCTACACCAACCACATTTACAGTGCCCGCCGCGGAGGACCAAGTACAACACCTGAAACAAGTCCACGAAGAACTTAAGGTCATGATAAAAATTGCAGGGTAGGACGCCAAACGCAACTATGACCGAGGGGTACTATTACAACCAACATTTCAAATAGGCGACAAGGTTCTTCTTCGACACGAGAATATAACAACAAAGGAGCCGTCTTGAAAACTAGCCTCAAAGTTTTTGGGACCATTTACAGTAATTGCTAAACTCTCTGATGTTGTTTATCGCTTACAATTACCAAAAACATTGCGGATCCATGATGTGTTCCACGTCTCCTTACTTGAAAGATATCGTCATGACTCCATTCCGGGACGATGCCGGTTACCACCTCCACCGATTACCACTCCTGATGGGGATGTTGAATGGAAAGTCCACGAAGTTCTTAATTCACGGATTTTTGGCCAAGAAGAAGACTGCAATATCTTGTCTCTTGGGAGGGCTACAGACCGGAAGAGAATTCTTGGGAGCTGGCGGCAAATTTAGAGAATGCACCACTAGTGGTAGCAAAGTTTCATAAGAAGCACCCTGAAGCGCCATCGCCGAACCATAAGAGAACTCTACCTAAGAAAGGGGACAATGTTACGAACTAGTTCGTAATGACGATTATGTTGGTTGGAGGTTGGTTATTCTTTCTCCTTCCTTCTTAAACCATGTGAGGAGGTTTGTTCCTCACTTGACATTTTGCTTAATACAATGGAATACTTTCAATGTCACGTTTGCATCTCTTAGTGTTTGTTTTTATATTAGGTTATGACCTCAAAGTATGAAAGGAATGTCGACTCTTGATTTTGTATCGTAACAAGAATCCATGTTCATTGAAAGGGTTCGAAACTTTACCAATCCTTCTATTAACTTATTATGTTGGGAGAACCCTAAATACAAACATACAAACACCAAACACCAACCTGCAAACACAAACATCTACCATGAACCTTCTCCACCCCACCTAATGCCCATACACCCTATAAAACACCAAACACACCAAACCTTCAACCCCTATATACATAGCCCTAAAACACAACAAAAATAGAAACTTGTCAACACTTGTAGAAAGTTGTTAGAATGACATTTCTTTGCACACTTTTGTCAACTCTTGACAACCCTAGGAACAAGAGCAAGATTATGAAAAATAACAAAAATAGCTCACTTGTGTCAAAAATAAAGTAAATAAAAATAATACAACAAATAAGATAAACAACTCACTTGAGTGTGTCGAAAATATAAAACCTTATGTCAAAAATTAAAATCTTGCATAAAAAATATTAAAATTTTAATATTTGTGTTAAAAATTAAAAAATGAGTGTCAAGAATTAGGGTTTTCATAGTGGACAGACGTCCAGTTCGCCCGTCCGTCCGATTCGCCCGACAGGGCGTGGACGCTGTAGTCAGGGCATGGACGGGATCATCAAGGCGTGGACGGGATTGTCAAGGCGTGGATGTCAGGGTGCGGTCAGGGCACAGACGGGATCGTTAAGGTGCAAAACTCTCAAAATTAAAGCCATTCAGACCGTCCGTCCGGTCCGGTTTGCCCATCCAGTCCGGTTCGCTTGTTATGACAACCTTGTCAAGAATTTGAAAAATGATTGTCAAGAATTAAAAAAACAAGTGTCAAGATTAAAAAAATTGGGTGTCAAGAATTTAAAAAATGGGTGTCAAGAATTTAAAAATGGGTGTCAAAAATATAAAAAAGGGTGTCAAGAATTAAAAATACAAGTGCAAAAAATTAAAGGACAAATGTGAAGAATTAGAAAATGAGTGTCAAGAATTAAAAAGACTAGTGTTAAAAATTAATCCCTAAATGCACAAGGCTTGTTTTGAGCTTCTTGGAATTTGCTCTAAAATTGAACAAAAAGTCAACATTTTAATAAGTTTTATCAATTTTTTTGGAGTTGTAACCATACAAATTCAAACTAGACATGTTAGAGATCATGTAAAAAAAGAAAAACAACAATATCACTAATATAATGATTTAATCATCAAGGTGTTAAAACTATGAAAATCTTTGGGCTCTCTTTTTGCGTGTCAAATCTAAAAAATTGGTCACCAAAAGAATATGAGGTTGAAGGGCCTAATATGCATAACCCCAATCGATTTTTGGCTTCTCAAAATCTACTCTACAATTTTTTTAAATGAATTTATAGTATGATTTTTTTCTCCAAGATCTAGTGTATTTGAGGCTCATTTCCAAGAGCTCTCAACACTATAGAAAGTCAAAATTACAATAGACACCCTTGCACAAAATCTTGAATAGAAAAATCATAATGAATCATTTTCAAAATCGGATTTTTCATGCTAAAACTAGACTACAAAAAGAATGTCGAAAATATAAAACCACTAAAAAAAGCAACTTAGTTGGATATTATTTAACTTCAAAGTATTGTTGATACCAGAATTTGGTGCCTTGGGCATTTAGGGGTTAGGGGACAAGTATTAGAAAACAAGTGTGGAGAATTAAAAAACGAGTGTGAACAATTAAAAAACAAGAATGTGAAGAATTTAAAAAATGGGTGTCAAGAATTAAAGGACAGGTGTGAAGAATTAAAGGACAGGTGTGAAGAATTAAAAAACGAGTGTGAAAAATTAGAATACACAAGTGTGAAGAATTAAAAAACGAGTGTGAAAAATTAGAAAACACAAGTGTGAAGAATTAAAAAAATGAGTGTGAAGAATTAAAAAACGAGTGTCTAGAATTAAAAAAACGAGTGTGAAGAATTAAAGGACAACTATCATATTACTAAAATCATAAGTCCCTATGTAATATCACAAATGCTATCATTAATACTAGGGGCTAGTGCTTGCTATGCTATGCATTCATTGTATCACATATTAGTAAAAATTTTATATATTTGAATAGAATGCACAATAATGATTTCAATCAGTCTTTAAAATAATTATCTTAATTATTTTATAAAAATATTTTCAATCATGCATACATAGAAATCATATTTTCACGCAATGTGATATTACTGAAATAGACCAGCAGTTTGCAATCACTTTTGTAATATCACTTTTTACAAAGGGTGATATTATAGAAATAACATAGTTGTTGCAATTGAGGTGATATTAAAGAGGATCCATAGGATGATATTATAGAGGTAGCAAATTCATTGCTTCTCTTGGCTTTACATTTCTTTGTACTTCTATGATTTTGTGCTTTTGTGAGCTTTGAGCTTTCATGATTTCAATTTTCTATTGCTACTACCAAATGATTTTGAGAAATTTATTTAATTGAAGCAATTTTGGATTCCACAACAATTAAGTTGTTCACAAAGTTTTTGAGATTTATAAGTTTTTCTTTTCAATTCTTCAATTTGGGTTGCCATTTTTTGTAATAATGGAGTCAAATTTCTAATGCATTCTAATGTATGTGTATCTTTTATAGTATTTACCATTGCATATGTTTCATTTATCATTCAATAAATTTCTATTGTACATTTCAATATATGCTTACTTATAAAAAAAATTAAAAAAAAATTTCAATCATTTTTATTTGAAGATTTATTGAAATTTTTGTTCTGCATTCTATCTAATACATAAAAATTCTTATAAAAATTCTAATGATGAATGCGTAGCATAGCAAGTGCCAACTGCTAGTGAAGAATAAAAAAACGAATGTGAAGAATAATAAAAATGAATGTGAAGAATTTTAAAAAAACGAGTGTGAAGAATTAAAAAAAACGAGTGTGAAGAATTAAAAAAAACAAGTGTGAAGAATTAAAAAAAGCGAGTGTGAAGAATTTAAAAAAAGCGAGTGTGAAGAATTTAAAAAAAGCGAGTGTGAAGAATTTAAAAAAGCGAGTGTGAAGAATTAAAAAAAATGAGTGTGAAGAATTAAAAAAAACGAGAAAAAAAAGGTGTTCCCAGAAGCTCTTGTCTCTGGTTTATCAGAGCGAGGTTTCGATCCTCGGACCTGTGGGTTATGGGCCCACCACGCTTCCGCTGCGCCACTCTGATGCGCTGGGAACACCAGGTGACCTGAAGTGAAAAACTTCTATTCTTATACAGGTAGCCGAACTGAAAACCCTTCTCGACCTCCACTCAACAGAAGCTTCGAACGAACGATCAGCTGATTGGAACAACGCGTTCCCCGCGACTCGACGCCCCTTCGACAAGTGTTCACCACCTCTGCATGCCCTCTCCTCCTCTGTAATGTCACAGCCCTGCACTCTCAACACGGTGCACATGTTGATTAATTGAAGGCTTTGTGACCCAAATCAAGAAGAGTAACAGCATTTTTGGCATCGAAAAAGTGTACCCAAAATCACAATACTTGAGAATTATTATATTTTTATGGATCTTTGTTGGGGTGGCAGCTTTTTGGTGACCACGAAGATAATGACATTCCGATAAGGTGACCAGTCCAAGGAGGGTGATATTAGAGAAGTAAGTTGATTAGGAACGAGGCCAGGGAGCAATTTCGCAACGTCAAGCCCCGCCGCCATGATGGCACTGATCTCTCATCACACACACCTCATCAAGCAAATCGACCACCACCGGCAACGCCCTGCCAAAAAAGACTAGAAATCCGCACGTTTGTGACTGCACTTTGTAGATGTCTGAGGCGGTGACTCGCACACAAGCAAGCAGCTCGTGTCTGTGAATTTCAAGTTACTAGAGGAGAAATTAACCCAACGAAAATGGAAGAAGACAGTCGTATCTGGCAGCGCAATTGCAAGTGTAGAATCTAGCTTTGAATAAATCTGTCACCATTACAGCACAGGACTTCAGGTGCAAGTGGAATCACAAGAAGGGTGCCGCGGTTCACGAATCTTGAAACTGGGTTGCAGGGGGGGTTAGCAATTGGAGATTGATTGTGTTTCTGGGTGTTTTTTTCTTGGGGTGGGGGTGGGGGTGGGGGTGGGGGTGGGGCGGTATGACAGCGCTATAAGGAATCAGATTGAGCCTGCCCCGGAAATTCCTCCTCGGGAGGGGGTTTGCGGGGATTGAATTGGATGGATTCGATTGGGACGACGGCATTAGGGTTGGGAGAAGCCTGGGTGGAAGAAGTGTCTGGTGCCGCTTTGCACACACGAGTGGTGATCTTTGCGTCATTCTTCGTGGTGTTTACGCTCGGACTCTCCTCCTACCTGGTCTTTCAGCACTTGTCTACATATAGCGACCCTTCGGTGAGTGGGATGTCCTTTTTTCCACTGCCTTGGACAGGTTCAGTGTAGGGTTAAGTGTGTAGGGTTCTGCGTTTCTGAAATTGTTTGATTACGTCTTACTTGCTTTTCTTCGAGTGTATCGAGTTAAGCTAAGCGCTCTTAACTCTTGCTAATCGAATATGAAGCTAAATGAAAATGGAGCTAAATGAATGTCGTTTTGTAATTTTTGGAGTTGTGTTGAATTAATGATGAATTTCGATATTCAATATGATGTTCTTCCCAAAAGTGTGCAGTAGACGAAGCTTATTCTGAGCTTCTGAAACTCCTTGAGAGTGAAAAGATTAATATCAAGGCATTTTCCACTCATCAAATCTTAGCATGTGGCAGTTTTCATTGGTTTAGAGTGGCTACTGGAGTGAAATTGTAGGTGTATGGTTAAGTTTTGTAGTGGAATTGTGACATCTACTTTAAGTGCGTCCTGCTTTGAATTTGTCTCCTTCGCTGGACTGATGTTTTGTTTTTTTCCCTGGTTGCAGAAACAAAGATGGCTTATCGGAATCATCTTCATGATACCAATCTACTCTGTTGCTTCGGTAAGTATTTTTGGAGTTCTATTTATAAAGACTGTAATTGGTTGCTGAATGTGATGGTGTGAAGGTTTAAGACGATTTGGAAACAAGGTCCTCTTTAAATCAGATTAAACTGTGTTGTGTCGACCCTCTGTTTGTGAATGTTTGATTTTTGCTATACATCTGCGTTTAGTCAGTTGAGAATTTGGTAGCTTGTAGAGTGTTCTAAATGAGAGTGGAGGGAAATTGAGTTGGTTCTTAACTTGCTGTGGATAGGCTGCAGTTTGTATCGTTGTGGGCGCCAGAGATTTCATTAGAGTGCTATATTCTGGGGAACTGCTACGAAGCGTTTGCTATGTATGCGTTTGGTCGATACCTGATCGCTTGCCTAGGTACGTTACAACTGATGAATTGGACTAATGCTCTGAACGTAATGCAAAACGAGTTAAGAGTTAGAGCTTCATATGCTTGATTTGATTATGTTTCCAGGGAGTTATTGAAATTTGAAATTGTGCCTTTCTCTTGAGTTTGAAGTTTGGGATGCGTGATCATGGGGCCTCCGTGGAAGGAGGCCCACAGGTGTTTTAATTAGTGGTACTTCTAGTTCAAACATGTCTAGTCACCCAAAACAGGTTATTAAGTGATGGTAAAAAATTTTGGAGGGAATATTTGTGGCGGCAGAAACTGAGATGCTGTGATGAAAATTGGTTGCGATGTCTTAGGAGAGGAGGATGTGGCTGTACAGAAGCTAGAAAAGCAAGACTCAATTGGCCCTCATAAACCTCTGTTGGATCCTGGCTATCACTTAGTGTATCACCCTGTCCCCTTCAGTTGGTTCGTCGAGCCTTGGCAGCTGGGGCGGCAATTCTATGATGGAGTCAGGTTTGGCATTGTGCAATATGTAAGTTTTTGATTGCAAACCATTCTTTTGTTCGGAATGCAACTACCTCCCGGGGATTTTTCTTCTACATTTCCTTCCTGATATGTGCTTGAACTATTAGTTTCAAAAGACTATTCATTAGCTCTTGTTGTCTCATATCTCTGGGTTTTGCTAGTTAAGGAATACAGAATGGATCACAGCAGAGCAAACCTATCCTTTGTGAACCCCTTATTTAGTATTTGAATTCAAATTCTTTGATTGATGAGTGTATTTAGTTGGGGCTGTTGCGTTTCAGATGATATTGAAAGCCACTTGCGTTTGGTTATCACTGGTTCTGGAACAATTTGATTTGTATGGACAAGGTGAATTCGACTGGGATAATGGGTGAGTAGCTTACTTTAAATAAGTGACTTTTTTAAATTCCCTGTTCTCTCTTTGGTTGGAATGCACATGTGCCGGAACAGTTACATGTCAGGAACAGATCTTATTTCGAGGGGGTGAAACCGCAACACTACTTTATTCACCAATTCTAGCTGTATCCCTTGGTCTCCCACAAAATTGGGGACTCCAAGCCTATGCATTGAGTATCAAATGCAAGTTTTAATTAAAACTCCTTCTGGTGAAGTGTGACAGAAGGCCAAGGGGCTGGATTATAGAATGTTATGACTAAATTACTGCCTGGACGTGCAGGTATCCATACATAACGCTAGTGCTGAACTTCAGTCAAACGTGGGCTCTATACTGTCTGATACAGTTTTATCAAGTTACGAAGAAGGAGCTTCAAGCTATACACCCACTATCAAAGTTTGTCACTTTCAAGGCAGTTGTGTTCGTTACCTGGTGGCAGGGGGTGATCATCGCCTTCATCTTCTCATCCGGATTGGCTCGCAGATGGTTTTCGGAGAAGGCAATCTTTCGTGGGCACGTTCAAAGCGGACTTCAGGATCTTATCATATGTATAGAAGTATGTTTCTTTTTTCTCTCTTCACTTGCTTATGTTTAACCGCTTAAAGGACCAAAATACTAATAGAAAGTCCACTTTGGATGCTCATAGTTGTTGTAACTTTCAAAACATATTTCTATTGTTGAAAGATTCACTGTATGATTTATTCTTTTGATTAATACATTTTTTACCTTCCTTAATTATTTCAAGTCCTATTGATTGTAAGAAGTTGACACCTACTTCTTGAAGAAAGCAGACATTGTTGACCATTGATATGTCACCTCTCTTGATTCCTTAGTGCCCTTTTTCTTCTTGCTTTTGTCATGACTAGTGACGAGTGGGAATTTTGTTTCAGATGTCAATTGCAGCAGTGGTTCATTTATTTGTATATCCAGCGACACCGTATGTGCAAGAATTCATTATAATGGGAATCGTCGCCAAAACCATGGCAGAAGAAGATCATGGAACTGTTGCGCGCGTGAAGGAAAGCGTCCACGACGTTATCTTTGAAGGAGGTGAAGATGTAAGTTCTCTGTACCCAAACCTCTCCAAAGCTCCATATCGTGTGTTTTCAATTTTGAATTTACATGTTTTGTTCAAATCTATATAGTGGAATTTAAAATCCCTACTCTACATTGATTTGTCCTATTAGTGAGGGTGCAAATGTTAACGATGATGATAAAAAAACTAATCGCATATGGTCAGACTTCGAAAAATGAAAATTCATAGATCTTCTTAAAATCAGTTTAAAAACATTTAACTTCGAATGTTTTCCTAAAATATAAGAGAAATTTAAGTGGTATGGTCAACTAAAACTATTTTTCTATCAGTATGATGTAGTAAGCCTACAAAAAATTTTATTTTTAAGCGTTAAAGGCTTTTGACTTTCTATATATATTAATCTTACGAACAGAGAAAATATGAAAATACTTGTGGTCTTGGATTTTCCATGATTTGAGAGACAGAGAATGTGTTGGAGGAGCATCATTGAATAGCCAATTCCTTCCTAAGACTATCAATACCCAGTATGCCCTCTAGTAAGCTTCCTATGGGATGAAATTACGGGTTGAATGCGACGAGTAGGACATATGTATTTTCTGTATGGCATTTAAGGGCTATTGCAGCTGCGATTGCATCACTTGCTGCATCTTTCAGTCGCTGATGCTCTTGGCAATGCATGGTGTGGCAGGTTGTTCAGGATGTTAGGCTCACCATGCACCAAGCAGTGGAGCCTTTGGAGACACATATCACCAAGATGAAGGAGTCATATCATGAGAGAAAAGAGACCTGGGCTTATGGCCACCGCAAAAAGAAGACCGTGACTAAGGAAAACACGTACAGCGTCAATGACGAAGCTGGTTCTAGTGGCACTGGAGTTGTCAAAGAAACGGAGACAGAAGAGACTGTAGAATCTGATGATGAACGAGATATTCCTCCACTGTCTCGGGTCACAATAACCACAGAAGTGTCATACATTCCTGAGTCAAATCCTGAAAAGTCTAGTGATGATAGTGTGTTTGTAAAATCGACTGGTTACAGAAGAAGATAGCATTGAAGAATTCAGTAGCAAAAACAAAGCATTTCTAGTGTAAGATTGAGCAGTGTCAAAGTCCTTCCTAAACCTTAAACACTAAACACTAAACCCTAAACCCATGCAACACATGCAACACATGTACCAATTGACAAATCTTGGAGTTGTATAGCATTGAAATCTTAGAGTAAGCTACCCAATAGTAACCCCGTGCCAGACATTTGTGGGAGTCAAGACTGGGAACTGGAGTGGGAGAACCAAGTGGCGGAAGGTGAGAGACAACTTCGATGCCCTTGTAGCACAAAGTGGTGGCGTTTCTTATCTTCTTGTGGAGCAACACTTGAGAAACTGCTACTTTGTAGGGTTTTCGTATACTTCATGCTCCATTTTTATTTCAAACAGTGTAAACCAGACTTTTTCATCCATTTAAAAAAATTTATGTGAACCAAAGCATTTCTGAAATCAGTAGTAATTTTGCTAACGAATAATTGGTTTGCATTGAATGTGTATCGTATTTTGATTCTTGTGTTTGTCTTTACAATACACCGATTCCATTCTTAGAGATTGTTTTTGTGTAATCGTTTTTTAAAGTTACAAAAAGTTGCTTTGTTTTTTCATTTACATGAAATTTTTGTGCATGCTAATTGTGAATGACTTTGAATTTAATGTAGTCTTTTTCTATTTATTATCCATTCTACTCTGCAATCCACACTCAAACAAAGTTTGTTTGTTTTTTATACCACCAGGGTACTGGTGATATTGGTAGTTCTTGAAAGTTGTGAGGTGAAGGAAAATCCAAATTTTACTTCACCAAACACCTAGTCTTATTCCTCTTACTAATGATTCCTTCCAAAGTTCTATGTTTTGAGATTGGTTCTAGTTTTTCTAAGGTAAACTACTTCATTATGGACAAAATGGGAGCAAGTCCATTGTGGGCTGAATTATAGTAGTGTACATTTCAGACCTTGAATGTACACCACCATACAATTACTTTGCAAAAATCATAGATACATATTTTTTAAATTATTTTGAGGCATAGGTTTGGAAGTGGATGCATGAATCTTAAGGGCCAGTTTATACTTGGGGCTGGATGGAACTCTTTAAGTTTGAACCAATAGGATTGTTCTATTTCTCCAAACCCAATCCAAGAGCTTTATACTAAGGCTAGATTAAAACCACCACTCATCCTACGTGTCACCTTAGGTGGCATGGTTTTGGTGCCAAACCATTCGGCCCCAAAGGAGCAATCAAAGGTTTTAGGTGGCCCAATTTCCCATCTAGGGCCATATTGGGGCCAAATTGGGCTCCTTCGTTAGATCATACAAATCTTTACCATTGATGAAAAGAAATTTATTTTTATTTATTTAAAATCATTTCTTCCATGTCTGTGTCACTTCTTCATTACTCCAAGGTAAGTTCCAAGTTGAGCTCTGGATGTACGGATAGTATATTACCTACCTCAAGTTTGGATATATTAGTGAATAATCCGATACTCTAGAAAATCAGTTCTCGCAAAAAAACTAAAATCCAAATTTTCTATGTGTTTGTATCTCAAATCTTTTATAATAGTTTTTCTTGTGTGGACAATTTTTTGAAACTCAAACTATTACAAATATATTTCAAGAATTAAAGAATTTTTTTAATAACCAAATTTAAATCTTCATGATTTTAAGAAATCTACACTAGTTAGTGAAATTAGGTTGCTTGAATAAATAAGGTTGCCTTTCTCTGAGGAAATTGGTTTATAAGCGATCAAAATCAAAGGGATATTTCTATAGATATTTTCATTTGCATACATAGGGTACATGAGTCCCATTTACAAAATTACCTAATTTAGAAGTAGTGCATTCTTGTACAATAACCCACCTAATAATCTACCTAAACAAATACAAACAATAGGAATAGAAAATAAAAGGTTCAAATAAATTAAAGATATTTTTTTTTCTATAGAAAAAATAGAAAGAGAATTGATTTGCTCCAAATAAATTTTAAAAATCTATCTTCCATTTTTAAAATAGGTGAAATAGGAAGAAAAAAAACATTTAAAAAAAAATGAAATATAATAAATAGGAAAAAAATCTTTTATTTTTTGAAATAGAAAAATAGAAAGAAAAAAGAAAACATGCATATTTTATGTTTTTTTAATTTAAACATTAAGAAAATCCAAGAGCAAATTAACTGAAAATTTGACCTCAAAATCAAGCTTTACTACTTTATATTATCTAGGATTAGAGTGGTAAACTGGGGCTAGATTGAAGGCAAATCAAGCAAATCAAGCTAGCCTTCCATCCGGCTTTAAAGTGTATAAACCGACCCTTAGTCAAGATAGATTGAAATACCTATATATTTATACATAACAATAGTACAAGGTACAATAGTGTAATTATTTAACAAGATATTCCAAAATGTCAATAGAGAATGATTACTCTTATTGCCCAATTTTATGTTCGTTTGATTTAAGAACCTATCCACTTGAAGTTCTATATCTAAGACCTAAAGATCAATATAAATAGGGGTAGTCACACCTTCTCCATTCCGGGTCCAAATAACGGAGAAGTTCCACATGGTTTCTTTTCGTTGGGCGCCCGCGACTTTTGGAGCAACCATTCGTTAATGTGCCGGTCTTGTTCTTCACCTCCGACCTTGAAGAATTTGACGTCCAGAAGTTTTTCCGGTTATCTTTTCATCTTCCGACTTCAAAAATTCACCCTCCCGGGTTCTTCCTTTCACCCCTGCGTTGCTTTTGAACCGCGTTGTTGTTGCTTTTGAAGAGACATTGCTATTGAGTGTCATTGCTTGTAAAACCATTTCGATTTTCATTCTCCATGCTTGACACATCTAAAAAGGGGTGTCACACCTTCATGCACAAGGGCTCCCCATTGGCTCCCTTTTTCTCTCACTACTTTTTCATTCTTGAAGAAATTTCGCTCGTTGGAGAAGGTGTGACTACCTAATGATTCCAAATCTTCTTTCTTTAAAAGAAGGTACATTAATCATTTGACTAATATTTATATTTCCAAATTTCCATTTTGAAATTTCTCTTAATCCCTCAACACCCCAAAATTCATATTTTTGATTTCATATTTTGAAAGTATTCATAGATGAAGCTTCATCCAAATGACTTCTAATTCATCCAAAATGATATTTGAATCTTTACAATGACTTTCAAGAGAAAAAATTTAGGGTTAGAGATCTCAATGGAAAAGCTAGGTGGACCCCACATTCCTTACTATCAACGGATTTAAATTATGAAGATCATTTTCGTCATTTTAGCCTCAAAAGTCTGTGAAGACCATTTTTGGTCATATACAGTATTGTGGCTTGTGTATGGATGTTTTATAATTTGATACCATCATATTTGCTACGTTGCCATATTCAAGTATTCCTTCGTACAATTGCATAGTGTATATGAATGCAAGGTCACAATTAGGTGCAAAAGTGGCGGTGTCTTTCATAAGCCGAATCAGCAACGTCCACCAAGTTGGCGGATACAGGTGTCATGGCAACCGAGACCGAAGCATATTCGGCAGGAAATGGTAACAAGGATAATGAATGGACAGCTCTGCAGCCCAGAAACCATTGGGCACCAAAACCAATGATTTGATGCATCCTTCCGTCACCATTGGCCTCAGTGAAAAAGTTTACTCGACACCTACTAACAATCCACAGCCACAATGGTAGACAAATGAATCAAGGATAACATTTCTCTGATCGGTCCCTGCACTCTTTGCATTGGCGACCTGTGAGACCTTATAACAACTTCGTGAAATTCAGACATAGCTCAGTTTATGGGGGACGACGGCCGAAATGCAGGCAGAGCAACAGCACCACCCGCACAGAGAGCGCTCCTGTAGAAGTACGCTGTTTGTAGAGAATTTACACCATCTGCTAGAAACTGGGTTGAGATGCACCCCACCCTAAAGCCTCCCCTGTCGTAAGGCAAATCGATTGTCCTTTCGAATCTTTGTGTGTCATACACCGGCTCCAATTATCGTCTGTAACCCAATGAGGTTGTAGCTGAACCACGGCCTCCATCACCAAACCACTAGTCCCAAACGGTGGCCACATCATGGAACAAAAAATGATACAATTAAGTGGCTCAGACTCGCTCAAGCTCCTGAATGTGGATGTCCTTCTGAGCTTCCAGCAGACCTTGCCAATGCTGCAAATGCTTGTTTTGCTTCTCAAGCAGTGCATCCTTCACTTTTAACTCCGCTTCAAGCCCTGCTATTTCCTGCAATAGATTAACTGATGTGTCACAATCTAGTACATGACTTGTAAGTAGAGGACAATGTCAAGGAGAGATTTGACCCAAACACATTTCTCACAGACTTTGTGAGCTGACAAAACTTGTATTGAATGTCAGAAATAGGGAAACCAATCAAAGATGACAATAATTCTAATTTCATCTGGAATAGAACGAAGTGACCAATTATGAACCCATAAAACTTCAAAGAGGTAAAATATCCACAATAAATAAGTTCAGGCACCTTTCTCAGCGATTCTTCACGAGTGGGTTGATGTTGATGTTGCGCTCGTATGAAATACAGTTGCAAAGTTTTAGCCGCCTCCATGAAGTCAGCCGCATGCCTTTCCACGTCAACTAAACAAACAGGAACCAACAGCAGCAGCTCTGCAGCTCAGTGCAAGTGATCCCGACTTCCGAATCACAGTGAAGAATCAATAGCAAACAGAAATTCACACAACAATAAGAATCCACGTATCTCTGTCGCAAAGGCCGGCTCAAAGCAATGCTCAACCTGGAAAACTCTCAGCTGCAAGTGCACGAGTGTGCAGTCAATACTTTTACAAGAGCTTATGTTTGCTCAGTCGATGTCTACTCAGGACAGATTTCACCACCTGCATATCTATGTCCCAAGCATAGTTACGAAGAACGGCGTTCGAGACCATTCTTGCTCTCTACCTCAGCTTCAATTTCGACGTCTTTCCAACGTTTTTCAATTACATGTGAGAGTTTGAACCTCAAAAACAGAATTGATAAAAAAAAAAAAAGACAAAAGACAAACCGCAAAACTAGTAAGCGAAAACGCAGTCCAAAATACTCGAATCTGGAATATTCGACCGCTCTCCATAAAAATGTGTCCAACATCACCAAAACCCTAAAATGCTGATTGCTCGACAAACGATCATCAAATCAACATGTAAAACTTGCAGCGGCAAGTGCAAGTTTTACAAATCCCCATGGCGGTTTCTGAATGACGCCTACTCTGGACAGGTTTCATCTCATGCACATTTTTATCCACGTCACTGAAACCCTAAATTGTGGAATGCAAAGAACAAGCGCCGCAAGAGCGTCAAGCTTAAAGCCTTCAAAAACGAGAAAACAGAAACTCCACCGTGGGCCTGAAGCATCACAAAAACACCATGACCAACACTCGGGCGAGCATTTACCTTGATGCGAGGGGTGCGTGGAGCGGTCAGCAGCCTGAAGCTCCCGCGCCGGCAAGCAGGGCAAAAGCGCGGCATCCAGAGATGCAACCAGGCTGAGCAAATCCGGGCCACCAGCACCCGGCGTGGTTGCAGCCATGGCGCCACCCGAGCTTCACTGCTTGCTTGCGTACAGTCTACCCTTCCACCATTATCACGTCGGCCATAGCTAGAAAACGCTAGAACGCCTCATCACTCGAGGAAGACGACGGAGGGATACTAAAAGCCGAAACGAATGAATGAAATAAGTAGATGAAATTAGTAGATGAAATTCATCCAATGCCACTTGCTCTATATTTGACCTGACCAGAGAGTTAAAGATTTAAAGTCCTCTGTGTCAGTCTGTGATTGCCTGGGCATATCTTTTGGTGCCCAAAAGATATTCCTGGTGGACTTACTGGCCCCAAAGGCCCAAATGCGCGGTAAAATGGGTACTTATTAATGATCACATCTCCACTGTTAAATTTTTTGAGTTTGATCCAAATGATGTTGTTGGGCCTGCAAAACAGAGATTTTTTTTGAACCATTTTACCGCTCAAAAACGGTACCCCAAAAACTGAAGGGAATCTTCGGTAGCACATTCTCCCTTTTCACAATAAAATAAATTGGTAAATTGATAAAAAAATCTGCTGCAATAATCATTCCATTATGGAAAAATGTTTGCACATTTGGATGACTTTGATTGATGAGTAAGTGTCGCATGATGGATATGGATGTAAAGAGCTTCACAACTCTAATGAAGTGATTGTTGTTTGCATTGCCCCAAAAAATGAAATAAAAACCCTCTCACAAAGTCCACCAAATTTGTTGGAAGAGGAAGTATGATCCTTCTAATGGATATTGAAAAGTTAAATTTAAAGATTCTTAAATTTACATATATCAACCAAGAACATCAAAAATTGTAGTTTTTTACTAGTTGGCAAAAATACTTACATGGCAACACTTTCAGAAGTGATCGTTTTTGTTTTACCATTTGGTAGAATGCTCTAAAAATCATCAACCAATTAAGACCACTTATCCTATACAATCAATAACATATTGCCATCTTGTCCTTAACCCTTGAAGAGTCTAAAATTCCTTTGTGATTGTATAATTTATTATGAATTTAGTGATATTTAATTACAAAAACATTGACCAAATACAAATACAAAGTGAATTAATGATTGTGATAGTATGTAAATAACAATGTATCACAATTCATATATTAAACCTCAATTGAAGAGTTATAAGGCTAAATATGGGTGTAGTACAAAGGGAATGCAAGGGCCTTTCAAAGATGAAGACTCAAGATATGCATGGTAGAACCATCCATTCTCAACTAAGGATCCATATCCAACATGTAGATTGCAGCTATTTCCAACCAAGTTAGACTGACAAACTTCCAACCAAACCTTGAAATGTCATTTTTTCTCTTTTTCAAGGTTGGGACTAACAAGGTCATGACACATGTCAAATGTAGTGAGCAAGAAAGTAGGAAGTAGTGAGCAAAAAAAGTAGTTCTTCAATGATTGGAATTGAAAGAGTCTATACATTGGGTATGGATTCAAGACAACTTTTGGCTTCCAAAATTCATAGTGATTTGAATTCAAGGGAAAAAATTCACATAAAATTGGCAATGGGCAATGCCCATCATTTCTATCTTTCTACAGGGCCAAAAACTTTGCATTGCGTTCTACTGCTCCAGAACATGCCCGGAATTACTGAAGTGGTCGACTATGAGTTCCACCATAGCTAAGTCGTCAGCAGATTGGCAACCAGCTCTCAACCTAAAAAAACATGACACACGTGCATTGACAACCGGAGTCAATTTAGTGTACTAGATTTACATCTGCTGTGGGAAGTTTGGAACTTTGGAAACGGACTGATTTGCAATTTGCAATAGACACAGGTTGGTTGAAACATGACGCAGTAAATCGAAGATTTCGGAAACGCCTCCGTCACTCAATGGAGTAGTCTAATCAATGCAGCCCTGATGCAAATACTATTAGTGGTACAAGCTGCCGTGATGACTTATAAATGGTACTACATAATCTCTCTCTCTCTATTTCTCTCCGTCTCATGTTGTTTCTATGAGCCTCACAGGCGCAATTCTCTATAAATTCCAGCGTCATCAACCTCCTCATCGACAAGTGCTGGTGAGAGCTTTTATCGACATTCAACACTAGTATAGATTGATCGATCGCAAGCAACCTGTACTGTACAAGATCGACACTGATCGTCGGTGTTGATTGATACAATCCTGCAAAGCTAATCTGCAAGCTTCTATCGAATCCCGGGGTGGGTGTCCACAGCCACCACCGCCATATACCATCCTCGATCAATCAATTTTCAACTGTGATGGGATGATCGATCGAGAGCATTGGCTACTTGGCATTCGCTCATGGTCGGAACGTTTGCAAGGTGGTCTTGAAGTGCATTGAACTCCTGTAGTGATTGTGGAGGTGGGAAAGGTTGTGAGCAGCAGGACTGACTACAAGCGGAATGAAGTGGGTTCAAAATCGTCGGGGCCGTGCTCCTTCATCCATGTCCTCAAGCTTCGCTTGGCTGCGGCGCCGCTGAACGACACCACCTCGTACATGTTGCAGACGTTGGCGATGACTGCCTCGTTTAACATCAACTTGGGACCCCGGAAAATCGCGTCCTCGAGAATATCCGTGGCGTTCACCAGCTTCTGGTTGTAGAGCAAACAAAGCGCCTGTCAACCCCAACAAGGCTCAGTACTTGCGTTGCGGCGCAGACAAGGAAGGAATCCATCAAGGTGCGAGAGAAGGTGAGTTTAGGGTCAAGGCAGGCACTAGGAATCCATCAGGGTAATTCCAAGAATGAATGACTATTTTTGAGCAATGTGACACGAGATTAGAGACCGTTTTGCTTATGCAACTTTGTATTATTTTGACAATATAACTGCACCTGAGTGGCTGTTTGAAATAGAAATGTTCACATTTTGCAATAATCCGATTAAAACTCCAAAAGTTATTAGCGTGAAGAGAAGATCAGACAAGTAGAGTCATGCATGACACACAAGTAGCCAGATTTTTTGGAATTGCCCAACCAAAAGAGAAGGTGCAAAAAAGGTTGACTTTAGGGTTCAAGGCACAGACAAGGATTCCAGCAACAACAAATAGGTGCAAGACAAAGTGAAGGGTTCAGGGCTCACTTTGTTGTTGGCAGAGACGATGTCGTTGGGATCTCTAGCTAAGACGGCGTCGAACTCCGCAATGGCCTTGGGAAACTGTCCCTTGGCCACGTACAAGATTCCCCTGTTCCGAGCGAGCAAATTTTTCATGTCGGGATCCGACGACGACGACACTAAAGCCTCCACGTCGGCGAACGTGCGCTGCGCTCCCACGACGTCACCCAACTGGACCTGAACAAGAGCCGCCTTGGTTTTCAAATGCGGATCGGACGGCGACTTTACCATGAGCTTGTTCAGCCATTGCAGCGCCACGATGAATTGCTGCTGATGCAAGTGGTAGCCCACGATGGAGAAGCACACGGTTTCTCGCCGCTCCTGCCACGTCGAAAGCAACCCCTCCAAAACGGCATTGTCGGAATCCGCCAGAGCTGAATCTTTGGCTGTGGCAGAGGTGCTCTCGGTCGCGTCGGGAGAACGTTCTGCTAGCAGAGCGTCTATCTGGCCAGAATCAATGCCGAATCCAATGATAAGTTCAAGGTGGATTGTTCAACGTCGCAATGAGATGGAAAATTAGGGCAGATGCACGGAGAGTGACAAGAAGGGAGATCAACCTGAGAATCACAGTGAGCGAGGAGGTTGTAAAGACGGTGCAGAGTCTCAGCTGTCTTGCCGACTCGGTGAGGAAGCTCCGCGTGCATGCACCGTAAAGCAAACGGTACCATCGACCCTGTGTTCACGACAGGAAATCTCAGTTCGAGAGGAAAACCCTAAAGGAGGAGTACAACTGTAAAGGACCAAGCGGACCAAATTGGGCTTCAGCACTTTTCAGCACTTTGGGCGGAGCTTTAATTTGTTCAATTTTCATTTAGGGTTAAGGCCTACAGATGCAATGTTCTCCACTGATCCTGTTGAAATATAATTTGGCGCTGTCTGCGTTACACTGTCACTTTATGATCAACCTAATTAGCATAAAATCTTTGGCCTCAAGGGTTTAAGGGCAGGGGAGAGTGGCGAGCAACTGAGTACCTGATTTTTCAGGATACAAGTCGGGGTGATTCTCGAATCGGTACTGCGGGGCATCCAAATCACCGAACGCGGCAATTTCCTGCGCTGCGGCACGATACTCTTGAAGCTTCATCAGGGCGAGCAGGTGGTAGGTCCCGTACGCAATCTCCTGGTCGGGGGACGCCAGCAAGCCTTGCCGTTGCGCCTCTTTCACTCTCTCAATCAGCAGCTTCCAAGAGCCCTGTCTCTGCGACCACAACCCACTAATCCCTCAATTCAGCTTCGCCACTCACCATGACTCATAGAACTAATCCATCGCGGTCACACTCTAGGTCTGAACTTGATTGCGAATTGCAGGAGTTAGTACCGCGAGCTGCCGGAGACGCCGGATGTCCACTGACACCTGCTTGAACGAGCACCGCGAGAACGAGAGATGGCGTATCGGCGCCGACTTCGTGGAGGCATCCTCCCCGCGGCTTTGGCCATTGCTCAGTCGATACTCCGTAGACATAGCCTGCTGCAGCTTCACAGCTCTATCTCCACCTCGGCCAGTACTCATCGATCGCCACGGACTCGGCGTCAACAACTCAGCATTGCGCTGCTTCACAGGCGCGACGGGGATCCCTCCGGACTTTGTCCTCCATGGACTCGGTGTCGACTCCTCCGGCATCCCATGATTGAATGGCAGCGACTTCGATTGCTTCAACACCCGTGGCGTCGACATAATTCGCCCGTTCTCTGACACGGTTATGTTCTTCCCATTCCCCGAACGCGAAGGGGTGACCGGCACTTTCTTCTGGGGCAAATGGGGTGGGAGTTGTGGGGTACTATGAGGAGGAATCCGCGGCGAAGGATGCCTTGCAGTCGGAGCTCGGTAGGTCGAAACGCCCGAGTATTCGATCCCCGAGGCGATGATGGGCGTAAATTCTTCCGAATCATGCTCCATGGCGAGGCCGTCTCCAATAGATTGCCAACTACTCTCGAGAATTCATGATCGGGTACGAATCGGGACACCCATAACCGAAATCATACTGCAATCCCATCTCGCCAGGCTCTTCTCTACACATTACAGACTGAAAGCCCCGGCAAATTTCTGACCGAAACTGGAATTCCGACATTGCAAACACGTCCTTGTTTGAAATTTCTCCCGGAATGAAGCCATCATTCCAAAAATAGTTCGACTTTCGAGTGCCCCTTGTGGGAGCCGATTCTCCACAACTAGCCCTAAGTCAAAACTCCCATTTTCTAAGCGATCCAGCCCGTGCAATCAAGTCCAAAAATCCTTGCATCCTTTCCCTGTCAATCCTACGTCTTACGCGATTAAATAACCAGAGAATCACGAAGGCGACGGCCAGATGAAGCTAGAGCGACTACTTCCAAACAGATCGTGCGTGAACACCTAATGTCTCAGACTACTGCCATCTGAGTAGAAAAAAAGTAAACACATACCCTGAAGATCAAGGCGCCCCATCCGAACCCTCGCACTTGTGATCGATCAGTTCCTCTCGAAGCAAAACCATTCCCTGCTACAGCACATCCCCTTCAAAACCCCAGTCGCTCGATTCACCATCACAAAAGGAAGCCTCCCTCATAAACCCCCAAACCTCAACACAACCTTACAAAACCCCGCAAACCTCGAACAAGTGATCCACCACCAACGTGAGCTCCAAATCTCTCGGGCGCCACGCGAGAAAAAGTCAAGCGAGCTCCACATGCAATGCCACCTGCGCACACAAACTAAAAACACTGGCGCAAGGGATCCCAGCGGAAAGAGCTTGTGAAGCGGGGTAACTCTTGACTAGAGAAGGTAGCAGCTGGTGAGGGTAGACTGGGCTTGCGACGGACGGAGCAAAAGGGCAGATCGCTCATCGCAGAGTACGAATCCTAGAATAGGACGTCTCCATGCGCCGCCTCCGCAACGCTCGCGGGCTGGAGTTTCCTTCATGAATGCCACACTGCGTCCGTGTTGAGGACTCCGTGTTGAGGACTCGTCACCTTGCTATTCCGCGTAGTTACGGCCGCTTTACACGATGGTGGAGTAGTAGAAGTGCACCGGTCAAGAATTCTAGAGAAATGAAGCATTATTATGATTGGAGGAAATTTTGTTTTTTTTATCAGATTGGGTTTACACTATGGTCCAGATTTGTCCAGTGGAGAATTTCAAGCATGAATGAAAAAATGACATGATTGCCTACATGGCAACACATTTTGTAAGGGGAGTTCTCTGAAGATCAAGTTTCTTAGGCAACCTCAACCCTCAAACAAGAAACTTGGACTTCATTGAACTCTCAACTTCATTTATTTTCATCATAGCATATCAAAGCCATGCAATAGTGAGAACTTCCTTTATTTCAAATAGGATTAGTTGGCTCTTTGTCTCTTTTTCTTTCACATTGCAAAACTCTCCTCTTGATAAAGTTGTTCGGCAAATTTTAATTTGTGAAGTTGTACAGAAGACTTCTCTACTTGGTATTTATACTACAACCAATCAAGACTTCTTATGGCATTATTTTATTGTCTTTTCATCTTCTCCAACATTCAACCAATCGCCTCAAATAACCATATTTTGGCCAAAATTTCTTGATTGACGGGACTATGCACCTCTCTACTATAATATAAGTGGCCCTTAGTAAGGTAGGAGGTTCAAAAAGTGTTGCTTCAAGAGCTAAAAATTAATTTGGGGAGGTTAGACTTGTTTGATTGTTTTTTAGTAAATTTCCTTTACTGAAAAACGGAATTGGCATGTAATGCAAGTTGTTTCGTATGTTTTGATGCTTTCTGGAATTAGTTATGAATTTTTGAAGTTGAAACACAATGGTCACTAAAAACATCCACCTACTAAAATGTGTACTATTTGTACATTGCAAGTGCAACAAGAAAGCAAAATATACCTATATATTAAAAAATGATTTTAGAGTCCAAGCACTTTATGAACCTCCTATATATGTAATTGGTATCATGTACTCTATACTTGCATAAATTCTATAATTGTACCAATTTGTACCATCAGATTGCATTCACACCAAGGGTGAAGAAAAGGTAGAATATTGATTTTAACCTTATAACAATACAATGGCTTGAAATTTATGTATGGGAAAACAAGAAATTTTCTATTTTTCAACATCTAATAAATTACATTTTTCAACATCTAAATACTAGGTATTGTACTGTAGAAATGTGTGGGAAATATTTTAGAATTTTTAAATGCATTGAAAGAATGATTACAACGTTGGAAGCAAGGCTTCTTTTTTTGGCGTTGAGGCACCAAATTGCTTCCCTTCAGCAAATTCAGTATGGGAACTTCAAGATGATTTGGATGGGTTCCTCGCCACCTTGGCAGCTGAGGCTAATTGGGAGGGGCCAGGGCGGTGTCAGTCTCATCATCAAATTAGGACTTCGTCGCCACATCATTTTGAAGTTTGCGCCTTAAATCAAAAATCAAATCCGCTACTTTGCCACTCCGTTTCATTGCTTCCCACTTCGTGCTCTAGACAGTTTCATAATGTCACCATAGTTTTTTAATTTGGCATTGATGCTCGCGTTCAAATTGCCATGGATTTGGTGGAGTTCCTTCATGAGTTTGTCAAATGCACTTTCATTACTCATAGATTTCATCTACTGCTATTGCAAGGAAGCTACTCATCTCGCCAAGGTTTAGCAATTTGTAGGATGTACCTTAGAGGCTGGTTGTAGATCACTTTTTTTAATTTTAATGTCACTCGTTAATTGTGCTTGTTAGTGTTAGGTGTTCATGAAAATGGAATTCTGCTGTCATGCATGTTGGTTACCTTACATGCACTTGAAATTGAGCAAAATTCTTTGTTTTCCTTGTGAATGTTGTTCATTTTGATTTTGCTTGTTGTCCTTACAAAATTGAACATGTTGTGTTTTAACACGGCACTTCCTTGTGATTGTGTGTTGGTTGTCGTATAATTTGTGGAGTTTCAATTGTTTGTGATAGAATCTGCCCAAGAGGATTGTGGGTAGGATGCAGTGGTTGTAGTTGTATGTATTGTCGACGTCACTTGTGCAACGAAGAAAAAGATAGACAAGTCCACAAAAGAAGCATTGAAAGTGGCTCAGAGGAAATTGAAGCAAAAGGGGAAGCTTATAGAAATGCAAAAGGTTGAAGTACGCAAGAAGACTATCACTACTAGAAAATTTCATTTTTCTGTTGTTTTGGTCGCGTTGATCCGGTCAAAATCTAACAGAAATCTGTTGATTCCAACAGATTTCTGTTAGATTTTGACCGGATCAACGCGACCAAAACAACAGAAAAATGAAATTTTCTAGTAGTGTATGAACACTTATTTTTAATCTTCGCGAGGTGTGAGAGCGGGTCAGCCTTTTTGTTTAGTCTTTAATAGCATAATGCCTAAGGTGTTAGGAGCGAAGCCAAAGCGACGACGAAGGTTGGTCGATTACAAGATGCCAAAGCACATTGTTGTTTCTTGAGACAACAAGAACTCCTAGTTCTTCCTCTAGTTCTAGGAACACAATTGTACTCAATAATAAATCCTCATTGATTACCATTTCTGAGGATTCTACAAAATTTGAGAATGCCAACTTTGTTGAAGTTCCAATTGATTCCAATGGCTCTGATGAGGACTTGGACTTCTAATCTCCCCCAACGAAGAGAGGTGGCCCAAGTTGAAGCAAGTCGGGCAGTTCATGATCAAAAGCTCAAACTCGTTATGATCGTTCTCGAAAGTTCTAGATTGTGTGAGTCACTAAGTTGCCGTGGGTAGAGGATATTATGGCTATAGATGGAATTTTCCACATGGTAAAATGCAAAGTTTGCAACACAATTGATTGTAAGCTATGCGTAATGGCACCAAAGTTAGATACACTTTTTAAGCACGACAACAAAAGGACTACCAAAAAAAGATTTGCTACAATTCAAGGTGAAGATAGGAGAGCAATACATCGCCACACAATGTAAGCACTAAAAAAACATGAAGTTGTACACAGCAAAGCCTCCAATGATAGTTCTAGAGCAGATGAATCATTGCACAACTTTGGAGGCCAGAAAGAAACGGGTTCCATTTGCTACTTTGTTCCAATTGCTTTATGATGGTCTGATGGTCATCCCATAGTAGAGTTTGAATCCCGCCTAGGTCTTTACAAATTGCTTGGTGTCCCTGATCTTCCCTCAGCTCATTGGTGCAATAGTTCAGATTGGATCATGATAGGGTTCATGTACAAGTAAGTATTTGAGGAAAGCAAATGCTTAATACGTTCCATGAGGTACGTCGTTGTTAAAGTTGACAAAGTAACCACTATAGACAACAATAATTTTCTCTCAATTCATGTTCATATTTTTGATACTCAATCCAAAATTGGATTTGTATTCCACTACTAGCATCACTACAATGAGTTGAGTGCACTCCAAATGCAAAGAATCTTATTCAATTAATTGTAGAGACAATTTGTAGTGGTGGGGGCCTTGATTCTGAGGTTGTAGCAAATAAGCTCATCAATTTTGGAACAGATGGAGCCTCCACACTATAGGGAACACAATCAGGTGTCACTCACCAAGTTAAAGAGAAATATGCCCCATTTGTCATTGGTGTACATTGCATGGCCCATTGTTGCAACTTAGCCTTTAAGGTGTTATTCAATCTTAGCATTTTTGGAGACATTGAGAAGCTCCTTTCTGTAACTTACTCTTACTTTTGTAAGAGTTCAAAGAGGTTCTTGGAGTTTAGGCAATTGGTGGAGTTTATGGAAACCAAAGGACTAAAGATGCTACGAAATGTTTAGACCCAGTGGATCACCTAATAGAGTCGTTTTAGCAACTCTTCGTGGAGTATAGGTTATTGATCTATAAGATGACCGCTAATTTGCATGAGAACATTAAGGTAGAAGTTTATTTTGAATAATTCTTTCTTTAAGTACTACACTTGCCATTGTAGTAATTGATGTTTAGTCGTTTAATTTGTGGACCTTGCATTGGGTTTTTCATGCTTCACTATGGTTCTGTACAAGCTTGTCTGCAATTGCTTTTGGACCTTTATATGATGCTGGGGATGTATGCCCTTTTGTCGCTCCTTGAGGCAATTGACATATTAGTGAATTTTGCCTAGAAACAGGATGCCTATATTTGTGACTTCATGGCTGTAATTAAAGTGTGCCAGGCCTTTTTGTATCAAATGTATGAGGACAATGCAACGTCATTTAGCATTAACAAGTTTTGGAGTTTCAACAATCTATTGGATTGTAGATTGTAGCAAAACTACATCAAGTAGATGTGTGATTTGAACGAAAACACTACCATGCTGACCTTCATTTGCTATAGCGAGCAAATTCATGCAGAATATATAGAAGGGCCAATGGATGCCAATGTCTAGTCCAATTTTGTGACCAAAATCAAGGCAGAATGCACCAATAACTACAATTCTTTTTTTTAATGATCCTTATTTTGTCATGCATGCTTTAGTTGTGTCTGTAATCTCTATCACTCTATGCTTGACTATTTGTTTGATCTCTTCAATTCATTACTTCCTTCATAATTAACTTTGCCATGTGTGTTATCAATGATCAATGAGAACATGATATTCATCACTTGTGATATTCCATGCAGATATCACTAAAATACTCATAACAGAGTTAGATGCTCAATTCCTTGCTCACAATGTTATTAATGCGTTTGGCATTTTTTATTCTCAATATTGGTGCCAATTGAACGCTAAGGAGGCATTTGACGGTCACCTATAGACTTTGATGGAGATCTATAGCCATGGCAAAATCTTAGGAGAGGGTGACAAGAAACTCCTAATAAAACCACTCATTGACCATGATGCACTCATTTCCCAGCATGCTCTGTTTAAGACTTGCATAAAGTCTAACTTGCATGCAGCTATGCTCCCGCCATATGATGTTAATCCTTTAACCAAGGCATGGCATGTCTTAGACAACAACAATAGCCTAATGTAGAACTTTGGTGAGTTCATCAAGATGGTTGTAGTACATGTTTTGGGATCAGTGGATGACAAGCAGTTGTTTTCAAGCATCAAATTTCCCAAGTCAAAGTTTTGCAACAATCTAGAGGAGAATATTCAAGTGGTGGTCAGAATGTTTTCTCAACGAATCTTCACCCTTAAGAACTTCCCTTATCAAAAAGTGTTTGACGAATGGTTCGTTTCCAGAGGACGGGGCACATATTTGATGAGTGTCTAGAACCGCTATAATGGCTACAGTAGTCATTCTATAACAGAGGCCATATAACATGCAAAAAGTAGGTTAGCGTAGATAGGTTGTAAGAATGACATGGCAGGTAGTTCGATTCTGTAGATCCTTTAAGTTGGTGAGATTTTGTTCTATCCTAGCATCGCTAATGTTTTTATTGCTATGTGACTTACATTCACAAATTTTTTTAAAGTATTATTCACATCATAATTCAAGTGCCTTCTTTGCGAGTAATGCCAATGTACTAGTTTGCAATGTGTCCATACGGTTTGCAATGTGATGTATTTGTTTTTGAAGTTGCAATGCCTTATATGTTTGTATGTGCAACTCGATGTGCCATGTGAAAAGTAACATTCTAATTGTAAGTGACATATTGTTGCAAATCTCTGAGCTCTATGATATTTGTATGTGTAACTGAATATATATTTCATTTAGGCATTGGAGGGGGGTTTGGAGGGGCAAGTCAATGTATGGCCGGTTACACATTGTCTGCAATTAGCTTGTCTGCAGGTAAGTATATTCTTCTTTTCTTCAACTGTTACCAAGTTTTGGTGGTAGGACTCAACTCCAAACTTTGCAACTTGGTTGTAAGTTTTGTTTCCAAACTTCTATAGGCAGTTTGCTGATAATGATGTTGAAATTGCAATGCGTAAATAAGTGCTCCTAAGCAAAAAAAATTGTTATTGTATTGCTCGTTGCTTTTTCCAACTCTCTTATGTTTGCATACTTAGTTTGCCCAAGAAAAGAAAGATGTTCATTGATTTCCCCAATTCTCTTATGTTTGCATAGATACTTAATTTGCCTAACAAAACTAAATAGTGTACCGTGGCATGATGTACCTCTAAACTAAAAAAAATGGGATCTAAAGGTAAGGTCTACAATCTTGCATCTCAATGCTACACCCCCCCCCAAAAAAAATGTTGTTTAAGTGTTACATTGCCATCCAAAATGTTCTTATTTTGGCATCAAAGGGATTTTTGGATGGGTGCAAGTGTATGTCTTAGCATGTGGCAATGCTCTTTCCAATCATTGTTTTGATTTTGGAACTTGTTTTACCAAATGTGTGCTTCCTACATAGCATTGTGAAGGTCCCTTGGAAATATTAAATCGCCTAAAAAACCACAATGATGCATACAAGTTTGCCAAATTGCATGCACTTATTTCTCTTAGTTCGCCTAAACTGCATTAGCACTAGTGCTTAGTTCACCTAAAAAAACTCAAGGCCGATTGAGAAATTGCCAGAAAAAGCTTGCACAATTTTTTCATATCACTCATCAAAAACTTCCCCTCCAGACATAGAAGTCGCCACTTCCATTTTGACCACACATTCAGTATTGCCATTTTGTTCAATGAAAAAAAATGAAAAAAAACCCTGGTTGGAAGTTGGAAGAAGAAGAAATTCACGACTTTGCTTGACATAGTTAGCTAACTTCAATTCTTTTTGGAATAAACCATTTTTGTACTATATAACCTAGTGTATTTTTTACACTTGTATCCTATGTCATGTTTGTTGAATACCTATCTAATTTTAGAAATAGAGGAGAAATTTTGCACATGTTGTTTATTTAACACAAAAGACTTTAGGCAACAAAACTTTTCATTAAAGCACCCAATTAAAAAAAAGAATTGCGTTCACATAGACTCATAGAAGAAGTACATGTTCATAGCTTATGCCAATTTTTTGGAAAGAGACATTCAAAAATGGTTTTATAAGAATCCACCTAAACTCTCAATTGTTTGTTGAATAGGCAATTTGCTATAAGAGAAAGGATGGTATTAAGTGCAATATTTAATTAGAAATTGCATAATCAAAGGTTCAATATTTTAAAAAACTTACTGAAAAAACATGTTTCTAGGACTTATCTTAAAATACCTTTATTGAATTCCTGCATCATATTAGTTCAGTCAATTTGCAAGCTATGGGGTTTGAACTCTTTATCTAATGGTTGGTGGCGAAGAACCTTAATACCTTGCTACAACTTACTTGTGGAGTGCTAGGATGTGAGCATAGAATCTATAAGCCCATGAGCCTAGGAATCTATATTATAGATATAGACACCTTCTATAGCTATAGGTGTTTATGTTATAGGTCCCTACATTATAGACTCTTTTCATATATTGGAGTATCTATGTTATAGATATATATACTATAAATACCTTCAAATGGTTGTAGGTACATACCTACAACTAGGTTCAAGACTCATAAATTCACATCTTTGCGTCGAGCACTAGCATCATTGCATCTTATTTTATATGTGAAATTAAAGATCTTTTTGAAATTTATGTAATATAAAGTGTCTGGATAGTAACCAATGACAAATAGACAAATTTTTAGTAATGTAATGACTAATTAGTATTGTGAACTTGACAAATATTCATTATACACAACCAAATTGACCTTTTAGTAACCAATGACCAAAAGCACAAATTTTTAGTAATGTAATGATTGATTAACATTAAGGACTTGCAACACAACCAACTTGACAATTTTGCACTAGAAACAATATTTTAATAATTCTTCACTAATTGGTCATCTTATATCTACCATAGTGGAGGTATTACTTAGTCTTTTAAAGGTTAACAAAAGTTTAGAATGTAATTTACATGAGAATAAATCCCCCCTTTAAATTAAATTAAGAGTCCATCTACATAAATAAAGAAAAATATACAACTCTCAATGATTAAGCAAAGAACAATCCCCACCCTTTTTTTCAAAAATTTTAATTTTCAAAAGACTAAAAGCCCATCTCTTCTATTAAGACAGGTGGTTTGTTTTGTTTTGTTTGTCACGTTGAAATCTCCCGGACTATGCGTCCCTCAGTTGCGTGCTTGGTGCCATCAGAAAGCCCTCGACGAGGAGGGGTGCACCGGCTTGGTTCCGTGGCCTTCTGACATACGGTGTGAAAGTTGTGCATTTTTGAGTTATTTTTTATTTTAGAAAATTAGAAAATTACTTTTTCTTATATTTTGGTCACAATCTTAGTACCATCAGAAAGCCCTCAGTGAGTAGGGGTGCAACGGCTTGGTTTCTTGGCGTTTCAACTCACAATGTGAAAGTTATTGAATTTTGAAGTATTTTTATGAACTAGAAAATTAGAAAATTACTTTTTCTTATATTTTGGTCACAATTTTGGTACCATCGGAAAGCTCTCGGCAAGGAGGTGCACAAGCTTGGTTTTGTGGCATTCCGACTCATGGTGGGAAAGTTATGGATTTTTGAGTTGATTTTGTTTTTTTTTAAATTAGAAAATTACTTTTACTTTTGTTTTGATTATGGCAACGCCACAAGGCACTCTAGTTTACACTATAAGAACCCTGTGTTTTTGCATGCGTTTGGTTACTAACACATAATGTCCAACAAAACATGAAGACGTCAAAGAACAACTAGTCCGAAAAGGTAGATTTTGTAGATGTTGCAAAGAACATTGGCACATTACTATGAAAACAAGTTGATGTTATCACTGAATGATGTTGATGTTTTATGCGACATCTTTTCTAGATTGTCCCAAAAAACATAAACTGCCACATCAGTGAGCAAATCTATTTTTATTGTAGATATATTAGTGAAAATTACTATTGTCTAAAGTAAAAGACTAACCAAATGTAAAATATTTAGGTGAAGCAACCACATGGCATGCTTTACAAAAAAAAAAAGAGGATGAATGTACATCATGGATGAAAAGAGAAGGTCTTCATACAAGTGAGGTGGTAGGAAGTGAAACAACCCGTATGGGATATGTAAAGCAAGAATTCTCTTCAATGTAAAATATTTAAAACAATAAGCAAATGTCTTAAACAATGTCCACATGTTTTGCAGTCAAGCTCCACATTAAAATTATCCTATATCTTTTGTCAAGACAAAGGATGGATTTCAATATAAGTACATCCTCTCCACCCTTCATTTTTTCTAACTTTCAATGAAGAAATTCCTTCATTTTACCATCAAAATTCTCTTGGTGGTAGATGGTAAGTTTTCATTGATTCTTATTGAATTCAAAAAAATTTATTGTTTTTATTTTATTTTAAATAATTTTTTAAATTGACCTTGCCCTATGGATACGATATGGCATGAAAGTGTGCTAACTAGGCATGCCATGTCACCCTCATTAGTTACCACATCATTTTTCTTGCCACCACATTAGATGCCATGTGGCACTTAAGCGGCATCCATGTGTCATACTATGGGGAGCTTGGAAGACCATGTTTTCTGCCATGTTAGAGGAAAAACAAGGTGTGTTTTTGTAAATTTTGGCATGTTTTGGTCCATCAATTATAACAAATTTTAGGAAACATCACTAGTAGAAAACAACATTTCAACCAGCGTAGTTTCGAAAAAACTGCGTTCGTAGGAACGCAGTTTTCAAAAAACATCAGCTGAATTATGTTGGCTGAAATGTTGTTTTCTACTAGTGATATAACCTTACTAAAGAAAAGAAGGTTAGTATCACCTTCAAAAATTATCTTTCTATACATTGATACAATACAATAATATTTTATGCTACATTTATTTAATTATATTATAGAAGATAAAGCTCTAATAAATCAATTTCAAAGTCAATAATTAAAAAAATAGTGCAACTAAATACAATCCTTTTTATTGTGTAACAAATATGTTATTGCAATAAAGTGACTATTTACTCAAAATAGAAACCTTGTCCACTCATATAATGATTTTTGCTTCATTTTGGAGGCATTGATGTTGCAATCTTCTATAGAGCTTATTAGCTTCATACACTAGTGAATTTGAATGAAATGTGTATAATATGGATGGATTGATATTCATTCATCCAATAGTATGTACATTCATCCAAAATGTGACAACATCAACTTTAGGTTCATTCAACAATTTCATCCATTATGAAATGAAAAATTTATTGGAAATTTTTTTCATAAAAATTATTCAAAAAGAAAATTAAGATTCTACACCTCACATTGGTAAAGAGTTCATTAAAGGTGGCCATTCTATTAATTAGAACACATAGATGTAGTTAGTCAAAATGCATCTAGAGAGATGAAAACACATTGTTTTTTTATGACAATCATCATTTCTTTGGCATTCTCCAAACTTTGAATGACAAATATACTAATTCAAAAGATAGATTTTTTAATCTAGAATGTATTTACTTGAAGAGAATGTTTGCTCCAGATTAAGCTTCTAAATTTAAATGATATTTTGAATTACATAGTTCAAAATAGATTATCATACTACTAAAATCATAAGTCCCTCTGTAATATCACAAATGCTACCATTAATACTAGGGGCTCGTGCTTGCTATGCTATACTTTCAATATATTACATATTAATAAAATTTTGATATATTTGAATAGTATGCATGATAATGATTTCAGTAAGTCTTTAAAATTATTATTTTAAATATATTGTAAAAATATTTTCAATCATGCATATATAGAAATCGTATTTTCACACGATGTGATATTACAGAAATAGAGTAGAATACACAATTTTCTATTGCTACTACCAAATGATTTGAGAAATTTATTAAATTGAATCGATTTTGGATTTTACAACAATTAAATTGTTCACAAAGCTTTTGAGATTTATAATTTTTTTCCTTCAAACTCTTCTATTTAGATTGTCATTTTTTGTAACAATAGAGTCAAATTTCTAATGCATTCTAATGTATGTGTATTTTTTACCGTATTCATCATTGCATGTATTTCATTCATCATTCATTAAATTTCTATTGTTTATATCAATATATGTTTATTATAAAAATAATTATATGAAGATTTTAGTAATTTTTATTTGAAGATTTATTGAAATTCTTGCTCTTTATTCCATCTAATACATAAAAATTTCTAATGAAATTCTAATGGTGAGTGCATGGCATAGCATGCGCCAATTGCTAGTAGATGTCTAAATTCACAATCCTACCAAGTTTACAATTTGTTAGGTTGTCATCAAATTGGACAAGATACTATTTTCATATCTACAAAATATTAGCGTTCAATAGAATTTTGGAATGAGATTCAAAATTTTCTTCTTTTAGACAATAATTCTATTACTTCAATATTTTTGTCTTCACTATTAGACTTTGATAAGGAAGTGATGTTGCTTAAATCGTTGGGTAACTAAAATAAACTCCTATGATTTACTTAATAGTAAAACAAATTTGCATGTGAAAAACAAGAGTCTTCTATTTAGATATTGAGCAAGTGGTCAAAGAAGATATTAAAAAGTATAACTTTTCATCCATACCTTTAGTTGCTTTGAGGTTTGTAAATTAATGTATTCTATGGAATCTATAACCAATTGTAATAACCTACAGTGTATTGCATTTGAAAATTTATTGGATATCATCAAAGCAATAGAAAATTTAGATTAATTCTATTTGCAACATCTTTCACTACAATGGAAAATTTCATTAAAATGGCAATATTCCATGTTCCATTTTCACAATGTGCCATTCCCATAGTTCAGACTAGGCGGTCTAAAATCTATTAGTGTCCTAGATATGTGACCTCTACACTACTATTAGATGTATTAAATATAGAAAAAATGTAGATTTTAGAGTGGTCAATTTAGAAAATCTACATATTTCCTAGATTTCAGATATCTAGTAATGGTATAGATTTCAAATATCTAGGACATTGATAGAGTTTAGACCGCCTGGTCTGAACTGTAGGAATGCCAAAGTCATAAAATATCTACCATTTTAATGAAATTCCCCATTACAACTTGCGAATCTAGTTGAATAAAATTTACAACGTAGCCACATGGAAGACATTGAAACACTTATATATATGTTAAAAATGTATAGTGCATTACCTTGCATCAAAAGAAATTGCTTTCAAATGTAATATTTAGGAGTCCTACATGTCCAAAAAATCTTGTACCACTGATTTAACCCCTAAATGTCCTTGTAAACCCAACATGAATTTTTAAAAACTCAAGCATTTAAAACGAGGTATGAGATTCTGGTTTTCTTTCCTCGTTCTTTTTTTACATTAGGAAAGCAAACAAACTACTAGGGAATGTCATTTTTATGAAGATTCAACAGTTGATAAAAATTTACGCAATTTTTTAGTTTAGACCCCAATTCATGCAAGCAAAGCGCACATCATTTTCCTTTGAAAATTTGCATACTTCTTCCTAACATGAGGCTCCATTCAAATATGAATTACCCAAATCTTCCTAGAAAATAAATTTTGAGCTATAGGGTTTGAAATCCCGACAAAGTTGCATTATCAAAATTCTCACTAATCTTGAAAGAAACATTTTGCTCCACTTCACAAACTATGTTCTCACTCACACATTTTTCTCAAACCCCAATTTTTAAAATATATAAAACTCTTGTACCAATCAAGAATAAGATCATACAATTACAAATTTCAAAAAAATTAATAAAATTTGATTTACAACCCATTTCTTTTAGAGATTGTTCATTTTTGACAATTTTGTGAGTATTTGTCAATTTTTAGTCCATGGATCTTCCTTTAAGTGGGAGTTAACTCTTACAACCTCAACTGCTTTTCTAATGTCACTTTAACATGCAACACTAACATATTATTAATGTATTTATTTATTGTCTCAATGTTACTGAAACTCTGTGTCAGGGTTTTTTTTCTGGCAATTTGGCACAAAATTGCACCAAATTTTTTGGCCTAGCACCACGCCTATAGAAAAAAAAACATGAAACCCCCCTATAAATTGCCAAAAAACTTCAAATTTAAAAAAATCTCGGATGAAATCACTAGATTGTGGATGAAAATAAAATTATAGATATGTGATATGTGCTAATGTGATGTTTTGTATTCATTACGTGGATGAATGTTGAAATTTGGAGTACCACTATTACATTTAATATTGCCACTATGGCACTTCATAGAAAATGAAAAAAAAAAACTGCTCTGTATAAGTTAACGATGTGTATTTTGGGCCCCTCCGGTGTGACATTAAAGAGGCGTATAATTTTTGTATACGGTAGTAAAAGTTACCGGTCCTGTTCTAATCACATTCGAGTTTAATGACTTTAATTAATGTCCGCAACTGAAGCCAATGAGACCTTAATTAATGAAGCCACGGCTTAATATTCTTCAGTTGGGCAGTACGGTAGTTTGCACGAAGGTGTGACCAGCAGGGTGAAAACGTATGTTCTCCGGGGTAAAAGTAAAATCTTGCATCTTATTTTGTGCTGTGTTTATGTTTGGGGTATGTTCTAGACCTCTCCTAGCTGATTTGGGGGTCTCTTATTGCAAATATGAATTCTAAATTTTTAAATTTTTTCATGTGTGAAAAATTAAAAAATTCTCGTGTTTTTCATCATGGTAAAATTCTTGAATTTTTACCTTGTTGGTTTCTTGTCTTGTTGGTACTCTGTAGTCTATTGTACATTGTCTCTTGTGTTTTGTGGGTGTGGGTACTTTTTGCTACTGTGCCTAGTTGCTATTATTAGATTATATCAATTTTTTATATTTTTTTTTGTTGGCAAGTGATAGAAAGGAGGTTTGAGCATCGCCAAATAGAGAATGGTGAAATCCCCCATGGTAAACAAGGCATGGCGGACACTACAACTTTGACCTTTCCAGTGTTGGCCAGCCAAAGTGCCTCCTCTAGTGGCGAAAACTCCACATCTCCTTGCAATACATTAATGGCCCATTTTCAATTTTAAGCAAAAAAAAATTGAATTTTTGCTATAGTGATGACCTTTGATCAATATGCATGTTGTAGGGACTAGTGTGCTTTTCCATCATGGGAAACAACAATCTCATCCAAAAAACAATGAAAAAAATGAGAAGACATTGGTTAACTTTAGGCTCCACCAAAAATTTCCACACCCATACCAAGCTCAAGTATTTGAATGAAAACATTCCACACCCGAAGGTTTGAAAATAGCACCTTGTGCCACGGTAGGGGTTGTTTGAGCTTTAAGCCCTAGAGCATGGAGTCTGAGCCCCATATATTGAGTGGATGTGGGGATGCTCTTCCAATGCACAAAAGAATGCAGTATTTGGATACTATATGCAAAAAATATGATGGATTAAAGTTTTTCTTAGTAGATATTCTGAAATCGTTTCTTCAACATACACACATATTGATTTGGGAGATGTACACATATTGATTTGGAGGATGTACACAAATTGGTAATGGCAGTTTTAGGGAAGGTGTGATTTTGGGTGTACCTATCTTATATCAAATAACCAACTATTATAGTTTGCATTTGAAGTTTAGTGGGTCTTTTAGAGAAGTGCATTTGAAGTTAAGAAGACATTTCTTTTGTACCCACTCCCCCTTAAAAAAAGTTTTTTGAAGCAGCACCACATACATTTAACCTTGTCACTATTAGAGTTTAATGAATATGATGAATGAAAATGTTATTTGTAGACAAAGCAATCCTTCATTTCATTTGGCCTTGTGTGAATAACTTTGTTGACTGGATCAAAGGGGAGGAGGCTTTCCATTGATATTACTTAAGGTAAGATAACTACACCTAAATGAACAATTGAGCATTCAACCCATGTTATTAAATTGCCTAATTTTTGGTTGGATCCTTTAGAAAGTCACAAGATTATTCTAAATTTCTTTCTTTTTCAATTTGAATTGGTGATATGAAAATTATGAAGCATCTTGTTTTATTGGCAATCAAAGCATATTCTTGACAAAATAACTTATTTGATTTATTTCTAAGTTCAATTTTTTTCAATCATCTAAAAAACCAATTCCACAATGACTAGTTTGCTTATTAGAACAATCTCACTAATGTGCTTAGTGTGTTTCAATTTCAACTTAAACAATGATTCTATTAAAAGTACAAATGGAAGACATCATGTACATTTTCTCTATTTCATATATATTTGATATTTTATTGTAAAAAAATTGAGAATAAATAATTGAAAACTACACAATATACTTACATTAGTATGCAAATCGTTCAAATAACTAAAATTACTTCATCACCTCAAGAAATTGAGGCCTTTAATCAATACTGTCTCTTTGAATATATAAGCATACAATTTTCATTATATTGGTCCTTAAAGTGACCTCATCAACCCATATATCATGCAACAAAGGTCATGCATGTGTCTACACCTTTGTTATGTTGCCACTCTATTGAGTCAAGATGATTATATATGCCATTGACTTATGATGTCATTATAGATCTTCATCCTTCTATATTTTGATATCCACTGTGTTTTTCTACACAACTCTCCCATGATGGCTTCCATAATTGTTGTACACAATCTCAATAATTGGTGTAGAATTTCTCCTTATCATCTTGTATTACCAATGGCATTTTAGATTGGTACCACAAAACTTGTATTGCTCTGTTGTTGCATCTTTTTTGGAGGTTTTGAGCACCTTCACTATAAAGAAAGATACTACTAGATATATAGTGACTCACAAAGTACTTGGCCACTGTCTATGAACCCATTTGGCATGAAATTGTAGAAAGAGTTTAATAAATTTGCCTCCCAAATTAATTAGGGTTAATCAACATCATTTAATGTGGTATTAGGTGGCTTCCTTTGGGTAATCAAAGTGGTACATTTTTGTAGGAGTGGTTCAATTTATTTCAAAGGTGACCAACTACATATGTTGATTATAGTGACTTCTTCTTCTACTCATGTTTCCATTGTGAGTAGAGATCTTTGAGAGCTTCCAAAAGTCTTAAATTGAGACTCTTTACATTTCTAGTAGTCACAATGAAGAAAACAAATTTTCATGAGCGTTCCCAAGTCATAGCATTGAGTGAGCAAGGATTTTCACAACGTTTCATAGCTGGCCATCTTAACATTCTCCGTAGTACAGTTGGTTACATTTTAGCTTGGTTCAGAGAAGATGGGAAGGTGCTTCATTGTCTTAGATCAAGGAGACCACGTCTCTTGAGCATTTGGAATGAGAGACTTGTTGTGAGGACTTTCAATCAACCCAAATTAGGAACTGCAATGCCTCACGGTCTTTGTGTGTGTGATGAAATTGTTTGTTGAAGTTTTCGGAAGCAAGGGCTTGGGCTAGAGCGAAGAGGAAGAAACCATTGTTGACAAAGAGGCATAGGCAGAAGCGTTTACAATGGGCAAAGGCTTCACAGGACTGCGATGTAGAAAACTAGAATCATGTTATTTGGTCAAATGAGTACAAGTTCAATGTTTGTGGTTCAAACGATTGTCAATGGCGTTGAAAAATCCCTATAGAGCCTCTTCATGGTGGTGGTAGCCTTATGGTATAGAGATGTATGAGTTGGGCAGGTGCAGGAAACCTTTACCGCATTGATGGCATTATGAATTTGCAAGTTTATCTTGATATTTTAGATTTGTAGTTGTTGGGTGTTGTATAGTTTTTATTTTGACATGTGATGCTCATGAGTACAATAACTTACAAAATATTGAAAATTTTCCTACTATTGAGAGACAAGGTCTTGATGAGGTAGAAGTCATTTTCCAACATGATAATGACATAAAGCATACATCTAGTCTTTTACAACGATGGCTAGGTCGGCAGGATTTCTTTGAGATGGAGTGACCACCACAATCTCCCGACCTAAATCCTATTGAACACTTATGGAATGAAGTAGATAGACGCTTAAGGTTGTTTCGTGATTCACCTAGAAGTAGAGATGACTTGTGGGAGAAGATCTAGGTTGTTTGATAGAGCATTAAAGTAGAATTTATACAGAAGCTCATCCGTACAATGTGGCTGATCTTCTTGGAGCTAAGGGTGGATACACACGTTGGTAGACTTGTAATTGTTGTACATATATAGCATTTGCTACTTTTGAGCTTTTCATTTTGAGTTTTCTTTGTGTTATCATGGTTTCCTACTTAATCAACATATGTTCTTGGCTATGCTTTTTGCATTCTTTCAATTTTTTTTTACCATTTCAACTTTCTTTTCACTAATTTTTCATAATATGTTCTTGATAGCATATGTAATATCTATGATGAATTGCTACTATTTCTCACTACTATAGTCCAAAAACTTTTGTCCAATTTTCACAGTCACAGGCAGTGGCCAAGTACTTTTGTGAGTCATTGTATCATCTTCATTAGTTTTCATGCTACTTCAACCTCTTTGTGGGGATCAAATGTTATTTTAGCACCTTCAGATGCAAGGGTGGGTAATACTTGTGACGAAACATTATTGTCTTGTATGAACAACATTTTGTGTCCACATATAGTATTTGTTCTTGGCATTTTGTAATTTTGGTCCAAAATAGACCGTAACCATTATGGGCAAAAGAAGTTCTAGAATCATTGGAAGAAAACCTTGTTGCACTCAATACAATCTAGATGACATTTTCTCTTTTAACTAACAAAAAACATTGAATTTGACGTTTTTTTGTTGAAGGAAGTAGAAAACATCATTTAAATTGTGTTGATTGCAACAAGATTTTCTTCTAGTAATTACTATGAATAATTTGCTAATTGTGGTGTAATTTCTTTAATTGTAGGTACCACAATCATTGTTGAAGTTCTAGTATCCACGGGCCAAAATGTTGCCTTTTCTAAAGCACTTTTTTCATCCTTGGTAAACTCATTCAAATAATCTATGAATTTATTTGTTTGCTCTACTGTTTTTACAAATCTCTCTACATCCAAATGCCAAATTATATGTTTTTCCTTCAATACTATGAACTCTTGCAATGCTCACAATTCTTTTATGTCTACCTTTTTAACAAGTGCCAATGATAGTTGCAAATTCATGCCTGGAATCCGATCTAGATGTTCATATCCTTCTATTGGTTGGCATGCCGTAGATCTAGCATATGGTTTTGTATTAAATATAAGACTTATTGTTGTGCATATAAAATCTAAAATAGTGTGGTTGGCTTATACCAACAAATACATCTTGTCTCAAGTATGGATTGATGAACTTCTTCCAATCCCTTTCATACTCCAAATACTCTAAATGAATGAATGGCTATGTGAATGTTGGATATTTTCAAATGATTTATAAGAACTCATCTAATGAATATCAATTTCTTGATGTTTCAAAACAATTGATATAGAGCTAAAAGTTCATCAATGTCCTTGTGCATGTGCTCCACTATCAAGAATGATATGGTTGAATTTCCTTGAAAAATCCTAATGCAACCAAAGTGGCACATAATCCAAGTACATAAACATTCGCGTTTTCCACAATTATTTACTTGGATGCAAAGTACAAGAGGTAGCCTTGTCATTTTTTTACATCTTGTAATACCTTCATGATTGACGTAACCACTTGATTACTTGTTGTGCTTGTGATGAGCTTCTACCCAAACATGGCAATACAAACCTACTTTATATACTAGTACTTCAAATAAATGAGTCTTTATGTATCATGATTCAATTCCTTTTACAACTTGCATCATCTTTGGGTTGTATGTTGTGTTTTGATCCATACCAACAATAATAATCCTCATACTAGCATTTGGACTTTCAATTGCACTATCTTGTAATGCTACAATTCTTATGTTTTTCCACAGTCAACTATAGGTATAGATGATATGTTGCATCCATTGCTTTTTTTCATGACTTTGTATGGCATTATCTTTGTTGGCTCTCTATATTCCCAACAATGTTGACATTTTGAAAATTTGGATTTTGCTAACACATTTGTAAATTCATTCATCCACATCTTTGAAAATGTAGACAAACTGATCTCTTTCTCCCACATTTTTGCTAAAGACATGGTAGGGCACTTGATTGAAAAAAAATTATATTTTTGGAAAGCTTATACAAATTTGCATCTTTAGTATAATATTCATCCGCTAAAAATTAGATGAATCTACCCAAATTTTCAAAAAACTTTATAAAAGTTCCACATGAGTCTAAACAACTTATGGAATTAAGATGACAAACTTCTATTTAGAATTTGTAAGAAAATTCTAACACTTATTATCAACAAGTTTTAATTGATTTTAAAAAATCTAACATGAAGAACATAAAAAATAAGCCCAACAAAGCATAATAAGATATGTTACAATCCAACCCTTGTACTAGTGCAACGAATCCATTCCATACAAATTAACACAAGAATCTACAAACAATTAAATTATGGATGAAATAATCAAGGTTCTTTCATTTCCTTGTGCTTGGAATATGTTTGTGTTCATACTTTCTTTGAAATTTAAATGTTTGGTCCTCAAGGGGTTAATAGTATACGTACACTATTGAATTAAGTTTGCATGGCACTAATTATTTTTTGTATTTAGATAGCTCATCATTTCAAAAAAAAAACCCATATATTATAGGTTTACAATTTTTCAATAACCTTGATTTTAACATTTAAAATGATACTTTTTGATCTAGAACTAATAAAACAAAGTTTCTCAAGTTTAATTTGTACTTTGAAATAAATTTTGAGAAATTTTCAAAATAGAATATTTTATTACATTTTGAACATGAAAATCTATAATTATATTTCTAAATACAAAATGATACTAAAATTGTATAACATTTTGATTTTCTATCAAATCTTTTAAGCATACTTGTATTTTTTTAATGAATTTTCTTCACCTTTTTTTCAAATAAATAAATAAATATAAAAAAAAAATTAAAAAAATTAAAAAAATTAAAAAATTAAAAAAAAAAAAAAAAAATATATATATATATATATATATATATATATATATATATATATATATATATATATATATATATATATATATATATAATCACCTCTTAAAAAAATTTATGCCTTCTAGAAAATATATTTGGTGGTGAAATTGAGCCTTGATAGTAAACAAATTTGAATTTCAACCATATGATCATAAGCCACTCTTTTTAGGTTTAGCTTCTCCTTCAAAATCATTATTTTTTTAATTTTTAATTTTTTTTCAGAAACAGAAAATTATTGTGCTTTGTTCCATAAATTGCCAATTTAGTTTAATTTTTGATGAAGGATGAAATTTTGTAAAAAATGCCAATGAATGAGGATGGCCAAGTCCAATAAAGAACCTTGTTTTAACATTGTTTCCAATGACAAAGGCATTCATTTGTTTGATGTAAACTTGAAATTTGGTAAATAATGGATGAATTATACGTGGATGAATAGATTTCAACACATTTAAAAGGCATAATATATCTTAGAAAAAAAACAATAAATTTACAAGAGATTGGTTTTACCTTTTCTCAATAAACAAAAATTAACCCTTAATAAAAGTCATAAGGCTTTTTTTTTCCAAAGAAAACCACTCAAAATTGCCATTTCTATTGTAAAGAGAAAAAAATATTTCAATATTTTTCACACATATTTAACCATAGGATCTTGCACTAGGCCAGTAAAATTTTAGAAAATTAGACCTCGTGAATTGCAAGAAATTTGGGTTTGAAGTGAACAAAATGGATTTCTTGCACCTTGGATGACTAGATTAAAAGACTTTGAATCTTCTTTGCTTGAATTTTTTGTACTACCAATATTAATTCTAATGTTGAAGAATTGAGTTGGAAGTCTAGGAAAAAGAACAATTTGATTTCCACCCTCCAAAAAATTGTTCAGTGGAAGTACATATGGGATTGAAGGAAAAAATAAATTGTGAATAGCTCTTTGATGGAATTGAAATACACTAATTTCAATAGGGAAATTCTTCTAGAAAGCAAAACTAAACTTTGAAGAACCTTTTTTTGGACAAATTGTGAAAATTGAGTACAAAAATGAATCCAATAATTTTTTTTCAAGAAGATATTTTGATTGTCTTCAAAACCTAATTGTTTGTAAGTTTTTCATCTCTAATCCAAATAAAAAGTTAAGGTGTTTTCTACCTCACAAATTTTTTTCAAAGAATCATGACAAAAATTGAGATTGTAAAAGCCTACCCCAAATCCATTTTGTCCCTTGTAGGAACATTACAACTTATCAAAATGTTTTTAAAAAAAAAATTAGGGCAAATTCCTAAAAGTTCAAAAAGACCTTGGTCATTTAGGGGTTAGACAAGGTATGTAATATTGAAATCAATTATGTACTTATAAGTAATTACATGTGAAATTATGAATGAAATGAGGCTTTTAAATTACACTAATGTATAATGACAAATGATATGTACAATGCTTATGTCCATTAAAAATTGAATAAAGAACTTGTGATATGATAGTGGGAGGATTATGTATCCACTTATTATGTGAAATGTGAAATATGGAAGGAACATGTGAATCAATAAAACCATTAGAAAAAATTTTAGGCCTTCAAAGGGCTGTTAAGAAAAGATGCCCAAATTGTGAACAAGTACAATGTTGGCCAGATTATTTAATTTAAAAAAGAAATTAAAATAATCACAATCTGATATGGCAATAGTATTGCTACATTAGACTATTAGAATTTTATAATTTTGAATTTAATTTAAAATTACATTATTAATCATTTTTAATGTTTTTTTAAAAAGTGTTTGTTAAACCTATCCCGCACCATGTAGGCTATATTGTTTATTGGGAAAAAAAATTAAACCACCTTTTAAACTACCTTCTATACCCTCAATTTTTAAGACAAAATTAACTAAAACAAACCTTCCAAATAATGTCCCTTGTACATTTTGAATACCAGAGATTGATAGCAATTTTGGTATAAATAAAATAGTTCTAAAAACAAAACGCCAAAATTTTAGAGGAATCATTTTTTTCAAAAATTATTTTTGGTATAGAAGAAAAAAGAATGTTCAAGAATATTTTCAATTCTTGACATTTGCCCAATTGCATTTTTCACTAGAAAAAACAACTAATTTAGCACACGAGTGTAGAACTTGTTAGCATTCATTAATACTATTTTTTATACCTAAGATATAATATAAATTCAAAATTTGCAAATTTTATCATGTAAAAAAATAATAAATTCTTGCGTTTTCCTCTGGGGTAAAATTCCATCCGTTTTCACCCTGTTGGTCATGTTTACCGTTAAATAAAAAAAAGTCAGAACCTTTTTGAAAGAAACGCCACATAACTGTTTGTCCGAAACCCCAAAATAAAAAGAAAACTGCTTTATCCAGGAAGGTGAAAAACTGAAATTTTTTAATCTGCCCGGCTCCAGCAGTAAATGTTCGGAAGTCCATTCCAGGCTCCAATTGCTCCAGTCACGTTCTTCCCAAGGCAAGTCCCCCGAAGACCCTGACTTCCCAAACGGATACTTGCTATTAATAAAGAATTGAAGCCCCCGACTCGTTCAAACGTTTCTTTCCCGTCTGTCGGTCACCGACTTCCTTTACCGACCGCTGGTCGCTTCTCAAGCTTCTCTAGAACGCTCCTCCACAACTCCGTCATGGCACTTTTCTTGGGGTTGAAGGCCCCGAAAACATGCTCCATTCCGTCACTGATATCTATTGATGATTGTTGAAGAAGCTTTCTGCAATCAGTTAACTTAAATTCGCGTTAAATTATGAAGGTATCGTGGTCCGGCAGTTTCAGAACTCGACCTGGAAGAGAGATCAGAAGCCTGGAAAGACTGGAGAGAGAGGGCATCACGACAGACTCTGCTTTTGTTCGAGGTTTACAGGAATTTTGATGAACAATGTGATGATTCAGTATTCATAATCGAGTAAGGTGGTACTGATTTGCCGAAGAAGGGGGGATTGAATTGTTTTGGATTGTATACCGTCAGTTTGTGGTATTCGAGAAGAGAGTAATCCGAAGCGTGTACGATGTTGAGAGAACATTACGAGTTCCTGGGAGGAGACTGTAAAATTTCTTCACGTGGATAGTGGCTTTGAAGTACATGGATAGTGGATAGAAGTTAGGTGAATTGGGGCACGGAGTGCTGGAGCAAGTTGTGGGGCGATGCGCAGGAGGTCTTGATTGGCAGACGAGATTACTCGTCGAGTGTATGCAGAAAGAGAGGGATAGGAAACGATGTCGGACGCAACTGTGGAGTTCGGCGTCTTGTGCGACTTGTTTGAGGCCCTCACAAGGAACAAGAAGGTAGCGCTGAAGCGGAAACACATTCGGACTTTTCTGGAGCATGTTTATACGGGTCATGAGCACTTTAGCGCTATGCGTTTGATTCTGCCTGACTTGGACAAGGAGCGTGCCAATTATGGCCTGAAAGAAGCTGTGCTGGCCAAGCTCCTTGGGGATGCCTTAGGGCTCTCTAATGAATCTGAGGACGCAAAGAAACTTGTTAATTGGCGTAAAGGAGGTCAGATAGCAGGCAGTAATGCGGGCAATTTTCCTTTTGTTGCTGCGGAGGTGATTGCGTGTTCCCCTTCTTGTCCTTTTTGCACTGTTCGATGCAATTGAGGAATGCCGTTTGACTCTCCTGCACTTGCATGCCTGAGATCCGATGTCCAAGGGGTGGGTGGAATTCCTTAATTTCCTCTGTCTTCGTGTTCTATGGCCGAAACAAATAATCGACTGTTCTTACAAGTTCCCCAGTCGACTGGAAGCCCTTACTTATAAACCCTCTTGCCCGATTGATGCTCCAATAGGTTCTAGATTGGTATTGAAAGCTGATTGATTGTGGGTACAACCCTCCTATAATGAATTTGTCCAAGATAAAACGGAGAATTAAGTTCCCTTCTAATCGCCTCACCTTTCACTTTTTGCATGGCCATAGTGACTGACGAGACCTTCTCATCTGAGTGATTGCACCTTTTCTGCTTAATTGCAGGTGCTTTATCGGAGACAAAAGACGGCGCCCGGTAGTCTAAAGATTAGAGATGTCAATGACCTTCTCGATCGTTTAGCCGGAGCACAGAACAGGTGAGTTTTTCCAAAAATGTTCAGAATTCTGGGTTGGAGAAGAAATGTTCGCAGGCGTCTTGCAGTGTAGCAATGATATCATAATTAGTTAACATTCACTCTACGTATTATGAAATCTGAAACAAAATTTCGATTGTGGTGCACAGGGAAGAAAAGACAGGCGTGTTAGCTGAATTTATAAGCAAGACTAATGCGCAGGAAATGCGGTGGATTATCATGATTATTTTGAAAGGTGAGGCAAAAAGACGTGAAATATCACTGATTCCGGTATATGCATCCTTTAGTGACCCACTTTCTAAGGAGCCTACAAAGATTGGAGTGGAGTTTATGTGGAGATGGGCATCCTTTAGAAAACTTCCTCTCGCTAGCCATAATAACTTCTGATAGCTTCAGATTTGAGAGGATGTGGCGATGTCATAATTTGATGAAATGCCGTGAGGATTCGAAGTTACTCTATTGATATGGCTCCAGTTAACCTGATCGATCCTCCCAGATCTGAAGCTTGGAATCAGTGAGAAGACAGTTTTCAGCGAGTTCCACCCTGATGCGGAAGACTATTTCAATGTCACATGTGATCTGAAATTGGTTTGTGAAAAGCTACGTGATCGCAACATCCGCTACAAGCGCCAGGTAAATGTCACTGCGAGGAAACAGAACTGGCTACAATAAATCAAAGAAATATAAAACCGCCTTAAACTGAAGTAAGATATGATCGGGTATGTGTGGGATAGCTACAGAGGATGATTCACGACCATGTTCTCTTTTAATTCCTTCCTGTAATCTTTCAATTCCCTGATGGAGTGAGCATGCAACTCATTCAAAATGTTCTTTTATTGACAGGATATTGAAGTAGGTAAGGCTGTTCGGCCGCAACTAGCCGCAAGGTCTGCCAGCGTGGAAGATGCCTGGAAGAAGGTTTGTCTCAGAGCGTTGTCGCACTCGCACCTTTCCCAATTACTATCGTACATTTGTGAAGGCGTTCGATCAATCTTGTGTGAAGACTGAGGGAATTTTGTATGTTTCGGTAACTGCAGATGCGTGGCAAGGAAGTTGTGGTGGAATGCAAATTCGACGGAGACCGTATTCAAGTGCACAAAAATGGGAACAAGCTGAACTTCTGGTCAAGGTAAGTATCTCTGTTGTTGGGAGCTTCCATGAACCTATTGGCATCCCAGCGTATGGATTATGAAGTCATGGTGCGCAGATGTGAGTTTTCTCATCAATGACCATTGTGGCCAGGTCGTTCATTGACCATCCAGAGTATATGGAGGCGATTGGTGACGTTTTGTGTCAACACATTATTCCTGAGAAGTAAGTAAAGACGTTCATGAATTTCGTATCTGAGATGGCGTCTGACTTGTACACTTATATGTAGTGTTCAACTGTTCTTCCTGGGTTTCAAATCTGTTAGACACAAATGCATATGCCAGTCACATTTTATCTAGCTGATGTGGGGATAACGTCCACCTTGATGGATTTAATGGGTTGCACAGGTGCATACTTGATGGAGAGATGCTCGTTTGGGATCGCATGGCAAGAAGATTTGCAGAATTTGGCTCGAATCGTTTAGTTGGTTAGAATTCCTTGCATCTTTTATTCTTGTAGCCGCTGGAATTTTGTCAGAACAAATATACCAGTCAGAACAGATGCGTGTTTAGCGACTGTCTAAAGGGTGGATTTCATTATGCTTTTTGTATTCTTCAAGGCTTTGAGTTGTTGTAATATTTCCTTAATTGTTTAAAAGGTCACAGTGTAAGCTTCATTCGCCCTGTCATCTAAGCAACTTGACACAATCTCTGTGCAGCAAAAGGGAATAAGGATGGATTGGACTCTGGTCAGCAGGTATTGTATTACTGGAGGTTTCTCTTATGTGATGCTATCATGGTCAATGAGCTTAGATGTCTCTTCAAGTGCTGCCTGTTATTTCCTTGTCAATATTTTAAGGTTTTGACATAGTATGCTCTAGCCCTGTTTTGATTTTGTCGTTGTATAAATGTGAATAATAGTTATGGGCACCGCTTTTCCTGACAATTTTGCGTTGTGTCTGTTTGCCTTGCAGATCTGTTGTATCCTTCAGACCAGTTTGAGCTTCAACTCTCTGAGTGAATGTCCTCCAATATGCTGCTGAGAAGGGGCCATTTGGCTATAAATTTGGAATAATCAAGGACTTTCTCTTTTTGTTCATCACATGGAATTATCGAAGTCCCTTGTTTGAAAATTGACTGAAACAACTCACTAATCTCTGTGACCTTTTCAAAGGATAGTAGTTGAATATGTCCTTAATGATCAGGCTTACAGATGTTGCATTTGATATCCTGTATTCTGGCGACGGTAGTGTTATCCATCTTCCATTGCGTGAACGGCAACGTCTACTTCAGAATTCTATCCGTCCTCTCAGTGGCCGTCTAGAACTTCTTATTCCAGAAGCAGGAGGTCTAAATTCCAAGCGAGCTGCCGGTAAATTTCAATAGAAACGTGTGTAATGATTTGCATCTGCTGAATTCGGTACACGTGCCTTGTTATGCCGAATGTTTTTCTTGTGAAACATGACACGTGGCAGTAAATGTTCTGATAACTGTGGTGATTACTATGTACCGAATTGAGCGTCTTTTATGTATATCAGTAGAAATGTCGTGGATTCTAAACTTGAATTATTTGAATTGTCCAGGGGAACCCAGCTGGTCTATCTTGGCCACATCTGCTGAGGATGTGGAACGCTTTTTTCAAGAGACGATCGACAATAGGTTAGTCCTCAGGGATATCGGGCATGTTTGTTTGTGATGTTGTGATCGCAATGCCAATCGCATGTCACAATAAATCTAGTATAAGATCCTACAATCCTTTAAATCTCGGAAGTATTAAGTTTCCCCAGCAAACATAGTCATGACATGCTAAGCTCTAGAAATCCAATGTATTCAGAAGATAGCGAGGAAGAACATGTACTTGAATATGTAAGGGCCTTCGATGTGCGGTTCCTCGAGTATGAATTTCTTTGAAATCTGTCGTGCTTGCTTTGTGTGAAGGGAGGAAGGTGTAGTATTAAAAGACCTTGATTCGAAATGGGAGCCCAGTAATCGTGATACGAAATGGCTGAAACTCAAGCCGGATTACATCCAAGCGGAATCTGACCTTGATGTGCTCATAATTGGTGAGCATTTGGTTTATGGAAAGTCGCTTCGTTTAGCATTTGTTTCTACATTTGAAGCTCGCATGTGTACTTCAAATTCTTCAAAGTTAATGCTCGTTTTGGCTGAACTTGAATGAGCAATAATGTTAGCAAAGGTTTCTTTCATTACACGTAGTCTACCTTGTGTGCAGGTGGTTATTATGGATCTGGACGGCGTGGTGGTGAGGTTAGTTACTAGTTACAGCTTGTCCAATTGTAGTTCTAATCTAGAGTTTTAGTTATTTAAGACAATTCTCTACACAAGCATGGAATTTGATATCAGATGAGACTGATCGTTTCGCCATCATCACCAAACTTTCAGATTGCTCAATTTTTACTGGGATTGGCTGAGCGACCAAGACTGGGTGGCCACCCTACAAAGTTAGCAGCCTCACCACCCTCTCAGTTCGAATTATTTTTCTAAAAATATTTCTTTAGATTTGAACAGCAGGCCGATTGTTCTCTGTGACCTACGTGAAGGAATTTCTTAGTAATCTACACTTCTGAGTAACAACGTCCACAAAAGTTGTATTGGTGGAGAAGAAAGCCCTGGATCTAAGAAGCAGCAAATTGTTTGCAGATTTTATTCCTTCTGCAAGGTAGGAACAGGCCTTACAGATGATGAATCAGAACAGTTGGTGCACAAGCTGAAACCCTATTTCAGGTATGAATATCGCTGAAACGAGTGTTTTTACTGCATTTTCGGAATATATCTTGGATTTTGGAATGTTTTGGTATGTCAAGAGTGCTAGCTGAGTTCTCCATGGAACAGCGCAAGTTTTGCGAGTATGAAATTATGGCATTTAAATTGATTTTAATAAAGGGTCTTTTCATCGTGTGTATTGACATTGCAGGAGGAATGAAAAGGGTAGTAAACCACCAGGCTTCTATGTGGTGACTAACGCTTCCAAAGAACGGCCTGATGTTTGGATTGATCAACCTGAGAAGTGAGTTCGCTCTTTGTTCATCCGTCTTTCTGTCTAGCAGAACAACTGTGTAACAGTATTATGTGGACATTTCAGCTGCGGTTCAGTAAGAACCGAGCGCAGCGGCTAAATGATTTCAGGTCTTGGTGCATGGCATTGAGATCATACTTTCTGTCTTATCTGCAGGTCCGTCATACTTCAAATCACGAGTGACATCCGCACCATACGCTCTGAGGTTAGTTTGCGTCGACAATTTGGTTCAGTTTTAGAATTTGGTTCGGCCCAATTCGTAGAGCGAGGCCATCTGATGTCACCTTGTGATAAAAAAATGTTTAACTAGCTGTCTCCCTTACAGTGTGCGTTGATAACTTCCTTACCCAATGTGTTCGCTTGGTGTATTATCGTGAATAATGTTTCTGATCATTTATTTTGAACGTGTTCAGACATTTGCATCACTTTACAGTTTGCGATTTCCTCGCATTCAGAAAATACGCTATGATAAGCCGTGGTACGACTGTCTCGATGTTCAATGTAAGTTCTTTCTCAGTGACTGGTAATCAGTTAACTATGGAATTTTGATTCCAGTTGCAATGAGTATCGATTCTAGTTGTAAAGAGTAAAGCTTTTTGTCCTTCTCTTGTTATCTTGCACCAAATTATGTTTTACTTAACCTATTGGAGTAGAAAGTAGCAGTGGCCGCCTTGTACAGTTTTCAGATTAGTTTGTTTTTATCAGTAGAGAGCATTACCAATCTGAATCCTCGGCACTTCCAATGTCAATCCCGCCTCTCCAGTTCAGGCTACTGATTTCAGATTGGCTCGACTTTGAAGTTCTGGATACAGTGCGAGCCTCGTTCATGGAATTTGTGGTCACCTTCGAGTTTCGACCTCCTGTAGTTATACATCTTCGACTGCACTTAAATCTGTGCGGCGTTTAATTACATTCTCGAACAGCTGTGCTATTGCTGCTGGTTCTAACATTTTGCCTTGACAGCGTTGGTAGACGCAGTGCATGCAAAAAGCGGTGATGGTGGTCAGGCTCTAGAGGGTGGAACTCAGCGCAAAGGCCAAGCTAAGAGGGCCAAGCCGGAAAAGACGGAGTCTAAACGCTCGTCTTTGGTTCCTTCCCACATGTTGGTGACAGATGTATCACGTGTTAAGCAAGCTAGTCATCTCTTCAAGGACTTTGTCTTCTGTATCCTTGTCCGCTCACATATATGCTGATTCCTTCGGGCATTGTCAGATCCACGGGTGTACAGGACAAATGACAGTAACATTGACTAATGGCCAGCTGACTCAGATTTAGAATTGATGTCTTAATCATATTGTCATGGAATGAAATGATGTTGTTATGGAATTTGTGTTGGGAACAGCAATAGGAATTAAAACTGTCTAATTCAATGATGCAGATTCATATTCGGAAATATCTGAGCAATGATGTTAGTCTTTTGAAGTTGATATCCAGAGATCATGTTTCATGTCGCTGATGCTCCTTCGATCATTTTGAGTTAGTTGCTTGTCTTGCATTGGTTGACATCAGAAAATGACTGCTTTGTTTTGGGATAATATCTACTGATAGTACGAGTCTGCTTGATCTAGGTCCATGCCGGTAAAATTTTGTTAACTGGGACTTCCTTTTAATTTTGAGATAGATTGCACTTGACTACACTCCAGATATTGCCAACACAAATAGTGAGTACCCAGTTGATAAACTTCACAAACTGGTTGTGGAAAATGGGGGCATCTTCTCTATGAACCTAAGCAGTTATGTGACGCACGCAGTTGCATTCGAGAAGAAAGGTAAAGTATCTCTCTGTTCTTCATTTTAGCCTGTCAGATAGGAACTATACTACACGATTATTTTATTCTCAAGAATTCTATTTTCTCATTGATTGAACTTGTGCTACTGTGCAGGACTCAAATACCAAGCAGCTTCCAAGAATGGAGATGTTATTAGTCTCTCATGGATTCTGGATTGCATGGCTCAGAAAGCATTACTTTTAGTAGGTCCCAAGTACGTTTCTTACTCTCTGCTTATTTTCTTTTTCAGTTGTTGTAATCTTTAATCAGTCAATAATTATTTGGCCTGATTTTGACAGGTACTATTTGCATATGTCAGACGCCACGAAGGAAAGATTAAAATCTGAAGTTGACGAGTTTGGGGATTTTTACTTTATTGATATCGATGAATCGGACCTTAAACAAGTACGTCATGCATAGTCCCCCCTGCCCAGTCGAGGATTCTGATGTAACTGAAGACCCGTGACTAATTTCAATGGTACGGTATGACGCAAATTAAAATTTCTTGAAGTTATCCTGATGGCAGATATTCATGTATCGATGCAGGTGTTCGGAAATTTGGATACTCGTATGGAGGAACATGACTTGGAGAAAGTGAAATATTACTCCAAGAAATACTGCCCCACGCCAACCTGGTGCCACTTCAGTGGCTGTTGCGTCTTCTTTCTCCGTCCCCTCCATTCCACGTATTATTTTCAGACACCCATTGTCAATTTCAATTGCTTTGCAGGGATATTTCTATTACTGCAGAACCGTCTTTTTAGTTCTCGTCTGTACAAAGTCGGTGAATTTGCTGCTATATTCTTTGTATCCATTTTGTATCTGTATCCATTGTGTGAGATTTGTGACTCAGGAGCAGTGAAACTTGTAACTCTCGGGTGATAACGCATCATGATTCTAGGTGGAAGAAGTTTCATCGAGTGAGCCCTTTCATGATCAATGCAGGAATGAAGATACTCTAAAGGTGGCCAAAATAACGCTGAAACGACTTGGGCTGGAGGTTGAGATGCATGAAGGCATCGTATCTGACAAGCTCACACGCAAAGTCACACACATTGTGGCTTATACATCGTCGGAGAGTCCTGTGGCATTCCAGTCTATACTTCAAAGGTGTGTTTCATTATTTCAATAGAATGCAAGACTCGTGTTATTTCTAAGCTAATTGACTCTCCTAACAGCGCATTACTTGTCGGTCTAATATAACGAATTAAGAGTTTCTCCGTTTCGGAAGGTGATGACTGCAGAATCTTCTGCGTGAATCTTGTTCTAAAGAGTTGCCATGGGTGCAGTGTTTCGCCGGAGGAAAGACGTCAGTTGTTGTCGAAGCGGGTCAGGGTGGTGAGTCATCACTGGATTGAGAATTCAGTAGGCAGCAATAGCTGCGGTCATCCCGAGGACGACAAATACGATCTCAGGTTGGTGTTGCAAATGGATTGAAATGTGTTTTTTTTGCTGAGTTCATCACTCTCAATTATTTGGAGTCTGCGAATGGCGACCTAACGTGTGCATTCATATTCATTTGTGAAATGATAGCCCTCTTAATGCTTCTGAGGACGGATGATTTTCCTAGAGTAGAAAGTCGCAAACTTAATGTAGCCGATACAGAGCCGTTGCCAGAGAAAATCGAATTTACGTAAAGTAGTATGCTAACATCGTCGTTTCTGTTGCAGGTCTGGTGAAGTTCTGGAGTCAGAGGAAGAAGAAGAAGAACAGGTGGCAGTTCCACCGATATCCAAGACTATATCTGCTTCGATAATTCCCATCACGCCGGACAAAAAGGCTGTTCCAAGACCTCCTCGAAAGCCTGTTGCCCGGAAGCGAGCTTTGCCCATTGGAGGGCGTGGAAGAGGACGCCGAGGATCAGACAGGGAAAAATCGCCATCCGGTGAAACACACAAGTCTGACGAAGAGGAGCGTGCTGAGCTTGATAGAAAAGGATCGAAAGGAGTTACGAAATCAAGGGTAAATCTCACAGTTGGTGATGAACCTGTGGGAGCTGCGAAGAAACCAGTACTCACAAGAAGTAAGCGGAGCCGGAAAAAAGATGATACATCTTCTGACAATGATGATTATGTACCAAAACGGCGATTAGTACTTGATGAAGGTGAGGTATCTGCGCATCAGGATTCAGACAGGGCACATACAGCGGTGGTACCCTCTAGAACAAGGACATCTACAAGACTAGCTCGAAGAAGAACAGTACAGGAGAGGTATGGTTTCTATGGAGTTTACGTGGTTGTCGTCCTAAATAACAAATTCATATGCCAAACCTGCTTAACTTGTGACTCAACTGGGAGATCAGTACATAGAAAATGCCAGATTGAAACATATCCTGCCACAGGTAAATTATCTCTGGTTCCCGGATTGTCATTCCCGGTTCACAGCGTTGTCAGGAGGAAAAACTCGTGTCACTGATTTCCCCTGTTTGCCACTTTTCTCTTATTCCCCCGATGCTAATGCAAAATCATGTGGAATCTTTTGATATTCTTGGAAGGGAATCAAGGATGATTTCCCTGCGTGCTTAGCGGAAATGTGCGCAGCCGCTGTCTTGCTAACCATAGCTGAGTTGCCCAGAAGTCCTTGAAGTCTAGCTCAGTTAATAAGATCGTGAGTTTTGACCTTACCAATGGTTGGCGTGCTTTTGTGTGGCCTGCAGGAATGACGCGGAGGAACCTGCTGCCGTTTCAAATCCGGAAGCGACTCAAAGTCTCGGGTTGGATGAAGACGTGCACCAACAAAAGAGCTCCAATTTGGGTCACAGCCCAGCTCTGGATGAGATGATCGGCACTTTACTGCCAAGCTACTTCACATCTCAACTGCCTTCCTCCAATTCAGCCGAAACGAGTTCTTTGCCTTCAAGATCAGATTCCCTACGTGTCGACACACAAGCTTCTCTCGACTCCGATTCTCGGCCTGAAACGCACCACCCAGATCCTCCTGGAGCGTCTGCAACGATGGATCCTTTCGATCGTTCAAATTACGAGACAGGGGGGGCGTCTACAGAGGAATTAACTACTGAGCGACAGTCTGGTAACAGCTGCTCAGCTTCCGAACCCGGTGAAAAGCCCAAAAGAAGTTACAAAGACTTGGTTAATCAAATGCTGTATTATAAGTAGCCTATTGTACATTATTCCCGACGTAGATAGATACGCTGGCGAACATTTCACTCGCTCATTTCTTCCTGTAATATACTCGAATAAGGTGGAGCAACGTTTTGCTCACTGAATGAACCAACCTTTAGCAATTCTGCCTCGATAGGAACACCTCAACCATGAGCAGGAATGAATACGGGAAAAAGGCCATACAGAGATTACAGTTTAGTGCATTGCAACAATCTTGAGTCTCACACAAAGTAAAAAAAACAGAGTAGATATACCTTTAAAATTTCTTAGTATGTGCAAGTCTCGATACTGTAACGTGAAAGGATGAGGATCCCAAGTTACAAATTGTCAAGAGACAGATAATGCATGTGAGTCTAGCTTCTTATAAACCCCAAATCTGACTTTCCTCTTCATTCACGAGTATCCCAGTGCAGGGCAACATCATGTATTTTCGTCTCTGACTCTTGCAAGCTGAATTTCATGACAAGGTTGTACTTGCATTACCACCCAAGTGCCATAATTGATTGTGCATTCCATTACAAATGTTTTCTCATATTATATTTTGCCCCCGACTTGTTTTTTAGTTGGGAACTTTCTTCTCAAAGAGCTTTCTGCATTGCTGAACAATGAAGTGTACCCACATGGAAACACCCTAAACCATCCCTGCAATGCAAACACCTAAGATCATCAATATAAGCAATTCAGTATAGTTGGAGGCACCTTTTCTAGGAAAAAAAGTATTTTTGTAGTATAAGCAATTGAAATCATGAATAATCCAAAAAAAATAGAATTTTTGGAGATGACATGTAATTTCTATAAATTTTCAAAGTGAAAGCTCTCTATAGGCCATTGAAATTGTCATATAGTTGGATTGAAAATTGAAATCTCAAAAAATTAGCAGCTAGCTAATCATCTTTTAAATGAAGGGACAATGTAATGATACTTTTGAGGGATACTTTAATGGAAGTCCAAGGACACTTCAACAAAATCTACTATGATTGAAAATTGTCCCTATATCCAATTGAAAATTGTCCCTATATCCATTCATGCATGATAGATTTCCCTTGAAATGTCATTAAACTTCCATTGAAGTATCCCTCAAAAGTATCATTAATCTATCCTCACTTAAAGTTAGTTAACTATTTATTTTTTGGTTTTGGTTTTGGTTTTAGATCCAACAATATATAAGCAATGTAATTTTTTTGGCTTTGGGACCATGAAAGAAGGTCCTAAATTTCATGGCTCTAATTTTTTTGGCTTTTGGACCATGAAAGAAAGTTTTGAGTTTCATGGCTCTTTCATTCTAGGGGTTTGAATTGATGGATGTCAACTTTTGAATATGTAATTTTTGCATGTACTTTCCCTGCATGATGGATGAAATGAGGTTTTCAAAACATTGTGGCAACATTGTGTATGGCCCATCATTCTAGTTTGGCATTTTTATCGCATTTGCCCTTTTTCTTTTCCTGCAAATTTGAAGCTACCCATTTTTTTTGAAGCCATCATTAGAATTTGGCATTTTTAATACATTCACCTTCTTTTTTCTATAGGCTTGAAGTTACCCATTTTTTTTTGGAGAAAATTAGACATTTAATTGCCTAAAATAACATTGTATCAAAAAGTATCATTGGTCTTAGAGAGCTATCATTTTGAAAATTCAAAGGCATTACATGTCATTTCCAAAATTCTAATTAAAAGAAAATTCATAATATTCAATTTTCAATTATACAAAAATGTTATTTCTAGAAAAAGGTAACTCCACCTATATTTAATTGCTTATATTGCTTATATTGAACAACTTTAGGTGTTTACACCATATTTGTTAATTGTTAGCCTCAATCAAACACTAGCCTTTTAAGAAGTTGCATCACACCTCAATTGTCCCAGAAGCATTGTTGACTAGTGTTGTACAAATGTCAAGCATTCTTTTTAAGCCTATGCTACGTTATAATCATCTTGGTGGATATTTTATGATACACTCAACTAACCAACCCATTTCTAACCAACCCCCATTACAAAACTATACTACACTCCACAACATGCATAATTGCAGACCACAATAGTTCAGTGGATGACTTCATTGTTGAAGTAGAAAAAATGAATGCACCTATTGGTCCAATAATCAGAGTTTTGGTGACTACCTTGGTTATGGGGGCCAGGTCCCTCCAATATGGGCTTAAACTTGACTTCCCGGGCTGGTACTGCCGGTTTATACAAATCCTCGAAAAAGAGTACAACGCTAACCTAATTCAGGGGATATCTGCCCAGAGGCCAAAAGTCTACTTAGTAACACCAACAGAAAGGAAAACACCCATCTCACTCTCACCACTTAGCCGCAACTACATTATTTCTCTGTTCAAGAAAATGAGAAATAGTTGGTTCGAAAACTGAAGTCTATACTGCAAAACTACTTGGGCACATTAGTCCATAAACTGAAGTCTGGCTGGCTGCAAGCCTGAATATTCCAGTATACAGTTACAGCGATGTGCGTCACCATACAGTCTGCAGTAAAGATCTGGCCTAGGAAAAATGTTTCAACGCACAACCTCAGCTTCTCCATAATTGAGCACTGAAGGCAATGAGAAAATGTAGATGCACAATCTATTTCAGAACAAAAGACACCTGCTGACATGTGCCCCAATGGAAATGACAAATTAGTATGTCCCTTAAGCAGGAGCAGCAGCAGCAGCAGGCTCCTGTGCTTCCTGAAGCTCCAAGTCAAAGTGGTATACACCTGTAACGAACAAAACCATAATCAGATAAATACGCTGGCTGTGACATCTCTGCTCTTGGTTGAATGAATAAATCAAACACAGTATCAAATACATATCTATCAGCACACAAACCCTCTTTGATATCATCATTGATATAAGATGCCAGTGAGGGTCGTCATCGCTCACTCTAGAAAATACAAGCAAAGAAAATTCACAAACTCCTAAAAGGGAATATGCGCAGAGTTTAAACTCGGAAAATGACGCAATCCAAACAGTGAAAGACATTAATATCTGTAAAGATTATCACTTAGAAGCTTACCATGTCCCTTGCCAACTCTACGTAGCTGAGCCACAAACTCGGAGACCTTCCTGATTGCTTCGACCTTTAATCACCAACAACACACGAGTCAAAAATGAACAAAACCATACCTTCAAAAATTGAAAAATTACATATACATGACCTCACTGTCAACAAGAAAGAGATATAAAGCTGGAAGCTACAATAACCCCAGCGTAATTTCTGTCCATATAGAGATACCTGTTCTGTGAGGAATTCTCCTTCAATAAAATCAGTCATTTGAGGATCATTTGCATCAGCAGCAACCTGCAAAATTCAGGTACAGGCCTTAGTTCCTCTAGAAATTGTGGGAGAATGGAAGATGCATACAGACTACCAATTGATCACTACGAGAACATCCTGAAATCTAACTATCTTGCAAGACGGTGAGAAATAAACTTAACCGATACCCCGACCGATACCTGTAAGAACATATATAGAGTACTCTACTTAACTTTAGGGGAAAAGAGTATACACATTCAAAGAACTTACAACACGAAATTTATTCTAACGCGTACCTGGTGCAACTGAAGAAGCTTCTCGTTAGTCAATTTCTCCAATGCAAGAGCCAACTCCATTGCTGAACAACACACCAGAGGGCGGTTAAGTATGAAGCTTCATAATGTGAAACTCATAAATTGGACTATGTAGAGAGAACCAATTGATGTATTATTCAGAAGGGATTCCCAGAAAGGTTACTGACCGTAAAGAGCGTCTCCCTTCTCCGGATGATCAAACTCCATGACAGGCATGACAATCGACTGCAACTTGACCCTTCCTCCCCGCTGATTCTGAAAGATGAACGAACCCCGAAATGTCCTATATTATTTGAAGTACCAAGACTACTATGTTTCACGGCAAAGCTTACACAATAGAGAAGGCGAACTGACGAATAGAGCACGCAATCAGTCATATGACTACCAATCCATTACTAATAGACTACGCAGTTAAAATTAAGAATAGATATCACAAATATGTAGGTTTACACAAAGTCTAGACTAGACGAGTCTTCGATGGTAATTCTATTGATGAGATCGAACCTGATATTTCATCAATTTTTCAGCATGTCCACGCTCCTCTTCGCTAGCATCTCTGAAGAACCTGCACCCAGTTTCAGAATATAATAGTTACTCCACTGCAGATTCTATTCGTTACCCTTAAAGAGCCCGCATCACTATGAGAATGACGATCAGACAGTTCCAAAACAACAACATTCTTTATAATGGATGAATTCTATTCATTCAACTGCCTTATGAAACCTGATAAAAATGTACTTTTCATTGGTGTTAATGGTCTGCAATGATTGTTGCACTTCTGAAACCTTTCTGACTAAAAGCTGTCAAAAGCACCATTTCTACTGTGCCCCGGAACGTCGGGGCTAATAGTAAACAAAGAAACCCAAAACAGTACAAACGACCTAAATAACGAAATTGCACAAGCTTACTCTGCAAGTCCTGGAAGTGCCACGTTGTCACGGTCGAAGTAGGCATACAAGGCATGATAGACATACGAAACATTGTACTCCACACTGCAGAACATAACCACGTTCAAAGACTTGTTAGTTACACACTTCGACAACCACTCTAACGTGAAACTGTTTCAGACACTACACTACACTATTTTTAACAGACCAAGAATCTGTGCGTACTCAAGCTCACTCCCGACCGAGAAGGAATATTCACCTTCCAAACCAGAGAACATCAATTTTCATCACACACAGTTCCTATCCACAAAGCTGAAATTTAAATGGCAGACTCGCGAAACAAAAAAGACCTTCATCCATTTTTCCTTACGCTCCCCTTGATATAAATCATCTTTCAAATAGAATACTTTGTACTACTAGCTAACATTCACTTAGTGAGAGCGAGAGCCACCGCTAACAAGCAGGCCACCGAGTGCAGAACCATTGACAAACTTCTCTTAATATCTACAGACTAACCAAATTCTAGAAAATGACACTCAGAAAATGATACTATCTAGAAAAATTTCTAGATACTCGACAGGCCTTTTTAAATCCTCTTCACACGAGACTACACGACGGTATCAAGAAACAGACGCTCTCCAACTTCAAGAAACACTATCCAAGAACACATGACACAGACAAGAGGCCAAACATAAAAAACTCGCAAGGATTCGTTTCATATCCACACAGACTAACCGACTTCAAGGAAAACAACACCTAGAAGTTCCAGACACGTTCTACAACATTTCACGTCTAATTCAAACGAAACAACACCGCGCTACCCGACCAATTCGAACAACAATACTGAAACACAACACTCTCCAACATCAAAGAATCAAAGAACACTTATCACTCAGAGGCCGTACTTAATCTGGTCATTAATGGCGGCCTCGCAAGAAGGCGCGAATCGCTGACGAGCCAACGACTCCAATTGCGGCGACGTCGAAACCTTCACCAGCTGATCATGCACCTCATTGAACGGCTCAAACACGACTCCCGTCACCGCCTTCGTCGACACATCGTTGCTCGACGCTCTCACGCCCACCACCGTCGCCGCCGCACCTCTCCATCCCCCGGTGCTTATCACCACACCTCGGCTGGCACTCAAACTCCCCGCAACTCCATTCCGGCTCGCGGCCAACGAAGCCGAGCTCACGGAAGTTCCCGCCGCAGCTACTTGCACCATCGCCATAATGCTCCTCCGTTCTCTCTCTCTCTCTCTCCTTCCAAAGCCCGTCCAACTAACAAATCCCGAGCACACTAACAAATCCCTTGCAAACTAATTACAAAGCCTTTGCAAACTAAACAACTTCACGTCCTCGAAACTCGCAGCAACCTTTACAATGGCACCAACAACAAGATCCCAGAAGTTGAGATAACTCTACACAAGTGGGTGCAGAAGACGATAAAAGGATATGTGATGCCTCCGTCGCGGGAGGAGGGAATTTGGACGGACGGACGGAAGGGCGGCGTAAGCGGAGCTTCTGAGTGGATGAGACAAGAGACTGTCAGCGCAGGACACGTGGCGCCGCCTCGACTCTCCGTTACTATTTAAAAAAGAGGTTGGAGTCGTGCCCACCACATGCCAGCCTAGACTCTAGACGAAAGGGAAAAAGATATTATTGTACTTCTTTTTCTTTTCTTAATCAAGACCAATTCTGTTCATACACTAATTGTGTGGGGTCGGACGGAGTCGTCCTTTTTGGAAGCTTCGTCGAATCGTCTGGGCTTTTGAGGAACATTCTCGAACTTGCTTGAACCTAACCCCGAAAGGAGGTGTAAGTATAGAGCAATGTCCGAGGAGGAGGGCATTTTGGGAAAAAAAAAAAAGGGTCGATGAAGGGTGGAGCCCAATCAGGAGGTGCTTTGATTTCCCAAAATGCACAATGACGAGAGGCATTGGTCAACGTAAACTATTGTTAGGAAATTGCAATTGGATGAAGAATGAGTGGGAGACAAAAATTGTGGATGAAGAATTCGTAATCCACGATTATATGTGGAAACCTGCGTAATCATGGGATTGCACCAAATAACCTGACCACAAAATGAGTGGGAGGTTTGTTATTGTTGGTTTACATTAGAAACACTAGTTGTCAACCATGCCCAATACCCAACCTGTATGGTGCTCTATTTCCAACCTTACACCGGAACTCAAGCTTGGAATGGGTTTTTCTTGTCCTTTTCAAGGTTGGAACTATGAGGTCATGAAACATGTCCCAAAATAATGAGCAAGAAATTAGGAAGTGATGAGCCAAAAAATAGTTCTTCAATGATTGGAATTTGAATACTTTAAACATTGACTATGGGTCAAAAGTACTTTTTGGCTTCTAAAATTCATAGTAACTTTAATTTCGGAAATAAAAATTTTGAGAAATTAAGCATCTCCATATTTCCTATCTTCCTACATGGGAAAATTTCCACAACCTCATACTCTTCACCATCTGCTCGAAAATTGCCTAAATGATCCACTACCAGTGCTTCTATCTTACTTTAAAAAATGGGCCAAAACTTGCCAAGAACTTGAGCAATTTGTTTACTTATTTTTTTTGTTGAGGTCAAATAGAATGAGCACTTCAAAGATTATTTGATTGCACAATTTTATACATAGTTAAATTTGAGGTCTTATTTGGGTCAATGGAAATAGGTAAGGCAACGCACTTTGAAGGAGCTCTACTAGGACCATACTTTAAACACCCTTGTTTCTTATAGTAAAAGAGCTTTTCCAAAATTTCATTCTAAATTTTGATGGATTAAAATCTTTCCTATAACATTCTTGAGTAAGAATAGTTTATAGTGAGGACCTTGCCTCAAAGGCAAGGGCGGGAGCCCGAGCCTAAAAGGTGGGGTATTCACGTCAAGAGAGGCCTACATGTGAGGGCCTCCCACTTCATTAAGCGCACCAATTATAGTGCATAGCACTAGTTATAGTATCATGCACTATTACTAGTGCTAGGCACTAGTATTGGTTTGTTATGCCTAGTAATTGAAGAGATTTCCTAAAGGGACCTTCATGGATAGTGCTCTACAAGTACAATATTTTGACTACAATTTCGTTGTAGAACAAATATTCATATTATTGATATTAGAGCACATATGGCATGATTTACATTCAAAATTGCAAAAAAAATGGAAGGTGTGGAAAAAAAGGTAATGTGGCCTATTGTTTAAAAATATTATGCCTCTATAAACTAGGAAATTTCTACCATTTGTACTAGCATATCATTTATTGTTGCCATAGTATAATAAAATAAAATAAAATAAATATTTTTTATTTTTTAATTCATAATATTTTTTAATTCATAATATTTTTTAATTCAATATATTTTCTTCCATGAGTCCATGAAGCCCATTCAGCTTTCCTCGCTAAAGGCTTTTCCACAATACCAAAAATGTGACCAGAACCCTAACAAACAAAAAATTAAAAATAAAATAAACAAATAGCCTAACTTAAGATATGGATCTTGGCTGAGGGTTTTTTCTTGCAAGCATGTTGTAAAAGGTTTATATAATAGGATAAATTTGACATAAATAGTGGTTTATTAAGAAAAAATGCTAATGAAGAAGACCATGCCTAAATAAAAAACAACAAGGAAAATGTGTAATTTACCTCCTAAAATATTTGATAAGGAAGGACTTACTAGGCACTCATTATTTGCAAGCATGATGTGATGAAGGTGGATGACAATTATTAGGAGTAAAAACGTTTGATGGATAAATATATATGGTAGCTTCCCAATTCCTAAGGCAACTTTTTGCTTAATAATTAATTAAAGTGCAAAAGATAATTAGGCAAAGTATAAAATAATACATATTTAAATTGGTCAATTTTATAATATAATTTTTTTTTAAAATTTACATGCCATTATAAATTTAGAAGTGACTTCTTTGGCCACCACTTAAAATCTTTACATGAATAGCGGAAAAGATTGAATGTGTTCATTTTTATCATATAAATAATACAAGGGACACCATAGATTATTGCAACCATACATATTTTAGAAAATATTCTAGATTCTCCAAAACAAGAAATGAAAATTTGAACTCCTTGAAAGCCAAAATTTATAAATCAAACAATAAATGAATACAAACATATTCTAATTAAGTTTACAAGTATCAATCTTGGTTATTCATCCATCTATTTTATTGTTGTAGATTCTTGAGTTCATTAAGACTTCACTATACAAATATATTCTATACAACAAAGTATACAAGAATAATTCACCCCCAAAAGTACTTCTCTAATTCAAAAATGAACCCTCAAAATCAATTTGAACAAATGACTTATATAAAAATCTTAATATTATCATAATTAAAAATTAAGATATTGAACTTAGAGAAAAAAAAATCCTTATAAACAATAGAATTAATTATTCTAATTGCAATCAAGCATAGAAGGAATTTTCAATTTTTGGTTTAAATTTTCATCTATAAATATTGGTTAATGTATTAATAATCCCAACTATAAAAATATGATCTACGGATATGTATTTATTGATAAATATGATCTTTGGGGTTATTTTTTCCATTCTCACAATCAATAATCCATCATTTGGTACCACAAAAGGTATGATTCTCACCGTTTTTTTTCCACAATCAATGTTTGTATTTCATATAATACAATGGAAAGAGATTTTTATACTCTAAGTGTAAAGTGTACTATAATGTAAGCCTAGGATCATAAGTCCAAGAGCTTAGAGTCTAGACACCTATATTACAAATGTATATATTATAAACACCTTCCATGATTATACTATAACCATATTATAGATACCTAAATATCAAGAAATATTCCCTTTGTCTCAAAATGATCTTTCTATTTGACTAAATGTTTTAGATTAAGGTAAAAGAAATTATTTTTTAATTCTGTTTTGAATTAGAAATAAAAGTGGATGTTCTTCTATATCCTCCCAATTTGAGCTTTGAATTCATTTTCAAATTGAAGTTATAGAGATTTGAAATGTGGGTTTTGGAGGCCTTTTGGGAGGAGCACCATTGGCCAATCAACTAAACATTTTGCATGTTGTTTGTCATTCTTTTTTCTCTTCCTGTAGTATGAGCTGTAATTTCCGTGTTGCCATTACACCGTAAGTGCATGCACAAAAATAACCACTACTTATTGCATTGATTATTGGACCTATATACTATTGACCAATTCACCTAGAAAATGAACTATCTTCAAAAATAGATGAGCATCTTTGATGTTGGGCCCGCGCTATTGCATCTAGTAACTCAAAAACTTCAGCTTAAGTGGATCCCTCCTTGTTGAATCAAGTGTAGAGTAGCCTCAATTGGAACTTGACCAATACTCTGGTTAGTAACACGTTGCTAAATCTATAAATCAATGATCCCCAAAATTCTTTGAGCAGTCTAGTATTGGTGTACCATTGTATAAACTATTGAAATTGGGTCCTCAACTAGAAGTGACCACAATGCCAAAAGCTTCATTGGAGTCTAGGACATGGTCTTCTTCTATCTTCTTTTGTAGCTCTAGCTACATGTGGAACTATCTAGAATTGCTTTCAATTCCATGGAACAAGTTCAAAAATTGCATGACATTTTGGATTTGTGCAAGTTCTAAATGTGTAATTCATCGACACAACTTGAAATATACATTGATGAAACACTATTTAACTCAATGAAGAATCCAACAACAAGTACAAATGAGCAACTAGCCAATACTAAAGGTATGGATTTGGGAGTGTTACTATGCAACCTTTAGTTGTTTTATGAGTTCAAGTTCTTATTCCAAGTTGAATCTTGTTTTTTCAAGTATTCAAATGAAGTATTACACTATCAAAGAGAAACGTGTCAGTTTGTCGATACTTTCTATGATGATTTTTTTTTCTAGTCGTCTAATCATGCATCCTCACATTTTGAAAATTACATTGGATGTGCAGATTAGAGATTTTCATCACTCAGTTTGAAAAGACAAGATTCTTCCTCAAAAGTATTAAAATGGCCTCCACACTCATGGAGAATTAATATTGTTGTTTGTGTATAGAACTTTCACCTTGAGCTTGAAAGCTTTGCCCCTTTGCAGTCTTTTAATCAATTCATCCATGTACTCGACTGTAGTGTATACTTTGTGAACTTGTCTTTATGAAAAAACATGAGTTGCTCCATATTAGTTACTCTATATGTGTTAGAAATGAAATGAGTGCTAAAATCATTGTCTAGAAGGGGATTTGGTTACTGAAAATCGAGTGACAAAAATTAAGAGAGTGGAGGATTGTTCATTTGTTACATTGTTTTTTAGGTGAAGGAAATAAATTATGGGTGTCACAGGAGGACTAAGCAATTGTCTAAGAGTTTTTGTATTTTTTAAATTGATTCAATAAATTGGGTACCCCAAAACCACCACTTCCAGCCATTGTACTTATTTACTATTATTAGATTGGTCAAATTTCATCCTTTCTTGTTGATAAGTGAAAGGAAGTTCCAATGCACCAAAGAACATAGCATTTTGGTACCGTTAGCAAAAGTTATGAAGGGTCAAAGTTTTTTTGATAGATGTCCTATAATTATTCCTTCCTAACTAATTTTGGAGATGTACATAAAGTGATGATGGAGTATTTGTTACTCAAACAGTTTAGAAGTTCTTGGTCCATTGCATTTGTGAAGAAACATAACATATATATTTTTTTACTCTGTATAATAAATTCTATTTTTTCTCTTACCATCTCAAAAATTTCAAAGCCATTTATCTAAAGAGCCCGTGTCATAAGAAGATGTGACAAATTCCATCACCAACTTGCGGCCTCTATTAGAAAAGCTCAACAGCTAACAAAGGAGACTATGCATTGACCATTAGTAATACTTCCCCATTTATAGAATCCTTGAAGGCAAACCTGGTTGTGCTCTATATTGTACACCATAGAGTTTTCTAAATTAAGAGATTTTTTTTCCTTTTTTTTCAAACAATAGAATACCATTGTAAAAAAAAGAGTTCATTAGGTATTGTCCTATCAACTTGACTAAAAGGAGGGAGTATAGTAGTGTCAGGTTATGATAATTGCAACAAAGTGGTGAGAGGAGTGATGTGAGTTTTTATGTAGACAAAAAGATTTATTAGAAATTAGTATTTTTGGAAAAAAGGAACCTATTAAGGGCCCCTTATTAGAAAAAAGTATAAATAAAGTTAGTTGTAAAGTTAAAACACTTGTAGTAGTGTAAATAGGGATATTTGCATAGGATGAAATAAATAAATAAACTTGGATGAATGGGGTGTGACCTTGAACATACCTTTTCATAAGAGGTGTGACCAACCACTCTCCCCATTATAAATTGAAATTTTTTATTCAGTTCTATGTCAACTCATTGTAAGTTTTTCTTATAATTTTAATATATATATATTTATATTCTGTTATTCTTGTGTATTCTAGGAAACATTAGTTTTATGTTTTTGTGGTAATCGTTTGGTGAAGAAATCTTTTTTTTTTTTTTCCTAAAGTTGTGAATTGCAACTTTTATTTTGACAAAGTGTTCGGCAAACAGAGTTTCGGTGAGGTCTGGAGATTTCTTTGCTGTCAACCTGATCAGAACTTCGGAAAGCCAGAGAGTGAGAGATTCCAAAGCTTCAGCAATTGTCATTGCCAGTAGTCTGAGATCGTCACAACATTCCTGCAGTTTGAGCGGACATTGCGAGAGAGAGAAGAGAACTAGAACAGAGCTTCGATTGAATTTGGTTTTGAGTTTTTGAATATTTGAGCGATTTCATGGGTGTCCAATTTGAAGGATACATTTGAATTCGCGTGAGAAGAAAACAACTCGATCGGGAGGTGGAGGAGTGCTGGGGAAAGACGAAAGGATCGGAATTTCCAAAATTTCTTATCAATTGAAATTTCTTGTGGTGCTTCAAACCCCAGTACGCTACAACGTCTCAAAACTAGACCAGCAATCAAAGGAAACCTTAAATCAAATTCGTGCATTACTGATGTGAATTGCAGATTGGAAGAGAAGAAGAACCGGCTGAAGTAAGAAAATTCGACACAGTACCAATGTTGAAATTCTGGATGGATTGTTTGTATTTGATTGCTGGGAAGGTTTTGAATCATTTGCGTGAAGGAGATTTTTTGTGAAATTTTAGTAAAGCATTGAAAGAATCTTTTAATTTTCAAAAATTTACAATCGAGAAATGCTGGCAGGTCACAACAAGGAAATTAGGGATTTGGCGTGGTGACAAGGTATTCAACCCGCGGTTTTAGGGCAATAGCTCGGGCTTAGGTTCAGGTCTTCAAGCTTGGTCTTAGAACCCTTGGCTATTCCTTAATAAATTTAAGTGTTTGGTATTAAGTTCTATAAATTTAGACAACGGATCATTGGTTTGAATGTTGTGTGTGTGGAAGTAGGATTTAACCAATGCTTGTGAGATTGGACAATTTGACTTGAACATTTGACCCAAAAATACGGGAAAAAATCTAAAGGACAAAGACAAAATTTAGGTATAACCTAGACTATTTGACTTCCTTGTAGAATACTAGGTAGGATTGAGACTTCATACATTGTGTCTTATACATAGGTAATGGATTGACAACAAAATTCACAATCTTAGGAATAGGAGTGTTAGAAAGCTATAAGTCTAAACACTAAAAGAAAAATGTGTCCAACACAACCGGCTACTATGCAACTAGTGTCCTATACAATTATCCTGCAACTATAAGACCTATTAGTACCAAATCTAATGTAATTGCTTTATGTTGTTGTTTTACTCCATTGATACATTATTTTAGTTGCAAAGAAGTCAATCTATAGTTACAAAAAACGATTAGGAAGCAACTAGGAAAAGATTGCAATTGTAAAATGACCATAGTTGTTTCCTGGTTGTTTCCTAGTCGTTTCTAGGTTGCTTTCTAGTTATACACTAGTTGTTTCTTAGTCGTTTCTTAATCGTTTCTTACAGTACTAAAAAATTCAACTTTTTTATTGATTTGGTTGCATAGATTTTATTCACTTTTCTATCGATTAGGAAAGTAATTTGTTGATTTGGATAGAAATCAATAGAAAAGTTAACCAAACAAATGCGACCAAGTCAACCAAAAAACTGAGTTTAGGGTCGTGAAGCTAGTTGTTTTCTAGTCGCTTTTAAGTCATACACTAGTTGTTTCTTAATTGTTTTCTAGTTATTTCCTAGTTGTTTTCAAAGTTCATTCTCATTTGTCTTATATCAATTGTTCAATATCAATTGTTCAATATCAATTGTAAAGAGTACCATTAGGTTGAACATATAAAATATGCAATGAATTTTGTTGATTTAATTTTAAGATTTTTATAATTTCTAATTTCTATGATTTCTAGATTTCTATAGAGTATAGATTTCTACAATCTATAAGAATAAAAAATATTTAAAATCTATAAAATTGTAAGGTTTCTAAATCAATGAAATCTATTAAATACCAATATATGAATTTTTGAAATCCAAGAAGAAGGTAGATCTGAAATTTTAAAATCTAAAAAAATTTAAATTTGAAATTCTAAAATCTAGAAAAAGGTAGATCTGAAATTTTAAAATCTAAAAAAAGGTAGTTTTAAAATTTTGCAATCTACAAATCATTGAGATTAATAATTTAAAATCTAAAAATATGCAAGTTGCAAATAAGTTGCAGATGAGTCACAAACGAGGCATGACTTTTACAATTGATATACCTTTTTCCAAGATCTTAGGGTGTCCACTGCGATTAGAGGTCTTCAAATTATCACTAGTCACAAACTAATCATAAATGTCCTATACAATTGAAAAACCAGTTGCATAGTATAGTTGCAAAAGCCTTCATTTTCTTCTAGTGAAAATAAATAAATAAATTTGATTATATAAAATACAATTCTATTTAAAAAGTAACATTAGTCACATAAACAATAGATTAAATAAACCTTTCCTTGTAAGAACCCCTATATTTGTGTTTTCTTAGGTTTTGGGAAGTTAAGCAAAATCCTAGATTACAACCGTTGAAGGATAAACAACTCTTGAAAGAGATGTTCTGACTTCATTTACTCCATACAATCTATGTTTCATTGCTCATTTTTTATTCACATATTGAACCTCAAGGCAAAGCTTCATTCTTAACCCCTAAAGGACCATTGTCCCTTCGGGGGACAAATTGGATTTCGGGCAGGTACCTACGGGCTGAAATTTTGTCATGATTTTTTGAAACTTTTTTTGAAGATAGAAAAACTAATGAGCTTTGTGGGAATATAATTTTTTTCACATTTGGTGCCCGGAAACAAAAGTTATGACCAAATAAGCTCAAAGTAGGGGACGGGGGGCAGTCCGAGCAGCAAAAAAGAATTTGCAAAATTTTGAATTTTTCTTTTTTGGATTTTTTTTCTTGTATATTATATTTTTGTCTGCATGGGAAGCTTTGATTCATTCCATTTGGACTTATTATGAGAAAGTTATGGACAATCTTGTTTATTGGGCAGTTAGAGCATCTTCCTGAAAAAATAACTTATAGAATTCATTTCTGAATGCAATTTTTACAATTTTTCTAAAAAAAATTTTTTACATGATTTTGTTTGCTTGCTAGAACAATCTCACCATTGGAATTAGTGCATTTTAATTCCATCTTAAAGATATTAATAATTTAGATTTTCCTTCATTCTCATACCTACTTCTACTTAACAATTTTTTTAAGCATGAAAATTAATCTTTTTCATAAAATTTTATTTTTTTCTAGATTCTCAACTCAATTTCCCACAATAAGGATTTAAAGCTCAAAACTCTGTAGTGCAAAAAATTTAAGTTAAAAAAGTTCAAAGTCAAATAATCTAGTCCCGCAAGGTGCTGAAAATATTGTTTTTTTCACTTTAAACGCAAATATCTTTTAATCTATGTGGTCAAAATTTCTGAAATTTTTTCCACACATTTCTATACTAGTAAGGTATAAGATCCTACGGTTGTATGTGCAAAAAAAATAGTTTTCAAATTTTTTTACTCTTTGCTACAGAAATGGCAGTTTTGAGTGTTTTTTGGCAGAAATAAGGCCTTGGTCCTTTAGGGGTTAAGGTAATTTCACTTTAGCATATGGATGGAGGGGAATTGCAACCTAGAGTTGTTTAGCTAGTCATAAAGTCAAATATGATTCAAGCACAACATTGATCATATCATGAATTTTTATTGACTCAAAGTACCAACTAAACTTTGAAGAAAGGATTGATTACAACTATGGCACATCAATTTGGGTTTAGCACTTGAACGATTAACAGTGTTTGGGCAAGGGGTCAAGCATTCTTTCTCAATAGAAATGACTTTGCAAATATTTCTTCTTGTATTCAAGGAAAATTGGGACAAAAGAGGAAGGAGATCAATGTATCCACAATTAAAGATATTTTATTGAGGCAATGAGAAAACATTCGATCTTTGGCATTTGCTATGAATGTCTCCAAATCAATGTTGCATTGACATATAAAAGAAGGGAAACTCTATTGCCATTCAAGTGCATTATAATCCTTCTTCACTAAAGCAAATAAAAAATCCTGGTTTCAGTATACATTGTTCATGATTGAACCATCATCCTTGAAAGCGGAGTTGCCAACATTCAAGGATTCATTTGATCATGTTCATATTGATGAGAAATGGTTTTATCTCATCGAGTGTTATTTCAATATAGTACCACCCCAAGCTTGTAGAATTGATAGTTTATTTTGTAGTATAGAAAGTAAATGGTTTGATCACTAAGGATTTATAAGAATAAATATTTAATTTAACAAGACCAAATTGTATACAAAAACTCTACAATTTAACAATTTATCTCACTATGCTCTACCTGAGAGCTTTCTAATGAGAGTCAACTTGCCTATAAACTAATTAAAAAAAAACAAGTTTGAATTGAAAAGCCACTGTTCATCTTCTCACTTCTTTCAATCTTCAATAATTCAAACCGTTCAATATCTATTTGTTCTTTTAATTATATATTAGTAATTAGCTCAATTTGTCTTAATGTAATGGAAACAAGTTGTAAATTTGACCTCATTCCCACTGGGTAGCCAAATAGACTTAGAATTAGAAAATTAAATTGTCTACACCAAAGAAAGTGGTAACTTCTATTTAGTGCCCAATGAAGAAAAGCCAAACATACTACTAAAAGTAAGCACTTCATTCTAAAGGTGATGTTCTTTGTCGCCATTGTGCACCCTTTTAACAAATAGTTTCTTCAATGGTAGATTGGAATATATCCTCTCATATTTCAAGAATGTGCCAAACAATTTAGCAAAATCATCTAGTGGGTACAATGGAGACAAAGCCAATTGTAGCAATCACAAAGGAGGTTACCAAATAGATTTTGATAGAGAAGGTGTTCCAAACATTAGGTCGGATTGGCCACAAAACTCGAAACTAGGACCAATTGAAGTATTTGTTCAACAAGATAATACAAAACCACATCCAAGTCCAAATGATCCAATTTTGATTGAAGAGGGCGATAAAGATAGAGTTAAAATTTGTTTGGTGTGCCAACCATCAAATAGTCCAAATACAAATGTATTGGACCTAAGATTTTTTTTATTCATTCAATCATTACAGCATCAAAAGGCACCTAATATGATTGATAAGCTACTCAATGCAGTAGTCACCTCATTCAATGAGATGGCCAAGGAAAAATTGAATGACGTCTTTCTTTCTCTTTAGAACTGCTTCATCAGTGTAATGAAAGTTTGTAGAGGCAACAACTACAAGCCCTCACATGGACAAAGGAAGATTAGCAAGATTAAGCCGTCTTCCTATAAATCTAGAATGTCTTGTTGACATATTACAAGGGGCCCTAGATGCTATTTGCGACATATAGATTGTTGAAGAAAAAAAATTATGGCACAATAAGTTGGAATTTTAGTTTGGAAGGCAAAGAGAAAAAAATCAAACACTTGAAATAATTTAAATTTATTTTTTATTTTTTACAAAATGTAATTTTTTATATATGGAAATCTTTGGTTTATTCCATTTGGATTCATAATGTGAATTTTGTGGACAATCTTTTTTGGAGGGCAACCAAAACATCTTCTTGAAAAAAAACCTTATAGAATTCATTTTTGATTTCAATTTCTACAATTATAAAAAAAAACTCACGAGGTTAAAATGTTTTTCTAGAATAATCTCATCATTAATATTAATATGTTGATTCTATGTTAGGGATACTAACAATGTAATTATCCTTTCTTTTTTAAACCAATTTTTATGTAAGAATTTCTTAATGAGTGTGAATGAAGTATACGATTAGCTTTATCTTAGATGTTGAACTCAATTCTTGAACATAAAAAATAGAAATTCAAAATTAGTAGTGGAGAAATTTGAAGTCCCAAAATCTAGATAGGCAAGGTTCTAAAAACATTCCTTCACTTTAAATGCAAATATTTTGCAATGTATCCAATGAATGTTTTTAAATTTTCTTCCTCGCATTTTTTTAGTACTATAATTGCAAAATTTGTGGTCAAGTATAAAAAGAAGATAATCATTAAATCTTTTTGGCTGTTTGCAATAGAAATGGTAGTGGGTTTTGAAGGAAGAAAGGCCTTGCAACCTTGTGACTTGTGAGGCAGTAACTGCCTCTTTTGAGCTCATTGTAATAAATTGCACAATGGGCTCAAAAGTTCATTAACTATTTATTTGTGTTTTCCTTTAGTTCAAAAGGAAAAAGAATTTAGTTTTAACACCTCCCCTTGTTAACCCCCCCATCCCCTAATATATTTTTAAAGATCCTTACTTTCCTACCCCTCATATATTTTTTTATATGCAATAAGGGCTACATTCTATACGGGATATATATGAGTGCAATATCCGTACTTTGTATACAAGTTATTACATATTTCATATCTGTATGTAGCCATATTTTGTATAGCTTTCATATTTTTGTAATCATATTTGTATCAATATCCATATCAATATTTGTATCAATATCTTCATATTTATATCAATATTTGTATCAATATCTTCATATTTATATCAATATTCATATTATCTTTGTATTTGTATTCATATCATATCCAAATCTTGATCTCAATCAACAATAGGGGATTTTTAAAGATTGACAGTAGGAGAGAAAGGGGCCATTTTTTCTTAAATAGAGTCAAAGGTGAGGGTTTCTTTTTATGGGGGAGGGGGGCATCAATGTTGGGGGAACAATTGTATTGCCTCTTTTTAGTACATTGTGGAACAACTCTCAAAATCCTAAAGTCCTTGTAGGAGACTTCTGAGATTTTTATTAGGCTTCTATCACCTCAATTTCTAACATGATTTTCTTAAACATTTAAAAAAATATATGAAATCAAATTAACTTTTTGAGAATATAAGTTTTATTTCAATATATGCTTGTAAGCAAAAGTTAAGCCACCCTAAATCCAAGAAGCAATTTAAGGGAAGGCCTCTAAAAATTAAAAAAGCATAAAATTCTAAAATTCTAAATTTTTTCTCAAATTATATTTTGTCTACAAGTAATATTTTGATTCATTCTATTTGGACTAGTGATGAGAATTTGTGGCCAATTTTTATTTCTTAGCAATGTAAGCATCTTTTAAAAAAAAATTATGGAATTGATTTTTGAATCCAATTTTTATAATTATACAAAAATAATTTTTGGAGAGGATAAGGTTTTTTAGGTAGATTAGTCTTGTTATTGGGATTATTGTGTTTCAATTCCATCTTAGAGCTATTAATAATTTATTTTTTTGCTCAAAATTGTACTAACTTCTATTTAAATTTTTTTTAATCCCTACATGCTTGAGGCTCCAAATTCTGGTGTTGACAATACTTTGAAGTCAAGTAAAATATACTAAAAAACTATTTTTAGTAGCTTATACCTTTGAAAAATTCTTTATAAAGTTTAGTTTTAGCATCAAAAATATAATTTTTAAAATGAATGATTAGGATTTTTCTATTTAAGATTTTAAGCAAGGTTGTCCATTTTCTAGGGCTTTAGGAAATGAGCCTTGAATACACTAGATCTTGGAGAAACTATCACATTAGAATTCTTTTACCAAAATTGTTGAGTAGATTATAAAAGTTGTAAATAGATTGGGTTTATGCATGTTATACCTTATGACTTCATATTTTTTTGGTGATCAATTTTTTAGATTTGACTTTTGAAAAGAGGATTGAAAGATTTCAAATCACTTTCATAGTTATAACATCCTCGTGATCAAACATTATAATCTTTCAATCCATGAATGATATTTTTTCCCATGTGATCTCTAACATGTCTAGTTTAAATTTGTACAATTACAATTTAAAGAAAATTAGTGGACTCTGTCAAAATGATGACTATCTATTCAATTTAAAGCAAATTTTGAGAAGCTCAAAAAAGGCCTAGGGCACGTAGGGTTTAAAGAATGAAAAGCAAGTGCATTTTTTTAGAAAAAATTCTCCAACTTTCAAGTAATTTCTTGAACATGAAAAACTAGAAAATCAAAATTAGTAATGCAAAAATTGTAAGTGAAGAAGAGTAGAAGCAAAAAAAGTAGTTCAATAAGATACAAAAAAATTATTTTCTATTTTTTAAATACGAATATCTTACAATGTAGATAGTCAAAGTTTTTGAAATCTCTTGAACACCTTTCTCAAATTGTGTAGTGCAAGATTCTATAGTTAAATAGGGAAAACAAACAAATTTTAGTTTTTGGTCTACAATAGAAATAGCAATATTGAGTGTATTTAGATGAAAAATGGTCCTTGGGACTTTGAACACACATTTTATCCCATCCTACAATTTTAGATAGAGTCATCCAAATATACCATAGCACTATTGCACAAAGGTTAGGTTTGTCCATTGTTGTGAGTGAGACTTTCTTTGTTGAAGGTAGCAAACTTTGTTAAAATTAGGTCATTTATTGATTGGACTACATCGACGAATTCAATGGAAAAAATCATCTAGGGTCTTTTAGTTTTTTAAGAATTGTTAATGAGGTTCACATTTCAAATTATCTACAAATGTATAATGCAGAAGCCATTTGGTGGATTTATGGTCCTTTAGGGGTTAACCAACTTTTTTAGACTAGGTGGTTTGCATCTTAATTAAGTACTTCTATTGATGTACAATAAAACTAACTTCACTACATTGAAAAGTAGTCCAATATCTTGAAAGGAAATTGTAAATCATATAAGTGATATTGTAAGTAGATTTTCCAACTCAAAAAGATTCAAAAACATTGTGGGTGTGTTTTGGCATCTTGGTTTCTTGGTTTTAGTGCATGAGAGGGCTCCTCAAAATATTTAAGACAAAGCAAGAGCTCTAGGCCACAAGAGCAAATAAAATGTTTTTTGGTATATATAAATAGTAAAATAAATGAAAAATTTCTTATAGTATACCTCAAAATGATTAGAACAACATGGCAAAAAAATATATATAAAACCTTCCAAATTTGAATTTAAAATTTTTTAAAATAATGTAAAACAATAATGAAAGGAACTCACCAATGACTTTGTAGAAAACCATTTTGTTATCAAACTTACATTCTTATGTACATCCACACATGAATGAACTTTGAAGGTACCCAATGTAAAACTACAATACGGATTGTTGTATTAGCGATGACATGTGGAAGTCATTGCTACACCTTTTCCAAAGTCTGAAAATTCCAAAATTTATATCGATGTAACTTCATTATAACTATTTTGTATTGTGCCACTGTCACAACCAAAATAGAAGTAAAAATAAATTCTTGGTATGAATAGGAAGTTTTATGCACAAAGGAGTATGAGGGCTTTGTTTTGTAGTGTTTGGACAAGCAATGTAAAAATTACTCCATATGATTTTTCCAAAATAAAATATAATTTAATTATTTCTTTAATTTAAAATAATCTATAGCTGTCACAATGTACAAATGCCATGGAACTAGTACCAATAGAAAGTTTTATGTACAAAAGATCGCAAGGCTTTGCTTCATGGCATTTCAAATTGTGATAAATTTTTTTTATGATTTTCTAAAATAAAAGATAATTTTATTCAATTTTCTCATTTATGAAAATTTTGAAATTCAATAACTTTTACACTATAGGTCCTAATGCCATGAAGCAAAGTCTGTACATCCTTCAATGTGGAGAACTTTCTAATGTTCCTAAGAATGCAGCCATAGGGAACTAATGGTTTTTTAGATCTTTGTATATCAAACAAATAAAACAAACGAAATAAATAAAGCAAAAAAACAAACAATCTAATTTAAGGTATAGATGTATTATAGTGCTGAACTTACTTCTAGACATTTGTTCTCAAATCACAAATCTCCTAAACATCAAAGCATAGGGGTGGTTTTATAAACACCTACAACTAATAAAGAATACCTTAGAAATTCCTAATTTATTCATACATTTTTCAAAAAACATATGAAGTACAAAGTAAAAATATCATAAGAGAATCCAATATCCCTACCAAGAAGACCTAATTGAAATGAAGACAATTTACTACAGAGTAATACGAACCGTGCTCAAATGCTAATTAATGTAGTAATTTTTGGATGTATTTACAGTCACTATTATCTAAAAATTCATTTAAATTTTCCTTGGTAGCAATGACAATGCACATCTTAAAATACAAGAAAGTCTAACAAATTATAATTTTTGTCATCTATCCATCTTTTTTATTTTTCATCCATGATGTATTAAAAAATTAACTATTGTCATTGAAACTGCATATTGTATGTAAATTTTTATTGAAGTTAGTTAATTTTAGAATATATCATATATGAAAAAAATTGGATGTAAAAATAAGAAAAAAAATTAGATGAATTTTTCAAAAAATAGGTAAGACTTCCGCATGCAATTGATCTAATTAAATTTTATTATTCTTGACCATGTTTTCAAAGTAATTCTTCTTCTTTATCTTCCTATGTTTAAAATTTGTTTGATCCTTGATACCAATCATAAAAAATGACAGCTATTGGTTCAATAATTAGAGTATTTTGGTGGATACATTGGTCATGGAAGGCCACATCCTTTAAGGATTATCTAAGGAACAATGATGTGGATTGAAAGTATCCAATTGGTGACTTTTGAGGTTTTCATATCTTGCAAAACTTTAATTTTTTTGGCCTCACATATGATTACATTCCATATGGAGGCATCTAGATTGGTGGAAAGCCTTTCTTCGGCCCATTGAATGCGTTTGTGTTTTTACACATGAAAATAATTGCACATGAAAAGATTTCAAAATACAACGAACCAACCACTCGCACTCTACTCTGTATTTTTTTTCTTTTTAACACAAATGAAACGGAATTTCATTGCAAAGTAGTATTGCATACAATAGGTGGCTTGGAGGGGCAGTATCATCACCCAACAAACAAGCAAGAGAACCGCATTGGTATTTCCTAGTAATTGCTAGACCTACAATTTCCGACAAGAAGTCTAAACTCATTACCTTCCAGAGTCCCAATTGAAGTTGTTGTGGAGCTTCCATTCCTGAAATTACTCCCTACTGTTTGATTCTTTGGGGCCAACTACAATTTGTTGTTATGATGGTTGTATTGACTAAAATTGTTCATTCTAGAGGAACAATTCATTTTGTGGGCTATTTGTCCTAGTTAGAGTAAAAAAATCATTTTAGGACAAGAAATCAAGGCCAACTAGGAGATCATTTTGGTATGGAGGGATTAATAATCTTAATTTATATCACAATATAAAATCATTTGTCTCGAATAATATCATATCCTGAGTTATAAAACTTGGAAGGATATGATTCAAGTATGCCTGCTTTAAGGCCAGAGTTTAGATGGTCATTGCAAAGCCAAGCCACCATGCCTCGCGTGTAACAAGGATTTTTTCTCTCATCACTTAGTATATAGCGAACACGTTGCAAGCCAAATGACTTGAAAATGTCAACTCTATCATTGTTCAAATAACTCCAAAATAGCTCTACCGTAGAATCTTCGGCCATCTTCAAAGCTTCTACACCCTTTTTGCCTTTCAATGCCTTCATGTTTTGCAAGTCATATGTTTCAAGATCAATAGGGTGTACATTGAATTTCCACTTTCCAGAGATTGGTAAAGTAACATACTCTAATGTTGAAGGCTCAACCGGCAATGTTTTTATAGCCCTAAACACAATTTGTAGCCCAATTCTAAGCAATGGTTGGAGTTGGTGATGCTTCCCATAAAAAAATCGACTTGATGCAACATCTACAATATGCTCATGATCTGGCTCTTCGCATAAAAAAACATAACGTGTCCTTTTTAACTTGGGTGGAAGACTAGTCAACAAATGGACAAGTGAACGGTCTTTAAAGTGATAATCAAAAAATAAAACGATACGAGGTTCACGTTGTCTCGTTTGCCCTTGACCATGTAAAGCATTTATTTCATATTCAAGAATGCAACATCTCTCCTTAAGATTTTTGAGCCTCGTTGAGAGGATATCTTTGTCAATTTCAGATAAGGTCTTTGAACTTTGCAAATCTTGGACATTTTTCTTCAAATTCCCATTGATTTCAAGCAGGTTCACCATCCGCTTTTGCCTTGCCTCCTTCACTGAAGCCATTTTCTCCACCTTCCTTTTGTCATAATTAGTTGCAATTTTTTTGAGAAAATTCTCATCGACAATCCCACGCGAGAATGTTTTCTTTGTCTTTGTAGATCTCATAATTGATGGTTGCACCTTCATCATTTCTTCAACATAATATGGAATACAACAATAAAACTTGTCAATGAGACAATCAACAATTGATAATATTAAAAATATAGATACTACTTCATTTTAGTAATGCAAAGGGCAAATAATGTTAATTTCACCTTGATAATTGGTTAGAATAAGTGTTAATATAAAGAAGACTGCGGTCCATTCAAGACATCTTTTAAATGAGGCACATCTCTTTCAATTTTTGAACTTCTCAAATTAATGTGAGTCCTAAGATATTAGATTTCACATAGACTTTAAAATATGATTGTTTAGAATAATGTGTTCCATACTATTTGAAGAAGAAAGTAGGTTAGTTACTAATGGAAATACAATTTGATACAACATTCTTAAAGGATTGAAAGCAAGAAGTACATGACTACTACAAAGGTACAAATCTCATCAACTTTCATTTTGCGATACCTTGTAGTATGCTTGAATTTGATGATGAACTTGATGATGAACTTGATGATGAGCTGGCTTTTGAAGGTGTATGTACTAGTGTCTTGTCCATAAGCTTTGAAATCATTTCCATCTTTGCATAATCATTAGTGGTCATGTCATACTCAATCAAGAATTTTTCATAAGTACTATTTTGATCATCATTTTTTTCATTCATGCCATCAATGCAATCCAAATGTAATTTCACCTTACAATGCTTGCAATGATAAAACCATGAATATCCTAGTGAGCCACATCTTCCACATTGAAATATATTTTGCCTAATCAATAGAAGAAGGTGATGTGAATGGTCAAATATGCACAAAGGATTCTTTGGAATACTTGAGCACATTAGGTGTATATCAAATGCACATGACTTTTTGCTACACTTATAGTGCCAACCTTGCCCTCTTATTTCACCATTGCAACATTGTGTGCTCAACACAATCTTTTGAGGATGACATTGTATCATGGTGAGAGGGTGTTGATGTATACCGTTGTCAACGAGTTGCTCAGGATACTTGGTGCAAAGAGCATGAATATCAAAATCACATTCTTCACAACGGTAAACCCATTCACTTTGTTGCACTGATTCTTCACAAAGACGACATACAACATCCAAATTATTGTTGTAATAATGTTGGATTAGGAGATAAAGAGGATGGTGATGGAAAAATACTTCCACCTTATCTTCAATTTCTACACATTCTGGGTGCGCATCGAATTTGCATGTTCCACAATGATATATGTTGCCATGAATATTTTCATGGCATACATTACAAAAAGCAGATCCACTTTCATATATAGCTTCCTTGAATAGCTCTAGTGCACAGCCACATAGACAAGGAAGGATTGCCACCTTATCAATTTTATTGTCATCGGAATCGTCATCAACCTATTTGTCATCAACCATCCACAGAGTCCCATATTTAGTCCTTCCTATTATGACAAATGCCCTTTATCATTATAACTTTGATTCAAATGATTTAACATGCAACAATAAATATTGTATTAAATCTACCAAATTTGCTAAGTAGCCATTCAAAACATCAAGAATGAATAAAATTTGTTAAACATATGATTCCTAAGTTCATTACCTGCACTGCCTTGTTAATGCCATCAATAAATCCTCTTTGAAGGGAAGATTGTTTATCCATCATGTTTTTGCAAAACTCAAGACCCATTTCCAACTTCATTTGATTTGCAGTCAAATTATGATTTAGAAGAAAATATCCTCTCCAAATTTTGTGTTTTAAGATTTCCAATCTTTCACAAATTCTCATGAAGGAAGGTCTTTTGCAAGGAATGGTGTTCCAACAATCCCTTATAAGGACCACCAACTCTTGAGGATAATAGTTAGGAAGATTCGGCCTTGCACCATTCATAACTGAGTTGAACAATTCTTTTGGTGTACATACGTCTTGAAAAGGTTTTTTAAGAGTCAAAATATGTGCACAAGTCATAGCAAAGCTAAAAACGTCGGCTTGAAACCAATTCACTTTTCCATAAATACCCTTGTTGGCTTTGGGATGAGCTTCCGGATGAACCTCTGGAGCTCTATAGACTGTAGTGCCAACTCCACAACATGTTATAGTGTTGGATTTGGAAGCTTTCACTTTCGTTTTTGATGTCCCAAAATCAACCAACTTCAAGCAAAAATGGTCCTCAAGATGTGGATGGGTTAATCTATTTACCACCACATTTTGTGGTTTGAGATCTCGATGTGCAACACCTAGGTCGTGCATATACCACATTCCACGAGCTATTTGTATGATAATATCCACTACCATAGGTAGTGAAAAAGAGAGATGTTTTTTTATCTTGGATCAAATCAAATAGATTTTTCTCCATAAGCTCCATGGCAATGAAACGATCACCTTTTGCTTGCCCATTGCCACAACAAATAAAATTGATGATGCATGGGTGCTTTAAATATGCCATGATGCCAGCTTCTTTCAAGAATAAACTCTCGTATTCTTGTAAATGGAATTCTTTCTTTGCACATGGTGTACCTAACCATTTGGTGCTACAAACACCACCTTCATTTGCTCTAGCTCCAAGATACTTTGAATCTCCCCAAGTCTCCTTTGGTTCCTTCTCTTTTTGCCATAAAAGAGGACTTGATGCATCTACAGCACTACCATAGGATTGTTGAGATGAAAATTGCATCTTTACGAGTAAATAGCTAGCAAGACACTTACATACCTCCAATGATAGTGAGTGATCCAATATTCTCATATTGGCAAGTTCATCAATAAAGGCTTCAAGCTTCTTCTGAAGGTCAAGTTTATCTTGGTAAATGTCATCATCTCCAAATAGAAACATTGAAGAATCTGAACGTAAATCTTTCAATTGAACATCCCAATCTCCACTCAAGCTCCTTGCTTGCTCATAAATTGCATTGTAGCATAAGCCAACATCAAATAAAATTTCTCGAAAAGCATTTTCATTTTGACTTTGAAATACTGCTGTTGCAAGCCAATTCTTCTCCGTACAATTTTCCACAAGTACTTTTGCCTTCTCCAAATATCGAATGAAGTCTCCTAAGGCAGGTTTGAAGTATGAAAGCTTTGATTTTTTGCATTGGGAAAAAAGCCCTCCAATGTTAAGAGTAATTTCCAAAAGCTTTTGTGACAAATGTACGCATTGTCTTTGGTTGAGCACATCTCCACTTGCTATAATCTCCTTTGAAAGAGCATCTATGGTGCTTGTGGTGTCCTTACAAATACTCCAAAATTTAGCATTATGTCCACCAAGTGCTCGTTCAAATATTCTCTTGGCCTTGTTTTCTAGTTTTTCAAACTTTGACATTTTTTAATGCTTGAATGTCACTTCCAATACATATTACATACACCCAACAACTAGATCCCAATAAACCATGTATTAGAATATGCAAAGATATCCTACAAATTTGTGATTTCAAAATTTTTAATGAATTTTGTAATATCTAGTTGTTAATAAAAAGCCACATAGAAACAACTATTTGAAAAGATTCATATATACCTTGTTGTAAAACCAATTACTAAGTACACATTTAAAACAACACATACTAGAAGTAGGTGGATTGATATATAACCACCCCCTACCCAATTATGTCAAAATCTAAGAAAGTATGTCATTATAGTAAGAATATCAACTTCAAAATATTCAACATCTTGTGCTACGAGACATGCCCACAATAAAATACTTTGAACAATGCTAGATTTGTGTTCTGTAACAAATGCAATCATTCATTGAGGGAGTTTATTCACCATTAGCTTTACTAAGCAACCTATCTTATACATGTGATTCAACAAATTTCTACTTGCCATACATTGAGCACACCCATGTGATATTAGTTTTTGGGTTTAGAGCCACAAATAATATATAAAATGAAGTAAAGTAACTACACTTAATTTCAACCGCTTTCTAAAACCAACCACTACAAATTCTTGCCTAAAATATACTCTCGCTATTCATGAGAGTCATGGACAGTTTTAGAAACACCTATTTTTAACACTTTAAAAAGCCAAAGTTTATTTAGAAGGCATTCAAAAAATGCATTCTAAGAGAATCTAAAATCCTTGTTTTTGACTACCAACAAGACCCCAATAAAAAACATGGTCATTATTTCTTAGAATGATGTTGAAATGTCATACCTATTTGTCAAGAAAAATGAAAGGTGAAGGACTTACTCTTTGTGCTTGTACTGGTTTTTGAAAATAGCAGCTCGTCCTTACAAACAACGCACCATCTTCAAGCTCTCAGAAGTCGACATGAAGCATTATAAAAGCATCCAGTATGAATAGCCGATGTGAGTGATTCTACTTCAACAAAACTGAACTTCAGAGATCTCTTTAAAAAACGACTGCAATTGCAGCTGCAGAAGTCTCAAGAAGCTGCAAAATAGTAGAGAATTATTGAGAATTGATGGCCTTCAACTTACAAATGATAGGCAAACATCAGCAAAAAGTGACAACATAAGGTAGCCAACCTCTTTCCGATCACCCACCCTCATTTTAGCTACATTGAATAGTTTTTTTTAAGGGGATTCACACTAATTAAATGATATTACACACTATATAAATATCTATCTTTGTCGTAACATTAATAGTTACTGAAGTGTATAGGGGTTGTACATCATGTTTCAAACATCTACAATTTTCTACAAGAAAGTCCCTTTAATTTCTTGGTCCCTTTAACACCCCTATTCAATGTAATTAGGTTGCTTTGTTTTCGATCAGTTTGTGGTTTAGGTGACAGCTCATGTAGCACAAATGTTGGAGAGGTGTACATTGAAAGCATACCATGTTATATTGAAGCAAGTCACCTTCAATGTTCAACAATCTTGCGGTGAGATTGCTTTTCTTGAGTTCTACCACCTTGAAGATGGCATGAAGCAATTGGCAAGCTTGATACTTGAATCTACAAATCCCAAACAATTGACCCTTTTAAGTTCATGCATCTCAAAGGTGGATGTGCCTTAGTCAACCTTGATTGTAGCTATCAAAATATCCATTATTGGTATGTATTTTAAACTAAGAAAACGAAGCTTGACAAATTTTAGTTCAATTCCATTTGAAAATTTTGAAAACTTTGAAAAAATTGAAAAAATTATTGCAATTACAAGCTCCAAGTGTCAAAATCCATGTTACTGTATATTATGTGTTTTTCATTCTAATTTTTTAATTTTTTAAAAACAAATTAAAATAAAAAAATAAAAAATAAAAAATAAAAAATATTATTATTTTATTTAAACTTCAATTTACGGTAAAAAACCTAGATTATTCTAATGTATATTATAATCGATATAATTTTATTTCCACCTTTTATTTTAGAAAATTAAAATCAATTGACTTTTCCATCAAATTTTATTTAAAAAATCATTGTCAATAGAAAATTCACTTTCTCACATATAAAAATTATCAAGATTCTATATATCACTTATAAAATAGGATAAATTCAGCTTAACAATGAAATTTGATTTCAGGAAGGTCATTGTAAGGGATGTTTTAAGTATTTTTAATTTAAAAAATTTATACTAATCTCCATTTCTATTTGTACCTTGTGAAATAATTTCAAATTAATTGGACTATTTTTGTTATATTTACAAATTTATTTTCATTTTTAGTCACAAAATTATAACTATGCTATTTTTTATGAAACAAAATGAAAATCTTCATAATAATTGACAATTCATAGTGTCATGGTCATGTAATAAAAATATAAGATTGATATTTAAACACAATTTAAAAGGAAAAATTCAACTTAGACATGATGTTTGACTATTTTACAACGAATCTATTCTAACAATTAGGATAGATATTTAAGGTCCATAACAAGCATCTTGAATACCACCAACTTAACAAAACTAATGTTATTTCAATTCTCTTCTTCTAAAATCATGATGAAATACTAACTGTTAGAAATTACATCCATCCAAACATAACATTGTTAAGTAAGCTTGGGGAGGATCTCTTTTGCTTGCACAAAAAAAGGGAAGCCCCTAACATTGTACAACCCCACATGGGAGGAAGGTATGGACGAAGGATTAGCTATTCAATGAAACTATCCCAAGTACTGATAGCTCATAAACAAACAACCAATACAATGGTTGGTATTATAACTTAATTCCCCCTAGGTATTTAGGAAGAATTATCCCTCCACCTCGAAAATGGACAATGTCCCATAAGAGTGAAATAATTGAACACATATGAGCAATTTTGTTAAAATGGCAAAATTCCACTACTTTGGTAGTTTTTATAGTTCAAAGCAAGTAGTCTAAAGTATACAAAAGTCCTAGATGTTTGAAATAAATACCATTATTAGATGTGTGAAATCTATACCTATGCTAGATTCACTTTTACAATTCAAATCATGTGTTCTGAAATCTATAGTTGTCATAAATTTTTTAAATCTACAGACGTCCAAAATTCCTGAAAACTATACCTATCCTAGATGTCACTTTCACAAATCTGGCTGACGAGATTGTGCAAATTGATCTGAAAATGGCACATGGAATGCCGTTATTTTAATGAAATTCCCATCCATAGTCAATCATGTGATCACTACACCCCATGTACCTTCCAGAGCTCATTCTCTGGGTATGAAAAGGGAGAGGGGGGAATACTAAAATACAAGTCGTCAGGTTTTCTTAATACTAGAGAATTTTTTCATGAATCATATGCTAGAATTGTCAACAGAGTTCAACAAAAGATGTGGGATCCTATTAAACCACATCTACCTCCATATTGAAAGAAATCTGTATCCATACGTGATTTGTATACATATCCAAATACCCACACATATATGTATGTAAATGTATAAGGTTGTACGTATACACATGGGGTGTAAACTTTTTTGAGAATTTGTTGATTTTCAGGGTATGTTGTGCTGCCAATTTTGAGTGCACAGTAAAGATCAAGCAGCCAGCCTCGTACAGGATGCACACACTGGACCAGACCAGGATAGAGAACTTCACACACACACTCTCTCTCTCTCTCAGCAAGCCAAAACACAGACAAGTCCGGTTCGTTTTTCAATCCCCTCCCCTCAAATGAAACGCACCCACTCTTTCACAAAAGATCAAAGAGATAAGAAACCAATTCAAGCTTAGGAGCATACCCGAAAACTAGCTAATCCTCCTCAGCCTGAACCTTCTTCCGGATCGATGCAAAGTCGATTACACTTCACCACAGAGGACCCAATCGGCAACTTCACCGACAACCTCCAAGGTCCTCCCTCCTCGATCTCCCCAACGGAAACTGACACCGAGTTAGCAACCACCTCGAGATTGCTACCGAAGTCTTGACCACTTGAGCTCCATTTGCCAGCTGATCGAAGCACAGGTTTGCGGATATTGGAGGCAAGAGCTCCAAAGCTAAACGGTCACGTACCACAGGCGCACTATCAAAGAAACGTCCGTCCCAGTCACAGGAAAACTCTGCGTATGTCCACAGCGTGTATGTAAACCAAGCAATCTGTCCAAGCTCTTCCGAACGTAGACTCTTCACTTCATTGGAGAAGCTGCATGTCTGTACGAGATATGGAACGTAATGATCACCACACCGTCCCAGCCCAGCTAGCATAAGATTCTCAACGAAACAACTGAACTCGGAGTTCAGAGTAGCAAAGCACTGCGCGCGAGGGCAAGGAAGGACCTGAGAAGAGAGACCTCGGAGGAGCAGCTTTAGAAACTTAATTCTTAGAGAACTGAGCTTTGGAGAGGACCAGGACTGTACAATGTTTAATTATTTAATATGTTTGAAAGTATATTTTAGTTGTGTCTGTACCGATTCGTGAGCTGGAAGCATGTGGAACTGTCACAAGTTATCCCTTCGAATCGTCTCCGTCGACCTTACAGTAGAGCATCCCCACAGCTGACTCACCAGACGCCAAATGCTCATTTGGCGGGGGAATTGGAGGCGGCGTGCCCCACGGCGGAGTCACCAAGGAGCGCCAAGTGGGGGGTATGCAATGGTGGTTCCATAGATTAGAAATTCAAACTAAGGTAGAAGTACCTATTTCGGATAACTTAAGCATTTCAGTGTGTATTATTTGGGAAAGTCATGTAGCATATTATTTAAGGGTATGCAGAAACAAGGTTGTTAAAGAATGCCGAAAAAATTAGAATTTTTCCTCCTGATTAAAATGAATATTTCATTGAATATGAAAATGGATTTTTCATCTGAATCCATTCTGGTTTCATAGACTCACTTATTGTGGTTACTTTAGGCACTTTTTCCTAAGCCAAGAAAGAAGAGAGATAATTGGGCGAGAAAGTACCAATAGAGAATCTTTCGCAATAACCAATGTATTTAATTGTTGTTTAGAATAGATGAGTCTACGAAACCAAAATGGGAGGCCTGTCCAAAATAGGTTCTTCTACCTTATGAATTTAACTTTTGATGAAATGAGAGGATTGAATTCGACAACCATAATTTCTTCAAGGACATCTTTGACTTGCTTCAAGTGTTTAATTAAGTAGAAACTTTTTATATGCATATGGGTTGGGATAATGTAAATTAACCCATGTGGAATAATGTAAATTAGAATTAGTAAGAGCTCAATCATTCATAGTTAAGTTAAAAGTAAGAATTGCGTTTGAAGTAGAATTTCAGATCTCATTTAGACATAGTAGAAACATTTTTTTCAAAAAACTTTGAACTATAAAAAGTTGGTAAATGAAGATAACTTTCATCTCTAAAAATCCATTTGAGATTTTAAAACTCCAATCAAAAGTTATGGATAAATTTGAGAGAGGGATTGGAAGAAGATTTTTTTTTTATATTTCAAACTTTTTCTTTGAATTTTGTTCATAACTTTTGATTGGAAGTTTTAAATCTCAAACGGATTTTTGGAGATGAAAGTTATCTTCATTTTATCAACTTTTTTTGATTCAAAGTTTTCTAAAAAATGTTTCTACTAGGTTTAAAATTCTACTTCAAACACAATTCCTATTTTTGACTTGACTATGAGTGGTTGAGTTCCTACTAATTCTAATTTATATTATTCCACAAATTGTTCCACCTCCTACCACCCCATGTGCATTGAGGTATAATTTTGTTTCTTCTACAAAACACCCACACTAATAGTATATGGGTAATTCTTAAGGAAAAATCAATAAGTTTGTCATTTTGTGACTAAGATCACTTGTGTTGCATTTTGGAATATTTATCTAATCAAAATTTTGATTTTATTTGGGAATTAAATAAATAAATCCACATTCTTTGTCAAATAGTCCCAATTCATTACCAATACTATATATATAATATATATATAGTACATATATAATATATATATAGTACATATATAATATATATATAGTATATATATAGTATATATATATGACTCGATGGATGTTGTCTCTATCCTATCTAGTGGTTGGTTCATGTCAAATCTTCACGTCAAATAATCTAGGGATGGTCAATTTGCTATGCAAAAATGCATGCACTATCGACTTAATCATTGTCAAATTTATACTTTGAAATACAATAAATTTTTAGGGATAATTATTCTTTAACTATTCCTTTATTATATTCTTCTAATCTAAGCAATCAATAAATTACTGGCCAAACTCTATGTGGTGCACTCCTACTTTTTTTATATTAACGTGCAAACAAAATTTTGGCCCCCCTATTTATTTTTTGAATTTTAAATAAAATTAAATGAAAAAATATGAATAGATTTTTCTACTTTGAAAGTTTACGTTTTGAATTATTGATATTTTTATTTGTTAATAATAATAGTTATAAATTTTTGAAGTAAAAAGATACATTGTAGAATTTAAAAATAACTTCACACCCCTACATTATATAAGAATAAATTGTCTAAAAAATGAATAAAAAATTTCTAAAGATAACTTTCTATTGAAAGCTCATTTTGAGTTGAATATTGATGCAACAGTTATCTAAATGTGTTCTTTAAAAATATTTAAGTTAAAAAAATATGCCATTTTAGTACATTTTTAACCTCTTCTAAAAATCATTCCATATTTTATTTGAGTTTAAAATTTTTGAGAGTAGAATCCTATAGTCATTAGTAAAAAATGCTCAAAATTTGAAGTTAAAATTATAGTTTATTAGAAACCACTTGTTCGCATGTGGTTTGTTGTAGTAGAACTAAGTACACCTCCCGAGACCAAACTGCTAAATTTAGAATACACATATCAAAATCATAATTTCTATTCATTTGCTCAGTATGCAAAGTATGCAGAATTCAAGGAACATTCTTGGTGCTTGAATATTTTATTCTTCACGTCTGTCACCTTGTTCCAAGTACTTTTCTTTTAAATTGTCTTTATTCCATTTGAATTTGGTAATTGGTCAAATTGTCATAATTTGGAGCCATTACACACAACTGGACCTATGGCCATGCACTCCATCTCAACTTGATTGTACCTCAATCTATTAGATACCACTCATTGGATACATAGCTGAGTTCATAACTCTATGATTTTTACAACTACACTAAAATTGGTAAATAGTGTTGGGTGATATTTAGTGTTGTTCCGTGTTTTTTATCCCCAACACTATTTTCCAACTTATATATAAATAGTGTTTGTTCTATATTTTGTTCCCATCTAACACTAAATGCATTCTTGTAGAAATGTTGAAATGATCAAATTTTACTATAAAGCTAAAATAGTGTTAGAATGGGTAAATAATGATCTAACACTAACCTTGCAAATCACAATTTAATTGTTTTGTTGACAATTAGTGTACCCAACACTATTTACCAGTTTTAGTGTAGTGACTCAATAATGGTTGGTGAAACAGGCATACTTCCCCATGACAATTATTTGATTACTCAATGTTTTAACATACTCTCCTGCTCTAACTAATGGACCCAATTTGTCACACTAGCTGGCTAAAACAGTTAAAAATATATTTCATTCTATTTGACTTGGTATAATTAATTATTTGATAATTAAACGAAAACTCATTTTCCATTCACCTTCTTCACAACCTTCAATGCAATTTTTAAGTATGAACCAAATTGAATAAATTTATTATTTTTTTTCATGGTAATGATATTCTTTATATTTTATTTATAAATCAAAATTTATTTCAAGCCTCCTTGCTTCTCAAATTAACTTAAGGTAGAACTATCTATTACCACCATTTACCCAATTCCCCCACCCACAGGTTCCTCCCATTTCTGTCACTGGCCCATCTTATTACCACAATCTTACTCATCCATGATCATGATGGCAATGCACTGGGGAGCGGATACATCAGTCCACGCTTCAACAATGGTCTGGTCATGCTTTACCAAGGGTCTACTAGCAGTTTTACATTTCAGCTTTGAAAAATCACAAAAAATTCAATTCTTGTCAGAATGTCTTCATTTTTTTTGCAATTGACTTCTCTCAAACAATTCAATCTCTGAAAAAATACAGAGGTTGACACTCATTTCAGTTTTGGGGGGAATGGTTTAATAAAGCTTGTCAATTGGATGACATGACACATGACATTCTCATTACCGAATTATATGACACATGTGTCTCATTTTTATGCCTAAGTTAACATGAAAAAATCTCTCTGATTGAGCGATTTTGTGTGACTCTATAGTTTGGACATTGATCCAGGCCCTCTGGCACCTCCTATAATTCCTAGTAATTTCATATCAAAGTGAAAAATTACCAAAATTTTGGCAATCTTTCTCATTTCTATGTTTGCAATTACAAAAATCTTCTTCTTGCCTCACAGCACTCCAGATCATGTCTGCAATGCCTTACCTGGTCGATTATGGGTGGTTCTACCTTACATTGGACAATTTGATTCATATTACTCATTCAATCTCACAACGGTTAATTAAACAAAGTACATCACAGACAATTAGTTCATAGATTCCATTTAGAAATTATTCACAACAGTGTTTACTCCACAATTTTCCACACTTGCTAATAGACTAGACTGTTACATTCAATTACTAAGTTGATTAGTCAATTAATCTTCAATCAGCATACACATGCCGTTCAATTTCAAATAAATGGCTTTGATCAATTCAATATTCAACTAATTGATAAAAAATTCTCCACTCAGTTAGTTATATATACATATATATACATACATATACATACATACATACATACATACATACACACACACACATATATATATATATATATATATATATACACGAATCCAAATTAGACTCAAACACAAGTACAAGTGCACCTTCAATTTTACACTTTTAAATGCGGCCTATTTGACAACACACAAACTCCAGAAACACTCAGAGTAAGGTAATATAGCCTTAAAGTGACCATTTACCAGTTGGTTCCCTTTTTTGAAGGTTTCCATGAATAGAAATATTTTTGGATCATTTTTCAGAGAAAGAAAAATGGGTGCAGAACGTCACACAAGTGGTTTCATATTTTTTGAATCATTTTTGAATTACTTATGAATTTTCAAAAAACCTATTGTAGGCACCTATTGTAGGCACCTATTTGTGACCCTAGGTCTTCCAAAATCCGACCACTTGCATCTTCTAAAGTGATTTCAATAAATGAAGGCCAACAATTGGCTCTTGCAATAAATAATGTTTTTCTCTTGATTCTTTCAATGACCTGAGAGGTCTATTTAAGGACCACCTACTATTCATTTCAGCCCTGAATATAGGGGCGATTTGAAGAGGCTGCTCGCTTTTAGAGCAAACTACCTTAAGTAATCACAAGCAATTAGTTCACACAAACTAAAAGCAAGAATCACACTTGCAGCTCCAATTGACTCACCACTTGTGAGATTCAAGTAAACTAAATTATACTAAAGATTTAAGTAAACTAAATTATACTAAAGATTCAAGTAAACTAAATTATTATTTACAAATTTTTAATATATTTATATAGCTTTGGCGAATTGTACAACACTTGAGAAATTGACAATTACGCACTGGCTCTTTTTTACGCTAGAGAGAGAAAAAGAATGACTAGTCATTTGAACTTATAGTTTGAAAAAGCAGAGCGGAGGGAATGCAATTGTTCAATTTGAAAATACACCATGTCTACTTGACCTACTTCATATCCTAATCTATTAGCCCAGTCTTCATGTCATTTCGCCTTTCACACATGATATCAAAATAATTTGTATCCAACAATGGTAATTAAACCATAAAATTGTCCTATTTACACTCACCAAGTCAAATAGAGAAAATTTTTAAAATTTAAACCACTACATGCATATAAAGAATTTTTCTTCTTATTTGAGTTTTACCTTTAACTAAATATGTTTTTTCTTTAATTTCTTTACACAAATAAAGGAAGCTTTATTGCAATAAAAAACACTTATTTAAAAAAATTAATTACAATAAAGGGACATTTATTGTAGTACAAAAGCTTTTCAATGTATTTGAGGGTTAGCTTAGTTCGGTACCTCGAAATTAGGATGAAAGAAATAGTCAAACTACATAGTGAATCATACTGGGGACTTAATATTTGGTGGGACACACAACAAATTTGGCTATGGCTAGCTAATTTTGGGCTCTTCTTGTATCTACTATGTATAATATTGCTCATCTTACCCTTTTACACCCTTTAAATCAAGAGGTCCCCAACCAACGATTTTTCCAAGTTTGACAATGCAACAAATCACATTCTAAGCCCAGCCAATCAATTTTTGAATATTATAATTCAAATTTTTTTCAAGGTATTTTAGAGGGAATTATACCTCTATTTGGAGGGAGGCACCTTACTTGATTTAGCAATGTTATGTGAGACAAGCTTTACAACCCAAGCCTGCCCACTCCCTTTGTCAACTATTTTTGGTGCCCTATTGTGGTGATCTTCTTTCTTGGATTCCCTTAATCCTTAAAAGACAAGCTAGTCACCATGGAAATTATCTACTTTGGTACGTATGAATTGTTGATTTAAAAAAATACAATTTAAGCACTCATTAAAAGTCAAACTATTGTAGAAGACCTTTCCCTTCACATAAAATTTGGAAGATGAATAATTGTACTTCATTATGATTGGCTATAAGACTCTCAAAATTCCAACCAACTATGGAGAGGTTCTCTATCATTCATAAGTTAGAAAAAATCCTTGGTGTCATTTATGGGTTAATTTCTAAAGTCTCAAGATTTTTTTCCATCAAAAACCTCTCAAAACTACCATTATTGTAGCAAAGAGCAAAAAATTTAATTTAATTTAATCTTTTATATATCTAACCATAGGGTCTTGTACTAGATTAGTATAAAAATGTGTGGAAAAAATTTCACCAACTTTGACCATGTAGATTGCGAGATAATTGTGTTTAAAAAAAGGAGAGAAGTTTTTTGCACCATATTGAACTACATTTTTTGGCTTTCAACCTTCATAATTTATAATTTTTGCTTTAATAATTTTGAATTTCTAATTTTATATGATAAAGAATTATGGTAAGAATCTAGAAAAAAAATTCAAAAAACACACACTTAGTTTTCATTCAATAAAAAATTATTAAGTAGATGTAGGTTCAAAATTGAAGGAAAAATTAAACTTTTAATATCTCTAAGATGGAACTAAAACATACTAATCTCAATGCTAAGATTCTTTTAACAAAATATTTCAACCTTGTGATTTTTTTGTTTTTTTATTTTTTAAATTATAAAAATTGAAGTGAAAAATGAATCCTATAGGTCATTTTTTCAAGAAGATGCTTTGATTGCCTAAAAAACAAGATTTTCTATAACTTCCACATAACAAATCCAAATAGAATAAATCAAAACTTCTCATGTACATAAAAAATAATACAATCTATGCAAAACAAAATTTTAAAATTTTTTACTTCAAATTTTATTGAAATTTTTTTTTGCCCTTCAAACTAAAAAAGGGCTTTTGTACCATAATTTTTGCTCCCAAGCTTAGATAGAAATCAAAATTACATTTTTAAAAAGCTAATAAGTTCTTCTAGCTTCACACAAAAATTCGGAAAAATACAACAAATTTTGAAACAATAAAAGCGTGGCCAAAATCCATTTTGGAGACAATGGGACTTCAAGGATTTAATAAAGCTTGGGGAAATGGGTTCTACAAGAGGCAATCCATTTTTTACCACTTAAGTAGATACAAATATCTCCAATGAGGGTTTAGACAAAAAAATTCTATGTGCAAAAATAGAATTCATAAAGTTTCCCTAATTTTTCAGATTTTTACTTCTCAAAATATAATTACTTTGAATACTTCAGTTGCAGAATTTGTTCCCCCCATACTTGTCATAATGTCATATAGACCTTCCTATTTCTGACCAAGGGCTAGTTGCAAAATCCAACAAGTATTAAGTGCAATATTGAGAGTCATATAGCCAATCATAATGCACCACAATAGTGATGGGAACTATGTCGTAATTAATCAATGTTAATCACCTCCTACACAAATTTGCTTGACCGTACGGTGCCAAAATGGGTAGTTGACTATGAATGGGTTGCCTCCAATATTGTAGTTGACGATGCTTCTATGAGATTGAAAAATTTGGGATCCAAGGGTAGTCTAGGCTTGTGATTAGGACATCCCGGAAGCCAACTAGTACTTCCAATTTCAATTAATCATAATTTATTCAACTGATACGCAAATTAGACATGCCTCAGTGCAGTGGATTCCTCTAAACAAAAATGGGGACATGGCCCCTCAAAAATGATAGGAAACCACTGAAAATAGCCGAAAGCCAAGGGAATGGGTTCCTAACGAACCTACAGCAGTACATTATTCAAAACAATGTTGTCCTACATGCAGTAGGACGATAGTTCATGATCCCAGCTCCTGAAGGAAATCTTCCAAATGCCTCTCAACTGATCCGCCATCCTCAACCGCAGCCAATGCCAACTTCTGCAGTTTCCGAGCATTGTTTTGGGCCACCACTCCTTCCGCTTCACTCATCAGATGGCGAACCGCTTTCGAAATCTGCTCCTTCGTGACGAACTCGTCGGTTACTGTACGCACCTCGATGGCCGCCTTCACATCGTCCACAAGAAACCTGCAATCCACGTTGTCCAATTCATTAATGGGTGTGAGACCAATTGATTCCGTGTTGCTTCGACAGTCCACCGATTGAAGCCATTCAAGCATATCATAACCTTCTCGAGTGATGGCGCCGGGCTTGCACCCTTTTCACTCTAGAGATGAAGAAAAGTAAATTACCGAAAAGAATGTGAGCATTCACTGCCGCGGCATCGTCAACAGGCATATGGTCCCATGACAGCATTTGCGATTTTAGAACCGTCAGTGTTCACTCGTGAAATGGGAAGTTGGCTTCCAAATGTTTCTACTCAACATACATAATAGCACAAGTTGAATTGCATCTGGACTCACAATGTGAATTACTAGCTTGACAGATGTATTACATGAAGAAATTGATTTGTGATGGCAGTACTAGAGGAACAAGCGAGCATTAATTCCAAGGGGGGACTGATCGAGAGCCCGCGCGCATGCAGGGTCCCGTACGTACCTGGCATTCATGGCCTGCTCGGCTTGAATGGGCCAAGTCAGCATCGGCACTCCTCGGCAAATGCTCTCCAGCGTGGAGTTCCATCCGCAGTGCGAGAGGAAGCCTGCGACGGCTTCATGCGACAGCACATACAACTGCGGCGCCCATCCCACGTGCACCAAGCCCCGGCCCTTCGTGCGAGCCTCGAAGCCTTCGGGAAGCAAGGCCACGTTGTCTGGGTTGTGCGGAGGACGCAGAACGAGCAGAAACCGCTCCCCGCTCGCCTCCAGTCCCCGCGCCAGCTCTTGAATCTGCGCCACCGACAGCACCGCCACACTGCCGAAGGACACGTACAACACCGAAGAAGCGGGCTGAGTGTCCAGAAATCGCATGCACGGGTCGTGACTCATGCTCGCAGATTCCGAGGCCGAGGCACTGAAGAACGCCTTGGGCAGCAAAGGTCCCACCGGAAGAATGCTCAGCAAATGTCCTGCCTGCACGTACGCACCGCAAGCTCTCGACTCAGTAATCCGATGCCCGTGCAATTACAGCATTCACGTGAAGCAGAATGGAATGGAACCCCGATTTCATGCGTAAGATCTGAATATTCATCGCCTATCGGTTGGGAGGTGGAATTCCCAAACGACAACTGCAATCCATTTGCTTAGAAATCGAGTGCTTTTCATTTGACTTAACTAATATGTATGCGATGGTTGGAAATGAACGGACGGACCTGGCCATGGTCGTTTTCGTAGACGGTTTGGCGGAGGATGTCGACGTAGGAAGGCTCCAACTCGTAGTACGAGTTGAGCAGAACGCCTTTCGCTTCGTGCATGTTCTCGCAGTTCTTGGCATAGAAAGGGTAAATGAAGGAATGCGCATCCTGCATGGGCGATGGCAGATCGGCCAGACGAGTGGGCGGGACGCCGGGGATGTCGTACACGAGCTGCTCCTTGTTCGCAGGATCGATCGGAAGGAGTCCCTGCCTGACGAGCTCCGGCATGTGGAGCATCGTGGCCAATGCAGGGGCTGGAGACGCGAACAGCACGTACCGAGGAATCTTGAACTTGTCTGCGACAATCTGCACACCGTAGCATCAGATTAGTTGCAGATCAGCTGAACTGAACCCTCAGCACAAACAAGGTGACTGTGCAGATCCATTTCCACCGAAGATGTCCTGAAGATTTATCTCAAGCCATGAAGACGGTCAAGAAGATTGGAGACGACGATAGAAAGGAGGGACATAGATTCGAAGAACGGCTTTCCAGAACGTTCCTCCTTCCTAGCTCCGACCCAGTTGGAATGTTTTTCCAATAATTCTCAGTTCCTTTCGAGAGGTTACGTACAGCTAAAGAACACAGACGTCGAAAAAGAGCAGAGAGAAACGCGAAACTACTTAATTAGCAAATGCACAGTCCCCAAAACTCGAATCTGAAGTACATATTCGCCACCATGGAGCAGGGGTAGAAGCTGCAGTAGCTCTGTCAACCAAGGCAGGGTGGTAGGCTTCGATTCCCAACTGAACCAGCCTCGTTGCTGCATGATGGAATGACATTAGATCGATCGCTATGGCTCGAATGAATCCAATTCCAGAAGCAAGAGAAAGCTCAGCTACACTGAATCCTTGCACGCTCGAAATCACAGAAGGGAAGCTACCCACCTGCGTCCACCCCAAGAACATGTCACTGACAATGCAAGCCGGAGCTGGAGCGTCTTCGTCTTTCCCAGCGAAAAGCTCCGCCACCATGGCCTCGGCCTCGGGCACGAGCCCATTCACGTGCTCGGCATATGGCAGCCCTGTCATCCCCTCGCCCTCCGCTGGCGCCACTCCCAGCGGCACCACGCGGATGGCGCTGATGTCCAGACCATCCAGCGTCCGAAAATGCTCCGGCGCCAGATGGCTGAACGTGTTGACGAACGTGATGACCACGCCCATGCCGTGCAGTCGCTTGGCGAAGTGCAGCAGCGGAATGCTGTGGCCCTTGGCGGGGTAGGGCAGCACCACCACATGCAGCGGCCGAGGAGACGCCTTTCGCGGCTGCCGCAGCTCCGCGAAGGACACCGTCATTTTGATATCTTGTCGAGCTCAACAATGAACTTGTTGTAGTTCAAGCAAGAGCTAGCTAGTTCCAGCCGGCGATTTCTACAGTCGATCTTTCTGTCTCGATCAATGACAGCTCGCAGCTCGACCTGCTTATCGAAATAGAATGCATATACCAGATTGGAAATTCGGTGATTCCAAGGCAAGCTGAACTGAGATCGAAATTTGATAGACAGGGACGACGATGCTGGATCGAATCCTGAGATGGTTCCAATTCGAATCACGAACCCTCATATAGAATGATCGGCGCAAACCAAATCACGTACCCGTCCCCGGGTTCCCATGCCAGTTAGTTGTGAAGCTTTGGGAACTGGCAGCCGTCGGAAATTGAATTGTAGGTGGGCCGTCCATGTGGAAGAGATTTGAAACTGGGTACAAAGGACGGGTCCCGGTAATCCATTCCTCACACAAGCTGGTCGATTGTAGCTTAGAAGCGCACGTGATGGCCGGCAAGTGCAATTCAACCACATCCTAACTTGACTGAGTGCGCGCATCTTCGGGGTGCGTTTCCCTCGGCGATCTTGTGGCGGCGGTGGCAACGGTCGCGGTTTCTTCGAGTCTTCCCACGGAAACCCAACGAATTTCGAAACCCGTTTGACGATGAGAATTGTCAAACGAAGCAGTGCAAAGCAAGGCGGGCACCCCCCAAAGCTGGCATCATCAGTCGTCATCACGCTCCGTACATCTAGCTCCAAAATCATTACATATGTTTCTCTGTCGAAGAAGCAAAGCATATTAGAACCTCTGCCAAAGAAAATTCTGAGCTGTAATTCCTACCTTTGGCGTACGGTATCCGACAGTCGCGTTGTTTGGTGCGCTGGAACCTCCTTTCCCTTTGCCAACAAGAAACTATATGTCCATGAAACTTTGACCAGAATAAAAAAAAGAAAAACTAGTCACAGCACCAAAGCAGTGGCTGCTCCAGCAAAGCTGGAGCGCCTTTCTAACGTACAGACTCGATTGTTTTGATTTCAGGCAATGGAGCAGAAGCTTCATCACTGAGCAGATGAACTGAACTGATGAAGTGTTTCTGCAGAGTAACAGAAAGCGGAAGCTGCGAAGGAATCTGCAATTCTGCCGCTCTGGGGCTTTCTGGCTGGCCGGAGTGCCTGACACCAAATTCAATCCGTCGGGAAACATGACTTGTTGGTTGGGTTGTGGAGTTCCGTACACTTCTGAAGATCCCATCCTGATTCAGCTGCCACTTGAATGTTGCCTCGGGACTGAAGGAGGAATGGGCCATGACCACTCATCTGGTCTTTCATTTCCTGGGGGGAAGTGCAAAAGCTTATTGTTTGCCGAGGATGATCAAGTTAGAAAAAATTTACACGTTGGAATTTGGAACCACGAAACAGCTATGCACCTCGGTTAGGAAATATGAAAAGAAAAGAATCTTACCTGGCACTATTGGTGCCACACCAGCATCGTATCAGATTGGCTTCTTTTTTTTTAATTTAAATTTTTCAAAAAATGAATCTGAATTTTAAAAGAAAATCATACTTGGAGAAAAAATATAATAAAAAACTGACGGCGTTTTGAGGCTTGAAACTTTTCCTAATGATATGATGTTAATTGTTTAGTTTTGGGAGAGTTCAATATGGTGGAGCTAAGATTTCTTTGTAGCTTAAACAATTTCGGAATTCACTTGGTTCTCTTCTTCCTCCCCTAACACACTTATCCTATATGTGTTGGTAAATATTTTACTGCCTTGTATATATTAGCCAACACTCATGTTCTTTGATATGTGTGTGTTGGTACTTGTTGGGTGCTTAAATAGCTTAATTACTTGTTGTATTTGTTTAGGTGGCCTTGTAATGTTGTTATTTGCTTAGGTGGTTGTGCCATGTGGGCTGTTTGTTGAGGTGATTGTGCTATGTGGGTGGGTGTGCTTACTCGACAATTTTCTATATTTAATTTTGACATGGCATATGCCACATGGTAGCCTCTAAGTAGTCAGACCCCTTATGTGTAATTTAAAATTTTGAAGTTATAGAATGTCCGAATTGACATAATTTTATCATGTGATTGACATAAATTTGTCAATGGAGTTACAAAATCTTGTCAAACACGTGTCCAAATTGATTTGAATCAGCCCCTCCTAATTGACAAAATTTTGTCATTTTTTTGTCAATTCGACCACAATTCTCCTTGTAGTGAATGGTATATACTCTAATCATTGAAGAGGTAGACTTGTACAATATTAGATTGAAATGACCTTGTTTTGTGGCATTTCCTATTTTGATACTACCATGCATGGTCGTATTTTCATGGCATGGTTGTTCGCTCCAACAACACAACAAACACGATATGAATTTTATCCCTCATCCATCTAATAAGGTCAAACTTTCTTTGACTTTTCAACAAAATTTTGGTTTGCTTGTCGACCACATGGCTGCCATGTGGCTTCTATGTGACATGGGGGCACATGCAGGTTTGGGCGACCTCGAGTACAGGGTGAATGCAGGGAGGATGACCTTGAGTACAAGGCGAGTGCGGGGAGGGCAACCTCGAGTGCATTTGGAGGGTGAGGGTAGGTAGGGCAACTTTGGTTGCATTTGAAGGGCGAGTATGGGTGGGCATGGTGCACAAAGACCCATACCTATAGTCGCCCTATACAAACACCCAAAGTCGCCCTAAACCTGCAGTTGTCCCATATAAGCATACGCAGTCACCCCTAAAACCGCAATCGCCTCTAAATCCGCAATTGCCTAGTGTTTTGGATCCGCAATTGCCTAATGCTTTGGACCTGTGGTTACCCTACCCTCACCCACGGTCGTGCCCCCCATAGTCATCTATAGTGACATAGTTCAGGCTTTCTACGTAGGATTGCTCGTTAGGCAGAAAATTTCAAAAATTTGGGTGACCTCGGGTATGACAACTACAGATCCATTGTATATGACCGACACTTATTAGATACAACATGTGACATCAAACAGACAACTCAACACCAAAACCCAAAAATGTGTTCAACAGAACAACCCTGTTTTATAGAGTATAATTTTTTCCCTATCTTATTTGTAAGTGAAGGAGCAAAAGAAAGAGACAATGTATATTTATAGCATGAAATTTATTGGTGCATTCATGATTTAAATAAAATTTTCTATGAATTATAAATTGCAAGTTTAGATAGTTTTGAAATAGAGAAACAATTTACTATTTTTGTGATTTTTGTGTGTATGTAAAGGCTTTGGCTTGTTTTTAATGGTGAAATACTACAAGTTTAGTGACAAAAAGTATGTTAATAATTAGTATTTGTAAATGCGTCCATATATATCCCTAGTTGATTCTTGAAGTTTAACCCTCGAGCACTTCAATGTCTAAAAATTGGACAATATATAGAGTTGGCAAGCTGTAGAAGATAAAGACACAAGAGATTTCATTCATCTATTTTTTTTAGAGTTGCCACACAAGTTACAAATGCAATAGAGGTAATGGCAATAGTATTAGTAACTACAAAAAGGAAATAATGGATTTGTGCAAACATGTGTGGTTTTCAAGAAAATTTCTATATGCCTAGTGGAATGGAAGTAGTGGCCAATCCTCATTTGGGCACAAAATTATTGTGATGCTGGAGTTCATTTAAACATCAACTGTAGAAAAAATAATAGACAACACAAAATAAAAGAAATGCATACGATAGGCCCAAGCATCCTCCCAAAAACCGTAAATATTGAAGAGATAGAATCTTAGAGTGTTATTTGTCATGAAATAATTGATAAATAATATTATAATACAAAGAGACAGAAATGGCAGTTAGACAAACTTCACCCTATGAATGTAGGCACCATATTCAATTGATTTCTTAACGTAGCTGTTCATATTTGTCAATGCTCCTTCAATTATCTATTCACAGTATAGTGTCATTGGGCAAGAGTGGCTTTAGCTTTGTCAGTGAAAAAAGAGTGTTTGTGGATGTTATGTGAGAGGCTTATGAATTGCAAGCTCCTCAATAATGCAAGTCATCAAATACCAGTGAAGAAATTAGTGAGGTTGTATTGTACTTCTAAAGCTCCTAAAGCTACAATTTTCCTTATATTTTTCAGACTAACCATGCAGTAGGATTGACTTGATTTCTATCAAAAATTACAATTTTTAGACATGGTCAATGTAGTCCTTTCTTTGGTCAAACCCCATGATTTCTACGGATAGTAAATTTTTTTTCATTTTCAAATTAGTTTTCACAAATATGCATCCTCCTACTCCAAATTCTACAATTATAATATGACCATTCATAACTAACTGAATAAGGCATTGTGGGTATGATCTGCAATGCAAAAGGGGAAGTTGGAAAAGATATATTTCTACAAGTGTAGAGATTAAAATGAGGAGGATAGCAAAAAAATTTCATAATTTTATCACTACAAGAAAATGGGTGTAAATGTGACCGGGGAAGAATGACTGCCTATCCGGATTGACTAAGAAATGACTACTGCTTCGTAATTGCACCATCGGTAGAGGGTCTTAGCTGTCCTAGTCAAGTTCCAGTCACGTTCGTGACTAGGGGATGACGGATGATGTTCTTGACGTGGACCTTGTTTATGCTTTGGTGGACTGCGCAGTCATTTTCAAATAAATATAGAAACTGGATTATAACTGAGTTTGATTGAGACACAACTAATAAATGACTATGATCTGAAGCACATGTCGAGGTGGAGAAGGGGTTCTTTCTAGACAGATAAAGATAAAGAAAGTGGTTTACATTGTCTCGGGCCGGTTTTGGGACCTTCCAATTGACTTCTCTGTGACTGTTGGGTCAGTCTGGAATGACTTCTTTGTGACTGCACTGCCATTTTTTAGCTACAATGGCATTGGATCATTTGGAAAGTGGTCTCAGTCAACACCTAGTCTATGCACATCATTTTTTTCACAAGGTAGTATCATCTTAAAACTTTGTCAATGAAGCGATGTAGCGCTTATAGGATGATCTGTATGACAGAAGCCCATTGGAGAAAGACCAATTCAGCATGCCCTGCCTCAACCGCGTGCGCCACAAGTATTTGAAGAATTGGCTAAAACATTGAACTGGAAAACTGGGTTTAGGGTAGTTCATGATTAAGGGGTTAATCACATTGCAATTTACGCCCACTTCATCTAATGAAAAGAAGACAGATGACAAGGAAAACATTGTGCTTTTGGAATATGAGATAGTGTCCTACACTGCGGACTGAATTTATGATTTTTGACCTATACTTATAATCACGTCTGTGGATGCTAATAATAAATTCATCGTTGTTCTAAAGCACATAGTAGAAAAAAATGTGGCTTCTGAGCTTCCAATCATTTGGGCCACACAAGAGCTCACACAATCCAATAATGCAATAAGGCTCTGCTTCAACTTTCCAATGCAATTAAATGAGTTTCACTTGGCTGGCATGATTAATACTACACTTTTACAGTTCAAAACGTGAAACCACAAAGTCTTTGTCTGCGATCGTCGAACAAAGGTAGTCGGGCAGGAATCATTGACGTATAGATTATGAAGTATGTAGGTGCCTAGAACGACACAATGCACATAAAATGGTCTGTGAGAAATGCATGGTGACACTTGAAGTTGTGGTTTGCTACAACCTTAAGAAGTAACTTCTCTACGTATGCATGTTCTTGAAGTAGTCCCAAAGCAATGACTACGGTGAGACTAAGTCACTAGAAAATGACTTGTATAAGACCAAATTCCCTACTAAATGACTTTTGAAAAACCGAATTGGGAGCGAAGTCACTGAAAAATGACTTCCATGAGACCGACGTCACTAGAAAATGACTAGAACATGGCTTCTACCAATTGAAGACCAACAAAACACGGCTGAGCACTTACAACATCTTGACAGCAAACTAAGAACTACATATGCATGCATAGTAAATTCATTATTTGTCTCATGTCATTCACGCATTACTTCATGAGCTCCAAGTTCCCACGACAAGTACTATGTGCACAACAAAGGATTCATAAAGGATGTCACGGCCATTTCACGGGCAAGGATGCATTTCATTAAAATTGTCGTCATAATAGAGGTCATTAAGGCAGGATTTGGGGTGATGGAAAGCGCCATCACTGTCCATGACGTATCATCCACGAGGGCAATTTCCAAACCCTTCTAGGATTAATATCCACCGTAGAAACTACCCCCTCTGTAGTAGCCGCCAAATAACACTGACCCCACAGTTGTCCACCACCCTTCCATACCGCTTGCAATCATGAAATGAATTTTCAGCCTCATTTGACTTAAGCAAGTCCTTGCATTGGCGCAACCACAACCTCGCCGTTGCGCGCCAGTCTTTGCGGCACGGAAGTTGAGGCACTTCAGCTCTGCTGCATACTACGCAAAGTCGATCGAACAGTTCACCACCTGAGCACAATTGGAGACAGTGCAAATGGATTCACAGCCTGAAAGTCCGCCACATCCGAAGACCAAGTATGAGCTCTTCCGTGACAAGAGGAAGGCAAAGATGCAAAAAGCGCTGGAGCCTGTCCTGCATGCAAGACGAGAGTTGTGAGTATCCTTCTTGAATGCAATTGCTATATAGTAGAAGTCTTTTCATGTAGGGAGGAACGCATACTCGATCAAAGAATTAAGCGTTGCACGAAATAAGCCTATACAGGTAGTTGGCAGCGCGTCCTCCTACATGGGTGCTTGGATTCATGTTGGAGGCCACTTTGTGTTGTTCTCAATGTGTCTTCCAAATTTTGGGGTAGCGTCCATTTGCGCAATTGTCACAAAGATCGAATTGGGCGGCGCCCTAGGGTTCAGGGGCGGGAAGCAATTAATTTAGGCGGCTAATCCTTCTTGGGCCTCGTGCAATGGCATTTTGGTTGTCTAGGAGTCATAGTTCAGACAGCCAAAGGTGCCTGGAGCGTGCTAAAGTCATTTTTTAGTTGCGTACCTGTCACGCTTATTGTTCTAAAGGCAATTTTACAGCCGTGGCCACGTGTACCGTTGGCGGGGTCTTTTCTGGTGTCTGCTCCTGCAATGGAAGCGTGAACTCTAAGCGAAGGGAGACCCTGCTTTAGAGAGAACTAATTCATGTGATTTTGGTGGGAGAGCCCATTCGTTGTATTGCTTTTCTTTCTGATTTCTTCTTCGCCATACTCTGAGGCCTTTGTTGTTGTGCTCACTGGGCGCGGTGCCAAACGTGTAGGGACGAGGAGCGTCGTGGAGAGAAAGATACGATCGCTCCAATTGCACAATGCAAGAGAGTGACTTACAAAGAATCCGCGTGTGAAGACCTTTGAGAAGGAGTTTGAAGGAATAGCAGTAGAGTGGGTGGCAGGTGCCTCCGCCCATTGAGCGCAATGACAAGTGCAAGGGGGTCCTCCTCCGAGGCCACGGAGTCAAATGATAAGGATATCGTAGTAGGTATGATAAAACTAGCAATTGCTTGTGACCATGCTTAGCAGCAATCCGCTAAGGATGCGGATGGCGTAGGTACAAAGTTTTCACGCTCCTTGTCTTGTGGCTTCAGATTTAGTGGTGCTGCTTCTCTCTTGTAGTGTATCTTGGAAGTGCTAGGGTGGCAAAGATGCGTCCAAATTGAAATAACCACTAGTTAGATTCATTGTTAGGATTAATGGTGTTAGATATACATTCAAATTCAAATACCAAGTGGCTACCTTAAGTGTTAGGGTTTAGAGGTAGTGCGCACTCTCCAAAGCAGTGATTGTCTTCCTGGTACCATGGAGTATTGCTAATCGTCAATTCTCTTCTAATATGTGCAGATTCAAAGGGAAAACGTGTAGATTCTAGTGACTCGGACGCATCATCGCATGAGCATCTTGTTGACCGCAGGAAGAAGCGCCGGAAAGAGAAGCAATTTCCGGTCTCTCCAGTGGCGGCACCGCGCGTGCAAGAAACTGCACCACCTCCATCCCTAGCCCCTGCCGCACCATTGCAAGTGATGACACCAACTACGCCCGTTGCAGCACTTGGAGGAGGAGGTTGGTCGTGGTTTATGGGTCAGTGGTTGCAAGCGCAACCTTCCCAACCACCGGCGCCGTGGTCAGCACCTCCGCCAGCAAGTTACTCCGGTCCGTGGATCGAGGTTCCTCCTGCAGTTCCTCTAGAGACTAAGGACAGGTTGTCTCGTCGTAAGAGGCGTGTTGCATACGATATGGGGAGCAAAGACAAGGCGAGAGCAGGAAGAAAGCCCAACCACGTGGCCGTGAACAATGTTGGCAGAGTGAGTGCTACATGCGAGGGCAAAAATGCTTGGGATCGCTGCATCCGAGACCTTGTCCCGAAGATTTTGGACATGAGCGTGGTGGAGTGGTCACAACAGAGTCCACAAGCTCTGAAGAAATTGAAGGAGGCTTTAGACAGTGAGTTCGAATACTTGGGCCAACCTTTGAGCATGGAGGGGTTTTGCGCTGCAATTACCAGGTACATGAAATTTGAGCGCTTTCAGTTGAAGTCGAAGTGGCTGAAAAATCCCGAAAAAAAATGCCCCTTGCATGTGGACGATGATCAGTGGGACCGGCTCATAGAATATTAGCAAACGCCTACCCAACAAAACAAGTCACAAAAGATGCAAGAAGCGTCACAGAATGTAACTAACTATGCCCTAGTGGGTCGGAAAGGGAAAGTAGGAAAAGACTCAACAATTGTGAGACACTTCTTCTCTTTTCTTGTTTAAGATGCTCTTACAAAAAGTAGGAATGTTTAGGTTCTGGTCAGCACCTTCTTTCCTATTATTGGTAGTTTGGCTAGGCTGCAATGCATGCTTCTTGATTGTATTCTTTGAAGGCTTCCATGTAAGTCATTATTTGTTTTGCACTTTTGCAGAGGGAAGGGGGACCAAGTAGTCCGGGCATCACAAACATTGCTGAGGGTGTGCGTCGTACTCCCATGGAAGCAAATGGTGATTCAGTAAGATGGTTTCTCGTCATGCAATTCTGTCCATTTGGCCAATGCATTTTTGTTATTTTCCTTATACCATGTGGTCAGTTTTTTAGTAACTCTGGAGAACATCTTTGATGTCGCATTCCTTTGTAGGCTTTGCTGGGAATTCTGTGCCCATGGGGTTAGTAAAGATCTGTGACATACTTATTGTTGTTGGAACCTTATCCAGTACAGTGTCTTAGCAATGACAAATGCAACTTTCTTATTCCATACACTACAACAAAAGCAGTGTTTTATGACTGCAAAATATGACTGCAGTGAGTCGTAAAATCAAAAAATATGACTTACGTAGAAATCACTGTAGATGACTTGAGATATGACTGACTCCAATCATTTGGAAGCAGTCGCTTCAGACATTAGTCATATTGGCAGTCATATAAGTTGAAGAGTATAAATACCCATATTTAGCCATAGTATGCCAACATGGCGTATACTTTGACTCTCCTAGGGGGGTCTTGACTTTTTGTTGAGTTGCTCGGGCAAACAAAAAAATCCTACGTGGAATATGACTGCGGCGAGTCATATTTTTTGATGACGTGGAATATGATTGTAGTGAGTCATATTTTTTGATGACATGAAATATGACTGTAGTAAGTCATATTTTTTGATGACATGGAATATGACTATAGTGAGTCATATTTTACAGTGATGTGAAATATGACTGTAATGAGTCATATTTTGCAGTGATGTAGAATATGACTATAGTGAGTCATATTTTGTAGTGATGTGGAATATGACTGTAGTGAATCATATTTTCCAGTGATGTAGAATATGACTGTAGTGAGTCATATTTTGCAATAACACGAAATATGACTTTTTCTAGTCATATTTTTGAATGATGTGTAAAACAATTTTTTTTAGTCATATTTTTTAATGATTTGTAAAATGACTATGTGTAGTCATACATCAACACAATTTAGTAGTTAAGTAAGAGAATCTATTTAATTAAAAATAAATACATATGATTTCTTAAATAGGCAAAAATTAATCACATTAAAAAGTCAAATACAAGAAAAAATGTGATTTTTTTCAATAATATTTATTAGTTACTAACACAAAATATATCACAATGGCTCTTTATATATGTATATTTCCACATACTTATAGAACCTATATTCCAACAAAAATATAAAGATGTTACCTCTTTTGTATTGCAAGTAGCCTTCAATAACTTCATTTCAATTTGACAATCTCCAATGCCTACATGTATAAACAAGAAGGTTAGTTTTCAATAAATAAACAAATATAATTCAAAATTTAAAGATTTAAAGCACTACAAAATATGTAAACATGTTTAAGATAAAAAAAATTATAATCATTATATATTCAAAAATTATAAATAACAAAAAAAAAATAACAATGATGATAGAGAGACTAAAAAGCAAAAAGTAGCAAAAAAGAAGCAAAAACTAAGTGACATTATGATTGCAAAATATGACTGCAAAATATGACTAGGAGGCAAGAAAAAGAAAAATCTAAGGTGGAAGAAGAAACAAAAGTTAGGAGGTAGGAAGAAGCAAAATCTAAGAAGGAAAAAGGAACAAAACTTAAGAAGGAAGAAGAAGCAAAATTTAAGAAGGAAGAAGAAGAGAAATCTAAGAGGAAGAAGAAGCAAAATTTAAGAAACAAGAAGAAGCAAAATTTAAGAAGGAAAAAGAAATAAAAGTTGAAAGGCAAGAAGAAACAAAACCTAAGAAAGAAGAAGTAGCAAAAATTAAGTAGGAAGAAGAAGCAAACCTAACAAGCAAGAAGTAAGAAAGAGCAAGATCAAGTAAGAAGAAGCAAGAAAAAGAAAACCTAAGAGGCAACAAGAAATAAAACTTAAGAAACAACAAAAACAAAAAAGATGGAACAAAAAAGAAAGAAGAAGAAGCAAAACCTAAGAAGTAAGAAGAAGTAAGAAGAAGCAAGAAGAAGGAAAACCTAAGAAGCAACAAGAAACAAAACTTAAGAAGCAACAAAAACAAAGAAGAAGGAACACAAAAGAAAGAAGAAGGGGCAAAAAGAGTGGCGGCTAGGGTTTCAAAATCCTAAATTAATAGCAACTACAAAAAAGTGATTTAAAAAAAATATGACTACAAAAAAATCCTATGTGGAAAAATATGACTAGGTACTTTTTAAATATATTCCCTACTCAAATTGTTTTTGGGCTATCCTAAAAAAAAATCTTACTATTATAGAGATGTGATTGCAAGATATGACTAGAAAATATGACTAGACGTTCCCTAAATATATTCCCTATTGTTCTCTATTAAGTATTTTGGTGTTCCCAATGGCCATATACTACATGGCTATGATGTATAAGGCTAAAATATGATTCGCAATCATATTTGCAGTCATATTTTTTTTACCTTCAAAAGTATGACTACAAGTAGTCGCCAGTCATCTTCAGTCATAAAACACTGCCATTGTTGTAGTGATAGGAGTCATTTATCGGTGACAAACATCACTTGAATGTTACTAGAATGTGACTTCACAATGACTGAAGTAACTATGAACCTTTCTTATTGTTTCGCAGGTGGATTGCATAGGTAAGTTGTCGCTGAGGTCAACCGTGGAGTCCTTGGCAAAAGATATGGACATCAAGTTCAACCAAGTGATGGCCACTACATCCGCTCAGATTGAAGCGATTGAAAATTTGCAATCCATGTTCCAAAGTTTCATAGGAAGGTCCAAGGATGGTAATGAAGGCAGCCCCTCCATCACTCATTCGGCGTTGGATATGCAAGAGTCAGTTGGCTTCAAGCACGTGGACGTTGCGGGCATGCTTCCTGGATCACGGAAGAAGACGAAGTCTATGGCTGAAGTCGGTGACAGACGCCATCGAGGCCGCAAAGTGAAAGCTGCAGCTAGACCTGAAGATGGCAATAGGCGACCCAATTGTGAGCTTGCTAGGAAGGAGGAGGTCACCCTGTCTTCTAATTTAGACCTCCCAAACATTGAACAAAGCATTCAATAGTTACGAAAGTGTGAGGTCGCGGAGCGTGAATTCAGCCCAATACAGAAAGAGGCAGCCCTCAACAAAGTTGCGAACCTATATTCTATTACAATGAGCGCAAAAGATACTGGAATGGCAGTCATTGAGGAGGCTTCCTCCATTCAAAAGGGTATGGTCGTAGAAGTAGGGGCGGTATTGGGTGAGGAAGTTGTGGCCTCAAAAGAGGAAAAATGTGTAGACGTTGTCTCACGGGACACTTCAGAAGGAGTCTGCGATTTGGAGCAATCCATGGCACCTGCTGAGGAGAAGGGCCTTGACACCAACGCCTACACATGTGAAGCACCTACTCCTTTTGAAGTGGCTAACGCATCGGCAATGGAAGTTCAAATAAAAGACTCTGAAGAACGTACTCCGACGGAAGGGTCGCCATCATTAGCCTGCGGAGTTCAAGTATAAGACCCTATAGAAGGTGGAGAGATGCTTGAAATGGAAGGAGCCCTCAGTGCAGAAGGTGAGGTGTTGTGCTTGGATGCTGCCGATGAGGGAGGTGACAGGGGTGCTCGCAGTAGTAAGCGAGAATATCCAACACCAGCAAACGTTCCATCTGGGCCTTCAAAGAAGGCAAAGAAACTCCTGAAGTCTTCTTTGAAAGTAACACATCATGCAATTTCTATTCCCTCCAAGTCCACTGACGTCTTGTTGGGGAAGTCTTTGCACGATTTTGTAGTGGACAAGAAAGGTGGGAATAGTTTGGACGTCCCAAAATTGGTCATTTTCAATGTCCATGGAACCTTGTTGGATTGTAGCTTGCTAGATGTCCCGAATCCAAATACTAGAATCCATTCAAGTACAAAAACCAACCTCAGGAGACTTGTTTTCCGGCCTTGGTTGAAACCTTTGTTGGGACGATGTTTTGAGCACTTTAAAGTTGCATTCTGGGGAAACAATAGTGCTCTGTATATGCAAGACGTCCTTCCGAGCATGCTTGCGAATTTGAGGATTGGCCCTAATCCGATTCCTGTTTTTTCTTGGTCCAGTTAGACCTTAGCGGAGCTTGATCCCAAATTGGTCAGCCCTAAGACACGGGTCACGGGAGAAGAACTTGTGCGCAATGTATGCGCAATTCCCTACCTTTAGTGTAGAAAACACGCTTATAGTAGATAGCAAAAGCTATAGAGTAGCTTGCAACCCACATTTAAATGTCCTAATCACTACTCCGTTCTATGTGAAGTGGCTCCGAACTTTGTCCAACGACAAGGAGTACCTCATTTCTTCTTAAGAAATTAAGGTAAACTAAGTTACTCCATTCCAAATGGGAGGAAGCCCATTGTGGGATAAAGTTACCTATGGCCGATGCTTGAGGCCTTCTAGAAATGTTCAGACGTCAGTACCTTTCGAAATCAGTATCCGCAAGTTGTCAACGATACCATGGCTCAAATGTTACAAAATCGGAGAAGTGGACGACCATATGAGTTTCTGGACATTGTAGAAGATGAGGGGACTTGCAGACCGCGTGGTTGTACATGGAGGGTGTCCCCTCACCTTTCCTGGAATATGATCATTCTAACTATTGACTCACCTTCGTGCAGGGCAAACCGGAGCAGCGGGAAACAAGGAGTAAGACAGCACCAGTGCCAAAGAAGAAGAAGAACAAAGCATCTAAAAAGGTGCAATGTTGATGACCAGGGTCAACTTTCATTTGGATCGGCCCTACGTTGGTTCTGGGTCATTGGTCACTTTCTAGTCACAAACAAGTGATGTTTTAGTGGTGCCACGTTGCATACAAGTCATTTTGGAGTCATCTATTCCTTGCTATAAACTTAGCGTGTCCAAGTTGTCTTTGATTGAGCTCATGGGCATCCTTAGATGTCGTTAAATGTCAGAGCACTACTGAAGTGCGGAAATCCTTCTTCATGAAATGTTAAATTGAGTTGGGGGGCTTCCATCAAGTACAATGTGCAGGATTTTCCGGTTAGATGGTATTCAGTGAGTAGCTCGACCCTTGTCGTTCTTTGCGGGGCACTCCCAAACTCTGTACTTTCTCCACCTGTAGGATGTAAGACGATTTCAGTTCCCACGAGATGACACTTCCATGCATATTCAGCCATACAAGAGTTAAGTGGTATGGTAACTCCAGGGACGTTTTCATCATTCATTGTTAGTCATTTTTATGTTATTTCGATGTTGTAAGTGAAGCCTAAGACCAATAGCACTGTCTGTATGCAATTATTTTCAAGTTTGATCCTCTAAGCTCAGTGAAATATTTGTTATAACCTGTAGTGGACAGTCGGCACTCCAGTGTTCTTCATGAACCCACGAGTAGTGCGGCAGAAAGTGGCAAAGGCGACCATAAGCGGAGTTTCAGGTCAGCACAAGTTCCACTTTAAGGAAATACCGGAGTCTTGGTGCAGGGTGGATGTTATTGAGGTTCTTTAAGAAGGAGTTTCTCTCATGTATTCTAATGAAGATGTAGACCAAACGTTAATTGAACATATTCGAGGGACTGCTGCTTTGTGGAAGATTACGTATATGAAAGTGGTCACCTGATTTGTAATGTGGCTTCTTGCTTTTAATTGTGGAGGGGTCCATAGTTCAAGTGTGATTGAACCTTCTAGCCTTTTAGACATTGTTGTTGTAAATGATACAAACACAATGAAACCATTTTACCTTTGAAAATGCAGAAATGTCTCTATAATGTTTTCTATGTACGTTTCATGGACCACACATGCAGGAAGATGTGGATGCTACCCACATGTCAGTTCCTATAGGTGCTTTTGCAGGAGTCCTTGTTGTGCTAATTTGTCTCGCACTGTACATGTGCAATTATCTGCGAGTTAGGATGCATTGTGCTCATTGTACTTTGTTGCTCTCCCGCTTTGAAGTCATAGGATGTAGTGTAGAGGAGTCACTGTGAACTTGAATATCACTTGTATGCAATTGCTATATGACTTCTATGACTACAACCTACTGGTATGGCTATCTCATGATTGAAAAATGACTTGACTGCCACTGCCATACGCGGGTACAATGCCACCTACACCCTATGCAGCCGTGACTGTATGACGATTGAAAAATGACTGGCCATGTGTCCACCTTGCTCCAATTGCAAAATATCTTCCGTACTAAAAAATGACTTCGACCATGGTCGTCCACATCACATTTGGTATGGGTTAGCCATGACTACATTGTCACTAGAATGTGACTTGCGATCAACATGTCCACCTTAGATTTATAACAGGTCTCCCATTACTACAGAATGAATAGAAAATGACTATCTACATCCGGATCCACGTCGGATTTTTCAGGGGTCACTACTTACTCAAAAATGATTGCTGAATGACTGATGACGTGGAAGTCCATGTCAGATTCCAAATGGGTCAGTCCTTCCTCAGAAATGACTGAAGAATGACTGCTGACATGGTCGTCCACGTCAGCCTAAACCAAATCAATCACTTGCTACATGGCATCTGAGTCCACATTTTCTTTAAGTCTTTATCTTTCTAGCCTCATGCATTACAAGTTTCATCCAAAACCCCATCCAAGTTCATAATGGATGGTGATAGTACATGGGTAGTCATTTATGAATATGACTTGTCCACTATAACTCCAGGGTCCAAAGTCTCCCTGCAGTCATTTTTGTCCACTATAACTCCTAGGCAGTCATTCTTTGTAGTCATTTATATACTGTTTTTTTGTAGTGTATTGTTTTAGGTGAATTTATAGTAAATTTTGGAAGGCAAAAGAAACCTTGGACCCATGTCTAATATGTAGAGTCTTGGAAAACAACTTATAGAAAGAGTAATAAATGTTTTGTGATGGGTTGAAAATGAGTGCCATGTGTCAAGGCATGTGGATACAATAGAATGAGGACTATTAATATTCAAAAAATTGAAAATAAGATATAGTAGTTTATTATGTTAGCAAAGCAAGTGTGTATATCCATGATGCATAGGACCAGTAGCCGCTCAACGCTTGATGTAGTTAGTGGTCTTCAATGGCTCTAGATGCTATAGTGCATGTACTTGTACACTATAAGAAAACGGTGTCCGCCTGGACATCCAGCCAAAAACGACGTATATCCGCATAGACACAATACGTTGCACAAGACGTCAGGGTGTCAGGTCGAGAAAGTGGAGATTTTGCGATGATGTCTGTGTTAGCATTGCTAGATTGCAGTCACAACATACTGATGTTACAAAAAACGTCCATGCAATGTAAGGCATCCAGGTGGACATCAGATTTTTCCCAGGATGTCCAGAATAACATGTTTAGCCACGTCATCATCTTTGGTCAAAAATACCTCACAAGTTTAGATAGAATTTTGGTGCGGTCAGAGGTAAAGTGACTGCCCAAGGCTAAAAAGAGGACAACGGGCAGGTTGTGACTCCTAAAAGCTTATGTGGCATTTGATGTGGTGAGATGAGGTGGTTATTGTATGACGTGGACCGACGAGGTGGCAAGATGACGTGGCTGCTGTGTGACGTGGCATGATGACGTGGACAAGGATGATGACATGGCATGCCACGTCAGCATCCATGACGAGTCCATGTTCCGACCTCGGATGTCTCTGTGGACATCACACCTAACGTTCTGACGTCCACATTGACATCACTTCTAGCGTTAACATTTTGTACTTCCTGCGACTGTAACTTCAAAGCACATGCTATCCACGGTGCGTTTCATTACGTCTGACTGGATGTGTGGGCATTGTAGAAGCAACTGTAGGTGTCCACTTTGATGTCAAATATGACTCCAGATGCATGACATTATTTTATGAAAAAGGGTGAATTTGTACATGATGCACTTCCTTCCTATGTGTTTACTTAGGTCAGGGGCATTTCTGGGCTCTTCAAGTCATACAACTTGTGCACGTTCTTCAAACTTCATTAGGATAAGATTGCAACCTACTCTTATGATGTCACATGTAGCACCGAAGTAGACAGATTCTGTCAGAAAATGCATGTTCAAGATGCATCAGGAATACTTGGAAGACATGAATATGTTGATGTCCACGTATTTCGCAGACGTCCTATGTGACGTCTAAATGCTATCACAGCATATACATGTCAATGATGTGAACACCCTATGCTTCTTCCTCAGATGCGATGTCATCGCTAACTATGGCAACATACTCGCCACCATGGTCTATGGGTTGGCGCACCGGGTCCACGACTTGTTGCACTGGTTGTAGTCCATCGAAGTCCCTATCATTCACCAACTGCACCATGTTCAGGGTTGTTGTTAGAGGTTGCAATGAGCCACGTCTACCCCTCACCTCAGTTCGGCAAACTACTTTCCAACCAGGCCGATGTGGATCGTCGGAGAAGAATACCTGTTGGCAATGCAAAGGAAAGGCAAATGAATCTGCATGGACCGTTCCATCCAAATGGTTGAAGTTTGCCAACGTGAAGCCATACTTATCCTGTTGCACGCTAGGAGCTCGACTACCTTGTGTGCCCCTCACCCAATCACACAACAACACTGTGACGTAGTGATTTCGATAATCCAATACCAAAATCTCTTCAATGTACTCCACATACTCCTGCGTGGATTCCAATGGCCGGCCATTTTGCAAACCCCAACGAAGTTGGCGTGTGAAACTCGCTACCATTCCAGAGTCACGGGTAACAAGCCCACGTTTAGAGCTTCGGGCACGGAGGTGCATGCCATGACAGTACATTTGACGGTGGGATGTTGCCTTCTGCTTAGGAAGCTGCGCATAATGTCTGATGTCTTCATCCACTGGACGTCCAAAATGATCAGCCTCCGTCACCGTTGACGTCAGCCACTGTGCGAAGGATGGAAACTCACTTAGTTCAATTGGATAACGGACAGCTCTTCTTGGATTTGAGCGCCGCCATGCAACACGAAAAGCTTCCCGCTCCTCCCATCTTTGGGACTTTGCTGCAGTGTAGTCCTTGCATCACACTCAGCAATAATGAAATTAGGACAACGGATTGAAGATTTGACATCATGTATGCCGGGGCCAAGTAAAGTGTGCATGGCACATCTGCAAAGGTGTGCAAGAATTCAAGTAGTCCTTAACAACGATCGTGTGTTGAGGGTTTCCTCTTCTACTGAGATGTCCACATTGGGGCCAAAACAAACATCAAAGCGTCTTCCTCCATGACATCATTGAACGTGCCAGCGTCGGATATGATGTCTGCTAGGAGTGTATATAAGGCAACGTGATGTCCAAAGTGGCACTGGAAAGCGGTGCCAGTTACTTACTCTCGCCAAGTTTCCAAGCATGGTGCATTGTCAATTACGAACGCATGTGCATACACTCGCAAAGCGTCGGATAATGCCCTCTCTTTTGATTTCCTGCTACGTATCACCTCGTCATTCATGATGGGATCTTCGTCTACATTCCAAACGCGCTCACCAGTCCCTTGAAACTATCTCATGTGTTCCGTGCAGAAGCCAAGCGTGTCTTCAATGCGATATCCCTCTGCTATGCTACCTTCTGGATGCACCAAAGTCCGCACATAATCCTTCAAAGTCTTCATGTATCGCTCAATGGGGTACATCCACCTACAATGCACTGGGCCACATACAAATAACTGTTCAACAAGGTGCACTGGCAAATGGGTCATTATATTCAAGAATGTCGTGGGGAACTCCTTCTCTATGAGGCAGGTTGCCATAATAACATCCTGCATGAGGACATCTTTGTCAGCTTCCTTGATCTCCTTCTTACAAAGTCTTTGGAAAACCCTGCTCATTTTTATAATAGCCAAACGCACATTCTCATCCAAGATGTTCCGGACAACCATCGGTAGAATCTACACATGAACAACATCTCTGTAAGTCACTCTCCCACTGCTACATTTTTAACACATTTCCCTGTAACTTGCATGAGGGTCACCCGGACATTAATTTTGGACATCCACTACAACGTCTTTGTGCTGAATATGACATACTACTAGAAAACGCATCACAGCCAAATGAAACACTATCATGTTCATGAAGACGTCTTCCCATGCATTGTCATTAACATACTACTGCCTTCAACAACGTTACTGAAGACATATGATGTCCACAACGTTTCAGGAGCAGTGACAATCTCTGAACTCCCTCCCTTCCTTGGATAAGTTCAACGAACCCCTGTATCACGTCCCATCGCAACCTCACCTGCTGCATGAGAATGTGATAATCATGCGTCTTCATATACTGTAACGTTCCATTCTGTAGACGTTTATGAATTGCACCAACATAGTTTGTTGGGGTACGGATACTTGATACTATATCCACGAACTCCCTGCGCTCATCTACTGTCATTGCATACGACGCATTTGGCATGTAGAAATTGTCTTGGCGTCTTCGTGGGCCTTGAAGCCAAATTTCTCTACGTATTCCAAGCTGTTCTGCATCAATGCGGCTGCCAGGGCTATCGTTCATAGCAAGAAGGGTCTTCACCATGTTCTCGCATAAGTTTTTCTCGCAATGCATCACATCCAAAATGTGTCAGATCAAAAGATACTGCAGAAGGGAACACACGTAAATCTTAAGTACGCTCTGCCCTCCGAAAAAATGTGTATCGTCACTTCCCGTGTTGTCTGCTAAGAAAACGTACAACGACATTCAGCCTTCACTTTGTATTTACGACTATGTCTGAGTGGACATGTAACACAACATGAAATGTTCACATTGCACGGCTGAATAGGCGGCCACTGTCTACAGCTATTGCAATTTGTGCAGCGGGATGTCTTCTATGACATCTACTTGGACATCAACGCGCCAGTACTATGACACAGAACGTCAGAGAGGACGTACCACTCAGACATTGGACACTACCTACATGTCAAAGTCAGGTTAGACCACTTTGTACCTTCCAGTAGGGCAGCTCAAACAATGCACTCAAGCGTTTCACCCCTGTGGAATGCACTGGGTCATCCTTTCCATCTTCTCTTCCACCCAAATCTAGAAACGCTTGCCGCCACGCAGCATATCGGATAACATCTTCGGCGGTCATGCCCTTTGGCCTGAAACGATGCTCTACTTTCTCATTGAAGCGACAATTTCGACGATAAGGATGGTGTCGACTTAAGTACCTTCGTATGCCCCCATACACAATCTTGGACCCTCTTGTACTTCGATCCGCCCTCACATCGCCGGTTCTTGTAAGTCGAGAATCTGTCTCAAGACCACAATCCGGGCATCCTTTATATCCCTTGCAAGACAAGCCAGAGATCAGAGCATACGCAGGAAAATCGGATATGGTCCACATTAGTAAGCCACGCATGATAAAGCGACGAGCACCTTCGAGCTGTGAGAAATCTTGAGCCACCACACCTTCCCACAATGCATGTAGCTCCTTCAACAATGGTCGCAAGAACACATCCATGTTCTTAGAAGTTGGGGACGGCTTCCCAGAAATGAGAAGGCTAAGGGAGATGAAGAATTTCTTTGTCACAAACCATGGCTCAAAATTGTAAATCAAAATGAGCACCAGCCATGTCGACCAATTCGTGTTGCTCAGCTTGAAGGGATTGACACCATCCAGTGCTAGTACCAGACGTAGGTTCCTGTCGTCAGCACTAAAGTTGTCAAAGTGGACGTCCACGCTGACATGCTTCCAAGCAGGGCTGTCCACCACTGACCGCATGATGCTGTCATCGTTGACATGTTGCGTCCAACCCGTCAGCATCTGAGCGATCTCCGAAGATCGAAACATGCGTTTAAGTCTTGGGATCAAGGGAAAGTGTCGAACGACCCTTATTGGTATCGAGTTCGTTCCCTCCACCCACCTTGGTTTAGAGCACTTCGGGCACGTACTTAGATTTGCATGCTCGTCTTCGAATAGCACACAACCACCTGGGCACACATGGATGTTGTTGTACTCTAAGCCCAACTTCCTAATCATTTTCCTTGCCTCATAATGACTAGTAGGGAGCTTGTTGTTCTTCGGGAGCAAGTCTGATGACAAATACCGTAGGAGCTCACTAATGAAATGGTTACTCACGCGGAAGACCACGCACATATTCATGATGATGATTGTTGCTGACAGAATACTCGATGATGCCCTCTCGTACAGTGCTGTTGTTGCGTGCTCATATAAACGCTGCATGTCTTCAACAGTGTCAACGTCAACGTCTGCTTCAGCAACTGACGCTTCGTCAGACGCCAAGGTGTCCGAATGCAATGCATCGCCACGATCAAAGGCCTCCATGACTTGCCTTTGGACGTCATGTTGTACATCCAGAGGAGCGTCGTCGTCATTAGCAGCGTCACCGACATCAGTGTCACCTACTTCTGGTCCTCCGTTCACATCCTGCATCTGAATGTCTTCCTCTACTATGTCTGCGTCATTCTCAACGACGTCATCGTCGTCATACACAAGATCTTCCACCCATATGCCATTAGGAGGGTATCCATTGGGTGGGTCCCCTCCAATCATTGACTTCGTCAAAAAAACATCCCGTCCCACCTCTCCATGATGCTTCCGAATCACATGGATAGTCCGGCGTCTTCCTCCATGACAATATTTGCATGGACATGGAAACCTCGTCAAATTCAGCTGCGTTGCCACCCTCAACTCGGTTTGTAGAATGAGGTCACTTATAGGAATGTGGCGAAGGACACGGCCGTCTACATTGATGCGCACTCTTACAGCATGACGTCCATGCCTGCCCTCCATGTCCGTCACAGGCATCAACACGTACGTGCACTTGCTGATATCATGCAATTTGAAATGTCCACTCTTGAAGTAATTAAACTTGTTTCCTACAACATGCAATGGGAAAGACAAAGAGAAAGATATAGTAGACAATCAGAAGGAAGTCAAGGGTGGTTGAAGAAGCTTCACTTCTGATCATCCAGTGACAATTTTGAACGTCTGGATGTTTTTGTGAACATATGTTTGTCACTGTAGACATCTACTTTGACACCGTCATGTCCATTGCACCTATCTGTTCATCACTATCTCTTAGATCGTGGATAGTAGTTCGTGCAGTACTGTAGACTTGTGAACCTATAACATCCAACATCACAGTCTATGAATTATTTGTTTTGGTGGCAACCAAATGTATACGTCCCGAGGAAGAAAGAAAATTTTCCACAAATATTAGGTCCTGTTTCCAAAGAACATGAGCGTAAACTGCAAATGAGGTTCATTTCCTTAGTACTTCAGAATGGGATAAAAAAGAAATGCCAAGCAATGAAAACCGACACCCAAACGCCTACTTCTTGCAAATTGTAATTGATAAGTGGCTTTTATGACTTGAAATCTCTTTGTAACTCTCTTCTTTTAACTACAGGGCATCAACTCAAACAGAGGTAGGACACGTGAATGTGCTGGAGTTGACTTCCAAAGGCCCTAGGTGCGTCCAGCATCATGTCCAGTAAGACGCATTTATGTCTACAGGAATACCACAATGTCACCCACAGGCTTGTACGTGACATCAACACGTCTGAATAGAAGATAAAAAGGTATTTGCTACACGTGCTACGTTTGACATGGGGTGCTACGCCTAACATCCTGGAAGGCACCGGAAAGTTATATAAGTTTATTCATAAGGACATTGACATGTTCTGCTTGACGTTAAGTCCTGCGCAGGCAGGTCAGAAAAAGCATTGGGTGAAGCTACGCAACACTACATCCCATGCACTTTAAGGACTGCAACTCTAAGCAGTCAGTGGTTTCCATGGCTAAGGAGGGCAGTAAGGTTTGTGCTTTGAAATTATAGTACATTATAGGCACTACTTTCTTAGAAGAAGCTAATTTAGCATCATTTAGAAGCTACCTAGGTAGAGGATAGCCATACAATACAGTAGAAGAAGAATGAATTGTATTGCTGGGACTTCGTTACTTCCAAGAAGAAAAAGTGGTTACAAGTTTCATTTCAATAAGTCCCCCATAAAAGATGTAGAAAAGATAAAGACAAGGTGAATTTCAAGCTCTACTCTAAAGCTTCTAGTTTTCAAGCTCTAATTTGGTAGAGCCTCAAAGAAATGACTTAGAGCCAAAAAAAAAATTAAAAGGTGAAAGGCAAGTTCTAATTTAGAAATTGTATTTTGAAGAAGCTTCAAAGAAATGACTTAGGGAATACAAATAGAAGGTCAAAGCCAAGTTCCATTTCACAAATTTTATTTTGAGGAAGCCTAATTCAAACTCTAGGATATTCTTTTACTTTAGACCCCACTTACAGAATAAAAATAGAAGGTCGAAGCCAAGTTCCATTTCACAACTTCTAATTATTCACTTGGAGAATAAAAATGGAAGGTCAAAGCCAAATTCAAATTTCTTGAGAACATGTGCAATGAGACGTAGTCATGCCTACTAGGACCCAATAGTGTCATTTGTGATGTCATGCAAAACATCATCGCAACATATCCCCTTGTCCATTTCAAATTGGCAAAAAACGCATCGTTACTAACACCAAGTCAGACATCATGATGTCCGAGTTGATGTCTACATGTCAATTGTGATGTCTGCTGAAGCACACGAATGTCAACTTTCGACCTAAGGGCCCTCTTGAAAAGTACAGCACCCGACGTCACACATAGGGCTGTCGCTCCGTCATGGGACTTAGACAAACCCTAGGCCCACGTTCGGCCTTCCTCTTCCTGCAGCCGCTCTTCTTCCTTCACCTACACTCGAATTTGCAAACTTCTAAGGAGTTGAGCATGTTTCACCAGTTTGTGGACAGCATTGTTGCTGCTGCACTCACCGCAGGGATGGAAAAATCAGTAGCTGTAGTAGATGGAAGCCCCCGTCGCAGCAGGTGCCTAAACAAGACCAAGCACCGTGTAGACAACTTCCTCCCTCCTTCGCTTCCTCCTCTCCCTCCTCTCTTCTCCCCTCCTCCCTTCCCCTCCCCTCCCCTCCCCGCCCCGCAAGCCTCCATCATGGCCTCCAGCAGCTCCCGTCAATTCTAGGAATTAAAATTGGCGTCATTGAATTGTGTAGGCAAATTAGGGTTTCATCCATTTTTTCCATCCGTGACACACTGAGGCTTCAACTGATGTCTAACTGAACATCACTAGGAGCGTTGGGGAGTTTAAGCTTGACATTGGGATTATCTTTGTTCTCTTGTTGATGCATCTCTTGTTTGAAGGTGGAGGAGCAACGTGCGGAGGTGGAGCGTGGAAGCGTGGAGGCGGAGCGTGGGAGCGTCGAGGCGGAGTGTGGAGGCAGGAAGGACTCCCACGCCCAAGCGGGGAACCCCGGCACGCTTGCACGGAGCCCCCATGCAAGGGCGGGGAGCCCCGCACGGAGCCCTTCCGGTGCCGCCCCTGCGGAGAGCCCCCTGCCGCGGGGAGCGCCCCTACTGCGGGGAGCCCCCAGCGGGAAGCCCCCTGGGCGAGGAGCCCCCTACCACGGGGAGCGCCCCTGCTGCGGGGATCGCCTCTGCCGTGGGGAGCCCCTACTGCGGGGAGCCCTTGCGCCGGAGGAGGGAGCCCCTCCCGCGCCGCAGCTCCTTCAACAGCGGGAGCCTTACAGGTTTTTGATTTTTTTTTTTTTTTGGTTTTGCTTTGTTGTAGTCTTGTGTTGTAGTGAATTTTCAATCTCTCTCCTTACACTCCAGTACTTTGGTTTCCATTTGCAGGAGTGATCCTAGTGTTGGCCTTTAAGAGTAGCATGAGAAAATCCTTGTGTTGGCTTTTAGTAGTAATGTTTTTATAAACATGCAGATGTCCAATGTGATGTCCTTCAGTGCATCACATGTCACGTTCTTGGTTCTTAAGCGTCTTGTATGCAGAGGAGTCGAACGGTGGATGTCCGTTAAAACGTCCTAATGTTAAATTGGATGTCCATTAAAACGTCCTAATGTTAAATTGGACGTCCGTTAAAATGTCCTAATGTTAAATTGGACGTCCGTTAAAACATCCTAATGTTAAATTGGACGTCCGTTAAAACGTCCTAATGTTAAATTGGACGTCCAGGTGCTGGAATTGATGTCCAGGAAAGCACACCATTATAGCATGTTAGTTGGCTGTTTTGTTCTTTTAGTTTTGAGCTGTGATTGCCTTGCACAGGTTTTGGGTGAGGTTTTTCATTGTTGGCCGCTAGCTGAGATGGCCCCCGATTTTCGGAGAAAGCTGCCCGTGAAACGGGCAGCACCGTCTCGGCATCATGCTGATAGTGACAATGACGACTCTACCGCTGAGGAGGTACACGCTAGAGGTCGACCATTCACAGAGCAACGGTCGAAGCAAAAGAACGATCCTTGGCATGTGAGTAGTCGTGTGAAGGACAAGGGCAAAGCTATAGCAAGTACTCCAGCACCCAAGAGGCGTCGCACGAGAGTGTCACGCACGAGAAGGAATGAAGCACAGTTGTCTATGAGCGAGGACGACTCCGTTGAATCTGAGCCCAGGTGACTAGTGCCACCTAAACCTCTTATGTGGTGTGTTATTGAAAGGAGGTTGGATGTTTATATTCGTTTATGTGGACATTGTGTCAGACACAGCACGCTGCCTTCTGCATTTCAACGTCTTAGTCTTCTGTCTAAGTAGATGTCCAAGTCGATGTCTGAGTTGATGTTCTAACGAAGATCGAGTGGCCGTTGACTTGCAAGTGTTGTTTGTATTTGAGGTTTCATAGGACCACATCTCGATCTCCTGACACGGATGAGGAAGAAGAATCAGACGACGTAATGGTCATGGAGAAGGAGCCTATTAAACCTCTACTTCGCAAGATCAATGTGAAGAAGGAGCGCAACAACAAGCGCAAGCAATATGTGGAGGTGAACGAACGCGGTTCTCCCCGTGGGAAGGCAAAAAGCTATTTGATAACAGATGTGAAGGCTTTTGCCAAGGGATTGAATCCTTTGTTTGGGTGGGTTGACCAGCCTTTGGATGAGAGACAACGATTCTTTGATAGAATCTACGTAGGTAATGTGACGTGACCGAAATTGCTTGAGTAGGTTGTGAGTTCTTTTTTTGAATTTGATGTCCTCCTGGACGTCATGATGCTAAATATGACATTTGGATGAGCATCACCATGCCTTCTATATTGACGTCTGCAGTGGTGTCCAGATGTCTACAATGATGTCTGTGCAGACATCATTGTGGCTGCGAAATTAAATTATCTCGGAAGTCTTATCGTTTGCAAGTGTTTTGTATTGTGACCGTCTTATTTCAGACTGGGAAGTTGGAGGCGACCAAGTGGAGATAAATCCTTCGTGGTTTCCGAAGCATGTGACGAAGACTTTGATCAATGTTCGCCATCATTTGATGAAGTTGATCGATGGGGACTGCCCTAAACCACCAGAAGTTGATGCCTCCGTGTGGAGGAGGTTGCAAGAGAGGCGCAGCTCGTCAGACGCCAAGGAGAAGTCCGCGCAGATGTGTGCAGTTTCTAAAGCGAAGGGGTTTAAGGAGGCTCAATTGAGGCTCATTGAGAAGAATGTCATAGGTGAATTGGTGAGAGTCCTCCACTTCCATCTGTTTCGGATGTCCATTCAGACATCATGTTGCTTTGTAAGATGTCTGCATTTATGAACCTCATGTTTGAAATGATATTTGCGTGGACATCAATGTCAAGACCTTTAATTGTTTTCGTGTGCTAGACCCTACAACTTGGACGCATACCTTATGAGTCGGAGGTGAAGGAGGCAACGGACAAGGAGTATGCTCGGCGCCAAGCGGAGACCCGCAACTCACCTCATGACTACAGTCCAGATATACAAGAACTGCGGACGTCGAACGCAGAGTTGGGAGGGCGCCTTGGTCGAATAGAAGAGCTTCTCCAACAACTCCTTCATTCCCTTGGAGGCAACAATCTTCAAAGTCATGTTGTCTCAAATGCAGGAGGTGGTGGTCAGAATGCTGGATGTGATGTCACTCTTGTGAAGAAGGTAGCTGTTGAGGACGTCCCCACAGACGTCGAGGGGGATCTTTACGTCAATGCTGACGTTGCTGAAGACATCGCAGATGACGTTGAAGAAGAAGTGGACTACCTGAAGGACACCGTTTCGGACGTCCAGACTGACAACAACGTTGGTGCAGACGTCCAATTGTGCGTTGTGCAGACCATTCCCAAGCACAACGATGCTTCAACAGACGTCGGAAAGGACGCGGAGAAGTCCTCCACAGACCCGTATGCCATTTCCGTGGATGAAGTTCCCCCCGCCGAAGTGCAGACGTCTACTCTTGCAGCACAAACCGGTAGAGTTCAAGAGGTATTTTACACACCCTAAACCGTATGACAAGAGGTCATTGGATGTCATTCATGTTTTTTTCCTCATAAGAATTAGGCTTTGTGTCCTTGCATCCACATGTAGCCCAAAATGCGACGAGTCCACATTCTCTAAAGTGTTTTATGTTATCGCTTTGTTCTAGGTGGCAAATATGCAATCCTCCGGGTCATCTACCCGTTCCAATCGGGTCACAAGGATTGTACCAAGTGCAAAGCCGTCCAAGTTTGTGGCCCCAACGAAGCCCTTGAAGGCAACTGCACTGAAGTCTTTGAAGGCAAGCCCTTCTACGGTGGCAGATCCCCCTAAGAAGGGAGAGGCACCACGCAAGAAATGAACACACGGTGAGATTCTTACCAATCTTGAAGTTTGTATTGAAATTATGCCATTCTCGGACGTGGACAGTGGTTCCAAGAACATGGAGTCGTTGATACCTGTGTCAAATGGAATGCAGACCGTGTTGCAGAGGACGTCCCAAGAGACAGGAGGACGTTAGCCCTAGCAATGGGACGTCGCTGCAGACATTCGCGTGTTTGGAAAGTAGCGGACGGGAAAAGAAACTGAAGAGGTTGCTTTCATACGAAATTCTCTTATATGTGTTTTGCTTTGTGTTCTACCGTGATCCTCCTTTGAGAGACATGGTTGTTTTTTGTATTGGATTTTCTATTCTATGAATATGGACATACTCCTATTTCAAGTCATCGTCAATTTGTGGATGTTGTTGATGTCTGAAGCAGCATCCCGTGTCTCGCCAACCAATGAATTCTGACGTCAAAATGTCCAATACAATGCATTCATTAAGCATGACGTGTCTTGTAGCACACATCCGCTTAGACATCTTCATGTCCAATTCAATGCAAATACAAAGCATCGGAGTGTCCCAGACAACAAATCCATCGGACATCATAATGTCTAATGCAATGCACACAAAAAACATCAAAATGTCCAACACAATGCACACAGAAAACATCGGAATGTCCAATAAAATGCATCTGCGAAAACAGTGGAATGTCCAACAAAATGCATACATGCGTTGCAGAAGACTTAGATCTTCTAACGGGACGTTACCGCTGACATCCTACAATGCATCCATCCATCTGCTACCCTACCATGTAGGTGCGCTGCCTCGTGCAAGTAGACATCTCCTATGACAGGGACTGCTTTCAGAAGTACGCATGTGCAAATTCCACACGTCAGGATGGACATCACATTCAACATACAAATGTTTCAGTTGACATCATAAAAGCCATGCGGATGTCCACAACGATGTCTCAGGAGACATCCGGAATTGCTAGGGAGACCAGACAAGTGGTCCCAAAAATGCCACATCAGCATCTGCGGATGCCACGTCAAATACACGTCAGACGCCACATCATAGACGGGCAATGGATGAAAAAAATGACACTCTGGCTTTCCCGCGCCTATGTGGCAGCCACATGTCAACTTCCTAAGCCCCCCGTTGACCGAAGTTTTTTTGGACATCACGATGTCCAGCCTGAAAATCTGCGTGGACGTAGCATGCAAAATGCATGTCCACGGCAGTGTGGTCTAATTGGACGTCCACCCTGACGTAGACACGTCAAGCGCGATGTCCGGATGTCAAAATCGCGATGTCTCGGCGGATGCAGTTTTCTTATAGTGGCAGTCCATCACCAACACTAGGGATGTTGTCCGCTCTAATTGTCGCAGTAGTGACTTCTACGGACATTGTTGCGACACCTTGCAAGGTGGCTACAAAAGCCATTACCAATGTTGTATAATCCCATGGTCAAAAAGATTGGAGGTAGTATAATTTTGAGAAACAAGTGGAAGAGAACATTGTAATGTTGATGGAAATGCTTGAACATTTTCAGCTTGGGAGAAAGTGTTGGTAAGGGTGTATGGGATGTGTAACAAGATCAAATGTTGGGATGAATGCAATTGACAATGGAGGGATCTGTAGCATATTGGTAACATGGTTGTTGCGTATGTCAATGCCCTTGTGAAGTGGGACTTGGCCAATGCCTATGCCATGGGCTTCTTATTGTTACTACACTTTCGCTTGATGCAACTCTATTCACTACCTTTTCTTTTCTTCCTTTTTAGTTGCTTTGATTTTCCTTTGCTCTTCCTTCTTTGCACAATTGTGTTCTTGCTCTTTAGACACATCTATTTTTGTTTGCTTCCTTCATGTTGTAGCATTGAGGTAATTTTTCAACGTGAATATGATCTCAAAAAATCCATCATTGGCTCTTTTCGGTGGTTCCAACTTGTGGTTTCAATTGTGATAGGTTGAAGAAGTGCGTGACAAAGTCTAAGCCGTCTAGGCCGCAGTCCAATGTAGCAATCTCTAATGGCCCATCTGGATCAAAGAGGTGGATGTCAACAATGAAGTGCTCCATGTCTGGATCTTGCTATTTGACTCTAAATCCATTTCGAATGTTTTTTTGGGACATGGCCTTCTTCAATGCTAATTAAACCAAATGAGCCAAAGTTTTCTTCGATAGAGACTTCCTAACATTTCTACTACTCTAGTAGTCTCTATACATTCTAGAATATTGCCCCGAATATTGCTTGAAGGGTTTGAAAATGTTCATGTCTAGTGGCTAAAGGGCATGTGATGTATATGTAGGGAAAATGACAACATCTATGTCTACTACTTTGGCAATGTGGACAACCTCCAATACCACATAACTATTGTGGCTATTAAAAATCAATATTTCGTATGGCAGGTGAGATGACATCTAATTTCTACACATTTATGATGAAATGATTGAACCATTTTGCAAATAGAAAAGAAGTCATCTACGTATGTTCCTACATAGACAAAGCATCTCCTAGTTCACACCTTTCTACATAGTTTTTGCCTACCCGTTTGCCATGAAAATGTAGTAGGAAGGAATGCTTGTACCTACTACATTCATACAAATCACCATAGACAGCCACTCGCACTTGTCAAGTATGATTGATTGAACAAAACGTGCCCCTTTGTATGCTAGAACTCAAGCATACCTATTTCTGTTGGCTTACACTCTTGTTTCGTTGCAATTCCAAATTCTTTGTATAAGGTAGGAGCACCCATAAAAATGAGTGTATCCATGGACGACACCTATTTTGGTACCCATATCCATGAGTTGTTGCTCTCATAACTAACAAGTCTGGAAAAGTAACGGTCATGGGTGACACTTGTGTCGGAAATGAATACACGAGGGTCCAGAAATAGATTCATTGCATGACGCAGCATAGTTCTATACATACAACATTGAATAAATTAAAGATGTGGATGTGCCGGCGGTTTTGAATCTCTTATACAGTGGCAATGGGTGTAATTGTCACATTTATGAGTACAATCTGCGGTGATTGCTTAGGTAATGCATGTGGTTATGGGGATGAACGTGGCAGTACTAAGTGTCATTGCTAGCCATATTTGTAAATGAGAGTGGCAGCGTAGCCCTCACTGCAACAATTGCTGCTGCTTCACACCATGAACTTAGTTGAAGTGAAGATATTGCAAACTCAAATCGTTGTAACTTAATCAATGTGTGCTTAGCTGAAGTTCAATTAAGTTACAGTTCATTGTATGCTTAACTGAAGCTTTGGGAGAGTTCACGGGATCCATTGAAAGCATCGTAGACAGGGAGAGTTCGGCAGTGAGCGTAGTAACAACAAGTAGACCGTGAGAGCTTCAAGTGAGTCGATCGACCTCACTGATCCAGTGGCATTATCGCATTACAGAGACCGTAAGTGCTTCAAGTGAGTTGATCAAATTCACTGATCTAGTGACATTACCGCATTACAGTCATTGATCAAGCAACTCAGAAATTTGAATTGATTAGTAGCTATGTGAGTGTATCCAAAATCACGCCAGAGCTTGTAGAACGACGTAGCATCAGTATCGAAGCAAGATCAGAAGAACGTAGCATTACATTCTGTGCACATGGATACTATCATCGAGGAAACAAGACATTCATTTAGAAGTGAACATGACATTCCACAAACATGGGCACCGGAACTACGCCAACCATTTGTAAACCGTGGAAGAGGAATCTGGTCACCGTATTGCCAACAGTCAAGGCTTCCGCTGTAGAATGAACTCAACAACCTAGACATCCAAAGACCACATGCGCGGAGAGGACCTACTACGGCAATTGGCTTCTGCGATTGGAAGGGAGCTAGATAGCCGTAGTACAACAGCTTCAACAACTTCGACGAGTCAGCACCTGCAACGATGGAGCATAGTCGCAGTGCGTCGACAGCGATGGAGCCTTGCTTCGGCGTGGCCCCAACGTTGGAGCGCAACTTCAGTACCCCCGGCGACAACGGCGTCATCACGAGGTCGATGACTGCGCCGGCGCTTGAAGCAGTCTCCGAACCTACACCAACAGCACCTCCGCCAAGCGAATCGAGCAGGAGCAGGAGAATGCGGACGGGGACATTGTTAGACGACCAACTAGCAGCTGCAGTTGCAACTGTGGATGCAGGCTGCGGGCTTACAACTGCGGCAAGAAACTTCGGGGTTCCTGCAACGTCCTTGAGGGACCACATTTACGGAAGAACAATCAAACGAAAAAAAGGACGCCAAGGGGTTTTAACCGTGGAGGAGGAATCTGCATTGGTCAAGTGGATGTTAGAGATGCAGGAGCATGCACATCCTATTAGCATCATGGAACTGAGGAGGAAAGTGGCTGAGATTACCCAAGATCGGTGGACACCCTTTAAGGATGGTATTCTTGGGCGTGGATGGCTACGATGGTTTCGAAATCGCCATCCAGAGCTGACTTTGAGATCTCCTCAAGCTTTGGAGGAGGCACGTGCTAAGGGATTAAATCCGAGCAGCGTAGCATCATTCTATGACAATTTGCAAGTAGCATATCAACAACATGGATACCTACCATCCTACATTTGGAATGCTGACGAATCTGGAGCATAAGCGGGAAGGAGTGGAGGAGGGACTCTAGTGTTTGCAAGACGAGGTACTAGATCTGTACATACAACAGTACCAAACAGTAAGGAACACCTCACTGTCCTCTCATGTGTCAATGCTGCAGGCTATCACGTCCCAAACTTATATATATTCAAAGGTAAAAGAAGACATAGAAATTTCATCCTCAAATGTGAACCTGAAGCTGTCATGGCAATGCAGCCAAATGCTTGGATGACTACATTCTTATTCTCTAGTTGGATCTCTCGTTTCATTGACATTCTCAGTAAAAGGTATGGAATCTCACAAGAAAATAGACATCTACTGATTCTAGACGGTCACGGCTCTCATGTGACACTAGAGGTGGTCCAGAAGGCCAAATCCCGAGGCCTTGATATTATCACGTTGCCTAGCCACACAAGCCACAGATTGCAACTACTAGATGTTAGTATCTTCAAGCCTTTCAAAGTGGCATTTTGAGCATGTAGAGATAGGTGGAGTATAGAAAACAAAGGCAGAGGTGCAAGGAAGGAAGAACTAGTAGAGTGGGTGGGTACAATATTGAAGAAGGTACTCACATCATCAAAAATAACGAAGGGCTTTGAAGCCACTGGCATCTGGCCACTACAGCGTAGTGCTATGGACAAGTACATGTCTCTTAGCTCTTGTTACATCGACCCCTACGAAGTTGAAGACGAGGAGGATGCCAAAGAGGAGCTTGTTGCCTCCAACAATGTAGGAATAGAAGACATCATCTCCGAAACCCAGCAATCACCGCGGCAGTACTTCATCGAGACAGAGTCTGATATCTCTAGCGGCAGTAGCGGTACTCAGAGTGACGAGGATCTAGGGACAAACTTACAGCGGAATTTGTTTCCTCTCCCACGAGTTGAACGTCATGCACAGAGAGCATCACAAGCTTCGGAGCCACTTATAGATTATTCAAAATCTATTTTGATGACTTCAGACGAGTACATCTCTGCCATGACTGCTAAAGCTGCACGGAAGGAAGCTGTCGCCAAGGAACGCGAGGAACGAAAGGCTCAAGCTGAGTAACGGAAAGCATAGAGACTTGAAGAAAAGGCGAAGCGAGAAGCGGACAAGGTCCTCCTCCGACTACAAACAGAGAAGAAGAGAGCAAATTGCGAGCGGGAGCGCCTGAGGAAAGCAGCAGAGAAAGCTCGGAAGGCGTCGGAGACAGAAGGGAGGAGGCGCGGACGAAGCGCTCCACAATCCAACGGCAGAAACAGAGATATTCCGCCACCCACTCCAGCTTTCCCGCATTCAACGGGAATTCCAACGACTGGAAGGTGTCTTGAAGGAGCCTAGGAGTAGGGGCGGCGACAAAGTCCGTGAGCCTGGTGCCGCGATGGAGCGACGGAGTCCAGAAGCAGGGGCCGCGATGAACGAAGCAGGGGCCGTGATGAACGACAATAGGGTGCCGCGATGAACGGGAAAGGCTTGCTCGAACGACGGATGTGTAGACCATGCTTGTCCAAGTTGGGTCGGGTGGCGCTACACGTGGATGCTGCCATAACAGCTAGGGGTGTTTTTGTTAGTGCAGGGCTAGCCACTTGCCCTTGCTTTTATCTTTCCCAAGTAGGATTAGTTTAGCGCCGTTTTATGACGGATTTGAATACCACCTAGCACTAACCTAGAAGCACGTGTAGTCTATTATTGTACATACAAACTACAGTGAACGCTCCAGGAAGCAACTTTTTGAGCGTCCCCTACACACACCTTTACATTTTGATTGATTTTGGACTTTGATAAATTATTGCAAATACATTTTTGAAATTGAAAGTGTGGAATTCACGCCAAAAATTTCAGTTCCTTCCTACTTACTAAACAAAAATATTTTCGGAGTTCTTCTGTCTGTTTTCATGCTCCATTTTCCTTAAATTCACGCTTATGGGTGCTTCTACCTTAGGATACAAGCACATTGTGTACAAGTAGTCAAGGTTGTTTTATAAGGTCTTTGCACTAATTTCATTCAAGCCTTAAGCGCATGTTGATTCCAAAGCTTGTGCTACTCATAGTGTGAGCTCTAGGTATTATTTCTACCACCATTTGCCCAGCTCTTGTCTAAAATTTTGTTTCAAAAAGGCGTCAGCTTGTTGTTTGTCATCTCATAGACTTTGAACTTTAATGTTGTGGACATCAAGCGGTATTCCATGTCACACATTGCTAACACATAATCTAATAAGTGCCATTTCTCTTGTATTGTTAGAACAAAAAGAGGACCATACTTGCAGACTTGTAGAGGCCATAACACCATTCCTATAGTGTTGAGTACGGAATGCTAAACTTTGCAACGTTGTTCTAATGTTGCAACTAGACTCCACTTCTTCTACAACCGCTTGCGACTACTCATCCATCCGGGTCCTCAATGTCCTACTAAAGTACTTTTGTCCTCTACGGTTGTTGGGTTCTTTTGCTGGTCCAAAGTTGCAATTCACTTCTTTGGAACATGAAACAAGAGTCTGCCACTGTGGCGTTGACTACTTGCGAGCTTAGGGAGGTCGGTTGCCTTGGCGCTATAAAGTTGTCAATGTCTCTACTGCATCACAAGCGTCTGCTACATACATTTGCATACACAAAGTAAAGAAGCACATGAGTTTGTGACTTCATTAGCAGTATTTGCATTTTAGTTCAAGTGATTGTTTTTTTTTTTCATTTCTAAACCACATTGATAGCTAGGTCACTATCTACTAAAATATGCTAGATATGATTAGAATTGCAAGGAAACACTTTATTTTGTACAAACGCTTGCTTATCAATATGTATACTGACATGTTTTTGTTTTGTCTGTATTTCAAAGTACTATGCACAAACTAGATGGTTAGAGCTAGTAGGAATCTTTTATACATTCAACATTACTATGAAGTGAAACTCTTGATGCAATGGCAAGATGAATGTATAAAAAGAAAGTCAATGATAGTTTTATACAGTTTATTTAGTATACACTAGTGCATCTAACGGCATATCACTAATCATTTTAGTTGTTGTTGCTATGCATTTAGGAATGACTATTTTTTCTTTCCCATATCCATCTATAGGTGCAAACTTCAAAGAGAAATGGTAGAAAGTAAGTTGTTGGCTTCAAGTGTGGTGGTTGCATCTGAAGCATTAGCAACAACACTAGTACCTACATCATCAGGTAAATTTTCCATTCCACATTGTCGCTCATTTAATTGTCACTTATGTATTCCATTCATAACATTCCTCAACTACTTTAAAGAATTTTTTTTCCTCTAAATGTGCTAGGAAGAAGTCTTTTAAATATAGATTAGCATGAGTAGTGTACTATAAACTATTTAACAATATCTCAAATTGCAACAGGAGGTGGAAAATGGAATATGATAGTCATTTGGTTGATTCTAACTGCTTGCGACTGGAGACTTTGGTATGGCTAATTTAAGATCCTTTTCTAATCGTGTAGCCATATTCTTCAATGTTTAGAATGCTACTCAAACACTCACGAAAGCTTTGGTATGTTTGACTTCTAGGTTGTTGCAACCCAAATAACACTTTACATCTTCAACTAGTTTTTAAAGGCCCTTTACAACTTAATGGGCTCACCATACTTCATTTTTAGTATTACTTGGATCACAGCTCAATAACACTGCACATGCCATGCATCCACAACATTAGTTTCCATTCTTTAATTCATATTACCAAGTCCCAATCTCTGAAACTACTAACACACACTCCATATGACATTAAACATGTCACTTGGTGACATTGTGTAGAGCTTTCATTGATGTCCAAGCACTTGGTAGAGGTACTACTCCCCACCGGTGCTAACCACCCTTGAATATTACCCTACTCCATATTAGATTCATTGTATATTTGTTACTTTCACATCAAGATTAATCAAAGTTCATAACTTAAAATACATTGGAAATGGCTTAGTAACAAGCAAGATTCCATCCAACCGATGCCATGGGACATACACATACACATCGTTGTTTTATGATGCCTTGAACCTGGTGGTGAAGTTGTATGACCAATCTTAAATCATTGGGACTTACTAGTTACTAAAGCTCCAAGAGAGAGTGAGAAGGAAAACCAACCCCTTTTATAATACTTTCTATGGGATTTGGTAGACTCCCCCTTGTGGGTCAAAAGGACTTTCAAAACCCACTTTGGTTTTAGAAGACCACCCATTTCTAACTAAAATCCTCAAGTTACAACTTTGTTTGAACTTCTGAATTTTCAAATAGCGTAACTTTGCAATTAAAGCTATAAATCCCACATGTGAGCCCATTTTGGATATTTACACAATGAACAGATGTCTATGGACTAATCACTTGTCTCATTGGGCTAAATTCTCACAAAAATATGGCCCTTTTAAAGATTTGAATTCACTAGGAGCAATGTCACACCTTCACTACAATCCTTCTCTTAACCATAACTTTAGACTCATGCCTTAGAACCTTGTGATTCTTGTCCTTCTAGTTTTTTGTGTTTTTAGCTTTCTAATGATATGCTACATGCCATATTTTGTAAAAAATTCATTGGGAACCTCTCACTCTTAGCCCTTAAGTGTCTTGGCGCCATCGAGGCACCTCCAACTTTAAACTGCCATAATTTCTAACCAACTAATTCAAATCATGCATTTTAAACGATTGAAATTGTCTTCTTAAGGGCTTTTCAACCATGTAAGATAATCTACCATTCTCTTCTAGTTTAAGACGTTATTGTGCCCTATTCATTCGAAAGTCGCTCATTTTTTCCTTCTTAAATTCTTGCAAGGCTTGAGACATCACCCCTAAAGTCCCCCTTGCTCACTAAAGCACTTCTAGCACCCCAAGGAGATAGAAATGTGATATAGGTAGTGAAAAAATTGGTTGTAGCTCCAACCTATGCTTTATAAGCTAAATGTTACCTATGACATGCTACCTTTACATATCCTACATGCAAATCTCATGACAACATGTGTTTTCACTCTAAGTAATCAATTCTTTGTCGTTGTAGTCACTATAATACATATTGCAGCTCATGTCCAACATACTTTATATGTGGACATTGTCAATGTACCTCACTGATCCATTAACCTTGAAATGCTTGAAAGTATACAAAATGTCTTTTGGATGATCTCACCTAAGTTTGTAGGATGTGAAAGAAAAAAAATTCATCCTATTTTTTTAAAGTTATTATAAGGTATTTTCACTACAAGTAGAAAAAAACACCCCTAAAGTTGACTGACAGAAAGTGTATGGGACTCTAACCTACTTGGATTGCTTTTCAAGTAATGATCTCCACAATGATTTTTGATCAATTTATAATTAGGTGAAAAGAAGGCAGCACCTTTCAATCATCCAAATGTAGGTCCTAAAAATCTCCAAATCCTCCTAACACCTATATTAGAAAGTTATGGTAACCTCTTGAACTAAAATCTCATAATAGAACCCTCCAATTTAGACCCAAAATGGACTTAATGGGGTTCTAAAAACTAATCACAGCACACTTCATCACAACATCACAACAAATCTCCCAATTTCCACACTAAAATACCAAGTCTAATTTTTAAGGCAAAATCCCTTTCAAAATCATCATTAGGACTTCACTATGAACCCTAATTTAGGCATGACTACAAATTCCAGCATACTACTACATGCAAAATCTCCACAAGTGCAATCCATTCACTTTACTTCATACACCTTCATGATTAACAATGCATGCAATTTTGAACTCTAACAAATTAGAGAGTTTTTAGTGAGCAATTCACTTTTACATATGTTTTTTGACAATACATAGTCAAGTCTCACCCTAAGCACTAATCGAATGGATGCATCCCTAACCGAGAATTTTGTGTTTATGGCTTAACCCATAAACAATGCGGAAGATGTTTTCTAGCTGATGAATGACAAAGAATGTCTTTGTGTAAGACAGAAGTGCAACTATTCATCCTCCAAATTTGATGAAAAAAGGAAAAAGTCTTCTACAATAGTTTGTCTTCCAATGAATACTTTTGCATTTTTTTAAACTAACAATTCACACGGTATGCAAACAAATGATTGCTTGACCCTTAAGGATTAATTCTTGAGCCTTCTTCACCCTTTTACTATTCCTTGCATGATTCGGTGTAGGTGCGCTGGGATTCTTCAACTCCCCGCCTTGATGCTCGTCCATCTTGGAACCCGATTCTCCTTCGCTACCGGTTCTTGTCTCCTTCATCTGGATTCCGGACATGGTCACGTCTTGATTCTTGTGTCGTCTTGATGCTGTGGTTTGTGAATTTGGATGCCGCGCTCCCTCTCTAGGATTCTCGCCTTCTTCTCGTCCTCTTCCTTCCTCGCAATTTGTACTGTCCTGCTTGCCTTGGTCGAATCTTGCGATGTGGGTTTTGTTGGCTTGCGATGTCCTTGCCACCTTACCTGCTTGAATTCTCCCCGTTTGATTCGTTGCCGAACGATCCTCCAACTCCCGCTGGGAAGCTTGATTTTAGTGGTGTGGAAATTCCGGCTGTCTCCACCAATCGACCTAATTCCTCATTTTGTGGTCATTGTTGATTCTCGCAATTGTTGCAGTTGTGAAGATTCGGTGGCCTGGGTCATGAGGGTTGCAAGTTCCAAATTCGAAGCTGCCAGCTGAGGATCAAGAGAAACTCCAACGACAAAGAGAATCAGAAACCAAAGCAATGAAATGCACGAGAAATGTTAACAATTTAGAGCCAACTTGAGCACGGAAAACTGCTTCGAGGTAGCCAGCATCTCGAATTCTTGCTCTCTTGATTTTTGTTAGTCAGTGAGTTTGAATGGGCCCCTATTTTGTCATTGTGAAAAAATTGCCTTACTCCGTGCTAAAGAGCTCGTCATGTGACTACTTGTGAAAGCCAGAAACGGCTGGGCGGGGGCACTAAGCCCCTTCACATGAAAAAAACAGATTACAAGGAAAGCTCGAAAGGGACAGTAAAATTCCAAGTTCTAATTCCAGGTGATAGAACACCGGGGACCAAAGAGACTCAAACTATGCTTGAATGACAATGAGGTTCTCTGGGTTTCTAACTCTAGACCTAAAGTCTTGCTTGATAGCCATACCCGCATGAATGGTCGAGCTTCAACTCCAAGCCACTCTCATCACGTGGGCATGGTTGAAGTCTAACTTGGCGTATTTCACATTGCATCTCTCTTTCTAGATGTACCACACAATGAAGGATCTAAGAATGTCCCAAGGTTGAAAAGCATACGTATATTTGTCTAGTCTAACCATAAACTACATGCTGACCCTACCTAGAGAGACATCTCTAAAGTGCCTAAGCCTTGGAACACCATGAACACTACTAAACAAATTAAGTTTAGTCTACATATCTCTAATGAGTCTACAGTCCCAGAAAAGATGCTTAGCAGATTCAAGGTTGTAGCCGTATAATGGGCATTCAGCTTGAGCCGTGGGGATCCGCTTGATTAGCCAATCACCCGTCACGATGCCCCAATTGAGCATTTGCCAAAGTAACATAGCTGGTTTCCTCGGTCTCGTTTGATGCCAAATTAGTTTATACACAAAGGTACGCCAACTGATCTAGGGTGAAATTATGGTTCATCAGTGCTTGGATGCCAATAGGAACTTCTCTCTTCTTCTCCAGACCAACATCGTATCCTCTCCTTACAGTGTAAGCGAAGAAAGGCTTAGGAGTGAACTTCCCTAGTTTGTCCTAGAGCTACTCTCCAGGGTCCCAAGGCAAGTCCTATAAACGAGTATTTCTAAAGTGCCAAATTGTGTCAGGTATTTGTGGAGGAACCTGGGGGTTACATTCCGCAAATGCTCTTTTGTGTGCGGCCCATCTGACCACTCGCACTGGTTGCATCTCTGAATCTGGCAGGGGACATGGTGTCACATCCCGTAGTATAAGTTCTGATCCTCTCCTAGTTGTATAGCTGATCACCTCTCCTGAGTTTTTGCTATGGAAAAAGACTTTTGGACTCCTTCTCTCTTTCAACCATGCAGTGTCATCTCTAATTGGGAACGCTTGAGGGTCCCAAGGGATGTGGTTGATAATTTTCAACCTTCTTCTTCTCCTGTTCTTTGTAACCGCGCCTCTACTAGGTAACAACCTTTGGATTTCATCTCCCTTTTTCCAATCGCCTCTTCCATTGTTCCAAAAATGTTGTACTTGTGTTAACCCATCACTCGCCCAAAGGTGTAATCCCATATTTGGACCTTTTTCAAGTGGTGTGTTTTCTGCTTCGGTAATCAAAGGGTTGCCAAACAATGGCTGCCTGAGAATCTCCGAGAGTATTCCGGGCTGTTTTTGGATTAGGTTATCCCTAACAGCTATAAATGCCTTAAGATAGGACGTGACTAAAGGTGAGTGATTCTCCGATTTCAGCCCTTTGTTGAATAAGAGCCAGGTTGGGGATTTGTGCCATTTTAAATCCGCTAAAGGCCTACCCTGATCTATCTTGTATCGCATAAGAGTTTTCCACGGCTCATCTCCAAGGGTTAGGCTCCTAACTACCAGCTTTGCTAGTAGCGCCTGTGTTTGCAAGAATGGGTCAATCAAGCCTAGACCACCCTTCTGAACTGGAAGAATGCAAGTTTCCCATCTCACTCTTGCCGGGGATTTCCCTCCTTCCTTACCAATCCATAGGTACTACATAATGAGTCCCCTAATCTTATCGCAGATTTTCGGAGATAAACCGCAATAGGCTACAGTATACCAACATGTGGCTAGCAGCACTTGGTTGCATATTAGCACTCTTTTGACTTGTGACACTGTTTTAGCAGCCCAACTTCTTAACTTCTTTTTCAGCAGATTAAGTAGAGGCTCCATGTTTGCATCCTTAGGGATATGAAATCCGATCAAAGGCCCAAGATAACAAGTACCGATACCCTCTGGGACCCACTATAGCCCTATGTTCTGTCCCCAATTGAACCTTCTCTTATTACACGAAGTCAATATGGCTCTTGTTTTCTCCCAGTTTACTTTCGACCCTGAGGCCAGACAGAAAAGCTCCAGAAGAGAAGTTGCTCTCTGAATGTTTTTCTTTGTCCCAGCTAGATATAACGAGGCATCATTGGCGAAGGCTGCATCTGTGACTTTTTTCCCATTTGGAAGCCGGAAGCCTTTTTTTCCATACCTTTTATCTTAATTCAAGTAGGAAGTGTAATGCATCAAATACAACAATGAATAAGAACGAGGCTAATGGGCATCCTTTCCGGATTGATTTAAAGAGATCAAATTCTTCCCCTAACTCCTCGTTCACCAACACTGAAGATGTCAGATTTTTGTATAGAGACATCGCCCCTCTAATGAACTCCTTATGGAAACCTCTTTTCTCTAGTACATCTCTCATGAACGGCCAGGAAATACGGTCAAAGGCTTTTTCAAAGTCTAGTAGTAGCAAGATTAAGTCTTGTCTTGTTTCCTCCGCATAATGCATGGATTCTTGGGCCAAAAAGATGTTGTCAATTATGCTCCTCCCACGAACATATCCTGTCTGATCAGCTAGACAATTTGAGGAAGGATTTTCTACAATCTCCTTGCCAATATCTTGGCTACGAGTTTATAGAAGGACGACAAGAGAGTATTAAGTTTGAAGTTTTTAATAAGTGTCCCATCTCCTCCTTTCAGGATCAACGTGATAACTCCCTTGTTGTATTATGATGTCAACGCCCCTGTTTTCATAGCTTCCTACACTGCTTGGAGCAAGTCCTGTTCTATTTCTTCTGAGCATGTTTTGAAGAAATCAGTAGGGATTCCATCTTCACCTAGCGCATGTCCAGACATGAGATCTGCTATCGCTTCTCACAGCTCGGAGAAGGTGACCTCACCTTGGAGGCATTGGTAATGCCTTTCCGTAACATCCTTGGGCACACTAGCCATGACCTTCTGCCTGCACTATTTCCAAGGTTTCCCTATCTATAGTGTATAAGTTTTTGTAGTACTCGGATATCACTCTGACCTTCTCCTGCTGATCCATTATCATCTCTTCACCGACTTTGAGTTGAGGAATACTAATTCTTCGATTGACATCTTTGAAGACATCGAAGAATTCCTTTGTACATCTCTCCCCATTTTTCAGCCATTTGGCTACCACGGCTTGGTATTGCGCCTCCAAGTTCTCCAGCGTGAGCTCATTTAACTGCGTTTTTGCTATGTTGAACTGTAATGCTTTCTCTGTATCTCATGGGTGTTCCTGTAGCATCTTTTCCGCTTCATGGATTCTCCGGATAGCTTTGTTTTCCTCTTTATATCTGGCCACTCTAGCTTCCTTTTGAATTTTAATTGCTTCCGCTCTCACCCTCTACTGAGCTTGCATAATGCAGTCCATTTTCTTGTTGTCCAGCATATTTGCTTTGTCATTTCTCCACGCCTTAATCAACCTGTCCCTATTATCTTTCCTTTTAAGAGTGTTGAGTTGGAAGGGTTGAGGCCTCTTCTCTCTTTTCTTTGCTGAAAATAATCTCAACTAAACAGGGTTGTGATCTGAGATCTTGGCAATCGGATGTAAGGTAAGCCTCCCTCCTTGTTCTCCAAGGACAGAAGAGAGATAAATACAATCAATCCTCGCCATCCTATGGTCTGATCCTTTCCTGTTGTTGTCCCAAGTGAATCTCAGATCTGTATTTCTATGTATAAGATCCATCTACTAGGAATCCTTAAGACCATAGTGATTAAGAAACCTAGTCCATGTTGCTTTTTCTCTTCTATTCGGAGTTGTACATGCTTGGGAATGTCCTGCTCGATCCGTCTCCTATTCCACCATATTAAAATCTCCCGCTAATATGTAAAAATCTCTTGGTATATCAGAATCCATTAATTGGTACCACAATTCGATTCTGCTTGCAGAAGATGTTGGGGCGTAGACATTGATGATTGTCACTAGTTCACAGGAGTCCGTTTTCAGTGTAATGAATTGAGCTCTACCTTCTACAACTATCTTTTGCTCTTGGATTCTACTTGTCAGGTTTTTGGATAATAATATGGTCGTCCTTGCACGCCACACTACAAGGATATCTGTATCCTTATTGACAACAAATTAACAAAAATTTATCAATTGCTTTGTCAATGGGAACGTCTTGATTTGGCCAATTAGTTGACAAAATTTTGTCATTAGTTGTCATTAGACTTTGAGACCTTTTCAACCTAGTTTTTATCCATGATGTCAAAAAAACTAATGATTTCTAGGCTCATTACCCAAGTTTGCCACATTGTCCTAAACAACCGACTAATTAAGTTTTACTACTTAAAACCATTATCTATTAAAATCAAGCTTCACATTTAGAAACATGCCTCCAACTGCCTCTTATTGCAAGTGAGATGAGTGTAGAAGACAATTCATTTATACATAAAGGGTGGTGGTAGGCAAGGCAACTCATATGGGATATATCAATTGTAGGAATTGTGTTCAAAGTGAAATTTCAGACCTCACTTAGGCATAGTAGAATATATTTTTTCAGAAAATTTTGAACTAAGATAAGTTGGGAAATCAATTTAAGTTTTACCTCCAAAAATCTGTTTTAGATTTAGATTCTTCAATCAAAAGTTATGAACAAAATTTAGAGAAAATGTAAACTTTGAATACAATTCCTGCAATTTTTAACATTGAGCGGTCAAGCTCTCATTGTTAAATTATCCCATAGTTTTTGAGGATTCTTGATGGACAATACATTTCACTATAAAACAGCCTCTCTATCCTCTAATCTTATAAAATTTAATTCATAGAATTCTCATCATTTGATAGCAGCATATTGTCAATACATGCTTGTTATCAATTTGGATAGTTTTGTGTCAAAGCGTTGACAGAAACAAAGAATTGATAGGAATAGGTTCGCGATTGACAGGTATTGTCATTTCCAATAATTTCGTGTTAAATTCTTGTCATTTTGGACCCCTTTCCCTTGTAGTGTAACGAACTCTTGAAGAGCTATAACAATCGATTGTTTTATATTGTTCTCTGTCAGGCCTTAGCATTGGAAATCTACCATCAATGGAATTGGGATGGATACCAATTGGTTCCCTTTCTATGAGAGGAGCACCTCAAATTCACTATGATGTGTGTGGTAAAGGATCGGCCATATAGAGAGGTATTTGACTGCCTTATCCTCTATTGTTAGTGGGTGAATCTGAAAGGCCTCCGTTAAGGAATTTTCCATCCATACTGTCCACCATTCCTGCGGCGTTTATGAAGAAGATCTGCTTGTCTTGACTCCTCCTTTCTGTTGTTGAACCAAATCCTGTAGTCTACTGTGTCGCATTGTACCATCTGTTCTATCGGGCTGAGGATGTCCAAGGGGAAGAAAATCCTCTAGCAGCCACGCCGAGGGGGACATCTAATAGCTGCCGGAGTAGAGATGTCCTCCAAAATATTATATGTGGTTGGGACTGTTGGAACCTATTTCTTGACCAAATCTGCTCCCATGATCCACTTGAGACTCCATTTTTCCGACATCTTCAACATTCCTTCACTCTGTTTTCTAGGACCCACTGTGCGTACTTTGGCAGCTTCACTCGGGTGGATCTGAAGATGTCCACCGTCCTCTGTCTCTTGTTGGTCTTTCTCATGCTGGGGGACTTCCTTATCTCGGTTTGAGGCAACTACATTCTTCGTCTGGGCTTTGATAAGGCTTTTGTTCGTGGTGATGAATGTCTCCTTGTTGTCCCGTGTCCGGGTGATCTTGAAGTTGTTTACCTCCTTTGTTGGCCTCTGTATTGTTACTCGATCCTATGCCTAGAGCTTGAAGGGACGCCTCTCCTCTACTAAGACCTCCTAGCTTCTCTAAGCGGAGGTAGAGTGTATTTCTATCAATGCATATACTCTTCTTGAATCTTGATTATTACTCACTACATGACTTCTCGCTTCTTGTGCCTTCTGCTCCTTCGCTTCCTCACGATCTCGGCCCCTTCTTTCCTGTTGATGCCTTGACCGGTCTATCTGCATCCTATCTACGTGTTCCTCTTGGGTATCTTCTCTTTTTTCCGAGATAATTCATGTTTGATCATCTAGGTTCATTAGCTCCTCCGCCAATCTAGAGGATATGGGAACCTACTTTCTGCTACACTAGTAGAAAACACAGAAATTTTGTTGTTTCGGTGACGTTGTTTTGGTCACCGAACAACAGATTTCTGCTGAAATTTACAGATTTCTGTAATACAGAAATCTGTAATACAGAATCTGTAATACAGAATCTGTAATACAGAATCTGTAATACAGAATCTGTAATACAGAAATCTGTAATACAGAAATCTGTAAATTTCAACAGAAATCTGTTGTTCGGTGACCAAAACAACGTCACCGAAACAACAGAATTTCTGTGTTTTCTACTAGTGCTATCTGCAACTTGATTCCTAACTTTCGGATTCCCTCTTCCTATGTCTTCCTTTCCTCCTTTATCTGTGCCTAAATGAATTACCTCCAGCAACTTCTCCTTCCTCTTGATGTTTTGTTTCTGCTTTCTCTTCCTCCTGGCTTTCACCAATGTGAAATTCTTTTGCTTGTCCTGATTTGCTGCAGTAGCATCTGTTTGCTTCGGCACTACCTATATATTCTTCGTAGGCTTAGCTTTGTTTGGCTAGCAACGCACAACTGTGTGACCAAATTTCCTACAACGGTTGCATTGATCCAATAAGCCTGAGTAGTTGACCTCCTGGACAGAGCGGAGAATTTTCTGGTCTCTTCTTGGAAGCGGTATTTGGATGTTGCCTGGAAGCTTTGTTATATCTAACACTCGTATTGTAATCAAAGGTCCTCCTAATCTCTTCAGAGCAAGCTCTCTGGTTTCGACTGAAAGTACTTCTCCGATTAGAGTTGCTATAGCTCTCAACTAGGTATCCGTTTTGAGAACTGGATCAATCCCCAGAAACTGGACTCATATAATGAACCCTGTTTCCAAAGTATTGGATGGGTTCTCTGGGGAGAATTCTCTCTTCCATGAATAGAGTTGGAGTATTTTCCCCTCTATCTCCACCACACATATAGAAACTACTTCCAGAGCAACTTCTTTTGAGATAAATTATGTCATAAAGAATCCTCTAGACATATTCTGAATGGATACTAGAGTTTTTTCAAACCTTGAAGACATCATTTTTGAAACCACAGCATAACTTGGAGATTGACCAACTAATCTCCCGATTACCAGTCTGGTATGCAGTTCCTCCTCCGCATTTTTGATGCTTTGAAGTTGTTCTTCCGTAAGTTGAAACTCAAGTTTCCAATTTTTATCAATTACTGGATGCTTCTGTTCCACTAAACCTCCTACTAAACTCTTGTTAGGGTTAGGGTTAGGGTTAAGGTTTCCCCTTGCACAGGCTTGCACCTGCCCTTCGTCTGGATGAGCATTGTATCAGCGTCGAATGAGCTAGCTGTTGTGTGGCTGAGGCCTTCCAACCTTCTCCCACTTCTTCTGGAAGGCAAAATAATTCCACATTCTCCATTGCAATTTCAAGAAACCTCGGCGAACTAATAAGATTGACTCTAACGAATAAAAGGACGGCAACTGCATCCAATCTAAGTGAACATGATGTCTAAGTTCCCGTGTAATTGGTACTATAGTTCAACAGAGCAACCTGTTGGTAGCCCTGACCTTCTCTGACTCCTAACCAACGTACAGACAAAAGGACAACGACAATGTTTACCCTAACCCTAGCGCCAAACCCTAGAGAGGTTGTTTGGCAAAAAGACTAACAATGCTATAGTAAACCTGTTGCACTCCACTCTCTAAGCCACTAGACCTACTACCAAAATGAAAGAAGCTGCAGCATTGACCCAGAAACTCATCCAAACCAAAGCCGCTAGGTTCCAACCTATATCGCTCAGAATTCCGCCCAAATCTACACCAATTTTGGCGATTTGACTCTCTAAACAGTCCTCCCGCTCTCCCGTTGGCGAATCAGCTATAAGCGCCGTGGGAAACTAATCAAAAATGGCAAGAAAACTGATTTCAGTAGAGATGCGCCCTCTTTATGTTTTCCGGAAACCCTAGGTGAAAAAGTGGTCATGTGGCTGCTGGTCCAATGTTCGTGCTAATTCTCGGATTAGGTCGCCATAATTGCTGGAATGGAGCTCTTAAGTAGGGTTGTGATCTGCCTAGCCCGATGGATTCTCGTGCCTCACTACAACTCCCATTTTGAGTTCAAATTAGTTCCACTTTTTTTGCCATGCACCAAACCCTAACTCAATTCCCTTGGTTGGAACTTTGTGTTTAGCCCATCAATAATCTCCCATTTAACCCGCCTAAACACCATAATCAGCCCCTAAACCTTAAGCATTTTGCACCCCAAATCCCATCTAACCTCAAAAAACCCTAAATTCATGGCCAATCCTCCCAAATTAGCCCATTAACATTGAATTTCAGCCCCCAAACCTCTCCATAAAACTCCAAGAATTCCTCACCAATTCAAAACCCTAAATTTCTTCATCAATCCCAACTCCATTTCCTATCTGGTCAAAAACCTTCCATTTTAAATCCTATTTTCTTCCATAAAACAATGAAACCTACTTGACAAATTGTTCCTAATCTTATACTATCCTAATCTCCAACAATTCTTACTTAAAATGTCCATAATCCACAAAATTGTCCTCAAAACACACATGCACATGTAATTAGAAGAGAAAGGTCTTTAAACCTTATTTTTGCATACATCTAAGTTCTTAACTACTTTCATCCCACCATCACTGTTAATCTGCTACATTAGTGCAAAATGCACCAAATTGGTGAAAACCATGCTAATTTAGTATTAAATCCCCTGACTTATTGTAAAATCCCTATTTTGATGTTTCTTTCCCTATTTTAATGTTTCCTTCACTATGTTAGTGTTCTAGTAGTAGTTTTGGTTTCACTAACTTCTTTTGTGTTTTTTCTTATTATTACTTTTATGGTTTTCAATTCACTTTTAGTTTCATTTCCTACTTCTAGTCTTTTGTTTTTTTAATTCACTTTGGTATTTTTATATTTTATATTTTTTTGGTTTACAATTTGACTCTAATCTCATTTCATGCCCATTTTTTTGGTTGGCAATTTGATTTTCATTTTGGTTTTTTATTTTTGTGTTTTTTATATTTTGGATTTTCTATTTAATTCTAGTTTTAATAATATTTTATTTTAAATTTTATCATCATTTTACTATTAGCCTAATTTGATTACTCTACCAAATCTTGCTCAATGTCCTTTTAGTTTAATTTTCCTATTTTTTCCTAAAACTTTTCCCTTATTTTCTCCTAATTGCATATATGAACATTTTGCCCTAACTTCCCAACATTCCTATCCCTACATAATTAAAAACTCCCAAATGAAAGGTTGTAGGCTAATCTAAATTACTAACACTTGTAAACTTGTAAATTCATGCAAATTGTTTACATTTTCTACAATCTAAAAAGTAAACCAATATGGTAGTTCGCAATTGTTTGAGTATATTTTCAATGAATAGTATTTCAAATTTCCTCACCATGGTATTATTGTTTTTTTAAAAGAATAAGATGCTTATTGTCATTCTATAATTTGAAAATAAGTAGATGATGGTTATAGATCCAAAGTTTGAATTGTAATTAAATATTCAATTTTAGTAATTTTTTAAATTATAAATTAGAATAGAAACTAGATTTAATGAAATTAATTTCATTAATTCAATTAAAGTCTAAAATTATCATTTTTATAGCTAAAATTTAGATCAAAGAGATGGAGTTAGGAGATAGCAAATTTTACCTAATTAAGGAATAAGCATCTTACACTGTAGAAAGATCATTAAAATTTCAATGGGGGAAGTTTTTACATCCTTCACAATACACATTCAAGGAACCCTCAAAAAATTATATGGAAATCACAATCTTTTGATGGTTCATACACTCATTTTTCTAAAAGTAATTTTTTATCTAATACAATAGACAATGAATGTCAACACAATTGATTATACATGTATGTAACTCCATTTTTTAATCTTATTAATAATAAAGTCTTATATAACAAAATAAACAAATAGGAAAGTGCACTTTAAATTTATTTATCTCTTCATTTTTTGATATGATGGATTGCTACATGGCTGTTGCTTTCACCTACATTTTTAGAATTCAAGTATGTTGGACCTTCCATGATTGGTCTCCTTAAACATTAAATAATCATATTGTACATTTTATTCTCTCACATGATTAGATTTGGGCTTTCAAACAAGATCATGTATAATACCTAATAAAAGCCACATACAATCTCCATTTTGAAGATCAAAGTGCTTTATGACATTATATATATATATATATAATTAGTGACCTACATTTGCAAGCTAACATCAATTTCTTCATACATTGTCAACTATTTCTATTACATACACTTCCAAGAACTTTTAGGTGCTAAGGGATCCAAAGCATTTCAACATCCTATTGAAGATATTAACTACAATATCAAGATGAAATTGAGATAATTATATAAATACATTACAAAAATATATGAAAAAATATGCAAATTTACAAAAAAAGGATTTGACTATGGAACATCATTGGATATATCAAAGTGTCTTAATAAATGACTTTTTGAGTGCCTATAGGATAAAAAAATATATTTTTCACATCTACTTTTTACTTAAAGACAGTTCCTTAAAGGCATGTACAATAGATGTTCTTGAAAATTTCTCTTATAGTATAAGGTCATTGTAAGAAACACCTAATGTTTGGGCTCAAATTGGCCTATTTTAGTGAATATTGTGACTTTTGGAATATATATTTTTTAATGAAATAAAATATAGATACTTTGTAAAGCATTAAAAATAGTATGTCTCTTAAAATTTAGACTAAGAAAAACTTATCTCTAAAAGTTATGCACAAAAAAAAGTCCAATGGAAATTACCAAGAAAATGGACATTTTAGTGTTTGGTTTTTAGAAGGTAGTAAAAAAATTTTAAAATTTAATAAAAAATCCGTTTTTTCTAATTTGAAGATGTTTCTTCTCAATTATTTTCATCTTTAGTAAAAACAATTGTGTTCTTTGCACTTGCACAAAAATAGTGCATTTTGAGTACATGTGGAAGGTGTATGGTTTATTATTTTTAAGAAATCTCTTTGTGGACTCATGTACCATTAGTAGAAGTCTTTATATTCCAATATTGAGCTTCAAATTTGCATTTTGGGGTCAAAAATAGTTCTACCTGCTCCAAAAAAATGGCATAGGTAGACATGCAATTGGGGGTGTTTAAAAATAGTAAAATAGTTTTTTTAAAATGAAAAAATTGTTCAATATCTACAATCTACAACTACCACATGTACCTTCATTTCAAATTTCATGTAACACTGACATACGCAAAAGTTATGAGCAAAATACCACCTCCAAGGCCAAGGGGACAAAAAATAGGACAAGTGTTTCTCGCAACCATCTTATATTAGATTCTTTTCTATTGAAAAAGATGCTTTATCTACAGTAGACCTTGTAGTGTATTTTGGATATTTTGAATTTTGGGCCTATAGCTATGGTTTGCTCATTTTCAAATTTTAGAATGACATGTTGACTTCATTTACACCAAGATGTTCTAAACTATAATATACATCTATGGTGAAATTTTAATTTCAAAATTGTCAAGTGCATTTTCAATTTGATGTGAAATTTTTATAATTTACAAAACTATGTGATTTTATTTTTGAAAAATAAATATGAAAACTTTCATACATATAGAGTCTTAAAACAGGAAGTAATAGAGTAATTCAATTTTAAGTTTGAAAAGCAATTGTAAAGTAGAACACGGCATTCTTGACTCCCTCCCTATTCCCAATTCGTATTTTATGACCTCAAACCAACCCCTTCATATTTCCAATTCTAATGAAATACATTCACATGCATTTTGTAATATTAATGTATTCTCATCTTTTGGATTCCTACTTTTTGATGAACAATTTTGGTACATGTCTATGGATACTAATAGGTACCTACTACCTACTATCCTTTCATTTCAAACATTTATAAAAACTTCATTAAAAAAACACAATTTTAAGTCAAATATTTTTCCATTGATTTTTTTCTCCCAAAGGATGATGAATACAAATGAATCAATTACGTCTTTTATAATAGAAGAAGACAAACCTCTTCAAGTGTTAAGGATCTAGGTTTGGTTACTTTAGATCCATTATTTTAGGGTTAATCTCTTTCTACTACTTCAAAAACTCACATTTCAAACACAAATTCAATTTTTTCAAATTTTGCCTTGTAGAAAAAAACAAAATTGGGAGTTGGGACAACAAGGGAGATGTGATCTAAATCTATTTGTGACCTTTTGAATCCAATGTTGTATTTGGAAGGTTGTAATGCCCTTGACATTGTACAAAACCTCTAAATAAAGGGGGGCAAAAATGAGTGCCTTTCAAATGAAGGGCAAGAATTAAATTGCCCATGCAATCGCAAGGTGTAGAAAAAAATAGTAGCTCTGAATTTGAAGGTCTAGTTGTTCTAAAATTTGAAGTCAAATGAAAGATATTAAACGATAAAGGACCAAATGGTTTTTTTTTGGCAACATAGCAATTTGGGGCAGCTCACTATGAATGAAAATTTCATTTTTTTTCATTGAATTTTTCACACAACATGTGCCCATGGAGTAGCATTAAGGTCCAACAATTTACATAACTTTTGACTACATGGTTAAAAAGTTATTGTATGATATGTCATTTTCAACATTTGGCAAGTAGTCTAGGCAACAAAAAAAACTTCTTTAAAAATTGTTTTTAAGAAAAATCTTTGTTACTTCAAATGCTAATATCTTGCAATCTACATAGTGAAATTTAAAAAAAAAAATTCCACATCTTTTCAAACCAAATAAATATAAGATCTTGTGGTTAGATGTGTCCAAAAATGTATTTTTTTCAAAAATTTAGAACTTGTGCTAAAGATGGCAATTTTGGAGCAATTTTGTTGAAAACATAGTCAAAATCCTTTAGGGGTTAATCATTCTTAGAAATGTAGTTGTAAAGGACAAAGGGGTTGTTTCTCATCTAACATGCTAGTTGAAACTTGATTGAGGTACTATTCTTACCACCACAAGAGGTCGATTTGTTTGTGACTTGTTTGTGACTTGCTTGCAACCATATTTACGACTCTTTTGTGACTTTAGAGGGACAATATAAATAACATGGTGTGCCAACCATGAAAATTATTTTGCACAAAAAAATAAAAATCCATTAAATCGTTATAAAACATATCTATACTTCCCATGCCTCGTACATTGCTACTTCAAGCAATATTGACCATCTACATAATGATCACTACATGTAAACAATCACTATCTTTGCAATACTTTGTATATTACAATTGTTCACTATAGAATTCTTGTCCACTAAGAAGCTAAGTGCCATCCCACACATGATTCATATTCTAGCCAATCGCAACACTAGCTATACCATGGTGGCATGACAAAAACAAAATCTTTATAAAAATAGCCTTTCATTCTTTTCCCTCTAATCTCTGTCCCATCAGCTTAAAACCTATAAACAAAACAAACACCCTCTTTTCTATTACCAACACAGTTGAAGAACTAATTGCAACCTCAAATATCAATAACAAATCACTAAAAAGTTCAAGAGCTTCCTTGCAATTGCAAATCCCATCTTCAACGCTAGGAAACCTCACCTTCACATTTCTACGACTTTCATCCAAAAGCAACACCATAAAGTTGTACTAGTAGGAACAATTGGAATGCTAGGAGCTTGTACTTATGCACTTGGATCTCGATGAGAAACTTTGGTATGTATTTATGTATGAGGCCAATCCATACCATATGAATCAATGTGAACTATATAAAAGTCAAACCTTCATAAATGTTAGGTATGCCCACTTAGTATCTTAGTAAGGTGTCTTGTACAATACTTTTTCTTGATTGGCTATTTGAAATTCTCAAATGTTTTTTCTAAAGGCTAGTAGAGGTGTCTCAAAGCATCCAAGTAATCTCCACAATTTTTTAGTGCCCTTTAGGGGGAATCAAATGTCTTTCAAGAAGCTTCAAGACATGGCAATAGAAATATAGTGAAGACGAGATGAAAGAAACCCCAATCAAGTTGCCAAATCAAGTCTTAGAGCCTTAAGCTATTCCTATGTATGCTAGTATTTTCCACATAATTTACTTTTCATGTTTCCTAACCGAGGTGCACAGCTGTTTCGTGGTTCCAAATTCCAACGTGTAAATTTTTCTAACTTGATCATCCTTGGCAAACAATAAGCTTTTGCACTTCCCTCTGGGAAATTAAAGACCAGGTCAGTGGTCATGGCCCTCCAGAGGCAACATTCAAGTGGCAGCTGAATCAGGATGGGATCTTCACAAGTGTACGGAACTCCACAACCCAACCAACAAGTCATGTTTCCCGACGGATTGAATTTGGTGTCAGGCACTCAGGCCAGCCAGGAAGCCCCAGAGCGGCAGAATTGCAGATTCCTTCGCAGCTTCCGCTTTCTGAGTTTACTCTGCAGAAACACTTCATCAGTTCAGTCCATCTGCTCAGTGATGAAGCTTCTGCTCCATTGCCTGAAATCAAAACAATCGAGTCTGTACGTTAGAAAGGCGCTCTAGCTTTGCTGGAGCAGGCACTGCTTTGGTGCTGTGACTAATTTTTCTTTATTTTATTCTGGTCAAAGTTTCATGGACATATAGTTTCTTGTTGGCAAAGGGAAAGGAGGTTCCAGCGCACCAAAAAACGCGACTGTCAGATACCGTACGCCAAAGGTAGGAAGGAAGGCTCAGAATTTTCATTGGCAGAGGTTCTAATATCCTCTGCTTCTTCGACAGAGAAACATATGTAATGATTTTGGAGCTAGATGTACGGAGCGTGATGACGACTGATGATGCCAGCTTTGGGGGGTGCCCGCCTTGCTTTGCACTGCTTCGTTTGACGATTCTCATCGTCAAACGGGTTTCGAAATTCGTTGGGTCTCCGTGGGAAGACTCGAAGAAACCGCCACCGTTGCCACCGCCGCCACAAGATCGCCGAGGGAAACGCACCCCGAAGATGCGCGCACTCAGTCAAGTTAGGATGTGGTTGAATTGCACTTGCCGGCCATCACGTGCGCTTCTAAGCTACAATCGAACAGCTTGTGTGAGGAATGGATTGCCGGGACCCGTCCTTTGTACCCAGTTTCAAATCTCTTCCACATGGACGGCCCACCTACAATTCAATTTCCGACGGCTGCCAGTTCCCAAAGCTTCACAACTAACTGGCATGGGAACCCGGGGACGGGTACGTGATTTGGTTTGCGCCGATCATTCTATATGAGGGTTCGTGATTCGAATTGGAACCATCTCAGGATTCGATCCAGCATCGTCGTCCCTGTCTATCAAATTTCGATCTTAGTTCAGCTTGCCTTGGAATCACCGAATTTCCAATCTGGTATATGCATTCTATTTCGATAAGCAGGTCGAGCTGCGAACTGTCATTGATCGAGACAGAAAGATCGACTGTAGCAATCGCCGGCTGGAACTAGCTAGCTCTTGCTTGAACTACAACAAGTTCATTGTTGAGCTCGACAAGATATCAAAATGACGGTGTCCCTCGCGGAGCTGCGGCAGCCGCGAAAGGCGTCTCCTCGGCCGCTGCATGTGGTGGTGCTGCCCTACCCCGCCAAGGGCCACAGCATTCCGCTGCTGCACTTCGCCAAGCGACTGCACGGCATGGGCGTGGTCGTCACGTTCGTCAACACGTTCAGCCATCTGGCGCCGGAGCATTTTCGGACGCTGGATGGTCTGGACATCAGCGCCATCCGCGTGGTGCCGCTGGGAGTGGCGCCAGCGGAGGGCGAGGGGATGACAGGGCTGCCATATGCCGAGCACGTGAATGGGCTCGTGCCCGAGGCCGAGGTCATGGTGGCGGAGCTTTTCGCTGGGAAAGACGAAGACGCTCCAGCTCCGGCTTGCATTGTCAGTGACATGTTCTTGGGGTGGACGCAGGTGGGTAGCTTCCCTTCTGTGATTTCGAGCGTGCAAGGATTCGGTGTAGCTGAGCTTTCTCTTGCTTCTGGAATTGGATTCATTCGAGCCATAGCGATCGATCTAATGTCATTCCATCATGCAGCAACGAGGCTGGTTCAGTTGGGAATCGAAGCCTACCACCCTGCCTTGGTTGACAGAGCTACTGCAGCTTTTACCCCTGCTCCATGGTGGCGAATATGTACTTCAGATTCGAGTTTTGGGGACTGTGCATTTGCTAATGAAGTAGTTTCGCGTTCTTCTCTGCTCTTTTTCGACGTCTGTTCTTTAGCTGTACGTAACCTCTCGAAAGGAACTGAGAATTATTGGAAAAACATTCCAACTGGGTCGGAGCTAGGAAGGAGGAACGTCTTCTCCCATCTTCTTGACCACGGTCTTCATGGCTTGAGATAAATCTTCAGGACATCTTCGGTGGAAATGGATCTGCACAGTCACCTTGTTTGTGCTGAGGGTTCAGTTCAGCTGATCTGCAACTAATCTGATGCTACGGTGTGCAGATTGTCGCAGACAAGTTCAAGATTCCTCGGTACGTGCTGTTCGCGTCTCCAGCCCCTGCATTGGCCACGATGCTCCACATGCCGGAGCTCGTCAGGCAGGGACTCCTTCCGATCGATCCTGCGAACAAGGAGCAGCTCGTGTACGACATCCCCGGCGTCCCGCCCACTCGTCTGGCCGATCTGCCATCGCCCATGCAGGATGCGCATTCCTTCATTTACCCTTTCTATGCCAAGAACTGCGAGAACATGCACGAAGCGAAAGGCGTTCTGCTCAACTCGTACTACGAGTTGGAGCCTTCCTACGTCGACATCCTCCGCCAAATCATCTACGGAAACGACCATGGCCAGGTCCGTCCGTTCATTTCCAACCATCGCATACATAGTTAAGTCAAGTTAAAAGCACTCGATTTCTGAGCAAATGGATTGCAGTTGTCGTTTGGGAATTCCACCTCCCAACCGATAGGCGATGATTATTCAGATCTTACGCATGAAATCACGGTTCCATTCCATTCTGCTTCACGTGAATGCTGTAATTGCACGTTGCATCGGATTACTGAGTCGAGAGCTTGCGGTGCGTACGTGCAGGCAGGACATTTGCTGAGCATTCTTCCGGTGGGACCTTTGTTGCCCAAGGCGTTCTTCAGTGCCTCGGCCTCGGAATCTGCGAGCATGAGTCACGACCCGTGCATGCGATTTCTGGACACTCAGCCCGCTTCTTCGGTGTTGTACGTGTCCTTCGGCAGTGTGGCGGTGCTGTCGGTGGCGCAGATTCAAGAGCTGGCGCGGGGACTGGAGGCGAGCGGGGAGCGGTTTCTGCTCGTTCTGCGTCCTCCGCACAACCCAGACAACGTGGCCTTGCTTCCCGAAGGCTTCGAGGCTCGCACGAAGGGCCGGGGCTTGGTGCACGTGGGATGGGCGCCGCAGTTGTATGTGCTGTCGCATGAAGCCGTCGCAGGCTTCCTCTCGCACTGCGGATGGAACTCCACGCTGGAGAGCATTTGCCGAGGAGTGCCGATGCTGACTTGGCCCATTCAAGCCGAGCAGGCCATGAATGCCAGGTACGTACGGGACCCTGCATGCGCGCGGGCTCTCGATCAGTCCCCCCTTGGAATTAATGCTCGCTTGTTCCTCTAGTACTGCCATCACAAATCAATTTCTTCATGTAATACATCTGTCAAGCTAGAATTGAGTAAGCCAGTAATTCACACTGTGAGTCCAGATGCAATTCAACTTGTGCTATTATGTATGTTGAGTAGAAACATTTGGAAGCCAACTTCCCATTTCACGAGTGAACACTGACGGTTCTAAAATCGCAAATGCTGTCATGGGACCATATGCCTGTTGACGATGCTGCGGCAGTGAATGCTCACATTCTTTTCGGTGATTTACTTTTCTTCATCACTAGAGTGAAAAGGGTGCAAGCCCGGCGCCATCACTCGAGAAGGTTATGATAAGCTTGAATGGCTTCAATCGGTGGACTGTCGAAGCAACACAGAATCAATTGGTCTCACACCCATTAATGAATTGGACAACGTGGATTGCAGGTTTCTTGTGGACGATGTGAAGGCGGCCATCGAGGTGCGTACAGTAACCGACGAGTTCGTCACGAAGGAGCAGATTTTGAAAGCGGTTCGCCATCTGATGAGTGAAGCGGAAGGAGTGGTGGCCCAAAACAATGCTCGGAAACTGCAGAAGTTGGCATTGGCTGCGGTTGAGGATGGCGGATCAGTTGAGAGGCATTTGCAAGATTTCCTTCAGGAGCTGGGATCATGAACTATCGTCCTACTGCATGTAGGTCAACATTATTGTTTTGAATAATGTACTGCTGTAGGTTCGTTAGGAACCCATTCCCTTGGCTTTCGGCTATTTTCAGTGGTTTCCTATCATTTTTGAGGGGCCATGTCCCCATTTTTGTTTGGAGGAATCCACTGCACTGAGGCATGTTTAATTTGCGTATCAGTTGAATAAATGAAATTGGAAGTACTGTACAGTCGGATACAGGCCTATTTCTGCTTAACGTGCATGAGATTTGGAATTTTTCATCTTGAAATGTTTACACTCAATTCTCACACAATCTCACTCCACCTACCAAATCATACTACTAAAATCATAAGTCCCTCTGTAGTATCACAAATGTTACCATTAAAAGTAGGGGCTCATGCTTGTTATGCTACGCATTCATTGTATCACATATTAGTAAAAATTTTGATATATTTGAATAGAATGCATGATAATGATTTCGATAAGTCTTTAAAATTATTTTTAAAATTATTTTATAAAAATATTTCCAATCATGCATACATAGAAATCATATTTTCACACAATGTAATATTATTAAAATAGAGTAGCAGTTCACAATCACCTTTGTAATATCACTTTTTACAAAGGGTGATATTATAGAAATAATATAGTTGTTGCAATTGAAGTGATATTGAAGAGGATCAATATGGTGATATTATAGAGGTAGCAATTTCATTACTTTTTTTGACTTTATACCTCTTTTGCATTTCTATGATTTTGTCCTTTTGTGAGCTTTGAGCTTCTGATTTCAATTTTCTATTGCTACTACCAAATGATTTGAGAAATTTATTAGATTGAACCAATTTTGGATTTTACAACAATTAAATTGTTCACAAAGCTTTTGAGATTTACAAGTTTTTCCTTTCAATTCTTCTATTCGGGTTACCATTGTTTGTAACAATTGAGTCAAATTTCTAATGCATTCTAATGTATGTGTATCTTTTATCGTATATCATTCATCATTCATTAAATTTTTATTGTTTGTTTCAATATATATACTTATTTATAAAAATTATATACGAAGATTTTAGTTTTTTTATTTGAAGATTTATTGAAATTCTTGCTTTGCATTCTATCTAATACATAAAAATTCTAATGAAATTCTAATGGTGAATGCATAGTTTAGCAAGCGCCAATCACTAGTTTTAGCTTTAAAAAAATTCCATTTTTGATGAATTTTTGAAGTCAATTTTCATGTTTTTTCATAATATTTTATTGAAAACAATTAGCAGGTGGCGCTTGCTTTGCTACGCATTAAATATATTAATTTCATCAATTAAAATGTAAATTTCACAAAAATTGCAAAGACTTTGTAAATACATTATTGTAGAATCCCAAATTCCTTCAATCTAACAAAAAATTCAAATCATTTAATAGTAAGGATAAAACATTAGAATCGAGAACACATAGAAAATCATAAAATCATGAAAGTGAAATGAAGTTTGAAGCCAAGAAAACCTTAACCTTTATAATATCATGTACCTTTGTAATATCACTCATTGTATAAATGTGATATTATAGAAGACATTGTGATTTTAGTAGTATGATTGGTGGTGAACTTTTTTAATTCAATTGCATAAATATGTAGGGAACATCCATATGCACATCTTTCATATTAAAAAACATCCCATTAATTATTTTTTTGGATTTGTATAGATTTATACCTGTTAAAAAAATGAACCGTTGAATTTCAAATCATTAAGTAACAAAAATATAAGCTCATAGTAAGGGCTCAATAAAGGCATCATATGATCAAACTTTGTGAAATAGATATCTCTATATTTGAATTAGATTTTGGCAAAATAACTGTACCATCATGCTCAAATGTACCGAATTAGTTACTACTTGAGTGGCAAATAGAAAAATCTAATTATAACAAAGAAATGTCTATTCTTACAACATTTGGATATTGTCATCCTAACACTTAAAATTCTATAGAAGGAATTGTTAAACTTTTTTGGAGAAACTTGCCTAGGGTAAGATGTGCATATGGATGCTCCCTACATATATCCACAATCAAACTTTAAAAATTCACCACTAGTTGCTTGCAATTAAATATCTTGTAAAACCATGAAAATTAACTTTAAAAATTCACCATAAATAGAGATTTGGTTTTTTGAAGTTGAAATTTTGTAGGCTTGCATGCAATTGTGTAAGGATGCAATGATAATTATCTCTTCCAAAATATATCAATTATACTCTACATTATAAAAGAAAATTTGAATGCCTCAAAGAGGTAGTTTGTAAATGAATTGGACTTGACTATACACTAAACAAGTATATGGAGTAGTGCTTTGGTCCACAAATCACTAAGTAGAAATCAGCCACACTGAAGAAACCAATCCACATGATGGTTTTGTGTTTAAAATAATGTGCAACTGTGTTTGAAATAATGCAGGCTTAATGCAAAACTATCATCTATACTGAATAGGGGTATTAAGGGGACTAAAAAATTAAAGGGACTTATTGTGAAAAACTATAGATGTTTGAAACATGATGTATGGTCCCTAGACACTTCAATAACTATTGATGTACAACAAAAAAAGATATTTATATAGTGTGTAATGTCAATTAATTGGTATGGGTCCCCTTAAAATCCCTATTCAGTATAAAATGATTTTTTAAGTGTGGATTTATACTAAGGTGGTGTGACAACCTTAGTAGAACTCTTCCAACAAGTTGCAAAGGAGGTAATTGTAGTCTACATGTATTGCAATGACTAATGATGGATATTGTTAAATACAGGTAGAACATTTTTTAGTGCATGGTGCCGGGAGTATGCACTAAGAGAGGTGTAATAATGTTCACCTAACTAATATTGGCTTTACACTACTCTACACAAAAAATGCTTGAAATTAGAACACCTATTGTTTGCATACTTGACAAGTATGCATTAAGAAGGGATGCAATAAAATGAGTTCTACCCCTAGTATTTTGATGTTTGTATAGAACAGATAATCAACAAATATTTGATTGATTATAAAAATAATATATAATAATAAATATATTAATTATTTATATGATTATAAAGAATATTGTTATGACTTAGAGGTAACATTTTTTCTAGAGAATAGTAATCCTTTTGTTGTCCTTACTTCATTCAAGTTATTTGAAGGGATGTCACAATTTGGATTGCTTTCTACATGATATGCGGAAATTTTGCCACCCCAAAACACACATTGCTTGGAGGGCAATTTATTTTCATTTTCAAATGTCTATCTTCAAATTAGTTGTTCCAATTAAAAAAATCAAAGTAAATTTGAAGTTAGTGTAAATTTTTGAAGATAAAATGAAGGAAATTCATATAAAACATAAATTATGATTGGAGATTTGCAATTGTTTTCTATATAGGTGCATAGTACTAAAGAACACCATAGTATAAACCAACTTTTAATCCAAGAATTACCCTTGAAGTTTATTTTGGCCATTTCTTGTTATTTACTCTTAATGGAGATTTTAGCTATAAAAATGATGTTGTTTGAATTTGAATCTAAGTAGTGAAATGAAGTTTATTAAGTGCAGTTTCTATTCCAATAGAAAATTTTGAAAAATTCTTAAATTTCAATATAATTTTGGTTTGTACCATGACATCATATATACGTGAAAGTTTGATGTGCTAAAATTGAATTTCCATATTAGATTCTCATGGGGCTGCATCACCTCAAACCATTTATAAGATGACACATGGCACTTTTTTACAAAAATGACTTAATTTCTGCCAAATCTTACCTTCGCGTGAGGTAATATGTATACATCTATTGTGAAAATTTTAGATTTTTGGATTATATTTTTTCATTTGATATAAATTTTTTTCATTTTTTTTCAAAAATTTACAATAATTTCAAATTTTTCCAAAAAATTTGAAAAATTTAACAACTTATAATTGACATACGATTTCATCTTTGATAAATAAATATGAAAATTTTCATTCATACCTAATTGCAAAATGGCAACGAACAAAGTGATGGACAATAAAGCTTGAAATCAATGATCATGGGTCTATCCTTTCAGAGTTAATATTTGGATAATGATCACAATGAAGGGCTTGTTGTTTCATGATTGATATATTGTGCTAAAATGCTTGTTGGGAAGATTTTAGGTGAAGTCACCTTAGAACAAATTTCCTCTCTTGTATCAACATTAATAAGGTATTCCCAAACCATCACTTTTTACTACTAGGACTAGTTACTACACGACGCTAAACTCATTTGATGAAGTGAGACCAATTGGGTGAAAACACAAAAATTTACCTTGGGAGAAAAGGCAAGAATTTTTTTTTCATACATGAAAAAATTTGCAAATTTTAAATTCATATTTGCAATCAAAGATCCAAAATTATCTAGTGAGTTCAAGAATATACCCTAAACATAACACAAAATAGGAACAAGATTTTATTTTTATCCCAGAGAACTTTTGTTTTCAGCCTACTAGTTCTACTTCATGCAATGTTTTTTTTATGCTTGATTTTTTGCCAATTGGTCACAACCAAAAGATGTTGGCTATTTTTTGTAAAGGAATTTTTCATTTTGGGGGTCTAAATAGCAAGATTATTGCTCTCTTTTAAGACTAGTAGCCAAATTTTACCTAAACATCATCTAATTTTCATGTAGATATCACTAAGTATCACCCAAGTATCATCCAAGTATTACATGAGTATTGAAGAAACAATTGGCTCCTTTTTCAAAATGAAAAAAAAAAAAAACTGACTTCGGGAGTTACTAACTGGACCTCTCTATCCCAGGATTCAAGGGTTTAGGGTTTAAGTCCCGTTCACTTTCTTTTGTGCATGCCGAATCCTTTTGAAGCACGTTCGCGATCCGTTCACGATTAGGTCACACGTCTTGTTAGAGGAAGCGAGAATGGGGTAGGAAGATGGACTACGATTGCTGATTGAATTCTGAAGGTCTTCCATTGTAAAGGAAAATTCGAGGGGATCTGTCGTTGTGTAAGATTGTGTTTTTTGCAGTTTGTCACGATGAGTACGGTGGACAAGATGCTCATCAAGGGCATTCGGGCCTTTGACCCGGAGAATACGCGTGTCATCACGTTCTTCCGGCCTCTCACGCTCATTGTAGGGCCGAATGGAGCTGGCAAGACGGTATGCTCAGGATTTCTGAAGCCTTCTCAAGTGGATGCTTGCAGAATTTTAGATACATTGATGTCGAGAGCTCTTCATGAAGTATTTGACTAGGTTACAGAAAAAAAAAGAATACTCTTGCTCCCCGGTTTCTAATTCAGTAACAATTTAAGTGTTCTTAAACGTTTACTTGCAGTTTGAGAACAGAGTCTTTAAGAAGATTCGAAACATTCGATGAGTAAGGCATTGTCAAACGCAATTGAGAAATTGTGAGAACGAGAATATTTCGTTTTCCAGTAACACGGGTATTAGTAATTGGTACTTGGCTCCATATGCTCGTGGCTGAAAATTCGAGGTTTATAAATTGTTTCTCGTAGCAAGAGCGCTTATGTTCGATTGACTGCTCCCGGACCATCGCGTATTTTTTTAAAGTGTTTGCCGTTAACAATTTGGAAAGTTTTGTGTTTGCCTTGCTTCAAGTGCTTCTGTAGTAGGAGTGATAGATGGTGAATTTTTATTTTTACAAAGCACACTCGACATTCGATTGATCGGCACTAATGGATAGGGAAGGGAAGGGAAGACAACATCCGAACATAAGGGAAGGGAAGGGAACTGTCAAGTTCGGATGTTTTATGGTGCAAGAATCGACTTGATAGATTGTGTTTAATCAGGTTCAGAAAGTTTCAATAACATCTGTATCGTTAATTTTAGCATCTAAAATGCTAAAACCCGTGATCCTTGCAACCGGGTTGGACCAGTTTTCAGAACAAGAACCTCCCGAGATCATCGTCAGTTAGGTTGTTCAAGTTGGTCAGTGTGCATTGATTGTCTCCACATATTGCGATCGACGTGTCTTGAATTTTCGCTTGTTCTAGAGGCAGTCTGTAAGATCTTATTCTATATATTGGTAAATGGTGGTGAGACTTTATTGTTGAGCGATTCCAGACAATTATCGAGTGCTTGAAGCATGCTTGCACAGGGGAGCTACCTCCGAATTCAAGATCCGGTCATACTTTTATTCATGATCCAAAGGTATGACGTCTCTGTTTATCCTGCCAAAGTTTTGGGGCGTGAGCGTTCAATTTGCAAGTAAAAACCATCACTGAGCTTGAACATTTTTAGACTGTCTTACGACTATTGTATAATCCGCTGTTGATCGTCGTTTGTGGCCCTTCTTACTCATTTATTGGAAAGTGCTTGTAAAATCAATTATGATGACGGTTTTGGCTAGAGTGTCAGTCTTATTGACATGTTTGGATGGTCAGGTTGCTGGAGAGACTGAGACCAAGGGGCAAATAAAGTTGAGATTCAAGACTGCTGCAGGGAAGGATGTTGTTTGTATCCGGTCTTTCCAGCTCACACAGAAGGCGTCAAAGATGGAGTACAAGGCTATTGAAAGTGTCATTCAGACCCTCGATCACAACGGTGAGGTGCGAAATTTCTCATTCGACCTATGACCAATTGTCCTATATGAAGTAAACAATAATTTTATTGGATCCATTTCTTGATTGTTAAGATGTTGAGTTAGACATGCTTGGTATGTTATTCCATGTGTTAATTCAAGTAAATTGTATTATATACCAATGTCTTGATATTTTAACCTTTCGACTTCAAGTGACCTCGATGTGTTTGGGTGTGCAGAAAGTTGCTCTTAGTTATAAGTGCGCTGATATTGATAGGGAAATTCCTGCTCTAATGGGAGTGTCGAAAGCGATTTTGGAAAACGTGATATTTGTGCACCAAGACGATGCAAATTGGCCCTTAGCCGAACCTGCTGTTCTAAAGAGGAAGTTCGATGATATATTTTCTGCCACCAGGTACAGATAGTTCTATCCCCTCAGAATTACAGTTGGTAGCATATGCAGGTGGTTTCTAAAGATTTTTACCCGAGTCTTTACATAATTGCGCACATGGTATTATCAATGCACCCTGTTAGATGATGTGGTTTAGAGCCTGATGAATCGCGCCGGCTTGGTAAATATCGGTTTTGAGTCGCAACTCACCTCTAAATTTGGAACTTGATAGGTACACGAAGGCATTGGAAGTCCTAAAGAAGCTGCACAAGGATCAAGCGCAGGGAATTAAGATGTACAAATTGAAGTTGGAAAACCTGAAAACTGTGAAGGATGCAGCTCATAAAGTAAGTGTTCCTTGGGCTGTTTGAAGAATGAGATTAGATGTTGTGTTTGCGTGCACATCTTCGCAGATGCTGGCGTACTTTTGAAAAACTTATTGGCTATATATCACCAGTCCCATGGTCTGCATATTGCCAAGGACCACTTGTCACTCACCTGATCTTGAATTGAAATTTTGTGATTTTGAAATTTTCTTCTCCAAAGTTTGCAGATTCGTGACCATAGGACTCTGTGTTGTTCCTTATTGAGGTGTGCAGTTTCGTGAGAACATTGAGCAAGATCAGGGGAAGTCTGATTACTTGCGCAAGCAAATTTGGGATCTGGAAAAGACGATTGCTGAATCTCGCAGGAGAATAAGTGTTATGAACGAGGGTTTGAAGGAATATGGAAAATTCGAGGAATTAATAAAAATCAAGCTCTCGGAAAGAAAGATGTTGAAAAACAAGAAGGATGAACAGCTTCAAGCTCTTCGTGAGGAGCTCACAGGTCAGCTTCTATTTTTTCGAGGATATTGGGCAGTGTTTAATCATAAGATCGGCATGTAGTTATCATCTAAGTATATAAGGAAAATTGCACTCCGACATTATTTTAGAACAAGATGGGAGCTAACTTGAAATTGAGGTAAAAAATAAGCCCTTTCAACTTCGAAGGAATAATAATACATTTCAGCTTTGCAGGATCTTACCTCGACATGGACTTTCTTTAACGTAATGTATACTTATTTGTACTATTTTTATAACTAGCAATTGGATTTCAAAGTCTATTATTTTCACGAGTCCAGTACTTTTGATCACATTCTACTCCACTTGTTCTAAAGATCTCGGGAGGTACTCCATGGAATCGGTTTACTGATAAAAGATTACGGTGAACAGATCCGGACGACGAGCTCTTGCGTTGGCAAAATGATTTCAATGAAAATCTTGTTACGCTGAGCCTGGAACTAAAGACCCGCGAAAGGAATCTCGAAGATGCTGAAGTAGATGCAAGAAAACTGTCTGACCGGCGCAATGGGAATTATACTCTACAAGGCAAGCTGCAAGCCGAAGTAGAGGTATCCTCTGCGACGATGGCACTGTTCCATTGAGGGTTTTAGGCTGTGATGAGACCAAAGACTGCATTGTGTATGATTGTTGAGCATAATTCTGGTTTTCCTTTGGCTTATGAACGGGTGTGTGATGCTGCTTTTGTGAAATAGATATGTATGCTTATTATCGATTTTAAAATTGTTTAATCGACCTTTGCCACTATGTGTATGACAGGCAAATGAGAAAGCGAAAACAGAACTGGAGACTGAGATTCGCAAAATGTTTAAGGAGCACAATTTAGGGAACATTGCGCTTCGCCCTCTGCAGGTTGAAGAAGAGCGAGTTTTGGTGCAACGAATTGAACAGCGTTATGCGGAGCTGAACAAGGATTATATTCAGCTAAAGGTACGGAGGGCTAGGTTGCTTTCCTGTAATGTTTTTGGAGAGCATGAATTGTAGCAAGTATGCAGAGCTTACATGGTGGTATGTTAGTTATCTCAAGAACTCAGTCTGGACACGTAGAGGTCTCTGGATACATGATGTTCCTTTTCTGTGTGCTCTGAGTCAATGGAAGTTTAATTGCAAGGCATTGGATCCCAGATCAAGAGTTGCTTAGCTCAAAACCTGTTATACTTCTACATCGTTTTCTCAACATAGAAAGGTTCTTATATCAGATCACAGATGTTCGGGTCAGGGTTTTAATCATTCTGCATCACAATGCTTCGTTTTCCACTTCTGGACTGCGCTGCAGAGACAGTAGCTACGTTTTAGGCCGATGATAGTTTATGTTGGCATAATGTCTGTAGGAGGCAAATCGGGTCGAGACTGCCAAGTTGTGGGGAATTGTTCAGAAGGCAAGTGAAGAGTATCTTGGTGCAAAAAATAAAGTGATTGCAAAACTTGAAAAGAAGGTAAGCGTTTGCTGCAGAAGCGTATATGTGCGTTTGACCATATGCAGGTGTAAAGTTTTTGCTACTGTGGTGCTCTATGCCTTATGATTTGCATTCTTTTGATAGATAATCTTACTCCATTTTCATGGTCTTACACCTCAGAGATCTGAAATCTGTTGATACTGACTAATGTTTGAAATCTGGGTTTAGACTGCTATAGAGGCCCACATTTCACAGCTCGAAGAAAACTTGGCATCTGGATCTCATTCTCTTTCAGACAATGAATCGCTTCGACTTGATGCAGCAGAGAAAAAGGCAGTAAGTTTGAATTCTTTGATTTCAAGTACAGAGGTCTCTTGTCTCACGTATAGAAACCGTTGGAGCCCGCGTATATTGAAATCGGAACCTGCACTCCTAAACCAAGCACTGTTAAAGCTTTGTGAAATGAGGCACTCTTCTATCTTAATACAGATGAAGCAATCCATTATCGTGTTCAAGAATCTCAGTTGTAAGATTTCCTTAATTAGATGTCGTGATCTTGGAGTGCAGATTGAGATGGTTAAAACCTTGGAGTCGAAAGAGGAAGAGGTCCAATATGAGGCAATGATAGAGGAGGGTAAACGTGATCTTAATGACTGCGACACTACGCTAAAACACTTGCGTCGTGAAAAGGATGCAATAGCCAGCGAATCTGCCGATCTTGCTGGTTTGAGATTAAAACAGGAAGAGCTCGCAGACAAGGAATTGACTCTTCAGAAACTGTACATATTGGCACTTTAACATCCTCCAATCATGATATCTCTTTATTCTCTTCTTGCCGGATATTTTACTGACGTCCTTGTTTGTGTACATGATGCTGTATAATAGAGCGTCGGATCAGTCTATCATGGTCACTTTTAATTGGCTTTCAGGAGTTGAACCCTGGAGAATTGTTTTCAACCATCACATTCTCTTAATCATTTTCAATGTGAAATTGCTTGTGTAACAGTGTAGCAGACAAGAAAGAAGCAATCAAGAAGGCTTTGAGAAGATTGCCTGAAACAAAAGACTTGAAGCGAGAGTTAGAGAATGCCTTGAAGTATACCTCACCCATCCGAGATTTTTGTTCAGGCAGTTGAGATTTTTGTTCTTGCGATTCCACTAGGATATACGGTGGCAGGTTATTACTATTTAGTGGAAGCGTTGGAGTTCTGTTCATTTGACTAGTCAGAAAACATTTAGACAGTTTCTCATGATCCAAATGGACTATCGGAATTCATGTGCCTAGGCCTGATAGTTATATTTGGTATCAGGGCAAGCAAGGCAAATGCAGCGGAAATAGCCGAGAAGTGTGCAGCTGCCGAGAAAGAGGTTGTCAAAGTTGATTCCAGGATACAAGAGACAAGTTTGAATCTTTCCAGATATCAACGTGATCGAGATTGTAAGTAGCTCCATATGAATTTACCTCGCTGTACATTTTTGTCTTCGGATCGTCGGTCTTTTCTTTTATGACTGGCTTGTATAGGGCGTTGTGTTGTCCAGATAGGTTTGCAATCTTTAGAATTTGTGCGAGTGAAGGGATAGAATTAAATTAAACTCTGTACAACTGTTGAGATTGAGAGTGGACATCATTTTTTAGATTTAGTAAAATTTCCTTCTGAGAGTTTAAACAACGGTTGTCTCATTATCTCATCCAGGAATATATATAGATGCTTTTTGTTCGAGAAAATTGTCTCTTTAGGGGGACATCCAGAGGAATCCAGAAGCCTTTGCCTTGGATTTCTGCGATGCAGCAAAGATTTTTGATCTTTGACTCCGAGTCTGTTGTGAATCGAAGACGTCTGTGTGCAGCAGCGCAGTACAACTTCTGTGCTCACTTTGCATTCAAGCTGTCCGAAACTCCGAATGCTGTATTAGGGTTCTAGTTTAGCTAAGCCAAATGTATTGTTTCTTTTTCTTTGGAGCGTCGTATGCGAACCTGTCATGTAAAATACTAAACTGATTGCTTCTTGGAATTGCACAGCAAAACGTAAGATTCTGCTCGGGAGACTTGAATCTATCTTGCAGCTGAATGTGGAGATCGCGGACTTTCAAGGACAGCTACAAGAGGCTGTTAAAGCGAAGGAACTTCACAGGAGGTCTGAAGTTTTTCTATATTTCAATCTCCAGTGTTTTTTTTAATTTATGGTGCTCTTTTAATTCCTCAACATGTTAGGAAATTCGACCTGATATTTCAAGAACCTTTATGTGACATTCTATTCTCTAAGCTGATTGTTCAGCTCGATTCGCCGGATGCCCTTGAGGCTTATGCTTAATGCTAATGGTTTTGTTAATGTATACCGGTTCCTTAGATTATCAGCTTTTAGAGTGATTTTTGAGGTGTTTTTCACGTATTGTTCACAATATGTATCGATTCTGTGATTCTGCAATCAACATTTTCAGCAAATGTATTCTGCGGTACTTTGTTTCCAAAATTTCCAGTATTGTATTTGACTGTGTTAAGTACATTGTATTTTTGGAGGTGAAAACATATAAAAGCAACGCAACGTAAATAGGGGTCAGTTTTTCACTAATGAAAGATCTTAACATAACACCTTGTAACTCGATTATGTGAATTCAACAAAATTAAATTTATCGTTTAATATTATCAATGGAATTGTTCAATAAATCCATTATTGACGTTGCTGGAGTGTTTTTGAATGAGGAGGTATTGTGATTCACTGATTCCTGCTTTAGAGTTTGACTTTAATTGCGGATTTCGTTACCTCTTCACAGCTGAGGTGATTCCGTTTCTGTGTTTGCTATATGACAGTGAGCATGATATGGCAAATGCTATGAAAAAAATGTTTGATCCTTTCGAGAGAATAGCTCGGTCTAAACATTACTGCCCTTGCTGTGAACGTGGATTTAATCCTGAAGAAGAGGATAACTTTGTCAAAAAGGTAAGCCTCTGAATTTGGGTAACATACATCCAGCATGCTAACTTCTTTCAGTATTACCATATATGTGTGGTTCCCTGTTTACATGTTGAAATTCGTAAGTTTGTACTCTGAGCAATAAATTATGCTTTCTTCCCTGTGAAACTATCGGTCGCGAATGTTAACCTGCTCATTTTACAACGTGATTTTGCAGCAAAGGGTGAATGCTTCAGGTTACACTGATAAACTGCGGGAACATGCTAGGCGAACTGCGGAAGCAGAAATGAAAGTGCAAGCACTAGACAAACTACGGGCTGTTCATGATGAATATCAGAAGCTGTCAAATGACCTTATTCCAGCAGCAGAGAAGAGTTTGGTGGAGCTCAGAGGAGAAAAAGAGCAACTAACGGAAGCACACGAGGATGTACGAACATTTCGTTGCTCTTTTTTCCTTTTGTGATTTCGTCCTATCATGTCATTGGAATTCAACAATTCGTTTCTTCTTTGTCGCTGGATATTGCACTCCTATTCTCTCCTCCGATCTTCACAATTCCAGTGTTGTTCTTTATCCAATAGTTTAGGACTTGATGTCAGGCCGCATCTCACAAACTACTCGCAATGAATATATTGCTGAAGTTATGCAGATGTATGTCCTCTCGTGAATTGTATGTTTGGCACATCTGAAGGATTTCATGTGCATGTACTGCCAGATGGTGGGGTTGCTTGCACAAGCTCAGTCAGAGGTGGAGATGATACAGAAGCTTGAAGTCCCAGCAGATCGGATCTCAGAACTTCACAAAGATATTGAGATTGTGAAGAAGCAAGTGGCAGACCAAGAATACAATTTAGGCACCAGGTCCCAAGGCGCCCGCACATTAGATGATATTGCAGCTGAAGTAAGAAGCTCGGAAGAGAGACGGTAAACACTGTGATTTTGATAAACGTTACAATTTACCTAAACAGAGATGCCGCACCCATCTAGAGTGTAAAACCACTTAAAGAGCGTCTCGAAAACTTCATGTGCATTTATGGTGTCGACAGCTGTGCGATATTTCATTTTAAAGTTGCATGGCATCGAAAGGTCTTTGGTATTTCTTATTATCCTCAATCTATCCGGAGTAGCAGTCTCTAATTTCTCTAGACCCTATGATTGCTTTGTACTCTACACTAGACTACGAGGTTCTATGTTGCAATACTCATTTCATTGTAGTTAGTGTTTTATGCATGATTTTATAGACATAACTTTTAGCTTGAAATATGCAGGGATGATATTTACAGAAGAGTGGAGAAGATGCGGGAGGAGCATAATTTCCTGAAAGATGATTTGATATCCTGGCAGAACAAGATGTATGCAGCTCGAGAGGAAAAGGTCAAGATCATGAGCGAGATTACTGAACGAAAACGCAAAATGAAGGAAAAAGAAAAACTGGCTGACGAGATTGTGCAAATTGATCTGGACATAGAGGTGGGCTTGTGGGTGTGACTTGTGGTGTGCACATCCTCCACTGATTTGTATGAACTTTCAAATTTTTGGTCTTGGTGAAATGCCAATCTTTCATTTCTGGTTGAAATCTCAAGTGTTTTAAAGGTTGACCCAGTCTTTATTCATTTGCTTTGCAAAGTTGAGAGTTCTGTTCTTATGTAAATTTTGTTGGAATTGCCCATTTGATATTTATTTTGTGCATAAATATTTAGTAAACATCCTTGACGTCTAGATCGAAAAGCATTGTATTACTAATTTCATTTCCATAGCAATCGGTAGAAGTCTATTGTCCAGAGATATCCAATCTGATGATGACTTGTTTACATTCAATAATTGGCTTGCAAAGCACGTCCTGGTCGCTTGCACTTGTGAGTTTCTCTAAGAAGTTAAGTAGCTGGGAAACAAAGTTAAGGGGATCTTCAAGTCATACATCTTGCATTCTTTTATCTTGAGGGTCGTTAAATTCAACGCCTGCAAGTTAAAGATATGTGTTGTAATGGTCGTGTAGGCTTGCTGGTGTTGTCTTTGTGGACTATTATGAGTCGAATGTTATGAATTGGTGACGATGACCTTTGATGTTATATCTGAGATGTTCAAGTACTGTACATATCACATGCTAACCTCGACTAACTGCTTGGGGAGGTTCAGATGTATAAGCAAGCCCTTGCTTCGGAAAAACAGAAAAAAGAGCGTATTGAGAAAGAGCACTCTGATTATAAGAACACCAAGACGGCGGAGGAAGAAGTGAGCTTGAAAGAACTTAACAGGTTTAAGCAGGATATTGACAGACTCAGGAGTCCATTGGATAAGCTCCATAAGTAAGGGAGTTCTTTACCGTCCGGCTTACTTTTGTTTTGCAAACTAAATATAGATGTGGCTCTCATCTTTAAGGAAAGGCGGGTTTCTTGAGCAGTTGGCGGTGCATTTTGAATTGTATTGTTATACTGATATATTAGAACATTAGACCTAAATTTACACATGCTTTATTTTCACCTCGGCAGGCCTGGGATAGTGCATCTTGTTATTAGTTAATATCAAGTCTTCTTTGTTGTACTTCTACTGATGTGAACACTGGTTGTTTAGGTTTTCTCTCGCTCGAAAGGAAGAGGAGCTCAGGGAGCTCAATGAAGAAATTAATCGTCTAGAAACTAAAATGGTAGAGAAGGATCGTGAAGTGAAAAACTTGCGCGATGAGATTGCAAGCATGGCGGGGGTTATCGGAAACCGAAGAGAGCTAAAGCGTAATATTGAGGCTAACATGCAGTATCGGAACTCACTTCGGGAGGAAAAGGACATGATTAAAACAATCGAAGGACTAGAGACGGAGCTGGCGAGCAAGGGTGACTTGCATATGCTGGAAGCAGATTTGAAAAGAGCTAATGGTGACTTGGAGAGACTGCTCTCAGAGGTAGGTATTGTGAGACGTCAGAAATCTTTCAATGCTGCTAAGGTTCTTTTCTTGATTCTGATCTTTATCCTTCGTTCTGTAAAATTGTTCGAGGATGCTTAAAACACTTTTTCCTGTGTACATTAGGAACTATTGGTACTCCATTTTGTGGATGATTGAGTAAATCATACTGATGGACAACGATCTACAAAGATCTCCTGAGGTCTTCTGAGTGCTTAAATGTTGAACTCAAATCTCCCTTCTTACTAGGTGTCATCTTTATAATGTTCTATGTCAACTTCCCATATTTTTAATAAAATCCCATATTTTCACTATCTCACAGCTTTATGTGATTTGTTGATGGCCTTGTACTGGTTGTGGTGAGATTCTATGACTCAAACTCTAACCGAGTATAAATTGATACTGCTGAACGTTGATTCTCCAGTCTATGTAGCATCCTTTTGTAACCAGTTGCTGACCAGAAATCCGATGATGCAGCTGAATAGAAGCCAAGGAACCATCGCTGTTTATGAGAGCAATGTGAGCAAGAACAAGGGTGAACTGAACCAGCCTCAGTACAAAGATATTGAAAAACGTTATAGTACCCAGCTTATCCAACTCAAGGTATGCGTTCGAATGCATTTTTTCTAATACTGAAGCGAATTTCAACAGTTATAATCTACTTAATTAATTTACGATCTGTTTTTTACGAATTCATTTAATTTTTTGAGTTCATATATATGTGGATTTTTGACTTTTTTGGAGCTAATTTGGTTTAACGGTTGCAGACAACTGAGATGGCCAACAAGGATCTTGACAAATACTACCATGCCCTTGACAAGTGAGCAGCTTATCGCTTTGTCCTCTCGGCCATCGCAGATTAATTACGATTCGAGGTCTTTGAAGATGATAATTGCAAGGACATGGGTTGTTATAGGGGGGAAAGCAATTAATGAATTTTGATATAGACTGACGTTGCATCCTTCTTGTTAATATTATATTTGGAGAAGCTTACGAGAAGTATAATCGTTATGATTTTTCGCTTGTTTGTTGGCCATTTGGGTCTGATTGGATGTAAACATCCATTGATATTGAGCCTGGGTCTTTTACAGGGCGTTGTTGCGGTTCCATTCGATGAAGATGGAAGAAATCAATAAGATTGTTAAAGAATTATGGCAGCAAACCTATCGGGGTCAAGATATTGATTTCATCGAGATTCGATCAGACGCGGAGGGTGTGGGGACTCGCTCATACAGCTACAGGGTTAGTGTTCTTGTGTCGTTTCGTTGCTCTCGTATACTTAAGAGGTCCTTCTCGGAACCAAGAGATTCTTTGACCTTCTCAAACGACCTGGTGTGACCACTTCCTGGTCAGACCTTTATACTCTCATACGTAGTGTTGGCTTTGTAACCGTATGTGCCAGTTCCACCTGGCAAGCAGTAGAATGTTTGTGATGGTGTGCTGATATCTGGCTTTGGGATGGTATTCCGTCTTCTGAATATGTTTTGGCTGTATTTGTTGTTAAATATTTGAGTTCCATGAAGCTCATGAGATCCGTAATGGCCGGCAATGTATAGGGGATTGAAGGTGTATCACCATCTGTCGCTTTAAGGCAAACTTTGAACAACTAGTTCATGCCAGTAACGTTATTTAAGTGCAAGTTTATGTCCAGGTGGTTATGCGGAGTGGGGACGCTGAATTGGACATGCGGGGTCGTTGCAGTGCTGGTCAGAAGGTACTTCTTGATGCTTGAAGTTTGTATCGATCATGCCTCGTCTTACGCTCTTTGACTTATTTAGGGATATTGCATATGGCTTGTCAAAGTGTTCAGGAACAACTTGCTTGACAGCGTGTTGAGTGCAAGTGTGATCACAATGAGCCAGTTTCTAACCGCTCTTGAAAGAATGAATATCACAAGCGGCAATACCGTTGGAGTACTTCTATTTTGAACCTCTTGTAGCATACACATGTTCTCATGTTGCTTCTTTCTCTTAACCTGGCGACTTAGCTCCTTACTATTTGATTTATTAACTGTTTTAAAGAATACTATTCCTCGTACATAACAATTGTATTTCTCGACTATGACCTATTGGATGAGTTATTGTTGCGGTGTCTTTGGTGCGTCCATGGACCTCTAAATATGCATTTTGCATTTGCTATGAGCGGAGCGTCCAGCGCGTGAATATTTTGGCACCCTGTATTCACGGCTTAATTTGTATTGTGATGCAGGTACTAGCTTCCCTTATAATCCGACTGGCGCTTGCAGAGACGTTCTGTCTGAACTGTGGTATCTTGGCACTTGACGAACCAACGACGAATCTTGACACGCCGAATGCAGAGAGCCTAGCGGGTGCTCTATCAAGGTGTGACGAATTCTTTGCAATGGCTGTTGAAAGTTCTAAATTTCATCACTGAAGTCTTTGCAAGCTTCAGGCAATCAGAATGCGTCGATTCAACACAATGTACCATGCCCTGGAAGCATAAGGACTAGGGTTTTTTGCAACACAATGAGTGCCTGCCGGTGAGGATTTCGTGTCAAGAATAATCTGAGATTGTGTTTGACACGAGAGTGTTGCTCCTTGCAGGATAATGGAAGATCGTCGAGGGCAAGAGAATTTTCAGTTAATTGTTATTACACATGATGAAAGGTTCGCACAGATGATTGGGCAACGCCAGCATGCAGAGCGTTACTATCGCATCTCCAAAGACGATCAGTAAGTTGATTGAATTTTAGTATTCAGATTATCTTCTGCTCTTGATGCGATCAGTTGATAGTACAGCTTTTCTCTAAGAGTAGCCAAGCGTATTTCGTGCCCTGGTGAACGCCTCTGAGCCCGTGCTTTTGTCTTGTGAACTGCAGCCAGCACAGCATCATCGAGTCACAAGATATTTTCGACTAGCATGCGATAGTTTTTTATGCCTCCGATCTGGATATTAGCGGCGGGCTTTAATACTTTGAGGCAGGTTATCTTTCATCTACAGTTTTCTCTCAAATTTGTACAAATTTAGTCTCAGAATCATACGAGCCTCTTAAGCACCAGATGGGACGCAGACGCTTCTCAATGATCTTCAGAGCATGCTTCACGTGCGAAGGGTTGGCATGTGATTATTTCTTCAGGGCCCTCAGAGCCGGAGTTGAAAAATAATTAGCGAAATGCGCGCTTTTAACTTTCACGATTGTAAGTACTCTGAGGCCACACATGCACGTTTAACACCTTTACGTGATTAACTCTTGTAACAACATGCTTGTTTGTATGCGTTTCATTTGCTTGGCCTGCTTCTGGTGTATGATGACAATTTTTTCGTGGTTATGAGATATGGGAGGTATCTAGAGTTTGCCTAGCCATCTCACGTGATGTCGGTGAAGCATGCTTTGTAGTCGTGCAGATATACTCCGCTTGATCATGAATACCGGTATTACACGAATGAATTTTGGAGCTTCCCTTTATTCTGTGATTTGCATGCTAATTATTTTATTACTGAAGCCCGGACTCTTTCACAGTCGTGGACTCACTGCCTTTGGGAACGTCAGGGACGATGAGCACTTTCTATTCCATACATTGAAGTATGAATATCGAGTTACATTCCGATTTACAGCACACTAGATCTCTTCAATATCAGCTTTGAACCGCATCAAATGTACTTGACCCAGTTCAGAATTCCACTCTCGATATAACACTCCATTATGTCACATCTGGATACAAATCTGATAATATGGAGCTCGAGTGTGAGGTTCTAACCCTTAAAAGGATGTGACCCCATGACCAAGGTTGTCACCAAAATGCTTGGATTATTGGACCGATAGGTGCATTGTTTGTTTCAACAGTTAAATAATCAAGTCATCCATGAGTCACTTTTGGGCCTCATTGTCATTTAATCCTTAACTTTGTAATGTTGCCGTGGACACGTAGTGTTTGATGGATGACAAAGAATTCTTTTGTAAAGGATAGAAATGTAACTATTCATCCTCAGAGTTTTGTTGAGAAAAAGAAACATCTTCTATAGTAATTTGACTTCCAATGAGTACTTTTCCATTTTTTTAAGTGATTGATTCCCACGGTTTTAGAAAATGATGAATTCCTCAGAGACCAACCTGTCCTTACAGGGTTAAACATTGATGAGGATGTTTGGCGTCTAATGGATCATATAGAATCTTTTCAGTAAGACAATGGATGATAGAGAATCCTTCCTTTAGGATAGAAGTGCAACTATTCATCCTCAAATGTTGTGAAAAGGGAAGGTCTTCTATAGTAATTGGACTTCTAATGAGTTTTTATGAAATTTTATAAGTGAATGATTCACATGGTAACCAAAGGGATGATTTCTACACACACTAGTCTATCCTTTAAGGGTTAACCCCACAAGGCCTAGGACCTTTTTGGATTTAAAAACATCATTGCTTTTGAAGTATTATAGTCCAAAATGTCACTAAGGTAGAGAAATCTCATTTGTACAATTTTATAGTGTATGTGTTGTAAATGGCGTGAATCAAATTTGGAGCCATTTGGTCTCATACATTGCAAGATTATAATGTTTTAGTGTAGAAAAAGGATGTTGAAATTTTTCCTAGCAACACTTTAAACCTACTCAAATGAAAATAAATAAATAAAAAGTGATTCAAAACCAATATGGAAACACATTGGTAAAAGAAATTATGATTGAATTGACTCATTGTGTCTACAAAATGGCTTTGAAATGTCAAAAAATAGCAAGAAAAGTTACAAAAAAACACATTTAAGGTAGAACTCCTACTACAATGCTTCTTAGTCACTCATAACTTCTTGGATTGATATGAAATTTTAGCCACACATCTAGACTAATATGCACAACTTTTCTAAAAAAGGTTATTAGAAATAGACATTGTATGAAGAAGAAACAAGCCACCAAAGTTCTTTGTAATCCAAAAATGTCAAGATTTTGAACTTCAAATTGCTCCCAAACATTCAAAATGTCTTGGATTGATATGAAAATTTTACCACAATAACTAGACTTCAAGGGGAACATAATCCAATAAATTTTATTGAAAAAAAATATTGTATGAAGAAGACACAAGCCCCCAAACTTGTAGCCATCAAATTCAATTTGGTGAACCCAAATTGAACCTCTGAACTTTGATTGGCTTACAAAAAATCAATACATCTTCAATAGTTTTAAAATTTTAACCACACAAACTAAAAGAAATCGAACTCAAATTTTTCACCAAGTTTTATTGAATTTAGACATTGGATGCAAAAGTTACATCCCTTTGAATTGGACTTGAAACTATGTGAGGACACTTTTGATCCTAAAATTGGACAAATTTTAGGAACTATGTGAGGACACTTTTGATCCTATGTTGGACAGTAAGGGGTTAAGTCTAAAGAACTTGTCTCTTGTGACATTTAGAACTTCTTTAATGTCCCATTTATATACATCCGTGAGAAATTGGATACAAAATACAAATGTGAAAAGGGTTCTAAATCACCTTTTTGACTTGCTTATGACCTTTTGTACTACTTTATTGTCACTTTTATATGCATCAATATTGATGTCAAAATGTAAATGAAATTCAAAAATATTATTAGGTGCATTCTATACAGGGTTTATTCTTTGCAATACAAAGCTAAAATTGCGTCCAAAATTCCATGCCAATCATTGGCTACAGGAATAGCTTTGGATTAAAAAAAATTTAAAGAACTGATACTAGGTGCCTAACTTGTGACATGATGAAAATTAACCCTTAAACAACAAGGAAGTCATTTTCTTGGTTGATGAATGACAAAGAATTTCTCTGTGCAAGACAAAAGTGCAACTATTCATCCTCTAAATTTTGTGTGAAAAGGGACTGTTTTCTAGAGTAGCTTGTCTCCTGATGAATGCTTTTTCATTTTTTTTAAGCCAACCCATTCACACAATATCCAAACAAACAATTCCCACGGTGACTAGCTTGTCATTTAAGGGTTAAGGTGTTAGTTAAAAATTTCCTAGAAATCAATAATAATACCAAAGAAGAAGAATTTTTTTTTATGTATAAGATGCCCAAATTAGCTTAGTAGTCCATATTCACATAAATGATGAACAAAATACATCATGGTGATGTTTTGCTAAATGACTTTTCATTTATCGAAGTAATATTTGAATCTTTAACTCCTAAAAGGACCAAGTGTTCTAATTTTGAACAATTGGTGAACATGAATACATCCCAAGCATACAGAAATGCACTTTTTCATCCATCAATTTTTTTGAAGATTCTTGTGTTAGTTTTTTAACATTTGTAATATATATATTCTAATAAAATTCTTTACAAATATTCTATTATTCAATGGGTATTGTAGGTATGTCCCTCAAAATATTCCTTGTTCAAAAAATAACCCTTTGATAATGATTGAAAAAATAAAATAAAATATTCAAAATCACTATGATTAGAACTTAGCATTTTGAACTTCAAGGGAAAAAATTCTTGTGGAAATAAAATATATTCAATATACAATCAATTTCAGCAAGAATTTCAACTTTTGGCTTCAAATTCTATTGAAAAATATTGGTTAGTGTAATAGTTGATCTAACCACATGAATACGCTTTATGAATCATTCTTTACAATTATTGTCTGAAAATCATCATTAACCCCTAAAGGACCAAGGCCTTATTTCTGCAAAAAAAACACTCAAAACTGCCATTTCTACAGCAAAGAGTAAAAAAATTTGAAAATTATTTTTTCTACACATCCAACCATAGGATCTTATACCTTACTAGTATGAAAATGTGTGGAAAAAATTTCAGAAATTTTGACCACATAGATTAAAAGATATTTGCATTTAAAGTGAAAAAAACAATTTTTTCAGCACCTTGTGGGACTGGATTATTTGACTTTGAACTTTTTTAACTTAAATTTTTTGCACTACAAAGTTTTGAGCTTTAAATCCTTATTGTGGGAAATTGAGTTGAGAGTCTAGGGAAAAAGAAATTTTAAAAAAAAAGTTAATTTTCATGCTTAAAAGAATTGTTAAGTAGAAGTAGGTATGAAAATGAAGGAAAATCTAAATTATTAATATCTTTAAGAAGGAATTAAAATGCACTAATTCCAATGGTGAGATTGTTCTAGCAAACAAACAAAATCATGTAATTTTTTTTTCAGTTTAATTGTAAAAATTGCATTCAGAAATGAATTCTATAAGTTATTTTTTCAGGAAGATGCTCTAATTGCCCGATAAACAAGATTGTTCATAACTTTCTCATAATAAGTCCAAATGGAATGAATCAAAGCTTCCCATGCAGAAAAAAAATAATCTACAAGAAAAAAATCCAAAAAAGAAAAATGCAAAATTTTGCAAAATTTTTTTTGCTGCCCGGACTGCCCCCCGTTCCCTATTTTGAGCTTATTTGGTCATAACTTTTGTTTGGGGCACCAAATGTGAAAAAAATTATATTCCCACAAAGCTCATCAGTTTTTCTATCTTCAAAAAAAGTTTCAAAAAATCATGACAAAATTTCAGCCCATAGGTACCTGCCCAAAATCCAATTTGTCCCCCGAAGGGACAATGGTCCTTTAGGGGTTAAATTATTATTCTAATTTATATTTTATAATACATCTTCACAATTTTGGGAATTTGGACTACCCTAATCCTTAAGGGGTTAAAAGCCCACCTCCTTTATGTCTTATTTGTTATGACTTATTTGCTAAAATTATAATGAATAATATATTTGTAAAATTAATTTTAACAAAACTAATTAAAACGAGTCTTTTGGGGCATAATGATTTTATGAGAAAGTTGTGCTATTTTTTTAAAAGAAAAATTCCTTTAATTGAAAAATTGATTGAAATTTCTTATTGAATCAAATCAAACCGTTAAAAATTGGATGATCTCGCTCATTTTTTGTTTTGCATATCTTGTACGATGAGGTGAATCTAAAAATTAGATTATTTTAGATTACACTAGTATGCCTTGTGCCGCTGCCACAACCAAAATAAAAGTAAAAATGTTTTTTTAATTTTTTAATCCATTAAAACTTTGAAATTCAATAACTTTTATATTGCAATGTGAGAGGTTGCGTTCTTGGTACAAATAGAAAGTTTTATGCTCAAAGGAATGCAAAGGCTTTGTTTTTTTAGCTTTTGGACATGTGAAGTTACGGTTTATCCAAAATAAAAGATAATTTAATTCAAAATTTTAATTTTAAAAAAGTCCATAACTTTCACATCGTAAGTCCAAACACCACAAAACAAACAAACAAAACAAACAACCTAGGAGATCTCAACATGACAAACAAACAAAACAAACACAAATAGAAAGCTTCATGCAGAAAGGAGTGCAAGGGCTTTGTTTTGTGACATTTGGACATACAATGTGCAAGTTATGATTTTTCAAAAATAAAAGGTATTTTAAATCAATTTCCAAATTCATCAAAGCTTTGCAATTCTATAATTTTTATACCATCAATCCAAATTCCATAAAACAAAGTCCATGTACCTTTCTTTGCCAAAAACTTTTGAATAGTTAAGAACATTATTTGAACGCCTTACAGTTTGTTAGATCTCAGTATATCAAACAAAACAAACAATCTATCTTAAGGTATAGACTAGTGTGTCCTATGCCATTGCCACATCTAAAATAAGAATTAAAATAATTTTTTAATTTATAAAAACATTAAAATTCAATAACTTTCACACACCTCAGACATTATGCTCTTGTATGAATAGAAAGCTTTCTACATGAAGGATACCAAGGGCTTTGTTTCATGGCGTTTCAACATGCGATGTGAAAGTTATGATTTTTCCAAAAGAAATGATAATTTATTTCAATTGTTGAATCCATAAAAACTTTGAAATTCCACAACTTTCACACCATCAGTCCAAACGCCATGAAATAAAGTCCATGCACCCTTCCTTGCCAAGAGCTTTCAAGTGTACCAAGAACACCACCGGATGCCTCATGGTTTGTTAAATTTGAGTGTATCAAACAAAACAAACAAAACAAACAACCTAAATTAAGGTAGACATAAAGAAACATATATTGCCAAAACTTATAATGAATAACCAATCATAATTAAAGAGAAAATTATAGATATATAGATGGTCAAAATCTTTTTGACTTTTTTTACATTCCAAATTTGAAACATTCATGTCACAACAGATATTGATCATTTTTGCATAATTGAAAGTAAAAATGAAACTAGAAAAAAAATATGGGTGTTATAGATAGACATACAAAAGTCATGAGTTTTTAAAGTTTAGCATAGCATTCTATACTAGTGATCATGGATCTCCAATGCACCATGAAAACCACAAAAATAAGGGTTGGCAGCTTGACCAACTAAATGGCCACATAATATTCTTAATCCTTTATTGCACTACTAGAAAATTTCGTTATCTTGTTGTTTTGGTTGCGTTGGTCCAATCAAAATCTGGCAGAAATCTGTTGATTTCAACAGATTTTGACCGGATCAACGCAACCAAAGCAATAGAAAAACGAAATTTTCTAGTAGTGTTGGCCCTGTAGGCAGCTTGACCAACTACATTGATTTGACTTAATAGTGCATGATACTAATTTATCAAAGTCACACTATTTTGAAATAGAAATATTATTCTATTGAACCAATATCCAAAAAAAAAAAATATTGTAGTGACACTAATTTTCAAGGTGATGTTAATCCCTTCCCCCAACTCCCTAAAGGAGGCAACCCTAGGTAGTTGTATGTATCTTGCATGGCAAGTTTCTTCAATGGGGAAATTTTCCAATGTACAGTTGGGTACTCAAAGCTTACAAACTACTTTTTGGAGACCACCAAAATTGGAATTTTGCTTTTCTGAAACTGAAATTTGGTATGCTTGATTGGGATTGGGTAAGAATTGAGTGGTATTTATGCAAGATGAAAAAAGCCAACTTTATTGTATATTATGTACAAATCTTTGGATGGCTCCACAAGGCAGCTTGTAAACTTTCAATACCCAACTCCACATAAGTCCACCAAGGGTTGGTCACAAAATCCACCAAAGGTTGGTTGCAATATTGAGTCTTGTAACCACTCATAATGCACCACAACTGCACCAGAAACTCTGCCATAATTGATCACTATTCATCTCTTCCTGCACGGAAAGAGAGAAGCCTACATTGCCACAGTTGTCACAGGAATGGGTTGCCTCCATAGTTGGACAAATCAGTTGGCCAAGCTTCAGCTAGCTTGACAAAGTAGCACCTCTCTTTCAAATATCGAGAGAACTGAAAATGGTTCTGTCAACACTCTTTAGCAGATCGACTGACTGTACAGTACTGCACTAGTGTACCAATAGATATATTCAATGGAGAAGACTCTGTCAATGCCTCTTTACGATTAAAATATCTCAGGTTGTCAAGATTAACACTTACTCCGTGGATGGCAATCAAACGAATACTCAAAAAAGTCAAGACACTCTCCAACATGCTCAAGCAAGCGCACAAAAAGAGTCTGGATTCCTTCTCCAAGCGTGTCGAGGAAGTAAAGACCTTACAAGTACCACTGGCCACACCAATTTCCTATTCGCAGACGGTATGTAGGTGGCAGATTTATGCTTTATTTTCACTGCAAAAGTAGGCTATCGATAATGGACAAGTTCGGGTGCTCCTAGTCTAGAGCATGCTCATCCTCCACTACCTTCGACATCCGAGCCACAGCAGAAGGGCCCATATTCCAACCCCAACCTCTCCTTGGCATCATTTGAAGCAAGCATCTTCATTTTTCCCTTTTCCACACCACACGTACATGGCATCAGAATCCCTATACTATCTTCTATTCTATACCAGATTCAGATTCGATTCCAGCCCCAGCCTCTGGCCATGCACATGCTCCTCAACGCGAGACAAGGAAAAAGTGGATGTAGGAAAAATAACTTCATCTTCAACAACTACGTACCAGAGCCTACATACTCTCCAAGCATTTCCGAACTCCCAGCAGCAACTCCGGGATCATCTCGTATTAGCACCAAGGAAAACAGTCATAGACTGGAATCATTGGCAGACAGACAGTCAGGAAACCTATGTATTGTACAGTCCCCACAGACAAAATCCAGGGCTCGAGTAGTAGCCCTCAATCTGGAAAGCTACGATTTGCGACTGCCGCCTCAAACCTCTGGCAATAAATGGACTCTGGAGCTGGGTAGTAGTCTCCTCGCAACTGGACATCCCGGAGACATGGACATCGGATGAGCATCGTAAGGAAATGTTCATGTGAAGTGCCATGCACAAACAGCTTGCGCACCTGATTACACTGAGAGAACAGCCCTGCAGCAGGCAAAGTTAACTCCCTACGGTTCCCTTCCCTGTCTGACGGTGGCCAGTAGTCAAGCTCCGTGAGCCTCAAAGTATTTATCCCGACCAAATAGTGCCGTTCCCACAAGCTGAGGTCTGTGTGATTCTCAGGGGCACTCAAAATGAATCCAGTGACTTCGCTCAAGTCCAACTCAAGCTTCTCCAGTTTCGGGTACCGAACCAACGACTCCAAACCCCAGGCCAGCACCTTCGGTTTCCGCAACAGAAGACCACTGCCTTCAACATTAACTTTGAGCTCGTGTAACACGGGGCATACCTCGAGACCCACAGCAGCAAGGGGGGTGATCAACTCCCCTAAAGGCATCCACAAGGAGAGACTCTCAAGCGATTTCCAGGATTTTCCTAGTGGCATGCTTTCTCGTTTGGTTGACTGGCTTCCTCCCACTGCAAACAGGTCAGCATTATCACTTGCAAACCCGTTGGCCAGCCTTGGCATCATGGATGGCGATGATGACTGTGACTCCCCATTGCGAATGACTGATGTTGTTGTTGTTGTAGTTGCAGGCCCAGTATGCCTTCCATTCTCTGGCGTGTTGGCCCGGCGACGCTTGGCAGAAACCAACCTGTGAGGGGTTAAGAAACTGTCCGTCCTAGCACCAATCATTTCATCAGCATCAAAAAACGCAGAGCTTCGCATCCTTCTCTGAGCACTGCCAATATCAACCGGAGGTCCAAAGCCTTGATTCAAAGATTCACCAATAGTTTGAATAGCAGATGGTGCCGCTTTTGCAGCTTCTTGAGCCAAAACATGCTCATCCCAAACGCAGTCTAGAGACAGGTACTTCACGGTTGCTTGGATAGGCTCCAGTGCTTTTAACGTGGCCGCTGTGGGTAGCAACTTACAAAAGGAAATTTCCACATCCCTGAGTGACTGCGACAAGTTACTCACACATGCACGAAGCCCCTCCTTGGTGATCAGCTTGCAGTGCCGTAATCCCAACTTTGCCAGCTTAGGACATCCGGTTGAGATAGCTTTCAGAGCATCATCAGTGGTGTCCCCACAGTTGTTCAATCTCAACTCCAGAAGGCCAGAGCACCGCGCAATCCCGTCTGGATGAGGCCCCACACAGACACCATGGAAATGGCTGAGCTTTAGAGACCGAAGTGCGGGGCAACTCGAAGCACAGACTTCAAAAGGAGCCCCCGCATCTCTCATATTCTGTGACAAGTAAAAGACCAAGTCTTCCAGATGCGGAAGAGCCTGAAACATGGCCTCCAGACCCTGGCGAGAGATCCCCGCATCTTCCATTGCAAAGCCATCTCCGTTTCCATCATCTGAAGGCGCACCCCATTCACTGTAGTCAACAAGGTGCAGCACTTTCAAACGTGAGCAATTGGTGCCAATGGCAAGCAGAGTCTCATCCCCCACAGAGTCTATCAACCGGTGATCGAATTCACAAACAATGTAGAGTTCCAGAAGATTAGGGCACGAGCTGGTAATGGCTGCCACTTCCAGAGCTTTAAATCCATTGGGAGCAAGTTTGAGCAGATTCAAAACCTGTAAATTCACAGCAGTGGAAGCTCCGGATTGTAACGCAGGGGGTATGTCTTCCGTCCAGCAGTAGAATTTGGACAGATTCAAGCTCCTCAGTTTCTTAGACGCGCTCAGCAAGCCTTCGATTTCATTCCCCAACTCTGGTCCATCCTCCATGGGACGTTGATGCCACCGTACCAGTTTCACAAACTCTAGGTCGGGCCATATCCAAGCCACCATTTGGATGTCCATGGCATCCCGGACATACACTGTAAGGTCTGTCACATTCGGAAAGCCAGTTCTCAAGCAGTTCCCAATCTCTTCACCATTTGGTGTAGACTGAAAAATAGATGAACCCCATGGCGTGCACTGTCCCAGATCCAAAGAGGTCACCTGTTGGAAACAAGATGGTAGCCCATGCATCATCCAGATGTTGCCTCGTAACGAAAGCTCCGTCCGAGTCTGCCTCTCCAGAACATACCAGTCCCTGCATGTCAGGGATATGCAATTCCGGACCCTTGGACTTGAAACTTTACTGATGATGTTCGAGACGATCACGCTCGGCAAGTCGTTGATGTGCGTTCCCGGAGGAGAACACCCATTGCCTTGCAAGAGATGATCCATAGTGCCAAAGGATCAGATTCCTCGGCACCAGTTAAAAAAGTTCAAAACCAGGCATGGTGCAGCTAGGGCACGCCCAGAATTTCGGAGACCGTTCCTCCATCGAAATCCAGCAACACCTGGAAGCCACTCACAACCCCAAAATGCGTTGATCGCTCGCTCCCCAAAAGGAAGAAATATATACATTAATAAAAAAACTGACTTTCAGGAGCTGTACATTATCCAACATTAAAACTATGAACAGTCAAACAGATGGTACAGGAACAACACTTTGCTATCCTACTTTGCTAGACCTAATACATTGATTTCTCTTTCACAAATACAAAAGCTCCCACACTCTGGAACCCGATCACTTCCCCAACCCAACCCACCCCAACCACCCCAACCACCCGAGCTCCGACTTACATATATATATGAAAGAAAAGGTCAAGGATGAAAGCAGATTCACATGTAGTGATGACCGCAATCATGTATGCACCCCAGCCGCTACCTTGTGCACACCATGATTGGAACCAAAAGAGAGACACAGGCGACCTACAAGTAGGTATATACTCTCCCAAAACTGTTACTTGCTGTCCACATCTGTAGCTGTTTTCCGCAACAAATGAAACGAAACAAAACAAAACCCATTGCAACCCAGAAGTTCGGGTCCTGCAGATCTACAGTTCAGAGAGAAAGACAGACACCCTAATTGACTATGATCGGGTCCTTGAAATCCTCACATTCCATTGAATCACCATGCCAGATCTAATCCTAACCCAAACTCTTCAAACTGACCTAATAAGTTTGTTGGAGATCTTCCTAATCTGTTCACAAGACTGTCTCATGGGACTCCACCTTGCTACCAAGCTGCAAGAGCCATTCTAAACGAAATCTCCAAACCCTAATCCAGAGGAGCATAAGAGACGAAGCGTTTTGTGGGTTGGGACGGCAGCTGTGCAATACAAGTATCGTTTTTTTTGCTGTCTACGCTGCTGCATCAGCAATCTTGCTGGAACCCAAATCGACAAACAGACCCTCAAAACACCACCTCCGGCTTCCAGTGAGGTCAACACGATCCAGGCTACCGTACTCGGGTACCGCAAGGAAGAAGCCACACGAGAAAAACAAACCGAGACTGGATGATGATGACAAGGAGCTGCTCAGGTCTGTCTTTCTCTTTTGTGGTTTTCTTTTTCTTTTGTATTGGATTTGATTCGGAAAACAGATGGAGAAATGTGGGGAGTCCACGAAGCAGTCTACGGTAGTGTGTGAGTAGCTCCTATTTTCAATACAGTCTTGGCTTGAAATTCTTCACCTTTGGTTGGTTAGTGGTTGCATTTTTTATTCCCTTTGCAGGGATCGAATTGTTGTATACATAACATTGCTAACTGGGCACCCTACCTCCCTGACACATGAGGTATAATTCCCCCCAAGATGCCTGGGGGGGGGTGAATTTAATTAAAATGCAAAATGCAGATTGGCTTATGGAACAGTGTTGGCTTGTAGTACCACATCAACTCTCACCACGTAGCTCTTTCAAGAAGCTTCCTTGTTGGGGGCTCCCACTCCTTGTGGAAGCAAAAAGGGAAGTCCCCCAGTCTGGTATACAATGTTATGTAGTCTCTAGAAAGTGGTATTTGCATATTCTTTTGCTTTAGGGTGTTTGAACTAGCTTTAGTTGTTGTTCATCAAGTTGTGAAGAGCCAATATCTAATTTTATTTGGAACAAGTATATTTGGAAATCACGAATTTATTTTGGGATGGAGGGAATAATTGTTCGAATTTTTCCTTAGGATGAGTAAGCTTATTTTGTGTTTTTAACTCTATTGGTCCCTATTAATTCAATTGAGTTACATGATTTATTATATTAAGAAAGATTTGACAAATTTTAGACCTAAGCTCATATGGAATTGGTGAAAAATTGTTCCCAAAAACTTTAATTTCCTATAGTCTTGTCATTGACTCTTGGACCAAGTCAACTTCGGACAACAAATTGCCAAATACATTTACGTTCACTTGCCACTAATGTAGGATGACCCATTGTGATTCCTTTGGTCTTGCATATTCTTGGATTAATCAAATTCATGTATGTCTTTTCAATAGAACAACAAATCAACGTTTTCTTCACATATATTCTAGTCGATACAATTTTCAATAAAAAAAAGATACACTATATGTGGTCAAAGCAAAAACACAAAGCTTCCTATTATTGTCCCTAAGGGAGACTAATTAGTTCATTTGGATTCTATTGTGCTTCTTTGAACTTCCTACATGGTTGCAATGGTAATCCATTCTACAAAGCTTACCTTTGTAGAACAATGAAGGAACCTTTGTCCATGTGTTTAAACGTGGCAGAGTTGTTTCTTGAAGCTATAAAATATTCAACCCAATTTCAATCCCAGAGAGATTATTATTGATATTTAGAAGGGGTCCATTTGATTCAAGAGGGAAAAAATTTATATATTATGTAGGGCTACTATGGTGTCCATAAAATGCTACATGTTCTAATATATACATAAAGTAGGCTTTGTAAAAACATCATGTAATAAGAATTTTCATTAATAAGTTAGCCTTGACAAATAGGGGCTGTGCAATTTTTCATAATATGGTGAGTATAGTTGTGGACAGATAGTAATAATGAAAAAATGTACACAATCAAGAAATTCCAAAATGAAGGGTAATTGACTGAAATTGTGCCACAATACTAATAGTGTGTATATAAAAAAAATTAAGTGTAAATGTAAGACATTGACTACAAGTAGCAAGAAATTGTCACATTGCACAAATAGGAAGGTTTCCCTTAGTGGGATCAACGAGATGAAATTGTACAACACAGAGATAGAATTTATAGTCCATTGAATGTAGCTTCAATCTTTGAAGCCATAATTATTAAACACATTCATATTGAATGGAATGTTCATGGAATAATTTGAGTGGGAATTTTGAAGTGTTCATCGGAAGTGTTCAATAGTAAATTTGTTATTAAAAACCACCACTTGGTCAATGGCACTTGAATTGAATTGATTGTTGTTGGTTTTATGGTGTATATCCTATACGTGTATGCAATAGAGGGAAGGGAAAATTTGTGAAGAATGGGGGAAGGAAAAAATTGAACATTTTAATTTTATATGTTAGATAGCCCCTCTTACAAAAATCCAGCATAAATGAATTTATAAAAAATCATAGGAGATTGGAAATATGCCCCTTGTAGCTTTTTATGTAAGAATATGATCATCTTAAAGCACAATAACTAAGATAAGTAGCCCCACATCAAATGCTTTCTTAACTCAAGTATATACTTTAAATTACAAGAAGTAATCTCCCTGAGATCTCACCCCTTTCAACTCCAATTCCACTATCTAATGCAAATCCTTTATAGTTTTCACCACATTAAAATGTAAGAGAGGTTGCAATTGGATCCAATAGTAGGGTTTGCATTTTAGATATACTATCTTATACTAGTGCTACAAGCCTTTTTGAGGAGGATAAAAATTTGAAACTCCAAACTTTTATCTCAAGAAAAATGCAAAAACAAAGTATTTATTAAAGATGATAAATTTAAAAAAATTTGAATTCATATTTAAAATTATAGATAGTTGAGTTTTTGAAATGCAAAAACCCAAAATAGGGATTTTGCATTGATGACAAGTGTGGAAAAAAATCTCACCTTCCTTTTAAAAACTTGTAGCACCACTTTATATAAATCCAAATGTGGATGATTGTGTGATGTCAAATCCATTGCTTTTGTTTAGTGGTTCCTTATCTCTTTCTAATTAATTTTGAACTAAGTATATGCTTTGCTAAGGTTTGCACTCTTAATAAATTTGATATTAAATCAATCTTTATTAGGTCTTGTTGGACATTGAAAGAGGATTTCAAGGCAAATTTTGATGTTATCTAAAAAGTTGTTTTGTCATTAGAGAAATTCTGGACTCTCCAAAAGGCTACCAAGGTTTGACAAGCCAATCTATTTAAGCAACCATGTGGAGCTATTCAAAATATTGAAATGAAATTTACCTTGTATGAATATAGGGATTGACAAGAGATTATGTTCATTTCTTATTTCACAATTATTAGAGGAGGGTATTTGTGATGCTTTTGTTTAATTGTGGTTGGAGAAGTGTGAATCAATGTTCTGACAATTGGATATATCAATGATGAGCAATGATAGGGGGAAAGTTGTTGCGCGACCAAAATAAATTTTAAATATAGTCATAGTAGTATAGTCCTAAAGTAATGACCTTTTAAGGAGATTTTTAGTAAAATTTTACTGAAAACACACATTCAATGGTAGAGTTTATCCTTCACCAATAGTACTTTTGTATGGGCTATTGGATATATTTTTTTAAATTCTCTATTCTTTGTTTTAAAGGAATTGTTTACAAGCATAAACTCTATTTCCACATAGCAAAAACTTTATTCTAAAATTGTTGAATCTATTTAAAAAGATGATAATTTATTGGAATGCTTTTCAAAGATGGTCAAAGTGTAAAGTCAATTGTATAGCAACTAATGTCTTATCTTGCATCATGAGTAAATAAAAGCATTCTAATTTCATTTGGTGATACCACGAGAAGATACTAATAGATTTTAAAAGTTTAAAGAACACACTTTTCATTATCACCATATTTATAGGGGACTAAAAATGTACAAACCTTTGTAAAACCTCAAGATTTGCACCTATAATATCTTAATTATTCATGGTGACCAAAAGGTGATTTTACTCCAAGTTTTTTCCTATTGCATGTCTACAACTTCAAACAAATTGCAATTCTATAAAATGTCCAAGAAAAATCTTTTAATTTGAAACCTTTGATTATATAGAAAAAAATGATATTTAAGAAATGAATACCCTACATGACATAAAAATCTCAAAGATAATTGGCTAATGTACTTGTAAAAATCATTATTCATTATAAAGCATGTTATAATTATAGTATACCTATGATTATAGAATATTTGAATTATCAATATTATTCCAATGGAACATGGTTGATGGAAATGAGTGGTATATGTATATGTTAGTTTTGGGAGTGGATGTGCATTTGATACATAAGAAGGTGAAAAAGATTTGAAATCATGTCTAAACAATTGTCTTACCAAGTAAAAAACTAAAGTGATAAACTTATTCTAAGTCCTATCTATTATGTGTAGTGTAGTAAGACACCCAAAATCTTTAAGTGCCTTTGAAGTATTCAGCTACTTTAGGATGTTTAACCCATAAACAACATTACAACCATTTTTTGTTCGATGAATGATAGAGAATCTTTGTGTACACGACAGAAGTGCAACTATTCATCCTCTAAATTTTCCATGAAAAGGGGAGGTCTTGTATGATAGTTTGACTTCCAATGAATGCTATAGGATTTGTTTGAACCAACTATTCACACAATGCCAAAAGGGATAATTTTCGTAATCACAAGCCTAGCCTTTAATGGTTAAAGAATCCTTGAAACTCCTATAAATGATAATTTCTTTGTTTTGATTAATTCACATGCCATGTATATTATGGAAGAAGTACAATATAAAAATGGAATTTTATTATTAAGCATATTATTTTAATTAAAAAAAAATTAACTATCAATTAAGACATTAAAATAATTTATAAGTAATAAAATTAAAAGACCAATCACCACATGACAAATCAGAAAATCCATTGTCAAATATACACATACCCTATTGGAAGAGAATCTCAAATTTTTACTCCATTATTTTCCATTATTTGATTAGGTTTCTTTTTTATAAGAAAAAGAAATAAGGGGCTTATTCTTAGAAAACATGACGAACCCCATAAGGTGGGTACTGTACTTCTCAAACCACAATCATCACTTTGTGTACATCTCCAAAGTCAATATGTACCTATATGAAAGAAATGATTTCAGAACATCTACCAAAAAAACTTTGGCGCTTCATAACTTTTGCATACGGTGTCCAAATGTCACATTCTTTGGTGCGTTGGAGCCTCCTTTCACTTGCCAACGAGGAAACATAGAAATGAAAATTTGCCCAGTATAATAATAATAGGAAATAGGCATAGTGGCGGTTGTGGCGGTGACCCACCTTCCCTTACAACTCTGAGCCTAGCATGTGCCCTGCACCCGCCCAGTTGTACCTGCAGCTTCCGGCAATGGCAGTGAAAGTGCGACACAGTAATCGATGAACTTCATCCCATTTTATCCATTCATCTCTGAAATTCATCCATGTCACAAGTTTTCTTTTAAGTTCCTGTCATTTCTTTAACAAATGATGGTCTTCGGTATGATGGTCTATCCAAACAGCATTTCATTCAAAGTACTTGTACAGTCAGCTCCAATAATCTTACAATCTGCCTATTGTGCCATTCATTTTTTAAAATTTAAAAATTTAAAAATTTTGCATAGTATAAAATATAATTGGAATTTTTTTGTCTTGCATAATTAAAATTCAATTCATACCCAATCCCAATCAAGCTGATACCAAACTTTAGTTTAAAAAAAATCTAAACTCCATTTTTGGTGAATTGTTTCATTCAATATTAACGGTTTTACATGATAACTGATTGAAAAACATTGATGATGGAATTTTTTTTTTAATTGGATTGTAGAGATATGTAGGAAACATTCATATGCACATCTTTTCTTCAACAAGCATCTTCAAAAAAGTTTTCAAATTCCCTCTTTAGAAATTTCAATATTTGGGTGACAATGCCAAAATTTTATAAAATAGATATCTCTTTATTGTAATTAGATTTTGCTATGTGCCCCTCACTTTGTAACTAATTTTGTATATTTGAGTATGATGATATAATGACTTTGCCAAAATATAGTTAAAATATAGATATATTTGTTTTATGGAAGTTGGACATTGTCACCCCAACATTGAGATCTCTAGAAAGGGAGTTCTAAAACTTCTTTGGAGATGCTTGTTGAAAGTAAGATGTGTACATATAGATGTTTCCTACATATCTATGTAATCATATTTAAAAATGAAGAACTAATGTTTTCATTCAATAATCATGTAAAATCATGAATATTAAATGAAATAATTCACCAAAAATGGAGTTTGGGTTTTTTGAAACAAAAATTTGGTATACTTGATTGGGATTGCATAAGATTTGAACATTAATTGTAGAAGGAAAATATGCCAATTGTATTTTATATTATACAAAACTCTTGGAATGGCACAATAGGTAGTTTGTACAATGATTTATCCTATTCCTGAGGACACAAAATTGGTATTACCTAAAAAAATTGTGTGAACATGCAAGTTAATTTAATTCACTAGTAATAATATAGTCTATGCACGTAGACTAATCTTTAAGCCCCACACTTGGTCTAGTCTGATATGAGATAGACCAAGTATAGGGTTTAAAAATTAATCTACAAAGACCATGTTTCTATTGGTGATTGATTGCCTTACACTTTTAATGCTAAATTGTACCAATATAGAAATTTGTAAAGAGCATTAATATAGAAGTTCTTGATATTTTAGGTAGAATGAATCAAATGAATCAAATGAGGTCTACATATTTCCATACTCATCCAAATTTCATCCAAATATTTACACTAATTAGACCATATTCTTCCAAAATGTTGTGATGGAATGTTGCACTCATTGAATTTACTTGAGTATAAATTACTATTGTTGAAAAAATTTGTATAATAGAATTTTTAAATGTAACCATTAACTTTAAGTCTACATGTGAAGAAATGGAGTCTTCACATTGTGTTGTATAGCCTCTATAGAATGTTGATAAGATTGTGAACCATGAAGATACAAAGTTAGTGAATTATACACAATTTTACAAAATGTTTTGTGCTATTATTCTACATATGGGATGAAGCATTGATTTCCAAATAAATTGTAGGCTAAAATAACTCCAAAATTTAAAATATGTGCATACTATGAAGATTTCAAATTCACAAGGCTTATAGTCTTAGAATTATTGTAACCCACGGTATTTGAAAATGAATGTGTAGACATTCAAAAAATTCAATAGAGAAATTAATAAAAACAACTTTAGACCTAACCCCTGAAGTCTCATTGTCCCCTTGGAAGAAAAAATGGATTTTAGGCAGGATTTTGGATAGGCTCCTACAGTCTTGATTTTTGCCATGATTTTTTGAATTTTTTTTGAAGGTAAGAAAATACATTAGCTTTTTGGTAATATAATTTTTATTTCAATTAGTGCCCAAGAGCAAAAGTTATGCCACTCTAAATCTATAATAGGGTTTGTTGGGCATTAGAAAAGAAATTATAAAAAGTCAAAATAAAATTTTCAAATTTTATTTTTCATAAAAGATATTTTATCTACATGAAAAGATTTGATTCATTCTATTTGGACTAGTGATGAGAAAGTTGTAGACAATAATTTTGTTTTGGGGGATACCTAAGCATTTTCTTGAAAAAACACTTATAGGATTCATTTTCTTAACTCAATTTTCACAATTTAAAAATGTCAACAAAGCTTGGTTTATTTTTCTTGCTAGAACAATCACACCACTTATTTATTCCTTCAATCTTGTACATACACTAATAAAAAATTCAATTTTTTTGTTGATTTGGTCGCGTTGATTTGGACATTAATCTATTCATATACCTCTACTTAATAATTTTTTAATTAATAAAAATCAAATGTGTATTTTTTTTTTTAAAATTCCTAGACTTTCAATCAATTCTTTAACATACATTTTTTAATAATTCAATATTGGTAGTGCAAAAATTTTAAGCTAAGAATATTCAGAGCCTTAAAAATCTAATCAAGTAAGGTGCAAAATAGAAAATTTATTCACCTCACACGCAAATATCTTGCAATCTTCTTAGTCAAAGTTTCTAAAATTTCTTCTACACATTTTTATACTACTCTAGTGTATGATCCCATGGTTAGATAGTCAAAAAAATAATTTATAAAGTTTTTTGCACTTTGCAATAGATGGTGTTTTTAAGTGGAATTTGATGAAAAAAAGGCCTTGGCACTTTAAGGGCTAAGAGACAAATGTATCACCATTTATCTAAAATATCATGAGATTGTCATTATGATTGTGCTTTTATCATTTTTGCATAATCTTAGAGGTAAGAATATAGTAAGCAAAATTATGAACTTTTGATTCTAATCCCAAATCCAATTTTTTATTTTACATCCTAATATAGTAAACTTGCACTTGCTATAGAAATTAGGTTGGAAATGGGTTGAAAAGTCACTATTTTATGAATTCAATTAACACCACAATGCAACTTCTAAACATTGCAAAGTTCTATTTATTATTCTATAAAGTGAAGAGACACTTTGAAATTGCCATTGGAACCATGTAGGAAATTAAGATAGCCTTACTAGCTTTCCAAAAGACAAGATTACTAGCATTCTTCCTAGGGTCTACAATAGGAAGCTATGAAATTTTTTTTGACCTCCTATAATAATTCTTTTGTTTTCCAAATATGAATTGACCAAAATACATGTAAAATATTCCATATTTTTGTTGTTGTTTTGTAGTGTTATTTTTGTGAATCCATTAAATGAACCTATGTGAAGTGGCAACAATTTACAATGGGCTTCCTACCTTAGAGCAAACTTTGAACTCATCTTGAAGCCTCAAGAGCATTCCTTAGGCATCTTTAAGTTTATCTTTAAACTAGTAAATGTTTTTTATAAATGCAAATAATAACTTTTATTGCAAAACATGTAGACTACAAGATATAAAGTAAATCATCCCATAGCACACAAAAAAAACATCTCAAATACCTAGGGAATGATCCATTAAAGTCTTGCATCAACCCATGATAAACTTTTCTCAATAAATGAGATTTGAGCTACATTAGATTTAGTTAGTGGTCACAATCAATGTCTTTAATGATGGTGATGGAGTGATTAGTGACTACATACATTAGAGTATCTCCACCAGAGTGCACTACATTGCTTCTTCAAATGGTTTGGCATGTCTGCACTTCTTCAAGAATCCCACTAGTTAGAAATTTGTAAATTTGTCAATGCAAGCCCCAACAAAAATCAATGACCGCACTTGAAGCTACAATATTTGGAGCATTTGACTTATATAAGTTAGAAAATCTTAGTTTAAAAAACTTTATTCATTTGGATCAACACCATTAATGTTGTAGTGAAATATCTCTAATATAGGCTTTTTCAACATGATATGCACAAAAAATTAATGACTAGGTCCTATATTGAGGACAAAGTGTTGTTTGAGTCACATGACAAGTTTAGGTATTGGGTGGGTTGCTTGGGCTAGGAAAGTGGACTAGCTTAGGAAGGTAGGCAAGGGTATAAGTCCCCCCCCCAAAAAAAAATTTGATAATTTTTAATTAATGGCCACAATCAATGTATCCAATAATGGAGTAATTAGTAATTGCAATAGGAACTTCCACCTTTTGAGTGTAAATTCATTACAAAAATTGACTTTTGTAGGCCATTATATTGTGGTCATGTTATGAAATATTGTGAGTTTCTAACTACTTTAAGTAAATAAGATGACTATCATGGATACACTTTTTGTTGATTTAGGGATAGTCTATAGATACTTTGGGGCCAAATAGACAATACACTTCAAAAATTTATAACAAATTCATTGTCAAAAAATAAAATTTCAATTATTCTCCTCATTTCTTACATTTGTCTTTAAACCCTAAAGGACCAAGTAACATTTTTTGGTAGCATAGTTTTTTGGTCATCCATTTACAAAAAAAATTAAAAAAGATTCTTTGAAATTCTCATACAATATATAGTTGAAGAGTAGATTTAAAATACAACAATTTTCATAATTTTTTCCAACATGGTTAAAAAGATATTGTATGATATGTAGTTTCTTTTGTAGCCCAAGCAATGTTTGAAAAAAATGCACTTTGTTTAAGAAATAAAAATTTGAATTTGGCTTTTTAGATTTATATATACACAGAAAGCTTTGAATCATTCAATTTTAATTAATGAGATGAAAGATATGAGGAGTTTTAGTGTGTTAGGTGTTATAGAACTTTTTTCTCTAAAATAAACTTTAAAGCTCTTTATTAAACCTAATTTTCAATATTATTGGAATAAATACAATTATAGGATATAGATTTTTTTTACAACAATTCAACCATTGGAATTGGCATTTTTCAATTCCATAACTAAATTTTTAACAATTTAGTATTTTAAATCATTCTCTATTTTTTTCTACTTACTATTTTTTTCAAACATGAATTTGAAATATTTTTTGTTAAAATATTCTATTTGTATTTCCAACTTATTTCTTCAATATACTATGGATAGTTGCAGGTTGTAGGATCTACACATTTTTGGATAAATTTTTTGAAAGATGATATCTAATTATTTGGGAAGAGTTGAAAGTACTTTTTGAAATCCAAGCATCATGATCTTACAATTGGTAAGATTTCTTATTCTAAAATTTTTGGAGGGTGTACTTTAACAAATTGACAAAAATAATCTTACAATTGGATTTGTTAAAAAATAAATATAGATGAAGATTTTAGCCTTGCTTTGGAGACTAATGTTTTGAAGCAATTTTGGGTCTTTAAACATAGAAGAACTTTAGAATTAAGTGGATTTTTAAAAAATTCAACAATGCCAACAAGGCAAACCGATCATTCTATTGTCATAGGTTGGTTTACCTTATTGTAGAGTAAGCTCATCCACTCATGCATATATAGAGCAACATTGATGTGGATTATATTTTCATTCATGATGGCATGGTAATTAAGTTTGATATTGAAGTAATATATCCAATTTATTGTGACTAATATTGAATTGTTAATAACATGCTTTTAGATGTGAATATTCATTTGCCTAAACCGTCTAGTTTAATTGAATTATGGATCATTAATTGCATAAGGCCTTTAAACTCTTTAACCATGTAACGACATCAAGAACTAAAAGTGTTGTGTAAATGTTTCTTTGGGAAATTGTAGAGACAAGAATGTACCTATTCATCAAAGAAAATTGGGAGGCCTTAGTGATAGAGCCACGTCTTTCCAAAGTTAAGTTTATTTGGATTTTGCCTTAGTGATGGAGATGCATCCTTCCAAAGTTAAAAGCTTAGTACATGGATTTGCCAAGTTCAATCCTACTCTTCAAATTCCCAACCTAATGTATAGTATAGCGTTTTAAACAAGTTGAAGGTGATCACATTCAACAACTTATTTCCAATCATTATCTCCCATATCTTTTTATTCTTGCAATTGTAGTCAATTTTCATTAGCAAAGAAGAACTAGTTTGAGACTAAATAATGGTATGGACACATTAGTATTAACCTCTAATTTTGAGCTCTTTTAATTTGAAATGGTTTTGAAGTGTTTTAGCCTCTTAGACATTCAAAACGAAGTATTGCATTTTGGTTTTGTTCTCTCATTTGTTTTTGAGACTAGGAAATTTGAAATGACCTTCAATTTCTAGAATCTAATTTTTACAAAGCAAAATCTAAAAAGATTGGTTGAAAAGTTTTGTTTTTTGTTTTTTTTGTTTTTTTCTCCTTTTTGGCCTTCAATTTGGCACATGGAATAAAACATTTATTTTGCTTTGAAAATTTGTAAACTTTTTCCTAACTTGAATCTCTACTCAAATTTCTCTGGAATCTAATTTTTACAAACCAAGATTCAAATATTGATTAAATTTTTTTCTTTTCTTTTTGACATTCAAATTGGTATGTGGAGTAAAGCATACATCATTTTGCTTTGAAAATTTGTGTACTTCTTCCTAACTTGAATTTCTACTCAAATCTAAAATCTTTAAATCTTTTTGTGAATTATCAGGCTTGAAAGATTGGCAATTGCAAATTATCAAAAGTTTTGGCAACCTTAAGAAAAACATTGCATAGCTCTCCCTCTTATTTTGGAAAATAATATAAAGCAACAAGGGATGTATTATTTTTTATAACAAAATATTGCATACTAATTAACGACATAATTGTGGTATCAATAACCACTATAATAGTGGTTATAAATGACTCTTCAATGTACCACAATTCTTGTTTGCTTGCTCATATCTTACATATACATTACTTTTAAATCCCAATTTCTTTTAGGCAAGATCCTCGTATTAGTCAAGAATAAGATCCTATGGTTACAATTTCTAAAAAAAGTGAATAAATTGTGATTTACAAACCTATTTTTAGAGGTTTTTTTTACTTTAAAAAAGAAAAAAAATTCTTATAAAAGTATTTTGAAATCTTAAGACAATCAAACAATGCAAACTTACTTTCATTGAGACTGTGTCACTAAAAAGTTGTAGTTTGCTATTTCTTAAGGCAATCAAAGAAAGCAAACTTCCTTGCATGGAGATTGTGTCACAAAACAAGCTAAGTATAAAGATAACCATTGCATGTGTCACAACAAGTACTTACATACAATTATTCTCAATAACAAACTTAACCCAACTCTTCTTCATAACATAAGTCTATGATAGTACTTACATACAATTATTCTCAATAACATACTTAACCCAACTCTTCTTCATAACATAAGTCCATGATAGTTCAAAATTCATCATATAATAATTATACTGTGAGTTATACAGTAGTAAAATGGACAACTTTCTCAAAATGGTTCACATTCATCACTAAGATCATGGCAATCATTTCAGGAACATGAACATGAATGAACATTATCCGCACAATCATGTGAACCATTTTTGAAACCTATCCATTTCGCAACCCTCTCCCTTAAAAATTTATTTCACCGTAGTGATTTCACTCCAAATTTGCTAGCTGTGTCTGCATTCTCTTGCACACATACCTTCAGATATGTTTTTAAGAAACAGTAACACTGACAATCTGAAACTTGGTTTCCATCTGCTGCAGCAACAGCCAGCAAACGACCACGGCAGCAGGGAAGTGCAGCGTAAGCAAGTCTCAGCTCTCACTTATTGAGTGATCCAGGCATGAGCCGGCAAGGCTACTCCAACTCATGATCTCTCCAGGCACACCAGCACACCAATCTATCGAGACTCAGTCGGGGACCAAGTCTTGACTGCAGCTAAGACTCAAACCAACGAGAACAAGGCTCAACAGTTTCTACCACAATTCGTCAATCAATCCATCTTTCTATCATGATCACTTTCAAACCAACTCATGAATAAAGTTAACCAAGTGCCAATAGCGTAGTTCGTTACAATTTTCCATTTATGGTAAAACTTTGTAACGTGTTGCGAGAAAAGCTGCAGCTTGCGGTCACAACTTAGTTGACGTCCAAGTCAGTGTCGATTCAATCCTCGGCATGGACATGAGAAGATGGTGGCAAATCTGCAGATCTCAATGACAACAAGGACTTTCGAATTCAGGGGTAAATGGCAGAGAATGAAAGAGAATTGCTGTTCTCTGCAAGCTACATACAAGTGCACGTGCACGGTTTATATCTACGACAATTCGTCAAACAATCTCTTATGCTCATTTTCATCACAATTCATAAGCAGAGTTTACCAGCGAATTGTAACAATTTTTAAAGGTTTTCAGAGAAGACGAGCACAAAGCTCAGGAATTACCGATCATACATTGGGTAACGTTCAATATTAGAACGATAAAAAATTTAGATACCAGTGGGAGTAGACAATCTCTAGCAGCAGATTCTTACAATCCTAATTCTGTACTGCGGTGCAGGAAGCTTATGAGAAATTACGTATTCCTTAACCCGACAAAATTTCGACAACGGTGTGAGATCGAAGATGATGGAAATCAGTGCAATAGTTACGAGATTGCAAAATTCCACAGGGTCAATGGCATAGAATCAAGCAGAGAAAGATTTTTCTCTTCTGCAATATATACAACCACACACCCAGCGTCGCAAAGTATCTCCATTCCAACAAAACTCTATATTTGGCAGCAACAAGTGCACTACTGTAAACAATTATAATCCTCGCACCGCAGCTCGTTCATGTCCGTTTCCCATTTGAATTTTCGCCGAATGCTTACCATAACTCCAATGCGTCAAGCTCCCTTTCCTCAACCCCACATTGACAGACACAGTACCAACCTTCTCTTTCAGACACACTTTCTGCACTCCCTCATCTGCAACTTTCGCAGCAGACCTCGGCTTTCCTTTCCCCTGAAGCCGCGTATAGTTTCCAGTCTGAAACCTTAGCTTCTGAGCCAACAGTTTCCCCAACCCAAACACAAACGCGCGTCTTCGTTTCTTCAGTCGAAAGAAACCCGTCCAAAACGGCAGTCTAATGATCCGATTTGCTTTGCAAAGCGCAGGATGGTAATTCCTGTTGGTTTTTAGTCTCATCCCCAGTCCCGTAAGACCATTCCACATAGGCACCGGTAACAGCTTACTCACATTCGTCAACCCATGCACAATGTCGTCCATACTAGGCCTACGATTCCCCGTCGCCCGCACACACCTCGCAGCAATCACCGCCATCTGTTTCACAGTGGCCGTGAGCTCCGGCGGCTTCAACCTCGTATCGCAAATGGCCATGGCGTTGTCATGTTTAATAAGCGGTAACGCCCAATCCAGCAAACTAAACGGCGTGAAATCAGCATCCAGCGAAACCGCGCTTCGGCCACTCATAATCTCCAGCAACAGCATGCCGAAGTTGAACACATCAGTCTTCATCGTAATGTGGGAAGGATTGCAATTGTCGTCCTCAATCCCAACTGAGAATCTTGCCGCGCCTTCGAATTCTTCTTCCGGGATAGAGGTGAGGTTGCTTGAGCGTCGGGGAGGTGAACTTTCCTGTGCACATCGTGCGAGTCCGAAGTCACCCAGACGCGCATTCCAGTCGCGATCAATGAAGACGTTCATGGATCGAATGTTGCGATGGATAATCGGCGGTGAGGAAGCGTGCAAAGCACGAATGGCTTTTGCAATTTGAAGCGCGAGTTGGACACGCATCGGCCAGGAAAGGCAAGCTGCACGGTCAATTGTGCCGTGGAGACGGTCGTGGAGTGAGCCGTTCGGCATGTGCTCGACGACGAGAAGCTTCACTTTGCCGTCTTGACTGTGGCCGAGGAGGTTGACAAGACGGCGGCTAAAGAGCTTGGACAGGATTTGGGTTTCGTTCTCGAAGGCATCTTCGTCGTGCCACAGACGGGCACCTGGTGTGGGACGCTTCACGGCGACGACACGGCCATCCTTGAGAGTGCCCCTAAAGATCAAACCATGGCTGGCTTTCACGATGAGATTTTCGGGGGAGAAGTTGTTGGTAGCGGATTCCAAGTCCTTAAACTTGAAGAGTTGCAGATTGTTGCATTGCTGCTTTCCAGATTTCTGTTCGGTGGAGTCGCAAGTAGCCACCGAGGACTTGCCTTTGCAGGAAAGACCCATCGAACCGGAGCGTCGGAAAAACGGCCAGCAGGCGAAGAAGGGCAATAGATTGACGCCACTACTTCGCAGCAATGCAATGTCTAGAACCCTGGCTCGTATGACATCGAAGACTCCTGTCTAAAATGGAACATCATAGCAACTTCGAAGATTACATGAAAGTGCCGTTCGAAAATCTCCACCAATTTGACGTTCTTCTGCCCTGACTGCGCAACAGAATCATGACCCTGCAGATTCAGATGGGTGTAGGGAAACAGAGCTTAGAAAACCCTAACCTTTTTACAATGACCATATTTCTATCAACTCTATTGAAATAGCTAGACATTCACAACTACAGGAACTATAAATTGTAGCACTGCTTACACTACTGCATTACTGATCACCGTTCTGTGCAAAGAAACGGTGTATCTTGTCAGTAACAAGAAATTTAATGAGCAAAGCATCCCTTCCAATGCAGACAATCTCTGGACTTCTCTGCTCGCAAATCCAAACGTGAAAATCTCCAGATCTCTTTCGATCGCTATGAGCCATGCTATCTAAATCTACAAGAACGGGTTGAGCCAAAATGTTATTAAAACCGCAACTCCACAGTGGTTTCAAAATTGATTGATTCTGTGAACAAGGAAAGCATTGGAAGAGAACTTCGCTTCGCAATTGCAGGGGGATTCAACGATCGTGACATATACGAAGACGAATGAGAATCTGCGGATCGGTATTTCAGTAGGAGATTAATTGGGAAACTCAACTGTCACACATGACTTGCATGTCCTCTGAAAGTATCAACTGATACAGCAAGAGAATTATATTCACCCACATGCATGCCATGCTCGTGAAAGTGACGAGCTAGAATCGCACCGTGGTAATGCCAGACACAGCACCGCAGTGAAATCACAATGTATTTACTTGACGTTTCATTTGTAATGACAAGGTGATCAGATAGACACGCCACAGACATCTTCTTCTCATGCATCAGGCAGTTGGTTTACAGCGAAATCGAATTTAGGTCCTGGTGCGGTGTCCTCTAGCTAGCTCTGGCTGGTTAAGAAGACGGTGCCGGCTAATTCAGAGAATGAGTGGCAAGAAGGAGGCAGGCCACGTCGAAAGACTACTTTCCACTGACGACCAGCAAAACATTCTGACAAGGGCTCCAGTTTGGTGTGGACCCAGGGGACAAATCTCGGACATACCTTCAATCTCAATCTTCACTGCATTATTGCCGAGAACGCAAGGCTAGGATTCCGACACCGAAATCACTAAGGACAGTCAGAAAACTCGATGCGCATGTCACCAATTGGTGCTCACCACCACATCGGTACTAGGACCGAAATCTGCTTCCTCATCGAGATTCGCAAACCGTGACGAGCATGGCATGAGCGACCAGCAATTGAGAAAAAAACTCGATCTAAGCGCAGACCATCTCAATCCAGGATTTCGACCGAGTCAAAATAGTTCCACACTGCGCACAGCTAGGAAAACATTCTAGAAAAACATGCTAAAGTTATGAGTAAGCTCCAATTCACCGGGCTGCGATGCAATGGTGAGTACCTGAACCACAACAATCTGAAGACCGCTGATCCGCGACGTACGGTGTCCACCACAATTTGAGGACGCTGATAGTAAACCTCCGAGTCCCAGAAAGACGGCGTTCAAGAAATCTCTGTAAGCCACTGTAACAAATGCCCCTCCCTGGGGCTTAACTATGTTTGAAGATTCAACCCTGCAGCTACCTTAGGAATGTGCACTGCCAACTGCAGTACACCAAGAACGTTGTAAGTAATGTTCATAGATGGTCCAAGTCCAGTGCAAAAGATAAACCTTCATCAATTCTCCTGTCCAAGGCGCGGCGAGGCTCCGTTCTCTAGAGAATTCTGAATCGGGCAGGGTGCAATGAATTGGACAGGTATGGATCTGATCCTGCAAACCTCGTCCTCATTGCTTCTGATTTGGTCGGTTCCCCGTGGAGCTAGCCGTTCGTTACCAACGTGTCATTCCTGACTCGTAAACTTAACACCCAGTGAAGGCGGGTTGGGGAATGTACTGTTAGTACTGTACTGTGGAAGCTTAATCATATAATATCAATTTGTATAACTTCTATTGTAGTGTGGAAAGGACAGACAGATAGCGCTTCTTCTTACTGTAACTTCCGCCCGACGGCATGGAGCCATGATTACCTGCTCTACAGTACTATTACCAAGGCATTGAATGTGGTGGCTGTACTGTAGATTCTCCTGCAACTCTAGCTGCACCTGTAGGCGGAGCGCCACTTTGGAAACTGAAAACCATGCCCTGCCAGAGCCGGAACGCCGCCCCTAGCGTGACATAGTATGGTGTGGAAGTGCGGATGGATTCATAAAATAAGTGGCCCTGTCAATGATACAAATCATGAGTTCAAGCGTGGCGGAGGGGTTGGTCTCTGTGCCCATCATTAGAGTGCTCCATCTCAGGCCGCTTTTTTTCTTATTTAAATGGGAGTGCGCGCATTGATGAATGGAAAGCCCTTCGTTAGCTTGCTATTGAATCGACTTGAATTGGTTGTTAGGAAGGTCGAATCATTTCTCAGTTCACCACCAAATGCCGTAACGACAGGCATAAGGGGGTGAATTGAAGCGATTCGAATTCTTCAGTAGGACCTGCACCACTTGGAAGTTGGAACCCATTGAATGTGGGGGCTGTTTGGAATCATTGCTTGAATTGGAACTTAATGTAATGAAATGTAATGAAACGAAACGAAATGAAACGGAATGAAATGAAAATTCTCTCCTTCATCTGTGTTTAAAAAGAGTCATTTTATTGTTGAAAAAACTGTATTATTCTTCAATTAATGAATGGGGAAGCTAGTGCAGTTCAAAAGTTGGAGCCTGTTCAGCTGGCTTTTCAAGGCTCTCAGGCAATGCTGCAGAAACGGTTGGGTTTTTGAATCACACGGCTATGAGTTATGAGTTCAGACTGGGAACGAATATAATTTCAGTCATAACTCATCACTTTTTTTCTTCTTTGAAAAATGTCAGTGTACAGTAAACTGAACTCATAACTTTAGTTCATGATCTAGTGAAAAGTGTTCATCAGTCGTGTGCTTCTTTTCACAGAAAAATTATATGCTGTACTTTCATTCGGGTCAAGGCTGTGGGTTAAAGTAACTAAGGTAAACCAGCCCAAGACAGGCAGAATGGCTGGTTTGCCTTGCTGACGTTATTGAAAAAAAAAATTAATTTTTTTCTATATAAAGACAAATGTGAGAAACAAAGAGAGCAATTGAATTTTTTGCTTGTTGACGTTATTGAAAAAAAAATTTAAATTTTTTCTATGTAAAGTCATATGTGAGAAACAAAGAGAGCAATTGAATTTCCTGGACAAAGTATGAATTTGTAATAAATTTTTGAAGTGTGCTACCCAATTGGCCCAAAAGAGTTTCCAAAACTACATCAAAACCACTGGAAAGTGTATCCACGTTCTCATAATTGTCATCTCACTAAGGTAAATTAGCCTGTAATAGGCAAAATGGCTAGTTTGCCTTCTTGACATTTTCGAAGAAATATGATAAAGAAATTCATATAAAGGCAAACATGAAAAATGGAGAGAGCAATTGCAAGTTTATTTTTTGGCTAAAGTATGAATTGGTTGTGAATTTTTGAAGTGTGCTGTCCAATTGGTCCAAAAGAGTCTTTAGACTACCCTAAATCAACAAAGAACGTTTCCATAATGGTCATTTTATCACCTAAAGCAATTACAACATTTTCTAACTTGACCATGATATAATGAAATAAAAAATATCTTTTATGATGAGTTTACACTAAAAAGGTATAAGTGTCCTATGACAATTACTAATAACTCCATGACCATCTTCCAAGGCGGCCCAACTGATAAACAATTGACCATTATTTCCATTATTTAATTAATAATTTTTATTTGGATCTTGTTGGAAGTCAAGGAAGTATTATTGATTTTCTTTGTGTGCATTTATTGGACACCAAATGAATAATCTATGAATTTTCAAAGTACTAAAAATATATATTCCTGAAACCAACCCAAACTCTTCTGAATGGTAGGAGTATATTATAGGCAAGAATATGTAGGGGTGGTTTTGGAAAAGGATCACAATTAAATGCAATTACCTTGATTTCAGGATCTGACTAGCCTTATGGTCGTGATGTTGCTTTCAATGGGAAGATGGGGGGCATACTTGGAGTGATCTACCTATTGTAAATCTTGAAAAATATAAGCGACATCAAGATGTTCTTTAACCTCATAATTTTTTTGGTGAACAACTACTTAGATTTGACATGTGAAAAGAAGATTGGAAGACTTCAAATCATAATCACAATCATAACACCCTCACAATCAAATATTACAATTTTTCAATTCATAAGTGATATTGTTTTTGGATTTTTTTTAATGTGATCTCTAACATGTTAGTTTGAATTTGTATGGCTACAATTTTAAAAAATTGATGGAATATATCAAAATATTGTTTTTTTGTTCAATTTAAGCAAATTCCAAGAAGCCTAGAAAAGGCCTAGGACATTTAGGGGGGTATTCAATCTACTAATGCCCAAATTATACTTTATTTTATATCCTTGTATAAATATAATAACTTTGATTTAATCACAATTCTTAATAATAGAAGAAGGTTGATTGTTCACACTTTCAAACATTTTTTTGAACGAAGTTATTTCAGAGAAACAACACCTCTAAAAACTCTATTAACAAAAACAAGCTTCAATTTCTATTAATTGAGAAAATGTTGTATATTTAAAGGAAAATATGATCCGTACATAATACATTGATAAAAACATGATTGTGAGACAGTTGTTCTTTATAAGAATAAGTGCTACATATGACATAACAAAAAGATGTGAACATGATGATTGCATTTCAATTTCTCCCCCTTCCATTGGAAAAATCAAGAGCCATTGATTGAATTTAGGATCCCCCTAAGTGCCATTAATCTTCTAAAATGACCAAAGCCGTTGATGTCGAGGGAACAAACGATCTTAGCTATCCAAATTTAGATATTGAATACGGATACAAAATACAAACATAATATAGCATATGGATATGGATTCAAACTACAAGTACATGATATGAATATGCTTACAAAATATGAATGTAGAATATAGATACAGAATGCATATGTACTCACAAGAAAAAAATACAAATATATTCCATATGGTTTGCAAGTTCTACATGTTCCACAAGAATACAAATATGGATGTTAGGGTGGATTTCACATTAAATTCATGAATTCCTTTCCACACAAGGGGCTTGCTCTAAATTTTCCACAAAAATTCTACAACTAGTAGAAAAATTATGTGTGGGACCCTTTTGAAAATTTTATAAAATATAAATAGCTAATGGGTTGATGCCACATGTACCAATTTAGGAAATTATGCGTGGTTTTCTTTGAAATTGACAATTTCTCACTATGTACCTATAAGATGCAAACATCCTTTGGGTCTTATATGAATATGGTAAGGTAACTACAACTAAATGTTTCTAAATTTTCATTAATAAAATGTTTAATTTTTGGTTTAATTTGGTTGGAAGTTGAAAAAGTATTTTAGATTATTTTTCTTAATAATTTATTGAGCAATAGGTGAGTAAATTATGAATTTTTATGGTACCAAAATAGCTATTTTAAAAATCAATTGTAGGCTCTCATGAATAGTGAGAGAATATTTTAGTCCAAAATTTGCAAAGGTCAATTGTAAAAAGTGGTTATAATTAGGTGTTGTTACCTCACATTCATAGCTAATTCATAAGTTAGACTTCAAACTTATTTGAATCAAGTATGCATTGTTTTCTCTTCACAATATGAAATTGTAAAATTTGTTTTGAGAGCAGTGGCATTTACACATCTCTAGCCAAGGCGCTAATTTGATAGGTTTAGCCACATCACAAATTCATAAAATTTTTGGAACAAATCAAGCGTGGCAAAGTTTGCCAATTGTTCCTTGCACATTGCAAAATTAGGTCCGTCTTCTTGATATAGAATGAAGGTAGATGAAGCCCATCGATCAATAGTGAAATGGAAGACTGTTTTTTCTAAAGTCCCCATTCCATTGTTGATTGGTGAGCTTCATTGGCCCTAACTCCATACGGGAGCTAATCCGTAGAGAAGCCTAGGGGACGATATTTTTGAGGGAGTGAAAAATCACACACAAAATTCAAGAGACTACCAATAGTTTACAATCAATACATTAGATGTTTTTCAACTACATTGGAGGGTTGTTTTAGGCCTATTTTTCATATTGAGAACTAGCCACTCTTGACCAGAATTAAAAATAATTAAAAAGATGTTATTATTATTATTATTATTATTATTATCTAACGTGGTAGTCATTCGGCCATGTCATATCAGACTATTGCTGCAACTGAGTTCCTACAATCCAAAAACTTGTAGGAACTCATGGGAACTTGAAGCCCTACATATAGACCATCTAAATTTCATGTAATGTAATTCTCCCTTTCCCAATAGATGAAATTGCAGAGTATCACCATTGTATGGATGCTCATTTGGATGAACAAACAAGTTCTCATCCCTATTTGGCATGATTGTTTCATCCATGTCTTGATGAGGTCGATCATCGCTCTCTGCACAGCCTGTCCAAGAAAATGAAACCAAAAAGCGTGGGCCGCGAGAATTGAACGGGTTCGTAGGCCCACGGGGAACAGTGATTTGTGGAGGGTCATCTAGTAGACTCGTGGCCTTGGAGTCAGGAATCAGAAATCAGAAATCAGAAATCAGTTGGTGATGAATCCAAGCTCTACAATCTGTACTAACATAGCTGGTGGGTGTTGGTGCGTGCGCGTGAGGCATATGATCGATCAGGGTCGATGTACGTGCTGCACTGTGCGTCTTGGGCTTGGTTGCTGAACGTCGCCTTTCAAGTCTCAACAACCATCGAATGATCAATGTGGAGGAGAATGATGCTCTCGGCCTGTCGAGATTCTCTTCCTGGAGACCTCGTTCAGGAGAGGAGAGAACAGGCCGGCCTGAGTCGCAAATTGGGTATGAGTACATCCAATTTCAGCACTTAAGTCGATCGGAGATTCATATATAGTTTATCCATGCGGTGTCCACAAATTGCAAGTTAAAGAGAGAATTTAAAACCCACTTTGAACTCTCAGCAAGACCTAAAAGAAAACTTAGGCAACTTAATCATACGATTGGAACCATGCTCAAATCGTACATATTTGGGCGATTTTGAAAAATGATCGGACATAGTGTCAAGTAAGTTAGTCCTAGTATTGAATCTTGAACACCCAGTTTTATTGTGCTTCGGTGTTAGATTATGCATTATTCTTTGTCGAATTGAATTTCCACTTACTGTAAGATTATTTATCATAAGGGTTGGTCAATCATGTGATACCATGTGACACTTTGATACTATTTACACAAATTTTTATTATTCTATTTGAGTTAAAACTTTCTCCCAAAGTACATTTCTAGTTGATCATAGGACTGAAAAAGGCTATAACGTTAACCTCGTTTCGATCATCTAGTGATACATCAGCTTCGAACATCGAACTTGGCACTAGTGGCAACATGCACATAATACCAACATTAGATTAGAAATGAAAATGTGAATTGCCATCGCGAGTGTGTGGAAAGCCCTTCGCAGTTGAAAATTAATCGCAAATCAAGCTGCTTCTACTATCTTGCCCAGATGATAAATCAATACAAATGTCTCAAGTTTACTTTGATTGAGACTAGAGAGAACTACAACTCATCACGTTCTAGCTGTTCAATGTGAATCCTCTAGTGAATCCTCCAAAGTACACTCTTCAATACATTTTTAGATTCAAGAGTACAAATTGATCGACATTATGTATGTCCAGTAATTCGCATTGCAAGCCCGGGAAGTTTTAAACCGGTCATTACCTCTCACGTACGACATCCAGCCTAGCTTCATCGATCACATGATTTCCTCATGGAGTGGCCTATTGAATGCTGTGACCCTCTCACTGTGATGATGTGAATCCGCAAGAATTGTGCACAACGTACAGTACCTGATAAATCTTAAATTAATCTTTCCTATGTGTGATGTATCACCAGGCCAAGCCATTGTGAGTGACAAGAGTTTGTTGCATTTGGTGGGGGCGGATCGATCGACAACCGCACGATTCGATCCAATAAGCTCGGCCGGAATCTTCTCCATGACTGTTGCCCATGTGGCCGAGCTAGCCTGGCTGCACTCATTGGCACAGGCCGGGCCGGGGCTTCCGCTGCGACATTCATTCATTCGCCTAGCGAGTTTTTCAATTCGGTCTGTCTGTCTGTCTGTCTGTGCAACTGATCTCCGAGCTAGTGCACACACAAATAGTGCTACTAACGGGACTAGCACCGCCTCCGATCCGTCGCGCGCTCAAAGGGTAAGGACATTTCGAGTGTGATTTAGACAGTGCTGGAATGGATCGATTCAGTCTCTGCCATGGAGTTTGACAACTAACTACAACTTGGCCGACCTGTGCTGCTTCTGCCGCCTCAAATTCTGACCGGTCAGAAATTAAACAGACATTGATTTCGTTTTCTATCCGTAGTCTGATTCAATCTCTCAACACAACATCAACAACCGCACTGTCAACTAGTTTGTAATGAGCACTTATCTAGTGAAACATAGTGGCTACAACTGGCATGACAACACAACCTCGATCGTGCATCCGCTCATGGTCTCATGTAAGGTGAAAACACCGAAAACTGTCAAAATAAGCAATAAGCAATTCAGCATAGTTGGAGGCACTTTTTTTTAGGAAAACAATAACAACAATTTTGCAATTACTATGAATTTTCAAAGTAGAACTCCCTAAGTAACTGAAACAATCTCAAAGCTTGGCTACAATACTAAAATCTAAAGAATCAATAGCCAACCAATGGCTATTAAGTTTGGGAACAGTTTAATTGTACTTTAGAAGACCCTTTCAATAGAAGTCTACTTGTTAAGAATGGGTACATAGACAATTTTGGGTGTTTTCACCTTAATTCTATAAAAAGGCAATAAAGCCTCTTTCATTTGTGGAGTCTATTGGAGGCTGGGACTTGAAGATTCTTTAAAACTCTTCTCCTTGGTAATAAGATAGGCTTGCTAATTTAACACATGTCAAAAATTGGTTGGTGGATGACTCTCTAGGTGCATACAAAACAAAAAAGTGTAGGTTTTCAATTGCTTGTTTTTATAGTGACTGAGAGTTCTTTGATGAAATGAAGCTTATCTAGTCTAGTTTCTTCTATAGTTTGAAATTTTGAACTTTTTTTGAAAATTTCAAAAAATCCAATATATTTTGTTGCAATACGAAATTTAGGTTATAGCCATGGCTTGCTAGTTTTCTAATTTGAAAAAGATACAATAACTTCATTTACATTGTGATGCTCTACACTATAAAATACACCTACATGAAAATTTTCAGATTTTTCAAGCACATTCCGGATTTGATATGAATTTTTTTCACTTTTTATTCAAATATTTTTGGAAATTTCAAAAATTTGCACCCCCTACCACCCTACCCTCCAAAAACCCCAAACCAAAACAATCACTTATAGATAACATGTGATTTTATCTTTAAAAAATAAATTTAAAAAATTTCATGTATATAGAGTGGCAAAAATGGAGCATACATGAATAAATGGATTTTGAAATTAGGAAAGTGGTCACAAGGCATGTCCTTTCAAGGTTAATAGTCCTCAAAGTAAATATATCTTCTAACACACAGGTACATCTTAGAGATTTCAATGAGACAATAGTAAAATTTACGATGGAAAACTATAAGAGCACCCCTATGTCAACTTCTAAAATTTATGACTAACTTGATAACAATTTGAACAATATGAATTATAGTAGTTTTGATGCAGTTTCTATTCGTCAATAAAGTAGAATTGACGAAAAAATGTTTCAATATTGCAAACTTTCTTAGGACACTTCACAGAGACCTCACAGTAGGACTCTGAATCCCCACATCTTTTGTTCCAAAGAATGTATTGCATTTGAGAGAGAGAGTACAATGGATCTTCAGCTCCGTTGGAACCTTCTTTCACTTGCCAAGACAATGTTCAGCTTCACCTTAAAAAGCGAGGCTTACATTTCGGTGGCACTGTAGCCATTGAAAATCTGTTACAGTGATGAATTACTAAGATAAGCTATTCAATTATAGAGCAACAAGACAATCTAGTTCCGACACCGTTAATCCCTTCCGAATTCTCGAGACGTTCTCGTGCACCATGAAACGATGAGATTTGAGAAGAAGTCTACTTTACACTAACACCTCAATAGCTATAGGTACGATAAGCCTCAAAAAAATTTAGAATGCATAAAATCTGTAACAAATGCCCTACCAGACAGGTATATGGACCCAACGCGCTTGCCATACAAACTTTATAACTATCCAATGCAATGAAACATAACACTCAGTTCATTTTTGTCAAAAAAGCCAAAAAAACATGACACTCAGTAGTTCACAAACTGGGACAATCGATGACTTCGCAAGGATGCAAAGCCAATCACAAGATCGCCAAGACACGCTCCACGAGATATGAAAGACACGAGTGAAGGTCACAGGCCATCACTAAGTTATAAGGAATTCTTTACTTGAAGGTTTGTCACGGAAACATCAAACCAGTGCATAACTCACTTCATGAGCAGCACCCACTATCCCCAGTGACTTCGAAAATTCCTGAAAACGTTCTAAATCACTGTGTACTGAAGTAAAATAGCTTCAGTGTCGGCAGAGAATTACATTAAAAACCTGTATGTTTCCTCACATAGAACTTGGCTAAGCCAAGATATATCAGTAACCAGGAATGGAAAAGGCCATCTCTAATAGGGATGAGAGCGAGAGGTTTATCTACAAACACACCTCCCATCAAGTCCTCCACACATGAAACTTTGTTGCCAAAGAAATGTAAAACGTTTCCACACTCGTGCAAAATTAATATAAACAAAATAACTAAGAAGCACATTCAGAACTCGCAAGGCTCCCAAAATTCGCTCTCAACACTCTTCTGTTGAGCACTAAGTTATTTGATGTTGTGCACTCCATTCCAAAGTGAAGCCAAAATTGGGAATTCTAAACCCCAGAAATGGGAATTTAAAATCCGAACTTCCCAAGTTGGAAACTCTCGTACGCTAAGTTATAGCGTGCTGTGAAGCAACCTTTTCTAAGTATGCAGCCTTCAAAGCTTCATAGCTCAGGCTCTTCCCATCTTCGCCAATGTAGGAAGACACCATCGGCATCCTCCTAATCGAGTCCTTCTTGACAAGAATTTGCTTCATGCTTGCACTTGACAACATGGGACCAAATGGCAAGTTCCCGTTGTTTCCGATGGGGGAAACGTAGGTTGAACTGTCGTCACTTTGAGGGCTGAAAAAGTTCGGAGACATCACGTTCTCTTGAGCACTCGATCCAGCAATTGAATAATAATTCATGTGATTGCTATTCAGTCTTTCAGAAAAGTAAACCGAAGCCGGAGAGCTATATTCACGAAACATCATCCCCCCTTCCAGCATCTTCAAGACCTAGACAACGACATCAGAATTGTGTGTAAATAGAGAATCATGGATTTCTGAAAAGGAGATAACAAAGTTGACGCAATTAGGGTAACATAAAATACACAGTATGGCACCATGAATTGAAGTATCTGAGTAACGAGGAAGTTAAAGCATTCACTTAGATCATCAAACAAATGTGAACCATACTGTATGCAGTCACCAACCTGTGCCATACGAGGACGCACCGCGGGATCCCTGCAAATGCAACATGAAGCAGCGTTTAACATGCTGTTCAATTCTCGGACTGAGAATCGATTTTCTAGGCGTGGATCAATAGGGAGGGTGCCTCTCTCCTCCAGCAAAGTTCGGGCCTGCACAAACAATGTCACGTTAGGGTCAATATCAAATGTGGTTGCTCAGGTAAGAGACCCTAATTGTGCCATTTTGTAGCCACTGTCAATAGAGTACATTTGATGATTCGAAATGTACTGTACACTACTGATACGTAGCGGCACAAATAGGGTAACTTACCTTAGTGTACAGGCAGAATGCAATAAGAACCCAATAAACGTCATGACTACCCAAGACTAAACTTGCAATCCAATGAGAAAGAAACGAGAGTCAAGCGATCAGCTAGACTTACCCATTCTGTTAAGCATTGCTCTCCTTTAGGTCGCTTAATATCAATTGCTTTGCGACCCGTTATAAGCTCCAAAAGAACAACCCCAAATGAGTAGACGTCTGCCTTGTCTGTGACCTGCCCATGCTGGGTATATTCAGGAGCCAAGTACCTATAATCCAACCCACAACAAGAGAAGAAATCCATGACTTTAGAACAATGCAACATAGTTGGAAAAGACAGAATCTTTTTTTTTCAAACACACGAAAACATGAAAGTCAAGTGATGATCACGTACCCAAAAGTGCCAATAACCCTGGTCTCCACACCACAATGTCCATCTGGCTGCCATCTTGCAAGTCCAAAGTCTCCAACCTGGACTACTGCAAACACTTCCATAAGCACTCCAAAAGCATTTACGAACCAAAGCCTAAACAGTTGCAAACCAAAGTCTCGACATCACACACTTCAAAAGCGTAGATGCGTCTACACATACCATGGGTTCAAAGTCATGAGTGAGCAGGATATTGTTGGGACGCAAGTCCCTGTGCACTATGCACCCAACCCGACATTCCTCATGCAAATATCTTAGCCCACGCGCAGCTCCGAGCGCTATTTTGTAACGTGAACTCCATTCCAAGACGGGCTTCTCATGCTCTCCAGTACCAGGATGACCTGCAAAAAAAAAGAAAAAAAAAAAAGAGTAGTGAGTAACAGCAAATCTAACGTTAGACTGGACTGTGCGTTTAAGAAAAAAAGATGGCCTTCAAAGGATCCATTGCAAATGAACTCAGGGAGTAAGAGCAAAACTAGCCTTAGACTGGACTGAGCGTTGAAGAGGACATATATTTAAAAGACAAATGACATTCTAGACTTACCATAAAGATGGCCGTCTAAAGATCCATTACAAATGAACTCATAAACAAGCAGGCGCCTCTTCCCCTCGATACAAAATCCAATGAGCATCACCACATTCCGATGTTGCGCACAGCTCAAGACTTCCACCTCGGCACAAAACTCCTTATCACCCTGAGTACTAGCCATCTTATACTGCTTCACTGCAATGGTCTGTCCATCTGGGAGGACCCCCTGATGAACATACCCATAGCCACCCTCTGCTAGAAAGTTTGACCGGGAGAATCCCGCAGTTGCAACCTGCAGCTCCCTGTAGCTGAAACTCTGAGGAGGCTTCCCAAAACAAGGAGCCTTATGTTGACATAAAAAGCACAATGGCGGAGGTCCTGGAGCTTCACTCTCAAAGGTCTCCCGCTTGCTAATACTCTCCAACGACGATGGTGACCCTCTCCGAGAGTTGACTCGGGAGCTTTTTCTTGAACCATCTCTGGACCTTGTCCTCCCTTCTCTAGACTGTACAATCTCTATGCTACCTGTTGACACCACGAAAATAATGTATCAAGTCTCCATTGACGGGAGGGGCTCCATTCACCATACAGGTGAACTTGTTTCATATAAAATTTTGCACATTCAGTCTGTGTTAAGCTGAAAATAATTTGCAAAAAGCTAATGTCCACAGATGAAGTGTTTACATACCGACCACAAATCAAAGTTCACCTGACAGTATGGTCAATGGAGAATCCAATGTATTGTATGGTTAATGGAGTCTCTGATTTAAGTGACGAGCAAATGAGCGGGATTCATAAAAATAAACTAGAGATGCCAGTAAGTAAACTCAAAGAGCTTAGAGAGGTTCTCCGTACCTGAGGGTGGTTCAGTGGGGTCTGTCGGTACTCTTATGTTTTCTTGCTCAAATCTGCACAACACGTTACTTGGCGAGGAATCCGAGCTCAACATATCAGGCACGAGAATTCCATCGTCTATGTCGGGGTAGAAGGCTCTAAAAGAAACACCCTTTCCAAGGACCCCTCCTGCTGCCATCTCCAAAATGACCTCACGGCTCACAAGGTTGTTTGAAAGAGAATCCAATGCTTTGCCCGGTGAACTGTCGGAGCTTGATTTTGACGAAGTGCTTGAATCCTCCAGGGGAGTGAAGGGTGTCATGACTTCCTCCGGGCTACTTAGAAGTGTACTTGATTTCAGATGTGGAAAGCTGTTACTGGACAACGGCATTGGCTGGTTTGAAGCTTCAGTTCTCTCTAAGACGTTTTGGACTGGAGTTGTAGAATGTGACCGAGACGGCAGAGTTGAAGGCTCAGATGCCTGAGAGTTTTGCTTCCGATTCATTCGCAGTAACTTGGGCTCTGGGGGCTTCACAATCACGATGTTGCAGTCCAGGAGGTTCATGCAAACCTTCGCTTCTTTTTTCAAGTGCCTGCATAGTTCAGCATGGGTACATCTTAGACCTTACTCTCAATTGCTTCTATTTCCAAAAAACTTACATTAAATGCCAACACCCTCTCTGTAATTGCACATTCCCTCTCAATTTCCTTGGAATCAGTCATGTTGAGTGAACACCTCATTGAACAAGTTTCACATGTCCAGTTATGGACATGGATGAGTGCTAATAGCCTATTTGTTCCCCCGAAACAGTGGCATTGAAGAGGATTGGGTGAAAGATAGTGAGAAAAGCCGAAGGTGTACAAAGATATCAACAAAACGGCTGATGAATGCAAACCTGGTGAACCCTAAGGCAACAAAGGTCATCAACTACATTTTCAAATAGGGCCGTAAGAGAACCACTTACCTGTCAAAAACAACGAAAGTGGCACCTAGTTTCTTCGCTTCTGTAGCCACAGTTTCTTGACCACCAATTTCTTGAACCTTCACGTTGAAGGTAATCTGCAAATACACCATAGGTTCACTACTTAGCAACTTCATCCACTCTCTTAAAGTAAACGCGCTTCATGAAGATCAGCCTGAACACAATAGAAAGAAGCAACACGATAGGACACACCTTCTTCTGATCGCACAGTGACTGAAACTGCTGGATCATGGAAACACAACCATCGTAAATTTCCTCATCCACCTCTTTCGTTGCTCTCGAGTGATCAATCACACTGCGCAGAATCCGAGTTGATGCACAATCTTTTCCCAGCATCTGTAGTGACATGGGAAACCCCCAAATTCTTCGCACATGACCTGCAACGATACCACCAGTCTGTGAGACATACACATGCATTGTCAACAGCTGCTCTGCGAAGGCGTTGTAGGATGAAAAGAGCGGAATTCTAGGGATCCAAAGTGTACAGTGAATACCATGTTTACACGGCCTCTTGCCAAACCTACGTACAAATGCTGCTCAAGGACACCAACACCTAAATAAATCACCTCTGGTACATTCTCTCGATAGAACAAGCACTGAGTGTCCTCTCAACTGCGCTCTCACCAGTATCAAAAGTGGTGATAAAAACATGGAGAGAATAGCAGACCTACAGTGCCCCTTGATGAGCTCCACAAGACCACAACAAAAGCAAAGACATTCCTTTTCAAAACCTCAAAAATGGAGAGTTTCAAGCACAAGAAAGCTCTTCTTTCCATGGCCAACGCTAGCTACCTTCCTGTGCGACGTGTTCAAAAAATTCTACATTACGACCACCGCAAGCAAAAGAAAGACACTCTGCTAGAACTGAACCTCCCAGAATTGGACGTCGGCATTGGCATCAAACCCCGGCGACTGACAGTCGCAAAAGAGGTTCAATTGTGTGCACACTGCATTCCGGGATTCCGTTGAGCTGCACTCTACAGTAGTGACAAGAGCATGGACAGAAAAGCAGACCTAAAGTGCCCCTTAACGAGCTCCATAAAACCACAACAAAAAGCAAAGACGTCCCGATTCAGAACCTCAAAATGGAGAGTTTCAAGCACATGGAAGCTCTTCCTTCCATATCAAAAACTACCTTGATATACGACCTGTCCCAAAAAATTCTACACTGCAGCAAAGAACGGCATGTCTAAAACTAAACTAAACCTCACGATATAGGATGTGCACACTGGTATCAATCCTGGCGACTTTATGAATGTCAAGCGCAAAAATGAAGCTCAATTGTGCCCGGGGTTCCATAGAGACAGTGCAGCACACATACCGTAGCTACCCGGTGAGTACAAAGCCACGAGGGTGATAGATTCCCCAGGAGGAACTAAAACATTGTTAAGAACCCATTCAAGCGCATACTTGGTGATCTGCCGTGAACCGTCCAGCACCACCAACACCTTCTCACACGCCAACACTTCGTAGGGTTGAGCAGAAGGCCAGTCGCGGTTCACACCGACTGTAGTCGTCATACTCCAAAGCCTGGTCTCATATACTCCACTTCCTCCCCTGCATCTTCGACTGCTGGTCTCTTCACCCGAGACTCAAGACACCGACCTCGGTTTGAAATAGTCTCGCATTCGTATCGATCTAGAACAGAACGTGGCGTTCACTAATAGAACATCAACATGGGCTCAGAGCTTTCTGTCTCTCTGCAAAAGGGGTAGTCTCAGAAGATCGATCTCGTCTGTACGAATTGGTCAGAAGCAGGTGAATTGCACGAAAGAATCGACCATTACCGTAACTGCTAATAGAAATCATTGAGCCAAAGCTACCATAACTGCTGCGCTTTTTACATGGGGTATAGTTGAAAGAGATCCGATGCGGCCTCTGGCAACCTCCATGTGAAACACGTGAGGCTTGGTCGCTTCTTTGATACAAAACAAAAAGTTTGGAAATGAACAGAATCCCAACACACAAAAGATCTTGTTGAGGGTCGCTCCTTTGACACAACTACTCACTCCATAAGCAATACAGATCCAGAACCCACACACACACACAATTTCGCACAATATTTCTCTTCAAGAGAAAAGTTACCCCCACACACAATTTCGTACAATATTTCTCTTCAAGAGAAAAGTTACCCCCACCCACCGACACTTCGCGAATGCGCTACAAAACGAGCCCCAGAATCTAACCGAAGCTGGCAACCCAAAGGGCTGCCAAATGAAATTTTCTTCTTTAAAGGGTCATCGGCACGCGCTTTGACAAAGCAATACTTCAATCAAACCCAACGGCAGGGCGTTCATTGGAAAGAGAGAGAGAATGAGTGAGGCTGCAGCTCCTGCGATGTCAAAGAAGATCATTTCTTTGACAACTGGTGGAACTGAACAGTGTGACTTGGGCAATGCTTGCAGAGAGGCTGCAGCGGGCTTGACGACAAGTAGTAGCGATGGAAACTCTGTTTTTTTCTGACAGTCTGGTAGAGAGAAAGACAAGGGGTCGGCACTTGGGGCGTCCCAAACGAGCTGCCACACCCACGGATGGCAGCAGGCTCACTACAGGACTGTGGGTTTTAGGGCCTGTTCTCACGGGGTCCCAAGTGCCGGGGAATTCTGACGATGTGATTGGTCGAGAGGTCTGGTGGGGACCCACCATGTATATGGTCTTGTATTTTACTCTTGGAATACAAAGTATGAATTCAAATGTGGAAAAGACTTTACCCTTGAATTGGAAATTCAACAACTAACACTTTTCATTTGGAGGTTATTTTAATATGTAAATCTTATCATGTTCAAATATGGCATCGTACATATAGAATATGTAGCCATTTTGTAACTTCTTGCACATGTAGGAGACGCAGTAATGATCTAAATTGAAAATGTCATTTATCATTGGGTCCACCTCAACATAATTTGTAAGTGTTGTATTCATCAATTTATACACCATGTATGTCAAATATATATTAAAAAAATCATGATACAATTCAAATTATTTAGGCTTATCAAACCTTTAAAGGTTAAGAAATCAAAACTTGTATTTTCATGCAAAGGGTGAATTCTTTAGACCTAGAATTGGTTGAACCTTGCATAGAATTTTTTTTAAATTCATAATCCTACATGGAGGTGAATGATAGTTGAAAGAAAAGAATTGGAAGTGTTAGCCAACAAAAAATTTAGGAGGGGCTTGTGATAAGCAATAAAAGCAATTCCAATTCTATAAATTTCAAAATTCTTTTTTGATTTGAACAAAGCATGGAAGTCTATTTTAAAATACATGCATCTATAATCATCATTGCCCAAAACGACCCCCTACATTTGAATCAAAAAGTGACACTAAAATGTAGATATCAATTATAGAGCATGTATACAATCAAAACATGAGAGTTGTGAGGAGACAATTTTTGGTACATCTACAAACATTACTTTGAACATTATTTTCATAATTTTGTCACTTAATGTGTGTAAATAATGCATATTCAAGTGCATTAGAATCTCGATTGGAATCGTCTTTCACTTGCCAATAAGACCCATCAAAAATGATATATAATTAATAATCATATCTATTTTGGCAAGTAATGCATGCTCAAGTTCACAAGTTGATGATTATGGGTGCAATTTACTTAAGTCCCAAGTCTCAAGCCTACATGAAAGTACACATGACATGTATGAAAAGAAAACATATCGGCAGGAGAAAGAAACAGATCCTCATTTTAAACCTGTTAGCATGGATATTGACTACAATTAAATCTCTTTCATTAAATGTTGGAAAAATGAAGGGTGAAATTACTGAAATGAACTCTTCAAGAGGACTTTACAATAAATGAATCTTTTAGGAGAATTGTTGCAAGAAACACTTGTCTTTTTTATCCCCTTGGTCTTAGATTAGTATTTTTTTGCTCATAACTTTTGCATAATATGTATGTTTTCTACAAAATTTGAAATGAAGGTATATGTGGTAGTTGTAGGTATTGAATATATTTTTTTCAATTTTTAAAAATTATTTTATTATTTTAAATTATCTCCAATTGGATTTCTATCTTGGTCATTTTAGGAGGTTTAGTATTGTTTCCAACTCAAAAATGCAAATTTGAAGGTCAAAATTGGAATATAAGAACTTCTACTAATATTACACGAGGCTAACAAGAGATTTTAAGAAAATAATAAAGTGTCTACCTTTTGCATGTGCTCAAAGTGCACTGCCCTTTGTGCACTTGCAAAGAACATAATTTTTTCCGAAGATGCTAATGGTTGAGAAGAAACATCTTCAAGTTAGGAAAAATAATATTTTAGTTTAGTTATAAAAAATTAAACTATTTTTCTAAAAATCAAATTCCAAAATATCTATTTTCTTGCATTTTCCATCACTCTTTTTTTGTGCATAATTCTTGGAGATAAATTTTTTGGGCCTAAATTTTCATACAAATACTATTTTGAATACTTTATCAATGATCCATATTTCATATCATTTTAAAAAATATTTTAAAAGTCACAATACTCTAGTATTCAAGTTGTTTTGAGCCCAAAACAACAGGGAGTTCTTGCAACTACCCTTGAGTTAATCCATAATTGTTCAAACATCTAAATATAGTAAGATAAGTTCTTAAAATCATACTAAATAATAGTAACTCATCTTTAAAATTTGCATTCTTGATTCATCTACAATGTTCATTCTTTTTTCTTAGGGATGCTCTACACTACTAGTAGAAAGGGTGGGCTTTAGACATCAAGAAATAGTGTTAGAGTATAGTGCTTTAGGCCTATGTTGGCACTAGCTTGGTGTTAGTGTAGGTCTTGGATACCAATCTCTAGCACTATTCTTTAGTGCCCCAAGACCATCATTCTACGAGTGTAGGTCCCAACTTTATAAATTTTGATTCAAAGTCGAATCCTAACTTCCTTGATGTGAGGAAGGTGAATTTTAAAAAATGCTTAGATTTTGGACTTTATAATTTGAAGGTCAAAGTGTCAACTCTAAAAGGCACTTCATACTATGGCCGTCTAAGTCGAGAGGCCATTGAAATGAGTGGTCAAACTTTGTTGAGAGTACAAAGATATGAGCAATAAATAGGCAATAAATAATAGAAATTGGAGCCTTCGGCCAGCCATAGTGTGAAGCCTTCAAAGGCCAAGCCGAAAGTCCCAACCCTTGGCAATGAACTCCCATAGCCCTCAATTTGAATGGCCATAGTGTGAAGCCTTCAAAGGCCAAGCCAAAGTTCAAACTTTTAGCAATCTAACAATCGAGATCTTGTCATAAGTCGACGGCCTTTTAGCCATAGTTTGGACTTTCATTTCTAGCTGCCCCAAATTTCCTTTGAAAGTCTATCACCATGCAAGCAATTTAATTTGATTGGTGGAAACTTATAGCCTCTTGACCTTTGTCATAGTGTGAAGTGGTCCTAAGTCCAAGTTATCTCTTGTACAATGTTTTATAGCAATTCAGTGCTCCAAAATGAGTAAAAAACTCAAAGCCTCTTTTGGCGGGCACTATTAGCATCAAATTTGCTTTGAACAAATTGGGACAAAATTTCAACCAATGATGATGATTTCTTTGGTTTTTTTTCTTATTCCAACCAATATTTGGAACTTGGAGGATAAATTGGACCTCTACTTTTGCTAATTTAGAGCCATTTCACACTATGCTCTAAATTCCAAGTTCCAAGTTCCAAGTCCCAAGTCTCATTAAATTTTCAAAATTTGATTGTCCCAAGTCCCAAATTCCACGTACATCACTTCCAAACGCTTGCATAGCAAAACTTAGGGAAGTTTTGGTGGGACTTGGAGGCCACATTGAGTATAGCCAAAATAGAAACCTAATATAGTTTCTAAATGCCCACAATTTTTATAAACACATTAGAAAAAACCTTGTTGCTCTCAACATAATCTACATGACACTTTTTGTTTTCTATAATACAAAAACATCAATTTCAATGCAAAATATAAAAGGAAGAAAAAAATACCAAATAAGGCACCCTAGTAGGATGAAATTTTTCCCTTAGGTACTTCACTATACCTTGTAATCCATATATACGTATGTCAAAAGTTTTAAATTGGGGGGCTAATTAGCTATTACTTCACAATAGATGTGCCCTTTATTTTTTCTACTTCTACTTTTTGTCCACTTTCTAATTAGCCCCCCAATTAAAACTGATACATAACTAACATAAACACTTTAACTATTGACAATATGATAGTTAAAACTGAAATTTGAGGCATTTAAACATGTTCCTCTAGTAATTCAAAATTTTATACTTATTTTTAGGGTTAATTAGTGCAACATAAACACTTTAACTATTGTTGATTACAAACTACACAAACAATACATATATCATTATTTTTTCCATGAAAATAGAAAATTAGCTAAGTCTAACTTATGCAACTTGTCCTTGGAAATTGCCCGCCAAGATCTCAGTAGGAGTGATCAAACATACAATCCAAAATGAGACATTATTCATTAATTTGTCTATTTGTAGATGGAAAATGGAAGTTCTTCATATAGATTCTTCTCCTAATTATTAGAATACCCATTGTGTAGATTCAACCTCTAAAGGACCAAGTTGCATTTTTTTATAGTATAGCAGTTTAATATAGTCGCTTATGATGAACAAAGTTTTTAATTATTTTTTCCTTGAAATTTTCACACAACATGGGGACAATATTTTCCTTTTAAGGCTCAACAATTTTCATAAATGTTGACTACATGGTTAAGTTATTGTATGATATGTAGATTTTATCTCATTTGGGTAGTCCAAGCAAATGAGAAAAGGTTACTTTTATCAAAAACAAAAATTTGAAATTGTTTTTCTAGGTTTATATATGTGTGGAAAGCTTTGAATCATTTCATTTTGATCAATGAGATGAAAGTTATGAGGAGTTTTAGTTTGCACACAATAATGGATTCTCTACACTAAAATAGACTTTGAAGTCCTCTATTTAATTCAGTTTTCAATATTTTTTGAAAATGAAATCTCTTAACAATTTAGTATTTTGAATCACTCTCTACTTCTTTCTACTTATTATCTTTTCCTATGTGTTGTATACTTCCAAATGGTCTGAAAATTTTCAAGCACATAGCCAACTTGACTTAAAGAATGAATACAAAGAAGCACTACCATTTTGGACATTTTTTCATACCAATGTAGCTTGTGAAGTGCAACTACCTAGTTTTTCACAAGGCCCAAAAAAGGATTTTTGTCACTTCAAACGCTAATATCTTGCAATCTATGTTGTGGAAATTTCTGAATTTTTTATCACACCTTCTCAAACCAATGTACTACAAGATCCTATAGTTATATGTGGTCAAAAATGTTTCTTTTTGAAAATTTGGTATTTGTAATAGAAATAGCAATTTTGGAGCATTTACGGTAAAAACATAGGCAAGGAACTTGAGGGGGTAAAAATTATGTACAATGGGTCATTACTACGCATTGTATAGCAATTGTAATATAGTATGCTTCAAAAAAACAATGTTGTAGTAATTTGAATGTTTTAAATTATTAGCTCCAACATTTGAAATTTACCATATTGTAAGTCTCACATTGTTTTTAAAGTAACTACTAATGATGTGCACAATATCTAGCCTTTGGAGATTTGATGCTAAAAGTGCCCAAAATTTGGATTTTTGACTTTTTGACTCATTTGGGGGGCACTTAATTGCTATCTAATATAATATAAGAGACAAGTTGGGACTTAGAGTTTGGACTCTAGCCTTCACATTATGAGTCTCAAGTTCTACATATATTATTTTTCAATATTAACCTTCTTCCAACCAAGAAAGTTTGGACTTGGGACATAATATGAAATCTCTCTTAGGCCCAATTTGGTCTCTAAGTTCCACTTCTTTGGTGCCAAAACTTCCCCACAATGTTGCTACAAAGGTGTTTTGGAGCATAGTAAAAAAATCCAAGTTCCAATTTTTAACTCTCCACCAATCAAATTTTGAAAATTTAGTGGAACTTGGTATGTAGAAGCATAGTATGAAGTGAATTTTTTAAAGTATCTATCATCCACTACTTGAATGTCTGAGCATTTAGCTATTGAATGTACAGAAGAATCGAACATCCCAACTATGTACAATGCCCAACAACCATGTTGGGAACATCCTATTGTGTCATTCCAATAATCTTGTACTATATAATATAGAATACAATTATAATTTGGTTTGCTAATTGATCCTTATATTATGACTACTTTTGTACCTTCAAGCATGATGGTACAATAACTTTGCTGAAATCTAGTTAAAATCTAGAAATACCTATTTTACAAAATTTAGTCACATAACACCTCACATTGAACTCTTTATAGATCATATTTTTCTTCATTAATGTTGTTGTTCTTAATATGATAGATGTGTGTATGAATGTATCCTACATCTCTATGCAATCAATTTTTAAAAATTCATCACCAATTGTTTTTCATCAACTATCAAGTAAAATCATGAACGTTAAATGAAACAATTCACCAAGAATGGAATGTTATTTTTTTGAAATTGAAACTTGATATGTTTGATTGGTATTGCATTAAAATATAATGTTTATTATGCAAGACAACATAACATTCAATGGCATGCACTATTATTGCCTTGTCTCTATAGTAGATGATATGGAATATTCTATACCAAACAATATTTCGTAAATAGCTAGGGACAGGTGGAAGCCCATTGTGATGAGTAGGATGCACAATGGAAAGGCAATGGGCACGAAGGGTATTGAATGTTATAAAAAAAATGCGAATAGTATATTGTATTCTGCAAAATTCTTTGAAATGGTACAACAAGATGTCCATAGCATGGTAAGTTGCCAAGTATTGTACAATGGCTTCCTCACAAGAATCGTAGCTAGTAGAACTCCACTCCCTCTTTCAATTTTACTTAATGTATTCCCAAACCTCATATACATACGATAGACACCTACAAATGTGCCACTAACCCAAAACCACCATTTGCACTCCATGTACATCTTCAAAATATAGGTACATGATTGTAGGGAAGCCATTAAATCAATCATATCTTTTGCATACTATATCCAAATGTTAAATTCTTTGGTGCATTAGAACCTCCTTTCACTTGCCAAGGAGGAAATACAAAAATTTGAATAATATATTAATAGTAACAAGTGTACCTTGTGCTGTTGCCATAGTCAAAACAAAAGTAAAAATAATTTTCTAATCTTTTAGATCCAAAAAATACTTCAAATTTCAATAACTTTCACACTATCCGTCCAAACGCCACGAAACCAAGCCGGTGCACCCCTCCTCACCGAGGGCTTTCCAATAGTACCAAGCACACTACCAGGGGACGCATGGTTTGGGAGATCTCAACGTGACAAACAAACAAGCAAATTTAAGGTACAGATTAGGCACGGTAGCAATCAGTGGCAATTTTTGAAGTACCCACTTTATATCTAAGGTAGAACTGCCCAATACCACCATTTACCCAATTCTGCCACATACAAGTTTCTCCCATTTCCGTCACTGGCCCCATCTATTGTTACATTCTTACTAATCTTTTATCATGATGACAATGCACTCGGGAGTGGACACATCAGCCCACGCTTCAACAATGGTCTACTCACAGTTTTACATTTCACCTTTGAAAATCACAAAAAATTCAATTCTTGTCGAAATGTCTTCATTCTTTTTGCAATTGACTTCTCTCAAACAATACAATCTCTAGAAAATATGAGAGCTCATAAATAGCTTCTCCAAAGTACCTAGATTGCAAATCTGTATGGTAATGGGTAGTTCTACCTTACTAAAAAACCATTTCAATATATGAGCCAAATTTTAAGTTTAGTGTATGGGGATTCAAAATGGGTGAGCAATTATTTAGGTGTTGGGATGAGTGACCCCAAATAATTCTTTATGGGAGGCCACTGTGCTGAAACATCATCTCCAAAGTCCTGGCAAAAGTTTTTGTACTGCTTGAAGTTCACAGGGCTTGGTACAACATTTTATTTATTTTTTGGACACAGTTTTACATTCCATTCTGACACAACATTTTTTGGGAAGGGGGGGGGACACAAATAAAACAGAATTCCATTCTGACACAATATTTGTTTCTATGGAATGAGCTCAACCAAAAATGGTAAGGTAGGTACACCCAAATGTGCCACTGACCTTAAACCGCCATCTATACCATATGTACATCTCCAAAATCAGTTCTGTACCTATGTGGAAGAAACGCTTTCAGAACCCAACTTTGTTCCTTAATAACTTTTGCATACAGTATCCAAGTGCCACGTTCTCTGGTGCGTTGGAACCTCCTTTCACTTGCCAACAAGAACATATGGAAAGTTAACCAATCCAATATTAGGAAATAGGCTCAGTAGCAATTAGTGGTGGTTTTAGGTGTACCCACCTTAATGCCAATGAAAAATTCACAATGGATGGTACAATTATCTCTTAGTACATCCACATCCAATTTCAAGACTATTCTATCTCTGCTAACTTATGTGATGGTTTGTGTTTGCAATTAGTTACGTGCAATAATTTCAGACTCATTGTTAGTACTGTTACAATGAGTTGAGTTGGGCTCTTCATGTTCCACCTTAAACTAAAACAGCCCATTGTGGTGAGAATTTGGAGTTTTGCCTCACGCTATAATTGTTGAAATTTTTCAATTTCTTTCCCACTTCAAAGGCCTAAAGAATTAGTAGGCCTGAAAAACTCTAATGTGTGGGGAAATAAGTTATAAAGTGGGATCACCTTAACCCTTTAGTGACTAAGAAGCCCAAATTGGGTTTCATATTTTTTTAAAGCAACTTTAGAGATTTTATATGGGGATTTTTATTTATTTAGATAATTATTTATTTAAACCAATGAATGCAATGTTCTTCACTCAAGATAATTTTATAATAAAAATTTTCATTTAGATTATGCTTTCTACAAAACATTCAATCAAAGTCCACTACTTGAAATAGTGAATTCTTAGTACGGTAAAGGGTTAAATCGAGAATTTTTATTTGACAAGCATTATTGATTGTTGGAAAACTCTCATTTTTTAGTCACAAAAAGACAAATTTGCAAATAGAGTTGAGAGAAATCCAAGAAAGATATTTGATATTAATATGAAAAAGTTATAAGAGGTCAAAGTTGAATTGGTAAATTTTCTAAAATTGTGCTCTATTTTCAATGTTCACATCTAGAAGAGAGTCATTGCGAAAAGCATCTACTTTTTCTCTAGATTTTTTAGGGCTTGCTTATAAAAACATACTCAAAATTAGGTGATCCTACCTTATGTTGTGCATACCCATGCAAAATGCACCCTTGCTTCCAAGTACTAAATTACTAAGGATAAACCACTACTACACGCAAAAGGTCTGTGACAAACATCTAGGGAATGACCCATTACAATCTTGTATGGATCTCTAATAGATTTTTTTCAATAAATGAAATTTGGATTGCATTAAGTTGAGTTAGTTGCTATAATCAATGTTTGGAATAATGGTAATGGAGTGACTAGTAACTACACTAGGAACTTCCACCTAGTGAATGTTAAATTCAACATAAGAAGTGATGGAAAATTTCATTAAAATGGCGATATTCCATGTACCATTTTCATAGTGTGCAATTTCCACAGTTCACACCAGGCGGTCTGAAATCTATTAGTGTTCTAGATTTGTGAACTCTATACCACTATTAGATGTATTAAATCTAGAAAACATGTAGATTTCAGACCAATCGGTTTTAAAAATCTACATATTTCCTAGATTCTAGATATCTAATGACAATATAGATTTCAAAAATCTAGGACGCTAGTAGAGTTCAGACCGCCCAATCTGAATTGTAAAAATGCCAAAGTCACAGAATAATCGCCATTTTAATGAAATTCCCTATAGTGACTTTTGGGGGGCTTTCATATTGTGGCCATATTAGTAAACATAGTGACCACTTTTAAATTAGGTGAATAAGATGACCATTTTGGATACACTTTTTGTTGGTTTTGAGATAGTCTAAAGACTCTTTTGGACCAATTGAACATCACACTTCAAAAATTCATAACAAATTCATAATGTGTAGCATACTAAGGCGAAGGAAATATTTCCATAGGAGTAAAGATAGAAATGAGGGGGGATTGTCAAAATTTGGTAATTTTATCGCTTGAATTGAAATTACTATAAATTTTGGAAGGCCAAAGTCAGTCTCGCCCTACTGTATACATAATATGTAGACTATTCCAGAACCGCTCATTTAAGAAACTACTTCTTGTTTGTTTTGACACTCCAAACCAAAGCAAATGTGTCAAGAAAAGAATGGAGGAAATTGATGGTAGGAAATCAAGATCTCATTTTTTGGAAATTAGTGCCAACCTCTCCTCCATTTTTGCCACCCTATTGACTACCCCGATGGAATGGTGGTTGGTGATGGATGACTCCAGGGCTTTTTTTTCATTTTTTTAAGAAGTGCCAAAGTGGTGATATAAGATGTTATAGTGGTGCACCAAAATTTCAACATTCATCCACATATTGGATAGAAAATACTACATTAACACATATTGCATGTCTATATTTTGATTTTCATCCACAATTTGACCATTTCATCCAATAATTCTTTAAAATTTGAAGTATTTTGGCAATTTCATCCAAGTTTTTTGGCATTTTTTTGGCATTTTTCTTGGCATTTTTTAGCCAATTTTTTTTTCAGGTAGCTTGACCTTAGTCTGACTCCAAGACATAAGGTGGGTACACCCAAATGCACCACTAACCTTAAACCGCCATCTACCTATGTGGAAGAAACTCTTTCAGAAATCAACTACACTAAAATTGGTAAATAGTGTTGGGTGATAATTAGTATTGTTCCTTGTTTTTTACCCCCAACACTATTTTTCAACTTATGTGTAAATAGTGTTGAGGCACTTAATTGTTGTTATAAAAATTTGTCCCTTCCCTACAAAATTGTAATTTTTGCCCCCCGTCGTGAAAATTTGTCCTTTCTCTGCAAAATTGTAATTTTTGCCTTCCGCCGTGAAAATCTGTCCTTTTCCTAGAAAATTGTAATTTATTATAGAGCTAAAATAGTGTTAGAATGGGGTAATTTTCATCTACCACTAACCTTGCAAATCACAATTAGTGTTAGTGTTGGCAATTAGTGTTGCCAACACTATTTACCAATTTTAGTGTACTTTGTTCCTTAACAACTTTTGCATACAGTGTCCAAATGCCACGTTCTCTGGTGCATTGGAACCTCCTTTTACTCGCCAACAAGAACATATGAAAATTTAACCAGCCTAATAATAATAATAATAATATTATTATTATTATTATTATTATTATTAAAAAAAATAGGCTCAGTAGCAGAAAGTGGCAGTTTGGGTTTACCTACCTTACATGTAAGTAAGTACAGAATTCCAAGGGGAAGTTGGCTTCAGTCAGTCATTGGTTTGTAAGGTAAGTATAAGTTATTGGAGTCTGTCAGCAACCAACTGAAGGGAAGTTGCTTGCAGTGCCTGGATCACAAGCATGATCATAGACACAGACTCTGGAACTTGGATAAGCTGAACTTACGTTAGACTGGCGTTGAACTTAACTTACTTATGGGAGCAGGTTTTCAGTTTTCAGTTATCACGATGAGCCGTCTAAAGAAGCCTGACAAATGACATTCAAATGACTTCTTCTTACGCATGGCTAAGCTAAGCTTACATTGGATGTTAAGTTGATTGGAATGGAGGCTGTCTTATCTTACATTCAGAAGGAGTTGCAGTGGTCATAATCTCGTGAACTTAAACTCCAGTTTAAGGACATCGTCAGTTGGTTGTTCAACCACTTGCTGTGCTGAACACGCTGTGTGCGCTGCGCTGCCCTTTGGAAAGAAAGAGGCTGTTAGGGCAGATGACCCATTTCCAACCACTTAAGCATTTACGCATATTTGGAGCGCAGTTTTTTTTGTGTGCAGAACTTTTCCCATGCATGAGAGGACGACCCATTTCCAACCACTTAAGCAATTACACAGATTTGGAGCACAGATTTTTGGTGTGCAGAACTTTTCTCATGTATGGGATGACGACCCATTTCCAACCACTTAAAGAATTATGCATATTTGGAGCGCAAATTTTTGGTGTGTATACTCACTACTTTGAGACATATGTCATAATCTTAGTAGTTCCAATCTGCTGAAAGATAAAAAAAAATTCCAAACTTCAATTGGAACTTTGTTCTAATCTCGCTTGGAAATACTATTGACACTGTTACCAATTGGGTATTGGACATGGTTGACAATTGGTGCTTCAACCTTACCGGCATCCCTTCTAAATTCGTCAACTAGATGGCAATTTAATTTACACTCCATCCATGAGCTTGTTCAAACATTGCCATTGACACATTGAGATTACGTTGTGTACACACAACACGCAGATTGATCTTCTAGATGTGGAGGATTATTGCATTCATTGTTGACGTCAACATTCTAGCCTAGTGTGACATTGTTTTGGCGAGCATAGCACATAGGAACCGCACTACACTATCTACTATTTCTACCGTTGTAGTGAGGATACGTAAGGTTTGTTCTCACTTGGTGTTGGAGAAAGTGTTGTTATTGAGGATCTTAGGAACAAACTTAGACCTACTTCTAGATCAAATTTACATTATAAACATCACCCTTAGCATCAAGTCATTCAAGTGTGGACATACCCTTACACGAGAAATTATTGTTCACGAGTTTCTTGACATTGGATGCCATCAAAAATGACTTGGTGTTTTGCTCCGGAAGTTTCCACCTAAGAGCATCCTTACCAGGAGGATCCCATATCCCTATCCAGATAGGGAAGAACCCCCCAACTAGCGTGCTCCATCTCCAAATTTTTGGAGAGGGGGGTCCCAATCCTGTAAATGGAGGTTCGTTTATAGAACTGGGTTTAGGTAAATCCTATCCCTTTTTTAGTATAAAGTACCTGCAGAAATTACTTAGAGGTAACATGTACTTGACTTGGCTCCTTTAATTACTGAGGCATGAGGCAATTGAGTGAAATTTGGAGGATTTAGGGAAGGACTGGTGGGGGGGCAGCTTCCCTATTCCTCTCCGTTTGGATGATAGTCATGTTTGGAGATAGGAATAGGGAAATAGCTGGTGGGGATGCTCTAAGTATCCAGGAGGCATTTGCCTCTCAACCTTTCCCCCTCTCCAAGGCTGAACTGTCCGTGTGAACTAGACTGATTGTTCCCTCTCATTATTTTCTTATAATGCACATCATTCAGTCTTTCGAGAAGATAACAAACAAACAAAAACCCAACTAAAGGTAGGTGTGGCTCAAAATCCACCCCTCTTCTTCAGACCGTCGTGTAGGTAGCTGTAGAATGGATGTGATGTTATCCTTGAATGAACCTCTTTGGTCTGTTAATAAATTCAAGAATATTTATTTATTTTAATTGCATGAGACAATCATTGTTTTTGGTTTCTGCACATTTCTTTATAAGTCACAAGGGGACAAATTTTGGGACACCTATGATCAAAAACAGATGCATATGACCTAAATCTTTGAAAATTCATAAGTAATTCAAAAATGTTTGGAAAAATACGAAATTACTTCTGCTATGTTCCACATCTATTTTTCTTTCTCTGAAAAATGAGCAAAAATATCATTTTGTCCATGGAAACTTGTGGAAAAAGGCGAATCCGCCCTTAAAAAGTTGCATTTAGAGCCTCCTACCTTAACTCACTCACTTTACTTTAATCAATTGTTGGTTTGAAGTTGGAAAAAACTCTGAGTTAAGTTACCTTCATTCAAGGGAAACTTGAATTCTGTATCCTGCCAATCTCAGGACTGAGATGACATGCCAAGAGAGACATAACTTAAGTTACTTTTCACTTAAGTGTGCTACTTAAGGTGTCAGTAAGTACTTCTTAATTAGCAGGAGATTTGAAATTTGAACTGGATTATGATGGAATGCATCCCTTTGCAATTAAAGTGGGAAGATTAAAGAGTACTTCTAAAGTTAATCAGCAACTGAAGTCCCTAAGGTAGGTGGCTCTTAAACCAACCCTTTAAGAGCTGATTGCATTTTTGGGACAGCTAAACATCTCAAAACAATTTTCAGTGAATTTCGGTAGGAAGAAAAAAGGAATAGGCATCTAATCCAAGTCGTTTCATATTTTTTGGACCTTTGTGGAATTAGTTACAAATTTTTGAAGTTGAAACGCAGTGGTTTCTAAAATCGACCCCCTTCTGAAATGTACGCATTTAGTACATTTCAGAAGTAAAATGTATCAGATTGGTTTTAGAACCAAGTCGGTTTAAGAGCCACCTACCTTAATTCTAATCTTCCAACTTTGAGTGGATATGACTCACAGCCACTCGTCATCTGCTCAATTCAAAATGTCACATTGAGAGTCATGCTTGGAATATGACTGACATTCAAAAGCAAACTTGAAACTGGGGTCCTGTCATCAATAGTCTCCTCTTAAAACGACCTTCTTAAGAGTTGATTGCATTTTGGAGAAGCTAAACTCCTTGAAACAATTTTCAGTAAATTTTTATAGGAGGAAACATGGAATTGGCATCTAACCCAAGTCGTTTCATATTTTCTGGACCTTCGTGGACTTAATTGCAAATTTTGATTTGATGCTGAAAAGTGGTGGTCACTAGAAGCAACCACCTCCTGAAATGTACATTCTGGGTACATTGAAGAAAGAAAGAAAGAAAAATTGTGCCTTTGTGGTAGTGGTTGTTTATAGAACAAGTTGGGCGCTTTTAGAATACCCTACCTTATAATTTGTGTAGTCTCATGTTCCCCTCAATTGTAAGAAGGGGTTGTTGAATTTGGAGGCTGCAATAGGGGTAAGGTAGGGTACGTGCTCTAAAAAGTATACCTGCTCTAAAAGTGACAACTAACATAGAGGTACTGTTTGTTTTTCTTTCTTTGATGTACCAATAGTGTACATTTCAAGAGGTGGTTGCTTCTAGAAGTGACCATTGCTTTTCAACTTCAAAAATTTGTAATAATTTCATAGAGGCAAAGGGCCAAAAATATGAAATGACTTTGATTACATGATAATTTCACTTGTCTTCTTATAAAAATATTTACTAGTAATTGTTTCAAGGAGTTTAGCTACCTTCCAAAAAAAAACAATCAACTCTTAAAAAGTCGCTTTAAGAATGGACTACTTTGTGCTACCTTGTTGCTACCATAATTTCTAGTCTAATTTTGTGGAAGATTGAAAAAGTTTCTATTTTTTAATCCACATAGTTGGTGTAGAAATTGTATTCAAAGAAATAGGAAGTAGAATCTTGTTTTTTTGACAAATTGTGAATTTGCCATGACTTTAGGAAGAAAAATGCCCTCAAGCCTTTCAATGCGGCCACCAATCATCCAAAAAGTAAAAAGAAAGTGCATCCGTAATGGTTATCCTACTCACTTTAAATATTTATAATCAAAACATCAAAGCTCTAATATGGCCATACTCCTTGTGGTTTTACATTCAAAATGAAAGGTATTAAGCTATTGTACATGGCTACTTAATTAATTTTGAACCCTAAAGTTCCTTGGGTCAAAATTTAGAAAATAATTTCAAAATTGATTTAAAAAAATAAGACCCTCTAAAAATAGGTTTGTGAATCAAAATTTATAAATTTTTTAGAATTTGTAACCATAGGATCTTATTCTTGACTAGCACAAGGAGATCAACTAAAACAATTGGAGTCTAAATATAATGTATGTGTGAGATATTATTGAGTAAAGAGCAATACAATGTTTTTTTCAAGGTTACCCAAGTTTTTGACGATGAGGCATTGCCAAGCTTTCAAGACCCATAACTAAAATTCTACTTTGCAAGAAGATCTAAAGACTTAGTCAAGTTTGAATAGAGACTCAAGTTAGGAAGAAGAATTCAAATTTTCAAAGCAAAATAATGCTTTGCTCCACCTATCCGAATTAAAGACAAACAAAAACAATTTTCTTTTAACCAACCATTGAATCTTGGTAAAAATTAAATTTCCTAGAAGGTTGTTAGTGATTTCCCAATCTCCCCTAAAGAGGAAAGAACAAAACTAAATCTAATACTTCACTTTGGATGTCCAAAACACCTCTAAAACATTTTGGATAAAAAAAGCTTTAGGGATTAAGCTCTCTTTTGTGCACTCCAAAAGTATTGGGGCCATTTCTAAAGTCCATTCTTAAAGTGATCATAGTATTCTTATGACATGGTCCAATGATATTGTACTTCAATTGTATTATGGAATGCACAATCTTCAAATTGTAAGAGAATTTTCATAATTTGTGATATTTTCAGTAATAAATAATATCTTTTCATAAATAGTACATTGCAATTTTTATTGTGCTTGGTGCTATTTAATTTTCACAATATTTTATATGAGCTACTATTTGTAGGTCATTTTATTTAATTTATAAAATATGAAATGAAGATCCATGGATAAAATAAGACATAAGAATTTAGTATATGAGAGTCCAATATATTCTACAAGAAATTTGAAGTGAGGCCCTTGCTTTTAATAAAGCACAAGGGAATCAAATATATAAATAAATAAATAGATGATAAGTTTAAGAAATGAGATATTGCATGTTTATGCATATAAATTTGTAATTGTATTTGCATGTACATGTATCCATATCCATTTATCATGTATCACACCCATGTATCATATATCACATATTTGTATATTTTATATGTACGAGACATGAGATAGGACATAAGGATACATGGTTGGCATTTTTAGATGATACACAATAGTAATTTATAAAATAATTTATAAACCTAATAAGAATTAATATGCAATACTTACAATAATTGTGTATTTTGACTTTGTAAGATTAGAATCGATATCCAACAAGTACCAAAGATTCATCTTTTAAAAATGATCGTATCATTTAACCCATAAAGGATTGTGGTTGATTTTGAAGGTGAGCAAGACATTTTTCGGTCTTGGGTTGAACATGGAAAAAAATACCAAACAATGATGCATTCTGGAGATGTAACCATACCAATGGAATTGACATGAATGATTGGGACTTTGCTGCGTTGATTTCCATATTGATTTCCATATTTCAATCAACATTTTGTTTGTTTTTAAAACCCCAAAACAACATGCTAGTATAGATTGTCTTGATTCTTGTCTCACTACATTCTTGTCCCAATTCTCCACACACACACCCAAAACCACAAATTTCCATATTTCAATCAACATTTTGTTTGTTTTTAAAACCCCAAAACAACATGCTAGTATAGATTGTCTTGATTCTTGTCTCATTGCATTCTTGTCCCAATTCTCCACCCCACCCCACCCCCCAAAACCACACGCTAGCATAGATTGTCTTGATTCTCATTGATTTCCATATTTCAACCAACATTTTATTGGTTTTCTTAACCCCAAAACCACATGCTAGAATAGATTGTCTTGATTCTTGTCTCATTGCATTCTTGTCCCAATTCTTTATATGTGTCTTTTTTTGACTATATCCAAATTCATTTTGTACATATCCAAATTCATTCTGGCTATAGCTGTCAATGAAGAAGTGTCAATTTTGACTAGAAAGTAATAACTAGTCTTTAATGGGTTAAAAAATGACCACATCGTAAAAAATGTCATTCACAAGGGCCATAGTTCATATGAACTAAGGAGTACATTGAACTTATTGGTGAAAAAATGAAAAATTCTAAAAGAAGCCTCTATATAATATTTCAAAATTGCTAAAAATAAAAGTTCTACTTTGAGATTCTTAGTCATTTAAAGATTACTTTGCTACAATGATAATCCAAACAAACATCATAAAATTATCAAATAAAACTTTGTAAATTGGATTGAAGTTCATTACAAAGTAATTTAATATCCATATGTTTAAAATATCCTATACTTTTGCAAATTTTTTTTGGTTATGTAATGTCCATTATCTAAATGTTAAGACTTAAAATCTAAACATGAAAGATGCATGAAGATATGATAAACCACTAATAATGGAAGCCAACCATTTAGAGAAGTTGTTATATGAATCCACAATCATACAATGGGTGGCCTACATTCAATTATTAGTTGATGAAATTTTGAACTTAGACCCAATAAGGTAGAAGCTCCTAAATGCTACACTTGTTCAAGATTTGAAGTAGTACAAAACAAAATAATGTGCACTTATTAGGAAATGGATTAGAAAACCAACAAAATTAATTTTGTAATTTTTCGAGCTTGTACAAATATAATACAAATTTGTGGAGTTGTGGAGATGCACCTACTGTGGACACACAAGTGGACATGGAAACATCCAAAAGCAAGGGATTTCATTGTGTGTAAACTCACGTATGAGCATTGGATCCACCTGCACATTACTTTTACGGCTTTCGATAAACCGAATCCTTTTACATTTGGGTATTCCTACCTTACTTGGAACAGAAAAAAGCTCAATGAATCATGAGCATTTCCAAGTTATGTGCAACTACATATCAAATCTATAATGCGACCTTCCGCAAAAGAAGAAGTGTCTGATCATTTCGAACTTGGTAAGGAACAGTTACCAGGTTGATAGTGAGTGACCTCAAAAGCTGAATGTAAGAAAGGTTCCAGACAATCTACAGTACGCTTACTTCCCAGTAAACATACATCTGCACAAAAAACGAGTCATTAAGAAGAATACCCAAGCCACGACCAATCTTGTCGCCTGAGTTCACAGACCTGTTACACTTGACTCTCCCGTAACCGCCCCCCTTAAACTAAACTAGTTTGAACACCAAATATGTTCCTATTGTCGAAAAGCAATTTCACGATGTTTACCAATACACAGCTTTTGATCCTTCATAAATTTTGTATACGGTATATGTACATTACACACTCTTTGACGCATTGCATCTTTTCATAAAATTTGCATATGATATCCAAATCACACCAATTTGGTGCGTGATATCATCTTTCATTTGCCCACAAGAATACCATTCAATGAGATTCGACTAAAGTATGCTCACCGGTAAATGAAGCGTCTTTGCGTGTGGCTACCTTACCAAAATCTAGTTGTCCGAGAGGTAATCGTTACTTGGGGGGGCCACTTCAAATCTAGGTTTGTCCCCGTGAAGATGCTCCCACATGGCTAAGTTGCCATCCCAGGAACTGCTGACTAGCACTGGTTCAGTGGGATGCCAGCTGCAATCTCGCACCGTGCCGCGGTGGTAATTCAACCTTGCCACTTGCCTTCCAGTTGCCTGATCATCAGAGATCACTCAATGTTTAGAGTGCAGGAAATGAAGAGAATTCATACTGCTTATTCATGATTAATGCAAGGATAAATCATCTAGAATGAGTGATCTTGCTCTTTTCAAGTTAAGGTAGGAAATAAAAAAATTTGTCCGGGATTTGATCCGTCTCCCCAGTTACCTAAAACAACACATTTATTTGTAAAATTGGTTGGCCTTCAATTAGCAAGTGGTGTAAGAGTAACTTGGGTGAATGTCTATGTCCACTGAGCCTTAGATGGAAATTGGGGTTGTTTACTATCTCTTCAATAGTGGTCTACAACCTCCCACTTTGAAATTGCATAGGGAATTGATAAACGGAGATTACAAGATTGATCTCAAGAGAATTTGACTCTTGTACCCAAAGATCTCTGTATAACTTAATAAATCTTCCAAAAATTAGACTTCTACACATGTCAAAATGCTTGAAGTGATGCAAAAGTATCTGACACTTCAAACACAGCCTTTGTGAAGAAATTGAAGAAGGTAGTGAGTTACCAGGTCATATATGTAAACGCAACCATCATGTGAACCTGTGTAGATATACTTCTGCCCAGTGCTGCATCAATACCACCAGTTGTTACAAGACTCAGTATGCAGAAACATGCCATTAATCCACAGATGAAGGTCCTGACAAACAAACAATATTTAGACTGCATATTTCAATATCATAAAACCTAATATTTTTCATGAATTTATAGGAAAGATCCTCTTTGTGATATTGTCTAAAAGTTCATGAAACAAATGTAAATTGATCACAACACCTTATTAGAGGAGAGAAGTAGCAGCGAATAAGAGTGCGCAGCACCAAATGGCCCTTGTAAGTCATTATTGACTGATCATACGGATGGCGTACATCACGACCCATGCCAGGATAATCCATCCATCTGTAATCCCATGCAAAGGAAGGGACCTTCAATCGAGCTTTCCTGGTGCACAATGCCAACTCTTCTACATTAGTGCTTCCACTTTCAACTTGAGAACTAGTAGCAGAATACAGTAACTACAAAAAAATGAATACGTTTTCATCCTGGTAATGATAGAGAGAAAAGCACTACGTCCTAGAGGGGAAAAAATTATGGTAGTAAATTTTGCTTAAAATACTCTCCAACTTTATAAATGAATACATCCTACTTTTCAAGCATGAAATCAAAAAGTTCAGTACACAATTCTTTGTTAAGATGGTTGAAGACTAACTTGCACGGCAGAGATCCTGATGCCATCTTTCGAATGTCCCACAGTTTTATAGTCTGATCCTTGCTATTTGAGATAAAATATCGCCCGTCTTTTCTACTATCAATAAATGTGATTCCTTCTAAATGGCCAATGAACTGCCCAGCGGGGCTTTGATCAAAACAACGACGATCCCATACCTGAGCCAGCACAGGAAAAAGTGGACATGTTAAATACTTGATACATACAAGACACTTACAACTCAATTGACCAACATAACATTCGTAAGGAGCAGCCTCACCCCTGAAACGGGAATCCAAATTATTCTTTTGCAAAAATTTGAGCTCATCTACGGTGGGAAGTATCAAATGCTATAAGGTCATTATTAAATTGTTCTGAATTTTGGTTGAATAGTGATGGGAGTCAAAATCGCAATCTCGTGCATTTTTTGAAAGCTGACTACGAATTTTCAAGGGGCTGGATAGAGGTGGAGTATCAAAATCGACCCTCTTCTCTCATGTTATAAGGGTCTACATTTCAGGCAAGAAATAGATGGGATGGCTTGCAAACAGGACACAAATAAGTGCAGTTGCCTCAAGTGGAGGGGGGTAAGTTCTCACAACAGCTAAAGAATGTAATGAAAGCTTGCAAGCAGAGAAATTAGACTACAAGGATAAACATTGCAAGGAAATATCAGGAGATACCTTGCAGGTGTTGTCATCACTTCCAGAGTAGATTACGTTGCATGATTCATCAGCATACACTACAGCGTTCACATCATCCTGTGTCCATCACGCGCAAAAGTCAGAGCACAGGCATCAAAATCACCGCATCCAGTCAGCTCAATCATCAATATCCTATATATGACAAGGTAAACTTTGTTAAAAAAGGTAAAATAAAATTATTCCATAACATTTCTTGAGGTTGGCATGAACGTTCTTGGAATCAATTCATAAAAAGGTATCTGAATTAGTTTTCAGCACCCCTCTTCAACTGGTCTAATAATTGCAAATTCAGGTATTCATTGATAAGGAATAATTTCGGATTTTCCTAGCTTTATATGACAATTCTCATATACTCTGGTAGCCAATAAAAGCAGGTTCTAATAAATTAAGAAAGTCCCCATTGATAGCCCCACCACAGTTTAAATATTTCTTCATTTTGAGATCTACAATGGACAAGGTTGAGTAGTTCAAACTGTTCAAGAAAAAAAGACAGACCTTGTGAGCATTGATCCTTAACACTGGCCTATTGGCCTCCAAATCATAGACGTATATGCACTTGTCATTGCTGCCAGCCACAAGCTCACGCCCATCTTCAGAAAATTGAAGGGACCACAACCCAAAATCATCTGTGTCGGAGTCTCCAGCGAAGTCCAAGCCTTCATGAATATCCTGCATCCCTCAAATGTATGGATAGATTAGTTCAACCCCTAAAGGCTCAACCATCCACATGGAGATGACGAACGTTCTGGAAAGCCCAATTCAGACATCCAATTCGTAATCGTTCGTGAAGCTACAAGGTAGATCAAGTAATATAGAAATGGTAAGAAGAAAGAACGCTCTATATCATTGAGTTGCATATAGATATTTTGGAGGACTTGATACTATTTACTACACCAAAATCGTTATTTAACATTAGAAAAAAATTAAGCTACATCAAAAATTGCTCAATATCCGAGACAAAGTGCCTTTAAAAAGGTGAAATCCAGTGTCCATAAGAGCTCACATATATATATGGAAAATAGCATGAGCCCGACCTCAAACACGAAAGGATTAATCAAAAACAACATGTGTTCATTCCCTAACTGAAAATATACGTAGCTGCAGCTTACTCAAGGATAACATAGTATCTCAGAAGCGCATCATGCTACAATTCAAAATAAGAGAACAGATGGTCCACAGATGCCCCCAACCGTAACCCACTACATAACAAAGGTCTTTTGACTTCAGATTACCAAGAATCGCTCCAAAAAGATAAGTCTCTCATCATTAACTCTCAATAATGCACTACTTTTTAAAAATCAAAAGCAAGTGTTGCGATTAAAAACTCCCTTTGCAAAGAAAGAAGAACTCTTACTGTAATATTCGCAAGAGACGTAACGCCTCCACTTTCACTACCCACATTCACCAAGTACGCCACTGATGAAATAGATGCATAAACCTGCACAGCAGGAAAATCGTATGTCATACAACACTGAATACATACACGCTGCTCCAGCACCTCTGCCCCTCCAATCAAAACAACTCCTAAACCATGGTTGAGCGAAAAAAGGAATAGAAAAATGTAGAGAGAACAACGATTAGGAATGTAACCATCCAGGATCAGTAAAACCAGTAACCATAACCCTCATAAAATATCAAGCTTTCGAAAATATGAAGCTACTTACAAGGAAACGCTGATCAGGTGACAAAGCAGTATCTGTAACAGTCCATCGCAGATTGCGAGCTTGAATATCCTTCTGAACTGCCCACCCATCCTGGACGTTGTAGATTCTTATTCGTCGGTCCTGTTCACCAGCAATCAACAATTCAAAAAACTTTGAAAAGAACATTAAAATAGCATAAAAGCCCATAAGTAACACACAAGACACAAACAACAGCAACGACAGCAGCAGCTACTCGTAAATTCCCTGCTCTTAAAGCCATGAACAAAAACGTACTCTCCACAAAGAATTCAACATTTTCCTAATTGCTCTAAGGATTAGTCTTCCTTGCTCACAGACGCGCTCTGTGACATTCAAGTACATGACTCTGGAGCACAATAATTATACTCTAATACGAAATTTGTTAAAACGTGTACAAAGCCATGTGCACGTTTCTCTGCCCTGATCACATTCCACTTATTTCACCTTCAATCTTACATCCACTGCTTTAAAATGTAACCCAAGAAATGGGCATTTCCTATTAACGTCAGTTTTGTTATATTGACACGATTGAAAGCTCTTAAACTAGAACTGACACAAAATTTGGATTCAAGACCTAGAAAAAGTGCCAATGCCGTGAATATCAACCAATATGACAGAGTTGACGTTTATTGGTCAGGAGTTCATCTTGGCTCAATTTCCATTTAGACATGTTCATAAGCTGAAGAGTTCAGATCCTGTTTACGAGAAGGGAAGAGCTTGAGCCAAAATCAAGAAAAGCACCACACCAAAAGAGGTATGAGTTTTTCTTTGCCTTAACCGAGACCTAAATTTGAAGTTGAACCCATTCCTGAACTTTCAAGCTCCATTTCTGGCACAAGATTTGCACCGTCTAAAGTGTAAATGATCCCAGGTTTTACAATGTCTGAAGTTCCCTTAACATGGTAATTCAAACAAATGGGTAAGCGGTCATCCTTGCCCTGTTCCAATATCTTTGGCAACCTTTTTTGAGCAGAAATTGTGTGATAAGAATGTAAGCCATCTCACCTGAAATCCAGCCACAAACAAGGTGCCATCGCCAGAAAATTGTCCAATATAAGCGCGACTATCCAATCGGTCCACACACGAGGGACCATCAGTAGGCAGAAACCGAGCACCAACATGACAGCACTCCGCCCTTGAAAATCTTCCATTCCCAGAAACATTAAACTCCCGCCCGGCTAACATTGTAGCCACATTCACTCGCTTCCCACGTTTCACATGGCCCAACCTAATGGAGCCCTCACTCGCAGAATGCCGCAAAGCTGTCGCTTGCGCAATGACGTGGTCTAAGGGTTGCAAAGCTTCACTGCCATCACTCCCACTGGACATGGCTCTATCAACACAGCTTTGATAGGATTCTTCACTACCCGATTCTTGTTCTTGTTCTTGTTCTTGATCTTGTAGCTCTTCGTCTTCGTCTTCGTCTTGTTCTTCTTCACCGGGAATGTAATCGTCGTCGTCACTGTCACTGCTGTCTGTCTGATGTCGTGCTCTTCTTCGGATTCTGCGACTGTTCAGACCTGTGAAAATTCGCGATGCTTGTGCTAAGAAGCCTAGCGAGATAACTGGCTCTTCTTCTTCTTCTTCTTCTGACTCGTCATGGGGTTCCATGCTGCTGCTTGGTTGCTGGGGATCCAGTGCTAATCGATTCTTGTCCTGAGAAATGCAACACGAACAGATTCAATAAAAATAAATGGAAATTAAGACTGAGATAGAGTGGAGAAAATACAAAATTGTGAGAAAAGTTTGCGTAAGCGAGAGGACACTAGAACTGTTAAGAACATGCCCTACACAATCCCAGTTAGCAACAGCGATTCATGTTTTTATACGATTGTTTGGGCTTCGACTAGCGAGGTGGGTGCAATCGATCAATGATGAATGACATCGGCGAATGATTATCACTATCACTTTAGCCTACAATCACTTAAGAGTGGTCTACAACCTCGATCTCACTCTGAACTTGCATAAGAAATTCATAGACAGTGATAAGAAAATCGGTTTGGTCTTATACTCAAAGATCTCTGTATTGCGATATACGCCTCAACAATCACACTCCTTACTGCTTAGAGTGACGCAAATAGTATCCTCTACCTCAACATGCATTTACCTCTGAAAATGCGTTACTGACACTTATTAGGGATTAGGAGAAGACCACGTCCTCATTAAAGTGTAATTACCACGTATCTTCATCAGTAGAAGCAACTTTCAATCAAATGGCTCACATTTTCAGCCGGCCATGCTTCAGTCTCAAAAACCAATAGTCGCACAATTTTGGAACAGCTAGCTACGTACGCAGCCTCAAGCTACTGCTGAATATATGGGATTAAATATACCTACACTAAACTGGAGACCTTAAACGGCCTATTGTAAGACTTGATGTCCAAGTTAAGCTTACATGCGAATTGCGAAGTCCAATACAACAATGATAGCTTTAGGTACAAGCCTCCTGCCCCACTGTTGAATTGAAATTCAGGTGATCTGGCCGCGAATGGATTCGACCCAAATCAGCCCCGTTCAAGCAGACAAAGGTTCATGCCCACAATGAACAAGTCCCAATACAACAGTAGTACAGTAGAGTTGCAGTACATACTTTGTAGCGCAAATTTGCCAATCAAGTTCCTTGTTAAAATATTAACCTACTGTCGTCATCTTCAGAAAATGCTCCAGAGTACAAAAGTACCTATTCTCTCGAATTTCGAGCTCCATACAAATGCACACACTCGAGGTTCATAGGAAAGTGAAAACTCTGGCATGCAGAATCCCAATCGCTACTTTCACCACAAAATAAAACTAGAAGTTGAAGGAGCCTGAATTAAAGCCATTGTAAGTCGCTCATGGAGCTACTGGGAGAAGAACAAGATTCAGAAGCACCAAGAGCCTACTCCCTCGCAGCAATTCCTAACCAACAAACGGAATTACAAGTAACCAGACCGACACTTGCCACCTTACACAACTGCAACGAAAACTAACAATACCTGGTCTTGATCAGTAAGACGACCGCACAATTATTCTAGCACCCAAAAGCTGACCACACATTTCATTAGGGTCTCCCTCGCAATCGAAAAGCGACTCTTCCACAAGAATACAACTGATCAAAGACAAGAATCCTCTCTCTTAGAAAGAAACCTGCAAATTGATTCTCGTGCCTTATTCATTTCCACCAAAGAAACGAGAACGGAAACATCGCTAACAACCGGAAAAATCCCGGAAAGTCCCGAAAGGAACCATAGGTCGTCAGTCTACGCCCAAGCCAAACGTTTCCCAACAACGTAGCTACTCCAGAATGGAAATCGATCAACACAGAAATGTCGATTCGTTTCCGTTTGCGAAACACTCTTCAATGCGCACTCTGCTTTGGTCGGCATACACGCCTGGCCACATTCTCGGGCACACACTATCTGTCGAAGAGGGAGAACTGAGTCTCTAGTTCCCAAATTGCCATTCCCGGTTTCCAGTGTTACCAACAGACGAAATCAGTGCCACCCAAACAAGGTTTCCCCGTTCACCGCTTTTTGCCTGATTCCCAAGTCCCTAGAGCACGGCCTGAAAACTCCTGATGTTCCATTAAGAGAAACAAGTTAACCACAATCTCCCCGCGATCTGCACTCTCCACTAGAACCCGGGAACCATGCATCCACCGCTTGAATCGGACTGGCAGTGAGACTGGCCTCACAACGACATGGCCAAAATGACGACCACGACAAGGACCAAGGCGCATCACGTGGTCTTTCCGGTAAAGTAACAATCTGAAACTCTCCACACGCACATCTTAACAAATCGGTGATGAAGAGATGACGAGAGCCTTACCCCCAAAGAAGCGGCTGACGGGATGCAATCTTACGAGTAGTGCAAAGGTTTGTGTTGCCGACCACTCGCCCCCAATGCCAGACCCACCATCACGGGCTCCATTACTACAACCGGATGTCACTGAACTCCGGTCGTCAAGTTCACCGATTGTCCGTATTGGTAGGATTGACTCGATTTGCTGCATTCCTGCTCTTCGGCCTCGTCATCGTCTTCCGAGACTCACATTATATAAGTCATTCAAGCTAAAAGCAGCAGCATCGCAACATTGCGAGCACAGTGTCCCGAAAGCTCGTGTTTAAAAGTCTGCCTCCTGTGTCCAATGCGTGGCGATGAACAGCGGTGGAGCTCGGATCATTTTTATTAGGAGAACTCCACATCAAATTCGCATGCAACGCCACCGTTGCTTCCGCGAAGGCGCGGGCGACCCAACAAACGGCTGCTGCGGCTCGGCCCGCGCTGCGCCCGCACTGCGCATCCAGCGCACCACCACCGCTCCCCTCGCCGCACCCCAAATTCAGACCTTTCCTAGATTTCAGATTCCAGAATCTACTTAACATGTACAGTAGAGGTTGGGTTTTGGTGTGGAATCTACGCGTAAGGACGTGGTTTCAGTTTGAGATAATGAGTGCGAGTCAGCTTTTGATCAGCTAAAGCGTCACCAAAGTGACCTAAGCACAGCTGAGGTGACGTCGCACCCCAAATTCCGACTTTTCCTAGATTTCATTTTCTCATATCTAGGCATTCTATAGAAGTTGAGTATTTGGGGGGTGGAATCTAGGGGTGAGGACCGAGGAGGTTTGTGAGCCGAAATCTAGGAAAGGACAGCTTCTGATGAGTCAAACCTATTAGTCTGGTGACGCTTTGTTGGAGTTGCTGTGGACAGGGTGCTGCTGAGTTGCCAAGGCGTGGTGAATTGTTGTCGACATTGTTTTCGTAATCCATATCCGTTGAGTTGGGTGGCCGCTTCTCCATGAAGCTGCTTGGAAAGGACTGAAGCAAACGTGCTGGGCTGGAGGGAGCTTTGATTTTCTGTTATTAGCGGAGGTAACAACAGTCGTGGATGAATAAAATATGAAGCTTATTAGCTCCTGAATTACATGGTTGGTAGGTCGGTTCAAGAATATACGCCAGGTTTGTGAGTCCGTGGCAGCGTGAAATTCACTAAACTCGCTAGAAGTATGCTGGAAGAGTCGCTCCAATGCAACACTGAAATAATGTGCTTTTGTAAAAATCTGCTCCCCAGTGCAGTCGTTATTACCAATGGGATTTTTCAAGGGCTTCTCATTCTCACATGAGAGCCCCTATTTGGCATTTGGGGATGATTTGTTGAGCACACAAGAGCATAGAGGAAGCTTAGGAAGTTTAGATCATAAGAGCACACACAAGAAGCTTAGGAAGCTTAGATAAGGAGAGCGCACATAGGAAGCTTAGATTCTCTGATAGGTGGTGGTGGTCATTTAGAAAAGAGCTCACATGAAGCTTAGATTCTTTGACAGATGGTGGTGGTTTACAGAAGAACACACAATTCTCTCTAACATGTGGTGGTGGTTTATGGTGGTGGTTTACAGAAGAACACACAATTCTCTAACATGTGGTGGTGGTTTACAGAAGAGCATACAAAAAGCTTAGATGGTGGTGGTGTGGTTTACAAAAGAACACACATGAAGCTTAGATTCTCTAATAGGTAATGGTACCTAAGATTCTTTGACAAGTAGTGGTGGACGTTTACAAAAGAACACACATGAAGCTTAGATTCTTTGATAAGTGGTGGTGGTTTACAAAAGAGCATACAGAAAACTTAGATGGTGGTGGTTTACAGAAGAGCATACGGGAAGCTTAGATAGTGGTGGTGTGGTTTATAGAAAAGCACATAGGAAGCTTAGATGGTGGTGGTTTATAAAAGAGCATGCAAGAAGTTTAGATTCTCTGACAAGTGGTAGTAGTTCCCTAGTGTTTCCTCGGTTCAACAAGTAGTGGTGGTCCCAAAAGCACATTCTCACCCAAAATGGAAGAGATTCACTTGAAAAATCATGTTTGTTGAGCTTTGATCCATTGCCGCATTAGGACGTGGTCGCAAATTGCACTTTGGTAATAGCACCAACCCGGCATTAGGGCATGGTCGCAAATTGCACTTTGGTAATAGCACCAACCCAGCATTAGGGTATGGTCGCAAATCGCACTTTGGTAATAGCACCAACTTGTGGCTTGCTTTCACAACTTCCTCGCTTTGGCAACAAACCTAGGTGGGACAAGATCCCATGCTCATCTCGGTGTCAACATTAGAGTTGTTTCTTAGAGTTGTTTCTATAAGGTAGAGTGCTATATAAGTTTGTATTTAGAGTTCATTCACTTCATTGAAACGCAAGTTTGTAACATCCATTTTTCAAATTACCTTGAATTTTTTTAAATGAAGAAAAATTGTATCAAATACAAAAATATGCAAAAAAAATTGGAATTTTTTTAATATATAAATATATTGTAGAATAGGGCATTGTAGCATAAAAAAAATTCAAATGCACTTCATATTTGGAAACACAATTATAAATCCTTAACTTCAAACTTTAGTGAAATGTATATTTTTAAATTTTAAAAATAATTCCAAGTTAACTAGAAACAAACTTCAATGAAACAAATGTTTTTTTAATAGAATTTTTTTAATTTGAGTTGAAACCACTTGGGATAAAAAAATCATTTTATATATCAAAATCAAGTTTTAAAGCAAAAAATCCTAAAGTATTGAATAGTGTACCATTTAGGGGATTAGATACACAATTTGAACATGTATAAGATAAAGCTATCTTTCTCTCCCCCCCCCAATCTAAGAATGAAAATGTAAAAGACAAAGTTATCTTTCACTCTACAAAAAAAATCTAAGAATGAAAATGTAAGAGAAAGTAAAGTTTTACTAAAAGGAAAACACCATAGCTAAATGAACTTAAAGAATAAATTGTCTCTCTCTCAAAACACCTACAAAAAATCTAAGCATGGTTGTCATATCGGACAGAATCTCACTATTCACGAACAAAATCAGACCGATTAGGGTTGACCAGTTGTGAACTTCAGAGGCTTATAACTTTTGCAAAAATGCTTCAAATCATGGTTGTCATAATGGACAAGTTACTATTCATTTCTTGTCCTGTAGGACGAGTTACTATTCATTTCTTGTCCTGTAGGACGAGTTACTATTCATCAAATGTACCTCTCAAATACATTTGATGAATAGTAACTCGTCCTATAGGACGAAAAATGAATAGTAACTTGTCCAGTATGACAAACATGCTTCAAATTGGGCAAATGAGATGTTTTTAGGCATCTACAGTTTTTGTAGATGCCTAAAACCATCTCATTTGCCCGATTTGAAGTATTTTTGCAAAAGTTATAAGCCTCTGAAGTTCGTAGCCAGTCAACCCTAATTGGTCCGATTCTGTCCGTGAACAGTGAGATTCCATCCGACATGACAAGAGTGAATCTAAGAATGCAAACGTAAAAAAACAAAACGAAGCTTTACTAAAAGACAAAGACCATAGCTAGACAAACTCAAAAAGTAAATTGTCCAAGTTAAAGAAGCCTCTAAGCCTAAATCTCTCAACCCTAATTGACAAGAACAAAGAACTAATTCTATATGAACAATGAATTAACTTCTACATTCCATGTCACGCAAGGTGAAGTTTCAAATAGCCTAAGGTTTCCAAATAAGACTAAACTACATAAACTAATATAATTTAACAAGATACATCCATTTGACATGGTATATCATCTAATGTCATGTCACATAATATTTTGATAAACTATCTCACATAAAAACAATAATCAATTAATCGTCTTGAATTCAACTCAATGATGTAGATAATTATAGCATCAACAAAGTTGAATACTAAAAGTTGTATGAAAATTTTCCATTTTAAAAAACACATGAAACCTAATTGACCTTCCAAAAGATACAAAATGTTCTTTGCATCCTTCAAAGGTTAAGTGTATATATTATTACTTAATTAGATTATATTTAAGATTCCAACTCATTTTAGCATGCATTATTTGAACATCATATGAACAAGTTATGAAACCTCAAAGTATTGACATTGATTATAAGTGTGCCAAAAATTGACACTAAGCTCCTTTAGGCTTTCGAGTTCAATTTGTGTACACTTTGTGTCATCAATATCTAGGTTTCACCATCCCTTTCTATAGAAGTTGTATTTTGAACAATGCAAATTATGAGTGCACTTTCCTCGTGTAAAAGATTATTTGTTTTGTAGTGATTTTAAAGAAGTACAAGTGATTTGTATTTTGTAGCTCAAAATGTATGCAAACTAAAAATATTAAATTGGTGTCAAATCAAACAACTATAAAGTGTATTGAAATTAAATGACTTACAAACTTTGGCTACACATACAACACTTGATTATTAGATGTAAAGTATGTTGGGATGATTTGCAACTATTGGCACTAGTTCCCACATTTATTATAGAACTTGATTGTTAGAAATGTAAAGTGTATCAAAACAATTTGTAATTGTTGGCACTAATTAAAAAATTTATCTGTAATTTTAGAAGGTGTATACTATAACTACCTCATATGATACTATTTGGTGTCTTTTTTACAATGCAATGTTCATTGTACATTGAATAAAGAGGAATCATTGAGGTTGAATTTGAGTATGATTGGTATAGTATTGTAGTTGCAAGGCTACCATTGTTGATTTGCAAAGACAAAATAATTTTTTTGATAAATAACCTTTGCATTTAGTTTTGTAAATTGAAAATCTCTAGAATTACATCCTCTTATATTAATGTTGTAGGTTTTTTAAATTTCTACTAAAATTGCTTAAGAAGATCTACTATATTCTACTAAAATATGGTCAATACATAACATGATTTACTACATGCAAAAGACATCCCCATATAACTTGAAGAGAGCCCAAATGTCTATTAAAAAAATATCTTTTCTAAAGATGAAGTAGATTAAATTCTAATGTTTATACAAAAGATAATTATTTTGGAGTTTCAACAATATTTTGGGACCTTAGTTAATTGTTTCATAATACTATGTTAGAAAATACAAAAGAAAGTACATATTAGTGCTTTTGTGATGTGTTTATTTATTATATTGACAACCAAAAGCATCTGCAATGCTCCTACAATAGGTTCAAAAAAAGTAATGGCATAATAAAAGGCAACTCCAAAAAACACTCCTCAATGCAATTAGCATTGGTCTTTCTTTATTTCTACACCTGTCATTATCCTTCCCCAATCTGAAAAAATTTGCAAAATATGAAGGGTCCGCAAGTTGGTTGACTATAGTAATAATCATTATTGTTGTATTTTTTAAACATTGTTTTGTATGCCAATAAATTTGGTCTTTCTTGGTTTGCATGAAAAGTTTTTTTTAATGTAAAAATATTTTTCTCCTTCTTTTTATAATATAGAAGTGTTCATTTGAAGTTTGAATTGTAGGCTTTGCATTGAATAAATATGTTCTAAGAAAATTTGAACTATGTGGACTTTAGGGGATGCCCCACCATTTGCTGTTACAAAGATTACTTCTCAAGTCTCCATTGTAGATTCTCTAAATGCAATTATTCTATTGCCTCCAAGCATGTTATGCATAACCCATGACAACCTAGACCTCATTGTCATATTTCATATTGTTATTCCATAATACAACTTTACAAACCTTTGCTTGAATAATTATTAATTTTAAAAATGTGTCTTTGTGAAGGTCACAAATTATTTTTAGTGTTTGGTGAAGCCAAGAATTATATTTGAGTTCATAACTTAGCTAACCCCTAATGACCCAAGGTGTGTTTACTTTCAAAATAGGCCAAAATTGCCAAGAACTTGAACAATTTGTTTGCTCATTTTTTCTTCATATTGATAGAATGTAACCATAGGATCTTGAAGTTTACATTGATAGTGAGCACCTTGAAAAAATTCAGATTAGTTGACCGCAAGGTTTAGGAGATATTTAAGTTTGAAGGTTTTTTTGGGTCCATGGAAATATATGGCACCACTTTTTGAATGAGCATATCTTTGTGAGGATATTTTGAAATGATACCCATTTTTGTGTTCAATGATGGATAAGAGAGTTGAGAATGTACACTAAAATTTCACAACATTTCAAGTATTTTTCAATTCATGGTGGAGCTTGCAATGCATCGTGGTCACTAAAATGAGAGCAATGTTTGTAAGGAAAAAAAACGGGACACTTGTCGTCTCCTTGAACTCCTTGGATCTTCCCTTTTTGAGGTGGATCTTCCCTTTTCAAGTTGGGCAAGAATCACATTGGTTGGCTGACTTTTTAGTCCATGCCCAAACCAAACCTAAATAAATGAGTTATAAACTACACAACACCACTTACCTTTGAAAATTTCCACAAGGTGGAGTTTAACCTAGAACTTGATGAAACTACCGCCATTGAATTCAAAATGCAATCTATTTTATTCTAAACAAAAAATTATTTATAAAAAAACTCTTTAAGAATGGGTAGCTCGAAAAGGAGGGGCAGAGACCAGAAAATGGCTGCTTGAGTCATTGGGGGGTTAATATAGTGTGTAAACAACTAAATAAGTGTTCATTGGACAAATGTCTGAGATGCATAATACCAAATCTTGGTAAATCTCAAGGGAACTGTTTTTTAATTGCTCCAAAGAGCTTTCGATTGGAGATTAATTCCACTTTTGTGGGGGTCAAACATTGAAAAGAAGAAAAAGAAGAACTCTGGCCTACTGAGGCCACGGATCATGCATGATGATTCTATTGGGTAGCCACAAAGACATACTAGGTAGCAAGTGCTACCCTCGGTGCCTTCTTTCGAAGGCAAACCCAATGATACTGCGTTCGAATCTAAAAGATCTTCTAGAAACGATGTAGTCAGCATCGGAATGACAGTGAGACTGCAAACCTTTTCAGTAGTATTGTATGATATTTGTGCAATAGCTAGGGGTCATCAACATGGAAAGGACTCCGTATTATATACTGTAAGTCACCTGCGGTACAGTACAGTAGTTCCATTTTAATTTCCTCCGGAAAAGTGAGTGGACTTGCAGTTTTTTTCCTTCCCACCCACCGTCACAATGGAAACACAATACATGGGTTTCTCTTTGTGTCAAATCTAACGACGCGACTCACGTCACCAATTCTGTGCTGAAGGAGAGGTTCAGTCTGCAAGCACACCAAAACTGAAGTTAGAGACGACACTGGAGCTCTGATCATCTTCTTCTTCTTCTTTACTTGGGCCTGCAAGGAAACCTGCTGTCATTTGTGATACAAAAACTGGAGTTAGAGACGACGACGACACTGGAGCTCCGTCGGATCGCCTTAATTCTTCTTCAGATAATAAGTGCGCTTTTTGCACAGTCAGGACCTCACTCAACCCTGGCTCCGATCACTCAACAAATGGTTTGACAGTATTCGTAACTTTCTGTAGATAAGACGAAGTTGTACCACGCCGGCTCTTCAACCAACTCACAGACATCTTGAGTGAATCCCGGAACACTGAAAGCAAGACATCACGAAGCTTCCTCCCGAGGAAAAGTTCGACCTTTGCACCGAATCTTCTTCCTACGATTTTCACGTAGAGCCTCTGTTGAAGCCATGAAAGAGTGGAGAAGCTCATAGTGGCTTCCTATTATAAGCTTAAGTGTAGTCAGTTGACCTCATGTGCCCCACCCCTCGACTAAATTCTGCAGACTTTGGAGCATCAAATAATTGGAAAAAATGCTTTGATCCTTCCAACCAGCACCGCATTGGCCACCAACTGATCGCGACAAGCAAAAGAACTGCATTTTTACTCAAGGTCAAAGGGCATCTGCAAAACCAGGCATGACTGATCGAGGGAGGGAGGGAGGGAGAGGAACGTACCTTTCATGTAGGTGGCAATCATTCATGCTTTACTTTGAATAGAACTCAAATTTGTCCTATCGAGAGTAAAATATGTAAAAATTGTGAAGAAGATCATAGTGTTGGAACACCTAGGAAGAGAGATTATAAAATAGGAGACAATGAACAAACCCTTTTAAATTATCGCAAGGATCACATGTAGTAAAAAAAATCATGCATGACAAAATAAAGCTACACCATAGTCTTTTTCAGGACATGAAAATAGGACAATAAATGTAAATTGGAAGCAAGGCTTGAACAATCGAGTAGAATAGATGGTACTTGGCTAAATAAATGAGGTCTTGCGGTTGAATCTCCAACACAACAAGGTTTGGAATGTGATTGTTTTTTGCTTTGTGATCATTTGTAAATTAATGTCTTTGGGATTTAATCCTTTAATGCCCAAAATTGGCCTATAGTTTTTCTATATACAATATGCTTGGACACTAAAGGGACTGAGACAAATGGTTATTTTGAACCGAGCTTCAATGACTGAGTTGGATGCTAATGGCAAGAATTAGTGCAAGTGGAGTAAATTAAGTTAATGCCAAGTCAATCCTTGGGGTGCGGCTAGCCATCCATTTGTGGGCAAAGTGAAGGGAGCCATTCATCTTAAGGCAAAGATTTTTTGACAAAGATGTGACAAAGAAGTCTAACAAAGATGTGAAAGCTTTCATTGTGATGATAGTCTTTGTGCTTGGGATGGGCAACTTTTATTGAGATGGGCCACATAGCAAGGTATATTGCATGTAGATTTTTTCGTAGGCCATTTTTGGCCTCCTTCGACATTAAAAAAGTTAATGTTAAACCCAAGATCAACAATCTCATAATTCAAATCAACTCCAAATGGGGTTGAAGTTTTTCTTTTTTGTGATCAATGGGATATCCATTGTTAACCCATGAATGATGTGGAGGACGTTTTCTGGCTGATGAATGATAAAAAAAATCTATCCATGTAGGAGAAAAGTGCAACTATTCATCTTCTAATTTTTGTGTGAAAAGGATAATTTGTCATTCAATGAGTGCTTTTTTCATTTTCTTAAGCCAACAATTCACCAGGTATGCAAATAGATGGATTTCCACAGTGACTGGCTCGTCTTTTTAGGGTTAATAAGACGTGGATTAAAATTCTATGGACTAAGATGCTTGGTTTGTTTTTCAGGTAGCTCAACGGAGGAATGTAGTACCACCTTATCCTCCGCATCATTCAAGAGAATTTGTCACATGTCATGACAAACAAAGACACATAAACTAATGTGAAATGTTGAGAAACTAGCCCGGGACTCACAACTGACCTAAATTCCAAGAGTTCCAAATCAGTAGGTCAGCACTTCACTTAGTCAGCACATTGATTCAGATGGTCAGCAAACATTGCATTGTCAGTAATAATAAGTTATGTAGTTCTAATGTGTGGTTTTCTCTTGGAAACCTCCCTGGAAGCAACACAACACACTGCAAGTACAGAAAAAAAATCTGCAGGGGGACTCCTACTCCTATCCACAACTGAATGCATTGGATTTGAGAGAATTAAAAAACTTAGCCATCATTGTTTGCATGGGACTCTTGTACCTGGCCTCCAACTTGTCTCCAACTTGTGATAAAACAGCTCAGCTGAAAATGAACACCCACAACAGTCAAAACAAGTAAGGTAGAACTGCGCATTAGCACTCAGATTTGCTACTTTGGAGAACCTATTTGCTAGCTCCCACATTTTTTAGAGATTGAAAAGTTTCAGAGAAGTCAATTGCAAAAAGAATGAAAACATTCCGATAAGAAGTGAATTTTATGTGATTTTTTTTTCAAAGCTGAAATGTTAAACTGTGTGAAAGCGTGGATTGATGTATCTGTTCCTCAAGATAGTGTGTTGCCATCATGATAAAGGGTTGAAAAGATTGTGGTAATAGATGGACCATTGATGCAGTTGGGAGGATCCTATAAGTGGCGGAATTGGGTGGATGGTGGTATTTGGCAGTTCTACCTTAATTCAAAACAGTCAAAACAATTGATTTGGTATAGAGTAAACAAGCCATTCACCACACACATCTAAGAACCATTGCCAATTACCGCACAATAACCCCATGATTCAATTACCAATTCAATTGTGATGGGAACAAAGTTTTGTATCACTGCCCGATGACCACACATCGTGTGGTGAATGGGTGTAAAGAATTTTTGACTAGATTTCAAGTGCATCGCCTTTAAATTGCAATAAAATTTGTTGGAAGAAATTTTTTTGCATTTTGTTTTTTGAATGAGAATCATAACATGACATTTAATAATCATGCCAAACATGCAAGTCTCTATATTTATGTGGAGAAGGAATTGAATTTTGTCTGTGTAGTGATTGGCAAGTTTACTAGAGTTGGAGGCACCTTTTTCTAAAACAAAAAAACATGTTTGTAAGTATTAGCAATTGTTAATCCCGAATTTTTGAAAAAATAAATCAATTTTTTTTGGATAAGATATGTAATCACTATGAATTTTCAAAAGTAGAACTTTCTTGGGTTACTGGAACTATCACATACATAACTAGGTCATAATACCCAAATCTAAAAAATGAATTGTCAACCAATTGGATTTAATGAATGATAGGTTTACCAAATCCATGGAAGCTATTGTGGGGAACTATGATGTTGGTGTTCTTTCATAGAAAAGTGGAGAACTATGATGTTGGTGTTCTTTCATAGAAAAGTGGGGAACTATGATATTGGTGTTCTTTCATAGAAAAACAAAATAAAAATTGAAGAGATGGACATCTTTTTATGTGAAATACATCATCCATTTGATTAAATTTTTTAAATTTATTTTAAAAGGGCCAAATATAAAACCATAGTGATGCCCTTTCTGGGCACAAGAGAGACTCAACAGCTGAAGATTTTTTTTAAATACAGGGATTTTTTTCAATTGGTGATGCTTGGTGGAGAGAAGAGGAAGGCTGTAACTACGTGGGGGCGTGTGATTGGAAGGAAGATTCTTACGCAACCGTTGCGAAAGTTTGTAGGAAATTCTATGGAGCTTCCGTGTGGCGCGTTGATCCATTCACCCAGCTCGGTCCCATTGTAAATATCCTGCTTTGGAATGTCCCGTTTCACACCTCAAATGCACCGACTGTCTCGGGATCAGGGTATCAGGCGGACAGATTCCCGCTTGTCGAGGCGGGTATATGGGCTGCGTGGAACCAAGGCCGGTACAATCGCGGCTTTTGTGATTGCTTCGTGATATCATTCGTGGATCCGGGTGTCATTCGTAATAATCGAAGCGGGTATAGGTCGAGGTGTATCCTGTGTATCTGAGGCGGGTATGTGGGACGAGCGTGTTTGTGATTGCTCGTGCTAGATTTCAGTGGTTTCAGTGGTTTTCTTTTTTAGGGTTTAGGGTTTAGGGTGGAAGAAATTACGCATTTTTTGACTTGCGGGGGAGTATGTACTGTTGTGAATTTTTTGAGTTGTTCTGAGTGCGATTTTGCGGGAATCCGTGGCTTCTTTGGAGAAGTCTTGGTTATGGAACATTGAAAGGAGGAGGGAGGTTGGTGATGGGATTTTGATGCCAGGTTTCACTACATTGTGTGCCCGAGCAAATTTGGAGGAAGTATTTTTATGAATATCGGGCTGCATTGGAGGAACATTGGAGCTTTTAGGGTTTGGAATTATACATTAGGGCTGGGACTTGAATTTGTGGGATAATGTGGCGGTGTCGATGATGATGATGAGGCGCGGCGTGCTCCTTCGGGGAGCACTGCGAGCGGCGTCTGTCTGGGATCGGTCGTTGCTTTGCACGTCCGTCGTGCGTCAGTCATGTCCTGCAGTCGAGGAATTGCCGGCTTCAGGTGCGTCTTTCTCGATTTCGCACAACATCTGACTGATTTTGGTTTCGAAATTGTGCTTTCAAATTTGTGTCTACAGCATCGCCTCTAGATCGAATTTACGATCGAGTCATTCAGAAAGATTAGTTTGCCGTACCATTACACCTGATAAACCCTAAATTTCATACTCACGGTGGAGACGACCTTCATTTATCATGTCATTGCCTGAGCAATATCACTTTGATGCTTCAACCAGTTGCAGACAACAAAATCTTGCTTGGAAATGGGGCACGGTCTTAGTATGGCCCCCGGCTTACAAATCATGGACGGGTAACTTAATAATATGTAATTAGCGAGACTACCAAAATCTGTATATCTAGGTTTGTATATCGGGGACCTCCATATTAGGATCGTGCCAAACAATGGGTGTTTGGAGGGGTTGAGAGAGAGAATGTAGCATCCATGTTCTTGATAGAACTAAAAGAACCCTTACAAACCTACTATAGAACCATGTCGAGAGAGGCACAACAATCATAAATGGTTGTTGGAGGGCATATGAAACTATTTGGGGCATGGTCCTAGTATTGGGGGTCCATGATATACATACCTGGGTTCTTTGTTTACTTGGCCTCTACAGGAAGACTCCCACACTATTTGAAACACTATGGGAGACTTTGTAGAATTTTCTTGGCATGGTAGGGCTTATAAAATGTAGTCAATTCCTAGCTCTAATTTTCTTTTGTTGTAACTCTATTTTGTTGCAAGTTGGAGATTCAATGGAGGCCCAAGTGAAGCTCACTTGGGTTGATTTTTTAGTAATTATTGCCACCCTTGAGAGCACCTTACACTTTTTAGAAGAGAGAGACATTTCACTCTGACTAAGACTATGTCTCATTGTCCATCTCTTCTTACTCCTTGATTGTATTTCCTTTTTCCAAATTTGCTCTCATCAATTTCTACTATTTTGTTCATTTCTTGTTGGTGTAGAGTTTTGTTGTAAATATCCCTACAGAAATTGCACCAATCCACCAAAGTATTCTTGTTTGTACAAGAATCTAATGATGTAGATGCTTGAGAGAAGCTTCTACTCCAACTATACATGATAGTGAGCATTTTTTGGAAAGAGAGGTGAGAAGATGAGAAGGTGTCTTTTCTTAGAGATAGAGTAGCTTACACCTTGTTTGTGCATCTCCACCTATATCCATTACTCTTTCTTGCCTCCAATTCCTCTCTTCTCATCCTCCTCTTACATCTCTCACAATTTTTTTTTGGAGGGATAAGGCCTTTCTCTTCTAAAAAGTGTAAGGTGCTCTTTGGGGTGGCACTAATTGCTGAAAAATCAGCCCAAGTGAGCTTCACTTAAGCCTCCATTGAATTTACAACTTGTAGCAAAATAGAGCTGCATCAAAAGAGAATTTAAGCTGGGAATTGGCTCCATTTTATAAGCCTATTCGTGCCAAGAAAATTCTACAAGTGTCCCTCAATGTTCCAAGAACACTATGGGAGACTTCCTGTAGAGGCCGGGTAGAGATCAGGTGAACAGAGAACCCGGGTTTGTATATCGAGGACCCCATTCTAGGTCTAGGACCGTGCTGAAAATGGTTGAAGCAGGTAGAGTCGTTCTGTTTGGGAACGATTGCAAAATTAGGGTTTTCATTTGAGTTACTAGCGAAGTACTGATGTTGTCTCAATTATACTATCTTACATCTTGTCCAAGCACTTTATCTCACACAGCTTGTATAAGTCTTTGTACCCTAACAAATGTTTTGGAAAGAATAACCATTTTTCATTTAGTTTCTCCGTGTCATTTAAAAGCACTCTTTTACTAAATAATTATCTTAGCATTAAAATTTGGGATTGTGGTATGGCATCTAAAATCTATAATTAACCTTCCTATACAGATTCTTCCTTATACATCGACCGTTTATTGAAGTATGCTTAGAAACGTCATCAAGAAGATGATATATTAGTACTCGGAGGTCTTTTTTAGCGAGTGGTGATCTTACTTGGCAATTAACTTAATGCATCGTCACCACCTTAAACCATACATGGTACACTTGTTATCACTAGTTCTCTGTGCAGTTTTTCCAGAACTAAATTCCATTTACTTATGAACGTTGTGTACTGTGCTTTCCTACCGGGATGCAGTTCACTTTGTCGCGTAAATTGTTATGAAATTTTTCAATGAAAAGTTTCCATTAGTAGATTTTCCAAGTTTTTTCAAAGGGTGAAGAGACTTCTGGCACGCGACTGTGTATTCCACGTGGGGTTTGGTCATCTCTTTGCTCTGGAGCTGCGAGCTGATAATAAATGAATGCCACAGGGAAATTCCTTCTGAGATTGCGCGGATGAACTTTTTGTTTGTTTGACAGAAGCTGGTCACTGGGAAGATCTTCACGTGGCATCGACTGACCTGAATCGGCAAAGAAGCGACAAGCACGGTAGTTTGAATAGACCAAATCGTTATGGAAAAGAAGGGCGTGGCAGTGTGCCGACGAGACCCGCGACTGAGCTTATCCAAGACCCCAGGATAATGAAGCTCTTCAATTTTGCCAAGCAACGAGATTTTGCAGAGCTCAAGGCAGCCCACCAGCGGCTGCTCAATGAAGGAGCTGATGTGGTGGAAAGGCCCTTAGATGTGTACTTTTATTCGCGTCTTATGACCCAATGCGTAAAGCAAGCGGGAAATGAGACGGCCCTGCCTGTCTTTGAGCTTATGGAAGAAGCTGGAGTTACTCCCAATGTGGTGCCTTACACTATTGTCATTCGAGCGCTCATGGAGATTGCGGTAAGTGTTTGGACTTTATGCGTCTAAAGTAATCGTTTCTTGAGATCATGCAGTCGACAGGAAATATGCCATGCTCGTAAAGGGTACATACTATTGTCCAGTTGTAATACCTTTTCGTCTATTGGCTCTACCGCAAGATGAGAGACTAAGCAGTGGTTCTAAAATGCTAAATGTCGTGGTGCTCAATTAAAACGAGACATTTGTTCCTTGTAATATTAGCATTTGGGGGAAATCACTCCAAGGAATAAATTTCTTATGTCTAGTGGAATTGTGATATGTGGTTATAGAAACATTGTCATTCAAAGATTGCCGAATAGGGTTTTGAAGTTTTCAATCAATGAAGTTGTACCGAGGAATATGTTGAACACTGTACTGAGGATTATATGGAAGGAGGCATATGAATACTATGCATATCTATTTTGGGGTAGGCACTTGCGATTTGTTCTGATTCTTCATTAGAACCTGTGAGCCTGTTTACGCAGCTATCCACCGTAATAAATGTTGCGCTGTGTGTAACTATTGTAGGATGATGAAAAGTTTCACCATTCTGGACAACAAGGGTTGCAGGAGGTTGCCAAGAGTGAGGCCATGGCATCCAAGGCCGTGGAGCTTCTCTGTGAGATGCGAAGCAGGGGAATTCGGCCCAATGAACTCACCTACAAGCCAATTATGGCTTGGCTTCCAGCAAGGGGGCGTGACGCTCAATTTCAAGAACTTAAGCAGTTAATGGCCGAAGATGGAGTTGCGTTTAATGGAGTATTTAAGTTTTATGAGATTCGCTTGGCGTTAAAAGTTGGTGATTTAAATAATGCCGAGAGACTTTATATCGAAGCCAAGAAAGAAAACAATAACATCGCTCCTTCTTTGGATGGTGAGACTTCTGACAACTCAAAAAGAACTCAACCACTTTCATTCATTCTTGCAACTGTTTCATTTAATTTAAATGGAAAACCTTCATTGTGATATTCTGGTTTGAGAAACATGATTACTGATGGGACAGGAATGATGCGATTGCTTTGGGGAACATGGTTGACATATTGAGGCAGCCCATTTTTTGGGTGTATTTTCGCAAGAGGACAGAGTGGATGAGCTCATAGACCTGCTCCCCAAAGTGTTGCCCGTAATGAACTCTGATAAAGGCACCGCAGCTGCATTCCAATGCATTGGAAAGCATGGTAGACATGAAGCTGCCCTCAGCTTTCTCACTCTTTTGAAGAAATCAGGTAAACAATCTCAGAAACTTTTCATAAATTCTTTGTTTTCCTTCATTGCTTTCGTTCTGATCGATTTCAATTTTTTCGTCTAGATTTCACTTGATTGGATGATAAAGTTTCTTTTGTCACTCATAGTTCTGAGATCTAGTAGGTTATATTGTGGCTTGAACTCTTACGACTACACACTGCTAGGACAACTCAGTTTAAGGGTGTATGCATGGATGGTGTCTTGGTGCTGAGAGTTGTCTCTGACTGGAATTTTCAGGAGGAAGTAGAGAACAGTTGAATTGCGCACTTGTAGGTTATATCTTGGGATCTGCAAAATCCAACTCGGTAAACTCTTTTTCTGCTTGATCCTGATTAATGCCTTTCCTGCAGTTTTACTAATACATCAAAATATTTACTACGACTTCAGGAAAACTAGATTGATAGTGCAGGAAATTTACGTAAATTGTATAATCCGGTAACTTCTGATATCGCTTTCTTCGAATCTTCTCCCCCTAAATGCGGTCTTCCAGACTGATTTTGGTGTATTTGTATATATCATACAACCTTACTTTGCTCTTTCTTACAGGTGGAGGAGACATTAAGGGCTTGGAGGCAGGTTGAAGAGCGGTGTCAAATAGAAGCACCTCCCGAAGCTTTCAACATCCTTATTGATTCTTGCTGTAAGCATGGACATGTAAGTTATTAGTGACCTTATGTGGGTTATGTTTTGGTTTCAAACAACAAAATTGCTCCATGTGATATTGATCGTTTTCGAGAGCCTGTTTTGGTATTGCACAACTAATCAGCTAAGGCTGGTCTAGAAAGAAGTGAAGATGACTGATGTTGACGGAGTTCAGTTTTCGATACGTGATTCATCCGTGTGATTGCTTTGCGCGTCTCCTTTTCTGATCTCACCGATGTTGCGATTTTCTCTCTTGTGACAGGTATCGTGGGGTTTAGATCTTTTGGATGAGATGCAGCAGAGAGGGACGAAGTTGTCCCCTTACGCATTTAATCCTTTCATACGTGACTTTGCACGTTGGGGTATGCACGAAGAGGTACTTCTGCACTGCAAGAGTAATGGCATCCTTTTTTTGAGTAGTACTTGGATACTTGCTTGTAGAACTTGGGAGCAGCAGGTACTTTATTCTTTTGAGGAATTTGCAGGCTTAAGTTTGTCATGTGTGATGATGCAATCAGGCATTTGAGATGATGGAAGCTATGATCAGGCTTGGCGTGCAGCCATCAGTAGTGACGTACAGCACATTAATCAACTGCTGTGTCAAGCTCGGGGATGTAAGTTGCAGATGATGGAATCAGCTATGCACGTTAGCGAGTGTTTCAGTATTCGCCTTAATTTTCAAGCTGCCTTTTTGCAGTAAAAAAATGTGGGTTCTTGAACGATTCTAGTTCGTATCGCAAGTCGACCTACATAATTTGATTACTAAGGACATTGCTAGTTGAGGTTTATGTCTAAAACGGCGCTCAACTATTTGCTTACTAGTAGATTAGTCTTTTATTATCCAGGAGAATCTCTGGATCATTTGTTTGATGATAAGTCTTAGATTTTTTTGGCTTTGGATGCCTTATATTATTATCAACAAGTGATCAAAAGTTAGCTCAGTCTATTCTTGCCGTGGCACTGTGGCACATATAGATGGAGAGAGCATACGATTTACTTGCGGACATGCAGCGTGTTGGGGTACAGCCAAATGCCCATTGTTATAACCCTCTTATTATGGGTTTCGGGAGCCAGGTAATGCTCACACTATACTGAATGCTCAATAAGTGTCCATGCTCATTTGGCCGATAAACCAAGCAATGACACTCAGTATGATTATCCGGAGGATTTAGCCAAGGGAGATGAGTGCAGGAGGTCCTAGTATTTCACTTTTCAGCAAGTGCACACAGTTTTTAGCATTTTGCTTTTGCTTGGATCTTCGTGTAATAGTAAGAACTGCAACATTGTTATGGACTTTACAAATTCTACTCTACATTTTAGCGTTGCATTATGTCTGTTTTTTGCACTGATATCTTGGAACCCTTAAATTTTATAGGAATTAGGGTTATATTATGTACTCATGTTTCTTTGATTTTCAAAAAGATAAATTGAATAAAATAATCTGGGCAGAGATTGCAGTGAAGCGTTTCAGGGGTTCCTCTTGTAATGCCAACGCATCGAGATATCGAGGGGTCTCTATATATTGTCTACCTTGAATCATCCATACAAATTCGTAGACGCTAACTTGGAGGGGTGGAACAGGAAAGGTTAGATCGAGCTATGGTGGTTTTGAAGGAAATGGTGGCTGCTGGAGTTCAGCCTGATACTTACACATATTCAATGCTAATTTTTGCCTGCTCTATGGTGCGGAATGAGAAAAAGGCTGTTGAGGTATAAACCCTAACCTAAAGCTCTCAGAGCTTGGAATTGACATTCGCAGAATAACTGTGAGGTCCTCAAAGTTCGCTGTTGCAAGTCTTATGAATGGTTCTTGACAGCCATCTGAAATATCAAGTGTTATGTAGTCTCATATGTGGTTTTAATAATCTTTATCTCCAACTTTGTGGAAGTAGAATTACCTCAAGACATGGAATCGGGGGTCTTGAGTTGCTCGCGTGTTTTCTGACGGTCGACCCTACCGTAATTTACATCCTGACTTCTTACTGTATAACACATTGTGTCGGGGCTTGCAGTTATTTGATGTAATGCGTCAGCGTGGGGTGCCCCCTAATGCAGCGATATATTCTTCTATGGCCTCTGTGTTTGCAAGATGCGGAAATCTCGAACGTAGTATTGAGGTAAACGTGGTGAACGAGGTTTTCCTCTGAAACTGCTGATACATGAAGGACCTCTCCTTGTGGAGCGCATGTATGAGCTGAAAGTCGGTATACAGAGTGTTACTTCGCATGGGTTGCTTTATTCAAAGAGGCGTTTGATTTAGATCCTCTCAATCTACACAACTTGTAATTTTAAGTTCTTCGGCTAAAAGTTTTTATCGACCTCGTTTCAAGCAGGCTGTATTTACTAAGCAAGTGTAAGTGCATCTTTGGTGTTTTCCTTCCTGGATATACCAAGATATGAATTACACTTCAGAGATTCCTCGATTGTAAAATTATTAGATATGCATTTTTACAAGATCCAATTTTCTGTCGTTAATGTGTTTTGACATTTGAAATTCTATGTTATCTTGCAGATGGTCAAGGAAATAGAGAGAAGGGGTGAAGTAGTAGGCACCGAGGCAAAGAGTGCTGTATTGGCTGGTTTAGCTTTGGCTGGTCGTCTTGAGGAAGCTCTTGCCTTGTACGGAGCTCTTAGGAGAGAAGGTGCTTTTCCAGAGGCTTATGCAGCTGGAATCTTACTGGTAGGTGGTTCGTATCATCTTTGTGTCAGGGTCAGTGTACTTGTTCCTGAGTGGGAGGACAATCGTTACTGTCAGTTGGAGCGATTTGGATACTTTCTTCAGTAATTTGTTGTTGTGATATAAGAATTGCACATATTAACCTTGTTTGAATTTTCTTGTTCCTGAATAAGAGCTCACTTGTAATCTTCACTTCTCGGATTTGGAACTACAGGTTGCTGTTGGAAAAGCCGGGGATCTGAATCGCATGTTCAACATCTTTGAGGATTGCCGCAAGGAGAATCAATGGACGAAATTGACCTACCAACAACGTGCCGAATTCCTGAATGTTCGGTGCCTCAATGTGGTGCTGGGCTGTATACGGCATAATCAGCTGGGGTGAGTTGACACAGTAGGTGTATAGGTGGTACTATTTCAATCCCCAAGTGCGCAAACGAAAAATTGACGTCCACTTTTGTAGCTTTAGTGATATGTCCTATTAGTGAGGGATGAAATTTGTGTCACGCAGAAAATTAGTGTCGCCACAAAATTTTGTTTTTGTGGAAATTGGTACAATGGAAGATTTCAACCTGCACTAATTCAAAACAGTGCGACTTCAAAACAGTGTGACTTCAAAACAGTGTGACTGGTGAATTAGCGTCACACTCACTATTAGGACAGATCAGTTTAGTAGTTAGTCAGGGTAACTTCCAAAACCTATTTCTAACTTTTAATAATGTAGGACATAATTTATTCTTTTTATTCTATTGATACGTTTTGTCGCCTTCCCTTTTGCTTCATAAGTGATGTATTTCAACTCCTGTATCCAACTTGGTGGGGTTGGGGATTGAAACAACGTCTTATGTCCGGTGCATCTATTCGTTGACTTCATGATCTTGCTTTCTTAATTCTTATTAACAGGATTCACATTTTTTTCTCTGCAGACGAGCTCTTGAATTTCTTCGCAAAGTGAAAGATGAAAATGTTGCAGACGTGGGAGTTCTCTTTGACAAGGTGCGATCCTGATTTTCTTTCACAAATTAATAGGGTGATCTTTGCATGCCATGCCATGGCTTCCACGATTGCCAATCTTACGTCACGTTTTGGAATTGTTGTCAGATTTTCATTCACATCTCAAATGGAGGAAAAGATGAAAACGAAATGTGCTGGTTGGACGTGGATGATGGCTTTACCGTTGTTGCGGCCATGCGCGAACTGGGCTTACGGCCTTCACGCATCGCCTTAGAAGCTCTTCTTGATGGCTGTGCTTCCATGAATGACTCCGAGCAAGCGCAAAGAGTTGTTTCCGAGATGGAGAAGGAAGGCTTAGCACTGAATGTCTTCTCGAAAATCAGGTGCCTGATTTCTTGAGCCTCTGATCGCACTCAAATAGTGATTAATTCCTTAGTGCTGAGATGGCCCACACTGATGACTTCCTTACCTTTAGGAGTTGAAATAAATTATGTCGGAAGCTTCAAGGAAAGTAGAAAAGTATACTCACAGAAAGCAGGAATTATGTCGTACGGTTTGAAAGGTAAAAACATGTTTTTGTAAGTCACTATTATTAGCTATATTCTTCAAAGTGAACTTTCTACTTGTAATCATATACGAAGAGGTCAGAAGTTTTCTATTTATTTTTCTATATTATATTTACTCTCCTTCTTTGTAGAAGTGATTATGCTAGTAACCTAAATCTCATGTGAGACGTCATTTTCTATCCATGAGTTCTCGCAGGGAGATCTAATATTTTTTCTGATTTCGGGCACCTCTTTTGTACAGATTATTTCGAGCATATGTAGCAGCAGAAGATGAAGAGAGAGCAGTGGAGCTTCTCCAACAGATTGACCCCTACGATTGGCAAGACGCTCACGTGCAGTTCATCTTACACCGGACTTTGCAGCCCCATTTTATGGCAGCGCAAGACTCTCCCGAGGCTGCACAGGCTCCCGAGACTCTTCCCCTGGTTCGGCTCAAGTTGGAAGAGTTGATAGAGCGTTATCCTTATCGACAGTGCATGGATGATTAGTGTCGGAGGGGTGTCATATTTGCTACATTTTCCAGTAGCTGAATCTGACTTACACCTCTGGGGAAACAGTCCGTAGTTTCCAGTTCATGCTCCAGAGCTTCAGAGCGTGATCATTCGTATTAATTGCCTTAAATGAGACATGGTCTGGTGCTCTTATAGGGCTGACCAGCTGAGATATGAATGAATGGAGATAAGTAATCCTGTCTTGTCCGGCCTGCAAGAAGATGTTCAATGTCTTTGAAAGAAATTTTCTTGAAAATATGTTTCAAAGAGGTCTAAAAGCGATCAGTCCTGTGGGTATGAGTTTTGATCTTGTGACAATAATAAGAGTGTAAAATTTGACTCATGTAAGTACAAATGTTCTTACATATATTCCTCTCAAAATGTGTTAGTTCTCACAAAGGGGGGAAGAAAACTTTCTAGGGGTGAGCAAGGGTTTAACATCAGAAGACCAATCGGCATTTTGAAGGCAAACTTGAGTTTTTCACATAATTCTTAGTTTTTGTGTGTTTTTAAATTTAACCCCTAAGTGCTTTGATGTCTAGTTTCTAGATGATGAATAGATTGAGACTCTTGGTTCTTTCTCATTCTCTTGTGGAGATGCTTTATCTAATGGTTGGATTTGGTGTTACTAGAGTACATATTTTTCTAAAATTTCAAATGTGGAAGAATGTCAAGTGGTTGACCAAGTTAAAATTGCATTGATTTTAGTTCAAAATTGGATTTGAAAAATGAAAACATAAATTTCATTCAAAATTGCTTGTAATTGAATGTAGAAGGAATTATGAAATTTTGAATGATATTTTGAATGATATTTTGAATGATATTTTGAATGATATTTTGCTTGTAATTGAATGTAGAAGGAATTATGAAATTTAAAAAAAAAAAAAAAAAATGGCCATATTCGGTAAAATGAGACAAAATGGTCATTTTGAGACTTCAACCCTAAAAGAATTATAGTGATTTTATCCTCGAGTTGAAGATAAAATGAGAATGCAACACTTTGAAGATACATCACAAAGTTTGTATCAAAGTGTTGCATTCTCAAGATACATCACAATGAGAATGCAATTGAAGATACATCACAAAGTTTAGACCCTACAATTTGTCAACAATTATCATGTGGTTGTCATTGTTTCATAGGTTTGTACGTTAATTACAATTTATCGCATCATTATGATGCATTACTTTGCATCGTTACAATGTAGTTGCAAATAATGCATTGTAACAATGCGATAATGATGTGAAGTAATGCATTATAATGATGCAATAAATTGTAATTAACATGCAAACTTATGAAACAATGATAACCACATGATAATTGTTGACAAACCGTAAGGTTTAAACTTTGTGATGTAGCTTCTTTATAGATCAAAGTATGCCACTTTTTCTATCAAATTTCCCTTAGTATGAGTTGAAAGAATTACATATTACCCCCTCATGTTGTTTATGACTATTAATATTATTATTATTATTATTTTATTTTGTACTATTTTGATCATTTATATAAAGATGATTATTGCTATAATTATTACAAAGAAATCTCTCAAAAAGAATGTTACAAAATTCATTTTGATGTTTTTAATTATGAAAAATGAAAAATATTAGATACATAGCATACATGAAGGTGTGCTTTGACACTTGAGTGTCAAAATTGAATTTCCACTTCAATTCTTAGGGGCCCATGTCACTTCAAACCATTCATAATATGACATGTGACACTTTCTTACAAAAAAGATTAAATTTTTGTCAAATGTAATCTTTGTGTAGGATATTACTACATGTAAGAGATATCAAGTTTTTGAAATGCGTGTTTTCACCACTAAAGGTCCAAGGCCATTTTTCTGTAACCAAAACTGCCCCTATTGCTATGTTCATTGAAATTTTCAACAAAATGTTGATTTTCTGAAAATCTAACTCCAAGATCTTATAATAGACTTGAGAAGAAGTGTCAAAAATTTCATGACATTTGACCGTATGGATTGAAAGATAATAGCATTTGAAGGGGAAGTCTTTTGTTTTGTTTTTTACTCACTATACCCGACAATTTTAGATGTTTTTTTTACCATTAATTGTGGAAAATTTTTGCACTACAAATTTTGAATTTAAAAATCTATCATACTCAACATAATGTTATTTATGTCTTCAAAAATTTCCAAGTCAAAAAAAGATGTGGAATATATCCAAAAAAATCTTGCAATGCAACAATGTCCAAAAGTTTACAATGCTCAACATAATTTTGCAAGTACATTTTCCACCACATAGTTTTGAAACTTGGAAATCCAAATAGTAGATTGAAAGACATACTAATGCTTTGCAATTTCTAAATTCTTTTTTGGAAAAAAAACAAATCCTCTACTTCCTATTGAATTTAAAAAGACTGTGAATAATACATAGACAAAGGCTTTGATAAACCTTTAGAAAATGGATTCACTTGGGTTCTTGGCTTGATCCTAACCTATTCCCTCCATTGGGAACTCTAAGCTTAACCCCCTTCATCCACCTTCCTTGAGGGCATCTGCATGTTGGCTACACTAAGAAGGGGTTCCAATAGAGGTATGTCGTATGATATAGTTTTGTTGTTTGAATATTAAACTATACAGAATCAGTTAGATTTAAATCCATTGAGAACTATTTCACACTTCAAAAACATTTTAAACTTGTTTAGAATTTTGAATAAAGTGGCAAAGCTCTTTATATACATATGAGGTGGTAGGAGGTAGAACAACTTGTATGGGATATGTAAATTAGAATTAGTAGAAGCTCAACCACTCATAATTAAATCAAAATTGAAGTAGAAATTGTGTTTGAAGTAGAATTTCAAACCTCATTTAGGCACAATAGAATAACTTTTCACAAAAACTTTGAAATAAAAAAAGTTGAAAAATCAAGATAACATTTATCTCTAAAAATCTACTTGAGATTTGAAGCCTCCAATCAAAAGTTATGGACAAATTTTAAAAAAGGGTTGGAAGGGAATTTTTTTTGACATTTTCAAACATCAAGTCTGAATTTTGTCTATAACTTTCAATTGAAGGATCTAAATCTCAAATGGATTTTTGGAGATGAAATTTATATTGATTTTCCAAATTTTCTTAGTTCAAAGTTTTTATAAAAGTTATTCTACCAAACACAATTCCTACATTTTAACAATGAGCAGTCAAGTTTTCATCTTGAAATGATCCCATACCCTTTGAAGATTCATGGTGGACAATGGATTTCATTATAAAAACAACCTCTTTACCTCACCAAATACCAATGAAGCAAATGCTTCACTTAAAGTTTTAACAATTTTGGTTTTGATTTTCAAATTTTTCATGTTGAAGAATTCAATTGAAAATCTAAAAACATAAAATTCAATAGAAAAACATTTAATGATCCCTCTTTAAAAAATTGTTAAGTAGACATAGGGGATAGATTGAAGTAATTGGAGAACAATTTAGAGCTCTAAGGTGAAACTGAAACACAATGATTTTAACAATGAGATTATTCTAGCTACTAAACATATTTATATCTAATAATTTTTTTTTTGAGAAAATTGTAAGAAGTGCATTCAAAAATGAATTCTATAAGTTATATTTTCAAAAATTGTTTAGATTGCTTGGAAAATATCATTGTCTATAAGGTTCACATTCCTAGTCACTTTAAATATTAGAATGAATCAAAGCTTCATATGCAGAGGAATATACAATATTTGAGAAAAAAATTATTAACTAAAAAAGTGCATCTTTGTTTTGTTTTGGGGGGCTAACTCTAAACCCTAAATCCATAGTCTTTTTTACTTCATGTGATTGCATTTAACAAAGATAGATATTGCTTTGTCCTCTTTGATCAAGTTTATTTTTATAGATTGGTTAGATCCCCTATAAAATATTGATGCCAAAAAATTTGATTAACTATGCTATTATTTAATTGTTTGTGTATGATGTAACTTTGATGGATTAAAGATTTTTTTTCCATCAAGTTTCTCAATCTATTTGCCCCTCCCACCCTCCTGTCCTTATTTATTCCGTTATTATTTTTTAATATACCATTTAGTATAGCCTTGGGACCATTTGGGTAGAAATTAATAAAGATATGTTTATTAAGCCACCCATGATGATCCAAGACTTGGACAGTTATATTTGAATTAGTGGTCATAATTTACTCACATTACATGTGATTGGATTTTGTGGTGATCACATTGTTGTGGGCCTGATACAAAGTGATTTGATTGGTTGTCAAATTAAACATATATAGGTCATTATACGTGGTTGGATTTTGTGGTGATCACGTTGCTATAAACTTGACACAAATTGATTTGATTTGACTCAATTCTCTCTTCTCATTGGTTGTCAAACTAAATGTGTATGGATCATCACACATTCCATGACAATGGATGGTGGCTATTTATTTGAAAGTTATAGGCTTTATTTGATCATAGGTAATAGAGGGTTGATTGGACCTATTTTGGAGGTCCTCTAAAAGATTTGGAGAAGATTTGAATTTGACTTGACCTATTCTAATTATTTGGCACCTTAGACTTCTCCTATAGGGCCTAAAAATAATATTCTTTAGAGGCCAAGGCAATTCTGTGTGTTCTCCAAAGCAAAGAAATAATATAAATAGATGGGCCTACTCAGTGTAAATTCATTGGCTCACAAGGGAGTAGCTGGAAGGGACTTAAGGTGTTTGAGAAATGGCATCTTCACAGGTCTTTTGTGCTTCACATTTTACTATAGTATTGAGCATTTTTCTTGTGAAAGGTTTAAAGCTGTCTGGTTATTTGGCTATTGTGATTGTGATAACAAGCTACTATGAGCTTAAGACACATAACATGTGCATTCTGACCAACTATGTGTTTGTTGAATTGTATGAGTGCAAGTGAGGTTCATAGCTTCTTTGGTACTAAATTTCTAGTACAACTTTCTCCAAGATTATGCTATATTTTATTAGGGGTTCTAATTCTATATTCATGGCTATTAAGTATGATGATTTCAAACTATAGTGACTTGACATTTTTTTGCTTGGAATTATACCAAGTTTAAATCATGATTTGACCTTTACTACTTTTGAAAATACTTCTTTACTAACTATTAGTAAGAAGACTTGATGATTTGATGGAAAGAGGGTTTGATGGCATGATTAGATGGGCTTCCTTCTTGCCCTATATGATTTGTGACTTATATATTTTTTTAAGTTTATGATTTGTTTAAAGACTTTTAGGAAGAGCCCTATGTAGGAATGTCTTTCCCACCCACCTCAGTTACCTAAACCCCAAACTCCATTTGAAGATTAAATTCCATTATAGTTCCACTTATAGGAATTGTACATTTTTCCCATGATGTGTCAAATTAGTACTACCACCTACCCCAATCATTGATCTACATCAAACTTTGAATTTGAATATTCTAAATAAAAGGCCAACTAGTAGGTGGGGAGAGAATAGTAGAATTTGAAAAATTTTAAATTTGACAATGCATTAAAGAATATTTCACATGTCACTAGAAAAGGCAGTTGCCAAAAATTGAGCTTCCCCTATTAATATCTCAAATACATAGGCAAAACGTTAGCTTCCATTTGATTTAATGAAAAATTGTACACATACCACAACATTTGCTTTAAACGAGAGGTGGAAATGTCAATGCCTTTAAATCAAAGAGATACTTTGCCCCTACACCTTTAATTTCCTGAAAATTTCAAATTCAATGACTTTTTCTGATGTTCCATTCCTGCCACTAGTGCATTGTCTCTCTCCAATGTGCACACATTTTGTTTCTCTTGTTCACTAGTTTTTCCTACTTTGTCACCTCCTACGCTCATTGCTATGGCGTGGCCTTTGAATTTATGCATTGCATTTTGTTTTCATGTTTTTGGAATTGGTAGCACCTAGGCAGCTTTGTTGCTCTTAGATTCTTGTAAGTTCTAGCTTTTTAGTTCTCCTTCCCCTATCTCATTGTTTTCCTCACTAATTGTAATTTTTTTTACTCTATCTAAGTAGTGGTATACAATGGTACATGACTGTACTAGATGTTCATTGTTTAGAACACATTGTCTTCGATATTCAACATTCCACTTGAACATTAGTTCTGTATACAGTTGTGTATTACTGTTGTTAGTTGTTTTTCCTAGATATGATATTAGGTGCCAATTTGAACGCTATAAGTACCCGTTTTCTAATCATAGTGAGGACTAACATAGATATACTTTATGATTATTCTCGAGTTGAAAATAATCTACAATTGTATATAATATCCTATTTATCTTTGAGCCAAAGATAAAGCTTATTCAATTATTGTAATAATGAATACCAATATAGAATTAGAGATTCATAGAGGTAATATTATTTATACTTATGGTGTATATTTTTATCTTTGATTCAAAGATAAATTTGTCTCTTACATGATCTAAAGTGGCAAGGAATTGTGCCATACCTTAATTTTATTATATCATAAATCACTACAAAGCTTTTACATAGATGTCTATACATAGACAAAGATGTCTTCACTTATCTTTGAGTCGAAGATAAGTATAGTTAAGGAATTAGAGTATCCATTGTATCAATTGATTGATGAATACAATCATAAAGTACTTGTACAAAATATTTATAATTATTTATCTTTGGTTTGAAGATAGACTCTAGAATAGCTATGTTTATCATTAGCATAGTCGCAGGTTTATATTAATTGATGTGTATCTTTACATTAATTGATGTGAATTTTTCTATACATTCTCATAGTGTACTTCTCTCATTTATCTTCAACCCACAGATATTGCTAACTAACATAATTGGGTTTGACATGGTACTTAGTGTCAAAATACATCATTTTGATACAAGTGATGGATAATGTCTGTCTATTTTTAATTCCTCTTCAACTCATAGAAGAAGAGATTGTCAACATGAATTTTGAAAATTATAAAGTGTTTTCTAAATTTATCTAAAACTTTGAATCTATACAATGACTTCTATAATGTAATATGTCTTGCACTATGTAGCTTCAATATCTTTGACTCAAAAATAAAACTAATAGTGTTAATTTAATAGAATTGCATATGATAAATAGATAATTTAGGGTGATTAATTTTTTATCTATTTTTTATAATTCAATAAAATGATAAACCAATTTTTTGATAGAATTCTTGGCATGTCTAATGTATTTATTCCAAGTACATGGATAAATTTACATATTAGTTAAATCCTAAACAATATTATCTTCAAGTCGATAATACTCTACTAATGAATTCTTTGACGTGCAGAATTGCACCATACTTTGTTCAAGGATGGTTTTTTCTTCAGCAAACTAGTGTTGTTTTATATAGAGAATGGATTCTGCTAATTCAAATGAATTTGCAGTTCTGGTGCCAATTTTACTACCGGGTGTTGCACCGTGTGAGAGAATCCTTTATGTATCTTGGTATACCAAGTGCATCACCCTAACTAATGAAGCAGAGGTAGAGGTGGCAAAAGGAATTTGCCACAACGTGGATGCAGATCTTGTCATTGACATGGATGGAAAGCCACTTGGTAAGGACTAGGTCGCAATTCATATTGCATAATCTCTTTGCAAGGCTGAAGTTCCATCAGTGTGAATGTAGTCAATGCACTCTTGATACATTTTGAGGGTCTACTTTAATGGTGCCAACTTATATGATCACAAACAAATGCATATCTTCAATACTACAATCAATAGATCCATGCAACATATTCAAGCTTGAGTTCATTTCTATGAGAGTTCACAAGAGAAAAAGGAGCCTATTAACCCATTGAAGAAAGAAATCCTCTTCATTCCACAATCAATTATTGAGGTGTCTTACTAGCATGAATTGTTGCAGCTAGGATTGTCTACAATCATTTCCACATGGATAGATTCAAGCCATTCAATCTCGGGGGGTCACTTAGAATGTCATCAAAAACCATGCGTGAACAAAACTTTGGACCTCCTATATACTTTTTGAATTTTAAATAAATTTAAATGAAAAAAATATGAATAGATTTTTCTACTTTGAAAGTTTATGCTTTGAATTATTGATATTTTTATTTGTTAATAATAATTAGTTACAAATTTTTGAAGTAAAAAGATACATTGTAGAACTGGAAAATAACTTTCACACCCCTATATTATATAAGAAAAGATTGTCTAAAAAATGAACAAAAAATTCTTTAAAACAACTCTCTATTGAAAGTTTATTTTGAGTTGAATATTGAAACAATGGTCATCAAAATGTGCTCTCTAAAAATATTTGAGTTAAAAGAACATGCCATTTTAGTGCATTCTTAACCTTTTTTAGAAATCATTCCATATTTTATTTGAGTTTGAAATTTTGGGAATAGAATCTTAGTCATTAGTAAACAATAGTCATTAGTAAACAATACTCAAAATTTGAAGTTAAAATTATAGTTTATTAGAAACTACTTGTTTGCATGTGGTTTGTTGTAGTAGAATTAAGTGTACCCCCCGAGCATTTAATCTTTAATACATGTTGATGGTAGAGTATATTGTCAAAAATTAAGTTTGCTTGATGTGCACAAGCAGTTCCATCTTCATTTCAATAGAAGGGATATAATCACCTTGGAATCTTATGAAGTTTATCCCACTATTTGGTGTGCCATCCATGGAGTATTAAAGAGTATCTATTATAGGTACAGGAAGATGGCAAAGGATCTTATGAAATCGGAGCATCATGGTAACCTTACAAGTAAGAAGCCTCAAACACATACATTGCAAGCCAAGGCCACTCTTTGTCATTGGTGTAGAACAAAGCAGACTTGATGCCATACAAATTGAGGATACTTGAGACCGAGGAAAAAGTCCCTTCCATGGTCCTATTGTCTACATTTTGGTAGAGAGACAAGTTGCCGGAGATCAACAATGTTAAATCCTCATTTTAGTTGCAACATATTTCAGCTAGTAAATTGAGCAACATTTGATGTTTCAATGTATGCTCTAAAGGCTAGAGGGGACACTTTCGCTCACTATGGAACATGTGATAGGTATAAGCAACTCAAGCGTGCTTGCACTCCATGTTCATAGGCGCAAGACGTGTGGTCCAACAAATTGAAGGTGCACTTTGCAAGACAAAAGGCGCATAGGGACCTATATTATGGAAACTGCTTGATGTCTAAGATGTATCTAGACAAGGTTTTCACCATAATCCATGACAAGATGGATCATTTAAAAAACGCATCACCCCATTATTCTCATAAGAGCAAAGGAAATGATTCTTTCATGAAAGATGCATGTTGTTGTTATAGACATGATTGCTCATAGTCACAAGGACACAATATGCACACTATGGCTTAAAATCTTTTTGATGGACTCCAACCATACCATAGGATCCATTGCAAAATTGTTGCAAGATTTGGAGTCATAGCCAAAGCATTCATCTCGTTGTTTGTTTGAAGAAGTTGACTGTTTTGAATTGATGGAAGCTTTGTTAAAAGATTCAAAGATTTGTACAGAATCCCTTCCATCGCACCTCAAAGTATTGATTGAAGTGCAACTTCTTTCTTCCACATTGACTCTTTAGCTTGGCAACACTTTGCTTGAAGAGGTTCCTGATTTCAAGTGATTTGTGGATGGATACTTGCACACAAATGATGATTCTCTACAAGATCATTTTCAAGCACAACAAACAAATTTTACAAGAATTCCAATGGGTGGCACTTAATGCAGTATAAGATCCTTTGTAGGTTTGTTGATTGGTCGCCAAAGGAGGATTGAGGGATTCGTTTTTGGAAAAAGACAGTAGATGGATATCCTAAAGTACCTAGAAGCAACCCTCTACCTTTGACGCCACAATAGGTGCATTGCTTTGAAGAGGTTTATAAAGGTTTAGACAGCTACATTGCATTGTGGGGTGCAATGGCTAATCAAGACTTATCTAAAGAGTTCCAGATGAAGAATGAATTAGTGAAGATGTACTGGAAATGAATGAGAAGTGCTCTCAATGTGCCGTTTATGGTGCATGAGTCATCATAGGATGGATTTTGGCCAATTAAGATTTTATTGCAAGCACAATAATCTAGGAAGAATAAAGAGTTAAAATGAGGAGTATGAAGATTTTAGCATTAAATAATGAAGTAAAGGTTTTCTATTAGATAGCAATGAAGAAATTAGAAAAATGATGTGAATTCTAGAAAATGCAAGTATATGAAAATAATGAGAAAATCCTAAGAAAAAACTAAGAATTTAAAGTCAAAAAGACATTAAACAAAATATGCAATATGCAAAACTAATTGAATTAGGCAAATGATGAAAATGAGAAGAAGTAGAAATTAACTGCAATAAGTAGAAATAAAATTCAAAGCTATGAAGAAATCAAGATGAAGACTACAAGAGATGAAGACTAGGAAGAATGAAGATGAAGAGGAGATGTAGGCATTGGGTAGATGGACGAGAGTAGGGTTTGTAAACCCTCTCTCTCTCTTTGTTTTTGCTCTCTTGTATTTAAGGTTTGGTAGGAGAAAGAGAGTATGAGGAAGTAGATTGGAGATGTGAGGAAGATGAGTTAGATGAGAGAGTAGCAAATTTGTTGAGTAGGTTCATCTATGTGGAGAAACAATGGGTGAAGAGGGAAGAGAGTGTTGAGAAATGAGAGAAAATTGCCTACTTTGGAGAGCGATAACTTCTAGACAGTGGGTTCAATGAGGCTGAAATTTGAAGGGGTGGTGGAATATGAAGCTAGCTTTCCAAAAAGTCTAGGCTCAATGGATTCCAAAAAAGAACAAAGACACAATGGGCCATTTACTATTTTACTGCAAGGGTGTTGGTTGCCAACGACGTTTGAGACAACCGACTTCGGAGGGCTACATCTCACGAATGAAGAAGCGTATGGAAATGAGTTTTTGAGGGATTATAGCTTTTGGAGTCAAATTTCTAAGAAGCCTAAGCACATCAAAAAGAGACCAAGAATGAAGACACAATGACCAATTTATTTCAAGGGTGTTGGCTGCCTTCTTGGTTGTGAGTGGATTTGTAGTTCATTTTGTTGAAAATGTTATTATTTTGGAAGTTAGAGGCTTAGGGCTAATTTCCATGGGCCTTGAGTGTCCATATACACTACTTTGAGGAAACTTGTGGATTGTATTTGGTATAATAAATGGAATATATTTGATTTTTCAATAATTGAGATGTAAGTAGAGAATCTTGTTTTCTTGTGAGTCTTAAGTAAGTGTGGAGGCACCACCCAAAGTAGGTTAAGATTAGAGTTAGTTAATGGGAGTGTTGATGGAAAAAACAATGCTAAAGGTGCTTAAAAATGAAGGTTAGGATGTTAATGTTAGATCTAAGAGTTTGAAGAAGTAAATAATATCAAAGCATATGGAAGATTGAGTATTTGGGTGATTGATTGGGTGCTGTTTTCTTTATTTAGGGCTCAAATTTAGCTCATTTAGGTCCCTAATTGCAATTTCTAAGTAAATTTTTGGTCTATGAGGTTGTCTTAGCTATTGAAACATGTAATAGAATGTTTTTAGAGTTACAAAACACACAATTGGATGACTTTGGGGTGTTTTCCCTCTTTTTCTTAAGGTTATTTAGGTATAAATTCATATAACTAATGAAGAGTCCATTGCTTGGAGGCATCTAAGGTTCATACACTTCCCACCGGCCCAACTCTAAGGGTATTTTTTGCCACACGGTGAAAAACACTCATAAGGTGAAAGACCAATACCTAAATGATGGTACAATGCGTGAGGAGTTTGCAAAAGATGCACCTTTTATTGGTTGCAAACATGAGCATTCACCTCCCTCATTTCATGTTGGTCATGACATGTATGTGGGTTATTTTGTCATGGTACGTCTGATTGATGGCGACTTTTGTCCATTTTGGCTTGCTCAAGCACTAATAAACCCTAATCTAGATCTAGGGCATTTCAATTTCATTTAGTTGTAGTATTTGATGCCTACATCTTTTCAGTACACAAACGAGGATACATATGTTGGATGGGACACAAAACAAGGGAATTTTTGGTGTGAAGACAAGACAATCTATTCAAGTTGGATGCACATGGACTGTATCATGATTGCTTGGAAACCCATATGTGAGAGAAGGGACTTCTAATTCAAAAATCAAAATTTCCAAAGCACAAATAATAATACACTTTTGGAGTGAGGATGAATATTTCATAGGCATAGAAAGTCATTAGGAATTTTAGGAATTCTTGGATTATTTTTTTGCCGACAAAAAATAGTAAAAAAAATTGTAAGGGCTTGTAGTAGTTGATAGGTTTATATATATATATATATATATATATATATATATATATATATATATATATATATATGTGTGTGTGTGTGTGTGTGTGTGTGTGTGTGTGTGTGTGTGAACTTATTAGCCCGTTTGTTAGAAAAAAATTGAATGGGATTAAGGAAAAAATAGATTAGTTTGAAAGTTTTTTAGTTCATTGTATTTATCTCTTTTATATTAATTCAAAATTGGATGTTATAGATGTTGTGCAATAAAACATATATTCTTGTTTTTATTTTTTGTATTATATTGTGTATTTCACATCTTTTCAATTATATTTTCATTGTTTCATCACATTTGTTTCATAAGACTAGGTGCACTAATGTATTCTATGATGAGTAATTCTTAACTTCTCTACCTAAGTGTATGTTGTAGTGTTTATTCAATGTTTTAGATAAGTATTTATTATGAATGGTTCAAGTTTGAATCCCAAATTCCTCCTTTTAACTTTTTTTACTACAAAAGAGTTAAGCAATTTCTTATACTTGCTAAATTTCATAATTCTCTTGGCATATTATAATCTCAATTTATTGAATTGTCTCAATTTAATGAACCCTTTTTTACTAAATTTAGGATCATGATTAAAATGAGGGTCCACATATTCTTGTTTTAATGAATGTGGAATTCTATTTACTATTTCTTTCCTATATGTTGTATAAATCCAAATGATGTGAAAATTTTCAAGAATGTAGCTAACTTGCCTTGAAAAATGAATCCCTAAAAGCACCACCATTTTGGACATCTTTTCATACAAATGTGATCTTGTGAAGTGCAATTGCCTAGTTTTTTGCAAAGCCCCCCAAAAGGATTTTGTCACTTCAAACACTAATATCTTGTAATCTATGTGGTGGAAATTTCTGAAGTTCCACATCTTTTCAAACCAGTTTACTCCCTAGGGATTAATTATCAATTTGATATAATAAACAATTCAAAAATTATGATTTGATATTGTACAAAAGATACATGTCATGTCATAATGTTAGTATCAACTTACCCTTATAACATTATCAATAAGATATTCTAAAAGATAAAGTGTTATCTTCATTCATATGTATGTATGTATGTATGTATGTATGTATATGTATAAATGTCTCTATATATAATAGAAGTTTTGATAATCTTGAATGATGAAACAAAAACTATATTATTTGTTAACTATTAATAAATACATAAATAAAATGATTTCTATACATTTCAACACCTTAATGTCAATTTCCCAAGTAAACTTGTATTGTTTTTTTTAGAGAGTTATGCACTTTGGACATGGCCACTTTAACATTTGCTTAATCTGAATAATGATAGAGGATGCACTTGCTTTAATTACAAAAATATGATTCAATTTTCAATCAATTGCAAAATTTGTAAAGTTTGAATTTGATGTTTGCACAAAATGTATAGAGGACCTACTAGTTTTATCATTTTCTTAATGAAAAATAAAGTTGTATGCATTTTAAAAACTTTAATGAGTTGTTTGAATTGATTTACTTGATAGTCAATTTCCTATCTAGAGCTTTGGATTCACTTGTTTGCTCCCTTCCAATCATTAATTTTTTATGGTATTGTTTTATGTGTTTTTCTTCTTATACAAGATAATATACAATTGAAATTTTGATGCTTGTCAACTATCTCCAAATTGGCAACTTTCTAAATCTCAAAGTATTCTAAGCTTGATAAAACTTGTTTGACCAAATTTGTTGTGAACCATACAATTTGTAGGCCATATTGTTATCTCTCTTTAATATATACTTGTGCAACTATTGGACTATTGGAGTGACAAGCTTCAAATGAGTTGTCTATAGAATGTTTGCTCAATTAAAAATTTTCTACCTTATTTCAATTAAGCTTTGAATTCTATAAGGTTTGCATACATGTTTAACATTTTAGTGCTTTGATTATGAAACACCTAAAACCTTTCAAGAATTCATGTGTTTGATTTTATCAATAAAAAATTTGTCTAGCTCACATTAGACTTAGAGTTTTTTAATTAGTCAAGTTTTTTGACATTTTTGGTTGTACAAATTTCTATGGGCCTAACAAATTCAACTCATAAGGTCTAGAAGGAATTAGAAGTGTAGTTATCTTGCAAAAATTGTGAGCAACCTTGTCCCATCTATCTTCCATTTATCCTTAAATTTAACTTCATGATAAATTCTTTTCATAATTATCCTCATCCATGATCATATTCTTAGTTGGAACATAACTTCATTCAAACCGTTGCATAATTGTTGGCTAATGATGAAGCAATGCCAATTTTGAATTTTGTTTCTACATTTTACAAATTAATCCTTCAAAGCAATTAATTTCTTCAGAAATTGTACTTTCATAAAATTACTTATAGAATTATTTTACACCTGATCTTCTAAGATACAATTTTTTTAAAAATTTATGCATTGACAATTAATTTTAAAATTTTGCATTAGAAATTGTTGAGCAACTTACAACAAATGGTACAAGAGTGTTATGGGCAATTGCAACACAATGAAGATCTTTCATGTTGGTGATCCTATAGAACACATACTTACTAGTCATCTATGCAAGGATTATGTATGGACTATTGCAGAGGTTCTCATCCATTTTTTATTCTTATTCTATCTTTATAATTATTTTTTTCACTTTGGGGGGACAATATATTGGAAATCCAAAATGATTAGAATCCTTTCTTGTGAGATGAAAATGCACCCATTTACAATGCAAGTGTCATCAAAACAAGTGATTTGTAAAAGAGAACATATTTTTGTTTTTATTGTAGTTTAAGGTGTTTCATTTGATTTTCTATAGATATAAAATTTATTATTCAATGATTTCTAGGCCTCATGATTAATATCTACTACTTCAAATTCCAAAAATTCATATAATATTTGAATAATACATATGGTAGTACATTGAAATCCTTTTAAAAATGAAGACAAAGCATAGCAAAAGAATTCTACTTAAAAAAAAATTCACACCAATTAAAATCCACAAAGATTGACACTCTCACTAGATTCCTACAAACCTTAAAGTAGTCCAAATATCCAAAAAATGTGAAGATGTCTTATGGAGTAGAGCATAGAAAATTACTTTAGTAGTGACTTTCAATACATGTTGAATTTTGATCTATCAATAGATTATATTCACACAATTGTATCTTCAGCTGTAATAATCAATATTTATCTATCAATTTTGAAACCAATAATTCTAATTTGTTCAAAAACTTATTTTTGGTTACATTTGAGTATTTTGTACAAGTTCACTTACTAAAATGAGTTTAAGAGGTAAACTACTATCTATAGTGGTTTAAAAGTTTAATTTTTAAAAATTTAGTGAAGTTGTTTTAAAGGAAAAATAGTTTTTCAATTGAACAATAATTGTACTATTTTAGTAGGTTATGTTTACAAAATTATTATAAAATGAAAAATTTAAAATATACTATACAAATCTCAAAAAAAATTAGACTATTGAGAAAATCCTTAAACATAAGAAACATCAGTATGAATTCATTTATAATTCAAAATATGAATTTCGAAAAAATTAATGATTAAGTCTATGCAAGATTCCTACATATATGAATGATTTTACAAATGAATAAAGAAGTTATTATATTTCAACTTTGATGTGATAGATGGAACTTAGTAGAAATTTAAGATGATTCATTAGATTAGGGGATTTTAGTGATTTCAATAATGTACAAAATTTGTAAAATGATTACTTAACATTGTGTTAGATGTGCATTAAGAGATTAAAATGTTGGCTTTCCTTAGAGATTTCAAGTAAGCACATGTCATTTTTCTGATATGAAGGTGGAGTATTTGCAACATCCTTTTCAAGGTACATCATCATTTAATGAGGAAATATGGAGTATAAAATACAAGAAGTTAAGATTTCAAACCCAAGTGAATTTTTCATAGCAAAAAGACAAACCATCGCCCTAATCCAATGTAGCACATAATATAGTCAATGGATTGTAAGTTAGTAATTTAACCGTTAAAGAACATTTCAAGTTTGATCTTGGTCAAACTTCATTAGATTTTTGCATTAGCCCCTAAAGACCCATTGTCCCCTAGGCTAGGGAGGATTGACCCCCTTATTGCCCCGTGTTTTAGCCTTGGAGAAAACATTGAAATTTTTTATTTGCTACCCATTACAAAATTTGGAAATTTTGAATTCATATTTGCAATCAAAGGCCCTAAATTAGTTGAGATATGCAAAGAAACACAAAATTGATGTGATACAAAATAGGTGGTAATTTTTACATTTACCCTTGAATGGGGCAATAAAGGGGTCAATCCTCCCTAGCCTTGTCTTGTCCCCTAGGGCAACAATTTGGAGTTCAGATAGGTTCAATGAACTAAACTTTTACCTAATTTTTGTAAAGCTTTTAGAAAGATTTGTAGTTTTGCAAGAATTTTGTGATTACATCATTTTTGTTTCAATCCAATGTTGGGTAAAGAACTTATGGGGGACTCTAGGCAAATTTCAACTCAAAGGGAAATCTAGGCTACCAACATTTGGTTGATTGAGGCCAAAGTCAGATGCACAGGTTGTGCTAGTCAGAAGGATGAAAGTTAGGATAGGCAACAGGTAAAGATCAGGACCATTGAATGCCACATCATGTCAAAGACCCTAAAATTTCATGCCATGGTCTCATGACAAAAATTTTAAAATGCGAGAATTAAATCTACAAACAAACGAGTAATACCAATGTCATTTGACAAATTTCATGGCAAAATGGGTCCCTGGTCGGTAATGGGTGGTTCTACCATATGTGCATGCTGGATTTTGTTGTCACCACCGACGGGGGAGAATTCTTTTAAAATTCTTACAGACAAGTAGTTCTCGACTGTCCCTGGCACTGACTGCTGAACTGCTTATTGATGCTGCTCACACAAAAGGAAAATTATATTATACTGATACCTTGCGAGTTGAACCGACCTGATCTTTCTTACTAAGTTCCCGACCGAAGATTTCCTTTTTTATTAGTAGTAGGTTGCGGCCGCAATTTTTGCGTACGTAAGATGTTACGGAATTCAGCAGCTTCTCCTTGCTGCACGTCAAGATTGGTCGCCCCCCTCGCTGCCAGCACGTGCATCCTGCCTTGGAATCTGGGATCGATCGGTCAAACGAGCTGCAGAAGATCGAGCTAGCTCCACATGCAGAAGCTAATCCGGAGCATGAAAGTCCATCGTCGGTCGATAAGCTCACAGGGAGCTCAAGATGAGTCTTCCGTGATAATTCTTCTGTGAGTGCCATTTTTCCCGTGTGTGTTAGTTGCTACATGTGTCCCGACATGTTGGACACATGTCGCAACTAACACACATGGGGAAAATGGCACTCACACAAGAATCATCACGGAAAACTCATCTTGAGCTCCCTGTGGCTAAGCTTACGTGGTAAGTACCGATCTAGCTTAGCTTAGTAGTTAGTAGCAGTACGTATCATCTGCACAGACAAAATTCCGTCCGCGCGCGAGCCTGCCTGGAACTTCTCCCCTAGTCTTCCTCAGTTTGCCTAGCTGATTTTCCACACGTGCAGTACGTACTGCAGCCTCGACTGATTGCGTACAGTGCTGGAATCACTTTATACAACTGGATCGGAGTGAGCTGATCGAGGGTGGGCACTTGCTTGTTCCGGATTACTCACGCTAGGACTTAGTCTTTCTTCGATCGTCGTTGAAATGCAACTCAACGCGCGCGAAAATTATAATGAAACACTGCAAACTCAGCTCCATCATCCTTGGCATGGGAAGCGTCGTTACACAAAGCGATCCCCACGCCACATTAGTCTTGGGCTCTTGGCCATCACTCTTTCTTTCGGGTTCCAGGGTGAATTGGTGAAAGACTCTAAAGAGAATATTTGGTACACTGTACGTGCAGTACTGGAATTAATCCTCTCTGACTCAAAGCTCGCCCACCCAGGCGCGTCAGAAATGACGCGCCAGAGGGATTTCCGAGAAGAGCATGTCCCACCCTCCTGTGTTGTGGAGGCCCACTGCTTAGTGCTTACGCTGCACTCCCTTTACTTACCTCGTACCATTGTACATCACCTATGTTCTGTCACGTAGAAGCTGCTGGCGCTCATTGCCATGTTCAAAGCAAGTCTGACAAAGGTGTTCTCCTCACTCAATCCAGCATTGTACAGCCATGTGGCAGCTGTTGGTAAGGGGAATTTTGCTAAAATGGTGGCATTCCATTTGCCATTCTCAGACCACCCACTTTGAATTGTAAAAGTGACATCTAAGATAGGTATAGTTTTCAAGAATCTTGAACTTTTTATAGATTTACAAAAAAAGTGACTTAATACATGTCAAGTTAATTTGACCTTCACTTAGGGACTTGAATAGTCAACCATTTTTTGAAGAGTCCACAACTCAAGTTTATCTTGGGACTTGGAGAGTAACAATGGGGCACTATTTCATACAAGGACCCTCCAAGACGTGTTGAAGCCACGTCCAACGCGCCTAGGTGGCCATCAAGACTTTTTTTTTCTAATTTTGTAAGAAGTGCCAAAGTGGTGGTATAAAATGTTATAGTGGTGCTCCAAATTTCAACATTCATCCACATATTGGATAAAAGATATCACATTAGCACATATCACATGTCTACAATTTAGTTTTCATGCACAATCTAATAATTTCATGATTTTCATCTAAATTTTTTTACAGTTTTTTAACATTTTTTATCCAAATTATTTTTATCTAGTGCAATTTCGCACTAGGAAGTAAAAAAAAAGCCCCGATGCCCATGCTCTTGTATATGCTTTTCACCAAAGTATCGTCAATTTCAATCAATTCAAGGAAGTGAGTTTGACTATAATTATATATGGGGCTCAAAATTTGAGAACTTTTGTACCACTTAGGAAAAAAGTGCCCTCCACATCATTTGACCTTCAAAAATTTTGCTTCCTCAACTTTGGATTTGGAATGAACCGGGCCTGAGAATGCAGACAATCAAAATTGTCGGGAAACTTTTATATTTTTCAAAAAAGGTCAAATTACAGACGATTCAAGCTAGATGAGAGCCAAACTGAACTTGTATGAATGCAGATCGATGAATATGAGATCATTTGCTCCGGAACAAAACAATACAAAACAAATTCGTGATCCACCTGCAAATTAATGATTGACGATTTCCTTGTCGAGTCAAGGCCTCTCTAACATACCAGGGACCTTGGGAAGTTACACTTGCTGCTGACAGTGAATTACGGTAGAAGGTGTTCAAATTCTTCAGCAGGTTTAGGAAGCTGTTAGAAGCTGCTGGATCTTCCTCGATCATTCACAATGCGTATTAAGTTTAGCAGTGGACGCTAGCTAGACTAGCTGCAATGGGGTTCACCCAGGACTAGCAATATTTAATTACAGTATATATGTACACTATGTCGTCTATTAACGGTGCAGAATTCGTGAACCACTGACCCACTTTCTTTTTCAGTGCTTTCAGATAACTTAGACTAACTGAGAGCCGTTGAAGGCAGTTCATACGTGAACTAAGTTCGATCCTTCGCGAACATTGACAGCTAGAGTAGATGATCGATCAGTTTGGAGCATGAGCTTCATTCCAAGACTGTACGTAGCAGACATGGTTTTGGATCCTGGAATTCACCATTGAATCACGACATTCAGTCTGCGAGGAGGGGAAAGGGTTGTGGGATTCGGTTGCAGACTTCGAAGACTTAATGTCGGTGAAATCCCAGAAGGATTGCGTTGATGTGATCCTTGCATTGAACTCGGCGTGAGGGTGAACTGCAAGTTCGATCAGTGTTCTCGTGTTGTGGGAATTTTCCGGGATTGAAATCCACAGACTGCAGCTACATACGACGCACTGAAGACCGGAATATCACCCCATGGCTGATGCTTCCAACCCCGAAAATGCAGGCAAGGACCCTGTTGCTCCCCCGGCAAACCCTGCCCCAACTGCGCCGCCGGTTCTAGTGGCTCCTGCTCAAGACGATGTGTCGGGTCCAGTAGCGGCCCCTACTCAGGGAGATATGCCGGGACCTGTAACAGCCCCTCCTGTTATTACTCCTCCAGCAGTACCTGCAGTTGAAGTCAACATTGCAGGAATATGGTTACCCGACCCGTCTCAAGCAGACTACATGTTCATCGTCAACTTACCGGTGTTATACCGCTAAACCACAGTATCCCAGTACAGGGGACGACTGGTGTAGAACCCGGTACAACCTGGTGGGTGCACTACGCACGGCAAATTGAATTGCAGGGTGCACTTTGCCATGTTCCCCTCAAAATGAGATTTTTTTCCCCGGTACGCTGTTGCCGGCCAAATCACTACCATGTACGTCCCGAGGTCAGCACTCAATCTTTGTTTCTCCGGATTGAAGATTTCTATCAAAGCTGATAGGAATCAACAAATGGTGCCCTCGCTCCATGGTATTCAGTTCCTTGAAGTAGCTAGAGGAGTAAGTTGATGATTTGGAGTTTGCTTTAGGAAAAATATTAGGAAATTATTTTGCAGGAGTGAGTGAGTGATCGGGAGTTCGCTGTAGCTAGAAAACTATTGGGAGAAAATTTGCAGGAGCGAGTCGATGAGGATTTCGCTGTACAAAACTATTGGAACAAAATTTGCAGGAGCGAGTCGATGAGGAGTTCGCTGTAGCTAGAAAACTATTGGGAGAAAATTTAGGAGCAAGTTGATGAGGATTTCGCTGCAGAAAGCTGCAGAAAACTATTGGGAGGAAAATTTGCAGGAGTGAGTCGATGAGGACTTCGCTGTAGAAACTAAGTTATAAGGAGAAAGTTTCTAATTTCGTTTTCGTATATTCTTGTACTACTTCCAGCCATTCATCTCCATCTCTGAGCCACTTCACCGGCCAACATAGTAATCGATTCATAGCCCTGTGAAGCACAGGGGTCTCATATTGTGTTTCTGCTGTCAAAATTCTCGGTGAGTCCCACTTTCTCTAGTGTGTCTGACACTGGGAACATTGGGAAAACACTAAGAAAAGTGGGGCTGACCAGAAATTTTGACATTAGAAACACAATATGAAACCTTTGTGAATAAGACATAGACATACCAAAAACATATGGTGCAAACAGTTTATGTCATCCTACGAATAAGGTAGGAGGTCAAAAAATTGCCCATTTAAGAGCTGAAACTGAATTTTGGGGAGGTGAAGCTTCTTGAAGTATTTTTCAGTAAAATATCCTTGAAAGACAAGTGGAATTGGCATATGACCCAAGTAGTTTCTTATTTTTTGGAGTTTTGTGGAATTAATTATGAAATTTTGAAGTTGAAATGGCATAGGGCTCTAAAATCACCCATCTCTTCAAATGAACATTGTTTGTACTTTGCTAAAGGCTATGAAAAAACCTGTACAAATAATTGTAGATTTGAAGAGGGGTGACAATTTTAGAGTCTGTGTGTTTTTAGAGCCTCGGTCCTACCTTAGTAGCAGGGAAATATTATCAAAATTTAAAGAATTTTCAAAAAGGATTACAACCTCAAGAGTCTCATTTTAAGTTTAAGAGCCAAGCCATCGGAAAGAATCGCGCTAGGGGATCACAAACATAATACACAACATATGTCAAGGATGTTTAGTGTTTTTTGGATGGTCAAATACTAAACTTTGTGCATATTGAAGAATGAATGATTTTTATTGAGTTTTTTTGTATACAACTGAAACTTTAATGTTGCATCCACATGATTGACATAACATACACTAGATTTTCATTTAAAAAAAAATATTAAATAGAAGTAGGTACAAAATTGAACAAAAATTTGTATCACTGAATACAAATCATGCTCAAAAAATCTGAATTCTTTACAAAATATTCTAAAATCTAAGAAAATTTTCTTCAAAAATTCATGATAATTTGAAATTTTCACAAATTATTTTGAAATTTTTATGACATATATTTGACATGTGATTTTATCACTCAAAAATATAATAAATAAAATTCACTCGTAAATGTTGAAAAATTGGAGGATACAATGAAAAATTTTCAAATTTGACAACATAGTTATAGGCTCTGTCCACAGTTGTCATATCGGACGGAATCTCACTATTCACGGATAGAATTGGATTGATTAGGGTTGACCGGCTGTGAACTTCAGAGGCTTATAAATTTTGCAAAAATACTTCAAATCGGGCAAATGAGATGTTTTTAGGCATCTACATAAACTGTAGATGCATAAAATCATCTCATTTGTCCAATTTGAAGTATTTTTGCAAAAGTTATAAGCCTCTAAAGTTCGCAGCCGGTCAACCCTAATCGGTCCAATTCTGTCCGTGAACATCGAGATTCCGTCTGATATGACAACCGTGGCTTTGTTCTCAAGGGATTAATCCTTGAATGACAAGCCTATAACTACATAATTGAACTTCAAGTTTTTAAACTCTATATGCCCTCATTTGGTGACATTTTATCATTGAAATTTTTAAAATTAATTTTAGAGATGAACTCATATAAATTCTGTATGATATAAAGTTATTATTTCATAAAAATATGAAATTACTATGATTTTTTGAAGAAAATATGAAGAAATTCATATTTAATACAAAAATAAACTTGAATTTTTTTTTAATTTCACCATGGATGAATATTATAGTTTTGAACACTAAAATGTGAACCAAAATTCCATATCATTGTATTATTAGCATATTAGTAGATCATGTTCACAAGTCTATTGTTCAAATTATAGTAAAATGTTTAATTTGAAGAATTTTGTAAAATTTCAAATTGAAATATGGACTACATTCAAAAGCTCCATTTCATTAGTTTGTTTCAAATTCAAAAAAAGTTCATTTTGGGGACAAAAATTCAAATAAAGAACAATAAAGGAAAGTTTCTAAAATATACTAAGTAGACATTGTGTAACACTACTATAAAGTCACTTGAGTGCCAATTTTTGGTGTTGATAGCGTTCTAAGGTTGAAATATGATAACTTCAAAATAATTGCTACTAATTGTGACCCCTTCATTAATCAAGCTTCACAAAAAGGTAAACATTGTAAGCATAAGTAAACATTACATTTTCATTAATGGGCATAGAATATAATAGAAGTAGATCTTGTGCAAGTCATACCCCTTTACATTTGGTAACTACATGCAATATTAGAATATTTAATAGAGGGTATTTATGTACCTACAAGTATTTTTTTTCTTGCTCTTTGTAGATTAAAAACTATTTTAATATATTTTCAGCATCCTATACTTATTTGTAAATGGTTAGAGAGAGTGAGAGACTAATGTTTGGTACACTATATTTTTTATGAATAGCACAACTACAAAATACTAGACAAAACATTATGGCATTGCAAAATTGACTATGTAAGCAATAAACATTCTATACCATTCAAACCACCATTAGACACAAAAAGCAATGTCAAGTATATATCATTCAAAATATAACAACCAATAGTATTTGGACTACCATTGAAAGCAAAATCAACAAACATGGTGATAATAGAATCTAAACCCTAAACAATTACAATAAGGCATCATTGTATAACCCTATGACCATTGAAAGCACGAGAACATTCCCTCACCCTTTGAAAGAATCCTTTGGAGGGGAGGCCATAAAAAACCCCTTCACACATGCTTCATTCAAAAATTAGACATAAACTACACACTCCTTCGTTTAAGTACTCCAAACCATAAATATTTTATTGACCTTACTACAAACTATTCACCATCCTATTTTTTTCTATTGTTTACTAAAATGGAGGAATTATTTATTGTCCTATTTTATACATTAATAATCATGTAGAAGACATTTTTTTCAATGCTATGGTAGATTCAATGAAATTATAATTTTTTATCTTGAATGAATTAAATTAATCCTATTTTCTAATCTCATACAATTTTCTAAATTTTTAATGGGCTCCCTCCCAAGAAGTAGATATATGAACCCTTGTCACATTGCAAATGTGAGTGTCATGTAAAAATATGTGTTAATATGTTATTTGAATGAATTATAATTATAATAATATAGTGAAAAAGATGACATCATTGAAAGTAACTTCTATTAGAGAAAATTTGGACTCTCTAGAAGCTGCTAAGAAGTATTGAATAGGACCTCGACATTACATTTATTTTGTCGTTTTCTAAACTATTCCCATATTTCTGCTCATAGATAGCAGGTGATGTGATAAGTGCATTCGATCAGGGCAATGCAATACAATTGGGCAATTTCATTAGAATACTCTCGAAGTGCCCTCTTCTAACAATTGTGAAATAAGGAACAAACATATACTCCTTGTCAATCCTAATATTCACACACGATGACTCTTATTTTCTATCAGATCTTTTGTATTTTTTGTAGCTCGGTAGGGGCTCCGGAATTAGACTGGCTTGTCAATCCTTTTGGAGAGTCCAAATTTTCTCTAATGAAAGTGACGTCTTGTCAATAATATGACCGCAAATTATTAAAAAAAAGCATCTAAGAACTTCATCAATTTCATGTAGTTTTTGTTTGTTTTCACTTTGGATTTTAGTATATCAAATGTGTGAGGTTTTTTGAATCTCAAGATGAAGAGCTTCATTTGAAAATTGGATTTGAATTTATTGTCACAACTACTGAATCAATATTTTTGCCATCGTACCTTGCACTATCATATAAATGCTTACAAGAAAAAATTGGGCCTTCTCAACCACTAAAGCAACCTTGAGTGAAGTAGCAATGACATGAGAATCTTCAATATGAAACTCGGGCATTGGTAATCTTATTATAGATTGGATGTGTTGAATCCGATAGTAAAGAAATAACGTTTAAAGAATATTTTGAAGGTTTGATTGACAATCAATTATATTATATAATTAGATTCACAAAAGAGAGTCCTAACCACCAACGATGGTTAAAAGGGCAAATTAATCCTTTAACTAAGACAAATTGTACAAATTATGTTGCAACCATTGTTAAACACATCCTCAAGTTCTTGTAGATGGAATGATGCTCTTCTTAAAACTCTATTTTTTACCTCAAATAGACAACTAACAAATCATAGTTTCTATATTTTTGTATTTAAAAGTATTTTCAAATTTCAATTTGAGTGTATGAAGTAAAAAAAGATAAGGATGGAGATGTTCAATGACCCTAGCATGTGAGCGTGTGAGTGTGAGCCTGAGAGTAGTGAGCAAGGATTGTGTCAGCCTAGAACTTAGAAATATAAAACATGATGCAATTTCTAAATTTTTTTGGTTAAAAAATAAAAAGATTAATTATTTAAAAAAAATATTATATTTAGAAAAAAGATGACCTATTACCATGAAACCTGTATCCATAGATTTTATATCTAAAAGATTGGAAAGTTGGTGCTATTGCATGTTTTAAAATTTATAATAGATTTTGAGAGGCCATTCATGGGTGGGTTGATCAAGTAAGAATATATATAATTTAGAAGCAATTCTAAGAATGAAAGGAAGACAAATGCACTGAAAATATCATAGGATGTAGAACACTGTATACATAATAAAATATTCTTCCATTACAACAAATAATACATATAGGAATATAAATATGATATTTTCCTACTCAAATTTAGAGATTTTGAAGATAATATATTGGTTCTATGTATCTACTTTGTATCATGCTAACATCTGTTAGCTAACTTGATTATTTGCACATCTTAATGATTCCAGCAACAATAAGTACTTGTTGAACTTCATCCAAGATGAAGGTAGGAACATGGATGAACGCGTCTATCTTATAATCCAATTTGCACAAATAACAAAAAATATAATAATGGTGTTTGCAGTTTATGTACATGCCATGCTTTCCAATAGAGGTCCTATTCATACTTCTATAATGGGGACAAGTATAAGATGAAAAATTACAAACTGTGATATTATAAACCTTCTAATTAGGATCAATCAGGTTTATAGTGTAATAATAGCACCAAGTCTAGGGTAAGAAAGGAAGTTGACACTAGTAATACTTATAGTAACATTCCTTGCACTTTCCCATTGATTGCTGTGATACTTAGTGGGTGTTTTATTGCTTTAGCAAACTTGCTTGCCATTTTGAATAGAGGGGATTCTTTCAACATGTGCCGTCCAAGGTTGAGTCCACAACACAAGCTCAAATATCCTTGATGGGGTGAACAAACTTCGAGGTGACATTGGTATACTAGACTGTAGGCAAAATCCAATTTTTTCAAACTCTATGATTTTAGTACATGTAAGATTAGTATCAATAAGAATAGGCCAAACATCAGGGATCTCAAATCAGGTAAGAACATGGAAACACTTAAATCCTATGATGCATCTTGTAATTTGGTTTGTACAAAATCAACAATCAGAAATCCTCAGTCTAAATCGTTGTGCCCTTATAGACTTATATTCACACTTTTGCCCTTTATAAGTAGAGGCAACAATGGGTTTATCATGTCTAACAATCAATAGCTTGCATTTGGCTTGAGTATACTTTTGAATGGCGTGACACTACTTCCGTAACTTATGTAAAATTCTTGCTATGTGCCATTCCAATGTATTACAATCTATTTTCACCATGGATCGAGTATGGGGCATAACTGTGATAAATTCTTCAACTTTAGTCCCAAGTGGCATTCTTGCAATGGCCAATCTAGTTTGAACCCGAGGATGGAAGAAGTTGACCTTGTCAGGGCAATGAGAATCACCTTTAGAATTGATTGAAAGATCCAATTTTCTTTTGTTGGACTCGAATACTTCTTTCCTTTCTAAGTGTAGAATTAGCATGCAAATGTCTTTCACTCTAGGCATTTCATTTAGAACTTCTACAATTTTCTTTCCATCTCTAGATGCCATAGTTCTCTTTAGTTTCAAATCTTATTTGAAAAGGGCCTTTTCTAGAAGGGTCCCTACAAAAGTAAGCCCTATATTTTGTCATCTACATGAAAGCTTGAGCCCAATCATCACATGTAGCAACGAACAAATCAAATCTGCTTTTGCCAAAAACTTGCATTGTGCACTATTTTTGTGAGGTTGCACATTGGGATGTCTACTAGTTCTTTTGCTATTGATTTCTACAAAAATAATAAATAAATCCATTATTCAAACGGTTGGAGTTTGGGATAAAAAATGAAAAAAATGAGAGTAAAGATCATATCGTTTCTATGATTCCACTCCACTAACAATATCAAAAGTACCAAAATGCAAGCCAATCCTTGAGTTCACAAATTGTCAGTTTTGATGCAGCTCTAGAGGAATACCACCAAGCTTTGATTTCTAAATACATCTTATTTGCCTCAGACATCGATGTTGCATTTTTATACTGCCTACAAAGTTGAATATGTTGGTTCTAGAATTTTTTTAGTGATTAGCTTCTCTATATGCTTATATATGCTTGTTGCCCAGTGGAATAAGCAAACTCTTTTATGGTTCACCATTAGAATAAATGGATCCTCCAACACATATACAATGCAAACTGCATTGAAGTTGGCTTAAGCACTATCACACGTGGATCCCTTGAAGGTTGAATCTGATTCTCCATTTGTACCATGATCTTATTCAACAATGTCAAAAAATGATTTGGACTTCAGTGCCCTTAGTTTGCATATCACATACGGCAATAGTCATGACTTTGCAATAAGTAGAATCATAGATATGGCAAGTGATAGTTGTCCATAATTTCACCCTCTTCACATGATTGAACATGACAAAGCAATTCTCAAGGTCGTCATTTACTTGCATCCGTCATATAAGATCAACTCCACTTTCAAGTCCATCCACATCAAGCATCTTGAATAAATAGACCTTCTCTTGCCCTTATCCCAAGAATACACTATCATGGATACTCCATTTTGGCATGTCCCTTTATATCAAGAATCTAATCAATCCCACCACTACCTTGTTGTTGCTTTGAAAAGAAGATATCATATTCCACACATTGAGTGAGCTAAGTAGCTAGAACTTATCCATGACATTCTCTAATGCATTGCTATGGAGCATCTCCCTTGTGATTTTTAATGGCATTGAACTCAATTTGGGCAAGTTCATTCCGTGATCCAGGAACTAAAGACAATTTGCACATGCATTGCAATATATTTAGGGAATCACAATGATTGGGAGGAAGAGAAGGACAAGAGAACCTGGACGATGCGGGACTACTATAGGTAATATGGAAGGTAGTAAAAATAGATGAATCTATTGTAGGTGGCAAAACAACATTCGAAAAGGAAGGTTGACCAACTTTAATTGGCATCTCGCCTTTAGAATCATTGGATAATTTTATTATTGGTTCTAGGGACTTGCATTTGACATTGTTGACATTCAGCATAATTGTATTCTCGGAACATCTAGTAGATAGAGACTCCACTTTTACTGAACATAATAATAGGCATTCAACATTGGAATTATCAAAAATGGGCATTTAATCCATTCATAATTCACTTGAAGAGTTGAAGTTGGCATTAGCATAGGTGAAAGACTATAAACTTTATAACAACTTGCAAAAAAGCCAATGAAATCTATTTTGATCACTACATCTTGACTACGAGATAGATTCCTTAACAACGCCGCAATCACCTTGGACTTCTATTTCTATCATGACAATAGAAGTAGAGAATCCAAAGTGAACATGAAATAGATGGGCTGATACATGTACAAAACCTTGACTACCTAATGGTAACATAAATGGGACCTCATGACCTTTAGCAATAAGAGTAGCTATAGTGAAGCATTAAAGAAAGTTGTGAACAAGTAGCAGCATTAAAAAGCAAAAAAAAGTAAGTAATGATCTTTGCAAGTGCAAGAGGTGCAAATATAAAGAAGAATTCAAAATTTGTAGGGATGATTGAAACGGAAGGAAATTTATTATGAATGCAATGAAATTTGAAATTGGATTGATGATCTCAATGCTTGTTATTATGTATCATATCAAGATTTGATTTAGAAACAAGCTGGTATATTAAGAATGTATGAAATGGAAGTGGATAAGGTGGCATTTTGTATGGCATGAATTAGTAAATCACAAATAATAAATGGATTATAATACTAAAGACATATTTAATTGTATTAGAACATGCTAAAAATGTTAAAATTGGCACTAACAAGAGATGATGGGTTATAATGCATTATATTTTATGATGATCCATGACATATTTGCAACTATAATTGTATATTTTTAGATAGCTTAAGGATTTTATCTTTAATAATAATATGAAAGACAAACAAAATAAGTCGTCACTTACTAATAAAATTGAATTGCAATTTTTTGAAGAGGAGTTGTCAAAGTCTCATAGAATATAAAAGTCTACAGAGTAAAATGAACTAGTATGTAGAAATGCATGTTTGAAAAAGTAGATGATGTAGTATGGAGGATGTTAATATCATACACGGGGAGGACACTCTTACTACATTTGAGGTACCCACGTGTGGAGGAGTGATTTTTTGATCCCCTATTTACTTTTGAATAAACTATAATTTCATCCTAAAATTTTGAGCTTTGTTTAACAATGACTAAAGGTTTCTATTGACAAAAATTTCAATTCCAAATAACATAAGATATATTGTCTAGAAAGGGTTGAAAAATGAACTAAAATGGCATGTTCTCTAACTATAATATTTATAGAGCTCACATGAAGATGACTATTGCATTAATATTCAACCAAAATAAACTTTCAATAGAAAGCTATTCTATAGAATTTATTTTTTATTTTTCAATTTTTTATTTATATAATATAGAGGTATGAAAGTTATTTTCAGCTGTATGGTGTATCTTTTTTCTTAAAAAATTTATAACTAATTACTATCAGCATAAAAAAATACCAATAATTCAAAACACAAACTTTCAAAGTAGTAAAATCTATCCATAATTATTTTTTAAATTAAATTTTAAGATGTATTACATGTATTACTTTTTCCGCCGCACGTGGATTGCTAAAACATGGATAGTGTCCTCCCTTTGTTTTTTGAACTTGTATTTGTTTCTACTATGTGCTACAGATTTTATCAAATGTTGAAATTTTTGGCCTTCCTACACCCCAACCATTGACGTCACACTTTTTGGGACCTAGATTTTCATCCACTATATGCTAGAAATCAGATCAAATTATGATATTTCCTTGTCTCCCCAAACCCTAGTTGTCAGCAACCATGACTTTTGATGCATAAATTTTCTTCCACTACATGCTAGAAATTAGATCAAATGTTGAAATTTTTGGCCTTCCTAGACCCCAACCGTTAACGGCCATGTTTTTTGATGTATAGATTTTCTTCTACTATATGCTAGAAATTAGATCAAATGCTAAAATTTCTGGCCTTCCTAGACCTCAACTGTTAATGGCTTCACTTTTGGAGGACTTACAATTTCTTGCAACTTGTGTTAAAATTTGGTTGAATGTTAAAATTTCATAGACCACAATTGTTAACGTTTGTTATATTGCATTATATATTAATCTTCATTTGGACGTCATTGTAGAAATATTGACACAAGGAGATTTAGAAGCATAGAGATTAAATGTTGTAAATCAACCTCTTACTAAAGATCAACTGGAGTCACAATTGCATGGCTTCTTGAAGAAAGGGATTGTAAACACTTCTTCTCATCTTCAGAAAGGGATTGTAAACACTTCTTCTCATCTTGAGGTTTCAATCAAGGGCCAAATCTAAAATCTATATTCCTTTATGTTGTATGATTTCTTTGCCGATTATGAGGCCTTTCTTGAAGAATGATGTCATGAATCTAGTTGCACATTTTATTACTTGTAATTAAATGGAAGGAAATGAAGATTTTTATGTGGCCTTGGAGAAAGATGAGGGGAAGACAATAGATGTTATGGATGATATTATTGAATTATGGAGTGCCAATTGGGTATGGACAAATGTTGATTTTGAGAGAGAACTAGAGAATGATGAAGATTTCAAAGTTTCTTTGGCAAGATGTTTATGGTGTGAGATAGCAACCCCTGTTTGCAAACATGGTTACTTATTATTAAACGTGATCATGCAAATGACTTTATGTGGCATTATGTTGTTGAAAGTATTGTTTTGGAGGACATGGGAGATATTGTAACTATGTTGGCAATATTACATGAAGTGAATTGGTAATCTCTTCTCTTTCTTTATCAATTTTTTTTCATTTCACTTCGTAGTCTTTAAATCTTGTTTGGTTTGGACTATTGAAATTGTCATTAGTCTACATTTTTTTTGCTCATATTCACTTCATATATTTTTAACGTAATAAATCTTGTTTTCTAGGAGAAACCAAAAATCCCATGTTTTCATAAATCTTACTCACAAGCTTTATTGCATTCAAAGTATTGCTAGACAACCACTCTCTTATTTTGAGAAAATTGTCCCTATAAAGGATCTTGCTATAGCTAAAGCAAAACAAAAGTCAAAACAAAGAATATGGTTCACTTTTACTATTGAGGCTTTAAATGAAATTTTATACCAAGTACATTTCTAAAGTATTAACTTTATTCATTTCATATTTTCTTAGAACTTTACCTGTTCTAAAGTATTAACTTTAATTTTCATGTCTTTTTTTTGTTTTTCTTGTTCATTTGAATTAATATTATGTTGCTCTTTTGCGCATAACATTTGTCATCATGTGCCATTTTTCTTGTTCTCTTATATTATTTAATTCATGCAATAAGAGTTGGAAGATGCTGCTATTGTTGCTTAAAGGAAAGTTTATGAAAAGTATTCCAATTAAGCAGATTGAACTCCAAATGCAGTTGATGAATGAGTTTCCAAAGTTGTTGACAAGGTCAAGATAGCTTCTTATTCTGAATTGAAGAAGCAACTACCCATAGCAAATCCTAAATATACAACAACCTTCTTAGAACAGGTAAAGTTCTACAATGAAAATCATGATGAAAATTTAAAAATGACTTATGAGAAACTTTGGATGTTGACAACTTGCTAACTTCAACAATTGACACTTCCATGAAGATCAAGTAGCTAGAAAAGTAGAATAAGTCTCCTACTTTGTGTGAGGCTCTTAAATTCCCTAAGTCACAATTCAATGACATTAACTTCCTTGAGTGACTTTATAAAGCTACATGGTGGGCTCTTTCTTTTATTATTATTTTAATATTCTTCATTTGAACTTTTTTATTCAATTATAACATTCTTTTAATTTAATTTTTGTATGTGGCAATTGACTATTAAGACAAAAAAAAACTTTTTGATACTACAGTGGCTAATCTAGATGTATCTATTAACTATCTTCCAAATGGTATGGATCCTTTGTCCACTATCTTTGATTATGTGGAGACAATGCATATATTATTGTGAGATACTGCATTCTTTCATGAATTTGCTATGAATAAGGGGATTCACAAAAACCATAAGGTTGACAAACAACTCAACTTCAAACTAGCCATACAAAGGATATTTTATAGATACTTCAAATATGTCCTTTTCCTACTAAAGCCATTTCCAAATCTTCCACTTTCTTTGCAAATTACTTGCATAAAAAAATAAAGAGTGCATGTTTACTGAGGGGATCATGAAATCTTAAGATCTCTTGCATTGGAAAAGATGTGCGTGATATTTGGATTTTCTTCTCAAAAGACCTCCCACTTTTGACATTGCCCTTTAAGATTTCATTGAACCCACCCTCAAAGGTACAATTGTAGTTACAACAATGGATAAAGATGCAGTTAAGAAGACAAAGAAGATAAAGCCTAAGACAAAAAAGGAAGTGGTCTAATTTGATGATTCCAATGAAGATGTGGCAATTCAAAATAGTCTCAAGAAGCTTGTTGTTACTAGACCTTCTTCAAATGCTAAGGTAAACCTCTCTTAATCATTTAAAGCATCAAAAGACAACTTCTACTCGTATGGTTTCAGTGCCAACACCCTCTCTAATCTTTGAGCTACCTTTCAAGCTCAAAGATATGATGAGTACTTTGGTTCCTTTGTCTTCCCTTCATACATCTTTGGATTTGATCTTGAATGATTCTTTTGTTAAAATTACTAAAGAGAAGAAGAAGAAGAAGAATGGTACATTTGGTACGCCATATGACAATGCAATATTGTGTTTTTTTTTAATCAAAAGTAAGTTCATTCTTTTTATTGATTTTTCTTTTTATTTCATATTTCATTGTTATGAAATTTTACATGTTTTACAAAATCCATCTCTCCTAATTCATAATGTTTTGTAACTTTGACATCTTTAATTACAAACTAACATTCTATAAATTTGTCTTTGTAGATTGGTGAAAGCAGAGAGTTCTTTTTTGATGGCAAAGTGCAAAAGAGACCTGCTATAAACCTCATCATTGCAAATTACCCAGATAGTTTTCGAGTTCCAAGGGTTTCAAATCCGCCATCTCAAATTCCCCATTAGAATATTAACATTCCAAGTGTTTTTTTTTTATAATGATGGCATTCTCTCTTACCTATCTCTATGATGATGGAGCATTCTTTTTATTTTATCTTAACAATTTCACAATGAAGAGAGAAATGACAAGATTCTTTAAGAACTACAAGTTGAAGATTAAACATGAATGGACTATCATTAATTGCTTACATTTGGCTAATCCTATGAATCCAACAAAAAATATAAGTAGTAATTTCAAACTTTCATTTTTAGCATTAATTCAATTTTTATTGCATTTTCTTTGATTTTATGTGTACTTTCTAATTTGATTTTATTTTCATTTCCAAACTTTGAAATTCAAGGCTTATTTATTGGTTTAATCATTTGCCTCCTATTACAAGGCAACCTCAGGAACTTGTGATTATTACTGATCCCTCAATTTCTGAAGTTGATTTAGCCACAGATGAAGTCCTTTTCTACTCTATTACTACAACAACTCAATGATATAGAAAGGAAGATGGCAAGACATAGAGGGATGCAAAAGAAAAGTCTAAGATTCTAAATAAAGTTTTTTGTTCATTATTTGAGCCCTCTAGGTGGTATTGTGGATGATATGCCTGCCTCTACAAGTATTGTAATCTACAATATTGACTTATTTTTTTCTCTATTTTTTGTTTGATTTTTTTATCTACACTTCATTTTTATAATTTGTAATTTTGGTTTTATATATCATTTAGGTTCTTCTATTAGAACAGCTCATTCCTCTAATCGCTATATTCTTACATTAGAAAGTGATGCCAAACTCTTTGATGAGGTACTAAAGTCTCTGCAACCATCTCCAAGATTCTTAATTCCACTACGACATGTGATGGTATAGAGATTGATGATGACTCTCCAATTGAAGACGTTGCATTACTTGACTTATGTGAGTAAGTTCCACTTGTATTTTTTTTTCAACAACTTCAATTATAATTTTTTTATACTCTGTATTTTAATTTGTTACTACATTTTCTAATATATGGTTTACTGTTTACAGTTGAATGATTCCATCACCAAGGCAAACCTTACCTTTTTATTGGCACCCTAGATTTCTCAAAAGTTCTTCTCTTAGTCCTCATAGGGCCCTTGTTTATATTGAAGATTTAGCATTAGCCTATACTAATGCTTCATCAAATTCATCTTCAATTTCTCTATCACCTTATAAATCTTATGATCCCAAAGTATATTTTTATTGTGAATTTAATGCATCTAAGTCAAACAATATCTAAGTTTTTTTCTATGATTTTATATTTGATTACTATTGTTTTATTCCTCAAATTAAATCTACCTATACATGATATGACAATAATTCTATTCAATGTCCTAGAACTTCACCCTATAGCAAAATTAAACAAAAAATCATGAAACTTGAATCACACTCCACCATTGAGCTTTATGAAATTCTAGAAAGTTGAATTTAACTTGTAATTCAATGAAACTACTATCATTGAATTAATTATGTACTATATATTTTAGAAATATTTTTTATGTAAAAAATGAATAAAATTTTAAAAAAGATAGTTCCAAAATTTTAGAAGGGCATCCTTTTAATTTAAAGGATCCTTATCTAAGGGTTATGGTTTAGCCTATGGTTTAATTTTTTGGTACAAAATCACATAGCAACATTTTTGTTCATTCAAATTGTAGATCCTTTCATCTAATTCCATGGTCATAGGTCTCCAATAGATTTGCAAACCTAAAATGGAAGCTCACAGACTCACATGCTCACCTACTAGCATCTCTAACCTTTCGTTCATTTAAAAGTATGATTTGTGGCTAAGATAAAGCAATTCATAGGATTGTAAAAGGATCAAAAGGAATAGCCAATTAGGAAAAAGATGCCTTTGTAGCAAGGCAAGGGTTCATGTAGCCCTTTGATGCAAGATAAGGAACTGGAGCTTTCATCCAAGGAACTGGAGCTTTCATCCTCCTCTTTCAGAGTGTATTTAGAGGGTATTGTGTATTTGAAGAGAGATAGTGAATTATGTAAGTTTTGAATTCCAATTAAATTTTGTGAGTATGTTTTTCTTTCATTTGTAATTTCAAAAATGTATGACATACTTCATTTGGAGTTGGGATGCACAAGTTATGTTTGATGAAGTGATGAAAGGTCAAACGCCAATAAGATGGGGATTGCTATTATGTGAGCCTAGAGTGGTGAGCGGTGAGCAGTGAGCAGAAACAAATGAGTAATTTTGAAATATTTTTTCTATGAAAAATGAATATACCAGTGCCTATGACCGTGAATTTTGACACATTCTTTAAGATGAAACCTATAACCGTGGGATGACCATCAGGGAATTTGTAGATCATTTTTATCCATCTCAACCATTGGACTATGTTGAATCCCTTGTCAGAGATGAAATTGAAGGAACAGATCTTGAAATGTTAGATAGTTTGGATACTCAAAACATTTAGAGAAATAATAAGCATATATTAGGTACTAGACATGATACAATGGAGTAGGAAAAATATGTAAAACATATATAGTGTGCGTATATGAAAATCAAATCAAAGCCAAATCACATCCAAGTCTGACCAAGTCTAACCCATACCAAATCCAAATAAAAACAAATGCAAATCATAAAACTAACTGTAGATGCTAGAGCTAATGTCTTCGTCTTTAGAACTACCTTCGTTGGCCTCTACATCTACATATTGCATAACACGCCTATCATATGAGCGCTTGGATCGCCGTTTAGGTAGAGATGTCGAAGCTGCCATCACCATCGCCGCGTCTGCTGCATAGCAAGGAAGAAATAGGCTGGCTGATGGTGTAAACACCATAGGCATCGATGCAGCAGGAGATGAGGGTAATGCTGGAGCTCTGCAAAGTAACTAAAGAATAAGAAACCAAGTTGAGACCATAAAATGTAAGAAATATAACAAATTCATAAGTAAGGGAAGAACTTACTCACAAGAAGGAACGCGGTTGAGTTTTAGCTTCTTCTCTGCACGATCTCCCATGCCTCGCCGCACAGCTTTCCTCTTCTGAACTACAGAAGCAGGAATCGAGGTGGGAATGAGGGGTTCCAAAAGAGCCTTGAAGATCTTCGGGTCTTCCTCAAAGGCCAAAATGTGCCTGTCAAGAGATTGGCAAGCACGAATGGAAGCACCTGCCGTAGAAATTGACTGTTAAAACAAATATGATATGATTCTAAAATGCAAGATTAGATACTGAAAAAATTGTAGCAAAAAAAGAATGAAAGTAAGAAGTAACCTGTAGAGGCATTCCAATCCAATATAATATCTCCAACTTTGGAGAGAGCCTCAATATAGGACTTCACAAATTCCGGATTTTTCTCCTGAGGCCCTCGCCATGGAACACTCCCGTGCATGAGTTGTGAGTCAGAACTCACAAAGTTGTAGAAGTAGTCATGGTGTTCAAAATTTTCACCAATGGAGAATTTGGATTGGACATTGCCACTCCGTACGAATAATTGAACCCAAAAACGGGTGCACTGCCAAAACAAAATGTTCACTAATATATATAAGAAAATATAAATATAAAATATAAAATAAAAAAATGAAAAAAGAATTAAAGAAAAAAATTGAATGGATGATAACTAAAAGAAGAGATAAAGATGACAATTACCGTAGTAGATGGATTCCGTGGAGAAGCCAATGGAAGATCATTCATGCCCCACCAATCACACTCCAAGCGGAAGTTGTAAGTTTCCGCACACTCCTCCACGTCGATAAGAACATCGCGGTCATTTGGATGGAAAAGGAGAAGTGCTGCATCGTCATGCAGGTAAATCTCTGCAAATTCAAAGATGGTATCAACATACTTCTCCGGTCGAACATTCCAAGGTGGAATGACCGTACTAGGTACAGAAATCCCAGGCACTGGCAAGTTCTCTAGGATGTCTGCAATGAGCAAATCAATCCCAGTGTGCTTACATTTGTCATTAGACACACGACGGGACCTCCCTGTTCCAACCTGGAAAAGAAATTTGAATTAGAAAATAAATTGGAACATCAATGACACAATTAGGAATAAGAAGTAAAAAAAATTGTAATATCAATGAACTAGCAAAATAGAAGAAGGAAAAAATTGTAGATCAATGTTTAATAAAAGTACCTGGGAGATGAAGTCATGTAGCTGGGTCCAAAGCGAAGGAGGACCATTTGGATCTCCTAAAGAATCCATGATGGAATGCACTGAGGCATTTTGAATGAATGACTCAGAAGAGGTAGCAAAAAGTGGTGCAGAAGACCTAGACACAGTAGGCACGCGCTGCATGCGATTGTGCACTACGTTTCGACTGGTCTCCATGTAACTCGACCCTGCTGCATGTGAGTCCATAATAGGGGGAGAGTAACCAGAAACATCAACAGGTACAAAGATATCTGAAGAAGAAGGCAAAGGAACATTGTTGGTAGCAGCCACTTTTGCAAGTGCCTCTGCCACAGCCCTCTCGACAACTGCAGCTTGCTCCTTTGCATCTCTAACTAACTTCTCTTTGTTCGCCTTCTCTTTGTCAGCCTTCCTTAAGCGCTTCCTCTTTGAGGAGGTGCCATCTTCTGTTGCAGCATGAGGTGACTGTGAGAGGTCCAAGAATACAACCTCATCCTCAGTATCTGGAACTGGAGGTGGAGATATAGTACAAACAATGCTATTGCGGAGCTCCACCTCTTCATCCGGAGTGAAGTTCACAGGGCACTCCAAATACCAACCACCACCATGGAGATGAGCAGTAGAAAACTTCTTCAACTGCATGGGCGTGAAGATGCAAAGATCTGAAGATGGCTGAATCCATGCTCCAAAGAATGGAGGGCAATTGTTATCTCCAAGTGCATTCTTAGGCATGAGCTCTCTCATTACATACCTACAACAGAAAAACAGAAGAAAATGAGAATAGAAGTAAATAATCAGAGAAGAAAGTGAAGCAATTGCAAATGTGATACAAAACATAAGAAGTGTGTAGTGTATTGAGAATGAGTAAAATTCCCAACAAATGATGAAACAAAACACAAACCTGTAAAGTAGCCACTTTATAGCAAGGTCTGCTGATGGGACATTGTTAAGCCTGGTACTCTTTAAAAAAGGAGGCTTGATGTTTGGATGAAGGAATGGTAAGAATGCTTTCTCTCACAACATGATACGCCACCTCTCAACATAATCTGAGGGCTTCAATAATCCAGGAGAGGCCTCCCAATTCACCAAAAGCTCGCCCCCCCCCACAAAGTTCTTCGAAATGCACAATAAACATTTCCTCGAGCTACATAGTGACAAAGAAAGAGAAAATTAGATATAGAGTGGCATCGGTAAAAGTAAAGAGCCAAATAGAATGACAACTATGTATTTAAATGAAAAGTGGAGGAAATACCTGAGCCCAGAATGTAGCTCGGTTGAGCCAAGTATCCAAGATGCTCTCCTTGACATCACCAACTGGGAAGCGAAAAGAGGCTCGAAGAATGGAGCCGGAGTTCCACCAGTGGAGCCAGCGCGCCTTGAAGCGTGGTTCAACTGCTGCAGTTGTTACCTTTTGCAACTTCTCAATTGTCATTTCAATCTTCTTGAAGAGGCTGAAATGAGAATTGATCTGTTTATGAAAGACAACTAGAGTTAATAAAACCCGGATAAAGAAAACCATGAATGCAATGAAATTGAAGAAAAGAAAGATATGAGATAATAATGAATTTACCTCATCAAAGAAAGCCTCGCCATTCTTGGGGTTTGCAACGGCGAGATACTTTACAAAGTCCTTAGCTTTTATGGCTTTCACCATAGTGTCTGTAGCCAGTGCCATAGCATCCCAAACTCCCTCGGCTGATATCTTCTCAATTGGTGTCGTTCTGTGATACTCAGTGGCCGCATCATCGGCAGCACGAGATATATCTTGCTGAAAAAATGAAAATAAAATAAAATTTAGAACACAATGACAATAGCAAGAGATGAGAAATGTATTTTAAGACGATATAGTAAGAATAATGAATTAATAGAATCACTTACTCGGTAAAGAAAAGAGATGAACACGTCAATTGTAAGAGGAAACCAGGTGGGACGCGACTTCTTCACTTTGAGACATGTATTGAACTCCTCCTCGGTAAGCAAGTCCTTAAAATCGTCAAGGTTAAGTCCACCATAGTACCGAATTCGTTGCAACTTAGCAGTTAAACTAGTCTTGACGTGATCGTGTTGAGTAGACCTGAAAAATAGAGTTGTTAGAGTGAACTAAACAACATATGAAATAGAGTATAAGTGAAATAAAGTCTAAATGAAAGAAATGTGCTCACCAATTGACATCGTGCATGCAATTGAGCAACGATGTTATACGTCCTTTGGGGTCGAGAACAATGCAAAACACGGAATAATGCCATCGAGGATCATCGACATGTTGAGCATTGATGTGGCGCCACCAAGCTGTGAACTTGTGATTGCCATCCCACACAAAAAACATCTTCCCTCGGAATGCAGCATAGTCGGGATTAGACTGAAGTTGATTTTCAAAGCGCTCATTGACATCACGCCAATGAGGATCCCAAGAAGCTATGCGCTCCTCAGTGACATCCGTAGATGACATATGGTCATCAAAAATGGATATGTACATGGCACGGTCACCGTTGATGTAGCCCCCCTCAAATCGTTTTTCCAAGGTAGCGACATCAACCTCTTGAATTGGTCGGACTCTTGGAAGAGGACTCATCCTACAGAGGGGGACATAGAATTGACCTAATGGGATGCGCATACTATCGGAACCTTCACAAAATCAGACTTTTGGTGAAGCCTCCTTGCTTACTCTCCTGCCTTTGAGTCTTGCAGCCCGATTGGACATTTCGGAATAGTAGAATCCTCAGAATCAGAAAGTGACAAATCCTGGCATGCAATTAATGGCAATGCAAATTATGAGAAATAAAAAACTTGGACAAGGCACATACTTCATTAAAATCTATGTACAATAAAGATTTAATACCCAAAAAAAATGTATGCCCAAAGATTATGCCACATTCCCAAGAGTTAAGAATGAAGAGAATTACCTGAATGACATCAAGAACTCTGAGTTGCTCTTCAGATTGAAAACCTTCATGCTCAAGTTGCGAATGCGCGACAACCTACACAAAATTAGAAAACATTTGAAATTTGAGAAACAAGAAGCAACATGCGATTTAGGTTTTGAAGAATACAAATTGAAGAGTGTAGGGGTTTGGGATCTTAGTCTTACTGTAGAAGAGCTAGCCATTCTACGTGCAAACCAAAGGTGGACAGGCCGAGGGTGCGTGGAATCAGGGTTGCAAGCATTCGGCGCCGAATGCTTGCTGGACAGCAGGCGGGCGCTGGGAGCATTCGGTGCTGAATGGACAGGTTGAGCGGTAGAGGGCGCAAGCGGACAGCAGGCAGGCGCTAGGAGCATTCGGCGCCGAATGGACAGGTCGAGCGGTAGAGGGCGCAAGCGGACAGCAGGCAGGCGCTGGGAGCATTCGGCACCGAATGGACAGGTCGAGCGGTCGAGGGCAGGTAGGCGCTAGAAGCATTCGGCGCCGAATGAACAGGTCAAGCGGTAGAGGGCGCAAGCGGACAGCAGGCAGGCGCTGGGAGCATTCGGCGCCGAATGGACAGGTCGAGCGGTCGAGGGCAGGTAGGCGCTAGAAGCATTCGGCGCCGAATGAACAGGTCAAGAGGTAGAGGGCGCAAGACCTAAAAGAAAGTTCTGTTTTCTGTTTTCATTCCCCAAATTCCCCAAACTCCCCGGGCTTCGCGGGCGAAGCCGCGAGAAGAAGGAGGTTTTTTCAACCTAGTTCCCTCGGTCACCCATCCTTGAGCTATTCCTCTCTACCTTTGCTTAACTCCAATGTACTTAGCACCCTCCTACCACGGCTTCTAAACCTTGGAGATGTTGAAGACTTGAAAATTTAGAACTTTGTAAGATGAATGCAAGAATGACTTGTACTACTTGGTGTCACAACTTATTTGCTCAATCTTCATTCAATCACTACTTTTAGAGTATTAATGCAAACAAGTTGAAATTTGAAATGAAGGTGCATATGACTACTCCAAACATAATTCATATTTTTCTTATGAAAAAAATTAAAAATTACAAGTGTGACATATGTTATACTTTTAATTTTTGGAGTTGGAAGTACTATGAATTTGGAGCTGGAAGTACTATGAATTTGGAGCTAAAATTTTGGGAGGATGCTACACCACTTGACCTAAGGATTTCTAAAAACGATAAAAACTCCTTGTTGTAGGCATCTACAAAGTATGAAATCAAACTAGACTATTATCTCATAGAAGAAAATTGTATTTTTGAGACTTCTTTCCCATGGAATTCTTAGCAAAGGCCATTTCTTATTGTAATTTTTACATTATAAAAAAAAATCGAAATAAAATTCCACCAAGTTACCTAGGGAGTTCGGCACCAAAGATTCATTGCAAGGCTTTTGTGAACCCCTTCTCAAACTAGTGGGTGCATCCATAGGTCACTGGGTGGACAAGAGTTTAAAAAACAAGATGGCAACGGGCTTGTCCTAAAGAAGGTTCGGCGCCAAAGCCTCATTTTAGGGGCTCATTTGAGCCTTCTCCTATAGCTGATGGGTATAATTTGACGTCAAAGGTAGGGGACGGTGTCGTGTTGAGAGCGGTTTGCCTTGGGAAATCACGAAGATTCTGGCTGCAACTAGAAATGGCTAAGGAATAAAAATATGATAGGAGAATAAAGGCAAGTGGACTTGTCACTTGCAAACCCAGTCTTCTAACTAGAATGATGAAGGTGAGTGAACTTGTCACCCACAAATTCACCAGTCAAATACAAAATGATATTGTACAACAACAAAATTTGTTGTCTCTCGTGAATCTCTAATCTTGGTCTTCAAATCTCGTATACGGTCGTCGAATCATCAATCTTCAATCTTCAATCTTCAATCTTCAAACTCCTCCCCGTTGGCCTATCCTGTGGTGGCTCTATAAGGGTAAGGGTAAGGGTAAGGTGATAAGATCCCACGGCCTCGGACGGGTAAAACGGGACAGCCAACACGAGTGACCGTCCGGATGATGGGACCCTAAACTTTCAAACCCACGGTGACCAGGAAGCGCCTTTCACCAATGGGAACAACATAAAAGAGCAACCAAGTAGGTGATTAAATCCCAAATAGTCTCCACAAACACAAAATGGAGCGCTTACTGGATAACCACGGCTCGCAACAGTTTCACAATGCTGAAATTGAAAATTGCAACTGGCCTCCAAAACCGGCTGGGAATAACCATAGAAAGACAACGAGCCCCCAAATCCGGCTAGGAATAACAAGCCACAAGCCACAACACACGAGTCTTCAATTTTTGTGTCTTCAAATTTCAACTTCAAATCATCACTCAAAGCTCCACCTCAACTTCAACTTCAAATTTTCACTCAAACTCCAACTTCAAATCTCTACCCCAACTCCATCTTCAAAGCTAAACTTTGAATGATCACCACCGTTGCTTCACAACTTCAAATGGGTTGCATGATAACTCTCTGGAAAGCTAACACAATTCTCTCCATTTCCTCCAAATCTCAACTCATTCCAATACTCTGACCCAAAACTATGGTCATCCAAAGTTTCGGCCTCTACAAGTGAGGGCAACAGACCCTCCTTCACTCCTACACTCACAACTTACTCATAAATGCTCCAATTACTTCGAATGATAGCTTCTTAGAAAGCTAACAAAACTTTACACATCCTCTCCAAAACTCAAATCAAATTAACACTCTGTCCACCTTTCATGGCCACTCAAAGTTTCGGCCTCTAGAAATGATAGGCAGCAGACACTCCTTCACTTCTACACTCGTAACTCACTCATACAAGCTCCAAATAGAATGAGTGAGATCTTCCTAGAAAGCTAACTTAATTTCCTACACTTCCTCCAAATATCAATGCAAACCAAGAACCTGTCCGTCTTTTATGGTCGGTCGAAGTCTCTGCCTCTTAATTTCGAAGGCAACAAACCTCCCTCCACTCAAACTAGCACAACTTTTGATTCACAACTCCAAATCAAGCAAGTGAGATCAATTTAGAAAGAAGACACCATGATACATAACTCCACCAATTTTCATTTCAAAATTCCAAAAACACACAACACAATGGCCCTCCAAACATTCGGGTCTTTCCCTAAACTCACAATGGGAGAGAAGATGAATCCTATCCAACTTTTCCTCTACCTTATCTTCTCTCAACCACACAAACAAGTGGGGTCCGCCTCTAACTCACTCTTAAAACTCCTCTAACAATAATTGAGCACTTATTTGGCCCACTACTATCTCCTTATCTTTATCTTTGAAGGAAATTTACTTCAAGTTCACCTAGAAGGCAAACCATTTGAATATTTCCTTACAACTACTTCACAAACACAAAATTATTATAGAAATTCACTCCAAATATGGAATGAAGAACTAAAACTCAACGTACACCTATTAGAGGTAAAAAAACTAGAATTCCAATTTCATCTTGGGACTCAGAAAAAACCCTCCAATTCGACATACTGAATCTATAACAAATAATGAAGAAAACTACTTCAAGTTTGATGGAATTCTAAGATGGCAACCTATTCTTATATAGATGACTCAAGCCATCGTAAGAAGGCGTCACCTTGAAGCCACTAAAGATGATGTCATTATTCTCCTCATATTCGTGAAAACCAAATCAATACAAATAAAACATTACCACACTTTTTTACACTATGTACGCATTTACAGTGCGACAACGGGCCTTCAAATTCATACTTAGGACATGCCAAATGAGGTAGTTTTCTTAATTTCATACTTGATACCCCTAAATTTGTGCTTAAGCCTCTTATTTTGAGAAAAAAGAAGGTCAACATGTCGTTGATTGACGTTAGGCGGATTTCAAGCGAGCGAGAGGCTAATCGGATGGGTATGGATGGGTGGATGGACGGACGGCCTGTCAAGCGGCTAGACAATCCTAGGCTAGCTCCAAAGAGGGTTCGGCGCCGAAGCCTCATCTAGGGGGCCCATTTGAGCCCTATCCTACAACTCGTGGGTACAACCTTACGTCAACGGGGGCAGACAAGAGTTCAAAACAACATGGCATCGGGCCCGCTTCAAAGAGGGTTCGGCGCCGAATCCTCATTTTGGAGGCCCATTTGAGCCCTTTTTTTGCAACTGGTGGGTACAACCTAACGTCAAGGGCGGGAGACGAGAATTCAAAAAAAGATGGCAACGGGCCAGCCTCAAAGAGGGTTCGGCACCGAAGCCTCATTTTGGAGGCTTAGTTGAGCCCTCTCTTAGAATTGGTGGATACAACCTAACGTCAAGGGGGGAGACAACAGTTCGAAACAAGATGGCAACGGGCCCGCCCCAAAGAGGATTTGGCACCGAAGCTTCATTGTGAGGGCTCAAAAATCAAATAGTGAGCCTTGGTCCAAACACTCTAGTTTTATTGTGGACATTTGGCACATGTGAGCCGACCTCCACTGCTCATGGGTGCTCTTCGATGTTGCGGAGGGGAGGTAAAGCCCTATTCCGACTACGTGATTCATTCAATTTAGAAGAGGACCTTTGAGGCTTGTAGAGAGATTAAAAAATAGATGAAAGTGCAATGATGGAGTGACTTACTGCATCTGAAGCCTTTGAAGGTGTGCTTTGTGCACAATCGTCCAGATCTTCATCGCCTTGGTTGTTCTGTTGTAGCTTGTAGTCATGATTATTCCTGTCTTGATCGGTCTCTTGAAACTGCTCTCCACTTGTCTCCTCTATTTGCGCATACTCTGACACTAATGCCGCCTTCTGAAACATTGATCTAAGTATCGTCATTTTCGAGCTTCTAGTAACAAAATCCTATACCCCAATGACTTGGTATTAGACATATCAATGTTAATTCACCCTTATATTATACTTGCGACAGGAACTCGAGCAAACCATATTGCAATTGACGTCCAAGGGAGAGGATACGGCCGCAAGATGCAAAGAGTGCTTGAACGTTCTAGTGCATGCGGAGGTAAATGAGCGCTTGGACCAAAATCCTCTTCTAGTTACTATTAATTCCACAATCAACATCGATATGCTCAAAACCTAAAGAATGATTTGCAACAGACCACATTATTTTGTAGGACATCAAAGATATTCTTCAGCCAATGGATACTTACTTTGCTTTGTTCTTCACTTGACAACTCTTCTTCGGTCTCGCATTCAGACATGAATGGTTGATTGTCTTGCGACCCCGCAAATCCTGATATCTCGCCTTCCAATGGAAGAGTCTCAACAACTTCTTTCAACAAAGCACCTTGATACGAAAGTGTTCTAGTTGTACTAATAAGGTCTATGCCTGAACGTTGAAGTTGTTGCCTAAACATTCTAGATTTGGCTAGTTGCTTTCTAGATGTGGCTAGTTGCTTTCTAGATGAATAACGAAACCCACTCCTCCGCTTCTTCTTCCTATCTCCCTCCTGCATTTGGCTCAATAGAACATCATTAAGCTCTCCACTATACTGTCTTCTATTGAGTTGGGGAATGTGGCAATGCCCTTACTACAGACGTTTCTCAATAACAAACAATTGAATTTGAAATACTCAATCACGGACTCTTTCTCCGTATATCAATCTTTGTTAATACTACTAATCATCACGGACATCGAATCTCAATAGTAACTAAAGTGACATTTTCTACATCTTTATGCTCTCAATGGCCAACTGGTGGGTACAACCTTGTAAGTTTGATCTAGCGGCCACCTCAATATTTCCAACAACCCTAAACACGCTCATTCAACACTCTACTTCAAGTATGAAGTAAATTATGACTACTTGAATACTCCAATTAGATGTCTATACTTTTCAAGATTGTTTATTTTATTTAGATTGTCATATCTTTTATAAATAGAAAGGCTATCCTAGCGATCTAACTGTCACCGTCACTAAAATCTAGTAGGTCCCTATTACACTTACACTCGCCGCCAGTTCGTTGTCCTTGTAAATTTGAAATCCACCATAAATAAAAGTAATTCAAACTAACATCTACATTATGGTTCATTGTAGTTCTCCGATGAAAGGCCTTTTTTCAAACATGTATTCTCTAATAATGGAAAATCTATATAATTGAACCAGCGTCTATTGATACTATGGATTAGACTTCATTCACAATTCTATTGTATAATTATTTCATAACGCCAACACCCTTTATTATTATACTTACAGAATTACAAGCAACCCACCTATCTGACACGCGCCGGCAACTTTTCAAAAATATATCCTTTTCATCAATACATGACTCTCGTCATTTTTCTAATTAAAACGTCTCTTAATCACCCTCTTTATTAATTCTATCTGTCTATGTCTTCATACAGTGATGTTTGCATAACCTCTTGTATCAAAATATACCTGCAGAACTCTTGGATTTAAATTCTATTCACAATTCCCATGTTGTCCGTGTCTTTCCTTTCTCCATTGCAATGGCTAATTTTCAAAATCCTCCCGTGGTGCTAATTCATGCTGATGGCCAAGGAGTTCCTATTTCTTTTCAAGTAGGAGCTGATGGAAAGTACACAGTCAGTGCTCTTCGTTTGCATCTTCGTTTTCAATTTCTAGAATGATCTATGCATGTTGATGAGGAGGTCTTTGATGTTGATTCCGGAGAACTTCTTCACACTATAGGTCATGAGTCCTCTATGAATGATCAAGGTCAGTGTTGGATTCTGAAGTCGGGGACGTACCGAGTGTATGGATTGAAAGATCCTCTTCAAGGTGCATGCGCTAAGATCCTCACCCGTAGGGTGTCATCTACATGCACCCTGCAAACACCTATGCTCCGAAAGGTTAAGATTGAGCCTTGCGAACGTATCGTCCATCTCTTGAGTGATGATTCTGAAGATGCGCTCCCTAGTACATTGCCGTCTTCTACTATTCCAATCCCCAATCCTACTGTAATATGTCACCCTTCGCATGATACAAATTCATCGCAAGGCAGTCATCCAAGTACTTCTAGGCCTCCGATTCCGCCACGGATTGATGACTATGTGAGCGTTGTTAATTGTTTCAAAAAATTAGCTGCAAGGAAAGGGTCGAAGTCCATCTTGTCTAAGGTAGACTTTACTAAAATAAAAACCGAGAGAGTGGAATTCCTTCCCCCTAGATTTGATGGCGACGTGATGTTTGAGTTCCCCCCGCCGGGGAAATATGCATCACAGTCACAAGCAAAGCTCCTTCATGGCATGGACAAACGCCACGATGGCCATGCTTGGACTCGCACCATCACCCCCAATATCAAGAATGACATGGGTTTAACATTTAGAATGTCTTCGTGCTTAGGTCATTTGCAATGTACCAACGGAGCTTGCGATTATTTATCTCGTGTGCACCGGTCCTCCCAAGCTAACGAAACCGAATGGGATGGAATCTCCTCGTTCACCTTTGAAGTTGGATCTAACCCTCCAAAAGGCTCAACTGTCGTGTGTAAAATCTGCAAGGTTTCTCCGTCATGCTTAGATGGGTGCTTGGCTAAGATTTATTATGTTCTTGGTCATAGAAACATGACTCGTGCATGTGTGCACCTCGGAACCCATTGTCATCCTGTAAAGATTGGCGAATACAGAGATATCGCTGAGAAGATAAAGAGCCTCATTGGTGAACAAGTAGAGAAGACTCCAACAGCAACTAATTCTGCCATTGTCCTTGAAGCCAGCAAGGAATTCCTTGGTGAATTGCTTCTTTCTGCAGATGGAGCAACGCAGAAGGAACTTACTCTTGATGAGCTCATACCGGTGTTTGATAAATTCAAACACATGTCTTCCCCAAGTATTCGGAATCAAGTCACGACGTTTCGGTACTTGAGACGCTTTGGAGTCATGGACAGCATCACCAAACTTAGAGGGTCTAGCTGTTGGACATTTGTCCAGGAGAACAAATTCCCTGGCCAAGGGTCTGAGTCCGACAAGGTCTTTGTTTTCAAGATGTCTGAGATCGGGCCAGGAAGTGGAGTTGATCTCGTGACAAGAATGCAGCCGAGTGGAGATTTACAGAATGCATGGATGATGTTCGACCATGTCAAGCGTGTAAAGGGCTGGACTTCTATGGCCTGCCATGTTTATGATGCTACCTATTGTCGGATAATGACCATTGCAGTGTGTGATATGCAGTCGGAAGATGTTGCCGCTCAAATCATCTTTTGGAAGAACTTGAATGCTGTTGTGGCCAGACACAACGTTTCTAACGTACAATTCAAGGGCTTCATGGCAGACAGTGCACAAGCAAATTGGAATGCAATTCGTATTGTATATGGTAGCGGTGATGCTTCAATTCCTATGGAGGACCAAGAACATACTTGTTTGTTCCATTGGACCCAGTCATTGGAGAAACATACAAAGGCTGACATTCGGGCGGACCTGCAACGACAACATTGTCAATTGTGCATGCAATACAAGAATGCCAAGTCGTTAGCAGAGGCTGAGGAGCGGTACCTTGCTATCAGATCATGGTGGCTTTCCTCCGGGGCAACGACTGATGAAGGAGTCGTTCGTCTTGACCTATGGCTTGCTTTCTGGCACTTCCGCTATTGCCAATGGGGTGGTTTCATGGATTTGGTGAGTTCACACTTTGCTCCGGGCCTTTTTGCTTTTAATTTTCTGTAAAGTTGTAACCTCACTCTAAATTATACTACCATTCATTTGACATCACAGGCCCTTTCCGAGGATGAGCTTGTTGAAATGCCCTCGTGCAATTTAGCGGAGACTGTACACAACAAGTGGCTTCAATAGAGCGGTAAACGAGGTAATGACTTGTATGTGGCAACTGTCGATGATTACGTACGTGCTTTCATGCAAATGGTTGCCTACTACCAGTATTTGAATGGTGAGAGACCGGGTACTAGACCTGGAAAAGAAGAATTGTTGCTTCGAGTCGCCCAACGAACCGCCCAACGTTCCAGCAACCTGAAATCGCTTCATCAAGCGCTTCGAAATATGCCTGGAGCTGCTGGTTTTTGCACTCGCGAGCCTCATCTTCAAGGTGAGGAAGTATTTCTCTCCCTCGAGCGCAAAGCAGATCTTCTTCCTGGGTCGGAGTTCGACTCTCATAGACCTGACAAGATTAACATCTCTCGCTCTCGGGTACAAACGCGAGCAGGAGGTGCAATATTTTATGATCTCACTTCAGAGGGTGACGCACAGCAAGAAGCAACTGAAGACCTGCATAATAATCCGGTTCAACTAGAAACACCTACTACAGTTCCAACCATGGAGCATGTGAAGGCTGTACAAGAAACAGTATGCAATGAGCATGAATGGCACATTGCGCGACTTCCAAAGATGTCAGCGAAGGCTTGCTTCGCTCAACAGGCCATCACCAAGAAGAAATGTGTGGCACGAATTGTACAAGATGGAAAGAGTACGGCTGCACCAACTTACAACGGCATCATGCACAACAATAGGAAGAATAAACAAGAGCACATGCAGTTCTTCTTCTGCAACGACGACATTGAGAGGTGCGTGAAGGGTACTCGTCGTAAGTGGGTGGTTTCCAAACCTGCAGTTCCAGAAGTTTGGCCTGTCAAGATTGGCACCAATCTCACATAGAAGGAAATCCTAGACTTGGAGAACGTTGATTTTCGATTGGCACCACGTCTGGAGCTCTCTCCAAGGAAGCTATTCAGGGAAGAGGGGTCATTGGTGGACTTGTCAGAGTATCCTACCCCGGAGTTCTCTAACGACTTTCCAAAGCGCAGATTCGGGAAGAACATCAGGCGGAATCCAAAAGCACCTTCAACGAAGCACGCCAATTCCTGTGCATCTGCTCTTACTGTCATTGGGCAGATTTTGAAGGTTTCTATGGTACCAATTCCTGCCCTGGGTTGCATCATCACCTTTGAGTCCCGAAATGGTCTCAAAATTTCGCAATATTTAATTACGATTGGCCAATTTCCCAGTTGTTCATGCCCCTTCTTCAAAGATATGTCGAGCAAATCATTGGAAAAGCGTGGACAATGGACAAATTGTAAGCATCTGTACTACATATTTCATGTAGTTTGTGGATTGGACAGTGAGATAGATGTTTTTATGCACGCTCCTAGTTTTAGCTTCAATGAAATTAAGCGTGTTATTCAGATGGTGCTACTTAAGCAACCAGCAACTTAGAGATGCTATTGAGCCCAAGGGCCACATTGTACAATTCTCTTTTTAGATCGAATGAAACAGTGGTGAGACTAAAAGGGCCACCACGAAGTTGTTGTTGTACATTTTGACTACTCATTGAATCATCATTGACATTGAAAATTTCAAAGGTGTGTACATTTTTGTTCACATTTTGCTACCATCCTACAATAATAGTGGTCAAAAGTGCGTGAATAATTTCATTCCCACGGTCATAGGAGCACCCTTATTCAACGGTAATAGGTCCAAATAATTACTAAATTTGGACCTAAACCTTTTTTATTTCTATTTTTGGTAAATTCCCACTAAATGTTCATTATTTTATTCTTTTTTCTACTCTATGCTCTCCATTCACCGCTCTAGGCTCACCACTCACCGCTCTAGGCACGCAAACTAGCTTCGTCCCCAATAAGATTTGAGGGCAATAATTTTGAGGTCTTGTAGAATTTTTATTATAATGTTTTTTATTTTCAGATTTGAGAGAGTTGTGTATAAAGTTACTAGATTTCTAGAAAGCTAAAGAACTCTTAGTTTGGAGTTGAGAAGAGAAAGATATGAGTTGGGGAGTAAGATGGTGAAAAGCAAGATGGTTTCAGTGTCATGTTGACTTGCCAACCTCCCAATAATTCTAATATGAACATTCTCAATCAAAGCCTCTTTTGTGATGTTCAATCACTTGAGCATCAATTCCTATAGAAGCACATTGATTCTTTGATTGATGCCACAGAGAGAATTTTTTAGAACATGGACAAAGAAAAGTTGAACAATATTTTTCTTTTTTGGTAGCAATGTATGGTCTAGGCTATGCTATCATGAGGCAACAATCACTATCAACTACCATATATAGGCAAAAACAAGATGTAGTATTGAGGAAAATTGCCAATTATTCTATAGTGTCCAAATGACACCATTATAAGCACATCTAATGTTTAATTTCTGTTAACTATAAAACATTGAATATAATTTGAAACAACCAGTTTTCTACAACCTCGTATCACTCAATATCCTTTATTTTTCTGGGTAAATTTTTTTACTTATATTTTCAAACCATTTTTCAACATATGGATCCAAATGTTTAAGTTATAGGATATATGAGTTCTTTTTTATTAAAAATTGGAAAACATAACTTCACTTTTTGGAAAGGCTAGAATTAAATGGCCTACATTTAGAAGTTTAAGTACATTGAACTTGCAATTAGTGGGAATATTCACTCTAAAATTTTGGGACAATGTACTTGAACAAATTAATCAAGGAATCCTATGGGTGGATTTGATTTTTTTTAAAATTAGCCTTGCTTTTTGGATAGATGTTTTGAAAAAGTTTTAGGCCTCTAAACATAAAAGATCTTAGGGATTAAAGAGAAAGTTTCTTTTTAATAGAAAATCTCATTGAAAAAGCTCATACAAAAAATTTGACAACTTTTCATGGCTTGAGAGGTGTAAGTGTGATTGGAACCAAAATGTAAGTGATAAGTAATGCCATAGTTGAATAAAATTTAAAGACAAACATCAAAATTTGGCTACCCAATATTGAAAATTTTCAAAAGAGACCTTATAGTTTTTGTTTCATGAAAAAGAAATTGACTATCTTTTAGTCATTGTTTATGAAGACTTTCTAAAATACGTGAATAAATTATCCAAATATCTAAGTGCAACAAGTTGTTTAAATTCCTAAAAATTCATTATATAACATTGAATTTTTAAAGATTTGTTTTTAATTATTGAATTTTATGTCTATACTATTAAGTTTGGTACTTTGATGTGGTTGGACCTTAATCTTTGTAAATATTTACCAATAGAATGGTTTATGGGGATATAAATCAAGGATGAAGTTGATGATGGAGGCAAAAATGGAAAACCTATGAGTGAAGAAAACAATGGAGGAAGGGAAGTAGGAGTTGACCTTGGGACTCTTAAGATGAATAAAGTGGCTTGTGATGATCTCTCCAACGACCAAAATGATATTTCTCAAGTATGGAAGTCATTAAAAAAATCAATGTCTCTATTATTTGTTCTAGACTAGAATACAAAATTAGGAAGATTAGGTTTCTTTGATTAGGCTAGAAAACAATTTCTCCAAGTACAAAATGAAGGCGTGTGAATATTTTATGTATATATAATATTCAATTATGTATATATAATGTCCTCTATACTAATTGATTATTCATTTTTAACATTAGGTTCTTCTCCATAAAATTCTCATTTTGTAGTTGTATTTTGTACTAAATTTTTGTTTCCTAAAAATTTGTATATGCCATGACTCCATTATCCCTATGGCAACAATATATATTAGATGAATTTTTGCAATTAAAGTGCACTTCATTTGTATTTCTAGTTTGTTTGTACAATGTTAATTTATTACATTTTCATCAGTGGGACGTACCTCTAAGGGATATTATATATATACTATAGGTCAAGCTAAAAAATTGCAATAATAAAAATTAGAATAGTCTTCTTGTTGAACTTAGAGATTTCAAAACTTAACCAATGAGAGTACTTAGAAATTCCAAATTCCAATTTCTAACTTAAAATCTTTATGGTGGGGAATAGAATTGAGAGTCTAAGGGAAAAAAATTTCAAAAAAACTTAATTTTCATTCTTGAAAAAATTGTTAAGTAGAAGTAGGTACAAGAGAGAAGGAAAATCTAAATTATTAATATCTCTAAGATGGAATTAAAACATATTAATCCTAATGGTAAGATTGTTCCATCAAGAAAACTAAACCATCTGGAACTTTTTTTTAAATTGTAAAAATTGCATTCAAAAATGAATCCTACAAGATATTTTTTCAAGAAAATGCTTAAATTGCTCCTCAAACAAGATTGTCCATAACTCTCACATTACTTATTCAAATGAAATTAATCAAAGATTTCTATGTAGGCAAAAAAATAATCTATGAGAAAAAAATTAAAAATTAAAAAAAATAATTTTTGAATTTTTTTTTGTTGCCTGCTCTCCCCTATTTTGAGTTTATGTGGACATAACCTTTGTTTCCAAGCACCAATTGAAAAAATAATTATATTCCCACAAAGATAACACAATTTTTAATATTAAAATAAATTCAAAAAATCATGACAAAAATTGAGACCATAGATACATGCTCAAAATCCAATTTGTCCCCCAAAGGGACAATGGTCCTTTAGGGGTTAAATGAATTTCTAACGTGGGTGCATTTGAAGCTCATTTCCTTGAGCCCTCAACACTAGAAAATCAAAATTTGCAAAGAGCATCCTTGCACAAAATCTTGAATAGGAAAATCATAATCATTTATTTTCAAAATCCGATTTCTGATGCTAGAACTAGACTTCGAAAAGAATTTTTCAGAAAAATATCATCATACTACTAAAATCATAACTCCCTCTATAATATCACAAATGCTACCATTAATACTAGGGGCTCGTGTTTGCTATGCTATGCATTCATTGTATCACATATTAGTAAAATTTTAATATATTTGAATAGAATGCATGATAATTATTTTAAATATTTTGTAAATATATTTTCAATGATGCATACATAGAAATCGTATTTTCACACAATGTGATATTACAGAAATAGAGTAGCAGTTTGCAATCACTTCCGTAATATCACTTTTTACCAAGGGTGATATTAAAGAAATAATTTAGTTGTTGCAATTAAGGTGATATTAAAGAGGATCCATAGGATGATATTACAGAGGATCCATAGGATGATATTACAGAGGTAGCAAATCCATTGCTTCTCTTGGCTTTACACTTCTTTGCACTTCTATGATTTTGTCATTTTTGTGCTTTTGTGAGCTTTGAGCTTTCATGATTTCAATTTTCTATTACTACTACCAAATGGTTTTGAGAAATTTATTCAATTGAAGCAATTTTGGATTCCACAACAATTAAGTTGTTCACAAAGTTTTTGAGATTTATAAGTTTTTCTTTTCAATCCTTCAATTGGGGTTGCCATTTTTTGTAACAATGGAGTCAAATTTCTAATGCATTCTAATGTATGTGTATCTTTTATAGTATTTACCATTGCATATGTTTCATTCATCATTCAGTAAATTTCTATTATACATTTCGATATATGCTTACTTATAAAAAAATTATACAAAGATTTTAGTCATTTTTATTTGAAGATTTATTGAAATTTTCGTTCTGCATTCTATCTAATACATAAAAATTCTTATAAAATTCTAATGATGAATGCGTAGCTTAGCAAGCGTCAACCGCTACTAAAATACTAAAAACAAAAAAACAATAACTTGGGAAGGCCTTTGTTTCACTTCAAAATATTGTTGACACCAGAATTTGCTGCCTCGGGAAAGTTTCTAAACAACATGAACTCTCCACCTTGGCAACCAAAGAATAAATATTTTTGGGGGTGGGGCCCACCCACCCCCAAAAATACAAACACCAACAACAATAAACTGAAAAATGCGTTTTGCCCGTGTCTCTCTCTCCCACCACAGAAAACGTTCTTTTCGATGAACGAAAAACGTACTTTCGGATGAACAGAAAATATTCAAACCTGAGTAGTGAGTACCTGCCTGCCTGATGATCGAAGAAGGTCGTCACGCCAGCACAGAAACGCTGTGGTCCGGACGGCTGGCCTGCTGTTTCTGGTAACTTACTTGTGGAGTTCATTTCTCTGTCGTCTTTTCCTCTCCACCGATCCTTTTTTCCGACTCTTCCCTGACAGATCTTCACCCCATTCAGTGAATTCCCTCCTACAACGCCCGTGATTCGTTTTTTGTGAAGCTGAACCACATTGGGTTCCTTCACATATCAGTGCACTGGTCGTTTTGATGCCGTGCCAAGACGGCCGAGAATGTCCGAGGATGGAGCTGCTCTGACGCGATGGTTGTTTGAGGATTTCAAGCACGCGTACGACGCGCAGTTCGGGCGCAAGAACTCCTCCAAAAACAGAGTTGCAACCCAGCTTCCCATGGGGAATGCTGTGAGCAACTCGGAAAGCACCAATACGGCGGTGGTGATGAACGGGACAAGACGAGAGCGGGAGTTGGCGCCCTATGAGAAGTATCAAACCCAGGGGAGAGTGGGAGTAGTGACGGACGGCAGTGGCGAGTTGCCGAATGGTGGGGGCGTCGTGACGGGTGGGGAGTTGCGGAAAGGATGGCAGAAGCCATTGCCGGAATTTGCTACACTGGAGATGATGGCGCTCGCGGATAACATCATGCAGGATATTGTAAAAGGGGATCTGGATGTGCAGTGGGAGAGTATCAAGGGGCTGGAGAGTGCGAAGAGGTTGCTCAAGGAAGCGGTGGTGATGCCGATCAAGTACCCGCAGTATTTCACAGGGTTGTTGTCGCCGTGGAAGGGGATTCTGCTCTTCGGGCCGCCGGGAACTGGAAAGGTAAGAATCGCCGGTTTTGATCGATCCACACCATCACGAGGTTTAGAGATATTATGTGAGTGATCGTTAATCTTTGGTGGTTTAGGTTTTTGGAGAGTTTCATGGCGGGGCTCGTTTTCCTTTGTGGAAGGTACCTCTCTTTAAGCTATTGACTTCAGTGCTGGGCTGAAAAATGCTCGAGGAATTTTTATGTGAAAGACAAGATGGAGCTGAAGTCAAATTGTTTTGAGCTACACTGAATACGTCATGAAATTTCAAAGTCGCTGGTGGCTTCGCTTAACCATCTGCTTCACATGAGAAGGCTTTAACCTAATAAATTTCCGGGATAAGAGTCTCATGAGAATCTCGTTACGTGGTAGTTTTCATAGGTAATTAATCTCTATCAGTGTCGCTGCAGACTATGCTAGCGAAGGCGGTAGCAACCGAGTGCAAGACCACGTTCTTCAATATCTCAGCCTCGTCCGTAGTGAGCAAATGGCGGGGCGATTCCGAGAAGCTGGTGAAGGTGTTATTCGAGCTTGCCCGTCACTTCGCTCCAAGTACGATTTTCTTGGACGAGATTGACGCCTTGATAAGCACGCGAGGGGAAGGCTCCAGCGAGCACGAGGCGAGCCGACGGCTCAAGACGGAGCTTCTCGTGCAAATGGATGGATTAACCAAATCCAAGGAGCTTGTATTCGTTTTGGCTGCCACAAATTTGCCGTGGCAGCTGGACGGTGCCATGCTCCGGCGTCTGGAGAAGCGAATTCTGGTGCCGTTGCCGGAGCCGGAAGCTCGTGAGGGCATGTTCAAATTGCTACTTGGAGGGCAAAAGAATGGACTGGAGGAGCTGCCAATGGAAACGATGGTGGATGACACTGAGGGTTACTCGGGGTCCGACATTCGTATTGTGTGCAAGGAAGCGGCAATGCGACCTCTGCGGAGGGTCATGGCTGTGCTGGAAAGGAGGGCACCTGACTGTGAGGATCCTCTGCCTGAGTTGGGGCCGATTTCTCGTGACGATGTCCTCGTTGCATTGAAAACCACCCGACCTTCTGCACATTTGTCAGCTGCCAGATACACTCAATTCGACAACGACTTTGGCAGCAAAGCATTTCAGGAGATGTGACGTACATACAAGTGAATTTTGATCATACCGTGCTTCTTATCAGGCTGAATTTTTGCCAGGTTTGTGGGTCCAGCGCCATTGAGGTCGACGTGACTTTGCAGGCAAGGTGACGTGGTTGATCCATCCATCCATCTAGAAACGGAGCCTGGTTTCATTGCTGATTACTTTCCTCACTTTTGGGGTGAGAGGGGTTAGATTTAGATTGCCTGTTAACGCAAATGAACATATTCATTAGACACTCTGTTGATGCCTCGAATTCTTTGTTCGTATTGAACCACTCAATTGGCCAAAAGAAATATAATAGAATTGTTCCACATTTGTACTGTTCACGTGTTGGAAGGCTTTTGTGAATGGATCTCCGTTGAAATGTGACTCTGCCTTGCTCGAAGTTGAACAGATGCACAATCTACTCGCAGGTGTTATTGGGAGAGCTGGCTGTCTTCATCTCCAGGATATGGTTTGTGCGGAAATCATGCTTCTGCCTTTGAACTGGAATGTTTCCTGGGGTCATGTTCCTTGCATTGCAAAGACAGAGGCACGTTGCTTTCACGATTGGTAATGGAAATTTGGTTTTTGCCTGCAACCTGTCCATTCCGTAAATTGTGTTACTGGCAAGAGACACTGGAGAGGTACCTTAGACAGCTTTGCAGGTCAGTACTTCATTTTACCTGGGGTCATGTATTTGTATGCATCTATCCTCTCTGGCTTTGTACCAGCTCATGAGTATGTACAGTCAGGTCCAGTTCATTTACGAACTGCCTATTTGAGCCATTCAGAAAATTTTGTACAATGTGGATTTAAATTGTTTTATTTATTTTGGTGAACATAGTTATCATTGCATCCTTACACAATCCCAATCAAGCATACCAACTTTCACTTTCAAAAAAACAAAACTCCATTGTTGGTGAATTTTTTAATTTAGTTTTCATGATAATATAAGATAATTCATTGACAAACATTGGTGATGAAATTTTTCAATTTGATTGCATAGATATGTAAGAAACATCCATACAAGTATCTTTCTTTTGACAAGTATCTAAGAAAAATGTTTCACAATTCCTTCTATAGAAATTTTATAACATTTAAGCATGATGGTATAATTACTTTGTCAAAATCTAATTTAAATATATAGATATCGATTTTATCAAAGTTTGGTCATAGGACACTTTTTATTGAAGTCTTCATTGCTCATTGGTTTGTTACTTAAGGGAATGTTTTTTAATATGAAAGATGTGCGCGTGGATGTTCCCTACATATCTACCCAATTGAATTAAAAAAATTCATCATCAATTCATCATCAAAAATATTGTGTAAAATCATGAAAATTGACCGGACCTGACTGTACAGTGCCCTACCAAAAAGACGTTGTCTTCTATCCACTGTCATTTAAAGAAATTGCGCAATTTACTTACCGGTATGCTGCACAATCGCTCAAACTATAGAAATTACTTGTGGAGCACAATCAACAGTTTGTTTTGGTACAATTTTCACCAATCTTACTAAATTTCAACTTTGAAGGATTCTTTAAATTAGTTTCCATTTTTTGGAAACTTTTAAAGTGAATGAAATATCTCAGGAATGTTTTTGTTATTATTAGACTGTGCAGATATGAGGATTTTTAATGTTGTCACATCAGGCAAGTTTGAAAAGGTATGGTGTGTATTTTTTTAACCCAATTTTGGCCCCATGCACCCAATGGGATTGTAGTCATTGTTCAAGTGTTTGACTTCAAAATTTGAATCAATGGCAAAACTACTAAGGAACAAACAAAATTTAGCATCTATTGAGGTGAAAAAAACCCATTCAATCCCTTGTTTGGACTTGGACTTGGAATTGTATCCCTTATTGCCCTGTGTTTTAGCCTTGGAGAAATTTTTTATTTGCCGCCCAGTACAAAATTTGGAAATTTTGAATTCATATTTGCAATCAAAGGCCCTAGATTAGTTGAGATATGCAAAGAAATACAAAATTGATGGGACACAAAACAGGTGGCAATTTTTACATATACCATTGAATGGGGCAATAAGGGGGTCAATCCTCCCTAGCCTTGGAATTGTTGGGTGCCCAAACCAATTGCTCCAAATTTGGAGAAGTCGTAAAAATTCAACTCTATTGTAGCAATTTAAAAATGGATGGATATTTGTTGCATATGGGCCACAAACAGTGGGTTCTAATGTGGGGTTATAAACCATAAGATATCATGACTTTTCAATTGTTATTATTCCTTTTTGAAAAAAGTTGTAAAAGTCTCATTTGTTTATTAAAAAAAACTTGCCTTCACACAATGTCACTATATAGAACTTCCATATAAAGTAACATGCAATTGGCAGTTGAAGCCATACTCTATTAACATTATATTTTGTATTCTTAGTCTTAGACTCAATCAAATGGAGGACAAAATTCAATAATTTAAAAAATTGAGCCAAAATTTAATTTAGTCATTTATTAACAAAATCTTCTTTTGTTTAATTAGATTAAGAAAGGGATTGGAAATGCTTTAATAACTTTAGAAAAGTCAAAAATAGACAAATTAATAAATGGATTTTCCTATGTATTATTACTTTCGTCCCAAAATGATCTTCCTATTAGAGAAAATGTTCTAAATTAATGTTGAAAATAACATTTCTTTCATATTTTTTTGAGTAGTAAGCAAAGTTCTTTGATCTCCTATTATCATGAAATTTTGAGTTTCAAAATTATTTTTAAAGTGTGATTTTAGAATACTTGAAAATTGAATTTTTGAATAATTTTTTAAGAGTACAAGTGGCCATTCAATTCCCAGATATAAGAGTGAATTTTCTTGAAAATGCCACAATGCCACAATTTACTCACTATTTGGTGAAAAGATGCACCCTCGCCCTTGCTTCCCCCCTCTCATTTTTTATTTTAAAAAATTTCAAGTTGTAGATCTTCTCATAACAAAATAAATAAAACCAATCTCCAAGCTATCAATCTGAGATACGAATATGGATTAAAAATAGATATGGATACGAATACATAAGATAGATACGGATACATGTACAGAAGATGGATATGGATACAAGTACGACTACAACTATGGATATGGATATAGAAGACAGATTCAAGTATAGAAAATATATATGGATACAAATATGAATACAAAAGACATATACATGTATACACTAAAATCCCATATCAGTTGTAGAACTTTATGTCAATTTGAAATTACAAATTAGAGGTAGGGGAGATATTTAGGGTTTGGGTTGGAGGTTGAGTTGGTTTGGAGGTTGGATTGAGTTGGGGGATTAAAAAAATATTTAATTTGGATTGCAGGGGGAGATTAGGGAATTAAAAATAAATATTTAAATTAGATGGGTGAGTGGGTGGGGGTGTAAAACCTTTGCCTCACTATGCGCTCAAAATATAGGTACTCATTAGCTCATTGGTGGATAAGAGGCTCTAAATCAATGTGCCATTCAAAATAGGAGGGGCCACCAAATAAAGGTATAATGATGAGTTGCTTTTGTCATTCATTTGCACCCTTGGGGCATATATAATTGGCCACTTGTGTATCAATATATTGAACCTGTAGAATTGTGATTCTTTGATTAAAAATTGCAAATCAAGGAATTAGACCCATTCACAATGGAAATGGAATTTGACCATACATTTGCTACAATCGGTGGAAAACTGCTTGCCAATCTCTTTCTTCCTACAATAAGATCATTTTGGGACACAAAATTATCGTCAATAGGAAGATCATTTTGGAATGGAGGGAATATTATAATAAGTGAACCATCCCTTTTTCAAGTGTTTGTATTACTCAATTGTGTAGTGCAATAATCTAGAATTTGTGATTAATTAGAGACTTTGTTATTATATCATTTAAATGAGTTTGCTAATGGTCTTGCAACATGATTTTTAAAGGAATTGTGTATTTAAGCTTCACTAAATGTAGAATTAATAGATTTCATGATAAATATCTTATCATCAGTTCATTCAACACTATATATATACACACAACTATTATTGTAATTTTGTTGCATTAAATTGTTAATTGCATTTGATTTATCTATATTACATTTTATCTCTTGAGTAGATGAAAAATTTGAGGAAACGTGGACCTTGAAATCCTTAATAAATTTTCTATATACTATTCATAAGGAGAGAATTGAAGAAAAAAAATAGTCACATACTATTCCAAATGCAACTTGTAATTCAAACTTTTTAAGGTATTTATTAACTATATGGCAAGTATATTTTATATTTAAATAAAAAATTATAATTGATCTACTAAAAATATAATATGATTAAAATCATAATCATAATCGATTGAATTTAACTTTTTGTTTTAGATGCAAAAAAAGATGAAAGACAGTTGTAGTCATCTAAATATATCCTTCACTATAAGAAATAACTCTAACAACTCTATATAGTTGAAGAATCACTTCATTTAGGGTTGTAGCCTTCAATGGTCAAATTGTACTTATCTATATTTCTATACTATTGAAATAAATATTTGTTTTGTTTTGTAATGTATGTTAGGATTTGCTAAACCACCAACTCTCCAAGGACGTATTTAGAGTCATCAAAAAGTCTTTTAAAAGTGTGTGTGCACAAAACAAGTTTCACTTTGTTTTAACCAATAGTGACCAAATGTAGCACGGCACACAGTGTACTACACTAATGATGATAAATAGTGTTGGCAACACTAATCACAAAGCATAACACTAATTGTCAACAATCCGGTTAATGTTACCAACACTAAATGTTAACATAGACACTATTTGTCAACTATTCGGTATAAATTTTTTACAAGTTTACATTTAGTGTTTCCTAACTATTTCATCAAAATGCAAAGAAAAACGTAAGAACCCAAGAAACCTATGACATGCTCAAAAAAGTTACTACTCAGAAGAGTGAATACAACACTAAATGCCAACTAATTGAAGTTTAGAGTGACTTTGATAAAAATCCAGGTAACACTAATCACAACATAACACTATTTATCATCATTAGTGTAGTGATACTATTCAATTTGACATGAAAGCTAAAAGTTGCAATAAATCATTCAATATTTAATTCAAAAAGGTTCAAAGGTTCTTTACATAATATTGACATAATATACAAATTGTGCTTCAATTTTGTTTTGTAAGGTAGCACTAAAGAAGTCTTCAAAAAATTTCATTACAATTCAAAATTATTCGTACAATCAGTTTTATACAATCAACTTAACTTTGAAACAGAAAATATAATATTGAGACTAAATTTGACTTTACCCTATGCAGACTAAATACTGACTCATAGTAATTTGTTAATAATCAAAAGTAACAGAAGAAGACGATTCCAGTCGGAACGGGACTCCTGTCTTTTCGTCTTCAAGCCCTTCGTCTCTGTTTGCCGGTTGTTTCAATTCACTTGCCGACGGGACTCACTCATTCGCAGATGCTTGAGGCGTAGTTTGTTTCTCGCACTTCGCCAGGATTGTGCCTTCTTTCGGTTGAAGCCGTAGCGGATCCCGGCGAAGTATTTTTGCGAATTTTTTTGACTGGTTTTGGTGACAAGATGAGTCTACAGGAAATGGAGGAGTTGAAGGCCAATCTCTCCACTTACAAAGAGCAGCTGCAACAAGTAAGTGAAATTTAATTTGAGATTTAAGATTTTTTCGTATTCGAGGATTCAGAGTTTGATTTGAAGGAAAAAAAGTCGGGAGTTTTTCCCGAGAGGATTGGCGGTGACGTTTTTAGGGTTTGGTGTTTGGAGCGCAGGTGAAGGAACTTCTTGTGGTTGATCCTGGAAATGTCGAGTATCAAGAGATGGCGAAAGGTCTGACTGAGGTAAGTATCCTTTTTAATGCCCTGTGTATAGCGATGCTTGTGATTAGATTATGCTGGACAGTAGGTTATGTGAGGAGGTCATACAGCGTCAGGTGTATCGTGTCGGCAGGTAGACGGACGGACAGACCGATTAGGAAAAGTAGTGAGTGTTAGCTAGGGTTTGGAACTGTCCTAAGGATCATCAATGTTGTTCAAGCAGGGCAGCACGACTTCGCTGCATGCGAGAGAGGACCTTTGTCGGAGTTGCTTTGCAAGGTGAGGTGGTTTGCCCTATTGGCATTCGACAGTGGTCGGGGTTTTCTTCTTCGCTCGCCTCTTACACTTTGCTGCGATGGACGTAATAAATGATGTTCCATCGCCTTCCTGCAAGTATACAGCAATTGAATCATTCAATTTCAGTCGCACTAATATCTGTAAATTTAGGTCTTGTTGGTATTGCTTTTTCCCCCTGGTATTCAACAAATTGATCTGCCAGTTAATCTGGCTTCTTGCAGGTCTTAGAGTTGACCTACGATCTGCTCAATGAAGCACAACAAGCCAAAGAAGATGCGGAGCAGGAACAACGTGAAGCTGCGGCTGCAAGTACACAGAGGCCTCCCCTTCATCCTTCTGCCACGTACAAGCCGCATCAGGTGATGTATTCGGCGTAATCCTGGTCTTGTTTACATCAGTTGACATGGATTTGTTGGTATTTTCTTTGGATCAAGGGGGCTTTGAAATAGAAAGCTCAGAACGGTTACTGTTGTAATCTTTGGCACGTCTCAGCAGTTTCTTTGGAACATAATCTAAGCCTTTACTTTCTCTTTTTGGATTAGCAATGAGACAAGTCCTCTGATTATGGGTTGGCGTGTTCATCTGTACAGGACAAAAACTCGACACATAATATTCCCGGGAGACTTCCAGTTGGAACTAAAGTTCAAGCCATTTGGAGTGAAGATGGAGAATGGTAAATGATTTTGTCTATCGATGAGAGTTCGTTCTAGTCACCGATTCTAACTTTTAGAGCTAGTCTACTTCCTTTTTTGGAGGAACATGCGTGTATTGATTCTCATTTTCTTCTGATGTCTGACTTTTTGGTTACTTCAACTAACTGAAGTTTTTTTCTTTCATTCTACTCGTAAATTATTGTCCCTCTTTCTTTTCATTTTGTCTTTTGGAAAGTTATCATTCTTTGAAAAGGGATTGATTCTGTTTCAGAAGGATCCTTAGTTTGTTGTAAATTTCTCATATTCAGAAAATGACCTCCGGGGGCGTTGTGTAGGTATAAAGCCACAGTGGAGGCGGTTACTCCAGGAGGCTACTTCGTCGTTTACGATGAATGGGGCAACAAAGAAGAGGTGTGTGGTCCAAGTCTTGTCGACTTTGTGATGCGGTGGTGCTCTTCTAGTTTTTACACTCATCTATAGTTTAATGGTTTGACCCTCAAACTCTTACTTGTCCTTTGCAGGTAGATGTTTCAAATGTAAGGGAATTGAATATCCCAGATGTTGATGCGGAAATTTTAGATCAAATGCTTGATGGTGCTCCGGCAGCTGACAATTCAAATGTGGATCCATTGTTTGATGCTGAGCAAGAAGCGAATCTCACTAAGCGTGCCTTAAAGGAAAAGATCGCGGCTGCCGCGGATATTGATGTTATTTCCAGGGACTTGCCCCCGAAGTTGCGAATCAAACCTGATGATTCTGAGGATGTGGTAAGTACTAACTAGTTCAGCAACTAAGTAACTTGTGAAATGAAATTTATAATGCTTTTCATGCTTATGTGCTTCATCTTGTGTGAAAAGAAAAGTAGCTGAAAGGTAATATCTTTGCAGAGAGCAGCGAAAAAGAAAAAGATTCATGCTTTCAAGTCGAAGGCAAGACTTGAGCAGATGGAACTGACACAGAATAAGCGTCAAAATGCGTGGCAGCAATTTCAGACTACTAAAGGGAAAACCAAAAAGGTTAGTGCCACTTCATTTCTGCACAAGTTCTTGTATCCTTCTTGTCAGAATGGATACACTTAAATCTTTATGTTCTAATCTATTTCTGGGACAAACTGAACAGAGTTGGAGGGAACTCTAGCATCTTGTTTTCTGGGGGAAATCAAAATTAGTGGTTGCTGCGGATCTTAGGGAGCTTAAATATTGTGTCAGAGATTGGAATGTGTTTATTGGACAGTCCCCGCCTTTTTCTAATGTAGCTCATCGTGTGTGTTTTCTAGCAGCAAACGGGCTTCTTCACAGGGCGCAAAAGGGAAAGCATTTTCAAGTCACCAGATGATCCCAAGGGGAAGGTAGGTGTTACAGGTAGTGGGAAGGGAACTACTGAATTTCATAAACGTGAGAAGCATTTGCACTTAAAAGTAGGTGGCGAAGATGGGGACGATTATGTTTGAATAAAGGTCCGCTGTAAAGAAGTGGCGTTTATTTTGATCTATTTGGTAATGTTTGATGCTCTCCAGTCTGTCATTGAGAACTCTCAGGCAGTATATGCGAGCCCTTGCAGTGCCCTGTGCCCCTTTCCTATCTTAACCTTCCAAATGCTACCATCTGTTATAGGGTGTTTCATATTGTGAGCATATGTAGACTTTGTTATTGTCCCACTCATTATGTGGTGCCTGATGTGAGTCGAATGAGTTTAACATCCCGAAAGTGTAGTCCCCCTTTGGGATTCAAGTATTTGCTTTCATTTTTGTGACTTACAGTGTGACAGATCAAGAAGAATGTATGCAAATATTCTATTCTCTTTCGGATCTGAATCCATCATTCTTGGAAGTTCATGTCAGGCTCCTGGAATTCCTGCTAACTGATTTGGCTTTGTATTGGATAACTGTGCAGTCAGATTTTCTGAGAAGGCTGTCTATTCTTGGTCACGTGTAATGAACAGCTCGTTTATTGATAGCCGGATTTGTATCATTGGTTGCCCACAAATCTGCAGACATGCACAGATCTACTTGTCTTTTGAATTCGGTTCTCCAATTGGACGTTTCATCACTTTCACTCACGTGGTTTGAGTGATATATGAAAGCCTAAATCCAGTTGTCCTGTGATATGGACTCCCTACCGTTAAAAAATGAAATTTTGGTACAGTAGACGGAAATCGCTGCTGACTAGAGCTTTTGAAGATTTATGCCAGAATCAACTCTCCCAAACCAAGGCAAGATTTTCGTCTTTTTTGATGTTTTAATCAATCTATCTGTAGTCTTTTTTTTTGTATTGTAAAGTTTTAATAATTAAGTAAAAAAAACAACCTTACACAGTATTTCAGGTTTCATTCTTGCAAAACAAAACTTTTCAGAACGGAATGATTCAAGGCTTTGTAGACAAGGTTCAGACAATTTTTAGACAAGCTTCGGATCTAGAAATAAGTCACAATTATGGTAAAAACACCCATTCCCGACCAGGATCCATATCCAACATATCCAACATGTACGGTGCATCCATTTCCAACCAAAGTTTGGAATGTGTTTTTTTACTCCTTTCAAGCTTGGGACTAATAAGATCATGACACTTATGCTAAAGTAGTGAGCAAGGAAGTAGTGAGTGGGAAAGTAGTTTTTGAATGATTCAAAATTGGAAGACTTTATACAACTTTTGACTTCCAAAATTTCGATTTAAGGCATAAACTTACCAAAAAGATCTATCTTTTTCCATGGCAAAAAATTTACATTGCTTCATATTGATCTAAAACATGGGTGGAATTGCTTAACCCTTAAATGTTGGGCTAGTGACCATGGAAATCAACCCTTTTGGAACCATTTGACATTATCTAGTTTTAAAAAAACCAAAAATATTCATTGGGAATCAAACTAATGTAGAAGATTTTTCCTTTCCACCCCTAATTCTGAGGATGAATAGTTGCATTGTAGAAGATTTTTCCTTTCCACCCCTAATTCTGAGGATGAATAGTTGCATTGTAGAAGATATTTCCTTTTCACCCCTAATTCTGAGGATGAATAGTTGCATTTTTTGTAGAAGATTTTTCCTTTCCACCCCTAATTCTGAGGATGAATAGTTGCATTTTTGTAGAAGATTTTTCTTTTCCACTTCTAATTCTAAGGATGAATAGTTGCATTTTTTGTAGAAGATTTTTCCTTTCCACCCCTAATTCTAAGGATGAATAGTTGTATTTTTGTCCTACACAAGAAAATTTCTTGTCATTCATTGGACAAAAAATGACCGCCGCAGCGTTTATGGGTTAAGTGATCGACTATGGATGGTTCAACCTTAAGTGTAATTACCCTAGACAAAGGTGCACCAACTATGGGTGGTTCAACCTTAAGTGTAATTATCCTAAACAAAGGTGTGCATCTACAAATCATCAAACACTAGTGTTAATTTTGGATACACTTCAAGCAATAATTTGAAATCTCATTATGCATTCATATGGTGTTCAAATAATGCATGTTAAAATGCATTTGAATCCACTTTCACTTGCCAATAAGATCCAGCAAATATAATTTATATTTTATAATACTAAATATTCTTAGTTGCTATTAGTGTTGATTATAGGATCATTTACTTAATAACCATTCAATTCTTCAAGATCATAATATTTTTCTATATTGTCCCAGATTGTGGGGAATATAGGAATAGAAACACATCATCAATTTGATGTAGTCACAAGACTACCATGTCAAAAAATAATATTTAATTAAAATTTATAAAAAATAAAAAATAAATTATAGATTTTTAATTTTATTATTATTTAATATTTTATCTACACTACCATGATTCACAACAAAGGAAACAACTCCAAAATGGTTTCTTAGAAGGTTAAAAAACATCTAATGCATTAATAGTACAAAAGTATGCTACAAAGCAAAATCTCGAGGGGTGCACTTAGTTCTACTACAACAAACCACGTGTGAACAAGTGGTTTTCTAATAAACTATAATTTTTACTTCAAATTTTAAGCATTGTTTACTAATGACTACAAGATTCTACTCCCAAAATTTCAAACTCAAATAAAATATGGAATGATTTCTAGAAGAGGTTAAAAATGCACTAAAATGGCATGTTTTTTAACTCAAATATTTTTAGAGAACACATTTAGATGACCATTGCATCAATATTCAACTCAAAATGAGCTTTCAATAAAGATTTATTTTTAGGAAATTTTTGTTCATTTTTTAGACAATTTTTCTTATATGATATAGGGGTGTGAAAGTTATTTATTAGTTCTACAATGTATCTTTTTACTTCAAAATTTTTTAACTAATTATTATTAACAAATAAAAATATCAATAATTCAAAATATAAACTTTCAAAATAAAAAAATCTATTCATATTTTTTTCATTTCATTTTATTTAAAATTCAAAAAGTATATAGGGGGTCTAAAGTTTTGTTTGCACATGGTTTTTAATGGACACTCTATGTGACCCTCCCAAGAGCCAAATGAAGAATTATTTATAGATACTTGATTTTGCTCAAGTTCACTACAAAATGTTTAGTATTGGGTCCAATAGCCTTTACTCTTCAACACAATGGCAATTCTTCATGGCATGTTTTTATAAAGTACTATACAATTCTCTTCACTAAAGTTGGAATACACATAATACACATACTTCCACAATTCTTAAATTCCTCTTAGAGGTGTTGTTAATTTGTTCAAGCACCATTTGAAAAGTGTCCAAAAGTGTTAAATAGAATTCAAGTTTGGAGATTGTGTAGGCCATTGAAGGAGCTAAAATGGTTGTGAAGCCAATTACTTTTGTACAATCTTACTTGAATGTTTGAATCATTATCTTATTGAAAGATCAACCTAGTTGGATTCAAATTGTAATTTTGTATAGAAGACTACAAGAAATTTTCAAAAATAAATTTGTACAAATGCCTATCCATCCTACCTTCAATTTTGTACCATAACCTACCAATTAAACCTATTTATCTTTTGTCTCATCAATGAAAATCACACATTTCTAATCACTAAGAATCCCACTTGCACATCTTTGAGCAAACCTCAAGCATGCAAGAACATGTTTACAACTCAAACGTGGCTTCTTTTGTTGTACTTGTGCACTCAATCTAGCCTTTCACAAACCACACCTCACAGTGATATCAAATAATAATTTCTCTCTTTCAAAAGAAAGTTGTTTTGTTGTTTGAGATGTAGTTCTAGGTCAACCTTTAGTAACAAGAGAGTGACACAACACCTCTTCACTTAGACTATAAGAAGCTTTGGACACCCTCCTCTTTATTTCTTGCTCTTATTCACTACATCTTTCTTGAGATGCGCTACAAAAAAATTGGCTCATGCCCATAGAATCAACAACTTTTTGTATAGACATGTTGCTTTAAAAATGCACTAGAGCTTGGTGCTTTTGTTCTTGAGACAAGTTAGAGGCATAAAGCCCTAACCACATACAATACACAAACTAAGTAATATAATGCAGAAAAATAAAACTTACAATGACTTGATTTGAGTGACACCTAAGGTAAAAGACTTGCAACAAAAGGTGGCAAAGAAAGGTGAGGACAGGAACCCTTATAACTTTACAAGTTCCTTAATGTTTTAGAAAACCTAATTCAATTTCATTTCTTGGTTTGACATTGATGAACTTGACGACTTATATTTATTCTTTAATCATGTAATCCCTATGTTTATGACTTAAATTGGTTGGAAAATGGGTACCAAAGATAGTTGGGTTCATTCAAAACGTATCCACCTACTATTGCTCCTACCTATAAACCTTCCCAATTCAAAATTTTCAAGAAAACTTACTGTTTGTTTGAACATTTTCAGGATTTAGGGAAACCTTTTGAGAAAGAATTTTTCAATCAAGCATGTATTGAATCTATGAGGCCCCAAAACTACACTACGATAGAATCATCCATTCCAAATCCGGAATCCATACCCAACTTGTAGAGTGCAGCTATTTACAACCAAGGTTCAGATAGGTTCCTAGCCAAAGCCTTGAATGTGATTTTTTTCCCCTCTTTTTTAAGGTTGGGACTATCAAGGCTACGACACATGTCCCGTCTGACGTAGTGAGCAAGAAAGTAGGAAGTAGTGATCAAGAAAGCAGTTCTCGAATGATTAGAATTGGCAAACTTTCTACATTGGGTACGGGTTCAAACTAACTCAAGGCTTCCAAAACTCCTAAAAGTTTCAATTCAAGGCTTAAAATTACCAAAAAAAAAATCACCAATCCCCATGCTTTCTATCCTACAACACTAAATCCTACACATGAAGTGGGTCCAATAGGGTAACTTGGGATTCTCTGGGGGTAAAAGTAAGAACATGTCCCCTATTTTGAGCCGTGTCTAGGGTATGTTTCAGACCTCTCCTAACTAATTTGGGGTCTCTGATTGCACATATGAATTCGAAATTTGCAGAAAAAAAATTATGTGAATTTTTTTTTAAATCTTCCGTTTTCCCCCAGGGTAAACCCATTTCATGGGCAGGGTTTAACGTCCTTCTATTGCAGAAAACTTGCACTCCGGCCCTTCTACTGCTCCAGAACATGCACGGAACATTGCTTCAGTGGTCGACTATGGGTGGTTCCACCCATTCTGCTTTTCTCTACTTCCGCGCACTCCATAATTGTACTCGGTACTGTACATGGCACGTGCTGTAACCTCTCATGCCATTTGCGTACAAATTCGATGAGAGCAGGTCAAGCAGTGCAACCTTTCCCCTGTGCTTTCACGTCGAGCAGCCATCCCCAGTGCACCTTTCGCAAACCCCAAGGAAAGTAGACCCTGCTGCTGCGCTGCTGTCAGTGTTGTATGATTTGAACCCAGTTACAAACTGCAACTTGCAAACACTTGCAAGCACTTGCAAGCACTTGCATTATCAGTGTTCAACTGTGTTCACGCACAAGTTGCCAGACACTAGGCACCTGCCACAGCTAGTGACTAGCTAAGCTGAGCTCTGCGATCGAACCAGAGTCGCCAGACCATGCCTTGTAGCTAGTCAAGCGCGGCCGCGCGGCTCCCCAGAGGGACCAGACTCCCAGACTCCCAAGTGAAGTGAAGTTGGGCAAGTACCAACTGCGTCTCCACTGCCCCAAGCTCAAGTTTGTGAGTAGACAATTAATCAATCGAACTCAAGGATTTGACTGACACTTCGGCATACAAAAATCTAATTGCAGGCCGGAGCGCTGGATTGTGTTGTAGTACGAGCAATACCAATGAAGGAGGGACTTCAGCAATCTTTTTTCTTTTTCTTTTTTTTGAAACAGATGAAATTAACAGCTTTCATTGCAAAGAGTTCAGCAATCTTTGTGACCAACAAACATGGAAGAGCCCAGTCTGTCTCTTGAGTGGCTTGTGTCTGGTTGGTGGGCTTCGTTTTTCACCCTTCAGTTGCAACGAAATTCTGTTTCTCTTGTTCCCGAAAAAAACCTTAAAAAATTTAAAAAACTTAAAAAAAAAAATCTCAGTCCGTCTGTCTGCTGCCCCCTACAAAACGATTGCATTCGGTTTCGGTGTCAGAGAAAAGAGGAGCACACATTATCAGACCCAACTACCGTACCTATTGTAAGTGCTTGATTGCCAGTCATGCATGCATCTGCCTCTTCGGCGTGCAGAGTCTTTGTACTCTGATCGACCACCGCTTTTAGAGTTTTCTAACGCTGCTGCAAGACCCCGCCAGGTGCTTACATTGTGTGAGATTTTCGCAATAAACATCAAAAGGTGGATGGGTGTTGGGGAATGCGCACATAGGCAGAATTTGATTTTTCTTTTTGAAACAAACGAAACGAAATTCCATCGACAAGGTAAAAAGTACGTGCCTGCCAACCAGCCACAGGTGTTCCATTTCTGGCTGGGAGAGATACGAGACAGGGACGACAAAAAAACAAGTTAGACACCTAACGACACCTACGTTAACGAGACCCAGGAAGGAGGAATGAACTACCAGCATCAGTCCATCAGCTGCAAGCAAAGGCAGAATAGAATGTTTATAGCTTAAGCTTACTTTCAATTGGTGGCTCCATAACCAGAGGACCTGAATGTTTGCTGACAGTTTTATGTTTTTTCGTTCACTTTTATCCTGGAAGGACGGACACGGTCCTATTACTGAGGTAGTCATGGAGTTTCCCAAACATGATCATCTTCAAGGGCCTCATGCCATGTGAGCTGGGTCAGCAAAAAAAAGCACTAGAAGACAAGAAGTGAACATGGATTGTCTTGTCGACTTTGGTGAGCAGAGAAGAAAGATTTGAAGTTTTGCAGAAATTAGTGAACAACTTTGTTGGTCAAAATTGGACAATCTTGAGGAAATTGGTACGTGGGGGGTTCTTACTAGATCTTATCCCCACCCACTTCGGCCACATGGCAATATAATTGCAAATTTGGACCCTATACCTCCTCAGCTAACTTTACCTACCCGGCTCATTCGATGTGAGTCCATTCTTTGTAACTACGGTGTGAGTCTTTGAAGGTATTCATCGTACACTTTTAGTCTTCAGTATCCTTGTAGGGTTACAATGTAACTACAATGAAACCTCTCATAATGCAAATTCCCTACTTGCATAACTAACTATAGTTCTTTATTTGCATACTCCTTATGTGCATAAAGTCTATTGTACAAACCATCTATGGAGTTGATTATGTCAAACATCATTGATTTTTTTTTATGAACAACCATTCAAACACAATTATTGTACCTCGTGAACATATTTAAATAATTGGTTGTTGGCACTTGAGGTTCTCTATGTGCATATAATTAATGATTGCTCTCCACCATTCCCATGCAGTAAGAGAAGTTTGAGTGTACACTTCTAAGGTAAGCATGCCTATTACCAAACAAATTTGCTAATTAGATTCTGTGGAGAAGTTAGAGAGAAGTCATTTGCAAGTAGAATCAAGACATTCTAATAAGAAATAATTTTTTTTGTGACTTTCAAGGTTTGTTGGGACTAAATTGGTAAAGGGTGGGTAGACCCAATCATATCAAAACGCATGCAAACATGCCCTTTCCCCAAGTGCATTGTCATGATACTAAAGGGTTGCTAGACTAATACAAATGGGAGGGTCCAGGATATATTGGAATTAGGTGGTTGATTGTATTGGGTAGAGTATTGGGTAATTCTACCTTAATTGTAAACCCTTTCTAAAATCACCTAAAATGTATTGCCTCTATGGAGCCTATGTATTTAGTACTTTGAAATTTATAATTTATTCAAACAATATCCAAAAAATAAATTAAAAAAACATGCAACACTCTTTTGACTTCCAACAACTTCCAATAAAAGAATTAGACAATTTAATAATAGGAACAATCCTCAATTGCATATGTGGATGCAATTAAATGTAGTTAATCCCTAAAGGACCAAACAATGTTTCTTAGAAACATAGCAATTTTGGACAATTCACTACAAACGGAATTTTTTTTTCTTAGAAACTTTTACCCAACATGTGCCCAAAGAGCAGCTTTTACCTTCTAAGGACCAAGAGGAAATAATGCATTTTTTTCAAATTTTCAATGGCAAATTCTTGGTTGGGTGAAACAAATCTCAATATTTTGTAACCTAGGATGTTGTAGAATAACAAATTTACATGATGCATTTTCTGATTTTCAAAATTTGAATGTGAGAAGTATTAAAAAAACAAATTTAGGAAATATAATCTAATAGAAAAAGGGAGCAAGACATAATGTTTTTCCAATGAAAGGAATACTAGAGATGGACATAAAACATTGTTTTGGACATTTCTAGTCTTTATTCTATACAAACAAATTGTGTCTGGAAAATTTTTCTCTCTATATATTTTTTAGAGATTTAAAAAATAAAAGGTTCAATTTGGTGTGATTAAAAATACAAAATAATTAGAATGATTCCAAATTTTTTGAAGATGTTCCAAACAATATGCTAATAATATGAATTGTTAAATTTAAAAAATTAACACACACATAAATTTTTTTAAATTTATAGGATACAATTTGGTTAGTTTTGGCTTTCTATTCCTTTTGGTTGAAAATCAATACAGATTTGATAGAGTTTTAATTTTTAATTTTTTTAATTAATAAATAATAAATTTGCTTTAGATTCCAATATAATTTTTGGATGTCTCTGTGTAAAAGAGCATTATTCATATTCTTATAATTTTTCTTCCCCCAAAGCCACGTTTTTTACTTGTAAAGTTGATAATCTAAAATTATTATAATCTAAAAAAAATTCACAGTTAATTCCATGTATACTACATAAAATAGTGAAATTAGGTTGCCTTACATCAAGAAAATTACTTTAGAAGCCATCAAATTAAAAAAAAATCGAATTTTTTTTCTTTGTATACATGGAGATTTATGAGTCCCAATTACAATAAGACCTAATTCAAAAGTAGTGCATTCTTATACAATAATTGAAAATATTTACATGGTGTCAAATGTTGAAAAATTAGCGTGGAGCAACCTAATTTCACTATTTTGTAGACAAAGTAGTCTTTACTTTTGTATGGTTAAAATTAAAAATTTCAAGCACATCCATGTGCAAAAAAATACTACTTCTATCCTAACATGATCTTCCTGTTACACTTTGTAATGTTGAAAATTAGTCAACTTTGACTTTTGATTACTGTATGGGACCAACGAAATAACTCCAATCAATAGATCCCCCTCCATTCATGCATTTATCAATCAAAAAATAAATGAAATGATTGAAGACGTCAATCAACATTGTTTGTTCTTATTTTCTGCATTTGTCTTTAAGTATTGCCCAATTGAAGGAGATGAAGCTTTGGAAGGTGGGACAAAGGTCCACACATGGTCTTGGACCCATACTAACTACCCACAAAATGACATCTCATACTCAACAATTTGGTGCCCATTGGTACTCCTTGAAAATGTTCAAAAAATTCCATTTTTCAATACTCCCAAATTACACTTTGAAAAGGATTCCGAAACCCAAAGTTTTTAGGATGCTTAGAATGTACCAAACTCTACTTATAGCTAGAAACTATTTTTTAAAATGTTATTTTTAGCTTTAATTTAAAGCATTTTGTCCAACAAAAGATCATTTTAGGACAGAGGAGTATCAAAGTGGGACAGTTCATTGAAAACCTCTGCTATCAAAACATTGTTGAGTCTTGAGGCATGATTGCTAGCATATAAGTTTAGGATCTTGAGCCTTGAAGCCTAGGCTTCTATGTTATAGGTACCTTTCATGATTACAAGATATTTATATTATATGTGCCTATGTTATAGGTACCTATTATAAATACTTTCTATGGTTATAAGATATTTATATTATAAGTGCATATATTATAGGTACTTGTATTATAAACACCTTTCATGGTTATAAGGTAATTATGTTATAGGTACATATATTATAGGCACCTTCAATAGTTGTAGAATACTTACTTACATTTAGATTCAAGGCTTGTATATCTAAGCTCACATACTAGCATCGTTGCCTCTAGCTCATGGCTAAATAATGCTATATGTTATTTTTTTAGAAAACAATTTAAAAAATTCCCTAATAATAATAATTGTAGTGACGAACAAAAGTAAATATGGATTTGAAACTTTTTCATTTAAACAACCATACCACAAACATCAATGGGCAAAGTCTAGAAATCAATACACAAAAGTTGTAGTATGCAACATGTAGCACAATACTGTTGAAGTTTGAAGAAAAAATGAATTGTAATGAGAAAGAAAATTAATTTCAAAGTTAACCATGTTAAAACTTGGTTTTATATGCCATAATTTGGAATTACTTTATATTTATCATTTATTTAAAACTTGGTTTTATATGCCATAATTTGGAATTACTTCATATTTATCATTTATTTAAAACTCTGAATTTTTTTGTGCGCCTTAGTGTGTTGGTATACATTATTTCAAATTGTTGTACAAAAAAATTGAAGGAAATTGACATATATAGAATTAAAATATTTACAATTTGACAAACATGCAAATGGTGTTGATTCCCTAGATATTTGAATATTTTTGGGAATTGAGAGCATAAAATTACATTAGACATTGTAGAGAGAGAATAGGCTATAGCATGAACCATTGTTACATTTTAACGCCCTTGCAATTGAAACATTTGTTGAAAAAGATAATGCATTCAATTTGTATATTAGAGCTATGTAATTCGTTTTTTAGGTTTAAATTTTTGTATATAGACTAGAGTTTATAATGCACACAATTGGCTCAACCAATCCAATTTTTTTTTTAAAGGTCCACCTTTGAACAAGCCTTTCAACGAGACTACCTTTACTTGCTCTCCATTATAGGGACCATGTAGTAGAGTGAGACCAAGAGGTCCTTAGAGCATCTCAAATGGAATTTAGAAATAGGCCAATCAAATGTAACTCTATTTTTTCACTACTTTGTAATTAGAACTTGAATTTTTTATCATTAAAAGGACATTCAAAAGTACTTTGAATAGGTATGTGAAAACTCAAATTTGGACATTGGACATTGGACAAAGACAATATACCACTTCAAAAGCTAGCTAAAAGACAAAAAATTATAGTGGTCTTAGCAAATTACAATTACCAATGACATTTCACTTGAATTTGTACAAAGATGTAAACTACCAATGGCCAAATTTTACTTTCGTAACCATGGTTTGCCAAGACCTCTTTAATTTTTGACTTTTACCTTGCTTTTGAAGTGGATGTCCAATGTTTAAATATAAATTCTCTTATATCTATTCAAAGTAGTTTTAAATGGGCTTTCAATGATATAGATTTTAAGTTCTAATTATATACGAGTTATATGATTAATAATACATTTGGAGGGTCAATAAGGTCCTACTTTGGACTACTCTCTAAAACCAAACACTATAGATTCATGCCTAAAATGTATTCCTACTATTCATGAGAGTTTGTGATTAGTTTTAGAAATACCTATTTTCAACTTTTTGAATTTTTTTTAGTTTATTCATATGGTGTCCAAAAAATGCATTCTAATAAAATCTAGAATCCCATTTTGAATACCAACAAGATCTCACAAAAAAAATATATATATAATAATAGGAGCCATTTGGGAATTACTTATTTGTTTGATTTTAGGTATAACATTAACCATGAAGCGCTCTGACGTGCAATTTCTAGAAGACTAACAAATTGAAACTCAAATTTAATCCTCATTACTATTTTGATGAAAGTCATCTTAATTTGTGGAGATACTTTGTCAAATTGTTGTCCTATCTAATGGTTGGATTGGTATTATTAAAGTACATGTTTTTCTAAAATTACAAATGAAGAAGTATATCAAGTAGTTGACCAAGCCCAAATTGAATTGACTTTAGTTCAAAACTGGATTTGCAAAAATGAGTTTATTGATTTTAAAAACACAAAATTTTCAAGAAATCACTATATAAAGAGAACCTCATTCAATCCCATTCCAACAAAATTCACTCAAAAAAATAATAATATATTGCTTGTAGTCAAATTTAGAAGGAATCTTAAAGTTTTACTTTCAAAATTTATAAATCAATATTGGTAACAGCATTGATGAATTTAACCATATAGATGGAATCCAAAACTCAAAATTTACAACTTTTATTTGTAAATGAATTCCAAAATATTCTTCAAAATAGTACTTTATCAAAAAAACTCTCAAATCATAAATTCTAAAGAAGACTCTAGATGTTTAGTGGTTAACTTAGAAGTACCTATTTTGGACAACTCCCGTGTTAAGGCTTTTTAGGGTGACCTATTGTAGACAATGAGTGGATGCACTATTCATTGAAAAAGATTCTCTATTTATACCTTCTCATTCACTCATCCCTCTTTGCTTGAAGAGAAGTGTCCAAGCTAACCATAATAGGCTAGTCTATGAAACCAAAATGGGTCCAAAAGAAAAGTCCCCATTAAGATTGAACAAAATGTTCATCCTTAAGAAAAAAATTGTTTATTTGTGCATTCTTCTTCATCCTTATGTTTGCATACATTGAACTCAATTTCTCCAAGCCTGTCCCACATCCTATAGGCTAAAATGCTTAAGTTATTACAAATAGGTATTTCTAATATAATACCTTAGGGCCTCCTTACATGTAACAATCATCAGGAGAATAGGCATTGCACTTTCATGTGGACCCAAAAGGTGAGGGAAAAAACAATAAAAATGAAATCTACATGTATTAGATTCACTAGTCTCCACTAATGAAGTTGTCCATTGATATATCGGTGAAACTTCAACTCCTACTTTCTTGCTTGCCCACCTTGGCAAGACAATTGGTGGAGCCACTTGTGTCTTCTTGTTTGAATTAGAAGTAAACTTATCCATTGGGCGAGCATGTAAGGAGGCCTTCAGGGTGGGATTCTATGTGGAGTCGGAGGCCCATGGAGTTTGCCAATCATGGGTGGAGTCTATCAATCATCAGTGAAGTCCACTAATCACTAATAGAATGGGCATCTTGTTTTTCTAGAAATCCCATTCCATCAGTAATCAATAGGCTCCACCAGCCTCTGCTCCACATGGAACCCCGCCCTTACTCCGGTTGGACAAAGGATGCTCTCATTAAGATAACTACACCTGAAATCACACAAATAAACTCTACAATATGACCAATGTGCTGTATAAAATGAACAACAACTTTTGCACATTGGTGAAAGACTAAGAATCAAAATACAAGTGCTTCCATAATTTTTGGACACATTGTGAATTAGTTACAAATTTTCAAAGATGCAAGGTGTAGGGTGCTAAGAGTGCCACATAGGTGACATCAAAATGCATTGGATGCACATGAAGAATGACACTAGAGTAGAAGCTAAAGCGACAGGAACTGAACTGTACCCAAAATTGTCCACTTCTGAAGTTGCCACCTCCACAGTGCTATCAACAGAGCTGCACACTACTCTAAATTCACCTTCCATTTGTCTGTCCTTGTCATGCACTTCATTTCCATGTTCCGTTTGTCGTTCCAAAATAGGGGTTGAATTTGAGGAGTGGTCCATTTTAGGCGTAGTTACCCTCCCACTGCTCCACCGGTACGTTCTGACTTCCATGTCACCCTTTGGGGGTGCGGGGTGTCCGGCCAGGCATGTGAAGGAGCAGGCTCTTTACTGCATGATTTTTTTATTTTTTATCATAGGATAGGAACAGACTGAGGTGATTGCCTGGCTACTGATTTCCCCCAAGTCCAGTCAGTAGTTTTATTCACCTTGACCAAGTCAAAAAAGCAAGAATTTATGTACGAAAATGTCAGTCAGTCACTCCCTCACTCAGTCCCAAGGGAGCCAGAATCCAAGGCTTCCAAAAGGTACGTTCTCATGTGGTGTTACTGAGGGTCTTAGGAACAATTTTAGACCTAAAGTAGGTACACCACAGTCCGGGGAGATTTTTAGCTTAACCGGCTAAAATCCTACATTTTCTGAGACCAAACGGTTGCTTGAAGCATTCTCTCGGCTAGACCTTTATAAAATAGAGAATATTCTCTGATTTTCCTCTTAAATGATCGGGTTTTTTTCCGACGATTTTGAAATCCATTTGGAAATTCTCAAAATCAACCGGCTAGCTCGTAACTAAATGCCAGTATTCCCTGTACATTGAGGTACACCCAAATGTGCCACTCACCTTAAACCACCATCTACACTGTATTTACATCTCCAAAATTAGCTCTGTACCTAAGGGAGGCGACCCATTCCCACACCAGGGACTCATTCCTGTTATATAGACTACACTCTTTCCAACCAGCAGGAGAAAGGAGGACATTCATTGTGGCACGATCTCCAATGCAGTCACGTGGCACATTATGATTGGTTGCAATCTTGGTTGATTTTACAACCAACCTATGGTTGGAAATAGGAGGACCTATATGACAAGAATGTGTCGGATAGAATCTTCAACTAAAAAAATTCATAGTAATTATGTTTTGAGAAATAAAATTTTGGAAAAATATGGAATCCTTCTAAACTCTATTTCTTCTGTACATGGGAAAATTTCTCCACTCAAAAAAACAACACTCCAAATATGCAAAATTGCTTAATTGGTCGGAAATGGGTCGGCTCCCTTATGTGGAAGAAACGCTTTTAGAACCAAACTTTGTTCCTTCATAACTCTTGCATACAGTATCCAAATGCCATGTTCTCTCTGGTGCATTGGAACCTCCTTTCACTTGCCAACAAGAACATGTGAAAATTTGACCAATCTAATAATAGGAAATAGGCTTAGTAGCAAGAAGTGGTGATTTTGGGTGTACCGACCTTAATTCTGGACTTGCTTCACATTGCAAACATCACCCCTAACACCGAGTGTGAACATATCCTAATATAAATTCACTAAGTTATCGTATAGATGGATTGAGTTCAATTAAACCCATGAGACTATGAGAGTATTGACTAAAGTGGTTTGTCCTATGAGTGACCGGAGGTGCAAAATTAGTGCCACTCAAGAATTTCACTTTTTGGAAATTAGAAAAATGAAATAATATTGGTATTGAACCATCACTATGGAGAAGGTACCCATCATAGTTGATCAAATAAACAATTTTGGACATTGATAGAAATGACAGGGATTGCAAAAAACTTGGTGGTTGTATCACTTGAACTAAAATTACTATGAATTTTGGAAGGCAAAAAGTGTTGTCAACCCATAGACAATCATTAGACTCTTCTAATTTCAATCTTAGCCAAACTACTTTCCTGCTCACTACTTTCAATCTTAGCCAAACTTCTTGCTTTCTTGCTCACCACTTTGGGACATGTCTCATGACCTTATTATTTGGAATGCATTCCAAGGCTTGGTTGAAAATCAACCCCAACATTGGTGGGAAATAGAGCACCCTTTACATTGCACATACGTACCTGATTTGAAACAGGTACCTCTATTATAACTAACCCTTATACGATGGATTGGTAATAATGAAAATCATCCATTTTGATACTATAGGAATCATTTGTCAAAAAAAAATCCAAAAGCACTCATTGGAAGTCAAAGTAATGTAGAAGATCTCCTCTTTCTATACAAAATTCCAAAGATGAATAGTTGCACTTTTATCCTATACTAAAAGATTCTCTATCATCCATCGGACATCAAATGCCCGCCTTGATGCTTAAAGGTTAAAAATAATAGAATTGATCATAAAGTGGTATGGATTTGGTTTAGAGTTCCAACCTAAGTTTGAAATGTGGTCTCCAACAATAATTGCATTGTGGTCCACCACTTCATCTTGGGTTAAGCTTTAAACTCATAGTTCGGTGATTCTTGTAATGAGATACAATCCTTAGTCCCACGTGATAGATGCTCTTGAGTTCTCATTGGCGAAAGCAAAACTAGGAACAAAATTCAAAAGAGCTCCAATTTGAACTCTTCTAAAAGGTTGATCTTGAATTCTCTATTTTTATACTTTTCAAAGGAAAAATATTTGAGTTTTCTCTCACTTTATGATTGATTCTAGTGTGATTTAGATAAATTTTTGTATCATGTAATTATGTTCTAATAAAAAAATGATAATAGAATATTTAGAATACTTATAATAATTAAATAGGAAAGTGAATGCACACGTAGTTGCCATTACTATCAACTTAGTGTAGTTGCTATTATTAAATATAAATTATTTTAATATTATATTTTATTGGCTAGTGAAAGAATAAAGATTTACCTCAGCATGGATGCTTTATTTGGACACAAGATGAATAAATTACGAATTTAAAAAAATTTCTATACAAGTATATCAAAAATTAATCCTAGGTACTTGTAGGCTCACATGTTTTGATTGTGCACATCTTAAATAATCAATATCTATTTGTTGTATTTTGTGCAATGATGATTATTTGTACAATATTATAGTCATATTTTCTACTTTTTAAAGTAGAAAATAAATTAAGTCAACCTTAGTTGAAAAGGCTAGCTATATACATTAGATGATATATAAATGATATTTAATGATACTAAAGGTGATATTATTAGGATTATTTCTTAAAAAAAATTCTAGTACAAAATAATTTGAGGTGCGTAAGTTGTTTGAAAATATTATAGAGTGATTTATAATCCAAATATATTTTCATTCATATGAAATAATGCTTGATTCTTTAACAAAAAACTTCACAAATTTCGACCAATGCTATGAAACTAAAGGAAACAATGTAATTGTACAAGGATTTAAGTAAACTTGCTAAAAACATTACATTGAATCTTTAAGGATTGGGGGTATTCTAAATTTCTAACATTGTAAAGATGTATTATAAAATATAATTAACCCCTAAAGTCCCAAGGCTATTTTTTTGTCAAAACCACTCAAAACTACTACCTTTGCTACATTCACATATGAAATAATTTTTAGAATCTAACTGTAGGATCTTGTTCTACAATTATCTTAAATCATGTAAAATAATTTTTGTGATTTTTGACTGTATAGATTGAAAGATATTTGCATTCAAAGTAAAAGAAAAAAAATTCTTTTAACAAATTGCTATAATTGCCCTCACAACAAGAAGCTCTATAATTTTCAAGTAGGTGCACATGAAGTCATTTTTTAATAGGTGTACTTCAAACTTTGACAAAAGTTGTGAAAATGTTCCCCCTTAGTGGAAATATATATTTTTTTCCAATCAGGTGTCCGAATGAAAAGTTATATTTCCTTGAACTTTTAGGGCAGTTTGGACATCTTCGGGTAACATATGCAAAACTCCTCCTATAATTTTGAAATTTGGCATGCATGTAATTTTACATGATACAAGATGCAAATGTAATTATCCCCTACCCCCTATGTATAGTGTAAAAATCTCATTTTAGGAGGAGTTAAAGTATGTTGACCGTATCACGCATGATTAAAGAAAGATTTAAAAAAAAAACATTCAAACATTATAATCTTTAAATATGTGATCAAAGTTTTTGAATATTTTTTTTCATATTCCCATAGTAGTCTACTACAGATTTGTATGGTTGATTTTTGTTTATTTTTTACTTTTTTCTTTGGCGTCCAAAATGTGCCTTGATTCTACAGAGGGTAAAGTAAAAAAGCTGGTAAAACTCTAAAAATCTGGAATGCTGTTCCACACTGCCCCAAATAAATGAAATCTAAGACCCTGCACATAAGTTAACCATAGGACAAGTACCTCCCTTCAGTTACCAATTTACCCTGGTGACTTACCAGTGAGTTACTACGTTGGAAGGAAATTGAATGGGACCCATTAAATTACCCGCCTCGTTACCCATCCATGCACATCATGCCATCCCATCAATCCATGCCATCATGGCATTTACATTGTCCAGGTAAGGAAAAAGGAACCCAATCACCCCCATGATTGCATCCACTGACTGACTGCGTTCTACCGTTTCAGTAATTTTCGAACCCAGTAAGTTCCAACAATGTTGGGAACATTGGTTCCCAATGACAGCCACTGTCGGGGAGACACATCACTCAACACACACTAATAATGAATGAATGTGTGGGGGTGATCATCATATATAGGAGTGGACCCATTTCCAACCATCACTCCATTTTGAATAGTTACTAAGGTAGAACTACTCCCATTACCACCATTTACCCAATTCCGGCATTTTTGGCATTGGTCCATCTTACTACCACAATCTTACTAATCCATGATCATGATGGCAATGCACTGGGGAGTGGACACATCAGCCCACACTCTTCAACAGTGGTCTGATCATGCTTCAACAATGGTCTACTCACAGTTTTATATTTCAGCTTTGAAAAATCACAAAAAAAAATTCAATTCTTGTTGAAATGTCTTTTCATTTTTTGTGCAATTGACTTCTCTCAAACAATTCAATCTCTGAAAAAAAAACATGAGAATGACAAATATCTTCTCCAAAGTACCTAGATAGCAAATTTGTATGGTAATGGGTAGTTCTACCTTACATGTTCCTTTTTTTCCATGAAGTTGTGCTTTCTTTCCGTGAAGTGGTGGTTGAGTTCAAGGAACAATTGTGGCGCATTGTAATTGGTCGTAAGGCTATCAATATTGCATCCAGCCCTTGGTCAATTTTGCAATCAGTCTATGGTTAGAAATGGAAAGTTCTATACCACCATTACAGGTCAACGAGAATCAATCACCAATTTTTTTTATAATAATTATGTTTTTTATAATAAATTTCTTAAAAAATATACAATCTTTTCAAACTCTATTATTATACATGGAAAAATTTTGCATTTGAAAAAACTATTTAAGTGGTTGGAAATGGATCAACTACCATATCAATTTTTATTGCTACCAATAGTGGAGTATACCCACTAATAAGTTACTTAGGTCACGATGCCTAAATGTGTTAAAAACAAGGCATTCAATATGGCTACTATTATTATATCCAAAAAGTATTTGTGAGGGTGTCTTATTGGTTGTTGGAAGGGGATTTGGGATTCTCTCTAAATGCATTTTTTTGGACACGATGTCAATAAATTATGATTTTTTAAAGTGTTGCAAAATAGGTATATCTGCAAATGTAATCACAAACTTTCATGAATAGATATAATATTGTTAATCAACAGTGCGGAGGCCTTTTGCTCCCCTCAAAATGTGGAGCCCCTTGGTGTTGCGTTACACACCATAGTGAGTTGCTATAACTAATTCAAAGTTGCTAGGTAGCATTTCCTACGTCGCATTGTTGACTTTGCTCATATAGCCAATAACTTGCTTTCCTCTTGTCAATATAGTAACATTCATGCACCAATGATTTTTTATTTATTTAAACTGAACTTCAACCTAGATATCTAAGAAGGAATTATCCTTGGACCAACGAGAATGGATTAGTAGTGTTAACAATGTTATAGAGGTTGTACATTTTGGGCAAGGATTTGTAGGGGTCAATTTTAGAAAGGGTTACAATTAGGAATTGTTACCTTTAAAACTAGCATTGCAAATTCAAAAGTACTAGATCCTAGCCTACATATGTATTCTAGGTGTGAATTAAAAGTTTGTTGAGATAACTCAAGTCTGGGCCTTATGAACTTATATAAACAAATTCTATTCATTTGATAGTTTGATGCATCTTCTTAGATGTAGAGTGCCATACTTTTCATGGTCATATACATACAAATGTTACCTTTAATACTTCTTCTTCTTCTTTATCGATACATGTGTATAAAAAATTGACACATTATTTCCTAAGAATAATCACCAAAATGCCTTAACTTCATCCATTGCACTAAGGTGGAGCGCCTCCTTGGGGTGCATCAATATTGGGTCTCAATTTTTTGGGGTAGACTAATCATCCAAAAAGAATTCTAAATTTGAAGCCTAAAATTTAAGAAAACCTCTTTCACACTAACCCTCATGAAAAAGCTTGGTATCACCGATTTGTATGCAACTTCTTATGTCATAATAAAGTGCAATAGTAACTTAGTGAGAAACTTAGAGAGTAAACTAAGAGTCATGTACTCTTAAGATAGGTGGTGATAATATAGATAGGATTCTAAAACAGTTCCTATGTGTCAATGGTCATCATTTATGTCCTAAATTTGGATCACCATTTGCATGTGAGAACCATTTTAGAACCTTGTTTGTTTTACCACCATCTAAGGTGGCCCCCCCATGTGCCTCTGATCGAAAATTGCCATCATCACTTTGTATACATCTCCAAAATCAATATGTACCAAAGTGGAAGAATTGATCTACCAATTTTTTTTGACCCTTCATAACATTTGCATACGATATCCAAATGTTGCATTCTTTTGTGCGTTGGAAACTCCTTTCACTCTCCAACAAGAAAATATGAAAATTGGGGCAGTATAATAATAGGAAGTAGGCACAGCAGCAAAAAAGTGGCGTTTTGGGGGGTGGGGTGGTGCCCAGTGCCCACCTTACCTTGTCCTCCATCAGTCTCTGTACAGTACTCCATTCCTATCCCCAAGCAACACCAGAGGTCCTACCGTACCCAATCGAAGCAATATAGTTGAAAATGGAAGCCAATAAGCCCTTTCCAGTCATGAGTTGCAGAAACGATCGAGGTTCGTCAGAGGTGCACCAGAGTGTCGGTCATCACTCACAAGCTTCAAGTGCGACCAGCAGCAAGCCTCCATCCCCAGTCCCACTCATCCCTCACTCACGCCCTGACAATGTTGTCCCTCCCTCCCGCAATGATCAGTACACAACTGCCATGCCATGCCAACAGCAGCAGCTAAGTTAGCTCCTCCATTGCAGAAAACAGCCAAAGAAAACTCGATGGAACTAAGCTTAGAAAGACGGAAACAGAGAGCTTGAGCTTTCACAACAATCATGGGAGCCAGCCAGCCCAATCGATAACTTCACAGCCTGCCTTCACTGCAGGAATCTCAATGACAAACTCTGCACGTCTGTCTGCCTGCCTGCATTCGAAGTCAGTTTGCCGCTAGCTATCCTTCCACTGCATCCTCCAGAGCATCCATGTGGCGAGCTTAGCTTAGCGTAGCCAGCAACCCGGCCTTCAAGTGCAAGCTCATGAGCTGTGAGTAATCTCTGCTGCTGCGTGGGTTGCTTGCTGGTAGCAGAGGAGCATGTTGGCGATGGCGGGGTCCGACAGCCAGAGAGACTCACGGACAGTGCATGTGGGTGTTGCTTCTGTTTTGATCTCATGAGGTGATCAAGGGGGGTAATTAGCTGGCCTACTGCTGGTGGGAGTACGTACTGGTCCTCGTCATCATTTAGGATGTGTTGGGTGGAGTGGAGATGAAGATGAAGGCTTTGGGTTGTACTTGGGTTTGGAAAAGCTCACTGGGAATGTGGTGAGTGCACCGAGAAAATGTGGTGTGTGCGTGTTTTGTGCCGGTGTTGAATCTTGCGTTTGAGAACATTCATGGCGGAGGGGTTTTCGTTCCAGTTCCAGTTTAGGGATTTTGGGGAGGGTTTGGCCACTGTTGAATGAGTCTCAGTTGAGAGGTGCAGCGTCGCTGAAGGGTGAGTTGGTTTCTTGACGGACGCGGGGTACTGTTGGTTCGAATTGAGAGATGGTTCAAATTCTGTGTACAGTACAATGTCAATTAGTGTGGCTTTTTCTCGTGAGAGTTGAGAGTTTCTTTAGAAACGAGATTTTTGGTGAGAAGGAGTACGATTTTGGTCTGATTTTCGAAAGCGGTAGGTGGCGCACCCCAATGAAGCTTCGATTCTAGTCTGTGCTACGAAGTACCTCCGCGTCTATCGCTTTGAGTGTGTTCAGAAGAATAATGATTTTTTGGAAGGTTTCATTAGTAGAAGGAAAGTTTTTTTTAAGCCTGAGTGTTGTGATATCGACATTTGAGCCGACGAAGTAAGCTGTGCAAGTGCTGCATTGTAATTTGTCACTTTGTTGAGTGATCGTAATCCAAGAAAAGTGCAAAGATTCACTCGTGTTAGGGAGATTCATGTGCTGCTTGTCATGTCCTTTAGCTATCACATTTTGGAAGCTGGGAGGACAGGACTGGAAGAGTACTAAGGATAATTCTTTAGATTAAGGGGGTAAAAAGAGTACTACCGGTAGTCTGACGTCAAATCAGTTGATTAGGGGTCCTGTCTGGACGGAAGTTGAAGAGTGGTTATCGTTATTATGGTGATGCAGATTGCCAGAGCGAAATGCGTAGTTGGAAGCTGAGGAATTCCTCTCTAGCAGGTTTCCATTTAGAATCAGCTCCAATTTTGGGCCATGCCAGAGGAGCTTCTAAAATCTCTAACCGGGCATCCAGCAGCACTAGACCAGACGTTGGGCTGTGTGACTCGAATCTTCAACATCTTTGAAGGACACCCGGCCTTCATGGGTCGCCGTTCCAACGCGACGCGCATCGCCATTGACAGCGGTGAGGACATATATAGCTCCATTGTTCTCAATGCTTGTCGTCTCATCATCATTGGCAGTAACTGAGGTAGAGGCTCCATTAACCATACTGACAGTACATTAGAGGCTCCATTGACCATACGGGTGACCTTTGAATTGTGCTAAATGTGAAATACTTGATCTATTGGCATTTGATTTTTTGAAATTGTTTTGTAGCTCAACAGAAAATAAATGTGCAAAATTTTAGTTGACCAGTACAAGTTTCTAGATTGCTGTAGGGAAATGTTCAAAGTTCACACCACTATGGTGAATGGAACCTCTCCCTTATTGTATGGTGATGGGAGACCTTACGTTATCTATGGTTGAGGATAGTTAGTCTTTCTCTGACTTTGGATGACCTGTAGGATCGTGTAGGATTGTGTTTAATTTCATTGGGAGATCACTTAATAGAGCTCTCTGGAGAGATCACTTGGGTACAAGAGCCAAACTCTCTTGAGATTTCAATATGACTTGGTTTGACGATTTCCTATGCAATCATTCAAACTGGGCGGTTGTAGAACTTTTATTGAAGGGATACTAGAATGTTACCCTATTTTTCATTCAAAGATTAGTGGCTGTACACATTTAGCCAAGTCATGCTTGCACCGAGCTTGCTAATTGAAAGGTAACCAGTTGTATTGGAAGAGATGAGTGACTGACGGTAACAGGGGTCATTCAATAGGAGAGATCGAGTCCCTAACAGTTTTAGTACGATCCTCTACCTTAGGTGATGTTCGCTTATATTTGGGCTTTCACAAAGATTTGAAGTTTCTAACGCCGATGTCACAAGCAGGTCATTCTCAACCCAGAACGCAAACTGCCAGTCACCCGAATCACCATGATCGCCGAAATCCCATCTCCACGGTGAGAAAAAACTTACCATTTCTAAGAGCCTTGGCCATGGCATTTTCCAGATCTGTTCTGTTGCGTCAATAAACGATGTGAAAGGGGCGATTTCAAGCTCATCCGAATGTGCCTTCATTTGTGTGCAGATGGAAGACAGGCAAAAGAAAATGGTGCAACCTACGTCGAGGCATCACAGGTCCTACTCCGACGTCAGCGACTTTGCAGCTACCCCATCACGAACATTCACAGAATTTCGTACTTCTAGCGGCGATACGGGTGCAAAACCTGCTTGTTCGGAAGGCACAAGGCCTGTTCTCTCAGAACCAAAACCTACACTCTCGGAAGGCACAGTGAATGCCCTGGCATTCTACAACTACGAATCACTCCAAGCAGCTGCCAACTTTGCAGGGGATCCTCGACGACGCTCTGACCTAGACCACCGAGATTACATCAAGCGCAGTTTGCCGTCCCCAAAGAGAGCCTCGAAAGCAAGGCAAGCGCACTCAGACCATACCCAGCATTCCTCTTCTTCCGAAATCAGGGATGCTTTACTTGCAACTTTTAGTGAATGCCACAAGCTTAATCACTCGGATCAAGCTTTCAAGAGAGAAGCAGAATCACGGAACTTGCCCCGCTCTACCTCTGTTTATGCACGAGGGCTTGAACCTAGTGAGCTTTTGCACTGGAAAGATGGGCTCAGAAGCTCAGCTAGTCCACCTCGCAGATCCACCCGAGAGGCGAAGGGCAATTGCATCAAGTCGCCCAGCAGGCCTTCTGGAACTACAAGAATGATCAGCCACCATAGTTCACCTGAAAAGAGAGTGGAGCCGAAGAGCAGGGATCGTGGACGGTCTCTTTCCAGGGACTATACTTTTGTTACCATGAGTCCGAAAAAGCATTTTGGGCAGGTACGTGGGGAAGAATCGCCAGGGGCTATTGACTTCAGGGACTCTTTGAGGCCATTCATGACAGGCCCCATTGTACCAGCTCGAAAGAGCTTTGCATCCAGGTTGACAGATACAAGAGGAGGACAAAACATGGAGAGCAGAGACATGTCGGTGAACGTCATTGCACGTTTGATGGGCTTGGAAGAGATTCCAAGCTCCACTCAACAAGCTTCATCAAAAGCTTCATCAAAAGCTTCATCAAAAGTAGCTCATGATGTGAAGTCCAGAGGGGAGAAGTTTTTTCGAGGGCTTGTGCAGTTCGACCCGCAGACGATGAGACCTTTGTCACCTCCACCGCCGGTCCCATCATGCCAATCGAAGAAGCATCACCTTGGACAACGTTACAGGCAAGAGAGTAATGGATTACAGGAAGATCAATACCAGGAGAATTACCCGGTTCAATATAAGATGGAGCAAAGATTGTGCTGCTGCGAAGAAGATCGAGATTATGAACACTTACATATTTCGAGGAGGCCACTTCATTCATTTGAAGATGACTACAAAGAAGCTACTGGGCAGCTGGGGTATCACAAGGATGGCTGGCCACCGAAGCTTGCAGATGCTCATCAAGCTGACGACGCAAAGCATGATGCTCCTGAGATTTCCCCTTCGCTTACGAAACAGCCCAGTCAGAAGAAAAAGATGCTTCGGAAGATATTAGAGGCAATGCGGCCCAAGGTGCTGCGCAAAAATTCCCGCCGCAAGCAGGCGGAGCCAGAGATGTTAAGACTTACCGAAAATCCTGAACAGCCTATTCAAGAAACGCAGCAACAGACCACTCGGGTCAGCTTTGGTTCGAAATTGTCTAGTGGAGCGGACAAAGAAGAGCCTTCAAGGTATTCGAACTTTATCAAGCAGGTGCAGGAGCAGGAGCAGCAGACAGTAAGCAGCAACAGTACCGAGTCAAGTATTATAAAGCCTTGCATTGATGAGTCTACGGCTGTGGTGGTGAAGCCAGTTGATAGATTAATACTTTCCAACGCTAGGTCTCAGCTTTCGGTTGCGGACATCTTCCAAGTTAGGCAAGTGGAGACAACTTCGAGAAATTCGAACGTCGACGAAAAGTGCCCCACTAGAAGGGCATCCCAGATCAATAATGAAGACTGCAATCTGGCCCATGATCAGGGGTAAGTATATGCTCCTGGCAAACATACTGTACTTCTCCCCCTCCTTGCACACAGCGTGTGCATGAACTCTGATTTGTCTTATTCATGAGGGAGCAAAATCAGTGTATAACAAATTTTATTTAAGTATGAGGAAAAGGGTGCAGTACAGTAGTTTTCAGCCCACATCAATTGAATTGTTGTACAAATCGTGTGAATATGGTAAATTAGTGTCACACGCACCAATAGGACTCATCAGTTTAGTTGGCACAGCTTACAGAAATGTTTTATCACATATGTGATGAACGACTTTGCTAGATTCAAATTAGACTTGACAAGATTTTTAACTTTCTTTAATGGCGAATGCAGGAAACCAATCAAGTCCAGAGTGGCTGTTGAGACTGCACCTCGAAGTGCTCATGCTCAGAGCACTTTGGAGTCTGATTGTGGGACGAATCCCTCGAGTACGACACAACATGACAAATCAGACACCGTTGGTGATTCCAGAAAGACACGAACTACCACAAAGAGGCCAGATCCCAGGTCTCGAAGCCCTACACCAGAAATACAAAGAAGGCAAGGGCGAGCCTCATCTCCTGAAGCTCGTCCTTCGCTGTCAAGGAGCTTATCGGGCAAGGACCAAAATCGTGGTGCAGGTACAGTAGGTCGGAAATCTCAACTTGCAAATGGAAAGAAAGATGTGAGGCCTCCACCTGCTAATCCCAAGGCACAATTACCGAAGGAAGAAATTTTGAAGAGAAGGGTAAATGAGAGCTCTGTTGCTTCCAGACTGCGTGGTAGCAGCTTGGAGAAAGAATCGACTGAGAAGTCCGTAGGTAAGGAAACTTTTTCAACCAGGGCACCAGGTGCAAGAGCACGTTCCCCAGGTGCTGGCAGATTGAAGCAACCAAATGAAGGGACTGCGTCTCTTGGAGCCCCTCTCAAAGAAGTGAATGCTAGCCGTCCAGCAACAGCCGACCCAGGCACTCCTCACGAATCCAGTAACTCAAAGTCGGATTGCCAAATTCAGCCTGCTTCAGCTCAAGTCCAACTTTCAGATTCCGAACTTGTAACGGAGCATCTTAGGGCGGTGCAAGGGCCAAATCTAGGGTCTTTCAAGGAGCCCCTTGTTCCTCAACTATCAGAAGTGCAATCAGAAGTGCAGAAGCTTGAAAGACTCTGTAAAGATGATTCAAGCGAAACTACAGCACAGCTTTCGAATTCTGGAACTTGTGGTGCTGTACCCGATGAACCTCAACTACTGCTTCAGGTGCGTTTTCTGAGAGAACACAAACCGGCTGAGCTTATCACAGTGCTCATCTTTCTGCTAATCTCACATATCAATGACTAACTTGTACGATCAAAATCTACTATCTGCTGCTAAGTAAGAGGGCATGCCACTTTTTCGCAGATACAGGAGGCAGCAATTGATGCAAGTGAGGAACTGACCACACCCCGGAGTGTTCGGTTGAATTTTGAAAAATTGGATGATAAGCTTGCTGAATCGATGGACCGGCCAAGCCCTGTCTCTGTACTGGAGACTACTTGTTTTGACGAGGATCTCCCGCTGAGCCCAACTAGTTCTTCCAAGCTCAATGCCTTGCCGATGCAAGGTTAGCATTACACCCTGCCCACCATAGTGTAATGTTGATTATCTTTTCCAGATACTGCAGGTTGTAGCTCAAATAAGTAAATCTCCATTAAATTCAGGATTTCGTCTGGAATAGAAAATCATCAAATATTGGTAATAACTTTTATTTTTTCTGTAGATGCAGATTCTGTGGCCACATCCAATGACGAGGAACACGAAAGTTGTGTCAAAGATTTGGAGGCTTACCAGGACACTTCTTCTGCAACTATTGAAGTCGATCAGAATTTGAATGTGTTACTCAACACGTGCAATGAGGAGCCGCAAGCTCAAGTTGAGAATTACACTGAAACAGAGATTAGCATCAACAATTTTCAATCCTACTTCGAGGACGTAGCGAAGACGTTCGAGAGCTGCTCATCACCCGGAATTTCAACAATTGACGAGTCTCATGACAACACTGTGATGAATTCAAGCGTCTCTGACAAATTCACGATGAAACAACAAAGTAGTACGGAAACCATTAATGAGAAGTTACTGCAGAGTCTTCACGACAACGGGATGTTCCAAGAGAACGACCACCTCCTCTTACTGGATTGTCTAGAAGAGATCATGGAGAGAATTCTGGACTCCCAATCGGACCTCAGGCTCTGGGCAGGACTCCCTAACGAAACCATTTGCGAGATCCCCAGGGGCAAGCAACTCGAACGCGAGCTCTTGATCGAGATGCAAAACATGAAACACTCATCAGGCTCTCAAGACATCTGCGAATCAGTCCACAACCTGTTACTCAAAAACCTTCTTCGGTGTCAAGGACGACAGTGGTCCACCTTCAACGCCGACCGTGAAATAATAGGATTAGACATGGAGACCATGATAGTAGGGGACTTGATAGAGGAAACTGTGGAAGACTTGTTTGCACTGCAATGCCGCAAGTCTAGGGACTTTCTCCCACTCGAGACAACTAGGAGACAATTGTTCACAAACTAGTTAGCCAATTCTTGCAACATCGATTCTATATTCTTTTCTCGGATCATTGGAGCTTTGTTCTCGATCTTCCTCACGTGAATTCTGTGTTGCTAACAGTGGTTCCTTGACTTTGATTTTTGCTGACACTGCAAGCACGGTTGGGAGGATTCTAGTGAAATTTTACTGATTTGCCAAGTTCATATATTGCTTCGTTATGAGGACGGCATTCCGCTGTAATCCTTACAACTCTCCAGTGAATTTGTCAGCCGCATTTGAGAAGCAAGTCCCGGATGTCAGTATACGACATCACGATGAAAATTTGCGTCCAAGTGCGTGTGCACAGGGCGAATTGGTAAAAATTTGGTGAAGAATTGAGACCCTGATTTGGCCATTAGGTCTTCAACGTCGTTGCCATGATCCTCAACCGTACCTTTGGTGGCTTAGCTGCACATCGATGTCTGCACTCAAAGAGGTATTGTGAGCATTTACAGAAACGAAGATTCAACAATCTCCACTTTTCATTTTCAAATTTATGAGTTGAAGATGATCCAGGTTGGAGTAGTGTAGACGAAGGTGAAATGCAAGAACAGTAACAGCTTACACTAGCTGTGATGATTTAATTAACCATTACCAAGAGAAGCCCATGTAGTCAGATTTCAAGGAATTATTTGCAAATATTATTGTCTGATTAATTATCGCCTGACTGTACCTTCTCCGACTGAAGAGGGCCTTCAGCTGGGCATTTAAGGTAAGACGCTCCCAAACCGCTCATGTGAACCTTTTTCATGTATTTCCTTCAATGGAAATATTTTTAGCTCATTTTTTTTTTAGACAAAGAGAAATAGTTGCAGAATATAGCACAAGTGGCTTTATATTTTTCAAAGCATTATTGAATTATTTATGGATTTTCAAACAAGTTGTGTTGTAGGCACCCATTAATGATCATAGGTCTTCCATAAATTGTTCACTTGCAACTTGTAAAGAGAAATGGGGAAAGCAAGGAGAGTGATTGGCTCTTGCAATAAAGAATATTTTTTTCTTTCTTGATCCATTCAATGACTATAGAGGTCAATATAACCCCTAAAGTAATGTGCTATCCTTGATAAGTGTTAAAGCGTCAACACCACATATGGTGAGCACCCCAAATGCATCCTCACCCTAAACCGCCATCTCCACTCTATGTACATCTGCAAAATCAATTATGTACCTACATGGAAGAAACGGTTTTAGAACCGACTTTGTTCCTTCGTAACTTTTGCATACAATATCCAAATGCCGTGTTCTTTGATACATCGGAACCTCCTTTCCCTTGCCAATAAGGAAATATGAAAATTGAAACAGTCTGTTAGGCACAGTAGCAATTAGCGGCGTTTTGGGGGTACCCACCTTAAGTGTTAACAGATATCTAGGGTGGACTGTACTTTCAAGCCTATCCGGAAGCTGAGTGCTGAAGGACGTCACATGTACGTCAAACTGACACACTTCCCACAGGGAACTCAGACAATTTCTATCTTTAGAAGCTGTGAGGGTTTTGTCCTTCACACATTTTTCATGCTTGGTTGGATCACCCGGCTCTAGCTTATACGGAAATTGTGTTCCTTGGGCTGCCATCTCTCTAGCTAGTTCATGTCCTCTTCAAATTAGTCGCCTCCTCAGACAGTCTGTTGTAGACTCACAACAGTCCCTCTTGAAGTTCAACGCCATTGCTCCCAAGTTCCAAGTTTAGGTCATTGCTGCACTCGTGGATCGGAGCGTCTGCTGTCGCTACTGTGAAACTGCAAGCTCGGTGAGGAGTGTCGCAGATCGATCTTCAGAATAAGGTAGTGAATAATTACTATTCGCATCGTTTTAAGCATGATTGCATCGAAATACTTAGAAATGTGATCCTACATTGTTGTGGAGAGACCACTTAGTTTGGGTGAACCACCACCAAAACTCTCTTTGAGATCAAATTCTTATCAATGTGTCTGAATTTCTTACACGATTAGTCATCCAAATTGGCTGAGTGAAGTTAGATCACTATTGAAAGGAGGAAGACAACCCCATGTCCTATGAAAGATCCGTGGTGATGAACATTAGCCAAAGACACGCTTACTCCACTTTTAGTAATTCCAACCAAATATGAGTGGGTAGTAGTAACAGGGGTCAGAAAAGGAGACGGAAATGTAACTGGTTTTTGTTGAATGGAGCTTAGAATTTTGGCTGACTCGATCAGTTCGAGTGCTGATTTAAGAAAAAAAGTCGTGGACTTCAGGCGCTTGTTGCTTTGAGTTTTCTGCAGGAAATTAGGGCTGGTAGTGAAGGATTAATTCAAGCAGCCATGGTAATGAAGCTGTATGGGATAGGCACTATGAATGTGCAGCGTGCCATTCTGCCACTCTTTGAGGCCAAGGTAAAAATTTCTCCTATTTCTGGATCCATTACAGAAGTTGATCTGTTCTAGTTCAGTGCAATGGCTTCCTAATGGCTAACATAACCAGTGATACCTGCGGACACTTTTGAAGGTGGATGCTGAGAAAGAATTAGAGTTGGTGAAGGTGAGCGTCAGGGACGGACATCACCTGCTGCCCATTTTCACCCAAAAGCAGGTAAACCAGCTACTTCCTTTGCTGGATGCTTGCTTAAAATTATAACCAAAAATACAGGTCACTGGCAACATTGCTTGCCATAAAGTTTCAGCATTGTTGATCAATGAAGTTTTTTCTTGCATGGACTGTGGATGCAGCCTTTTGGACAAGTGCCTTACTTCGAGGATGGCGACATCACAATCTTCGGTAAGCAGGTTTCTAACTACTTAGAAACAGCTCGAGCAGGCTAGAGTCATTCCAACGGTACATTTGTAGGCAATGTCGGTGGTAACTGATGATACTTCTTACCGTGAGACATTGAAGTTCATACCACCTCAATATCAAAACGCGTGTTAGTTTTTTTATCAACTACCAAAAACACTTTGAACCCTTCTAAAGATGTTGGTAACAGGTTAAAGGAGTAATATCAGGAAAGAAAGTCTAGTCCAAAATGTACATAAATTCATTTGTAAGTTAAATTGCTAACACCATTTCTAACACCAAATATGTCACCAAGTATGGAGAGTTTTGGATTATATGGCTAAGCTCGTTGCTTTTAGCAACCTCGCTAGTTTTTGACATTCTGTCACTATAGTGTGCGGTGAGAAGTGATGCCATTCTCCTAGTGAATGAGCTCTTTCTTTGGTGCATTGGAATCCTCTTTCTTTCATTTGCTACCAAGCAAAGTGAAACTATGCTTCAAGCTTAAAATGTTGCAATCAAGTGTGGTTGCCCTTATTTCCTTCTTCCATCTTAAACCCTGTAGCTCAAGAGGTTGATATCTTTCAAACCTATAGAGATGCATGTGGCATTGTACAATCTATCTAGGTAGGTGGGAATTGTCTTCAATCATTTTTTGGTAAGTTTCATGAATTAGTTGTGACAAAATTCAATACTTGCTTGAAACACTTATTTTCAGCACTTTGAAAATTCATACTTTATTTTTCTAGTGTCCAATAAATGTGTAAGATGAGAAACCTAGAATCCTCTTTTGACTTCCAACTAATATAAAGACAAAAATTGGTAATTCAATTGCTTATTCAAATGCATTTAGGTGTAGTTAGTACCTTGTGCAATTGCTCTAATGTAATTGGGACTTTGAACCTTTGTCACCATGGATTGTGACAGAATCCCGAGCCATTGCTAGGTACTTGGCGGAAAAATATGAAGGTCAAGGGATAAATCTCTTGGGCAAGACGGCCAAGGAGAGAGCAGTTGTGCACCAATGGACTGAGACTGAAGCACACAATTTCACAGCTGCTTGTGATCCCTTGATTAGAGAACTTCGCCATGCAGAAATTCTCCAACGACCTGTGAACAAAGAAATTGTCCAAAGGAGTGAGCCAAGGTTCAATCAGGTGTTGGACATTTATGAAGCGCATTTGAGCTCGCAAGGGACAAAGTATTTAGCTGGGGATCAATACTCTCTGGCTGAGATTTTCCACACAGCACATGTGCATTGGCTGGCATTGCATCGGCCGGATTTCTTTGCAACGCGGCCTTGTATGTCAGCATGGGTGAAGGACATCACTACTCGTCCCTCATTTGTGAAATGTCTCCAAATGGATTGGGAAGGGGCTCCATTGATACAGTAGAATTTGTAGGAATTTGCATTGTGCACAGAGCATTCAAGGTAAACCAACATATAACAAGCTGTAGAATGATTGGTTTGTCTTATTGACATTATTGAAATTTTTTAATTTTCTTCTATGCAAAGGCAAAATAATGTGAGAAATGGGAAGAGCAATTGAAATTTTATTTTTTTGCAAAGTATAAATTAGTCATGACTTTTTGAAGTGTGCTACTGAATTGATCCAAAAGAGTCTCAAATAGTGTATCTATAATGGTCATCTTACTCATGAAAAGTAGTTACAATGTTTTATAACTATGAGTGTTGTATTTGGTGAAGGTAAAAAAAACTTAGAATTTGAGCTAGTAGAGAATGTGAACCTTGTGATGCCTTCAAGCAATGAACTCCCTATTAGCATCACAAATTACTAAATTTAGATGCTACTCTTATAGGTCACTTTACAACATGCATTACAACCAGAAGCTTAACCATATAACACACTTTTTAATTGATTCTTCAAGTGTTACAAAACACTAATAAGACTTATTAGTAACCCTATCATTGTAGTTAACACCACATAACTAAGGCAAATTCATTACATTCCTATATAGTCGTCTTAACTAAACCAAATACAAAGTGGGCAATCTATTGATATAATTGCCCAAGCATACAAATCTATGACATTCATTCACCTCTCTCTAATTGCTATCCTAATTGGCAATTAAAAAGGGAAGGGAGGTGTACAAACCACCATCACGTGTTGGTCCTCCTTGTGGTTGTCAACTTATCCTCCATGGCAATTGACTTCTTGGTGTTAAAACAATCATCACTACCTCATCTAGGGTCCCCCTGAAGCAAGCTTGGGTTTTTTTAAAAACATGACTTGGTGAGACACCAAAACTCAACTTCTAATTCACCATGGTTCATCCACTCAAGGTTTTTTTTCTAGCACTTTGTCGCTACTATCAAACAATTTTAGCCTATCTGAACTAATCCCTCCATAAATGCGTCACTAGTGTGAAGGCATGCAAGCCTCTACTATTCAAATAAAAAACACTGCTACATAATCCACCCTAAATCTTGAGGGCAATTGACCTCTTGATTCTAAATGGTTGTCACTACCTCCTCCAAGGTCTCCTTCAAGCAAACTTGAGCTTTTTGGAAGCTTGACTTGGTGATACACCATCTCCCCCAAACTCAACTCTTAATTCTTCATGGTTCATCCTCCAAAGTTGGCCTACATAATCTTTGAGGGCATATAGCCTCTTTGTGCTAAAACGGTTGCCGTTGCCTTGTCCAAGGTCCCTTTCAAGAAAATTTGGGCTTTTTGAAAGCCTAACTTGGTGAGACACCATCTCCCAAAACTCATCTCCTAATTCTATGAACTGCTTATCAGAACGTAGTTTGGGCGACAGAGGCTAGATGGAAAACAAGACTCGAAACCTGATCTCTAGAAATGCGGGTATTATGTAGAAAAAGTCGAAATCTAAGCTTGAGTTCTTGAAACTGGCAATCAGTTTTCCAAGCGCCAGTCATGCCAAATCTTCGGAACGCCAGTCCACCGAACATTTTCTTACTGGAGAATCATGCCGGAGACAAACTAGAATCTTGCAAAGCAATGCATTTCTCTCTCCAATAAGCAAAACCATATTTTACCTCAGATTGGCTGGCAGCCCATCTCCAAAGCCTTCGAAGCCCAAAGACTCTCTTGATGACTCGTCCGGCACCTTAAGAAGACCAACTACGTTTACACTCATTTCTCAAGTCTGCACTCCAACAAATGGTGTATCAGTATGCCCTCGCCGCTCATCACTCCAGAAGACCAAATCGAAACCAACGCAAGGATCTCAAGATTGTAGATCAAGTTGGCAGTTAGTTTCCAAAATTCTGAAACGAACTTCTATACTGACAATCCATTTACTTACAACACAATGCAGGAAAGACATTGAATTCAGGTTTGACAGAGGAAAAGAGAGCTGCCCATACTGATCAGGTCTAGCACCAGTTTGACACAGGAAACCCACCACTGACCATCTCCTCGACATCCCCAGAACATGCTAATTTAGTAGGACGAATTCACATAAAATAAAACGGTTTACAAACAAGCAGAAACAAATCTAATGAAAAAACTGTTCACAACCTTCTCTGTCGATGCACTTGGGACAGTGCAGGCACGTGAGGGAGAGACGAAATACGAGGATTCTTGTTAAAAGAATGTAAGGACGATCACGTGAAAAAAAATTCATGAGCCTTGGTGGGATACAAGGTTGTAAATCTGCGTGCCAATTCCTAGTAAGCTGATCGCGACGGCCATCACCACCATCCCCCATGCAAGGGGGAGGCTCTCATGCGCCTGCTTGCCCCTCTTAAACTTGGACCTAATCACCACCAACGCCGGAAACACAAACCCTAACGACAGCCCCGTGGTGGCGCCCGTGAATTGAAACGCCACCCAAATGTTGGGAATCACCGTCGACCCCAGGAACGTCAACCCGAGCAGCACGAACGTCAGAATCGCAAATCTAGGCTTCGATTCCGCTGCTTTTGGAAACAGAATTGCGTCGATGGTTTGTCGCAATGAGAAATGAATGACTGGGAAGACGAGCATGAGATGGATCACATAACCAATTCGAATGGCGTCGTTCAGCACGCGACTGAAAGGGATCCCGAGATCACTGTCGAAGTTCGCCAGCACGTCGGAGTTTGTGAGATCACCAAACATGAGGTATCCCGACAACGCCGTCGCCGAGTACACAAGCACGCAGAGGATTGCTGTGATGCGTCCCACTTTGAACATTTTCGCCGGAGAGCGCTCCTTGAGCTCCAGATAGATCGGCGGTACATTGAAGTGGCAAACAAATGCGTTTGACATGATGGGGATCACTGTAAGAAGCTCAAGAATTGCGCGCTTGGAAGCCAACGAGGGAAGCATTCTTGGGGTTTCAAGCTTTCCTGCAGCGAGTTTGGCCAACGCGATGGCGGAAGAGAGCACCACAAAAAGAACCGCGAGCGCAACCGACACGGCGGAGGTGAACTTGAGAGAATCGATCTTGCGAAGGGAGGACAGGGGCGCGAGGATGGTGAGCATAGTGAGGAAGACTATGAGTTTGCGGTTGTTCCACCATCCTGAAGAACCTGTCCACCCCTCTAGCAAGCCTATGTGATGGTCCGACCCGGAGAGCACGTCGCCCATGATGATGAGGTACCTGTCAATGACGACACAACTTCATTAGTCCAAACTATGCACAATGCAACGGTCAAAGAATGGCTTTATTGTGCAAGGGAGCTCATTCCTAATCTGACTGCTGAGAGTCCCATGATCATGAAGAACCCAAAAGAAAACTCTTATTCGGATGATTTTGAGGAACAGTACACGATGAGCACGCCGCCGTTGTTCACCACGATGCAAATCTGGGAGAGAGTGCGAGCAGCCCAGCCCATGGCTTCCCCGACGAGGTCCCCGAACGTCCAGAGTTTGGTGAGGGTTAGGTTGTGGACAAGCATTTCGATGGAAAGCTCCGAGAGGAGGCCCATGAGGACGATGGCGAACAGGCCCAAGGGGATGCCCAGGACGCGCATGGTCGCGGGCAGAGCCATGATGCCGGCGCCGATGATCGTGGTCGCGAGGTTGAAGACCGCGCTACCGACGTCGGCGGTGGCGAGATCCGCGCCATGGTGAACATGCTCTGGTTCGTCAATGGCCGTGTCGGAGGAGGGCGTGCCGCGGACGAGCAGGGGGTGCTCATCTGCAGGCAATTTCTCAGGCCCTGTGCCATGGGTTCCTGTTTCGCAACGTCCACAAGCAGCAATCTTAGCACTGAACAGAGATTCACAAAAACTGAACTAAACCAAGAAATGTGCTCATCTGCGGGCAATTTCTCACGCCCTGTGTCATGGGTCCCTGTTTTGCAACATTCACAACCAGCAATCGTATCACTGAACAGGGCTTCACCTAAACTGAAGCGATATATCCAAGCTGAAAACGAGGAGACAAAATTTCATGAGCCTCCTCATCCTGAGCACGTGACGATGATCTCTCTATCCCAAAGATGGCATCCCAATCTTGAGCACCTGGAGATAGACTCCCCGTCTAGATGGCCCACTCAAGCACATGAAGATGGTCTACCAATCTCAAACATCTGGACGGCCACCCCATCTCAAGCACACGGAAATGGCCTTTCCATATTCTGCACCTGGAGATAGCCTCCTTGACGGAGCATGGCTTGCGAGACGTTGGGTCGCAACACCCACAACCAGCAATCTTAGCACTAAACAGAGCATCACCCAAACTGAGCTAAACCTATACATCCAAACTTAAGACTAGAAGACAAATTTTCATGAGCCTCCTCATCCTGAACACGTGACGATGATCTCGCTATCTGAAGATGTCCTCCCATGGAGATAGCCTTCCCGTCTGGATGCTCCACCTCAAGCACATGGAGATAGCACCAATCTCAAAGACCTCAATGGCCACCGCATCTCAAGCACACGAATGAAATGGCCTTTACATATTCTGCACCTGGAGATAGCCTCCTTATTGCACTTGGAGAAGGGTCCCAAGATGGGGATGCCTCAAAAGCACGTGTTAAAAATAGATTAGGGTTAGCTCCACTGACTACCAGGTGAGGGTGAGGCTGAGATTTAGGGGCTGTCGAAGGGCTGTGAAGATTCAATACTGACCTAATTCAAGCTCGGATGCGAACTGAGGAGCCTCATAGCCGGTTTGCGAGACGTGAAGCGAGGTATACTCGACCGCGTTCCCATGGTCGCGGTGCAGCTGCGGCAACGGGGAGCTGAGATCGACCGACTGAAACGCTTGAAGCTCCACCCACTTGGTGTCGGGATTCGTCGTCGTCGTCTCCAGTGAGGAGATTGGGGACGTTGCGGGCATACCTGAGAAATCGAATCACTCTTGTCCGATCCAATTCTTCCTCCGCATAGTGATGACAAAAAATTCTTCGATCTATCTCGCTCGCAGCACAAGCCTCAGATTCCGAGTCCACTTCAAAACCCAGTCAATCCAGTCAATCCAGACACTCCAGTCACCCTGGGAGCTTTCCGCTACTGAGTCGATCGGTTCCAAAACTGAAATTTTGCTGGAAATGGGATTGCGATAAAGAGTTGGGACTTGGGATCCGAGCGTGCGCGCCGAGAAAAATTGCAGCTGCTGCGACGAAAGAGGATTTGGAAAAACAGAGGTCGCGCAAGGGACGACGACTTCTCCGACTGCGGACGGGCACGGGAGCTTTGCGCGGCGTTAGGTGGCGGGACCTAGTGCCGCGGGGTTTTCGTTGTGCGGTTGTTGGGATTGGGTTCGGAAGTTTCGGAGATCTTTCGGTCGGGGGCTCTTTGCATTTATGCCTCAATTACACACTGTCGTCAATTCACTCTAAGGTGGAGCCTCAAATCAATGCAAATAGGTTCATTCTCTCAATACATTAGAAGTATGCAAGGGTAGACAAACCTTGAGTTGCAATTTGAATAAGGTAAAACATCCCATTGCGGTCAGATGACCCATAGTGGACACCTAACGATCCCATGACCGTTTTTCAAGTCATAATCAATGCCTAACCTGACACCCATGGAGTGATTAGTGACCTCATTAGGAACATCCAACTTTTTAGTGTAAATCATGGTAGAATGTGACTTTTTCAGGGCCTTCCACATTAGAAATTATTGTGACTGCTTTAGGTGATTAAGATGAACATATTAGATATAGTTTTTGTTGGTTATCAGGTAGCCTACTGACTCTTTTAGATAGATTAGTTCAAAAATTCATAACAAATTCATATATAGAATTTCAATTGCTCTCACTATTTCTCACACTTGTCTTTACGTGGGAAAAATTTTGAAAAATTTCAGCAGTGGCATGAGGACAGACTCTAAATTCTGACCACAATGGGCTGCTTTACCTTATCTTGGGGCCAACTCTGAGAGAGGCTAATATTTTTCAAATGTGTGCGCTTGCTTCACAAATCAAATCCAAGTGGAATTATAATTTTTGTGATTTTTGAAGTGGTCTATCCTAAAATTATAAAACCACCAATAGAGTAGAGCCATAAATGTCTCACAAACAACCCATAACTGCCTTTCCATATATCTATTAGCACTTAAGTACTCACCAATCAAGGATTGACACGTTATCATTTGTTGGCATTAAGGTATTGATTTTGCTACAAAAAATAATAGATTTGGATGAATTTTGTAGTGGAATTGGAACCTAAAGTAGTCTAACAAAAATAGGAAGTTTGCAAAAATGGATTGGTCTACCTTATGTAAAATGAACAAATTTGGTTGAATTTTGTAGTAGAATTGGGGCCAAAAGTAGGATGATGGAAATAGGAAGTAGCTAGAAATGGAGTGGTCTATCTCATGCAAGTGGTATTGAGGTCATCATAGATTGGATTGGACATGTATTAACTCCTAAAGCCCCAAGGATTCTTTTTCATAAAAGAATCACTCAAAACTACCATTTCAATTGCTACCAAATTCCAGGGGGGTATTAATTTAAGAAGTTACAAGTAGGGAGACAATCAATGAAGGATGGCCATGACCGGCTAGAGGTGAGCTATTCTTAAGCTCACCAAACACCCTTCAGTATAGCCAAACACCTTTCAATATAGCAAAATGACCAACCTATAGTGATGATGTTCTAAGGTACAATTCTAATATGAAGTTATTCTTCAATTTTTTTCAATACCAAGTAGAAAACTCGGCCATTCTCATGTCTTTCTTGTGCCATATTGATTCTTCTCTCTCATGGTCAAAAGACTCTTAACCCTTCAAGGCCCAATAACTTTTTGACAATGGAAGTTTACAATGAATTGTTCCACTTTGATATTTTTTTGCACATGGATGTACTTGAATTTTAAATTTCAACCATACAAAAATAAAGACTATTTTCTCTAGTATCCATGGAGTTAATTATAGAAAATTTTGACCATTGGATTTTTAGATTATAACAACTTTAGATGATCAATTTTATAAAAGGTGAAAAAAAATTTGCCTTGTATGAAAAATAGGAACTAGTTACTTTTTGCAAACATTGGAAAGTTTTAATTTTAATTTGGAATTAAGGACCCCAAAAAATTTTACTTTTATCCATCATAGTGAAAAAATTGGAGTTTTGAACCTTATTTTTTGAAAGTCATTGTGACCCAAGCCATGATTGTGGTATGGTGTTAGTGTTTGGGAAGTTTAAAATTTTTTTTTTTGACTATTTTAGTTCAATTTCCAAATTGAAGTATTTTTCCAAGTAGCACATCCAGTTATTTTCTTTAATTTTTGCTCAAAATAAAAAAATTTGTAGATTTTTTCTAATGTTTTCAAATTGCAACCGTATTTTTTCCCAATTCCACCGATTAACTTTGATCTAAGGAAAAAAACAAAAAACAAACAAACTTTGAACTAGCCGCCGGTTTTCTTGAACATAGCACGGGGTACAGTAATAAGAGTAACTTATTACTTATTAATATCATAACCTTCAGTCTAGGGTGAATGAAGCAAATTTAGCTTGATTTTACTTCAGGGGCACGTTTGGATGAACCTCAGTCGTCTCCTTAGATGAAGACGACGACCAGGATGGGAGATTGTTCTCATCCAAACGTCCCTCCGAAGCTCGAAGCCCGAAGCCCGAAGCCCGAAGCTCCAAGCCCGAAGCTCCAACAGAAGCTCCGTCGCCGAAGCGCATCCCGAAGCTCCCTTCGTCTCTCTCCACAAGTCCACATTCGCGCAGCCAATTGGGAATTTTTCAGTCACCAGCAGCGAGCTTTCACCGTTGCAGATTCCCGCAGGTCGATAAATTAGGCAACGAGACCGTCACGAAACACAACTTTCAACCGCAGTTTTCGCAGTTTTCGCAGTTTTCGCGGTTGTTTTCCCATTTTTTTTCTTGCGAGGATTATCGATTTGATTGTGGAGGTTTTGGCGAGGATTATGGCTTTGCGCAACCATCTGCTGCTCGGCAACTCTACAGCCAGTCCCTCCTTTAGCGACTGCTCTGCATTCTTGCCCGGGAAACCCTTGGGGACAAGAGCGCAGCGTCTGGCCATTCGGAGGTCTGTGCTTCTGTGGGGCGCCAGTGCCCATTTGGACTCGCCTTCAGCTGCGACGGATTTGTTCACGGAGCCTGCCAGTGGAAGGTCTGGTGGGGGTGGCGTCAAAGTCAAGCTGGATGAGGTGAGTTTTAGGGTTTTAGGACTACAGAGCATGGGTGTTTTTGGAGTTTTGAATATGTTTCTTTGGGATGGATTTGAATGGTGTTTCAAATATTGGAGTACAGGTATTTGAGTCTCCAGCAAGGGTGACTCCGAAGGAGACGAAGAGGATGTTGGAGTTTGTAAAGTATCACGGAATCGGAAATGACTTCATCATGGTGCGTATTGGTTTTGTCTAGAAATCCGTTTTCCTGGGTTTATCACTTGTGAATTTGAAATGGGTTGCGGTGACCAGATATATACTGCGAATTTTTAGGTCTTTGTCTCGCTGGCCTTGGGTTGGGACGTCTAGAGAAGGCAATGTGGTTTGCGTTCCAGGTGGCTAATGTGGTAGAGGATTATGTTAGATCAATAATCTAAATTGCCCCGAACCCTATCGTAACCCGACAGAATTTGAAGTTAGTGAGGGGAGGCAATGTGATTTTGTTTCTGATGGCTAATGTGGTAGAGGATTATCTTACGGCAATTACCTCGATTTCCCCGAACTTAGTATAACTCTACAGAAGTTGAGAATTTGAAGTCTATAGTGATAACCAGATGTTTGTACTACGACGCTTTTAGGTGTCTCCTCACTGACCTTGGGTGGGACATCCAGAGGCTTCAATGCGCTTTGTATTACAGATGGCTAATGTGGTACAGGATTATTGCAGGTCAATAACCTTGATTCTCCTGAGCCTATCATAACACCTGCAGAGGCTGTTCGTTTGTGCGACCGACATCTTGGGATTGGTGGCGATGGTGTTATCTTTGTCATGCGAGATGGTGAGAACTACCAAATGCGAATCTACAACTCTGATGGTACTGAGCCAGAGGTGAGTTCGGTTGTGCTCTTTCTGGCTGGAGTGACCGACCTTGGTTATCTGTCTTGTCTCTTGTATTTTTGGTTACTCTATAGGAGGTCAGTTCAAAATGGTGCTGAAGTGATCGTCTCAACGCAGGTCTGAATCGTTCTCATTGGTTTTTGGACAATGCATGGTTCTTGGGACATGATTTTTTTTTGGTCTATGATATGTTCTGGCGAAGATGCTCTAGTCACATTTTGTGGGGTTTTTGCAAGCAGATGTGTGGCAATGGCATTCGCTGTGTTGCCAAATTTCTTGCTGAATTGGAGAAGGCAACAGCACCCAAGAGGTATTTTTTGTTTCCCACTTTCATGGTTTGAATTTGTTGTACACGTGATTCTCTTTTATTTCCTAATCTAACCTTATTTAGTTTTGTCACTGAGTTACCGTGAATTTTGGTTTTGCAGCTTCAAAGTGCTTACTCTTGCAGGCTACATGATTCTCGAGTTGCGGGAAGATGGACAGGTATGCTTCACTTATGTTGTTGCCTTCCATTTCATCTTGACACAGGGTAGGTGAAGGAGGCACTGCCCTACTTCTCATGGTTGTGTGTGTGACTTTTGCATTCAGGTTTGTGTTGATATGGGGCCTCCGTACTTGGAAGCAGCTGAAGTGCCAACTAAGTTGGCTGCCAAAGGGGAGGTCGTCAAAGCACCCTTGGTAGTCGATGGAAAGACTTGGTTGGTGACGTGCGTGAGCATGGGCAATCCTCATTGTATCACTTTTGGAGAGGAAGGAGGAGAGGTAAGATTCTTGTCGGGATTCCATTTGATTTCACTTGCACTTAATTGTCAGCTGGAGAGAACTCACAGAAATTTAGGGTTTGACATGGTTAGTATTGTGTATATCGTGCAGGGATTGAATGTTGATGCACTTCCTTTGGAGCAAATGGGGCCTTTCTTCGAGCATCACGAGATGTTCCCTGCGAGAACAAATACAGGTACGCAGTCCATCTCTGCTTAGAAATGTGGTGGGATGTTTTCATCTATACTATGTCTTCATGAAGATTTGGATTTTAGATCTGGCATATGTAAGCTAACATGAGCCTCTCAATGCGTGTCTTTTCAGAGTTTGTTGAGGTGCTCTCACGTACTCATCTCAAAATGCGCGTGTGGGAACGAGGCGCTGGTAAGGCTCTCTGAAAAAGTATTTGTTGCTTTCATGTTTCTTCTCGGCACAACATTTTTTTGTTACTTTGCAGACCCCTAATGCAGTCATTTGAGACTATCGCCTCTAGTGAGAATCTTGTTCATCTTTCCAATATGGGCTGCAGTTTATATTGGGGTTCCCTATTCCAGCCCACTATTATCTTCTGGGAAATCTTATTGTTGTCTTTCATTGGTAGGTGCTACCCAAGCCTGCGGGACCGGGGCTTGTGCGTTAGTTGTTGCTGCAGTTAAGGAAGGGCGTGCTGAAAGGGTGAGTTTAATTTTTGTGGCGCCTTACCTTTCAAGTAACTGCGGTGAAAATTATTCTTTACATTCGTTTTCATAACTATTGATGTTGCAATTTTTAAGAATAGTGTCGATGTGATCATGCATGCACCGGTTTTCTACTATTGTGTAGTCAGCTGACCTGGTTCCGTTGTGATCAATGCAGAGTTGCACCGTAGATTTACCTGGTGGACCTCTGGAAATTGAATGGAGGGAAGCAGACAACCATGTCTATATGACTGGCCCTGCGGAGAGAGTGTTCCAGGGCTCGGTTGTGCTTGATTAGTACGGAGTGGTGTAGATCAGCCTTATACGGGGCTATGCAGATCCCTGGCCCTGTTTTTTCCAGCCTGCTTGTCAGGCATTTTGTATCTGGTTGATCAGTTTCCCATTTGCTATCTTGATCTGAAACAGGATTATTTTCCTCTTGCAGCTCAGTGTAAATTTTCCCGGTACCGGTATTAATTATCGACATGTACCTAATAAACGTAATGAACTCATTGAACTGCATCGTAGTAATGTTCGGAGAGAATCGCCGGTTAGTTCATTGTTAGCTGGTGGAATTCGGAAAAGAAACCGGTTGCAATTTGAAAATTACATACCCTCGTGCAGATTACTGTCTACAATTTTCCAAATTCTTCAAGGAAGGCGTTGACTAGTCCAATCCGGTAGGTTCACGACTCTACAGTTCACTGTAGACTTTAGGTTGCACCTAATTATTTAGTTGTCTGAATGTACAGGAGGATCATGTGCAGAGTATGGTGGTAGGTTGCCTTTGCAAAATGATTCGCAATGAACATTTTGTGTTCTAGTCTTCAGAAGTAAGTTACAAATCTACGCTTCTACTGGGAGACTTGTGAAAGGCTTGCCGATGCCATTTTAATGATATCTCAAACCAGCGGGTACTAGAATACGATCTGTAGTTTTGGAGAGGCTGAATAAGCAGGTTGTGTTAGTACCGAATATTTCGTTTCCTGGAGTCTTCATTCGTTTGTGTGCGCCCTACAATTGTTGAAGACGTCTCGTCCTTGCATATCATGGGTGCTTTCCTAGGCTTAAGGTATGTACACCTGAAAGTATGCACGTAAGCATCTGAGCATGATTCTTAACGTATGTAACCCTGAAACAGGGTTCGGGGGGAGAGGGGAAGATTCGCACTCTTTGACAGGTTTGATCATGTCAGACTCCGTCCCTCCAGAAATGTGTTAAGGTAGGAGGTTTTATCCCCTAAACGTCCAGAGTCTTCTCCGGAATTGACCATTTGAGGAAAATCATTATAAAGTACTCTTTGGAAGCATATTTTGGAGTTGATGAACAAATAAAAGATGTAGACTTTGAGTTTTAAATTCAATCTGTACTGTCAGATTCACCAATGCTATTAACAATACTTTTCTATAAAAACATTGAAAGGAAAATTTCAAAATTCCTTTGAAATTCAATTACAAGCATATATTGTAAATTTTTTAGTCCAATTTGTTGGAATGGATTTGAAATGAGGTTCTCTTGATATAGTGATTTAAAAAAAAAAAAATTTAATCTATAGCCTCATTTTTGCAAATCTAGCTTTACAAAGTGAATAGCAATTTGTTTGTGGTTCAAAAATTGAACATTGGAGCAATTAAGGGTTAGAAGCGTAAAATGGCCCACCTCCTCAAATGTATACTATTTGTACATGTTGCTTTTATATAGCTTTGAATATGTATTAATAGTCTACATTTGAAACAATTGACTTGGATTAGATGCCAATTGTACTTGTCTTTCACAGAAATTTTTTTGAAAAATATTTTAAATTTGAATCATTAATTAGGACATTTGGTACATTCCTTGTATAGGGGGCCCCTAGCCTATAAACCCGGGATGTCTAGCTCACCTGACATTTACAAGAAGTTTGTCGTAGTGTTCTTGGAGCATTGTAGGAGACTTGCAAATTTTTGTTTGTACTATAGGTTCAATGGAGGCCCAAGTGAAGCTCACTTATAAAATTTTCTTGGCACTAGTAATAAAAAACTAATTTCTCTCAAGTCTCTCCCCGTTCTTGGAGTATTGCAGGAGACTTGTAAATTTTTGTTTGTACTATAGGTTCAATGGAGGCCCAAGTGAAGCTCACTTATAAAATTTTCTTGGCACTAGTAATAAAAAACTAATTTCTCTCAAGTCTCTCCCCGAGTCTATCTTTGTTGGCAGTTTCATGAATTGCATGTTAGCAAGTTACTACCCATCCAAATGTAAAGGGCCCCCCATACTAAGACCATGCCAGACATTTAATTGGGTGTTGTTTCACTATTAACACTAAATAAAGTATGTAAACCTATAATCAACAATTCCTAAAAATGTAATGCTTTCATTTGGACCAAAGAGATGTGACTTCTTTCTAGATGTTGATTACAAAAGATATGTACAATCAAAATATGAAAGTCTATCTATGAGAGTTCAATATTGGATTTTGGTACACCTTAGGACAATACTTTACAAATTAATAAACTTATTCATACAGTGTCCAAATACATGCAAATTACATGTGAACACATGCTAATTAAAAATCCTCTTTCAATTGCCAATAAAAAGAATGGGAATTTTTTTAATTATCAATAATAGTAATTATATTCAACTTTAACTAAATTAGATCCAATAATTCAATTACAAGTGAACATACCTTAATCCCAAAAGGTTTTTTTACTATGTTTTTACCAAAAATGCTCCAAAACTGCCATTTTTAGTACAATTACCAAATGTTTGAAAAAATACATTTTTGGACACATTTAACCATAGGATCTTGTAGTAAGTTGGTTTGAGAAGATGTGAAAAAAATTTCAGAAATTTTCATTGTGTAGATTGCAAGATATTAGTGTTTGAAGTGACCAAAATCCCTTTTTAGTGCACTTCACAAGGTCACCTTTGTATGAAAAAATGTCCAAAAATGGTTGTAATTCTTTGGATTCATTCTCAGTTCAAGGCAAGTTCACTACATGCATAAAAAATTTCAAATCATTTGGAATTGTACAACATATAGGAAAAAAATAGTAAATAGAAAGTAGAGAATGATTCAAAGTACTAAACTATTAACGATTCATTCATGGAATTGAAAAATGCCAATCCCAATGTTTGAAATGTTGTAATAAACAATCTACATTTTTTTAATTCCAAAAGTATTGAAAATTGAGTTAAATAAAGGTCTTCAAAGTTTATTTTAGAGTAGAGATTCCACAACTATTTGTATACTACCCACAACTAAAATTCTTCATAACTTTCATCTCATTAATCAAAATGGAATGATTCCAAGCTTTCCATGTATAAATAAATCTAGAGAACCAATTTCAAATTTTTATTTTTTTAAAAAGTGATTTTTAAAGAAGTTTTTTTGCTACCCAGGTTGCTTGCCAAACAATGAGAAATACATATCATACAACAACTTTTTAACCATGTAATCAAAAATCATGAAAATTATTGTGCCTTAAAAGCTACTCATTGGCACATCTTGTGTGAAAATCTCAAAGAAAAAATAAAAATTTCCCTTCATAGTGAGTTGCTCCAAATTGGTATGTTGCCAAAAAACGCCTTTTGGTCCTTTAGTGGTTAACACCAATAGCATTTGCCATGGGGGGAGGCCTCTGCAAGTGCACACATAACTTTCAATAGCCTTCATGCCCATTGCCTTTTCCTTCATGCACCTTACTCATCACATTGAACCTCCACTGGTTCACTCAGTTGCTGATGAAGTAGTGTTGAATGTAGAATATTCTAGGCCTGGCCATCTATTGTAGAGCCAAGGTAGTACCAATGCATGCTTCTCAATGTTATGCACCGCGTGGGGGCGTAGAGCAGAAGGTGCCCCTATTTTGAAGCTACATAGGCTTTAAAAATTCCATGCCCTATCACAACCTATGTACATTTACATGCACCTATGTATGCACCCATAGAAGACAACCTCATAGAATCTTGAGTTCCCAGGCAATTGGCTGTAAAGCCGAAATTCTTTGCAGATGATGAAGGGTCTGCATTCTGCAATTCAGATAAGAAGAAACACAAAACTTGCAGGACAGTCACTGTGCGCCTTGTCCAACAGAAAGCTGTCCACACCCACCTGACTTGAAGGCCCCCACCTGATTATTTTGTACAAACCAGAGCTTGAGGTCTAAGCTCTATGCTTAGACTCATTTTCTTTTGGTTTCGGAGGAATCTAAACATACTCAACGATGACCAAGTCATGCTGAACCCACAGGCTAAGTTAGCTTAGCTGCAAGTGATGAGTCATGTGTCATGTTACTCATGTACGTTGCAGCCTTGCAGGTTGCAGGACCTGGAAGTGAAGCCTTAAAGGAGGACTCTGCAGGTAGCCAGACTAGCTGACCGAAGGTACAAGTACCATCAATTGGAAACAAAAATTAAGTTATTGATGCAATTTACCAGTGAGGCGGCTTTCTGTGCAGAACTGCAGACTAAGCGCGCATCGCCTCATCATCATCAGGACCTGGGCTTAAGCTTATTCAGTCTAGCTTAATTCGTTTCCTGTTTTGCTAGAGGGATGTTACCATATATTGTTCCTTCTCATTTCGATCCAAGCCTCAGTCTAATTTTTCAGCTTTTCAGGGTTCCTACTTTGCGTGCCATAGGATCATTAAGTTACCGCAGAACCGTTTTCTGAGTGAGTTCGGGTGTTTTTAGTTCTCGTGTGTCGCTCTCGCTGTCTTTGGGCTTTGGTGTGGGACCTTCACGAACTGGGCGAATCCCGATGCCGGTTTCACCCAAGGACGTACTGGGCTTTAGCTAGATTTCTTTAGTTGCGTTGAGAAACGGAGAAGCAAGCTAATTAACCTGCGGTGTAGAAGGGTCTTAGTTGCTTGCATCCACCACTGTCTGGAGTCTTGGTGGTAGAACAAGAAACTCGTGTGACATACGAAAATCTATGACCTAGAGCTGCTAGGGCATTGAGCAAGCTAAAACTTCTTCTAAGTATGTTAGTTCCACCAAAGAAGTCGAGTTATCTCTCTAGTATGAGTTGAGAAAAGTGGAAGCAATTAGCTTGGAGTGTCGAAGAGTCTGGAGTCTTGGTTGCCGGAATGAGGGAGTGTGACGTATATAAACTTTCAGTGACCTTTTTTTTTTTTTATGTAGGACCTTGAACAGGCAGATCAACTCTTAATGAATAATAGTTCCATAAAAGCTAGCTAGAGTCATTTCTCTCTCTTGTGTGAATCGAGAATACGGGAAGCAAGCGAGCTTGCTGTGTTGAACGGGTAGTCAGAGTTGCAGCTTGCTGCAGTAAGGGAGAAGTACAGTACAGTGACAGAAATTTGCTGGAAAGCTAAGCATGCTTCCTTTTTTCATCTTCTCCTTGCTGGTGTTCCTCTTCGTGACTCTGTCCATAGCTCCGGCGCTGATGGAGCAGAGTCAGGAAGTGGTGGACCAAGCAGTGGGCATGTGGGGCATGCCTTCGTTGTTCGGCGCCGTGTCTGCTTTGCTCCTGATGTTGGTCTGCGTTCCTGGAGGTCCCTTGGAGCCTGTGGTGAACCAGGTGAAGAACTTCCAATACTAAAGAAATGGGATACTGATCGACATGCCGGTGACAACTCCAGCTTCAAATTCCACTTTGCCGGCCACTCTCCCTTACAGAATTTGTTACTAAAGGGGCTTCAAATCGTACAAAAAGCTGTGTGGTACGGTTGACGATGTTTGAGCCCTATTACATACATTCAAGTCCAGATCGACCTTCGATCTCTACAGACGTGAGACTATGGAATCTACCGGAATTAAAGCCTCGGACTGAAGGTGAGTTGATTTTCTCTCTTGAAACACCATAGCCAGGTTTCTATGTTGGTTAGCACTTGCTGTCTGTTGAACTAGTACGCAACAGACTCATCATTCATGCTTTGGAACAAGGTTGTTCTTCATTTCTAAGTCAATAGCTTTATCTGAAGGGTTACCAAAGTTTGAGAGATAGTTTCCTTGGCCTGAGCCCTCGCTGATTTGTTTCTGAATAAGAAACTATGGCGGCTACCGTACACAGTACCGTAAGATCGAAGCATCTAAACTCCATGTTTACCTGGGGATGAAACATACAATTTAGGTGCTTGCTTCTCTTGATGATAGTTCTTGTTGTTGGGACTCGCTCTCTGTGTCCATGTGACATAGTTAGTTCGAACGATAAAATGACATGCCAAGTTGGTCTTTGGATATCTGGAGTTATTCTTCAATTTCATGTTGACATTATTTAAAGTGGTAGCAAAAATGGGAAGGAATTTTCCTTGGCTCTGCAGTTTTCACTCTCACTGGTTTTGTTACTGGGTATGGGTTCACTACTCTAAGATGGAATTACATCTGAATTGCATGTTTATACCTGAGAATTAAGTGTACAACTTAGGTGCATGCTTCAGCAATGTAGGTCTTCTACTTTGAATGATCCTCTTAATCATATATATATGCAATAAGAAACATGTTGACAAGAAAGTTAATGAGGTTATCCAGGTTCACAATGACAAAGGGAAATTGTAACGAGTTCGTAACATTCTGCAGCTAATTAAAGCCAGGCATCCAACTTTGAATGGGACTAATATAGATTCATGGGTTGATATGTTTCTGATAAGAAGATGATGCTGGAGAGAATTCTAGTCGGCCCAACTTTCAAGCTACTTAGGGTGTGTATGTCTGAACTACGGAATGTTCTTTTCGTCGATTTTTTTGCTAATTCAACTATTTTGCTGTGTCTGATTTGTTCCTAACCAGATCGATTGCCAATGCGGGAGTCACCATGGAGTGCTCACTGGTCTAATGGACGGACGGTTTCCAAAGGTCCCACGATTCATGTGATCACAGTACTTTGATTCCTCTCGCCAGCATATTTCTACAACCAGCATAACCATCTGGATTGAGAGGTCCGTGAATTTGCTGTACTGTGCTTCACACAACGTGTTGTTTCTTGCCAGTCGAACACGAAGCTAGGAATGATGTTTGTACACGAGGACCTGCATTTGTTTTCTGAGACTCAACGTATGTAGTACTGACTCCAGCAGTCAAGTCAGGTCAGTGTTGTAAAGACAAGACATTCATCAGGATTGATGCTTCAAATCTTGGACAGGTTTGAGGCTCTGATTATTTTTATGGGTTCGGAATAAGATTTTTTTTTTTCTGAGGAATGGTGGGCGGTGCGTGACTGTTGTTGCAAGATAGACTGAGAAATCATTCATTTGCTATCTGCTCTTAACCTTTAATGGACGGGTCTGTGACCATGGAAATCATCCCTTCTGGCATTGTGTGAATAGTTGGTTTAAGAAAATCTTAAAGCACTTATTGGAAGTCAAACTACTATACAAAACTTCCCCTTTTCATGCAAAATTCAGAGGATGAAAAGTTGCACTTCTATCTTAATTCATTGATAAAAAAAAATGGCTGCAATGTCATTTATGGGATTAAAGCGACCTTTTAAGAGTTGATAGCATTTGGTGGGAAGCTAAACTCCTTGGAATAAATTTTTAATAAATTTTTGTAGGAAGAAGAATGGAATTTAGCGTGGAACCCCATGTTGTTTCATGTTTTTTGGACCTTTGTGGAATTAGTTATGAATTTTTGAAGATGAAACGCAGTTGTCACTTAAAGTTGACCACCTCTTGAAATGTACATTGTTGGTACATTGAAGAAAGAAAAATGTTCATCTATGTAAGTGGTCACTTTTGGAGTATCTTACCTCATTGTAATTTGTTTGAACCAAAAAATTAATTTCACAATAGTGGTTTGTGTAAGCACATCTAGAAGCACAAAAATGATTGATGGAAATGTCATTTCCAAGCTGTATTTTCTCTTAATCTCAAAATAAATTTATGGTACTCTAACTAATTTCTCACTTGAGACCATGGATTTTATTTTGAGACAAAGGAAGTAGTAGGCAATTTCTAATGGAAAGTTTTTGTCATGAGGTTGAAATGTTATAATTGTCATAAAGTTAAATGTTTATATTTCATAGTATACATCTTTTGTACATCATTAAAATTTCAAGCTTTTATAAAAATTTGAGATTACCATGAATTTTTGAAGTAAAAGTAAAGAAAATTTGTATTGAATACAAAAGTTGGGTGAATGTATGGTAGGGTCATCTTTCTTTAATTTGTGTTTTTGTGCTCTACAAGAGTAATTTGAGGGTTTAAGTAAAATCATGGACAAGTATTGAAATCCAATCTTGGTGTAAAATTAATTTTAGGTGATTTTGGAATGTTAACCCTTAAGGTCATTTTTCTATCAAAAAGCACTCAAAACTGCCATTTTCAATGCAAACAACAAAAATTTCAAAGATTTTTTAAATTTTGGCTTATCAAACCATAGGATCTTGTACTAGATTAGTATGAAAATGTCAAGAAGATATTTCAAAAACTTTGACCATATCGATCACAAGATATAAGTGTTTAAAGTAAAGAAAACAAATTATTTTATTCTTAGCATAATTAGATTATGAGGCTTTGATTCTTTGAATCCTCTTAACTTAAATTTTTTGTACTATAGGTTGTAAATTTTAATATTTTTATGCTGAAGAATTGAGTTGAGATTTTGGAAATAAAAATAAATAAATAAATATTTTTCAATTTTTATTCCTTAAAAAATTGTTAAATTGAAGCAAGTGCAAGATAAAAGGAAAAAATTGAATTATTGGTAGCTCTAAGATGGAATTGAAACACACTAATCTCAATAGTGAGAGTGTTCTAGAAAACAAACCATGTGCAACCTTTTTTTTGATTAATTGTTAAAATTGAGTTAAAAAATAAATCCAATACATTATTTTATTATGAATTTGTTAAGATTGCTTACAAAATAGGAAGCTTTATAACTTCTACATTATTTATCTAAATGGAACAAATCAAATCTTTCTAGTTAGAAATAAAAATATAATCTATAAGAAATTAAATTTAAAAAATTATTTCAATTTTTTTTTGCTACTAGCCTTCACCTAATTGTAGCTAATTGTAGCATAATTTTTGCTCTTGGGCACCAATTTAAATAAAAATAATACTCACCAAAAGCTAATCAATTTTCCTATCTTAAAAAAAAGTTTCAAAAAATCTTGCCAAAAATTGAGATAATTATTAGATCATAGGTACATGGCCAAACCTTTAAGAATTCATTGAGGGAATTCTTGGGACTTTAGGAGTTAATGTTATTATATCATGACCAAAATTTCATTAATTAGTGATTATGATCTTACAAGTACATTGTATTCTTTAAAAACATTGCGTGCATGGTATAATGTACCTCCAATCTTGTAAACAACTAGGATGACCCTACCATGCATTTGCCAAAATCTAATATTTCTATAATAGGTGAATGTTATATTGTAAAACTTCACAATGAAAATCAAAATTTTATGATATTCTATATATAAAAATATGATTGAAGGCTATCAACTTCATAGCGTAGTAAATGCTCATTTATAAGATTTTTTCAAAATTTTTAACTAAGGAACCTTTATTTTGTTAGCTTTGTTTAGAAAGGAAAAAAATATTTTGAATGTCAAAATGAAGATTTAAGAACTAAAAACCAAATTGTTAAATTACTCTACATGAACATTCTATTTTTTGAAATATTATCCTATATAAAATCAAAAAATAATTGATTTGATTACTTGCCATATTTATTAAATTGAAACAAAATGCACATTTTGAGACTTCCAATTTGTTATTGCCGACCTTCATTCTAATAATTCAAAGGTTTATAAATGTTTTAACATGTTAAAGCTTCAATTTATTGAATTGCCTATAGTGAACACTTATTATCTTCAAATATAAAGTTAAAGATAATATGAGACTCCAAATTGTCTCATTTTAATGAGTATGGCCTTAGTTTAGAATTTAAGTCAACAATTTCAATGCAACATTAACAAATTGAATACAAAAAATAGCACATATAAAAATTATCATTTGAATGCCATTAAGTGATTAAGGCATGTTATCATTTGTCAAAATTATTTTTTTCGTTTGCATCTACATTATAGGGTTAACATTTAGATGTCTCAAATGCCCATTATAGTCACTATATTACATTTTGTTTGATAATATTGCATTTTAATTAAATTTTTGTATTTAACTATAACTTCAAATTATGACATCATATTTTCTGCTTTGTGAAGACATCATACTTTCTAAATGTAAAGAACCATCTACATGTGGCAAATTTGCAATGTAACATCCCTCTAGTACTAAAAGATTAAATTTGAATGCAAAGTACCAAGCACAAGGAGATGGCACATGCAAATTAATTCCAATCTTGATTCCAATTGAAAGGTGACAATGCCACATAGATAAAGAAAAATTTGCAACCCTTCCAATGGGCTCTATAATTGGAGACAAACCTTGTCAAAATCCTCAATATCCTATATTTCAAGGTACCCAAAGCAAGTTTTTTGTAAAAATAATTCATTTTGTCATTGGTTTGTCAAAACATACTACATAATAAAGTGATGAGATTTTTATGAGACTTTATTGATTGTACATTACAAAAAATTTGAGCCTTGCAAAAGGCTACTAGTTTGTATGGCAACAGTGCAATTACAAGAAAAAGATATTTAAAAAAAAATTGGAAACCTAACATTCTAACAAGGCACTACTAGTGCCATATTAGATTGGCAATTTCAAAATAAAAATAAAAATATTATATATATATATATATATATATATATAATTTTTTTATTTTTAAATTTTTTTATTCTCCCTATATTTGCATCGTGGCCGAAAGTCAAACAGCCTTTCCCAAGGTTTAGATTTTTCCTACTATATTCATAAAATTCTTGATGGCTAAACTACAAAAATACAAATCAATATTTGTACATGCGTATGGGTTGTCTTTGGTGAATATTTTAATTGAGACAAGAATACCTTACTAATTTTTATTTGGTTAAGGTTCAAAGTTTGATAAATTATAGAATATTTTGTCTTTATCTATGTACATTGGAAAATTCCTTGACATGCTTTTTAATGAACATTTTTGTTACAATTTCTATTCAATAGCCTACTTCAACATGGCTTCTAAAATGCCTTTCAAAAATATCCTTTACACTTTCTAAACTTGTTGTACTATCATCAATTATAAGTCCCTTATTATAGTATCTTTGACTATAATTCACTTAGCACAGATTCAAAGTACTTCATAGTGAAATATTTGGGATTGACCATGCATTGATTATAACTTTTTTGAGCAATAGAAACTTGAAGAGGTTGTTTTCCATTGTTCACATGACCAAAAGGACTTTTAATTTGTTTTCGATGTCATTGTTTGGAGTTCCAAAGTTTGTCTAATATTGAAAAAAAATTGAATTTTGAAAATTGAATTCTTATAAATACTAACAAGTCTTTCAAGTTTTAACCCAAGCTACTCAAGAATTTTATGATATCAAGGAGGTTTGAGTGAATTTCTTCATTCAAATAGGATAAACAACAATCAATGTCTTTTTTGAAAATATTGGTTGAAATAAACCTTATCTTTGTTAAATGAAATGAACTATTCCATGTGCTTAATATTTTTAATATATAATTTAATAAATTTAAATTTAAATTTTTTTGCTTTTCATTTATTTTATTATTTATATATTTAAATGTGTAAAATAAAAAAGTCATCATTGGGTTATGACCTTTGAACATGCAACAAAGAAGAAATATTAATCACATATCTAACTATAGAAAATCCTACTAATTATAATTTAATTAGAAATTTATTGAAAATTGTTAGAAATATTCAATTAAATTCTCATTTCAAATAAATATGTTGAAAATTATGTTTCAATTGTAAAATATTGATTAAAATGATTTTAAGGTTGAATAGAAAGTGCAAAGATTTTTAAGAAAGTACAAATGTTTATCTTTTGCACTATGTTTATTTTCTGTATTCAAGTATAATTATAGATTTCATTAAAAGATGATGACCAATATTTTTTAATTAATTATGTAGTACTATTCTATAACTTTTGAAAATTTTATGTTGTATCATTTTGGTATATGGATTCTTCACAAGTAAATCAACTTCAATACAATCATTACACCATTTATGAATTGCAATTAGGAAATAATTTACATAAGTGATTCTTGTACTACAACAATTAAGTAATTGATCCAAAGAATGATATTACATCAAAATGGAAAGGTTAATTGAATATCTTGGAAGTATAATATAATTTGTCAAATCATATTGATTAAATTTAAAATAGAATACAAATGATTTTGATTCATTGATGGAATGAATCCAATAAACTTCAATACAATTTATGATTCCTATGCTAATTAATAAAATTAAAAAATTTAAGAAAAAATTAAAATTAAAAAATTATTGCAGCAAAACATTTTTGGAGATTCTAATTTTTATTCGTTTTGAATAAATATAAATTTTCCTCATTTATTGTGCTTGTCTTTTCAAATTTTTCATTTGTCTTACTTTCATTGTAACAATCCAATCCTAAATCTTTGTCATTTGTCATTCTTTTATGAATTTTATTTGATATTTTATTAACTATAGAATCACCGCACAATGGATTTTTCTTTTTTCTTTCATAGGATTCCTCCTTTTTCTTCATGAAATTAAAAAAAAAATTAAAAATCAAATTTTGTCTATTTAATTATAATATGTATTTTATAATTTCTTAAATTCAATACTTGATTTTAACTTGAATATTTCATGAAGCAAAAATAACTCCTATATGATCTATAAAAATTACTCTTAGATTGCAAAATAAAAGTAATAAAGTCTTAGAACCAACTAACCATGAATTTTGAAAAATCTTTTTTTGCATATTTAAGGCTATGAATTGATATAAAAAGTATTGGAATTGTTCCAAAAATTCCTATTATAAGTAAAGAATTCTCTTCAATTTTTTTAACTGCAAGCTGAAGTACAAAGAATGCTTTAGTAAAATTATGAATGAAGAAATAATTTTATTCATGTAGCATGATAAAATTTATTTTTGATGGATTTTAAAAACACATCACATTTAAATCAAAGACACTCACAACAATTTGATATTTGTAGTGCTCTAAAAATGAAAAGTGGTTTGTAAACCAATCAAGAGTTCCATATATTCCTTCAAAAAACTTTTCCTATTGCATCCAATAAATTAAGATATATATATCACTTTATTTTGAAAATTAAAATTAAAAATTATATTAATATTATAATTGAATTTTTAAATATATATAAACATTTTCATATAGTCATATAAGAATTTCATGTAAAATGAAAACACAAAAAAACATCCTTTGTATAGAATTTAATACAATTTTTATAAAATAATAAAATATGAATGAGACACATTTTGCACCTTGATTAAAAATGGATTTTTAAGGATTTTTATCCAAGGGAGTTTTTCACTCTCACCATCTTCAATCTTTTTTTCAACTCTTATTTTTTTACCCCAAGTTTGATTTCTTATTTCAGAAGCAAAACTTTCATTGTTTGTGATTAAAATGTTGTCAAAAATAATACCATGATCCATGGTCCATATTTCAATGCCAACTCTTCCTATTTTTTCAAATTGAGGTCTTTCAATATAATAATAATTTGGATTTGGTATTTGTTTTGCTTCCCATATACCATTATAATTTGGATTGTCAATCAAGGGGGCACTCCATTTTCCTTTGTAGAGAGGATTGTTTTTCATTGGAGGTTTCCAAGGTCCACATCCTGGAACATTTTCACATTTTGGATTTTCAATTTTTTCTTTTTTCCATTCACCGTCTTCTTCATCATTCCAATCCAAAGGTTTGGTAGAATCTAGGTCATCTATTTCTTCTGGTTCATCTTCTAACCATCCCTACAATAGTAATGATATATACCATTATTTAGTTAACTTTGTTGTAACCAATCAAGTGCATTTAATGCACAAGTTATGAAAATTTCTTCAAACATGTTAATTTTACTAGGTACATAAAATGATAGATGAAAAATATATTGAAAGCATTTTAGTGAAATCATACTTTATAAATACTACATTTAGATGAGATTTTGAAGTGGTTTCTTTATTGAAGTCAAGTGCAATAATATGCATACACTATAAAAACATGTAATTATGAATGTATAATTTCATATGATTTTTAGGACAATCAAGAATAATTTTTGGATTGTCCTAATAAAATGTATTACAAAATATCAAGAATTTATGTTATTATCCAATAAAGGAATAACAAAATATAGATATTAGATGTACTCCTCCCAAACCATTATTCACGTGAACATTTACATAAACTACATTCTAAACATTGGTTTCAATTTTTTTCAAGTCATAATATTCAATTTTGTGTCAATATGGATTTTTTTATATGAATGCCAAACTAAAAAAAACTGGCATGAATATATTTGATGAATGCTCAATCTAAATTATTAAATCTTATCAAAAAATAGGAATGTTATATTAAAGGAGCTCACTTAGCATAAACTCCTGGAAACCACGTGGATGTAAAGATATAGTTGTTTATATTCAAAAAAAATAAAAATCAACTATTTTGACGGTCAAAAAATTCCAAAAGAGCCCTTGAAATATTCATTATGGATCATTTAGAGAATGTTTTTCAAAATTTGTCTAAAATGGTTTAAATTTATGAAATATTCTTAGAATATGAATATCACTTCAATCCCTTTCAATCCACTTTAAAAAAGCTAATTATTTAATAGTAAATGGTTCCTTCCAAATGTTATGTAATTAATATTGATTACATTCATATTATTAAGTTGGAATTGTAAGAGTTTTAAAAAAATGTCAACTATAACATATTTAAGATTTTATTCAATATCCTTATGCACTTCAAAATTAAAGTCACATACATATTGTATGTCAGTTGACTATCTAGTTTTATCATAATCTTAATATTTATTCATTTCAATTACAATTAAAAAAATATTTTTTTGAACATATTACTACCTTAATTTTATCAACCCTTAAAGGAGGCTTCCCCCTATAACCAAGATAGTTACCAAAATGCTCCAATTATCAAACCAATAGGTGCATTCTTTGTTTCTACAATGAACAATGAAGTCATTCATTGACTTGTTCATTGACTACTTTTTGGCTCAGCATCTTTCAAGGGTTAAAGTTGTACAAAATTGAATATTTGTTTGATTCAATTTATTATCATCTTAAGTCCCCATGACCAAGGTAGTTACCAAAATACTCCCATTATTGAACCAATAGGTGCATTTTTTGTTTCTAAAGTGAGTAATAAAATCATCCATTGACCACTTTCCAGCATCAATATCCTTCAAGCGTTAAAGTTGTACTACCTCCATCTCCAAATGATATTCATATTGGACAAAATGTTTTGGATTAAGGCTTAAAATAACATTTACAAACCAATTTTGCTCTACAAATAGAGTTTGGTGCTCCCTTATCATTCTAGATACTTTGAGTTTCAGAGCCCTTTTCAAAGTGTAGTTTTGAAATATTGAAAAGTAGATTTTGGAGGGAATTTTTAAGAAGCACCACTAATCAATTAATTGTTGAATGTGAGGTTGTCATTTGGTAAGCATTTACTATATGTCCAAGCCCACATGTGGCCTTTTGTTCCACCTCCCAAAGCTTCATCCCCTTCAATTAGGCAATATTCAAAGAGATGCAAAAAATAATAATGAACATTGTTGATTGACCCTTTTAGTCATTTCATTTGTTTTTTGATTGATGATTGCATAAATAGAGGGGGAACTACTACTTAGAGTTGTTTTGTTGGTCCCAAATAGTAATCAACAATCAATTTTGACCAATTTGCAACATCACAAAGTGCAATAAGATGATCATTTTGGGACAAAAAATTAAGGTCAATAAAAAGATTGTTTTGGAATGGGAGAGAGTGCAAATATTGAATATTTGTTTTTGTTTATTATCACCTCAGGTTTCTTGGCATCACGATCAACAATTTGGCGAGGTTCATCTTCATTCCAATCTTCGGGCTTTATGGCATTTGGATCTGGAATTTTTGGTCGTTCATCCCAAGTCGTTGGTTTTTTGTCACCCGGATCCGCAATCATAAGAGGAGGGATGAGCGAGGGTTCAAAGTCGTTATTGGTAAAATTGCAAATTTTAGCAAGTTCTCCATCCACAAAAACCTTAACTACATTGGCATTTGGATATATTATAGCTGTATATACATGTGTGAATCTATCAACTTCAACTAATGCGGGGTGCCTCATATGATGTTCCACAAACTTTCCATTAATGGGATTTTTATGTCGAAATATGAAATGAACTTTATTTGTTGAACCACATTTATCAGCACCAAACATTATAGAATAAGGAGTTTCATTGTCAATGTCATTGCTCTCATTTTCATCATCCTAAAAGATAGAAAACCATAATAACACTATTATGGGCAATTTAAACTATATATTGAAATGAATCACTAAAATATAGTAAGTGTAATGTAGAATATTGTAGTATATATTCATTGTGTATATAAAAAGTTCAAAAGCAAGCACACCTTAGGAAGAATAAATTTTAAATACGCACCGCCACAATTAATTCCCTCTTGAAATCGAACATCATATTGTAAGGTTAAAGTTTCTTCATTGGGGTTCACTATATGAGGCAAATTATACAAAATTCCATATTTTTTTGCTTTTTCACTTACGACTAATCCAAAATCATCATGCCCTTGACTTTTCTCATACTTCCATTTCCCTATGGATATACAATTTAAATATCTTCAATTATAAACTCATTGTCAATAAATATGCAATAAGGTTGTTATTATGAATTTTTAAAAAGTCCAAATAGTGTATTATTTTATTTATAAAATCACCTTTATAATCACTTGCTTTTGTGACAAACCAACGTCCTTTCCAATTTGAATTGAAAGCTTCATAAAATGTCTGAATATCAAATGTACATATAAAAAGTGTGATTTTTTGTAATTATTATTGAATTTTTATAAATATATTAAAAATCATAAATTATAAAATAAAAATTTACATTGAATCTTATAGATTCTTAAATAATTATATGCTATATTGAAATAAAATACCAATTATATATTAACTATTTCTTATAGAAACTATATAGTTGGATGTAATGTTGTGTAATCAAATGGATTCAAAATATTTAAAATACAAATATAAAATATTTTAAAAACATAATAATAACATATAGAAAATAGAAGTCATCTAGTCTCAAAGTGCATTCAACAACTACTCCACAAAAATGTTTTTACAAAGCAATATGAGAGTTTTTAAGAAGGCATAATTTCATTTCTAAATTTTTTTAATTTGTTGTCCAAAATTTTAATCAATTTCATAAATTGAATTTGACATATTAATTATAACCAAATTTTTTTTTTAAAAAATAAATTGAAGTCTATATAGTTTGTTCAGAAAACAATACAATATCTTGTGGCTGTGAAGCAATTGCTAATGCAATTGAAACTTGTACAATTATGAGCCTTGTGATCCATGTTATTAAAGTTGACCTTGCCATAGCTACAATAGAAAATCAATTCATCATAATGCCATTGTTATAGGCAATATTGCATGAGTAGATATTTGTTGAATTTTGATTTTGCAACAATCCTTTTTTTGAATATAATTTTGCAATGTACATTTTTTTGATGGTTTATTTAGTGTTTTTAGAGAAGTGAATCAAGTTTGTAAATTGTGTTATGTGAATTATGAATGTAGGCAATTTGCAATTGTCCATTGAAACTAAATAAATCATTAATTTCAATTATAGTAATTTATAACAATTGTTTTTTATAAATAGGCCAAATAAAGGTTTTTTTCCAAAATATTTAATTTTTAAATTTATATTTAAATAATATTTTTGATTAAAAAATTAATAAATATTTTTACGATGAATGTTGAAAAAAAAATCTTCTAAAAATGAGGAGCTAAAATATAAATTGAATCTATCTTAAATTGAAATAAATGAATAAAATATTATAAGTAGATTGAAAAATCAATAGTCTTCATTTTGACAAAATAAATATATAAAAGGAACATATGAAGATCATATGATGGATAGAACAAGTACAAGAGCAAGCAACTATGCAAATTGCTTTCTTGAATGTGTGTTATCTAGTACTTAGCAATAGTGTTATTGTTTGCAATTTTGGAATCATTATCATGTCAAAATATATATCAATCCTAGTTGACCCATTCCCTTGGGAACTATTTGCATTAATTGCCAATAGTTTAGTAAACAACAAATAGTTAATAGTTAAGTTTGTTTCATTTCAATTAACATAAAATTTAATAAAATGTCTAAATATTACATATATAGAAATTTAATTAATTATGTAAATTATTTAATATTCAAATTGAATCATTTCAAATTTAAAAATAATTTAGAAATTTAAAACATACAACCTACAACTTTCTAAACTAACTAAAATGCCAATTATAATTTTATAAATTTAGAAGCTTATAAAATTCACAATTTATAAAATTAATAGATTTTAAAATTTAAAGCTTAAAGTTTTAAAATCTTGAACAATTTATAACTTTATAATCATAAGTTGATCATAATTGTTAGCAAAGAGAGAAATGGAATCCTAATGTAGTAACAACACTAATATATGGAGGTTGTCTTTTGTGGGTGCAAGCCTAGCAAATATATGTAGGTGTGCAAGGGTTGTGATTGGCCTTGAAATTTGAGGATCTAATCACTGCCCCAAATAGGGGCACTTTTTGCACAACGCATCTGCAACTACATTCCTCAACCCTTTTATTTATGCAAAATATGCTATTTTTTATGACATTATAATGATCAAGATGATCTTGGTATTACTAATAACTTAGTCAAATATATAACATTAAATTAAAACAACTATTATGATTTAAAATTTAAAAGCGGTTTATTTAGAAATTTAAAGCATTAAACTTTAAGGCCTTAATAAATAACACTAATCCTTCTATCTATGCAAAAATATGTAAAAATTGGTTATTTTTGTAGAGTTATACATTAAGAGATAACCTTTCATGTTTCTTTGTACAACTCAAATTTGACCATTTTTTTCTTTGTCTTTAGGTCGCTACTTTTGTTGTGCCTTGTAGCTAAGCCAAATAGTAGACAATAATAGTTCTATTTACTAGTATATACTTTTAAATTTATTCATTATTTTGCCTTACATCATTTTCTTAAAAATAGGGACACTCATTTTTACACTTTATTATGTTCTTAGATTTTGGAAAAAATATGATGATTCATTCAACTATAAATTATAGTTACAATTCAATATTTATATTTATAAATTACTTCTACAATTAGAAAAATTCAATCTTGTTTTAAAGATGTTCAACAAAGGTGTAAATAATTATCAAAAATCATAGCAAACCATAAATTTGGAGGGTACTCAATAATCCACTTTATTAGATGGAGTCCAAAAATCTTTCCTTCAAACAATGTTTGGCATATGCTTTGACTTTTGTAAGGTGACACATCAACAATTTTTTTGCTTCTTCATTTTCTACTAATTATGCATCGAAATATTGATATGCAATATTTTTTGTTTGAATAATTATGATATAAATTTCAAATTTTATTTTATGCATTTGTAGAATAAATTAAAACAAATTCTACATTTTATTAGACTAGATTGAATTAAGAGTTTGCTCATTTCAAAATTTTAATTTAATTAAAGGAACAATTAATACATAATATTTGTCACAAATTTTGAAAAATCCACTTGGCTTTAACTAAGAAGTTGGATTGATAAAAAGGAACTTCAACTTAAAAACAAGAATAAAATTTAAGTCAATTGGCAACAATATGGGCAACAACATCCTATAAGCCCATATCTCAAAACTTGAAGGTCATAGAAAAAAATAGAAATCTATGTGCTCAACATTGATAGAACTCATAGAAGGATTGGAATTGTTTCTATATGAAAAAATTTATGAAAATTGTGTAATTTTAATTTTTAATTTTTAAATGCAAGTTGAACTTTTTCAAGTACCACTATATTTCCAAAAAGTTATCTGAATTTGCATTTAAAAGAAAAATGACAAGCAAAATGGATCATAGTCTATTCTTTAAAAATATATACAAATATTAAGGCATCAATATCAATGTTGGTATTGAAATGTTATCCAAATACTTAGGTATATATACCCAATCTCCTATGATATTATCATAATACATTCTTTGGTGTATTGGAATGTATTACCAAAATCTATTTTGATTATCCAATTAGAATAAATTTAAAAATTTAACAATAGAAACTCTATTCAAGTATTAAGTAAAAATTTCAAATTAGAAACATAATTACCTTTTAGCACCTAATCTCCAAGATTGGATTAGTATAATCAAACTTTATAAGCAACCAAGATGCAAATAGGGCTATGTTGTTGTTCAAGCTAGGCATAAACAACAACATTGATTCACAAAATAAAGAGCTCTTGGAAGAGCCACACTAGGAACTTGTGGACATACTGGGATTAGTGGCATGAAAAATTACAAGTGGTTATTCATACATGGTCTGATGCATGATTGAGACCAAGAGAGGGGTACAATGTTCTTTAAAGCTAGCCACTTAAGAATTGTGATCTTCATTTTGTCATTCATAATCTTCATAATCTTCATTCATGTGCATCCTTCTTTTGATGACCTATCTACATTCTATACAATTATGAAAAAAAATTGAGCCATTTATATATGCTCATTCAATGAGACATTGAGACCAAACAAAATCAAAACCTCTTACGAGTTTTTTTTTAATTTCAAGAGCTTTTCAAAAGAAGTTGTAAAAAAAGAGAAAAACAAGATTTGTTGACCAAGTTTATTTTGGATTTGAAAAATAAAAGACAACATTTATGAAATTGGATTGAAGACCATGCCATACATACTTAAGAGTTTGGCATCTGAGCACATATGGTAGATACACTCATTCCTAAACCTTTACGAAGTCCTCCCTCTTGTACTAGTGGTGCATATTTGTTTTTTAGAATGTACACTATTAGTGCATAAAGACAAAATTGGGTGCAAGGATGGGAACATTTGGATATGTCTACCTTATGTACTCAATTGAGGGCCCTCAAGAATATACTTTACTCATGATCCATCCAAATTTTTCTATGATGTGATGACTATGAAGAGAAAATACTAGGACAATGACTTGGCCTTAAAAGTCTTGCATTTAAAAAACAACCTTGCACCCAATCTCTATGATAGGAAAATAAAAAGTGAAGAAAAATGCAAAGATGGAGTGTCATGGAAATATGCCTTTACCTTAGTAATAAAAGACTCTAAGGCCTTCAAATGGCTATTGTTGACTTAGTTTCAAGGTTTTTATAAAAACAACTAACTAGAAAAATGACTTGGCCCTAAAATTTTTGCATTTTTTTAAAGATCTACCATCTCTGTGATGGGAAAAGAAAAAATGAAGAAAAATGCAAAGATGGAGTTTCCTAGAATCATGCCCATACCTAGTAAAGACTCTAAAACCCCAAAATGGTCATGAATGACTTTCAAGGTTACTAGAAAAACAAAAAGCTACACTACCATCAGCTCTATCTGCATAGCATTGACACACTTTTTGAGTAAAATACCTACTCAAGTTTCATCAAATGTAACTTTTGCTGATGCAAAACCTCCTCCCCTACAGTATAAAACCAATAAAGAATGCACCTATTGACCTAAAAATAAAAAAATCAGGCCATTTCTTTGCCGACTATATGGTGATTGGTCATTGCCGACTATATGGTGAGGGGTCAGCAACGCGTCATGAGTACTCTGCAACTCGTGAACAGGGTTCACCACCTTCCGTCCCCTCCCAACATTGTTTAACTTATTATTCCTCTACAGACCTTGAAAGTCTTTGGCATTCAATTGAGGAATCCATTCTCGGATTTTCATTCGAGCTCCATTCGTAGGGCTCCCAGGCTCCAGCCCATGAGACTTCGGAAAGCTAGCCAGAGACGTTGTGCCAGATACTGCACGGTACTGGCTTTTGGTCACAGCGCACGCGGTTCACAGCTGTGACGCTGCAGAAATCCATTCCCATGCTCAACAGTACCGACTATTCGATCTGCATAGACGGAATAGTCGGTAAAGACTGAAGAGGTTCATCTAACTTGCCGAATCGGAAACTCATGAAACTCGTGAAGGAGGTTCTTCTGCTGATCCATCCAAGGCCTACAAAAGCTTCAGTTGCGGTCACCTTGCAAACAGACAAGCAATTCAGGTGCAAGTACCAGATAGCCGATCGAGTTTCCAATTTCCGAGAGTTCAAGACGAGAGTGACAGATCAAATCTTCCAGTCCAAATTGTGTACATTTATTGATGTCTGATCTGATGAATGCAACTCTCCTGGGCACACCAGGCGTGGTGGGCGTCTACAACCACACCATCCCGTGCGACTCTTTCCGCAACGACACCTCCCGATTCCTCTTCAAGGTCTGGCCGGAGTCTTCCTTCAAGTTCTGCTGCGAGGATTCCAACCCACATCCTTACTCGCTTCAGAACTTCACATACGGAGAACATGGCGCACGAATCATCTCACGCCCATACTTTGACCTCGGCAAAGTGGACGACCTCTCCCCGTACTGGATGCAGTACAAGTTTTGGCAAGTGCCCCAAACTCAAATCGTCTTAGAAGGTTTGAAGTGCGAGTACACCGACCTAGCGAAGCTCTACAGCCATCGCTTCTGGAACCGCGTGATGAAAGACGGTGCCATAACTGCCCTGTGGGTCATTCTCCTGTTACAGTTCATTGTAGTCGTCTTCGTTGTCTTCAAATGGGTCTTGTTCCTCTGGAAAAACCGCAACAAGCAGGGCCGTCGAGGTTTGATGACGGAGCGCTTCTCTGCAAACATGAAGCGGTGGTGGTGGACGAAGATCAAGCTGGAGGATTGGGTGTCCGACTTAATCCACCTCGGCATGCTTGTCGTAGTGGGATTTTCTCTCATCGAAGCAGTTGGTCACTCCAATCCCATCCAATGGCGCCCCATCTTATTCTACAACGCCGCCGTCGTCTACACCTACCTCACCGCCTTATCCCTGGTCTCCTCCGTCCTCCGCCAACTGGCGGTTTCCTCCTTCGACGAGAGCGACGACGAAACCAAGCTCCGGGAGCACGTGCAAGTGGACCTGGAGAAGCAGTACCTCAGTAAGGACTTGCCCGTGCCGAAGGAGACCCTGAAGGAGATTCAGACGACCAACCTCGAGTTGTCGCGCATCTCGGAGGATTGGCGGTGGCAGCGCGTGTTTGGGCAGCTGGCGGTGCTAGTTTTGGTCGGGACGTACTTGCTGTTCGTGGACGATGTGTTGGGGACGGAGATGGACAGCGTGGCAGCGATTGTGTTTGCGACAATGGTGGTGGCGTGCATGTGGTCGGGAGGGGTCGGGTTGGTGGTGGCGGGGAGGACCGTGGCGCATATAAGGCGCCATCTCATGGCTAGAAGGCTGCCGGAGTTTGCAGCAGATCCTGAGAATGCGGAGGTGTTGCGGAAGATACAGTTGGAGGAAAGCAAAAATGTTGTCAGTGGGAGTCAGAGGTTCTCACAGAGGTTTCAGTCCACTAGCTCGCATCAATTCAACCCGCGGCTCTACGGGATTTCAGAGGTGTCGGAAGGATTCCGTCGCTTCTCGTAAGTTGAGGGCTCTACGGGATTTCAGAGGTGTCGGAAGGGTTCCATCCCTTCCCGTAAGTTGAGGGCAAGCACTTGGATCGCACTGGGGAAGTTCGATGTATGCATCTATGGAGTTACTGAAAAGTTACTGAAAAATTCCAGAGACAATGGCTGGGGATGATAGAATAGGATAAACTTGGAATAGAATTCGGACACCACAGGATATTTGTGCAATTTAATAGACACAAAAGAACATTTGTTAAATTTTCATTAACACAGAAGGATATTGTTTTTCATAGACTCAAAGGGACACTCTGTCCAATTTGCATATTGGATGTCTCATGTGGGCTTCCGAGGTCAGCGACTGATCGATTTCTTCCGACTGGGCTCCGTCCATGCCGGCATGTGTAAATCATTACTCACCAATTTCTACACTTGCGAAACAAATTGCTTGTATGTTTGGTGTGCTTATTCTCTGAACGCATAGCCATCATTATCTAGAAGACTTGACTTCTAAGGACAGCCGGCTCAGATACGGATATAGGCGGGGTCGAAAGGGTTCCATACTTCCATTGTTTAAGAGCACCACCACCCGTCTTCCAAAACGGATGGCCTTTTAAGAGGGGCCTCCAAATCCACCCCACCTGTCCTCCAAAACGGGCGGCCTCTTAAGAGGTCCCTCTTGGAAATGAACTTTGGCCTCCATATGAGGCTGGTTTTGGAGGCCTCAACTCAGCCTGCAAAACAAGAAAAGACAAGTCGTGTGTTACTCTCCGTGATTCTAGCAAGTGGTTCACGCCGAGTTGTTGTACCCTGGTTGGAAGTCATATGGCCTCTTAAGAGGCAATAGGTGGGTCAAGCGTGGTAGCCTGTCTGCCAAACCCAACCAAGCCCCCATCTTTGCAGGTCGAGGCCGCCTGCATTTCGCAGGACGGGTGGCCTTGCTCTTATAATTTTATGGCAAGCTAATTAAACCAACTTTCCTCCAGCTAGCAGCCCAGTTGTTGCACAGCACTCTGCTATCTTGTCGCTCGATCACAGCTTTCCCTTGCATCATCTTTTTCCCAATGACCTCCTCAAGCGCCGTTTGGGTATATCGCTCGATTTTCTGTCTAAGAAAAATGACTAACACATGAATTTGTCTCAGGCTCCACGCATTTGTCATCAACTAGTCGATGTTCTCCGTCCATGCCTCACAATATGTCATGGAATCTGGGTCTCTCGGACACGTTGACTTAGAGGCCACCGCGAGCGTCACGTACAACTTTAATAAATCATAAATGCTAGCTAGCTGTGACTGGCCATGTCAGGCCATGCGAAATAGAACCTTGAATTCAAGCGTCTGGGCAAGTTGGCAGCTTCTGCAATTGAAAGTTTGCAACCAGTGATGCAGGTGGTGACTGAAACAGAACAAGCGGGAAGCTTATGAAATGTGAAGATGAATGGCGGGATTCATTTTGGAAGTCGAGCAGCCGGAGCTTTCCAGTGGAATTATTTTGGTCACTTTGAGGAGTTTGAGCCACGAGAGTGCCAGGGCCGTGTGACATCATTTCTTGAGTGGGATTCTGTTCAAGCATTATATTATGGAGTAACATAAGGTAACCGCACGACAAGTAATTTACAAATGTAAGGTGAATATTGAGTAGTGTGCAGTCCTATTAATAGTATTATGGAGGTGGCAACCTTAGAAGTGGACAATTTTGGGGTACACTTTCTGTTGCTTTAACTTCTTCTCTAGTGTCATTTTTCATGTGCATCAAATGCATTTTGGCATCACCTACATGACACTTTTAGCACCCTACACCTTCCATCTTTGAAATTTTTTAACTAATTCACAGTGCATCTAAAAATTATGGAACCACTTGCATATTGATTCATAGTCCCTCACCAATGTGCAAAAATTGTTGTTCATTTTCTACAACATATTGGTCATGTCATAGAGCTTATTCATGCGATTTTAGGTATAGTTACTTTAATGGTTAGATGTTGTAGAACTGCCAAATTCAAAACAAGTCTTTAGTTAATTTAAGTTCTTGAGATTGTAGTATTCATGACAAGCAAATAGGATAAGAAGATCCAATCACTATGAACTAGATAATGATTATGGAGGGTGCCAAATCATTTTTTTTCTTGGGCAATCTAACACTATTAAGCCCAACAAACACTTGGTGCCAATATGGCTTGTAGGATTGCCTACTCAAATCATAAAGCAACAATAGATCGTATAGGCTGTTTGGCACCCTTCATGACCATCATCATTTGTAATGGCCACAATTACAATTTTTCACATATGGCATGGCGCTATTTGCCAATCAATTCATACCATGTGATGGTCATTTTCAACAAGTGTTGACCAGCTAATTACAATATATCAATTATTTGTTATATTGTACTCTAATTACGTGATTTGTGGTTGGAAAATGTTATGGGTGATAATTTGCTTGCTTGTAGCCAATTGTAGAATGCCTCATTGGAGAGAAATTTGGCTATGGTCATTATAAATTGCAACCCATCGTGGAGCTTTGTTTCTGGATTCATTTCTATTAAGTTGCATTCTAATGTAGTTTTTATTGTAAAGAATGTGTAATTGAGACTCAAAGTTTTGGAAGTGAGGATGAAACGGATGGAACTAGGCTGGCAAGTACTTGGTAGTCACTAGATAACTAGCTCCACAACTAATTCACAATCATAACTAATTCTACAACATCTGAAAAAATATGAAACATCACTTGAATTAGATACTTTATAGTCCTGTTTACCATTCAAGGAAAATTTATAGAAAAAAACATTTCAAGGAGCTTTGCTCTTCTAAGATTGCAATCAACTTGATAAATGATCACTTTATGGACCCTCTATCTTATTATTAACTTCCAATCAATTGCAAGTCTTGTACTTTGTAGTGTGAAAATCAACGAGAAAAATTATTATGGTAAGGGATAAAAAAAGACAAGTGTCAAGTGTTTCTTGCAATCACCCACGGTATAAATCTTTCATCGATTGCTTGTGGAGTTGTGGGTTTGACATAATATATTGCAATTTGAGCTGATTTTTTGGGTACGTATTCCACCAGCAAGACTGTCCTGAATTTCTTGAAAAGTCGGGCTTTCTGGAGCATCTTCATGCCAACACCTCCGGAGCAACAACTTGAGTCCAGGTTTTATGGTTCCAGTCAATTGAGGTCTTGATTTCCTCCACAAACAACATAATCATAATCACTTCTGCCGACATCTTCCAATGGAATACAGCTTTGAACATTACTCTTTCATAGCATGTCATCCCGTAACTGTAAACATCCGATTCTTCGAAGAATACCAGAAGTATTCCCATCACATTGTGCATTCACCATCCGATACATCACAAAAAGAGCCTACGCATTCCTAGAGCTTTCTGTAGATTCTTCGAGCTTTCTTCACCCTCCCAAAACGTGTACACGAGAACATTGGCCTCGGCAATCTTACGACCTAGCTTCAACCCATCCCCATAATCCCCATAATCATTATATATAGAAACCTCCCCCCTTGTTTTGAAGCCTCTGAAAGATCGGCTTTCGAATTAGTCTCACTGTTGGACTTCAGACTTGACATGATCCACAAACTTCAAGGCGCTCCCGTAGTCTCTGGAGGATGCAATCTCAAACTCAAGGTCGCTCGCACTTGGCTTGCATCAGTTGGTCAATGTGTGCGGAGAAGCAACTTGAAGAAGAGGCCTGAATTGAGCCAATATTGCAATTAACACCTTGAATTGACGTGACGAAGTCTGCTGTATATGCAGAGACAGAGGATCTCAAGTTGAGGACTTCCGTGTTGGCATTGACTCCAGACTCGGCTTCCGTGTTTATCAACTCCTGCACTGTCAGATTTTTCAGGTGTCTTCGACTGAAATGTATATTTACACCAGTCCTAGTCCTTGGAGCTTTTTGTAGATTTCTGGCAGCCAAAATTTCGTCGATCTAATGAAACTGAACATTCACTTGACCAACAATCCATTTGCTAAAAAGAAATTGTGAATCTAATAAGTCTAAATATGTGCAACTACCAAGAGTATGATACGTGACTATACCAACACAATGCTACAATGCCAAGTATAGAGTTCACAACAACTACATCAATGATTCATTGGAGAAGATAATACCACCAAAAATCAACCAAGTAAGCATTTTGAACATGGTTCCTTTTATTGTCAACTAGACTATTAAGTTTTGGGTCAATCTTATCAAAAGGGTTATTTAGACTCTTAGTATGCATTTTTAGGATACCATATGAATAAACTATGAATTTTCAAAGTGACAAAAATAAGTGGCAATATTTGAAAACTCTCATGAATAGAGATTGTGCATTTTAGGCAAGCATTTGGAAGTCCCAATTTTAAAAGCAAGTATAAATAAGATGCACATCATATCACTTTAGTTAGAAGAAGATTATATATAACTCATAACCCTTATCTCTTATCTAACTCATAACTTAATCCATCTCCCATTTCTAGCTCATAAGAGTATCTTTGTTGGTTTGATTTGAAGCCCACTTTGGTGATTTTGGAATGAAACTTGAGCAATAAAATAATGCATGATCCTACCAAAATGATCTTTGGACACAACAAAAATGTAAATTTCATAGTTGTTTTGTTGCTCCAACTATGCCAGTATAATTTGTATTCCAAAGAGCACATTGAATCATCAATGATGAGATTTTTATATTTTTACATACTAAACTCCAAGAAACTTATGATTAGTTAGAAGTTCAAATAGCCTTGCACACGGATGATTCACTACGCAAATCTTAGACACAATATCTTGCATAGATGAACTTTTGATAGAGTGCTATATTGCGATGGCCCTTTCTCTCCCTTCTCCATTACACTTAGTGTTACATTCCATACTGGCTACAAGCTCTTTCAAACATGCTCTTAATGTCCATTGTCTTCAAAAACCATCCAGGTTTTCTATGACAATGGGGAATAAAAACACCAAACACACTTGCAATTTGTTTCCTGGTTGTAGAAATTGGTGAGTATTGATTTACACATGCCAACAAGCTCAAAAGAAATTAGTCACTGATTTTGGAAGCCCACAAGCCTAGACATCTAGTATGGAAATTGGTCAAAGTTTTTTTTTGTGTCTAGTATGAAATTAATTATACAATATCCTTTTGTGGCAATGAAAATTTAGCAAATGTCCTATGTCTATGATATTGGACAAATATCTTTTGGAATGTGTCCAAATTCTATTCCTAGTGTATCCCATTCTATGATCGTATCATCATTAGACATTGTGTATCCTATTCTATCATTACTTGACAAAATGTACAATATATCCTAGCTAGTGCATCCCAATCTATCATCAATTCATGTCATCAATTCATGCAGTAGTGTATCCCATTCCTTCAATAAATCTATAGATGGAAATATCGAACTTCTCCTGTGCAATCCAAGGTTACGGCAAGCGAGTGAAGCGACGGAACTTTTCCGACCTCGTCTCCTCTGAAATCCTGTAGAGCAGGTGGTTGAATTCACAGGGAGAATGGCAGGTCGTTACCCCCGTGGAAATATGTTTCAACATGAACCTTTACCCCCAAAACTCTCTGTTTTAAGAAAGTTTTGCGGGGGTAAAGATTCATGTTCAAATCTAATACCCTGGGGGGTGACGCCCTGCCGCTCTTCCAGTGGCTGATGCACGCTAATGGACTGACACCTCTGGGAGAGCCTCTGCCTCCCACTAACAACATTTTTGCTTTCCTCCAACTGTATCTTCCGCAACACCTCCGCATTCTCAGGATCTGCTGCAAACTCCGGCAGCCTTCTAGCCATGAGATGGCGCCTTATATGCGCCACGGTCCTCCCCGCCACCACCAACCCGACCCCTCCCGACCAAGTGCACGCCACCACCATTGTCGCAAACACAAGCGCTGCCACGCTATCCATCGCCGTCCCCGAGACATCGTCCACGAACCGCAAGTACGTCCCGACCAAAACCAGCACCGCCAGCTGCCCAAACACGCGCTGCCACCGCCATTCCTCCGAGATGCGCGACAACCCGAGCTTGGTCTCCTGAATCTCCTTCAGGGTCTCCTTCGGCACAGGCAAGTCCTTACTGAAGTACTGCTTCTCCAGGTCCACTTGCACGTGCTCCCGGAGCTTGGTTTCGTCGTCGCTCTCGTCGAAGGAGGAAACCGCCAGTTGGCGGAGCACGGAGGAGATCAGGGATAAGGCGGTGAGGTAGGTGTAGACGACGGCGGCGTTGTAGAATAAGATGGGGCGCCATTGGGTGGGACTGGAGTGACCAACTGCTTCGATGAGAGAAAATCCCACTGCTACAAGCATGCCGAGGTGGATTAAGTCGGACACCCAATCCTCCAGCTTGATCTTCGTCCACCACCACCGTTTCATATTTGCAGAGAAGCGCTCCTTCATCAAAGCTCGACGGCCCTGCTTGTTGCGGTTCTTCCAGAGGAACAAGACCCATTTGAAGACGACGAAGACGACTACAATGAACTGTAACAGGAGAATGACCCACAGGGCAGTTATGGCACCGTCTTTCACCACGCGGTTCCAGAAGCGATGGCCGTAGAGCTTCGCTAGGTCGGTGTACTCGCACTTCAAACCTAATAAGACGATTTGTGTTTGGGGCACTTGCCAAAACTTGTACTGCTTCCAGTACGGGGAGAGGTCGTCCACTTTGCCGAGGTCGAAGTATGGACGTGAGATGATTCGTGCGCCATTTTCTCCGTATGTGAAGTTCCGGAGCGAGTAAGGATGTGGGTTGGAATCCTCGCAGCAGAACTTGAAGGAAGACTCCGGCCAGACCTTGAAGAGGAGTCGGGAGGTGTCGTTGCGGAAAGAGTCGCACGGGATGGTGTGGTTGTAGACGCCCATCACGCCTGGTGTGCCCAGGAGAGTTGCATTCATCAGATCAGACATCGATAAATGTACACAATTTGGACTGGAAGATTTGATCTGTCACTCTCGTCTTGAACTCTTGGAAATTGGATCTCGATCGGCGGTCTAGTACTTGCACCTCAATTGCTTGTCCATTTGCCAGGTGACCGCAACTGAAGCTTTTGTAGGCCTTGGATGGATCAGCAGAAGAACCTTCTTCAAGAGTTTCCGATTCGGCAAGTTATACAGTGAACCTCTTTAGTCTTCACCGATGAGTCGGTCTGTAGCGAGTCGGCCCACACTGTTGAGTCTGGGAATAGATGTCTGCAGGGATAGCTTTGAGCAGAATCTGACAAGACAGTAACTTGGTCTTCACTCCTGGAGTAAGCTTTCCCAATTCGCACAAACGTTCCGATTGTCTGAACTTCGGAGAGTGCATTTATGTGAAAGTCAAAGTCTGTGGAGGAATAGCAAACAATGTTGGGAGGGGGCGAACTGAAACTCGGAAAGGTGGTGAACCTGGGTTCTTGTTTTATTTTCTTCTTGAAGTAAAGGCTCTTTTACTTGTGTAAAACAAAAAACAAAAAAGGTGGTGAACCGTGTTCATGAGGTGACCCCTGAAAGCGCGGGACCAATCACCATGAAGTCGGCAAAAAAAGGATCTGATTTTTGGGACAAAAGGTACATTTTTAAATTTCTGTAGTAAACTTATAAGTAATCCACTACACTAATGATGATAAATAGTGTTACCTACACTAATTTATTTTAAAAAGCCATAAGTTTTTACTCTTGATGAATATTTTTACCAACTATGGATGTAGAGTTTTTCCACTTAGAATGACACTAGGATTTATGATTTTCGTAAAGATATTTATGAAGAGTAAAAACTTATAGCATTTCTAGTTAGTATGGGTAACACTATTTATCATCATTAGTGTAGTTAGTTTTGGGCGTTTAGTGTCCTTACTTGGTTAACCCTTAAACACCCGGCGGATGTTTTTTGGCCAATGAATAACCAAAGAATCTCTCCATGTAGGACAAAAGTGCAACTATTCATCCTCCAAATTTTGTGAGAAAAGGGAACGTCTTCTATAGTAGCTTGTCTCCCAATGAGTGCTTTTTCATTTTTTTAAGCCAACAATTCACACCATACCCAAACGGATGATCTCTATGGTGACTAGCTCGTTGTTTACCCCTCGAGGGGTGCACATAGTTCTACCACAACAAACCATGTGCAAACAAGTGGTTTCTAAAAAATTATAATTTTAACTTCAAATTTTGAGCATTATTTACTAATGACTATAGGATTCTACTCCCAAAATTTCAAACTCAAATAAAATATGGAATGATTTCTAAAAGAGGTTGAAAATGCACTAAAATGGCATATTTTTTTAACTCAAGTATTTCTAGAGAACACATTTAGATGACCATTGCATCAATATTCAACTCAAAATGAGCTTTCAATAGAAACTTATTTTAGGACATTTTTTGTTCATTTTTTAGACAATTTTTTTTTATATAATATAGGGGTGTGAAAGTTATTTTTCAATTCTATAGTGTATCTTTTTACTTCAAAAATATGTAACTAATTATTATTAACAAATAAAAATATCAATAATTCAAAACATAAACTTTCAAAGTAGAAAAATCTATTTATAGTTTTTTCATTTCATTTTATTTAAGATTCAAAAAACAAATAGGGGGGCCAAAGTTTTGTTCGCATGCTAACATCAAAAAAAGGGGGAGTACCCCCCCCCCCCCCCCGAGGTTTACCCCCTAAAGGATTTTAACTATGTTTTCACCAAAAATGCTTCAAAAGTGCCATCTCTAGTATAAGTGCCAAATTTTTGAAAAAGAAACATTTTGGATACATCTAACCATAAGATCTTATATTACTTTGGTTTGAGAAGATGTGGACAAATTTCAGAAATTTTCATTGTGTAGATTGCAAGATATTAGCATTTGAAGTAACAAAAATCTTTTTTTGTCCCTATAAAAAATCAGGTAGCTGCACTTTACAAGGTCAAATTATTATGAAAAATGTCCAAAATGGTGGTTACTCTTTGGATTTATTCTTCAAGGCAAGTTGGCTACATGCTTGAAAAATTTTAAATCATTTGGAATTGTACAACATATAGGAAAAAAATAGAAAGTAGAAAGAAATAGAGAATGATTCAAAATACTAAATTGTTAAGGATTTATTTATTGAATTGAAAAATGCCAATCTTAATGGTTGCAATGATGTAATAAACAATCTACATCCAACTATTTTATTTTATTTTCCAAAAATATTAAAAAAATTAAGTTAAATAATAGACTTCAAAGTTTATTTTAGAGTACAAATTCTACAACTATCCGCAAACTACCCACAACTACAACTCCTCATAACTTTCATCTCATTAATTAAAGTGGAATGATTAAAAGCTTTTTCATGTATAAATAAAATAATAAATCTAGAGAACCAATTTCAATTTTTTTTAAAAGCGATTTTAAAAAAAAAAAATTGTTGCCTGGATTGCTCACCGAATGTTGAAAATTACATATCATACAATATTTTTTAACCGCATAGTCAAAAGTTATAAAAATAGATTAGGGTTATGGATGTTAGGCCCTTCAACCTCATATTTTTTTGTGTCCAATTTTTTAGATTTGATATGCAAAAAGAGGACTAAATGATTTTCATAGTTTTAGCACTTTCATGATCAAACATTATAATCTTTCAATCCTTAAATGATATTATGAGTAATTTCATTAAAATGGCAATTATTCCATGAAAATGGCACAGATTGGGGTTGCAAAATGGGAGAAATTCCTAGAAAGATGGCACAAGAGGTGAAGAAGCGTGGGAGTTGTGTTGCAATTTGGACTTGTTGGGGACCGAACTGGCACATTTATGAAGTTTAGATGCCAAGAAGTGCTATTATATGTGCTGTTGACATGGACAAAAGTGATGGCATGTGCGACCTTGCTGCTACATTGTTGGGAAATTTGGTACTTCTACCATGTAATTGTGTCACTTGAAGTTGTTAAATTTGGGAATTACATACTAAGAACATTACTTTCAAGAGATTTGGTACATTATAGCTAGTGTTTGGGTGGTTCACAAGATTGTAATGGAGGCACCAAAAACACGTGAATACAGTATTAGAGGTTAGACAAGATGGAATTTTCTCAAGGACCTCAACCTAATGTATGCATGAAGGACAAGGATGAATGCTAAGGAGAAAGATGTTGCTAATGAGGAAGTCATTTTCAATAATGGGGATTTTATTCAATAGAAATTTGGGTTACCCATGGAGATCCATCTCAATTGATATTACAACTTGGTTTCCAACGAGGAGCTCAAAAACATACTGAGAGAGGGCAAACATTCGATGATCCCATTTTTCAGAACACTATGCAAATTCATGACTTCTACATTGCCCAACAATTATCCTAAGCACCAATCATCAGGATGGACCACATTCTAGTGCTAACAATTGTAATACTTCACTATTGTTCAATTACATCAACCTATTTGTCTATTTGTATAGTGTCATGGTCGTCGTATAGAAGCAGAGTGGTGGACGATTGAAGCAATAGCATTTGTTGTTGCCAAGGACTCCAAGTCTTCTACATTGGGAGCTTGAGTATGTTCTACTGAAGTCTCCACCAGGTTGTCACATAGGAACTTCAAGAAAACGCTTGTGGATTTGCATTGTTGTCAATTGCAAAGAATTCTTTCATGATGGATTGGATATGGTAGCACTAACCGCTATTCAAATTGTCACGGAACATGACGTACAACAAACAAGGGATGCCCTGACCAGCATCTTTCGGCAACCATTGACGATGCTCCCATAGACAATGTGGGCGGCGTTCATCGTGAATGCCTTCTTCCATCATCTTCCATCAGGGAGATCGAAGGCAACTGGGATCCATTGTCCTTTTCCATCACCCCACATTACATTCTTGAGGTTGGAAACAGTTGACTTTTGACGGTGTCGTACTGCAAATGTACGCACTATGTAAAAATATGTACATCTATATATTTTAGATACATTTTGATATTTATAACGTAATAAAGAAGATGAAGTCATTTGAGATGGCTTCAAGATGACGCCTTATCTTTGTTGTTACAGGCAACTTGTGTACTAGATTTTGTACTACTTACAAAACCCAGGAAACACTAGTATAGGGGTTCTTTGTTCTAGGGAAAGGTTTAATCAGTCTAATGTATTATGACTAAAAGTCACTTACAAATAGATTTATACTTACAAGTTTAGCATTATATTAAATCACTCTTATTCCCAGGTAAAATTTGTTGGCCAGTCCGTTACCAAAGTATGTATAAGTCCCAGTCCTATATAGTGTTCTAAGGGATGTCAAATCATTCTTTGTCAAATAAATCAGGTTTTGTCAAATGAATCTTATACAATGCATGCACTAGGACCTAATCACACAAGATAGTATTGATGATATGCTTCATTCATTATATGCTTATTTTATGTTTTTATGTCAAATATGTCCAGTCAATCTACAGCTAACGCGATCATGCAGGTATGACTAGCGTGTCTGTATCCTACATCAAATGAGTCCAAGTTGCAATGTATGATGATGTCAAATAGTTCTTCTTGGTTAAATTATGTCAAATGAGTCCAAAACCACAAGGTTAACATACAAACATAACATTGGTACAATTCACATTTCTACCAAACATAAGGAACCTAAGACCAATCACAATTTACAATTTTTCCACATATAAAACTTATGACCAAAACAATTCACATCATATCAAACATAAGATTTAAGTGAAACAAAGCAATCAACAAGACATAAAGGATTCAAAAACATAAACTAAACCGTAGATATATGTTTATATATAAATTTACACTTAATAACCACAAGCATATAAAATATTATTTAAAAAGCAACTTTATATATAATTTAATTACGGTGAATAGCCCTATAGACGCGCTTGAAGCCCAAACCCGTGGATCAAAACCCCCAAGACCATACAAACTGAAAACAGTCCCTGAAAAACGTTGAAATTTACAATTTAATGGTCAAAAGACCTATATCTGTGGACTGCAACCCCTATGGCTGTGGAGATTGGGACCCTATGTCCGCGAAACGGCTTAAAAACAAAAAATAGCTCAAAATTGCATTTTTTTTAGATTTGGCCTATGACTGTGCGATCTGGCCCTATGGCCGCGTGGCACACCCTATGACCGTGGGGTCAAATCCCTAATCGTTCCTTCGCAGAGCTTCAAGCTTCGTCGCAGCTCGCAGAAGCTTTGCCGCAAGGGTCGCAGCGATTACCAATTTCAAAAGATTCTGCCCGATTTTTCAGTGATTACGATTACCCAAGATTCCTTGTCCAAGTATTGCGATTTACCTAATTGGACTTAGAGGATTTGTACTGATTAGAGAACAACCCTGAATTCGAAACTTCCTTTTTAGATTGTTGTTGCTTCCAAATTCGATTTTGATTTCACAGTTGGATGTAGGATCTCTTAAATTAATGTTTGCGATTGTTGGAAAGGCTCAATCAATGCATTCAGTTATCAAATTGCACCATTGTCGCACCATCGCAGAAGATCAAGACACAAATTCGACCTTTTCATCAATTGTGTTCAATTTCAGTATTATCTCTCAAATTTCAACCGATTGCAGAACAGATTGGTGCATTTGATGCCGGGCGTTTGTAGGTGAGATCAGTTGATCAAGCCAGTCAGCGAGTTGCCTTAATCGACCAATATCTCAAGATTTTCAAGCGAAATTACTAACCTTTTCGTTGATTGTTGTGTGGCTGGTCTTTCCACTTGCTTCTCAAATCCAAACAGGTTCGAATTTCTGGGTTGGGCTGCTTCTCCCAATCGATGGTCGAATTTCTTGTCTGCCAAATTTTCTGGCTTCTCTCAGCACCACAACGCTCCTTCCAACGATCCAGCCGCCAACCTTCACTGCTCCGGCTTTCAAATTCCACCGCACACCCTCCAATCTCCAAATTCTTCGCTAATTCACTGAAATTGAGTGTCAATGAAGATCGCAGCAACGTCGGACATCTTCTCCCCAATCCGTTTCAGATTCCCCTTGAATGTATCAAGTCAGCCAAATCCCTCATTGTAATTTCTACTCACACACTCCTGTAAACTATCTTACAATTCTCTCAGAATCCTAACATGCCACGATTTTGAAAATTTAATAGTGCTCAATTTCTGCGTACTCAAACTATCGCACATAGTAGGTTCAAATTTTACACTAATAAAAAGCTTCCACAATCTTCCAACTTTGATAAATTTCCTTCACGGTAGGTATACCAATTCACAACTTTCACACTCAATTTCTTCTTCCAATTACTCCATTACAGTAAATTCACTCAGTACTTAGATCCACACAATCTAGTGATACAAGCACGACACAAGTAAGGAAACCTTAACACCACAATTAGAGAAATACGAAAACACAATAAGCCAAAGTTATAACAATTACAACACAATGAAAATAATATGAATATAAATTATAAGAAATTTGGGACTTACACATTTGCCATGCATTATTTTGATTTTTGGTTTTTTATAGTTTTTGAACTGGCGTGATGATGAAGGGGTGTGACCTAAGTCACACCTCATTCATTCAAATGTTTTTTAATTTTTAATTTTTCTGTCCATCCTAATAGAATAACCCTATTTACACTTATAGGCAACTTTTTACTTTAAAAGCTCTTTATTTCCAACTTTTGCTCAACTAAGGGGCCCCTAATAGGCTAAATTAGTCTAAATTTGTTATTTTAAATTTTTTTAGCTTTCTAAGAAGCTATTATTAGATGTAATTGAAACATTTATAAGTAAGTTGTGAGTGTGGAAGTGAAGGAGGGTCTGCTGCCCTTACTTTTAGAGGCCGAAACTTTGGACGGCCATAGATATTGGTCAAAGTATTGGAATGAATTGAGATTTTGAGGAAGTGGAGGGAATTGTATTGGCTTTCCAGAGAGTTATTACTCATTTCATTTGAAGTTGTGAAGCAACGGTGGTGTTCATTCAAAATTTTTGTTTGAAGTTGGAGTTGAGGTGGAGACTTGAAGTAGGGTTGTCATAACGGGCGAGTTAGGATCGTCGGACGTCTCGGACGGACGAGCAAACCGGACCGGATGGACGGACAGGCAAACCGGACCGGATGGACGGACGGTTGTCGCAGCACAAAGTAACCAATTTCCCTATTATACTCACAAAAATCACTCTAGAGCATAACAAAATGACCCTAAAGATCGAACCCACGAGATCCTGTGAAGTAGCTAACTCTAACAAGGAGCTAAACCCAATTAACCTTTAAATTCTAGTTTCCGGTTCTACCTCTAAAATCCGGAACCTCCAAAACGAACCAGAAGACTGTGATCAGATTTTATCCTCAATCCGGTTTCTCTAATTTTCCGGTTCATTGATAAACTGCCCAACTCAGGCTTCTACAATTTTCGGTCCTAAGTGTCCCTTTAGGCAGATCCGTTCCGGTCCACCCTTCCGTATCCGGTTTAGTTTTGCCTCTGTTTTACCATCAGAGGGTTCGCCGCTTGATTTTGAAAGTGGTAGGCCCACCACTCCTTCCGTGACTTATAGTGGCTGAAGACCCACTTTCCTATCCGCTAATCCCCTATCTAACCAGGATCCGGTTTGGTCCTTCACAGCAATCCGGATGGCAATCCGGATCACAAGTCACACAAAGACCCCCCCGTACGATCCTCTCATACTACAACGACCTTGATGTTGAATCCGTTCTATACGAAGTTAGGTGGCTACAAGCGCATCCGTCCGTTCCAACCTCTACCGAACTCTTCCGTTTACCAACAATGGTGGCAAGACCTCACAGGAGTTAGGACACTCAACCGGATTTCCCACCCAGGAGTTCTAGCGCAGCTAAGGAATCCCTCCCTATCCGCCTAGCCTAATCAACGGCTTTCTTACGCGGAATGTAAAGCTTCTGCAGATGCTGAGGAACTGGAATCCACTCCTAACTCTTCATAACCTACTCACATGTACTTAGAACCGGAAACATACATCAAAGGGAGAACTCTACCAACCCCTCCGTACATACCCTCTTACTCCAAATCCGTGCACTCCTGCCAACACTCGAGAAGAATACACAAAGCCAGGTCAACGGAAAGTACGCAAGGAAATGCCAAAAGAACTCTCCTAGTCTCCAGCTCAGAGACTGTTTTATATACAAAAAGCAAAAAGCAAAAAGAGAATACATGATTTCCGCCTCTGAAGGCGCTGACAATCCGGTCCTACCTTATCCTAACCGGATTCCATTATGGTTCCTACTTTATAATTTCTATTTTTACAACACTTCCTATTCCATCTCATACACTCGGGATCCAATGGTAGGGCTCTCGTCAGGTCTCTCCAACTGCTCGAACACCTCAGATAGATTCTGTGGGAATCCAGAATCCGGAAACGGATCAATAATGCAAGAAGTAGGTACGAAAAATAAAAAAAAATAAAAAAAATATAGTTAGAGTGTGATTTTTGGACCAGATAACTTGAATTAGGAAATAAGCGTTCCGGCACCACCCGTAACCAGAACTTATCCGGATCCGGAATCCGGACTCATCCGGAACACAGGAACCTACCGTATAGGTCCCGTAGCTACGGAAGTAGGATACCGTTGAGGCAACGGACCTGTAGCCGTTGTCCTTAAGACCGTAGAGAGACAGTTTAGTACTTAAGCCGTCTTCCTAGGATTTCCTCTTCCCTTTTCTGTTCTGTGTAACCGAGACTTTTTGTGTGAGTAGTTGAGAGAAAGAGTGGTGAGTTAGCGACTGAGGTAGAACTACTTTTCTTTTGTTCTCACTTAGATCTTATGGCATCCGGACCAGTACGGAAGATAGCGGTATCTGCCCGGGTTATCTCTCCGGCCATTCCGGATAGCCTAGAACTACACAAACAGTTAGAGGAGGACCTGATTAGGTTAGGATGTGTCGGTTTACTACACCGACCGTGGAATCTCAAGAGTGAGGAGATGATCCAAGAGCTACTTCACGGTGTTCTGAATCACTATGAGCTTACTTTGAGAGGACGACCAGTCGCGTGGACCGAGGACATCTGGGTGGACGTCTATCAGTTCCGGAAGAGTGGGAACGGTTTAGCATCGAGGACGGACCGTTTTGTAGCCGGGAAGTTCACCGAGACTGCAAACCTTAAGGACGGCTTTGCTATCAGCGAGTGTAAGGACGAGAGACATAGGTAGATCCTAGAGTTTCTGATTCCGATCTTATATCCGGAAAAGCCAACGCGGGTTACCATTACGGTGGCCAACACTATCTTCGGGGCTATGGAGAACCGGATAGTACACTGGGGTAGGATCATAGCCGGGATAATAGCTAAATTAGCGGATCACGTGACACAAGCTAAGGTGAGTCCGGTTAGCACGTATTTGTTTCATCTGTACCATCAACAGGAACTTTTGAGTGCGGCGGAAATAATTCAGTATGACACCGGAAAGACACTCTTGTCATATGGACTTTCCGGGGAGGAAGCGAAGGATCCGGTCGAGTCTGAACCGGAGGAACTTCCCGAGGAACGTCTTACGGACCCAAGGACCAAGAAGAGGAAGTCAACTGATCCGGGGTTGAGAATCAAGCCACCGACAATAGAGAGGGGGGAGTCTAGCAAGGGACCTGAGATGGAAACGGAATCCGCATTTTTCAATGCGGGGCTCGATTGGATACGTAAAGCCAAGGTACTTCACGACGGATTGTCGGATCTGGTGATAGATACTGCGGAAGTACTGAAGGTGGATCCGGATCAGATCGTGGAAGCTGTCAAGCGACTGCCCAAGCCGGAGGATCTGAAGAAGAGGGATGAGCGGATCTAGGAATTGGAGGCGGAACGGAATATACTCCAGGCTCGGGTGAATTGGGCGGAAGGAGAAATGGTAGCTGCGAAGGAGAAAGAGAAGGAGGCCCTCGCGCTGGTCAAGAATCTAACCGGGGCAGTCAACATCAAAGCCGACATCATCACGAAGGCTGCCTTGTTTGACTCCAAGATGATATCTGAAGGCCACATTACCGGAACCAAGGTAGTTACCATCCTCGTAGACTTCACCGCGAGGATAGAGCGAGTTTTCAAGGAGATCCAGAAGTTGCTGGCGGCCATCGACCCAAACCATGCGATGGATTTCTCCACCTTTCCGGAACTTCCTTTTGTTGCAGGTACCCCAGGAAAGCCAGTGGCGGATCAGGCAACCCGGATGGAGGGTCTGAGGGGGATACTCACACCAGCTGAGCCTTCCGCCAGTAAGATACGGATGACGGAGTTGAATTTGAGGCCAGCCTCGGAACCGGAACCGGAGTCTAGCGCGAAATCGGTTCCGGTGCCATCTAAGTTCTCAACTCCGGAAGTTCCCAAGGCACAAACAATGCCAAATTTGATGACCGGATCATTCAAGGTTCCGGGACAGCAGGTTAGGGGAGATCTCATCAACCGGATCGGTGGGATGACAAATCCGGCTCGGACCAATCCGAAAGGATTTGTGCACATGCAAGAGACCACGCCGGAGAAAGGAAGCGAACCCGCGACGTTGGAGGATACAACACCAGAGAAGGAGAAGGAAGTCCAAGTTATTGAAGATTCGGATGAGGAGAGTGCCCACTCCACTTCCGGAACCGAAGACGACAGCGATCCGTCTCCAGCCACGCGCCATATCCAGACTCGGGCCACAGCAAAAACTACGCCAGCCAAGAACACGAAGGGGACGCCTACCAGCCAAGCGGGGAGTCGTTCAAAGAAAGGACGGAAGCCAAGACATTAGGATTGGTAGGAGAGGAGATGTAGGATCCGGAATGAGGTTCCGAGCTTGGACCCGGTTTCCGGAAATTTAGGCGAATAGTGAGGAAAACCGGTTATCTCGGACGGCTGTTAGCAATCTGTCCGGATATCCCGGGAGGTTCAGGGATTGGTGGCCTGGATTTCCGAGTTTTCCTTTTCAGGCTTTTAGGAGTTGACTTTGGGTTTTTGTGTTAGTATTTTAAGGGCAGGCAAGTTAGTTGTCTGCCATTCCATTCCATCCCACTCCATTGGATTTTTGTGCTTTCACGTTTGTATTACAATTTTCTTTTGTTAATCTAAGTCAGCCAGGATACCTTTAGCTGCACTTTTTGCTTAGACAGGGTCTTTTTGAGCTGGGTGTATGCATGGGTGTATGATCTGGTACTGGAGAAAGAGAAGGGAGGGAGAGAAGGAATCCGGATCTTGAGCTACGGATCGTTTGGGAGTGGAGCTAGTGAGAAGGAATGCAAAGCTGAGTAAGGGAGTGCAAGTGCAACGTGCTTTTAAACTGCCGGAACAGCAATCCGGAATAGAGGGTAGAGGTCTGTGCGAATCCGGAACCAGGAGGGTTCTGTGCGGAGTTAAACAACCGCCAAAGGAAAGGATCTCCCGCTGTCGGGTAATAAGAGTTTGCTTAGGGGAAACACAGGGTTTTTTGCTGCAACTAGAAGTGATTAGGTTTGGGAGCAAGTGAAAACAAAGTCAGGTCTTTGATTTATAACACCAAACTAAGAGAATGCAATAGAAGATAATATTTCAAGTGGAGGGAACTAAAGCTGTCCGTAAATAAATGGATGAACCATCAAGGTAAAAGAACAACTTGAATACGCAAGAGTATGTATACAAGTATAGGTAGAAATACTTGTATTCAAATACAAACGTCTTTATACCAAATATACAATATGTATAAAAGTCGTGTACGTATAGTCGTACAATACAAGTATAAAATACGCATAAAATTCGTGTACGTATGTACGTATAAATATGTGTATATAAATATGTAGAATACATATATAGTAGACCGTATATACACCGTATAAATACTAATACAAGTGTTTGTGTGGTTCTAAATGAAGTAGGAATCAAAACCGCAAGCCTTGAAACCTCTTGAAGAAGGCAGCAACACTAAAATAGATGCTCCAAACACATCATAATCTCAAATGAAGTGTGTTATAAGTTTTTGAAAAGCTAACAACACCATCTACTCTTCCTCCAAATTTCAACAGAATCGAACTTACAAGTCATAAGTTATAGTCTTTCAAAATTGGTGCTCCAAAATCCCTTGGCAACCGAACATGCATACACCTTGTAAGACATAAAATACTCAAAAACGCTCCAAATTGCTTGATATTTGAGTCTTTGAAAAGCTTAAAGTATCATAAAGATCTCCTCCAAAACTGAACTCAAAATTCCAAATACTCCTCCTTCTATAGCACCCCAAACTTAGGCACTTCAAATTTGCTTGGCAACTGAATGTGCATGTACTAGTTTCGGCCACAAAATGTTCAATAATACTCTAAAACTCTTGAAACTTGAAAGGTTGGAATCCTAACTTGCCTTAAAACTCTACACCAAATTTTCAATTCCAAATTCCACCCTACCTAAGTTCTATGACACTCCAAATTCAAAGCTAAAGTTTGTAGAAGCGGTCTCTAACTTCATCTCCTTCTTCCTATCACTCCTTCACATTTCCGTCTATATCTTTTGTTTCACAAACTCAATTTACAAGTGTGATAGCTTTTTGAAAAGATAACAATAAGACCTACACTTACTCTAAATTTCACTTGAATACAAGAAATATTGAGTCTGCAGGAGAGGCTCGAAGTCTCCACTTCTCTAATCGGATAGCAGCAGACCTTCCCTCACTCTTTTACTCATAACTTTCTCATAACAACTCCAAATCAAGTGAAACTAGTGCCAAAAGAAGCGCAAGAACAAGATGTGCAACTCTGCCAAATCTCAAATCAAAATTCGTCTCTTACACAAAGCCTTAGTCGCTCGAAAATCACAGTATGCCAAAAACTTTTTTCTTTTTCCATAACAACACACAAAAAGAAGAAGAAGAGGCGGAGGAGGAAGCTCCCTCCTTCCTTATCTCCTCTCCTAAGGACCACATCAGCCCATGACTTGACCCATAAGGCATCTAGAAGCCCATTGGTTGAGGTACTACTCCCTCTTATCTCCACTACATCTTCTATTCATTTACTAAAATCTTAGAAATTCAACTAGAAGGGAAAAACCAAGTAGGAAAAAAAACCCTTCTCACAACTTATTGTAGGAACTTTAGAACAAGTTAAGGTTCCTCTAAACTCAACATAAAAAAACATTGGAATACAAATCAACCGCTCTTAAAGGTATTTTAAGAGGAAATAAATGACTAAACATGTAAAAACTCAAGGATTTGAAGAACTACTTCGGAAATGAAACTAGCCCTCCGTTGACTGCTCAAATGATTGAGTTGCCCTTGAAGCCAAAGGCGATGCCCAACTTCACTTGAAATGCGACTAATCATCTGCCTTTCAGCGTTATTCTCAAAACGTCCTTCAAATATCATTTGATGATCTCCAGAAAGCGTAGATTCAGCCTCCAAAACAATAACCAAGGCCCTGGTATCAAGTTGAATACTTGCAACTGCAAATTGAAAATTACTTGGGTCTGGATCTGTTCGCGGTTGAACACAACGCTCAGAAGGCTCAACTTCATCGCGTGCACGACGTCTTGAAGTAGAAGGCAAATCAGAATCAAACAGCGGTTGAGATAATGGTAGCTCCCAATCCTCAAGATTCTGCGAATCCATCACTACAAATAACTGAATCCAAAATCAAAGCCTAAACAGGTTCTTCTAAACCAAGGAATGTAACCCATTCCCTTTATACAAAACTAATAGCTTCATTGAGAAGCTAATTCCAACTAACCAATCCCAAGTCAAATATTTATAGGTATATGTTTTTGTCTCAAAAGAAAACCTATGTAGAAATGGATCAAGGTACACTGCTTCGTTCATCTGATACCACACGATGCAACCATCAACGGTATAAAACCGTTGTGGGACTAACAATCAACGCCAAGTTGCGGACTTGGCTAGTTGTTGAAGTCCCCGTTAGTTGTCAACTGGTTCCGGGTTCGAATACCATCGGGCCCGTTGAATCAATCTGAGCAGCGGCAACTTGGCACCGCTAGTGAAGGCAGGAAATAACCAGCCAGCTAGCCTCCTACTTCCCCTGAGCTAAGCGACAAGATGCAGTACAAAACCCAAACCGTGGATTTCTCCACGACCCCACCTTTTCTAACACAATCCTTATACTCCATTGACGTTCTAAAGAGTTCTTTTCGTAGTTTTTAAACACCACACCTATTTACAACATGACACCGCTACTTCGGAAAGTTTGCCAACCCCCCCTTGGTAAATTGTCTTCTCCTTGAGATTCTATTCTTTTGGGTCTATAAGTTCTGATCCGTCGTTGTAGTAAGAGAGGTGTGAGAAGTGCTCTGTGTGACCTGATTCCGGATCGGCCAATCCAGAAACTGTGAGAGAATACTCCTCCCTCCTCCTACAACTGTGTTGTCTTGGGTGTGTTGTTTAGTAGATTTAGAGTACAGAGAGAATAATTGTACAAGTGGTGAGTCCCCACCCCTTTCTAGATCAAGGGCGGACCCTCTGAGGGTAAAACAGAGGCAACAAAAACCAGTGACGGAAGAAAGACGGAACTCAGATCCGGGTGTGTCCGGATCCGGAACGGAATCCGGAATGTACTAAGTTTCCGGAACGAGGTAGGATAAGTGAAATAAGGGAGTTTAAGTGAGTAGTCACAATCCGGATACTTCTCATTCAATCGATATCATACTAGAAGTTCCCTGGACCGATAATTCGTGTCATCTTGCAACAATTTGCTGTTGTCAGGATACTTACGGCTAACTACGCGTACGACAACCTATACGGTAGGTTCCTGTGTTCCGGATGAGTCCGGATTCCGGATCCGGATAAGTTCCGGTTACGGGTGGTGCCGGAACGCTTATTTCCTAATTCAAGTTATCTGGTCCAAAAATCACACTCTAACTATATTTTTTTTTATTTTTTTAAAATTTTTCGTACCTACTTCTTGCATTATTGATCCGTTTCCGGATTCCGGATTCCTACATTACCCCTTTTTCAACTATGAGAGTCCCCGCGAACATCCTCATCCTCGTCTTGGGAATCCGACTCCTACGCGTATGTTTTGACTCGTGATTTATTCACCCTTGTGTCCATCAACACGCCTTGAAGATCCTCCGTTGCATGGATCCATTAGAGAACAACTGTTGCACTCTATATGGGCCCATCCATCTGGTGTGAAGTTTTCCTGGAAAAATCCGGTAACGGCTATCATACAATAGAACTAACTCCCCTTCCTTGATCCCGTGGTTGGTTGGTAATTTCTTGTCATGATCTGCCTTTCGTTTTTCTTGTACTCTCTTCGTATGATCGAGGGCCACCAATCTTGCCTCTTCCAAATCTTCGATGGCCATCAGTCGGATTTCCGGATCGCTGGTCCGGATAGCGTTCCGGGTCGACATCACTCGGTGTGATTCCACCTCTAATTTAATCCCATGGGTGGTCTCCTCTCCAAATACCAGGAAGAATGGACTTCTCCCTGTGGTAGTCTTCTGTGAGGTGTTGTATGCATGGACTGCCGACGGAAGTTTCAAATCCCAATCCGTCTTGTGCTTAGAGATGGTTTTATTCAAAACCTTTTCCACTACTCCATTGGCTCGTTCCGTCAAACCGTTGGCCCTTGGGTTATAAGGAGTAGTCTTCTAGTGAGTGATCAGATATCTCTTGGTAATATTCTGAATGGTATCATTCAGGAAATGAAGTCCTCGATCACTGACCAACTCCAGTGGATGTCCAAACCTCATCAGAATTTCCGTGAACAAGAACGATGTTGCAGTTTGGGCGGAACTATTTCGAGTAGCCCGTGCCTCCACCCATTTAGTGGCATAATCCGTTGCCAAAATGATATACTTCTTTCTCCTAGCCATAACTGGAGAAATGGGACCTATGAAATCTATTCCCCACTTCTCAAAGGGGGCAATAGGCATGATTGGAACGAGTGGCCAATGGTTCCGGAAGGAAGGAGCCCCCATTCGTTGACATTGGTCACAGCTCCCCACATGCTTCTTGACGTCCCGGATCAGATATGGCCACCAATATCCGGCTGCTCGGATCCGGTTCACCGTGGTGATGGCTGCAAAATGTCCTCCAGAAGGTCCGGAATGCAAGGCTCGCATTATCTTCTTCTGGTCCTTTGTTTCCACGCATCGCCTTAGCTGATCATCCGCTCCCATTTTGAATAAGGTTCCCTTAATCAGTGAGTAAGGGCCAACCTTATGGTAGAACATAATTTTCTCTTTCCTGTTTAACCCGTCCGGATATCTCCCATCTAAAAGGAAGTTGATGATGTCCTGGTAATCCGATCGAGTTCCTGCTTGTAAGTGGAACACGGATTCTTCCGGAATTTCCGGAAAGTCATCCGGGAATTCTGTGGAAATGTCTTCGAGTGAAGTTGGTCCCCTGATTCTAAAGAGGTAGTTTGCATTCGCATTTGACTTTCCGGACTTCACTTTGACTTCATAATTGAATTCTTGGAGCAATAACACCCATCTTGCTATTCTTCCGGAAAGGTCAGGTTTGTTTACCAGATACTTGAGTGAATCATGATCCGTGTGGAATATTACTCGATACCCAAGCAAGTAATGCCGGAACTTCTTGCATGCATAGACTACTACCAACGCTTCCCGTTCCGTGGTGGTGTACTTCCTTTCCGCCAAGCTCATTTGTTTGCTGGAGTAGTAAATGGGGCATTCTCTCTGGTGATTGTCGTGTTGCCAGAGAATTGCTCCTAAACACCATCCGGAAGCGTCTAGGGTAACATGAAATTCCCTAGTCCAATCCGGTGAAGACAAAATAGGGGCTTTGACTAATGCTGATTTCAACATCTCAAAAGCTTCTTGCCGTTCCGCACTCCATACATACTCAGTATCCCTTTTTAGCAGTTCCGTAAGTGGAGTAGCCTTCCGGGCATATCTGTCTATAAATCTCCGATAATACCCTACACAACTAAGGAATCCCCGGATTTCTCGTACACAGGTTGGAGCAGAAAGGGTGAGTATAGCTTTGACCTTGTCGAAGTCTACCTCTAACCCTTTCCGACTAACCACATGTCCTAAGAGGATTCCGGATTCCATTCCGAAAAAACACTTTCCGGGATGCAGTTTGAGATTTGTCTCTCGGCATCTCTGAAAGGTTTTCCGCAGGTATTCTAGGTGCGTTTCTTTGGAACTGTAGATAGCAAAGTCATCGATGAATACCTCTAGGAAGTGACGTAGAAAATCCTGGAAGATGTCCATCATGAGTCGTTGGAAAGTTCCGGGGGCGTTGCATAATCCGAAGGGCATCCGGGTGAATGCAAAAGTTCCCCATTCCGTCGTGAAGGTGGTCTTTAGCTGGTCTAATAAACGGATGAAAACCTGATTGTATCCGGAGAAGCCATCAAGGAAGCTGTAACACTCATTTCCGGATACTTGGTCAAGAATGATGTCCGTAAAAGGAAGCGGAAAGTAGTCTTTCCGGGTTGCATCATTTAATTTCCGGAAGTCTTGGCATACCCGAATCTTGATTTTTCCTCTTGGGCCTGGTTTTTTTGGAACGACAACAATGGGTGAAACCCATTCTGAGTTGAGGACTAGGTAAATAAACTCGGCTTCCAACAGGGCGTCAATTTCCTCCTTCACCATCAAAGAATATCTTGGGTTTAACCGGTGCTGTCGCTGGCGTACCGGAACCGCTCCTTTGACGAGGTCGATCCGGTGTTCTCCTAGTTCTACTGGTATCCCACTGAGGTCGGAAGGTGTCCAAGCAAAGACATCGAGATATTCTTCTAGAAGCTCCTTGTATTTAGCTTTCTCTGGAGCAGACATTGCTTTGTTAACAAAGAAAGTCTTTCCCGTAGTAACACTCACCTCTTCATACTCCATTGGGCTTACTATGGGTTTCCTCCTTTCCGGCTCTGGTCCGTCTTCCTCGTTCCGTAACTCGCTCCAGATGGATCCTTGATTTGTTCGACCCAGACCTACTGTTGGGAGATTCTCTTCATCAAGCTGTCGTTTGATCCATTCATATAATAACGGAACACTCATCTCTCCTAATGACCGATCCTCCGGTATTGTTGGTGTCGGAGTTTCTGTTTCTTCCGTCGCAATTTCCAGGATGGGTTCCGGAAACTCAAAATCTGGTTCCGTAGCAGACGTGAAGTAACTAGCCACGGAATCAGAGCTCTCCTGATCAGACCAGTCCGTAGTATATCCATCAGACTCACTAGTCTCTCCCAAGTGATCAACATATTTCCAAGGTATTCGTATGGCAGGTTTCCCTACCACGAATTCCTTGGCTCCCCAGTCAACCAGCACCCTTGCTGCATATAACCATGGTCTTCCTAATAGCATGGGAAAAGGCCTTCCCTTGGATACCCTAATGACTACGTAGTTTAGCAGATAAGTCTCTTTTCCGATCCGGGTTGGAATCCGGGCCAGCCTTCCTACCGGATACACTCTTGATTGATCTGCCGTCCTCAAGACTTGGTCGGTTTCTTGGAATGTCGTGTATCCTAGATCAAAGGCGGTGTCTTCCAACATTAGGTTGACTCCTGACTCGCCATCAACTGGAACCTGGGTCACCGTACAACCCCCTACTTCGACCTCCAATTCTGGCGCTCCAAAGTCTTTGATCTGGGAGAAGTTGACTGCAACTGATGGAAGTTTGAATCGCCTGGTTCTTTTCTTCGTCCAAGCATCTCGGATCAATTTCTGATAATTTGCATTATCATGGAGAAGTTGCCCAAAGGTGACACTGGCTTTCTGATCTTTGATATCTTGCACGATGTCATACGTATCTAAGTTTGGTACCGGATTGATCAGAACCGGAACATCCTCAAACGTAACCTTCTTCTTTCTGGGATCCGGAATCGCACCGCTATTGTCCAGATTCTGTCGGACTTCTGAATTAATGTCAATGGGAATCGGAAAAGGTCCGACCCCTTTTTCTACTTCTACTGTGGGTCTAATAGGATCCGTCTCTTCCGTGTGATCAGAATCACTCGGATCGGATTCTAGAATGGGAGTGCTTTCCTGAGGCTTCCCTTTCCGTCTCTGCCTTCTAGTTCTATGCCTATCCCTTTGGTCTTTGGTGGAACTTCGAGTTGACACTCGATGAACGAGTCCCTCTAAAACTTTTGGAAGTTCCACCTTTGGTTGTCATTTTTCCGTATTCTCAATTCCGGTAGTGGATCCGTAGTTGAGTCCGGTTTGATCACGAGGTGGGACTTCTACATGTTTGTAAATAGTACGGATCTGTTGCGGCCTGGGACACTCATTCATTCCATGTCCATATTCTAAACAATTCTGGCATGGTAACGCTAGAGGGGCCCCTTGTCCCTGTCCTTTGTGGGGACAGCTATTGGCATAATGTTGGGGACTTCCACACACGAAACAACACCCGGGTGGAAATCTAGAAGTAGAATAAGTACCTTGACTAGATCGAGTCGGTGGATGTGTATGAAAATTGGTGCGGATCAACTACTGAGGTGCTTTTCGTCTTCCGTATCCGGTTTGGATCTGGAATACTGGATTCACCGGATCTTCACCCCCTTCCGGTTCCGGAAGTGTGTAATACACTCCTTCTTCATCCACAAAATGTATCTGCTTCTGATGTCCCTGGGGGCATTCGCTTGCATAATGGCCGGGTCTTCCACATCTTGCGCACCATACATTAGCTCGGGAAGTCGGTACAATCCGTCGGGGCATCCGATTATCGGCTAAGTTAACCTTGATTGCCTCCAGAGATTCTTGAATGCTTTTCATAAGTTTCTTGGAATCGTCCTCCTCCACCTTTACCTTGACGGTTCTTCTACTAACCTTCTCATTTTTACCTCGCGCCATTCGTCTGCTGCTAGAAGTCTCTGCCTCACTATCCGAACTGTTGGCGCTGTCGGATGATTCATCCGATCCGGTTCCGGAACTCGAGGTTTCAGAATCCGAATACCTCCCTCTTCGCTTTGTCCTTTTCTCGTACTTTTTGCTCTTCCCTTTCTCTCGTTTCTCGCTCTTCTTGATGGATCGTCGCAGTGATTGAGCTGAGTTCTTGTAATTTTGGGCTGACTCCATGGCTTCTCTTAGCGTTGCGGGTCGGGATTGTCGGATCTGAAAACCCATCTCTTCCGGAAAACCTGCCACATACCATTCCACTTGTATATTAGGGGCTACGTCCGTGGTTAGTTTTTTGATCAGGTCTTTCACCCTCTGACCGTACTTTCGGACCGACTCGTTAGGTCTCATGGAGACTTTACTAAGTCTTCCCAAAGCTCTCGCTTCTCCTCCTACTTCTCTAAAGGTCCGCAAGAAGAGTTCCGTCAGACGGTCCCAGTTGTTCCGGGTACCTTCCGGAACATCCTGATACCATCTAAGGGCTTCACCTTTTAGTAGTCCCTGAAAAATTCTCTGTCTGGAAGCGGCATCTTCTTGATTAGCTACCGTGGTAGCTTCAAATTCTCCCATCCAATCATCTACATCCTTACTGCCATCTCCCCGAAACCTACTGTAACGGAGACGTGTGGTGGTCACCATGTTATCTAGTTCGTCAGAGAATCGTTCCTCCTCAGAAGTAATTGGTTCCGCTTCTGGTTCCTCAACCGCTTCAGGACTTTGAGAACGTTCCGGAAGTACTTCCGGCCTAGGAGGAATTATAACTAGATCCTCTACAGACTGTGAAGCTGGTAACCCGTGCACCACTATTCGCCTATTTTCTTCCTCTTGACGTTCCGTCCGACGTAAAGCTGTGTTTCTTCTTTGAGGCCTACTCATGAAGTTAGAATCAGATTCTCATTCACTAGATCCTCATTTATTTAGTCTACAATACAGTTTGGCTAAGTCCTAGCTCACCGTCCTCAACTACCTTTTCTGATCTTCTATTCTATCGATAAATTTTTCAGTAGTTCCCCGGCAGCGGCGCCAAAACTGTTGTACGCGTAGTTAGCCGTAAGTATCCTGACAACAGCAAATTGTTGCAAGATGACACGAATTATCGGTCCAGGGAACTTCTAGTATGATATCGATTGAATGAGAAGTATCCGGATTGTGACTACTCACTTAATCTCCCTTATTTCACTTATCCTACCTCGTTCCGGAAACTTAGTACATTCCGGATTCCGTTCCGGATCCGGACACACCCGGATCTGAGTTCCGTCTCTCTTTCGTCACTGGTTTTTGTTGCCTCTGTTTTACCCTCAGAGGGTCCGCCCTTGATCTAGAAAGGGGTGGGGACTCACCACTTGTACAATTATTCTCTCTGTACTCTAAATCTACTAAACAACACACCCAAGACAACACAGTTGTAGGAGGAGGGAGGAGTATTCTCTCACAGTTTCTGGATTGGCCGATCCGGAATCAGGTCACACAGAGCACTTCTCACACCTCTCTTACTACAACGACGGATCAGAACTTATAGATCCAAAAGAATAGAATCTCAAGGAGAAGACAATTTACCAAGGGGGAGGTTGGCAGACTTTCCGAAGTAGCGGGAGACCCTTTCCTTTGGCGGTTGCTTAACTCCGCACAGAACCCTCCTGGTTCCGGACTCGCACGGACCTCTACCCTCTATTCCGGATTGTTGTTTCGGCAGTTTAAAAGCACGTTGCACTTGCACTCCCTTACTCAGCTTTGCATTCCTTCTCACTAGCTCCACTCCCAAACGATCCATAGCTCAAGATCCGGATTCCTTCTCTCCCTCCCTTCTCTTTCTCCAGTACCAGATCATACACCCATGCATACACCCAGCTCAAAAAGACCCTGTCTAAGCAAAAAGTGCAGCTAAAGGTATCTTGGCTGACTTAGATTAAGAAAAGAAAATTGTAATACAAACGTGAAAGCACAAAAATCCAATGGAGTGGGATGGAATGGAATGGCAGACAACTAACTTGCCTGCCCTTAAAATACTAACACAAAAACCCAAAGTCAACTCCTAAAAGCCTGAAAAGGAAAACCCGGAAATCCAGGCCACCAATCCTTGAACCTCCCGGGATATCCAGACAGATTGCTAACAGTCGTCCGAGATAACCGATTTTCTTCACTATTCGCCTAAATTTCCGGAAATCGGGTCCAAGCTCGGAACCTCATTCCGGATCCTACATCTCCTCTCCTACCAATCCTAATGTCTTGGCTTCCGTCCTTTCTTTGAACGACTCCCCGCTTGGCTGGTAGGTGTCCCCTTCGTGTTCTTGGCTGGCGTAGTTTTTGTTGTGGCCCGAGTCTAGATATGGCGCGTGGCTGGAGACGGATCGCTGTCGTCTTCGGTTCCGGAAGTGGAGTGGGCACTCTCCTCATCCGAATCTTCAATAACTTGGACTTCCTTCTCCTTCTCTGGTGTTGTATCCTCCAACGTCGCGGGTTCGCTTCCTTTCTCCGGCGTGGTCTCTTGCATGTGCACAAATCCTTTCGGATTGGTCCGAGCCGGATTTGTCATCCCACCGATCCGGTTGATGAGATCTCCCCTAACCTGCTGTCCCGGAACCTTGAATGATCCGGTCATCAAATTTGGCATTGTTTGTGCCTTGGGAACTTCCGGAGTTGAGAACTTAGATGGCACCGGAACCGATTTTGCGCTAGACTCCGGTTCCGGTTCCGAGGCTGGCCTCAAATTCAACTCCGTCATCCGTATCTTACTGGCGGAAGGCTCGGCTGGTGTGAGTATCCCCCTCAGACCCTCCATCCGGGTTGCCTGATCCACTACTGGCTTCCCTGGGGTACCTGCGACAAAAGGAAGTTCCGGAAAGGTGGAGAAATCCATCGCATGGTTTGGGTCGATGGCCGCCAGTAACTTCTGGATCTCCTTAAAAACTCGCTCTATCCTCGCGGTGAAGTCTACTAGGATGGTAACTACCTTGGTTCCGGTAATGTGGCCTTCGGATATCATCTTGGAGTCAAACAAGGTAGCCTTTGTGATGATGTCGGCTTTGATGTTGACTGCCCCGGTTAGATTCTTGACCAGCGCGAGGGCCTCCTTCTCTTTCTCCTTCGCAGCTACCATTTCTCCTTCCGCCCAATTCACCCGAGCCTGGAGTATATTCTGTTCCGCCTCCAATTCCTAGATCCACTCATCCCTCTTCTTCAGATCCTCCGGCTTGGGCAGTCGCTTGACAGCTTCCACGATCTGATCCGGATCCACCTTCAGTACTTCCGCGGTATCTATCACCAGATTCGACAATCCGTCGTGAAGTACCTTGGCTTCACGTATCCAATCGAGCCCCGCATTGAAAAATGCAGATTCCGTTTCCATCTCAGGTCCCTTGCTGGACTCCCCCCTCTCTATTGTCGGTGGCTTGATTCTCGACCCCAGATCGGTTGACTTCCTCTTCTTGGTCCTTGGGTCCGTAAGACGTTCCTCGGGAAGTTCCTCCGGTTCAGACTCGACCGGATCCTTCGCTTCCTCCCCGGAAAGTCCATATGACAAGAGTGTCTTTCCGGTGTCTTACTGAATTATTTCCGCCGCACTCAAAAGTTCCTGTTGATGGTACAGATGAAACAAATATGTGCTAACCGGACTCGCCTTAGCTCGTGTCATGTGATCCGCTAATTTAGCTACTATCCCGGCTATGATCCTACCCCAGTGTACTATCCGGTTCTCCATAGCCCCGAAGATAGTGTTGGCCACCGTAATGGTAACCCGCGTTGGCTTTTCCGGATATAAGATCAGAATCAGACACTCTAGGATCCGCCTATGTCTCTCGTCCTTACACTCGCTGATAGCAAAGCCATCCTTAGGGTTTGCAATCCCGGTGAACTTCCCGGCTACAAAACGGTCCGTCCTCGATGCTAAACCGTTCCCACTCTTCCGGAACTGATAGACGTCCGCCCAGATGTCCTCGGTCCACGCGACTGGTCGTCCTCTCAAAGTAAGCTCATACTGATTCGGAACACCATGAAGTAGCTCTTGGATCATCTCCTCACTCTTGAGATTCCACGGTCGGTGTAGTAAACCGACACATCCTAACCTAGTCAGGTCCTCCTCTAACTGTTTGTGTAGTTCCGGGCTATCCGGAATGGCCGGAGAGATAACCCGGGTAGATACCGCTATCTTCCGTATTGGTCCGGATGCCATAAGATCTAAGTGAGAACGAAAAGAAAGTAGTTCTACCTCAGTCGCTAACTCACCACTCTTTCTCTCAACTACTCACACAAAAAGTCTCGGTTACACAGAACAGAAAAGGGAAGAGGAAACCCTAGGAAGACGGCTTAAGTACTAAACTGTCTCTCTACGGTCTTAAGGACAACGGCTACAGGTCCGTTGCCTCAACGGTATCCTACTTCCGTAGCTACGGGACCTATACGGTAGGTTCCTGTGTTCCGGATGAGTCCGGATTCTGGATCGGGATAAGTTCCGGTTATGGGTGGTGCCGGAACGCTTATTTCCTAATTCAAGTTATCTGGTCCAAAAATCACACTCTAACTATCATTTTTTTCATTTTTTTCTATTTTTCGTACCTACTTCTTGCATTATTAATCCGTTTCCGGATTCCGGATTCCCACATAGGTCCCGTAGCTACGGAAGTAGGATACCGTTGAGGCAACGGACCTGTAGCCGTTGTCCTTAAGACCGTAGAGAGACAGTTTAGTACTTAAGCCGTCTTCCTAGGGTTTCCTCTTCCCTTTTCTGTTCTGTGTAACCGAGACTTTTTGTGTGAGTAGTTGAGAGAAAGAGTGGTGAGTTAGCGACTGAGGTAGAACTACTTTCTTTTCGTTCTCACTTAGATCTTATGGCATCCGGACCAATACGGAAGATAGCGGTATCTACCCGGGTTATCTCTCCGGCCATTCCGGATAGCCCGGAACTACACAAACAGTTAGAGGAGGACCTGACTAGGTTAGGATGTGTCGGTTTACTACACCGACCGTGGAATCTCAAGAGTGAGGAGATGATCCAAGAGCTACTTCATGGTGTTCCGAATCAGTATGAGCTTACTTTGAGAGGACGACCAGTCGCGTGGACCGAGGACATCTGGGCGGACGTCTATCAGTTCCGGAAGAGTGGGAACGGTTTAGCATCGAGGACGGACCGTTTTGTAGCCGGGAAGTTCACCGGGATTGCAAACCCTAAGGATGGCTTTGCTATCAGCGAGTGTAAGGACGAGAGACATAGGCGGATCCTAGAGTGTCTGATTCTGATCTTATATCCGGAAAAGCCAACGCGGGTTACCATTACGGTGGCCAACACTATCTTCGGGGCTATGGAGAACCGGATAGTACACTGGGGTAGGATCATAGCCGGGATAGTAGCTAAATTAGCGGATCACATGACACGAGCTAAGGCGAGTCCGGTTAGCACATATTTGTTTCATCTGTACCATCAACAGGAACTTTTGAGTGCGGCGGAAATAATTCAGTAAGACACCGGAAAGACACTCTTGTCATATGGACTTTCCGGGGAGGAAGCGAAGGATCCGGTCGAGTCTGAACCGGAGGAACTTCCCGAGGAACGTCTTACGGACCCAAGGACCAAGAAGAGGAAGTCAACCGATCTGGGGTCGAGAATCAAGCCACCGACAATAGAGAGGGGGGAGTCCAGCAAGGGACCTGAGATGGAAACGGAATCTGCATTTTTCAATGCGGGGCTCGATTGGATACGTGAAGCCAAGGTACTTCACGACGGATTGTCGAATCTGGTGATAGATACCGCGGAAGTACTGAAGGTGGATCCGGATCAGATCGTGGAAGCTGTCAAGCGACTGCCCAAGCCGGAGGATCTGAAGAAGAGGGATGAGTGGATCTAGGAATTGGAGGCGGAACAGAATATACTCCAGGCTCGGGTGAATTGGGCGGAAGGAGAAATGGTAGCTGCGAAGGAGAAAGAGAAGGAGGCCCTCGCGCTGGTCAAGAATCTAACCGGGGCAGTCAACATCAAAGCCGACATCATCACAAAGGCTACCTTGTTTGACTCCAAGATGATATCCGAAGGCCACATTACCGGAACCAAGGTAGTTACCATCCTAGTAGACTTCACCGCGAGGATAGAGCGAGTTTTTAAGGAGATCCAGAAGTTACTGGCGGCCATCGACCCAAACCATGCGATGGATTTCTCCACCTTTCCGGAACTTCCTTTTGTCGCAGGTACCTCAGGGAAGCCAGTAGTGGATCAGGCAACCCGGATGGAGGGTCTGAGGGGGATACTCACACCAGCCGAGCCTTCCGCCAGTAAGATACGGATGACGGAGTTGAATTTGAGGCCAGCCTCGGAACCGGAACCGGAGTCTAGCGCAAAATCGGTTCCGGTGCCATCTAAGTTCTCAACTCCGGAAGTTCCCAAGGCACAAACAATGCCAAATTTGATGACCGGATCATTCAAGGTTCCGGGACAGCAGGTTAGGGGAGATCTCATCAACCGGATCGGTGGGATGACAAATCCGGCTCGGACCAATCCGAAAGGATTTGTGCACATGCAAGAGACCACGCCGGAGAAAGGAAGCGAACCCGCGACGTTGGAGGATACAACACCAGAGAAGGAGAAGGAAGTCCAAGTTATTGAAGATTCGGATGAGGAGAGTGCCCACTCCACTTCCGGAACCGAAGACGACAGCGATCCGTCTCCAGCCACGCGCCATATCTAGACTCGGGCCACAACAAAAACTACGCCAGCCAAGAACACGAAGGGGACACCTACCAGCCAAGCGGGGAGTCGTTCAAAGAAAGGACGGAAGCCAAGACATTAGGATTGGTAGGAGAGGAGATGTAGGATCCGGAATGAGGTTCCGAGCTTGGACCCGATTTCCGGAAATTTAGGCGAATAGTGAAGAAAATCGGTTATCTCGGACGACTGTTAGCAATCTGTCTGGATATCCCGGGAGGTTCAAGGATTGGTGGCCTGGATTTCCGGGTTTTCCTTTTCAGGCTTTTAGGAGTTGACTTTGGGTTTTTGTGTTAGTATTTTAAGGGCAGGCAAGTTAGTTGTCTGCCATTCCATTCCATCCCACTCCATTGGATTTTTGTGCTTTCACGTTTGTATTACAATTTTCTTTTCTTAATCTAAGTCAGCCAGGATACCTTTAGCTGCACTTTTTGCTTAGACAGGGTCTTTTTGAGCTGGGTGTATGCATGGGTGTATGATCTGGTACTGGAGAAAGAGAAGGGAGGGAGAGAAGGAATCCGGATCTTGAGCTATGGATCGTTTGGGAGTGGAGCTAGTGAGAAGGAATGCAAAGCTGAGTAAGGGAGTGCAAGTGCAACGTGCTTTTAAACTGCCGAAACAACAATCCGGAATAGAGGGTAGAGGTCCGTGCGAGTCCGGAACCAGGAGGGTTCTGTGCGGAGTTAAGCAACCGCCAAAGGAAAGGGTCTCCCGCTACTTCGGAAAGTCTGCCAACCTCCCCCTTGGTAAATTGTCTTCTCCTTGAGATTCTATTCTTTTGGATCTATAAGTTCTGATCCGTCGTTGTAGTAAGAGAGGTGTGAGAAGTGCTCTGTGTGACCTGATTCCGGATCGGCCAATCCAGAAACTGTGAGAGAATACTCCTCCCTCCTCCTACAACTGTGTTGTCTTGGGTGTGTTGTTTAGTAGATTTAGAGTACAGAGAGAATAATTGTACAAGTGGTGAGTCCCCACCCCTTTCTAGATCAAGGGCGGACCCTCTGAGGGTAAAACAGAGGCAACAAAAACCAGTGACGAAAGAGAGACGGAACTCAGATCCGGGTGTGTCCGGATCCGGAACGGAATCCGGAATGTACTAAGTTTCCGGAACGAGGTAGGATAAGTGAAATAAGGGAGATTAAGTGAGTAGTCACAATCCGGATACTTCTCATTCAATCGATATCATACTAGAAGTTCCCTAGACCGATAATTCGTGTCATCTTGCAACAATTTGCTGTTGTCAGGATGTTTACGGCTAACTACACGTACGACAGATTTCGATTCCGTTCCCCATCCGGAGGTGGAGCCGGGTGATCTTCCTCAGTTTCCGGGGAGTCTAAATCGATCGGCTGCGGTCCGGTCGAGGGTGTCTTCTTCTATGCCCTACTTGACTGGGGCGTCTTGTCCTTTCCCGGTTCCTGAGCTGTCTCTTCCGGAAACAAGTCCGGAAGAGAAAGTTCAGAGAGCCGGACCGAAATCTCTGTCAACTTCTGGTTGCTCTCCACGATCCGGTCTGTTGACTCCCGTGCCTTGGATAAGAGCTTCTCCATCTACTCCTCAAAATCGGTGAGGATGTGCACCACCCTTGTTCTGGATATCTTCTTGTCCTTGTGCACCTCCTCTTCGAACAGGCGCGCCTTGGTGGCCGCGGCTCCGGGTCCTCCGAGCACGTCCTTCACCTCTGCGGCCAGCCTCTTCATTTCTTCCGCTATCTCCCTTGTCGCGGTGGCGTTCTCAAGCAAGGCGAAAAGTTCGGCCTTGAGGGTATCGAACTCATCGTGCTGCCGCTTGCTTTCCGCCTTTATCTTCCGGAGCTCATCCGGATTGATGACACTCTCAGCTACCCGCTGCGGTAACTGACTGTCCGATTCCGCTCCAATTAATTGCGCGATCTCCCCGAGCGTTCGCTTCTTAACTTCCCAATCCGCCCGGATTCCGTAGAGTATCCCGACCAACTCGTCGAACGGATCTCCGGTTCCCAATCCGGACGGTACATCCGGTCCGGCTGGAGCGTCCTCCTTGTGCGGCCGCGGGTGACCCGGAAGCGTTCCTCGATTCCGAGTCGGCATGGTCTTCTGCCTCTTGGAGGTGAACTTTGGTTCCTTCTCTTTGTCTTCCTCTTCTTCTTCCTCCTCCTCGGTTTCGTTTCCGGAATCCGCTTCTTGGTCGGACTCGGATTCACCGTACTTCATGGTCCGCTCCTGGGCCTTCCATACCTTCAGCTCCACTTCTGTCAGCAGTTCCTGTTGCTGGTAGAGGTGGTACACATAAGGGCACAGTGGGGTAGCTCTACTTCTCCCCACTCTTGTAGTAAGCTAGGACACCAGATCAAAAAAGATCCGGCCCCAGTCTACTCTCCGGTTTCCGCTCAGCGCTCCGAAGATTGTGTTACCCAGGGTGATAGTCAACCTGGTGGGCTTTTCCGGATGCAGAACCGGAAGAAGGAACTGCAGCAGGCGACGCTCCCGATCATCGAGACAATCCTCCACCGCGTAGCCATCCTTCGGATTCACGACACTTCCGAACTTGCCCTAGATGAAATCATCCTTCCAACCGGCAAGCCCAAGTCCTCCTGTCCGGAATCCATATACATCCCTCCACAACTCCTCGGTCCACTGGACCGGATTCCCTCTCAAGGTGTTATCGAATTGATTCGATACGCCACTCAGGATTTCCCTAATCATCCCCTCATCTTTGAACCCCCAAGGTTTCAAGGCTAATCCTTGACAACCCATGGACGCTAAGTCCTCTCTGAGTTCTTCCTGTTCCGGTTCCTTGGTCGGCATGAGTGGAACTACCTTCCTCAATTTTACTTCACTCGGGGGCGGGGTGCTAGAGCCTGGTCTCTTCCGGTTCAACCGCGGCATGAGGGCGGCTCTACCCGGTTTCACTCTCTACTGACCTAACAAGGGAGCACTCACACTTTTCCGCTCCACCTGCAAACCACCCTCCTCGCGTGCTCACAATCTCAGTCTCTCACTGTTCCGTATCCGCCCACGCTCAAGTCTCACCCTCTTGCGCCCGGAGGCGATCTCTCCGTCTCACACCTCTCACTCACTATCTGGCCCTCTTGTACTTTTCCCCCTAGCCGCTGTAAACGGAAAAACGTCAGACGCTAAGACAGGAAACGACAATACGTGAAAGCCAGAGACCTGAAAATAGGCAGGGCCAGGCTTTATATAGTCCTGACGCCCTGGACTGGTCATTATGACCGGTCGGGTATCCGGTCCGGTTCTTGACATCCGGTTCTCCCCAATCCGGTCAAGGAGGATCCGGTCAAAAATCCATTCCGGTTGAGATTCTAATCCGATCCGTTTCTGCCTAAAACCGGATTAGTTCCGTAAGGTCCTTTTGTGACTATTTTTGATTTATTTCTCTCTTTTTAGATGGATCCGGATACCTATTTCTAGTTTCCGTTCTACTTAAAAAGGTAAATAAAGAAAATCAAAAATATGAGTTTGTCACAACGGTCCGAACAACCTCGACGGCTTTAATTTTTCAAAGTTGTGGAATTTTTTTGAATGACACGTCACCTCAAACAGCGAATCCAGGGCGCGGACATCATGTGTGGGCGCAGACATCATCGTGCCACCGTCAGGGCATGGACTCGTGAAGTCAGGGCGCGGACTTCAGCGTGAGTGTTAGAGCGCGAACTTCAGCATAAGCGTCAAGGCGCGGACTTCAGCGTGAGTGTTAGAGCGCGAACTTCAGCGTGAGCGTCAAGGCGCAGACTTCAGCGTGAGGGCGTGGACTCGTACAGTTAGGGCGCGGACTTCACCGTGAGTGTGAGGGCATGGACCTCAACGTCACAGACAAGGCGCAGACGGGTAATGAGGTAATGGTGGATTTTATTTATGTGTTCTACAATATATGTAATATATATACATTTTTTTTTTAACAAGGTAATGACCCCACTGCATTTAAAAGAACTAGTAACTGCAATATATTTTACATGATTGCACTCACCAATGTTTCCAACATGCACATCAAATACAAAAATACAAAAAAAATAATAGTAGGCTGCAATGTTTGTGATAACCAAAACTGTTTATAAAACTCATGCATTGCAAAATACAATAACAATACAATGAATCTATACTTCCAAAATACACCCACTTTCTCATAGGTTATCTAAGACAATCCTTTGGCTTCTCATCCATCTTTCTTCCAATTGCTACAATTCTCTTCAACTCTTAAAGACCCGAGATCTACCATCGATGCAACTCTATAACCTCAATTATTCAAAGGACTTGACCTACGAACTTCTTGGGCATCTAGATCCGTTGCATTAGCATCTCAAATGACAACATCATCATCCTCAGGTGCCTCGTCATGGGCATCTTTGTTGCTATCATATTCATCTTTTGCTTCACCACTGTCTGTAGTCCAATGTCCTTCAACTTTCGAGTTTTCATTTCGAAGTTCTACAGTAGTTTGACCTTGACTACGTTTGTGCTTCAACCTCTTATGTCGTTGTGCGCGGGGATCTTCTGCATCTAAATTTATAGTGGGCCCACCTGAAATTGTAATTGTTGGAACAACAAATGCCGGGGTTGACCCACTAGGTCTTGGTACGTATGTACTTAGGAATAGTTCTACCACCCTATTTGGATTTCTTGCCCCAATTCCAAGAAGTGGACGATTAGTAGGCCTTGATGATGATGCTTCTCCAATTTGTTGACCTTCTGTTCGTCCATGGCCTCTTGTCCCTCCACGGCCTTGTTGATATTGCCCTACTTCATGATGAACGGGGGGCCGAGGAGCTATAGGTAGTCTACCCCCAGTAGTACCACGTGAAACGCTTTGAGGAGTCAAATGAACATTCCCCACTGAGCTTAACCCTTCTTGAGAAGGTCTTCGAATGGCATTGGAAGTTGTTATTGAAGATGGGTCTACGGAATGTGGCATTTGTGTACCTTGGTCTAAAATAGCAAGATGGCCCGCAATTGGAGCGGGTACACGGACAAGGTCTTCTGCAGGGTCCACAAATGCAAAAACATCATCAAGGTCCACACGCTCTGGATCAAAAGGCCTTCTCACATTACCATCCGGTTGATTTCTTGTAATAGGGCGTGCCACTCTTGCATTTTTAACGTTTCTGTCATGGTGTTCTTGAATAGCTCTAATGTTACGAGTTGATGGCCTCACTCCCGTAAGCCCTGTATTGCCATCTCGATTGTGAGAAGATCCTCCACGATTTGGATTTGCATTCCTCCCCCTGTTTCCGTCGCCATCTTCATTTCCACCACCATTTCCACCGGCATTTCCATTTCCACCGCCATTTTCTAGAGGGAGGTTGTCATCATCGTCGTTGTTGTTATGGGAAAAGCCATCATCGACATTATCGTCATTTGGATTGTCGGTCTCTAAAGAAGACAACAAAGCTTGGACTTCAGCATTCCCTTCATCTTGAGGAAGTGGAGGTGAAGGATGGCGACGTGGATTGGGTGGAATGGGTGGCCCCCAAGGACCCCAACGACTATAAAGGAGTTCCTCCTCTCCATCGTCATCATCTCCATAGTAGTTCCTCGCTTCCTCGAGGTGATCGGCTCCTCGCCTCCAAAGATCTGGGTTTGCCGAATATTCTTGAGGGTTTAGATTGGCTTTTCCATCAACCTCTTCTTCTTCCTCTACTTGCATTGCGTCGAATTCCCGATTGTGTTCATTCACCGGGATTGGACCAAGGGCATCTGGATCAGAATCCTCCGAGTATATATTTGCATCATACCAACGAACTGGATCGGCTCCTGGTCGCTGCTGAAGTACACGGCTATTGGTATAAATATATACCGATGACTCTGCCTTTTCGGGGGCTAATCAATTTCGGACCTTATTGTGAACAAAGGAATAGTTACTCCAATTCCTTTCACAAGAGCTTGCGGAACATGTGAGGAATAAAAGATGCACAACAATTTTAGAAAGAGCCCAATCTCCAACCCTGTGCCACCATTGGTGGAGAAGCATTTGTGTCACACAGATGTTGGGTGTCTTAGCTGCACTATACGGTCTAGTACCCTCCTCAAATTGTGTTAATTCCACTAGCACATCATCGAAATCTACACCCATCGAATCTATCATCTTACGGATGACTTTATACAATGCACGTAGGGCAATTCCATCCACCCTGAGCGCCACATTATCCAAGAGGTATGGATTCAAAAGGGCCGCAACGTAGTGTGTATTTTCAAAAGCCATCTCCCATCTTTCATTGAAAGATTCTTCCAAAGTGACTGCTATGTCATCACGTAAACTGAAAGGTGGTTCTCTTAAAGAATACACGTGCCCTTGCAAATTGTGCATTACGAGCCACGCTTGACCCATGGCTGGTTCTCGTCCATCAAACACACGCAAAGCCTTCAATATGTCTTCAGTCATGTACACGTAATTCACACATCGTTGCCAGAAGGCCACATCTTGAATGGTGTTTCTGACATTACGTGCAGCGGTAGCTGACTACGGGCCATTTTGTTCGTTCTGTAAGGTATTAAAGTAATTTAGAACATGCAGGTGGTTATTCAACCGCTCCAAGACTGCTCTGAGTCTCACCAGGCGCTGCAACATGAGGAAATTACAAGCAAAGCAGGTTTCACTAGGTACTACGAGTTGTAGATTCGGCCTCAACTCATAGAAAACCGACATGGTCGCATGATGGTTTCGAATGTATTGGCACAATCTTTTTGCCCTGACAATCAAATCGGCAAATTCCTGGATTTTGGCCTAATCTGCCAACATGAGATCCAATGCATGTGCCATGCAGCCTTGCGCAAAAATGTGCGGGTATGTTCGAGTGATGTCTTGCAATGCCCCAAGCATGTTTGCTACATTATCTGTGCACACTTGTGTCACATATTTGGAACCCACCTTCTCAATGTACACTTTCATTTGGTCCGCTATGTAGCGCATGGTTTTCTTTTGTGAGGTAGTATCAATCGACCCCCAAAATACATCACCTGCGGGGCATGACATCATCACATTCATGAGAGGCCTCCGATTGACATCATCCCAACCATCGTTGCATATCGTCACCCCGTAGTGCTTCACAACAAAACCAACCTTCTCTTCAATCTACTTCTCGATTTGCAACCTCCTCGGTTCAATTAAATTAGTCTTGAACTAATGGTAAGAAGGTGGACTATATTCAAACCTCGCCAATGAAGTTGCCCTCACAGCCTTAAAGAAGGCTGGATGCCATGCCACATTAAATGGCACATTCGCTTCATAGAAAAAAGTTGCCCACTTCTCATCCAACTCCTTCCTCTTTGCAATGTTGAATGCGTCCACCATGCGCTACTGACATAATGATCTAGATCTCGTAGAATTTGATGCAGCAAGGCTATTGGACGTTTGTAGGGTTTCATTTCCTTCTTAAACGTTTGCCCCTTCTTCCGCTCTCCCACCATTTACCCCACCTATCACCTCATTTTTTGTGGCTTCACTTGAACTTGCAAGTGGAGTTGTTCTAGATGGCGCACTTTGAATTGGATCTCCTTCATACATGTCCCCGGGATCCATTCATAGCGAGACAAAACCTGCACAATTGGCAAATCTATGGCGCACTACACGAGGCATACTTCGACAAATTAACCTCTTCGATTTTGAGCCATATCCGAAATGTGCAAAAACACGCTCACGTTTGTAACTGAAGGTCCCAGCACAAAAAACACAAGTCACCTTTGTCCCATTCTCCGCAAAGTTTAGCCACGGTTCCCATTCCTTGGTCTGCTTCCTTTGACTTGCCATTGCGTTCAGCCGTTCACAAATAATTTCAAATGTCTTCCTCCTCCTTTGTATTGAAGTTAAAAAGACCAAAGATATACCGAACAAAGTATCAGTAACAGCAGTTAGCGCTAATCCACTGCTTGAACTAGTTTTGACATCACCTCAACAGCAAACTAGGGCCATCTACCACCCAAGTAGACTCACAAGGAGCTCAAAATGAATTGAAGTCCAAGAGATAGAGGCCGGGTGACAAATGTGGGGAATGCTGGGTCTTCCTTTTCTATATATACTTAGGGAATGCAGGGGCGTGGACTTCATCGTTATGCGTGCCAGTAGGGCACGAATGCACAATCTGAGAATTTATGAAGAACGTTCACAACGCACACCTAAATTCCTGGCATCAGGGCGCGTATAGGAAGGTAGGGTGTGGACTTCAGGGCGTGGACGTCATCATAGGGCATGGACTCCAAAACAGGGCGCGGACTTCAGAACAGGGCACGGACTCCAAGGCATGACACCATTACAGAAATGGGGATGCACACATAGGGATGCACTGAAAAGTAGGTTGACCTCCGGCATGGGATCCCTCCTTCTTCCTATTTAATGGTCTTGGAAGATGGTGTCCTTCCTTTTCATAAAAAAGGGAAACATTAAATGCTGACACACCTTGTTTTGGATTCCTCATATTTGTGGGGAGAGAAGATGGCAAAGTTGAACATATGTTTTCGCTGAATGGGCTGTGTCAAGGTGCGGATGCAGGGCGCGGACTCCAAGGCGGACAATTTACAGAGGCGGAGGAACTTGAGAGAGCGCAGCTGAATCACAGACTCCATGCCGTGGAGTTAAAGCTAGGGCGTGGACTTCAAGTCAAGGCGTGGACTCTCGGGCGCGGACTTGAAGTCAGGGCGCGGACTCCAAGGCGTGGACTTGAAGTCAAGGCGCGGACTCCAGGGCGTGGACGTGGTCGTCCAACACAGGAAGCATGACTTTGAAATGCGCTTGGGCTTGACATCCTTCAATCCGTCCTATTCTTGGAACGGGGGAACCATTAATTTCAGCCTCAACAACTTGTTTTGGATTCCGACAAGTCAATGAAAGCAAGAGGCCAAATTAAGAGCTCCACGGACTAAGATTTGGAAGAAACTTCATGGAAGAGCATGTCCCATCGTTGTAGTGGAAAATGTTTCTCCTTACTTCTTCTAACACTTCAAACTACTTTGAACCAACATATACTTTAGGGTGTAAAACAAAGACTCTAAATTCTTTGATTTAGGAAATGGTTAGGACACTTTGAGGAAATATTTTGGAAATGTTTAGGCAATGTTTTGGAAATGTAGTGTACTCGATAAAATCATTATTTTCCTATTTTTCTTGCTTCATTAATTAGAAAAACTTTTCTATTTTTTTACTCCAATCCTAAAATTCTTTTATTCCAACTCATTGTCATTCTTTTTTTTGGTGAATCATTCCCTGTCCTATTTTTGTTGGCTATATTCCTAAAACTCTTCCATCCTAAGTCAATGCCATTTTTTATTTGTTCCATCATTCCCTTTCCTATTTTTTCCATGAATTAGGAAAGTTCTCCCATCCCAACTCTATGCCATTCATTTTAGGTTGGATCATTCTCTCTCCTATTTTTTTTGCTTCAATCCTAAAACTCTCCCATTCCAACTTGTACTTAAATTTTTTCTTTTGGTTGAATAATTCTTTTTTCTATTTTGTTCCTAAAACTCTCCCATTCCAATTCATAGTTCCTTTTTTTTCCCTAAATTCATTCCCTTTCCTTTTTTTTTGGGCTTCATTTCTAAAACTCTTCCATCCCAACTCAAAGCCAAATGTTCTGTTTTGGTTCTATCATTCTTTTCCCAATTTTTTGGATCATTCCTAAAACTCTCCTATCCCAATTTATAGTTCTTTTATTTGGGCTTGAATCATCTCCTTTCCTATTTTATTTTTGTTGATTTCCTAAAGTTCTCCCACCCAAACACAAAGCCATTATTTTTTTGTTCCATCATCCTCTTTCCTCTTTTTTTTTGTTTCTGCTTCATTCCTAAAACTCTTGCATCCCATCTCCATGCCATTTTTTTTGGCTTCATCAACTCCTTAAAGTCTTAAACACTTCCATTTCAAGTCAATGCCATTTGTTTTTGGTTCCACCATTCCCTTTCCTATTTTTTGGGGCTTCATAAATTCCTAAGACTCTTGTATCCCAACTCCATGCCAATATTTATATGTTGAATCATTTGCTTCCCTATTTTTTTTGTTTTCCTATTTTTTTTTTCATTAATTTCTAAAACTCTTTTATTCCAACTCCATGCCAATTATTTTTGGTTTAGTCATTCCCTTTCCTATTTTTTTTCTTTGCTTCATTCCAAAAAATCTACCGTCTTAATTCATTGCCATCCTTTATTTGTTGAATCATTCCCTTTCTTATCTCTTTTGCTTCACTAATACCAAACTCTTCCATCCCAACTCAAACATAAATTTTTTTATGGTACCAAATTGGAGACTTTGCATTCATTTCCCATTTCTCATATAAAAAAATAGGTAATGAAAAACAAGATTTGTTTCATAATTTTTTCACATTTGTTTGCTTTGATTAACAACATTTAAAATGCACTTACACTCCAACAGATTGACATTCCTTTCCGTTCCATGTATGGTATATGGGACATTTAATTAGGGGGGAAAAGCAATTTTTTTTTTTTTTTTTTTTACAAGAAAAACTCTTCCATTTAACTCAATGTCTCAATGCCATTTTTTTCTCTTCACATGTCATAAAAAAAATAGAACATCAAAAAAATATGAAGTTAGTCTAGCAATCACCTCAAAGCCACATTTAACTATTTAAGAGGTAGGGTTCAGGGTTTAGATTTAGGTTCACTCACTCACTCCATCCCAACTCCATTCCAACTCAATGATAAATTTTTTTACAATACCTTTCCATTCTCTTCACATGTCATAAAAAATAGATAATAAAAAAAATGAAGTTAAAGGCCATCACATGCATTAGAAAATCAAGAATGACAATGGATACTTTGCATTAAATCTTCCGTACAAAAATTTAACCCATTTGTTTATGGTACATGGGGCAAAAGACTCTTTAAAAAAAGGAAAATAGGTGAAATAATTTTTTCTATTGGTTTAGTTCCCATTTTTTTATAAAAAATAATTGTAGGGCCTTACATCGGATCCTACCCTTGGATTCCCTGCTTGCCTTTAATTCTCTTCCTTGGATTTGTTTCTCACCATTTTTCTTTCCTAGAATTATATTTTAGCAAAAAAGCAAATTCAAGTATTTGTGTTTGGGATTTAGGCCGTTAGACTCCAACATTTTAACTTGTAACTAAAGTTTTGAATCATACCGATGATAAATTTACAAAAGTTTAGGTGACACCATCCCTCTTTGGGGGCATTGAATTTGAAAGAACTTACATTCGAAGTCAATGCCATTTTTTTGGGTTGGATAACTTGGAAGGGAACCATTTCTAAAAAAATAGCTAGAAGGGATTGTTCTTGAATTGAAACTTAGATCTTCCATTTTTTCGGATTCACGTGAAAGGACTAATATTTGAAAATGCTTCGTACGAGGTTTCTTTTTTAACATAATCTGTAAGTTTCATTTTTTTGAATTTGTTATTCTTAGAAAGGGATTCATTCTTGAACAATTTCACTAATAGAGATTGTTTCTGAATGAGAACTTAGAGCTTTCATTCTTTTAAATTCATGTAAAGAGGTTCATTTTTGTAGATGCTTCATGCTTGTTACAAGTTTTATTTTTAAGAACTTCAAAGTTTTGTTTACTTAGATTCACGTGGAAGAGAGTCAATTCTCAAAAGTAATTGATAGATTGAATTTTATTAATGAACCCATAGGTTTTATTTTTTCAAATCCATTATTCATAATTAAAGATTCAATTTTAGGCATATTAACTACAAGAAATTTATTTGACAAACGAGAAATTACAAGTTATATTTCATTCTAAACATAAAGGGATTCTTTTTTTTTAATACTTGGCACAAGGGACTCTTTCTTAATTAAACATACGAGTGAAATTGAAATAGAGTGATTGTGAATGCCAATCCACAATTATGAATCATTGCTACAAGAAATTCATTTTCACATGAACTTACAAGTTAAATTGATTTCGATGCATGAAAAAGGTTCTTTTTTTAAGGTAATTGCTACATCGATTTGTTATTTAATCTACCCTAAACCATTAATTCAAACCCTAAATCCAAATTTCAAACCCTAAACCCAATATTCAAACCCTAAACCCTAAACCCTAACCCTGCACCCTTGAAAACCTTGCCTACGATAATTCAAGAAGTTGGAGGCTGCAACTTCACTACGTTGGCGCTACTCAGGGCGCGGACGTCATCATAGGGCGTGGACTCCTGAACAAGGCGCGGACTTTAGGGCGTGACTCCACTACAGAAATGGGGGTGCGCACTTAGGGATGCACTGAAAAGTAGGTTGACCTCCGGCATGGGATCCCTCCTTCTTCCTATTTAATGGTCTTGGAAGATGGTGTCCCTTTTTTTCATGGAAAAAGGGAAACATTAAATGCTGACACACCTTGATTTAGATTCCTCATATTTGTAGGGAGAGAAGATGGCAAAGTTGAACATATGTTTTTGCCGAATGGACTGTTTCAGGGCGTGGACTCCAGGGTGAGGACTTCAAGTTAGGGCGTGGGCTTTAGGGTGTGGAGTTAAAGTCAGGGCGTGGACTCTCGGGCGCGGACTTGAAGTCAGGGCGCGAACTCCAAGGCGTGGACTTGAAGTCAAGGCGCGGACTCCAGGGCGTGGACGTGGTCGTCCAACACAGGAAGCATGACTTTGAAATGCGCTTGGGCTTGACATCCTTCAATCCGTCCTATTCTTGGAACGGGGGAACCATTAATTTCAGCCTCAACAACTTGTTTTGGATTCCGACAAGTCAATGAAAGCAAGAGGCCAAATTAAGAGCTCCACGGACTAAGATTTGGAAGAAACTTCATGGAAGAGCATGTCCCATCGTTGTGGTGGAAAATGTTTCTCCTTACTTCTTCTAACACTTCAAACTACTTTGAACCAACATATACTTTAGGGTGTAAAACAAAGACTCTAAATTCTTTGATTTAGGAAATGGTTAGGACACTTTGAGGAAATATTTTGGAAATGTTTAGGCAATGTTTTGGAAATGTAGTGTACTCGATAAAATCATTATTTTCCTATTTTTCTTGCTTCATTAATTAGAAAAACTTTTCTATTTTCTTTCATCCCACCTCAATGCCATTAATTTTTTTTGTAAATCATTGATTAGCGAAATAGATCTATCTCAACCCAAGGCCATTTAATTCCTGTATTCCCTAAACTCATTCTTTATTTTTGGGGCTTGATTTGCAAGATTATTCTATCCCAACTAAATGCCATTCATTTTCTTGTATACCATTCCTTCCCAATTTTTTGCTTTTATCCATCATTCCTTTGCCTATTTTGCAATTAAATACGTACCTATTTGACTATTTTCATCCCATTTTTTTTTGGGTTCCATCATTCTTTATTTCCTTTGCATATATATATTTCCATTAACAACATTTCAAAAGCGTTTTTTCCTAGTAAATGACATTTGTGGTCCTTTTCTAATTTTATTCATTGATTTGTGTTTGGGAATGAATTGTACTCCAATTCAATGACATTTTATTTCATGGTATAAATAATTTTAATATGTATGAAGTGGACAAGTGTTCCAAATGAGTACGTGCAAAAAATAAACGAAGTTACTTTGGGCAAAACCATTCAAAACAAAATCATATATATTTCATATGCATAGTGTAATACAAAGTAGGAAAGTATATAAGCCTATATAATGCTAGGAAAGTAAGTCTTCTAAAAAAACCTAAGCTCACTAGCTAAAACACTCTAAACTGTACTGAGTCCATGTTCATTAGACTGCTTGCATTGCCACTTGGTCTAGCCTTATTGTCATGTGTCCCGACGCGGACTGGAAGGTCTTCATCTGAGCCTAAACGAAGTCTACGAATTGCAGATCGGGTTCTCCTTGTTGGTCCGTCTTCCTCTAATATAGTCCTCAATATTTGTGATTGTTTGAGGCTCTCAAGACATTGCAGAGTTCCTGGGCTATGCTGTTCCATCAAATAGTCCATCCCTTCATCTCAAAAGGTTTCTCTCCACTCTGACTCTGATAGTAGTGCAAGTTCAACAGGATCTGGCATGTCAATGTCTCCCCCGATACGCATCCCGTGGTCATCAGTAATGCGACGTCCATCAACGCCCCACAACCATCTACGAGGATGAGGGCCAAATTGGAAGTATTGTCTAGCTTCATTCCAATGCCCATTGAAGCATTGGAAGAAGAAATTCTGTCGTCCTTGGTTGAAGTTGTCCTTTGGTGGAACCAAGTGGTGGCACACCTCGACAATTTTAGATGGATTTGTTTCTCAACCCCATTCGGTACAAAGGTGTTTTTTGCCCAACGAATGGATGCTCAGTTTCCAGCTCCACACCAAGTCTGTTCTCCACTTCGACGAATGATCATGGGCATTTTCTTCATTGTATTCCCAATGCGGTGGCATATAGGGAATTAATCCAAACAACTCATACAAGCGCTCATGGAAAGGAGCCTTGCACAATGAACAACGTCGGCGAACAATCATCAAGCTAATTAGGCATAATGGATGGTACAAATGTTCGCATGTGCCTAGGTGCATTCCACCTTCCGGGCCAAATGGATTAAGGCAAATGGGACATGTAGTTCCATCATGCATGAAGGTTGAAGGGTTTGGCTACAATAGTAATGGATTGCTCTGATGGTCGACGGCAGTGCCAACTTGATTCTTGAAATCCCAACCATGTTTGGACCAATCAATGGTTGTTGGTTGACCAGTAATGTCGATGGTCGCCATTTCATCCATGCTGAAATGATCATCCACCAAGGCCCACGATGTCAATCCAAAACCCCTCTCCTGATTGTGTGCGTTGTAATTGTGGTCAATTTTTTTGAATTCTTCCACCATTTGCCTAGTCCTGTCTACACTGAAGACGCATGCCATCTTCCATTGGTAATACTGCTCCATCAACACATGCAATTGATTTTTCAATCTCAAATTCTTTGCAAGCGTGTCTGTCAATTGGGTGCTTTGGTCAAAAGGCATTGCTGCAACTTCATTCGTGGGTAATTCTCCGAAGGACAATGAATCATCTTGAGTATCCATTGTTGCACCAACTTCTGCATGTTCCAATGGAATTTGAGAAGTATTCAAAGGCCCTTGTGCTTCCCCTCGTGGATCTTGACCAGCATTGGCCATTGTTGCTGCCTGAAGAGCGTGTCGAAGTGCCTCCATGTCACATTGCTGTTGATTGATGATGTTGTCCTTTTCTTGGATTTCTTCCCTGAATTTGTTAACATCATTATACAAAGAACGCAATTCCGCATTCTTGTCATTCACTTTGGTCAGCAAACTCTGGATTCGGTTTGCAGCAGTTGTAACATGGACAACTTCTACTACTGGTTTGTCCATAGGTGGCACCTATTTCTCCACAACATTTTCAGGTAAAACCTCAGTAGTTACACGTGCAGCCCTTCTCCTTTTAGCATGTTGTTGTTGTATTCTATGGCTGACTGGAACTACCACATGAGATCCATCAGAGTCGCTGTCCGTAGATGAGTCTGGAGTCTCACATATTGGTGGTGGTTGAACTTGTGTAGTTGTTTTCCCTAGACCACCTCCTGGGTATCTTTTTACCCCCCTTGGAATGAATCCATTTGTTGGGGTACGAATATTGACATCTTTTCCTATTGTCTTCAAAGTTGACCAATCCACTCTTTTGTTCAACTTCACCTCCGCATGGACCCCTCGTGCAATGAAAAGATGCACTTCATTGTGCGGGACGGTTGCGACATCATACAACACCTGGACCACCTCAATGCATCGGGTGGTGAACTCCTCGTCAAGGCAATGTTTCAAATTTGCTTTGTGGAAGTGTCTGTGGAAGTTGTGGCACTTTTTGGGAAGACCTTGTCAATGTGGCACTACTCGATGTAATTGGCGCAGTCATCAAAGGTCCATGGATCAAGCACATCCTCCCCCCCCTTGAATGCAAGCTTAGCAGGGTTACGTAGAACATGCAGTCGCTTACGATGTATATTTCCTGGTCGAAGTCGGGTCTTGTTTCGTTCCTCCTTGGTCATTCTTGGTGGCGTAGCCATTTTTGCAGAAAAAATCAAAAACCTCCCACGTGGCATGTGGGAATCCAGAATTCGGAAACGGATCAATAATACAAGAAGTAGGTGGGAAAAATAGAAAAAAATAAATAAATAATAGTTAGAGTGTGATTTTTGGACCAGATAGCTTGAATTAGAAAATAAGCGTTCCGGCACAACCCTAAACCGGAACTTATTCGGATCCGGAATCCGGACTCATCCGGAACACAAGAACCTACCATATAGGTCTCATAGCTACGGAAGTAGGATACCGTTAATACAACGGACCTGTAGCCGTTGCCCTTAAGCCCGTAGAAAGACGATTTAGTACTTAAGTTGTCTTCCTAGGGTTTCCCCTTCACTTTCCTGTTCTGTGTTCCTGAGATTGTTTGTGAGTAGTTGAGAGAAAGAGTGGTGAGTTAGCGACTGAGGTAGAACTACTTTTCCTTCGTTCTCACTTAGATCTTATGGCATCCGGACCAGTACGGAAGGTAGCGGTATCTGCCTGGGTTATCTCTTCGGCCATTCCGGATAGCCCGGAACTACACAAGCAGTTAGAGGAGGACTTAACTAAGTTAGGATGTGTCGGTCTACTACACCGACCATGGAACCTCAAGAGTGAAGAGATGATTCAAGAGCTACTTCACGGTGTTCCGAATCAGTATGAGCTCACTTTGAGAGGGCGGCCAGTCACTTGGACCGAGGACATTTGGACGGACGTCTATCAGTTCCGAAAGAGTGGGAATGGTTTAGCATCGAGGACGGACCGTTTTGTAGCTGGGAAGTTCACTGGGTTTGCAAACCCTAAGGACGGATTCGCTATCAGCGAGTGCAAGGACGAGAGACATAGGCGGATACTAGAGTTTCTGATTCTGATCTTGTATCCGGAAAAGCCAACGCGGGTTACCATTACGGTGGCCAATACTATCTTTGGGGCTATAGAGAACCGGTTAGTACACTGGAGTAGGGTCATAGCTGGGATAGTGGCTAAATTAGCGGATCACGTGACCCGAGTAAAGGCGAGTCCAGTTAGCACCTATTTGTTTCATCTGTACCATCAACAAGAACTTTTGAGTGCGGCGGAAGTAATTCAGTATGACACCGGAAAGACACTCATGTCATACGGACTTTCTGGGGAAGAAGCGGAAGATCCGGTCGAGTCTGATTCGGAGGAACTTCCCGAGGAACATCTGACCGATCCGAGGACCAAGAAGAGGAAGTCAACCGATCCGGGGTTGAGAATCAAGCCACCGACGATGGAGAGGGGGAAATCCAGCAAAGGACCTGAGATGAAAACGGAATCCGCATTTTTCAATGCGGGGCTCGAGTGGATACGTGAAGCCAAGGTACTTCACGACGGGTTGTCAGATTTGGTGATAGATACCGCGGAAGTGTTGAAGGTGGATCTGGATCAGATCGTGGAAGTTGTCAAGTGACTGCCCAAGCCGGAGGATCTGAAGAAGAGGGAGGATTGGATCTAGGAATTGGAGGCGGAACGGAATATACTCCAGATCCGGGTGAATTGGGCGGAAGGGGAAATGGTAGCTGTGAAAGAGAAAGAGGCTCTCGCTCTGGTCAAGAATCTAACCGGGGCAGTCAACATCAAAGCCAACATCATCACAAAAGCTGCCTTGTTTGACTCGAAGATGATATCGGAAGGCCACATTACCGGAACCAAGGTAGTTACCATCCTAGTAGACTTCACCGCGAGGATAGAGCGAGTTTTTAAGGAGATCCAGAAGTTACTGGCGGCCATCGACCCAAACCATGCGATGGATTTCTCCACCTTTCCGGAACTTCCTTTTGTCGCAGGTACCCCAGGGAAGCCAGTAGTGGATCAGGCAACCCGGATGGAGGGTCTGAGGGGGATACTCACACCAGCCGAGCCTTCCGCCAGTAAGATACGGATGACGGAGTTGAATCTGAGGCCAGCCTCGGAACCGGAACCTGAGTCTAGCACGAAAACGGTTCCGGTGCCATCTAAGTTCTCAACTCCGGAAGTCCCTAAGGCACAAACAATGCCGAATTTGATGACCGGATCATTCAAGGTTCCGGGATAGCAAGTGAGGGGAGATCTCATCAACCGGATCGGTGGAATGACCAATCCGGCTCGGACTAATTTGAAAGGATTTGTGCACATGCAAGAGAGTGACCACGCCGGAGAAAGGAAGCGAACCCACAACATTGGAGGATACAACACCAGAGAAGGAGAAGGAAGTTCAAGTCATTGAAGATTCTGACGAGGAGAGTGCCCACTCCACTTCCGGAACCGAAGGCGACAGCGATCCGTCTCCCGCAACACGCCATATCCAGACTCGGGCCACAACAAAAACTACGCCAGCAAAGAATACGAAGGGGACGCCTACCAGCCAAGCGGGGAGCCGTTCAAAGAAAGGACGGAAGCCAAGACATTAGGGTTGGTAGGAGAGGAGGTATAGGATCCGGAATGGGGTTCTGAGCATGGACCCGGTTTCTGGACACTAGTAGAAAAATACAATGACCAAATTAACAGAAATCAACAGAAAAGTGTTGATTTTTTTTGTTAATTTGGACGTGTTAATTTGGGCACTTTTGAACAGAAAAGTGTTGATTTTTGAACAAAAATGTGTTGTTTAAGAACAAAAAAGTGTTGAATTTCTAACAAAAAAGTGTTGTTTTAGAACAAAAAAGTGTTAATTTTTTTGTTAATTTGGTCACATTATTTTTTTTGAAAAAAAATGAATAAAAGGTGACACATGGAAATGCCACATAGGCACCCCCAACTAGCCACGTGGCATGCCACACAAGCTACTTGAATGCCACGTGGACAGTCCAAATGCCACGTTGGCAATTCACGTGGCCAACGTTGGCATCAAGGTTTGAACCTTGCACCTCATGGTTGAGGCCCAAGACTCAAACCAATGCATCACTTATACATATACATGTTTAAAGTGTATATAAAATCTTATTTGTTTAGTTTTTCATTTTTTTCCCATTGTTTTTTAAAGTCAGCGTACTTCAGGGCTGGTTTTGACTTAGTAAATGACCTTTTCTCAAGAAACTTTGAACTAATAAAAGTTGGAAAATCAAGCCAACTTTCACCTACAACAATCCGTTTGAGATTTAGATCCTCCAATAAAAAGTTATGGACAAAAATCAGAGAGGGGTTTTAAAAATGTAAAAGAAATGATTCATTTTCACCCCTCTCTGATTTTTGGCCATAACTTTTGATTGGAGGATCGAAATCTCAAACGGATTGTTGGAGGTGAAATTTGGCTTGATTTTCCAACTTTTATTAGTTCAAAGTTTCTTGAAGAAAGGTCATTTATTAAGTCAAAACCGGCCCTGAAGTATGCTGACTTTAAGAAATACCGAATTGTTAATGTTTAGTTTTAAAAAAAATCTACATTGTACAATTAAAGATTCCAAGAGATTCCAAGAGATTTCAGGAGATTCTAAAAGATTCCAAAAAGATTCTAAAAGATTCCAAAAAGATTCTAAAAGATTTAACAAAGTTTTGTTGATTTTAGTTGCACTATCCAAATCAACAAAAATAATGTGACCATTTTGTTAATTTGGGCAAAATCAACAAAAATTTGTGAAAATGGACAATACAGTACCCAAGTTAACAGAAATTTGTTGACTATTTGTTGATTTGGTCACTGATTTTCTACTAGTGGGAATCTTAGGCGGATAGTAAAGAAATCCGGTTATCTCGGATGGTAGTTAGCAATCTTTCCGGATATTTCGGGAGGTTCAGGGATTGGTGGCCTGGATTTCCGGGTTTCCTTTTCAGGCTTTTAGGAGTTTACTTTGGATTTTTGTGTTAGTATTTTAAGGGCAGGCAAGTTAGTTGTCTGCCATTCCATCCTACTCCATTCCGTTTTAGTGCTTTCACGTATGTATTACAATTCTCTTTTCTTAATCTAAGTCAGCTAGGGTACTTCTAGCTGCACTTTTGCTTAGACAGGGTCTTTTGGCTGAGTGTATGCATGGGTGTGTGACTTGGTACTGGAGAAAGAGAAGGGAGGGAGAGGAGGAATCCGGATCTTGGGCTACTGATCTCTTGGAATTGAGCTGAGTGGGAGGAATGCAAGCCGAGTAAGGGAGTGTAAGTGTGACGTGCTTTTAATTTGCTGGAACGGCAATCCGGATAAGGCGGTAGAGGTCCCTGCGAGTCCGGAACCAGGAGGGTTCTGTGCGGAGTTAAGCAACCGCCAAAGGAAAGGATCTCCCGCTACTTCAGAAAGTCTGCCAACCTCCCCCTTGGTAAATTGTCTTCTCCTTGAGATTCTATTCTTTTGGGTCTATAAGTTCTGATCCGTCGTTGTAGTAAGAGAGGTGTGAAAAGTGCTCTGTGTGACCTGATTCCGGATCGGCCAATCCGGAAACTGTGAGAGGATCAGGGTTGCTAGCGTGCGAGCTTGGGAGCAGGAGCCTGCGAGCTTGTGAGCGGGAATTTTGTTTAAGAAAAATTTTGTGCAAAAATCAAAAGTTGAATAGAAGGTTGGCTTAGAACCCATGACCGTGGATTTAGGGTGACTGTAGGCTCTATAACCGTGGATTAAAAAAGCAAAAGCAATTTAGGGAATGTAGTGCCATTTGTGGACTATGAAGGATACTTCTATATTTAAGGGATTTTTGTTGCACATAAAATAGAGCTAGGGTGTCTTATCAGACATGGACTGTTGGAAGAAGGTGAAAGTACCTAAATGAGCCAAAGGTGTAGGGTGGCAATGTTATGTACTAGTGATATTTTATTGTTGGGGGTTTAGGTAGAGTGGTTCACTTGTTGAGCTTTGTTTGGCTTCCTATTCAAATGTATGTGTTCATTAGAAGGGCAAGTGTGACCTCATTTTATTCCCTACTTCATATCATGACTATCACCATTTAAAGGTGACTACATTTATTTGCATTCCATTTTTTTTCCACTATGTAGGAGTTAATATTGGAAGGAGTTATAATTTCTTTCCATTTTTATTCCAAGCACATTTATTCGCGCTACTCACTAATTTGCAATAAATAATGTAGTGTACCTTGTTTTCTCTATTTTTTTCCCACTACAGAGTACCTACTCCTACAGTTGTAAATGAACTCCAAATTCTATAATTCCCACACTTGTCCAATAGACATTGTTTCTCTCTGGGTGTATATTTCATAACATTTTTAAGGGCAAGTTTAGTATCAAGCAAGAAGTACATTGCACCTCAGACTTTATGAATAACACACACAAATCAAATAAACATAAAAGGAATACACATAGTTCAACTCATAAGATTCGTCAATCTTATGAGTCTAAGTTGCGGTGGACTCGGTCATAGAAACCTCACTAGAAGACGACTTTGGCGTCTCCTCACCCTCAGAAGCTGAAATGTCTACAAAATGAACCACATTTGTAGCATACTTCGGAATGCGAGGTTTAGGATCTCTACAACCATGCTGTTCATATTGTGTCGCCATCTTCTCGGCATACACTGGAAGTTCATAAGACTTCTTCGGACTCAAGATAAGTCTTCGAATCTTCTTCATTGGGTGCGTTCCCTTCACTGCTTCGTTCCTTCAAGAACCACACATAGAAGGTTTAGGTTCTTGAAATTCTTTGTATGCAATGTATATTACAGATCAAAAAAATGTTGTCATTACAAAGCAAAACTTACTTACTAGGTCTGACGGTGCGTGTGAACACCATTGGTTCGACATGTACGGCATCAAGATCAAGGGCGGCAATAGCTTCCACTGGAGCTTGAATCACTCCTTCTACTGGAGTGGCTTTCTTCATCAGCTTTAGAACAATGTTGAAGATATCGATGTCCTTCTCCAAGGCCACAATATGGCGGCCCGTCCCACGACAAGCCGTAATAGATGCCCCTGCAATAGAAGCATGTGGTGATCAATGTTTAAGTACATCTTTACAAGAATAACCAATTCATTTTAGAACTCTTTCTTGAAACTGAGTAGTATTATACCTGTAGCAGTGGTGCAGTCGAGAACTACATCATCTTCATCGGTACAACCTTCGATGAAAAACTGTAGGAACCTCACATCTTTCTCTCGGGGTCCACGCCAAGGCGCTTTGGTTTCCTTGTTTACCATCATAGTCTCCTCAGTAATGTAATTGATGACTATGTCTTTCTTCTGGAGGTTCCACTTTGCTTTGGTCATGGCTGTGGTCTGCCTAAATTGGAAAAGTGATGCTACTTTTCCACCCACGTCCTTTATGAAAAGGGTGACTCCGAACTTCACGGTCTGCATCAAAAAATTAATTAGTAAAGAGGGGAATGCCATTGACAATCACACCATATATCAAACCAAGAATCACATGTAAAAGAAAACCTAAAATCACATGAAAAATAAAATAGAGAACTCACTGTTTCGCCAAGGTTTATTCCCGACGCGAGGTCCAATTGGTTGAATGCCAACCACTCTTTCTTCATCTTCAAGTTCTTGAAAATCTTCATCAACCCTGCAAACATACTTCGAGACTGAACGCTGTAGGAATGAAATACCAGGAGACAACCATTGTCTTGTAAATACTCCTCGGCAAATTGGAATGCATTTTGCATTCCAGCATATGTTGGGTCCGCGTTCCACGAGGGAACGTGCTTCTCTGAGACAAGAGGCACAGGCAAGTTCTCTTGGCAATCGAAGATGATTAGATCCACCAAAGGGTCTCTGGTGACCCTGTCGTTGAATGAGCGCGGTTTCCCTGCATTCACCTGCAACGAAGAAGTTTACCATGTCACAAGAGGATTGAACAAGAAACAAGAAACTCATCTAGAAATTGAAAGAGAGGAAAATTCAAATACATTTGAATGTTCACGATACCTTTTGAATGAAGTCCATGACTTCAATATACGGATTTGGTGGTGAATTCTCAGAATCTTCCATAATATCAATGATGGACACGTTTAAGATAAGCTCCTCTATTCTGACATCGTCGTCGTCTATCACCAGAACTTGTGTGCCTTGGGTCAGCATATTCTCCGTCCACTCTGGAAGTATGGCCTTCCTCTTCATCCCGGAGTGGCTTCCTTCCACCAACTACGAGCTCTGGTCAACTGCTGAAGACAATGGAACCCCGGTATCGCCCTCATCTTTTTGCTTGCCTTTGGCCTTCGCTTTCTCCTCCTTTTCTCTCAATTTCTCCCTCTCCTTCTCTTCTTGCTTTGCCAAGCGATCTGCTTCCCTCTTTGACTTGGTTTCTAGCGCCAAATGTAGCTTAGCTGCCTTCTTTCTGTCAGCTCTGTCCCTCTTGGCAATCGCCTTCGCCTTTTGAACTGCGTTGAGACCTGCAAACTCATCGACATTTAAGTCAACCCCACTAATGCCCTCCAAGGAATCCCGGAGGGCTTGCTCCGATGGATGCGTGTATCCAATAGGGCAATCGAGGTACCATGCGCCACGGCTAAGATGAGCCGTGGTGTACGTTTGGAGTTGACTCGAAGTGTACATGCAGGTTGCCGAATGGCGATCAAGAAAACTCCTAAGGAATTCTGGGAAGTCATCCTTTTTGATTGTACCTTTTCCCTCAAGTTCAAACTTGAAATACCTAAATTGCCAAAAAATATGTAACATTGAAGGAAAAGTGAGCGACACGTGAAGTTTTAGTCCAGACATTTCCATCACAAATACCAAATGAGAGTCAAGAGAAAGTGAACCTGAGTTGGAAACAAATTATATGCTACTTTGAAGGCAGGCTATGGAAGTCTAGGAAGATTGAATTGGTTCCCAATTAATTAGCATTTTTGAATGAGCCTTACAATAGTGTGTAAGACATACCGATAGAGCACTCTTCTCACTGCTTGTTCAGACCCCTCATACTTCTTGAAATTGTCGCTCTTTTTGAAATAATTCGATCCCTTGAGGTAGTTCATATATCCATCACTCCAAATTTTCCTCCTCCATCCCTCCAGGTACTCTTGTAAGGTCTCCGACTGCAGCGGGACGTTCATATTGATGACAATGCCGTCGTGCTGGACAACATCGTCAAAGTACTTCACCGTTGCATCCTCGATCTAAGAAAACATAGAACAACAATAATTTATCATCCTCTGAAAGAAAATGAACTCTAGAAATTCTAAACAAAGAAAATCCAAATCCAATGACGTCTAAAAATTTATACAAAGATTATCACTTACCCCAGCATACCACACACAGCGGTTCAAGAAGGGACCAAGTAATGTTTCAGAAACTGGCTTAGGCGGGAAACGCTTGGCATGTCGAGATGGTGTTGATGAGTTCCACCATTTCAAGAACTTGATCTTGTGCTCTGCCGTGGTGTTGCAAGTGTCCACCATTTGTAGCTTCTCTAGAGTCATCTCTGGCACTTCATTGGCACTCCAATGTCTCTCAATCTGATATTAAAAAACAAAATGAAGTTAGTCACTGTTTCAGACTTCCTAATCGCAATGTCATATGAATGCTATGAAGGGGATGGATGTACCTCCTCAATAAACCTTGGCTTGTTTGCCGGATTGGCTACCGCCACCAACTTCGACATCTTGACGTTTAGTTTCCCGAGTTTCTCGTTTGCCCCAGCTTGCATTGCTTGTGCTAGTTCCACAGGGGAACGGTCTTCCTGTGCTGTCACCTCATTGTATTTGCGACCAGCTGCATCTGCAGACTGCGCAACCTCTTGCTACAGAAGCAAGTGAAAAATAACACTTTCAAATACAAATAAAGAAAGTATCAAACAGAAAAGAATATAACACATCAAATTCAACAAGCCCGAGCATCCTCACCCTGAATACAAATGCCGTAAAGACTTGTAGTGGCATAGAATACCATGTTGGCTTCGGTTTCGGTGCCCCACACAGTCGAAGCTCGGAAGGCCTCAACATCTCTTGAAAACGCTCAATGGGAAGAAGGCCATACTTTTGCACCCTATAGAGTGTGTGAACCAAGTTGGTTTTGACGTGAGAATCCTCGGTGGATCTGAAAAACAATTGATCACAGTGAGATTCAACACAGTATCTGCAGCATCCGAAAACCATAAAAAAACAAAAGTACATAAGAAAGGCTTGAAGGTATCAGACAACATACTTGTTGATGTCATGCATGACATGCATGACGAGCTCCGTCCTCTTCTTTGTGTCAAGTACAATGGCATCCACCGCGTAATGCCATTCAATGTCCTTGGAATGCATTTTGCCAATGTACTTCATCCAGGAGATGAGTCGATGGTTTCCATCGCAAACATAGAACTTCAGGTTTTTTAAGAACCTGAGTTCGGGCACGGATTCCACGTAGGCATTGAATGCGGCGTTCTTTTCCTTCCATAGCGGCCCCCACGCCTCCATCTCCCCTTCAGTGAATTGGGAGCTCTCTCCGGCCTCGTCAGTTGTTGTCACGTAGAAAACCGCTGCCCCGTCGCGGTAGCCCTTGCTGAACTCGTGTTCTAGAAACTCGAGGTCGCATGATAAGGTAGGCCTTACCATGGGCATGGACACCATCTGGCAGAGTGGGATGTTCATTCTGAAAAGGTGGTGCGGCTTCATTCGAAGGGACGCTATAGAATTCACCGAATCCACCTTGTGGTACTGGCGGAGTTCTTCTTCCAAAAAATCTTTGTCATCTCCTTCCATCACAATGACCGGTGCGTCTTCTTCCATCATGTCACCCTCGTCTTCCCCTTCTCCGTCCCCTGCAATGGCCGGTTGCGTTGAGTCTCCTGTAGTTGGAGTCTGGAGATTTGTCTCTTCAGGCCACAAGTTTGATGGGGTGCCATCCATCTGCAAGTTAAAAACATGAGAAGTTGTATTACATTTGAAATAGCCAAGATAAATGTAGAGACATACTGACATTGAAAAATTGATGAACTCCATAATGAATCAATAGATATTACAATCAATCATTCTTGTAATGGGATTTCATGGAATGCAACTATCTCAAGAACTACATCCCTGTATCTCACTAGAGTCAATCAATCTCTACATCTTCATCCGACTCTGAGCTCAAAAGGATGCAGACTGGATCTCCAAAATTTCGGGCACTACTATAGAAATTGTCCGTCTCAGCTGATGCTAATGGTGGGGAATAGTGGCGTGCACGCTTCTGATGTCCTTGAACACACACTTGACTCTGCACACTGGTCTCAGATGTGTCATGGAAGTTGTCCACAGCGTCTAGGACATCATGAAAAGTAATCAATACCTCTTCGTCTTCGGGTTGATCACTGACAACGTTCTTGTCTTCCGATTCGATTGACACCTCCATCTCAGTCTCTTGCAACGGTGCAAGAGGCTGAGATGATTCTGCCTCAGCACTGACTGGTGTCTGAATAGGTGTCACTGTGGGTGAAGCTCTTCCTTGGCCTCGTCTTGTCTGAAGATAGGCACCAATAATAGAGTTAGATATAATTTTGAAACGGGTATAAAAAAACATCTAAACTAGAAAGCCTTAAAACTAAAAGTAAATGTGAAGATCATCACCAACAAAGTCAATTAAAATTTTGGACTAGGCATCTCCACACATGTACATCCAAAATATTGTCTTTCATTTAGGATGCCTTAATCTTTTTGGCAGTACTAGGGCCCTAAATCCTCAACCATGGGAGGTGCCTTGGACCCCTAAATCTTCAGAGGTCATCTGGTCCACCCCCGCTAAACCTACTAAAGTCCAACAAAAAATGACCTTTTCACTAATTTGGCAACAAGTGCCACACTGCAATCGCGTGCGCCACTCGTGTCACCAGCGTTACGAGCGCCACGAGCGCCGCGACTGTCACGAGCGACAAGAGAAAACCTGTGACATGCCTGGACTGAGATTCACATGCCTAGACTGAATCTGACATGCCTGGACTGAATCTCACATGCCTAGACTGAAATGAACTTGCAAATTTTTTTTGTGAAATTTCTGGGGTCCTGGGCAGTCGGCCAAGTGGTGCCTCGGATCCGAGGCACTACTTGGCCAACTGCCCAGGACCCCAGAAATTTCACAAAAAAAAAATCCATTTTAAGAATTACCCTTCCCCCAGGTGCACAAACTCCCTCCTCCCCGGGCGTGCTCATGCAACTTCCTTACGTGTTTTCAAATTCCATCAAGTTATCGCAGTCAATTCATAATCGAGGCACCCAATACTCATCTCAGCGTTTCAAACGAGCATGCACTGAAATGAAGTTGCAAATTTTTTTTGGGAAATTTCTGGGGTCCTCGGCAGTCGGCCAGGTGGTGCCTCGGATCCGAGGCACCACCTGGCCGACTGCCGAGGACCCCAGAAATTTCCCAAAAAAAATTTGCAACTTCATTTCAGTGCATGCTCGTGCCTCCCAAGAAAACTATGCAAGTCCATTTCAATACAGGTGGTGCCTCCAAAAAAATTGTGTAGGTTTGATTTCGGCCAGGTGGTGCCTCCAATAAAAACATGGTCAACTGCCCAGATTCACCAAAACGGCCCCGACGTCACTGATTTCCCCTGGATCCTTGGCGGGCTCCCTCGGTGCAGTCATGCACACTGGGTTCCCCGATAGCGTCAACGGTGGACTGAGGTGGATTCGGCCACGTTGCTAGATCCTTGGCGCGCTTCCTCGGTGAAGTCATGCACACTGGATTTCCCGATAGCGTCAATGGTGAACTCACGTGGATTCGCCCACGTTGCTGGATCCTTGGCACGCTTCCTCGGTGCAGTCATGCACACTGAGTTCCCCGATAGCGTCAACGGTGGACTGAGGTGGAATCGTCCACATTGCTGGATCCTTGGCGGGCTCCCTCGGTGCAGTCATGCACACTGGGTTCCCTGATAGCGTCAACGGTGGACTGAGGTGGATTCGGCCACGTTGCTAGATCCTTGGCGCGCTTCCTCGGTGAAGTCATGCACACTGGATTTCCCGATAGCGTCAATGGTGAACTCACGTGGATTCGCCCACGTTGCTGGATCCTTGGCGCGCTTCCTCAGTGCAGTCATACACATTGAGTTCCCCGATAGCGTCAACGGTGGACTGAGGTGGAATCGTCCACATTGCTGGATCCTTGGCAGGCTACCTCGGTGCAGTCATGCACACTGAGTTCCTTGATAGCGTCAACGGTGGACTGACGTGGATTCGCCCACGTCGTTGGATCCGAGGCGTGCTTCCTCGGTGAAGTCATGCACACTGGATTCCTAGATAGCCTCATTGAACGCCCAAGCTAACGCCCAAACGGAACGCCAGAACTGAACGCCCAAACTTAACGTCCAAACTTTTTTATATGTGATTCCAAATTAGACTGTCGGTTACATTTGCCGCACTTTAGAATTCCGGATCCTGGTTTCACCAAGGTACACCACCAGGAGGTCCTCAAAATATCACAAGAGATTCAAACTTACGAGAATATGCATTACATTTTAAAAATGAAATCAAGAAGATTGAACTGAGCTCCAATAAACGGTGCTTACGTGAATATGTTCAAGAACTTTCACATATTGAATTTTATTTCTACTGGTGCAAATCCGCTCTTCATTTGTCAATCCTATTTTCTGTATTTTACGGTTTTGAAAGTATATTAACTCTTCAAAGTGTAGGGACTAGTCTTCAAGTCATCCCCATATTACCATCCTGGATACTATGAGAGATTTTACAAATTTTTGGTTTTCATTAGTCTCTATAGAGCTTTAGTGAAGACACTTTCCAAAAGAGAATTTCTGCATGTTGAAACACTTACCTTGAATGCTATACAAAATTCAAGTCACCTTCCATGTGATATAAGAAACAGGAACAAAGAGGGGCACAATGAGAACGACACAGAAATTGAAAATGACTCTGTTGCCAAAGCTTTTCCGAAATTCACTAGCCATGGTACCCAAAACTTTGGTCTTCTGAATTCTAGTACGAAAGTTAGTTTCATTCTTTGGAGGTTTTCCATATAGGAAATAACAATAGTATCATTCTCGTATTGACAAAAAGAGTGCAATACTAATGTGGCTGAAATTTGTAAGTGCGTTAGAACTTACAAGCTGCAGATTCTACTTGGATTCTACAGGGTGTATTTACAAGGCTATTTTGAAATTGTCAATTGGTCTCTTATAGAAACCCAGTACTGTGTATGTGCATGTCTCCAAGGTCCCTAATTTTAGCATTTAAAATCTACTCTAGCAAAACCTGACAGTGTTTTTCTTCACAAACGTTGTTCTAGATATTTGAGTTACAGTTGTTTCGAATGAAGTCTCTCTATCCTTGAACTTTTGTAGCACATCCACGAACCCTACAGTTCCCTCTTCTAAACTATTAATGTGAATCTCAATATACTTGCATGTGATTGCAATCCTTCCAACTTTGTTCCATGAACAAACAAGGAGGCCACATGACTCTACAAGCTTTCCTTAGAGGAGTAGAGTGAAGACAGTTCTTTCACTGGAGTGAAACCAAGGGACTCAAATAGTTTTTAAAGAAAACACAAAGATGTTGTGCTTACATTTGAGATGTCGACTGTGTTCTTCCCACGTCCAAAGCTCAAACTGTCTGCTGAGGCCTCTCCAACAAGTTGGACATTTTCACCAGGGACATCCTCTTGCCTGACGATACTCCCGCTCTCGAACTGCAGAACTCTACGAAGATCTGGAGACGATGTCTCCCTGGACTTTGGCGCTCCTCGTATACCTCTTCTCATCCTCGACCGCTTTAGTTCTCTAGCTAAAGAATAGTAAAAGGACCCTCGTCTCTTTCTTCTTTGCCTGGGCCTCACACAAACAACCTCACTAACCTCGCACCCTACAAGCATGAAGGGAAAATTGAGGGCATTGCCATCGTCGCTCTCAACTATACCACAGAACAGAAAACAACCGGAAGACAATGAAAACTAAAGGAAGCACATGAAGCCTTACACGTTTGGCCAGGCATTCCTATCAATAGCCGCCAAAATTTGAATCTACAATGACAACACACATGCGAATTTGCTTCGTTTGTAGGCGCCTTCAGCTGTGAAGGACATCGGCCGTCAAATCCTTTTTAAATAGGTTGGCCCTGACCATAATAGGACTGTCAGTACACATGAGGGCACCGCCAATTCCATTAAAATTAAACCCTAACAGGGTGAAACTACTTTCTCAATGCACAACGTTCACTCTGACAAAGTACTTGTTCTTCCCTCTAATGCTGTGCAAAAGATCCTTATTAGTGTTGCTCTATTCATGAATTGCTCCCCATTGAATGAGCTCTGCTAATTATGGTTGCCTAGAATTTGAAGGTCTCTTAAACCTTGAATTTAAAATTTGGTTTTGATTTCATGCAATCTACCCCACAATCTATGAAATAAAGTACCAAGTGCCTTCAATGTTGTTGGATGAATATAAACGAAGTTCTTAGTGTATCGTGTATGCATTTAGTTGCATAGACAATAATCAGTATTATGATATGGGTATTTTAATTGACTAAATCAAAACCTCAAAATTAAGGAGGCGTCCAAGGTGAAAATGTAGTTTAAAAATTAGCTATGTCATCAAATTATGGTAATAAAAAATTTATCTATATTGGCAATGTTTTTTGTTTAGGAGGTTAGTACCTCATGTTATTAGAGACTAAATTTTCTGTATTGCACATCATCACTAATATTTCGCTGTGCCTTACTTCATGACATCTTCCCAAAAGTAAATTTTGTAGCATCCTAGCATAATTATTAATTTCAAGATATGCCAATCATTAATTTAAGGAATAGAATTTGATGGGTGCAATTATGCATATTCATGTCATCCGGTTTTGTGCAAGTTCTTTTTTAAGGAGCGGTTTTAATTACAAAACTAATTTCTATTGAGTGGATTCCAGGATATATTGTCACCAAAATTTCTTTGTGATTCATTTTCGCCTCTTCATATCAAGCTATATGTGCTAGTGCTTTTGTAAGGAGCATTTCAATTTTTAAATTAATTAATTTGATTGGATTCCTAAATGTACTGTTCCCAATATTTATTTGGGAGGCATACTTCTCTGCATCACTATGTTGTTAGAGTGTTCCTTGTGCTTAGCAGTCATGTAAGAATTTGAAATGACCTTTGAACTCATTAATTTTCTTCAATCTCAACTGCCATATCGTTTCAAATTATATCAAAGATGTCCCAAATAGGTGTTAAGATTTTGCTAATTGGTTTTAACATATGATTGCTATAGGACAAACCAAAGATGCACCACTATCATTGAGAACCCATACCTTTTTGTTGTAGAGATCATCTTCTTGGTTGCTTGGACTTCTCCTTGTTCCTTGACATTCTCCCTTTGCTGCAAAGATGGCTTCCATTAGAGTAGACGGTTATGATATACCTGTAGTGTTCCCAATTGTTCATGGTGGTCACGCTAGAGTTCCTAGTCACCTTCTGCACGTCCGTTTTAGGTTTGTAGAAATGTCCATCTACGTTGAGGAGGAGAAAATGTCCAAAACTGGCGAAGTGATTCAATCTGTTCCGGTTGTGAGGTCTGACGATGATGGGACGCATTGTTGGTATCTTGGTCCAGGAAATTACAGGGCATACGGACTTCCACTCTCCATGCTAGGTGCGTCAACAGAAATCCAAAGTCGACAGTTAGATAATTCTACCGTGAATATGCCAGTCACTACTCACACTATGTCACCCAGTCCGTCGACAGATGTTCCAACTGTGCTACATATGCCTTCCAAGCTTCTTGTTGTGAAAGAGGAGAAGTTAGATCCAATCATAGAGTTGTCAAGTGAATCTGAAGGTGAATCCCCCAATATTAGTACTCAAAGAGAGGAGGATTCATTCCGCATGGCATCTGTCCAACCCACTATGCTAAAATCCTCATGTAGAATCTTGTCAAGAAGTCTCTCCAATTCCTCATTCTCACTCCCCTCAACGCCCCATCCTGTTGAAACTAGGGAAAGCATTATGGAGTGTCTGAAGGGACTTGGTAGTATGCAGCGCTCTCGGAACGAGTTGTCCGCTATGGATTTGAGCACAGTGAAGCACCAAAGAGTTCCATTCCTTCCAACAGTTTACAATGGAGATGTCATCTTCGAATTGCCTCCTTGTGGGGCATCTTCATCTTCGTCGGGAGCCAAGAACTTGGAGGGAATGGACAAGCGCTACGATGGACATCCATGGTGCAAGCTTGTGACTACCAATATCCAGAACTCCGACAACCTAACATTTCGTAAGTCCTATTGTGCTGGCCATCTTGCTTGTGAGAATGCCAATTGTGAGTACATGAAGAGAGCTTCGAAGAAAAACGAAACTGAGTGGAGTGGCTACACTGTGTTTCCTTTCGCCCCCGGTGAAGCCCCCCCCAAAGGACTCCACTCTAGTGTGCAAGGTTTGCAAGTTGGCTCCCCAGTGTCTAGGCGCATGCAAGGCTAGGATATATTTTGTGTATTCTAAAAACCCTGAAATGACGAGGGCGGCTATTCACTTCGGAGAGCATGGCCACCCGGTTGCTACAGGCATGTACAGGGACTCTACCACCCTAATACACGGACTCATTGCAGAACAAGTGGCAAAAACACCCACGGCCACTAACTCTGCAATCACTCTCTCAGCTAGTAAAGACTTCCTCGGAAGCTATCTATTCCACAATGGAGATGGAGAGAAGCAGATGCTAAAAGCTGACGAAATGGAAGAGGTCATGGACCGCTTCCAATACTTGAGTAGTCCAAGTATTCGAAATGTCATCTCTTCTTTCCGCTCAAACAACCGAGGAGGGGTAATTGACAACATCATGACCATGAAGAAGGAGTCCAAGTTTGAGTTCATACATGACAGCGTCTTCCCAGGTCAAGGCAAAGAGAAGGTTTACATTTTCAAGATGCTCACCGAGGGACCAGGAAGTGGAGTCGACCTTGTGAAGCGGATGCAACCGGATGGAGACCTGTAGAATGCATGGTTAATGTTTGACCACGTGAAGCGAGTAAAGGAGTGGACCACAATGGCTTGCCACGTGTATGATACCAACTACAAAAAGGTGATGACGATTGCACTATGCGATATGCAATCCGAAGATACCGAAGTGCAAGTACAGTTTTGGCGGAGCTTAAACGCGGTTATGCAACGCCACGGAGTACCAAACCCCAACTTCAAGGGATTCATGGCAGATAGTGCCATGGCCAATTGGAATGCAGTGCGGATAGTGTATGGCACTGGTTTTGCAAATGTTGAAATGGAGAATCGTGAGCGGACATGCTTATTGCATTGGAGTACCTCTCTTCACAAGCACACACAAAAGTACATCAAAGAAGTATTTCAACAACAACATTTAACTCTGTGCAAGCAATACAAAGATTCAAAGAATATGGATCAAGCAGAGGTCCGTTATCTCGCAATACGGTCTTAGTGGTTGTCATCTGGTGCGGCCAACGAAGAAGGCTTACATCACCTGGACCATTGGCTTGCTTTCTAGCATTTCAGATACCGTCAATGGGGAGGCTTCATGGACTTGGTGAGTCAATTTTGTCCGCAAATGTGTTTAGGTGCTTAGGAATCTCTGGCTCACTTTGCATGATGATGTTATTTGTACTTCTTAAAGAACTTTTTCTTAACTTCTTTTTGTTAATTAAGTTGAACATTTTATTTCTATTTATCAAGAAGTTGGGACGCTTCACACAATAGGAAAACATGCCTTCGATTTGAGACATGAATAGTCCATTGGATGAGGCCTTACCTGTTTTCTAAATGGAAGAGTCTGAATTAAATTTTAATAGGGGCAACAGTTATAGTTCTCTCAAATTTTTTTGATAAAATATGAGAAATTTTCTCTCTTAGGAAACAAAACTTAGGGGTTCCCTCCCCACCTCCAGTACGTGCCTCGGATCCGAGGCATGTGTCGGAGGTGGGGAGGGGACCCCCTTCATTCTTTAAACTTGTGTCCCTAAATCTGACTTGATAGTTGCATTTCATAATTGTTTTCAGTTATTTTAGGTTTGGATTTTTAAGTAGGCTAGATGTGTTGTGTTCGGCGGTAGCAGTAGATTTCTACTATCAGAAGGCAGTACTTGTCTTTCGTCGTATAGAACTATAAAAGTAATGAAAATTATTTATGAAGATGCTACTCGTTACAACGGTGGTGAATATTTGTTATTAACTCTGTTATCCCTTTGATTACAAAATTCAGAAATTGAATTTGGAGGAGATGTTGGATTTGCCATCATGCAATCTATCCGAAACGGTGCATAACAAGTGGCTACAAATGTCCGGGAAGCGAGGCAACAGCTTGTTCGATGCCACATGTGACGACAGTATCCGTGCTTGGATGCAAATGACAAACTACCGTGCATACTTGAAAGGTTCTGCAGCGGGATCAGGACCATCAAAAGGGGAGTTGAGGTTGAGAGCTGCAAGAAGAAGCGGAGACCCCCAAAAAATTGCACAGGCACTGAACACATTGCCTGGAGCAGAGGACATGGGAACTAGAGTGCCACACTTGGAAGGAGAAGAAATCTTTGGGAGCACTAAGAGAAAGTTGGATGTGCCCATCGGTGATGAAGGAGACTCACACAGACCAGACAAGATCAATTTTTCCCAACCCCGTGTCAAAACACGATCCACCACGAATGCTTCTCAATCATCTCTAGACAAAGGTAAGCAAATTCAAGCAAAGACTTCTGGGCATGTGAATGTAGCATTTGAAAGCGACTGCGATGCATCCAACTGGCACATTGCTAGAATCAGCCACAAATCCAACGCAAGATGTCAAGCTCAGCAGTCCAGGTCTAACATCAAGTGCATTAGCAAGATTGCAAAAGGAAAGAAGGGAACTCCAGCTCCTACTTACCGCGGCAGGAAAGAAGAATATGGTAGTAAGCGAGAGGTGGTGGCTGATTTTTGGTTCTGTTGGGATGATATTGAGCGATGCGTGAAGGGAACAAAGCGCAAATGGGTTTTAGATTGGCCAGAGGTGCCAGAGTTTTGGCCTGTTCTCTCTGGAACAAACTTAACCCGCGAAGAGACCTTGTTGCTGCAACATGCCGGATTTCACCTCCAAGAACAACCAATTCTATCACCACATCGGCTATTCTACATGTCTAAGCTATTCAAGCCGGTTTTGTATGACAACCCTCCGCCACTAAACTCAGATGTGTATCCAACAGTGAGGAACAACAGAGTAATTCGAAGGATTGCAAATGCGCCTACTCCCGAGCAACGGAACAAGTGGGAAAGCGCAGGCAATGTTAAAGGACAAATTTTGGGAGTAACACTGCTCCCTTTTCCAGGCCTTGGTGCAATTGTGGAGTTAGAGACAGGGTCAAACTCTAACAAAAATACATACAGAGTTACAATGGGCCAATTTCCCACATGCACATGCCCAGACTTTGTGAATATGGCAGTTTCTGCAATTGGAGGTCGGCAACAGTACGTGAATTGCAAACACTTGTACTATTTGTATAGGTACTTTTGCAAGATGGATGTCAATGAAGACAAATTTATTCATGCACCAAGCTGTAGCTTCAATGAATTGAAGTTGTTGCTACTTCAGGTTGCCATGATCACACTTCCAGAATAGGCATAGACACGTTTCTGTATGCACTTCAGTTGTAATGAACTCTTCTTTATATATTACAGTTACAAAATTCTCATGCCAAATTTTCCCATCAAAAGTTCCATCTATATTTCCACTGACGTATCAATTTTGGCCAATGCCTTCCCTAAACCCTCTAAAGTTTTTGCTGCTATTTTTAATTGCCCTAAACTTTGCAATACAAAATGTTTTAAATTCCTACTCGTACAGCAACACTAAGTATCATGAGTGCTGAAAACGGTAAAGAGTTCCCACAGCAATGTTCACAAGACAATATTGCCCAGTTTTCTACAAAAACTGATTCAAAATTTGCATAAACATCTATACATCCACGGTCATGGGGTACACGGACATAGGTCCCAAATTCACCCTAAACAGCCAAAATAAATCAATTTTTTGAATTTTTTTGGCCAAAAAAAAAAATGAAAAAAAAATTGGGAAATTTTTGGCTCCATGCTCTTCGCTCACAAGCTCCCCGCTCCAAGCTCGCACGCTAGCGTCGTTGGTGAGAGGATACTCCCTCCTTTTTCCTACAGCGGTGTTGTCTTGGATGTGTTGTTAGTAGATTTAGAGCATAGAGAGGATATTGCACAAGTGGTGAGTCCCCACCCCTTTCTAGATCAAGGGCGGACCCTCTGAGGGTAAAACAGAGGCAACAAAAACCAGTGACGGAAGGGAGACGGAACTAAGTTCCGGGTGTGTCCGGATCCGGAACGGAATCCGGAATGTACTACGTTTCCGGAACAAGATAGGGTAAGTAAAAGAAAGAGGATTAAGTGAGTAGTCACAATCCGGATACTTCTAACTCAATCGATATCCTACTAGAAGTTCCCTGGAACGATAATTCGTGTCATCTTGCAACCATTTGTCGTTGTAAGGATACTTACGGCTAATTGCGCGTATGACATGGCAATCAAGAGGACCCCACACAACGCTCACAACCAACTCAATGAAGAGGTGGAAGGCTGAGAGTATGCAGGGCGGGGACGGCTTTATATAGTGGGAGGTGGGGGACGCCAGGGCGCGGACGCCATCGAGTGGGGGCGCGGACACCACGTGCTAGGGTGCGGACGTCATCGATGTAGGGGCGTGGACGCCATCGAGGGGGACGCGGACGTGAAGTCAGGGTGTGGACGCCATCGATGTGGGGCGCGGACGCCACGTGCCAGGGCGCGGACGTCATTGCAGTTGGGGCGCGGATGTGTGGGAACAAGGCGGGAACATGAAATGATGGGGTGGGGATGTGGGAGCACGGGAATCCAGTCTTTAGGTTTTGAAGGGAAATAAGGGGACTAGAGCTCCTTACTCCCTATTTTTTTTCGTTTTTTTGTCAGAAAAGTAGACCGTAAGTAGTTAGGAACCGGATACCGGAATAGAGTTACTTTAGAATAGATAATAGTGTTAACAAAAGTAACCAGAAACCGGAAACCGAAAACCCGGAAACGACATAGTTAGGTCAAGAGTAGGTCAGAGTGAATTTTATTAGAAACCGGAAACCGGAAGAAAATAAAAGATCGGAGACCGGAAATGGATGGTAGGCAATCCGGGTGTAATGGATGCCTACCTAGTTCTAGACCACACTTGAGAGCGGGTCTATTTTGTGGAAAACGGTCACCTGTAATGGTCCTCGGGGAATGAAGCCCTAGAAATAGGAGGGGCAGGTGGCTGAGACCTCCTTTTGCTGGGAAACTACCTTAAAAAGAGATTGGTGAAGAGCATTCGCGGTGTACTTATATGTCAGCCAAAAGAGAAGTGTTACGGGCTCAGTTTACAGACTGGATTAAGGACAGATGGGTCTCAAGAGGAGAGTTCGTTTAGAAGTTCACGCATGAGTGTAGAATTAGAAGTGTACTGGTGAGGCAACTCTTGAGGAGGATCCTTGAGCGGAATAAGAAGATTAGAGTGCTAGTGATTGTGAGACTCCAAAGAGTGATTCCGGTCACTAAGAGGTTTAGAGGAAACAGTCCACGATGGTGAGAGAAGAGGTAGCTGTATCCTTATGCATGGTGAAGCCGGTGGTACCAGCTGATCCAAGAGAGAAAGCGGAGCTAGAAGAAGACCTCCGGTAGATGGGGTGCGAGGGGTTTCTAGCCCGGCCATGGAATTTGAAAGACGAGAAGATTGTGAAGGAGGTAATCGGCGCACCATTGAGGAAGTGGAAGGGGACGTCGAGGAGCCGGCCCAAGGATTGGACTCCAACATTGTGGAGGGAGACATACGATTTCAAGAAGACGGACAAGGGACCGGCTTCCCGGACAAACCGCTTCTTTGTAGGTAAGTTCCAGAATCCCCCAACGAAGAAGGATGGTTTTCTTGTGGCAGAATGCATAAATGGTAGGGAGAAACGATTAATGAAGTATCTAGCAGCCATCCTTAGTCCAAAGCGGCCAAACAAGATTACGGTCACCTTGGCGAACACTATTTTTGGTGCACTGTTGGGTGATCGGAAAGTAGATTGGGGCGTAGTGATGAGAGATCAGATAAAGAAGTTGGTAGGAGGCATAGGGAAGTCTAAATCTTCCCCTATAACCCCTTTTCTCTACCACTTGTACCAAGCACATGGCTGGCTTACGAATAGAGAGTTAGATTCATATGATACAGCCAAAGTCATGTCAGAATTTGAAATAGAAGACCCGGATGAGGAAGCCGGGCAGGAAGAGGAAGATTCAAAGCAGGGTTGTCGTGGACGTGCGTCCGCGGCGAAATTGCGTCCAAAATCGGACGTCCGGACCCTACAGACGCAGACAGACGGTCCTCGGTCGCCGTCCTGCGGGCGGGCTGGTCAGATTGGCGGACGGGCGGGCGGACAGACGGCCGTTTTTCTTGGCGGACGGGCAGATGGGCCAGCGGACGGGCGGACGGATGGGCGGACGGGCGAGCGGACGAAGTGGCGGACGGAGTGGCGGACGGGCGGACGGGCGAACGGTTCAAGGGCCAAGGGGTTTAGGGAGTCTGGGAGTGACCGACTGAGAGAATGAGGGTTTGTAACTTTGCATTTTGCAATTTTGCATGATTTTCAGTTTGTTTTAGGGTTCTTCTTACATATTTGTGAGTTTTGGCGCTTCAGAAATTTTTACGTGCTACACACTTGAAATTGAGAACAAAAAATAACACAATGAAGATTTCTTCAATATCACTTGGGACAAAATCCCCCCAAAATGATAGTTTCATTAATTTTTTCAAGATAATTTGGCAACCTTGTACTACTATGAAATGCTCCGAGAACTAATAAATCTTAGCTATTCATCTCTCTAAATCGTAAGCATTTGAGCACCAAGTTCTGTAAATGTTCTTCATTCAAATCCTTTCTAAATTTGAATGCCTAGGGGTGGTAATCACTATCTCCTTTCACCTCTGCCCCGCTACTGTACTCTCTTGATTGGAATCCATCATCTTCATCACTCATGGTGTTCTCTTCATCGTCTGATGAAAGTGTTTGAGTTTCCCCTCTTTTCTCTTGTACTGTTGAAGATACACGAGCTTTCTTAGGCTTGCCCATCATTTGCTCGTTCTTTGCTTTCATCAAGGTTTTTCCTACACGTTCACGGAGGCGATCAACCGCTTTTCCTTTTCTCAACGGAAGTTCTGGAATAGACAAACGCTTATCAAGGGGGGGTTTTCCTACATTCACTTTCTTCGTTGGAGAAATAGCAAACGGCTCCATTACTCGTTTGTTCTTTGCTTTAGAGGGTTCTTCCATCATCATTGTCATCCCTGCCTTTCTCCCTTCTTCAGTGAATGCCTCTATAGCATTTGAAGATTCCAGTGTCGGGTCCGCTAGCCTTGTTGAAGATGTTGGTAGGCGGTTTCCTTGCTTCTTTAACATTGAGGCCAACGTCTCATCTTCCTCGTCATCGGTGAATGAAGAAATCTGCAATCTTTGATTTTCGGTACGTTCTATTTCTTTCGAAATGATGGAAGCTCGTGTCGGACGTTGAGAACTTCCTGAACCCACCAAAGTAGTGCTTACACTATTAAATAGTGAGCATGCACCTATTGGAGGAATGCTACGCGGTGGACGTACAAAACTTGTCATGTTTTCCTTTGTGCCTTGGCCACTGTTCGAACTTCTACATTCTATCAAACGCGAACATACATTGTCTTGTGTCCCACTCGCTTCATGGTTTAGGCTACTTGGTTCCCCGTTGCTTTTGCTTGCCAATCCTCCTAGAGACTCCACGCTTATCTTGTCCACATTCATTTGCTCGCGGTCCTCAACGTTGTCATTCTTTTCTAGTTGGGCCACCACTATGGATGGAGACCTACCGCTTCCAATCACTTCATCTATTTCGGAAGTTCTAGCATTGGATGCTATGGTTCCATTAGAAGTCAGGACTTGGACATTTGCGTCCTCTTCGTTTAGATTGAGGACCTTGTCACTACTTAGAAATCGATTTCCATCTACAAACCTTGCTATGGAAGGTACGCCTTCATCGTTTCCACAATCATTATCGTCCATTGAAAAGTCGTACTCGTCTCGGTCATTGTTGCCCATGTCATCATCATCCATATTTACTCTTCCAAAATGTTCACCTCCAAAATTGTATGTGTTGCCATCCAAATCTTCTTCTTCATTGAATATTGGGTCGTCCCAATTTGCTTCTTGTCCATGTGCTTCATTCCCGTCCATACGAACACCTTCTTCTTCATCTTCGCTGCTCTCGTCATCTTCGTTTGGTCCCTCCGATTCTTCTGAATCTACATTTTCAAGGTACCACTTCTTCTCATCCCTCTCCTTGGATGCGGCCAACACTCTTGAATTAGTGTACACATACACCAAATCCGCAACTCTCTTTGTTCTCAACTTATTCCGAGATTTGTTGTGAACAAAAGAATAGCTACTCCAATTCCGTTCACATGAAGATGAAGATACCGGTTGGCCCAATATTCTCCTTGCAATTGGAGCAATGAGCTTCCCACATGCGCCTTCAAAATCCCACCAAGCGTGTGCCGATAATTTTTGTTCACTTGGATCCAACATGTTGTGGAAGGGAGGCTCCCTATGTCGAAACGCCATGAATTCCTTGACGACGTCCGCGTAGTCCGTAGGTTTACATATTCGCATGAGAACACGCTTGCATGCCTCGGTGGCCTTTGAATCGTCGGCTAGTTCTTTATCGTGCAAAAGATAGGGATTCAAAAGAGCTCCTGCATATTGGAGATCGGTCTCTACCATTTCCCATCTAGCGTTGAACGCCTCCTTCAATGGTTTGGCAAATTCAAGGCTCAATAGAAAAGGCGGATTTTCTAACCCCCCCACATGCGTTCGTATCTTCCTCATAATATGCAAAACTTTCCCTGAACATGGCGTCTTTGCATCTAAATCACGAAGGCCATACACAACAGCGCCCATCAATTGCACAAAATTCGTGCAACGCCTCCAGAAATGCTCATTGTTTATTATCTTCTTTGTACACCGAGACTTTGTACAGTTCTTCTTTTTCTTGTCATCCAACGTCCTCACATATTGTTCCCAACGTGGATCTGTCACACTCTGTTAAAGTGCTCCCTTCACTTTCAACAAGCGTTTAAGCGCAATGAAATTTGAAGCAAATCTTGTTTCGCTTGGCATCAATAAGCTGTGCTCTTTTTCGTATGAACGAAATATTGCAAGTGGCATGTGCCGCTTTCTAAAAAACGTAAGAACCATACGAGCTTTGGCCACGACATCCGCCACCCATGCTTCCATCCGCCACCCATGCTTCCTTCCCCCAATCTTTTAGCAACAAATTCAAGGCATGCACCACACAACCTTGAAAAGAAATGTGAGGATATTTGTCTTTTATGATTCTACATGCTCGAGGGTTTACAGGAGCATTGTCCGTTGTTATTTGCACCACATTATGCGGACCCACCTCCTGTATGAATTTGTCCAAAATAGAGGCCAAGTACTCTGCGTTTTTTACGAACCCACTTGTGTCCACCGATCCCAAAAATTGCTCCCCTGCAGAAGATACAAGCATACAATTCACCAATGGCCGATTTGTAACCGAACTCCATCCATCAATAGACAAGGTTGCTCCAAACTTTCTGATACTATCCTCGGTCCTCTTCTGCAACTTTAGCTTGACATCTTCTTTCGCTTCTTCTAGTAATTTGGTTCGTAGAGCGTCGTACGATGGTGGGTTGTATGGCTACCAAACTCAGCTGTTTTCTTCACTGCTTCTTTGAAGGCCTCACTTCGAGCTACCGCAAATGGTATGTTGGCTGAATAGAAGAAATTGGCCTACAACGCATTCAAATTGCGTCTATCAGCTTGTTCAAACCCATCTACTAGCCGACTTTGTCTTCGTGACCGATTGATGGAAGAGGGTGGAGTTGGACATTGTTCACTTGATGTTTCCACACTTTGATGTACCCTTGAAGACGCACGATGAATTTCAGACGGCGCTGCACATGAGTCCTCTTGTGTTGAACGTGAAAAATCCCTTCCATTTGAGGCATTGCTTGCAACCCTCCCTATGTTTTCACCATCTACATTGTCAAGGGCCGATCTTCGTGGACATAATCCATTACAACCGGCAAAAAGAGTTCGAATTGACGAAGTCAATTTTGGACATATGCTTACCTCCCTGTCACGAACACCGTCTTTGCCTTCATATCCAAGGTGGCTCAACATGCGACACTTCCGATTTGCAAACACCAAGTCACATGCCTTGCACTGCACTTTACCGCTTGATGGAACAACATACCAACCGGAAAAATCCTTACTCATTGTGGAAAGCTCCGTTCAAGTTCAAGTCCAAGTTCAAGTTCCAATCTTGTCTTTAGTTCCAAATGTTTAGGTTCAAATCACCATGTCACATGTATCAAATATAGTCTGTAAGCAAAGCCTTGGAAATCTTAGTGTTCAATTTCTCAGAAGTGCTTGTAAATGCCTTCTTCCTTGCTCTTATACTCCTAATTTGTTGAATGTTGTATGCCTTAGAAGTAACCGTTGCCAACGGTCAGAAAACCTGGCGGACGGGGTGGGCGGACAGGGCGGACGGATGGTCGGTCGGGTCGGTCAAGGCGGACGGCCGGTAGGACGGGGGGGGGGGGCGGGCGGACAGGGCGGGCAGGCGGGCGGGCGGACGAGTCGGACGGGAGGGCGGACGGGTCGGACGAGTCGGACGGGTGTCGCAGCACAAAGTAAGCAATTTCCCTATTATACTCACAAAAATCACTCTAGAGCATAACAAAATGACCCTAAAGATCGAACCCACGAGATCCTGTGAAGTAGCTAACTCTAACAAGGAGATAAACTCAATTAAACCCTTTAATTCCACTTTTCCGGTTCTACCTCTAACGACCGGAACAACCAAAACCAACCGGAAAGTTTCAACCGGACTGTATCCTACGTCCGATTTTACTAGTTCCCTGATTTCTGGGCTGACTTATCACTTCTGGACCCTACAACTTCCGGTCTTATGTATCCTCCTGGGCGGATCCGATCCGGTCCACCCTTCCGTACCCGGTTTAGTTTTACCTCTGTTTTACCATCAGAGGGTTCGCCGCTTGCTTTTGAAAGTGGTAGGCCCACCACTCCTTCCGTGACTTATAGTGGCTGAAGACCCACTTCCTTATCCACTGATCCCCTAACTAACACGGATCCGGTTTGATCTTTCACAGTAATCCGAATAGTAATCCGAATCACAGGTCACACAAAGACCCCTCGTACAATCCTCTCATACTACAACGACCTTGACACTGATCCGTTCCGTATGAAGTTCGGTGGCTACAAGTGCATCTGTCTGTTCCAACAGCCACGAAAGTTCTTCCGTTCACCCACAACGGTGGCAAGACCTCACAGGAGTCAGGATACTCGACCGGATTTCCCACCCAGGAGTTCTAGCGCAGCTAAGGAATCCCTCCCTATCCGCCTAGCCTGATCAACGGATCTCTAACCCGGAATGCTAAACTTCTGTAGCTGCTGAGGCACTGGAATCCACTCCTAACTCTTCATAACCTACTCACATATACCTAGAACCGGAAACATACATCAAGGGGAGAAACTCTACCAACACCTCCGTACTCACCTTCCTATTCTGACTTAGTGCACTCTTGCCAATACTCGGGAAAAATACACAAAAGTTAGTTTAAAGGAAAGTACACAAGGAAATGCCAAAAGAACTCTCTCCCCGTCTCCAGCTCAGAGACTATTTTATATACAAAAAGCAAAAAGCAAAAAGTGAATACATGATTTCCGCCTCTAAAGGCGCTGACAATCCGATCCTACCTTATCCTAACCGGATTCTATTCCGGTTCCTATCTATAAGTCCTATTTTTTTACAATCCTTCCTGTTCCGTCTCATACACTCGGGATCCAATGGTAGGGCTCTCATCAGGTCTCTCCAACTGCTCGAAGACCTCATTTAGATTCCGGTTCCGTTCTCCATCCGTAGGTAGAACCGGATGTTCTTCCTCAGCTTCCGGGGAGTCCAAATCTATCGGCTGATGTCCGGTCGAGGGTGTATCTTTCTTGGCCCTGCTTGATTGGGGCGTCTTGTCCTTTCCCGGCTCCTAAGCTACGTCTTCCGGAAACAAGTCCGGAAGAGAAATTTCTGAGAGCCGGACCAGAATTTCTGTCAACTTCTGGCTACTCTCCACGATCCAGTCCGCTGACTCCCGTGCCTTGGATAGAAGCTTCTCTATTTGCTCCTCAAAATCGGTGAGGATGTGCACCACCTTGGTTCCGGATATCTTCTTGTCCTTGTGCACCTCCTCTTCGAACAGGCGCGCCTTGGTGACTGCGGCTCCGGATTCTCTAAGCACGTCCTTCACTTCCGCGGCCAACTTCTTCATTTCCTCCGCCATCTCCTTTGTCGCGGTGGCGTTCTCAAGCAACGCGAAAAGTTCGGCCTTGAGGGTGTCCACCTCATCATGTTGCTACTTGCTTTCCTCCTTCATCTTCCGGAGCTCTTCCGGATTGATAACACTTTCAGCCACCTTCCACGGCAATTGACTGTCCGGTTCCGCTCCGATTAATTCCGCGATCTCCCCGAGCGCTCGCTTCTTAACTTCCCAATCCGCCCGGATTCCGTAGAGGATCCCAACCAACTCGTCGAACGGATCTTTGGTCCCGGATCCGGATGCCACATCCGGTCCGGTTGGAGTCTCACTTCTGCGCGGCCTCTGATGTCCCGGAGGCGTTCCTCGATTCCGAGTCAGAGTGGTCTTCTGCCTCTTGTTGGGAACATAAAGTTCCTCCTCTTCCTCTTCCTCTTCTTCTTCTTCTTCTTCCTCCTCCTCGGTTTCGTTTCCGGAATCCGCTTCTTGGTCGGACTCGGATTCGCCGTACTTCATGGTCCGCTTTTGGGCCTTCCATACCTTCAGCTCCACTTCCGTCAGCAGTTCCTGTTGCTGGTAGAGGTGGTACACATAAGGGCACAGGGGGGTAGCCCTACTTCTCCCCACTCTCGTAGTAAGCTGGGACACCAGATCAAAGAAGATCCGGCCCTAGTCTACTTTTCGGGTTCCGCTCAGCGCTCCGAAAATTGTGTTAGCCAAGGTGATAGTCACCCTGGTGGGCTTTTCCAGATGCAGAACCGGAACCAGGAACTGGAGCAGACGTAGCTCCCGGTCATCAAGGTAGTCTTCGACCGCGTAGCCGTCCTTCGGATTTACTACGCTTTCGAACTTGCCCTGGACGAAATCATCCTTCCGGTTGGCAAGGCCGAGTCCTCCTGGCCGGAATCCATATACGTCCCGCCACAAAGCCTCGGACCATTGGACCGGATTCCCTCTGAGGGTGTTATCGAACTGATTCGATACGCTACTCAGGAGTTCTCTAACCATCCTCTCATCTTTGAAACCCCAAGGTTTCAAAGCTAACCCCTGACAACCCATCAACGACAAATCCTCTCTGAGTTCTCCCTGTTCCGGTTCCTTGGTCGGCATGACCAGAACTACTTTTCTAAGCTTTACTTCACTCGGGGGCGGGGTATTAGAACCTCTCTTCCGGTTCAGCCGCGGCATGAGGGTAGCTCTACCCGGTTTTCACTCTCTACAGTCCTAAAAAGGGAGCGCGCGACACTCAGATGTTCCACTCCGCCTATAAACTACCCTACCGGCGTGCTCACACTCTTAGCTTCTCACGTATCCGCTCGCACTCAAGGTCTCACCCACTCATGTCCGGAGGAGATCTCTCCGTCTCACACCCTTCTCTCACTTCCGTACCCTCTTGTACTTCCTCTCCCTGGCCGTGGTCAACGATAGAAACGTCAGGCGCTAAATCAGGACACAACAACACGTGGAAATCCAGAGACCTGATAATGGGCAAGGCCAGGCTTTATATAGTCCTGACGCCCTGGACTGTCTTTATGACCGGTCGGATATCCGGTCCGGTTCTTGACATCTAGTTATTTCCTAATCCGGTTAACAAGATTCCGGTTTGGAAATACTATCCGGTTGAACATCTAATCCGTTCTGCTTTGACCTAAAACCGGATTAGTTCCGTAAGGTAATTTTGGTGACTATTTTTGGATTTATTTTTCTTTCTAGATGAATCCGGATACCTATTTCTAATTTCCGGTTCGCTCAAAAGGGTAAACAAATAAAAATAAAAAATATGAGTTGTCACAACGGGCGGGCGGGTCGGACGGGTCGGACGGGTCAGACGGGCGGACGAGTTTGACGAGCGGTCGTGCGGACAGGGCGGTTTTAGCCTTTTAGGGTGGTCAATTTTACTTAGTTATTTCTTTACTTCGAACTTTTGGGCTCTTGGTTCAGTTGGTTGCATTCCATCCTAGGGATAACTAGATTACGAAAGTAGTAGAAAACAAGTGTTAAGTACTACAACAAAATTCTCAATCAACGACACAATTCACTAAAAATTGGGCATAACATGCACATTTCAAATTTTCAATAAAACTTAGTCCAAGAAAATGAATTTTATGATAAAAACATTATATATATATATATATATATATATATATATATATATATATATATATATATATATTCAAATAAATAAATAATTACTTGCAACATGTTTTTCTTCACTACATGTATATGCAATACAAAAAAGTCATGATGGACATGGTGGGCCATGTACAATACTACTAGTCATAAAAAAAATGAAGCCCACACTACATAATTATATCTTGAGTGCCATTAAAATACAACTACATAGGAAATTAAACATTTCACAATTACTTCAACACACTATTATCTTCTTCGGCATCATGAGATGTCCCCTCCCTCGCCATGAGTCTTCTACTTGTTCGACGAGGCACCGGTTGCAGACTATTTCCATGGCTGCTCCCTCCGCGGTTAGCTTGTACCTGCATGTCAACCCTCTCAAATTGTCGTTTGGTTTCCGGAGAGTGGTTATCTTCCTCTTCAATCTTCCGTTTATTCTTCTTCTTCGGAGACAGCTCCACTTCGTGGGCCCTCAAAGCCCTCACAGCACAATCTATATCATCCATCAGTTGTTTTATCATTTCATCCTCGCTTTTCATCATCCAAGTTTGTTCGCCTCCCTCTCCTAGATACTTCCTCCACTTGGTTATAATGTCCTTCATGTTCATGTCAAATGCCCTTACAACGTCTTCCATCTTATGCTCTGTAGATGATTTACCATTTAGGTCCACCACAGAACGAACTCTTGCTGCTTCTTCCAACTTCGACAAAATGAGGGCCCGCCCTATCAAATCCGTATTGTAGCCCGCAAATTGCTTTATGACTTTTGGATCACGCTCAACCTCTACCAAGAGGTCATTTGGACCCTCTCTCTTCCATTCCTTCTCGGGAATTCGAAAGAACTTTTGGTGCTGTGTGCTCCAATGTCCGCCCATGCTGCGATAGAACAACTCTCGAGCCTCGCTGTTCTTAATCTCGAAGGCACGCAACTCAACCTCCACGTCAAACGTCATCCAAAAGAATTTATCTTTGGTGGGAAATGGGCCATCGCATAGCTCATATATTTGTGATCGAGCATCCCACTTCATTGGTTTCCCCCAATGCAAATAGTTCTGAAATTTGTATGGCTCTTGGTCAAGTGGAAGGTTCCATCGATTGTATTCGTGCCCCGTAGCCATACGGTACAAAATCCCTAGCATTTCATACAGCCTTGGACTCAAAGGAATACGGCATTCAGAACAACGGCGTTGAAATTCTGCCGATCTTTGAATGCAAAACACATGGAATGTATGGCGACACTATCCCAATGCTATAGCTCCTTCGGGCCCAAAACAACCTTGGCAAAGAGAACAATGACCCTCCAAGATGGGAGTATTTGGAAAACTTCCTGGCACAAGCTCCTTCTCATGTTGCTGGAAGTGAGCTGACAACGTGCCATAAGGGACCCATCCTTCCTCCGCTTCCAAAGTCCAATCAATGTTCTCTGTATCATAGGTCTTTCCGTGGTTTAGCCGCTCATACATCCTATCCATGTTCCTCCAAACCGTAAGTTTTAAATCAGGGTCCTTTCTTTCCTCCTCCAACTTCTCCACAAAATACTCATAAGAACTCTTGACATTCTCGTATGCTGTGTCTGATTGCAATGCATACCTCAAGAGCCCGTTCATGAGTCCGGATGATACTAAGGAATGATCTTGTAGTTGTCGCGCCCACATCATCCACCGTAAATCCGCATTTTCCTTTGGAAGGATTTCACTTAGTACCCCTACTTCCATCATTCGTTTCATTGTTGATTCGGCCTCATTCTTTCCTCGAACTGCCAAGTCCAATTGATGCCTTAATTCTTCAACTTCCGGATTTTGTGATTGCATGGAAGCATCTTCAAATGAGGGGAGAACTATGGATTTTGGACTCGGAATGCGCTGTCGGAGTTCTACGGTCCCATCCTCAGCTTTGCCCTCGTCAAGAGGAAGAGATAGTTGATCGCTCTCTTGGTTCACTTGCCTCTAATAGTTGGTTCACTTGCCTCTAATAGCCCTATTCCGCTAGGCGATTGTTGACCTGCCTTCTCGTTCTGTAATGTCCACAATGTTTTGCGATGCTCTTCTAACATCTCTTTGCATGTCTTCAATTCCAACACCAACTTCTCATTCATAGCCTTGAGATTCTCATTCATGGCCTTCAAATTGTCATTCGTTCGCTTTAAAGTCTTGTTATTTTTCTTGACACTCTCATAGGCATTACCCAAGGGCTTCAAGTTTGGGGTCGGCCTCCAATACAACGTGTTGTATTTGCTCTCCAATATCTCATACTTTGCCTTGAGGTCATCATGATCTTCTTTGGAGTAACGCACCTCCTTCAACTCCAAATTCTGCTGTTCCAAAATTTTTTTTTGCTTAAGGTCTTCCAACTTCTCGTCTTGTAGTTTGTCCGCAAACTCGACAAACTTTCTGAAAGCCAAAGCACCATGAAGAACGGATGGTGTCATTTTCGTAAATGTATCAGTTATTTGCGCAAGAGCAGGTGTCAATACAGCCACAACTCTAGCTGTACATGATAGAGAATACGCCGTTCTAAATATCTCGCCAAATCCTGCTGTTGAATTGCCTGAAGTGGAGCTGCGTCCTTCATTTGTAGTGCCACCTTCATTAGGATTTCCTCCTACATGCTCAGGGTCACCTTCGTTTATAGTGCTCCCTTCATTTCCGCCATTTGTTGCTTCTCTCTGAATTTCAAATTGATTCCATCGGAGGGAACACTGCAACAAGTTTTCCATCTCTTCTAGTGGAGGCATCTTTTGTAGAGTCTTGAGATCCTCTGGGCCCAACAAAGCTAGCAACGGATGATCTTGGATAATCGGGGTCTCTTTGTCGTTGTTTACAGCAGCCTCGTCTTGAGAGTCCATCCTTACATCTGTCGGTTGAGTTGGATGCTCTTCATTTTGGTTTAGTGAAGTCCGAATTGCATTTTCAAGTCTGGACAGTAGGCTTGGTTTTTTCCTTGATTTAGGAGACGGAGGGACATAAAACATGATGTCTTGTGTTGTGTCTACTAAAAACCGGTCAATACAAGCGTGAGCCTCCTTCACGTCTTGAATGTCTTCTCTATCTTCAATGTCTTTTATAGGATCCTCTTCTTAGTGCTTCTGTGACATCGATGTAGATCCATGTTCTGTTGGCCGAGGGAGCTTCATTGCAACGTTGCTTTCTGGCACCCCTTCTAACACGTTTTGTGTAGGATTCAAATCCGTCGGTGGAGTCAAAAACACCTCTCCCTCCACATCGTCCACAAGACAAGTGCTTCCTTTTGTGGGGTCCCCCATACTAACCGGTTCTACCGCCATTTTCTTTCCATTCAGTACTTCCATACGACGCACTTGGATTTCAAGAGGGATCTGAATTGATTCCACAGCATCCTCTAATGCTTTCTTTTTTTCACTTGCTTCAGGAAGTTGCGCCTTCGGAACAAACATATTAGGGATATGTTTCTGACGTCTGCCAATCGCAAGTGGCAATGTCGCTATCGTAGGATATGTACTCCAATCCACTTGACGGCCCAGTATGAGTTCAGCGTAAACCATGCCTGCCAAGCTGTAGTTAATTTTGCCCTTGCTCATAGCCTTCTCTGGAAATAAGGCCTTCCACACCTCCATCGAACGGTGCACAAAATGATCATTGAGGCAATTCAATGGTTTAAAACAATATTCACGGGTGTGAAGAGGGTGACACTCTCGAGGCCACAACTTCCCAATGTAATACATTTTCACGTATTTGTGGCACAATTTAGAGGTCCAATACTCCACATCCTCTTTTTCCCAACCCGTCTCAGCCTTGATGCTGACGTCATCTAAAATGTCAAACCGTAGCTCATGACCAACGCCCTTTGGCTTTGACTTCTTCTTGCCTTCAGTTGCAGCACTACTTGCCCCCGCCATGACTGCTTGATTGTCGAGTACTCACTTGCAATTTTAGAATGGAAATTTCCAATATATAATCCCCGTTCTCTCAAAATATATAATGTGCTTCATTGTCTCCAAATGTATGTAAGTAACCAAGGACCAAAATCCAATGTAGTATGATCAAAATATGACCCCCACTCTTCACCACATAGGAGCAACTAGCGCGTGAAGCAATAGTAGCACATCCGACGTGGCAGTGATTCCCAAATAAAAGAGTGAAAGTGAGGAGATGTGTGTTGGCCGTCCGCCAATATACCCGTCCGCTCCCAGACCTAAAAGAGGCCCGGGACCGGACCTATCCCGGACCACGCGGACGTGGCCCGAGCCGGCGGACGGGCGGACGAAGCTGCCCCGTCCGCCGACGAAGCGGCCGGCTGGCCCGGTCCCGGTCCGCCCGGCGGACGGGCAGACAAAGCTACCCCGTCCGCCGACCAAGCGGACAACCCGACTGTGTCCGACCGCCCCGTCCGACCCATCCGCCTAGCCCGTCGCCTATTATTTCGAGGCGTTTCAATTTTTGACAATTTGGCATGAAGCCTAGGATTCTTCTCGTCCGCCTTTACTTACTGTCATTTTTGGGGGGTCAATTAAAGTTTCAGCATCCTATGCTTTTCTCATTAACCCAGAAAATAAGAAATAGACAAGTTATAATCAGATTTTAAATAATCATTTAGAGTTCTTTGAAGTTTACAGTGAGACCCTAAACCCTAAAACCCTAAAACCCTAAAACCCTCAACTCTTAGTCTCCTACATTTCAGATTACGCCATTGTTTTGAGCAAATTGTAAATTTGTAATATTCATTTGAAATTGTATGCATACAAATTTTAACTAGATACCGCGGATATTATTTTTTGATTTATTTTTTCATCATGTAGGATATTTCGAAGGGAAAGAAAAAAACAAAAACATGATCAATATTAGTGATGAAGTGAAACGTTATAATTCCCAATTGACCAAATTGAGATGGTGCTACAATCACAACAATTACTTCAAGGGGTTTGGTTTTGGTTCTAGTTTTGAACGTCATGGACAATTTCCATTGACTTCAAGGTGTTTTGTACATATGGACTTATAGAGAAGCCAAAAATGTATATAACTTATGCATGTCACACATTGCAACGCCATGTTCGTACTGTATTTTGTAATGCCCTTTTTTGATTAGGATTGTTTTAAAAGTAAGGGTATACAAAGAGTGTAAGACTTCACAACATTTCTAAAATTAGTAGAACTGTAAAATCTTTACTCATTGTGAAAAGCATTATAATCTTCTAATCCATAAAAGATATGTTTTTGTGTTTTTTGTTTTTGTTTTCATTTTTTTTTGTTATATATATATATATATATATATATATTTTTTTTTTTTTTTTTTTTTCTTGGAGAATTTGCAACGTGAAGCAATAAAAAAATTTTAGTTTCTATTTGTATAATGTATAAGTTCTTCTTTTATCTAAGCCTGGGTTTATACTGTGCCTAAGGCCGGATGAAAGTCCGGCCGGATTTGCCTTCGATCCATTCTTCAATCCGGCCCCAATTTTTTCCATCCGGCCCTACTTAATCTAAAGTCTAAACCCCTTGGGCCGGATTTTCAATTCATGTGCTCTTCAGTTTTATCAAGGCTCAATTAAAAAACGTCAATAAAAATATGCATGTTTATCTTTTATTTCTTTTTTAATTAAAAACAAAGATTTTTTTCTTTTGTTTCATTTTTCTTTTTGTTTCTATACATTTTATTTCTAAAATACAAAAAGAAGTTTATTTATTGATTACTTAAAAATAAAATAAAAATTTAATATTTTGGTTTTCCTCTTATATAGAATATGCATTTGTAATCAACACGTTTAATGCTAAAACATAGGTACTTTATTGTAGTCACATAGATGATTTTCCTTTAAAATTAAATTAAGTAAATCCATAAGGGAGTTGCTCTAAGAACACCCGTGCTCTAAGAGTGATCATGACGGAGAGGTACATTTTGCTTTAGTGAATGTACTAGCACATTTTAGGACATGGTCACTTTTAATGACCGTTGCCTTTCAACTTATTCGCCCTCCATAACTAATTACAGAATGATTTAAAAAATATGAAGGAAATCAAGTCACCAAAAAAATATGAGGATGAAGGGCCTAACGTGCATTTCAAAATCTACTCTACAATTTTTTAAATGAATCTTTAATGTGGTTTTTCTCCAAGAGTTAGTGTATTTGAGGCTCATTTCCAAAAGCCCTCAACACTATGAAAGTCAAGTTTGTGATGGAAACTCTTGTACAAAATCTTGAATAAGAAAATCATAATCAATCATTTAGAAAATTGGATTTTTGATGCTAAAGTTAGATTTAAAATAAACTTATATATATATATATATATAAACTACTAAGAATAGCAACTTGGTTAAGTATTATTAGACTTAGAATCTCTATTCTCATAGATAATTTTCTTTCTTATTTAGTATTTAGGACGCTTTAATTCATTTAATTAAGATTTGTTATGAGATTTCAATTTGTTTTCATCAATTTTCTTTGAGATTTCAACTTATGTCCTGTTATAAATTCTGAAAATTTCACTACATGCCATATTTATTTTATTTTTTAATTAATTTTTAACGAATCTGACTCGAGCATGATGAACTTCAATGTGTATAAGAACGGCCCGTTCGTCGACCGCTCGTCCGCCATCCACCTGTCCGCCTGTCCGCCCATCTGCCGTCCGCCGTTCGCTGTCCGTCCTCCCGTCCGCTGTCCGTCCGCTATCCGTCCGACAGTCCGCCGCCCGCTATCCGTCTGCGGGCTCCGTCTGATGCAGTCGTCCGCAGTCCGTCGAGGCCGTGCGATTGGACGCGCCGGGGCATATTGCCCGTCCGATCTGGCGGTCCGCCCGTCCGCCCGTCGGATTTGGGCAGTGATGTCAGCATCGGCGGACGGTATAAAGAGGGGCGCGGACGGCCCATTCCGCACAGTTGTTTCCCTTGCGAAGTGGGCACATCCAGCACCAATTGGTATCTGTGAGCCCCTTCCGACTTGGAGCGTGAACAACTGTGAATGAATTAACTTAATTTTTTGTAATCTCTTCATCACCTTCTCAATTATAGAAATTGTAAACTTCTCACTCAAACATTGCATTCGGTGCGGAAAAGAAGGATTGCCATGGCTCCAAAAGGATTTCCCAATCCGCTGAAGAAGAGTACAAAGGGAAAATCACAAGACATGGATTGGGACGCCTACTTCAATCACTTCTGTGTGGCTGAAGAGGGATGGCAATACGAGCCCAAAGCAGTATGGACTTGCACAACGTGCCGAGAGTATGTGAAAATGTCACACATTGCGAAACTCTGGCCAGCAGATAACATGGTTGTATTAGAGAGACAAGTGAGACGGTGGGAAGGTCCCATGAACACTTGCAAGAGTGAACATTTCAAGCAGAGATATGAGGAGATTTGGGCATCTTGCGGTCTAGGTGCTTCCAAACCAAATATCATGAACTATTCCACCATGGCAATGATTTGGGTGGAGATTGTACTCCAGAAAGATGTGGATTGGCGTACGGTGCCTGCAAAGGACAAGAAGACCAAATTGAGCTGTGACAAAGCGATGATAGACACCAATTGGGTTGGCCCAAGCGATTGCATGCCGGAGTGGTCTAATCGGGGTCAATTTGGATTTCCTCCGGAACCATTGCCAGATGCAGAGGACAATGATGATGATGACGAAGAAGACTTACCACCTCCACTTCCACAAAGGCACGTACGTCGAGAAGAGCGCGAAGACTTGGACTTCCAAAATCAATTGCGAGAGGCAACAAGAAATAGTATTTTGGATCAAGGTCGCCCGCGTCAACAACGGTCACCACCTCGTCATGATCGTGATGTGCGTTGCCCGCAATATGGAGGAGGAAGTTTGCATTTTAGCCCTAGCCCCCACGATGACTTCCAAAACATACGAGGAAGCCATGGAAGCACAAATTTCACGGACTACGATGGATCTCAATATGGTGGGTCGCAATTCTATCCGGGGACGGGAGGGCCGGACTCATATGGGCCTCGTGGAAGCTCATACTACACCAGCTCAAGCGAACGAGGAACAAGAGGGGCCGAGGCAAATGCATCACCTCCTCCACCTCCACCATTTGGGGGTCCATACTTCTTCGATTACGGACAAGGAGGAGGGTCTGGCGGATATGGGCGATGTGGTGGCTTCGGTCCCACACCCGAAGGTCGAAATGACGATAGTAGTTCGGATTCAGAATAGAGTATAATGTAGTTTAACTATTTAAGGGTAGAGTAGAAGATGTCTTTTGACTTATTCGGAGGTTATGGATTTACTATTATTGTTTAAATGTATTTTGGTGACCACTTTTGTGACCATTAGTGGTCAATGATGTCACTATTTAAAACTTTGAACATGCACATCTATTAAACATGTTTAGTTGTAGTATCAAAAATCTCTTCTTGGAAATGCTTGACAGTGTTTTTTCTTTTTTAGATTTAGTGCAAGGGTACCGAATGCAATGTTGACTTTCTGTATTCTTTACTTGCTCTTGGAAGTTGGAAATGAGATTGAAATGCAATTAGTTCTGGAAAATAAATTAGAATCCAAATTCATTTGGAAGAATTGTATAATAGTATTGTGGATTTTGATTAGCCCTAATGTAATTGAGCTTATACACATTAAGCCTTCCAATTTTTTGTGTCACGAAGTTCAATGGTTTGACTTGCAAGAAATATTTGAGCTCTTTTTTGCAATTTGAACACCCTCATAGGTAAACATTATAATTTTTAACTCCATAAGGGATATTGTTGTGCTTTCTTTTTTTCCATAAAATCTAGCATGTCTAGTTTGAATTTGTACGGTTAAAAACTCGAAATTCCAAGAAAATGATAAATGTAATGAAAATATTGACATTTCTTTAGAAGTAAAAATTTCAAGAAATTGAAGAAAGTTGAGAAGAAGCCTTGGGTCTATTTTTTTAATTATTAGGCACTGAAATGCCCAAATGCCCAATTCCTCCCAAACAAGAAGACCTACATGAAGCTTATTGAATGAAAAGGGGGAAAAATCACCCTAAAAATGAGACAGTAGAAATGAAGCGGACGATCTAAAAATCGCCCCCTCTGGACCGTCCGATCACACAGACTGTCCGTCCGCCCGATCGGACGGGCCAGAGGGGGTGGACGGCCACCCCGTCCGCCCGATCGGACGGGCTAGAGGGGGTGGACGGCCACCCCGTCCGCCCGATCGGACGGCCTCTGTTCGACCGTGCGGACCGGACGAGGCGTCCGCCAACCCTAAACCGTCTGCTCGGACGACCAGGAAGAGGCGGACGGCCTCTGTTCGACCGTGCGGACCGGACGAGGCGGCCGCCAACCCTAGACCGTCCGATCGGACGGCCAAGAAGAGGCGGACGGCCAGTCCGTCCGCCCGATCGGACGGCCTCCGTCCGCTGTAGGACTGGAATGAGGCCGTCCGCCTCATATAAGACAAGCGGACGGACCGTCTGCTCTCACTTTTGCCTTCCCCCTTGCATGCAAGAGAGAGCGGAGAGCTGGTGGTTTGACCTCCAATGGCTCCTTTCTTTGGGTGGGTAAGAGTCTAATATTTGGGGTAACTCTTGCCAATTTTTTTATAAAACTTTGACGTTCATCATTCTACCGGGTTATCAACATGCCGAGGGCGAAGAAGGCTTCCAAGGAGCCGAAGGGAAAAGAAGAAGCCCTTTCTATTCAGTGGACAAGGGAGAATCCCTCGGAGAGTTGCAAAGCATTCTTAATCGAATTGATTGTGAAGTTTTATGAGACAGAGACTACAGTGTCTCTTGACACTAAATATGTGCGATATGAAGAGGACTGCATCGAGAAATTCTTCGTGGATATGAGGCAGAGGATGTTGAATGCCTTGCACGTACCGCAGTGGATTGATGAAACGGAGAAGAAGAATTTCCCCAAATTTCTTGACAGCAAGGTGCATGATGCATTATGGAATGCTTCGGTCATTTTGGATAAATATTGGAGGAAGAAACGTGAAAATGATGAAGCCTTCGAGCATGTCATTATGAAAGCGGATTTATTCACCAAAAGGTGCCAATCATTTAAGAGGAGGCAGAATAGAGCAGGGTCAATTGGTTGGTGGACGAGCAAGCCTAGAATGGACAAAGCACAAAATACACGTCGCCTTCTAATAGCCCTTTCGGAAACGGCCACGATGATTCCCGTAAATAACAAAATCATGCGGTGTGGCTATGCTACAATTCGGAGAGTACGAATAGAAGGATGTGGGGAGATTCATTCATCATGGGAGTTTGCAGCAAAGATGTCTCTCCAAGAAGGTGAACGACCTGCTTTTGCAAAGATGGAACACAATACTGAGACTATGGCAGTAAGGATTCCGCATGCTGGAGTGATACGTTTTTTTGCAGTGCATTCCAAAAAGAATGAAGGATACTCATTCTGGTGGAACGGCGGTACATTGCGTGAAATGATGCGTCGGGATGACGACTATCTAGACAATATAGCCCTTCGAGTGCTGTATGAGCCGCGTATAACAGAAGAAGAAATCATTGCTGCTAAATGTGACAACTCATATTTTTGATTTTTATTTGTTTACCCTTTTGAGAGAACCGGAAATTAGAAATAGGAATCCGGATTCATCTAGAAAGAAAAATAAATCCAAAAATAGTCACCAAAATTACCTTACGGAACTAATCCAGTTTTAGGTCAAAGCAGAACGGATTAGATGTACAACCGGATAGTATTTCCAACCGGAATCTTGTTGACCGGATTAGGAGGTAACCGGATGTCAAGAACCGGACCGGATATCCGACCGGTCATAAAGACAGTCTAGGGCGTCAGGACTATATAAAGCCTAGCCCTGCCCATTTTCAGGTCTCTGGATTTCCACGTGTTGTTGTGTCCTGATTTAGCGCCTGACGTTTCTATCGTTGACCACGGCCAGGGAGAGGAAGTACAAGAGGGTACGGAAGTGAGAGAAGGGTGTGAGACGGAGAGATCTCCTCCGGACATGAGTGGGTGAGACCTTGAGTGCGAGCGGATATGTGAGAAGCTAAGAGTGTGAGCACGTCGGTAGGGTAGTTTACAGGCGGAGCGGAACATCTGAGTGTCGCGCGCTCCCTTTTTAGGACTGTAGAAAGTGAAAACCGGGTAGAGCTACCGTCATGCCGCGACTGAACCGGAAGAGAGGTTCTAACACCCCGCCCCCGAGTGAAGTAAAGCTTAGAAAAGTAGTTCCGGTCATGCCGACCAAGGAACCGGAACAAGGAGAACTCAGAGAGGATTTGTCGTTGATGGGTTGTCAGGGGTTAGCTTTGAAACCTTGGGGTTTCAAAGATGAGAGGATGGTTAGAGAACTCCTGAGTAGCGTATCGAATCAGTTCGATAACACCCTCAGAGGGAATCTGGTCCAATGGTCCGAGGCTTTGTGGCGGGACGTATATGGATTCCGGCCAGGAGGACTCGGCCTTGCCAACCGGAAGGATGATTTCGTCCAGGGCAAGTTCGGAAGCGTAGTAAATCCGAAGGACGGCTATACGGTCGAAGACTACCTTGATGACCGGGAGCGACGTCTGCTCCAGTTCCTGGTTCCGGTTCTGCATCTGGAAAAGCCCACCAGGGTGACTATCACCTTGGCTAACACAATTTTCGTAGCGCTGAGCGGAACCCGGAAAGTAGACTGGGGCCAGATCTTCTTTGATCTGGTGTCCCAGCTTACTACGAGAGTGGGGAGAAGTAGGGCTACCCCCCTGTGCCATTATGTGTACCACCTCTACCAGCAATAGGAATTGCTGACGGAAGTGGAGCTGAAGGTATAGAAGGCCCAAGAGCGGACCATGAAGTACGGCGAATCCGAGTCCGATCAAGAAGCGGATTCCGGAAACGAAACCGAGGAGGAGGAAGAAGCAGAAGAAGAAGAGGAAGAGGAGGAACCTTATGTTCCCAACAAGAGGCAGAAGACCACTCTGACTCGGAATCGAGGAACGCCTCCGGGACATCAGAGGCCGCGCAGAAGTGAGACTCCAACCGGACTAGATGTGGCATCCGGATCCGGGACCAAAGATCCGTTCGACGAGTTGGTTGGAATCCTTTGTGGAATCCGGGCGGATTGGGAAGTTAAGAAGAGGACGCTCGGGGCGATAGCGGAATTAATCGGAGCGGAACCGGACAGTCAGTTGCCACAGAAGGTGGCTGAGAGTGTTATCAATCCGGAAGAGCTCCGGAAGATGAAGGAGGAAAGCAAGCGGCAGCACGATGAGGTGGACACCCTCAAAGCCAAACTTTTCGCGTTGATTGAGAACGCCACCGCGACAAAGGAGATGGCGGAGGAAATGAAGAAGTTGGCCACGGAAGTGAAGGACGTGCTTGGAGAACCCGGAGCCGCAGTCACCAAGGCGCGCCTGTTCGAAGAGGAGGTACACAAGGACAAGAAGATATCCGGAACCAGGGTGGTGCACATCCTCACCGATTTTGAGGAGCAAATAGAGAAGCTTCTATCCAAGGCACGGGAGTCAGCGGACTGGATCGTGGAGAGTAGCCAGAAGTTGACAGAAATTCTGGTCCGGCTCTCAGAAATTTCTCTTCCGGACTTGTTTCCGGAAGACGTAGCTCAGGAGCCGGGAAAGGACAAGACGCCCCAATCAAGCAAGGCCAAGAAAGATACACCCTCGACCGGACATCAGCCGATAGATTTGGACTCCCCGGAAGCTGAGGAAGAACATCCGGTTCTACCTACGGATGGAGAACGGAACCGGAATCTAAATGAGGTCTTCGAGCAGTTGGAGAGACCTGATGAGAGCCCTACCATTGGATCCCGAGTGTATGAGACGGAACAGGAAGGATTGTAAAAATAGGACTTATAGATAGGAACCGGAATAGAATCCGGTTAGGATAAGGTAGGATCGGATTGTCAGCGCCTTTAGAGGCGGAAATCATGTATTCACTTTTTGCTTTTTGCTTTTTGTATATAAAATAGTCTCTGAGCTGGAGACGGAGAGAAGAGTTCTTTTGGCATTTCTTTGTGTACTTTCCTTAAAACTAACTTTTGTGTATTTTTCCCGAGTATTGGCAAGAGTGCACTAAGTCAGAATAGGAAGGTGAGTACGGAGGTGTTGTTAGAGTTTCTCCCCTTGATGTATGTTTCCGGTTCTAGGTACATGTGAGTAGGTTATGAAGAGTTAGGAGTGGATTCCAGTGCCTCAGCAGCTACAAAAGTTTAGCATTCCGGGTTAGAGATCCGTTGATCAGGCTAGGCGGATAGGGAGGGATTCCTTAGCTGCGCTAGAACTCCTGGGTGGGAAATCCGGTCGAGTATCCTGACTCCTGTGAGGTCTTGCTACCGTTGTGGGTGAACGGAAGAACTTTCGTGGCCATTGGAATGGACAAATGCACTTGTGGCCACTGAACTTCGTACGGAACGGATCAGTGTCAAGGTCGTTGTAGTATAGGAGGATCGTACGGGGGGTCTTTGTGTGACCTGTGATTCGGGTTGCTATCCGGATTATTGTGAAGGACCAAACCACTATAAGAAACCCATGTTTTTTACTGCGTTACGCTGTGACATCACCGTTATTTTTGACGTCACTACGTTTTTGGACGAATGCGCAGATCAGGAACAATTTTTTGTGATGTCATCTGAAACGTCATAATAGACGTCAGGAAATATAGGGATGTCACTTTGAACGGACGTGTTTTTCACTATGTCCAAAAAAATAAAGGACGTTTCAGATGACGTCTAAAAAAACACGAATCGGCCACGTCAGCCACTAGTGCGTCTTTCACTGCGGGCAGGTGCACTGCTGTCACTGAGAGGGCAGGGGGGGTGCTACCCTACAGGGAAAACACCTGATCAGTATAGGAAAGAGCTTCAGGTTGTAAAATTCAGGCTTTCTGGGAGGATGTGAAGTCATGGGTACAAGGTAGGATGAAAGTGACATAGACACATGTAATGACTCAACAAATGTGTTTTGGTATTACAAGTCTAGGGTATGCCAAAATAAAAAGGATGTACAGAATTAAATATTTTAGGTCCTAAAACATGAAATATGGGAAATAAAAATGGAGACTCATTGGGATAACCTTATCATAGAGGTGAAGTTACGCAATATTATTTGGAGATGGATTTTGAGAACAGAAAATGGGGATTACTTGGGAGTGTTGGGATCAATGTGACATTATTCCATTGGCTTTGAAATTGCAAATTAGGCCCCATAAAATGGAGAGTGACTTGTAGTCCCCATAGTGAATTCCTTCCAATATTTTTTGGATTTACGGAGTTGGGATAAAATTAAATGGGGAGAAAATTAAATGGGGAGAATATAGGGGTGTCTAGTTCAAATTCATTCCATTGGGATGGGGCTTGGGGGTCCCCCCCAATATGGGGGTGAATGTTAGTACGGGGAGTGCGAAGAAGTGCTTTCCATTGGGGGTTTGTGGATGGCCCAAACAATTTGGGAGTAATTTGAAGTCCCCACAGTGAATTCTTCCCAGTGCTTTTTGGATTTAGGGAGTTGGGAAAAAATTTAGATGGAAAGAACATGGGGGGGTTATGGCCAAGTTCATTCCATTGCGTTCGGGCTCGGGGGTTCTCTCCAAAAAATTGGGGTGAATGGTCGTGTAGGGAGTGCCAGGAAGTGCTTTCCCACCTCGGTTTAGAGATGGCCCAAACAATTTGGAAGTGACTTGCAGTCTCCATAGGGTGAAAGCACATTACGCCCCCCTACAAAGTACGTCAGAAAAGTACTTTTTGAGGATGTATTTATATAACGTACTTTTTTTTAGATAAAATAAACATTATTTTCACTTTTCAATTGATCCAATTGGTAGGTACTTATGTAGAGAAGGTATTCTACCACATTCTAATCCAATTTAGTGTTTCATCCATCCTCTACAAAGTACTTTACCAACAATAAAAGCGTGTTAGGTTTGCAAAATAATTACAAATGACTTTGTACAGGCCAAATGAATGATAAAAAAAGCACAATAGTTTGTACAAAGATAGAATATATATACTATGCAAGGACTTCTTGGTCATAGTAGAACTATAATTACAATATCTATTGGAATGTGGAAGTGAGATGGGCATTATCTTTTGCGGAGGAAAAAAGACACAAAAAATAATATTTACGTTCATTTTTTGATGAGTAAAGCACTACATTCACATACTGTAGCATGGCTACTGCTTAAATCTCCAAAATTTTGAATATTTGTTTGACTTTTTCCCTTGCCTCTATTCGTGAAGAATTACTTATGGTTTAGGGTAGTTTTAAACTTTCAACTTCATCTCCATGAGCTCCTTTATAATCCCGAAAGTCATTCAAAAATTAGCTAAACTCGTTCCTACCTATCAATAGAATAATAGGAACTATTTTCAATAGAAAAAGTAGTGATTTTCAGTGTCCCTTTATTACAAGGACAAAACTTCTTATAGTATAGATGTTTGTTTAACCCCTAAATGCCCAAGGCTTTTTTTGAGCTTTGAAGAATTTGTTCTAAATTGAACAAAAAGACATCATTTTGATAAGTTGTATCATTTTTTTTGGAATTATAATTGTACAAATTCAAACTAAACAATTTAGAGATCACATAGGAAAAGAAAACACAACAATATTACTTATGGATTGAAAGATTATAATGTTTCATCATAAGGATGCTAAAATTGTAAAAGAAATTTGAAGTCTTTCAATCCTCTTTTCACATGCCAAATCTAAAAAGTTGGTCACCAAAAAAATATGAGGATAAGGGCCTAACATGCAAAATCCTAACCAATTTATGGCTTCTCAAAATCTACTCTTGTCTATTGTGCAATAGACAGCCTTGTACAAAATCTTGAATAGAAAAATCATAATCGTTCATTTTCAAAATTGAATTTTTAATGCTAATACTAGACTTCAAAAAAAAATTCAAAAATATAAAATACTAAAAATAGAAACTTAGTTAGATTTTATTTAACTTCAAAGTATTGTTTGACATCAAATTTGTGCTCGTAGGGTCCTCAATTGATCTGATACCTGGGTGATATCCATCTCTGTTCCATTTGACAAGCTCAATAAAATTAGGGTTTTAATTGCATTGCAGCCAGCGGATTTGTCGCTCCTCTCAATTTCGCACATTCTCTTGCTCTCATGCCATTGTAATCTGTCAAATTGCAGCTTAGCTTTGCTACTTGTTCAATTTCTTGGAAGAAAGAAAAAAAAAAGATGGTAGTTCCGATTCACCCCGAGGATCCTGCACCAGATCAATCCCGGACTCCACCCCCAGTCGGCGATTTGCTCCAGGCAAGCCAGATTTGTCGACACTGCACCAAATCAACCCCGGACTCCGCCCCCAGTCGGCGATTTGGTCCAGGCAAGCCAGATTTGTCAACATTGCACCAGATCAACTCTGGACTCCGCCCCCAATCGGCGATTTGCTCCAGGCAAGCCAGATTTGTCGACACTGAATTGTTATTTTCTTAGTGTAAATGTGTGATTGAGGTTCCTTTTGAGAATTTATTCATATTCTTCTTTGTTTTCTTATATTACTCTCTGAATGTACTTTACATTATTGTTATCAACTATGGAGTTGTGATTATGTTTTAATTCGCAAAATCTGATTTTTCAGATGTGAATCTTTCAATTTTCGTTTTCTCACCTGAGAATCGGTATTCTCCGAGGTTCATTACGTTGGATTTACCCTATCTCACAAGTTCTTAGTTCTCATCGGATATTGAGATAAACTTTCAATGCAGGGACAGATTAGGGTTTGGGTTTCTAGTTTGAAAATCACAATGTGCAGTCTAACCAAGTGCTCAAGAATATAAGATCAATATTTCACTGTTGGTTGTTATGAATGACCGAATTAAGTGATTTGCTCCAGACGATATTCGCGTTCAATTGTAGTCTTTATAATGCTGCTGATTGAGTTTGGATGTTCAAATGAGCTGCTTCCACAGAATTTTCATGAGCGTTTGTATAGTACTGTATGAATCTCCTTTACATTTTCCATTGACTATGGAGTTTGTGGTTAGGTTTTACTTCACAATCCACTCAAAAGTTGTGAATCTGGAAATGATCATTTCTCACATAGAATCAGTATCCTCCTTATTCCGGTCGTGCCGATATCTAGATCTGAACATTCTGTTGGATTTACAAGATATTTGTTTGTTTTAGATTTGGGTAAATCTCCATTACATTCTCGAGGAGTTACCTGAACATCCTTGGAAAGTACTTCAGATCGGGACAACAATCTTCCACCGAAGAGGAAGAGGACCCCTCAAGTGCTGTTGGAGTTGTCGGAGGAAGCAGGGCACGACGCAGAGGAAGAGGAGGAACTCAAAAAGCAGTCTTGGAGGTAAGTTTGGAAGAAGAAATAATTTGAGTATAGAACCAGTGGTATTCAAGGTTTTGGGGGAGGCGCGCGTTGGTACGGACGTTAAGTGCAACGCACACCCTGTTTCTTATGACGTCGACTCTATCATGTTAAACGTCATAGACGTTTAATGTGACGTCTGCATAAATTGTCTGACGTTCATGTCTTTGTCACGGAGGACATGTTCTTTGAGTTGAACTCTATACAAAGAAAAGTGATTGTTTGTTCCTTAGTTAGAGAGAAATTTGTAAGAATTCAGAAGTGATCTATCAGGACGTACGGGAGTCAGCCCCCTGTAAGGGTGACAGACCCTAAACCACGGCGTCTTTCCAGTTTCTGTGAAGAGAAAGTTCCTGTAATATTCAAAACAACGTCCAGGCGTGTTTACATCGACGTTAGATTCAACGTAGTGAGCAACAGAGGAACATGTAGAGTACTTTGAAGCCGCAAATAGCGTATGTGGACATCTCTTTTGCAGGGGTCCAGTTGCGGGAGTGATTTGATTGTACTGACGTAGCCCCATTTTCTTCCCAAGCTGATAGTGCATTTGACCTTTTACAGTAAGGGCTACAACACAGGGTCTGATGAACCAGCTTCGAATGTTGATACTGAAGAGATGATCGACTAGTTGATCCCCGAACAGGCTCACGAAAAAGGCTTAAGCACTGTAATGAAGAAACCTGTGTAAATAGACCGACAGGGGGAACCATTCGGACCTATGAAGGTTCCTTTCTCCAACGACATCAAGAAATATGCAAGAGACCTTGACCCCAGGTTTGGATGGGAGGGTCAGCCCAAGAAAGACAAACGGCGCTTATTTAGGTGCCTATATACAGGTTTGTATTTAGTCCTTCTTTGTGAAATGAAGAGGACTATAGACCTTGTAGTTCATTGTTGCATGTAGTTCAGAAGACTGTTAATGTTGTGGAAGGTAGCTCATTGGCCATGAGGCGGGGTAGTGGATGTCACCTGTAATGTCCACAGCGACGTCGAATACAATGTCACGACTAATATCAGTGCAGGATCCTCTACAGTGAGGGGTGGTCCCTATGGTCGTCCGCACCACAGGGACGTGCAGTGTGTATCCCCTAGTGTTTTCTGGAGACATAGGGGTGTCCATGTAAATTCTCTTGTTATTCTTTGGCACATCAATGTCGTACACAATGTAGAGGTAGCTATACTAAGTCCTCTGGCTTGCAGATTAGCGTATAGAGGGAGAGTCCGAGCGAGTGTCAGAGAAGTGGATGCAGCCGTTCATCACAAAAGTGCTCATTCATGTTCGTTGGAAGCTCAATCGATTGATTGATGGCAGAAAATCCAAGCCGATTGGAATGGATGACGATGTGTAGGAGGCATTGAAGGAGGCTCGTGCTACCGATGCTTCCCAAGAGAAGTCAGCCCATATGTCTGCCATTTCTAAGGGGAAGGCATCCAGCACAGCCCAACATAAGGCCGTAGAGAGAGAAGTCATCTCGAGGCTGGTAAGTATGTAGTAACTGACGTCCACCTACTTGCCCATGTCGACACCACTTTCATCACACATGTTGCGTTTGTTGTTCCAAAAAATGTCAAAAATGATGGTAGATGTGGAGGACTGGGCCTTCTTCTTCGCACGTGGAAGGACCTTTGTGGGGTGGCATTGAAGCATGTAATTGTTGCATCTGAACTCTAAGTGCATATTTTTCTTCCCCTTGTACGGTGCCATTGAAGCATGTAACCTTTGCATGTGAACTCTAAGTGCATATTCTTCTTCCCCTTGTAGACTTTGTTGCGGAACAGAGCACCGTTTGAAGCAAAGGTGGACGCAGAAGTGGCCAAGGAGTTGCAGCGTGTGGAAGAAGAGAAGCGCAGAGGTCGAAGTCCCCATGGCAAAGAGCTGCAAGAGATGCGCAGTCGGCTGGATGAGCTTGAGCTCAGTGTAAGTCGCCTTACTGAGACCGTGAGCATGTCCCACAAAAGCATGGAGGAAATGCTACGTAAGATCCTCGCAAGTCAGTGTAAAGCAAGTGGTGGGGGGACCCTGGATGACACGGAGCCATCCTCGCCAATTGGGGCAGGGAATCCACCACTTCTCACGTCACCTAGGGCAGAGGCGTCGAAAATGGCACAGAAGGACTGTCTTGTGCCCGTGTTGCAGCCCACAATTCCTGTAGATGTCGTTGAGCCAGTCCCCATAGCTGGCCAAAGCAATGTCAAAGACGATGTTCTTGTTGATGTTAACTCCGACAAGCGGGCTGTTGAAGACGATGTTGTTCACGACGTTGTAGCTAACGTCGAGGAGGAACAGGTAGAAGTCGTCGGTGAAGTTGCGATCCCTGAAACTACTAAAGGTCAGCAAGGAGTGGAAGATGTGTACGCCATAGTCAAAGACTCTGGGGTGCAAGCAACATCTGAGAGGAGAGAAAGCACAATGGAGACCTCCACGGAGCAACAGGTGATGCGACGTCTCTCTTTCCATTTTAAGTGCCAAGTGACTGACGTGAAGCACTCCCTTTGTTAGGCTAGTGACGTTATTTCCATGAATTGCCTTGTATGAGGATGGTGTCGTAGCGTAGTAGCGTTTGTTTGCAATGCTTCAATTTTTTTTTAGAAGTGCGTGTCAAATTGGACATTGAAGTGAACGTCACTAGTGGCAGACGTTGATGCACTCTAGGGCTCAGCCTGTTCTTTTCAAAGCGAGTACATCAGAATAGTATGTAAGCAGAAGTCGAAGTTTCCTTTCAGTCCCCCATTCCATTGCATGCGTAGGTATATTTTACAATAACTATGTGCATCTTATAGGAAAGCAAGTGCTTCAATGGTACTCAGGTAAGGCTAGGAAGTGTAGGTGATTAGAGGATGTCAAAAGTGAATAATAATTGTGTGATGGTGTTGCAGGAAGACATTGAAGTCCTTGGTGAGTCCTCAAGCCGGCCTCGGCGTGCTATGAGGACCACGCAAGCTGCGAAGGGCTTGAAGGCTACACCGAAGGCAACAATTCCCAAAGCGGTGGGTCTTCCTAAACCTACCCAACCCACTAAAAAGGTTAGGAAGGCTGCATTCCATTCACCCATACTTTCAGTTGTTTTTGTATGCAACTTAAAAGAATAATGCAAGTGTAGCATTCCTTGACATTTGTTGTGGCTGTATAAGAGTCCCAGAAATAAACATGCACGAGTAGGTACTGCTGGTTTTGACTTGGTGTGGTATGATGTAGGCTGTTGTTGTCAAGAAATCGGATGCACCTCGGAAGAAGTGAGTCCCTGTTTGCCACAACGTGTCCAACTTCACATCGCATATCATGGTCAAGCATGTTATTCAGAACATTGAGTAGAACGCACCATGTTTTCATCGAAAGTGTTGTAGTTAATGTTGTTGTGGATTTCTTCGTAGTACTAGATTGTGGGCATGTGCATAGCTATTTTGTGCAGAAGTTGGCAAGTAGCCTTATAATCCCAATGCCATTGAAAACACAAGCTTCTATGCTTGGACATCTCTTACAAAGACACATAATTCATCTTCTAATGGCATATCTCAATCTTCCATTCACTCATGTATATGGGCTGTAGAGTACATTGTCTTTGATGTTGAGGTTTATGATTCACGTTGTTCATTTCGTTCGAGAAAATATCCTTCCTCTCGCATTGTATGTCTTCTGTAATGCTCAAGAAAACACTGCAGATGTCATTGTGCGTGTCGAACGGAACATTGAGCGCAAAGCAATGCATACCCCAGTACACGGGTTGCTCTACTTAATGTCACAATAGACGTGTATGTGGACGATGACTGCGATTTCAGCAAAGAATAAATTCCACAATATTGTCCACCCAACTCATTTCCTAAAGCACATTCTCGTTGACTCTAATGTCATTTAAAACATCCTCTTGTCAAATGTGACGTCCCAGAGAACATCACACAGAACATCGGCATGTACCGCAGAAGAGTGCCACGTCAGGTGCCACGTAGGCTGCATGCACCGGAAATTATTTTCCTCGTCGGATATTTAGGGGTCCACGACATTCAGGGTTGTCTCGGACGTACGTCCATCACGAAATCACGTCCAAAATCCGGACGTCCGGACGTCCGTCGTCTAGGCGTCTTAGACGCGGCCGGACTGTGGTCGGTCGGCGTCCAGCGGTTGGTCGAACGGTCGTGGGAGCGGTCGGGCAGCTGGTAGAGCGGTCGGGCGTGACGTCGCAGCGGTCGGGAGGGTGGCCGACGGAGCGGTCGGGAGGGCGACCGACGGAGCGGGCGGTCGGACCGACGTCGCAGCGGTCGGGCGGACCGCCAGTCCGCAGGTTCGGTAGCTGACGGACCGTCCGATCGAACGCTGTCCGCAGGTTCGGGGTAGGTTCGCGTCGTCCGGGGTAGATTCGGGAAGACAAGTTCTAGGTTTGGGCGCGGACAGCTATATGAAGGGACAGCCAAGGCATTTTCCCTCACTTCAACTCTCCTCCTTGGGAAACAACACCACATCGGATGTGTTACTGTTGCTTCACCGCGCCAGTTGCTCCTATGTGGTAGAGAATTGGGGTCATACATCTTTGATTACACCGGAGGGGTTTTGAATCGGTCATTTACACACGGTTGAAGAGAAGAATCAAGGCATCAAGTAGCTATGGAAGAAAAGCGCGGCATTAAAGGTGAAAGCAGCAAGAGATCGAAACAAAAAGGAGCTCGTCACGAGCTCCGTCTTGACATTTTAAAGGATGAGAACATTTTAGCTGAGCCTAAGTGGGAGAAGGTGGTCGATGAATACTGAACTTCCAAGTTGTGCAAGAAATATGTGAAGATGTATCACATTGGGAAGTTGTGGCCTCAAGAATTACATGCTGGTTACACTCGGGAGTTTTCTTTTAAACCCGCAAGTTGTCTCAGCCCTCATTTTGTCCATCGTTCCGTAGAGGTGTGGCGGGCTCTCTTTGGGGACAAATTGATGAGCAAGGGTAGAATTAACTACACCATAGCAAGCATGGTGTATACAGAATTGAAGTTGGCTCGCAAGGTGGATTGGAGTACGTACCCTGGGACAGTAGAAACACCGCTTGTGCTTTCTGATGGCTAGAAAGATATTCTCGATACGTTTGTTTCAAAGGGACAAGTCCTTCAAATGGTTGAAGGCAATGCTACTCTACAGCACAACACGGAAGAAAAACGTGTTTCTATCCAAAACAAAGTGCAGGACATGAAAGACAAAGGGGAAAACAAGGAGGAGCGCCCCCTTGAAAGTAGCAAAATGAATGCCACATCAACGGATCGGACGAATCAAGCTGAAATTTCACTTCAACCCAAAGTGGAAAATACAGAAGGTAATGGAGGAGGAAGTATGACGCTAGAACCGGATACCGTATGTAATACTACGAAAGCTTTAGCGTCTTCTTCGAAGGGTGCAGAACGAGTCGTGCTTGACATTGTACCGATGTTTCTAAGCCCTTCACCAATTGCATCAAGCGCGAAGGGAGAACCTGGTATTTTCAAGGTGCCATCTCATCCATCAAAACAAGGATCGACGTTGAAGACATTGGAGTACAAAGAAGAGGTTCCCTCAGAAGAGATGGACAGGGCAACTGCTAGAATCACTTGTCTTCTAGACAGTGATGCCCTTATGGACATCAGTGCCAGGACTACAGATGAAGAAATTAACAGAAGTCCAAGTCCAGTTCGGAGTCCAATGCATGAAGTGCCACCTTCCCAAAACATGAATGATGAGAACTTACAGAAGGCAGAAATGGACTTCCAGGAACCGGGTGTTCTTAACAATGGCGAAGAGACCCCAAAGACGGAGGAGAATCCAATGCTAGCGTTCTTGGGTCCAGAGGATCTAAAGACTTTATCGATGATGCCTCCGCTACAAGAAATAGAGCACTTACTACAATGTTCTCTTAAATGGAAGACTTTTGAAGTTCAAGAAGAAGTTCATCCTTCTGCAAATGAAGAGGGTACAACAAATGAAGGAGGCACGATAGATGAAGGGCAAACCTCAACCCCGTGCAACCGAGTATGGAAGTTTGGCGAACTATTCAAGACTGCCTACTCTCTATCATGTACAGCTAAACTTGTAGCTGTTATGACACCTGCCCTCACACAAATAGCTGAAGAATTTATGAGCATGACACCAGAGATATTGGAGGGTGCCGTGGCCTTCAGAAAATTCATTGAATTTGCAGATAAGCTCCAAGAAGAGAAGGTGGAAAATCTCAAGGCTGTGGTTGAGCTTCAAACACAAAACGAAGAACTCATGAAGGTCAATTATGACAAAGAAGATCATGATCGCCTGAAGGTCAAGTTCGACAAATTGGATAAGCATTGCTCTATGGTGTTCTGGGATAAAGACCATAAAGCCTTGAGAGATATGTGTTTTAGTCTTCAAAAAGAAGTTGAGATTTTAAAGCTCTCGAATGGGACGTTGGAGTCCCAAAACCAGAAGTTGGTTTTGCAATTGAAGACATCTGAGGACAATTTACAATGGCATCGGGAGATGTTGAAGACATTACAAAACGACAAGTCATCTGAACATTGCAGGGACGGAGCAAGCCTCTTGGAGGCAAGTCAACCAACTCAAGAAAGCGATCAACTTTCGCTTCCTCTTGACAAGGGCAAAGCTGTGGACGAGACTGTAGAAGTCGTTATGGCCATTGAAAGCCCTAAAGTTGTGCCTCCACTCTCATTAGAAGTTGCTTGCACGCAAACGGTGAATCATGAAGTCCAGGAATTAAGGCAACAATTGGACTTGGCAATTCAAGCAAAGAATGACGCAGAGTCTTCACTACAGAGAATGGAGCACGTACAAATACTACACGACATCCTTCCAATGAAGACCGGGGATCTACGGTGGGTGCTGTGGGCAAGACACCTACAACAACAATCTGGTTTATGCTCTCAACTCATGAGGGGGCTCTTGAAGTATGCAATGCAGTCGGACGAATCGTTGAGAAACGTGCAGTCTTCTCACCTGCGTTTGAAAGAGAAGTTCGACGCAAAATTAAAGGATCCCGAAGTGTGCATTACAGTTTGGGGAAACATGGATAGAATATTCGAGCGGTTGAATCACGGGAGAACCTATGAATCAGACAACATCAATTGGGCATTGGAAGCGGAAGAAGGATGGGTTCCTCACAACACATTGTCTGCTCATATTGTTCAACATAAGAAGCAGCTTATACCTGGAAGTGATCCCAATGTTCCTTTGGTGAAGGAAAAGTGTTCTCTTTGCCAATATCGTTTTGGGCCTGAAGGAGGTCTAACTTTGGGTCAATGTGGCCACTCTTTTCATATTCTTTGCATCCAAAGAGCAGCACAATATTCCGCCCGTTGCCCCAACTGTCGTACTCCTTTGAATGCAAGATTTTATGAAATGCTAAGAATATTGCATTCTATGGCATCAAGTCATGAATTCAACCGGTGGAACCTTCCACTAGACCAAGCGCCACACAAATTCCAAAATCATTTGCATTGGGGAAAACCAATGGTATGGCTACCAAACGAAGGGATGCATTCATTATACATGGATCCTCAAGACAAGGATGAGTACTTCTGGATGACGCGGGACTTGGAAGTGGAATTGCGTGCCTTCGGGATCCCGGATAACGATGCAAGAGAAATGTTTTGTCGTAGCATGGGGGGGCACTGGAGCACGCAGCACCAAAAATTCTTCCAATTTCCTAATAAGGAATGGAAGAAAGAAGGGCCAAATGACTCTTTCGTGGAAGTGGAGTCTAATCCTAGAGTCACAAAGCAGTACGAGGGGTACAATTCCGATTTGGTCGAGCGGGCCCGCATCTTAGCGAAGTTGGAAGAAGCAGCTAAGGTTTGTTGCATGTTGGACTTGAATACGAAAGCAATGACAAGCCATAAGATGGAAGAGATTGCTCGGGCTTTCGATAAACGGATGGATGATGTTATCACCAAGTGGAGGAAGTATCTAGGGGGCGAACCTCCAATAGCTGATAAAGGTGTACCAACTTGGTATTACGTGCAGAGCGAAGATAAAGTCATCGAGTACCTCGAAGACTTAGTAGATGCCGCTCTGAGGACTTTAAATGACCATGAAGTGGAGTTGTCTCCGAAGCGGAAGAATAAACGGAGAGTTGAAGAAGAGGATGACCACTCTCCAGAAATTAAAAGACTATTTGAGAGGGTTGACATGGAAGTACAAACTGGAGAAGGACCCAGTGGTGGCCAGGCGATACCTCGTCGCAAAAGCAGAAGACTCATGGCGAAGGAGGGGACATCTCGTGCTGCAGAAGAAGATAGTAGTACTGAAAACTAATAGGGAAATGTTTCGTTTCCTACTCTACATCTATTATATTAGTACTAGTAGAAAATAAATAGCTTGTGGGGATTTTAATTAGTAGTTTTCTCTACCAAAAATTATTGTACTTAGGCTATCACGTTCATCATAGCTTCTTCATAATGTACATCGAATCATAGGTGTATGCCACAAAAGTATGTTTTGATTTCCTTCACTTTACATGTATATCTATATATACATATTTTGTATTCTCTCTCTTTCTTTATATATATAGTTTTTTTTTGGCATATAAATTGAAGAATATGTCTATTTTTTCATTTATTTATTTATTTCATTGTTTGAATTCAATTCAATATGTTCTATTTCAGACTCAATATTATACCTCATTTGCTTGCTCGGCCCTCTGGGGTCAGTCGGCCCTTTGGGGTCGGTCGACCCTCTGGGGTCAGTTGGCCCTTTGAGGTCGGCCGGCCTGTGGGGTCGGTCGTCCCAGTCCGGTCGGTCGGTCGGCCCCGTCCGCTCGGTCGGACCTTATCGTTGGTCGGCCCCGTCCACCCACACCGCGCGGTCGGCGCCGTCCGCTGATTTTTCACGACCGTTGTACTCGGCCTACGGACTGTGCAACGGTCAATTCTTATTTCTAAAGCAAAGTGCGGACTGGACAGAGTATAAGAGCAAGGTTCAGGTCATTTGCAAGCGCTCCTGAGAAGCTGAACGCTAAGATTCCCAAGGGCTACGAGCTGCAAATTGAAAAATTTGTATCCGTTGCTTGGTAATGTATAGTTCAGTGGACAGGGGGGCTTTGGTTTACAAGGCTTCATACACAAATTTTTTTTCGTACATGTGATTGGGTGCAGGAATGAACGTACTATGCGTTTGAAATCGAAGGTCGATATTTGAAGTTTCAAATTGGATCCGCAAGCTATTCATTTTTTAAAATGAGTACAAATTCTCATCTTTGGTATACCATTCCATCCCCCGGCAAAGTAAAGTGTAAGGCATGTGGGCTGGAGTTCGGAAATCGGAAATGTCGCATGTTGAGCCATTTGGGATACGAAGGCAAAAATGGCAGGCGTGACTCAGGAATAAGCCTATGTCCACGATTGACATCGGATGTCAAGTCTCTTTTCCTTCGTTGTGATGGGATGTTTCCATCCAAATCAATCATTGAAAATGTAGATGGTCGGAACGCACTGATGGTTCTAGGCAATACCTCAAATGGAAGGGAGTCGCCATGTTCAACACAAGAAGACTTGTGCACAGCACCGGAACAAGCAGCTCTTTCAGCTTCAAGGGTGATTTCTAGTGCCCAAACATCAAGTGACCAATGACCTACACCTTCTTCTGTAACTAGGCCTCAAAAACAAAGCCGATTAGCAGATGGATTTGAAGAAGCCGAAAGACGGAAGTTGAATATGTTGTGGGCTAATGTCTTCTATTCAGCAAACATACCATTCGCGGTAGCTCGGACTGCAGCATTCAAAGAAGCCGTCATGAGAACGGCTGACTTCAAAAAGCCATATAGTCCTCCATCGTATCAAGCTCTACGAACTAAATTGCTAGACGAAGCAAAGGCAGATCTTGAGGTGAAGTTGCATAAGAGGACTGAGGATAGTATCCGAAAGTTTGGTGCAACATTGTCTATTGATGGGTGGTCCTCAGTTACGAATCGGCCATTGGTAAATGTCATGCTTGTATCTTCCGCAGGGGAGCAATTTCTGGGATCAGTGGACACAAGTGGACATGAAAAGAATGCAGAGTACTTGGCTTCTATTTTGGATGAATTCATACAGAAGGTGGGGCCTCAAAATGTGGTGCAAATAACAACAGACAATGCTCCTGTGAATCCCAGAGCGTGTGAGATTATAACCGACAAATATCCTCACATTTTTTTCCAAGGTTGTGTAGTTCACGCTTTAAATTTGTTGCTCAAAGATTGGGAAAAGGAAGCATGGGTGGACACGGTAGTAACAGACGCCCGAGTGGTTCTTAAGTTCTTTAGAAAGCGACACATGCCACTTGCAATATTCCGGAGTTACGAGAAAGAGTACAACTTGTTGATGCCAGGGGAAACAAGATTCGCCTCCAATTACATGGCGCTTCACCGATTGTTGAAGGTAAAGGGTGCTTTAAAACAGTGTGTAACAGACCCTCGTTGGCGAAAATATGCGAGGACATTGAGGAAGAAGAAGAATGGTGGTGAGGAGTCTACAAATGCGACAAAGATAATTAACGATGACCACTTTTGGAGGCGTTGCACCAATTTTGTTCAGTTGCTGGGCCCCGTGGTACATGGCCTCCGTGATTTAGATGCAAAGACGCCATGCACAGGCAAGGTTTTGCATATCATGAGGAAAATATGGAAGCACGTGGCGGATTTGAAGAATTCGCCTTTTAAACTAAGTTCGGAACTTGCAAAGCCATTGAGGGCAGCATTCCAAAAGCGATGGGAAATGGTGGAGACCGATATTCAATATGCAGGAGCTCTTCTAAATCCTTACTTGCTTCATGACAAAGAACTAGCAAACGATGGTGAGGCGATTGACGCATGCAAACGTGTCCTCATGCGAATTTGTAAGCGTGGAGAGTACGCTGACGTCGTGAAAGAATTCATGGCTTTCCGACATAAAGAACCACCTTTTCACAATATGCTGGACCCAAGCGAGTCCAAATTATCGACACATGCTTGGTGGGATTTTGAAGGTATTTGTGGAAAGCTCATTGCTCCGATTGCAAGCAGAATTTTAGGGCAATCGGTCTCTTCCTCTTCATGCGAGTGAAATTGGAGTAGCTATTCCTTTGTTCATAATAAGGCTCGAAACAAGTTGAAAACAAAGAGAGCCATGGATTTGGTGTATGTGTATACTAATTCCAGAGTCCTCGCTGCTTCAAAGGAGAACAATGAGAAGTTGTGGTACCACGAGAATGCGGAGTCAGAGGAATCCAAGGGGCTTATGGAGGATGACGAAAGTAGTGATCATGATGTCGAGGAAGAACATCTTCCATGGCGTGGAAATGAGGAGGTCGATGACGATAGGGGGGAATCGGAATTGGAACCAGAAACAAGTGATGACAACCTCAAATCCGATAAAGAAGAGGATCTGAACGACGACACGTACACTTTTCGTGGTAGACTGTCACAAAGACGAAATGAGTATGATGATGACATGATTGACTTGGATACAAATAACCGAGATGAATTTGAATTTTTAGAAGACGAAGATCTACCTTCTATAGCGAGATTTGTAGATGGGAGCCAACTTCTAAACAGCCATACCGTTTTGGCAAACAAGGAAGATACCATTGTGGAAAAGGCGGTTCAGAACGGGATATCAGTTATAAGAGGCCAAACTTTACAAGCAAATGAAGTGATTGAACGTGAAAGGTCTCCATCCATACCATTAGGCCAACCTGGAGAAAATGACAAACTACATTCTTGGGAGAAAATGGATGCGGACAAAACAAGCTTCGAATTTGGAGAAAAATTGGTTGATAAGAGCATCGAGAGACCGAGCTTCCTAAGCCTCAAACCGCTAGAGGTATTGGACAAGGGGGATTCAGGTTCAAATGAGTGCAGAAGTCCGAACATGGTCCACAATGACCAAGGCAGAAATGACAACATGCAGAGGTCGCAACGTCCAACGAATAACGATCCTCCACCCGCTCCACGCTCATTGTTGAACGGTGGAAGTGGTAGTACTACTCTAGGGGGTTCACCGAGTTTTCTACCTACATTGCAAGCTTCCAACATTCAAGAAGAAACTGTGAAGCAGAAATTCACTAGTTTAGAGTGTACTAGTGATAGGGAAGATGAGACATTGGAATCAATGTTCAAGAGCATAGCAAGCCGCCCACCACAATGTTCTCAAAGACTAGAGGATATGAAACTGCGATCTGTGAATGAAATAACAGCGGTTGCTTGCCAACGGAGGCAACAAGCAAAAGAAGCAATGGTAGAAGAATCCGCTAAACCTAAGAAGAAACGAGTGATGGAGCCATTTGCTATCTCCCCAAGGAAGAAAGTATATGGAGGAAGAACCCCCTTAGATACACGAGTATCCCTTCCAACTCTTCCCGCAAAGAAAGGACGATTGGCCGGCGGTCTTCGAGAACGCATCCTCGGTAAGAATTTCTTAAGGAGGAAGGATGATCCAAACATAGGCAAGGGGAAGAAAGCTTCTACATCTACGGAAATCAGAGGAAAAGAGAAAGAAAAAGTATTGTCTTCATCAGATGATGAAGACAATACTTTCGACGATGAAGACGACGGATGGCTATCAAGAGACTATAGTAGTGGGGCAGAGGTAAAAGGAGATAGTGATTATCATCCTTAGGAATTGAATCTTACATTCTTAGAATGGGTTAGATTAGAATACGTTACATAGATAGTTCTTCAAATCTTTATGATTTGAATTTGGAAGACTTTATGAACGTAGTAGAAATGGAGAAATGAGGTTTGACATTTGACACGCATTGCTCTATAATAGGAATTTGCGTGTTTATTTTGAAAAATGTAATAAACCTTTTTTATTCATTATCTTTGGTTGAATGGTTGAATAGGAAATTGAAGAAGTCTTCACTGCGTATATTTTGGTTATTCATGCTCCATGTACAAAACAAATAAATCAGATAATTTCTTGGGAAGCGTTAGAAATAATGAACCTCAGAAAGAAAGCTTGCATAGAAACTGAAATCTGTAAATACCAAATTACAAAATTGAAGATCGTGGTTGGCGGAATGGCGGGGGGGCACAACAGCAGCAATGCAGTAGACTCTCCGACCGCGTGGAAGGTCGTGGATGGGCCGACCGCAGGTCCGTAGCGGACCGTCCACGAGAGAAAGAGAAGAGAAGCAGGGGCCGCGGACTGGCCGACCGAGCCTACCGCAGGTTTAACGACGGTCCGATCAGCGACCGCAGCGGACGGGGCCGACCGATGGTTCGCAACGGACTGTCCAGTCTGTCCTACCGCGCGAATGGGCCGACCGATGGTCCGCAGCGGACTGTCGGACCGCGCGGATGGGCCGACCGCGCCGGACGGGGCCGACCGATGGTCCGCAGCAGACTGTCGGACCGCGCGGATGGGCCAACCGCGCCGGACGGGGCCGACCGATGGTACGCAACGGACTGTCAGACCGCGCGGATCGGCCAACCGCAGCGGCCACATAAAGGTGACCCAAATGATTAAGAGGTCATCTGCCATTCGGGAAACTGGGACTTACTATGTTTCTTGTCTTCAGGTCTGAGGTCTGAGGTTCGATCACTTGAGTTCATGCGGTGGTATGAGGCTTGGTTTCAACTTCCAACAACCAATTCCCATTTCTCAAAAGTGGGTGATCTATTCATTCTTTGTGGAAAAGGGGGGGAATGAACAATAATAAAGCTAAAGTCCTTGCCAAGTGCCAACGAATCTTGAATGAAACCTACCACTAGAAAATGCAAAGAGTAAATTACTTAAATATTTTTCGATTTCAGGGCTACAGTTTTTCACAGCCAGTCGGCTATGTCACCATGTACCATTCTTTATAGAATTACAATGCATATATTTATATGGTCAAACTATAAATGGAACCGGTTTTAAATGAAAACAAGGTTTCATGTAGCGGAGAAAGCTCTATGTGAAATCCCTACATAAGTACATTTGTATTCTTTGTAATTTGAAACCTCCAACCAAATTGTTCCGCAAAATATTTAATCCAAGTTGGAAAGCTCAAATGAATGAAGAAACACCTATACTATTTACTATCTCACCTTGCATGTTGATTTGTTTGTTGGCCAGGAATTCTGCATTTTAGATCTACATGACTCAAGATTTATTTATAAGGTATTTATAAATTTTGAAAGTATTCTACAACAAAATCGTGATTGTTGGACGAAGCACAACAAAATTATCAAATGTTTCTTGCAGTCACCTAGATCCATTAGAAATTAGAAAAAATTTAGAATTTTCATTGTATTTTAGGTACATTTCAATGTCAAAAGGCTCCCAATTCTATATTTGGAATGATGAACTAAGTGACTAGGAAGATGTTTCATCTAAATGAAGATGTTTTATCCAAAATGATTCTGGATTCTGGAGAGTGCAAACCTTCAATGACCAATTTGATGAAATGGAGGTAACCAATAAACCAATATGTACACAAAGAATAGAAGCAAAAATATACAAGATTTAGAATATTATTCTTTTGTTAAATTACTAACAACAACTTCAAGGGGCTCTAACTCTAATCCCTCAAGTTGACTTCACATAAATACCTAAATATGACCTATAAACAGAAACCGAATTATTTAATGCATTATTGCATTGAGATTTGTAACTTTAAAGGACAGTTTGTTTAATTGTTTACATGCCATTTTATGAAATGGAATTGGAGTTGGAGATGAAATAAGGTCATTCTATATTTAACTATAGTGAAAAGTGATTGAATGAGTATTTTACCATAGTTTGTAACTTTGTATAATCATACTTTCTTAGTTTTTGTTGGATTTTATTCACAATTGAAGGGTGATTTTAAAAAATACTCATATTATTTTAGAGTCATGTATTGAGTGTTTGCAAGTTGCAATGTCTTTTTTTATAACTTTTCATACTTGTTTTTTTTTGAGTTTACTAAAGTTTTGACTACTGAAAGCAATACTTTTACTCTTTTAGAAACAAGCTTTTACGAGTTCTGAAGTTTACAGTTCAGATTTTAAGTATTTCAGTATTTTACAAATCACAAAGAATCATTATTTTATGATTATATGCATTAGAAAATGACTACAAACTTCACTTTTCTTCAATTACATATTTTTAAAATTCACCATGAAAAAATGAAAATTTAGTCTCTCTCCCTCTATGTACATTTATAGTTTGTACTCAAAGTACTTATAAGATGTAAGAATGAGTCAATTGCAAACATATTTCATGAAGAGAAATATTGAAATTCTAAAAGTGAGTAGTCATCAGAATTACAGGTAGGATTCATGGTTTTTAGGGTATAGGGTATAGGGTTTAGGGTTTTAGGATTTAGGGCATGGAGTTATTTTTCAAGTTTCACATTGAAGAGGCAAAATTCCCGCCTTCAGTTTTCAAAGTTTCCATGTCCTTACCTGAAGTTCATGACGAACTAATGGTCTAACAGGCTGCCAGCTCACTCCTTTGGATTCTCCACTCACAAATAACTAATTTTGGAGAATTCACAGGTCGCGGACTGCCTGGCCGTCCGCTCGGCGGACAGTGCGCCGACCAAGCGGTCAGCGAAAGCAACGACCCGTCTGCTGAGCGAACGGGCCGACAGCCGATCGGTCGGGGCAGACGAAGTCCGTCCGTCCGCCCGACGGCCGATCGGTCAGGCCGACGGCCAAGCGGTCGGTGCGTACGTCTGACTCGGCTGTCCGTACGTCTCTGTTGACCGTGGGATGGGAGATGCGGATTCACGCTGTCTCTATGCGCCCCTTCCGCCTTGGTGTGTGAACAATTGTGAATGAATGAATGGTATCCACTATTCACTAATTATTATAATGTGAAATCAATACACAATACTCATTAATCATTCTAACGTTGAGGTAATTTATAAAGAAGGGTACTATGCCTCGCAAAGGAATTCCGTTTCTTTCCGGTTCTTCGAAGAAAAGTTCAAAGGGGAAACCACAAGAACTAGATTGGGATGTTTACTTCGATGAATTTAATGTGGCAAAGGAGGGGTGGGAGTATGAGTCCGACAAAGTGTGGACTTGTACAATGTGCAAGAAATATGTGACCATGTCACACATAGCCAAATTGTGGCCAGCAAATGATAGTTTGGAGAAGCAAGTGAGACGGTGGGAAGGCCCTATGAAGACGTGTACGAGTAGACACTTTGTAGAGAGATACGAAGAAATTTGGGCAGCTTCAAATCTAGGTCCCTCGAAGCCTACCATCATGAACTATTCTACCATAGCAATGGTTTGGGTGGAGATTGTACTCCAGAAAGATGTTGACTGGCGTACAGTTATAGGGATGAATAAAGAAACGAAGATGACGTGTGACTCAACTGTGGTGTTCACTAACTAGCGTGGCGAAAGTGATTGCATGCCGGCTTGGTCGAACTGAGGTCAATTTGGGTGCCCAAGTTGGCCTATGCGGGATGCAGAGGACAGTGATGCTGACGATGATGAAGAACCAGCTAAACAGTTGCCACCTCCACCTCCACCTCCGGAGAGGCACGAACGCCGAGAAGAACGTGAACACATAGAATACGAGAATCAAATGCAGGAAGCATTGAGGAGGAGCGTCGAGGATCAAGGCCGACCTCGTGGATATCACACTTCACCTCGTCGTGAACGTGATGTATATGGCTCGCGACATGGAGGAAGTAGTTCACACTATAGGAACAACCCTTGAGATGGTGGTCCAAACGTAGAAGGAGGCTATAGAACTACAACCTATACGGACTACGGTGGTCTTTCACATGGCGGCCCTCAATACTGCCCAGGAACAAGGGGACCTCATGGAAACACCAGTTATATAGACTATGGTGGTTCGGAACAAGGCGGCTCGCGAAATTATCCGAGAACAGGAGGACATGATTTGTATGGGCCTCATGGAAGTTTTTACTACACTGGTTCAAGCCATGGAGGGACTGGAGGCTCACATGAATATGCTTCAGTTCCACCTCCAACTTTTGGAGGTCCTTATTACGAAAATTATGGACAAGGGCGACAATCAAGCGGATATGGGCCATATGGTGGCTCCGGTTCTACGCCTCAAAGTCAAAATCATGATAGTAGTTCTGATTCTGAATGAAGTATAGTGTTATTTTGTAGAAAAATATAAGGTGCCATTATGTAGTTATGGGCTTTGTTTTTTAGTGTGGTTTTCAAGTGTAATGCATTGTCAATTTGTCATTTGCCATTTGGAAATAATGCAATAGTTGTAGGAATGCAAGTATATTCGAACACGTGAGATGTATGAAAAACTTGTTTTAGCCCCCAAAACGAAAGTGGTACAGGCTATAAGACTATTTTATAATATAATAAAATTATTTGCTTTTTACCTTGTAGAGTAAGTAGAGTTCCATACTATCACTCCAATATGAATGGTTAATTGTTGCAAGTGTTGAGTATATGAATGATGTGGTGTAATGTATTTGAACATCGGAAGTTACGTATTTTGGTCATTTGTAATGAATGCGTACTGAAAACCATGAAAGTTACGTGCTTGTATATAGAATTGTAAATGTACGGTTGTTTTTTGAGTCAAAATGGTGTGACCAAATCATTTTTATAAAACCTTTGTCGAAAAACTGAACACCTTTTGGTAATTGGTAATTTGGTATGCACCAAAAGAAATTTCATTATGTAATTAGCTTTGATGTTGTACTTTCCAAATGCTATTTTAAGTATTGGACCTTCACGACAACAATTCAAGACTTATTCTTCTTCAAGTATTTTAACACTAGAAGAGTAAAAACAACAAGATATCATGTTGTTGAAATTCATTGATGAAATAAATTCGAGCTCTCTAGATATTGGATAGGCAAGAATATAATGTACAAGTAAAAAATTAAAAATTAAAACAAGTTACAATTATTTTCCTACCTACTATAACCTACTAGGCTACTACCTAGTGCAGTAGTACCTACACTCCCCCCCGTCCCTTCACTCCCTTGTTTTGAGCACTTTAGGTCATAACTTCTATTCCCGGTCACTGATTGTGGAGAAAATGAGGTCTCCATTATCCCATATAGCTTAATAAGCTTATCAATTTTTCCATCTTCAGAAAAAGTTTCAAAAAATCACGACAAAATTTCAAGTTGTAAGTACCTACCTAATAACCCCTAAACCCTCGAAGGGACCCTAAGCCCTTTAGAAGTGAACCTTCAACTCACAATTAGGCACTCACATACAATCATACATTCATACACGATGTTTCCTTCGGTCCTTTAGTTGCCCTCCATCGTCATATGAATTAAGAGACATAGAGGTAAGTAAACGCTTACCATTTTTTATATTGTCATTGACATTATTATAATGAACATCTTCAATCACATTTACTATACCACAGAAATGAAGACAAGGACTTGTCAACCTAACAATCAATGAATCATTGAATCATCAATCATCAATTAAAAATTCAACGAATAAAGAATTGCAAATTATTTCATATAATGATTTCGAGATTTCCAATTTTCCATCCAAACATACGATGACAAATGGCGTAAAGACTTCCAAGTTCTCCAAAATCATTGTGAATTAAAACATGCTCATTGATTACAAATGCTAAGATGCACCTTGCTGTAAAACAGCATTCACAATCAATCCACTCATTGGTGATGAAACTGAGGTATATCATCCGTATATACTATACTACTATATAATTGATATGTAACTTAGTATATGTCTTTGCCTCTATGAATAGTGCATACTATAAACACCTATAGGCTATAGTTAATTACTTATATATGATATATTAATATCATTAAAGACTTAAACTACAGCTCCAAAGTGGTGGAAGTGTTCATCTGGTATAGGCCAATGAAACGAAGAAGTAAATCGCGAAATCACTTGCGCCAAACTACTATGGCCATCGGGACTATCTTCGCAAAGTCTCCCCAAATACACTTGAAAGACTTGTGCTAAGTCGTGATGCGAGTACAACACATGTTTTTTGCTTCCACGACCTTGCAAACCGTAGTATGTCTCTGACATACATGTACTATTGATTCTCTTCGCTATTTGACCAACAACAAATTCTTCGGACTTAATGGTAAGTACGGGTATGTTCTCCACATCTGCATCTCTTCGATGTACGTATGTAATCTTTGGATCGATCCACCACCTCCTCCTCAGAACTTCGTCTCGACCACTTGTTGATGTGAATGTATACAATGACTTCATGGGCTCTGTACTAGTCGTGGTCATCCCCCAATCGCAAATTCCAATAAAAACCTACGACTCGTCTTCCGGGAAATGGAACATGATGTTGTCTGGAGAAATGTTGTTGTGAAGGTGTCCGGCACCATGTACCGCATTCATAATATGCAGCAGTGCCCAAGCAAGCTCCGTACGCTTTGCTCTCCATCGCTTTAGACGATGAGCACGAATGACCTCCTCGTCGCTAATTTTGGGGTCACACATAATGCGTATGGCGATATTGTCTGGATAATCGTTATCCATTCTCAACATTTCACGCAAAGTACCACCATTCCACCACAATGAATAGCCTTCGTTCCGATTTGTGTGGACTGCAACGAAGCGTATGACTCCATCGTGCGGAATCCGCACCGCCATCGATTCAGTTTGGTGTTCTATCTTTGCAAGCTCAGGTCGTCGACCCTCTTGGAGAGAGATTTTTGCTGCAAATTCCCAATGTGGTTGAAGTTTAGGGCACCCTTCGATTCGCACCCTACGAATTGTGGCATAGCCTCCGCGTAGGACAATATTATCTTGTGGAATCACCCTTGCGGTTCCCGGGAGCGCTATTAAATGGCGAAATACAACTCGCATGTTGACTCGTCCTTCGTGAGTTGTCCACCAACTCATAAATCCACCTCTATTTCGTCTTGAAGCAAATGGTCTCATCCGACTCACGAACATGTCCACTTTTGTAATCACGTGCGTGAAGGCTTCATCATCAATGCGATGAACCTTACCAAATTTTTCGACGGTCCCTTTCGCATTCCATAGTGCATCATGTACCCATTTGTCCAACCAACTAGTGAAATTCTTCTTTTCCATTTCTTGATACCACCCTCCCACCCGCAACGCTTCATGCATCATGTCCTTTATATCGCCTTTGAACTTCTCAATGCCCTCCTCTTGATAACGAACATACTTAGAATCAAGAGACATGGTAGTTTCTCTCTCATAGAATTCAACAATGCATTTTCTCAAAAATGCGGTACAAGTGTGCGAGGGGTTGTCCATGATGTCGGCCTTAGTAGATTCCTCCCCAAACTTCGTTTTCTTCTTCGCCCTTGGCATCTTGATGAATGTCGCACGATTCGAGAAAAAAAATGACAAGGGTCCCCCCAAGATTTCACCTTCACCCTCCCGAGGAGAGGAGGCAATAAGACCCAAAGGCACTAAGCTTCTCCGCTCTCTCTTGCAAGCAAGGGGGAAGGTAAAAGTGAGAGGCGGACGGCCATCCCGTCCGCCCAATCTTAGCCGTGTGGACGGCCGATGGGGCGCCCTGTCGGGTCCGTCCGATTTGCCGTCCGATCGGACCGCCGATCGGTCGGACGGGCCCGATCAGCCGACAGATCGGTCCGACCCGTCCACTCGGTCCGACCTGTCCGACCCGTCCGTCCGCGCGGTCGGCCCCGACCGCCCCATGGTTCGCGTCCGTCTGGTCGGTCTGCCCTGTCTGCCCCGTCGTCGCCGTCCGACCGCTCGGTCGGCTCACTGAACCGGCCGACCGCCCGTCCATTGGACGGACGCGAGTCCGAAATTTCTATGTCCCCGGACGCCCGAAAACCCGTGGACGCGGACGTTGGACGTCCGGGCGTCCCAACGTCCGTACAACCCTGACGTCATTAGACACGTCAGAACGTCGTTGGATGAAAAAGTTGTCCAACGTGTCCCTGCCCATCGTTAAAAATCCTACATGGATGCCAAAACCCCTCCACATGGCACTCTCAGAAACTCTTGGGTGACCCTGTTGTTTTCGATGTCACAAAAAATTTAAGCACGTTTTAGCACATAACATGGCACGTTTTTGGCCCGTTTTTTTAAACGGATTTTTTTAGACGTCACTACAGGCATCGTCCTTGTTAAATTAAACATCACGGCACATTTTTTCCCTTGTTAAAAAAAGCACTGATTTCTTATAGTGAACTGGATCCGTGTTAGTTAGGAGATTTGTGGATAGGAAAGTGGGTCTTAAGCCACTATAAGTCACGGAATGAGTGGTGGGCCTACCACTTTCAAAAGCAAGCGGCGAACCCTCTGATGGTAAAACAGAGGTAAAACTAAACCGGATACGGAAGGAGGGACCGGATCGGATCCGCCTAGGAGGTTATATAGGACCGGAAGAAGTAGGGTCCAGAATTGAGAAGTCAGTCCAGAAATCGGGGAACTAGTATAACCGGAAGTAGGAAACAGTCCGGTCGAAGCTTTCCGGTTGGTTTTGAATGTTCCAGTAGTTAGAGGTAGAACTGGAAAAGAAGATTTAAGGGGTTTAATTGAGTTTATCTCCTTGTTAGAGTTAGCTACTTCACAAGATCTCGTGGGTTCGATCTATAGGGTCATTTTGTTATGCTCTAGAGTGATTTTTGTGAGTATAATAGGGAAATTGCTTACTTTGTGCTGCGACACTAAAAATCTGAAGCGATTTAGAGCCAAACGCGTGGAGCTTGCATGGGCATTACTACACATCATGAATGCGGTGCACACCGCTGGACATCTCCACAACAACATTTCTCCGGACAACATCATGTTTCATTTTCTTGAAGATGAGTCCCGGGTTTACATTGGAGTTTGTGATTGGGGGATGACTACAGTGTTGAGCGAGCCTATGAAGTCGTTGTATACATTCACATCAACAGCTGAAAAGGACGAAGCTATAAAGAGGAGGTGGTGGGTGGATCCCAGTATTACTTATGTACACGGAAGAGATGCGGATGTGCAAAACATCCCTTCTCTTTCCATGCTATCCGAGCAATATGCTGTTGCTAAATTAGCTGAATGGATCAGTAGGCAGTGCATGTCGGAGGTGTATCACAAGTTGCAACGTGAATCAAGTAGCTCACATGTCAAGTACCTCCATCCACAATTTGCACAGGTGTTTGATACTTACTTGAAGCGCGTTCAGAACAAAGAGAGTACTTTGGCACAAGTCATCTTCCGTTTTAGTACTTCATTCAACTGGCCTATTCCAAATGAACACTTCCGTGGTTCATATTGAAGTTCAAGAATAGTTCATATAAGTATATAGGCTGGTAGTATGCATAGATGCCAAGTAGTAATGTAGTATGTATGCGAATTACATAGTTGCATAGCATATGTGCACCATTTTGATTTTTTAAGACCAATGAATGCCAATGTAGTTGGACTTTTATGTGCCTTTGTAATTGACGAGGATATTTTAATTGATAATGATTTTTAAAGTGTGTGAATTGTCCCTATCTTTTGTCATTGTTGGTTTGCAATTTTGCATAGGAAAGTCTAAAACCCTTCAATTACGGAAATTGTGATTTTTTAAGTTGGTATTTGCAAGATTGGGAAGTTTTTGTTTTAAATTGTATGGTCTTCCAATTCTTTAATTTGCCATGTATGGTTGAAGATATTCAATTGGACAATGTATTATGTATAATTGTAAATTGTCTTCAAGATTCTAGAAGCATGGTTTTTTGTTTGGTATTAATGGTGTGTTGTTAATTTTTTGCATGCAACGAGTTTGTCGGCTTCATTAACATGTTAAAAAAAAATAGTAATTACCCCCTAAATGCTTGAGGACCCAAAATATTGAATATGGTGTTTCCAAAACTTAGAAGTTCAGTAAAACCTAACTATTTTTCATCATTTTAGTAAGGTAATAATTTTGGGATATTCTTTTTGAAGTCTACTTTTGGCTCCAGAAGTCCGATCTTGCAATTAAAGGACAATGATTTTTCTGAAAGAGATATTATCAAGGGTACCTTGTGCAATCTTGACTTTTCTTTTGTGTTAAGAGCTTTTGGAAATGAGCCTCAAATACAGTAGGTCTTGGAGGAAAATTCATATTGGAAATTCATATTAAAAAATTATAGAGTAAATTTTGCAAAGCTGTAAATTGATTGGGCAAGTTTGGCCCATTAACCTCATATTCTTTGGGTCCCCAACATTTTAGATTTGCCTTGCCAAAAAGGCTTCAACTTTTTTTTGTGATTTTAACAGCATCATTGTCAAATGTTATAATCTTTCACTGTACAAGTGATATTGTTGTGCTTTCTTTTCCTATGCAATCTCTAACAAGTCTAGTTTGAATTTGTATGGTTACAATTCCAAAAAAATTGATACATCTTACCAAAATGTGGGCTCTTTGTTCAATTTAGAGCAAATTAAAGGAAGTTTAAATTTGAAAATAAGGCTTCAGCATGTAGGGGTTACAACATCCTATGGTTATTTGCATGATTGAATTTGTTTGAACCATGAACCATTGTTTTCTTGGGCCAATTGAAGGCCCAAATGCCTAAAAAAAAATGGACTGCACCAAATCTATAGGTTAAATTTGAAGAAAAATTGGATGATAATGCCAAATTGCTCAAATTTGAAAGAAAAAAAGATGGATGAAATTGCGCACATCAAATGTAACTCATCTAAACCTACACTGAAGTTTACCCCATTTTCCGCCAGATGCCCCGATCGGACGACCCCACACCGACCCGTCTGCCCCGTCCGCCTCCCCGTCCGCCCTCCCCGTCCGCCCTCCCGTCCAGCTCCCCGTCCGCCCTCCCGTCCGGCTCCCTGTCCGCTCTCCCCGTCCGCCGTCCTGTCTGCCTCCCGTCCGCCCGTTCGCCTCCCCGTCCGTTGGACGGTCATAACGTCCTATGTCGGCGGACGTTCGAGAACCGAAGGACATAGACGCTAGACGTCCATGTAACCTTGATTCAGAGGCGGACACTATACCGGTCCAGGAAGCTAAGTCACAGTGGAGCAGGGTTGCACGGACGCTGGGACGCTCGGAAGTCCAACGTCCGCGTCCGCGGGTTTTCGAGCGTCTGGGGACATAGAAATTTCGGACTCGCGTCCGTCCAGTGGACGGGCGGTCGGCCGGTTCAGTGAGCCGACCGAGCGGACGGACGCGGAGCACGGGGCGGACGGAGCCGACCGCGCGGACGGGGCAGACGGGGCAGACCGACCGGACGAACGCGGACCATGGGGCTGTCGTATGCGTAGTTAGCCGTAAGTATCTTGACAACAGCAAATTGTTGCAAGATGACACGAATTATCGGTCCAGGGAACTTCTAGTATGATATCGATTGAATGAGAAGTATCCGGATTGTGACTACTCACTTAATCTCCCTTATTTCACTTTATCCTATCTCGTTCCGGAAACTTAGTACATTCCGGATTCCGTTCCGGATCCGGACACACCCGGATCTGAGTTCCGTCTCTCTTCCATCACTGGTTTTTGTTGCCTCTGTTTTACCCTCAGAGGGTCCGCCCTTGATCTAGAAAGGGGTGGGGACTCACCACTTGTACAATTATTCTCTCTGTACTCTAAATCTACTAAACAACACACCCAAGACAACACAGTTGTAGGAGGAGGGAGGAATATTCTCTCACAGTTTCCGGATTGGCCGATCCGGAATCAGGTCATACAGAGCACTTCTCACACCTCTCTTACTACAACGACGGATCAGAACTTATAGACCCAAAAGAATAGAATCTCAAAGAGAAGACAATTTACCAAGGGGGAGGTGGCAGACTTTCCGAAGTAGCGGGAGATCCTTTCCTTTGGCGGTTGCTTAACTCCACACAAAACCCTCCTGGTTCCGGACTCGCACAGACCTCTACCCTCTATTCCGGATTGCTGTTCCGGTAGTTTAAAAGCACGTTGCACTTGCACTCCCTTACTCAGCTTTGCATTCCTTCTCACTAGCTCCACTCCCAAACGATCCATAGCTCAAGATCCGGATTCCTTCTCTCCCTCCCTTCTCTTTCTCCAGTACCAGATCATACACCCATGCATACACCCAGCTCAAAAAGACCCTGTCTAAGCAAAAAGTGCAGCTAAAGGTATCCTGGCTGACTTAGATTAACAAAAGAAAATTGTAATACAAACGTGAAAGCACAAAAATCCAATGGAGTGGGATGGAATGGAATGGCAGACAACTAACTTGCCTACCCTTAAAATACTAACACAAAAACCCAAAGTCAACTCCTAAAAGCCTGAAAAGGAAAACTCGGAAATCTAGGCCACCAATCCCTGAACCTCCCTGGATATTCGGACAGATTGCTAACAGCCGTCCAAGATAACCGGTTTTTCTCACTATCTGCCTAAATTTCCGGAAACCGGGTCCAAGCTCGGAACCTCATTCCGGATCCTATACCTCCTCTCCTACCAATCCTAATGTCTTGGCTTCCGTCCTTTCTTTGAACGACTCCCCGCTTGGCTGGTAGGTGTCCCCTTCGTGTTCTTGGCTGGCGTAGTTTTTGCTGTGGCCCGAGTCTGGATATGGCGCGTGGCTGGAGACGGATCGCTGTCGTCTTCGGTTCCGGAAGTGGAGTGGGCACTCTCCTCATCCGAATCTTCAATAACTTGGACTTCCTTCTCCTTCTCTAGTGTTGTATCCTCCAACGTCGCGGGTTCGCTTCCTTTCTTCGGCGTGGTCTCTTGCATGTGCACAAATCCTTTCAGATTGGTCCGAGCCGGATTTGTCATCCCACCGATCCGGTTGATGAGATCTCCCCTAACTTGCTGTCCCGGAACCTTGAATGATCCGGTCATCAAATTTGGCATTGTTTGTGCCTTGGGAACTTCCGGAGTTGAGAACTTAGATGGCACCGGAACCGATTTCGCGCTAGACTCCGGTTCCGGTTCCGAGGCTGGCCTCAAATTCAACTCCGTCATCCGTATCTTACTGGCGGAAGGCTCAGCTGGTGTGAGTATCCCCCTCAGACCCTCCATCCGGGTTGCCTGATCCGCCACTGGCTTTCCTGGGGTACCTGCAACTAAAGGAAGTTCCGGAAAGGTGGAGAAATCCATCGCATGGTTTGGGTCGATGGCCGCCAGCAACTTCTGGATCTCCTTGAAAACTCGCTCTATTCTCACGGTGAAGTCTACGAGGATGGTAACTACCTTGGTTCCGATAATGTGGCCTTCGGATATCATCTTGGAGTCAAACAAGGCAGCCTTCGTGATGATGTCGGCTTTGATGTTGACTGCCCCGGTTAGATTCTTGACCAGTGCGAGGGCCTCCTTCTCTTTCTCCTTCGCAGCTACCATTTCTCCTTCCGCCCAATTCACCCGAGCCTGGAGTATATTCCGTTCCGCCTCCAATTCCTAGATCCGCTCATCCCTCTTCTTCAGATCCTCCGGCTTGGGCAGTCACTTGACAGCTTCCACGATCTGATCCGGATCCACCTTCAGTACTTCCGCGGTATCTATCACCAGATCCGACAATCCGTCGTGAAGTACCTTGGCTTCACGTATCCAATCGAGCCCCGCATTGAAAAATGCGGATTCCGTTTCCATCTCAGGTCCCTTGCTGGACTCCCCCCTCTCTATTGTCGGTGGCTTGATTCTCGACCCCGGATCGGTTGACTTCCTCTTCTTGGTCCTTGGGTCCGTAAGACGTTCCTCGGGAAGTTCCTCCGGTTCAGATTCGACCGGATCCTCCGCTTCCTCCCCGGAAAGTCCATATGACAAGAGTGTCTTTCCGGTGTCATACTGAATTATTTCCGCCGCACTCAAAAGTTCCTGTTGATGGTACAGATGAAACAAATACGTGCTAACCGGACTCGCCTTAGCTCGTGTCACGTGATCCGCTAATTTAGCTACTATCCTGGCTTTGATCCTACCCCAGTATACTATCCGGTTCTCCATAGCCCCGAAGATAGTGTTGGCCACCGTAATGGTAACCCACGTTGGCTTTTTCGGATATAAGATCGGAATCAGAAACTCTAGGATCTGCCTATGTCTCTCGTCCTTACACTCGTTGATAGCAAAGCCGTCCTTAGGGTTTGCAGTCCCGGTGAACTTCTCGGCTACAAAACGATCCGTCCTCGATGCTAAACCGTTCCCACTCTTCCGGAACTGATAGACGTCCGCCCAGATGTCCTCGGTCCATGCGACTAGTCGTCCTCTCAAAGTAAGCTCATACTGATTCGGAACACCATGAAGTAGCTCTTGGATCATCTCCTCACTCTTGAGATTCCACGGTCGGTGTAGTAAACCGACACATCCTAACCTAGTCAGGTCCTCCTCTAATTGTTTGTGTAATTCCGGGCTATTCGGAATGGCCGGAGAGATAACCCGGGCAGATACCGCTGTCTTCCGTACTGGTCCGGATGCCATAAGATCTAAGTGAGAATGAAAAGAAAGTAGTTCTACCTCAGTCACTAACTCACCACTCTTTCTCTCAACTACTCACACAAACAGTCTCGGGTACACAAAACTGAAAAGGAAAGAGGAAACTCTAGGAAGACGGCTTAAGTACTAAACTATCTCTCTACGGTCTTAAGGACAACGGCTACAGGTTCGTTGCCTCAACGATATCCTACTTCCGTAGCTACGGGACCTATACGGTAGGTTCCTGTGTTCCGGATGAGTCCGGATTCCAGATCCGGATAAGTTCCGGTTACGGGTGGTGCCGGAACGCTTATTTCCTAATTCAAGTTATCTAGTCCAAAAATCATACTCTAACTATATTTTTTTATTTTTTTTTATTTTTCGTAACTACTTCGTGCACTATTGATCCGTTTCCGGATTCCCACAGGGGCGGTTGGGGCCGACCGAGCGGACGGACAAGGCGGACGGGGGGGACGGGGCCGACCGATCGGTCGGCTGATCGGGTGGCCCGTCCGACCGGTCGGCAGTCCGATCGGACGGCCAATCGGACGGACCCGACGGGGCGCCCGATCGGCCGTCCGCTAGGGCGGACGGCTGAGATTGGGCGGACGGGATGGCCGTCCACCTCATACAAAAGAGGCGGTCGGGCCGTCCGCCTCTCACTTTTACCTTCCCCCTTGCTTGCAAGAGAGAGCGGAGAAGCTTAGTGCCTTTGGGCCCTATTGGCTCCTCTCCTCGGGAGGGTAAAGGTGAAATCTTGGGGGGACCCTTGCCATTTTTTTTCTCGAATCGTGCGACATTCATCAAGATGCCAAGGGCGAAGAAGAAAACGAAGTTTGGGGAGGAATCTACTGAGGCCGACATCATGGACAACCCCTCGCACACTTGTACTGCATTTTTGAGAAAATGCATTGTTGAATTCTATGAGAGAGAAACTACCATGTCTCTTGACTCTAAGTATGTTCATTATCAAGAGGAGGGCATTGAGAAGTTCAAAGGCGATATAAAGGACATGATGCATGAAGCGTTGCGGGTGGGAGGGTGGTATCAAGAAATGGAAAAGAAGAATTTCACTAGTTGGTTGGACAAACAGGCGCATGATGCACTATGGAATGCGAAAGGGACCATCGAAAAATTTGGTAAGGTTCATCGCATTGATGACGAAGCCTTCATGCACGTGATTACAAAAGTGGACATGTTCGTGAGTCAGATGAGACCATTTGCTTCAAGACGAAATAGAGGTGGATTTATGAGTTGGTGGACAACTCACGAAGGGAGAATAAACATGCGAGTTGTATTTCGCCATTTAATAGCGCTCCCGAGAACCACAAGGGTGATTCCACAAGATAATATTGTCCTACGTGGAAGCTATGCCACATTTCGTAGGGTGCGAATCGAAGGGTGCCCTAAACTTCAACCACATTGGGAATTTGCAGCAAAGATGTCTCTCCAAGAGGGTCGACGACTTGAGCTTGCAAAGATAGAACACCAAACTGAATCGATGGCGGTGTGGATTCCGCACGATGGAGTCATACGCTTCGTTGCAGTCCACACAAATCGGAACGAAGGCTATTCATTGTGGTGGAATGGTAGTACTTTGCGTAAAATGCTGAGAATGGATAACGATTATCCAGACAATATCGCCATACGCATTATGTGTGACCCCAAAATTAGCGACAAAGAGGTCATTTGTGCTCATCGTCTAAAGCGATGGAGAGCAAAGCGTACGGAGCTTGCTTGGGCACTGCTGCATATTATGAATGCGGTACACAGTGCCGGACATCTTCACAACAACATTTCTCCAGACAACATCATGTTCCATTTCCCGGAAGACGAGTCGCAGGTTTTTATTGGAATTTGCGATTGGGGGATGACCACGACTAGTACAGAGCCCATGAAGTCATTGTATACATTCACATCAACAAGTGGTCGGGACGAAGTTCTGAGGAGGAGGTGGTGGATCGATCCAAAGATTACATACGTACATCGAAGAGATGCAGATGTGGAGAACATACCCGTACTTACCATTAAGTCCGAAGAATTTGTTGTTGGTCAAATAGCGAAGAGAATCAATAGTACATGTATGTCAGAGACATACTACGGTTTGCAAGGTCGTGGAAGCAAAAAACATGTGTTGTACTCGCATCACGACTTAGCACAAGTCTTTCAAGTGTATTTGGGGAGACTTTGCGAAGATGGTCCCGATGGCCATAGTAGTTTGGCGCAAGTGATTTCGCGATTTACTTCTTCGTTTCATTGGCCTATACCGGATGAACACTTCCACCACTTTGGAGCTGTAGTTTAAGTCTTTAATGATATTAATATATCATATATAAGTAATTAACTATAGCCTATAGGTGTTTATAGTATGCACTATTCATAGAGGCAAAGACATATACTAAGTTACATGTCAATTACATAGTAGTACAGTATATACGGATGATATACCTCAGTTTCATCACCAATGAGTGGATTGATTGTGAATGCTGTTTTACAGCAAGGTGCATCTTAGCATTTGTAATCAATGAGCATGTTTTAATTCACAATGATTTTGGAGAACTTGGAAGTCTTTACACCATTTGTCATCGTATGTTTGGATGGAAAATTGGAAATCTCGAAATCATTATATGAAATAATTTGCAATTCTTTATTCGTTGAATTTTTAATTGATGATTGATGATTCAATGATTCATTGATTGTTAGGTTGACAAGTCCTTGTCTTCATTTCTGTGGTATAGTAAATGTGATTGAAGATGTTCATTATAATAATGTCAATGACAATATAAAAAATGGTAAGCGTTTACTTACCTCTATGTCTCTATAATTGATATGACGATGGAGGGCAACTAAAGGACCGAAGGAAACATCGTGTATGAATGTATGATTGTATGTGAGTGCCTAATTGTGAGTTGAAGGTTCACTTCTAAAGGGCTTAGGGTCCCTTCGAGGGTTTAGGGGTTATTAGGTAGGTACTTACAACTTGAAATTTTGTCGTGATTTTTTGAAACTTTTTCTGAAGATGGAAAAATTGATAAGCTTATTAAGCTATATGGGATAATGGAGACCTCATTTTCTCCACAATCAGTGACCGGGAATAGAAGTTATGACCTAAAGTGCTCAAAACAAGGGAGTGAAGGGACGGGGGGGAGTGTAGGCACTACTGCACTAGGTAGTAGCCTAGTAGGTTATAGTAGGTAGGAAAATAATTGTAACTTGTTTTAATTTTTAATTTTTTACTTGTACATTATATTCTTGCCTATCCAATATCTAGAGAGCTCGAATTCATTTCATCAATGAATTTCAACAACAAGACATCTTGTTGTTTTTACTCTTCTAGTGTTAAATACCTGAAGAAGAATAAGTCTTGAATTGTTGTCGTGAAGGTCCAATATTTAAAATAGCATTTGGGAAGTACAACATCAAAGCTAATTACATAATGAAATTTCTTTTGGTGCATACCAAAAGGTGTTGAGTTATTCGACAAAGGTTTTATAAAAATGATTTGGTCACACCATTTTGACTCAAAAAACAACCGTACATTTACAATTCTATATACAAGCACGTAACTTTCATGGTTTTCAGTACGCATTCATTACAAATGACCAAAATACGTAACTTCTGATGTTCAAATACATTACACCACATCATTCACATACTCAACACTTGCAACAATTAACCATTCATATTGGAGTGATAGTATGGAACTCTACTTACTCTACAAGGTAAAAAGCAAATAATTTTATTATATTATAAAATAGTCTTATAGCCTGTACCACTTTCGTTTTGGGGGCTAAAACAAGTTCTTCATACACCTCACTTGTTCGAATATACTTGCATTCCTACAACTATTGCATTATTTCCAAATGGCAAATGACAAATTGACAATGCATTATACTTGAAACCACATTAAAAAACAAAGCCCATAACTACATAATGGCACCTTGTATTTTTCTACAAAATAACACTATACTTCATTCAGAATCAGAACTACTATCATGATTTTGACTTTGAGGCGTAGAACCGGAGCCACCATATGGCCCATATCCGCTTGATTGTCGCCCTTGTCCATAATTTTCGTAATAAGGACCTCCAAAAGTTGGAGGTGGAACTGAAGCATATTCATGTGAGCCTCCAGTCCCTCCATGGCTTGAACCAGTGTAGTAAAAACTTCCATGAGGCCCATACAAATCATGTCCTCCTGTTCTCGGATAATTTCGCGAGCCGCCTTGTTCCGAACCACCATAGTCTATATAACTGGTGTTTCCATGAGGTCCCCTTGTTCCTGGGCAGTATTGAGGGCCGCCATGTGAAAGACCACCGCAGTCCGTATAGGTTGTAGTTCTATAGCCTCCTTCTACGTTTGGACCACCATCTCGAGGGTTGTTCCTATAGTGTGAACTACTTCCTCCATGTCGCGAGCCATGTACATCACGTTCACGACGAGGTGAAGTGTGATATCCACGAGGTCGGCCTTGATCCTCGACGCTCCTCCTCAATGCTTCCTGCATTTGATTCTCGTATTCTATGTGTTCACGTTCTTCTCGGCGTTCGTGCCTCTCCGGAGGTGGAGGTGGAGGTGGCAACTGTTTAGCTGGTTCTTCATCATCGTCAGCATCACTGTCCTCTGCATCCCGCATAGGCCAACTTGGGCACCCAAATTGACCTCGGTTCGACCAAGCCGGCATGCAATCACTTTCGCCACGCTAGTTAGTGAACACCACAGTTGAGTCACACGTCATCTTCGTCTCTTTATTCATCCCTATAACTGTACGCCAGTCAACGTCTTTCTAGAGTACAATCTCTGCCCAAACCATTGCCATGGTAGAATAGTTCATGATGGTAGGCTTCGAGGGACCTAGATTTGAAGCTGCCCAAATTTCTTCGTATCTCTCTACAAAGTGTCTACTCGTACACGTCTTCATAGGGCCTTCCCACCGTCTCACTTGCTTCTCCAAACTGTCATTTGCTGGCCACAATTTGGCTATGTGTGACATGGTCACATATTTCTTGCATATTGTACAAGTCCACACTTTGTCGGACTCGTACTCCCACCCCTCCTTTGCCACATTGAATTCATAGAAGTAAACATCCCAATCTAGTTCTTGTGGTTTCCCCTTCGAACTTTTCTTCGAAGAACCGGAAAGAAACGAAATTCCTTTGCGAGGCATAGTACCCTTCTCTATAAATGACCTCAACGTTAGAATGATTAATGTGTAGTGGTTTCAGATTATAATAATTAGTGAATACCACTCATTCATTTACAATTGTTCACACACCAAGGCGGAAGGGGCGCACAAAGACCAATAGCCGCTGGATCACCCACTCCACAAGGGAAACAATTGTGCGGAATGAGCCGTCCGCTCCGCTTTTTATACCGACCGACGAGGCGGACGTCGCTGTCAGCTTGAGGGTCGGATGGCAAGATCGGACGGACAGCGTGAATCCGCATCTCCCATCCCACGGTCGACAGAGATGTACGGACGGCCGAGTCGGACGGAAGCACCAACCGCTTAGCCGTTGGGCCATCCGCCGAGCGGACGGACGGACTTCGTCGGCCCGACCGAGAGGTCATCGACCCGACCGAGAGGTCGTCGGCCCGTCCGCTCAGCAGACGGGTCGCTGCTTTCGCCGACCGCTTGGTCGGCGCAGTGTCCGCCGAGCGGACAGCCAGGCAGCCCACAACGTGTGGATTCTCCAAACTTAATTATTTGTGAGTAGAGAATCCAAAGGAGTGAGCTGGCAGCTTGTTAGACCATTAGTTCATCATGAACTTCATGTAAGGACATAAAAACTTTGAAAACTGAAGGCGGGAATTTTGCCCCTTCAATGTGAAACTTGAAAAATAACTCCATGCCCTAAACCCTAAACCCTAAACCCTATACCCTAAAAACCATGAATCCTACCCGTAATTCTGATGACTACTTACTTTTAGAATTTCGATATTTCTCTTCATCAAATATGTTTGCAATTGACTCATTCTTACATCTTATAAGTACTTTGAGTACAAACTATAAATATATATAGAGGGAGAGAGACTAAATTTTCATTTTTTCATGGTGAATTTTAAAAATATGTAATTGAAGAAAAGTGAAGTTTGTAGTCATTTTCTAATTCATATAATCATAAAATGATGATTCTTTGTGAAATACTTAAAATCTGAACTGCAAACTTCAGAACTCGTAAAAGCTTGTTTCTAAAAGAGTAAAAGTATTGCTTTTAGTAGTCAAAACTTTAGTAAATTCAAAAAAAATCAAGTATGAAAAGTTATAAAAAAAGACATTGCAACTTGCAAGCACTCAATACATGACTCTAAAATAATATGAGTATTTCTTAAAATCACCCTTCAATTGCGAATAAAACCCAACAAAAACTAAGAAAGTATGATTATACAAAGTTACAAACTATGGTAAAATACTCATTCAATCACTTTTCACTATAGTTAAATATAGAATGATGTCGCAGCACAGAGTAAGCAATTTCCCTATTATACTCACAAAAATCACTCTAGAGCATAACAAAATGATCCTATAGATCGAACCCACGAGATCCTGTGAAGTAGCTAACTCTAACAAGGAGATAAACTCAATTAAACCCCTTAAATCTTCTTTTCCGGTTCTACCTCTAACTACTGGAACATTCAAAACCAACCGGAAAGCTTCGACCGGACTGTTTCCTACTTCCGGTTATACTAGTTCCCCGATTTCTGGACTGACTTCTCAATTCTGGACCCTACTTCTTCCGGTCCTATATAACCTCCTGGGCGGATCCGATCCGGTCCCTCCTTCCGTATCCGGTTTAGTTTTACCTCTGTTTTACCATCAGAGGGTTCGCCGCTTGCTTTTGAAAGTGGTAGGCCCACCACTCCTTCCGTGACTTATAGTGGCTGAAGACCCACTTTCCTATCCACAGATCTCCTAACTAACACGGATCCGGTTTGGTCCTTTACAATAATCCGGATAGCAACCCGAATCACAGGTCACACAAAGACCCCCCGTACGATCCTCCCATACTACAACGACCTTGACACTGATCCGTTCCGTACGAAGTTCAGTGGCCACAAGTGCATTTGTCCGTTCCAACGGCCACGAAGGTTCTTCCGTTCACCCACAACGGTGGCAAGACCTCACAGGAGTCAGGATACTCGACCGGATTTCCCACCCAGGAGTTCTAGCGCAGCTAAGGAATCCCTCCCTATCCGCCTAGCCTGATCAACGGATCTCTCACCCGGAATGCTAAACTTTTGTAGCTGCTGAGGCATTGGAATCCACTCCTAACTCTTCATAACCTACTCACATGTACCTAGAACCGGAAACATACATCAAGGGGAGAAACTCTAACAACACCTCCGTACTCACCTTCCTATTCTGACTCAGTGCACTCTTGCCAATACTCGGGAAAAATACACAAAAGTTAGTTTTAAGGAAAGTACACAAAGAAATGCCAAAAGAACTCTTCTCTCCGTCTCCAACTCAGAGACTGTTTTATATACAAAAAGCAAAAAGCAAAAAGTGAATACATGATTTCCGCCTCTAAAGGCGCTGACAATCCGATCCTACCTTATCCTAACCGGATTCTATTCCGGTTCCTATCTATAAGTCCTATTTTTACAATCCTTCCTGTTCCGTCTCATACACTCGGGATCCAATGGTAGGGCTCTCATTAGGTCTCTCCAACTGCTCGAAGACCTCATTTAGATTCCGGTTCCGTTCTCCATCCGTAGGTAGAACCGGATGTTCTTCCTCAGCTTCTGGGGAGTCCAAATCTATCGGCTGATGTCCGGTCGAGGGTGTATCCTTCTTGGCCCTGCTTGACTGGGGCGTCTTGTCCTTTCCCGGCTCCTGAGCTACGTCTTCCAGAAACAAGTCCGGAAGAGAAATTTCTGAGAGCCGGATCGGAACTTCTGTCAACTTCTGGCTACTCTCCACGATTCGGTCCGCTGACTCCCGTGCCTTGGATAGGAGCTTCTCTATTTGCTCCTCAAAATCGGTGAGGATGTGCACCACCCTGGTTCCGGATATCTTCTTGTCCTTGTGCACCTCCTCTTCGAACAGGCGCGCCTTGGTGACTGCGGCTCCGGGTTCTCCAAGCACGTCCTTCACTTCCGTGGCCAACTTCTTCATTTCCTCCGCCATCTCCTTTGTCGTGGTGGCGTTCTCAATCAACGCGAAAAGTTTGGCTTTGAGGGTGTCCACCTCATCGTGCTGCCGCTTGCTTTCCTCCTTCATCTTCCGGAGCTCTTCCGGATTGATAACACTCTCAGCCACCTTCTGTGGCAACTGACTGTCCGATTCCGCTCCGATTAATTCCGCTATCGCCCCGAGCGTCCTCTTCTTGACTTCCCAATCCGCCCAGATCCCACAGAGGATCCCAACCAACTCGTCGAACGGATCTTTGGTCCCGGATCCGGATGCCACATCCGGTCCGGTTGGAGTCTCACTTCTGCGCGGCCTCTAATGTCCCGGAGGCGTTCCTCGATTCCGAGTCGGAGTGGTCTTCTGCCTCTTGTTGGGAACATAAAGTTCCTCCTCTTCCTCTTCTTCTTCTGCTTCTTCCTCCTCCTCGGTTTCGTTTCCGGAATCCGCTTCTTGGTCGGACTCGGATTCGCCGTACTTCATGGTCCGCTCTTGGGCCTTCCATACCTTCAGCTCCACTTCCGTCAGCAGTTCCTGTTGCTGGTAGAGGTGGTACACATAAGGGCACAGGGGGGTAGCCCTACTTCTCCCCACTCTCGTAGTAAGCTGGGACACCAGATCAAAGAAGATCCGGCCCTAGTCTACTTTCCGGGTTCCGCTCAGCGCTCCGAAAATTGTGTTAGCCAAGGTGATAGTCACCTTGGTGGGCTTTTCCGGATGCAGAACCGGAACCAGGAACTGGAGCAGACGTCGCTCCCGGTCATCAAGGCAGTCTTCGACCGCGTAGCCGTCCTTCGGATTTACTACGCTTTCGAACTTGCCCTGGACGAAATCATCCTTCCGGTTGGCAAGGCCGAGTCCTCCTGGCCGGAATCCGTATACGTCCCGCCACAAAGCCTCGGTCCATTGGACCGGATTCCCTCTCAGGGTGTTATCGAACTGATTCGATACGCCACTCAGGAGTTCTCTAACCATCCTCTCATCTTTGAAACCCCAAGGTTTCAAAGCTAACCCCTGACAACCCATCAACGACAAATCCTCTCTGAGTTCTCCCTGTTCCGGTTCCTTGGTCGGCATGACCGGAACTACTTTTCTAAGCTTTACTTCACTCGGGGGCGGGGTGTTAGAACCTCTCTTCCGGTTCAATCGCGGCATGAGGGTAGCTCTACCCGGTTTTCACTCTCTACAGTCCTAAAAAGGGAGCGCGCGACACTCAGATGTTCCGCTCCGCCTGTAAACTACCCTACCGACGTGCTCACACTCTTAGCTTCTCACGTATCCGCTCGCACTCAAGGTCTCACCCACTCATGTCCGGAGGAGATCTCTCCGTCTCACACCCTTCTCTCACTTCCGTACCCTCTTGTACTTCCTCTCCCTGGCCGTGGTCAACGATAGAAACGTCAGGCGCTAAATCAGGACACAACAACACGTGGAAATCCAGAGACCTGAAAATGGGTAGGGCCAGGCTTTATATAGTCCTGACGCCCTAGACTGTCTTTATGACCGGTCGGATATCCGGTCCGGTTCTTGACATCCGGTTACCTCCTAATCCGGTCAACAAGATTCCGGTTGGAAATACTATCCGGTTGTACATCTAATCCGTTCCGCTTTGACCTAAAACCGGATTAGTTCCATAAGGTAATTTTGGTGACTATTTTTGGATTTATTTTTCTTTCTAGATGAATCCGGATTCCTATTTCTAATTTCCGGTTCTCTCAAAAGGGTAAACAAATAAAAATAAAAAATATGAGTTGTCACAAATGACCTTATTCCATCTCCAACTCCAATTCCATTTCATAAAATTGCATCTAAACAATTAAACAAACTGTCCTTTAAAGTTACAAATCTCAATGCAATAATGCATTAAATAATTCGGTTTCTGTTTATAGGTCATATTTAGGTATTTATGTGAAGTCAACTTGAGGGATTAGAGTTAGAGCCCCTTGAAGTTGTTGTTAGTAATTTAACAAAAGAATAATATTCTAAATCTTGTATATTTTTGCTTCTATTCTTTGTGTACATATTGGTTTATTGGTTACCTCCATTTCATCAAATTGGTCATTGAAGGTTTGCACTCTCCAGAATCATTTTGGATAAAACATCTTGATTTAGATGAAACATCTTCCTAGTCACTTAGTTCATCATTCCAAATATAGAATTGGGAGCCTTTTGACATTGAAATGTAAATAAAATACAATGAAAATTCTAAATTTTTTCTAATTTCTAATGGATCTAGGTGACTGCAAGAAACATTTGATAATTTTGTTGTGCTTCGTCCAATACTCATGATTTTTTTGTAGAATAATTTCAAAATTTAAAAGAAAAATATTCAAAAAACATTGAAGAAATATGTCCAAGTAATGTCCAATGTATTCACTTTCAAGATGAAGGCAATTACCAAAAAAAAAACCACCAAAAAATTCTATAAGTAGGAGAAAGTTCTAGAATAGTTCCAATTTCAAGAAAATATATGCTCTAACGTGTAATTAAAAAAAAAAGGAAAAAAATATACAAATATTATAAAAATCCCATTTGTAACAATTTTCTGAAGATGGTCATTTATGAAAAGAACCATTCAAAGAACATTACGCGTTTCAAAAGTCATTAATAAAAAAGTTCATTTAGTGAACTTGTACACCACATAAAATTCAATATTTTTAGGATTCCTTTAAATTTGCTACAAAATCATCTTTTTCAAATCTCAGATTCAAATTTGTTTATTCGGGTACTAAATAGTCCTAAAAATCCCAAATATTAAAATTTCCAAGAAATTAGATAAGCTGTAAAATAGTTATAAATACCTTATTAATAAATCTTGAGTCATGTAGATCTAAAATGTAGAATTTCTGGCCAACAAACAAATCAACATGCAAGGTGAGATAGTAAATAGTATAGGTGTTTCTTCATTCATTTGAGCTTTCCAGCTTGGATTAAATATTTTGCGGAACAATTTGGTTGGAGGTTTCAAATTACAAAGAATACAAATGTACTTATGTAGGGATTTCACATAGAGCTTTCTCCGCTACATGAAACCTTGTTTTCATTTAAAACCGGTTCCATTTATAGTTTGACCATATAAATATATGCATTGTAATTCTGTAAAGAATGCTACATGGTGACATAGCCGACTGGCCGTAAAAAACTGTAGCCCTGAAATCAAAAAATATTTAAGTAATTTACTCTTTGCATTTTCTAGTGGTAGGTTTCATTCAAGATTCGTTGGCAAGGGATTTAGCTTTGTTATTGTTCATTCCCAAATTATGTATAAATGTATAATTTGTACAGTTTGCTAAACCAAATTCCCCCCCCCCCCAAAAAAAAAAATGTCATGGTAATATGGTATTGACGTTCCCTGAAGGCTGGAAGGGATGATTTTTGCCTTCCGGTCAGAGACTTCTGAATCATAATAGTGATACGAAAATCTTTCAACGGAATTCAACTTTCACTTCTTCCAACCTTATAGGAACATCTACTTAAGTAAGAGGATCAATTCATTCGTCCAATCATCCCCCCCCCCTTTTCCACAAAGAATGAATAGATCACCCATTTTTGAGAAATGGGAATTGGTTGTTGGAAGTTGAAACCAAGCCTCATACCACCGCATGAACTCAAGTGATCGAACCTCAAACCTGAGACCTGAAGACAAGAATCACAGTAAGTCCCAGTTTCCCGAATGGCAGATGACCTCTTAATCATTTGGGTCACCTTTATGCGGCTGCTGCGGTCGGACAGTTCGTTGTGGACCATCGGTCGGATCATCGTGGTCCGATAGTCCATTGCGGACCATCGGTCGGCCCCGTCCGGCGCGGTCGTCCCATTCACGCGGTAGGACAGTCCGTTGCGAACCATCGATCGACCCCGTCCGCTGCGATCGTCAGTCGGACCGTCGTTAAACCTGCGGTAGGCCCGGTCGGCCAGTCCGCAGCCCCTGCCTCTCTTCTCTTTCTCTCGTGGACGGTCCGCTACGGACCTGCGGTCGGCCCATCCGCGGCCTTCCACGCAGTCGGAGAGTCTGCTGCAGTGCTGCCATTGTGCCCCCCCCCGCCATTCCGCCAACCACGATCTTCAATTTTGTAATTTGGTATTTACAGATTTCAGTTTCTATGCAAGCTTTCTTTCTGAGGTTCATTATTTCTAACGCTTCCCAAGAAATTATCTGATTTATTTGTTTTGTACATGGAGAATGAATATTGAATAACCAAAATACACGTAGTGAAGACTTCTTCAATTTCCTATTCAACCATTCAACCAAAGATAATGAATAAAAAAGGTTTATTACATTTTTCAAAATAAACACGCAAATTCCTATTATAGAGCAATGCGTGTCAAATGTCAAACCTCATTTCTCCTGCGTTCATAAAGTCTTCCAAATTCAAATCATAAAGATTTGAAGAACTATCTATGTAACGTATTCTAATCTAACCCGTTCTAAGAATGTAAGATTCAATTCCTAAGGATGATAATCACTATCTCCTTTTACCTCTGCCCCACTACTAGTCTCTTGATATCCATTCGTTGTCTTCATCGTCAAAAGTATTGTCTTCATCATCTGATGAAGACAATACTTTTTCTTTCTCTTTTCCTCTGATTTCTGTAGATGTAGAAGCTTTCTTCCCCTTGCCTATGTTTGGATCATCCTTCCTTCGTAAGAAATTCTTACTGAGGATGCGTTCTCAAAGACCGCCGGCCAATCGTCCTTTCCTTGTGGGAAGAGTTGGAAGGGATAGTCGTGTATCCAAGGGGGTTCTTCCTCCATGTACTTTCTTCCTTGGGGAGATAGCAAATGACTCCATCACTCGTTTCTTCTTAGGTTTAGCGGATTCTTCTACCATTGCTTCTTTTGCCTGTTGCCTCCGTTGGCAAGCGACCGTTGTTATTTCATTCAGAGATCGCAGTTTCATGTCCTCTGGTCTTTGAGAACATTGTAGTGGGCGACTTGCTATGCTCTTGAACATTGATTCCAATGTCTCATCTTCCCCATCACTAGTACACTCTAAACTAGTGAATTTCCGCTTCACAGTTTCTTCTTGAATGTTGGAAGCTTGCAATGTAGGTAGAAAACTTGGTGAACCCCCTAGAGTAGTACTACCACTTCCACCGTTCAACAATGAGCGTGGAGCGGGTGGAGGATCGTTATTCGTTGGATGTTGCGACCTCTGCATGTTGTCATTTCTGCCTTGGCCATTGTGGACCATGTTCGGACTTCTGCACTCTTTCGAACCTGAATCCCCCTTGTCCAATACCTCTAGCGGTTTAAGGCTTAGGGAGCTCGGTCCCTCGATGCTCTTATCAACCAATTTTTCTCCAAATTCGAAGCTTGTTTTGTCCACATTCATTTTCTCCCAAGAATGTAGTTTGTCATTTTCTCCAGGTTGGCCTAATGGTATGGATGGAGACCTTTCACGTTCAATTACTTCATTTGCTTGTAAAGTTTGGCCTCTTGTAACTGATATCCCGTTCTGAACCGCCTTTTCCACAATGGTGTCTTCCTTGTTTGCCAAAACAGTATGGCTGTTTAGAAGTTGGCTCCCATCTACAAATCTCGCTATAGAAGGTAGATCTTCGTCTTCTAAAAATTCAAATTCATCTCGGTTATTTGTATCCAAGTCAATCATGTCATCATCATACTCATTTTGTCTTTGTGACGGTCTACCACGAAAAGCGTACGTGTCCTCGTTCAGATCCTCTTCTTCATCGGATTTGAGGTTGTCATCACTTGTTTCTGGTTCCAATTCCGATTCCCCTCTGTTGTCATTGACCTCCTCATTTCCACGCTGTGGAAGATGTTCTTCCTCGACATCATGATCACTACTTTCGTCATCCTCCATAAGCCCCTCGGATTCCTCTGACTCCGCATTCTCGCGGTACCACATCTTCTCATCGTTCTCTTTTGAAGCAGCGAGGACTCTAGAATTGGTATACACATACACCAAATCCATGGCTCTCTTTGTTTTCAACTTGTTTCAAGCCTTATTATGAACAAAGGAATAGCTACTCCAATTTCGCTCGCATGAAGAGGAGGAGACCGATTGCCTTAAAATTCTCCTTGCAATCGGAGCAATGAGCTTTCCACAAACACCTTCAAAATCCCACCAAGCATGTGCCGATAATTTGGACTCGCTTGGGTCCAGCATATTGTGAAAAGGTGGTTCTTTATGTCGGAAAGCCATGAATTCTTTCACGACGTCAGCGTACTCTCCACGCTTACAAATTCGCATGAGGACACGCTTGCATGCGTCAATCGCCTCACCATTGTCTACTAGTTCTTTGTCGTGAAGCAAGTAGGGATTTAGAAGAGCTCTTGCATATTGAATATCGGTCTCCACCATTTCCCATCGCTTTTGGAATGCTGCCCTCAATGGCTTTGCAAGTTCCGAACTTAGTTTAAAAGGCGAATTCTCCAAATCCGCCACGTACTTCCGTATTTTCCTCATGATATGCAAAACCTTGCCTGTGCATGGCGTCTTTGCATCTAAATCACGTAGGCCATGTACCACGGGGTCTAGCAACTGAAAAAAATTGGTGCAATGCCTCCAAAAGTGGTCATCGTTAATTATCTTTGTCGCATTTGTAGACTCCTCGCCACCATTCTTCTTTTTCCTCAATGTCCTTGCATATTTTCGCCAACGAGGGTCTGTTACACACTGTTTTAAAGCACCCTTTACCTTCAACAATCGGTGAAGCGCCATGTAATTGGAGGCGAATCTTGTTTCCCCTGGCATCAACAAGCTGTACTCTTTCTCGTAACTCCGGAATATTGCAAGTGGCATGTGTCGCTTTCTAAAGAACTTAAGAACCGCTCGGGCGTTTGTTACTACCGTCTCCACCCATGCTTCCTTTCCCCAATCTTTGAGCAACAAATTTAAGGCGTGAACTATACAACCTTGGAAAAAAAGTGAGGATATTTGTCGGTTATAATCTCACACGCAGACACGCTCTGGGATTCACAGGAGCATTGTCTGTTGTTATTTGCACCACATTTTGAGGCCCCACCTTCTGTATGAATTCATCCAAAATAGAAGCCAAGTACTCTGCATTCCTTTCATGTCCACTTGTGTCCACTGATCCCAGAAATTACTCCCCTGCGGAAGATACAAGCATGACATTTACCAATGGCCGATTCGTAACCGAGGACCACCCGTCAATAGACAATGTTGCACCAAACTTTCGGATACTATCCTCGGTCCTCTTATACAACTTTACCTCAAGATCTGCCTTTGCTTCGTTTAGCAATTTAGTTCGTAGAGCTTGATACGATGGAGGACTATATGGCCTTTTGAAGTCAATCGTTCTCATGACGGCTTCTTTGAATGCTGCAGTCCGAGCTACCGCGAATGGTATGTTTGGCGAATAGAAGACGTTAGCCCACAACATATTCAACTTCCGTCTTTCGACTTCTTCAAATCCATCTGCTAATCGGCTTTGTTTTTGAGGCCTAGTTACAGAAGAAGGTGTAGGTCGTTGGTCACTTGATGTTTGGGCACTAGGAATCACCCTTGAAGCTGAAAGAGCTGCTTGTTCCGGTGTTGTGTACGAGTCTTCTTGTGTTGAACATGGCGACTCCCTTCCGTTTGAGGTATTGCCTAGAACCATCAGTGTGTTCCGACCATCTACATTTTCAATGATTGATTTGGATGGAAACATCCCATCACAACGAAGGAAAAGAGACTTGACATCCGATGTCAATCGTGGACATAGGCTTATTCCTGAGTCGCGCCTGCCATTTTTGCCTTCGTATCCCAAGTGGCTCAACATGCGACATTTCCGATTTACGAACTCCAACCCACATGCCTTACACTTTACTTTGCCGGGGGATGGAATGGTATACCAAAGATGAGAATTTGTACTCATTTTAAAAAATGAATAGCTTGCGGATCCAATTTGAAACTTCAAATATCGGCCTTTGATTTCAAACGCATAGTACGTTCATTCTTGCACCCAATCACATGTACGAAAAAAAATTTGTGTATGAAGCCTTGTAAACCAAAGCCCCTCTATCCACTGAACTATACATTATCAAGCAACGGATACAAATTTTTCAATTTGCAGCTCGTAGCCCTTGGGAATCTTAGCGTTCAGCTTCTCAGGAGTGCTTGCAAATGACCTGAACCTTGTTCTTATACTTTGCCCAGTCCGCACTTTGCTTCAAAAATAAGGATTGAGTTGCACAATCCATAGGCCGAGTACAACGGTTGTGAGAAATTAGCGGACGGCGCCGACCACGCGGTGTGGGTGGACGGGGCCGACCGACGAAAAGGTCCGACCGAGCGGATGGGGCCGACCGCGCAGTCTGGGTGGACGGGGCCGACCGACCCAAGGGGGCCGACCGACCGGACTGGGCCGACCGACCCCACAGACCGGCCAACCTCAAAGGGCCGAGCAAGCAAATGAGGCATAACATTGAGTCTGAAATAGAACATATTGAATTGAATTCAAACAATGAAATAAATAAATAAATGAAAAAATAGACATATTCTTCAATTTATATGCCAAAAAAAAACTATATATATAAAGAAAGAGAGAGAATACAAAATATGTATATATAGATATACATGTAAAGTGAAGGAAATCAAAACATACTTTTGTGGCATACACCTATGATTCGATGTACATTATGAAGAAGCTATGATGAACGCGATAGCCTAAGTACAATAATTTTTGGTAGAGAAAACTACTAATTAAAATCCCCACAAGCTATTTATTTTCTACTAGTACTAATATAATAGATGTAGAGTAGGAAACGAAACATTTCCCTATTAGTTTTCAGTACTACTATCTTCTTCTGCAGCACGAGATGTCCCCTCCTTCGCCATGAGTCTTCTACTTTTGCGACGAGGTATCGCCTCACCACCACTGGGTCCTTCTCCAGTTTGTACTTCCATGTCAACCCTCTCAAATAGTCTTTTAGTTTCTGGAGAGTGGTCATCCTCTTCTTCAACTCTCCGTTTATTCTTCCGCTTCGGAGACAACTCCACTTCATGGTCATTTAAAGTCCTCAGAGCGGCATCTACTAAGTCTTCGAGGTACTCGATGACTTTATCTTCGCTCTGCACGTAATACCAAGTTGGTACACCTTTATCAGCTATTGGAGGTTCGCCCCCTAGATACTTCCTCCACTTGGTGATAACATCATCCATCCGTTTATCGAAAGCCCGAGCAATCTCTTCCATCTTATGGCTTGTCATTGCTTTCGTATTCAAGTCCAACATGCAACAAACCTTAGCTGCTTCTTCCAACTTCGCTAAGATGCGGGCCTGCCCGACCAAATCGGAATTGTACCCCTCGTACTGCTTTGTGACTCTAGGATCAGACTCCACTTCCACAAAAGGGTCATTTGGCCCTTCTTTCTTCCATTCCTTATCAAGAAATCGGAAGAATTTTTGGTGCTGCGTGCTCCAGTGCCCCCCCATGCTACGACAAAACATTTCTCTTGCATCATTATCCGGGATCCTGAAGGCACGCAATTCCACTTCCAAATCCCGCGTCATCCAGAAGTACTCATCCTTGTCTTGAGGATCCATGTATAATGAATGCATCCCTTCGTTTGGTAGCCATACCATTGGTTTTCCCCAATGCAAATGATTTTGGAATTTGTGTGGCGCTTGGTCTAGTGGAAGGTTCCACCGGTTGAATTCATGACCCGATGCCATAGAATGCAATATTCCTAGCATTTCATAAAACCTTGCATTCAAAGGAGTACGACAGTTGGGGCAACGGGCGGAATATTGTGCTGCTCTTTGGATGCAAAGAATATGAAAAGAGTGGCCACATTGACCCAAAGTTAGACCTCCTTCAGGCCCAAAACGATATTGGCAAAGAGAACACTTTTCCTTCACCAAAGGAACATTGGGATCACTTCCAAGTATAAGCTGCTTCTCATGTTGAACAATATGAGCAGACAATGTGTTGTGAGGAACCCATCCTTCTTCCACTTCCAACGCCCAATTGATGTTGTCTGATTCATAGGTTCTCCCGTGATTCAACCGCTCGAATATTCTATCCATGTTTCCCCAAACTGTAATGCACACTTCGGGATCCTTTAATTCTGCGTCCAACTTTTCTTTCAAACACAGGTGAGAAGACTGCACGTTGCTCAACGATTTGTCCGACTGCATTGTATACTTCAAGAGCCCCCTCATGAGTTGAGAGCATAAACCAGATTGTTGTTGTAGGTGCCTTGCCCATAGCACCCACCGTAGATCCCCAGTCTTCATTGGAAGGATATCGTATAGTATTTGTACGTGTTCCATTCTCCGCAGTGAAGACTCCGCGTCATTCTTTGCTTGAATTGCCAAGTCCAATTGTTGCCTTAATTCTTGGACTTCATGATTCACCGTTTGCGTGCAAGCAACTTCTAATGAGAGTGGAGGCACAACTTTAGGGCTCTCAATGGCCATAACGACTTCTACAGTCTCGTCCACAGCTTTGCCCTTGTCAAGAGGAAGCGAAAGTTGATCGCTTTCTTGAGTTGGTTGACTTGCCTCCAAGAGGCTTGCTCCGTCCCTGCAATGTTCAGATGACTTGTCGTTTTGTAATGTCTTCAACATCTCCCGATGCCATTGTAAATTGTCCTCAGATGTCTTCAATTGCAAAACCAACTTCTGGTTTTGGGACTCCAACGTCCCATTCGAGAGCTTTAAAGTCTCAACTTCTTTTTGAAGACTAAAACACATATCTCTCAAGGCTTTATGGTCTTTATCCCAGAACACCATAGAGCAATGCTTATCCAATTTGTCGAACTTGACCTTCAGGCGATCATGATCTTCTTTGTCATAATTGACCTTCATGAGCTCCTCGTTTTGTGTTTGAAGCTCAACCACAGCCTTGAGATTTTCCACCTTCTCTTCTTGGAGCTTATCTGCAAATTCAATGAATTTTCTGAAGGCCACGGCACCCTCCAATATCTCTGGTGTCATGCTCATAAATTCTTCAGCTATTTGTGTGAGGGCAGGTGTCATAACAGCTACAAGTTTAGCTGTACATGATAGAGAGTAGGCAGTCTTGAATAGTTCGCCAAACTTCCATACTCGGTTGCACGGGGTTGAGGTTTGCCCTTCATCTATCGTGCCTCCTTCATTTGTTGTACCCTCTTCATTTGCAGAAGGATGAACTTCTTCTTGAACTTCAAAAGTCTTCCATTTAAGAGAACATTGTAGTAAGTGCTCTATTTCTTGTAGCGGAGGCATCATCGATAAAGTCTTTAGATCCTCTGGACCCAAGAACGCTAGGATTGGATTCTCCTCCGTCTTTGGGGTCTCTTCGCCATTGTTAAGAACGCCCGGTTCCCGAGAGTCCATTTCTGCCTTCTGTAGGTTCTCATCATTCATGTTTTGGGAAGGTGGCACTTCATGCATTGGACTCCGAACTGGACTTGGACTTCTGTTAATTTCTTCATCTGTAGTCCTGGTACTAATGTCCATAAGGGCATCACTGTCTAGAAGACAAGTGATTCTAGCAGTTGCCCTGTCCATCTTTTCTGAGGGAACCTCTTCTTTGCACTCCAATGTCTTCAACGTCGATCCTTGTTTTGATGGATGAGATGGCACCTTGAAAATACCAGGTTCTCCCTTCGCGCTTGATGCAATTGGTAAAGGGCTCAGAAACATTGGTAGAGTGTCAAGCACGACTCGTTCCGCACCCTTCGAAGAAGACGCTAAAGCTTTTGTAGTATTATATACGGTATCCGGTTCTAGCGTCATACTTCCTCCTCCATTACCTTCTGTATTTTCCACTTTGGGTTGAAGTGAAATTTCAGCTTAATTCGTAAGATCCGCTGATGTGGCATTCATTTTGCTACTTTCAAGGGGGCGCTCTTCCTTATTTTCCCCTTTGTCTTTCATGTTCTGCACTTCGTTTTGAATAGAAACACGTTTTTCTTCCGTGTTGTGCTGTAGAATAGCATTGCCTTCAACCATTTGAAGAAGTTGTCCCTTTGAAACAAACGTATCGAGAATATCTTTCTAGCCATCAGAAAGCACAAGCGGTGTTTCTACTGTCCCAGGGTACGTACTCCAATCCACCTTGCGAGCCAACTTCAATTCTGTATACACCATGCTTGCTATGGTGTAGTTAATTCTATCCTTGCTCATCGATTTGTCCCCGAAGAGAGCCCGCCACACCTCTACGGAACGATGGACAAAATGAGGGCTGAGACAACTTGCGGGTTTAAAAGAAAACTCCCGAGTGTGACCAGCATGTAATTCTTCAGGCCACAACTTCCCAATGTGATACATCTTCACATATTTCTTGCACAACTTGGAAGTTTAGTATTCATCGACCACCTTCTCCCACTCAGGCTCTGCTAAAATGTTCTCATCCTTTAAAATGTCAAGACGGAGCTCGTGACGAGCTCCTTTTTGTTTTGATCTCTTGCTGCTTTCACCTTTAATGCCGCCCTTTTCTTCCATAGCTACTTGATGCCTTGATTCTTCTCTTCAACCGTGTATAAATGACCGATTCAAAACCCCTCTGGTGTAATCAAAGATGTATGACCCCAACTCTCTACCACATAGGAGCAACTGGCGCGGTGAGGCAACAGTAGCACATCCGATGTGGTGTTGTTTCCCAAGGAAGAGAGTTGAAGTGAGAAAAAATGCCTTGGCCGTCCCCTCATATAGCCGTCCGCGCCCAAACCTAAAACTTGTCTTCCCGAATCTACCCCGGACGACGCGAACCTACCTCGAACTTGCGGATGGTCCGTCCGCTCCCGAACCTGCGGACTGGCGGTCCGCCCGATCGCTCCGTCGGCCATCCGACCGACCGCTCCGCCGGCCGCCCGACCGCCCGACCGTCCGCTGGACACCGACCGACCACAGTTCGGCCGCGTCCATGACGCCTAGACGACGGACGTCCGGACGTCTAGATTTTGGACGCGATTTCGTGATGGACGTACGTCCGAGACAACCTTGTAGTGGAGGAGGCAGGACCGGAAGGACAAAGACCTAGAAATAGGAGAGGGTAGTAAGGGTGTCAATCTGGTCTGGAACCAAGAATCCCTGGGTCGGATTGTGAAGGAACTCAGTGAGTTCCGGGTCCAGTACGGGAAGAATCAAGAGACCATTCAAGAACTATGCCAACTGTTGAAGATCAGTCAGCCGCAACAACTTGTTTCCCAACTGGACCGGAAGATGAAAGAGGTGGTGAAGAAAGAGCTGAGCGAAGCCACGCGTAAGGTGGACCAGCTAAAGAAGGAGCTGCAGGAGAAGAGAGAAGAACTGGACCAGCAGAAGAGATTCACCAAAACAGCCTCAAAGAATCTTCAGGCGATCCGGGAGTTCATTGGCAATCTGAGCGAAGTAATCAACAAAGCAATGCTGTTTGACGAGAAGGTGATGGAGACCGGAAAGCAAATTCCAGCCAACCTAATGATGGCGCTAGTGTCCTACCACCGCAAGATAGAGGCAATAGTAGATCCACTCTACGAGGTGATGAAGGAGGTAGAAGAACGAAGAGAGCGGGAATAGGGACCGGAAACGGAACTGGAACTCGCACCAGCACCCCTTCCGGTCACTGCAGAAGAAGTTCAGGCGAAGGACAAGGTGGAGGACGTGCCAAGCTCTTCCATCCGGTCGGAGCCTAAAGAAGAAATGACTTCCCTACTGGGGGAAGTAACGGACGTTGCTCTTAATGCAGCGCGAGCAGTAGAAGTTGCTGAAGAAGAGAAGACCGGAGAAGTGGAGACAGCAAGCAAGGCGAAGGAACCATCGGAGGAGGTGAAGGCCGCAGATGAAGAAAAAACAAGATCTAGACCGGAACCGTCCGAGAAGTAGAACGTGCCCAAACCAAGGCTGAGCAACAAGTTTATCGACCTAAGTGAGTTATCTCCAGTTTCTCCAACTCCTCCTGCAAAGACACAAAAGGTATTTCCTTCCATCCCACTCAACTTAGCTTTGGGAAGCAAAACTGGGTCAATGGAGGAAAAGAAGACCGGATCACAGGGGCAAGGATCCGGAAAGGGTAGAACAATTGAGGAAACCACTCCTCAGAGTACTAGGGCCAATGTTCCGCTCACACCAACCACGCAGAAGAAAAAGCCTCCAATTATGTCAACACAGAAGAAGAGGACGATTCTAGAGGACGATGAGGAGGAGGAAGAAGAAGAAGAAGAAGACGAGGATGAAGAATCCGAGACTGAGGAAGACTCGGAGCCGTATTCTGACCCGGATCAAGCACTGGCAGAGACTCAGGCAACTAAGGCTGCAGCATCCAAGAAGAAGAAGCTTGCCGCTCGGGGTAAGGTACGCCAGGGACAGAAGACCGGAACCGAAAAAAAGCCGGCCGCGAAGAAGTTAAGAACTTAGGAAATTACGTAGGGTAAATTTCTAAGGATAGGGTGGTGAAAGTCTAAAGTTTTGGGATAGTTGTACATAATTAGGAAGTTTATTTTTTGAGTGACATGGCCACTAGCAGTTGGAAAGTGACCGGGTCCGTAATTATAGGATCTGAGATCCACTTTTAGCGGAAGTAGTGGGAGTTTGAGTGAAAGTCAACAGGGCTAGAAAATAGTAAGGGAATGAAACGTGTTTGGCCTTGATTGACTAGAGGGTTACTTTTAGGTTAGGATTTTGAGGGAGTAGTTTAGTATTTAAATCCGGGGCTTGTTTGATCCCAGTGTGCATCTTTATCTTATTTTCTTATATTCATGAGTACTTGGGAGTTCGCTCTTGGCGTGATTGAAACAAATCATAGTTGTGTGTACTTGACACTTGTCCGTGTTTTAGAAGTCCAGGCTGGAAAATGAGTGTAAGTGGATACAAGGTGTACTCGGATGCTGAGTTTATCTGGTCCAGTATTGAATTAGTGCGTGTGGATGGAGGCAGAAGGGATCTCTAGTGTGGACTAGGAATGGACTCGGAAGGAGTACGGATTGAGGGCCATTCTCCGGAAAGAGTAAGGGTTAGCATGCCTCCGCAGCGCTCATTTCCCCTTTCTTCCCCGCTAATTCAGACCGAATTTAGGACTAACTCAGTAGGCTATCGTTGTAGCATTGGTTAGGAGGAATTAGACCGGCTTGCGTGACCTGCTGGACATGACTGCGTTTCCTTTCCAGTTGTGAGGACGGTCTGTTTTCTCATTTGTAGGATTTGAAAGTTTATTTTTGAAAGTTTGATCACATAGTGAAACTTCTGACACTTTAAAATCGGAGGGTAGGAGTTAAGCTTCCTTCCTAAACCCCAATTAAGCAGATCCCTCTTCGTTCAAAGGTTAAACTCGACATGGTTACGAGTAGAGATCTGGACCGGATGTGAATACTAGAGATTAAAGTTAGATCTGTGGAAACGCGGATCCCGGTCACGGTCTGTAAAACGTAAATACGAGATACTACTTGAGGTATATGAATAGAAGTGTTGGGAGAGTTACAGGGTAGTGTATAGCTGTGGGATAGTAAACTAACTAGTTAGAGAGTCTGTGTGATAAACAAGTGGGTGTTAAACCGGAATCAATCCGGTTAGTGTTGTTAGATCGGAAAGATCCGGTCTAACGTGTATTAGTAATTGTTGGACCGGAGGGATCCGGTCGTGTTTGTCCAAGGAAACAAAGAGACCAAGGGGAAGTTCCGGTTTGTTGTTTTGCTTGGGGTTTTGTGTGTGTGTGTTTTCGTGACCATCACTCTACCGTTTTCTGGTAATTGTGAACCTAGGAAATTCGATCTTTGTGGGAACGATACTCAAGTCACTTTAAGGCCTCTTTTAAGAAATATTGGGCCTTAGAGAAGGATTTTTGCTTTCCTGTGCTACGACAACAATCATCCTGAGTACTCTAATGAGTATTCTAATTACGTGTTTTGTGGTTGGAAAATGTTATGAAGGGCACATATTGTGGGTGATAATTTGCTTGCTTGTAGCCAATTGTAGAATGCTTCATTGGAGAGAAATCTTGTTGTGGTCATTATAAATTGCAATCCAATTTGGAGCTTTGTTTTTGAATTCATTTCTATTAAGTTGCATTCTAATGTAGTTTTTATTGAAAAGAATGTATAATTGAAACTCAAAGTTTTGGAATTGAGGATGAAAAGGATGGAACTAGGGTGGCAAGTACTTGGTAGTCACCAAATAACTAACTCCACAACCAATTTACAATCATAACTAATTCCACAACATCTGAAAAATATGAAATATCACTTGAATTAGATACTTTATAGTTCTATTTTCCATTCAAGGGAAATTCATAGAAAAAAACATTTCAAGGAACTTTGCTCTTCGAAGATTGTAATCAAGTTCATAAATGATCACTTTATGGACCATCTATCTTATTATTAACTTTCAATCAATCACAAGTCTTTTACTTTGTAGTGTGAAAATCAAACAAAAAAATCTTTATCATTTATTATGGTAAGGGTTAAAAAAAATGACAAATGTTTCTTGCAATCACCCGTGGTATAAATCTTTCATGAATTGCTTGTGGGTTTGACATAATATAGTCAGACCTCAATAAGTGTTACCTCGATAAGTGTTAAAATTCTATAATTATGTGTTATGGAGATTTGTGCTCCCTTAAAATTAAGACTAGTAAGTGTTATGTATTAAGTGTTACGCAATGTCGCGCTCCCGACTTTGTTAATTTTACCTTGGTAAGTGATAAGTTTCCAAAAAAAGGCTTTTCGTAAGAGCCATTGCTTAGGGGGAGATAATTTTGAATAACCCTTATCAGCCCATTGATGAAGAAATTATTGAAATGCTTCCATCTCAACAACAAGGTAGTGAATACGAAGATAGTGATCCTGATGAAGCTAATCCTCATGATATAGTAGAAGAGGTTGTAAGCTTTAAAGATGTAGGTGGTGCTCTTCAAACTTTGAAGAAGTTTTTGGAGCAAAGATCTAATGACACCATGTTATCTATTAGGAATATTGAAGCACTAAAAAAGGAAGTAGAATCTTGGCGTGTAGCAGAAACTTGCCAAAGTACTATTGATTCATTCTTTTGACGGACTTAGATGAATAATGAAACAATATTTTGTAATTTCATCCATTTTTTCTATAAATTTTATGTATTTACCTTTTTAATTCTTCTAAGTATTATTTTTTATAAGTGTTATAAATCATCAGCATCACCCTTTATAAGTGTTATGTGTTATTAGTGTCTAAGTGTTAACTAAAAGTATGCTCCCAACCCCTAACACTTATTGAGGTCTGACTGTATATTGTAATTTGAGCTGATTTTCTGGGTCCGTATTCCACCAGCAAGACTGTCCTGAATTTCTTGAAAAGTCGGGCTTTCTGGAGCATCTTCATGCCAACACCTCCGGAGCAACAACTTGAGTTCAGGTTTTATGGTTCCAGGCAATTGAGGTCTTGATTTCCGCCACAAACCAACATAATCATAATCACTTCTACCGACATCTTCCAATAGAATACAGCTTTGAACATTACTCTTTAATTCATAGCATGTCATCCCGTAACTGTAAACATCTGATTCTTCAAAGAATACCAGAAGTATTCCCATCACATTGTGCATTCGCCATCTGGTACATCACAAAAAGAGCCTACGCATTCCCAGAGCTTTCTGTAGATTCTTCGAGCTTTCTTCACCCTCCCAAAACGTGTACACGAGAACATTGGCCTCGGCAATCTTACGACCAAGCTTCAACCCATCCTCATAATCATTATAGAATACACACACTCGTTTTGAAGCCTCTGAAAGATCGGCTTCCGAATTAGTCTCACTGTTGGACTTCAGACTTGACATGATCCACAGACTTCAAGTCGCTCCCGTGGTCTCTGGAGGATGCAATCTCAAACTCAAAGGTCGCTCGGACTCGGCTTCCGTGTTTATCAACTCCTGCACTGTCAATGTTGTTAAAATTGGCAGATTTTTCAGGTGTCTTCGACTGAAATGTATATTTACACCAGTCCTAGTCCTTGGAGCTTTTTGTAGATGAACGTCACAATTTCTGGCATCCGAAATTTCATCGATCTAATGAAATTGAACATTCGCTCTCTACCTGGTTGTTGCTTTATCCTTGGAGGAAAGCAAATGCGTTTTGCTTTGACCATCAATAACATATCTTTCTTTATTTTTATTGAATTGATCAACATACCGGTATAAGAGAAATATTCACTTGACCAACAATGCATTTGGTAAAAAGAAATTGTGAATCTAATAAGTCTAAATATGTTCACGTACCAAGAGTATGATACTTGACTATACCACCATAATGTCAAGTATAGAGTTCATGACAACTACATCAATGACTCATTGGAGGAGATAACACCACCAAAAATCAACCACATAAGCATTTGAATGTGGTTCCTTTTACTATCAACTAGACTATTAATATAAGTTTTGAATCAATCTTATCAAAAGGGCTATTTAGACTTTTAGCATGCGTTTTTAGGATACAATATGAATAAATTATGAATTTTCAAAGTGACGAAAATAAATGGCAATATCCAAAATCAACCTAAGCTCTTGTGAATAGGGATTGTATATTTTAGGCAAGCATTTGGAAGTCTCAATTTTAGACACAAGTAATAATAAGATGCATATTAAATCACTTTAGTTAGAAAAAGGTTATATATAACTCATAACCTTTAATGGAAAATTTCATTAAAATGACAATTATTCCATAAAAATGGCACAAAGGGGGATTGCAAAATGGAAGAAATTCATAGAAAGATAGCACTGGGGTGAAGAAACATGGAAATTGTGTTGCAATTTAGACTTGTTGAGGATAGAATTGACACATCTATGAGGTTAACATGCTGAGAAGTGCTATTATATGTGCTCTTGACTTGCATAAATGGCATGCAAAATACCGCCATTTTAATGAAATTTTTCATCTTATCTCTTTTCTAACTTATAACTTAACCCCTGAGCGCTAAGAGCAAATTTAGTGAAATCCAGACCTTTTTGACTTCAATCCACTTAAGCTTTTTCCTAAGAAGAGATTCACATAATTCAACCATATTGATTGGTAGTCAAGAAAGCCCCAGAGGTGTGGAGAAAAGGACATGTCCTTTCACCGTACTACTCAAAAGATTATAGTAGTCAAACAAGAATGTTTTTCAAAATAGAGAGACCAGATTTTGGCCTTTGGGGCGCTCAAGGGTTAATCCATCTCCCATTTCTAGTTCACAAGAGTATCTTTGGTGGTTTGATTTGAAGCCCACTTTGGTGATTTTGGGATGAAACCTGAGCAATAAAATAATGCATGATCCTACCAAAATGATCTTTAGACATAACCAAAATGTAAATTTCATAGTTGTTTTGTTGCTCCAACTATGCTACTATAATTTGTATTCCAAAGAGTGCATTGAATCATCAATGATGAGATTTTTTATTTTTATAGACTAAACTCCAATATACTTATGATTAGTTGGAAGTTGAAATAGCCCTGCATACGGATGATTCACTACGCAAATCTTAGACACAATATCTTGCATAGAGTGTTGTATTGATAGAGTGTTGTATTGTGATGATCCTTTTTCTCCCTTGTCCATTATATTTAGTGTTACATTCCATACTAGCTATAGACTCTTCTAAACATGCTTTTAATACCCATTGTTTTCAAAAGCCATTCTGGTTTTCTATAACGATGGGAAATAAGCACAACAAACATAAGGTAGAACTACCCGTTACCATACAGATTTGCAATCTAGATACTTTGGAGAAGCTATTTATGAGCTCTCATATTTTTCAGAGATTGAATTGTTTGAGAGAAGTCAATTGCAAAAAGAATGAAGACATTTCGACAAGAATTGAATTTTTTGTGATTTTTCAAAGCTGAAATGTAAAATTGTGAGTAGACCCTTGTTGAAGCGTAACCAGACCCTTGTTGAAGCGTGGTCTGATGTGTCCGCTCCCCAGTGCATTGCCATCATAATCATGGATTAGTAAGATTGTGGTAATAAAATGGGCCAGTGACGGAAATAGGAGGAACTTGTAGGTGGCAGAGTTGGGTAAATGGTGGTAATGGATAGTTCTACCTTACTTGCAATTGATTTTCCAATTGTAGAAATTGGCTAGTATTGATTTACACATGCCAATATGGATGGAGCTTGGAAGAAATCAATCACTGATCTTGAAAGCCCACAGGCGAGAATCCAATGTGAAAATTGGACAGAGTTTTTTTTTGTGTGTACTATGAAATTAATTGTACAATTTTCTTTTGTGTCAATGAAAATTAAGCAAATGTCTTTTTGTGTCTATGAAATTGGACAAATATCCTTTCATGTGTGTCCAAATTCTATTCTTAATGTATCCCATTCTATCACCACTAGACATTGTGTATCCCAGTGCATCCTATTCTATCATCACTTGACAAAATGTACAACATATCCTAGCTCATATACCCAATTATATCATCAATTCATGTAGTGCACATCCTAGTGTATTCCATGTTGGATCAGATCGATCATAATTTAAGTCAGCTTAGCACGCAGATTGGAAAATCACACCCTTAGCTTAAACTAACAGTCACACCCTTAGCTTAATTGACATGAACACCTGTTCAGATTCTTTATATACTCTTCGTCTTCTGTGTACTTGTTATTATTATTACTTCAATACAAAACTTCTTATCGATCATCTCTCTCTCGTTCCTTGTCTTCATTACCTAATCTCACATTCCGTTCTATCCGTAAGTCCATAAATGAAATCAAACTCCTCCTATGCGATCTAAAGTTCCGGCAAGCGACGGAACCCTTCCGACCCCGTCTCCTCTGAAATCCCACAGATCAAGTGGTTGAATTCGCAGGGAGAATGGCAGGGCATTACCCCTGGAGGTATTCCATTTGAACATTGGGGCTTCCCCCCCCGAGAAAAAAATGTTTTAAGAATGTTCATGATCATGTTCAAACTATAAACCCCGGGGGGATGACGCTGCCGGTCTTCCTGTGACTGATGCATGCAACTGGACCGAAACCAGAGCCAGAGCCTCCGCATCCTCCGTCTCAGCTCCAAACGCCGGCGGATTCTGGCCATGTGCGCCACGAACTGGGCCACGATCCTCCCCGCCACCACCAACCCGACCCCTCCCGACCATGTGCACGCCACCACCATTGTCGCAAACACAATCGCTGCCACGCTGTCCATCGCCGTCCCCAACACATCGTCCACGAACCGCAAGTACGTCCCGACCAAAACCAGCACCGCCAGCTGCCCAAACACGCGCTGCCACAGCCAATCCTCCGAGATGCGCGACAACCCGACGTTGGTCGTCTGAACTTGCCCCCGGGGCTTGGCTTCCTCGTCGCTCTCGTCGGAGAAGCAAACCGCCAGTTGGCGGAGGACGGAGGAGATCAGGGATAAGGCGGTAAGGTAGTTGTAGACGACGGCGGCGTTGTAGAATAAGATGGGGCGCCATTGGGTGGGACTGGAGTGACCAACTGCTTCGATGAGAGAAAATCCCACGGCGACAAGCATGCCGAGGTGGGTTAAGTCGGACACCCAATCCTCCAGCTTGATCTTCGTCCACCACCACCGCTTCATATCTGCAGAGAAGTGCTCCTTCATCAGAGCCCAACGGCCTTGCTTGTTGCGGTTCTTCCAGAGGAACCAGACCCATTTGAAGACGACGAAGACGACTACAATGAACTGTAACAGGAGAATGACCCACTGGGCAGTTATGGCACCGTCTTTCACCACGCGGTTCCAGAAGCGATGGCTGTAGAGCTGCGCTAGGTCGGTGTACTCGCACTTCAAACCTACTAAGACGATTTGAGTTCGGGGCACTTGCCAAAACTTGTACTGCATCCAGTACGGGGAGAGGTCGTCCACTTTGCCGAGGTCGAAGTAAGGGCGTGAGATGAGTCGTGTGCCATGTTCTCCGTATGTGAAGTTCTGGAGCGAGTAAGGATGTGGGTTGGAACCCTCACAGCAGAACTTGAAGGAAGACTCCGGCCAGATCTTGAAGAGGAGTCGGGAGGTGTCGTTGCGGAAAGAGTCGCACGGGATGGTGTGGTTGTAGACGCCCACCACGCCTGGTGTGCCCAGGAGAGTTGCATTCATCAGATCAGACATCGATAAATGTACACAATTTGGACTGGAAGATTTGATCTGTCACTGTCACTCTCGTCTTGAACTCTCGGAATTTGGAAACTCGATCGGCGGCCTGCTACTTGCACCTCAATTGCTTGTCCATTTGCAAGGTGACCGCAACTGAAGCTTTTGTGGGCCTTAGATGGATCAGCAGAAGAATCTCTTTAGTCTTTCCGATTCGGCAAGTTAGACAATGAATCTCTTTAGTCTTTACCGATGATTCGGTCTGTACCGAGTAGCCGGCATTCCGCACACAGTGTTGAGCCTGGGATTAGAAATCCGTGACAAGACAGGGGCATGTTCGTGGGCTGAGCAACTTGGACTTCACTCCTGGAGTGAGCTTTGCACGAACGTTCCGATTGTCCGAACTTCGAAGAGTGGACTTGTCTGAAAGTCAAAGTCTGTAGAGCAACGTTGCCGGAGGGGGCGAACGGAAACTCTGAAAGGCGGTGAACCGTGTTCAAGAGTTGACCAATCACCATGAAGTCGGCGAAAAAAGGATCCGATTTGTGAGAAAAAAGGTGCATTTTTAAATTTCTATAGTAAACTTATAAGTAATCCACCAGCCAGTGTTGAGCGTCCTTACTTGGTTAACCCCTAAATGCCTGAGGCACCAAATTCGGTGTCAAACAATACTTTGAAGTTAAATAAAACCCAACCAGGGTTGTCTTGTTTGATATGTTTGGGGTTTCAATGTCATGTAGGACGTATGATGTCGCGTGTCATATAAAACAAAGTGTCACATCCCGTCATATAATTTCACCTTCAGTAGAGTTTTGTGGGAGACCCAACATCTTTGTGATGGGTTGGGAAAGTAGAATTCATCAAGCCAATGATGCAAAAGTGCTAAGAATAACTAAAGTTCCATGGAAACATGCTTGTTTTTTTGCAAGGAAGGAGTTTCATACAAAGAGGGCCATAACCCGTCACCACCCATCTTCACTTAGTTTCAAGTTCAATCCAAAGTGTTGTAACTTTTGTGTCCAATGTTTGAATTTAATAAAATTTGTTGGAAAATTTTGACTCTCTTTTCTAATTTGTGTGGTAAAATTCTCAGATCAATCGAAGGTGTACTGATTTTTTGCAAGCCAATAGAAGTTCAGAGGTTCAATTTGAATTTACCAAATTGCATTTGATGGCTGCAACTTTGGGGGCTTGTACCTCCTTCATCTAATGTTCATTTTCAATAAAATTTGTTGGGTTATGTTTTCCTTGACATCTAGTTGTTGTGGTAAAATTTTCATATCAATCCAAGTTGTTTTGAAAATGTGGGAGCAGTTCAAGGTTCAAATTCCTGACATTTTTGGATTACAATGAACTTTGGTGGCTTGTTACTTCTTCATATAGTGCCCATTTCTAATTAAAAATTTTGAAAATTTTAGCATATTAGTCTAGTTTGTGTGGAAAAAATTTCATATCAATCCAAGAAATTATGAGTTATTGAGAAGCATTTTAGTAGAAGGAAGTTCAGCTTTACATGTGTTTATTGCAACTTTTCTTGCAATTTTTTGACATTTCTAAGCCATTTTCCAGACATAGTGAGTCAATTTAATGATATTTTTTTCTACCAATGTGCATGTATGCTGATTTTGAATCACCATATAGTTTAAATGTTTTTCATTTGAATAAGTTTGGAAATAGAATTTGACCTCCAAATGTATTGCTAGGAAAATTTTAGCATCCTTTTTCTAAACTAAAACATTATAAGCTTGCAATCTATGTGGCCAAATGACTCCAAATTTGATTCATGACATATGCAACACATATACTACAAGATTGTACACTTGAGATTTCTATACCTCACTGACATATAAAACTATAACACTTTAAAAGAAATGATGTTTTTAAACCCAGAAAGGCCCCAAGCCTTGATGCATGGATTAACCCCTAAATGTCCAAGGCTTGTTTTGAGCTTTTTGGAATTTGTTCTAAATTGAACAAAAATCCAACATTTTGAAAAGTTGTATCAATTTCTTTTAAATTGCAGTTGTACAAATTCATACTAGACATGTTAGATATTATATAGAAAAAGAAGACACAACAATATCATTTAAGGATTAAAAGATTATAATGTTTAATCATGAGGGTTCTAAAACTATAAAAATCATTCAACTCCATTTTTGCATGTCAAATCTAAAAATTGAACACCAAATATATATGAGGTTGAAGGGCCTAACATTCATAACCCCAATCAATTTATGACTTCTCAAAATTTACTTTACAATTCTTTTAAATGAATTTCTAATTTGATTTTTCTCTAAGATCTAGTATATTTCAAGCTCGTTTCTGAGAGCCCTCAACACTGTGGAAAGTCAAGATTGCAATGGACATCCTTGCACAAAATCTTGAATAGAATAATCATAATCATTCATTTTCAAAATTAGAATTTTGATGCTAAAACTAGACTTCAAAAAAATTTGTCAAAAATATAAATTACTAAAAATAAAAACTTAATTGGTTTCAAGGTTGTCTTCCCCAACATTGCAACATTGCAACAACTAGACGTCACAACGTCTTGTAGAGACCTCAAGATGTCTAGTTGACTTAAGAATAAATCATCAAAAATTTTACAGTTCTAACATATTAAAGTTTTATTTTAATGCAATGTCTCAATTTCATGATTATATATTACATTCTAAATTTAAGTTCATAGTTATTGCAAACGTTAATCGCATTGTTATCGCATCATTACAGTACATTGCTTCGCATCGTTACAATGCATTACTTGTAATTGCATCGTAACAATGTGAAGCAATGCACTATAATGATGTGATAACAATGCAATTAACGTGCGAACCCATGAAACAACGATAATCGCACAATAATTGTTGCCAAACTGTAGGGTCTAAATTTTGTGATGAGGTGCCTATAAAATAGATATTTATAATATAGGTAGCTTATAACTTATAGAAGACATGAGATTTCATTCATGAATAATAAACATAAAAGTTATAAATAAAAATAGACATTTAAGATGGCAATAAACAAAGGGAATTTTTTTTGAAATTGAACTTTGTAATCTTAGGCTAATTTTTTTAGGATTATACTAGTGGTTGGCACTTGTTATGCTATGCATTCATCATTAGAATTTTATAAGAATTTTTATGTATTAGATAGAATGCAAAACAAAAATTTCAATAAATCTTCAAATAAAAATGATTAAAATCTTTGTATAATTTTTTTATAAGTAAGCATATATTGAAATGTACAATAGAAATTTATTGAATGATGAATGAAACATATGCAATGGTAAATACTATAAAAGATACGCATACATTAGAATGCATTAGAAATTTGATTCAATTGTTACAAAAAATGGCAACTCAAATTGAAGAATTGAAAAGAAAAATTTATAAATCTCAAAAACTTTGTAAACAACTTAATTGTTGTGGAATCCAAAATTGATTCAATTGAACAAATTTCTCAAAATCATTTGGTAGTAGCAATAGAAAATTGAAATCATAAAAGCTCAAAACTTACAAAAGCACAAAATCATAGAAGTGCAAAGAAGTGTAAAGCCAAGAGAAGCAATGGATTTGCTACTTCTATAATATCATCCTATGGATCCTCTTTAATATCACCATAATTTCTATAATATCACCATAATTTCTATAATATCACCCTTTGTAAAAAATGATATTATAGAAGTGATTGTAAACTGCTACTCTATTTCAGTAATATCACATTGTGTGAAAATACGATTTCTATGTATGCATGATTGAAAATATTTTTATAAAATATTAAAAATAATTATTTTAAAGACTTATTGAAATCATTATCATGCATTCTATTCAAATATATCAGAATTTTACTGATATGTGATACAATGAATGCATAGCATAGCAAGCACAAGCCCCTAGTATTAATGGTAGCATTTGTGATATTATAGAGGGAGTTATGATTTTAGTAGTATACTAGCGGTTGGCGCTTGCTATGCTATGCATTCACCATTAGAATTTCATTAGAATTTTTATGTATTAAATAGAATGTAGAGCAAGAATTTCAATAAATCTTCAGATAAAAATTACTAAAATCTTCATATAATTTTTTTTATAAATAAGCATATACTGAAATAAACAATAAAAATTTAATGAATAATAAATGATATACATGCAACGATGAATACGATAAAAGATACACATACATTAGAATGCATTAGAAATTTGACTGAATTGATATAATCAATGGCAATCCAATTAGAAGAATTTAAAGGAAAAACTTCTAAATCTCAAAAGCTTCGTGAACAATTTAATTGTTGTGAAATCCATAATCGGTTCAATCTAATAAATTTCTCAAATCATTTGGTAGTAACAATAGAAAGTTGAAATTAGAAGCTCAAAGCTCACAAAAGCACAAAATCATAGAAATGCAAAAGAAGTATACAGACAAGAAAAGCAATGGAATTGCTACCTTTATAATATCACCATATTGATCCTCTTTAATATCACCTCAATTGCAATGACTATATTATTTCTATAATATCACCCTTTGTAAAAAGTGATATTACAAAGGTGATTGTGAATTGCTACTCTATTTCAGTAATATCACATTGTGTGAAAATATGATTTCTATATATGCATGATTGAAAATATTTTTATAGAATAATTAAAATAATTATTTTAAAGACTTATCAAAATCATTATTATCCATTCTATTCAAATATATCAAATTTTTACTAATATGTGATATAATGAATGCATAGCATAGCAAGCACGAGCCCCTAGTATTAATGGTAGCATTTGTGATATTATAGAGGGACTTATGATTTTAGTAGTATGATAAGTAAAGTATGATTCTTCACATTCAAAATAGAAGTTGTCTACATATTGTAGCAAAATTGAATCTTTTTGAAATAGTCTCTCCAAAGCCTTCACAAATAATAAAATTTAGTTGTACAAAACATTAATAAGTGAATGAAATAATATATGTAATTTTTTAATATATGTAATAATATATGTAATAATATATGTAATAATATATGTAATAATATATGTAATTCACGTATTTTTTTGTTATTGTATTGCAAATATTATAATATTATAAGCATCAATATATGTGCATCAATTGATCAGTATTATGATTCTTTTATTTAAGAGATTCAAGAGCAACTATTGATTTTTGTCCTCAAGTTTGATGAGGCTGAAATCATTTACATGCAAAAGTTTCAATTACGATCATGAATGGGGCTTTGGATCGTAGCATTTTATCGAACACTTCAAATTATTTTACCATACAATTGGAGATTGAAAGAGAGATTTGGCCAATTTGTAGCTTTTAAAGTCCTAAAGAAACTTAGACTGTCCTTAACTCCTAAAGGACCATTGTCCTTTCCAGAGACAAATGGGATTTCAAGTAAGTACTTATGGTCTCAATTTTTGTTGTGTTCTTTTGAAATGTTTTTTGAATTAGCTTCATGGGAATATAATTTTTTTTTCAATAGGTGCCCAAGCATAAAAGTTATGCTCAAATAAGCTCATTATAAGGGAGAGGGGGTAGCCAAAAAAAACTAAAATTAAAATTAAAATTTTAAAATTTTAAAATTAGACCTTTTTTTCACATAGATTATATTTTTTTCTACATGGAGAACTTTCATTCATTCCGTTTGAATTTGTTATGAGAAAGTCTTGTTTTGGGGGTAATTAGAACATTTTCTTGAAAAAATTAACTTGTAAGATTCATTTTTAATACAATTTTTATAATTTTTCAAAAATTAAAATTCCACATGGTTTCTTTTGCTTGCCAAAAAAATCATACGATTGGAATTAGTGCATTTTAATTCCATCTTAAAGATATTAATAATTTAGATTTTTCATCTATCTCATACCTACTTCTACTTAACAATTTTTTAAAGAATAAAAAAAAATTTGAATTTTTTTTTCTTTTGTAGACTCTCAACACAATTCCTCACCATAAAGATATAAAGCTCAAAACTTTGTAGTGCAAAAAATTTAAGTTAAAAAGGGTCAAAGTCAAATGTGAGAAATGGAGGAAGCAGTTGAAATTTTATATTTTAGACACAATATGAATTTGTTATGAATTCTTGAAGTGTATTGCCCACTTGGTCCAAAAGAGTCTTTAGGCTACCCCAAATTAGCAAAAAGTGTTTCCATCTTAAAACCTCAAACAATCACAACATTTTCTAATATGGCTACAAGATTTCCTAACATTGCCATGACATGAAGGAAATAAAAAAAATAAGTTTTTATGATGAGTTTACACTAAAAAGGTGTAAGTGTCCTATGATAGTTACTAATAACTCTATGACCATCTTCCAAAGCATTGATTATGCCCACAAATCAACCTAACGTAGTCTTAATCCCATTTATTAAAAAAAGTTTGTCATGGGTTGACATAAGACTCTAATGGGTAGTTCCCTGGGTGCCTATCATAGATGGTTTGCTTGTCTTAGGGAGGTTTACTTTAAGTTAATCACAATACTTTGTTTCAATAGTGATTTACTTTTGCTTGCAAGGGGGTGTTTTACATGATCTTTGGTCCAAGTTATCTAGTCCTAGATTGACGCCCAATCTCAACTTTCTACGGTTGTAGAAGGTGAATGAAAACAATAAATATGGAACTTGGGACTCATAGTGTGAAGGTCAAAGTCCCAACTCTAAGTCCCAACTTGTCTTTGGTATAATAATAGATAGCAATTGTGTCCCATAAATGGATTAAGAAGTCAAAAGTATATTTCGGAGGCACTTTTAGCATCAAATTTGCATTGGACAATTTTTTTTTTAAAATTAACCTACAAGGATGCCTTACATGGTATTTTTCTCTTCTTTTTATATTCCAAAAAATTGGTGGGATTTGGAGGTCAAGTTGGGTTCATTCCATTTTAGCTAAATCCAACTTAGACTCCTAATCCCACTTGGCACCAAAACTTCTCTAAAGAGGATGGAGATGTGGCTCTCTCCCGTTGTTTGTTTGTAACTTGCAAAGTTCCCATTCTCCAAGAATTGAGAATGGCCATTATTTTCCTCTGGTGGTGGTGATGAATAATGACCATTCTCATTCTTCAAAGAAATTTTGTTTTGGAGGCAATCCGATTCATCACAAAAGAACCTATGCAATGTTGGATCCAACAACTTCAAATCTTCACTTTCCTAAAACGAATATTGGAGGCTTTGAGGTCGCTAGCTATGGACAAGTTCACTTTCATGCCAAGCTTTCATCGCCTCCGCAATGTCAAGCACAATGCAATCGACCTCTTCTTCTGTGAAGGGCGTGCATCGGTTTCCGTTCCGTTGCATTTTCATCAATGAGCTTGCGCAATTCACGTACCCCAACTTCGTTGCATCCGAAACGCAAACCTTCCATCAAGTAACAGGGTTCCGTCATAGTGCAATCCACCTTTTCTGGTCAATGTCCCACCCCCACCAACTCTCCGGAGTATACCACGAGGCCACTGTTTCTGCAAGTCCTGCAGTGTGAACCTTCCCTTGAAGATTTTCAAGACGTATTCCACCTTGTTACCATTTGGATATTCAACGTCTGCTTCAAAAATGTCGGCTTGGGCTCCCTCGGCCATCTTACGACCCAGCTTCAACCTGTACCCGTAATCATAAAAGAAACCTCCCACTCGTTTTGAAGCCTCTGAAAGATCGACTTCCGAATTAGTCTACTTGAGACTTCAGACTTGATATCCAGACTTCAAGTCGCTTCAGTGATCTTTGGAGGATGCAATCTCAAACTCAAGGTCGCTAGTATAACCACTCTGGCTTGCATCATTTGGTCAATGCGTACCGAGAAGCAGTTTGAAGAAGAGGCCAGAATTGAGCCAATATTGCAATTAAGGAGAAAGATTATCAACACCTTGAATTGACGTGACGAAGTCTGATGTATATGCAGAGACAGAGGATCTCATGTTGAGGACTTCCGTGTTGGCATTGACTCCAGACTCGGCTTCCGTGTTTATCAACTCCTGCACTGTCAACGTTGTTAAATTGGCAGATTACTGCGTCTTCATCTCAAATGTATATTATACCAGTCCTAGTCCTTAGAGAGCTTTCTTCAGATGAATGTCACAATTTCTGGCTCCCGAAATCCTGTCAGTTTAACAAACTATCGAAGATCTGCTCTCTGTCAGTGTATTGCAATATCCTGAGAGTACGGATCCACTAAAATATGGCCAGGACCTGGAAGGCTGCAATGGGCAACAAGAAAAGAGCATTAAAATTCCAGATTTGATCCTTGAGTTCCATTTAGTTTCCCAGTAGTTGACCATGCATGTGATGAAAAAGTCACACTCGGCAAGGTTCAGAGCCTAAGCCAGCAAGGTATATTCTGCCATGTAATATATGTGTCATCATGCAAATTGTAGTGACGGCAGGGAACTAAAAGAGCCTTGGGGACTAAATGACTGTAGAATTTCGTCTAATGGCACAAGCTAGAAATTTTGCCACTAAGATGAAGCACTACACCTTGAACACTCACAATCGGTCCAGGCTCTTCGATCACCAAAAACTTGAACGAATTAGCCCCTGCCAGCGAGAGGAGAATTGATTGAGAATCTCGTCTAATTGCATCCCAAAAGAAGTACATCAACCTTCTCTTCCACTGAATAATGGCAAAGACTAATAGCAACGTGCACAGAACATCGAAAACTCCCTTATTCATCATTGAATATCGTCGAACTCCGTCAGTTTGACGAAATTGACGTTACCGACAAGCAACTCTGTGAAGCAGGTACGTCGAGGTATTTTTTAGAGCTCGTGCAGATGAATGTCACTCGTTTCGGTGTGCAGAATTGCGACAATCAGAGTTTGGGGTCTATGGAGAGCTCTTGTGTGCAAGAGTTACACAATTGAGGAGAAGTGAGAGTAGCAGATCACTTCCAATGATACACTATCCAAATGATAGAAGGCTCTTGTAGTTTCGAGCACTGTAAGAGATGACGAGGAAGACACTGTCGCCAGGCTAATGCCCTCCAGGACTTTCGTACAGACACGGAAAGGACATTTTAATACTGATACTTCTAATCCTCCACGTTTTACAGGGTTAAGCGAATCTTCATGCATTAATTTGCGCCCAAAAGCATTAAAATATGAAATCTTTTTGGTAGTTTGGCACCAATAGGCGGCAGAAATAGTGCTTGTACACAATGTGATAGATTCTCACGATATACAGGGCACATTCGATTACGAAGTGTCATTGGAGAAGATTCGATTGTAAACTCAAAGCCTTTGAATGACGTTCCAACCTTCTCGACAGTGTCATCTAGAATATTCTAGGAAGTTTTACGATCCAGATGAGAAATGGAATCGAGTGCACATTTATTCAGATCCAATAAAAGTGGTTACCCAGAATCATCCACAGCAACAGATAACGGTGAAATCAAACGAAACATGTGCTCGACCAAAAAAGAGAATCAATCAGTTCTAAAGAATAAATTAAATTACACAACATATGGCAACAGGATGATGAAATTCAAATATTTCCCACCTGGAGCATTCTTCACAACACTACTGACTATCTGGCCTGACTATCTCCTGCTCGTTTCGCCGAAATCATAATAAATTGGTTACGGCGGATACGAGAATACTCTACAAGTCCACAAGCTCCACACAATTCCTCCAGCTCTGACTCCTCCCAATAGCGTAGGCTACTTGAGCTTATTGCTCCCTTGATAGCCTGTGCACAAAGAGTAGGATCACGACTGTTAGAAATTGAGAAACAAAATTTCAAACACAATCACTGAGTAGATATAGATCTTCGGCAACAGCTAGTCGGGGGTGCAGTATTGAGGGTGCTGTATAGATTATTGGTGATACTAAGATTTGGGACTGGAGTAGTATAGAGGACCCTAGTGTATTCTTAAAAAACGAAGGTCAACGAGATCAACCTCTAGGGGATCTCTGATTGTAAATTTTGATTAGGCCCTTAGGAAGAAAAATTTGCTATGCGAGGTTTCCTCCTCCAAGTCCACTCTAGTAAGAGCTAGCCCAGAAAATTTGTTCTCATACAGAAATAGCAACACAAGACAGACAAAAGATAGGGGCTAATATGAGAGATATGGACTCACCCTGCGGATGTTTTTGTTTCCGAAGTCAATGATAGGAACTGGGGAAAGGAAGGTAGTAGCAACGAAGACTCCACCCGGCTTCAAGATACGACTTATTTCGGCCATCTGCACATTCAGAGGTGTCCGTTATTATTAACTTTCGCTTGAGAGCGAAGTGTAGTAAAAAAAAATAATACAAAGACTTTGTTGGTAAATTTTCATACCCCGGCTGCTGGAGATGGCCAGCAATGTAAAGCTGCTCCTGCATGCACTGCATCAATTGATCCGGACGCAAATGGTAGTCTGGCTACATCTGCTCTCACCAAAGCTATGTTCCTGAGGAACAGAACATCAACAGAACAATTAAAGAGAGTCAATTAAAGTCGGTCAATTGGAGTAAATACTCCTCAAAACGAATCCTCTTTTGAAACGCCAGTTGGTGGAGAAAGGCACTAGGGATAGATGTTCTTACGATGATCTTAATGAAGCATCTTGTCTGATGAACACATTAGATTGTCGGAGCATATTCTCGGAGAAGTCAAGAGCAATGACAGACTCATAATCTCCACTTTGAGCAAAACGACGAGTAAACAAGCCGCTTCCACAACTAACGTCAAGGAGTACACCACCTTTCACTGAATGGAGATAGTTTTGGGCCATCTTGAACTGCACACGTCATCATCAGGATATTGGAACGTAACAAATAAACAATGCAAACGTTGGTCGAGAGATTGAAATAAGCACACGTACAGTGAATCAGATTCGCTTCCCACTAAAACAATGCCAACGTGATGGGCATAATTGTCATATTTTGAACATCAATTTTACAGTCTTTGCTGAAAACAAAGCCATTCCACAAATTTAACATTCAAGAGGAGTAAAAAACGTGCACCCTATCCACTTGTAGCACAAAAAGAATCTGGAGCACTAAAATATTGAAGAATCTAGCCCAGTTTTGAAGCAATTTATTCCATCGCGAGGAATCCAATAACTGTCGAATGAGCCCACATACAAAAATGCCAATTGAAGACTAAATGAATAGAAAACAAACAGTCCTAATGTGAGCCACATCCACCTTTGTAAGACTCCTTGTTCATTCATTCCAAGGGTGTTCAGGCATTCCACAAGAACTTTATGAACGAGGCATTGGTAAAAAGGAAAAAAATTCAGAGACAGATTGAAACTTACCTCCTCATCAGCACCAGGAAATCCAGACCGGCCAAAATTCTGTCGCCAACCTCGTTCATACACAAATGAGACCACTGGGTTCCTGAACTCACAAGAAAAAACACCCCAAAATGAAAATCCAAACCCTAAAACAATCAAATTTCCTCGTGGAGAATGCCTAATAAATCCTCTTGCAAATTGCGACACCAGAGTTCAGACAACACACCTAAAAAGCTCTTCGCCAGCTGATGTGACTTCATCATACACTTTCGTCCCTTCCAAAATGGTGAGGTCAAGATAGTCACCTCTATTGGAAAAAACCCTTTTACAGCTCTCACAGGCAAATCCCGACTTTTTAATTGCAGCTCTGCACACACCCAAACCGAGTGAGCATGAGAACGTTCTTCACAGCATTATTTTCTCTTCCGGATATAATCAAACCCCCAAATATTGTGAACACAAGACTTACTGGGTCAAGCCTGCGGGACCAGTTCTGCTAAGAGGTTTGAAGCAAATTGGGCAGCATAGAAACTCACTCGTTGAGGTGTTTTGATGTGGCTCCTGAAAAAAAAAAGTGGAGGAAGACGTGTCAGCCTCTAAATCTTGAACTTTGAAACATAATATCCGAAATCGCTAAACCAACCGCACAAACTTCTTAAACCCTTAAAACACCAGGGTTATGAAATAGCCAAATCAATTGATCATATTGCAAAAGTAACAATTCAAATAAGAAGAATTTCATATCACCAGAATTAGTGAAGAACGCTGCATTCAAGAAACAGTAAAATTCGACTCAAGGAAGTCCACATAAGACCCAATTCAAAAGTACTAAAAAAACAAGATCCCCAATTCGGTTAACGAGTTCACAAATCGCGACGAGAAGCTTACCGAGTCCAGATCTCGGTATGCGACCGTCGCCCGCACTGCTAAGTTCCTTTCACTCCTTTCCTTTGCAATCCCATTCTTACGGCCTAAAATTTGGCTCGACCAAGGAGACAATTTCACCAAAGAGCTAGACGTGGATTCACGACTACAAGAACGCTGCAACGACGAAGCAACGATCGCCATATTTGCAGACATAGATGTCGCCATTGCCATTGTGTTTTCAAAACACCAGAACAAATCTATGGATACCAAATTGACAATATATAAAACTCCAAAGAACTCTCAGACTTCGGAGCTGCACAATGTGCTGCTGGCTACCAATTGCTGGTAACTACCATTCTGGGTACAGAAGTTCACAAAACAAAAGACTCATTTGATGAAGTTAGAATTGCGTGGTGCCTGTGTCGGTCGTCACGGCTCATCAGTTGCTGAAAGCGGCAGAGTGGAAGTGCAGTTGACGTCACAGCTTGGCAACGTGGCTGCCTGTGAAGCAGGAGAGGAATGACGAAGGCGAGAGGCCTTTTTCCTGGGTTTTTTCGGTGTTATTGATTTTCTGAGCACACAGAACTGCGGCCTTTCCACGGTTGGCCTCTCATTCTCGGTGGAGTGAGGTCGTTATCTCTTTTTGCCTTTTTAGTTTCCTAAATGCCCAAGTCCTGTTTTGAGCTTCTTGGAATTTGCTCTAAATTGAACAAAATGTCAACATTTTGATAAGTTGCATCAATTTTTTTGGATTTGTAACCATACAAATTCAAACCAGACATGTTAGAGATCTCATAGGAAAAGAAAACACAACAATATCACTTATGGAGTGAAAGATTATAATGTTTGAACATGAAGGTGTTAAAACTATGAAAATCTTTCAACTTTTTTTTTTCATGTCAAATCTAAAAAGTTGGTGACCAAAAAAATATAAGGTTAAAGGGCCTAATATGTATAACCCCAATCAATTTATGACTTCTTAAAATCTACTCTATAATTTTTTTAAATGAATTTTGAATGTGAATTTTTCTCCAAGATCTAGTGTATTTGAGGCTCATTTCCAAGAGCTCTCAATTCTACAGGTAGTCAAGATTGCAGTGGGTACCCTTGCACAAAATAGTGAATAGAAAAATCACTATCATTTATTTTTAAGATCGTATTTTTTGATGCTAAAATTAGACTTCAAGAAGAACTTTCCAAAAATATAAACTACTAAAAATAGCAACTTGATTAGGTTTTATTTAACTTCAAAGTTGCAAACACCAGATTTTGGTGCCTTGAACATTTAGGGGTTAAGGTAATAGGCTCTGAAATTGCACAGGCTTTAAAACCGCCCACATCCTCAAAATGAACACTATGTGTAAATGTTATTTTTTTCATAGCCCTCAACAATGTACAAAAAATGTACATATTAGGAAGTGGGCGATTTTAGAGCCCTATGCCATTTCAACTTCAAAATTTTATAACTAATTCCACAAAGCTCCAAAAAATATGAAACGACTTGGGTTACATGCCAATTCCACTTGTCTTTCAAGGAAAATTTACTGAAAATTATTTCTAGAAGCTTCGCCTCCCCCAAATTCAGTTTCAGCTCTTAGGTGGGCGATTTCTGAACCTGGTACCTTACTCTCAGCTCAGCAACCAATGCACGTCAATCTCCAGAAAAGCGGCAACAAAAGAGACTGTGTCCCGTATCTGCTGTCTTGTCAGCACCGCTTTACAATTGGAAGATATTTCTACATTATGGATAACTGGAAAATTGCCATACAAATCTCACACTACAGGCGCGTGCTGACTTCATGTAAAGGGGGTATGCCCAAAATTGCACCCTACCAAAAACCACCATCATCATCACTATGTGTACATCTCCAAAATCAATATGTACAAAATCAATATCTACCAAACCCCCTTGGCACACGGTTTTCAAATGTCACGTCTTTGGTGCGTTGCTCTTCGGTGCTCGGTGCTCTTTGGTGCGTTGAAACCTCGTTTCACTTGCCAACAAGAAAGGTTTATTGCTGTGGAGCATTGGAGATACGGTAATCACGATCACCAATTTTTACCCTTGGTAACCCTTGCTTTTTCCTACTCCAAAAATGTAGGAAGATAGAATTCAAATCCTGGCGAAGACATAAATGAGGTTGAAAATCTCCTAATCATTGGACAGCTTCAAGACCTACAAGTATAAACAATACAACCACACTCCGCTAATGTATGTATCTCAAACTACATCACAAATTGACCAGAAGAGAGACAACTGCAAATCTTTGCACAGAAGCATACTGTAGAAGCCTTCAAAGAGGACTTCGCTACAATTGCTTCACTACTGAGAAGCGGAAAATAATGAGAATTAAAGCTGCCAGGTCATCAAAGACAGCAAAACTTAAGGATAACCAGAATATAGAAAACAGACACAGTGGACGTTGTTGAATACAAGAATACAAGTCACTGAAGCCAGTCATCACATTAACCAGCAAATCAGAGAATAGGTTCTTACAGAAATCAAGACTTTTTATCTCAACTGTATCTGTACAAAAGATTCGACTACCAACAGCAGAGGTTCATAAAATAAGCTGAACCCTGTCTACGAATCTCGTCCAAGCTCAGCTGGACTTTCAGCAGACTAACATACTTCCATTGTTTGCTGATAATGTCCGTCGGCATAAAAGAAGCTCCGGAATTTTCCAATTTATCCGCCACGAGCCTCCCTCCTTGTCGCGTCATGTAGAATGTCGACATCCACACCATCAGGTGGAAGTTGCACATAGCGCACCACTGAACCTCGAATGAAGCAGTTCTTCACAGAGAGCTGCAAACCCAAGTGAAAAGCATTCGAAGGTTAGCAAAAGTAGAGATCTGGTAAATAACCCCCCACTAGACTGAGCCAGCTGAGAGAAAACCCTAAAACCCTGGAAAAAATGAGAAAAGAGATGATGTCAACGTTAAGATATACGTTATCCAATCCAGGCTTCTTTGAACTTTAGAGACCTGGGCAGGAAACCCAATTTAATGTAGGTTTCTTTCCCTCTAGGTCCAACGCTTTGAAGACCTTCGAAATGAAGACCTGCAATCTCAGTCTCCCAAGGTTCTAATTGAAAACCCTAACGAATCACAAACTCTATGGAACGGAATGAGAAGGGTTTGTTAGAAGGCAAAATTGGACACTAACCCATCCTGCTTAGGATTTATTCAAAAATCAACAAAAAGGGGTCTCATAGAGGTTGATCCCATTGAACTTCAATTTTAAAAAACACAACAGGGTTCATTGTACTTCAGAGAGAACTCGTCACCATCAATACCCCATAGAACGCATGGCGGGTCCTCTCCTTTACTCCTGTTCCCCCGATCCAAATTTCTTACTGCATACTACAATTGCAGGATTTCATTGAGTTAACCTAATAAAACCCTAGTAACAAGATAGAAAACAGAGCCAAGTCCTGCAGTTGTTTCAAATTAGGGATGAGATTGAAGCTGGAAAGAATTGCGTAGGAGAGTATAGTGCAATTGTCTGTACAGTGCAAGATGTTGAAAACCACGAAGCAGAATTAAACTCCACAACTGGACTATCACCCTCCGCTGCAAAACCCAAACAAGAGGCATTTGCAAGACCACAAGAGCCAGGAGTCGAAACCTAACCATGTGAGGGTACTTAGTATCATCCACGACGCGCGTGTTTTCTAACTTGATGTTGAGGTACTGATCCACCGAATGCAGGATTCCACTGATGGCCAAGTCATTTTTGAGCTCCACAATCACCTCCTTCCCGACCAGCTCCTTGAAATACGAAAAGAAAAGCTACACCACCACGCCAACAACACGTCAAAAGAGCGCAGGTTCAATCAAAGATAGCTTGAACGACATGAAGATAGCCAAAAACCCAAAGAATCGTAAACCCTAACGGTGGATTCTTCGCGGTAAACTCCACATGCCAAAAAGGTCTCTCCATCGAAAGACCTTAATTGCAAAAAAGACTGGAAACGCACCATTGTGGAAGCGTAGGCCTGATGAAAGCGCACTCGAGGTCGAAGGCGAAGATCCGGCGTCGGTAGTCTGGTTCTGAAGCGGGGCTGGACAGAGAGTATTCGTCTTCGGATTCAGCAAACGTGATAATATGGAGTTACGAAACACTGTACAGTACTGTACAGTCAGGTCCAATTCATTTACGAACTCCCTATTTGAGCCATTCAGAAAATTTTGTACAATGTGGATTTAAATTGTTTTATTTTGGTTAACATAACTATTATTGCATCCTTACACTATCCCAATCAAGCATATCAAATTTCACTTCCAAAAAAACAAAACTCCATTATTGGTAAATTTTTTAATTTAATTTTCATGATAATATAAGATAATTCATTGACCAACATTGGTGACGAAATTTTTCAATTTGATTGCATGGATATGTAAGAAATATCCATACACACATCTTTCCTTTAACGAGTATTTACAAAAAAGTTTCACAATTCCTTCTATACAGATTTCAATGTTGGTGTGACAATGTCCTAATTTAGAGATATCCATTTTTTCAAAGTTTGGTCATACAACACTTTTTATTGAACTCTTCATTGCTCATTGGTTTGTTACTTAAGAGACTGTTTTTTAATATGAAAGATGTGTGTGTGGATGTTTCCTACATATCTACGTAATTGAATTAAAAAAATTCATCATCAATTCATCATCAAAAATTATTGTGTAAAATCATGAAAATCACCTTTAAAAATTCACCAAAAATGAATATTTGCTTTCTTGAAATTGAAATTTGGTATGCTTTATTGAGAGTGGGTAAGAATTGAGTATTAATTATGCAAGACAAAAAATGACAATTTTAGTTATATATTATATACAAATCTTTGAATGGCCCAAACAAGCAATTTGTAAATGAATTGGACCTAACTATAGTGTTGCAAGTAAAAGTGACATTAAAGAAGTCTTTGGGTAGGACTAAGAATGGGAAGATCTTTGTAAGTTTCAAAGTTTATCCTCATAGTAGAAGTAGTCACACCTTCTTCACTAGGCACTTGAAAAATGGAGAATGGGGACATAATGGTTTCCCATCAGCTTCACCTTAGCCCTCCAAGGGAGAATATTTTTAGTTGGCTATATTTTACGCATGCTCAATCTTCACCTTCAAAGGTGAAGATTGGGCATATGAAAGATATAATGAGCTAAGAATATTCTTGTATATTTTTTAGTTTTCCACTATTAGTTTAATCTTTATTGTTGTTGATTTAATTGCGACTATTGATTTCACCTTGGTAAAAGTCAAGTGTTCTCAAATAGAACAATGTATACCAAACTCCTTATGTCAACATTTGGTACAAAAAATCCAACTTATGGCTAATTGACTACATGAATCAAGGAAATTACATCCATCCTTATATCCAAGTAAATCAATTCTCCATTATTTCATTCTTCACTTTGAACACATTTTTCAAGGGTGTCACACCTTCTTCACTCACAACAACTTCATATTGGCTCCTCCAAACCCTCACCAACTTCTCATTTTCCATTCTCCAAATGCTTAATGAAGAAGGTATGACTACCTCTAATGTATGATGACGCCAAAATGGCCTTATTCGTTAAAATGAGACAAAATGGTCATTTGGAGACTTCAATTCTAAAACAATTATAGTGATTTTATCCTTGAGTCGAAGATAAAATGAGAGTGCAACCTTTGGGCAATCAAAGATTTTTATATATATTAATATATAAAAGTCTCAAATTACCAAATAGTCTCAAAATTGAATAGTTATAACGATTTATCTTTGAGTCGAAGATAAAATTGAGACTACACTTTGTCTCATTTTAACGAATATGGCCTTCAAAATTGAATGAACATTTTATTCATTTGGCTAGAGCTTGAAAGTGCAAATTAGGGGCAATCCAATGCTATAAATTCATGCTCATGTTCAGTATTTTCTAGTGATTTTTTAAGCAATTGTTAAACCTTGCATTTCAATTGTCAAATAGTTAAAAAAATTAAATAAAAAATTGAATGCAATGGTTAGTTTACCACAAAATATGTATCTTTGGTAGGATTTGAACCTATGTACCCACCAACCATTTGGTGACTATGGATTCATCCTACTAACATACCACATCCTAAACAATGAAGGACAATACATGCATGGTATGTTGGAAGGGATTCCTATCTAGATATGCATAAAAGAAACAATAAAATTCAAGCATTGTTAGTACAATCAACTTCGTCAACATCAAAAAGATACCTTTGAGGATTAGAAAACAAGTACCTAAACTTTCTAGAATTCTTCCACAAAGTTGCAACTTCAACTAAATGATTGTTGCATCATCTATAGGACCTTCAAGTGCAAGATGCATAATGGATATATCCTACATTATTTGTTTGCAATCAATTGCAAAATTTTGTTTTAAAGAAATTTTGAACACTAAAAGCATGTTCACATTGTGCAATACAAATTCACATAATACATGCAATGTTTGCAAAAGCAAGCAAATTGGAATACTTCAACTATGATGTAAGGTTCCAACTTACCATTGTCTACAAAGTCATGAAAAGATTCCTTTTGCCATTCTATAGTGGCTTGTACCTTGCATGCAAGAAAATCTCACTTTATTACAACATCCACCGTAGTAGAAAATGTCTTTGAATCAATGATACAATCAACTTCAAAATGTTCAACTCGAGATTGTAGTTCTATAACACCACACAATTTTATGTCCATTTATTTTAGCAAGACTTAAAATTTTGAAATAGTCAAACAAATTGTTATCAAAAAATTTGGTCTCTAAGGTTTCAATGACAATCTTAGTGAAGGTCCTTTGGAAAGTCAAGGCTTCCTCAAGATCCTTACATATGCAGTCACAAATCAATTTTATATTGTAGTACTTGACACCATAAATTTTAGATAGGAGCCTTTTCAACGGTAGTCCCTTTTTAGTCCAAAATTTGGCAAAATGTGATATCGTATGTCCTCATTGAAGGTCTTAACATTGGGGGTTAGTACTCTTGGTAATAAACATCATTCAATGCAAATAGAAATTTCAATTCAAATTACAAATTGAATGCTTGATACATTCACAAACTTGTGTTAAAACACTTTACTCAACACAAACAAGGCAATGCAAAATATCTACACAAAAGTACAAACAATAGATGAATTTGAAAGTATGCAATCTCATAAATAATGTTTCATCACAAACATCCCCATCATCTTGAATATCATGTAGAAAAACAAGAACACTCTTCAATAAATAAAAAAAGCATAATGTATTTGTCAAGTAAATAATAATCATATATTACAATGCAATCGCATTGAACACAATACAAAATCTACATATAAAATGAGATAAATACACCATCATATATCCCCCTAATTGATGGTGTTGCCTTCAAAAACAACTAAAACTATAATGTATAAGTTGTTGGATCCAAAAGTCATGATGAAATAACTATACAACATCTCTATACATCTAAGTTGAGTTTGTGGTTTTGGTCGACGTATGCAAAAGAAAATTCAATCATGGCATGATGAGAAACTAGTGGTTGGTAGCAATTGTAAGTCCCATCTTTAATCACCTTTGGCAAGTTTTAATACTAAATCTCAAGGTCAATGTCAATCTAAATTTTAACCTTTTGTACCATACATTTAACGACTAGTCATCTCAAATGGTAATGATGTCAACATGAACATAAGTGATTTTTCCACCTAGACTTCTCCAACGCATTTCCAAAGATGTACAACATGACTTGAAAACCTATGACAATGGAGACAAATCCTATCTTCTAGAGGTAGAGTTGACAAAGGCAATATCAAGCATGCCATATGCCAACTACATTGGCATTTGTCACAGAATAGCATTGTAGCCTCACCTTCCTTCTCTCTACAAACAAAATATGAAAGATTGTTTGGTACCACTACCAACTTTGAGCATACAATGCCCTCACACTATAAAAACCCTTGCGTATGTATTTTTACAAAATTTTAGGTGACATCTACATATGGCATCCATGAAGATATTACATTTGATATTATTGTTGATATAAAAATAGGTGAATATTGCCTAAAATTGAATATAAAAAAATAAGGCTCTAAGAGTGTCTATAGGAAAGTGATAAGGAGTACAATTCCACAATTGCCCTTGGCATTCTCACCTATTATTGCCTTATAATAACAAAATGTCACTAGACAATACATTCTTTATTCAAAAGATGGTACACCCTATCTTTACATCCAAAGTTGTAGGTGCTTTACATTGCAAATAAACATAAGTTTCATTAGAGAATTTTTGCATTTGAGATCAATAAATGCAACTACAAATGCTGGTATAATACAAAGTTTCACAATGTTGAGCAACAAATAATTTTTCCATGGCCATCGACATAATTGACCCTATGAAAAACTTTGTTCAATTATGTAGACATTGTATCCCATACATTAGGGTCATCCAAGTCCGCAATTGGAGTTAACTTCTCTTATAATTAGTTGGATAGAATGGATTCCCTTCCATATAGCAACTTGTATGGATTGTAAGAAGCCAAGGATGATTAGATTCTAAAGTAATATTTCATAGTAATATCAAATTCCAATCACAAGGAGGTTCTTAAAACAATCCATACTTGTATAAACTATGTTTGATGGTCTGAACACTATACCAAAAGTTTGCAAAAAGAACCCGCAATCAAAATCAATTGCAATTCTTTTATTCACAATGTTGTATTGAGCTACCATGATCATAGTCAATTTTTTTTGGTCAATTTTTTACTACAACTTATTGAATTTGGGGGCATGTAATATATCATTGGGAAAGTCTTGCAAATGCAAATGTTTGATTGTACTTATATTCTACTTAAGGATTTTAAGATTCTTCTAAAACTTGAAAAATAGGTTGTAATCAATTGTAGAGTTGAAATAAAATAGGGTGGTGCTTTCAATTGACGATTTTTATTGTAAATGTAGTATGTTGAGCCTCTTTTATCACTTCACCATCAATGGTATGAATAGTGCTTGTAGTTGGAATCATGACTTGGTTCAATGTTTATGGCCACTAATATAGGAATAGAAATGGTTGCTCACTATTACACATAAAGAGAATTAATGTTGATTCTTTTTAAAGTTAATGCACCACATATATGAAGAGTTTGTTTCATTTAATCCCTAAAGTCCTAGATGTCTCCTTGAGGAACACTTGAAGATTTGAACAAGCTCTTGTGATCCTAAAGATAGTTTATACTATGTCCTAAGTCCCTTTAAATCCTCAAAATTTGATTGGTGGAGAGTTAAGATATTGGGACTTGGGGCTTCATGATACTTCCCAAGTCACTTCCAAAATGCCTATACAACAATACATTTAGAGAGTTTTAACACCCAAAAAGTGGGGCTTGGATGCTCAATTGGATCTAGTAAAAACAGAAAACCTAACTTGGCCTCCAAGATCCAAAATGGAATATAAATGAAAAAAAACCCATTATATTTAAGACTTTTGGGGCTGAAATTCTTTCTAAATCTATCTAATGCAGATTTGATGCTAAAAATGCCTCCGAAATGGATTTTTGACTTTCTAACCCATTTTTCGGCACCTAAATGTTGTAGAAAATTGTACAAGAGACAAATTGGAACTCAGCCTTTACACTATGAGTATGAAGTCCCATATTTGTTGCTTTCTATTAGCTTTCTACAACCCAAGCAAGTTAAGGGTTGGAACTTGAATCCTAAAACCGGTGAAGAAAATACCACTTCTGACATTTTAATTTGTAAAAAATAGGATTTTCTTTTTAAAAATATATAAAAAATCAATCATGTGAGAAAACTTTTTGGTGATGGGTTTTGACCAAAAAACTCACCAAAATAATGTTTCTTACCTTTGAAAAAAATTGCAAAAAGGAGCTCTCTTTGTGGACTTGTACACCACATAAAAATAAGAATTTTTCAAAATATTTTGTACAGTAGCTATAAGTATACTAGAAGACCATCCTCTCCAAATTTCAGATCAAAATTCGATTTTTTCCTTTGTAACATAGTGCAAACCCCCCCTAAATCAGCCATTGTGAGAAATTATTGGGGATGTTTAAAAATAGTAAATTATTTTTGAAAAATCTCAAAAAATAGGGAAAGGTGTATAATGGTTATCAGTAGCTTCCCTATAAATTTTGAGTCATTTGGAGCCAAAACGTAGAAGTTATGGCCAAAACAGAAATCAAAAAGTAGAGTGTGACAAAACACGTTAAGTCTTTCTTGCAATCACCCTGGTCAATGTTTTTCTGGTCAAATATCATTGTATTCATAATATACTATAGTACCACAAAGGGCTTTCAGGCCCTTCTAGGATTAAGGGTTAAGAGCATCATCAATGACATGCATGTAATGAGGTAGCATCATCGAATATAGCCAACGGATGGGCCAAGAAAATTGAACAAATGCTTGGTCCAATATCATACTCCAATGGTAGCATGCTACCAAGATTTTAGTTAACCCTTAAACATCAAGGTGGACGTTTTGCGTCTAATGGATGACAAAGAATCTCTCCATGTAGGATAGAAATGCAACTATTCATCCTCCAAATTTTGTGGGAAAAGGGAGTGTCTTCTACAATAGCTTGTTTCCCAATGAGTGCTTTTTTGTTTCTTTAAGCCATCAATTCACACGATATTCAAACAAATGATTTCCATAGTGACCAGCTCATAATTTAAGGGTTAACCCCTGAAGGTCAACACAGACATTTGGTGTCCAATGGATGACAAGGAATTCTCTTGTGTAGGATAGAAATGCAACTATTCATCCTCGGAATTAGGGGTGGAGAGGGGAAATCTTCTACAATAGTTTGACTCCCAATGATTATTTTTGGGTTTTTTAAACTAGATGATGTCACACGGTTCCAAAAGGGTTGATTTCCACAATTACCAACCCAATGTTTAAAGGTTAAGGGTTAAGCTTACTGCACAGCAAATACCACATTCAGTTGCGAGCGAGCAAATATGTTGTGCCACACTTAGTGCACTACTTTCAAGCCATTAACCTTGTAACACCACTCCAGACACTTAGTGTCCGGTGGATGACAAAGAATTCTTTTGTAAAGGATAGAAATGCAACTATTCATCTTCAAAGTTTTGTTGAGAAAAGGAAACATCTTGTACAGTAGTTTGACTTCCAATGAGTACTTTTTCCATTTTTTAAGTGATTGATTTCCATGGTTTTAGAAAATGATGAATTCCACGAAGACCAGCCTATCCTTATAGGCTTAAGAGCATCTCCACTAGCTCTCCTGTTTCTCTATCTATTTACTGAGCTTAGGACATTAAATAGGGATGAGACACCTTGCAAGTTTTCTATATGAGCCTCTGGATACAGAACTAAAGAAGGATTTTACAAAAACATGTATATTTTAGAGTTATAGATTTTGGATAAAGGTTGTTGCGGTGAAATTTCTGTATCTCTATCTTCATATGAGGTCCTCTCCCTAAGAGCAAGGCCACCTGTTGTCGCATCGTACATGCTTACATTATGTACAAATTCATATTTGTTGTTAAAATAGAGGGTTTTTTGGAGAGTTTAATTCAATTATGTGAAGTAGACTCTACTTTTTTACCTCTATGAGACAACTATTTGGCATTAATTTGTTTATTTTTATACTTGAATACATTTTGAGATTTTAGTTTAGGTTTAAAGTTGTTTAAATGAAAGGTGAAGTTTGTTTTGCCTTTCTTTTAGACATATTTAAATAATTAGAAGTTTATAGAAGGGATAAGGATAGAGTTATGGGAAAAAGATGAAGGCAATAAATGAATTTAAGCCCATGTGATTATTTAGGGGCCAAAATTCATTGGAGTATGGGCTTAGGTGGAGAGTATGGGAGCTTAGGTGGAGTGTATGGGAGGTGAGGTGGAAGTATGGAAGATGAGGTGGAAGTATGAAGGATGAGGTGGAAGTATGAAGGATGAGGTGGAAGTATGGAGGATGAGGTGGAAGTATGGAGGATGAGGTGGAAGTATGGAGGATGAGGTGGAAGTATGGAGGATGAGGTGGAGGTTGAAGGGGAGGATCATCTTCCTCCTCCTCATGGTTGCTTAAGAGAACCGTGACTTTAGGGAGTCATGGCTCATTGTACATGGAGAGGTTTGTAATGAAATTTTGTGAGATTGTGTATCATGTTTTGTTGATTTCAAAATGCTATCACTCGTTCTATTTGGAGTTTCTATGCAAAAGTTATGGGCTTGAGAGTGAGGTAGTGAGGAGCTGCCTTTCATTTGAAGTAAGAGAACTTTGACTAGCTGTGGAAATCGGACATTATCTTAGTTTGAGATAAAATTTGGAGGGATTTTAGAATTTTGTGTTAACTTTCCAAAAAAACCTCTCACTTTTTATTTGGAGTTAGCATGAAGAAGTTATGAGCTTAGAGGTGAGGTAGTGAGGAGCTGCCTTTCTTTTGAAGTGGGTAAACTTTGACCGGCTATAGAAGTTGGATAGTATCTTAGATTGGAGTGAAATTTGGAGGGGTTTTAGAATTTTGTGTTAGCTTTTTAGAAAGACCTCTCACTCTTCATTTGAAGCTTTGGAGCCTTTGTCACACTCAAAATAGTGGCGGATATTTCTTCAAAGGGAGTTAGGAGCTTCATATGTAATTTCTACCCCTTTTGTTCAAATATGTGATATTTTATTTAGCCTAAATGGCACATTTTGGGAGTATATGAGCATTTTATGTTTCATATGGCTTACTTGCTCTTATATGAAGGAGTCATGAGCATTTATGTACACTAGATTATCTAAACACGGGATCCTTCATTTTTCGGGCCAAATTTAGTTGCAGCTAGATTCCCCGCGTTTTTCCAAAGCAAGGCCTCTCTACCTGACACCGTCTTACAAAATGCAGGTGGCCTCAACCTACAAAGATGGGGGCTTGGTTGGGTTTGGTAGCTAGGCTACCAGGCTTGTCCCACCCATGGCCTCTTAAGAGGCCATACCCCCCCAGCCTGATGACTCACATCAATTAATTGTCATAGTGAAAACCACGAAATCAAAGTGAAAGAACAAGAGCCCTGAACCTCCGCCAACTTTTGCGCCTCTTGTCGCTTCTTGTTTTGCCGGCCGTAGGGTGGCTTGCAAATTGAGGTTGTTTTACCAGTCGCAAAGCGTTTTCGGCTTGTTCCTCCTAAAAGGCCATCCGTTTTATAGGACGGGTGGGGTTGTTTTGGAGGTGCCTCTTAATAGTTCATCCAAGTTATAGGACAGGTGGGGATGCTCTAAAGCTTGAAGGATATGGAACTCACTGGTAGGGATGCTCTAAGAGCATTTCCATCCGTCCTATAAATTGGATGAATTGCTAAGAAACACCTTCAAAACAACCATACCCATCCTATAAAATGGATGGCCTCTTAAGAGGAGCAAGCCGGAAACGTTCTTCGACTGGCAAAACGACCTCAATTTGCAGGCCACCTTGCAGTTGGTAAAATAGGATGCGACAAGATGTGGAAAGGTTGGCGGAGGTTTAGGCTCCTGTTTTTTCACTTTGCTTTATCGGTTTTCACTGTCCGTGTCGCAAGTTCAATAAGTAATTGATGTGTCGTGATTCAGCAGTAATTGATGTAGTAATTGATGCAGTAATTGATGCTCGTAATTCAACAATAATTGATGTGTTGTGAGGCTGGGGGTATGGCCTCTTAAGAGTAAGGCCACTCGTCCTGCAAAATGCAGGCGGCCTCAACCTTAGGCTTGGTCGGATTTGGCAACCAACTATCAAGCTTGCCCCACCCATGGCCTCTTAAAAGGTCATATGACTTCCAACCACAGTATGACAACTTGGCATGAACCACTTGCTGGAATCACGGAGAGCAACACGTGACTTGTCTTTTCTTGTTTTGCAAGCCGAGTTGAGGCCTCCAAAACCACCTTCATATGGAAGCCAAAATTCATTTCCAAGAGGTGCCTCTTAAGAGGTCATCCGTTTTGGAGGACGGGTGGGGTGGATTTGGAGGCCTCTCTTAAGAGGCCATCCATTTTGAAAGACAGGTGGTGGTGCTCTAAGAGCATCCCCACCCGTTTTGCAAAACGGATGGCTTGTCCACCGCGGCTTGCAAAAGTGCCCCACCCATCTTGCAAAACGGATGACTTGTTAAAAGAGAGGGCTTGCAAGTGGGCCTTGGCTTGCATTTCGGGGGGTTTTGCAAGCCGCAGTTTGGCCTACGAAACAGGAAGAGACAAACTAGAAGCGCCTTTCCGCCTCTTCTTCTGTACTATTTTTTTACCCCCCGCCTAGCCATGTCCAGTAAGTTACCATGCTCTGTTTGATTCTTACCATACGCCTGATTTTTCTGGGCCTTGCTCCTCACCCGGCTTGCAAAAGTGGATGGCCTGGCCGAATGCCAGCCAAATCCACTCTGCATTTTGCCAGACGGGTGGGGATGCTCTAAGAGGCCACGTGTGGGAAAAGTAGGGTGGCCTGGCTGCCAAACCCGCCCAAGCCCCCATTTTGCAGGTCGAGGCCGCCTGCATTTTGTCTGACAATGAGTTTCTTCAACGGAAGCCTAGAAAGGGGGCCTGGAAATTGGAAAAGTAGCTGGAAAGAGAATATGTCTTGAGGAACAACGGGATCTGCTGGCCCGCCACTCACCAAAAGCAAGCTAGAGGGGTGCAAAAGGAGGCGGTAACCGCTGCTGGAAACACAGCACCACGTAACTCACTGATCAACCCTTGATGCTGCTCATAGTTCGGGAAACTTTTTGAGTTTTACCGGCTAATTTCCTTCAATTCTCATATTGAACCGGTTTTTTCAGAATTGAGTCCCGTTATTTTCTCTATTTTTTACTCAAAATAGAAATTTTATAGATTTTTGCACCGGTTTTTTGCCGATGTTTTCAAATTGCAACCGGTTTTTTTCCCAATTCCTCCGGCTAACTTTGAACTAGCCGCCGGTTTTTTCCGAACATTGATGCTGCTCGTAGAAGAGGTAGAGCAGCTCCAATGCGGCGCCGAAACACCGGAAACCTGTCCGGCCTGGGTCTGATGCTGTAGCAGGGACGGGACGTGGCAGCTTGCCACTTTGCAGCTTGTCACTTGCTGCACCCCCTTCAATGCGGCAACAGATCTAGGAACAGCAAACATATATTTTTTTCCTTAATTTGTGGACCGATTCTTCCCCTCTTGAACTTCATAAACACCACCTTCTAGAGTCTTTGTTAGAGAATCTAGTTTCTACATTGAATTGGGGTTTTCACATGAACCCATACTAATTAATTGACATTATACACTATACAAATATATCCCTTTTCTGTACATCAATAGTTACTGAAGTGTCCAAGGGTTGTACATCATGTTTCAATACATCTACAATTTTCCACAATAAAGTCTCTTTAATTTTTTGGTCCCCTTAATATCTAAATATCTCGATTTAGTGTAGTGTATTTTTCCATACATAGTAAATTGCTCCAAAATGCCGAACATGTGCTCTCATGTGCAGAGCCTTGGAAAATACAGTTATCTACAATGGTTGCATTGGGGAGCGTTTTTTTGGAGAAGGACCCATTGACCACCCCCGTTCCGTGCTTGTTGCAGTGTTGCATTGGAGCTGCTCTATAAGTATGAACGATTCATTCCCTTGACACGTGCAGTTCCTCACCTTCCCACCTGTTCCGGTACAGGCTGGTTCTAGCATACTGTGACTCCGCCACATGTGTAAGTTACAGTGCCGGTACTCCGGCGACGTCGAGGTTGGCTGGGCCTTGTTTTTGCGGAGCGAAACACGGTACTTTTTACGCTGGGAGAACAATCGCATGGCGGCCAAAAAGAGCTAGCTGGCTGGTGCAAACCTTGGTCAGTGTGTAGATGCTTTTAAATGATCTTTTTCCTGATCTTTTCCTGATCTTTTTCCTCGAGCTACGGCTTCACGCATACAGCTTGCAGCGCTAGCAAGAGTATTCCCGCGCCATCGTTGTCAACCGAGGTCCTTGCTCGCAACTGAAGATATGCACCAGCAGGCCACTCACTCAGTCTTGGCTGCCTGTCGTCGTTCGATCTTTCGTTCGTTCTCTGTCCTTGAGTTTCTGGCTTGTCACCCTCCCCCGACGGATGAAGTGACTTTACGTACAGCCTCCGCGTCGCAGCTAACGTAGTGCATGCTTTCTCGTCTCGCTTCCAGTCCTCCCTCTAGCTAGGGTCCTTGGGTTCTTGGTTTAATTCTTGTGATTCAGTGATCGATATCGCCATGGACGTGGTGAACGGGAAAATTGTGCCGGCGAGGACCGAAAGATCGAAGTCCGACATCTGGAGAGCACTCCAACCTTCCGGCGTCCATGTCCGTCCTGAGGTTGGACCCACGAACTCCATGGCGATGAATCCTGGCCCCGCGCGACGGATTCGGCGACCTCATGACACTCAAAACATCCTGGGCCACCCCCCGAAGCCGCTCCTCCAATTTTCTGGGTCCAGGTCTTCCGAACCGTGGGGGGATGCCATGGACGATCTCGGCGTCCGGGAACCTTGTCGCGCCGGATGGTCAAGGATCTGCGTAGAACAGGACCACCATCAACCGTTGGTTAGGTCTTCCACGTCCCGAAGCTCGGACCCGGAGTCCTCTCACTCGACATGCGAGAAGGAGACGCAGCTGCAGCTGCAGCTGGAAACCGTAGGTGCTCCCCGAACCCGACGAACGGGCTCCTCCGAGGGTCCTGAAGGGAGTGGCGCTGCGGTGGAGGCTCGGGAGAGACGAGGCGTGGAGCTTTCGACGGTGGGTCATGTGAGTGAAATCTAGGTCCCTCCAAATATTCTTGAATGAAGTGAGGACAGCAAAGGGATCACTGCTCTCTAGAAAAAACGCTGCCTATAACCGGGCAACTCACGAGGCACTCCTCAGAACAGTTTCAGCATGGCAAGGTCTGACTGGTTAGAAAAACGAAACTTGTTCATTGAACTAGCCGGTGAAGGGCAATGGTGTCTTCTCATACAGCTACAAACCTACGTGAACTCAAATTGAGAAAGGTCACAACTTTTTCCACAAAACCTTCATTTCCTTGTTCAACCGGGGAGTCACTCCAATAGTACTCCGCATTTCCAAAAAGTAAGATTTCAGTAGTACACTTAGAAAAAAGAAACTAATGCTAAGTCGTATGTGACCGGTCATTGGCATGCATGTCTACGATAGCACGGTTATTAACTGTTCTAAGTTGTCTTATTTTCTCTCAACTCTCAGACCTAGTATCCACTACACGAAATTTGACACTCACTCTTGGAAAAAGGTTTCAACTTGTCAGCACTATGACTATGATTGCTTTTCAATCGTGTGTGTCAAATTTCATGCGTGTATGGGTCCTAGGTCGCATTTCTAGCTGTGCCTGTGTGTGTCTAACTGAATTAAAGAGACAGAGAGCATTTGAATGTCTAGTTCTTATATGTTTTGGATTTGTGGTTCACAATTCCAGACCATGGTAGCAACAATTTCGATTTGTGAATTCAGCTCTCGCACTACTCTGGGTTGTTACACTTTCGAGCGCTTTCGTTCGTTCGTTCGAGAGACTGAAACGGACTGAAACTAATGACCATGACAGACAAATTGCAATCATGCTGGGAGGGCTAAGCTGCAGACGAAGAGCTGTCTCTCTAATGGTCGTGAGCTTCCACTGTGGGCAAGACAGAAATGTGATCGATCGAGGTCCTGAAACATGGAGCCCTTGAGATATCAGTACGTGGCGCTGAAATGGCTGCATTGTGTAGGACGGAGTCACATGGAAAGCGCCTTTGAGGTCTCTTCTGCGGAAGGAGCTGACTGCGTCAGACGTCGGAGCATTGGGCAGAATCGTACTCCCGAAGGCAAGCGACCGAAACTCCTCACATCATGCATGTACTGCTCCGTCATTTGTTGTGTGAGTGCGTGAGATTGCAAGCGTCTGTAGATCGAAGGCGCTGCCCATGGGACACCATCCTATACACCAAAGCAATCAATTACTGAGGGTCTGTGCACAGAAAACCTATCTTGTATATGTTCAAATGAGAGAACTCCGGTAGGATTTTATATGCAACTAATAATAAGTGGGAAGTCTTCGCCTTCATTGCTGCAGTCGTCGTTGTTGAATATCGCATGCATTATTGGAAACCATGTCCTTGCGCTTCACTGATTCTAAACAGGTAAGCTTTTTTGTTTTAAGGGACTTGACCCTGCTTGGCGGAGGAGGGCCAAGCAACTTCTGATTCCTTTTCATGGGAGGGAGTGCTACGAAGGCATAGACTGGTCTTGTTGTTAAACTCCTTTCAGAAACAATTTTCAGTGAATTTTCTACTTGAAAACAAATGGAATTCGCATCGAACCCAAGCCGTTTCGTATTTTTTTGAACCTTTGTGAAATTAATTACAAATCTTTGATGCTGAAATGCAGTGGTTCAAAGCAGTTGGGGCCTGTTATTCTGCAATTGAGTTGCGTTCTCTCTGTATCAATAACAAGAATGGTAAAGCAGATGGACGTGTTTTTAAAATACAGATGTAGAACCCATGAGGCAGTAGCTAAACAGTCATTGCAATGAACAATTGAGATCGTTTTGTGAAATAGAATGGGTCCAGGTAGAAATTGGAAAGTTACGGACCACAGTCATAGAACACTCAAACACATTCTAATTCTAACTAAACGTAGCAGCACCTAATTGTGACCTATTTGCGAAACTGTCCCATCTAGATTCTTGCTTTAAAATGTACAGCCTCCCTGCATGAGAACCTAGGGTCGATTTCAGGTGCACCTATTTTCAGCAATTTATAGATTAATATTCATATGGAGTCCAAAAAATGCATTCTTAAGATAATCTGAAATCCCTTTTCGAACTACTAACAAAACTCAACGCAATCATGCTCAAAAACTTATTTACGTGTTGAGTTACCTAATTACCATACCTCAATTGATCTTCGTGCAGAAAGATGCTGAAGGGCAGTTTCCCTTGTTGGAGACCAACGCCAAGTACCTGGAAATGGAAGAATACAGCTTTTCGAGACGTTGGTTGTTCCAATACAAGTACGTTCTCACAAACATCCTTATTTTAACTTAACTTAAGTGGAAAACATAAAGAAAATGATGTACTATAGTCTACTTTAGGTAGGTTCGCACATCCTGTTAACAAGTGTTAAGTAGTGTTGTCACTGAGGGTCTCAGAAATGAATTAAGACCTACTTCTGGACTAGATTCACATCACTAACATCATTCCTAACACCAAGTGCAAACATACTTTTTCAGAGAGGAATAAGAATCCGTACCTGTAGGCTACGTGATTTCCCAAACAGGAACCTTGGTTTGGACACATTTTTGGATGAAATAGATTTTCCATTCTTCCATGGATGAAATCACTAAATTGCTACCAAATATTGAGATGGTATTGGATGGTATTGTAAGTGGAAGTGATTTTAGATGAAGATGTCCTTACTTTTGTTCATATTATATATATTTATATATTTATTCCATGTCCATGGATGTGAATAGATGTATCACTATAGTGAAGAACAAATTTATGTGATTTCTCAAAAATAAATGAAATGCAAATCTTAGTATGTTTGCAATTGGTGTTAGGGGTGATGTTTGCAATGTGAATCTAGTTCAGAAGTAGATCTAAATTTGTTCCTAAGACCCTCAATATAACAACACTCTTTAACACTAAGTGTGAACATACCTCAACAATGAACAAGTTGTAACTACATTTAATTATGACCCTTCTTGAAATCAACCCTAGCCTATAGATTCTTGCCCAAAACCACACTCACTATTCATGAGAATTTAAGGTCATTTTAGAAGCACCTCTTTTCAATACTTTGAAAATTTATAATTTATTCATTTGGTGTCCAATAATTGCACGAGGAAGGAATCTAGAATGTGTGCATTTGACTTCGAACAAGATCCAAGAATTTTTTTGGGGGGTGGGTGGGGGGTAGGGATGCATACAATGAATGGGTTTTGATTCCAAAGCCAAGAATAAAATGGGGGGGGGGCTGGGGTTTGTATTGGTTTTCATTTGCAAAGGAGTTTGCCAAAAATTGCTTGATTCTATATCTGATTAATTCTCATTGAGATGAGACAGGTACTGGGTCAACAACAAAAGCAAGATGTATGTGCTGGAGAACACTGGTATGAACCTGTATCCCATTTGCTCAAAAAAATAGGGAAAAAAAAAAGAAAAAAAAAACTGCACCTCTTTTATTACTGTTTTAGAATGAAAATCAGCTTTTGGTTGTGGCTTCAAAGAAGAATTTTGGGTCAGTTTGCTTTTACCAGTAACTTAATGACAAGTAACCTTAGAGCAGCCTCAATCCAACTGAAAAACACCACCTTGCCATCAACATAACGATGGGGCAACTCCAAAAAAACATGCCCTATGCAATTAGTATTGGTCTTGCTTTATTCCCAACCTTGTCATTTTTTTTTCTCAGGCCAAAAAGTTGGCAAAGTTGGCTCACCGCAATAAGGAAAAGTCATAACTTCTTAAGTTTTTTTATGTGTGAATAAATTATAATTTTTTTTGCATGGAAGGTCTTTTTTAATGGAGTATTTTTTTTTCCTTTTTATAATTCTTTCCTAACCTTGTATATTACATTATGAAATATTTAAAAAATCTTGCCACTTCATTTGTTATTCCTTTGACTTTGCGGCACCATATTGGGGGTAAGAAGGCTAGCAAGTGGCCCATGTTCCACTAACAAACCCGCTCCTAACAACTTCTTGTTCCTTTCTTTGTATTTGCATTGAGATCAAGCCAAGCCACTTGCTAGCCTCCATGCCCCCACTGTGGTGTTGCAAGGAAGAACAACAACTAGTCCATCAATGCAAGGGTTATTTAATACTTTGTAGTGGAATCTACGAGACTAGAAAAGAATAATAAAAGAAAGAGAGATAAAGATACCACATTAAAAATTGAAGACCTTTCATATAAAAACGGAAGTTCAAATTTATTGGCACACACAACAAAATTTGAAAAAATATGACAATTATAACTTTTTTTTTAAGTGAGCCAATTTAAAAGCTATCCAAATCTAGCCAGCTTGTTGAACTTGAGAAGGAAAATGATAGGGCCGGAAATAAAGAAAGACCAATTCCAATTGCATTGGGAGTGTTTTTTGAGTTGTCCCATCATTATTCTTTTAGCGAGCAAGTTTTTGGTTGGTTTGGAGTTGCTTTTAACTTTATAACCCCCAAAAGGACTCAAATCTCAAAAGTAATCAATCAATAACCTTTAGCACTCCTCAATCTAAAAAACAATAATGTACCAATTAATCTTATCAAAGAATAATTTTGATATTGATGACCATGCTATCTTTTCAAGGTTAAATTGTTTCTAGCAAATCATATCTATATCTATCTATCAAAAATGTACATGTGAGATCCATGTAGTGTACTAAACTATGACCTAAACTTGTATATATATTATATTTGACACTTGTTGTAAAAGTGAAGTTACATGTGATAATATAGTTAAATATTAAAGTGTCAATTTACAATATATACATTTGCAAACAAATTTTATTTACGTAGAATGATTGAACTTTAAGTCATTCAAACATCAATGCCATAACATTTTAGAACAAGGTGGGAGGCCCTTCTATAGTATCTTTATACTATGAATAATGTTCTTTACAATGACTAACAATACGTGGACAAGCTTTAATTCAAGATCTTCTGTAGCTAGTTCAAGGAGCCTCGATTTAAGGAAATGGCATACATGCATTAATTTCTAAGTATGAAAGATTTTATACCCACAAAAAATCAAGGGTTTGCCATAACTATTGAAGCCTTGATGAATTGTGCAGGAGAGTTTGTCAAGTCCCATGGCTTGAAAGCACATGACAACTTCATTGTGTACAAGGATATTTGCGGAAAGTTTGTAAGTTCCTATTGAATAGTTCTAGTATAAGTTAACTTAATTTCAAACCATTTTCTAATATTAATTCATGTTCAAATGTGGACCCTAGAAAGATGTTGAGGTCGATAAATGATTGATGGATGACTTTCAAGATTATTGTAGAAATAAAAAAAATACACCTATTGGTCCAAAATCATATCATTTTTGGCAAACTAAGTACCTTGGTGACAAGGCTTGTCCTTTCATGATTAATGCAAGAGAGTTTAGGTTTGATTTCAGATACATTTATAAACAATACTTGAAAATTTATCATTTGGTAATATGATGTCCATGAAATATGATGTTCAAAATGAGAATCTAAAATCTTCTTTTAATTGCCAAGAAGACCCCACTGAAGCTAAAAGATAATTTAATAATAAGAATTGTACTCATACATTTATTTGAATGATTTAAGTATAGTTACATTATTGACGTGGTTACATAAATTCTTTTCACATTGATACCACTATTAAATGATATAAAAAAATTGATAGTTGCCTTGACATTGTTATAACAACGAGGCATCAAATCATATTGCTACCAAATTTTTTGTCCCGTTTTTTGTAGTATTTAATCTATGTTTCCATATTTCTATCTAAATTTTGTTTGTAGTTGCAACCTTACTTTCAAACAAAAATTGCACACTTGAAATGTATGTCTTGATGTGTTTAATGAATTTTTTTTTGAATTTGCATTCAGGTAGTTCGTGGTCAAAATAAATAGGACTCTAAAGTTGATCATTGGAAGGCAAAATCCTTTGGATGTGATCTTGAATGCAAGTGAAAAGGATTGACAATGAAAAGGATTGTTCTTCACATCTACTTTTTCAACTCAAGTGGCTTCACAAAGTTTAAATTGCCGTTTAGTGGAATAGGAGGTCAAGCAAGGACAAATGTGCCTTTCTTTCAAGAGGTTATCTTTAAAATGTTTTTTTTACGACCTATATTAATGATGTCATGTAACAATGTACATTAGGTGTTCATTTTGTACTCAAATGAATTTTTTTAAACCATGTTTTGTACATTGAAATATAAATAAAGAATAGATTACATTTTGGTATTTGGAATGGATAGATGTTTATGTTCAATTTTCACATTTGTCACTTATTTGTCACTTATTTTTCAACTTTGAGTAGACTAACATTTGTAAATCTCAAAGAATAACTTTCCTCAAAAAATAAGTGACAAATAGTTGAACATTTGTCACTTATTTTTCAACTTTGAGTAGACTAACATTTTTGCACATTGACTGATAAACAAACTAGTCAACATCTCTTTATAATGCAAGAGGAATTCAATTAGGTGAAAGACAATGTAGAGCGGCAATTCTCAGGCAAATTTTTTGACATTGCATTTTGTTGTTGTTTGTTTTGATTTTTTTTTAAAGTTTTCTTTTAGAGATTGACTTGAATGTTATGGATTGAATACTTAGATTTTTGTTTCCATTTTTTTATTGAATGCTTTTTGGTTCAATGTTTTGTTTCATTGTTGTGGCTTATGTTTGGGTTTAATGTTGTGTTATACAAGCATGCAATAGTGTACTTTATATTTTCCTTTTTTTGTTTGAATGCTTTAAAATATTCTTTGCATGCTTGAATTGCCTAATGTTTCATTGATGAATTTGACCGTAGGTTCCGCCAACAAGAGTTTCTTGATGCCTTTGACGTCATCTATCTGCAACACCAACACTAACTACATAATGGTATTGATCTAAGCTTTGGGCATCACTTGGCAATGCTCAAAGAGTTTTTTGCAATTATCAAAGCTGTAAACAAAGGCCAACCTTTGTATATTGGGGGTGCCATACACTATTTCGGAGATGTTTTCAGCATAACCTCTTCAAAGTTACAATGAAGGCAAATGCAAAGGCTACTTGTGATTTGTCATTCTCATTAGGAAAAAATTGAACCCCAAACGAGGCCGCTTCGTAATGCAAAAGCTTGGGTGGGAAAAGCCCTCTCAACTTACTAATTGGGCCAAGAATTCAAAAATTCATCATCGTTGTCGAATCTATCTCCATGATCTCCTAAATTTAGGTGGAAAGAGCCTTTTCAACTCACTAATTGGGCTATGAATTGCACAATGAATTCAAAAATTTGTAATCATTACCCAATCCATCTCCATAATCTTATAAATCTCATGATGGTTTCATCATGAAGAATGGAGCACACGCCAAGTGGTGGTACTAATGAGGACGTGGCCATTTTCATCTTCATTCAATTAGTATAAAAATTAGTAAGAAAACTCAAGGCCTCTTTGTGGGTTCAATTTTTTCCTAATGATATTAATCCTATCATAAAATTGTAATAAAAAGTCTTCCAATGACAACATTTGTGTAAGCTTATTTCAGAGTATTTTAAACTTGCTAAAATAGGATGTTGTTTAGTTTTTGGTTTAGTTGAGGATGAGAGGTGGCACTTTTTTACTTTAAAGTTTTTCAAATCTTGCCAAAGAAATAGGCTAGGGAAGCATTTGCCCAATTTTCTTTGCACTTAGCAATTGAAGGCATAAAAGATAACAAAATATAACTTTATGTTAACTTTGCACTCATGTAGAAACTTGTGCTCTACCAACAAACAAAATTTATGCAAAATTATACATTTTGAATTCCAATTTACCTCCCTATTTCTACCAATGGAAATAGGGGGCATGAAAATAGTTCCCTATTATAAAAACTGGTATAGCCTCTAGGTGAAATTTGGAAAATAGGTTTTGGAAATGTTATTTTTATTATAGTCATTAATCCTTAGAGGATAAGCTAGTCATTGTAGAAATCATTTGTTTGGGTACCATGTGAATTGTTGGTTTAAAAAAATAAAAAAGCACTCATTGGAAGACATACTATCATAAAAAACCTTCCCTTTTCACACAAATTTTGAAAGATGAATAGTTGCACTTTTGTTCTATATAGAGAGATTCTTTGTCATTCATCGGCCAAAAAACATCCTCTATGTCGTTTATGGATTAATCACTTCATATATTACTGTCATCCAAGACATTGATTGTGGGCTGAATCTCATTTATTGAAAATAACCTTGTAATGGATCAATCCCTAAGTAGCCCTAATGGGTTGTTCTACCTTAGAGCATCTCCACTAGTTCACTCTAAATGGTCCTTTCAACGGAGTTCCCGTGGCCTCAAACAAAACAAGAACCCACCTATTGCAGCTTGTATCAATATTCAACGTAGATCACTTTAAAAATCCATGGTGACACTTTATATTGTAGTGTCTCACATGGTTGCTATGCTACATGCTACTGATAAGATAAGTGAAATTTTGCCTTGAATTTTTCACTTTGAGGGACTGTGCCTAGTTGCAGCTCTTTGGACATGCTGAATTCTAGTTGATAATTAATTCTATGCCTTGTAATCCAGGATTTGCTAACATATTGTTGGATTTCGAGTGTTGTTGCTGGAGGACTAGTAACGTGCAGAGTCCTTTCTTTGACTTAACATGCTCCAAATCAACAATAGCACGTCAGATTTGTAGAGAACTGGTGGAGATGCCCTTAAGGGCTAAAGGCACATCATGATTCAACCATTTACCTAGTTATTTTCATATTCAATAAGGAATTGGTTATCAACCTAGTTACTTTCTTCAGAGAGGTTAATTACACAAGTGCACTTATAACATAGAATCATTATAATTATTATTCTCTAGTGGCATTATTAAATTTTTTTTTGACACAAATGAAACAGAATTTCATTGCAGAGTGGTGGCATTATTTTGAGTTAGCTGATCTTGGAAAGAAAAATGATATCTTGCATCTCATTGTGGCTTGTAGTACTCTTTTCATTGTCATTAATTGTCATGAAAAATCATACCCAAGCACATTGTCACTACAGTGACACAACTACTCTAATTTGTTAATTAATTGGCAATCATAGTGTGCTAGTGCAATTCATTTTGAACTCCCTCTATACTTATATTTTTTTGGAAGTTGTTGTCGTTGCAATTGATATGGGATATTGACACTACATCATGTATTAATGCTCGTGTTTGTATACCATATATTATATTTTTATATGTATTTGTATATCATATATTCCATATATCTGTATATATTTTGTATTCCGTAAATACGATATTTGAGATCAATGGAAAAGATTCAATCAAAATATTTTTTGTACAATTCAAATCGATGGCATAGGATGGGGAACTATTTTTTTTTTAAAGCACATCTACAGTTTTGGATTTTCTAACTCAGAGGTGGTAGACAATACTAGTGAATTGGCATCTTTTGGGTGCACAATGACTTATAGTACTCTTTCCATCATAATTTTTAATTGTTATATGTTTCTAACAAATCCCTACTACTTGTTGTACTTTTTTATTGGAGATTTTGATGTAGATGTGTCCACACTACAACAATGGCAGTGTTTTATGACTGCAGAATTATGACTGAGGATGACTAGCAACTGGTTGTAGTCATATTTTTGAAGGCAAAAAAAAAATATGACTGTAAATATAACTGCGAGTCATATTTTAGCCTTATACATCATGGTTGTATAGTATATGGCCATTGGGAACACCAAAATACTTCATAGAGAACGATAGGGAACATATTTAGGGAACGCCCAGTCATATTTTCTAATCATATTTTTTCTTTAGTCATATTTTACAATCACATCTCTATGATAATAAGATGATTTTTTTAGGGCAACCCAAAAACAATTTGGATAGGGAATATGTTTAGAAAGTACCTAGTTATATTTTGCTTTAGTCATATTTTGTAGTTATATTTTTTGAAAATTATTTTTTTGTAGTTGCCACTAATTTAAGGTTTTGAAACCCTAGCTGCCACTAAATTAGGGTTTTGAAACCTTAGCCACCACTTTTTGTAGCCACTCCTCTTTTTGCCCCTTCTTCTTTCTTTTTTGTTCCTTCTTCTTTGTTTTTGTTGCTTCTTAAGTTTTGTTTCTTGTTGCCTCTTAGATTTTTTTTCTTCTTGTTACTTCTTACTTCTTCTTGCTACTTAGCTTTCGCTTCTTTTTTCTACTTAGCTTTTGCTCCTTCTTCCTACTTAGCTTTTGCTTCTTCTTCTTTCTTAGGTTTTACTTCTTCTTACCTATTAACTTTTATTTCGTTTTCCTTATTAAATTTTGCTTCTTCTTGCTTCTTAAGTTTTGCTTGTTAGATTTTGCTTCTTTTTCCTACTTAGATTTTGCTACTTCTTCCTTCTTAAATTTTGCTCCTTCTTCCTTCTTAGATTTTGCTTCTTCTTCCTTCTTAAATTTTGCTTCTTCTTGCCTCCTAACTTTTGCTTCTTCTTCCATCTTAGGTTTTACTTCTTCTTGCCTTTTAACTTTTGTTTCTTCTTACTTCCTAGTCATATTTTGTAGTCATAATGTCACTTAGTTTTTGCTTCTTCTTTTTTGCTACTTTTTGCTTCTTAATCCCTCTATCATCATTGTTATCTTTTTTGGTTATTTATAATTTTTGAATATATAATGATTATACCTTTTTTTAATCTTAAACATGTCTACATATTTTGTAGTGCTTTAAATCTTTGAAGTTTGAATTGTATTATTCATTTATTGAAAACTAACTTTTTTGTTTATACATGTAAGCATTGGAGGTTGAAATGAAGTTATTGAAGACTACTTGCAATACAAAAGAGGTAACATTTTTACATTTTTGTTGGAATATAGGTTCTATAAGTATGTGAAAATATACATATATAAAGAGTCATTATGATATATTTTGTGTTAGTAACTAATAAATGTTATTGAAAAAAATCACATTTTTCTTGTATTTGACTTTCTAACATGATTAATTTTTGCCCATTTAAGAAATCATATGTATTCATTTTTAATTAAATGAATTCTTTTACTTAACTATTAAATTATGTTGATGTATGACTACACATAGTCGTTTTACAAATCATCAAAAAATATGATTGAAAAGAATTGTTTTACACATCATTTAAAAATATGACTGAGAAAAGTCATATTTCATGTTACTGAAAAATATGACTCACTATAGTCATATTCTGCATCAACCCAACATATGACTCATCATAGTCACATTCTACATGAATAAAAAATATGACTCACCATAGTCATATTCCGTGTTATCAAAAAATATGACTCACCACAGTTATATTCTACATCACTACAAAGTATGACTTAGTAAAGTCATATTTCATATCACTGCAAAATATGATTTATTGTAGTCATATTCCATATCATCAAAAAATATGACTCCTTGCAGTCATATTCCATGTCACTACAAAATATGATTCACCGCAGTCATATTTCACATTACTGCAAAATATGACTCACTGCGGTCATATTCCATGTCATCAAAAAATATGACTCATTGCAGTCATATTCCATATCATCAAAAAATATGACTTACTATAGTCATATTCCACGTAGGACTTTTTTGTTGTTCGGACAACTCAAAAAAAAGTCAACCCCCCTATAATAGTCAAAGTATATGCCATGTTGACATACTATGGCTAAATATGGGTATTTATATCCTTCAATCCATATTACTGCCAGTATGAATGATGTCTGAAGCAATTATTTTTAAACTACTAGAGTCAATCATATTCTTAATCATCTACAGTGATTTCTGCATGAGTCATATTTTTAAATTTTACGAATCACTGCAATCATATTTTGCAGTCATAAAACATTGCTTTTGTTGTAGTGCCACGGTTGCTAGCATGTGAGTTTGGGAGCCTAGACTCTTAAATTATAGGTATTTATGTTATAGACACCTTCCATGATTATAGAATATTTATATTATAGGTGCCTATATTATGTAGGTGTCTATACTTTAGGTACTTATATTATAAGCACCTTCTATGGTACTTATGTTAAAGATACGTATGTTATAAACAACTTTAATAGTTGTGAAGTAACTACTTACAACTACACTCAAGGCTCATAGGTTCATATTTTTAACCTTACATGCTAACATCATTGTAGATGTGTCCAAGCATTAAGAATCTATTATTTATCAATCTATGCATGGTGTAATTTTTATTTATTAATTTCAATGGAACTTCTAATTGCCATTTGCATTTAAATCATAAATGACATAGGAACATATTTCATATGAACTTATGGTGTTTAATACAAGTGAAGTAATTTTTTTGTTTAAATACCAAACATGAAATAAGTATCTAAGCATGATGTAATCATTCTTCATGCCCTCATAGGTTTTCAATATATTGCCGTTTTTTGTATTGTAGAGAGCAATTTAGATTTAAAGAAGTCTTATGAAAAATTTCATAGAAATGTTATGAGGAAATCACTTTACTAACATTTGCTAGATTTACCTTCAACAATAGGTGGAGAGTAATTCAATTTAGGATAATAAGTAATCCTAAGAAAAAATAGTGATTAAAGTGAACCAACTATTTTTCCGTCTAGGTCCACAATGACGACACTAATTTATCTTCGATTCGAAGATAATCCTTTGTGTATATCCTCAAATGAAGTTCAATACCTTCGAATTACCATAATTTTCATATGTCATTAGAATCATGAACTATTTCTTTTAAATGAATCATTCTATGTATGGAGTACTATAGAGTGATGCATTACATATTTGATGTGTATTTTGTTCTATTTTAATGTAGCAAAATTCCTTTATGCAACATTTACTAATACAAATTTAGTGCTCATTGCAATTTTCCAACCAAATTTTGTTATACACATGCAAAAATAGAGTTTCATTTCATTCAAGGATTTTTAATTTATAATATTCAAAGTTTGTATTATTCACTAAATTTAAATTAAATATGTAATAAAGTGATTTTTTTTTCACAAAAAAACTTTTGATTCATGGTTGATTTTCTATTTTATAATGTAATAAAGATACAATATACATCTATAAGAAACTATCAACATACACAATGACCAATTTCAACAAGTTCCTCAACTATATAGGATATTGTTTGTCTATTGCATCTAATTTGATTTCCTTGTCTAAAAGGGAGAGCAATGCAACCCAATCTAAGTCAACTTGTTTAAAAAGGATTTGCCAAATACTACCTCACACTTGTAGTTTCAAATTCCATTATTATATTCCATTAGGGAGTTAAAAGCCTCCAAGAATATGATATTAACCCTTGAATGCCCAAATCCTTTTTTGAACTTTTTGCACTTTGTTCAAAATTAAACATAAAGGCTAAATTTAGATGATTAAATTTAATCAATTTTTAAAAATTGTAAATTCAAACTAAACATATCATGTATTGCATAGGAAAAGAAAACACAACAATATCACTTATGGATTGAAAGATTATAATGTTTGATCAAGAGGGTGTTAAAACTATGAAAGTAATTTGAAATCTTTCAAATTTCTTTTTACTTGTCAAATCTAAAACTAAGGTCTTAAAAAAAATATATGAGGTTAAAGGACATAACATGCATAACCATAATCCATTTATAACCTCTAAAAATCTACTCTACAAATTTTTAAAAAGAATTTTCAATGTGATTCTTCCTTCAAGAGTTAGTGTGTTTAAGGCTCATTTTTTTAGAGCGTTTGGCACTTAAAAATCAAGATTTATAGTGGATACCCTTGCTCAAAATTCTTTAATAGAAAGATGATAAACAATTTTTTTCAACATCAAATCTAAGCTTTAAACTTAAAAAGTGTATCCAACTAATAAAAAGGAAACATAAAAAAAAAGTACTTTTATTTATCTTCAAGTTTAGTGGACGCCAAAATATGGTGCATTTGAAGTGATATTAGAGAAGGTGTTTCTTCTTGTTGACGCTGCGTTTTGCGCATACTTAGTTCCGCCAAGTCGGGGTCGACGGTTGAGTTCATTGATATTAGGGTTTCTCAGCAACGTACTGTTGAAATTTTCGGTGATTTCTGACGATATCTTCTCTCGTTTTCGTGTATTACGCATTAAACGCTTGCGCAATTGCTTAGGGTTTTCTATGCGATAGATTCCGGCAGCTAAAACGATGTGGAGAAGGTACAGCCAGAAGGCAGGAGCAATGATTTCTTTACACAGAGGCGAACTTCACGAGCTTTTCGGTCTAGAATAGTGTTGGTTATGGTGCCGACCGGCTGATTGATTGCCTGTAAGTTTTTGCGTTGGCTCAATGGAGTCTGCCGCGACGCCTCGGTTGGCGTGGAAGTGGATTCTGGAGAAGCTTGTGGACCTTCCGGATTTCGGAGTGACGTTTTTTAACGGTTCGTGTTTCTAGGGTTTAGGGCTGGAAATGATTTCGCCGGATTACCGGAGCTGATGCTGAATTTTCTCTTCGCATCGCCGTTTTTGGCTCAGTTGTGCTTGAGGATTCTCGATCAGTAATGTTACGGATTTGTTTCAAGGGTTTTGGGTTTGTTTGTGTTGAATCGGGGCTGGAAGATTATGTTGTCGTTCTCAATTGGCATTGCTGTATTATCCTTCCGGTTTAGTTGTGGACTTGTGGACGGGACTTTTCAATCCGTGTTCTTCGTTGTTACGAATTGTTGCGAATTGTTGTGAATGCATTGCAGAGGTGATCACTAGGCATGTTACAGACATAGAGGAGCCGCATTGTCGGCCTCTTCTGGAACGAGTAGCGTTGCGGAACCTGGAGGATATGGTTGTGACGAATCAAATTGATGCCAATGCTATTCCACTTCTGAAGGTGCTCACTGGACAAGACTTAGGTCCGGGAACAGCAATTGGTTCTTCCGTCAAGCAACGGTCCAACAAAGAGCTCGTTCTTCGTATTCAAACTGAGGTGAACTTCGCTCTCATTTTCTCCTCGTTAGCATGTGTGTCGATGGGGTGACAGGTCGGGGGTTAAGGTAGAAGATGCTAATCCCGGCTCCTATACTGATCCTTGTTACCAACAGCAACTCATCTACTAAAACACTTGTTTGTATGTAGTTGTTGGCTAAGTGTCTTATGGCCGATGGCCACTCATCTTTGAATGGAAACAAGATTGTCTGTTGTCACTTATAGTGATCTAGAACCTCCCACTCAAAAATTGCGTAAGAATTTCATACATAGTGTTAAGAATTTGACCGCAATAGATCGACTCCTGTGCTCATAGTGCCCATTTCGTAGTTCTGTACTGATGTCCGAAAATCTTACTCTTTAATATATGAATATGATGAAACTGATGCAAATAGTATTCTGTACTTCACATATTAAAGATGGTTTCTACTTCTAGACGAGCTGAATGTTCTTCCAGGTTGTGGTTTGTGTGGCATGTCAACGGGCATTTACAGAGGGAGTGTCACAGCTATTCAATATCTATCTTTCTATCTATATATGTGAAGCTCACCTGATATCTATGCTTATCCTAGTTAGCAGATTATCAACTACCAAATTACCGCGGTGGATATGTGAAAAAATTTCCAGGTTGTTATCGCTGTCTTGAGGAAAGATGTGGATGAGGGGGAAATTGATTGGGCATTTTATGAAGCGGAACTGGAGCGAGTTTTTGGAGATGCAGAGGAAGACAATCGCCTGCTGGATCGTAAGAGGGAACTCTGTGCACTTCTCAAGGTAGGTATTTTTTAATAAGAATTACACTTGGTGTGTTATCGTCTGGATAGGCTCGATAATTCTTCCTTCAAGAATTTTCATAGAGCTTTACGGGAACTAACTTTTCGTCTTGGATATCAGCCGAAGAACCAAACGAAGGCCATTATTGCATCTTATTTTGAAAAGTATGCACTCAGGAAGTTGAGAGATGACTTATCCTCATTTATCGAAGAGAAAAGAAAGTCATTCACGACCATGTTCTTAAATCAGGTAATAATATAGTGCTGTTCACTACACTTCTCCCTTGAGCATATGTTGACGTGGTGCAGTCCTATGATTATCTCTTGTACTCTGGTCTCTGGTCTCTGTCTGTCTTCCTCCCATACGGGGATTTTTCCTCTCTTCTGGAAGGCTTGTGTTCTGAGATTTTTTAGTTTTTCTGCTTTTCAGTAGGATTGATCGGGCCTTTCATCGGTCGTCCTAATAGGAATACTGAGTAATTGTTTGCACGTTCTCAGTTGTCGCGTGACTTTCGTGATGCCAATGGGAAGCCATTCGCTGAGGACGTGGAGAAATTTACGAATGTAGAAACAAATGTGAAGCAAGATCATGTGGGACGGACGCCCAATGTAAATGAAACAGAAGATCAGCATATTGTTCCGGGAACTGCAATGATTTCTGGTAGGAAAAGGTTGAGACGGAAGCTCTTACCTACACAGGATGATATTCGCGAAGACGAATCGGACGAAGCTGAAGAGGGCAGTGCTGGGATGAAGAAACCACGAAACGTTTCTTTAACGTCTATCGTTAAGCCTTTGTTGCACCAGGGTGTTTTGGATGCCGTACCAGCATCTGGTGGTCGGAGCGTCTGTTTCTCTATGAAGCAGGACGTTGAATCGCGCAAGCAGCTCTCGTTATTGAATAGAGGCGAGGAGCCTTCTTCTGGTCTCGGGAATTTGGTGATGAGAAGCTGCAGCCTAGTAGCACAGGAGAGTATCAGCATGGAAATGGCAAAAGTTTCTCCCAGGGAGCCAAGCCATTTAAAAAAATATGTCGTTATTTCAGATGTTGATTCGGATGCCGAGACGCAGGTGTTTACTTTGGTACCTCTCTTTTTTGGCAGATTAAACTGGCTTCCGTCTTATTTAAGAATAGTTCCACGTGTATCCCAATCTTACTAGATTTAAAGCATGTATGTTGCCAAGATTATCACTCGAAGTCCAAGGACATTCCATTTTGGATGCAAAAGTTAAAAGATGAAGATAGCATTCAATAGTGTCCTGGCACCAATTTTTGTTGTTGCTTTCAGTGCCTGGACTTTCGAGGTCTGATCTCTATGTGTCCACACTTGCAGGTAGTTAAGACGTTGAGCGCTGATGCCGATGATAGCGTCACTGTGGAAGGCGATGGTGATAAGCACAATAAGGAAGGGGCTCAATCTTTACCTGAGGTGCTTCACTAATCATTTGTTAGTTATAGAATGCACATTTTTCAAAACGATTTAGTTACTCTAATTCTTTCTATGTGTCTTTCCTTCTCTTTCACTGGACTTTCTACTGTGCCTTTTGTGAATGATCATCATATGATTTTGATTTTCTGGTGTTTGGAACTGACTTTTGTATTTCCATAGAATGGATCCGGTTGGGGACATCCTCAAACTATTGTAGAAGCCAAGGATGTTAGGGTGGAGACCTCCATTGTATTAATTGAACCGAAGATACTGGTGGACAGAAAAGGGGCATCCAAGGACTCACCAGAAGTTAAAGTATCTCAACATGAGGGTCATGAAAAGTCCGAATCAAAGGACATCATACATTTGGATTCCCAAGATACATATGAGATAGACTTTCTCGAAGTTGGTACTGATGGTCATGAAGATCTCTGCCACATATGTGGAGAAGGTGGGAGACTAGTTTGCTGTGAGGGATGCCCCATATCTATGCACTTCAACTGCATCAAGGGACTTGGTGTAAGGCCCAGTCCCAAGCTGAATTGGTATTGTCCTGTTTGCTTGTCGTTGAGAGCAGCACGGGAAGCAGCAGAGGCTGAAAAGGTGAGTGCTTAACTATTACGCACATGTTGCAATAATATTGGTGGGGATATTTCCTTTTGTACTGTATCAGATTTGCCTACCTTTCATGTACTTCATTCATCGATGAATGTTTTTTTCAACATGTTTCTTTGAGATTCAGCGAGCATGGAATTAGACTGCGACTCCTTTGAGTGCTGCCCAGACCGTTTCTTTGCGGTGTGTAGTAGAAGATTTATCAATTGAATCTCTCTCTACAGGCAGCAGATGTGGCGAAGGAGAAGCTAAAGGCTTTCAAAATGAAAAGCAAAATGAGAGATCGTTTCGCTGAGGGCGATAATAGTTCTCCAGATAAGGCAGGCAAACAATCAAGGCTAAGAATCAATTCGCTGGAGTCTGGAGAAAGCGATAGAGCTTTGAAGCCAAAGCAACGAATCGATGATGAACCAAAGCAAGGACAACGAAATTCAGATCCGTCTATAGAATCTCTCGGCCCCACTGTTTTGAAAAAAGGGTTAAATCATCTGAGGCAGAAGAACTCTGACCGTTCGTTACCTGCTGATAAACCTCAAGCAAATCGACGAGTTACCTTAGGAGACGGTGTAGACGGGAATAATGTTGTAAACGAGCAACTGGTGTTTACAAGTCCCAACTTGTTGGTGAAGAGTGGAGCTGGGAGTATTCGTGATGTATCTGCAAAACCTCATAAAACACAACTTTCCCATGACCAAGAAGTTTCAAGGAGGGATCGGTTTGCAGCAAGTACAAGTGGACAGGTCAAAGGAGAGAGAGAGCAATTTGCACGGTTCAAAAAGAAGAAAGGGACTGGAGTTGACAGTGACGAAGAAAGTGGCGAACAGGCCCGAGCTGGGGTTCCGGAACCTGCAAGTGGAGCTGGCGGCCGTAGAGATATGGAAAGTGATGAAGATGATGAAGAGCTGGATGAAGATCGTAGTGAGGACGGAAACCAGGGTGCTTTGTTTAGGTAAGGACACTTGGTTTCCCTCACTGCAAAAGGTGTTACTCTTCATCGATGCTTGCAGCTGGGTTTTGCAGCTTGGTCATATTGTGATGTGTGACAATGTCGTGGAGTGATGTCCTTGAAATTGGTATGCCTAGTGTTACCTAGACTTGACAGACCCTGACTAGTTGGAAGCTTTTTTTTGCAGCGGTCGCCAGAGAATACCTGGTTTACGCAGGAAGCCCTTGCCATGGACCAGGCAGGAGGAACTTGCCCTTAAGGTATGCTGCCACTTTTTTCTTCCCAATGCTCACTCCGTACTTATGTACAGTTCACTGTGCGAGATTTAGATCCGAGTCAGATCTGAATTGTCAGTTATCGTAGGCAAGTATCATCTGCATTAGGCAATCTCCAGTGGATGAGAGTCTAGAGGCAGCTTAAGTTTCATCTGAAGCTGTAACACCTTGAGCAAGAGTGTTCCTGACTATTGAAAGAATGAGGCTAGTGATGTAATCTTGAGGCTCTGACAACCTTTCTCATATGAAGTTCTCTAGCTCTGAAATGGTTTGCAAGTTGTCCGATCTACATGCACAAAGTTGGAAGGAATTTTATGGTTCTTAGGTTTGATACCTGTCTAGTATTGATCATTGAATCCAGCATTAGGTGACGTAAAGGTCGTTTTGTTGAGGGGTAATCTGGGTTTAAGTACGTCAGCCATTGGCGGTACCATGTGCATATCCATTGTGCTGTTTGCTAGGAGACTCTATGCGCTCACTTCTCCATTTTGAGAGGGTAAACTGACAGTGGAGGTGGAATTTTGTAGGAGGGTGTAAAACGTTTTTCACACAATGGATCATGGGGGTTTCAGTGGAAACGCATTCTGCAGTTTGGGCAGGGTAGATTTGATCCCACTCGCACCGATGTGGACCTGAAGGACAAATGGCGAAATTTGGTCAGGGGTGTTTCGTAGCCGTATATATATTTTATGGCTTTACCATGTTAGATAATTTGTTATGTGCTGCACTACTGTATGCAGGATAGTTTTATTGTCAGCACAATGTAAAATTAAAACAGGAATTTAATGCTCAGAAGTTGGCAGCTGTAGGTGGATGTTGTAATTTAGGTTCTGATTCCACGATTTCAGTAGATGTACAACAGATCTTTTTTTTGTAAAGTAGTCGATCGTCACCTTTTGTGCATTTGAAATTTTTCTTTACCTTGGGTCATTGCAATGATCTATGGTATACTACAGCAACCGCTGATGCAGTGCGTACAAGCTTAGCTCAAAGTTTGAGATCACTGTTCCAGCTCTCAGAGTATTAGCTTCGATTTTTGTTGGGGCGTCATAATGAGTGTGTCCATGTACTGAACTTTGAAACGTCTTAGGATGGAGAAAAATATTTTTTATCCAATTTTTTTATGCAGATTTTCTTAATCCATTTTCATGGATTGCTGTGGGATTTTCCGTCCTTGTGACCGGGTAGTGTATTTTGGCAACTTTTGCTCCTTTCGCTTTACCTTATCACAGACAATTACCTTTCATCAACTTGGATAACTTCTCTCTCTATTTTTACTAGATTTTGTAGAAGTCAAATCTTCTTACAATGATAGGAATATCTACCTAGTATTGTAGGGTCTCTTGTAATTAATATTTGTGTGCTATTTGAACCTTTATTAGATATGTGGTTCTTGAAATCTCTTAATAACCCCTACTATTTTTAGTGTTTCCTAGTACCTCTTAGATTTTGAAGAAACTTCAAGACATGGTGATAGTGCAAGATGAGAGAGTCCTCAATCTTGTCTTCACAAATCTTGGAAATTCTTGTACTTTGTTTTCCAAATTATGAAGTCTACATCATCTTTATACCTTTCTACGCTTGTTGTTCCTTTTAGTACTCCAATTCCTCTTTAATCCTAGAAGGATGTTGTCTCCTATAACCAAAGTAGTTACTAAAGCACTCCAATTATTGCATCTTTATTTTTAGAATTAACAAGTGAAGTCATTTGGTCTAGTGTTCTTGTAGGATCCAGTACATGTCTTTATTGGATCCTTTACATTTAAATATTTAGTTGCAATAACCATTGCATTCAACATTCTAATATTTAAAAGTTTTTAGTCCTTCAAAAGGATTGGTGGCAATTCCCATTACTTTCAATTTAAAAGTCTTTAGTCCTTAGGTTTGGTTGGTGGCAATTCCCATCACTTTCTATTAGTAGAGTTTTCAATAATAAATCTTAATATAGTTTGAGTCCAATTGGTGAAATGAAACTCATCAAATCTATTTTCTACTTCAATTTTAAAATTTTAAAAATTCCTTAAATTCAAAATTGTATTGCAATTTGAATTTTAGGCCTATTATCATGAAGAATTGATTTTAAAAACTTCTATACCTTAAGATAGGTTGTTTGTTTTGTTTGTTTGTCACGTTGAGATCTCCCGAATCGTGCGTCCCTCGGTCCTGTGCTTGGTACCGTCAGAAAGCCCACGGTGAGGAAGGGTGCACTGGCTTGGTTTTGTGGTGTTTAGACGTATTGTGTGAAAGTTATTGAATTTTGAAGTTTTTATGAACTAAATAATTAGAAATTACTTTTACTTTTGTTTTGACTGTGGCAACGACACAGGGCACACTAATTGGAATGATATAGTAAATTCATTTGCACCAAGATGTTCTACACTATAATAAAATAGTCTAGATTACAATTGGACACCAATCCTAAGTTGTATGGAGTTACACAAAATGTAAAAATAAAACACCTAGTATTTAGTAGATGAAGAAAAATGAAATATTTAACAAAAATAAAAAGACATTTTAGGCTCTACAATTTCAATTTCTATTGTGATTTTTGAAACTTTTTATAAAGATAGAAAAACACATTAGCTTGGGGGATTGTAATTTTTGTTTCAATCAATGCTTGAAAGCAAAAGTTATGCCACCTTAAGCCCAAAACGAAGCTCACCAGGCATTACTAAAAAAATCACAATAGGTCAAAATAGAATTTTTAAAATTTTGATTTTATAGACAAGATTGGGGCAATCAAAGCATCTTCTTGAAAAAATTACTTATAGGGTTCATTTTTTAATGCCTAAAGTTCCTTCACTATGTTTTCACTGAAAACGCTCCAAAATTGCCATTTCTAGTACAAGTATCAAATTTTTGAATTTTTTTTTTGAAATATGTTGTACATGTGTCAAATGTAATTGTAGGATCTTGTAATATGTTGACTTGAGAACATGTGGTAAGTATTTCAGAAATTTCCACCACATGGATTGCAAGATATAAGCATTCAAATTCACTGAAATCATTTTTTTAGCCCTACAAAAATCAGGGCAGCTATACTTCACAAGCTCACTTTCCTATGAAAAAATGTAGAAAATGGTGGTTACTCTTTGGATTCTTTTTCCTAGACAAGTTGATCACATGCTTGAAAAATTTCAGATCATTTGGAATTGTACAACATATAGGAAAAAAATAGTAAATAGATAGTAGTAGAGAATGATTCCAAATATTAAATTCTTAAGAATTTAATTATGGAATTGAAAAATGCCAATCCCAATGGGTGCAATGTTTTGATAAACAATCTACATCCTATGATTTTATTTTTTTCCAAAAATATTGAAAATTGAGTTTATTTTAGAGTAGAGAATCCATACATGCCCACAAACAAAAATTGTTCATAACTTTCATCTCATTGATAAAAATGGAATGATTCAAAGCTTTCCACATATATACAACTTTAGAAAACCAATTTCAAATTTTTATTTTCAAAAAAAGTGATTTTTTTATCTACCTAGATTGTCTAGTTGGTGAAAAAAGTAACATATTTGGCCATAACTTTTGACTAGGATTTCCAAATGTCCTAAAATTTGATGCCATATGAAAGATATTCCTCACCCCCACCTTCTATCAAAATTTTAGCCTAAAATATGCAAATCTCTAGTCACATGTATGTGCCCAAAATTTCTATACTATTCAAAAACACTTGCTGGTCTTTTAAGAGTTAGCTCATTTTTTATAATCTTTCAAAAAATGAGGTTCTATAGGGTTTAATTCTCTTGCTAAAATAATGTTGTGGTTGAGATTAGTGTGTTCCAATTGCATCTTAGAACTATTAATAATTCTAATTATTTTTCTTCAATCTCGTACCTACTTCTACTTAACAACTCTTTAAAGAATGAAATCAAGTTTTTGCTTTCTGAAATTCTTTTAGACTTTCAATTCAATTCTTCAATAATTATAAAAAAATTCAATATTGGTAGTACAAATATTGTAAGCTATGAAGATTCAAAGTCTAATAATCTAGTCATACAAGGTGCAAAAACATCCATAAATCTTCACTTTTGAAAATGCTTCTCCACATTTTTACACTACTCTAATACAATATCTTGCAGTTAGATATGCCAAAAAAATAATTTCTAAAGTACTTTTCTCGTTGCAAAGAAATAGCAATTTTGAATTTTTTTAATTAAAAAAGTGCTTAGAACAATAGAGGCTAATATTTATGGGGAAAAAACAAACAAGTGTAGAATAATAATTTAATGATATTTCTCATACAATAAATATAAATTAAATTTGATTAAGAGATCATTTCTATATGTTTAGATCAATTAGTAAATAAACCAATATTTTCAATAAAATTTAAAGAAAAAAAAAAAGAAATTACTAACTAAATTGATTGTAGATTAAGTATTTGTGATTTTCAAAAGAAAGTTCAAAATGTTAAGTTATAATCATATTGATCTTTGAAGATTTTATTTTTACTTTTTTGTTCAAGTCATTTTTGAAGGGTCATTTTCTAAACTAGAAAGGTTATTTTTTGAGGCTAAACCTACTAGTACCTATTAAATAATAGAATATTTGTAAAGCAAAGTCTTAAAATTTTATATCATATGATTGCTAAAGAACTAACCAATGAATCTTCAAAAATATCAATGGACGAAAATATGCAATTTTTTATATTCGGGATTTGTTGTTCAAAATTTGAATGCTTGGTCCATTAGGGATTCAAACTAAATTTTTATGACTTATAGAAGATATGAGATTATACTATACTTGTCCCAAATTGAATCTTGGGGTTTCCAAATATACTTGTTCCAAATTAAATTCAATGGCATAAGAAATTAGTTCTTAATAATTCGATTGACAATAGCTGAAGCTAGTTCAAACTTCTTGAAGCAAAAGAATCTATAGATACGGTCATGCTTCATAAACTATATAGCAATTCAATCCCTGCAAAAGGAATCGAAATGCAACCTCTAACCAATTAAAAATGATCAGTTCAACCCACAACTATACAACAACTATTGCTAACAAATTTCTTATTGAGAATTTCCTAGAGTTGAATCACAAGACATCATCGGCATTGAATATAGAGGATGTCATCAAACTTCACTACACCAACATTGTTGAGAAAATGATTCAAATTAATAGCATTAGAGCGATTTTCCCAAGGGGGAAAATTTGTCAATTTTGCTACTTGTCTTCAACATATGCCACCTCATAATTGACTTCCATTTTTTCATGCCTAGTGCTGTTTATTAAAAGCTACAATAACTAGACAACCCTTGAAAATTGGAGCAATTCTTATGTTAACCTTGGAACAACTTGACTCATTGTAGATGAGCAAGGAGATGTGAAATGACAATGAATTTGCGAGGATGATTTTCAGAAATTGCTTATGTGCTTGACAAAAGTCACTATAGGATGTCAAGAATTAGGAAGGATAGTGCCGCACTGGAAAGTTTCAGATCGGGAAAGTGTGAAAGTTGTGAAGACCAAGAGGTTTGACCACTACCATATGGACTTTGACTTTAATGGCAGTTGCTTCATGCTACAGAGACTCAGGGGGGGATATTTAGAGTGTCCATTAAAAACCACGTGCAAACAAAACTTTGGACCCCCTATATACTTTTTGAATTTTAAATAAAATTAAATGAAAAAATATGAATAGATTTTCCTACTTTGAAAGTTTGTGTTTTGAATTATTGATATTTTTATTTGTTAATAGTAATTAGTTACAAATTTAAAAGTAAAAAGATACATTGTAGAACTGAAAAATAACTTTTATACCCCTATATTATATAAGAAAAAATTTCTAAAAATAACTCTCTATTGAAAGTTCATTTTGAGTTGAATATTGATGCAATGGTCATCTAAATGTGTTCTCTAAAAATATTTGAGTTAAAAAAGCATGCCATTTTAGTGCATTTTTAACCTCTTCTAAAAATCATTCCATATTTTATTTGAGTTTGAAATTTTGGGAGTAGAATCCTATTGTCATTAGTAAACGATGCTCAAAAGTTGAAGTTAAAATTATAGTTTATTAGAAACCACTTGTTCGTATGTGGTTTGTTGTAGTAGAACTAAATGCACCCCTCAAGTACAAAGAAGACGTCACTACAGTTGAGGAGGAGCTCCCGAAATTATGCAAAAATATGGCACTAAGAGAGTATGATGAGCAAAAAGGGATGGTGTAGATTAGGGCCTTAGCATACTAGGAGAAATGAAATTGTTGACCTTGCAATGCGAAGACCCTTTAGGAGAGACCAAAAAAATGTGTTTTAAAGTTGCAGTCCACATCTTGTACGGAGTGCTTGGTTAGGAAGAGAGAAACATGTTTCTTGCATGCTCGCCTCAAATACAAGAATTTTTTTAATGGACTCAACAAAAAAGCCCTGTTACTTTATTCATTACGAAACAGTTATACATTGCACGTTAGTGTCATGTTGACTTAGCTACTCCCTTACACTGGGCTTTGTACATTCCTAAAGTGAAGAGGGGAAACAATCTTTGGAGAAGAATGACAATTTTCTCTTCTTTATTTTTTCCTTTATAGTTGCTAAAGTAGAAAACTTACAAGACTAGAAGAAAAATTGCATGCAGATGAAATATGACTTCAAAACTTCTCTGCTCTGTTGGAATGACTTCATCAAAGGCCTTATTCGTTAATTTGAGACAAGTTGGGGTCTCATTTTAATGCACTCTATATTTAGAATGAAATTAATATTCAATAAATTGAGACTCTTCAATAAATTAAGACTTAGAAATGTTAAAATAATATTTTATAGATTTTGCTAGTTCTACAAAAAGAAACTCCAACCAACAATTAACTTTTTCATTTCTTAATTTACTTATTAATATCTACATACAGTAGACCATGAAGTTATAAATTGAGACATTTCTTTAAATTGAGACTTGCTTTTCTCTAAATACTAATCTACATACTTCTCACACCAAACTTCTTGAATAAAATACACTTAAACCAAATACAAATTGAAGGCAAATGTACATGTATTATATACAGAAGCAATCATAATGAAAAAATATATTCTATTAATAGCAATAAAAATGTTACATAGCTGCTACATCATGATAGAAACAATTGAATAAACACCTGCAAACATCTAAATGTAAAACTACATTGAACCTCACTTTTCAAAATAAAAAATAACCAATACACCTACAAACTATTCTTTGCCATTTGCTGAAGACACTTCATTGTCTGAATTAGACATAAAGGTCGCGACGGATGATTTGATGATGTTGATCTGTAGCTTGGGAATTGTAACTTTTGTAATAACTTGAGGTTGATCTTAGGCCCCCCTTCTTCCACGTGGCTTGAAAGCCGTTATGATACAGTCCGTGTTGGACTAACACGGAGGGATTTACATGATCCTTGCGCCACACATTCCTAGCTTTTGTGTCCCATCCAACATACATATCTATATTGATGTGACGACTTGAAGCCTAGCTTGAAGCAGGCGTCCAATATTGGATTTGGATCAAATGAACATGTCCAGGATCTAGATTTGGATTTGTAAGAGCCCTCGCAAGCCAAAATGGCTTTGGGTCGTCATCAGCGGGACGTACTACGACAAAATAATCCGCAAACACATCATGGTCAATACGAAATGAAGGACATGGGCGGTCACGCCTATGTCCAATGAAGGGTGCATCCCGTGCAAACTCTTCACGTGTTGTACCATCCCTCTGCATTTGGTCTTCCAGTTCATTGGTGATCCTAGAAGTTGGCCAAAATCCATCCTCTAATGTTTCACGTACCTGCAAAGGGGCATCTAGGGCAAATCTCACACCTTTCCAATAACTTTTTATGGGGTCAAATCTTCCTCCTGAACTCTCTAGATCGGTCGTCATTTGACATTGTACTCCAATGTGTAATAAAACCGTTCAAACCTTTTTTGATTTCATGCAATGATTTCATATGTTGGGGAGCCAAAGGGGGTAGACTACCGCTCGGTACTAGGGAATGACCGTCTTTAGTCTCTGACCACAAGCGAATTCTTTTTTTGTGCAATGGAAGCCAGTCCTTGTCAGTACATAGATATTTGTACTCCATAATGGGCCAGCCACTAGAATCCATGTGGAACTTGAATTGTTGGCCTGAAAAATGACCTTCTAAAAAGCCCCCACCTGTTCCCAAGTACCTGTGCACAAATCTTTTGAAGTTAGGGACTTCCTTGATGAGATGAGGAATTACCGCAATCCATGAAGGATTTCATGAACCTTTGAAGTGTCTGATAGTCATTGGTCTTCAACATGGTGCTCCATCGACCAAACATGGCATCAATGTCTTCATGTGTGTGCCCAACTATGAGGAAATTGATGTATACCTCACGAAAAATGCCTTTAAATACAAGCAGAGAGTAGAAAGCAAAAACCCATCGGTTCTTATTGTCTCCTGATGCAGTGTCTAGTTGCAAAGTCAATATAGGTGGTAGGGGGTAAACAGAGATAGGTTCATATGGAGGAATGAGAAAGTCCAAACAAATTGCCCAACTAGCTAGCATTGCCTTTGTTAGCGTGGATTGGTCATTCTCCACAGAAAATAAGGTACGCAATGAATTCTTGGGCGGTCCCTTGAGATCACACAACAATCTCGCAATGGAACCAATGGTGTAATTAGAGTATGTTGGAAAAATGTCTAGCCCATAGTGCGCATACCAAATGTCACCATGACCATGAGTAATCATGCCGGTCACAATAATGGACATTTTCATGAAAGAATCCGTCACTTTAGTCTTATGAGAGAAGTGAGGAGAAGCTGTCTTTGAGTGATCCATTTTATCATGGATAATGCAAAGCATCCTCTCAGAATACATCACAAAACACTCTCGATTTCCATAATAGAGTTTCCTATACGCCTTTTGCCCTGAAAGGTGTGTGCTCAAAATTCTTTCCCACTTGTCTTGCACAGTAGAGAAAGGAGTGCATGCACTCTTCAACTACTTATATATATTGCACATACCACACCTTGCAAAAGTATCTCCTCGTGCCTTTGGAGCAAATTCAGGAAAAGACGCACGACGAATGTTACTCAATCCATTAGACGAAATCAGAGGCAAATTAAACGCTACATTTGCCTCATTGATTTTTGGTAATTGGTCACTCCAACAAAATGCTGACGGCAATACCATTGCAGGGACTTTTTCTCCAGATGCTAATGTTCTCATCTTGTGTGGCATTGCTTTAGCTTCACCTACAACCAACATCCGAAGTGTGGCAGTAGCTTGTACAGTTTGCGTGTGGGGTTTTTTCAACCCCAAATTCCCGTGCGCTTTAGCTTGCATCCCAGATTTGGCCTTTTCTTTGTACCTGTAGAAAGTAGCTTTTAAAATGCCGTGAATTGTCCACTAGGTAGTGGGACACACTTCAAAGTTCTTCAAGGTAATCCAATCCTTTCCATTTTGGTCCTTGTGCATTTATCTATGTACTTCAAGAAGGCACTTCTTGCGATTGTACACTCCATTGATTATATATAGTTGAGAACATATGGCTTGAATTTCTCGACGCGGAAACGGCTGCAAGCAATTTTTGGGCAACATGACTTTGTGGACATTTCAGTGATTGCTTGTGTTGTGAGAAGTGATTCTTTTTTGGGAGGAACGTTGACCTCAGTCCTCACACGAGAACTTTCATACAAGCGAATTCCCACACAAACGCAGCGGTTTAAAGCATTGACAACCGTGTTATAAATGTTTGTTTGGTCATGGTCGTACAGACTAACACCATTCAAAAACATTCTTTTAATGTGCCAGGAGTGCATGGACTACATCCAATCTAATGGTATTTCATCCTCGCATAAAGACTTTGCAATTTGAATGGCCACATGGTTGTCACCAAGAGGTTGCCCATCCATGTCAACAATGAGATCCGTGTCAACACTTCGACAAATCCCATTTGCGATGTCATCTCCAGCTTTGTTCCTCAAGGTGACATACTTTGATATCCATGACGCACGAGAAAGACCATCACAAGGTGCAACTTCCACAGGAAGAATAGACACCGGGATGGTAAAGTCATCTGGACTATGAATGTCCATTCTACAAAACAAGCAAGTTCTCTTATCAGAAGTAAAAGATGAATGAAATGAAATCATTTGATCCTCGAATCAAGGGTAAGGTAGGGTCAACAATACGGACAAAATTATGAACTAAAAGACAAGCATCTCACAAAGGATTTACAGTTGAGATCAAAGAATATGACAAGCAATATTATCTATGATGCAAACATAATTGCATGGTCACAACAAGAAAATATAAAACCAAAATCCTGCATCGGATAAACCATGACATTCAAACCCACTGCAATGGGCCCTATCACCTCAAAGACTAAAACCATACCAATAGGCTTATTAATACCAAAATTACACTGACATAGTAGTAATTAAGAAATGAATCAATGAAAACACCTAATTCAACAAAGAACATCAACTCAGTTGACTTACAATTGAAAATAATCCAATTCAAGTATAGGTACATTCAAATAGTGAACTAAAAGCTTCTATTAAGTTGTTGTTCGAGATTTTACCTTCGACTTGAGGATAATTCGAGGAACTAGTAAGTAAACATCTCGAGAGCATACCTTCGACTCGAAGATAACTAGATGGAGTAGCAAGATTTGATTCGATAATTATCCTCGACTCGAGGATAAATTGGTGACTCCCGGCCCTAACCAAATCAGCAATTGCTAACTCCATAATGTTGATTGTATAAAGAATAAAAAGACGACAAAAAACATGTATTGCCACTAAAAAAGAAAATTGAATCGGGAGGAAATGTATATATAACTCATGTATCCGTTACCCTCGACTTCATGATAGCATCATAAAGTGAGCTACATTATCTTCGAGTCAAAGATAATACAGAATATAAAATGGAAAGCTAGCAAACGGTGCATATACATGCACGACCGCATCAACAATTGTAAAACTACTATTTGCCTGTAGTTCGAGATTCTATCTTCGACTCAAAGATAATTGAAGGAAAGGAAATATCTTGATAGCTTATCTTCGACTCGAAGATAAATGGATGGAGTAGGTACATTAGATTTGATAGTTACTCTCGACTCGAGGATAAATTGGTGATTTCTTAGCCAAATCAGCGGCCACTAGGAGCACAATGTTGATTGAATAATGAATAAAAGAACATAAAATTCACATCTGATGCCACTAGAAAAATTCATATCTGAACATCATGGATAAATGTTCATATAACTCACGTATCCCGTGACCCTTGACTACATGATAGCATCATAGAGTGAGCTACATTATCTTCGAGTCAAAGATAAAGCGGAATATAAAATGGAAAGGTAGCAATTGGTGCTTATACATGCTCAACTACATTGACAATCATCCAACAACATGCTTTGAAATCCATCCTTATCTTTGACACGAAGATAAATGTACACAATCTTGAGGTACCGCTCTATCTTTGACTCGAAGATAAAGTATGCGACTCCACGTATAGACAATGAATTCCGTACACTACAACAATGGCAGTGTTTTATGACTGCAGAATTATGACTGAGGATGACTGGCGACTACTTGTAGTTATATTTTTGAAGGTAAAAAAATATAACTGCAAATATGACTGCGAGTTATATTTTAGCCTTATGCATTATGGCCGTATAGTATATGGCCATTGGGAACACCAAAATACTTCATAGAGAACGGTAGGGAACATATTTAGGGAACGCCCAGTCATATTTTCTAGTCATATTTTGCAATCACATCTCTATAATAGTAAGATTTTTTTTAGGGCAGCCCAAAAACAATTTGAATAGGGTATATATTTAGAAAGTACCTAGTCATATTTTTCCACGTAGGATTTTTTTGTAGTTATATTTTTTTTAAATCGTTTTTTTGTAGTTGCCACTAATTTAGGATTTTGAAACCCTAGCCGCCATAAAATAGGGTTTTGAAACCGTAGCCGCCACAAAATTAGGGTTTTGAAACCCTAGCCACCACTTTTTGTAGCCACTCCTCTTTTTGCCCCTTCTTCTTTGTTTTGTTACTTCTTAAGTTTTGTTTCTTGTTGACTCTTAGGTTTTTCTTCTTCTTGCTTCTTCTTACTTCTTCTTACTTCTTAGGTATTGTTTCTTCTTCCTATTTAGTTTTTTTTTTTTTTTTTTTTTTTCTTGTTGTTTCTTCTTTGTTTTTGTTGCTTCTTAAGTTTTGTTTCTTGTTGCTTCTTAGGTTTTTCTTCTTCTTACTTCTTCTTACTTCTTAGGTTTTGTTTCTTCTTCCTATTTAGGTTTTACTTTTTCTTCTTTCTTTCTTGTTCCTTCTTCTTTGTTTTTGTTGTTTCTTAAATTTTGTTTCTTGTTGCCTCTTAGGTTTTTCTTCTTCTTGCTTCTTCTACTTGATCTTGCTCCTTCTTACTTCTTGCTTCTTAGGTTTGCTTCTTCTTCCTACTTAGCTTTTGCGTCTTCTTACCTTTCAACTTTTATTTCTTTTTCCTTCTTAAGTTTTTCTTTTTAGGTTTTTCTTTTTCATCCTCCTTAGATTTCTCTTCTTCTTCCTTCTTAAATTTCGCTTCTTCTTCCTTCTTAAGTTTTGCTCCTTTTTCCTTCTTAGATTTTGTTTCTTCTTGCCTTCTAACTTTTGCTTCTTCTTCCATCTTATGTTTTACTTTTTCTTCCATCTTAGATTTCACTTCTTCTTCTCTTTTAATTTTTGTTTCTTCTTCCATCTTAGATTTTACTTCTTCTTGCCTTTGAACTTTTGTTTCTTCTTCCATCTTAGGTTTTTTTTTCCTTACCTCCTAGTCATATTTTGCAGTCATATTTTGTAGTTATATTTTGCAGTCATATTTTGCAATCATATTTTGTAGTTATATTTTGCAGTCATATTTTGCAGTTATATTTTGCAGTCATATTTTGCAGTCATATTTTGCAGTTATATTTTGCAGTCATATTTTGTAGTCATAATGTCACTTAGTTTTTGCTTCTTCTTTTTTGCTACTTTTTGCTTCTTAGTTTCTCTATCTTTTTTGTTATTTTTTTTTGTTATTTATAATTTTTGAATATATAATGATTATAATTTTTTTTATCTTAAACATGTTTACATATTTTGTAGTGCTTTAAATCTTTGAAGTTTGAATTATATTGTTCATTTATTGAAAACTAACCTTTTTGTTTATACATGTAAGCATTGGAGGTTGAAATGAAGTTATTGAAGACTACTTGCAATACAAAAGAGATAACATCTTTACATTTTTGTTGGAATATAGGTTTTACAAGTATATGAAAATATACATATATAAAGAGTCATTGTGATATATTTTGTATTAGTAACTAATAAATGTTATTGAAAAAAATCACATTTTTTCTTGTATTTGATTTTCTAATGTGATTAATTTTTGCCCATTTAAGAAATCATATATATTCATTATTAGTTAAATGAATTCTTTTACTTAACTATTAAATTATGTTGATGTATGACTACACATAGTTGTTTTATAAATCATCAAAAAATATGATTGAAAAGAATTGTTTTACACATCATTCAAAAATATGACTGGGAAAAGTCATATTTCGTATTATTGCAAAATATAACTCACCATAGTCATATTTCACATCACTGCAAAATATGACTTACCACAATCATATTCCACATCAATGCAAAATATGACTCACTACAGTCATATTCTACATCACTGCAAAATATGATTCACTACAGTCATATTCCATGTCATCAAAAAATATGACTTACGGCAGTCATATTCCACATCACTACAAAATATGACTCACTACAGTCATATTCCATGTCATCAAAAAATATGACTCACGGCAGTCATATTCTATGTCATTAAAAAATATAACTCATTGTAGTCATATTCCACGTCATCAAAAAATATGACTCGCCGCAGTCATATTCCACGTAAGATTTTTTTGTTTGCCCGGGCAACTCAACAAAAAGTCAAGACCCTCCTAAGAGAGTCAAAGTATACGCCATGTTGGCATATTATGGCTAAATATGGGTATTTATACCCTTCAACTTATATGACTGCTAATATGACTGATGTCTGAAGCGATTGTTTCCAAACGACTGGAGTCAGTCATATCCTGAGTCATCTACAGTGATTTCTGCGTAAGTTATATTTTTTGATTTTACGAATCACTGCAGTCATATTTTGCAGTCATAAAACACTGCTTTTGTTGTAGTGATAATTTACGCCATACTTCTCGAAGGTTCCAATTTGGATTATTTTGAATGGAATTTCTAATCACAATGCAAATGGTTTCATGACCCAGACATCGATTGCATCAACATATAATATTTGCTCAACAATCCGACTAGTTGAACATACTCAAATCAAGGAATACTGAATCGGGAGGCGAAGGACAAGCGTCACTTACGGACAGTCATGCAGTATGGAATCGTCCGTGACTTCACAAACTCTTCAGCTCTCCACAAAACCATAAGCACGGACTTCAGAATGAACGCAAAACTTCCTACAAAAACTAAGAGATACAGAAGCAAGGAAGGAGCGGCATGATAGAAGATTGCACTAAATATTCTGAGCACTGTGGACTTGCGGTGAGAGCATTACAAGGGGACTTGCAGCAATAGGGAAACAAAATGGAGAAGATGAGGGCGGGGAACAAATTCGGCGGCAAAACTATGAATTTCAAATTGGGACGAGCCATCATCGAATCTGTCAGTCATTAATTCCTGCAAAAAGTAAAAACAGATGCCACGGGGTGTGGACTATTTTCCACTGGAAATGCGAGACTGCATAGTAATTTGAGTGAATTCAGTGACCTAAGCTAGAAAGCGACCATATACAAGTCAATCTGGACTTTTTTTGGAGCAGAATCTCTTGGTCATTTGTAAAATTTTGGATCATACCTGAAATTAAACGTTGAAGATAGTTTGAGAATTAAATTCAGGATCCTTTTCAGGATTGTAGACAATAGATTCTTTTGCATAAAATAAGGCTTCCACCATAAAATGTGAAGTAAAAGGATTCACTGAAATCTTCTTGCTATTCCTACTGATGAAGAATTTTAGGGTTTAGGGTATAGGGTTAGGGTTTAGGGTTTAGGGTTTAGCAATGAAATTTATTACATTTGAATTCAAAGAGTGTTTGGAACTTACATTACTAAGTACATTATTCTCCCTACACATTCAGAGTGTACTTAGTGAAGATTGAAAAATGGCAACAATTTTGTTTTTTCTCTTCATTGGAAAAAAAAGCTCCTTTTCCAATATGTTATTGAATAAAACTGTAACACTTGAGGAAAATTCTAAAATGTAGATCAATAGTTCACAAAATTTCATAAAGTGATGCGTTCTGTAAAGGTATAATTTTCAATATTAACTTTGTATTTTAAGTAAATACAATATTAAAAAATAACTTTACAAACTTGTACAATATATTATTTTTTTCATATCAAAAACTCACGTAATTGGATGCATAGGGTATTTGACAATCATTTATGAGTGCTTGAACCTCCCTCTCAACCATGATTATTCAAAAGAGATGGAATTAGTTAAAGCATGCTATCAATCATGAGTCACTTGGAGTGATTACGACCTTGATTCAATCATTCAATGACACCTAATTAAAGCAAAGGTCATCATTCAAACATTGCAAAGTCCTAACACAATAATGGTGCAACTTAATGCCAATTATGCATCAAACAAATCATGTCTTTGAAGGACACAATGATAGACAATCATGTTGAATAGTGGGTAAACAATTCTTATAAATATGTGGTCTTCAAATAAATACAATATAGTACAAAGTTTTGAATATACTTTAGACTTTTGTAGTCCAAGGCTATTTTTACATTGTTAGCTACTAAACTAACTTCTTCAATTAGACCATAAATTTTACATGCTAATAAATCTCAACTCCAAAGTTTTAAAAATGTTAACTTTTAAAATTTAGTCTCTTATTTCTCTTGTACCTTTTCACACAAGGTCCGTGACTGTCATTCTTAATAGGAGACTTTTAAACTATAGGGCATGGCTTGTGAATTTCATGCATCACCTCCAACAAAAAAAATTAGTAGTGGTTTAAGTTTAATTGGAATGGCCATGGATCCTACACCTCCTACATATTTGCAACTTGTACATATTAATTTCCCCTTCTTTCTCATGCAAATTCCATGACATTTGGAACTTGGGTTTTTTTGAAATTGCAAGGCATGGCTTGTAATTTTTATGCAACACTTCAAGAAAAAAATTAGTAGTGGTTTAAGTTAAATTGGGACGGCCATGGATCCTACACCTCCTATACATTTGCAACATATACGTATTTATTTCCCCTTCTTTCTCGTGCAAATTCCATAACATTTTGAGATTGGGTTTTTTAAAAGTACAAAGCAAGGCTCTTGATTTTCATGCCATACTATTGAATGAATTTCAATCACGAGATCTTTTTAGTTATTGCAAAGTTAGACTTGTGAAATTCTATCCTTATTGTTATTTTTGATTTATTATTTATTGTCCCCCAATCCCTTAGGCTATAGAAAATGTTGATGTGGACTTAGTATATATCACCTAAACTTTCAAAAAAATTAATATACTAGGGTTCTAAATTTCATGCTTGAAGTATAACAATTTGAAAGCAATTTAATTTGTACTTTATGAAAAATAATTTGACAATTTTGATTGAGTACACCTAGAACGACCTCATGTTTTGATCTGGCAATACCTTTTTTGTTTAGCCCTTCAACATTGAGGCATATGTTTTGCGTTTGATGAATGTCAAGGTATTCTCTTGTATAGGACAAAAATGCAACTATTCATCCTCGAAATTAGGGATAGAAACGAGAAATTTTCTACAGTAGTTTGACTCCCAATGAATATTTATGATTTTTCAAAACTACATGATGTCACACTGTTCCAAAAGGGCTGATTTCCATAGTGACCAACCTGATGTTTAAGGATTAGGGACTTAATATGTATTATTTATTTACAAACCTGTATTCCTAATTTGCATCCCAAACATACATCACTCCCCAACTTGCATTCTGAACTTGCATTCTGAACTTGCATTCTGAACTTGCATTCTGAACTTGCATTCTGAACTTGCATTCTAAACTTGCATTTTGAACTTGCATCTCGAAGCTCTGTTGGCAAACCTGTGCTTCGAACTTGAGCTCTACTGAAACTGTACTCCGAACCTGTGTTGCTGAACCTGTCCTGAACTTGTGCTGCCGAACTTGTGCTCTCGGTGTTGGTTCGGGGGTTCATCTCCTTCCTCTCTTCGCGGACTTGGATCAGTTCCCTCATCAGCCGCAGTTCCCTCTCCGTCGTGTGTAGGTGCAGAGGCACAAGATTTCTTGTGGGCATGGAGGTATGATAGGCATATGATTTCTCATGGTAGTTGCAATTTTGTAGGCATGGAGTCATGAGAGGCGCGAGATTCTCGTGGGAGTTGCAAGTTTATGTAGGTTGCATTCGCATTTGCATTCAGATACGTACTTCTATTGCGTGGAATTCTAGGTAGAATTCTTGGTTGTCTTGAACTCTATAGGTCATGGAAGTAGTGACAACACTCTCTGTATGCATGCGTGCTGACCAGAGCTTGCTTTCTTGCAAGGCTCATGAAGGTGTTTGTTGAAGTGCTAAGTCTTTTAACTAGTTTGGCATTGCAGAAGAATTCAGCAAGGTAAGCAACTCTTTATTGGCGGATGCTTGGGTTTACTGAATTAGTTGTGTGTTGAAGTTGTTTGTGTTGTTGCTTGGGCTCTTAGTGGGGACGCACTGCACAAATGTGCTTGTATAATTGTTAATTGAAATAATTTCACACCCAATTTCGGAACAGGTCTAAGGTTTGAGGTCTTTAAGGTTTGAGGTCTCTAGCATTGAGTTTTGTTCAAGAGATCAGGGTTTAGAATTTATTATTTTAGGGTTTGGTTAGGGTAGAAAAGGGTCTTGCTCATGGTTATTAAGGATTAGGGTTTTAGTTTCTGCTTATGGTTCTACAAGGTTTGCTTGTTGTTCTATAGGATTTGTTTAGGATTCTATAGGATCTAGTAGAGTTCTTTAGGATATTCTTGTTCTTGTTTAGAGTTAAGAGTTAATGATGATATTATGAGGGCTACAAAGATTTCATTTATACAAGTGTATTCTCTTCTTTGGACCACGTTAACGATGTTTTCTTATAACTGTAGGTGTTGTTCTACCTTATGCATTTGCAATTCTAATTTGAGGAAGCGTTGAAGGTCTCTGCAACTAGTTTAACTTACGGGTTTCCAATTCTATTGTACATACATTTAGATTCAGGATTTAAGAGTTAGAGTTTATGCTACATACATTGACAACTCACGTCACGATTCCATTAAATAATCAGAAAATCATACCCCCGAGTGGAGATTAATTATCCTCGACTCAAAGATACAATTGAACGCGTTGTCGTACTGCAAATGCAGACACTATGTAAAAATATGTACATCTATATATTTTAGATATATTTTGATATTTATAACGTAATAAAGAAGATGACATCATTTGAGATGGCTTCAAGGTGATGCCTTATCTTTGCTGTTACAAGCAATTATAAAGAGAAGGATTCACTTGAGAGTTTCATCACATTTGATTTGATTTTTCTTTGTTTTTCATTTAAATTATACTATGTCGAATTGGAGGGTTTTTTCTGAGTCCCAAGATGAAGAATCTCAACCGGAGCGAGAGTTTGAATTTCCTTTATCGCAACTGTCAAATCAGCCACAACAGCCACTAGATCTTTCATTGCTACATAGGCGGCCAGAAGACGAAGTTGGGCCATCGCAACCACCAAAACAACCTCACGGAGAGAGACGATGGCATGACAATCTTCAACGTGACGTTCGAGCATTGGTGATTCTATTGCAAGTTGGATGTGTTGAGCCCGACAGCCGTGAAGTTACATTTGAAGGATGTTTTGAAGGTTTAAACGACAAGCAATATTATTGTATGGTGAGGCCTATCGAAGGGAGTCGTGGTCACCAACAATGGTTAGAGGGGCCAGTCAACCCTTTAACTAAGGCGGATCGTGTCGATTACGTTGCTGCTACTGTCAAACGCATCTTCAAATTCCTGCAGATGGAATGATATTTTGATTGAACCTCTAGTTTTTTACCTCTAATAGATGCATGTTGAGTTTTAGTTCTTCATTCCTTATTTGGAGTGATTTTCTATAATAATTTTGTGTTTGAGAAGTAGTTGGAGGGAGATATTCAAATGGTTTGTCTTCTAGGTGAATTTGAAGTGAATTTCCTTCAAAAATAAAGATAAGAAGATAGTTGTGGGCCAAATAGGTGATCAATTATTGTTAGAGGAGTTTTGGAAGTGAGTTAAGAGCTGACCTCAATTGTTTGTGTGGTTGGAGTGAAGATAGGGTGGAGAGAAAGGTGGGTACTATTCATCTTCTCTCCCATTGTGAATTTAGGGAAGGACCCGAATGTTTGGAGGGGAGTTGTGTTGTGAATTTTGAGAATTTTGGAATGAAATTTGGTGGAGTTGTGTATTATGGTGTCTTCTTTCTAATTTGATCTCACTTGCTTAATTTGAAGTTGTGAATCAAAAGTTGTGCTAGTTTGAGTGGAGGGAGGTTTGTTGCCTTCGAAATTAAGAGGCAGAGACTTCGACCGACCATAAAAGACGAAAAAGTTCTTGGTTTGCAATGAAATTTGAAGGAAGTGTAGGAAATTGAGTTAGCTTTCTAGGAAGATATCACTCATTACATTTGGAGCTTGTATGAGTGAGATATGAGTGTAGAAGTAAAGGACGGTTTGCTGCCTTTCTTTTTTTGAGGCCGAAACTTTGAGTGGCCATGAAAAATGGACAGAGTGTTAATTTGATTTGAATTTTGAAGAGGATGTAGGAAATTTTGTTAAATTTCTAAGAAGATATCATTAGATGTGATTGAAGCATTTATGAGTAAGTTGTAAGTGTGGAAGTGAAGGAGGGTCTGCTGCCCTCACTTTTAGAGGCCAAAACTTTGAACGGCCATAGATATTGGTCAAAACATTGGAATGAATTGAGATTTTAAGGAAGTAGAGTAAATTGTATTGGCTTTCCAGAGAGATATTACTCATTCTATTTGAAGTTGTGAAGCAACGATGGTGTTCATTCAAAGTTTAGTTTTGAAGTTGGAGTTGAGGTGGAGACTTGAAGTGATGATATGAAGTTGGAATTGAGGTTTGAACATATGAAGATTGAAGATTCGTGTGTTGTGGCTTGTGGCTTGTTATTCCTAGCCGGATTTGGAGGCTCGTTGTCTTTTTATTATTATTCCTAACTGGATTTGGAGGCTTGTTTTTTTTTCAATTTTTCATTGTAAATCAGTTGCGGGCTCTGTGGGTATCTACTATTAGCCCCGTTTTGTGTTTGTGGCGACGAAGTGGGATTGGTCACCCACATGGTCGATCTTATTTGTTGTTCCCACTGGTGAAAGGTGCTTCCTGGTCACCGTGGGTTTGAAATTTAAGAGCCAATCCTTCGGACGGTCAACTTGTGGTTTGGCCGTCCCGTTTTACCCGTCCGGGGCCATGGGTTCTTATCACCTATCCTTACCCTTACCTTTATAGAGCCACCACAGGATAGGCCAACGAAAAAGAGTTTGAAAACTGAAGACTAAAGACTAGAAGATTTGACTGAAGATTGAAGATGAAGTTCAAAAATTCACGAACAATAATAAAATTTGATGTCCTACAACCTCATTCTATATTTGGTTGATGAATTTGTAGGTGAAGAGTTCACTTGTCTTCATCATCCTCGTTAGTGGACTAGATTTGCAAGTGACAAGGTCACTTACCTTCCTTGTCCTACAACCTCATTCTATACTTGATTGATGAATTTGCGGATGAAGAGTTCACTTGCCTTCATCATCCTCGTTAGTGGACTGAATTTGCAAGTGACGAGGTCACTTACCTTCCTTGTCTTACAACATCTTTCATTCCTAAATCATATCTAATTGCAGCTAGAATCCCCGTGATTTTCCAAGGCAAACCGCTCTTAACTCGACAGCATCATCAACCTAGCTATTAGGTTAATTAGCCATGCTATCATTCCAATAGTGGTATATAAAAATCAATTACCCTTGAGTTGAAGATAATACAAACACAATCCATGTAGACTCACAAGCAATAAACCATGAAAATTATAAAGTACACAAAATCTGTCAAGTAAACCACATTGATTATTGCCTTAATTACCCTCAGGACAAAGATAATACACTGAAGTAGCAATGCACATCTGAAAATTGTAATATTTAAATAAACATAAATTTATAAAAATTAATAAATTTACCAAACTTCATTACCTTCAAGTCGAAGATAATGCAATAACAATGCTCATCGTTGAAGGCAGCACACCTATATCAGGGTTACGGTCAACAGAAGTAATATTGAGTAGATATTTCAGTCATGAATAGTAAGATAATAAATTAATGTAAGATGAAAAAGATGTCATTTGTCAAGCTAGTATTCATCCTAGATACCTTCTCAGGACATGAAAATCATGAAGACACTAAAGCCATTTGCACAAAAATACATAATACAAAGTGCTAGAATAAATTATCCTCAATTTGAAGATAAATTTGGATCTACTTAATTAGAGAGCTAGTGCCACTGCCATTTAATATCCAGGGTACTTGCTCACCAAACCGTAAACCTGGACATATTATCCTCGAGTCCAGGCTAAACTAACATTGGCCTCGTATTCTATAGACTTCATACACCAGGATGGCAGGAGGAGTGGATTATGACTACTCCAACACCCTACCCTCCATGGAGCCATTTGTAAGTCCGTCTGGAGACAAACCATTCATTGATGAAATGCCAGAGACATTTGGGAAGCTCTGGCAGTTCAAGGAGTATGTAGCTGTGTGGTCATTTGGTTAAACCGTTTCCAAGACTTTGTCCATCTATGGTACTGGGTCCAAAATCAGGCGGACTTCTTTCCATGGCATCTTCAGGAGAAGATCACGAACATTGAAGTCATCCGCGATAACTATGTGGTGATTGTGCTCCAAGAAGCACGGGAAGATGGCATGGACAGGGAGCACATCCACTCAATCATAATCGATGTCAATGACCCAAGGGCAAAGTTTGACATGGAAGAGGTGGAATCCTTCTTCCAAAATGCCAAATTAGACTACCTCATCAACACATTCAAAAATGCCAAATATATACCATGGGTTGAAGGCACCGCCAAAATGAATTGTCATAGGCTCCTCAACATTTGGAAATCCTTGGATAAGCATGCTTGTCAGTATATAAAGTCTCAACCACCAATAGCCCATCAGATGAAGAAAAAGTAGAGGCCATCTGTTGAGGGGCAGCTTAGTGGGTCAGCTCCCCTTGTGTTGGGCAACACAACAAACCAGTCAGGGGCAAGCGCGTTCAGAACCATGGAAATGTGCTATGACGCAATCCATGGACCCGTTGAAAGCAAGGGGTTCTACATCCAAGCGCTGGAAGACAAAAAGGACTGCCATTGTCACTGTTGTTGGTAGCTTGGGTTCGATTCTCACGAATGTTGCCCAATCAGAAGAACCTAGGAGTCCCAAGGATGACGCTGACAAGTTTGGTCTCATTCAACGGAACTTTTGGGCTGAGCACAAGGGTTGCTACGTACTGGTTCAAGATCCAAAAGTCGTTGACATCAAGCAATGCATCCCTACAAGAGATGACTATGTCATCTGGGGTATGGAGGACAGGAGCCTAAAATCAATGAAGCACAATCTCCTCACACTAGGCCACATCTAGGAGTGCCAATGGTTGTGTTTGACTCATGTGGACAAATGCAACAATCTATTGAAGAAGCCACTCAAGAAATGGTAGGAGATCAATGATGGAAAGTTCATGATCATCAATGGACAACATAGTATCCAAGCTTCCAAAGATCTCCAGAAAGAGAAGTGTTGTGAGCAACGTCGAGTTGAACTCAGAACCTAGGAAGCCTACATTGTGTGGACCCTCGATAAGTCAAAATTGGTGAATATTTTCTAGTTCTACAATTCGACAAATCACTTAGACCACGCCTAGCCAACGTGGGGGAGCTAGATCATAAGCTCCCGCAACGTATGGATCAACTGCCTCCAACTGCCTCTAATTGTTGAAGAGCCAGTAAAGCGGAGAAATGCATCTATTCTCAACAAAGGGCAGTGGAAGGTAAGTTGTCCTCCTAAACCTTTAGCCTCGACTCAAAGATAAAGTTTTGAGTTCCTGATACGCCATTCTGCATATGTTTGGTTTGTCTTTTCCTTCACCATTAGTTAGCTTTCTCGTGAATTTTTATACATGATGCGTTATCTTCAAGACAAAGATAATTGCCCAATTACTCGAAATTGATACAAACTGTGTCCATTCTATTGCAAAGTTTCATTGATGCGGTGGTGAAATGATTTCAAAATATCAATCCGGAGAAGGAAGGCAAGAATATCAAGCATCCCGGAGATCTAAAGAGCGAGATCAAGATCATCACGCTGCGTGATGATATCTAGAAGCTCTGGAAGGAGTTCCTCACCAAATACTCCAAGGGCTATCTCGTCGAGCAGTTCACTTGACAACTCTTTCGGGACTTGGAGGACTTCAATCAAAAGTCATTCTTCTTGAAGAGAGAATTCTTCAAGCATTTGGGTCATTTCATGGATTGCGATCTCGAAAGTTTTGCAAAGCACCTCCTAAACCTGATTGAAGACTGTAGGTTGAAGTACTCGAAGGTGTTTGTCGGCAAGACGAAATATCTTGTGCTGGACAATCAAACAACGTAGGACTGGATAGAACGCAGGAAGAAGAAAAAAATCATCCACGAGGAATTGATGACAATGAAGCCCAGTCTAAGGGTGTGAGATGAGAACAACGACACCGACCTAAGTGTTTGGAGGCCATGGAAGAAGAGGCACAATTTCTTGTTGTTGACGTGGGATTTGCTCCTCTCCTATCTAAAGCCGTCATATTTTAATCGACGATTGACGAATGATGCCAAGCTCAAGTGGGCCAAAGATCTTGGTGAGAAGTTTGCCGACGAGGCGACGATGTTCTAGAGGTTCATGAAGTCAAAATATGAACTTCGAGAACAAACTGGAAGGTTTGAATTTCAGGGCCTAGACGCCAAGTCCAGAGTGTTGTTCATGACTGAAATGTAGAAGTACATCAGTCAGCCCTTTCGACTTGCCATCTTGGACGTCCGGGGTATGGATAGGCCTGCCGTCCCTGATAACATGCCGAATCTTGAACCGTTCCTAAAGTACTGGCAATGAAGCTAGAGCCCCAGGTGATAGAGGCAAGCATTTGGCTATGGATCCTTGGCAGAGACGAGGACTTCAACACTGCATACAAATTTGCGGCGGTTGACATGTCGGACTTCGACCTTGTAAAGTTTGTATATGTTGCTTTCCGCGCGGAGTAGTTGGACAACATTTCCAATCGGTTCAAGACCGCTCATGATGTGCATATGTTGTTCTTCTTTAAGAGAGGTGACAGACATGCCAACGAAGTGCGGGACAGAGTGAAGCCAAAATATTGTCCTGCGGAAATCCTGTACTACCAGGAGAGCAGGTACAACAATGAGGCAAAGTGGAGGATATATGCCTATGAACTCCAAATGGAGTTCTACTTGGAGATGCTCCAATGCTTTGCGGTTCACAAGGAAAACGTCCTCGGCATTTTTGCGAGTGCGAAGACCGCATTGGCGGCCAAGGTACGTTTATCCTCGACTCAAGGATAGTGTTTGTCATCTTTTGTCTTGCTTGTTACATTCTATTAGTGTCCTTTACAATTAGTCTTTTATCTTTGACTTAAGGCTAATTGCTCTCATGAATCCTGTGTTTGGTCATTTTGAAGTATTGTTGTCTACATGACCCAAAATTCTTCAATTACCAATCAGTCATAAGTAAATGCTTTACTGCGGAATTGCATATTGGATGACTAGTCCCCGGGTGCATCTTCAGTTTACCTTTGACTCAAAGGTAAATTCTGTATTGCTTTGGAGTCTGACATTTGCTTATCAATATTGTTCTTAGATGTTCGGGACATTCTATTATAGCCTGGTCAATAAGGACAAGGCCACGCTGCATTGAGTGATGACATTGCTAGCGGAGTACTTGGATATGAATGATTTCTTGCATTCAAATTCACCGTACTTAACTAAGTATTTGTGGCCTTTGTACATCGAAGTGCCGATGTTGACATCTGTCTCGCCGCCCTCGGAGGAGGACCTACAGTCTCCTAATATCAGTAGTGATGACACTGATATTGGATCTGAGGAGGGGGGTTCTGGTAGTGGAGACGAGGAGGATAAGTCGAGAAGTGGGGATAGAGATGAGTCACCCAGTTCAAAAACTTGGGACTCAAATAGGGACTTGTCACCTACTGTAGAGACTAGAGGCGTGGGAAAGGACGGTGTGTCACCTCTTCAAAATCGCAGGGGCTCGGGTGTTGGCACCTGTAGGAGCATGGGAATCCAGTCTTTAGGTTTAGAAGGGAAATAAGGGGAATAGAGCTTCTTACTCCCTATTTTTTTCGTTTTTCGTTAGAAAAGTAGACCGTAAGTAGTTAAGAACCGGATACCGGAATAGGGTTACTTTAGAATAGATAATAGTGTTAACAAAAGTAACCGGAAACCGAAAGCCCGGATACGGCATAGATAGGTCAAGAGTAGGTTAGAGTGAGTTTTATTAGAAATCGGAAACCAGAAGAAAATAAAGGACCGGAGATCGGAAACGGATGGCAGGCAATCCGGGTGTAACGGGTGCCTACCTAGTTCTAGACCAAACTCGAGAGCAGGTCTATTTTGAGGAAAACGGTCACCTGTAACGGCTCTGGTGAGTAAAGCCCTAGAAATAGGAGGGGCAGGTGGCTGAGACCTCCTTTTGCGGGGAAACTACCTTGAGAAGGGATTGGTGAGGAGCATTCGCGGTGTACTTATATGTCAGCCAAAGAGAAGAGTTACGGGCTCAGTTTACGGACCAGATTAAGGACAGACGGGTCTCAAGAGGAGAGTTCGCTTAGAAGTTCACTTAGAAGTTCACGTATGAGTGTAGAGTTAGAAGTGTACTGATGAGGCGACTCTTGAGGAGGATCCTTGAGCGGACTAAGAAGACTAGAGCGCTAGTGATTGTGAGACTCCAAAGAGTGATTCCGGTCATTGAGAGGGTTAGAGAAAACAACCCACGATGGTGAGAGAAGAGGTAGCGGTATCCTTGCGCATGGTGAAGCCGGTGGTACGAGCTAATCCACGAGAGAAAGCGGAGCTAGAAGAAGACCTCCAGCAGATGGGGTGTGAGGGATTTCTAGCCTGGCCTTGGAATTTGAAAGACGAGGAAATTGTGAGGGAGGTAATCGGCACGCCATTAAAGAAGTGGAAGGGGACGTTGAGGAGCCGGCCCGAAGACTGGACTCCAACACTGTGGAGGGAGACGTACGATTTCAAGAAGACGGACAAGGGACCGGCTTCCCGGACGAATCGCTTCTATGTGGGTAAGTTCCAGAATCCCCCAACGAAGAAGGATGGTTTCCCGGTGGCAGAATGCATAAATGGTAGGGAGAAACGTTTAATGAAGTATCTAGCAGCCATCTTTAGTCCAGAGCAGCCAAACATGATTACGGTCACCTTGGCAAACACTATTTTCGGTGCATTGTCGGGTGACTGAAAAGTAGATTGGGGCTTAGTGATGAGAGATCAGATAAAGAGATTGGTAGGAGGTATAGGGAAGTCTGAGCCTTCCCCTATAACCCCTTTTCTCTACCACTTGTATCAAGCACATGGCTGGCTTACAAATAGAGAGTTAGATTCATACGATACGGCCAAAGCCATGTCAGAATTCGAAATAGAAGACCCGGATGAGGAAGCCGGGTAGGAAGAGGAAGATTCAGAGGCGGATATTATACCGGTCGAGGAAGCTAAGTCACAGTGGAGGAGGCAGGATCGGAAGGACAAAGACCCAGAAATAGGAGAGGGTAGTAAGGGAGTCGATCCGGTCTGGAACCAGGATCCCCTGGGTCGAATTGTGAAGGAACTCAGTGAGTTCCGGGTCCAGTACGGGAAAAACCAGGAGACCATTCAAGAACTATGCCAGCTGTTGAAGATCAGTCAACCGCAACAGCTCGTTTTCCAACTGAACCGGAAGATGAAAGAAGCGGTGAAGAAGGAGCTGAGCGAAGCCACACGTAAGGTGGACCAGCTAAAGAAGGAGTTGGAGGAGAAGAGAGAAGAACTGGACCAGCAGAAGAAATTCTCCAAAACAACCGCAAAGAATCTTCAGGCGATCCGGGAGTTCATCGGCAATCCGGGCGAAGTTATCAACAAAGCAATGTTGTTTGACGAGAAGGTGATGGAGACCGGAAAGCAAATTCCAGCCAACCTGATGATGGCGCTAGTGTCCTACCACCGCAAGATGGAGGCAATAGTGGAGTCACTACGCGAGGTGATGAAGGAGGTAGAAGAACGAAGAAAGCAGGAGCAGGAACCGGAAACGGGCCCGGAACTTGCACCAACACTCCTTCCGGTCACCGAAGAAGCAGTTCAGGCGAAGGACAAGGTGGAGGACGTACCAAGCTCTTCCATCCGGTCGGAGCCTAAAGGAGAAATGACTTCCCTACTAGGGGAAGTAACTGACGTTGCTCTCAATGCAGTGCGAGCAGTAGAGGCTGTTGAGAAAGAGAAAACCGGAGAAGTGGAGACAACAAGCAAGGCAAAGGAAACATCGGAGGAGGTGAAGGCCGCAGCTGAAGAAAAGACGAGATCTGGACCGGAACCATCCGAGAAGAAGAACGTGCCCAAACCAGGGCTGAGCATTAAGTTTATCGACCTAAGCAAGTTATCTCCAATTTCTCCAACTCCTCCTGGAAAGACAGAAAAGGTATTTCCTTCCACCCCACTCAACTTAGCTTTAGAAAGTGAAACTGGGTCAAGGGAGGAAAGGAAGACTGGATCACAAGGGCAAGGATCCGGGAGGGGTAGAACGATTGAGGAAACCACTCCTCAGAGTGCTAGGGCCAATGTTCCGCCCACACCAACCACACAGAAGAAGAAGCCTCCAATTATGTCAGTACAGAAGAGGAGGCTGATTCTAGAGGACAATGATAAGGAGGAAGAAGAAGAAGAAGAAGAGGACAAGAATGAAGAATCCAGTACTGAGGAAGACTCGGAGCCGTATTCTGACCCGGATCAAGCACTGGCAGAGTCTCGGGCAACTAAGGCTGCAGCATCCAAGAAGAAGAAGCTTGCCGCTCGGGGTAAGGTACACCAGGGACAGAAGACCGGAACCGGAAAGAAGCTAGCCGCAAAGAAGTTAAGAACTTAGGAAGTTACGTAGGATAAATTTCTGAGGATAGGGTGGTGAAAATCTAAAGTTTTGGGATAGCTGTACATAATTAGGAAATTTACTTTTTGAGTGATACGGCCACTAGCAATTGGAAAGTGACTGGGTTCGTAATTATAGGATCTGAGATCCACTTTTAGCGGAAGTAGTGGGAGTTTGAGTGAAAGTCAACAAGGCTAGAAAATAGTAAGGGAATGAAACGTGTTTGGCCCTGATTGGCTGGAGCGTTACTTTTAGGTTAGGATTTTGAGGGAGTAGTTTAGTATTTAAATCCGAGACTTCTTTGGTCCCAGTGTGCATCTTTATCTTACTTTCTTATATTCATGAGTACCTAGGAGTTTGCTCTTGGCGTGATTGAAACAAATCATAGTTGTGTGTACTTGACACTTGTCCGTGTTTTGGAAGTCCAAGCTGGAAAGTGAGTGTAAGTGGATACAAGGTGTACCCGGATGTTGAGTTTATCCGGTTCAGTATTGGATTAGTGTGTATGGGCAGAGGCAGAAGGGATCTCTAGTGTGGACTCGGAATGGACTCGGAAGGAGTACGGAGGAGGGGTACTCTCCCGAAAGAGTAAGGGTTAGCATGCTTCCGCAGCGCTCGTTTCTCCTTATTGTCCCCGCTAGTTCAGACCGGATTTAGGACTAACTCAGTAGGCTGTCGTTGTAGCATTGGTTAGGAGGAATTAGACCGGCTTGCGTGACCTACTGGACACGACTGCGTTTCCTTTCCAGTTGTGAGGACAGTCTGTTTGTCATTTGTAGGATTTGAAAGTTTATTTCTGAAAGTTTGATCACATAGTGAAACTTCTGACACTTTAAAATTGGATGGGTAGGAGTTAAGCTTCCTTTCTGAATCCCAATTAGTAGATCCCTCTTCGTTCAGAGGTTAAACTCGACATGGTTACGAGTAGAGATCTGGACCGGATGTGAATACTAGAGGTTAAGGTTAGATCTGTGGAAATGCGAATTCCAATTACGGTCTGAAAAACGTAAATAAGGGATACTACGAAAGGTATGTGAATAGAAGTGTTGGGAGAGTTACAAGGTAGTGTAAAACTATGGGATAGTAAACTAACCAGTTAGAGAGTCTGTGTGATAAACAAGTGGGTGTTAAACCGGATTAAATCCGGTCAGGGTTGTTAGATCGGGAAGATCTGGTCTAATGTGTATTAGTAATTGTTGGACCGGAGGGATCCGGTCGTGTTTGTCCAAGAGAACAAGGAGACACTACTAGAAAATTTCGTATTTCTGTTGTTTTGGTCGCATTGATCCGATCAAAATCTGACAGAAATCTGTTGGTTTCAACAGATTTCTGTCAGATTTTGATCGGATCAACGCGACCAAAACAACAGAAATACAAAATTTTCTAGTAGTGAGACCAAGTGGAAGTTCCGGTCTATTGTTTTGCTTGGGGTTTTGTGTGTGTGTTTTGTAACCATCACTCTACCATTTTCCGGTAATTATGAACCTAGGAATTCGATCTTCGTGGGAACGATACTCGAGTCACTTTAAGGCCTCTTTTAAGAAATATTGAGCCTTAGAGAAGGATTTTTGCTTTCTTGTGCTACGACAACACCAAAGGCCTGAATGAATATAGCACCAACGGCGATGCCATGGGACGATGGGAGGCTCGGCCTTGATAAGATGATGAGATGCCCAACCCTCTCGTCGAGGATATTGAGATCAATACAGAGTTCTAGGAGTAGCAACGCCAAAAGCGCTTACAGGAGAGGCGCAAGTTTCAGAAGAAGCTAGCTACAAAAGCCTCCAAAGACACCAAAAGCCATAGTCGCGAGGGTCGTGAGGGTGGCAATAAGTTGAAGTCAAAGGTAGAGCGTGTTGTGGAAAATCTCAACGACATCGACACAGACATGCTCCCACACTCGTTGGATTTCAATAACAGCGATAGCAACAACGACAATATCCCCGACGTCCCTCCCACTCCGATCCTCGGAAAGATTCAGACCGGGCGGTGGCAGGCAATGGTCGAGCAAAAGGCTAGGAAGGCGACAAAGAGGTTAGGAATTCAGGAAGAGCTGGAGAGAAAGGACAAGCAGATTGTGGATGCTCTTCTTACAAACAAAGAATCCAAGGCCAAGAGTCAAGCCACAAAGGAACGGCTAGAAAGTCTTGAAAAACAAATGCAAGACTACTTTGCTAAACAGACAATAGTGGCCTCACAGGCAGCTCCTGTTTCGAGGTAACCACCCTCAGAGCCTGACCCAATCCCCGCTTCCTTAACACCAAGGCTATCGTAGGAAGCCTGTGAACTGGTTATTAAGCTATTGGATCCTCGACACGAGGATACCCCTTCCAGAATTCCACCTCCCATTGAGGACATTGTCTCCTCGATCCCTGCATCGCAGCTGCCAGAGCTGACTCCTCTAGCTGAGCAGACAAGAGATGGACGTGATCCACAGAGTCATCCTGTCGCCTCTCTGTTGTCCCCTAATTGAGTTGGTGGGATTTACCTTCGAGTCGAGGATAAATCTGAAGCGGGCCCTTCCATGCCATCGGATGATGAGGTTGGTGATGCATCTGTGGATGCTCGTCCATGCACGACGTTCAAACAAGGGACGGCATATATGTCTCTTACTCAATCGCTCAACCAGAAACAAGTCGACTATGGCGACTATGGTAACATCCTCTAAGACAACATTCTCGAAGTAGAGGAGGACATGCCTCCTGAGGCGCCGTGACAGGAAAGAGGGGATCAACAACATGACAAGTCGATTCATGTATACTCTCTTTACTTCTTTTGATTTTGTCTGCGTGTATACAATGTCTATGTGTAGAGGTCACCTCTTGTTTGACAATCATATGGATTCTCTACATTCTGATCTCAATATCCTCGACTCGAGAATAAATCTAAGAGATGTGTACGTCCTTCCAGTATAGGTAAGTGGCTCTTCGTTAGTGCCTATCACTTATCATCTATGCATTTTGCTTGATAGGAGCACTAGAAGAAAAAGCAGGGTTTTGCGACTGCGGTTTGCGACTGGTTTGTAGTCGTATCGGACGTTTGCGACTTGGTGATATTCTGGAGTCCGCAGTCGCAGTGGACAAGTCGCATGAGTTGCACTGCAGTCGCGAGGTTGTTTGTCATTCGATAGGCAATGGAGAACTTCGTCGATGAACTGTTGTGACGTGGTTGCTGATGTGGAAGTTATTTCACTTATTTGTGTGCAACTGGTTTGCGACTAATGTGCAACTGGTTTGCAATTGGTGTGCAACTAGTTTGCGATTGATGTGCAACTCGTTTGCGACTAGTGTGCAACTAGTTTGCGATTGATGTGCAACTCGTTTGTGATTAGTGTGCAACTGGTTTGCGATTGACATACAACTGGTTTGCAACTAGTTTGCGACTTGGTTATAATTTATAGATTTGTAGATTATAGAAATCTACAAATTGTAGAAATTTACAAAGTGTAAAAATCTACAAAATATATAAATATTAGAATTTCACTATCAAAATTCATTACACAAGAATGCTATAACTTACCATTCTTATCTGTTCAAGCTGATGGTATTCTTGACAATCGATATGGGACAATTGAATCGATTTTCAGTCATGTTCTAGTTGCATTGCACTTGTTCTCTAGTTGCATTTGAATCGTTTTTTAGTTGCACTGTAGTCGGGCTCTAGTTGCATTATAGTTGATTCCTAGTTGCATTTGAGTCATTTCTAAGTTGCAATCTTCTAGTTTTTAGTTGTAGCCTGTAATCAGAGCGATTGCATTTTTCCACGATGGACTCTACTTCGCGGATAGCTGTCCACATGGACAACTGTGATGAATACTGGATGTAAAATACCTTATGTCAGTTCTTCTGTTACAATATCGTAACCCTATTCTTCATTTTCCGACTACTTTGCGACTACAACTACATACACGTGAAATTTGGTGCAAATACAGAGGGCTACAGTCGCATCTCAGTTGTATAGGACACATAGTCGCATCTCAGTGGGTTGCAACGGACACGTTTTTCTTCTAGTGGAGGGTCCTCCTTGATTGTTTGGCATTGAAGTCTTGACGAAGTCATCTACGCAATGCCCTGTGTAGACTAGTGTAGCATAGCATTCATTTGTGATTTATTCCGGCTTTAGATGACGATGTCATAGTCGGAATGTACTCTGTAATATTTGTAAATAAAAATGTATGTGATTCAATTTCCATTCGCGTCAATCTAATTGCATTCTCTTGACAATGTTATGTTGCTCAGCCAAACATTCCTAGAAGTTTGCACCGCTTGGTGGCAATGAAAGCTTTTCCTAAAGGGAGCAAGCAATCGATTAGTGGATTTCAGTGCTTCTTCCCGTTGTCTGACTCACCTAATTCTGTGTTCAAACAGGTAACTCCATTTCTTTGTTGTCTTGATTTCATCAGGTAGGATCTGAGGGATGCGGAGAACTCGTGCCGCGGAATGTCTTCCTTGTAGTGCTTGAACGGAGGAGGTGGCTGAATATAGTGTTTGACCTAAACGGAATCTTGTGCCATTGCGAGCCAAATTGTACGTTAGGAGATTTAAGCCATATAGTGTCGATCAAAATATACTATGCCAATGAACCCCACCATCGTAGGACCCAAGGCGGTGTTCGCTAGGTAGAATCTGCACAAGTTCCTTCATGAGGTCTCGCAACTCACCGCGAAGGTTGTAGTGTGATCCTCCATGAAGCACTCCACTGCGGAGATGGTGGCGGAGCACCTGTTCCACAGGAACAAGGCCCCTTTCAAATTTCTAGGTCAAGACTATTGCAGGAAGATAAAGACCTCGCAAGGGAATTTCTTGCACTGCGAGTCTAAGCCGGTTGTCTTAAAGGTCTTGTCTGAGCGGGTCTTCTGCATAGTGGGTGGAGGTGAGTCCTTCACCAAAGACAACACCCTTCTCATCAACAACTCTCCTGAAAAGAGTGTCTGCAATGAGAAGGGGAATGCCATATTTCTCCACTCTTGGTGCCATGGCCAACGGTTGGACAACTTCCTCATGGAAGAGCTTTTGTCGTAGCTCAGGCATCTAGTTGCGGAGTGTGAACTTGGATGCTTGCGAGAATATGTGCAAGTCAACCGAATAGGCAAAAAACTGTTGGTCTATCTATCTGAGTATGTCCGGGGCATCGTCTCGGTGATGAGAGATTCCGCACGGAATCTCGGATCGCATTTCAAACTTCTTGGGTTCGATGTAGTGATAGAGCCCGACGGACATAGGACGTAGACTAGTTTGTTGCCTCACACTACTAGCAAAGTGAATATTTTGTAATTTGTGATTGTATATTTTATACACTACATTCATTTGTAAATAAATATGTATCCAGTTCGGACTTTACATTAAAAATTTGTGCATTTATCTCGTTTTGGATTTGGACTCATATCGTGTGTATTAGGCCTTTTGGTGGGGAATATGTAGAAAACTTGTATAATCTCTATCTTCGTGCAGGTTGGAGCCTAGAATGTTGGAGCCTCGTCCAAGAGGCAGAGGCTAATGAGGAGCCTCTTCTCTGGATCGAAGAAGTCGCTCTCGATGACGTCAGGATCCGAATCCGAATCTAAATCTCCTGGAAGAACATTCGTGTTGTCAGTGTTCTCAGGCCCCTTCATGATGCGCATGGCCGAGGACGCCGCTTCCACGGCCATTGACTTCTCCAAGGGAAATGTGGAGGACAGCGCCGTGGACAACCCTCCGAGTCGAAGACCGGGGAGAACCCCCGTTTGTTCCCCATCCCCGCTTAAGCGTGCGTCCTCGACTTGAGGATGCTCGTTCTCGCCGACACCTCAAAATGAGGCGGGGACTAGTCGAAAATTGAACCTCCTTGTTCGGGAGGGCACTCGAGATCCTCGACTCTAGGATCCTATTTCACCGACGCTTGAGCGCCCAACTATCTCCATGAGAGACACGAGGACAATGTCATTCCTAGGTGGGTATGCGAAGAGTGACCAAGTGGGTCTTCCGATAGTGGCTCTTTTGCCTCGCCTCGAAGGTAATCGACTTCGCTCTTCACTATCTACGGGAGGTAGACGGTCACCCTCGATCGACTCCCTTTTCCATCTGAGGATTATCAAAGACCAACAGCAATCTTTGGACTCCAAATCAATTGGATCTGGACTTCCGTACATAAATAATGTCAATGTAACGCTGCCAGGGCCGCCTCCTCAAGGATTATAATCTATGTTCACTTTAGAGTTTCCTCGAAGCACCCGCTGTCCTGATGGAAATTCTTCCATTATGTAAATACTAGACTTAATCTTTATTAACTCTATTTACAATATTTAATAAAAGTGGTTTGGGCGCGGTGAAAACCACGGTTGTTGGGGTAGTTTGCACCTTGTAGGTGCTTAATGTTCTTGTCACATGCACAGCTCAAGGAATAGGTAGCAGGTTGGCTGATACAACTTTTTTGCCTCACTAGCGTGCCAAGCCGCAGGCTGTCCAAGCCAGTCAATGAGCCCATCGGGATTCAAACCCGAATCGATGGATTTCAGGCCCAGACCAACTGGCGACCTATGACCACAACATCTCCAGCCAACCAAGTTGGTTGGAGATTGATTCAAAACCCTTTTGTACGACTTTACAAGCACATAAAGGCCTTTGATAAGGATCTTTAGTAATTCATTTATATTTTATTTTATTAGGTTTGAATTAGAGATGATTCGAGTATTGGCCTTCTAATTAAAATAAATGGCTAAGAAATATAGATGTATGGTAGTGTGAATAGGGCAGGTAAAAAGAATCATTTGGGTGAACTTTAGAGATAGGAGTATGGGCTGATGTGCTTAACTCTTACCTTAGAAAGGGGGAAAAAAGGAAGATAGGGAGATTTGTTGAGTGTGTGTAGAAGGTGTGTATTGAAGGGAGTTTTTGGAACCGATTTTTGAAGAGAGATATCTCAATATGTATGATATTTTTTAAAATAAAAATTTGTGAGTTTGTTCCTTGTGAAGTTAACTTTCCAAAATGAGTTTGTAAGCTTAATTTGAAGAATTATTGAGGGAGTTGTGATAGTTTGAAGATAGAAAGTTTATAGCTATCCAACTAAGAGGAGCCGAAACTTTCAAGGCTTGTAATGTACGGACAGTAGTTTGAATTTGTATGAGAATTTGTGAGGTTGGAGATCATGTAGTTAGATTTTCAAAAAGCTATTGCACTTCTTAATTGGAGTATTTTTGTAAGAGATATGGAGATTTGAAGGTGGAGAGGTCTACTGCCTTTAGAGAAGGATGGCCGAGATTTGTTTTGTCTATAGTGCCTGGACAGTAACTTATAATGAGTTCAATTTTAGAGGATTGTTAGTATATTTTTTTAGCTTTCCAGAAAGTTAAGATAATAAACATTTAGAGTTGTGAGGCATTTGTAGTACTAGTTGGAAGTTTAGAGGAATTTTAGAGTTAGTCTTGGGTCTTCTTGTTGTGTTTTTAAACACTTCAAGAATACAAGACATGAGAAATGAAAAAATGAAGACTTGAAACTCTTGAAACCATTTGTGTGTTGTGGTTTGTGGCCCGATTTCTTTATTTTGTTATTCCTAGCTGGCTTTGGAGGTTAGTTGTTTTTCCTTCCTGCATTGTAAAACTTATTGCAGGCTTTGTGGGAATCCAAAAGTAGTCCCTTTTTGTGTTCGTGGTGACGAAGTGGGATTGATCATCCACATGGTTACATTTTGTTGTTTCCACTAGTGAGGCACGATTGCTGGTCACTATGGGTTTGAAGTTTAGGAGCCAATCTTTCGGACAGCACAGTTCGTGGTCTAGCTGTCCCGTTTTACGCGTCCGAGGCTGTGATTTCTTATCACCCTACCTTTACCTTGGTCCATATAGAGACATCACATGATAGGCCAACGAAAGACTAAAGTTTGAAGGCTGAAGACTGAAGACAAGAAGACTCGAAGGTTATTTGAAGTTCCTGGCTAACTAGTTCCAATTGCAGCCAGATCCCTGCGTATTCCCTAAGCACACTCCTCTCAACACGACACCGCAAGCTGAAGCAGAAGGAGAGCGGCTCTCAAAGTGTGGTTTTCTCCGGAGCAGTGAACAATGGAAGTGGGTCCCACTATCACTCTCGACGCGAGGATATATTTAGAGGGCTGGCAAAGCTAAAAGCGTTAGAGGCAGCTAAGAGCAATTGTACAGGCAAATAGTGATTCTTGGGGATGCGAGAATAGTTTTCAAAGCCATACGCTTCCAAGTGTCCTTTATTATCAATAGCATGGTAAATAAATATACCAAAAAATGAGTAACGAAAGTTGAGAGCTTTATGAACAATAAGACTCTAATTTTCCAAACATTTTATAAATTGAACATTTTTTAATTCATTCCAATTCATATGATATAGTGAGTAAGAATTACTTTCTCTATTGGATGAAGCTCCTTAGTAAGACAGCTAACATTACTGAATGTAAATTTACTCGTATTTTTATATACTATTCAATTCTTGGCACTGAAGATGTTTTGATGTTTTACATCATGTCCATCCTTGTAATTCTGCTCTATTGTTTCAAGGCATTGTAAAAACGTGTTCAATAATTCCAATTTTTCTTAGTAAGCTCTATAATTTTTCTTTGGATTCAACAAGTATTACTTCAATGAAGCTTCACACCCCTATTTTCAAAATCTCAAAATTGCCAAATTGTCTCAAATTAACGAATAAGGCCTTATCATTGAAATATTTACAAAGTCAAAATGTCATAGTCTTTGTAATGCCCCACATCAAGGTATTTACATGAGGTCAGTATTGTTTTTTAGGGCTGTCAAGTTTTCAGTACTAAGCGTGCATACAAAAAACTTTTGAAACAAGACCAATGCACAACTTCCTACATTTTATTACCGTTCTCTTCTTACTATGTATGTTGTCGCTCTTTAGCTGGCCTTAAAAATGCCTAGTAGTGGTTCATGACTTCTCTAAAGCTATCCTCAAAGTTGACCACATAATCTAGCCAAAACTCCTACAAAAAGACACCTATAATGGTGCTCAGATTCAAGGCCTTCCCTTTGTCAAACAATGATAGAAGGTCATCTTTTGGCAAACAGCATGTCTATAAGCAACAAAGAAATGACGCGCTGCAATACATTGTTAGGAGAAGACATGTCATGTGCCCTGTAGAAAACTTTCAAAAAAAAAATAGCAGAATCTCTCACCTCGATAGCCCAATGCAATGGAGACATCCTCCTATATGCTACTACCTAAAGCTTCAGCCATGACAACCACTGAAAGCTTTCCTATAGTTGTCTAGCGTGCAGATGATACATCCTCGTTCAAGACATATTTCACATACTAATACACAAAAGATGCCTTCTTCAAGACTACAACAGACATTATCTAAAAAGGTAAAGAGCGACAATGGGGTACAACTTGCTCTCTTGTTACCTCACTCTCATCGCCACAACTAAATTCTAGACCTGGACATGCATTTTGAAATAAGTGTTTGTTTAGGTCCAATAACACTCATTTTCTAGGATGTCCAATTCCTCAAGTCTCTCCATCCACCAACAAAGCTGTCACTTTTGGACGGCACTTGCAAATCATCAATGTCAAAGATAGTAGTGGCTGTGGTAGAAACATTTGCCAATATGAAAATGTACGCCACTACACTACAAACAGCTGAGATTGGTCCAAGTTTTGTTGAAGCAAAACCGACATTTCCTTCGGCTTGTTGTCTTCACCAAAGAATGTATTGCAGGAATTCCTAGTTGACATTGAGAAACGCATCCCCTCTTCAATTGCCAAGGCTTACATAATGCCTCTACTAGGAACAATTGAAAGTCAACTCATTACGTAGGCTTTTGTACTAGGTGCTTACAGATGGCCTTATACAAAATATAGAAATTTACAATGCTCATGTCTAGAAGAAAGAAAAAATGCGATACCACAATTTCTGGCTTCTCACTTGGCAAGAATATGCACCATGCATTTGATCAGCTATGTTAACACCTCTTATGTAATTGGTGTATCATTTGTGCATTAGAGATGTGACTATGCTTATTTCTTTACCACAGACCCAATGAGGAATAGTTGGCCAAGTCTCCCCCACTCGTGGCAAAGGTGTGAAGAATTAGAAAAGAAAGAGAACTGGTCGCCGGTCCACCCATACTACACATGAGACCTTTCAACTGGAAAGCATTTGCCAAGCAATGGTTCCTTGAAGCTCATGTGAAAAAAGGTGCTTCTGCAAAAGGGCTTTAGGCAGGCCGATTCAACTGCTCACCATTGTACTTGCTCCATATGTCTCCAATGTCGCTAAGTCGACGAGAAGCTTTACAAAGGTGAAGTAGTTGTTTGTAACTACTACATGGTCTTTGCCGTATAAACCTTCCATAAGCAACATGACAACTTCATAGCTTGATTTTGCTCCCCCTCCCGCACCTCTTCTTCTTAAAGACCATTGTAAAGAACTTGTATACACATCAAAATCGTAAACATATCTTTTGAAAGTGTCCGCCAAACACCAGACTTTAATTCCACATTTTATGGTCTTCTTTGGCAAGTATTATTGAATGGGGCAATACTTGCCCTTGTAACGAACTATTGATAGATCAATAGTGACCTCCTGATGGAGGTTCCAATTGAATTTACAGCTGTTTTTAATCTCTGTAATTAACCATGCCAATTTTAAAAGTTGCCCTCTTGAATTAGCTACATCCTTATTGTCTAATTAAGGCTATGTCATCCGCCACATGAAGACATCGAATATTGTCCTCAAATTTGCATTTAGACATTGTAGTGGCTATATTGTGGCAATAAAAGAACGGAAATTACTTGTTCTAATAAGCCCGGTGGTTTGGCAATCTTTTGATGCCCATCATCAATGAGATTCCCCAAAAAGTCTTTAATTTAGTAGGAGATACACTACTAGAAAATTTAGATTTTTTGTCGTTGATCCAGTCAAAATCTGACAAAAATTTGTTAAAATTAACAAATTTCTGTCAGATTTTGACCGGATCAACGTGACCAAAACAACAGAAAAACTAAATTTTCTAGTAGTGATAGCCCCCACCAATACGACCCGCCCATTTGCAAGCTTGTATCACGATCCATCTCGTTGGCGTACCTATTTGAGTATTTGTGTCGTAGCAAATCTTTTTTAGAGTCTTTTTACTCCAAAATTGTGTAAATAAAGACAACTTGCTTAGCATGTGGACATGCAGTAATGTTGGGCCACCTATTGGACCAATGAATTTTACAAGGGCGTGAATGTATGTGCATTGATGAGTGGGCTACTTTTGTACTCAAAATTTATGGGTGAAAGATGCTACCTTCGAAGCAGTTGATGCACAAGAGGTACGTTGTATGTTGGTGAGTCCTTGTTGTATAGATTCTGAAGGAGGTTGCCTGGAGTGGAAAGGTAGTGTATCGCATCTACAGGTCCCCATGCCAGGGTCCACATAAAGGCTGCCTTTAGTTGAGTACTCCAAATCCATTGTTGTTGTTGATTCACGTGCACCAGCTATGGTATGTCGCAATTGACGCTATTTTCCTACCGTTGCTTGACTCCATGTTGGCATGCGCCACACTGTTTGTCCTCTTGCTATCAAGCGTGTGGGTGTCAAAACCACATTGTCTATAGTGTTGGACACCTCAAACGCGCTTTGTGCTCTATCAATTTTTGTGCTTATTGCTTTGTCACGTTGAGAATCTCTAACAAGTATAGTCCTCTCTCCACAACGGGGTGTGGATGCTACTTTTTGTTGATGGGGGTACTTGATCCTGTCTGCATGATTTATACTTTGTCGTAGGCATGTGGGAGGATCGTTTGATGAAGAAAGTTTCACTAAAGTGGTAGTTAATTCAGTTTCAACATTCCTATGTAAGGCACTGTTTAGAAGCACTTCTTGGAATAGATCAGTGAATGCTTACAAGTGGTTGTTGTAGTCCTTGCAAACGATGGGGTCGGTTTCCTCTTTGACAACATGTACTACTTAATAGTCTTTGTTTATTGTGGGATAGACATGGTCATATTACATGTACATATGATATTGTTCAAAAGTGTTGACACCACTATTGTCATGTCGTTTGTTTAGAGAAGGTGATCCAATGGAGGTCCTAGACAACGTGGGGAGGTTGTTTCTAATGTTGTCTTTATTGTAGTAACTACATCCAATAGCGGACGTGCCGACGGAGTCTTTGAGGAGGTCGTTTGCACTTTGATCAAGGAAGTATATGGCATCAACTTCAAAAGATGAGTATGATGTGGTCTCCATTTCCAACAATGATGGATGGCCAAGTAAAAGCGATCTATCTTGTATAATTGGACTTCTTTGTTGCTGTCCATTGTCAGCTTCCATTGTAAAGGAAATGTGTTCCAAGGCATTGTAGGGCATGTATATTTCTTGACCATCGTCCAACAAGACAACATACAAAAGTTTTCTGCGACCCAGCTACATGTATGACTAGATGGCCAAACCAACAATCCAATCCTCGGGGGGTGCACTACAAAGGAAGTTCATGAGGAGCGACCAAACCCTAACTACCCATTTCTACTTTTTCTAATTACTTTTTAATAAACTATAATTTCAACCTACAATTTTGAGATTTATTTAACAATGTCTATAGGTTTCTATTGCCAAAAATTTCAATCCTAAATAACATGTGATATATTGTCTGGAAAGGATTGAAAAATGAACTAAAATAGCATGTTTTTCAACTAAAATATTTATAGAGATCACATGAAGATGACTATTGTATCAATATTTAGCCAAAATATACTTTCAATAGAAATCTATTTTATAGAATTTTTTTTTCATTTTTCAAATTTTTTTTTATATATAATATAAGGGTGTGAAAGTTATTTTTAGCTTTATAGTGTATCTTTTTTTCTTCTAAAATTTGTAACTAATTATTATTAACATAAAAAATACCAATAATTCAAAACATAAACTTTCAAAGTAGGAAAATCTATTCATATTTTTTTTAAGAAAAACAAATAAAATTTTAGGATATAATATAGGGGGTCCAAAATTTGGTCGCTCCTCACCCATGAACTTCCTTTGTAGTGCACCCCCCGGGATCCAATCCCCTTCGTTGCTAGAGGAAGTTTGATGTGGAAGGTGTAATGCAGCATTGGATGCAAATCTAACGAGGATGGAGTCATCGATAGCAACAGAAAATGGTTTATTGCATCTTGCTAGAGCTATGTGCTTCTCACCTCTACAAAGAAATGTTCTGTTCTTGGATGTTGTATTCTGTTTACAAAGAGTGTTGGTATTGCTGTCATCATTAGTGTAGATTGTGTGCGGGTGGGCAAGTAGTTGGAAAGTATGTGATTCAGGATTTGGTTGCTTGTTTATTTGTTGTCGACCAAGGTTGTCGACCCACCACTAGTGATGCCACTATACATGGCATTATGTCTTTTTTTTTCCTTGACTCATTAGCAATTGCCTCTTTAGAGGCAAGTTTAGAGGTAGTTGAAGTATCCAAGCTGCCACGTGCATGGACTCTCTTGCAAGTCTGTGAAATTGTATTTTACTCTTCATTGTTGAAGTATACATAGCATCCATGATGTCATGACATAGGACTATGTGTAGGCTTCTAATCAACGATAGATCATAGGAGTACTCGCTATCAACGATTTAAGCCAATTACCAGGCCAAAGTAAGATGTGTAGAGTAGTGTTCACGTCGTTGTTGAAACCTTGTGGATCTCCTTCACAAATTCTCTCCTTCTAGATGAGAATTCTAGCACAATGATATCGAAAGAGAAAGCATAGGCCCTGCGTAGTATTCTCTCTTTGAATCCCTTATTTGATTGTATTCTTCAGTAGATACTTTGCACCCAATAGTTGAAAAATGCGTCTCCTCCGAGCCTTCAATGCTCCAACTTCAATAATCTAGTTATCGATGACAATTTGGTTGCTAAGTGAGGAATTTGGTGTATGTTCCATTGACATCACATTATTTCTGAAAGATAAGAGGGCACTAGCATATGAGATTTCTATCAATTTGAAGATGCCAAGTATCATGGCCTTTAATGAGTGTAGGATAAGGTAAGCGTGCAACAAGGATAAGAAAACGATGAAATGGTAGGAGGATGCAATGTCAATTGTTCTGAACATGAAGTGCAGAGGATAGAAATGGAAATTGTGACCATAAAGCTATCTACTGAAATCACTAAAGTATCCATACACTATAAGAAAACCTTGTTTTAGGTGACAGATTGACATCAAAAGGAACGGATTTTAGGTGACATCAAAGGTGACATCAAAAAAACAAACCCATGTTTTTATGTCAACAATGATGTCCATTGATGTTATATTGGACATCATTGTTGACATAAAAACATGGGTTTGTTTTTTTCAATGTCACCTAAAATCCGTTCCTTTTGACATCAATAAATTTTGGTTTCTTATAGTAATATGTTCTCTACATCTATCCATCCAAAAGAGATGTACATTACAATAGACTTGTAGGTCATGAAGACAAGGTAATCATCATTTGAAAACAATTTTTTGTATGCAATGGAATGTTGAGGTATTTTCTTGTAGTACCTGAGCATTATGTGACGAATATATTCCAATGTTTCTTTATTATTGTGGGGTGATGGTCAGCTTGGGGTAGCACTTTTTAGCATGATTGTCATACTGGACAAGTTACTATTCATTTTTCGTCCTGTAGGACGAGATACTATTCATCAAATGTACTTTTCAAAGTACATTTGATGAATAGTATCTCGTCCTACAAGACGAAAAATGAATAGTAACTTGTCCAGTATGACAACTATGCTTTTTAGACACACTAATTAGGTGATTCTTATTTAAAACCTCTAAAGTTTGTCTAATTTGTTTATTTGATCAAGTAATAAAAACCTAAAATGAAAATAAAAATTCCTACACCTCAACATGATCAACACGTATATTTCTATTGAATTTATTTTTTTCAAAATAAAATTTTGAACCTATTGATAGAGGTGAGAAAAAATTCTAAAATTTTGGGATTTGCAGGCATCATAGTGCACAATTTATTAAATTTTTATTGATGAAATTAAATTTTTTATATGTTGAAACACAAAATGTAAGTTATATCCAAAAATGATATTAAAATAAAATTATTTGATATTCCAAATGCTTGTTTCTAAGGATTTTAGGTACATGTGACAAAATTTATTTTTTCCAACTAAAAAAATAACTATAAATTCTTTAAATTCTTTGATTGTCATAAAAAAAAATTTTGACACATTATCAGTGTTGAAAACTAAAACCACATTTTATGAATTCATACTTTATAATATTTAAAAGATGAAGTCATTTGATACAATGCATGGACTGATATTGTAGTTGAGACAATCTTTTTGGGTACCCAAAGCCAACCATCCCCCTGTGCACAATCTCAAGCTTCAATGTTTAGTGAAACTATAACGTGAAAGTATAAGAACTTAGCGATCTTTTTGTACAATTGCATTAGCAAACAACATGATGGAATAAGTTGGGATTTGGTATACATTATGAGTAGCGTGAATGGCTTTTTTTTGGCAACTTCTTGAAAAAATTATTGCATTCATTGATGACTGCAATTGCCTTCTTGTTGCTTGCCATTTTTTTCCCTTTGAAGTTGCATTGGTGGTTACTAGAGTTGCAGGTGAGCTGGAATGTCCTACCTATAGCCATTTCTATAGTTTTTTTGCAATGAAATTAAAATGGCTGCTTCTAATGCGGATGCTGCCTTGTGTTTTCATAGCTATTTTTTTCTTCACAAATAAATGAAGTGCTTATATAACTCAAGACTTCCAATCAATTTAGAGGCATCCACTATAAGAAACTAGTGTTTTTCAATGTCTAATTAAACGGATTTTGTTGGATATCCAATGTAACAACCTATGTTTTTTATATCAACAGTGACATCCGATGTAACATTTTTCTGTTGTATTAGATGATTGTTATTGTTGACATAAAAAACATAGGTTGTTACATTGGATGTTCAACAAAATCTGTCTGCTTAAACATGGATTTCACTGTACTACTACTTGTTCTTATTGTGCATGTACTTGTACTGAAATCAAATTTCAATAGCCTCCTGAATTTTTAATCCACTCCTACAATATTTTAAAATTTTCACCAAAGCCATTGGATGATGCCGGAACCTATTGCCTAACTATAAATTTTGGATGCCGAAATTGTGCTTCCATTTGAAATTTTGCATTGGGCACTCCCAAATCTCTCCTAATGCTAGACATGTTCCACTTCACTATTTTTGTCCACACAATTGCTCTCACTTTTGCACTTGCCGTTATCACTAGCACACAAAGAACCCACTTGTCTACTCCCAGAAAAATCGATGGATGAAGATTCACATTTTTTTTGTCAGTTATAATTCTTCCATTCTGTTCATTGTCCTATTTTTGGATGTCAGAGCGCTTCAGAGTTAATCTAGCCATTTCTAGGAAAACCAGGATTTATTTCAGGACAGAGGGGGTACATGATAAGTGCCTGCGACCCCAATAACAGATGCACCCAGTCACCCAATGGGCTGACACGTGTCGTCTCCCAATTGGCACCCACCCTCCAAGTCTGACGTGGACAAACCCCCCAATTGTCAGCCACACACAACAGTCATGCACTCCAGTCCAGCCAGCTTCTGATGAATATCCAATCACCCTTTCCAGCACCGATGGCTCCTCCGTTGTCGCACAAATCCGAGTCAGGTCGGTTGCTGCATGAGAAAATCCAATCCCAACGACCCCACAAATCCACAATTTCAGTTTCGTAACCACCCTCCAGGCTCCCACTGACCCAACTATCGCCACAGTCTCCAAGTCTTGCACAAATTTCCTCCAATTTGGTCCAATTTTGCAAAATTTCGAATTGGGTTGCAAGGATTCAGTCGCGATGGCGATGGCGTTGGTGCCGTCGTGTGTGTGCGAGTCTCCAATGGGCGTCGTCCCCAAACTCGGATTGGCAGCCCCTTCTGACTTGAATTTGCGAAGCTCTGCGTTTCTGCCTCGGCAAAAATTTGTGAATGGGGCAGAGTTTAGGGCGAAGGGGAAGATGGGTGGCAATGTGGGAGTGAGGGCGCAAGCGGTGAGTGTTGCAGAGGAGCCGCGAGTGTCGCGGATGGAGAAGTGGCAGGAGAGTAAGCGCATTCAGACGCAGAGTGTGGTGATTGGGCCGGAGACGAAGACCATTCGGTCCTTGGATTGGGACCGCGATAGGTTTGATATGTGAGTGGTAACCTAAATTAATTTCTTTCTACTTGCTTTCTTTTCTCGTGTGATTGTGGATTAAGGTAGGCACGCTGCAATCCAGAGCATACACATCATTCTTGAGTAGTGTTCAGCTTGCTCCCTTTCTTCTTGAGTGACTGATGTGTCGAAAATGATTTTGGTTGATGGAGTATTCAAGCTTTCAATTCAAGATGCACGAGGATTTTTATGACAGAAAGAATATTTTAGTGGATTGAGTATTCTGATTCTTCCTTGAATCGCGGGGGTTATGGTCTTAGGAGTTTCTTTGAAGAGTTTCATGGCCTCCCTCATCACCCTTGGAAGAAATCTAGATTGAATGCTTTGTCAATGTGATCAAGTTTTTACTCAATTCAACCATGCGACTACTGTGTTTGATAGATATTGTGGACATGAGTTTTTTTGGTACTACGAACAGGGGAGGTTGCAGAGTTTCCAATGCTCTTGAATGTTATGATGATGGTTTCTTCTATTAAACTGCTTATTTTATTACATTTTCTTGCTGGCAAATGAAAGAGGATTGCAATGCTTGAAAGAATGCATTATTTGAATACTCTATGCAATAGTTATGCAATTATGAAGGGTTCAAATTTTATTGATAGATGTTCTAGAACCGCCACTTAAGCAGATGTGATGTTTGTCCACTTAATCAATACCGTCTATGATTTTAGGGTGTCGCTAATGCAATTTTGGACCTTGCATTGTTTTCTAGTTGGCTTGAGTTCTGCACTGGGATGCGCAGATTTTCTTGGTATCATTCTCCAATTTAATTGAATCTGGTTCTTGGTGGTGTTGTGATTACAGTGAGTTTGGCCTCCAGAACGGGACCACATACAATTCATATGTAATCGAAGGCGACAAGCTATGCGTGATTGACGCTTCGCATGAAAAGTTCCGGCAGTTGTACTTGGCGGCGCTGAAGAATGAGATTGATCCTAGCAACATTGAATACATCATTGCGAATCACACCGAGCCGGATCACAGTGGCTTAATCCCCGACCTTCTAGATCTGGCGCCCAATGCCGTGGTGGTGGGCTCCAAAGTGTGCATTCTGTTCTTGCAGAACCTCATCAACCGGCCGTTCAAGAGCAAGGTTGTCAAGGTATGTATTTTGCCTCAATATGCTTGAATACTTTTTTTTGTAGTCATTTGGCTTCTAAGACTCCTAGTTTCATGCATTCTCTATTGCACAACCCAAACCCTAGAGAATTTTGGTTTTGCATGTTGATAGTTCTATTACGTGACCAACGATTATCTTGCTGGCACAAGCTCTGAGTCTTCATAAGTATGTGCGTTCATAGTCATTAAGATGGCGGATTTTTTAGTGCCAATAATAAATGTAACATTTATTTAAGTGCTCAAAGCTGGAAAACTTGTACTTTCAGGTGCTTAGAGCTTTGAAAGCTATGACTTTCAAGTGCTGATATGAGTTCTGAGGTGGTTTACTGAAACCTGGAGTTATTAAATTTAGGAAGGGTTTAGATATGAGGATCGGCTAGGCTCTACTTTTCAGTCAGCCAACTCAGAACTTGCTTTTGTTCCTCGAAACTCAACCTTCGCTTGTGCCCACCAATTTCGTGAGATTGTACCATTTTAATGAATTTGGGGTTCTATTACTTGTCAACACATGAGTGGTCTGCGTGGGAACTGAATGGAACTCGGGCACCAAATCTGGCGATGTTTCTTCTAATGAATGTATTTCTTCATCTTGTTTCTTATTTTTTGATGTGGAATGGAGTGCAGGGAGGAGATACCTTGGACCTTGGAAAGGGGCACGTCTTGGAGTTTGTGATGGCTCCCAATTTGCACTGGCCAGACACCATGCTCACTTTGGACCAAAAATCCGGCATTCTCTTCACTTGTGATGTTTTCGGCATGCACTATTGTTCTCAAACAGTAAGTCAGGCTTCGTAGTGATTCAAAATCTGGAAAGTAGCAGTGATTGATCTCTATATATATTTATTTTCTTGAAGCAATGGAAGCTTAGAGTGTAGAACGAAAGTTCCATGTGTTCTTCAGCATCTTCTTTCAATGTCACCCTAAGGCATACGGTTGGGATGCAAACAAAAGTTTAAATCTAAAGAATTGGAGACCTTATTATGTTTTCAGGTTTATGATGAGAACTGGGAAAAACTGGAATCCCATTTCCGGTTCTACTACGACTGTCTCATGCGTCCCAACGCCCGCTCAGTGATAACAGCACTGAAACGGATTAGTGACAAGGAGTTTGGGATGATTGCCGTGGGGCACGGCCCCCTGTTACGGTACAACGTCGCAGACCTGATGCTGAAATATGAAACCTGGAGTAAAGATGCCCAGGCGAAGAAGTTGACCTCCGCTGCAGTTCTATATGTTTCTGACTACGGATACGGTGATCGTCTCTCACAGGTATATCGTTTATCCTATATCTGTAGGAGGGGAATCTAATCCAAGTCCTTTCTGAACTTCTTGTATATTTCTGCTTATGACTTTGTACATATATATTCTTTACCTGTACATCATCAAATTAATCCTCGACAAAGTTCTTTCTTAAAGATTCAAGCATTTCTTCGGATGAATGAGAAGCTATGTGGACAACATCTCACCCTGAAGCACTCCGTTCTTTGGAGATTTTATCCCTAATATTGTCGATTTCGTTAAACTGGCGCGATTCTGAACGCCAAACGTTGTATTGATGCTGAATGTATTTTTCACAATGTGATCAATCGAATTGGTTAATATATTGATGAGATACTGGAAATGGTGGCAAGAAACAAGCTGTGTTTTCCAACTTCCTGGTATGAATGATGGCTTGATTGTTGCAGGCTCTTGCAAGAGGCTTGACGAAGACCAACACACTGGTGGAGATGTTGGATCTCAACTCAGCGGATTCGCAGGAGCTCATCGAGTGTGTGAGCAAGTGTGCTGCTGTGGTCATCATGGCACCACCCAGTCAGGGCCAGGCCAACGCTGCTGTTACAACATTAGTTCCGGCTGTCAAAGCCAAACAAGTGAGTGTCGTCAAATTCCATTGTGGTTTTCAACTATGTTCCGATCACTACTCAAGTTGGATTTATTTTAGTAGATAGCACACCTTCCAGTGTTATTCTAGAAAATCTAGTCCTTCCAATTTTTCGATTCTACATTTGATATTGCCTTGAAATGGTGTCACACTTGGCAGGGTTTAACGTGGCTAAGTTTTTTAGAATTCCTCTAGAGTGGGTTTTGTTCTAGTGCTATTTCTAGTTCGAATCTGTATGCTATTGGGAGGTTTTGACTATGAAATTTTGTATGTTCAGCCTGTGTTGATAGCGGAGAGCTATGGAGGAGATGACGAACCGGTTGATACACTGGCGGGACGGTTTATGGGAGCTGGAAATTTGTCGACACTGCCTCCAATTAGAGTCAAAGAAACGCCCACAGAAGCAACGTAACATGCTCATACCCCTTGTTTTCAGTTTTATGGCTTTAAAACCAGGGTCACAGACAGCTAGAATTCTGACTACAGTAGCGGGTCATTTCTGTAAAATTTGGTATATTTAAAATTTCTAAATCTAATATTTTCGCGCTAACTGTTGTATATTTCATTTTTCTATTAGAGCAAATTAAAAAAGAATTAACCTTAACAGATGTAGAACAAGAAATGTAAGTTTTTTTTATATAAATTTTATTCAAGTAGAGGAATGGAATATAAAACAACTAGCGTTTCTCGCAGTGATTGAAACAAACAGAGGGTACGATTGCAAGAAAGATTTGATGTTTGATGGATTTGCTTCATTTGATGGCGACTGAACTGCAGGTATCAATTGTTTGAGGAGGCGGGCACTGATCTGGGCCAGAAGCTGACTCAGAAAAAGGTCATTGAAGCAAAGAAGCTGAATATGCCAGTGGACGTGGCGAAAGCAATTGGCCGCATTTCTGGTGGTCTCTATGTCGTTACTGCCCTAAAGGGTGTGTCCAGGAGTGCTATGATTGCATCGTGGGTTTCTCAGGTGTGTGCCATGACATTCTAAAGCATTTGGGACTTTTGCACTCGCTCTTCTTCTTTATACGAAATTGTCAATCATCGTAGAAGTAAATGGAAATATTATATCAATCAGTATAGTGATTTGACATATGAACCTAGGAAATTCTAAACATTTGAGAATTGAGGCTTACAAGCCAAGAATGTGATGGGAGTTGCTCAAGAATGTGATGTGTCAGCCACGTCAGTAACATCAGATATAAATTCTCAATAATGTTGTGTGTCATCCGTTGAATCCCTTAATATTGTAGTGCTGATGGTGAGATGTTGGGTGTACTCGCATTTAGTATTCACTTGAATTGTTGTGTGTGCAGGCGAGTTTTAAGCCTCTGGGCATTACCATTGCTGTTGCCAAGGACAGAGCCATTGAGTCTCTCATGCAGGTATTATTACAAAATTTAATTTCATATATTGGTCATTTATCAAAAATCTGGGCGAAATTTTCCTTTTCCTTCGATAAGCATTGCTTGATGATCTCAATGAATTAGAAAATCACCAATAAGGTTAGGATACTATGTGCTTCACTTTTATCATGGAACCAAGGAGTAGGAGCGCTTAATTCATTGGGGATCACCATAGAGCTCACTTGAGAGCTCACTTCGGTTGCAAGAGCCAAACTCTCTGGAAGTCAAGTATTATCAAATATGTTTGAATTTTTTATGCAATCATTGAGAGTGGGGAGTTAAAGACCACTGTTGAATGGACAATAGATAACCGTATTCCCATTCAAACATGAGCGGATAGACAGTATTAATCAAGTCATGCTTACACCGAACTTGATAATTTAAGTGGAAGATTTGAGTTACTGGTGGTAACAGAGGTCTGTCAAGCGGATCAGGTCCCTAACGGTTCTCCACCTAATGTTGGCAGGTTGGTGATACATTTGTACTCAATTGTCTTGAAGAGGGCAAGTACCAAGCTTTGATGAAACACTTCTTGAAGCGGTTTCCACCAGGAGGTATTAATCAATCTGGCATCCTTTACTCTTTTAGAACAATCAAGTCGTAGTGTTTGTAATGCATTTTCTTTCTTTCTTGGCTAATATCGTTCAAACAGATAAATGATTACGTTAGGTGCTTCATTTCCTGTAGTCCCTGTTTCTTTTTCTTACATGTTACTCTACAAAAGTAGAACTGAGAGAACTTAAAGTAAGAGAATGGTCAATAGTAATCTAGAAAGGCACAAGCTTGAACTAGCCTTCTATTTTCTCTCAATAAACTTGGATTTGTTATGCAGCTGATCGATTTGAAGGAGTAGAATGGACGGCTGCAACGAATGGAAGTCCTATTTTGATTAAGGCATTAGCTTACATGGAATGCGAAGTGAAAAGCCGGCTTGAAGTTGCAGATCATTGGATTGTGTATGCTGAAGTCACAGATGGCAACGTATCTAACCCTGATGGGAAAACCGCTGCTCATCACCGCAAGATTGGAAACTACTACTGAGTGGGAGTTTCGCTAGAGTTGGTTACAGCTTAATTTTGTTCGCTTTCAATATTTTTAGTGGGGGTTGTGTCGTAGTTGTGCGTAGTCAGAATTTCTCGTTAATATTTGTACAAAACACTGGATTCTATTACGTTTCACACTTGCCTAGCATTTTCTTCACGAAGTTTCAAAAGTTGATTCCTTGGACTTTGCATGAAAAAGTTGAACCTTACTCGAAAAGCTAGACACTATTTTAAGAATAAAGTCTCTAGCAACGCAATTGCTTGTCAATGTGAAATCTTTTACAATCATTCAAACATAGTCATGAATTTATTCTAAATGGTGATATCATCACTACTCCAAGAACAAAGCTTCTACTGTAATTGCTTGTTCATCTAAAATCTTTTACAATCATTCAAATATATCAAATATAGTTATTGGATTCATCTCCAAATGGTGATTTTGTTCTTGATAAATACTAGATTCTAGTAGGATACCAAATCTTCAAAAATGATCATTAAACCTTAAAGGATGTAGCCCCCATGACCAAGGTAGTCACCAAAACTTAGTCTACAATGATTCAAATCATTGTAAAACAATGTGAATTAATAATACTAAAATAAATAAAAATAGTCTTAAAGAACATTTGAATTCAAATCAATATGTAATCATTAGAAAGTTGTGTTGGATTTTGGTATCATATTATGCAATTAATAAAAATAAATTATGTTGTTGAACTAGTGCAAAACAATTTGAATTCATTGTAAAGGAGTAGGACTACTTATATGATATGAAATTGAATACCTCACTTAAAAAATACAAGCAATTGTATAAAATGAGGAAATGAACAAAAGAGCTAACCAACAATATGAGCCAATATTTCTTCTTTTGCAACAAATGCCAAAACCATATAACACTTATACATTTATTCAAAGAGATCATTCAACAAGAGGTCAACTTAATCATTGAAAATGCAAGTACCAAAATATGTTCTTGTGGATAATCTACAAATATAGAGAAAGGAGTTTAAAGTAGCCACAAAAGGATTTAGGATTGGAATGATGAAGCTCAAGGGAAAAAGGAGGAGGCCAAGAGAAATGTGGATGGAAAGATGAAAAATGAAGTGACAAAGGAAAAAATTCCTTGCAAGTAAACTTTGCTTCTTGACGTGGTGAAGAAGTTGATTCCCTATTCATTCATTCATTCATTCTTGTTTTTTGTTTTTTTTAACTCTTGGCCAAAACTAATAATAAATGGAGGGACTTGATGGTTCCCATCATTTGACACTAACAACTTGGCGAAAATTTGAAATGGAAGGGCTCAATCGTCTCCATCCTTGGCATGTCCTTCAATTCTCTCATGTAAAAGGAGTCTAGTTCTCATTTTTAGAAACTAGCAAGTGAAATGTTCAATTGTAAACTATAGGTGGGATAATCCATGACTTCTACATCCAAATGAAATGTAGGACTTTCACTAGGGTGTACCATCAAGTATATATGAGTGTGGATGCTCTTACAAGTGCAACATATCACGTGACTATTTTTCAAATCTCCATACTCAATGACATTGTTGTGAATAGTATATATTGCCTATTAATAAGGTGTTCATTCAAACATAATTATGTATTCCTCTCAAAATATTGATACCATTTTTCTTGAATACCAAATTCTAATTGAGTACCAGATCTTTAAAAAAGGAATGATCGTTAATCTTCCACAATGCAATTTTCAAGGGGGCAAATTGAAAAAACAAAAAAATAATAAACCAATAGAAAACCACTGATTCAAACAAACTAAATATTACTTCGTACTAGTGTGCCCTGGATTGTTGTCATAGTCAAAACAAAAGTAAAAGTAATTTTCTAATTTCTTAGAACAAAAAATAACTCAAAAATGCATAACTTTCACACCGTACATCTGAACGCCATGAAATCAAGACAATGCACCCCTCTTCGATGAGGGCTTTCTGACAGTACCAAGCACGTAGCCAAAGGACGCATAGTTCGAGAGATCTCAACGTGACAAACAAACAAACAAAACAAAACAAACAGCTTAACTTAAGGTATAGGTGTAGCGTGTGCCATTGCCACAGTCAAAACAAAAGTAAAACTGATTTTCTAATTTTTTAGAACCAAAAACAACTCAAAAATGCATAACTTTCTCACCGTGAGTCAGAACACCATGAAACAAAGCTGGTGCATCCCTCCTCGTCAAGAGCTTTCTAATGGTACCAAGATTGTGATTAAAATATAAGAAAAAGTAATTTTCTAATTTTTTTAAAACAAAAAATAACTCAAAAATGCACAACTTTCACACTGTCTATCGAACGCCACGAAACCAAGCCGGTGCACCCCTCCTCACCGAGGGCTTTCTGACAGTACCAAGCACGCGACTGGGGGACGCACGGTCCGAGAAATCTCAACGTGACAAACAAACAAACAAATAAACAAAACAAACCACTTGTCTTAATAGAAGAGACTAGTGTACCATATGTCATTGCCACAGTCAAAACAAAAATAAAACCAATTTTTTAATTATTTAGTTCATAAAAATACTTCAAAATTCAATAACATTCACGCCATGAGTCGGATCTTCAACAAAACCAAGCCGGTGCACCCTTCCTCGTCAAGGGCTTTCCGATGGTACCAAGATTGTGACCAAAATATAAGAAAAAATAATTTTTTAATTTTGTAGAACCAAAAATAACTCAAAAATGCATAACTTTCACACTTTATGTCCAAACACCACGAAACCAAGCCAGTGCACCCCTCCTCGCTAAGGGCTTTCTAACAGTACCAAACACACGACCAGGGGACGCACGATCTAGGAGATCTCAACGTGAGAAACAAACAAAACAAAACAAAACAAACATCCTATCTTAATAGGTTCATCATCCAGCATCCATCCATCTTCATTCATCAGTTGGACGATGTCACCTCATCCCACCATCATCCATCCATTCTGACCGGATGACAACTTCTCATCCAACGTTCATCCATCTCGTGAAAGCGGTACCGAACGTTCGTGTGAACAGGGGTGACGTTGCAGCTCCTTCCTCCCCAAGCAAACCTTCCAAACCTTCGCGTCGCTATTAGCTCCTCAAGCATGGTCTGCGGTGCCTTTCCCGCTCCTACACGAGCACCGCCCCTTCTCAATTCATCGCGTACTTTTCACCAGAGCCTACTTAATCCTCTCCCGGATCCTCAATGACACTCACAAGCATCCACAGTCTGCCAATTTCGAACCTCAGTTGATCCTAAACTTCGAATTTGAGGGAAGACTGAGAAAGAAATGGCGACGCTGTCGATTGTCTCCAAGGTTCCGATTGCGTTGTCGTCGTCGCACAAACTGTTTCGCGGTGCGAACGCGACGAGAATCGTTTCACTTGCTGTTCCGAGGTCCAGGAATAATGGAGCCAGGGCTCTGGCGACGAGGAGGCTGGTTAGTCAATTCCATGGGACCAAGCTGAATTGTGTTGAGTCTGTTTTGAAGAGTGCGCGGGGAGGGAGGAGGTTGCATGCGGTTGCGTATACCGGGGATGACTCTTTGCAAATGAGCGAGGATTTGGAGAGCCTGAAAGCGAGCCAGATCAAGAAGGTACGAGCTGTGTACTTGAGCTGAATGAGTGCAATATGTAGGGCTTGTGTCAATTCTGGTACAGCTCGATTGGGGAAGGGTATCGGGTTTCTGTAATTGTGAGGTAAACACAGCGCTTGAATTGTCGCAAATATGTGTTGTTAGAAAATCTAAGAGGAATGCACTGAAGAATTCGTTATTTGGATACATATGCAATAATTATCGGGGTTTATAATTTTATAGGAAGATAATCTAACCGAAATTTTTCTACATAAACCCAGAGCCGAGAATGTACACCACCTAAACATCATAAGTCGAACTTATTTGGATGCATATGCCTTGCTCGAACTTTTGCTACAAGACCTGGACTCTCCGCCTTTACATGAGGAATTTGATGACTAGATGACACCCCGGATGGCACCAGAGGGTTGTCTGCATCCAATGCTCTGAAGGCTTTGTATTCTGTATTGGATACGAAGTGTGAGAGAGGTTGCATAATTCTGATCGTCCTAGTTGACTTCGTGTTTCTCTTGCAGATTTTAGATGCTGGAAAAGTTGATTATCGTGATTGCTTAGAAAGAAAGGAGTTGGTGCAGCGATTGAAGGACACGAAGGATTTTATTCCGCCTTCTGCTCACCAGCTTCTTCAGCGCATCCTCCGAGGGCAAGAGGATGCTGAGTTATCTACATTGTCGTTGGAGGCTTCAAGTCCTGTGGAAAGTAATAATCGTGATTCTTCTAAGTTTGTATCCGAGTCTTGGGTTTGAATTTGTCAGGGAGAGTATTGGATCTGGAGGGTGGGGAAATTTAATCTGCTAGGCAACTTTAGCATGCTAGAGTAGTGAGAGTCTTCATATTTGTACTGTTTTGCCTAGCTGTTACATTAACAGGCGCAGAAGAGCAGGTGAATGTTATGACAAGAATATGGGAAATTTTGCTTGGTGTGCAGGTTGGTGGCTAGAAGCGGAGCGAAACACAGTGAAAGTATTCCAAGTCTGTGGTGCCTCTGTGGCAAATATTTCAACATCTACTACTGCAAATATTGGCATGTCAATGAACCCTATCGAAATACCCAGGGGCACTGGCAGCGCCTTTGTGTGGGACACAGATGGGCATGTTGTCACAAATTATCACGTTGTAATGAATAGTAATAAAGCGACAATCACTCTTTCGGACGCAAGTACATGGGAGGGCACAGTTGTTGGAGTTGCAAAAAATAAGGATCTTGCCGTTCTTAAGATTTCCGCCCCAGCGTCATTGTTAAAGCCCATTGTTGTCGGATCATCTCAGGTTTGACTTCATCTCTATTGTGTTTTTTCCTTTTCCTTTCCTTATCAGAGTAAAGAATTCTAGTCTCTTGAAATCAAAGAACCATTTTTCCATTTTTTTTTAATGAATAACTATATCTATTCCTTGATATTCCAGGCATTGCAAGTCGGACAACATGTATTGGCAATTGGGAATCCATTTGGTCTAGACCGGACGTTGACCAGCGGCATCATCTCTGGTGTTGGGCGAGACATTCGGTCTATAGGAGGTGCCATGATTAGGGGTGTTGTCCAAACCGATGCATCTATCAATCCTGGAAATTCAGGGGGTCCCCTGTTGGACAGCCAAGGGCGTTTGATTGGAGTGAATACCGCTATATATTCTCCCTCTGGTGCAAGTGCTGGAATTGGGTTTGCCATTCCTGTTGACACTGTGCGAAGGGTGGTCAATGAATTGATAAGGAAAGGAAAAGTTTCGAGACCAGGCTTAGGCGTGATGTGCGCTAACGATAGCCAAGCCAAGCAGCTTAAAGTTAATGGCGTATTGATACTCGGACTTAGTGATAACGGTGCAGCTGCGAAGGCTGGCCTTTTACGTGAGTCACCTCTCGCCATGGAATTGATTTTGGTGGTCACCAATCTAGTTTGTTTCCTTGTTCATGACTAAAGTTCTCACTCCAGTGCTGACATCATATTGTTGTGTTTCTGCAGCGACGAAACGAGATCCTTTTGGCAGAATTGAACTTGGAGACATTATTGTTGCTATCAATGGCCAGGTGAGTTGCAGTTGCCGTGCAGTGAGGGACTTGCAGCTTCGAGTGATGGCTGTAACCTTGATTGCATCAATGTGTTTGTCTTATTTCTTTTTCTGTAATGAATGTTGATCTGTAATGAATGTTGAGTATAATGTCTAATTGGATTTTTCATTTTGTGCAGACACTTAGTCGTGTGGATGATTTGGTAGCAGCTTGCGATGAGCGCCAAATTGGAGACAAACTACGGGTAAGATCGGTGGTCGTAATCAGATTTGTTTCCTATGCTCATTTCTTAGATAATCTATGCGTCCCTTACTCTTTTTTAAGTATTTTCGCTTTTTTGTTTGAAATTATGACTACATCGACGACTGCAGACACGTTTTATTTACTGTTCCTTGAAAAAATTTGTTTACCTGCAGGTCACTGTGAAAAGGGGAAACATGATTCGGGACGTTTACATCACGTTACAAGAAATCAATGAGTAATTGCTCTTCAATATTTCGGGGATCTTGCAGTCAGCTAAGCCACCTTCGACCTCACAACAGATTCTGTGGAAATCTCATGTTATAGATTTTGCAGTACATGTAGATTATATATTTGGACGGAGTGTTGGGGCTGTGGCTCCGGTGTACATCAGGTGTGGGGCATACTATTTTGCCGTCGTTAGATACTTTTCTTCAGTGGCAGAATTGGGATTGGACCTCGTTAACACACTATGAGAACACTTAGACTTATGGGGCGTGATTTCAACACGTAGTCCATGTATGATACTGTATGTTTCAGCCCAGAATGGATTCGAATATCCAGCTTTGTAAGTGATTAGAATATGGTCGAGCACACTACATATTTGTAATTAGTATCTTGAATTGACAGACCTAAGTCAGTTCATGACCAAAGGCATTTTCAACAACTGAATCTTTGCCGATTCTATGCATGTTCCGTATTGTTCCTAACTAATTGGTTGATAGTATACCGATGCAGCGGCATTTCACCAGATCCGTTCTTACAATAATCCCGTACTCGACTTTTGGACAATTCCTCGAGAATACGCATTGGAGGACTTCGAAGTTCTGGTGTTCTTTTATTTTGTACGTCAACTCCACATGCGTAACTTAAAAGGGTTTGGAGGACCAATGGAGTCCTCCTTAAGTTTAGAAACGTGAAAAGCACGAGAAAAATGACCATAATAATTATTGGGATGTTATGCAAACTACAAATATCTCTATAAGAGGATGATGTAAATTATCCAAATTTTTGAAAAAAATAAAAGAGGATTTATGTATATTTTATAGCTTCTTATGTGAATGTATATTGGTATTTGGGAAAACTATAGTACTAACCAATACAATTTTTGTCAATGCTTAATCTATTAATTGAATTCACTTCAAAAGGTCAATCTTCATATTTTCTAGGAGAAAGAATATTACGTCAAAGAAAATGAATGGTACACTTCAAGAATATGCAATACTTCACAAGTAATGAAGGTCTCTATTTGCACATTTGATCACCATACTTGTGTATGCACAATTCTTTCTACCAATATAAAATAAATTTGCTTTATCTTGTAACCCCTTGGTTATTGTATAAACATTCTTTTAGGAATTCCACGGGATGGGGGGTATAAAATTGTTATAGTAACAATATTCTAAATTTCTTCTTTCAATGCATTAGAATCTAAAAATTATAGTCAAATTCGACAAAAAGAATAAAATAATATTTTAGAAAGGAATATTATAGATAAGTGATTGAATTCAATCCTTGGGTGACCAATTGGACATAGTAAACATAGGAAAAAGTCACTCTCATTGCATGGAGAGAATTAATAGCTAGTGTAAAATGGGTCACAATTTCATCTTCCCAAACTATCAATCTTGTTCAATTTTAGAAAAAAATCTATTTTTTTTAAAGGTACAAGGAATATAGCCAATGAATATTGATAAAGAAAACAAAATACACAAGAAAAAATTATGGATACTAGTTCGTTTGGGTCAAATTTCTCTCCAAACACTGTACATACTTGTCATTCTCTAATCTCTTATAGTGAATGCAAAATGGGTCACAATTTCATCCATCTTTTTTTCATCCACACAAATCTTCATCCATTTTTTCTTGCTAAATCCTCATGACATCCAAACATCTTCTCAATGAAACCTTTGAGTTTATAAGACAACTTTTTTTATGTTGTTTGCAATACAGCGGGCTCCATTCCAGAGTAGGTTTTTTTTTCTGGTGATTTGTCACTACTGTCAGATGATTTTAGCCTATCTGAACTAGTCCCTCCATAAATGCGCCACTACTGTGAGGGCATGCAAACCTCTACTGTTAAAAAAAAAGCACTGTTCCAGAGTGTTTCCTAGACTCTGATGGACCCAATTTACATAACTCCATATTATCACGGACATCCGTTTGGCGTGCCAAAGCCGTGATATTACAGAGGTCCGGACTCAGGTCCCTAAATTATTTCAACATCTGGATCGACACCTGGTCTCCTTATCGGTTGAAATCCCATGCCGGGTAAGGTAACCTGGTTTCTTATCCAGCCAATGTTTCGAAGAAGCGCTCTCACCTCGCCCTTCCTCTTGTTTCCTCTCCTCTCCCCGTCTGTTGTCGTACAATTCCCCGTGCAGATAGATATGGCAGCCATGGCCACGCTCGCGAAGCCACTAGCAGGATCCTCCGTCTCTTCCTCCGTCGCATTGTCCTCTCGGATCCATGCACAGAAATCGTCGCAATTACGAGTAGGTGCCATTAGGCGAGCTTCAACCGCGGGCGCACGGTTCGTCGTGCGAGCTTCCGAGAGCGAGGGTTTGGGAGGCGCAGCAGACGCTGGAGGCAACAGCGTGGTGCTCGAAGTCGCGGCGTTGCCGGAGGAGCCGGACACGGACGGAATTGGAAATGTGGCCCCCAAGTCGAGGAAGCCATCGCCGCTGCAGAAGGGAGGGACTTTAGATGACGAGCGGAAGGCAGGGAAGGCGCCCGCGGCGGCCACGCTCGGGAAAGAGAAGCCGTTGGCGGCGGCGTTCGGGGCATTTGACGATCCGAGGTGGAAGAATGGCACCTGGGATATTAGCATGTTCGCGGGGCAGGATGGAAAGACCGACTGGGATGCCGTTATTGATGCAGGTAAGGGGGGCTCTGGAATTAATGTAGAGGCTCCATTGACCATACTGGTGAGCTTGGAATTGTGCTAATTGTGAAATTACTTGGTCTATTGACATTTGGGGTTTTGTTCAATTGTTTTGTAGCTTAACACAAAAGAATTGTGAAAATTTTAGATGGTGCTAGTTTCTAGATTGGTGTAGGGAAAGGTTAAAAGTTCACCTGTATGGGGAATGGAACCTCTCCCTTACTGGATGGGGAATGGAGACCTTACATTACCCTAAACCCCGTCACTCTTCGCGTTTGCGATGCTCTAGCGGCATTTGCTCTGAAATCTTTGTCAATGTTTGTCAATGTTGACATCGTTCTGGCCTTGAGAAGAATTCTAGGGAGTTATGTGCATTTGCGTTTATCAGGTTTTCTCGGTTGGAGATCTTGTATTTGCTCGTGAGCGGTGAATGTTGGGTAGCGAGGGCAATAGGAGTGTGTGAGGTAGATGAGAATCGCACATGTTCAATGTTTGAGAAATTGTTTTGTTCTGTATGTGCCATCTCTTAGTTTCGCATATGGAAATTTTCTGGTTTGTTTTAGTTTGTTTTGTATCTTGCAATTTCTTGTGACGAGATTCGTACTAGCTTGTGAACTGTGAATGTTGAGCAGCGAGGGCAATGTAAGTATACGAGGTAGGTGAGAATCGCTCATTTTCAATGGTTGACGAGTTATTTGGTTTGTATACATGCGATCTCCGGGTAGAGGGCTGCCTTGGGGACGTCCAGTGAATCTACTGGGAAAATGTACTGGAGGTGTACATTTCACTGAGTGATGTGCTCTGAGCAGCACTTGTTCGCCTTCTCTTAGTTTCTGGGGAAGCGTGTTATAGTGCCAAGAGAGTCCTTGAATGCAGTGAGAGTATCGCCGTAATATGGGGATTTTGGTATAGTCAAGGTCAAAGATTGTGCCATGGGATATGCTTTTATGTCAGCTTTGACTGTCATCGAAAAGCGGCGCTATCTATGGAACGGCTTTTCACATTCCCATTGTGGTTGTATCATTCCCTGAGCATGTGCAAGGAGATCTGATTGTGTGGTTGTTCTTGTTCTTGGCAGAGGTGGTGAGGAGGAAGTTGCTGGAAGCGAACCCTGTGTCATCTAACAACGATGACGAGGTTGTGTTCGACACGTCAATTGTTCCATGGTGGGCGTGGGTGAAGCGCTTCCATCTCCCAGAGGCCGAACTTTTGAATGGTAAACCTTGATGCCTTCCTATTTTGCTCATTCAGATGTCTTGGTTCTTTTTGCAGCAGCATGTTTTGAGACGAATATTGCTTTAATGATAGCACCCCCGGAAGTGTACACTTCTGGTCTGGTACATTCTTTTCAGGGAACATACACTGGGGTCCCCTGAGTAGCAGATTACCCTGTGATTGCATTCAACTAATGAAGGGTTGTTGATGTATTGACAATGTGTCAGGTCGGGCAGCCATGATTGGCTACGCCTCTGGTTGGTTAGTGGACGCGGCAACGGGCGTGGGGTTGGTGGACCAACAAAATAGTTTCTTAGGCAAGTTGCTGCTCTTCATTGCCGTGGTAGGAGTTTTAGTCATCCGGAAGAACAGCGATGTGGATACCATCCGAAACCTGGCTGAGGAATCCACCTTCTACGATAAGCAATGGCAAGCCACTTGGAAGGATGCGAAAGACCCAAAGGCCTGAACTCTCTAGATGACGAAGATCCCCCAATTTTTGCACATATTTTTGCACATGTTAGGCTTGTTTTTGCCATCTACTACTGTCATTAAGAAAAGGTATTTTACAGGTCTCCACTCGCATTAACCTCAATCATGACCTGTTGTCTTCCCTGTACTTGATTATTTCTCAAGACTCCATCATGTCTTGTATTCTCCTCTTAATTAACTGATCCGTTAACACAATCGGCTATTGTAATCAACATCCAAACACTCCCATCACGGATCGATTCGACATCACAATTGACTCGCGTATCGGCACTTCACAGGAGTCTGCACAGGTTCCGTCTCCACCCTTCGATCTTCGATTATAAAGGAACACGAGATTCAATCACCTGGATACAAAAGCCCGTCATGGACACTGCATGGGCACAGAAAGCAACCACTTAGATTGGAGAACTTCGCACTAAATTCCGTAGGTACAGTTGTACCTAAACTGGTAGATAAAATTAAGAAAGAGATCAGAGACACCAATTGGCCAAGCTGCAAGCCGTCCACTTGTGAGTCCCCAGCCATCCACTTATCCGGTACCAAGTCCTACTCCGTCGGCACTCAAGCTCTGCAACCCTGCGCTTGTGTTTCCTTTCGTCTCCAATTGGGGTCACAATTGGGGTTTCAATTGGGATTCCAATTGGGGTTCCACTTGGGGTTCTTCACACGCGGCGTGGTAGCGATGGCTTCACTTACGAAGCCGGGAACTATCGCAACCCCAGTCGTGAATGGGAGCTTGCGGATCTCCCAGGTAGGCAATTGTTGGGTTTCTTCTCGGAGGGGACAATTGAATGTGGAGACCACCAGCTTCAGGAGTGTCAGGCTTGTTGTGAGAGCTTCAGATGAAGGTTCTTCAGGGAGCGTAATCGGACAGACGCCTACAACACCAATTGAGACTGGAAAATCCGTTAGTAAGGATTCTGAGACTCCTTCGACGCCAAAGGATCGCAAACCCTCGCCATTGCAGAAGGGTGGGACACTGGATGGGGATGAAGCTGCGGGTAAGGACCCTGCGGCTGCGACGTTAGTAGGGAAGAAAGCAGTCTCGGACGATGCTGGGAAATTTGACGACCCGAGATGGAGAGCTGGAACGTGGGATATCACCAAGTTCACCAGCAATGGCAAAATCAACTGGGACGCCGTCATCGATGCCGGTAATTATGGCGATGTCCGAATTGGCGTTGCAATTGGCAAATCTCTGTGGATTTGGCAAAGTTTCTCCATTGTTTTTAGAGCTCAGGACACATTGGATGACCTACTTTCCATACTGGGACGCAGTCATCGATGCTGGTATGGCTGCGTCTGAATTGGTGTTCCAATTGGCAAGTGTCTGAATTTGGCGCAGTTTCAGTAACCTAGATCTGTACATTTTTGTAGAGCTTAGGACACATTGGATGTCCTACTTTCCATGAGTATTGCATGGGCTTCACTGTGGAGAGAACATATACATTCCCCAATGAAACTTACAATTCCCTGTGAGGCTGAAAACATGACGATGGTCTAACTTTCCTCTTCGAAGGAGGCGAGTCGCCATTAAGCAAGTGATTTTGGATAGTTGTCAAGTTTTGAGACAATTGTGGGGGAAATTCTAGTCTGGTAGAACCATGTGCGACTCGACTCTTGAGAGTCCCGATTTTCAGAAGCTTCTGGGAACAGTTTTGACGCTTTGAAACACACCATTCTAACAATATGACTATCGTGGTCTTCGATTGCGGTAGGGTTGAGTAGTGATTGCTGTTTTATAAGAGCTCAGGACGCTTTGGAATTCTTACTTTCCATGGTTATTGCATGGGATTTGGGTATGAACTTCCCTGTGGGTAGGCTTTCAGTAACCTAGATCTGTACATTTTTGTAGATTATATGGTTATTTTCATGGGCTTCACATATGGGCTTCCCTGTCGTAGGCTCAAAAACATAACTGACAAACTTCCCTTTTTTAAGGAGGTAAGTTGCCATTAAGCAGGTAATGTTGGAATGCTGTCCAATTTTGAGGCAATTTTGACACTCAGGGAAACCATACACGGGAAAGCTCATATTTGGACACCCTCTAGGCTCTTGAAAGTCTCATTTTACAGAGCTCTGGCGCAGTATTGAAGCTCTGCCAGACGCCATTTTCACAAACATGACGATTGAAGTAGGGTTAAGTGGCGATTGCTGTGTATGCTAATCTGTGCATGGTGGTTTTGTGGCAGAGGTGGCAAGGAGGAAGTGGCTGGAAGAGAATCCCGAGGCTTCCAACAACAGTGAGCCCGTTGTGTTCGACACAGGGATGGTGCCGTGGTGGGCGTGGGTGAAGCGCTTCCACCTCCCCGAAGCTGAGCTGCTCAACGGTCAGTCCCTTGCCCTTCTCGGTTTCATCATGGTTTCATTGATATCAAATGGGGCCAAATTTAGCAAAATTTTTGCCCCAAAAAACTCACTGCTCTAACAAATTCTGAGTACTACAGTGGTAAAGTTGAAATTTCTAGCACGTTTAGGAGAGTTTTAGGAACTTGATGACAGTGGTCGTATTCTTAATTCAGAAAGGTTCCAAATTTTATATCATCAGAATCAATGAAGAACATTGCATGTGTTCATTGCAACCTAAAAGCAATTGGACAAAAGGAAGCCTCCATATGACCTACTCAAAACAAACTTTTAAAAAGATGAGATTCAAAGCGGACACTTTTTTCGGGACGGAGGGAGTATGGATTAAAGGATAATTCTAACGAAATCAATTGTTCTTCAGTGTGTGGATCGTCAACCAATCACTTACTAATTCTTCTACCATACAAGTAAAAAAATCGACCATGTTTGCTTGATATCTCTTTTGGAGCTTGTCCATCTTGTTATGCGTCAATTAGGTTTTACGAACCCGGGTTTCGCAAACACTCTCTTGACACAAGATGCTCGTGCAGGTCGAGCGGCCATGGTGGGCTACGCTGTGGGATACTTAGTGGACGCGGCCACCGGAGCGGGACTGGTGGACCAGCAGAACACCTTCTTAGGCAAGACGCTGCTGGTGCTCACCGTGCTCGGCGTGCTGCTCATCAGGAAAAACAGCGATGTCACCAACTTGAAAACCATCGCCAAGGAGTCCACCTTCTACGACAAGCAATGGCAGGCAACGTGGAAAGACGAAGATGCCGACGTCGCCAAGGAGAAAGAGTCAGACGTCCCTTGAGAGAGATGGGAGCTCCCATTGCTCCCATTGTTCACTCTGGAATCATGGGGTTGGAAGCCTGAGGGACAGACTTTTTTATGTGTAGAGATTGTGATTGCCGCAGTGTTGAATGTTTGGTTAGGTTACATCCAGAATTTGACCTTGTAATGAATATTGTTTATATGATGCTGATCTGAGGACGGTGTTTCCGGTTTGAGAAGATTTACTTTATCAATTCTGACTTGTCAATGAAACTGTTGAGTAGCTGCTAGTTTTGAGAGATGGTGGTGTCTTTTTTTTGGTGTCTTTTTGAAATGTGTGTGACTGTAGATTTTATGTATGGAGTTGATGGTTGCCATAGTGTTGTGTGGTTAGGTTAGATCGAGAACTTGACCATGTTTCTATGTTGCTCACCGAGTATTGTGTTCTGGCCAGCATCATAGAAACATAACTCATTACATGGTCGAGTTCCGAATTGAATTGGCTCATTACATTGTCAAATTCTGAATTGTCAATGAAAACTGAATACATGTATTTCGTATTTTGTAACTTTTGGCTTCACCTGCGTAGTGCAATTGTGCACACGGGTGAATGCCTGAAGTGCCGTGCGTTGGTTGGGTCACAAGATGGAGTGACTTATCATGTCTAAAGAATTGAAGAAATTGCGCCACTTGCCTTCACTTGCGCCACCCTCCAAACCGCCATGTTTTGCGACTGTGCCTATTTACTATTATTAGACTGTTCAAATTTTCATGTTTTCTTCTTAGCTAGTGAAAGGAGGTTCCAACGCACCAAAGAAACGCAACATTTGAATACCATATGCAAAAGTTATGAACGATCAAAGTTTGTTTATGGTAGATGTTCAAAAATGGTTTCTTCCACATACGTACTTATTGATTTTGGAGATGTTGATGATGATGGCGGTTTTAGGCAGACCTTACAATGCTACGCAGTGGCAGTGAGACCCTCGCTGCATATGCGGCGCTTGTTGAAACGCTCGATATTCTAGACGAGGCCATCGAATTCCTGAAAGAGCAAGAGGTTGAGGTGCACGAGATGAAGAGAGAGCAACAGCATCCGGAGGAACACGTTGACGGTTTGGTTCACAGGAACCCTTTTGGTTCAAGAGACAGAGCAGAGAGACCGGCGGAATTTGAAAGAGAGGAACCGACTGCGTCAACACATTGCAAGGTTGCAAAGGTTGCTCACTCGAGCAAATCCCCTTTTTGCACAATTCATAGACTTCTAGAATCCAATCATAAAAAATCAACAGTCATGAATGAATGACTTAAATGTTGTTGCAAGGACCCATGTACTAAGGTTTTTGCATTTCAAGGATCATGCCGGTTTAGCCTCGAGAATCCAACGAACGAATTGCAACTACTAATAATGCATTTCAACAACATGACATTCTTTAGCAACTGTGAGAACTCAAGCTAATCTGTTGTACATGACAACCCCCCACCCCAACAAAAAAAAACAAATTCAAGCTGCTGGAGAGAACGCATGATGCTTGTTTGAGTGGCCAACATGTGTTTTCTTGCAGCTATTGGTACCTCCCACCCGAGATAAGCTCAAGGTTGTGCACAAACGGAATCTGAATTGCTTTTGCAAGGGCGTTAAAGGCAGATCCGCAAGATAATCATGAATTGTGCTCGGTATTGTATGTGAATTCAAGACCTTTTTATTTATATGAAAAGCCTATTACAAACTCTAATTCAAAGGTGTAACGCCACTCACAGTAAGTGGGGTGATTAAGTAGCTGTCATCAGCAAAACCTGAAAATGGTTTCATCTCCAGTGCGGACTTCGCTATTCTCCCATCCTCGTGAATCTTCTCCACCAAATCCTCTACTGTGGTAAAATTAGCCTGAACAAAAGGAACAAAAATCATACCAATACCAAATAAGGAGCACCAGCTCACACAACCCGATGACCAAAATCAAAATTTCCTTAAAAGGAAGGACTGATGACTGTGGAAATCATCCCTTTGATACCATGGGAATCATTGGCTTAAAAAAATGTAAAAGCACTCATTGGAAGTCAAACTACAATAGAAGACCTCCCCTTTTCACAACAAAATCCCAAGGATGACTCTGTCCTATAGAGAAGGATTCTCTGTCATTCATCAGACACAAAACATCCATGATGTTGTTTATGGGTTAAGAAAGAGGTCTCTTTTGACAAGCTTACTTCACTCAAGCACTAGAAGCTAAAAGCAAAAGGCATCATGAATAGAAAAAATTGGAACTATATGGAACTCATTCAAATGAAAACTTACCTCAGGGCGAATGTAGCCAACAACAACGAGGCGCAACTCCTCTCCGTAAAAGTCCTCCGAGAATTCATGGAGTAACCATGGCTCCTATCAAGTTGAAAACACCACAATGAGCGTTCTGTCATTAGAGGCCCCTAAATTTGTACCTTTTTTTTGCATTATTGTAGAAAACATGTACATTAAATAACAAAATACAAGTGAGCTCCCATTACTTGCCATTGTTTTTTGATGGTTGTCAAAGTAGGGATTCCATCCCACACTCATCACCATCTTGTAGACACCTTTGTTGGAGAGGCTAGCCCAACCTATGTAGATCCCACAAACATGATTTGCCAATTGGCTTGCAAAAGCACTAGTTGGTAGATTTGCTGCAAGATAAAGCAATGTTGGAATATTAGCTCTTAAGTGCTTGAACTATAAATAAATAAGATCATTCCAATAAAAATCATTACAAATAATCAAATATATACTCTTCTAATATATCCAAGCCATTGAATAAAATAGAGCAATCTTTAATTCTTTTCAATGCTTCAAGACAAAATTTTGTCCAAATGACTTCTCATTCATTCAAGTAATACTTGAAATGGTAAGAGACAATCTTCAATGATGATCAATATGATGAATTGGTGGTAAATAAGTTTCTAAATTGATTATTAATTGGATGAAGTGGACTTTTCGAGACATTCATCAATAGATGACCCTTTAAAGGTCAATTTATCTAATAATCAACTTGGTGTTCTTTCTTTGTCAAATCCACAGACAAAATCTAAATTTTTTTTGGGATGACCAACATATAAACTAAGAGGCAAAGTTGAAGTACAAACTAGCAACCAATACACAAAGCATACCTGTAGGAATTCCAAGAATTTTTAAGCCACGACCAAAACCCTTAATGACTGGCCCACCTACATACCAAGGCTCCATAGGCAATACACCCCCAACTCCTGAATCAATCAATGCAAATGCTTAGGTGTCAGCCTTTTCAAGTGTGTTTTTTTTATAAAAAAAGAACATGACCTTATAGTTATCCTTAGTGAAGCAAATTGTTTTTTTTCCAACTATGTAGATGTTTAAAGAGCTTGCTTATTTGTAAGCATATCAATTTTAAATGTGAAATTGCATAGGATTTGTGAAATTATAACAAGAAAAATGCACATATCCTATTTTTTGTATAATGCCCCTCTTCACAATGTTTGAGAAATTTGCATGTAAGAGTTTTTTGGGATTGGAGGAGACACAAACAACTAGATATTATCTTAGCACACTAAAATGCACTTCCCAAAACCTTAAGTTCAAATGAAGAGTTGTCAAACTCATTACACAACGTTGCAATTATTGAAATGCAAATTTTATATTACTATAAAGTAGAATTTGCAAAAAACTCCAAATCAACATTTTCATGTTTAAATTTTCAATGAAGAAAATCATGAAAACACTACTTTTTCCATTTGACCATTTTCAAAGCCAATGAATAAGTACATTTTTTTTAGATCTCAAATCAAGTGACATTGGCAAGCTTTGTTCAAAGCCAAGAAATGAAATAAAATTGGCAAACTTTATCTCTTCCACCAATGGTACATATATGTCTTCAAGGACCTCTTGAAAATCAAATATTTAACTTTTTCAGTGAAAAATAAAAGCATCCAATAGTTAACCTTCAATATTGCTCATAAAAAAAATTTTAATTGGCAAAGGAATTTAGCTGCCCACACAAAAACAAACCTGGAATTTTAAATCGACCACATATGGTTAGTTAGCTACTTAGAAGTTAAGGGTCACTTCACATTGCACAAGTCAAAAGCAACTAAGCTTAAAATTTGAACCAACGTCATGTGCAATTAGAGGTGAGATAACAAACTAAGATTATTCACTTGATGTATGACATTTTATGACACAAACTTCGAGCAACAAGTGTTCAAAGAGGTAGCTATGAAATCTTATGATCTCAAATATTTTTACTACACTAGATAGGAGACATGTAAGCACCACCTCTTTGTGTTCAATCTTGTTCGTTAGACTATCAACATTGAACAAAACAAGATAAAAAGCATAAAAATGATTAAGATTGCACCAATCAAGATTAATTTAGAATTTCTTGTTATCTCAACCTCGTTGCAATATAAAGTGACCCAAAGATGAATTTGCTTTCAAGAGGTATTTGAAACTGCTTTAAAAGGGCGAGGGAATTACGATCATTGAGAGGAGGCAAGCCCCAGAGATCAGGTTGAAAATCCAGAAGAGAAGGGAGAATCACGTCAGCTGATGAGTACAAAGGACGAGCATCCTTGGAAGGCAGAGAAGGAACCGCCACTACTTGCATTCCTGCAGCCTTGCCTGCCAACACCCCAGCCCTGAGCGCAACCCACGTTTGGTAGCCTTGGGTCAGAAAATTCGGAGAATTGCAAGCTATGAAGCTTTCAGTACTGCCGGTAGAAGTGAGACCTAAATCTCCTTGCACAAGAATTGATGCTCTTGATGACCAACAAGCCCATAGATCTTTAGCAGATTTGAGTGAGTCACGAGGGGACTTCCTTCTGTCCGATGATATTTATTTCGTGACAAACACAATCAATCTTCTTCAGTGAGTATAATTTGGCCTCGTCTGAATAACTTTTTTCACAATATGATCAATCAAACTGGTCAATCTAAAAACATGAACTCTTTGTCTTTAAAGGGTTAAGACGAGCAATCCCTGAGTTTATCTCGTTTTTTGCAAAATCTGCACAAGATCAGAGCTTACGGAGAATCTTCAATAACAAGACACTTGCTTGGCTCCGCATTGAGTCGCCTTGCTGTTTCTAGAAATCTGCAAGGCATCAGAAACACTTGCACAGTAGTAGGATTTCGTACAGAGCCACGAGATGGTTCTCCATACAGAGGTTATTCAAAAAAATAAGTGCCAGAGGAATAGCAAGAAATGACGAGACCAGAAATTTTAAAAAAGAAAATTATCACGAACTCACATGTCAGGTGCAGGCTTCCCATTCTTGACCATATCCCCAGCCACAATCACGGGGAAGTAGTCCGTCCAACCTAAAGGAGAAGAAAGAATATACATCTCTTCAGTTCAGTTGACAAAACGCTTCAAACGGCGCAACTTTTACATATGTAGGAGTGGCGATTTGGGTGAGACACACATAGAGTTGTGGAGCAATCTTTGGGTACAAGAATCAAACTCTCTTAGACATCAAATTTTGATCTCAAGAATTTCTTACGCCATCATTCAAAGTGGGAGACTGTAGACCACTATCGAAGAGATAGCATCTGTAACCCAATTTTCCATTCAAAGATAAGAGGCTATAGATATTTAGCCAAGTCATACTTGCACCATGTTCTAATTGACGGCCACCTAAGTGTATGAATAGAGGGAGTTGCTGCTGTTAACATCGATCAGCAGAGGATCACGATCACGTCCCTATAAAGGTTTTAGTATCCTCTGCTACACATCAAAATGTTTCGTAACAGTCAATACACTTAATCCTTAATCCTAAACCCTGAATCTCAAACGCACTTGAAAGGAGAAAGTGAGAAGCATACCTGATTGATAAGCGAGCTTGATTTTGATGTTTCTCGCAGGGGAGCTCGAAGCCACGGCGATAGGAACATTATGGCGGTGCAAATGCTGCACCAATCGAACAGCCCCTGGCAAGGGCTTCACCGTTTTCCATCTACAAGAAAACCACAAAACAAACACACGCGTCAGAGAAAAACCCGCAACCAAGAAGTCCTTACAGAAGCTTGCAACAAACAATTCCATGGATTGCAAGAACAAACCCCTCTTGAAGCAACGCCAGCACTTCGTTATTAAACTCCGCAGGAGCGCACGGCAAATCGTACTCCTCAATGACAGAAGCCGCCACCTCCAAAGGCCGCTTGCCCAGTCGTTTCTGAGTGCCTCGCCCATCCCACTCCTTGCCATAGCGACTCACCGCCACTTTCAGGGAACGGTCCGCCAACGACTCTACACACAACCACCAGTTCACTCTAAAATTTCTACAGATCGACAGATTTTTAAAGCTGGAATCAATGGAACCTATCGACTACATGCTTCAGAAGAGTCGTCAATGTGTGAACAGGTTTGGGGACTGTATATGTCTCTCTTAGTGCTAAATCTAGGGGTTGCGTTTTAGATGGTTTTCTTTTCAGGTGCGCATGCCTTACATCAAAGCAATTGATAATTGATGTGAGAAATTTGTTGCATCGAAGCTTGGAACTACCGATGGTTTACAGAGATTACGAAATTAATTAGTACCTGTGTCAAGTAGGGTGCCATCCAGATCGAAGAGAACGAACGAAGCTGGGGCAATTGTCGTCGTCGCCGTCGCCGCCGCCGCAGGGCCATCGTTGTCGTCTTCCCCTGCCATAGCCACCACCGCTGGTGAAACTGAGCAATTGGCAAACTGGGTTTTCAGTCACACGGGCGCAATTCGTCTAGTGATGAATCACTTGCACGGAATCTTCCACTCCAGATGTTTTGAACTCAATTTCTCTGTCTCGAGTTGTCGGAGAAACCAAGCAACACGAACTTGAAAATGAAATTGGAGTTGATTTCGCGTCTTAAATTCGAAAGAAAAATCCAAGAGTCTGAAGTTTCGAGTTCATGTGACGTCATACCTTGCACTCCAAGCGTATTTTTTTTTTGTTTTGCTTCCAGAGAGTGATGGGATGTTGGTTCCTTCAGAACGGTGACAGCCTTTTTCAAGTTGTGTCCATTTCTTTTGTTTCCACACAATTATGACACAGAATGGGATGTTTGTTCCAGTACAGCGTGTGTTCTTGTGCTCGTTCTTGCCATTCATTCTTTTGTTTCCAGCCATTTATGCGAAGTTTATTACCGTATTCCATTTCAAAGAGTGATCATTTCAGCCTCTTTCACGGCCCACTTGCAGGCGGTGTCTTCATTGAGCCACAACGATTGCGAGAGTCCACCTCTTCCAAAATTGCAGGTTGGAATGTCTGCGATGGAAAGTAACATTCTGAAGTTATTCTAAGCGTGTGCCAATCTTATTGTTCATTTCACAGCAAATATAAAAATACGATATGATTAGGATATTCACAATGGATGAGAAAGGTGTGCACTAGCATTCTACATCTGGTTGCTCACTGACATGAAGCAATAATGAAATCCTGGAGCTCTCAGAACCTTCCCTCTTCAAAAGTCTTGAACTCACGGAGTGACAAGTAAAAGAAAAAAAAAAGAAATTACGGAGAGGCTGCATTCTTGCAAACTGTGTGAATGCAAAGGCGTGTGAAATTCTTCCAAGCTCCACACTTCCCATCAACTAAGTTACTCCACAACTGAGATCTACGATACGTGCAGAACCTCAGTTGCCGATGTACCTGAGGTAAAGCATTGCAAAGGTTCCTAATTATGTGACCAGATAATCTGCACACAGAAAACACAAACTGTGTCTATGCAAAGTCGTGTGAAACTCTTCCAAGCTCCACACTTTCCAACAACTACTCCACAACGGAGATCTAAAATACGTTCCGAACCTCAGTTGCGGACGTCCCTGACGTAAAGCATTGCAAAGGTTCCTAATTGTGTGACCAGATCATCTGCACGCAGAAAACGGAGACCAAACCCAAAATCAAAATGTTCTCGATGTGCTAGACGAAAATGAACCCTTCCATCACCTTACTGAGAAGAAGATTCTTAAGAAATCTTCCTCTCAGATGAACGGCTCACACGAGATGTTTGGAATCCACAGTTAGGCCAGATTCTCCACATGTGGCGTGAAAGCCCAGCGTATGGCCAACACACAACAACCACCCCAAATAGATAAGCTCCTGTGAATGAGCACTCACATCTCTTTCTAAGAATTAGTCCAAATGAGACTGACTACCCTAAAAGAGAGACTGACGTAATGGAACTCGAGAGCGTGCCAACCAGCCATGCGATGGCCACCCTTTCGGTGTGGTTAAGACACATCATCAATGGGAGTTGCAGGAGCCGCTTGCTCTTACAAAAGCTGCGAAGCGTAGCTGCTCGTGAGTTCGACCCACGCAATTCCAGGAGGCATTTGTCCTCCAGCGATGCCTGGTTCGAAAACGAACAATCATGCCGTCCATTGGTCTCCACTGACTTTGGTGGCCAATGGAATCTTTTCTACTGCCAAGTGCCAACTTTCCTCCAAATTGCTTTTGGGTATCTGAATCATTCAGGTTCTCTTTATTGCAGTACGCCCGAGGACTGGTGTCTGTCTGCCTGTATTTCGTTGCTGTCTTGCTAGAATTCGGTAATCGCAGGGTTAACAAGCCGTTCCCGTGCAAGCATGAGAATGTTTAGGCCAGTCCTTCATGTCCGGAAGATTCCTGTTTCAAGTCTTCTGGTCCCGGAGGATGTGCTCATGTATGAGGGCATTGACTCCATCCCGTGGTCACTTCCATTTCTGAAGGAAATCAATGCAGTCCCCTCCCCGTCTACTTGCAAACTAGCTACTTGAGCTGAATCGGAATTTAGTTGTGACTAGCTGATTACTCAGGCCTGTAATGGAATGGAGGGCCGTGGTTCTTAGGCGACAGTGCATGACAGCCGCACACATCGAAGTAAAATGGAGTCGTCAAATTCTTTAATTCCTTCATGGATGCGTGTGCAAAGTCCAAGCCAGCATACTTGTTGAATGATCAGCTGTTTGGTGTCCATTCATGCAGGCTATGCTGATGTTTTTCTGGTGTCGTGATGTAATGGCAGTGCTCCCACGTACTCGGTGTCAGGATTTTATTTATTAACAAGTAGCTCCTTGTTTTGCATGAATTTGATTGTTTCCTTCCAGACAGCTTAGAAGTTGCATGTATTCATTGATCAATGTTGGCCACTGTAGTGACACTTCCCCGTCTCATAACTTGCTTGAACAATTGCACGTAGGCATTCTCATCAGACTTTCCACCCACGAATGCTCGACACCAGATACAACATGAAACTTGGGCACACTTTTATTTTCTAGAAAGAGACTTATTTTACTTTTCAAACTCAATGACAAGCTTGTATGTGACAAGTATAATTAGAATCCAATATTTTAGACTCTATGTAAATTTCTAAGTATACAATGTAAATTATTTCCTTGGGAACTTTCACTTTTTTGAGCCAAAAATAGCTTGTAAGACCACTTATGGTTTATGAATAGACTTTTGTTCTTTTTCTTTAAAACCAACTTAAGTTTAGCATTCAAGTTCAAACATGAGATTCTTAAGGTGTATTTTAAAGCAATCCCATCATTCCATGAGTGCCTCAACTTCAATTGTGATTTATTTATACTTATTATATATATAGCTAGCTCATTGAATTGAATACTATTGAATTATTAGTACTTTGAATTCAATCATTGTTAACTATTTAGTAACCACTTAGTGTGTAGAATCAAATCAATATGCCTATCAACAAAGCTTCTTCTATTACCTTCAAATTAGGTTGTTTGGCTTTACTAGGATACTTGCATCTATTAGTAGTGTGTGGAAATGAGCTTTACATGAGGGGTGCTATGACATCTATATATGAAGTGGATAAACTCACTACAAGTAATAAACCATATTTTTTTTAAATACTAAGATTCAAAAGGGCCTATTATTTAGAACTTTCAATGGGCACTCCAACACAAGAAATCCACATGCAACTTGATACAGGGGGTGCGCAACCTTGGATTCCCTATTCCAATCATCAAGTTTCAAGCCAAAAATGGAATAGCTTTCATCCATCCATGCCATCCTCCTTTCAAACAATCTTTTGTAATTCAGATTTGTGCAAACCGTATCAATTATCTTGGTTGACATGCAACTTTGATCATCCAATTTCATGTAACTTTTCTGAACTCTATGATGATGGTGAAAGTGAAGTAGGATTCCTATCGCAAGATGCATTTGCTTTTGGCAATCATGGCATGCAAATTCCCAACTTGACATTTGGTTGTATATATGAAGATCTTGAGCACTACCAGCTATCTAATGGTTGGATTGTAGGAAATATTGGTTTAAACCCTCAACCGGGGTCTACTTATGATCAATTGAGATATGCCTATGGAAGTTATCCAATCATGTCATATTGTCTTGCTTCTCCCATCTATGATGTGGATGCTACAAGTTGGATGTCTTTTGGAGGCCAAAATACAAAAAATCTTAGCTTCACTCCTTTGGTTGGCCCCCATGATGCACCATATTTCTTGGTCAATTTGAAAGGCATCACTATAGAGAATGTTGATGTTGATCTATCAAACATTACAACACTTACTTATGATCCTATTTCCCAAGTTGGAGGATTTCTGCTAGACACAGGGACCATAGGCACATGGCTTCACGAAGCATTGCATTCAAGGTTTATCAATACTTTTGTTGCTGCCATGAAAGACAAAACCGGTGTTGATATTGATTCTTACAATACCAGTGAACATACTGTTTGCTATGTGTTTGATAGTAATATTCATATTTCGAACATCAAAATCCCAAATGTAACTTTTCATTTTGAAAATGATGTGCATTTGCATTTGGGATTTGAGAACCTTTTCTACAAAGACTCTATTGAAGGCATGCCTACAAAAGATGAACAACAATCTTGGTGTCTAGCTTTTACAAGCTTTGAAGGAGATGAAGCTCAGCCACATATAATAGGCAATATTTTGCAACAAAATTTTCATGTGGAGATAGATTACGAGCATCGGAAAGTAGGATTTGGTCCTCATACTTGTAAAAGCTTGAAGATTTGACCTTGAGTTTTATGTCAAAATTCTAACAAATTTTCTTTTACTAAAAATAAATCATGAACTCTTTGAAACAGAAAATGTTCCAAAAGCATATGATACAAAATGAAGGCTGTTAGTTGTAATTTTGTGATTATTATTTAGTTGAGCTTTCCATTTTGTAGAGAAAACCAATCATGTAGGGAAGATTTGAAGAATGAGCTAATGCATTGGTTGTAATAGGTTGGTAGTGCAAGTTCAATGAAGTTTGGGAGATGTAATTTTGAAACTCAAAACAAATTGGAAACTTAATGTAGTACTATGAAGATGTGTATACAAATAATTTTATTTTTTGGGGTATTTTTCTCTATTAGTTATGTGTAAAAAAAAAGATAAGAATTTCAAAGAACATGAATGATTTGATGTTTCACTCTCCATAAATAATAGAATTAGCATTTTATACCTCCAATCTCTTTAGATAATGCTTGCATTGCATATCATTTGACATTTGTATGCATTGAGCGAGCCAATGCTTAGTCCACATAATTCTACTATTGTTGTAGTGATTCTTTTATTTATTTATTTTCTTGAGATGAATTAGTTTTTATCATTTTAAATATTTTGCATCAAAATTTATTTAGAGAAACAACAAAAATATGAATTGAATTTCCCAACCAACCACTTTAGTTTTTTTCAATTTGGGCTAGGCATTTTGATTAATTCATAGCCACTTTTCTATGGTTGTAGTTGTTTTGCTTTATTGCATTTGTTTCATTTGTTGGCTCATTCATTGATGTTCAAAAATTTGATATAGAAAATTTACAATATTTATTTTATTTTTCTATATTTAACAAAATTTTGGAAAACATAATAATATGATAAGATAAAATGACATTTGTTACATTTACTTTTCTACATAATTTGAATAAAAGATTTGTTGATTTGCTCTACGGGCCAACTCTCTTATTCAAATTCAAGATAGCCTAGTTGCACCAAATAAAGCTAAAAGAAAACTTTCATGGATTAAGTGTAAAGAAAACAATGATTTGATCACTTGAGTTAAAAAGGATTTGGAATGGCTTATATTTTAGAGCAAATTCTTGCTATTAGCTTTGATAGAAGTTATGAAAGTAGCTACATCTAAATTGCTTGTTTACCTTTCAAGGTTTCCACATTTTTTAAAGGTCACTTGCTTTAGTAAGACCTCTTAGTCAATGAATGAGACCATGCAGGATAACAAGAAGGATACTCCGGTTTGAAAGCCCAACATGAATGAAGTGGTTGTTGAGAATGGCTCAACTACAATAGATGTTTTTCTAGACCTCTAAGAGATTGTTTTGGATTTTTTTTGTTGTGAACTACGGCAACATAGTCAAATTATAAGATATATTTTTTTAAATTCAAATTTAAATTTAAAATTTAAAATACTATTATTTGATGTGGCAATCTCCCAACTATATCAAATTGTTGATGTGATTTTGTTCCCACGTTCCCTATAGCCTAGAAACTCAAGGTCTTCTTAAGGCTTAAAAAAATCTAATGTTTAAGTCCACAAGCTAAGCCTCGTGGATTTAGATGGCAAATTCCAATCTTGATGCCTCAATTAAAAGGTAGACCCTATAATAAAGAATTGACGTATTTCTTCTCCTAAGAAATTCTCACGTCATCATATGACAATAAGGTAGTTATTGCACCCTCTACATTAGTTGATGGACTATAAAGGTAAGCACCTTGCTAAGGCCTAGGTTTGAATTCATGACCATCTCATTGGTGTCAAAGCACAAAACCTCCAAACTAAGACCACAAGTGCCATCTGTGTGAAGGATAAGCTTTATCAATAAGAGGGAAATAATTTAGATGATAGGGAGATTTGTAATCAAATATTTAGAAATAAATTATAATTTACTTCAATAAAAAAGTTTAGGCTCGAATTATTTTGAATTATAGAGATATTTTGAGATGGCTAAAGATTAATCCCTAAAACTCCCCGTAAAACTCCAAGTATTTGTTGAACAACCCATAGAAAATTTGAATATCTTTCTATAAAGTCAATTCTCAATGCATCTTTCTAAAATTTTGATACAAGGAATAGGCATGTACTTGTTGAGAATTAAATTTTTTTTGTATTAGGTGCCAAGATGAAAAATTATGGTTTTCCCACAAAAAATTGGGATAGACAAGTAACTTTGGACAACATGTGCAAAATTTCTCTTCTCTTTCTAAAATTAGATAGGTATTTAATCAATATGATATAGGGTGCAAATACTAAAAACCAAAGCTATGTTTGTGAGGTTGAATTTTTAAAGCTTTTAAAACTAGTACAAGTTGGTGAGGTTGAATGTTTATAACTTTTAAACTTCCTAGGTTTGAACTTACAATAGTCAGCCAATAGGAGGTCCATAAGTTGTCCATTTAACCCCAAAAGGTTATTGACTATGTTTTCACCAAAACTGCTCCAAAACTACCATCTCTAGTACAAGTACCAAATTTTTGACCAAAAACACTTTTGACACATCTAACTATAGGATCTTATAATAATTTAGTTTAGAAAGACGTGAAAAAAAATTCAAAAACTTTCACCATGTAGATTGCAAGATATTAGCATTTGAAGTGACAAATATCTTTTTTTAGTCCTTGCAAAATATCAAGCAGCTACACTTCACAAGGTCACATTTGTATAAAAAAATGTCCCAAATGGTGGTTACTCTTTGGATTTGTCCTTCAAGGCAAGTTGGATAGATACATGAAAAATTTCAAATCATTTGGAATTGTACAACATATAGGAAAAAAGTAGCAAGTAGAAAGAAGCAAACAATGATTCAAAATACTAAATTGTAAACAAGTTTTTGTGGAATTGAAAAATGCCAATTCCAATGGTTGCAATGTTGTAATAAACAATTTACTTTTAATGTTTTTATTTTTTTTGAAAAAAATAGAAAATAGAGTTAAATAAAAGACTTGGAAGTTTATTTTAAAGAAGAGATTCCATAACTACCTTCAAACTACCCACAACTAAAACTCCTCATACCTTTCATCTCATTAATCAAAATGGAATGATTCAAAGATATCCATGTATAAATAAATCTAAAAAATCAATTTCAAATTTTTATTTTTCTTAAAAGTGATTTTTGAAGAAGTTTTTTTTCTGCTCGGACTGCCCACCAAAAAAACAAAACTACATATCATACAATAACTTTTTAACCACATAGTCAAAAGTTATGAAAATTGTTGGGCCTTAAAGCTACTCCTTGGGCACATGTTGTGTGAAAATTTCAAAGAAAAAAAAATTCCGTTCATAGTGAGCTGCTCAAAATTGCTATGTTGCAAAAAAATGTTGTTTGGTCCTTTAGGGGTTAAGAGCTAAAACTGAAGTTAGGGAAGATGAAGCTTCTTGAAATATTTTTTAGTAAATCATCCTCAAAATACAAGTGGGATTGGCATGTAAACCAAATTGTTTCATATTTTTTGGAAGATTGTGGAGTTAGTTATGAAGTTCTAAATTTGAAATGGCATAGGGCTCTAAAATCATCCATTTCCTAAAACAAATACTATTTATACATTGCTAAAGGCTACAAAAAAGTAACATGTACAAAAAATGTACAATTAAAGAGGTGGTCATTTTAGATCTTGGGTGCTTTTAGGACCTTCTACCTTATAAGATAATGAAAATGTCTTATCTTGTAGAAAGATAGAAATCACTAGGACTACAAATTGTTTAGTGATTTCATTCCTTGCATTGAAATTACTATGAATTTTGGGAATCTAAAGAAATTAGAGCCCATAGCCAACGACTAGACTCTTCCAATTCCAATCATTCAAGAACTACTTTCTTGCTCATTACTTCCTACTTTTTTGCTCACTACTTTAGAACATGTGTCAAGGCCTTACTAGTCGCAACTTCAAAAAGGAGGAAAAAACACATATAAACTTTGGTTGGAAATTTATTCTAACCAAGGTTGAAGCAAGTTTTTGATGGGTCCCTAGTTGGGAATGGATGGTCCTACCTCACCATTGTAATTAAAATTGGTAGTTCTCATGGTCATGCATCACAATGCATAATTATTGGAATTTTTGTAGAAGCATTTCCTTCCCAAGTTTCATGCCTTAGTTTCTCTAGCACCAACATGTGAATAGAAAGTAATGTTTTTTGTTATAACTTTTTATCATTCTTAATACAAGAATATTATAAAAATTAGATGGATGAGGTGTAGTTATGAGCATTGAAACACTTATAAACATTTTCGGCATATCTTTTTGAATAAAAAATTTAAAAGTTCTTTTTAAACAATGAACTAATGTACCTTTTAGAGAGTTTGTTTTACATGTATTTGATTGGATGGAAAAATGACACATGCGCTTCTTTTAAATTAATTTTAGATTTCCAAATTTTGAGAATGTGGCAATTATTGTCACGTCCCTATCTTCTTGGGGTACCCAATGAACCTTAGTGCGCAAGGGGAAACCTTTGGGGTGATTTTCCAAGCCTTGCAATAGACTAAGAAGGGAGATTTGAGAGACTCCTAATCAAATAGGGCACAATGATGCCCTGGTGTTCAAGTTGACGGTAGAGTTTTATACATGCTTAGAAAGCTCTTGACAATTTGCTTTTGATGGTGCAAAGAACTCATGATTTGGAGTTGTGACCTAAAAGTTATGGCCGTTTAAAGTTGACTAGGTCCCACTACATGATTTGGAGTTGTGAGCTAAAAGTTATGGCCGTCTAAACTTGACTAGGTCCCACCACATGATTTGAAGTCGTGAACTAAAAGTTATGGCCGTCTAAAGTTGACTAGGTCCCACTACATGATTTGGAGTTGTGAGCTAAAAGTTATGGCCGTCTAAACTTGACTAGGTCCCACCACATGATTTGAAGTCGTGAACTAAAAGTTATGGCCGTCTAAAGTTGACTAGGTCCCGGTGGTGCCGGGACACTTGAGGGCTAGGTGTGAGGGGTTTTCATTGAATTTCATAAGGAAGTACGTCATATAGCATATCATTGGAAAGCTATGAACGCAAAGAACCTATGATGACAAGCATTACGAGGTTCTAAGGCATAAGTCAAAAGTTACGGCCAAAAAAAGAGCCATGGTAAAGGCATGACGCCTCCCCAAGTGAACCCGAATCTTTAAAGGACCATAACTTTGCAATAACTTGTTTAAATGAGACGAGTGAACAATCCATCAACATCTACTTATCACGTAAATGTCTAAAATGGACTCATGTAATGAATTTCAAGCTCTAAACGCAAAGTTACACCGTTTGAAAATTTGGGAGTCCAAATGGTGAGGGAACTTGGCGATTTGAATTGGAAATGGGTGGTCTTCCACAACTCAAGTGTTTGGGATTCTCCCTCGGCCTAGGACAGGGGGTCTGCGGAATACTACATAGGGTACTATAGGAGGGGTTGGTCTCCCTCCTCTCTCCCTCTTGGAGCCTTGGTGAGTTCTGGTGACTCATGGTTATTGATGGTGACTTCACTACCACATCTAGGCACCATGAAACACTTGTGTGTATGTCCTGTGACATTCGTTGGGTGAAGTCCCGCTTCTTGCTAAGCCTCTTTGGATTTATTCTAAGTTGTCAGTGTTGGTTACTTTTAATGAATGAAGAACAAATGCAAAAACGACTAGTATGGAGTGGGGTGACACTCAAGGATAGTTAGGATCGTGGTGAGTAGTGTCGTCATGAGACCTTGCACATTAAGGCGGAAGTTTCGCGGCATGTTACTAAGTAACATGCCCCATGTCACAAAGGAAGTGTATACTAGTAGTTTATATGACTAGGGCTTGGCAAAATGAGTTGAAAATGTGGACTAACGCTATGTGCGCTTAGCATGTGCAGTGTTAGGCAGTTTGTGACCAAGTGATACTGTAAGCAGGTTGTAGTGAACCTAATGAACTGTTGAAAGTTGTAAAGTGTTATTTGGGTCGCGACAATTATCCCTTCAAAAGAAGCAGATACAAATGCAAGATTCTAAATTGCAACAAAAAATATATACAAATAAGAGTAGAAGAATTTAGGGGACAAAAAAAACTATGACTACCTATGACTTTTAAGACTATAGGGAACTATGAGAACTCTATCAAATCAACAATTTGATGTGGCCAAGATTGTGTATTGGTTGTATAATTACTTGATTAATTATTTCTATTTTTTATTTTTTAAAATAATTAAAATAATTTGTAAAAATTAAATAAATATTTTGACGCATTCATAGCTTGGAGAATAGGCCTACAATGATCCTCCCAAGCCCTCAAATCCCTTCTAATCATGTTGGCAACATGCTGAAAGCTGCTAGAACTATGTTGGATTTGAATAAAGTGATTCATCAACTATTCCTTAGTCTTTCATTTTCACATAGCAAAGTTGCACTATTCTTTAAGTAAGTTTGTACATAGTTTTTTAGTGAGTGAAGTTTTAGGGGTTTTGATAGTATAAGCAAGTTAAAGCCTTCATTTGGGGGAGGAGTAGGGAAGAGCAATGCCTAGCTCAAAAAAGTAGAAAGAAAAGCCACCCAAGGACAATGCAAATTTGAAGTGACAAAACCAAATTTTGAAATGGTTCCAATTTGACCAACAAGTGTGCTCAATTTTTTTCACTTTTCTTACGTGTAACACAAGTGTAAAACACTACCTTAGTAGTATATTTTAATATAACCTTCTCAAGCCTCTTGGCTCTTGACAATTGAATAATTTATTGTTGAGGAAGGTGATGTGTTGACCTTAATATATATCTTGACTTTTAGATACAATATCCACATTGTCTATTCCTACATTTTGTATATGTAAATGCAATGAAAGCAAATTTGATGGGTGTAAAACAAAAATATGGTGTGCATGACTATATATGTAAATGGTTGCATGGAAGTGGCACAATGGTGCTAGAACCAAGCATATCATGTTGTGAGGCCTAAATAATGTAATGGGATTTTTAATAGCTTATTGTGGAAGCTATGTGAATAGCATCAAGGACATCCAAGTATGTTGAAAAAGGAATTAATTAGTAGAAATGCCACTCGTTTTGTTATTTTAGCTTCATGATTTTTGAACAAGATTTTGAGTTAGTTCATATTGAGATGAGATGAAAAGTAAAACATGTAAAAATGAAGATTTTTCATCTAGATTCTTGTCAAGCCATAATTCATTTTGACTCAAATGCTTTAAATTGAAACTGTTTGTCTTGCCAAGCTCTTTCCAGGGTCAAGCTTGTCTAGTTTTGAATGCTAGTAGTGTGAATGTAATACAAGGGCATGGTAAATTACTTCAAAGGGTCAAGCTTGTCTAATTTTGAATGCTAGTAGTGTGAATGTAATACAAGGGTATGGTAAATTACTTCAAAGGCTTGATGTTAGGACATGGTAAATTACTGCAAAGGCTTGATGTTAATTCTTTGAGATTTGATAGCCAGGGTCAACTTCTTTCTTCATATTCTAATTCCAAACAATCATTGTGAGTAACTTCTTTCCTATTTTGCCTATTCTAGAAATCTTTGAAACCTTTTCCATATGTAAAGGTATGATTTGACACATAGTTGCATATGAAATGATTGGAAAAAAAGTTAAAATTTTTTCTAAAAATTCAACACACTTCTCAAATATTCAAGAAATAAGAAAAATAACTTTGGTTCTACTATGGAACAAACATTCTTTCAAATTTTATTTGTTGTAGGTCTCAATAGCAAAGTTCATAAGAAGACGAGAACAATACACTAAGAGTTGTATACCTCTTCTAGAAGGTGCATTCTATCATGGATTTTATACACTACACGAAGGTCAAATATAATAACATTTAGTTTAGGGACATAACTTATATCATTTTTGTACAAAAATGTCACATGGCATCTTCTAATTGATGTGAGGTGACGTGCACCTCTAAGAACTTGACATGGAAATTAAATTTTAACACCTAGAACATGATGGTTAAAAGGTGACACCATGACCTTGTATACTATACATCCCACTACACAAAGTGCTTGTTGAATTTATTTGCCTTGCTTTGAGGCTCACTTCTTACATGAAAGCGTCTCGGATGTGCATTCTTTCAATTTTCGAGTACTATGTACTCTAAATTTACTCTAGATTGGAAGAGCATTATCAAATGCTTGCCACATAAGATATCATTCATAGTTCTAATGTCTTAATCCCAAGTGCCCATACTAGATGTGCATTCTTTCAATTTTCGAGTACTATGTACTCTAAATTACTCTAGATTGGAAGAGCATTATCAAATGCTTGGCACATAAGATATCATTCATAGTTCTAATGTCTTAATCCCAAGTGCCCATACTAGAGCTCATAGTTTCTTCAGCAGATAGGACCAACTTCATGCCCCCTGTTTGCATGCACAAAAGTTTGAGTGCATTGACGGAAGACTGGACAGATTGGTACACAAAAGTTTGAGTGCATTGACGGAAGACTGGACAAATTGGTACAACCGTCTTCTGCATTATCAAACACAAAATAGACTAAACAAAACCACACTCAAACTCTGCCACGAAACCTCTCAAAAACCCGAATTCCCCAACCACGTCGTACGGAGTGTGACGGTACTTAAAAGAGCAGTGAACCAAAATCGTCACTTGACCAGCTGTTGCACATCCCCATAATCATTTGCCCCTATGGTGGAAGAAGCGATTCAAAACGTCTACAAATGTATCCGAATAACACATTCGTTGGTGTGTTGAATCTGCATTCATTTGCCAACCAAGAACATACAAAAAATTGGACCAGTCGAACGCTCCACCAGGCCATATTGCGTTTCCCTAGCTTGAACCCTAACACAGAGTACCTTCCAAACCACCCCTCCAACCCCCAAAAGCGCAGTCCTTCTTGGCCCATTACCTGTCATAGTCGCCTGCACTGAACTTGAATTGCATATCCAAGAGCTCCGCATCGACACCGAGGTGGGGGAGAACAACCCCTTCCCAGCGCGCGAAGCCACTCGTGATGATACCAGCTTACAACCGGAAATCCTCGGCAAGGAGCCGGAGCCCACCGTCGGAGCACGCACAACAGCCATCATCGCCTGCAGCTCCATTGTTCCACAACACGCCCACACCTCAGAAAATCAAGAGACGCAGTCACGGTTCGCCTCAGCGGATTTCAATCGGCAGAGCACAGAGAAGCAACCAACTGTCATTGCTAGCTAGAAATCACAGCAGTAGATTGGCAAAGTACTTACAACGATGCGATGCGGGGTTCCGGCTGTGCTCGTTTGTGGACGCGGCGAGCAGGTGAGAGCAGGGCACCCCACTGGCTACGAGTGTACTCCTGCGCAACAGTGCACACTTGCCCACATTCCGAATTTCAGAGGGTGCTGCTGTCGACGTTTTGCATTTTGTGTAAAGGAACAGAGCGTCATTCACGGTAGATTCCTTTGGTCCCAAGATCCAGATTCCTTCGGGTTGACAACCTCTCCCGCACTCCCCGGGTATCATCATTACTTAGACCGACAGAAACCCAGCTTTGGTCTGTTCACTGGAGCCACTGTAGATAAATTGCACTTTAAATACGCTTGATTGGAAAAGGATTTTCTTCTTAAGGTTTTGAAAGGCCAGATGACCAAGATACTGTCGCAGGAGATGTAGAATACTCGCTGCTGAGCGGCACCCGTGATTGTGCTTCATTGGGAAACAGAAGCATGTAAGAAGTCAGGTAAAGATTCTACAATTTGACTGGGAAATTAAGCGTACGAGCCCTGCAGTACACATGATGCCATCTCCTGAAACCACTGTTTTCATGAACTCGATGCACACTATGCCATTGCAAGTATAAAATGCCCTACATCATGGCCTCTGATTCTACAGTGCCGGAATTCAAATCGATTCTCAAAATTGATATAACTGTCTTCATTTCTGCACCAACCTAGAATACAGACCGCACAGCCAATGTGTGAAAAATCTTGCCAAAGTGTTAAAACTGAGGAATCTATTCTTTTCTAGTTGGTGAGAATAGTGAAGCAAGACTTCTGCAGCCAGATATGGAATGCAAGTAGAAGAGGACTTGGTTAATAATGCCTCAGCTTTGTCTACAATCATCTTTTCTCTACAACTGTACACTGAAACTGCCCAAGAAATTCATACACGATGATAAAAATTTGAGCTCAAGAATGTTGGCACTTGGACACAAAGGTCTCTCCACAGCTCTATACATCGCCCAAAAATCACTCCTACATATGTTACAATGCTTCAAGCGGCACAAATAGAATCCCCTACCTTAACACCTACCAAAAAAATTAATTCATAGCGCATGCGTGGCTTCCTGACATGTAACTGTGAAGGTACTCCAGTCCCAATCAACAGTTCCCAATCAAAATCACTGAGCACGAAAGGTCAATTCAACCGCACCGTTAAGGAGCTCCTTGCCAGATGCCTTTCTGTAAGGGAATGTATCAACATACAATATTACATATTAGATGAGGAACGGTCATTCCAGAATCGATGTGCATCGACAATTAAAAGAAACGGACAGTGAGAAGCGACCGCAAATACCTTTCATTATTCAGCTATTCCACGGCTTCGAAGCCAGGAACGCAAATGGCTTGCCTGCAGGGCACTGTGAACGTAATCATGCACATTCAAATGCTTAAGGCGTCGTAAGGTGCTTAGACCTTCCTGTTTAGCTCGAAGTTCTTCGCTTCGAAGCTCAGATATTGTGATGGCGTTTTCGTCGAGCTCATCCACACCTGCAAGATGGTTGTAACACGCCTTAGTGAAAAAGTGATGAAAAAATGCAATCAAACAATCTTTCAATTCCTCTTTTCCCAAACCAATACCTAAGCCATTGCAACCCGAAGGTAGAGGTCACTGATAGTCACACATATCTTCATGTGACAGCCATAAAACTTCCACTATGAGTTCAGTTTGATTTTGAGAATGTACACCATCTTAACATCATGATGGATTTAGGTCATCTACCAAAAACACATTAAACCTTTCTAGTTTTTACAGAGAATCCAAATAAGACATACACTGGTGCCGCATTCAAACCACCTTACTATTGCCAAGCAGAATTTGGTCAGTCTAATACCGTTATAGGAATTAATCAAAACTTGACTTGCAGCTTAAAGTGCTGCTTTTAAGTGTGGTCAGCTTAGAGAAAACAAAAATACGAACCCTAAATGACACACCAGTACTCGCAACCAGGTCCTCAAACCAAATTGAATCATGAAACAATAGAGTTCAATACCCTCAGCTAGACTACACAGCAGTCTACGATACTTGCGAAAGTTCAACTTTGAAGTCCTGAAGTCAGATTCCGAAAGCAAAACCTGAATCGCAGCAAGCCAAATCATGCTCAAGAAAACTAGAAAACCAGAGAGTAGCTCATAAATCTTCGTGATCAACAAGGTCAGTAGTCTAGGCACCTTCGAGTTCAAGCTTCGAAATTTCACCCGCCTCATCCTCCCTTCTGCCAATTGCGAAATTCGTCAACGAAAGCTCACGATCACGAGCTTCGCTGCTTGCCTGCTCTACGGTTCCCACGGCATTTTTTCCTTCGGCAGGAATACGCGCACGTAATACATCCGCGAGTGCCGAGACCAGCTTCTCCAGCTCCAGAAGCTGCATCTCGTCCTGCATCCACGCATCGGCTAAGGCTGCCTGAAGCTCTTGGACTTCGACACGGAGCTCCCTGCTCACTTGTCTCCACACACTCGCATGATCATCTGCCCTTGCCGACGCAGTTCTCCACCGATTCTTGTGCAATTTGGTGTGCTGCAGAGTGAAATCGAGGGCTCTCGCTTTCAAGCTCGGCGGTGCAGCCCCAACGCAGTGCAACGGAGGACGAAGGGCTGTGGAAACGACAAGCATCGCCATCGCGGGAGGGAAACAGCGCAAATGTTTGGTCTGAGGACGATGAATGGTGTGGTCGAGGGATCAACAGCATCCTCACTGGCTTCAAACGGGTGTCAATCCCATCCGGCCTTCATCCAGTCTTCATCCTACACTTGGAATTTTTTTTGACAAAGTATGAATTTGATTCATCGCACCACAATCAGAAAATAATCATAATTTTAGTTGTTCGCATGAATCACCTACCCTAGGGGTAGGTGAGTCATGTTCAAAATTTAGTAAACCTAATTACTAACTCATCACAAGAAAAAAAGGAAACCACAATTCATGTGGGTATGACTCACCTACCCATGTTGGATATGGGTAGGTGAGTCATGCTTGCATTTCAAAGATTTCAAGAGTATATAAACAACTTATAACACTCAAAGCACACAAGCAAATTCATTTGCCAGCATCGATTTAGATTTTCACAAACTGAGAATGACACTTGGTCGTTCTTTCACACTTGTGTTGGTGATGTTGGCTTGGTGGGCCGTTGTCCAAGCCAACAACCAAGTTGCTGCGAAGCACCTAACATGTAAAGGTGCTACGAGAGCTTATCTAAGGTTTTGAGGTTGTTTTCAGATAAGCTCTCGCAGCACCTTTGTGTGTTAGGTACTTCACAGCAACTTGGTTGTTGGTCTTGGACAACAGCCCACCATGCCACCATCACCAACACAAGTGTGAATGAACGACCAAGTGCCATTGTCATTTTGTGAAAATCTAAATTGATACATGCAAATGAGTACGTAAAGTGCAATTTATCTACAGTGGCTCCAGTGAACAGACCGAACGTGGGTTTCTGTCGGTCTAAGTAATGATGATACCGGGGAGGTGTGGGAGCGGTTATCAACCCGAAGGAATCTGGATCTTGGGACCAAAGGAATCTACCGTGAATGACGCTCTGTTCCTTTACACAAAATGCAAAACATCGACAGCAGCACCCTCTGAAATTCGGAATGTGGGCAAGTGTGCACTGTTGCGCAGGAGTACACTCGTAGCGAGTGGGGTGCCCTGCTCTCACCTGCTCGCCGCGTCCACAAACGAGCACAGCCGGAGCCCCGCATCGCATCGTTGTAAGTACTTTGCCAATCTACTGCTGTGATTTCTAGCTAGCAATGACAGTTGGTTGCTTCTCTGTGCTCTGCCGATTGAAATCCGCTGAAGCGAACCGTGACTACGTCTCTTGATTTTCTGAGGTGTGGACGTGTTGTGGAACAATGGAGTTGCAGGCGATGATGGCTGTTGTGCGTGCTCCGACGGTGGGCTCCGGCTCCTTGCCGAGGATTTCCGGTTATAAGCTGGTATCATCACGAGTGGCTTCGCGCGCTGGGAAGGGGTTGTTCTCCCCCACCTCGGTGTCGATGCGGAGCTCTTGGGTGTGCAATTCAAGTTCAGTGCAGGCGACCATGACAGGTAATGGGCCAAGAAGGACTGTGCTTTGAGGGTTGGAAGGGTGGTTTTGGAGGTACTCTGTGTTAGGGTTTAAGGTAGAGAAACGCAATATGGCCTGGTGGGAGCGTAGTTCGACTGGTCCAATTTTTTGTATGTTCTTAGTTGGTTTGCAAATGAATGCGGATTCAACGCACTAATGAATGCGGTAGTGTTCAAAATTTATGAGGGGTCAAATTTTCAGGTGTAGACGTTCTGAAATCGCTTTTTCCACCATATGGGCAAATGATTATGGGGATGTGCAATAGCTGGTTTTCAGTACCGTCACACTCCGTACGACGTGGTTGCGGAATTCGGGGTTTCGGAGAGGTTTCGTGGCGGAGTTTGAGTGTGGTTTTGTTTAGTCTGTTTTGTGTTCGATAATGCGCAGGACGGTTGTACCAATTTGTCCAGTCTTCCGTCAATGCACTCAAGCTTTTGTGCATGCAAACAGGGGGCAAGAAGTCGGTCTTATCTGCTCAAGTGGCGACCACTGATGAGTCTGCTAAGCAGGCGTCGCCGTCGATGAATGACGAGTCGCCGAAATCTGCTTCCCTGAATGGTGGTTCACTTGCTACCGAGACTACAGTCAGTATTACTGTCGTGGGGGCTTCTGGAGACTTGGCGAAGAAGAAAATCTTTCCAGCTTTATTTGCTCTCTACTATGAGGGTTGCTTGCCCAAGGTTCTTGACACTGTTCTTTGGAGATGAACTTGTGTTAAAATTTAATTGATCAGGGGCTCTTATCTGTCATTAGTGAATCAATTTGTTTGGATCTTTGGATTTTTCTAACTTGACAATTCCAGTGAAAGGTGTAAAACTTTTGGTTATCGTTCTCATGGTCTTTCCTGGAACTTTTAGTTAGTGGATGTTGCCTGGTTTATCTACTCTATGATGGTTTGGGGATGTAAAAGGCTTTATTCTTTGTGAATGTTTTGAATTAATTTCTCACGACCCGTAGAATTTTTTATTTGTTTTGGTTGCAGCATTTTACTGTTTTTGGTTTCGCTCGGAGCAAAATGACTGATGAGACGTTGCGGGAGGCGATATCGGGATCCCTTACTTGTCGGATTGATCAAAGGTAAGGTACCTCTGGTGGTCCAGAACTTTACTAGTTATTCAATGGATCGTCGATGCCCGAGCGTCAGCACTCGATGATGCCTGAAGACCACATCCTATACGACGAATCCTAGGTCTCCCAACTACAACCCAATCACGCGTGATTCTCTCTGACGCAATTCATGTTGGCAGAGAAAATTGTGGTGATAAGCAAGAGGAGTTCTTGAAACGTTGCTTTTATCATGCCGGCCAGTACAACTCTGAGGAGTCATTTGGGGAGCTTTCTAAAAAGCTTCACGAGCATGAGGTTTGTGTTGCCTTTTTATGGTGTGTTTGTCATTCTTGTTTCCCTGGTGCACTCACCGCACTGAAAGATGTCAACTTTTTATTGCAAATGGATTGAACATCAAGTTAGCGGCACTCCCGTCTTTTGTTTTTGAAGTGGTTCTGTTTGTGCACTGTATAGAAGAGTGATTGTTGCAATTGTTGTGTCAGGGCGACAGAGTGGCCAACCGATTGTTCTACCTTTCTATCCCGCCTGATGTCTTCGTGGATGCTGCCCGGTCCTCCAGTCTCGCTGCTTCTTCCGCAAATGGCTGGACCCGTGTTATTGTGGAGAAACCATTTGGTCGGGACTCAGAGTCCTCCGCAGAACTAACAGCAGGCTTGAAAAAGTACTTGAAGGAAGACCAGATCTATCGGTAGGTTTCTGCAATCCTGTGCTCGAGCGATTCCCCCTGAGTACAACCCGTATAGTTTATTTTTACTTTTTGTTGAGAGCCTCTGAGAGCATTGAGTTTATTTGTTTATTTTGAAGTGCTCATCACCTGCCTAATCTCTGTCAAAGCATGTTTATCCTTGCAGAATCGATCATTACCTCGGAAAGGAGTTGGTGGAGAATTTGTCAGTCTTGCGATTCTCAAATCTTGTTTTTGAACCATTGTGGTCCCGACAATACATCAGAAATGTCCAACTGATTTTCTCTGAAGATTTCGGTACAGAAGGGCGTGGCGGGTAATAATTTCTACTATCATGGAAGCAATAAACGCTGAAATGATTTATTATCATTAAACCTGAATCGTAATTGGCAAAGAAACTGCTCCTGCAAATGCCAGTAAATTTTGTATTGTTTACGTTTCTGTGGTATCTATGAGGCTAATGTGCTTATTGGATGTCTATGGGCTTGATTGTTAAGTTGTCGTGGGTGGAACATGCAGGTATTTTGATAACTATGGCATTATTCGAGACATAATGCAGAATCATCTTCTTCAGATTTTGGCACTATTTGCCATGGAGCCACCGGTGAGTTTGGAGGCTGAAGACATTCGAAATGAGAAGGTGCGTCACACATTCCCTCTTAGTAGCCCTCTGTTTGACAAAGCTTAAGTGATTAGTTTTCATTATCTATATATTGATTTTCTTATTAGTGAGGACGCCAAATTAGTGTCACTTCAAATTTATTTTTGGAAATTAGTACAATGCAGTAATGTTTTAGCCTGCACTACTGCAATTATTTTACAAATAGTGCGACTTTGGTAAATTAATGTTACACGCACTAATAGGATAAATTAGTGTAGTTGCAGGATGCGTGGTTGGGTGAACTTCATTTTTTGGTATCCGGGGTATTGAGGTCACCTCAGTTATGTGTGCTCCTTGTGCTACGTTTTGTCCTTGCAGGTGAAGGTTCTCAGATCAATGAAGGTACTGGATGTTGAAAATTTAGTTGTTGGACAGTACAAGGGACACACCCGGGGAGGAGTGAAGTACCCGGCCTATGTAGAAGATAAAACCGTGCCCAACAATAGTCTTACGCCCACGTTTGCTGCAGCTGCTCTTTTTATTGATAATGCACGCTGGGATGGGGTTCCATTTCTAATGAAGGCTGGCAAGGCCCTCCACAGAAAAAGGTGAACATTTTCAGTGAAGTTTAGTTTGATAGGGATTGTTGATTTTTCTAGAGCAAAGGATATGCGCTTCAGTGTCTGACACACGGAATTAACGAAAAGTGCAATCTTACTAAATTTGACGGAATCATTGACGGAAAAAGAAATTGACGAATTTTAAATGGTTTTGGCAGGGCTGAGATCCGAGTACAATTCAGACATGTTCCTGGTAACCTTTACAAGCGGAGTTTTGGGACTGACCTTGACTTAGCAACGAATGAATTGGTAATTCGCATCCAGCCTGATGAAGCCATTTACTTGAAGATCAACAACAAGGTTCCAGGCCTTGGCATGAGATTGGATCGTTCAAACTTGAACCTACATTACACTGATCGGTATGCTATCATCTTAAATCTATTGATCCATAGTACCCATCTATGTCACATACTGGGCTATGGCTTAATTCAGTCGGATGACTCTTATGAGTGGGACCTCATAGTTTCCATTTAGTGGTGCTATTACTCCTTTATTAGCATTTTTAACGCAGAGGAAGGGTAACATCTTTATGGATCTAGTCCTTCACATCCTTTAGAATGTCACAAAGTATTCCAATATCTCCTAATACTGATGTGTTCGCGTGAATCTTTTCAGATACGATCGAGAAATCCCGGATGCATATGAGCGACTATTACTTGATGCTATTGAGGGTGAGCGCCGACTATTTATTCGCAGTGACGAACTGGATGCTGCATGGTCATTGTTCACTCCTTTATTGAAAGAGTTGGAAAGTCGAAAGATAGCTCCAGAGCTTTATCCTTACGGCAGCCGTGGTCCAGTCGGTGCTCACTACTTGGCTGCCAAGTACAATGTGAGATGGGGCGATCATAGCTCAGAGCTCTCAGAGACTGCATAAATCATTCACTGCAACTGCCATCTTAGAAGGATCAACCTGTGTAAGGTAATAATACGCACTCGCGATGCATTGGCATTTGCCATCCACAAGTTGATGCTGCAGCTAATCAGGTAGCTGCTTTCCCGAATTCGACGAGCTATCATGTGGGGCTGTTATATTCTGCATTGACCATCAGGTTAACCTTGTTGGGACTGGGGAGAAGCCTGAAGGACGTGCGACTAGAGGAGGAACGGTGGAAGGAATGATTATTAAGGAAGCCCAAGTGGTGCAATTTGGAGGGTATTGTTTGTAGGAAAACGCAAATGGTCCCATATTTCGTAGGTGGTCGTGGGATTGCATTGCTGACAGGTATTGTACAGTAATAAGTGTTGAATCATAGCTTCGCCAGTATATCACTGGAGATCCGATTGATATTCCATCATATGAATTTGACGATGATATGGAACCAATCTCTTACCCAAAGATGTTCGTGTTTGTGGGTTTGCTGCTCCTTCACTGCTAAATGTGGACTTGGTCACCTTCTGCAGCATTTTCCTGTCTGCGTTGTGGTCCAATTGGTTTGGTGACTGAATTCTCATAAAGATTAGTTACTAATTGTAATTTCTAATAGTTCCCACTGAGGACGTCTTTCTAATCAAATCTGCTGAGCACTCCTTCCATAATCAATACATAGTGATGAGTGTAGTTGAGTTAGGTGTGCTCACCTATTCAGAATTTTTGCATCGAAGCCTTGCAAATATCGAGTTTCAGAAGGTTTGTACTTCTTGAGAGGGTAAAGACATTGTTGGCACTTTGTAGACAGTAAAGCTGCCAGCTTTTGCGATAGAGGTGCCTGATGTGAGAATGGTGTTTTATGAAAACCCATTGAAGCACAACTCTGCTGGCTCATCCGTGAGGAAACTACAATCCATGATGAACGCTTACAACCAGGAACCTATTTAACAAATTTGCCCAAGGCGTAATAATAGAATATTTGAATTGTAAAGCACGCTCGGTGAAGACTGAGAAGCCAAGCTGCGAAGAATCACGCAAGCGAATATCAACCAGAGAATAAACTCTTAGCAACAGATCTAAACCACTTGAGTTTCAGTCACTCACCTATCTGCCGAGTGAGGGAGATTTTTCTTGTACAACACACCAGAAGGTAGTAAGGTAGGTACACCCAAATGTGCCACTGACCTTAAACCGCCATCGTGGAAGAAATGCTTTTAGAACCAAACTTTGTTCCTTAATAACAGAAATGCTTTTAGAACCAAACTTTGTTCCTTAATAACAGAAATGCTTTTAGAACCAAACTTTGTTCCTTAATAACGTGGAAGAAATGCTTTTAGAACCAAACTTTGTTCCTTAATAACTTTTGCATACAGTATTTAAATAGTATTTAAATGCCACGTTCTTGGTGCATTGGAACCTCCTTTCACTTGCCAACAAAAACATATGGAAATTTGACCAATCTAATAATAGAAAATAGGTTCAATAGCAAAAAGTGGCGGTTGTGGGTGTACCTACCTTACGTACTTAATCCTTAAACGATGGACTAGTGACTGTGGAAATCATCCACTTTGATACTGTAGGAATCATTGGTGTAAATAAAATCCAAAAGTGCTCATTGGAAGTCAAAGTTCTAAAGAAGATCTCTCCTTTTCACACAAAATTTTGAGGATGAATAATTGCACGTTTGTCCTATTAGAAGGATTCATTGTCACCCATCAAACGCCAAATGTCCATGTTGACATTTAAGGGTTAATTAATATAAATGAAGACTGCAATTAATAGGCCATGTCCATCAGATGCCATGATCATTCAACACATTTTGTTCTACTAAGGCTATTGATACAATAGGAGATCTTTTCTTATTAATACAAAAAGGTAATCATCCATGCAATATGACTCACAATGGAAGGTGCATACTTCTATAACATGCACAGTAACTAGGCAAGCCTATAAGAAATACTAGATAATCCTACATATTACTTAGGAAAAATTAAACTTTTGAGACTATCCTCTCAACTATCACATATAGGCCTAGCTACTCCACATACAACTTTGGCAAAATAAATTTTATCCAATATTTGTCACACATGTACTCTATGTATCAAAGGCATGTTCCACCATTGTGGTGGCATGCTCCAATCCATGCATGCCAATTGAATGAAATGAAAGGCCAAATTCTCATGCATTGATTGCAAAAACACACCAAAATCAAGTGAAATTACAAAGATGCATGATTACTTTACTTCATCACTCCACACAACATTTAATGCATGGCTGGCATACTAGTGCTTACTCAACAACTAGCTAGCAAGCGAGTATCATACAGGTCAACCTTCCATCACTTCGTCTCAACGTCATGCTCACCGACAATAGCAACTTTAGCGCCTTAGTGGTAGGCAGAAAAAACCCTAAAGTAAGCTTTGCAAAATCCTAGCATTTAACAAATAGACTCCACCCCAAAAGTCATCATCACAATTACATTGTAATCCTTATATTTTCTAAGTACATTGAATCTCTACAGTAGCCTAGGGATTTACTACTCTCTTAGAGAGGTCATTGGCCTTAGTAGCCTAGGCTTAAGAAATTTACCTAAGTTAAAAAAATAAACTACCATTCATTCTTAGTAGCTAAAATTTACAAACTTTCAAATCTACTCCATCACCAAACTCAAAAATTGACCAATGAAACTCTTTTTCTTGCCAAAGAGCTAGAAACAAGGTCTTCCAAACATTCAATATTTAATGGACATCGCTTGTAGTTTGGAAAGCAATAAAGCCTCAATTAGATATGCTATAATTTTATTTTTATTCTAACTTTCATTCTTTTTAAAATATCATAGAATTCCAATATATTCAACAATTAATAAGAAAAAACTTATAATAATAACACTTTAAAAAATGAAAATAATTTGATTTCTCATCAATCAATTATACATTCAAATAAAGGCAAATGTTGCTTGATTTTGATACTTTAATTGAAAGACATGGCAAAGGATATTTGGGTGTAAAAAGTAAAATAGTTTCTTGAAATTTTCTAACAATATTTTTCTATGCTATTTGTATATGTCTTTTTTAATTAGTTTTATTTTTTAAATTATATTTATTAATTGTTTTCACAAATAACTATTAAAAAATATGCAATCAAAGTACAAAATTGAAACCCAAATGTAGTTAAAAAGTCAAATTGAGCTTTCAAATGCTAATTGATTATGCAAAAATGAGCTAGTCTTTTAGTTAAATTAATTGAGACTAAGCTTTCCCAACACTTTAGAAAATATTGTGACAAACTGCCAAATTGTGGGACCTTAAAATTAATTTAGAAACAAATACACAAATGTCAGAAACTGACCGGATTCATGCCGGCACTCCGCTTTCTTCCTCATACGTTGCACGTCCATTGACTGCAATTCTCAGGTTCTGAGTTACCCAACAGAGATCCTGCAAAGAATGACCCTATGTGCATGCCTATGCGGGATCTCGTACGAAGAGAATCATTGGTAATCACATCCGTAGTTTCTTGAACACAGACCTATCGTTGTATTGATAAAATGTCGAGTGAGGGACAAGCTCTCCTCACTGAGCTTATATGTAGAACGAAAGCCTCGAGGGAATGTAACTAATCTAACTGCTCACGAAGGATAACTACTCACTACCTCTCCTTCCTTCCCGTCTTTGGAATCGACCATTCTTCAAATGCTTTGACTTTGTCCTTACACATTTCTAATCCTTTTTTGGAAACCACCATCCCTAAAAACTCGACAGATGACCTATGAAACTCACATTTGGATTCTTTGGCATATAACCCATGTTTTTGCAATCGTCGGAGAACCTCCCGAATCACTAAGCGATGTTCTTCCAAACTCTTCAAAAATATCAATATGTCATCCAAATAAATTACCACTGATATGTCTAATAAGTCATGGAAAATATATTGCATATGGGCTTGGAATTGGGCAGGAGCGTTAGTTAATCCGAAAGGCATTACAAGATACTCAAACAACCCATACCGAGTTTTGAAAGCCGTCTTGAACTCATGCCCTGCCGCCATTCGTACACGGTGATATGCTTGCCTAATGTCCAACTTCGAGAAAATTTTAGCTCCCACCAATCGATCAGTCAATTCCGGAATTAATGGCAAAGGATATCTATTCTTCACCATCACTCGATTTAAATTCCTGTAATCCACACACACACGAATGGACCCATCCTTCTTCTTAGCAAAAACAATTTGGGCGGAAATTGGGGACTTGGATCGCCGAATCCACCCCTTCCCCAAATTTTCTTCTAAATATCGCCGCAGCTCTTCCAACTCCATAGGAGACATGGGTCGCAGTCCAGTATTGCGCAGTTCCTCCCCCTCCTTAAACTCAACCTTCATATCTGACGATCCATGATTCGGAAGTTCATTAGACGCTTGTTCATTGAAAGCTCCTTGAAGATCTTGATATTCCTTTGGGATTCGTTCTTCAACTGATTTCTGGTTTCCCTGTTCCTCAAGGAAATCCGATATTTCCACGGAAAAAATTTCCGCACCACGTGCTGATAACCTGAAAGCTGCCACCGAAACAATGGTGTACTTCGGTGCCAATAACCCGGTTGGGCGAGAAATCCCGTTGCTTGGACCACCTTGGCAAGCATCCAATGTTGACGGATCCCCCAACTTTGGGATCCTATTTTCCTTCGGAAAGAATGGTGACGCATTTGGACTAAACCTGCCCTTTTTACTAAGACCACAAGTCCTCCCACAATTCATGATCTTCACATTCTGGTCCCGCTCCTCACCCGTGATCTTATCACCCTGCGATTCCATCTTCCCCATTTGGATGGGAGTTTCCAAGCAGGTAGCTTGACAGTATTCAAAGTCAAACCTAACCTCATTCTGTGACCACCGGATGGTGGGGTCATGTCGATTCAACCACGGTGTTCCAAGGATGCAAGCATAACGACCCGTGTTGGTGAGGTCAACCACCAATTTCTCCTTGTGAGTTCCCACTTACATGTCGACTATAGCTTCCTGAGTGATAAGCTCGGAATTGATTGTCCGGCCATCAATTAACCGCACCTCCCGTGGTGTTAGTTTAAATGTGATCTCTGCCCTACACTTACGGGCAAACGCCGGATGCATGAATATCCCGGTTGCCCCCGAATCGACGAGGGTGTTTGCTGGTAGTCCGTTAATCTCTGCTTTCAGCGTTAAATGAGTCTCAGGGTCAACTGTAGTCCTCAAATAGATCGGAATCTCAGCCCTTGTCGATCCGTCAGTTATCTTTATTTCCTCCTCCTTAAGATGGGGAAGAGGTCCCTCATTCCAACCTGCAAGTTTTCCTCTTGGAGTCTTTATGTCAACTATTGAGGATGGGCTCGAGTACCGAGGTGGGAGCCTCAGTCCCGGGCGATTCCTTTTCCCGACTTCCCGGTTTCTTCTCCCTCGTTCTCCATGGCCACGAGGAATAGTGGCGTACTTGGATTCGTTGGACATTTAGCTCGAACGTGTTCGAGCTGACTGCATCCCCAGCATCTTCCCTGCCGCTGGTACTCCAACCGTTCAGCGGTTGTTTTGGCCATAGCTATAGTTCCCCGAATTACATCCAATTCCATTGGAACCGGACCGGAGGTACTGGGGTTCGTCGGAAATCGCCCTACTTGCTCTCGTGAGGGAGCAATTGACGACGAGGAGGGCCGTCGACTTTGGCGCCGGGACCACAATCTCTCATCGATCCTTGACGCCATCGCCATCCATTCATGTAGCCGAATAGGTTGCGTTTCCGTTGTAGCTATAGAATCCAGGACCTCATCTTTGAGCCCTCCTCTGAAACGAGCCATCAAACTTGGCTCATTCCAATCCACCTGAGCGGCATGTTCATTGAAAGAAGATATATATGAGGCCATTGACCCGGTCTGGCAAATCCTTCCTAACCGATCTTCAGCGTTACTCCGTCGGTCGATATCTCCATAGACCGCAATCACTACTTCCCGGAACTCGTTATAACTGTTTAACAATTTATGAGGACGCCCATCATCGAGAGCTTGGAGAATGGGCATTGCCCAATTTTGAGCCGCCCTATTTAAACAATTAACAATTAAGACACAAGAGGAAATAAGAAGCAACAACTAAGACACAAGAAGAAACAAAAAGCACCAACTAAGACACAAGAAGAAACAACAAGAAATGAGAGTGTAGATGCAACAAGAAGAAATAAGAAGCAAGAACTACAAAACAAGAATTAAAAAGAAGAAAGAGTTCAAATGCAAGAGAAAAAAAGAATTTAGATGCAACAATAAGAAGCAAGAAACATGAAGTAAAGAGCAACAAAAAACAAGAGTTGGGATGCAACAAAAAGCAACAACAAATGAGAGCTAAGAGACAATAAAAGGTTTAGGAAGAAGAACCACAAGAAGTGACGGCTAGGGTTTTAAAACCCTAAAAAGTGGCGGCTAGGGTTCTAAAATCCTAAAAAAATAATGGCTAGGGTCTCAAAACACTAAGAAAGTGGTGACTAGGATTCAAAATCCAAAAAAGTAGGTGACTAGGATTTCAAAATTTTAAATGATGGCTTATTTATATTTTTTTTAGAATTGCCCGTATTTTTCTTGAATTGCCCAAAACAAAAAAAATTCACTACTATGAAAATATAATTGATAATATGACTCACCGTTCTCAAACATGTTCCCTACGTTCCCTATGAAGTACTTTGGTATTCCTAATGGCCGTATAGTATACACTTGTGAAGTACAAGGCATAAAAATGACTGGTAGTCATATTTTGCAATCATATTTTTCCCCAAAGTGTTGTCCTTCAAGAATATGACTGCAAGTAGTCGCCAGTCATCCTCAGTCATAATTCTGCAGTCATAAAACATTGCCATTGTTGTAATAGGTGGAGAGGTGTATAAGTGGTTTGCACAGCTTCGTCTGGTTTTCCGTAGCAAACCACGCTCGTATGAAGTAGATGAAGACAAGATTGTGTAAGCGCTCTCTTATATGACCGGCTTACACAATCCAATTGAGAAAAATAAAGTTTTTGATGAAATTTTACTTTAAATTGACATTTATAACTCTTAAATTTGCAATTTTCAACTTAAAAAACATAGTGTCCTACCTATTAACTACATCCTTTAATGAATGATAATACCTTTCAAGCCACAAAGTTTTGGAAATAATCACAAAAGGTGACCATGTTACACAAAAACTCATGAATTGGATTGTATGGTAGTGTACTATAAAACGGACCATCTCCTTCAAATGGACCCTAGCTTTAGGAGCAGAATTTAGATAAGGTGATCCTTGAATGAATCACTTTAACCCTTTAGTGACTAGTCGACCTTTTTTTGGTCGATTTCAGAGCATTTTGCTTGTTGGTGCCCAAACCACATTTGATTTGGGTGAACGCAAAGAACAACGGGTGTAGAGGAGGTCCTGTTGCTCCACATGGACCAAATTTCAATTGAAAACAAGCAATAATGAAGTAGCTATAATGCATCTAGGAAAATTTAAGGGCAGAATTTAGATAAGGTGATCCTTGAATGCATCTAGGAGAATTTATTTTTCTATTGCAAGAGCCAATCAAAGTCTTTGGATCTACACATCTTTTTACAAGTTGCAAGTGAACGGATTTTGGGAGACCTATGATCAAAAATAGGTGCCTATGTCCTTAATCTTTGAAAATTTATAAGTAATTCAAAAATTCTTGGAAAAATACAAAAACACTTGTGTTAGGTTCCATGTCTATTTTTCTTTCTCTGAAAAATGATCTAAAAATACTTTTGTCCACAAAAACCTATGAAAAAGGCAAACCAGCCCTTAAATGATCGCTTTTAGAGCATATTACCATATTCTAATTAAAATAATTTTGAGGGTGTTTCACAAATACAAATAAAATAGATAATTTTCTTAAAATTTCGTTGTTTTAGTGTATAGGTTGAAATAAATACAATTAAATGTCTAGTGTGAACTTGCTAAAATAAATTTGAAATGCATTTATTTTCAAATTAATACATTTTCAATACTTTAAAAATTACAGTTTCATTTGGATAGTGGCATAGTTGTGGCAATGATTATTTATTTCTCTCTGGTTGGTTTAGAATAAAAATTTAGACAATTGTGGAAAATTTTGTCTCTAATGTAGATATTTACTTCAACAAAACATTTAATTTTCTTATTAATGTTATATCCATTGCCTTCCATTAGATAGAAATTCATATTTAGTGAACATCACAATCGTTAATAATTGATGCAATTCCACGAAAATAGTTTTTTACGGTAGACCTCCAAGTAAAGAGTTATGAAACGATTCAAGAATTGAGAGAAGGATAGGTGTAGAAAATTGAAAGTCACTACTTAATTAACCCCTAAATACTTAAGGTCTTTTTTGAGCTTCTTGGAATTTGCTCTAAATGATCAAAAACTCAACATTTTGGTAAAGAATATTAGCAAAAAAAAATGAGATATGATAAGATATTTCAAAACCATTGAGTATATAGATCGCAAGAGATTAATAGTTAAAGTGAGAAGAAAAGTTCTTATTAATACCAATGTTGCCATATTAGGTTATTAGACTTTGAATCCTTTTAAATTAAAATTTTTGCACTATAGATTTTGATTTTTGAATTTTTTTTGTCTTGAAGAATTAAATAGAGATTTTAGAGTTGATAAACTTGAAAAAAAATAATACTTGATTTCTATTCTTTAAAATATTAGTATGCACAAAATGGAAGGAAAACTTGAATAATCTGAATTTGTATGATTACAATTCAAAATAAATTGATACAACTTATCAAAATGTTGGTTTTTGGTTCAATTTAGAGCAAATTCTCATAAGCTCAAAAAAAGTCTTGGGCATTTAGGGGTTAATAGCCCTAAGATGGAATTGGAACCTATCAATCATAATGGTTTAATTGTTCTATCAAACAATTCAAATCTTGTGAATTTTTTATTTTTGGAAAATTGAGAAATTTGGGTCTAAAAAAGAATTATACAATATGTTATTTTTAAAGAAGATGTTTAATGGCTCACAAACCATTTCTCCACAACTTCTACATCACTATTCCAAATCGGAAATGAATCAATGTGTTCTATACAGAGATAAATATATTCTATGAGAGGAAAAAGATAAAAGGTTGATTCAAGTTTTTGTATTTTATTTTGCTACACAAACTCAACTTATTTTACTTTAGATGGGATAGCATTTTCTCCCTCAAACCTATTGATATAAAATATTGTACATCCTAAAAAGCTAATCTATTCACCAATCTTTGAGAAATTCAAAAAGTCATGCCAAAAGTTGAAATTGTAAGAACATGTATGAATTTTCATTTGTCCTTGGAGAGAACTTTGGTCATGTAGGGGGAGTAGTAAGTGGCCTAAAATTCTAATTTTTAGCTCCAAATTTACTTTCTAATTTAAACTAGTTACTAAAATATTTAAAATGATAAAATTAGACATCCAATAGGGATAATAGAGTTTGATTAGTATAAATGATTATGATATCATTGAAAAGCATGAAAATATTATACAAAACATTGAATAGTCCTGTAGACCTTGGGAATTAATTGCAAGTCTATGGTAGGCATAGTACAATAAAATAATACAATTGTTTCTTGTAATTATTCTAAAACAATGAACATTAACTCCAAGTAGACAAGGATTATTCATTGGTTTGATATGAGATTTTTGAGCAAATGCAAAAATCACAACTAAAAATTCAAAAAATATATATTTTTTAAAGTAAGTCCTTGCAAATCAAGAAGGTTAGAGGAACTAATAGTTACATAAATTGGGAGCCAAGGCAACAATCCAACCATTCAAGTCTTGGTCTTGTTGCCTTCCACGGTTTCATCAATTAGATAGGGAATGATTTTTTTATTAAAGTCAATCACCTTCAACACAATCTCCTTCATAGAAAGGTCATCCTCCATTGGTTGCATGAATTTAGCAAATTACAAAATCTCACATTCTCTAAAATGCTTTCTTGAGAGAGAACTACATGTAGGGCAATGCTTGGGGTGGAGGGGAGGGGATTGTGAGAAAAATGCGCCAATGAGGAGGACAAAGCCCGACAAGGAGGTGCATTTTTTCCCGCAATTCCCGATGATGGGGCCATTGCCTAATATAAATTATTTTCTATGCAATTTGATTTCATTAACATAATAGATTGAACTTAACTAAAAAAGTTACAATGCTCGATTACGTGGGCAAAAACGCTTAGTTAGGCCTTACAACCTAATTGTAGACCAAAAACCGCCCAAAAAATGAACAAGCAATTTGCTAGCAATGGTTTACAATATGGTTCTTTCCAAAGCACCGGAAACATTAACCCTTAAGCAATAGACTGATGACTATGGAAATCATCCATTTTGGTACCATGGAAATCATTGGTCTAAAAAAATCCAAAAGCACTCATTGGAAGTCAAAGTATTATAGAAGATTTCCCCTTTTCATACAAAATTATGAGGATGAATACATTTGTCCTACACAAAAGATTCTCTAACATCCACACTTCTGTCCTACACTAAAAGATTCTCTATCATCCATCAAACACCAATTGCCCACCTTGATGTTTAAGGGTTAGAAGTGCAAATGTTTATTTGAGGTACCACAATAGTCCATAAACACAATGTATGTCACACAAAAAGTAAATATCTTCTTTATTTCTGAATGCATATTAGCTCAAAATGATTCAAATTTGGTGTCATTGGAAACAAGATATAATTTCCTACAAATTAGGGGGTGAAAAAATTCTGAAACAAAATCAAAATTAATCCAGAAAGTGCCGTAACATGACTGCTGATATCAATTTCTAGCCGTTCATTAGGAATGCTAGTGGCCTAATGCTCTACCTTCGGCATTCCAATTTCGTAATGGCTTCGAGAAGTTTTCAGTCAACCCAAGTGGAACCCGTCATCTTTGCAAAAAAGGAGTAGGCATCAACCATTTCGTCTATCTGAAAAATCCAAGTTAAAAGAATTTTAGAGCAAGCAACCACGGTTTGCAAAAGTATGCACCAAATGCAGTGCAATGCCACACCATGTCAATCACAGTGAGATTATTTGTCTTGTGAACAAGGAGCCAGATTTGAGAAAAAAAACATATAAACTAGTTCAATAATAGAGAGTCCATCCTCATATTTCCTTGTAATTAGCCATTCAATGTTCGTTATGAACGTAAGTAGAGGTAAAATTAAGATCATGAACTTTGAATTGGAACTTAAGACTAACTTACAATTTTCTTAGTTGGGCGACCAGATCCGTGGCCAGCTTTTGTATCAATGCGTGCAATTATTGGGTTCGTCTGTGGGCTATTCTCCAAACTTGTGCAAAGTTCATACTGCAACGTCTGTGTCGCATACAACAAAACGAAAGTCTGATCAAGAAAACACATATGAAACAGATAAAAAAAAATCCCAAAGCACACTTCAAAGAGGAGCAATCAGAATTGAAGTGCTGGTGAGCTATTGTCCAAAGATTTTGGTAAGGTTTGAGAAGTGCTCACCGCAAGCAGCTTCAAAGAATGTAGAGGGACAACTCGGTCATCATGATCCGCAGTCAGAAGCATGGTGGAGGGATACTGAACGGATTTTGAGCCATTTTCCCATGGTCGCCTCACATTATGCAAAGGGGAGTATCTACGCAAGAGAGAACGATTACCGCAACATGAGTTTCATTCTCCCGTCAGTCTGGGAACAAAACGGACAGTATCCGTGTGATGGGACTTGACAACATTCTTAAAGCGATATTAAAAAAACAGTTGAGAAAAAGAATGTGAGAATGTCCGTACTTGATTAGCCAGTCAAATTCTTCAGCAATATCAGCACAGCCATAATCCGAAGTCCACGCATGACCTGATCATTACGAAAGGAGACTTTGCGAGTAAATTTCTCAACAAAAAAGTTAAACAGGAAATTTAACGTAGACTGTACAGTAGTGGGAGCCTTACCAATTGTAAACTTGTGAAATCTAAGCATATCCATGACACCAACATGTGCCAAAGCACATCCATACAGATCGGGTCTCTGCACAAATCAAAAGAACCAGAGACTCCATTAACCCCCAAGCGCACGAAGTCCATACTCTGGACGATGTGCAGAGTGCTCCAGTCCAATGTTTCGTCCAAATACTCTCACTCATCCACAGTAATTCTTGAAAAACGACCTTTCTTTATGACCAATTCGATGAAATTGAGGTGAATGATAAGCCTACAAAGATATAAGCAAAAATTTGCGAAAATTGTGCTGCGATGCGGGGGGTCAGTTAACAGTGGAATTATGAAATAACCAAATCTTCCACCCAGAGAGCCTGAAATGACAGCACCAAGTAAGTTATACGCACCTGATTGATACAGGCAGCCACCAACAAACCTCCATTACTGCCCCCCTCAATGCAGAGCTTTTTTTTCTGAGTGTACCCTGCTTCTACCAAATACTCGCCACACGCTATGAAATCATCAAAGCAATTTTGTTTGTTTGCAAGAGATCCAGCCTTGTGCCATTCTTCCCCATATTCTCCTCCTCCCCTAATATTTGCAATCGCGATGACAGCTCCAAAATGCTGGGCCAACACTAGACGAGAGACACTGAAAGACGGCGTCAAGCTGACATTGAAGCCTCCATAGCCATACAATAAAGCTGGATGACTTCCATCTCGAACAAGGTCTTTTTGCGTAACCACGAACATAGGCACTTTGGTACCATCTTTACTTATCACAAATTCCTGTATAGTGTGCACAACGTCAGAATTCGCTAATGACACCGCTGTGAAAATTCCAACCCTAATATCACATTCGAAGAAGAATTTGAGGGTTGAGAACTCAAAGCAAATCAAAGTCAAAATCTTTATAAGATACATTCTGAAACCAACAGAAAGCTCATAGCAATTAAAGTCAATTTCGTTAAATTGGCAGTGTTCTAATACTTTGACACCCTTCGGAACTTGTTCTGAAACGTAATTCCTTCCATAGCTATCCTGGATTTTAGACCTTTATGTACATATATGTCACAATTTTTGTCAATTTAAGAAAGCAAAGAACACAAATTAGAGGTATTTTTTTTTTACCTGATGAGTCTTAAACAATGACCTATCCAAGTTCTCAACTGTGGTTTCCCGTAACACAGTCACTTCAGGAGTTCCAGTACTCAAATCACACCGGTAAATGATTCCCGGGGTCAGAAAACTCGTGAAACTATAAAAGAAATCCGAGTCTTCTGCTCTTCCTGAAATCTCCGCTACCGAGCCAATCTCCAGTGGAAGTGTGTGAAGCAGCTTGCCACTTTCAAGATCATGCAACTGGAGCAGATGTTTTACGTCGCTCATGTAACACACAGCCAACTGCTTCTTATTAACTAGATCGGCCGAAGTAAGCACATCACTTTCCGATTCGGGTATCACATCTATCCAGGAAGACGGAAAATTCACGTCCACCCTTGTCAATTTGTACCTGAATGCATCCTTATTCGTTAGGAAGGTAAAAACGGGCCCTTGATTAGCAACAAGCTCATACTGAGCGTCAAAGTTGTCAATTAGTTTTACAAAAGGGAGCTGTTCCTTCTTTTGTTTCAATCCTCGGAGGCCTCCGGGCAGAGTGGAAAGGTCGCAGTAGTAAAGTCGGTTGACTGGGTCACAACCCTCTTCAATGGATAACACCAAGTACTGGGTCAAGGCAAGCAAGTGTCAGATATATATTCCAGAGAAATCATTGGTACAGTCATGCTTTCTGTGAGCTGTCATTGCTGCAAAATTTAGCTTCATGAAAGCAAAAGATGGAAAACTGAGAAATCTATCATAATTTATCAAGGAAACTAACCAAGCGTTTCAAATGGAGCTGCAGTCAGAAAGAGGATGTGAGGTAAGCAGTGCAATTTTTAAGTTACCTGGCCATCGTCAGTAACCTCTGCTCGAGAAAACCACTGAGCATGCTTAGAATCTCTCCAACATAAAACATCTTCAGATTGATCAGTTCCAAGAAAGTGATAATATAGCTCATGAAATAGGTTGGTCTCTGTCTCGGTGCCTGCGTCTTCGATCCCATTCACACTGCCACGATTGAAAACCCGAATGAGAAAACCCCAATGAAGGCATCACTACTTCACGATTCACAACTCCAGTGCTTAGGTAGGAGGTGCTAAAACAGTTCAGGCTACAAAAGCGTTCCCTAACACAAAGGTACAACTGTTACATTCTTCAAATGAATGCAGCAATAGTGAACATGTCAAGGGTGGTCCGGAGATGTTTCAAAACTTTTATATAATTCACAATTGAGATTTTAAGATTTTACCATGGAGGAAACGAAACAGAGTTTATCATCTCAATTGAACCATTACCACCTCCTAAGTAGTAAATTCGGTTTCGTTATCATGATGATAAGCTCTTCAAACTCCTTTGTGATTCCAACTTCAAAATTCATCACTGATTCCTCAAGAATCCAATAAATGTGAAAGAACTTGCAATAGATGCAGCTTCCATTTTCCTTTCAAGAAAATTTTACTTCAAGGGGTCTAACGCTCCCCCAAACTGAAAGCATCTTTTAAATGGTAACTTTGTGCACCTCCTACCTTAGTACATTCCCATTATTATAACATTATAACATCAAAAGCGTATGAGGTGCAGGGACGAACGTGGGTTCTGGATAACGGTTGTAGAAGAAGCCGCTGTGATCATGTGTCCATGCCAATGAGGAAAACTTCACCTGCAGAGAAATTATTCAAAGCAGACGCTTAGCTTAAAACACACAACCTACCACCCATGCCCAAGGCCAAGGCTGAACCTTATACACGTTTCAACACTCCAAGGCAGCCGTAAGAACCTACCAACTCAAAACCACGAATATTCTCAAATAGTATATCGTGGAGTACAATTAATGCTAGAGAGGAAGAGCTAGTTGCCACCCAAGGTGGCAAGCATTCTAGCATTAATATTGTAAGTGTGCATCTCACTGTTGTCCAAAAACTATAGCACAAAAGAAGGTGAGGTATCAATTTCGAGTGCAGTAATCACGTGCAAAAGCAACAACGAGGACCCACCCATGAGAGCGCGTCAGGCTGCAAAACTCTATCCGCCACACGCATCACTTTGATGGTGACCCAATCACTTCCACTGGCGCTTAGGCCGTAGGCTAGATATGCAGCATCTTCACTAAATCTCATCAGTGCCAGGGAAATAGTGCCATCGTCACTCAAAGTGTTTGGATCTAGCAACGCTTCCCCATCCTCGTATAAATTGTCCTGTCGAAATCCTCCACATGGTTGAAATGATCAGATTGTTCAATGAAGCCCTAATCCGTAAACACAAACTGTCTCTCAAATTATACCAATGAAAGCTTCCAGATCTCGAATTCTAGGCGAACGAAAGAAGACCATATTAGAACAAAGTACACTAATTAAAACCGTAATAAAACAAATATACTTAATCAATATGCTGAAGATCACTTGAGAGTTTCAGAAAATTTCAATATTCAAGGGCACCAGTGACAACTAGTATGTTCCCGACTGTCAAAATGGGCAATATTGTACCTGCATGTAGACTACGCTTTGGGCTTGCAAGCCAGTGTTAAGAGTATAAATGTATTTGTTGCCTCGCCTGTAAGGGCATGAAAATTTGGGATAATCATACGAGGCAGTAATGCATTTCTCCAGTTTCTCTTTCGAATCACACGAGGCCAGCCACGACTTGGACAGTTTCACCTGTTCCTCAACAAACTCCTTGGTTATCTCTGCTTTCGGGTCCTCCAACCTGCTCCAGGCGATGAAACAGATACCCAAATTTAAAAATTGCCCCTCCCCTCCTTATCAACAACAGCTAGATATTTGAAAATCTATCGAGAAAATGAATTCTTTGGTGCTATTGCAATGAAATTCAATTTCGTTAAAGTAGCGGTTATCCGACCAGACTTTGGGCCCTTTCAGAACGTACATTCTGAAACGTAAATCCATGCTTCTCCTAGATTTTAGACCTTTATGTGCATATACGTCACAACTTCTGACACCGGAATCGCACCGCTTTAACGAACTTGACGTCAAATTACAAATGAGTACCGCACATCAAACAGTCCTTCGTCATTAGAGGACCCACATAATGCAAGACGCTTCGAAGCTAACATCAACACTCGTCACACCAGAGTAGAAGTATCACTATGCACAGAAGAAATCCAGAAAATCCATCTTTGGAATTTTTGGGAGAATTCCACAATCAATGTTCAGTGAATGATAAATCGAGTGAGATCTGGTAGGAATAAAATTTGGACCCCAAAGGCCATTCATCCAAATTACCTACTGGATTCTCCTGTGACTGCATACCCACTTCGGATTTCTCCTGTAAAGGATTGAATTCGTCTCTCTTCGAAAGCATTAATTAATTCCAGCTACTCGATCATTCAAGCGTTCCAACCATCGCAAGGCTAATATATAAACAAGTCTTTCATGAATCAGCGAACCCAGACTTTGTTAAAGAAGATGGAAACGATAGCGTGAGCCTGTTTCCCTCTAAGTAACCAATCTAGAGTCCCCTATGCCAGCCTAGTAGCTAGAACGAAACTTACGGTCGATATGGATCGGCAACTTCGCGTCCATGTATCAAGTCTACACAGGACTCCTCCCTGTCGACCTGGGGATAAACCAAGGGCCTCCAACTCCAAGTCCCCTGGTCCGAAGCTAAGGACAGAGCTAAGGATCCCATGTTTCAAAGCGCAAGCTTCACCAAATGCTTGGATCAAGGAGCTGTCCACAATGGAGTCCGAGGTCGAACTGGCCCGCGTATCAATCCCACGACATTTAACCGGTCCGCCGTGCACATGACGCCCGTTCCTCCGTCGCAAATAACCTTAAGTATCACCCCTCAGCCTCAGCACTCACTACTATCTCCCCTCCCACCCATATATGCAAACGAAGGTTACGAGAAATCGCTGGCCCCCGACGATTACGGCGTTTCAAGGGAAACTTAGCAAACATTGCAGAAATGCGCAGAATGCTCGCACAGCGCGTGCGCCACCACGCAAACGCCGGCACCGCGCGATAGCGTCCAGACGGAAGCAAGTAGGGGGCCAGGGGCCGGCGTTGCGCGCTTGCAACATTGTGTACCTTATCCTTGGAAGTCGGCGCAAAGCAGATGGAGGCAGGGCCCCTCGGCAACAGTCCCGCCGGCCGCTCTTGCCACCGAGGTTCCCCGACGTCTGTCAGTTGGTCAGCTGAATCGACGCGGACTTCGCATCGTTGACCCTGCCCACACGGAGAATGCGGCATGGCCCGCGGAGACAACTGCTGTGAAACCTTTCATTCCTTTTTCGGACAGAGCCCTCATATTTTCATACGATTAGAGTAGAATATTTCTACGTCAATTCCATCCAAGAAAAATGGGTCATTTGGGAAAGATTCAAGAGCTGCTTTCAAAGCAAGAATTCACAAAAACAAAAACCACTTCGTGAAGCGCTTTGTTCTGACTTCATTCAAAACTAATATAACGAACATTGAATTTCGATGTGGGAAGAAGAAGGAGAATTCCTTTTGAAAAGACCACCACCGTGAATGAAGTGTTGTTGGGAATGGCTCGTGTGGGAATGGCTCGTAGATGGTCAATGAAGCCTATCATTCGTGCCTCAATGCATGCATGAAGAGATTGATCCTGTAAAGAAATTATTCTCAAATAGGATGACAAGGTCATTTGATTCCCACTATAGTTGGATGGATGGTGGTGGTAAGCCCCCTACCAATGCACACGTTTGAAGTCATGACCACCTTATGTTTGAAGTCATGAACACCTTATGGTGAGTCAAGGTCGAAGCCATTGAGCCAATGCATGCCAAAGGTGCCAATATGGATGATAGATATCATATTCAATCCCTTCCAAAATAAGTTATATAGTTGGACTTCATGTTTTTGACTGTTGTATGTTTCACCAAAAAACACTCAAAATGGGTTGTTTTGATGGCATAGGCCCCCAAAAAATTCTATACCTTAAATTTGTTCTTTGTTTTGTTTTGTTTAGTTTATTTGTTTGTTTGTTTGTTTGTCACGTTGAGATCTGTTGACCTGTATGTCCCTTGTTTGCGTGCTTGGTACCTTCGATAAGCTCTCGGTGAGGAGGGATGCGCCAGCTTGGTTTCGTGGCATTCAGACAGGTGGTGTGAAAGTTATTGAATTTTGAAGTATTTTTTGGATCTAAAAAATTAAAAAATTACTTTTATTTTTGTTTTGATTGTAGCAACGGTATAGGACACACTAGTGATGAATGAAATCTTATTGCATTATATTGTAAGATCTAGTGGTAGACTACTTCATTACACTATAGTAAAGAAATGTGAGTTTTTCATTGTATAGATTGTGAGATTATATTATTTAAAGTTGGAAAAAACATTTTTGGGGGGGCAAATTTCCAGAAGCTCTAATTTAGAAAGGCTTTTGCACAAAAAATTTGTTTAACTAATTTTGGACACATCCATACTCTAGAATTAATATTGCATTTGTAAGTGAATGATAAAAAAAAATGTGATTTATATACATGTATATACTCAAAATGTAGACTTTTGAGTTTAAATGGATCAAAATCATCATTTTGGATCAAGTAAAATTTTGAAAAAATAAAAAATAGATAAGTATTAGCTCCCAGCCAATACATTTATAATTATAGAGAATATCCATAATTTGTGGATTTGCTTGTAATTAGTGAAATAGGGATTACAAGTTGATTTCACTATTTTTCTTGAAATTTTTTTGCATTTTTTTTGGTGACAAAGTTGGCCACGTGTAGGTCATTGTAAGAAAGACTAGTCTTATTTCCCATCACAATGAGGGGGGTACCTTCTTGTCATCTTCTATAACTTTTGAAGCATAAACCTCATGAACTTGAAATTTTTATTGGAGATGTCTAACTTGATGGTAATTATATCTCTTATTTTTTAGAAATTAAAAAACATTTTATATTTAAAAAGTATTTATTTGTTTACTTGTCTCACTATAAAATTTAAGGGGTTTTACTACATAAGGAGTTCACAAATTTAATGATTCGGAGCTGAAATTTTCATATTCTATTTGCATAATAGAAAATCATATTTTTATTAGATAGAATCTAAAATTGTATTATTTTGTGTCCTCCACATGGGTACAAACAACACTCCTATTGCGCGCAATTTCTAAATAATAGAGATGGTTCTAAAATTAATCTTTTGGTGAGATCTCATCACTATGAACTCTTCCCAAATTTCCAATTTTTTTTTTAAATCCTGTTTTTTACAAATTAAAATGTGAAACTATAGTGATAATACTTATTTTCATGAGAATTGACACTTTTCTAGTTCTCTTACTTAGGAATTTTTTCTATATTTCCTTCCTAGGGTACCTCCTTCTTAAAAGTATATACATTAAACATATTATTATTATTATTATTATTATTATTAATTTTTATCTTTAAAATTTTTAATTATAAATTAATCCTAGAAAAAATAAACATTGTACAAAATGCTACAAAAAATGCAGTCTTTTTTGTAATGATTTGTGTTAAAAAAATTTCATAACATTTCAAATTGGGGAACATGTACCAAAAAATTATATTAGGAAACTAGCTTCAAGAAAATTTAGGTTACAGCTAGCCTTAGAAGAAAAAAAAAATCATCCAAAATTTGTGACTTTGGCAAGCTTCATCAATCTACGGCCTAAAACACCTAAGTTGAACTTAAGGATTGTTGGACATATTGGGTAGGAGAAGAACACATGAAGGTTTGCTATGCTTGATTCATCATTGATCACTAGCATTGGATAAGTTTACTACATACCATTTCCTCTTAACACCCACATTCTCCTTGTGCATCAAGATGTCCGTCACCCTATTATATATAATTTTTAGAAAATTCAACATAAATTTCAAAGAAGCCAAAATATTTGGCAACTATCTTATATAGCTTCAAAAGCCACTTGCTTTGAGTATAGAGAGAGATGAAGACAAGCTCTTTATACAAGAGGGTGGTAGGAGATAAAACAATCCGTGTGAGACATGTAAATTAGGATTAGTAAGAGCTCAACCACCCATAGTTAAGTCAAAAGCATTAGCATGTGAGCTTAGAAATGAAAGCCTACAAGCTTCTTGGAGGAAGCTAACCTCCTAAAATATATACTATTGATATGTTGAAGAAAGCAAAATGCACCTCTACCATGATCGCTTTTAGAACAAACTACCTTCACAAGAAAAAAACATGATTACAATCTTCATCCAAAGGCCGGCCACAGTAAGGGCCTCCTTACATGGTGGTCCAATGAACATAGTGCAACATGGGTGCTACATGAAGAAATGCCAACTACACTTTCATGTGGCCCCCATAGGTAGGGAGGAACATGATAAGAATTCAACACGTAGTAGATTCTCTCTCCAAATTGACTAGTCTTCACCAACAAGGTTATCCACCAAAAATGGAGCTCTTTTTTTCTGATACCCACCCCTAGCAAGGCAATTGGTTGAGGCAATTTTGACTTATTGCTTGTATTAGGTAGAGAATTGTCCATTGGACCAACATACTAGCCTACCCTGAGGGTCATCTTACATGTGAGTCTAGCCAACAGACAAGTTTACAACCAATTCATGCAAAAAGACAGAATCGGCTCCACCAATTGTCTTGTTGGGGTGGACAAGCAAGGAAAGGTGAAGAGTTGAAGTTTCGCCAATATCTATGTACAACCTCATTGGTGAAAAGTGGTCAATCTGGAGAGAATCTACTACATTTGATTTTTCCTATTGTTTCCCTTCCCCACCCACTAGGGCCACATGAAAGTACAATACAATGCCTATTTTTCCCTATAGCACCTTGTAGCACCTTGTAGCACCCGCTGTGAAATTTCCCCAATGACCAATACATGTAGGAACAAGGAGCCGAAATCGAATGAAGAGAGTGTAGCGTGCGGGTCACCGGTAGTATTGATTCCCCTGAACTTTGGGGCGAGGGATACCGGCCCAGGCGAAGGCCGAGGCGGGTATTCCTGCCGCCGACAACCACCGTCCAGTCCAGGTCCGTAAGGCCGGGTTCTCGTAACGTCCCGTCCGATTGCCGGTCGGGGCACCTAAAGTCGCTTCCCCTCATCCCTTCTGCCGATTACCGGCACTCACCGGTCGGTACGGCTTAGTACCGGGACTTCGCTACCAGAACTTATTATACAGTGCCTGGCAACGTACATTGAGTGCCCCGATGGATGAACCCGAATATGAGGTACTGTAGAATTTACCGATTCTACGCTGCGTGAATTCGATTCCGGGGCCCCAATAATGGAAATTCACTGGTTCAGGGCTCTTTCATTTGTTTGGCGGAGGAGGATATTCCCCCGGCTGGTATAATTTTCCACCCTTTCGACCTTACCCACAACAGGTGCCCTGGCCATGATGTTCGCTGCAGGCTGCCGCATGAACAGTATACCAAGAGTTACGCTGATCTTTGGTGTCTGGTGGGTGATAGCACTAGAAGAAATTTGCGTTATTCTAGCCGCAATGTTTGGTGTCTGGTGGATGATAGCACTAGAAAAAATTTGCGTTATTCTGGCCGTGATGTTTGGTGTCTAATGGATGATAGCACTAAAAGAAATTTGCATTATTCTAGCTGATGTTTGGTATCTAGTGGATGATAGCACTAGAAAAAATTTGCATTATTCTAGTTGATGTTTGGTGTCTTTCTGGTGGATGATAGCATTAGAAGAAATTTGCGTTATCCTAGCCGTGATGTTTGGTGTCTGGTGGATGATAGCATTAGAAGAAATTTGAGTTATTCTAGTTGATGTTTGGTGTCTAGTGGATGATAGCACTAGAAAAAATTTGCGTTATTCTGGCCATGATGTTTGGTGTCTAATGGATGATAGCACTAGAAGAAATTTGCGTTATTCTAGCTGATGTTTGGTATCTAGTGGATGATAGCACTAGAAGAAATTTGTGTTATTCTAGTTGATGTTTGGTGTCTTTCTGGTGGATGATAGCATTAGAAGAAATTTGCGTTATTCTAGCCGTGATGTTTGGTGTCTGGTGGATGATAGCACTAGAAAAAATTTGCGTTATTCTTGGCCGTGATGTTTGGTGTCTAATGGATGATAGTACTAGAAGAAATTTGCATTATTCTAGCCGTGATGTATGGTGTATAATGGATGATAGCATTAGAAGAAATTTGCATTATTCTAGTTGATGTTTGGTGTCTGGTGGATGATAGCACTAGAAGAAATTTGAGTTATTTTAGCCTTGATATTTGGTGTCTAATGGATGATAGCACTAGAAAAAATCTATATTATTTCAGGTGACATTTGGTGTCTGGTGGATGATAGCACTAGAAGAAATTTGCTTTATTTTAGGTGATGTTTGGTGTCTGATGGATGATAGCACTAGAAGAAATTTGCATTATTTTAGGTGATGTTTGGTGTTTGATGGATGATAGCTCTAGAAAAAATTTGCGTTATCACAATTGATGTTTTTTGGTTAAATTCAACATAACTAGGTTGGAAATAACATGATTTTGACATTATTTCAGTTACAATTTTGTAAATTTGTATTATTTCCAACATAGTTATATTAGATTTAATAAAAAACATCACATTTCTTTAATCTATTTAGTAGGATAGAAGTGCAACTATTCATCCTTGGAATTTTGTTGTGAAAAGGGGAGGTCTTATGTAGTAGTTGGACTTCCATTAAGTGCCTTTGCAATTTTGGAAGTGAATGATTTACACGTTAACCAAGGGAATGATTTCCAAGGGCACCAAACTATAGTTGGTTTAAAAAAAATCCTTGAAGCACTCATTGGAAGTCAAAATACTGCATAAGACCTTTTTTATGCAAAATTCCGAAGATGAATAGTTGCACTTATGTACTATACACAAAGATTATTTGTCATTCATTGACTAGAAAATGGCCACAATGTCGTTTATGGGTTGAGGGTTAACTACTATGTGAGCTCTTAGAGAGAGCAATAATACTTTTGAAAAACTTGATAATAAATACTCAAAACACTTGAATCTATATCATTGGTTCACATAAAACATTTTTAATTTTATCATTAATACCTCAATGCATATGTATTAATTGGATGAAGTGCACTTAGTTTTCACAACATTCACCATCCACTTAATGGATAGTGAAGTACTTGATAGGATTACATGAATCAAAATGGATCAGTGCTTCTTACAATTGTCTAAAGATGTTTGGTGGAAAACTTTTGCTTAGAGACACCTACTAAAGTGCTTTGCTATTGGTATAAATTTGTTGGAAGACACCCAAACTAATCATAGTTAGAAAAATATGTTGTTAAAAAAGAATGCAAACTTTGAAAAAGAACAAGAAATGAGTGGGGCAGTGGGCCAAATGACTTTAATTTGGAATAAAGAAATTTCATTTTGTATAAAATATATTCCATTCAAATAAGTCTACAACAAAAACCAACTTGATATTAAGCTTTGTGGCATTATGGGGTAGAGGCATACAAGAAGACAATTAGAAATGATTTTAGAATTACAATGAATTAGCCTAATAAGAGGCTGAAATTTTCAAAATTGAAGGCTCTTGAGAACATTGTAGGAAGTTTGTTATAAGGTTTAACATCATAACCTAAATTAATCCAAAATTTGTCCTCTTAATATGAAAAAAAGATTATTATTTATAGTATGTATTAAAATATTGTTCACTTGAAGCAAGAGGCTCTTGCTTGATGAAAACTATCATTTTAGGATCTTAATCAATAGTCATTTATTGTAACTCTTCAATTGCCACCCTTATAAATTTTGGAAACTTTTGGCTAGACTCTTTCTTGATTTTGATACAAGCTACAATTATAAAGAAAAATTAAGAGAGTAATTGGATGAAATGGTCAAAAATCATCTTCAAAAAGCATATGATTCACCAAATGTTGGATAAGGTTTAGTCTAACTTAGTTTGTACAAAGTTGGGGATGAAAGTACATAAATAATCAATAATGGATGATTGTCTAGACATAAGGTTGCACTTCAAGGTGTTTGGTGCTATTCTTGACCATTTTTGGTATTTTACTTGTTCATTTTTCCATCCCAAAGCAATGGTTGACATTTCATAGAAATTGGTTTTAGATGTAAGGTAGGTATAACCATTTCCATTGGTTATACCTACCATTCCTAGTTTCCTACAAATGTCAATGAAGCATTCCCTTCAATATAGTACCATCAAAATTTGTTTAATGAATTGCAATTGTATTGGTGAACTAAAATTGAACCTCATGTACTTAAATGATTCCTTCAAATTCAATACGTAATGGACTGATGTGAAATTATTATTATACAAACTTGACAAGTAGACACATTTTTTTCAACAACTTTTATTGAATTTGAAGACAAAATGCAAAAGTTCATTAGCCCCGAAACATCAAAAATATGTGGACCCATGAGAATTATTGACTAGTGAACTTCAATTTGTAAAGTTATTTGGAAGACTTCTCTAGTTGGTGTTTATACTACAATCAATCAAGAATTCTTCAAGCATTATTTTATTGTCTTTCTATCTTCTCCAACATTTCTAGAAAGACAATACCAAATGTCAATGAAGCATTCCTACAAATGTCAATTGGAGACTCAAAATTTCAAATTGATTTTTGGTATTGAAAATTAACTTGATTTATCAAATTTTTTTAGATACTTCAATTTTTTTGAAAAAAATTAATCTACGATGCCTTAATGAGGTCTGAAATTCTACTTCAAACATAGTCTCTATTTTTGACTTAATTATGAGCAGTTGAACTCCTACTCATTCAACTTTATATATTCCACGTAGGTTGTTTCACTTCCTATCCCTGATATGTATATAATTAACTTGTCTTCTCCATTGCAAACAAAGAATGTAATTGGATTTTGTATCAATGTAAGGTTCTAACTCAAATCATTATGATGAAGTAAGAATTTTATTTCCATTTACATATACAATAATATCATATTGTAGATTTTGCAAAGTAACAACTCTAGTAGAATCATGAGTATTTAGTGTTGAACATAACAAAGAAAGTGATACATGAGGGGAAGTCCATCCAATTAGATTTGTCATAGGAAATAATATTTTAATGAAGTTAGAGTTCTTTGGAGGCCAAGTTAATTTTTTATTTGGAGATTTGAGGCTGGTCAAGAAACTTGACATTTGAAGAACTCATGTTACCAAAGGTATTGCTACATAGGCAGCCATGTCATTTTTTCATCTATGCTTGAAGTTTTGCATTGGACAAGTCTTGGTTGTAGTCTAAATCCAATTTGGTTAAGAACAAAATTTGTTCCAATCATGTTGCTCCATTTTCCTACAATTCTTGACCGGTGCAATTCTCTATTGTAGTCTAAGGGTTTATTTATACTCAGAAACTTGGGCCTCAACCTATGAACACAAGTGGTACCTTGTTTAAGAGATGAGACCATTGTAAGTGAGGTACTATACTTGAAACAAAGGACTTATAAGTAGGTAGTGACTCAAACATTTGGTGTAGACTAAAAGAATTGAGTTATGACCCATTGTGCACTTGGGTTGAGTTTTTTTAAATAGAGTTATCTATGGAAGCTTTTTTTAGATTTATCCCATAGTTATAGAACCTCTTGTACAATTTACATAACCAACACTATCTTACATGTATGTATGCTGTTTTGTTCTAACCTTCTCTAATTTGGCCATTTTTAATGATTTCAAGCCTAAAACAGTCCAAAAACAAGCAGTAAAAAATTTAAATGATTGGTAGAAAGCTTGAAAGAAGTCTCCTCAAATTTCCTCTTGACCTTTGGAGTTGGGTACCTTAAAGACTTTCCCCAAAAATGCTCTCATTAGGTTCAGGAAGTCACTATCCACTTTAGCTATGTAAGATTCCAACAAGAAATTTTCATCCATTGAAAAAAATGATGGGATTCAACCCAAGTTGTATTTGGTGTGAACCCCAAAACTAAGTACCATAGCTATGTTCCAATCAAAACACTCGGTTTCTTTGGCTCCAGTCCAAATTTTTTTTTTTTTTTTTTTTTCAACAGACCCTATTGCTCTAAAGCGGCCCTCGGTAGGGGCCGGCGGGTTCACCGCTTTTTTAACAGTAGAGCTCTGTACGTCACCGCTTGTCAGAGGCCCGCGGTGGCACATTGTCATTTCCACTGTCCTTTCCGCTGCCAATCTGCCATATCGATCTTAACTATTCCGGACTACGGTAATTAATTAAACTCTCATCGTGTCATTGGGGGCTGTATGCGAATCAAGTGCACATTCTCCTTGCCTGCCCCCCAGCACTGCACCGAAGGTTACAGGGAGCGCGTGAATCCACGATGAATTGAAGGTTACGCGCTTGCGCCGCCGACATGGATGCTTCCTCACTCTGATGAGCTGCTAAATACATAGCAACAGGAACACCGGATGTCTGAAACGACCTCACTTTCAACTCACTTTCCTAATTTTAATTCGCAACCGAGCACTGCCCCGGTACGACGTGCAGTTTGTAGAACAAGCTGGTCGAAATTCTCCTGAACTATAGCCTTTCAAACAGGTTGTTTGTATGGTTAGATCTTGACATTTGCATACCTACTTCCGGGCCTGCTTCTCTCGATGGTTCCTGCAAGCATCGTCAGATCGACATGATTAGTCCGTGCCCATTGGGCACTCCAAAAGACATCTTGCGAACGCGGTCGAGAAGCAACCTGTCTGGATATATCAGTAGATGACATTTCACGTACTGCTGGCGCCTGAATGCAGTACGTACTCAAGCAGAGGACGAGCCGAACTTTCCACTTTTAGTGTCATGGAAATGATATGTGGAGTTAAATATTCGGATTGGGAGGTCGACCACTGTTTCAAAAACTGTTTGGCATGATCGATCAAGTTCAAATTTTGCACATGTTTCGAAACACGCTTTGCACCGTCATAACAGGGACTTGGAAAAATGTTGTATAGAACATGGAACATGAACCCGACTTACTTGCCAACAGCTTGAATTGATACACCGACGTGTGACCGAAACTGTCTGCTGAAGTTCGCGATGCGCGCTCTACTGTACATTTAGAGTCTCAGACAGCGACTGTTCAATTATCGGCGGCCATTTCTATTCTGACTAGCTCGGTTTCAGACTGGAGTGGTCCCAGATTGGAGTAAGCCAGGATGCTGAGGGACTAACACCAAGCTGGGACCTTCACTTAATACATAGAATTTTTTAAGCTCGTTCATGATATTCATATGAAATCAACTTCTCGTAACAAAATTAGGCTAATAGTTACGCCACATGACTTCACTTGTCTTTTTACCTTACTTAGATCACATACGAGCTAGGACTCGATCGATTCCTAGCTGTCTGTCTGGCATGTGAGTTTGAATCTGGATCATTAAACCTCTTATTTCAATATGCTTCGATGTAGGTAACCGAAACTGAACATGGATATGGATCAAAGGTAATAAATTTGTTCAATAATATGATCGAGAAAGTTCGCCACCCACAAAGTGACCTGGCTGGCGATGAGATCAACAGATTGTGTGCGTTTCGATTGTTGCCTGGATTGGAAATTTCGTTAAACTGGCGGTATTCCGTACGCCTTTTGTCCATTCATTTCTAGGACCGACCAGTATAGATTTCAGTCCGCACGATTTAAACGTCAAAGTGACAAGTTTGTGGAATACAGCCATTTTAATGAAATATCGGTTCTGGATAGTTAGGGGTGATAGGATTGGCACGCAAGTGTCAGGACTCAGGCCGGAATGTATGAGGTGGATCATCCTAAAGTAACTAGATCAGCTTTCGGTGATTGGATAGATTCTGTCAACGTAGACCCCAGTCCTTTGCAGCCCAACATGTTGCACTGACAAAAAGAACACTGGTAACGACTGTCTGTATGTTAGAATGAATATATGGTTTCCCAACTTCCTGTTAAAATCCAGAATACGGTGCACTGATAACTGTGCATTGTTAAGAAGCACATGTATATATACTCAAAAGGTTTCTTGAATTAACTCCTAGAGGAGGACAAGGCCACCAGGTGGCATCTGGTGGATGTAGTTGCACAGAATTTGAAATGTGAACTTCACTAAAAAGTCCATGAATAACAAAGAGAACCTCGAGGAGTTTTTCCTCTCAATCCATCGCTGCAATCTGATCATTCAAGAAATGATTGTCCTTGTGATTATTGATGGACTTTTTAAGAATGGAGAAGGGTGCTGTAGGCCATCACTTCATATCCTCCTATCTTTTTTCCCACAATTCAAAATGATCCGAAAAAAATTGTACATCAAAATCATGATGAATTGATGATGTATACTTGTGGGAAAAGAAATCAGAGTTTTTGAAGCACTTTTGAGCATTCCAAAATTCGGATTTCAGCACATGTACAAAGTACCACTTAACCGAATATTTTTCATCAATCTTGTCTATTGTGTCATTTTCTCAAAAATTGTATGATTTTATCGATCCTTTTTCCATAGAACAACTATACAAGTCTTCATTCATTTCAGTGGTGACGATCATCAAAATTATTCGCTTGTTATAAAAGCTAGAGCTCTGCTCAAAAAATCCCTTTCCTTCAGACAGGGGTTAAAGCTTACAGACATGCAACTCATGATCGAATTTAATCTGACCTCTACAGGAAAGTAACTTTAATCCTTTCCACTTTTCAGTTCCAATAATTCTAATAGTTGGAGCAAAAACGTGATCGATAGCCACATATGCATTAAAGTTGTCGAGAAATTATTTAAATGAAAGTTCTCGACTACGTGGCACTCTGCCAGTTCTGGTATTCCGTGTTCTCAACGTCGTCTATTTCGAGTTCTGGAATTTCTGGTAGAGTCAAATGATTTTCTTGGAGTATGTCGAGGAATTGCCAGCGAGCAGCTGTCTATGATTGACCCTGCATGCACAACTTTTTTTTTTCATTGAAAAGTGACGGTGCTTTCAAAATTTCGGAAAAACAAAGAGATCGAGAACAATCAGTCCGGATCACGTGGCCGAGCGGCATGCACAACTCTTTGATTCGATCCTTACATGTGCGAATTCTGTAGGAGTTCGCTTCAACTGAATTCCAGCATGGTATCGATCGCTGAAGCTGCCGGCAATGGACAGTGCTTGACTGGACAGTGTAATCTGGGGCTGTAATATGCAATTATGCACATGCATGCACGCCGACAACAGTAATGCACATGTTGTTGGAATTGGTCGTAGTAAATCAGATCTAGGTGAGGTACGGATTTATGTTTCAGAGCTGGCCAAAGTAATGGAATACCGCCAATTTATCGAAACTGACATTGCTGTGTAGAGAGTCAAATCGGGTGAGCCTACTCACATGACTTCCAGACGGGAAGCTATAGAAACGGAATCACAATTTAGAGTTACGGAATTACCTCTTCGACAATCGACATGCTTGCTTCGTTAAGAAAGTTGCTCAGGGTGATTGTACATTGCAATTCCATGGAATGCATTTCTACCCTAGGGTAATTATGGGCCGGCATCAAAATTGGACAGTCTCCAGTATTTTTCAAAATTCAGGGGCACCATCTTTGAGATCCTTCAATCTTTCTGACACTGGGTGTTGGGGGCAGTGTTACAGTGTCACAGTGTTACAGTGGGATCGATTGTCCTGGTATACGTCTTCTTGATCCAAATCTCGAGAGATAAGCGATTCCATAGCTATGAGAAAAGCGTTTCCGTAGCTACACTGGGTGGTAGAATTGAAGGTCTTGCATTGCCCCCTTCTGTGCCGACAATTGGTAATGTTGATCAGATCGAGGCGGCTTGGAGGCCCAAGTGGATTCGTGAGTGACGTGCAGAGCCTCACGTTCCAACTTAGAATAATGCAGTAATTGCTCGTCAAGTATCATCATGATGGTCAAATACATTCTTTACGTTGACGTGATTTCATAAAATTGACGATACGGAACTGGACACTCATCCGGAATCTCAGATCTATACCAGCTAATACTACATATTAGATCACCGTCCAGTGCATGTTTCAGTTGGGCAACTGAAGAACTGTTTACTTGAAGGTCCTAAATCTTCAGCACTTGGTCGTCACATTATGACACAAATATATATTGAAAATCGTCAGAATACCGAAAATGCGGTTATATCCTGTGTTATGACTTACGAGAAGCTGTTGTGTAGCTGTATGACCAGTAAGTTGCGATCTCGGCTGAAGTGATGAAGTCATTTACATCCATATATAGGTAGATTATAGATGAACATAATTTGTTCATTTAAGTTTATGTACATTCATTCGATTCAAATGTGGTGATATCATACTGCCTCACTTAAAAAACGGGCGAATCCTGGAGATCTCATCCATTCAAAATTGAAGTATTAATCCGTCGCACAATAGTCTTTTCAAGAATATATATATCGCGGTAATCATCGCCACTCTGCAGAATCGCCAAGAAAAAAAAATCCCCTGTTTGAGATGTCCATCTGAAACTGAACCCGTTTGAGATAGTCACTTGAAATCGCAGAACTATATCACTCATCGATTTCAGGACTTCGACGTTTCAGTTGGGCACATCTGAGCTTGCACTGAAAAGTCTTAATTTTTCAGTACTTGATGAAGGAATTCGCCAGCATAGAATATAAAGTTCCGGTGGGAAACATGGAATGTGCTGCCTAGCTAGCATAAGTGCATGGTATTTGCATGCCTCTTGCAATTTGAAGATCACACGTCTCCCTGCAGAATCGCAATCAGTGGGATTTTGCCAGCGCATCTTGTAATACAATAGTACTTGAAGTTGGCATTTTAGTATTTACATATATTCACTTTCGTTAAATTGGCGGAATTCCAGTATTCCACGACTATGGCTTCCAGAAACGTAAGTATATTCCTATACCCTTGCCGGGTTTTAGAATATTATAAGGTGAACGTCACAATTTTTGACGCCTAGAATTACAATGATTGACCGAAATTGACCGAAATTACCGAAACTGTAGGCTTATCGATCAGATCTGGCCCCAGTACCGGCCCTCTCCAATCAATTCTTAGCAATCTTGAAATAACACCAACTCTGCGTGAGTCCAAGGGAGCATGTCACGAGTCCTGACAACCACGCCCTAGTCTGTCGAATCACGTCGTAAGGTCGGTTGCCGACAACACGTTTCATTCAAGATTTGATTAAATTCTTTCACCTTCACCTGCATGTGTCTCCTCGTCATCACAGAGTTCATGATGCTTGTGAATAGGCGTGAATAGGCATGCAGCATGAATGGTTGAAATCAAAAGATATCGATGGACTCATACTAGCTTTACCATATATTTAGCAGGTAGGTCACTGTCGAGTACAGTGTATACCATTTGTACTCTCACTTGTCTCTTGAACTCCGCCCGTACTCAGCTGAATTAACGGTTAAAAGGCTTCAGATTGCACAGTGAGAGTACCTAGTGCCGATTATTTCAAGCTTCGATCAAAGTGCCTGAAACTTGGATTCTTTGATTTTTGTTTCTTGGAAGCAATGCAAGTTGCCTTTCGGCCAATCGGCGTAGTACCAATTTGGTCTACCAATTTCCCAACTTGGTCTACCAGATCTGGACTACCGATTTGGTGGTGCATCTATAAATGGACTGGCAGCAACAATGTCGGTATGTAAGCAAACTGGCTCGGCATGGCCAATATTAGATCAGAGTGCAGTATGTTGACTTTGAACTTAAATGCGAGCTTAAATGCAGCAAGTGACACCATCATCTTTGCAAGTGGCACCGAATCTGTGGATTTATTAGATCAAGAGAACTGGGTGCAGCTTTCTCCCCTTCTTGGAAAGACCGACGATCGAATCAGTCCTTGTTGTGACGCTGCAGCATGGGATCATAATGGTAAGATGGCAGTTTCATCGTAATTATAGATCAGTACATCGAAAATGGTATTGCACCACTATAGCAGAAAAAAGTGGTAAATAATGTGATGAAAAGCATTTTCAAAGATCCATTTGATTGGTATGGAGTATAGAGCATCAAATTGAAGAATCGTTTTCAGGTACCGATTTATAGATAAAGACTTCAATAAGAGAGCTAAGAGAGCATGTGCGGGATTTTCTTAAACTAGCATCATTCTGCAACTTTGGCACTTTCATGGTTTAGACCATGCAACTTGAAATGTACATCCGTCTTAAATGGCACTTTTTTGGTTTAGACCATGCAACCTGAAATGTACACCCATCCTAAATGGCACTTTTTTGGTTTAGATTGTGCAGCTTGAAAATGGCATGTAAAACTATAAAAGTAGAATTAGAAATTCATCAAAAGTAAAAATTAGTTAAAAAAAAAATTGAACACATTTTAGTATATTTTTAGAATAAACCATGTATACAAAAATAAAATATTAATAATACATTATCAAACTATATTCTATGGAATACAAAATTCTTTGAATGGTATGTCAATAGATAGATTGTATGGGGAATTTCATTTAAATGACGATATTTCATGTGCCATTTTCACAGTGTTTCATTCCCACAGTTCAGACTGGGCGGTTTGAAATCTATTTAATGTACTAGATTTCAAACCGTCCAGTCTGAACTGTGGGATATCAAAGTCACAAAATATTCGCCATTTTAATGAAATTCCCCATTTGTGTCTTTAGTCGATCCTATTGTATATATTAGCGATAGGATACAAGTCATAAAATATCGCCTTTCATTTGGCCTTTATTTCAATTTTTGTATTCTAAATTGTACAAAATTAATTAATAGAACAATCTAAAATGAAATCTTCATAATAAATACATGCCTTGGTCTAAATGACTTATGTTATTTTCTTGGTTTGTTTAATTCTAATTGCATTTGGATTTAATTTAACATTTTAATGTTTAGAATGACAAGGAATGATGGTGTGCAACATATTCTAGTGATCTCTTATATTGCCTGGGACATTCATTTCATGCAACCCTGCTTATAGCTATGCACAAAAAAAGCATTGACAATCGTGATTGAAGACAAGTAAGAGGTGCTTACAATTGGAGAATAAATTAAGAACTTTGTATACCAGATTTCAAGTTGGACATCAAGCTATATTAGTTCCCTAACACAAAGACATTACAATACTAAAAAAAAGATAACATATCTTATTTACCTAAAAAGATATACACAAGATGGCAACATGAATAAGTAAGCGCTTGTGTATTTTTGCTAAACTTCCTACCCAAAAATAATAGATGAGTTTGTCAGACCTTGATAGACGAGTTTGTCAGGCCCTCTAGAAAGTTCATTTTTCCTCTAACAGTGGGATCAAAAACCTAATTAGAATAGAAGATAACTCAAAGTGATTAAAATGCACACAATCAGAATTTATTGACTTGTTATCATTCCAAAAAAATAACAAGGTGAATCAAATTTCATTTTTAACCCTTAAAGGACCAACATGTGTTTTTAGTTGTATAGAAATTTTGGACAGGTACATGTGGCTAGAGATTTTGCATATTTTAGGCTGAAATTTTAATAGAAGGTGGGGGCAAAGAATACCTTTCAAATGCACCAAATTTCATGACATTTGGAAATACGAGTCAAAAGATATAGCCAAATATGTTACTTTTTTCACCGACAGGGCACTATGGGCAAATGAGAAAAAATCACTTCTTTTTAAAACAAAAATTTGAAATTGATTTTTTAGAATTTTATATACATGAAAAGCTTTTAATCATTCTATTTTGATCAATGAGATGAAAGTTATGAGGAATTTTTGTTTATAGGCAATTATAGATTCTCTACTCTAAAATAAACTTTGAAGTCCTTCATCTTACTCAATTTTCAATATTTTTGAAAAAAAATAAAATCATAGGATGTAGATTCTTTATAACAACATTTCAACCATTGGGATTGGCATTTTTCAATTTCATAATTAAATCCTTAACAATTTAATATTTTGAACCATTCTCCACTAATGTCTACTTACTATTTTTTTTCCTATATATTGTACAACTCCAAATAATCTGAAAATTTTCAAGCATGTGACTAATTTGTCTAGGAAAAAGAATCCAAAGAGTAACCACCATTTTGGACATTTTTCATAGGAAAGTGAGTGCCTTGCTTTTTGTAAATTTAAAAAAAATGATTTCAATGAATTTGAATGCTTGTATCTTGCCATGGTTGTCATACTAGACAAGTTACTATTCATTTCTTGTCCTATAGGACGAGTTACTATTCATCAAATGTACCTCTCAAGTACATTTAATGAATAGTAACTCGTCCTACAGGAAGAAAAATGAATAGTAACTTGTCCAGTATAACAACCATGTATCTTGCAATCCATGTGGTGAAAATTTCTGAAATTTTTACCACGTGTTCTCAAGTCAGTATACTACAAGATCCTATGATTACATGTATCAAAAAAAAAATTCTAGGAATTTGGTACTTGTACTAGAAATGGTAGTTTTGAAGTGTTTTCAGTGAAAACATAGTGAAGGAACTTTACGGGTTAACCTAAATAATTAGGAAAAAATTAAACCTCCAAAGAAACTGCTTCGTAATACAAAAGCTTGGGTGGGAAGAACCTTCTCAACTCACTAATTAGGCTATGAATTGCACGATGAATTCAAGAATTTGTAATCATTACCTAATTCATTTTCATGGTCTTATAAATCTCATGATGGTTTCATCATGAAGAATGGAGCACACACCAAGTGGTGGTCCTAATGAGGACGTGGCCACCTCCATATTCATTTAATTAGTATATAAATTAGTAAGAGAACTCAAGACTTCTTTGTGAGTTCAATTTTTTCCTAATGAAGGATTCAACGAAGCTAGTATACGAGCGTAGAGCAAGAGCGTAGAGCGTAGAGCGTGGAATTGGAGCATGGAGCATGGATTTAGGGCCTTTTTCTGTAATTTGGTGCGGTTTTAGGGTATTTATTTATTTATTTATTTTATTAAATTTGGGTGTTTACTTTCAAAAGTCGACTATAAGTTTTGGGCCTTTTTTCCATAAATCAACATACTTTGGGGGTAATAAAAAATCCAGTCTAAAAATTTGGGGATTTAAAAAGTCTACCCTCAAAAGTTTAGGGTGGACTAATATTTGAATATGTGTGAAAATATTTTATGACCATTGACCACATGGAGGGAAGGGTTATATTCATTGAACTTAGAAGAATTATTTGTTATTGTTGGTGAGTAACTTCAACAATGACATTGGACACCTCTACGGTGGGATTATGACAAACCAATTTGTGTAGGGGATTGGTCTTTTAATGCTATATCAATTTATTGGTTCATGTGCCAAAGCTTAGTGGCCTATCTTTTGAGTGGATAGTGAGAATGTCTCCCTATCCACTCCCAAAAAAAAATGAAATTGATTTTTTCTACCTCCCACCAATAAGGCAATAAGCTCAAATTTTTGGTATATTAAATTTCTCGTTTCCCCCTCTCCCCCCCTTCTCTAATTTTCAGGTGGGGCTAGGGATAACATTTGATATGGGATATATCCGTATCCGTACCTTATATTTTGTATCTACATTGTATTGTATTTATATTGCATTTGAACTATATATCGTATCTCATATCTGTACCGTACTATATTTGTATTGTATTTGAACTATATCTTGATTCTCGTATCTGGATCGGGTCTATATTATATCGTATTTGTTTGTGTATAGTATTCCTACCCATATCCAGATCAACGGCATGGGAGGGAGAAAGGAGTTTGTTTTCTTCAAGGATTGGCCTTCCAAAGTTTTACAAAGTAGAACATGATGACTTTATATTCATGCCCCCATGACCGTGAAAATGGACCTATCACCGTGGATCCAAGACAGGAGACCCGAAATCTACACCAAAAAGATTATTTGGGTGTGAACCTATAACCGTGGTATCAAGCCACATAATATAACCTTTCACCACGGTTTTAGGGTTTAGGTGTGCCCCCTATAGCTGTGGTTTTAAGATCTCAATGTAATTGTGGACCTCAGACTGTGAACTAGTAGAACTGCTCCTTTAAAGGTGAAAGAAAGGCATACTTCTAGGGTGAAGGTTCAAGGTTTAGGGTATTTATGATTGCCTTCATGGCCTGTTTATAGAATATCTGTTAAATTTTTTAGGAGGATTATATTTAGGGTTTAGGGTAACTTTCTTTTGCTGGATGGACATCTGCTTATTGTATTGTTAAATGTATGGTTAGGTGAACAATTTTACTTAAACTATTGAACAACCGTAGTTAGAAGGCTTGGAATTAGGCTATCATTTCCATGTGATAGGATTTAGGGTGATTAATTAAGTTCATCCATGCGCGACCACTTTACCAATTTATCATATAAAAGGCATTAGCATGTTGCCAAACTTCCTATTGATAATAATGCATTTCAATTATGTTTGCAATCATGTCATCAATAATTAGTACTCATATGTATTGCAAGGGAAGACAACTTCTACCAATGCTAGCATGAGATAGTGCTAATAAAAAATGGGTTTACAACCATAGCAAGTTTAGATAAATGTTGCAGAATTTTGAATGCATAAGGTGACCACCTCTAGATTACCTCTCAGTACCGAGAGGAACCTTAGAGGTGGTCACCTTATGCATTTAGAAGTTTGCCGTTGTCCTACTCCATTCATTGTGAAAAGGGAATTCAGGCAAGGTCATTTTTAGTGGATTGGGACGAGGGAAGGCCATTTTATTTTGTTGCAATTATCAATAACAATCTAAACAACCCTCTATGAATATTTTATATCCAGATATATATACAAATCATACTAGAGAGTGTGGATGGGCAATCATGCACGAATGCATGATAGTGCAAGGTGCAATGGACAAATGACAATTGAAATGAAGTAGTGGCCCTTTTAGTCTCACTACAATTCTTACATGAAACAAGTTTGGAGCACATCATCCAAAGCTACACTACAATATGCTAGCACCAACCGGCAAGAAGTAGAAATGTATACTAATTGGATTTAAGCTTCAAGATACCACTCTGAAGTATGCATTTCACTTCGTTAAAGCTAAAGCTTGGAGCATGAATAAAAAGATCTACTTCTCCATCCAATTGGCAAACTCCAGTGAACAAAAAGTACAAGTGCTTGCAATTAGCCCATTGCCCTCTTTTTCCTAGAGCCTTTGTTGCCATCTCCTTGAAATAAGGGCAAGTGCATTCAGGGAATGCACTTACAGTGATCATGTAACGTTCAATGGCAGGCGATGTACCTGAGTCTAGGGCAATGATGCATCCAAAGCCTGGATGCGGTACCATAGTAACTTCACGAATCACTGCTTTCATTGTAAGTGCGGAGGCGCAATTGTTTGCTTGCTTTGTTGTAGGTGCTTTTGGATTCCTCCGAATCTTCTTTCCTGACCGTGTGCTAGGGTGCTCTGCAGGTGACTCTGGAACTTGAAGTCCCAAAACATCAAGTGGCAGATCATGATTTCCAAATAGCCTACGAGGGGAAATTTCAAGACGCTGCGGAAGACAGAACCCTGCATTTTGAAGATCTAGGATCTCTTTGGGCGTAAGATTGGTTCCAACTTGCACCGGCCATATGTCTGGTACTTCCGGTTTTGATAAAACCCATTTCCGTCGAGAACCTTTGACGCACCGCGATATATCATCATTGCAGAAAAAGAATTGCATTCTCTCAATCCTATTTTTCTTATAGTTGTCCATGCTGCCGGTATATGTAGGTGCAGCTGTTCCCCTATTGCCTTGCACTATCTTTGCAACACACTTTTTTCGCGTAATGGCCTGCAATGCAAAACATGCCTTTGAAGACGTCTTAGGCAAGCGAGCAATATGCCATTCAGACTCATCACAAACTATTTCTTGAACAGTCCTCACATGGGAGGCCACCTCAGTTGAAGGAATTGACCTTGTCTTAGGTGATTCCAACAAATCCGGATAATCTTCATGCGTCACAGGCCATGATTCTTCAGAAATCCGATCCAAGGAAATGACCGATGTGGGTGCAGGGGTGGCCCTTGTTCCAATACGGGGTCGAGAGAAATTCACTTTGTCGGGACGATGTGAATCATATTCAGAACCAGGTGGAAGATTGGGCATTCACTTCTCAGATCCAAAAACTTCCTCGCCTTCCAAATGGGGCTTCCTAGTGCAGTACTCTTGAACACCTGGTACAGATGCCATGGCATCATTCAATCCTTTCGGATTACCGGTACGTTGGGCATATCTCTGTGCTACACGAAGCAAGAGCTCTTCTTTTCCTGGACCAGTTCCCGGCTTCTCACCTTTTAGAAACTGGTAATATCTAACCATTTGCATGAACGCCCAAACATAGTCATCCACAGTGGCGACATACAAATCAGAGCCACGTTTTCCAGATTGTTGCAACCATTTGTTATGTACGGTCTCCGCGAGGTTGCAAGTAGGAACAAGCCCGAGTTCATCTTCAGTGAGTCCCTGTTTTGTGGAGCATGGATTAAAACTATTACAAATAAAGAGTACCACTCTTTCCTTGATTGAACGTCTACAGGGCAGGGTTGTTACATGAAGTACTTCAATAATTGAAGACAGGAAGCATTCATGGAAGAAACGAATAGCAATGATGTAAGATAACCTAAAAATCTGAATCCTAGCTTGGCAAAACAAACAAATGAAGGATAGGATGATTAAGAATCTTACAGTGTCCATGAATGCTCCCCATTGTCTATACCGGAAGTGCCAAAACGCTAACCACAACTCCAAACGGCGAAGCCCCTCTTCGGTTGTGGCTCCAGATGAATGCCACCACGTTCGAATTGCATGAAACCTAATCTCTGCCTGTGCTAAGGAATTTGCATCCTTATATTGTTTGCATAACTTTCGATGTTGGTCTTGAAGGTCACTGCGAATGTCTGCTTTCGTGTGTTTCTCCATTGACTGAGTCCAATGAAATAAACATGTACGTTCTCGATTGGGCATGGGCTCTGTTGGGTCACCACTTCCGTAAACAATGCGCACCGCATTCCAGTTTGCTTGTGCCGAATCAGCCATGAAGCCTTTAAAATAGGGCAAGGTGTTTCCATGTCTACCCATCACGACGTTTAAGTTTTTCCAGAAGTCGCATTGGGCAACTACATCTTCTGATTGCATATCGCAAACCGCAATAGTCATAACTCGGCAATAGGTTGTGTCATAAACATGACACGCAATTGTAGTCCAGAGCTTCACTCGCCTAACATGATCAAACATGATCCATGCGTCCTCAAGGTCACCACCAGGTTGCATACGTGATACCAAGTCTACGCCACTTCCAGGGCCAACCTCCGACATTTTGAACACGAAGACTTTGTCAGAGTCAGATCCCTGTCCAGGGAATTTGTTTTCTTGTATAAAAGCCCAATTGCTGCAGCCACGAAGCTTTGTGATGCTGTCCATGACTCCAAAGCGGCGGAAGTACTTGAATGTACTAACTTCATTGCGAATACTTGGGGAACTCATGAATTTGCATTTCTCCAAAACAGGCATTAATTCTTGTAATCCGAATGGGGTAGGCGTAGCTCCTTCGGCTCGAAGTAGCATCTCTCCAAGGAACTCCTTGCTAGCCTCCAAGACAATAGCGGAATTTGTTCCAGAGGGGTTCCGCTCAACTTGGTCTGATATCAAGGACCGAGTTCTCTCCTTGGAGTCCCGGCAGTCTCCATCTTTCACAGGGTGGTTGTGAATACCGAAATGAACACAAGCCCGAGTCATGTCCTGTGACCCAACTACATAATATATTTTCGCAAGACAACTACCAATACACGATGGAGCAGTCGCACAAATCTTGCATGTGATAGTGGAACCAATAGGAGGAATGGCACAAACCTCAAATGGAGCAGGAGAACAACCATCCCATTCAGTCTCGTTGATAAGAGCTACACGGTGCTTTCGAGTTAGGTAGTCACAACTCGGGTTGTCGCATCGTAGGTGGCCCACGCAAGATGCCAACCGAAATGTCAGACCATCTGCATTCTTTATATTTGTCGTATGAAGATTTGTCCAAACGTGACCATCGTAGCGTTTCTCCATTCCGGTGAGAAGCTTAGCTTGACTGTTAATTCCCGAAACATCTCCGACGGGTGGTAATTCAAATATCACATCACCATTGAACAAAGGTGGAACAAATTGGACTACACAGACTCTAATTGAGTTCCAATCGACCTTCTTAAACGGATTCCTAGAACCTTTGGCGTAGCACAACTTCTGTAGACATGAAATAATAGAGGATCCACGAGAAGTTGAGGATGGTGTCCCTAAGACTGGAGTAGGCGAGATAGATGAGGATGCCCTATGAACTCCTAAAGACAGAGTTGGTCGTAGAACTTTATAGGGTGGCGACGAACCATCAGAATCATCACTGTCAATGGCAATGACCTCAACACTTGGCTCGATCTTTACAGTGTTAAGCAACGCTGTCTCAAAAGTACTAGTGCTAGATATTCTAGTGGTACCTTCTAGAGTTGGTACTCCAACCATGGATTTGGATAAGCCATATGCTAAATACCTACCCGGATGCAGATGCCACTGCCTCAGTGGGGAAGAGACAATCGGCTCTTGACCTATAGTATGCGTGAGTTCACCACTTGAACTATCAAAAACTTCCTCATCAATATCTAACGAGTTTTCAGTAAGAAGAAAGCGAGCACTTAGTCGAGAGGAACTCACAACAGCGTATCCCAAATCACCAATCGGAAAAGAAATTGGAACCCCTTGACCATTTGCCCTAACAGTTGCCATTTGATTGTATTCCATTTAGACGCTTCATGCACTCTACTTCTGAAGCACAAAACTGCATCAATCGCATACCGCACAAGCTACAATAATCATATGACAAGGAACTCAGTGAACCTGAGTGTCACTGCTTCAGTTGCTTTGGTATTAACCGAAACACCCTCTAGAACACGTAAATCCGCTGAGAATGTAGGGAGGACCGCTAGAGTTGTAATAAATGAAATCCGTGCAAATATACAAAAATAGAATGCAAGATTAAGAGATGTTCACTTGGCGCTCTCAGCAATAACTAACATTAAAAGTACAATATTTCATTTCAATGAGAATCAACCATTTAATATTTTAGACTAGATTTGTATATCAACGGCAACAATCATGACGGTCATTGGCTTTAATGACTGACGAAAAGAAGGAAAATAACCACCAATGATTATGAGAACAAGTACGATGAAGAAGCCGGTGCAATATGAGTCAGGGAGCTCAGTTCAGGAGTTTGGTAATGTGGTGCTCATACATTCAACGAGATCAGGGTTTTAATCATCACGGCAGATTGTGTCTGGAAGTATATAGTGTCAGTTAGATTGTAGTGTCTAGTAGATCGCAATGTCCAGTGATGGATGCTAGACGTTTGAATTGATAATGTCTTGTACGAAAATATTACCTAGCACAATTTTTTGTTATTGATAACTTGCTCACCATGTGGCAATGGGAATTTATATTGGAGAAGAAGTTTATTAAATGCCCACAAACACCTCCACTTTAAAGCTAATAGGACAATGGTATTAAAATCATAAATCCACTTCAGAAAGAATATGGAGAGTAAGACGACCAGAAATCACAAAGCACTTATTAATAGGAAACATATAACATGTCTTCCAGTTGCAACAGGAAAATTCCAAAATACATGAAGACTAGGAACTATACCAACGTTATAGGGGATCATACACTGACAATGAAGCAGTAGTTCCTGCCTAATGATTATAGTTAGATGTATTCTATTCCAACAATAATTCCAAATACCGAATTCAATTTTACAATTCACATAAGCCTTGAAGTACAACTGAGATTCACCAATTTAATTCAAGAATACGATAATTCTGAAAATGTAAAATAATATATAATAAACCTCCACATGCCCAATCTAGAACACCACACAAGTTTGTTCCGAACTAGAAATCCAACCCTCCCAACTACAAGACCTAATCGTGCGACTCCAAACTAAGAGACCCAAACAAAGAGATCCAATCGTACACCTTCAATCCGAAACTCCTAGGTAATGTCCAAACATGAATTTTTATATCATTCTTGTGAACCCTATGTTGGTATTCGTCGTGGTCCTGGTCAAGTCGCATACTGCGGGCGCCCCGAGGAACCTCTCGGTGCCGAGAGGCATCTAGGAGGGGATGGGGGCATACGCCCTGTCCCCAATTTTTTTTATTTGAGTTCGGGAACCCTGACTGGTGCTCGTCATGGTCCCGCTCGTGTCGCATACTGGGGGTGCCCCGAGGAGCCTCTCGGTGCCGAGAGGGGGGCATACGCCCTATCCCCAATAATTAACTTGGTTTCATTAGGTCTTTACAAATTGAATGCAATGGAGAAAACCTTTCAGACCAATCTAATTGTAGGTCATTAAGTTTGAATAATACATCATTGAAATATCATTACACACGAGAAGCCCCATGACAAATTGAGAATTCTGAGTAATACAATTATTTCATATGAACACAGAGTACTAATAGGCCTTATATATGATATAGAGTTGAACAAAATTCTCTATACTAGTGCAATTATATGTATAAATAATGCATCCATTTCAAAAATGTAGAATCCGAGTTTGACATTGAAAGTAATCAAAGCATCAATGACCAAAAAAATGAAGACAACATCATGAGGTCAATGCTAAGCACCCAATAACAGTGATGTAGTGTATACAATACATCAAATAGAGCTATTCGACGTTGAACTATCCTCTGTAGCCGATGAATCCAAATCTGTCTCTATTGCATAATCATCTATAAATTCTAAAGCTCGAGGTTGCACTGAACGTACTCGTGAAGTTGGATTTGGATCCATTGCCACAAAGTCTCGTGACAACGCCTCAGCATACACAGGTAGGTGAAAAGATTTGGGAGGACTTGGAAAAAATCCTGGTCTTCCAAAAAAAGGCAAATGCTGGAAGTTCCTCACTTTTTGGGCTTGCCTTTAAATCCAAAGAAACAGGAAATTAGACAAAAATTCCCAAATTGATTATATAACAAAAAATGCATCAATAGCAAGATAGACTTACTTACTGAATCGGGCTGTCTTCACGATACGATCAGGAACAACCACTTCTTCATCCACGTCAAATGTTGAAGGAGTTGATTGGGTTGGTTCGGGAGGTACCATAGTTTTGCGCATGACAGGTGCAATGAGGGCATCAAATATCAATTTATCCTCCTCAAAGGCTAGTATATGTCGTCGAGTTGCACGACATGCTTGAATAGTTGAACCTGAAATGAACCAAACACAGATAAGAAAAATATAGTATGAACACATTTCAAATTACATAAGAGCCCCACAATTACTAAATTCAAAGAAGGAATTACCTGTAGCTGCTGCGCAATCAACAACAACGTCGCCTGGTTGTGATAGCCCTTCTATAAGCATTTGCATGAAGTGTCGAGATTTTTCCCGAGGACCTCGCCACGGAATGTCTCCATTCATGGTTACATCATCGCGGTTGCAAAAGTTTTGCAAGATGTCATCACGAGCAATATTGACACCTACCTCTTCATGGGAAGGAACATGTTGGAATGGAAAATCAATATCAGTCTTTGGCCCAGATTCCCTCACAAGAAGAGAGATAGAAAATCGCATCGTCTGCAAAAATTCAGAAGTTAGAAAGTAGCACAAATGCAAATCAATTGTAAATCAAAGGAAATAAAATATGAAGTTACGATTAATCATACCGTCTTCTTTGGATCGGCTGGTGATGTCAAATGCAGATGATTCATCCCTAACCATGTCATGATTATTCTAAATCCGTAGGTTTCACAACAACCAAGAAGAAAGCTTCTGTGACGAACAGAAGCTGCTGGATACATGATAAGAAGGCCCCCCTTGTCATGCAGATATTCCTGAGCAAAGTCAAAAATAGGAACCAATGAATCTTTTTTGAACTCATTCCATTCTGGAATAGGGCTCGGCGGAGCTGAAACGGTTGGAACATGAAGGCCTTCGGGGACATCCACGATGATGAGGTCCACCGCCTGCTTCGTGTTTAACATACCATCAAAATATCTATCCTTATCGCTAGAATGCTGTAGAAGACATTAATGTTTAAATATCGTTAGTTCCAAATGAATAAGAAACTAAAATAATATGTAATAAAGCACATTTGACTTCTAATTGAATTTGGAAACTACTTAACAACAAATTGGAACACAATATTAAAAGTATACGAAATAGAAACTTACCATGTCTAAGAATGTCAAGACAGCATCAAAGGCCTTATTATCACTCGGGAGACTCTCCACCGATAAGTTGAGAATGCACTCGTCAATATCAGGTATAGGGCCAAAATTTTGAATGGTTGTTGTCAGACCATGTACTAAAAGATCCTGTGTGAGGGAAAATCCGGATGAAGTATCTTTCATTCCAATGCCACTTGTTGCTGGTTCATGCACCGACTCCTCTGCCTTTCGTTTTGTGCCTTTTTTCTTGGACTTCTCCTCTTCTCTATCAACCTTCTTGGCCAAGCGCTTCTTCTTGTTCTCTTCCATCCGCTTCTTTGTCTCCTCCAATCGATCCACTTTTTTCTTGTCAGCTACTTCTCGTCTGATTATAGCTTTGGCTTTGGCCTCCGGGTCCAATCCAGCAAATTCATCGAACTCCGGCTCCGTAATAGCATTCTCTGTCAATGTCTTGAAGAGAGCTTCTTCTTCAGCAGGAGTACATCCTATATTGCATTCCAAGTACCATGGGCAAGCTTGGAGATGTGGAGTCGTCCAATTTCGTAGCTGATAAGCCGAGAACATACAATCCGATGATGATCTATCTAACCATGTTGTAAGAAAAGGTGGCAAATCCTTCTTCTCGATAGCTTTCTTGGCGTACAACTCAAACTTGAAATACCTATTCATATTAAATTCAAAATCAATTACCTAAATAAAATAGTATATAAAGTCCATAGAGATTCCAACATAATTATTCCAAGAATATGAAAGACAAGAACTACATTAAACAATGAAAGCTACATTGGTTAAGCTACAATTTGACGTCCTACTAGCTAGTTCATCTAGATGTGCCTGTAATCTATAACATCAGCCTCAAAACATAAGTAAGTAAAATGGCAAGTTTTCAAACCTATATATCAAGCGCTTGACAGCGAGCATAGCTCCTTTGAACTCTTTGAAATTATCGGATTTTTTAAAAGTATCTCCTCCCTTGAAAACACCTGTATAAGCTGTCTCCCAAAGTTTCATTCTCCAACCTTCAATATACTCCATCAATGATTCTGGCTCGGCAGGAACGGACATGTTGATTGGAATATTGTCAGATTGAACAATGTTGTCGAACATTTCGCATGATGCCTCTTCCATCTAAATACAAAGTTAGACATCAATTTTAGGTCATTCCTGTACGTTATACACAATCATACTAATATAATTGAAGGATATTGAAATAAAATATAATTAAACATTTATCAAAAGAAAACTTACCCCAGCATACCAAGAAGCCTTTGCCAAAAAAATCAGTAATTTCTCTTCATTGACAGGACGAGAAGGAAAGCGTCGGGCCTCTCTAGTAGGACCGGATGCATTCATCCACTTGAGCCACTTAATCTTGTTTTCCGCACTTGTAGAGGATGTGGCTATCATTTGTAATTTTTCTAAGGTTAATTCCGGAGTTGCAAAAAGGTTCCAATGCCTTTGGATCTGCAAGAATGCAATGCATGAGAATTAGAACTCAATATACATCATGTATGAAGATATGAGCAGATTTGATCAATGATGGTTTAGGCATACCTCAAGAAGCCAGTCTTTTCCCAAAGCCGGATTAGCAACAGCCACCATCTTTGACATTTTTTTATAAAACTTCTCGGTGGAATCCTTGATAGAGCTCCTCATTGCGGCTGCAACACCATCTGACGTCACCTCTTCACAAGGAGTGTCCTCTTTGTATTTACGAACAGCAATATCGGCTGCTGCAGATATGTCTTGCTACAAAATTGCAAATAGACACGAAAAGAACATAAACATAAACATTTTTATATCGACATATAAAAATTCATATAAAAACACTTGAAATCAATACAAAAATATGGTGGAAGTAATACCTTGAAAATGAATGATGTGAAGACTTCGAGGGACATAGAGTACCACTTAGACCGGGTAACCATCAAACAGGTGTTCACATCTTCCGGTGATAGAAGTTCTTTAAACTTCTCAATGTCCATGACACCATACTTCTGAACTCGATATAACGTGTGTACGAGATTGGTCTTCACATGATAACTCTCTGTTTGCCTATCACACCATGGGATAAAATCATATTATATCATATTACAATTCATAGAATTTGAGTACATCATAAAAATGAAAGCATAGTGGAGAATGGAACACTCACATATTAATATCATGCATAGCCTGCATCGTCAAACCGATTCGATTCCGTGTGTCTAAAACGATTGAATCCACAGAGATGTGCCATATTTTCTCTGTTGCATGCAATCGCATAATGTGATTCATCCATGCAATTCTTCTATGATTTCCATCGCATACGTAAAACTTGTGATCCACCAAATGTCGCAATGCTGCCTGTGACATGAGGTAAGTGTTGAAATCATGGTTGATTTCATTCCAAATTGGTCCCCACTCGTCCTTCTCGGCAGGTGTGAAAACACCACTCTGGCCATCTTCGTTTGATATAGAAACATAGAAGACTCTAGCTCCTTCCTCGTAACCTCCACTGAATTGATTTTCTAGCAAAGTCAAGTCACAAGCAAGAGTAGGTCGCACCATTGGCATCGGAACCAATCTACATAAAGGAATTTTCATCCGAGAAGTATCATTAGACGTCAATCTCAATCCATGAAGGATGGACACAGTGTCAAGCTTTTGGGACCGCCTGATGTCATCTTCCATTGCATCCTTGGGCACTCCTTGAATCTCATAGTCCTCTAACTCATCATCGGAAATAATCTCCGGTTGGAGACTACCCTCTTGCAATATAGATCCAGACACTTGGTGAGAAATTGGCATTACTTCTGAGTCTTCGGGGCGTCCATCATGCACCATTGCTTCAGGTACCACATCAATAAGTAGTACTGGATGTTCCTCGGCCACTAGAGCTTCAACCTACAACACAATCCAAAACAAATCATTGGCCTATTTGTGATTATCATGGACAAATGCAAATATCAGGTGTTTCAAATAGTCTTCTCCGAAAGAGGCCTCTCGGGCCCGAGAGGGTATCCAAAGGATACTACCCTTTGCACATATCAAGGCTTCAAACTAACAATAATCACTTTTCAAGCTCAAGATAATGATCCAAATAAATCCATAAACATCTAGTGAAGCTCCAATGAAGCTCCAATGACGTTCACAACCCAAGCATTCAGCACCTTCAAAGCTCCACCTTAGCTAGAATCTTCGAAATTAATCAGACAAGAGACATTCTCCGAAACTAGGCCTCCCGAGAAAGGCCTCTCGGTCCCGAGACGGTATTGGATGGTCATTAGTGTTTACGCATGGACTGAAATCAGATTGAGAATTAATTTTTATGATGTTGTATATGAAGCTCCGATCATCAATATTGTGCTACATTTGACGCTATGACAAGGCTCTCATCTAAGACCTCACATCTCATAGACAAATGCAAAAGAGAGTGTGCGTTGAGGCAGACCCCTAGAGAGAGCCTTCTCTGGACCGAGAGGATACTTTACTGTCTCCTACCTTCGAGTATTTCGCAACTAGAAGCTTAAAAAGAATTTGTTACTATATCCCAATGCACCGAAACCAATCATGTAGCTCTATCAAAGGTTCTTTATATTTTGAGAAGGACATTTCACGAGACAGGGTTGTCCGTATCTGACTCCCCGAGAGAGCCCTCTCGGTCCCGAGACGGTAACCTCAAGGCAACAGACTTTGCGCAATAATGAACCCAAATACTTTTCACGAGATAGGGTTGTCCGTGACAGACTCCCCGAGAGAGCCCTCTCGGTCCCGAGACGGTATCCTCAGGGCAGCGGACTTCGCGCAATCATGAACCTACATACTTTTTAGAAGACATGGTTGTGCGTGCCCAACTCTCCGAGAGAGCCCTCTCGGTCCCGAGACGGTATCCTCAGGGCAGCGGACTTCGCGCAATCATGAACCTACATACTTTTTAGAAGACATGGTTGTCCGTGCCCAACTCTCCGAGAGAGCCCTCTCGGTCCCGAGACTGTAACCTCAGGGCAATAGACTTTGCGCATCATCGATCCCACTTACCTCTGATAGTACGCTGGGAGCAGTCTTCTCCGCTTCGCCGTCCTTTGCTAGCACGCTGGGAGCAGTCTTCTCCGCTTCACCGCCAGAAGTTTCCCCTCGTTGCGCGCTCCTCGACCTCAGGACCCTCTCCGCCATCTTCAGCAAAATATCCACAACTAGCCCTATTCGAGAAATTTGGAGCATGTACACGGCAGTCCGCAGTTGAATTTCGATGGCCGAAGTAGAGTCGGTGCAAGAGAAGAAGAAGGAGGTGGGGAAGGGCGGCAGAGCAAGTGTAAGTCAGGTCGTCATCGTCGCATGAGGTTAGGGTTACCTGAAAATGGATGAAGTCTGTCCCACGTCTTATTGCGGTATCTTACAATTCCTACAGCTTGAGTTCAATCCACATTGTGGAGCACGATTTGTGGTGTCGGTTTCTGCATTTTGGATTTAGGTGAAGTCCAAAATGGCGGAAGGTTGGGCCGCGGTCTGGCTAGGATAGTGGAGCAGAATCAGCTCACACGGAAGTGGAGCTTTCATTTTCAAGGAGAGCAAGCTCCTGCGATGGCGGAGCCTTGTTTCGTGTTTAGCAGCATGTCTTATCAACAAGTGAAGAATTTCCCTGCCCGCTTCTGTTTCTGCATCTTCTGTCATCTTGTTGACGTTTTGCTCTGCATCTGATTTCAATTGCGTGTGTTGCTGCCAAACACAGATTGCCACGGCGCCTTCAGGCTTATTAACAGGTGCGATATCTGAGCCGACTTTCTTATTTCATTTTTTCGAAAAATTTCCAGTGAAGCAGGAGCACGATCGTGAACTGGATTGAGGTACTTTTGGTATGGTGTTATGATCGTCTTGTGTATTTGATCGCTCCGTGAGCTCTGAATTTTCTTATTTCTTAAAAATTAGGTGCAAGAATGGCGGTTTAGTTTTGTGAAGCAGGAGTTCGATTATGCAGAGGATTGATGCGCTTTTGGTATGATTGTCTTGTGTGTATGATTGTTTTGCACTTCGTGAGATGTGGATTTTTTTATTTGGGTTTTTTTCGATTTGGCGCGAGGATGACTGTTTAGTTTTCTTCGGTGGCGAAGTTTTATTGATCGGAGTTTCAACCTGAGTTGCAGAATAGTTTTATTGCTGCTGTGTTTTTCTTGTTTTTAGGTTGGGATGTGTGATATCGGAATTGGTAGCTTGATCGCCTTCTTTTCTTAGAAAACTAATTTAACGAGGTCAGGGTTTGGTAGGTGTGTAACTAATTTGTTCGTAGTTTACGTAATTGTGAGTGTAATCGTGTTGGTTTTTCCTCGCAATTTTATACTATCTACTGGAAACTCTGTGAGCTCTTGAATTTAGAATTTGTTATTTCGATTAGGTGCGAGAATGGCGGTTTGCTTTAATTCCGACGGAGTTGTATTGATCGGAGTTTCAGCCCGAGTTTAGTTGAATTTTTAATGCTGCTAAGGTTCATTTCGTTTAGGTTGGGAATTTGGAAGTATGCGATTGCCTTCTCTTTGTAGTGAACGAATTTTACTATTTCAGGTCATGGCAGGTGAGTGTAACGAGTTTGTTTATAGTTTTCCCAATTGGCATAATCGTGAGTGAAATCTTGTTGCGCAATTTTAGTTTATATTTCTGGAAAGCCGGGAGTTCTTTTTCACTGATTGCTACCTCTGCTTTTTGATCATTGGTGTACGGATGATGTAAGTCATTGTTGAATTCTCCAATGCAATAGAAGTTTTTTATCGGCGGAGTTTGATGATTAGTGTGTATTCCTGTAGATTTTTGGTTCTGGTTCCAGCTTTAGTCGGAAATACTTCATTCGTAGTGTGATTAGGCAGATGTTCACGAGTGATTGACCTTTATCTATTACTGTCTTTGTTGCTGTTTCAGCTTGAGCGGTATGAAGTTTTTGACTGACATTAGTTGTTGGCTGTGGAGGATCGATGGATGCTAAATTTCTGCGAACAAAATAGACAGGACTGAACGGGGTAGGGAGGGAAAATGATGATTGAAGGACTCAGATAATTGAGCATATAAGAATGTAAATAAGCCTGAAGGTTGGATAGGGAACATAAATCTCAGGGAGTTAGTATGTACTTTTGATCTTTAGGAAATGTGCGAAACGTCCTAATGTCCTCTGCAAGAATACTTGGACACTTTCCTTGGGAAGTATAACAACGGAAACCGGAAAATGGCTTTGAAAAGATCATTATTATGAGAATATGCTTGGACGTTGAAGACAGTGAGATCTTCACTGAGTTTAGATTGGAGGACTATAGTGATGGATTCACTTAATGTGTTGGATGGCAGGTCTCTTGTTGGTTTGTCTCTGCTTATGAAAAAGTTGTTTATGATGTAGCCTTCTGTTTCTCTTGTCTGTTTGCTGGCGTCACAATTAGTGAAGAGGACCTATTCAGCTTTTCTTATCAAAACTGTTTTTCACACGAGACTCCTGGTGTCTGATCTGTTCTGTTTTGTAGATATGGAGCAAGCTCATAGCGCCTCAGAGATGTCTGCCTCGAAGAGACTATCGATCTTGCAAGGTCATTTAGAATCAGGGAGCTCATCTTGTTCTCCAATGCTTGAAGCATTCACTGTATCAGCTCAAACCGCACCAAAATTTTCAGGTGGAGCAGGGACTTTGACAATCGTGGACAATCGGACTGGGAAGAAGTATGAAATTGGAATCAGTGAAGGAGGAACAGTAAAAGCTACAGATTTCAAGAAGGTAAGAGGTTGAGTTTAATTTTTAATCGTTGCAGTGATTTGTTTTGTTTTGTACGTGGTGAGAGACTCGGAGATACGTTTGTTGGATATTTGATGACGTACTAGGAAAGTCTTAAGACATCCGACAGCTCCCATAACTTGTCACATGGCTGTTTAACGAGTGGTGGTGTGATTTCCTGCAGATTACTGCTGGTGGAGATGGAAATGGACTTAGACTGTTCGATCCAGGATATTTGAATACCGCACCCGTGCGCTCAACAATATCATACATTGATGGAGACAAGGGTATTTTGCGATACCGAGGTTATCCCATTGAGGAGCTTGCTGAAAAGAGCACCTTTCCTGAGGTTGCTTTCCTTTTGAGTAAGTGTCTTTCACGTCTGTTTTTCTGAACACACACTGGTGATGGATATAGCTGTGATTGACGGGGCCTTGACGACCTCATTGTTATTCATTATTTGGGTCATACTTCTATATGTCTGAGTGTCATTGGAAAACGCGGTTTTGGGTTTTGCTTCAATGAGTATTAGTAAATTCTGAGATCAGAATCCCTCATTTTACATTTTTTGTGAGGCCAATCAATCTGAATATTAGATGCTGATCACATTAGGGATCTTTTATATAATGTGATGTTTTGACGAAGTTTGGTATCTGCAGTGTACGTCAATTTACCGACAAAAGATCAGTTGTCTGACTGGGAGGCTTCTATATCCCAGCACTCTGCTGTTCCAGAAGGAGTACTAGTGTGTCTTGTTTTCCTCTTCAAATCATTCTGTTATCTAGATTGTAATACAGAGTCGTCAAGCTTTTAAAAAAATAATTACACTTCAGTGTTAATTGATTGTCTCTTCTTGAGATTTTGTTCACGAATCTGCATTTAAGACTTCCAGACTTAACCTGTGAAACTGCACTATGGTAACATCTGATGGGTTCTGCATCTGCTCATGTGGGAGCAGAATGTTTTAGCTGCGCTACCACATGACGCTCATCCCATGGGAATGCTAGTTGGATCCATCTGTGCTCTGTCGTCTTTTCACCCAGATGCCAACCCTGCTCTTCAGGTACAATTTATTTATCAGATATTAAACTTCTTAACTTTCGTGATTTGTCTTGATGTAAAGAATAGTTTAGTTTAGTTCCGTGTTTTATTCTGTGCGAAGCATGTGCAGATTGTACAATACCCTCTTTATAGTCATGCGGGATTGTTGCAAGAGACATAGTTTTTTCTCATTGACTCTGAAGTTCATGCGATCTTACATTTTGGTTGGATGGACGATTCTTGCACATGAGATGCGAGTTCTCGAGATTTTACCGAGTGGGGATTGTTGATGTAGATCTCATTGATTCAAATCATCTGGGTATTTCAACTGGTCAACAAGGCTGACATATGTTGTTTGGAAATTTTGGTGTACTATGAGGGTCAAGATTTGTACGCAAACAAAGCTGTGAGGGACAAGCAGATTGTGCGCATTCTTGGAAAGGTCAGATCGATCTGGGACAAATTGGTGTGGTTCCATTTTTTGATTGCTTTTGTATTCTTTACCTTCTGACTAGAGGATGCCCAATGTTGTGACTAACCGGAGAGTGACGTTTACGTTCTTGTTTTTGCGTGCAGGTGGCGGTTGCTTTGGAGAAGGCTGCTCTTGAGGATGAATATTTTGTAAAGAGGAAATTATACCCGAATGTTGACTTCTATTCGGGTGTCATTTACAGGTGCGTAACTTGTTAGATGTTGTGCGTTTTTTTTCCGGCTAACCTTCGAAAATGTTGGGTGCTGGCAAGTGATTAGATAACATATACTTAGATTTTGGTTTTCGGAAAATTCATAGGTAATCCCTACAATATTGCTCAGGAGAAGAAGCTTGTCACTTTTACATTAAGTCGCTAGGGTGAACTGCTTTTAGAACGTCCGTTGTGTTGAGCACAGTCAGATGCTTTTGCTTGGATTGAATATTTTTTGCTCGTTTATTGCTTTTCTGCTTTGCTTGTTGTATGGTCAAATGCTTAAATCTTAGAACCTTTTGCGTTTCTAATAACTTTTTGAGTCGTCTGGCTTCTCTATCTATCCAATCGTCTACCCTCTTAGACTTGTTTTTTGGCTCTATTCGTGCAGGGCACTGGGATTTCTAACTGAGTTTTTCCCAGTACTCTTCGCCATTCCCCGTATGGCTGGATATCTTGCCCACTGGAAAGAATCCATTGACGACCCTGACACTAAAATCATGCGTCCTCAGCAGGTTAGCGATTTATTCAGCACTTTGTTTCAAATCCTACTGAAAACCATACGCAAGCCATTCTGGATGGATGAGGAACTCTAATATTCGAAATGGTATTCATAGTCTTGGCCACAAAAGCGAGTTTGAGAAGACCTTATCGGTACAAAATTTTCTGCCTTATTATTTCTACTTTTCTAATGCTGGTATTGCCATTGTGCAGTGGTATCAAGGGGAGTGGCTGCGCCATTACTCTCCTAACAGCAACCGTATTGTTGCTGAAAACACTGAGAAACGTAGCAAAATCGCTGTCTCAAACGCAACGAAGCGCAGGCAGGCGGGAGCAGTATGAGAATGTTGCAATTCCCAATTTCCAATCATTCCTTTCAATGAGGAAGTGTATTGAGTGACTAGAGGGTTCCATCTTTCAGTCATGCATTCGACACATGGTATCTTGTAGTGCAGTCTATTAGTAGGATGAGTTACTCTATTGCCTAAGCTATCGAGTCTCAGTAGTAGACGATCTCTGGCTTCACACAAAAGATTTGGCAAAAGATTTTGTGTCAGTTCCTGCACTTGGATTCTAGAACTTAGGTCACACAGAAAGCTGCCTTATATTGAGGTTGATATAAGTGGACTAACATTCCAAATCTGGAATATTCTTTTTCATTTTTTTTCCAGCTTGCTAGTACGTCGTCAAATCTTCGCGTGTCAGCTGTGTTCCGTATCTTTGCATGCCTGTAACGCTTAAATTTTACGAAGCTTGTTGCAGCATCTGTACTACTCGAGATACTAATGGACAGGAAGCCTTCCCTTGACGCAGATTTCAAATAAGGTCAAGTCTGTATAACTTACTGTAGATTCGGGTATGAGTCGGTGCATCCTAATAGAAAGGAAATTTTGAGTGCCTGCCCTACTTTTACTTCTGAATTTTTTATGAATATCTGCATCGCGCTCAGTAATCTGCGAACACCAAGGGAGGTCGGTACAAAATTGAATCCAATAATGAACGAAGTATTTATTCTTGATATGATCTCTAAGAAATTAGGTGTTAGTGTAAATCCAAAGTCTCAAACGAACAAGTATACCTGCATGCTCAAAATCTCATGGGTCTTCATTGCTGTCAGCCAACACTCTGGCACTCCCTTGACTGCAAAACAAGGTTTAAGTACGTACAACATCAGTAATGAATCTGGACAATAGGACTGCTACCACCATAATGCATAAGAGCATTCTAACATTCATAAGAACAATAGAGTGAAAAGTAGAACCATAAGAACACGTGCAAGACCTCAATCTTTGCACAATAGAAAGAAAATGGCATTCAAGCCTGAGCTATACCGTTTACCCTAAAAAATACTACTGGTACAAAGAGATATGCACCTTCCTCCTTGCCCTCTGCCGTGGAATCTTCAGGTTCAGGAGCTTCATCCTTGGCAGCTTCAACCTCAACAGCACCACTAACAATATCCGCTCTCTGCAACAACAGCAGATATTTATAAAATTACCCTCCGAATTCAAGTTTGGAAAGAATCAGGTAGACAAGCCCCAAACCAGTATGTGAGGCCGGAAGCTGCCCAGTGTACTCTACTATTCCTCAATTAAGATAAATTTACATACCTTTACATAAAGAGGTTCATATAATTTCGCATACTTGGCTTCAAGCGCCGCTCTCTCCTCATTGAACTTCGCTTCGAGCTCATCGTGATCAGCCTGTATGCCACAAATGGGAAAACTCCTTGAGATGGTAATACAATCCAGAAGAATATTTTTATCCACATTGAGCAGGCCAAAACATAAGTTGTGCTTCCTAAACCCTAAACAAATGAACTCTCCAATGTGACCTCCTGAGTCCCGAAGAGACCGACCTGGAGCTCCTGGAGAACTGCCACACGTCGCTTCACTTTCTTGGGAAGCGAATCTAAATAGCCAGATGCTTGTCCCGCTAGCGACTGCAGCTTGTCATGAAATTCCACCACTCAGAACCGAATTGCCACCATAATACAAAAATGGTAATATAATTCCAGAAATCAAAGGTCTGAGGTCAAAGAAACAAGTTGAAAATTTATAGATATTCTTATACTTTTGATTTCAGTAACTTGGACCAGATGAAAACAGCCTAAACCAAAAGAGGGAAGTCAAATGACAGCAGAACACTGAGGTTAGAGAAAGAACTGATACTCACCTTCAATACATTCACCACACCTGCACGGTCTGCGGCACTTAGAGCAGCAAATCATATAAGTACCCAGGATGTAAGCAAAAACCAGGTGCCCAAAACGCACGTCTCAATAATCATGAATAAGTTCGTTCCATTACAGTCACATTAATGATAAATAATCAAAACCTTGGAAATTAGCACGCCCATTAACAGCATACTTTAAGGTCTCAAAACACTACGTAAACATCACCAAAATAGACTCATATAAAAGCAGAATATCATTTCCAGAGAGCAACACCTTATGGGTGAGAAGCCAGCCAGCCACTTTTTGATTTTCAAAGTTTTAAAACTAGATTCTCAACTCAATTCTCCACCACAATGATTTAAACTCCAAACTCTCTGGCTCATAAATTTCAATTAAAAGGATTTGAAGTCTAAATAATTTTTGAAAATTTAATTTAACTTGGTTCTCCAACTTCTCTTAGTTCAATTCTTTTTTGAAAAAAGATATTCTTCTCATCCAAATTTTCAATCACACTCACCCACTTTTTCATCCACATTCATCCAAAATCCCAATAACTTTCATCCATTTCTCATCCATGTTCATCCAAAATCCAACTACATTCATCCACTTTCATCCACTTTCAACCCTAAACCCAACTACATTCATCCATTGTCATCTACTTTTTCATCCATTTTTCAAATCCGCTTTCATTCCTTCTTTCATCCACTATCTCATTTTTTTAATCCTATTTTTTTCTTAAACCCATTCTTTTTTCTTCCAATATTACCACTCCTTGCTCACTAATGCCCGCTTCCAGCTCGCCGCTCACAGACCCCCGCTCGCATACCAGCATTCCCCATGAAGGATTGAAGCATGTTCAAACAAACAATGGTATATAATAATTCATTAAATAATATTTTTATTTTTTATTTGTTTTAGTAAAATATCCATGAAAGAAAAAATATAATTTCTTCTAATACTTTTTGATTCACATTTTTTAAATCATTAAATTCCAAAACTATGACCACATTGTCTCTAAATTAAATAACTGAAAATTTCAAAAAATTGTAGAAACTATGACTACATTAATTGAAAGATTATAATGTTTGAAATTTTAAAAATTTATTTTTTCATTTTATCTGTCCAACCCTGCACAAGAACTATTGCAAGAATGAATGGTCAATTTTATTCATTTTTGGTAAAAATAGGGTTTTGACATTGAATATTATGAGGACTTACTTGTATTAAAAGTGAAAGCTTGGTGATCAATTTTTGGATTGTTGATCATACTATAGATTTGTTGTACTATTAACAAGTATCATTTTTAAATACTACAAAATACTCAATTTTATCTATAGTATTATGTCTAAGACAATATTCTCATTTTTTTACAAAAAAGGGGTATGTTAAGGTTTTAATTTATAATAAATCTACCATAGTGGAAAAAATCTAAAAATTGGACATTTGTGTGGACTTCAAGGAGTTTATGTTGATTAAATATCATTAACAGAATGATCTTGAAATCATAATTAATGTTCACAAGGGAGTCTTCTTTGTACATCTCTTTGGATAGGAACATGCTCACCTAATATGGAAATAGACCATATAAAATTCTAGATCATTAGATTTGGATACTCAATAGTACTAAAGTATGAAAGTTGAAAGTATGACAAATTAGCAAAATTTATTTTTAAATATAATTATTTTTTAATTTCTGAAAGATATGGAATATGATTAAACTCAAGACAACCATCTCCAGTAAAAAATATAAATTCATTTAAATCATGCTTCAAAAGTTATCGTAGAAGATAGCTTTATCACTCTTTATGTGTTGTAATTAAGTATTGGTGTTTCTTGCAAACACCCACAAGCATACAACAAGGTCTACAAACTATAAATTCCTTTGAATTTTGAAATGGAATTTCGTACCATACAATCTATTTTTAGATAGATGCATACAATAACATATTAGTTAGAAATTTCTCAAATTATAGAAATAAAAGAAGAATTTAGTACAAGGTCCCAAAAGTTACTTGTTTTTTCATATATTAAGTGAAGTAAACTCATTTTCCAACCTTAGAAGTGGCTATTTCATAGACCAAAAAGTTAGAGGTCTTAGCACAAATTAGGGTGGACAATTGGTGGTTTTAAAATCACCTATAGAACTTTAGGTGAAATAGCTTTTGGCTTAGGCACCTTACCAAAAAAAATACCAAAAAAAACTTTTATTTTTATCAAAGGATTACTCTTCTAAATGAAGTGTCAAACTTTTGAAAAAATCCATTCAAACTTGACTTATAAGAACTTGCTTGAATTTATAAAATGTGCCTCAAAATGAGAATTGTTTGTTCATGTCTACACCAAATTGTAACAAGATAATATTCTAAACTAGTGGAGCATGATTGGATCCCCAAAATACTATTGAAGCATCCAAAAATATAATCTCGAAAGAATAATGATGCTTATTGTGAATCAAAGAAGTGTAGCCATCTCATTTTTTTGAAAGCACATTCTTCTAAATACTTGATTTTTTCTTGAGGTTTATAGAAGGCTATTGGTTTAGTTAAGAATATTATGAAAATATAGTCTAGAGTGACACAAGATTCTCATGCAAAATTCCACTACATGAGCATGGAGTGTAGAATATGAATTTTGGTGTTTTTGCCAAAGTTTTCAATGTTCAAATTATTGTAATCTTACAACCATGAGCATTGAGATCCTAAAACCATCAACAAATTAGACTTTGTCAATTTTTGTAAATATGAAACAAAAACAAAAACTAGATTCTTAAAGTAGTTTTTGTCATACATGTTAGTCATTCAAACTTGTTACATAATGGAACTACAAAGATTAACTTCATTTGAATTACAAATCAATGAAATTAAAACAAGTAGAGATCCTTTTAGAATCATCATTAATATATGACCATAGCTTGTGACTTTTTAGCTTAATCAAAATACAACTTTTTAAACTCTTTCATTCACAATATAGTACCAAGGGAATCCAATTCAATGACTTGTTCATAGCACAAGTACTTCTAGACCAAAGCTCCATCTGAAGTGATATGTCAATAGTAATATCATTGTAAAAAATCTTTCATTTCATTAACTTTAATGAAAAAATATACATTTCTTTGGCCATTTAGACATTTCCATTGGTGCTCACACCAATCTACTTTCTACAAATAGGTTTCCTTAAAAGATGTCCAATTAGGAACATTTTGCAAGACATAAAAATAAAAAATAATTTATTTTCATTTCTAAAGGAAAATTTTCCATGTGCATGATTTTTCAATAATAACAATAATACAAACTACAATTATGAAATCCCTAGAGAGGATTTGGAGACTTGCATATATCTAATTGGGTTGATTGCAAGAAACACTTGTATTATTTGTTGGGTTTTCCAATTTCTAGAAATATATACTATCTATACTATGACTACATCTTGGTACTATTTTTGGTTGAATTTGGGGGGTCTAGACTATTTATTTTTTCCTTGATTTTCTACATTTTAAGCACATGTGTCCACTCCATTTTTTCATGCAAACAAATGAAATTCACTTTTCATCCTTTCTCTTGTCCAAGATTTTATATTTTGGTAGGTATTAATGAATACTTTGTAGTACTTGGAATTGTACTCCAGTATTATTTCAACAAATTTTTGAAGAAATGGTATGTTCCAGTTGAATTATTTAAAAAAAAATTGGGCTACTATTTGTGATTTTTTTGTTGTGGCCACTATAGTGAACTTCCTAGAAAGGGATGTACCAAAAAAAAAAGTCAAATTTCAAGTCATTCATAAACTACTAGAACCTTTAGATTGCAAATCTCTTCAAGCAAGAAGTTTAACACCTAAAGTTATTTTACCTAGTTTCACCAAAAAATACTCAAAATGGTCCATTTTAATGGCAAAGGCCCCCAAAATTAATGAATGAAATCTTGTTGCATCTTGTTGTAATTAAGATCTAACAATAGACTACTTCATTTGTTGTAGTAAAAAATGGGAGGTTTTGACCATTCAAATGATTAAATTATAGTATTTGAAGTTGGAAAAAATATTTTTGGGGGGATCCAAATATTGAGTAGCTTTTATTAAAGGAAGTTTTTGCATAAGTTAATTTCACTTTTTTGCATAAAATTTTTTGGCTATTTTTGTGACAAAGTTGGCCACATGTTCAAAAAAATTCATCACATTCAAATTTGGGAATATGTACCAAAAAAATGCAATAGGAAACTAGCTTTAAGAAAACTCTTGTACAAAGTCATTTTTTCAATAATTTTGACTTGCACATATAATAATTTCTTCAAAATGTTAAAAATGGAGATCTACATTTCAACTAGCTTTAAAAGAGGGAAAAAAATTGCCCAAAATTTGTGGCTTTGACAAGCTTGATAAATTTATAGCATTAAACATCCAAGCAAGTTTATAGCTAAGCTCATGGGCAATTGGGCATACTAGGCAAGAGGAGGCCAAATCAAGGATTCTTATACCTATCTCATCATGGATCACTGACATTGGATAAATTTACCATATGCTATGTTGTTTGAATGCTCATGTTCCCTTATGCATGAAGATGTTCCCCTAACTCATCATGAATCATTGAAATTGGATAATTTATTCACATGTCATGTCTTTTAAACACCTATGTTCTCCTTGTATATGAAAATGTTTCTCTCCTCCATAAAATATAATTTTATAAAATTCAACATCAATGTAAGAGAGTTAATGTAACATTTTATATCTATTGCACATGACTTTATAAGCCACTTCATATGTGTGTATTGAGATGAAAAGATAAGTTCTTTATACAAGAGGGTTGGTAGGAGGTAAAACAACCCATGTGGAATATGTAAATTAGGATTAGTAGGAGTTCAACTACTCTTTATTAAGTAAAATGTAAGAATTGTGTTCTAAGTAAAATTTTAGACCTCATTTGGGCATAGTAGAATAACTTTTTTCAAAAAACTTTGAGCTAAGTTAATGTGGAAAATAAAGATAAATTTCACCTCTAAATAATCGTTTGAAATTTTGAGTTTCTAAAAAACATTGTTGACAAAATCTAGAGGGGGTGTTTTGAATTTTTTTATAAAATTTGTCTATAGCTTTTGATTGAAGACTTGAAACCTTAAATGGATTTTTGGAGATGAAACTTACTTAAATTTTATAAATTAACTAATTTCAATTTTTTGTAAAGCTATTCTACTATGTTTAAATGAAGTCTAAAATTTTACTTTGAATACAATTATTAAGTTTCACTTAATTATAAGTGATACTCCTAATCCCATATTCCACAAGGATTGTTCTACCTCCTACCACCCCTCTTTTTTGGTAGCCTTAGTAAAAAATATCATAGTGATTTGAGTAAAACTCCAAAACTTATGTACGGATGTACCTAGACCCAATTGCCATGCAACATATACCACAAAAGAGTACAAGTATTTCTTGCAATCATCCATTAAAATAATAAAACTAATCATAAATTCAAAATGCAATGTTGCAAGTATACTCTCCTATAGTACCTCTCAACACCAACATGTACCCTTGAAGGGTTATATACCTCTAATGTTTTTTTAATTTGTTAAATTTTTATTCCTTGAACAATCCTTACCACTAGATCAATTTGGTAGATATCTTTAGAGAGTTATTGTAATATATAAAATTTCCAATTCTATTTTTTACTATAATCCTATTTTTTTAATAACTTGTAGACTCTTAGACCTTTAGAAACCCCATTACTTTTAGTTGGGTCCCAAATGGGCCTCCACTCAAGAATTTTTAAATTTTTTTTTTATTATACAAAAATAGGAAAAATATTAAGCTTCATACAAGCCTCAATTGAAAAACTATTAGTATCTATAGTATCTTAAGGACATTCTTGGTGTAGCTATACTTCTTAAATAAACAATTTTTTCTACTTTATTTCCATTTTCAGCAAAACTACAACAGATTTATATGGAACTGATGATTCAATAGCATTTGTATTTATTAAAATATTATTTTTTCTTACTTTATTTTTATTTCAAAAGATACAATTGTGCCTGAAGATCCTTCAAGCCGTAAGAGGTCCCTACAAGGCTCAAGGGGCAATTATAATTTTTTGTCTTTTTAATTTTTAATTATATTTCATTTTTAAAACTATAGCTACTCTTTGAGCCCTCTAAAGACCTTATCAATGCTAACAAGGTTCTTATAAAATTTAAGGGATGGCTATAGATTTCTGAATTCTAAAAAATAAAAAATAACTAACTGTAGTTGTTCTTTAATTCTCTTTAAGATCCTACTAGTGCCAGTAGGGTTTTTAGGGGGGCTTGAGGAAAAACTGATTAACTATAGTTTTTTTACTTTTAAAATAAAATAAAAATTTAAAATGAATTCGGCCTGTAAGTCCTAAGGGAACCTAGTTGGCCCCAACAAGGTCTTGAAGGAGGTTTAGGGCTTTTTAAGAAAAAATTTAATTCAATTTTAGTTAAAAATTTAAAATGTTATTGGTCTATGGTCCCTACAATGAACTTATTTGCACAATTAGAAGCTTGAAAAGGTTTGCAGACAACATGTTTTTTTCTTAAAATAATTTTAAATAGAATAGTAAAAAAATGTGGAAATGTTGCAAGCCTTTTTTTGCCCCATTAGGTATATGCAAGGTCTCCATGGAACACTTAGTCCTAATAATAATAAAATTTCAAATTATATTAGATTTTTACTTTTTGTTTTGTTTCTAGATAAAACCCTTGCAAGTCTTAAATCCTTTGGAAATTTGTGCTCTTATTTCAATTTTTGAAAAAAGAAATATAAATTTGAATCATTTTTTTAATTGTCCTTAAAAAAATGATTCAACTTAGCAATATTTTGCAAGCTTCTAAAGTCTACCAAATGCTTACCTAATTTTGTAATGATTTCAATTTTGTGTCATTATTTTGCTTGAAAGGCTTATAGTTAGGCTTAGACTTACAAATAGCTACTACATAATTTATGGGATAACTCCCCCCCCTTTGAACTTTGACCCCTAATACATTCATTGACTATCAATGTCCATGGATTACATTCATTGACTATCAATGTCCATGGATTGTCATAAATTATGTAGTCATGATTGCAACATGACCTTGACCCTAAAGTTGATAGTATCCCTCATCACTTACAACAAGCTTAAACTATTGTAACCTAAGATTGCAAAAAGCATAAGTTAGTGGTCACTTGTATGGTTCAAAATGAGGCCATCTATTGTGTTGGAGGGCATTACGAACATACAATTTGGGATTTGTCCAAAGAATTTTTAGGGCTTAAAGGGGATAAAGATATGAACTTGTTAATGACATTTTCTTGTAACTAAAGCCCATTGGAAAAATAACAATTGCTTACAAAGGTCACTTTTGGTTGTGGATACAAATGCTCAACATTATCCAAACTCTTTAACCCCTAAATGTATTGGACTATGTTTTTACCAAAAATACTCCAAAATTGCCATTTTTAGGACAAGTACCAAATTTTAGGAAAAAACTTTTTTTAGACACATGTAACTGTAAGATCTTGAAGTACACTTGTTTGAAAAGATGTGGGAAAAATTTCAAAAATTTCTGCCACGTAGATTGCAAAATATTAGCATTTGAATTTACAAAAATCCTTTTTTTGTCCCTGAAAAAAACGGGCAGCTGCACTTCACAAGGTCACATTTTGTATGAAAAAATGTCCAAAATGGTGGTCACTCTTTGAATTCATTCTTCAAGGCAAGTTGGTTACATGCTTAAAAAATTTGAGATCGTTTGGAATTGTACAACGTGTAGGAAAAAAATAGTAAGTAGAAAGAAATAGATAATCATTCAAAACACTAAATTATTAAGAATTTATTTATGGAATTGAAAAATGAAAATCCCAATAGTTGTAATGTTGTAATATACAATACATATCCTAGGATTTTATTTTTTTCAAAAAATATTGAAAATTGAATTCAATAAAAGACTCCAAAGTTTATTTTAGAGTCGAGAATCCATAAGTGTCCGCAAACTAAATTTGCTCATAAATTTGAAGCTTTTCATGTATATATAACTTTAGAAAAATTTTAAAAAGTGATTTTTTAGAGTTTTTTTGAGTTGCCCACCGAACATTGAAAATGACATATCATGCAATAATTTTTTAACCGTGTAGTCAAAAGTTATGAAAATTGTTGGGCCTTAAAGCTATTCTTTGGTCACATATTGTGTGAAAATTTCAAAGAAAAATAATGAAATCTCCATTTGTAGTGAGCTGCCCAAAATTGTTATAATGCCGAAAAAAACACGGTTGAGCATTTAGAGGTTAATGCATATAAGTGGTTTGAAAAGGTTGGTGTGAAATTTTTGTCCAAATTGCTAATTGAATTGGCTCTTTCAATGTTAATGATCCCAAACTCTATTTACACAATTTAGTCTAAGTATCCAAATGACAATAAGTTGCTTTCAAAGTCAAGCTATGTCTTAGTGAAACAAATTAACTTGTAGTGCTCAAATAAAAGTACAAATAGAAGTGTGTTTCAAAGGGCATTTAAAAGTAGTCTATTTGATGAAAATATCATGGAAAATGTGGATGAAACATATTTTGTTATCAAAATAGACTATAGTAGCAAATTAGGGTTTTGAAGAAATACCAATGTTAAGTATGCTAAAGTGGTTCCTAGAGAAGACTCTACATACAACTATCATTGTAAGAATCTCTAATGGATGTTGATCAATGATTGAAGCTCCTATGTTCATTCTTACAAATGTAGGAAACAACTATTCTATAGAAGTTTGGATGACAACATTTTATGTATTAGTTATAAGACGAGGCCTAAAAGGTAGATGGACTAGGCTATATTTCTTAATTACTTTGTAGAACCTTGTGCATTTCAAACTAATATGCAACCAGGTACAAATTTGGTATGAGTTGATAATTGTACCATCCATAGTATTACTCTTAGATTGAAGATCTTATTGACTAAAAAACAAACAATTTTGAAGTTTTTGCCACCGTGCTCAATACATTTGTGTCAACCAAGTGAACCAACAAATACTTTTATCATTCTAAAGATCAAAGACGCTCAAACCAAGTGTTGGAAAACAAAAAAAATGAATTGATTGAAATTAATACTTGGTAAAACATATCTTGTCTAGATGGATAGTGGTCAATTAAACTTACCAATCCTAGTAAGTGTTTTTTTCCTTCAATTGGTTGATGACAATGTCAAAGATGTAAATAAAGAAATATAATGCAATAATATATTATGCACTAAGAAGACCATGATATGTTGTAGCATGGTATTGGCTATTGCTGGCTCTTAGAGTGTGAATTAGTTACCTCCACATTTTCAAAAAATTGTTGCTAAATATAAACCATATTTTCAAGGATAAGTTTATCAATTGTATTTGATGCTACATGACTACTTTTGTTATAAATGGTTCTCATGTTTACTAAACTTAGTCACGTTCTTATTTTGCACAAATATTGTTTACAATTCTAGATTTGTACTTCCATTTTCTTAAACACTATAAGGTAGCAGTACTTGTAATTGTCATTGTACCTATAACCATCACCTCTAAAATCTTGAAAAATCTTGAGAAGTGAATAGATGTAATTACAAAGATATACATTTGAATATCAAACCCTAGTGTTAGTATTAGGTGCATTAACATTCAACTCTTTAAAATTTTACAACTTATACTCTTAATGTCCAAATAATACATGTAAAAGTGCACATGAATTATTTTTCTCTTTCTAGTAGGGTCCAATAATTTTTTAGATGTGTATTAGTAGACATAATGTTGCAAAACCTTAAATTAACAATTATGGGTGCTACTACCTTACTTACTTTTTCATTTGCCTTCTACTATGTACAATGACTAATGAAATGGACTACAAAGTTGAAACATTTTCATTCAAACAACCATACCATAAGCATCAATGGACAAAGTCCAAAAGTAGGTATACAAAAGTTGTAGTATGTGACATATTATAGGTTAACATTGAAATTTGAAGAAAAAATTAGTTGTGATTTGTTAAAAAATCAATTTCAAAGTTAGCCATGTCTAAAATTCAGTTTTGTTCAACTTGATTTGGAATTACTTTATCTTTTTCTAATTTTTTCTTAGAACTCCACAAAACCTTTTTGTACCTTGGCATATTGGTGTACATCTTTTCAGATTATTGTATACAAAAATCAAAGGAAATTAACATTTAAAGAATTAAAATATCAATAGTTTGACAAACATGCAAATGATGTTGGTTCTTACAATATTTGAATTTTTTTTTGGAATTGAAAGCATGGAATAGCATTAGTCATTGTAAAGAAAATACAAATTGCAATATGAATGACTTGCATCTTAATGCCCTTGCATTTGAAATATTTGTTGAATTGGGCAATGCTTGCATTTGATATTTCATAGTTGTATAATGTGTTTTTGGATTCAATTATTTTGTCCAAAGACTAGAGTTCATGATGCACATAATCAATCCAAAAAATCCCAAAAAATTAGTTATAATTGTTAGTATTGTCATAAAAGTCAATGTAATTTTTGGTAGTTTTCAAGTTTTTGATGATATTGACAATGATAATTTATATATTTTGGATTTTTTGGATTAATTATGTGCATCATGAACTCTAGTCTTTAGACAAAAGAATTGAATCCAAAAACACATTGTACAATTGTGAAATATAAATTGTACGCATTGCCCAATTCAACAAATATTTCAAATGCAAGAGCATTTAGAAGTAAAAATGGTCTATACTACAACTTGTACTCTCTCTATAATGGCTAATGCTATCCCATGCTCTCAATTATATGTGGCAATGATTCTGTGGCAATGATTCTAATGACAAACTTGAGTTGATACAAAATAAATAACACTATAAGAAAACCTTGTTTTAGGTGACGGATTGACATAAAAAGGAACGGATTTTAGGTGACATCAAAGGTGACATCAAAAAAACAAACCCATGTTTTTATGTCAACAATGATGTCCATTGATGTTATATTGGACATCATTGTTGACATAAAAACATGGGTTTGTTTTTTTCAATGTCACCTAAAATCCGTTCCTTTTGACATCAATAAATTTTGGTTTCTTATAGTGTAAGTGGCCTTGTCAATCAACCTTCTAATGTGCCTAATATCATCCAAAACAAAGAATCTAATTAGATGATGCATATGGATTTGAGATTGTTTTCTTTTAAAACAATTAGTTTAAATGTATCTCTCAATGGAATTTTAGTTAATAATAAAATAGGTTGATTTATCTTAAAAGTAAGCCAAGATGAATGGATGTAAGCCAATGTAAGCCTCAACAAGGCTACTTGAGCTCAAATGAGCCCAAACAAGTCGAAGTGGATGCAACAAGATGGTCAAATGAAGTGAGGCAAACCTATTAGATTGAAGGTTAATTAATCTATATAAGGCGAAATGGATTTAAGAGGGCCTTGGTGAGCCAAATCCAAATGTATTCAATTGTGCATCCAAGTCCATTCAACCCATCCAATTGCACACAAGCCTACCTAATGCATCAAAGTCCATTCAAGTTCACTCCTATCATGATTACCACCTAAGTTTCTTTTCATCTATTAAATTCATTGAAACTAAAAAGCCCTGTTGGTAAACCACAATCCAGTGATTTAAGAAATGAGCATCTGCTCAAGTGAGTTAACAATGTTTAATGTTAGAGTTATATACATTAACTAAACCTTAACTATGGTGGCTAAGCTAAGTTGTATAAATAGTAAATGAATAATATCTGACTAACCCTAATACTATAGCAATAGTGTAGTTAAACAGTCTACCCCCCCTCAATCTATGATTGCAGGAACAACGAAAGAGACGAGAGATGGCGAGGGTCAGGGCTCAGGGGGATGCGCATCCACAACGAGGATGGCGGCAGGCTCATGAGATCATCTTGAGTTTTTCGGGTCTCCATTTGTTCGTGACGACGTTGTGACTGATTTGTTGGGTGTTTAGGTCGGGGATGAATTGGTGTTGTACAATGCTAGAGGTCGTGTTGGAGGGGTTACCTAGTAACGAGGAGACAAATTTGTGTCCCGTGGGTGCTGAGGAAGAAGATCGGCAGCAATCCGGTGGTAACCGTGAAACTTCGATTGGCATAGCGGCTACGAATGTCGTTGTGCCGGAGCGCCATCAGGTGTCCGATTCAACGCCAGTGCAAGGAAGGTGAAGTATTACGCGGTTTGTCGTGGAAGAACCCTAGGATTGTACTTCTCTTGGGACAAATGTTCTCGGGAGGTGAATGGCTTCAAGGGGGCTGAACACAAGAGTTTTACTTCGTTGGATGGTGCCAAAGAATACCTAGTGTATGGCGGAATTCTATAGTTTAGAAGAATTCCTCGTGGGCTTGAATTAGGGTGTAGACTGTAGGTCGGTGAGGTGCAGCAATCCGAGTGATGCTTGATGGTGTTGAAATTTGAGCCTTCTAAGTGGTTTAGTCAATGTATCAACCGGTTGATCATGGGTGTTAATATACTTCAATTCGATTTTGCCTCCTAAGATTCTCTCGCGAACAAAATGATAATGAATCTTGATATGTTTTGTTCTTGCGTAAAAAATAGGGTTGTGTGATAGTTTAAGTGCTCTCTGATTGTCGCAGAATATTGATATGGGTGGAGCCGTGGAAGAGGCTTCTACAAGTGGTTGTATTTCTTGCAGAAGACGGTGAAGCCACACAACTTCTTGAGTTCCGTCGCTTAGGGCCCGATACTCAGACTCAGTTGAAGAACGAGAAACTGTAGTTTGTCTTTTGGATTGCTAGGTGATCGGGCCACCTACAGGTGTAAATACGTATGCCCCCATTCAGCGCCTGGTGTATGGGCAAGTGCCCCAGTCTGCATCCGTATAGCCGGTGATTGTGAGAGAGGTATCAGCGTGATATAGAATTCCAAAATCAAGTGTGGCGGAAAGATAACGAAGAACATGTTTTGCTGACTCCAGATGGTGGCATTGCGGAGCGGCCATGTAGCCGCTGAGTCGGTTTACAGCATACGCGACATCAGGGCGAGTTATAGTAAGGAAGATAAGTTTCCCGACTAGTCTGCAGTAATAAGTGGGGTCAATTGATGGAGTATTTGTTTCCTTGGTAAGAATTTAACCTTCTGGCAGAGGTGTGGAGGCAAGTTTGCAATCGTGCATTCCAAATTCATCGAGAATGGTTTGGGCGTAGGATTGCTGGTGCAAAAAGGTACCAAGAGCTACCTGTTCAAAAGAAATGCCAAGATACCATTTGGTAATGCCAAGGTCTGTGATGTCGAATTCTGTCTTTAGAAAGTCTATTAGCCAAGAAATAAGCGTGTCACTCGATCTTGTGATAAATAGATCGTCAATATAAAGTAGGAGGATAACAGTTTCACCTTGTTGATGCAGATAATAGAGATTCGGATCGGATTTGCTGCGTCATAGGCCAATTTTGAGTAAGGCTGCATTGATTCTCTCGTACCAAGCCCAAGGGCTTTGCTTGAGACCATATAAAGATTTGTGAAGGTGACATACCATTCTTTCGTAATTATGAGCACGAAATCTAGGAGGTTGAGTCATGAAGACCCGTTCCTTGAGAAGACCATGGAAAAAAGCCGTTCTCACGTCCATGTGATGAATGGCACATTGTTTTGAGGCTGCTAGAGCAATTGCTGTGCAAAGTGTAGCCCATTTAATAACAGGGGCAAAAGTTTCGGTGAAGTCAATCCCAGGATGTTGCTCAAAGCCACAAGCAACGAGGCGCGCCTTTTTGATGGGGGGAGCTCCATCAATCCCAGATTTGAGCTTATAAACCCATTTGCATGTGATGGGCTTAGAATTGGCTGGAAGAAGTTCAAGAGTATAAGTCTTGTTTTTCCATAAAGCTTGCATTTTGTCAATCATGGCCTGGCGCCATCCGGCGTCTTGTTGAGCCTGTTTGAAGGTTAGATTGATAGTATCAGGGTTGGAGAGTTCATCCAATGAGGGTGGTAGTGCGCAGGTGTCGGTGTGGTCTGTAGAGACACATAGTTCATAGCCCTCCAGGAAAATATTGAGCTTGCGGGGGCATTGAGATCTTTGGGGATCTGGAACGGCAACAGGAGAGTCGGCCAAAGGAGTAGAAGGGACAATGTCAGGAGAGGTAGGAGTGGTGATCGGGTAGGTGAATCGGGAAGGTTGTCCAGGGAGTTGGGAACTATTGGTTGTGGGAATCTGTGAGGGGGGGGATCTGGGGACTAAGGTGTGGTCAGGGTCTGGGCTATGTCTAGTAAATTCATAGGGAAAAGGCGGCTTGACAAAGAGTCTTCGAGGGTTTCTGTGATCTCGGTAGTGGGAAGACAGAGATTGTCTTCATCAAATCTTAGGTTTCTACTAACTAAGATGGTTCTAGTTTGAGGGTTATAACACCTATAAGCTTTACTCTACTCGTCATAGTCGATGAGTAAAGTGGGAATAGCTTTGCTGTCAAGTTTTTGTCTCTTTGGATCCGGGATGTGGCAATAAGCTACACAACCTATAACATGTAAGTGACTGAGGTTAGGCTTGATACCTGAGAAGGCTTCTTTAGGGGTTTTAAGGCGTAGAGCTTTCATAGGGAATCTGTTTTGAATGTAACTGGCTGTTTTTGCAAGTTCCTCCCAAAGGGATTTAGATATTTGGGTGCCTGATACAATACTGCGAATACCTTCCAGTAGGGTTCTGTTTTTTCATTCTGCTAAATAGTTCTGATGGGGTGTGTCAACTGTGAGCTGACGTGCAATGCCGTGGTTTTGGCAGTATTCTATGAACGAGGTGGACAGATATTCTCCACCGTGGTCGCTGCAAAGAGTATGAATGCGAAGAGAAGGAGTTTCTACAAGTTTTCTAAACTGATGGAAACAAGAGAGGGTTTGAGATTTTTCTGCTAAGAAGTAAAGCCAAGTTTTGCGAGAAAAGTCATCGATAAAGGTAAGAATATACTGGTTTCCAGCTCGGGAGGTTATGGGCATTGGACCACAAATATCGGAATGTATAACTTGAAGTGGTGCAGTTGTAGCTTGTGTGCGCTGTTTTGGGATAACAGCCTTGAAAATTTTGCCTTTCATATAAGAAGGACAAATATGCTTGATTAAAGGAATATTTGGAACTCCAGCGATGAGATTTTGTGATGTCATATGGTATAAGCTTTGGTAATTAATATGTCTGATACGTCGATGCCATAAGTGAATATTTGATTTTGAAAGCTTGTGCCGCTTTGGTGTAGCAGTGTCTGAAATACAATCTGACTATGAACAAGACAAAGGTTTGGTGCTGTAGGGACCAATGTCGGCGCTGGAAGACTGAAATGTGGAGATGGCAGTTGAAGCCGCCAATACAGGTTGTGCTGCAGTAAGTCTAATAATCTTGGAGTCATAGCTTAGAGTTATTCGGTAAAGATTGTTTCTGGAGTCACAAATACCGTGAAGAAATATGATGGAAAAATCCTTTTCATAGATCAAACACTTGTGTGATTCAAACAATACATGATGACCAATATCAGTTAACTGTTCGACTGAAAATAAATTGGTCTGTACATCCGGGACATATAAAACCTGTTGTATTTCCTTTATTTTCCCTGAAGAGGTAGGAAGTCTTACATTGCCTTGGCCGGCTACCTTCATTGCTTGGCCCCCGGCTGTCCGGATTTGGGAAACATGAGAATGTTCTAAATTGGAAAGCAATGAGAGATTTCCAGTGACGTGAGAGGAGGCACCTGAATCCAAAAACCAGTCCTTCTCAACATTGGAAATTACGCAGGCGTTCACTACTTCGGCTGGAGCGTCGGAGTCATCATCGAAGGCGTCGAGGCATTTTTGAATGTGCTTCGGCAAGGCGTCGAGGCTGGAGAGTTTTGTCGACTCGACTAGGTTGACTTACGAGGTAGGATGGCATTGGGAGCTGTTTCGGGGTGTCTCGGTCAACTTCAGGTTTGCGAGTTGACGTTGGAGATCTTTGATTTGTTCTTCCAGATGGGTTTTGGAGCAGTTGTGCACATAGTGTCCGGGTTTCTGGCAACGGTGGCAAATAATGACATGCTGTGTGTCGTTGGAGCGTTGGATGTCTGTGCGGGGAGTTGAGGTGCGTTCGCGGTTTCTGCCCACATTCTGATTATCGTGGATCAGGTTGAACTCTTCTACGTCGTCGCGCTTCTTCTCCAGCGACCGACCAAGCTCCTCCTGTAGTAAAAGCCCTTTCAATTCTGGAAAGGTTGGAGTACGCTCTCTATTTTTCTATATCATGCGAAAAGTAGACCAGCTCTTTAGCAAGTTGTTTAGCATTATATCTACCATGTCTTTGTTAGAAATCGTAATGCCTAAATTCGCCAGTTGAGTAACTAGCAAATTGGTTTCATATAGATGATCGCTAATGGCCTTTCCCTCTCCTAAATGTAGCGAATAAAACTGTTCTTTCAGAGCTAGGCGGCGAGAAGAACTGCGAACATCACACATGTGCTTCAGGCCTTGCCAAATCGCTTGAGGTTCAGTGAGATGAATCACTGATAACAAAATGGAGTCACGTACCATTGAAACTATGATTCTCCCAGCCTAGTATCGTAAGGCGTCTTCTGTCCTTGCGTAAGTTGCTGTGATAGGAGCAGGAGCGGGTTCTAAAGGCGTCATCACGAAAACAGGAGCGGGTTCTAGAGGGGTGATTGCAAGAATTACTTGTACTATTTGTTGCGTTTTTCATAGTACTCATTAAATTTTTTAGGAGTACTTTAAAATTAGAAAACTAATTTTTTAAAAATCTTAAAAATATGATTTATGTATATACCTCTAAAATGAAGGTTTTCACCAAAGGAAATGTGTAGGAAAATTCTCTAAGTAGGAGAACTTGAAAAGTGCCAAATCTCAAGAAAATAGGACCTTTGATTAAGAAAATAGTGAAAAATAGTAAAAATAAGTAAATACAAAAAATAAAAAGTGGCAATTTTTAAGAACTTTATGAAGATGGTCATTCACCAAAAAATTTACAAAAATAATATTTTATATGTTTCAAAATGCAAGCAGAAGGAAGCTCTCTTCATAGACTTTCACACCACACAAAATTAATTATTTTTAAAAACCCTTCGGTGAAAAGTTGTATTTATATGTAAGGAAGAACTCCATATAATTTTCTTGATGTAGGGTATATGAAAAAGGTACTCAAAAGTACTAAAAACCTCCAAATTGGCAAGTGTGACATTTATTTCGGGCCTATTTTTGGATAGTAAATTATTTTTGAAAACTACCAAAAAATCAAGGAAGTTGTAGGATAGTCATGAGTACCTTCCTTGTAAATCTTAAGTCATTCGAAGTTAAAACACAAAAGTTATGGCCAAAAAACAACTCAGCCCGCAACGTGTGACAGAAAATAGTACAAGTGTTTCTTGCAATCACCCAGAGTCGGTTGCGCTGAACTTGTCCCCGAAGATTTGCTGTTGTCGGCTTCGTCCGCCTCATATTCTACATACTTCCAGAGGCCCTCCTGCATCAGGATCATGCGAACTAAACCCTACCAAATGACGTAATTTGATGGTCCTACGAGTTTCATGGACTTCGGAATCTCTCTGATACTGGAATCCATAGTTGTAAATCTATTCGAGCATGACTGTACTAGACAACAGCGAAAACTAGTCTTCTAACTAAGGCGGTCGTCTGTTCCTAAAGTTCTCTAACCTCTAGAAGAAAAATAAGATGCTCTGCTCTGATACCATATTGGTAAACCACAGTCCAGTGATTTAAGAAATGAGCATCTGCTCAAGTGAGTTAACAATGTTTAGCATTGGAGTTATATACACTAACTAGACCCTAACTATGGCGGCTAAGCTAAGTTGTATAAACAATAAATGAACAGTATCTGACTAACCCTAATACTGTAGCAATAGTGTAGTTAAACAATCTAACAAACCCACCAAAGAATATGAAAACCTTTCCAAGCTTCTAAAGTCTATCCAATTCAAGTCAATCCTCAATCAATCTAAAATTAAAAAATTTAAATTTAAATAAGTTACATGAAATCAACAATAATTAACAACATAATAAAAACTCAAAACAAAACAAAAAGTCAATCTACATAACAAAACTCTCAATACCAATTTAAAAACACTAAACAACAAATTATATATATTGACTATGGGATCATTTTCAAAATGTTAACATTGGCTTGTCCTTGCTTCAAAATAATGCCAATAAAAGCACTCAAGAAAAGAGGCCAATGGACATATTGCAAGCACTTGTATTATATCTTTTTATTGATGTATAACCTTGATGCAATAGTTGATCTTCACATTTCTAACCCTCATTTAAACTTCAATGAACTTATGTGTGCTATTGAAAGCAACTTGTTGAAGTAGCAAACTTGATGCAATAGTTGATCTTCACAACTATGTCCCTAGTTTAAACTTCAAAGAACTTATATATGTTATTGAAAGTGACATGTTGAAGCAGCAAAGCATTTCATAATTATATCCCAACTTTGACTTCTTGTAAATGGTGATTGCAAAGGTTATCCATTTTGTACCTCATATCTCATAATTTTTAATTGTAATTAGACCAAAAGAAGCACTAGTTGATTCTTATCTTTAATAATTTTATTCACTTCATGCTTAAATGTTTTTTCGCATTGTATTCAATGAATATGATTTATAGTCAATTAAGACAGGTGTTTTGTTTTGTTTGTTTGTTTTGTTTTGTTTGTCACGTTGAGATCTCCCGGGCCGTGCGTCCCCTGGTCGCGTGCTTGGTACCATCGGAAAGCCCTCAACGAGGAGGGGTGCACCGGCTTGGTTTCGTGGCATTCTAACGTACAGTGTAGAAGTTGTGCATTTTCGAGTTATTTTTGGTTCTGAAAAATTAAAAAATTACTTTTTCTTATATTTTGGTCGCGATCTTGGTACCGTCGAAAAGCTCTCAATGAGGAGGGGTGCACAAGCTTGGTTTCATGGCATTCCAACTCATGGTGAGAAAATTATGCATTTTTCAGTTGTTTTTGTTTTTAAAAAATTTAGAAAATCACTGTTACTTTTGTTTTGATTGTGGCAACGGCACAGGGTACACTAGTAGTCAATGAAAGCACCTTCTTTATCAAAAAACAATTATACCAATATATGAAGACAAAAAAATTTGTGCCTATAAAGCACATCCAATGATTGCAATAGTAAATTTTGTCTTTTCTCTCAAAAAGACATCAAACAACAGTTTAGGGGTTCAATGCAATGTTTCTTAGATTTTCATTTCCATTTATTGTTTACATTGTAAACATGATTGGCACATAGATCATCGGAAGCCTAAGTTCAAGCTTTACATCAGAAATTTATGAAATACCTTATTTCCCATGGTCTTAGGGCATCTGAAATCCAGTCACAGGTGCAAGTTGTTTCTAAAATTAGGAAAAACTCGAAATATTTTCAACTTTTCCAAAAATATTGGCCATTTTTTCAATTGCAGAAATAATTTTCAGCAGAAATTTAGTTTCCAGTTCGGGTTTCCCCACTCTGCGATCTAGTAAACTCCACGCTAGCATACTAGCTTCTAGTTTTGTTGAGACTCTCATTACCTAATTAGTGTACTTTAAACTAGTTTCTGCCAATTGGAGGAGAAAATACAGCAATTAGGATTAATTAACGGAAGATTAGAAATCAAATTCTTAAAAAGCTCAATGACCGACCTCCTTGCTTAATTAATAAGCCAGATGCTTACAACGTCTTCTTCCTATTCACAAAAACAAGTATGTACAAACAGATGCGCCTCATCCATATCTGGTCCAACAGGCGACTTGGATTCTCCAACATGCTTATCTTTTAGGCCACTGCGGGCTCACCACCTGGACACAATTAAACAAGAGCAAGAGCAGTTTGTAGTAGCTCTATGTATCACTGGCCACTGCATTGATGGGGAATTCTTTGGTGTCAAGACCCTAAAGAAAATGCATCGTAACACAAAGACTACGGAAAGTGAAGGCCCATACCTCAAGTGTGTTGAATACTAAGCGCATCCGGTCAGCAATCAAAGAAGGCTCTTCAGCATAACCCACGACGGCCATTTGCTCCATCTGGAGCGTCTTCACTGGCATCCTGAAACAACAGCAAGGTGTAGGATACTAAAACCATTAGGTACCAACAACTCTTCAATACATTAGGTTGGGTTCACTAGCAAGAGGATTCCGAAGTGTGAATTGCATAAAAATCATGCAGAGTGATAACAACTTGATCTCTCCCCAGCTCTATTCATCTCTAAAAAACCACACTCCTACATGTGATAACATGCTTACAGTGACGCGAATAGTTTCTACCATCGTTCTAAGAGTCTAATTGGAAAATGCGATTGTTCAAATGAGAAACAAGTTGGAAGAAAACGACGAAGTAAACTTACCAAGCCATGCCACGCTCATAGTACGCATTAGCAATCAACTCACAAAAGCCGCGCCACTGAACCTGAGCCTCCGCTGTGACGGGCGGTGTACTTGACCAGCGCACTACTGTGGGTTGTGGGGTGCATAGAATGGTAATGAACAATATGGAAGTCCATAGAATGCATTCCTCCACCTACTTGCACTCCACGGCAGCATTATTAATTCAGTCAAACACTGTGCTTATCAGTGATCGACACGTCGGATCATAATGAAATCACCAGCTACAAAACAGTGAACCTAGCAAGCTGAAAACGGGAAAGCATGGGGTACTAGAGAGGCCCACAGATATCCCTGAAAATAAATTTCCTTCACTCACATCCGTCCAGTAGAACCCAACTCCTGAAGGCAGTTTAGAAAGCCTAGCTGCGCTACAACAGACAGGGTTTACTATGAAAACTGTCTTTACATGGTGTTACAATTGGCAGACTTCAAAGCAGCTAGGTTTTCTAGAATACCCCTGGGGAATTCTGCTAGTGGCAATATAAAAAAATCAGCCTTCCCGTTACAAGGATGTAAATCATGATGACCCGATAACCGACAAAATCTGCAATCAGCTCTGCTAAGTCTCAAGTCCAAGCAGATGTGTTAGAATTGAACCTCCTCAGCTGTCAGTTTGGACTTAATCCCAATAGAGCCACTTAACACTGCAGTATCTTCGAGATCCCCTCCACTTGCAACAATGTTTAACAGCTCCTTACGTAAATCTTCTGTAGTGCAGCCTACTGCATATGCCGTCACTCCTGCATCTATAAAATCCTGCGGACGCTCAAGATACATTGCGGCAAATGTATTTTAAAGCACTGTAAAACCTCTCATTTGTAGATTCAAAAAGACATTCAACTTCAACATGGATGCTCAAGAGATTTAATCATCTGGAAAAACAGCGCATATTTTCTCATACTTTAGTAAAAGGATCCACTGAGACATTACGAAGAGTGAACAACACTTGGAGAGCATACTTACACGCAAGTTTCTGAAGCCACTTTGCACAACACTTTTGTAACGCCTATGCAAACCGAGTGCTATGCTTTGAGATGACCGAAACTCATCATCAAAAGATGCGTGAACAATCTGCAGCACGAAATAGAGTTAAAGGCCCGTGAGGAATAGACAATGCACTTCAAATAACGAGAACAGAGTGCACGGGTCAAATTGTTACACAAAAGGATAGTGAAATGACGTTAGTACTATGAAGGGATAAAGACTCTTACTATGCTAGCCTTGCACGTAGCCTTATACTTCAATAGTATGCTCATTTTCAAGACAGAATGTTTGTCATTCTCAAAAGGGCAAAGCTTACTACAAGCAAGATCTTCGTTAAAATTGGATTGCTTCAGAAAATTTTAGACAACACGATAAAGAGAATCTTCCACATGATTTATATGGATTTCTCTTTTATGATCTGAGCGTTGCTACAGAGAACTCGTACGATCACTCTGACCGTAAAAAGAACTTCACAAGAATTGTGGGGAAGACTCTCTTTACAGTGTTGTCTAGAACTTCCCGAAAAAGTCTATTTTTACTCATAACTTCATTTCACTTACCATCAAAACGCATAGCAATTCAACATATAACTAAACGATGGTCAGAAACTCTTGCATAGATCTGGGGCATGTTGACTAAGCCTTCTCTTCCATACCTTGATATTCTGTCGACATATATTCAACTGTCTTGGGTAATGGCGAGGCCCAGGGCATGATTGTGTACCTATATAACTATTCTTTTGCAGCCTTGGAAAACGCCAAGAAGTGGGCTTTTGCCTATATCTACTACTGGATTTCAGCCTGGCCACCGCTCCCTCCAACCGTTTGTGATTATTCGGCAAACCATGATGCCAAGAATTCCGCCCAGCGCACTCTGGAATCGCCTTGTGAAACCTAACTGGACAAAAGGAGACGGAGACTGCCAATGTGCACGAGGAAGCTGACTGATGCATAGCACGTGACCCTGCATCACAATGAACTTGAATGTGAAGCCTATCCACTTTTCAACCCCTAAACGACCAAAAATCCCGAATTGAACCTGACGTTATTTTAGCACTTTTGAGTGGGTCACACGGGGACTTTCTTTTGTTCAAATTTGTTTATTTTTTACCAACACATGCAATGTTCTTCATTGACTCTGGTGATATAAAATTTTGGCCCCATCGGATTAACATGAACATAATCAATCGAATTTATCAAATTTCGAACCATAGAATCTCGATACTTAAGGAGTTGATCAATCGACTCCGTGTGATAGCATGACGAGTTACCAACCTGCATTGCGCATTCGTCATTGAATTACTAAATATGTGCGTGATTAGAAAGTGAACTGAATAGTAGAGACTTATTAAAGTGCAACAGCTAACCATTAATTCAGATAAAATACTGAAGTGCCGTAGGATACACATACTACAACCCTATATTCAGAAACCAGTATGCACTTGGAATCATTTTGTGAAAGGCAACAAACTGAGAATTTTCATGCAGAATTATAAAAGCTAATCTCAGCTTGTACCATAATGTGCCATTCCAACTCACATTCAACACTCACCTGAATAGACAGCAGTAGAAGATCCAATATGGCAGATACAATGCACGGCGCAGATCAGGTCACACGCACGGTTCTCGATTACTTGCTCTGTTTAAAAAGCAGCAAACAGAGAAACATTACATGTTAGAGACGTGAATTACGGGAAAAAAGGAGGGTTCCCTTGCAGGCTTGGGTTGAGAATCATCAACAGCTTTTGAATCAACCTCCTGCAGACATTGCCGTGAATTTGAGAGCAAACCCCTCATAAACAAGTAAATAGCTCCAGAAAACTCAAATCAAACAAGACAGATTAGAATGTTCTGAGAATGACAAATTACAAATCAATTTCCCTTATAAACCCATTCACGACTTTAAATATACAATGGATATGCCCGATTAGAGAATGAGGCCAACACTTCTCTAGTATACCACAATTTCAAAGCCAAAATGCAAAAACAGGAGTTCTAACCTTAAGTTCTAACGGAGGCCTGATTCAAGAGGATCCTCCAAAATCGATGCATTGCAAGAAACCAAACCTCCCCAGATTCCTGCCAAACCAACATACACAATCCAGGTACTCAACAATGCAGTACACCACCTGACCCATCAATAAGCTCAACTTGTTGATCTCCAGCATAAGACCAATCATAAAAATCACATACCTGTCCGATCCCGACTGAGGATCTATTCTCAGACTCACATAAAAATCCAAAATGGTCCAAACACTAAAAAGTGACAAACTGAAAAACCCTAACACTTTGTTCCCCTAGAAATTCTCACAAACCGGAAATTATCTCTCCGCATCCCCTCAACCCAACTGCGGGACCCGACCCGACCCGAGCCGAATATACGCCACATTCCAGTAATCGACCCTCAAATTTCAAACGAAATAACCCTACCACTAAGTATCAACGAAATTGCAACCGATAACTGAAGTCCCCAAATTCAAGCAATCTCAGAAATTTGCATAATACTTGAATTCAATGAACAAATTCACACACTACAACTATCAAACAAACATCACACGCTACCCAATGAATGTGTGATTAGGGCTAGAACTGAGCTAGCCATGAATTCATACTCCGCAGTTAGCATCAGAGCGAATCAACTTGGTAGCCTTCATTGATTGCAAAGTGCAAGAAATTCAGCAAGCTCAAAGAATATTCTAAGAAACTGACAGAAGGAGATTCAATTCGTATTTTGCAAATTCGTTGAAGACAAGATCAAAGAACTGAAACGGAATTGGAACTCACAGCACGGCGAGCCAAGGCACAAGCTGAAGAGGCGGAGAAGAGTGTCCATGGCCACAACCTGGGTCTCTTCCGGTTGGAATGAAAGGCGAGGCCAGAAATTTTTCTCCTTTTCATTTCCCCAAATTCTAACCCCTAAACATCTAGAGTCTTCTCTAGAATTCACGATTTGGGAAAAATCATTATAAAGTACTATTTGGAAGAATATTTTGGAATTGATTTATGAATGAAAGTTGTAGATTTTGAATTTTAGATTCTATCTGTATGGTTAGATTCACCAATGCTATCACCAATATTTTTTTTTATAAATTTTGAAAGAGAAATTTTAAAATTCCTTCTAAATCTGATTATGAACAAAATATCATCATTTTCTAAGTAAAACTTGTTGGAATGGGTTTGAAATGAGGTTTGAAATGAGGTTCTCTTGACATGGTGATTTTTAAAAAAATTTGCATTCTTTACATCTGTGGCCTCATTTTTTCAAATCTAGTTTTGAACTAGAGTCAATGCAATTTTGGCTTGGTCAACTACTTGGTCAACTACTTGGCACATTTATAATTTTAGAAAAATAAAAATGTGCTCTAGTAACACCAAATCCAACCATTAGATAGGACAAGAACTTGCTAAAGTATCTCCGCATATTAGGATGACTTTCATCCAAGCAATAATGAGAAAGAAACAAGAATATGAATTTGTTCGTTGTTCAAAAAGCAGATGTCGGGGCACTTAAGGATTAACCCCAGGATAGTATAAATTTTTATGGTGATTTATTGCCAATACTAGTATGATTTGGTACTCAGGTGTCAAAATGAATTTCCACGTGAAATTCTCAAAGGGACCACATCACCTTACACCATTTACAAGATGACATGCGGTACTTTTATACAAAAAAATGAATTAGTTTATGCCAAATATGACCTTCACGAGGGTAATTAACCTAGCCTGGACATAGGAGTAAAGGGATTCTCAAGGATTTTTGAGGGGTAGCATTTCACCAACTCCATTTAGTCCAAGGTTGGAAATTTTCTAATTTTTTTATTGTAGTAAATTGTGTAACCTAAATGGATAAAATGGATTTTAAATACTTAAAAATTGCATTAATTAAAAAAATATTTTCATCTTACACTTGATTGTCACGTGAGGGATTTTTACATCTTTAAAAAATTATGTTGACCCTAAATACTTGACTAAAAATACAGTAAGATTGCTATTGAAAATTTATAATAAAAAATAGAAATTCTTCCACCATACCTATATAATTGATTTATTAATGTAGAGCATTCTTACTTCTTTTCATTGATACACTACATGCTTTTTTTAGACTTCTTCAAGGAATACTGATTGGATAAAGTGCAATTTCTACAACATTCACCATCCTCGCGATAGATGGTTGAGTGGGTATTCCTAAAAGGCAAAAAGTTTCTTCAATTTTGAAAATTTGAAAAGAAGCACTATAAAATAGAATATGTGAGAATATTTTGGTATAAATTCATAAAGAAAAGTTGCAAACATTGAATTTCAAGTTGTCTTTGAATGATTAAAATTTCCATAGCTTTTGCTAATATATTTCCCAAAATATTTGAATTGTAAATTTTTAAATCTCTTTTGAATTTGGTTCATAGATAAGAGTTGATGTTTCTTTAGTATAATTAGAATAATTGGTTTAATTGATTTTAGAATGTGATGATTTCTTTGGAGTGGATTTTAGAAAAATCTATATAGTCTAATTCTATGTACTCATATTCTCAATGCTACTTTAGAATTGAAAGTCGATTTAGTTAAAGTTTTGCAAATTTCTATTTCCAAAATTTTCTTGAAGTATGCTTTCTACTCGTTATGTCAAATCTAACAATCATGTAGCGAAGTGCTTTCATTGAGTTACTTCAAAAAGAAAACCAATGACTAAAATGGATTTAATTATGAATGATAAAAGTTGAAACCATCCATCAATTAACAAACTAGGAAGTAAATCTTTAAGAAAGTCTGGAAAAAGGAGGGATGTGGAATGACCTATAAGTTTTTAGGCAAAAATAAAATATCGCTTGACAAGAATCTAAAAACAAGACCTTCATTTTTACTTGGGGGGGACACTCTATGTATATTTTGTGCCCCACGTGTAATGATGGGGTATTTTTGTCTGGACTATTTATTTCCAAGGTAGAATTAGAAGGATCCTTATAATTACTTAATTTGAAAAAATGGCTTGTATTATATATCTTTATTACTACTTATAATTCCCATGTCAATGCAAACTTATTAGAATATACTATTTATAAAAAAAGTGAACTAAAAAGTAAGGTGATAGCAAAAGTATAAGGGAAAAAAATACAAACAAAACAAGTATGGAATTCAAGTCATTTGCATGCATCCATTGTGTTTATTTTAACAATGTGTGATCATGACATAGAGGATTTCTTTGCTTCCTTCAATGTACCAAAGATGTATATTTATGTGATGAGTACCATTTACCTTTAGAAATTTGAAAGTACTTCACCAATGTTCCTAAAAATATGAAGCAACTTTGCTTACATGTTAATTCCATTTTCCTTCTTACACAAATAAAGTAAACATTATTTAAAAGAATTTACCTTCCCCAGTTTAATAATCCACTCTACAATGGTTGGTGTTTTAAAAGAGCATCTTACAAAAAAATTTAGAAGCATCATCTCATTAAATGTGCAAGGACATAACTACCTCACAAACATGACATAACAAAGCAACTATTCAATTGAAATTCTAGATAACATCCTTGCAAAAAAATGTGTTGGTGAGGTGTATTCACAAACACTAGCTCTTGAACACAAAGTACTTAGAATTTGCATTGTCGTTTACATTGTATTGAAAACACTAATATTATTACCATTGTGTCCAAGATAAAATTGTAAATGTCAAGGGTCAAAACTAAAATATACCATGCTTCCAAGATCCTGAACATCTCACTTTTAAAGCACTTTTTTAATTATGTAGTTACAAATAACATTTTTATAACTTTGGAAACTTTTGAGTTTATAAATTTACAAATTTATAAGTTTACAAAATTCAAATTTCATAATATGTGATTTCTAAATTTTTAAATTGACATCACTAGAAGAAGAATAAAGTCCAAATGTAGGAACCCTTACACAATATTTAAATAAAATATGTATATAGACTATGATCATTTTAAAGCCTTTCAAGTTCAAGATGATCCTTTATTCTTCATGTACAACTCAACCCCAATCACTTCATTCGCTTCAGTTTTAATTCACCACCTTTTATGACAAGTTTAAGCTAGAACTCTATAATAACATTATCTCAAATACCTTGACTTATTACAATAGAGCAAGCTTTACATTTACATTCATCTTTTGGATTTTTTAAATAAAAGGTCAACATCATATTTCTAGAAGATTTTTGCAATACTATTTTGTGATATCTTCATAAATTTTGGTGAATATTCAAATATATAATAGTTTTTTTAAGAAAGTTTTAAGAAACTTTATATCAATTACACTATTTGTGAAATATTTAAGGCTTAAATGTTTATTATACTAGTGATATTCATAAAATACTTCTTGATTTTCATAAGAAGTTTGGCATAAAGTCAAAAGAACAAGCTACTAACTTATATGATCAACTTTCCACCAATAGTTAGTTCCATGTAGAATTGGATTCAAATATTTGAATCTCATACCTTCTTCATATTAAATCCCACGAGCTCCAAAAGTGGTTTCAAACTTGTTTTAAATACTAATAAATAAAAATCTAGGTAGAATTTGAAGTTTGTTTGAGAGGGATGTTTTGTGGAGCATAATTTGTAAAAATTCAATTTAGAAAATGCAAATGTATGAGCAAGTTATGGAGGTTAATACATGACCATTTTAAGAAGTTAACATAGTGTACATAGGAAGAAGTGCTAAAAATGCAAGACATATGAACTGTGTGTACATCCCAAGGGGACAATCAAGAAATAGCAAGGAGCATTTTAGAGGGACAATGACAAAAAAATGTTTGTTGGCCTATCATTGTAGTGAAAAAAGCCTTAATAAGCCACTTTGTTGAATTAAAAAAAATTAAATACAAAGAAAGTCAAAATGTTGGAAAAGATACATGTACAACTTAATCCAAAGACATGTTACCTATATAATATGAAATTCAAATTCTCTCTTCTATCTTTACAACAAAGTATGGACACTGAAAAGTAATGGATTTATTAAAAGTTATGACTATTACTTCCTATGCAATGAAGAAAAACATGGTTGCTAAAAGTTAAGAAAAACTATTTAATAATTGCCAAATAACTTATTAATAAAAAATAAACTAGTGAAATGCCAACCCTTTCAATTTTAAATAATTCACTACAAGAGAAAGGGTGGTGTAAAGTAAGACCAATTAGTTAAGAATTACTAAAATGTTGTTTCTAGTACTAAATGGTCAAGTTGGTTGCATATAATAAGTATGTTGTTAATCCTCAATGCTAATTGATCATTTACATTACTAAATATATATCTTTTTTGGTCATTGGTTACTAAAATGTCAATTTAATTGTATAGCATATGTCAAGTTTGCACCGCTAATTGGTCATTATATTATTGAAAAATTATTCCTATTGGTCACTAATTACTATAAATTTGCCTTTATTGATCACTAATTACTAAATAGACACCTTATGCCATATAAATTTCTAAACATCTTTGATTTTACATATGAAGCAAGATATAGCAAGGCACTAACTAAAGGTTTCTCACTACCAAGTATTAGGTGAGGAGTTCAAACTAGATGGCTTGCAAAAATTTTTGTTGTCAAGACATGCAAAAATTGATTAAAAGGTAAGTCCTAGACAAATGTTTTTTTCATTCAATTTTCATTAAAATATCCAACCTTTCATTATGCAATTTCTAAGTGAATATTGCACTTCATACCACCCTTGCTCTTGTAGTGATTATTTGACAAAAATATATTAAAGGTAACTTTAGTCTATGGTATAATTAACAAAGTTTTGTAGGAACTTATGACTTTTTATTCTCCACATAGTACTTGTAGGCTATGCTACTATTGCTATAAACTTTGTAAGTTTTGGTGAATGAAGATTCTAATATTCAAGGAATCATAGGCATTTCTATGAAAGATTTTATATACACAAATCCAATTGGTTCTAATATTGTATTCTTATTTCTTGGTGAAGTACATGTATATATATGTGGTTCTTTTTATTTGACAACTTAATGACAACATATTCTATTCATTATCTAAAATATCTTCTAAGAGTTTTCCCGTTGGACAATTTCACCACACCACAAGAAAACTCTCATGGCGGGTTCCAAATTGGTTGGTACGCTTGGCCATTCAACATGGTCTAGCCTCAGTGCACTGCAACTATTGTTGTTACTACATTTTTAAAAATAATTTCATTAGAAAAAGTTTCAGGCCTAAAAAGGCCAGCAATTTCTAATTTTCACCCTCTCGACAATGCAAGTACAATAAAATTTTAAAAATTATTTTTAGAAAAAATTATTTAAAAAAAAAACAATCTGATGTAGCACTAATGTGCCACCAATAGTGCTATATTATATATATATATATATATATATATATATATATATATATATATATATATTTTTTTTTTTTTTTTTTTTTTTTAATTTTAATTTTTAATTTTTAATTTTTTAATTTTTTTTGTAATTGCACCACAAGGGATGTAGACCTTGTGACCTTTGTGAGGTTTGGATATTTCTTAATGTTTTGAAAAAAAGTGATGAAGGTTGTTATTGATTGTCGCGAGTTGCAATTGAATGCAAAGTGTTCAATAATCAAAATCAACGTCCATACTCTACTGCGGTATCACTTTAGAAATTGGCCATGCTTAGTGGCAAAAATCTCTCCTAATGCCATGATGGAAAGTGTTTTGGAGACCAACACACTTCTTGTCCATTCTAGCCCTATATATTGAGCAAAGGTGGTGATGCTCTAACCTCTTTTTCTTTGCTAATGTACTTGGGCATTGTATTTGACAATTTTCTATACACCATAGAAAAGACCTATGCTATATTTCATCTCCAAAGAAATTAGAGTTAGGGCTACATGTGAAAATTTAAACTACTCTACATTAAGGTCAAACTCATTAAACTCCATACTAAATCATTTTTTTTTGAGTTGAATATCCTTTCATTAACTCACTCTAAAATTTTTGGAATTTCATTTCTCAAGATTTGGAATATTTCATGACTTTTAGCAAGGTCCTTACAACTTTAAAATAATACTCAACGCTTTACCAAATCTTTTTCCTTGCAACTTTATCATAGTACTCAAGACTATTCCAAGAATTGGAATATTTCATGACTTTTAGCAATATCTTCTCAACTTTATCATAATATTCAAGGCTTTACCAAATCTTTTTTCCTTACAACTTTATATTTCATGACTTTTAGCAAGATCCTCACAACTTTATCATAATACTTAAGGCTTTACCAAATCTTTTTTCTTTGCAACTTTATCAGAGTACTCAAGGTTTCACCAAATCTTTCCTAACCTTTCATAGTAAAATTCTCCCAAATTAGTTAGTATAAGGACTAGATAAGATTCATTCCTTTTCAATGAACTCAATCTCTCTTTGAAAAGGGAAAAAAGAAGGGAAAAAAAAGGACTAAAGCTATGTTCATATTTGGTAATAAGGTGTTGTTTGGAATGTAAATTTGGTCAAAAGGAAGGTCTACATTCTTAAGACCTTTAGTAACAACACCTTAAGTATTCTATGGATTTTTTTACATTTATAAAGCAATCATCTTGGTATATATATTATTTTCCATTAGATTTTTTTTGAAGATATAAATTCTTTAAATTAACCTTTTCTACACTATTCAATGAGGCCACATTATAATTTCTGAAAGAATTCACTACATGTCTTAATTATATATTGAACTAGTTTTTTAACAAATCTCACCTGGGTATAGATTAGTGTTAACATTGTAAACCAATGCCAAAAAAACCACATGACAACTTCCCAACCAACCAATGATTCTTTGCAACTTTCTAGCCAACCAACAATTCTTTCTGGATATTAACAGAATTCCTTCCTAGGCATCCGAGAGTACATTATCCCTCCTCCAAGCAGGAATAGAATAGACCAGTTAACAATGTTACAAGCCTAATGAACCTGAAGTTAGTGTGGCGTACTCATCAAGCCTATTTGAAAAACAAACGGATAAGAAACATTCAATCTGCATTGATTATGCCATTCTTAGGTCACAAAGTGGTTCAGGTCCATTCAGAATTAAGTTTAAGAATGACGGTGTTTGTAACTAGCTATTATGGACCAATGAGGATTATGCCAACCACAGTGCAGCCCAAGAGGAAAGCAATCACTACTCTAGACGAAAGAGTACGAAAGCATATTCCCAATCAATCTTACTCAGCAAAAGTACTCAAAAGCACAACTTGTTTGCTGTTCAAGGGATCGTTTTCTATACAAATATTCTCATCTGGGCACGCATCAAAAAGCGCTAACAGATAATAGAGTTGAATTTGTACAATTGGAAACGTGTCGGCAATTGGAAACATTCAAGACGAATCCCGCTCCGTGCCCTGATCAGCCTCCTCAATCAGTGTCACACAACATCCCTCCTCGGATTCGCCCAAGCTTCAATTAGCACAAAGGAATTTGGATGATTCCGGATGGTTCAATAAAAACAGTGATTCCGAAGATAGTTAAAAAAAAAACAAATCTACCTACAGAAAATCACAGCTCTCCTCAATACTTGGGGATAGTGATAATGTCGCCAGCGTCCAGCGCATCTCCAACAACAATGCCATTTGCCGCCTTCAACGCCTCAACAGAGACCTGCATTCAAGCACGAAACAGAGTCGGTCGAACTCCTAAAATCACCCTCACTTCACCCTTTCTAATTGCACTGCTTGACATGAGTTCACGACCGGCATTGTGAAAGTTGTTCTATCGATCAGAAGTGTACAGAACATTATAGATTCTCAAGACACAAATGTGCGATTACAGACGATTTGAGTGTATGAGCTTGTAATTGAACTGCTTCACACGTGACCACAAATGGACGTGTGATTGTTGGCGAGTCAATTGTGTACAAAACATGATGGACTCAGAATATCAGCATGGCATGTCAAATTAAGGGTAATCATGAAGAAATTGACCGCAAGAAAATCAATGAACAAAGTGCGGAGAAGAGTATATACATTGTATTTCCGAGACAATCCCCAGAGAGTGTCCCCCTTTCGGATGGTAATCTGCTTGCCATCGATACGCTTCTTCGCGTCCAAAGTCTTGTCATAAGCGCGTCCTCCAGCGTCTTGCACCTTCTCCTTCTTGTCCTGAGCGAACCCCTTGATGTTGCTCCCAGCATCCTTGAAGGCGCCCTTGGCTTCCCTGCCCTTCTCTTCCACAGCGCCCTTGGCCCCCCAGCCCTTCTCTTCCACAGCGCCCTTGGCTCCCCAGCCCTTCTCTTCCACAGCACCCTTGGCTCCCCAGCCCTTGTCCTCCACAGTGTTCTTGGTCTCCTTGGCCTCACCCTTGAGGCTCCCCCAGAAGCCCCTGCTCTGGTGCTTGGCTTCCTCAGCTTTCTTCTCGGCAGCAGCTTTCGCCTCCCTCGCCTTGTTCTCGACCTCATTCTTAGCTCCCCATCCCTTGTTCTCGACTTCATTCTTCGCTCCCCATCCCTTGTGCTCGACTTCTTTCCTCGCCCGCCAGCTCTTGTCGTCTGCGTCAATCTGGTCGGCCTTGTCCTGGATGTAGCCCTTGCCTTCGTAGGCCTTGTCCTTGACGTAATCCTTGCCTTCCGCAGCTTTGTGCTCTGTCTGGTGGATGCCTCTCTGGAAGGCGCCTTCCACCTTGTGGACTCCGTCCTCAAGCTTGTGAACTAAGTTACCCGCGGCGTCCCTAATGCCGCCCCTAGCCTGGTTCGCTTGGTAGTCGGCACTGTACCTGGCATCTCTGGTCTTGCTCTGCAATGGCCACCACCACATATAAGTCAATTAAAATCTCGATTAGTGCAGACACTGACCATGTGATATGTGATCAAATTGCTTGTTTCTTATCAACTGGATAATGCTACACATGAAAGTCTGTCAAATGACTACTTGGCAGCACTGAAACCTCTTTAGCATTACCACTTGAGGTTCGGGCTCCTTCGGATTGAATGAGTGAGAAGTGTGCTATAGCCAACGACAGTGCAGTAGAATATTCTAGAATGTCGTCACTGAGAAGATAGTAATAAAGAGGTGCTGCAGCGATGAAGTAATAATGTCATTTGGAGGTTTGGATGTGAGCAACTGCTTACCTTTGTGTGGTCAAGAGCATTCGAAGCATCCTTCTTAATTCCCCTCTCGGTATGTACAAGGGGATGATCCTTTTTGGCGAATGTCTTGTACAAACTCCACGCAATGCCAGTTGCCACCACCACGCCCGCCACCTTCACCACAATTTTCTTTTGTTCCTCATTATTCGGACCTTTGTCGGGCTTCGCAGCACCTTTGGCACTCCCGTTCGGCGCAGTATTCGACATGGTGACGACTGCACCACACAAAGAGAATATTCAATTCAGAACATCGCCTCCAAGAAAAAAATTCAAGATATTACAAGCAAACATAAACCCAATCCCGAGTACAAACACGCCGCCAAAAGCACCAACAATAGGGTTCCAATAAAACCAGCATTCAACCCCACATCCCACATAACAACAACGCCGGCTAAAACACAACACTCACTCTCAACACAACCCGCTCAGACTGTCCACATCCTCACCTTCACGATGCACAAATCCTCTCAACCCCATAAACAATCTCCAAAACGATTCGCCTTCCCATTCCCAAGATTCTAACCAAAACCACTCCCCACAAGCCTAGAATGTGGGCGCCACAGCAAGATTTCCAATACTACGCTCAAGACTCTCAAGCTTGATTCAAACCCCAACACGCCCCAATAGTCTCCACCCCCAGAGATCTTCAGCAGCGCCGTCCACAAGAAAGAACATACCCCCCAAGCCCCAAGAACAGGGGATGCCGCGAAACCAATGGAGGAAAAGAAAGCAAGAAAGAAAACTCACCTGGTGTTTCAAAACAAAAGGCTCGGGGTTACAAGGAACCAAGCTCCGACAGAAGTAGCAATAGAATGCAAAAGAGTAGTGAGGGTTAGCAAGCTCGGGGGAAATTATGAGAGCACATGCAATGGCGGGGAAGCTCTTGTTGATAGCGCGAGGCTGGGCATGGGAAGGGGGGAATTTACAAGGCGGACGGGGACGGGAGACAGGCAAGCCAGGCGCAAGCCTGCCCTGGACCCGTCCACGTGGCAACCGTGCTGGCCAGCTCGACGCTTGTAGTGCCGCATGGCGTCTTCCGGTTGGTCCGCCTGATCGCCTGGCACCGCCCTACTTGACACTGTGATCGCGCTCCATCGACTTGGCCTCATCGCCAGAGTTGGGTGCCTGGGATTCACACCACCGTAGGATTTCTTGCTGGTCCACTGAGTCGGGTCTGGTTCTAAGGTGACAACAGCCAGCGCTTCCTGCCCATGAATGCATGGTCGATCAAACCGATAGACCGACTGCTGTGATCCAACCGTTAGCAACTCCTGCTGGCCTGATCTCTTCCCCAGCGAAACCCATCCAGTGTATCAAAGATCAATCTGTCTCATCCAACCGTCGGGACTGATAGCAAATTCATGCACCCACCACCCCACCCTACCCCATCCAATTCGTTTCGCCAACAGGGAAAGTGTCCCTGCTGTCACCACATGCAAACAAATGGCAATGATGTGGGACCTAGAGAGCACACTAGGTTCATCTGTTGCTTTTTCCAAATTTAACACCGTGCAATTTCGAGTCATGTAATTGGGCTCAGGATACAAGCGTCTTGTAGAGATTTCAAATCAGGTTTCCAAAATCGACTCCATTCTCGAAGCAAGAGTCTTCAACTCGGAAGTCCGTTGATGCTATCGAAGACATGCGTTCGATCGATTAAGATACGTTACAAAAAGAGAGGTCAATTGCAATGGAAGTGGGATAAACAAAAAGGCATGCAAAGAAAGACTCAAGGGTGACACAACAGAGTGAAAGTGGTTTCCAGTACTTGAAATAAGGTGGTAATGTACACGCTTACAACGACAGTCAAATAGGAGGCAACAGTGGAGCAATTTATCAGAAGTAAGTTGACCCCGATTCAGCTAACTGTGCAAACCATCCTTTACCGTGGTGCCAAAACAGGACGGCGAGTCTCCTAGTTCGTGGGGCAAATTCCTCCAGGCTCGTAACTCCTAAGTGGAGACACATGGGTCTACTCTCAAGGAGAGTGCTAGAATCTGCAATTGTATCTCGACTTACGTCCATGGCTGCAGTGGGTTGCGATGATACTAAGCAAAGAAATCATGGAGTTGCTAAATTTACAGACCACGTTGCCGCTTTCGAGCAAGATATCGTTCTTTAGCTGCAGCTACTGGGTCTACAGGGGGCCGTTTTGGAGGCTCAGCTACACTACCTTTTGGAGAACCTTCCTCTCCAGGAGCTGGTGCTATTTCTGCTGTATCAGCTGCAGGTTTCCCCATGACGTTTGCTTTTTGATCATCCATGTCCACGACCCTACCTGCACCATCTCTATTTCGTGATGGAGACCTAGAGTCACTCCTATCCCTGGTGGCAGAACTGCCGCGGTTGTGGTTCCTCTCTTCTTTGTTTGGTCTTCTTTCACTAGCACCATCGTCAACATCCAAGCAGGTGCTCGTCGATGGCTTCAACTCCTCATCCTCTACTTGAGACTCTGGCTCTGAGCCCTTCTCAGTTGCCGCATGATTTTCACTAGATTTCGGGACATTTCGTGCTCCAAATGCTACGTTACTTTTGAGGAGATTTCGGTAAAAATCACTCATGTCACTCTTGTTGGACACCTGAAAATCAAGGTTGGGAGTCAGTGAATGAGACGATTCATCTAAAATGCGGGAATGACAATGCCGTAAGCCACCCAACGCTCAAAATCCCAAGCTACCAGCGTCAATCTAAAGCACAGTTTCTGCACGTCACAGATAATCTTGGTTCTGCTGCATAGAAACTACTCAGGGCAGAAGCGACACAAATTATCCAGAATTATCCACGAAAATCAATTGCAGAAGAGAGGAATGATTTACCTCGTGCCTCTGTTCCTCCCGCTCTCGACGACGCTCTTCTTCCAACCACTTAGCCTGCTCCTGCAGTTTCTTTTTGTATGCCCCGGTCACAAACTTCTCCTTGTCCCCAAACAAATGATCCTCTTTTTCTCTCTCCTTCGCGAGCTGTCTTTCGAAGACAATGTCTTGCTCTCTAGATCTCACTTTCGCTTTCTCAAGCAACTTTCCAATATACTTGGGCTACACACACCAAAATACAAATCAATCAAAATGAGTTCCATATTTTACTCCAAAACCTTGGAAGGGAAACCCAAATTATTTGCACTGCCAGACGATACAACCCCGTCTAAGCGAAACCCTAATCCTTCCAGCAACAAAAATTGAAGCGATTACCTCACGTTTAGCACGATCCTCATGAATTGGCCGGGCCTGGTTTCCCTTCATCTCCTCGTAAACTCCATCGTAATCGAAAGCGTTAGGGTCCTCTGCCAAGGCCTTCTTCAACTGCTGCTCCACCTGTTCCCAATTCATCGAGTCAATCACCACGTAAACCCTAAACAGAGCTTCCAGAAAACAAACAGAAAAAAGGAGGCAAGTGAAATCTACCTCGGGGCGAACCGTGCGTTTCTTATTCGCCTGGCGAGCAATATCGGCTTCTACGTCATCCTCCTCGTCCCCGTCGTTGAACCGGAAAGCAGACACAGGCGCTGGTCGAGCTGTTGGTTTCTTGGGCGGTCCTTTAATCTGAAGTTGCAAGCCATACTGCTTTCTCCCCCCTTGCATGACGAAGAACGCCGGAAACGTTCAACCGTAGCAATTGTACAACAATCGAGAACCTTCAACACCCTCTTAAAATCCGAAATCCAGTCTGCCGCAACAACTGCTCACATCAACCCTTGCACCATATCGAGAACCTTCAACACCCTCTTACAATCCGAAATCCAGTCTGCCGCAACAACTGCTCACAGCAACTCTTGCACCATTTCAAGAACCTCCAACACGCTCTTACAATCCGAAATCCAGTCTGCGCAGCAAATGCTCACAACAACTCTTGCACCAAATCGAAAACCCCAACCAACGAGAGAGTAAAGTAGTGATTGCAGCTAACACATCAATATGCAAACATTGAAAGCAAAATCTGAGAAATCCTACTAAGTCAATTCAACGAGAAGCAATCAGATAAGTTATCACGGCAGCTTCTGCTTCCGATTGCCAGATCACCCCGACGGAAGACGTGAACTCCAAGACCTAATTCATGAAGTCTGTAGAGTGGTGTTACGAGCCTTTCCCATGCTCAATTGAAGGTAAAGGAGAAACACTTACAAGCAACATTTTCTCTTCTCCAACACCTAAAAAATGGTCTTGGATGAACACTTCTGAGACTCAAAATCAACACAATTTTTCAAATGCAACCAATGAGAAGTGAGGAGATTTTTTAAGCAACCAATGAGAAGTGAGGAGTTTTTTTGAAGCAACCAATGAAAGTTAAGACATTTTTTTCTTTAAGGTGGGCTTGGTGTTAACAAATGGGCTATTCTATATTTTCAACTTTGAAAATTTGTAAATTATTATTGAAGTGTTGGAAAATTACTAAGCCACTTGGATTGCATTTTTCTTGAGCTCACTAATAATCTCATCAAATTTTTTTAGCCATTTGTCCTTTGATGTAGTGGGATAAGAAAAAGTGTTGTTTTTAGGTATTTTTATCTTAGATGTAAAAATCTACCTCCTATTTTGGATTGTTAATGTTGTTTTTCATGATCAATCGTTTTCAAGGGTGAATTTTTATATTGTGTTGGAATAAAAAAAACTCAAATTTTTTAAGATGAACTACCTTCATTGAGTTTGTTAATGCTTTTTCTTGCACGTAAGAAAAGAGAAACTACATTTTAGGAGTAGTATTTGTCTTCAAGTTAAACTAAAAGCAACCAGAAAAGTTCAAGTTTAATATCAAAAATAGGTTTCTCAAAGTTGAAAATGCCTCCCCCACTTTTCACAAGCCTCTTCCCAAAACTTTGTTGGTCAACAATTCTAATTCTTCCATTACAAACATCATTCACTTCTATATAAAATTTAGAAAAAACTTTTGTCTATTTAGTAAAGTTTGACCAATCTTTACATATAGAAGTTTGTTTCTACATGAGGTCTTCAATTCTAAATATGAATTCAAAATTTCAAAATTTAACCATCTATAATATACAATTTGTCATTGCAAGTTCTTTGATGTAAAAATTTAGAGTAGTACTCCAAATTTTTGCTTCCTTGAAGAAGGCATGTATAGTGATAGAAAGAATTTTCTAATTCATCACTTGCATGCATATGAAAACCACAAAAATTTGTAGTCTACAATATAGGAATAGATATTTTAGTTTTGTCATTACCACAAATCTCCAACGTGTCATTGCTTATGTGGTATTTTTGGTGCCAAGTGAGGTCGATTACTCAATTGATGAGTTGTGTGACTTATTGGTGACTCACTTGCGGCTCATCTATGACTTTATTGCAACTCATTGCAACGTACTTCAATGTGATTTCATTGCAACTTGTTTGCGACTCATTTGCAACTTGTCCATGACTTGTAGTTTTATAGATTTTGAAATTTTAATCTCAATGACTTGTTGATTTTAAATCTAACTTCTTTTTAGATTTCAAAAAATATGAATATTAGTATTTAATAGATTTCACTAGTTTAGGAAACTTTACAATTTCAAAGGTTTTAAATTTTTTTGGATTTTAAATACTTTTAGATTTCTATAGACTATAAAAATCTACAAATTGTAGAAATCTATACACCATTAAAGAAAATCTACAAATTGTAGAAGTCTTAGAATTGTATTAACTAAATTCATTACATAAAAGTACTACTTATAAGTCTTATACATAGTATGTTCAACTTAACAATACACTTGGCAATTGATATGGGACAATTGAAATAAGACAATCAGGAAAGGACTTCGGAAAGGACTAGAAAAGGACTAAGAGACAACTAGGAAACAACTAGAAAATGATTAGAAAACTACTATCATCATTTTACAATAGCAGTGCTTTCCTAGTTGCAACTACACTTAGACATGGTAGATTCTACAAAGCATAGACTTATCCACATCAACAATTGTGATGAATATTGGATGGAAATAGCTCACATTCATTCTAAATTTGGACTTTGTTATAATTTTTATAATCCTACACTTCATCCTATGATTGCTTTGTGACTAAAACAATGTACTAATAATGTAAAACAGTGACATAAAACAATGATGTAAGAATTTGGTGCAAATAGCAAGGACTACAATTATAGGATAGATGCATAGAACACTTAGTTGTTTTTTAAACAGTTGCGAAGGGCACTTTTTTCTTCTAGTAGAGACATTTTCACTTTCATCCATTGAATTTTTCTAAGAATCTTATTTTAATTTCTAAGGATCATCAACAAATATAAAGTGATTCAAAGAGTGTAAGTATGTTTCAACTTAATAAAAAAGTTGTTTAAAGATAGAGGAAAGAAAAAAATTGTTAGTAGCTCTAAAATGGAATTGAAATACACTAATCCTAATGTTGAGATTTTTCTAACATCAAAGTTAAGTCCTTTAGATTGAATTTTTTCTCAAAAAAATGGAAAAATCAAGCGCAAAAACAAATCAAATATGTTATTTTTTTAAGATACTTTAATTGCCTACAAAACAAGATGCTTCATAATTTTCTCATTAATTACTCAAATGCAAAAAACTAAATATTTTTATACAAACAAAAACATAATCTATTATTTAATTTTTTTTTTTAATTTTTTAATTTTTTGTTGCCTTTTTTGCATATTTTAAGCTTTGTGTGGCATAACTTTTGCTCCTACACACTAGTTGAAATAAAGATTATATTTCTAAAGAGCTTATCTATTTTTCTATCTTAAGAAAATGTTTCAAAAAATCATGTCAAAAATTGAGATCACAAGAACCTACCCAACGTGTCAAAAGTCCTATAAGGAGACTTTTGGGACTTTATTGGTTAATATTTATAAATATTTGCACTCACAATAGTAGATTCATTACTAAGTTTATTCTTTTAAGTTTATAACATTTTTTCCATTTTTGAAAATATGGACTAGATTGAGATTCATTAGGCATGAAGCAAGTCCAAACATTATCTTCAACAAAAAAACTAGAGGCAAGACATTTTGAAATGCCTAATTTAAGAGGACATATTGAGCAATTAATTAAAGATTGGTAAGCAATATTTGTCTAAACTACATTATTTGCCTAAAATAACCCATAATTGAAAGTTGTAGTAGTACATGACTAGGGGTTATACTTAATATTAAATATAAAAATTATTGATTGAAAGAAAAAAAGTTAGACTTTTTGATTGAATCTTCATAAATTAAACCCTAAAGTCCATCAATCACAAAAGGTAAAGTTCTTATTTTACATATGATTTTTTTAATGAATAATTATACATTGACTAATAAAAACGGTCAAAGATTTGATCATGAAAACATCATCCTGATAATAAATAATTAACACTTTGATAATATTATACACTTTATGCTCTTTTTTTATTGAAAGAATTTAAGCAATAGCAACAGCAATTTCTAAAATACCCATTAAAAGATGATCCAATTTACTATTTATAAAATAAATAGTAAATTTTTAAAATTAAAATTATCAATAGAAAATATTGCCCAAAAGACAAAAAAAAACATAAAAGAGAATGGAAGTTGATGAAAATTTAGAAATTTGTCAATAAATGCATCATAAATTATTTTATTAACCTATCAACTCTTTAACCCATTCAACTTAAAAAGATTTTAGATGTTAAGATATTAAGACTCAATCATCAATGAAGAATATTTACACATTATTACTCCTTTTCCAATTGAATCCCCTATCTCCTTCAAAATCTTAGATAAGGGATTTGCATAAATCCTCCATCTCCTTCAAATCTTAAATAATCCTTCAAATCTTAAATAAGGGATTTGCATACTTTAGTTGTAAGAAGTTTCATATCATTTGATACTATTTAATTTAAAACTTGGGATGTGTAGTCAATAGCATATCTAAGGTAAACATATTCATTACAACCCCAACCCAATTGGTTTCTCAAGTCCTAATCCTAATTGCACTCTCAAATCTTGATGTAGTAAAAACTACATTTATTCTTTCACATGTGAAATTGCTTCTACACATTGCAAAGGATTCATTCATTATTCTACAATTTAAAGTAACACATTTGGATTATCATGAAAATTGTTTAGGCAACTAAGAAAGCTCTATTAGCATCCCAAGGGCAAGAACAATCCCTCCTAGGGAAGCTTTGTGATTTTGCTTTGACCACCTATATAAAGTATTTCCATTTTTTTCAAAACTGAGTTGACCAAAAACACATGTGAAATATTCCCTGATTTGTTGTTCTTCTGGTAACAAAAAAATTGTGAATCCAGTAAGTGTAACAATGCAGTGACCAAAGGGCCAACAATGGGCTTCCTACCTTCCTTCGGTATAAGCAATTTTTGCCAGAATGTAATAGAAAAGAATGTACAACCGCAAAGAGTGGAGAAGTGGCTAATGCTGCTTTTTGTTTGCTACATTGCAAACGATAATTTGCAACTCACCTCCGCACACAATGCAATTATTTGGGGTTGCTCCAAAGAATGAAAGCTATCACAAGCTTAGATCCACTACATCAGCTAAACTGTCTTTGATACAAATTGGTCTAAAGTCCACAACCCGCCCATCAGGACCAGTGCCGAAGCCAAACCTCCCACTAGCATACTGCCACACCCGGCTGAGGGTCACGTCCTCGACCCCACCCACATTATAGTTCAACCCCAGTTGTTGAACTTCGACAGTGACCCAAAGCATTTCTACGACCTCCTCGTTCCAAGCCTCGATGGGGAAGCCCGGGTCGCCTTGGAACGATGGGAGTATGTGTTGCCTGAGCTCAAAGAGTTGCTGTTCAGTGTCAGGCAAAGGGGCGGACATGCCATGACCGACTTTAGCAGTCCAACACACGGAGCCACTACGCGTCATCCCCAACGAGTCGCCCACTTTTCGACAGATGATGCCGCCCCGGTCATCGTAAGAGAGGGCGACGAAATCCAGTCCAGTCGAGTGGCTGATGCCCTGCAACACCAGCAACAGTATTATCAGTGTCTTTCAACGATGATAACTTCCAAATCCTAAGTGTCCCAAATCCCCAATATTAGCCACATTTTTCCTTGGCTTTCAGAATCTCTAACTTAGTGCAATGAAATGCGTCAAACTCAAGAGTCTCAAGATCGACATTGTATCACTCACTGACTACTGTGACAATGACAGTTCCTGAAAGAGTGTGGAATCACACATAAAATTTAGAATAGAAACGAAAATCCTTAGTACCCTCCTCTGAAGCATCAACAAAATGAAGTTCCTGGAGTATCATGAAAAGCGTACCTTCCAAAGGCCCTGAAGTGGCTGCTCTCTCGTCGGACAGAAGTGAGGAATCTTTACAAAATGCTCAGATTCATAACGATGCCTGCCTTGAGTTAAAGCACGATCCCTATCTCTTCTCCTCTGCTTACGAGCAGCGCGCTCACCACCAGGACTCGTGACTTTCTTAGCCAGATAGTGGTACATCTCATACGGGAAACTGCCGGGAGGGCTTTTCCCCGCGTCTGAACCACCTCCGGAGCTGGCTGGACTATGGCGTCCGGGGCTTCCTCCAGCTGGACACAAATTCTCACTCGATCCAAAGGACGCCAAAGCTGCTGCCTCGACCAGAGTTTTCCTGCCTGAAAACGGATACCCGCTGAAGATAGCCTGCTGATACTCTTCAAAGACAACGTGTTCACTTCCTACGAAGTGGAGGTCCACGACAACCAGGCCAGCAGGAGTAGGGTCCTCCAGAGTCCAATCTGGCCCTAATGCTTCAAAGGGACTCACTCTTCCTGTCACAAAGAGGGCCAGCCTTATTTGTCATCACGTGGGACGCAGTCTGCGCTGCAGAATGTCTACTTGGCGGCACTCCACATCTGTAATCTTACAAGTTCCTTAAATCAGCTCTTTTAGCGTTGAAACTGGTCAAATCAAAACGAAATAAGTTGAGGGTATAGAGAGGAAGTGACGAAGCCTACCTTGTGAAGTACTTGCAGCCTTCCTTGCTGGAGGGACAGGGATCTGCAAAGGCCGCGATAAAGGGGACCCATTCACTCCATTTCTAATACTCTCATCATCGTGAAGCCCTGGAGCAAGTAGTGCCCAATCGGGATCTAGAAGGCAAACCGGCATTTCCTTGTGCGACACGCCAATCCAACCAATTTCTATGAAGGGTACTTTGCGCACTTTGTAGGAGCCTAGTCGTGCAGGTATAACTCGATAACCCACAAGTTTGAACGAATGCCATTCAAATGCTACAAGGGAGCCATGGCACCCGTTGCCAACTCCCCTCCAAAATCCCACCAAGTTTTCGAAATGGGACAGAACCTTGTAAACAGTCTTGTATGATACACGCCCGCAACCCCACCAGTCACGGACATTCGTGAATCTCCCGAATTGGCGTTCACACATTGGATACCACACCTACAAATAAGGTACACACTAAAACCGTTAAAGGGTCTGATCCCGTCTCCTATTGACTGACACCTGTTACCATCAGCAACTCATCTACTCATACATTAGCAAGTGGTGTAAACATGACTTGGCTAAATGTCTATGGCCACTGATCTTGAACAGAAGTGGGGTGGTCTATTGTCACAAATAGTCGTCTACAACCTCCCAATTTAGAAATTGTACAAGGAATTTCAAACAGAATGATAAGAAATTCGATCTCCAAATACTTGGCTCTTATACCCAAAGATCTCTCCGAAGCTCTACATTTGTCGCCCAAAAGTTCCACTCTTACAAACATAAAAATGCTTAAAGTGACGCAAATAGAATCCTCAACCTCACTACCTGAGTAACAACGAAGTACCCATGGTTATACTAGGCATGAAAACCGATGAACTTCTCTCAAGAAATGCTTCAGTCCTCCAACCTTATCTAACCCTAAAACTTAAAAGTACAGCTACCAGTACCACATGTCTCAAAACACTAAAGAAATAATCCATAGCAATGTGTATGCATTTTCTATGAGGATTTAATACATTCACCATCCGTAAGCGTGTCCTAGATCCTTACATTCATATTGACGTAAATTCAAATAGCTCAAGTAACATGCAATATTCAAGTCCATTTCAGGTGCCTCGAATCACATTGCATCCGACGACGCTTCTCCCAACAGTCTAATCCCAAAAGTAGGATTTCCACCACAAACCTACTTGCACGCGACTGTTCGTTTCCCAACACCCCTAATTAGGGTTTCTTGACCATTACCGACACACCAAAGAAAAATTCACAAACGAAAAGAGAAACCACAACCCTACCGCCCACCTTGTCCTCGTCCCGGCAAAGACCGCGCAAGCGCCGGCTGACGCGACTACACTCATCAATATCCCGAGGCGAGAGGAAGGACAAAACGCAGACCAGCGCATCGTCCCCGAGATCATAAATTTTTCTCGGCCCTTCCTTTTTCCCTTCCTCATCGTCGTCTTCGTCGTCTCCGAGGGCACACACCCTCCCAAGGCGCCTTCCCAGGGCATGGTCACCTCCCCCTTCCATGACGAAGTACGCTCCACCTATTTGCACAATGATAGAGAAGCTCTGGCACTGTCCTGCAATCCGAAACTCAGCAACAAATCATGCACCAAATCGAAGAGCTTCACGAGGGGATTCAGAAAGTGCATGCACTTAATAACACATAGAATTTTCTTAGAATTCACGTTCAATGGTTGCAAATCGAAGTTCCATAGCCAAGGCCAACTGACGCACAATCGCTGCAGCGTTAGCTTGCAACAAGACGTGAAACCCAAGAGGTTCATCTTCCTTGGACGTTCAAAGACCGGCAGCAGCGGGTATGCGATCCAGGTATAAAGTCCGGGTATGGGAATCAACGTGCTCAACTTTATCCCACCCCCATAACCATAAATCGCATATAAAGAGCTGAAACTGAATTTTTGGAGAGGTTAAGCTTCTTATATTTTTCAGTAAATTTTCCTTGAAAGACAAGTGGAATTGGCATCTAACCGAAGTTGTTTCGTGTTTTTGTGGAATTCATCCATTAACCCCATTAAGGATGTAGAACTAGCTAGCATATGTTGTCCATATATTGAATTTATTTGATTCTCTCCAAACACTCAAAAATTCCCCCCAAAATCTCAGTTGGCTAGTAGTTTGTTTGTGAACTTGAATGGGATTCATGTACTACTCAATTTCCTCATTTGTATACAACGTGGGAGAATGTACAGAAAACAACAACATTCTTAAGGAATTAAGATAGACTAATTGTTTTGTTTTGTTTTGTTTTGGGTTTTACAATGAGATCTTTTAGATCATTCATCCCCTAGTTGCATTTTTGGTACCACCAAAAAGCCCTCAGTGAAGAGGGGTGCTTATGCTTTGTTTTGTGGAATTTGGACACATGATGCAAAAGTTATGGATTTTTGAGTTATTTTTATTTTAAATAATTAAAAATTATTTTCACTTTTCTATAGACTCTAGCAACAACAGTACAAGGCATACTAGTTAGTTAAGAAATTTTGAAGTTGAAATGGCATATGGCTCTAAAATCGCCCACTTCCTAAAATGTACACCTTAAGTTAGGTTATTTGTGTTGTTTGATATGCTCAAATCTAACAAACCATGAGGCATCTGGCAACATTTTTAGTACCGCTCAAAAGCTCTTGGCAAGGAAGGTTGCACAAACTTTGTTTTGTGGCGTTTGAATCTACGGTGTGAATGTTATAGCATTTCAAAGTTTTTATGAATTCAAAAATAGAAATAAATGATCTTTTATTTTGGAAAATCACAGCATCCACATGGCATGTCCAAAGTTCACAAAACAAAGCCCTTGCACTCCTTCATGCATAAAGCTTTCTATTTGTATCAAGAATGCAAACTCCCACACTATAGTGTGAAATATATTTAATTTCAAAGTTTTTATAAATTAAAAAGTTAGAAAATAATTTTTACTTCTATTTTGGTTGTAGCAATAGTACAGGGCATACGAGTGTGCATTGCTTGTACATTGTTGATGGCTATGAAAAAGTAACATGTATAGATAATGTACATTTGAAGAGGTGGGCACTTCTAGAGCCTATGCACTTTAGAACCTCCTATCTTAATGAATGTATCAAATTCTACCCTAAACGCAATACCAATGTTTGACCCGAAAAGCGTTGCGAAAATCTAAACATTGATTATGCAAAATATACACTGTCAAAACATGAGGGTCTATGAGATCTTAGTGTTGGATTTTGATACATTCCTTTGAGATAGGGCTTTTAAAATTTGTTCTTTACTCATATGGTGTTCAAATAAATAATGCATGCTAAAGTGCATTGAGATCTTGTTTTAGTTGCTTCAATGAAAATAATTTATATTTAATAATAATAAATATTTTCAATTGTGATTGGTAACAATTATTGATATTTATACCTAATTTCTATAATTCCTTTGAACTTAGACATTTATATTTAAAATGATGAATAAAATGCTTCAGCAAATATTTATGGTATAAATATTCTCTCATGCATCTAAAAATAAATTTGGATTCTTTAAAAGATTATATTTTTTAATAACAAAACTAATGGAATTTATATGAATAATATATTTACACAAAGATATAAAGCAAAAATATGCAAAAATGCAAAAGGACTAGCGCATTATAATATTAAATAATATTTACAAGTTTTTAATTTGCACATTTTTTCTCAAATCTTTGTATATATATATTAATTTTATCAAATTCATCATAAAGGAAGGTTGTCTTTTGAAGATTCAAATATCACTTCGAATGGAAGAGAAGTTATTTTGACAAATCACCATTCAATAGCACTCTATTCATTATTTAGAATATCAGTTGGGTTTCAAAATAATATTGGATACACAATGGGTATCAATTTTGGATGGTGGATTAGATTTTAAAATTTTGGTATTGAAATCAAAAGCTATAAAATGAAGGGCAAATCAACACATCTCTACCAATTATTTTTCTATAAACAATATTTAGTGGGTATTTAAAATAGAAATAATTTGTTAGATTTTTTTCCATACAAAATAATAAAATCCTAAAATGATTTTTTAAAAACGATATTTGTTACTTGAATTATTTCTATTATTAGAACTGAAATAAAAACTCAAGAAAGTTGTGCAAGTTCAACCCTTAAAGAACTTGAATTTTTTTTTCTTATCAAAAAACATTGAAAATTGCCATTTCTATTGCAAGCTACCATTTTTTTTTAAACTATTGATTTTTTGCATATCTTAATATAAGATCTTGCACTTTACTAGCATTAGAATGTGTAGAAGAAATTTAAGAAACTTTGACCACGTTGATTGCAAGATATCTACCTTTAACCCTTAACCCCTGAGCGCCCCAGCGCCCCAAATGTGGCCTCCTACTATGAGACATTTGACCATTATAATGTCCTAGGTTGTATGGTGAAAACTTCCACAAATTTCTCCAAAGATGCCCTCCCTCCCTTTCTTGCAATCTAAACAGTCATGTCTCTTGGATCTTATTTTTTAATCGGTGGGGTCTACTTGAGTGGCAATTTGTAGCTTGCTTTTGGAATTCGTGTTGGGCGCTCAGGGGTTAAAGGATGACAAGATGACTTTGGAAATCATCAGTTTTCATGACTATGTGAAGCATTGGTTTAAAAAATTATAAAAGCACTCACTGCAAGATAAACTATTGTAGAAGACCTCCCCTTTTCTTGCAAAATTCCAAGGACAAATAGTTGCACTTCTGTCCTACATAGAAAGATTCTCTTTCATCCATTGGATACAAAACATCCACCTTGACATTGAAGGGTTAAAGTGAAGAAACAAATTTTTTTGCACTATCTATAACTAGATTTTTTTGACTTTGAAGATTTTTAACTTAAATATTTTGCACTATATATTTTGAATTTAAATGTTTAATGTCAAAGAATTGAGTATAGAGTCTAGAATTTTTTTTTAAATCACTTAATTTCACTCCTTGAATAATTGTTACATGGAAGTAGGTATAAGATAGAAAAATAACTAAATTGTTAATAGTTCTAAGATGGAATTGAAACTCATTAATTGGAAGTAGGTATAAGATAGAAAAAATAACTAAATTGTTAATAGTTCTAAGATGGAATTGAAACTCATTAATTGGAAGTAGGTATAAGATAGAAAAAATAACTAAATTGTTAATAGTTCTAAGATGGAATTGAAACTCATTAATTGGAAGTAGGTATAAGATAGAAAAAATAACTAAATTGTTAATAGTTCTAAGATGGAATTGAAACTCATTAATTGGAAGTAGGTATAAGATAGAAAAAATAACTAAATTGTTAATAGTTCTAAGATGGAATTGAAACTCATTAATTGGAAGTAGGTATAAGATAGAAAAAATAATTAAATTGTTAATAGTTCTAAGATGGAATTGAAACTCATTAATTGCAACAATGAGATTGCTCTCCTATAAGCAAAGAAAACCATGAGGAACAAAGAAAACCATGAGGAACTGGATTTTTTTTAAGTTGTGAAAATTGAATGCAAAAATCCTATGTGTTATTTTTTTTAAAAGATGCTTGGATTGCTCAAAAATTAAACAAGATTCTCTATAACTTTTTCATTTCTACTCCAAATGCAATGAATCAAACCTTTCTATGTAGAGAAATGTATTTTTTATTGAGAAAAAAAAAAATTCTATTTCGGGTTTCTTCGGGTTTCTGTGATTTTTTTGTGCTAACCACCGAACACACAAACACACAAACACACAAACATACTGGATGGATAGATTGTGGAAAAAGAACACGGCATGGAGCCACGGAGCCCATGCATTTGCGAGAAGAATTGGGCATGGGAAAAATATAACTTAGTAAACTGGCATCAAATGCTTTCATAAAACAATTCATTGTATGCAATATACAAGGAAGTGGCCGGAACAACTACAGAATGGTGTCCTGAGAGCCTTCACCTCAAACCTTACCTTCGCCTTTTCTAGTCATACCTTGGCAAACAAGCACAAAAACAGAAACAGGGACATGCCCTATCAAGACTACTAGACAATAGACTGCTGACTAGGGAAACCTGTTCGGATCAGAACGCCCAACACAGATGGCCTAAGATACAGTTGTTGCCGCTTTCTTGCCTGCACACTGATTGCAAACATTGTATATCAGTGAGACTTCCAGAATAATTCCCTTGAGTGAATCTGGGTCAGTAGACAAATGGAAAACTTGTGTAGACAAATGGGAAGGTGAACATGTGTTCACCTTGTCAGTGGCTATAGAAGCTCAACAGAATCTCCAAGGAACTAACCCCAAAAGACCGAAGATTACGCAAAGAGTAAGGAGAAATCTGTGTCAAACTAAAACCGACCGTAACACTGAATGATAGAAAACAGAAGAACGTGGGGACACAGAAAACGTATTTCCAAGGTAGCAAGTTTCAACACTTGTGCAACATTTAGGATCACACAGAAGAATACAACCAACTGAATACCTGACTATTGGAGACGAATTTATAACTTTGACGGAGGATTGAAGTCTTTCCTGCTGAGCCGGGCCTCAATCGAACCGTGGGGTTCGTCAGTGGGTAGAAAGACATCATTCTCAAACTGCACAAGGAAGATAACCAATAGTCACGCCACCACTAGTAGCACATAAATTATCAGCATAAGTTATATCACAGTAGGATCTTCAAGTCCCCCTAATCAGTCCCTCTCCACAGGATTTTGTTGTAGGCACTCCCAAGGTTCCAAACCTACTTACAATCTTAATGAGGTGGCAACACAACGCTATCTATGCAGGTGTATTCCTCAAAAACACCATGCCAACATAGAAACATAGCCACTAATTGAGAGTTGCTACGTAACACTAATTTGGAAACCAGGTGAAAAATTTCACAACCACTGTAAGAAAGGCTTCTGCAATGAAGCAGGATTCCCAGATTACCTTGACGCCCACAGTAGGTAAGTTGACAGGCAGGAAGTGAACGTTTGGCAGGCTCAAATGCACAGATTCAATCTCTGGAAACCTGCAATCAGATTCTTGTCAGTGATGGACATACATGTTTACTGACATGAGCACACACGAGAATACTCCTCACCTATGCAGAGGTTATACGTGATCTGCATCAACTCCAATTCAACAGCAGACTTTCTAAACTCTTATTAAGATAGTAAGAATTCAAGTACCTCGTAAGTACATTCTTCTCCATTTGGAAAAGTGTGAACTGCACGGAGGGACTGAACACACCAGTGTGGGCAGGACCGTAAAAAGTTTCCAGAAGTACTGTTTTCACTCCCTCCCAATGCTTCTGAAAGTTCGCTGGCTTGCTAGAATAGCTCCAATTAGCGTTGATGACTGTGGCTAGCATCCGCTCTTTAGTATCCGGCAACACGGTGTACTTGTCGCGAACAAAGTTATCGAATCCCGACTGCAAGAGGTTCCAAGTTACGTATATAAGTATGTGCCAGGGAAAGAGGACCTGTGTGAAGAATTCAATTATAATGAGGATTCATTAAGACAAAAACAACTGTACAGTTATCTCTTTCAATAGATTTTCCATGGAAGTACCTGAGTTGTCTTAAGCACGGTAAAATCGGAGAGTCCAGAAGTTACTTTCGCACGTCCGGCACTATCGACAATCACTTCCACAACGTGCTTTCCAGTGCCGAGCTTGAAACCTATAATCACGACAGCACGTTATGTTCGAGCACTCTCACACACTGCTACATCCACTGAGCATGAATTTTGGAGATGGCGACAAATGCAGAGGACAGCAAAAGAACATAAACCAACCAGAGTAAAGTAGACTGGAAAACTTGAAGGGTACCCTCAATACAACTTCCTAAAGAATGTTCAGTAGTGTTCTCACTTCTCTTGTTGATTTCATAGCATTACCATGATTGTGCTCAACGCCAGCCACGGATACTCGCTCCCATTGCTTCTCAATTATTGAAACTTTAGAGCCTGTGACAATCTGTTCAAAAGAAATTAAAAAGTTTCAATATGGAACCCGAATTGAACGTGCCGGGTACAACTGTGAACAACTTTTCAATCCCACTACAGAGTGAGCCGGTAGCTTTCAAATCAATGGCACATCAAACTTTATATTCTAAGGTGGTTAAAACCACGCACAATTCTCCACTGCAGACTCAAACTGGGAAAAAAAAAAAAAAATCCCCGAAAGGAATCCAGATTCTATTTCGTGAACAGTTCCAAATCAGATCCTCGAGCATGTTCTGAGAAAAAGAAACAATTGTTACACTGCAGAAGAAAAACCAAGGAAAACATCATACGGCAGTGAATTGTCATTACCTTGGGATATGTGCGGACGAAGTGCTGACCCACAAAAATTGCAAAATCTTCTGCTGAAAGTTCGTCCTTGCATTCCTTAGCCAGGGCATACACCTGCACACAACTAAGACTTGTAAACACCCTCCACCAAACAGAGCACTGCATGTAAAATCAAACCTATACCACGTACAAACCACGGCGCAGGGATCCGGCAGAATAAAATAATGGACAGTTGACCAAACAGATTAAAAATAAGAACAGAACCATTTGAATCTTGAAACTACAGAACAATAAAAAGAGACAAAACCCGAAGTGGCTATGTCCAAAACAGGTCAATTACAAAAACTGAAGGATAGTCACCGATGGGGTTCATATCTCCCCAACGCTACTGCGGACTTGCTGCAAATTTCAATCAGCAAGCACAAGCAGCAGCCTCCATCCCACAAACTAAATTTCGGGAGATCTTTTCCCAGATTTCCAACAACAAACGCACCGTATTCTTGATGGAGTCCGTGGCGACAATTTTGGAGTTGTCCCCGTCAGTGAAGGCTGGCAACACATGGGAGGTGATCGAAATGGAGACGCTCCACTCCACAAACCGGTGCTGCTGCCCCACGGCGCCTCGCCACAGTCGCGCTACTCGTACTTTGGCTTTCCCATGCTGGTGCTGCAGATTGAGCCCCTCCATCGCTGCAACTTCCCCTCCACACAGCAACCAAACACTCCACTAATAACTTCACTTGCTCCAAGTACAGGCTCGCTCTCGTACTGCTGAAGAATCTCGGCGCACACTCCCAGACTGACAAAGATAGGAATGGGACAATTGTGGCAATGAGATGGGTTTTGGGGGTTGGAATCGAATGTCAAATATATATGGGGATCTGCATGGGCGAAGAGTGACGGTGGAAGAGGGATGATGAGTCACGAAGTATCTCTCAAGTTGAGCTTACGGGAAAGACAGAGCCAGGCTGCAGCGCCTCTGGGCTTGTGATGCGAGGAACGGGGATTCGCTGCGATGCTGGCTTTTGCGGAGGTTCCTGCGCAAAGCCGCGCAACCCTGCCGTGCAGATTCTCGTAAGAATCGCGCCCTGCCCTGCGGTGGGAATAGGGTCCCACTCGCTCGCTTGCTCGCTCGTTTTGTTTGCGGGTTGTCGATCCTCACAGCGAAGTGAGCGAACTGGCAATGATGCGGCGGAGTGGTTTGGATACCCCTGAAGTTGTGGAGCCCAAATGAGAATGAGGCATGTGCCGATAGTTGGAGGGGCCAGTTGGGGGCCCATTGTTATTATATACAAGGTAACAGGTCCATAAATCGCCCACCTAAGAGTTTCTGAAACTGAATTTTGGGGGGAGGCGAAGCTTCTTGAAATATTTTTCAGTAAATTTTCCTTAAAAGACAAGTGGAATTGGCATCTAACCCAAGTCGTTTCAGATTTTTTGGAGCTTTATGGAATTAGTTATGAAATTTTGAAGTTGAAATGGCATAGGGTTCTAAAATCGCCCACCTCCTCAAATGTGCACTGTTTGTTCATTGCTAAAGGCTTAAAAAAAAAGCAACATGTACATAGAGTGTACAATAGAGGAAGTAGGTGATTTTAGAGCTTGTTACCTTATCTCTATATAACTACTAGTGTGCCTCGTGCTGCTACCTCAACCAAAATAAAAGGCACAACTGAAATAAAGTAAAAGTAATCTTTTAATTTGTAAAAACTTCGAAAATCCATAACTTTCATGCTATAGGTCCAAACTCCAAATGTCACAAACAAAGGCCATACATCCTTCCTTGCAAAGGACTCTCTCTAATGGTATCTAGAACATGATTGGGGACATGTTGGATATTATACTTGTTCATTTTCATTAAAAAATGAAATTGAACATTCCATATAGTTGAATTTAAGGAATAGTTGCTTTAATTCCTAGTCATGCCAAAACTCTTTGTAAGTATACTCAAAATCCTAATTTTGTTTTTGTTTCTCTTTCAAAAATAAACAAAAGATTATTTTTTAATTTTTCCTTTTGAAAAATGAATGTGTAAATGAATAGGAGAATTCCTAGCTAACAATGTTTTATCAAATCAATTATTCCATGCACAAGATAACTACACCTAATTGTAACTTGTTTGAAAAATTGACCCATCTAGATTCTTTCCAAATTTGTAAGCCCTTTGAACTTGAGAGCATAGGATTGAATTGCGATAAACTTTTTTTTTTACTTTGAAAATTCATAATTTATTCAAAAGATGTCCCAAAATTACATGCATAGAGAATCTTGAACAATTTTGTTACCATCAACTAATGTTAATAAAGCTTAAAACTATTTAATAATGGGAACCATATTCAAATGTTAGTGGTCAATGCAAATAATTAAACTATTTGAATTGCATTAAGATCTAAAAATACTCGTACAAAAAGCAATAGGCTACAACTCTAGTATTATAATTTTATCTACTTACGTGCTATCGCATTGCAAATGCATAAATTGTGTGTGTATGTATATATATAATTTTAAAGGTTTTTGAATGTAATAATACAACGAAAAAGATGACATCAAAATAGCTTTGAGGTAACACTCTCAAGGTGATGCCTTCTCAATGGCCTGTATTAGTCAACTATTATGAGAAGATAACCACCAAAGAACCTTAGATATTAGTTTAAAGTTATCTTTCTAAATTATAAAATCTCATTGTTTTTGAATTTTAGTATATCAAACTAGAGAGGGGTTTAAAATCTCATTATGTAGATGGAGTGACTCTCTTCTTAAAACTTTGTTTTTTAACCTCTATTAGACAACTACTTGATCCTAGTTTTTTATTTCTATATATTGGAGATATTATTTTCAAATTTTATTTCATGTGTTTGAAGTTGTTGAAACAAAAAATGAAGCTTGTTTTACCTTAGTTTCCTTTGGATTTTGAAAGATTATAACTCAACATAGGGGCAAGCATAGGGAATATAGATAGAGTTTTGGAGAGAAAAGGGATGGACAATGGATGAAATGTGGTCCATGTGACATGTTATGCGGTGAAATCCATTTGAAAAAATATATAGTTTTGAGAATTTGGTATGCCAATGTACTACAATTTTAGCTTTTTCAAAAGCTATCATATGCTTAGTTTGGAGTTAGAAAGTGAAATTTATGGGCTTTGAGGTAAAATAGTGTTGTGAATTGATGACAGGGAATGTTGACCAATTATAAAAGTTGGAAAGTAAGAGTTTTTGACTTAAAATTTAGAGGTTTGTATATATTTGTATTAGTGTTTCAATAACTATTACATTCTTAATTTGGAGTTAGGAGATAAGAGATATAAGTAGAAGTAAAGTAGTGATGAATTGCCTTTGAATTGATGGAACTTTGAATGGCTATAGAAGTTGACTCATAAGAAGTTTTGACTTGAAATTTTCAGTGTTTGTAGATATTTGCATTAACTTTCTTAAAATTATTACACTCTTAATTTTGAGTTTTAAAACGACTATGGCACTCATCTGAGCATTGAATACATCTTTAAAGGATTTTGTATTGTTTATACAAACTCATACTACCTCCATACAAATTTATGGTACTTCTTGCATCCCCAAATGATCTTGTTGGCATGGATTAATTGTTCCAAAAAAATATTTATTGTGAGATGTGGAAGGAGTGGCCTAAAAATGAAGTCTCAAAAATTGTAGAGTATTTCACTATAGATTAGATAGAGTACTTTATTATAGATTGACAATTTATTTTAAGATTTGTCCAAGTTGGCCCCATCCTTGTTCCAATTAAAAACTCCAACTACTTTTAGGATTTGGTTTACTTCCTAAGTACCACATCTAATTTGGGCATCCATATATAGTTACGTGCATGCATTATTATTGACCTAGTAATTACCTATTAGGGCAAGAATGACAATGAGGAAAACATCACAAGAAAGACAATTCAAGCAGCATAGGAACTATGCTACACAAGCCAAATTAATTACCACCAATGCTACCTCATAAGATCTTCTAAATCCCACTTTTTAGCGTTCTAAAACATTTTGAAAAATAATACAAAACTGAAATTTCTAAGTCAATAAGAGAGCATGGAATTCTATTTACAATTAAAAATAGATTTAAAAATATATAATTTTCAAGCTTAATTTGGAAAAATTTGTCTAATAAGAAAATCATTTAGAGACAAAGGAAATATTTTATATTAGTATACATTAGTATACATGATATATATGAGTATAAATATGACTTGTGTGAGGTATATATATCACATGAATATTGACATACATCTATCTATACATGCTTTATGTACAAATTAATATACATGTATATATGGAGTATACCTAGGAATACATCTAGGAGTACATTTACAGTGTTTTATTTTTTATTTGAATATGGGATCTTTCGTGTTCTTGACCAAATCTAATTGCAGTTAGAACTCTTGTGTTTTCCTAAGACAAATTCTCTCTAGTACCCCAACAACGTAGTGTCACAACCCTTGTTACTACTTATATCACAAAATCCTTCACATTTTCATCTTCAAAAATATCATCCAATTATTTCATCCGACATTCATGATGAAAACCTACTTCAATATTCTCAAAATTATATTGCTTGAATTGTCCTAACACATATGGGTCTTTACCTAGTGTAGTCTAATTAAGGTCCTTTGTCAAAACTACAACACTATTGATCTTAATTGGGTTCTTCATTGCCTATTTCAACAATGAAATTTGTCTACTTTGAGATTGAGTGTCATTCCGTTGTTTTTCATCTTGAAAATCTGGACCTATGTCGCTTCTTGCTGAAAATTATCTAATGTTAGTAGCCAAGTTGGCCGCATGTTTTATCATTTAGGGTAAGAGGCTCAGAAACCGCTCATTTAAGGTCTGGTCTGCCATTTCCATGCATTTCCTCATATGTGAATATTTTTAACTCATTTTTCAGTTAAAGAAAAATAGATGAGGAATCTAACTCAAGTCGTTTCATAATTTTTGGAGCATTTGTGAATTATTTATGAATTTTCAAAGGAAATCTGGCATAGGGACCTAATTGTGATTTGTAGGCCTTGTAAAACCACACATACTTAGTTTGGAAAAAAACCAGGCTTTGTTTGAAAAACTAGCATTGCAACATGTAAAAAGTAATAGAGATGGTTTCTAAATGTGACCATATCTAAAACTGAAATGAATGTTTGAATCATACATTATTTCAGATTTTTTAATGCTTGTAAGAAGGTAGTTGGACTACCAATTCTTATTTTGAATAATATTAATAGACACCTATCCACTTAGTTAAGAAAAAACCCATTGTGACTCTTAAACCATCCATTGAAGATGTATAAACCAAATCTATTCATCCTCAGATGTAATCAAAAGTCCATTTCCCTGCAATCAAGGTTCCAATTCAGAGCCATCTACCGGACAATTTGAAATGCCCAAACTGTTTTCGAGCCCTCTCCTATATGACTTTTTTTCACTCACCCCATGTTTTGTCGCTATTTCAGGAAATGAAAAGCAAAGACAGGATTTATAGTAGTGATGTCAGTACCTCTTCTTGGTGCATTCAAATTTTGTTGGAGTCCTAGTTCAGTCTACTGCAGACATTGGACTCGAGTTGGACAGATTGAGTTTGAGGATGTGCCGTGTGTAACTGTCAGGCACTCACGTGAATTGCATTGCATTCGTCAGTCTTTTCGGCTAGGACTCTGCAATTGTAGTTTATGCGCAAGCCAATGCTCAAACGCTTGGAGGCCGAGAGAGCATTACCGGTATGGGATGTAATGGTAAGTTGTTCCACTCCATGAAAAATTTCAAATCTGTACTTTTCTATTTGATCTTAGGATTTTGAACGAACATGAAGGATGGAAGGATTATAGGTTATAAATCTGTTCCGGCTAGCCCGAATAAACGATGCCGCAGTTGCCTTGAACACGGAACTTGACCAATTGAAGCAAACAATAGGCGTGGAAGTGGATAATGCTAACTATGAGGTAAGAATTCTCAAGCCTGAGAGTCTCTGAAAATTTCACCATGATCGGATTATGTACATAGTTGCCTCCTCTAAGTCAATTTGTAGGTACTGATCATGCTATCTTGTAATCGTGATCGGCGAAGTGTAAGGGATTAGATCACAATTGACCTGATCTTCACCCATTTTGATTTCGGTTTAGGGTTAGGGTTCAGTTTGGTTTCCTTTGTCGCCCTCTGATCATCACCGCTCTTCTAGACCTCGAAGCATTCAGACCTTAATACTGGTTTTGCAGCTGCATATTTGAACCTTATGAATTGAAGCAAACAATAGGCGTGGAAGTGAACAATGCTAACTATGAGGTAAGAATTCTCAAGCCTGAGATTCTCTGAAAATTTCACCATGATCAGATTATCTACATAGTTGCCTCCTCTAAGTCAATTTGTAGGTACTGATAATGCTATCTATCTTGTAATCATGATTGGCGAAGTGTATGCGTTTCAATCACAATTGACCTCATCTTCACCCAATTTGATTTTGGTTTAGGGTTAGGATTTAGTTTGTTTTACTTTGTCGCCCTCTGATCATCGATCACCGCTCTTCATGACCTCGAAACGTTCAAACCTTAATACTGGTTTTGCAGCTGCATATTGAGGCTTTTGCAGTCTGAAATTGAGAAACAGTTGTACTTGTGACTCTGTAATTTACTCTGAAATTTTATGTGAAATTGCATTCTGCTGTGGGCTGAATGAAGAACAAAAGTGTTAAGTTCGGAGAGATCATGAGAGTAATCCTCTAGCTGCTGAGGATGTCTCACGGGAGGAATGATAGAGTAAGCTTACAGGGATTGAGGATCGATAATTTGAACTATTGAGTTCTGGTACAATGTTTAGGGTTTTGATATTCGCAAGTTTGCCCTTGAATTTGAATTCCAGTTTGGATGATTCTCTTTGAACCCAAGCATTAGGCGAGTTTTGATCCAAATCGTTGTTGTTTTTAGAGTTTTTCAGCAATTTTTAATTTCTACTTCTTTTGTGTGTGGTTGCATTGATGCAAACTTTAGGCATTAGATGAGTAAAGATTTTTTGGGGGCATTAACCACTAAATGTCCGAGGCACCGAATTTTGGTGTTCATAATACTTTTGAAGTTAAATAAAACCTAACCAAGGTGCTATTTTTAGTAGTCTATATTTTTGAAAATCCTTTTTAAAGTCTATTTTTAGCATCTAAAATCTGATTATGAAAATGATTGATTATAATTTTTCTATTCAAGATTTTGTGTTAGGGTGTCCTTCACAATAACAACTTCTTGTAGTGCTTAAGTCTCTTGGAAGTGAGCTTCAAATACACTAGATCTTGAAGAAAAAATCACATTAGAAATTCATTTAGAAAAATTGTAAAGTAGATTTTGAAAAGCCATAAATTGATTAGGGTTATACATGTTGGCTCCTTTATTCTTATATTTTTTTGATGACCAACTTTTTAGATTTGACATGTGAAAAGAGAATTGAAAGATTTCAAATTAGTTTTGCAATTTTAACACCCTCGTGATTAAACATTATAATCTTTCAATCCATAAGTGACATTGTTCTGTTTTTTTTCCTATGTGATCTCTAACATGTCTAGCTTGAATTTGTACGGCTACAATTTTTAAAAATGATACAACTTATCAAAATGTTGATTTTTTTGTTCAACTAAAAGCAATTTTCTAGAAGCTCAAAAAAGGCCTTGGGCATTTAGGGGTTAAGGAGAGTACAACTTATCAAAATGTTGATTTTTTTGTTCAACTAAAAGCAATTTTCTAGAAGCTCAAAAAAGGCCTTGAACATTTAGGGGTTAAGGAGAGTTGAACCTCTTTGACAGCTAAAAATTTATACAACATTCATTACAAATATTTAAATTCCTTAGCTTAAAATTTATTCAATCTTTCTTTCAACAACTACATTGAACTATAGTGAAATTAGGTTGCTTCTTACAAATTTCTTAACATTTTACACTAAATAAATATTTATTGTAATTGCACAAGTATGCAGTAATTTCCATTACCTCAAAATCATCTCTTTGGCAATGGTTGGTTCATTGGTTCAAAACTGAGTTCATAAAATTGTATGCACCTCATGAGACAATTTTTTTAGATAAGGCAACCTAATTTTATTATTTAGTATATTATATATTAAAAAAATTAAATACTTTGTATGAAAATCAATATACAACTACAATATTTTACAAGTCTAAACTAAATACTTCCAAAGAAGTGTATAAAAAAGAAGAGAAAGTAAAACGTTGAATTTTTATCCTCTACATATTGTTGTAACCTAGGATACCATTAAGTTGCTATGTAATCCAATCCTATTATCTTTAAAGTTGTGTTGGAGTTTTTAAAAGGAAAGACATCTTTCAATGATGGCAAGAAACCAAAGTACCATACATTAAAGGTCTTTGTCATGTGAAATGGCATTTGAAGCTAAACCTCATTACTTTGTGTTGCTTAATGGACTATATGTAGTGATTTCTTTAGCTTGTGTTATATTTTTTAAAGAATCTTTAGTCATTAAGAATCCCATGTAGACTTGATCCTTTGTTTTAATCAATTAGGGTTTGGAGTATTTAGGCAAGGAGACTTCCTTCACTTGACATTCTTGTCAACTTGAGCTTTGTGAGTGTGTTTTGGGAAGAGCTCTTTTCTTGTGAGGATTTGTGGCTATGGTGTTTTGGCCATTTGCAAAGCTTAGGGTTTTCTTTTAGATGCATACACACTCTCAGATTCTCCCGTGATAGAATGAGAGATGCTTTACAAGTTTGTATGAGTAGGATTTGTAATTAATTCTTTGAGAGAGTGTCTTTGATATTTTCTTGTTTTTGTTTCGATTGGTGCTTTTACTAACAATTGTATCCACACAATATGTTGTGTGTGACGATCTATAATTATACAATACATTGGTCAAGCTTTACCATTTTGAAACACTTAGCATACACTTCTATGCACTAGAATTGACCAAATCTTAGATAAAAGACAAAAAAAAATTTTGACATGGAAGTGTACAATGGTCACAAAGTGAAAATTAGAATTATTGATCAACCAAATATTAGAGGGAGGTTTGTGAAAAGAAGGGAGACAAGTTTTTGACTTCCAAAAGACTATTTTTAATATTAAACTTGAGCTTTTAGGTTGTTTTTAGTTTGACAGCAAAACCAAGCTATTCCTAAAATGTGGTTTCTCCGTATTCACACAAATGTGATAGCACCATAAAACTTGACAAAAGCAATTCTCACTCAAGAACTCAAAAATTCAATTCCAATTCATGGAGGTTTGCTTTCAACCCATGAAAGTGCTCTAAATTATTCATTTTCTCGGCTTGGCCCAAAAGTCGGGACTCCGTCCTCCGTCCGTCCGTCCGTCCGTCCGTTCCTCCGTCGGAGCTCCAGTGCTCCATCAGCTTTAGCTTTCCTGCATTCCAACCCAACACTTGGCTTCAAACCCTGCGTCGCAAGCGACCTCCAAGTTCTCACTGGACGATACTCCCCACTAGGTAAACCATTCTCTTGCCTCATCGTCAACTTCGCATTCACTCGCTGCTTGGAGGATATCAATTCGCAACACTTGGAAGCCTTCAACCTAGCTCGTACATCAGGCTGATAGCCTTGTAGACTCTCGCTGGCTTACGTCCCCAGGGCCATTTCAGAGACAGCCATCACAAAGTCACCTCGCATAACTTAAGGAGGTTGTTAAAAATCCCCGTGTGAGAACAGGGATACTCATTCAAATTCCCTGTGGGATCGAAATCCTTCTTTCTTGGTGTGATGATTGTAATGCCTGTAAAATTTTATAGCAATAGGCTTCAGAGTACCCTGAGGTCTTCAACCCCCTCCCTAGCGATTCCCCCCTGAATTGCAAATCCATTGAGAAGTCAAGGGAGAAGTGTGCATTTTTAGCACGGGATTTCAAGTCAAGCTGGTGAGGGTTTCTCAAGGGAAAGATGGCAGAGTTTAGGGTTTGGGATCGATAATTTGGGATATTTGGTTTTGGGTACCGTGGTTTCATGTTTGAGCTTGAATTTGAATCCCAGTTTGTATGGTGTCACTTGCAACCTAAGCATCGGACATGTTAACATTGGCATGCGTATTTTTTATTTATTTAGGTCAGTTTTAATAATTAAAAAGATTACTGTGCTCTGATTCTTGCGAGGATCCCTTTTTTCCTGCTCGTATGCCCTTTAGGTTTGTAGATTGGCATGGGTGCAAGAGTTTGGCAATGGATGATCCTTTGGGTTGGTGTGATGGTGATGGTCTCCTACGCGCACACCCTTGAATCCTGCGGTCAGGCCTCCTCTTATTGCTGGATGCATTGACTTCAATCGCATTTGTGCAGATCGTGAGTTGGCGAGTATGTGAATTAGCATACCCTGTTTCTTCAAATATTCTTGTGATTCGAGTTTAACACTGTAGAATTGATGCAGACTACGACGACGGGGAAGTGAGGGGGTTAGAGTGGTGTGCCGTGAAGGAGAGACGGGGTTCTATGACATCGACGGAACAAGCAAGCTTGCCCCCCATGGCCGCTTTTGTCATCGGCGGCACTGGTATGCTCTTCCCTCCATGTGAAATTGTTTCTTCTTCCAAGGAAAACCATCTGACTGATTCTCTTACAATTGAACATCTGTTAATTAGCTACATACAGAGGCGATTCGTTGAGTAAAAAGCCTGTGCTGTAAAAAGCTGTGAAAATATCTTTACAGTCTTGTGCCATTGTCTGCCTAGCCCATACTAAGGCCGACAACCAGCAACGAAACTCTGAAATCTCTCCTTCTGGTTGATGTTTTCGCGTTCAAGGAAATGACTTCACGTCACCGTAGCAGAGGGTCAATGTACTCTAACCAGGCACCAGAGCTTCTAGGTCAAATTTTTCAATATCACTTCGAGAATGCGAAGACTTGTACACACTTAACTTTCTATATCTCCCAATTAATTTTCCTGATCCACTTTTACTGCATCGCCTAATTTAATCTAAAACTGCCCCGTGATGACCTTCAGATGAATCGTGAGTGGATTCTGTTCAATCACATCTAATCTTCCATGTTTGCTTTCACTAACATTCTCCAGCTTTTCAGTGTTTGAGAAGGTGTTCCTTCGTAGAAATCAATAGGTGAGCTTTCAGAATGTTAACAAGTCACATTACCTTGATGTAGATAAACCTCGTCACGGGGACACATAGAGAATGGAGAACCTCCGCTGCAAGATGTCCTTAGTAGAAGCATCTTGAACAGGGTACATCTAGGGTGTCTGTATACTGACTGCAGGTTGGGGGTTGGGGGGACTCCGATTGCATCCTAACCCTCATCATGCTTCTGTTGAAATGGTTGGGCTCCAGGGATGGTGGGCCGCAAGCTGGTTGCGGAGCTCGCACAGTCAGAGCACTTCACCCGCGTAGTGACCCTGGGCCGGCGAGTGGTGGCATACGACGGTCCCGGCAAGGAGAAGCTGGACCAACACGTGGTGGACTTCGACAAGATCGACGAGCACAAGGCCTTGCTTGAGAATCTGGACGTGGGCTTCAACACCATGGGCACAACCAGAGCCGACGCCGGAAGCGCCGAACAGTTCACTAAGATCGACCATGACATCCCTCTTCATGTGGCCCGTTTGTTCAAGGAGGCCAACCCATCTAAACCGCTGCACTTCTGCGACCTGTCCAGTGGGGGTGCTTCTGCGACCTCCCCCATGCTGTACTCCAAGACCAAGGGTCTTCTGGAAAAACATATTGCTGAGTTGGGGTTTACGAAAGTGTCTATCTTCCGACCTGGACTTCTGGTCTACGAGGGAGAGAAGAGGGAGAAGCAGAGACTCGTCGAGTCCATTGCGGTCAGCCTTTATAAGCCGTTGAATTTCTTTACTGGTGGAAGAGCAGCCATTCCTGTTCCCGCGGTGGCCAAGGCCATGAGGATCGTCGCTGAGAAGGGGATTGCTGGGGAACAGGTGGATTTCTATGATAACAGCAGCATTGGGAAACTTGGCAACCCGAACTAGGGCTGCTGGATAATCAAAACTTCACCCTGTGATCTATATTTTCCTTCGTTTCTATTTCGTTTTGATCTGACTGCCTGGTCCCCCTCTCCAAAATGACTGAGTTTGAATGTGTGACAAGTATGCTACAGTCATAGTGTGCATGATATTCCAGAAGGTTGTTTTAGGGAAAGTTATACTAGAGTGGTCTCAGTGTAGAACTTCTGTGCAGTTTGGTATTTAGATTGTCGGTGACTTGGAGTAGAATAATTGATATACATCTGGTGTATAGCTGCTTTTTTGTGTCGCTTGTATTGAGGATAATTAACTCCCTGTAACAATACTGTGACTGGATTGTATTGTGAATAATACACAATCACAGCTTGAAGTCGACCCCTGTCACGTTCTACTAACCTCTGGTTCCCAAAGTTTGGCTCATAATGCTCCCAATTGCCTGCAGCAAATGGAGACCAGCGAGCTACAGATACCCCATCTGCATGTGTTGATGGGTTAATTCCTGAGCGCCCAAGCATAGCATTATTCAGGTAGCTTGGTTAATTTTGCTCTGTGAGTGTCTAAAAATTCAACAAACAAGTTTTCTAGGTTAGAGGGACATGTTTGTTTTCAGATTATGAAACTTTACACCAAGGAAAGTAGGAAGCCAGTAACTGGTTACTTTGTGATTGGGCTAGTTGGTGACTTGGGGTCGGTAAGATAAAAATATTAACTGTGGACATTAATGACACTCTTAGCTACTTGGCGGATAATGTAATGATGCGGCACATTTTGGTGTCTGGAGTTCAAGACTATTATGGAAGTATACTTGCTTTTGCAATTATGGTATTGATAAATTTTTCAAAAAACAAGTATATTGGGATTTTCTATTCAAGTTTTTGTGCAAGGGAATTCATTGTAAAATTCTCAGAAAGCTGTAAGTCTTTTTAAGAGCTTCTGGGGATGGCCTCAAATAAGATAAACTACACCTTATTGGACACTTTAAGCATTGAATATAGTTCCTATTTTTAAATTATCAAATTCATTTTTTTTGTTGACAAATATAAATAGATGATCACTTTACACTAAACTTAGGGAAAAATTCACATCTCTTATTTAATTGTCAAGGAGAATACTTCTTAGCATGATAAATATTTACCCCACTCTAGCCATGTCTCTCTTGTAATGATCATCTATAAGATAAAGATTCCATTTTACACTCTTTTTAGCTATAATTTGTGTTTCATAGTTAACAATAATAAATAAATTTTGGTGAATCCCCAATGGATTTTAGCAAAGTGTAGTAAAAAAATTCCAAATTTTCTATCTTCTTGTCAATTGCAAAGGTCTTTTTAAAGTCGGTCTTTTGCAATACTTTACTAGCAACAAATAAGGTAGAAATATAATAAATCATGATGATACCACAAATGGTTTTAATGTCTGTGTTCTTGTCATTTCAAGGCATAAATGACAAGAGGAGGTACATTGAAACTATTTATGATATTGGTACAACTTATGGTATGAAGGCCATGAGCATTTAGGGGCTATTAGAGTATCACCATTAGTTCCGCAAAATTGGACCATGGCATTAAGAAGTGGCAAGGCACTTGCCACCTCGTGAGATGTGGACATGCACTCAAGACCCGATACTCTGCACCAACAAAACCTTAAAGTCCTTGCTAAAGCTCTCCCCTTTCTTCTCACACCTTTCATTAGCCTCCACATCATCCACTAAGGCCATAGTCAAAATTGACCAAGTTGGTGTGAGTGTAATATTGTCCACTACAAAGCCACCTTGGTTGCTAAGCAAATATAGAAGTGATGGAAAGAACATCACAACTTTTTATGTGATGTGGTGGTAGTGCAAAGCCTTTTTTGCTTGTATAAACACAACAAGGCTCAAGTAGCATTGTATAGGCTTGGTATTGAAACTCATCGCGATACTCTTAATCAGTGTTTCCTTTTTCACTTTTCCCAGTTTATATATAGACTAATTCTCATCAAGTATTTAATTTTGATGCCTAATACAGGTAGAACCTCTCTTAATGCATATCCTTTTTGTGTGTAACTTGCAATAGTGGAATTTGTAGGTGGGCCCAATTTGAGGGACACTCTCTAGAAAGCAGTATTGGAAGTTGACATTTGTTAAGTGGCCATTCATTTCACCTCTTTAACATGCATAAACCTCTCTCAGTGCATAGTCCCAACACCATGCACTAAGAGCAACTCCAATGTTGACCCAAATTCTCCACCACCTGTCGTCTTAGTCAGAGACTCTAGCTTCCGGCATAATACTCTTCCGAGCTCAATAAATTGCTACAAATTGCCAAGCAGGCTCTCATGTGCAAAGCCCTGGAAAATACAATACGCTACAACGCCTGCATGCATTGGGGAGCAGTTATTTTGGGAGAAAGATGTTAGAAGCCCCGTTGGCACGGCTGCTCCCGTGCTTGTACAACGACTGCATTGGAGCTGCTCTAATAAGAGCATCCAAGCTGAAGCAACACCGTAAAGGTTCTACACCATTGATTGGGTTCACAGCGTTGCATTGGAGCTGCTCTGATACGAGAGAGATTCTCACCTCTATCCCCGACGTTAGCCAGTTGAAATTGGCTTTTCAAGGTGCTTTGGTTTGGAGTGCCTGCCTGCCTTCCAGGCGAGGGAGGTCCCAGAATGGCAAGCAACAAGCCAGCAAGCGCCTTGCTTGCTTCTCCCCACCACCACCAAGTCTGGGCTTTCCACGCCCAGGCCAAAAGCGTGGGGAGCAACCGGGACTGACGGAGAGCCCTTGCAGGAATGCAGGGATGCAGGGGGGGTGATAAATCAGTCGCTCATGCAGCCCCTCGGGAGTCGGGACTGAGCATCCGAAATCCACCACTACGTTATGTTACGGCAGCATTCGAACTCTGCCACAATTGCAAAGCGATTTTTGAGAGCGGACTAACAGCATCCCCACCAGTGAGTTCCGTATCCTTAAAGCTTTTAGGGAGAGGACCTCATATCAAAGTACGGGGAGTACCGGCATTTAGTTACAAGTTAGCCGGTTGAAATTAGGAATTGTCGAATTGATGTGAAAATCTTTGGAAAAAATCCAACCATTTAAGAGATTCAGAGAATATTCTCTATTTATTATAGGCCTAGCCGAGGGGATGCTTCAAAACAACCAGTTAGTCTGACAATATGTAGGATTTTAGCTGGCCGGTTGAGCTGTAAAACTCCCCAAATTGTGCCTCATATGCAGATAGAGATATAGAAATTTCACTGCACCAACCTTTATCCAAAACTTGTATCTCTAAAATATATATAGATTTCTGTAAAAACTATTCTCTGGTTCTATATGCAGAGGCTCATATGGATAACTCACGAGGTGTCTCATCCCTATTTGATGTCCCAAGCTCAGTAAACAGATGGAGAAACGGAAGAGCTGGTGGGGATGCTCTCAGGTAGGAACATCCAATTCCGTCCTTGTACCCAATCCTTGTTCCATAGAGTGCCCTTCAAGTGTCCCTAACGTTCCATCAATGTGTCTTACACATGTTCAACTTTGATTTGCTCATGCACTTGAACGACGACACATACTGAAACTTTGATTCGCTAACAGTTGACTTTTGCGCAATTCAATTTTGGGTGCACCTGTGGGACCGTTCCAGTGATCTAGGCAACCAACACTTTGAAAAATCATAAAAAATACATACAATGTCCAAAAAATCTAATTTTTTCTTTTAATATTCATGATTTTTGCTTGCATATACTATAAAAATATTATTTTTAGAAAAATACGCCTCCAACTATGGTGAATTGCTTAAAGTAACGGTTTTGGATGTTTCTACCTTAGCAAATGAGATGCTGAGGCTGATGAGGATAAGCTTTGGAAATATGAGGCTTGGAAGATGTCAACTGGGAGGGAGAGAGTGAGAGAGAGAGTCAGTTGTGGACGGTTGGATACCTTCAGTGGATTCCTCCATCGGGATTCAGCTCAGATTCAGGTTCCGAGTAGCCAGAAGATCAGGATCAGTCCACGATTTCAACAGTTGTTTTTGTTTCTTCATTCATTTTCTATGACGTGCCTTTCGCAGTGCCGATATTAAATGTAATAGTGGTGCTCCAAATTTCAACATCCATCCACATAATGAATAGAAAAACATCACATTAGCACATATCACATACATCAGGAAAGTATCCCCCAATTGCAACAATATTGTTTCAATGCTTGAACAGTAAAGTACTAAAAACATACTATTTTCAATACTGCACAAAATACAATTTCAATGGATAGAGTACACCTTCCATTGAAATTACATTGCTGCAATACTGAAACCAATATGATTTTAGTACTCTATACTAGCGGTTGGCGCTTGCTTTGTAACGCATTAATCCAACCATTTTGATTAATTTTTTATAAATTTTTTATAGATTATAAATTGTAATAGAGAATGATAAATTTTAGGAATTAATTGCACCTAAAGATGCATGAAATAAAAAATATCCATCCATCAAATAGCAATAATGTCTCATGTACAATTCTTCGACGGTAGATTGTTTCAATTGAAACAATGTAGTTGTACACCTAAAGAATGCAAGTTGGATGGAAGGAGACGTCGCAAAAGCGTGCATGAACCTTAAACATGCAGAGTTTGAAACAAACTCTTAACTTTTCCATCCACCTGATTCAGGTGTAAAAATTTAGAGGATATTACATGACAAAGTCATGAAAAAACCTCATGGTAAACCACATTTTTTACCGTTCCCACGGCTTCATCGTTGTCATTGGCAATTTTAATGTTTGCAGGATGTCTACCACGAGACAAAGCTACATATAATTGACCATGGCTAAATACTTCATTTCGAAGATAAATGCCGACTCAATCATATGATTGGCCCTGCGATTTGTTAATTGTCATGGCAAAAGCACCAGTGACAGGAAATTGTTTCCGGCAAAGTGTGAATGGCAAGCGACTATCATTACAATGATGTGTAATCCTAGGAATCAATACTTCTTGGCCACGATAGCGCCCTTCCACAATTTCACATAATAACACATTTGATGACACTTGCAAAAGACGCAAACGACTTCCATTGCATAAACCTTTTACTGGATTCAAATTCCTTAACAACATCAAATATTGACCACATTTAAGATTTAATTGGTGTGGAGGCAAACCGCTTAATTGTAAAGAATTTAAAAACTCTACCGGATAATGATGGGCATGCTCATCACTTTCATGTACAAAATCTGCACTAAAACATTGACGTACATCACTAAGCATGCAATCAATAATTTTACGATTGATTTCTTGAGCATCATCATTTCGGACAGCCAAAATGACGTGCTCAGAGAAATCAACCGGATCATCAAAAATGGCATCAATAAGACCATCTAAAGAATTTCTAGGTGCAACTAATCCTAATGGTAAATCTACTTCTGGACCACTTTTACCTTCACCAACATCTAATAAAAATCTTTGAAAATCTGGTTGACTTTGTAAACGCATATTAGTAGTTAAATGAAAATGTTGCATTAACGGAAATAAATATGAACGTCGCAAGCAAGCTTCTACAATTTGCTTGCGACCTCCACGCACTACAACTGGTAAAGTTTGACGAAAATCACCACCATATAAAACTACAAGACCACCATTAGGGCTATTGATTCCACGAATATCTGGTAATGATCTATCTATAGCCTCAAACATAAATCTATGTCCAGCACAAACTTCATCAAGTACAATTAATTGTACTTCACGTAAGCTTTGACCTAATGCAGATTGAGTACTAATATTACAAGTTGATGTATCATGTAACTGTAAAGGAATGACTAAAGAAAAATGTGCCGTTCGTCCTTTATCTAAAAGACATGCGGCAATTCCACTTGTAGCCATTGCCATACACTTAATGCCTCGAGTACGAAGATAACCTAATACAATATTATATAAAAAAGTTTTACCTGGACCACCTGGACCATCTAGAAAAAAAAGTCTATGTGGAGAATTAGGTTCTAAAACCGCTGTAGTAACTGCATTGAAAACAATACTTTGTTCTTCATTGAGCCTATTGACATCTTGATCTACAAAAGTAATGTTGGCATTATTTAAATCATTATTATCATTGACATCAATGCTCAAATCAACATTGTTTGTATAACCGAATTCATGCAAATCATCAATGTTAAAAAAATCTACAAGGTGTTTATCGGATGATGACAAATATTCTTCGATGCACAAAATCGCTTTACAATAGTGATTTTGGTCATTGCGCCAATCATCAGACATTGCATCAAGATGTCTTCTAAGCAAACCAATAAGATCTTGCGGTTGTCCAAACACAAGAAGTGTTGCAAACAACCGCTGAATCTGTTTAGGCAATGCAATAATAGTTGCCTCTTGGAGACAATTCTCCTACTCAGCATCATCATGTAAAAGTCCCCTTGCAACACAAACGGCTTTATACATCGGATATATCGTATCGTGAAAATGAAGTAAATCTTCAAATGAAGTTGGTGCCTCAACATGAGTCAACAATAAACGTAAATAAAATACTTCGGTACCTACAGGAACTATATTTATTCTACCAAAAACTTTTACATTGCGTTGTTTTCTAATCCACATGTTGTTTCGTACATCCCATTTATAATGAAGCGGAAGATCTATGTATCGAAGAAGTTTATGATTGCCTTGATTACCAGAAGTAATCAAGGCACGAATGTAACTATTAAACTCAAATTTTTTTGTAAGTTTAGTGTGAGCATTTTGATCAACTACCGATTGCAAAGATGTTTCCTCATCAAAAGAAATATATTGTTGACTTGGAAGATGAACATGTAACCGACAAATACTATGACTCTTATTATTGGTTTGAAAACCAAAAAGCCTCCAACATGCTTCTTGAGCGGCTACATAACGACCTTCTAAGAATTCTTTGATTTCATCTACAACATCATCTCTTTCTACAACACCACGATCTACACCTTTAAAAATATATTTGTGAAGATATTTGACGGTTTTTACTGAACTACAAATTTCAACATTGATATGACAATTAAACCGGCCTACTAAATAAGGATTGTAAGGTACAACTGATCGATTGTTTAAACGAATAATTTGTCCCTCTACATGCTTTTCAACATAGCGGCCTTGATTTCGACGACGATATAAAATAAATCCATCGTCACCTACTATTGTGCTATTTCGAACTTGCATCGGGTAATTCTTTGAACATCTACCGTCTTTCATGTATGGACAATTAGGATTATCCAAACCACATGGGCCATGCATCATGTATTTAGCAACCGCAGCATATAATTGCGGTTGCCTATCCGAATCAGGATTTTCCGCACATACTACACGATCTACAAGATCACAGTCATTGACTTTATCTTTCAACCAAAGAAGAATGTGTACATGAGGGAGACCACGCTTTTGGAATTCAATAGTGTAACAGAAAGCAATAGTTTCTCCCAAGACATTCTTCTTCGTAATCTCATCCATCATAACTCTTAATTTGAGCTCAAAAACACGTACAACAATATCTGGACGATCAGAGGGACTTTGACCCGGCTCAAGTTCATTAAGAATCTCAGGCCACGTTGGATTACAAGTCATTGTAATAAATAAATCAGGTTTTCCTAAAACTCTAACTAAGACCATACTGTCTTAAAAGAGTTTTTGCATATATCGAGGAGATCCGACAAAAGTTGCTAGTAAGATAATGCGACGTTCAACATGTACTCCATTATCTTCTTGTAAAGCATCTACTACCCCCTGATAACATTCTGCCCGAAGTTCAGCTTGATGTTGTCTAATAAAAAGTAAGTTTTCATGTTCTACACGTAAATATTGATCTACTACATATTGTTGGAATAATCTTCCCGCCCTATGTAATACATTTGACTCAGGCCACTTTTGAAGCAAATATTGAACAAATGACTTTAGAGTCACTCCAGTATTTGCTTTAAAAGTTGGTGACCACCCACATCGTCCATCTGGAAACAATAAAGGATAGGATAAAGCGTCATAAGTTGAATGGGTTTCCTTTATCCGTAATAAATTTCCACCACGCTGATGAAGAACAATATCTCTACCAGAATCTAAATGTTGTTCGGCAAGAACAACAACAACAACTTCTAGAACTGTTGGTCGATTATATCGACGAGGATGTTGACCAGAAGGAATTTCACCAGAGATGTGAAGTCCCATATTATGTCCTCCTAAAAGAACATCACGTGAAGATTTGAAACCCTGAACTAAAGCATTTATCGATCCTAATACTTCTTGGATGATATTAACTGTTTCACACTGAAGATCATCAAAAATCTCCATACGATGATTTGTTTGCAAACCATCATCTAAGAAGTAAATTTGTGCAAATTTTGCAGCCTCCTGTGATTCATGTTCTAAACTTCCAATATGATGGCATAATTCTCCGTTTACACGAAAAGTATACACTCCTCTACCTTTAGCTTGGTTAGATTGGAACTTACTACGCATACTTGTAAACACAAAAGCTTGATTATACTTTCGAATAGATTTAATGAACTCACGAGAATTAGGTGTCATGCCCATAAAAAGCTCATCAAGCATTGGATGGACAATTAGATGACTAATATGTTCATTACTAACTTTACCATTATAACAACAAATGGTAGATTTCTCTTTTCTAAAATGAAATGCTAAACATTGTGGGCATTGGATGCACATGGATCCAACATCATGAACGTTGACATCTACAAAAATATCAATTGTAGTAAAAGCAAGAGCCATGGTCTAAAAAAATAATAAATTCTAACAATATAGGATAACAATCTTACTAAAAGTTTTAAATTCGAAAAAGATATAAATTTTTTTATTAATTTAAAAATCTTATAATCTTATAATCCTATAAAAAATTGTAAAGTCTAAAAAAATAAAACAATCAAATAAAAAACACACCAATCAAATATTTTAATCTTTTTAAAATAAATCAATAATTTTAAATTAATTTACAAAAAAAGCCTTGCCATACCTGAATGTGTGCACTCAGTAAGAGGAGAATGCCTAACCTAAACCTTGTGCAGGTTCTAGGAAGGTGGAATCACCCTTCTTCTCTTACTTTTCACTACAAAGCTTTTAAAACAAAGGGTTTACAATTCCTTTTAGTTAATTTTTGTGAACTTCAAGGTTGGACCACAAAATATGCGATGGACAGGGAAAAAGGGCAACCTACAACAATTCAACTATGCTTTGTGGAGATCATCACTTTCCACAAACACAGGCTCAACAACACAAGAGAATCTTGCTAGTGATCAATCCGACTTCATTCTCAACAAAAACGTCTAAAATTCAAAAGCGCCTATCACAAACACACCAAGCCCCCTCCTAGAAACAATGGAGTAGGAATACTTGGGTATGCAAACGGAAAATGCCCGTTTACACTATACAACCCACGAGAGGATGAAAGTTCTTTACCAAAACAAATGCTTCAATACTCCAATCTTCTCAAACTGTATAAAAAAATATCAAATATTAATTTATTATTATTTTAAAATTCTAATTAGAACCAATTGCAAAATTTAAATCTAATTAGGTCAAATTAGACAATTTTGAATTCAAATAAATCAAATTATGTCAATTTTCATTAAATTCAAGTCAAATTAGGTTAAAAGAAACAATTTTGAATCAAAGTAGGTCAAATTGGGTTAAATTAGACAATTTTTCACTAATGATAGGTCAAATTAGACAATTCTACATCAAAATACATCAAATTAGGTCAAATTCCACTAAAGTTAGGTCAAATTAGGTTAAATTCTTAATATTATGTATTCTATGTATTCTATATTTTATTTAGTTTTAGAAATAATCTAATAGACTTTCTTTTATAGTGAATTCGTTAATGTTTTTTAAATAAATTAAATAAATTTTAAAAAACTTAATAATAATTTTTTAATTTTTAATTTTTAATTTTTAATTTTATGTATTCTATGTATTCTATGTATTTTAAAAAATTTAAAAAATTTAAAAAATTTTAAAAAATTTTAAATTTTAAATTTTAAAAAAAAAAAGCAATCGTTGCAGCACTACGCGACTGCGGCGCAGCTTTGGAGTTGCGCCTTCCAGCGCAGCTCCAAAGCAAAAAAAAAATTCATTTTTTTTGTAAAAATTTGCAATGTAATATGCAACATTTTAAAGTTTGAAATGCAAATCTTTTGAAATTAAGTTAAATTGAAGCTCAAATTACACTCAAATGAAGCAAATGAAGCTCAAATTACTCACATTAAGTCAAATTGCTCCAAGAACGCTCCAATTGCTTCAAGAATGCTCCAATTGCTTCAAAAATGCTCCAATTCGGCTCTAATTACATCAATCTCTTGAAATTAGATTAGATTGAAGCTCAAATTACACTCAAATTGTTCAAATGAAACTCAATGTTCAAATCACCATTCTATATGTGAATTCAAATGTAAAGAAAATACCTTGGAAGTATTGTTGAGCTCAAGAACACCACCACTTGATAAATTTCTTCACTCATAAACAATGATGATCAAAATTGAAGAATTGAAATACAAATTTGTCAAATTGCAAAGACTTTGTAAATACTTTGTTGTAGAATCCAAAAGTGTAAAAGCTTCAAATCATTTAGAACATTAGAATTGAAAACATTCAAAGCTTGAACATTCAAATCATAAAATTGTAGAAGTCAAGAAATATGAAACCTCTACCTCTGTAATATCACTGTACCTATGTAATATCACATCTTAACACTGGGTGATATTATAGAGGGATCGGACCTCTCTAATATCACATAGTGTTAAAATGTGATATTACGGAAGACCTTGTGATTTTAGTAGTATGATTGTTCAAGCATTGAAACAATATAACAACAATATTGTTGCAATAGGGGGCTTTTTCCCGATGAGTATCCATAATTCTATTTTCATCTACAATTTGGCAATTTCATTCAAGATTTTTTTTTAAATTTGGAATTTTTTGGCAATTTATAGGATTTTCTTCATTTTTTTTCTATAGGCATGGTGCTAGGCTAGAAAATTTGGTGCAATTTTGCACCAAAATCGCCAGAAAACCCCCAAATTTTGCACCAAATTGTTGAAATTCAAGGTGTTATAATTAGACACAAAAATTTGGACTATAATTATCTAAAATTATCCTCCACTTGTCTCCATGTCTCACCACATTCAAGATTTCTTTCTTTATCTCACCTAATTCATTGGTTGCAATATGCCACTAAGTCCAAACTTTAGTAGAAAAGTGGATATTCTATTTGAAGAACTAGAACACATTTAGAAGCATAATGTGGCATAGACCTGGCCTTATAAACTGGTGCCTTGAGCTCCACCTTGGGTCCAATTCAAACATGCAAATAGCACCTAACCATGAAACTCTTGAGTAGCCATTTTGTGGTTCACAAATGGTCAAACAATACCATAACTCACTCAAAACAAATGATTTTCAACCAATAGTTTAGGAGAGTGTTTCTTGAATGTAAGTGCAACACTCATTGGTGGAAAGCCTTTAACTCCTAAAGGACTGAGGCACATTTTAGGCTGAAATTGTAGAAAAAATGCTAGTATTAAAGGCAATGAGGAAAAAATGAATTTAAAAAAATTCAAATTTATAAATTTGTTTTAGACTACTATGTGAATGGTCCTATTACCATGGGTTGTTTATTTTCTAATTATAGAAAACACTAGAATTTGGTTAACACCATGATGTTATACACCATAATTTACAACCAAGGAAAATTTTTCAAACTTTTCCACATCATTTTGAATTAGATAAGATTTTCCACTTTTTCTTCAAAAATTCATAATAATTTCAAATTTCTACAAAAGAATATGAAATTTTTACAACTTATAGAACACATGTGATTACATCTCTAAAAACAAAAAAAAATTCATTTAAAGTTAGTCACAAAATAAGTCATATAGATTCAAAGATTTGGAAGTTTGACAACATAAATATAGGATTTGTCCTTTCAAGGTTGATCTTAGAAGAATGTTGTAGACTTAAAAAGTTTGATGGATATCTTCATTGCTAATTGTAGAAACAAAGAATTCAATAATTGAAATATTTGAGTGACTACCTTAGTTAAAGGGGTCATGTCCTTCTAGAGTTAAGGTTATTTACTAAATGTAATTGTGACCTTATTTTAATATGACCGCTACAACTTCTTGCATCAAATGTGTGTTTTTGAATATGAAGACTTAGATTGATTTTGCAAATATTCTTATACTCAACACTTTATGAACTACTAAGGGAACAAAATCGCGTATTGAGCAAGGGTACAATTGTCGAAAGTGTAGTTCATGTGGTAAAAATTTGACCAAGTCAATTTGAACATGTTTCAATCATTAAAGATTTTGGTACCTACAATAGAAAACATAGATAATTGTGGCAATCACTACCAATTAACCCCTAAAGGACCAAACTGTGTTTTGGGGCAATATAACAATTTTTGGTAGCTCCCTATGAATGGCATTTTAATTTTTTTCTTTGAAATTTTTACACAACATGTGCCTAAGAAATAGTTTTAAGGCCCAAAAATTTCCATAACTTTTGCATATATGGTTAAAAATTTATTGTATGATATATAATTTGCAATAATTTGCAAGCAATCCAAGTAGCTCAAAAAATTCTTAGAAAATCATTTCTTAAGAAATAAAAAATTGAAATTATTTTTTTAGATTTATATACATGTGGGAAGCTTCGAATCATTTTATTTTGATGAATGAAATGAAAGTTATGTGAAATTAGTTTAGTTTGCAAGCAATTATGGATTTTTTATTCTAAAATAAATTTTGAAATCCTTTATTTAACTCAATTCCAATATTTTTTGAAAAAATAAAATCATTGTATGTATTACAATATTACAACCATTGGAATTGGCATTTCCATAACTAAATTCTCAACAATTTAGTATTTTGAACCATTCCTTGCTTCTATCTACTTACTATTTTTTCCCATATGTTGTATAATTCTAAATGATCTAAAATTTTTCAAGCATGTAGCCAACTTGCCTTGAAGAATGAATCCAAAGAAGTACCACCATTTTGGACATTTTTCCATACAAATGTAACCTTGTGAAGTGTAGTTGCCTCATTTTTTGCAAGGCTAGAAAATGAATTTTTGTCACTTCAAATGCTAATATCTTGCAATCTACGTGGTGGAAATTTCTAAATTTTTTTCCACATCTTCTCAAACTAGCATACTACAAGATCTTTTGGTTACAAGTGTTCAAAAATGTTTTTTTTTCTATAATTTGGTATTTATCTTAGAAATGGTAGTTGAGTGTTTTGGTAAAAACATATTCAAAAACCTTTAGGAGTTAACCTACTAAGGAAGTTGAAGACTAAAAGTGATCAATAAATGATTTTCAAGGAAAATGTTAAAACAAATAATGCACCTATTCATTTAGGAATTTGATAATTTTAGGCTACCTTGGTGAGAGGACCATGTCCTTCCATAGTCACTAGGAAGGTGGTTTGAAATAGAGAGAATGTGGCTCCATCTCTGTCATTATAAGGCCCTTTTTCTACCTTTGTAATATTCAATGATTCCATTCACCAAACTACGAGTCATCTTTTTATTTTGAAGGTCAAGAGCATCTGCACCAATATGCCCTCTGGGATTCCAAATGCCAAACTTGGATGACAAATCCTCCATGCCCATTCAAAATATTCTCATAGCACTCAATCCCAACAAATTGAGCAATGGCCTTTGAAATCACCCTTCATCCTAAGTTTAGTGAACTTTATCCTCTATTCTACCAAGTGATTGATTAAGGGCAGGCTTACATGCTAGCTGGCGGATAGCTATCTGCCTAAAGCAAGCAATAAGACAAAATTGCCTCAATCGATTGACTTACCAAGGTGGGTAACAAAAAAGCAAGAGTTCCATTTTCAACCAAAATTAGTAGACAACTCCATTGGTGGAGGCTAGTGTCATCAATCTTGAGAGAATCCACTATGTGTTGAGTTCTTGTCGCATTCCTCTCCACCCACCGGATCTACATGAAAGTGCAATTGACATTTCTTTTTACATCATTCCACATTCCACTCTGCCCACTAAATCCTAGATCCATATGTTGACATTTCTTCGTGTAGCACCCTGTATTCCACTCTGAACATGTAAGGCCCTGATTGCCTATTTATGGGGCACATTTGGTGAGCATGGGGGACAAGACTCTTAGAGGCTCTTCAAAAATAGATCTAAACTTTGAGCGCGTCAAATTTGGCGAGGGACGGTGCACATGCCCTATAAGCCCACTGAAAACGCGCTCTCTTGTAGCGGCACCGTCTCCAAGTCGACTTCGCCCGGTCGGTGCCTGCTCCCACATCCACGACGCTTCGCCCCCTCCCCTTCAGAAATTCACGCACTTGACGATACCCAGATTCAGCACAATCTGCGGCCCCAAAGATCCCATCCTAACAAGGCGGCACTCCCACGACGTGTCAATCCGATCGGCTTCCCCTCATCCATCTATAAACTCTCACAATTCCTCCATCTCTCTCCACATTGCCCTGCATTGGATCTCCTTGCTTTTCTGGCACTTCTGTCTTTGATCGTTCTTGTGGGAGGGTAGAACCGGCTTTCTCGCAATAATGGGTCACGGTTCCGATTCGGAGGGCTCCGACAAGGAGAAGAAGCACGACAAGCACGACAAGAAGGACAAGCACGACAAGCACGACAAGGAAGGCAAGCACAAGGAGGACAAGCATAAGGAGGACAAGCACAAGGAGGACAAGCACAAGCATGAGTCTTCGGGACATTTGAGCAGCCACCTCTCGGAGATCATTCCGGGACACGAGCAGTATGGCGGAAAGCTCAAGAAGGAAGATGTAAGACCTGCATTCTCTATGCAATCTGCATGTCATTGCTTGAAAGGGGTCCTTGTGTTTTGCATCGTTTTGTTTGGGAATCGACGGGGGTTTGCAATGGCAGTGCTTAGATGGAGAATGCCAGAATTCTGATGTTTTTTTGGGGTGGGAGGATGCAATGTGTGGTTTTTTCGTTGAATGAGCGTGACAAACTGTTGAAATTGGGTGATGGATCTGACAGTGAATGCGAATCCATTTGGCTGGTTTTTCAGGTTCAGAATCTGAAGCACCGGACAGACATTTCGGAGGAAGAGCGCGAGCACCGTCGCAAGGTGATGATGGCCGAAGTGGCCGCGGGTGTGGTGGGCACTGGCGTCCTGGGCTTTGCTGGCTACCAGGCGTATCAGCACTTCAGCAGCAAGGATGAGGACAAGGCGCATGTGGAGCACAAGGAGGCTTGAAAAGCAATGGAGCTGCAGTTCTGCTGGAAGCTAGCTGGCTCTGTTTTGTAGTTTTTTTGTAAAGAGGGGTTGTATGTTTAAGCGGGTGCAGCCAGACGATGGTATGGCCGGGGCAGTAGATCAGTCATGGTTTGCAAGTGGAGACGTTTTTGTACAGCTGTCACCACTGGTCTTGGCGACCGTGATTAATGCGAATTGCTTGTCGCAATTTTGGACTCTCTCGCTTGTTTGGGTTTGTTTGTGAAACTTGTCTGTGTCCTTGTGGAATGCGCTGTACGAGAATTTTATTGAGGATACTGAATTTACCGACACTCCGAGGCTAACTCTGCGGTAGAAGACGCATTTTATGTCACTTCAAAGAGATGTATCTCGTGAGTTTTGGAAGATTTGTAGAGTTGGGAAGAGTCAAAGCTGCTGGTAGCCACTTTTTATCACTTTGTATGAATTTGTTATGCAATTCAAAGTGGAAGGCCGGTCAGTCGACTATTGTTGAAGCTACAGTGGACACCTCCATTTCCAATCAAAGATGTCAGTGGCTATAGATATATTTTGCTAAAGCATGCATGCGCCACTTGCTTACATTGTGTTGAACTGATTTTTGAAGCATAAACAAAGGCAATTGGAGAGCAAATTGTCAGAAAAGAGTTCGAGGTGCATGCATCTTGCAGAGTAAATATTTGGGGCGAGAAAGCTTGAAGACTGTACAGTACATTACTATCTTATCATCGCTTACGATAAAAATTGACACTTGGTAGCAATTCCAATTGCTGGGCATTGATATTTGCGTAATATGTGCACGTGTCGATCGCTTACCTCTGACCTCACAGTATGCGGTGAAAACGGAATTTAGTTGCTAAAATCTATCGAAGATTTTACCATTGCCCATCAAATGCAGAAGTTCCAACATTTATTTAACGTCATGTTTGTGAAACAATGTTGCGTAAAAAAGTTTACCTTCATGTTATGATCATAGAGCCACGCAAGATAGACGATATTAGAGACCTGGTCCTACTCCCTACATGGTCCCCTATTTGCAGCAACTCATTATGCTCTCGTTGGACTTCCTAAATACGGAGTACTTGTGTACACATGGTGTACACGTGATATACGCATGTCTTGGTGGAAACATCTATTGCCTGGACTTTGAACGGAAGTAGATTTTTTACTGTATACTCTTGCACTGGGTAGTGGTCCACAACCTCTACAAAGAAAATCATACATTTTGAAGGAAAGTTTATCTCAAAAAGTTTGGCTCTTTTTCCAAAAATTTCTTTACATTTTCCCGAAAATCATTTATATCCATGCTTACAAAGTGATACCTGTAATCAATATGAAAATCAACTATTTGACAGTTTATAATTCACTGGTAATGGATCTAGCGATCCATGAGACAAAAGTGCCGCAATAGTATCCTCTTAGATCTGCACGGCAATATGATATTGTTGCAAGTAGTGCCTGTGGACTTGTGTCTGCCTGTATTTCGCTGATGATTTCCTAGAATTCGAAAATCGCAGGGTTTGCAAGCCGTTCCCTTGCATGAGAACGTTTAGACCAGTCCTTCATGTTCGGAATATTAATGTTTCAAGTCTTCTGGTCCCGGAGGATGTATGAAGGCATTTATTTCATCCCTAGGCCACTTCCATTACTGAAGGGATGCATATTTTCCTTCCACCCATCCGTCTACTTGCAAACTACGGTACCATCCCAAGGATATTATGGAGAGGCTGCGTTCTTGCAAACTGGTTGAATGCAAAGATTTGTGAAACTCTTCCAAGCTCAACACTTTCCATCAAGTACTCCACAACTGAGATCTAAGATACGTTCAGAACCTCCGTTGCGGATGTACCTGAGGTAAAGCATTGCAAAGGTTCCTAATTATGTGACCAAATGATCTGCGCGCAGAAAACGGAGACCAAACCCAAAATCAAAATGCTCTTGATGCGCTATACGAAAATGAACCCTTCCATCACCGTACTGAAATGAAGACTCTCAAGACATCCTCCTCTCAAATGAACGGCTCACACGAGATGTTTGGAACCCTCAGTTAGGCCGGATTGTCCACATGTGGGCGTGAAAGCCCAGCGTATGGCCAACACACAACAACCACCCCAGATATTAAGCTTCTGTGAATGAGCACTTACATCTCTTTCTAAGAATCAGTCTCAAGGAGGCTGCAAACCCTAGAAGAGAAACTGACGTGATGGAGTTCGAGTGCATGCCAACCAGCCACAAGGACGGTCACCCTTCCTTCGGTGTGGTTAAGACGTATCATCAATGGGTTCCAAATCAATCAATACATCAATCCCAACAAGAGACCATAAATCGAACACACCAACAAGACCCACATGAACACCAAAACAAGGGAGTAGATGAAACCAGAAGACCATGTTTCAAACACACCAACGAGATCTACACAAACATCACAACAAGGGGATACTGCTTCCCTTATCAGTTACTCCTGTTCTCTCTTTCAACTATCAGTTCATTTCCTTCAACACCACAACACAGCCACTTCAGAAACATACCTAGCAAACCCTAAACCTCCACTCACGTCATTTTTAAAAAAACTAGACATACCAAATATGCCACATCATCTCAAATCAGATTACATTGTGACATCGATCAGACTCTCACGAAGTGTGAACTGAAATCCAAACGTTACCAAGATAATACAAAATTACATGAGCAATCCTTCGCATTTAGCTACTGTTGAGCGCATATGGAGGTTGCCAGCCAAGTGTGACAAAGAACACACAACCTTAACCAGGACCAACCTTGGGAATGTCATAATGCTCACTAAGATTAGCTAGATACTGATTAAACTCCTCTACTCTCTGTCGATGACTCTTGGTGGCCACCTTCGTCAGGCGACGGGCTTCCAATTTCGCTTTCTGCTCGTGGTATCTCTTTTCCGCCGGCGTCCTGTGGTCCTCTGCAGCCTGATGTCTCTCACCTCCTTCGTCACCTTTGTTAGGAACGGGATCTGCTTCAGAAGAGCGCGTGTCCGAGTTGTTACTTTCCTGTTCAGCAGCTTCTTCCTGCCCTTTCAACATCAGAAGCTGTTCCTGCGCCTCTCTCTGACGCTTCTTTTTCTTCTTCATCCCCCCGGCCCTCACATCTAAAGCCGTGCCTTTCAGCTTCAGCTTCCCTCCAACCACATTGGAGAACGACATTGTTGATTCTCGCTCTGCCTGATGGAAATCACCCAGAGTTAGCTTTAGAGCATAACAGTCACCACTCATGAAACCAAAACCTAATTATTTCATCACTTGAGTGGACGAGAGTAAAACAGAGGACCCCGTGCAGACCCAGCGTTCTGCAAGGTATGGAAGACAACAAAAGCCCTACCGGATGTATAAAGGACCTTCGGGTATCTGGCAAAACCAAAGAGAACTTTTCTTTATTTGTAATTTTTAATTAGAGCATACAGAGGACAGTGTGCTCCGTAGGATCTTCATGGGTGGGGAAAGAAACTCAATAGTAGTACGCTAAGTATCCTCCTCAAATATATTCCATAACCCTCAATACCTTTTGTAACACTGAAACACAATGGCCCTCACATATACACTCGCACACCATCATACCGCCGAAGAAAAAATAAATCTCTCACACCGAAAGGTTCCTAATCTAAACAGTCACCGTGAGCCCCGCAAACAATACACAACGCACAGACCTTGTCGGTAGCCAGTCTTTTAAAACGTCGTTGCCAACACTACCTGAAGCTAAGCACACTACACATTCCAACAGATAAAATCATCTCGCGCATCAAACACTTGCGAAAAGGGTTCTAAACATTCAGCTAAGTAACCCTAAAGCAAAGACAACGCAACATGCCTCATCCTCATCAATCCGAAACCATCGCTCACATTAGCACCACGCTAGACTTCTTTCCGAAGTATTCTAAAGTTCCACATTAGGGCAATATCTAAGCAGCCATCCCCGTTATCGACTATACCGATATTCAGACTTCTAAAACGAAGGACCAAACAATTAACGAACCTAACCTAGCTACAACACTCCAACAGCTAAAATTCTCTCGCACACCAAACCCTTGTGATAATTGAAAGCCGATCGTAAACGACATTCAACTAAAACCTAAAGCCAAGAAAACGCAAAATTCAAAACAGCGCTCACATTAGCAACACTCTAGAATCCTCTCCGACGCACTAAGTCCAGGAACTGAATCGTTTCCTAAGAAGACTAGAAACTAGAGCACACAAAACCCTAAATGGAATAAATACGAGCGATCGTTCTAGAAGACAAGGAACGGAATGGCACATGCATAAAATACACACATAAATCGAAGAGGAGCTTTCAAAGGAGTACAGGCGTACCTACACAGATCGATAGATCGTAGAGCGGCAACGACGATCAAGCTCAACAGCAACAACGGCAAGGCGAGGGGCACGAAGTTCTTGAAGAAGACGATGTTGGGTCCTTTGGCCGTCCGTCGTCCAAATGGATGAATTCTTCAAATGGATGAATTAGTCAACGGATGAATTCGTCAAATGGATCATGCACTCGTTGCTTTTTATGTATACCAGTCTTCGGTACAATCAATGTATAAGTAGGATTCCTGGGAAAAAGTGAAAGTAGTAAGTAGCCCAATGAGGGGTTCCAGAAATTCCAATGAGTGGATGCTTTAGGTGAAAAAAATAACAAAAAAAAATTCAGAATATACAATTCACCATAGTTGGAGGCACCTTTTTTCTTAAGAAAAGAGAATATTTTTGAGGTGTTAGCAATTGAGAATTATGATTTTTTTTTTAAATTATTTAAATTAGAATTTCTGGATAAGACATGTAATTATTATGAATTTTCAAAGTAGAAGCTTCTTAAAGAATCAATAATCAACTAATCACAATTAAATATGGGAATGGTTCAATTGCACTTGTAGTGACATTTTCAATACAAGTTTGAAAGGATTTGTGCCTTTGTGTATGTAATTTGCAATGTGCTAGGAATCTGTGGACATCTATGAATTTTTGTCCAATTCTACGTATGAGTGGGAGGTGCAAAGGTCATTGTAATATTTTCTTGGGTTCTCATTCATATGTAAAGTGTTTCCAAAATGTTACAACTACAATATCATTCGTGCTTCTGAGTTATTTGAATTATTTTCTAGTCATTGTTGAAGGTATATGTAGTTGTTATTGTTGTGTCAAAGTTGCATCTCAATCGTTCAATGTATAAAGAATGACTTTGAAATGAATTCATCCCACTTTCACAACTAGAAAAACAAATGTTGTGGTTGAAGTCAAAGTTCTAACATACATTGTAACTCAATTGCTATCAAGGATCAACTAAGAAATGAATATGAGCATCCCATGTAACATGCCAAAACAACTAAAAAAAGATTATTGTAATGTTTCCTCATAATTTATTATAGGAAAAATCATAGATAAAAAAATAAAAAATATTTAAATTATAAAAAATAAAAAACCCTTCATCGACATCCAATACGATTGCCATGTCATTGTACCCAAAGAAAATTTGATGTACAACTTTCATTTTTTGGTGCAATTACTTTTCTACTACCATAATTGAAAATGCCACAAAAGATGGCATATAGTGGTAAGAATGTTGTATAGACATGATAATGTAGAAGTGAATGCTACAACACTCAATCCTATTGGTAGAACTTGTTGATGAATTTCCAACTAAATCAACAAATGAAAAACAATCCCTTTGTCTTTTATGACTACATTTTCAAGAACAACTTTGTCACAATGACTATAACTCCCTCAATTAGCACTAGTCGCACCAATCCCCTACAACTCAAGAAATAGTTATAAATGTAGTAAGAAAAAACTCATTTTCTTCTAGTGAAATGAAAGTTTTCTAATTATTGATGGAGGCTAGTGCAAGGGTTGCCTTTTGTCAAATTTTTGGTCACTTGCACGCCAAGGCATAAAAGATAAAATTTAGAATGGCTGAGGCATAGAAGATGGAATTTACAGGCCGATGAATATTTTATGCCTCGGCCTGCAGATGGAAATTCCATTTCAGAACTTTTTTTTAAATTATTTCTCCTCCCACTTTATATTGCCATAATACAACGTTGTACCACTCCGATTGTAGTTCCGTAAAACTGCGTACATCGCATACTGCAATAATTAAACTTATTTTGTGAAAGCTCTGGAGATTGTTTTCTTGAAAATTAATTTTGTAAAGGATTCGTAATTCGGTAAAAAGGGTTGACATGGCAAAGGTGTGAAGTTCACACCAACAAAAGCAGTGCACAACAGGCAATGCAAGTGCTCGTCATGCAAGAACAGAAGGGCCCGTTCAAGACAAACCATTTATCGTAATTTTCGGGACACACCGGTACCCCAATTGTCATTCATTTCTATTTCTATTCTAGCATTTCGTTTTCAATAAATGTTTCTTATCTTGTTTGAGCGCTAAAACATTGAAACGATAGCGACGTGAGTTGCTAATTAAACTTAAGCACTTGGCAAGATAGAAAATCAGAGCAACCAGCACAAATGATGCTAAAGCAAATGACAGTAAGAAACAAGGTGTCAATGCAATGTAAATTTTCATTCTACGTTGTTACGATTTGTAACAATGGAGTGAACTGACTACTGACTATTGACTGAGAGAACGCATAAAGCGGTTGAAAGAAGCGAAGACACCTACAGCATTTGCCATGGCTGATGGCTCCTCACCGTCTCCGCTGTTTCCTCCACCTAAAAGCAACATCTGATTCAGACAGCCCAACAGAAACCACTCGTTAGTTTCAAGAAAAAACTCAATGTGACAACAAATCAATGCAGGCACGAATTAAAAATTCTGATATATTTAGAATACAGAAGATTCTCAATTCGTGCCTGCATTCGATCTAAATAACATGAAGATCACACATTTATTGCAGGTATTGGGTTCATATCGTCTGAAGACAACCATCCTTGCTGATGAGTAGGAAACGATAAAACTTGAAGTGCAAAGATGTCTCGAGCAACAAAAGCAGATTAGCAGAGGAGCATTGATGACAGGTTCAGACAGAATCCATACATCAATATCATCCAAAGTGGGCCGAGTTGGTTGCTCCTTCGCCAGTACTAGGCGTCCAGGTTGCTTACTATCATCTACAAATATCTGCCATAGACTGGATGTACAAGGCAGAAATATTAGCTAATCACCAACACTAACCAGATATTCCACATGACTTAATGCTACCCAAACACAAATAAAAAGGAAAGATAAGTAGTATAATAAGATCAGCAATCCAGACTAATAAATTACTGACAGGAACCCAGGGAATACATTGCCCTGATATAGCAATTGTAGATGGAACTAGTCTCTACTAGATCTGAGGAGTGTGCACTTCAGCAAAAAAGTATGCATAGTGCCACAGTATCAAGAAGCTGTAAGAAAATTCACCAAGGAGGGCCACCACATACCCTGGATAATGCCTAAAGATAGTTGCATCTTGTCGAGGACGTACTGAATAAACAGTAGTAAATTTACTGCATGCCCAAGAGGGAAACGGATTGTTGAATGGAAGATGGTAACATATTCAACTAGTAATCACTTCCTGAGGAAAAATTTGAAAATACGAAACGAATAAAAGAAGCGGATGATAAAATACTGTAGAACATGAGAAAAAAATAAGCCTCAGAGAAGAAAATCTTTTACAAAACAACCACAGGAGATGAACCAATTTAAGCAGGTCTGTCTTGCAGAAGCAATCGCAGCGAACTAGGCATGAGGAATTAGAAAATTACCTGAGAAGACGTTGACGCATTCGCCTGACATTGAGACCAACTCCGACATCTCCACTGATCAGTCGTGGATTCAACATCACCATCGCCCTAGCCTGTGATTCCAACCCCAGTGCTTCAGTACAATCGTTTGTACAACTGCCCTTACATTTAATTCACAATCAAATTTAGATAATGAGCAGTGAAAACTTACAGGAGTGTCATCGTCCCCCGCAAGAGTGTCATTAATACGCTCAACATCAGGTAGACCTTGAGGATCCGGAGTCAACAATACCACAACTTCATCTTCATTGGAAACAGGCCTTCGATCGTTCAGACTGCAATTTGTTAACGGTCGGCATGAGTTTTAATTTATTCCTATTTTTATCGTAAACTTAGCAAGCTTCAGAATCGCGGCACACAGAAAGACACAGACCTCAATGCAGTGTTCACAGTCCTTGACATGATAAACAAAAATCGAATGAGAAAATTACAGGATATCAAAGAGGATGAGAAACGAACCTGCCAAAAGTATATGGTACATCTTTCCACTGGTACTTCACAAAAGCAGCAACGCCAGCATCTGGGAAGATTGCTTTAACTCGCTGTGCAAAGATTGCACGGAAACAGGATACGAGTATTCAGGAAACAGTTGTGGCGATAAAACAAACAGAACTCCATCATTATGAAGCGCGACAGTATCGAGTTTAAATGCAAAGGATACTGCTATAAGAATAACTTCATCTTGAATCTTCACGCGCAGTACAAAGTAAGAAACATAATCGAAACTAACGAGTTTCTATGTATCAGCAAGTAGATGCAGCTACAAGCACCGTGCATTTCAGGTATTTGCCTGACAGCTTTTACATACAACTGCACCAGCGAAGCTAGTGAATAAGCACAAGCATGTGACACAAAGATAGGATTTTGAGTGTGAACAACAACCTGACCTCCCAAGGTTTCTTGCAAGGTGTCTAGAAATAATCTAGAGAGGTCCCAGACTCGTTGTTGGGCGCCATCTTCATTAAGATTTTCCAACTCAGGTACTAGCAATTCTGCCTGCCCCAGTGAAACCCCAACCATTACCACATTTTGTTATTGGTAATTTTAAGTATCTCGTTCATCACATATCACATGTTCATACGTGCAAAGTCCTGACACATGGTTGCTTGCATACCGAGAACAATAAACCTGTAACCGCAAGAAACCACCTCGATCTACTTAGCAGAACTACAAACCATCGCGCACCAATGGCATCCAAGATCATCAATAAAGTTGCAAGGGGCCATTAGTAAGGATGCCCAAACAACAATTGATCCTAATGTCAACAGTAAGATGTGAGTAGATTCTTACTATCACTCGTGTTCCACCAGAATTGATGTACAATCCAGTAGCCTCGCCAGCGTGAATCATAGCAGTCTCTAGATTTTGTGGTAATATCCTGTTTCAAAACGTACGTCAGAAGTCAGGACTTCCAATTCTTTGCCACAAAACACCGCTAAAAGATGTAAGTACTGTGAGTAGGCGAAAGATAGGTATACACCAAATCAGAACAGAAAAAATCTCTATAATCGCCTAATGCGCTCCCGAATCTCAAGATAAATCGTGCTTCAAGCCTAACTAAAAATCAACGACAATGCATACACGAAAATTTACCTTGAGAACTTCACTCACCAGTAGTCCAACCAATAGTTCTACTATTTCAATAAAAAGACTCAAAATACAACACTTCGCAACACACATTTTCTCGTCCTACGGCCAATGAAGTGAAAATTTCAACGTCAAAAAAATTCAAAGATAGCTACACACGAAACAATCGATGTCTGCAATTTTCTGACGCATTCTATAGAGAAATCGTGATTCAAGAAACAATCGATGTCTGAGATCGTCTGACGCATTCTATAGAGAAATCGTGATTCAAGAAACAATCGATGTCTGAGATCGTCTGACGCATTCTAAAGAGAAATCGTGATTCAAGCCTCAATTACACTTACTAAAAATCAACGAGACTACCTATAGGGAGATTTACCATGAAAACTTATTCACCAGTGACTGTTCAAAAATCCACACTTCAATTGATAAGAGAATTTTAGCAAACACATTTATCGTCTAACAGTACCGAGCCTTTAGAAAGAACTGAAAAATTCAGTGAGCACATACTGATCAGCGCTATCTTCCTCCATTTCGTCTCCTCCATCCTCCACCAAGCTCCCATCCGCGGCATCCTGACTGAACTGCTGGAACTTGGCAAACTGCTTGAAACATACGCCCCGTGCCTGCTTCCTGCTCCCCACAGACAGTCGTTCCGCACTTGCGGCACTTGAAACATTGACGAAATTCAAAGCACCTGGTCGCGGAGGGGCCAGCGAGGAGGAGGGGAATAATGAATTGCTGGCAACCGCAGCACGATGGAGTGCCGTCGTTCCGGTCGTGGAAGCCATCGCCATCGCCATGGCTGTGAAGTTGCGAGCTCAAGCGGCGGGATTGCAGCATTTGGCAGAGAGGAGATAGAGAAGCATGGATGGAAGCGGTTCTCATCCGGGTTTCGATATTGACCTAGCTCGGACGGTTCTCATCCGGATATAGGGTTTCAACCCATCCTTTTTATTATTCCCTTGACCTCTGAGTGCTCGACTTATAGATAGGAAGATTACTTTTGAAAAATTGTAAAAAATAGTTGAGAATCTTACAACATATCTTCTAACATTCAATATAGATAAACTTTGAAATCAAAATGTCAAATTTTTTATTAAATTTGATTGTGAATTGAATATTATTTATTTTTACAATGCTTATTTTTTTACTATGAGTTTAAAATGAAATCTCTAATAATGCTAATTTTCAAAGTTATTTTAATCATATTATTACTTGTCTATTGGATTTAAACTTGAAGAATATTTGTATTCAAAGAAAATTCAATTTTTGAGTTGAAACATTTTTGCTTTCTAATAACCGTTTAATATTCTATCGTAAATGTATATATTCTTGAAGAATTTGAAAATAAGGTAACTTTTGTATAAAGATCTACTACACCTAAAACTAAACTTATAAGATTTGAAGCACCATGGACATACAAGGACAATTGAAGGAGATTTTTGTATGTTGACAAATACCAGTGAAGTAATATGCAAGTTGTTTGTGTAAATTTTGAAGGCACATTGATTTAGTTATAAATTTTCATTTGAAGGTCAAGGCTATAAGGATCTAGAAGTATAATCTTGGTGAATCTAAAATCCATCTAGTGTATACCAAAAAAATATACAAAAAGTATCAAAGCATTATCCAAGTAAGAAGGGAAATTTGAAAGAAACTAATTAAAAACTAACTTTTACAAAGTTGCTACCTCTATAGTACCATAATTCAATTCACTTAAATTAAATTAAAGTGATGGATATAGAGAATTAGTGAAAGAATATGATGTAAAATAAACTTACTTACTTGAGTGCTAAGAGATCTTCCTAACATGTAATTCTATATAAAAGAATACAACTAAATTTTGCAAATACAATTGTGGAGAGAGAATTGAATATTAATAATAATAATATTATTATTATTATTATATATTTCATCCTTATTTTGAGGTTGGATGATTCTTCCTTTACCAGTACAAAACCACACCTTGTTTATATTTTGAGGATTTCTTTTAACAATGTTTTACAAAAGAATATCATAAATTTTGTTCAATTTTTGTTATAAAATGTCAAAAGAAATCCTAAAAGAAATCTTCTAATAGTGATTGGACTAAATTTGTCCATAAATTGTGACCACAAGTGGAGGAGAATTGATAATCAATGTAGGCCTAATTTATTGAGGTGGATTTCAAATTTCAAGTAACTTATGAACATTCAATGGAAACTTCCTTGAACAATAAGAGGGAAGAATAGATGACCATGTAACACCCTACTACTTCCCTACAAAGATTCATGATGTTGATTAGGATGAATCAATCTATGATATATCTCATTTAGAAGTTGTATAATTATTTTCATTATTACCATGGAAACTAGGTAAAGTGATACAATATAAGATAATTCAATTATTGTGAGAGATTGAATAGAGGCAATTCTCAATTTTCAAGACTTTCCAATATAGGTAATTATAATCTTAATGTTAAATTGTTATATGCAAATTATTTCTTTAAATGTTATATTTAATTTTTGAAGGACTATATTTTATCAAAATCCATTTTAAAGTTGCTTTTTCAAGGTGCAATTGCCAAAAAAAGACTTTGGTTTCATAATTAAACAAGGGATCTTTTGCCAAACTTGTGTACAAAAAATGTGAAAGAAATTAATTTAAAAATAGACACTATGTAGATTATAAGTTATTAAGGTTTAAAATGAAATGAAACACTGATTTTTGCACTTTGCAAAACTAGCCATTGAATCCTCATAATTGAAAAGGTGTCATTGCTAGAGATTTTGATTTTATAACTTATGTTGAAGCTGAAAGTCTAGGGTAAAAATTCCATTAAGAGAAAGTTGGTCTTCAATTTTTTACATAAGTAAAAATAGTACAAAATGGAAGGAGTAAACTAAATCTCTAATAGCTCTAAAATGGAATTGAAACACCTCAATCCTATTGATGAGATTGTTTTGTCAAGCAAACTAAACTTTATTGATTATTATTTATGGAATTTTTTTTTACAATTGAGTTCAAAACAAATTCTATACAATATTTTTAAATGAAGATGCTCTGATCACAAAATTTTGTTTTGCAAAACAAGATTTTTCATCACTTTTAAAACACTAATCCAAACAAAATTAATCAAAGTTTTCCATGTAGGTATAAATATTTTCTATGAGAAACAATTTTAATTTTATTATTATTATTTTGCAGCTTAGGCTTTTACAATTTGTAGGAGTGATTGGCATGAATTTTTATCCCAAATACCCATTGAATAAAAAAATATGCTCCCCAAAAGCTATTCAATCTATTCCCCTATCTTAAAAAGTTAAGTAAAAAATATATCAAAAATCACACCAAAAATTGAGGTAATAAAACACACATGAAGCTTTCACTTTATCTATAAAGAAACTTTGGTCTTTTAGTAGTTCATCCAATCCTTTATGAATTTTTTACCTAAATAACAAAAAAACTCTTCTAAAATAATAGAGTTCAAAATAACTACAATATCCTCCCCTCAAGAGGAAAGTGCTAGTATATGAGTATAGAATCTATGAGCCTATGAGCCTATGAGCTTAAGAATTCATATTATAGACACTTTCTATAGTTATTGGTGTCTATGTTATAGGTACCTATGTTATAAACTCTTTCTTTGATATAGTGTATCTATATTACACATACATATGTTATAAACACCTTTAACTCATAAACACCAAGGCGGACATTTTTTGTCTGATGAATGACAAGGAATTCTCCTATGTAGGACAGAAATGCAACTATTCATCGTTAGAATTAGGAGTGGAAAGGGGAAATCTTCTACAATAGTTTGACTCCCAATGAATATTTTTGATTTTTTTAAACTAGATGATGTCACACGGTTCCAAAAGGGATGATTCCCACGGTCACCAGCCCGGCGTTTAAGGGTTAAGCGGTCGAGCAAGTGGTTGTAAATACATACCTACAACTAAGTTCAAGGCTCGTAGGCTCACATCTTTGTCATCACGCACTAGCATTGTTGCCCTTCAAAACAATGAATAGCCGACTAGGTCACAAAGAGTTCAAAATATGCTAAATGTACCAAACTCCTAAAACTTGACCCATTACCTCTCAATGTTTGTACAGTACAACAAGAGGTCAAAGTCTGTTACAAGAGAGTTCATATTGATAAATAATTTTTAAATCCCCAAAAAAGCTGGAAGAAAAACCTAGTGAGCTAAGTAATATGTAAACTTAACCTGGAATGTCATGCTGGTCACCATTGAAATCATCCTATTTGCTACTATGTGAATCATTTGCTTGAAAAAAACTAAGAGTATTTATTGGATGCAAGAAAAATTTAGTGAGCTAAGTAATATGTAAGCTTAACCTTGGAATGCCAGGTTGTTTACCATTGAAATCATCCTTTCTGGTACTATGTGAATCATTTGCTTAAAAAAACCCAAGAATACTCATTGGATGTCAAACTGTTCTGCAAGACCTCCCCTTTCCACACAAAATTTTCAAGGATGAACCAATTTGCACCTCTGACTTACATAGAAGAATTCTCTGTCGTCCATTAGACACTTTTAGGCCACCACATCGTTACAAGGTCAAGTACAGAAACTTAACATGATAGAGAGAAGAGCTCCAACCATTTATTTTTATGATCGACTTACATGAAGCTTCATTGATATGATACAACGACGAGCTCCCCTCTCGAGAAGTCCACAAAATGCTAACGAAACAGGCCGCACTAGGAGCTCCTGCATTTCTAGTACATGAATGAATGAGCAGCTTTCAATTCCAGGCGGCATTTTCAACGTGGATTTTCAGAGAACTTTCCACAAATGTTCTCAACTCTTAAAATTCCAGACCTACGTTACAAATGAGATCATCAAGCACTTCAAAAATCTGTGGAATCAGTAGCAGGCTTTGTAAAACCTGCTCAATCATCGGCCCCCTCCGCCTCGGTGTCCGTACCAAGCTAGTGAAAGGCCGTTATACTTGAGACCTTGCCGCCCAAACTCGCAGGGAATTATTCCAAGTCCCGTGAAAAACTGCACTTGAGAAGAGTAATCTAGTAATATGATACAACAAGTGGCTCCATCCACTAGAGAAATCAGTGCACACATGGTGTAAATGATAATGGAACAGGCCGGGAGCACCTGGAGCTGCAGCTAGCTGCATCTCTACATGAATAAGGAGCTTTCAGTTCCAGAGTGTGATCGAGAATGAATTGGGCCGAGATCGAGTTGCCTCTGCACAAAACGGTGGAATGAATGCTGATCACGCACGCAGGGACGCCCCCAAATTCAATTGGAACTGCAACTTGATCAAATGTATAGAAGGGGTGCAATCATCCTCTTAATGATCAATATTATGTACCTGCTGTCAAAAGAAACAAATTCCGTAATTATAATATCTATCAATCAGCTTTAGAACTTTAATATGCACACGGTACTGAAATAAACAATTCATTGGTGTGCCATTGGAATCCTCCGTCGTTCATGAATTCATCGACAAGAGCGTGTGAAAAAAAACCTCGACAAATCTAAAATCTTGATCCTTCGTAAGCTGTGCACATTGGAATTCTCCAAATTATAACGCATTCTTTGGGTTTTTTGAATCTTCTTTCATTCCTCAACACAAACATGTAAACAAAATTTGAAGACCTCATCTGAAACTTTCACCCCTCTGTCATAACTTTTGCATACCGTATACAAACATGGCATTCTTTGGTGCGTTGGAATCCTCTTTCCAACAGAAACGAGAACATGAGAAAAATATTGACCAGTTCAACAACAGGAACTAAGCTCAGCTGGATGTCGGGTGTCGTACCTTGCACACTGACATAGAACGAGCAGACTACTTGTGGACGAAAGTGGACGAGGCAGGGGTGGGTATCTGCGCGTCTTGCACTTGGGGCGTGACGCTGGTGATGTTGTAGCGGGGCTGGTCGTGTTGGCACTTGACCAGCCACCAGAACGGCAGGAGCAAAATCATGATGGACGACAGCACGGCGAAGGCAATCCAGATGCGGTTGATGGCGATTTTGGCTGGGCCGCAGCGCACGTTCACCATGGTGTTGATGGGGTTCGTCACCAAGGAACAGTTGGTCAGACCCTGTATCTGGGGAAACGCGTCCAGCGTGCTTTGCGCAGCTGCAAATTTGGAACAACCCACACACATTTCTGTCAAGGAAACGCATTTTCCTCTTGACAAGGACGCACAACAACAGGAAGTAATGTAAAGTAGACCTCCATACCTCTCCCTCCCTTACTGCACATCTACGCCTGAACTGCTGCAAAAACTATTGCTCTCTCAAATAGTTGCAAAAACATTGCATAACATTGTGCTGAACAAAATTGTTGACAAATTTCTGGTGTTCATTGCAAAAACGTTGCAAAAATTATTGCAATCTCAGCCTTCTGTGCTTGAGAGAAGATCATAGAGATATCTCCTTGAATAAATTGTGAACTAGCAAGAGTTGTAAGAAAATGGGGTCTTAAGTACGTGATTACTTACCAGTTGTTAATGCGGAGATGGAATTGTAAGTAGATTGGTTGACGTAGAACGGGAAGATTCTTAAACAAGCATTTCGAGTGCCATTACACACAAAAGGCTGTACAAGCTGCATGCAAGGAGTCTTTCATCTATGAGTGACGAAGGAGAATTCTTTCACCGTTCGAAGTCAATCTAAACAGCAAATGACACAGAACGAGCAGTAACAGCAACCTGGGCAAAAATAAATTTTAAAATGGAGTTATGTAACACAATTTTCTAAGAATACAATTTTCTTCATTCTAAAAAAATGAACGAAAACGAGCAATACTTACATCCGAGAGTTCGCCAATTGGAAGAGTATCATTTGCGCAAATGCCAGTGTAATTGTAGGCAGGTGCAGGGCCAATTGGATCACACACTCCTGTCAACGAAGTCGCTCCCTTGGTGTAGAACAGAAATTGAGCAGTCGCCTGCATCGCAAGAATCAATCCACAGTTACACAACTTCACAACTTCACAACGAGTTTGATTATACCATGATCTCGAGACTTCAAATTGCCCTAATGGTGTTTGTCATTCTCTCTAGAAGCTGCACAAGGTGGTTGGTCTTGTTCATGAGCTGTATGATCAAACTACAATCATCGAACTTCAAGATTTGAGGTACATGGAGAAACGCAAGCTAGGACAAGAAATAGAAAGAACCGGAATGTGTTCAGAAAATTATGTTTACCGAAGCAAGCACGCCCTTCATGGACTTTCGAACTTGGGAGTATTGCGTGGAGGAGGAAGCTAAGTCCCCGCACGGAAGTAAGTCATCAAGGGTGGTGTTCTGGGGGTTTTGAAGGTACTGTTTGAAAGCTAAGCAGGTGTCATCTGCCAAACTGACCAAAATTCACCCCATTTGTTAACATCCCACAATTCTAGTGTAACCATGTTATCTAGATCATTCAAAAGAAGAATGATCTGAAAAGATCTTACGTCTGAACATTTGCTTTAATCATTCAATACAAGAAGCTGCAGAAACAAGCTAGAACAAATTGGATTCAAATTATGTCATTTTCTTCACACGAAAAGGGAGCAGGTCTGGAGCTTACTAGTGAACAGTGAAGTAGAACCCATACATGACCCAATTCAAGGCGATGAAAATCCACGTGACCACGATAATCCTACAAGCAATGAACAAAATCTTTAAGAAACTCCAATCATGAAAAGCATTGGCTGGGGGAATCTCGGTCATTCTGTTATTGTGAACTTGCAAACTTGTGAAACTCCTGGATGCAATGGTGTTCCTCTCAAAACATCAATACAAACTTACAAAGTGGGTTAATCTCAATGTAACAGGACATTAGATCAATTCTGAAAGCTAAATTGATGTTCACTTACAGGTAGAAGAAGCGCCTCCACCTTAGAAATGTTGATGCTGTGCTCCCAAAGACATGCCCACACATTCCACATGATTAGTCTGTGCACCATCTCAATTTGGTAGTAATTTGAAAGCCCATCCTTTGGGGTTGCCGGTTGCATTTTGAACTTCGTTTCAATAAGTCAAGAAGAGGGAAGCTGCCAGCATACCGAATCCGAGAACAATGAGAAGCAGATTCAACGACGTCACCACAAGGAACACAACTTCTCTGAAGATAACATATCACCACAACATTGTTAATAGGGTTTCACTCTCACGTAAGATCCTCTTCCACCAAATTAAGGTTTAAAAAATTAAGGAGCAAGAGGGGGGCTTCCTCACAAGATTTTGAAAATCTTCTGATAGGTCTTCTTGTTGACAAAGATTTTCTCGTTCACCACAGAGGCGAGGCTGTTGAGCTTCGTCTCCGTGGAGTTCAAGGAGCGGTACAACCCCGCGTTGTAGGGCAACACGATGCCCTTCACATGCGCCAGGGTGTCGGAGACGCTGTGGATGCTATCCGTGGCGTTATGAGCTGCTTCTAAAAGCACGTCCTCCACGTTGTACGCTTGCGCTGATAACTTCTTCCAAGCCACGAACAACACCACGCTGCAGCCACTGCAACACATCCGCATACAGCTTTTGTCAACTGCACACAACTTACACCCAAACCCTAATAATTTGGTGTCTGAATTCAAGGCTTGCATATCCACATATACAACTTTTGTCAGCTCCGTGGTCACCACACAACTTTTACACAAACCCTAGTAATTTGGTGTCTGAATTCAAGGCTCACACATCCACATAGAGCTTTCGTCAGCTCCGTAGCCATCACACAACTAACACCAAACCTCTAATAATTTGGTGTCTGAATCCACCTTTGACAACTCCGTGGACACCACACAACTAATACCAAACCCCTAATAATTTGGTGTCTGATTTCAAGGCTTGCTTACACTGCAATCGTGGAGAGGAGGAAGACGATAATTGTGGCAGCTGTGTCGTAACGTCTGGAGCGAGGTTGTTTGGAGCGTGACCTCTTCCCGCAGAAGCACGCTTTGCAGCAAGCGAAAATGAGGAGGAGCAACCCCAACACCAGCCATGCCACTGCAATTGCGTACCCAGAGATTCCTGTAAACACTACAGACTGCCATTCCAGGTCCAATCTACAACCTTCAGAACTCGAAATTCAGCCTCAAAACCAAAGTCTCTCAACCTAGTGAATGGGAAAAGAGTTCTTCCGTTTCATTATTTTTGATCGCACCAATTGATATCTACTGTGGATACCTCTAGTATCTGGGTAACTGTCACTCTAGTGACGACTCCGAATCAATTTAATGTAGATTGATGCAACTTTATGGTAGTCCTCACTTGAGGAATGCATGGGTGGAAGGATTGCACTACTCACCCCCCAGTAATGTTTGCTCCTCACGTCGTACCCCTTGCGGTAATGGTTGAAATGATTAAACGGGTCGATACGGTCGTCCCTCAGTGCCAATGGCCGGAAATTCGACTCATTGATAACCAGCAATGCTCGTCCGTGGGCTGCGTACGTTTGCCAAATCAACCATTACTGTACTGACACAGCTTCTTCTCATTCAGAAGAATTCATGATCATTTCTTGAAGAGACAACAGTGACGACACAATCAAATTAAAACCTCTTGAAAATTTACAAAATCCCGAGAAATAAGACACGGAGCACACGGAAACAAGGTGATCCCAAACCATGCATGACTTTGATGGTTGTCAATTTATCAAACTTTCGATCGACTCGTTTAGCTCCATTCAAACAACTGTTTTCGACACTCAACTGTAGCAAAATTCGCTATCAATATTTGCGGAAATTTACGAGGACACAGTCGGATTCCCACTGCGTGTACTTCGTTCAAGAAACAGCTTGGAAGGTGTTTGGAAATAGACATGGAAGTAACTCACCGATTTTCCATTCGCTAATAACGGTGTCACCAGCCGCGGCAGTAGTAATATTACTAGGAAAGCGCGAGCGAAAACTGGGTTGTACCCCAAGCAATTTCCTCATGCGATTGTTGTCATCACAGCTCTGCACTGGTTGCGCCCACAACAAGCACACCAATACTAAACCCAGAATGAAACTAAACCCACCAATTCTAGTTTTAGGCATCTTTGTAACAGGACTCAATATTTCTGATTCAAGCGTCGCCACCATCGTGATCTCGAGGGCATGCAACTCGAGAATTAATGGTCTATCTGAACTCTCAATGTTTCAATCCACAAGGGATTCAATCTTCGCCGTCGCAACTAATAAGCTCAACGTAATCACAATATACACTGGTGTACAAATTCGATTCTTTTCAGAATGCAGTTCCAGTCAGGTGCGCAATCAAAACCGTTATGGCTCATTCGAAACTGAAGCGTACGTCCGTCGTCCTCAAAAGTTTAAACCTCCAGGAAGCCAGCTAGTCTCACAATTCACACTGACTAGCTAGCTTGCTTCTTCTCCAGGAGGACTTCCAGTGAGAATCTCTGTCCGAGCCTGAGACTCCCACTGTAAAACCCCGGAAAGAAACGAATCCCCCAGTTGCGGGAGATTGAACTAAACCCGCGCATTCCATATTAGACTATATTGGACGCCCCACAGCAACCACCCGCGTGCATGCATTACAGACTTAAAAAGCGACTGTCGTGTTGCCTTCACTGGGCCATGCTCGCATTGACGTCTCCTTGCAGACCAGGACGCAGCACTTTCGATCATAAACCTTGACTGGATGGTGAACGTGAACGAGGGGCCAGCCAGGCCGCCAGGTAGCCAATGGCAACTGTCGTAGTAGCTTCCGTCGATCGGTTGCACATTCTGTGCGTGGTTGCATCGTAAACTCGTTCGTTCCCAGCATCTCCCTTGGAAGCTTCGATCCGCTAATCGCTAGCTACTGAACTGAATCTGTGATCATGAATCGATGAAAGTATGATCAAAGCTCTCTCCGCTAGCTGCCGTGTTGAAAGAGCCAGTAGTGAGCGAGAGGATTTGAGAAGTCCTTGAGACTTGACACTTGACTCACTTGAGACGTGAGACTTGAGAGTCGTCTAGAACTTCCCCAAGAAAGTGCAGGCCAGGAGGACTTGACTTAGCTCGTGTTTGTCTAGATTTCGCTCTGCTGCAGGCTTGGACTTGTTCTTTCCAGACAAAGAGGTTCGCATCTGGACCCACGGGATTACGAAAAGGGGACGCGATGGCACTGGTTCCTGCTCCTTGTTTCGACGTAAGTTGAAAGGGATTAATGAGCGCAAGGGATACACGGCAGTCTAGCCACTCTAAGAGTCTTGCCGTCTTGCCGTCCACTGGGTAGATTATGAATATCTTAATTGTAGAAGGAAGGAGGGCGGCCCTCCACAACCTTGGTAGTCACCAAAATATTTTGAATAGTGTATCAATAGGTGCATTTTTTGTTTCTACAAGTAATAGGGAAGTCATCTAGTCATTTGCTTGTACACAACGTCCTTACAAGGTTAACTTGAAAAGGACAAGACCTACCATCAAGGTACTTTGTCATAAATGATCTGATTTATGGTTCAATGAAAAAATAATCTGATTTATGGTGCATTCTTCATTTCCACAAGTGATCTAAACAGTCATCCATCGGACACTTTTAGCTGCGGCATTGGTGTAAGGATAACCCTATTCTAAAGAAGTTGGCTTACAATCAAGTTTGCTGGTCAAAAATGATTGTTTGATTTTTGGACCAATAGGTTTGTTCTTCTTTGCTACAATGATGTGAAAAGGTCATCCATTGATCATTTTGGGGGGTTATTGGATCTTCGTCTTGTATATAGGGTTCATCATGTATGTACAAGACCTATCAACAAAATACTTTGACCAAAATGATCCAAATTTTAAACCAAGAGGTGTGTTCTTCATTTTTACATTGATCTCAAGAGTTGTCCATCAACCATTTTTTTTTACTTTTGTTTGCAACATATCATTGGTTAAAGAACCTATTGTGAGAGCTACAACGAATGGATGAAGTACATCCAAATACACATGTCAAAAAAATATTCCCTTTTTTTTCAAAGTAATATCGGTGAAGTACAAAGGAAATATTGGTATTATTTTAAGACGAAGGGAATAATTTGTAATCAATCTCCAATGATGTGTGATTAGTGCACTTACTTGATTTGAGTGCATGCAAGGTATTGAATTAGTTCATGGATGGACAATTTCGTTTAAAGTGGCAAAATTCCTCTATTTTGGTAGTTTTTACAGTTCAAAGCGAGCGATTTGAAATACACAAACATCCTAGATGTCTAAAATATCTATATCATTCTTAGATGTGTGAAATCTACGTCTATGCTAGATGTCACTTTTACAATTCAGATCATGCGGTCTGAAGTCTATAATAGTTATGGATTTCTTAAATTTATAGATGTTCAAGATTCCTAAAACATTAGAGAAAATCTGGACTCTTCAGAAGGCTGCTAAAGGTTGATAAGCCAGTTTAATTTTGGAGCCCCTACTGAGCTACAAAAAGTACATAAGATTTAATAGAAAACAAGAGTCAGTGTGAATATCGGGATTGACAAGGAGTATATGTTTGATTCTTATTTCACAATTGTTAGAAGAAGATATTTCTGATGCATTAATCTAATTGTCGGGAGTATTCTAATGAAATTGCCCAATTCTATTGCATTCCCCTATTTGAATGCACTTATCACGCCACGTGCCATCCATGAGTAGAAATAGGGGAATAGTTTAGGAAACAACGAAATAAATGTAATGTCAAGGTCCTATTCAATACTTCTCAGCAGCCTTTTGGAGAGTCCAAATTTTCTCTAATGACTATACTTGTTCTAGATGTCAATACTTTTACAATGCAAAAGGAGTCGTCTGAAAATGGCACATGGAATGCCGCCATTTCAATGAAATTCCCCACACGGAGGCAAACAAACAAGAAAGTCAAACAAAAAACTTGCAAAAAATAAAAGCTCTCATGTCTTACTATGGGCAATTTCGTTGAAATGGTGAAATTCCTTTACTTTGGTAGTTTTTATAGTTTAGAGCGAGCATTTTGAAGTGTACAAATGTCATAGATATCTTAAATCTACACCACTCTTAGATGTTTGAAATCTACACCTGCGATAGATTTCACTTTTACAATTCAGATCTTGCGATTTGAAATCTATAAAAGTCATAGATTCCTCAAATCTATAAAAATCCAAGATTCTTGAAACTACACCTATCCTAGATGTCACTTTTACAATGCAAAGCAGGCGGTCTGAGAATGGCACATGGAATGCCACCATTTTAACGAAATTCCCCATTACTAGAATCGAATCTTCCCAAGCCATAACTTGCCTTGCCTAAGAACCTCCGCATCATGCCTTGCATTGCCCTCCCGGCTGCTACCACGTACGAATTCGCTCATGGGCGGGGCTCGCTCGCCCGCCCGCCCGCCAGCCCGCCAGGCAGGCAGCCAGGCGCATCAAGGCCAAGTGAGCTTTGTAGACGCAGGCAGTGACGCACGCGTGCACGACATCGGAAGAAGATGCTGTTTCTCAGGTGGCAAAAAATGCAGAGTGGATTTGGCTGGCATTTGGCCAGGCCATCCACTTTTGCAAGCCGGGTGAGGAGCAAGGCCCACCCATTGTTAACAGGCTCAGAAAAATCAGGCGTATGGTAAGAATCAAACAGAGCATGGTAACTTACTGGACATGGCTTCAATGCCAACTCAGCCGCGGCATGGCAGGGGGTAAAAAAATTGCACGAAAAAAGAGGCGGAAAGGCGCTTCCAGTTTGTCTCTTCCTGTTTTGCAGGCCAAACGGCGGATTGCAAAACCACCCCAAAATGCAAGCCAAGGCCCACTTGCAAGCCCTCTCTTTTAACAAGACATCCATTTTGCAAGACGGGTGGGGCACTTTTGCAAGCCGCGGTGGACAAGCCATCTGTTTTGCAAGACGGGTGGGGATGCTCTAAAAAAGCTCCCGGAAAACACTGAAGATACTCTTTCTCAGGTGGCAAGGAGACTCTCTGCATAAATGGCGTTAAAAAAAACTTCCGGAAAACCTGAAGATGCTGTTTCTCAGATGGCAAGGAGACTCTCTGCAGTCTGCATAAATGGCGTTAAAAAAAGCTCCCGGAAAACTCTGAAGATACTGTTTCTCAGGTGGCAAGGAGACTCTCTGCATAAATGGCGTTAAAAAAGCTCCCGGAAAACACTGAAGATGCTGTTTCTGTGAAAGCCAAGCGAAGTGCGCACTGTTCACGAGGGGCCCGATGTCTGTCTTGGAATGGTCGGTGATGGACACACCAGTGATGCGCTTCACCGACGTGGTTCCATTCCTTCCAATGAATCTCGCCTCTTTGCATGTGAGAGAGTACGAATGCTTGTTTTCTGCAAACTTGGAGGATCCGGAGCCCTACGAAGTACTGTTGTCCTCTCCATTCTCTCCTAGTCATTTGATTGATTGCTCTACATACATGGTGGTGGTTGTTCGAACGTTTTTACGGAGCCTATGGGGATCTGTGGTTAAATTTTGCTCCTTGTCCCTACCCTGTGAACTTAGAAAGCATTAGATGAGATCCAGCTTCTCTAAGGTAGTATGGCCTTAACCCCAAAGTGACATTCGATATCCAGGGTTCAAAAACATCATTGCTTTTGAAGCTCTATAGGTCTAGATATCTTCAAGTTATACAAATCTCAACCATACAATCTTGTAGTGTATATGTTTTAGATGATATGTACAAAATTTGAAGTCATTTGGCCCATACAGATTGCAAGATCATAATGTTTTAGTGTCAAAATATATGCTGAAATTTTCCCAAAAACACATTTGGAGGTGAAATTTGTTTTCTAAACCTACTCAAATGAAAAAACTTTACACTACAAAAGGATTCAAAACTAGTATACAAACACATTGGTGAATTTTTTTTTTTCATTCAATCAACTCATTGTGTCTAAAAAACAGCTTTGAAATGTCAAAAAACAACAAGAAAAATTGCAAAAATACATCTAAGGCTAAACCGCCTACTACTAGAGTGCTTCTCACTCACTCATTACTTCTTAGATTGACATGAGATTTTTGCCTCACAAACTTGACTAGTATGCATTACTTTTCTAAATTTTTTTTATTGAAAATGGACTTTGTATGAAGAAGAAATAGGCCGCCGAAGTTCACTCTACTCCCAAAATGCCAAGATGTTGAACTTGGAATTGCTCCCAAACATTCACAACAACTTGGATTGACATGAAAATTTTACCACAATAACTAGACTTCAAGGGGAACAAAATCCAACAAATTTTATTGAAAATGAATATTTAACAAAAAAGATCCAAGCCCCCAAAGTTGCAGCCCTAAATGCAGTTTGGTGAACTCAAATTGAAGCTGTGAACTTCAATTGGCCCCCCAAAACTCAATACATCTTGGATTGATCTGAAATATTTGCCACACAAACTAGAGGGGAGAACACAACTTTCCCAACAAGTTTTATTGAATTTGAACCTTGGATGCAAAAGTTACAACTCTTTGAACTGAACTTCAAATTGTGTGAGGACACTTTCTATCCTCTTTGTCATTTTGGGGTTAAAGCAACCATTTACCTACTGGTCCCCCTTTTTCAAAGGTTTCCATGAATAAAAATATTTTTGGATCATTTTTCAGAGAAAGGAAAAATGATGTGGAACATCACATAAGTGGTTTCATATTTTTTGAATCATTTTCAAATTACTTATGAATTTTCAAAAAAAACTATTGTAGGCAACTATTTGTGACCCTAGGTCTTCCAAAATCCGACCACTTGCTGAACTTCTAAAGTGATTTTAGTAAATGAAGGCCAACAATTGGGTCTTGCAATAAATAATGTTTTTCTCTCGATTTTCTCAATGGCTTAAGAGGTCCATTTAAGAACCACCTACTATCCATTTCAGACCTAAATATAGGGACGATTTGAAGGGTCCGCTCGCTTTTAGAGCAAACTACCTTATAATGCTACAAGTTTCTTTGCGTTCTCAAATTATAAGAACTCGGCCACATCAATAGTATGATGTGGCAAAGCGATTGCCACATCATATAATAATAATAAATTATTTTTATATTTTTATAAATTATTTTATAATTTTATAATTTAAAAAAAATTAATTCTTTATAAATTTTTATTCTGGTTAGCAATTGTTGGTTCCTAGCATGGAAAACTAGCTTGACATGGCCCTCCAATGTAGTTGAAAAACATCTCATGTGTAACTAATGTCTAGGTCCTTTCCACCATTGATAAACGGATAATATTCTTGAATGTGGATCATCTTGACATGTCCACTCTCTCCTATATGGGAAATTTCATTAAAATGGCACCATTCCAACTTTGGCAATTTTTACACTTCAATTCGAGCGGTCTAAAATGTACATATGCGTTAGATGTCTGAAATCTATACTTGTCTTATATGTCACTTTTATAGTTCAAATCGTGTAGTCTGAAATCTATACTAATCCTAGATTATTGAAATCTATATTTGTCTAAGATGTCTAAAATCTATAACAACCTTAGGTGGCACTATTACCTATGGGATGCACTTAGTTCTACTACAACAAACCATATGCGAACAAGTGGTTTCTAATAAACTATAATTTTAACTTCAAATTTTGAGCATTGTTTACTAATGACTATAGGATTCTACTCTCAAAATTTCAAACTCAAATAAAATATGAAATGATTTCTAGAAGAGGTTAAAAATGCATTTAATATGGCATGTTTTTTTAACTCAAATATTTTTAGAGAACACATTTAGATGACCATTACATCAATATTCAACTCAAAATGAGTTTTCAATAGAGAGTTATTTTTAGGAATTTTTTGTTCATTTTTTAAACAATTTTTCTTATATAATATAGGGGTGTGAAAGTTATTTTTTAGTTCTATAATGTATCTTTTTACTTCAAAAATTTATAACTAATTATTATTAACAAATAAAAGTATCAATAATTCAAAACATAAAACTTCAAAGTAAAAAAATATATTCATATTTTTTCATTTAATTTTAGTTAAAATTCAAAAAATTCAAGTATATAGGGGGTCCAAAGTTTTGTTTGTACACTAATATCAAAAAAAGGGGGGTGCACCCCCGAGCACTATTATGATTCAAACTTGGTGGTCTTAAAATGATACATAGAATATGCCACTTTAATGAAATTTTCCATCCGATCATTTAATTATTCTTTTTAAGGTGGTGGTTCTAATGGAGATTGAAGGGCTTTGTTCTAATTTGTGTTCCTTGACCCTACTATGTAATGTGGAAAGTAGACATTAGGTCTTTGTATATGTATATAATGATTTTTGAATTTTGTGAAAATCAATCCTCAATTATTTATTTTAACCTCTTCTACTACCCAAGATTTTGAGATTTTTTGCATTAGCTTTCAAAGCCAACAATTCTCATGGGTTAGAATAACTCCTAAAGTCCTATAATTGTTCTTGAAATTTTGCATGAAAAGGAGAGGTCTTCTACAGTAGCTTGTCTTACAATGAGTGTTTTTGCATTTTTTTAAGCCAACAATTCATATGCTACCAAAACCAATGATTTCCACAGTGACCAACTCGTCGTTTAAGGGTTAAGTAGTTGATTGTGGATGGTTCTACCATATCCTATGTGTATACATTTGAACGTCCAAGTGCCTTTAGGCCCATCTGCAGTGTAAAACTTGACCCCAATATTGTGATTAAATGCAAGGGCCCTCTTTCTAAGACCCAAAATCATCAAGCCTATGCACACCCACATTAGAAATAGACAATAGAACATCATGTAATAAAGATCATCTATGTTCCCACATCCTTTCTACTAAAACTTACTTCCAACATTAGTATTTTTATTTAATTTTACATTCCACACTAATTTGAATAATCACTTCCAACAATAAATTCAACTTACTTTTAAATTTTAAATTTATATAAGGCAAACAACCCCATTCCCAATCCAATGGAAGTAAGCCCACATTAGAAGATATTTGAGGCCATTGGAAGATTGTTTTAGGCCTGTTCTTGATTTTGTTCCTGCAGCAATAAAATAACGTGGCCAGTTGTTAATGAATGGAAAAAAAAATTGAAATGAAAAAAAGTTGAAATTTTAAAATAAAATGATGTGACACGATCTCGACCATGTCGGATTGCATAGCTGGCAGCATTCCCATGTGGTCGAGACAATTTTCAGAGCCCAAGAACTCATAGTCTTCTAAAGGCCTCAAATTTCATTTAATGTTGTAGGCTAAATTATATTAATAGTGTACATTCAAGTTTTGAAATATACTGCACTAATATAATTTAGCCCACAATGAACTTGCTCCCATTTGGTTTGGAACGGGGTTGTTTACCTTACCTATGATGTAGACATGTTGTGGATTGGGCCCTTTAGATATAGGATCTATGTTTTCATCATATACCCATCTTGTAGATATTAAGATCTATCTTCTCCATCATCTCCTCAAAGTATTTTTTTTCCAGAAAGTAATTCAGAAAGTGAATGAAACTTATTCAGACCCTGTTGAAGTACCACACATCGCCTGCCATGCAATGAACGGGGAGATCGGCATTTAGTTACAACCTAGCCGGTTGATTTCAAGAATTTCTAATTGAGTTTTAAAAGTTTTGGTAGAGGTTCCAGATGAAAAAAAAGATTTTCGGAAATGGATCAAATGAGAAAAATAAAATGCTAACTTTTTGTTGTCCACTCTAAGAATATGTCAGAAAATTACTAATTCAAAATACTTGAATCCGGTTTTTAGCCAACCGGAATTATAGTTTGTAGGAAAATTTTTATACTAGTAACATAGTATCCTACCTTACTCACTTAAGTGTTTTTCAATTTACTTGCTCTTATAGACTATCAGAGTTATATGCTTTGAGATTTACCCACGTGACTACGATTTATCCACCTGGCTTTTACTTATTGTTGATAAACCTAGCCTATTAGGGTTTTTAGAATTGTAAATTTCCAATTAGGCAGCTCTACTTTGCGCGTTGCGTTGCCACTTCCTTTGCTCCAGTCTTGTCTTGCACCTCGCGGTCACTTCTTACTCAAGGCTTAAACTGTTACTTTGTCTGTCATTGTCGCTCTCTCGCTCAACCCAATTTTTGTATTTTTGAGGTTTGGCTATCTAGCATTGTTGTTTCTCTATTGCTTGTTCTTGGTTTTGTCTTCTGTTGTGGTCCTTGTGGATCCTTTGCACCTGGCACTTGCTCTTTGGGCCAGTCTTGTAAATCATAATCTTATCACTCTTGTGTCACTTGCGGCGATTTCAATTTTGGATTTCTGCAACTGTGGGCTCTAGTGTTGTGAGATTGTGACTCCCCAACTTGCGCTGATTGATTTTTGCTCAAGCTGATTTGATTCTTGTAAATGGTGGCTTGTTCTTATTCCTCTCCCCATTTTTATTGCTCAAGTTGTTTTGATTCTTGTGAATGTGAAACTTTGACGGAAATCCACCATTTGACGCACAAAACTCCCCAAACTATACTGCCATGCTTGACTCCTATTGACTTACACTATTAGTGCAGGTGTGAAATTAGTACCATTGCTAAAAGAATTACTCAATCCATCACATAAATAGTTACAATTGCACTAAAGTGTAGTCCTCCAGAAGTAACCCCTAACACAAAGGTACATTTTTGTTTTTTTCAATGTATGTACCAATAGTGTACATTTCAAGAGGTGGTTGCTTTTAGTTAATAACCACAACTACGTTGCAACCTCAAAAACTCATAATTAATTTCATGAAGGTCTCCTTAAGATAAAATGACTTTGATTTGAAAGATGCTAATTCCGGTCTTTTTTCCTTTGTACTAAAAGTTATTGACTGTAAATTTTTTCTACGAGTTTAGCTTCCCCACAAATGCAATTAGTTAGCTCTTTAGTCAAAGGTTAGTCAATTGCTTCAAGAACAGACCGACTGCCTTAAATGTATGATTGGTCATAGCCTAGACAATAGAATTATGTTCAACAGACTCTTTATTCTCTCTATTGATCCCAGGGGGTGCACTACAAAGGAAGTTTATGGGTGACGAGCAACCAAATTTTGGACCCCCTATATTATATCCTAAAAGTTTATTTTTTTTCTAATAGATTTTCCTACTTTGAAAGTTTATGTTCTGAATTATTGGTATTTTTTATGTTAATAATAATTAGTTACAAATTTTAGAAGAAAAAAGATACACTATAAAGCTAAAAATAACTTTCACACCTCTATATTATATAAGAAAAAATTTGAAAAATGAAAAAAAAAATTCTATAAAATGGCTTTCTACTGAAAGTTTATTTTGGCCGAATATTAATACAATAGTCATCTTCATGTGATCTCTATAAATATTTTAGTTGAAAAACATGCTATTTTAGTTCATTTTTCAATCCTTTCTAGAAAATATATCACATGTTATTTAGGATTGAAATTTTTGGCAATAGAAACCTATAGACATTGTTAAACAGAGTTCAAAATTGTAGGTTGAAATTATAGTTTATTAGAAAGTAATTAGGAAAAGTAGAAATGGGTAGTTAGGATTTGGTCACTCCTTACCCATGAACTTCCTTTGTAGTGCACCCCCAAGTTGTTGATTGGTCATATGATCAAAGTTACTCTACTTCTTATTGGTCAAGTTATTAGTCTTGCTTGCCCAATCCTAAATTATATAAGGTGGAGCCACCTATTACCAACCACTACCCCATAGGCAACTAGTAGGATGTCTCAAATCTAAGAGAGGGTGGGACTAATTGGGTTAAATTTGAATTCAAAGAAATTGGGTTATGTAACCAATGTGATCCCGACATTGGTACAAAACTTGTGCCTCTTTTTGTGTACCAAAGTTACCTACAAGTTCTCTTCCAATGATCAATTTTATAGACTCTAGACATTGGACATGGGTTGAGTCCAACTTTAGGCTTTTATAATTTATAATAATTTCATTTTAAGCTGTAAATTCACCAAATTTTTTGCTATTTGGCTTAAAAGACACTTCATACTATGGCCGTTCAAGTCGAGAGGCCATGGGATTGAGTGGCCAAACTTTGTTGAGAGTCCAAAGAGATGAGCTTTAAATAGGCAATAAATCATAGGAGTTGGAGCCTTCGATCAACCATAGTGTGAAATCTTCAAAGGCCAAGCCCAAAGTTCAAACCCTTAGCAATGAACTCCCATGGCCTCTCGATTTGGACAACTATAGTGTGAAGCCTCCAAAGGTCAAGCCAAAGCCAAACTCTTAGCCATCTAGTAGTTGAGATTTTGTCATAAGTTGATGGCCTCTCAACCATAGTTTGAACTTTCATTTCTAGCCGATCCAAACTTCCTTTCAGAGTCTGTCATCATGTAAGCAATTTATTGCCATGTAGGTAGTTCACTTGGAGGGCGTTGGCCTTTGGACTTGTGCCTTCTAGTATGAAGGGTCGAGAGGCTAAACTCTTGGTTTCTTGAAATTTGATTGGTGGAAACCCATGGCCTCTTGACCTTTGGTCATAGTGTGAAGTGGCCCTAAATTAGGGCATCCTTACATGCTCGCCCGATGGGCAAGTATATAGCTAATTTGAGCAAGAAGACAAAAGTGACTCCATCGATTGTCTTAGTAGGGCGGGCAAACGGGAAAAGAAGAGCTCAAGTTTCACCAATATCAGTGAACAACCTCATTGGTGGAGACTAGTGAATCCAATACATATGAATTTTTTATTAGTGTTTCCCTCCCCCACCCACCGGGGCCACATGAAAGTGCAATGCTTATTTTCCCCTATAAGGTAGTTTGCTCTAAAAGCGAACGGCCTCTCAAATTGCTCCTATATTTAGGTCTAAAATGGATAGTAGGTGGTCTTTAAATGGACCTCTCAAGCCATTGAGATAATCAAGAGAAAAGCATTATTTATTGCAAGAGCCAATTATTGGCCTTCATTTACTAAAATCACTTTAGAAGTTGCAAGTGGTCCAATTTTGGAAGACCTATGGTCACAAATAGGTGCCTACAACAGTTTATTTGTTGAAAATTCATAAGTAATTCAAAAATGATTCAAAAAATATGAAACCACTTGTGTGACGTTCTGCATCCATTTTTTCTTTCTCTGAAAAATGATCCAATAATGTATCTATTCATGAAAACCTTCGAAAAAGGGGGACTAGCAAGTAAATGGTCGCTTGAAGGCCATAACACCTTAGCACTTGCTGTGCAAATCCCCCAATGACCGATATGCTAAGAGCAAACATCTGTGAAAAAAAAACATATTTTTACATGTAAGGAGGCCCTTTTCGGTTATGAATGGCTCCACCCCCTCAGATATATTATAATACTTCTCCCTCCGAAGGAAGAAAGTCTATGTCATTAACCCCTAAAGTCCCATGGTCATTTTTTTGCCAAAACCACTCAAAACTACCACTTCTACTACAATCACCTACAAAATAAATTTAAAAAAATACTTTTTAGAATCTATCTATAGGATCTTGTTCTGCACTTGTCTTAGATCATGTGATAATTTTTTTGTGATTTTTGATTGTATAGATTGAAAGATATTAGCATTCAAAGTAAAAGAAAAAAATTCTTTCAAGAAGTCACTATGATCACCCGCAAAACAAGAAGTTCCATAACTTTCACATCTCTAATCCAAATGGAATGAATCGAAGCTTCCCATTTACAAAAAAAATATAATCTACAAGAAAAAAAAATATCAAAAATTTTATTTCAATCATTCATACCATCAATCACTCCGATTTCCTTTCCTCTTTCACTTGATGAATATAAGTGATCATAATAATTTTTCTCCTTTCCCTCTTTCACTTGATGAATACAAGTGATCATGATAGCCCAGTCCAGCCCAACCTTTGAGACTGTTGGTTGGAGTTTTTTCCAAAGAAAGAAAGGGTGGAGAGAAAATAATTTTTTTTAATATAAAAAAATAACAAGCTGAAACATTTAAAAAACCAACCCAATTTTTTATTTTAAAATTTTATTTTATTTTTTGACTGTGACTAAGGTATGACTAAGTTATTATAAGGGTGTGCCATGCCTCACAAAAGGCCGAGCCAGGGCCTGCTGCTTGTGGAGCACGGAAAGGCTTTCCTGTGCAGCGTGGAACCCCCGCGACTGCTTGTGTTACTTGGCCGTAACGGTGGGCCGTCACGAACAGAACAGCCCCACCAGGGCCTTTTTTTTGGACTGTTGTCTTCACTACAGAGGCTAGTTTTTGGAGGGGTGAAGCCAGAGAGGACAGATTTCTAACAGTCTGGCGAAATTTCGCCAAAAAAAAACACCCTGAATCCCACCCCATTGTAATGGTAGGTCCTTCAGGGCTCTTCTTCATTGCTTACTAGGAAGGAAGAGAGAAAAAAGAAAAAAAAAGGGGGTGGGGTGGGGGTAGGGGTGGGGATAGAACCTTGGCCCAACCTTCCATTGGATGAATGATGAAAGAGTCGAAAGGTGACAAATTCATGCAAGTAATATACTACTAGTCATTGAAGAAGCTTTCAAGAAGGAAAAAAAAAGGAGGGGAGGGGGTGGCTAGATATGGGGGTAGAACCTATCTTAGTCTATATGCATGGTATAGGGACTGTGCACTAAGTCATGCAAGTAATATTAATAATACTACCAGTCATTGAGGAAGCTTTCATGAAAAGAAAAAAAAGGAGAGGAGGGGGAGAGGTGGGCTAGGTATGGGTAGAACCTCTTTTAGTTTGTATGCATGGTGTGGGAATTGTGCACAAAGAGAGGTTTTATGCATGTTTTTGAAGAGGTGTGATGAATGGCCACCTAACACTGAATGTCAACTTCCAGGTAGAACCTCTCTCGGTGTATGCAAACTGTGTGTTGTGAGAGAGGTTTATGCATGTCTGAGAGGTGTGATGAGTGGCCACCTCATTGAGGCCAACCTCTAACACTACTTCTTAGAGAATGTCCTTCAAATTGGGCTTGTTTACAAACTCCCATTAGGAAAAATTCCAACCTCAGAGTTTTGCACCTCCATAGTGCAATTATAGAAAAAAATAAAAACTTATTTTAAAATTTTAAAATCTAATGTGTCACTATTAGTGCCATGTCAGTACGACATCAACGCAACATCCGTGCTATGTATGTATATACATATACATATACATATATATACATATACATATACATATATATATATATATATATATATATATATATATATATATATATAATTTTTTTAATTTAAATTTTTTTGTTTTGAATTTGCACCGATGGGGGGCCAAAAATCAAAAGTTAACAGTTCTTTGTAGGGTTCAAATTTTTTGTAATGATTATTGCAAGTTATGCACAAAGAGGATATACAATAAGAGAAGTTCTACCTATAACAAGAAGTTCTCTTTGGGGCTTCTTATTAGAGAAAATTAATCAAGGGGATAGAACTTTAAAGAAGGTTGTTAGCATGTGAGCTTAGGGTTTGAGCCCAATTATGAGCCTATGTACCTAGGTTATAAGCACCTTCTATGGTTATAGGGTGCCTATGTTATAGGTACATATGTTAAAAGCACCTTCAATGGTTGTTGGACACCTACTTACTCCTTGGCTCAAGGCTTGTAGGCTCACATTTCTAAGCTCATACACTAGTGTTATTGATACTCCAAGACCATATGAGCACTAAACAACTTCCCTTTAGGCTTTTTACTAGAAAAAAATTAGGAGAATATAACCTCTATATGCTCAACTATCTATTTGGTGAATGATGAAAGATTAGAAAGGTTCACTTCATACAATTAATAGTCACTAAAGAAGCTTCAAGAAAAAAGTAGAAGGGATTTGGATAGGGTAAGAAATGGTAGAACATTTTCTATTAGAAAGTTGCTACATTGTACATCTAGGTACATAGCGTCAAGTTAGACAACTCATGTCTGGATAAACACAAGATTCTACTAGTGGAAAGTCTATAAGTAAAACTTCAACAAGTTTAAAGAATGGTCACTCTTCTTTTGAGTTGAGTACAATTTCTTCAACAAGTTGGAAGAAGGGTGGATGGTTGTCCAATTAGATTATTATATGTAGATTATTAAATGTAGAACCTTCACCAAACAAGGGATGACTGGAGGATTTCATTATTGTGACTTTCAAGCTATTGTATAATGTATTAATGGAAAAACAAAAAATAATCAATAGGAATCAATGATATATATCATGTATTTTAAAGGATTTACAACTATTTAATATGATTTTTTGATGTAATCTTATTGTATTTATTTTGAATATATAGAAATTGACTTCTACATGCCTGACTATTCCTCTAAATCTCTAATGGATGATGATTGAAAAGTGCACTTCATCTAATTAAGATTCATTGAGGAAGCTTCAAAGAAGATTGTGTAATATTGCCTCCACCCCATATTACTAGCCCCTTTTTTTCCATTTTGTATGTCTCTTATTTCAAACCTAATTTTAGGATTAAAGATGTGATTTTTTCTTTGCTAAATTGAAAAATTGAAGCACAAGTCTAATTTAGTATTCATTTTATTGATTTAAAAATTAAAAGATTCAAAATTTTATGGTAATTTGAAGCTTGTTAGGATAAAGAAGAAAAGAAATTGAATTTATTGTCTTTATTTATTTTTTAAATAAATTTTTCTAAATTTTGAATTTTTTTGATAAAATAACTACACTTATATTCCCATCGTGAAGGATTTTCGATCAAAAATTTAAAAATTTAGAATGTATTATGTAAAAGAAGAATACACTACTCTTTGATCTTTTTGTGATTTCATTTAATAGCAATATCAAATTTTCTTGCAATTGAAAGAGTATTAAGGTTGTTCATTTATTAAGGCATCATCCATTCTCTACATGCACCAAATTATCTTTACCAAATCCCTAATACTTACATTTCTATTTTAAAAAATCCAACAATATGGGATAAGGGAGTATATCAATGAAAAAAGTGAAGAATACTCAAAAAGTGAATGAATTATTTACTATGGTTTATTACAATTATTACAATTAATCTTCCTATCTTTAGTTTGAGTAATTAGGGGAGAAAAAAAATTTGAGGAACTCTTTGGTGATACATTTTCTTTTGGTCAATGGATGATTCTATTGCTAAATTGCTACAAAATCATAGGATGAATGTACGTGCTTTTGGATGAATATCCTCTTCCATCAATTTGCATGTCTTTACTCATATCCATAGATGTCAATAGTTGGTGGAAGTTGGAGATCCTGAGTAATTCATTACATTTGAGAAAGAACAAGATTTTGAGAAGGTTGCCAAAGCTAAACGATTTTTTTTTTTAAATTCAAATTTTTATTTGCACTACTAGTTGAACTTTGGCAGCCCTCTTGAAGCCCCATTCTTTCTGTAATAATCAAATCATCTTTCAAAGATAAGCTCTTAAACATATTCATTGGTTCTTTTATCATCCCTTCCCCATTTCAAAGGGTGGATGGAAATTTCATTTGAACCAGTTAATTTCATCTTTAGGTATTGCTCTTTAGTAGAATTGAAAATTTTAATTGACATTCTAAATTGATTTTGCAATTTGATGTATAGGAAGTGCTCCTAAGTTGTAGGTTGCACATACAAATTTCACCAATTCTTCATCTATCTATAAGATAGGGGGCTCTAAAAGCAATAGTACTCTAAAAAGTGACCTCTAACACAAAGGTACATTTTTCTTTCTTTAATGTACTAATATTATACATTTCAAGAGGGGGTGGCTTGGAGTGACCCCTATGTTTTAACTTCAAAAATTCATAACTAATTTCACAAAGGTCCAAAAAATATAAAACGACTTGGGTAAAATGCCAATTCCATTTTTCTTCCTAGCAAAATATACTACAAATTGCTTCAAACAATTTTGCTTCTCTCTAAAATTCAATCAGATCTTAAAAGGTTGCCTTAAGAGCAAAATATTTTATGTCCATACTCAGATTGTTGAAACCTTCACAATCATCTTTATAGTAAGAGCCATTTTCCATTGGGGGCTAGAGATATACAAACCAGAGGGGACCTAGGGTTAAGTCTAGACATTTGCTTCAAGTTAAGAAAAATCAAGTACCATAAATAGACATTCAAAGATCATATTATAATATCAAGTCTAGCTTTCAAGGGAGATTTGTTACCATTCCATTGAATAGTTAGAAAAGCGTTATAACTCATAATACAAACCCTCTATCTACATCCTTAAATTTGCAAAAAGTAAAGATACGAACAAGGGATCAGGGTTTTTTTTTCTAAATGAAATTTTGCTAGATTGTTAGAAATCTGACCTCTTTGGCTTTGTCCCTCCCAAAATTGACTTGTGTAGTGAGGCCAATAGAAGGGACACTGGTCCAAAAAAAATCCCTGTTTGTGATGAACTATTAGACTTGGCATTATGTCCCATAATACTCTCGAGCCTCCTGGCTCTCAAGCATTATCTAGTCCATACTTGAAGTTCATTGTTCATCTTGAGTTGCAGGGTTGGAGTAGACGATTTGAACATATTTTTTATTATTTGCTTGAAAAATTCTCCAACCCCAAGCATGTTAAGAGTGACTAAAGTAGAAGGTTTTAAAAGCACACGGGCTCTAAAATCGCCCACCTCCTCAAATGTACAATATTTGTACATGTTTCTTTTGTGTAACCTACAACAATGTATAAATAGTGTACATTTGAGGAGGTGGGTGCTTTTAGAGCCCTTTGCCATTTCAACTTCAAAATTTCGTAACTAATTCCACAAAGCTCCAAAAAATATGAAATGACTTGGGTTAGATGCCAATTCCACTTGTCTTTCAAGGAAAATTTACTGAAAAATATTTCAAAGAAGCTTCACCTCCCCAAAATTCAGTTTCAGTTTCAGCTCTTAGGTGGGCGATTTCTGGACCTCCTACCTTACTCTTGGAATATGTGATGAGCACATAGATTCAGATCCTCCTCAAGCTTGTGGGCTGTCAAATTTAATTGGCAAGCATGTGCCGATTGGAACCACTGTTCATGGCTGCAGCACACCCATCACATTCTCTTGTCGCCACCCTATTCAAGAGCACATTGCTATGATCCAGGATTTGAAGAAGATCGTCGAAAGACTGGAGTAACAGTCGCTGCCTATTGCGAGCCACTGATTCAAGAAGCCTGGAGTGAGCACAGTGAGTTTGGCAGAAGCACTGCTCATTTGGAATCGTTCTTTTTAAAAAACAAACAATTGAAATACTCTCAACATTCGCAGAAACTCTAACTTGGAAGAACGAAAATGTGGGGTGTAATTTTGGCTACGTCAACTCTAATGCGATGAACATGTTTTGGGGATTTGTGGCGAGACTGATCAGTGATCAAAGTCATCTGAAATGATATAAAATTCTCTAGACACTGAGATTCTCAACCAGCAAGTTCCGCTGCAGGGCATGGTTGGGAGTTTCCTTAATTGCTGCACATCCGTATGGTCTTCCTGAGTGGCCTTTCTTCATGCGAAATTGAAAAAATGTGACTTCACTGTTGAGAATAGGATCCTACACACCTACAAAAAAGGGGGTACAAATTTATAGTTACTCTATGTTGAAGGCTGATGAATCCGTCGGTACTAATTCTACAGTAGCAACGTCCTGAACACAGCGCACTTGTGCCCCAATACTTTATAATTTGCCCCTGTAGAACCGAATGAATTTAATAATTTGAATGTCAAAAAAAATACTTAAGAGATTTTCCAATTGTATAATTCATAACTGTTGACCTAGTGAACTCTCTCGGTGCGATCTACTAACAAGCTTCTAAGATTCAAGCTGGCTGGGAATTAAACTCCTCTTATTGTACAACGTGCTAGTTTGAAGGTCTTGCAGGAAGGTTTTGCAACAAAACGAAGTCATGAAACCATACTTTCAAGCTCCGCTCTCCCATTTACAAATTGATGCCCAATTGGTGGCCCAAAGGAGGAGGCATCTCATATGCGGACTTGGGACAGGTTGCTTGAACTTGTGCATAACTGCAACTTAACCACGGGTGAATGGCAACTGCTGCCAAGGACAGCCTTTTTCCTACATCTGCACAGTGGCAATCGGTTTCTCTGTTAAAATCAGCAAAAACAAGTCATATTTAAATCCATATCTAGAACACTTACTAGGTCTCGAGATTCTTGTGTCAAAATGTCTAGTCATCGAGTATAACCAAAATTATTACAGTAAAGCTTCTTGTATATTTAAAGATGCTACAATTTTATAAGATCAACCCTCACCTTTACAGAGAAGCCCTCGAAGTAAGTCAGCAAGATCCGGGTTCGTGCCTTCTGGGATGAACAAGGCTTGATTCACAATCTGCAGATGGAAATCGGTGGCTCGAGTAATCAGTGCCAGAATTCAGATCTAAAGAAACCATTGCGTTGATCAATTGCATTGCATTGCATTGAGGAATAATTTCATCAATCTAATTATGCATCCATGGAATTTGTGAAGAGCTCGCTCTAACCTTGTCGAAAACAGAAGGAAAAGTGTCGCCCACAAATGGGTATCGCCCGAACACCATGCAGTAAAGTGTGCACCCCAAAGCCCAGATGTCTGCTGGGCATCCTCGGTAATACAACCCTGACAAGCCAATCAATGATAGAAAACGTCATAACCTCAATAGAGTCCATTTCTGTAGATTGAGGTGACGATCAAGCACTGGCTGTGCAAATTAAGCATCATGTTAGGTGTAATTGCATTACATTGCATCGTCTAATCCATCTTTAGGGTTGCGGTGTCCTCCTTTTAGGACCCTTGATTGAGCACGATAGAACGAGATTGAGTGCCCTATCTCCATGGAAATAATATCCCTTGCGATTCCACGGTTAAGCATGTTCTTTCTCATGACAAAGCTCTACTTTCAAAGGTATCGAGTCCAGAGTCTAGTCCGACAAACTCTGAGCAAGAGGTTTTATTAGGGTTTAGACTGTAGACATACCTGAGCAACATTCAGGAGCTGTGTAGACAGGAGTTCCAGGAGATCGCTGCACTTCGTCATTCCCTCCCTGCTCACCAAAATTTCAGGGTAAGTCTTAAATTAAGTACTACTTCGCTGAAAATCAAATTGAAGAAAACTAAAGCTTTGTTGAGCAAAAGGCAAGTCGTATGGCTATTTGTTTGCAGCCCAACAGTGGACAGCGAAATGGTGAGCCTCAGTACCTCAAACATCCGACTTAATCCAAAGTCACAGATCTTGATGGACCCGTCTCCGCTTATGAGAAGATTTTCAGGTTTAATGTCACCGTGGATCACATTCTGGGAGACACATCAATTGTACTCTGTGTGAGCTAAGCTTAGTTATACTTGCAGGGCACAAAAAGGATTGCAAAATTGTTCATGAAAACAAATAGAATTAGTAGTATTAATACAAAATTTCACTCACATGACTGTGAAGATATGAAAGACCGGCAACCACATCTTGGAAGTATTTCCTGGCAAGTGCTTCCCCGATGCCACCGGGAGGCCCGCAACCCTCAAAGATCCAGTTGCCTTCTGCATACTCCAGCACTTCATACCCCCAAAATTCAATGCAAAAGTCAGATACCGGTATAACTTCCCATAAACAAATGGTCAGATTCATCACTTGGCATGATTTCGACAATTTGGCAAATTAAAAAAAAGGCGGGCTGGGAACCAAAGCAATTGGAAACTGATGCGCGTTTGGAATTGGAGTGATTTAAGACACTCATTGAAATTTCAGAACCGCAGATCTAAACGATTTTATAGCTCTAAGATTCTCATCCCACAACCAGTTGAAATGCATGAAAATGAACTCTACTCTGAAAAAGAAACTGGTTACTACACACCGTTCATTCTATTGAGTATCATTCATGAATCATTGGAATACCGAAATAGCGTACCAAATTGGTGCACATACCCAAATACAAGCGGCCACTTTCTGGATCGTCAATGACCTCATATAATTTCACAATGTTGGGATGATCAAGTCGCTTCATGATGGCTACCTGCCATGTGATTGCAACATCTATTAGTTGATGAAAATATCCTTCGATCAACCCTCTTTTCGGACCAAATTTCAGACTACAAACAACTGATTGATTGATCTGCAAGGCGGAGAAAGCGCATAATGGGATCAGAATCCCTGGAGACAAGGCAGAATCAATTCACCTCTCGTTGCACATCCATCATGGCTGTTTCAGTAGGAGAGACCCTCAGTTTGCTAAGTCGAGATTTGTTTAAAATCTTGATAGCATAGAATTTCTCATCTTTTTTCCTCTGGTGCAAAACCTACACAGGAGTCGTCGGTGCACATAAAGAACTCAGTATTATATGAAGCTGCACCTAATAACAAAATGCAACCCACTAATAATTTCACGAACTGTAAAAAATTTCCTCTGTAACGAATAGAATGTTTTTAATTCTTTCGCCTCTGTATCCTCACACAATTTGTACTGACTCACCACTTTTCCATAGCTTCCCGTTCCCAAATTGTGTTTCCGCACATATTCATTGACCATCTTACTGCCATCAGAGTCCTGCCATGTTCATGCAGACAAATGTCAACAATCACAAAAGGAAGCACGGGCTTACGAAAACATGAACTCCGGAAATTCTGCACACAACACGAGAAATTTCACCGTTATACATGTCCAGATTCAAAGGTAGAGAGAGATGCGGTTTAGGGTATTTCCTAAATTTGTTGATTGAACCCATGTACAAGTAGCTCTATTGTTTGGATGAAACAGAATAAATTTAATGTATAATTGAAAGAGATACATCTCAGTCTTGAGGAAACTACCGATGTAACTGCCCTCAAAGACCAAGGATTCACGTTTTTAAAATGGCTAATCATAAAGTGAAAAAGACAAATTCGTACAGAGCGTTGAAGCTTCATTTCACCAGAAACAGTGAAGCACATTGCACGTGTTGGAAAAAACGAAACAAGCACCTATGCTTTGGCGTTACAGTGAGATCGAGCTCGTTACCTGGGATCGAAACTCATGCCGAGTTTCCTTGACGCCAGCTCTCAGCAGGGGCAGCACCAGCAGTCCATGAGAGTCCACACTCTCAATTTTGGGCGGAGGACAATAGTGAGTAGTACTCAGCGCCAGTTCAGCAACTGATGGTTGCCCAGGAAACTGCTTGTGAAGATCATGATTCTCCTCTTGAACTGAATAGCTTTGAAGCAGATGCTCCTTTGAGATTCGCTTCACAATGCCAGCCTTTGCTGATGAAGCTTTCGTCTCCTTCCCTGAACTCCTCCTCCCTTTCACGAACCAGAGCAGTCGTCCACAACAGCATGTGAATCGCTTTTCCATGTACAAAGCCTAACTGTTTGCTAGAATTCTGACCTTGGGAAAGTGACCGTAATCGAGTCAATGCAATTGTACTAAAGTCCGGGGCAAAGGGCTAGAGCCTTTCTTTTGGTCCTCCGAGGGTTTGCTATCGTCTTTGTTTCTCTTCAGTGATTTCTTGGTTCCACTTCCAGCCCAGACATGAAGCCATATCCATTGCTTCACGTAACTACTTCAATGTTCAGTGACCGCAACCGAAACGTTACCTGTTCGGGACAAGCAAATTCAAAGCATCAAGACTATTAGACTGAACTTGATATTCGAAGTATCTACACTCTAAATCTCACAGAGAATACATACCCTCCCTTCTCAGATTGATCTCTCAGACTAACTGATGGGAAGACAATACGTACTTCATTGATGGTCTTTCTTCTCAAATTGACTTGTTTCAAAGCTTCAAATTTGGGACTGAATCACGTGTTACGTGTGAGAGGATGTCACAAATGGCGTCTGAGGTCTCACCTAGCTACACTTCTGCAGAAACTCGGATGGTACTGATGGTAACCTCGGCAGAAACCACCACTGGAATTGCTAAGAATTAGCGATTGGGAATAGGGAGCTTGAACAAGTGACGGCGGAAGTCGCAGACTTGGGGAAGTGTCGTCGCCTTGAGCACGTCGCAACGCGGCCCACACGTCGCTCGCATGATTAGAAATGCAGACACTACTACCACGCCCATTACCTCACCCTTCCACACCGTCAGCGGCTTTGACGCATTCAATCTGAAACAGTTTCGAGCTGCCATGAAATAGGCTATGTCACTTCCTTTTGTGTCGTCGAACAGAAAACAAACAAAAAAGATTTCACAGCAAGTACTCGGAACTTGAACAGACACGAGTGGAAACGTCATACATCTACGAGAGTTACCTATATGTTGACCTATGTTGACTCGATCGATCGATCTCTTCGACGGTGCACGCGTCTGCAACTGGCAATCAATCATTCCAATGTGCAGATGGAGTCCTGGAAGCTGAGGAACGTGGGTTGGTGAACTTCCGCAGACGTCGACGTACAAGCTACAAACTTATGGTTCCAGTGATCCAGACCAAAGCTAGGTCGAGGCGCTCCACGGAACAACTTAACCCCAGCTATTGAAAAAGACTCCAAAAGCAATGTACATGGATTCAGAAGCACTCAAGAAACTCCGCTTGTCCGCCACTCTCGTACGCTGACAGCCCAGCGCTCCTGGAGTCAATAATTCTCAACAATCACACCCGAAACCGATCTCTTTCTAGCAAGTCAATCCGCCTTCATCCGATCTCTCACTACTGACGAGGCTTTTGATGATGAAAGGCTCTCCTAAGCCGGAGTCGGAAAGCAGTTCTGAAGCTGCTGCTGCTGCTTCAATTGGATGACAAAAAAACAGGCAGCTGCCCGTACTGAGGGATTCACGGCAGTTATACTTTATTACTACTAAACACAGGGAGATTATCCTTGCTTCCCGAATATAAAAAATACCCCATTTATGCACGACGATTTTGCAGTTGGAATGTGCGAGGGGAATATATCAGGGAGAACCGGCAATGCAAATGAACAGGGCACGAGGGACACATGTTCCGCGTTGGCAACACTGCAACCAGGACTGGAACCCCGGGGACTGGCAATCAATCCGGGAACCAGTCGAAATAAGATTATCTTCAGGCCTGTGATCGACAGGGGTTACCTGTGTCGACCGACCAGAAACTGATGACCTGTTGGTTCTGTACGGCTAGCTAGGGGTCGCAGGATTGTGCAGTCCTGAGAATTGCTGTAACTGGCTGCGTTGGGTTCAGATTTCGAGACCCGTGAAAGCACATTTAGCAGTATATATAACTAAATATCTAACAACTTAATTTCAAGTTAAAACTCGTGAACAAGTAACGCAACTGAATGGGCCGGGCAAGCATTGAATTGAAGAAGAAAAGCCGCACGGAATGAGCGGAGGCTTGACGACGCCCTGTCTGCCAGCGCGAAGCAATTAATTGGTTGCTGTCCGTTGGTTGGCATCTGCAGTGCCGAATCCACCGGTGGGTGTCGGTGTTTCTGAATTAAATAGTCTCTCTGGTTTGGAGATCGGGTTGTCAACGGAGGGATGGAGTGATTCCTGCACTAATTTCTGCTTTTGGGGCTTCATCCAACAACAATGTAAGTAATTCTAAAACCAGGGCAGTGGTCCTCCCTGGTATCATTATGATTATGCTTTGCAAGATACCGGGGAAGGACCCGTGTCAAAAGAAGGACCCGTCCCTCACTGGTAAACAATTTTAATGTTATTCTGTCTGCTTGAGATAGAATTCTATTGAATTCATGGACAGGAGACGGAAATCCAAAATGTTCGAGTGCGGAACTTCTGTTGAAATCATGCACCGCAGAAATCCAAAATGTCCAAGAATGGAAATTTGGAAAGTCAATGACTGTCTGGAATCTGGATGAGAGAACAGGATACACCAGGAATGGCCGCTTTTGGAAAGGACATACTGATTTGTCCAATGTCCTGATACTGGATTCCTAGCTCCTCAGCGTGCGTCATGACTGGCTTCACGTACTCTGCATGATGGTCCAGACAGACTGTAAGAATCGTGTGAAGATTTTATGTCAAGAGTCACCGCAATCGATGCGGTGACGGAAGGTCGTGCCAAGCATTTGTCACGTGTGCTTGGGTGCCACGGGTAGAATCGGGAAAAGGAGGTGTCGGTGCAATAACGGAAGGCAGAGGTCTTCGGGGAAAGTGGAATACTCCCTCCGTCCCGTAATAACAATTTTGAGGTTTACTAGAAATTTTTAGATTAGTGCGTGAGTAGCTCCTATTTTCAAAGGAATGTTGTAGTTATTGTCACAAGCTTTTACTAAATCCTATAGTGAACTTGTCAATCACCGCACAAACAAAATTCAAATACTTCTCCACATAAATATAGAGACTTGTATGTTTTGAAATTTGGCATAATTATTTTTGTCATGTTAAGATTCACCTTCAAAAGTTAGAATGCAAAAAGATTTCTTCCTACAAAATTTATTGCAATTTAACCCTTAAAGGGCGACAGGGTGACTTTAGATATTATGATTGTGTGAAGCAATGGATTAAAAAAAATGCAAAAGCATTCATTGGAAGTCAAAGTATTATAGAAGTTCTCTCCTTTCCACACAGAATTCTGAAGATGAATAATTGCACTTCTATCCTACATGGAGATATTTGGCCATGTATATGGAGATGTACATGGCCAAATGTTGACCTCAATGTTTAAGGGTAAAGGTGATGCGCTTGAAATTTAGTCAAAAATTTCTTGCAACCCTTCACCGCACAGTGTGTGGTCATTGGATGGTGATACAAAATTTTGTTTCCATCACAATTAAATTGGTAGTTAAATCATGCAATTACTATGTTGTAATTGGCAATTGTTGTTCTTATGTGGTTTTTGGATGTGTAGTAAATGGCTAATTTACTCTACTAGGCATGAAAGAATGGAAATCAACAGTGACACAGTGCATGTTGAAAATAGGCAGTGAAATCAACAAATTTTTTTAGTTTTTTGGAACTACTTTAATGGTATCTGTTTTGATCATTCTCCAAGCAATGTTGGTACAATGATGTCCATTGACGTCTTCCATATTCAATTCTAACAATGTTTTGTGATTCAAGTCCAAGAAGTTCTCAAGAAAAGATTTGTTAGTAGTAGTTTTGGTATAGTTGTAGGTTGAATTCTTTGCCTTTGGTAGAATAGAGGTTGCATTTTGATTCCCTTTGTAGGGATTGAATTGCTATATAGTCTTTAGAACATGGTATCTATAGATTCTTTTACTTCAAGGTATTCAAACTAGCTTTAATTGTTGTCCATGAAGTTGTGGAGAACCAATTTCAAATTTAATTTAGGACTAGTATATTTAGAAACCTTGGATTTACTTCAAGTTGGAAGAATCAAACTTGGTTAATAAACCTCTAAATTAAACTCATTTAAATCCAAAAAAACATTTTGGAGTTGTTTTGATCACAATAAGATAGGAGGTCTATAAAGCATCTATGATTTAAAAGCAAAAACAAAATTTAGATAGGGTAATAGGTACCAGCTCTTTAAAAATTCACAACTTATACTCATAGTTTCCAAAAAATACATTTGAAAGTGCATGGGAATTCTTTTTCTCTTGCTACAAGGGCCCAATAATTTGTTGGATGCCTATTAATTGACATCATGTCCCAAACCCTTAAACTGACAATTATAGGTGTTGCTACCTTAATGTTCAGTATGTTATGAATGATAGGACATGTGAAGATGGGTAATTGGAAACCCTATTTTTTTATTATCTGTTGAATATTGTGATGCAAAATGACAATTCTTATTTAGGGTAGTTCTATATACAAAAATCAATTAAACTTTGACTAAAATGATTTATCCTATTTGTGCACATGCCTTTCAAGAACATGCTATGACCTCTGAAAAGGTTTTCTTTATGGCATCTTGACCTAAGTGCATTAGGGCCTAAGATAAGTTCATTTTCCTAAAATGCTAATTCAAAATCAAAACTTTTAACAAATTGCACTTTAGGTAGTACTTCAAAAAGATTCATGTTAAGTAAAAGTACTAACACAAGATAATCAAAACTACCAATTGAAACCTTGACACTCACATTATTGTTAGTATAACCCCTAAGTGCCCCAAGGGATCAAAAGTGTTTCCACACAATCTAGAAGTCCAGCACAAAGTGCTATAACTTTTGCATCCTATGTCTGAAACTTGTTGGAAAATCTAAGTTGTCTCTTCTAGTTTGTGTGGTACAAAATTTTAGATCAATCCAAGATGTATTGAATTTTTGGAAGCCATTTGGAGTTTATAGGTTCAATTTTGAGTTCACCAAATTGCATTTTGATGGCTGCACCTTCAAGGGCTTGTATCTCCTTCATCCAATGTTCATTTTCAATAAAAAAAAAATTGGGATTATATTTCACTTGAAGTCTAGTCATTATGGCAAAATTTTCATGTCAATCCTAGTTGTTCTGAATGCCTAGGAGCAATTTGAAGTTCAAAATCTAGACATTTTTGGATTATAGTCTCATTATAGCAAACTTTAGTAGCTTGTATCTTCTTCATATAGTATCCGTTTTCAACTTTTTCAACTTTTAGGAAAGTTGCGCATAATAGTTTGGTTTGTGTGGTTAAAATTTCATATCAATTCAAGTAGTTATGAGTGTTTGAGAAGCATTTTAGTAGGAGGTTTAGCCTTAGATGGATTTTTTGCAACTTTAATTTCTATTTTTTGGACATTTCAAAGCCATTTTGTGCACACAATGAGGCATTTGAATAATGTTTTCTTTCACCAATGTGTTTTTATACTGGTTTTGAAGCACTTTTTAGTTTAACACTTAAAAGATGGGGTAATGGCCGTTGAAATCATCCCTTTTGGTATTGCGTGAGTCATTGGTTAAAAAAAATTCAAAAGCATTCATTACAAGTTAAACTATTGTACAAGACCTGTTTTTTCATACAAAATTTCAAGGAAAAATAGTTGTACTTTTGTCCTACATTGAAGGATTCTTTGTCATTCATCAACCAAAAAATGGTTGCGACGTCCTTTAAGGGTTAAAGTTTTTCATTTGAGTAGGTTTAAGAATCAAATTTCACTTCCAAATGTGTTGGTAGGAAAATTTCAGCATCCTTTCCCAACACAAAAACACTATAATCTTGTAATCTATGTGGTCAAATGACTTCAAATTTGATTCATCATCATCCATAATATGTACACTTCAAGATTGTATGGTCGAGATTTCTATACCTTAGTGACATTTAGGCCTATAACACCTGAAAAGCAATGATGTTTTTAAACCCCAAAAGGCCCTCGACATTTAGGAGATAACCAAGCAATGGTCCTCTTCTCCATGCTTGGAAGGTATTATACTTTGCTTGGTAATGGAGAAGGATTTATTAGTTATTCAAAGATTACGAGCCAGGTAAGACAATATTGTTTACTATATGATTCTCTTTTTCAAGGATACGAAAGGGACCCCAACCTCATTGGTAAACAATTAGTTATGTTGTTAGAAATTGATGCAGGACCTTAATTCCATTCCATGAAGTGGGTCATGTATGGTGAATTTGTATTATATAAGAAAAAAAAGCCACCTATTTTGCACCATGTTAATTCTACATTCTTCACTACTCCTAGCTAATTGGGGGTCTTTAATTGCAAATATGAATTTAGAATTTGCAAATTTGATCATACATGACAAATTTAAAAAAATTATTGTGTTTTTTCTCCATGGGCAACCAAAATTCACTCTACATGACCTACTTCGTGAGACAAGTTTAGTGTCCTACAAAATCCACTTTAGTATAAGGTAGCAACACCCATAACCGTTAATTTAAGGGGTTTGGACATGATGTCCACTAATACACATCCAATAAATTATTGGACCCTACTAGCAAGAAAGAACAATAATTCATGTGCCACTTTCAAATGAATTATTTGGACAATGTAAGAATCAGTTCTGAATTTTTCAAGAGCCGACTCCACATGCACCCTTCATACCAACACCAAGGTCTGATATTCAGATGTCAGTAACACATCCTTGCAAATCACATCTATTCACTTTCCAAGATTTTCCAAGATGGTAGAGGTGACGGTTATGGGTACAGTGACGGTTATGGGTGCTGCTACCTTATGCTTATTGGATATGCCACAGTTTCAGCATCTGAAATTCTGAAATTTCAGTTAAGGGAGCAAATTCCAGCAATGAATTGGGTCTGAATTCAGTCCCTTGAATGGCATTAATTTGAGGGCTTGGACTTGTGGCCTCAGTTACTCAGACTTCCTCACCCTCATAAAGAAATCTACTCCATAAGCATCTATTGTCTATTGTAAGTTAATAATAAAAGTGAAAAGAACACCCTTTATATGTGTTAAATAAAACAATAATAATAAATATTAATAATAATAATAAATAAAAGTGAAGTGAAGAAGTAACATAAAGTAGGTTGCTTATAAAGTGATACATTATGGTAGAGGTACCCTATTTTTGAGAATTTAAGTATTTCGGATATGAGAAATTTATTAAGAAATTGAGCTCGATGTGTACAAATAGAAGGACGAGGAAGAATGCCCCCAAAATGATTTTTTTCTTCAAGAATGGATATTTTATTCAATGGATTTTTCATTTGGACCCCTTCTGGTTTTACATATTCACCTATTATGGTTATGGTAGAACCATCCATAGTCAACCGCTTAAACAATTATGTGCATGTTCTAGAGTAGTATAAGGTAATGCAAATTTACTTGCTATGTAGGAAGATAGAAATCACGGGGATTGCAAATTTTTTGGTAACCCTATGTCTTGAATTGAAATTACTATGAGTTTTGAAAGTCAAAAGTTGGCCTAAACCCATGCCTGATGTATAGACTCTTCCAATTCCAATCATTCAAGAATTACTTTTCCGCTTACTAATTCAGGACATGTGTCATGGTCTTCTTAGCTCCAACCTTGAAAAGGAGGGGAAAAAACACACATTGCAAGTTTTGGTTGGAAATAGATGCATCCCACATGATGGGTATGGATCCTTAGTTGGGAATGGGTGGTTCTACCATAGCTTTGGTACTTCTGCCTATGTAAATAGGGAAGAGAAATAAGTAGCCAACAAACAACTAATCTTCTTCAATGAATAGTACATCCAATTGTTGTCGACAATAGGTCACCCTATACAACCATCATGAAGGGTTAGGGAGGATTTGACCCATGTAGTGCCCTACCAAAGGATAAATGTAAAACCTGCCTCCTCTTTTGTGCCACTTAAATTTCGTATTTCTCCACAACTTCTAGTTAATGTGAGGCCTCTAATTGCAAATATGAATTCAAGAATTTGCAAAATTTACCATATGCAACAAATAAATTTTTTTAGTGTTTTCTGTGAGGCTAGGATAAAACATGGGACAATACATGGGGCAATCCTCTGTAGCCATCATGGGGGGTTGTCCGAAATAGGTACTTGTACCTCTGAAGGACTGATTCACGACCGATTGTAAGGTGTTTGGCTTCTTGAAATATATTTTTTTTAGTAAAGTTTCATCAAACTTGACATTGAAAAATGATATTGACATCAAATCCATGTCATTTCATAACTTTTGGACCGACCGTATACATTGATGGTGCACCGATGAGTGCAACATGTACCTCTCCATATGTTTGAGGATGCTTTCGACATGTTGGGGGGGGCTTTTGGAGCAACTTTATCCTTTTACTTCAATCCTCTCCTCCCAAAATTGGTCTTTTTTTTAGGATACAGAATTGGGGCTGGCCATGTGTTGGAAAAGAGAGTGTACTGCCATTTGTGTGCAATTGGTCAGACAGCCAAAGACTATTGAAACATGTGTCAAAAAAAAAAAAAAGTGTTGACGCTATTGAAACGTGTTTCAGTTGTTTAAAAACAACCACCATAAGTTATTGAATTGAATGAGATCAAGTCAACCTCTTACCAACCAGGACTCCATTGACAATCTATAAGGTACTGGAAATTCAACAAAGGCTGGGATTCACTTGATTTATGACAATCAATTCTTGGTTTTCAACCATTTTCTGACCGTCAATGTCATGACACATGTTCCTGATTTTGGGTGCCAAAGTGGTCCGTAGGAATGAGTGGTCATGAAACACTCTGGGCATTGGTTATGGGTTGGGACCAACTTTTGGCTTCTCAAAAAGTCATGGTAGTTTCAATTCCAAGAATAAAATTACCAAAAAAAAGTTTACAGTACTCATGATTTCTATCTTTCTCTACACGGGAAAAATTTGCATCGCCTTGTATGGTAGAACCACCCATTTCCAAGAATAAAATTACCCCCAAAAAAATTTATAGTCCCCATGATTTCTATCTTTCTACATGGGAAAAATTGGCATCACCTTATATAGTAGAACCACCCATTTTCAAGAATAAAATTACCAAAAGAAATTTACAGTCCCCATGATTTCTGTCTTTCTATACAAGAAAAAATTGCATCGCCTTATATGATCCATTCCCAAACTGTGATCCATACCGAATGTGTAGCTTTAAATGAGGTTTTTTTTCCCTCCTTTTCAAGGGTGGGATTGATAAGATTATGACACGTGTCTTAAAGTAGTGAGCAAGAAAGTAGGAAGTAGTGAGCAAGAAAGTAGGAAGTAGTGAGCAAGAATTAAAGTGGTTCTTGAATGATTGAAATTGGAAGAGTATTGGTTTAGGCCAACTTTGGTCGGGCTTCCCAAACTTCCCATGATTTCTATCTTTCTACACGGGAAAAATTTGCATCGCCTTATACTACTCCAGATCATAAACAAAATTGCTTATCGGTGATCAGTTATTGGTGGCTGCCATCCCTTTTTTTTGGCACCATGGGGCCAGATTGCACCATTTCAAAATAAATTCATACTTTTTGCTAGAAAAAAGTAATCTGTTCCGCTAGAAATTTCCCGTTTCTATTAAAAATGTAGATGTAGTCGGCAAATTTGGTTGAAAAAGTGCATGAATATAATTGAAAAGTGTTTTTTTGGTGCAAAAGATGCACGAATGTAGAAATATGGGGCTTCACCAAATTTTAAGTGATCGCGCCATCTTGGCACTTTCTCATAATGTTTAAAAAAAAAGGGGGGCTGGTGGATACACCTTTATTAGTATGGCCCTACTTCCATCCAATTGCACCACCGAGGTCTGTAAGTTACTGTAAAAGTCCAACTTGGGTACCTTTGATATGGGTGGTAGCCCTGAAAAGGCAGGCCCCAAATCAATACACGTGGTTTTTTTTAATTTTTAATTTTTTTTTACATCAAATGGGAATGACCCAAGTAGGGGAATAAGGGAAATAAGGGAACAACACCTAAAAGTGACACTTTTTCTAGTCCCACTGCTATCTTAAAAAGGTCAAATGACCCAAATTTTTTATGAGATTGGTAGGGAACTCAAAGCAAAGAGAAATGCACCTACAATAGTGGTTTTCAAATTGACAATGTATTTTTTTAAACCTATTTTTAGATGCATGCATCTAGTGAAATTAAAGTCATTGCATTTCCAAGTATTTGGCTTTTTAGGCAGAAAAGAAACCAAGGACTAAAATGACACGTGATCAAACACATACTTAATACTTTAGCAAACTTTAAGGTACAAAAACTCCTTTCGTCCTTTATGTGGGCTTTGAAGGTTTCTATGGTGGGACCGATCTTCCAAATCAAGAAGGTATAGCATTATTAATCAATTGTAGAAAGAGTCCTTTAACTTGGAGAGGGTCTAAATTTTAAAGAATGAATGTTCTTCCCAAAGATGAAGTGGCTGGAGGCTTCTATCAGTTCCGTAGTTCACACAAATGATGATTATTTGTTTCTAACCCCTAATGACCCTAGCAACCATATTTTAGTCATTGTCCCTCTTTTTTGAATTTCTTGTTTTCTAATTTTAAGTTTTTTCTTAAGTAAAAGTTATCTTTAATAAAAATAGATTGCAATGTGAATCAAGTGGTGGTAATTTCATCAAATTTCGAATTAAACTCCACCTTTTGGAATTCTAAATTCAAAATATTCTCACTAAGATATGCTCCATCAAAGCGCAATGCCTTGTTTTTCCATTGATCTAAATGAAACTTCAAATTTGAATATCTATTAAATTGTGCAGTCAAATAATTTGAAAGTTTTTTGAGGTGTTCATTTTCAATGTGAACTTTGAGATACTATGATTTCATTCTCTCCAATCTTAAGGAAAAATGGAAAAACAAATTGCTCAAGTTTTGGGTGGTTTTAGCCCATTTTAAAAGTACATCACCCTTGGGGCATTAGGGGTTAAGGAAATGTTCTTATGCCTCTAAGAGTGTAACCCTTAAAAGATTAAAGAACCCACTTTGGATTTTCTCACAACTCAAATAGATTGTATTGACTTTACATTTTGAAATTTTTGCATGAGATTATTATAATGGATGCTAATCATCATAATCTTTAAGTGAAGCTTTGTTTCATATTACAATATATAATGTTGCAAAATTTGGAAGTTCTTTTTGATTGTATAGATTAATATCTACTCAAAAACATTTGAACCATTCAATTCCTAATAATGAGGTGGAAGTTATAAGGAGTTTATTCTGTAGGCAATGAAAGGAGAAAAAACATATCAATTTTTTTTAACTCACTTTTGAAATTTTACAAATAAAAACTAAAAGAAAAAATAGATGTTGTTTATTAGAACATTCTTAACATTGAAATTTATAATTCTCAATTTCTTCAAAGTTTTCTTGGTTAATTTTTTTCAAGTATTCTTGACCCATATTTCAACATATTCATAAATTGCACAAGTTTGGAACATACATATTTTTTTCTACAAATGTTGAAAGACAAAGATTTTAAGAAAGGCTAGAAAAGTCTATTTTTTGAAGTTCAAGCACATTGAACTTGCAATTAGTGGGGATTTTTACTCTAATTTTTTTGGACAATGTACTTGAACAAGTTAACTAAAGGATCCTATAATTGAATTTGTTAGAAAATAATCTTATGGTATTGATGAAGATTTTAGCTTTAATTTGGGAATGAGTATTTTGAAGCAATTTGGAACCTAAAAAATATAACAACATTCTTGGGGTTAATCAAGTCCTATATAAATTGATATACAATGTTATGAGACCGAGCTAGAGTGTATGCAACTAAGAGCATTTCCATGATACTTTCATGGTAAGAGGGTTGATGAGCCCGGTTGGTTTTTTGTATCCCACTAATTGGAGACTTGTGAATTTGTCAATGTTGGTCATAGTATAATTGAGTCACCACACTTCAACTTGCGGTGCCTTAACCATGCTACTATATTGACACAAAGAGAGCTTATTTTTGATAAGGAGTAGGCATTGCAACCAACTTTGCATTGATTGGAGACAAGATTGGGGATATTGGGGAAAGAGAGCTTCTAATTTTTTTTTTGGACTTCATTGGGGCTAAAGGCCTCCTTATATGTATTGATCATTGGGAGAATTGCATGGTAGGTGCTACAAGAAAAAATAGGCATTACACTTTTATGTGGCCCCGGTGGGTGGGAAAAGAAACAATAAAAAATTCACACCTATTAGAGATTAGTGGAGATTGGTGGACTCTAGTCTTTACCAATGAGGTTGTCCACGAGTATGGATGAAACTTCAACTCTTCTTTTCCCGCTTGTCCACTCCGACAAGACAATCGGTGGAACCACTTTTGTCTTTTTGCTTTAATTGGCTGTAAACTTGCCCACTTGGCGAGCATGTAAGCAGTCCCTAAGGATGAAGGCTAGCTTGGTACTCTTGTACCATGGACTTGTACTTAGCTTGTCGGCTTGTTGTCACTCCATGCCTTGGAATTTGGATTTTTGATTGGTAGTGGTGGAGTTGCAATATACATGCAAGCCCTTCCTTGACTTTTTGACATGGCAAGTTGTGAAATCGACACCATTTCACCATGTATTGGTGGAAATGCTCTGAGAATTGTCGTACCCTTTAAAGCATGAAGTTGAATAAGAATTCAAATGCAATTCAGAAAAAAGAATGGATGCATGTTCAATGTAGGTCAAAGAAGGGTTACAAGCGTACCCCTCAAAGTACAAAGTTGAACAAGAATTTAAATGCAATCCAAAAAAAGAATGGATACATGTTCAATGTATGCCAAGGAAGGGTTACAAGTCAAAACACATCACAACTTTTCAAATAGTTACATGTGTTGAGGCAACACCATAGGTTGACCTTTCACTAAATGGAGCAGTGCTTGGAGCTTCATAGTACTGTACAATAACATTATGGTCAAAGGTGGTTGCAAACAAAAGGGGATATTTGTGATTTTTTAAGAATTTTACTGTAACACATGGCCCTAGTACATGCTAAATCTTTAACTTAAAGCATGCCCATATTCAGAAGAAACTGCAATTTTGGTGGGCAAAGGAACTCTAGTATAGTACAGTACAGTACTCTCACTTACAAGACCCTGCTGGGTCAGTAATCAGTGGTAAAAAAAGCCCGGACGGCAAGATTCCAATCCTTTTAATCTAAGAAAGGCTAATAGTACAACAGTGGTGCCCAGGTAGACAGAATTCAAAGGATTTCATCACATACGACGAACTGGAATTGGAATTTGTGCCCCAGCTGAAAAGCCTAAAATAACAGACCCTAGAATCCCTGCCTGATTTCAAGGAAACTCGGATACCACAGAATAGGGATAAGCTTATGGGATGTCTTCAGTTCTCGTCGAGCTACATAGATCTCATAAAATATCATGATTGATGAGTTGAATGAGGAATTGGTGAATTCTAAACACACAACCTCCGTGCACACTCACTCTCAAATGTAAGTTTGAGTTTATAATATTTGCATTCAAAAAGTCAACACCAGCGTCTGTGCACAAACAAGTCCTACAAAAACACTTCGGCTATGGCGAACAAGGCAATACACTGATCTTCATTTAGATTGATACTAATCAATCCAGCTGGTGATAATCTACAATAAAGTACAACACAGTCCTCCAATTGGCAAGAAGGGATCGGTGACCATCTGCTAAGTCTAATTTTCCTGCCAGAGAAAACTGCAGTCTGTTTCAAAGGCTGATCCAGAGTTAACACAACCTGTCAGCACGATCATGAATCGGTAGAGAAGGTTGACTAGTCGCTGCATAGCAACGTGATTTTCTTGTAGTGAATGATTGGCTTGAGACTGTCAGGTGGTGCACCTTGAAGGTCTCAAAAGAGCCCAATCGTCGCCTCGATTCACAAGCAAATAGAGAATAACGAAAGCTTCTGCAACAAGGCACCCTGTCGTGCAAATCGACCAACATGACTCGCCCTCTTAGGTCAAACATTGCTTTGCTTGTATAATTTCGTGTCTAAGACTTGCTTCCCACACATGGCACATACACCTGCACTCAACCAGATTCAGGCACCTTAGGAGACATGATTGAACTACAGCGCAATTAGTGTCCAGACTAGATTAATTTAGAAAGCCACTTGCAAGTAAGATGGCGCAAGATGGAAAAGCTGATACCTTTCTTGTAGGAACACGATTGGCAGTACTTTGCTTCTTGATGCAGCTGCTGCTTGCAGATTATGCACTTTGTTTTTCCATAAGGAGAAAACCTTCACACCACACACGATATTAAAACACCACCAAACGCAATCCGGCTTGAAGAGATTCAAAATAGATGTACACAATTGAGTTAGACTCACCCTCCTTTTCCTGACCCACTCCCCTTTGCCCTACTTAAAGTATAAGGGAGACAATCTCGGCTTTCAAACCAAGGTAAGTACATCCAGAATCGCCACTTGAAATGAACGCGTGCTAGTGGCGATTCTGGGTTCCCATATTTTACAAGGAATAAAAAGAAAACTTTATTCACCGAGAGAATTTGATAAAAAGAAGCAGTACGAAGGTACATTCAAAAGCACACCTGTTCTTCTTAGAGAGCAGCTTGTTCTCGTTTATCTTCCGTCCACCCCCTTCAGTAGTATTACTAGCACCCTCCTTCCACTTGTCAGGTACTATCACTTTCGTCAGCTTCTTCTCACCTGCTCGATACCAAAACACACCTCAGTTAGAAAGAAAAAACAGGATTAAAGGAGCGTTATTAAAAATCACAACAAAGACTACACAACACTAACAACAAATTGCAATCCAGGCAGGGGAGTGGGGAGTATAAATTGTTAAACTCCTTCTGAAAAAATGGGAGCTAGAGCCCCTCTGTCAGATGTCACAACGTATGTCCCTTGCCAACTACTGCTAGAGTGGGATTGAATACACGGAGCATTGGCAACATTTATCAGTCATATCAACTAAGTAACGCAAAACCAAATCTGCAAATATGAGTCGCTGATCTTTCCCTTACGTGAAATGCAACTTGGTAAAATTCTCGCAAAATAAAAATACCCACAACTGCTAGTTACCAGTAAGAACTTAAACGACTATTTCTTAGTTGGTGTTTATACTCCTATTGCACAATCACAAAATGAGTTTTCTATCAATGTACATCAGTTTTCTGGGTGCCGAACAAGCAGGCGAACCACGCCATGAGCAGCAGTGAAAACGAAATCACTGTCACGAATTGCACCGTGATCATTGTCCGAATGATCACCTGTAATCGCCTCACACTACCCCAGCGTTATCTGAAATTCATCCGCTATGTAAATAGTCGCAATTGATAGACAGAATAGGGCAATCAGGACAGGGAGAGACCATATGACCTAACCCTCTCCAATACAGAGCACTAAAGCTAACGTATAACTTCGACAAATTCGGGATCAGGAATCAACCGAAAGAGTTTTATTTCACAAACCCTTCCCTAATCACGAACGGAGCCACCGCTACAAGTCATTTCCGCGATACAGAACACCGACTATATCACTCCAGGCGTGAAAATACAAGCTTAAAATACTTCAAATCCTATCCACCAACACCAAAAGCAAACTCGTTTCCCCACTCGCACCAATCCATTCTCTCGCAACTCAAAAGCTTCGACAATAAATTCACGAAACCCTAAAACCCTCAGACTATAGCCACTAGCCACAGAAACTCACATTTGTCGCACACCATGGTCACCAGCGTCCGCTAACCGCAACCAAATTTTTTCTCAAGCTCCTCTCGCTGCTGCCGCAACAATCGAGTATGCTGTAATCTCAGAATCCAAAGTGCTGAACAACAGGAAGGTTAGAAGCTGCAGATGAAGAAGACAGACTTCGCGTTTGATACCATGCTTAATACCCTGGTTTGAACTTTAATTCAGGCAAGGATGGGTATGTCCGGTTCTCACTGGTTCTCATCGTTAGAAGGCTCGAAGTCCGTGATCTTATTGATACCCTGGGACGACGGTGAGTAAAGTGTTGATGCCCTGGGACGACGGCAAGCTCTATTGGGTCCAGTTCTCAATTTTCGAAACCCTAATTTAAGCAAAATTAGGCTCTGTCCGAGTGATCGTCATTGCGATGCACGGAATGCTTGACTATGGCGAACCATGTGCAAGTGCCGCAGTTTCTTCTAGGCGCTGATGTTGCAGGTGATTTTTCCTTCCATTCTCTCTTCGCATTACATTTCAAAGGGCTAGTTTGGCAAATTTTTAGTACCCTGGTAGTAACGATGCTGGAATTGTTCAGAATTGTTTTCGATGTTAGGAATTTGCAGCAGATTTTAGGGTTGCCTGAAACTAATTGAAGCCAGTTTCACTCCATTCGTGCAGTGGCACAGGAATTTGCCAAAATCGCAGTGGATCGCATTGTGAAGAGTGAGGCCGGGACACGAGGGTTTGCAAAGGCAGCGAGGGTGTTGCAGGTCTCTATAGAAGATGTGGAACAGGCAGTGGCAGCTTTGACAGCATTGTTTGCCCGTGCGGTCCGATTACATCTGCAACATGCGGAGTTGCTCTCGCTTTTGAATGATGCAGGTAACACTCCTAATGTCAATTTGTTCAAACGATCACCACTCTTGGTTGGACTCAGCACAATGACTTTGCTTATGGTTTAATTCGTGGTTTATAGGTTTTGAGGAAGCAACCGGGGAGGTGCTAGCAGATACGTTTGCACAAAGACACCAAGAGCTCTTTGGTGTTGTTGCATTGAGTGGCACTTCGTATGGTCATCTTGATTGGCGTCTTGATATTCAGGTATTCATCATCTGGAACCTTTAGAGTACTGATCGAGCATTGAACGCTACTTATCCTCGTCCCGTTTCTATTTTGTTCGGCTGAAAATGCGGATCTTCATCTGCAATGGATCTTCAAAGCGTCCGGCTCGGAGGAAGAAACCCTGTAGAATGTTGAATGCCTCTTCTTGTTCTTCTAGTGCAAAAGATCCATATCGCAAACCCTAATTTCTCTACTCTACTGTTTTATTTATTTATGAAGTGTCCTCAAATTGCATCCTGAAGGTGGGATTGGGGGTCTCTGTCTACAGGAGGTCTTGAAAGCATTGGGCCTGGAGGAAGAAACCCTATACTATGTTGGCTTTCTTCCTCTGGATCCTCTAGAGTACAAACTATCTGTAGTGGTGGCGTAAACCTATTTTCTCTAAGCTACCACAGCTTGCTCAAGAAATTCATCTGTTTTTGGAAACACAGGTTGCTAGTCGAAGTGTGCGACAACAAGCCAGCCCACGCTATTTACTGGCATTACAAACCTCTGATGGTATGAAACACATCGAAGCCGATTACAGCGTGCTCAAGGATGTTTGTCTTCAATTGGAATCTGCTCTAGCCGAGTCTCGCAGTACTCGCAGTCGACGGTTTCTTCGGGTCTTCAGATAATGAATGCTACTGGGAGTTCAGCGACAAAGTTTGGGCCACTTTCTGGCATTGACTCGGCCTCTGTAATCGGCAAGTAAGGAACCCTGGTGTAACATACCCAGAGTTTAAGATTCTGAACTGTACAGTAGTACAATTGAGGTAGAAACATTCCCTGTTTGATAGAAGGTTCTTTCACATTGAGGCCTCTAAGACTGAGGCCATGAGTGTCATGTAGGTAGTCCGTTGATAGTGAGCTTTGTTGGTTCTGGACCAAGGCGAGGAGGCTTAATTTGCAGTCACAGAAGCTACACGTGACGAAATTGTCGTGGAATGATCCGCAACTACAGTTTTAATATGGTTTCCGTTATAGTTGTCCTACGAGCGTTCCACGATGGGAGAAGAATTTTTTCTTCCACACGGGGATAGATGTAAAACAATGTTTTACGCCACAAATGCCTGTAAAATTTGGGTACATAAAGCATTTTTTAATTTTGTGACCTTCTCCTGGTATGCTGTATATTCTTACCATTTCCCTTGGAATGCACGATGTGTATTGTTAATAAGGTCAAGTCTGATGACTCTGAAATTCGTGGTGCTTTACCAATAAGGTTAAGCAAATGAAATGCTGTATTCAGACTTGGTAGAGGAGCAGGTTCTTTGGTGAAATTAGCAAGGCGAGAGCTACGTAACAAAGTCGAATGTATTTGCCAGGTGTTCCAGGAGTGCTCTTCAAGGTGTTCATACTCATAGCATTGTTAACCAACCTAAACCATTCCCCCTGGAGATTGGGATAAAATCTCCTGGGATCCTTGGGAGTGAATTCAAATTTGACTCCCACTTTTTGGGAGAGCAAAAGGGTCCCTCTAATATTGTTTAATAATGTCATGTACATCAAGGATTGAACCCTAATTACTTATCTTAGCACCTCTTCTGTTGATGTGGTTTGTGGTTTGTTGGTGAAATCTAAACAATGATACCTCTGACGAGCGTACATATTGAAAGGCCTGGCAGGCTAACATCATAACAATGAAATATGCAAATGCTGCAATTCGAAGAGGTCACATGCCCGTACTAGGCGTGACGACAATACCGGTCCAAATGGTGTTGCTCATTCATTTATCCAATGCCTTATGGAATAATGTGTCAACGAGATTCGTTTAAATGCCAATGGTCTTTTGTGAAGGGATCATCGTTATATTGACAATCCACGTCGGTTTTCCTTCGAATGTCATTCTCTTTCAGATTCTAAGCGTCCAAACTGCTTTCATCACATCACAGTGAATAACAGTCCGCAACAACTTAACTGTTCCCATCGGGAACCCTCTTGCCCGAAAGAAGCACCGTATGTATGAACATCTGGCTCCAGGAAAACTCTTCCGCACCGCAAGCGGGCAAATTGTTACATTGCTGCCTTTGGCAGTATAAGGAAACAAACCGCATCATCTCTCCTCTACACCTTCATAACCATGCATGTCGCTCGACTTTCCTCATTTCCTAACTCTCGAATGGAAATGTGAAAGAAAAAAACTAACCTTCAACAATACAGTACAGGTACATTCATACACGCTTCTAAAGCAGGGTTTGCTATTGTATCCTTTGATAACTTGATGAGAATCAGCATACACTCAAAACAAGTAACAGCAGCATTATCTCTTTCAGATGGAGTCGCCTACTTCTTGTTTTTAGATTCTCCTGCTTGATCTCCTGACGCAGCTGGGAGACTTCCTAGGCTGCCAAATGAGTCTCCAATTTTACCAAAGAAGCCCTTTACTTTGTCCACTACGGAATTCAGCTCTTCCTTGGGAGGAACCTGTAAACATCACAACATCGAGTGAATATCTTGTGTTTCAATCCCCAACCTCTGATCTCGCCACAAATCAGCTCAATCACTCAGTTGATAAACGATCATCCAGGACAAAGGAAGTAGCAAAGCAAAGAGGTAAAAAGCTTTTATCTTACAGGAACGACATCTGAAGCAAATAGGGCTGACTGTGGTTTTGCTGGATCCTGCAAGAGTCACTTGCCCAGTTAATACACTTCATAATTTTCAAGTCACAAGGTATGCGGTATGCCTCTTCCACCGTCATCTTGAATGATCAAGCGATGTTTCGAAAAAGCGTACCATAACTTTGTAGCCATACTGAAATCCAGTGGCGGCCTTCAACACAGGATATTGCTTAATAGCGGTTTGTCGAATTGCTCGTTCGTCCTGAAATTCAAGTGCAGCCGCTTGAAGTAAATGACACAAATCGATCACGGAGCAATCAAGTGACTAACAAACCTCACTCAAAAGTTCGAGAGCTGCACATTGCCGCCTTTGAGTTCATAATGTGCAGAACGCTACTAACGCCATCAATTCAAAAGCAAAGGGATACTACCAATACAAGCATCACTTTCCCAGAATGAAAAGCACTCAGCAATAATCCTTATATAGAGGGGGTGTCCAGAACTCGGGCTCCGTTTTTCAGTCAATAACATTGTTAATTACCTTGTAGATAACACCAGCTATATTCCGAGTCAATGTGCCTTCATAAAGCTTCTTTCCCCAGTCATTCTTCATAGCTCCCACCATCATTTTTGCTGTTGTTCCTCCCGTCACTACACTCAACGGATACCACCTTGGTACCTGCACATTACAAGCTAATTATATTCAGATATATTTCACCATGGGTTACTTTGCTCGCATCAAGGCCAGATAGGAATCCATGACCCTAGCCCTAATAAGGGCTTACAAATGCCACAGTACCAAGATCCGGCAGATAGCCACCCTACACTAAAAATTTGCGGTCCACAGGCATAATCATACGTCATAACAATTCAGGATCGTAGGCTCTGAATATGATATTGTATCAAACTCGAGCAATCAAATGGACTTAACAACCAGTTTCTTTAATTTAATGAAGATGCTCATGCACCCTAGAGGAAACAGTAGGACTAAGGATTAGACTCCCCTACGTCTCAGATAATACACAGCCTTCGAGTCTGTTAGGAAAACCTAAAATTAGAAAAATATGTTCTGTATCGCTTCCAAGGTATTAATCTCCTCATCACTCAAGACACGGCTATATGCGACGATTTCAATCTAAACCAACGGGAATCAATCAAAGCAGCAAGCTACACTAAGATTTTGAACGCAATGCCCTATCCTACATAATAAGCCCCTCTTTACTCGCAGCCATTTCCAATTGCGATCTCTCTTGAAACTAATACAACCAAAATGACCTCGGAGTATAAAAATAGAACCATACGTACGCATATGCTAGGTTCCGATAAACAAAACAAAACTTCGGTTCACAGGCTCTCTCTCTATTTGACGATTTTAACCTCAATGTACGCGAATCAATTAAACCTAGACTAAGACCTTCAACTGAAAACACAATAAGCCCCTCATTACTCGCATTCATTCCCAATTGCAATCCCTCTTCAAACCAATACAACCAAAATTGACGCGCAGAGTATAGAAAGGAACCACGAACACGTACATTCAAGGTTCGGATAAACAAAACGAACTTGGGATTATCGTCATCGTCCATCTTCGGCATCGCCGGCATCTGCTGCTTGTTCGGCTGCCTTCCAGGCATACCAGCCGTTCGCCTCCCCTTGGCTCGCACACTGAAGGAGGCTCCTCTCCTGTCGCTGCCGCTTGGATCCTCCGCTCTGCAACACGACTTTAACGCCACACCACCGCTTCCTAACATGAACGACGTCTGATGCGAGCTCACCGACGCCGCGCGCTTCGTCGTCACCGCACACAAGCTGGACGGCCCGGGCGCAAGCGCCATCATTCTGGCCTCCATTTATCGCAAAAGAAAATCCAAAAATTCGGAAAATTTGTAGTCAGTCTCCAAGAAATCGCAAAACACCTAATTGAAAAATCTTCCACACAGAGATCCCCTTCCCAACAAAATCGCAATTGCATGAAATCTGCTCGATGCGCAGGCGCCGAGCAAAACCTGTCGAGGAGGGACGATGTTGAAGGGACTCCACAGCGACAGCATTCTAGCTTCGGTGTTATTAGCTTCGGAATGGATAGGGTCGGAATTAGGTTCGTCACTAGGCTTGGGAGGGTCCCCTATTCGTTGAGAAACTCCGTCCGGTTGCGAACTTCCGTCTCAGCCTGTCGTTGGCACTCGGAATTGGAAGCACAATGCCGGCCACGTCGTTCTCTAAAATAGGTAGAATAAGAAAGAGTGCCTTGAATTTCCAAATTACCATTTAAAAAATACTAATAGCTCCTTCGGTCCTAAATTGATCTTCTTGTTGGCCATAATTTTTTTGTCCCGAAATGATCTTCTTGTTGTTGGAAGAAGGGGATTGGTAAGTAGTTTTTCACCCACTATAGCAAATACAATGGTCAAATTCCATTTCTATTGTGAATAATTCCTTGATTTGCAGTTTTTAATTGAAGAATTTCGATTCTATAGGCTCAATATGTTGATCACAGGAGTGGCTGATTATGTATGCTCCAATGGGAGCAAGTGAATGATGAAAGCAAATCATCATTACACCTTTAGTTGATGGCCCCTCTTGTTTTGAATGGCACCTTGATTTAGTGCCTCTTGTCCACCAATGAGCTAGTGAGTGAATTGTGACATTGTGGAATTTTCAAGGAAATTCACTCCCATATCTTCCTATAGCCCACAATTGAGGGGCCACTACACTAATGATGATAAATAGTGTTGGCAACACTAATCACGAAGCATAATACTAATTGTCAACAATCCGGTTAATGTTACCAACACTAAATGTCAACATAGACACTATTTGTCAACTATTGGGTATAAATTTTTTACAAGTTTACATTTAGTGTTACCTAATTATTTCATCAAAATGCAAAGAAAAATGTATGAACTCAAGAAACCTATTACATACTCAAAAAAGTTACTACTCAGAAAAGTGAATACAACACTAAATGCCAACTAATTGAAGTTTAGAGTGACCGGGGTAAAAGTCCAGGTAACCCTAATCACAACATAACGCTATTTATCATCATTAGTGTAGTGCTCCTCAAAAATGGTTCAAAAATTCAATTTTCAAGCATTAAAAAACCACTCTTTAAAAAGAATTTGGAAACTCAAAATTTTGTGATAATAGGAGTGCAAAGAACTTTACTAATTGCTCAAATTTTTTTGAAAAAAATGTTATTTTTAACCTTAATCCAGAACACTTTGTATAACAAGAAGATCCTTTTGGGATGGAAGAAGATTCAAATTTCTATAATTGAAGGGTACCTAAAATTCAAAAAATAATACCTACAAATATATATATATATATATATATATATATATACACACACACACACTACAATTATGAAAATAGTGAACTCTCTAGGCTTCACCTTGCGGGGGGTTGTAAATTCCATTTTCATCCAACACTTTCCTTCTTCAATATTCATAGGCTAATCTATTCAATTCTTTTTGTTTGTTGAATTAATTGTTTCTTTAATGCCTTAAGAACCAAGCATTCAAAATTTGAACAATGGATGATTGCAAACACATTCCAAACACACAAAAATGTATTTTTTTCATCCATTTATATTTTTGAAGATTCTTGTGTTAGTTCTTTAATATTTGTATAGCATTACAAAAAAATTTAGGCCTCGGGAGGGCCGTTAGTGTCAACCCCCCGGGTGCAATTATAGAGGAAATAAACTGTTTTTTATTTATGTTTATTTTTTAATGACAGCAGCTAATGTGGCAAGCTAATGTGGCACTATTTGTGCCACGTCAGCGCCACGTCAAGTTTTAGTATTTTTTTTAAAAAAAATTGAATTGAATTTTTTTTTTTAAATTTTAATTTTTTTTTTATATTTTATATTTTTCCTGTACTTGCGCTACGGCATGCCAAAAATCAAAACCTTAATAGCCCTCCGAAGGCCTGAAATTTTTTGTAATGTATTGATTTTGAAAACTTTACTTTGAAAAATTATGTAATTCAAAGGGTATTGGTAGGGCTATCCTCAAAAGGTGAATTTTTCAATTCAAAAAATGATTCTTCAAAAATGGTGTGAATAAAAGAATAAAATTTGTTTTCAAAAATCACTCTGATTAGAACTTGACATCCTTAATTCAAAGAAAAAAATATTCATTTTAAAATCACAAATATTCAATTTACAATTGATTTTGGAAGGAATTTTTAATATTTGGCTTCTAATTTTATTGGAAAATATTGGCTTGTATGCTAGTTAATGTAATTGTATGGACATGATCTGTGGATCTTATTTTATAACTATTAATTGAGAGTCATTGTTAATTTATTATTCTAAGATGTATTTTAGAATGCATCTTCACAATTTTGGAAATTTGGGCTACCAATAGTCCTTAAGGAGTTAAAAGGAGAAATCCAATTTTGCATTTGCTATTTCAATTACATCATACTATACTTCTCTTCACACCACATGCTTTGTGGCATGTAGTGACCTATGATGTAATAGTAGAAGGGGATTTGGTAATAGCTCAAATTTTAAGGTTACAGTTAGAAAAGTGATCATCTCATGGAAACAACAATTTGTGCATTGTTGATAAATGCTCTTGAAAAAAATGCATTCCAACTATTATGTCCTTGATTGTTTGGCAAGATTCTAGTTTTTCTTTGTTTAGTTTCATCATGAGTAAAGATCACAATATGACTAGTGTCGTAGAGGAGATCAAGAATATTTTTGTATCAAATTTGTATGAGTTGATGCATCTGATAAAGGCTGAGTGTTAGAGCTCAAGATGCCCAAGACTAAGTTTCAAATTGTTTTGTCACTTGAAGGAGTGAACAATGAGATCATGACAATTTGATAAGAAATTACTCAATTGTAAGTTTCAAGCAATAATTTTTATACATCTTATAGATATTCCTATAAGCACTATGAAAGAATTGTTCAAAGATTGGTATGCCGAAGAAGTTTGATGGAACAATGTCCAAATTTAGTGGTTTTGTGATGCATGTGTAACTTTTTTTGGTACATGTATTAACCTCATTATCCTAATGGAGCTACTCAAGTTGGTTTTGTGGGCACCATTAGAAGAAGTTTGAACCCTAAAGAGGACTATTACTTCCCCAATAGTGGGGAATGTTGGCCGAAATAATGGGAAAAAAAATTAGCGATTAGCAAGGCCTAGATGGTGCAAGAAGGTTTAACAAATACTTTAAAAAAACATTAAAAATAAATTTAAAATATAAATTTAAAATTAAATCCAAAATTATCAAACTCTAATAGTTTGATGTGGTCGAATGTTGGTAGCATCAAATTGTGATTATTTTTTATTTTTTATTTATTTAAATAATAATAATTTTAAAAAAATATTAAAATATTAAAATATTTTATTATTAAATAATCTAACCAGCACTATGCTTGTTCACAACTTGGGGAACCTTTTCTTCATGGCCCTTTTGAGGTCTGAAATTTTCTTAATGAATTCTATCCAAGAGTATTCTATTATAATTTTCTTCATTAAAGGAAAAAAATTCTCCTTTACTCCATACCATGGAAACATTTATGGAAGTATATTATATTGCATTTTATATCTACCTATGTTATTGATGTTTAACAATTCATCTATGATCTCAAATGGAATGACAAGGCCTTCATCAACCATTTCTAATTTGGCCTTGAAGATGATATGAAGGACTTATTGATCACTATGCCAAGAGTGAATACTTTGGAGTTTATGACCTAAGCTATTACAATATGACAATTGTCTATTTGAGATGCGTCAAGCCAAAATAGTCTAATTAGAATTAGTGGGGTTTTTTTTTTGCAATTTGGTGCAAAATTGCACCAAATTTTTTGGTCGGTACCACACCTATAGAAAAAACATGAAAAAAATCCTATAAATCGCCATAATACTTCAAATTAAAAAAAATCTTGGATGAAGTAGCCAAATTGTGGATGAAAATAGAATTATAGATATGTGATATGTGCTAATGTGATGTTTTCTATTCATTATTTTGATAAATGTTGAAATTTGGAGCACTACTATTATATTTAATATTGCCACTATGGCACTTCATAGAAAATGAAAAAAAGAACCTTGATTGGAGTGGTGCAAAACAAAACATGATTACCACATGTTTAAAGATCTTAAGTAATTCTTCATCAACTGCCAAATTGATGCAATCAAGTTCAGAAAATTGATACAAATATCATCAAGTAATTGGTCAGTATCTTGAAAAAATAAGGAATACAATGCTAGAATCATCATGTTGGTGAGAAGTGAAAAACAAAAATGTCCAATCACAATAGAGGCCATTTGACTCAACACCAGCAAATTCAAGCAACTTTTGAAAGGTCTCTTTCTACATTGAGATCCTACACCTTCATTTATATCCAATGTACATATTAAAGTATTGGATTGTAAGATTGTCATAGAAGCAATTTTAGCTATTGGAACTTGTATTTGTTTCATAGATAAGGAGTTTGCTAGAAAACACAACTTTACTCTGATTAGAAAGGTTCACCCTACATCTTGTTGAAATCATAGATGGATGACTTCTTACATTGGTAAATGTAATTGAATATCATTCCATCTCCAACGAACCTTGTTGTTTAGGACCATCCATGGTTTGAGTTGCATAATCCAACCATTGATTTCTACATGTTGCCATTTTTTCAAGGACTTTTGAATCAACGCAAGCTAAACTCTTTACAAAGATTCATTTAAGAGGCATTTATAGTCTTGTATGGATCAAAGGACACAAATAGAAGATGGTGTTTTATACAAGGTTTGGACATTTTGAGTAAAATGCCATGCCTTTAGGGCCTTACAAATGTACTTATCATTGTCTACGAGGCTTTATATTGTTTTTAGAGGGAACTATTGACTCTTTGAGCTATTTGGTCTCTACACTTCAAAAATTTGTAACAAACTCATTTGTATTTTGCTAAAAAATGAAAAATTCAAATGCTATTGTTTTTCCTTGTATTCATGTATAAATGAAAAAAAACAAAATAAAATAACAATCCTATGGAAGCAAGAAACTATTTTACCTTCAATAGACTTATCTACTTTACTTTCTTCTTAGCCCTAACCAAGTGTAGCCATAAAGAGTCCCACCCCTATCACATAAATTTGGCTTTATTAATGTTATTATTTAACCCTTTCATCACTATATAAGAATCTAAATTTTTGAAGGTGTGTTATAAATTGCAACTTAGAAAATGTAATGTTGACTTTCAAACAAATAGTGTAAATCCTAACCTCTAGATTTAACACATGTGCTTTGATGTACCATTGTAGAAACCAACATGCATATCAATAGCATTTGAAATTCCTTCTAAACCTAGTTGTGGATTAAGAACTATTAATTTTAATAGAATTTCTTTCCTTTGATTTAGAATTTTAATTTCTAATTATGGCATAAACTTTAAGATTTTCATCTTACTTTTTTAGGGTTATATCTTAATCCCTAAAGGCTCATGCAACCATTTCATAATCATTGTCCAACATTGAAGGTTGCTTGAATCCCCTAAAAATACATTTTATAAAATTTTGTATTTTTTGCCAATGTAGTTTGTCACGTTGTATTCCATATCCAAAATAAACTTTTAATTTGGACAAAAATTCCACCTCGGGTGACTTTTCAAAGTCAAATATTCCAAGAAATGCTCATTGTAGCTTTCTTAGTATACCTTAATTTATTACAAGGCTTCGAAAGAAATATTTTTGTGCTTTACTTCTTGTAAAAATTGGAGCAGAAAATTGAACAATTCATTTAGTGTTCAATTCATGACACCAATCCTTCAAGGTTATGTTAGAAAAATGAGTATGCCATTTTAAATTTGTTCAAGAAATTGATGACCTTGATTAATTGCTCAATGACTAATGTCCCTTCATGAAACAAAACAGTGGATTTTAGACAAACTTTTACAGTCTTAATTTTTGTCATGATATCTTACATTTTTTTAACATAGACTGAAATACATTAGCTTTCTAGGAATATAATTTTTATTTAAATTGGTGCTTGGGAGTAAAAGTTATACCATCCTAAGTATAGTTTTGACCTTATTGGGTTGTTTCTTATAGATTATATTTTTATTTATATGTAGAGCTATGATTCATTCCATTTGAATTAATGATGTGAAAGTTATAAAACATCTTGTTTTTCAAGTAATCATAGCATTTCTTGAAAAATTAACAAATTATTATTTTTTTAAATTCAATTTTCATAATTTAAAAAGAATTTCCACAAAGTTTAATTTGCTTGCTAGAATGATCTTACCATTGGAATTAGTATATATCAATTCCATCTCAGGGGTATTAACAATTTAGTTTTTCTTCTATCTCATACCTCAACTTCTACTAATCAATTTTCTTAAGAGGGTTCAAAGTCAAATAATCCTTATGCAAGGAAATCATCTTATTTTTTTTCACTTTAAATGTAGATATCTTCCAATCTATGTGGCCAAAATTTCTGAAATTTCTTCTAAACATTCTTACACTACTCTATTGCAAGATCCTATGGTTAGATATACAAAAATATTAATTTTCATTGCTTTACCTTTTGGGGGGGACTAGGTTGAAGCCCCTAGATATGCAAAAAATATTCATTTTCATTGTTTTACTTTTTTTTTGTTGGGGGGGCTAGGTTGAAGCCCATATGAATTAACTCCTGAATGATTTTGACTATGTTTTCACCAAAAATGCTCCAAAACTACCATCTCTAGTAGAAGTACCAAATTTTTGATACATCTAACGGTAGGATCTTATATTACTTTGGTTTGAGAATATGTAAGAAAAAGTTTAGAAATTTTCACTGTGTAGATTGCAAGATATTAGCATTTGAAGTAACAAAAATCTTTTTTTTGTCCCTGCGAAAAATTGGGCAGCTGCACTTCTCAAGGTCAGATCATTATGAAAAAATGCCCAAAATTGTGGTTACTCTTTGGATTCATTCTTCAAGGCAAGTTGGCTACATGCTTGAAAATTTTCAAATCATTTAGAATTGTACAACATATAGGAAAAAAAATAGAAAGTAGAAAGAAGTAGAAAATGATTCAAAATACAAAATTGTTAACAATTTAATTATGAAATTGAAAAATGCCAATTCCAATGGTTGTAATGTTGTAATAAACAATCTATATCCAATTATTTTATTTTATTCCAAAAATATTGAAAACTGAGTAAATAAAGGACTTCCAAGTTTATTTTAGAGTAGAGATTCCATAACTACCTTCAAACTAACGACAACTAAAACTCCTCATAACTTTCATCTCATTAATCAAAATGGAATGATTCAAAGATATCCATGTATAAATAAATCTAGAAAACCAATTTCAAATTTTTATTTTTTAAAAAAGTGATTTTTAAAGAAGTTTTTTTCCTGCCCAAAATGCCTACTAAACAAAGAAAACTACATATCATACAATAACTTTTTAACCATGTAGTCAAAAGTTATGAAAAATGTTGAGCCTTAAAGCTACTCCTTGGGCACATGTTGTGTGAAAATTTCAATGAAAGAAAAAGAAAATTCCATTCATAGTGAGCTGCTCAAAATCGTTGGTCCTTTAGGGATTAACCTGTACTAAGTAGCAAGAAATTTTGAGTAAATCGTTACTACTTCTGATTCTACTTAATAATCATTTCTGACCAACTGAACACATGCAGCACATCGTGAGTTAGTGTTCTCTTTTCTGATTATAATGATATAAATTTTGCCCCCATCTGCATCACGTTTTCTACAATATGATCAATCCAATTATACGGTTTAAAACCATGCATCTTTGATCTAGTAGGGGCTAGAGGAACTCCTTACTTGCAGAAATTTCTCACAGGTCTTGCACAAAATGAGAAGAGAGTCAGAAAAGAGCTTCTCCAGAGTTCCACTTGAAGTTATTCATGTCACGAAATGGGATTTACCTCGTTGTTATCCAAGGTTTTTTTAATGCAGAGTCAGTTCTGCTGCATACAAACTCTTGCAGGCTTTCTGTAGCACCGAAATCTGTGTAAAAGTTCAGAGGTCATAGTAAGGTTACAGGGAACACCAAACCAAATATGATGTTAAATAGACTCTTAAATACGTATGTTAATGGTATTCAAACTGTCCCAGCAGTTAAAATGATGACCTGTACACATTATATATAATATATCATAACAATAGATACTCGAGCTACATTTAGTAATCACAACGTAAAGTTAACTCAATGATCCCACAAACAAACGATTCTGTGAGTATGATAGTGCCTGCTTGTGCAGAATTCAATACAGCAAGCTTCACTGCACTGGTGACACCGATTCCCAGGTACCCTGCACTTTGGGAGCAATCCAGACAGACTTGTAAAATTGACTAGGCAATATTAATAAATCATACAATATATAATATTCAATATATATCCAGGTATTCTTTAAAATCCATCACATGTAAGGTACTAAACCCTTCGTTGTGGGTGGACAGAGTTAATGTTTATGACAAGTAAACCCCAAAAGAGTAAAAGCCTACCCAAAGTTTTCCTTTCCAGGGTGTACAGTACAAGCAAATCTACTGTACAAAACTTCACAACTTATTCACGCAACGTCCAAAAAATACGTATTGTAGTGCATTGAATCTTCTCCAAAATGGAGAGGAGGCCTACATGAAAAAGAATTCCACTCAATTAAGAGAAAAACACTCATAAGAGCTGGAAGCCACGGAAAAACCTTGGAATCTTGCAATACGCAATTATGAGATTAGAAGTGTTCAGTTCAAATTATCAGTCCCGGGAGAGCCAATGCTAAAACCATTCCTTATCATGGTCGATGCTGCAATCTCAGAAGGAAACATCGGAAGATCCCACACACCTGGCTAAGACGACCTGACTAGGACCCTTATATAGAAAGAGAACTAAAGATCCTCCCTTACGAGAAAAAAAACCCCGGAGCCCAAGCCTAACACTATATTTCCATTCCTCTTGATGCAAACGTCTCTATACATGTTAACAGCACAAACAGGGAGTGATGAATTAATATTCATGCTTTTCTAGTGCCATCAAGGGTTTTTTCGTACTCTTCAATAGATTTGAAGAGCTCTGAAAAGTTTCCCTTGCCAAAGCCACCGCAACCTCCCTTCTGAACCACTACGCCAGTTTCATCCTTCTCCATGCATCCAATCCTCTGGATGATCTCTATGAATATTGTTGGTCTGGACAAAGAACACTACTGTTAGTAATAAATTAGGACACCTGTGAGCAACTTCACATATGCCACAGTGAAACGAACCATGGTCGTCAGCAACAAATCTCTCAAGTAACCCTATAAAAATTACCCTCCCAACATCACAAGTTTACCACGGGTAAGGATGCACAAAAATTTAATCCCGAAACATCAAGAAAGCCGAAAATGGGTTCGAACGCATTTTGAGAAAATTTTCTACAAGAAGTTGAGGCTGATTTACAAATTTTTGAGATGTGACTCCTCTAAACATTTATTAAAACGTAAGAAATCAAACTATAATTTTCAAGTAAAACTGATTTAAATCAAGAAAGATACCACTAGGCAACATCTGGAAAGTCAACAAACTTTGACTATTAATAAATCACTGAATTTTTATTGAATTGTTTTCGTTTACGTTTTCGTCTTCAAATAAGTTTATTGAATAATTTTATTCAAGTTCATTTCAAATTTACCCTAATTTTAAATCCATTAAGAATAAAAACAGAACAAAATGGGTACCATTCACGGTAGTAATGGTCTGCTTGAACCAATGGAAAAATTCACTAATCTAGTCAATTGATGAGAAGGGTATTTTTTTAATTCATTCTGGTATTCACTGCAACATCCCAACACGAATTTGTAGAAAAAGATCAAAAAGGTGAAAATGATTGACACAAAGAAGAAAAACTCAAAATACCTTGCGACCACTCGAGGGTTAAATACAATTCGCTTGAAACGTGAACAAGAAAGAAAAGTAAAAATATACAGTGCAGTGAGCGAACCTGTCACCAATAGGCTTGGTGAAGATCTGCAACAAGACGCCCTGATCATCCTTATCCACCAGAATCCCAAGCTCGTCGCACTGTTTGATCTGTTCATCAGTGAGGATAGACCCAACCCGATTGGCCAAATTCTTGTAATAAGTAGGAGGGGGCTTGGGCATGAAGTCAAAGCCTCCAATATGAGTACGGGTCCTCATTTCCCTCAAAGTGGTAAAGATGTCATCGCAGATCAGCGCCAAATGCTGCAATCCCGGACCTTCGTTGTGCTCAAGATAAGTCTGGATCTGGGACTTCCGTTTCGTACCAAAAGTAGGCTCGTTGATAGGCAACAAAACCATTTCATTATTGCTAGCCACCACCATGCTATTCAACCCACTCTCAGTTGTGCCCACATCATCAGCTGTAAACTCAGCAAATTCGTGGAACCCTGAAAATTTGGTGATGTACTCCACAGCTTCGACAAGCTTGTGCACATTCCCTACAGCATGGTCAAGTCGCACGAGGCCATACGTGAGAGGCAGTGATTCCACCTCCTCGTAGTTCGGTAGCATTGGCCCACTGTACCCTTGCTTACTCAAATAACGCAACACCACTTCCCCGTAGAGCTTCACCTCCGCTATCACCATTTTACCACCCTTTGCATCGTCACTCAAAACATGAGGCTCCAGCACGGACACCGCTCCATTCTCAACGCTCACGCGGTACGCTTCGTCCGCGTCGTCCACTAGGATACCCACTGCCCTTACGGCCAACCCGTGAGATTCAATGAAGCTCCGAGCCTCCTCGCTCTTGTAGCCCGGATGAGGCATCTTCGTATTGCTCTGATCGATCTTGGAAGAATAAGGGGCAGTGAAAGTGAACATGAGTTCGTTGGACTGGATCGCGTAGCTGCAATACGTTTGGTTGCCGGTTGTCTGATCCGACTTCCCTACGAGATGCATGCCTAAACCCCATGAAAACCTTCGCCAGGTGTTTGATGCATCCCCACACCTGCAAATACAAACATGTTCTAGTTAAGGTAGAGGAAATTAAACCGTTAGGGACCTAATTCCGTGTTACCAACAGCAACTCATCTCTTGCAATACACTTGTTTGGACTTCAAATAGCAAGATGAGTGTAAGAATTACTTGGCTAATTCACTCATCTTTGAATGGACACGAGATTGTCTACTGTCACTTCAGTAGTGATCTACAACCTCCCACATCGAAAGAAATTCATACATATGCGATAGAGATTAGATCTCGAAGGATTTGGCTCTTGTACTAACGATATTGAGGTACTAGTCGAAACACCTCTTGGAGAAAGACATCAATCTACATGGCACAGGGATGAACACTATAATGATGCTCGGAAAGAAGCAGAAATCACGCAGAGACTCACCAGGAGTCATACGCATTTCAAACCCAATCAAGACCAAGGGAGACGTATACAATCCAGCACAATCGAAGCTCCAACATGCAACAACGCAAAATTCTACGACAATACCATCTTGTGCATCCAAGACATTAACCCTGGATAAAGCACTTCCACTAATGTATTGCGCTCAACATTTGAAAGTAAACTCTTAAGTGCTAAATGGATAGCAGCCCATCCTCAGTGCCTCAGGGCTCAAGCTTTCAGTGTTACAGTTGAAAGGGTGGAACCCATTACTGCTCAAGAATGTTATGCAAGATGAAACCACTATCAGCGCCTGAATATTTGCTTGAACACACCAGAAATAAACAAATTAAATAAAAAAAACTCCAGCACAACTCCCTGATTCTAATTCTCTCGCGAAGCAGAAAAACGATACTCTCTAGAATCGATGCAAGTGGGGAATAATATCAATAATGATAGCAGAAAAGCTAAAGGAGCACGATATATGCTGAAACCTTCATAAGCATCACACGCGCCAATCCTAAATCAGACCGCATCTCAAACCCTACATTGCGACAAACGAAGATCGAAAGCTTCCACCAGAACGGAAACAATAAATTCCACTCAAAGCATCGACAAATACCGTTCCTGCATCCCGGGAACACCGCACCGGTGCCCGGAAAGCAAAAGAAACAAAACTCGCACAAGGGCCACACCAGGCGTCAAACGCACCTACATCGCATCTCAACCCTAGATTGCGATGGGGGGAAATCGAAAAACTACAGTACAATGAGAACACAAAATTCCACTCAAAACGCAAACAATTACCGTTCCTACATCCGGGGACCGGAAAGCAAAAGAAACGAAACTCACACGAGAGCCACATCTGGCCTGCAACACACCTACACCGCATCTCAAACCCTAAATTGATCCCAAAACTTCCAGGACAAAATGAAAGTCTAAAATTCAAAACATTTCCCACATCCCATACCAAAATTCGATGTGATGAAATCGCTGCACGCCGAACCGATCTGTCTTGGGATTATTCCTTACGAACCGCTCGCATCCCACGAGCCGCAAAGCACCGATCCCGCTGCCCTCATGGTCGCCCCCCTTGTCGAGCCCCATCGCTCCAAAGCGGCTAGCGTACCCTGTCGTCCGCCTCCCGTCCCCGTCCTCGTCGTCGCTGTCGGTCACACTGAGTGCCACGCACGAGTAGCGTTCCAGGGAGTTGAAGAAGGCGTTGGCGATCCCCCCGCCCACCGTCCACGCCACCCTCTCCAGCCTGCTTACCCACAGAAAACCCACCACCAATATCCCGAATCCCAACTCCTCCCAATCCTTCGAATTCCCAGCCCCTCATATGCAACTGCTCTTCTCCTCCCTCACGAGAACAACGCTGATGATGCAATTCCAGAAGAAGCTCGCCACAGGCAAGCGTGCTACGAAAACTTAGTTGATGAAAAAGCTTGCTGCGAGTTCCGTCTGTTCAGGATTTTGTTACTCCACCGTTTAGGCACCAAATCGGCGGATGTCAAGTTCGGCGTGTGGCCCTGAGACGTGGCGTTGCGGATTGGCCATGCGCAAGTGGTGGACAGGGATTTCGTAGCAGTGACGAGCGAGCGTTGATGATGACGAGGGCCGAGGGTGCTTGATGGTGACGAGAAGGTGCGTTTGTGTGGGAGACAGACTGACTGGGCCACTGGGGAAGGTGAGGAGGACCATCTGACGTGGACGGACACCTACGACCCCCTCTTTTCCACGTCAGATGTCCCCGGGTGTGAAGTGGCCATCATGGAAAGTAATTGTATTCTACAAGTTTCAAAAGGTTTGTATTGTTTTTATGTGGAAAAATATACATAAATTGTGTAAAAAAAAACTAGTAGTCTAGTAGGTTTCAATGGTAATCATTAAAAAAAAAATTCTCCAAAAGTAGATAGAAATGAATTATTTGGAAATATAGTCATGCTCATTAAAATCATTGTTAGTAGCATTTGAAAGAACATATATTGTTTAATGATTGTTTGATGATTTTCAATGCCTAATTTATATGATTTTTATGTACTCTTCAAAATTAAAAACATCACATAGACACAAGTTCTCTCCATGTAAAACATTGGAAATGCAATTTCCACTACATTGATGGCTTTTCAAATTTAAAATGTTGAAAATGAATTAACAAGAATGTTCAAAAGCAACATCTTTTGTGGCAAGGTGCAAAACTAGTATCACGTTACGTAGTATATGTATAGAACATATCAGTATTTACAATATATATTAGAAATTAATATAATATAAAATAATAATCCATTTTTTTCTAATTAAAAATGGTGTGGCTTTGATAAATTAGTCTTACATTCACTATAAAGATAAATTAGAATAGTAGAGACAAGTGAATTAACCCCTAAAGCCCTAAACGTTTTTTGGCAACATAGCAATTACGGGCAGCTCACTATATATGAAATTTTTTTATTCTTTAAATTTTTCACACAACATATGCTAGAAGAATAGTTTTAAGGCCTGATAAATTTTTAAAAATTGGTACTTTAGATTTATTCATACATGAAAAGCTTTGAACCATTCTATTTTGATTAACGACATGAAAGTTATGAGGATTTAACAATTTAGTATTTTGAATCATTTTCTACATCTTTCAACTTACTATTTTTTCCATATGTTGTACAATTCCAAATGATCTAAAAATTTTCAAGTATATATCCAATTTGCCTTGAAGAATGAATCTAAAGACATACCACCATTTGAGACATTTTTTCATACAAATGTGACCTTGTGAAATGCAATTGCCTATTTTTTTTTGTAGGGCCTCCTAAAGGATTTTTGTCACTTCAAACGTTAATATCTTGGAATTTACATGGTAGAAAGTTCTGAATTTTTTTCTACATCTTATCACATCATAGTGCAACAAGATCCTACAATTACATTTGTCCAAAAATGTTTTTTTCTAAAGTTTGGTACTTATACTAGAAATGACAATTTTGGAGCGCTTTTGGTGAAAACATAGTCAAAATCCTTTAGGGATTAATGTATGATGTAACTCTTGCTCTTTGATAGTATATACTTTAATCTTCAAGTGCTCAATTATTCATTGAGTGAATGATGAATGTTGTGAAAAGTGCACTTCATTTAATTAACATACATTAAGAAAGATTAAAAGAAAATCATATTATATATTGGAAATAAGAAAGAATATTTTATATGAATTAATGCATGATAGTCATATCTAGAGTCATACTTGAGGACTTTCAATTGTTTATTAGAAAATTTCAAAAGTGATTTTACTATTTATAATTCACGCACTTAGGGATGTTAGGAATTTATTCATTCTCTTTCCTACACTAGAGTTCACATATAACAATGAGAGTGACTCAAAAAAAGAATATGTCCTTAAAATATGCTTTATATGTAAAGGTCGAATAAATGATAGGTGGATACTATCTGAGACATTTTAACTTTAATTGCTATAAAATAGATAAATACATCCAATTTATTAGCTTTAAGATATTTACTTAAATCTATTTTTTTAATTGAAGCCTAAAACTAGTATCTTTTTTTAGCAATAGTTAAATTTGTATTTTACTATTAGAAACTCCAACATGCACTTTCTTAAATACTAAATAAATCAAAATCTTTCATGAGTCTTGTAAGGAATATTCAAGATACTTTAAATCCCTCTAAAATGTATTTATGATGCTACTAACCCTTCATGACCCAAGTGACCATTTTTTAGTTGCTAACCTTCTTTTTGAGCTAAATATTTTCAAAATTTGAGGTTTTTTTTAATTAAAATTATTTTTACTATGTTATGAATCTAATGGTAGTGGTTTCTTCAAATTCTAAGTTAAAATTTGCCTTGTGAATTTTTTTAAAGCTCAGTGGAAATCATATCCGTGACGAGATCACCCCCGCGAGGTTCTTGCACGGCCACACATACCTGACAGTGCATATACCCGGAGATGCATCATAATCCGATACGATACCCGGAAATGAATCTATACCCGGATTCGATGGATATCCGGGTATAGATTCGATACCCGCTCCATCGAATCCAGGTATAGATTCAGAAAGCCAACTCGTGTTCACACAGAACGAATATCTTTTTCCCCACTGTTGCGGGGCTCCGAAGCTCGGAAAGCCTTCGATCTGGGTTTGTTTCCAGTGCTACCCTAGCCCCGTTGCTGCTCTGTTTCCACCATCCCCGTTTCAATTTGCATCGTCGTCGTCGTCATCGTCGTCGGTGTATGCTACAACATTTTCATCAACAGGCGCAAGAGCAGCGTCACTTTCATAGATTGTCTCTTGAGAATCAACAAGAGGAATTCGAGGGAGGGAGGGGGAGCCATGACGCCAGACTCTGAGCTCACCCGAGAGGAGGTCCGCGAATGATGCCGCATCTATTTTGTTGAAAGAATTCTTGCTGCGATGTTGTGTTTCTTTCGTTTCGAATTTTTCTGCTTGGAAATTTGGATTTGATCGATGGGAGAGTTGGATCGCGGGGGGTTTAGGGTGAGGAAGGATTTTGGTGGATTTTGGTGGATTTTGGGTGTGTGTTTTGGGAGATTTGTGGGACGATCTGGGATAGGTTTTGGGTGGGGAGTGATGGGAGAGATGATCTGGTTTCTTTTTTGTTGTAGGTTTTGAAACGGGACATTCCATGGGAAACTTACATGACCGCCAAGCTGATCAATGGAACGGGATTGCAACTGCTCCGGCGGTACGACCACCGTCCTGACAACGTGCAAGCTGCATTGCTGGAAGAGGTACGCATGCTGCTCTTTTGGAGAATTTGCAAGTGGGGCTAGAAATAACGGGGCACACCAGCTGAGCGAGGGTTAGAGGGAGTGGATCCCGGTGAGGGGAAGTGATGTTCAGTGCATAATGTATGTAGAGAATGTATCAGAGGTGTACATTTCAAGGGGACGTGTCCCCTGAGCAGCACTCGTCACTACCGGTGCAGCAAACCTAATCGAACTGTTACAATTTGCGAGGAAGACTTGTCGAAATAGAATACACTCGACTGGCCCATTTTTTTGGAGGAGTGATCTCCTTTAATTGAACAAAATAATATGGAATTTGTATTGTCTTTTCATAGCTTTTTTTGACATCAGCTTAGGCCCTTCTGCTGTTCAACCGAGAATCGCGGTATTCACGAAGATTTAGTGATTCTCCCACGTTTACTTTCTTTACCACAATTTTGAAGTCAACATTTGAAAGCCAATTTTCTGACTCATAAGTTGTAAGTCATCATGGTTCTAAAGTTACGTAGTGTTGGGTGCCACATTTCTGTTAACATTCAGTAGTTCTCACATTATGCCAGTTAGCTATTGTCTTAAGTGCTACAGTGGAAGAGTGCAAGCCCAACGCTGCGCAAGAATGTTATGTGAGATCGGTCCAAGATTGAATATTGTTTGATGATATTCTAAGGAGTTCTGATTTTTGAGTATCTGAACGGGACGCGCAGAACGGAGTAGCCTACATCAAAGTGTTTGTGGGCATTCTACGGGACATCTCCAAGCAGGAGACTGTGGAGTATATGCTTGCTGTGGTGGATGAGATGCTCACTGGTACATTGCTTGCAAAAAACTCATTCCATGTCAATGTAATATAGTCAATTGAAAAGGTTTTTGGATGGCCGGGGTGTGACATGATTGTGTGCACCTTTTGACAGCTAACCCAAAGCGTGCTCGCTTGTTCCACGATAAGTCTCTCCAAGAGAATGACGATGTTTACAAACCGTTTGTAAGGTAAGCATATTCTCATTTCCCGTTCACGATATTCTTGCGGGTCCTAGTGTATTTCTGAGAGGGTTGTTTTTCGAGCCTCGTAAACATTTACTCTGACATGGGACCTTGTACTCGTTCAAAGTGTACATCAAGCTTCATGTGATGATCTTCTTATTGTTGCCTGCGTTGCCTGGGTGTAGGTTGCTGTCCAAGAAGAACTGGTTTATTCAGGAGAAGAGCTGCAAGATTCTGACCTTAATTATCAGGTATGTACTTTCTAGTCTTCAGCTCACATGTGAAGAGCCTGGATTTTGCATGTTGGGCACCAGGTGTTTCAGTCTCTTCTGATGATTTATTTTTGAATGTATGACTGAAAGTTACATGGATCAATTATCATTTTTCTACGAGGTGCTTGACGGTGAAGGCTTGTGGCTAGGGTGCTGCAGTGCTCGACAGTACGAAGGGACAGAAATCGATGACCCTTCCGCTCCACAGAAGAAAGTTGATAAATTCGACGAGGCTCTCCGAAGTGTTGTGGATTGGCTCATCTCTCAGGTAGAGCCTCCTCCTGCTATGTCCACGATTTAGGACACCTTATGTGTGAGTGTTTTTTTTCTGCTACAGAAATTGGTTTGTAAAGTGCTGGGTATCTCTGTGCAGCTAAGAAGTCCGACTCATCCAACCCGAGGAATTCCAACGGCTGTGGGTTCTTTGGCAACAGTTTTACGCTACCCGAAAGTGCGGTCTATGTTTATTGCGGCTGATGGAACCAAACTTCTGGTCCCATTGATTACCCCGGCCTCCAATCAGCAATATATTCAGGTCATTATGATCCACATTGTATTGTGGTTCATCATGTTTGGACTCGTGGTTTGATCTTATTAAAGTTTTATGTTTTTCTCATGGGTTTCATGCTGAGCTAGAGCAGATTTGAGCGTGTTTTCAGCTGCAAAATTGCAGTTCTGTTTTGTGAACCGTGAGTGTTAGTGTCATGAACTTGGTTCTATTGTTATTGCAGCTGCTGTATGAGGCCACGCTATGCCTGTGGCTTCTATCGTTTCAAGATGATGCTGTTGAAGCATTTTCTACAGGGAGAGTCCTACCCCGCCTTGTGGAAGTGGTGAAGAGTTCCACTAAAGAAAAGGTGTGAATCGCTTAAATATTCTAGACTTATAGATAGCATTATATTGCTAGGCTGAGAAGGAACCCGTGGCAGCCGGCCTTACACCTGAGTGATGACAACCCTTCTATTCGGTTCAACAGATCTGATGATGATGACTTTATCACAAATGTAGCTTCTTACTCATGTCTCTGTACCTTTAGGGATTGGCAAGATAATGGCTACTGAAGAAGAAGAAGTACTCTTTTTAGTAACTCTCTGTAAATGAAGGCTGACTGAACAAATTTCTGGACATTACAGGTGGTAAGAGTTGCTGTGATGACATTTCGCAATCTTTCAAACAAGGGAAACTTTGCTGCTGAGATGGTAGATTTGGGCATGCCCAAAGTGGTGCAGAGTTTGAAGCTGCAAGCCTGGGGTGACGAGGTAAGATTTTAATCAACTGCTGCATTAACTTCTGACTATTGACTATTGACGATTGACGTTTATAAACCTCACTCTTCTAGAAAAAATTGGTCTTTAGAATGCGTCTTCAGTCAACGCCTGCAAATAATACTGCCTCCGATGGGTGAGAAGAATTTTAAATGCGCTTTCACGTGCTTTTCCCAATTTGACACGTAGAAGATATGTCCACAACATGAGAGATTTTGAGAATATACAGGGAATCTGCAATTACAGAGTGCGTCATTAGAAAGGTTTGAGTGTACACTGACTGCAACAACCGTTTCCTTAGCCCCTAAGCGTCGAAGATAAAAGATACAAAGTCCACTTTGGAGCTAACTGTCGATTTTTGTAATTTTGAAAAACATATTTCTATCGTTCAGGAGTGTAGGGTATGGTTTCTTCTTTCCATTGGTACGTTTTGTTACCTTTCGTAAAGCTCCCTGTATGATTTAGTGCAGCTCCTATTGCTATGTAGAAATGGAAGCAAGACACTTTTAGCCATTTGGACCCTCCAGGGTTACTGGTCGAGAAAGGAAATTACCCAAGAAGAGCATTAGCGTTGGTGATGTGTTTTTTTTAAAATTTTGGAACGGTGTTGGTTGCTGCAGGATTTGTCCCAAGCATTGGTGGTAGTAGAGGCAGCTTTGAAGGACAGTATACGCAAGTTGAGCTCCTTCGACAAGTACAAAGCTGAAGCATTTTCTGGCCATCTGGACTGGTCTCCAATGCACAAAGATCCCGTTTTTTGGCGTGAGAACATCTCCAAGTTCGAAGAAAACGATTACCAGGTTTGATACTGCCCTTTTGACCTAATGCCATTCCGCATTAACCTGGCCCCAAGTACAAAAACTGAAGCGAATAATCGAATATAGTAACTTTCAAAACATATTCTATCGATCAAAATTGTAGGGTACGATTTCTTCTCTGTGGATGTTTTTATCAATATTCTTGCAAGCTGCCTAAAAGGTTTATTTTTAACTCCTAGACAGCGACCTTATTACGTGCTAATTTAGCTTCTTGGAAATATTGACTGGAATAATCGCAAGCCTACCTGGAAATAATTCTCACATTTGCGTTTCAACATTACTGGCTATTACTGACCTCAAATATCCAAATATCTTCCAAGTATCACGTAATTATTACCCAAGCATTACCGAATTATCACCCATGTATCCCGTAATTATTTCCCGAGTATCATCTGCACTACACAGGTGTCAAAGAACGAAAAATATGAAATAAAATATGAAAATAAAATTTCTTAGCTACTTTGGGCTATTTGGGCACTTAGAGGTCAACTTATGCTGTCTTTTTAAGGTAACTACACCTAAAATCGCACAAATAAGCAATTCAGCATGGTTGCCATTATTATATTGAAAAGCTTTTGGTGGGATCTTATTGGAGGCCTAAAGGGATTCTAGATTCTTTAAGAATGCATTTTTTGGACAAGCTTTTGGCGGGATCTTATTGGAAGCCTAAAGAGATTCTAGATTCTCTAAGAATGCATTTTTTGGACATCATATGAATAAACTATGAATTTTCAAAGTGCTGAAAATAGGGTTAGGTGACCAACCATCAACTCTCGTACTCTCGTGAGTACTTTCACGTGAATACTCTCATGAATAGTGAAAGTACGTTTTAGGTGAGAATCTAGCCTGTGCGGTTTATAGTCTGTGGTTTTAGAAAGCATGCAATTTAACGTGTAGTTACCTTAGCATGTGATGTTTTCTGATATAGTCATTTGTACAGCCTTTTATGATACTCCCAACTCATTTTGTTTCCTAATTCATGTTAGTATCTGCCGTCTCGGCCATGTGCAGGTACTCCGTGTTTTGATTACATTATTGGACAACTCCGGGGACTCTAAAACGCTTGCAGTGGCCTGCCACGATCTAGCCCAGTTCATTCAGATTCATCCAGCGGGTCGGGGCATCGTCCTGGACTTGAAGGCCAAGGAGCGGGTTATGAAACACATGTCCAGCTCTGATCCTGAGGTTGCCAAGCAAGCTCTCCTGTGTGTGCAGAAAATTCTGCTTAGTGCCAAGTATGCGAGCTACATGCAATAGAGTGATGAGTGTAGCTATTTTTTTTTGTCTTTTCAAAGTCAGCAGATTATATTTAATCATGTACCTGGGTACTCGCGTAAAGTGCCCTTGAGCTGTCCAACTCTCTGTATGTGCGTCGATGATGTACTGCCACCTGCAATTCTGCAAATAATGTATCATTCCTGTTTCTGAGCTTTTTCGCAATAGTTGCAATTTTCTGGAACGACATGTGGTTTTGATCGGTGAACATGAATGGAGACTCACCTGGAATGTGAAGTTTTAGCCGAGGCTTGAATGCTTCTTGGATAGATACTACGACTTATTCCTGTTAGTGTCACTAGGCTTGCATACGCTTGCGTCTCTACAAACTCCAAGTACTATAGTGAAGGCACCCATAACTGATCAAATAAGGAATTTGGGACATGATGAAAAGCAGTGGAAGGTGAAGTAAATATTGCATGAGGTGCAGTGATATGAATGATGGGGATTGCAAACTTGTTAATTTTTGCACTGAAAGTGAAATTACTATGATTTTTTAAAGTCCAAAGTTCCTGTGGACCCATGGCCAATGCTTAGAGTCATCCAAAACTGCTCACTAACATGGCCAATGCTTAGAGTCATCCAAAATTGCTCACTAACAGACTGGAGGCTATTTACAACGGCATAGAAAATAAGGCATGCTGAAATTCTTGTGATAGCCAATCAAACAAGGAAGCTTCTTGTAACCTTTAAAATATTAATAAAACAGAAATGAATCCCAACCTCTCCAAATTTAACACAGCCTATTCATTGCTCATGGGGTCTGGTTAGGAATGGGTACCTCTACCTAGTTTTAGCTCCTTTGATCAAGGGGTTGACAGAATTGTTAATTCATGGCTCAGGGTCTGAACGTCTAAACTTTAATGAGCGGGCCCACAACTGTGTGTCACACCCTGCAAGGGAATCGATGACTCCAAAAAAGTGCAGAATCCAGCTTCTTAAAGTTATATCCTGAATCAAGCACTAGCGTTATAGAGGTATATGGAGATTGAAAGTTGAAAACAGTTACAATGATCGATGTGATTGAAGATTTCAATTGGAATAGGTGCTATTGATCTTTTAAGGATAGTGGTAGCAATATTTCATCAAATTTTCAAAACTTACATGGACGTAAAAAAACTCTGCAATCAGCTTTGCAACATCTCTATTGCTGACTTGGTACTCGCACACTTCACCAAAACGAATAGATCTTTTACTGAACATTCAATTTAGATCAAGAAGATTTCCCATCTTTTGATTCCTGCTTCTGACTATACAAGTCAAATAGGCACTAAGGTGCTTGATACCAAGATGAAAAAAACTTAGAACAGAATACATTATAATTAATACAATGATTGTCTATTCGTCACATTTACCTATGCACATGGTTTACACCGACTAATGTCGAAATTCGCCTTGATGAAATGACTGCCAGTATCATACTAAGTTGATTTTACATCACTCGTTACTAACAAAATTATGCGAGGATTGTAGGAGCTTCCGCAAACTCATCCTCTCCGTCCTTCAGGTTCTGTGTTTCCGTGTCCACAACTTCCTCTTGCAAGCGGCGTGCTTTCTCCGCTTTGTGCGCTGCATCCTCCTCACGACCCTTGATTGCTGATTCATGCTTCTCAATTTTCACTCCAACCTCCTGCAGCTGATTTTCCAGGTTTACAATATGTTGTTCTCTGTCACCCAAGTCACTTTCCAAACTTCCAACTTTGGCGTTCAAATCATCAACCTTGTCAGCGGAGGCCACAGCTTCATCTCTTTCTTTCCGCAAGGTGGTCAACTTCTCTCCTAGACCGGCCAATCGTTCGCCAGAAGACTGCAAGCCCTGATCCATTTCTCCTAACTTTGATTCTTTCTGTTTCAACTCCTCGGTGGCAGCACTGTCTGCTTTATCCGCGTTGTCTTCGACAGCATCCAAGGTTTCCTTCGTTTCCTCAGCTTCTTCGCTCTTCGCTTTCGCTTCCGCGTCTTTCTCTTCGACCTTGGAAGCTGCTCCAAACATTCTGGATCTCAAGTCTACGATTGTGGACAGCAAGCCACCCGTATGTGTTTTGAGACCGTTGGCTTCAGTTTCGGCTATGCTTCGTTGTTCAGCTTCCGAACTAACTTCCTCACCTTCTTGTTTCACTTTCCCTTCCAGTGTCTTTTTGGTTTCCATACTGTGATCCTCGGCTGCAGTGATCATACTCTCGAGAGCACCGATCCTCTCCGCCAACACACGTGCGTGGGCAGCATCTTCGTCGGATTTCTTCCGTAAGTTTTCGACTTCCTCGTCCGCTGCAGTCGCGCTCTCTTCAAATTTCCTCCTCTGCTCTTCGGCGTCTGCCTTCAGATTGGCCGCCTTCTCCTCCTCAGTTCTCAAAGCAGCCCCCAAGCGATTCGCTCGCGCGACGGCGTTGCGAAGCTCTTCCTGGTATTCGGCGATGGAAGCTTCCTTGTGCTCGTTCACTTCGCGTTCGTGAGAAAGATCGGCTTCCACCCCACTCGCTTTCGCTGACAAGTCTCTGGCCTTTGAATCCAGGTGTGCGGCTTTCTTCTCCGCTGGAATTGCTCGCGACTCAAAATGCTCAGCCTGCAACCAAAAACAATATGAAACTCAGTATTTTCCAAAGCGATGCTCAAACAAGAAGTCATTCTATAACTCCAAAAGAGCTCGAAGGACTGATTACCTTAGAGGAAAGCTCTTCAACCGCAATGTTCTTCTCGACCAGCCTTCTTTTTAACGTTTCCTCTTTTTTGGCAATTTCCTCATCCAAACTCCGCAGCTTCACATCCCGATCATGTACAGTTGGCTTCAGACGATCGAGATCCGCTTTCAGATCCGCATTGCTCTGCTCAGCATTCTTCAGCTTCGTCTCCAACTCCTTGATGGCACTCTTATACCTATCCTCGACATCCTTCAATTTCAACTCCAGCTCCGCGGCCTTCTCACCAGCCGCTTGAACATTTTTTTTCATCTCCACGTTTTCTTTCTCAAGGACGTCAATTTGCTGCTTTCGCTCTCTCGTCACTTTGTTCGCCTTCTCAGTCTCACGATTTGCTAAATGAAATGCTTCCTCGCAGTCTTTCAATTGCACTCTAAGCTTGGAATTTTCATTTTTCAAGGTTCTAATTTCCTGCAGCAGCGCAAATTCCCGTTATAATCGAACAAAGAGAAGCTTAATCGGAGCTGTCTTAGATCGGATCTACATATATCTTTACCTTCACTAGCCCCTAGCAATTTCAGTGCAAGATGCCAGAGCACAGTCATTACCTCTTCCGCTTTCTCGCCAACTTTGGAAGGAACAACGGTCTGCGCGGTAATGACGGAGCTTTTATCATGTCCACCTCCAACGTAATCCTGCACTTCCTTAGCTCGACTCTCCAAGCTCTTCTTGACAGCAGTCTCCTGACTCTCCTGGCTCGCCATTTTTCACAATAGGTCTGATGCTTCTCTTAGACGCTTGCCTTCACACAAAGATCGTTGAGCTCAGCGTATTACTTCTCCCCTGCTTCCAGTTCCCGAAAACAAACATTACATAGTGTCAATTCCCCGTGCGATGCCTCTTCTCATAAAGAATTTTCCATCAGTCTGTATTCCTCAACAAGAACAACATTTACCGCGACATTACTCAACAAATCTGATGGTTGCTATCACTCAACGATTGCAATTCTTCTAATCTCTCGACTCGTCTTCACAATAACACATCACACGCTCATTCCTAACTCTTCTCTCCCTCTTCCACGCTCAGCAATTAAATCAAGAAACGTTTCCCTACACTGTATAACAAGCGCACATTACAATTCATCGTCAAAAAGCACACAAGAAGCACCGAAAGTTGTAAACAATATTTTCTGCGCTCACTTCCACCACTAACCTTCCGCTAATTACTTGATCAACAGAGTAGCTCGCAGAGAAGCGAAAGGCCGCATTCACATACCTTAATCGGAACAGATTGAACTCCGTCGTTCTCTCTTCCTTATGCAAAATGTGAAGGAAAGCGTGAATGACATTTGTACATTTCGTCAATCAACTTTCTAATTACCTTAAATAAGCTTACATCCACCTGACCAAAAGAGTAAGTTATGTTGAGGTCTTGTAATTGAGTGAGAGATGGTGAGGCAGCGTGGCTCCATTACCTTGCTTGCGATGCTGTCGTCTCCGGAGTCCCTTGAACCGTTCGCAGTGCCATGCACGCAGGCTCCCCCATCCATGTGTTGCAAGACGTGGCGCCCCTGCCTCAGTCTGTCCGTCCCGTCTTCATTGGTGGCCGACTTCCTCCCGCCTCCACTAGTAAGGTCTGGCTAGGTGTGTGGTCCAAATGGTAAGTTTTTTTGGGGGGTAAGAATGATAACCTACTTTAACCCAAAAGTAGGTTATTAACATTTTTAGCCGTTGTACTTGGTATCAATTTATTTTATTTTAAATTGTAGTCGTACAAATTCAAACTACACATATTAGAAATCATATGGGAAAAGTGAATCTAATAATTTCATTTGTAGCCTATAACCGTACAAATTCAAACTAAACATGTTAAAAATTGCATAGGAAAACAGTACAATAATATCACGTATGGATTGAAAGATTATAATGTTTGATTATGAGGGTGTTAAAATTGTGAAAGTGATTTGAAGTTTTTCAATCCTCTTCTCACATGTCAATCCTAAAAAAATGGTTACCAAAAAAGATGTGAGGTTGAAGGACATAACATGCATAGCCTCAATCAATCTACACTACAAAAAAAGAAACGAGGGTATAAATTACTTGTCAACAATGACTGTAGTAGTAAAACAATCATTTTGTAGTCATTGTTGAATTATAGTCATTGTAGACAAGTCATTGTGGACACTTGTTTTTTTTGTAGTACTACAACCTACTCTATAATTTTTTTGAATGAATTCCTGATGTGATTTATTCTTTAAGATTTAGTGTATTTGAGGCTCATTTCCAAGAGCCTTCAACACTCAAAAAATCAAAATGGCCCCCCTTACACAAAATCTTAAATAGAAAAATTGTAATAATCCATTCTCAAAATCAGACTTCTAATGCTAAAATTAGACTTCAAAAAAATTCAAAATTATAAACCAATAAAAATAGTAAGTTGTTTAGGTTTTATTTGACTTCAAAGTATTGTCAACACCAAAATTTGGTGCCTTGGACATTTAGGGGTTAAGGTGGCGTTTTCTATTTCCCACCCTCCATTTTGTGGCTCAATAAGTTGTACTATATTTATAGTTTATATAAATTGTTTATCTACTTTCACAAATATATTTAGTGATTTTTTCTTTAAATGTGCCTTGAAAATGAAACTTTGAAGGTGATAAGCAATAAAATTTTAATTCTAAGATTAATATAGTATTCTTCTACAATCAAATTTTGTAGCAAATTTGATAAATCTAGTATTAAAATGGGAGTTTTGAAATTCAAAACCTATGAAATAGATTGATTTTAAGAAATCAAAACTCGTCTTTAAAATTAATTTATAATTTTATTTTTCAATGTGTTGGTGTTATGTATTTTTTTAAATGGTTTTAAAACTAGTATTTTTAACAATGTGTACAATGTGCACACAACACACTAATCTTTGAAGAATCTCTTGCGCATAAGACATAGACCATATTATGCATCAATCTATTGTCTTTATTGATTTTTTATGAATCAATTATAATGGTATTGATTTTTTATGAATAAGTTATTTTGGTATTGATTTTTTATTTTATTTTTTATGTTTTTTAATTTATAAGATATTAAAAATATGATGGATATTTTATATAAGAATCTTATTTGCATATTTTTTATTTTTTCCTTTGTTATTTTTGCATGAAAAGATATTAATTAAGTGTGCAAGTTCAAATAGCTAGCTACCTATTGAGCTGTGGCCCATAGGTGAAAGGGTACCCAAAAGCACAAAAATACCAAAAGCATGGTACACTTTTACCATAAAAAGACCCTAAATCTTAAGACTCCAACGTATGGCCATTTAAGATTTGTTAAATGGATTTAATATAGATTTCAATTAGTTATTGTTAATAGAAACTATACTCAAATGATTTGAAATTTTTTGAAGGTAGGTCTTTTATTTACAATCACATTAAATAACAAGTAATGCAAGTAAAAGTATTGTTTCATTGAAATTCATCAACCGTGTCTAATTCTTCCAATACATCAACATACAAAGCCATTATTTTCTTCATAGCACCACAATACTACCATGAGAAGCATCCATTGATTCAAATGCATCAACTTTGTTTAATTCCACCAATGCATAGCTTTATTGAAGTTCATCAACCTTTATTTAAACTTAGGCCTTCACAAGAGTTTGCCCTTTTGAGTGATAGTACTGTACATGGTTGTCAAGGTTGGAAAAAATTAAATTAAAAAAATTTGATATTTTAAAAATTACTTTGAGAGAGAGGCAAAAATTAAATAAATTAATGTTGCAAATGTCAAACTATAAAGAAATGAGTCACATTACAAATTTTAGAATGGGCCACATGCAAATCTCAAAGTAATAAATTTCCCCCTTTTAATGTTCTTATAATTAAAGTGTCATATTCTTAAAAAATAAAAAAATAAAAAATTGAAAATTTCATTAAATTCTAAAAGCAATTGCCAAACCATTTTTTCAACTTTAATTAATTATTTGTCACTAAATGTCCTAGGAAGTAGTGATGTAAGGAATTTTCCTTGGAATTGACAAAAGATAGTCCAAGCCATTGGCATGTTGTAATTGATATCAAAAACAGTTTGGTCTAAAAAAATGCAATTGGTGCAATTGCAATTCTAACAAACTAACATCTTTCCATCACTTGTTTTTTACTTAGTCTAATAATTGTGTAAGATTGTAAAATCATAATCTCTAAAACAAAGAGAATGTTGTATGAAATGAATAATGTTCTAAAATCTGGTGTAAGATTGTTTGTAAACTCTTAAATGCCTTATCAACCATTTTATGGTTACTACCCAACTTCATAGACTTCCCCCATCTCAAAAATATACTTTTGTTCAAAATTTCATACCTTTATCATGTTGTTTGTCAAGTTATCTTTCAACAATAAAAAAAAAATTTGATTTGGATAAAAACTCTGCAATGGGTGATTTTTCAAAATAAAAAATTCTAAGAAAAGTTCACTATGGATTGTCTTGGGTAGCCAATATAAAACTAGCCCAAGTGAAAAATTCCATGGATGTGCACATGGGCAAGGGTCTAATTGGTTGGAGCATATATTGGATGGACATGGTCAAGTGAAATTTCCAGCCTCAAGCCAGAACTCAAGCTTGGAATGGGTTTTTTTTGTCCTTTTCAAAGTTAGGACTAATAAAGTCATGATACATGTTGTGAAGTAGTGAGCAAGAAAGTAGTTCTTCAATGATCAGAATTAGAGTACTCTAAACATTGACTATAGGTCAACAATACTTTTTGGCTCCTAAAATTCATAGTAACTTCAATTTCAAGAATAAAATTCTGAAAATTTTGCTATCTCCATATTTCCTATCTTCCTACATGGTAAAAATTTCCACCATCCCATACTCCTCACCATCTGCTCCAAAATCGCTTAAGTGATCCACTGCTGCTGCTTCTACCTTATTGTGAAAATGTGAGATATGGAACTCTACCCAAAATCGTTTTGCCTGGGAAAAAGATTATTGTTTTTTCAAGAACTGAACTTTGATTGAAGATATCTCAAAATCTGTCAACAATCAAAGTCTTTGGAATTGGAGTGTCTGAAGATATCTCAAAATCCATCAATAGTCAAAGTCTTTGGAAATTGGAGTGTAGACTAAGTTGATAGTCATGAACAAGATCAAAATTGAGGTGTAGACTAACTTAAAGCTGGCAGGGATGAAAAAGATCCTGCTGTTAGATTTTTCAAAAAATGATTCTAAGAAAAATTATCCTTCCATTTCAAAAATGTCAGTTTGGAGGTGATTTTGGAGGGAGCCTTGGCGGGCATTTCGTGGTTAACTCTAAAGAGGCCTGTCAATTTAGCATGCATCACCGAACCTTGCAGATCAAGGAGGAAGCATGGCACAGAGAATAATTGCGTCACCTGATCAGTGATCACGCCTGCTCTGAGAATCATAGCAATGAAACTCCCAATTCGTGAAGGACTCGTGCTGCTTTCAACAGGCAACCTTTGAATAATAACTTAAATCATGTTCACAACGAACTCTCTAATTTTCAAGTCTCGCTCTATGATACAGATATTTGAAGACTAGCATATGTTTATCACCTACAGGACTACTCTATGAAATGATCCAAACTATGAATGGGCAAGTACTATTGAGATGGAGCCCCCTTTTAAAACTATTTGACACCCGAAGAAGAAGAAGAATCTCTACCTGTTGACAACGAGCCTTCATTGAATTCTGCTTCCAAAGATACCAACATCGCATTTTCCCTCAAGCATTCGTTGGCTCTGCAGAGTGACTCACAGACAATGCTCCCCTAAACCCTAAAACCCCTACTTCCAACACCGGGAACTCAATTCACTGGTACTGATACAGGCCCTGTTCGTTTGGGTGGGCGTTCCACAAGCAGCGGTGGATCCAAACTATCGTCTTCCCACCATTGCAAGGTCGATAGATCCGGAGAGGATTGCGCGGAAGAGACTCGTGAGTGATCACCTCGTGTTCCGAAGTCTTGTAAAAGCTCCTCAGGAATGGGTTGGCTGCCTTCCAGCATGGGAATCAGTTGTGAGATGGGTGGCCGGATTGAAGGACTATCTGTCGTGCACAGGAGAGCCACCTTGAAGACCCGCGCCACTTCGGCTCTTTCGAAGTTGCCAGACAATCTGGAGTCCACATGACGCATCAGGAGCTCTTCGTCGCTTGATTCGCAGGATCGAAGGTAGGCACTCCTGATCTGCACACGTGAGAAGCGCGCGCTTACGTCAGAACGTAAACTTGCAAGTTCCACCAGTTTGGGGTAATGCCTCAAAAACAGATCACTGCCTTCAAAGTACTGAGCACAACCATTACAACTGTAAGAACCTGGATCTTCAAAATGTAAGCTCACCTCATCCAGGAGAAAGCACATAGTTCCGGAGAGACTGCGAGTTGTGGTTATCTTTCCCGTCACAATTTCCATCAAAAGTATGCCGTAGCTGAAAACGTCCACCTTTTCGGATAACTCACCACACATGATGTACTCTGGTGCCATGTAACCCCTGCAATCAGGAACAGCGCAAAAATGAATATGAATACATCTTAACAGCCAACGGACACCGAGCGAACTAGAGGCATTGCATGTGAAAACATTTGTATCAGTCTACAATAAACTTCAAAGTTGCACCGACAATTTACGCTTCATATTGTAACCCAGGTGCATACTAACTCTCCAACACAAAACACACCAGCATGTGCAACAAGAATTCCAGTCTTTAGTACAGTTTCAGTTTCACATGTGGTTGTCAGCACTTACATAGTGCCAACGAGATTTGTAGTAAAGTTCGTGTTATCATCAGGACACAGCTTCACCAGTCCAAAATCCGCAATTTTGGCATCGAACTTGGAATTGAGCAGAACGTTGCTGGCTTTGATATCCCCATGTATAATCTGAGAGTGAAGATCATTGTGCAGATATTGCAAACCTCGAGCAGTTTGAGTGGCAATTTTGTAGCGTGTGGGCCAATCAATACGTTCAGCTTCGATTGAGCTACCTGCATACAGTATTGCCCAAGTACATCAATTAGGTCTCGCTAAACCTTTGGGAGCGCACTATGGGCATTGTCTGAATACCATGTGCCAAGGAGACTAAATGTGATACATCTACTCGTAGAAATACACTCCCATTGTAGACATGTTCTTCAAATGGACTAACAATATCCTATTTAATTCTAGATAGATAATAAATACGGAGTACTATTTTGAAAACCAAGGCAGACACTATATTTTATCAAGTTTCCAGTTTGGAATTGCAAATCCTGAGAACCAACTCTACAACGTGACAATGAAAACTTTTGTAGTCTTCCACAAGACCAAAGTCAAGAGATGAAGCATAATTACCAAGAAGTGTTTGACGAAGGCTCCTCTTCTCCAGATACTCGTAGACCAGGAGTCTGTGCTTCCCCTCCACACAGAACCCACGTAACTTGACAAGGCTCTCGTGCTGCACCTTGCTAATGTTAATTACCTCTGCAAGAAACTCACGCTTCCCTTGCCTCGAACGATTCGTAAGCTTTTTCACTGCCACTTGCGAACCATCCTTGTTTCGCCCCTGTCAAAATGTAACAATGTCTGTTAGGGGTTAATGGTTCGTGTGCGTGGAAATGAAGGAAATCAAGAAAAAAAAACCACATCCACTATTCCAATTACAAGTGACATCGTCTGAAGTAAACCAACTTCAACATAAGTTAATAGTGTCAAAACCATGGTGTATTCTTGGTGAGCCTTACCAGATACACTTCTCCAATTCCACCCTCCCCAAGTTTATTGTCTCTGTGAAAGTTGCGAGTCGCGACTTTGAGTTCTTTGTACGTGTACAAATAAGTCGATAAGGATGCTTTCGCGAAATCTGTCCAAAAGCGAGCATTCCATATAAGAAGGGTGGAAGCATTAGCACATGATTCTTCAATTCCCAAAGTCGGAACGGCGTGAAAGGTGAACAAATTCATACAGGGTGTGTAAGTAGTGCCACTCTTCATTCTATTTCGTGTCCATCCGTCAAATACTGTGCCACTTATTTAGCAAGCCTTGCGCTGATTCAGAGCCATTTTCTTTTCAACTTCGCCATCTTCAATGCATATCACTTGGACCACATAAACTATTTGCGAAATGATGTTGCCCAGTCATAGCTACACTATTTGAAGGTGCTTGTATCAGCATCAAACCTAGAAAGTAGAATCATACACAAGATATAATAAGCAGAGTACCTTCTTTCATCCTGCGAACAGGTGATCGGGCTGCCACACACTGAAAAGCTAGACACGCCACCAAGAACAGAAGAAGGAGAAATATCCCAGCTCCTCCCAACCCCAGATATAAATGCAGCCGGCTTTCCTTTCCATCCTTGCTTCCACAAGAATTGCAGCAAAGGCTCTTCTTATACAACGACGCAGGAGACTGGCCAACAAATACGCTCTGTTCGCATAGAGGCCGTAACCCGGGTTCCACAAGCTTCGTGCACTGGCTGAGTTTGACCTGCGACATTGTTCAAAGTTTCATGCTTCAGGAATAGAGGCAAATTTGCAGTACTTGGTCGATAATTAATACCGCTTCTGTAGCTTCTAAGTCAAAATTCTAACCGGTAGGGTGCATATCAAAACTTCCTGTTAAATAGCAAAACAAATAGGCTGCCAACACGCACACTTCGGAATATAATCTTGCCTGATGCAACTGGCAGGTCAAGGGAATTGCAGGTACGTTTGGATTCACGTATTTCTGCTTGATAATATTCTCGTCAGTGTAGTTCACCGACACATCGATAGATGCAACGCCATACAAGGTTCCGTTCTCGAATACTGCACACGAACACCAGTCAAGATGAACAACTTTTGGTTGTACGAGTGACGACGAACTGATATACCAGAATTGCTCAGTGATCCATGTAGGACCAGGAAGACCAAATTGGGCGTCACGATTTTCTTCAGCACTTGAGAGTAGACCATATGTGGACTTCTTTTTGTTCAATTTTCAATTTCCCTTTTCGACCGACACACGCAATTTTCTTCACTGATTTTGGAGGATATAAATTTCGGTTGAGTCTGAATTTTACCGTTCACAATATTGTCAATGAAACTGGTCACTATAAACCACAAAACTCAGTCCTTTAGGGCTTGATGCACGTACCTGGATAACTCACGGTAGACACGTTGCCCTGACCATTGACGCTCCCATAAACATCTGTCCAGAACGTAACATTTTCCTTGAACCGCATTGTGGCCTGGTAATCGAAGTAAGGGCGAATGGCCCACAGGGGATTTCGAACGGCATCCTGAGTATTCGTGTAAGTGACCGAGCTATTCAGTCGACAGGAGAATTTCCGCAAATCTGCAAGGGGATCAGGAATGGTCTCTCCATCACCTGGACCTAAACTGAAAAAGAAAACCACCACACCCTCCGAATTCAGAAGCGACACCGCTTTTTGAAATGCTGTACTAGAAAGGTTCCCAGCTTTGGAGAAGTAGCCGTCGGTCACCACCACTATCATCTGTCAAACCAAACAGACTAGGTCACAAACTAGACGAGGGAATGGATCACACATGATCTCCAATTGTGCACAGAAAATTGCAAACCCTAAAATCTTGATTGCCGCATACAGAGAGCACCATTAGGTGATCTAGGTTGTGTATATCTCTCTGTACACAGGAATGTATGACGAAGTTTGAAGAGGTACTTTAAGTTTACTTGATGAGTTGAAGGTGGTCATCGCTCGCTCAAACCCCAGGCTAAGATTCGAGAATCCTTCAGGGTTGTTCACCAAGGACGGAATGTCGAACGAAGAATGCACGTCTGCACTGCTTCTGGCAAGAACCTACGAAAGTCGAGGCGCCAGAAACGCATCATAAGCACTACTATCAACACTTTCCAATATAGATTGCCGAAAGAAACTGCGCACAATTTGAAGATCAAGCTGTGAACTATTTAGGGTTTCGCTGTTCTGATGAAGCGGAGAGAATAAGTACCGATGTTGGTTGCAACAGCGTTGCGCTTGTGGAGTCAAATGTAACCACATTGACAGAATCGGCGGCAGTAAATGTGTCGAAAAGCTCTGTGACAACGTTCGTCGCCGCATTAAACGTTGCATTCTGTTGCTGTCCCTTGTCGAGCAGCACCACTAGGTCTTTCACAACCGATGTCGACAACACGTACCTGCGTTGCAAGGAGAAACCTGTCACGATGACCAACATTCTTAATGCTAGGGTTACGAAATGCAAAAATTCGTTCCAACACTCACCAGGGTTGTTTCCGAGGGTCAAAATTGTAACAGTCCCCGTCTGGATTCGCTGCCTGCAAACACCGGTTTGGACATACCCAGCTTAGAAAATGAACCTTGACATTGTGCTCGTTTGGAAGAAAAAAATTGTGGATTGCGAGCAGTCTGAGATACTTACTCGACCTGGAAAGGCTCGATACACACCCTCGGCCGACGCAAACGCAACGCTGCGATCAGCAACAACACTACCGCCACTAGCAGCAAATTGAAGAGCCGTGTACGCGCAGATGGATCGCGTAATCTCTGAACTCAAATTCGAATTTGCAGCGTTTCTGAAATACGGCGGGAGCCTGCAGTCGAAGAACAATGAGCGCTCGTGGCAGAGAATTGAAAAGGCTATGGTGACAGAGAATTGAAAAGGCTATGGAGACAGAGACTGGCAGAACGCGTATCCTCTAGAGCACTGTGAAAGTGTTGATGGTAGTCCCCTTCCAATGACAGAAGAATTTACTCGCACGGTTGAAATTATGAGCGCGTACCTGACAAACCCATTCCCTCCGAAATCCAATTGAATTCCCTCGCACGATTCAGAGTTAAACTGGCAATCCGGAACTGGTCCTCGCGTCCCAGCGCAGGTGAAATTGTCTTTCGCAGTCGGCGTACACGCGTGCCGTGCGCAGGTTCGCACGCACTGCGACAGACCTGAAAACCAAGCAAGTCCCCAAATGATAAAAAAATCGATCCAAATTCACGCACAATGCAACAGAAAGGACTGTCTCGCCCGAAAGGAAATTCCGACGTGCTCCCGTGGTTACAGAATCGATCGGAGAAAGAGAAAAATAAACACAAGAGATTTTGAACGCATTCTTTTCCCAGTATATAGATACAGTACCGCAGTCTTCTCTATCAAGAGCTAACCGAAGGGCGTCACTGGCAAGAAGCCGCACTTTATTCTCCTCGGCCCCCAAATACGCCTCCAGGGAAGAATCTGCAGCCGCCGTCGCCGCCGCGTCGACGTCGTCGCCTATCCATGACATGAGCAGCAGAAACGATTGCAACACCAGCCCCCACTTGAGCTTGTCCATAATCACTCCCCCCAAGACCTCGCATTAATAATTCACACTCCGAACCCCCGGCCAAACACACACCAAAACTCCGATCATTCAACCCAGTAACCCTCACGGATCGACGGGGCTGCGCTCCCAACACACACCATCCGCAACCAAACTTGTTCACTTCGATCCTGTGCTCAAACACGTTCAAAAAAAAACTTCGATCTTTCAACACTGTAAACCTACGCAGCGTCTCCCCAAATCATCCTGTGCTACTTCTGGCTAGTTCCGGTTGCACCCCGAAAGTGTGCCTCGCCGAAACCCAAGGACTTTTCTTGGTATTCCTCCGCCACCGACTTCCGCCGTTCATCCCGCAAACGCAGCATCCTCGTCGCAAAAACAAAATGTCCGAAATTGGCAACACCCGGCCAACCGAGTCGCGACTACAGTGCCAGTACTGTAGTGATGGAACCTGGAATATGACGACAAGAAGGACTGCTAAAGAAAGTGAGTTGCCCCCCCAAGTTGAAGTTATTAACTGAACTTAACACAGTTACACCCGAACGAAACTGCAGGTTGCAAGGAGTTTCGTACTGAAGGAGTGGCGATCTAGCTGGAACCTCAGCTCAGTCGCGCACTGACAAGCTAGGCTCTGGACAGCTTTCTGGGAGCCTCAGTACTGCTCCTGTCAGTGAAGTGCTCACCTTCCCCACTCCCTCCCTCATCAGTCTCTCACTCACCCACTCACGCCATAACTTAGCTGGCTGCACAGCCAACAAGCTTTATTTGCCCAATTCTGCAACCTCATCAGTCCCAAAGTGCCAGCTTTGATGTGGCATACCTTACATTCCACCACTGTACAGTACAGTACTGTGCGTAGCCGGCCCCCAAACTGGGCGAACTGATTGCTCGTGATTGCGGGGATCGATCTGCGCGCGCGCAGCGCAGTGCAGTGCCCCGTGCCTCGATCAACAAGACCGGGGCCCAGTGAAGGACGTGATTGCGTCGCAAGCGGGCACTAACTTCCTGTGCACGTCGAACGAACAGCCAGTTTCGATGGCCGATGGACTGGCAACGGGGTGATGGGCGCGAGGATCGAGACCGGAGAAGGCTCGATCAGGGAAGGACCACGGATGGCCTGGGGAAGCACGCCGGGTCAAGGAAACAGCAGACCCGCCCGGGAGTGGGGCTTAATGAATGTGTTATAAGGGAGGATCCCAACTTATTTTGTGCAGGAGAATCGGCGGAGTCTAGATACGGGAATTCTTCGGCATTCATACGCTATGGGCCCTGGCTGACCGGGGTAGTGAGTACAGTACTGTACTGTACAGGGGGTGGGTGGGGTAATCTACAGTATAGTTGAGTTTCGTAAATAATTAGGGAAAATTTGGAACATGTCTGAAATTTTAAAAATTGTACAACTAGGGATTTTCTTTTCAATTTCTTAAAATAATTATAATTAGGAAAAATTTGGAACATGTCTGAAATTTTAAAAATTGTAGAACTAGGGATTTTTTCAATTTCTTAAAATAATTAAGAAAAATTTGGAACGTGTCTGAAATTTTAAAAATTGTACAACTAGGGATTTTCTCTTCAATTTCTTAAAATAATTAGGAAAAATTTGGAACATGCATAAATTTTTTTTTCAGATTTTCATTGGATAGGTGCCATTTCAAAATATCCAAAAAATATATTATTGAGGAAATCAATTTAGAAAAAGGGGACACATTTACACATGGATAGAAAAAATCAATCTAAGATTGAGTGTATTGAAAAAGTACAGTAGGAGGAGCAAAGTGGTGAAAAGTTTAGAAAAATCAAAGCGAGTTGCCGAACTGTCCAAATTCTAAAATTAAATTATTTTGGCGCCAAGATGGTGAATTTGACGTGAACGTATGGTATTGTGCCCTTTGCCATTGTTGCAACAAAAATGAAAGTGAAAAGTGATTTTAAAATTTTAAAATTCATAAAAACTTTGAAATTCAATCATTTTTACACCATAGGTTCAAATGCCACAAAAACAAAGTTTGTGCACCCCTCCTTGCAAAGCACTTTTTAATGGTATTAAGAACAAGACTAGAGGATGCACAATCTAAGGGATCTTACTATAACAAACAAAACTAACTAATTTAAGGTATGGATTAACTTAAAGTAACTACACCTAAAACGGAACACTCCTCAAAATCGACCCCTATTTTTGAAGGGAAGCTAAATAGGGAGGATACTCAAAATGGTGAGCATGACAAAGACGAGTGTAAAGTAAGTAGTGTGCAACTCTATCTATAATATTTTGGAAGTGGCACCCTTCCATATGGTCACTTTTGGATATATTTTCTAGTATTTTAACTTCTTCTCTAGTAGTATTTTTTCCATGTGCATCAAATGCATTTTGGCATCACCTACATAATAGTTTTAGTACCCCACACCTTACATCTTTGAAATTTTGTAATTATTCCACAATGCATCCAAAAATTATGGAACCACTTGCATTTTGATTGATAGTCTTTCAACATTGTGTAAAAATTGTTGTTCATTTTCTAAAGCATATTGATTATGCCACAAAGCTTATTCATGCAATTTTTGATGTATTTACTTCAAAGTTATTCAATACATCTAAAACCAACATGGCATCCTAAAGCAATACTATGTATAAATGTTTTAGAGTAAACCAGCCATTTACTGCACACATCTAAAAACCGCACAACAATTATTGCCAATCACCACACAATAAATGCACAATTCAAATACCAATTCAATTGTGATGGGAACAAAAATTTGCATCACCACTCAATGACCGCACACTATGCCATAAAGGGTTCAAAGGAATTTTTAACTAGATTTCAAGAACATTGCCTTTAAATTGCAATAAAATTTATAAAAGGAAATCTATTGCATTTTGTCTTTTGAAGGTAAACCTTAACATAATCATTAGATGTTTTTTAGCTGCAGTGGAAGGTCGTTTTAGGCTTGTTCTCCATGCTAAGAACCAACCATTGCTAGCTAAATTAAAAATTATTAAAAATATATTAAAATTTTATTTAGATTAAAATATATTTAAAAATATTAAAAATAAAAGGTAAAAAGCAAAAAATATTAAGATTTTATTTATTATTATTATTTGACGTGACACTTGCTTGGCCACATTATATTGTTGCTACAACAGAGTTTCTACAATCAAGAAACTTGTAGGAACTTCAAGTCCTCTAAACATCCAAAATTTCATCTAATGATTTAATAATCACGCCAAATTTCAAAACATGTAAGTCTTTATATTTATATGGAGAAGGATTTGAATCTTATTTTCTGTGGTGATTGGCATATTTACTATACATTTGATGCAATGAAATGCGTGCCACTACTCCATTGATAGTGTTACCATGAGCAAAAGTCCATTTGTAGCATAATTGACAAGTCCACCATAATATAATTTTACAAGTTAAAGGAGACAAATATATAAAAATTGGCTTTCTAAATTTTCTAAGTATATTGATTTTGGATGTACTTACCAATCAACTTGAAAAAAAGGGAAAAAAGGGAAAAAAGGGAAAAAAAAAGAAAAGAATCTTTAGTTTGCTCTTATATGTCAAATGGAGGTTTGGTGTTAAAGTGGAGGTTTGGTGTTAAACATGTTGTGAAAAATGTTGATGTAAATGTGAAGCATTCATTTGTTGATCAAATGGCTCTTAGAAGGAACTACATTGTCATTCATTGAAAACATTACAAGGGATTTGAGGGTATGGGAGGACTGTTTTAGGCATTTTCTTCAATTAGAATATTTAAATAATAGTAAAATTTATTAATAAATAATATTATCTTACATGGCACGGTCACGCCCACGTCAGATGTTGATTTAACAGAGTTCCCATAGTTCTTCACAATTTGGGAACTCCTAAGAACTCACGGTCTTGTTCGAGCTCCAAAAATCTTCTAATGGTACAATGGATATTTCATATGACACATAAGACACCACCATCTTTTATCTTTGAATCAACATTCAATCATGTAGAAGGTACATATCAATTGGAAAATACAATAGTAAGAACAGAAAAAAAGAAGAATTAAAAGAAATGTATGATACTATTGTTTGGTGTTGAATGACAATAACAATTGACTATTACTATAGTTTGGTAGCAAATTGAGCAATCATTACCTTTGAATGCAGTACTTTATACAAAAATATAATTTAAAAAATGCCAAAGATTGAGCAATATTTGCTAACAAGCTTTTTCATTTAAAAACTTCTTTAATTTTGACATTTATTTTACCCAAAATCTATTACCATGCAACAATATATATCATTTTGAGCTGATGAGGTGTCAATGAAGATAAGCAATTTTTACCCCTAAAAGAACTTAAAAGAACTTGGTAGAAGGGGAATTATTTTTGAAATGGAGATTTTGAGGCAAAATAAAGCATAGCTTAAAAGACAACACAAAAGAATCTTTGCGTTTAATTAGTGTTTATTCTTCTACCCATCACTACATAAACTCAAATTAGAACCTTGTACAAAAAAACACAAAGCACCAAGTGACCAAACTAGTCACATAATTGAAGAAAAGACAACACAAAATTGTTTTTTTAATGTACATGGATGTAATTCATTCATTTTGTCTAACTCCTATAAAGAAGGATATCCAAATGCGTCACTAACCCAAAACAACATGTTCTTTTTTGGCAATTTAGTGTCCATTTGCACCAATTTGAAGGTTTTTTTGCATTTTTTTGTACTTTCAATATCATTTTGTTTCAAGAGCATGGTGTTGGGCCCATTACTTTAAAAAAATTCTTGGATAAAATTGCTAGATTGTAGATGAAAATAGAATTATGGTCATGTGATATTTACTAATGTGATATTTTTCTATACAATGTGTGGATCAATGTTGAAATTTGGAGCACCACTATAACATTTAATATCGCCACTTTGGCACTTCATAAAAAAATGAAAAAATTAATCTTGAAGTGTCATCTTTACTATACAAAATAATGAAATTAAATTGTTCCACACTAATTTCTTGCCATTTGACACTATATAAAATATTTTCAATCATTGTAGAAGAATTCAATGTATATTGTACACATGGAGATGAACCTCCATGTGTACAATGCAAATTTTTTTAGAAATATTTATTATTGACTTTGACAACTTCTACATTAACTTTCTTGATGCAAGGCAACCTAATTGTTAAGGCAACCTAATTTCACTATTTTGTGTAGAACTCTTCTTATCCTTTTAGTCTTTTTTAGTTACATGTAACGTGGGTACCCCCAAACCGCCACTTTTTGGTATTGTGCTTAATTACTATTTTTAAAGTGGTCAAATTTTCATATTTGCTTGTTGGCAAGTGAAAGGGGGTTCCAACGCACCAAAGAACGTGATGTTTGGATACAATATGCACAAAAGTTACCAAGGAATGAAGTTTGGTTCTAAAAACAGTTTCTTCAACTTAGGTACATAACTGATTTTGGAGATGTTCACATAATGAAGATGTCCGTTTAGGGTCAGTGGCGCATTTGGGTTGCCGACCTCAAGTCCACCCTAATGCTGCTACTGTATTGCAGTTCCCTTGAAAAGGAGGATGCTGACATAAACTGCAATTCTGGACTAGTAAGCAGCTTGATCGGAAGAAGGAAAACACTACCTCCGAATCTCATAACGAAGGTCAAGACGGTGGGTAGACTTTAAAAAACGCAAGAGTGCTGGGACTCCGAAACGCAAGAGTACTGGGACTTTAAAACGCAAGAGTACTGGGACTTTAAAACGCAAGAGTATTGAGGCTTCGAAACGCAAGAGTGCTGGGACTTTGCAAGAGTGCTGGGACTTGGAAACGCAAGAGTGCTGGGACTTGGAAACGCAAGAGTACTGGGACTTTAAAACGCAAGAGTACTGGGACTTTAAAACGCAAGAGTATTGAGGCTTCGAAACGCAAGAGTTGCAAAAGTGCTGGGACTTCGGAACGCAAGAGTGCTGGGACAGACTTTGGTGAAATTCAGAACACTTAGTAACCCTGAAAATCTGGATGGAAATGCGGAAGCACTTTCTGATTCATAATCCATTCCTGAAACACGTTTCGACATGTCCGGAGAAGCCTCTCCTGCAGAGTCTGGCAGAGGGAGCTCTCCAGGTTGGTCCCGTAGTCTAGCGGTCAGGACATTGGACTCTGAATCCAGTAACGCGAGTTCAAATCTCGCCGGGACCTTTTTGCTTGGGAATATCGACGTGGGATATCCGACCTGGTTTACCCCCAATTCTTTTGGCATTACTCCCTTCTTCCGTCCCGAAATAATTGTCCACTTTGGATGTCATAACCCCTCATCATCTAAGGCGTATTTGAGTTTATTTGAGTTTAAAAACATCGTTGCTTTTGAATGGTTGTAGTTCAAAATGTCACTAAGTTATAGAGATCTCAACCGTACAATTTTATAGTGTACGTGTCGTAGATGATGTGAATCAAATTTGGAGTCATTTGACCACATAGATTGGAAGATTATAATGTTTTAGTGTTGAAAAAGGATGCTGAAATTTTCCTAACAATACATTTGGAGATGAAATTCGGTTTCTAAACCTATTCATATGCAAAAAAAAACCCTTTAAACTATAAAGTGATTCCTAATAACACATTTGGAGGTGAAATTTGATTTCTAAACCTATTCATATGTAAAAAAATCCCTTTAAACTAAAAAGTGATTCCTAATAACACATTTGGAGGTGAAATTTGATTTCTAAACCTATTCATATGCAAAAAAAACCCTTTAAACTATAAAGTGATTCAAAACTAGAATACAAATTCATTGGTGAAAGAAATTATCATTGAATTGACTCACTGTGTTTGCAAAATGGCTTTCAAATGTCAAAAAAATAACAAAAAAAGTTGCAAAAAACACATCTAAGGCTAAACCTCCTTCTATTAAAATGCTTCTTAGTCACTCATAACTTCATGAATTGATATGAAATTTTAGCCACGTGAATTAGACTAGTATGTACAACTTTATTGGAAACGGATGGTGTATGAAGGAGAGACATGCCACCAAAGTTCACTGTAATCCAAAAATGTCGGACTTTTGAACTTCAAATTGCTCCCAAACATTCAAAACAACTTAAATTGATAAATTTTTTTATCACAATAACTAGACTTCAAGGGGAACATAATACAACAAATTTTATTGAAAAAAACATTGGATAAAGGAAATCAAGCGTCCAAAGTTGTAGCCTTCAAATGTAGTTTGGTGAACTCAAATTGAACCTGTGAACTTCAATTTGCTTTCGAGAAATCAATACATTTTGGATTGATCTAAATTTTTTACTAAATAAACTAGAAAAGAGAGCGCAAAATTTCCAACAAATTTTATTTAATTTGGACATTGGATGCAAAAATTACAACACTTTGAATTAGACTTGAAATTTTGTAAGGATACTTTTGGTCCCCTTCGGCGATGGGGGGGTAAGGTTGTTTTGAGTAGGTCATATGGAGATTCATTTGTGGGTTATTTTATTTAGATTGCAATGGACATATGCAATGTTTTTCATTGATTTTAGTGACATTAAATTTGGAACCTTTCTTAATTGTGTTTTTTATAATATGATTAATGAATTTTTCATTAAAAAATCTCAACAAAATTGTGGACAATCATTTCAGGACGGAGGGACTATTTAAATGGATTTCCACTTAATTTATTTTTAGATAAGTTATTTTAACTTAATTTGCCTATAATGACAGAGCTAATGCCTAAAGTGTAGTCAAACTTCAAAATCCTCTTCTAGATGTTTTTTTTAAAGAGAATTTTCACTAAAAGTGATGCAAATTTTCTTATAAGGAATATTGTATGAGATAAACAATCTTTTTTCTTTAGTGGATGAAATCATTAAATTGCTACCAAATCTTGGAATAATATCACAATGTTTAGGATGAATGTACACTCCTTGGAATGATTAAAGAAAATTTCATCCAAATGTTGCAGATTTTCATTCATGTCCATGGATGTAAATATCTTCATCACTATAGAGAAGATCATTTTCTTCATTGCCCCAAATAAATGAAAAAAAAAACCCAAAAAACCCTACCTTTGGTTTTGTATCCTCCATTTTGTTGTGATGTATGAGTGAAATATTTACATTTTTATATCTATTTCTATTTCATAGAAATGAAATCACATGTTTGTTTGGTGTATGTTGCAAACTATTTCCAAATTGTTTTGGGGAAAAATTCCAAATCAGAATCATGAATTTGTGAAGAAAAAGTGAAAACAATTACATATCATATACATTGTATAGTAGTTGACGCATTTCTAATCAACCCTCCATTTGGGCTACATAGATTGTTCATTTTCCATGTAGGAAGAGATGAATAGTGATTAACTATGGCGCAATTCCTAGTGCATTTGTAGCGCATTCTGATTGGCCACAAGATTCTCAATATTGCAACCAACTAACCCGTGGTGAATTTTTCAGCCAGCCTTTGGTAAAAAAACAGGAAGGTTTGTATGATCAATATGGATTGAACATAATCTTTAACTAAAAAATTCATAGTAATTATATTTTGAAAAATAAAATTATGAAAAGTATGGAATCCTTTCAAACACAATTTTTGTACATAGAAAAATTTCTGCACTTAAAAAACCCGTGCTCTAGATATATATAATTGCTCAACCCCTAAAGGATCATTATTGGCACTTTAAAGAACAAATGGTGGGAATTCAGGTAGGTACCTATAGTCACAATTTTTGTCATGATTTTTTTAAATTGTTTTTAAAGATAGAAAAATTGATTAGCTTTGTGGGAATATTAATTTTTTTTCAATTAGTGCCCAAGAAATAAAAGTTATGTCCAAATAAGCTCGGAACAAGGAAGAAGGGGCAACAAAAAAAATTTCAAAAATTTGAATAATTTTTTTCTCATAGATTATATTTTTGTCTACATGGGAAGCTTTGATTCATTCCATTTAGATTCATTATGAGAAAATTCATGAACAATCTTGTTTTTTGAGCAAACCAGAGCATCTTTTTCGAAAAACAACTTATGAGATTCATTTTTTAATGCAATTTTTGTAATTTATCAAGAAAAAAATTTCCACATGGTTTAGTTTGCTTGCTAGAACAATCTCACCATTGAAATTAGTGCATTTTAATTCCATCTTAGAGATATTAATAACTTAGATTTTCCTTCTAAGTATCTTGTACCTACTTCTACTTAATATTTTTTTAAAGAATAAAAATGAAGTTTTTTGTATTTTTTTTCTCTAGACCTTCAACTCAATTCTCTAGTCCCCCAATGTGTTGAAACCTTTTTTTTTCTACTTTAAACATAAATATCTTGCAATTTGTGTAGTCAAGATTATTGAATTTTTTTTGACACATTCTCATACCAGTTAGGTGTAAGATCCTATGGTTAGGTGTGCAAAAAAACACATACAACAAGTTTAAAGTTTTTTTACTCTTTGCTATAGAAATGGCAATTTTCGAGTGTTTTTTGTAGAAAAAAAAGGCCTTGGTCCTTTAGACTGATGTTAAATGCAAATATCTTGCAATCTATGTGATTAAAGTTTCTGAAATTTTTTCCGCACACTCTCATACTAGTTAGGTGTAAGATCCTACAATTAGATATGCAAAAACCCCCGAAAAACAATACTCAAGTTTTTATTTACTCTTTGCTATACAAATGATAGTTTTGAGTGTCTTTGTTTTTTTATTTATAAAAAAGCGTTGGTCCTTTAAGGGTTAAGTGGTTGAACTGAAATGGGTCTGCTACTTTACTCCAAAATTCATTCATGCTCCCCAAATTGATCTGAAAATTTCGGAATAGAAGTCTGTTATTATTATATTGTAGAAAAGTGTAGGTGATATAAATAACGGTTCAGTGAGTGACTCCAGTCGGTCCGTGCCACTCACTCCACTCTTCAGTTTGGATTTGCTTGCGCCATTATTTCCATGTTTGGCTCTTCTTTTGAGGCACGACGTGTTCTTCCCGCAGATTTTGCACTTCGTCACCTTCCCTCCTCCTCCCTGAGTCCCTGTCCACGCTGCAGACTGATCGACTTCCTGCTCTGCTCTGCGCTGCACTGCGCTGCACAGGAAAAGACAAGACAGGACAGGACAGGGCGGCAATCAATATTCAATGTCAATTTGTCATTGTTGTTCCTGTCTGTCCTCCTGCACCCAAGCCAGGCGCAGATGACAAATGCAGACGCCAGCCAGCTTCGTGACAACCTGCACAGCTTACCACCTGGACTACAGCAACTGGAGAATCAGACACAGGCACAGACACAGACAGAGACACTTCAAGCGGTGTATATGGTGAACTTCGCTTCACATCTCTTCTCACCCTCTCACTTCAGTTATTAGTTGAGTCAGTGGCGGACTGGGTGGGTCAGTATTAGTTTAGATCAATTTATGAGGATCTGAAAACATGCCTGAAATAATTGGAGAAATTGGAGGCACAGTATTCGGGTGTACAGTGATAGAGTTAAATGTTATCGAAATGTAGTCGTCGTCTACGGACCTTAGCTGCGTTTTGGTCAAGATCTTTCATAAAAGCTGGTTAAGCTTTACCACTTACGGAAGATGACTAGATGTAACCAAGCCTTGGTCAGAACCCGCAGTGACGGAAACCAGGACTGGGTGCGACACGGACTTTCTGAAATGATGATATTCTGGCAATTTTTTTTTCTGAGTTGTACGAAGACTGAGTCCGCTTGAGATGAAATCATTGGAATGCTCTGCAACCAACATCCTCCTCTCAGGGCGGCACTCATTTTGCTGGGCACTTCAATAACGTCATGGCAGGTCATGGAGTGGGTGGTAGTTTTTTTTTAGCGTTTTTAAATTTATATTTAGGATATTTTGCATTTTCTTGCAATTTTTGTTATTCTTGTATCATACTTCAGGACAAGGGACACTTTTTCTCCCAGTGGATCAAGGCTGCTTTTGGTGTATGATAAGTTAGAAAATCTTGAATTCAAGATTGCCACAACAATTTGTGAGCCATTTGTACAAGGAATTATTCTTAGAATAGTGACATTAGAATAGTGACATTGTTGGAAAAGGCTTCCCTGTTTTCCGTACTCGGAGTATATTATGTTTGTTGGGGTGATTCCACGAATCTGGTTGCGTAACGTTATTCAGCAAGGCTCGAAGTCCCCCTCCTATTTACAAAATCAAGAGGTTGAATATTGTGTTGTTGTCAGGTGTTGAAAATTCAACAACCAAGTCAAGAGGTAAGCTAATCCGGAAAGTTACCAGTGAAAAACAACTACAGTAAGATGAATTCAAAGAGGGCAACGGCAAGAGGTTGGAGGAGTCGGAAGTGTGCAATCAGCATAAAAATGGATCTTTGCTAGTCTAAATCTTGGGCTACTTTAACAACTTTCGTGCATAGACTCACAAAAACGCCCCAATTGCATTCCTGAGTGAAGTTATGTAACGCTACCAATTATACATAATGTTTCTATTAGTGTAGTCGATACAATACATTTCCTCACGATTTAGAACACGTTTTCAGCGAAATATCTCAAAACATCTGGCTAAATAATCACATTTTCTTCCGACAAGCTTGTAGCTACGTTAGAGCATATTTTTCTGATACTACTTGAAATCGAGCCACTGGATGTGAGGGTAAGCCTCGAAGCAGGCAGCCATGTGATCTGCTAAAGCTAAAGGTGAAGCAGGAAAACATTCACACATCCCAACACTCGTTCATGCTGACACCCAAGGAAGTACAAGAGTTGGTAAACTACTGTTTCCTCTTCTCCTGCCACGACTGCCAGGTACGATCTTCAGTACTCCGGGGCTTGCCGACCTGTTTCTAGCAATGCAGCAGATAAAAATCATATTTAAGCCAACCTCATCCACATCCACATTCACATCCAATCCACAGGCGAGCATTTCGAGTGAGACTTCATAATTCTAATCCAATTAAGCCACTCGGGTAATGCACTGCACAAAAAAAGGGGGTTGGCAGCAAACTTCTATCTGCCCTCAGCAAGGGAAAGAGATCCTATCTACTCTTGTACTAGCACTGTTGGTGGCGGAGGTATTAGATAGAATAGGACCCGATTCTAGATTCGCACTAAGCAAGATCAACCTATTTCTTGCAATGCAGCAGATACAAATCATATTTAAGCCAACCTCATCCACATCCGCATCCACATCCAATCCACAAGCGAGCACTTCGAGTGAGAGTTCATAATACTAATCCGATTGAGCTTCTCAGGTAATGTACAGTAAAAGAAAAAAAAAAAAGAGGTTGGCAGCAAACTATCATACTATCTGCCCTCAGCAAGGGAAAGCTTGACGGTGGGGAGGCTCGTGTCTTCTGTAATACTAGCACTGTTGGTGGCGGAGGTGTTAGATAAAATGGTTCCTGATTCTAGATTGGCCACACTAGGCAAGATCATAAAAGAATAATCATCGTTGGTAGAATCCCACAATTCTATGTCGTAGAGAGGCGAAGTCCGGAGGTTCTGATTGATGAGGTACTTCAGCACATACTCCGGAATGGGCTGAGTACCTAAAAGCATGGCCAACACTTGAGAGATTGTAGGGCGAGAGGCGGGATTGTCATTCGCGCAGAGGAGAGAGATCTTCAGCACCCGGATCACCTCCTCTTTGTTGAACGCGCTGTGCAGGTTGGCGTCCGCCAGGCGCAGTAAGTGTTCCTCGTTGCCGGATTCGTGAGCCTTCCTGTACAGGTCCCTTATCTGCATAGCAACAAAGGAGCAATTGATATTCTTGGTAAGGTTGAGGACAACTGACTAGGGAGATAATCCTCTCTCCTATTTCACTGACCCCCGATACCAACAGTGACTCATCTCTTGCAATCAGGAATAAAGACTTGCCACTTACTAGAATTAAGCAAAAACTGACTGGAACTCGGATGTCTTAGGGAATATCGCGTATTTCTTTGTGAATATGAGAAAAACCTCATTGAAGAGGAAGTAGAGAACTTTGATGCCAAAATGGAGTGATATTCATTTCCAAAGTTTGCTCGACTAGAGCATTGGTAATTGATAGTAGGGTCAACCATGACTTAAGCACAACATGGTTGAAAGAATACAATGAGCACATGAAATAGTGGTTCACGTAATGACGCTTGTTAAAAGGCTTCTTCCATTGTGGCGGTTTTCAGAGCCTTGTTTCACCATTCATACCAATATTTTAGGTGGCCACATTTAGGTCGGTTGGTAATGGGTGCTGGTACCTTACACTTGGTTGACATGTATTCAATAAGTAAGTTGGGTGTAAGCATGACTTGGCTGATAATGTCTATGGTCACAAATCTTTGAATGGAAATGGGTTGCCTTAAGTTCCTTCCAATACAGGTCTACAAACTCCCACTTTGAATGACGGCATTAGAAATCATCATACGTATGTGATGAAAATTTGATCTCAAGAGAGTTTGGCTCTCGTACCCAAAATGATCTTTCCATACAGATCTCCCAATGAAAGCACACTCCCCAATATTGGTTAGAATGCTTAAAAGGACGGAAATAGTATCCTCTACCTTACTAGGTGATGATTAAATAATAGACACGAAAAGCTATGTTGAAATGAAAAGATTATTTGGCAGTGGATATGATGAGCGCACCTCGTCAATCAGACAGCTAGGAGTTCCATACTGCGTAACACTCATAGTAATTCTGCCAGTGACAATCTCCATGAGAAGGACGCCATAGCTGAACACGTCCACCTTCTCTGTAAGCTGACCTCGTGTAATTTCGGGTGCCATGTACCCTCTGAAACACATAGCGTTGCACGTTATTTTAGAAACCTGCAAATGAACCCTGGATGCAGGATGTCACCAATTTGAAATACAAGGCTTCACCGAATAATTGCTACGAAGTGCACTGAAAACTCTTTATTAAGAACTTATCTCAAACGACATTTTACAATATACTGCGCACTTGCCACACTATAATTGACTACAGCACACTTGTCATGCATTCAAACTACATCACAGTGAAAAAGTTGGAACCCCAATGTTAAGGAAGTTTGAGTGAAGCATGTCATCTCTGTAAGAAGAATTCACAGATATCAATCTGGAAATTGTCGCAGCCATTGCATCAAAAAGCAGTGGATTTCATGTGTAGTGAAAGAGAATAGAATCAAGAGGCTGGGATGAGAATATACTTACAGAGTACCAGCAATGGCTGTGGTCAAATGGGTTTGTTCGTCAGGACAGAGCTTGGCCAGCCCGAAGTCCGAAATTTTGGCTTCCAGATTGCTATCCAGAAGGATGTTACTCGCTTTAATGTCCCTGTGGATGATACGGGGATTTATTTCGTCGTGTAAATAGGCGAGACCTCGAGCAGTTCCCACAATAATGTTAAACCGGGTTGGCCACTCGATAGAAATGATTTCCTCCGGGGTCCCTGAAGAGTTGCAAAAACATCTGATTATATTATTTACCCATGTGAACCCTAAAACCCAAAATCCAAGGAACAAAAGAGATCACCAGATTGGCTTCCAAGTAAGTATGATCAGCTCACAGTAGAAATACCTCGAAATCATGAAATGTCGCCCTTCATTTGGCCCCTCTTTCAAATTTTATCCTAGATTGCATTTGAATTTGATTCAATATTGGTTCCATTTGTAAGGAAGACATTTCGTGACTTATAGGATAACTCTAATTGGGTGGAAAATTTACCAAGTAAAGTTTCACGAAGACTTTTGCCCTCCAGATACTCGTACACGAGCAGTCGGTGACGGCCTTCAACGCAGCAACCCCGCAATTGGACGAGGTTTCTATGCTGCACTTTACTAATAATCGTCACCTCCGCCAAGAACTGGGGCTTCCCTTGCTTGGAGTCAAGAGCGAGCCTCTTCACTGCCACTTGCGTTCCATCCCTCATTTTTCCCTGAGGACAGTTCAGGCCATAATCCAGTTGCGAAACCAACGATTAGAGCACGCATTATTTAATCCCTATAAATACAAATACGGTGACGCGCACTCAAAACAATAGCAGACCTGAGCAGGGCTTCTTTTTCATTTTCTCAGAAGTGCTAAAGTGGCGATTTAAAATTTGAGAGTGGTGCTCCAAATTTCAACATTCATATTGGATAGAAATATCACATTAGCACATATTACATGTCTATAATTTGATGTTCATTCACAATTTAATGATTTCATCCAAGTTTTTTTTTTAATTTGAAGTTTTTTTTCCGATTTCATCCAAGTTATTTCTGGTTTTTTTGGCCCTTCTTTAGCCAGATTATTTTTTCTGGTGCAATCTGGCACCAGAAAGCCAAAAAAAAGCCCTGGACCTGAGCCCCTGCCCAACACCGACCCCTGTCAGCAACAGCAACTCATCTGTACGTTCACCTTGGTTGACTTCTTAGCAAGTGATGGAATCATTTAGTGCAGGACTGGTTGAATGTCTACGGCCGCTGGCAATTGAATGAAAATGTCCGCTGTCACTACTAAGGACTACCTACTATCCATTTCAGACCTAAATATAGGGGCGATTTGAAGAGGCCGCTGGCTTTTAGAGCAGGGTCTCTCACATTGAAATTGCAGAAGACGTGCATACACAGTGATGAAAAGCTTGATCTCAAGAAAGTTGGCTATTACAGCCAAAGATCTCACTACTGCACACTACACACCTTCTGAAATCACGGAAGATGCTCTACCTTAACCTCCAAGCCTTGTGTCCCGGAGAATGACTACCGAAACACTCAACGTTCACAGCACGCTGCAGGTAGTGTAGTGCAAATGGAATGAAAGATCGTGCGTAAGCTTACCAGAAAAACTTCCCCAAATCCACCCTCGCCCAACTTATTGTCTTTGTGAAAATCACGAGTCGCCCTTTTGAGCTCCTTGTACGTGAACAAGTTGGTAGATATCGACGCCTTCGCAAAATCTGAACCGGAAGAAACAAACCATCAAACCTTAATTGTTGTAGTCGGTTCCTCCATCCACTGTTACCAGAATCAACCACAGGTATTTGAAACGAGAATAGATTCCCAGAGTATTAAACCCCTGAAGGACCAAGGAGACCAAATTGGGACTCATGTTATTCTAGCAGTTTTCAGCAGGTAATCTGGGGACGCTTTTTCTGTCCGAATTCATATAGTTTGGGACCCAAAAATAAAAGACATTTCACGGATTTGGGTAACATAAACAATTTGGTCTCGTTTGAATTATATGATCCATACACGATCGATTGAATTGGTTGCGTAACAACCATGTCGATCGAGGCCTTGGTCCTTTGGGGTTAGGGGTCAGGGTTTAAGGAAGAAGGGTGCCAGCCCTACCTTCTTGAATCTCTCGAACGTACTTGCGGGCAGCTCGGTACTTGGTAGCCAGAACGACAATGATAATCATGAGAATGATAGCGAAAACACTGGTTCCCAACACGGCCAAATAAACCGGAAGCAAGTCTCTTTTCTTGTGATGCTGAACGGCGCATTCGTCACAACACAACAGCATCTTGTAGACGTCCTCAGGGTTTTCATTCAGATACACATCTTGCTCACAAAGCGGTTTTAGGCCAGGGTCCACCGCTTTTGTGCATTGACTCAAATTGACCTGCCAAATCACAACTCCCACAAACATGTCAAACCCACTTCCTTCTCAACAATCTGACTAACGTAACAGCACCTTTCAAAAACCGACCTCTACAGATTCTCGCCTAATCCAGCCAAAAATTAGTCCATTTAATAATGGGAACAATGCTCAATTGCATATTTGGATGCATTTAGGTGTAGTTACTTTACACTCAAATCTTACAGGCAGTGTTCCCAGAATTTTCACTATGACAGATAACTCCGGTTCAGTAAGAGGCTGTTTGTTCAAGGTCCACAGGACAATGACAAAGAGAACGATACACCTTTCTTCACTATTACATAGTAACGTCAACATTATTATATTAGCAGAAATTCACAGCATTTGTGTGATTCCAGGCACCAGTTTGAAAACTTAAATCCATACTGGTCCTAGTTTTTAAGAGCTTCACTGTCACAATCGCAATTTTAATGCTCTGTGTCGCGTCATTGTAACAGCATTGACGCTTGATTTGACTGTGATAAGTGTGACATTGGTAACAGTCAAGACAGTGGCGAAAGCGCAGGGTATTGTGCTTGCTGTGATGAAGGTCAATTTGAGACTCACGTTTTGTAATTGGCATGGCAAGGGGATGGCCCTAACATTAGGATCAACAGCTTTCTGCCGAAGGATGACATCGTCGCTGGTGTTCACAAACACGTCAATGCCTGCAACGCCATACAAGATTCCGTCCTCGAAAACTGCACGTGAACATCCAGCACTTGGTGTCAAGCTCTTCGACAAATGTTCCATTCCTAGTTATTTTCAAACGGAAGAAACAAGCAAACCCTCTTTGAAATGTTTCGCAACTTGCAAATTTCAACAAACACAGAAGCAAAATCACAAGCGATAAAGAATCCATCACTGGTACAAAGAACAAACAAGGCTACAGTATGGACTTTTTCCAAGAAGCTTCATTAAGCGTGAGAACTTCACCGCCAACTACACAAATTTTGACCAATTCGAAGGACATAAACTACACAAGAATTACAAGGAGACGCAAAGGTCATGGGGATGAGCAATAGTGAGCCAAAACGTAACTAGGAATATAAACACAGCAAATCAAAAGAGAGTGGAGGAACAGAGGAGACATGCAGAGCAACAAACCCTAAACCTCACTACCGGTATTCCATTTCGACATGAGATTTGCAACAAAAGATTTCGAAACATACAGAGAACTGTTTCATTGCAACTGTGCTGGCTAGTCTAGGCTGCACAATTACCTGGATACGTAACAGTGGCGACCTCGCCCAAACCATCGAAGTCGAGATAGGGCTCCGTCCAGAACGTGACATTGGGCTTGAACCTCAAGGTTGCTTGGTAATCGAAGTAGGGACGAATGGCCCAGAGTGGATTCCAAAGCGCATCGAGGTTACTGACATAAGTAACCGAGCTGTTCATCTGGCAGGAGAGCTTGCGCAGATTTGTAAGTGGATCAGGAGGATTGTCCTCTTCACCCGGGCCGACGCTGAAGAAGAACACAACAACGTTATTCGCATTCAGATCCGCAATGGTGCGGTTGAGAGCCAGGTCATCGATGTTAGAGAATTTGGTCCCATCCGTGAAGACGAGGATTATCTTCAGCTGGCTTCTAGGATTTAGGGTTGCCAATGCGGCGTCAAATCCGACAGTAAGGTTCGAGACACCGTTCGGGGCTTTGTTGATTATGTTGGAAAGGTTGAAGGTCGAGCTGAGCGATGCGCTGTTGTCCGATGCGCTTATCGGTATCTGAAAGACAATTCCCATTCAATCCGTAAATAGAATAGTGAGGTTTAGGATTTTGTATGAATTGTACTAATCTTAATTAATAAATACCTGGAAATCGGAAAACTACCGATGTCATTGAAATTGCAGAAGAGAAAGTATGAGATTGTGTGCACAAGAGGTGCTTCGAGGGTTGAGACGATTTCAGTTACTTACGGAAGTCGGTTGCATCAGAGATGCTGAAGTTGCGTCAAATGTAACCACATTGACAGTGTCGTTGGTTAGCATTGTGTCGAAAAGCTCTGAGATAACGTTTACCGCTGAGTTAAACGTTTCAAGTGTTTCCTGTCCTGTGTCGAGAAGCACTACGAGGTCTTTTATCACCGCAGTTGCCAGGATGTACCACGGGCGTTTGCGAGGATCGTATGAGATGCAGCTTTTATCAGGTTCCGCTACCTAAACAATAAGCCCAGTTTAGGATACAAATGAACCTCGCAAAACACATTTCGGACAATATATGATACTTGCAGATGTAACCCAATTGTAACACCATTAAGGGTAGTTTCACGAAATTTCAAGTTTGAAACTGCTTTACATGGTGGAATTTACAATTGACGAAATTTAACGCAACAAGATGTTCTGGGAGTGTTTCTTCCTCAAGGTGTGAATCTCTGTGGACTATGGTCTCTTTGGAGCTTACCCGTCCAGGGTAGCTTCGCCAGACACCTTCTGCAGAGCCGAAGTAGTTCCAGAACGTGAGATTGATGTGGCTGCTAGAGGTGAACTGAAGATTGGATTGCGAGCAGATGGCTCGTTTGATTTCCGGTCTCAGATTCTCATTCGAGTAGTTGCTGAATGTGGGCGGAACTCTACACAAATATTAGACTCCCATGAGTCAGTTGGAAACAATGCAACGCGAATCAACAAAGGGCCTCAATAGAAAGCCAGGAGCGAGAACAGAAATCAGCTTACTTGACGAAGCCGTTCTTGCCGAAGTTAAGCTGCAACTGCAAGCATGTTTTGTTAGGGTTCAATTCGTCGCAATCCGCCACGGATCTGAGCGTGTTGGCGCACAAGAAGATATCGTTGTGGGTTGCAGAGCAAGCATGCCGCGCGCAGTTGTCCACGCACAGGGATAGCCCTGCAAAAACGATCCATTCCTGTCAGTCGAAATCCAACAACTTACTGCGTCCTCCCCTTGCAACCGACACCAATAACCTCGTCCGTGATTGTTGCGCCACAAGGAAGTATTTCACAATCCCTGTTATTTATTATTCAATAACCACATCCGGAAAATTTTGCAACATTATCTTGTACATAGAAAACTTCTTCCTCGGGGAGTTTGAGACGCCGCAGGGATTTTCTAGGCTTTTACTATGAGCATACGAGGTTATGACGCAGGGATTACAATCACAGAAAACACGCAAAACATGACGAAGTCATAAAATATTTTGGTTCAACAAGGATCATACAAGGCATATGCATGCATTTCCCTGATCTCATAAAAACTCGCCTGACATTGCATATACCGGCACAGGAAAACAGACGATTCACTACTGCCTTGTCCTCATGAGGACTTCGTAATCTCATGCCTGGGCTTACCGCATTCATCCTTGTCCTCAGCCAAGCGAAGCGCATCATCGGCTAACCGCCGCACGTTCTTCTCCTTAATCTCAAAATCGTCCAGCGTCATGGACTGCGCACGCAACGCGGCCCATGACGTCACCAGTAGCAACCAAAGCACGCACGCCCACACTCCCATCCCTCCCAAACGTGGCCGCGAATTCCACGCAGTCGTCTTCCTGGAGCTCGTGATGCTATGTTCCATAGCTTCAACCCAAACGTTTCAAGCTTTAGCCCCCCATGATCTGTGCAACCAGTGCTCCCCCTCCCCTGCTGCTCGCACGTCGAGCGTTCCACCAACAGACAGCGACATCTTCAAACTCGAACAGACCCCCCTCGTACCAATCCACAAGCTCCCAATGCAGGTACCACACGTCGCACGGGGGTTACTGGCAAGGTTCCCCCCATGGGTTCAAATCCACATTCCCCCTAAAAACCTCACAAGCGCAATTCCAACATTCCCTGGAAAGCAGTTCTCGTAAACGGCAGATTTTCGACCCCAGTAGATTATTATACCGTAGGCTTTTACTAAAAGATTACGGAGGAACACGGAGAATAAATAACAAGGAGACTTTGATCCCACAGGGAAACACACAGGGATTTGCAAGCTCTGTAAAGATTCTAACTAACCTGCTTGCGTATCTAGCTACCCAGAAAGACCTAATACGAATCTCAACCTGGACAGCATATGAATCTCTCGCAGACAGTCGTACTACTCGCATCGACTACCACGCCCCGCCTAAACGTACCCGAACGATATGTCCAATGCAACAAAAAAAAAACAGTCGTCTATCTCACTTAGTATCACTCCTCCGTCTAATTCTCTAGCTAGCTAGCTCCCGCAATATCGACATTCCTCAAGCGCTAAAACCATTGATTCAAGCGCTAGCTTTGACGGTACCCAGTGATGCCGCACTTCCAGTGCACAATGCAGTCATGCACGAATCGGCACCATGCCAGATCAGAAAAGGCTGTCACCACGCTCGTCGATGCGGCCTCAAGAAACACCAATCTGCACTGTTTTTCGAATGTTTCGCGAGTCGAATTTGTTGGACTTGTTGAGGATTCTGAGAATTTTTGGGGGGAATTGGGGGAGTTTTGGAGAATTGGTGAATTGGATAACTCTTAGGAAAAGTTGCTGAACGGAGTTGGAGGAGGTGCCATTTCAACTAGCTCTCACAGTGCACTCGCAGTACGAGATGCGCGGGTAAAGCAAGTTCATCGACAGCGGACGAAGCTCAAGACAGGAGTTTCACTGCAACTGATGGCTGCCGAGACCACGGCCACTCTCATGGGTTTCATGGATCTACGAGTTAGGAAGGTGACGGCGGTGAACTTTCTTCTCCATTGGATCTTCTTTATTATTTTTCAAAAGGTTCAATTTTCAAAGTTTTCATGTTTGGTTGGCAATTCTTTATTTGAAAACAATGCCATGGAAATCATGCTGCACGACGGAATTAGAATATTTAGTAATGGAGGGTGTTTTGATGTGAATGCCTTTTAGGCTTTCTAACGTAGCACCCACTTGCGTGGATACGGTTTGTGTAGTCAAACAGATTTTTTTGGTGCGTATTGAAGAATGGATGATTTTTTATCCGATTTTGGGTGTGCAACTGAACTTCCTTGATGCTAAGTATCTTATCCTGCGATTGACTTACTGCAATTGAAGTTAAATGATTTCTTTTGATTTTGAGCAAAACTAACAGTGCTTCTAAAGTGCAGTTTTACATGACTTGGAAAGTTTGCAAAATTCCTAAAAATAAGCATTTCATTGAAGTTTGAAGTTGAGAATCTTAGTGTAAGCATTTTTTTAAAATGTGAAGTGACACAAAATTTTATTTACACTATAAATTTTCACACTTTAGTTAGTTTAATGCACTTCTTATTCTGAAAATTTCAAACTTTTTGAGCATGATTTGTATTTTATATGAATAATCTTCATTTTCTCTTAAAGAATTCAGGATAATTTGAATTTCTTTTTTAAATTATGAAAAATTATAACAAATATTAGACATGTGATTTCATTTTTGAAAAATCAAAATAGAAAAATTCACTCATAAATTATAAAGAATAAGAGGATCTAAAATGAAGAACTTTTCAAATTTAACTCCACAGTCATAGGCTTTGTTCTTTGTGGGTTAACCAATGTTGGAGTCCCCTTTTGTCGTGATCCTAGTAATCCTTTTTCAGCTTTAACAACCTCCAAAGTCCTTTTATAGTTTAATGGACTAACCATGCTTCGCTTCTAATATCACTTGGGTCACAACTAACTAATACTATACATACTATACATCCACAACATTAGTTTCCATTTCCAACTCATACTGTTACGTCCCAGTGACCGAGACTGCTAATCCACACTCTACATATAACACCTAGTATGTCACTTAGTGACATAGGGTGGAATTTCCATCTTATTGTGTTAGGATTCATGGTGACACTACTCACCATGACCCTAACCGTCCTTAAGTGTTACACCACTCCATATTAGGCCCATTGTATATATTCACTATTTGGAATATATCGAGAATGGCCTAATAAAAAGCAAGACTCCATACAACTAGTGACACAAGACACATACACACAAATGTTCCATGGTGCCTTAAAAAACAGTGGTGAGGTTGCTTCACTAACCTCACCAACCTTGAGTCACCAAGATTCACCAACCTTCAATCACCAAGACTCACCAACCTTGAGTCATCAAGACTCACCAAGGCTCCAAAAGGGAGGGAAGAAGGAAACCAACCTCTTTTATAGTACTCTTTGTGAGATTTAGTAGCTTCCCTTATGGATTGAAGGAACTTCCAAAACCTATCTTGATTTTAGAAGACCGCCCATTTCTAACCGAAATCACCAAGTTACAACCCCATTTAGATTCCCGAATTTTTAAATGGCTTAGCTTTGCAAATAGAGATCCAAATCCCACATACGAATTTGTTTTAGACACCTAAGCAACAAGTAGATGCCGATGGACTGTTCACTTATCTTATTTGAATAAATTCTCATAAAGTTATGGCTCTCTAAAGATTCATGTTCATCAAAAGTAGCGTCACGTCTTCACCATGGTCCTTATTTTAGTCATAACTTTGGACTTATAGCTTAGAACCTCGTATTCTTAGCTTTCCAATGATATGCTACATGCCATACTTTCTTGAAGGATTAATTGCAAACCCTACACTCTTAGCCCTTAAGCATTCCAGCACCACCGAGATACTACCAACTTTGAAAGGTCATAACTTTTAGTCAACTAATTTAAATCACACGTTCTTTAAACGCTTAAAAGCATCTACTCAAGAGCTATTTAAGAATTTATGATATTTTACCATTCAAGGCACTATTGTACCCTATTTGCTCAAAAAAAATTCTTATCTTCCTTCATAGACTATTGCAAGGCTTGGAAAATCATTTCCAAAATCTCCCTTGCTCACTAAAGCACTTCAACCATTCCCAAGAGATAGAGGTGTGACACCTTTGCTCCTCCAAAAAATGGAATCTTCTAGTATTGCAATCAAGAGAAAGAAGATTCAAGAATTATTAACACTATTCACCTTATTCCAGTAGAATCCTGGCTATAGTACTATAAATACAAACCTAAGATACTAGTTCTAAGTCTTGCTAGCAAATGCCAATTGTCATATTATCCTCTAAACTCCCATTCTCTTTGAAGAATGCAATGAATTTTGGGCAAGCTCCTAAGGTCTCAATATTCATCATGATTTCCTAAAAAATTTTTGTGGACTCAAAAAATACATTAGCTTTGTGGAAATATAATTTTTATTTCAATCTATGCCCAAAAGCAAAAGTTATGGCACAATAATTCCAAATTTTAGTTCAGCAAGTAACAAAAAAATCCCATAGAAACTTAAAATAAAAATTATAATTTTTTTCCTCATAAATTATGTTTTTATCTACATGGAAAGCTTTTATTCATTCCATTTGAATTAGTGATGTGAAAGTCATGAAATCTTGTTTTTCATGTAATTTAAGTATCTTTTTGAAAAATATCTTGTAAGATTTATTATTTAATTAAATTTTTATAATTTAAAAAAATCTATAATGTTAATATCTTGCTATTGAGAATAGTGTGTATCAATTCCATGTTACATCTATTAACAATTTAGTTTTCCATTCAATCTTGAACCTACTTCTACTTAACATTTTTTTTATGTTGAAAATTAAGTATGTTTTTTGAATTTTCTTTCCTAAACTCTCAACCCTCAATTTTCAACATAAAAAAATAGATATTCAAAATCAATACTGAAAAAATTATAAGCTAACAAAATTTGAAGTAATAAAATGTAGTTAAGCAAGGTGGAAAAGAAACCTTGTTTTTTTGGCTTTGAATGCAAATATCTTGCAATCTATGGCTCAAAGTTTATGAAATTTCTTCCATACATTATTCCACTAGTCTAGTGCAAGATCCTATAATTATATATATATATATATATATATATACACACATATATATAATATTTTTTTTAACTTTTTGCAACAGAAGTGGAAATTTTGAGTGTTTTTTAATGGAAAAAAGATCTTGGGACTTTAGCCCAAATCAAACAAAATTCGTCCTAGGGATTTGGCAAAGTGTTGTAAAAAAAACTCCAAATTTCCTATATTCTTGTCACAAAGACCTTTTTGAGGTCAATTTTTTGTAGTAGATTGTCAAAAAATATATACTAGTACAAACCATATGCACAAAGATAGTTAGATAGAAAGACCTTATCCAACAATTGAAGGAATATTGGCAATAAACTAATAAATCAAAAAATTTAAGCTAGTGTAAGAAATTAATAATTATTGACTTTGATATTCTTGAAACTATTTTGAGATATTTTCTCAAAGTATCGTCTTTCTCTTTATATAAGACTAGGTTTTAAATATGTGAACGGTCTTTCTCAACCAATTCTTTGCATAAGTGTTTAAATATGATCCAAAAATTTAGATTTGATTGAACTTTTAACCCCTCGTATTTGTACACATCTTTAAACAAAAGGAATAGAAAGCTAAAATTGACCAAATTGAATCCTATAAAATTTTAAAAAGTTTATGTATGCATCAGTTCGTTTAATTGAATAGTTGATATTATTAACACATTGTTTGGGAACTTCTTCAAAAAATTAGAATCACCATGATTATTTTATATTTTTAACCACTCCATATTGAACCTTGTATTTTTAGAATTGATAAAAATAAAAATTCAAAAAAAATTCTTCAAAATTAGTTTGTTTGTATAGAGTAAAAATTAGCAGTTGGCACTTGCTATGCTACGCATTCACCATTAGAATTTCATTAGAATTTTTTATATATTAGATAGAATGCAAAGCAAAAATTTCAATAAATCTTTAGATAAAAATTACTAAAATCTTCATATATATATTTTTATATAAATAAGCATATACTGAAATAAATTATAGAAATTTAATGAATGATGAATACAATAAAAGATACACATACATTAGAATGCATTAGAAATTTGACTTAATTGTTACAAACAATGGCAACCCAAATAGAAGAATTTAAAGGAAAAACTTGTAAATCTCAAAAGCTTCATGAACAATTTAATTGTTGTGAAATCCAAAATCGGTTCAATTGAATGAATTTCTCAAAGCATTTGGTAGTAGCAATAGAAAATTGAAATGAGAAGCTCAAAGCTCACAAAAGCACAAAATTATAGAAATGCAAAAGAAATATAAAGCCAAGAAAAGTGGAATTGCTACCTTTATAATATCACCATATTGATCCTCTTTAATATCACCTCAATTGCAACGACTATATTATTTTTATAATATCACACTTTGTAAAAAGTGATATTATAGAGGTGATTGTAAACTGCTACTCTATTTCAATAATATCACATTGTGTGAAAATATGATTTATATGTATGCATGATTGGAAATATTTTTATAAAATAATTAAAATAATTATTTTAAAGACTTATCAGAATCATTATCATGCATTCTATTCAAATATATCAAATTTTTACTAATATGTGATACAATGAACGCGAGAATGAATGCATAGCATAGCAAGCACTAGCCCCTAGTATTAATGGTAGCATTTGTGATATTACAGAGGGATTTATGATTTTAGTAGTATGATGTTAAGGGTTATAAGAGAATTTTAGATTCTTTTCTTATGTATTCTTCAAATATCAGATGGATAAATGATGAATTTTAAAGTTTTTGAAAATAGGAATATTTCAAAACAAGCCTAAACTTTCATGAACAAAAGGAATACATTCTAGGCAAGAATCTATAGGGGTTGGATTTAGAAGGGGGTCATAATCTAGGGGGGCACTCTATTTGGGGGTTTGTACATCACATGTGGCCAAGTTCTTTATTTTGGGGGGGGGGGGTTGGTATTTTGATGACCATAAACAATTAAAATGGTCCCCATCATTACCTAATTTTCTAATTCATAGTACTTTACACCCTCTACAATTACTTAGAATTCTAAAAGATGGACAATTTTTAGCACCCTTACTTTTGTTATAAATAAACAAATAAATTGAAAAAGACAAATACAAAGATTAAAGACAAAAATACAACACATGAACTATAAACACAACATTCATTTAACACAATTTGAAGCATATAACATACATTTTTGCCTTTTTTCTATTATAAAGCACACAATACATGAGAATCTTCAAATTGTAAATCAAAATAAGCAAAAATAATAAAGGCTACAAAACATGACAATGACGAAAACAACACACATGAACTATAAATTAGAAATTGACAAGATTCACATCCAAAAGAATGTGAATAATAAAATGAAGTACCACAACTCCATCAACATGGTGATACACCATGCAACACAAAACAACATCCAAGGAAGTCAAAAATGTGCAAAGCCAAAAAAACCCCAAAAAAGTAAAATTAAACCAAAAATGTTCAAGCACATATGGAGCACCAACAATAATAACATTTAACCCCTAAAGTCCCAAGGTCATTTTGGTGTCAAAACCACTTTAAACTACCACTTCTGCTATGTTCATCTACACAACAAAATTTTCAAAATATTTTTAAAATCTGACCATAGGATCTTGTTCTACACTTGTCTTAGATCACGTGATAATTTTTTGTGATTTTTGACCATATAGATTGAAAGATATTAGCATTCAAAGTGAAAGAAATGAATTTCTTTGAAGAAGTTGCTATGATTGCCCACAAAACAAGAAGCTCCATAACTTTCACATCTCTAATCCAAATGGAATGAATCAAATCTTCCCAATTACAAAAGTTATAATCTACAAGAAAAAAATATTAAAATTTTTATTTCAATTTTTTGTGTATTTTTTTGGCTGCCTAGTCTCCCCTATTTTGAGGTTATTGTGGCACAACTTTTTCTCTTGGGCACTGATTGAAATAAAAATTATAATCCTAGAAAGCTCATCAGTTTTTCTGTCTTACAGGAAAGTTTCAAAAAAAATTAGTGAAAATTGAGATCATATGAGCCTGTCCAAAATCCATTTTGTCCCTCGTCGGGTCAATGGGACTTTAGGGGTTAAGTGCTTGAAGTTTGAAATGTGTTTATAACACAATTCTAATTTAATAAAGTAAATGGGTGCCTTAATCATGTTGTATATGCTACACAAAAATCTACAAAATCACAAATGCCCCAAGCTAAGAGACAAACCATATTTTGAGTTCATAATTTTAAAGAATGAACCCTCATGGTAAACTAGCACACCCAGAGCTTATTCCAAAATTCAAACATTGAACCTTCACTCCAAGGCAAACAACAACCCCATACACTCTAAAGTTTCTATAAGTCCCTACAAAGTGAATCCCTCCAAACAAATTTCAAGCTTGAGACATTGATTGTAAATAGCAATTATAAATCCTAAAGTAAAACATGTGAATTCAACAAAAGAAACTCACCGTAAATCCTAAGCCTTCAAAATAATAACATACATAAATACCGTTGTCATGTTGTATATACGTCCACTATGTAAAAATATATATTTGTTGTCATAGTAGAGGTTTTTTTTTGGAGAGTTTAATGATCTAAGTGAAGTAGACTCTATATTTTTTTACCTCTATTAGACAACTATATGGCATTAGTTCTTTCATTTTTATGTTTAAAGACATTTCAAAGGTTTATTTTGTATTTGAGGTTGTTGAAATGAAAGGTAAAGTTTGTTTTACCTTTCTTTTGAGTTTTTAAATGGATTAGAAGTTCACGTAGGGGATAAGGATAGAGTTATTGGACAAAAGAGATGGCCAATAGATGAATTTAAGTCCATGTGGTAGTTTTAAAGACTACAATCCACTTGCTTAGGTGGATGGTATGGAAATTGAGGTGGCGGATAAGGTAGGGGGGATCTTCTTCCTACTCCTCCTAGTTTTGGTGGAGAACCGGGACTTTGGAGAGCCATAGGAGATTGTACGTGAAGAGTTTTGTAATGCAAATTTGGAAGGTTGTTCATCACGCTTTTGTGATTTCAAAACTTATCACTTGCTCAATTTAGAGTTTCTATGTGAAAGTTATGCTTGAGGGAGTGAGAGAGGGATGATTGTCATGGAGTATGGAGGACATAATTTTTGAGGGCTCATAACTACTTAATGAAGTGATATTTTTTTTTGAGTTTTGGTATGTTTATATATTGAGTTGTTAGCTTTCCAAAAAGCTATCATTCTCTTTGTTTGGAGTTAGGATGCAAACATTATGGATGTAAAAGTGAAGTGGTGAGGAGCTGCTTTTGATTTGAAGTAAGAGGACTTTGACCGACTATAAAAATTAGACAGTATCATATTTTGGAGTGAGTTTTGGAGAAATTGTAAATAATTGTATTAGCGTTCTATAGAGATATCATAAGATCAGATAGAGTTAACATATGAAAGTTATGAACTTACAAGCAAAATAGTGATGAGCTGCCTTTGAGTTCAAGAGGGTGTATTTTGAGAGACTATAAAAGTTGGACAGTATGAGATTTTGAGTTGATATTTGAAGGGTTTATAGATATTTTTGTTATCTTTTCATAAAGTTATTACACTCTCAATTTGGAGTCTTAAAGTGGTTTTGACACTCATTTTAGTATTAGGTGCTTTTTCAAAGGGAGTTTAAGATGTTTATGTGCAACTTCTACTTTTATACAAAAAAAATGACATCTTTTTGGCCTATAGATGTGAATTTGTGAGTGTATTTGACCTTGTAGTCCTTCATGTTTCTAGGCCAAATCTAGTTGCAGCTAAATTCCCCGTGTTTTTCAAATGCAAGACCTCTCTATCTGATACCGCATTTAGACCATTCTATAGGAAGTGGAAAGTGAAGTTGGTGTTGCAATGAATAACAAAATTAAAAGCATATAAACAAAGTGTCCAGAGTGAAGTAGAAAACAACATTCTAAGCATCCAAAGTGAAGCATTCCAAGTATCTAGAGTGGTACAGAGGAGAGGACTAGACTTTAAAGCCATGTAGGGACATAAAATATCTATTTCATCGGACCATTACATAATTTTTCATCCAATCAAGTAGGCCAATAGTCCTACAAATTGACCCTACACACAATAAATTTTTAGGAGCCATATCTTTAAGGCTATTTTAGAAAAATTTATGTATTTTAATTATGATTGAATGGACATTAATTTGTACACTATATATTACATCAAAGTTTTTTCTAAATTTTTAGTGACATGAATTAATAGCTTCCTATATATTATGACACGTTTTGTTTGGTAAAAAAATCTAAGTAATCCCTTGGGATCAAAATTAGGTCAAATTACATTACACAATATTTTCACCCTTATGGGTACTTGTATAACTTTCATTTTCATGTTGTATATTCCTCCAACTTTATTTCTACCTCTAAAGAACAATCAATGACCATCGATTTTTCATTATAGTTGATAAATATTTTTTAAAGAGCTCTAAAAACCAACTAACATTTAGGTCTTTTTGTTAGTATTATCTTTCATGCATGATATATATAGTACATAAAAGTTTGGATAAAATCAACAAATTTTAATGACATCTTTGTAAACTAAACCTAAATAATGGATCACTTGTTGTAAATTTCAAATGGTTTCTTGTAAATTCTTCTATATAGCTTAACTTTAAAGATATTTGTACCCTAAAACTATAAGAGGCATAGAAAGAAAGTTAATTCATCCTTTCACTTGCTTAATATTGAAGAGCAAGAGGACTAGGAAATAAAAAGACAATAGAGGATAAGAAAATATTTCAAAAAGTAGATTTCTAATTTTTTTTTGATGAAGTGGAACTTACTTGGAGATTTGAAGGATTATATTAAATCTTTAATTGTAGATCAAAGTGTTCATAAGTAAATTCTTAGGTGTCATTGTGAAGACTAAAGTTCAATCTTCTCCAATAATCCACTTTAGAATAAAAGTGATGACTTTTTAGATAAATTTACTATGAATTTGATTGTGTTATAGTAATTTTTTTAAATTCCCAAAGAGCACCTACTTGGACTTGTTTACCATTTTTTTTTGCAATTTAATAATTTGATTGAAATGTAATTTGAATTTAAAAAAAGGTTTTATTAAGGCTATCAAAGGTCTCTTGTATATTGAAAAGAATATGAAAGTATGAATGTATGATAGATAAAAACATGAAAGTCTACATATAGATTTCAAGTATAGAAAATGGACATGCATTTGGTGGGTATATAAAATGTTATGTTTGATGCATATGCAACAATGCATTGTGTATTTATATTGCAACACACACAGTAAAAGATACTTGTACAATACTTAGAATTTTCAATTTGTTCATAGCCATTGAGAGATCAATTTAGTTTTTTATTCCAATCACTCAAATCTAAAATTGCAACTAGACATTACATCGACAAATTATAGCATATATGGGAAATTTCATTAAAATGGTGATATTCCATGTGCCATTTTCACAGTGTGCCGTTCCCACAGTTCAGACTGGGCAATCTGAAATCTATTAGTGTCCTAGATTTGTGAACTCTATACCACTATTAGATGTATTAAATCTAGGAAAGATGTAGATTTCAAACCAATCGGTTTTAAAATTTTTACATATTTCCTAGATTTCAGATATCTAATAATGGTACAGATTTCAAAAATCTAGGACGCTAGTAGGATTCAAAACGCCCGGTCTGAACTGTGAGAATGCCAAAGTCATAGAATAATCGCCATTTTAATGAAATTATCCATATATATATATATATATATATATATATATATATATATATATATATATATTCTTTTGTCTTAATTTTTTGTGGTTGAATTTCAAAGTTGAAAAAAACTATATTTATATGGAATCAAGATGTAGTTTTAAACATGTTGTTTATACTAACTCATGCAATTAATTGTTCCAAGGTCAAGAAGTCAATGTAAATAGTTAAATATCAAGCTCATATGATCTTCAAAAATGCAAACTATGCAAATAGTGTTGTATATGCTATGCTTTCACAATTGATTATATATTGTCAAATACCAAAATATAATTTAGTTGGTATTTAGAATATTAGTAGTATATGAGTAGCATACTAGTAACACATATTGTGGTTTTTAGAGACCTTCTATATTTTAAAATGCAACACTTCTTGTACTATTTGATGCACTATAAAATTACTAACATCTGGATTGATGTCTAATAATCAAAATTTATATGCTTTGAGTAACCATCTTTGACTTTGAACCCCTAAAGTCTCGAAGTCCTTGCAAGGAACTTTTGGGATTTTGGGTAGGCTTGTGTAATTTCAATTTTTAACATAATTTTTGAATTTTTTTTGAAGATAGGAAATTAAATTAGCTTTCTAGGATTACAATTTTTTTTTAGTTGGTACCCAAGATCAAAAGTTATGCCATCTAAAGTCCCCAAAGTAGCTTGGGGATAGTCCAAAAAAATCACAAAAAATTGAATTTTTTTAATTTTTAATTTTTTCCTCAAAGATAATTTTTTTGTCTACATCTAAATTCATTTTTGAATGCGATTTTTATAATTTTCAAATTTTTTTGTTAGACATGGTTAAATTTGCTTGATACAATAGTCTCATTGTTGGGATTATTGTGTTTCAATTCCAATTATCAACATTTTAGTTTTTCTTTCAATCTTGAGCATACTTCTACTTAATAATTTTTTTATGAGTAAAACTTAAATATTTTTTGTTGAATTTGTTTGCTTCAGTTTTCAACTTAATTCTTCACCATAAAAAATTAGAAAATCAAAATTAGTATTGCAAAAATTTAAGTTAAGAAGATTTAAAGTCAATTTGAGCAAGGTATAAAAAGAATTTATTTTATTCACTTTAAATGCAAATATCTTGCAATCTAATAGTCAAAGTTTCTGATTTTTTTTTCATGCATGCTTATACTAGTCTATTGCAAGATCCTATAGTTAAATATGCAGAAATAAATAATTTTTAAAGTTTTTGCTCTTTGCAATAAAAATGGCAATTTTGAGTGGTTTTTATGGAAAAAAGGCCTTTAAACTTTAGGAATTAAGGATCATATGCCCGATAATTTGCCCAGCACAACTTGGTTGCATATTCCCAATATACATCAAAAATGATTCAATGAAGGATAAACCAACTCTAATAATAAAGGGCAAAATAATATTATTTTAATGTCTTTCTACAAACATGCGATAAGCAAGTGTGGATTGTAAAAATCCAAGTAATATAATGAATTGTTGTATTGCAAAACACTAATAGAACAAAACATCATTCAATAATACAGTAAATCAATAAAATTTGTTAAAAACTTCAAACAAGAATAAATTTAACAATCAAACTTATATAATCATTATGACTTTAGATGGCAACAACTATCTCAATGACTCTCAATCATGTCTCATGCTACTCCTAATATTAAAGATTCTATAATTTCAAACTAAAACATCCCCCTCCTCTATAAACCTAGGAAAAAATTTCATGCATCCAAAGTTATTAATTTTATTCTTGCATTCATTTTTCATAGTGTTCTGTTTAAAATGCTATGTTTACATATTGATGTGGTTATAGAAATTACCATTACTTTAATTTTCTAAATATTAACAAGTGTAGCCTAAGCCTTCCTCTAGTGAAAGCCCCTCCCCTTCCACTACTTGTTTATAATCCCTTTGATCCCATACTTATTTGTATATATGAACACAAAGTAGAAGCACCCATATATGTCCACCCCTCATCATTGTGAAGTACAAATATCTTCAAGTGTTCCAAATATGACCTTGTACCATACTTTGCACACGATGCACCATGTTTGCAAAATTATAGAGCATTAAGAGAATGGTTTTGAATCTTTCTGAAAACGCTTTAACCCTTAATAAACGTCAAGGTGAACATTTGGCGTTCAATGGATGATAGAGAATCTCTCTATGTAGGACACAAGTGTAACTATTCATCCTCAGAATTTTGTGTGGAAAGGGGAGATCTTCTCCAATACTTTGACTTCCAGTGAGGTGCTTTTGCAATTTTTTAAGCCAATGCTTCACATGGTCATGAAAACTGATGATTTCCAAAGTCACCCTGTCACCCTTTAAGGATTAAACATGCACCTATACAATACTTTACAGTTTCTTCAAGTTTTGACTTTGAAAATTTACAAAAAAGCATAAAAAAGATCTCCCCAATACATGTTTTAAATCAATATGATTTTCAAGTAAATAATAACCTGAGTCTAATCGTGACTCCCCTTATTACTGCGACTCCCCCTCTGACTCCTATTGGTAAAGAATGTTAGAGAATCTCTCTATATAGGACTCAAGTGCAACTATTCATCTTTAGAATTTTGTGTGGAAATGGGAGATCTTCTCTAGTACTTTGACTTCCAATGAGTGCTTTTGCAATTTTTTAAGCCAATACTTCACATGGTCATGAAAATTGATGATTTCCAAGGTCACCCCATCGCCCTTTAAGAGTTAAACGTGTACCTATACAATACTTCACAGTTTCTTCAAGTTTTGACTTTGAAAATTCACAAAAAAAACATAAAAAAGATCTCCCCAATACATGTTTTAAATCAATATGATTTTCAAGTAAATAATAACCTGAGTCTAATCGTGACTCCCCTTATTACTGTAACTCCCCCTGTGACTCCTATTGGTAAAGAATGTTGTGGGCTTCCCGACCTGACTTTGCAGACGGATTGGAGAGGACGAGAGCTGAGTGAGGTCACAACTCCGTCACAACCAGTGTTCAGAAAAAACCGGCGGCTAGTTCAAAGTTAGCCGGAGGAATTGGGAAAAAACCCGGTTGCAATTTGATGTATACAAAACATCAGAAAAAGAATGGTGGAAAAACCTATAAAATTTCTATTTTGAGTAAAAAATAGAGAAAATAAACAGACTCAGTTCTTCAAAAACCGGTTCAATATGAGAACTAAAGGAAATTAACTGGTACCGTAAAACTCAAAAAGTTTCCCGAACACTGGTCACAAACTGAGAAAGCTCCCCCAACGCACGTGCACTGCCAAGTAAAGCGTGCCCAAGCAAAGACAACCGACTGTGTCCCGTGGCCCAGCCGGCCATCATTCCGTCCGCAACGTGCAGCAACGTTCATGCCCCTGGCACATGATCGAAGGAGCAAGCATGACCTGATGTTATTAACTTCACATACGACTGAAGAACTAACGAGGACTGACTGAAACCCGGAGCTGCAGCGTAAAGTTATTGGCTTTGCTTTGACTCGAGTTATGGGTGCCGAAGGAACAGGAGGTGCAGATGTCATAAAAGACACAATGAATATATGATATGATATGATATGAATAATATAGACCCAGTATGATGGAGTCTATAGTAGTGCAACGAGACTCTTGCGGAGATCCAGACAAGGATGAATGTAAAAAAAAAGGACTCCTATTTTGTGTCGTATTAATTCTATTGTTAACACCTCTTCAAGCTAATTTGGGGCCTCGGATTGCAAATATGAACTCAAAATTCGCAAAAAAACATTTTGTGTGCTAGCAAATCGAAGGTTCCTGCGATTTCCCCGGGGGGGCAAAACCGCCTCCGCAAGAGGCTCGTTGCACTTACTATAGACTCCTCAGGCAGCCATAATCTAAGGTAAACTTCCTAAATCCTATTCCTCGTCACCCACCCCCGAAGAAACGCTACTATTTTGCAGAAAGAGGGAAAGGCAACAACCTGGCAAGTGACTGGGAGGATCCAATCCCGCACACCACGCGAACAGCTTGCCCCACGCTGATGAGGTGGATTGCTGGACACCTCTGTAGCATCCTTCACGGGTGGCCCTCAGTGGTAGGCGGTCAGCTTTGAATTTCTGAAAGCTTATCAAGTTAGTGGCGAATGTAAACGATGTACGTGGACGTCATCATTCTGTCACGGTTGACATTGGCGCTAGACCCCAACTCTACATTAGAATATAGGCTTATCTGCACAAGTGAGATTCGTGAATACTTTTTGGTACAGATGGAATGACTAGGTAACTAAGTGAATGTAGAGCCTCGTTATGTGACATACTGTAGACGGAGTCCTCAAGTGAGGGATGCTATTTTTCATAACAAGGCTCTACTTCATGTTACTGGACATACCTTCTATGGTTGGATTCAATCAAAGGTCTGAAATGAAGAAGTACACAACTATGAGATATAACCATGCTCCGCATATGCAATGCTTGGCTTCTATCTTTTTGAAATGGGGAGCATAGAGGCTCATTGCAGATCGAGCGCAAATACAAGCATCCGTTGTTGCGAGTATTCTCGTCTGTCAACCGACAAAAGGAGATCATTGCGCACTGGCACATTTCAATTTGCTGAACTCTGCACTGGGAAGCACATAGCATTGTATGTTTGTTTTTTCAAGCCTTAAAAGAGACAGTATAGGACAGTACCTTCAAAACTTGAATGTGAAGACATAAATCCGAGGGTTTCTGAATAATTCAGATGTGCCAGAAATCAAGCCTTAAATATCAGCGTTCTGCTTCTAATATGTTTCTATCCACAGCCACAGATCTCTAACCGTGCTTCTATGTGTAATGGCCCTGCTCGTACATACTCCTAGTAATGTTCATCTGCTGTGCAATGGTTCACATTGCAAGATCAAACTGTATAATGCGGCACATTCTCAAATATGTGCACAAGGACTTGAAACATTGAGCAGCATTTGCCTTCATTGGTAACCCTGTGCTGCTTTTAGGACCTATTTCTACAGTTTGGAAGACTCAAACTGCGAGAAGAAGTCAGTGGTAGTTTGGTCATTGGCCCTGTCAACAGAAATTCGTACAGCCTCCTTTCAACCTGCATTGCATTACAAGTCTACGAACTCCCAACAGCTTGTTAGCACATTATTATCCGGTGTCTTAAGAATCACAGTCTTCATCACCTCAACTGAGATACCTTTATTGTGATGTTCAATTTCCTTGGTTTTCAAACTACTCCGTAATTCCCTCGATCCATCTAATTGCATCTGAGCCGGAGATTCACGTACAAAGGTATCCCCTGCTAACCTGCTCCACGGCCTGCAATGACCCAGGATACCATTCTACCACAAAATAGAAGCCAGCAAGCAGCCCTAACCGTACAGATTCTTGCCTAAAATGTACATGATCTAAACGTGAGAGCCTAGGGTCCTTTTTGGGTGCACCTAGAATCATCACTTTCAGAAATTCATAGTTTTACCATACAATGTCCAGAAAATACATGATGAGTTGATTAGAATATTCATTCAACTGCCAACAAGAACCAGCGAAAACTAAAGGCAATCCATCAACAGGATCCGTGCTCAAATGCTTATCTAGGACACCTTTAGGTGAACGTAGCTTACTCTAAGAACTCATTTTCCATCTCCACATGGGTTGCCCCAAAACATTGCAGGTAAAGTGCACACTTCTATTGAATAAAGGTTTCTTGAATATGAATATACTAGAACCCCTTACCACTGACCATCAGGGGGGGTAGGGATACCAAACACAGCCCAGGTCGCGAGCTCCCACTCCCAGAAATTAGAAAATGGCACCCAAATCAAAAGCTTCACACGTTCTATAAATGCTGTGAAATAATGCCGTCTAATGACACTGCTTTTGAGAGGGCTACTATGAAGTATGAACACTGGTGAGACACAACAACAGAGGGTTGTCCAAATAAGCAGAGCCTATCAGTTGAACAATCGACACCATAATTATGCATTGGAATGAAGCCATATTATCTGGGAGGATCAACCCTTTCACATTGCGCTTTAGCCCTTTCGCAAAATTATGCATTGCACTTTCAACCCAAGGGCAAAAAGCGCTTGGACCAGGGCAGAATACTTTGTCAGAGTTGAAGATACCGGAATAGTCCGGGGCTATAATCGAATTTCTCTCTGGACTGACATACTTAAAGAAGGGCAAAAATTTAGCCCCTGGACTTGAATTGACCTAATGGGGCCGAACAAGGGCAAAAACTTCCCCTTATAGCCCACGCTAAACCACGATCCTCTCAATATCATCTCATGAAGGGTAGATGATCCCAGAGGCCACAATCCTCGCAGGCCATCAAAAGCAATGAGATCAGACACAAGATGACTTACATTCATGAGAATGTTATTCAAAGGCAAATACTCTGGATGAGAAAATCCATCCAACTTATCCAACTAAAAAGATCTATGTTTACAGGAAATAGAAAAATTCAAGTCAACAAGCAAACTCAAAACCAGATTTATAAAGCTGAAGAACACAGGGAACACTCATACAAATTCGCTAATTCAGGGAAGTGATAGAAAAATCTATCGCAAACGACCAATAATAGATTGAAGACACATAACTGGAAAAGACAAATGAGATCTATACAATCAAATTCGATTGCTGGACCAGCACAATACGGTCCCCCTTTCACAATCTTATACAGTTTGAGAGTCCTAAACCCTACTCAATGGCTCCCTAACTCAATCCAATACTCACAATTTCACACTCCCACTTCGAGAGCATTCACTATAATCACTAAGCTGATGAAGAATTGGACTCTAAAAAGTATGAACACCTACAGAACGAAAAAAAATCAGAAAAAATCAGAAAAATATGGGAGGAAGTTCAAATACTCTATCAGCAGCTGCAAGCGCCGCCGGGAACGAGAGATCCGGGCTCCGAGGCTTGGTCCGGTCTCAAGAAATTGCTCTTCAATTGCGCGGTGTCGGCCATCAGGCTTGGCGTGTCGATGATCTTATGCACGAGCTCTTCGAAACATCGTTGCACGTTGATGCTCGTCTTGGCACTGGCCTCTAGGAACAAGCAGCCGTGCTGCCTGGCAAACGCAATCCCTTCCTTCTTCGTCACCACGCGCTCCTTCTCCTCCAAGTCCACCTTGTTCCCGATCAGCATCTTGATGCAGTCCTTGTTGGTGGAGAACCGATCGACCTCCTTCAACCACACGTCGGACAGATCTGTGAACGTCGCTCGTCGTGTGACGTCGTACACCAGGATGATGCCCTGCGCGCCGCGGTAGTACGAGCTCGTCAGCGTTCGGAACCGCTCCTGGCCAGCCGTGTCCCAGATGGTGAGCTTCAATCGCTTCCCTTGGAGCGTGAGCATCTTCACCTTGAAATCCACGCCAATTGTCGGGGAGAGGTCGTCGAATTTCCCGGCGGTGAAACGGAGAAGCAAGCTGCTCTTCCCCACGCCGGAGTTGCCGATCAAGAGGACCTTGAAGAGGTGGTCGAAATCCTCACTGGGACCAGCCATGAGCTACCAATCCGCACTACAATTCACGCAACCACACAAAACAAAACCTCCTCCACTCAAACCTCAAACCTCAAACCTCAAACGTCGCAAAAACCGACAATCTGTTCCACCAACACATCCCTCAAAACCCTAATCGTCGTCACAATTGACAAATTCCGGCTCTAACAACACGGCAACGTCGCCGGCCATGCAAAAATTTCGGCTATTCACTTACGCCACCGATCCCTCCTTCTGCGAAAAGAAACGTCCAGAGGATCTCTCCACCAAATTGAATACCCACAAAACCTAAAAACGAGAAAATGTCAAAACCAAACTTGCGCAACAAGGGATCCCCCTCTCTCTTGCTGTTGTCTTGTGGAGCTGGATGGGAGCGTTGTGTAAGTTATTAGACTGCGTTGCCTTGTTGCCGCCGAAGACTGTGAGTCACTTCCGGACCGCATATTCCCCTGGTGTCTTGAGCCGCATCTTTCCTGCAACACAGATCATAACAATATGGGTTTCGGTTGATGATTTCGATGCAACGCGGACGGTTCTTCCGGGAAGTCCCTCGGTCACTCTCGTCGTAAACGAGGCGGGGTCTGGCGTAAGTTTTCCGTGGAATCCGTTCCGCGTAGAGCAGTTTGCACTGCTGGAATGCTGGGTCGCTCATATCCCAGCAAGACTAAGTTTAAACTTTAAAGTCCCAACTATTTATTATAATTATAATTATAATTTTTGAAAAAGACCCAAAAAAAATTGGCATCATTGATTCCATCTATATTTTAACAATTACCATCCATCGTTCGGTAAAAAAAAGAAAAGAAAAAAACTTTCCTGGATCCAAAGACGAGTTTTGGGAAAAAAATAAAAGCACCCTAAATTTTGCCTCTTTCAATTGGAATTTTTTTGCCAATACAAAAATCATTGCTTGTAAAGAAGTAAAGTCATTTGATTGGGATTAACATTTTTTATGGAAGTATAGATGGATAGGTGTAGATTAACAATGCAGTGGCTAATAGGAGTGTAGAAGGCATTTACAAGAATATTTTGTAGAAAGGAAGTTAGGAAATGACGAACAAGAATGTTTTTTTAGGGATAAGGTAGTAGACCTTGAAAGTGGTTATTTACTATTTGATGGTGAATGGAAGGTGATAGAAGTGAAGAAATAAATTGAAATATATTTGCAAAATAGAAGAATGAAGTGCACTACATTGAACCAAAAAGAATTCACACCTCATTTGGAATTCATTGTGAATTGTCAAAGTCAAGTGAGGTTATTGTTCATCAAGAATTAGGTGGCATAGAACAAAGAATTGACCATTGTGAAGCAAGAATAGAAAATGTAGAGAACCCACTTGAAGACATTAGCATGTTGCAATCAAGTATTTTTTGATTAACCCTATAAGGACACTACGGACTCTAAGTGTCTGATGGATGACAAAGAATCATTCCATATAAGACAAAAGTGTAAATGGTCTTTCTTCAAAGTTTGTGCAAAAGGGGGAAGGCTTGTACTCCAATAAGGTAACTCAACCTATGATAGGCCAACTTTGGACTAGCCTAACACAAGCCAAAAAATTCTTGTCAAGTACATTTTACAAGACACATGTACAGCTAAAGAAATTTTGGGCCTATATTAGGCTGGTCCAAAGTTGGCCTGTCATAGGCTAAGTTACCTTAGTCTGACCTCCCAATGAGTGTTTTAAAAACATAGGCTAAGTTACCTGTCATAGGCTAAGTTACCTTAGTCTGACCTCCCAATGAGTGTTTTAAAAACATAGGCTAAGTTACATGTCATAGGCTAAGTTACCTTAGTTTGACCTCCCAATGAGTGTTTTAAAAACATAGGCTAAGTTACCTGTCATAGGCTAAGTTACCTTAGTCTGACCTCCCAATGAGTGTTTTAAAACATAGGCTAAGTTACCTGTCATAGGCTAAGTTGCCTTAGTCTGACCTCCCAATGAGTGTTTTAAAAACATAGGCTAAATTACCTGTCATAGGCTAAGTTACCTTAGTCTGACCTCCCAATGAGTGTTTTAAAAACATAGGCTAACTTACCTTAGTTTGACCTCCCAATGAGTGTTTTAAAAACATAGGCTAACTTACCTTAGTCTGACCTCCCAATGAGTGTTTTAAAAAAAAAATTAAGTAGATCATTCACAAGGTAACAAAAAGGATGATTTCCAGTGGCCCTTCACATTAATTTCTGTCCACAATTAATGTCAAATCTTTAAAGTATAATTAGTCATTGAGCTCTGTAGGAACAATCTCAGAGCCTTTAGAACAATGTTGATCACTAGACAATCGGTTAAAAAATTCTAAAGTACTTTTCATTCAAGAATTACAGAAATTGCTTGAAAAAATAGGCAATGGCTATCATCAACAAGCTCAGTAGCAACGGCCAATGCAGTTTTCTATTATAATGCATTGATACTGAGAAGTAGATTGTACTACATTCCGTCCACTCTAATTGCACAGCCTTCCAGACACAAACAGGCTCATTTCACTTGACAACTTGACATATGGAAGTTGTGCAATCAGGCTGGTACACAACACGAGAATCTCAGGATATACTCCACAGATTCTCGGGATATACTGGGAATGTGCAATTCAGAGCAGAAGAGAGAGAGATGAGTTGTCGCTGCAGTAAGTTCTGCAGATGCAGTTCCTCGAAATGAAAAACGGGTGTAAGATACTTTGGTACAGTGACACATTTGCTTGACATTGCAGGTAAGTGGTGGTTGTTGCCTGACAGTGGCAGGTACGCGCACGGCAGCCACCGCCTAAGGATTGTGGTTATCGGCACGCAATCAGTTGAATTGTTCAACCTTGAAGTCCTGTCACTCCTGTGCTGGTATTAGACTCCTGCTGACCCACAGGAACTAGTCCTGAAAGATAACCTTTCAACCAACGTGTCAGACTCAGATTCGCAATGATCTATGATGTAGTTCTCTAAAAATTACAAATAAGAAACCGTCAACAAGGGACTAGATCTATAAGAGCAGTTCAGCTCATGAGCTTGGCAATGCCGCGGAGCATCTTTGAATTGGTAAAGTAATCCCTCAACAAGTTCCTCCCATGTTCAGGTAGAATGGGAGATCAACAGAATGGTACTACAGAACTGTCACAAAATATGGTGCTGCCCCCGGGAAGAATCCACAATTTTCAAGACATAAAAACCTCCAGTCATGGTAACGAACTCCAGCAGATCAAGACAAATTTCTTACTTCAAGGGTCAATAACTGAACCCCAATATCTACAACGAGAATCCCAGCATCATGTAAGCCTAAGATTTCTATAGAGCATAACATGGTAAGAGTAGTATCCTACACAAGAAAACGAAACCTCAGTAGCTTGCACTAAATCAAGGTTTGGTAAGTAGTGACACCTACAATTGCATAGCCTTACGTACAATTTTCAAAGTACCTATTTGAAGGCGGGATTAGCGAGCAGATAGTCACACAAGCTGGTCTGCATGAGCGATACTAACTCCGTAATCTCGTCTGAGAAGCCTTCCTCCGAATCATCAATGACATACTCCGCCTTGAAATCCGCAGTGCAAGTGGCGCCGTCCTCGCTCGCGATGTAGCGAATCGTTGCCTTCATGGACTTGTATCGGGGATCGCCTTCCAAGACAGAGTAGCTGATCGAGTGCAAGCTCTCGTCAATTTCGTCGATGCGTTCCCGAATCGTAAAACCTTCTTGAATTGCTGCGAAAAACATTCCCTAAACCCTCAAATCCTAAAACGAGGCCAATGTTCCCGTTCTCCGGATTCTAATCTATAACAATTTCAGCATTCTTTCTAACATTATACAATCTTTGTATGTGTTCTTACAGTTTAAGAACAGAGTGCTTACAAACAGAATCCAAAAAACGCAGTATAAGGCAATCAGAAACGCGTTGAAAAATTTCAAGAACGCGAAAATTTCGTAACGCATGAACGCAATGCCAATGCATCAATTTCAACGCGGCACGAGGTGCAGTTTTACAACAAGATCTAATGCTAATAGCCTCATCGATCAAAAAAATGCACGAGATTGGAGTGTACCAGGGCCGCAATGGTAGACGCGGATCGAGCCGGGACCGCCATCGCCATCCAAGTCGCAGCTGGTGAACACATCGGGCAGAATCTGCGGCATGAGCACTTGGATCTGCTTCGCCGCGGACCAAATCCGGTGGACAGGCACGGGTAACTTCAGTTCCAAATCGGCTTTCTCAGGGGCCATTCTCTCTCCACTCCTGGTACAACAACCATCAACAACCAAACCCTAGCAGTTCTTATGGAGCGATCTGAAACCCGTCTGGGCAGTGAGACAGTGTTGGCCCATCTCATCCGTCATCATGGCCACTCCGTCCGTCTCGAGAGCCAACAGCCTGGCTACATTCCTTCCTGCACGAAAGTAGCGAAACCACACACAGCGTGACTTGTGGAGGTCGTCCGAATGCAAGACACCAAAAGATCGTCAGAGCACATGATCCCTGCCCTTTTTCCCGATCCAGTTCAGGATTCTGCGCTCTCGTTCTATTTTCAGCCTTACCGAAGGACAGTAAGGAATAAGGAATTGAGGGCGACACTTTTATTACTATCCTTGTTGATAGCGAATAAGCGAATCTCTAGTGCATGCTGGTCCCCCTTTTTTCATGGGCTGATATTTGGACCTTAGCGTCAATTGTTGCTGTATCGGTACCTGACATTTTGGATGGCGAAAATTTGTGCTTGCCAGGTACCTCTGTCACGGTTAAATCACTCGGCGTAGTTTCCAAGATGTGCGGGGAACTGACCCCAAGATCCGTTTAGGTGACATGAAGACAAACCTTTAAACCATAAACCTTAAACCCTAACTCAGGGAGCTTACTTCAACTCAGAACCAATACTTGTAATCAAGATGTCTGTCGACTCCTACGTAAACGATGGGGACTTGGAGTGCGAGACCACCTTCAACTCCTGCAAACCCAACTACTTGAATGTCACTTCTATATAAACCAGTGATAATTGTTGCAATGTTACAAAATTCCAGATGATTACTTACATTTTGGATACCAAGGCTGTGACATTAGAAGAGTTCTAGGTGAATTTTTCAATACCAAAATACATCACACCTTCATTCTTATGATTTGCAAAAACAAACTATACATTTTTCATTGAATCTGTACCCTTCTAAATCACAAAAACCCTGGTCAAATTGAACTGCACTCTATCAACTGTCTCTCCACAGAATATTATACAATGGCGTGCGACCTGCCTACTGCAAAGTCACAGACTGAGAACGATTACTGAACCATCTCTACCCTCCCCAAGGTTCCAATTTGAACCACTCTATAGACTATTATTTAAGTAGCCTCCTATGATTGACAAAATACAGCAACAAAACTGCAGAATTAGAAGACGGGCTAATAAAATGGGATCCAAGTAAAGAATACTCTATCAAATTCAAAAATTCCGACGACGTACTAATGTTGTACTTGCTATTCTCCATCAGACCACGTACTTGAAGTTTCAGAACACCAATACGAGCAGAATTGAGCAGAAATGTCCACAGCGCATGTAGGTCATGAAAGCTTCGGTAGCTGAATGCAGAATATTCTTTCATACTAGACAACCTTGATAAGAGGTCCTTGTTATCTTGCTTGCACCATGTCCGAAACAATCAATGGCGGGGTCATGGGAGCCCCCGCCCTTCTCAAATCCGAAACGGGTGGGCGTGTCTGAGCTGAACTTTTTCTGGTCAGAAACGAAGGTACGCCAGGAGTCAGGGAAGGTCTTGCTTCAAACCCACGCTCTCTCTTCCAAGCTGAATCCACTGGGGGTAAATGGAAAGGGTTTGCTTCCAACGCAATTGGAAACTGCGGCAGTTCGGGTGTTGCACTTGGCATTCTGCAGTGCAATCTCCATCTCTTAGAAACCGCATTTCTTGCTATAAAACGCCACATGATGACTACAAGTAAAAATCTCTAGAGTGATAATGAAAATAATATCATGTTCCAGCCGGGAGCTCGACCCAAATTGGATAGAATTAGATAGAAATCATTAGTGCCAATCCCAATTAGTGCACAATTCCAGCGGGGCCGACTCCCTGGCTGGAACATGACGTGATTTCTATTAGCAATGACATTCACTCAACCTTCTCTAATTACACATGAGTTTACAGCGTAAGTTAGATATCCAATTAGCTATGTACATGACATGAGAGACTCCCAAGACATAGTGGGAATGTGCCATAACAACGACGAAATCTCAACCCTTCTAATTGCACTGCCTCAAATGTGTTCACAAGTTGACATGTAGAAGTTGTCCAATCCAATGCGTACACAATATAATACATGGACACAGCAATGTGAAATTAGAGAGGGTAGAGTGAATAAATTTCAGGAAAGAATAGCACTGATGCAATTCGAGCTTCACTTACTTTTCTGAGGAGTAATTGTCTCTAAAAATTCGTGCTTTGCTCAGCGTCTCCCTGGGTACTCTCTGAGCCAGGTACTTCATCGTACCCCACAATGGAGGAACCCTGCACAACATGCCATCAGGCTCTTTGAGCTTTGCATCTTCGGCAAGCAAAGTACTCCCAAATCCTAAGAGCTTTGTTTACAGACACAAAAGAGATCAAATAATCACGGGCATTCAAAACAATGGCACCTTCGATCACAACCAGTTGGGGAGTGAAACTAAGCACAAGTTTCAAATGAAAGAAAACGTTTCATGTAGCATACATTGTGAGAGGCTCCATGCTTCCAAACTCAGTACGGGTTTTTTGACTTTCTTTCAGGTATACGTGAGACGCTTTGAGGCACGACAGCGCTTCTGCATGCGCATTGTCTTCATACCCCTCATCTAGAATAAGGCCATGGAAATAGTAGGCTGCGGTCTGTAAAAACAGAGCAAAAAAGGTTACCATTGCCGAAGAAAAATGCAATCGAAGATCAACGTCAACTAAAACTGATTGGAATGGCACCTTTAGGAAGAAGACCAAGACTTTCTTCAGATTTTCAGGACTCAACAAACTATGTGTTGGGAATCATACCTTGGCTTCAGCAAGTTTCCATTTCACGAAAAGCAGTTGCTTATCCTTCAATTCGTCTCCCAAGGGCACGGACGCCAGCTTTTGCAGTGCCTGTCATTCACAAAGCATTCATTTATAAGAAATGAAGAGAAAAACTTAAATTAGGAATTTCTTCCAATAATGAGGGTTGATGAAGGTTTCGGTACACGTGAAGTTCTTCCGAAAAATGCAATATGTATCAGAGAATGTTATTAAACATTCTGAACACCTACCTCCTCCCATACTTCGACGTGCTCACAGGCTAATCTTCGCTTCACCGCAAGCGAAGCTTTGACATTCCCAACTGCAAACCCTAGTTGTAATTCCACAGCCTGCACCACAAACTTGTATTTAAGTACCCATGCAAAGAAAGGGCCAGAAAACATTACATCATCGGAGTAAATAAGCGGTCTGAAACTGCAAGTACCTGGCCTAACGCTTGCTGCTCCAATGACCTGAGCATTGCCTCCGTTATATCAGCTGGCAGTTTCGCTCTGCACATAAGCAGCTGTATGTTCAGTCTACATTCTCGAATTCCATGGTCCAAATGATTCAGCATTTATATATGAGAGGCATTGCATAGTAACAGGGCTACTAATAGACCTCAATTATATCCCTAAACCCAATTGCCTTGAAACGAACATAACAAAAGTATTCATGTTCTTGGCAATGCAGTATCAATTAGCAGCAGGAACATGCAAGCTTAGATGACTTACTTTATACTTTCTGGGGTGTTTGGCAGAACAGCTTTTAAAGCACACTCAAAATATGATGCAGCTTTCAACAAGATCTCGATGGCGTTCCTCCTGTTTTCTGTTCAAGACACACGCCTGGTTAGAATAGCACAACAGGCGGATAATCGCAAGCGTAACTAAACCAAATAGAATTGCGTAATTTTTCATATATCTCTCCACATACTCCTCAATACAATCATCAATATTCCTTAGTGTAATGCTCATCGATTGAATAACTCAAAAGCCCTCTTGACCATATATTAAAATGCCACTATTCCTATAACACATGTCACAAGTCCACTGAAATCTTAGATGGACACGAGACCTTTCGACATTTTCAAACCACTGCTTGGTCTCTCCCCTTCGATAGAAAGCAATCCCCATGAACCATATAGACTACCCAATTCAATCAGATTCTCTAGCAACTCATCAAATTCCTCTCTTGCAGGAATACAGATATGAAAATATTCAAACATTGATAGACAGAGAACCCACTGACATAAAGTAGACACACCTGTCAACCGTCTTGAGGCGTAACTTATGTGTGCAGAATAATAATGGTCACCCTTTTCCATTACAATTGCAGGCGAAACTAAAACTGAAATAAATGCTATTGCAATTGCGGAAAGTGGCAAAGCTAGTAGGAGTTACCATCAGATACACTGTACCAAGAAAGACTCGCAGATATGTACCGCCCAAAAGCAAAGACTGGGTGCAAAGCAAAGCACATGCCTTCAGTAGCTTTGGGGTTGTAGCCATCGACTGGCTGTCTCGGTGTCAAGCACACATTAGCTTCTTGGATTGCCAGCATCCCTAAAAGATGGAGCACCGACAGCAACTCATAGTACCCACTCGCAAGTGCAGACTCCTGTTTTGGGTAGCAAATTCATTAGTTAAATCGTGAAAAAACCACGTAAAGATATCAATTAGAAAAAAAAAGATGCAACGAATTATCCAATATATCGCAAAGAACTTGACTAGAAGGTCTTGATTATCCGCTACACTTATCCAAAAACTATCACGAAAGAAAGAGCAAGCACGCACTGACCTTACTGTCGTCCACCACGTTTGTCCAGGGAAACTCAACAGCCGAGCTGAATTTCTCGCCTAAACAGCAGAAAAAATCGTCTCATATCAGATCACTAAAAATGTAGTAATATACCAATGCCCCTACAAGCAAACTTAATGCATTACAAGTAAAAAACATGGGGTTCAAATTCAAAGATTACACAATGACATAGACGTGTATTACCTCCGGTGACAAGGCCCAGTAATACAGGTAAGTAGTCATTCAGGGCGTTCTCCAAATCCTGACCAATGGAATCACCTGCAGCTCAATATCAACCGATCCTTCAATATACTAAAACGAATAAATATACATTCTACGTCAAGAATGTCAAGGCAGGAAAAGTTCAGGCTGCTTGAGAGAGTACAAAGAACGTGATATGTCCTTACCTTCCGATTTTCTTCGACTTAATTTTATCACTTGCACTTTTTTGCCGCCCGAAGCAGCGATTATCTGTGATCGAAGAGAATGCAACCTCGAGGCCATCCCCACAGACACAGATCCCTTCAGAAGCTCCGTTAAATCGATTGGTTTGGGCTCCCTGAAGCCCGGTACAAATACATGGACTTCACCCGACTGGGCGGGGATGTCGACTAAAGAGGAACCTCCGACGTCGTCTACCGCTTCCGTGGAAAATATGCATCCCATTGTCCTACAAATCTGAGCCCCCACATTACACTCATCGCCTTAGATAAAAAAATTAATAACAACGGATCGCCATAAGTACTAATCAACCTCAGAACACGTCACTAGCACAAAAAACGCAACTAAAACCATGACTCTGATAGTTGAATCAAACCTCTGGAACGCACCCCTTCAAACCAAACTTAAGTCTAAAACTTTACTTCCAGAAAAGAACTCCCAGAAAAAGAAGAAAAAAAAAACCCACCATACTCAAAAACTTCAAAAACAGACCTCAACACGTCATTCTATACTGCCTACTTCCTAAACTAACCAAACACCGACTCAAAAACAGCCCATAGAAGAACCAAATAGCACTCACAAAACAAGCGGCACGCAATGCACGAGCCAGCTCATAACCCAATTAATCATCTTATAACAGAAAAAAACACCATACCTCACAAACTGAATAAACTTCCCACTGCCCCAAAAAATAAAGCAGGGGACAACAAGAAGAATGCCGAACCAGGAACACCCCAAGAACGCCGACCTCCCAATTAAACAAAACTATAAAAACCTTAAAACACTGGACTTAATTGGAGGAGAGCGAGCTAGAGTGCAGCGTTGAAGCTTACGAAAGAAAAGAAGATACGGCTTGCTTGCGTGCGTTGATGATTCACACACAAGAAAGGATGGAAATGTTCTCAGTTTGAGCTTGCAAGAGAGTGAGTCTCTCCCCGGCAACAAAAAGAAAAAAAGAAAAAAAAAAAGTTTGGCAGAGGGGGATGCGGAGAGAACGATGTGTATTGCTGCGATGGGGGGGGAGGAGGGGTGTGACCCACTGACTGACGGAAGCGTTGCGAGAGAGAGAGATCGCACACAAGGTGGAGAAACCAAGGACTGAGGGGAATGCCAGGGGAGTGGAGGGACGCTTATTCTAAGCTCGTGTGGTGGCAGTGGGGGAAGAAGATCCTGTGGCCGTGGGGGTGCGCTGGCAGGCCACGCGGGCCACACGTCAGCAGTCGGGTGGAGCGAATCATTGGTGGGTGCCCGGTATCTGACTTGTCAATGCCCGATTGATCTAAACCCCTTCACCAGTCGGGTCGTGTTCACACCGTGTTGGGAGATTTTTTTCATTGTTTTATGGGATCTGATGATTGACCCAGTGGGAGAGAGAGTGAGTCCAAGTATCTAGGAAAGAATGTTCTCTCCAAAGGATGAGGTGGCGTGGTCTCCTTCACTTAGAATGAAGGCCTTAGTTCGTGCCTATATTTTGAGACCTTCAATAATGCTTTCAATAGAATGGTACGTAATAATGTGAAGAGCTTTGGAAGATTAGGTGGGTATTTTTGAAAGGCAAGTGTACTTAATCCTTAAACGTTGAGGCGATAGATGACAAAGGGTCTCTTTATGTAGGACACAAGTACAACTACTTATCCTCAGAATTTTGCAAGAAAAGGAGAGGTCTTCATTACAAAAAAAATTCAGGCCTCTGGAGGGTTGTTAAGGTTTTGATTTTCGGCATGCTGTAGTGCAAGTACAGGAAAATATTTTTAAAATATTTTTTGAATATTTTTTTTGAATATTTTTTTGAATATTAAAAAAATACTAATACTTGACGTGGCGTTGATGTGGCACCAATAGTGCCACATCAGCTATTTTCATTAAAAAATAATAAAAAATAAAAAATAGTTTTATTTCCTCTATAATTACACAAGGGTTCAAAACTCACGGCCCTCTAGAGGCCTGAAATTTTTTGTAATGCTACAATAGTTTGTCTTGCAATGAATGCTTCTACAATTTTTTAATCCAATGCTTCACATGGTCATAGAAACTGATGATTTCCAAAGTGACCTCCTTGTCCTTTAAGGGTTAATTTTGACCCAATTGGAAAGTGAAAGGAGGATTTTTTTTCAAACTACTAAATATCCTTCTTATTTTTTATTTATACTATTAAAATTACAATGACATCTATAATATCACATCTCCGAACATCTCATCATATTACAAAAATATGATGGTTGTCAAAGAGAGGCGATGTTAAAAAAAATTGATAGAGTGACATTAGAGTGACATTAGAGGGGGGCATGTTGATTGCTTCTTTTAGCTTCAAACTTCATTGCACTTCCACAATTTTGTGATTTTGTGAGTTTTGAACTTTGATGACTTGAATGTTCTAGTTCACTATTATCTTCTTAAGGAGTAAGAACTAGTTATATGATTATTAAAACCACAGTGACTTCTATAATATCACATCTCCAAACTCTATGATATTACAGAAATATGATGGCTATTGAAAAGAAGTGATGTTAGAGAGGATTGATAGAGTGGCATTAGAGGAGGTGGCATTTTAATTGCTTCTTTCGGCTTCAAACTTCATTGCACTTCCACAATTCAGTGATTTTGTGAGTTTTGAACTTTCATAACTTCCATGTTTTAATTCACTATTATCTTCTTAAGAAATGGGGGCTAGTTATGATTTTTAAAATTGAAAAATATATTATGAAATTCAACTTAACTTAGAATATCAATTTAATGATGACTTTTGAATAAATATGTAGAATTTACAAGTGTTTTTATCTTTTAAAGGATGGATTGGTGACTGTGGAAATCATCCCTTTGATAATTGTATGAATCATTTGCTTAAAAAATTGCAAAAGCGCTCATTGAAAGTCAAACTATTGTAGAAGACCTCTCCTTTTTACAACAAAATTTTCAAGATAAATAGTTGCACTTCTGTCCTACTAGAAGAGTACTTTGCCATCCATCAGAGAAAAAATGTCCCTATTGACATTTAAGGGTTATTGAAATTTAAAAAATAATAGAAAATAAATACATGTGATGAAAAACTAAATTTCTTTTGATGAATAAAAAATCAAATTTTTTCATTGTATGGATTTATTTTCTATTATTAAATTTGGATTAGAACTTAAATTTTTTTTAAATATATAGAAGGATAATTTTACATGTATATATAATATCACTCCAACAACATAAATGAGACATTAATACCCCACTGGATAAACATTCAAATCTCTTTATTATTTAAAGTAAGTTTTTCAAGTTCTAATCTCATACTTATCAAGAATCCTCTCGATGAATTTTTTTGAGCTATTATAAATTAGAAGACCTAATGATCCTCTTTGTTCTCAATGTTTTTTCACAAACTTCAATCACGTCTTCTAAAAGCAAAAAGAACTTGTCAAGGTTCTCAATTTGTATTAATTAGAAGAATTTTCTAGCCTTCTTTTTGATTACACAAATAACTATTAAGGCTCAATTGATCTCCAACACAAACTCAAATACCTAAATGTAGATATCAAGATTATTTTTAAGATACATTTCAAACTAGAGGAAAATTTGTAGAGACAACAAGAAAAAAATGTTGAATATTGTACCAAACAATGAGAATTTTTTTTGGATCATATGGTAAGAAATTAATGAATTATAAATTATATTGAAAGAAATTTGACTCATTCTTTCCATAATATATTCCAACAAGTCAATGTTTTCAACAATCAACTCAAACATGTAGAATATTCAACTATTGTAGTAGGGTAAATTGGTCACAAATAGCAAGCTTGGAAAAGAATCAAGTCACTTTAATAGTCACATAAAAAAGAAGAATATATATCAATCTTTTGTTTGATTGCATTATCTTTCAAAAGAAGAATATATATATATATATATATATATATATATATATATATATAAATCTTTTGTTTGATTTCAAGCAATGTAACTCACCACATTACTATAGTACAATGGCATAATATATGTTGGCCGGTTTTTAAAGTCTATTGAGTCATTGGGTATTTTGAAATATTTGGATAGCATACATCAAACTTCATAACAAATTCAACTTCATACATACAAATTGTTATCACCTTTTATTTCATTTGTAAATATGTGAAAAAAAATAATTAGCCATCTCATAGGAATAAGGATGGACTTCCATACATAGCTAGAATTAGAAAGTAATTTTAAAGTTTTTCATAATTGAAATTGCTTTCGCTAACTTCCATGATGCTTACACTTCTTTGTGAGTACGAAAAAGTTACATTTTAGGATTCTATAGCCTTGTTTTGTTGTCAAACTAAAAGCAACCAAAAACTTCAAGCACAATGTTAACTCACAAACGATATTACAACCATTTTCTAGTTGATATATGACAAAGAATCCTCATGTGTAGGATGGAAGTGCAACTATTCATCCTCATAATTTGGCATGAAAAGGGGAGGTCTTGTATAGTAGTTTGACTTCCTATAAGTGCTTCAAGATTTTTTTAAATCAACTATTTATCTAATGCCAAAAGGGGTGATTTTCACAATTACAAGCCTATCTTTTAAGGGTTAGAACTCATTTGCCAAGAGTCAAAAAGTTGCCTCCACTTTCCATGGGCTTCTCCATATAATTTTGCCAATCAACAATTCTAATCTTCCTGTTTCAAATATTAGAGAGAGTCTTGGTGGATAAACAAACTCACTAAACTTAAAAAAACAAGCCTATTACTACCCTAATTTGGAATTTGGACATCTTGGAGCCAATTCCAACAGGGGCACATATTTTTTAGAGGTGTGTGCTTGTTTAATGAGTCAAAACCAAGTGAAATTATAATTTTTTGATCAAATTTGTAATTTCTGTGAATTTTTGAAGTGATCTGCCCTGAAATTACAAAACTAGAGCTATAAGCACTCCATAAACAACCCGAAACCGCCTAATCAAGTATAGTGAAGGCACCCATACCTGATCAAATATGGAATTTGGGATATAATGAGGAGTAAAGGAGGCAACCCATTCTCGACTAGGGACCCATTCCCGTCATAAAGATTACACTCTTTCCAATCAATAGGAGAAAGTAGGACATTAATAATAGCACAATCTCCAATGCAATTGTGGTGCATTACAATTGTCTGTACTCTTGGTTGATTTTGCAACCAATCTATGGTTGGAAATAGGAGGACCTATATGACAAGAATGTGTTGAATAGAATCTTCAACTAAAAAATTCGTGGTAATTATGTTTTGAAAAATAAAATTCAAAAAAATATGGAATCCTTCTAAACTCTATTTTTGTACATGGAAAAATTTCTCCACTCAAGAAAACAACACTCCAAATATGCAAAATTGCTTAAGTGGTCGGAAATGGGTCAACTCCCTTAGTGGAAGGTGAAGCAATTATTGCACGAGGTGCAATGCTATGAACAATAGGGATTGCAAATATTATAGTAATTTTTGCTCTAAAAGTGAAATTACTATGATTTTTGAAAGGCCAAAGTTTTTATTGACCCATGGCCAATGCTTAGAATCATCCAAAACTGCTCACTAATAAACTAAAGGCTACTTACAACATCACATAAAATATGGCATGCTGTAATTCTTGTGACAGCCAATCAAATATGCTTCTTGTAACCTTTAAAATATTAAAAAAAAACAAAAATGAGTCCCAACCTCTCCAAATTTAACACACCCTATTGATTGCTCATGGGGGACTCTGATTAGGAATGGGTACCTCTACCATACTAGATATTTTCTATTAATAGAGTGATGTGTTATTGCTAGTTGTCACAAAATCCTTGATTTTGTCATAAATTGAAGAGAATTGAGGCCAAAAGTAGGTGACTGAATTAGGCTGGTCTATAGATGGAATTGGGATGCAAACAATAATGGGGTGGTCTACCTTATGTCTGTACTAGTGAATCAACTCTTCGTTGCCACATTAGGTGATAAGTCAGTTCGCTGAACTAACTCCCCTCAATATTGCACACTTCCATGTAGAATTCCAAAGAATATTTGTCTGGCCTGCAAGTTTGGCCAATTTTTGCACATGCAAGTCTGCCATCAACCTTATATCATTAGGCTTCAGTTTACCTGCACCGGTGTTCCTTACAGTCTACGTTGCGGAAGCAATGCCGGAATGTCCACCGATGGATAGGAAAATCTGTGGATCACATTGATTTCAGTGTCAATCCTCTTCGTAGGAATGTCAGTGATTTCGAGAATTTCGATTGCGAATTTCCAGAGCAATTCATGTGCGTGATCTTACGATTGTTGTTGTTGTTTTGCTTATTAGGTTTCGGTTTGGATTCGAGGATTGGACGGAATGGCGCTCAGAGTTTTTTCACTGCGTTTACGTACCGATTCCGGAACCGAAAGCGTCTCCTCATGTAAATCCTTTACTTTCAGGGGAAATGTAAATTATTCCACTTGTAAATTTTTTCTCAGGAGTAGAAGCATTTGTGCAGCGATTGGGACGAAGAGTAGCGGCGACGTTGCGCGTCCGGGACCTAGGATTTTGTTTGCGGCGGGTGGAACCGGTGGTCACGTTTATCCAGCTCTCGCAATTGCCGACGAACTGAAGAACCTAAACCCCGCAACCGAGATTCATTTTGTAGGCACCAGAGAGCGCATGGAGTGGGACATTGTCCCCAAAGCAGGCTACACAATCTCGCCAATTCCCGCAGTTGCCATACAACGACCATTCTACAGCTTCGCCAATCTGTTTCTGCCGCTGCGATTACTTCTCTGTGTGTTCCTTTCCTGGCGCATCGTTCGGAAGTTCCGACCGGACGTGGTGGTGGGAACAGGGGGTTACGTCGCGGGGCCAGTGTGTCTCATGGCAGCTTTGAGTGGTGTCAAGGTGGCGATTCAGGAGCAAAACGCGTACGCGGGGCTGAGCAACCGCATCCTCGGTCGAGTTGCAAAGGTTGTCTTCGTCGCTTTCGCCGCTGCCTCTGCTTATTTTCCAGACAAGAAATGCATTCTCATTGGGAATCCCACGAGGCGTGTGCTCCAGCAGCGAATCGAGAAATTATCTGCGTTGCGGTCGTTTTTTGAGGTGGAGTTTGGTGGCCACGAGGAGGTCGTGGTTGTGATGGGAGGATCCCTGGGGGCTCGTCTTATCAATGAGGCTATGGCAGGAACTGTTTTGTCCTTGTTGGAGCAGAACCCGAGGCGGTATGTTATCTGGCAAACTGGGAGAATGAATTATGATTCGACACTGAGTCGAGTGGGCACGCACCCTCGATTGGCACTCTTACCGTGAGTCCACGAATTGTTGTTCTTTCGTCCATTTGCTTGTTGTATGGTAGAGTATGCTATTTGCTTCACTTTAGGCATTATGACCAACATGTAGGAGTGCGATGTCTGGAAGATCAGCATAGAGCTTTGGAAAGATCACTCTGGGTGTAAGAACCAAATCTGTTGAGAGATCAAATTCTTATCACTATGTATGAATTTTTATGCGATTTAAAAGTGGGAGGTTGTAGACCACTTATAAGTGACAGGAGATAACCTTATTTTCATTCAAGGATACATTTAACCAAGCTATGCTTACACCACTTGCTAATTGAAGGCCTATCAAATGTACGATTGGATGAGTGGCTGTTGGTAACAAGGGCCATACGGGATCAGGTCCCTAAAGGTTCCAGTGTCCTCTACCTTAGTTATTGTAATCTCGGGATGATGTTTTTAGGATTTAGGGTTTAGGGTTTTAGGGTGCATTTCGCTCGTGGGAGTTGGAAACTCTTTGGTGGAGAGACATTTACAAACCTTAACGCATGCTAGAGCTTATTGGTTGTCTTTCATTGAATTGAGTTGACTGATGGCTTGTCTGGATGATTGCTAGCTATGTGGACGCTATGGAGATGATGTATGCCGCTGCCGATGTCGTTGTAGCAAGGGCAGGTGCAATAACTTGCAGCGAGTTGTTGGTCACTGCCACGCCGGCCATTCTGGTATGAGCTTTGACAATGAGAGATGAATTTTACAACGTGCGCATTGTGATTTGGCTGCTTGGCACAATATGCTTCACTGTTATCTAGATTGATGGCAGTACACAGTGATGTGTTTTTAAACTGTGCGCTGAGCTTTTGGAATTGACACAGATTCCGGCCTCCTCTGTAGCTGAGGATCATCAGATGAAGAATGCTGGGGCCATGGCTGAGGCCGGTGCTGCCACTGTCCTTCCAGAGAGGGATCTCAGTGCAGACAGTCTTGCGACAGAGATTCTAAGGATTCTAGGTGACGTTCTTTAGCTGCTTTCTCTTTCATATTGAGAAGTTCTTGTTTGATGAGCTCCACAGTTCATTATCGTACCGAATCAGAAAAATATATTGACCAAACGGAAGTTTATTCAAATGCCTGGTGTAGTATGAAGCGTTACTAATGCAGTCTTGCTCTCTGCACAGGAGACGATGCAGTGCAGAAGAGGATGCAAGACGCCGCTCTAGATATGGCAGGTCTAGATGCAGCAAAGCAGCTAGCTGAGCATGTACTCTCGTTGACAGCATAATCATGTATTACGAAACGGACAGCATAATCTTTCCCGGTTTTAACCTCGGAGATACGATTAAGCAATGCTTATTGGAAGGTGTGTTCATGTATTCTCTTCTTTGGATGCCATCAGGTTTGGATTGTATTATTTTCATGACTGCTTAATGATCCCACATTAGGACCTGTTCTTTCATTTTTTTCTGCTCACTTAGGCACTTTTATCAATGCAGCAAAAGTGGAAGTTTACACAAGTTGGCAGCAAGAGCGTCAAACTGATGGCGGGAAGTCTCCGACCCTAGTTTTTATAGTTTACGAACTTCACTGTGCCCATATTCCACACATTAACCGTGTCTACTGTTACTGGCTCAGCCATTGTTGAACAGGAAAACACGCTCATTTTTACCTTGAACATATTGGGGATATACTCTGGAGGTAATCACTGTCCGGCCACCTTGTGCAAACGTCTCCACTACCGAATGGTCCGCCTGGAGATGAATAATGGCCAATTGAAATCAGTCCAAATTTGTAACTGAATTGTTCCAACGACTGGCTCGGAAAATAGCATAATTGGCAGTTTGGTTAGCCTTGTTACCTCCATTACCTAATGTCATTTAGTCTTTCAGTATGGAGGCTGATTTTCACACTTACCAGGAGTCGGAGTTTTAGATATTTGTCATCCTCATAGAGACGCACGTAACTGCCGTATGTTGTCTACCGTCAGATATGTAGATATTGTAGATCTGTACTCAGGGAGAACCACATAGATCAAAATAAGAGAAATTAGATGCAGTTCAATGTAGCTAAAAGAGGATCAATGATGCAACAGGAAACCTGGTAAACCTGTAACTGCTCTGATCACTGCACTCGAGAGTCTTCCAGCCATTTTTCTTGGAATAGACGAAGTAGAAGTACACAGCTGTCTGCTCCTTCAGATGATCTGTAGTCAGCTCTAGTAACCCCAAATGTCCATATGTACCCTTCATTGATGCACCGTTTCGACTGCACACATAGGGTCCTGATTCAGAAAGCGGTTCGGGCGTTGTTGCTCCTTGCTTCACAGGAGGCATCTTGAAGGCCACCTCAATGTCCAGCTGCAAGGGCTTCTCAAATCGGATTGCAGGTATAGCAGACCTTTTCAGAAACCATAGTTTGTGCCTTCCAATGTTCCCAAATGATCAATTTAATAAACTTGTCTACTGGTTAGCAATACTGTCTCTTTCAGTATATTGTATTTATATTACTCTATCTGCTTGTGTGATGAGAAGTAGCTGTTTGATAACACAAAGATTTCAAGGCAACTCCAATTGGCCAAATAGAGATTTCCCTGGGAGATTCCTTGACTGCGTGCGAAGCAAAATCCCTTGTATTTATTACCTCGCTAATTAGAATGGAATGAATAATAGCAGTCCTTGTAAATATGGTTCTATTCTACAGGAGAATATATATTTTTAATTTAAAAAGAATTAAAATTTAATAGGTGCCAAAAGCTAAAAGAAACCAAATAGGCGATACCAGTATAATCTCTAACCACAAACTTGTTTTATTTTGCAAATTGGCTCATTGGAAACCTAGAGATCTAGAAGATCTGCCCACTCGACATAGATGTTGGAAATGCAGTCAAAATTGCAGTCAAAAATTGCGTTCATAGGAACTTAGCCAAAAGCCCATTTCGTTCAATGAAATGCTTTAGGGGTTATGATGGGTGAGAACCTAAACTCCCGAAACATCCCTGAGTTGAGCCACTTCCCCTGCTTTTAGCTTGACGTCTTTTGCTGTGACTTTCCATGCTGAAGTTTGTTGACTTCTTTGATAGGCCATGGAGAACGTTGGTGCGGGTCCTTGGGTTCAGCCAAACCACTCTTGGTATTGACTGCAGAGGAGCCAATAGAGAGGTTAGAGTCTTATCAAGGCTTCTTTTAAGTGATAGATCTGCATAAAATCGTAGCCTATTATTGATATTCTTTGAGCTGAGAGTTTCACCTGAATGCTGGTGGACTTGTTTGTCCACCCCTAAAGGATTCGTCTCTGCATTTTGTGATCCAAAAATATCTTAGACGCATAATCGTACCTTAGCCCAACTGAATGCCAGTGTCAGTTTCTGCGTTGAGAGGTACGTACGTATTTGTTTGTACTTTCCCACGGAGTAGTAGTCATGTTTGACCAGATCCAAGCTTACTTAGAGACGTGTAAGACGTGGGTTCCTACTTCTGACAGTTCCCGGTCTTTGGTGCTATGCATTCTAACAGGGAAGAAATCTGGGCATTCCCACATTCCCGTGGTGGGATTCTCATGTAAACGGTGTGAGTAATTCCACTTTGCAAAGTCTCCGCTCTTGAACAGAAGCGTGGTGCCAATTAACCCTCTTTCACCGTAGTTTGCTCCCGCAAGCATTCTCCACACCCCGTCTGAAAGCCTCCACGCTTCGGTGGGGTCTCGGAATTGGGAGGTGTTGTAACCGGGTGGCGTCTCGTCAATTGGATTGTATGGAGCCTCGATTTATCACACACGGACAAAAAACAAATAAGATTCCCTCTTCTACTTTATCTTCCTTTATGTTGACAGTTTTTCAGTGATTTTAGAATGTGAAGGTTACATTCACATGCCATAAGTCTTTGTACTCTTTGAGAAATTTGGAAATCTTCTTGTGGAACAAACTCATTACAATTTTTAAGTAACATGAAGTGAATTGGACATGGAAGCATACAATCTTAGTATGAAAATCGTTTTCCAAAACCAATTGTTGGCAAATGTATCATGTAGGGGTTCTTAATGCTCTTGAAAATGTTTACTACATTTAATACCTAATAACACCAATCATTTCTATCATTGGGGTAAGAATATTAATGTAACATCTGTAAATGACAATTTTAAGCATCCTTTAATAGAATATTTGACTACGGTAGTTATCATATGCATATTTACAAGGAAGATTATTGCAAGGTTGAGTTTAGATTTGGAATGCCTTACTAAAATCACAATGTTGCTACCATCATCATAATCATAAGTACCTTACAGGTCAACACCAATAATGAGCTTTTTATTGATAAATCTTGGTTTATTATTTCAAGTTTTTTGCTAAAGTACAAAGCATTATCATGGCACGCGACGTACGAATACCGGTAACTGTTTGGAAATTAGTAACTGACCTTAATCTACTTCCTGAGCACAGGATCAGAAGGGTGTTGTGGATCCTCGGGCTTGATACTGTTTGTTGCGATGGAATTTCCCCTGTAGAGAATGATGGGAGTTCCATCATCCAGGATTGTGAAGGAGCCTGGCCAGCAGCCATTGACGTCGTTGTACCACTGGTAGCGCTTCAAAGCCGCTCCTCCCAAGTGTTGCCAGTAGATAATGTCCTCAGAGACGGCATGGTACCTGTCGATTGTTCCAGGAATGCCAGCCAAGGGGTTGGATTGATAGAAGAGGTGGTAGTAGCCTTTGTAATATACAGGGCAGCTAGAGAATATCAATCAATCATTTCCATTTATGATTATTTATCAACAATGGCGAACTTCGAAATGCAGGAGTCTCATTGCCGAAGAGGGTGGATTGGTGCGTACCGTTTGGATCTGTTGTGGATTGATCACGCAAACGCCGTTGCCAATCTCACAGAAAAGCCCAGTTTGTCAAGTTCTCATCAATCCAGGTTATCCGAATTTCTGAGTTCTACGTCATTTTTGCGGCACAATAGACAGGTTAGGTTCAATATTGAATACAGTGAAACTATAATAACGATCTTGCTATGTACAGTCAGGTCCAGCTGAATTATGAATTTTTCAGTCAGTTTTCACTACAAAGTTCAGCAACCTTAGAAAACTCTAGTGCCCTCCAAAATGAACTGATTATGAAACCGCAAATTGCATTGGAATTGCAATGAAGTGCATTTCAACTTCATAAAAAGTGAAAAATGAAGAATTTAAAATTATACAACAGTTTGCATTCCTTTTATACACTATCTACCATTTCATAGAGAATCTTTGGAGGATAGTCAAATTTTTTTTGCATTTGGGTGAAGAACAAGCAAGAAATCATACAAGAAATTCAAGTGGTATGGGAATAAGGATCTCTAAAGCAAGTGTAAAGGTTCTTTTCTTATATGTACCATTGAATACAAGTTGTAAATTTCACAAATGTTGGCAACACTAGATAGTACATAGTGTATAGAAAACATCAAACTCTTTGTATGAAAGATTTACATATGTGTTTGTAATGATGATAAAGTAGACTTTAGTATGATTCCAATGCAATTCGCAATTCTGTTCTTTTTTAGCACACATGGACCTCCCAAAGTTCTCCTAATCTCAAGAGGATCCAAAAATTCGTAATTCAGCTGGATCTGACTGTACATTTCTAGCCTAGAAATGGAATGGAATGGAATTGCGTCGTAGAAAGCGGTGAATGGAGAAAATGTGCTCTGTGGGACAAGTGACCTTCAAGCATCCCACCAACCCAAGCTTTACAGATTCAGTGGCGTTGAGCTAGCTGCGATCCTTTCGGTTGGAAGTGATACCCTGGTTCTATAAGGAATGCCTAGCCTGGAGTTATTGACCTGCACCGAAGCATTGCTCTGAACGGTGATTTTCTTCCCTTGGCCTATTGTTTTTGCTGCCTCCAAGGATGCTGATAATCCACTTGACGCTGTAGTCATCAGACAAAACAGAAGCACCGCCGCTTGGAATGCGGTTTCCCACTGAATCTCCATAGGTGTGTCTGCAACTCGGAACTGAATTGCGTGATCTTCATGTCTGGTCTTTCCTTATAGTACAGGTCTGAGTTTGAAAGTTGATCGATGCCTGTAATGTGCCCCTCCACACTCTGCTGAAGCCACTACCATCATTTGTCGTGCCTTAACTTTGTGAGTCGTCTTTCTTTTGTCGTTGCTTTCTTTTGACGAGAAGTGACGTGGTTTCAAGTATTCATGCCTCAACTTGGACACTAATCTTTTTTCAGTGTGGTGCAATATCCTCTCTAACATGTGAAGATCACAAAATCCGTTCCAGATACTTTCATGGAGAAGAGGGAGAAATTTTCACTCAGTGCGGGCTTGAAGGAGCCACGAGAGCTCAAATTTTACGAGGCTCTGGTACAGCTTCAATTGCGCTCCTGTGTCTTGATACAAGTCAGTCGATAAAAGGGAAAATATCGAGCGCTAGAGGTTTAGCACCAACCAAGCAGCGTCAATTAGCTAACTGGGGTGTTGAGGCTCATTGGTTAGTTAGAAGCTAACTTGCCTATTGTGTGCCTGTTGTGAGCCTGCACTGGCAAGGTAACTAATGGGGAGTTAGTCTTTCAAGTTAGCTTTCTGATGCTACTTGGTTGGTGCGGGGTGGATTTAGCACTTCAAACCATTGGTATAAGTATTTATCTAAAATCGGGTAGTTAACTGGTGAAATGAATGTAAATTTTTGCAAGTTAGTTGACGGGAGTTGGCACCAATTTGCTAATTGACACAACTTGGGCAGTGCATGCATCTGTCACTGGTTCTAGATTGCCAATAAGTTCCACTTGGTTGGTGCGCGTGAGGGCTAAACAGGATTAGAATATGGGTATAAAAATTCACCAATAAAGCGCAGCGGGTACAATTAGTCTGTGCCGTAAGTTCCAGGATAGTTTGACCTAATTTTGGTTCTAGTAAACTTAATCTCCGTGTTTTGCAAAGCAGGCAACAAATTTGTGAAGAATTCGAATCCTGTTTGGAGTTTCTAGCATCAAACTTTGTTTTGTGCGCCTCAGTGAAGTTTTTTCTCCCTGGTGTATTGGTGGCACGCAATAGTCTAGTGTACGTTTCTGAAATCTATTATTGGCAAAGATAACGACGGAAATCATTGTGCTTCCTGCTGTCAGAAAATGAAGGTTTGTCTCTGCCACCTTCGTGTCTACGAATGATGGACTGCACGCTGGTCTGCTTACTTTTGAGGTTAGCTGAACCAAACACACGCTTAAATCCTCTCTGGAATGTGAATTTGGGGATCTCGTCTCTCTAGTGCATAATTCAACTGAAGCCTTCAATCTGCCAGTTAAGTAATCGATAAGATCTCGAGTCTCGGTTTCATTGCACTGAAGTTCTTAAAGTTTGCCCTATTTTGTAACCTGTATGCTTCCGTTCTGCATCCCGGATCAGAGTGTTGAACTCAGCTACCATAGTACTCTAAACCTCTCTGATCCAATCATGGATGGCTTTAGTAAATGCTCCGTTTGGAGTTTTTTGAGAAATGAAGGAAATGCTTTTGAGGAAAAGAAAGAGAATCAGGGCTTCTTGTGGAAGAGGTAGAATTGAAATTCAATGCAGAAAGCCACGCCCTGGGGAATTCAATTTGGCAAGGACAAAAAGTCACACAAGAATGTGACTAGTTTAGCTTTTCGGTTAATTCCAAAGGAAACCGAATGTTGTAACCTTTCCGGAGCGATAGGGGTGTAAATTGACCGAGTCGTGACAGACAGATCACGATTCGCCAGCTCTCATTGAAATGTATTGAAGACACAGCGAGGACTGACTACCTCGGTAGGCATAGCGAGTGCCTACTTTCCTAACAAATTGATGTTTTGAGGTTATGAAGGCACTGCTGTTCTAGCTTCACTGACCAACTTCTATGTTAGCAAGTATGCTAGAGTGACTACCGTATTGACGGATGTGCAGGTGGATCACGTTACCATGATAAGGTAGTCTGCTCTAAAAGCAAGTGGCCTCTTCAAATTGCCCCTATATTTAGGTCTGAAATGGATAGCAAGTGGTACTTAAATGCATAACATTATTAACCTTCCCTCGGGGGGACCCTTTTGCTCCCCAAAAATCAGGAGCCCTCAACAGTAGCCTTGCCAATGACATACCGAGCTCATTGACAACTTGGTGCTACATCACCTCTGCCTAGCCAATGACTTGTGTAGCATTATAACTAAACTCTCCCCCAGGTATAAAGGAGGGAATTATACCTCCACTTGGGGGGACGAAACCAAGCTGGTTAGCAATGTTATGTGGACCTCTCAAGCCATTGAGAGAATCGAGAGAAAAGCATTATTTATTGCAAGAGCCAATTGTTGGCCTTCATTTACTGAAATCACTTTAGAAGTTGCAAGTGGTGGGATTTTGGAAGACCTAGGGTCACAAATAGATGCCTACAACAATTTCTTTTGAAAATTCGTAGGTAATTCAAAAATGATTCAAAAAATATGAAACCACTTGTGTGATGCTTTGCATCCATTTTTCTTTCTCTGAAAAATGATCCAAAAATATTTCTATTCATGGAAACCTTCAAAAAAGGGGGACCAGCCGGTAAATGGTTGCTTTAAGGCCATACTACCTTTACTCCCACACCTTTTATAGATAGAAATTGTTTTCCCCTCTGGCAATTGAGGCAACTTCGGTCATGTTGTAGCGCCCACTTGTTTTATCGAGAAAGAAAAGTTTCAGTTCTATTGGATATTCATACATATTGGTATAATATACTGTATTATACAATATATTGTAGACTTTTGGTAAGGGGTGTGTCTAATTGTAAGAGTTATCTTTGCGATTTAAATGGCGTAAATTGAACACATTTTTTTATATAATAATATATTATTATAAATAATAATAATCTAAACATGGTATCAAAGTATGGTTCTATATAAATTTTCATAGCACATGTAGGCTCCATTGATCTTGTACATGGATAATAAAAATTTCAATAAAGTTTGCTTGCAACTTTTTGCAAAAGCTCTACAAATATCTTCAAAAGAGCTATTTCCCAAAATCTATGGAGTTAAAAGTGCAAGTGGAACTTTTTAATTGAAGATTGAAATATTTGTGCAAGAAAATGACAGTTACTATGTAAAAAATTAACATTCAAAATGACATGGAAAATAGATTTAAGTTATAAAAGTAAATTTGGTGTATCCTTTTTTAATATATAGAAACGTAGAATGACATTGGCATTCAAAGCAGAAAAATTATGGTTAGTTGTAAATGGTGAAGAATCTTTACTTGTGGTACCAACAAGTATAAGCAATTGGGTAGATAAAAATGCCACTACTTTAACCATTACAAACTGCTTTGAAAATCATATGATTCTACATGTACAATCCTGTTCCACAATACATCAAGCATGGATAGCATTATCAAGTGTATTTGAACTACAAGATGTGATTACAAAAATGCATTTGAAAGATATGTTACACACTCTCAAAATGAGAGAAAATGAGAGTATTATTAAACATATTCATAAATTTAAATTGTGTCTTCAACAATTATCAACAATAAAAATAATTGTTTAAGATGATGAGGCAATTATTACCTTAATGAGGAGCTTGCCTCAAAGTTACACCACTTTTATTTGTTCTTATAGGAGACAACAAGGAATCACATTCCAAATATTAATCACTGATTTGATACAAGAAGAAACTTTGATGAAAGACATAGGTTCTACATTAGAAACTACATCCATTTTTTATGTAGGAATTTTTTTTCAAATAATAGAAAAAAGACTAATTTTTAATAAGAATTTTAAGAAGTTCTCAAATCCAAAAGTTGAAAGTAGCTTTAAACCTTATGAGAAGTAGGAGTTTAATACTATAAAAAAAGTATTTTATTATAAAAAATTGGGACATGTTATTAAGGATTGTAGAATCCGAATAGTTGTTGAAAAAAGAACCAAACAAACAAATATTGTTACTAAACCTCATAGATTGTATGTGGTTGCTTTGACAACAAAGGAAGAATCTAACTCCACATGGTATGTAGATTCTAGAGCTATACAACATATGTGTTATGAAAAAGATGCTTTTACAAATTACAAGCAATATGAAAATCAATAAGTTGTTTACCAAGGAGATGACACAACATCTTATAAAATTCAAGGGCAAGGCAATGTTATAATCAGACTTTTAATTGATATCGAGAGAATCATACCTAATGTACTTCACATCCTTGGACTTGCAAAGAATTTATTTTCAACTAAAGAATTAGATAAAGCTAGGGGAGAAATTCAAATAAAGTTAGGGACTTTGACATTGTTCAATAAACTAGGTCATATAATTGTCATCTTAAACTAGGACATGTAATTGCCAAATGCAAATTACATAATGACTTGTATAAATTAGATTACACAGTAATTTCCAATAATAAAATAGTTGCTCTACCAGCAACTACAAATTTGCATAAAGCTGAATTATGGCATCTTAAACTAGGTCATATAAATCAATAAAGGCTGAAACAAATTCAATCAATATCAAAAGGAATGGACAAATTTTCTACACAAGAAACATTCTTTTGTAAACCTTGGATTGAAGGAAAACAATATAAACAAAAAAATTTCAAAGTAGGATCACAAAGATTCAAAGAAATATTAGGACTTGTACATTCCGATATATGTGGTCCAATGCAAATAAAGACACATGCAAGATTTAGATATTTTATTACATTCATAGATGACTTATCTAGATATTGCTATGTTTACCTCATGAAACAAAAATTTGAAGCCCTTGACAAATTTATATATTACAAATTTTTTGTAGAAAAACAAAAAAAATTAGAAAATTAAAATATTAAAGTTTAATCGTGGAGGGGAGTATAATTCTAAAGAATTTGATAATTTTTGTTTCAAAGAAGGAATTAAAAAGGAATTAAAAAGGAATTAAAAAGGAATTTACAACAACTTATACACCACAACAAAATGGTGTATCTAAGAGAGAAAAAATAGAACTTTAGTAGGCACAGTTTTAGCGATGTTGTCACATACTAAATTACTTAGAATATTTTTGGGTGAAGCAATTATAATTGCAAATTACCTTCAAAATAGAACTTCAACAAAAGCTATTTTAAAAATAAAACACCTTTTGAATTATGATTTGAACGACAACTAAACTTATCTTATTTAAGAATTTTTGGAAGTAACGCACAAGTTCTAATTCCAAAGGAGACAAGACACAAATTGGATTCACATTCTATTCAAGCAATATTTCTTGGCTATAGTGAAGAATCCAAAGCTTATTGTCTTATGAATACTTCTAATCAAAGGATTTTGATATCTAGAGATGTTCTCTTTAATGAAAATATTCATATTGACCAAAATATTGATATAGAAGAAGACAAACAAGCATTAATAGATTTTAATCTATTTCAAAATCCTACTATTTCCAATAATCTACTATTATTTCTGCCTCTACATGAACAACCAAATGTACAACCAAATCAACCAAATGTACAAATAAATCAATAAGAATTACTAAACCAAAGTAGTATCATAAAGACTCAAAGTCCATATAGTTCCCCTTCTCATGATAATTTATATGAAGTATTTACACAACTTTCATTAGAAAGTAAAGAACAAGATTAACCTCATAAAGAGCCTAAAGTTACTTCCAATATTAACAACCAAAGTCCTGTTCTAAGCTTTTCTTGACTTTCAAGGAGAATTCAACCACCAAAATGATTAATTGAATCAATTCAAGGTAGGCCTCTACCTAAAAGGCCTTGTCCTTATCATTAGAAAAAATACCAAGCTAATGTAGCATTTACTTCATTACAAGCTCCAAATGCACTACAAGAAGCTTTAGAAAGAAAAGATGCTAAAGAATCACAAGTTGCTATCAATGCAAAATTTAATTCACTACTAAAGAATAAAACCTGGAAATTAACTCCACTTCCTCCTAAAAGAACATCAATTAGTTGTAAAATAATAGGTTTTTAAAATTAAAATCTATGTTGATGGCAAAATAGACAAATATAAGGCTAAACTTGTGTCTAGGGGTTTCACTCACTTTTCTCTGGTTGTTAAACTTAGTTATGTTTAATTATTATTATTATTATTATTATTATTATTATTATTATTATTATTATTATTATTATTATTATTATTATTATTATTATTAGCTACACGATATAATTTACATACATCAATTAGATGTAAAAGCAACCTTTTTATGTGGTAATTTAAATGAGGAAATTTACATAAGTCTCCTGAAAGAATTAGAAGCTTATTTGAAATCATTTTTACCTAACTTTGAATTGGACTCTAAATTAGTTTGCTTATTCCTTAAATCTTTATATGGTCTTAAACAATCTTCTAGACAATGGTACCAATACATTGATTAGTTCTTACTTTTACATGAATTTATAAGACTAATTTCTGATGCAAATATATATATATATATATATATATATATATATATATATATATATATATATATATATATATATATATATATATATATACATATATACAAAAAGACAACAATAATGATTTCTTAATATTAACCATTTATGTAGACGATTGCATTTTGGTACAAAAAGAATTTGATATATCTAATGATGGTGAAATTCATTACATATTAAGAAATATCATACTAAGAAATTGACAAGAAGGATGGCTAATCATCCATCAACAAAATTATTTAATTTTCAAACTTGAAGAGTATAATATGTTAAACTGCAATCCATCAAGTACTCCTATGGTATCAAGTGTATGACTCAGCAAAGATGATTGTTTCTATCCCAATCCGCATCGGAGAAGCCGTGTAAGACTAGATTGTGCTTATACAATATGTAGCTTAGTACAATATCTTTCTAACCTTAATAATATTCATATTAAAATGTACTTTAAGATATATTAAGGGGACTCTTTCCTATGGCATTAAATATCAAAAATAAGAGAATGGAGAGATCTTACATGACTTCTCCGATGCGGATTGGGATAGAAACAAAGATACCCGTCATTCTACCTCTAGATATTGTTTTCTTTTAGCTAGTGGTGTTATATCATGGGGTAATAAAAAGCAGCAATCGGGTGCTTTATCATCCACAAAATCAAAATATATGGCCCTATCAAAAGCAACAGATGAAGCTGTATGGTTAAGATATTTGTTAAGTGAATTAGGGCCTCTTTACACTATGGTTGTCCAAGTCAAGAGGCCATGGGATTGAGAGTCCAAACTTTGTCAAAGAGTCCAAAGGAAAAAGCTAACAAAAATTAATAAAAAATTGAAATTGAAGCCTTTGGCCAGCTATGGTGTAAAGCCTCTAAAGGCCAAGTCCAAAGTCCAAACCCTTGACAATGAACTCCCATGACCTTTCAACTTGGATGGCTATAGTGTGAAGCCTCCAAAGGCCTAGTCAAAAGTCCAAACCCATATCATTTGTTTGGCTTGTATCCAACTCTCTTCACATAAATAGTCCACTGAATTTTAAATTTTTTCCTCTCACCTTCACCAATAACCATGAATTCAAGGAAGGAGCGCATCCTTGTTCTTCTTTCAATATTTATGGCTATAAAATATGTCGTTGTAGGCATTTTGGCATTGCAAAAATTTGCAATTTTTAAACAAAATGGCCAAATGATGATGATGGTAGTTTTTATTGCCGAAGGATGGAGGGTGAATTCTGAAAGGAAATGTTGGCAATTTGAAAGATGTGGAGGGTTTTTGGAGCATACACTCATGGGATCGTTTGCAAATTCTGATTTTCAAAAGCACATGAGGATGAGTACATCTACATTTCAATATCTATGTACTTTTTTAGAGCTTGTTTTACAAAAAAAGGTACACATCTTAGAGAAAGTTTTAGTGTGGAGTGAAGGATTGCAATAACTCTTTCTCGATTAGCAACCAATAATTCTCTACATATGGTTGGTGATTTATTTCGTGTAGGATTGAGTACAACTTCTATGATTATTAGGGAATGTTGTGAAGTTATAAGGATTCATTTGAGGCCATTAGTTTTAAGAAAAATAAATCTTGCTTGGATGAAACAAATAGCTATTAGTTTTGAAGCACTTCATGGCATTCCATTTATTTTAGGAGCCATAGATGGTAGCCATATTCCAATTGTAGCACCATCTCATACTTTACCAATTTATTGTTCATGCTGCATATCCTATGAGGCCTTGGTTTTACTCACCGTTTAAAGGTGAAAAGGAAGGATTGCCAAGAGAAAAGGCACACTAGAATTTCATTCAGTCAAGCACTTATATGGCAATCAAAAGGGCATTTGAAATTTAAAAAAAAAGATGGCGCATTTTACTAAAAAGAATTAATATGCCACTTTGGAATGTACCTGATATGTTATAACATCCTTGTATCTTCATAATTTGTGCATCTTGGAGCATGATGATATTTCTACAGAATAGGCAAAAGAAACAAAAAAAGAGTTGTAAGCTACTAAGCTACAACAAATATGGCTTTAGGAAAAATGCAAGAGTCGGAAACATTACATTCTTTTGAATCATCACTGAGGGAAATGAGGGAGCTACAAAAGGTACATCCACAAGGTGAAGACACTCCATTTATAGAATCAAGTGAAGAAGAAGAAATTGACAATGAAAAATACCTTCGATGTGAAGAAAAAAAATGAGGTAAAAAAAATGAAGATGATGTTGGCTGATTCAACTTAAGTTCGTCTATTACTAGTGGAAACTTTTTACAAAAGTCATTTAGCCACGAATTCAAACATTTAATGGCAAAACTGTAATTACGATTATAGTGACTATAACTTAAATGAAGAGTAACATGTAGTACTGTAGAGCATATTGATCAAATGATCAAATTGGTAATCTACCCTTTCAAGTAGTTCCACTACAAGGATATATGTATCTTTATTGACAACAAATTAACAAAAATTTGTCAATTGCTTTGTCAGTGGAAATGTCTTGATTTGGCCAATTAGTTGATAGAATTTTGTCATTAGTTGTGTCAATTTGAACATAAATTTTGTCAACTTCAATTCTTGAGAGTGGAAAACTACAATGCCTTCGCATAGCTTACTCATCAATAACAACTGTTATCTCTTTAGGAAAAGATAGTGGGCTCTATTTGTACTAACATGCATGCGCAAAATAGAGAAATTAACATATAGAAATTTAGGCATATATGTATTTGGACTAGCTGCTGAAAATGTACTTTATGGGCCCAATTTGTATACAAGAACATATTTTCAAAATTGTGAACATCTGAAGTCCACATGTTATTAGTAGACAATAGAACATGACATTTCATATATGAGGTACTTCAACCTGCCACCAACTCTATAAGCCTACATACTGTACAACATAAAATAGATAATATACAAATTCTACACACTTGTATTACAAAATATCCCCTAGAGTTCTTACTAGTGTGCTTACTTATATACTATATATAGTGTCAACATCAAAATCATGCACTATATTACATTGTAATAGCTCGTACTAAAAAATATGATATGATTCTTTGCACACTCTCCACTCTCACACGTTCTTGTTACACTATACCATACAAACCTAACCAAAACATCATAGACATCAATTTAATAAACTTCTGTTTCAACCACGACACCTGGTACACATGTCATAGTAAATTATGACGGTTGCTGTAGAATTATCATAGAAGCCCCAACATTGTTGTTAGTTGATCATCCATGTTTCACTTTCTTCTTTCGCCTCTCTGATGTGGAACTTTTGTAGTTCTGTCTGATTCCAAAGCTCGTCGAAGACTTTGCAAAAGTGAAGATGATTAATTAAAATAAATTCTACTATCTTGCTTGACCTTTAACATTCCATAAAGTATTACAACTTAATAGTTTTTAAGTATCCTCCACCATATTCCACCACTTCACTAGCAATCCTTATGCTTTCTTTGTTTCTTGAAAACTTACTTGTGATTGCTGCGAAATGTGTTTTTCTTTTGTCCCTTGAACTCTCTCACGTGCATTGGGGACGTCTTCAGCAGATTGATGTTGATCCTCCAACAGAGATTCAGTTTGTTTACCTTCTAATGCTTCTAGCCGTCGCATTATCATAACTACTAATGGATGTTGAAAAATTTGTTCAGTCAACATTGAAGTAACGGTTTCTTCGACCACCTTTCCTTCCTTTTCTTGAAGTACTTGGTCTTCCACATCCGTAGGCTCCTTGTACTTGGTCTTCCACATTTCTGTAGGCTCCTTGTATCGATTTCCCATATTTCTTTTGTCTTGCAAATTATCAATCGATAGATTCATCTCTGCCACATCCATGGATAATAGCCGTCGATCCCCACTTCCATGCATGACATTTGAATTCTTATTTTTTCTTTGTTGACTCCCACCATAACCTTTGTCACGAGCCATCTCGAACTTAATTTCTTCTGGATCTGGTGACCTCCGTAGAATCCTCCTCAACCTTTGACGTACTCCAATGTCACCTGAAGGCCCTGTTCTACCAAAATTCATCCTACTTGCATTAGCTCTTCAACAATTTTTAGACTTCCTTATTGATGCTAGATTGTTTAATTGTCTTTCTAATGTTCGCCATACTCGATCAGAAATTTCATTTGGCTGCGGCTCTCCATTACGTATTTTCTTCCACAAAGCAGCACGCTTCAATGTGATCCCACGGGCTATCACTTCCTTCACGTATTCATGTTTAACCGGGGAGCTATACTCCCATGTGTTGAATCCATTCTGCTATTTGTGCAACAATGCCTTCTAGTTGCCTATTGATGTTTTCAATCGATGGGTCCAAATCTCTAGACAGCAACATCAATTCCTTTCTCTAATCCCCCACTCCCACACCATAAAGATGCCTTGTGAACTCATCCACTAGGAAAAAATTCCTTGATAAACCTTCCTTTCGCCGTTTGTTGCCTTCTTTTTCACGCCAAGCTCTTTCTTGCCTCCTCTTTTTTTTCCTTTTTGTTGGAGTTGCATATAATAACTCTTCAACACCCTTGTCTTCATCTACATCATTGGTATGTGGTTGTTGAGCTCGGTCATACGCATCTTCTTCGTGATCATTGTTTGTCATACCATTCTCATGTAGGTCCTCATCGTAGAAGTTAACTACATGTGTTCCAAATTCTCCTTCTATTCTACAATTTTGAAGTATATCCTCCACATCTTCATCCTCATGTTCGCTCTGAACGTCCTCGTTTGCAAAAGTTAAAATACTTTGTTACCATTTCTAGTATGGTCAAAAAGTGTTTAGGAAACAAATAGTATGGCTACATCCTTCAAATTTAAAGTCATAAAAATGACTGCCTACATGAACAAATTATGACTACCACACAATTTCTAGATTGTATGAACTAGGTAATTTTAAGATAACTTACATCTTCTTTATCTTGCACGATCGAAGCCTTTGCATATTTTTGACGACCATCTTGTTTTTTCAGACATTTTTGTTGAGAAGTTGATGGCATGTTTCTTGTATGTGTTATGGTTGGACTGTATTAACTGAGAACTTCCTATCTCTTTTATGAACCTTGCAAAAGGGATAATCGATGTTTTTTTGTTGTAATTGAAATTTTTTCGAGGTGCAATTTGTATGGAACTTGGCATTTGACCTTTTGAAGAATACTCTCTACTTGTCATCGCTTCTCTTCCACCATGTATATGAGCACTTCTTTCCATTGATGCATTCCTGACAAGATGATCTATAATATTCAATAGCAAGAACATTAAAGCAACCTCAAAATGAACATTTACAACTATAGAAGTTTATGAGAGGGTATAATTCTTTGTAGTTTGCTTAAAAATTCAATGGTGACAATAAAATTAACATATATTTCAGTTGAATATGGTTTTTGATGTAAAGCCTTCCTTTAATAAAAAGGACATTGTTCCTTCATTTATATATGATAACAATGCTAGCTCTGATGACTATCTTGAATGTGTTGCTTTCCTTCCTATTTAAATCATGCACTTATTTTGCCATTGTCATTCTTTTAGTCTAATCATCAATTCTGCTAATTGTCCTCTACTACATTGATGAAGTTCAAATACAAAATCAATTATTTATAGTCATAACAAAATTGTACATTTCCATGTACTTTTTACTTTGAGATATACCTGCAAACCTGTTGCTATCATCATGCACTACGGATGTTGAGGTGATTGACTGTCATCCTTCTTTCTCAGCAAACCTAGGTGCACCATTCACACGTCCTTCTCCTGTTGAAACAAATGTTGTTAGAGGAATAACGGTTGATTGTAAGTTGGTAGACTTTGAAGACATGGGTAGTGTTGTTTTTTTCCCCCTCTCTTAGGATGTGTAGTGTCTTACTGGCACTCGCTTATTATCCCTCTAAAGCAGTAGGTTTTTTCCAACGAACAAATTCTTCTTGTCGTTTTCTACCACTTTTTTCATTTCCAACACCCTGTTTTTGAGTACAATACATGAATAAGTCACAAATTGGACTAATGAATATATTCAACATATTTTAATTTCATACCACATATAAAAAACTCATAAGGCCACAAAAACCTGTATGGTAGGAAACCACCATCCTCTTCATTCCATAATATAGCCATGTAAAACATACCTTGTCAACAGTATTTGAAGTTTTTGTTCCTCGCATCTACATCATTCTATTTGCATTTTAGTCCATCTATAAATGACTATAAAACCTTCTATACATACAAATCTTAAAGTTCAAAATATTATAGTATTATACGGCTCATAGTACAGTTGAATTTCAATCCATGAATACATATTATGTGACAATAGCAAACACAAATATATATTAGGAGTGCCTCAATAAAATTAGGAAGTTTGTCTACATTCTCTAAAGAAGAGCACATCAATAGACAAACAACATCAATAACAAACAAGACATATGAAATCAACAACTACAAATGCACAAAACATGTATTCTAACTTTTTTTTGACACAATCAATATTTGTGCTTCCATTGAAGATATATTTTATTGGAATACAAACTACTGCATTTGAAAATGATTGATGGTTTATAACTCACAACTTTCCTCAAATTCCTAGTGTACAATGGCATAATCTTATCATCCTCTGTCCACAACTCTTTTTTGTAAATTGTAATGATGTCTCCAATCCCAAATGCATCTTCCTTGTTTGCTTTTTACTAGCATTTGACTACAATAAAGCCTCAGCATCAATAGAACTATTGTTGCTAATTAAAACAACATCACTAATGCCACCATTATAAGATTAAATATAGTTCTTTTATTGCTACTACAATTGAAACCATGCAAAAATTTGGAATTAACTTTCTCACCGGTAATAATTCTTCTAATGCTGATTCTTCTAGTACTCCGTCGACATCCTTGTTGTTGTAATCTTCACAGTCACTATCTTCGGTGAAAAAAGACTTTTACTCTTCCGTGTTTTCACTTTTACTATCGTTAGAGGTACTTCTCTCCCTATGCTTATAGCTCTTGCCGCTTGGTCCAATGGTGAACAAATTGTCTTCAGAATATCATCAATGAATCCCTATTTCTCTCCCTCTATAATAAGTACTCCCTCAACAATTTCTATTCTCCCTAGTGAGCGCGCTATTTTGAACATCTTCAAGCAATTCTGCGTTGTCAATCATGTATCCATATAGCATAGTCCATGGAAAAAATAAGGGGCAGGACACCACAAACTAGTGGAATTAGACGGCGATGTCGTGTTGAGAGCGGTTTGCCTTGAAAAATCACGGGGATTCTGGCTGCAATTAGATATGATTTAGGAATGAAGGATGTTGTAAGACAAGGAAGGTAAGTGACCTTGTCATTTGCAAATCCAGTTCACTAACGAGGATGATGAAGGCAAGTGAACTCTTCATCCACAAATTCATCAACCAAGTATAGAATGAGGTTGTAGGACATCAAATTTTATTAATGTTTGTGAATTTTTGAACTTCGTCTTCAATCTTCAATCGAATCTTCTAGTCTTTAGTCTTCAATCTTCAAACTCTTCCCTATTGGCCTATCATGTGGTGGCTCTATAAAGGTAAGGGTAAAGATAGGTGATAAAAACCCACGGCCTCGGACGGGTAAAACAGGACGGCCAAACTACGAGTTGACCGTCCGAAAAATTGGCTCTTAAATTTCAAACCCATAATGACCAGGAAACGCTTTTCACTAGTGGGAACAACAAATAAGATTGACCGTGTGGGTGATCAATCCCACTTCATTACCACAAACACAAAACGGGGCTAATACTGGATATCCACAGAGCCCACAACTGGTTTACAATGCAAAATTGAAAAACAACAAGCCTCCAAATCCGGCTAGGAATAACAATAGAAAGACAACGAGCCTCCAAACGCGGCTAAGAATAACAAGCCACAAGTCACAACACACGAGTCTTCAATCTTCACGTCTTTGAACCTCAATTCCAACTCCAAATCTCCACTTCAAATCTCCACTTCAAATCTCCACTTCAAATCTCCATCCCAACTCCAACTTCAAAACTTCACCTCATCTTCAACTTCAAAACTCCATCCCATCTCCAACTTCTAGGTTGAACTTCGATTGAACACCACCGTTGCTTTACAACTCCAATTGGAATGAGTGATAGCTCTTTAGAAATCTAATACAATTCCCTCCACTTCCTCCAAATCTCAACTCATTCTAATACTCTGCCCAAATTTCTATGACTGTTCAAAGTTTTGGCCTTTAAAAGTGAGGGCAACAAATCCTCCTTCACTCCCACACTCACTCATAAATGCTTCAATCACATTTAATGATAGCTTATTCGAAAACTAATACAATTCTCTACATCCTCTCCAAAATTCAAATCAAACTAACACTCTGTCCATCTTTCATGGCCACTCAAAGTTTCGGCCTTAAGAAAAGAAAGGCAGCAAACCATCCTTCACTTCTACACTCATAACTCACTTATAAAAACTCCAAATAGAATGAGTGATATCTTCTCAGAAAGCTAACTCAATTTTCTACACTTTCTCCAAATTTCATTGCAAACCAAGAACCTGTCCGTCTTTTATGGTCGGTCAAAGTCTCTGCCTCTTAATTTCGAAGGCTATAAACCTCCCTTCACTCAAACTAGCACAACTTTTGATTCACAACTCCAAATCAAGCAAGTGAGATCAATTTAGAAAGAAGACACCATGATACATAACTACACCAATTTTCATATCAAAATTCTCAATACTCACAACACAATGAACCTCTCAACATTCGGGTCTTTCGCTAAACTCACAACGGGAGAGAAGATGAATAGTACCCACCTTTCTCTCCACCCTATCTTCACTCCAACCACACGAACAAGTGGGGTCAGCCCTTAACTCACTCCCAAAACTCCTCTAACAATAATTGATCACCTATTTGGCGCACAACTATCTCCTTATCTTTATCTTTGAAGAAAATTCAATTCAAGTTCATCTAGAAGGTAAACCATTTGAATATCTCCCTCTAATTACTTCTCAAACACAAAATTATTATAGAAAATCACTCTAAATAAAGAATAAAGAACTAAAATTCAACATACATCTATTAGAGGTAAAAAAACTTGAAGTCCAATCAAAATATCATTCCATCTGTAGGTATTTGAGGATGTGTTTGACAGTAGCAACAACATAATCGGTACAATCCGCCTTAGTTAAAGGGTTGATTGGCCCCTCTAATCATTGTTGGTGACCATGACTACCTTCGATAGGCCTCACCATGCAATAATACTGCTTGTCGTTTAAACCTTCAAAACATTTTTCAAATGTAACTTCACGGTTACCGGGCTCAACACATTCAACTTGTAATAAGATCACCAATGCTCGAGCGTCACGTTGAAGATTGCCGTGTCATCGTCTCTTTACGCGAAGTTGCTTTGGTGGTCACGATGGACCAGCTTCGTCTTCTGGCCGCCTATGTAGCAATGAAAAATCTAGTGGCTGTTGTGGCTAATTCGGCAGTTGCGATAAAGGAAATTCAAACTCTTGCTCCGATTAAGATTCTTCATCTTGGGACTTAGAAAAAACCCTTCAATTCGACATAGTATAATCTAAATGAAAAACAAAGAAAAATCAAATCAAATGTGATGAAACTCTCAAGTGAATTTTTCTATTTATAGTTGCCTGTAACAACAAAGATAAGGTGTCACCTTAAAGCCATCTCAAATGACATCATCTTCTTTATTACGTTATAAATATCAAAACCTATCTAAAATATATAGATGTACATATTTTTACATAGTGCGTGTATTTGCAGCACGACAGCGCCGCCGGGAAGTTATGAAATTTAGGCGCATGTCCCTAAAACGTCATGTGACAATGCATTAAATATTGACCTTTTCTTAATTAAAAAATTATCCAATCTTAATGTATACCATGAAGTTTGATGTCTTGTAATGTATTGCTTGAGATTGTCTACATGTTTTTCTATTGTATTATTGGCACCATCATTTTAACTTCTAGAATGCCTCTATAATAACCTCATCTATAATGGAACCAATTTCAAAGCTTCACCAATAAAATAAATAATCGAACTTAAAATAGCCAATAGATTTTTAAAAAATCCTATATTTTCAACCAATCTACATTTCATAGCTACAAGAAAAGTTTGCATAGAATAGTTCAAACATGATAATGAATCAAACCAACAAGATTCTCAATATGCGCCCTCAAACATAAAACAATAGAATCTATTTTCCAAGTTATAGAAAAAACTATTAAAATTCCAGTCTAAACTAGCAAGCATCCAATGTATAGAGTATATTCTTTGTATACTAAATCATAAATTATTTTTGAAGTCCTTCCTAACTTTTTTTGATGGACGATACTATATAATGGATTTTTTCAATAAGATATGTCAACACCCTCTTTACAAAATGCACCTTTAGCATCCAAATTCTACATTTACAATCAAGAAAATGAGATATTCATCTCTCTCATCTCATTTAAATATAGCTTTAGACCAAGAGAATTTTTTCACTAAATATATAAAATCTATGTAAAAAAGAACAAAGGACAAGAGTGGTACATACCTCAATTACTACTTGTAAATTGAATAAAATCTATACTAAATTCCAGAATATTGGCGAAATACTTGTAATGGTTATTACTACTTATATTATGCAAAATTTTCTCTTCAAACAATCAAAACAATCATGGTTTAATCACTATGGAAGCTTAACAATTATAAGACTTTGTATTCGAATATTACCATCATCATCATTCTCTATATACCAATAAGACAATCAATATATGTACATGCAATTACAATTGTAACTCTTTTACAACAACCATAAAATAATCATTGAAAAAAAACCATGTGCACATAAATTTTCACATATAATCAACAAAAACATAGAAAAAAATGTAAGGTTGAAATTGAAGAATGCAAATATCAATATCATTGTTTCATAACAAAGATAGATACATTTTCAAAAGACAGAAGTCTGTTTGTTAAAGTATTTTATAAACTCATTGACCTTCATTTCAATTGTTCAAACTACTCTCCTACACATACCTCTATTGAAATCATAATCTCATATAAAGAATTACTTAGCTTTCTCCATTTTGGACAACACTATTTCTTCAACACCTCGAATTCTTTTCTCCACATCCTCACCCATCATATATAATTCAGTCAATTTCTTGACTCTTTTAACTAGAGCATCACTAACTTGCACAAATGTCCCAATTCTTGTATACTGTGAACTCATTTTAGATGGTTCGGTGTAGTGAAAATCTAATTTTCCACACCATATTATTTCAACAACTCCATCACAGCCGTTGAAATCCACACACACATTATAACTTCCAAGTATAAATTTTCCTCCCTCCCTCTTCAAATCATTGTCCTTGTGCAATAGACCTCCGGTGTCAGAGTATATCGGAGCCCAGATGCCAAAAGCATATGTGTTGTAATCTCAATCTCAATGATAAGCATTGTTAAAGTCATTCATGGTATACGTCAAATTACTACAGAACACACTTTCTTGTAATTGCAAGCTTTTGAATTCTGTGGTAAATAAACTTGGTACTTTCTCCACCTTTGCTTCCGCTTTTGTCTGCTGAAAAAAAATGGCGCTAGACTGTAAAATCTCTTCCCGTAAATATAAGATATCTTTGATATGGTGGCTTGTTGCTCTTTCCACTCTTGCAGGTTTGAAACAGAACCTTGCATCTTCTTGTCTGGAACATAACGCCCAAAAGTGAAGCCTTTATCTAAACCTATAAAAACAAAAATCAAATTTATTACTTGTCAAAAAACCTTATGAAATATATATAATAAGCCAAGACTATTGTGTATAATATAAAAACACGTATGCAACTATAGAAACGTATACATGGAGAATCATATTTGAAAAACTCACCCAGTCTCCAATCGAGTGCATATATATCACTAGTCTTTTGCGCATGATTTGATTTTACTAAACTGACACCCCTCTTCATACTATTGAGCGTCAAAGTTATTTTCTAGTACTCCTCATACTCCTCAAGTGGCATTTCTTAAAAATGATAGCATTTAACGACTAGTACAATGTCCTTAGAATCCTTGTCTTGAATAGCAACTGTGTCATGGTTAATACGAAAAAATTTGTCAGGAATACAATTTGGGTACTTATCTTCAAGGTCTTCAGAGTTCCTCTTTCTTTGAACAACAAAAGCTCCTGCATATTATGCATTCAGTTATTACAATATGATGGAGAGCTCAAAAATACAACAATTTAAACTAATAGAGAAAGGATCCAACTTTCAAAAAGAGATGCCAAAGACGTAAGCTTACCAATACACCATTAGCAAACAAGTTTGTCAAGCCATCATTGAAATTGTTATAACAACTACACACTGTTACTATCCAAAGTTCAAGTTGTTGCAAACATTTACCAATACGCTTATCCCATTCACTAGTGCCGCATATTAAAGGAGAAAACAACGACACGCTACAAGCAAAACTTAAGACTTTATGTAAATCTAAAAGTGGATGAATGTTACTAAAACAAACAGATAGATGAAAAAAACTAAAACAACTAATTTGATTGGACCGGTGTACTAGTGGGAGTGTTAGATACTCACATGTATCAATATAATATACTATTCATATTATATAGTATAATGTAGATATACAATATGTTTTAGTAAAAGGTGTGTCTAATCATAAGAGTTATTTTTGCCATTCAAATATTGTAAATTCAATACACTTTTATATATAACAGTATATTATTACAAATAATAATAATCACAACAATAGTTGAGCTTATAGAAAAGTTCTAGTTCTAATTGGACTTCAACGAGGCTATAAACTCTATTAGATATACTGAAATTATATAATATAGAGTAGTATATTGGTTAAATAAAAAGCTACGACTCTTAGCATATAGAAAATTGTGACTTTATAGTAGACATTCGAAAAAGAGTCTTCATATATAAAAGTGTATATAAAGCACTTTTCATATAATATATATATGACATAATTGATAGCAGAATTTTTTTTTTTTCTCAATTATAACATAGTAGTAAAGCAATATATATTATCCTCAAACTCTTCTTATTGAATTTGAAAGCTCAAGCAAGGATATCTATGACTTGCTAATCTTTGGACTAGAGAGAGCTGAAATTGAAAGTATACTACAATTAACTAATGCAACTTTTAATAATGCATTTTTCTACATACCTTTAGATGCAATTTCAATTGAAGAGCATAAACACATAGAACAATTTTTGGAATTTGCAAAAAATGCATATAGAAATAGAAATATACCTATTGCTTACATTGAAGCAATAACAATTTTAATGAAGCAAATCTAGAAAACTTTCCTAAATTTTTTATAGAAGAGTGAATTACAAGCAATTTTAAGAGGATAATATTAAAAATGGCAATACACAAGATAGATACAAATTATATCACTAAGTTTGATGGTTCTTACTTCAATATATGGAAACATAGATTAACTCTCATTTTCAAGGCAAAAGAGTTCTGACTTATAGTAAGTGAAAAATAACACTTATTAGTGGCACAAACAAAAGTACAAATAGCTAATGGAACTCTTAACTTGCCTTCCTCGGGAGCAAAAAGTATAAGTTTGTAGAAGGATCAAGATGTGTTAGCATTAACCATTATAAATAACTGCCTTGAAAACTCAATTGTTACTCATATACAATCTTGTAAAACATCAAATTCAGTTTGGTCAGAATTTATTAGCATTTTTGAATCACAAGACATAGTGACAAAAATGCATTTAAAAGATAAATTACTAAATCTGAAAATGAGAAGAAAAAAAACACAAATGTTGTTAAACAATAAACATATTCACAATTTTAAAGCTCACCTAGAATAGCTTCTTGCAGTTGGTTCAAAAATACTAGACAATGAAACTATGATTATTTTAATGAGAAATAGATAGCAACAAAGAACTTCTATCTGAAGTTCTTGAGAGCGTGAGGCAGTCGCGAGTGGAAGTCGTGAGAAAGAGAAAAATAGAGATAGTTCTAAGTATCGGATTCGACGACATAGTAAATGTGAGCGTATCAAGTTTATGTGCGAAATATCATAAATATTTTAAAGAGAAGCGAAAGGAAAGAATAGAAGAAGATCGCAGCAACATAATCGTCAATGTTGAAGTCACAAATAGAAGATTCAACTTTGCTACCAAAGTTGAAACTCCTTTCATACTAGAGGTTAGTATTTTCATCATAGTTAGTAAATTAGAGCATAGGACACTTTTTCGCTAAAATGGTACTAATAGTTCTCTTTCAATTTCAGGTAGTAAGTAAAGGAAACCATGTAGAAAACTGAAGAAAATGTATAAGAAACATGGAGCTGAAGATGGGATGAAACTAAAGAGTCTTTCTCAGCTCTAAACTCAATAAATTCACAGAGGAGCATATATCATATGTAGTTGATGGTCGGATTGGTCGCAATTCGAAATCAACCATATGTCCAAGAAGAATATATAGTTTATGTCACCATACATATGATGATATAGGAAAATTTCTAGTAAATTCATATATTTTTGTTATTCACAGATTTATTAATCTACTAGCTGCTATATGGATGTACATTGGCGTCTTGCAAGATATTTGTTACTCTCTTTATATAAAATTAGCTGTATACTGTATGTAACTGATGACTGCTATCGGTGAATCGCCAATAAAAATTTTATTCTCCTAATACAATTTGCGAAAATGTTACGATATCATGCGCTTGATCAATGACTGTTATTGACAGGCTGCCGATAGAATTCATAGCATGAAATGTTAATATTAAATAAACATTAACACTATATACATGAAATCAAAATTATACTTGTCATAGAAATAGAACACATTACGGAAGAATAAGATATATAGGAATTAGATGGAAGGTATAACACCAATATTAGGAAGTCTAGTATTCTAGCAAATAAAGCCTATATGAATAATTATAAATTTTCAAAATCAATTTTTATATGGGTTTGAATGATCATTTCAATTTAAAGAATATGGAGTTGTTCTCTTTATGAAATGATACAACTTCATATTTTCATTTAACGAGAGATTCACTTGCTTTACAATCGTTGCTTCTTCAGTCTGCTTGAAGAAAGCATTCATAATTTCAACATGATTATGTTTTAGCGTATCCATCTCCGACGTCATAGACTTCAGGAAATGAATATTGTAAAGGTGAACTCCTAACCGCACTTCATGACGCTGTTTTGTTGAAAGGAGTGCGCTTAGGGAATACGCAGGGTATCTGGCTGCAACTGGAACTAGTTAGCCAGGAACTTCAAATAACCTTCAAGTCTTCTTGTCTTCAGTCTTCAATCTTCAGTCTTCGGTCTTCAAACTTCAGCCTTCGGTCTTCAAACTTCAGTTTTTCGTTGGCCTATTTTTTGGTGTCTCTATATGGGCCAAGGTAAGGGTAAAGTGATAAGAAACCACGGCCTTGGACAGCTAAAACGGGATGGCCAGACCACAAGCTGTGTCATCCGTAAGATTGGCTCCTAAACTTCAAACCCACAGTGACCTGCAATCGTGCCTCACTAGCGAGAACAACAAAATGTGACCATGTGGGTGATCAATCCTACTTTGTCACCACGAACACAAAACAGGGCTACTCTTGGATTTTCACAAAACCCGCAATAAGTTTTACAATGCAGAAAGGAAAAACAATTAGTCTCCAAAATCGGCTAAAAATAACAAAATAAATAAATTAGACCACAAACCACAACACACAAATGGTTCCAAGAGTTTCAAGTCTTCATTTCTTCATTTCTCCATGTCTTGTATTCTTGAAGTGTTTAAAAACACAACAAAAAGATCCAAGACTAACTCTAAAATTCCTCTAAACTTCAAACTAGTAATATAAACGCCTCACAACTCCAAATGTTTAGTATCTTAGCTTTCTGGAAAGCTAACAAAATACACTAACACTTCTCCAAAATTGAACTCATTTTAAGCTACTGTCCAGGCACTATAAACAAAACAAATCTCGACCTTCCTTCTCTAAAGGCAACAGACCTCTCCACCTTCAAATCTTCATATCTCTCAAAAATACTTCAATTAAGAAGTGCAATAGCTTTTTGAAAAGCTAACTACATGATCTTCAACCTCACAAAATCTCATACAAATCCAAACTATTGTCCATACATTACAAACCTCGAAAGTTTCGGCTCCCCTTAGTTGGGTAGCCACAAACTTCCTACCTTCAAACTATCACAAATTCCTCAATAATTCTTCAAATCAAGCTTACAAACTCATTTTGGAAAGCTAACTTCACAAGAAACAAACTCACAAATTTTTTATTTCAAGAACTTTCATACATATCGAGATATCTCTCTTCTTAATTCGGTTCTAAAATTCACTTTAATATACACTTTCTACACACTCAACAAAACTAAGGAATCTCCCTATCTTCCTTTTTCTCCCTTTCTAAGGTAAGAATAAGGCACATCAGCCCATACTCCTATCTTTAAAGTACACCCAAATGATTCTTTTAACCTTTCCTATTCACACTACCATACATCTACATTCCTTAGCCATTTATTTTAATTAGAAGGCTAATACTCGAATCATCTCTAATTCAAACCTAATAAAATAAAATATAAAGGAATTAATAAAGATCCTTATCAAAGGCCTCTATGTGCCCGCAAAGTCATACTAAAGGGTTTTGAATCAATCTCCAACTACCAAGTCGTGGACTTGGTTGGCTGAAGATGCGGTGGTCATAGGTCGTCAATTAGTCTGGGCTTGAAATTCATCGATTCGGGTTCGAATCCCGATGGTTTCATTGACTGGCTTTGACGGCCTACAGCTTGGCACGCTAATGAGGCAGGAAAGTTGTACCAGCCAATCTGCTACCTACTCCCCTGAGTTGTAGGTGTGACAAGAGCAGTAAGTACCTACAAAGTGCAAACTGCCCCCAACAACCGTGGTTCTTACTGCGACCAAACCACTATTACTAAATATTGTAAATAGAATTAATAAAGATTAAGTCTAATATTTACATAATGGAAGAATTTTCATCAGGACAACGCATAACGGAATCAAAACTATCTTTGTAATTACTAGCATCATCTAATTCTCTGCGTACCTCCTCCATTTGAGTTCTAATTTTCTCAGTCTTCCCTCGCAAAGAATGAATTTTTGCCTTATCCCTCTTCCTCTCTTCCCTATACTTTTCAATCTCTGCTTTATACCACTCTATCTGATCCTTGGACTCTTGAACTTGTCTAAGGAATATACTGTATTGTGAACCGAGCGATTCTAGTTCTTTATTGAGATTTCTAAGGCATAAAAGAATGCGTTTAACCTTTCTTGAACTCTACAAACTATCAGAACTAAGTTAAATCATAATCTGCTCTAAAACATACAAATCCCGTCGAGGATTGAGTTGGAGATCGCAAGACATCAAGTTATCCATACTCTCTCTTATTCCTTTTATGCCATAATAATTTTTTAATTAGATTGTTTGTTCTAAGCCTACTTATCATTTATATTAAATCGAGACAAATATTTGATGGCTTCCAATAGTTAGAAGCATGAATTTTTATTTATTGACGGGCATTAGTTAGAAGATCTAGTTGTCATTTTCAATATCGTCATTGTATACAATACAAGATCCATCTTTTAACCTTCAAACAAAGTCGGAGATTCAAATTAGAACTTATTTATAATTCCTTAACCCCTTAAGTGTTTAAACCCCGTTTTCAATGACTTGGACTTCTCTCTTAATGTAACAGAATGTCAACAATTTTATAAGTAGTATCACCTCTTTTCAATTGATACCATGAAAACTTCAACCTAAACATGTTAAAAATCGTTTAGGAAAAGAAAACACAACAATTATATTTACAGCGTAAAGTATTATAGTATTACACTGTGAAGGTGTTGAAATTGCCAAATCCGTTCAATCATCTTTTCTCAATTGAAATCAGAAAAAAATTCAAATTCAGATTCAGATTACATCATAGCACCACAAGTTTGCTCATGTGTTACAATAACCTACTTATATTTTTTTTTAACTCAATTTACTTATTTATTTATTCACTCGACTCTCTCATTCATTTGCCAAACAAACAGATGAACAAGTACAAGATAAAAAGGGAAAAAAATTTACCTTTAATCGTGCATTAACTTATTGGCATTGTAGTTTAGAGAAGGCACTGCCATCGCACTTCTATGTAGCAGCTCGTTCCCAATACCTTGTTTTAGCATTGTACTTTTTTTCCTCCCCTTTTAGCTTCTGCCATATAGTTATTCACTCTTCTTTCAGCTATCACTATTGCACCACCAACTCTACTAGCTTATACAAGAAATATATTATGGTTGCACTACAATGCAGCCATGAGACAATCAAATGAGGAATAAGATCAAAAACCTCATGTAATGAAAAAAAATCATTTAAGATGATTATCTTATGAACTTCATCCAAAATGATGGACTTTAATTCAGTATATTAGTAGGAGTATTAGATATATTAAAATTATACAATATAGAGTAATATATTGATTAAATAAAAATTTATAATTCTTAATATACAAAGAGTTGTAATTTTATAGTAGACATTTAGAAGAGAGTCTTCCTGTATAAGAGTATGTATAAAACACTTTTCATATAATACGTATATATGATACAATTGATAGCCTCATTGATAACAAAATCTCTATTTTTCTCTCAATTTCAACAAACTTGGCTATGAATTCAAGTAGTTCAATTGATGTGGACTAATTATATATTGAGATCATTTGACAAGTCCATTTTTTGTTTGTGTAGGGTTTCAATATAGTTTCACAAATTAGCTTCATGCACATTGTAGTATGGCTTGTTCCAAAAGGCACAAGCCTCAAACCAATGTTGCCACAAGGAAAGTCATTGATCAAATGAAAGTAGTAAGCTTTTAGGCACATGTACTATTTGACCATATATTATTTCAAATTGGCTCTAGAGGATGTTACAAGCACAAAGGTACGTATTACTCATCTTATTTAAGACTATTTTAAGATTTTCCATATAACAATCCTTTAAAAAGTCAACTTCTCCCGACTACTTGTATTGTGGCAATTGTACTAACATAGAGGAAGGAATTGCGATGCTTGGACAACAAAGATGCAAGAGATGAAGCATAGATGCTACATTTTCCTACCTTGACCATGTACCTAATTGCCTACAGAAGTTTGCTACCCTTGACATAAATTGGTCCATTCAATTGCGCTATATCATTTGATTTTAGTAATGAACTCGAGCTTAAATTGATGATGACTTGCTACGCTTGATGGTGAAAACACTTCAAACCTTCTAAATAAGCAATTGAAAATCATAAATTTTCAAAAAATTATAATTTTTGGACAAGCTATGTAATTATTATGAATTTTCAAAGTGGAAGCACTAGTAGAAAAGGGGCTATCAATGACTGCTCTCTATGACTGCATAACCAGTCATTTCGGACACTTATGACGATAGTATGACTGAAAGTAGATTTTGGGCTTAGAGTCATAGAGGACGAGTGATTATGGACAAGATAGTCATTTATACCATGATCATTCTTTTTCATCGTATGCTGATGTGGAACTTCATCCAGATGTGATAATATGGACACCTCCAATGGTGCGTTGCCATGTGGCTACGGAGCCGACTTGCTGAGTTGGCGGTTTTTTACCGGTTGATATTGGAATGATTCTATTGGATAAGGACTAAATTTTGAGCTGAAATGTAGAATACTTAATCTCAGGTTAGTCATATTGTAGTCATATTCAAGGTTGCTATAGTCATTTGTCAGATTTTTTGGAGGTGAGTGTAGTCATATTGTAGTCATATTTGAGGCTATCGTAGTCATAAATTAGATATTATTCAATTGAGTGTAGTGATTAATACGGTCAGGGATGTGCTTGATCGGGTCATTCTGCAAAATGACTCGGCCTTATGATATGACTAGGGTATGGTTTCATGTAGTCATTGTATAGTTCAAAAAGAGTGCTATAAGACATATGTGAAGAAAGTGTGCATAAATTGTACCATTCCAACAAAGCCTTCTTTTCCATTGATAATCCGTATATGATGAACAGCTTAGAGATGCATATTTTTCAAACATAAAGATGTCAAATTCTGGCTCAATAACTACTTGGACAAATGACTTTGACAATGGTGCTTATATCATATATACTAAGGCTGTTACAAAGAAATGATAAGTAAAATATAAATAATAGTATATTTAAAAAAAGGGGACATCATGATGGCTATGACCACATTGATGACAAACATGTTTCTTACACTCCTACTCACATCATCTATCTCTGAAAATGGTTTATCTACAACCCACGGTTTGAAGTTCTAGACACATAGCAAAGCCCATACCACAATTATGGACTTGAGAGAGTAACTTTGATGAACTTTCCCTCCCACAAAGTAGAGGAACCCACAACGTCCTTCACCTTTGTTTGGTCATCAGCCGCATTTGGGAACATCAGTGTCACTTGTGGCCAAATGGCCTCTTTGACATCCATTTTGTAGCAAGAGTCAGGAATTGTGCAAAAATGGTACTTGTGTTGCCCACCCAATCCGCTAATGGTACCCGTAGCAACGCTCTGCTTCAAATTCTTTGGATTCAGCAAAAAAACTTCTTGCCCATAAATGAACTGCCACCAAAAAATGAAGGTGTCAAGTTCCACTCTGATCTTCCACAAGTGACTCTTACTAGGCATACAATCAATACTATGGCTACATATACTGTCGGTGTAGGGGAGTGATTGGCAATTGGTTCCTAGTAGTTCACCTAGAGTCATATACTTTGGTCTCCAAGTAGTCATAAGCATAGAAATGACTACATTATGACTATTTGGGCAGTTTCTATGTAGACATAACCACAAAAATGACTACTTTGTGACTATGTGGGCACCCTCTGTCTTGAAGTAGCAAGTGTATGCAACCAATTAGAGAATTTAAAAAAACATGATTGTAATTACAACTGCACTTATCCTTTAACATTTATTAAGGAAACTTCTGTGTAGACATGTTTTTTTACCTTCTGTGCCTGCACTTTTTTCTTCTGAATGGGCTTTGGCCTTGTTCCTCCCTTACCAGATTTTGACTGCAGAATGCAAAGAATACAAGGTTAATTTAGTGAATACATGATAAGTGAGGGAACATGTAGGACTAAGATTGAATGAAATAGAACCACAAGTCTATTCACTTAGGAATCCTTCTACAAAGACATTGACAACATCATCAAGGTTGTTACCAACTTTTTGAGGAGGTTCTTGAAGGAGCTGGACGAACGTTGTCGTGTTGTAAATAGGTGTGGTGTTTAAAAACTACGAAAAGAACTCTTTAGAACGTCAATGGAGTATAAGGATTGAGTTAGAAAAAGTGGGGTCGTGGAGAAATCCACGGTTTGGGTTTTGTACTGCATTTTGTCGCTTAGCTCAGGGGAAGTAGGAGGCTGGTTGGCTGGTTATTTCCTGCTTTCACTAGTGGTGCCAAGTTGCCACTGCTCAGATTGATTCAATGGGCCCGATGGTATTCGAACCCGGAACCAGTCGACAACTAACGGGGACTTTAACAACCAGCCAAGTCCGCAACTTGGCGTTGATTGTTAGTCCCACAACGGTTTTATACCATTGATGGTTGCATCGTGTGGTATCAGATGAATGAAGCAGTGTACCTTGATCCATTTCTACATAGGTTTTCTTTTGAGACAAAAACATATACCTATAAATATTTGACTTGGGATTGGTTCATTGGAATTAGCTTCTCAATGAAGCTATTAGTTTTATATAAAGGGAATGGATTACATTCCTTGGTTTAGAAGAACCTGTTTAGGCTTTGATTTTGGATTCAGTTATTTGTAGTGATGGATTCGCAGAATCTTGAGGATTGGGAGCTACCATTATCTCAACCGCTGTTTGATCATGATTTGCCTTCTACTTCAAGACGTCGTGTACGCGATGAAGTTGAGCCTTTTGAGCGTTGTGTTCAACCGCGAACAGATCCAGACCCAAGTATTTTTCAATTTGCAACTGCAAGTATTCAACTTGATACCAGGGCCTTGGTTATTGTTTTGGAGGCTGAATCTACGCTTTCTGGAGATCATCAAATGATATTTGAAGGACGTTTTGAGAATAACGCTGAAAGGCAGATGGTTAGTCGCATTTCAAGTGAAGTTGGGCATCGCCTTTGACTTCAAGGGCAACTCAGTCATTTGAGTAGTCAACGGAAGGCTAGTTTCATTTCCGAAGTAGTTCTTCAAATCCTTGAGTTTTTACATGTTTAGTCATTTATTTCCTCTTAAAATACCTTTAAGAGCGGTTGATTTGTATTCCAATGTTTTTTTATGTTGAGTTTAGAGGAACCTTAACTTGTTCTAAAGTTCCTACAATAAGTTGTGAGAAGGGTTTTTTCCTACTTGGTTTTTCCTTTCTAGTTGAATTTCTAAGCTTTTAGTAAATGAATAGAAGATGTAGTGGAGATAAGAGGAAGTAGTACCTCAACCAATGGGCTTCTAGATGCCTTATGGGTCAAGTCATGGGCTGATGTGGTCCTTAGGAGAGGAGATAAGGAAGGAGGGGGCTTCCTCCTCCAGGGTTTTTTTGTTGTGTATTGTTATGGAAAAAGAAAAAAGTTTTTTTTGCATACTGTGATTTTGAGCGACTATGGCTTTGTGTAGGACACGAATTTTGATTTGAGATTTGGCAGAGTTGCACATCTTGTTCTTGCGCTTCTTTTGGCACTAGTTTCACTTGATTTGGAATTGTTATGAGAAAGTTATGAATAAAAGAGTGAGAGAAGGTCTGCTGCTATCCGATTAGAGAAGTGGAGACTTCGAGCCTCTCCTTTAGACTCAATATTTCTTGTATTCAAGTGAAATTTAGAGTAAGTGTAGGTCTTATTGTTAGCTTTTCAAAAAGATATCACACTTGTAAATTGAGTTTGTGAAACAAAAGTTATAGACGGAAATGTGAAGGAGTGATAGGAAGAAGGAGATGAAGTTAGAGACCGCTTCTACAAACTTTAGCTTTGAATTTGGAGTGTCATAGAACTTAGGTAGGGTGGAATTTGGAATTGAAAATTTGGTGTAGAGTTTTAAGGCAAGTTAGGATTCCAACCTTTCAAGTTTCAAGAGATTTAGAGTATTATTGAACATTTTGTGGCCGAAACTAGCACATGTACATTTAGCTGCCAAACAAATTTGAAGTGCCTAAGTTTGGAGTGCTATAGAAGGAGGAGTATTTGGAATTTTGAGTTCAGTTGTGGAGGAGATCTTTATGATACTTTAAGCTTTTCAAAGACTCAAATATCAAGCAATTTGGAGCGTTTTTGAGCATTTTATGTCTTACAAGGTGTATGCATGTTCGGTTGCCAAGGGATTTTGGAGCACCAACTTTGAAAGACTAAAACTTATGACTTGTAAGTTCGATTTTGTTGAAATTTGGAGGAAGAGTAGATGGTGTTGTTAGCTTTTCAAAAACTTATAACACACTTCATTTGAGATTATGATGTGTTTGGAGCATCTATTTTAGTGTTGCTGTTTTCTTCAAGAGGTTTCAAGGCTTGCGGTTTTGATTCCTACTTCATTTAGAACCACACAAACACTTGTATTAGTATTTATACGGTGTATATACGGTCTAATATATACGTATTCTACATATTTATATATACATATTTATACGTATATACGTACACGAATTTTATGCGTATTTTATACTTGTATTGTACGACTATATGTACACAACTTTTATACATATTGTATATTTGGTATAAAGACGTTTGTATTTGAATACAAGTATTTCTACCTATACTTGTATACATACTCTTGCATATTCAAGTTATTCTTTTATCTTGATGGTTCATCCATTTATTTACGGACAACTTTAGTTCCCTCCACTTGAAGTATTATCTTCTATTGTATTCTCTTAGTTTGGTGTTATAAATCAAAGACCTGACTTTGTTTTCACTTGCTCCCAAACCTAATTACTTCTAGTTGCGGCAAAAAAAACTGTGTTTCCCCTAAGCAAACTCTTATTACCCGACAACATACATGATGGACGCATCGCTACGCAACCTTGCTCATCAATACATTCTGAACAACGCAACTATAATGCAGCCATGGCTCATGTACGTACTGCGGCTCTGAACCTGCATCATTTGAATTTTCCAAAACCCTAACAGAAGTCCCCAATTCTGGTTGCTTTTTAATGTCTCAATGATAAAGCTTGTGATGCAGTGATTTTTCAGTGACAATATAGTCATTCTTGTAGAAAATGACAGTAGCATTGAGTGCCTTCACAGTCATTTCCAGAAGCCTGCACCATTCTATCTTCACTATGTCAGCATATTCTCCTCACTAGGGGTCCAAACTATTGTCCCACGCATACATTGATCAATTATATGTATGTTGTATACTGTGCATTGCATCTTCCTCCTGTTTGCCTGTGAACCATTAAAATGGTTCACATTATGAAAATATAAAAAATATGGACAATAGGTTAAGTTTTTGAATTAGAAAGTGCTAAAATTCTAAATTACACTAGTAATATTAGTTAATAGGTTTTTTAATATAAATGTTGAATTTAAACCTAAAACTACATCCAAATTATAAATTAACGAAAAAGTGAACTAAAAACAAGACTTAGAACTAAAAACAAACAAAAAACAAGATAAAAATTACAAAATGGGATAAACATAATGGGTTCATAGGGAATTAGTAAGCTTAAAATCAATGTTTAGACACCTACATTGGAAGAAAACCACTAATTTAGAGTAAAAACAGCAAAGTAAGGGCATTTTTAATATGAATTAGGGTGGATGAAAGGGTTAAGAATGTAGTTAGTAGGAAGGAGAGGATGAAGGTCGAATTAGGGTTAGTAGCTCATTCTCTCTTCTCTCTCTCTTGTCTCTTGTGTGTGTGTTGAGGGTGCATATTTTATTTGGGAGAAAACAATGAGCACAAGAGGTGGATTGAGAATATAGCCAAAGTGTTGAGTAAGTTTTCACCTCAAGAGGTAAAAGATGGGTGAAAAGTGAAGATTTCAGGGTCAAATGGAAAAGGTGTTTAGGAGGAAGGTCCGCTACCGTTGCAATTAGGAGAAGTAACTTTGACGAGCCACTGTGGGAGCGTGGAGAATCGAAATGGGCTGAAAATTGGAGAGAAGGAGCGCCTTGAAGTCAGATTTTCAGGAAGATATGGTTCGCCTGATTTGGAGCAGAATTGAAGAAATGGTGGCCGTTTTGGTGGAGGAGGGTCTGCAGCCGCAGTGGATCAAGAGCAGCAACTTTGGAGGGCTACTGCAGCAAAATGACGGTGAATTTGGAGCTCAAATTTTGGGGAATGATGCAAAGTGGAGTTAGCTTCCAAATGAGACAAATTGTGTGCCATTTGGAGCTACGATGAAAGAATGGCAGCCAGTTTTCCAACAGGGCGTCTGCTGCCCCCACTGAGGGAGTCTGAATTGAGGTTTTGATAGGATTTCTTCACCATTGTTGTTGATTACTTGCAATTTTCATTGCACATGAACATGAAAAAAGACTTGCATGGAAAGATACTTGAATTGGATGTTTGAGAATGATGAAGAGTGCATGGGAGTTGAATTTAGGGGTGTGAAGGCAATTGCAAAAGTGTTGCCCTAATTGGACTAAGATTAGGGTTTAGAGGGATCAAGTATCTAAGATGCAAGAACCATTTTGAGGATTACAAAAGAAGAAAAAATCTTTAACCTTGAATTGAGAACAACAATTAAGAAGGGGAAATGTAGGGCAATGCATGCTAAATGAAATATTGGATCATGTAAAGATGTGCTGAAATTAGTTAGGAGGGTCCAATTTGGGCCATTTGGGGCATCAAATTGTACATTTGAAGTGAATTTTGTCCCTTGTATGGTCCTAACCAACTTCATGGTCCAATTATATGATGAAAGTAGCTAGATAGGTCATTTAAGTAGGGTGAGAAGGGCTGGTCCTCTCAACTAAATATCATTTAAGAAAAACTTACCAAAAATTGTTTAGGAGTCCATTGCTTGGAGGAAAATTAGAGTAGGAGCTTCATACACTCCCCCTCGGCCAACTTTGTGGGCGTTGTTTGCCTCAAGGACAAATTACATTCACATTGCCTGATTTGATCGATGTCCATGCAGAAAGTGACAAGCAGAGTGTAAGGTGAATGAGGCAGTAGAATGTTTTGAAGAATGGGTGCCGCGGTATGCAAGTAGCGAGAGCATTGATGTCTCGAATGCAGAGGATGTGGACAGAATGCTACTTAGCCGTAGACCGTCACAGAGAGCAATACGATATACACGCATGAAGGCATTTGGAAACCACTACCGAGTAGAGGACGACGTGTCTGCTGCAATGTTGACATACGACAACGGAATTGCATCTGTGTTTCAAGTGCCCACGGCCGACGCTCGGGATGTGGCTGTCAACTATGTTGGAGTGCTGAAGGATATTTTGAAGTTGGATTATGGGCCTTTAAATGCGCCCATGGTGCTTCTTCGTTGCGATTGGATGAAAAAATCGGATAATCGAGGAAGTCCCACATATATTCGTGATGACGCTGGTTTCTTATAGGTCAATTTTCGACACAAACTACCACGCATGGCTGAACCCTTCATCTTTTCAAGCCAAGCCACCAATGTATTTTTCTCCGACATTGTAGAGCAACCTGGGTGGAAAGTTGTCTTGCGAAAAGAAGCTCGCTCACAGAGGGAGGTCGTGGAGCCACCAGATGTGTTCATCACAACGACGATGGAATCTACTGGCCTCACAGCTCCAGAGACTGTGCCTGCCAGGCCCATCCACGCTTCTCTAATGGGGGCTATAGAATTATCTGCACAGGACCATTTAATAGCATATGCAGAGTATTAGAGTGTTCATAAAAAAATCCACATGCATCACATATTGTATTATTTACTGGACAGCATGATGCACACTAATTTATACAATTGTTTTTTGTATACAATTCTATGTCTGACTGGAAAATGTTTTTTTGCAATTTTCACATTGAGCCACCTGACAAAGTTATTTGTTAGTATTTCCATAGTCAGCTGAAGCACCCTGTCTATGACTAAAACATGACTGTAATAAAATAATTCCTTTATAGAATATCATAATAGAAAAGTTATAATTTGAATTTCCACGGTGTCTTATTGACAGTCATTTGTCAGTTCTATCGGCACTCGACAAACATTCTAATCACTGTAGTATGACTACAAATAGTCCACATCAGCTATAAGGCAATTGAAGACAGACTTAACTGTAGATGATACCAATTCTGGTCGCCGATTTCATCCGATTGCCATTCGTTATTGTAGGAAGTGACTACTAAATGACTATGGCCCTTGACAGGTCAGCTTTGGCACCATTTCTGCGATTGGTAGTCATTTTCCAGTAGCCTTTTAGTCACCAGTCATTTCTTGATTGGTCACATTTGACCCTATTTTCTACTAGTGAAGTTCCCTAGGCCATTGCAATTGTCACATACAATAGCTTGGTCATAAAAATGAAATCTAGAAAATCAATAGTTTGAATCATCAATTTCAATTAAGTGTGAAAATGGTTTAATTGCACTTTAAAGGACACTTTCGATAGCAATTTACTTGTTAAAAATGGGTACTGGGATGGTTATGGGTGTTTTCACCTTATAGCACTTCCATCTATTACTTGCTTATAATCTAAATGTAAGTTTGATTCCTTAGTCCCAAAAGTTGCAAATAGATTTTTATTTTTTTTGAGGCATTGTGAGCCCTGTGAGTGTTACCTGGGTCTCGAGATTTTCTTTTTTTCACGTTTTGCTCATTTCTATGGGTAAATATTGCTTAAAATGATAGAAAAGCAAACTCAAAGCAGAATTGGAAGAAATCCTAGGTTTATAGGAAAAAAGGTCCTAAATACTTGGGAGTGCTCAAAACACTTCCTTTTGGTAGTATGAGAATCTAAATTAGGTAGGTGCAAGCTAATTGGGTGATTGAGAGCTCAATCCTAAGTTCTGCAAAAGAAAGAGTGAAAACACCTAAGATTAGATTTCATAACAAAATTCACCAAAGATAGTGCATGAGTGGACATTGGCTAAAAATAGCAAAGATAGGTCATTCTAGCTTTCCTAGCATCTTAGAAGACTATAGCAAAATATTAGATGAAAATCACACTTTTTGTGTGAAAGTTAGAAAATGGTAGTTAAAAGGTCAAGTTGCAAGTGAATTCCACAAACGTCATCCATAGGCAACCTCGAGAGGAAGAAAGGTAGTTTCCACGTAAAAACCTGCTAGGAGTATAACGGTGAAGCCAGATTGCCGAGATTCCCTCGTATGGAAAAAATTCCTTCTTGAAGGAATTAAAAGCAGGAGAAAGGGATTTATTTCTCCTTGATGAAGTACCATTTTGACTTGGGATTTTGCACAGATGATTTGGGGGATTCCTAAAACCTACCCAAATTATTTCGTAATTTTCCGAGACACAAAACGTGACTCCCTAGAAAGTCAACCCAAATCACCACGGTTCAAAAAATTCATGAAAATTCCTTTGGTGATGATAAAATCTCACTAAAAATTAGGATAGTGAATTTAAATCTAAATAAGCGCCTAATCAAGTTTCGTAACATTCTGACAACAATAACTACCTGAACCGGCAGCACTAACGGAATTCCAAAACATTCCATGAATTGATCGACGAATCACAAGCAGACGAGGTCCAAATTGAGACATCTTGAACTCTTTCCCAATTTTTTGGACCTTCCAGACAACCCTGTCTAGTTAAAGTTAGCAAAAAACACAAACCTCAAAAGTTAGATTTTTCACTTTTTTCATTGGGTTGGAAAATGCTAATTTTGGGAAGGATTTTGACTCAAAAGGTGGGGGTTGGGGAGACCCTGGACTAATTGCAGTCTTCTGAAGCCAACAGAGTTGTCCATTTCTCATTTGGAGTTTCCTTTCAAAAGTTATAGTAGATTCAGCAGTAGGGTAGAATTAGGTGGAGTAATAATAGATTTTAGTAATTTTTGGTTTACTTAGGTAGTTTTAGAAGTACTTGAGGGTAAGTGAGGGCCTTGGAAATATATAAAAGGTCCCTCACCGACTTCTTTTGCACCCCCTTTCTTTCATTTGAATGAAGCCACTCGCGGCCACATTGTCAAGATTTTTGGTATTTTCGCCAAAACTCTTGTTGTTTTTGCTTCCAAGCATTTTGCTTGTGCTTTCTACGATTTTGCATGTTTTTAAGTTTGTTGCAAAGGACGTGGGGGTCCCTTTGAGCATACTTGATTTATTTTGCTTGATTTGCTACTAACACTAAGGAATTCTTAGCCGAATTCTGGCAATGCCGTTAGCCAAGAAACCTTAGAATTTGCTTAAGTTTTTTGTTGTTTTTTGAGTCGTACTAACCATTTCCAACATTATAGCAACTTTGTGTGAGATTTCACAACTTGTAGTTGTTGAAAATCTCCCTAGTGCTTGATTTGGGAATCTTTGGTCCATGGAGTCTTTGAAATTTGATTTTAAGTGTGAGACTTGGGTGGGAACCAAGCTCTAACAGTCCTATTGATTTTTATACTAACCATTGGCCAAACTTTGTCCAGAATTTGGTGGTCACTACTCCAATACGGCAAAGCTTCACACTTCCAGATAACTTTTAGTTAATATTTAGCATCACCTTGTTTGAATTTTACTAGTTTTGGGGTGCCCAACCTCTAAGACGGCAAAGCTTCGACCTTAGTACAAAAATTCCGATTTGATTTAGCTTTAGAGGGTCCCCATAACGGAGATCCAAAATTTGGCGTGGGAATACCAATTTGGGTTTACCCAAAAAATTGGCAACCATAGCCAGCCAACAGTACCGCTCAGTTCAACCGGCAGTACTGTTCAGTCTCCTTCCGGCCCCCAACTGCCCAGTTGGTTGCTTGGTTGGGGGGTCAGACCATTCTTTTGCCATATATACATATAGAACAAACTGATTTGGGTCCCAGCCTCTTTTAATTAAATCAAAGCTGGTTGAATAAAGTAGGGGCCTGACTGAGAGGAGAAAACTCAAATTAGTGAAGCCAGGGGCCTGACTGAGAGGAGAAAACTCAAAATTAGAGTGAGCCAAGGTTAGATTGAGAAAGGAAAACTCAAATGCCAGAATGCCTTCAGCACCATGGAGCGCCGGTGCTGTCAACACAGTGGTGAGGTAGTGCTAAGCGCAGATCCCTGATCAATGGTATTCTTGTTAATCTTCGATTTCAATCTTGTTCTGTGCGTGGGGATTGGCCTGCGTTTTCTCTCATAGCGTCCTTGTTGGGCTAAAGAGCGGAAGAAGGTGGGGACAGGAAGGGGAGCCGTTAGGGTTAGGGTTACGATAAGGGTTGAAAGGATGAGTTCGTACGTTGACAAGGTTAGGTTGGCACACATGCCAGTGAGCCAGATGGCGTCGGGTGTTGCGAGGGAGCGTACGTCAGCAATCAGCGAGGAAGGTCTGGTGGAACCGAAGTTGATTGCGGTTGTATCGAACATCGGGAGGAATGATCGATTCTCACTAGAAGAAAAAGCAGGGTTTTGCGACTGCGGTTTGCGACTGGTTTGTAGTCGTATTGGACGTTTGCGACTGGTGATATTCTGGAGTCCGCAGTCGCAGTGGACAAGTCACATGAGTTGCACTGTAGTTGCTAGGTTGTTTGTCATCCGATAGGCAATGGAGAACTTCGTCAATGAACTGTTGTAACGTGGTTGCTGATGTGGAAGTTATTTCACTTATTTGTGTGCAACTGGTTTGCGACTAATGTGCAACTAGTTTGCGATTGACATACAACTGGTGTGCAACTCATTTGCGACTAGAGTGCAACTGGTTTGCGATTGACATACAACTGGTTTGCAATTGGTGTGCAACTCGTTTGCGATTGATGTGCAATTCATTTGTGATTAGTGTGCAACTGGTTTGCGATTGACATACAACTGGTTTGCAACTAGTTTGCGACTTGGTTATAATTTATAGAGTTGTAGATTATAGAAATCTACAAAGTGTAAAAATCTACAAAATATATAAATATTAGAATTTCACTATCAAAATTCATTACACAAGAATGCTATAACTTACCATTCTTATCTATTCAAGCTGATGGTATCTTTGACAATCGATATGGGACAATTGAATCGATTTTCAGTCATGTTCTAGTTGCATTGCACTTGTTCTCTAGTTGCATTTGAATCGTTTTTTAGTTGCACTGTAGTCGGGCTCTAATTGCATTATAGTTGATTCCTAGTTGCATTTGAGTCATTTCTAAGTTGCAATCTTCTAGTTTTTAGTTGCAGCCTGTAATCAGAGCGATTGCATTTTTCCACGGTGGACTCTACTTCGCGGATAGTTGTCCACATGGACAACTATGATGAATACTGGATGTAGAATACCTCATGTCAGTTCTTTTATTACAATATCGTAACCCTATTCTTCATTTTCCGACTACTTTGCGACTACAACTACATACACGTGAAATTTGGTGCAAATACAGAGGGCTATAGTCGCATCTCAGTTGTATAGGACACATAGTCGCATCTCAATGGGTTGCAACGGACACGTTTTTCTTCTAGTGTCTATTCCACAATTGCGAAGCCGGGGGAGGAGCTGCTAGAAGGGTACGAACGGAGCTGCGCGGGATTTTTGATCAACACAAAAGCACTTAAGGTAACGGTCAATCAAGAGCTAGTTCAAAAAGAAACCGAATACCTACAAAAGCATGCTATCGTTGCTTACTTTGTGGGAGGTAAACCTATTCAAGATGCGTTAGAGTTATGGATCCTCAGCCTTCAAGTTATTGTGGGTGACTGGGTAAGTTGGAGAAGAGACCTAGGGCGGGGATTCTTCCAGATTCTTAGCAAGAAGGCTGAAATTACTCACAAACTACTTACGCTCACCCCTCACCAATCGAGATGGGGCACATGCATCCTTCAACTTTGGACCCCTGGCTTCAATGCGAATAAACCGATGGGGCTTCAGGTCCCAACATGGGTTATACTGAAGGACATCCTTGGAGAATTTCTTGGAGTAGTGGCGGAGCTGGTACGTGGACTCGGGACGATACTTGGTGTCGACAACCGGAACAAACACGCGTCTGATCAACGCTTTTGCGTTGACCTCTTGTCTAGGCACGGTCTTGATCATCAAAATCGACTACTACAACTTGTTGATTTGGTGTCGAGTGTATCTAGCCACAGACCACCTCATGCGAGACTGTGTTGGTCGCGGCGGTAGATTCAAACACGGCACATCTGTGGATAAGGCGGGTACAAGTGGATCAAGAAACAAAGTTGGGCATGACGGAGCTGGTAGATAAGAGCTGCCGAACTCTAGTGACCTGCCTGAACCACCTCCAATCGAGCCCGGTCAACGACTAGTCCGGTTCACAACCGGTACGAATGCCCGCAAATCAAGTGGCAGCAGTAACAATGCGGAGGCCGCTCGACAAGCCAACAACAAGCCTGCCTCGCTACAACGCTCTTCCCCGCGTGTTGTGGGCTCCTCTCCAAGCACACACGTTCACGAAGCAATCTACACTGAGAGTGACAAGAGTGCTTCCCAATCTCGTTTGACCCCGGAATACGAATGGAATGGGTGGGAGAAGGTGTTGCGAGGCCCAAAAGTTCAGAGTCCCTTTGTTCCAAATCAACGGGTGCAAACTCGAGGTGGATAGGCAGTAGAAACTCCACCGTCATCGTCCAAGGTGTTTAATTTGGTGGAGGGGACGTCTAGCCGCAATCCTATATCAAGACTGATCGTCGATCCAGGTAACCCGATCAATATGGCTGCGGAGGATGGCGCAGGAGGAGTAAATGGCGATGGGCAGGTTGGGCAGCGTGAACGCAACAGCCCCTTGCTCCCACCTAGAAGAAGAGCCCCCACGGCGATCTGTGACAACGATGCTAGTGTCCCCGTGGTGATCACAGGAAGAGAAGATGGAAGGCTCACTAGAGTTGTGGCCAAGGGAGGGAGACCAATCGAGCCTGCTACCTCACCAGCTCGAGGTCAAACAGGGTCCACCGAGTCAGAGTCCGATAATCTCCAATTGCCGTGTGAGAGGCAATCAGTTGGCAATCTCTCGCGAGTATTGGGCATTTTCGATATTGAATTGCCATCTGAGTTGATTAGCATTAGAAACGGTAATGTACCCGATGATATGGTAGTAGTGGAGGACTCAAGATCAGCTGGTGACCTAATAATGGTTCAAGCTGGAGAATACAGTGAGGGGCGACCCAATATTGACTTGAATGGAACAGCCTCTGACCCCTCCGGTTCCTTGATTGGAGGCAGCATGACGAAGATGGTCACGGCAGGCCCAAGCCACCTACAAACTCTCTAGGATCCACCAGGTTTGATCCAGCTAGGCCCCAACAATTTAACGCCTCACTCATCAAATTCGGATTGGTCTTTGCAATCTCTTCCTAGGCATATGCAATTAGAATTCATGGAGTGGTTTAGGAAAAAATGTGAACTCCAAGGGAGTGGTGGTTTTCTTACACCGCAATCTAGGAGACGGTCAGGGGTGCAAATACAAAGAAGGGCAAACATCTCTTGCATAGGATTACAACTCCAGCGAAGGGCTGACGTGTCCTCCTCAGCTAGACGTCTTCGCACTTCTCTCCTTCAAGAGAGAAGGAGCACACCTAGTAGGGCTGAAGGAGAAGGATTAGGCCCTAGTAGGAATTTAGGAGAGAGGGTTGTACCAAAGGGCCCACTGTTGTTTCTTCCCAACCCCCAATCCCAAATATGATTGTTACACTACTTTCTCAAAACCTTCAGGGAGTCAACTGCCCTTCGAAGGTTGATATTGTTAAGAATTATTTCCGAACAATTAAGTCAAGCTTAGACGTTTTATGCTTTCAGGAACATCGTCTCAGGGGTGATAGGTTGTTGGCCTTTGGACAGGCAATTTGGCCAAGAGCTAAATTCTATTGTTTAGAAGCATCCATAGGCTATGGACATAGTGTAGGTGAAGTTGGGGCCGGTAAAGGAGGTGTGTGTATGTGGGTAGCCCCGGGCCTTCAACATATGATATCTTCTTATGGATTTTCTAGGTATGGGTGGGCGCAATGGGTGCATTTGAGAAGGATACCTAGAGGGGATCTATCAATTCTCAATGTATATGCCTCTATAGTAACTCGGGAGCGGATTGAACTCTAGTCTGAGCTCTTGTCTAGCCTTGATAAGGACTGTAGGTGGATCATGGGTGGTGATTGGAATTTTGTGGAACATAGAGGAGATAAGTCTAGCATGTGTGGAAAGCTCATCACCGCTAATGAGAGCCACTCTTTTGAAAAGTTGCTAGGGGCCCTTAATTTGGAGGAGTCTTTTTCTCATAACAACCCTATCAAGTTTACATGGGACAATAGGAGAAAATATAGCTTGAGAATCTTAGCCCGTCTAGATTGCTTTTACTCTTTCCAACCAGCTGGAAGTTGTCCTAGCCCAGTGATGGAATACTTTATTAAAGGTAACAATAATCATTTTGACCAATTACCTGTCTGGGGGAAGTTCTTTCTTCACACCACTGCCCCGAGGAAGTCGGCTTATAAGATGAGTGGTAGGTATTTAGAAGATAGTGAAGTAAGAGCAAAGATCACACATCTCTAGGAGGAAAACTTGAATGGAGGGTTCTTCGGAAAGTTGCGCAAGGTGGTAAAATACTACAAGGAGTATTGCATTAGGGCGGCAAAGACACAAAGGGAGGTGGAAGCTCATCTAAGGGTCCAACTGGAAGAAGCGGTGGAAGCCCTTCAAGTCGATTCTAGCAACGTCACCTATCAGAATCAACTTAGCAAAGTTGAAGAATAATTAGGCAAAGTGGAGAAATCTCATATGGAGGGACTTAAGGTGCGAAATCAGATTCGTTGGAAAAAAGTTGGTGATGCGTGTTCCAAAGAATTCTTACAAGCTCATAAGGATAGAGGGAATGGAATAAGGATTACGGCTTTAGAGGACGAAGCCGAGGTATCACACTCTAATCAAGCTGACTTCGAGAAAATATATGTGAACTACTACTTGTGAACCACTGTAATGGTTCACCTCTAAGATGATGGAAAATATAAAAATTATGTGTGAGATTTCAAGTTCAAAAGTGTTAGTTCATTAGATTAAACTATAACCGTTAGTTAGAAGGCTTTTAATACATTAGATAGGAATCTATTTCAAAATTACAAACTAAAAATATTTAAAAGATAAGAAATACAAAAGGGAATTGAAAACCAAGATTAGAAGTTGAAAATAGAGCTAAATATAAATTGAAAACCAACAAAAAAGAAGAAATATGAAATGCACAAAAGAAGCCATCAAACATATAACTACTAGGAAGGCACTAACATAGTAATAGGAGTACTATTTTAGGTAAAAATAATAATTAAAAGGTATTTTTCAGTAAATTAAGGATGGATGAAGGTAATTAGGAGTGTGAATTAGTTGGAAAGTAGGTAAAGGTCGAATTAGGGTTAGGAGTTTCTCTTTTCTCTCTCTCTCTCTCTTGTGTGTGTGTGAGATTTTGAAAAGATGGATGTTAGGAAGTGATGGCAAGGAGTTAGGATAGGATTAGAGCCAATTTGTTGAGTAGGTTTCCACCTTGGGAGTGGAAAGTGAAGATTGAGGAGAAATGGGGGAGAGAAAGTATGCTGCCGCGGCTAGGGAAGAGCGCCAACTTTGCGGGCATTCAGTAGGAGTTCTACAACGAATTTGAGGCTGAAATTTGGAGGGATGAAGCGCGTGGAAGTTAGCTTTCCAACAAGCTATGGCTCGTCCCCAACGGAGCTTGGACGAGATCACGGAAACTGATTTAGTGCGAGGAGGTCTGCTGCCGCGGCGAAAGGAGAGCACCAACTTTGCAAGCATCTAGCGGGAGTTCTACAGCAAGTATGAAGCTGAATTTTGGAGGGGAAGTGAAGGATCAAGGTAGCTTTCCAGGGAGACTATTCTCAAGCCAATTGGACAAGTATAGAGATGGCAATGGCCGTTTTAGTGGCCGCTGGTCTGCTATGGGACTGAAGTGATGTTCACTCAATGTTTGTACTTGGTTGAAGTGCAATTTTGATCGCAAATTTTATGGAATTGTTGGTTGTTTTTGGATAATGTGGGTGGTGAGCTTTATGGACAAATTGGAGTGAATGTAGAAGCACTCACTTAAGATTTAAGAGACATGTAAAAGAAGAGAAGGTGGAAAGAGAGTGGGGTTGAAGGTTTTGGATGGGATTAATGTGTGCTGGAATTTCTCAATTAGGGCTCAAATCTAGCCCTTGGAGCTCTCAATTGCACTTTTGAGCTCAACTTTCACTTAGGAACATACCCTAATTCACAAGATTGGTGAGGGAAAGAATCTAAGGAGGTTTTAAGGCAATTGGGTAGAAGAAGATGTGCTGAAATAAATTTGAGATGCCAATTTTACCCATTTTGAGCCCTAAGTGGAGGTTTTTAAGTGCCATTTTGACCTAGGAGGATGCTACAACTTCTTAGGTGATGTTTTAGAATATTTAGAGAGTGTCATTGGACCTTTGAGGGAGTTGGTCAAGCTACCCTTTTCCCACCTAACCTCATACACATGAAAATTGGATAAAAAACTTGATAGAGTCCATTGCTTGGAGGCGTTAGTTAGAGGTCCCATACACTCCTCCCGGCCCAACCTTGTGGATGCATTTTGCCTCACGGTGAAATTCACTCACACTACTCCAAGCTATACACGGCCACACCTTCATCACAAGCTAAGGAGGCTGCTATAGGTTCCTATCTTGGAGGGATCTCCAACAAACTCACGAACTCAATGGTAAATTCTCTCTCTGCACCTATAACTTTGGTAGAGCTAGATGGTGCTCTTAAAGAAATGGACCTAGGGAAGGCATCAGGCCCGGATGGAATCATCACTGGGTTTTTCAAGAGTTATTGGATGTCATTAAAATGGATTACCTTATGATGATTACACAAGCCATGCAGAACGACGTTATGCCCCCTGGTGTCAGACGGGGAGTTATATCTCTTCTATACAAAGGTGGGGACAGGAGCAAACTCACTAACTAGCGCCCCATCACCCTTCTTAATGTGTCTTACAAGTTGTATGCCAAGGTGTTACAACGTTGGCTACAACTGGTATTGATGGAAATTATATCCGCAGACCAATCTGCCTTCTTGCCTTTGCGGTTCATTTTAGACAACATTTTACTCACACATGAGACTCTCGATTGGGCAGAACACTCAGGGCAACCTTTACTCTTTATGAAGCTCGATTTCAGCAAAGCCTATGATATAGTTGACCTCACGTTCCTGAATAGAGTGTTATTAGCCTTTGGCATTCCCGAGAAGTTTGTATCTATGACAAAGTTCCTTTTCCAAGGAGCATGTGCCTCGGTTAAAGTAAACGAGGCTCAATCTCCAATGTTCCCCTTACAAAGAGGTGTACGTCAGGGATGCCCATTGGCCCCATATTTGTTTCTTATAGTCACAAAGGTCCTAAACTTGATGATCAAGACTGAGATAGATAAGGGAGTGATCAAAGGCATCCAATTACTTGTGGAGGATCGTCAACAAGTTATGGCTCAGTATGCTGATGACACATCTTTGACCCTACTAGGGGAAGAACACTCCGTGCTGGCAATTGTTCACACTTTAGAGTTATTTTGTGCTGGCTCATGACTTATTTTGAACTGGGATAAATCCTGTGGATATTGGCGTGCTAAAAGAAGGGGGGAACGTCCCATGTGGACATCACAACTTCAGATCAAGTGGACCAATGACCGAGATGTTGGCAAACTATTAGGGTCCTTATTTGGACTATCTCTCAACTCCGGGGATGTTGATGCGTTTCTTCTAGCAAGGGTTAATAAACAATTGAGTTTCTGGTGTACTGCCAAGATCAATACCACGGGAAGAATAGTAGTGGTTAACCATGTGTTTCTCTCCTCCCTCTATTTCTTTATTGCTATCTGGGCAGGTTCCCAAGCAGGGGTGGCCAAGTGCAAGAGTGCAGTGATGCACTTTATGTGGTCGGGGCGGGTCACTTCATCGTTCACGTACCAAAGTCTCATGGATGCAGTGTTGCCAAAGCAAGGACAAGGGGGGTATTGGGTTAATTAATCCAATTGATGCTTTAACCGCGTCTATGGCGAAGTGGATTATTAAGGCTTGTGAATCTAATCAATCCAACCTCCATATCTTCCTGCGTTATAGAATTTCATGCTTCCAACCCTATGGAGGAGGCAAGTGGACACGAAGTATGGAATTCTTCACGATTCCAAGCTAAACACGGATCGAAGACATGGAACCGAGTTTGTGGAGCATGGAGGAAACTGGTCGGGGAATTGGTGACTACTCCCCCTAGTATTCCAGAGGAACTGCAGAACGAATCTTTATAGTGGTCCTCTTTCTCAGGACAGATAGGGCCAGGGTTCTCAAGGATCAGAGCGACCAAACTACATCTTGCCGGTATATGCCGGATCCGTAATATACATAGTGGAGGAAGGTTCCTAATCTGCAAAGAAATAGCAACAAAATTTGGATTATTGACTGACGAGTTCGAGGCTTGGGAAGCTACAGTTTGTGCCCTACAATGCATATGGAACATCCTCTTGGTTAACTTCTCTTTGCGACCAGTTGTAGGGGAGTGGCTAGGTTGTTTCATAAATGACTCAGATTCCATACCACACTATGTGATCCAAGTATGGGGTGGCTCCAATTTGGAAGTGGACGGCCCAACAAAGGAATGGTACCTCCCCAGCACTGAGCAAGTGTGGGAGGTAAAAGCCTCATCTGGTACCCTTGCACAGCGATGCCTAGGAAACTCCGAGGAGCAAGTAGTGAGACATCCTACTCCTACATAGGCTACATTTGGTGCTTTCCATAGAGTCCGTGTGATCTCAGTACGTTGAAGACCCAGACCTAATAAGATCTTATTCTTCTTTGGGCGAATTGAGTGTCTTGATTGGGATCCATAAAGGCTCGCGTGGGCAACAAGTCAGGGCTTAGCCCCCTTTTTTGACTTCACTGCTAAACTAGGTTGTGAACTTCTCAAGAGTAAACAAGTGGTCCCTTGTGTAATTGCCAAAAAGTGGCAAGGGGTTCTACCCTTGTCCTACCGGTTAAGGTGGAATACAATTTGGACTAAGACCCGTACTCCTAAAGAAGCAGGGCTTCTGTGGCTAGTCTAGCACCGCGCGGTGGCGGTCAATGCTTGGAGAGGATGAATCCACCATACAGTGGACACTAGATGCCCGGTGTGCCCTTCCAGGGCACACGAATTCGTCTTGCATTGGTTTTAGGAGTGTACTTCTGCCCAACAAGGTTGGTAATGGGGAATTCATATTATGAATACTCTCATCACCAATAAGGAGGCTAAAGGGCCTTGGCGCCCCCTTACATGGAAACAGGGAATCTTCTCTGACTGCATTCCCCGTAAATTCAATACTGTGAGCAGTATTTGGGTGGTACTACATATTGTTATCCTTTGGACATTGTGGATCGAACGTAACGATGCAGCCTTCAATGACGTCAAGTGGCATCCAGTGAAGCTTCTGCAACGAATCTGGTTGGGGCTTATTGATTACACTTGGATGGAGTGGGATGTTGTTTCTCGCCTTCACGATAGGAGGGGACCTAGTGGTGATAAGGCCAGGGAGAGGTTTCTTAGTAAGTGGCTCCGTAACGATTTGTTTGCTGTGATGGTGGGAAATACGCCGCGGTAGGTCTTAGCGGGTCCCCGTGTTGGGTTTGTTTTCAACCACCTTAGGTGGGTGGTGTTAGCTGGGGCGGCTCTCGATTTTGGGTTTGCGCCTAGCTTGTAGTTTTATTTTTCTTCTTTTTTCTCTGGTTCTTTTGTTTCTTTTTGTTGGACAATTGCCCCTCCCAAGCCGCTTGCGGCTAGGTTTCTGTTCTCTTTTTTGTGTAGTAAAGCTATGCCTTTATTTGTGTCAAAAAAAAAAGGAAAACTCAAATTGGTGAGAGCCAAGGGCCTGACTGAGAAGAAAAAACTCAACTCAATGAATAAACAAACCAAGCAAGTAGCCATACGGGCTTTGTGGAAGGCAAATCAAATCAGTCTAAAAGTCAACCAGGGTTGACCTGGCCTTCATAGCTGACAGCTTGACTGGCTTGCAAACCCATAGATCATCCTTCTCCTTTACAACTGAATTGAATCCACAAACATAGGCACAATAACAAGCTCTCAACTGTGATCAAACCCAAAACTTGGAACTTGTAGTTAGAGAGAGAAGTGTGGACATTAGGTAGCGTCCACAAAGTCAAGGAAAGCTTATAATCCTAGTATTGTTGACTTTGAGGGATATAGAATATAGAGAGTAGAAAGTCAATTAATAAAAAACGAAATAAAGAATCAATGGACCTTGAGCATGGTTCTAGAATAGGATGAATTAGAGTAAGTTTGAAAAGCTTAGTTGGTTTTGAATTGACTTCCAAATAGGATAGATTTTTTCAAAGATTTGCCTTTGAAAATAGGGCTTTAAAGAAAAAGAAAAAGAAAGCAATAGAAAAGAAGGGAAAAATAGGATTGAATCCAACCAAAAAATTAAACAATTAGCATAGATTCTTTAGAAGGTAGACAAACTTTGGAACAAGGGAGAAAAATTGTAGAATAATTATTATTCTATAATTTTTCAAATACCAAAAATCAAAAAGATATGTGGAACGGAAGGAGCACACATTCAAGGGATGGATTCAACAACTCAATTCAAGCATGAAACGAGCGAGAGCATCAAGGTATGTGCTTAATCTCACCTACTTAATTGTGTTTGATTTTTTTCAATTAAAGCTAGGAATTTAATTAATCATTAGAGCCGTAGGTAGAACTAGGGTCAGACCTTAGGATTAGTTTGAATTAACAATTAGAGTTGAAAAACACATAGAAAATTCCCATAGCTTTCTGAAAAGATATTAAACCTAAAAATCTAATAAAAATTGAATGCGTAGCAAGCGGATGAAGTTATTTAGAGAAACAAATGAAAAATTAGATAATCATCCAAAAGAATATTTTGAGAGTATTTAGAATCTAACTTAGAGAAGAATTTTGAGAGAAAAATAAAAATAAAAACAATAAAAACCTAAAGTAGAAGCACCAAAAGATTAAAAACAAATTAATTTTAATTTTCAAAGGTAAATAAGAATTAGGTGAAATTTAATTAACTAGTTAATGGTTAAAAATTTCACACAAATAACCTTTACCTTGGATTAAAGGATTAATTTATGTTCTAACTCTTGTGATAGAAAATTAATCTTAACCTCATTTAACCAACAAATATAAAAAATTAACCAAAATTAAACCATTAAATTTTAACCAATACTTGTAGTGAAAAGTTAATCTACAATTTAACTTAAAAATTCACGGTAAGAAATTATTAGAAGTAAAGTTAAAAATAAGTCAAAGATTTAAATATTAAAAAAAAATTTAATTAAAAGCCACGGTAAATTTTGATGAACCGTTAACAGTCAAAATTTATCGTGAATCTTTAAACCTTAGACTAGTGATTGAAAAATTGAATTCTTTAAGCAAGGTAGAATATTAATCATAGTAGAAAGATAGAAATCTATTAACAAAGAAAAATTGAATAAAACCTTAAAAGATAATAATTCCAACAAGGAAAGCAAAGTTATCGTCAAATCAACAAATCTTTAGATAACATTTAGACAAACATTAGAATTAGAATTAATTCTCTTTATTTCACTAAACCTAGATAAGCATTGAATAACTTAGAGTAGGCTAGAACTTTAAAGAAAATTAAGAATTTACAAATTCAATTTAGGTTACTCGTAGATTGTGGTAAAAAAGTTCCATTGCTTGGAAGGCAGCTTGTTCACTACAGCCAATCACTCATAGAAATTACTTATTAATCCAAAATCTGGTTGTGCTTGTTGGAACTTGAGGGTGGAGTTTCAAACATTCACAGGCATATTATAATTTTTCCAATGTAAGTTCCTTTTTAGTGCCCTTAGAAGTAAGAAAAAGCAAAGTTTGTGATTGGCAGCCACAACAATCTTGGTTATTTCTATTATCTTGCCCTTTGAGTAAATTTCATTAGAATTTGTGAATTAATTATGGGGTCCAACCAAGTTTTAACTTTTGCAATTTAACCAAGAATTTAACTTTAAAAGAAACTCATACTCAAAGTGCACATTATTGTCCTACGCCTTAACCCCTAAAGGACCAAGTTGTGTTTTTTGTCAACATAGAAATTTTGGACAAGTACATGTGACTAGAGATTCTATATTTTCGGCCCAAACTTTAATAAAAAGTGTCAATGAGGAATATTTTTCATGTGCATTAAATTTGAGAACATTTGAAAATATGAATAAAAAATTATGACCTAATATGTAGTTTGTTTCTTAACTCGGATAATTTGAGCAGATCTGGGAAAAAATCGCTTTTTTCATAAACAAAAATTTAAAATTGATTTTTTAGATTTATATATAGATAGAATGCTTTGAGTCATTCCATTTTGATCAATGAGTCAAAAGTTATGACGTGCTTTAGTTTGCAAGCAATTATGGATCCTCTACTCTAAATTAAACTTTGAAGTCCTTTATGTAACTCAATTTTCAATATTTTTGGAAAAAAATTAAAACATTAGGTGTAGATTGTTTATTAGAACATTACAACCATTGGGATTGTCATTTTTCAATTCCATAAATAGTAGTTAACAATTTAGTATTTTGAATATGTAGCCAACTTATAGCCAACTTGTATTACAACATGCCTTCAAGAATGAATCCAAAGAATCACCACCATTTGGGGCATTTTTTCATACAACTGTGACCTTATGAAGTGCACTTACCCGTTTTTTCACATAGCTCAAAAAAAGATTTTTGTCACTTCAAATGCTAATATCTTGCAATCTACACTATGAAAATTCTTGGAATTTTTTTCACATCTTCTCAATCTAGCGTAATACAAGATCCTATAGTTACATGTATCCAAAAATGATAGTTTTCAAAAGTTTGGTACTTCTATTAGAAATGGTAGTTTTGGAGAGTTTTTTGATGATAACATAGTCAAAGAACTTTAGGGGTTAAGCAAATCATATTTTTTCTAAAAAATCTATTCTTACATAGCCCTCAATCGGATGTGATTATTGTCATTTGGGTGGGAATTAGTATAATTTTTTTACCTTAAAAAGAGAAAATTTAGATATGAAAATTGGAATTTGAGTTCATCTGAGGCATTCCAAAACTGAAGCAGCGAACAAAAGTGTGTCTTGTGTATCTGATGCTGGGCATCTCTACAGTCGAAGACTGTAAGTAAAGTACTCCGCATGTACGTATTCACTTGCTAGATTCTGCTTTTCTTCTGCAGAAGAGTCTGAAGAAGAATCAAATTGAAGCTGAGACCAATTTGGAGGACTCAGAGAATTCCCTGTCAGTCATATCTACAAAGAATCCGCCTGCTTGTAACGAAGCATATTTGGAGTTTACATCGTAGCCAGACGAATTCCTCAGTCCGTGCTCAATTGGGTATGCTCGATTTCCACTCTGTTTCTTCTGATCTTTGCATTCCGAGATTCCAATGTTGCATGGTTGCTTTTGTGGCAGTAGCGATGGAGTATCAACCTCTTAGGGTTTGGACAAAGTTTCCTTGAGTGTGCTGGTGTAGTTTCGTCTCCTACTATTCAGCTGTGGATTCCAAAATGGATGCATCCGGAGTCTACTTTACCAGTAGAGGATACGTGACTCGGTCCATCTAGTCTCGGAAACCAAGAGTTTTCAGTTGCAAGATCGCGAGAATGTACTTCAATGTTCTTCCCTGGTATGCGTTTCTTTGGTTGCTGGTGGGCTCGACAGAGATCCAGTGTTGCATGCTTGAATTGCGGGAGCTATGGAGTACTAACCTCTCAGAGTTTGGACAAAGTTTCGTTATCTTCTAGTAATCTTTGTCTTGAAAATGGATGCCTCTTGAGTCTTTAACAACAGAGTTTGTAATTCGGTCCATTTAGTCAAGAAATCGAGAGTTTCAATTGCAGGTCAGTAACCAACTTCGACTGACCCAAAATGCTTACAAGTCTGTGCTCCCCAAGATCTGATTGATCTTTAGAACTGACGGATCATGGTTTCATCAAATTGTGTGCTGAACATGTTTAACATTTAGAAATGTGGTGATTCCGAGTGCTGCTGACAACATTTGCTAACACTAGAGGTCACGAATCGTTGGCACCTTGTTTTGTGTGCAGGCGATGCGTTGTGAGCGGCAAAGCACTGATGAAGCAGACCTAAGGCATTCTTTTGAGTAACATAAAAAGAGTCATGGCTGGAAAGGAGAAGAAGCGCCTGACGAATTGGTCGGCCAACATCACGTACACCTCCGACGTCGTGCACGAGGCGACATCCATTGCAGAGATTCAAGACCTGCTCAAATCGAACCCCAAAGTGAAACCATTCGGTACGTGCCACACGTTCAATTCCGTCACCGACACTCTCCACTGCCGGATCTCCTTGAAGCAGCTCTTCCCCGAAGAAGCGATCCACCTGGATCCAAGCGCTCGCACCGTGACAATCTCCGCAGGCGTCAGGTACCACTCACCGTGATGTTTTTATGGTCTTGCAAGAGTGGCAAAGATTACAACAGCCTTTAAATTTTGGTGAAGTATTTTACACTCTGCAATGATTTTACGATACTGGTACAAATTCCGCTCATTTTGAAAGTTTTCTGGGTCGCAAACCCTGCATTTTCCGCTAATTGCAAACTAAAGCTCCTTCAGTTGAATGACATTTTTGGTGGAATATTATACACTCTGCGATGATTTTGTAGCAGCTTAGGAAAATTTCTACATTTTCCACTCATGATTTTGACAGTTTTCGGGGTAGAAATCTTTCGCTCATTGCAAGCTAAAGCTCACTATTCAGTTGAATGAACTTAGCCATTTGGTTAGAATTATCGCAAGAAAATTCCACAGTTTTCAAAACTTATGTAATTTTTTGGTTTGGCAAAACCTGAGGTATGACGAGCTTTGCCCGTACCTCCACGACCGGGGCTTCGCGCTCTCGAACCTGCCCTCCATCACGGAGCTCTCCGTGGTGGGCGCATGCAGCACCGGCGCTCATGGCTCCGGCGACAAATGCAGCAGCCTGGCCACTGCCGTCTCGGCGTTGGAGATCGTCACGGGAGACGGAGAGGTCGTGAAACTATCGAGAGATGCCGATGGAGATGATGTGTTCTCGGGGGCTGTGGTTGGTTTAGGCGCTCTGGGCGTCGTCACGAAGCTCACTCTCGATGTGGAGCCGCAGTTCACCATGCGGCAGTGGGTGTACGAGGGTCTGCCGATGGAGGAGCTCACGGAGCACTTCGAGGAGATCATGGCGTGTGGGTACTCAGTTAGTATATTTACCGACTGGCAGGGGGAACGAGTGCACCAGGTCAGTGCTTGTTTCTACACATTTTATGTTGAAGCGTCACTAGAATACCGCTTAGTTATCTGGATTGAGTATTGCGTGCAGCACTATCGCTTGTAGTTTTGATGCATGTCACACCGAGGACAAAGACACGAGTGAATTTTGACCTTAAGGAACGGGCGTTTTTAAGCGAATGTAATTGAACTTGCAACAGTCAACGACTCGAAAATTTTGAGAATTCGAAGTGGTGCTTATCATGTTGATCTGTTATCAACAAGAGAGAGATAAGATGATGCACTGTAATTCACTGTAACTTATCACGATCCCATTGAGCAACGACATCAAGTTATAGTGCATCACCTCATCTCTCCCTCGCCGGTCACAGCTCAATATGAAAATTCCAGTTCCATCGCTCAATTACGAGGAAGGGACAGGAAACTACATTCGACCTTGCAAACTCTAGACTCCACTCCTAATGCCCCACTGGAACAAATACAGTCACCAGTGACGGAGGAACACATTAACCAAGTTACCTGAAACCCAGTAAGGTAGAGGCTCCATTGACCCTACAGATACAAGTGAGCTTTGAATTTGTGTTAATTGTGAGAATGTGAGAAATCACTTGACCTGTTGACATATGTTTTTTGGCAATCGATTTGTGCAAGAAATGTGCAAAATTGTAGATGGTGCTAGTTTCTAGATTGTTGTAGGGAAAAGGTTCAAAGTTCACGTGTATGGTGAATGATGCCTCAGTGAATGATGCCACAGTGAATACTACCTCGGTGAATGCTACCTCTCCCTTACTGTATGGTGATTGGAGACTTAACTTTCATTAATTCTCGCAGATGTGGGTGAAGCTCCGCGACGACACCCCATTCTCCGCCCCCAAAACTCTCTTCGGCGCCCACCGTCAAACCGCCCCTCTGAGCCTCACCTCCGGCGCTCAGTTCGACCACTGCACAGCCCAAATGGGCCTCCCCGTCCCCTCCCACTCCGTCCTCCCCCACTTCCGCCCAGGCTTCCTCCTTCCGACGGGCAGCGAGCTTCATTCCGAGTATTTCCTCCCCCGCCACCACGCCGTGTCCGCCCTCCTCGCCTTGTCCGCCCTCCGCCACCTCATCACCCCCCACCTCTTCATGTCCGAGATCAGGTCCATTGCGAAGGACGACCTCTGGATGAGTCCGTTCTATGGGCGTGACTCCGTGGCCATTCAGTTCACGTGGAAGCATCATGAGAGGGACGTGGGGAGGGTGGTGAAAGAGATTGAGAAAGTGTTGGCGGAGTTCGAGGTGAGGCCGCATTGGGGGAAGATATTTGGGATGGAGGTGATGGGAATGTATGAGAAAGGGGAGGCGTTTCGGGAACTGGCGGGGAGGTGGGATCCGGAAGGAAAGCTTCGGAATGCGTTTCTGGAGGAGAATGTGTTCGGGAGGAGGACGACGACGACGGCGGCGGCGGGGAAGAGCAAGCTCTGAGGGAAGACGACGAGGAGGAGTCTGAGTTAGCAATGTTGGACACTGGTATGGAGCAAAATCAAAGCCATTAAGAAGAGAATAGAAGAGGCATTTATTAAGGTAGTCTGCTCTTAAAGCGACCATGTAAGAGTGTGTTGATTGCCTTGTCTGGGAAGCTAAACTCCTTGAAATGATTTTCAGTAAAATTTTTGTAGGAAGGAAAAATGGAATTGGCATCTAACCCAAGTTGTTTCATATTTTTTGGACCTCCGTGGAATTAGTTACAAGTTTTTGAAGTTGAAATGCAATAGTCACTAAAAGCGACCACCTCTTAAAAATGTTTCATATTTTCTAAACCTTTGTGGAATTAGTTACAAGTTTTTGAAGTTGAAATGCAGTAGTCACTAAAAGTGACCACCTCCTAAAATGTACATTGTCAGTACATTGAAGAAAACAAAATGTACCTCTGGGTCATCATCGCTTTTAGAGCATGGGCGCTTTTTGAATAGACTACCTTATTTAAGAGAACACAAGAGGCACATGGAATTGTCAAATGAAGGGTAATGGCAATGGTGTTTTCTCCTATATGAACTTGAAATTGAGAAAGGTCACAACTTTCTCCACAAAACCTTCTTGGTATTATTAAGCATTTCCAAAGTAGTAAGATTTTAGAAGTATCCACACCCACAGACTAAGAAACTAGTGCTAAGTCATATGTGATGGTCATTGGCATGTGTACAATGTAAGAAAGGTAGAAGCATTTCAGCAATTAGCAAGGGAAGTTGGGTTTGGAAGGAAAGCTTTGGAATGTGTTTGTGGAGGAAAATGTGTTTATGAGGAAGACGATGCTAGTGGTGAGGAAGAGCAAGCTTTGAAGGAGGGCAAGGAAGAGAGCCTATGTTGGAAGTTTTGAAAAATATAGGTTTAAGATTTTATGGGAAATTATTTTTTTCAAGTTATTATTTTAAGAGGGGAAAATTAAGGAATATTTTTACATTTAAGTATTTGTTGAATTACACTTTCCAACTTTAATTAATGATTGTAATTAATAATTACAAGGAATGAAGACCTTTTTTACTACTAGATATTTTAACCTCATATAGACATACAATCTAATATTCCAAATACATTCTTGAAAGTAACAAGAAAAAATTAAGTATAGATACCTACATTTTCAACTTTGCCTAAATTTCAACAATAAACAGAGTTGGTGATAAAAAAATCCATGTGATTGTATCTCTATGTGAGGATGACTAATAAAAGATGGCTTAGTAAACCATCAATAAAGAAGGTCATTATACATGTGTTAGTATGTTAATTTACCATTTTGGTGTTGATTGTATTCTTTTCACCATATGCACGTGCTTGATTTGTTGGTGGTCCTACTATCAATTATTTGTTCTCTACCCAATATAGACTTTCAAATGTGAATACCTCTTCAATTTTTGTATCCAAACTCTCTACTTCTAATTTTGCATGCCTATTCTTCTAATTGCTAAGAAGTGTCTACACTATAAAAAATTGTCTTACATGCATACTCAACCAACCACAATTTATGAATTAACAATGACATCCCTCCCAAGTATCTAGCAAAGCACAATACCTTCAAGACCCTATGGAGAAAAAGAGAACCATAGCTTGGTTAAGGTAAATACACTAAAATTGACAAAATAAGGAATTTAGCTTGGTTCCAATATTATATTGAATTTTTTATTGGTGATCAAAAGAGAAATCTAGATTCTTGAATTAGAATGCATTTTGAGGACACCTTATGAATAAACTTTGTATTTTCAAAGTATTGAAAATAGGTGTTTTTAAAACTAACATGAAACTCATGAATAATGGGAGTACATTTTAAAGGAGAATTTGTAGATTTTGGTTTTAGAAAAGTGTTGCGTTTGAGTTGTAGTTACAATGTTAAGGTAAACTAGCCCATTGTAATCAATTGACCCATTGTGGTCAACTACGGAGTGCTTTTTTTTCATTATGTGAAATTTTGGCCCTAATGCATGTAAGAAATGACAATCATGGATTGATTAGTGACCTCATTAGGAGGCTTCAACTTTCAGAGGGAATTCAATGTCAAAAATGACTTTTTAGTCCTTCCTTTTTAGAAAATATTCATAACTGCTTTGGGTGAATGACATGAGCATCATGGAGTCAGATTTTGTTGGTGATGAGTTGATCTACAGACTCTTTTGGGCTAAACACTTCAAAAATTCATAACAAATTCATACTTTGTTGAAAAAATACAACTTCAATTGCTCTCACTATTTCTCACAATTGGCTATATGTGAGAAAAAAATTGAAAAATTTCAGCAACAGCATGTGGCTGAACTCCTAATTCTGACCACAATAGGCTGGTTTACCTTAAGTGTTTTGATCCCACGGATGATAGGGTCGTCCACGTCACCAGTCCGTGGCTGCTGACGTGGCTGACATGCGACCCTTGTATACATGACAGTCCTTCCAAAGCAACATTGGAGTTTCTGTGATTTCTTCCTCTTCACACACCACCCATTTGAGATACCAATTTCTTGCGATCACGTCGAAATCTCTCTACACGGCGATCGAGTCGGTTTCCCCTGGTTACTCACGAAACCGAATCTGCTGCTTGAATTTTGTAAGTTTCAGCTCATGTCCAGTCCTCTCTCGGTCCATTTCCTTCGCTACTCTTCGATTCGTCGAATACAGGTTGTATTAACGGCGTGCTTTTCCTCTCGTGGGTTTGCATGAATCACGCATTGTATCTCCACCATTCGATGACCCAGGTAGCGATTCAATTGCAAAATCACCCTGGCGCACCTTTCTGCGTATTACTATTACCATGTGATCGCAGCTAATTTTTAGTTCGAATGTGTTTCGAAAGCAATATTTGCAGCATGCTCATCTTGATTAGGAATGCTATTTTTTTTCGTGGATATTTAATGAAGTATCTCCACATTTCATTTTCCCAACCACCGATTCAATTGTAAGGTCGTTCAGGCGCGCATTTCTGCGTAATAGCATGTGATCGTAGTTAATTTTCGAATTCCGAATATGGTGTAAAAGCAACAATTTCGGGGTTTCTGTTTCATCTCGATTAGGCACGCTGTTTCTTTCTTGGGTTTTCAATCAGTATCACCACATTTCATTGTCCCACCTAGTGATTCAATTGTAAGGTCGCGCAGGCGCCGCATTTAGACATGCATTCGCAAATTATTTCTAGTTGCGATTGTGTTTTGAAAGCAACATTTTCAGGGTTCTGTGTATCCTTGATTTTGCGTGCTTTTTAATTGTCTTTCGTATGCCTTTAATCAAGTGTCTCGTGACCCAGGCAGGGATTTAATTTCTAGGTCACTGCGGCCCCACATTGACATGCGATCCGAATTAGTTTCTAGTTGCGAATGTGTTTCGAAAGTAACATTTTCAGGGTTCTGTTTCCGTTTTCGCAGATTGAGGTATTTTCAAGATGAAAGGAATTCAAATTGATGGAGTCGGAGGCCCCGAGGTGCTGAAGCTAAAAGACTTCAAGGATCCAGTAGCTGGAGAAGGCGAAGTGGTCATCAAGGTCGTGGCCACCGCAATTAATCGAGCGGACACGATTCAGAGGCAGGGAAATTACAAGGTCCCTCCTGGCGCCTCAGAGATTCCGGGTCTGGAATGCTCCGGGGTGATTGACTCTGTTGGACATGGCGTCACCAAGTGGAAAGTGGGAGACGAGGTTAGTCCGCCAATCTTGCTGTCCATGCCCTAATTTTTGCAGCGGTGGTCATGTAGATTTATTTCTGCACTAAATTTTCCCAACCATTATTGGGCAAACCATAACATTCTCGAGGAACTGCCTGAATAATGGCCAAAAAAAGGAATCTAGATTCTTTCTGTGCACGATCTGGATCTCATAATTTTTTTGCTTAAGTGGTTAGTATTGTTATCTCTAGACCAAAGGCGAGGAAGGAGGATTTGCTTTGACAAAAGCTACACCTACACAGTGAATGTCGAAAGTTTGAGTTGTCTGCTTCTCAAAATGCGAGCTAGTTCTACAGGAACTGAGCCTCTTGTAGCGAAGTTGCTTGTTTTCTTTTTCGTCCAATCCTTGTTTGGCAAGTTTGCGTGTGGTGTCATCTTGGGTGCCTGGCTACGGAATAAATTGCTTTGAATGTAGATTACTTCTTCGATTTTTGAAGTGCTCCAGATTCTTTTTGTCGTACAATGGATTCTAGGGTGCAAGCTGAATGTTACTCTAGGATGTTATGGATCTGTGCTCACTGTATGTTATACTGTGGGATTGATCTGCAGGTATGTGCCTTGCTTAGCGGGGGTGGCTATGCCGAGAAGGTGAATGTGCCAGCTGTGCAGCTGCTTCCCATTCCCAAGGGAATAAGTCTGCGAGATGCTGGTGGCATTCCTGAAGTGGCATGTACGGTGTGGTCTACAATCTTCATGACGAGTCACTTGAAGAAGGGAGAAACTTTATTGGTAATGTTACTCTACCTCCTAGGACTCTCCCCTATCATAATCAGCACTTTTATAGACGCCTTCAACGGCAGTGTGTTCTCCTTACAAATCGTGCAATAGACAATCAGTAGAAATGCTGATGGAGTCTAGGTGGGTGGTCGTTTGATGTCACGGTTCAGATTCATGGTGGTGGCAGCGGTATTGGCTCATTTGCAACACAGATTGCGAAGGCAAAAGGAGTTAGAGTGCTTATTACTGCGGGTGAGCTTCTATAATATTACTCCGTATCACTTAATTCTCTCCCTTAACAGATGATATTGAATTATTTCAGGGTGTATCAGTCAATTTGTGCCGCCCTAAGTGGTGTGGTAAACCAATCCAACTCATGCTTCATAAGGTTAACGAAACCTTGCTTCTGTTCTGGTTCTTGGGCTGACCCAAGCAATTACTTTGTACAGGTTCTGATGACAAGGTGAAGAAATGTTTGGAGCTTGGGGCTGATGTTGGGATCAACTACAAGACCGAGGACTTCGTGGAAAGAGTCAAGAGTGTAACTCATGGTAAAGGTGCGTTTTTCTGTAACGTATGCCCTAATTTGTGTGTTTGAAGCCAGAACTTAGAGCTAGAGGATACTATTTGCGTCACTTTAAGTATCTATAGTAGTAAATATGCAATGTCGCGACATTGTGTGACGTTTTCATCCGTGTTTCGCGGATTGTCTCCTTCTCATCCATGTCTTGGTGTCCTCGGTCGTAGTCTAGTACGTTGCAAATTTTGTAACGGGGTGTACTAGTGTTTACATGAATAGAGTGACTTTTGATAAAGTTAATACAGCTGTGGAGAGATCACTTTGGGTGCACGAGCCAAATTTTTTAGATCAGATTTTTATCACTACCGTATGAAAATGCTCTAGGTCCTGTCTCACCTCTCTAATATGACATATTTGGAAAATCTTCATGTAAAAGTGTCATGTAATAATTGCTTACAAGATTGAGTTGTCTAATGTCCAGTGGTAGAAACATAATAAGTGTCGTATGAAGTCAGACTAGACAGTTGCAGCTGTATTTTGGAAACGAAAGACGTGGTTATCTGAGGGGTTTTAATCGCCAGATGAGTCCGAATCATGGAGTCGATAATTCAATACCATTGCTGGACAATGAATGAATGCAGGTGTGGATGTTATTCTGGATGTTGTGGGAGGACCCTACCTAAGCAAGAATGTGGATTGTTTGGCGATGGATGGACGCTTGTTCGTCATCGGATTGATGGGGGGAGTGAAGGGAGAACTTCCTTTGAACTCCATTTTGTACAAACGATTGACTGTGGCGGGTACCATTCTATGGCTCCAGTGCTTGTCTTAAATTCCAAATCTAACCAAGTTTTGTGATTTGTTAACACTAGCAAGACCATGTCTGTATAGATAGTAGTGATATGGTTTACACAAGCTCGAGCACAAGCTACACTCTTTCTTTTCTTTAGTTTGGGTACTCCAATAATGTAGGTGAGGTCATTCAGGCATTGGGGATCCAAAATGGTTGGCATTGAGTGCTTAGCCTGGTCCACAGAAGATGATTGGCTCTGTTTAAAAAATAGCTAAACATAGTGAGTCCTACTCTGAAGAGATTAAAAGAGTAGATATTTGGATGTCGAGCCTTGTGCAGTAAGTTAAAAAGGAATCAGAGACCATGTTGCTCGCTAATCCCCAAGTACCCAGAACTGGTTGCTTTTATATCTTTGGGAGTTGAAACAAAGCATTTAGGAAGCTTCAACTGATTAAAAAAATGTACTAATAGAGAGAAGAAATCTAGTATTTTCGAATGATGAAAATGTGTTTTCAAAGTAAATATACTGACTCACTGTTAGCTTGGGGCTAATTGTAAAATTTGGAAACTGTGGTTGGGGTTTGTGGATGGACAGGAGCGGGTTTGCGGGCGAGATCAACGGAGAAGAAAGGCGAGATTGTGCAGGCGGTTCTAGACAATGTATGGCCTGAGATTGAAGCAGGCAATGTCAAGGTTGTCATCGATAACGTCCTTCCTCTGGCAGAAGCTTCGAAAGCTCATGAAATTATGGAGTCTAGCACTCACTTCGGCAAAATACTGCTCACTCCCTGAAATCACAGCAGTACGCAGGCCAGTCCGTTCAAATCAGAAGCTGCTGACAATAGGATAGTGTGAATATGATTTCAATCTCTACTGTTGATTACACTCCAAAGAACTCCCTTGATGATGACCTAGAGTCTCGTAATTGCTATTAACTTGATAAGAACTCTTGCAACCAGTTCGTGTTGGTTCTTTCTGTGATTCATTTGCATTTGATCTGGGCCACGGAATATTTTTTGAACTGAAGCTTTTTGTAAGAACATAACTACCAAGCAGACAGCATCACTTTAACATTGTTTTGTTTTGGCATGATATAGTAGAATCTCTTTAAACCAATAGGTCTGGGATTGGTCTGACAAGATTACATTAGAGAGGATTATTTGTTTATAGAGGGTCATTTTTAGTCATAACCTTTGTAGTGGGGACAAGTTTGGGACTAGACTAACAATATTATTTTACAGGGGGGTATTTGTTTATGGAGGGAGGCCTTAGAGAGGTTCTAATAATTTGGCTAAAAAATGGCAACAAATCATTAAGTTTTTCACTTGAAAACTTCAAATTTAAAAAAAAATCTTGGATGTAATTTCCAGATTTTGGATGAAAACAAAATTGTGCACATTGATATGATTTCTTGTGTAATGAGAAAAAATTTTGTTTGAAATCCAAAAAGTGCAAAGTTAGATACAAACATTTGGAATATGTGGGAAATTTTTAAAAAACTTTGACTTCACTCACATTGCAAGAAAATAGGGCTTGAAGTTAGAAGAAAATATGGTAATAAAATGTGTTGAAGATAAATTATAAAAATTCAATTTTTGTTGTCACTATCATTCTATAATAGTAACATACACGTGAAAACAAGTCTATTGACAAGTGTGAAAAGAACTTTGAACCATATTTATAATTTGATACCCCTAAGTACTTCTTTAACAACATTTTTACATACAACATTGATAGTCACAATTCTACAATAATTTGGACAATCACATACAATATGGAGATCCTTGATGTGACTATCTCTTGAAAAGATGCACCCCTTGTCAAACATACACACATCAGACTAGACTCTGGAAATGATCCAAATCGATGGGGCTTTTTGTCGGAATGTTGTTGTAGTATAGTGGTAAGTATTCCCGCCTGTCACGTGGGTAACCGCCCTAAAAATCCTGAGCCATTGATCTTTTAAATCCCCCCTTTATCACCATTGATCCAATTTAATACAAAATACAAATACAAGATAGATACGGATACGGATACAAGCAACATATCCCATATCAATTAAGAACTTGATTGGTCCTTGGGAATTACAAATAGTTGGGTGGTTGGGTTTGGTTGGATTGGATTGGGTTGAGTTGGGTAGGGTTGGGGTTGGAGTTGGGGTTAAAAAAAATTAACTTGGGTTTAATTGTTGGGTGTGTGTGATAATTGGGGGGTAATTTTTTTTTTAATATTTAAATTGGGGTTTTTTGTGGGAATAATGTGACCTGTGAGTGACTATGCACTCAAAATATAGGTACACAATATAGTTTTGGTACATTTAAGAAAATCTTGATATATCTAGCATTTAGTGTAATAAAACAATTTTTTTTTATATATCTTAGGAGACATTACAACTAACTAATTTTATTCATTGATGATTACTACCAAGTGATCCCAATGTGGATTTAGTGGGCATTTTATATTGAAAACAAACTCATGAATCTACAAAAATTTGAAGATTATAAGTGCATTTCTTCTCAATGTGAACACAAATAATTCTCAAATTTGTGAGTTCTTGGGGTTATCTTTAAGACCCTTGAAAGGCCCTTGGAATTCCACTATACAACTTGTATTTAGCCTAATAACTCTTCAATTGTGGGTTAATATGTGAATTGTAATACATTGCTATTTATGTACTATCATGGTCATTGATTTACTTTGAACTTGAAAATATTTGATCAATGTTTTTCTAATCAAATACCACCAAATTGAGCACCAAATTCTTAATATACTATATGGTCACAAAAGGCTTTCAAGGGTTTCATGATAAATCAAGTATGCTAGAACCTTAGAAGGATGGATTTCTCAATAAATTAAGCATTTTAGTTTGTACGAGGAAGAAAATTTATAGAGAAAGTGAATTCAATATGTGCAAACATAAGGATGAGGAAGAATGCAAAAAGAATAAAAAAAAAATTCTCAAAAATGAATATTTTTTCAATATAAATGTGGATTTTTCATTGGGATCCATTCCTATCTTAAAGATTCACCTATTGTAGTTAGCTTTGACACTTCTCTCCAAGCAAAGAGGGAAGAGAGATGAGTGGACAAAAAGGTGCAAACAAAAAATCTTTCTTAATGAATAGTGCATTCAAATATTGTCCACAATAGGTCAACCTAAAAGCCATGATAGGGGGCCATTCGAAATAGGTACTTCTACTATAGCCCCTAAGAGTTTCTAATAGTAAGATGGATGTAGACTAAAATTTTTATAGCAAAATAAATAATGACATGAGAAGAATTAAGACAATAGATCTTTATTTTTACAAGTTTTTTTTCCTACCCATTTCTAAATGAACTCAAAACATTGCTCAATAATTATGAAGCACTAAGTGATTAGACAATAATTATTTTTTCAACAACCTTCAAGTGAACTTTATTATTTCTGTGTAGCTCCCTCAATAAACTCTTTGAAAAAAACTCATAGTGCCGTCTCCCTTTGGGAATAAAATTCACAACTAATTTTAGTGACCACACTCCTTGCACGACGGGAGGAACGGAATTCATCGAAAGTGAACGAATGGAGTAGCCAAAACTCATCCAGGAGTATGTGTGGCTTCCGAAGCGCTTGAGCTGTTGGGATTTGGGAGTAAAGAGATGGAGCGCAAAGCTTCTAGTGAATAGAACAATTGGCGATTCCGCTATGGCGATGGCGGGGATCGCGACGCTGCAATCCGTATGCTTCTCGTCCTCTTCCGTTTCCACTTCTTCGAGATTGAGCTCAATTTACTTCCGCGGCGCAAGAATTAGCAACAACCGCTTAGTAGCGAATGCCGGGAGGAAGCAGAGGACCGGACCATGGCGCATCACGGCCGCATTGCCGGAGGCGCTGCTCTTCGATTGCGACGGCGTGCTTGTGGACACCGAACGCGACGGGCACCGAGTGAGCTTCAACAAGGTATTCGAGGAGAAAGGTGCGGCAAAAGGATATAACCTTACAATTACAAACAAGTACTCGCTTATTCATAGGCTAGCTCATCGATAGCGCGTAAGTTGTTGTCCTTTTGTATCCTAAATACAGTCAAATGTATTGTGAATTATATCTTGTTTTTATAAAAGGATTGCAAGTGGCGTGGGATGTGGAGCTTTACGGCAAGCTCTTGGAGATTGGAGGTGGCAAGGAGCGAATGACACATTTCTTCAACAGCGTCGGATGGCCGGACGTTGTGCCCGAGTCGCAGCGGAAGGAGTTCGTGGCGGGATTGCACAAGCGGAAAACCGACCTCTTCATGGATATGGTCGAATCCGGGGAATTGCCGTTGCGGCCCGGTGTGTCTTCCCTGATTGACGAAGCGCTGGCCAAGGGCGTGCAAGTTGCGGTGTGCAGCACCTCCAACGAGCGGGCTGTGTCTGCGATTGTACGAGTCATGCTCGGAGACGAGCGTGCTGATGCGATGAAAATTTTTGCTGGCGATGTCGTTCCCAAGAAGAAGCCAGATCCTGCCATTTACCTACTCGCGGCGACGACTCTGAATGTGCAGCCCGAGAGATGTGTTGTGATTGAGGATAGTCATATTGGACTCACGGCTGCTAAAGCGGCGGGCATGGTGTGCATTGTCACCAAGAGCGGGTACACTGAGGACGAGGATTTCGCCAAGGCCGATGCTGTGTTCCCTTGTATTGGAGATCCTCCCTCCCAGAATTTTGATCTCACTTTTGCCAGCGGTTTGTTACTGGAGAAAAAGCTTGCTTGAAAATTTCATGGATTAGAGTCTCGCATCGAGGTTTCTCTTGCGCGATACATTACTGATTTTGTACAGCAGATTTTGTAACAGTAATTCACATTGTTTCTCCACTTAGTTGATCAATTATCTTGAAACCTTTGTGAACGATTCCGATGATTTGTACTGTACATAGTAAATCCTCATACATAATCGGTTTACCTACACATAATCTGCGATATTCTAATATGAGCCCCGTGTGCATGCTTCAATTCGCAGTGAATCCACAAGCCGTAAGGTTGATGGATTCAATCATTTCGAACCTTTTTGGTGCTCGGTGATCCTGTTGTATCATCCTGTAGTAATCCTGGACAACAAAACTCTGGACTCAAACCATACGCTATGAGGATACAGTACGCCTAAAATCCTACGAAGGCAGATCGTTGCAGCAGTATTCTACAAAGACAGATCAATGAAATCTCTTGTACTATCCTTCGCCCTCTTCGTTGTGGCCTCGACATCTTGAGTGTCCATTCTCTGCCTCTTCTTGTCACGTTGCTCAGACTCATTGGAAAATGCATTAGTTTCAGGAACAGCTGACCTTAAGTTTCCCAGTTGAAGCCTCAAACGTTGAACCTGCTCTTGCTCTTTACGCCAATGTTCCATGGCAACTTCATAAATTCTACGAGTTTTCTGGATTACACAGTAAGCTTCTTTACCCCATCCCCCCGCTGTTGCAGTGGCACTGTACCCAGAGCTCCTGTAATTGCTATTGGCCCGAAGGCATCTCTCCGCAAATAGCCTTGCATTGGGTAAGCCATGCACCGGAACAACAAGTTTTTCCGTTGGGCCCTTCAGGAACTTCTCAATGGCGGGATGCGCCGGAAGCCTCGCAAGAGGTTGACACCATGTGAATTCAGGCATTTTGTGAGACTCAAGTTCGGCAATGCGGGCCTCAAAAACTCCAAATGTCGTCTGGGCCACTAGAGCCCCAGCAATATCCATGCCCATACTTATTAACGCCTTTGCCAATTGTGCGCAGGACTCACCTTGCGCCATTGCACATTCCTTCACGAGGTCCATGATATGCGACGAAACCGACTCCCACCCAAATACTTGGACAGCAGTTGCAATTGCTGTTGCAATTTCAGCATTTCGCACACCAACTTTGTATTTTTGGCTGCGGGTTGTCAGCACCTGAAAAACTTGCAACGCACGTTCCAGTGCACCAGAGTTTACACAAAGAGTTAGCAATCGAGGAATCAATGAATCCTCTCCAGTATCAGAATAATAATTTGTTCTCCAAACTTTTGCAGGGTTTCTTTCGCAGTAACAAACAACTTGATGGAGCTGTCCAAGAAAGCTTGGGTCATTCGTTGCCATATTCTCCAAAAGGCTCAAGGCGCGGGCAACACTTACTTCAGAGGCTACTGAAATGGATAATGCTTTGGGCCACACAACGAGCATGGCCTTGTGGTACCAATGGTCCAGCGTAGGACCATAATTACCCATGTAACCCTCATACTGCTCACGATCTGGCAGGAAATCGAAAGGATCGTCTCCGTCGTCTACAACTTGCTTCTCCATGTCTATTTCCAAACCGACAAAAGCTTCAGAAAGAGGTTCATCGTCAAACCCAATCCAATTCTCAAAATTGATCTCTTCTTCAATAATGTCGTCCATGTCATGATGATCGGGTTCCTCAACAGGACTACCATAATAATCTTCCCTACCAGGGGAGTCGGTTGTCCCAGTTATATGCTTCGTAACCAGGCAGAGGCAAAGCTCTAGCCACTTCTCCTTGTTCTTATCCCTGCATTCCTTTAAGACCTCTGCCACAATGTTATCATTCCCTTTCAACCCAGCAAAGGAGAAGTTTTCTTTTGTGTACTTATGCCGCAAGGGAATGGCAAGCTTCTCACCAAAAACTCTCGACTTTCTTTCCGTGGCCTCCTCCCACCACGGTTCTAATGCCGCTTCAGCTTCCTGCACCTTACTAGCTATGAACTGTCCGTGCACAGGACCCGAAAAGGCATTGCCCTTCACCAAGTTAAAAGCCAAGCACAGTCTCGTCCCAGACTGGATCTCCTCGAGCGCGTGCAAGCAATCGGCGAAAAATACGGTATAACAGAATCCCAGTGCACTAACCATATGGCAATCGAATACCTTCTTTTCCTCGAAGTGTTCAACCACAATTTTACCGCCTGTGTATCCCTCTGCCGTTGGAAGCTGCAGAATCATCGTGGCGAACATCCCTTTCTCCTTCTCCGTGTCTCTGTGGAATTTAAAATGACCGCCGGCCTCATAAAACAAAAGTTTATACAAGTGAGCTTCAAGTTGCATCCCTGCTCCATCAAGCCCCAATGCGCGGACTGCCTTCATTGCCAGTGGCTGAATAGTTTCAGAGAGAAAGCCCTGAGGAAAGACCACATTTGCAGCGTCCACTTGCCAGCAACGTCGAACTCGTGTGTCGACCACAGTATCCAAACCTTTCCCAAAGGGCGCCTGCTCACACACAGCTCGTAGCCTCGAAGCACCTTCGGCAGACAGAGGGAGCTGGAGCTCACCCGCGCCATCCACATGAAAGGACTTCAAGATCAACTCTTGCGAGTATTCGATGGCTTTACAATCAGCAAAAGTCCCCTGGGGAGTCTGCCTCGCATCGGAAGGAGGCCAAAGTGCGTGGAGCAGGTTTGTAAAGAATTGCTGTCTTTGTCCTGCTCGTACACAGCAAGAGCATTGGTATTAGTGGAAGCAGGAAAAATGCTTGATTCTCATCCAGATAGCAGGGTTTCAGTAATTTAGACTGTTCAGAAACATGGACACGACATCATAACGACAATCTTCTTCTTAGTTCATGGGTAGGTCTCCCTACAGTCGCAGTGACATGATACGGAGGTCTCCCCATGATACAGAGGCCGTATGATCGCAGTGATCATAGGGAGACATCCCCATGAATGATGAAGAAGACTCTCGATCTTCACAATGCTGTCTAAAGTTCCTGAAACAATCCAATTCCTACTGGAAACATTTTCAGATGTAATTAGAGTGCGAAACACGCTCTCTGTTGAAGAATTGCTAGCACTCTGAAAAATGATATGCTCAATGGCGAGAACTAGAGATCATGACAAATTGAAAGTCCAAGAGCCTTGCAACATCCAAGAGATCGATCCGGTAGAATCTTACTTTCCTCCTCCTCCATTTTAGCCCATGTTTGGACCGAATTGTGGGTCCGGTGTCCAGGTTGCATCCCGAGAATTTCGGAGGAGCTAGCTTTTCGTGTCGAAGATGCGACTTTGAAATCAGCCCGCGTGTGTTCCTGCTGAGTTTGAACACCGGCGGGATGTCATACAACAAGAAAACAAAGCGAAAAACATGAGAAACTGAGATTGGGCACTCTCAGTGAAGAAAAGCCATAGCACAAGGGAAGAAGTTTTTAAAAACGAGGTGCTCAAGAAACAATTCCCCGGCGATGGAAGTAGATGCAACCAAGGCGACAAGCTAGGAGCTGAATTGTTGGACTGCATCTCCAGAGGAAGAAAGCGCTGCGATAAATGTGCTTCTCTCGCTCTCACAAACTAATCCAGAAAATCAAAAGAAAAAAAGACACTTCATTCGACTCAAGCGCCTGGCAATTAACTCGCACGAACTAGGACTGGGACCAAGACTTAGGTCACGGCGTAGATAGTTTAAGCCAGAAACGCACCTCAACAGCGTCCGTGGCTCGAGCAGCAAATTCAGGCTCACGAAGTCACGGTGAACCGCACCTCCAACCGATCACACAAATGCTCGTGAACACGAAAGGTTTTACTACTTGCAGAAGGCAACACAGCTGAAGAGATCGACTGATGCGAAAATATCATTACTGTACAAAGCTCTCAAATTATACCTTAGCGCACGACGCTGCTCCTGAAGTGTGTTGAGGAAGCTGAAGAGAGATGCATTCATTACTGGCATGCAAAAGACGGCGCTGAAGACAGATTTTTCGGGATATTTTAAGCAGGCGAATAGAAAGAACATCCCAGTCAGATTTTGCGGTATCATCGCGACTCTCATCGTTTTCAATCTTCTGGCAGTTAACATTAAGTTTACCCCCTTCACAGGTCAAGAATTTAGGATGTCTTATATACTAATGCTTTTGGACCAATCAAAAGGCAATCAATGACTCTTCGACTGCGAGGTGTTTATTTCTATGGAATGATCACTGTTTCTTATCTTCGTTATGCTCACAGAAGACTTTCAATGCAGGTCAGAATAGCTTTGAGATCCTCCCGTAGGCTGGAATCCAACTTGCAATATTTTGTCAGCAGAATATCCAAAGAGGATGTGAAAAATGACGTGCACGTGTTTTCAACTTCATCATAGATACTATACAATTTCAAAACGCACCAAATCACATTGGATCTGGCTAGCAGTTCGGTCTGTCGCTAATGAGGTTGAGGAATTCTACAAAACCCCAGAGTACATGCACGTTCTCTAAATCCACGCGCCCTACGGTTCATGGATTCAGTCATGCCTTCTGCCGAAACTATTTGGAGCTTCGTGATCCTGTACTAATGCGAGGCGATGAAGTTCTACAAGCACAGGATGCAAAACCAAAAGCTAAGGGACTTGCTTGCCCGAACAAGCCCAGGTGTGGCAACTTCACGACATCAGATCACTCTTTTCCTTTTCACGCCCTTGGCAGCGGCAGCTGAAGCTGCACCTCCAGCTGCTTTTGCTTTGCTGGGCTTGGCAGTTTTGGAGGTCTTCTTGGGCATAGACGCAGCGGCAGTTGACCACAGTGCCCTTTCCACATCTGAAGGTGTAAAGCTCTCCGCCTCAGGTCCTAGTTTACTAAGCTCCTGCAACCAGAGGTTGGAATTTGAGAGAGGCCAAATGGCTAAAGTAGTTTTTACCAACGCATAAAATGGTCTTCACTGAATGATTCTCGTGATATAAAATTTTACATAATCTGCATTATATTCTTCACAATATGATCAATCAAACTGGTCGTTTTGTAACAATGAATCCCCGGGACTTTAGGGGAAATGCGCGGTGTCATACCTCCGCTTTGTTTTGCAGCTTTTCAGCAAAGATAAGATAGGATTTTAACGTGTAGTCTTTCACACCGCCTAGCGCAGCCACCATAGCCTGCAATTGCAAAGATGTCATGAGCAGGTTTTTGATGTGGAGAAACTAAATTGGTGAGTTCGAACGCCGAAGAGACAAAGAGCCGACATGAATTTTGGGAGGCATACCTCATCCGACATGAAAGGAGCCATGGAAGGCGCGTGGGCGGCAAGCACGGCAGATGCAGTCGCAGGTCCTACACCCTTCAGTTTTGAGAGAGCATTGATAGAGTCTTTCAGACTTGGAAGTGCGGCAAATGCCTTTTGCGATGCCGCCTGCACCTCATCGTCGCTCAGCGCTGCCACGAAACTCTGCAACCGAGCCCTGCTCTCACACATTTGAAGTTGAGAATCTAAACAAGGCACTCTAGAAATAATGTAACAATGGTGAGGCAATGCTCGCCGATGTGACCGAAGATCGGATGCACCATTTCTTCGACCCTTGTCACTCCCTAAACCTTAAACGTGACGATAAAACCGAATGTATGTTCAAATGCAAACTCCGAGACACAGAACAAAACCTCAGAGACACAGAACAAAACCTCAGAAGCGCATTCCAATTCAAACGAAAATCGCAGCAAAAAGATCACCCAAGTTTTTAATTGTGCCCTAGTGAGTAATATGTACGATCAAGAGCAATACATCGATCCTAATTCCGTTTGCGTTTCATTACTAAACCGATCTAGTTCATATGGCGCCAGGTTCTCGTCTCTTATCAAACCCTAAACGTGACTCTACAACAAAATGTGTGTACAAACGCAAAGCTCAAGACACCGAACGAAACCTCAGTGTGCAATCCGATGAAATCACAGGAAAAGCTTCCCCCTAGTGAGTAGTATGCAAAGCATGAGTAAGAGCATTACATCATCCCAATCGACAGGGTTTCTGCCTCTAAGCAAGACTGACCCTAATTGCGTACTTTTCCTTCAGCTGATTCTCTTAGCACCTCATAGCAAGCAGAATTGTGCCAGAATGAGTGTTGAGCACCTCCATTTGCCCCGACTCAGCTTCCAGTCCATGATCTTCATGAGCTCTTCCTGCGTGATGTACGCTTTCGGGTGGCGCTCTGCCAAAACTTTGGGAAGCTCCGAGCGGTAAAACGCATCGAGCTCCACCAGTTTGGAGTTCTCTAAGGCTTCCAGCCTCTCCTCGTACGCGTCCAGCGCTTCTCTCCATTCCTGTGCATCGTCGCTCTCAAACTGCACCATCTTCAGCTGGTTACTCAGTTGCGCACTGTGACTTTCCTGATTCCCTGCTTCAACCTCGCCAACTGCCAGGGTTTTAGGAAATTCTCAAAGCAGCCGCCACAGATCATCTCTCTTGCAAATCCTTCGTCTCCAAGAAACTTGCGGGTGGGAGCAGGTTTCTACAGTAGGACCTCTCTAATATGGCTGCGACTGGGCTGACTATATTACAGAGGTTATATTATAGAGGTTATTACATTACCGAGGGTGAATGCATTAATGACGTTTGTATGCTGGGTGGGATTGGGCAATCAATATTACCTCCAAGAGGCTATTAAGGTAGGAGGCTCAAAATATGAGCGGGCTTTAAGAACTGCCCATATAAGGGAGCCGACCCATTTCCAACCATTTAAGCAATTTTGCATATCTAGAGTGCTGTTTTCTTGAGTGGAGAAATTTTCCCATGTACAGAAATAGAATTTAGAAGGATTCCATATTTTTCAGAATTTTATTTCTCAAAACATAATTACTACAAATTTTTAGTTGAAGATTCTGTTCGACACATTCTTGTCATGTAGGTCCTTTTATTTCCATTCATAGGTTGATTGTAAAATCAACCAAGACTGCAGCCAATCATAATGTACCATGACTACATTGAAGATTGTGCCACAATTAATCAACTGCTTTCTCCTGCTGATTGGAAAGTGTAGTCTATATGACGGGAATGAGTCCCTGGTCGGGAATGGGTCGCCTCCCTTAGGTGGATGTGAATGGATATGAAGTGGTTCTTAAATGGACCTTTGTAGTCCTTGAATGAATGGAAAGAAAAAAGCATTGTTAATAATAAGAACCAATCATACTCTTTGCTTTCCCATTTATCTTTAGAAGTTGTAAGTGAACAGTTCATGGAAGCCCTAGGGATTTGAAAATTCATAACTAATTCAAAATGATTCATAAAATATGAAACAACTTTTGATAGATGCCAATTCTTCTTTTCTTTCAAAGAAAATTTATTGAAAAATATTTTGAGAAGTTTCACCTGCCCAAAATTCAATTTTAGTCCTTAGATGCTCGCATTATGGACCAACTACCTTACTTTAACCCTTAAACGACGTTGAGGGTGGTTTCTTGGCCGATGAATGACAAAGAATCTCTCCATGCAAAACAAAAATGCAACTCTTTATTTTTCAAATTTTGTGGGAAAAAGAAACATTTTCTACAATAGCTTATCTCCCAATAAGTGCTTTTTCATTTTTTTAAGCCAACAATACACATAGTATCCAAACAAATGATTTCCACGGTGACTAGCTTGTCATTTAAGGGTTAAGAGAGTAAGAGCATTAGAGCATCTCTACCAAGTCACGCCATACTACCCCAACAAATGGTTTGGCGTGCCTAATTGCTTTTCTATAATCCATCCGTTGGAGACTTCTTCATAATTATATCAATGCAAGCCACACCACAAATTGATCACCATCCTCTAAGTTGTAGTGCCAGCTTGGCATACGGTACTAATAGAAAGGGGAGTTTTTTGTGTTGTTTTCAAGGGAGGAATGGTGGGGCATTAAGTTTTGGTGTGCAATCATTGAAGACAAAGGTGGTGCATTGAATTTACCCACATAGTGACGTGCCACTATCTACCTACTTCAAAAAAATGACTTTTATAAACAAATTTTCATTCTAATTATGGTTCACCTAGCATTGGAATTTAGGCATGCAACCTATTAGGTTGTCATAACTCTAATCTTGGAATTGGAAATTTTGCTACATATTGATGGGGGCGCCATTGTTCAAGTGAGCCCTTCCTTTGCTTGCAAACATGCCAAGTCGTGAAATCTAACACTTTTTTATTGTGTATTGGTGGAGAATGATGCTCTTAAGGTAGGAGGTGAAGAAATTGTCCATTTAAAAACATACTAGCCTAGGATCTCTTCTATATAGAACAAAGCATTTTCTTAACAAATTTTCAAGAAAAGAAGAGAGGAAGACACATCCATCACAATTTGATTCATAGTTTGGGGACTTAAATTGAATTAAACATGATTTTCTAAAGCTTGTAATAGTAGGATGCTTTTAAAGTCCATAAGTACTACCATTAAATGTCATAATGCTATCCAACAATGGTGCAAATGGAGTTCAAAAATGAAGGCATACAAACCTTAAACTTCAACAACATAGTGCATATAATTGTCTAAGATTGTATAAAAAGTCCCACCATTCATAATTCCACATTATTTTTCATTCATACTACTAAAATCATAAGTCCCTCTATAATATCACAATTGCTACCATTAATACTAGGCACTTGTGTTTGCTATGCTACGCATTCATTGTATCACATATTAGTAAAAATTTGATATATTTGAATAGAATGCATGATAATGATTTCAATAAGTCTTTAAAATAATTATTTCAATTATTTTATAAAAATATTTCCAATCATGCATACATAGAAATCATATTTTCACACAATGTGATATTATTGAAATAGAGTAGCAGTTCACAATCACCTTTGTAATATCACTTTTTACAAAGGGTGATATTATAGAAATAATATAGTCGTTGCAATTGAGGTGATATTAAAGAGGATTAATATGGTGATATTATAGAGGTAGTAATTCCATTGCTTTTTTTGGGTTTACACTTCTTTGCACTTCTATGATTTTGTGAATTTTGTGAGCTTTGAGCTTTCATGATTTCAATTTTCTATTGCTACTACCAAATGATTTGAAAAATTTATTAGATTGAAATGATTTTGGATTTCACAACAATTAAATTGTTCACAAAGCTTTTGAGATTTACAAGTTTTTCCTTTAAATTCTTCTATTTGGGTTGCCATTGTTTGTAACAATTGAGTCAAATTTCTAATGTATTCTAATGTATTTGTATCTTTTACCGTATTCATCATTGCATGTATTTCATTCATCATTCATTAAATTTCTATTGTTTATTTCAGTATATGCTTATTTATTTAAAAAATTATATATAATTTTTAATAATTTTTATTTGAAGATTTCTTGAAATTCTTGCTTTGCATTCTATTTAATACATGAAAATTCTTATAAAATTCTAATGATGAATGCGTAGCATAGCAAGCGCCAACCACTAGTATTTACACTAAAATTGTATCTACTTCCAAATGAAATTCGTTGGGCACTAATTCATCATTGGATAGGTTTTCATTCTTGTATTAACAATGCATGGTACAAAAGTAGAAGTAATTCTTAAAGCATGGGTAGAATAGGGACAAGCTACTTTAATTTAAAGAAGTTAAATTGTATTTTTGAACTAAATTTGTTCAAAACATAATTCTAATGTAAAAGAAATAATATTTGATGATGTGTTCTTTTTTTGAAGATAAACATATCTATTTTTTGATGAATTGTTGAGTTTCATCTACACGTTTTTTCACCCGTGCACATGGATGTAAAACATTTGCATCACTCCAATAAAGCTTCCATTATTTGCACTTACAATAGGTAAGAGGTTGATAATTCCTCAAGGATCACATGGTAGTCCAAGATTTTTAAAATTATGAACATGTATTATAAAATAAAACTTAGAAATACAAATTTAATAATGACTCAAACAATAGTTGAAAATATGATCCATAGATTATATTCACATAGTTAAATCAACTAGTATATACACCAATATTTTTCAATTAATTTTGAAGTCAAAAATTAAAAATTCCTCCTAAAATCAATTGTAGACTAAATTTTGTAATTTTCACAAGAATCTTTTTCCTTCCAGTTCAAAATATTTAGTTTTAATCATTGTGATTTTTGAAGATTTTGATATTATGTTTTATTCAAGTTGTTATTAAGGGTCATTTTTAGAATATTTATTTTTTGAAGAAATACCTATTGGTATCTTTTGACTATAGAAAACTTGAAAAGGAAAGTCTTTGGAATCTATATTGCACATATGTTAAAGAACTAATACAAGAATCTTCAAAAAAGTCAATGGATGAAAAGATGCATTTTTGTGTACTTGAGATGTATTTGCGTTCATCTATTGTTTGAAATTTGAATGTCCAATTCTTAAGGGATTCAAAACCAAGAGAAATATTAAGATTTCCAAAAATAAGAAGCTTTATTATAAAGTGCAATTTAGAAGAATATATTAATGTTGACATTCAAACAAATGTTATAAACAGTGCAACCCATCCATTTGGTTGAATCTACATAGCACAAACAAATATTTATCAATAAAACTTGGAATCAAAATTTGAAAATTCCCTCTAAAATTTGATTTTCAGTGTTTTAAAAAAAATATTTGTTTAGTTTAAATTTATAATGTTAAGCTCAAATTCTAGTTATTTATAGATTTTATTGTTGTAAATTTTTGAAGTCATTTTTATAATGAGGTATTGAATATTTGTAGTGAAAAGTTTTAGATTTGAATTAGTTTGATTTATATTATAGGATCATCCATCATCAACTCACATATACAAATTGTTTCAAAGTGTTTTCCAAGATCCAACATCCATACATGTTGTGTCGCATGATGTACTTTTTAAAAAATATCAAAAATATAAAGTGTTCATTAAAATTATACATGTTGTTAAAAATAATTTCAAACCATTGAAAATATATTGAATTTTAACAAAATTCATTGAAAGTTTACACATTTAACATATGAGACCAAGATTTCAAATCAAATGAACTCATGAATGCTCAAAGCACCTCATTTTAGTATTGAAAAAACTTGAAAGTTACATTAAACTTTTCCATATTTATTACCATTTTCAAATTTTGATTTTTTATCAATAAAATTGATAAAATTTTATTTTAGCATAAAATCAATCTTGTAGAAGAAGTAACTCTGATTTCTCTTTTTAACTTTTAGTGTAGAAGGGACTATTGCAAAACTTAATTTTCTAGTTTTAAGAGATGACTAAGGCTCAAATACATTATATCTTGCAAAAAAATTGCATCAAAAAGTTCATTTAACCTCTAAAGTTCCAAAGTCCCTATAGGGGACTCTTGAGATTTTGGATAGGCTTGTATGATTTCAATTTTTGGCAAAATTTTTTGAATTTTTTTTAAAGATAGGAAATTAAATTAGCTTTTGGGGAATATAATTTTTATTTCAATTAGTGCATGGAAACAAAAGTTATACCACCATGAGTCCAAAAAGCAACTTAAGGGGCAACCCAAAAAAATCACAAATAGTTAAGTTTTTTAGTTTTTCATTTTTTTCCTCAAAGATTATATTTTTGTCTACATTTGAAGCTTTAATTCATTCCATTGGAATTAATGATGAGAAAGTTATGGACAATCTTAGTTTTGGGGCAATCTAAGCATCTTCTTAAAAAATCTTGAATTCGTCACTTTAAATGCAAATATCTTGCAATTTAGAAGGTCAAAGTTGCTGAAATTTTTTCCACGCATTCTTATACATTATAATGTAGTACAAAGTGTTACAGTTAGATGTATTAAAAAAATAATTAAAATTTTATTTTGCTCTTTGCAATAGAAATGACAGCTTTGAGTGGATTTTGATGGAAAAAAGACCTTGGAACTTTAGGGGTTAATAAATATCTTGAGTAGATTTTGAGATGGAATAAGTTGCTCATAGTTTTTATATGACTATAATTTTAAATTTTGATATAGAAATAGAATTGAAATATTGTATCTTGTAGTGACATTCAACATTCATTGCTAAATAATTAATTAAATTTGACTAATGTAATTTGATAGATGTCTAAAATAGAAAAAATATTTTTTTCCCATATTATTATTTTTTGGGAAAAAATAATGGAGTTATCCTAAAAATCCTAAAAATCATTTTTCTTTGGTCCTTAGTTTTTTTTCTAATCCTAAATTGCATTTGAATTCTTAATCAACTTGTGTGTATTTTTGGAATGACAACAAGGCATGATAGTATGCTATTTAATCACATTGGATTGTCTTTTTTTCTTTTTGCGAAAAGAAAGGATCAAACACAAATTAGCACCACAACTTGTGCAAAAAAACTCTTAATCTTCTATTTTTGCAAAGGTAGGTTAACCCTAACCTCTCTTTAGGAAGAAAACAACCCAATGTGATTAGATTGCATGCAATTAAGCTTTATCATCATTAAAAAAAATCAATAAAGAATTCAAGTGCAAATTTGGATTAAAAATAAACTAAAGACCAAAGAGAAGATGACTTTAAGACTTTTAGGATAACTCTAATGTCCCTAAAATTTTGACATTTATTTTTAAAAATTATTTTGTTGGCCCTAACCACCAAGTACTGTACTTCAAATCACTTTCAAATTTCTAACCCCATTGTCATTAAACACTATAAACTTTCAATCTATGTATGATATTTAAATTTTTTTAATTTTTTATGTGACATATAACACATTTACTTTAAGATTCTTTGATTGAAATTTGAAAACAATTGTTAAAATATATCAAACATTTGACTTTTTGTTTAGAATATCTTTTAAGAACTTCAAAAAAGCCTTAGGCATTTAGCAAAATTTGCCAAATTAAGATTGAGGGACCAATGATATGAAGTATTTTTATATTTACCTAATTTATAAACTAAAATTGTTGAACTTTGATAGTGTTTAGTAACATATGTAATTTGGATGAATAATTTCATTTGAAAGATATTTAGTTAGTTTCAATATTAAATTATTTAAAAAATTAAAATTAAAATTAAAAACATTAAACCTTTTTTCCTATTAATAATTAAATTAAATAATTGTAAAATACATGAAAATGAATTGATTATGTTTTATGTAAGCCCCCCGGAAGATGAATATTTTCTTCTTGGTGACGTTGATGAATATCATCCAAAACCGGTCCACAGAAATCCGTCCGTCGTCTTTGGATGAGTTACATTCATCATACGCGTCGTTCTTCGGAGAGTTGTTTTGCTCGTCACCGTGTTTGCTCATCTTACTTCTGTCTTGCGAGCGAGGGTTGGAGAGATTCACGATTTGCAGACACGATGGGGCGGTTTAGGGCGATGGAGATTGGAGCACTGGCTCTAGTTATGGCGGCTTTCGCTTCGTTGCATTTGGTTACAGCTGAGGTTTATTCGACCGTCACTCCCGCGTTCGTGTGGTCTGATCTACGGTACGGGTTTGATGTTTCACTCGCGACACTCTCAGCTAATCTCTGGTTGTACTCATCCTACTGATTTTTGAAATTCTTTGTGCTGAGGATTCGACGTGATACATCGATTTGGAGGTTTTGAGATTTTTGAGTTGAGAGTTTTCGATTGGAGGAGTAAACAGGAAAGGCGATCGTTGGCCATTTGCGGAGTCGGGTAGAAATGTTAACGGGACGCTCTTGTGTCTGGACCGAGGGATTTCCTAACTGTTTGATTTATGAATTCATTTGAGGGTATTGCTTGAATCTTGTTGATTTCTGTCAACATCGCAAACCCTAAACACATTTGTGACTCTATAAAGTCGGTGGGAAATTTTAAAAGTGCGGAGATTGCTGTCAAATCGTAGATTTTTTATTTTTCTGAGAATATGCCCACCGGTATTTGCGTGCAGATGCGTGGGCTTACAGGATCAAAGCGTGAATTATGAAACCCAGACGTCTGAAAGCCTAGTCGAAACCATCTTCCACGACTTCACAAAATGTGCAGCCCGTCAGGTTTGATTTCTAAGATTCTCTTTACCTCAATTTCCGGGATTTTTGTATTTTCCAGTGTATGCGTGTCATGTGTTGGCAATCATAGTAGAGTGTGAGATAAACTAATCTGGTGTTGTTCGGTCTTGCAGGACTTGAGTGGGGAAGAAGCAAAGCCTGAGATGATTGTTGCCTTTGTTGGAAAGGAGGTGGGATCTCTTTTTCTCTGTCTACTTTCTTGGGTTTCAAGTATTCATCTTGTTTTTATAATTTATAGTTTTAGTTTTAGTTTTTGCTAAAGAATATTTAGTGCTCATAGTACGTTAACCCCTATGTATCATTGCTGAAAAACGGCAAGCCACTTTGGAAGCTAGTAGTTGATTGTAGAATTTTCAGAACATATCTCTATCTTTCAAAAATGTTGTGCATGAGTTCTTCTTTCTGTTATTACATTTTGGTAACTTCATAATTGATTTATTTCATCTCCGATTTCTATGGAAGTGCCCTCTTTGACCATTTGGGCATTTAGGGTTAGGGCTTCAATTCAATTTGCTAATTCAGGGTGTTTGTCGTTTTACCAGCTGCACTCTGAGGATATTTCCCAAAGCCATCCGTCTGGCATTTTGAAAACTCTTCAGGTATCTATTGTGGTACATTGTATTTAGCATGTATTGTATGGATATAGCCAGGATGGGTTATGGTCATATGGGACGTTGTTAAGTGTCTCCTTCATGAACCATTTTTACACATTCTGAGTTTCAAGCAATTATGAATTTTGATTAGCATAGAAGACTGAGGGTCGTCACTGAATTGAATCGCAGGAATCCGTTGCCGGTGCCAAATACTCACAGTCAATCCCCTATGTCACTGTAGCGAGTAACAGACCCTCGGTTGTTGAGTATCTTCTTTCAAATGTTCAAAACGCTGATTTAAAAATTGGGGAAGTAGCTGTTTCTGGTTCTTGCTCTGTTGGAAAGCATGATGTGAAGAAGCTCACTGATGTTCCTGACATTCAGGTGATCATCTGCAACTCCAGCCCATGTGATGTTTAGATGCGTATATGTAATTTTACAACTATGTAAAGCATCTTGATTCATCTCATAAATTCTAACCGTGTGACTTGGTTTTGGTTCATTTATCTCTTCTTCATCATTCTTGGGTTAACATACTAGAATCCGTGGTATAGTTGTGATGTGTTACTTCTTGCACTGCTCGTTCTTATTTTAGATGTGTGTGAATTATAGGCCTATATTGCTGGGAGGAAAACCTCAAGAGTGCAAGAGGAGACCGATGTTCTGGTCATTTGCTACAGTCCCTCATTGGACTGGAACCTAGCTGCCATCTCCACCTCGGAAGGTGATTCTGGAGTTTGCCAAAGCTCTTTTTTTGTTGTGACTTTATACTACAAGATTTCATTTTTTGACGTCAGATTGAGACTTTTGTTACTTTTATGTTGCAGGGAAAGTATTAGATGAGGTGCTGTCGGCCGTGAAATCTTCTTCGACTAGCAATGTTGCTATGTACTTCTCTGATGCTAGGGTGCCGAGGGAAAAGTATTACGGAATTTTGGACCGCCACCTCCTCGAAGGCACTGGCAATTCTACAGGTTGTGATGCGCTTTGCAGGAGTAGAGCTGTGATCCTTGAAGGAATCTTTGTGGTAAGCTCTCTTTTCTGGGTGGGTGGGACTGAATCTCACCTGTTATTCTTAACCCCTAAAGAGCGGAGCCTACAACCATGTATTCAAACGTGCTTAGTTTGGTTACTGTAATTGATCAAAATCACATATTTCATTTTTTAGTAGAGTAGTTCATGGGTAGTGCAAGACATAAATTTTAGAGAGTTCTTGGAAAGAGATTTATATTTTCGAAAGCTTTTGGGTGAAGATAACTAATATCAATTTCAAAATGTGCTAAAAAAATTATATTCTTATTTTACCAACGTTGTGAATTACCATGAGGCAAAATTTATTTTTATATTTGAAAATTCCATAGGGAAACTACAACCATTCTAGAACCTCGGTAGCACCCTCTCAACTTACAATTGCAATAAACCACTCTAAAATGATCCATACAAATTGAATAATTAGATAACAAATTCTATTTCTGAAGTTTTTACGGTTTTTTTGCTTCGAAGTACCAGATACTGCTCGCCTGGCATTTAAGGGTTAAATAGTTTATAGTAGTTTGCAGTCTTCATATGTTGTCCTGCAATATCTAACAAAATCTGTAACTGGCGCAGGCGTTTACCCTTATCACTATTTTGGTATCTGGAATTTGTTGCATGAAGGCAGTCAAATCACCAACTCGATTTGAGGTATCGAAGGAACAGTGAAGATCCTGTGCTTAAATTTGGGGACAGTTCGCCCGTCATTAAATTGACTTGTTGGAGCCAGCAAGGACTTAGGACTGATAGATGTGGGATGCACTTAGGTTGAGTGTGCACAGGTTTTGTGAAATGACCATTACAGGATTTCATGCTGGCGTTTGTTGCGAAAACTGTGCACTCTAGACTACTTTTAGTCAAAATATTTGTTTGGTACACAGTTGAGGGTTGCAATTTCAATCTTGTGCTGAGGTACCGAGCAACGCTGTTAGCTAAGGATTTCTTGCCTCTGTAATTGTAAAATTCGTGCACACTTGTTGCACCGATGATATTATATGGACATTGTGTTGCATGTTCAAAGACGGATTCCGACATAGGGTTCCATTGTGGGAGGACTGCCACTGTTCGTTTTGCTTATTTTTTTGGTTCGAGTTTGGGTGACGCTGTATACTGTAATTTGTGGTGCCACAACTTTTAGTCTGTTGAATGTGTACGGCCAGTGAATCTCTGTTATTTCAATACACGCCATGTTATCTTTCAGAATAAGGCAACTTGAGCAAGTTGCTTACCTTGCAGAAAAATAAAGATGGGATATTTCTTCAATCTGACTTTTTTGTTTTTGGAGCTAGTGGCACGGAATGCATTTTCAATGCATGTTATGATCAAATGAATGTAATGTTTCTATAGTGACTGCAATGTCTGAAGTTGCAATAGGTACAAAGTGGGACACATAAATATAGGCTTTATAGAGAAGGAAAATTTTGTAAGCAACTACCTTGCCCTTTATGTGGATTTGGACAAGAATAGCTTGGAATTCAATACAGTCAATGAAAAGTTCAATATCATTTTGACCCAATCACCTATAGATTGCTATTAAAAAAAAAAAATTTGATCTATAGATTGCTATTAAAAAAAAAAAATTTGATCAGATTTTTTTTTAGTTCATAAAGTGGATAATAAACTAGACTTCTTGTGCTTCATTTTTGTAGTTAATGTTCAAAACAAAAGAAATCATCTTTAGTCAATATTGAATATGTTTTTTTAATGCACAAAAAAATTTCTCTCCCCCCCTCGTCGGAAGGCTTGTAGGATTCTAAAAACACAATCCATATTGGATGGTTCCCCAAATATAAATGTAAAATTATGGCATATCAATTTTAGTGTATGAGAATGGCAGCACTCTTAGAAAGCTTTTATAAAAAATTTATTGTATGTATTAAATAAGATGAACCATTTTCAAGCAAATTTCACAGTCATGATTTTGTGTTTGTGAGGTTTGATTTTTTATCACCAAACAACAAATTGTTGTGAAGTCTATTTGAAGCTTAGACATGGTGTTTGGATACTTTATGTAGAAGTTAATTTTTGAATACCCACAGGAGGTGATAGCCACTTTTGAGCTCATTGTAATCTACCAAACCATTCCATTATGACTAGCACAATAAAATTTAATAAATAAAAATAAATTACTTCTCAACAAAATTTATATGTCGAGAAGAAATTTACAAAGCTTGAAGATTTCAACAATCTATAACATATATTTGCAGTCTAACATTTTAAGAACCTATGATAAGAACACTTTGATTCTTGCATATTATAGTTGGGTGGACTTTTAATTCATTGGCTTCAACTACAAAGTTGGAATTCTTGAAAGAGTTTACTCTTGATTGTCTTATTCAGGAAACTATAAATTATAGTTTTTGATTTTTTTTTAAATTTATAAAATCCAAAATATTTTACAAAATAAACATTTTAGAATTGTCATCAATAATAACTACAAAGCTTTATTGGTAGTCAGAATTTTAAAATTTTAAATGTACTAAATACTAGATAACTATGATGATTTTCATTCTTAATTAAATACGGAAGACCTCACTTGAGTACTAGATAGGCTAAAAGCGCTTATAATAATTATAAAAATACATATTTTATATCAATATACAATACTTTTTAATATTATATTTTAATAGTTCAAAATTGTAAAGCTCAATTTCTTTCTATATTGATATAATTTGATGTTTCGGGGGTTCATTCTTTGTGTCTAAGTTTCGAAAAATTCTTAATCCTTTTAGATCAATTTTTAGATGTATTGAAAGAAATATATTTGGCCATTTAGACAATTAGGAATCAATATAGGTTAAAAAATTTTAATTTTTAAATTTGATCAATGTCATACTAAGTGTCTATTATGTATTTATGTCTATTAAGGTATGGACATCTTTGAACAACCAAATAAGTATTTTATAATAGATTTTTTTACTAAATTTAATTTAATTTTATAAAATATTATTATAGTAGAAATTGAAAGAAGATATCACTATTTTTTCAATATGAATTTGGGGGGTACCAAATAAATATTTCTTTAAGTGCTTGTTACTTTGGATAAGATTTAGATGTGCTATTATTAAGATTTTTGAAGATGATGTGTACAAAAATATTTAAGCATGATGATTAGAAATGATTCATGTAATTGAACTTGAATAATATCATGATAGGTATTTTTCAAGATTTATAAGGTATAAAATAGTAGAACCACTCTAATAGACTTATTGAAGTTTGGTAGCATGTGAACCTAGATATTTATATTATAGGTGCCTATATTATAAGTGTTTATATTATAGGTACCTATGTTATAATCACTTATCATGGTTATAAAACATTTATGCTATAGGTGTCTATATTATAGATATCTATGTTATAAGCACCTTCAATAGTTGTACAATACCTACTTATACCTAAGCTCAAGGCTTGTAGGCTTATATTTCTAAGCTTACATGCTAGCATTGTTGTAGACTCATTTATTCACTTGGATAAAACCAATGTTATTGTTTTTCTTGTATTATTCAAGCAATGGGTAATAAGGCAAGACGTCAAATCTAGCTTTTTGAATTACAATTTTCTAAATTTTAGCTACTTTTAAAGCAGTAATTCAATACTTTTATGAAACAAATTTTCACGAAATCAACTTCACTTGATTATTGTTTGAGCATTTTCATGGTAGCTCTCACATTTTGTTTGTTTCTTCATATCACCTCTACCACAGTTTTTTTGAATTTTTACATATCCCTTGTGTGGCGATCAGCTGTAGGATCAAGAAGCCTATTTTTTCTATTATTAATTATATTGATTCATTTGAGTAAGTTATATAATTTTACTATAGAATTAAAAAAAATGGCAAAGTATTGGCTTAGATCCAGATGGAATTGGCAAAAAATTTACTTTAGAAAATCCAAAATTTTCTATAACCTTGTCCCTTATGCTAGGAAGAACTGACCCCCTCATTGCCCCAGCCAGGGTAATTGTGAAAAAAAGCCCCTATTTTTTTGCCATGATTTTTTATATTTCTACACTGACCCTAGCTAATTTGGGGCCGTTGATTGCAAAACTGAATTCGGAATTTGCAAAAAAATTGATCTAGTTGCAAATAAAAAACTCCACAGCGTTTTTCCCAGGGGTAAAACAGGGCAATGAGGGGATCAGTTCACCCTGGCCTACACTTATGGTTGGCCCTTTGGTCAATTCAATTTTGGGCCATGGATTTCCACCAATCAAATTTCAAGAAACCAAAAGTGTGGCCTCTCGACCCTTTACACTAAAAGGCACAAGTTCAAAGACAAATGCCCTCTACTACCTACATGGCAATAAATTGCCTAGATGGTGATGGACTCTCAAAAAAAATTTGGTGGGTTAGAAATGAAAGTCTAAACTATGGCCGAGAGGCTGTTGACTTATGACAAAATCTCACCTGTTAAATTGCTAAGAGTTTGGACTTTGGCTTGGCTTTTGGAGGCTTCACACTACAACCAACTGAAGGCTCTAATTCTTATTATTTATTGCCTATTTATTGCTCATTTATTTGAATTCTCAATAAAAGTTTGGCCATTCAACTTGGACAGCCATAGTGTGAAGTGACCCTAATTACCAAAAACATTTCCACCCCTTTCCTTCCCCTTTCCTCCCCCCTTTTTATCCCTTGTGCAATTGAAGAATTAGATTTTTTAGGACTTGTTCTTAGGGGTTTATTCTTAGGGGTTTATTCTTGGTACCCAAGCTCCCCCTTTGGCTATCCTTGTAAAGCGACAGAGATCAGAACCAGTCGTAACGGTGACCACTAATGAATAAGTGAACCAAATCCTTGGGGGCCCCCAATTCCTCACTAGGGTAGGTGTCCCATCCATTCATCCATTTACCATCCACAAATTCATCCATCCATCCGCATCCAATCCAACGGCGCGAAATCCCCGCCACATCGCAAAAGCAAAAACACACTCGCCGCACCACTGCGCTGGCTCCCCCTCAACCCGGGCCACGTCACCCTCCGCCACGTCGCCTCGACGCGGCACCGGGATTTGTCAACCTGGCACGCCACTCCGACCCCTCCCTCCGACCCCGCCCGCGTTCCTGCTTGGTCTCCTTCACCCACCAGCCCCGCCTTTGCAGCCCCGCCTTTGCAGCCCCGCCTCAAACCTGCTCGTCGGAGAAGGCGCCCGGAAAGGGGTTAAGAATGTTTGCTCGCCCTTTTCCGTATAGCCTCTTCTGTCTCACGAGTCGGTGGAGCCTTTTCTCACTGTTTTTGAGCGTGATTTGATTCTTTCTCTTTCAGTTTGAGTTGGATTTGTGCTTCTTTGGGTCGTTGGGGGGCGTTGGAATGATCGCCTGTGGCGAGGTAGCGGTGGCGTGGTGTGATTTGTTGTGATTTGAGTTTGTGGGTTTTTGAGATCAATGACTGTTGGGGCGGGGATGGCGCCGGCGTGTACGAACATTCGGTGGCAGCAGGGGTGTGTGGAGCGGAAGGCGAGGCAGAGCTTGTTGAACCAAAAGGGCTGTGTCGTATGGATCACGGGGTTGAGCGGGAGCGGGAAGTCGACCGTGGCGTGTGCGATTGATCATGCGCTCGCCAGAATGGGCAAGCTCTGTTACGTCTTGGACGGGGATAACGTGCGCCATGGGTTGTGCAAGGATTTGGGATTTTCAGTTGAGGATCGCGAGGAGAATATCAGGCGCGTCGCGGAGGTGGCGAAGCTGTTTGCGGATGCGGGCCTCGTGACGCTCGTGAGCTGCATCTCGCCGTACATGCGCGACAGGGACTTCGCGCGCGGCTTGATGAAGAAAGGAGAGTTCGTCGAGGTGTATATGAAAGTGCCGCTTTCGATATGCGAAAAGCGGGATTGCAAGGGCTTGTACAAGTTGGCCCGCGCGGGGAAGATTAAGGGGTTTACGGGGATTGACGATCCGTATGAAGTTTCTCTGAAGCCCGAGGTGACTTTGGAGGCGACGAATGACGCCGGGGAGCTTGTGACGCCGGAGTGCATGGCGGAGACCGTGGTTGAGTATTTGGTGATCAATGGATTGCTCAGCGGACCTTGCTTCTGAGACAGGTAACGCGGGTTTCATTACCCATGTGTCGAGAGCTCATTTCGATTGGAGAAATGCTGGTCTGTTGTCCATGCGGTCGTGTTTCTCGCGGAAGACGGAAGCTCTAAAACTGCAACGGAATGGTCGGTGGATTACTTCTATTTTACAGCATTATGTGTGTATTGTTAGTGCATTGTCCTGTTCCAACGTCTTGTTGTAACGGCAATTGCAGAGAGTCGGCGGCCTACTTCTATTTCACAGATTATTAGTGTGCATAGTTAGTGCAATGTCCTGTTCTCCAACGCTTTGCTGCAACGGCAATTGGAGTATGCATTTTAAGCATTTCATATACAACACCTTGGTGTACGGCAATCAGAGACCAAGACGTAACTAATCGTAGTGGATGCTTTGCCATGATACAACGCCTTGTTGTATCGGCAGCACGTAGAATTTCATCGCATTTGTGTGAAGAGCGAATAGCTATTTAATTCGAGGATAATTTGGCATTGAATCCTGTTTTTTGGGCCAGCATTTCTGAAGATATTATCACGCAATGGAACATGGAATTTTTGCTTCCGTGAGTGTCCAGCCTGACTTCAACGCGGTTGTAGAGTACAAGCACGAACTTAACCTTGTTGATTATTTTAAGGAGCTCCGGATTTCATCTATACCTTACATTTAACTGTTTGTTTTGATTGTTTGTTTGTCACGTTGAAATCTCCCGGACCCGTCCCCCGGTCGAGTTTCTTGCACGGGCTTTTGTTTCGGACTTTGTTCCGTTAGAAAGTTATGTATTTTTGAGTTATTTTTGGTTCTTAAAAATTTAGAAAATTACTTTTACTTTTGTTTTGACTGTGGCAACGGCACAGGGCACACTACTGAAGTGTAGCTGAAGTTTGCCAGCGTTGACTAAGCTTTGGATATACCCCGTACGCTTTTTGGATTCAAATCCTGCCATTGATGTTTCTTTGATTAGGCCTCTCTCATTCACATCCATCTCCAATTCGTGGGACATGTCCCAGAGCAAGATTACTCTAAACTGACAGATAATTTCGAGGTATCTTTGTGCAATAGATGTCTCGAGCATCAATTGCATAGCTTCCTACTTGCAGGCACTGTATTGTACAGTCATCATACATGAATATTAAAGTGAGAACTTCTTGGAAACAGTTCCAGCTGCTGAATCAGCCTTGACGGAGAGCCTGCATCTTACTCCCTGTAGAACGAGACTGGGCTTCCGACATTGAGGTACTATTAGAAAAGCGCATCTCCCTCGTGAATGCACTGGCCAGAAACATGAACCTTCCCAGTTCCACTGTTCATTTCTGAGTACATTCTTGGGTCCTTTTGACTCACTGCATGGACTTTTGCTTGGGTGTCGGCTTCTCCTACGTCAGCTTCTGTTCACGAAAAATTTATAGATGGTTTTTTGGACACTCGAATCTGACTGTACAACTGAATACAGTAGTTTACTTATAGATGGTTTCCTGGACACTCGAATCTGACTGTACGATACAGTAGTTTATAATTCTAGGCTGCGGTGGGCACCGTCAGTTCGTCATATTGTGTCACTTACATGAGGGCACGCGCTCCTGTGTGTCACTGATTCACTGTAGGGCCGCCCTGGGAAGCTGATTCTCGAGGACCGACTGTACATCTGAATCTATGATTCCACTAAGGGTGCGCTTACATGCTGCCTCGGTGGGCAGCCCAGCCACCACCGATGCGCATGTGAGTTAGCCCTAGCGCGCCATCCGGGGGAGAAGTTCCCATCGATGAATGGGGAAAATCGGCCGCCCCTCAAGAATATTCCAACTCTCAACTGATGTTAGTCAAGTGTTCTCTTGCAAAAAAACATTGCTAAGGAAAGGGTACTTGATATTAGTTAAGTGTTCTCTTGCAAAAAAAACATTGCTAAGGATAGAGTACTTGCAATAGGCAGTTGTTTTGGATTTCCCACTTGCAATAGAAGGTCTCCCCATACGTGCTTGCCTGACAAAGTGACACAAAATTGTGCACGTCACCAATCATACTCGGCATTCACATAGAAGTGTTTAGCATATTAGGTGGGTAATTCTTCACCCACTGGGTTTAGGCAATTTGCAACAATGGTTTTGTCCACTCACCTAACATGTAAAGAGGCTTTAAGCTTAGAGGTAGTATGTTCTAAAAGCAACAATTTAAGGACTGGGGTGCCTTTCTTTATAGGTTTTTCTGGACAAAAGTATTTTTAGATCATTTATTTTTTGGAGGAAAAAAAATAGATGTGGAACTTAATATAAGTATTTTTAGATCATTTTTCAGAGGAAGAAAAACAAATGTGGAACTTAATATGAGTGGTTTTGCATTTTTTTAAATTACTTATAATTTTTCAAAGATTGGGGTATACAGGCCTATATGAGATCATAAGTCTCCCAAAACTTGTAAAGAGATGTGTAGAAATCAAAGACAATGATTGGCTCTTGCAATAGAAAAATAAATTTTTCTTGATTTATTTTCAATTGCTAAAGTGGTCCATTTAACCCTTAACATTCCTTGACTATATTCTCACCAAAAATGCTTCAAAATTGCCATTTCTAGTAAAAGTATCAGATTTTTGAAAATTTTCATTTTGGGGCACATGTAACCATAGGATTTTATATTACTCTGGTTTGAGAATATGTGGAAAAAATTTCAGAAATTTTCACCTTATAGTTTGCAAGATAATATTGTATGAAGTGGAAAAAATCCTTTTTTTGGCCTTGCAAAAAATTGGGCAGCTATACTTCACAAGGTTAAATCTTTATGAAAAAAAATTCAAAGTGGTTGTGCTTCATTAGATTCATTCTTCAAGGTAAGTTGGCTATATGTTTGAAATTTTTTGGATCATTTGGAATTATACAACATATAAGAAAAAAATAGTAAGTAGAAAGAAGTAGGAAATGATTCTAAATTCTAAATTCAGGATAATTTATTTATGGAATTGAAAAATGCCAATCCCAATGGTTGTAATGTTGTAATAAACAATCTACACCCTATGATTTTATTTTATATCCAAAAATATTAAAAATTGAGTTAAATAAAGGACTTCAAAGTTTATTTTAGAGTAAAGAATCTATAATTGCCCGCAAACTAGAACTCGTTATATCTTTCATCTCATTAGTCAAAATAGAATGATTCAAAGTTTTCCACATATGTATAAATGTAATGAACCAATTTCAAATTTTTATTTCTAAAAAAGTGATTTTTTATTTGCCTAAGCTACACTACCCAGGTTGAAAACCAAACTACATATTACACAAATATTTTTTAACCATGTAGTCAAAAGTTAAAAAAATTGTCGGGCTGCTTAAAGCTACCATTCATCCACGTGTTGTGTGAAAATTTAAAATAAAATAAAATCTCTGTTGATAGTATTTGCCTTCAAAAGATATATTGCTAAAAACACAAAGCTAGTGCTTTAGGGGTTTATGATGATCCCATCTCCATTCTTCCCCTAATAATAGGGGCAATTTGTAAAAGATGGGTGGTTTTAGAACATACTACCTTATTATAATTTGCTCTTGTTGCCCAATGATCCAATCTTATTGAAGAAGAGCATCTTTAGTTACATGGAAACCTACCCAACAAAAGTATTACTCCTATTCCAAAATGATCTTCTTGTGGCCTCAATTTTTTTGTCCCAAATTGATCTTCTTGTTGTACTTTGTGACATTGAAAATTAGTCAAGTTTGGATTTAGATTGCTATCTAGGACTAGAAAAACAGTTGTGAACAATAGTTCTCCCTCCATCCATACAATCATCAATCAAAAGACAAATAAAATGATTGAAGGGGTCAATCAACATGGTTATTTGTTCTTATTTTTTACATCTCTTTGAGTGTTGTTTGATTGAAGGAGACGAAGCTTTGGAAGGTGGTACAAAGGTCTACACATAGTCTTGCACCTATACTAACCACTCACAAAATGACACCTCACAATTAGCAATTAACTCTTTAGCACTTTGACATCCAATTTTGGAATGATGAACATATTTATATTCTTATTTCTTTTTCATTATTGCTTGGATGGGGGTCATCTCAATTTGTGGAGATATTTTATCAAATTCTTGTCCTATCTAATGAATGGATTTGATGTTAGTATAGTACATAATTTTCTAAAATTACAAATGTGGAAATATGTTAAGTGGTTCACTAAGCCAAAATTGCATTGACTCTAGTTCAAAATTAGATTTGCAAAAATGAAATCATAGATTTAAATAATACAAAAATTCCAAAAAAATCCCATGTGAAGAGCATGGTTGTCATACTGGACAAGTTAGTAACTCGTCCTACAGGACAAAAAATGAATAGTAACTTGCCCAGTATGACAACCATGGTGAAGAGAACCTCATTTCAAATTCATTCCAATAAGTTTTACTCAAAAAATGATAATATTTTGTTTGTAATCAAATTTAGAAGGAATTTTAAAATTTCTCTTTTGAAATTTATAAAAAAAATATTGGTGATAGTATTGGTGAATCTAACTATATGAATGGAATCTAAAACTCAAAATCTACAATTTTTTTTCATAAATCAATCCAAAATATTCTTCCAAATAGTGTTTTTTCCAAATCATCAATTCTAAAGAAGACTTTGGATGTTTATGAGTTAAGTGTCCATTAATGCTCCTTGAAAATGCCCAAAAGATTCCGCTTTTTAATATTCCAAAATTGCACTTTGAAGAATGTTCCAAAATTCAAAGTTTCTAAGATGCTAGGAGTGCACCAAATTCTATTTACAATAGAAAATGAATTTTAAAATAATATTTTTAGCCTTAATGTGGAACATTTTGTCCAAAAGGAAGATCATTTTGGTACAAGGGAGTACACTATATCAGGACTTCTTTTCATTTTTTAAGAAGTGTCAAAGTGGTGATATAAAAATGTTATGGTAGTGCTTCAAATTTCAATAGTCATCCACATTGGATAGAAAATATCACATTAGCACATATCACATGTCTATAATTTGGTTTCATCCATAATCTGGTGATTTCATTCAAGATTTTTTTTAATTAGAAGTTTTTTTGAGATTTTATCTAAATTTTTGGTCATTTTTTTGCCATTTTTAATCCAAATTAATTTTTTGGAACAATTTTGGCACTAGAAAGCCCCTCCAAAAGCCCTGCTCTATATTAACTTCTGATTGATGTAGAATTCATTAGTGCTACCAAGTCATTGGAAGCACATTTGCATTGCTATTTCTTTTTGAGACATAAGCGTATTGAACAACATAGTAGAAGGGTTTCTTCGTCAGGTAGAGAGGCTGATTTTATGCTAGATGAACAACATATTACTTCTAAGTATCAAACCTACGACCATGCCATTTAGTTTGGATACCTTCCCACCATCATCAAGTAGATTGGGATCACCTTAGAACATTGCATTGCTATTTGCATTATGTTTCAATGATTTGTTGTGGCTTTTCTAATTTCTAACTTTTATCTTTCTTTTAATTTTGTAAAGATATTACAATCTAAAAGTGATTGATGGATGACTTCAATTTTTAAATCATTGAAGTAATGAAGAATACATCTATTGGTTTAAAATGCAAATTATTTTTGGCAAATACATTGGTAATAGGTTTTATATGTTCATAGTGAATGGGATCTATTTTGGTTCATCCATTGTTTGGGTTTGAATTTTCTTGTGTTTATTTTATGTGATTTTTTTTTCAATGCCTCTCATATTTGAGTATCATATGAATCATTAAAGTGTCATTTTATTTGCTAAGATGGTTTGTTATCTTATTGAAGATGTCTTATGGTACTACACCTATAAATGTCCCCTACCTAGATGTGTTATGTCAAAACTTTGTACAATGAATACATATTGATTTTAATAGATACAATATACCTCAAAAGTAGAATTAGTGTCTATTTTAGATTATTTACTTTTGGAATTTTGAATCTTTGACATTAGTTGATGTAATGGATTCTTCTTTGATTTGCTAATATAGATTTTAAGAAAATCTAAACATTTTTAATAATATAAATTATACTTACATGTAAAGTGTTGCAATCAAGTGTTGTTACCTTTTGTGTATGTTAAAATCAAGTTTATATGTTGTTGAGATTCTAGACTATGAAAATATATCACATTCTAAATCTAGCAAAGTTATTTTTACCTAGAAACTTTAATTCCATTCCACCATGTGAATTTATGTTATTTAGGCCTAATATACAATAATGAAATCTTGTCATGTGACATGTAAGTAAAACCATAGGTAAGCTTTTTCATTGAAAATAAGAGATCACCAAATCTAGCAATTCCAATAATATTTTTAAAACTTAGATCTTAGAGAGGATTATTTAATATTTGAATGATGGTGTTGAAAGTGCATTGAACATACGATTAATAAAGGAAGCTTTGAGAGAAATCTTGTAATATATCAAGAAATAGAAGAAAAAATGTTTTTTTATTGAATCAATGAATATTTTTTAGGAGGCATGCAATTATTTATTATTGTCTTTATTAAAGGGCCTAACTAGAATATTTGTAGTTCTACAATTTAGAAAATAAGAAGTTAACTATTTATTTTTCATCTTAGAATTAGAGATGTTGAGAAGTTTATTGCATTGTTGTGAACCCTCTTAGAGCAATTCAACCATTAGCCATTTTACATTATGCTCAACAACTAGTCTAACTTGTTTAATATAATGGGCTCAAAGAGAGTTGGGTGGGATGATAATTCACTATCTCCCACCATTGTTCAACAAAGCAAAGCACCAACCTTATTGGCTTGTTGAATTAACATTGAACCTAGATATTTGGAGTGAAGTTGCACATTGACTACTCCTCTATTCCCATTGCTTTAACATGATGTTGCTCTAATTAAAATATTGTCCAAAATAAATATGCAATTGACGTACAGTTAAAAGATACATTGACCATGGAGATAATTCCTAGGCACTATAAGAAAGCCCCCCTTTTTTTAACAAGCTAAAAAACATGATAATATGTTTAACATATCAAAGATAACTTATCTTTGATGTTAGGTATGTCAACTTTCAGTAACCAACTAAATCCATCTAAATTGACATGGCAGAAATGGGTGAAAATCTAAGAAATCAAGTTCTATTTTTAGTGCGTCATTTACTCAAACATGGGCAAAGAAAGTGCCATTAGTGTACCTTGTGGCAATCACATCACCTCTATGTGAGTGGGCAATGCCATGTCATCAACTTTTTTATATGGGTCGTTATTGGCGTAGGACATGACGTGGCAACCACGTGGTGTTGATGTGGCAAAGGAAAATTCATAAAGTGTCCAGTGCACTATGCCTTGGATCTTATTTATTTCAATGTCTACTATGGCGCGCACATGTTTTTTCGGACGTTAATGTGACATGAGGTTAATTCTTTTGATTGTAGTGTAGCATCCCCTATACATTACGGCACATCTACAAAGACATGAAAATGTCACAAAGGATGTCTTCTATGAGTTTAATGTGCATGTCTAAGACATCAACTTAGACATACATCATACACAATATACCATACAAATAGGTCATACACTACACAATATATTATACGTCATATCCAATATGTCATACACAATATATTATACGTCATATCCAATATGTCATACACAATATTTGATACTTATATCACATGGCTTGAAAAGACACTAATTGTGAGTATGTTGAAATGAGAAGGCAAGCTATTTATACAAGTGAATTGGTACAAGGGAAGACAAACTATATGAGATATCTAAACACTACAACAAAATTGATGTTTTATAACTACATTTTATAACTGTATTGAGTCATAAAATCAAAAAATACGACTCAAGTAGAAATTATTGTAGATGATTCATGACATGACTGGAGGACAAGTCACTTTGAATATGAGTCATATTGACCATTATATGGATTAGAAGTATAATTAGCCATATTTTTTGCCAACATGGCATATACATTGACAATCTTTGAGGCTTGACTTTTTCTTTAGCTGCTCGAGCAAAGAAAAAAATTCAATGTCGCATATGACTTCGTATAGTCATATTTTCTGTTGACATGGAATATGACTATAGTGAGTCATATTTTTGGCTGACGTGAAATATAACTACAGTAAGTCATATTTTGACTGACATGGCATATGACTTTGTACAAGCATATTTTTTGTTATGGAATATGACTCTTATAAGTCATACATTTTTCTAATGTAAAAAACGACTCTCTTGAGTTATACTTTTGAATGATGTGAAATATGACTCTCATGAATCATACTTTTTATTGTAGTAAAATTTGACTCTTCTAAGTCATATTTAAGATTGACATGGTAGTACACATGGATGTCATTGGTAATTTTATAACTGACTACAGTCATATTTTTAGAAGCACAAAGTTATATTTTGGCGTGCATAACTATGAGCATTATATGACTATAGCTAGTTAAATCTTTATCAACATATATTATAAAATACAATTCAAGAAAGTGATATTCCAGATTATTGAAAGTGATATATGTGCAGTTTGTAATTAGGGTGATTAAGGTTTAAAATAGCTTTAGTTACAAACTACAATCATATTTTCTAAACACTTGAAATGATATGATACGTCGCAATCATACATCAAGATAATTGAATAGTTGAATAAAAGATTTTATATAGTTAAGAACAAATACATATGATTTTAGAGATATACAAGAGACAATCTGTAGATTAACTTGGTACCAATTTGGAATAACCCAAGTTTACAATTTAAAGTTTATTATGAGGAGGCAATTTTAAATAGGGATTCTTCCAATTAACTACCTAATAGGTCATTGCAATTAAAAAAAATGTTCCTTAAACCACTTGCAAATAATTTGTTTTTTTCTCACAAGATATGTCTAATTACTAAATTTTGCTCTTCACTCTTAATTGCTACAATGGTTAAGATGATCTCCCAAATTGTATTTTCTTCAATCTTTAAATCTTTCTCCAACTATTTGGAAGTTAAGCCTTCTCTCCAAATTGGATTTGATGCTACATGTACAAATTGCCATGACTATTGCTCTTCTGCCTTGGACAAAATTATGCACCAACTCGAAACAAGTTACTTCCCAAATTGGTCTTTGTTTGCTACAAGAAAAACAACTGGATCTTTCATCACCAATTTGGTCTCAATGCCTTTAACTCCACAACTTGACTCACTGTAACTTGGACACTAGCAAAGCTTGCACTTACTTCTCACTAACTTGGAATTTCAATTTCTACTCCCAACATTCTTTATTCTCTAACCTTTTATTAGTTCTCATATACATTTAAAATATCTTCTCGAATCGGTAAACAAGATACATTGGTTTATAGACACAATTTGGAACCAACCACAAAATAACATTTAAACTTTATACATTCCAATTTGGACATCACTCGTGTCATATAACACATTCAAACTCTATTTGTAGTCTCAACTACCGATTTGGACAATAATTCATTAAATTTACAGACATTCTTAATTCAAATTAACAGCCTTTAAATCTCTTTCTCCCCAATTCAGATGCTAAAATATCTCTTATCAGTCATCACATTCCAACTTAGGCTGTCATTGAGTACTCATAATATATTCATAAACTCCAATTAGGCAATATCAAACACATTGTAGTTACACTCACTTCCAACTAAGTTCACACACACATTCCAACAGATACTCCAATTTAATCAATGAACACTACTTCCATTTGCACTTGATTCACAACTAAATTACAGACATTGCAAGTTACACACTGCAACCAACTTGGTTTAAAAAAATTTATCGTATTAATTGCATTGGTGATTAAATCATTGTTTACATACTAAAAAATCTTTACTTACAACAATTAGATCGTTCACCACAACTTCTTCACTCACTAACATCTCACAAAGTTTACTTCATCACCATGATATACACTTCCTAATTAGAACTATCTCACTCTCCCTACACACTATTACATACTTGTTGCAATGAATTAGCACATACTTAAATCTCCATCTCCACAACATCAGATACGCACATAGACACAAACACCAAACTCCACACATAAAATAAACAAAATACACAGCTAACTTGGGCTGGGACACGCATTGAGCTTTCTTTCTTAGTGGATGAAAATGAAAACAAAAAACAAAACCAAATAGGAAGCACACCGACAGTTGCACAACTTCCAATTGGCCTCTTAACCGCAATGTTTAACCACCAAGTCGGAACCGCAATCAAGAAGTCAACACAACCTTCCAACTCATCTAAATCGGGTCCACCTCCACTTGCTAGCTCACTCCGCATAGTCGTGTACCAACCAATCCAAAAAGAACCTCCAAATTGGTTAAATAATTGTATATCATAATGAATCATTCAAATAAGACAATATGACCTATGTTTTTTATAATCATGTGAAGATGGCTCTATTGGGTTGCAAGTAGCCTCCAACAAATTTGTTCTAACTTTTGTACTTGCATATACAATTAAAAAAATGGAAGGTTAATTTTTAATGAATGAACAACAAAGGTAGGAAAAATAACAATGGTGATGGAGTGGAGAAGGAAAAAGTGACAAGTGCTAAGAGATAACAACAAGCAAGAGTTAAGATGCAACAAGAAACAACAAAGAGCAACAACTAAGAGATAACAAGAAACAACAAAAAACAAAAGTTAAAATACAGCAATATAAATAAAAAAAATTTAAAAAAAATAACAAGAAGGAAGAGTTAAAATGTAAAAAGAAGAATTTTTTTTGATGCAACAAGAAAAAACAAGAAGCATGAACTAAAGAGCAAGAAGAAACAAAAGTTAAAGCATGAATTAAAGAGCAACAAAAGGCAACAACTAGAAAGCAAAAACAAGAAGCAACAAGAAGTAAAAAATAAGTGACAATTCAAGGCAAGGAAAGAGAGCCAAAAGAAGTGGCAGCTAGAGTTTCAAATCTTAAAGAAGTAATGGCTAGGATTTCAAACCCCTAAAAAAGTGATGGCTAGGGTTTTCAAAATCCTAAAAAAAGAGTGACTAGGTTTTAAAATCCTAAAAGTAGGCATCTAGGATTTCACTTGATTTCAAAATCATAAACAACGGTTTGACTATATATTTTTTGGATTATCCATATTTGGAGGAGGGCTACCCCCAAAAAATTAAAATGTTACTATCATGGAAATATGATTGGCAATATAACTCAATGTTTCCCAAACATATTCCCTACAATTCCCTATGAAGTATTTTGTGTTCTCAACGGGCTTATAGTATATGCCCGTGAAGTACAAGGCCCAAAAATGACTAGCAATTATATTTTCAATCATAGTTTTCCCCAAGGTATTGATCTCCAAGAATATGACTACGAGTAGTTGCCAATCATCCCCAATCATAATTTTGCAGTCATAAAATACATGTTTTCTTATAGTGTAATTTTATAAATTATACAAAGTTATCAAAGTTAATGTTCCAAAAATCAACTAGATGTCTTAGTTGACTTTTTAGTTCACATCTTAGTTGATGTCTAAAAAATAGTATTAAAACTTTCAAACAACATGAGAGTGTGTTGACAAGGCATGCCACACTATTGTTGTTGGATGCCATGTTACTCAAATGCTACGTTAGATGCTTTGTAGTTGTTGTTTTGCAAATGTGCATAATGTGGTTGCCCTTCTTGTGCTTTTTTACATTTGGTCAATGTTTTATTTCAGTCCCTAGTAACTTCTATAAACTTATTCGTAGTCAAATCAAAACCCCTTGCCAACATGGTAGGTTCATGTCTTCTTGAACGTTATACAAAACATACCTATATTTTTCCAATACCTCATAAAATATTCTTGTTGCTTAGGACATGAATTTGTGTTGCCCATAACATCCACATGTTTTCTAAAACATCCAACTCAATTCTACCTCCCATGGTTGTGATTCCATCTTCATACTCCTATTTTGAAAACATGCATGTTTGTTGCTAACATAAAAATGCATATTCCTTATAGTGAGGGCTTCTTATAGAGTCTTGTTGTAGGAAGATGGGGCGGGCTTCACATACAAGTCATGGGGCATACTCTTATGCCCCCTTACAAGGAAGTGTCAAATACATGATGCTCAAGATGGCATCAAAAGCTACATATGAAAAAAAAATTGTCTACAACCTACTAGGGATGCACTTGAGTGGCAATACATTGCACAATTTTTGTAGAGATAGAAATAACTTGAACCACTCTAAGCTAGCTATTAGTAATTAAATACACAATTTCATTAAAGATTGCAAGTGTTGGTAATGAGTGAGAATTTTGTTTACTTGTTTTTTGTTCAACAAGTTTTAAGGAAAATTCATCTTTGTAGTAATTATATTAATTAATACAATGAATTGAATGGTGTGTTGTTGTGAAGGGATTGTTGGTGGGTCATGTTGAAAAGGTGTTTGTCGTAGCACATGAAAGCAAAAATCCTTCTCTAAGGCTCAATATTTCTTAAAAGAGGCCTTAAAGTGACTCGAGTATCGTTCCCACGAAGATCAAATTCCTAGGTTCACAATTACTGGAAAATGGTAGAGTGATGGTCACGAAACACAAAACCCCAAGCAAAACAATAGGCCGGAACTCTACTTGGTCTCATTGTTTTCTTGGACAAACATGACCGGATCCCTCCGGTCCAACAATTACTAATACACGTTAGACCGAATCTTCCCGATCTAACAACACTGACCGGATCTAATCCGGTTTAACACCCACTTGTTTATCACACAGACTCTCTAACTGGTTGGTTTCCTACCACGCATCTTTACACTACCCCGTAACTCTCCCAACACTTCTATTTACATACCTCTAGTAGTTTCCCGTATTTACGTTTTATAGATCGTAACCGGGATCCACGTTTCCACAGATCTAACCTTAACCTCTAGTATTCACATCTGGTCCAGATCTCTACTTGTAACCATGTCGAGTTTAACCTCTGAACAAAGAGGGATCTGCTAATTGGGATTCAGGAAGGAAGCTTAACTCCTACCCTCCGATTTTAAAGTGTCAGAAGTTTCACTATGTGATCTAACTTTCAAAAATAAACTTTCAAATCTTACAAATGAGAAACAGACCGTCCTCACAACTGGAAAGGAAACGCAGTCGTGTCTAGCAGGTCACGCAAGCCGGTCTAATTCCTCCTAACCAATGCTACAACGACAGCCTACTGAGTTAGTCCTAAATCCGGTCTGAACTAGCGGGGACCAAAGGGAAACGAGTGTTGTGGAGGCGTAATAACCCTTACTTCTTCCGGAGAATACCCCTCCTCCGTACTTCTTCTGAGTCCATTCCTAGTCCACACTAGAGATCCCTTCTGCCTCTGTCCACGCAAATACGGGAAACTACTAGAGGTATGTAAATAGAAGTGTTGGGAGAGTTACGGGGTAGTGTAAAGATGTGGGGTAGGAAACCAACCAGTTAGAGAGTCTGTGTGATAAACAAGTGGGTGTTAAACCGGATTAGATCCGGTCAGTGTTGTTAGATCGGGAAGATTCGGTCTAACGTGTATTAGTAATTGTTGGACCGGAGGGATCCGGTCATGTTTGTCCAAGAAAACAATGAGACCAAATAGAGTTATGGTCTATTGTTTTGTTTGGGGTTTTGTGTTTCGTGACCATCACTCTACCATTTTCCGGTAATTGTGAACCTAGGAATTCGATCTTCGTGGGAACGATACTCGAGTCACTTTAAGGCCTCTTTTAAGAAATATTGAGCCTTAGAGAAGGATTTCTGCTTTCCTGTGCTACGACACGGAAAAGTGGCGCCGCTGCCGGGGATCGAAAATACTTAGAATTAGCGATCCGGTCTCTGGGAGAGACGATCACGAAAAGTTAAACTTCTGTAAGAGTGTAGTATCTGAGTTCGTTAATCTGTTCAGAAGATATCTGAGAAGTACTGAATAGAGAACATAGAACTTATCCATGAATAGAACAGAAAGGGAGGGAACCTCGTCTAGAAGGTCTGCCCGGAATATTCGTGAAGACATTCTTGTTCATGCGCTACCTAGCGTAAACATCGATCGAAGGTTACACCCTGTGTCTGGGGACATCGTGTTAGCAGAAGTTGAAGCGTTAGAAGTAATTGTTGAAGTTCTTGAACCTGAGCCGGTCACAGTTCAGATTCAAGAGATTCCGGTCGAGTCCGAGGAGGAGGAAGAATTAGTCCACTCGGAACCGGAAAGTGACACTATGGTAGGATCCACTTGCCTAAAGTATAGTAGTTTAAAAGGAGACGGCAGTCAGGATGTAGATGACTGGCTGTGTGAGTTTAAGTCCCTTGTTTTGGCCAACTAAGATGAATTTGAAGCCAAACAACGGATATTCCAAGGACTACTGAAGGGCGAGGCGCTGAAATGGTACCAAGATGTTTTGGACGCAACCCGTAATAATTGGGACCGGCTCACAGACCTGTTCGTCAAAACGTTTAGAGAATCCGGTGGAGAAACCAGAGCGTTAGGATGGCTTAGTATCATGACCATGAAACCTTCAGAATTAGTAAGAAGGTATGGACAACGGGTGAAGGCTCTTATTCAAAAGCTAGATATGGAGGTAAACCCAAACGTCCAAGTTGAGTCGTATGTTGTAGGATTTCCAGACAAGATGGGATTTCACATTCGGCAGCAACACCCAGCTACATTACGGGAGGCCATGGAAGCAGCCCACAACTATGAGAATGCATCTCATTCCATCCGGAATGCCTTGAAGAGAAGCGACCGGAAGGGGAAGAGGCACTCTCGGAAGGAGAGCAGAAGAAAGAAGTATTCCAGCAGTTCTGAATCAGAGTCAAGTGAAAGTTCGGAGTCTTCATCAGAAGAATCTGGGCCGGAACCGGAAGAAGCATCTGGATCCAAATCCAGACGTCGATATCATCATCCTAAATTCAAGCAAGAGAAGGCAGAAAAGGCTAAGGCTCTTGGTCAAGTCAAGATCGAGAAGGACGAGTTAAAGGAGTTCATGAAGAAGGTTGCAGCAACTTTGGAGGCAATCAAGGTGAACTTGACGGAGAACCGGAATCCCAGGCGGACCGTACCAACAAACCGAACAAACATTTGGTGTCCGAGGTGTGGAGAAATGGGACACTACCCAAGTGAGTGTAACTGGCCTTTCGTCAGACGAGTCAACTACGTGAATCAAGAGGACGAGATCTACTACACCAATCCAGAGGAGGAAGATGATGTGGAGATAAATCCGGTCTACCAGATTCAACTGACCTATGTGAGGGGACGACCACCACAACAAATCATAAGAAACAACTTTGTACCAAGGTCAGCTCTAGTGGCAGGTAACCAAGTTGCTATCACCCCGTCCAGACCTTATGGGTTTTGTTTTATTTGTGGAGGACGGGATCACTATGCCAATGTCTGTCCATACAAACCTGGGCAGGGTGCACCCTTAGTTTTTCCTTGCCAGAATTGTCAGGAATACGGTCACAACTCTTCTCAGTGTCCAAAACCTGCCTAGAATCGTGTAATCTACAAACAAGTAGAGGTTCCACCACGGGAGCAGACGGCACTAAACTATGGTTCGAAGACCGGAATAGAGATTCCGGATAAATGATCTAGTAGGGTGGAGTTACCAGTAGTAGTAGAGTCATTAGTCCATAGAGTAGGTATACGTAGCTCCACCGAGAAAAATAGAATAGAAATATGTAGGAAAAGACCTAGTAGGAGAAATAGAATAGTTAGGAGTAGGAAACCGGATTCAAGTGATTCTCATCACTCAGATGAATCCAACTTAGGACCACCCTTAGCAAACGTAGAAAATGGGGTAGAGCCTATAGAGGTTCTTGAGGACATCAGCGAGCAGGTTAGACAGGACCTGGGCAACCCAATCCTATACCACAGGAAAGGGAAGTTCCGGTTTCCAGTCCACCTAGCTCACCAAAACGAGTTAGATTTGATGACACCCCAGTTTTCATTCAACCAGAAAGGGTGTGTAGTCAGTACAACATCTTGCAAGACATTAGGGAACAGAAAGCCAATGTTACCATTGGCCAACTGCTTGATGACAACGCCAACTACCAAAAGCTAATCAGAGATGCATGGCTGAAGAGAAGGAAGAGGAAATTTAGACTTCCGGCAGTTGCTGTCAACTTCGCCAATGTAGAAGATTACGGTCCACCAGAGGTTGTGGTAGAAGTGGAAGGTTGTACCATCCCTAAGGTACTTGTAGATGGAGGATCAGGAGTAAATTTGATGCTGGAGGATATGGCATTTGACTTGGGATTCACCACGTTTGAACAAACCAACCAAGTCTTGAGAATGGCGGACCAATCTAGAGTGATTCCGGTCGGACAACTTTCTCAGGTCCCGACCCGGATAGGAGAACTGACTTACTTTTTGAACTTTGTCATCATACGGGTGGACAAAGGAAGACCATTTCCAATCTTGCTTGGAAGACCATGGCTGTATGCCGCAAAGGTGATCGTGGATTGGGGACACAAGGAATTCGTAATCGAGAAACCCAGTACCCGGATCCCTTGGAGTTTTGAAGAGCATCTTGGAGAGACAAGTGAATTAGAGGGTTACACAAGTGATTGGTCGGAGGCTGAGGATTCTTCCAACATTTCATCCTACTTCGTCCAAGAATTTGACGGAATTACGGAAGTTGATTTCGACTTTCCGGTTCCGGTCTTGGAAATTGGAGAAGTCGAGGAGCAGATTCTGTCAGAGCGGAAAGAGAATCAAGTTGAGGACAGATCTTTAGGAGAAGCAAGTGTCCCACTGACTTCAAGCTGGATCAAGCAGCAAATCGAAGAAGGTAAACTATCCACCATTAGTTTAAAAGACGGGAGAACTAACCTTCTTTGGAGTGAGATCCGGGCTGAATCAGAGGAGCAGGGACCGGATCCGGTCAAAAACATTGTTAACCCCTCCGATTATGAGAAGGTAGAAGTTCAGGAAGGAAAAGCCTTCTTCCTGGGAAAATCTTTAAATTCAGTAGAGCAAAAGAAGTATGTGGACTTGTTGAGAAAGTACTTAGATGTCTTTGCTTGGACGTCTTCAGATTTGAGTGGTGTTCCCTTAGATCTGGGGGAGCACCGGATAGACCTCATTGAGGGAGCTGTTCCGGTGAGGCAACGTTAGTATAGGTTGAACCCTAAGTACTCACTCATGGTAAAGGAGGAGATTGATAGTCTACTGAAGGCAGGATTTATCTACCCGGTCAACAACTCAGAATGGGTGTTGCCCATTGTTGTTGTATCCAAAAAGGTAGGAGCAGATGGAAAAGTGAAGATCCGGGTTTGTCAAGATTTTAGGAAACTGAATGCTGCGACAAAGAAGGATTATTTTCCTCTGCCGTTCACTAATATTATCCTGAATCACGTTTCCGGTCAGGAGTGTTACAACTTCCTGGATGGATTCTCAGGATACAATCAAGTGTTCATTCGATTGGCTGACCAGTTGAAGACCACGTTCACAACGGAATGGGGGATGTTTGCCTTCAACCGAATGCCATTCGGTCTATACAATGCACCCGGAACATTTCAAAGGCTCATGATGGATATCTTTTGAGATTTTCTTAGACACTTTTTGAAAGTGTTCATTGACGACTTTGCAATGTTCAGTACAAGGGAGCAACATTTGGAGTTCTTAGAGAAGACTTTTATCCGCTGTCGCGAGACCGGATTAAAGTTACATCCGGATAAGTGTTTCCTAGGAGTTGTATCCGGGATCTTATTGGGTCATGTAGTTAGTGAAAGGGGACTAGAGGTTGACATTGAAAAGGTCAAGGCAATCCTAGCCCTTGTTCCACCTACATGTGTAAGGGAGATCCGGGGATTCCTAGGGTGTGTTGGATACTACAGGAGGTTCATTGATGGATATGCAAAGCTAGCAAATCCATTAATTGAACTCCTGAAGAAGGAAGTCAAGTTCATCTGGACGAAAGAAAGACAGTAGGCCTTTGAAGATTTGAAGAGCCAGTTGGTGAAGGCACAAATCCTTTCTCCACCAGATTGGACTCAGGAGTTCCATGTCACCTTGGATGCGTCAGGATTGTGCCTAGGGGCAATCCTTTGGTAGTCTAACGAGAGGTCTAAGCATCCAGTCTACTATGCGAGTAGACAGATGAGCCCAGCTGAGAAGAATTACACCACGACCGAGAGGGAGGCTCTAGCCATGGTGTATGCTTGCAGAAAGTTTCGGCATTATTTGCTAGGCTACAAGGTTGTTTTCCATACGGATCACAATTCCTTGAAGTATCTAGTAAATAAACCAGATCTTTCCGGTCGGATAGCAAGGTGGATATTGCTGTTGCAAGAGTTTAACTACGAGGTGGTAGTTAAATCTGGAAAGGCAAATGAGAATGCTGATTACCTTTCCAGGCAGCGAGGTATGGAAGCGGTCGATGACATTTTTGCCAATTTTCCGGACGAGTTTCCTGAAGAGATAGTGCGGAGACCGCAACCGAATTCTGGAGAAATGAAAGAAGTGGCAGTGTTCCATATCGATGAAGTGAAAGCTTCAGAGTTCAAAGAAATACTACAATACCCCTTTAATCAGAAATTTCCAGAAAGATACTCACTTGAAGAGAAGATTGTGTTTCAACAGAAGGTAGCTCCTTATACTTTAATACAAGGCATTCTATTCAAGATGGGGGCAGATGACCAATTACGAAGGTGTTTGGAGAAGAAGGAAAGGAAGCAGGTAATGACGGCTCTATATTTTGGTCCCTCAAGAGGACACTTTGCAGGCGTTACGACCGTAAACCGGATCCGGATGGCCAGATATTGGTGGCCTTCGATGATAAGGGATGTGAAAACATTTGTCGGTACATGTGATCAGTGTCAGAGGATGGGCGCACCCTCATTCAAAAATCACTGGCCACTGACCCTGATTATCCCTCTCACCCCATTCGAAAAGTGGGGAATCGACTTTATTGGACCAATTAATCCAATCACTGCCAGAAAGAAGAAATACATAATCTTAGCGACAAATTATGCTACCAAGTGGGTAGAGGCGAAGGCCACAAGGAGAAATGATGCTACAACAGCAACAACCTTCTTATTTGAAGAAATTATGATGCGATTTGGACATCCATTGGAGTTGGTCAGCGATCAGGGAACACATTTCTTGAACGACATGATCCGGGCCATTACAGCAACTTACATGATCAAGTATAGGAAGACGACTCCTTACAATCCAAAGGCCAATGGATTAACGGAGCGAGCTAACGGGATCATTGAGAGAAGTTTGCTGAAGATGGTTTCCGCCCACAAAACGGACTGGGACCGGAAACTACCTTCCGCTGTGCACGCTTATAATACTTCGGAGAAAACGACCACTGGAAAAAGTCCTTTCTTCCTGGTGTTTGGACAGGCGGCGTTGCACAAGATTGAGATGGAAGTAGAGACACATCGGGTCATGGCAACCAAAGGAGGAGTTCAACACCGGAATCTGCAAATCCGGTTGCTAGCAATTAAAGATTTGGAAGAAATCCGATCGGAAGCATTGGAAAGAACTATAGTAGTTCAGTCCAAACGCAAGAGTGATTTCAATGCAAAGTTACCCAAAAGTCATGGAGTCGAAGAAGGAGGATTTGTTTTATTATACGATAATCGGCATGAAGACTTTCCAGGTAAATTGCATACCAGATGGATGGATCCATATAAGGTAAACAAAATTTATCTCAATGGATCACTCCAACTGGAAGATCTGGAAGGAATTAAATTGGATACCAGAGTTAATGGATCTAGGGTAGAAAAGTATAATCCAGAATCATTTTCCGACCCGGATTCAAACTAAGGAAATTCCAACCTCACCGAGGTCTAAAACTAGATTTCAGTGTGTTCACGAAGACGCTCACAAGTGAAAATGGGATAATGTGGGAGCACAGAAATCCGTTTTTTAGGTTTAGAAGGAAAATAAGGGGATTAGAACTCCTTACTCTCTATTTTTTTTCGCTTTTCTCTAGAAAAATAGACCGTAAGTAGTTAGGAACCGGATACCAGAATAGGGTTACTCTAGAATAGATAATAGTGTTAACTGAAAACCGAAAACCCGGAAACAGGACAGTTAGGTCAGAGTAGGACGGAGTGAGTTTTATCAGAAACCAGAAACGGATAGTAGGCAATCCAGACATAACGGGTGCCTACCTAGCTCTAGACCGCACTCGAGAGCAGATCTATTTTTCGAGAAACGGTCACCTGTAACAGTCCCGTGTGAATGAAGTTAGCCCTAGAAAGTTAAAATAGAAGGGGCAAGTGGCTGAGACCTCCTTTTACTTGAAACCTACTTTAAGAAGAGGTTTGTAAAGTGCATCCGCGGTGTCTTCATAGGTTAGAAGAAAGAGGAGTTTCGGGCGCATCCATTCTAGTTTACTGTCCGGATTAGGGGAAGACAGGTCTCAAGAGGAGAGCACTCTTACAAGTTTACAAATGAGCATTACAATCAAAAGTGTTCTGTTGGAGCGACTCTTGAGGAGAATCCCTGAGTGAAGTGAGAAGATTAGAGCGCTAGTAATTTTGAAACCTCAAAGAGTGATTCCGGTCACTGATAAGTTTTAGAGAAAGTAGTCCACGATGGTGAGAGAGGAGGTAGTAGTGACTTTACGCATGGTGAAGCTGGCAGTACTAATTGATCCAAAAGAGAAGGCGGAGTTAGAAGAGGACATCCGGTAGATGGGATGTGAAGGCTTTCTAGCCTGGCCGTGGAACTTGAAGGATGAGGATATTGTGAGGAGCTGATTGGTGCACCATTGAAGAAATGAAAGGGGACGTCGAGGGGCCGACCCGAGGACTGGACTCCAGCACTATGGCGAGAAACATACGATTTTAAGAAGACGGACAAAGGACCGGCTTCGCGGACGGACCATTTCTTTGTTGGTAAGAATCCTCCCACGAAGAAGGATGGCTTTCCTGTAGCGGAATGTATAAACATTAGGGAGAAGCAGTTGATGAAGTATCTTGCAGCTATCCTCAGTCCAAAGCGGCCGAATAGGATTACGGTCACCTTGGCAAACACCATTTTTGGTGCACTGTCGGGTGACCGGAAAATAGATTGGGGAGTAGTGATGAGGGATCAAACAAAGAGGTTGGTAGGGGGCATAGGGAAGTCTAAACCTTCCCCTATGACCCCTTTCCTCTATCACTTGTACCAAGCTCATGGCTGGCTCACGAATAGAGAACTAGATTCATACGATACAGCCAAAGCCATGTCAAAATTTGAAATAGAAGACTTGGATGAGGAAGCCGGGCAGGAAGAGGAAGATTCAGAGGCCAAGGTAGGTGGAGATACTCCACAAGTGGAGGAAACTGAGTCACAGTGGAGGAGGCAAGATCGGAAAGACAAAGACCCGGAAGTAGGAGAGGGAAGTAAGGGTGTCGATCCGGTCTTGAACTAGGATCCCCTGGGTTGGATTGTGAAGGAACTCAGTGAGTTCCGGGTCCAGTACGGGAAGAATCAAGAGACAATCCAAGAGCTATGCCAACTGTTGAGGATCAGTCAACCGCAGCAACTTGTTTCCTAGCTGGACCGGAAGTTGAAAGAGGCGATGAAGAGAGAGCTGAGCAAGGCCACACATAAGGTGGACCAGTTGACGAAGGAGCTGGAGGACAAGAAAGAAGAATTGGACCAGCAGAAGAGGTTCACCAACACAGCCTCGGAGAATCTTCAAGCGATCCGGGAGTTCATCGGCAATCCGGGCGAAGTCATCAACAAAGCGATGCTATTTCACGAAAAGGTGATGAAGATCGGAAAGTAGATTCCAGCAAACCTAATGATGGCCCTAGTGTCCTACCATCGCAAGATGGAGGCAATAGTAGAGCCACTACGCGAAGTGATGAAGGAGGTAGAAGAACGAAGAGAGCGGGAGCAGGAACCGGAACTAGAACCAGAACTCGCACCAGCACCCCTTCCGGTACCCGTTGAAGAAGTTCAGGCGAAGGACAAGGTGGAGGACGTACCAAGCTCTCCCATCCGGCCTGAGCCTAAGGGAGAAATGACTTCCCTGTTGGGGGAAGTAACGGACATTGCTCTCAATGTAGCAGAAGCAGTGAAGGCTGTTGAGGAGGAGAAGACCAGAGAAGTGGAGACAACAAACGAGGCGAAGAAAGCATCGGAGGAGGTGAAGGCCATAGATGAAGAAAAGACGAAATCTGGACCAAAACCGCCCGAGAAGAACGTGCCCAAACCAGGACTGAGCAACAAGTTTATCGACCTAAGTGAATCATCTCTAGTTTCTCCAACCCCTCCAGCAAAGAAGGAGAAGGTATTTCCCTCCACCCCACTCAAATTAGCTTTGGGAAGTGAATCCGGGTCGAGGGTGGAAAGAAAGACCGATCTCAGGGACGAGGATCCGGGAAGGGTGGAACAATTGAAGAAACCACTCCTTAGAGTACTAGGGCCAAGGTTCCGCCCACACCAACCACGCAGAAGAAGAAGCCTCCAATTATGTCAGCACAGAAGAAGAGGCCGATTCAAGAGGACAATGACGAGGAGGAAGAAGAAGAAGAAGAGGACGAGGATGAAGAATCCGGAACTGAGGAAGACTTGGAGCCGTATTCTGACCCGGATCAAGCACTGGCAGAGATTTGGGCAACCAAGGCTGTAGTAACCAAGAAGAAAAAGCTCGCCGCCCGGGGTAAGACACGCCAGGGACAGAAGACCGGAACCGTAAAAAGCCGGCCGCGAAGAAGTTGAGAACTTAGGAAGTTACTTAGGGTAAATTTTTGAGGATAGGATGGTGAAAGCTTAAAATTTTGGGATAGTTGTACATAATTAGGAAGTTTACTTTTTGAGTGACACGGCCACTAGCAGTTGGAAAGTGACCGGGTCCATAATTATAGGATCTGAGATCCACTTTTAGCGGAAGTAGTGGGAGTTTAAGTGAAAGTCAACAAGGCTAGAAAGTAGTAAGGGAATGAAACGTGTTTGGCCTTAATTGGTTGGTAGGATACTTTTAGGATAGGATTTTGAGGGAGTAGTTTAGTATTTAAATCCGGGACTTGCTTGGTCCCGGTGTGCATCTTTATCTTATTTTCTTATATTCATGAGTACCTAAGGGTTCGTTCTTGGAGTGATTGAACAAATCATAGTTGTGTGTACTTGGCACTTGTCCGTGTTTTGGAAGTCCAGACTGGAAAGTGAGTGTAAGTGGATACAAGGTGTGCCCGGATGTTGAGTTTATCCGGTCCAGTATTGGATTAGTGAATGGTGCGCCGATCACCTCCCTCACAATATCCTTATCCTTCAAGTTCCACGGCCAAGCTAGAAAGCCTTCACATCCCATCTACCGGAGGTCCTCTTCTAACTCCGCCTTCTCTTTTGGATCAACCGGTACTGCCGGTTTCACCATGCGTAAAGTCACTACTACCTCCTCTCTCACCATCGTGGACTACTTTCTCTAAAACTTATCAGTGACCGGAATCACTCTTTGAGGTTTCAAAATTATTAGCGCTCTAATCTTCTCACTCCACTCAGGGATTCTCCTCAAGAGTCGCTCCAACAGAACACTTTTAATTGTAACGCTCATTTGTGAACTTGTAAGAGTGCTCTCCTCTTGAGACCTGTCTTCCCCTAATCCGGACCATAAACTAGAACGGATGCGCCCGTAACTCCTCTTTCTTCTAGCCTATGAAGACATCGCAGATGCACTTTACAAACCTCTTCTTAAAGCAAGTTTCAAGTAAAAGGAGGTCTCAGCCACTTGCCCCTTCTATTTTAACTTTCTAGGGCTAACTTCATTCACACGGGACTGTTACAGGTGACCGTTTCTCGAAAAATAGACCTGCTCTCGAGTGCGGTCTAGAGCTAGGTAGGCACCCGTTATGTCCGGATTGCCTGCTATCCGTTTCTGGTTTCTGATAAAACTCACTCCGTCCTACTCTAACCTAACTGTCCCGTTTCCGAGTTTTCGGTTTTCAGTTTTTGGTTATTTTTGTTAACACTATTATCTATTCTAGAGTAACCCTATTCCAGTATCCGGTTCCTAACTACTTACGGTCTATTTTTCTAGAGAAAAGCGAAAAAAAATAGGGAGTAAGGAGTTCTAATCCCCTTATTTTCCTTCTAAACCTAAAAAACGGATTTCCGTGCTCCCATAGTGTTGTTTGTAGACACAATATACTAGGGCATAAGTATACTTTACAGGCATAGTATAATGGATTAAGGCATTGACCATTCTTGGAATTTAAAGATTTCATACTTTATGAATAAAAAGCATCTCGATGTAGTATGTAATAGAAGTAGTTTTTGAAAATCTTGAATTGCTTTGTTAAATCATTAGATGTGCAATGTTTGGATGTTTCGATGGGATGCAACATTCACTTTGTACAAATTATTACAATAAGGTCCCCCCTCAAGTTCACTTAAGTAATGTGTCAATTGCACATTCAACTCTTTGAAATATAGTTTATCCATAAGAAGAAGAAGAAAGAAAGATTTTATCAAGGTTTAGGTATGCAAATGGGGTTCAAAGGTTTGAAATTGGATTGAAAATCACCATTTCATGAATTCAATGAACATCACTATGTAGTTTTTACACATAGAAACTAATTCTTTGTAATATTTTGCAGTGTGAAGGGACACTTTTGGATTGTCATTCAAACTTCACAGGAAATTAAAGAGTCATATTAGCTTCTCCAAAGATAAAAATATTCCCTCAATAGGATCCACAGTAGGACGCCATGTGATTTTGCTTTGAATAAATCCAAGGGATAGTTAAGATTTCCAAGACTGTAGAAATGTGTTTTGTATAGATCATATCTATACAATTGATTAATTGCTTTGCAAATCATTTTTTAAATAAAGTTTGAAATAAAAATGAATATAGATTGAATATTTGTAGTTTTTACAACATACTTTTTTGTTTGAATTCAAAATGTTAAGTTCTAATTATGATTATTTTTTCAGATTTTTATTTTTTATTTTATTGAAGTCATCAAAGGGATCATTTTTCAAACTGAAAACATTTGTTTTTGAGATCAAACACAATTATATCTCTTGCACTATAGAAAGTATGAAAAAAAGTTTTAAAATCTAAACCATCAAAATGTAAAATAATACAAAAATCTACAATTATTTTTATAGATAAAAAACAAAAATTATATGTACTCGAGACAGTTGTCTTCATTTGTTGTTCAAAATTTGAATGTCTAGTTGTTTAGGGGTCAATGAGACAAATATTTTGAGCACCTTCAATTGAAATTAGCAAGGCAAATTGACATTAGTCCTAATGTATTAGGGGATTTTCAATCACACATGCGACAGTCAATTAAAAAGGACTCTATAACAAATATTTAGGGACAAAAATTAAGAGGATGATATTGAATGTTATTAGAGCATTTTCAATCTAGACTTCTATATTTGCCTTAATTCCTAAAGTTCTTTCATGTTTAAAGCCCCCAAACTACTTTAAAATTCTAGTTTCTAAAGCAAGGCTAAAATCTTCATCTATATTTTTTTTTTAACAAATCTAACTATAGGAACCTTTAGCTAACTTGTTAGAGTATATATTTCTAAAATTAAAAAAAAATTACCAGTTGCTATATCATCATGCTTGGATTTCAAAAAGAAGTATTTTCAACTCTTTCCAAATGGTTAGATTCTATCTTTCAAACTTTTAACTCATAAATGTGTAGATCCTACAAATTACAATTCTTCATAATATATTGGAGAAATAAGTTGGGATTACATATTAATTTTTAAAATTTTTCCATATTTATGCTTAAAAAAAATAGTAAGGAGAAAAAAGTAGAGAATGATTTAAAATACTCAATTGTTAAGAACTTAGTTACATAATTAAAAGATTCCAATCCCAATGGTTTTAATTTCTAAATGTCTAAGAGTCTTTTCTTGAATTGATGATTTTGAAAAAATCATTATAAAGTTCTATTTGAAAAAATATTTTGGAATTGATATACAAATAAAAGTTGTAGATTTTGAGTTCTAGATTCCATTGGTATTATTAGATTCATTAATGCTATGACTAATATTTTCTTATAAAGTTTAAAAGGAACATTTTTAAATTCCTTATAAATTTAATTACAATCAAAATATCATCATTTTCTAAGTAAAACTTGTTGGAATGGATTTCAAATGAAGTTCTCTTGATATGGTGTTTAAAAAACAAACTGTGTTCTTTAAATCTACGACTTCATTTTTGCAAATCTAGTTTTGAACTAAAGTTAATGCAATTTTGGATTGGTCAACTACTTGACATACTTCCACACTTTTAATTTTATAAAATATTTGCTCTACTAACACCAAATCCAACCATTAAATAGGCTAAGAACTTAATAAAATATCTCCACAAATTAGTATGACTTTCATCCAAGCAATAATGAAAAAGAAATAAGAATATGAATATATTCATTATCTAGAAATTAGACATTGGAGTGCTTAAGGGTTAATATTTTAATAAACAATCTACATCCTTTAAATTTATTTTTTTCTAAAAATATTCAAAACTGAATGAAATAAAAGATTTCAAAGTTTATTCTAGAGTAAAGATTTATAATTGCTTGCAAACTAAAACTCCTCATAACTTTCTCATTAATGGAATCATTCAAAGGCATTCCATGTATATTTAAATATAAAAAATAATTTAAATTTTTCCAAATAGCATTTCTTGATAGTAGATTTTTTTGAGCTGCCTAGATTACTTGTGTTGAGAAAGAAATTGTATATTGTGCAATAAATTTTTAACCATATAGTCAAAAGTTACAAAAATCAATTGTACCTTAATCCATTAAGGACTAGGTCAATGCCAAGAAATGAAAAACTAGCTGAAATTGACATGTTTTCATTTGTAGCCAAAGTGGATACTAATGAAAACATGTTAGTTTTAGCCATTTTTTCACTCCATTCATCGTCTTGGTCCTTAATGGATTAAAACTACTCCTTGACCATATGTTGTATGAAAATTTTAAGAAAAAAATAGAAATTCTATTTTGGGTAGGTTGTTAGGTTTCTATGTTGCCAAGAAATGTTATTTGGCCTTTTGTACAAGTTCGTCCTAACTTTAAATTTGAGGGACCATTTGCACTATCTATATATGCCCTTGATATAGTTAGTGGACCAACTATAAATCATCTTATTAGATTGCAAGACAAGATTTAATTACAAGTTGCAATTAAGTACAAGAATCCATCTAAACTTAGTCTTAATGTGTGGTTTGAGAATTTGTGATGTGTGAACTTAAAGCTCATTCTAAATGAGGTTATTTGAAAATTGTTTCACACCCATTTTGTCAATAACCAAAGTGTTTACTATGTAAGATTGAGGGGCCTTTAATCAAAAAAATGGATTAGATAATGTGAAAGCAAGAGCATTATGAGGAACAAAGGGTCAAGCCATAGGGCAATATTTTTAATAATGAGCTATATTTTTTCAATACAAGATATAACCTCAATATTGGAAAATTAAAAAATTACTTTTACTTACATTTTGGTTGTGGCAATCACACAAGGCACACTAGTCTATATAAAAACCAAATGATACCTTGGTAAAAATGGGCTATTCTTTCTTGAAATACAACAATAATGGTTGGAGATGACCCTAGACTACCAAATGATGGTCATACAATACTCAAACCAAATGGAGCGGTTGCAAGTTCGATACATGGCACCCTTGCAGTGTGTTATTCAACACGCTTGTTTTAAAAAAACAAAAAACAAAAACTATACTCTGACTATTTTGCCCCCCCACCCCACCCCAAAAAAAAATTCCTTAGAAAAAATAGCCAACATCTTTTGACTGTATACCCAATTGGCAAAACGAAAAAATCGTGCATGAAAAAACCCAGTGGTGAGCTTAATGCCAGCGCTACAGCCTCATTCGCAGCCAATTGTCAGTACCCTGAATTAGTTGAGCTTGCTTATTATTGCAAGTCCTGAAAGACTGAAAGGAGGAAAGGCCCCAACCGCCACTACTTAGAAAAAGAAAAAGAAAAAGCTGGCTTTCTTATTCGAGAGCCCCCCCCCCCTCCTTCGAAGAAGGTGCCCCACGGACCGTTCACCTAATAATAGACTGAACCAAAGATTCCTTCACGAAACCTCCGCGAAACTCCACAGCACTTGCTATGAGGAAATGTCCGGGGAGAAATTTGAGCCAAAAAAATATCTCAAGTGGACCGTGGTTAATTTTTTCTAAAATTATGCTTTGGTTATTGCTTGCATTTTTATTGAAATTAAGGTATGTCCCCACTTGGCGATTGGTAACATTGGTTCCTAAAAGATAATACTCTGCACAAAGACCAGCATGCTTGTATTTCATGGAGACGCATTTATTGCGTTGGTTCGGTAAAAACGGATTCTAAAGAACTTGTCTAGGATTCAGATGTGAAACCATAACATTTTACGACCTTCACAGAAGTTACCTTCTCCTCTCCAAAGTCCTCATCCATCCATCTTTGCAAAATGAAGAATACTTCAATATCAATGTCCTTTGACCATCTTCCACAAAAGAAATTGATGGCAAAGTGAACGGGTTGCTTCTCAAACATTTGTTGGTCGTAGGGAGGGGATGTCATTTTTATATTGAAATCAATTGACCATCGTGAAACTTCAAAGGTTATGGGATAATTTGAAAATGAGAGCTTCACCGCTCATTGTGAAAACGTAGGAATTATGTTTGAAGTAGAATTTCAAACCTCATGTAGGCATAAAATTATTAATTTTTTCAGAAAACCTTGAATTAATAGAAGTTGATAAATCAAGTTAACTTCCATATCCAAAAATTTGTTTATAGTTTTGAATCTCCAATTAAAAGTTATGATCAAATTTCTAAGCAGGGTTGAAAGGGACATTTTCTTGGAAATTTTCAAATATCTTCTTTGATTTTTGTGCCTAACTTTTGATTAGAGGATCAAAATTACAAAATAATTTTTGGAGATGGAAGTTAACTTGATTTATCAACTTCTATTAGTTCAAGGTTTTTTGAAAAAAATTATTCTACTATGCCTAAATGAGGTTTGAAACTCTGCTTCAAACATAATTCTTGCTTTCGCTTTTGACTTAACTATGAACGGTTGAGGTCCTCCTAATTCTCATTCAAATATCCCACATGGTTTGTTTTACTTACTACCACCCCATATGTACATAAAAATCTTTTATTCATCCCAAAGTTCAATATTTGAGTGTGTCTCTTCAATTCAAGCCGTGGTGCTCTTCGGAAGAAAGTCACTACTCTTTCCTAATCGCCCATCCGAGGTCCTTTTAACTAAGACCAGTGTGCACTTCCTAAAATCCACATTATCAGAAGATTTACAAGCTTTAATTACAAGTGATTTTGGCAGTGGTGGACCAGAGTTCATAGATGATTTAATAGTCTTCGTACTGCTCTTACCTCAATGCCACATCACGCGCCACGTTGGTTCGGTAAATACCAAGCAACGCAGGTGCGAATGAGCTGTAAATTCTTCACGTAATACTGCTGCCTAAGAACCCTGCTATGGACATACCTTTAGACCAATAATCGTTTTGAAGTACCTAAGTTGGTAATTTGTTGAAGGCTCTCATTACGAATTGGCTAAAAGGGAAAATGTATTGGCTCATCTATTCAATCTGCTAGTCCTCCCTGCACCTTGTCACTAGTTAACCGTCAAGAAATCTCATTTTTTTTCTAGAAATATGTTTTGCTTATTGTTTACATTTTTACTTCAATTAGACTAGTAATCGTTTTGAAGTACCTAAGTTGGTAATTTGTTGAAGGCTCTCATTACGAATTGGCTATATGGGAAAATGTCTTGCCTCACCTATTCAAATTGCTAGTTCTCCCTTCACCTTGTCACTAGTTAACCGTCAAGAAATCTCAATTTTTTCTAGAAATTATGCGGTTGTCCATTCATGGATATGCTTTGGTTATTGCTTGCATTTTTACTTCAATTAGACTAGTAATCTTTTTGAAGTACACAAGTTGGTAATTTGTTAAAGGCTCTCATTACAAATTGGCTATATGAAAAAACGTCTTGGCTCATTTATTCAAATCATTAGTTTTCCTTGCACCTTGTCACTAGTTAACTGTCAAAAAATCTCAAATTTTTCTAAAAATATGCGGTTGTCCATCCATGGATATGCTTTGATTATTGCTTGCATTTTTACTGAAATTAGACAAATGATTGTTTTTGAAGTACATAAGTTGGTAATTTGTTGAAGGCTTTCATTATGAATTGGCTATATGGGAAAATGTCTTGGCTCATCTATTCAAATTGTTAGTTCTTCCTACACCTTGTTACTAGTTAATTACGTAGATTGTAAGTTAAATCAATTCAAACATTGCCGGTGCAAAATAATGAATACATACAATAGGTTGGAAGTTAATTATAAATTCATCCCACTTTGAAAGTTGCAAAAGAAAAAAAGTGAAACATTTTGTGTTATATTAGTTGCAACTTTGCAAGTTCAAATGTACATTCAATTTCAAAACCCTCTCAACTTTGCAAAGACCTTGCAGCCAAAAAGCAGTTAATGAATGACTTTTTCAAATCATTGTAGAAATGAAGAATGCACCTATTGGTCTAATGAATTAGATCATTTTTGGCAAAGTTTTTTGGTCCTAGGTCTTAATTTTACAATCTCAAATTTTTCATCCTAGGATGAATTTTTTTCCTAATCCATCTTGTAACCCCAAGGGGAAGTGATTGAACAAAATTAAGCTTGTAAAACCCAACATTTTCATACATTATTTAATATAAAATCTAAATACAACTGATATTAATAATAACTCAAGGTTAATTCATTAATGTGTATATACCATCAAAAATTGAACATTCTACACAAAAATCGGATGAAAATCATTTATTTTACAATTATATAAAATTAATGAACTATTTTTATTTATTTTTGATAAATAAATGAATTATTTTGGCCATTATATATCATTTCTTGGTTCTTTACATATTTCTTTTGCAATGGGGTACAAAACTTGCAACAGTTCTACTATTAGTTAATCTTAATTTTGTAAATATTTTCTTTATTTACCAAATCTAAATTTTAAACTTAGAATGCTTTCAAATTTTGAATGAATATGTGTAAGCATGAACATACACCCATTCAATGGGATGAAATTTTGACAAGAGTCATGAAATTGTGCACTTAACCCTAGAAGGATAAGTCCATGACCACTAATTTCAAGCCTTATTATCCTCACATGAATGATATTTTTTAGAGATGAAATCATATGTTTGCTACAAGTAATACAATTTTCAAATTTTTTTGGGGGAAATTTGAAATTATAATGATTTTTTTAAAATGAAAAAATTCATACCAAATACAAAATATACTCAAAAAATCTGAAATTTTCACCATAGATGTATATTATTGTGTATAACATCATCGTAGAAACCAAAGTATCCTTTCAATTTAAAATTGGAAAAAGAAAAATCCATGGTTGTAGGTCCAAAATTCATATTGCTGTAAAATATTGAATTTATGATCTTTTTAAAATTTCCAATTGAAGTAGAAACTACATTTGATAAGTTTCATTTCATTAGTTGAATCCAAATTCAAAATATATCATTTTTATGGCTAAAACTCTCAACAAGAATAAATAGCAAGAAATGGCCAAAATATACTACAAGAGTGATCCATGGATTAAGCATCTTCTTTTTAAAAAAAATCAATAATACCATAATGAGGAAATTTGCAATACTATTCATTGAAAATACACTCAAGCAACTTTAAAAACAAGTTTGGATGAAAATTTGTTTTTTTTCATCTTGCAATCTTAGGTGAAAGGCACTTAGTGCCTGCAATAATGTTACAAGGTTAATGTAATCAACACAAGTGTGTTCCATGTTGTTGCCACAACATGGTACACTAAAATAAAAATAAAAATAATTTTCTAATTTTTTAATTCATGAATACTTCGAAATTCAATATCTTTTCTGTCGTAACTCAGAATGTTAAAAACAAAGTCCTTATATTTTTCTTTGCTAAGGGATTTTCCAACAATGCCATGAACATGAACAAGAACAAGGAACACATGGTTTGGGAGATCTCACCCTAACAAACAAAATATACAAACAGCTTAGTGTGCCCTATGCTATTTTAATTTTTTAATTAAAAAAAACTTTGAAATTCAATATCTTTAGTGCAATGAATCAAAATGCCACTATATCCCCTCTTTGCAAAGGACTTTATAACAATAACAACAATGCGATTGGGGGACGTACAATCCAAAATATCTTCCCATAACAAACAAACAACCTCGTTTAAGGTATAGACTAGTATGCCATAAGCTATTGCCATAGTATAATAAAATAAAATAAAAATAAAAATATTTAATTTTTAAATTCATAATTCAATATCTTTTGTATCATGAATTGTAAAACCATGAAAGAAAGCTTGTGCACCCCTCTTCGCAGAGAGCTTCTCAACCATAACACTATAACAAACAAACAAACAACCTTATTCAATATATAAACTAGTGTATCATGTGTTGTTGCCACAATATAATAAAATAGAAATCAAAGTTATTTTCAAATTTTCAAATAACTCAAAAGTCCATAACTTTTACATTGTAGGTCTAAACACCACACCACAAAGCCCGTGCGTCCTTTCTTAGAAAGAGTTTTCCAACAATACTAAAAACACGATTGGAAAGCTCACCGTTCCAAAGATCTCACCATAACAAACAAAACAAACATCCTCATTTATGATATAAGGTATAAAAATAGAACAGCCGTTGCTATAGTCAAAATCAAAATCAAAATCAAAATAATTGTCTATTTTTTTAATTCATAAAAACTTCCAAATTGAATAACCTTCACGTTGTAGGTCCAAACACCACAAAACAAAGCCTATGCACCCCTCCTTGCAAAGAGCTTTCTGATGGTACCAAGAACGCAATCAAGGAATGCACATTTTCAGAGATCTCACCATAATAAATAAACCAAACCAAAACCAAAACACACAAACGCATTTAACCCTGAACCCATAAACAACAATAAAGATGTTTTCCAATTAATGAACAACAAAGAATCTCTCCATATAGGACAAAAGTACAACTATTCATTTTCCAAATTTTAGATAAAAAGGGAAAGTCTTTTACAATAGTTTGACTTCCAATGAGTGCTTTTGCATTTTTTTTTAAAGTCAACAGTTCATATGGTACCAAAATAGATGATTTTCACAGTGACGAACTCGTCCTTTTAAGGCTTAAATGTCAAGGAAGATGTTTGGCGTTTGATGGGTGACAAAGAATCCTTCTAGTAGGACAGAAATACAGCTATTCAACCTCAGAATTTTGTTGTGAAAAGAAGAAGTCCTCCGCAATAGTTTGACTTCCAGTGAGTACTTTTCCAATTTTTTGTAAGGGAATGATTCACACGGTAACCAAAGGGATGACTTCCACGGTCACCGGCCCGTCTTTTAAGGGTATCGATATCAACGCTCGGAATTTTCGTAGAATGTCGGCTGAACAGGACGAGGGCGGTCAAGCAGGTCGACGACCTCATAGACCAGTCGACGACCGAAGGTCGCTAGTGGAAGCGACTGCTCCGTCGCGGAAGCCGGCAGAGAGCATCAGGGATCCAGGGCACGTCGAGTATGAGCGAATCCAGGCCTCGCCAGAAACGATCCCGCAAAATTTACTCGCAACTGATCATCTTCCTCACTAAAAATTTCTCAGTTACCGTCAGACATTTTGGTGGGAAGCAACCAAGCAACCATTCAAGCAACCATTCAAGCAAACCTGCAAACAAAACAGCGTCGGAAACTCTCAGCGTACTGACGTCCCGGATCCTCAGTGTACGTACGCAACTCACTGATCGTTCTCGTTCATTAGATTTCTTGCACATTTGCATTCAGCAGGCCTTAAAGAGATCTACTTACTCGTAACTGCAGCAGAGGTGAGCTGCTGGGAGCTCGCATTACATCAGAACGTGTTCTTTGGATCTAGATTTGGTTTTGTGGTTGTTGTGTGGGTTGCAGGGGAGTGTAAGATCGATATAGTGCAAGAGTTTTGTTGGATTTCGGAGTACTATTGGTTAGTAGTATTGGCTGAATGGGATGTCGGGAGTTTAGTTTTGTGGGTGAGTCTGTCATGATTAGTTCTGGCTGTTGATTGCAGTTGCAGTCGTGGATGCAGTGAGCGCTTCTTCCGGTGATTTCTGTGTTCTCTCTTTTGATTCGAGGTTCTGTCTGTCAGTGTGCTCTTTAAGGACATCTTTGAATTCGTGGTGGAAGGTGAAGTCGGTTGACTGACTAGGGGTTTGGAATATTCGGTAATGAGAGCTTGAATTTTGTCGTTGGACGTGATACAAATGATGTGACTTCTGTTTTGGTTTTCGGTTCACCGGTTATTGGAATACATGATTTATTAGGTTGAGAGGCTGCTCCTTGCGAATGATTGCTCCAAGATTGATGGAACTGATGTGAGGCTTGGGATTGGCAGGAATTTCTGGCCGTTTGCAAGGTTGGCTGGTGGTGGGATTGAGTTAGTTTAGACGCAAGAGATGGTCTTCTGCCAAAGAATCCTGTGCCAGGGCGTTATACTATCTTTCGATAACAGTTTCCTCGAGGATCGATTTGATTCTTGACACCCATGGCGCTCTCCAATCTTGCTTGATTAGGGGTTGTCAGAGTTCGCGATTTCAGTCCTGCAATTCTGTTGTTTGCTTCCAAATCTGGTATGCGCAATTCAGGATTCCAGAATCTCATTTCGTACAGATTTCATTCTTACAAATCTGGAACTCTGACACCCCTATTGCAAGCATTTTGAGGATAGATTTTGCCTTCATTGCGAGGAGAATAGGCGAATTCAGGGAGAATGCTGCTGTGAATTGGTCAGCAGGGGCTCGAAGGAGGCAACTTATGAGCGATTCTGTTGTCTACCCTATTTGATAGAGCCCACCAGTGCTGTTGGGAACTTGATTAGGGTTTGAAGCAGTGGATACAAGAGCTATGGAGAATTACCAAGGGGTAATCCGGAGCGACGTCTCCGATAACGACGAACATAGAGACCTTGAGGTTATTCTCTTCTCCAATGCTTTCCTAACCTGATTTAATGCGAAATTCAAAGGCAGGTTCTGTAGTCTTCTGAATTCAACAAGTATTTCCTAAAGCTGTCACAGCGTAGTAGTTGAGAACCGTGAATTCGAAGAAATTTCATAGATAGGTTCCTTATTAGGGGGTGTCCGATTGGGTTCCAAATTCGTAGGTTAACTTTGTGACCAATCATTCTGGGGTGAAATTGAGCCAAATCAGTCGATATCTGGAATTCTATTATATCACTTGGCAGTTTTACTTGAAATAGAATTCACTTTGAATTGTAGATCAGTAAATTGCCTAAGCTTGTCATTTCGAATCAGAAATTCGAAAAAATGAACCCGCTCATTGTAACTAGCTACAAGTTCTGTCTGTGTAGCGTGATCAACTTCAAGATTGTATTAGCGACTACTGGCAAGATACTAGTAGTCCCTAATAAGTCCTTGATGTTTGCACCAACGGAAGCTTGCCCATTTAGGTATCACACAACCTGGCTAAAAATTTGGAATGATTTGGTGTTGCAAAGGCCAACAAATGGAAGCTTCTACTAATCCAATTTCGATCCAACTTCCTCTCTAGCACAATCTCCAGAGAACTTTGGCACTGCACAAGCCCTCAAGAATTTTGAATTTGCACAGTGACAAATGTGATGCACGACTAAATCTTTATATACTACGTATTAAACGCAAACTATTTCAGATTTTCGTGCACTCAGTTTTCCATCCGTTCATTCTTATCTTACTAAACCCTAATGACAATCCCATAGCTTCACAATGGGACTCCATGGATTGAATGAAACCTTGTAGATGTTGTTGCATTGCAACGTAACGGGATCCGTTATCGTGTTTGATAAGTGCACTCATGTCAATTTGTGTCTGTGACTGACTGCAGCTGATGGCTCTAGTGGAAGGCGCTCCACCACCAACATTACACCGAAACGATAGCTTTCTCATGGATGAGCTTGTGCGTGGACCTCCCATGGAGGCTTCCTGCAGCATGAGGAGCAGGCCAGGAAACTGGGTCAACAAGTTGCCGAAATATATTTCACGAAGCATGGGTCATGTTCTGTTCGGGACCAAGATGAACTGGTTGCTTCTCTGCGTCCCCTTAGCAATGGTTGGTGTTCAGGGTGTGTTCGGACATGTAAGCCCAGGCACTTGCACTTTGGCTTGATTGCTTTTCTATGGAAAGGGAGCATTTTAGCCTTGAGAGGGACAAAAGAACACTACTAAGATCAAGGTGTCAAAATAACCCCGTTTCATCTCTTCATCTCATCTCATCTCATGTCATTATAATGGAGATTGTTTTGTACCTCTCAAAGTGAAGATGTTCCCTTTTGGTGTGAATGTACTGGAAAAGGAGCTCATAATCCGATTAGGTTTCCGTAAATTGTTCAAGTTTACGAGTTTTAAGGATTTTATTGTAGATAGGGACTTGAAATGTTAAACCTAGACTGTTTAACATTGTTTAGTTGGGAGCATTTAAGGAAATTGGTTGGTTTAGAGACCCTTTAGTATCATGATTCTTATGGTTATGGCTTTGACGGGCTTCTAGTGATAAGATGCAATTCATGACGATGGTGTGGCGGTTGTTGACGTCTATTGAGGGAGTGTTCTAAAAATGTGTATGTGTTTGTTGCTCCAGGGTTGGGTGTTTGCGCTAAGTTTACTAGGTATGGTGCCCTTGGCTGAGCGACTGGGCTTTGTCACCGAGTGAGTCACTTCTAACTTTCATGGCTTTCTTTCTTCCTACTTTGTCCTATAATCTTCAAGAATGATCGGACATAGTCGTTTTATTGGATCTTGAACATTCAAGTTTATACCTTTTTGTTGATCAAGGGGCTCATGTTGAGCAAAGGGATTTTGGATTGTTACCTTCTTCTTGTTAGCCAACAAGAGAAAGATATGCGGTTGCTTTAAAACTTGAACTTTGTATCATGACTGCAACAGCAGTTTTAGGCTACAATTGACCATTCTGATGGAAGGGGCATTCTAATTGAAGCTGCAAACTATTTTACGCATCCGCAGTTCTCTTTCAAGCCGTTGGTGTGCTATGGATGCAATAAAAATAGCTGATATTGAGTAGTGTGGTTTTGAACCAAGAAGACAGTTGAAGAAGAAATTGAATTAGTCATTTGGAAAATTATTAACGGTACGTGGTGCTGACCTTTTGCAGGCAACTGTCATTTTTCACGGGTTCAACAGGTAATTGACTACTAGAATTTTTTTCAATTTGGAGCTATGTCATATAAATAGTGACCGAGTTTGAGATCCTGTTCCTGTTTTACAGTTGCCTATGGTTTGCTTCGAGTACTTAATTTTCTGTACACGTCGTTACACTCGGCTGCACGCAGGGTACAACCACTTTTGGTAAATAATGCAGAGAAATGGTCTTTGTCGTCTGCAGTTGGAGGCCTCTTGAATGCAACTTTTGGGAATGCAACGGAAATGATTATCTGTATCATGGCGCTTCGGAAAAATATGATACGAGTTGTACAGCTCTCACTTCTAGGTTCTATTCTGTCCAATATGCTGCTGGTTCTAGGATGCGCTTTCTTCTTTGGGGGATTGAAACATCCCCAGAAAGATCAGAAGTTCAACAAGGTGTGTTCATTGGGTTTCATGAGATATCAACCAATTCTAATCATCTTCTCTGTAAGGTTTAGAGTAACTGTTGTTTTGAAATAAAATAAAATCTGTGATTGCTCTTGTAAACAGGATTGTATGGAACTCAGAGGTTTCTCACAGATATAGTTAATGTGTTACACTGGCCGAACCAGAATAGTCTTGAAGATATGAAAACATTAGAAGAAATTCCAGTCATTTGGCCCCCAAGATTCCTAGTTCTCTGTCTGTATTGACAGCTGCTAAATCCTGGAGTACTTTCGGTTTTCTTGATGACAAACTTACTATATAATAGTCTTAGAAGATTTGAAATCACTTCGAAAAAATTCCAGTCATTTGGTTCCTCAGAGTCTGAGTTCTTTGCAAGGTTCCGATAATTACCCAAAATCGCTGCTTTAAATGAATGCATTGTGTACATTTCAGGTGGTAATTCTGGGTGCACATACCTTATTCACTATTGTAGTTCAAACCCTGGAGAATTGTGGTTTTGGTTTTGCAAGACCACATATGTGCCCCTTTGAAAAACATAACCTTGTTTGACCCATACTCTGAAGATTGATTAGTGTATGACTTTATGACTGGTGTATGGTGTACTACTGGCAATTGGAATGGAATGCAGGGACTAAATCTGCAAAATTTTCTTCTGATATTATTGTTATATTTTACTGCAGGTTACCGCTCAGGTCAGCGCAAGTTTGTTACTAATGGCAGTTATGGGTCTGGTTTTTCCTGCTGTTCTTCATGCCACTGGCACTGAATTGCAAATTGGAAAATCTGAGCTTGTTCTGTCAAGATTCAGCAGCATTGTCATGTTGGTGGCATACATAGCCTATTTATATTTCCAACTTAAGAGTCACAGAGAGCTTTATGATTCAGAGGAGGTGAGAATGATGATTGTCTCCTACTAGACCATGTCTACCACGTAGACCTATTGATCTAACTTAACACCATCGTAGAAGGTATATCATGAACCGAGTTTTTATCTCTTTATTTCTTTCAGGGTGAATATTTTTAACGAAGCAGCGAGTTTTAATGTGACATTTCAATCATTTCTGCTTTAATTTTCAGGATTCTGGTGAAAATGAAGGTGATTCGGATGAGGAAGAGCGTCTACTCGGATTCTGGACTTCGATTGGCTGGCTCACTATTTTGACCGTCTTTATCTCTATACTATCGGAGTATCTGGTTGATGCCATCGAGGTATGGGATAGCCTAATTTTCAATTATCTAATGTACGCAAATCCCAAGCTGTCCTATGCATTGGACTCTGCTCATAACTTTATAATGCCGCCAAAGAACTCTGAATTGTTGGAGAATATCATCATCCCCTGGAGGATTGGCATGAGATTTTGGTCTTTACCTTGTGCGATTGTGGTCTGGTGTGCTTAGGGTGCTTCAAATTTATGGAACATACCCATTTCATTCATAAGTGTAGTCATATTGCCCATTGTTGGGAACGCAGCAGAGCACGCCAGTGCTATCATATTTGCCCTCAAAGACAAGTTGGTATGTCTTCTCACTATGGCCATTCTCAATGTACTGCCAAACTAATGTGAAAATAATTCCTAAAAGTGAAACTTTCTTAATGACCAATGTGAGCATATCAATTTCAAGCTTAATTCAGCTCATCTCAGCTCGTTGTGTCATCTCAGCTCTGCTCGTTTAGTTAGTTGATTTTGTTGTTTTGGAACCGTTCAGCTTGCTTTGTTTCTTACATGGTGCTCTTTTGTTTTCCTTCGCCAGGATATCTCACTTGGGGTGGCCATTGGTTCTTCGACACAGATCTCCATGTTTGTGGTAAGTTGAAACAAACCTTGTTTTGAAAAAAGGAGGTTGCTTGATGCGGCCCTCCTGTTAAATTAGCAAATACTTAAGGTTACTACACCTCGATAATCTGATAAGCATCTGAGCATGGTTCCTAGTAATGAATTGTCGTACTTTTTGTTGTTGGATCCTGTCGAAAGTAGAAAGAGGATTCTAGAATCTCTTAGCTTATATTTTTCGAACCCCACATGTGAATTTTCAAATGGATGAATAGAAGTGAACCCAAAATTGACCCCAAGCTCTCATTTTCAGCATTGTAGGCATGGTAGGCAAGAACTTAGATGAGACGGTTTCGTTAACAGGGTTGGCATTGGGCGTAATTATGACCTTACTTGGGCTTTTTTTTTATTACCTGCCGCTGTGCAGATTCCTTTGTGTGTTGTCATTGGGTGGCCCATGGGGACGCACATGGACCTCAACTTCGAACTGTTTGAGACAGCAACTCTTTTCATAACAGTACTTGTGGTTGCTTTTATGCTTCAGGTGAGTTATTGAGACAAGTTCGTGCTCTTTGGATGAAAAAGGAATTAATCAATAGAAATGTCACTAGTTTTGGAACTTAAACTTCATGATTTCGTGCACGATTCTGAGTCAGTTCATATCGAGATGGGACGAAAAGAAAAACATGTAAAAATGAAGATTTTCCATCTAGATTTCTTGTCAAGCCATAATATACTGCGACTCAAATGCTTTAAATTTAAACTCTCCCTCTTGCCAAGCTCTCGTAAGGGTTACTCTTGTCTAGTTTTTAATGCTAGTAGTGTGAATGTAACAGGAGGGCACAGCAAATTACTTCAAAGGCTTGATGTTGATTCTTTGCTACCTGATAGTCGGGGCCAGTTTCTTTGTCCATGTTGACATTCCAGACAATCATCGTGCGTAACTTCTTTTGCCTTTCCTGGAAACCTTTGAAACTACTATGGAATCCTTGATAATAGAATGCACCTTCTAGAAAAGGTATGCAGTTCTTGTGTTGCTCTCATTGTCTTGTGAACTTTGCTATTGTGACCTTGAAGAAATAAGATTTGAAAGAATGTTGGTTCAATCTTTAAAAGAACTAGAGTTATTTCTCCGGCCTCTTCAACTGTGAACTTTGTTGATTTACTGCAAAAATTTTAACCTTTTTTTTCCAATCCTGGCATGTGCAGCTGGAGCTTGATGGCGGAGCTTGAGGGTGACACACGACCTTGTGTACTATACATCTCGGCGCACAAATTGAAAGTGCCCGTTGAAATTATTTGCCTCGCTTCGAGGCTGACTTCATTCATAAGAGCATCTTGGATGCGCATTTTTTCAATTTTCAATTTTTAAGCACTCTGTACTATAGAATGGAAGAGCATTTTTGAATGCTTGCCACATGTGATATCATTTAGAGTCCTCATGTCTTACCCTAAGTGCCTGAACTATAAATAGAAAGTCCACTTTGGTAGCTCATAGATTATTATAGAAACTCTCAAAACTTTTACCTATATTGTTTGAAATGTGGGGTATGACTTCTTTTTTGTATTGGTAGACTTTTTGACCTTCTAAAACAATTTATTTTGAATTCTTATAGATATGAAAGTGGTCATTTAGGATTGTTAGGGTTAACTCTTGTATTTTTGTTGTAGAAGGGTATGAAGGACTCCAAATTTTGAAGATAGCAAAGGCAATACTATGGATTTGATTTGGGGTTCAGAAAAATTGTGCACCTTCTTGAGTTACAACATGAGAGGAACATTGGATTGTTTACTTTGTATTGAAATATTGTGAAATTGATCTTGTGTTGTTGACATTATTTGCTTGAAGGATAACCTATAATTGTGCAATGAAATCTAATATGTTTCATTGTGTACAATCCATTTTGCCATTAAATATGATAAGAAATTACTTTATTTCTCTTTGGTGATGAAATCACATATCTTCTTTAAGACACAAATTTCCAAATTCCCTTGTGAAAATTTGGAATCATTGTAAATTGTGCAATTGCAAGGATATTCAAAGACAAATTAACATCAAACTTCTTGAAATGACTATACAAGGGTGTAATATCTTAAAGGACAACATAGTTTAATCCTTAAAATTCTTTGCAATTGAATTGTAGTTTTTGAGGTTGTAATCAAGTATTATAGTTTTGATTCTTTACTTGTTCACATGAAATTCACATTTTAGAATGCTCATTTCAATAGAAATTTGGAAATATGATTTGTGCACACTGACAAATTTAGATGCTTTTTCTATAAATTTTTGAGTGATTTTGGCCTCAAAAACTCAATAGAATTTGATGAATTTAATGGATTATGTTATTCTAGTCCTATAAGCTTTCCATGGCAATTGAGGATTTTTCCACCACCACCACACTTGTAATAGTTGTAAAACATGTCTCCTATTTTAGGCAATTAATTTTGAATCTTTTGATCCCCCCTCTTAGCTAATTCATGTTGTTGATTTCAAAAAGGAGATTAAGGTCATATTTGGAGGCATCATATTAGAAGGGCGTCAAAGTTGGGTTTCAACCCTCTCAAGCTCTTACATCTAATTTATTGATAATGCTTCTAGAGAACCCTACTTGATAAAATTATGGAAACAAACATAATCAAGCTTTAAAGTAGAAGTACATGATTCCATTGACTTTCCATTTCTTGTGAGACAAGAGTCTATAGAAGGTCTTCAACATGATCTCAAATCATTTGCTTTGAGTGACTTCTACTTTACAAAAGGTGCTTCAATGGTTGTAAAGTAATCAACTTTTAATAAATAGTTTTGGATCTTTCATTCTCAAGGCACTTCAAACATGCATTTCTTGAACACTTCCAGGTTTCTTCAAGTCTTGACTTTGAAAATTGATTGAAAATACAAAAACTCTCCAAATTCTTTAACCCTGTAAGGTCGGACTTGTGATTCAATGTAAATCATCTACTTTAAAAAAACCAAAAGTACTCATTAGAGGTCAAGCTATTGTGCAAGACCTTTTTTGTACAAAATTCTAAGGATGAATAATTGCACTTCTATCTTATATAGAAAGGCTCTTTGTCATCCATTATGCTTGCAAGTAGAGTTAAACAAAAAAACTTTCCATTAATGATTTCCATTTGTTTAAGGGGCAAAAACAAAACCTAATTATAATACACATCAACAAAAAGGAAAGAAAAGAGATGTTTCTACCTTAAATGAATGGTAAAAGATGTTTTTAATTTACCTTCACTAATGTGCCTTGTGCCATTGACACGATCAAAACAAAAATAAAAGTAATTTTCTAATTTTTCAGTTCATAAAAACTTTAAAATTCAATAACTTTCACACTGTACATCCAAATGTCATGAAACCAAGCCGGTGCACCCCTCTTTGCCAAGGTCTTTTCAACGGTACCAAGAATGCAACTGGGAGATGTATAGTCCGAGAAATCTCAATGTAACAAACAAAACAAATAGACAAATTTAAGGTATGGAATAGTGTGCCTCATACCGTTGCCACAACAAAAAAAGTAATTTTCTAATTTTTTAATTCATAAAAACTTTGAAATTCAATAATTTTCACAATCTAGGTCCAAACAAAACTTGTGCATCCCTCCTCAGTAAGGGCTTTCCGATGGTACTAAGCACATGACCGGAGGATGCAGAGATCTCAACGTAGCAAAGCAAACAAAACAAACAGCCTATCTTAATGGATGGACTAGTGTGCCCTCTGCCATTACTACAGTCAAAATAAAAATAAAAGTAATTTTCCTAATTTTTTAATTCAATAAAAACTTTGAAATTCAATAACTTTTACATCATACATTCAAATGCCATGAAACAAAGCCCGTGCACCCCTCCTCGCTAAGGGCTTTCCAATGGTACCAAGCACGGTTTGGAAGATCTCAATGTAACAAACAAAACAAACAGCCAAATTTGAGGTATGGATGTTTATTCAAGCTGCGTTCTTCTTGCACTGTTTTTTTCCTGTTCGATTGTTCAGTCGGCTTCCTACTTTGTTGCTTGTGCTGTGCTATCATGTCTTCTAGGCTCTTGGGAGATGCACCCACCTCACGTGACGTAGTGCAGTTGCTTCCCTTATCAGTCCATCTGCTTCCTTTTGTTATGATGTTCGTGTGGATCTTGTTGGTGTGTTTGAAACATGGTCTTCTGGTTTCATCTACTCCCTTGTTTTGGTGTTCATGTGGGTCTTGTTGGTGTGTTCGATTTATGGTCTCTTGTTGGGATTGATGTATTGATTGATTTGGAACCCATTGATGATACGTCTTAACCACACCGAAGGAAGGGTGACCGTCCTTGTGGCTGGTTGGCATGCACTCGAACTCCATCACGTCAGTTTCTCTTCTAGGGTTTGCAGTCTCCTTGGGACTGATTCTTAGGAAGAGATGTGAGTGCTCATTCACAGAAGCTTAATATTTGGGGTGGTGGTGGTATGTTGGCCATACGCTGGGCTTTCACGCCCACATGTGGACAATCTGGCCTAACTGCACCATTCTTGAAAGTCCCGAGATCTAGGGTTCCAAACATCTCGTGTGAGCCGTTCATTTGAGAGGAGGATGTCTTGAACATCTTCTTATCAGTACGGTGATGGAAGGGTTCATTTTCGTATAGCGCATCAAGAGTATTTTGATTTTGGGTTTGGTCTCCGTTTTCTGCGCGCAGATCATCTGGTCACATAATTAGGAACCTTTGCAGCTTTATCTCAGGTACATCCGCATCTGAGGTTCTGAACGTATCTTAGATCTCAGTTGTGTACTTGATGGAAAGTGTTAAGCTTGGAAGAGTTTCACAAACCTTTGCATTCAACCAGTTTGCAAGAACGCAGCCTCTCCATAATATCCTTGGGATGGTACCGTAGTTTGCAAGTACGCAGCCTCTCCATAATATCCTTGGGATGGTACCGTAGTTTGCAAGTAGACGGATGGGTGGAAGGAAAATATGCATCCCTTCAGTAATGGAAGTGGCCTAGGGATGAAATAAATGCCTTCATATGCACATCCTCCGGGACCAGAAGACTTGAAACATAAATATTCCGAACATGAAAGATTGGTCTAAACGTTCTCATGCAAGGGAACGGCTTGCAAACCCTGCGATTATCGAATTCTAGGAAGTCATCAGCGAAATACAGGCAGACACAAGCCCACAGGCACTACTTGCAACAATATCATATGCCGTACAGAAGAAAACCTGAATGATTAACATACCAAAAAGTAAATTGGAAGAAAGTTGGCAGTAGAAATGATACAATTTGCCACCGAAGTCAGTGGAGATCAATGGACTGCATGATTGTTCGTTTTTGAACTACGCAACGCTAGAGAACAAATGCCTCCAATTCCGAGGGTCGAAATCACCAGAAGCAGCAGGGTTCGATACTTTTGTAAGAGCGGCTCCTTCAACTACTACCTTACCATCCTGAAGCAGTGTGTATGAAACATCTAAACCCTCCAACACTAAATGATACACTACCTTGTCATCTCTCTCAATACTTTCGTCATACATGCTTGATTCAGCATAAGGAATCGATGATGGAGGTTGATTGAAGTAACGATCGACGTTGCTTGATTCAGCAGAAGGAATCGATAATGTAGACTGATTGAAGTAACGATCGACGTTGCTTGATTCAGCATAAGGAATCGATAATGTAGGCTGATTTAAGTAACGATCGACGTTGCTTGATTCAGCAGAAGGAATCGATAATGTAGACTGATTGAAGTAACGATCGACGTTGCTTGATTCAGCATAAGGAATCGATGATGGAGGTTGATTTAAGCAACGATCGACTTTGGTCTGATCAAAGCTTTCGGCATTATCTAATGCATTTTGCAAACGGTCGAAACTGTCATCCCTAGGAGCATTGAGATATTGTTCATTCAAGGCACTCAAAATGGCATTACGAGGCTTTTGCCGCTGGCTTAGTGAGCGTATGTCACGAGACAAAACCTGCCTGAGAAGTCCCTGAAACTCCATCCAGCTCGAGTACAGCGACAGTTTGCCCTGCAACCACACAGATAAATCATATCACGAAAAGACAAAGCATTATATGCGAATAAGCGGCATTCTCAGATTCCAAATATCTCAATGATTTATGTCACTTAAGCCACGCCCGCACATGAACGACTCCACGCAAAAGGAGACTCACCATTGTATCCCAACATTTTGCAAGTTCTTGTGAGAAGCTCTCTGTGAAATCGACTGATGTCATTGCAATAACATCATCATCTCCTCCCGCCTGCACCATTATTTGCAGAATCTTAAGTCTTTGTATGGCCATTCTACAGTTTGTAGACCACTTCAAAAAGAATCCACATCAAATATGATACTGCAACTTATCAAGCAGTTATTCAAGAGAACGACCAGAGCACCGATGAAACAAGAAAATACCTTCACCCAAGAGGGCGCAGTTGCAGCAGAAATGGCGTCGCAATAAGGTAAGTAAGGCTTTATATCCAAGACTGGCTGCCAAACGCACATCAACGTTTATGTCATCACGTTCAAACCAAAAGGTAGCAATAGAACACCATATGATTTTCCACCTAAGCACATCATGTATTTAATGCCCATCAATCGGGTTGAAGAGTCTAGATTCACAATGATTCAAATTGTATTTTGAATTCATGGTTGTCAGACACTTTTATGTTGCAGCTCGAGGTAAATTGTTAGGTGCTGAGTACCGTGCCATCAACCAGATCAGCTCCAGACAAAAGCAAAGTCGCTCCTCTGATGCCTTCAATCTACACATAAAAGCCATGAAAGAGTCAGTCACAGAGAGATCTCAACAATATGACTGCTGTTAGCATGTGGACTTGTGAACTCATCGTTCTGCAGGGCACACTCACATCAAACTTAGTAAACCATCATTAATGCCGCATAAATCTACCTATGCTGTAACAAGACGTTGCCCACTACCCTAATATGACCATCAAAAGCTACAAGGGGATAAAGTTATTAGCACTTGAGTGCCCCGATGGCTAAAGTGGTCGCTTCCATATCAATAGCAGTTTGAAATACACCATGTAAGAAGCTGCAAGGTAAGTAACGAAATCTATAAAGTAGGATCATAGCCTACATTTCTGAAAGATAGAAACTCAAAAAAAGCCAATGACTCATGAGTTTCGTTTGCAGGTTAAGGTCAGCCCCACCACAAACAATCAGAGAATTATGAATGTACCTTAGCAACAGTCAGGCCAATGGGGCACGGTCGATGTGGAGTACGAGTAGCAAAGACTCCCATCTTGCCTCCATCCAGTCGAGGCACCCGCACCTAGCTACAATAAAGAGTTGGGTTTCATTAGCGGCACCCCAATGATTTTATCACAAGACAGAATACATATGATCCCCTTAAAACCGTACAATGTTATAAAAGTTCCTACAACCCATAGAATATTAGAGTAAAACTCAGTCACGACTATCAGTTGGACTTCGAAATGGAAATCAAGCAGCCGGGATCAAAATTTCAAAGCGGCAGGTTTTCCTAACAGGGGGGGCATACCCACCAAGCCCCTAACAAGTGCAAGGCAGGCGCGTCCCCTCTTACTAGTTAAAAATGGTTGCCTAGAATTTTATCAACGGGCATAATCATAATGGAAATCGAATTTCCATTATGATACATTCATCAAATATTGAAGCATTGAAAGAACCAAAACATCAAAGATACACGTTCACAGGCATCAATTTTAAGGAAATCTTATCCAGAGTAAACGTCAAAGTATAGCCTCAAAACAAACGTGTCCCCTGATGGAGCATAAGTTTCATTACCTTAGCTTTAAAGCCTATGTGTGGTGGTTGCTTCCAGAGTCCAGGTAGATCAGTGTTCTCATGAAACACATAAATGAGCCAGCAGTGCGAGTACTGTGAGAGGCCATCAAGTGCTTCGGCTGCTACATTCTTGCTTGACAATACCAGGCTTGCTCTTGCTGCAGTAACTAACATTGGTTGTCGTGGTGTCCCATTCCTGTAAGAACAACGAAAGCGGATCAATGGGTACGGATCTTATGATCATCAAAGTGGACTCACCATTAGAAGAAATGTTAGCCATTAAACCCTGCCAATTGTAAGGTGCCTAGGTTTCCTAAACCAGATCTGGAGTTTAAAAAAAACAAAAACAGAAACAGATATGGGGGTGTGGTTTTTCTGTTAATGAATATTGTGAGATATTCACGGCAAGAGTACAAGAATTATGCCATTCAAACTCAAGTGAGATTCACAAGGGAAGCTAAAAAAGAATGTCCCCTACATCTAAAATGGATTTTTACAAGTTTACCTTGTGGAGAAACAGGACCGGATAAGTCCAATGGGAGTCATAGGATAGGATGCACTACCAGCCTTCTCATCTTTGTTGCTCAACAATGCTTGCCGAAGCTCCTGCAACCATTCAAACAAGTGCACTTTATAACATCAAAAGTAAGGACTCATGTAATATTGTGAGCAATAGAGTTTAGTTTCCTCCACGAATTCAACTAATGTTTGAGGTATTCAAGTTATCCTATAAGTAACGGCGTATCGCCTTCTTTTGAAGACATAAGTTGCTAAACAACTATTGGTCCTCGGTTTCATTTGCAAGCGAGGGACCAAAACGTCAAGATGGGGAAGCACCCACTCAATGTCCACAGATTGAATAATCGTCATCTAAAAACAGTTGAACAAAATTTAAATGTAATCTACAAAAAGAATTGGAATGTGAGAAGCGTACCCGTTGTCCTCTGATACGTCCCTTGCGCTCAGCTTGCCGCTCCTTGAGAGCTGCAGCCAGTTGATTCTCGAGTTCTACAGTTCGACTCAACAACCGTTTCCTTCTCCATTCCTGCACTGCTTCCGTGACCTCACTTGTCAGCATTGTTGATTTACCAGTAATATGTCACGACGACACGAGTAGTCTTTTTTTCAAGTTCAGTCAAAATGGAAAAGAACTTGTGCAAAAATGACAACAGAAAGTACGTATTGGACGCTAATTAGATCGTAATAATGTGTAAATGGCTACATAATTTCACTTACTGTAGACTAGGTGAAGACAATTGAATGTATCACGACAAACATTATAAATCTTTTAAGATTTGCTGCCAACTCAACATTCTTCGTAGCAAATTTAGCACCAGGTAGTCAATTACAAATCTGTTCGTCACGACTTGCAAGTACAGAAAAGGTAATCCTATCGCACATTGATTGCCCACATCGTAGTGAAAACTAGGGTTAGGGCTTAACGCTCAAGATCATAAAAAATAGTCTCAGCCACTAAAAAGAACAACAAAACCGCCACACTATGCGTATCCATCCGATGATAGAAACCTCAACATCAGCCTAATACCAGATGTAGACAATTTCCTCTTCCACTCGTCATCTTACTCACATTAATGACTCAAAATGCATTGCAAGAGTGTAGAAAAGTAACGAAGATGAGAGATCCTAGATCCTAGGTCCTAAACCCTAAACCCCTAACCCAAGCGAGCACCATTTTCAATGCTAAATGCTGAAGAACAACTAAAGGAACAACGCCGAAACCCTCATAACTTCATGATCCCCCCACATTTCGTTCAGAATCATCAAAGGCAACGTCCACACTGCGAATCCCACCTTCGAAATGGAGCACCATAGCTTTCGAAATTACCTGAGAATGCGGAGACAGCGATGGTAGCCGCTGCGGCAGCGATTGTGAGCAGCACAGTCCACGAGGAAGACGGAGTTCCCATTTCTGCCCTAAACTCTAAACCCTCGCAACACCCAAGAAGATAGAGGGAGGAGGCAACACTACTGGAATACCAGGATCATCACGCACAGACCATACTCACATCGGTTTCTACGAATGTCTGTACTAGAAAACTTCATGGAGTTCGTTGCAACGTAGAATAAGATTGTCCCAAAACTGCACTTCTCAAATCTCAAGCATAAAACGTTCACAAAAACAGCGCAAGTGTCGGAGGAGCTTGTGCCGAACTGGCTATAAGTACGTCACAATCGCCTGTTGGTGTCTCTGTTGTGAGGGTTACATGATCACATATATATAAGGTAGAACTACCCATTACCACCATTTACCCAATTCCCCCACCTACAGGTTCCTCCTATTTTCGTCACTGGTCCATCTTATTACCATAATCTTACTCATCCATGATCATGATGGCAATGCATTGGGGAGCGGACACATCAGCCTACGCTTCAACAATGGTCTGGTCATGCTTTACCAAGGGTCTACTCACAGTTTTACATTTCAGCTTTGAAAAATCACAAAAAATTCAATTCTTGTCAAATTGTCTTCATTTTTTTTGCAATTGACTTTTTTCAAACAATTCAATCTCTGAAAAATATGAGAACTCATAAATAGCTTTTCCAAAGTACCTAGACAACAAATCTGTATGGTAATGGGTAGTTCTACCTTATATATGAGAGGATCATAGCCTCGATAGTATTATTACTAAAAGTGGGAGTACCACTTTTATTTTAACCTAAGTCTTACTAAACCTAAGTTAACTGGGATCATCATCTCAACACCTCCTCGATTCCAAGTTACCTCGTTAAAAAACTCTGTGACAAAAAACTTTATAAGGAAAATTCACAAAAAGAAAAAGAGTGTAACCTATTGTGGAACTAAATCTTAAAGAAATTGCATGCTAGATTCTTGAACCAATCGTCTGTGAGTGTAGGCAAGAAGTGCCTTCGTAAGTATGTCAGCAATGTTGTGGGAGGATTGAACTTTCTTCACTTCAATTTGTCTTGACTCAATAAGGTCTTGGGTAAATCCAAAGATTTGTAGACTGATGTGCTTCGTTCGATCAGCCTTGATGAATCCGCTAGTTACCTATACAACGCATGCTGCATTATCTTCAAAAATCACTATTGACTGTGTACCATGGTTGAGTTCACATTGACCTAAAATGATCTTGTCAATCGTCCGCAACCCTCGGAGGTGACACTTAGCGCATTTTACAAACCACGTGCGGTATAAAATAGAGTGGATTTTATTCATTTAGGGTAAAATTTATAAAAACTTATAAAAGATTTAGAAATAATGGAGGGAACATTTAAAGCCCCAAATCCATTATAAATAATATAGTGTACCTACAAATCTGAACCTTTAAGATTTTTGTACATGTAATATAGGGACTTGTATTTGGAATCCTAAGTATTGTATTTAGTACAATAAGTATCTCCAACTGGATCTAACAGTAGGATTTAGATACAATGGATGAAAAGGAGTCAGGTCAGGGTTTTGTTGATGGATGGAGATTAGTGCGGTTTCTGAATCTGCACACCGTTCCTACCTATGGTTTTAGGGTTTGAACTTGCTGTTGCGTTCTCCTCTGCGGCGATTTCAGTTACAGATTTCAGATTTTAGAACCATTTTGATATGCAGGCGTGCTTTTGGGTGAATGAAGTGGAAGGTCTTCACTGGTTCAGTGGTGTTCAGGAATACCTCTCAAAGTTTGAATGCCTTCATTTGGAAGTTTTCAGTATGAGTTTAGGGTTGCATTCCGCCATTGCTACATCAAGGGTAATTGTGCGCAAGGCGGTGTTGTTGTGAGTATCGGACTTTGTTGCTGCCATTTCCTATTTAGGGTAAGCCTCTTGCGGTTACTGAGCTCAATTCTGTAGTTTCATTTTTTTTGCTGTTGGTTCCTTTGTATTGAAGTACCTCCATTTGTGGTTTTGGGCTTAAGGGCCTTCAGGATTCAATAGTAGGAACCCATGGCAATCCAAGTGAAGATGTGGACAATGGAGGATGAGGCTGCCATTCCGGATTTCTATAGCAAAGTGAAGTTGCTGCCAGATGAAACTTATGCTTCCCTTAGGGTGCGTCTGGAAGAGAAGCGTGCATTGGACTGGGAGTTTGATTTCTTCGACAAGGATGACGGGTGTAGAATTAGAAAGAATATGGAGTCTCTTAACGATGTGCTCGATGATGTATACATTTTGCCAGTAAGAACGGAAGGCGGGGAAGCGTGCAAGCGGCGTCGACTAGACAATGCCAACACCGGTGTCCAAAGTTCTTCCCCGGCAGAACCTGAAGTTTTTTTGTCATGCAGGCGTTGAACCTACAGTTTTGGGTGCGGATGCTGCTGCAAATTTGAGGACTACTGGGACATCCAGTGTCACTTCTTCATTAGAGCACGAGCTGCATTCTGCGCTATTTTCTAAAGAAGTTTGGGAACAATATGTTGAACAGACTGAAAAGATGAAAAGAGATTTGGCATGTTCATCGCAAGAAGACAATCGCTGGTTGCTTCGAACTGCTAATTTCTAAGGAAATGGAGTGGTGAAGATCTACTGCGTAGAATGTCGGAAGGAGATAGGGGGAGGCAGTGGAAAGCACGACAAGATCAGCATTCAGAATTTGTTCAACAATTTCAGATGGAAGCATCTACAGAGCACAAATCACGTCAAGAATTGGTGTGCCTACAACGATGTCCAGTACGGTGATCATCCCCAGTCCGTTGCGCCAAAGGGAAAGGCTACTCCTTTGACACCTGAGATGCACCAGAAGCTCATACAGGAAGGCACTAAAATTTTGGAAGAGGTGAATAGAAGTTTGGGTGATTCCCAAAAGCCTTTCACTGTCCTTGGGTCCTTTAAGGAGTCCACGCCTAAGAGTTTCTGGATGAAGGTGCAGTGCTTCTATTGCCGAGATTTGCTAAGTCTATGTCCACCGAAAAAAATTTGGAGTGGAATTTGCGACACCACTTGGCCTCCTCTAAGCATGTGCAATTTATGGAACAAGCAAACAAGAGCACAGGACGACCAGGTGCACTGAGAAGTGGACGAAGGGGGCGCCTAGCTCACTCATCGGGGGTTAGCGTTCATTCAAACCAGCCCGATCTTGCAAGATGGTTCAATTCCGGATCTCTTGCAAATGATGTCCAAGAAGGTAAGTCGTCCACTCTTGACAGAAATGATATGTTGAGTCTGCTATGTTGGGGTTTTAGGGGTCCAGCTACTATTTATGGAGGGGTTCCCTATTCCGTTACTGAACTCCTGTACGATCTTCACGTGGGGGGTGGGTGGGTGGTACCCGGAGCCTCATGTCACCGCTACTTTCCTCAAATCTGGTCAACTTGTTGAAGTGAATGGTACGTTTAGGCACAAGTTGTGTTCTCGAATTGACAATTCAGGTGAGGGTTTTCCGGGATTGCAATGCTCCATGTGCGGATCAATCCCCATGGAAAATGATTTCCAGAAAAGAATCGTCAAGGAAGAACGTTCTATTCAGAAAAGAGGAACCCGAAGCACTGTAGATGGAAGGCGACTTGGTTATCTATCGTTTTCTGAACTAGCTTCTCATACTCGTGAGATGAGGAGGAAACTAGTGTCTGCAAAATTGATGCACATGTCTACGCGTGCTAGGATAGTTCAATTGAAGGTAAAGCGTCTGAGCTTAAGGGATTTGGCCAGAGAGGCTTCTCTTGATCATAATGTCATTAAGTTTTGTCATAGTATCATCAGTGCACATAGATTAGGGGCATTCGGAGGAAAGCATGCCTTGTGGGACTTTCTTTCTGACATAGCTCAAAACGTAAACCAGGCTTCCATAGGAAACCAGTATAGCGAGAATACAAAGTGTTTAGGCGAAGTAATGAAGGTATACGGTGGACGAAGAATGGTGGATCTGTTTGCTTTGAACTTTGGGGGTGCCAGTTATCGTGAGGTCCAACGAGATGTAAAGAAAGGGGTTCAGTTCATACCAGGTGAGCATGAACAAATTTTTGCTGTAGTTGCGCAAATTTACCGAGATGCTAAGTCTGCGCATAATATCGTAGGTCTAGTGCCCGTCATTTTGGCTGAGGACGAGACGAAAGTGAAAGGAAGAGTGGCGTAGGATCCTAGGTCAGATACTGTTGCTGGATTTTGTGGAAAATCTGAAAACCATGTTTGCGTGTCCGATTTCAGGCCAATTGTTGGGAGTGGTGAGGAGGGATACCGGCGACTGTTAGAAGCCTTTTCTCAAGGCCGAATAGGCAGCTTTGCTCGTGTAGTTGTCGTGAATCCTTTGCACGAGAAACTCCCTCGTCTAGTTTTAGTCATATGCTGCACTTGCAATTGCTTTAATTCAGCTTGGGTTAGAAATCAGTGGGAGGCAATTGACAAGTTGTGGAAAAAGGATTGCTTCAATGCAATAGGGCCTATTATCGGACATGCTAGCGATGGCGACTCACGTAGGAGGCAATTAATGTTGGCTGATTACAAGACTGATATAGGAATCAGTCTTGATGTAGGTTGGGATGGTTGGATGTTCAGGGCATCATTAGACGAAAATGGGAATGCCACCGGGCTCCATGACCAAGATTACATTCACAATGGAAAGAAACTTATTAACCCTTTGCTATCTGCTGCAAGAACACTACAACTAGGAGGAGATTTGTGTCTTCACAACCACATAGAGCAGGTGTTCCAACAGTTTACAGCCAATGAACACGGTTTGAAAACTGAGGATGTAAAAAGAAAAGACCGACAAAACTGGGCATCGGCACAACGACTCTGCCAATCTAAAGTTCGATCCTGCTTGGCGCGCATGCGTGCAGTCGATTATGTGCATCTTGAAAGAACACTTGGAACTGAACTTTATTTGGAGATATGTGCAGGCTACATTGACATTTTTTGTTCTCCTAGATTGGACCTACGCTCAAGGATAGTTTTGTATGGCAAAGTGTCATTCTTCTTTCGACTTTGGAGGTTGTGGTTGCAGCACAGAGATCATGGTGTACTGGATAATTCTAACAGACTAACGGAGGCCAAAAACTTTGTAAGTGCACAATGTTTTTTGGATATTCAGCTTTCATGTCATTTTGTTGTTCTTCTAACTTGTCATTTCACGGACAGGTTCCCTCACTTAGCGGTTCCACTTCATTTGACTGGAAGTGATTTGTGTGAGATTTTCTTCTTCCGAATTGGTGGCATGAATGGCCAGGAGCGTGCATACGACTTCCACGAACTGGTAAACACTGCGAATACCCTGAACCATATCTCGGCAACTGAATACGGGGATAATGGTTTAGCGTTCAAGAAGGTATACAATAAGATGGAAAATGTTTGGGAGTCTCTCCATAAACTCCAACCAGGTGAGGAGCGGTGCAATCTAGGTGACTATAGTGGTATAAGGACAAATGCAGAGGTGGTGGCAGCTTTACAACAGGGGTTAAAAGAAGTGCAAGGTATGTTACGGTCCTTGAACATGGCCCCGAGTACACATTGTCAACCACGGAGGAGAATTTGGTTTGAGAAGCCGTGGCAGGTGGAGAGAGTTGATCCAAAAAGCTTTGTGTACCAGCCAAGTGGAAGACCAGTTTCTGGAGAGGATGGCGACTCCGAGGTGTTGTGTGACAGATTACGGGAACAATCAGCGTTCTCCTCAAGTGAGGTAAATGCTTCCCAAATGAGGGACTACACGGAAGAGGAGATCACGGATGAAGGAGGAAACACTTTGGCAATTATGCAAGATGAAGCACGAGATGCAATAAGTGACGTGCTAAATCATACTGAGGCACAGGTGACGGTAAATCAGCCGCATGAGAAAGTCCAAGCAACTGTTGAAGTTGATGGCCAGTACATTTCCAAGTCCACGCTTGTATCGCAGTTGAATAGTAACAATTTCCTTTCTAAAGATCGCCTTGCTCGAATCAAACATAGTATTCAATTTGATAATCATGACAATTGTATTCGAGCAGGCTCCTCATCTGGAATAGGATTGTTGTATATTGGGTCAGATTGTGGTGTACATTTTGTCCAGCGAAGCACAACCCGATTGTCTTCTACGGTGAGGGTTGTTGGAAAACGAAAACGAGGTCGTCCTCCAAAGAATTCTAATCCGAGCAGTGCTACTAACATTTTGCAACCCGTGGATGAAGCTTCTTGGTGGGTGGGTAGGGACAGGCTATGCGGAGGCGCAATGGACGACAATTTGGTGTGCTCCGACAGCCTGTAGACCTCCTTGCACGAGTGGAGGAAAGTAGTAGGTGAAACACTAACAATCCGCACATTGAAGTTATGTTGCAATATTACAGGAAGCACCTTGGTCGGGACAAGTTCAGGTATGACCACACCGACAGCAAATGGGTCAATGTGGATTGCGTAATTTGCACAGTGACCATGACATACAATCCCATAAATGAAGTGTACACCCTAGATAGGAATGATGCGGAGCAATTGAACACATTTGTCAATGAGAATGGTGCATGAAGCTCCCTGTCCATTACAACAACAGGTATGTCACAGATCCTTTCAATTTTTCCTTTACCTCAAACATCAATTTGTTGGGTGCTTTAGTTCAATTTCTAAAACCCCACAGATTCCCTTGTTCAGGCTACAGCAGATACCCTAACCCATCAAATTCTAGGGTATTGTCATGTCAAATTCATGCTGACTATCAGTTACGTTTTAGAGGTGGAAGAGTTGCACGTTAGAGCATGTGTGTCGCGTTTCAGCGTTTGAGGGTGAGAGCCGAGTGAGAGAAAATTGTAGTAGTTCAAAGTGTCGAGATATATACGTGTCTGGGTGCCGAAATATGCATCTGGGGTGCTGAAATATGCATCTCGGGTGCCGAAATATGCATTTGGGGTGCTGAAGTGCATCTGGGGTGCTGAAATATGCATTTGGGGTGCTGAAGTGCATCTGGGATGCCGAAATATGCATCTGGGGTGCCGAAATATACATCTGGGGTACTGAAGTGCGTATCTGGGGGTCCAAAGTATGTAACTGGGGTGCCGAAGTATGTATTTGGCTAGGAAGATTGTGACGTGCACTAATAATTGTAAGAATGTGTTTGAATCGCCACGAATTCCTCAATTGCTTGTAAGTTTCTTTCCCACTAAACCAAAAGAATGTCTTGTTCAAGTGCTATTAGACAATAGAAATGTTCTCATTTTATCATGTGGCATGCGTTTGTCCATAAACCAGAAAAATTTGTTGTTCAAGTGCTCTTTAACATTAGAAATGTTCTCATTTTATCATCGGAGGGGTTTTGGGGTGGGTGCAGGTGTGGGTCTTTGCGTTTAGGAGTGACTACTAGTCATAGTTGAATGAATTTAGAAGTTATTTATGCATTTGCTTTTCGTTGCAGCTTGTATTGTTGCTTTCACTTTTCAATGTAATAAATTCGCCTTAGAAGCAACAGACTTACATTCCATTTCGCCTTTGTCTTACAAAAGGAGTTTAGGAATTCGCCAACATTTTTGCATCCATGTATTGCATTCTGCCATAAGTAATTCTGCTATTGCCTTCATTTCGCCACAATGAAATTTGAGGGGAAGGAATATTCTCCAGGAATTTTCAGCTACGATTCCATAATTTCGCTTGCCAAGAACTGCAAACTTGCCAGAAAAGTCGCCACTCACACACACTAGCCTTAAACAATATCGCCTTTTCGTTCAATTTAAAAATATGAAAAAAAAATCACTAGTAGTGGATATTCTTTTTCTTTGAATATCAGTTCTATGTTTAGTGCTAGAAATTTTAGAGGGGATTCACTTCTGCTGGAAGTCAGTTATGTGCACTTGGTGTTTCTTGACAGATGAAGTTCTTTGCTTTGTTTTATTGCCTATTTTCCTTGTGGATTGAAATCAAATGAGAATGAGTTTACTTTTATTCAAATATCTTTAGGCTTTTCTAGAGAAACTTTTCCTTTCAAAATACTTCCCCATTACCTTTTTTTCCTTATAATGAATATAGCAAGCTTAAAATGGTATCACCTATGGAAATATAAATAATGATAGGGAGCTATAAAATTGGACTTTTTTCAAAATTAAGTAATAATAGGGACCCTTTTAAATGTCCTTGGGAGGTAAATAGCCCCCCATAAATTACCCTCTCGCCGCACGTGGTGCCCAAAATATACGAAGAGTGTCATCCCTGAGTCGCAACCAAACTACTTCTCTTGTCGTTTCGTAAAATGCTATTAACTCCGCATGATTGGTTGATGTCGCGGTCACTGTTTGCTTGATGGACTTCCATGATATTGGTGTGTTGTTTCATAAGAAGATATAACATGTCTGAGACTTGCTAGTGTTTTTGTCTGACTTGAATCCGGCATCTACATATCCAATTAAATCTGGTGCTCCGTTTTTAGTATAATGTAGTTCTAAGTCTTCTGTTCTATGGAGGTATCTAAAAAGATGTTTGACTCCATTCCAATGTCGCATTGTAGGCTTCTGACTATGCTGAGCTAACACGCTTCTTGCAAATGATATATCTGGTCGAGTATAAATAGATAAGTATAATAAAGCTTCGATCGCTGTGATGTATCGTTGTTTGTTGTCATATTCTTCCTCCTCCTCCTTGCAAGGTCGGTATGGATCATCGTAGGTTTTGCTGCGGCTGATCATGAGAGCAGATAAAGGATTTGCCTGATCTATGTTAAAATTCTTAAGCAATCGTTGAGTATATGCAATTTGATGAAGAAATATACTCCCATCGGGGAGGTGTGATATGCAAACCAAGACAGAAAGAGGTATGGCCGAGTAGTTCATCTCAAACTGGGTCGTTAGTAAATTCACCGTGTGGCGGCAAGTTGAGAGCGTACCTACCAGGTTGAGATCATCAACATGTACAACAACTATCACAAATCCTTAAGCTTCTTTCAGAGTAAATATACATGGAAGGGTAGGATCATGCCAGAACTTGTGGTGCAGCAAAAAGTCTCTCAAATGTTGATACCACATGCGGCCTACTTGTTTTAATCCATAGAGGGCCCGTTGCAGCTTAAAGCCAGAATGTTTGTCCAGAGTATCAGCCCGAGGGGGTGTAGGAAAAAAATCAGGAGGAGGCTTGATATAAATTGTGGCATCCAATTGTCTATAAAGGTAGGCTGTCACAACATCTAGAAGCATGGTTTCCAAAGAATGTTGTACAACTAGGCCAAGTAGATATTTAAAGGTAGTGACGTCCATACACTAGAAGAAAAACGTGTCTGCCACAACCGGCCGTTCTGCGACTAGTGTCCTATGCAACTATCCTGTGACTGAAATCCTCTCTATTTGCACCAAATTTAATTTAATTGTTTTATATTATTGTTTTTATCGCAAAGCAGTCAATCTATAGTTGTAAAAATGACTAGGAAACAACTAGAGAAAAATTGCAACTATAAAATGACCAAAGTTATTTCTTAGTCATTTTCTAGTTGTTTCCTAGTTGCTTTCTAGTTGTACTTTAGTTGTATGGCAAATTTCATTAAAATGGTAGCATTCTATATTTCTCTATGCAATTTTTCAATCTGTGGGGTTTCAATTGCAAAATGACATCTAAGACTAATATAGATTATGTACATCTAGAACATTTATAGATTTCAAAAATCTAGGATTCATAGAGATTTTAGACTACGGGATTTTAAAAAATTAGTAAAAATCTAGATTTTAGATATCTAGGACTTTTATAGATTTTAGAAATCTAGGATGGATATAGATTTCAGATTGCACAGTCTAAACTGTTAGAAGTGCCAAATAATGGAATGTCTCCATTTTAATGAAATTGCCCATTTGGTTTTTAGGTCATTTTACACTCTTAGAAAATTTAGCTATTTTGTTGATTTGACTGTATAGATTTGTTTCACTTATCTACTAAAAATTGAGTTTTGTAGTAGTAAAACTAGTTGTTTCCTAGTCACTTTTAAGTCATACATTAGTTGTCTTAGTTGCTTCCTAGTCATTGTTAAGTCATACATTAGTTGTTTCTTAGTTGTTTTTCAATATCTTAGTTGCTTCTTAGTCATTTTTTAGTATCTCAGTTGTCCCATATCTATTGTCAAGAGTACCTTAAAGTTGGACATATAAGACTTGTAAGCTATTGTTGTCTTATGCAATGAATTGTGTTGGTAGAATTCTAAGATTTCTACAGTTTGTAGATTTCTACAATATTTAGAATTCTATAGAATACAAAATTCTACAACCAATAGAAATTTTTTTAAAATTGAAAATTAAGAAATTTTAAAATCTATAAAATTATAAAGTTTCCTAAACTAATGAAATCTATTAAATACCAATTTTTGAATTTTTGAAATCTAGGAAGAAGGTAGTTCAAAAGTTCTGAAATCTAGAAAAAGGTAGATTTGAAATTCTAAAATCTTGAAAAAAGTAGATCTGAAATTTAGAAATCTAGAAAAAAAAAGTAGATTTAAAATCCTAAAATCTAGAAAAAGGTAGATTTGGAATTTTGAAATCTACAAATCATCAAGACTAGTGTTTTAATAATCTACAAATTTACAAGTTGCAAACAAGTTGCAAATGAGTCACAGACAAGGTGTATTGCTACAAACGTTTCCTAGATTCTAGAGTGTCCACTGCGACTACAAAATTTCAAATTATCACTAGTTGCAATCTAGTCGCAAATGTCCGATGCAACTGAAAAACCAGTTGCGTAGCATAGTCGCAGAACCCCCTTTTTTCTTCTAGTGATAACTGGAGAATAGGTAAAGACAAAATTAATGCCGAGATGCTGCGTGAATCTTTGAGCCACTAATCGTACCTTGAACCGGATTACTTGTCCTTGGGTATTTCGTTTTCGAGTAAAAATCAACTTGCATCCTATGGGTTTAGTAGGGAGATTGGTCAATAAAGGACCAAAGACTTGATGTTTTCTAAGAGAAAAATACTCAGCAACGAGAGCAACCTGCCATTGTGGCCAATTGGGGCTAGCTTTGGCTCCATCTAACGTGAATGGATCAGAATCAGCACTAAGTATTTGGGTAATGAAGGCGGTCACAGATGGACCATTTTCAGGAGAACAAGAAAGTTGTGAATTAGCATTAGGTGGAAAATGTACATCACTATGTAGGTTGACATGATTAGGATGGGGGTGTTTGGGTATAGAAGTAATAGGGTCAGATCTATGCTTAGAAGGGATGATACTAATGGGGATAAGTCCTGTGCCAAGGATAGGGTTTCTAGTAATCTAGGGCCCATCACTAAAGCTGTCCGGTAGCTTGTCTGCGAGGGACTGTAAATGAATAAGTTTCTTGACCTCAAATTCAGATAAGGCTGTGCGGGGGTCAGGGTTGTGAATGATGGTTTCAGGTGCCCAAAAATCTAAAGCAGGGGACTTGATATTTGGCAAGGAAGGGAAACTATTCTCTTCGAAATGGCAGTTGACAAATCAAGCACGTAATAGAATGCTTGATGAGGATGAAACATACCAAATGATGCTAGGAGAATCAAGATCAACATAGATCCCTTCTTGACGGTGACTATTCATTGTTTTCCTATGAGGTTCAGCAACTCGAATCCATACTTTACAACCAAATACACAAAGGTGGAAAACATTGGGAACTCATCCAGATATTAACTTAAGAGAAGAGTGAGTATTGAGTGTTTACCTCCAAGTGTTTGTCTGAAGCATCAATAAGTACAAGAAAATATCAAAATGGCTCAGAAGATGGAGTAATAGATCTGCATACATCATCTTGCAGACGCTGTAACATAGGAGAGAGTTTTGTTGGTAGCTTCCAATATGAAGGACATTTAATAAACTTTCCTTGTGAATATGCCACGTAGTTCCTGACCTTGTCAACATCACTAGTGCACAAATTATGCCCTTCCAACAAAGGTACCATCCTCTTCAACATAGTGGTGCTTGGATGGCCCAACCTACTATGCCACAATCCAATCTTAGTTGGAAATGGGAGTATCAAAGCAGAGCCCTGTGGATTGCTATCACATAGTCCATCGACTCCTGCTTTTGCAGTGGCAAGGGACTGTCGGCCTTGTCTGACTACTCGGTACTCTTCATCATCTCCTACCAAAGTAGAGAAGTGGAAAGTGGATTCCTTAGGAGGACTTATCAATATCTCGTATAAGCCAGTGATTCCTGCTTTTGTAGTAGCAAGGTGTCGCCGACCTTGCCTGAGTTCTAATATCTCTTTATGGTCATCCAATGCAGTGGAGACATCCATTCCATTGACCCATAAGTCACGGTAGTTGATTAGGCTCCAAGAGGCATTAGGGACATACATTGCTTTCTCATACAGGAGGAGGGTCCTCCTAGGCAATATTATAGTTGTCTGGCCCTCTTGAAACCGAAAGTTCCGACTTTCAGCTATTGTAATGATATCACAAGTTTCTCAGGCAGCTACATCACGTCCAGTAAATGCGAAGTATTTCGGATCTCTTAGAATCGTATGCGTCATGGCACTATCTATGAGGGCTACATTTGCAGGAGTTAACTCCTCGGAGATGTGTACCATGTAGTTTTCGATATTTATACCAGAAGAGGAGGGGGCGTCTAGCGTATGAGCCTCCCTCTTTTCAATTCTAAGCTTCTCGAGCTCTTCATACATACTAACGAAGTACATAGGAGTGCAGCAGTATCGACAATTATGAAAAGTCTAGTCATCAGCCATATTACAAATTTTGGTTGATGCTTTATATCAATGATACTCATCATACATTCCTAGAAATAAAGGGCTTGCTTGATAGAATTATCCTCTTATTTCCACAAACGCTCCCGTCAAAGGCCATTTAACTATATCTAAACCATTGTTGAAGCGCCCAAAAATGTAAACTCAAAAGAGTCATTCTTAATTTGAGTCAAACAGTGAGAACACTTCATTTTTTTAAAGGCACATTAACTTTGGTCCTAAATGCTTGGGCTCTTTTTTAGATACATCCAATTTATTTTTTTAAGGCTAAATGGAAGGCTCTTTGGCTTTGTTAAGAATGAAATATAATTTTTGCCTTAACCTTGCAACACAGTAGAGGACTCAAAGTGCCAATGAGGGATTGTGTAGAAACAAATAATGCACCTATTAAGGTACTAATTAAATCATTTTTTTATTGACTATCTCAATAATTGACTTTGTCTTCTTAAAGATTTGAGACTTCTATTTATAAGATCTTGGGGCCAATTTTAGGCACATATATTTTAGCACATTGACAATTCATAGTTAACTCTTGGCAATGTCTAAAAAGTGTAATCTTAGATAATATAAAATCTCCTTTTGATTTCCCCAAAGACCCAATAAAATCTTAAACAATTTAGCAATAAGAACCATAACCAAATGCTTATTTAAACAATTTTAGATGTACTTACCTCATTGATTCAATACAAATGGAACATGAGCAATGTAAAGTAACATCATGGAGTAAAAAGTTTTATTGTACCTTCCTATAATTAGAAAATTAAAAGACTATAGTTGCAAGCCCAAAAGTTCAAATTGCAATAAAGTATTCAATTTTAAAATTCTTTAGAAATTTCAAATTTGAATAGAAACTACACTTCATCTAATTCCATTTTTTGAATTGGATGGATAAAACTCCCCTCAAAGATCAATTTTATGGTTTCAATTCACATCAAGAGCAAGGAATCAAAATCTATGATTCACAAATTGAACATCTTCTCCTATAGAAAAGCCAAAGTACACCACAATGAGAGAGTATTCCATCCCATTCACTACAAATGCATTCAAACAACTCCCCCCCTTCAAAAAAAAAACTAGATGCAAAAATGTTTTCTTTTCCATCCTAAAAGCCTCCTTAAAATCATCCAAAGGACAGGCAAAACATCCTCTCAATCTGTGTTTCGAAGGTTAAGAGATTGGGTCTATGAAAAAGTTGCAGTATGGAAGAACGCGACTCGACTCGACAAATTCAAATTTGTAGAAATCCGGCATTTCACCTCAATAGATCTCTCTTCAACAACATGAATACAAGAAGAATGGCATGAAATCAACTTATTATCATGAGTAACTGCTTATTGCAATCACGCAAAACAGGCTGCAAATTCTACCTTCCAAACTGATAATCTACAATCGATAATCCCTGAGTGTATCTATCTTTACAACGCGTATCATACTACAATTTCAGGGATGCTGGGTACTAATACACACACTGAATTCAAGGCAGTGCAAAACCCCCTCCGCCGCTTCTATAGCTTCGATTCTTCCAGTGTTCAAGCAGTTTCGGGGATGCTGGGTACAACATACACTGAATTCAAGGCAGTGCAAAGCCCCTCCGCCGCTTCCACAGCTTCGATTCTTGCACTGTTCAAGCAATTTCCAATATGATACATCCCTCTAGCTGGCCTGATGCTAAGCCATGTCCGCTCTACCACGGGATGAGCCTTTAGTACATCCACCACGGACTGAATTGGTATGCAACCAAATTTGGGGCCACGATTCGAAGTCCAGAACCCTGGTTGAACTTATTGAAGTGAAAAGAAGACCCCCAAATCCTCAAGTTTTCCACAAGGCTTTAGAGGAAGGGTTAGAGGAAGGGGTTATGTCCAATAACCAGTCTTAGTCTTGAACCCTCGACTGGTAATCTACAAACCAATCCTTTTAAGATTGATGATGAAGATTCCAAAGAGCTGACATCTTCTTTCAGAAAACAGGCCTATGAGAGGCGCTGTCCCAATACCATTGGCTCCCTTTTTTTTGAGTCAGTTCCTACTCAAACTTCCTCATATATGACTTTTGTGAGCAAGGTCCTTCCCTTCGATCCCTGAATCCTAAACCCTAAAACCCTAAGAATTGAGGTGGTAACCCTAAAAATTCATGTTGTAGCAATGAAAGCAGAACCCTAGTTGTGGGCAAGTGGGTTATTACCCTGCGCCTGACGAGGGTTGTCACCAGGCCGAAGCCACAAGCTGGCCACCCCTCCGCCTTCCATTTGCAACACCACAGCATCATGTTGTTGCTCTCCCGCAGGTTGTTGTCCACCAGGAATTCCTTCCAGCATTGGTGAATGACCCCCTTCGCTTTGGACTCTCGCCAGTGTCCTCCTCTTGTAGTTGTTGTACTCGATGATCAAGGTGCTGGTCACCATGGCAACGCCAAATCCTACAAATGCAGCCAACAATATGGACAGCACGGCCTCCACATTCACCTGCTCCAATCAGAAAATATAATGCAACCACAGGTTAGATAGTCGACATCCTGGCTCTCCAAGTGGAACTCAATACCATTCTCCATTTGTCAGCACTACCAGAGTTTGCACAATTGGAGATCAGCTTGCACACGCAATTATATTCATTTAAGGATGCAATTTTTATTCACAAAATGAATGCTTCAAGTGCCTGAAACTAAAGCTAAAGTGGCCAATTCCACATCATTTCAGAAGCTTAACCTAACCAAGGAAGGACTTCATGGAAAACTTTGGAAACGAAGAATGAACTTATTCATTCAAGGCTCTGATAATGGAGGATTAAGAGTGTCTGATGAATGACTTCATGGAAAACTATAGAAACAAAAAATGCACATATTCATCCAAGACGTGATCATTTTTGGATGGCTACCTAGGAGAGAGGATTGCATCCTTCCAGGGTTAAATGAAAGTGACAAAGTCTCTATCAATGACAAGAAGAATCATGCGGTTCCTTCAACCCATAGAAGTATGTTTTGGAAGTTACTATTAGCTTCCAAAGTGGAATCTCAACATACAACGCTCCAAAGTGACTAAATGACTGACCAACACTAGTTGCTTTCATATCTATACGAGTTGAAATGTATTATTTAGGAAGCTTTCATCACAATAACAAAAAAGCAATATTGAGAGAGATGAAATCATACCCCAATTTTTTGAATGAATGCTGTAAATCTGTTTTGTGGGTTCTATAACCCACCTATTCATTAGTTTCCAGGAATGTGTTGTCTTATTTTTTTTTAATTTTATCTAGGGCTGTTGGGAGATAGGATTTGTTGGTATAAATGACACCTACCACGTCATAGAAAATGTGAGCGAAGCAGACAACCAGCGCCAGTTGACATGTAGCGTACAGCCATACATACCGTTTTTCTACTGCAGCCAACAAAGAACTGGCTCATCAGACAACACATGACAACAACAATTTGGCTCTGAAAATTATGATTGAACGCACCTCAAAAACCGAGACTATAAATCTAAGACTTGCCTAGTACCGCATTGTCGATGAATTCTAGCTGATTATCACAATCAGGTGGTTCTAACAATGTCGAAATATAACATGAAATTTGCACACCACTACTCCAACAGGTAGGGTTCCAATGAGTTGTTGTCGTCAACCTACCAAGGTTAGAGGCCGTAATGGCAGCAAGAAGACCCAACACGCAAGAAAACGGAAGAGAGATCGCAAGTGCTCCAGATCCCATTTGACCAACCTGCACAATGATCCAACCGGGTACTAAAATTTTTCAAACTTCGCAAGCAACTGTTTCTTTCATTCATATGCATATGGAGAGGCTTTAGCAAGTCCAACATCCGACACTAAAGCCGGCTTTAGAAGTGACACACAAGTGATTTCAGATGTAGAAGTTGTTAAGCTTGATGAACTACACTGAAACTAATCCGCGCTCAAATGACCGAAAGTGGCAGCTTCCGTATCTAAATGAAGCATTTTCGAAGCATTTACGAAGCATCAAGAAAGGTATAAAACATATGAAATCATGTTAGAAATCATGTCCAACATTTTTGACATTTTGTTTTGTAAATGAACCCCTAAATGTCTAAAGTCTTCTCCAAAATTGACAATTTGGGAATAAATCATTATAATGTACTATTTGGAAGAATGTTTTGGAATTGATTTATGAATGAAAGTTGTAGATTTTGAGTTTTAGATTCCATCTACATGGTTGAATTATCCAATATTCTTTTTTTTTTTTAATGAATTTTGAAAGGGAGATTTCAAAATTCCTTGGAAATTTGATTACAAGCAAAATATTATCATTTGGGGGTAAAACTTATTGGAATGGATTTGAAAGGAGGTTCTCTTGGCATGGTGATTTTTTGAAATTTTTGTGTTCTTTACATCTATGACCTCATTTTTGCAAATCCAGTTTTGAACTAGGGTCAATGCAATTTTGGCTTGGTCAACCACTACATACTTCCACATTTGTAATTTTAGAAAAATATAAATATATGTATGTACTCTAGTAACACCAAATCCAACTGATAGATAGGACAAGAACTTGATAAAGTATCTTCAAAAATTAGGATGGCTTTCATCCAAGCAACAATGAGAAAGAAACAAGAATATGAATCTGTTCATCATCAAGAAAGTGGACATTGGAGCGCTTAAAGGTTCATAGAATTGAAGATTAGCTTTCAAAATGGACTTCCTAATTTCTAGCTCTGGCACTTAAGGGTTCAACATGATCCACAATCAATCCACATTATAAGTAGAACCTCTCTAAAGCAATAGGTCTAGGATTAGTTGGACACATTACATTAGAAAGGTGATTTCTAGCTCCGGCACTTAAAAGATTCAACATGATCCAGAATTGATCCACATTACAAGTAGAACCTCTTTAAAGCGATAGGTTTAGGATTGGTTAGATACATTACATTAGAGAGGTTAATACATTAGGGAGGGGCATTTGCAGTCATGATGTTTGTTTGTATGTGGCTGAAGCCGGGACCGGCAATCAATATTTCCTAACAAAAGTTTATTGACTTATAGAGTATTGACTCAAAGAGATTGTACGTGTATTGAGAAATTGAGAAGTTAGAGTGAGTGTAATGAATAGGAAAATAATTCGTAAAACTATTTCAAACCAAGTTAAGGCTTCTCAAAGTTATGGCACACATACCAGCAGCTGCTCGAGGAAGCAGAAATACACCAACATGCTTAGCATCACCAACACGGGCACATCCTGCCAAACACTGAGCCATGCGTGTATTGCCAATTGGGTAAGCCATTAAAAAATATTCAAATTCAAATCCAAAAATCCAAAAATTCATGAATAATTGATGAAAGGCAAACTTACATTTCTGAAAATACAACAAGGATGCTAAGTTACACTTGGCACCAAGCCAAGAAAAATAAAAATTATGCACTCTTATTGGTTCCACTTAAAAACTTCATTTCGGCAAGTTTCTCTTTTCCATCAATGAATTGATTCAGAACCGTGTACAAAAATCATGAAGCATCAAGTTGACTACACCAATTACACTACTTGAAGAATAAACAAAACTTGTTTTTTCAACATACTTGGATGTACTTCCTTTGTTTCATGGAGCTCTTGTAGCAAGAAGCTCTTGAAATCATTCATGATCTACACAGTGGACGCCAAGACTTTCAGGGATAAACTATAGTAGTACACTTGTCTCACATTCAAACTATTTGACCTATAGTGATTTGGATTGGACTTGAGGAGGTTAAGAGTATTATTACCGAGTGCCTGTTTCCAAGATCAGAGTTGGGCCTGCAATTCTAGTAGCGGCTGCAGCAGGTTGGTTGGCTTGACGCACAACAGTCACAGGCAAATTGCAAACCTCTACGCCACAAACATCACACGTGCGGTTTCCTTTGACAGTGAACCACTTGAGGGCGCAGTCTTTGTGAGCCAGAGCCATCTCCCCACGGCAGCTGCACTCCATCTTCAAAGTCTCGCCATGATCCTCCGTGAGCTCCTCAAAGCAGATCCGGCACACCGCCTCCTCTTCTGGAATCTCTTCGTGGTCTCCGCCCTTTGCGTCTTTCTCACCTGAACCAAGACGACGTCGAAAATGCATCACACTCTTACGCCTCGAAGAACCAAGGAGTCATGGTTTAAGATGAACCATTTCAAATGGTTGTGTCGTAGAAAGTCTAATCTAAAAATCTACATGGGGGGATTTTATATCACTAGATTGGGTGAAGAATATTGCACGTGTTGGTAAAAAATCGTGAAGTTTAAAAGTGATAAATATTCTATTAGATGTTGCAGATTCTTCAGAACTCTTAACCCTCTTCAGCACCAAGAATTCATGGTTTTAAAATACCCATTTCAATTGGTTGTATTGTAGAAATTATACTCTGAATTGGGGAAAGTTTATATCACTAGACTGGTTGTTTGTGCTACTTGAAAGTTTGGAACTGATCAATCATTCTATTAGATGCCATAAATTCATCATAGACTTAAACCTCTAGGGACCAAAGATTCATGTTTTCCCATGAGCACTTCAATTGATAGTGCTGTAGAAAGTATAATCAAAATGACAGAGAAAGTGTGTATCACTAGACTCGCTGAAGAATGTTGCATGTGATGGTTAAAAACAATAAAAGCTTGCAAGAAATTTAAAAACTCTATCTGACCTCCTTCACTATCTTTAAAAAACTTTATTTGCTTACGGCAAGATTTCGGTTCTTTCTCACGTGAAAGAACTGATTCTTTACACCCCACACACACAGCACCAAATTGACTGATCATATTCTAAAATTAAGGTGTAATTCAGATGGCGACAAGTTTTATGTCATAACACCAGTGAAGAACATAGCATAAAAAAATAAAAAATTAGAATTCGGCAAAAGAAAAAGTCTCAACGTGACCTACTCAAACCAATAAAAAGTAGATGAGCCTCAATTTCAGCTTCTCAGTTCTTTTATTAGGGTTTAAACAAACTCCAAAAATGGATTATCATGACCTAGTTTGAATGAATGTGTGACAAGTGACTGATCTTGTGGCTAGTGTGCAGGAGATTTTAACAGTGAATGGGGGGCTTGCAAGCATTATTTAGTCCAACTAACTTCTCATTCATCCAATGTAATATTTGAATGTTGAAAAGACTATCTTCGTTAATGACCAATTTCATGAAATTGCAGTAAATGATGTTTCTGTACGAAGATATAAACAAAAAAGTGCCAAAATTTGAAACAGGATTGAGGCGGTAAGGGTTAAAGTTCATGTTTGAAGAGGACCCCCGAGTGTCTTAACTTGAAGAAAACAGCTACTTAGTCATTGAATTTGGAACCCATTTGCATCAATCCACCCCATTTTGTACCTTTCTTCTCCACATCCATTTGAACGGTGCTTGGCACGGGGTCGGCGTCCTTGGTGGCCGTGATGTCTTCCCCTGAAGTGGAGCCGCTTGTGGTACGTGAAGTGATGGACTTGAGCAGCACCGTTGCTCCACTACTTGGTCCCGCAGATTTTCGGAAAGGCGGAAGAGGAAGCTTGTTGAGTGGCGTCGAAGCAGCTCGAGCTATACCACTATTCTTCATCTCGACTGATCCATTCTGCAAGAAAGAAGCCATTCATTCAGTAACCCCTACAAGAACCGGCATTAACTGGGTGGATTGGGTGCATTATGAATGTTTGCAAGAGCTCATTCATTGTGTTGTGGGCGCTACCAGAAACGGATGGTGAAGTACATACAAGTATATTGAAAAACAGTTTTTTTGTCTACCCTTCAACGATACGACAAGCACGGGCACTTGATGCTTCGTGATTATTGTGCAAGGTTTCGAATGGGTTCATGTAGAGATAGGAAGACTGTAAGGAGAACTTGCAAAAATGAAGATTTGATGTCTACATTCTTCTCATGCCATAATTTATTCTCTTTAGAGACCAGTTTGTTTCACTGACTAACTGGTCTAATCCATCGCCAAAACATGGAACTTTTCGATTCTTAATAAAAACCAGACGTTCTAGAGAATCCAGCAGCACACTTAATATCATGCAATCACACTGCGCCTCAGTCATTTTTTTTCTTGGGAGGGGGGGGGGGGATGGGGAACCCAGGTAGTCAGACCTCTGAGACTTGGTCAGTCGAACTCGGTTCCAAGGAAAACTGTTCCAGAAATGGCGTCACTGGCAGAGAACTTGCTCTTTTCTCATAGAGTGGGATGACAGGTCCCACAGCAGCAGCACCTGTACTTTTGGATTTGGAGTTTGGCCTGGGCACAACACCTCGTGTCGAACTTCCGTTTCCAGATGGAGTTCTGTCACCGCTGGTCAATTCGGATGCAGAATTACGACCATCGGATCCCTGGAAATTCAAAAAAAAGGGGAAAAAACAACAACCACGGTGAGTCGTGTTAACAAATCATTTCTAAATGATGTCGCGTTCCTCATTGCGAATCCTGCTAACGACATCGTAAGACCAACCTTCGTAACCCGTGACAGAACAATCTCTTTCTTTCCACGACCAGTACTTGAAAGTTAGGTCACAATTTGCGAAGGGGAACAACCAGATCCTACCCGAAAAAGAGTGTTAAGCTGTGAAGAGCAACGGATTCCACCCTACAACGAGATTATGAAGCTGCCAGTAATTCTTCAAGTATTGCCAATTTTGAACGCAATAAATTCAAAAAAAGGGAGTTTAAAGCTGATCAGTACCTCGGAAGAAGAAGAAGAAGAAGAAGAAGAAGAAGGAGCCTCCTCAACCAGCGTCGCTCCAACCTCAACACGCTCCATCTTCGATCCCTTTGCGCAAACGAAAACCTTATGTAATCACGAACAAATGGCCTTCTTCTACCGACACTCTGTCTTCCTCCTCTCCCACGCCATGTCCATCTGGTTGCTTAGTCGCATTGTGAGCGAGCACACTCTCTTTGCGTGACCACAAACTGGATTCTTCACAAAACCCCGCCCCACTTGAATGCCCACTCACAGTCGGAGGCTTTGCCGGCACAGCTCTCGCAACACTCGCAACCAACGTAGGGCCAAAAAACAAATTTGAGTTTACACGAGAGAAAACTGAAAGAATTTGACTGAGAGGTACTACTGTACAGTTTCTGACTGTGAGAAGCCCCACTTAACTAATAAGTTTGTCATCCACTAGCTGGACTCTTTGACCCACCCCGTCCGAATCCTGAAATGAACAGTAACACCCAGCGACACTCACGGATGAACTGAAGATCCTCGGGACAGGTGAAATACACAGATTGCTTCCGCCTACCCCTCTGAAACAACACACACAATAACCCCTGCCACTAAATCTCCGGCATCTCGTGATCAAATCGACCTCGATCGTAAAATTAAAACCCCATCTTGCCGCTTTCCAAATCACAAAACCCGGGTAAGAAGAAGAAGAAGAAGAAGACGAATTTTCATTCCTCGCACAAACTCCCTGCAAAAGCTTTCAAAAAAAAGGCTCACGAAATGCACTAACTTAGAGATCTCCACTACTCTCCATCTTCTAATCAAACCTCGTATAACTTATAAAAGTCCAATTCTTAGTTGTGGAGTGATGAGTTCAAGTGCTGGAACTCACTGTAGCAGGTCCCCCCCCCCAAGCCGATCCGTGGAGTGCCCTGGAGGACTCACAGCATTTTTGGTGCCAAGAGCGACGGTTTTAAAAAACCTCGACTGACGGAGCCCGTGCGGCTGTCACGTCAGAGAGGGAATGTTGCTGAAATTGGGGAGCACGAGAGATGGGTGCAAGTGGGTTTGGATAATTGGATGCGCGCGCAGGCCGGCCACAGTCAGTCACTGAGGGCCTGTGACTCTGTGAGTGTGTGTGCGCTGATTTTCTGTGGTTTTTTTGTGGCATCTTTCTGTGTTTTTTGTGGGATTTTGTTTTGTGCTTTTTTAGGAGGGATTTGTTGCAGAGTGTGAGTACAATAGTGGGATTTGTTGGTGTGTGTTGTGGCTTGTTGCGATGGTACGGTTCTTACGGTGGCGATGATGAGGTGGCTGCACTCACTTTGCAATCATCCTGCATGGAAGGCTTGCTGTGATTTATTGCAGGAGCAGCCGAAATGATAGCAAGCATCAGGAGCGCGAGAGATTCCCAATCAGAGAGAGCATGAAGACCCAGACAAGACAGCTTTATCCAAGTGTAAGGGAAGTCAGTTTGTTTTTTGTTGGCCAGTGCTTGAGTTTCATTTTTCAAAAAAGGTCCAATTTTGTCTCTTCTTTTTTTCCTTTCCTTTTTTTCCTTTCCTTTTTTCCTTTCCTTTTTTTCCTTTCCTTTTTTTCCTTTCCTTTTTCTCCTTTCCTTTTTTTCCTTTCCTTTTTTTTTCTTTCTCTTTTTTGGGCTCCTTTCGTTTTTTTCCTTTCCTTTTTTCCTTTCCTTTTTTCCTTTCCTTTTATTTCTTTCTCTTTTTTGGGTTTGATAAGGGCCTCTTCACATTGCGTCCCAAGTTCAAACTTTTAAAGCCCCGGCTCAAGGTCAAATCCTAACTTGCTTGAGTTCAATGTAGAAGGTGAATCAAAAAATAATAAACGTAAGTGAGACTTGGGACTCACAAGGTGAAGGCCAAAGTCCCAACTTGTCCCTAGTATAACATTCTACAACAATTATGTGCCTCAAAAGTGTGTTAAAAATTCAAAAATCCATGATTGGGGCACTATTTTAGCATCAAATCTGCATTGGATAGACTTGGAGAAGACTTTAGCCCACTAAGTGATGATCCCTTAAATGGTATTTTTTATCCTCACTGTATATTTCAAAAAAATGTCGGGACCTTAAGGCCGAGTTGGGTTCCCATTTTGGCTAGACAGTTTGGCCTCCAAGTCCCACTTTTGGCTTGGCACCGCAAACTCCCCAAAAGTGTTTCCATGTGACTAGGTGTTCTGAAGTTATGTAAAACTTGGGACTTGAGAAGACGTGGAGTGAAGCCCAAAGTCCCAATTTTTAGCTCTCCACCAATCAAATTTTGAGAATTTAGAGGGACTCGGAACTTGAGAAGTGGCCCTTAGATGAACATGGCAAAAAGCACAAATGCATAATTGCATAAAAGAAAGGGTCATTTTCTTAATTTTTTGAAAATAAATTGAGGTCAAAATATTCTAAGCCCCTGAATGTCCAAGGTTTATTTTGAGCATCTTGTAGTATGTTCTAAGCTAAATAGAAGCCAAAGTTTTGATTATTTCTAATACTAATATCACTAATAGATTGAAAGATTATAACATTTTACCAAAAAGGGGGTAAATTTTTGAATTTTTTTGAAGTCTCTAACCCCTAAAATTCCTTTCTGTTTTGAAGCAATAAATGTGGAAAAATAGACAACAGTTTTGCATTTCAAAATTTTCAGGATAAATGAAAGCAATTTCTTTTTAACCCCTAAAGCCCCAAACACCATTTTTTGGCATTATTGATATTTTGGGCAGCTCACTACAAATGGAATTTTATTTTTTTTCTTTGAAATTTTCATACAATATGTGGTCAAGGAGTAGCTTTAAGGCCCAACAATTTTCATAACTTTTGACTACATGGTTAAAAAGATATGTAGTTTTTTGTCAAGTTGGGCAGTTTGGGCAAATCTGAAAAAATCACTTTCTTAAGAAATAAAAACTTGAAATTGGTTCTCTATATTTATATGTAGGTAGAAATCTTTGAATCATTCCATATTGATTAATGAAATGAAAATTATGAAGAATTTTAGTTGTAGGTAGTTTGTAGTTAGTTATGGAATCACTACTCTAAAATAAACTTTGAAGTCCTTTATTGAACTCATTTTTAAAAAAATTTGAAAAAAAAAATAAAAACACTGGGTGTAGATTGTTTACTACAACATTACAACCATTGGAATTGGCATTTTTCAATTCCATGAATGAATTCTTAACAATTTAGTATTTTGAATCATTCTTGACTTCAATCTTTGTACTTATTGTTTTTTTCCTCTATGTTGTACAATTCCAAATGATCCAAAAAATTTCAAACATGTAGCCAACTTGCCTTGAAGAATGAATTTAAAAATGCACCACCATTTTGGACATTTTTTCATACAAATGTGACCTTGTGAAGTGCAGCTGCCCGGTTTTGGGCAAGCCAAAAAAAAGGATTTTTGTCACTTCAAACGCTAATATCTTGCAATTGACATGGTGGAAATTTCTGAAATTTTTTCCACATCTTTTCAAACTAGCATACTACAAGATATCCTATGGTTATATGTGTCCAAAAATGTTTTTTTTCTAAAATGTGATACTTGTACTAGAAATGGCAGTTTTGGAGTGGTTTTGGTAAAAACATAGTCAAAATCCTTTAGGGGTTAAAGCAACCATAGACTGATCTTCTTATGAACTTCCTATAAAATAATTGCAAAATTTTTCAATTTCAGATGCCGTGATGGCTTAAAAGGTTCCATACCAAATTGAAGAGGCAAGGGGCAAGCGCCCCAAAGGGATCAAAAGCGTCCTTACATATTTTTGAGTCCAATTCAAAGTGATGTAACTTTTGCATTCAATGTTCAAATTTAATAAAATCTTATTGGGAAATTTGTGCTCTCTCCTCTAGTTTGGATGGTAAAATTTTCAGATCAATCTAAGATTTAATGATTTTTTGTAAGTCAATCGAAGTTCATAGGTTCAATTTGAGTTCACCAAATTGTATTTGATGGCTTCAACTTTGGGGGCTTGTATCTCCTTCATCCAATGATTTTTTTCAATAAAATTTGTTGGATTATGTTTCCCTTGCATTCTAGTTATTGTGGTAAAATCTTCATGTCAATTTAAGTTGCTTTGAATGTTTGGGAGCAATTTAAAATTCAAAATCCAAATATTTTGGATTAAGTAAACTACAACAGCTTGTTTCTTCTTCATACAATGTTCATTTCCAAATAATTTCTTAGGGAAAGTTGTGCATACTAGTCTAGTTTGTGTGGTTAAAATTTTGTATCAATTCAAGAAGTTATGAGTGACTAAGAAGCATTTTAGTAGGAGGATCAACCTCAAATGTGTTTTTTTGCAACTGTTCTTGCTATTTTTTGACATTTCAAAGCCATTTTGCAAACACAATGAGTCAATTGAATGATATTTTCTTTCACCAATGTGTTTGTCTGCTACTTTTGAAGCACTTTAGAGTTCAGAGTTTTTTATTTGAGTAGGTTTAGAAATCAAATTTCACCTCCAAATGTGTTGCTAGGAAAATTTCAGCATCCTTTTTCAATAGTAAAACATTATAATCTTGTAATCTATGGGCCAAATGACTCCAAATTTGATTCACGTCATCTACAACATGTATACTACAAGATTGTACAGTTGAAATTTCTATATCTAAGTGATGTTTAGATCTATACACTTCATATCAATGATGTTTTTTGAATCCAGGCCTTTGGCTTTTAGGGGTTGAAGTTCCTTGTATCATAACATTCAATTGTATGTATTGTCATTACCTTAGTTCTATACTAGATGGTGTGAAATCTACACACAATAATACTTAATTAATAACTAAATGGATAGGTAGAAGCTCAATGTAATGACGAAGATACATGAAAAAAAAGTAGTGTGCATGAAGGCTATTAAATGTTATGATAGTTCAAAAATCATTCACAAATATCTTGTTAAGTTACAAGTTAATATAGTATACAAATACCTTGTATACTATATGTGAATATAGTACAAGTTAACATAAGAAGATGTATATTAAGATGATATAGTATTAAGTTAATATACATCTTATAATATTTGTAGTAAGATTGATTTATAAAAAATTGAATGAATATGTAATAATATTATAATGACTTATTAGTTGTTAAGAAAAAAACTATAAATGGAGGGATTGAAGTAGAATAAAATAAATCGTATTGAAAAGAGGTTTGTATATTTATTTATTGAGAGCTAAATGCTCATATTAATAACTAAAGTACAAACTAAAGTGTAGAAATGAGAGAACTTACTTTTGCTACTTAGCAAGAGGTTAAATGGAAGGATTTTTTTTGAATGGATAATTGTACTTTATTGATGCATTTTTTTACCTTAACTTCAACTCTTGAAGATGAAAAAGGCATTCACTTTCAACCATTTGGGCATTTAGAGAAACCAATACACTTCTAATGGCCCTAATGGCCCAAAGTAGCCAAAATCATCGAAAGGAAAGCAATGTAAAAATTTCTTATAAGATGATTGGGTTGTATTTTTATATAAAGCTTGGAATCATCACCATGCTACCATAGGGCTAGAATATTTTTAATAGAAAATAAACACTTTAAAATATTATATATTTTGTTCTTGGACTTTTTCAAAAAATAAGCAAAGGTTTCCATTTAGCATGGGCAATTCTCCTAGTTTTATACAAAACTTAAATCGACAAAATACACAAATTTGGAAGTAACTTCTTTCAATTCAAGCTATAATAGTTTCTAGGGAGGTACATTCCATATTAAGAATTTAAAACCATATGTAAATAAGAACATGATGATTGATATGTAGAAGTAGGTAAATTGGTTTCAATATGTGTTTGGATAATTTGGACAAATTTATATACAAGTATCATAGAATGAGGTTTAATAACAATATTTAGAGCCTTAAAAATAGAGTATGACAAATCAGTAGAATTTTTGAAAAATGTACATAGATTTCAACCAACAACTACAATTTTATATAAAAGTTTGATGCTATACTCACATTCATAGTGCAATAACTTCCATCATTCTAAACTTATGTGGCAATTGAAAATTTTGGAACATTCCTATAATGTCAATTTTCATTGGATTTTTCTAAATTTTGACACAAGATATGGAAATGCATCACTTTTGAAGAAATGTAACTTTTTTCCAATCAAGTGCTCCAATCAAAAGTTTTTCCAAGCAACTTTTGCATTATTTTTTTTTTCTATTTATGAAATTTAGCAAGTACACAATAAAAATCTAAAGGACATAAGTTTGTTGAATAGAATATTGAATGTTTACTTAGGCAAGTTTCCATGAAGTCAATTCTAAATGGGTGTTTTTGAAATTTGAATACAAGGTGCATACAATAATTGCTATTGTGGGATGGGGAAAAAATCCAATCATTATCTTGAATGAAAAATTAGGCTTGCCCCCCACAAATTGGATAGTTTCAAAAGTTTGGAAATCTTATGCTAAGCCCTCTCATCTACTTATGAAATTTGACATGTATGTAACTAATATGATATGGTATGAAATTGTAAAAAAAAAAAAGAGCAACTACAATTCCAAAATCACACTCCAAGGAATCAAACATTATTAACTATGTCAAGAATTTTTTTTATTAAAACATTTTTTTACTTCAAATCCTATAATCTTGCTATCTATGTCATCAAAGAATTTTGGATTTTTTTCATGTATTCTAAATGTTGAGCTCTATGTATTTACCATTCAAATTTCAGAAAAATAAATTCACCAATGCATAAAAAATCATCAAAAAATGACTAATACATTACTAGATTTACTTGACTTCCATATTGTAAGGATAATTTAGAATAAAATAGACACCTTATTTGCTTTTAAAATTCTACATGCATATATCTAACAAGTTGTAGTAATTAATGGTATAGAAGCTCAAAAGTGAATAGAACAAAAATCTCACTCTAAGAAGTTTGAAGTTCATTGTCCCTATTTAATAGGATTAAAAAAAACACTTTTACACTCACTTCAATTGTTATAATCAAATGGACTAAATTTTTGTTTTTCTTTACATCAATTTCCCTAATGGTCTAATACACTTTTGCAAAGTTGGAGTTTCAAAAAAAGTTTTAAATTTTCAAACTTGATCAATGCACCAAAAATTGATAGTTTTTGACAATTTCTCTTAAAAAACACCCTACGTCCTTTAGAGGTTAACAATGATATAATAAGCCAAAGTTCAAAAAGCTCTACAAAATTAAAAAAAATCTATACAAGGTGTATATTTGAAATCCAAATTGAATTATGTGTCTATTTATGCTTCATTTTTAAATTCAAAGTATTTGAATTTGATCACTTGCACTAAATGCATTGTAGTACAATATTAATCCTTAACCCATAAACGCCACAACAAATGTTCATCCTCAGAATTAGGGGTGGAAAGGAAAAATCTTCTATAGTAATTCGACTCCCAATGAATATTCTTGATTTTTTTAAACTAAATGATGTCACATGGTTCCAAAAGGGCTCATTTCCACAATCACCAACCTGATGTGTAAGGGTTAAAGGATAGACTAGTGACTATGGAAATCATCCCTTTGAATACCATGAGAATCATTGCCTTAAAAAAAATACAAAAACACTCATTGGAAGTCAAACTAATGTAGAAGACCTCCCCTTTTCACAACAAAATCCAAGGTTGAAAAAATGCACTTCTATCCTACACAAAAGGATTCTTTGTCATTCATCGGACACAAAAACATTTATGGGTTATGTTCATTCTTACAGTGATAGACTCAGTTTTTGAAGTCACAGTGTTCATCCTTAACATATCACATTTAATAACAAGGACTTCTGTTGGTGAAATCCACGTGGCAATTCGTTGATAAAAATTGAGGAGATGCTGAACTTGTAAAGAAGTTCGTTGTAATCAGTTCTCAAATGTATGGGATAATATGAGGGAAGATAATGGCTTTGAAGCACTCACAGCAAAGAGTGCAATACCTATGTGCTTTCAGTTTACATCAATCCTTGGTGGACTCTTAATTATTAGCCATATAGTCATAAAGTTCCTATTGTTGTGAGAAAATTGCAAAGGAATGAAAACCGGGGTGCTTGAAAGAAAATATTCACCTAAATAGAGGTTTCAAAAGCGTTCCCCTCTCTCGGGCATACTCATTGTCAGCAAAGGATTCATATTGAAGCTGCCTGCATGATACAAAGAGGAAGGAATACGTGCTGCTTGCACATCCTTCACACCAACATACTAAGGACAATACATATTTAATCATGAGACAAAACAGCTGCACAATTCATAGGATGGATCGAGCATCAAGTGCACACCGCTGAATTGATGGAGGATAGGTGCATGAAGCATTTCAGAAACGCTCAACTGGTTGGATGCACCATATGTCATCAGCATATTCTCGAGTAGTGCGGTCACTGCTAAACATGCCCGATCCTGCAGTACTCATGATGCTCATCTTCGTCCACCGTGCACGATCCACAAATGTCTTGTCAACTTTGGCCTGGTACACAAACAACCAGTACATTGCAAAATGCTCAAAAGGATATACGCGCACAATCGGACTATTCTATAATATCAGGAAACGAAATAAGCGGGATCGAGTCACCTAGGACTAGACGAAGTACCTGGGCTTCCAAGTAGCTCGCGAAATCATTACCAACGAGGTAAAAGTCGTCACCGCCGTCAACTGTATCACACAACTCTTGAAAGTATTCCTTGTGGCCAAATTCACCACTGCGGATCATCCTATCGTAGTTGAGCCAAATGCACGAGATAAGCTTGTGAATCACCAACGAACCGTATACCAGGTTTGAAATATAAAGCTACATAATTAGAAGAAATATGCACACCCTGTAGATGTAAAGGATCACTATAAAAGCACACGAATTAGAACTTCCCCTAAGAGCCACAAGGATGGAAAGTACCCAATAACACGATGAAAGTCCCGTGGGGGGTTAAATTTTCGTCTTTCAGCGCGGAGCTTGCCCAGTTCACCGACTTTGGCACCAAAAACAAACTGCAATAATCCAAATGCACATTTTCGTAACATTAGAATGATACAGAGGTTACGAAAAAACAACTATTTGAACGCCTGCAACCAAGACATCCAACTCTACTCAATTGTTAGTTCAACCAGAATAATCATAGATGATAACATCATTTGCGACAAATTATATTAATCAGTATGGGGGACTTTACAATATTCTCGTCACCAATTTCTTGTCGAATTTCATCGTTGGAACCTCCTCTAGCCGCCAACAAAAGGCAACCGTTCATTGCGCATTTCATGTTGCTAGTACCAGATGCCTCATTACCGACCGTGCTGCGATTTAACAAACCACCAAACCAATTATGATAGGTTACAAATTTTCAGTAAGAATTGCATCAGGAAATCATCACAAAAGAGAAACTCACCTGATGTGCTGTGACAAATCACTTGCTGGTATAACCAGTTCCGCAAGCGATACATTGTAATCCGGAATGAATATCTGTGCACAATTCAAGCCATGGAGTTTAGGTAACTCTGGAGCATGACGATTGAATGATAAACAGCAGAAGTATAAATTACACTCTAACTCACCACTTTCAGAAGATTGCCAACATCATTGTCGTTGTTGATTTCTCGACCTATAGAAGTCACAAGCTTGATGATCTTTTTTGCAATCTCATAACCGGGCGCTGCCTTTCCACCAATGATGCAGACACGAGGTACTACGTTCTTTCGTTCCTCGGGAGTCATGTTCTGCGAATTTTTCACTGTCTTAAAAATCATCACGGTTTCTGGCCAGAGAATTATCACAAGACTCAATTTTATGTCAATGACAGCAGGGGCAATAATAGAAAAATCGTTAGATGAAAGAAAAACAGCTAGTAACCTTGATGCAGTCATATCGATGGATGATGCTCAGAACATTCAAAAGTTGGCGCTTATATTCATGGATTCGCTTCACTTGGACGTCAAACATTGCATCAATGCTAACCTGAATATGATCAAATGCAAAATTCATACTTTAGCAGAAGCCACAATATATCCAGAGGTCCTAAATCTTCATATTGCTAATTGCACTTCTATTGTTTTGATCTTCACATTCCTCAAAATACAAGAAAGTAAGTAAACAACCACACAGCAAGCAGATGCTGAGAAACAGACCCCTATCAGGTCAGTGACCTGTCTACTAAGGACACAAGTCCTTCGGACAAAACATTTCATACTCAACATGATGTACTCCTGACTAGAAAACGGTAATTGAAACATTCTCCTGAAATTCGACACTGATGTTCTACTAAGTATCCAAAGCAAAACTAGGATAGAGCGTACCTTGACACCGCTGATTCCTTCAATATACAAGGCTAAACGTGCCTTGTTGTGGCGCCGCACCTGAAATATGAAGTTAATTGAGATTGTGATAAATTTCAGTGGACGTGCAACACTTAAAGGAAAACATGGGCAGAAAAGAGAAAAAAATTGCCCAAGAGTCACATATTAAGCAACATCTCTGATGTTTCCAGCATAGAATGCTCTATAATGTTCTTTTATTTAAATCCTCAACATTATAACCACGACGGACGAAAATGGGTTCGTGCAATATCTTAGCAATTGATGCTCCAAATAGCCGCTAATTTGATATAAAAGATACGAAACTAACCAGATTCCACTGCTGTTGTAAAGAAGGATCATCGGCATGTTGACGCAGGCCAGTCAGTAGTTTAAGATTCGTTATCCACGACTCCGTCCCCAGCCATTTCGTGAGAACTTCACGCAATCCAGGATTACAAAAAGCCAACCAACGCCGCTATGTGCAAACAGAGTCCAGATTCAGCCAGTATATATCACTCACTTCTTCCTATGTTTTGAAGTTGGTATTATCCCTCAATAAAGAACTCATCAGAGTACACACAAACTAGAACAATAGACTCATAATACGGCAGAAATACTCCCTCTAACGAGAAGGTCTGAGGCTATACCTGAGTGACTCCATTTGTCTTGTTCTGAAACTTATGAGGCCATAGGTCATAAAAATCCTGGAAATTTCCACCAGAAATCCAATATAACCAAATCAACTTGCAAAATGTACTAGTGATCTACTTTCCACATTCGCAAGAGCAAAAGATATTTTTCCATATTTTAAGATCAAAAGCTTGGAGCACGCTGAAATGAGTTTACGTTTACATTTGGAAGTGCTAGGAACTGACCTTAAAAATAGACCCCTTTAAAAGCTCAGTGTGAGTACAAGCCACACCATTAATGGTGTGAGATGCTACTAATGCCAGTGAAGCCATCTTAATAACCTGCATCGTCAACAGTTCTACATGTTTGAGATCAAAGACTGATAAGGAATTTTCTTCACAGACATTTGGTGACATAATGTATCAAGACAGGTTGCAGTGGAAGCAAGAATGGACAAGTGAAAGCTGTAGAAATTCTGTAGCAGCAGTGAGGGATTAAAACTTGCCTTCTTCTCTCCTTCATCGACAATAGACATTCGGGCCAAACGATCGTAGTCGTTACCAAACTTGCTTTTCGCTTCCTCCAGAAAAATGGTATTTATTTTGTAGATTATCTGGACAGAGCGATGCATGAGACCCAAAACTTATTCACAACAAACGTAATACATGAGGCATCTTATTGAATATCATTCTGCTTAAACTGCGAACCTTGCTCAAATCACACAATCTTAACAGGCGGCTCTAGCAAGTGAAACGGGTGAACTACTGAGATGGTTAGCTAGAAAAGTAAGTAATATAAGCAAGATCGCAACGACTGCAGCTAGTTGTGATTAGCAATCACCTGTATGTGTCGAGGAAGTAGAGCTTGCAGAAGTTCAATAGGCCATTTCTCCAACATTTCAGGAAGTACTGAATGAATTGTGACAGAGAAAACCCTGGTGGTGATGTTCCAGGCCTTACTCCACTCTAAAGATTCAACATCTACAAGCAAACGCATCATCTCTGGAACTCCGATTGTCGGGTGTGTATCGTTCAGTTGTATGGCCACCTGTATAATAATGACATCAATTGTGTGTCAAAAGCGAATGAGTCGCAGTTCGCAAAGCAAACAACTGGAAAGGGACTTCTAAAACAGAAGGTGCGGTTGGCGAAAAATTAAGTCAAGACATATACAAATCATAAGGAGAACTAACTGATACCTTTTCGGGAAAGTCCTCAAAAGAGGAATGGTGATCTTTGAAACGACGAATGATGTCCTGAAGAGTTGCTGAGACAAAAAAGTACTGCTGCTTCAAGCGCAATTCCTTGCCCTGCAGAGATGCACGTTTCCTTAATAGCGGTAAGCATCCTTTGATATGCAACAGAAGATTTAGGTTCACAAAGAAATTTGAAACTAATCGACTTTGATATTTGAAAAATACCAGAGCAATACACAACTGAATAGAACTGTCAAGGACAACAGGGAACCGCAAAAGTGAACACAGCGAAAGAGATAAGAATTGCTCCGGATTCTTAATAGAGTGATGATTTTATATGAAATAGAACACTTGAGACTATCTGTCCAAAAGAGCCAAGAAGTTGGATCAACTGACCTGGTATGTCCGATCGTCCGGATAGAGAACGCTGCTGATTGTTTCTGCACGTTGCTTGCTCAGAATTGCATTTACATAGTCCCCCGTATTAAACGATTGCTGAAATTCCAGCACAATATGATAATACAATTTGTCAGTTAAGCTTCTCACCAGAAATAATCATAGTTACTAGACTTAATCAATCACTGAGCATATTATGCGGCGATAGATATTAATTGAAGGATCTATTTGAAACATATGTCGCAGCGAAAGAAACGATTCATCAAGATGGAAGCAGTATGATACCAAATCAAATTCCCCGCTAGGTTTGGCAGCCCAGAGGCGCAAGTTGATGGTATTGCTGGTCTTGTAACCAGGTATCGGATTGTCATAAGCCACTGCTTCTACCTATCTCATATCCAATCCACTTCCACCTATAAGTACCAATTGTACCAACACAACATCACCATACCAACACACAGGAGAGGAAGTAAATGCAATGGAGCCAGGGGCATACCAGGAACTCATACAAAAAGGATAGCAAGTTGAGATGTTTAAACATTGATTCAAAGGCCTAAAAGTGAGATAAGTTGAAAAGATGAGCACTTTATGATTGACCTGCTGTACTCATGGCATGGCTAGTCGACATATGATCAAAATATACTCTTCAAGGTAGATCTCATTTTACCTTTTCCTCAGGTATCCATTTGATGAGCTTTCGACCATCCACCCAATCCTCATCAACCTTTCCGTAAAACTGTGATACCAATGCAAAGAATTTAGGAACAAGCCCCAAATCTTTGAACAGCAAGATCAACACCAACAAACTAAATTCACTATCCACAACCAAAAACTATGTTAAAATATGTGAACATTTGTATTGAAGGTTAATTAAATAATTCCTTTGGATGCCAGATTTGAAGAATCAACTACCTTCACAGGATACGTGACGTGTACTCGTTCAATCTCCCAGGGGTTACCAAAATTGAGCCAATAGTCAGGTTGCTCGTGTTGATAGCCATCTTGAAGTTGTTGTCTGAACATTCCATACTGGTATCGTAAACCATATCTGCACGACAAGCCAGCATTCCTGCTTTAGCCAATCGTACTCTATGCATGGGTTAAGAGCCAATTCCTTGAAGAAGAGGTAATTTGAGGAACACGGTAACAACAGTATGCAATGACGAAAAGTATTACCCCCACGCAGAGTAGTTCATGGTAGCCAAGGAGTCCATAAAACAAGCTGCAAGACGACCCAGACCTCCGTTTCCCAATGCGGCATCTCTCTCCTGTCCCAAAAGAAGAAACGCTACAGCATTAGCAGCAGTAATCTCGTACAATTATTTCAATGATACTACCGCTAACTGTTAAGGGAATGAGTGTAAACGATGTATACAATATCCAAATACATTGGAGCAGGATTAACTCCGAAAGGGTACAAACTACGTACGAACCTGCTCAACAACGACTTCGAGATCGTATCCCAATTCCAAAAGGGCTTGGGCATATTCACCTTTGATGCCCAGATTGAACACACTGTTCAGCAACGAACGCCCTGTCAATACCATATAACTGCAAAGTGAGAAGAAATTCGTCCAATCTCCGCGCGAGTGAACTTCGACATATCGACAAATTCTGGTCTGCCGTCAAGGTTCATTAATTAGATCATTTTCGTTGTTGCTCTCAGACCAGGTCAACTTATTTCTCTGTAGACATCAAAGGAGCTCAAATTGCGACGTCATAAATCTCTTCAGTGCCCACTGAAATTTTGTTGTTTTCAGACTTTGGAAATATTAGCGAGAGTGTGATACTAAGCATTTCTGCTACTTCTCAACATTTCAAGTTCTCCATAACTTCGGCAATAGATTCAAGTCTTGATTACTTCAGATTATACGTCAGATTGCCGAACTTATGAAATCGATAAACAAACTTGAGAAGCATATTACTCGTTCCTCCCCCGTATTGCATTATTTGAAACCAGTCCAGGACAACATCGAACAGAAGCTTAGAAGATAGAGACAGTTCTACGATGTAAACATTCTCCTGAATAGTATACAAGAAAATGCACAACTATCAAAATGATCAAATGATAACTAGAAGGAACAAGGGATAACTAGAAAGAAGTAGCTCACGTCTCATTCGCGCAAATGAGGTACTCAAGTAGAGGCGATCCTTCAGTACTAGAGTAACTGGAAGAGTGATGAGATCAAATATGAAATTGGCACGGGTCTTACCCATGAGGAACTCCATTGAGAGGTAATATACTCGCTTGGAGTCATTGTCCCGGTAGAATTGCTGATTATCATTCCAGCTTTCAAGGAGTCTATCCCTCACACTGTTAGCCGTGGCCTGGGCATAGTACCCAGTATCAGAGGCGCTCTCACAAATTCCAAAGAATCAAACCTCTATGTTGAAACATAAAACAAAAATTTGATTTTAGGCACCTCAAGGAAGAGAAATGAAGATAGTGAGCTGTATGAAGACTTCGTGGGAAGTATATGAAGCTTTGAAAACCTAATTTCGGTTACTCAGGCAATTGTCAGGTATTCTATTTTTTGCCGTACGAACATTACGACAATAAAGTATTTCTCTAGCACCGAATCACTACGACAGATTCATATTGCCATATAGAGTTCAGAAGCCACTGCAAGTAGCATTCTACCAGCACTACCCAGATGAGAAATGAGCCTCCGTAACTGAGAACAACTTTGGTAGTTGCGCTGCGTGCTGCTCGTCATTCATACATATCAAAAAGAACACTATTCACGGATCTTTCAAGTGCAAGGAATATAAAAATCTAGACAAGTCACATACCTTGTAAGCCTCAAAATCATCAAACTTGAAACGAGAGCGAGCAATGGTGTACTCGACATGATCGACGATGCTTTTTTGAATGCTCGGGACATCATTCTTCAGATACTGATCCATGAGCCAAAGAAGGCGTCTTCGTCGTTGAGTTTCAGGATCGCCAATGCTGTGGTTGAGGTTAACATTCTTGCCGAGGTCGGACCACAACGCTGGATTCAGAACTCTCCGCAAGGCCTTTTCGACGTTCTGAAGGCGTTCAAAATTCACTATTGCATTACCTTCGTGATCTTGAACACAGAACTTGTAGAAGACATAGCCATCCTTCAAATCAACCGAGGCTTTGATTACTTCCAGTTCGAGCACCTTGAACTTGTCGGTTATAGAAGCTAACATGCCCGGCCAATTCGGAGCAACAATCTCGATATCTGTCGTTTTTTTATCAGCAGGATTGTCCACAAGAATTTTGACCAAATCTTCGGAAGCCTCCTCCGTCGCCGCTGCAGACGCTCGTTGCGCATGAATTGATGTCACCAGGTTCTGACCAGGTAAGTGAAGATTTCTCGATTGCAATTTCGGAGCACAAAAGCTATTGACGATATCTTTTCCGGGGTCCCTTTTACCCAGGCTCGAGACATACTCTGAAGTTGCGCGACATGTTGGCTGAGAAAAGCACGAAAATGGGGAGGTAGAGGGTTTGGATATGGAGAAGAGAGGAAGACACGGATTCACAACCGTTCTCTGACTCAGCGCATAAGCCATCATCTCTGCAGCACAAAGAACTTTTAAATTCAAGAAACCACAAAAACAAGAGGAATCGGATCACTAAAGCAGGTGGAACAAAGGGATCCAGATCACTAACATTAGACAGGAAGAGAGCACCTCAAGCGACTTCATCGTAGCGGATAATCAGTTGCAGATTGAGCACTAAAGTAGAGTTTTCAGTCAATACCTAGCGGCTTGCACAGATCTCGACAATTAAAGGAAGCACGACTTGGAAGGAACGGCTATGGTCATCACGATGAAATACACAACCACTGCAATACCAGGAACACAGGTCAAATGTCAGAATTCAATAAATAAGGAAACATACCAAATCTCGACTCCAAGCAGAATGTGCATAATAGCAGAGCCAGAGCAAATGAAAAGTCTAAGCCAGATCTCAAATTTCACAAAAACAAAAAGCTAAAATGCAGCAATGCCACAATTCAAACCGGGAAAAGCAAATCAAATCGGTGATGTTCACACAAAACCGCAAAGATTACACAGCGAAACGATTCCAGCACATTGCATTGATCGAAATTTCTAGAAACCACGGAACCTGAAGTGACTTGGCAAGTGTACGTGTGAATCTAAGTTAACCAGAAAGATGTCGAGAATTGGATCGAAAACACGACATCACAACTCGCCACGGGAAGCTGAAATTTCGGAAGGGAATTTGAGAGGACAATCAATTGCAAAAAAGATCTTAAGAACCTTAGGATTCCAGTCATTCCAAGACGCCAGCGGAAAAGCGCAGCGAACTGGCGGTGGAGAGGGAGCAAGGAAGCCGTACGACGAGTAGATGTCAGACTCAGTTATGCCACATTCAGAGTCCCGGAGTGCAACAAGGAGTTGCTGCAGCTGGTTCCAAGGGCGAAGCAAGCTTACGTTAGGTCGAGCTTCCTCTCCACACTGCAAAGTCAGCAAAGACTCCATGGACTCTGTCGAGACCATGAAGTGGTGTCAAAGGAGGAGGATAACGAGGAACGGAATTCCCAAGATATTTTCAATTTTTGACTCCTAGAGTGCCCTCCACAGTCAAAACAAAAGTAAAAGTAATTTTCTAATTTTCAAGTTCATAGAAACTTCAGAATTCAATCACTTTTGCAATGTAAGTTCAAACACCACAAAACAAAGCCCATGCACCCCTCCTTGCCGAGGGCTTTCTAAGGATACTAAATACGTGACTGGAAGACTCACGGTCAAGGAAATCTCACTATAACAAACAAAACAAACAAATAGCCTAATTTAATGAATGGACTAGTATGTCCACCACAGTCAAAATTAAAGTAAAAGTATTTTTAAAAAAAATTTATTCATAAAAACTTTGAAATTCAATAACTTTCACACCGTACGTCCAAACGCCACAAAACAAAGCCCGTGCACCCCTCCTCACCAAGGGCTTTCTGACAGTACCAAGAACACGACTAGGGGATGCATGGTCTGGGAGATCTCAATGTGACAAACAAACAAACAAAACAAAACATAAGGTATAGACTAGTGTGTCCTATGCATCAAAACAAAAGTAAAAGTAATTTTCTAATTTTTTTAGTTCATAAAAACTTCAAAATTCAATAACTTTCACATTGTAGATTTGAACGCCACGAAACCAAGCCGGTGCACCCTTTCTCACTGAGGACTTTCAACCATATGAAGAATGCAAATTTTTTTCCAATTTTTTTAATTTTTCTAATTTTTAAATCCAAAAAATACCTCAAACTTCAATAACCAAGACGGTGTACCCCTCTTAGTTGAGGGCTTTCCGACAGTACCAAGTATGCAACCGAAGGACGCACGGTCCACGAGATCTCAACATGACAAACAAACAAAACAAAACAGCCTGATTTAAAGTATAAATAGGAGTTGACAAACTTGAATTTAAAAAAGTATCTAAGATGTTGTAACATGAATACCCCCTAAACCACACTTTTTGCTATTGTGCCTAGTTCTTATTATTAGAACAATTAAATTTTTATATTTTCTTGTTGGCAATAGAAAGGAGGTTCCAACACACCAAAGAATGCAACATATGAATACAATATGCAAAAATTATGAAGGAACAAAGTTTTGTTCTAAAAATGTTTCTTCCACATGCTTAGATACATAATTGATTTTGGAGGTGTTCACAAAGTGAAGATGGTGGTTTAGGGACAGTGGTGGCTTATGGGGTGCCCACCTTATGTACTGAATAAGGATATTTGGTAATACAACAAAATCAAAATGCCTTAATTTCATATCTTAGGTACCTCACTAGTAGTTACTTTAGAAACAATGTGAGATCTACTACAAGGTACATTTTAAATGTTGGAGCTAATATTCAAGTTAAAAATATTAAAAAATAACCAAGTTACTATGGCATCACTTCTTTGAAACATACTATATTATAGGTACTATACATTACATTATAATAATTCATAGTACATAATTTGTAAATCTATACAAAGGATAGTCTAAAATGAAGGGGAGGAATAGAGGAAGGAGAAGAAGGGGAACTAATATAATACTACTAGGGTTTTTCAATATCCATGTTTATTTTTTGTATTGTACAATATGTGTATGATTCATTTGTATTTTTTGTTCTTGGATTTGTTTATATGAATTGTTTGGTATATGATGTTTATATATGTGTTCATTATATAGGTTGTGGTCAACACTAGTTAGAGTTTATAGATTATACTCATCAATCCTCAAGTTGCATATAAGTTTTTTAATTATAGTAAGAATATATTTAAATGCCTCAAATTTCAATTTTAACTACCATAGGATGTAAGAGAATACACAAAAATTAGAAGTAGAAAATAAAATAGGGACATATGTTGTGAAATAATAGCTAAATAGGTCACATAATAAAAAGTTTTGATCCATGTATACATAGATTATAAGGTATAGTGAAGTGGTTAAGTTTCATATCTAAATTTATAAAGCCTTCAACTTCTTGTCTCCTACCTTTATGAACCAAAAGTATTTGTTATATAGTGAATTAACCAATTACAATTAGTGTAGAGGAAAAAAAATACAATAAATTTGAATTTGGTTGATTCATCCTTGACGGTAAGATGGAGTGCTTGGAGAATATATGGAAGGATTTAAAGCATTTGTTAGCTCACCTTGGGCATGTTAAAGTAGAGTGCTCTAAATAGTCAAAGAGCGGTGGAAAGGTTGGTTACTACACATACTCTTGAAGATTTATGGCTATCTCAAAAATAAATGAAGCATACAACAATGATTCTACTATAATTCACCTCATTCTTTCAAATCAGCTTGTGTCATCAATGGCAAAGAAAGTGATTCATTGAAATCTTTTTACTTTGGCACAAATATTCACATAAAGAGAAGTAACTTTGGTCGCTTCTATGAAATTTTAAGACCTTCAAAATATGAGTATTTATTATCAATTTTGCAAAAATAATGAATATAATTGGGAAGGAAGGCATTTTAAAAACAATTAAGGACAGTCATGAGTAAAGAGGTAGGAACACTTCTCAAAAGTCAACACTCAAAACCAAAAGTATTCCTTGAAAGTATGAGCCAAAAATTCTAAAGAACAAGTAGATATTTGTTGCACAATATTCAACATCTAGACATCAAAATTAGGATAAGCTTTTAGATTCTCAATCAATTCAACTTTGACCTCATATAATATATTGTATAATCAATATTTGATTTATATGGACTTCATCTAACTATGCTTGCCATTTTTTTCTTTGTGATTAAGAATTGAGAACTCCCAGACAAACAATAATTATCATACAAATTCACTTGGTTCAAGGTGATATTACTTCAAGAGAAATCATTGAGCAAGTGTCATTATATAAATCCTCTATTTGGGATTTCATTTTATTATTTTGAATATGTGTAGGTGCTTGATATATAGGTGACTATGGTGGCACTTAGTGGCACTTTATTAAGCAAATTAAGACACACTTTTAGAAAATTTGTGAATCCATTAGCAAATGGCAAGTTGGCAACTACTCTCTCTCTCAATTTTTTTTAAAATTGATCTTCTAGTAGATTTATTTAATTACAATTCAATCACAATACTAATTGTAATTATAGTTTTAGACAAATGAACACATTTCTAAAAGCCTCTGAGTTTTGAAATCTATTCCAATTCTACTCCCTCATCTGACCTCAAATCTTTAACTTTTCATTAATCTCATTTCAAGCTAATACACTAATTATGCTATTTGTTTAGGAGTTTGATTCAATGTACACATATTGCACTTGTTTCCTGTAGGTGAGAGCAACAATAATAATGCTTGCTAATAAAAAAAAATATTGTTTTTTTTAACAAGTTAGTTTAAATAGATTTGTCAATGGAAATAGGGACTCCTTCACAATTGCAAGCTAGAGGACATGTTTAAAATTGTAGAGCCTATAAGCATGTTGCAAGTACACCTATAGAGTAGGAATTGCCACTATAATAATTATTAAAGTATGTATAGATATAGTCTTTCCTATTGCATTAGGTGATATAAAATACTAGCATATTACATTAAGTGTTTGATATAAAGCACTTCAAATTTTGTGCCAATGAATTTCAAGTGATACTTACCACACAACACTTTACTTACAATAATATCATATCATAAGCTAGAGTGTAAACCACAACAAGAAACTCAATTATCCCTAAAAGCCCAAAGGCCTTTTTGGATTCAATAACATCATTGCTTTTGAAGTACAATAGATCAAAATGTCATTGGGGTATAGAAATCTCAACCATACAATCTTGTAGTGTACATGTTGTAGATGATGTGAATCAAATTTGGAGTCATTTGGCCTCATAGATTGCAAGATTATAATGTTTTACTATTGAAAAAGCATGCTAAAATTTTCCTAGCAATACATTTGGAAGTGAAATTCAATTTTTAAACCTACTCAAATGAAAAACTTTAAACTCTAAAGTGCTTCAAAACCAACATACAAACATATTGGTGAAAGTAAATATCATTCAATTGACTCATTGCGTCTACAAAATGGCTTTGAAATGTCAAAAAAAAAAAAGAAAAAAAAACAACTCATCTCAAGCTCAACCTCCTACTATAATGCTTCTCAATCACTCATAACTTCTTGGATTAATATGACATTTTAGCCACACAAACTAGATTAGTATGCAAAACTTTCCCTAAATTTTTATTGAAAACAGACAATGTATGAAGAAGAAACAAGCCATTGAAGTTCACTATATTCCAAAACTGTCGGGAGTTTGAACTTCGAATTGTTCCTAAACATTCAAAACAACTTGGATTGACATGTAAATTTTACCACAATAACTAGACTTCAAGGGGAACATAACCCATCAAATTTTATTAAAAACAAACATTGGATGAAGGAGATACCAAGCCCTTGAAGTTGCAGCCATCAAATGTAGTTTGGTGAACTCAAATTAAACCTCTTAACTTCAATTGGCTTAAAAAAAACAATACATCTTGGATTAATTTGAAAATTTACCACACAAACTAGAAGAGAGAGCACAAGTGTCCCAACAAGTTTTATTGAGTTTAAACATTAAATACAAAAGTTACAACACTTCAAATTGGACTTAAAATATGTGAAGACACTTTTGGTCCCCGAGGGCATTTAGGAATTAAACCCATGTAATCTACAAGCCTTGAGTGCTTAGTGATTTAATTTCTTCAATTCCTTAAATAAGATAATTGAGCCACTCCATCTCATAGCCTCACCAATGAAAGGCATTCAAGACTTGTGATTCCACCTTTGTGTACAACTACCTTATATTGGTGAATTCAATAGTAGATGGAATGATTTTCCTTGACATAGAAATCTCTACCAAATTTCCATTTATATTATGCATGGACTTACTTGCATGAATTTTGTCCTTTTCTTTGAACGTGTGTAAGGTGGATACCCTCAAATGTGCCACTAACTCAAAAACAACCATTATCACTCTATATACATCTCCAAAATCAACATGGAAAAAAAAATTTGGAACATCTACCCAAAATAACTTTGACCCTTCATAAATTTTGTATTGTGTATGCAAATGTTGCATATTTTGGTGCATTAGAACCTCCTTTCACTTGTCAACAAGAAAATATTATTAAAATTTGAAGTCTAATACCCATAGTAAGTAACTAGGTACAGTAGCAAAAAGTGTCGGTTTGGGGGTTGCACACCTTAATCGCGAGTTCTGCTTCATGAAACAGAACTGATAAGCAGCTAACTGATCACGAGAACAAGCCCACCCACAACTTGGACTACTGCTCTCGTGGCAGGTGCTTATTTCCATGAAGCCCCTCGCCCTAACTTAGTTGCTTGCCCTGCACAAAATTTACTCCTCGTCTTTTACTACAGAATCATCGCATCACTGTCATTACTGTCAGCAGTTGAGGCTGCGGTGATAAGTTAGTTCTAAAATCTAAACCGCTGCAACTCGTCTTGAAATCCTCCATGTCCTCCTGAAGTAACCCATCCGAAAATAAAATAAAGTGGGCAGTCAGTATGAGCAGAGTCAAGTAAAAATGCAAAATATGCTGTGCGAAACAAAATAACATTATAGTAAACGCCAGCACATCACGTGTCGACAGAATCATCGCATCACAACACAAACTGTGTCAAGTAAATGAATCAAATTGTAATACCGTCCCCAACGGGAAACAGGTCAAATGAATGTGCAACGTCATAGAGTAATGGATCTCCACACTCAATATTACAGGGATGCAGCCAGAGGCATCATTTCTACGTCCTAATTGTACAAGATTCAAATTGTGCGCACAGGTGGCGCAAGGGTCTTCACCAAGCTTTGTGAATAAGAGCATAGCACTGGTCTCGTGATCTCGCAGTATTAAGTTAGACAGTATTGTGATTACGATCAGAAATTTAACCTCCACTATTTTAAGGTTGTGGGAAGAACCGTGATCCTTGATTGCACCTGGCCGCTGCAGGTCCATGGCATTCCTCCAGAGTTGCTGCTTACGGACGTCCTTTCACAGCACAATGGAACACTGGAATTACGGTAGAGTAGCCTTTTTTGCCGCACGACCTGATTTGATAACGAAAACTAAAGAATCTCCTGCCGGACCAAGACCTTTCCGCCCAACCAACTTCACCCCAAATTTAACACAAAGGTGCTGTAACCTTTCATTATCATTTTCCAATCTACTCAAATCGAAAGCCTGTTCACGAGTTATGGTAGTGTACAAGAACAATTGCTCAGGAACAATGATTTCAGTTGTTTCTTCTACAGATACTTTGGCAGCCTTCACAGGGGAAACCATATGCACTCTCAAAATCGCCAACGAGGAGGGGTCGAGAACCTGCTGATTAAAAATGACAGCAAAATTTCCAAACTTGAGATCAGGATCTTTGAAGAGGTCAGCCAAACTTGCTGAATATGTTTGCAAATCTCTTGGTTCAGTTCTTCCCGGTTTAGATGGATCCAATCTGGCTAACGCAACTCTTGCCATATTAGATGCTTCACGGTAACCACTTAGAAGTGCACCATGCATAGTTGCTGGATACTTGCGAATGGTTGCCTCGCCTGCAAAAAAGAGTCTATCATCGACTGGATCTGCCATTGTGTCATAATCATCGCCAGATGCCCCGACCGCCACGTTCGAGTAAGAGCCAAAACAAAGACTATCGCTCCCCCATCTTGTGCATACAGTTTGCACCGGATTTGGCACTTTTATCCCCTTTGGTTCAAAAATACCTGCACCAATTACGTCAAAACTTATCAACATGATAATTATGAGTTGTAGAGATACCTAACTCACTTAAACACCTCCATCAAAAGACCCAATGCACTACCGGAACAGTACTGAAGGACACTCAACAAATCGCAAAACACCTCATTCTGCAACCTCTTAGTAACCTGGGCATAGCGAGTTAAAAAACGCAGTTACCTCTGAGGATGGTCATGACGCGAGTCACAGAATCGAGGGGAGCAGTGGCCTCGAAAGCAATGGCAGCCTCTCCAGCCACTAAAGCCACTAACAGTGGGCCCCCAGCCACTGCTGCATAACTGTAAAACATGAAATAAGCGCCACGGTTGTGGGGATCTTCCTCAAGATGCCCGAATGTGTCTAAATTGGTATCCCAAAATACTCTTGGAAAGAGCATCACGACCTTGTTCAGTAAACCAAAACCTAACCTCTGAATGGCATCCAGCTTGTATTTAGGCAATGGTGGCTCAAAAGCGATCATGTTCCTCTTCAACACCCCCAATGGCACAGTGCATAGCACCATGTCGCCTTCGAAGAACTCATCTGCAGTGTCCACTCGCACCCCACCGTCTCCGTATCGTATTCTCTTCACAGTCTTACCATACTGGATTGGCACATTTTCACAAAGAGCGTCTACAAACTGCACATTTCCTCCCTTCAGAAAGCAGTGGTCCCCTCCCATTTCAAATATGTCATCCTGATCCCAATCAGAAAGCGAAAGGCTGGTAAGCAATTGTGCATTGGCGTACTCAAGATTTGCAAAATGCCAATCAAAAAGCTGTCTCTCTGCGGGAATAGTGCCCATTCCAGAAGTGTGCCGTACGAACTCCAAGATATTCCCTAATGAGATCTGAACTGAGCTTGCCTGATTAGCCTCTCGCCATTTGCTACATGTGTCTAATAACTGATTGAACTGGGCTTCCACCTTCTTATCAACTTCATCAACAGCTGGCTGGCCATTGGGTTGATAAATGGGACACGAATCCCTGATTTTGTGCATCGTCCAATTCATTTGACGAGCCAAAACACCAATAGGATTTCCGTGCATTCCAGTCACAACACTACCCCCTAAATCAGCTGCTGCAAATAGGTTATCCACCTTCATCGCCTTTGTATATACTCTGCCTCCAGGTCGCTGCCTACCTTCCAACACCATTACTTCGTGTCCGGAGGCCATCAGATGTCTAGCAGCACCAAGACCTGCAAGTCCAGCTCCAACAATGACCACCCTAGCTTTCTTTCTCTCTGCAGGTAACCTAGCTTTGATAGCGGGAGCAACTCCAAAGTTTATGTAGCCATGGTTCGAGAGAAAGTTGTATGCCGAAGCAACCAAATTACTATGTTGCGGTCGAATGTTTTTCATCACAGTCTCCGGCTCCAGCCATACATGCACATCATCTCTCCACTTCGCCAATATGTGATTGCGTACAATGATATAATTCTCCTGCTCTTTCCCACCCAATGTACTAACAACATTTGATACAATTTCCTCCTCCGTAAGTGAATCTCGGGGGAAACCTAAGGCAGCAGCAACAATAGCCTCCACTTCCATTCCTTTCTCCACACTGTCAAATTTTCTCTTGGGTGCTCTCCGAGAAGTCAATCCCTCGATTCGTTCCTCTATTACTTTGTCCATGGCAGTTTCATCATATGTGGACACTTTGGAGTGCCTCCTAGATGGCCTCTTGTTCCTCCTCCCTGCCTCTGGCTCTTCCAACTCGATATTCATTGTCATTTTCTCAGCTTCTACCTTTGCCTACGCACGGAGTATTTCGATCAGGTTCTCCTCCAAAATTACACGAAAACTTCCAAAGAAGTAAAAAACAAAATCCCTCAAATTAAACGACGTAAAGCTGCCCTGCCGCAGAAAATTTAAACAACACTCATTACCAATATCCAAAACTCCTCACCTTAATTTACTCGATCCTTACTTCAATAACTACTACGTATCGAAGGGGACATATGAAAAACGACGCAAAACTACAACGCTGTACAAGTCGGAATTAATACCTCTAGAGAAGAGCACAGGGAAGGAGAGAAAGCAGACCTCTGAAATTTGAACCTCCACATTTCGTATGTGGAGCTCGTTTGAAGGCTCCGTCATCTTGAAGTTCGGAACACGCACTGCAAAGTAAGGACGCTATGGTTGATAAGGTAGTTATTTCAGAAAGTAACTTATCTACAACCGCTTAAAATCTTGTCTGCGATTTCAGAATAAAGTAGAAATCGTCAGCATAAATCATCTCGAGAACAAGAGTGATGGACTGCTTGGTCTTACAAAATCAATGGGACTTTCCCAAAATGACTACAAGAAGGACCCACTTCTCAAAGAAATAATCAAATTAAGAAAAACGCATACTAAAATCGCCAGAAACGAAGGAGCCGTATACAGCGCCGGTTACGGTCATACGAATAAATACAACTGATGGCAAACAAGAGAAAGTGGAGATTCACATGGCGGGAATAAAAGCGGCTTCAAGGACCAGTCTGGGAAGCAAATAAATATAAGCCACTGAAAACGTGTAACAATAATGTACCCAGTACGAGGTTGCCCTTCGAAACAACAAATGAGTACACGAAGTCGAAGAAGACTAGCTGAACATGGGAAAAGAAGTTCACACAAATACCAAATAATCAGGTGTGACAACCATGAGGACAAGTTTGCACAATCCATTGGGTTCTTTACACAAATTTGCGAAGGCAAGACACTGAAAGCAAGTGTTAAAGAATCTGCCACATTAGTGACATCATCGAATGCCATAGCTCGACTAATAGCCATTTTTGTGTACACAGGTCAAGAAGAATGCGATAACGAGACATCCAGAGAAAATAAGAGCTGCCGACCAAGTATTTAGCACACACCCGAAAAGCGTCCGCCCATCTCACAAAATGAAATGTAACTGTTTGATCGAACAAAGTCTTTATGCAAGATGAGCATCCTTGCCTACCTTGCCACAGAGCAATATGTCCCGAGGCGCTCTAAGAAGCTCTAAGATATCCTAAGACTTCGACCAGTCATATGCAACTCATTTCATGTTCATTCTAGTGTATCCGCTGGCCACTCTGCACAAAGAACTTTGGTCTTCTTGCGTATGTGATCTTAATAGCCTGGGCAACCAGATGCGAAACTGCATTGAGTCCACTAATAACTTGTCCACACACCACTAAGATCAATAACACTTGCAACATAAGCTCCCAACTCAATCAAAATGGTGACTACAAGACCACTTGCACAGTTGAAAAATTCTCGCCCAAGTCCCAATCCCTCTGCAGCAAGTATACGCAAAGTAACCAAGAAATCCAACGACCTTACATTCTTGTAACATTCGATCCTGTCAACCCTAACTCATCGAGTTCAAGAAAGCCCTTATTAAAACTCAACCCTGAAAAAAAGTTGAAGAATAAGAAGGCCTCCGCAGAGAAATCACAAGGACAGTGACGAGGAGGGAGTGAAAAATAATAGCGCAAAAAAAAAAATGGTCAATAATTTGCAATAAATATAAAAATCCTCCGACCGGAATCACCAGTCTATTTTTCCTGTCGTGTACAATCAAATAAAACATGACTAGTGTGGCAGATAGGATGCAGCAGCTGTACTAATGGCTTCCAAGAACGAGAAAATGGAGACAAAACAAGAAATTCAAGAGCATCGGAAATCACGTCCCATTTCCGCAAGATTTAGAGGCCATGGTACCTGATAGAGAAACTGCTTTGCCTCGTTAATAATGACTGCCTGCGGTCGTCGGGGATTAGATGCAACCTGATCGTTACACCGCAGCATGAGTGTGGCAAGGCTGACGAAGACGAGGAAACGGCCAAACCCTAGCGGAGACGAGAGGGAGACGATGACAAGTTCCGCGGCGGAACCGTTGAGAAGCAATAAAGCAATTTCCCAATAGAATTGTAAAGGGTAGGCAGAAAAAGTACTAAGGTAGAACTACCCATTACCACACAGATTTGCTATCCAGGTACTTTGGCGAAGCTATTTATCAGCTCTCATATTTTTCAGGGATTGAATTGTTTGAGAGAAGTCAATTGCAAAAAGAATGAAGACTTTCCAACAAGAATTGAATTTTTTGTGATTTTTCAAAGCTGAAACGTTAAACTATGAGTAAGGTAGGTACACCCAAAACCGCCACTTTTTGCTACTGAGCCTATTTTCTATTATTAGATTGGTCAAATTTTCATATGTTCTTGTTGGCAAGTGAAAGGAGGTTCCAACACACCAGAGAACGTGGCATTTGGATATTGTATGCAAAAGTTATTAAGGAACAAAGTTTGGTTCTGAAAGCGTTTCTTCCACATAGGTATAGAACTAATTTTGGAGATGTACATACAGTGTAGATGGCGGTTTAAGGTCAGTGGCACATTTGGGTGTGCCTACCTTAGATCCTTGTTGAAGTATGATCAGACTATTGTTGAAGTGTGGGCTGATGTGTCCACTTCTCAAGTGCATTGCCATCATAATAAAAGATTAGTAAGATTGTAGTAACAGATGGACCAGTGACATAAATGGGAAGAACTTGTAGTATGACAAGAAGAGTTCCACCAATATCAATGCATTTTACACTATTGTACATTGAATAGGGTTTGGGGGGGATCCATATTAATTAATCAACATAACACACTATATAAATATCTACCTTCTTTGTACAACAATAGTTATTGAAATGTCCGCGGGCTGTACATCATGTTTCACAATACCTACAATTTTCCACAAAAAGTCCCTTTAATTTTTTGATCCCCTTAATATTCTTATTTAGTGTAAAAGAAATATAAAGTGCTTTCAATATTTTAGAACTAGTAAATGCACCCATCCACCAATACATATAAAAAGGCCTTAAGAGGAATTTTGCATTGAAATTAGAGGTTACATGTTATTCCTTCACAAAAAGAGATTATTAGAAGATTATTGATCTAATGCTAAATTATTTGTCAATCCTTTAGGTCAAAGAAGGTCATCTTCATTGGGAAAAAATGTCTCCTTATCAAGTTTTGTCCTCCTTTTAAATCATTTTTTTCTTCTTTTGGAATTCCTTCTTAGGAGGGCATACCTTTAAATGTTCTTTATAGATTGTCAATGAATGCATGTCTCCAAGGTGAATTGTACCCTTCATTGCCTTGTCTTAGGATAAGTGTAAAAATTTACCTTCCATTTTGTAGTACTTAATTTGTAATTTCTTGATCTCTTCAAGCTCATTCCGGGGGTTCGATTCCAAAATATGAATCTAAATTTTCCTCATTTTGAACTATTATTAATAAATGTTGTCTTCTGAAAAGTGAAAAAAATGGTGAAGAGAGGGACAATTTTCCTTCACCTTAAGTTAATGTTGTGTTTTCAGGTGCTCACTACATTTAATCCTCAATAATATTGAAAATTGCAATATTTTCAATCTATTTTCAATTCTCAATGCTTCAGTATAATTTAACTATGAGTATCCATTTGAACTAAATATAAAAATATTGCAATTGAAATTTTTTAATAAATAATTGAAACTCCTCCAACATGTCAATGTTATTGATTCCACTGGAACATAATTTCTCTTTCCTTGATTGATTTATTACTACTTCTTCAATGCTTCTCATCAATCTATTATAGTATAGCTACACTTATCCTTGAAGGTTTTTTAATAATGTTCTTATCCACTTGTTCAAGGATAAGTGTAGCCACATTTTTGATAGATCTACAATAGCTACATTTTTAACAATGGATGGAAATTCTTTTCATAACCTACTTAGATGTAATTCATCGTTGTGGTTATCTTTTGTTATTTATATAGCAAAACTCAAGGATTCAAGTTTTATAAAGTTTAAATGACTAGTGACATTCTAAAGATTGATTAAGAGGTTACCTTGTCATTTCAAAAGTCTTATGAATAGGGTGTGTGAGAGACTTTGTATGCAATGTTTGACAACAACAATGCTATTGATGCATTTAAAATTTTTAACCCTATTTATATGCCTGAAAAGAAAAATTTGATTGTGTTCTTTAAATGTTGTCTGATTGGATATTCTTTTGCAACAATATGCACAAAAAAATTGTGTAGGAGGAAAATTCTTACTTCTATTAGTGAATTCTATAGCTTGTAAGCAAGATTTTTTTTTCAAATTGTAAGGGGTCATTGAATGAATGGAGGGGACATTTGGAGACTTGTGTGTTTCCATCAACTAGAGCCCATCATTGAAATTGAAATACCATAATCTACTAACCTTTGTAGAGATAGCAAAATGCAAATACGTGAAGATCGCTATTCATGAAAGTGCATTTTCTGTACAAAATTTCATAAAGATTAAAAACAGAAATCTCAAGAGTACTTTGAATTTGGAAAGTGTCATGCAAGTCTTTGTAAAAGGACTGGAATCGTAAAGATTAAAAACTGAAATCTCAAGACTACTTTGAATTTGGAAAGTGTCATGCAAGTCTTTGTAAAAGGACTGGAAAAGAGTATGATTCTACACTTGTGGATGCCATTATGTTGTAGAAGAATAGTAGAAAGTTTCAGTACATGTTTACAAATCTGGAGAGATACTTTGCAATGTTAGCTAAAGATATACATGCAAAAGGTGAAAATCTCGACCTCTAAGCTCTTTTGATGTTTCTTTATACCACCCTCAAACTCATTCTTGGATGAGTTGGGCAAAATCTTTGGCCTTCAATCGATGAAGGGCCATGTGGGGCTCAAATCTTGTCAAAAATGTAATGAAATTTGGAGTTTAGTAACTGACATGAAAACTGGTTGAAAAGAATTTGATACTAGAGAAAATGAACAGGAGATTTTGATAAGGAGAGGATGAGAGCAGTCCCCTTGGGGAAAAAGAAAAAGAAAAAACTCCTAGAAAGAGAAGGCAAATTACCGGGGCAGCTCCAAAAACTTCCTGAACGCTGGCGCCGCGTTGAAACTTGCGTCCCTCGTTTCCATTCTTGGATTCTGTGACAAGACAGGAGCGGCGCTAATGACGACGCCACTAGCTGTAAGCTATTCCACTGTTGCACCCACAGGAGCTTTTCCAGAATCTCGCCATTTCCAGAGATCCATTTGCGGATCGAGGGCTGTGTACGTTAGGTCGAGAAGGTGATGAATCTTGCTTGCTCCTTCGTTCATGTGTTGTGTGTTTATGTTTCGGGAGGTCTTGGATGGTTGGTTGGTTTCTTGCGAATCGAATTTGAGTGTCTGGTGATATTGTATTTGGAATGCGTGGAGGTGATGGTGGAGTGGAGTGCGATCGGAAGTTTCGGGGTGTTCAAGTTGGGCGTCGATTGAGTACTGTTGGAGTTGGATTTGGTGCTGTAGCTCGGTTTGTGTGTTTGGGATTTTTTTTTTTAATATTTTGGTTCGTTTTCAGGATTTTTACCAAGTTAGGTCGTCGTGTTCGCTGTTGTAATTTGGGATCTGGGGGGCAAAGCTTGCAGGGCTTTGTGGTTGGACTGTGTGAGATGTAGATCTGAAGCGGTTTTGCGATCTGGGGATAGAGCGTAGCAAAGAGTTTGAAGGTCCGACGATGTTGTTGAGCGATGTATGGGACTGGGATTAGGGTTCATTGAGCGTGAACTCGGGGTTGGGTTGCAATCGAAGACTGGCGAAGAAGGAGTTTGGCAGAAAGGGTGGGGAACGCCATTATTTGCTTTTTATTCCTGTAATTTGCTTGTTTGCAACCGCCGAACTTTGGCATTGCGGTGGCAATGGCAGTGGAGTGCGGAGTTTTGGGTCAAATGTAACCTGTGGATTCCAAGTTTGGGAGGCCACAAGTTGCAGCAAACTTTGCAAGAATGTCCTTGAGCTGCGGAGCTGTTCGTGATTTCGGATGATGTGATCCTCACGCCAACAGGATGTATAGTGACTTCACAATGGCCAAGATCTGAGACTTTGTGGCAGTTACCCTCGTCAGAGCCATGCTCCTGGTGTCTTTCATGGCCCTACTACCTCTGTTGGTTCTGAGTGCAATGTGCAAATTGCGAAAGGAGAATATCCATGAGGAACTGTGAAGAAACATTCGTGGTTTACCTCTGCCTTATACAGCTGTGGTGGAACGTCTAAGATTTTGCGAAAACCTACTCAATTGCAATGAATTCAGCCGACGAGCAACAACAGTACAGGGGTGACAAAGTTACGAAGCGGGTCAAGGACTCTTCCCCGACGAAGGCCATCTTAGGAGAGCAGCAGATCGATGTTCCTGCTTCTATCTTTTCCACTAACGAGGCGAAATCGACGTGGCTATCTCGTTTGCGGTTGTGGCGCGGATACGAGGAATGGACGTCACGAAGTTACATTATTTCCCTCGTCTCGCTTCTCTCCATATTCGCCCTTTCCGGCTCCTTTATCTTCGCTTATTCCATGAGAAACTCGTCTAATTTGATAGAAGAAAATGACCTAAACCCAAAGTTAGGCCTTAGTTCCTGGGCATCGAAGAGTGCCTGGGAGGGATCTGGATCGTTCGATGATGAAGGGAAAGTATCTGCCTCAGGTTCGTCGAGGTCTGTCCTGGGGAGCGCGGATCAGGATGTATACGCTGGTGATGGAGATGGAAGGGCACCTTCTGGTTGCACTGCCAAAAGCGCGAAACTCAAGCTCTACATGTATGATCTTCCTCCCAAGTTCCACTATGGAATGCTTGTGAAGCAGGCTTACAAGGGTGGACAGATATGGCCCAAGAATGTGACAGATATTCCATTGTACCCTGGGGGCCTTTACCAGCAGCACAGCCCTGAGTACTGGCTCACCAACGACTTACTCACATCCAATATGGCAAGTCGGCAATCTCCCTGCACAGCATTCCGAGTGAAGGACTGGAGAGAAGCAGACCTCATATTTATTCCTTTCTTTGCGTCGTTGGCCTACAACAAGTACACCAAGTCGGAACGCAAAGCGGGGGTTGCAGAGCTGGATTTAGTGGGTGATAAGAATCAGAAGCTGCAGGAGAGTCTATTGGCGTATCTGAGAAAGCAGCCAGCATGGCAAGCTTCAGGTGGCAAGGATCATATTGCTGTCATCCATCATCCGAACAGCTTCTTTGCAATGCGAGATTTCTTTAGGAATGTCATGTATGTGGTGGCTGATTTTGGCCGCTATGCCCCTGAGGTAGCGAATATGGAGAAGGACATTGTGGCTCCATACAAGCATGTGATTCCGTCGTTTGTTCATGATACGACCTCGTTTGAAGACCGCGAAACCCTTCTGTTTTTCCAGGGTACCATCCACAGGAAACAGGTTTGTCGTTCATCTTTCGCGTTCATACTTTGTGGGGTCGACACATTGTCGAGTTGTAATGCATTGTGCAACTCTTGGACCATTTTGTGTACATATATGAAGATAAGATAGTGGATTATGGGTTGATATTTCTGTCACGTAAGGGAAGGAGATTTGCTGCAACGTTGGTCAATGCAATTCACTGGGATAGCCAGACTCGAATGTCATCTTGTCCAGATAACGATGTTGAAGAGGATAGATATTTATCGGTGCTTCCGATTGACCTGCTGCTGACCCTCTTCGTTTCATAAAAATGTGTAGGGTGGCGTCATCCGACAGCAGCTCTACGAGATGCTGAAAGACGAGAAAGGAGTACATTTTGAAGAGGGGTCTAGTGGTAGTGCTGGAATTCATAGCGCAACGACGGGCATGCGGAAATCCAAGTTTTGTCTCAACATTGCTGGAGACACGCCTTCTTCAAATCGTTTATTTGATGCAATTGCAAGCCATTGTATTCCTGTCATCATTAGTGACGACATCGAGGTCCCGTTTGAAGATGAATTGGATTATTCTGAATTCTGTGTCTTCATTAAGTCGACCGATGCCCTCCAAGAGAACTTTGTGATCAATCTATTGAGGAACATCAACAGAGATGAATGGACCGTGCTGTGGAATAGATTGAAAGCCGTGGCTCGCCATTTTGAGTACCAGCATCCTACAAAGCCTTACGATGCTGTTAACATGGTTTGGAGAGCCATCTCTCGGAGGGTGCCCTCGGTGAAGCTGTCACTTCACAAGGAAAAGCATTTCTCTAGGTCTCAGCGAAGTTGAAAAGAAGAGGACCGGTATCAGATCGCTGAGCACAAATCTTCTTTGATATAAAGGTATAAAGAGAATCTCTTCTTTGTTGACTGACTACTTCGAAGATGATATTGACCATTGGCTGCATTGCTAGGGACCTAGATTCCCTGGTGTGCTTACTTGCAGCTGAAGGGTACACAATTTAAGTGTTTCTCCAATTCAAGGCGCGTCTTGCGATCCGATTAGCTTCAGGTTTCTTGTTCCCGTGAGGTCTCCCCCGTTTCAAGGTGGGCAAACATTTCTCTGTAGAATAGGACCACATTTACTGTTAGATTTAGTCGGTTTGTGTCGTCCGAGAGAGTGTATACTCGAATAGAAGAAGGTATGGAGTTACGCCGTTACATCTGTTACGTCTTTTCAGCTCCTTTGTAAAGGTTGTGTGCAATTCTATCTTTCAAATAAAACTAAAGGTCGAGTTGAGCTGGCAGCGATGATTTATGAAATCTATTTGGACTTTGGGCATTAAGGTTTTGATACCTGAATGCAAACTGTTTATTGTTTATGAACTTTTGGGACTTGACGTTGCACTTGCTGGAGGCTGCTCGATTTGACGACTGTTTTCGAAGCTTTAGGATATGGCTATCGTATACTTCAAGAACTTCAGCGATCAGAGTTGGAAAACTGTTGCACACGTTTTCTGATATGGAAGAGCTTCTACACGTCAGAAAAGTTCGGCTTGTATGTTCAGTTTCATATTTTATGTCCGTATGAGATTTGTGGTCGTATTTCCTTAACTTTTACGAGTCAACATTTCATCTCAAACCATGCTTGTTCAATCTCTGATCTGAAATTTCTCATAATTGTAGATTAAGACTCCTTAGGCAACCTGGTTGATTTATGGGCCTTCTCCCTTACTAATGTATGGGCTCTCTCCCTTGCTGGTCTACGGGCTTACTGATCTATGGGCTTTCTACCTCGCTGAGCTGGAGTTTAGAATTGGAATGGTTTGTATAAGGAAAATTTGTGACAGGCCACTTTGACTTGCAATAACACTTAAAAAGGACAGATTGGTGACCGTGGAAATCATCCATTTGGTTACCTCGGTTACCGTGTGAATCATTTGCTTTACAAAATTGCAACACCACTCATTGGAAGTCAAACTACTATAGAAGACCTTCAAGGATGAATAGTTCCATTTTTGTCCTATTAGAAGGATTCTCTATCATTCATTGTGCAAGGTTTGCTAAACAGTAGCTATTTTGGGTGGGGGTACAAAAGGGTTCACTTGGTGTTTCAAAACTATCACTAGTCCATGATAGTTTAAGCACAGTCGAGTGACATGAATAGGTCTCCTGTACTCTCAACTTTGAAAATTTGTAGAATATCATGTGAATGTTGGAAAAATGTGAAACAATTAGAGTTGGGTTTCTCTTGAGGAGGCTAACAATTTCACTTCAAAATTGCATCATCTTGACCATTGAGCTATCCAAGGTAGAAAAAATTGCAATTTTAGTTGTATAATAGACATTATTTATTAGGACGAAGAAGAAATCAATAAGTAGGGAGTCCTTAGGCAGACAAAGACACAAATATCAAGGCTTGCTACCAATTGAAAACTACAAGAGTAGTTGAGATGTATTGGCTTGCTAATGTTTCACAAGCACTACCTTAGACCAACTATGAGAATGCACAAGGCAAATTATTTTGACCTCTAGTAGGCCCAAAGTTGTTCTAAGAAGGATCTAAATATATAGAGTTAATCCCTCTTGTTACTTAAATACGTTTTATAAGTTTATTGGATTTTGAAAGTATTTGAGTGTAGTTCTTATTATTTATTAAGTTTGTTGGATCTTGTTGGGCCAATTCCACATTCTCATAACATGTATGTTTTGGACATATATGAATAAATTATAAATTTTCACAAAAATGAAAATAGGTGAATAAAAAATTTATCCTTTAGAAGTTCCTGGAAATAGATGCTATATATTTTAAGCAAAATTTTGGAGAGGTAGGTTGCACAAATAAGTCACAATTAGTTGAGTATGTATGAAATATTATCCTTGGGTAAAAAAGAGCACCTAAATTGCCTTATTTTGGAAAGGATGTCACCCTATGGTTTCCTTGTAGGTTGTATTGCTTATAATAATCCCACCATGATCAAGTTTTGTAGGCTGCATTGCTCATAGTAACCTTGCCATGAGCTTTGTAATACCAATGAGGAAGTTAATTTCAAGAACCAAAGAATCATATGAGAAGCCAAGAGATTATTGAATCTCAAATTTGTGTTGTTTTTCATTTGATTATATATACCACTCAAAAGCACCCCAAGTTGGAAGTTGGGAATAAGCAAAGTATGTATTAGAAAATTGGGAATAAGAAACATTATAAGAAGTTAATTGCCAAAGATCTTAAAGTGCTAGTTTGTGAATTTGCATTAGACTATAAATTATGTCAATTGTTTGCCTTTTTTGTGTTAGCATCAAGAAATTTAATTTAATTGATATTAATAGTGCTATGTCATCAATGAACCAAAAAATTATAGCACTCTTGAATAAACTACTATCCATTATCTCTAGAAGGACTTTTATTGTTCTTAAAGATATGTTTTGAACTCCCTAAAGTTTTCCATTCTCTCTTTATCACTTCATTCTTTCACTGTCTTCTCCACTATTTTCTCTATTATTGTAGTAGTACTACATATGCAAGCAAGTGATTGCAAAAAACACCTATTCCAATTTTTGTCCCTACTTCCTTGAAAGTAGTTTTTAATTAATCAAAACTTAGACACCATACCTCCAAACAACACACAATTCATAATGAAGGTGCACAAGACAATAAGACAAAAAGATGCAAAAACTGCCATTTCCTCCCCCTCTCTTCCTCCAAAAATCACTAGCCATTGATTTTCATTAAAGAAAAGTCCCCCCCAATGCCAATGATCTTAAAAAATACAAAATACAAATTATGGGATATAAGATATGAGATATGAGATACGGATTATGGAAATATGGACATGGATCTGGAGTGATATACAGATATGGATACAGCCCTCACGATATATCCCATATCGATTGGCACCCTCATCCCCACTTGGAAACTACAAAGGGGTGGGAGTGGGATCAATGGGATGGGGGGGAGGTAATGAAAAAATTTATTTTAAATTGTTTTTTTAGCTCATCGGGATGGGTGTGTATGAAAAAATCTATTAAAATTTTTTTTGAGCTCAATAGGGAGGGGGGATAAAAAATTAATTTAAATTATTTTTTTGAGCTCATAGGGGGGTATAAAAGAATTTAATTTAAATTATTTTTTTGAGCTTACTTGGGAGTTGTAATGAAATCAATTTGATTATTTTTGAGCTCATTGTGATAGTTTGTCACAATGAGCAATGAGCTCAAAAGATACAGAAATTGCATTAACACTCTGTTACACCTTTCTTAATACTTCATATCTATCCAAAATCAATATTCCTATTTTTAAGCAACCCCCAATTAGATGTCAACTTTTACCATGTTGTATCTTTATATAATATTCTTAGGTTACAGAATAAAAATTTAGAGCTAAAAAATTGGATGAAAGGGTATATAGCTGGAATAGGGGGTATATTCCAATACTTTTCATGCTATTATGCTATTGATGGTGATTAAATAAAAATATTGGAATTTCAAAATGTTGGAATTTCAAAATCTTAAAGTCTTGAAAGCTATGCAAATATAAGTTGTAAATTTGGAAATAATAATGTGAATGATGACCTTAGATTGATATTTGAATACAAATCTTATACAAACATATGAGATTGAAAAAGGACATTAATCTTACACCACATACTAGCATATTGATTTTTAAAACATGTAGAAGTTCTTCTATATTAGAAAACTTGCACCACCTCAACAATCCAAATTTATAAGAGCAATGCCAATAGTGGAAGTCATCAATTAAATTGAGTTCGGTATCAACATCCTTGCCTTGGAAACATTCATGATTGAATTTTCTATTGCTAGTATACATAATTCCTATAAAATATTATAATATACTACCTACAACTTTGATATTCATTAAACTTGAGCAAATAACATACTTGTTGATAAATTCTTAGGTATACCACTACTATGATTTTGTACAAATGCCAATACAAAAGTTCTTATTATAGACTAAATCTTTACTTGAAAATTACTCTTGCTTGTAAAATAAAAGAATTTGATGTCAAAGCATTAAAACGATGTTGCATTATTTTTTCCACACAAAAACCATCAAATAGGTGAAAGTGTTGCTAAATCAAGTGAAATACTTGTCCAAATATGAGAAATCATGGCATTGACAAACAAAAAATAGTTTAATCCTTTAAGGCTAGGGCTAGTTTAGATTTCCAAAACTGTAAAGATGTGTTATAAAATGGAATTTAAAATAACAATTTGATAATTACTCTCAAAAATAGTTGTAAAATATGTAAACTTCTTTGTTTAGAAGTTACAAATTTAGAAGTTACAAATTTTTATTCATATAGTGTCCAAAAACTACATTCTAAAAGAATGTGGAATTCTCTTTCAATTGCCAAAAAATGAGCCAAAAATATTCAATGTTTTACAAGAGATCATTCTAAAATCTTTTCTTGGATTCTTTAAGGTGAAATTTCCTTAATTAGAGTGGTCCTTATAAGTAATATGAATTGCCTTGTATCTTTTTGGTTTGATTCATGCACCTTTGCTTTCCTTGTTGTAGCTTCATATCATTTGTAATTTTTAGTATGTAAACATTTTTAGCATTTAAATGTAGTCCCTATAATAAGTCAATAGTTTAAGGCTATTTTTGAATATTTTATTTGTTTAAATTTTTTACTAAATATTGCTATATAAAAAGTGCCAAAAATGTGCATGTATTAGAAATGTCCGTTATGTACACAAATTCCATAACAAGCTCCAAACTTTGTAAAAAAGAAGCCAATAAGGTGAACATCAATTATAGAAATCAAGTGGTGGGCGTAGTCAAACTATAGAAAATGAATCTCAAAGCCAAATTTTCTACAAAACTCCCTAACTATACTTATCACATATCTCTATTGATATAATTTTTAATTCTTTTTCCATATTTAATTTCCATATTTTGTTATTTTTTCCAAATTTGGAATGTCCATGGCCAAATTTTGGTTTGATAACTATTATTTGCTAAGACTTCTATCATTTCTAATTTTTTCTTTGCTTTTGAAGTAGTTGTCCAATGTCTAAATTTGAACTTTCTTATGTATATCAAAGTACTTTAAAATCAATGATACAAATTTCAAGTTCTAAATTACATACAAGTCAAAAGTTTAAAATATATTTGAAAGGCCAGTAAGGCAATTTGCTCTAAAAATGACCTTGTTCTAAAAGCCACCACTAGCACAGGTATACATTTTGTTTTCTTCAATGTATCAATAGTGTACATTTAGTGGGTGCTTTTAGTGACCACTACATTTTAACTTCAAAAATTTATAACTAATTCCACAAAGGACCCAAAAATATAAAATGACTTGGGATAGATGCCAATTCCATTCTTCTCCCTACGAAAAATTACTGAAAATTGTTTCAAGGAATTTAGCTTCTTCCAAAAGGCAACCAACTCTTCAAAGGGCACTTTAAGAGCATACTAGATAGGAGGTTCTAAAAGTGCCCAAGCTCTAAAAACGGCCACCTCCTCAAATGTACACAATTTGTACATTTTTCTTTTTTTGTAGCCTTCAACAATGTACAAAGAATGTACATTTTAGAGACTGGACGATTTTAGAGCCCTATGCCACTTCAACTTCAAAATTTCATAACTAATTCCATAAAGCTCCAAAAAATACAAAACGACTTGGGTTAGATGCCAATTCCACTTGTCTTTCAAGGGAAATTTACTAAAAAAATGTTTTAAGAAGCTTCACCTCCCCCAAATTCAGTTTCAGCGCTTAGGTGTGGGCGATTTATGGACCTCCTACCTTACCTTCAGCTCAAGTTATACCGGTTGTCATTACTGAGGATGCTCTTACGGTCTTATCTTTTAGGATTGCTTACATTTCAAGCAAGAATGCCCTGCACTGTACTGTACTACAGTACAGTAGAGTACAGTACTACAGTACAGTACCGGGCAGCCGTCTCTCGCATTGTGGCAATTAGTGTGGGTGGAACTTCCACTCAATCGTAAAAGTAAAAAGTCATAGGTTAGTCGGCCTCTCATACCTTCAATTATGATTCCCTCAGGTCCCTCACATGACTTGCTTACCTTTTCCTTCAATAAATGAGCAGCAATTTGCAGCAGATGCCATCCGCACTCATTACTGCGACGGTTACGCTACCACATGCTCACCCCATCTTTCCCAATTTTGCAACAACTTTCTTTCCAGGTAGAATCTTTCATCGTCTTGCAGTTCCATATGGTTCAATTGTTGGAGTGAGTGTCAGTGTGTTTGTGTTGAATCAGCCCTTGATGGTTGATGGTGGTTCAAGCAAACCCCACGCAGGAGCAGGGCCGCTGAGTGGTGTGGATTGTCTTCTTTCAGGGTTTGGGTTGCCGGCGCAATTGAAGGATTGCTTTTTGCGACTCGCAGTGTGATATTTGGAGGATGGCGTGCAGGGAAGCGTCTCATGCTGGCTCCTGGTACACCGATAATGGTACTGGTTGATTCATCCTTTTTGGGGGATCGTTAGATTTTCTTAGAAAAAATTAAAATTCATGGTTTTTTGTGTTGGTATCAATTTGTTGTGCATTTTCTTGGTGTCCATAGCTACCGGAGTTGATTCGTTTTATGTTTGTTTTGTGCTATCATCTTCTGTGGCTGTTCTGTTCAATTTTGATTTATCTTCATGTACTCGTCGTTCTGAGAATTAGGGTTACAGGGTTGGCTCTTCGTAAACGATCGTATGTTTTGTTTTCCATGGTGTGAGCTGATACTTTGTTATTTGTGCTTGTAGCTGAGGAGTTGACCCAGGAATTGGACCAGTGGTTGCGTTCCTCAGGACTGCCCAAGCTCACCAATGCACGGGCTGTTATAGCTCCGTAAGTTCCCTTTGTTTTTGCATTTCTTAGTGCGATTTTTAATATATATGTACTGATCTCCAAAGTGTATGGCTTCTCAAACCGACACTCGTAGTCGTTTAAACGTGGCGTACATCTTGAATTTGATGAACTTCATAGTGTTATGATTTTGTACGTTGTTGGTAATAGTTGCAGCAACCTTTGTCTACTTTGGATGAGATCGAATACATGTGGAGTTTTTTCAAGCAATTTGACTACTTGGCAGGCATGCTGGCTACCGATACTCAGGGCGGTGTGCAGCTTACGCTTTCGCTAATATTGATCCACAGCGGATGTGAGTCTGCATTCCCTTACTGGAATTTACATTTGCGAGTCCTTTATGTTTCTCTGTGAAGCAATTGGCAGTGTAATAATTTTTTCAAGAGCTTGAATCATTGTTCTCATTGGTTATGTGTTGTTGGAAGGGCCGCGCAGACAAAGAGTGTTTCTCTTGGGGCCATCACATCATCATTACACAAGGAAGTGTGCTTTATCAACTGCTGCTGTCTACAAAACTCCCATTGGGGATCTGCCAATTGACCATGAAGGTACAAGTTGTCCTCGTTAATTCCTAAGTGCTGAAGTCCACTTTGGAAACTAATAGTCAATTTTAGTACCTTTCAAAGCATATTTTTGTTCTAGGTTATGGTTTCTTCTTTCTGTTGATACATTTTGTTACCTTCTTTCCAACCTCGTAATTGATTTGATTTTTAACTCCTCAAGATATGGAATGGGCTGCATTTTGGCCATTTGGGCGATTAGGAGTTAATTGTGCAATAATCTATTTACGTAAATTCTATATGTATCTGAGTATTGTGCTCTACTTGATGATGTTAATTCCTACTGCTGATTGCTGCAACTGCACTCATTCGAGTTGTTTCCACAGTTTACGATGAACTCCGAGCAACCGGGAGGTTTGAGGACATGGATATGAGTGTTGATGAAGCGGAGCATAGTATGGAGATGCATTTACCGTACCTTGCCAAGGTCTTTCAAGGGTATGTGAACTTGCGATTTGCATGTATAATATGTATTACAATGTCATAATTTCGACATCAGTTTGTAAGCTGGGGAAACAGGTTTGATCGCTAATGTTTCCACGTTCCCACGCTGGTGCAGGACTTCTGTAAAAATTGTGCCTATTATGGTTGGTTCTTGTTCTCCTGAGACTGAGGCATCGTATGGGCGTATATTGGCGAAGTACATTGATGACCCAACCAACTTCTTTTCAGTATCTTCAGATTTCTGCCACTGGGGATCTCGGTGAGTCTTCTGCTGCTTCAAAAATAGTACCTAAACGCAAGACCTTACACTATTTATTACCAATAGATAACATTCCCTACCTTTTGAATGATGGAAATATGTTCTAAAAGTTGCTATAATTAGCTCATTTACTTGCAGATGGACTTTCTGTTTTAGTTTGGGCACTTATAGGTGAATGAAGGTTCAATCATATCGATAATTCAGTAGATATTCTTGTTCCTGTCAACATGAACCTTGCTCAGGTCTTTGTTTCAAGAAGCACATTCCTTATGAGGGCATTTGAATTTATGTGACAGGTTTGGTTACCAGTACTACGAGAAGAAACGGGGTCCCATTTACAAGTCCATTGAAGCCCTGGACCAGAGTGGCATGGACGTCATTGAGTCGGGCAACCCAGACGCCTTTCAAGAGTATCTGAGCGAGTTTGAGAACACAATCTGTGGACGGCACCCTATTGGAGTTTTCCTCCATGTCAGTATGATTCTCTTATCTCATGAATATTCGGTCCTCATGATTAAATTCCTTTTTTCAGTTGTTGTTTCTTTCACGATATCAAATGTGGTAAAGGTTTTTTTTGTTTCCTTTCACAGATGTTGAAGCATTGTGCTACACGGATGCGTATCAAATTCTTGCAGTATGAACAATCAAGTCAATGTAAGAGCATGCGCGACAGCAGTGTCAGCTATGCATCTGCTGTGGTTACAGCTTTGCAATGACATGAGAACCTCAAAGCTATCGAGAGGGCGAGGGACTTTCGTTTCAGTCGTTTCTATTTGTTATTGCACGACTCATTTTGTAGGACACCGAAGCTGAAGCTGCTGAGCTTTATTTTGGTGCATGGACTAGAAATGCTTCGTGTTGATGAAAGGCCTTGCCAATCTGGAAGCTGAATTGTACTGTATAGCTTGGGGGAGAGCTTGGTAGTGTGCTGCATTGACAGCATCCTTCCAGTAGTCGTACTCCACCCACTCGGCAAGAATAACCGGCTGAAAACTGCATAGAAGTGTCATAACTCATAACTGTCTTTGCAAACATTGAAAAAGCTTCAACTTGAAAGCATCAGGCATTTGAGAACTTTTGAATGTGAGGACATCGTACTATGTTACGCATGATCATGTTGGTCGGACTTCTGATAGATTATGCTTCGATTGAGCTGGTGTAGAAATGACCAAGATGTGAACATCCAGAATTGCCACGGATTGTAATTAAGCAAAGACCTGCCTGGAATTTGTCGTAGAAATACAATGAAGGAATACTGTTGTTTCTTCGGGGCCTGCTGAAGTGGAGGTGGAGACCTTTTGGAGTCAGATTGGAGAGAGATTCAATTCCAAAGGTTCAAAATTTAGTACAAAATGCATGGATTTATAGAATGATATTTTAAACCTGAAACACCTTGATCCTTTTTTGAATTTTGGCACATTTTTGCCTATTTGTGTGGGTTGTGTTATAATAGTTAAAGTATAGGCATGTTGTATTGATCAACTTTAAAACCATATATATCTTAAGTTACTGCAATTTCATGCAATTGCTCATTGAAGAAGGTTGTCTTTTTTTGACATTTGAGTATTACATTGGATGAATGGGAAGCTAGTTTGACTACTAAAACAATGCATGTAAGTCTTTTGTAGAATATGGACATTGGAGCCTTTAAAGGTTAATTTGAAAGAATTAAATTGTGTTTTGTAAGTAGAATTTTATAACACTTTAATCATTTGTAAGTAGGATTCCCATAAAAATGAGTTTGAACTTTGGGAGGTAGACTATTTCAATTGGATAATCTATTTAATCCCTAAAAGCATTAATTGCATGATTTTGACATAAACAATCAATTCCAACACATCAATAGGTATGATTTGAAATCACTTATTAAAGATCTATTAGTTGATATTCTTTAGCTTTGTTCTAATTGCTTCTTTTTCCAACATTTTAATCATTAGCTTTTATTTAACTCCAATTGAGATCCTCTTTACAAATCTAGCCTCAATGTTCTTCATCATCTCTCCTTATGGGTTTTTTTACAGCAAGCTCTTCAATTTGCATTAGTTTTCTCAATTGGCTTGCTCTTCCAATACTTTTATACACCGATTGATTTCTCTCAAATTTTAACTCCAATTATCTTATAATGAGGTTTTCTACATTAAATTCCAATCTTCTAGTCTTTATTCTCTTACAACTTCTGATTTTCACCGTCTCTCAATTTTAATTGATTTGACTTTTAATTTCCAATTGAATGCCTCTACATTCTCAATCTCTCATTCAACATTCATTTCAATCTAGTTCTTAAATTCACAATTGGGTACACTCTTACAATCTATTGATTTCTCACATCATACATTCCAGTTAATCCTTCCTCATTCTTGTTATTACAATCGGCTTCTACACATGATCTCTCCAATCGGTGACTCCTCCACAATTCATAATTCATCTCTAATTAATTAAATCAAACACAATTGTACATATGCAAGTACATACACCCACATAGAAACTCACAATTGCAAACAAACTCATCTATTCATCAACAACAAATTACAAAAACAATTGTTTTACTTCCGTTTATGGAAGGAGCTTTTGCTTCACCGAGGACAATTAAAAAACAATTGAAAATCACCAACCTAAATACCTAGCTGCCAAATGACATATATTGATTAGAAGCTAAGCTAAATCCTTCTACATCACAATTAAGTTGAATTCCAATCTCAATTATCAACTACTGATAGGAAGCCTCTAAACTACACTATCGATTGGTAAAAGTTACTAATAAACCTCTAAACTACACTATCGATTGGTAAAAGTTACTAATAAACTTCTAAACTGCACTATCGATTGGTAAAAGCTACTAATAAACGTGCAAAACCATCAATTGGCTAAAAGAAATTCTGATTCAAACTACATGTTCAATGATTTGTGTCTTTATGACAAAGGGATACACATCTAGTAGGTTAGTAGGTTGAATATTCTACCATTTGAGAGCTCTTATCATTAAGTCAAAAAGGGATACACATCTAGTAGGTTGAATATTCTACCATTTAAGACCTCTTATCATTAAGTCAAAAGATGATTTAGATTAACTGAATGGATCAACCCTATTGGGATGTTGAAGCCAAAAATGTAGTCAATGAATGACTTTCAAAGTTCATGTACAAATGAAAAATGCACCTATTAAGCATTTTGGGCTCCCTATCTAGGTAACAAATCTTATCACTCATGTAAGGACAGTGAGACCAAAAAAATGGTTAATGGATGACAAAGAATTCTTCTATTTAAAATAGAAGTGCAAGTGTTGATCCTTGGAGTTTCATGCCAAAAGGGGAGGTCTTGCACAGTAGTTTGACCTACATTGAGTTGCTTCTGGGATTTTTTAAGCAAATGGTTACCGAAAGGATGATTAATATGGTGACCAGCCCGTCGTTTTCAAGGGTAAATGAAATGCTTGCAGCTTCAGTGCAGAAACTCAGAGAATCCAGGAAAACATGGAACTTGTGCGCGCACTGAGCACTGTTCGATTGTAGAGTGAGATTCTATGAGATGGTTCCCTAGAAAGGGCAGTTAAATTTCAGTTTTCCGTTTCCTTCTTCAGACACATCCGATAGTGTCATAAGACTCTTATCCAAGATCACTTTGATCAGCAACTAGGTCACCTGGCAATAACTTTACAATCTGAGATAATCTATCCATCAGTAGCAACAACAAAACTCTGCAAAGTAACCTTGATAAACCAAAGTCACAAGAACCGAATAAACTCAGAACTCCAAACTCCAAAGTCCTCTATCACATGATTGGCGTGCTCTCACGAAAAGAGTACAGGAAACCCTAAACTTATTAACAAGAAAGCAGCAACCGTATAGGTACGAGATACTAAAACCTTTAGACCCCCTGAAGTCTGTTCCCAACACCTGCTCATCTCTTCCAATCCCGATTCCACTTGAGCTGCCTTCGAGTAGCAGGCTGAATGGAAGACATACACTTAGTTAAACTGCCGATGGCCACTGATCTTTGCTTGAATGGGGGTAGAGTACTGTCAACAACCTCTTACTTTTAATGATTGCACAAGAAATTCTGAGTGATCAAAATTAGACCTGATATCAAGAGAGTTGGCCTCCCTCCCTACCCGAAGTGAGCTCTAATGAGCTCCATCGAGTGATCTCCCAATGAAATCACAGTAATACATATTGGTTAGAATGCAAAGTGGCAGAAAGAGTACCCTCTAAATTACGTGGTGCATTACCTCAACGGACCCAATTTCTATACAGGTGGTAATAAAGCATTGGATGAGGAGAGGATGGTTAGAACTCATTAAATTATCCTCCTTTACCGAAATGGGCTCCTTGAGTAAAAGGGGGTCCAATTCTTGAGGTTATGTTGAGTACTGTGAAAATACAACCTCACTATGGAATAACACCCCTCGCCTTGTTATGAAAATAACAAGGCTTTACTTTCTAGTCATTAAGTTCATGGTGTCCAGGAGGAGTGGGACTTATTAACAAATGGTGACTTGGCTAAATGCCCATAGCCACGGATCTTTGAATGAAAATGAGTTGTCTACTTTGACTTGTATGTGACTACAACCTCTGAATTTGAAATTCCAACACAAATTCATACATATGACTCTTGCACCCAAGGATCTCTCCAGAGTTCTATACTGATCTCCCCCAAACACATAAAAATGCTTAAAACTCACGCAAACCGTATCCGCTACCTTCCAATGTAACTCAAGACTGCCAATCCTAAAACTTAAAGAACGCGCACTCCGCTAACCCTAAAATCGCTGTACAAAGCGTACTCACGCAACCCCTACCCTTGCAGCAACCCGAAGATGTCTGGATCGGGTACTATGAGTTACCGCTGCATGCCGCCCTGAGGCATGGGCACGTCCATGGTCCTTCCCAAGTGCTGCTTCGCCACCTCCCACCCCAAGGACGGATCCAAACCTCGCCTCTGCAACTCCCGGTGCTCCTGACAAAGCGCACACGGCTCGCAACAGCAGTGCACGCAGAAATCCCCACAAGCCCCCTTCTCCAGCCGAAACCTGCGCCTAAGCTTCTGCCGCCACATGAACGAGTACACACACGGGATCCCGACAAAACAGAGCAGTCCGTAGATCACCCCATGCAACGGGCACGTCGTCTGGCCTTCGTCCACGATCTCCGCGATCTGGCCAAAGGAAACGCACGGGCAACAACAGGTTTGGCAGCAGATGTCGCAGTCGCTGCAGCAGCCGCACAGCTTGGTGGCCCATTCTTCCGTGTTGTACGACTCCGGGTATAGCACTACGGGCTGAGGACTCTGCTGCGGCTGCTCGTAGCTTGCCTGATTGTACAGAGGGGGGTATATTGGGTGCCCCATCACGGGCTCCTCTGGGGGCGAATTGCTCGCGCCTTGCTCGTAAATCCCCATCGCCAATCCTTCACGTCACGAAACCAAGAAAAATTGCTGATGAAATGAGAGTGATGCACTTGGGTTTGCGATGGATTGGATTATGGCGTGCGTTCCGATCGAGAGAAATGTTGGTTGTGAGATTGAAGGAAAGGTGGAGAGATGGTGTGTCCGAGAGATGGGATGCGCGTGAAGCGAAGTGACGGGGAAGCGGAAGGGAAAATGATTAGTCTCCCGCAGATGAGGCTTGGGAATTGACGCCATTGTTGCCTGCAAGTTGCAAGGGAGTGAGGGCTGCTGCAGACAAGCGGAGAAGCTTCGGTGACGACGACTAGGGAGGGCGGGGAGTTATTAGTGGGGGGCGCACTGGGCTGCTGTATGCGCGCCAATGAGTGAGGGACGGTCACTGATTTAAAATGTACGCGGTACATAGATTTACCCTCACTACTTGTGCGTGTGACACTATTTTACCAGTGAAAGTGTCACATGTCATCTTGTGAATGGTTTGAGGTGACGTGAATCCCTAAAACTTTGACATTGATTTTCAATTTCAGCACTCAGTCACCAAATCAAACCTTTATGAACAGTAACATCATTTTCAAAATTTGTGACACTAAGAGCATCTCTTGCAAATCCGGATTTTAAAGTTAGTGAATCGACTCTATATAGAGTCTCGGGGTTTTAGAGGGGACAAAATTTATACAATTGTCACAACGGTCTTGGTGAGTGAAATACCAATAAGACTAGTAGATTCTACCACATGTCAAGTTGGGAGGAGTCTATGACAACACGGAACAATTCTTTTTGCTTCATTGCCTCCCTCATGCATTGTGCCATCTCTATTGTAGCTTACAAGAAATTAGTACTACCTGGCAAAAAGTAGCGTGGAAGAATAAGTATAGAAGTTGTTGGCTTTGACAAATGATCAAATTTTGCTAAGTGTGAAGATAGGAAAGTTGTCCTCAAAAAAATGCAAGTGTATTTGATGTACACTACTACACCTTCATTTCTTGCCCAGAAAGCATGCGCTTGCAGTTTTGATGGGCTTAAAGTTTGTTTGGTGTAATGCAGTGGAGTTGCTTCAAGGTATCCTCACCCTTTTGCAAGACCAACCATTTGCCACCAACTAGATTAGAATTTTTCACAACTAAAGGAACCAATATGGGCAATTTTATTAAAATAGTGATATTTCACTACTTTGGCAGTTTTTATAGTTCAGATTGTGTAGTTTGTAATGTACAAATGTTTTAGATGTTTGAAATCTATATCTTTCTTAGATGTCTAAAATTTACAATTGTCCTAGATGTCACTTTTACAATTCATACCATGTAGTTTGAAATCTATATTAGTCCTAAATTTTTGAACTTTATATAAGTTCAAGATTTTTGAAATCTATATTTGTCTGTGATGGCACTCTTATGGTTGAGACCGAGTGGTCTAAAAATGGCACACAAAATACGGCCATTGTAACAAAATTTTCCATCAATGGAAGTTGAAGAGTTATTTGAAACAACCAATAAGAGATGAAGAATTGATTTTGTACTTCAAAGATGTCTAATGAAAGGTAGCCTTGTGTCAATAATAGATGTTCTTGTGATATAAACTTTGAATATTTCTAGTATATTCATACAGACTTTAAAAATTCTCAAACCAAATTGCCTTCAAAATTGATGGTTTGAAAAAAAGTTTTTGTTTTAGGTGTAGATTCCTTCCTCATTCCAACTGAAGGAGTCCATTTGTCCTTCTTGACAAGAAGAGTGGCCTTGAGGGATGGCAAATACAAATTTGAGATCATCTTAATATATACTTTCTTTCCAAGTGTCCAACAAGAACCACCTTGTTTTCTTTGATCTAGAGTGTGGAATAATATAGGATTTTGATAAAAAATGAATAACTACTTTCAAAATTACAATCAAGTTTGACCAAGGCACATTTACTTTTGGGATGCAAGGACTATTAGGGGCTTATTTAATTCCTAAAGTTACTTGCATTTTAAATTTAGATGGACCTTGGTAATTTAATTATAAATATCAAAATATCTGATTTTGATATTTGATTATATGTAAGAAAATGAAGATTGACAAATCTTATATTCTAAAATCTAGGAATCTACAAAAATTTAACAAACTATTTTGATTTTCTAATATTAAAATGAATCAATAAAAATATATGCCCTATAATGTGTAGACTATAACATAAACCTACAGAGAGATTTTTAAGTTTTTCAAAAATTAGACCATTAAGATTATCTCTTAAAATATACACTTTCTAAATATGAGAGCTTGTAATTGATTTTTTTTATTACGTATGATCAATACTTTGAAAATTTACAATATATCCATACATTATTTGAAACTTCATGAATTCTTGTCAATAGGTTTCACGTTGGCAGGGGTTCATGTCCCCCATCAGAGGGGTATCTTGTTGGAAAACCATTTCTTGGGTAAAATGTTCACGGTGGGTACATGAGAGGTGGGGGTCAATTTTCAAGTTTCATCAATAATCAATGATTGAAAAATTCAGAGTTTATTCTTCTAAGTGTCCTTCATTTTTTAATGAAGAAGAAGATTCTCTAATAATTGACTAGGGCTTTGTGTTGCTATGCACAAATGTCAATGATTCTCAAATTTTTAATCGAACATTGTTGTTCATATTTTAGAATATTCTTAGTAATGCACCTAAATTGAAAAGAGAACATTGCAAAAAATAGGGGTTATAAAAAGTTTTGAATTTTTTTTACCTTGATGTACTTTATATTAGGTTTGGATTTTTTTTAAATAATTATAATTATAAATAAATATATGGAATCTAATGAAATTTTCAGGAATTAAAATGTAGCACAATGGTGAATAGTGTAATAATTATTGTTAGAAATAATCTTAATTCTCAAGAAAACATGAAGCTAAAGCCAATAAAGTCCTTGTTTAGTTTGAACATGTTTATTCAATCTTTGTAATATTACCAAGTAGTAGTTATTTTCCATTAGCTAACATGTACCAAATTATGCTATAACCATCTTTCTTTTCAAACTATTTATAACTTTTAAAGTCTATAAAAGTCAAGTTTCAATTTAATGAGTTATATTTTGTCTTTTCTTGTTTCTTTTGGAATCATTTAGTTCAAGTGAATAATTTTATGGGATATTATTACAACTATAGGACAATTGGAGACTACGATATCATCTTAAATGTCCAAAAGAAAATTTCTTGCCATTTATAATTGTCAATGTTTCATTAATATAATGTTCACTTTAGTAACATTCTTTATGGTAATATATCCTTTTGTAATAAATTAAATTTTTAATCATGTTTGTAATGATTCTTGTGATATTTTTTATCATAAAATATTATAAATAATTATAAATTTACATTTCATCTTTCCATTTGTATAAGTCACTTACTGCCCTTATCCATCGTCCTCACCCGTAGCCCTTATCTACCACCCTTACACACCGCCCTTACCCATCACCTTCACCGAGTGCAACACCCTTACGCAACACCCTTATGCACTGCCCTTACCCATCACTTTCACCCAGTGCAACACCCTTACGCACCGCCCTTACCTATTACCTTCACCTAGTGCAACACCCTTACGCACCGCCCTTACCCATCACCTTCACCTAGTGCAACACCTTTATTCACCACCCTTACTCATCACCTTCACCCACTGCACCACCTTTACGCAATGCCTTCATCCACTGTCTTCACCCACCACCCTTAGCCATTACCTTCATCCACTGCACTACCTTTACACAACACCCTCATACAACACCATCACCTACCATTAATTACACAAATGTATTGCGTGGCTCAAGTCAAAGTCTCCTATGCCCTTGTCCACATAGTCAAAGATGAATAGCCATTACACATGCTTATTGCTTAAGTGAAGTCAAAATCTCCCAATAATGCTGTCTAGATAGTGAAAAATAGAAGGCCATTTCCACAGGCAATCAAGTCAAAGTCACCTAATGATCATGTACATAGAGTGAAAGATAAAGAATTGTTTATACACACTCATCGCATCACTCAAATCAAGACAATGAAACAAGCATGTACACAGAGTGAAAGAGTATGTAAATAGAATGAAAGATGAAGGATCATTTACACATGTTCATTGAATTAGTGTGTATAAATAAAATCAAAGTCATCCAGAGAGCCAATGCAAGGAGTGACTGAGATGAAGGGTCATTTACACATGTTCACATCATGATTCAAATCACCTAGCAAGCATGTGCACACAATGAACTTTATAATATATTTGCTCCAATCAATGTGTGTACACATATATACTAATAAAGTTGGAACAAGTAGTGCTTTTGCATGGGACATGTTTTTAATTGGTTTGAAAAAGCATAACTATAGATACCTACAACATCCCACACAACTACCAAGACGGGTGCCTTGAGCAAATTTCTAAGGTACATTGTTGAGCTTCAAAACTATCTAGATTAGAAAGCAAAAACCTTATATTACAAAGGAAAGATAGCCCAAATTTCCAAAATAGTGAAGATACATCATAAAATGCAATTTAGAATAATAATAATACGATGAATTTTCAAAATAAGTTGAAAAATATGATCCATATCCCATATCCATATTATTAGATCAATTGCTTTGTTAACTCATATCTTGTACTTTTGAATAAAATTTGAAACTAAATATTTGGAGTTCTTTTAAAATTAATTATGGATTGAATGTTATAATTTTCACCAATTCTTTTTTTTGCCTTTAAGTTTGAAATTTAAAAATCTAATTATGGTGATTTTTTGAGATTTGAATTTTACTTGATTATTGAAGTCGTTTTTTGAAGGATCATTTTTAATTGAAAAAAATTACACATACTTAAGACCCAATAAACTTCACTCAAATTGACAATAGGGACAATGGACAAATGTGTTTTGGGGTGTGTTTTAGTGGAGGTAGTAAGAGAATTCTTCTTGAACATAAGTGTAGATTGAGGGAGTTTATCTATAACCATCTCGAAGTTTGAAAAAGAGGCACCTTTGTTGTGCTTTATCATAGTGGCAATAACAAGAAGCTATGCTATGAGAGGTTATGTCTTTTTAGCACTGGAAACATTAAATGAGTAAACCAAAAAAAGTGATGAAGGAATAGTATTTTTTCATTTTTTTATTCTTTATAGTGGCTCAATTTTCAAATAAAATATACACTCAAACTTCCTCACAATATCTTCTCTTCATGCAATTGAAAGGTCTTGTTCCCTTTAGTCTAGAGCCAATAAATTTCTACTGAAAATATTGATATAAGGTAAGTTAGATAATCCATAATTTACATCAAAGAATACAATTGTACATAATAATTGAATTAGATAACAATGCATTGATTCCATTTTCAATAACACTATGTAGAAATTAATTGCATGAGGATTCAAAGCTCTACCTTGAACCCCTATTTATACATATTGGTCTCTCTCAAAATATTTACCTAAGCATGCACCCAGTGGAAGTTTGAGAAATAACAAACTCCTAAGCATATTTATCTAACTTATTCAATCTATCTTAACGCTCACTATGTATCACTACATACGTCTATACAATACCAATACCAAAACTATCCCCAAGACCCCCAACAAACTATAATTCTTTCATGCTATTCTACGGATCATCATTCCTCCTAATCTTGTTCCTTTTCTTGAACTAATCACACCAGTACCCTTATGAAAATTCACTAATTCAACATTATTAACCTTGTCTCTTATGTCAATTTTTTTTTCCTTCTTCTTTTGTGGGACAAAACATATTTGAAAGAGGGAGAGTGATTTAGAGTCTTGATCCCATCTTTTAAACACTCGTTGAGGGAGCCATAGATCTCCAAAAATTGATAGTCTTCATCTAGTTTAGATTACTTTAGTTTAGTGACTAGGGTGATAACCGACTCGTGCGTAGTTGTGCAGTTCTCTCTCTAGTAACTACATGGAGGCTATTCAAGAGTCGTTCTGTGTGACCAGCTAGATTAGGCCAATGCAAACTGCCGACATTTGTGCAGAGCACACAACCTTAGTTTTTGTTCTTTTGCATCGAAGCACAGGACGAAGATACAGGAGGCCAAGATGACCGAGGAGAACACAAAGAGGTAAAACATTACAGCTCGGTAGTACCATTTTATAGGGTCGGCCTCAATGTCTTGTTTCTTCTGGCTGGAATCAATGATATCCTGAAACTTGAATTTGTCCCCGGTGTTCTTTAGTAGATTAATTTTGTTGACCAGATCCTGCAAGAAAAACAAGGGTCAGTCGAATCACTTGGTCAACAATTGATACTGTAGTTGGTGTTCAAACGAAGACCTTAATTACATGCATGAATGAACTAGTGCTGCTCAAGGATCGAAACCCAGACACTGTACTGTGGACAGGAGAGCTAACTCTCCGTCTCCTTTGGTGTGCACCATTTCGTACATGTATGTCTATGGTTTCTTCAGAGGAAGAAAAGATCGATCGGACCGGACCTGGAGTCAACTTGATCGAGCGTGCAGTGTCTAGAAAGGAAATGAGAAGGGGACAGACATGCAGACAGACAGACAGGCAGGCTGTTGCAGATTTAACGTGCGTCCGTCCGTACCTGATTTAATCCTTCAGCCGTGATGAACTTCAATTTCTCAATCTTGTAGTAGCCCAACTTGTAGTGGACGCTGAAGGCGGTGGCGACGGAGGTGAGAATCGAAAACGAGGCCGGGAATAAGGAGGTTTCGCAAGTGAGCTTGTTCCCGTTCGACAAAGCCCCCAACACCACGACTTGGAACAGGATGTAGAAGCTCATATGTTGGTACAACTCCGCCTTGACAGCAATACAGCGGTTTCGATAGGTCTCAATTTTGAGCAGCTCCTCCTTCAACTGCGCCGCCCACTCCTTTAAGTGCAACTTCAATTTAGGCTTTTCTTCAATTTCCATCCTCCGGCAGGCGGCCAATTCATGTCTGTTTCCAGGTGCTGAGACTTCAGGAGGCCTTCCGGAATCGGAGCTTCCGGTTGGATGTGGAGGCTGTTCATTGTTCATTTGAACCTTGGAAATTGGTGAGCCCTGGTCCTAAATATTTGAACCAATTGCAGGCCCTGCAAATGAGCTACCACTCTAGATAATTAGGTCTGTGAACAATCGGAAATATATATCGAAGAGGTTATTTTGACAGAAGGAATTGAAATTATTGAAAGAAAACAATGAACTGAGATCGGAGCTAGGTAGCATAAACTCGTTCAAGTTAAGTTTAATTGAAGGTGATTTACCTTCAAAGTGTAGCTGTTTGCGCTGTGGCCACCATTCATAAGCGAAGTATGCACGATCAACACGCGTCTGCAATGCTTCGGCACACAACAAGCTCTCGATCAGAAGCTAGACATTACTGTTGCTCAGATGAACTGCGGGAAGTGCATGATGAGCCTAGCTAGCATTTGAGAAGCACCCCATTCATTTCAATTGAAAATAATGATTTCTGGCTAGATAGGTTTGAAAATGAAGAGTGCCCAATCAACTCCATGCCTGTGCCGTCAACCCCTAAACCTTCGAATCGCCGAGCGTTACAAGCTGCAAGTATTAAAGTAGGAACACCCCTGGGAAACACCTGAACGCAACACTTTTTCTGGTCCTATTTTAGGTGATTGAATTTTTTTAAAAATAAAAATTGGATTTGCGAATTCCTCTTTAATCCAAACCCTAAGTTGTTTCGTAAATTTTTGACACTCGATGAATATTCTACGAATTTTCAAATTTTGAAGCATAGGATACCTACTCAAGACACTGCACTAACTTCATCTACCACAATCGAACGTGCACATACCACAGATCACACTAAAAATCAACATTATGCGCTAAGAAATGAACTTCCTCGTATTACTAGACCGTGACATGCACAAGTTCGAAATGACAACATTTCCTCTCATTTCCTAGAAGGAAGAAAAACTCACTGAATGCCATTAATACGTTATCAATTTGAAACTGAAACAACCACCCGAAAGCATCGGTGACGATTCTAACCCATCACATAGCTTCCCACAATCGCCACCCCACGACCCAAATCCAGGCACCGCAGGTGTCTCTAACTTACTTCGGGCATCAATGTATCCGAGCAACGCATCCATCACTTACCGACAGAGGAGATCTCCGATGCCGTGCTGGCTGGGTATGCACCACGCAAACCTCCAAAGAACTCAGAGCTCCACAAATTCGAGCTTCTCGGGGAGAAACTTGAATGCACCCGTAACAAAAGGAGAAGTGAAGCTGCGATTCTAGAATGAAACGGATCAGTGCTTCTGTAGTGAGAGAGTTCTGTGCAAAGTAGAGGCAAACTCAAGGCTGTGAATGATAACATAACCAAAGAACAAACGCGCAAATACAACCGGGAGATTTACTTCACCATCATCGCAACCTCGTAGCAACTCCCCTGCCGACATTCACACCTTGTCAGGCTACTACACGTACTACCCAATCTAAGTTCTCTATTGAGCAACACTGTCAAGCGCTCCGCGGCCGACTCCTTTGAGTTACTTTTCCTCGAAGAGCTAGATGCCACTTCCAACTGGTCAGAGAGTACTCAGAGACCCTACCTTACCATATTATCGGCGACCAAGTCGAATACACTGGTTGAACGGCTGTCCGGCGCGCTATCCGATACTGAAAGCGCGGTGAAACTATCGCTTAAGTAGGGGACAGGCTACAGAGTACGGGCTACAGACTTTGAAGTTACTATACTATATTTGTGAAAATATGGTACAGACACTGAAGATCGATATTATAATTATATATTTGTGTAAGAAGGGTGCAGACATGTATTATTTTGAAATAAGGTCCCGGATACAGACACTGAAGAAATGGTGGTAATCATAACAATATGGCATTCACATTGTCTGTACATATGATTTTCTGGGCACTTGCTGAGAGATCCAGTCGACTCGGAGACTGCTGGAATTCCAAGAGCCGGCCAGGGTCTCGGGTCGGACATTAAGTTGCATCCATTCCACCCTTCAAGTGTGATTCGGATTACGATTCATGCATTCTGGAATTGGAGATTGAAGTCCGAGTCTATACGACGTCTGCGAGTTGGCGTAGACCTTTGACAAGCACTCCAGAGGTTTGAGGTAAGATACCGCCCGTTTGATTAGTTTGCACTAGATTTGTAAGTCAGTGTGGGGAACTCGTGCGTGCAACACTACCTGAGGAGAGGCCATTTGTAATGCAGTTTGCAAAGGTTTACTTGAATGTTAGTAATTTGCAAGGCTCTTTCCGCGATAAATTGCATTTGTTTTGCAACACTGCTGCAATGTTTGGCGGTTTAGGGTAGTTTGTAGCAGCGGCGACCTCGCCAATGGCGCCGGGAGAGTCACCGGGCGACTCTACCAGGAGAGTTGAAATTTATCAGGGTAACGGACTGATCAGGACAGATCGGGAAACGGACAGGAGTTGATTGATCCTGTTCTTTTGGTTTTATATAAAAAATAAGATAAAAATGCCTTCGTTTGTTGGACAGAAAGGAGGGGCGTCACCTGGCCATTCTTCCGGCTATGGCGACGAGGTCGCCGCTGCTACAAGTGTCCCCATTTGCACTAGCTGTCTAGTTTTGCAGTGGTTTAGACTTCTACCAGATTTGTGAGTCAGTGTGGGACTGTGGGGATTCAAGCGTGGTACCAATTTCACGGTTTCTGAAAGTGGATGCGACGGGGACGAGTGCGGCCCAGGTGATAGAGACCCCCACCCCACCCCTAGCTCTAATGTACTACGTTAAGTTCTCCAGAGAACAAACAGACAAGGGGTGTCTCCCAGGCAGCTCTTGTCCTGGAAATCTCTGCAGAAGTACCAACACTCAAAGAGAGATTCTCCTTGTTCTCTTCACGGGAATTTGAAGAGCTTCTCAGTTGATTTTGCTGTAGGAAAAAGCGGTCAACAGGGAAAACTAGTCTAGCTTAGCGGCACAAATTAAATTTTCCCTATTGCCAAGCTGTAAAACTGGGAATGGCAATCTGGGAGGCAGCAATCTAGATATGTTCCTTCCCCTTGTGACTTGACTGTGGCTAGCTTTTGAAGGATTTGCGTTGGACGATTGAATGGGTGAAAGCAAACTGATGCAAGCTTGGCTTTTTGATTGATGGGTCATTAGGATCGGATCTGGTGGGAATTAAGCCATGACACGGAACCCTGCAGTACCAATTGTGAACAATGCGGGAGTAGACGTTACTTTTGAGAGGCAAACTGCAAACAATGTCAGCAGAGGCTCATTCACTTTGAGGGCAGGTAAAACTTACACTGAACGTGGTACCCACCTGACCTACGAGACGCTGGTGCTGAAGGATTCAAATGGCGGCTACACAAATCAAATCATCTCAATGGACGAACTTGCTGATAGTCGTTACGAGAGGATTGAAGTCACCCTCGACGACCACGGGTTCAATCTCGTGAGGCGCGAAAGGTACGTTAACGTAAAGTCTAGATTCATTCACCATACAACAAAACATCGAGAGGTTCCATTCCCCATACAAGTGAGCTTTGAACCTTTCCTTACAACAATCTGGAAACCTACACCATCGAAAATTTTGCACATTTCCTATATGTTAAGCTGAAAATCAATCTGAAAAGAGCTGAAGAATGTCAGAAGATGAAGTATTGTCACTTTTAACAAAAATCAAAGCTCTATCACCTGTATGGTCAATTGAGAGCCTCTAATGTATTGTATGGTGAATGGAGCCTCAACCTTAGCTGATTTTTTATCTGAAATCATTGTTGAACTCCTTGCACAGCTCTGAAGTTCACGACCATGATCTGTCAGTGTACGTTGTTCGCTTTCATTGTCTGCTTCATCTTGGGCGTTAGATTCTGAGTTGGTATTGATGTCGTCGTGAGTGCAGAATCATGAATATGCCGGAGACTTCCATCCAGAGATTTTTTGGCCTGTTCGGATTTCGCTCTAGGGGTGGTACACTTCCAACATAATAAACGACCCGTGGACATGGATAATCGAACGTAACTTCAGCAAACTGGTGAAAATTCACGACATCTGTACCGTTTTCAAGTGCGAGCATCTTGAAGCATGAAATTATACCTAGTTGTCTAGCTTTATACAGATGTCTGACTTGTGACAACAGAATAAAATTTACGTTACAGGTCTAAATTTGTTCTTAACCTATGGTGCTATAAGGGGTGATGTTTGCAATGTGAATCCAATCTAGAAGTAGGTCTAAATTTGTTCTTAAGATCATTCATAACACCACTCTTTAACACTAAGTGCGAACATATCTTTAACTCTAGTTTGAAAGACTCGTGTGAATGAAAGGCTTGTTTGTAGAAGGGAAGAGGTTGGGGTGAACCAATGCCCTTGCTCATCCTAACATCATTACAAGGTGCATATAAAAAAAAAGATTCCCTATTTTTTACTTGATTAATCCTTGTGCATTAGAGGGGATGTTTTTTAGACGTTTAAGATTAAAAATTTGGGGAGGGGATTTGGAGAGTGGGTTTCAATTGGACTTTGTACTGGAGCCCTAAATAGTTGTTTAAAGATTTGTTTCAACCTAATCTACACCTCTAATCTCCCTTTTCTTTTAACAATGGCATTCTACAGAACTGGCACAAGTTTCGACCTAGGTCGACCATACAAACATTGCATAGAAGGCCCACCTCGAATCATGTATGTTTCGAGGTTCCTTAAAGTTAGACTTTGATGAAGTTTAGACACTTTTTTTTCCTTTGGGCTTGCTAGTTGCACTTTCTACGTCATACTCTAAGTTCATTTGAATTGTGGTCTGCCCCCAATGAATTCTGGAACTTTAAATGGATTATAAAAAATTGGATTTTTGGAAAACCATGTTGATCAAACATTATAATCTCAAAATCTGCATGGTGGATCTTCTTGAAAATTGTTGATTTGTACACATCACTGACTTAGCTCCGAATTGGAATGGTAAAAACTTTTGTAACTGAGTACCTTTGAAGTTATTCTGTCTGCTCTCGAAAGTGCAAGAAAGCTACTCATTTTTGTTGTCTACGTTGTGATACACAGGGTTAATTCATCTTCTTCACCTTTCTTCACTAATTCGGGGTCTTTGATTGTAAGTATGAATTCATAATTTCAAATTTTATCATAAGTGGCAAATGAAAAATTCCCGCATTTTTTCTAAGGGATAAATTGGAAGCAAACAAGGGGGTCAGTTCACCCTAGCCAGTAGTAGAAAATGGATGAACTATCTAAGCCCCATTGACATAGATGATCAACTTCCATATCAATGCAAAATTGCCTTTATATTTCTCATTCCAACATATTTCTAAGAAGTGTTAACACAAAACACAAAATAGACATAATTATAGTTTTTCTCTGAAACCCTATTGTGTACCAACATCTACAAGACAACTCACTTTGTAGGGTGGTTGCAAGAAAGATTGATTGTTTTTGGTAGCATTTTGTATAGTATTCATGATTTTTTGGAGGGTACTTTAAAATTAAAAAAGTAATTTTTAAAAAATATGAAAAATATATTGAATGTATAGTTGTATACACATTTAAGAAGAAGATACCCTAGTAAGAAAAATTATAGAAAATTTTCTAAGTAGGAGAACTAGAATAGTACAAAATCTCAAAAAATAGGTATTTTGATGTTTTAATTTGTAAAAAAAAAGGAATTTTTTTAAAGAAATTAAAAAATGGACATTTGGGAGAACTTTATGGTGAAGAGATTTCACCAAAAGAATGATCTCAAAACCATCTTCAATGTTTAAAAGTGCACACATAAGGAAACCCTATTAACACACATGTGGAGGACATAAAGTAATGTTTTTTTTTAAGTTTCCTTTGGTAGGCACATGTCCATCTAGTGTGGGAATAGCCCGCATATTTTTCAAGTCTACATTATTATTTTTGAATACTCCATAGTACTAAAAAATCCTAAACTACAAAGTGTGACAAGTTAGCTAAATTGAAATTTAATTATAATTTATTTTTTCAAATTAAAAATAAAAATAATCTTAACACTTTCAAGCTAGACATCTTCAATAAAAATTCCAAGTACATTGACTTCATTTTCCAAAAGTTATGGCCAATGGCAATTTCATCAACAATGTTAGTATGTGAGCATGTAACATGTGAGCATATGAGTTTTGAGCATATTGATATGTAGATATACTACAACCATTGAAGGTGCTTATAATGTAAACATTTATAATATAGGTACCTACATCATAGTTGCACTACAATCATGAATGATTTTTATAATATAGACACCTATAATATAGGTATATACTGTATAGTCTTCTAGTCTTCTAGGCTCATGCTTTTAGGCTCACATAATAGCAACTCTTGCAATTCTATCACTCTAATTGTAACATAAAATAGGATAATCATCCTATAAAGACCTCTCATGATATGCAATATATATCTAGTGCTTCACAATGTTGAATATATTCATAACTACAATGCAAAGAAAGGAATTGAATTGAAGCACTATCCCATTACTACACTAATTTATCTTATTTATCCTATGAGGGTACAAAATTTGTGTCACTTGCAAACTTAAAGTTACAACAATTTTAGTTTTTCCTCAAAAAGTTATACAACTCAATAATAGTCTATTTTAGTTGATCTTGCACTAATTTAAAATGAAGTGATTAATGACACACACACTAATTAGATGATTATACAAAGAACTCAATAATATTCACTAAAGTACATTCAACAAAGATAAGTTCCAAAGCACACATGGAGAAAAATAGTTTGTCCAATGAGTAAGAGAATTTGGAATTGTTTCTAATCATCAAAAGTGAAGAGTAAAATTGGAACTTTTTTTCTAAATATTTCATTATTCCCATAAAATAAAGTTCAACAAATCCTCAAAATGAAATTATTCTTCAAAATTCATTTTTTTTCATACATTATCTTTATATTTGAAAAATAAATTTCAAAAATTTGGCATCTATACTTAGATTTATCTTTTACCTAACTTGTCAAATAGATATGGTAGTATTTCAATTTTTTGAAAATGTTAAACTTCATTTATTAGAAAAAAAAATGGAACCTTAAGAAGGCTGCCAAATTTGAACCATTACCACAAATAAAAAAAACCATTTGCATTGTTGATCTATATCTTGTAGTCCTTTGATCAATGAATGGAATTGGATGTACTTTCTTTGTGATATTTTTTGACTTTCCTACATAAGAAAATGACAAATCTACAAATCATCTTGTAGTGTATTTTCGTAGCTTTTTCTATTTTTTTATTATTATGTAAATTTTAAATATAAAAAGGATCTTTTTTGAATGCCTAAAGGAAAAAGATCATTTTTATAGGTCATACAAATTATCCTTTTTAAAATCTTGGTCCTATTACTATGAAATGCTAATTTTCTAATGATACAATAAAGTTTTTTATGACAAACGCATCCTACATCCTGTTCATATCATATCTACCAAATTTTAGAAGCACAAATTTTTTTAGAAGATGCCCAAACTAAGAACCAAAAATATTTAGATTTTTTCAAGCAACATAACTTTTGATTCACGCATTTGATTTTGGAACACATGCAATGTGTACTTTTGTTCTTTTCCAAAGCTCTCAATTCTAAATCATCTATTGGATGAAAGAAAAGTGCACTACTTTCCATAAATATGTTGTAGGAATTTCTATTATTGATTTCAAGTTTTCAACAATTTTCTTACTATCTCTAATTTGAACACTTAGAGATTCAAATATAAGAACAATACACAAAAGAATCTAGAATATGCTTTTAAAATAGCAACAAGACACCCCCACAACCACAACAAAGACAATTTCAATAGAAAACATGTTTAACCACGAGTTACATCGATGTTAGCTTGGAAAGATGGTGAGCTCCAATCAATTGTAATGAAATTAAGTCATAGCCAAGTATTTGGAAGAAAAATCTTTTGTGAATTAGGTAATATAGTTTTTAATCTTTAAACATTGAGGCAAACATTTGGTGTCTGATGGATGGCAGAGAATCTTTTAGTATAGGACAAAAATGCAACTATTCATCTTCGGAATTGTGTATGAAAAGGGGAGGTCTTTTACAATATGTTGACTTCCAATGAGTATTTTTAGAATTCTTTAAACCAATGGTTCCCTCAGTATCAAAATGGATGATTTTCACAATCACTAGTCCATCGTTTAAGGGTTAAGTTAGTTTAGAACTTAAAAACAGTTGCCAAAATGGAAAGCCCAATCTGCCTACATGATAGACCATTAAGCTTGACCCTAAAAAGACAAGCTAGTAACCGTGGAAATCATCCCTTTTGGCATATGGTAAATAGTTGGTTTAAAAAAATTCCCAAGCACTCATTGGAAGTCAAACTACTATAGAAGACCTCCCTCTTTAATGCAAATTTCCAAGAATGAATAGTTGCACTTTTGTCCTACATACAAGGATTCTCTATCATTCATCATGGGCTGATATTGAGGAGTAGTACATCCTTATAATCACATCTATTCACTTCCCAAGATTTTCCAAGATTTTAGAAGTGATGGTTATGGGTGCTCCTACCTTCACTATAGTATAAGTACCAAATTTTTGAATTTTTTTTGACACATGTAACTATAGGATCTTGTAGTATTCTAACTTGAGAACATGTGGTAAAAATTTCAGGAATTTTCAATGTGTGGATTACAAGATATAAGCATTCAAATTCACTAAAATTATTTTTTTGGCCTTGCAAAAAGTAGGGCAGTTGCACTTCACAAGCTCACTTTTCTTTGAAAAAATGTCCTAAATTTTCAAAGAATCTAGGACATTTTTTTCCTAGATAAGTTGGCTATATGCTTGAAAAATTTCACATAATTCATTTGAAATTGTACAACATGTAGGAAAAGAATAGTAAGTAGAAAGAAGTAGAGAATGATTCAAAATACAAAATTGTTAAGAACTTAGTTATGGAATTGAAAAATGCCAATCCCAATGGTTGAGATGTTGTAACAAACAATCTACATCTTATAATTTTATTTTTTTCAAAAAATATTGAAAATTGAGTAAGATAAAAGACTTCAAAGTTTATTTCAGAGTAGAGAATCCCTAATTGCCCACAAACAAAAATTGCTCACAGCTTTCATCTCATTGACCAAAATGAATTGATTCAAAGCTTTCCATGTATATATAACTCTAGAAAACCAATTTCAAATTTTTGTTTTTCAAAAAAGTGATTTTTTTAATCTGCCCGTACTGTCTCGCTAGTGAAAAAAATAACATATTTGGCCATAACTTTTGACTCGTATTTCCAAATGTCATGAAATTTGGTGCATTTGAAAGATATTCCTTGCTTACACCTTCTAATAAAATTTCAACCTAAAATATGCAAATCTCTATCCACATGTACTTGCCCAAAATATCTATACAACCAAAAATGCATGTTGGTCTTTTAAGGGTTAACTTCGTGTATCCTCAAATTACCACCTATGACAAGTCCGTTCCTCATGGGATGAATCGGATGGAAAATGGGAAATGCACCACTCATTGTAAGTTGTGCTACAATCTCACTTTCTCGAATATCAAGTTGATCAGGTACTAACTAAAGAACTTTATTCGGGTATCACTCTTTCTACTATGAATACTACAGGTATTATTAATACAATTAATTGGATATTGAAAAGAGGTTTTTATTTCTATCAATACATGTATTGGTATTGAATAGATGAGAAAATTCAATTTAGGCTACCAATATTAGCTAATTTTTGTAATTTTGAATACTTGTTGTATATCAAGTATGCATTATTTTACCAGGATACATAGGTTAGATCTATGTGTATCACCCAAGTACCCACCCCAAATGTTCTACACTATAATATACACCCATTGAGAAATTTTCAAATTTTTTAAACATATTTTGTATTTGATATGATTTTTTTTCAATTTTTTTTTCTAAAATTTGCAATACATTCAAATTTTCACAAAAAAGAGTTTGAAATTTTTATGATATATAGAATACATTTAATTACATCTCTATAAAATAAAATAAAATAAAAATTTAATTCACATTTGGTTGTAAAATAGGAGTATAGAAAATAGAACTTAGAATTTTGATAAAGTAGTCCTAAGCTTGTGGTTTCAAGGTTAAGTCCAACTCAAACATTCATTTTGTATATTTCTTTGACCTTTAATAAGTAAGGGCAATTAATAATCAATGGAGTACATTCTACCATTCTAAACTAATTACACCTGTACATGTTCAAATTCTAAATCAATTTAAGCATTAGAGATATAGAAAAAGTAATAAAGAGATTAGAAGTTGGTGGTGAGTTCACCCAACTTTGAGAGTTGCGTGAGCAATCAAAGTGAAGCATTTCCCATTAGATTTGTTGCAACCTACAGACAAGCAATGCAATTTCAAAGTCCACTTAAAGTATTGAAACCTTTCACTTCATATTGTGACCAAAAGGAGAATGAACAAAATAGAGCCAAGCATAAAACTCGATACAACTTCATTTTGTTTATGTTTTGAATTTCATGTCTTGTTTTGTTCATTCTTCTTTCTTTGTCACACAAAGAATTAAGAAAAGGTTTCAATACCTTAGGAGGGCTTTGAAATTGAATGTTCATCTGAATTTGCAAGGGCTATGTTCAAATAATCATACAATCTTGCTAAGTTTGGAGAGAACGGAAAACTCATAGGAATAGTACTCTGATCAGGGATATTACGATGCTTTTATTTCACTAATGGCATGAAACTTTATCGGTTAAGTAAAGTTTCTTGATGCGTTGCATTGCAAGCAATCGACATAAATAATCTCAATGCAAAATTCTGCAACTTCAGACTTGAAAAATTTCCTACTCCCAATCTCTCAAAGGAGCCTGCAATATATCTAACTTTGGTTCTGAAATTTGCGTACTCCCCACTGACTGCAGTAGTAACTTATATGAGCAGGTGAATGCCGGCAGGATGCTTTCAGTTTCAGTGATCTCCTCGCTTCCCTTTCGAAGCTCCTTGGATCTCCTCGCTGACATCACAAAGGTCTTCAGAGTCCTAACGTTCTAACAAACAACATCCTACAAGTGCATGCTACTGAATGGTATTAACAATTCCTAATTCAGGGCCTTAACTTACAATGAATGTAATACAGACAATCCTCTCCACTTGCTCCCCGATTTGGCTGGAGTGTTCGCAGATATAATTGCAGGAGTAAATACCTCGCAGGCGACGACAGTCATTGTGATATCCACAGATTGCTTGCCAAGGAGGCCCAGAGACTTTGATATTTACAGCAACCAAGCGTTCTCCAGCTGGTCAATATGGGAAGCTCCACAACACTGGGCCCTGGTCAAGCAGTAACGAGTGCAAGTCCCAGCCGAGGAGGAAACTCTTGTCGTCTTCAACAGGTAGCAAGCATTGGTCTGTACGCCTCTAGCCTGCACAAGGACTCCCCATACGTTGGTTTCTGCGCCCTCAGCTTGCAACACACGGCACACCCTCTCAGATTCTCCTCTTTCTTCATCTCCTTCATCATCATTTGCCAACTGAAAAGACTCTGGAAGGCAGCAAACGGAGCTGCTCCTGCCTCCACTTGGTTCCATTTTTTGTACAAGGATTACAGCATCGGGATCCACCTCGGACAACGAATCACGAATTGGAGACCAGGAGTTGGCATCCTTCAAGGCATCCTCCGATATCTTTTGCCGCCGGGAGCGTCCAAGACTGCCCTTGGAGTCGAACACATATTGCAAAAACGGAGCCTCCTGGATGTTTCTTACAATCTGCCCCATGCACCACAACATTATTATTACACAGCGGTTAGATTCATGCGCCTTCCGTAGAAATAACTGGCCTGCCACCACACATACGCGAAGACAAACAATGACTGGCTTGCAAGACTTGAAGGTCTGCCTCCAAATTTGTCTAAACCAGAGTAAACAGAGTATCCAACAGAGGGATTCCAAAGCTGCCAACTCAATGATTGGCGATTCTCGAATGAGACTTCAAAACTCTATTTAAGGAGCTGTTATGTCTGACGAGAATTGGGGCTCAAGATCCCGCAAAGGAATGCTCAAAATGGAATGAAAGATGGGAATCTTGCAGTTGAAGACGTGGACTCTGCCACGCTAATGACATTTGGAGGGGGCGCTACTGGTAGGCTTCAAAATAACTACTCCCATGGTTGGAGGTTCTCATCATTGGACAGAATTCACCCGGTGCATTCTACAATATTTCTTCAGACGTTAAAAGTAGCCACCCAGAGATTATCGGTTCGAAAAGTATTCTTCATACTTTGTCAATAGAGACTTAAAACAAAAAAAGGACTCATATTCCTCTCATTTCAAAGTTGAGGGAAGACTTCCAACGCTAGCATTGAACATTTTGTCACCCACTAAAAGTAAAGCGTTATGGCAATTCAGGATCAGTCAAATGTTATGTAAAATACGTTTCGAAGTTGGCAAGCATTCAATCCCCAAAGAAAGGCAAATGTCTCAAAAAAATGGACGCACCTCATGTACAGAGTCTTCCACCCATCTTTGTACGTTACTATCTCTATTCACAGGACAACTCCACGCGCAGCATGACTGATCAAGGAACGCATATCGTCCTTGAAATCCCGTTGACGCTTCCGAGGCGGAGCTTCTTATCGCTCCACTGCCTACACGTGACCTCCACACGCCCCGATCCACGCGCCTCCCCGAACGAAACTCCCGACCCGAGCACCACACACCGCTTGTCCTGAACATCAAAAACACAATCCAATCTCACAATCACCACACACTCCAACCTCAGGAGCTCAATCGCAAACGCGCGATAAGGTCTTACCCTCACATTCACATCTCCAAGTGATTGAACACACCCAGGACAAGCCCAATTTTGAGCTTCCAAAGTGGAAATCGCGCTTAACCCCAATGCGAATTGAACCCACCACTACCGAAATTCAATCTCAGAACACGAACAGGACAAGGACTAATGGATTACCTGGCGAAGCGAGAGCAGGGGCTCCACGCCACGGCATGAGCCATAAGCAGGCTCTTCAGAAAGGGTAAAATGACGAGAATGCTGTTGCGTGGTGTTGGATTTCAACTTTTCTGCAAGCGAAGGAAGGCAAATGAATGTTGTTGTAAGGGATTGATGAGAGAGGGATCGTGCAGGGGGGTGTTCGTGAGAAAGTGGGAGTGGGTGTGGGTGTGGGTGTTGTTGTCCGGCTGGGGGGAAAAGCGTGGCTGGGGTGTGGCGAGCACTGGTGTTGAAGGCTCCCCGTTGGTGCCGACAGGTGACAATCCGATGTGGCGGCCACGACGCTCGATTCCGGTAACTGCCTTTCCCTGTTTAGAATAGGAATCATTGGGTGGATCTCGGCGGGCCACTGACTGGCGGAGTGATCCCCAGATTCTCAGGTCTTGCAGAAAACACGCAGGATCCGCACTGAAAGCTTTGGTAGCCGCGTTGATGGACCAGCCGAGCGGACCAAGCTGTGAAACTTCCTTTGATGGAGGCAGACTTTGATGGACCTAGAATTGGCCCAACCATAGTTGACCACTTAAGTGACTCCGCACATGTTCTAGAGGAGTAGAAGGCAATGTAAATTTTCTGCCATGTAGGAAGATAGAAATTATGGGGATTGCAAATTTTTTGGTAATTTTATGCTTTGAATTGAAATTACTCTAAGTTTTGAAAGCCAAAAGTTCGTCTAAATCCATACCCAATGTATAGACTCTTCTAATTCCGATCATTCAAGAACTACTTTCCTACTCACTACTTTCTACTTGCTTGCTCACTACATTGGGACATATATCATGACTTTGTTGATCCCAACCTTCAAAACTTTGGTTGGAAATAGCTACACCCTACAAGTTGGGTATGGATCCCTGTTTGGGAATAGGTGGTTATACTATAGCATGCACCATCACTGCCTCATGCTTCACATTAGATTAAGTAAAATATTTTGCACCCAAGAGTGCATCATCAATAGCTAAGTAGACAAGTGGAGGCTCAATGTAATGAGTAGGGTGTAGAAAGGAGGCAGTGGGTATGAAGGCCACTAAATATCATTGAGTGTGAAAGAAATTTCCCAAAGTTGAAATTGTCTGGTTTAGAAAGTCATTATGACTTTCAAACACTTTGGAAGTTTGATCTTGAGCCTCCACTTGTCTGCTTAGCTATAAGATCCATTTTATTGGTCAGTATTTTTCATGAAAATTATTTTATTTCATTTTTGACGTATGAAATCATTGGCAATCCCTTCTAAAAGTAAAAAAATAATAATTTGTTTTAAAGAAAAGTGAAGAAAAGTCATATCAATTACAATTATGTAGGCCTAAAAAAAGCTTATAATTTTAAAGTAGGTCTATATGGCACTTTAGTTTAGTATAGAATATCATAGGGTAAACCAAATTGCCCTATCACTTTACATTTAGAAAACAAGTCCTAAGTCATAGTTGCAAGTCTAAACTTCAAACTACAGTAAAATATCCAAATGAGTTTTAGAATTAATCAATCTCAATATAGTCTAGAACTCTACCAATTAATTCTGGTATAATTGCATCTACAATGTATCTCATATGAATATCTATAACCATGAAAAAACTCAATTCTTTGCTTTAAGCTTACATTCTCCTTCTTACAATTCACATATATAAATGGCACATGTAGGATAAAAATAGATCATTTTTTTCAATTTGTGAAAAAAAAAATCTAAAAAAGAATTTTGAAATTTAATCTGGTAAACAAAGTACCAAATTTCCTATATTACTTCCTATATTGCTTCATATATGCACCTATAATGTCAAAAATGTAATATTTACATTTGACCTCCAAGCGACACTAAAACCTCGATGTTGACTACATAAGATGAACACCAACACACAATACCTACAAGAGTTGAAATTCAACATACGAGTGACATTGAAATTGGATTGTTTTGGAGTTTGCATAGTTCAGTCAACATCAATTTAGTAAAGTAGAGGTTCTATTGACCACATAGATCATTAACCCTTAAAGGACGACGGGGTGACCTTGGAAATCATCCATTTTCATGACCGTGTGAATCATTGACTTAAAAAATTGCAAAAGCACTCATTGGAAGTCAAAGTACTACAGAAGATCTCCCCTTTCCATACAAAATAGTTGCACTTTTGTCCTACATGGAGAGATTCTTTATCATCCATCGAACGCCAAACGTCCACCTCAACGTTTAAGGATTGAAGGTTCCATTGCCACCATATAGATGAATTGTGATTTGTGCTTATTGTGAAAACATTAAATCTATGTTTTCACAATTAATTTTTTTGCAATTGGTTTTTAGCTGGAACGAAAACAAATACACATCCAAAATTTTAGATGGCACAAGTTTCTATATTGTTGTAGGGAAAGGCTCAAAGGTTAAAGTGCATAGAACCTCTCCATTACTGTATGGTGAATGGATACTTTACATTAATTAGCTCATACTCAAATACAATTTCTCAAATTCTTCGGTCCTCATCCTTGAAAACTCTCGAGTTCCTCGACAGTTTCATCAGTCACCTCCAACTCCAAACAATTTTAGTATAAATAATAATTACAAACTTGCACACAATTTGCAAGTCGCGTCGTTATCGATCGTGATCGTCGTCGTCGTCACGACGCGGCCGCCGCCGGCGTGAACGGATTGGAGAAATGCGACACTTCGTTTCTCACGGTGACATCCGGCGTGAGACACACCCCGACCACTTCATCGTTCGGAAACAGCTCCCCGGAGAATGTCCTGGAGACTGTAAACACGACCACAAACATCACCGTCGCCGACGACAAAAACGACAATCCCACCGCCAGCACTTTCGCAAACACGCTCTGGTTCCCCCCCGCGTACGCCATGGCCGCCAGCGCCGCGGCTCCCATGGGAAACGTGTACGCCCACCAGGCCAGTGAGAATCGCACCCCTCGCACCAGATGATTCAATCGGGAGACTAAGAGTAAGTACAGGAAGAGTCCCAAGAATGTGAGGATTTTTGAGAATTGGTCGGTGTGGGTGTTGATGGCGATCCAGGCCGTGGCGGCGGTGGATGGAGGGGCCACGAAGAGGAAGAGGACGGGGTGGAGTTGGTTGTGTAAAGGGGTGTTGGAAGGGAGGCGCATGTAGATGGTAAGGAAGACGACGAGCTGGTGGAGTAAGCCTGCGGAGAAGAAGAAGAGGGCGAGGTCGCTCCATCCGGCCGTGCCGAAGGCGGTGGCGCCGATGAAGTTGCCGATGACGGAGATTTGGGTGGTGGGGTTGACGATGGCGGACAGGCGGCGGTTGTGACCGCCCATGAGCCAGTGGCCGTAGAAGTGGACCTCGAGGAGTAAAACTGGGACTGCAATGGGACACGAAATCAATTACAAAATCAGATCAAAACAAATGATTGATGTGAATTACATGGAAAGAGATTCTAGAGCGTAAGGTAGAGTTATGGCTAATTGTAACGTGTTGAAACAGCATTAGTAGCAGCTAAGGTAGAGATTCCATTAACCATACAGTACGTTATCAGAGATCTCACTGACAAGACATGTGAGCTTTGATTTGTGCTTAGAAGCGTGAAAATACTTGATCTGTACGTTCATTTTTTTCTTGGAATTGATTTTCGGCTTAACTCAAAGTAAATGTTCAGAATTGAAGATGGTGCAAGTTTCTAGATGTTTGTAGGGGAAGACTCAAAGTTCGCTTGAGTGATGAATGGAGGCTATTCTTGGAGTATGGTGAATGGAGAGTCTTAGAAGAGGATTGCTGTAAAAATTTATACCACTGAAGACGAACGCTCCCACCAGGGTGGATGTGTGATGGCCATAGCGAGCCCACGTTGGAGCGCCCAGGAGGAGAAGAAGCGCAGACAGAAAAGGTGCAATCAGGAAATTCGAACGCACTGGGTGCACAAACTCACGGTATACCGCCTGTGAAAAAACAGATGCCAACACGGTGAGAATCGTTTTACTACAGCAGCATCGGAGGGCAAGATTTTGGTTCTAAAAATTCTACTCCGTAAAAGATAACCCTGGTAAGACTTTATGCAAGGGTCAATGTTTTGGAGATGCGATTTTGGACTTTAACAGCGATATCATGCAAGATTTACTTCTGGATCATGTTGAGAAAGAAACTATGAAATCTTGCAAGAGAAGTATCGAGCTCTAATGCCCCGCAATTTAACGGTTATGTATTGGTGAAATGTCACAAAATTGGAATCCAACAATTAAAAGAATACATTAAATTCCATGGCTCTTCTGGTTTTGAGGTGTCCTGTGGATACCTCAAAATGGTTAGTTGAAACCTCAAACCTTTACAGGCTGTCATAGATTCTAGAGCTCAGGATACTTAAGGACCACATTTAAAATTGCCCATTCTAACAAATGTGACCATTGTGACTTGGATTGTGGACGCCCACCGAAACAAACGAAATGTTTCATTGTACTGCAAATGAGATTTTCAGTCTTCGGTTGTATAATTACGTACCCCAATGAAGGAAGGTTAAGAATGGACGTACCTTCGGCCAGAAACACATTTTGAGAGCGTAGACGATGGACGAGGCGAAGAGCACAAGGATTCCGACGATCCAAATGACAGTGCCCACAGTCGACGGCACTTGCAGAAACTCCATCGACTTCTGCGTTGCCAGCGCTTTCCAAACACAGGACTGGCTACCGAGACCCATCGACATGCCAAAGATGTTGGCCGGAACGCGCAGCAGGAAAGGCCACCTCTTGTCCAGCGGAAACATCGAGTCTCGCACATCCTGTCACCACAATTATGTATCCCACCGCAGCTCCTGTGAGCGGAGTCGCATTTGCTATCCTAGTTAGGTTTGAAATATTGCAACCAAGACTCGTACCATGTGTAGCTGTCAGTTTCCGAGACCCACACAGTTTTCAAGTCATCATAACATTCTTGGGTTTCGAGGCTTGGGGTCCTTCTACAGTATCTCTATAACAAGAATTGGCTTGAGTTACAGTGGTTCACATTCATGAGCAAGATCGCATTCAAAAATATTTTATCTTGCAACAAGAGTAATTTTTGTTACAGTGGCCCACAATTCATGGAAGATTTTCTGCGGTGAAAGGAGCCTTGATTCATGGGAAGGAAAGGGTCCTGTGGCTTGAAGTTCAAAGATGTTATGCCATTTTGCACACAAGAGTGACTGTTAGTAACAACCTTCGATCCTGAAATCATTGACATGATGTTGTGAATTAGTTATGTACGAAACTGAAAGACATGAGGAAGGGGAGGTTGCTGCGAACTGACCTTCATTCTGTCGAGCTCGATGCCACTCATCCGATCGCAATAGGTTTCTGAGAAATGGAAGGGATCAAATTCGTCAAGGCTAAGACGACGGTGAAAATCCCCAGACAGGGCGGCTTCCAGCCCAGTGATGGCTTTGAATTCTTGGGAGTGCCGGTGCCTGTGACTGACGTGTTCCTCGCTAATTTGATCCATTTCTGCGACACACACAATCCTTGTCATCAGTGTTGCACCTTTTATAGAGGACTCATACCTAAAAGCAACAATTGAAGCAACAATTTCTACTATTCGACTGAATGCTTATTATGTCATTAACCGAATCAGTTGCAGAGGGGATTCCACTGCACCAAAGTATGTTTTATTTGAATACCACATGCAAAATTTGTTAGGGTTCAAAGCTGAATTGTTAGATGGCCTCAAACCAACATGAATGCCGATGTCAAAGTGGTTAACATTTTCAAACCAATATGCAGACAGCGTGGAATCTTTTCAAGGTGTTGCATTTGGGTACCTCTACCATTAACGACACCAAACCTAGATTAGGGTTGTACACCAGTTTTCATAAAAACACCGACATTGTCAATTATCAATTTGGGACAAATTTCAGAGGAACTCAAGCGACTCAACCTCTACTCATTCAAATTCAATTAAAAGGGCAAGTTTTCCATTGCCAGAAATGAAAAACAGAAGCGGTTTTAACAAGGAAAGGTACCCATTCTGTGCCATTTTAACTGGAAAATCTCGAATTTCATAAAACAAAAATTCCCAATACTCTTCGTTATCTCAGCATGGCGAAGGTCATGGGGGATCGTACCTAGTGGCACCACCGTTCGTGTGTTTTCAGGCTTTCGGGAAACGTGAGACGAAAGGTGTGTCATGTGACTCATGTCCAAAATGATGTCCTTATTGCACCCCTCGCATTGCTTGTGCTGCATCTTGGAATACCAATCCGACCGAGTCTTCAATCACAGCACGGCACTGAAAAAAACGAAGCCACAAAATGTTTCAATCCTCAGTTGACGATTGCTCTTTGCTTCAATTTTTAGGTTCAGAAAACAACATAACCAAGTTAGTATACGTTCGACTCACACGCAATATGTCGATCAGAGAGCAAGAATCTCAACTTGGGTTCCCAAATAATGCACGCAGACTTTGCCATTGAAATCAGCTCCAAGAATTTCATCTCTAGATATAACGCCTTCAGGACCAGAGGGTTAGCTCAACAACGCAGTGAGCAGCTACTCCGTGATCCAGTGTAGCGGGTGCAACCATGTGGCACAGTTCGTAGAACTTCAACAAACAGACTACTTAAATTCACAAAGGTCGTAGGAGACTAACGTCACTCTCTTCTTCTTCTTGTGCACTTCAGAAATTCAATGACTGGCAAACTAGCTAGCACTGACTGCGCGCAACTCACATGTACGCTCGTCTTCATCAAACTGGCATAGTCTAGTGAAACTGGTGCGCCTGGATGAAACCTCAAATTGCCCAAGAAAACCCTGAGATGTGCACTAGCTAGTCCTGGTTTATGAATCTCTGGACAGAACTGGAGATCAAATCCTAATTTCCAGAGCTCTCGGCAGTTCGACGCATACAATTTTGACACTCTGAAACAAGCCATTTTCACAAGTAGCTAGGGACTGCACAGATTGTTGACAGACAACAGTTCACAAGGAAGCAAGGAAGCCTTTGCAAGGCATTTGCGGACTCCGCAGTCCTCCGGGGGGTGTACTGGCAACGAAAATCTGGAGGCATTCAAAGGGTATGGGTATGGGAACGCTCGAATCAGAACGTGAGAACTGAGTTGCCAGGACATTGCCAACACGCACCCAGGTCAAATTTGGGCGATTTCATACCGTGAGGATGAAAATAAAAGTGGCAGTTCTACTGATTTCATCCATGTAAGTATTAGTGGACTCTCCGGCCATGATCATTCCAAGGTAAAACTGAGATACAGAGAGGTGGTAAGCTTCCAACTTTAATTTACTCGAAGCACTTGTTGAAAACGTAATCACTAGATTGTCCTTGAAAGGGCTAATTCTGCCAAGACTATGGGGTACATCCGCCTAAAAGTGAATGTCCATTTCGAAACACAATGAAGGCATAATTATTCTTGGTTTAGGATACAAATGATTGCAAATACATTTCGACTAAATTATAATCTATGATGCCGGTTTCAGAACCCCTCTAGTCTTAATGGTCAAACCTCTTTGACAAATAAATACACATTTTAGACTGCTCCTTGTTATTTTCCTAACATTTCACACGAATTTTCGTAATCAATAATACACTAGTGGATAATTTAGTTTCCAGTTTTCGTTATGGACCCCCATCTCATCAGTAGTGAAGTCTAAACTTTTATCAATCGTAGACTAGCACCCACTGTGAGCTAGTTACAGCAACCTAAACCAAAAATGAAATCTGAGCTTCATTGATTAACAGTATTATCAGTCATGGTGCCGAATGAGATGACCAGATTACATTAGAAAACATTGAAATTCATTTTTTATACATAGAATATTAGGGTGGTATAAACTGAGTTTGAGTTAAAATAGATTACATCATGACTGTTCCCCTTGGTTTACGGAATTCGAAGTTGCGCACACACGTACTGGCATGGAACCGACATACAATAAGATGAACGAGAACGAACTATTTATAGGAGGAGCCCATTCTCAAAACTTCAAGTGACGGTAAGTGGAGTAACTCGATCTAAATTCAGAAATCTCTGCAGCAGGGGTGGAGACTCGTACTGAGCTTCCATATTCATCACATGGGCTGCTTGCTAAAGGTAGAGCCCGCAGACTTTTACTAACTAAGAAATGGAAACGTTAGTACTGGTAAAGGCCCGAAGTGGTTGACTCAACTTACCTTGAATCCCAGTGACGTGGTCTTCGGATCATCGAGACTTGTGACGTTGTGAAAGCTTCAGATAATTATGTCGTCTATCACAACGACGCTCGATCGAAGACTTCGGTAGAAGATCATTCGAGAAAACTGAACAATGATTTCATGCATAACTTTCAATATTCCGGGTGCTTAGAAAAAAGATTACTAACGGAATTTCAAGAGATTGGCCCTTTCCAAAACCCCGTCTGGAACTTCAGGTCTATACCAATTGCAATCCTACTTTTTTCGAGGTTTGAGCAGTCGAATATCACTCTACGACGCCAATTCAAACGAAAATGACCATATAACTTCAAGGATCACAACGCGTAGTAGACTTGTTTCTAAGACTGAGTGTTCCTCCGCAGTCTTTCTCAGTCTGTGGAGCAATACTGGGCACCAGTATACTCCACCATTTACGTAATATTCTCTTCGACACACTGGAGTAGGGAAACACATACTCAGCTAGCTCGAAAGACGTACAGACTCCATTGACGTACGAGAACTAACTCTTTGCAAACGAGGGGTTTGAGACAACCTAACCAAGTGCTGCAGCTAGCGAAACAGTGGGCACCGTCAGTGAAGTGAACGTTCTTCTTCCCTAGCTAGATTCAATTATACAGCATATCTGCAGACATACAGGCTCACCTTTCACCGAAATCTGGTCAATCCTGACAGCTTACAACGAAACCATGGCAACTCAAGTACTAGGCAATATAAATATTAGTCTATCTGCAATACCTCATCGTTGAACTCGGTGAAATCAACACTCAGAAAGAACATTCAGTACTGATTCACCACCGAAGTAGCAGGAGCTTTGATCGAAGAATTAGCAATCTAGCTAGCTAGCACTCGGTCAATCATTCATCGCCTTCACAGCAAGAAATTAAGCAGATACATATATTCAGAAGCCATTTGATCGAGCGACTCACCAGCTGAATGGTGGATCTGCAGCTAGCCAGCAATGCATGCGCACAACCTGAGTCGATCTGTACACTCGCCCCGGACACTGTCGATCTCCACTAGCTCCTTGGGCCGCAGAAATATTGTTCAATGGTGCTCGCCCGTACGTCTTCGATCTCCTCTCTCTCTCTCTCTAGAGATCTATATATGTGTCGTTCTAATGATTATTATTGTAATTGTATATATATTTTTAATCTGTGTTGGATCAAGTCACTATGATGTAGAGCTAGGAGCTTTAACTCCAGTGCTGTACCTTGCCACCGATCCTTCCTAGCTCCTCCATGATCGACGACCAAGGCTGGTTACTTCGGGTGAAAAACTGGTTGGATTTGTGGGTGATTGCGGATGTTGGGCACGACACGTGGCTTTTGAGGAAGTAATGTTTGGCTGAGTTTGGTCTACATTCCGTGCACATGAAGGTGACGGAGAGAGAGGGAGAGGGAGTGGTAAAGAAAAAGCTTGTTTTTGTTACCGGGGCAGGGAATAGGATTAGTTTGGAGGCGGCGACTCTTGGGGCGTTGAAGAGGCGCCCGTGGCTCCCGGAAATGGCTTTCAGCTGGCATACGGACTGGCAGTTAGTTCGTTGGTGCAGGAGGGGAGGGGAGGGATGAATGAATGCTCGCTGATGAGGAGGCGCGGGACGTCACGGCAGTTCGTCGTCCTGTGGACAATCCGTGGTCCATACTCCACTCAGGCTTGGGGAGCCCAAGCGTCACCTTTTTGCTACTGCTGTACCTTGGTTACTATTCATATTATTAATTAGACTGGTCAAATTTTTTTCTTTTTTTTTTTCTTGTTAGCAAGGGAAAGGAGTTTTCAATGCAGTAAAGAAATGACATTTGGATCCCCTATGCAAAAGTTATGAAGGGTCAAAGTTTTCATTTTGGTAGATGTTCTAAAATCACTTCTTCAATGTAGGTACACATTGATTTTTTCAAAGATGTACACAAAGTGACGATCCTAGTTTTAAATAGGGTGCGGTTTGGGAAGTGCCTACTTTAGAGCATCCTATGTATATACGGATGCAACCTCATGGCAGTCCTCAATAATCCCGCGTTAGTGCTGGACTACTCATCTTTTCCTGAATTTTCACATATTTCAGCTTATATTGTTATAAGTACATACTATTTACCTTAATTTTTTCTTAATTCATCATACAAAAAGTGTGGTTTAGATGAATGAGAAGTTTGGTGGTCAAGAAGGCCCTAGAACCTATTTTTCATTGGTCAAAATTGGGACATCAAAGTACTAAAGGGATGAATTACTAACTTTTCATCAAGTTATATATATTTAGAACTTGAAATATGTATCAAATGTTGAAAGCACATATTAAAGTACTTTGAACATGACGTTTTTGTTTTTTCTAACATAAAAACATCAATTTCAATGCAAATTTTGGTTGAAATTGATGTTTTTATGTTACAGAAAATAGAAACATCATATAAATTGTGTAGAGAGCAACTGAGCAACAAGGTTTTCTTCTAATGAGTGCTATATTGCAAATAAGAAATCTTGGTTGAAAAGGTTCTCTAATGAGTGCATTTTCAAGTCTACTGTGTTAATGAGGAAAACAAACCATCTATGAAAGGAGGCTCTAAAATCCAACCTTTCAATTTAATTCCATCCTCCACATTTTGGTCTTGAATGGATTCACCCGAAATTACTACAAAGTTTTAAGTGCAACTAATGAGAGATAGTAGATCTTTGCAGCATGAAATGGGGGTTGAGCATTTCATCATCACAAAGTTTAGACCCTACATTTTGACAACAATTATCATGTGGTTATCATTATTTATGAATTCACACATCAATTACAATTTATTGAATCATTACAATGCATTATTTTGCATCGTTATTGCATTGTTACAATATATTACTTGCAATTGCATCGTAATGATGCAAAGTAATGCATTGTAATGATGCGATAAATTGTAATTAATGTGTGAACCCATGAAACAACAATAACCACATGATAATTGTTGACAAACTATAGGGTTTAAACTTTGTGATGATACTTCAAGGGTGTTTTTTAAAAAGAGTCTAGTGGCATGATATAGATACTTTATACTTTCAATTTTGAAAATTTATACAAATATTGTGTGAATACCAAAAAATTTAGAAATGGATTGGAGATAGTTTTCAATTGATGAAACTAACACTCTTAACCCAAAAAATCAACCCATCTAAAAGGGCAAAAAAAGTGTTGATTTTGGATATTTCTACCTTATTAATAACAGCAATCAAAATGCAATTAATAATTTTTGAGCCCCTAAAGTTTGTTATGGTTTGATTTCAATTTTTGAAATGATTTTGTGATTTTTTTTTCAAATAATAAAAAAATGTATTACCTTTTGGAAAATATAATATTTACATAAATTATTATCTAAGAGAAGAAGTCATTTGTTCCTAAGCACAACATATCTAAGCCTTTGCAATATAAAAAAATAAGAATTTAAAATTAATTAGTTTTTTTTTCATGTAGAACATATTTACTTAAGTCTATATGAAAAGCTATGATTCATTCTAGATTGATTAATGATGTGAACATTATGTAGAATCTTATTTTGTGTGCAATCAAAGTATCCTTTTTAAAATATAAGATATAAGATTCCTTTAAAACTCCTAAGTCCAAAGCCATTTTCAACCATTTTTTCGCTCAAAAAACATTTAAAACTGACATTTCTAATATTATAAGCCATGCAAATAAAAAAATGGATTTGGCAAAAATTCAACAATAGAATTTTAGACTATACTTGTACAAGGGTATGATCGTGGTGAAAATTTTACAAAGCTTAACCATATAGATTAGAAGAATATTGTTATAGAAGTTAATAAAAAAAAGACTTTCTTCACCCAATCCAAGAATTTCAAATGACTTTGATTTCCATTAGTAGGAAAGTATTGTAATATATATTTTGAATTTGACCTCTAAATGCCCAAAGCCTCTTTTGAGCTTCTTGGAATTTGCTTTAAATTGAACAAAAAGCTAACATTTTGATAAGTTGTATCAATTTTTTTTTAATTGTAACTATACAAATTCAAATTAGACATGCTAGAGATCATATTGGTCACCAAAAAAATATGAGGTTGAAGGGCCTAACATTTATAACCCTGATCAATTTATGGCTTCTCAAAATCTACTCTACAATTATTGTAAATGAATTTTTAATTCATTTCCAAGAGCCCTCAATACTATGGAAAGTCAAGATTGCAATGGACACCCTTGCACAAAATCTTGAATAGAAAAATCATAATCATTCATTTTCAAGATCGAATTTTTGATGCTAAAACTAGACTTTGAAAAGAATTTGTCAAAAATATGAACTATTAAAAATTAGCAACTTAGTTAGGTCTTGTTTAACTTCAAAGTATTGTTGGCACAAGAATTTGGTGCCTCAGGCATTTAGGGGTTAAAAATCTATTGTAATGTAGAAGACCATATTAGGCATTTCTACACCAATTTTCAAAGGTAACATAGAACACCTCTAATAAAATTCTGTAATTCCAACATGTGTTTAGAACTCACAATATACTACACTTTTCTACAAACATTTGTTACGCCTCATAATTTCTCAAAACTAAGATTTCAACTAGGGATTGAGAGGATAATTTACTCTTCACAATCAAAAGTGAAAATAAAATTCTTTAATTTTTATAGAAATTAGAAGGTGAGTGCAAACATTGAAGTGTCTAAAACATTGGGCATCATTCATCATTCAATAAATGGTCTTGTAATGTCCCATCATGATTTCTTTTGGTTCTTGACTAGACTTTACCTTTTAGATAATGTCTTATTTAAATTCTTACTACTAACGTTGGAGGCTTTGAGTGATTTTATTTATTTTTATTAGAAAAAAAATTATTATTGCAATCTAGAGTAAAAGTTTTCATTGTTAATATCCTTAACAATACACTTTGGATTTTCTTAAAGTTTTCAATTTTTTGAATTAGGGGGTGCATTTAATATTGTTAGAAGATTGATTTAAAGGCTTTTCTAATGGTATATTATATGTTGAATTTGAGGAAAAATTGCTCTTGCAATTTGTAGAAATTTTTTTAATAGCAATATTGTATTAAGGCCTCACATTCTTTCAAATATCTTTACTTGCTACCTTCTTGAACTTCCCTTTGCCTTTTTCATTGCCCTCCTTAGAAGTGAAGGAATTTTCTTATCTTAGTCATTTCATCTTGCCCCTCCAATTCTATATTACAAATACTAGCATACTACTTCAATTTCTAAGCCATCAATTTGATTTGTAAGTGAGGCTCTCAAAATTTCACATCTTTGAAAAAACTCCCAAACAATTGCAATGAAAAGTGTAGTTAATTAATATATATGAAGTTCAACATGATATTAATGTCTTTGATATACATGAAGTGTAATTTCTACTCCAAGTTGAAAATATGAAAAAATCCTAAAATGAAACTTTAGGTCTATAACCGTGGTATACTAATCTTCTATTTATAGAGAAGATGTGGTAAAATAATCTATCATACTACATATACCTATGAAGAACATTTTAGATATTTTGAGCTACCATAACTTCTTCAAAACTTAGGCAACTTTTTGCCTAATAATCAAATAAAGTGAAAAAAAATAGTTAGGCAATCCAAAAAATAATATATTAAAATCGGACAATTTTAATATATAATTAAAATATATTAGGCATTCATTGAAGTTGTTCTTACATTTTTTTGATGGTTGTTGCCTCTTTCATTTAAAGCAATTGCATTTACCTAAAACCTTGTTTTGAACTCCAAACCCTAAATTCTTTACTTTGAGTGTTAAGATTTTGTTAAGTGATAGGATTTGTTGTGTGTGAGAGATATGTTTTCTTTGTGAGAATGGTCAAAATAACAAGGCAAAAAACTTTGCAATGTGCATTTACAGATATCGACAAACTATTGGAAGATGAAATGCCAAATTGTGTGGAGCGAGTTGAATTTCTATAAAATAATCAATCCTTTTTTCTACATAATTTTTTGGAGGAGGGAGGAAACTAGGTCAGTAACTTCCCAAAAATTTAGGCACTTGCAACTTAATTATTTATTTTTTGACCGAGCTACTAGAAAACTACAATAATTTTGTACTTGATATGAATTTTCTTTCAGATTTCCTCAAATATATGGATTATGCAAGACATGTGATTTCATCTCCAAAAATAAACATAAAAATTTGATGTTACATCTGACGTGATTTAAGACCATGTGTCCGAACTCTAGCTTCATTGACTACTTCGATCACAGTCAGTCTATCAGCGTCCACCTCTTTGAATGTGCTCGCTAATCAGCACTTCTAATCGACAATTATGCAAGTGTCCAGTTTTGCTTTTAAAAAACACATCTTTCGCAAGCTTTCATGAACCAGTTTTGTGATGAACTTCACGTGAATGCACAATAATCAATTCTCCAAAATAAGAAATCGGTACATGCTTCGAGGATCGTTTACATTACATTAATTCCAATGTCTTTATGAAAAAACAATGATTACATGAGAAAAATCATATTTAGTTGGTGAACTCGAGGCAATATATGTGTAATTCAATGATCTCATCAGAGAGATAGATGTTAGCACAAATCAGATGTATATTCCAACTTGTGCAAGTACACTGGAATTGTGCTTAAATATGCACTATGAGTTTCTTCAAGGCAAATTGAGGGGGAGAAGAGTTCAAATTGGGAGGCCAATTTAAAGAAGAGTTTTAAAGAAGAGTTGTGAAAGTTCAAGAGTATCTAGTAGCCAATTCTTGTATCTACAATGAAGTTGCAATCTCTCATAGTAGAAGAGAAGGCTTGCATTGTTAGTGTGAAGGAATCGAGACTCTGATGCTCAAATTAGAGATGAATTGGGCGTAGCACACCAAAATGTTTTTGATCTTATGGAGCAATATTGGCTTTAAGGAACTATCTCTTGAAACCTTTGGGTAGAGGACTTAAGTTCAACTTTCATAAGAAACAATACTTTGACACAACTTATAGAAAATATATGGCTTTGACAATCATATTTCAATTAAAAAAGCTTTTATCAAAAGTGCACATAAGGCACAAATTCTTGCAATTGCTTAAGCTCATGTGCATTGGAGTGTGAAGAATTCGAAGAATGTTATACAGACAAATGAATCATCCTTTGAGGTTAGCAAGCAGATACGCTTATACCCTACCTTTTGGGTCATATTTCTAGACCCTTTTAGTATTTGAGAAAGAACTCAAGTCTAATAGTCAATATGCTTGTAGGTAGGATAATTGCTACTAATTTTGTTAAGATTGTATATGTATGTTTTGCCCCATTCAGGACCAGTATTGGTTACAGATTATGGGGCAATGGCTGCTGCAATTCAATTCAATGTGCATGGGAAGCAGTCTCCGAAGTTGTTCATGTATTCATTTCCACAATGCCTCCTAGAATGAAGGCTGTTATGGTTACTAAAAGTGATAGTACTAGATGGTAGACATCATGCCAGATTGATGTATGTTTTGTGTGAAAAACATGCATATACCGTGAAAATAGTCTCTCTAAACTTTCCAAACTTTCCATTACACTTTCCATTGCGGTTCTCAATTTCATGAAATTCTGAATATTTGACAGCAATTCGAATTTCAGTCTTTACAAGGTTGGAGCTCGAAAATTGTCTTGGCTGCCGGGTACTGCACTACCAGAAACAGATGAACAGGATGCTGTCATTAAAGACGAAGGGAGGGAGGGTTGCACCAGCGGAAGGGAGTTAAAAAAGAGAGATCAAAGACCTCCCCTAGTTAAGGCCAGCTAAAACACTGGGGATCTAACTGAATCTAAGCGGAGGTCTATGGAGAAGAGGTTTACAGACAAGCAACGCCAGCTTGGAATCCGTAACACCACCTGTAGAGTTTTGATAGAGAACAGATACCCAACATGGGACACAATTATGAAACAAGCAGCAGCTACACTAGGAGTGACTCTGGCCCGGAAGCACTGGATTGCTCTACTTGCTTTTCGAGTAAGGGCCTACAATACTAAACTTCCTCAGTCACTGTAGATTTCGCTTCTGTTGATGCAATTTGCAAAGTCTCCTTCCCTTCCGTCCAGAGCCAACAAAACTCACCAACCATGCATCATGCATGTGATGTTCTGTATGGAAACAAACTTGAATAGACTAAAATGCTGACTGAAAAACTAACGGTTCAAATTCCATATAGCAAGGTACGGATTAACCAAGGCTTTGGATTACTAACCCATTTCTAATTAAGCAAAAACATTCCCGAAAGTTGAGAGGAGCATGAGAAGAGATCTCTTACTTATTGCACCCAGTCTAAGGACAACCACGTCCAACAGACAACCTTGCTTACCTTTCAATCAGATTCAATGGTCATTAACACTGACAAACCTTCACTTAGAACCCTGTTGACGCGGTGTATGATTCTGAGATCATGAAGTAACCTGAAACAAGCGTGACGCACCCCCAATGGCCTAAACCACCAATACGGAATGCTGATTCTAAGATCAAATAACTTGAAAGCAAACTAATATAAGAAAAGAGTTCAATACGAAACAGCCAAATATACCTACATGCCGAATTTGCAGCCATTATCCACGACCGCGACCATACCTTAAGTTCAGTTGAAATGAACCCGTTCAACTATCTAAAGGATATGTAAGATCAAATGACTGCCACAACTTCCCTTCCTGGTCGGGGACCCTCGACCCCCCACAATGTGGCATCATCCGCAAAACGCAGAACGCAGACACTGAAACAGTTGTCAGTCCATCAAGAAGACTGTTCACCTGACTCTATCCTATGCGAGTACATTCTTGACCAGAGAGCACTACCTGCGCCGATTCCTCCCACCAAGAACGCCTCAAACACAATATCGCTGTAGATAGCTGGTGGACCACCATTCGCTGCATGTGATAATAAGCACATTTGCTCCAAGTAGCCTCAATGCAAATGCATGTCTACTGCTTAGACCGTAATAGTCCAATTCTACATTGAGGGTTGTCGTCTCACTTACACCAGTCTACCTTTGATAAACGGGGCCCTGGTTGTATGTTGAAGGCAAAGGTACCCTGGTAGGTCCATTGGAATACTGCTGCTCCTGAGAACCACCGCTGCTAGGTTGATATTGAGTTGGTGCACCGTTGGTACTCGGCATATACTGGGACTGTGCACCAGAGCTACTTGAGGAGTAGGACTGCGGTACAGAGCTGTTGTTGACAGCGTACTGCAGCCGAGTAGGTTCCACCATCATACTACAAGTTAAAAATACAGATCATCGGAGTATGTGTCCCAAAATGATAGAGTCCAACGAGACGCAATTACATTGAGCGAGAAAATCAAAGAAAACATACTTGAAATTACAACTCCAATGTACCTCCGCAAGCATAGATAGATGCGACAACGTGACCGAACTGCTCTAGGAAAGGAGAAGAAATTGAAATAATCAATGAGAACCCAGCATACAGACGGTTGATTATCTAGAAATAATGATCAAGCTTTTATCTATAGTCAAACCCCATACAACTGTACACACGAAGAGGTCAACATTTTCAATATACGATCCTCCACAAGTAAATAAGTTTTTCACGGCAAAAGTAGACTCATGAAGTTCCCAGACGGTACTCAGAAGAAAAAAGCACAGTAAATTTACCTGCGGTGCACCATTGCTGGTCGAGTATTGTAGCTGGGAAGGACCATTGTTACTGTAATACTGCGTGGGGCCACCGCCAGGAGGCAGGGCCACTGGAGGTCTATAAGTGGGTGGCGCTCCACTTCCATAGCCTATTTTACACATAACAAGGAAACCAGCAATTCCCATGAGCAAACAACGAAATATATGATTGCAAAGCACAAAATTCCAATCTCACAATCTTACTTCTGCAGGAGCAACAAACCCTGGCCACCTGTTCCTCATACCTGAAGGTCCAGATGGTGGGGGCAGAACAGGAGGCCGTACAGTTGCCAGTACGGGAGGCCGTAAAAGGCCTGGGGCAGGAAGGGGTTTATACTGGCCGCCCAAAGTGGCAAGATGGGAATAGACGGCACCACCAACTTGCTGTTGTGCTAATGCAGCGGCTGTTGTCTGTCCCAAGTGTTCTTTCACTTTCTGATCAATCAGACTCTGAGTCTGCTGCTCCTCGAATTGCTGATAGTATTGCCGCACATTAGCCTGAAATATCCCCCCAAAGCGTCAAAAAGATGACTAAATAAATCGACATACTACACTGGTTAAATTGGTGCGAGGATTAGGGTAAGATTGAAGTATTATCCATGGCTTTACTCGCACATATTGCGGACTAAACATAAGATGCAGACACCAGGAAGTTTATCGCACCTTGTGCTTGTATCCTGCACAATGTTGTTTTCTCACTGAAGGCTGCAGTTACAAACAAATACCACATTAACCACTGACAAAAATACACGCAAAACAAGAGTTCGCAGGACCCTGCTGCTTTCACCCGCCGCAACCCACAGTAGCCTCATTAAAAAAACCTTCATGCAGTAGTTCATACAGTAGCCTCATAAAAAACCCTTCATGCAACGCTGAACTTAAGTAACATACACCACATTACACCGCAAAGTCAAGTTTAAATTTACTTGCCAAGTGCACTCGTTTGTAAAGCCACCATGTGTAACGAGGTTGAAGATACATACCGAATCATGTGTGAGATGCGTGTCACAGTAGTCACAATAGTACCTGCAGAAAATCAAGAAACAGAAGCCCATCTCGTAACATGAGTGGAGGTATTGCATGGAGTCAATCCAGTTGGAAATAAGCATATCACCACTGTGCTAAATCGGCAGTACCACTAATTGTAGGGCAAGATTCCACAACCACGAGAAAGAATCAAACGATCTCTGACGCTGGAAAAAAAATTAAAAAGTCAAGAAAACAATAAATGCCAACATTTCTAAACCCTAACAGCCCAAAAAACTCGGTAGGTCATCTAAAACGAACGTTAAAAAAATAATCATCGATACCCGCAACCGTGAGAGATAAGCATATGAATAAACACTGTGCTGAAGTATCAAGTATAGGTCATGCTTCCAACACCAAAGAATAAACAAACTCTGATGCAGAAAAAGGGAGGAAAGAAAACAGAGAGTGGGAAAAACACAACTACGAGTGCACAAATTTAAAACAAAATACGGCAACTCTTCACTACACTATCCATCAAACGCTAAGTATAAAAAAGACGAAACCCTAACAGCCGAAACAAATTATTAGGTCATCTACAACGATCGAAAGTAACATAAGCACAGAAAAATGAAGTAAGAACCTCAAAGTCTAGTAAAGATACCTCGGCATGATGGCAGACCGCAAAATGAATCAAACTGAGCGAACGCTTTCCCACGCGAGCACGACCAAATCGAGAGCGATGAAAGGCGCGTGAAGCGGTACAGCACTCCGTCCAGCTTGCCTGCGAAAAGTACTGAAGCGATGCGGAGGGCGACAGATGGGGAAATACAAGAAGGATGCCTAATGGCAAAACCTAAGCTTCACGATGCTTGCGAAGACGACGACAACGTCAATCCTTCGGAGAAAACAGAGCATCTCCGCCAAAACAAGGAGGCGGGGAGCCCCGCCAAAAGTAAAAGTAGCCTACGCTACTTTAATTCGTAACTAGCGTTCGTAAACGACGCTCCGGACGTGAAACAAAGAATCTTTTTATGTGGGAGAGAAGTGTAACTATTCTGTGTGAAAAGAGGTCTTCTATAGTAGTTTGACTTTCAACAAGTATTTTTTTTTTTTTTTTCTAAACCAATGATTCATACAATACCAAAATGGATGATTTTCATTGTCACTAGTTCATCCCTCAAAGATTAATATTTTGTTTCTACTTTGTAACTTCATTTAAGCAGTTCCAAATGACAAGTTCCTATGTCTAGGTTAGTTTTGTAAACAACTAAGCAAAATTTGAAGCACGTCCAAAATTTTAAAAATTGCAGGCCAATATCCACAAAGTGAAGAAAAAATTTATTTGAAGGCCGTAAGTTCATTTTGAAATCCAAGACGTTCCAATTAGAAAATTTTCAAATAATTAATTTTTCTTAAAAACATATCAGGTAGTGTGAAGTGCAATGTTTCAAAGTACAAGTGTTGAAGTTAACCTAGGGGTATGGTAATATTGTTGCATATAATTGTTGTAATGTTTGATTAGAAGAAGCACAGTAATTGGGTTTGAAAAATTATCTTCTTGTATTTTGTATTTTCACCTTAGGTTAAATTCAATTTTAGTTTCTAAAATATTCATGTTTAGCTTTTTATTGAAACTAAATAGATGAAAAATAGCAAGCTTAGATTCAATCTAAAGTTTAAAAATTTGAATGATTATAGTAGTTCTATGAATTATTGTAATTATTGAAAACTTTATAAAATAGAATATCAATTATATGATATTTCATTTTTCATTTAAATTTGTTTTTTACTCATTTTAATTACAAATTACTATTTTTCATTCTAATATTCAAGGTTGGAAAAAATCTCTTCTCAATACAAATTATAATTGATAGAATATATTTTGAATTATACTTTTAAAATACACAATAATTTTGGTTTTCTACCAAAATGATTTAAATCTTCAAAAGTTAAAGATTTTTTTGTTTTATACATAAAAATATCAAAATTTTATTATTCGTTTCTTCAAAAGGTTGAATTTAGCTTAATAGTAGTCATTTGACTTGAATGTCATAGCATGTGGCATTTAGTGTATGAAATAAAATAATCACTTCAAAGATCACCACAGTATTCTTCATTATTACTTGCATTGTGAAAAGATATTTTGAATTAATTGGATTTGTTGGCTATATTTATTTTTATTTTTTATTTTTTGCAATAAAATAATAATAGTCATGTGAAAGAAATTGAAACTTTATTCAAATAATGTACCTAGTATCAAGTAATATATATAAAAATAAAACTTGCATATATTTCAAAAGAACAAATTAAACTCAAATATAATGTTCAATTATTTAACAATGAAATTGAACTTTAAAAAGTTATAGTAGGGTATAGTAAAAGTACACTATCAAAAACCCTGTGTGATACAATGTACTAAAGCTTGATATTAAAGCTATTAATGTATGGATGATGATTTTTGGAGGGTGGAGACACTTTAAAAGCACCTCCCATTGAGACTTCAAGAATCTATAACTAGTTCAATAAGATTTAAAATGATATGAATCAAAGTGAATTAGATGAGGGGTTAAAAGGAAATTGATTGAAGATTGTTTTAATATGTGAAATCCAATAAAACTTTGGATAAATATTTAGATAGATGCCTTATAGATACTCCACCTTATTTAATACAAAAAAGATCATTTTTTTCATTGTGAACATTGTTTTGATTTCAAGAATATGCTTATAAATATATGAGTAAATTTTAAAATATTAATTTTAAATGTTGTGTTTTTTATATAAAATCACCACAATCTAACCCTTAAGTTTTTAGATTAAATATAGTAACTAAGACAATCTTGAGAATATCATAATAAATAATGGTGTAATCTTTCTAAAACATATTTATTGTTGATTTATAATAAGTATTTTATCTCCTTTCCATTGATTTGTATTATGCAATTTTTTATGAACTGTACTTTTCAAAACATTCATCCAAAATCCAATCAATGAATGAGCATTTAAAAATGGTTAAATGACCACCACAATCCTAGCTATTTTTCTATATCATAAACACAACATTTAACAATTTAAAATAAGGTTTTGTAATAATGTATTCAATCTTTAACAATTTGTCTTAGTAGTTGACTAATAATTGAAAACCTTCTTGGGATACCTCCCAAATTAAACTCTCCTCAATGCATGAAATAAACAACTTGACTACAATTGAACTAGTACACTTAGTAATACCACCTAAAACAATAATCATTTTTCTACTCTTTGTGATACAGTTTCAAAACTAAAATTCAACATCAAATTTGTAATTGGATGATATGCACTTCCCAAAACATTCATTATCCATGTAGTTGATTACATATCCAAAGGTAACTCATAAATCTTCATACCAAAGATGCACTCTTTCCCTTTTTATTTGCCCTTCTTTTGAATGATCCACTCAAATATCATGCATACTTGTCTCAAATGCAAATTACTTGTTATGTAATAGGATTATTTGCCCACTAGTCACAGTACATCAAATTCAATAGTGAACAATGATAGCTTATCTATAATGTCTACATCATAGATTCATATAATGGTATGTATATGCCTATTCTGGACCTAATACGCCAATGTCTTCCAATTTCCATCTATCCATCATTTCAGACTCAGAAATGTTAGACAAACGTAGACAATGATGCAATCGAGTACTAAATCTTGAATGGATATACCTACTTCACACCATTCTCTTAAGGGGAGTCAAAGCTGCTTTAATGACTTCAACGTGTTGGAAAAAACTTTATTCACCCTCTTAGGTAAGTACGAGATTCATTGGTGATCTCATCGAAGCCTTCCTCGTCATCCAGTCATTTTCTTTTCTACATGCATTTCTTCAACGTGTTCCAAGGAATGGCCGAGGGTTCCCCACCGTGACTCCCTTTGTAATCGTCTTTCCACAAACATATTACACGATGGTTTTTGAAATTATCTTGGGACAAATATTAATTGGATGAAGTGAAATTTCACAAACATTCATCATCCCATGGGCCAATGCGAATGGTTGATTGCCATCCCAACAATTTCCTTAGTCCCAAATTAAATGATAGAAATGAGCCGATTTCAACCCCCGAAGACATTGACCATATGTTGATAGGGACACAATTAAATTCAAGGTCCAAAATAGGTACACCTACATCAAAACATTGCATTGTGGCTTTTCACACAAAGATTTTTTTTAACAAATAAAATAAGTGGATGAAGTGCATTTTTTTCACAACACTTTTCATCCACATCCACACCCACACCCACCGGTCTTCCCCCCAAACGAGGAAAAATGAAAACCGTGTAAAGACGTGCCTGCCTCGTGTCGAAAACCGAAACAATTAAGAATTACGTGAAAAAGGAAAGATTTTGCGAGCCCCTTTGGTCCAGCCGACCCTCGACTGGCTTTCACCAAATGCGGCTATGGCGTTGTTGTTGCGAGCATTTCTCCAGTGCCAGGAAACCAACGCGCCCCCAGCGCTGCTGCGCCTCTTCTGCTAGCGCTAGTGAGTGTTCCACGCGCACTTGCTTTAGTCAGTCAAGACGTGCGCGACGTCGTCGTCCCTTCTCTCTTCTTCCCGTTTTCACAACATCACATCTTCTCTCTTGGATTCCTACCTTCCTACCTACAGAGTGCGAGTGAGTCCCTTCGTTGATCAAGCTCTTTCGCAGATCGTCTGCGAGGTCTGTTTTCGTTTTGGTGTACTGAGGAGCTCGGGGCACGATGAACGCCACAAGCTTGAACCACCGTCGTGTGGAGGTTCTTCCCGACCATGGGAAATACTCCCCGAAGCCGACCCAGAAGCGATGGGCTCTTTCCAAGTCGGTGGACTACGTTCTCCGTGAGCAGCGCTTCACGTTCGTCTTAGTCGGAGTGGCGATCACGACCTTCTTCTTTTTGTACTTGCAACCCGAGTTTCGCTTCGCCGCGCGGACATATCCCGAGGCTCACACTGTGAGCCTGAAAGACTCACAAGAGCTTGTGTCGGACAGGTTTGAGGATGCGCCGTATAGGCGGATGCAACGCGAGGAGGTTAGTGGGTTAGGGGGAGGAGCCAAGATTCCGTTGGGGTTGCAGCGAAAATCGCTTCGGATCGTGGTGACGGGAGGTGCAGGGTTTGTAGGGAGCCATTTGGTGGACCGGCTGATCGAGCGAGGGGATAGTGTGATTGTGGTGGATAATTTCTTCACGGGAAGGAAAGAGAATGTGCAGCATCATTTTAGTAATCCGAGGTTTGAGCTAATAAGACATGATGTTGTGGAGCCGCTGTTGCTGGAGGTCGACCAGATTTACCATTTGGCGTGTCCTGCGTCGCCGGTGCACTACAAGTTCAACCCCATCAAGACTATCATATCCTTTCTGATGATGCCATTGCTTGCGATTGTTGCAGTGATTGTTGCAGTGGTTGTTGCAGTGATTATTGCTGTGAGTGTTGCTGTGATTGTGTGCAATTTTTCTTGACTTGTGACGCACAAGACGAACGTGGTGGGGACTTTGAACATGCTGGGATTAGCGAAGCGGGTGGGCGCCAGGTTTTTGCTGACGAGTACGAGTGAGGTCTATGGGGATCCTCTGGAGCATCCTCAGAAAGGTGGGTATTCGATCATATTTTGGAGATCGTTTTACTTGTGCGAGCGCAGTGATTCTTGAGTTTATGCTCGAACCCCCTGTTTCTAAATGTGTGTGTTTAATGTGTGGTTGGATGCGAGCAGAGACGTACTGGGGAAACGTGAATCCAATCGGTACGATATACTAAGCATTTTTTACCAGTAGTTTGATGTTTAGGAGGGTGTTGTTAACCGTCGATTCAGCAGATGGAGTTTTTAATGGGGTTTTGCCAAATGAATTATCTTCACTCAATCTGTTTCTCTTGTGTAGAGGGGCTTGAGATGTAGGGGTGAAAGTGGTTGTTATCTTTCTCTGATTTCGGTATCTTTGTCTGAGATGGTGGGAGTATTTGGATATTGCGGAGCTTGAAATATGTTGTATGGGGTGCTGTGTGGATTGTAGGGGTGCGGAGTTGTTACGATGAAGGAAAGCGTACTGCTGAAACTTTGGCTATGGATTATCACAGAGGCGCAGATGTGCAGGTGCGGTTACATGAGGACTGTATTTCTGAGGGTTTAAGTCTGTTGCTGGGCTTGTTGAATGGTATTGTGGGATCGCAGTACTGTGTCATTGTTTTCCTTTCCATTTCTGCATGTTATTGAGGTTTGAATTGTGCAGGTGCGAATTGCTCGTATTTTCAACACGTATGGCCCAAGAATGTGCATTGATGATGGCAGAGTCGTCAGCAACTTCGTGGCCCAGGTTAGCGACTTTAGCATGCCGAAATGGACTATCTTGTGATAAGGTTATGATTGGGAGGGTTTGGACTATCTATTGACAAGGTTTTTGTCGTTCGTCCAGGCTTTGAGGAAAGAGCCAATGACTGTCTATGGTGACGGGAAACAAACGAGGAGCTTTCAGTACGTTTCTGATCTGGTACGTAAAGAAAATCCTCTTCGTAATTGCAGTGGGACGATGGTGGTTTTCTAGTGCTCATATACGGGTCACTTCGCTGGTCTGTTCTACGTTCACCTCCTAGCCTGCTTGCAGTTTTCAATGAAAAATGGAGTCCAACAGTTTGCTGTGGACCTGTAGGTTGAAGGCCTTATGAGGTTGATGGAAGGCGAGCATGTTGGACCTTTCAATTTGGGAAATCCTGGCGAGTTTACAATGCTAGAGCTTGCAGAGGTCAGTGTCTCACTCATAAACTTGCACCTTGCACCTCTATTTAGTCGACGTGACTAATGATCTCTTCAGATCTGCTCAATTTATCGATGTGATGTGCTTGATGGCTCGGGATGAGATTAGCAGGATGTGGAATTTGAGGATTTTTCTCCCCAAGATATTGACGACTATTCTCCCCAAGATTTGCAGTTAAACCCTAAAGTGCCCAAATTGAATATATAGGAAGTTCACTCTGGAATAGCCTAGAGTCAACTTCTTAAACATGTTTCTATTATTCAATTGCGTAGGACATGCTTTCCTCTTTTCATTGGAATACCTTGACGCTCCTATCGATATGGAAGCGGCGGTTTTTTGCCCATTTGGGTGTCTTCATGCGTAAGCGATGTAGATTGGTTTTACTGAATCAATTTTTCTTCGTATTGTAGTTATTTTTGACTGGTGAGGCACTTCATTGACCATGTGTGATCAGTTCGGTAATTTAAGGTCGACATTACACCTGTTGTGATGCAGGTGGTCAAGGAGGTGATTGACCCCACTGCAACAATCGAGTATAAGGAGAATACATCTGATGACCCACACAAGCGCAAGCCTGATATCTCAAAGGCCAAGGAGTTGTTGGGATGGGAGCCCAAGGTTGCATTGAGGGAGGGGCTTCCCCTGATGGTGGAAGACTTCCGGAAACGTATTTTTGGCGATCACAAGGACGTCTAGGAAAGCAAGCAAGCATTGTGTGTCAGTGTTCCAAGTCTGGGTGATGGGTTTAGTGTAAAGCGGACAATCCTGCCACTTCCTATTGGAGAGCTTTAGATATATTGAGTCTCATTGACAGATGCAATTGGCAAGCATCCCTAATGGTCATGGGTTGATTGATTGCGGCCACAGCTTAAAGACGAGCCACAAGCACTGATTGTTTGGATAGTCAATTTTGTTTTTTTTATAGGAAAGAGACATACGGGCCCAGCAGAATTCTGTGGATCCTACAAGGGGGGTTGTGCGGGTCTTCACTTTGGGGGGTTCAAAGAAATTCACCGTCTTTGATAGTGGTCCCCAAAGTGACTGGTAGTCCTGGATATTCTGCAATCGTAGGATACATCATTTATAGAATGAGCTATAACTTTCTGAACTTGAAAGTTTTTCAATTCATCATTCTGATTTCTTGTGAGTACCATGGTTTTCTTACTTCTATCAACCTTTTTGAAGTGCTGAAAATTCTCTCAAAACATGTTTGCCTCACATGTAAGTGCAGCAGCTCATTCGCCGTTTCCGGGCTTAACTTGAGCCTTCCCACGAAGTTTTGCTGAGGAATAATCCGTTCTGGGCTTAAACCATACTGGAAGTCTTCCTTAAACTACTAATTACACACTAAGATGTAATCAAATCATTCTTCGATTGCAACAAGAGTAAATAGAAATTAAGTCTTTTCAATAATATGAAAGATGCTTATTTTGAAGTGGTGCACACGAATCTCAACTTCAAAATATTCTGTGTATCAATTGTTTCTGCGGCATGTCAATAGCTTCCTTGGAAAATTGAAAATAAAATCCCTGGTGGAGAATTAAAATGAGGGGTGTCACTCAGTACTGACCTGTTGTTCAGTACAGTACTGTTAGTACTCATTACCTTTCCTGATGTCAGGATCCACTCAATTGGTGCATCGGAATGCAAAAATCGACGAGAAAAAGCAGGAACCTGAAACTGACTGTGAATTGGCCGGACCAGCAAAGTGGACGAAAGAGATTTCAAGGAACAATCTCAATAATCATGAACTAGGAAAGCTGCTGAATTTTTCTGTCGCAGGGGACCAGGCGGGTGCTACCTGGGATAACCAACGGGGAATACCAGCCAGGAAGATGCTGACACCATTAGTAGGTGCATTCCACGCGTTGAGTCATATATATAATGCAGCTCTCTAAGCATATATATATATACATTTACCTCAGCAGCAATTATATACATTAGCATCAATTACTGTGCTAGCATAATTGGTTGATAATGCGGTTAGAAGTCAGTCACTGAAATGTTTTCAATTGCAGCTCAGTCAGTGTAAGTCACTGTACGAAAGGCAGTTGCAATCATGCTCCAAGAATTCATCGTTCTCACGCATCAACACCCAAAAGATGCGTGCGGAAGTGCACGCAGAAGCAGTGAGCAACTCTCATTCCCAAGCCCACGGTATTCTTCTGTACGTTCATTTATTTTGGGGCAGTGCATAACTGCATATCGAAAACTAGGCGACCGCCATTGGAGTGACCGACGACGGACAGCTTCACGAAGTTAGTGATGAAAGGGCATTCATTCAAGTCCTCCCCAAAGTGAGCTAGTACGGTCAATATTTATTCCAAAAAAGGTGAGAGCAATACTAAATACCTCAAGCCTTTGAAGCTGTGCAGTGATTTCAGTCAAACATTTCCTAAAACGTTTTGTATATAAAAATTAACCCTGCCTGCACATTCAAGCGCGCAGTCAAGCATGCACCAAATAGAAAAACAGAAAAAAAGAAAGAAAGAAAACACTGCTGACTGTTGCTAGTTTGACGAGCTAGTCCAAGAGGTTTGATTCCAGTCGATCGATCACACCTCGGTTGAAGCACCAAACGCCAGCCTAGCAGCTACTTAGCTTTTCGGGTTCTGTTTGAATTGAATTATGATGTGATGTTTCTATGGTCCATGCAAGTAAAGTATGATAATTTTCACTCACTCACTCACTCAGACACTCCCTGTTGGGAGCAATAATCCCTCGCCTGACATATTCATTAATTATTGCAAATCACTGCAGCTGAGGAACAGGCAGACACTCAGAAGCAAGTACTTGCGTACCACAGAGGCTACAGTACAAACCAATCGTCCTGGCTCAGCTAGCTAGGAGGCTTTGTCGACACACTCTCTCTTTCTCTCTCGTATGCCTCGGGACTTGGGAGGATGATTTCTAAAGGACATTTGAGGTCATGGGTGGGAGGGGTAAGGTAGGTGCACCGAAAACCATCACTTTTTGGTACTGAGCCTATTTTCTATTATTAGACTGGTCAAATTTTCATATGTTCTTGTTGGCAAGTGAAAGAAGGTTCCAACGCACCAGAGAACGTGGCATTTGGATATTGTATGCAAAAGTTATTAAGGAACAAAGATTGGTTCTGAAAGTGTTTCTTCCACATAGGTACAGAACTGATTTTGGAGATGTACATATAGTATAGATGGCAGTTTAAGGTCAGTGGCACATTTGGGTGTACCTACCTTAAGTTATTTCAACTTGGATTTCAGAATCTTTTTTATATGGGCATATCACATAGCGTGTTCCAATGATCAATCAATGATGAACTTTCAGACTCCTTAAAGCCATGGACAACCTCAAACTCACCACTGTTCAAATTATCTTTTTTTGTTACCAAACTTTCCAATGCAAAAAAGTACAAGTTCAAATTGATTGTGATTCAAAACCCAAGACTTGAATTGATGAATGCTTCTTGTCAAGACAAAGAGAATGATACCAAGGAAGTTCACGTGTAGTTGAGAATGATACCAAGGAAGTTCACGTGTAGTTGAGTATTGCAGGAGTTTTCTTGAAGATTCTGTCCATTAGATTGGGTTTGTTGTTTTAGAGTTAAATTATTTTGAAATTAATTAATCTAAAGGTTTGAGGGGGGAAGAGGTTGGTGTTTGGAGTGTTGAGAGCATGATGAATGTGATGGAGGTTGAATTGCTTGTCTTGTCAAACTGGGAAGCTACATACTAGAGTGATGTAAAGTATAAACCATGAGCCTTAAATAGAGACCAAAGTACACTAAAAATGATATTTAGTATTTGCAACACCAAAAAGACTCCATACCTACTCGCAAACTAAAAATCCTCATAACTTTCATCTCACTTATCAAAATGGAATGATTCAAAACTTCCCATGTATATATAAATGTGTAGAACCAATTTCAAAAAGAATTTTTTGAAAAAAGTGATTTTTAAAGAAGTTTTTTGGGCTCCATGAGTTGCCTGCCAAATGTTGAAAATGACATATCATGCAATAACTTTTTAACCGTGTAGTCAAAATGTATGAAAATTGTTGAACCTTAAAGCTACTCATCAGACACATGTTTTGTGAAAATTTCAAAGAAAAAAAATAAAAACTGCATTCATAGTGAGCTGCCCAAAATCATAATGCCAATTATTCGCAATTTTTACATTTAGGGGTTAACCCCTAAATTTCCTTGACTATGTTTACATCAAAATGCTCCAAAACTGCCATTCCTAGTACAAGTACCAAATTTTAGAAAAAAAATATTTTTAGAAACATGCAACTGTATGATCTTGTAGTATGTTGATTTGAGAAGGTGTGGAAAAAATTTCAGAAATTTCCACTATATGAATTGCAAGATATTAGCGTTTGAATTGACAAAAATCCTTTCTTGACCCTACAAAAAACAAGGCATCTACACTTCATAAGGTCACACTTGTATGAATAAATGTACAAAATGGTGGTGATTTTTTGGACTTATTCTTCAAGGCAAGTTGGCTACATTCTTGAAAATTTTCAAATCATTTGGAATTGTACAACATATAGGAAAAAATAGTAAATAGAATGAATAAGAGAATGATTCAAAATACTAAATTTTTAAGAATTTAGTTACGGAATTGAAAAATGCCAATCCCAATGATTACAATGTTATGATAAATAGTCTACATCTTGTGATTTTATTTATTTTTTAAAACATTAAAAATTGAATTAAATAAAGGACTTCAAAGTTTATTTTAGAGTAGAGAATCTATAATTGCTTGCAAACTAAAACTTCTCATAACTTTCATCCCATTAACCTCCAAAGGACCAAATACTATTTTTAGGCAACATAGCAATTTTGGGCAACTCACTATAAGTGGCATTTTAATCTTTTCTTTAAAATTTTCATACAAAATGTGTCCAAGGAGCCCTCCAAGGATTAGCTTCAAGGCCCAATAATTTTCATAACTTTTGACTACATGGTTAAAAAGTTATTGTATGATATGTGATTTTCATTGATTTTTGGGCAATTCAAAAAACTTTTAAAATATCACTATTAAAAAAAATTAAAAATTAAAAGATTAAAAATAAAAATTATATATATTTGAAATTGATTCTTTAGATTTATGTATATGTGAAAAGCTTTGAATCACTCCATTTTGATTAAATAGATGAAAGTTATGAGGAATTTTAGTTTGCAGGTAGTTGTGACCTTGTGAAGTACAAGTGCCCAATTTTTCACATGGCCCAAAAAAGGATTTTTGTCATTTCAAACAATAATATCTTGCAATGCATAGGATGGGAACTTCTGAAATTTTTTGCACACCTTTTCAAACCAATGTACTACAAGATCATACAGTTACATGTGTCCAAAAATGTTTATTTTTATTTTTTAAACTTGGTACTTTTACTAGAAATGGTAGATTTTGAGTATTTTTGGTGAAAACGTAGTCAAAACCCTTTAAGGGTTAATCAAAATCAAATGATTCAAAGTATTCCACATATAAAAATTTAGAAAACAATTTGAAACTTTTGTTTTTCAAAAAAGTGATTTTTTCTAATATCCCCAAATTGCCCAACCAAAGAGAAAAAACTACACATTATGTAATAACTTCTTAACCATGTAGTCAAAAGTTATGAAAATTGTTGGACCTTAAAGCAACTCCTCTCCCCATGTTGTGTGAAAAATTTTAAGGAAAAAAAATAAAAACTCCATTCATAGTGAGTTGTCCAAAATCGCTATGTTGCCAAAAAAAAATGCAGCTTGATCCTTTGGAGGTTAAGTCTTTGTACATAATTGTAGTATTACACACATTCTATTCAACTCTTTTAAGAAGTTTTTTTTGCCACCCAAGTTGGATTAATTCATGTCAAGCTAGTAACGTTCATATTCAGAGCATGCCTACACAAAGCAAGCTCATGCTATAGCATGCTGCAATGAACCATCCATGTCGCAAGCAAGGAGAACAACTACTCAGATCCAGCAAGATAGACAAATTAAGTGCATGCGAACTTGCATCACTCATCTTTCGGTACACCAACTTCTTCATTTCAGACACATGATGGTGACCATTCCTGAACTTGACTGTGTGAGAATCTACCGATGCTACAGGCATCAATGCAAAGAATTTGGTTGCTGGAAGACTTGCAATTATAGTGTCCACTCACACTCTTAGCAGCGCATTCTGTAACCACGGCAAACAACAATCGATGCAAATTTTACCAAAAGTTTACCAAACGGTACATGCATCTGTAGCAACCGAAGTCAGTTGCATATGTGTTTAATCCTGACTTTCGGAATGAAATCGAGCTGTGATACTTCAACTTACACTACACTAATGATGATAAATAGTGTTGGCGACACTAATCACGAAGCATAACACTAATTGTCAACAATTCGGTTAATGTTACCAACACTAAATGTCAACATAGACATTATTTGTCAACTATTGGGTATCAATTTTTTACAAGTTTACGTTTAGTGTTACCTAACTATTTCATCAAAAATGCAAAGAAAAATGTATGAACCCAGGAAACCTATTACTTGCTCAAAAAAGTTAGTGCTCAGGAAAAATGAATACAACACTAAATGCCAACTAATTGAAGTTTAAAGTGACCGGGGTAAAAGTCCAGGTAACATTAATCACAACATAACACTATTTATCATCATTATTGTAGTGATTCTGATAACTTCCTGGTAAGTGATTCCTAATATCCTGGAATGAGAACAATGTTTCTCAGTGAATCCTCAACTTGAAACCCATGAAGCTTTCAAATGAAGAGCAGAAACGAGGAAGAGTTGTCTGAACCGCATAATAAAGGTCGTGCATGCCGGCCACCCGGATCTGACCTAAAAGGTAATAGAATCAGGTTTTACAAAACGCCGTACCTTACAGACAGTGGAGACAGCGCTTTCGGACAAGAAGATGAGCAAGTCGCACCTCTGTCGGCGTTGTAACAAAGCTGCATTGGATGAATGCATTTTGAACTTAAGCTACACTTGTGGTGATCTTACCAACTAGCGTAGAACGCAAAACACAGTTCGGTCCTTTACGGAGGGGTTAATGTCTATACATCTTTTTGACCCACAAAATGTTCTGCATCTCCTCTACTTTACGCATGATATCAATTGCAAAATTTACGTACACATTGAGTCTTTGTGTGTACAGAACTTCGCATCGTGAAGTTGTAATGAGTCCCGTAATGAGTGAAGACGAATTTTGACATCGGAGGACCGGTCCGAAGGTGGTCACAAGATTGAAACCTGGTGTAGGCGAGGTGGGAACGCTCTCTCATCTGGGGTGCATGACAGAGACACACAGGCAATTGATTTGTCAAAACTTGTTTTTTCTTTCACATTTCTGACAAGATTCTAAAGAAACGCAATCTGTGTCACGAGGGCCAGTTCTGTGTCTGGGAAATAGTATTTGAATTGGGATTGAGACCTAATTTCCACGTGAGGTAACTACACCTACAATCGCACGAATAAGCTCTGTGGCATGTCTAGAAAATGAACAATAGTTTTTGCACATTGGTGGAGGACTATGAACCAAAATGCAAGTGGTTCCTTAATTTTTGAACACATTGGAAATTAAATACAAAAGTGTCATGTAGGTCGGTGATGCCAAAATGTATTTGATGCATACGAAGAATGACATCAGAGAAGAAGTTAAAGCAACAGAAAGTGTACCCAAAATTGTCCTCTTCTAAGGTTGCCACCTCCATAGTACTATTAATAGAGATGCACACTACTCGAAATTCACCTTACATTTATCCTTGTCATGTGCTTCATATTTGGTATCCTCCCCATTCAGTTTCCCTTCAAAAATAGGGGTTGATTTTGAGGAGTGGTCCATTTTAGGTGTAGTTACCTCAAAGAAACAGAAGAAGCATAGGATTGATTGACACAATAAGTTAGCAACTGGTTTATTAAACTATTTCTTAAAAAGATTTCTGACATGATTCTAAGAAAATGCCATCTGTATCACAAGGGACGCATATTGTGTCTGTATGTGGGAAACAGTGAGTTTGGACTTGAGCTTTTGACCTAATTTCCACGCACAGCAACGGAGGATTGGTGCTATTGCTCTCCATTTGTAAATATTGAATGAATGGTGCATTGTTAGTTTGGAATGCGATTGTAATTGAGTAGGAAAAATTGAACAGAATTTTGTGTTAGAATTAGGAAATTTTGCACTAAAATTTTTAAAAAAACAACATCATGTAGATTGTGTTGACTTCAACACAATTTTCTTCTAGTGATGGTGTTGACTTCCCCATATCAATGTTTCCCATCATGGAAGCATAAGCATCTCTGAAAGGGGATTGTAAAAATTTTAAATTTTTGTGTGACAATTTGAAATTAATTATTAGTAATTTTTAAAGAAATAGTAAAAATAATTCATATCATATACATATAAGAAGCTTGAAAATTTCACCATAGATTAACCCTTAAGCCCCAAGGGTGTTTTTTTGTCAAAAAACAATTAGAACTACCTCTTTTGTTGCGTTCACCTAAGAAAACCAAAAAAATATGTTTTTATCAAAATTCAACCAGAGGATCTTGTACTTAACTTGTTTGAGAACATGTGGTAAGAATTTCATCAAATTTGGCCTCATAGATTACAAGATATTTGCATCCAAAGTGAAGAAAACAAGTTTTTTTGCAACTTGCTTGACTAGATTTTTTGGCTTTGAATCTTTTTAACTAACAATTTTTGTACTGTTAATTTTGATTTTCTAAGTTTTTATGTTGAATAGTTGAGTTGAGAATATAAGGAAAAAAATTCAACAAAAAACACTTAATTTTCACTCATTAAATTTTTTTAAAGTAGAAGTAGGTTAAAGATTGAAGGAAAAACTAGATCATCAATAGCTTTAAGATGGAATTGACATACAATAATCCCACCGGTGAGATTGTTCTACAAAGCAAACCTAACCTTGTCTAAAATTCTTTTTTGGAAAATTATAAGAACTGCATTCACAAATAAATCCTATAAGTTATTTTTTCAAGAAGATGCTTAGATTGCCCGAAAAACTAAGATTGTCCATAACTTTCTCATCACTAGTCCAAATGGAATGAATCAAAGCTTCGATTGTAAACAAAAATATAAGATTTTAGGAAAAAGTATTTTGACTTTTTCTGATTTTTTTGTGCTATCCATTGACTTTTTTTTTTGGCTTATTAAGCCATAACGTTTTCTCCCGGGCACCAATTGAAAAAAAAATTATATATCCACAAAGCTCTCAGTGAACTCCACAAACTCAAAAAATCTCAAAAACATTCACTACAAATTGAGACAATAGGAACCTACCTAAACCCAAATTGTTCCCCAAGAGGACAAACAGTCTTTTAGGGGTTAATATTGTGGTGTAGAACCTCAAGGGATGCACTCCCCCTTTTTTTTTTATGTTAGCGTACGAACAAAATTTTGGACCCCCTATATACTTTTTGAATTTTAAATAAAATTAAATAAAAAAATATAAATAGATTTTTCTACTTTGAAAGTTTATATTTTGAATTATTGATATTTTTATTTGTTAATAATAATTAGTTACAAAATTTTGAAGTAAAAAGATACACTATAAACTTGAAAAATAACTTTCATACCCCCTATATTATATAAGAAAAATTATTTAAAAAATGAACAAAAAATTTCTAAAAATAACTCTCTATTGAAAGCGCATTTTGAGTTGAATATTGATGTAATGGTCATCTAAATGTGTTCTCTAAAAATATTTGAGTTAAAAAAAATACCATTTTAGTGCATTTTTAACCTCTTTTAGAAATCATTCCATATTTTATTTGAGTTTGAAAATTTGGGAGTACAATCCTATAGTCATTAATAAACAATACTCAAAATTTGAAGTTAAAATTATAGTTTATTAGAAATCACTCGTTCACACGTGGTTTGTTGTAGTAGAACTAAGTGCCCCCCCCGGGTGTAGAACATCACGGGGTTAACTAAATTTCCATGCCATTCTATAATAAAAAAGCCAATGAATCATGATTATAGACCCAAATTTCAAATGGTGATAAAATATTTAATTTAGGGAAGTTTTTCAAGTTTTTGAACAAGAATAGGAACTTAAATTAATGAACTTCATTTTTATTAATTGAACTCAAAAATATAATTTTCATGAATAAAATTCAAATCAAGAACAATGATCTACAAGTTCTTCAAATATGGTAAAAAAACAATCTTTTTTTGAAGCATCTATTCATGTAGAAAAGTCAAAAAGTCCTCAATGAAGCAATTTCCGACACCATTGAAACAACTTCCATTGAAGCAATTCTGAAGAGAAGGATTAGATGAAATTTAAATTTAAATCTTGTCAAACTATTGTGCAGACACCAAAAATTGGTGCCAATGGTAGTTCTAGGTTAAACTTAAGGTAAACTAGCCTATGATAGATAGACCATCCAAAACAAACACCTAGCGGATGACTCATTACAATATGATAGATTTTTTTTCAATAAATGATATTTGGGCTAGATTAGGTTGAGTTAAAGGCCATAATCAATGTCTTAGATGATGGAGATGGAGTGATTAGTGATTGCACTGGGAACTCCCACCTTTTTTGAGTAAATTCATCACAAGAAGTCACTTTTTGAGGCCCTCATATTGTAGCTATGTTAAGAAATATTGTGACTTCTATAAGTAAGTGAGATTACCATTTTGGATACACTTTTTGTTGGTTTTAAGGGTAGTTTAGAGACTCTTTTAGACCAAATGAACAGTACACTTCAAAAATTCATAACAAATTCATACTTTGTTAGAAAAATAAAATTTCAATTGCTCTCCCCATTTCGCACATTTGTCTTTACATGGAAATTTTATTAAAAGAATTCAACAATGCCAACAAAGCAAACCAGTCGTTCTGCCTATCATAGGTTGGTTGACCTTGCTATCACAAACTTCCGAGCTAGTCACAAATTTTTGAGACTAGTCGTGTCTTTCGTAGGGTGCCGTCGTCATAAACCTCCGATTTCCTAAAAGAGAGCTACTGTAGTTTGAAGAACTCTGTCTGATGATGATGAATTGAGTATCTTGGCTTTGCATATTTGAAGAAACATTGCGAATGGCTAACATCAAGCATCCATATTGTTGAATTGAATTCGTCGCAGAGAATGTGGTCTTGTGTCGCTCGGCCGATCAGCCCTCGATTCTCAGCTTGCGTGAATTTGGTCGAAGGTGCTCTTGACCAGGGTTTCGGCTAGAATTGTACCTCCTGGCAGAGGAGCATCGAAGAACAGAACATTGAGGAGTTAGAGAATTCTCAAAAACTTTTGTAGGCAGGGAGGGGTCCATGTTGTTGTAGCGGGTCAGACACCATTTTGAGTGGGGAACGGGATTCCTTAGACCGTGGATTTTTCTATAAGACTTCCAATTCTGTTGTCTCAAGAGATCCTTGGATCCTAATTAAAATCGACTTAATTGTCAGCCTTCGTCAAAAAAAAACTATCTTGCACGTGGCTAAACTCCCGAACAAGATTATCAGCACCCTAAAACACCGTGCGAAGTGCGGGTGAACGACTCATCCGTTCGTTGAATCTCCACTGCCAGGTAAACCTTTGCAAGGGAATAGGAGAATTTCAGAGCATAAGTCCTCACATGTGATCCGCTCTCTGCAGCGTAGTCCAATTTTGAAGCTCTTTGCATCTGCTGAGATTTGTGGGTGTTGTGGGTGCTCTCCCTGCTTGGAGGTTTGCTCGACTAGGGTTTAGCAATTCGGAGGGAAGCCCAGATAGAGTTGGAAGGTGGCTGAAAAACTCAAGGAGAGCGATTCTTATGTGATACTTTGTGTTTCGGTTGAAGGCAAAGTGGCATGGGCTGTTGATCCTATGGAGCTGCTTTGAGGGAGCTTTTCTTTCTGGAGTTAGGGTTTATCAATATGGAGCTGGGAACAGGCACAGTTGAAAGATAGCTCAAGAACTCGCAGAGATTGATTCATGTGTGATAGATGGAGTTCAGAGTGAAGTTAGGGGACAGACATTGTTGCATGTCATACATCGGGTGTTGTTCATGTCAAGCTGTTGAGGGTGTTTTAGTCTCTTTAGTTAGGGTTTGGCAATTTGGTGGGCAAAAGCAGGCGCAGTTGCAAGGGGAGCAGCAACTTTGAAGAGGTTGATCTCACACGAGGCTTTGCGCAGGGGTTGTTCATGTGGAGGCGTTGTGATTTAGGTTTCTTGTTCGTCATGAGTTTCAATCTTCAGTATAATTTTTTATCTGTACAAGTTTCAGTATCTGTTGCAGCGTTTTTGCTGCTATAGAAGAGTGTAAGGGTTAGAGAATCTTAGAGATTGATAGCTTCACATTTGAAACTTTCTTCCGGACTAAGTTCCAGTCAAATTTTTGGAAGCTGAATTTAGTAGAAGTTATTCTTGTTGATGTCGAGCTGCAGTTGTTGTTTCTTTCTCTCTGTTTGAAGGCCTGAGTAGTCAGGGTTGAGCAGCGTGGAGAATTGAACAGACGCAGTTTAAGGGAGCAGAAGGCCGTATGTCATATGCTATATGATATTTTGTTTTGACTGAAGCTTAGTGTCGAGTCTGCGTACCTTGGTGGGTGTTGCTGCAGAGAACTGAGTGTGTTTTTCTCTCAGAACACCGAGGGTTTAGCAATTTGGGAGGGGTTTTGCAAAATAGAAATAGATCGTATAGAGTTGAAGGGGAGTGGAAGATGTGAAGAGATGGATTCATACTTTGTGTGTGGAGTGAAGTGAACTCCTAGTCAATATTTGGAAGTGTCATACTTTGGAAGTTATTCATGCCGAAGACAAAGAAGGAGCTATAAAACAAAGAAGGAACGGATGCAATTGAGCAGACTTGAAGATATAGACAGTCATATATGATACTTTGTATCTATGTTGAAGTCGATTTTTGAAGCTTGTTGTGTACATTGGACGTTGCTGATGCTGAGGTTGCGTTTGGTTAACCAAACTAGAATGTTTCTCTTCCTGCCTGGAGGTTTAGCAATTTGGATAAGAGAACAAACTCAGTTGAAGGAGCTGATTGATATTTATATTCTACTTTCTCAACTTTTACTCAAGCTTTCAGACACTACATGCACTTAGAGAAGGATCTCTTTTCAACTGGCAGAGGCCTTACACTTGAAAGAGGGCGAACACTTGTTTTTATTTGCAGGTTTGAACCCATGTGGCCTGTTGTTGCATTCACAGGAATCAGCATCACGTTTGAGAATGGAAAATGGAGTTGCAGCAAGAAGAATCAGCTGCATCCTGCGACATTTGCTTCCACTTGCGTCACCTTCTGCCACCTCGACGCTGACGGAGCAGAGTGGACGCTGTTACGAAATCGTACCCACCAGCGCATCTGGTGAGAACTGCTGTAATCTTTCTGAGTGAGCTTTGATTGATGTGTGGTGCGTTTTTTAGTAACGTACTCTCGGGATGAATTAAGGTTTCAAGCTGAGACAGACTCCGTCCTATGGAAGAGATGAATGATAAAGAAGAGGGTGAAGCAGATGGAAGTGGGGTGCATAGTGATGAAGCAAAATTTGAAGAGAGAGAGCGCGTGATCCTCGTTGTGGGTGCTGGAGATGCTACTGGAGGTGCTATTGCAAAGAAGTTTGCCAGTGAGGGTTACACTGCCTGCCTTGTCCGTAGGCAGGCGGATAAATTAGATCAGCTAGCGCAAGATATTATTCAGAATGGAGGCAAAGCTCATGCGTTTGGGGTTGATGCCCGAAAAGAAGGTATCCCTTCTCCAATTTGTTTTTAGGACAACCCTCGAATGAGTAAGAAAGGGCGTGGCAAGGTCAGACAGTTGTGCGATACCTTCATCTCTTCAATATCCTTCACTGAGTAACTTACTCAGTTGTGAATTTTTAGAGCTCATGACTTGAAGTTTATCCTGAATTTGGGACTATGGGCTTGCATGTAGACCAGGTGGTGGCCCTTGTGGAGCAGATCGAAAAAGACATTGGTGACATCAATGTGCTAGTATTTAACATTGGTGCAAACGTTAATTTCAGCATCTTAGACACAACATCTAGAGTCTATCGCAAGGTACGAATTCATTGATTGATACAGAACCCGCTTCTCGATGTTGTTTCTCTTGCATTGAGATTACTCCTACTGTTCTCATCACTCAATCATGGTGTAGTCTTGCTCTCTCCGTTTTAATTTTCATAGCCATAATTTTCTTATGTCATTGCTCGTGCCACCAGGTGTGGGAAATGGCGAGCTATGCTGGATTTCTGTCTGGTCGTGAGGTGGCTAAGCGGATGGTAGGCCGTGGCCACGGAACCATAATCTTCACGGGAGCAACGGCTAGTGTACGTGGAGGCTCGGGTTACGCAGCTTTTGCAGGTATGCTATCTATCCATTGTAAAGTGGTTGATTGTTCATTTCCTTCTGCATCGTATTTCCGAATTTTTTCGCTGCGAAGATCTTGTATATGTGCATGTCTTCATCATAATTAGGACACAGAAACAAACTACCCTGTTGGCAAATGAGAAACAATCCTACACGGTCGTCACCTTCATGTATTCTTCTCTTTTTCAATTCGTAATAACCACCGCTTGCCAACATGTTTTACATCGATAGGAGCTAAGTTTAGTCTTCGAGCATTGGCGCAAAGCATGGCCCGGGAGCTTGGGCCCAAAGGCATCCATGTTGCGCATCTCATTGTGGATGGACCCATTGACACCCAGTGGACCAAAGGTTTGATCAAGGACTCTGCGAAACTGCTGGAAAATCAGGGAATGGTGAATCCATGTGATGTTGGAGAGCTCTATTGGTATTTACATCAGCAACCACGAACTGCGTGGACCCATGAGATGGATATGAGGCCTTGGATTGAGACATTTGGAAGCTGAGGCTGGCAGACTTTAGAAGATGCCGAGTGGACAGATTCAGTAGCAGAACTAATCACTGGAGATTGTCTCCTTGCCTGCAGAATATTTACCAACATGATTCAGAATAGAGATGCATGTAAAGCAAAGAATGTAAATGTATTTCACTTAAAAGACTATTCAGGTTCGTAAGGACCTGGACTTAGGTTTCCCATTCAAAGCGATGATCATAATTATTCCTTATGAAATTTGCCTTCAGTTGGGGCATTATGTCATGTAAGGTAGTCTGCTCTAAAAGCACCTATGTTCTAAAAGCAATTATGACACAAAGGTACATTTTGCTTTCTTCAATGTACCAATAGGAGGTGGTTGTCACATGGTTTCAACTTCAAAATTCATAATTAATTCCACAAAGGTCAAAAAAATATGAAACAACTTGGGTTAGATGCCAATTCCATTTTCTTCCTACAAAAATACATTGAAAATTGTTTTGAGGAATTTAGCTTTTGTGAAAAAGAAATCAAATCTTAAATGGCCGTTGTAAGAGTAGACTTTGCTTTTCAAGCTTCGGGCACCATATCTTTGAAAAGGCCCTTAATTCCTAAAGGATTGAAAGGATTGAGGCATATTTTGGGTAGAAATTATGAAAAATTGCCATTGTTTAGGGCAATGAGAAAAAAATGAAAAAAAGTTTTTAAGAAAAAAATTCAGTCTTACAAATTTGTACTATACTATTGTGGGAATGTGTGGAAAAAATTTCAGAAATTTTAACCACACGAATTAAAAGATTATAATGTTTGAAGTTAGAAGAACTTTTTCTTTTAACTTTGCTCAATAGGGCTAGTAGCCTTTAATTCCTCCTAAAGTGAGATTTTTATACTACATATGGTTATTTTTTTGACATTTGCATCTTGAATCATGTAAGTTACATACCTACCAAATTTCAAAAGTAAAGGTGGAGTTTTGCAAAAGCTACCCAAAATTGCCAGAGCTACTAGAAAAGTTCAAGGCAACCTAACTTTTGATCTAAGCACCCAATTGGAAAAAAAAATTATATTCTTACTAAAGGGGTACATATTCACACTTTGTGTCAAAATTTCGTAAACATCTAATCAAAATTGACTTTATAGAAACCTACTTGGATTTTTAATTGTTCATTCAATAGACAATTGTCTTTGGAGGGTAAGCAAGCGTCTTATCCTATATGCGACATCTATGTTGGCTTCCACTTGCATGATTTCGTAATGTGATCTTGAGAAATCACCATTTTTCGTCTTCACACACCTTATTATTAGAGGAATTTGTTAAGTAGTACAAATATAGTACAAATAGTATAAGAAGTTCAAACTTTCCATCCAATTTTGCATGAAGATTACTTCCTCTTGAACAAATATTTCTATGATGTATCTTCATTTTAATAATGTTTGGATCATTTTCATTGTACATTGATTAGGCAAATAAAACAAAAAAGTAGAAACAAAAAAGATTCAATATATAATGTATTGTACAATTTTAAAAACAATTTAATTCAAAGAATATTATCATTGTTGTAAATAAATGGATTCCAAAGTTATCCATTTCATTGTTTTGATTTCAAAATTTTGTTCCCAATTTTTAAATTTCTATCAGCTAGTAATACCAGTTTCTTTAAGTCGCAAGTACTTCAACATTTTTGGAATGTTGATTGGTATATGCCATTTAACCCCTAAATGCCCAAGGACCTTTTGGGAGCTTCTTGGAATTTGCTCTAAATTTAACAAAAAGATAATTTTTTGAAAAAGACATTCAATTTTTTAAAATTATAACTATACAAATTCAAAGTAGACATGTTAGAGATCACATGGGAAAAGAAAACACAAGTATACTACTTATGGATTGAAAGATTTAAATGTTTGATCATGAGGGGGGTAAAACATAGAAAGTGATTTGAAGTCTTTCAATCCTCTTTTCACATGTCAAAACTAAAAATTGGTTACCAAAAAAACATGAGGTTAAATGGTAAAATATTCTTAATGCCAATTAATTTACAACTTCTTAAAATCTACACTACAATTTTTAAAAATGAATTTCTAATGTGATTTTTTCTCCAAGTTCTAGTGTATTTTGAAGCTCATTTCCAAGAGTTGGCTCAATTGTCAGTCACTACAAAATCAAGATTTGCAATGAATACCCTTGCACAAAATCTTGAAGGGAAAAATCATAATCATTCATTTTCAAAATCAAATTTTTGATGCTAAAACTAGACTTCAATTTTTTTTTTCAAAAAATAGTACTAGAATAACTACTAAAAATAATATTTGATAAGGTTTTATTTCACTTCAAAGTATTGTCGACACCAAAATTTGGTACTTCGGACATTTAGGGGTTGAAATCCATCCTTGTCAACGTTAAAAAATATAGCCATTAAAATATCTCAAAAAATATAAATTATAACAAATTCTAATTGCTTCACTTATAGTAAAAGATAATCTATATAATGCAACTTTGTTAAAGTTTTGATCATATCCAATAATTTTTAAAAGCAGATTATATTTTTTATAAGCAATCATGCAACTTTCTTCAGTTCATTTTTTCTAAAATTAAACATGTTGGGCCAAACTGGTTACACTTCCATTTGTTCGAAAACAAAAACAAAAAACTGGTTACATTGATTTTTTCTGTTATTGAGGGTGAAAAATTATTGTAGCTAAATTTTGTAGAAATGGTTAAAATAATTTGTAGCTAAAACACTGTACTATTTTAGTCTACATAATAATAAGTTCATTATTTTACAAATAGTGTGACTTGGGTTAATTAGTGTCACCCACATTAATAGGACAAATCAGATAATGTATTGGGTACTCGTTTGAATTGCATGTCGTTCAATTTCTATATAAAACAAACCTAAAATTTAAATATACACAAATATATGAACTTTAAATGTATCTCAAACTTTGTTTCCACTTAGTATTGAATAAGAAGAAAACTACAAATTACTTTAACCATTTCTCTAGACCTATTTCACAACAATGATGAAATTCGATATTCAAATCAATTGAACAATGCCTTGAAATACATGCTTCAAGAATTTGGATTTCCATGTCAATTGCAAACAAGACATAACAAAAACTAAAACAAGAGACAAGAATGGTTTATGAATTCAACAAAAAAACTACCATAGCTTCCTAGTTGCTTGATCAAAAAATAAATAATTAAAAAAGTGTCTAAATTTTTGGAAAATTACCAACCTAATTTCCCCCCCCCAAAAAAAATTATATATTAAAAGATTATCTATTTCATAGAAATTTAACTCACCACTAAATCTTGCATCTCTTCTTTGTCAATAATTGTAAATATGCATTGCAAAGTTTTTTGCCTCACCATTTTAACTATTCTAAAGTACGATTTTTCACATGCAACAAACCTAGGTACTTCAGAAAATCCTAACACACAAGAAAAAGAAATTAGGGTCTAGAAGTCAAGACAAGGACTTAGATAAATGCCACCTTAAATGAAATGCAACAACAACCATTCAAAAAACTGTAAAAACAACTTAAATGAATGCCTAATTTATTTTAATCATATTTTAAAATTTTCCCATTTTAATATACTCCGGAACATTATTTTTTGGACTATCTAATTCATTTTTAAAAATTCAATTAATTATTAGGCAAAAAATTGCCCAAGGTCTCATATTTCTATTTTCACCAATTTTAAAAAAAAATTTCAATACTTGCAAGATTGATCGTTGTATTTTGGCTGTTGAATGTTCAAATGCAAATTTACTCGTGCCTAAAATTCATACAATTTTTCTAATAATAATTGTAACCTTGATTTCTCATTTAAGATGAATTTTAAACAAATTGTATGAATTAAATGATTTTTTTTTGGCGTGCGGTGGAGATGCACCAACTAAATGAGAACGGAACGTGGACCGCAAGTATTGTGCCCCGTCGCTCGGAAGCCTCCAGAAAGCTCTAGCGTTCTCCACGAAGCTCACATACCTGTTCCCTGTCTGTTCCCAAGAGGCACCGCTAAAACCCTAACCCCCGCACAAATTCTTCAGGGTCTGTCTCTCCCAAGCCCAATTCTCTTTGGTCCCAAGCCCTCGCCGTGTCGCTGTGTTGCTGCCGCCTTCTTCAAGGACATCGCTGCATAAGAAGCTTTGTTTTTGTGTTTGTCAACACTGAGAAAGTAAAGGCGCTAGCGTTGTGCCATTCAATGGCGTCTCGTGTGCCATGGCGTCGAACTCTGTCACTGCTGCAGCAGCAGCACCGATCATTGGCGCAAATCGCCCCCGCTACTTCTCCTTCTCCTGTGCTTCAGGGATCGCCGCTGTTGCACCGCCTGACGGATCGCTTAACGGGACGCGCGCTTTACAGCTCCAAGGGCGGCGCTGGTAGCGATGTCATCGGGATCGATTTGGGAACCACCAACTCGTGTGTTGCAGTCATGGAAGGAAAGGTGCGTGCTTAAATTTTTTTAGGGTTCAGGGTTAGGATTCTTCTTTGGTTTGGGACGTGTATGTAGTGAATTGTCATGCATGAGGAGGATTTTTTAAATTTTTTATTGGAGTGGATCCGCCTGCAAGAAACCGAATTTAGGTTGTAAGTTTTTTTCCGCAGTTCTGAGTAGGTTTATGTCAGGACGTTTTTATTTGGTTCGATATTTAATGGTCAACATATCCAGTATTCTTAACTGATCCTAGTCGTATACAATTTGACCATTCTGAATTTTTATTTTCTTCAAAATTCGTTTACTCAAATTGCTCAGTTTGTAAAGCTTCGTCCTTAACGGGTTAACTGTTTTGCTTGGAGGGAATTGTTTGATTATTCTTATATCGCTTACGTTGATTTTTTTGCTTGTCGTAGATGCCTCGTGTGATCGAGAATGCTGAGGGTGCTCGCACAACTCCATCAGTGGTTGCATTTACACCTAAGGGCGAGAGGTTGGTTGGCACACCAGCAAAGCGGCAGGCTGTCACAAATCCCACGAACACACTGTTCGGTACCAAGCGTTTGATTGGACGTCCTTTTGACGATCCCCAGACAACGAAAGAAGCGAAAATGGTGCCTTACAAAATCGTCCGCGCTCCCAACGGAGATGCCTGGGTGGAGGCTGGGGGACAGAAGTACTCTCCAAGTCAGGTTGGTGCTTTTGTTCTCGGCAAGATGAAGGAGACTGCGGAGTCGTATCTGGGTCGTCCGGTGTCTAAGGCGGTTGTCACTGTGCCCGCATACTTTAACGACGCCCAAAGACAAGCCACTAAAGATGCAGGGCGTATTGCTGGACTCGATGTGCTCCGAATCATCAATGAGCCCACTGCTGCTTCGTTGTCTTATGGTATGGATCGTAAGGAAGGCTTGGTCGCCGTTTTCGACTTGGGCGGTGGAACTTTCGATATTTCTATTCTGGAGATCTCTGGTGGCGTCTTCGAGGTATGGGATTACATTAGACAGCCTTGTCGTTGAGTATTTTGGAATTTTATACAGACGCTTTGAGGAGCCTTGATTATTCTAATGTGTTCGTTGGAGAGGCGGTTCAAATTATATTGAGGAGAATTACGTATATTTTAATGCAATCTTTGTCAGTAGCTTACAATTTCAGCTCCATTTTTATTGGGATTTTAGAAATCGAAGGGTTTTAATAACTTTTTGATGTATAGTCAATAGAGGAGGTCGCGCGTGGACGTATGATGGTTGAACATCGTAGATTAGACCTTCTGCTACTACGACACTATGATTCTTCTCTGTGCTAACGCTGATGACTTGAATCAAATTGTAGGTTAAGGCAACTAATGGAGACACGTTCTTGGGTGGAGAGGACTTCGACAATGCTTTACTTCAGCACTTGGTTGATGAATTCAAGAAGGACCAAGGGATCGACCTTTCCTCGGATCGTATGGCTCTTCAGAGACTTAGGGAATCAGCTGAGAAGGCAAAAGTAGAGCTGTCATCTACCCCTCAAACTGACATCAACTTGCCCTTCATTACAGCAGATTCGTCGGGAGCGAAGCATTTGAATGTGACTCTCAGTCGCTCAAGATATGAGCAGCTGGTGAATCACCTGATTGAGCGCACGAAGCAGCCGTGCAAGGATTGCCTCAAGGATGCGGGAGTCTCTGCCAAGGAGATCGATGAAGTTTTGTTGGTTGGTGGAATGACGAGAATGCCCAAGGTTCAGGAGATTGTGAGCAGCATCTTTAGCAAGGAGCCAAGCAAGGGTGTTAACCCAGACGAATGTGTTGCTATGGGAGCTGCTATTCAAGGCGGTGTTTTGCGTGGTGATGTGAAGGACATTCTTCTTTTGGACGTAACACCCCTCTCATTGGGAATTGAGACATTGGGAGGTGTCTTCACACGTTTGATTACCCGGAATACCACGATTCCCACCAAGAAGAGCCAAGTTTTCTCCACAGCAGCTGATGGACAAACGCAGGTTGGAGTGAAGGTTTTGCAAGGAGAGCGTGAGATGGCTTCTGATAACAAAATTTTGGGCCAGTTCGACCTTGTTGGCATTCCTCCGTCTCCTCGCGGTATCCCCCAGATTGAAGTCACGTTTGACATTGATGCAAATGGTATTGTGAACGTGTCTGCTCGTGACAAAGCTACAGGAAAGGAGCAAGCCATCACCATCCAGTCTTCTGGGGGTCTTTCTGAAGCTGATATTCAGAAGATGGTGAAGGATGCTGAACTCTATGCGCAGAAGGATCAAGAGAAGAAGCAGCTTATCGATGCCAAGAATGATGCTGATACTACAATGTACTCCGTTGAGAAGAGCTTAAACGAGCACAAGGACAAGTTGTCACAAGACATTGTAGACAGTATCACATCTGCAGTTGCAGATTTGAAAAAGGCAGTGGAGAGTGAAAATGTGGAAGAAATCAAGCAGAAGACTACTGCTGCTCAGACTGCGTCCATGAAGATTGGGGAAGCCTTGATGAAGAACCAATCGTCAGGGAGTTCCGAGTCTGGACCTGCTGGTGGACAAGCAGCCGAAGCTGAGTATGAGGATGTTAAGGAAGGAAAGAAGTAAGGTGTTTCCATCATACAATTTCATCATATTTTAGGTAGTCCATGACTGGTGATTCGGACAAAGATTTTTTCATCGGCCTATGATCTTCAAGGTACATTTGTAGGGGCGAATTTGTGATGTATGGAGGAGTCCGAATGCGCAGTCCTGCAATTTTGGAGTAGGAAACACAGATTATGTAAGTTCTCATGGATAAAGTTTTGCCCCTGTTTACTCAATTCTTCCAATCTCCTATTCTGGTCTTGCGACCATTCTTTGTGCTCCTCATTGACGAACATGGAAAGTGGAATAAGAAATAGACAAACCAAGGGGGCGTGAAACTATTGCTGTTCCTATGTTCCCAATGTCCTCAATGCCCTTGATATCTAATCTTCGTCGACTCAGAATTCCAATGTCTTCCGAACTGAGTCCCAAGTGAGTGTCAGTGTCATTATTAAGTTGAACCGTGAAAAGAAAGAAACCTGGTTGCTGAGGTGTCAGTCACTAAGCCAATCACAAAAAATCTCGTTACTTTATTCTATAAAATTATTCAGCGATGGCCTGTATGCAGCAAAGATTACCGGTATTTTTTTATTTAATTTTGTTTTGGCATACCGGTATTCCTTCAATGCTCCTCTGTAGAGACTTCAGGCATGATTTGGGTAGGATGTTCTCTCTCCTTCACTTGTTTATTTTGACAACTAGAGAATGTTTTTGTCTCTTATATTGAGCCGTGAAATGACATCTGGGTGTCTGGAGGGCTTGGCATTGGTCAGCGTATGAAGCACTAAGAATGCACATAAGGGTGCTCTAAAACAGAGGGTACATTTTGTTTTCTTTGATGTATCAATAATGTACATTTCAGGAGGTGGTTGCTTTAGTGCCACTGTGTAACTTCACTGAAACAACTTCGTTAGTTGTCAATTCCATTATTCTTCTTGCAAAAATTTACTTACAATTCTTTCAAAAAAGAATTTAGCTTCCCCCAAATTAGTTTTTAAAATATCTCTTTTAAGAATAGATTACATTAGATCCACTGCCTCCTTGATTGCAAGTGACTCTTATTCAATTCAACCATTTCAATGTCAAGTTCTTGTCCATTAGATGCTTTATATTCTTTTGCATTGAATGACTCTTTGTAGCTCGAGTTCTTGTCCATTCGATGCTTTGTTTTCTTCTACATTGAACAAATCTAGCTTGACTAGGCATTTTGAGCTTTCTTCAAAATCCAACCTCTTAGAATGGAGTTGTTGAAGGATTAATTTATTGAGGGGAATTTAGAATTCTTTGTTGATGAATAATGTTATGAATATGGTACAAGTTCACAAATAAAAATAAATAATGAGTAATTATGAGAATGTCAACAAACCTCTCAATGTTTTTTAATTTCTTTTGACACTTAATACAACCATGACCAATAAATATAAGCAAGCTATGGATCCATTTTATCATCTAAGGGATACTAGTCTATATGGTGGACAATACATTTAGAAAGTAAAGAAATACTTACAAGCATTGTTGCACTATGGGAAATACAACCATTAATTTGATTGTGAAGCATCAAACAAGAAAATGATCTACAACCATTAATTTGATTGTGAAGCATCAAACAAGAAAATGATCTACAACCATTAATTTGATTGTGAAGCATCAAATATGAATATGATCTGTACTCTAATTAATTAGCTACTCTGGGAACATGTTGTAGACACCTATGTGGACAATAGATTAAGCTTAAGCTGAGAACAAATGAAGGGTTGGATTCCCATTTTTAGTAGTTTATCACATATGGTCAAATGTTGTTACAAATAAGGTAAATGCACCTAAAATGGATGGGACAACTCTTCAAAATTGATCCCTATTTTTGAAGGGAAACTGAATAGGGACATGGAGGATACCAATTCCAGGATACCAATTCTATATATAGTATTGTCGAGGTGACAACCTTAAAAGTGGCCAACCTTAAAAGTGGCCAATTTGGGGTACACTTTATGTTGTTTTAACTTCTTCTCTAATGTTATTTTTCATGTGCATCAAATGCATTTTGACACCACCCACATGACACTTTTAGCACCCTACACCTTACATCTTTGAATATTTGTAACTAATTCACAATGTGTTCAAAAATTATGGAACCACTTGCATTTTGATTCAAAGTCCTTCACCAACTGAATGTGCAAAAATTGTTGTTCACTTTTTAGAGCATATTGTCATGCCACAAAGCTTATTTGTGTGATTTTAGGTGTATTTACCTTATGTAAGCTTAATTATTTCATTATTTCATGGCAGCATGCTGACTGATTTGCGTCACAAGCTTCAATCTTCAACGTCTGCTGATGGACTGAAGGAGAAAATTCATAAAAATGGGCATGTGAAACCAATCAAACATTCCTCCACTTCCAATTTGCAACGAACTTCAGGAGAATCATGCCGCCACAAGAGCATTCTCTGGAGTTTCTGTTGCAATGGCTGATTATGCCAACATAGTTTACGATGCTACTTAATTGGAGAATGCAGGGCGACTCTTCTTCAAAAAGACAGAATTGATTGTAGGTGTGCCTCCAGAAGCACCAACTTGCATGCAGGCACGAAATGGACGCTATCTCGCAATTCCAGCCATTTTGAACTTCTATTAATTGGCAGCAAAATTATGCCAAAGAACAGCTCAATTCTGTTCCTGGAGGATGCTGGAGAGGCCGCCGAACCTAATTGAAACTTCACGAAATCCTTTGATTTCTAGAAACATGTGCAAAGCAGGGACATCTCCCGGTAAATGCAACTAACAGAGTCAAACCTCACACTCAATAGCGAATGATGCTTCTTGTATGAAGTATCCTCCTGAATCAAAACGGAAGAGAGTAAGTTACCCATTGAACGGAGACTTGTAAGAATCACGCAATGACATTGAATCCATGTTCTGCCAGTACCGTCATCATTGTCCCAAGAACTCTGATCAAGGCAGATTGAACATTATTTGTTAAATTGCCTGCTGTACCCTTTCTGGTTTCGTCATGAGCGGTGTTCACCGCATGGTGCGCCTCAGTTTCCGCCTACCAGAGACAGTACTTGCCATTATTTGCACTGCGAAAATTGGTGCTGAAAGCACAGATCACAAATTTGGAAACATGAAAGTAGCAACACGAGCGGCAGTTGATTACAAAGAATTACAATAGATGCAATGAATAAAGTGCACTGCCTACCTCTGGAACCTCTCGATTCACTTGCTTCTCGACTTTTGCTTGTTTGTGTTGTCTTGCAGTGACAACAGCATTCCTCGTGTAAGTTAGAGAATCAGTAGTTAAGAAACTCAAATGCAACGAAACCATCACTGACAGTATTGCGCGTAAGGGGGATCGAAACAAACAGTCTCAGGGACACACAATATGATACTGCTCAGTTCGATTATCAATTTAGAACCCCACCTTTTCAACGAAGATATAACTTGGTTTTCGGTACAGTGCTCATACGCATGGGACATCAAGTTGTGATTTCCATCTTCACAAAGCTCATATGCGTCAAACTTGAGGTTGATGGGCAGTAGACTCACAAAACAGCTAGAAGTATAATGTGGAGGAGGACCAACCTGATTCACAAGTTCAGAAACAAGAAAATAGCAACACAAGGTACATTCAACCGCTGATAAAGCGTTACAAACATGTGGAAAAAATCAAGTGCGTTACCTCTCATTCAACTTTCTCAATTTTTGCATGTTTGCGTTGTCTATTTGGGTATGCTGTACAGCGGAGAGAAAGAAGGGCAAGTTTCGTGGTGTGCAGCCTCGGACCGTTGCGGCCTAAACTTTCACTTCCTGAGCGTGGCAGAAACTGGGAGTGCCTGTAAAATCAGAAAATCACAGTGAAATACAATTTAAATATATACTCTAGAACATGATCCAGCACTGGAGTTCTTGAACTCTTCCACATATAACTAACCACGTTCTCCATTGAGAACGAAAAACCCACCTGTGCTTAAACCTAACATGCTCGAATGTTGAAGGCATGATGACGCCTGCAATTATAGCATCACCAGCCATGAGAGAAACTTTCAAATTCTCACTTGGCTGGAAACTCAGACCAAGTCAAGCTAGTCGAATGGTACGACCCATGCAGGACAATCTCACCTGATTCACAAATTTAGAAGCATTGAAATGAAAATCAGCGTATTTGCCTTCAAGAAGAATGAGACGCCCAAGCAGCAGAGAAGATTGAATATGCACTGCAATCAGAAAAAACTGACCACGGAAACAACTAAAGAAGATTCAATGGCGACAGAAGCACTTGAATATGGACCTTCTGCTCGTCCATCCTCTCCCCGAATTGCACTGCCTCAACAGCGGGCTCACGAATATCTCCATTGTCAGTCTTGGTCACAAATCCTCCCCTGAAAATGTCAGATCTTGGTTTCCACCATGTTTGCTCTGACCCAAGGCACCTCCGCACCTCCTGTTTCTCCACCAGTACCCTCAAGTGTGGCCGAATTTGCAAAACTTTTTCACAAAAACATTCACAGCTACAGACAATGTCAAGACTAGTGATGTACTTGGGAATTTTAGCAAATCATTCTCGAAGTGGTATAACATATCAACTTGACCTAATCATGATATTAATCACATTTGGGATCACTACTACCTAGCTCGACAGGGGACCGATGAATAGATACTCCAATTTATTGGAAACGAACTTGGCCATGGCGCTGCGGGAAGTCACACACACACGGCATCCTCCACCACCCTCAATCTGATGAGGCACTTCAGCGGCGTCCCAACTATGGCAAATGTACTTGGGTTGCACACATTGTTGAGATTTTTGTGATAGTTGTAATTTTGCTGATCCGTGGAATCAAGTGAACGACCTTCGGCCACTTGCCACAACATCAGTGAACACGGATTTGTTTAATACTTCAATTGTATTTACGTGAACATTATTGTTGAGTAAGTTAACGAAATGAAGAGAAAACCATGCAAACGGAAACACAACATGGAGGCCTTGAAACTCACACCATATGACGGATACAGCTAGAAGTGTTGCTGCAAGTCGGTGAGATTAGATGGTTGACCACACACATAATTATATACTGGAACCGGATCAGAGTTTGTAGAGTTCCAAGGTCTTCCTGCCAATTCACTGTCCAGTCCTCATGGTGATCGGACAATGAATTGGCAGGAACACCTGGAAACTCAACAACCCTCGATCCCGTTGTAGTATATATGCATGGCCAACCAACCATAATTATGATTGAGCGCACTTGTAACTCCTAATCCATGTATTTGCGGCTCTTTCGCCTTCCTCCCCGGCTTGCAATGCCTGGCCTCAGCAGCAGGCTCACGAATTATCTCCATTGTCAATCTCGGTCATAGATCCGCCACCCGCTCTATATGTCACATCACGGCTTCCTCCATGTTTGCTCTGATCGAGGACACCTCCTCTCCTCTCCTCCTGTCTCTGCAACAGTACCCTCAGGTGTCGCCGAAGTGTGGCCGAAAACTTACTCGCAAAAACATTCATAGCTACAAACAGTGTCAAGACGAGGGATGGATTTGGATATAGCATGTATCATTCTAGGAGTGGTATCACGTACCCACTTGACCGAATCATGATATTAATCACATTTGGGATCACTGCTGACTAGCCCGACACAGGTTCGATGAATAGACACCGAGTCTAGCCCATCTTGTTGGAAACGAACTTGGCCATGCCGCTGCGGGAAGGGAAACGGACACCGCCCTGCATCTGATCAGGCACTTCGGTCGCGACCCACCGGTGGCAAAGGTATTCGGGTTGCACAAATCGCTGAGACATTTGTACATAATGTCCTTTAGCTGACATGTGCTGATTGCAATCAGGTGCACGACCTTCAGCCACCTGCCACAACATCAGCGAACACGGATTGCTTCATACTTGTATCTCCGTGCAATTGTTGTGTAATGAAACGAAGAGAAGATCATGTAAAATGAAACACAAGATGGAGGTCTTTGAAACTTATACCATATGATCAATAAAGTTGGAAGTCTTGCTCCAGGTCGTTGAGACTAAATGGTTGGCCATACACATAATTACATACTAAAACCGGATCAAGGAGTGTTCGTTTCAAGGTCATTTTGGCGATTCATTGTCCAATCCTCATGCTGAATGACCTTGAAACGAATACTCTTTTGATCCCGTTGTAGTATGCATGTATGGCCAACCACACTATAAATCTGAATACTAAAGGGCAACTATCCTAAAGGGCAACTATTCTTAATCCTAAAGAAAACCTTTGAAAGGACAACTTCACCAGAGTGTAAGAGACAACAATGTGACAAGTAAAGAAAACATTGGAAAGTACAACTCCGAGAGAGTGCAAGAGGCGCAAGTATACAAAGAATGATCGAAATGAAAGAAGGGAAATAAACAAAGGTTTGAGCAAAAGATGAAACCACCAAGGGCAACTTGAACGGAGGTGGAAAGAAGTGTGAGCAAGATGTCTAAGAACTAGAACTTGAACAATAATGCGGTGAATGACGAAAATGACTAAAGCTTGGAGCGGTAACAACCAAGAACAACATTGAAAGAAAACATTGGAAAAACATCAAGAGGAAAGCGTAAGAAGTGGAAACACACATAGAATGATTGAAATGAAAAAACAGAGAAACTAGGTTCAAACAAGACATGAAACCTTGTTATGCACATGGCTATGGTAGCTACACGCTTAAAAACTCTCTTACTACAAGTCTAAATTCCAGTTTTTCCTCTACGGTTTAGGGTTTGGATACTACATTGCCTTGTCTGCTACCTTTCATCTCTCTTCTACGGGTTGCGTGGCGATCATTCGAACACCATCACTAAGGTTGCGGATGTTTCACACTATCCAAGAGCAACTATAAAGAAGTAAAAAAAATTAGGTATGAAATAAAAAGTTAGGTGCTTGAACAAATGTTCAAATGAATTGATTTTAAGGAAAATTACAATTGTTGGAGTTAGATAGCAAGCAACTCTTTGTAGTAACCCCTGAAGCAATGGAGCTTTTTTTGAAAACATTGTATTTTTCATCAGGCCAATATATGGCGAATTATGGATATTTTTTATGAATTTTTCTAAAGATGGGTGCTAAGGGAGTAGCTTTGGGGGTGAAAATTTTTCTAACCTTTTAGAGTCATAGAGAAAAATTATTCGATTAGAAGTAGTTAAAAGGTAGCAGGACACCTCCATGTACACTATGGTGGAAATTTAGTGATCTTGCTCCAAGGTCAAAGGACTAAGGTCAAGGCAAGGTTTTCTTTATAGTGGAAATTGGATACCCATTCCACATCTACTGAATGTTCCAGATTTCTTATGACGTTGCCAATTGAGTTCAAGGTCTTAGTGTAGTGAAGCACTGTTCTACTAGTAAGAATAAACCGCCTAAGGAAATGCAATTAATCCTACCATAATCTAGCAAATTCATGGACTTCATTTTCAACATTAGATGGCATGAAAGAGATGCTATTGTTTGAGCTTTATGTTTTAGTTCTTGAAGACAGGGCTTCAATTTTGGCATCATGACAACTGGTGCCTCCATTTTTTGTTCTAGTTTGTAGAATTCAAAATTACACTGTCAATGCACCAATTGGAGAAAAACTTTTATGATCCAAATTTCAACAAGACTTAGATTTATGGTATAGTACACCAATTCTACACAAAATGTGGATTTGCACTCATTTCTATAAACCTTTTTGCATTGCAAAAATTAACTCTCGATGGTTCCTGTACCCTGTCTATCTCCATTGATCACTAATAAATTGTTAACAAACAATAACTCATTACATTATGGAGCCGTCTATCAAATAGAATTGAATAAAAATAGAGAGAAAAAAATTGGTCCCTTCTCTTTGCTAGCTATACTCATGACTGGGCAATGGTTGGCTTGGGGTATCACTTTTTGGACACACTAATTACCTTATTTTGGTTTAAAACCTCCAAAGTTTGACTAACTTGTTCATTTTGATCAAGTAAGAAGACCCTAAATTTTAAAAAAAAATTCCTATACCTCAATGGGATCAAGATGCATATTCCTAATAAGCTTTTTTTAAACTTTAATTTTTGGATCTTTTCATAGAAGTGAGAAAAAATGTTGAATTTTGAGATTTCTAGGCATCATAGTGCACAATTTATTAATGTTTTTGTTAATAAAATAAATTATTTTATGTATTGGACCACTTAATGTAAGTCATACCCCCAAATGATATTAAAATAAAATTATTTGATATTCCAAGTGCTTATTTTTGAGGATTTTGGATGTATGGGACAAAATTTACTTTTTTAATTAAAAAGTCCATTAAAAAATCTTAAAATTCTTTGATTGTGATGATTTTTTTCTTGATACATTACAAGTGTAGGTAGCTAAAACCATAATTTTTAAAATTTCACTTTAATATAATTATAAGATGAAGTTGTTTGATACAATGCAATGGACTGACATTGTAGTTCAGACAACATTTTGGGGTACCCTAAGCAGACTATTGCCCAACTCTAAAAGTAATGTCCACACAATTACAAACATACACCATTCTTTACATTTGAAAACACTGGTAGAAATCCCGTAGCATATCAAATAACATGTAGGGAGTGATTAAGAATTGTATCAAATTGGTGGGACAAGCGGAAGAAATTGGTAATGTACGTTGGGGGAATTGCAACAGGTGGGCAGAGTACTCCTTTTTTACCTAATGGCAACAGGTATGGAGGGTGAGCATTGTGACATCAATAGGCGGGATTCAACTACTAAAGGCCATTGCAATATAGTGGAGCAACGGAGCACTAAAGGGCAAAAAACAAAATCAACAAGTTGATTGGCAAGGGCCAATACATCAATAATGGCAACCAAATCAACATCAACAAGAGCTTTGGAGGCCAGCACAATAGTAATAAGGAGAAAATCTGTATCAACAAGAATGAGGGTGGAGGCAAGCACAACAACGACTTTGGCACTTCACTAAATCAAATAAACTTTCAAATTTATTTCTTGCATAATTTTGATTGTATAATATAGATTTAGGTGCATACTAAATTTCATGAACGTTGTTGCCATGATTTGTAAATATAAGTAGTGTCCAATCTTACAAGTAGTAGCAACAGAGAATCCATCATACTATCAATGCATAGTATACAACACCTCAGATGTAAGTCCACGGACCACGGCCAACCTTCTTTAATTCTTTTGGACTTTGGTGTCCTTCATCATCGGGCTTGTGGTGACCTTCCAATAAACAAACAACTATAGGTGGATCTAGAGGCAATGCTTAGACAAAAGACAAGTGAAGTTCTTCCCCACCCCAAATTACATTTGGAAACATCTAGTGACAATTTTAGTTGCAAATCAATTCTTTGAATTACTAACTAAATACTAAGGAGCATCTTTAGCAAAGTGGTAGCACTATTGAACATCTCCCACTTGCATTCATTGCCAATCCCTAGAGAGACTTCAAAATGGCCTACCAATGTACTATTTAGCAATTTTCATTACCACTTTTATAGAGAAGTTGCAAGGTGCTTGGGGTGGTGCTAATGGTGACAATTTCATACAACAATTCCAGTCACTATAAGGAAATGGTAGTTTTTTGGACATTTAAAAAAACATGAAATGATGTCTAGTACAATAAGGATTGTGTTTGAGTCAATGTGACCAAAAATCCGTCTATCTCCATGTGGCAAAGAACATGTCATGTTTTTTTTCCAAAACGTGTAAAATTACGGCTTGTTTTCGGAAAACTTCACCTACAACGGGTTTCTGAAAGTAGCTGTGAGTGCACCACGTGGAGGGCAAAAGTGCATGGAAAATGCCACGAAGGCAATTTTTTCATCCAAAAGCATTTTGACATGGAAGGTGACGTGGAATACAAAAAATCATGACGTAGAAAACTAGTAGGATGACATAGAGCATGACGAGGACCAAACAAAAAAGTAATGTAGCACTTCATGTCAGTTTTGTTTTTGAAAATTTTAATGTTGTTTTTTGAGACATCAAATTAGATGTCTTTCAAGACATCAATTAGTACATACGATATCCTCAAAAAATATCAGTAGAAATTAATTAATTAAAATAAATTAAATAACTAATAAGAAAAAATATATTAAATTCAATAGGAATTGAAGAAAACTCACCATCTACCATTTCCTTGAATTTTGATGATGAAATGAAGAAATTCCTTCATTAGAAGTTGGTGAGAGTGAAGGGAAGAGAAGTCATATTTATACCTATAGTTCGTTCATGATGTCACAAAAAACACAAAGATGCCACATCACCAAGTAGATTCATTTTGACTATGGATAATTTTGTAAAAATTACTATAATCAATGGTAAAATGTTGACCATTTGTGAAAAATTGAAGGAAAAGGCAATCACATGGTATATTTTGCAAAATGTAAAGAAAAATGAATGGATGTGCATTATACTACTATGGATGAAAAGAGCTGGTCTTTATATATACAAGTGAGGTGGTGGGAAGTGAAACAATCTATACATGACATCTAACAAGCTTGTCTACGTTGACATGACATCCTTTTTTATGTTCTCTGTATATACTTTTATCGACATCACTTTGAATTCTCACCCCAAAGGCCCAAAACCCACCGATGTAGTGATGTCTAATACAACATGACATGTTTTGCGAAAACAACCCCAAAAAACTATGAAGGTATAGTACTTTGGCTTACCCATTTTTCCTTCTTGAAGAAACTCTTCTTTGGCATTTTGTACCCTATCTATTTTTTCATAGTACTTATCTACGTCTTTACTTACCTTCACCATTTTTGTCACTACCACTTGTTGGGAATATAGACATACAGTCTATTTGTTCTTCCATATACAGGATCATCAAAATATATTGCGTTAGTTACAAGTCATGATAATTAGGGTAGTTAGTTAGTTAGAGTTTGATTTTTTATCTTTTGCCCCAATCCAAATATATGTACCCTCATCTAGCTTTAAGCAAGTCACCTGGATGGTGGAAATATTGACAGCACCCTATCTAGTGCACATCTCATTTTTGTCAATCACAACATGGTATCAAAGCATGAGGAGATATTCTTCGTTCATTGAGAGTGTTCAAAGAATTCATTGTTTGATTGCAACTGAGAGAGAGTGTTTGAACAAAGTATGTAAGTAATCAAAAATTGAGTTGTATAAACGGTAGAATTGTTATTATGTGTAAGAAGAACCAATGATGTGTATAAGTAGAATCACAACTTAAGAGAGTTTGGAGAGATCATGATTAGCATAGAGGAGATAATTAAGAAGACAAACTATGAGATACATGTTTGCAATTTGCAGAGCGCCTTCATTGAAATCCTATTAGAAAGCTCAAACGACTAAAACCCAAAGAAGAAATATTGATCCAAGAAGTAGGTGTAATCAAAATTACTATCACATAGTGATCGACGTTGTGAAGAATAAGAACAATTAGTATTAGGAAGTAGAAATGATTAGCCTAGCCTTTAACTTCCTTCACATAACAATAATTATACAATTAGTCATCTCCAGATCCGGTAGTCTTAAGAAGCAATAATGATTAGTTCAACCTTTAGTTTCCTTTACGTAATGATATCACAGTTAGTCACCTTTGGAACCATGTCCACATTCGACGTTTTATCCGATGCACAAAAGCTCATTTCAAATAACTACCACATTTCAAAAACTCGTTGTCGTTTACTATTGATGAAATAAAACACGTGGAAGTACACAGATCCAATTGGAGCCAATCGACCTATTATAAACAAATCGGAGGATAAATCTTGAAGAAGAGCAAGGGCCCTATACTCAATCACCATGTTGTGTTGCGAATTGATCTTCAACAAATTGTCCGAGATTTTTGATCCTAGAACTCCTTGGAATACCTTTAGAGATTGTTTTGAGAGGAATAATAATGCTTCAAAACTAATGCTATTGGATAGGTTGAGTTCTATCAAGCTGTTAGAAGGAGGGAACATTGAAAAATACATACAGAAATTACAAGACACCAAGATACAATTCAAAGGGGTAGGACACATGGTTTTAGAAACCGACTTAGTGGAACGAGTTCTCAATACTTTACCACCAAGCTACAAAGCTATATACAATTAGATCAGTACGTTGACAACCATGCCAACATTTGAGACTCTCACTACCCTACTCCAATAACATGAACAAAGAATGTAGTTTTGATAGTCAATTAGCTTGGGACCACCGCATATAGAGGCTTTGGCTGCATGGTTCCAACATCCAAGGCATGCGCAAGGAGGGTCATTTGGCTATCCTCTGTATCATTTGACCCCAAGACAACTACCATTAGCTTCATTTTGACCAAATCAATATGTTGTAGCGCCACCATAGTTCTATAATTGGTGTGGCAAGGAGGGTCACTACATGTGCAAATGCTATATATTCTCCAGAGAATTATCAAGGTACGCACAAGCACGACAAGTAAGCACTCAAGGTCCACGAAGGAGCCACTCTAGACCTACCTTCCACACCAACTTGCTTATTGTTGATGAAGGAGACACCCTACAAGCTTGGAAGAACCAAAATGCAATCCATACATGGGACTTTTCTGACAACACCTTTCACTCAAGCATGGAGGCACTGTTGTCATGGAACCAAGTCAAGTAAGGACAAGAGGTAGTCCACAACAATCAACACGTGATGGACCTTGATGGAGCATGGATTATCGATTCAAGGTATTCACAACACATTAGTGAAGACCCTAGCCAATTCTCAAGTCTAGAACTAGATCCAAGCTCAACCATTGTATAAACTACAAGCAAACAAATGCTACCAATAGAAGGCAAAGGCAGTGTTCATCATCATAACAATGAAATAAAAATCCATGATGTCTACTTTGTGCCTGGCCTTTCCTTCAACCTCCTTTAAATAGGGGCAATAATTGATTTGGGTTTGACATTCGTCTTTGATAACAAAGAATGCGTCGTATATCAAGGGGCAAATAAAGTTGTGGGTTGGAAAAAATGTGACCCCAAAACAGGGCTTTATCGATACTTCATGCCAGATCCTAAATTTAATATATGCATTGTCACTACACCCTTAGTGGCATTTCTTTGGCATAGGCATCTCAGGCATATTAATTTTTACAGCCTCCGTTCTATGGAGACTCATAATATTGCAAAAGGGTTCCCTCTCATCACAAACGATCAAGAACTTTGTAATAGTTGTGTGGTAGGAAAGTAAACACAAAGTGTAATCCTAAAAGAAGTTTCAAGACTATAATGGTCAAGTTCTCCATTATAGCTCATTCATTCAGATTTATGCAGACTATTACGCCCTCCCTCCCTTGGTGGAAGTTCTTACATTATAGCATTTACCGATGATTTTTTTTAGTATACATGGTTATATTTTACAAAACACAAGTCTGACATTGCCAAACATTTTCAACACTTCAAGGCCACGATTGAATTGGTGTTGGGCGCAAAAATCAAAACCCTACGAACTGATCGTGGTGGAGAGTGCCTCTCCCAAGAGTTCCAACAACTACTCCAAGAAACCGACATTTGCTATGAAATGACCTAGGCCTATCATCCACATCAAAACGGCATAAGCGAATGAAAAACTGCACTTTACTGGAAAAGGTATGAATGATGATTATTGAGGTGTGTACATCATTATACCTATAGACCAAAGCAGTTGCCATAGCCAACTATTTAACCAATAGATCCCCTGCTCAAGCTCACTCAAGGATCAGTCCCTTCCAAACTCTCTATCACATAGTGCTTGAACTTCAACATCTTCGTGTTTTCGGATGTGTTGCTTTTGTACATATTCCAACAGAAAAATGAACAAAGTTGGAGGATCAAAGCACAAAGTGTATTTTTGTAGGTTATTTGGAGTGCACAGCAGGCTACCGTTTTACCAGCCCAACTCTCGTACAATCATCACAAGCCAAGACACTCAATTTGCATAAATAAGATTTTGGCATTTCCTTAACCGCCTCAACAAGCTGCCATCTGTTTCGTTGGAAGTACTCCTTGATTACTCTGCCATCCTTGAAATTCTGGACTCAATCTTATTGCCCCCTATCCAGTCTCCACTAGCATCTCTAATCTTGGCACCATCTCTTTGAACCATTGCACAAGAGCAAATTCGCTCTAAGATGAAACTCCACCATCCAATAAGCAGAACCCACACGTACCTCCGCATGATGAACTTCAGCCGCTTGATTGACTAGATTCTCATCAAATGGTCCAAAATGAGCAAGCTAATCCTAGTCAAGTTGCAGTTCCTCTGTTCAACCCATTGCTTGCTCCTGATCACCCTGCTTTCGGTCCAACTTTGACACATCGCTCCTCTCGGCAACAATTTTTCAATTCCAGATTAGTTGACTATGCAGCTCGCATCGATTTTTGTAGTGATTTATAAGCTTTTTTGGCAGTCTTTGCAAAGCCACTTTACTTGCAAGCTCACGTTATTGCCTTGAAGAGTTGAAGGAACCTCTATTTTATAAAGACACTGCCACACATCATGAATGGGTTGCCGCTATGGAACAAGAAACGGCATTGATTTCTAAAAATCGCACTTGGTCATTGGTCAAACTGCCACAAGGACATAGTGCCATTGCAGTGAAACGGACGTACAACTTAAAATCCGGCACTGCTTCAAGTGCTCCCAAATACAAGGCACGACTCATTGTACGTGGTGATCAACAACACCCAGGATTTGATTATCAAGAAACATTTTCACCCGTGGTTAAGTGGTCCATGATGTACATTTTCGTGTATATGGCGGCAATGAAAGAATGGCCTCTTCTTCACTTAGATGTGAAGATAGCATTCTTACACGATAACATTACTGATATAGTCTTTGTTAAGCAGCCTCCTGGTTTCATTGCCCCTCAACAAGAACACTTAGTTTGCCATTTTCATGAGGCATGCTACATTTAACTACTTCTGGACTTTTGAAAGTCCAAAATTCATAATGGTCATTGGGAGATGCATCAAAGGATCTATTCAAAACATCAAGGGATTTAAATTTTCATCGGGGGATCAGTTCAAAACATCAAGAGATCTATACCAACATCGAAAGATCTCCCAATCTATATAAACATCGAAAGATCTTCCGATGTTTTGGATTCAGTGAATAGTCTAGATTTCAATGAATAGTCCAGAAGTAGTTAAATGTGGCATAGGCCTTATATGGACTCCGATAGTCTTCTTCTACTTGGCATGAACAAATTTCAGATGTATCTTATATCAATAGGATTGCAACCATGCTTTACTGATCCAAGCTTATACGTTTATTACAAAGGAGATTCAATCGTCTTCTTCATTATTTACGTTGATGATCTCATGTTGATGGAAAATCAATCTCAGAGAATTACCCTCATACGTATATGACCAACTATGTCGTGAGTTTGCAATGACAGTGCTTAGCACTCTTTTATTGTATTTGAGAGTGGATTTTATCTACAATCCTCATGGGATCCTCATGTCCCACCACCGATATATTCTTAAATGTCTCACTGATATGGAAGTTGATGACTGTTTGCCCACTCTAACGCCTATGGAATCCAACCTCTATGGCACTTTATGAGCAAACATGAATTCTCTTGTGTTTGATGAAATTGAGATTGCTTAGTATTGCATGGGTGTAGACAAACTGCTTCATGTTACAAACACCCGACCAGATATAGCTTTTGCAGTTGGAATTGTCACTCAGTTTACAAGTATCCTACGAGAAGTTCATCTCCAAGCCGTTCTTCTTATTTTTTGATACCTCAAGGGAACCGCAGACCTCGCCATCCACTATCCGACAAGAAGAAAGATCATACCATTTGCTTAGGTGGATAGTGACTTCTTCGGGGATCCAGATGAATGGCAATCTACCTTAGGCTACTTAATGAGCCTTGAAACCTCTCCAATCTCATGGAAATCCAAGCTGCAAACTGAAATCACACAGTCAAGTTTTGAGGTAGAATATAGAGCATTGGCAGAAGCAACTAATAAAGCCATGTGGATACTCAACTTATTCGAGGAAATTCACTTTTCGATTATGTATCCCATAACCATCTTCTCCAACAACCAAAGTTGTAATAAAATGGCAAAGAATCTAGTATATCAGGGATGCACTAAACACATTGAGAAGACTTGTCACTTCATCCAAGATCATGTGTGAAAGGGAAGGATCTATCTTAAATTTGTGCGATCTCAACAACAAGCCGCTGATATATTCACCAAGCCATTGAACAAAGTGGCATTTTATGAGATGAGGGATCGTTTACAACTGACTACACGAGCAAATTTTAAAGGTTGAAAATGATAACTCCAAGTAGTGGACTTAGGGTGCCGAAGTGTTGAAAATACAGACATACAATCCCTATACTCTTCCATATATAGGATGATCAAAATATACTGCATTAGTTACAAATTATGATAATTAGGGTAGTTAGTTAGTTAGAGTTTGGTTCTTTATCTTTTCCCCCAATTCAAATATATGTATCCTCATCTGGTTTTAAACAAGTCACTTGGGTGGTTGAAATATTAACAACAGCCTACTTAGCGTACATCTTGTTTTTGTCAATTAAAACACCAACTTCTCTATTTTTTTGATACCCCTTGTTTAATTTTTTCTTACCTTTACCAATTATTGTCCAAAGCACCCTATCTATTTTTTTTATATCATTTGTTTATGTTTCTTTTACCTTTGCCATTTTTTTCACTCTATTTTTTTAATACCACTTCTCCACATTTTTTGTTACCTTTAGCATTTTTGTCTTTAACACCTTCTTTGTTTTTTTATACCACTTGTCTATGTCTTCTTATACCTTCAGCATTATTGTTCAAAGCAACTTATCTATTTTTTGGAAACCACTAGTCTATGTTTTTTCATACCTAATCTTTACTATTTTTATCACAAACCACCCCTCAATTTTTTTCATACCTTCATCATTCTATATTTTTTATACCTACTACATTATCTTTGTTACAAGGTGGTTGTGGTCAAATTTTTATACCAAAAATTGAAAGATGATTGAGTTCATAATGTTTTTCTATCATGACTTCTTGCCAAGCAAATAGTGCTTGAATTTGGAAAACTCTCTAGAGTTGTACTTTTAACTATACTACGATGTGGGGATCTTCAAAGCTAAAAATTTGAAAATGTATTGTAGGTGTTGCCAACCACACCCTTCAAAGGGGCAGGAAGAAGCGTTGGACCATTGTAGTGAGGCTAGCCACACTAGCTAGTACAATTGTAAGGCTTGGGCGCTGTGTTAGTTTGCAACAACCAGCAATGCTACTAGCGTTGCTTACTACTAGGAGGTGGACCAATATAGCTAGGCTGCGTGCTTGATGCACAACCTTTGGGTTGCAGCATTTTAAGCCTTGATTTGGTACTCTTGACTTTCTTTAAGTGGACTAATTCTACATGTCTACCAAGTATTAGACTTCATGATTTTAATAATTTTAATGGAAGATAAAAGCTTCATGTTTCATATTTTCACTTTTATTCCCATTCCATCTACACCCCTCTTAGAAGTAACATGTATGATATTGGTGAATATTTTGAATGATGTGTACAACCTCTCCAAGTGTGATTTTACTATGAAGAAAATACATGGCTTGTAGTTATCTCCAAACCTAAGAAATAAATCAGCTATGAGGCTTATTCTATTATATGCCCTCTAAATATGTGGGATGCTTTGCAAGTCATCCTTCACACAATGCACAATTCATGTACTTGGAAAGTGTGAAAAAAACCTCCTAAACAAAAAAGGATGGAAATGAAAATAAAAAATGTAATCATGATGTTGGCAATTATGGCTCTTGTCCACTAGAAATTCAATGTTATAGTTGCATAAATTTTAGTATTGTTCTACAAAAAAAATTCCATGGATTAATTAGTTAGACTATGAACATGTTATGGACACCATTCAAAAAAATAGGCATGTGAAACCATTCAAACCTTCTCGTCGATTTTGAATGCTGCAACATACTTCAAGAGGGTCATGCCCACAAAAGCATTCTCTTGAGCTTTTGTTGCAATGGTTGATTATGTCCTCAAGGCCTAAGGCTTTTTTGGGTTTAAAAACATCGTTACTTTTGAAGTGTTAGAGTTCAAAATGTTAGTTAGGTATAGAAATCTCAATCATAGAATCTTGTAGTGTATGAGTTGCCAATGGTGTGAATCAGAATAGGGGTCATTTAGCCTCATAGATAGCAAGATTATAATGATTTACTATAGAAAAAAGATGTTGAAATTTCCCTAGCAACACATTTGGAGGTGAAATTTGATTTCTAAACCTATTCAAATGAAAAAGCTTTAAACTATAAAGTGATTCAAAACTAGCATACAAACACGTTGGGGAAAAAATCATTGAATTGACTCATTGTGTTTGCAAAATGACTTTGAAATGTCAAAAAATAGCAAGAAAATTTGATAAAACCAAATCCTAGGCTAAACCTCCTTCTACTATTATGCTTTTGAGTCCCTCATAACTTCTTGGAATGATATGAAACTTTAGCCATACAAACTCGACTAGTATGCACAACTTTTCTACATTTTCTCTTATTGGAAATGGACACTTTGTGAAGAAGAAACAAGCCGCCCACGTTCAATGTAATCCCAAAATGTTGGGATTTTGAACTTCAAATTGCTCCCAAACATTCAAAGCAACTTGGATTGACATGAAAATCTTACCACAATAACTAGGATTCAAAGAAAACATAACCTAACAAACTTTATTGAAAATGAACATTGGATGAAGGAGATATCAACCCCCAAAGTTGCAACCAGCAAATGCCTTTTGGTGATGGTGAACTCAACTTGAATCTTTGAAATTCAATTGGCTTATAAGAAATCAGTACATATTGGATTGAAACTATCACACAAATTAAAAGAGAGAGTGCATATTTTACAACAAGTTTTATTGAATTTGAACATGAGATGCAAAAGTTCCAACATTTTGAATTGGACTTGAAACTATGTGAAGACACTTTAATTTGGTCCGGTTTAAACATAGTTTTTGAAGACCGCTACTTGGAGAATGCAGGGCGACTCTTCTTCAAAATGACAGAATTGATTGTAGGTGTGCCTCCAGAAGCACCAACTTGCATGCAGACACAAAATGGACGCTATCTCGCAACTCCAGCCGTTTTAAACTTCTATTAGTTGCAATGATTTCTAAGCCAAAGAAAAGCTCAAGTCTGTTCCTGGAGGATGCTGGAGAGGCCACCGAACCTAATTGAAACTTCACGAAATCCTTTGATTTCTGGAAACATGTGCAAAGCAGGGACATCTCAGTCCCTGTGAATGCAATTAACAGAGCCAAACCACAAACTCGACGTTGAATGATGCTTCTCGATCTTGTATGGAGTATCCTCATTGAAACAGAAGAGAGTAAGTAAGTTGCCCATTGAATGGATACTTGGAAGAATCAAGCAATGACATTGAATCCATGTTCTGCCAATACGATCATCATTGCCCCAAGAAATCTGATCAAGGCATAAAATGACTTTCTAAATTGCCTGCACTTACCTTTCTAGTTTCGTCTTGAGCGGTGTTCCCCGCATGGTGCCCCTCTGTTCCTACCAGAGACATGAAAGTAGCAACACGAGCGGCAGTTGAGAATAAAGCATTACAATAGATGCAATGAATCAAATGCACTGCCTACTTCTGGAACCTCTCGATTCACTTGGTTCTCCATTTTCGCATGTTTGTGTTGCCTTTTGCAGTGAGCAGCAAATGGAAAGCAGCTCCTGCCAAGATGAGCATTCCCCGTGTACATTAGGGAATCAGTAGTTAGGAAACTCAAATGGAACGAACCGTCAGTAGCATTATTGCACGGAACCGGGGGCAGTGAGGATATGATTAAAAAAGAAACAGTCTTACTCGACATACAAAATGACACTGCCCAGTGCGATTATCAATTTAGAACCCCACCTTTTCAACGAAGATAGAATTGAGTTTTAGGTATAGTGCTCATACGCACGTGCATGAGCTTTGCGAATGTTGAGATCACAACTTGAGTGCCTGTAAAATCAGAAAATCACAGTGAAATACAATTTAAATATATACTCTAGAACATGCTTCACGGTGGAGTCCTTGAACTCTTGCACATACAACTAACCACGATCTGCAGTGAGAATGGAAAACCCACCTGTGCTTAAACCTAACATCCTCGAATGTTGAAGCCATGATGACGTCTGCAATTATAGCATCACCTGCCATGAGAGAAACTTTCAAGTTCTCAGTTGTCTGGAAACTCAGGCCAAGTCAAGATCGTTGAAAGGTACGACAATCCCACCTGAATGACAATCAGAGAGCACCTGTAAACGAAAATGAGCATATTTGCCATCGAGTAGATGTCTCAGACGCCCAAGAAGCACAGTCGATTGAACATGCACTGCAATCAGAAAAAACTGACCATGGAAACAACTGAAGAAGATTCAATGGCCACAGAAGAAACACTTGAAAATGGACCTTCGGCTCGTCCGTCCCCTCCCCGACTTGCATTGTCGATCTCAACAACGGGCTCACGAATATCTCCATTGTCAGTCTTGATCACAAATCCTCCACTGTACATGTCACATCCTGGCTTCTACCATGTTCGCTCTGACCAAGGCACCTCCGCACCTCCTGTTTCCGCAATCTGATGAGGCACTTCAGCGGCGTCCCAACTGTGGCAAATGTACTTGGGTTGCACACATTGTTGAGATTTTTGTGATAGTTGTAATTTTGCTGATCCGTGGAATCAAGTGAACGACCTTTGGCCACTTGCCACAACATCAGTGAACACGGATTTGTTTAATACTTCAATTGTATTTACGTGAACATTATAGTTGAGTAAGTTAACGAAATGAAGAGAAAACCATGCCAACCGAAACAGAAGATGGAGGCCTTCAAACTCACATCGTATGACGGATAAAGCTAGAAGTGTTGCTGCAAGTCGGTGAGATTAAACGGTTGACCACACACATAATTATATACTGGAACCGGATCAGAGTTTGTAGAGTTCCAAGGTCTTCCTGCCAATTCACTGTCCAGTCCTCATGGTGATTGGACAATGAATTGGCAGGAACACCTGGAAACTCAACAACCCTCGATCCCGTTGTAGTATATATGCATGGCCAACCAACCATAATTATGATTGAGCGCACTTGTAACTCCTAATCCATGTATTTGCGGCTCTTTCGCCTTCCTCCCCAGCTTGCACTGCCTGGCCTCAACAGCAGGCTTACGAAATATCTCCATTGTCAATCTCGGTCACAGATCCGCCACTGTATAATTAGTCTGTCACATCTTGGCTTCCACCATGTTTGCTCTGATCGAGGACACCTCCTCTCCTCTCCTCCTGTCTCTACACCAGTACCCTCAGGTGTCGCCGAAGTGTGGCCGAAAACTTACTCGCAAAAACATTCTTAGCTACAAACAGTGTCGAGACCAGTGATGGATTTGGGAGTTTCAGCATGTATCAAACTAGGAGTGGTATTACGTACCCACTTGTCTGACCGAATCATGATATTAATCACATTTGGGATCACTGCTGACTAGCCCGACACAGGTTCGATGAATAGACACCGAGTCTAGCCCATCTTGTTGGAAACGAACTTGGCCATGGCGCTGCGGGAAGGGAAACGGACACCGCCCTGCATCTGATCAGGCACTTCGGTCGCGACCCACCGGTGGCAAAGGTATTCGGGTTGCACAAATCGCTGAGACATTTGTACATAATGTCATTTAGCTGACATGTGCTGATTGCAATCAGGTGCACGACCTTCAGCCACCTGCCACAACATCAGCGAACACGGATTGCTTCATACTTGTATCTCCGTGCAATTGTTGTGTAATGAAACGAAGAGAAGATCATGTAAAATGAAACACAAGATGGAGGTCTTTGAAACTCATACCATATGATCAATAAAGTTGGAAGTCATGCTCCAGGTCGTTGAGACTAAATGGTTGGCCATACACATAATTACATACTAAAACCAGATCAAGGAGTGTTAGTTTCAAGGTCATTTTGGCGATTCATTGTCCAATCCTCATGCTGAATGACCTTGAAACGAATACTCTTTTGATCCCGTTGTAGTATGCATGTATGGCCAACCACACTATAAATCTGAATACTAAAGGGCAACTATCCTAAAGGGCAACTATTCTTAATCCTAAAGAAAACCTTTGAAAGGACAACTTCACCACAGTGTAAGAGACAACAATGTGACAAGTAAAGAAAACATTGGAAAGTACAACTCCGAGAGAGTGCAAGAGGCACAAGTATATAAAGAATGATCGAAATGAAAGAAGGGAAATAAACAAAGGTTTGAGCAAAAGATGAAACCACCAAGGGCAACTTGAACGGAGGTGGAAAGAAGTGTGAGCAAGATGTCTAAGAACTAGAACTTGAACAAGAATGCAGTGAATGACGAAAATGACTAAAGCTTGGAGCGGTAACAACCAAGAACAACATTGAAAGAAAACATTGGAAAAAAATCCAAAGGAAAGCGCAAGAAGTAGAAATACACATAGAATGATTGAAATGAGAAAACAAAGAAACTAGGTTCAAACAAGACATGAAACCTTGCTATGCACATGGCTATGGTAGCTACACGCTTAAGAACTCTCTTACTACAAGCTTAAATTTCATTCACTCTTTTGCGGTTTTGGGTTTGGATATTGCATTGCCACGTCCGCTGCCTTTCATCCCTCTTCTAAAGATTGCGTGGCGATCACTCCAAAGCCATTGCTAAGGTTGTGGCTCCTTTACGCTATCCAAAAACAACAATAAAGAAGTAAGAAGACAAACAACAATTAGGTATGAAATAAATAGATAGGTACTTGAACAAATGTTCAAATGAATTGATTTTAAGGAAAATTACAATTGTTGGAGTTAGATAGCAAGCAACTCTTTGTAGTACCCCCTAAAGCAATGAAGCCTTTTTTGAATACATTGTGTTTTTGGTCAGGCCAATATATGGCAAATTATGGATATTTTTTAAAAAAATTTCTAAAGATAGGTGCTAAGGGAGTAGCTTTGGGAGCGAAAAATTTTCTAACCCTTTGGAGTCATAGAGAAAATTTTATTCAATTACAAGTAGTTTGGTTTGCTCAAAAGGTAGCAAGGGCACCTCCATTTATACTATGGTGGAAATTTAGTGATCTTGCCCCAAGGTTAAGGGATAAAGGTCAAGCCAAGGTTTTATTTATAGTGTAAGTTTGGTACCCATTCTACATCTATGGAACGTTCTAGATTTCTGATGACGCTGCCAATTGAGTTCAAGGTCTTAGTGTAGTGAAGTATTGCTCTACTAATAAGAATAAACCACTTAAGGAAATGCAATTAATCCTACCATAATCTAGCAAATTTATGGACTTCATTTTCAGCATTAGATGGCATGAAAGAGATGTTGTTGTTTCAGCTTTATGTTTTAGTTCATGAAGGTAGGGCTTCAATTTCAGCATCATGACAAGTGGTGCCTCCATTTTTCGTTCTAGTTTATAGAAATCAAAATCACACTCTCAATTGCCAATTGGAGCAAAGCTTTTATGATCCAAATTTCAACAAAACTTAGATCTATGGTGTAGCACACCAATTCTATACAAAAAGGTGGATTTACACTTATTTCTATAAATCTTTTGCACTGAAAAAATTAACTCTCTATGCTTCCCGTACCCTATCTATCTCCATTGATCACTAATAAATTGTCAACAAACAATAACTCATTACTTTAATAGGAAATTTCATTAAACTGGCAAATATTCTATAACTTTGACATTCCACAGTTCAGATCGGGCGGTCTAAAATCTAGGACACTAATAAATTTCAGACTGCTCGGTTTGAATTGTGGGAATTGCACATTGTGAAAATGGCACATAGAATATCGCCATTTTAATGAAATTCCCCATATTATGGAGTCATCTATCCAATAGAATTGAATAAAAAATAGAGAGAAACAAATGGCCGCTTTTCTTTGCTAGCTATATTCATGACTAGGCAATAGTTGGCTTGGGGTATCACTTTTTGGACACTCTAATTACCTTATTTTGGTTTAAAACCTCCAAAGTTTGACTAGTTTGTTCATCTTAATCAAGTAAGAAGGCCTTAAATTTTTTTTCTAATTCCTACACCTCAATGGGATCAAGATGTATACTCGTAATAAGTTTTTCTTAAACTTTAATTTTTGAATCTTTTCATAGAAGTGAGAAAAAATGCTAAATTTTTAGATTTGCAGGCACCATAATGCATAATTTATTAATTTTTTGTTAATAAAATAAATTATTTTATATATTGGACCATTTAATATAAGTCATATCCAAAAATGATATTAAAATAAAATTATTTGATATTCCAAATGCTTATTTTCGAGGATTCTAGATGCATAGGACCAAACTTACTTTTTAAATTTAAAATTTCATTAAAATTTCTTAAAATTCTTTGATCTTGATGATTTTTTTTCTTCATACATTATAAGTGTAGGTAGCTAAAACCACATGTTTTGAAATTTCACTTTAATATAATTATAAGATGAAGTCGTTTGATACAATGCAATGAACCGACATTATAGTTCGGACAACGTTTTTGGGTACCCTAAGCAAACCATTGCCCATCTCTAAAAAGCAATGTCCACACAATTACAAACATACAACATTCTTCACATTTGAAAACACTAGTAAGAATCCTATAGCATGTCAAATAACGTGTAGGGAGTGATTACGAATTGTATCAAATTGGTGGGGCAAGCGGAAGAAATTGGTAATGTTGAGGAGGTGCAACAAGTGGGCGAAGTACTCCTTCTTTCCTTGATGGCAACAGGTGTGGAGGGTGGGCATTGTGACATCGATAGTCAGGATTCAACTACTGGAGGCCATTGCAGTATAGTGGAGCAACGGAGCACTGAAGGGCCAAAAACAAAATCAACAAGTTGATTGGCAGAGGCCAAGACATCAATAATGGAAACCAAATCAACATCAACAAGAGCTTTAGAGGCCAGCACAATAGTAACAAGGAGAAAATTTGTATCAACAGGAATGAAGGTGGAGGCAAACAGAACAACGACTTTGGCACTTGACTAAATCAAATAAACTTTCAAATTTGTTTCTTGTATAATTTTGATTGTATAATATAGATTTAGGTTGTTGCCATGATTTAAAAATATAAGTAGTGTCCAATCTTAGAAGTGGTAGCAATAGGGAAACCATCATACTATCAATGTATAGTGTACAATACCTCAAAGTTTTGTGCAGAAGGCCATCCGTATATAGAAGTAATATGCACTTGAGAAAGAAAGAGCACTAACCAAGTCTTCATAGGTGTAAGTCCACGGCCAACCTTCTCTAATTCTTTTGGACTTTGGTGTCCTTCATCATCGGGCTTGTGGTGACCTTCCAATAAGCAAACAACTATAGGTGGATCTAGAGGCAATGCTTGGACAAAAGACAAGTGAAGTCCTTCCCCACCACAAATTACATTTGGTATCTAGTGACAATTTTAGTTGCAATTCGATTTTTTGAATTACTAACTAAATACTAAGGAGCAACTTTAGCAAAGTGGTAGCACTTTTGAACATCTCCCACTTGCATTCATTTCCAATCCCTAGAGATACTTCAAAATAGCCTACCAATCTACTACCTAGCGATTTTCATTACCACTTTTATAGAGAAGTTGCAAGGTGCTTGGGGTGGTGCTAATGGTGACAATTTCATAAAACAATTCCAATCACTATAAGAAAATGACAATTTTTTGGACGTTTAAAAAAACATGAAGTGGTGTCTAGTACAACAAGGATGGTGTTTGTTCAAAAATCTGTCTATCTTTGTGGCAAAAAACATGTCTTGTTTTCCCAAAATTGTTCAAAATCATAGTTTGTTTTTTGGAAAACATCACCTATAATGGGTTTTTGAAAGTAGCTATAAGTGCACCAAGTGGAGGGCAAAAGTGCACGGGAAATGCCACAAAGGCAATTTTTTCATCCAAAAGCATTTTGACATGGAAGATGACGTGGAATATAAAAAATCATGACATAGATAACTAGTAGAATGACGTGGAATATAAAAAATCATGACATAGATAACTAGTAAGATGACGTCATGATGTGAAAGATGACGTGGACCAAACAGAAAAGTGACTTGGCACTTGATGTCAGTTTAGTTTTTGAAATTTTTAATGTTGTTTTTTGAGACATCAAATTAGATGTCTTTCAAGACATCAATTAGTACAAACCATACCCTCAAGAAAATATCAATAGAAATTAATTAATTATAAAAAATTAAATAAAAAATAAAAAAGCAAAAATATTAAATTCAACAAGAATTGAAGAAAACTCACCATCTACCATTTCCTTGAATCTTTGATGGTGAAACAAAGAAATTCCTTCATTAAAAGTTGGTGAGAGTGAAGGGAAGAGAAGTCATATTTATACCTATAGTTTGTTCATGATGAAACAAAAGTTATGGAGTAACTAAATATAGAAACTTGTTGTTGTTCATCTTGACATCATCTTAAACATGTAGGTGTTGTTTTTAGCATTTAGACGTTGTTTTGGACATTTACATGTTGTTTAAACATTAAGAAAAATATCACAGACATTTTATATTGAACACAATTTTTTTTAGATTTTCCATATAAATTATTTCACTTCCCACCACCTCACTTGTATAAAGACCAGCTCTTTTCATCCATAGTAGCATAATGCACATCCATCCATTTTTCTTTATTTTTTGCAAAATATACCACAAGGTTGCCTTTTCCTTCAATTTTTCACAAATGGTCAACATTTTACCATTGATCATACTAATTTTTATAAATTTATTCATAGTCAAAATGAATCTACTTGCTGATGTGGCATCTTTGTGTTTTTTGTAACATCTAGAAAAACATGAGTGTGTTTTTGTAGATGTTACTTTTAACAAGTTTGTCTATGTTGATTTGATATCCTTTTATATGTTCTCTATATATTTTTTTGTTGACATCACTTTGAACTCTCACCCCAAAAGCTTGAAATCCACCGACGTAGTGATGTCTAACACAACGTGACAGGTTTTGTGAAAACAACCCCAGAATCATCGTTTTCTTATAGTGAATACTAATAAAGGAGCAAATTTGGCCAAATCTTGCTATAGATTGTCTAACAACTAGCCACGGACCAAATGCCAAAGAGGAGTTTCTTCAAGAAGGAAAAATGAATAAGCCAAAGTACTATACCTTCACAATTTGCTAATAAAGTGCATGATTTTCAACTGTTGTTCATGGTTTCAAAAACAAAAAATAAAACAGTAACATCATAATGCTGACCTCCCAATTTCATTGTGGATAACTTGCCAAGAAACATCTTTTGCTGTGACGCAGTCAACTTCTTGAACTTTTGTAGCCCTAGATTTGTAATAATAGCACTGCGTGCAATATTCTCAAGCTTCCAAAAGTATCTAACACTTCCTTTGATAGTGAAGCACAACAAATAGGGATAGCTTCAGACCTTACAATCAAAATGACTATAAGGGATCCTAATGATGACCTTGTGGATAGTAAAAAAGAAGGTGCACACAACTTGCTGTAGCTCAAGATTCTTTTCATAGAAGACTATTCTATAGAGATTGAAGACAAAGGAGAAGAAGAAGATTTGGACATGAAAACATGCATGTAGCTAGTTGAGTTTCTTACCTCAACTATTTTTCAAAAACGATTGCTACAGGAGGAAGCAAAGGTATAAAAAGAAGGCACAATGTGGAAAACAAGAGAAATTGGGGAAAACTGTGAGAGAAGAAGATGACCATTGTAGCATCCAAGGCACTCCCGTGCATAGGGTGACAGAGGTGGTGAAAATGACAAGGTTTGAAGAGCTCCCCTGTTGCGACTTGCCAACACCCTAGCCCTAGTTATAAGAGTAGGAAGTGTAATGCGAGAGCCATGGACAAAGGCGGAGTGATAATAGTAGGGGTGGCAACTTGGGGGAGCATGGCACTCAACAAGAAGCGGAGATGACCATACAGGGGGAAGAACTTCATTAGCAAGGGCAACAAACTGGAAAGGAATGCGACATTTTATAACACTAGTAGAAAACGCAGAGATTTCAACAGAAATTTTGTTGTTTCGGTTGCGTTGTTTTGGTCACTAAACAACAGATTTCTATTGAAATTAACAAATTTTTATTAATTTCAACATAAATCTATTGTTCAATGACCAAAACAACGCGACCAAAGCAACAGAATTTTGTTGAAATTCCTGCATTTTCTACTAGTGTTATAAGGAATGCATTGAGACAAGGCTACTAGGTGGGTCTTTCTCATTAGCAAGTGCTAGTTCAATTGTGGTTAGAGTATGTGGATAACTTGTTCACTCAAATTTTATTGTTGGCCATTTACAATAAGCTTAGATAATAGAACATTTGCATACAATTATACAAATGTCACGAATTGTAAAAGCTCTTCGAAGTGAATGTTATAAAATCATTTCTTCCATATTTCACTTATAAGTATTTAGATTTGCAGAAAAAATGGTTCTCATGAAGGTGGATATTCTTCATAAATAATTCATTTAGCCATTGAAATTTCATTCAAATTAGAATAGGTCTACATTTAGTCCGTTCTAAGTGGAATTACACATGAAGTTTGAAACCCTTCTATACAACAACTTGTCCAAATTCCACTTTTTTTATACCACTTCTCCACAATTTTTCTTACCTTCAGCATTTTTGTCCATATCACCTTCTTTGTTTTTTTATACCACTTGTCTATGTTTTCTTATACCTTCAGCATTTTTGTTCAAAGCAACTTATCTATTTTTTGGAAACCACTAGTCTATGTTTTTTCATACCTTTACTATTTTTATCACAAACCACCCCTCAATTTTTTTCATACCTTCATCATTCTATATTTTTTATACCTACTACATTATCTTTGTTACAAGGTGGTTGTGGTCAAATTTTTATACCAAAAATTGAAAGATGATTGAGTTCATAATGTTTTTCTATCATGACTTCTTGCCAAGCAAATAGTGCTTGAATTTGGAAGACTCACTAGAGTTGTGATTTTAACTACACTATGATGTGGGGTTCTTCAAAGCTAAAAATTTGAGAATGTATTGTACATGTTGTCAACCACACCCTTCAAAGGGGCAGGAAGAAGTGTTGGACCATCGTAGTATGGCTAGCCGCACTAGCTAGCACAATTGTAAGGCTTGGTTGCTACGCGAATTCATGACAATCAACAATGCTACTAGCCTTGCTTACTACCAACATGTGGATCGATATAGCTAGGTTGCTTGCTTGATACACAACCTTTGGGTTGTAGCATTTTAGGCCTTGGTTTAGTAGTCTTGACTTTCTTTAAGTGGACTAATTCTACATGTCTATAAAGTATTAGACTTTATGATTTTAATATTTTTTATGAAAGATAAAAGCTTCATGTTTTCATATTTTCATTATTTTTCCTTTTCCATCTACACCCCTCCTAGAAGTAACATGTATGATATTGGTGATTTGAATGATGTGTACAACCTCTCCAAGTGTGATTTTACTATGAAGAAAATACATGGCTTGTAGTTATCTCCACCTCCGCACCTCCGCACCTCCTGTTTCCGCAATCTGATGAGGCACTTCGGTGGCGTCCCAACTGTGGCAAATATACTTGGGTTGCACACATTGTTGAGATTTTTGTGATAGTTGTAATTTTGCTGATCCGTGCAATCAAGTGAACGACCTTTGGCCACTTGCCACAACATCAGTGAACACGGATTTGTTTAATACTTCAATTGTATTTACGTGAACATTATAGTTGAGTAAGTTAACGAAATGAAGAGAAAACCATGCGAACCGAATCACAACATGGAGGCCTTGAAACTCACACCATATGACGGATACAGCTAGAAGTGTTGCTGCAAGTCGGTGAGATCAAACGGTTGACCACACACATAATTATATACTGGAACCGGATCAGAGTTTGTAGAGTTCCAAGGTCGTCCTGCCAATTCACTGTCCAATCCTCATGGTGATCGGACAATGAATTGGCAGGAACACCTGGAAACTCAACAACCCTCGATCCCGTTGTAGTATATATGCATGGCCAACCAACCAACCATATGATTGAGCGCACTTGTAACTCCTAATCCATGTATTTGCGGCTCTTTCGCCTTCCTCCCCGGCTGGCAATGCCTGGCCTCAGCAGCAGGCTCACGAATTATCTCCAATGCAATCTCTGTCACAGATCCGCCACTGTATAATTAGTCTGTCACATCTTGGCTTCCACCGTGTTTGCTCTGATTGAGGACATCTCCTCTCCTCTCCTCCTGTCTCTGCACCAGTACCCTCAAGCGTGGCCGAATTCAGCAAAACTTATTCACAAAAACATTCATAGCCTCAAACAGTGTCCAAACCAGTGATGGATTTGGGAGTTTCAGCATGTATCAAACTAGGAGTGGTATTACGTACCCACTTGTCTGACCGAATCATGATATTAATCACATTTGGGATCACTGCTGACTAGCCCGACACAGGTTCGATGAATAGACACCGAGTCTAGCCCATCTTGTTGGAAACGAACTTGGCCATGGCGCTGCGGGAAGGGAAACGGACACCGCCCTGCATCTGATCAGGCACTTCGGTCGCGACCCACCGGTGGCAAAGGTATTCGGGTTGCACAAATCGCTGAGACATTTGTACATAATGTCATTTAGCTGACATGTGCTGATTGCAATCAGGTGCACGACCTTCAGCCACCTGCCACAACATCAGCGAACACGGATTGCTTCATACTTGTATCTCCGTGCAATTGTTGTGTAATGAAACGAAGAGAAGATCATGTAAAATGAAACACAAGATGGAGGTCTTTGAAACTTATACCATATGATCAATAAAGTTGGAAGTCTTGCTCCAGGTCGTTGAGACTAAATGGTTGGCCATACACATAATTACATACTAAAACCGGATCAAGGAGTGTTCGTTTCAAGGTCATTTTGGCGATTCATTGTCCAATCCTCATGCTGAATGACCTTGGAACGAATACTCTTTTGATCCCGTTGTAGTAAGCATGTATGGCCAACCACACTATAAATCTGAATACTAAAGGGCAACTATCCTAAAGGGCAACTATTCTTAATCCTAAAGAAAACCTTTGAAAGGACAACTTCACCAGAGTGTAAGAGACAACAATGTGACAAGTAAAGAAAACATTGGAAAGTACAACTCCGAGAGAGTGCAAGAGGCACAAGTATATAAAGAATGATCGAAATGAAAGAAGGGAAATAAACAAAGGTTTGAGCAAAAGATGAAACCACCAAGGGCAACTTGAACGGAGGTGGAAAGAAGTGTGAGCAAGATGTCTAAGAACTAGAACTTGAACAATAATGCGGTGAATGACGAAAATGACTAAAGCTTGGAGCGGTAACAACCAAGAACAACATTGAAAGAAAACATTCGAAAAACATCAAGAAGAAAGCGCAAGAAGTGGAAACACACATAGAATAATTGAAATGAGAAAACAAAGAAACTAGGTTCAAACAAGACATGAAACCTTGCTATGCGCATGGCTATGGTAGCTACACACTTAAGAACTCTCTTACTACAAGTCGAAATTCCAGTTTTTCCTCTGCGGTTTAGGGTTTCGTTAGTACATTGTTCTGTACGCTACCTTTCATCCCTCTTCTACGGGTTGCGTGGCACTCATTCCAACGCCATCGCTAAGGTTGTGACTCCTTTAGTATTTTTATCACAAACCACCCCTCAATTTTTTTCATACCTTCATCATTCTATATTTTTTATACGTACCACATTATCTTTGTTACAAGGTCATTGTGGTCTAATTTTTATACCGAAAATTGAAAAATGATTGAGTTCATAATGATTTTCTATCATGACTTCTTTCCAAGAAAATAATGCTTGAATTTGTAAAACTCTTTAGAGTTGTGCTTTCAACTATACTATGTTGTGGGGTCCTTCAATTCTAAAATTTGAGAATGTATTGTAGGTGTTGCCAACCAAACCCTTTAAAAGTGTAGGAAGAAGAGTTGGACCATGATAGTGTGGCTAGCCACACTAGCTAGCACAATTGTAAGGCTTGGCTACTACTCCAGTTCGCGATAACCAACAATTATACTTCTAGCCTTGCTTCCTACCAGGAGTCGGACCGTTGTAGTTAGGTTGCTTGCTTGATGCATAACCTTTGGATTGTAGTATTTCAGGCCTTGGTTTAGCAGCCTTGACTTTCTTTAAGTAGACTAATTTTACATGTCTACAAAGTGTTAGACTTCATGATTTTAATATTTTTTATAGAAAATAAAATCTTTATGTTTTCATATTCTCATTTTTTTCCCTTTTCCATCTACAACCCTCTTAGAAGTAACATGTATGATATTGGTGATTTGAATGATGTGTACAACCTCTCCAAGTGTGATTTTAATATGAAGAAAGTACATGGTTTGTAGTTATCTCTAGACCTAATTAAGAAATGAATTGAGGCTTATTCTATTATATGCCCTCTAAGTATGTGGGATGGTTTGGAAGTCATCCTGTACACAATGCACAATTCATATACTTGAAAAGCCTGCAAAAAATATTCTTAAACAAAAAAAAGGTAGAAATGAAAATAAAAAATGATATCATGATACAAGCAACTATGGCTCTTCTCCAAAAGAAGTTCAATGTTATAGTTGCATAAATTTTAGTATTGTTCTACAAAAAATTCCATACATTAATTAGTTAGACTATGAACACGTTGTGAATACCATTCATAAAAATGGGCATGTGAAATTATTCAAACATTCTCATCGACTTTAAATGCTGCAACATACTTCAAGAGGGTCATGCCCACAAGAGCATTCTCTCTTGTGCTTTTGTTGCAATGGTTGATTATATCCTCAAGGCATAAGGCTTTTTTGGGTGTAAAAACATTGTTGCTTTTGAAGTGTCAAAGTTCAAAATGTTGTTAGATATAGAAATCTCAATCACACAATCTTGTAGAGTATGTGTTGTAAATGGTGTGAATCAAATTAGGGATCATTTGGCCTCATAGATAGCAAGACTATAATGTTTAGTATAGAAAAAGATATTGAAATTTCCCTAACAACACATTTGGAGGTGAAATTTGATTTCTAAACCTATTCAAATGAAAAAGCTTAAACTATAAAGTGATTCAAAACTAGCATACAAACAGATTGGGGAAAAAATCATTGAATTGACTCATTGTGTTTGCAAAATGACTTTGAAATGTCAAAAATAGCAAGAAAACTTGATAAAAACAAATCCTAGGCTAAACCACCTTCTACTATTATGCTTTTGAGTCCCTCATAACTTCTTGGAATGATGTGAAACTTTAGCCACACAAACTAGACTAGTATGCACAACTATTCTACATTGTTTTTTATTGGAAATGGACACTTTGTGAAGAAGAAACAAGCCGCCCACGTTCAATGTAATCCCAAAATGTTGGGATTTTGAACTTCAAATTGCTCCCAAACATTCAAAGCAACTTGGATTGACATGAAAATCTTACCACAATAACTAGGATTCAAGGAGATTGAATAGAACCTCACAAACTTTATTGAAAATGAACTTTTTATGAAGGAGATATCAAAACCCCAAAGTTGCAACCATCAAATGCCTTTTGTTGATGGTGAACTCAACTTGAATCTTTGAAATTCAATTAGCTTATAAGAAATCAGTACATATTGGATTGAAACTATCACACAAATTAGAAGAGAGAGTGCATATTTTACAACAAGTTTTTATTGAATTCAAACATTAGATGCAAAAGTTACAACACCTGAAGAACACTTTAATTTGGTCCCCTTGGGCGGTTTAAACATAGTTTTTGAAGACCGCTACTTGGAGAATGCAGGGCGACTCTTCTTCAAAATGACAGAATTGATTGTAGGTGTGCCTCGAGAAGAACCAACTTGCATGCAGACACAAAATGAACACTATCTCGCAATTCCAGCCGTTTTAAACTTCTATTAGTTGCAATGATTTCTAAGCCAAAGAAAAGCTCAAGTCTGTTCCTGGAGGATGCTGGAGAGGCCGCCGAACCTAATTGAAACTTCACGAAATCCTTTGATTTCTGGAAACATGTGCAAAGCAGGGACATCTCAGTCCCTGTGAATGCAATTAACAGAGCCAAACCACAAACTCGACGTTGAATGATGCTTCTCGATCTTGTATGGAGTATCCTCATTGAAACAGAAGAGAGTAAGTAAGTTGCCCATTGAATGGATACTTGGAAGAATCAAGCAATGACATTGAATCCATGTTCTGCCAATACGATCATCATTGCCCCAAGAAATCTGATCAAGGCATAAAATGACTTTCTAAATTGCCTGCACTTACCTTTCTAGTTTCGTCTTGAGCGGTGTTCCCCGCATGGTGCCCCTCTGTTCCTACCAGAGACATGAAAGTAGCAACACGAGTGGCAGTTGAGAATAAAGCATTACAATAGATGCAATGAATCAAATACACTGCCTACCTCTAAAACCTCTCGATTCACTTGGTTCTCCATTTTCGCATGTTTGTGTTGCCTTTTGCAGTGAGCAGCAAATGGAAAGCAGCTCCTGCCAAGATGAGCATTCCCCGTGTACATTAGGGAATCAGTAGTTAGGAAACTCAAATGGAACGAACCATCAGTAGCATTATTGCACGGAACCGGGGGCAGTGAAGATATGATGAAAAAAGAAACAGTCTTACTCGACATACAAAATGACACTGCCCAGTGCGATTATCAATTTAGAACCCCACCTTTTCAACGAAGATAGAATTGAGTTTTAGGTATAGTGCTCATACGCACGTGTATGAGCTTTGCGAATGTTGAGATCACAACTTGAGTGCCTGTAAAATCAGAAAATCACAGTGAAATACAATTTAAATATATACTCTAGAACATGCTTCACGGTGGAGTCCTTGAACTCTTGCACATACAACTAACCACGATCTGCAGTGAGAATGGAAAACCCACCTGTGCTTAAACCTAACATCCTCGAATGTTGAAGCCATAATGACGTCTGCAATTATAGCATCACCTGCCATGAGAGAAACTTTCAAGTTCTCAGTTGTCTGGAAACTCAGGCCAAGTCAAGATCGTTGAAAGGTACGACAATCCCACCTGAATGACAATCAGAGAGCACCTGTAAACGAAAATGAGCATATTTGCCGTCGAGTAGATGTCTCAGACGCCCAAGAAGCACAGTCGATTGAACATGCACTGCAATCAGAAAAAACTGACCATGGAAACAACTGAAGAAGATTCAATGGCCACAGAAGAAACACTTGAAAATGGACCTTCGGCTCGTCCGTCCCCTCCCCGACTTGCACTGTCGATCTCAACAACGGGCTCACGAATATCTCCATTGTCAGTCTTGATCACAAATCCTCCACTGTACATGTCACATCCTGGCTTCTACCATGTTCGCTCTGACCAAGGCACCTCCGCACCTCCTGATTCCGCAATCTGATGAGGCACTTCAGCGGCGTCCCAACTGTGGCAAATGTACTTGGGTTGCACACATTGTTGAGATTTTTGTGATAGTTGTAATTTTGCTGATCCGTGCAATCAAGTGAACGACCTTTGGCCACTTGCCACAACATCAGTGAACACGGATTTGTTTAATACTTCAATTGTATTTACGTGAACACTATTGTTGAGTAAGTTAACGAAATGAAGAGAAAACCATGCGAACCGAATCACAACATGGAGGCCTTGAAACTCACATCGTATGACGGATACAGCTAGAAGTGTTGCTGCAAGTCGGTGAGATTAAACGGTTGACCACACACATAATTATATACTGGAACCGGATCAGAGTTTGTAGAGTTCCAAGGTCTTCCTGCCAATTCACTGTCCAGTCCTCATGGTGATCGGACAATGAATTGGCAGGAACACCTGGAAACTCAACAACCCTCGATCCCGTTGTAGTATATATGCATGGCCAACCAACCAACCATATGATTGAGCGCACTTGTAACTCCTAATCCATGTATTTGCGGCTCTTTCGCCTTCCTCCCCGGCTGGCAATGCCTGGCCTCAGCAGCAGGCTCACGAATTATCTCCATTGTCAATCTCGGTCACAGATCCGCCACTGTATAAGTATGTCACATCTTGGCTTCCACCATGTTTGCTCTGATGGAGGACACCTCTCCTCTCCTCCTGTCTCTGCACCAGTACCCTCAAGCGTGGCCGAATTCAGCAAAACTTATTCACAAAAACATTCATAGCCTCAAACAGTGTCCAAACCAGTGATGGATTTGGGAGTTTCAGCATGTATCAAACTAGGAGCGGTATTACGTACCCACTTGTCTGACCGAATCATGATATTAATCACATTTGGGATCACTGCTGACTAGCCCGACACAGGTTCGATGAATAGACACCGAGTCTAGCCCATCTTGTTGGAAACGAACTTGGCCATGGCGCTGCGGGAAGGGAAACGGACACCGCCCTGCATCTGATCAGGCACTTCGGCCGCGACCCACCGGTGGCAAAGGTATTCGGGTTGCACAAATCGCTGAGACATTTGTACATAATGTCATTTAGCTGACCCGTGCTGATTGCAATCAGGTGCACGACTTTCAGCCACCTGCCACAACATCAGCGAACACGAATTGCTTCATACTTGTATCTCCGTGCAATTGTTGTGTAATGAAACGAAGAGAAGATCATGTAAAATGAAACACAAGATGGAGGTCTTTGAAACTTATACCATATGATCAATAAAGTTGGAAGTCATGCTCCAGGTCGTTGAGACTAAATGGTTGGGCATACACATAATTACATACTAAAACCGGATCAAGGAGTGTTCGTTTCAAGGTCATTTTGGCGATTCATTGTCCAATCCTCATGCTGAATGACCTTGAAAAGAATACTCTATTGATCCCGTTGTAGTAAGCATGTATGGCCAACCACACTATAAATCTGAATACTAAAGGGCAACTATCCTAAAGGGCAACTATTCTTAATCCGAAAGAGGACCTTTGAAAGGACAACTTCACCAGAGTGCAAGAGACAACAATGTGACAAGTAAAGAAAACATTGGAAAGTACAACTCCGAGAGAGTGCAAGAGGCGCAAGTATACAAAGAATGATCGAAATGAAAGAAGGGAAATAAACAAAGGTTTGAGCAAAAGATGGAACCACCAGGGCAACTTTAGAAAGAAGTGTGAGCAAGATGACTAAGAACTAGAACTTCAAGAATGCGGTGAATGACGAAAATGACTAAAGCTTGGAGCGGTAACAACCAAGAACAACATTGAAAGAAAACATTGGAAAAACATCAAGAAGAAAATGCAAGAAGTGGAAACACACATAGAATAATTGAAATGAGAAAACAGAGAAACTAGGTTCAAACAAGACATGAAACCTTGCTATACGCATGGCTATGGTAGCTACACACTTAAGAACGCTCTTACTACAAGTCGAAATTCTAGTTTTTCCTCTACGGTTTCGGGTTTGGTTACTACATTGTTTTGTCCTCAACCTTTCATCTCTCTTCTACGGTTGCGTGGTGATCATTCCAACGCCATCGCTAAGGTTGCGGATGTTTCACGCTATCCAAGAGCAACTATAAAGAAGTAAAAAGACAAACAACAACTAGGTATGAAATAAACAGGTAGGTGCTTGAACAAATGTTCAAATGAATTGATTTTAAGGAAAATTACAATTGTTGGAGTTAGATAGCAAGCAACTCTTTGTAGTACCCCCTGAAGCAATGAAGCCTTTTTTGAATACATTGTGTTTTTGGTCAAGGCCAATATATGGCAAATTATGGGTATTTTTTATGAATTTTTCTAAAGATGGGTGCTAAGGGAGTAGCTTTGGGAGCGAAAAATTTTCTAACCTTTTGGAGTCATAGAGAAAATTTTATTCAATTACAAGTAGTTTGGTTTGCTCAAAAGGTAGCAAGGGGCACCTCCAAATATATTATGCTGGAAATGTAAGGGATAAAGGTCAAGGCAAGGTTTTCCTTATAGTGTAAATTTGGTACCCATTCTACATCTATGGAACGTTCTAGATTTCTAATGACGCTGCCAATTGAGTTCAAGGTCTTAGTGTAGTGAAGTATTGCTCTACTAATAAGAATAAACCACTTAAGGAAATGCAATTAATCCTACCATAATCTAGCAAATTTATGGACTTCATTTTCAGCATTAGATGGCATGAAAGAGATGTTGTTGTTTCAGCTTTATGTTTTAGTTCATGAAGGTAGGGCTTCAATTTCAGCATCATGACAAGTGGTGCCTCCATTTTTCGTTCTAGTTTATAGAAATCAAAATCACACTCTCAATTGTCAATTGGAGCAAAGCTTTTATGATCCAAATTTCAACAAAACTTAGATCTATGGTGTAGCACACCAATTCTATACAAAAAGGTGGATTTACACTTATTTCTATAAATCTTTTGCACTGAAAAAATTAACTCTCTATGCTTCCCGTACCCTATCTATCTCCATTGATCACTAATAAATTGTCAACAAACAATAACTCATTACTTTAATAGGAAATTTCATTAAACTGGCAAATATTCTATAACTTTGACATTCCACAGTTCAGATCGGGCGGTCTAAAATCTAGGACACTAATAAATTTCAGACTGCTCGGTTTGAATTGTGGGAATTGCACATTGTGAAAATGGCACATAGAATATCGCCATTTTAATGAAATTCCCCATATTATGGAGTCATCTATCCAATAGAATTGAATAAAAAATAGAGAGAAACAAATGGCCGCTTTTCTTTGCTAGCTATATTCATGACTAGGCAATAGTTGGCTTGGGGTATCACTTTTTGGACACTCTAATTACCTTATTTTGGTTTAAAACCTCCAAAGTTTGACTAGTTTGTTCATCTTAATCAAGTAAGAAGGCCTTAAATTTTTTTTCTAATTCCTACACCTCAATGGGATCAAGATGTATACTCGTAATAAGTTTTTCTTAAACTTTAATTTTTGAATCTTTTCATAGAAGTGAGAAAAAATGCTAAATTTTTAGATTTGCAGGCACCATAATGCATAATTTATTAATTTTTTGTTAATAAAATAAATTATTTTATATATTGGACCATTTAATATAAGTCATATCCAAAAATGATATTAAAATAAAATTATTTGATATTCCAAATGCTTATTTTCGAGGATTCTAGATGCATAGGACCAAACTTACTTTTTAAATTTAAAATTTCATTAAAATTTCTTAAAATTCTTTGATCTTGATGATTTTCTTTCTTGATACATTACAAGTGTAGGTAGCTAAAACCACATGTTTTGAAATTTCACTTTAATATAATTATAACATGAAGTCGTTTGATACAATGCAATGAACTGACATTATAGTTCGGACAACGTTTTTGGGTACCCTAAGCAAACCATTGCCCATCTCTAAAAAGCAATGTCCACACAATTACAAACATACAACATTCTTCACATTTGAAAACACTAGTAAGAATCCTATAGCATGTCAAATAACGTGTAGGGAGTGATTACGAATTGTATCAAATTGGTGGGGCAAGCGGAAGAAATTGGTAATGTTGAGGAGGTGCAACAAGTGGGCGAAGTACTCGTTTCCTTGATGGCAACAGGTGTGGAGGGTGGGCATTGTGACATCGATAGTCAGGATTCAACTACTGGAGGCCATTGCAGTATAATGGAGCAACGGAGCACTGAAGGGCCAAAAACAAAATCAACAAGTTGATTGGCAGAGGCCAAGACATCAATATTGGCAACCAAATCAACATCAACAAGAGCTTTAGAGGCCAGCATAATAGTGACAAGGAGAAAATTTGTATCAACAGGAATGAAGGTGGAGGCAAACACAACAACGACTTTGGCACTTGACTAAATCAAATAAACTTTCAAATTTGTTTCTTGTATAATTTTGATTGTATAATATAGATTTAGGTTGTTGCCATGATTTAAAAATATAAGTAGTGTCCAATCTTACAAGTGGTAGCACTACAAGAAAACATGTCCGAAATGATAGAAATTGGTCCTAAATGACAGAAATCAGCCCCTCCTAATTGACTGAAAATTGACAGTTTTTTGTCAATTCGGATAGTTTTTTGTCCTAATTGACTAAAACTTGTCAAATTTCTGTCATTTAGGAGGGGCTGATTTTTGTCATTTAGGACACGTTTCTCTTGTATTGTAGCAATAGAGAACCCATCATACTATCAATGCATAGTGTACAACACCTCAAAGTTTTGTGCAAAAGGCCATCCCTATATGGAAGTAGTATGCATTTGAGAAAGAAAGAGCACTAACCAACTCTTCATAGGAGTAAGTCCACGGCCAACCTTCTCTAACTCTTTTGGACTTTGGTTTCCTTTATCTTCGGGCTTGTGGTGACCTTTCAATAAGCAAACAACTATAGGTGGATCTAGAGGCAACGCTTGGACAAAAGACAACTGAAGTCCTCTCCCACTACAAATTACCTTTGGGAACCTCTAGTGACAATTTTAGTTGCAAATCGATTTTTTGAATTACTAACTAAATACTAAGGAGAATCTTTCCTAACTAAATACTCAGGAGAAATTTTGTTGTTGGCCATTTACAATAAGCTTAGATATTAGAACATTTGCATACAAATGTCACGAATTGTAAAAGCTCTTCTAAGTGAATGTTATAAAATCATTTCTTCCATATTTTCACTTATAAGTATTTAGATTTGCAGAAAAAATGGTTCTCATGAAGGTGGATATTCTTTATAAATATTTCATTTAGCGATTGAAATTTCATTCAAATTAGAATAGGTCTACATTTAGTCCGTTCTAAGTGGAATTACACATGAAGTTTGAAACCCTTCTATACAACAACTTGTCCAAATTCCACTTTTTTTATACCACTTCTCCACATTTTTTCTTACCTTCAACATTTTTGTCCGTATCACCTTCTTTGTTCTTTTATACCACTTGTGTAGGTTTTCTTATACCTTCAGCATTTTTGTTCAAAGCAACTTATCTATTTTTTGGAAACCACTAGTCTATGTTTTTTTATACCTTTACTATTTTTATCACAAACCACCCCTCAATTTTTTTCATACCTTCATCATTCTATATTTTTTATACCTACTACATTATCTTTATTACAAGGTGGTTGTGGTCAAATTTTTATACCAAAAATTGAAAGATGATTGAGTTCATAATGTTTTTCTATCATGACTTCTTGCCAAGAAAATAATGCTTGAATTTGGAAAACTCTTTAGAGTTGTGTTTTCAACTATACTATGATGTGGGGTCCTTCAATGCTAAAAATTTGAGAATGTATTGTACGTGTTGCCAATCAAACCCTTCAAAGGGGTAGGAAGAAGTGTTGGACCATCATAGTGTGGCTAGCCACACCAGCTAGCACAATTGTAAGGCTTGGCTACTACTCCAGTTTGCGATAACCAACAATTATACTACTAGCCTTGCTTCCTACTAGGAGGTGGACCGTTGTAGCTAGGTTGCTTGCTTGATGCACAACCTTTGGGCTGTAGTATTTCAGGCCTTGGTCTGGCAATCTTGACTTTCTTTAAGTGGACTAATTTTACATGTCTACAAAGTATCAGACTTCATATGTTGAATATTTGTTATGGAAGATCAAAGCTTCATGTTTTCATATTTTCATTATTTTTCCTTTTCCATCTACACCCCTCCTAGAAGTAACATGTATGATATTGGTGAATATTTTGAATGATGTGTACAACCTCTCCAAGTGTGATTTTACTATGAAGAAAGTACATGGCTTGTAGTTATCTCGAGACCTAAAAAATGAATCAGCTATGAGGCTTATTCTATTATATGCCCTCTAAATATGTGGGGTGCTTTAGAAGTCATCCTTCACACAATGCACAATTCATATACTTGGAAAGTGTACAAAAAATTCCTAAGCAAAAAAGGATGGAAATCAAAATAAAATATGAAATCATGATTTTGGCAACTATGGCTCTTGACCACTACAAGTTCAACGTTATAGTTGCATAAATTCTAGTAATGTTCCACAAAAAATAATTCCGTGGATTAATTAGCTAGACTATGAACATGTTGTGGACACCATTCAAAAAAATGGGCATGTGAAACCATTCAAACATTCTTGACTTTAAATGATGCAACAAACTTCAAGAGGATCATGCCTACAAAAGCATTCTCCCTTGTGCTTTTGTTGCAATGGTTGATTATATCCTCAAGGCATAAGGCTTTTTTGGGTGTAAAAACATAGTTGCTTTTGAAGTGTTAAAGTTCAAAATGTTAGTTCGGTATAAAAATCTCAATCACACAATCTTGTAGTGTATGTGTTGTAAATGGTTTGAATAAGATTAGGGGTCATTTGGCCTCATAGATAGTAAGACTATAATGTTTTAGTATAGAAAAAGATATTGAAATCTCCCTAGCAACACATTTGGAGGTGAAATTTGATTTCTAAACCTATTCAAATGAAAAAGATTTAAACTATAAAGTGATTCAAAACTAGCATACAAACACATTGGCAAAAAAAATCATTGAATTGACTCATTGTGTTTGCAAAATGACTTTGAAATGTCAAAAATAGCAAGAAAATTTGATAAAAACAAATCCTAGGCTAAACCTCCTTCTACTATTATGCTTTTGAGTCCCTCATAACTTCTTGGAATCATATGAAACTTTAGCCACACAAACTAGACTAGTATGCACAACTTTTCTAAATTTTTTTTTTAATGGAAATGGAAACTTTGTGAAGAAGAAACAAGCCGCCCAAGTTCAATGTAATCCCAAAATGTTGGGATTTTGAACTTCAAATTGCTCCCAAACATTCAAATCAACTTGGATTGACATGAAAATCTTACCACAATAACTAGAATTCAAGGAGAACATAACCTAACAAACTTTATTGAAAATGAACATTGGATGAAGAAGATATCAACCTCCAAAGTTGCAACCAGCAAATGCCGTTTGGTGATGGTGAACTCAACTTGAATCTCTGAAATTTGATTGGCTAATAAAAATTTAGTACATATTGGATTGAAACTATCACACAAATTAGAAGAGAGAGTGCATATTTTACAACAAGTTTTATTGAATTTGAACATTAGATGCAAAAGTTCCAACACTTTGAATTGGACTTGAAACTATGTGAAGACACTTTAATTTGGTCCGGTTTAAACATAGTTGATGAAGACCGCTACTTGGAGAATGCAGGGCGACTCTTCTTCAAAATGACAGAATTGATTGTAGGTGTGCCTCCAGAAGCACCAACTTGCATGCAGACACAAAATGGACGCTATCTCGCAATTCCAGCCGTTTTAAACTTCTATTAGTTGCAATGATTTCTAAGCCAAAGAAAAGCTCAAGTCTGTTCCTGGAGGATGCTGGAGAGGCCGCCGAACCTAATTGAAACTTCACGAAATCCTTTGATTTCTAGAAACTTGTGCAAAGCAGGGACATCTCAGTCCCTGTGAATGCAATTAACAGAGCCAAACCACAAACTCGACGTTGAATAATGCTTCTCGACCTTGTATGAAGTGTCCTCATTGAAACAGAAGAGAGTAAGTAAGTTGCCCATTGAATGGATACTTGGAAGAATCAAGCAATGACATTGAATCCATGTTCTGCCAATACCATCATCATTGTCCCAAGAAATCTGATCAAGGCATAAAATGACTTTCTAAATTGCCTGCACTTACCTTTCTAGTTTCGTCTTGAGCGGTGTTCCCCGCATGGTGCCCCTCTGTTCCTACCAGAGACATGAAAGTAGCAACACGAGTGGCAGTTGAGAATAAAGCATTACGACAGATGCAATGAATCAAATGCACTGCCTACCTCTAAAACCTCTCGATTCACTTGGTTCTCCATTTTCGCATGTTTGTGTTGCCTTTTGCAGTGAGCAGCAAATGGAAAGCAGCTCCTGCCAAGATGAGCATTCCCCGTGTACATTAGGGAATCAGTAGTTAGGAAACTCAAATGGAACGAACCATCAGTAGCATTATTGCACGGAACCGGGGGCAGTGAAGATATGATGAAAAAAGAAACAGTCTTACTCGACATACAAAATGACACTGCCCAGTGCGATTATCAATTTAGAACCCCACCTTTTCAACGAAGACAGAATTGGGTTTTAGGTATAGTGCTCATACGCACGTGTATGAGCTTTGCGAATGTTGAGATCACAACTTGAGTGCCTGTAAAATCAGAAAATCATAGTGAAACACAATTTAAATATATACTCTAGAACATGCTTCACGGTGGAGTCCTTGAACTCTTGCACATACAACTAACCACGTTCTGCAGTGAGAATGGAAAACCCACCTGTGCTTAAACCTAACATCCTCGTCCGTCCCCTCCCCGACTTGCATTGTCGATCTCAACAACGGGCTCACGAATATCTCCATTGTCAGTCTTGATCACAAATCCTCCACTGTACATGTCACATCCTGGCTTCTACCATGTTCGCTCTGACCAAGGCACCTCCGCACCTCCTGTTTCCGCAATCTGATGAGGCACTTCAGCGGCGTCCCAACTGTGGCAAATGTACTTGGGTTGCACACATTGTTGAGATTTTTGTGATAGTTGTAATTTTGCTGATCCGTGCAATCAAGTGAACGACCTTTGGCCACTTGCCACAACATCAGTGAACACGGATTTGTTTAATACTTCAATTGTATTTACGTGAACATTATTGTTGAGTAAGTTAACGAAATGAAGAGAAAACCATGCGAACCGAATCACAACATGGAAGCCTTGAAACTCACACCATATGACGGATACAGCTAGAAGTGTTGCTGCAAGTCGGTGAGATTAAACGGTTGACCGCACACATAATTATATACTGGAACCGGATCAGAGTTTGTAGAGTTCCAAGGTCTTCCTGCCAATTCACTGTCCAGTCCTCATGGTGATTGGACAATGAATTGGCAGGAACACCTGGAAACTCAACAACCCTCGATCCCGTTGTAGTATATATGCATGGCCAACCAACCATAATTATGATTGAGCGCACTTGTAACTCCTAATCCATGTATTTGCAGCTCTTTCGCCATCCTCCCCGGCTTGCACTGCCTGGCCTCAACAGCAGGCTTACGAAATATCTCCATTGTCAATCTCGGTCACAGATCCGCCACTGTATAATTAGTCTGTCACATCTTGGCTTCCACCATGTTTGCTCTGATCGAGGACACCTCCTCTCCTCTCCTCCTGTCTCTGCACCAGTACCCTCAGGTGTCGCCGAAGTGTGGCCGAAAACTTACTCGCAAAAACATTCTTAGCTACAAACAGTGTCGAGACCAGTGATGGATTTGGGAGTTTCAGCATGTATCAAACTAGGAGTGGTATTACGTACCCACTTGTCTGACCGAATCATGATATTAATCACATTTGGGATCACTGCTGACTAGCCCGACACAGGTTCGATGAATAGACACCGAGTCTAGCCCATCTTGTTGGAAACGAACTTGGCCATGGCGCTGCGGGAAGGGAAACGGACACCGCCCTGCATCTGATCAGGCACTTCGGCCGCGACCCACCGGTGGCAAAGGTACTCGGGTTGCACAAATCGCTGAGACATTTGTACATAATGTCATTTAGCTGACCCGTGCTGATTGCAATCAGGTGCACGACTTTCAGCCACCTGCCACAACATCAGCGAACACGGATTGCTTCATACTTGTATCTCCGTGCAATTGTTGTGTAATGAAACGAAGAGAAGATAATGTAAAATGAAACACAAGATGGAGGTCTTTGAAACTCATACCATATGATCAATAAAGTTGGAAGTCTTGCTCCAGGTCGTTGAGACTAAATGGTTGGCCATACACATAATTACATACTAAAACCAGATCAAGGAGTGTTAGTTTCAAGGTCATTTTGGCGATTCATTGTCCAATCCTCATGCGGAATGACCTTGAAACAAATACTCTTTTGATCCCGTTGTAGTATGCATGTATGGCCAACCACACTATAAATCTGAATACTAAAGGCAACTATCCTAAAGGGCAACTATTCTTAATCCGAAAGAGGACCTTTGAAAGGACAACTTCACCAGAGTGCAAGAGACAACAATGTGACAAGTAAAGTAAACATTGGAAAGTACAACTCCGAGAGAGTGCAAGAGGCGCAAGTATACAAAGAATGATCGAAATGAAAGAAGGGAAATAAACAAAGGTTTGAGCAAAAGATGAAACCACCAAGGGCAACTTGAACGGAGGTGGAAAGAAGTGTGAGCAAGATGACTAAGAACTAGAACTTCAAGAATGCGGTGAATGACGAAAATGACTAAAGCTTGGAGCGGTAATAACCAAGAACAACATTGAAAGAAAACATTGGAAAAACATCTAGAAGAAAGCGCAAGAAGTGGAAACACACATAGAATGATTGAAATCAGAAAGTAGAGAAACTAGGTTCAAACAAGACATGAAACCTTGCTATACGCATGGCTATGCTAGCTACACACTTAAGAACTCTCTTACAACAAGTCGAAATTCTAGTTTTTCCTCTACAGTTTAGGGTTTGGTTACTACATTGTTTTGTCCGCTACCTTTCATCCCTCTTCTACGGGTTGCGTAGCGATCATTCCAAAGCCATTGCTAAGGTTGTGGTTCGTTTACGCTATCCAAAAACAACAATAAAAAAGTAAAAAGACAAACAACAACTAGGTATGAAATAAATAGATAGGTGCTTGAAGAAATGTTCAAGTGAATTGATTTTAAGGAAAATTACAATTGTTGGAGTTAGATAGCAAGCAACTCTTTGTAGTACCCCCTAAAGCAATGAAGCCTTTTTTGAATACATTGTGTGTTTGGTCAGGCCAATATATGGCAAATTATGGATATTTTTTAAAAAAAATTCTAAAGATAGGTGCTAAGGGAGTAGCTTTGAGGGCGAAAAATTTTCTAACCTTTTGGAGTCATAGAGAAAATTTTATTCAATTAGAAGCAGTTTGGTTTGCTCAAAAGGTAGCAAGGGCACCTCCATTTATACTATGGTGGAAATTTAGTGATCTTGCCCCAAGGTTAAGGGATAAAGGTCAAGGCAAGGTTTTATTTATAGTGTAAGTTTGGTACCCATTCTACATCTATGGAACGTTCTAGATTTCTAATGACGCTGCCAATTGAGTTCAAGGTCTTAGTGTAGTGAAGTATTGCTCTACTAATAAGAATAAACCGCCTAAGGAAATGCAATTAATCCTACCATAATCTAGCAAATTTATGGACTTCATTTTCAGCATTAGATGGCATGAAAGAAATGTTGTTGTTTCAGCTTTATGTTTTAGTTCATGAAGGTAGGGCTTCAATTTCAGCATCATGACAAGTGGTGCCTCCATTTTTCGTTCTAGTTTATAGAAATCAAAATCACACTTTCAATCGCCAATTGGAGCAAAGCTTTTATGATCCAAATTTCAACAAAACTTAGATCTATGGTGTAGCACACCAATTCTATACAAAAAGGTGGATTTACACTTATTTCTATAAATCTTTTGCACTGCAAAAATTAACTTTCTATACTTCCCGTACCCTGTCTATCTCCATTGATCACTAATAAATTGTGAACAAACAATAACTCATTACATTAATGGGAAATTTTATTACAACGGCAAATATTCTATGACTTTGACATTCCACAGTTCAGATCGGGCGGTCTAAAATCTAGGACACTAATAAATTTCAGACTGCTCGGTTTGAATTGTGGGAATTGCACATTGTGAAAATGGCACATAGAATATCGCCATTTTAATGAAATTCCCCATATTATGGAGTCATCTATCCAATAGAATTGAATAAAAAGTAGAGAGAAAAAAATGGCCGCTTTTCATTGCTAGCTATATTCATGACTAGGCAATGAGTGGCTTGGGGTATCACTTTTTGGACACTCTAATTACCTTATTTTGGTTTAAAACCTCCAAAGTTTGACTAGTTTGTTCATCTTAATCAAGTAAGAAGATCCTAATTTTTTTTTTAATTCCTACACCTCAATGGGATCAAGATGTATACTCGTAATAAGTTTTTCTTAAACTTTAATTTTTGAATCTTTTCAAAGATGTGAGAAAAAATGCTAAATTTTTAGATTTGCAGGCACCATATTGCATAATTTATTAATTTCTTGTTAATAAAATAAATTATTTTATGTATTGGACCACTTAATAGAAGTCATATCCAAAAATGATATTAAAATAAAATTATTTGATATTCCAAATGCTTATTTTCGAGGATTCTAGATGCATAGGACCAAACTTACTTTTTAAATTTAAAATTTCATTAAAATTTCTTAAAATTCTATGATCGTGATGATTTTTTTTCTTGATACATTACAAGTGTAGGTAGCTAAAACCACATGTTTTGAAATTTCACTTTAATATAATTATAAGATGAAGTCGTTTGAAACAATGCAATGAACTGACATTATAATTCGGACAACGTTTTTGGGTACCCTAAGCAAACCATTGCCCATCTCTAAAAAGCAATGTCCACACAATTACAAACATACAACATTCTTCACATTTGAAAACACTAGTAAGAATCCTATAGCATGTCAAATAACGTGTAGGGAGTGATTACGAATTGTATTAAATTGGTGGGGCAAGCGGAAGAAATTGGCAATGTTGAGGAGGTGCAACAAGTGGCCGAAGTACTCCTTCTTTCCTTGATGGCAATAGGTGTGGAGGGTGGGCATTGTGACATCGATAGGCAGGATTCAACTACTGGAGGCCATTGCAGTATAGTGGAGCAACGGAGCACTGAAGGGCCAAAAACAAAATCAACAAGTTGATTGGTAGAGGCCAAGACATCAATAATGGAAACCAAATCAACATCAACAAGAGCTTTAGAAGCCAGCACAATAGTGACATGGAGAAAATTCGTATCAAAAGGAATGAAAGTAGAGGCATATACAACAATGACTTTGGCACTTCACTAAATCAAATAAACTTTCAAATTTGTTTCTTGTATAATTTTGATTTTATAATATAGATTTAGGTTGTTGCCATGATTTAAAAATATAAGTAGTGTCCAATCTTAGAAGTGGTAGCAATAGGGAAACCATCATACTATCAATGCATAGTGTACAATACTTCAAAGTTTTGTACAAAAGGCCATCCCCATATGGAAGTAATATGCATTTGGGAAAGAAAGAGCACTAACCAAGTTTTCATAGGTGTAAGTCCACGGCCAACCTTCTCTAATTCTTTTGGACTTTGGTATCCTTCATCATCGGGCTTGTGGTGACCTTCCAATAAGCAAACAACTATAGGTGGATCTAGAGGCAACGCATGGACAAAAGACAAGTGAAGTCCTTCCCCACCACAAATTACATTTGGTATCTAGTGACAATTTTAGTTGCAAATCGATTCTTTGAATTACTAACTAAATACTAAGGAGAATCTTTACCAAAGTGGTAGTACTATTGAACATCTCCCACTTGCATTCATTTCCAATCCCTAGAGATACTTCAAAATAGCCTACCAATCTACTACCTAGCAATTTTCATTAATACCACTTTTATAGGGAAGCTGCAAGGTGCTTGGGGTGGTGCTAATGGTGACAATTTCATAAAACAATTCCAATCACTATAAGAAAACGGCAATTTTTTGGACGTTTAAAAAAACATGAAGTGGTGTCTAGTACAATAAGGATTGCGTTTGTTCAAAAATCCGTCTATCATTGTAGCAAAAAACATGTCTTGTTTTCCCAAAATTGTACAAAATCATAGCTTGTTTTTGGAAAACGTCACCTACAACGGGTTTTGGAAAGTATTTATGAGTGCACCATGTGGAGGGCAAAAGTGCATGGGAAATGCCACGGGGCAATTTTTTCAACCAAAAGCATTTTGATATGGAAGGTGACGTAGAATACAAAAATCATGACATAGACAACTAGTAGGATGACGTAGAGGATGACGTGGACCAAACAGAAAAGTGACTTGGCACTTGATGTCGGTTTAGTTTTTGAAATTTTTAATGTTGTTTTTTGAGACATCAAATTAGATGTCTTTCAAGATATCAATTAGTACAAACCATACCCTCAAGAAAATATCAATAGAAATTAATTAATTATAATAAATTAAATAAAAAATAAAAAAGCAAAAATATTAAATTCAACAAGAATTGAAGAAAACACACCATCTACCATTTCCTTGAATTTTTGATGGTGAAACAAAGAAATTCCTTCATTAAAAGTTGGTGAGAGTGAAGGGAAGAGAAGTCATATTTATACCTATAGTTTGTTCATGATGAAACAAAAGTTATGGAGTAACTAAATATAGAAACTTGTTGTTGTTCATCTTGTCATGACATCATTTTAAACATGTAGGTGTTGTTTTTAGCATTTAGACGTTGTTTTGGACATTTACATGTTGTTTTAAACATTAAGAAAAACATCATAGACATTTTATATTGAACACAATTTTTTTTAGATTTCCCATATAAATTATTTCACTTCCCACCACCTCACTTGTATAAAGACCAGCTCTTTTCATCCATAGTAGCATAATGCACATCCATCCATTTTTCTTTACTTTTTGGAAAATATACCACAAGGTTGCCTTTTCCTTCAATTTTTCACAAATGGTCAACATTTTACCATTGATCATACTAATTTTTATAAATTTATTCATAGTCAAAATGAATCTACTTGCTGATGTGGCATCTTTGTGTTTTTTGTGACATCTAGAAAAACATGAATGTGTTTTTGTAGATGTTACTTTTAACAAGTTTGTCTATGTTGATTTGATATCCTTTTATATGTTCTCTGTATATCTTTTTATTGACATCACTTTGAATTCTCACCCCAAAAGCCTGAAATCCACTGACGTGGTGATGTCTAACACAACCTGACAGGTCTTTCGAAAACAACCCCAGAATCGTCGTTTTCTTATAGTGAATACTAATAAAGGAGCAAATTTGGCCAAATCTTGCTATAGATTGTCTAACAACTAGCCACGGACCAAATGCCAAAGAGGAGTTTCTTCAAGAAGGAAAAATGAATAAGCCAAAGTACTATACCTTCACAATTTGCTAGTAAAGTGCATGATTTTCAACTGTTGTTTATGCTTTCAAAAACAAAAAATAAAGCAGTAACATCATAATACTAACCTCCCAATTTCATTGTGGATAACTTGCCAAGAAGCATCTTTTGCTGTGACGCAGTCAACTTCTTGAACTTTTGTAGCCCTAGATTTGTAATAATAGCACTGCGTGCAATATTCTCAAGCTTCCAAAAGTATCTAACACTTCCTTTGATAGTGAAGCACAACAAATAGGGATAGCTTCAGACCTTACAATCAAAATGACTATAAGGGATCCTAATGATGACCTTGTGGATGGTAAAAAAGAAGGTGCACACAACTGGCCGTAGCTCAAGATTCTTTTCATAGAAGACTATTCTATAGAGATTGAAGACAAAGGAGAAGAAGAAGATTTGGACATGAAAACATGCATGTAGCTAGTTGAGTTTCTTACCTCAACTATTTTTCAAAAACGATTGCTACAAGAAGAAGCAAAGGTATAAAAAGAAGGCACAATGTGGAAAGCAAGAGAAATTGGGGAGAACTGTGAGAGAAGAAGATGACCATTGTAGCATCCAAGGCATTCCTGTACATAGAGTGACAGAGGTGGTGAAAATGACAAGGTTTGAAGAGCTCCCCTGTTGCGACTTGCCAACACCCTAGCTATAGTTATAAGAGTAGGAAGTGTAATGCGAGAGCCATGGACAAAGGCAGAGTGATAATAGTAGGGGTGGCAACTTGGGGGAGCATGGCACTCAACAAGAAGCGGAGATGACCATACAGGGGGATGAACTTCATTAACAAGGGCAACAAACTTAGAAGCAAAGTGGCATTTTACAGGGAATGCATTGAGACAAGGTTACTAGGTGGGTCTTTCTCATTAGCAAGTGCTAGTTCAATTGTGGTTAGAGTATGTAGATAGCTTGTTCACTCAAATTTTATTGTTGGCCATTTACAATAAGCTTAGATAATAGAACATTTGCATACAATTATACAAATGTCACGAATTGTAAAAGCTCTTCGAAGTGAATGTTATAAAATCATTTCTTCCATATTTTCACTTATAAGTATTTAGATTTGCAGAAATAATGGTTCTCATGAAGGTGGATATTCTTCATAAATAATTCATTTAGCCATTGAAATTTCATTCAAATTAGAATAGGTCTACATTTAGTCCGTTCTAAGTGGAATTACACATGAAGTTTGAAACCCTTCTATACAACAACTTGTCCAAATTCCACTTTTTTTATACCACTTCTCCACAATTTTTCTTACCTTCAATATTTTTGTCCGTATCACCTTCTTTGTTTTTTTATACCACTTGTCTATGTTTTCTTATACCTTCAGCATTTTTGTACAAAGCAACTTATCTATTTTTTTGAAACCACTAGTCTATGTTTTTTCATACCTAACCTTTACTATTTTTATCACAAACCACCCCTCAATTTTTTTCATACCTTCATCATTCTATATTTTTTATACCTACTACATTATCTTTGTTACAAGCTTGTTGTGGTCAAATTTTTATACCAAAAATTGAAAGATGATTGAGTTCATAATGTTTTTCTATCATGACTTCTTGCCAAGCAAATAGTGCTTGAATTTGAAAAACTCACTAGAGTTGTGTTTTTAACTACAATATGATGTGGGGTTCTTCAAAGCTAAAAATTTGAGAATGTATTGTACGTGTTGCGAACCACACCCTTCAAAGGGGCAAGAAGAAGTGTTGGACCATCGTAGTATGGCTAGCCGCACTAGCTAGCACAATTGTAAGGCTTGGCTGCTACGCCAATTCGCGAGAACCAACAATGCTACTAGCATTGCTTACTATAGCAGGTGGACCGATATAGCTAGGTTGCTTGCTTGATGCACAACCTTTGGGCTGTAGTATTTCAGGCTTTGGTTTGGCAGTCTTGACTTTCTTTATGTGGACTAATTCTACATGTCTATAAAGTATTAGACTTCATGATTTTAATATTTTTTTATAAAAGATAAAAGCTTCATGTTTTCATATTTTCATTATTTTTCCTTTTTCATCTACACCCCTCCTAGAAGTAACATGTATGATATTGGTGAATATTTTGAATGATGTGTACAACCTCTCCAAGTGTGATTTTACTATGAAGAAAGTACATGGCTTGTAGTTATCTCCAGACCTAAGAAAAGAATCAGCTATGAGGCTTATTCTATTATATGCCCTCTAAATATGTGGGGTGCTTTGGAAGTCATCCTTCACACAATGCACAATTCATATACTTGGAAAGTGTGCAAAAAACTCCTAAGCAAAAAAGGATGGAAATCAAAATAAAATATGAAATCATGACGTTGGCAACTATGGCTCTTGACCACTAGAAGTTCAATGTTATAGTTGCATAAATTCTAGTATTGTTCTACAAAAAAAAATTCCATGGATTAATTAGCTAGACTATGAACATATTGTGGACACCATTCAAAAAAATGGGCATGTGAAACCATTCAAACATTCTTGACTTTAAATGTTGCAACAAACATCAAGAGGGTCATGCCCACAAGAGCATTCTCTTTTGATCTTTTGTTGCAATGGTTGATTATATCCTCAAGGCATAAGGCTTTTTTGGGTGTAAAAACATTGTTGCTTTTGAAGTGTCAAAGTTCAAAATGTTAGTTAGGTATAAAAATCTCAATCATACAATCTTGTAGTGTATGTGTTGTAAATGGTGTGAATCAGATTAGGGGTCATTTGGCCTCATAGATAGTAAGACTATAATGTTTTAGTATAGAAAAAGATATTGAAATCTCCCTAGCAACACATTTGGAGGTGAAATTTGATTTCTAAACCTATTCAAATGAAAAAGATTTAAACTATAAAAGTGATTCAAAACTTGCATACAAACATGTTGGCCAAAAAAATCATTGAATTGACTCATTGTGTTTGCAAAATGACTTTGAAATGTCAAAAATAGCAAGAAAATTTGATAAAAACAAATCTTAGGCTAAACCTCCTTCTACTATTATGCTTTTGAGTCCCTCATAACTTCTTGGAATCATATGAAACTTTAGCCACACAAACTTGACTAGTATGCACAACTTTTCTACATTTTTATTTATTGGAAATGGACACTTTGTGAAGAAGAAACAAGCCACCAAGGTTCAATGTAATCCCAAAATGTTGGGATTTTGAACTTCAAATTGCTCCCAAACATTCAAATCAACTTGGATTGACATGAAAATCTTACCACAATAAGTAGAATTCAAGGAGAACATAACCTAACAAACTTTATTGATAATGAACATTGGATGAAGGAGATATCAAAAACCCCAAAGTTGCAGCCGTCAAATGCCTTTTGGTGATGGTGAACTCGACTTGAACCTCTGAAATTTGATTGGCTTATAAGAAATCAGTACATATTGGATTGAAACTATCACACAAATTAAAAGAGAGAGTGCATATTCTACAACAAGTTTGATTGAATTTGAACATGAGATGCAAAAGTTCCAACATTTTGAATTGGACTTGAAACTATGTGAAGACACTTTAATTTGGTCCGGTTTAAACATAGTTTTTGAAGACCGCTACTTGGAGAATGCAGGGCGACTCTTCTTCAAAATGACAGAATTGATTGTAGGTGTGCCTCCAGAAGCACCAACTTGCATGCAGACACAAAATGGACGCTATCTCGCAACTCCAGCCGTTTTAAACTTCTATTAGTTGCAATGATTTCTAAGCCAAAGAAAAGCTCAAGTCTGTTCCTGGAGGATGCTGGAGAGGCCGCCAAACCTAATTGAAACTTCACGAAATCCTTTGATTTCTAGAAACTTGTGCAAAGCAGGGACATCTCAGTCCCTGTGAATGCAATTAACAGAGCCAAACCACAAACTCGACGTTGAATGATGCTTCTCGATCTTGTATGGAGTATCCTCATTGAAACAGAAGAGAGTAAGTAAGTTGCCCATTGAATGGATACTTGGAAGAATCAAGCAATGACATTGAATCCATGTTCTGCCAATACCATCATCATTGTCCCAAGAAATCTGATCAAGGCATAAAATGACTTTTCAAATTGCCTGCACTTACCTTTCTAGTTTCGTCTTGAGCGGTGTTCCCCGCATGGTGCCCCTCTGTTCCTACCAGAGACATGAAAGTAGCAACACGAGTGGCAGTTGAGAATAAAGCATTACAATAGATGCAATGAATCAAATGCACTGCCTACCTCTAAAACCTCTCGATTCACTTGGTTCTCCATTTTCGCATGTTTGTGTTGCCTTTTGCAGTGAGCAGCAAATGGAAAGCAGCTCCTGCCAAGTTGAGCATTCCTCGTGTACATTAGGGAATCAGTAGTTAGGAAACTCAAATGGAACGAACCATCACTAACAGTATTGCACGGAACCGGGGGCAGTGAAGATATGATGAAAAAAGAAACAGTCTTACTCGACATACAAAATGACACTGCCCAGTGCGATTATCAATTTAGAACCCCACCTTTTCAACGAAGATAGAATTGGGTTTTAGGTATAGTGCTCATACGCACGTTTTTGTTTTGTGAAAGCTGAGATCACAACTTGAGTGTCTGTAAAATCAGAAATTCACAGTGAAATACAATTTAAATATATACTCTAGAACATGCTTCACGGTGGAGTCCCTGAACTCTTGCACATACAACTAACCACGTTCTGCAGTGAGAATGGAAAACCCACCTGTGCTTAAACCTAACATCCTCGAATGTTGAAGGCATGATGACGTCTGCAATTATGGCATCACCTGCCATGAGAGAAACTTTCAAGTTCTCAGTTGTCTGGAAACTCAGGCCAAGTCAAGATCGTTGAAAGGTACGACAATCCCACCTGAATGACAATCAGAGAGCACCCTTAAACGAAAATGAGCATATTTGCCGTCGAGTAGATGTCTCAGACGCCGAAGAAGCACAGTCGATTGAACATGCACTGCAATCAGAAAAAACTGACCACGGAAACAACTGAAGAAGATTCAATGGCCACAGAAACACTTGAAAATGGACCTTCGGCTCGTCCGTCCCCTCCCCGACTTGCACTGTCGATCTCAACAACGGGCTCACGAATATCTCCATTGTCAGTCTTGATCACAAATCCTCCACTGTACATGTCACATCCTGGCTTCTACCATGTTCGCTCCGACCCAAGGCACCTCCGCACCTCCTGTTTCCTCAATCTGATGACGCACTCCGGTGGCGTCCCAACTGTGGCAAATATACTTCGGTTGCACACATTGTTGAGATTTTTGTGATAGTTGTAATTTTGCTGATCCGTGCAATCAAGTGAACGACCTTTGGCCACTTGCCACAACATCAGTGAACACGGATCTGTTTAATACTTCAATTGTATTTACGTGAACATTATTGTTGAGTAAGTTAACGAAATGAAGAGAAAACCATGCAAACCGAAACACAAGATGGAGGCCTTGAAACTCACACCGTATGACGGATAAAGCTAGAAGTGTTGCTGCAAGTCGGCGAGATTAGATGGTTGACCACACACATAATTATATACTGGAACCGGATCAGAGTTTGTAGAGTTCCAAGGTCTTCCTGCCAAATCACTGTCCAGTCCTCATGGTGATCGGACAATGAATTGGCAGGAACACCTGGAAACTCAACAACCCTCGATCCCGTTGTAGTATATATGCATGGCCAACCAACCAACCATATGATTGAGCGCATTTGTAACTCCTAATCCATGTATTTGCGGCTCTTTCGCCATCCTCCCCGGCTTGCACTGCCTGGCCTCAACAGCAGGCTCATGAATTATCTCCATTGCAGTCTCGGTCTCAGATCCGCCACTGTATAATTAGTCTGTCACATCTTGGCTTCCACCATGTTTGCTCTGATTGAGGACACCTCCTCTCCTCTCCTCCTGTCTCTGCACCAGTACCCTCAAGTGTGGTCGAATTCAGCAAAACTTATTCGCAAAAACATTCATAGCTACAAACAGTGTCCAGACCAGTGATGGATTTGGGAACTCGTTTCAGCATGTATCATTCTAGGAGTGGTATCACGTACCCACTTGACCGAATCATGATATTAATCACATTTGGGATCACTAGCCCGACAAGGGGTTGATGAATAGAAACTTAAACGAACCTGGCCATGGCGCTGCGGAAAGGGAAACCGACACAGTCCTGCATCTGATCAGGCATTTCGGCGGCAGCCCACCGGTGGCAAAGGTACTCGGGTTGCACAAATTGCTGAGATCGATTTGGTAATGTCATTTACCTGACCCGTGCTGATTGCAATCAGGTGCACGACCTTCAGCCACCTGCCACAACATCAGCGAACACGGATTGCTTCATACTTGTATCTCCGTGCAATTGTTGTGTAATGAAACGAAGAGAAGACCATGTAAAATGAAACACAAGATGGAGGTCTTTGAAACTCATACCATATGATCAATAAAGTTGGAAGTCTTGCTCCAGGTCGTTGAGACTAAATGGTTGGCCATACACATAATTACATACTAAAACCGGATCAAGGAGTGTTCGTTTCAAGGTCATTTTGGCGATTCATTGTCCAATCCTCATGCGGAATGACCTTGAAACGAATACTCTTTTGATCCCGTTGTAGTTTGCATGTATGGCCAACCACACTACAATTCTGAAATTTAAAGGGCAACTATCCTAAAGGGCAACTATTCCTAATCCTAAAGAAGACCTTTGAAAGGACAACTTCACCAGAGTGCAAGAGACAACAATGTGACAAGTAAAGAAACCATTGGAAAGTACAACTCGAAGAGAGCGCAAGAGGCGCAAGTATACAAAGAATGATCGAAATGAAAGAAGGGAAATAAACAAAGGTTTGAGCAAAAGATGAAACCACCAAGGGCAACTTGAACGGAGGTGGAAAGAAGTGTGAGCAAGATGACTAAGAGCTAGAACTTCAAGAATGCGGTAAATGATAAAAATAGCTAAAGCTGGAGAAGTTCTTCACAACCAAGAACAACATTGAAAGAGAACATTGGATAAACATCCAAAAGAAAGTGCAAAAAGTGGAAACACATAGAATGATTGAAATGAGAAAAGGGAGAAACTAGGTTGAAACAAGACATGAGACCTTGCTATGCACATGGCTACACGCTTAAGAACTCTCTTACTACAAGCCTAAATTCCATTCGCTCATTTGCGGTTTAGGGTTTGGATACTACACTGCCTTGTCTGCTACCTTTCATCTTTCTTTTATGGGTTGCGTGGCGAATCTTCCAGCACCATTGCTAAGGTTGCGGATGTTTCACGCTACCCAAAAACAACTATAAAGAAGTGAAGACATGAAGAGACAAACAACAACTAGGTATGAAATAAATAATTAGGTGCTTGAACAAATGTTCAAGATGAATTGATTTTAAGAAATATTACAATTATTGGAGTTAGATAACAAGCAACTTTTTGTGCTAAGTAGTTATTCCTATATAAAATCAACCTAGGCAATTTTTTAGAATTGAAATGGCTTAATATGGTTCAAACCAAACTCAAAGTTAACAACAAATTTAAGCTAAAAAGCACAACTATGTAAATCCCAAAGATGTATATCAAGCTCAATACAAAACAACTAGTGGAAGCTAATCAACCACACTTTGTCAAAACATAGATATGCAAATATTTATTATGGATACAAGACAAATACCTAGGCATAAATTTCTATTATTCATCCCTAAAAGACCAAAGCAAATTTCAGACTAAAATTGTGAAAAACTGCCATTTTTAGAATAATGAGAAAAAATGAAAAAAAATGAAAGTTTTAATTGTACAAATTTGTATTAAACTACTATGGAAATGTGAAGAAAAAAATTTAGAAACTTTGACCCTATGGATTGAAAAATTATAATGTTTGAAGTTAGAGAAAAAAATTTACCTTACCTAATAGGGCCAACAAGCTTTAATTCCTCTTAGACTCTTAGAGTGAGTTTCTTACACTGTATATGGTTAATTTTCTTAACATTTGCATCTTGTGTCATATAAGTTACATACCTACCAAATTTCAAAAGTAAAAGAGGATTTTTGCAAAAGTTGCCCAAAGCTACTTGAACTACCAAAAAGTTTTAGGGCACCATAATTTTTTATTTGGGCACCCAATTAAAAAAAATTGTATTTTCATGTATAGTAAACTTGCCAATCACCACACAAACAAAATTCAAATCCTTCTTTACAATATACAGATACTTGCATGTTTTGAAATTGGGTGTGATTATTAAATGTCATGTTAAGATTCACCTTCAAAAAACAAAATGAAAAAAATAAAAATTCTTCCTACAATTTTTATTGCAATTTAAAGGTGATGCACTTGAAAATCTAGTCAAAAATTCTTCATGGCCCCTTCACCGCATAGTATGCGGGCATTGGTTGGTGATACAAAAATTTGTTCCCATCACAATTGAATTGATAATTGAATCATGTGGTTACTATGTGGTAATTTGCAACGGTTGTTGTATAGTTCTTGGATGTGTGTGGTGAATGGCTATTTTACTCTAGGGGGGGACATGTGCACACCATATGTCAAAATTTGAAGAACACCTATTATAAAAAGACTTCATACACAGCTACCCAAAATCACTTGTGTAAGTTCAACAATCATTTGGTCCTTTAGGGGTTTAAGAGATATGGTTCAAGCTTAAATGGACACATAATGTAGAAACGTTGATTACATATTTGATTTTATTAACTCCTAAAATCCCATTTTACCTATGGAGGACAAAATGGATTTTGGGCAAGTTCCTATAAGCACAATTTTTGGCCTAACTTTTTGAATAATTTTTTTGGCCAAACTTTTTAAATAATTTTTTTAAAAAACATTCTAGGAATATAATTTTTATTTCAATTGGTGACCAAAAGATAAAGTTATATTATAACAAATTCAAATTTTAACTAGGATGGATAGAAAAAAAAATTAATCTTGAAATAAAAAATTAAAAAAATACTTTTTTGGTCATTGCAAGATACATTTGTCCTTTTCTTGTCCTCTTGACCTTTTACATTGTATGTTAGTTTTACATGAAATTTGAATTGAAGGTACATATGGTAGTTGTAGACATTGAGTGATTTTTTCCAATTTTTAAAGATTAGTTTACTTGGTTCACAAGTAGCCCCTAGACAACTATCTAGTTTAGCCATTAAGGGAGGTTGTAGTACTATTTCCAACCCAAAAATGCAAATTTGAAGGTCAAATTGGAATATGAGGATTTCTACTATAGCTCCACATGCCTACATGGAGATTTTCTAAACATATTAAAGTATCTTCCCTTCACATGTTCTTGAAGTGCATTGTCTACCTTTCTGCATGTGCAAAGAACACAGTTTTCTTCCCCAAAATGAAAATGGTTGAAAAAAGTATCTTTAAGTTAGGAAAAATAGTTATTTATATTTTATATTATTTTACTATTTTCTAAAAATCAAATTCCAAATTATCTATTTCATTCATTTTCCATCACTCTCTTATTGTATGTGACCTTTAAAAATAAATTTTTCTAGGCCTCAATTTTCACACGTACTATTTGAAATGCTTAACAAACTATCAATATTCTATTTTGTTCACAAAAACTCACTCCAAGAATTTTAGTACTCCAATTTTTAGGCCATTTTGAGCCCAAAAGTCTAGGTGGTTCTTGTAACTATTCTTCTTATACATACTATTTTTTTCTACATAGAAAGTTTAGATTTATGGACAATTTCATTAAAATGGCGTCATTCCACTACTTTGGTAGTTTATAAGGTTGAAATCGGACATTCTGAAATATACAAATGTCCTAAAAGCTTGAAATCTGTACCATTTTGTAGGTGCTTGAAATCTACACCAGTCCTAGATATCAGTTTTACAATTCAAATCATGTGATATGAAATCTATATTAGTCTTAGATTTTGAAATCTATACTTGTTCTACATGGCACTTTTACAATTTAGACCAAACAAATTGGAAACGATACATGGAATACAAAATTTTCCATATTTCTTCTATTTGAATTTGAGTTGTGAAAGTTATGGAGCATCATTCTTCTCTTAGGCAATCATATCTTCTTTTTGAAAAAATGACATAGAGGATTTTTTTCTAAGCTCAATTTTCACATTCTTTCAAAACAAAAATTTCAATAGGATTAAATTTGATTTTTAAAACAATCTCACAATTGGAATTAGTGTGTTTTAATTCCATCCTTAGTTAGAGCTATTAAGGTTTTAGTTTTTTTCTCTATATTACTAGTGGTTTGGCACTTGTTATGCTATGCATTCATCATTAGAATTTTATAAGAATTTTTATGTATTAGATAGAATGCAGAACAAAAATTTCAATAAATCTTCAAATAAAAATGACTAAAATCTTTGTATAATTTTTTTTATAAGTAAGCATATGTTGAAATGTACAATAGAAATTTATTGAATGATGAATGAAATACATGCAATGGTAAATACTATAAAAGATACACATACATTAGAATGTATTAGAAATTTGACTCCATTGTTACAAAAAATGGCAATCCAAATTGAAGAATTAAAAGAAAAACTTATAAATCTCGGAAACTTTGTGAACAACTTAATTGTTGTGGAATCCAAAATCCTTATAAATCCCCAAAAAAACCCTTATAAATCCCAAAAACTTTGTGAACAATTTAATTGTTGTGGAATCCAAAATCGCTTCAATTGAATAAATTTCTCAAAATCATTTGGTAGTAGCAATAGAAAATTGAAATCATGAAAGCTCAAAGCTTACAAAAGCACAAAATCATAGAAGTGCAAAAAAGTGTAAAGCCAAGAGAAGCAATGGATTTGCTACCTCTATAATATCATCCTACGGATCCTCTTTAATATCACCTTAATTGCAACAACTATATTATTTCTATAATATCACCCTTTGTAAAAAGTGATATTACAAAAGTGATTGCACACTCTATTTCTGTAATATCACATTATGTGAAAATACAATTTCTATGTATGCATGATTGAAAATATTTTTACAAAATATTTAAAATAATTATTTTAAAGACTTATTGAAATCATTATCATGCATTCTATTCAAATATATCAAAATTTTACTAATATATGATACAATGAATGCGTAGCATAGCAAGCACAAGCCCCTAGTATTAATGGTAGCATTTGTGATATTAAAAAGGGAGTTATGATTTTAGTAGTATGATGACTAGTGGTTGGCGCTTGCTATGCTACACATTCACCATTAGAATTTTTATGTATTACATAAAATGCAGAGCAAGAATTTCAATAAACCTTCAGATAAAAATTACTAAAATCTTCATATAATTTTTTTAATAAATAAGTATATACTAAAATAAACGATAGAAATTTCATGAATGATGAATGAAATATATGCAATGATGAATATGGTAAAAGATACACATGTGAGGTACTTTTTCACTAACTTTTTTTTTTTTTTTTTGGTCAAGTACCAATAGTATAGGGATTCATCCGTGGATAAGCCAACGTAGTCTATCGTTGGTGCGTCTAATGTCACTTTTAAAGTAGATTTAGGTCATGTGTAAACTAACTTTATGAAACATACCTGAAAACTTTATTCTTATACTTCTATTCTTTTTTTCTTTTTTTTTTCTTTCTTTTCCCTTATTCCCAGGTTCTCTCAATTTGGTGGACAGTCCATTACCACTAATGCAGACACAATGATCTAAGAGTCCCGGTCCTATATAGTATTCTAGGGTAGGCAATACATCGTGGGCAACACGTCAGACTGGGCAACACGTCTTATACATGGATGCAGCCTATGACCTAATCATATATATACAAGATAATACTTTTAAAGTATACAAATAATTCATTAATTAACACTTTTTTATGTGTTGGGGCAACAGGTCCAGTAATTGCTCTTTTTGAGCTTTTCGAATCTATGTGCAAAATGACTACACGAGTCTGTCATAGTAGTCAACAAGTCCAATATGCAGGAGTATGAAAGGTTTAGGACAAAGTACCAGATTCTTGGTCTTTGAGCTTTCTCCTTTCTTTTAAGATTGGGCAACAAGTCTCAAAGCAATAAGTCCAAAACCACATGGTGAGTCGTCCCTAAACATAGACAAACATATATCAACCATAAAGAACATATAACCTCACGATTCCGTCCAATTCTAAATCCAAAATATGAATTACAAGTTTTATTTTAGAAGTTGTAGGACTTATAGTTGTCCACAAAACTATATCCTAGACCCAAACTAGGTTCACGGCCCAAAGGCCGTTCAAAAAATTTGGACCTTTTTTTATTTCATTTTAAGCAGATTGTTTAAATTTTAAATTCAAAATTTCAATTATAAAATTTGTTTTATAGGCTAGGGGACCTACAACCACTCATAACCTTATGACTGTGCCTAAGGACCTAAGGCCGTAGAAATCAGTCCTATGACCGTGGACCGTACCCTAAGACCGCGGGGCAACACGTCCAATACCGTGGACTTTCGGTCGTGGCAACAGATCTGAAATCGAGGGCAACCGTTCTGAACGGAACCAAGGGTCTGGGATTTTCTCAAATCCCTAATTTTCTCTCGTCGTCGCTGTTGTGCGATGTCGATCTCCCCCGCGCCCGATCGCTGCGATCATCTGCGAATTTCGAATGCTGGACTGGTAATTTGTTCACCGCGCAGCTAAGATCGATCTTCCGCCCTGTCAAATTGCAGTTACTCGGAAGATCCTAGGCCAGCTTGCTGTCACTGCTTCGAACAAGAGTTAGTTTCAATAGTTCGCGCCGTGAATTTGTGTTGACAAATCTGTATTTTGGGTTAATCGTAAAGAGTGTTGATTGTAAGGATAGTCTTGATTCCTCAGCAATTCTTGATCAATCGTCGTATAAAATCTTCGCGGCCATCACTCAACCGGTGACAGTTCCGAAGCAGCCAAATATTCCAGCACCGCCTCAGCTTCGCACTCCTCGACTGAGACTCTATCACCGAATTTCTCCGATTAGCGCTGCGCCTCTCTGATCACAGGTTTCTGTAAAATCCAACCCAACCTCTACTCTGTTCAAACCTCCATTCAAAGTTGCGACCGAACTATTTCTGCAACACAGACGCCAGGCGGAAGAGTTTCCCAGTATTCTCCGACCAGAGGAAACTCTTGACACTACCACAACTGCTCCAATCAGGGCGACGAAACGTAAATTAAATCACAGACTGGCGTCAATCTTCCCGTGTCCGAACCAGTATCAGGATTCCACAGCACTTTTAATGTTAACTTTGAAATTTATAGATTTCACAGAACCAGATACACAAGAAATCTCTCACGATTACACAATTACACAAGTACACACAAATTACCAAAGCAATCACTGCAAAAATTACCCAATACAGAGTGCACGCCAACAGATTTACAGAAAAGAAAACTCGAATTATATTTGCAAAGAATTACAATCGACAAGTGGTTCCTCCCGAATGCACAGAGAAAGAGAGAGAGATAAAAAAATAATTTGGCTTATAAGGGTCGGGAAGAAGGTCTCGCGCCTCTCCCGACCAGTTTTCTGTCTTTTCACTTCTCTTCCATCCCTTTCGCAATTTTTCATCCATATCGTGTCCCATTCATCCATTTTCATATTTTTCATCCGTTTTCAGATTTCATCCATCTACATGGCCCTTTTCACACTGCATAAAGTTCGAAAACTACTTTTTGGATTACTTTTAGCTACTTTCTACTTTTTAGTATTTTTAGCCTACTTTTAAGCTATTTTTCCTACTTTCTATTACTTTCCTATAACTTTTTTATAAAAAAAAACTAAAAATAATTTAAAAAGTAATTTTTACTATACTACAACACATACATTAGAATGCATTAGAAATTTAACTCAATTGTTACAAACAATGGCAACCCAAATAGAAGAATTTTAAGGAAAAACTTGTAAATCTCAAAAGCTTCGTGAACAATTTAATTCGAAGCTCACAAAAACACAAAATCATAGAAATGCAAAAGAAGCATAAAGCCAAGAAAAACAATGGAATTGCTACCTTTATAATATCACCATATCGATCCTCTTTAATATCACCTCAATTGCAGTGACTATATTATTTCTATAATATCACCCTTTGTAAAAAGTGATATTACAAAGGTGATTGTGAACTGCTATTCTATTTCAATAATATCACATTGTGTGAAAATATGGTTTCTATGTATGCATGATTGAAAATATTTTTACAAAATATTTAAAATAATTATTTTAAAGACTTATTGAAATCACTATCATGCATTCTATTCAAATATATCAAAATTTTACTAATATACTAGCAGTTACGCTTGCTTTGCTATGCATTCACCATTAAAATTTCATTAGAATTTTTATGTGTTAGATAGAATGCAGAGCAAGAATTTCAATAAATCTTCAAATAAAAATTACTAAAATCTTCATATAATTTTTTTTATAAATAAATATATATTAAATTAAACAATAAAAATTTAATGAATGATGAATGATATATATACGCTAAAAGATACACATACATTAGAATGCATTAGAAATTTGACTCCATTGTTACAAAAAATGGCAACCCAAATAGAAGAATTTAAAGGAAAAACTTGTAAATCTCAAAAGCTTCATGAACAATTTAATTGTTGTGAAATCCAAAATCGATTCAATGTAATAAATTTCTCAAATCATTTGGTAGTAGCAATAGAAAATTAAAATCAAAAGCTCAAAGCTTACAAAAGCACAAAATTATAGAAAATGGAATTGCTACCTTTATAATATCACCATATTGATCCTCTTTAATATCACCTCAATTGCAATGACTATATTATTTCTATAATATCATCCTTGGTAAAAAGTGATATTACAAAGGTGATTGTGAATTGCTACATCACAAAGTTTAAACCTTATGGTTTGGCAACAATTATCGTTGTTTCATGAGTTTGCACGTTAATCACATTGCTATCACATCATTGCGGTGCATTGCTTCGCATCGTTACAATGCATTACTTGTAACTGCATCGTAATGATGCGAAGCAATGCACCGTAATGATGTGATAACAATGCAATTAACATGCGAACCCATAAAACAACGATAGTCACACGATAACTGTTGTCAAACTATAGGGGCTAAACTTTGTGATGTACTCTATTTAAGTAATATCACATTGTGTGAAAATATGATTTCTATGTATGCATGATTGGAAATATTTTTATAAAATAATTTAAATAATTATTTTAAAGACTTATTGAAATCATTATCATGCATTCTATTCAAATATATCAAATTTTTATTATTAATATGTGATATAATGAATGCGTAGCATAGCAAGCACGAGCCCCTAGTATTAATGGTAGCATTTGTGATATTACAGAGGGACTTATGATTTTAGTAGTATGATGATGTCTATATCTATTTTTTAATTTCTTAAAGAATAGAAATCACATTATTTTTTTTGAATTTTTTTCCTAAACTCTCAACTCAATTCTTTATGATAAAATTTTATTAACTTCAAAATATGTAAAGCAAATATTTTAAGTTACGAGGATTTGAAGTCTCTTAAACGAGTTTGTCATAGTGCACCCCTCCCCATGTTTTCTTCACTTGTTATAACACATTTATCTTGCAATCCATGCAATGAAACTTTTTGAAATTCCTTCCACACATTTTCAAATTAGTCTATTGCTAGTTCCTATAGTTAGATATGTCAAGAGTGAAAATAAAATCCCAATAGCCCTATCATAAATAAGCACTCATATTTTCACAAAAATATCAACAAACACTTCTTGCAACAACCCAATTCATTGTTTGTGCCAATGTGTTTTGAAATCTCCAACACAAAACCTTTAAAATTCTACATGTGTTTAGGGATGCAAGTGTAAACCTAATGGAGCGCATTGATACTCTCAAAACTCCCTTGCCCAACTTCAAACGTGACCTCAGGGGGGCACTTAGAGTGTCATTAAAAACCATGTGCAAACAAAACTTTGAATTCCCTATATGCTTTTTGAATTTTAAATAAAATTAAATGAAAAAATATAAATAGATTTTTTTACTTTGAAAGTTTATGTTTTGAGTTATTGATATTTTTATTTTTTGATATTATAATAATTAGTTACAAATTTTTGAAGTAAAAAAAAACATTGTAGAACTGAAAAATAACTTTCACACTCCTATATTATATAAGAAAAAATTGTCTAAAAAATGAATAAAAAAATTCTAAAAATAACTCTCTATTGAAAGCTCATTTTGACATTTTGAGTTGAATATTGATGCAATGGTTATCTAAATGTGTTCTTTAAAAATATTTGAGCTAAAAAAGCATACCATTTTAGTGCATTTTTAACCTCTTCTAAAAATCATTCCATATTTTATTTGAGTTTGAAATTTTGGGAGTATAATCCTATAGTCATTAATAAACAATGCTCAGAACTTGAAGTTAAAATTATAGTTTATTAGAAATCACTTGTTCACATATGGTTTGTTGTAGTAGAACTAAGTGCACCCCTCAAGAATTGATTTAAACATTCTCTTGATCCAGAAATGGGTGATCATGTCTAGTTTGCAAGACGAATTGCAAGTGCCTCACCCCTTGCATGGACTTTTCCTTTGTGCAATTGAGTTCACTTGTTTCCAAATGAAATATTTGCAACAATGAATCATCTAAGGTCTTCTATCTCTAAGGTCAAACCACCCATACCCAATCACTTAATAAGCACTTGTGTGACAAATCATCAGCAGTGTAAAGCAATGCCAATTTTTCCCATATAGAAGGATAGGAAATAGGAGGACTGCCAATTTTTTAATTTATTTTAAGAATTTTTTAAAGACTGAAAATCAAGTGTACATTTTTGAAATTTTTTCTTAGACTTTGAACTCAATTATTCAACATAAGAAAATTTTAATTCAAAATCCATGGTGCAAAAAATTTAAGCTAAGAAATTCAAAGTCTTTTGATCTAGTGATTCTAGTCACATAAGTTGCAAAAATGTTTTGTGTGGTTTTGATGAAAGAAAGGTCTTGGGACTTTAGGAGTTCAACATGGCCATTAAGCAATCATGTGCTTTCAGAAATCAAGAGTTTTGGTAGTTAGAACACCTTGTATATATTGTAACTTTGATTGTGCTATTTTACTTTAGGTTGCTACACATGGCAATGTCTGTTTCATTTTCTTGAAGTTTGTAGGCCAGATGTGCATTTAGACTATCAATGCTTCACTATAAGAATTTTTAGAGCTATAATAACATCCAAAAGGAATTGAATACAAGTAGTCCCTATTAGTCTATGGTCCTCAATGAAAAGCTACATAGTTTTGTTTTCATCACTTGAAATACATCTTTCTTATAAATGTGAGTCAACTCTTTGTTGCAAAAGAAATTGAATCCAACAAGTTTAAATATGTACAACTACCCAAGATTCACAATGGGCTCCCTATTTCAATACAAATTATCAGTCCATAGTGGCCAATCATTTGAAAGATCATATGCCTTAAAATTCTTGACTCACCAAACAAGGCTCCTAAATCATAGTACTTTTTGCTAACAACAATGATATCCCAACATAAAGATCTCTTGGATGATAAAAATTAGTGCCTTATTCTACTATTAAAACCATAATGAACAATTACAAACCCATTTCTAGTTCAAACCCCAAACCATCCTATAAAATTGCCCTTGCTAAATCACTCATCACCATTATCCAAGGCATTGAATGATTGTTGCCAGTACCTAATGTAGCCCTAATCTCATTTATTGAAAAAAGACTAACCCCAAACTATCCTATAAAATTGCCCATGCTAACTTAATCACTCATGATTTATTGAAAAAAGACCATGGGTTGATGCAAGATTTGAATGAATCATTCCCTAGTTGTGTGTTATGGGTGTTTTGCCTATGATGGGTTTGGCTTTATGGCTTAAACCCCTGTATTGTTGTGGTTGTAATTTCACAGTCTGTGATTGTTGTCAATTTAACTTTAGATAAGAAAATTGTAAGATTACTTACGGATACTACTTAGTTTAATATGATGACGATGCTAATTGGAGAATGCAGGGCAACTCTTCTTCAAATAGACAGAATTGTAGGTGTGCCTCCAGAAGCACCAACTTGCATGCAGATGCAAAATGGACACTATCTCGCAATTCCAGCCGTTTTGAACCGTAAGTTATTGTTTGGTAGCAAAATTATGCCAAAGAACAGCTCAAGCATGTTCCTGGAGGATGCTGGAGAGGCCGCCGAACCTAATTGGAATTTCACTAAATCTTTTTCTAGAAACATGATTATGCAGAGCTGCAGTGACATCTCAGTCCCTGTGAATGCATTTAACAGAGCCGAACCTCAAACTCAACGCTGAATGATGCTTAGACTCGATCTTGTATGAAGTATCCTCAGGAATCAAAGCAGAAGAAAGTAAGTTACCCATTGAACGGATACTTGTAAGAATCAAGCAATGTTGAATACTTGTTCTGCCAGTACCGTCATTAGTGTGAGTCCCAGGAAATCTGATTAAGGCAGAACATTACTTATAAAAAAAGCCTGCTATTACCGTACCGTTTAAGTTATGGCATGAGTGGTGTTCACCACATGGTACGCCTTTTTTCCCGCCTACCAGAGACAGTACTTGTCATTATTTGCATGCACTGCGAAAATTGGTCCCGAAAGCACAGATCACAAACTTGGAAACACGATAGTAGCAGCACGAGCGGCAGTTGATAATAAAGAATTACAGTAGATGCAATCAATCAGGTGCACTACCTATCCCTGGAACCTCTCGATTCAATTTTCGCATGTTTGTGTTGCCTTCTGCAGTGAGCAGAAAATGGAAAGCAGCTAGCTCCTGGTAGCATTCCCTGTGTATGTTAGAGAATCAGTAGTTAAGAAATTCAAATGCAACGAAGCATCAGTGACAGTATTGCGCGTGAGGGGGCATTGAAGATATGATAGAAAGAAACAGTCTCAGGGACACACAATATGATACTGCTCAATACGATTATCAATTTAGAACCACATCTTTTCAACAAAGATATAACTTGGTTTTAGGTACAGTGCTCATACGCACGGGACATATCTCAAGTTGTGATCTCCACCTTCACAAAGCACACTTGAGCTTGATGGGCAGTCAACGCACAAAACAGAGCTCGGGAATTATGATGTTGAAGTTGAAGAGGACCAACCTGATTCACAAATTCAGAAACAAAGGAAAATGAGCGTGTTTGCCTTCGAGTAGATGATCTCGACGCCCAAGCAGCCGAGAAGATTGAACATGCACTGCAATCAGAGAAACTGACCATGGATACAACAGAAGAAGATTCAATGGCCACAGAAGCACAATAAAATGGATTTAGTTTCTGCCGTATTCTCGTACATCCTCTCCCGACTTGCACTACCTCAGCAGCAGGCTCACGAATATCTCCATTGCAGGCTCATTCACAGATCCGCCACTGTATAAGTATGTCACATCCTGGCTTCCTCCATGTTTGCTCTGATCGAGGACACCTCCTCTCCTCTCCTCCTGTCTCTGCACCAGTACCCTCAAGTGTGGTCGAATTCGGCAAAACTTATTCACAAAAACATTCATAGCTACAAACAGTGCCCAGACCAGTGATGGATTTGGGAACTCGTTTCAGCATGTATCAAACTAGGAGTGGTATTACGTACCCACTTGTCTGACCGAATCATGATATTAATCACATTTGGGATCACTGCTGACTAGCCGCGACACAGGTTCGATGAATAGACACAGAGTCTAGCCCATCTTGTTGGAAACGAACTTGGCCATGGCGCTGCGGGAAGGGAAACGGACACCGCCCTGCATCTGATCAGGCACTTCGGCCGCGACCCACCTGTGGCAAAGGGACTCGGGTTGCACAAATCGCTGAGACTTTTGTACATAATGTCATTTAGCTGACCCGTGCTGATTACAATCAGGTGCACGACCTTCAGCCACCTGCCACAACATCAGCGAACACGGATTGCTTCATACTTGTATCTCCGTGCAATTGTTGTGTAATGAAACGAAGAGAAGATCATGTAAAATGCAACACAAGATGAAGGTCTTGAAACTCATACCGTATGATCAATAAAGTTGGAAGTCTCGTTCCAGGTCGTTGAGATTAAATGGTTGGCCATACACATAATTTATACTGGAACCGGATCAAGGAATATTGAGTCTCAAGGTCATTTTGGCGATTTATAGTTCAATCCTCATGGTGATCGGACAATAAATTGCCAGAATGACCTCGAAACTCAAACATTTCTAGCATCTCGTTGCAGTATGTATGTATGGCCAACCAACCATAGGATTGAGCACATTATAATTCCTAGTTCTAAAGGGCAACTATGTGACATGTAAAAAAACCCTTCGAAAGAACAATTTCAAGAGTGCGTAAGAGGCGCAAGAGGCAGTTTTGAGACACATAAAGAAAACAATTGAAAGAACAACTCCAAGAGAACACAAGAGGCAAAAGTATACATAGAATGATCAAAACGAAGGACGAAAATAAACAAAGGTTCAAGCAAAAGGTAAAACCACCAAAGGCAATTTGAAAGGAGGTGGAAGAAAGATCACCAAGTGCAATATGAAAGTAGGTGGAAAGAAGACAACCAAGCGCAATTTGAAAGCCGACGCTCTGCTGCGTAGGGTTTAGGTACTACATCACCCTATCCATTGCCTTTCATCTCTTTCCTACTAAACACCAAGCAATTCTTCCAATGCCATCGCTAAGGTTGCAAATGCTAAAACTCTAAAAATTTCTCAAGCAGGAGTCAAACCAAAAAACACTACGCACCTAGCTATATGCCTAATGGCGTTCCACGATATACTGAAATCCTACCTACTCTACTACTTAATTAGGGTTTAGTACTACATTGCCCTACCTAGCCTGTTGCCTTTCATTTTTCTTCTACAGGTTGCCTAGCAATTCCTCTAGTGCCATTGTTAAGGTCGTTGTTGCTGAAGACCAATCAAGAACAACCATAAAGAAGAGAAGAAGAAAAGAGACAAACAACAACTAAGATCAAAGTAAAAAGGTGCTTGATCAAATGTTTGAATTAATGTTAAGAAAAATTATAGTTGTTAGAGTTTGATAACAAGCAATTTTTTATATCAAGTAGTTATTCCTATATGAAAGCAATATAGGCAATTTCTTAGAATTGAAATGGCTTCAATTAGTTCAAACCAAACACAAACAAGTGAAACAACTAATTCAAGCTAAAAAGTGAAACTATTAAAATCCTAAAGATATATTTCAAACTAAACATAAAACATACAATTGAAACTAAACAATTACAACTTTTCAAAATATATATATAGATATGCACATAATTTTTATTGATACAAAGAGTTAAAGGCAAATACTTATGGGTCATGGCAAAAAAATACTTGTCACAATTGAAGTGATTTTTTTCACTTCTATTGTAATTTTTGAATTCCAAGTCTTAAGAACGTGAATTTTTTATTAGAGATGTTTAAATAATTAGATTCTTTATTTTTTAAGATTAAATATGCAAAATTTAAAATTGAATTTTGATTATTGGTTACAAATTGAGGCTTAGGGATTTCCACTATGTTTGGAGTGCCCAAATTTCATTATCTACTAGCCCGGGAGTGAACTTAGTTCTACTACAATAGACCATATGCAAACAAGTGGTTTCTAATAAACTATAATCTTAACTTCAAATATTGAGCATTGTTTACTAACAACTATAGGATTCTACTCCCAAAATTTCAAACTCAAATAAAATATGGAATGATTTCTAGAAGAGGTTAAAAATGCACTAAAATGGCATGTTTTTTAACTCAAATATTTTTAGAGAACACATTTAAATGACCATTGCATCAATATTCAACTCAAAATGAGCTTTCAATAGAGAGTTATTTTAAGGAATTTTTTGTTCATTTTTTAGACAATTTTTTCTTATATAATATAAGGGTGTGAAAGTTATTTTCAGTTCTTCAATGTATCTTTTTACTTCAAATTTTTTTAATTAATTATTATTAACAAATAAAATATCAATAATTCAAAATATAAACTTTCAAAGTAGAAAAATCTATTCATATTTTTTTCAAATTTTATTTAAAATTCAAAAAGTATATAAGGGGTCCAAAGTTTTGTTTGCACACTAACATCAAAAAAATGGGGAGTGCACTCCTCGAGTCTACTAGAGTTGAAATTTTTTTAGTCTATTTCTACACAGGGCAGGCATATGCCTACCAAGGGACATTTAAAAATTCTATTGTTTATGTCTATGTAAATAGGGGTCTTTGTGCGAGCACTTTTGAACATTAAAAATGGTTTCAAGATCATTCTTCTTGTGAAATCTCATCACTCTGAAGTCCTTCCAGATGGACAATTTTTCATTTCTTTATAAATTATTTTTCTGTTTTTTACAAATTAGTGTCTAGTTTCTTCAAAAATGTATTAACTCTATTTTTTGAATATTTTTTACCTTCATTTTTCTTAAATCCTCAAATTTTGGTGACATATTTTTCCATAGTATTGCACTAATTATTTTGTTTTATTTTATTTTAAACTATTTTTCCAAGAGGTCGTAGTAATATTGAGTATTATGACAAATCTTGGCAATGGATTTTGGACAAGTTTCTATAAGTACAATTTTTGGCAAAACTTTTTGTCATTTTTTCTTTGAATAGAAAACCTTTTAGTTTCTTCTATTATATTCTATTATTGCTCAAGAGAAAAAGTTATATAATAGGAAGTCTAAATTTTATCTTCTCGAATAGAAAAAACAATCCTCAAAAACTTGAAATAATTTTGAAAAGAAAAATTCTTATAGATTGTATTTTTCTATATAGAAAGCTTTAATTTATTCCATTTGGATTTGTATTGGATTCTTTTCTAAGCTCAATTTTCACATTTTTTCAAAACAAAAATTTCAATAGGATTAGATTTGATTTTAAAAACAATCTCACAATTGGAATTAGTGTGTTTTAATTCCATCTTAGAGCTATTAAGGTTTTAGTTTTTTCTTCCATACTTACTTCTAGTTCATCATTTTTTATAGAATGAAATTACATTATCTTTTTTGAAGTTTTTTCCTAAATTCTCAAGTCAATTCTTCATGATAATTTTTTTTTACTTCAAAATAGGTAGAGCAAAAATTTCAAGTTAAATGATGATTCAAAGTCTCATAAACTAGATTATCATGGTGCAAACCCCCCATGTTTTCTCCACTTGTTAAAATGCAATTATCTTGTAATCCATGTAGTCAAACTTTTTGAAATTTCTTTTATACATTCTCAAATTAGTCTACCACAAGTTCCTATAGTTAGATATGCCCCCCAAAATGCCATTTTAAAACTTTTGTGCTCATTGCACTAAAAACACCAATTTTGAGTACTTTTTGATGAAAAAAAAAGCCTTGGGACTTGAAGAGCTAAAATAGAAACCGCAATAGCCCTATCATAGCTCTCATATTTTGGCAAAGCAATCAGCAAACGCTTCTTGCAATGACCCGATAATGGTGTTGAGCCAATTTGTTTTCCTTCAACAAATCTACAACATAAAACCTTTAAAAATTCTACATGCATTTGGCAAATGAATGCAGGTGTAAACCAAATGAAGGAGTGTATGGATACTCTCAAAACTCCCCTGCCTACACAACATTCAAAACCTCGAATGTGACAACTAATTTTGGAGACTTTTTCAAACAACATTCATTCATTCATATTCAGTTTTACGAAATGAAAACTAAAAAATGTCACCCACACAATTGGAATGATCAGTAGAACGGAGGATCCAATCTACAGACAGAGACGGTGAGAGAGACTGATGGCTTCTCACCACCAACTGGAGTTGCCCTTCGATCAAGTTACTTCGAGAGCGTGTGGCAATCGAGGCTGCAGAGCCCCATTTTGATTTCAAACTATCCATGATGAGAGTGATCGGATCCTTGCTTGCTTTCTCCGATCCACTGACGTCGGATTCATTGACAGTTAAGCTACATTGATAGAATCCGGAGTTGGAATCTGTCAATTGGATCAGTTTGGGATTGGATTGGATCCTTTTCAATTGCAACTTAGCCCTTAAAAAATTGTAAAAGCACTCATTGTAAGACAAACTATTGTGGAAGACCTCTCCTTTTCTTGCAAAATTCAAAGGATGAATAGTTGCACTTTTGTCCTACACAAAGGGATCCTCTGTTCATCAATCGGACACAAAAATGTCTGCCTCGACCTTTTAAGGGGTAATATGTATTATGATGTGGCGGCAGCAACTTTTGGTCTCCATTGCTGGAAGAATGGCCAATGAGTGCCTTCCCACCCTACCTCTCTATCCAGCAAATGACGGACATCCATTCCACTTGTCCACCCAATGTTCAATATTTTTTTTATTTATAAAAGAACATAATCAATAAAACCCTAAACCCCTTCATATTTACCCTAAACAGTGTTGTCACTACACGTTTTAATGGTGCTTTGCTACAGACAGAAACCCTACTCACTCTGCTATGCAAGGTTTAGGTGTTCCTTGTCCATTGTCCTATTCGTTATTTAGATGAAGTTTATCTTGCAAGGTAGAGGTTGCCCGATACCATCACCAAAGTTGGTGTTGTTATAGACTACCCGCAAGTTGAATTGCATTTCTGGCGTTGATGTTATATTGATCACCTACCAACTCCATTATCTGTACTTCATTGTTTCAATGACGATGTGCTTCAAAGACGTGCTTACGTGTATATATGTGCATATGCTATGTAAGGTGAGGTGCCCACCTTACATATCTATAGATATATGCTCACTGCTTTTTGAAAAATAGTTACAAACCTAATTAAGGTAGAATTGCCCATTACTATACATATTTGCTATCTAGGTACTTTGGAGAAGCTATTTGTTTTCAAAGATTGAAAAGTATGAGAAAAGTCAATTGCAAAAAAATGAAGACATTTTGATAAGAAGTGAATTTTTTGTTATTTTTCAAAGCTAAAATAGTGAACTATGAATAGACCCTTGTTAAAGCGTAGGTAGATGTGTCCACTTCCTAAATGCATTGCCATTATGATAAAGGGTTGTAAAGATTGTGGTAAAGATGAGTCACTAATGCAATTGGGAGGATCTTGTAGGTGGTAGAATTGAATGGATGGTGGTATTAGGCAATTTTGCCTTAACCCCTAAAGGACTATGACTATGTTTTCACCAAAAATGCTCTAAAACTACCACTCATAATACAAGTACCAAATTTTTGAAAAAAATTATTTTTGGACACATGTAACCATAGAATCTTGTAGTATTCTGGTTTGAGAAGATGTGAAAAACATTTCAAAAATTTCCACCATGTAGATTGAAAGATAGTAGTGTTTGAAGTAACAAAACCTTTTTTTTTTGGCCCTGTGAAAAAACAGGCAACTGCACTTCACATGGTCACATTTGCATGAAAAAATGTCCAAAATGGTGGTCTTTCCTTGGATTCATTTTTTCAAGGCAAGTTGGCTACATGCTTAAAATTTTTTAGATTATTTGGACTTGTACAACATATAGGAAAAAAATAGAAAGTAAAAAGAAGTAGAGAATGATTCAAAATATTAAATTGTTAAGAATTTTGTTTTGGAATTGCAAAATGCCAATACCAATAGTCAATATGTTGTAATAAACTATTTACATCCAATTTTTAAAAAAATTTAAATTTAAAAATTTAAAATTGAATAAAATAAAGGACTTCTATAATCGCCCATAAACTAAAACTCCTCATAACTTTTGACTCAATGATCAAAATGGAATGATTCACGGCTCTCCAAGTATATATAACTCTAGAAAACCAATTTCAAATTTTTGTTTCTGAAAAAGGAGATTTTTTAAGATCTGCCCAGAGTGCCCATTTCCAAAAAAAAAATAACATATAAGGTCATAACTTTTGACTCGTATTTCCAAATGTCATAAAATATAGTGCATATGAAAGATATTCCTTCATCCCCACCTTTTATTAAAATTTCAGCTTAAAATATGCAAATCTCCAATCACACGTACCTGCCCAAAATTTCTATGTTGCCAAAAAATTTCTATGGTGGTCGTTTAGGGGTTGAGTACAATCATGTGTTTGGAAATTATTATGCGTATGTTGGCACTGTACTGTGGAGCTTTTCAATTGGGCAGGTGAATCCATATGATGCAAATCTCAGTAGAGTTTTTATTTGATCCGATTGAGTTCACTTGTTTGTTAAGTTTTGTTTTTGACACAAATGAAACGGGGTTTCATTGCAAAAAGAATTCATGTAGAATACTTGTTTCAAGACGAAATATTCGAAGCAATTGACCATGAGTCTTTTCTCTCTCCCCATGTTCTTTGAATTGAAACCTGAAAGTTGAAACTGATGGGATTAATTAAGACAGACAGTCATTCGCTCTCATTAAATCTTGGAGAAATTAAAGAGCTGCCTGGTCAGACCGCTGGACAATCAAACCCCTCCTGGATTGAAAAAATTGTTCGAAGGACCAGTTACATTAATTTGTTACTATAATTATATGGCAAATTTCAGACTTTCACAGCTCGAAAATTGTGACATCATTAATTCTTGATGTGCACAAAGTAAAGCTCTGAAAATCAACTAGGACACGTTTACATCTGAGACTCGGAGCCCCGAGGTTCAATTCCAGCTAACTTAGACATGGAGTAATTAATTATCCTGACAAGTGCGAGCCAAGTTCCTGAAACTTGGCCGTTTCAATGAGAAACTAAACTACAGCTAATTTGAGCAACTCGCCACTCATCATGATGCAAACTTTTCAATATCTAGATTCGCGAATGCCTTGCCAGGCAAACTCTTACTTGAAGAATTATCCAACTTCAGAAGTGTTGCAAGGATTACTTACCTTTTACAAAGAAACGACGAACTCTGAAGAATATATCCAGGTCTGGACTCTGGAGGTGTAAACGTCAACTTCGTTATAATGGAACACTTCAGAGCACCTGCCAGAATTGTAGTTAACATTCAACTGGCTAAAGAGTGCTCCCTGCAGTGAACTCTATTGTGTAATGTTCCAATGAGAGGAGATTGGTTGAAATGCTTAAAGTGACGAAAAGAGAATCCTCTACCTTACAAGCATGACTTTTCCTACAAGGGTGATGCAATTTGGAATTGAGTACATGGCAGGACTGCACGGGAAGCTCACAACACTTCAAACAAGAGTCGTTACAACTTGGGACACAAGGATTGAAATTGTTCTAGAGGGTCATCCATTTACAACTACGTCTTACAAGTCCTAGTGGTGAAGTACGCAAAACTAATTACATTAATGCCAATCTCGCAAATGAGCAGATCCATCAACAACTGCAGTATGAATGATAGAACTTCAACTACAAAGGGTGCTATGCTCTAACTGTTGTACAATGTTATATTAGCCTTCACTAATTCTGTCAGTTGATTATAAACGAAGCTTCTTGGCTTGTTTTTCCTTGATCAATGCCCCGATTACGTTCAGCACCTGTCATCAAATATGAAAGCACTGAATGTTAAGCCACAAAGCAAACGCAAACAAGTGGAACAAAGTTACAGGGCATATTTGAAAGCTCAGTTTGGGCGTCAAGAGTGACAAACATGAAACAGGAGAAAAATTTATTCCCACCTCTAGAGCAGTCATACTGGGTGAAATTGTTGTAGGGTCCTCAATTCCCAACTGAGCAGAAATAGCTGTCACACAGCAAGATACATGGAAATGTGAAATCAGTATTCTCGAAATGCTTAGAATATAGAGATCAGAGAACCAATAATTGGAACAGTTAACACAAGCTAAAATAATCTTTCAGGTACCTTGAATTGACACCACGGCATCTGCATTCCTGTAAGTTTCTTTCCTCTCCTCGTACAGCTTGGAAAGTTTCACTAGAGCCTGCCATCACCCGACATTCTTGAGGAGTTGCCTGAACACCCTTTGAAAATAGAATTCGTGTAAAATCTTGAGTTCAAGTCAAGTGGCAGGTACCAAAAGCTCAAGGAAGAAGACAAGCGCTAGTCTCACACCAGGGGCCACGTATGCTCTCTATAGTGAATGCCAGACCTCGGGTTTTCATTTGGTTGTCATCTACATGAGTTCTTACAACTATGAAGAATATTATGCTGAAACACTTAGTGCCCCTTTGAGCACAAGACTAATCTCTACATCTCACTAAAAAGATACTGTATCCTCACAACACTGCCATTTCTCACAACTCTAAATTCCACATACAGAAGTGCTCTCCAATTCTTGTGACCTCGCAACTCGCTCAAGCAATAAGATGAAAGTCCCCATTACACGTGCGACAATTATTGATGATTCGCGTAACCATGTGTTAAATCTATTTTTCATAATTTTATACAACAGACATGAAATTCTATTATTTACCTCGTCACTATCTGCATAGTTGGAAACCAGCAGTTGTCGAGTCTTTGCACAATTGGCTACAGTCTCTAGCGGCATATCAATCCAAACAACTATACCATGCCTCAGATTACCCCTGCAATTATCCCGTGGACATCAACGAGCATCTCGTACATTAGAACGAGGGCTTTAAGGATTATTAAAGACGAAAGACCATAAAACTCTCTGGGGCCGCAAATTTCTGAATCTTAGATCCACTCAGATAAGAGAAAAACATTTCAAAATAAACATCGCGAGAGTGGATTCAAAAATAACCTTCAGTGGCATATACGCTGAGCAAAAGTCTTTAAAAATTCCACATTGACAATCTAATTTGAAGGATCTTAAGAAAATCCACATCCATTCTGCGACTAGACCTTCAATATAGAAAAAGGTCGGAACATATGGTAAATTCTAACCAGTTTTCTGATTTCGCCACAGTACCAGCCCCTGTGGAAACGACCAAGCGCCCCACGGCAGAAAGCTGTTTCAGAACTTCCGTCTACACAACAAAAGCCACACAACTCGTAAAACAAAGATTCCAAATAGACTGGTTTGAGGCTCTTGACCTGATGATTTTAGGTGTCAAAGTTTCCTTGTGAAACTCAAATTTTCCAGTAGAACGTTGGAACTCAGGGTACAAGTGACAATGAGGAGTCAAAATGCAGACAAACAGACAGACTCTGTCTCATACAAAAACTCGACATGATGATATCAACCATAACAGAGCACAGCAGTTAATTGAATCGTCTTTTATAAGAACATTTAAGGGCATTCGTAACACCAGAACATAAGAGCATGTGCACTCAGAGACAGTCGTCTGTAAAATGCACCTCAGCCTCTCTGTAGCCCTCTTCGTCTTCCGATAAGTCTGTCCCACCTGCGGCCTGTTGTACTAAGTCATTGCTGTAGAGAAGTACACACCAACATGATGTGTAATTAGAAGTGGATCAAAATCGCAACCTATCTGCGAGCAATTCATAACATTCTTGAAAATCTCTGCGAACACCTAGGGTCCAACCGCTGATTCAAGGAAGAATCAAAGTACCAAAGATTCCGCTGATTCTGTGACATCTTCTTTCGTTGGCACCAACCATCTTACATCTTGAGTTCAAGAATGAGAGCATTGGTATTCAGCCAAGTATTATCGGCAAGTGTGTAGTTACAATCAACCATGGAGCAGGTACACTGAAAATGGTGGATGGTCAACACTGCTCTAGAATGTTGAGTTAGATGTTTGCCAAATTATCAAAGACGTGAGCCCAAGTGACACTGCGGAAGCTTGCTAGCAGTCTTAAGAAAGAGAGGTGAACACAAACCTGTCAAAAAAGTAATAACCCAGTTCTTTGGCTAATGTCTTCCCTATAGCAATTTTACCACTGTCCATCATACCTACAGACCAGCCATTTTGAGTATGAGCTGTGAATCATGTAGGATTTTGACATGAAACAAACTTTTCATGGTGACAAGGCTGTTGAGCTTTTACCAATCAGAAAAATGCAGGTTCCTTGCAGGTCATCTCGCAATTCATCTGCCTTTTCCTGTGCAGAATAGAACAGAAAAAAATCAGTGATTAGATCTAAAGTTCAACAATTTAAAGGAAGAAATCTCATATCCGTTAAACTGGCACATTCCTGAGTGCCAAATGTTTTGGGCGGGCATCCAAAACCTAAGTCAGGATGGTCATATTTGTATAGATTTGCGTTCCAGTCAGACAATTTGAGGTTTATTTTGGGCAACTGAAAACTGCGCCAATTGCTAGTTGTAAACATTTAACATGGGTGCATATTTTGAGGGGTTCGAACTACACAACGAATATGATTACAAAATAAACTTAAATAGACTTTTGAAAGTCTGAAACCGGCATGCCACTCATGATAAGGGCAAGGGTCAAGTACTAGAAACAGCACAGAGGGGCTTACCATTAACAGCAGCTCAAAATTTGGACTGAGATCTTCAGCAGCTGCAGCGCAAGTAAAACATTAGCATTCTACGATGGGAAGTGGGTTTATTGGTCGTCAACTCAGTCTTCCAACAGCCATGATTGTTTAGAGTTCTATATTGAACTTTCAAAGAGAAAAGTTAAGCCCTAAAGGACCAAGTATTCAAGACTTTGAAATGATTGAAATTCGATTAATCGTATTGTGAAACATGTAATTCGGATATGGCCACATTTTAGGTCACTAGAAACAGTGAAGAACATTGCATATCTTAGCCCTCCTCTTCAGAAGCATTGTAGTAATGGCAGGTGTCGCCTCACCGGTATTAGCATCACTCGTCGAAGCCTCAATCACATCTTCAGTCGCATGGACGATTACTGTCCTCGAGGTAGCGCTACTACGCATATTGCTGAATCTCGTGTTCGATACAATCCCATGACCTAACCCCAAATGCCAACCCATTACTAACACCCTCAAAACCAGCTCAAAATGCCTCACCACGCCTCAAAAAGAAAAAACATATCAATCTATATCAGCACAAAAAGATACAAAATTCATCAGCTGAAACAAAAATTACAAACGAAATCAACAAGAAAAATTCAACAGGCCAGGAACAAGTTGACGCAAATCCTGAATTGAAGAAAGTCAAGAAACCCGACTCACCAGAGAACGGACCTACTGCAGGCTTCCACTGTGAGCCTGAGGGAGATGCCGCCGAAGAAACTGAGAGCGAGGGGAGAGAAGCCACAAGGGCGGAGCTGCAAGAGACCGCCATCGCCACCAAATATTTGCTTCAAGTGGAAGCAAGCTTCAAGCTTTCAACTACCTCCAAGCTCAGGCTTCGCTGCTTCACATTCTCATGTTTCTGCATCTCCCACGCTGTGGATAACTTCATCCAATACGGCGTATAAATAGTAAACGTACGTATAATACACTTCGAGAAAGCAGCATTTCGGCGTATAAATACGATGTGAGGATGAAACCGTACTGTATCCACTCAGAGATGAGATTTCGAAATGGATGAATGTGATTAGGAAATTCATCCGTTTCTGCTCTGTCTCCACCTTCCCTTGGATGATATGATGTGGAATATTCCACATCCATCAGTAGCTAATAAGTCATGCGTCATGAGATGCAAAATTTGAGAAAGTGAAGAATTGGGTTGAAAAATAAATAGTGAACTAGTTAGGGATTAACCCTAAAAGGATATGGCCCCCTATAACCAAGGTAATCACCAAAACTCTTTGATTATTGGATCAATAGGTGCATTCACTTTTTCTACAATCAACAATGAAGTCATCCATCGGACCATTGTGGTCTGTAACGTCTTTACAGGATTAACAATCGTTAGACCATTGTGGTTTGCAACATCTTACAGGGTTAATAGTCATGTTTGAGTGTGCATCTAACACCCCAAAATAAATTTATTTGGCTTCATAGGTTGACAGCAAGGACATGGCAAGCCAACTACAATTCATCTTCCCACTTGGCGGCATCACTTTTGTTTCAATTCAATCCAATTTTACTGAGAATGAAAAACAAATATTGACTCAATATGTTTAGTATTATTCACTCAATCATTGACATTGATAGGTAGAACTCCCAAGTAGACGAAGGAATCACAATAATTCCCCTGAATTGAAACTTGAATTGGAAATACTTTTTTGAAGATGGATTTTGTGGATGAAGCCTCCAAAGTAGAAAAGGCAACTTCTCTGAAGGCTACTGAATGTTATGTCTAATGTGTATTTGTAGAAAGTATGCTTTGGCTAAAGAGATTTTGACTTTTGGTGAGTGTCTTGCATCCAAAAATTTCTAGATCGGAGTTTTGTTTAATTTGGTTTATTTTCTTAACATCAGTAGTGGACAATATATTATTTTAGTTGCATTTTGTAGGGGATGGATGGTTCTTGACCTCTATTTATAATTTGTTTTTTTTTAATTCTAATAGGAATGAAAACAAATCCTTGAGAAATTCTTGCGGTTTTTGCTATTTTTATAGGACTTCTTGATTGAATTGATGAGACATTCAATATTTCATTGCCACTAACCAATGAAATAAGCAATTTATGTGTTACATTAAGTGAGTATTATAAAGGCATCAATAACCGATGAAATAAGCAATTATGGATGTGATTAGCAGTAGTGCAAGGCAAAGCAAATATTTTCAAAGGTGAAATGATAGGAATGACATGGATTGTAAGAACTTTGGTAACTATATCACTTGAATTGAAATTACTATGAATTTTCAAAGACAGAAGTTTGTCTGAACCTATATCCAATGTCTAGAATTATAAAAAATGCTCACGTACAAATTACTTGTTGCATTAGGAAAATATTTAGGCTTACAACAAGACTGCATGGCAACATTGCAATTATAGTGCAAAATTGTTAAAAAAATAAATTTAGAAATCTAACATGGCACTAATAGTGCTATGTCAGATTGGAGATTTCAAAAAATATTTTTTTATTTATTAATTTTTATTTCAAGTTTTTATTTTGTTGTTTATTTTTTATTCCAAGGTTGTTGTTTTTTAAATTTTTATTCCAAGTTTTATTTATTTATTTATTTCCAATATTTGCACCGCGGCCAAAAGTCAAACGACCTTTTACACACTTCAAATTTTTTGTAATGTAGAATGTGACACATAAAATGACGTATACCTTGTTGGACACTTAGGGAGCTAGTCTAGCTACCTAAATGCCCAACCAAGTGTACTTCATTTTCCTACAAGTACACATTATTTGGAATGAAAAATTAGGAGGAAGTAGCCACAGTGGTTGTCAATGGCTTCAAAAACTGAATTCTTGCTCATCCCCAGTGCCATTGAACTCCATGGAATTTGGAATGCCACTTGTAGCTTCTGCTATAGTTATAGAAGGCATAGTTTTATAGTATGGAAGTTCAGGATCAAAGAAGTTACAATTGCATTGGTGGTGAAAAGTATGCATATGGTTCTTGTTGTTGTCATTTATTCATCTTTCACTAGTAAAAAATTATGTCCAAATCAACAAAAAAATCAACAAAAACTTGTTGATTTGGATACTACAATGACCGTTTTTTTATATTTTTTTTGTTGATTTGAGCACAAATTAACAACAAATTTTTGTTCGTTTGAATAGTGCAATGACCAAATCAACAAATTTTTGTTGAATGTTTTTGGGTTGTTTTTGGATTGTTTTAGGATTGTTTTTGGATTGTTTTTAGACTATTTTTGGACTTTTTTTGAACTATTTTTAGATTGTTTTTGAAATATTTTTGGAATCTTTTTGAAAGCTTTAAGAATTTTTCAGAAATTATGAATTTAGAGTTCAAATTGTATTGTATTTTCAATTACATTTTGCATTCGATTGGAGTTCTTATTAAATTTTGAATCTAATTCAACTTTGAATCAAATAATTTAATTATATTAAAGTTTCAATCTTATAATAATCAAATTTGAGTAGTTCAAAATTCAAATTGAACTACTCAATAGAATCAATCAAAATTGAAGTATTAACCTCCATATTCTTTCATATGTTAAGGCCCAAAATTGCTTTTTAATATCAATCTTCAAAGCAAGCTTGAAATCTTCATTTATGTTTATTTTTTCAACAAATTTAACTAGATGATCTAGCTTGTAATTAATTTGACCTATCATTTCCTCTTGAAATTGTAAAATAAAAACTTTACCAATTACTGAATCATGATGCTTAGATTTCAAAAACAAATAGTATTTCATTCATCCCAAATGATTAGATTTCATTTTTCCAACATTTTATCCAAAAATTAATGTATACATCAATTCTACAATTTGCAACTTCCCATCATTTGTCAAGATAATATGTTAGAGAATCTATATTAAAAATTGCAACAAAAAATAAGAAATTAGAAAAATAGTTTGACTTCTGCTTTGATTTTGGCAGCGGCAAGGGACACAATACTATATACCTTGAATTTGACTGGGTTTTTTTTGGGTTTTTTTGTCACGTTGAGATCTCTTGGACTGTGCTTCCCCACATTGCGTGTTTGGTTCCGTCGGAAAGCCCTCGGCAAAGAAGGGTGCTCCAACTTGTTTTCATATTGTTTAGACATATGGTGTGAAAGTTATGCGTTTTTTAATTAATTTTGGTTCTATAGAAGTAGAGAATTTATTTTTTTCATATTGTGGGCACGATCTTTGTACCATTGACAAGTTCTCAACGGGGAAGGGTCTTTGAGCGGTGTTTTGTGGCATTGTCACTCACTATGAGAAAATTATGCAATTGGATTTGTTTTTTGTTCTACAAAATAAGAAAATCAATTCTACTTTTGTTTTGACTGAGGCAATGGCACAGGGTACACTAGTACTTTAGTAGGGATTAGAAGGACCAATTTCCATGTCATAGAAAACAGTGAAGAGGTTTCGTGTGGTGGCCACGAACTAATTGAAATTGACCAGAAAAACAACAACAAAAGAGTTCATAAGGTAGAAGGTGGACGTTGACTTTGTCATTCCGGAGTTTGGGAGTTATGAATTGTAGGGTTTAAGAATATAGGGTTGAAGCTCATGAAATAAATTCCTCCTATAGTTCAGGGAGAACTACATTGATGTGAACGTGTATTTAGAACCTTTGGTCCTGCGCATTTCTATAAGAAGAACCTACATTTGACAAGTTTCCTTAAAAGATAATTGAATACTTCTAATCTTTTGCTGACACCGCTGAAGACTTTCCTATGTTTGTAGGTGTTTTTATAAGTTAGATTTTTAGTTGAACTCATGATCGTTGTTGATTTGTGAATGTCCAGTTCTTGTTCATTACCAGTAGACATTCCATTAATTGTAACAAAGTGCTGTCCCATTGTTGAGTAATTAGAAGTCCAATAATTAAAAAGTTTTGGATATATGTTAATTATTAAATTCAATTGTATTTTGTACCGATGGAAAAAGTACCATACTGTAAGGATTTCTCTTTATTTTTTACAGCAACGAATTCATGAATGACTGTATTGCTTCATAAATTCAGAGGGAATGGAAAATCAATGCTACACAGAACTCCATTTCATTACTTGCTCTGAAGGTAGGGTGTTTTGAAAGCAATGTTGGTTTAACTTGGAACCCTCTATGTCTCAATTGAATTGGGACAGAGGTTTGTATATTTCTTTGTAGAGCAATATCATTTTTTGCAATTACATGGAATTTATCTACAAGGAAGGTCGTCTATAGAACATTTAAGTATTACAATAATGTGTGAATGAGAGTTTGATTATATAAAAGAATGTCTTCAAGCCCTGTATTCATATTTCGGGATGGCAAAGGCTTGAAAAACTTCTTTACTAGAGGAATCACTATCCAGAATTGTAATGAGTTGTAGAAGTGATATATGGAATGTGCAATGCTACATTCCAATATGTTCATTGTAGTTCCTACATAGTGTTTTAGTATAAAAAAAAGGAAAAATTTAACAATTCAATACATATTGTCTCCTGTCCAAAATTGTGAATACATGAATATCTCCTATAATGTTGGTATGGTATTCTTTCTTTTGATGAAGACACGTCTAATTGTACCTTTTTGTAATTGTTTTAAAGTGTAGATATAAAATAAGATCTTGAAGGAAGGACAATTGCAAAGCGTATGACTATGTGAACTGCGGTACTACATAAATGATTGCAAAAAAATGACAATGGAAGCATTTGGAAGTCCAGTGGTCTTCAATGTTCGAGACAATACGTTGGTTGGAACAGAACAAAGGAGTATAGGAGAAAGGCTCGCGCGTGTAATACGAGGAAGACTTTTCCAAGAAGAAAATCAAGAAACTACACATGTTGTCTCTGAAACAACAAATGGGATGGTACAACTTCTTGGAGACAATGGTGACATTTTGGGAGTTGGTGAAGTGGATGGAAGCTTTACATGTGGTGTAGAACTTCACCAAGTTAAATTACGTCCATTTGAAATTGCAGTTCGTGTTACACACGTTGTAGATGAAAGAAAATGGGTCGGAGAGGTGGTAGGGAGATGTCTTGGAGATTGTAAAGAGAAAGTCATACGATGGCGTCGATCTTTAGTCCGTAGGGCACATCCTTCGGAAATGAGAACAACAAATACTAATCCAGAAGAAGGGCAGAATTTCACCTTCCCTCCTGTCTACGCACCGTAGTTTGATTTCCAAGACGTAGAAGAGAGCACCAACAATTCTAATATGACACCAGTAAGTCATGCTGGAAGAAGCACAAATGAAAGAAATTCTCCTATGACAAAAGGCTCAGAAGGAAACACTCCTGATGGAACAAGACGGGAAGAGATCTCTGTAGGTGCACCGAAGAGGAGGTATTCAATGACAAATCGGAGGGCAAGGGTGAGAAGTTCGAGAGAGCGAGGAGAGTCTACAAGGCAGAAAGTCACTCTTGACAATGTTTTGTGTGTAAAGGAGAAAGGGGCATGCAAACACAATTGTTTACGTCATGTCGATGCGAAAAATGTATTGAATCAACGGTATATGGCATGGGGACAAAAGTACGAAGCGAGATCTACATGGATAATGCAAATGTTGAATGCTTTTTACACTCGCACGGAGGGTTCAATAAGAGACAAGTATGTGACTAAGTTAGATGGCATAGTAGTTTGCAATGCATGCTATGCCGCGGCATTGGATTATTCTCAGAGACGGTTCAAGCAATTGAAGACATCACATGCCGTATATGGCCGAGTGGCTGCTGTACATGGAAATACATGTCAAGGAAGAGAAAGTGCAAAAATGTCGGTTGCTAGGGAATGCCTCGATGTTTTTGTCAATGAAGTTAGATGTCAGCAACTTCATCGATCGCTTCGAAGGAAAATGGACAATGTTGTGTTACCACTGATTCTGTTGCCTATGAATACGACAAAGCTTGATGTATTTCGATATGTAAATGAAGAAGTGAAGAAGCTAGTTGATGGTTCTGAATTATCTATAAGCTCGTTCCGTCAGCTTTGGCGGAAGGAATTTCCACACATTCAAATCCCGCCGTTCTCAAGGTTCTCAAAGTGCTATCACTGTTGGGAGTATAAGTGTGGAATGGAATCCACAACAAATGCAGTAGCAAAGCAGAAGATAAAAGAATTATACATCATCCACATCCGAATTCAAATGGAGGAGAGGCGAGATTATTGGTTGTTCAAGAGATCAGCAATGATTACACCAGATATTTTCATGTGTTTGATTGTGGATGGTATGGATCAGAATACAACTATGATACCAAAGATGAGGCAATCTGTGAAAAACATTGAATTTCGATTCGTGAAGACTCATCTCTGTGGAATATTAGTGCATGGAATTGGCCTCTATACAGATGTATGGATTGATGCTCACCACAAGCATGATAGCAATCAAGTTATAATGTCGATTATGAACGTAATATGTGACATGAAGCGAAGGAAAGGATCATTGCCACCAACGTTGAGGATTCAAGCGGATAACACCACAAGGAAGAATAAGAACATCTACATGTTTGCCATGTGTGCTGTATTGATAGGTCTTGGTTTCTTCAAAGAAGTGCATCTTTGTTTTTTGATTGTCGGGCACACCCATGAGGACATTGATCAGAGATTCAGTGTCATTTCAAACGTATTGAAGAGGAAGGACATAGATACCTTGGAAGAGATGTTGAAGTTGGTAGAGAAAGGGACATCATAGACAGAAGCTTTTGTGAGTGCACGCCAACTTGAACACGTTCGTGACTGGAAGGCCTTCATCACACCTCATTTGCTACGAGGAGGGGAGCAATTAACGGGCATAACTTTTCCTCACCATATGAGGTTTTACATGGAGAGTGGGTCTATCCGTGTGCAACACAAACATTTCAGCTCGGATGAATGGGGTCCAACAACAGGACATGTGTGTTTGCATTCACTACCGAGTAGAGCAGAGAAACCAAACATTGCTGAAGTTTTTGCAGCTGATAAGAGAGAATTGAAAGCATTGGATGAATTCATTGCATATAAGAGGAAGTTAGTACTAAAAGGCTTTGACCCAATAAAAAATGCGGAAGTTGTGGACAAAACGGAAGAATTCAAGGAGTACCTTGAAGAGTTCCCGCGACGAAATCGGAAAGGCATTAGTAATTTACCATTTTGGCCAATGGACGTCCAAAATGACAATGAAGATGGTAATGTTGTTCCCAATGTGGAAGAAGAAAGTACAAATGACAATGTAATAGCAGATGCGGTTGGAAACATAGTAGAGAATGCAACTATGGACTTGATGATGGAAACAATGCCTAATCCACAAAGGAGGGGTTATTTTGGACCCTGTAAAGATAGACCACCTCAACAAGTATCCCGAAGACTGACAGGAAGGAGAAATAGAGGAAAAAATAATGAATCAGCAGCTAAAGTACTACGAGATGCAAATGAAGATCCTTTTCCTCCGTTCAATCCAATGAATGACATTACAGTAGGACAGTTTGTAGCTCTTATTGTAGAATTAAGTGAAGTGAGAGGAGGAGTACCTTTCTATTTAGGAAAGGTGTTGGAGTTTGGCCAAGGAAGGTGGGCCTCAAAGATGAAAATCCTATGGTATTGGCCTATATTGCGACCCGGAATTGAAAACGAAGCAGGAAGTAATAGAGTGAGATATGCAAATTGCATGGAATCTACATGGGAACCGTCTAGTGAAAGGTTTTCTTGGATTGAAAAAGAAGCAGCTATATATTCATGGTTGGATGTCCAACGTCAAGGAAGAAATGGTCATGTACTACGTGGAAGTATTGTAGTGCATGGTGTCCAAACAGAGGAGGTAGTCAGCATTTCAACAAAGGCTAAACCACATCTTTTGGAGTACATGGCGATGCAAATGGAGGACCTAGACGACCAACGTTTGCAACATGATTTGAATATGTATTAGAGGAGAAATGTGTCATACAATGAGATAGTATGCTTTTTTCCTTGTAGTTGTATGCATTTCCATATACTATAATGAGAAATGCAAGGAAAAATTTCTTGTAAATAGTGTGGATTAAGAAGTGTATTAGATTTTTATGAAGTAATGAGAAAGCTTTGAACAATTTGACATCTACTAACCAATTTTTTTCTCCTACAAAAAGTGCTTTCAGTTTTTAGAAATCTGTCCCCGCCCTTCAGGCTTGGAATTGTCCACTTTTCATGGTGTACGAGCCAAGTGCAATGTCGCACCCCCTAAGTGCAAAAATGCCTAATTCGGTGTTATTCATGCTTGGAAAAAATAGGAAGTTGGTAGAAATTGAAAATGATTTACAATATTCAATGAAAAAAATTCTACTTATGAAACTAAAGATTCCCAAATCCAATGGTTGTAATGTACTAATGTACATGTTGTAATAAATAATTTGCATCCTATTTTTTTTTTAAATTGAAAAATATTTAAAATTGCATTCAATAAATAATTTAGAAGTTTAAACCAGTGTAGGGATTCTACTTTAAACTACAAATTGAAGTTTTTCATAAGTTTCACCTCCCTAATCTATTTAGAACGATTTGAAAATTTTCACAAGATTAATATTTTAGAAAATCAATTTTAAATTCCTATTTATCTAAAAAATACATTAAAATCTACCTAGCTTACATGCACACATAGCTAGAAGACTTATACATCATACAATAACTTTCTCATGATGTAATCAAAAGTTATAAAAATTGTGAGTCCTTCAAACTATCCCTTTATCACATGTTGTGTAAAAATTTTAATGGAAAAAAAGGAAATTCAATTTCTAAATACTTGACCAGAAATACTAGCTATATTGTCCAAAAAGGCTACTTTGTTCTTCAGGGTTCTAAAATCTAATTTTAAGTTTTTAAAATTAAAATTCTAAGTTCTTAAATATTTAAATTCTACATTAAGAATTTTCAAATTCTAATTTAGAGCTATTGAAACTGTATGTTCTAAATTACAAAAACTTGAATATGAATTGTAACCAAATCACCTCCTAGTAAAATGTTTTCCAAATATTTATAATATTTTAAATTAAATTGAAGTTTTTATCACTAAAATTTCATGTAGGAAATATTTAAACCACCAAGTTTAAAGATGAATGTTAACTTGATTGCCCAACTTTTATTAGTTCAAAATTTCTTCAAAAAAATTGATTTACTATATGAAAAAGGACTCCAAAGTCTACTAACTTCAAAAATTAGAGAAAAAAAGTAAGTAAATAAGAAAAAAACACCTTTCTTAAATCTTAATCAAGCGTGAGGTGCAAGGTTCAAACCCTTGCACCCCCACCCCATGTGATGTACATGGCATTAAGGGTTGCCATGTAGTGACCGTTTGTTGATTGGACTCCTTAGGGCCGCTTAGTTGGCGGTTGCCATGTAGTGGCCATTTGTTGGTTGGACCCTCTAGTAGGGCTGCTTTGTTAGTAGCGACAGTTTGCGATCCTTGAATTTTTTTTAATTTCATTTTGATGAAGTCCAAATTAACAAAAAAATTGAACATTTTTTTTGTTGAAAATCAATACTTTTTAGTGAAATTTAACAACAAATTTAACATTTTTTTGTTAAAAGACAACAGAAAAGTGTCAATTTGGACATCCGATTCAATACTTTTTAGTTACAAAATGTCCAGGTCAACATGTCTTAATCAACACTTTTTTGTCTATAGTTGTTGATTTGGACATAGTTTTTCTAGTAGTGTTTGTTACTATCGATGTCTTCAAGTGTTGCACTTGAAGTTGATTGGATTTTCTCAACTTTGTTTGTTTCCTATTGAGCATGAACTATCTCTTGGTGGAGAACCTTTGCTACACATGCCTTTGCCTAATCCAATCTCTCATATTCTCTTTTATAAACCTTTAGTTTCTCATAGTGTCCCCTCTCTTTAAGCATATGTTTCCATTCTTTAGCTACGTCAATTTTTACTTGCCTCTTTCGTACTACAACATTGAGTTATTGATTCACTACTAGAAAATTCAGATTTTTTGTTGATTTGGATGTGTTGATGATCAACACATCCAAATCAACAAAAAATCTGAATTTTCTAGTAGTGATTAGATGTGAGCATCAAGGATATATTGAAATCCATTTCAGAATGTTGTTGTTTGCTACTCATTTGAGGTGTCATAGTTGGCAAGAACATGAAGTGTGTGATCAAATCCACAATGTATGGGGGTGAAACCCGCCTTTGATAGTGGACCTTTACTAATAAACACCTAATAGCAGAAGTACACACACAAAGGCTAAAAAAAGTCATCCAAAGGCTGAAATAAACATCCAAAGGTAGAAAAGGACATCTCAAGGTTGAGAGGTAGAAATGACACCCACCGGCAAAAGAAATTCGAGGGTGAGGAAAGAAGATAAACACCCAGAGGTAGAGACAAGACAACAAAAAGAAAGGGAGATTGCTCAGAGGTAGGATGAACCAGGAAAGAAATTGGCAGACTAGAAAGGACAAGGCCAGAAAGTGATCAAATCCACAATGTCAACACAATGCCATCAGTGGATTAGAGTTGAAGGAATCAAGCGTCTGCCAAGAAGTAATCATTGGAAGATCCTTGCTCCTCCATCAATTCCATCACAATTTGTTGGAATTCAAGTGACACTTTTTGATCATCTTCCCCAAATTTTAGCCTGACACCTTCATTGTTGTTGTCCATTGAGTTTATGTTGGTAGTTGTGCTTCAGATGATTCAAGTATTTGGTTGTTGGTGCCTTGCTCCCGATAAATTTGTAATGAATGGCATTGCATTGATATTGCCTTTCACTTCAATGATCATATTCTCGTGGCCCTAAAACCGCTTGATGTTGTTTGAAGAGAAGACCTTCCTCAAAGCTTGGAAAACCCATTGTGCCAATGTCTCCTTTGATATTGTCTCTTCTACATTCCTATTGTTTTAGTAGTCATGTAGGCTTGAAAATATTGTTTGAATGGCTTGAAAATACTGTAGTTTAGTGATTGCGCAGTGTTTAAAGTATGCATTGAGAGAATAAACACATTCAGCCTTATTGATTGTACTTGACCAACCATCCTTTAACCCCTAAAGCCCTAAATTGTGTTTTTTTGACAACATAACAATTTTGGACAACTCACTATGAATGGAGTTTTTATTTTTTTTCTTTGAAATTTTCACACAACATGTACCTAAAAAGTATCTTTTAGGCCTCAAAATTTTCATAACTTTTGACTTCATAGTTCATAGTTCAAAATTCACTATTGTATGATATGTAGTTTTCAGTGAAGTGCAAGCAAATCAGGCAACAAAAAAAATTCTTTAAAAATCATTTAAAATAAATAAAACTTTGAAATTTGTTCTCAAGATTTATATTTAAGTGAAAAGCTTTAAATCATTCCATTTGGATTAAAAAGATGGAAGTTATGAGGAGTTTTAGTTTGTGAATATAGCTATGGATTTTCTACTCTAAAATAAAATTTGAAGTCCTTTATTTAACTCAATTTTCAATATATTCTGAAAAAAATAAAAACATTAGGTGTAGATTGTTTATTACAACATTACAACCATTGGAATTGGCATTTGTCAATTCCATTAATAAATTGTTAACAATTTTGTATTTTAAATCATTCTTTATTTCTTTCTACTTACTATTTTTTTCCTATATATTGTACAATTCTAAATGATTTGAAATTTTTCAATCATGTAGCCAACTTTCTTGGAAAATTGAATTCAAATAGTAACCACCATTTTAGACTTTTTTTCATACAAACGTGACCTTGTGAAGTACAACTCCATGATTTTTTGCAGGGTCAAAAATAGGATTATTGTCACTTCAAACATTAATATTTTGTAATCTATATGGTGGAAATATATGAAAAATTTTCCACACCTTCTCAAACCAGCATACTACAAGATCCTACAATTACATGTGTCTCAAAATGTTGTTTTTTCTAAAATTTGGTACTTGCTCTATAAATGGTAGTTTTGAAGTGTTTTGGTGAAAACATAATCAAAAACCTTTAGAGATTAAGGTCATGCGGATGTTGTATTCATCCCAAATAAATAAATGCCATCTCTCATGTGAGATGCCTCCTAAACTATTTACATTTTTAATGAAATGTGAATTCCAAAGGGAGAATAAATAGGAAATCATTCATGTAATCATTCATGTTTTTTTTTTTGCATGGCCATAGTAGCTCCAAGCTAATAGTTTTGAGTGTAACTCTTCTCAAAGCGTTGCCATGAAAGATGTAGGATAGTAGAATGGTTGTCCTCGTTGCATTGATGCAAACCAATATGGACATCCACTCCTTTTTGTCAAGTACAATTGAGTGATTTAATCCCTCACCGCCCCAACCTCAATAAGATGGTTGAGACGTTTTCGGGGTAGTGCTAGGAAAAATCATTTTTGCAACAAATTTGGGGAGTTTTACGGAAATCCACCGTTCATTTTCATTGAGGCATTCAATGTGGTTCAATTTGAAAATGGTGCATCATACGAAAAGATTATAATGTTTGATGGCTCCTATTTTATGAAAAAAGTGTTGCTTCTTAGGTTTCAAGACTTTTGCGACACAATTTTTTTGGGACCTTGAATTACGATTTGGGGTCACGTGTTTAGAAAGTGAGTAGTCGCACTTGCTAAATATGGATGCCAAATTTGAGTGTTTGACAACCCATGTTTGGCAAGATTTTTGGCCATGAATTTTGGTTTTAGGCACTATCAAGATCTAAATATGGATGCCAAATTTGAGTGTTTGACAACCCATGTTTGGCAAGATTTGTGGCCCTGAATTTTGGTTTTGGACACTATCAAGATCCCGGTGACCGGCACTGAGTGGTTACAAGTTTTGTCTCCACAAATGACAATCAATCACTTTTTCTTAATGCAAATTAGTGTGGTTTCATGTTCATCCTATGAAACAATAGATTGCACAAAGTCACGTATACCATTTCATGAATTCAAAACCTTGACACCCACCAAAATCCACCTTGCCAAAGAAATCTTCCTCTCATCACCATCACCTTGGTTTTCCCTTTCCACTTCTCACAGAAACCTAATCCACCACGAAATATACTCTACTTTCAGATGTACTTCGCAACTATAGTACGAAATTAGTCTGGGGGATCTGAGGCCAACAGTCTCTAATCAACATTGACCGGTTAGAAAATGGACACCATGTACCAACTACCATGTCCGCTTTTTTGGTGTCCACATTCAATTGAATGCTGGACGTTCATGAACAATTACTTTCCGCATCGCTAGACACATTTTGATACATATTTTACAAACCCTCATTTTAGATTTTGAGTTCGTCTTCATCCTGTTCACAGGTTGTCCACTACAACACTTTTTCAATCGAGAGAGGCCATATTTTGGCAATTAAGGCGGTGAGGGTTTGCATGCATTTTTGCAAGCTAGAACTTGTACCCTACTATTTTTACCTACTTGCATCCTAGACTTGTTGCAAATCTAGATTTTGTCAATTGAATAAGAATGTTTCATGTATTAGTATTCTAAGTTATTTGAAGAACCTATTGACTACATATCTTGTGGTGGCTTAAAGACACTTGCATGAAGGTATAAAGTTTTCATGCTTATGAAAATGTCTCATAAATCACCAGATTCCTATGTACCCGTTGATATTTTGTTTTATACAATTTTCTTATAGATTCCTTTGTCATTCTCATAATTGGCTTCTTTTAGGGTTTAATTAGTTGGAGTGCCAAAGATAGTGAGTTCTTTAATTGGAAAATGTTTCAAGTAAATGCTTAATTTCTATACAAGAGACAACACTCTAGTCATGTCACCATGGAAGCTACTAAAGATTTCAACCACTTGCCTCTTCATTGAGCTTCCAATATGACATTGAGTTGAAAACGCAAAAATGAACGGCATTGCTACAATATGATGTAGTAATGGCTTTTAGCAGCCACTAGAATGTGTCGGTATGAATTTGAGTGAGAAAAAATACAAAGACAATGCAAGTGAATTACATTGCCACCTTTGGGATTGCTTGATTTGATTTTATGAATTTCTTGTTGAGAGTATGGATCCCTCAAAAATGAGACCATATTGTTCTATTCAATTAAAATCGTAGCATTTAGATTAGGATTGTTTCAACGAAACAATATGAATAAGCTAATGAACATAGCATGAAAAAATTTGCATGTATGACAAAGATTCTATATACTAGGGATTACCAAATTGAAGTATTAGACTCTGGAAGCATTTGATATTGAGTTTTAGATGCTGGTGTTACATGATGACTTAATCCAAGTGTTACAACTACAAGTAGATATTAGAATCTTGGCAAGGTCAAATGCTAAGGCGCATGAGAAAATAAGTATGATTCAATGTCAAGTAGACAAGCTGCGGAGGACCTTGTGACTGCATCAAGTTAAATTGCCACCTTCATACTCTCTGTATCGTGCTTATGAGCTGCAGAGAGATGTGTTTTTGGATATGAATGAGTAGGTGAAGGGGACCAGTTTGACAAAAGAATATTGTGAGAATGTATACTAAACTTTGTCAATATATAGCAAGGTTACATTCTCACAATTCAACCAATATATAGCAAGGTTACATTCTCACAATAGTTACATTCTCACAATTCAGCCAATATATAGCAATAGTTACATTCTCACAATTAAGTTTAGTTTAACTTAATTGTGAGAATGTAACCTTGGCTATATATTGGCTATAATTGACTTGCTATATATTGGCTGAATGGAATTTAACTGAAAGAAAGCTAATGCAAATTGATCCAACTTTATCTTTCAAGGTGGTGGACCAAAAATTTACCCAAGTATTGTGTCCCTTAAAACATCTACAATGCACTCTTTGCAAACAATCCCTATGCTTGCAAATAAAGGGACATTCTACAAGGCCTACATAAATTTTAAGTTTTTTTTGAACAAATTGATCCAATCCAAAGTTTACTCTCCAAACTTCAAAGGAACTTTTATGCATTATAAAAGAAGAAGAGGATAAGATTCTATATTTAAAAAAAGGCTTTTTATGCAAACAAAGGAAGGCCAAATTTATTGACATATATACCAATGCTTGAAAAGATATGACAATAATGACTATTCTTACATTGAGCCAACTTGCAGCCCTTCATATTTTGCAAATTTGTCAAGTTTGGAAAAGATAATGATAAGCCTAGGAATAAAGAGAGACCTATGCCAATTGCATTAGGGAGTGTTTTTGGAGCTACCCCTTTAAAAAGGTGGGCTCTTATTGCAACCCTCTTCTTCAAACAATCCCATATGGAGCTCTGAAATGGACAATAAGTGGTTTAAAAATGGATTGCCGAAAATGTGAAAGCATGATTAGATTTGTCAATTATTGGTTCATACTTCACAAATGGATGGAATAAAAGCTAGGGAAGGTCCATTTCAAAGCTAAGGTGTGTTCACTTAATTTTTCTCAATGAAGATTGGTTGCCCAATTGCCTTCTTACAAATGTTAAAAAGAATTTAGGGTCTGTTTAAGTTTAGTAAAGGTTGCATTTAGGAACCTTATGTATTACTTTTTGAATGCCACAATGCTTGTTTTTGGTCAAGCCATATTTTTTTTTGAACTACACGTGTGTGGGTTTTGCAAGGCCTATGATAAAAAATAAGTGCTTACCATGAAATTCTTTGAAAATTCATACACAATTCATAAATGCTCCAAAAAATATGAAACCACTTGTATTAGATTCTGCATCAATTTTTCTTCAAGTGAAAAATAAGGGAAAAATATTTTCAGGCATCTGAGACCCATCAAAAGGCCAACCAGCCCTTAAAGGGTTGATTTCTGAGCACACTACAGTACCTTATTATGCCGATACAGTCTTGAAGAACCGGATGCATTGCAAATGCACTTGCCTCACAAAATTGAAGAAAAAAATCGTAGAGTCGTGGGCACTGTCTTCGCTGCAAACGCAACAGTTTGCGAAAACTCCCAATTTGCCCCCACCGACAGTTGCGTTGCACGACTGCAGCCTCATCCCCCGGACAGTTGCGTTGCACGACGACAGTTGCCACTTGCAGACTTCGTCACTCCCGTCGCCATTGCATTTTTTGCTTTGCAGATTTTTCAGATCTGCGCTTGCAAAGCATTCACTCCCCCTCTTCCCAACTGCCCTCCATCTCCTACCATCACAGTTTCTCTGTTTTCCGTAATTTCGTTTCAGTTGTGCACCCCGATCCGCTTCGGAATCCAAGCCCGAAAGGACGATTCTTTCGTCCCCCCATTCATTCATGTCCTCGACGCCGCACATGCGCTCCACCACAGCTTCCATCTGCCCGTCCTTGCCAAGCTAAACCTTCCAAGGCACAAGGACAGAAGTGCGCGCGCACTGGCGTGTTTGGAGGTTTAGCGTCGTGTCAGTTAGCTACTGCACTGGCGGTAGCGGTGCGCAAAGCCTCCTTGCTTGCCCATCAAAATGGGCTGCCAGGAAACCTGGAGTTTGGGATGGGCCAGGTTTGGAGGAGCTCCTGTGTTAGGTAGAGGATGCGGAGGAGAACAGTAGCATTGAGGTTGAGGGTTTAGGACGGAATTAGGGTTTTACGCAGTGGGGAATGTAGTGACCCTAAACCTCGTAATGTTACCGCCTGGGGTTCCAACTGGGACGTAGTTTCAATGTGTGACACAGGAAATGATAGAGTGGTAAGAGAGCAGGATATTGAACTTCGAGAAGGTCGTAATAAATTTTAGAGATTTTCGAGGTTTGAGTGTTGTGTCCGATCGGAGCGATGGCGCGGATGACATTCCCTGTGTTGATATTCGTCTCTCTGGTGACCTCCGTGGCGACTTACAATACGATCAACATGATTCGCAGTCGGAAAGCATGGTCGATGGACGAGTCTGGGGGAAGCTTGGACGGAGACGGCCGTGAGTTTGCGTTCGATCCGTTGATTCGGTTGCCGGGGGTGTCGAAGCAGGGCGATGGTGGTGGTGGAGGACCCAAGCGCTTGTTTCATGTGGCGGTGACGGCGAATGAGTCGCCGTACAACCGGTGGCAGTGCCGGATCATGTACTACTGGTTCAAGAAGTTCAGGGAGGAGCCGGGGTCGGAGATGGGGGGGTTTACTCGCATTTTGCATTCGGGCAAGCCGGACAATGTCATGGAGGAGATTCCGACTTTTGTAGTGGACCCGCTCCCTGCTGGAGAGGATCGGGTATGCTTTGCTTCTGATATCCAATTTTGATTTGTTGTTGGTAGGGAATGAAACAGGATTGCAATGCAACACAGTGTTAACAAATGACGAGGATAACAATGCACCTAAGAATGCTTTTTTTGAATACGGTATGCGAAAGATATGGATGTTCGAAGTTTGATTAGAGGAATGATTCCAATGCACCAAAGAATGCCTTCTTTGGTGAATGATCGAAAACCTACGACTAGTCGCTTTAACATCCTCCCTAATCAATCGTCTAGGGTCAGTCCTGGTAGTAGACTTGTCAAGTTTTATATCTATTCTTGAGGATATAAAACGAGGAGGATTACAATGCACCTGAGACTGTTTTTTTTGGATTCGGCTTGCGAAAGTTACGAACGTTCGAAGTTTTATTGGAGGATTCCAATTTACCGGAGAATGCATTGGTTGGTGGATGATCTGAAATCGACACTTAGACTTGGGGGCTTTAAATCCTCCTAATTATAATGTACCAATGTCTATGATTTTAGGTCACTCCTGTTGTTAGACTTGTCAAGATTTTAAAGGTATTCTTGGTAGCAAATGAGGTGAATTACAATGCGACTATGAATGCTTTTTTTTGGATTGAAATTTTTTTTCCATGACTTGCACCCAAATCTGACTTATTTAGAGCATCTAGAATCAACTCTCTTGCACCCATTTCCAAGCCTTTCTAAATAGCTTTACCTCCACGCGTGAATGTCAAGATCTAGTCAGATTCTATTTGGAGAATTGTAGTGGTCACTTAAAGTGGCCCAATAAACATTTTTTATTTTTGAAAATTCATCATTTTGCTAATATGAAGAAAATGTTGCCATGGTGGGAACTATGTTAAACTCCTTAATAGGACGGAAATGGGTGTTTCCACCTTATTCGCTTGTTAGTAAAATCAGAGAATGTTTTTGTGGTTATGTGTGTGCAATAGAATAGAGTAGACTGTAGGTTGCATGAAATTAAATTTATAAAGACATATTTGAGTTCAAATGGAGGGGTTTGTTGTGTGCGCAGGGGTACGTCGTGTTAAATCGACCATGGGCGTTCGTGCAGTGGCTTCGACTGGCAAACATCACAGAAGAGTATGTTCGATATCCCAAGATGTGTGTGTGGATTGACTGTGCGACTGTTAGTTGTATTTGAATAGTTCAATTTCTGCTACCTTGTAATGAAATTAGATTACCAGTTTGTATCACTTCTGCTTAGCTTCTGGTCCACATGAGGTGTGGGCTATGGATTCTTTTCATGAGGTAACAACTGACTGAAAATTACAGGTGGCTGTCTTTGTATGCTTGTTTTTTAATATGTGTGCTATGTTTTGGTTTCTGTAATTTGTCTTTGTGTGAGATGGCTAATGAGATAAGAGACTCGAGCAAAATCTCACAAATGTCGGGGTGCATGATTCGGGGGTCAGTTACATCTTGATGGCAGAGCCAGATCATGTGTTTATACGGCCGCTTCCAAACTTGGCTACGGAGGACATGCCTGCTGCCTACAAGTTTTTCTACATTGTTCCTTCGGAAAATGAAAAAGTTCTGAGGAAATTCTTTCCAGTAGACAAGGGACCGATTACCAACATCGATCCAATAGGCAATTCTCCCGTTATTATTAGCAAGGTACTACCTACGTCTCTGTCGGGAATCTACTGCGCTATTGATTGCTTCATATCTTAGAATGATATTTTCATGAATTCTAACGTAGCGTGTGGTTGATAATTGCAGAGTCAACTGGAGAAAATAGCTCCAACGTGGTCAGACATATCCATCAAGATGAAAGATGATCCAGAAGCTGACCAAGCATTTGGTTGGGTCCTAGAAATGTACTTGAACTTCTTGCTTCTGTCAGTCTATGTAATGTAGCATGGTGCGTTGTTTATTCTAATCCTGTTTAGGGATTTGGCTAATATGCCTCTGTATGGGCAGGTATGGATACGCAACGGCTTCAGCTTTGCACGGGGTAAAACACACGTTGGTGGGAGATTTCATGTTACAGGTGCATATACCGTTCTGATCACGTCCTCTCTTTCCTTTTGATGTTCTTTTATATGGTTGTATCAACGCCTATCAGTCTCTGCAAGGACTGCTATTGTCACTAAAACTCATGATAGGGAACCCAATCCTGCTTTCAGCTGTTTTGAGTGCTGTCCATTCTTAATATAGATTTCTTTGGGGTTCCTGTCCCCTTTTTTTGAGAGGATTCCAACACACTAAAAGAATATATTATCTGGATACAATATGAAAGTTTTATGAATTGTTGACGTTTGAAGTAGTAGAGTCCCAGTCCCTAGCCTAGAGTGACAATTTTTTTTGTCCTTATTTGCACGAGGATTCTAATGCACATAAAATATGTATTGGACACATCATGAATAAGTTGTGAATTCTTAAAGTTTGTGCTCAGAGGGGTGAGTGAAACAGGGGCAGGCTTTGACTGTTGATTTGCATAACACTATTATAATCATTAGTTGATGCTGGTGCACTCATTACAGTAGATGATTTGCATTTACTCAAACCTATATTTAGGCCTGCCACAACAAATGAGGATCCCACCTTATTGCACGTACTGTTTATTTCATGTAAGCATCTTCGACTGTCGTAGAACCAAGAAGTATCTCATTTCTTACAGGTGACATATTAGGATGGCATCTGCACTGTATATGGGTGACTTTTCAACTCACAGGAAACGGACAACACGTGAATGGGTTCCTTACCTTAACGACGTGCACTGTTTCCGATAAGAGTCAGTCTTGAGGTGTCAAGCTACTGACCCCCAGCATGCGTTTTTCCTGCAGCCCCCTTGGGATACCGACTTAGGGGAAAAGTATATTATTCATTACACATATGGATGCGACTACACAATGAAGGTGAGACATAAACCCTTATGAATTCAACACTTAATTGTGGTGAGGAAGTTAACCTTTATAAAGTTAACGTTTATTGGTTCACATCAAAAGTCACTACAGTAGTTTCAGCTTACAAGGAAATGAACGAACTCATGAAGCACAAAATAACGAAGAGGGGAATGTTGACATAAATTAGTGTTCTTATTGCTTTTACCACTGAATGCGTGTATCATATATAGAGATGTCGTCTTAGTGTGTTTTATAGGAGAATATGATTTTTGGGAATACTAATTTAATATTAACACGAGGAGTTAACTCTTATCCAAGGTAGACCTCAACGAGTGCCTGCAATCTTTTGGTATTGCTTATTGACTGTAATTGACGGTCAAATATGCTAATCTTCTTATCTTATCTTCATCAGGGGAAGTTGACGTATGGTAAGATAGGCGAATGGCGATTTGACAAACGTTCCTACTCCAATGGAGCTCCACCTAAAAACTTGCCCCTGCCTCCTCCGGGTGTACCAGAGACAGTGGTAAGTCCAACTACGAATGTTTTCTCCCCAAAGTATTGTGAAGGAGTAAGATCAGGTTTTCGGTTGAAAGAATTGCATAACTTTTAAAAATAGGATCGTACTATAAGCTTAGCACTTTGAAGATTCTTGGCTCATTCATATGGTGTTCAATAGAAGCATGCTAAGATACGTTTGAATCCTCTTTCCATTGCCAACTGTCAACAAGACTCATCAAAGATTAATGCAGTCCAATCATTCTTAGATCCTTATTTGGACACTTTTTGGCTTCAATTCCTTTACACAGGTGCTTACATTATTACATTGTTTGCAATCGCAGAGGACTTTGGTGAAGATGGTGAACGAAGCCACCGCTAACATTCCAGGATGGAAAGAAGGCGAGTAGTGCACTCGGACAACCCCGAGGAAGCACCACAGACTTGGTGTATCATTCTTCCACGGGAACTGGTTAGAAAACCAAGCGTCTTGTAGGATCCCCATCACAAGGGCCTAAATCTCTGTCTCTGGGCTTACAATCACACGCTCTAGCGCTCCACAACATGCATTTAGATTGTTTGCTGTGTGCTGCACTTCAGGAGTGGAGAGCATCCGAGAGACTTGAAGGTCAGTTCCCTTTTTTCTCAAAGCGCACGTTACATTCTAGGATGTGATTTCAGTCCCCTCCAAGAGCAAATTTTCCCCAAGTGAACTTGTTTTAGTACTTGTTTTCAACAGGCATACACTCTTTCTTTCAATGACACAAGTTGTTAAAGAGTGCCGGTATTGACATGAGCTAATTTCGGTGTTTAGCTGCACTATCCTGCTCTTCTTTTGGAGTGCACCAAGGAACTTTTAAATGCATCATTTGCACTTGTTTTCTAAAATAGGTTTGATTGATTATGCCGACACGGCCAATGTGTTTCAGATTAAGGAATTTTGTTGGATATGATATGAATTTATCTATTTAGCCCTAGTTAACGAATGATATTTGATACCAATGGTTAAAAACAACGATGGGAACTAGTACCGTACGTGAAGGTCTTCCAGACTGGGATGAAAAATGAAGAATGCACCTATTGGTCCAAAAATTAGATTATTTTTGACTGACTACTTTGGTCATATGTTGGTGTCTTAAAGTGAATTCTTAACCCTTAAATGATAGGCTGGTGATCATGGAAAGCATCCATTTTGATATTGAAAATGTACTCAAGTACCTTCCAAATAAATCAATTGGATGAAAAAACATTTTTTTTCTTCCTACAATGCCAAGCAAAGTCATTCATCAAACACTTAGTATTCATAGTAGCACTACATTAAAATTGGTAAATAGTGTTGGGTGATAATTAGTGTTATAGTGAATTGGATCATAGTCTTAATTTATTATATTATCATTTCAACTTCTATATTTTGTTCCCATCTAACACTAAATGCACTCTCATAGAAATGTTGAAATGACCAAATTTTACTATAAAGCTAAAAAAGTGTTAGAATGGGTAAATAATGTTTGAACACTAACCTTGCAAATCACAATTAGTGTTATTGTTGACAATTAGTATAGCCAACATTATTTATTAATTTTAGTGTAGAGGGTTAAGGGGTTAATGAGTTTAAAGGTATCAGATACATTAACCCTAGGATGGATCTATGACCATTGATTTTAAACCTTATTGTCCACCATTTTGTTTCTTGCCATTTTGTAAATAGATGTGTATTTTTCAAAGATGAAGCCATTTGTGTCATATCTACATGTGTCATATTCTCATATAGTCCAAGTCATAAAATTATAAAATTTGGGGGGGAAAATTTGAAATTTTTGCAAATTTTTTAAGAGGAAAATGAAGAAGATAACATATCAAATATAGTACAAAGTATATACAAAAAATCTGAAACTACATGTATATAGACGTACATTATAGTGTATAACATTATGATATAAACCAAAGTTATTGTTTCACTTTAAAATTAAAGCAACAAACTATGGTTATAGGCCCAAAGTTTGCATTGTTCTATAATACTAAAATTTATGAATTTTTCAGAACTTCCAATTGGAGCAGAAACTACACTTAATAAGCTTCATTTCATTGGTTATAAATTCAAATTTAACCTTGAAATGCCCAAGGCACCCACTTGGGATGTCAACAATATTTTGAAGTTAGATAAAACCTAACTAAGTCTCTATTATTAGAAGTTTCTATTTTTGAAAAGATCTTTTGGAAGTCTAGTTTTAATATCAAAAATCTAATTTTGAAAATGATTCAATACAATTTCTCTATTCAAAATTTTGCAATTTTGACTTTCCATAGTGTTGAGGGCTTTTAGAAATGGACACTAGATCTTGGAGAAAAAATAGAAATTCATTTTTAACCCTTAAACGTTGAAACAAATGTTTGGTGTACAATGGATGACAAAGAATCTTTTAGTGCAATTATTCATCTTCTAAATTTTGTGTGAAAAGGGGAGATCTTCTATAGTACTTTGATTTCTAATGAGGGCTTTTGGATTCTTTTAGACCAATGATTCCCATGATATCAAAATGGATGATTTCCACAATCACTAATTTGTTGTTTAAGGATTAAAAAAACATAGAATAGATTTTAAGAAGCCATAAATTAATTGAGGTTATTCATGTTAAGTCCTTTATCCTCATTTTTTTTGGTGATCAATTTTTTAAGTTTGACATATAAAAAGAGGATTAAAATACTTTAAATCACTTTTGCTATTTTAACACCCTCATAATCAAACATTGTAATCTTTCAATCCATAGGTGATATTGCTGTGTTTTCTTTTCCTATGTGATCTCTAATATGTCTAGTTTGAATTTGTATGGTTACAGTTATCAAAACATTGACTTTTTGTTCAATTTAGAGCAAATTCTAAGAAGCTCAAAAAAGGGCTTAGGCATTTAGGGGTTAATAAATCTCATCTTTAGAGCTAAAATTCACATCATCACATCAAAGAATTAATTTGAGCATCCGTCTCCAAAGTCATCTACCCTATGCATCAGTGCACTTGAAAGTGGGCTTCGGACAAAAGGAACATCCGTGATCGATCTAGCGTGGATCGACAACGCCTGCAACTTTGCTGCAGATTGATTGCAGGTAACTAAGCTTACATCTAAACACGACTGGATATATTGTAAGTAAGTTGCAAAATCTTCAAACCAAACACACGACTTCTTCAGATACTGTGGATCACTTTTATATACTTAGTTTTCAGCAGTAAAAAAATAGCAGTACCCACAGAAATTGCACATTTTGGTGCACCTTCGTCCCTTCCAAGTTCCTACTTCTTAACCTACATAATCCTTTAAGAAAAATAATTGACTTAAAGTACAGCTCAAGCAGATTTCCCAGAACTCCTCAAGTTCAAAATCTCATCCCTATTCCCTTGGCAAAATTGGAAAAGTAAGTGACAAGCTCTCCAAATGGAACAAGCTCTCCATACTTTGTGACAGTCTGGAAGAATTGAGTTCCAGCCAGTTCGTTGACGTCGGATTTAGGGTTGGATTTAGGGTTCAGGGTTTAGTGTCTACGCAATCCTAATAGCTGCTCATGGTCGTGGACTCGGAGCCCGCAAACCGGAGTGGCCCACTGGACGTGGAGATGATGGGCGTGTCGCTGTCGCCGCTGTCAGCGCTGAGGTTGTAATCGGCAGGCACGGGCGTGAGCTCCGGGTTGCGGATCTGCAGGAGCATGTTCAGGACTTCCGTGCTCTTGGGACGCTGCTGCGGGTCCGCGTTGGTGCAGAACACGGCGATCTTCATGGCCAGCAGAATCTCCGACTCGTACCCGGAGCCTTGCAAGGCGGGGTCGATGGTCTCCACACCGTTGTTCGACTGCAAAGCTTTCGAAAGCCACGAGCCGATGCTCCCCCCGTTCTCCACCACGAAATTGTCCGTGGGACTGCGAGCTGTCACCAGCTGCGCCATCACCACGCCGTAGCTGAAGACGTCGCTCTTCTGCGAGTATCTGCACGATTGCAAAAAAAAACCAGTTAATTCGCTAATGATTTCAACGGGTGGAGATGATTAGGGTCAGCATAAGGCATTCCGCCCCCCCGCCCCCCTAAAAGGATCGACGTTTCATGATACTGTATCAAAAATGAACAGTTTGATTGTGAGCAATCGAACTGTGAAGGAGATCATTCATGAGAGCACAACAGTTGACGTCTCACGAATTCCAAAATGAACAGTTTGATTGTGATCCATCAAACCGAGAAAGAGATCATTCATGCGAGCACAACACCACAACAGTTGAGTCGCCACTGATTCCAACGAAAAGAATTGACGGGCTAAGATGATTAGGGTTAGCGTCGCGTTTACCCTTATAGGATGGACGTTTCATGAATTCAAAAATAAGCAGTTCGGAAAATTGTGAGCAATCGAACTGTGCAAGAGATCATTCATGTGAATCGATGAGGAAGGTTACATGCGTTGGTGAAAATTCCGAAAATGAACAGAAGAAAGTCCTCATTTGGAGGTGAATTACCTCATGGTTTGGTAATACTCCGGCGGAATAAACCCGATGGTCCCGGCCAAGACGTTCGTTGTGGCGTGAGTGGCCTTGAGGGGGACGATGGCCGCCAACCCGAAGTCCCCGACCTTCGCCTCAAAATTCTCATCAAGCAGAATGTTCGCCGGTTTCATATCCCTGTGCACAATCGAGCTCCCCAGCGACTCATTATGCAGATACGCCAGCCCTTGTGCCACCCCGCACAAGATTCGATGCCGTTCCGGCCACGAGAGAGTCAAATTCCCGGCGGCCATCTGGTTGAGCGCATCCTGCAAGCTCCCCCCAGGCATGAACTCGTACACCAGCAAGTGAGAGTCCGATTTGAAGATGTAAGCCAGCAGCTGCACCAAGTTGCGGTGGCGGACGAATCCCAGCGTTTCCAGCTCCGCTCGAATCTGCTTTGCGTCGAACGTCTCCGCCTTGGGATCCTCGCTCTCGGGGTCGTGAGTCGGGTTGCGAACACACTTGATCGCCACCACGAAGTCGTCCTCAAGCGCGACTTGATAGACCTTCCCGTTGCCGCCTTGGCCAAGTAGACGACACCCAGCAAACGCGTCCTCTTTATCAAGAAACGCCAGCATTGCGGGCGTGACCTTCTTGTTGAAGATGATGGGCTTCTTGAGATCAACCGTCGGGGAGTAGCATCCCAAAACGATTCGCGTGAAGAGTGCCAACACGGTCGCGGCGATGGCGCCCGTAACCAACCCCACTGCGATACCGAGACCCCATCGCGCGCCTGTGCTGCGCCGCCGCGACGACGTCGTGATCAGCGACCTTCGCACTCCACCTCGCGACGGCGTCGGACTAAAAGCTTCAAACCAAGTTTGCAACGCTTCGAGAACACCTGCGTGACGAGATTCGAAGCTTTCTCCGCACGGCGGTAACGGCGACCCGCACAGGCCGTCGTTACCACGAAACACCGACGCGTGACGAACCCACCTCCCCTTCGCTGGGATGCGCCCCACCAAGTGGTTCCTCGCCACATCAAAATCCCGAAGCTGCTGAAGCGATTCATACTCTGATGGAATCTGCCCTGTTATAAAGTTATCCGCCACGTTCAGCGTCCGCAGTTTCGCGCATCCCTTGAGCGTTGGCGGTAACGATTCATCCAAAATGTTATTCTGAAGCTCCAGCGTCTCCAATTTCTGGAGCTTCCCGTACTCACTCGGCACGCCTCCGGTAAGGTAGTTTGCACCGAAATGGACGTCCACGAGCTCGGAGCACGAGGCCAACTTCCGAGGCAACTCTCCCGTCAGAAGATTGTGTCCCAAATCCAAAAGCTTAAGGGATGCGCATGGGGTGTTATCCGGCGCCAACCGTTGCTCGATCAAGCGGTCAAGGTTGCCGGAGAGTTTATTCTCCGAAGCCAAAAACTCCACCAAGTTCGGTAAGAGGGAAAAGATGCCCACAGGAATGGGTCCAACTAAGCTATTGTGCCGCAGATCCAGCGACACCAGGCGACTGCAATCGCAAAGCGCATCGGGGATGCTGTCTGAAAGCTCGTTTCCTGATAAATTCAGAATCTCAAGCTGCGAAAGCTCCCCGAGCTTGAAGGAAATGGGGCCTCTCAACATGGCGGACGGAAGCTCCAACCCTATCACTCGTGTTTCGGCGACTCCCACTGGCGCGCACTCCACGCCCGGCCATGCGCACGGACTCTGCAGGTAATTCCAGCTTCGTAAGACGCTGTTGGGATCCTCCAAGCCCTCCTTGAACGCCAGAAGCGCGTCGGCGTCGGTTCTCAAGCCGACGTTGACGTACCAGGGGGAGTTGTCGGCGGCGACGATGCACAAGAAGAAACCTGAAAGCACTGCCACAGCGACGTTGAACCGGCCAGTACTAGTTCCGATCGAGGTTCGTAGCCTCGCCATTGAAGTGCCCCACGAACCGGATAACTCCGAAAATGCGCACTCACGTAACTTCAAAGACCTTCAGAAGCTTCCCCAACCAAACTGATCTCTCAACTCATTTCTCGAAAGATCAAACCACCATCGCCATAACCTAAGCGCTTCTATCACGACATAACGAACTCGACCGTCAGCAAGCTAGGGCACTACAACTGCGAAAACAGAGCCATAGAAAGAAACAGTGCTTGTATCTATATTAGAAAAAATAGAAAAATTCGAGAACCGCTGAGTGATGACGAAACTTGGGCAACCGATATGGTCTTAAGTCATTTCACAAACCAAACCACCATCGTCACAAACCAACAGCTTCTACCCCGACAACAAAAAGTTGTACCTGCAACCCAACCTCCAGCAACGACCTATGCTACGAGAAAAAGAGAGTCTAAACAGTATTCTGTGTCTATATTAATACACAGAATGATTCTGAGTCAACTACTTCCCAGCACTTCGCGTGGAACCAAATCGGTCTCGAATCAAACCACCATCGCCACAGACTTAGGAGCTTCTACCGCAACAACCAAACGTTCCACCAACCGGCAACCCAACTTCCAACAACGACCTATGCTCCTGCAAGAGAGCAGAAGAAAGAGAGAAACAGTGGTCAATGCCTATATTAACACACAGAACGATTCCGATTCCACAACTTCCCCACACTTTCAAAAACTTCGCCTGGAACAACCAGCCTCCACTCTCAGACCCCCATCGCCATCGCCTCCGACCTTCTTCTAGACACCAAGTGTTGCTAGCTACGTACAGCTGCAATTAAGAGAGCAGCTCAAGAGCGTGCCTTTGTGTCAGTAATAAGCTTGAGAGTTAAGATGTTGTGCGTTCACCAACTCCACTATCAATCTACCATACCGCTCTGCCAGTGATGACAGAAGAGTCTGCCGGAAGTTCGAGAGAATGATTCCAGGAGAGTCCGACCTGATCTGGTTCTGGAGCCCTGGCACTTGTTGGAACTTGAGCTTGAGCTTGAGCTTGAGGGCTGTGTAAGTTATTTCTAATAATTCCTATCAAGATATATGATGGTTAGGTGTGGCGCCTCGACACTGCGAGGACCAGATTCGGCCTCCGGAGTGCGTGGAAGTAGAGAAAAGGGGGGTTGTGGAGGGGAGTGCTGGACACACGGGACTGGTGGAGCCGTGGACGCGGGGGCTGCGTGGGATGTTTTTGTCTTGCCCTTTTTTCATGAGGGTAAGAGATTGTGCCATGTGACTTAAAAAAAAAAAAAAAGAAAGAAAGAAAGAAAAAAGAAAAGAGGTTTGCAACATTTTTTTTTTCCCCAACACATGAAAAAAATTAGCTTTGCAACTAAATCGGCACTTCCATGGCATAATACCGTACAACTTCTTCCAACTAACCAATGAAAGGTGAGGGGTTTTTTGAAGCAACCAATGAGAGTTGAGACATTTTTTGGGCTGCAAGGGTGTGCATTCAAGGTGAGTTTATTGTTACATATAGGCTACTCAAATTTGGAAATTTATAAAATATTAGCAAGGAATCATAAAATTATAAAAAAAACAAAAAATGAATTGCATTTCTCTTGAATTAGTTATCAATTTCATCCCAAAAAAGTTTGGAGTCAATTGATCTTTGAAGCAGTGGGACTAAAAAAAATAATGCTTAAAGGTCAATGTTGTTACCTTGTTTGTGCCATTTTGAAATGTACACTATTGATACATTACAATGGCATAAATAGGATTATTTTACCTTCACATGAATTGGCCCTTAGAGCCCTCAATTTTCCCCTTTGAAACTCTAACATGGCATTCCTAAAAGATTCACAACAAATATTGAACTTCCCCATACCTCAATCTTGTTGCCATTCATACAAACACACTGTTCCAAAGCAATTTTCTTGCTGTATGTTGTAGCCTTTGTCATCACGAGCCGTGCGACAGAAGATATGGTTGGTGTTTGCATCTCAAGATAATACAATTTGGCCTAGGTTCTGAATGGTTGAAGTTATTGACTGTGACATGTTAGTGGAAGGCACATGTAGTGGATGTCATTCATGACCTTCGTAATCTAGTTGCAAGCTCATTTTGGTTGTGATGGAGCCATTCATGCAACCATGATAGTCCGAGGTACTTTGACCTTTTGCATATATTCTCTTTTTCCCATTGATAGAACTATTTTCCACCCATCACAACTGAAGCAAATTGGAAGGTCGTTGCGTGGGTCGTTGATGACATCCACCACATGTACTTGTTGTCTACATATTGTGAAAAGTAAACTCAACCATTGAGAACATAGGCCAAATTGTATTCACTTGTAAATTGAAGGCCAATGGTGATAAAGGTTGGATTTGTGCACTAAAAAGGATATCTTTACTTTATTTACAACATCTCATTTTAGCACTCTAATGAAAGGCCATATCTCTTGGAAGTAATATAAGTTGTCAAAAGTTCTCAATGCTTATATGGGAGTTGAAAAGTTCTTTAATGGTCTAGCTATATAGGTTAAAATCCTTAATTATTATAAAAGTGAGTGAACAGAATTCATATTTTTAGACTTAAAATAGATTGTATTGTTAATGAAAATCAAGTTCTTCTATCTAACTATCTACTCACCTCCAAATTAATGCTACTATAAGTGAAAGGTGAGATTGATACATGCGTACAAAATATTTGAATATTTATTTTACTTATCTTTCTCTAAGAAATGAGATTTTGCAAATGTTAAATACATAAATATTCTTTAAAATTCATGTATTTCCACCAACTTTGCCCTACAACTATAGTAATCCCACCTAGATGCATCCAAATAAGGTTTTGAGAATCATTCTTATTCTTGAACTATAAATTAAATCTATTTTTGAATTTTATTGGTAGTTAAAAGGGGATTTTAAGATTATTTTAGAATTCATTTGTTGGATTCTATATAAATAAACTATGAGTTTTTAAAGAGCTTAAAATAAGTGTATCCAAATCAACTTCTCAGGGGGGGTCACTATAGTGTCCATTAAATACCATATGCAAACAAAACTTTGGACCCCTATATACTTTTTGAATTTCAAATAAAATTAAATGAAAAAAATATGAATAGATTTTACTACTTTGAAAGTTTATGTTTTGAATTATTGATATTTTTATTTGTTATTAATAATAAAAAAAAATTTAAAAAAATACATTGTAGAATTGAAAAATAACTTTCACACCCTTGTATTAATAAGAAAAAATTGTCTAAAAAATGAACAAAAAATTTCTAAAAATAACTCTATATTGAAAGCTCATTTTGAGTTGAATATTGATGCAATGGTCATCTAAATGTGTTCTCTAAAAATATTTGAATTAAAAAAAACATGTCGTTTTATTGCATTTTTAACCTCTTCTAAAAATCATTCCATATTTTATTTGAGTTTGAAATTTTGGGAGTAGAATCCTATAGTTATTAGTAAACAATGCTCAAAATTTGAAGTTAAAATTATAGTTTATTAGAAACCACTTGTTCACATGTGGTTTGTTGTAGCAGAACTAAGTGCACTCCCCAAGATCAACTTTAGGCTCTCATATATAGAGGTTGTACATTTTAGCTGAAAATCTAGATTGTTGAGTTTCGTAAACATAACACAATTGGATATTATTATCTAATGGTGATAAGGATTTACCATTGGAAATCATGACCAAGATCAAGGGACATTGAATACTTGAAATTAGATCTAGCCATTAACTAGTCCTAAAAGTCATGAGTCCCCCGACATCCATATTTTAAATGATGCACGGAGTATTTCAAGACAATATTTTATCCAAATACCTCATGATTGTCATACTGGACAAGTTACTATTCATCAAATGTACCTCTCAAGTACATTTGATGAATAGTAACTCGTCCTACAGGATGAAAAATGAATAGTAACTTGTCCAGTATGACAACCATGAAATACCTTCTCATGTATTCAAATCAATTCTTGAATGTTTTCAAAAGATGACCTTTCTCTACAATCAATTTAATGAAATTGACAAAAATAATATATTTATACAAAGAGACAATAAAAAATGTGCCAAAATTTTAAAAATCATTCAACAGTTAAAACTAAAGCTCAAATTCAAAATTTGTCTTTTATACATGAAAATCTTCATCAAGATTTGTCCTTATCTAAATTAGAAGTTGGCATAATACTACTCACAAATGGAATTATTTATCTATAAAGATAATTAAATAATCATAAACATAATTCTAGGGGCTCATTCAAATTTAAAGATGTTATTGTCAAATAGAAAAAATGCACTCTATATTATTTGACCTCTCATTTCATGGTATAGAAGCATTTCTCAATGACTTCTCAATTGTAGTCAATCAAAACCTTCTAAAAACTAAGCCCCCTCACATCTTGATTTAATGTGAATTAGGTCCAAGCACTTGCTTTGGTCTTCAATTGGGACATTCTTCTAAACTGGAATTAGTAGTCAAGGTAAGGGGGCATTGCAGATGGTAAACACCCTATTTAAAATTGACCAAAGTTTGGATGATAGGCTCCAAAGGTTAATGACTAGTATGTGCAAATATGGTAAATACACTTGATGTCCCAATTGAAGACCCATACTTAATTGGGTCTTCCACACTTAATTGCACCATAATGTAGACCCCATCTTCATTTTGTAACCTCAATCTATAGTTGTCATTCTTTCATTATTTAAATGATACAAATTTCATAAGTTAAAATACAACTACCTTAGATTTAAAATCTAAAATAAAAAAGAGATATTTATTACGGTGCAATCAAGTGTATAAATTGCAATTAGTTGTAGTCACCTTCTACCTCCCCTATAAGGTAGGGTGCTCTAAATGCACCTAGATGCTCCAAAAGCGACCACTAATCCAAAGGTACATTTTGCTTTCTTCAATGTACCAACAACGTGCATTTCTAAAGGTGGTTAATTTCAGTGATCCGTGTATTTCATCTTCAAAATTTCATAACTAATTTCATAAAGGTCCCAAAAATTCGAAACAACATGGGTTCATTGCCAATTCCGTTTTTCTTCCTACGAAAATTTACTTGGAATTGTTCCAAGGAGTTTAATTAGCTCCCCAAAAATGCTATCAACTCTTCATAGGGATTCCCCCCCTTTTCCTCCCCTTACTTTCTTTTTCCCTCTCCCTTGATTAATAATTGTATTGCAACCATATTGTCATTATGACTAGTGTGCCCTGTATCGTTATCACAATCGAAACAAAAACAAAAATCATTTTTGTAATTTTTCAGTTCATATAAACTTCAAAATTCAATAACTTTCTCACTGTAGGTTCAAACACCACCAAAACAAAAGCCTGTGCTGCACCCCCTTCCTTGCCAAGAGCTTTCCGACGGTACCAAGAATGCAAGACCCACTCCCCTCTTTATTATTTCCTACCCTGAATAATAATTGTATTGCGACCATGTTGTCATTATGACTAGTGTGCCCTGTATCCTTATCAGGGTCAAAACAAAAACAAAAACAATTTTTATAAATTTTTCAGTTCATATAAACTTCAAAATTCAATAACTTTCTCACTGTAGGTTCAAACACCACCAAAACAAAAGCCTGTGCTGCACCCCCTTCCTTGCCGAGAGCTTTCCGACGGTACCAAGAACGCGAGACCCCCTCCCCTCTTTATTATTTCCTTTCCCCTCCCTCCCCTAGTCCCCTTAATTAATAATTGGGTTGCGGCCATGCCGTCATTATGATTCCCACCAATAACATACGGTCCTCCTGTTCCGTGACTTCCGTCGCCAGACGGAGCTGAGGTGCTTCGCGGGTCCAAGTCCCAAGCGGGTGCTGACGAGGACGACCAGTCAAGAGGGGAAGGCTGTGCTGGGACACGTCCTTTTCTCTAGCTAAGCTTTAGCCTCCTTGGCTGACTGACTGGGCTGCGCGGGCTGGGCGCGGGCTGGGCGGGGAGGAACGAGGCTCCCTCCACGTTCCCATCGAGTTCCCTTGTGGCTTCGGACCTTTCGGGCCCCACCCCCGAGAGTGGGAACGGGGTACCGAAGCTCCTGCATGGCATATCCGTGCGCGCCCCCCCTTTCCTTTGCTGTTGCTTTTGAGGATAGGGTTGCCAGTGTCTTGTTCTTATCGCCAGGGGCAGACCCCAGCTCTCTTTTTTCTCATACAACTTTGGAGGGCCAGGGTGAACTGACCCCCTCATTACCCCTGGGGAAAACGCCGTGGAATTTTTTATTTGCAATCAGATGAATTTTTTTTTGCAAATTCTGAATTCAGATTTGCAATTAGCGGCCCCAAATTAGCTAGGGGTCGTGTAGAAATGTAAAAAATCATGGCAAAAAATAGGGGGCTTTTTTCACAATTAAACCTGGCCTGGTCAGTTCTCCTTTGTGGGGATCGTAAGCTATCATAACTTACTACTACTGTTGATGAGGCAGTGGGTGGTGGGGGAGCAGCAAACGTGACTCGGGGGGCCCCCGGTACCCCAGGTGCTTTGCACTTGGGAGCTAGTTCAAAGTTAGCTGATTGAGCTAGTGGAATTGGGGAAAAAAATAAACCTAGGTTGCAATTTAAAAACATTGGCAAAAGACCAGTGAAAAAATCTTTAAAAAATTTTCTTGTTTTGAGTGGAAAAAATAGAGAAAAATAACCAAATTGTGTACTTGAAAAAACAATTCAAATTGTTTGGAAAAAACCAGTGGCTAGCAATTTGAAAACATTGGCAAAAGACCAATGAAAAAATTTGTAATTTTTTTTGTTTTGAGTGAAAAAAAATAGAGAAAAATAACCGGATTTTGTACTTGAAAAATAGTTAAATTTGGGAATTGAAGGAAAATAGGTTGTAAAACTCAAAGAAAAACTTTTCAAACTCTTGCTTGGAAGTAGTGGTGGTGTTAGTAAATGGAGTTTAGTCCAAAGATGCATATAAATGGATTCCCTCCATTCCAAATTAATAAATATCACATTGCAAAAAAAATCCATGAGATTTAGAAAGAAAAAAAACTAACTTTTTGACATTAGTGAGGGAGGGTTTAGGATTTAAAATGTCTAGGGATTAGGATTTAGGATGCAAGGTTTTGGGGTGAGGATTTCAGATTTTTTGTTTCCTTGAAATATAGTTGTCTTCCAAATGTTAAAACAACATGTCTAGAGAATGGGAAGATTGCTTCGAAATGTATAACTATGGGGAAAGATCAATTTGAGCAAATTGTAGAATTGTCTACCCACACCTTCATTGTAATGCAAGCATTGTTCAATGTGCTCATGGGGCTATGCAATGCATATTGGACACCTAATTTTGGATTTTAAAAATCCATGATTAGATACTTGAATTGGAACAAAGGCATTAGAAGATTTTTTAGGCCTTTAGAAGACTATAAATTATTGGATTGCAGAAAATGTGGAAACACCGCCAAATCAATAGGGTGACATGGTTGTGGCCATGCCACATCATATAATAACATTTAATTATTTTTTCTAAAATATTTATAATGTTTCAAATATTTAAAATATATTTATTTATTTATTAAATAGTATAACAACATTATAGTGGTTCATAGCAAAGGAAATAGCCCCAAACCAATCTTTGGGAGGCCTCAAATTCCTTCTAATGGATTATTTGCTCAAGTTTGAAGGGGAAGAGATTTTGCATTGATAGAAGTAAAGATAAGGCTACGGTCCTTCAACAATTTAGGCTCTAAATGCTTCTCTTATGTAAGAGTGACTGATATGTTTTGTGTAACATATATGATCATTATTGATCAAGTATGTACACTTACAAGGATAGTTATAGTGGACCTCCTACCTTGCCTTGAGGAAGTTTGAGTTGTTATCTAACTCAAAAACAAACTAGTACTACAAAGACAAAGCCTCTCATAGTGTAGTTGCTTGTTCTTCACAATCTTGCTAACATCATTCACAATAGTAGGTATGAATGAACTTTCATTATAGTAATTGCTAAGGAATCTATGTATTTTTAAACTAAGAATATCTAAAATGATCATTTTTAGTACATTGGTTGAAAAGAAAAAAGGAAAGAAAATTGAAATTGAAATTCAATTGCATAGAATTGTTGAACACTACTATAGAAATGTATGCAATTTTTTTTTTAAATTTTTACCATATAGATTGTAAGAATTTTTTCATTTGAAGTTAGAAGAATTATGTGTTTTTGAACTTGAATGACAAGGTCAATAGATCTTTGTTCTTCTTGGAGAAACATTTCTTACTACTTCACATAATTGGGTATTTTACCTCAACGTAATATGCCATGTTCAATTAATTATATACATACCAAAATTTAGAAACAAATGGATATAATAGTGCATGTTGTTGAAAGCTCCTCACCTTTTTTTTACAATATAAATTTTGATTCATGCATCCAATCAAGGGAAAACATCAATCCTACCAACATGAGGGACTTCCCTTGTATGATTCTTGAGATCCATACAATCTTCATATGTGTATGCAATACCCCCTTCATACCAGGAGTAGTCACATCTTCTTCACCAAGCAAACGGAGAATCAAAATGAGAGGTTATTGATGATGAGAAAAAATAGGAGTCAATGGGGAGCAATTTTAGGTGAAGAAGGTGTGGGAGGGTTACATTTGTACACTATGGTTTAAATTTTAAAAAAAATTCAAAATCAAATTTACACTTTGTAGGACCCATTTTGTCATTTACCAATCAATTGTTTATTTATGCATTGAAGTAGAAGAAGTATAACTATGATCTCTAAATGAAGATCATATTTGTTTGAGTCCCCTTATCAAAGTCTAAAAGGAAAAGAAAATAACTAGTGTTAGGTATTAAAAAGTTCAATGTTTTTAAATTAGTTCAATACATTTCAAGTTTAGTTTTTAATCATGAAATTAAAATGAAGTTTGATAAATATGTGAATATTTTTAATAGAAACAAATTAAATTTTTATTTAATCCTTAAAGTTCTTTAACTATAATATCATCAAAAATGCTCCAAAGGTTGTCATTTTTAGTACAAGTATTGCATTTTTGAAAAATATCATTTGTGGGTACATGTACCGTAGGATCTTGTAGTACTTTAGATTTAGAACATGTGGAAAAAATTTCAGAAATTTGTACTAAATTAGCGTTTGAAGTGGCAAAAATCCTTTTTTTGACCTTGCAAAAAACCAGGCAGTTGCATTTCATAATACATGCTTAAAAAATTTCAAATCATTTGGAATTGTACAACATCATACTACTAATCATACTACTAAAATCATAAGGCCCTCTTTAATATCACAAATGCTACCATTAATACTAGAGGCTCGTGCTTGCTATGCTATGCATTTATTGTATCACATATTAGTAAAAATTTGATATATTTGAATAGAATGCATGATAATGATTTACATAAGTCTTTAAAATAATTATTTTAATTATTTTATAAAAATATTTCCAATCATGCATACATAGAAATCATATTTTCACACAATGTGATAATACTAAAATAAAGTAGTAGTTCACAATCACCTCTGTAATATCACTTTTTACAAAGGATGGTATTATAGAAATAATATAGTCATTGCAATTGAGGTGATATTAAAGAGGATCAATATGGTGATATTATAAAGGTAGCAATTCCATTGCTTTTCTTGGCTTTATACTTCTTTTACATTTCTATGATTTTGTGCTGTTGTGCTTTTCTTGGCTTTATACTTCTTTTACATTTCTATGATTTTGTGCTGTTGTGAGCTTTGAACTTTTGATTTCAATTTTCTATTGCTACTACCAAATGATTTGAGAAATTCATTAGATTGAATCGATTTTGGATTTCACAACAATTAAATTGTTCACGAAGCTTTTGAGATTTACAAGTTTTTCCTTTAAATTCTTCTTTTTGGGTTGCCATTATTTGTAGCAATTGAGTCAAATTTCTAATGCATTCTAATGTATGTGTATCTTTTACCTTATTCATCATTGCATGTATTTCATTCATCATTCATTAAATTTCTATTATTTATTTTAGTATATGTTTATTTATTTTTTAAATTATATGAAAATTTTAGTAATTTTTATTTGAAGATTTATTGAAATTCTTGCTTTGCATTCTATCTAATACATAAAAATTCTAATGAAATTCTAATGGTGAATGCGTAGCATAGCAAGTGCCAAGCACTAGTATAGGAAAAAAATAGTAAGTAGCAAAATGTAGAGAATGATTCAAAATATTAAATTGTTAACAATTTATTTATGGAAATTGAAAAATGCCAATTCCAATGGTTGTAATTTTGTAATAAACAATCAACACCTAATTAAAAAAAAATTCCAAAAATATTGAAATTGAGTTAAATAAAGGACTTCAAAGTTTATCTTAGAGTAGGAAATCCATAACTACCTGCAAATTAGAACTCCTCATAACTTTCATCTTATTAATTAAAATGGAATGATTCAAAAAAATTCACATATATATATATAAATCTAATGAACCAATTTCAAATTTTTATTTCTGAAAAAAGTGATTTTGTTTGATTTGAGAAATAAACTATATATACAATAATTTTTTAACTATGTAGTCAAAAGTTATGAAAATTGTTGGGCCTTAAAGGTACTCTTAATGTACATGTTGTGTGAAAATTTCATAAAAAAAAATGAAATTTTTACTCACATATACCTACCCAGAAAAGTTGTATTGCCAAAAACACAAGACTATTGTAGTCCTCTAGGGGTTCATACACCTTAATTTTGGAGATACATTTATTGAAGTATTTCTTAAAAAATCTTTTTAGAATCGCTATTATAAACCTCTTATAACTCTATCCCTTCCTAGATATATTTTTTCAACATCAAATAAACTCAAGATACTTCTCATGTTTGATTATTTGGGTAGATTTTAATTTTTTATTACACTTTGCTTTGTACAATTCTAATTAGTTTTTCAAAATTTATAAGTTTATTCTATTTTTGAAGATAAACGTGGATCTTCCTTGTAATGCACAAAAATCACTATTTTCTAGAAAACATTTGGACTTATAATTCAAATTTATATGTACTAGTATATGGAAAGCTTTTGATCATTCTATTTTCATTAAGTTATAAAGATTATTATAAAATTTTCTTTTACAAATATTTTTTTAAGAAATAAAAGCATTTTTAGTAGTATTTTGTGGAAATGTAATAAGGCATTTAGAAATTTTTATCTTCTTTGAAATTTGGATTTCTATTCTAAACTCAGCTTTCAACATTATTGTGAACAAAAAAATTTGTTTTTTTAATTACATTTTGCAAATTACTAATATTGTAATTGATAGTTTTCAAATCAATATATATATATATATATATATATATATATATATAATTTTAATTGAGGTTATCAATAATTTAGTCTTCCATATTGTCTTGCACTGCCTTCCACTTAATTTTTGGAAGACTTCCATGGAAATAATGAAACAATGACAACCATAGATTGAGGTTATAAAATGAAGATGGGATTTATATTATGGTGCAATTAGGTGTATTTAACTTATTTTCACATGCTACTGTAGTTGTTAACTTTTAGAGCCCATCATTCAAATATTGACCAATTTTATCTAGTGTGATTACCATTTGCAATGCATCTTTCTTTGACTATTAATTCTAGTTTAAAAGACCATCCTAAAGACCAAAGCAAGGTCTTAGGTAAGGCTTACACCAAATCAAGAGATGAAGAAATTGCAGCTCTATAAGAAACCAAGGGGTGAGTACAAAATTTTCAAAGTTCTAACTAGGCTTTTATTATGTTAAGGTTGCTAGTTGGCTTTGGAATTTCAATTTAGAAGTATAAATGATGTTTATATCCAAATTGATTAAATATTAGTTTTTAATCTAAATATTTTGGAAATTATGATAGTTTTCCCAATTGGTGTGATAATGCATTAATTTAAGAGTTTAAGAGTTCAAAATCCAAATTGTTTGTCACCCACTACTTAGATGAATATGAAATTTTTAGATTGGTTGGCCATATTTTATTTTGCAATAGGTATATTCTTGTAATTGAATGCCATTTGCAATCTTAATTGGTTGTAAATGTGAGGGTCAATTTTGAATAAGATGCTTAGTTGGATTACATTTAATTGAATGTTCTTTATTATGTATTTGTGTCTATTATTTGAAGGTTGAGTATCTAAATTGGAAGCATTTAATGATAAGTTGTATTTGTCTAAGTCCATTTATCAAGTTGTGTGTTGATTTTACCAATATCACTAAAGACAAACCTATATGGGAATTTTTGAGGCTCTTTGTGTATCAAAATTTTGGCTTTAAAGATTAATTGACTGTAATATTTGTAGTTGTTGTAGCCTTAAATATGTATGTTAAACCAATTGAGGTTTAGATTGTGTAGTGATTGGAAGATTCTTGGATAGGAAGTGTAGTCTATGTGATGTTTGCCAAATTGAAAAATTGTCTATAAATATTGGGTTGAATGCTATATTTGTGAGAATGAATAATTAAACTAGATAATTAAAATTTATTAAATATTGGAGAGACAAAAATATTATTTGTGCAATTTTTGTAAACCAAATTGGAATGTATGTGTATAAGTTGAATGCAAGTATGTAAGAATGAATGAAAAGAAAGATCCTATACTATGGTAGAACCAAGTGCCAATTTCATGATGCAATATGTATTTTAAATTGTCTTGTAAGTTAGTGACTATTTAGATTACTAGTTCAAAATTGGAAATTAAACAATTAACTCAATTGAAAAAAAATCAAAGCGGGAATCAAAGAGGGAGAGAAGAAATAAGTGAACAAACCAAATTAGAAAAAGGTAGCGTACAAGTTGTGAAGAGCATTTTTTTCACTTTTTAAGAAGTGCCAAAGTGGTGGTATAAAATGTTATAGTGCTCCAAGTTTCAACATTCATCCACATATTAGATAGAAAATATCACTTTAGTACATATCACATGTCTAAAATTTGGTATATTTAGCAAACCTACTTATCCTAATCTGATTGGATCAAACTTTAATCCCTAAAGGCTAGAGGCAGATTTTAGGTTAAAATTGTGAAAAATTGCCACTTTTTAGGGTTGCCATGCATCTTTATCTAGAATTTATTTTTGATTAGTAAACAACTAAGAATGTGAGGAAATTTTCAAATATATATAAAGTTAGAAGAATTTTTTTTCAACCTTGTATGATAGGGCTAGCAACCTTTGAATCCTCTTAGAGTGAGATTTTTGTACTATACGTGGTTATTTTTTTGGACATTTGCTTCTTATATCAAGAAAGTTTCAAATCTACCAAATTTCAAAAATAAAAAAGGAGTTTTTCAAAAGTTCAAGGCAACATAACTTTTGCTCTAAGCACTTGACCAAGAAAAAATTAAATTCCCTCTAAAGGGATATATGTTCACACCTTGTGTCAAAATTTTGTAAACATCTGACTAAAATTGACTTCATAGAAACCTACCTAAATTTTCAATTGTTTGTTCGACGAATAATTGTCCTTTAGGAGTTAAACTAAGCATTTAAACTCCTATTGGATGATCAATTAATCTAACTAGAAACACTTTTTATGAGGTTGAACAAAAGTAAGTAGATTAAAGAATATAAAAAACAACAATCAAGGCATTGTATCAAACAATAGGTTATGGTGAATTGGAAGAAAAGAGAGTTCAAGGATTTGGAACAAAAGAAAGGTATGAATAAGTGCAAAGTAATTGCGCATTTGAATTCATGAATCATGAATCATTTAATGAATAAAAAATTAATTATACAATAGTAAGTGGATCATACATGAAGCATGTATTTTGTGAGGGAGGTGGAGATTTTCAGTTTTGACTTTTCTTGAATATGTTTGTTATTAAATGGATGAAATGATTCATCAAAATGTATGTCGGTACAACATAGTTGTAAATGGCTTGCCCTTTGTTACAAATGTCAGGGTTCCTTTGCTAAGGATATTTTTGTTTTTTGGTCACCTTTTCTATACTGTAAATTTTTCATTCTTAAAAGGTTGAATGCATATTAATAATGCATATTATGATCTTGCCAAAGATGTGAAGTTCTAGCAACTAATGGCAAATCATGTCCAAAAAATGTTTACAAAAGACATCTAAAGGGATATATCCGCATTTGTTATTGCACATGACTATGTAACAAAAAGATGTGAACATGATGTTTGCATTTCAATTCCTCCCCTCCATTGGAAAAATCAAGATCCCTTGATTGAATTTAGAATAAATCCTCCTTCTAAATGTTGTTGATCTTCTAAAAAATACCAAAGCCGTTGATGTTGAGGGAACAAATGATCATTTGAAAAAATTTCAAGCCTCAAATAGGTTGTGAGGTCTATACTCCTTGTGGTACAATTATAGAATTTATTTTTGAATTTAATGTGTCACTATTGGTGCCACATTAGATTGACTATTTTTTTCCAATTTTTTAATATTTTTAATATTTTTAATATTTGCATCAGGGGGGGGGGGCTTAAAATCAAAAACTTTTTGCCTTTTTGAGGCTTGAAATTTTTTCTAATGCTTTGCCGTCCAAATTTGGATATAAAATATGGATACAAATACAAACATGGTACATGATTTGGATGCGGATTCAAACTACAAATACATGATATGGTGTAGCATAGGAATACTTGGGAACAAAATCCAAGGAATCCTCTAGTGGTAGTTCTTTTCATTGGGGAAGGTCAATTCGTCTATCGTTTTGTATCTAAGGTCACTTTTACGTAGGTAAATCACTAGTGTGTTATAGTTAAAGATTAAAATCCCATTTATTAGTTTAATTATGTGAATTGGATATATTTTCTGTCCTAACCTATTCTAGTAACAGTCCATTACCCATGGATGCAAATATTAGACATGTTGTCTCTGTCTTACACTAGAATTCTAATGTCAAATTGTCCAAGGTTTGTCAAATAGTCATGGCTCCTGTTCTATCAACTTAATCATGTCCAATATATATATCACATACATACAATTACAATTTCCTTGATTACTTTCCCTTTTAATTTGTTGTCAATTGGTCTAGTAACTATTTTACTAACCTAATTGCTACTAATGCAGATGCAAATTTCACAATCAGTTGGGTCAATTTGTCTCAGTATGAAGAGCATGCAAAAGTAAAGGTTCATTCTTTTAATTTTTAGTTCCAGTCAAATAGTGACATTAGCTTTCTTTCTCCATGCTCCACAGCAAACAACATGTCAATTGGACCAAATCCCACAATTGCATTTACGATTAACAATTATACTACTTGGTCAATTTCTCTTGCTATACTAATACATAACTAATTTTATTTATCTCCAATACAGAGTCAATTTGTCCAAATTTCCACACATGATTAGAACATGAGTTACACAAAGATTTATTTATGATAAGTTGTCAATTGGGCCATTTTTCAACATAAGATCACAACAAGATTTGCACAAAGATTCTATCCTACAACAAAAGATTTTGCTACTTAGTTCCTGCATTTGCACTCACAATCAAATGTCAGCATGACTAATAGTGACTCACAACCACCAAGAATTAATCATCTTTTTACTCGGTACTTCTACAGACCATGTGTAATTCTATCTTAATTTCAATTAACTAGTCTAATTGACTCTTTTAATTACTTACATAACTTTATATTGCATTCAAGAATCTATCCTTAAACACAAGCAATTTAACTACAACGACAACCATTACCATTTCAGGCAATTAGACAAACATTTCCATAAATTGTCTCTATTTAGACCATTAGACCAGATATTTAGTGATTCAACTTATGTCAAATTGACACTCCAAATATTCATTATTAGAAACTTAAGCATAAAATATAAGCATAAAATATAAGCACAAAATATAACCAAGAACTAATTTCATGTCTATTAGACCTTAAACTGAATTTTAGAAAACATCACCAATCACTGGTATGTTAATTGATTTAACACTCACAGTCTATTTGACTTCAAATATCTTAAATTATAACAAAGGTATCACAACTTGGCTAATTGACCATTAACTCAAGTATAAATTTCACCAATCACTGCCATTTATATATAAAAGATCATTACCCTCACAAGTTCAACACGCCTAATTGTCTTCCAGCTTGTACGCCCGCAGTCCATTTGACCTTGATCAGCCTTTCCAATCACTGACAATTTGACCATAGACGCTCTTACAAAAATTAAAGATAAACTCACCAATCATTGGCTAACTTTTTCATTGTGGCTTGTTGACTAATTAACTCAAAAACAAAGCTCTCATTCCCAAATCAAGAATTGTTTTCTTCCTTACAACATTGTCTATTTGACCTCAAAATTAATAGATCATAACAAATTGACACAACTTCCTCTTAGTTCGACAAATAAACTAACATGAACATAAACATACCAATCACTGGCTTAAATTAGAGTTATCATACTCACCAAATCTCTCTCAACAATGCTCTCACAACAAGACTATTAGACTGTCAACTAGAGAAAGAACAACGCCAATCCCTGGCTAATTGTCCCACACACTAAGATTACAAACTCACTCGAACAACGTCAATCCCTGGCAGATTTAATCGCTCCACAAACTCACTCGAAGACTTAGCTACGAAAAATATCAGAAGGACAATTTGACAAATGAACCACTCTTGACTAATTGACCCACAAAGAAATTAACCGAAAGAATGCTAATCACTGGCAAACCTAACAAGAAATAAAACCAATCACTGGTTGTTCACTCGAAATGAAAAAATGCAAATCGCTGGCTACACAATCATAAGACGAATAAACTAATTTTCATTGAAGTGAAGGAATACACAAGTACAATAGACACGGTAAGCAATCACTACAAGCCTGAGAGAGAAAAAAAATTGAAAATATAATCGTCCTTATACTTCTTGGCCATAACCAACTACAATTTAACCCTAAGTCTATTTGTCTTTAACCGCTGCAACTCTTGCAACTGGCTGTCCACTAGTCATTTCGTTAACCATACGTCTAATTGACCCAGTTCACACTTCACTTCTATTTGTAATTGACTTCTACTGGTCCATTTGACTTCTATCTCCAAAAAAATTCAAAATTTCGGAAAAATCTTTCTATATATGGATATGTTCATAGAGTACGAATGTAGAATATTGATACGAATTACATACATTTTCACAAGCAAAAAATATAGATACATTCCATATGGTTTGCAAGTTCCATAGGTTCACCAAGAATACAAATATAGATGTTGGGATAGGTTTCATATTAAATTCATGAATTTCTTTCACACAAGAAGTTTGCTCAAAATTTTCTAGTTTGTAAGCCTGTCCACAAAGCAAGTCATCCATTATGCTATTTGGATGGTGATCAATCTTTTTTTTTGGCACCATGGGGCCAGATTGCACCATTTCAAAATAATTTTTTAGTTCTTGTCAAAAAAATAATCTTCTATTGCCAAAAAAATTCCATTTCTATTAAAAATGTGGATGGAGTCGCCAAATTTGGATGAAGAAGTGTATAAATATGATTGAAAAGTGTTTTTTGGTCCAAAAGATGGATGGATGTAGAAATACAATGCTTCACCAAATTTTAAGTAATCACCATCAAGTCACTTTATCAAAAATTAAAAAAAAAGTTGGTGGTAATGCTCTAGCATCTAAAAGAGATACTTTTTTGTTGTTTGACCCTTAACCCCTAAAGTCCCATGGCCATTTTTCTGCCAAAACCACTCAAAACTATCACTTCTACTAGCACTTCCTACTATTTTTTAGAATTTAATTGTAGGATCTTGTTCTACACTTGTCTTGGATCATGTGATAAATTTTTTTTTTCTGATTTTTGATCATATAGATTGAAAGATATTAGGATTCAAAGTGAAAAAAAAAAAAATTCTTTCAAAAAATCACTATGATTGCCCGCAAAACAAGAAGCTCCATAACTTTCACATCTTTAATCCAAATGGAATGAATCAAAGCTTCCCATTTACAAAAAAATATAATCTACAAGAAAAAAAATATTAAAAATTTTATTTCAATTTTTTGTGGATATTTTTGTTGCTCAGTCTCCCCCATTTTGAGGTTATTGTTGCATAACTTTTGCTCCCGGGTACCAATTGAAATAAAAATTATATTCCTAGAAAGCTCTTAAGTTTTTCTATCTTTTAACTTGGAGGTTGGAGGTTGACATTGCGACAAGATATGACGTTTTCACACCGGTGTTGAAATTCATATATGCTCAAACTGTCCCCTGAACAATTCGCGCGGGAAGGCGCCCATCTCGCGGGAAGACGTCGGCTGTGGCAGCTTGATGTTCCATTCCTCCGCAACGGAGTTTCTCGGGCCCCCCCGCACATCGAGTTTAGTCATATTGTAGGTATCTGTGCTTCTGGTAGTGTAGGGCGAGTACTCTTGGACGTTTTTTTATCCACCTTCTGTCGCATTCTGGCTTTTTCTTGGTTAGGTTAGGGACGGAGCTTCGACGAGTGATTTTAAATTTTATTCGTGTCGGCTGCTTCGCGGAGCTTGAATTTCTGACGATGGAAGATCTGCTACGGAAAGAGTTCTCGAGCAACAATTTCACTGTCGAGGATGATGAAACCGCGGAAAAATGTACGCCATTTCTTTACCTGGTTGTGCAATTTCGATCGGAGGAGGTCTTCAAGGCGCTTGAATTGATATGTAGAGGTTGCATTTTCAATGCCGGGAACATTGTGGCTCTTTGCTTGAGGTTCTTGATTGTTGAGAGCGATGTTGTTTTTTAGGTGCATCGCTTTGTACGGAGTTTGCTATGGAGCCGGAAGAGTTCGTCTCCAAATGGGAGCTCTATTACCTCAATATGTGAGTCTTTTCTTTCGTTATTCTGCTAGTGGCGGGAAAGCGTTATACTAAAGTGTTTCCTTCAGTTTTCTGATTTTCTAGTTCATAATAGCTTGATTGTTTTTAGAATTTTCCAATCCTTGTATGTGTGCAACTTAAGAAGTGAGTCTTCTAAATCAGTATTGAGAAAACCGCAATTAAGAATAAAATAGAATCGAAGACTCCGTTTCCTCTCAATCCTATCTAGTGCACTAACTTTAGTACTAAAGATGCACTTTGACAATTGGCACTTCAAATTTCTGTATTCCATCTTTCATATGATGGAATGCAATGATATACAAACGACTACTTTGTACGATCTATTTATTCCATAATTGCAGACTATGCTCTCAGTATTCTAGGTCAGGCGAGAGTTACAGAGAATCTTCCCTGAAGAGTATATCTGGAATCTAGTTGTGATGGCGAAATTTAAACATGCTGTATGCTCCTCCTGAATGTTATTGTTTGAGAAGTTCACTTCTGAAGGGCTTTCTGCTTGTGGAACAAACCGTTCGCAATGTACTTCCGAAGCCAGCACCTACCTCACAAATCGCTCCTACTTCTTGATCCCACTGTTTTGCGTTCAGAAGCTTTGAGGAATAGGGATCAATATGCATCAGAATTTTCTGCTGTTCTGCTGATATTTTTGTACGTGGTTCAGGCAGATGGATAGAGTTCAAATTTTGAAAGCAGATCTTGATGGTTTCAAGCTGTTTCTGGAAAAGGAAAGACTTGAATTTTTTCGAAAGAAGCAAACTGGATTCCACTTCTACACCAAAGATGACGTTGATATGTATGTCGTTCGCATTCAATCATGTACACTGATTGCAAGCATTTGAAAACTCTCCCTCAGCATTAAGGTTTTATTATTATTTTTGACGCCCGTTGAGCATCTTTACTATTCAAATTGTGAAATTTGTTTTTCTTCTGTTGATCCAGGCTGCTTGATAACAAGGAGGACATTGAATTGGGCGATAAATCTTTGCCACAAACTCCTTCTAAAGATAGACCGACTCCATCATCTTACATCGACCCCACTGAACTGACACCCCCTCCATTAGCTTCCAAAAACCGTGGCATCTCTTTGCACACTCCAGCCGATGTCGCTCAGAAACCTTCAGATACTCCTTTTGCGCGCCGTTTGAACAAGTTCACTGTGCAGTTTACCTTCAATGACCATCTTTCTTTTGTGTCGAGCGTGGAGGCCGTGTCCAATACTGATGGCGATGACATAGTGAAACGCCTGAAACCGGTTCAGCGTTGTGAGCTTGATGTCATGGGAACTGGTCCTGAACCAGGAATTCGATACATGTTTGATCAGATCGAGAACAGGGTAAGTATCTACATATTGCTCACTGACTTATCAAAGTTCTGGGTGGCAGAAAGCGCGTCGTCTTCGAAGTGTCTTCGATCCTCATCTCTTCTCCCGGAATGCTCATAATGTGCCGAGTACCGTTCTTTTTGCACCTTCTGCCGGTACTTATGTTGCGAGCATTTGTGATAGTAGAACAACTGTAGATTGCACTTACTTTGTCCTCTTTTGAATTGACTAGAAAACCTGATGATCTTGGGGACTGGCGAATCAGTTTGGTGCAGTGGATAGGCGGATACAAAATTTTGCCAAGGTGCTGGAGGATAGATTGCATCGGAAATTGGACGATCATGTGGCCCTTGCCTCCCAGGTGATCTCCTGTAATGATTTTGCTACTCTGTCCTCCCCCAAATGTCCTATTGTAAACTTGGAGGGGACTAAGATACTGCTATAAAATCCAGTGGACCGTGTTTACTGAAATAATGTGCTAGCCTCTCATTTTTTGAAATGGATGTGCAGGAAAGAGTTATGGTGGTGGGTAGGGTTTGCTGTGAAGGAGAGGGTCATCTGAATGATAATTCTGTTCTTTTGGAAGGGAGGTGAGTATGCTAACACCAGAGTCCTGGGGACTGAAGTTTGCAAGTGGTGTTGCCATTTTGACTATGTGCTCTGCGAAGTTTTCTCAGATTGAAAAAAAATTGTAATCCCTTTAATAGTATGTACTACATGATCTCTCGCTTTTTTATTTAACCCATGTCACTGAATTGTATCTGCGTCCGTCGTGCAGTGTGGAGCACTCGAACGGGCAACGCGTTCGCCTTGATCTTCGTAATATACCTAGGTTTTCCTTCTTTCCAGGCCAGGTAATTCGTCGTGTGCCAGCTCCAGCGTTCTTAGTGACAGTTTATGGATCCAACGTTGGGGATTCTCTCTCTGTTATTCCAAGCTCCTTCAAACCCTGCTCAGAATTTATTTTAGTAGCTTGAATATCCTTCGCGAGCAGAAAACCTCGACATCTTTCTAATGTATTTCTCTCTGCAAATAACCAGGTAATAGGTGTTGAGGGCCAAAATCCAAGTGGATTTTGTCTCTTGGCTACTCGCATTTTTGATTCAGTCGCTCTTCCTTCGACGACTTCTCTGGAGTCTGAGGAACCCGTAGCAAAACGTCGAACCTCCAGTCAAATTTCTGAATCACCCCAATTCACACGCATTGTAAGTTTTTTGGATACATTCGTTAATTGTAACCAAGAAATACTTTCCATTCGTATTGGATCATGTCAGGGTTTTCTGTAATATGAATGGAATAAAGATGCCTTCTTCTGTGGCATTTATCCTGAATCTGTGAAACAGGTGGCTGCAGCGGGACCGTTCACAACCAACGACAACCTTGCCTATGAGCCACTTATCGAACTTTTTGAATATGCAAGAGTAGTCCGGCCGAACCTTCTGATACTGGTACCATTTGGACTCGTTTTGTTTTGTTATTTTCTTGTTAATTGACATATATTATTAGATAGAAATTGATTGACTGACGCAATGTCCCCGGTATAGATGGGACCATTTGTTGATTCGGAGCATCCCCAGATCAAGCAGGGAACTGTTGGCAGGTTGCTATCCCACGTGTTCCAAGAAGAGATCAGGATGCGGGTAAGCCAACCATACACTGTCGCTAAGAGCAGCAAGACTTTGCGTAAAGACATTCTACTTGTATGGGCTCGTTGTCGCACTTGTACTCGCTATGCTGAATTTCTCTTAAGGGATTGGCTGTCTGCCCCTTGCCCCTAGAAGTTGATTGGCTGCTTAATAACTGTGTCCTCTCTGAACAGAGTCACATGTGAATACTTTTTACACTTCGATGCAATCGTTTGTTGAGCAGGTGGAGGAATATTGTGAAGAAATGGGCGATGGTTGTCGTGTTGTTCTAGTTCCATCCCATCGCGACGCTCATCATGATATAATATTTCCCCAGGTATGATTTAACGGTTTATTGATCACATTTTTTTGAAGTTGTCTTTACGTTTATTCCTATCCTAACTATCCTTTGTTTAGGTCAAAATCGACAATCCGTTCAATGTTCTAGCTGTGATCAAATGCAGCTCTGAGGTCTGCGTTAGAAATTTATTTCTTATATTAATTTCTTCAACTGATTCACTGGCATTTTGGTTTGCTCTTCAATACAGCCTCCACTTGATGCTAATGATTTCGAGGACCCAAACCATCAGGTACGAACAAATTTACCCCAATTTTAGATTTAGTGATCACCTAAACAGTTCCCAGTATTGTGTTTGTATTACGTGGTACATGCGATTCAGAGGTTCCAATACTGACTGGTCTTGTTGGTTGTCCTCTTATAATGAACACAGATAACATTACTTCCAAATCCAGGCATCCTGAAAGTTAATGAGGTACTCTCAAAATGGCCCTCCTGTGGGAGCATAGATCATGACAAGATAGATTATATTACTTGAGGAGTGCTTTGGTTATGATCAATTGGAACTGGACATAATTACTTAGTCAATCTCCACAAATCTGTTGGCACTCCTATCCAAATACTGCGTATGTCAGGCTAAGATTCTGGTGGTAAGTTTACTTGTGAATATTGACGATCCCCAAACGGGCCTCCATGGCAGACTGCTGTGTCTGTTCGTGGTGCTTTGGCACGCACTCATGAACTTATGCCTGTCTGATTATAGGTGACTACGGGATTATGCACCACAGACATTTTGAGACACTTAAGTAGCGAAGAGGTCTCCCGAGTATCGCAGGGGACGTCAAGTGATCGAATGACCCGACTTGCCTCACATCTCCTTGCACAACGCAGGTATTTACTGAAGTTTGCACATGACTGTAAATGCCAGCCCTAAATATTGATGTTTGGAATTGCATCGGCAAAAGAAAAATACTTACGTTTGGTTGGCAGAGTAATGACAAAAGCACAAGCAACTTAATTATATGCAGTGATACGGTATGCTAAAGTTCGAAATACTTTTTGTGTGGATGCAGTTTTTATCCTCTATTTCCACCAGCACAAACTGTTCCGCTCGACTTAACAGTTGCTCCTGGGTCGCTGGATCTATCATCTTCGCCAGATATCTTGCTATTGTCTTCTAATCTTGCTCCATTCGTGAAGGTATCACTACACTCATTTGCGACTAGTCTTTGAGTACATATTTCGTTTCCCATGCTTTTATAAACCTATTTTGCGCAGGAAAGCTAGAGCGAAATTCAGCAATTAATTGCCCTGGTTGTTTGAGTTAAGATCCTTGAGATTTAAACTAAATGCTGTCAATTGCTTCACAGGTTGTGTCTTTACCAGTGGATATACAAGCTCGTGAGGATGATATCAATTCTGGAGACAAAGCAAGAAAAGTAGAATGTGTTTGCATTAACCCGGGATATACCGCAAGGGGGATGTCTGGTGGTACTTTCACTGAGATACTTTATTCAAATGGAGATTCAAATAGTGAATTAGAGCCTCTCCACAAACGGTTGCAGGTCAAGGTTATACGTGTTTGAAATTATCTGTAAGCTTACAATGAATACAAGCCCTACGATGGCAGACACAGAGAATGTGGAAGTTTGCGTTATCAAAGCACCGGTACGTTCACCTGTCGCTGAGATCGCAATTGATGCACGAGTACCAGTGATCCCAGTGATCCCAGAACTAGTTTATGGAATTTGGTGCAATAAGCTACCTTGGAGGCAAACAAGCATCAGCTTTGGCTACCTTGAGAGTGAGTTAATTCCAATGTGGAGGAAGTTGCAAATTGGCTATCAAATTTTATTGTTTGTTGCAGTTTTGGCTAAAATCTAATTTTTTAAAAGGATTTTCTGCAAAGTACATTTAGCTACTGAAAATTTTAAGTAGCAATGGAGTGAATTTTAGCTAGTTTTGTGATTGTTGATGAATACTAAGGGAGGCAACCCATTCTTGATCACCCCCACTTTGACAATGTAGGTTGCTCTCTTTTTGTGTAGGAAGAGATGAATATTGATCAATTATGGTAGAGTTCTTGGTACAATTGTGGTGCATTATGATTGGCTACAACACTTAATATTGCAACCAATCCTTGGTGGATTTTGCAACTAGCCCTTGGTTGGAAATAGGAAGGTCTATATGACCAATATGGTCAAATAGAATCTTTAGCTACAAACTTCATAGTAATTATGATTTGAAAAATAAAAATCTGAAAATTATAGAAATCTTAATTCTATTTTTGCACATAGGAAAATTTTCCCATTGAAGAAACTTGCCTTGTAGATATGTGTATTTGTTGAAGTAGTTAGAAATAGGTTGCCTCCATTAATTTAATGTTGGGTCTTGCTTCCACTATGATAATCAACATCTCATACTTTGGCCACTAGACCTTATTGGCATCTAGTTTGAGAATTATTTTTGTCAATGCCAACCACCAAGTATGATAATGAACCTAGTGCCTTGTTCGAGTGGAATAATAAACATTTCAAAATTTTGATTTGTCTTATAATGTTCAATGTCCGTTGGTTCAAGCAACAAGAATGAGTTCAAATAGCCATTTGAGATTCAAATATTTCAATCTTTCAATTGGATTGAATGATGAATGAAAATTAGAATATCAAAGCTTGTTATTTCTTCCATATATGTCCATGATGTTGGTTCAAATTATAAAGTTAATATTTTAGACTTATTGCTTTAGCTAGTGATCCTATATAGTTATACATGAAGAACCTATAAAAATCCCAAGAAGTATTTGTCATTCATAATTTACAATATTATATTATGATAAAATTATGTCATGCCACTACCATAATTAAATTAATTAAATTAATACACCTTGTAATAATAACACAAATTTGGAATAAAATTTGGAATTGCACAAATTTGTAAGGCACACTAATATAAGTAATTCACAATATTATAAATGAAATCAATATCATATCAAGTTCTCTTTACTATCCATACCTTGACCCCTAAATGCCTGAGGTACCAAAATTTGGTGTTTGCAAAACTTTGAAGTTAAATAAAACCTAACCAAGTTGCTATTTTTAGTAGTTTATATTTCTGGAAAGTTTTTCTTGAAGTCTAATTTTAGCATCAAAAATCCGATCTTGAAAATAAATGATAATGATTTTTCTATTCACGATTTTGCACAAGGGTACCATGCAATCTTGATTTCTTGTAGTGTTGAGAGCTCTTGGAAATGAGCCTCAAATACACTAGATCTTGGAGAAAAAATCACATTCAAAATTCATTCAAAAAAAATTATAGAGTAGATTTTAAGATGCCTTAAATTGGTTGAGGTTGTACATGTTAGGCCCTTTAACCTCATATTTTTTTGGTCACCAACTTTTTAGATTTGACATGTAAAAAGAGAGTGGAAAGATTTTCATAGTTTTAACGCCCTCGTGGTCAATCATTATAATCTTTCACTCTGTTGTGTTTTCTTTTCCTATGAGATCTGTAGCATGTCTTGGTTTGAATTTGTATGGTTACAAATCCAAAAAATATGATGCAACTTATCAAAATGTTGACATTTTGTTCAATTTAGAACAAATTCCAAGAAGCTCAAAACAAGCCTTAGGCATTTAGGGATTAAATTTGGTTGGGTTTTTTTTAAAGTTTTTTAATGTATAGATAGTGAATTTTGAAGTATTTTTTTAATCTAAAAATTAAAAAATTACTTTTACCTATATTTTGATTACAATCTTGGTATTGTCGGAAAGCTCTCGGTGAGGAGGGGTGCACACACTTGGTTTCATGGCATTCTGACTCATAGTAGAAAAGTTATGGATTTTTGAGTTATTTTTGGTTCTTAAAAAATTAGAAATTTTTTTTTAGTTTTATTTTGGTCACAATCTTGATACCATTGAAAAGCCCTTGGCAAGGAGGGGTGCACCAGCTTGGTTTCGTGGCATTTCAACTCATGGTAAAAAAGTTATACATTTTTGAGTTGTTCTTGGTTCTAAAATATTAGAAAATTAGTTTTACTTTTATTTTGACTGTGACAATGGCACAAGGTACACTAGTTTATACCTTAAATTTGACTGTTTATTTTGGATTTTTAAAATTTTTTATTTGTTATGTTGAAATCTCCAGGACCTTGCATCACACAATACACACAATAGCATGCTTGGACCTTGCATCACACAATAACATGCTTGGACCCTGCATCACACAATAGCATGCTTGGACCTTACATCACACAATGATGCACAATAGCATGCTTGGACCTTGCATCACACAATAACATGCTCAGTACCGTTGGCGACAAGTGCACCAACTTGGTTTTGTGCTTGGACCTTGCATCACACAATAGCATGCTTGGTACCGTTGGCAATAGGTGCACCAACTTGGTTTTGTGGCATTGAGACGTATAGTGTGAAAGTTATTGAATTTTGCAGTATTTTTTGGATCTAAATATTAGAAAAATACTTTTACTTTAATTTGCACTGGCAACGGCACAGTTCTATACTACCCCTAATTTTGACATCCACCATTAATCTACTTTCATCCACATTTCATCCGAATGTTCACTCTAATTCAAAGACCAAATTCATCCAAAAATTATTCAATAATTGCGAAGAGTCTCGCGCTACCGTATTCAGACTCTCGAGTAGCAGCAAAAAAAGGATGAAATTGAATTACAATAAGCAACATATGCATCCCCTCAGAGTATGGAAAATTTGGAGGTTGCATCTTACCCTATTTAACAAAACAGCATAAAAACATTGAAAGTACACGGTAATGAACACTTGGACCTCTCTCAACTCACTTATAATTTACATTCCAGGCAAAAGCAAAGAAGATCCACCAGACGTTTGAGCCTCTATCCAATTTGTTGAAAATGCGATATTGAATTATTACCGTTAATCATGATACAAAATTTGCAGCTGAGGTGCTTAATCTTTACCCCATTTGCTCATTACACTAGATTCAGCAGGCCCAGGCCCATCACCAATAGGTCGACCCAGAGCTGGTTGTCGTCTGGAGGAGGTCGGAGATCCAGATTTCTTGAATCCACGCAAAACATATAGAGCCGAATTTACAGAAACCGCCAACATGCTTTTACCCTGTGTCAACACCAAGTACTGCACCCCACCAGAACACCCAACGTGGTCAAGCTTCTATATAGTATGCAATTTCGGACTAGTATAGGATCCAAGTGTATTTATAAAAAATGTATTATAAAAAAACAAGGATCGATATGATCAAACCCCGTATTCAAAAAAACTATCAGACCCTAAGTAAAAGCAACCTGCATGGCCAAGTGGTCGTTCCGACCTTATCACAGATACTTGCTCCGCTCCATAGGGTTAGTGATTTATGAGGGTCTACAAAGACACTCTACAGCCAAGATCAGAGGTCTTCAAAGCAGAGTTTTTTTTTCTGGCGATTTGTCGCTACTGTCAGCCGATTTTAGCCTATCTGAACTAATCTCTCCGTAAATGCGCCACTAGTGTAAGGGCATGCAAGCCTCTACTGTTCCAAAAGAAAAACACTGCTTCAAAGCATCATGCCTAAAGAAGAAAGAAAATACCGAAGTCTGTACGGTTTCCTTCTCCAGCTCCACAATAATAAAAACTAGACCAATCTCAAACAGTATTCAAAGATGCAACATAACTCCTTGTTGTCAACACCAACGCAGATGGCTCATGTGACACACTGGATGAATATCGGTGACGGATGAATATCGGTATCGGTAAGGGATATTCCGACAGGAAAATCTTGAACAGTGGTGCATTTAAGATATCCAATAGCTGTCCATCAATTCTCATTATGTCTCTGACTCTGTGATGTTGGTGAGACCCGGGAGAGACCATTCCCATAATGCTAAATATGTAAACAAGCGTCCTAATTATTAATACCCATTTGCTATCAAGGACTCTTATTTGTAGCATTTCAAACCGTCTCAAACCTGCTGGCACTGACTCAGTTACCTAGTATGTAATTGTGCAAATTAATGGAAATCTAAGGCAGTCCATCAGTGTGAGACCTAAAACTTACAAGAGAAGCCAATCCCACGAAAGCCAAGATCATCTGCTTGGTATCTTCCCAGGAATTGCTGCGATTTGCTGGAAGGCCACCGAAGTTGGCATCACCACCTCCTCCGCTACCTCCTCCGCTACCGCCACCTCCACTCCCCCAGCCCCTTCCTCTTCCTTTACCACCACCACCACCGCCACCTTCTTCCCTTTTCTTTATCTCCTCATCCCACTTACTGAATGCATCTTTCTTCTCTCCAAGTGCAGCTTCTAGAGCTTTCCGTGCCGCATCCTGCATCAGATCCTCTTTCCTCAGACGGCAGATTCGTAGTAGGGTTTGCCAAATCACCTTGGACACATAACCTTCTATAGGTGACAAAACAATGCTTTGCTCTAGAAGCCACCAGTCGCTCCTAGAAATTCTCACTTATAATTCACTCCTCTATTTGAAAAATACCAGGTTTCACACTTTCCATTTCAACGATAGATTTCAACAAGCTGAACTGAAAATTCAACAACTCTCTATTACTATGAGGCGGGGGAGAAATTTCAGTTGAATGAAAATTCGTTGCGTTCATTGCAGTGACAAGAGTGAAACTCACGAATGTCATACACATACATTATTTGGTAATGGAGTGAAGAAGCCAACTGCAACCACAACGAAGGCACGATGATTTTGTGACTAGCTACTCCATATAATATATAATTGCAATTATTGCAATCACCGATCCCAACACTTCCTTTTCCTTACTCGTAAACCCAAGTGAAGACATAACCCTGACCTTGGTGACACATAACCAAGAATTTCCTCGTCGACCTAAAGAACGCAGCACGTTGCAAAAAAATTGCGAAGCACAAACGAAACTGGACGTAAAGAGATTCCATCACCCTGAAATAGACAAGACCGACCGCGAGATGAAATTTGATGATGGAAATCAATGTTGGAAGCTTTAACATATTTTCGTATTTGCATCCGCAATTGAACCTTGATCAATTGAGTCCGAGCATTAGGTTAGGGTTCCGTCCGAAGAGAAAACAGAGTTTCCATGGGCATGTATTCCTGCAACGCTAAAAATCCACGTACCCGCTTGCCACCTCCTCCGAGAAGGCACGCGAACCTCGCTCGCGAAGCACAGGCCCGTCGACAGCAGTCCCATTGCTGATGAGCCTCCCTCCGAACGACAATGGCGCCCGCTTGCACTACCTCAGCATGGCGCCCCTCGTTAGAAGCGCCGCGACATGGGGTGCTCGCAACGGAGGGGTTCCACAAGATGAGAGGGGGCGTTGCGAGAGCCATAGCCACGCAAGCTGCACTGCTGCACGAGAAGATGAAGGGAGGCTCTAAAACCTTGACGATAGGAAGGTGGCTAACGTATGAACAAACTGACCCTAAACCCCCCGAGGGTAGAACCGTTGCCGCAACCAAAATAAAACTAAAAGTAATTTTTTACTTTTTCAATTCATAAAAACTTCAAAATTCAATATCTTTTCTTTGACGAATCTTTCATGAAACAAACCCCTTGCACCCCTCCTTGCTCAAGGCTTTCTGATGATACCATGAATGCAATTAAGGGACACACTATTTAAGATATCTCACTGTAACAAATAAAACAAATCAACAAACCAACAACTTAATGTAAGGTATGGATAGTATACCCGTGCTATTACCACAGTAAAAAAAAGTAAAATTAATTTTCTAATTTTCTTACTCATGATATATATCTTTGAAATTCAATATCTTTTCTGTTATAGATCCAAATGCCACAAAATAAAGATTGTGTACCCCTCCTTGCAAAGAACTTTTCGACGGTACCAAGCAAGTAACCAAAGGATGCACGATCTAAGTTAAGTTTGCCACATTCAAAATAAAAATAAAAGTAATTTTTTAATATTTTAATTCATAAAAAACTTTGAAATTCAATATCCTTTACTTCGTTAATTAGAATGGTATGAAACAAAGTCCATATACCCCTCCTCGTTGAGGGCTAGCTTTCCTACAATATTAAGAGTGTGACCAAAGGACATGAATTTAGGAGATCTTATTATTGTAATAAAAAATAAAACAAACAACCTAATTTAAAGTATGGACTAAGGTTCAATTGTAAAAACACCAAAATCAACCTATAGAAATGCATAGATAGTAGGTTCAATAAAAAAATAGTTATAAAAATTAATATTAAATATTTTTGAAAATTATTGAATATATTTGTCAAAATCAAGTCAAATTCAAGTTACAAAATGTTAAAATTTTAATAATTTAAATTTGATTTAGGATTGAATGTTTCATCAAGTATTGTATATACCATGAAGTATCAAAATATTTATATATGGTGATAAGAATGGTTGCCTTTATTGATATGTTGTGAGAAGGAGGAGAGAGGTTCTAGTTATGAGGTAGAAAATTTGTTGTGAGAAGGAGGAGAGAGGTTCTAGTTATGAGGTAGAAAATTTGTTGTGAGAAGGAGGAGAGAGGTTCTAGTTATGAGGTAGAAAATTTGTTGTGAGAAGGAGGAGAGAGGTTCTAGTTATGAGGTAGAAAATTTGTTGTGAGAAGGAGGAGAGAGGTTCTAGTTATAAGGTAGAAAATTTGTTGTGAGAAGGAGGAGAGAGGTTCTAGTTATGAGGTAGAAAATTTGTTGTGAACCACTTGGTTATGATGTGTAGTTATATAGTTATTGGATTAATAATTTTTATTAAAATAAAATAAAATTTGATTAACTCCTAAAAGACCGTTTGTCTCCTCGAGGGACAATTTGGGTACGGGTAGGTTCCTATTGTCTCAATTTGTAGTGAATGTTTTTGAGATTTTTTGAAGTTTTGGAATTTGCTGAGAGTTTTGTGAATATATAATTTTTGTTTCAATTGGTGCATGGGAGAAAAAGTTATGGCACAATAAGCCCTTGAATAAGCCAAAAACAAAAGTCAACAGGTAGCACAAAAAAACTTAAAAAGTCAAAATATTTTTTTCCTAAATTCTTATATTTTTCTACATTTGAAGATTTGATTCATTCCATTGAACTAGTTGTGAGAAAGTTATGGACAAGCTTAGTTTTTGGGGCAATCTAAGCATCTTCTTGAAAAAATAACTTATAGGATTCATTTGTGAATGCAATTTTTACAATTTTCCAAAAAAGCATTTAGACAAGTTTAGGTTTTCTCTCTAGAATAATCTCACCATTGGTATTATCATAATCTTAAAGCTATTAATGATTTAGTTTTTCCTTCAATCTTTAACCTACTTCTACTTAACAATTTTTTAATGAATGAAAATTAAGTGTTTTTTTGTTGAATTTTTTTCCTTAGATTCTCAACTCAACTATTCAACATAAAAACTTAAATAATCAAAATCAACAATGCAAAAATTTTTAGTTAAAAAGATTCAAAGCCAAAAAATCTAGTCAAGCAAGTTGCAAAAAAACTTGTTTTCTTCACTTTGGATGTCAGTATCTTGCAATCTACATGGTCAAATTTGATGAAATTTTTACCACATGTTCTTAGACAAGTTAAGTAAAAGATTCTACGTTTGGATTTTGAAAAAAACACATTTTTTTTATTTTCTTAGGTGAACACAACAGAAGTGGTAGTTCTAAGTGTTTTTTTGATAGAAAACACCCTCGGGACTTTAAGAGTTAATAGTGTTTTTTTCAAAATGTACCAAATTTGGTTTGTTTTATGAGTATTTCCCAATTTTCTAACATACAAATCTTTAGGGGTTAAACACCCATAGCAAAATAGTGACATGCCATTGACATAACTATTGATAGCATCCCAGGATCATGCTCAAAATTGTTTTTATTCTAATTTATATTATAACAATATTCATTATAAAGACTATAAAAAAGATTAGTAAGCTTCTGTGGGTACAACAATGATGATTAGTTGAAAACTATATGCATACAAGTTCAAGCCTCAAAGTTGCACTTGAAATTGGAAAATTTTACAAATAATAAGAATGTAGATTTTGAAATTGAAAAAGAAATCAAAATTCAAAGTCCCATGTAAAACATGACAAACTACATCAATGTATACATAAAAGTTACATTTCAATTTCCATTCCTTTTTTTGGTTAATGAATGGATTTTATGCATGGCTATAGATTCTATTTAGAAACGACTAATTTTTATTTCAAAATTTTATAAAAAAATAAAAAATATCCCTATTCTTATATTATTATCAAGCTTAGATTATGGAGTAAAGGAAGAAATTGCAAGATGGAGAAGTATGAATGGGTTCCAAAAATGAACATTAGAAACAAGGAGCCCATCCATCTCCATCCATCTCCATCCATTTCATCCTTCCCGATCCATTTCATCCATCCCCATTCATCCTTTCCTGGTCCCGCCAATTCCGTTCACCACGCTCCCCAAACCCCAAAGCTTGTGCCTTCTTTGTTCAAATTGCCAAAGCTTCGAGTCTGGCTATGGTGGACCCTGCATTTCGCGCCCTGTCTACAGTAACGTACTGCCTTGTGCCGGGAAGGGGAGCCAATGAATCCGGTGACTTGATGCAGCTCTGCCGTCTTATAATTCTTCTCTGAATCTTATTACAGTTTGTTTCTGGCTTCCATGATTCAGGAATGGGAGCCAACACTGAACCCTAAACCCCTCTGAAGGGCCGGAGGACTTCTGGTACACTTATCGGACTTTCACTCGGAATCCCAAGGAACACTGTGATGCGCGTGCGAAAGAGGTGAGCTATGTCGATTTTTGGCACCCCGTCTCCGGCTGGGGCGCAATCCACTGCGGCGGCGATGGGGTCGTCCCCGTTCGGAGCTCCGGGTGGAGGTTTATTCTCGACTCCGGCTCCTGCAGCAGCTCCGACATCCAGTGGGTACAGTCTCTTGGTTTCTCCAACTTTCTCGTCTAGTGGACGTTACAATTCCATTTTTTATCTCTGAAATTTTGATTAAGAAACCACCAGAGGAGTACGCAGCATGAGGATTACTTGGACATTTCGTGACAATCTGGAGGGTGTTCTTTCGAAACCGAACGAGTGATGGTGCCCCCGAAGCCGCGGGTGAAAACGCAGAACAGGAGAGTAGGGAATTGGAAACATCACACGAGTAGTAATTGGTTCATGCAGGCGAAGCTTTGGGTGGAATGTCCCTAAACCCTTTGGGAGCAATGTCCAAAGTCTTCACCGCTCACGTAATATAAGAATCGATCCTGCGGTGGTGTTTGATGGAGGGTACAATTCTGGCCGGTCATGTGAAAGTACTCTTGGAACGCTCAACAGGGTTTTTTCGCGCGTTTGTTTACCACCACTTCCCGGGTTTACCTTCGCAGAAAAATGCGATGATATTTGTGGGAGAACAGGAATAGTTTTCGACGAAATACTAGTATATTGTGTGAGTTGGTTCAGAAAGCAGTGATGTAGGAGCTCTCGGACCGAGTGATCGACGTTTTAGGTTTCGTCCCTGTCTTTCATGTAGTCGATCATCAGCAATATGGAACTCATTCGAGGATGCGCAAGAGCCATGCTGAACGTGAAAGTGGACGATGATTTTTGCGCAGGTCTGTATTTGGTGGCGGTGGAGGCTTGTTTGGGTCGACTCCTGCGTTTGGTGCAGCCAGTGGTGGAGGCCTTTTCGGCAGCTCCACTCCGTCGACGCCAGCATTTGGAGCATCAGGTACGACTCATTTCGTCATGCTGAGCTCGTCTTCGGCACTTTCAATCCTGACCCTCAACCCTGAAGCTCGCCATAGCTCTGAACCCTTGGTATGGTGGAATTCGGGTTGCTAAACGCGACGGGCTTTAGTTTCTCGAGTTCCAGTCCGAATCATACACACATTGAGCCACTTCGAGGGCAAGGGCTTGTCTCGTGTCATCGGTTTTCGTATATCAGGAAATTACACTTGAGTGGTGACGGAGTTGGGTGACGCGACCATTCGCGAGTGCTCATTAAGACTTCTATTCTAATCGTAGATGCAACGCAGTCTGTCGGGGTGTCTGCAGTTTTCCTATGGTTGGGACTGAGGGGTCGTGTTCTGGTCGTCAGGTCAGCAACAGGGAACGTCTTTGTTTGGTCAAACGCCAAACCCTTTTGGGCAGCCTCAGCAGACACCAGCTTTTGGCCAAACCCAAGCCAGCTTTGGGCAAACGCCTCAAACACCTGCATTCGGACAAACAGGTCAGAGTCCCTTGTTTGGGGGGCAGCAGCAGCAGCAGCAGCAGCAGCAGCAGCAGATGTCGCCGTTCAACCAGGCTTCGGGTGGATTGTTTGGGCAGCATCAGTCGAATCCGTTCCAAAGCCAGCCAGCGCCACAGATGAACATGTTTAGTAGCAGCCTCACCACCCAGATGGCTCCAGTGGCCCCGGTGGTGGTGCCTTTGCCCGACCGGGAGATTCAGGTGAGTGGTCCTGGAGAACAGACCAACTTCAAGGCCAATTCCGCGCGTGGATGCCGCGAGTGTCGATCACTTTGTGTTGTCATCTTTCAGTTGCATGCCTTGCGTCATGACTGGTTCTTGACAGGATTCCAGGCTACCTCTCCGGCGTGGTCACATTTGACGCTCTTGAGTCATCATGTCACGTCTGCCATTGGAGTCCTGTCTGAGCGATTGCATTTTGGTTGTCTTGTCCAGGCCATTGTGGACGCTTACAGAGACGATGTGAGCAATCCTCAAGACGGTTTCAAGGTGCGTGCGGGAATATGCAAGTTATACTATTTTCATGTGGTGCAGAAGTCCGAAGTTTTAACGGTTGTGATTGGCAGTGATGTTCCGCCTGGCCTTCAGGAATCCATCATGGTTGCTGATCACTAAATGTAATCATGCTATGTCTTGTCGTCGGTGTGTGCAGTATTTGCTACTGAGTGTTACTGATCCAGCAGCTCGGTTCAAACCTGTAGGCGTCTCAGATGTAAGAAAGCCGGCCAACTCATCCCTGTTCGCTGAGTTCATATGAAAGTTGACTGCATTTTCTTTGGTTTGTTTTCGTTTGAAAAGTCACTTCTTTAGGCACTCGCAATATCGGCGTAGCAGATGGCTTATGGTGTATTATTGCTATGTTAGGGGAATTGAGAACTTTTTTGTGGGTGGGTGGTTGCGGGAGCCAATTTAGATTTTGTGGGCCGAAGCTATGAACAAGCTGGAGTGTATGGATAGCGTGGACAGAGAACGACTGTGGCCGGAATTGGTGCACGGCTTCAAAGACCTTTCGCGACGTATGCAGGTATCCAGACGTTGGTACCTTGACGCTCTGGATGGATAATCTTGGAGTTGTGTGGTTGCTTTTGTCGTGTCCTTTCTACAGGTCCGTGGACAGGCTGTTTATGGCTTCTTTGACTCGTAGATTTACGTGAACATCGGAGGTGTGAGTGAATATGCAGGGGTTTCCTGACCACAACTAGCCTGGGTAGATATCGAGTGTTTTTGGAGGGAGTACAGAGGGCATGCTTATCACAGCGACACTACGATATTCAGTATTGGTGATTGTAGACCCTTTGACGGGCTTGTTCCTTTTGGACGTGCTTGTTCCTTTTGGACGTGCTTGTCAGATGCAAGTGTAATTTTGATACTCCGGCATGGCCTTGTTGAATTGAGGATAACCGCAGTTTTTGTGTTTTCGTTGCTGAGGTCATGGTTTGGTGTGAACTCGTTAAACGTGTGGAGGACGTGATTAGGCCAGCAATGACCTTCCGCATTAGTGCTAGGAGTTAGAATCTTCACTTTAAGAACTTCGGTCCTCAATGCCACTTAATTGTCGGATATCGATGAGACTACGATGGTCTTGATACCAACCTATTGGATTGATTGTTCCTGTGGCAGCTCCAGGACGAGGCAAGCTCAGCTGATGTACAGCGTCTTCAAGCCACCGAATCGAATGTGAAGCTCGTGAGTTTCCTTGGCTCTTCGATTTGGCAATCACCTTGGATTGCGTTCTTAGTGGTAGATGCAATGGCAGGTGTTTGCTAAGTGCTGGTCTTACTTAGTTTTATGTCGGCAGCCTAGTGTCGATGTACTGCTGAAATTTCTTATTTTCTGTGTTGGGATGGATTTGTATGGTTAGGTCCGATCTCGCATGGTGCTTCGTAGGAGGGGTGATGATGCCTCGTAGGTCTTACGGAGTGTCTCTTCTGGTGTGTTTTCTACAGCTTCGTCGTCATTTTGAGACAGATACTCTTCCCTGGATCCAACGACTTCGTCAGAAGGATCAGGAGTTGCAACGGCGTTTACTAAAGGTGCTTTCTTGCTCCTCAGTTGTTTCTGGGGTTGACATTAAGGGAGAACCTGTAGCTTCGGGACTGAATTTTAGGAATGTAACACAGAAAAGCCTGGTACATGACGAGAGGTCTCACGATTGGAAATGTACCTGCGATTTAGAAGACTCGGCAGTGGCATTTTTTCCGGGGTACTGGTTCGAGGTGAGGCAGCTTCGATTACCTCAGCATCGCTGGATGAGCTTGTCTGCAAGTTTTTTTGATGGAAGCGAAGGGCTTTTTGTGTTGCAGATCATGAAGATGGTGGAAGCTCTAGAAGGCAAGGGGATGCACATGTCTCTGAGTCGACGAGAGGCGATGTTGGGCGAGCATCTTCGGGGCCTGATACGGCAGGTGAGTAGTGTGCAGATGAGGGTGTGTTTTTCGACTTGCTGTGTAGCCTGTGTTGTGGAGCGAACTAACCCAGGTGCGTGTGGTTTTGCGTGCAGCTTCAAGGAGCGCGTGCGGAGTTGCCCCGACGAGTGGAAACCCTGCTGTCTGTGTCTCGTATGCAAGTGGGTTTGGGTAGTGGATCCCAATCGGTCCTCTTGGGCCCCGGAAAGATCGACAATCAAAGCCTGAGCGAAATGCAAGAGGTTTGCGTTTCTGGACTTCTATTCGTTTTCTTCTTTTTAGTGATGGTTGAGTGGTTACTTTGCTCCCAATCAGCCGAATTATTCGTACCGTGAGTTTGGTCTTTCGCCTTGGACCATGATGGGAGTGTGATTGTAACGATGATACGGATGTTTTGGAGTTGGATGCTTTTTCAGTATGGTGGATGAATTCATCTTCACCATCATGGGGGCAGGGCTTAAGAATCCATGTGGTTGCTGTGTTCGTTTCAGGTCCTGCGGCAGCAAACCGAGGCGATTTCGCGTCTTGCGACAGTTTTGAAGAGGGACATGAGAGATATCGACATCATTCTGACAGAGGACACGGAGATGGTTGATGGTCATGTAGATAGTGATAACGGCAAGTATCATGGGAATCGATCTCTGGTGGGGTTTGCCAAGAAATTCCATTCGGGATTTTGATAGTTTAGTTTTTTCCCGTTTAGGACGTTACTGCTAATCTCGCAGTCAGCACGTTATATTTTAGTGGCGCTCGGTCGTCACTTCGTCACCGAGCAAGTTGTTCTGCACATTTGACTGAATTGACATGGAAACGAAGCTTTTCTTTATGTCAGTCGCGGCATTGCCTGTATTGCAACCTGTTCTGATCTCCACGGTTCTCTTCTCGTTCTGCTCTTCATTTAGTGTTTTTGCCTATTCTCGTTCTTGAGTTCTGGGACGGCCGGCATCATATAATGACGTCAGTCGGTAAGTTCTGTAGAAATCCTGCAACGTCAATTCGGCAGTCGAGATTCCCAGTTTCCCACAGCATCGCCGATGAAATTTACTGGCCATTGAGTCATGAAACACCCTCTTCGACTTCATTCATTCTTGTAAAATTGCTAAAGAAAGATTTCTATTCACATGATGTTCAAACTTGTGAGTATTGTCATTATAAGCTCATTAAGAATTCACAAAATCTATATATAGACATAAGGAACTCTAGATTAGGACATCAGACAACCGAAACACATCAGACAACCGAAACAGTTACACTTCAAGAGGTTTTGTTCATGTAAACTAAGAAACAAAATTGGCAACGTTGGCTTGCAATCCAAGGAGCACTTTAGTCAAACTTCTTCACATTCAGAGCATTGTAGTCAAACTTCATCACATTCAATGTAGTTGTAGCTGTAGCTTTTCCCAAAGCAAGGTCTCCTCCCTTGTAGTCCCCATCTAAAAAAGTAGCGACCACTACAAAATTTGATCAAAATTGGTAGTTGAAGTTGCAAATCATGCATGAGAACAAATTTGTTGTATAGGTCATTTGACCTCAAATTGTATAAATAAACCATTATTGAATTCTTTAAATTTTGCTTGAATTTTCTTGGAAGATTTTAGATTTCCTTCACATACATTTTTGGGGCAATGTACAAAGACCCCCTAAGAATCTATAGTAGAAAGAAGAATGTAGACTTGGAGCTTTTTAGGCAAAATAAATTATTGTTAGAGAAGCATCTAAACACAAGTTGATCACTTTTGCAAATTTTCCATTTCTTCCTATCCTACATGACCTGAATCACAATGTACCTAGTGGCCACAAATCAAACCATTGACAAATAGACCAAAAAATTGCTTTTTCAACATATGTGGATATACTTCATTCATTTTATGTAGCTCCAAAAAAGGGCTCTTGAAAACATCTATAATCCACCAAATGGGACTCAAATGCGAGGCCTGTGAAGGGATGAATTACAAATTTTATTCAAAGTGAGACTTACATTTTAGGTGAGAGTTTAGATAGGATAGTTTTGCAAAAGGTCACAATGAAGTGTAGTTACTTTAATGTTGACCAATCCAAAGCCACCATGTTTCTAATTTTGTCATCATGTACAACAAACAATTGATTTGAAATATACATGGTCAATACCGAAGTTGTCCAAATTTTATACTATTACTATCAATACAAATACCAATATTAAAGAAGAAGGAAAAGAATTCCAATAATGATATGAATATGGACTAATTTTAAATACCTATCATATATAAACAACACCCTATTTTATCATGGATAGGTATGTAGGTTTGACTTACATATCACCAAGGAACCTAGCCTAGCTATCCAAAGTCCAAACCAATACCATGAATGGTAGGATATTACTTTCAAAGTTCAAACCCATACCAAGGAGATAAGATACCTGCTATTGATACCACTATTGATATTGATACCAGTCCAACACTGTATACCTGGTCACTACATGATGAGTTGATGACGGAATTAGAAAGATGCCGGCGGTTTTAGGCTGGTCGACCTTATACCCGTTCTCATTTGGTATGCCAATCAGCATTGCAGCATTGATTTTCCGAATCGCAGCTCCCGCGCAGGCATCCCGGGCAGCCGCCCTGGGTCCCGCTGCAGTCACGTCACGCTAAACGGACCTCTATTCTTCCCGGCTCGTCAGTCCGCACCGTATCCTGCAGAGTATTTGCTGAAGGCGCGGGTACCCGTGGGCAGGTCGCTGTCTTAGGGTACGGAGTACGAGCGCAGGCGAGCATTCCGTTTCCTATCAGTCAGTCCTTTTGTTCAGGCCTACCTGAATTTGGGTATCTTTCCGTGCACGGGCTCCGTGAAGGTCTGCCGAGTGTAGTGTCGCACTAAGTCACTTGTCGTGATCGCTGCAGAGCTCTTGAGCTGGCCCTGTGCCAAGTGCAGCGCCTGTGTAGGTTACACTTGCCGAAGCGAGAGGGTTGCATTGAGCTTTGGATTGCTTTGCGGTGCTGCTCTAGTGCTCATTCGGGGGACTACATGCTGCGAGGTAAGCAGGCCAAATTTCATGGCTGTGTGCGTTTGTCTCATTCGTTTGTCCGCTTCCCTTGTGCCTGTTTCGTAAATTTTTTGTTTGCTTTCTTTTCTTGGATTGGAAGTCACGAGTTTTGGTTTGAGGTTTCGTCCTTGGACGGTGTACTTCATCTTCACGTTCCCCTGCACATGCTCTTCTCAAACCAACCTCTTCCTTCACTTCAATCACGATATCGACTGAAAGCGCTGTGGAGGGTATTTCTTTGGTTGTCCGTGACCACATCCACGCTAGCCCCTTGAGAGTTTCTGCGTGCGTCGTTCGTTTCAGGTACCAGAGACGCGGGGGCACCTTAGGGTTATCTGGTGGTGTGTGCTTTTAGTTTTCAAAAAGGAAACCTGACTGCGGACCGGGAATATTGGACGCTGACTCTAGAGACCTTGGTGAGTGCTGTGATTTCCAATCCTGCTTCTCTCCTTCCCACACTTCTTCTTCTTCTTCTTCCAGAAATTATCGTCGGAAATTGAGTGGAGAACTGGCAACGCATGCGATATTCCTGCGACGTGAGGGAATCGGCGGAATTCTTTGATTGGGCGGGTTTTGAGCATTTGGTCTTTGGCTTTATATATTCTCATGGCCTACCCGATCCCCTGGGTGTTCTCTTAGACTTCGGCCTTGCCCGTATCGCCATCCAGTCATGCAGGTTAATATCAGTGAGACAGTTATGTTGTTGCTATGTTGTAACCAGTTTTTGGTATGCAGCTGTGTAACTGGTTGCTTTGCAACCATAATCAATGCATTAGTATTCCTTGTTCCCCTAGAGTGGCTGTCAAAGCCGTTCTCATTTGCGCCTTCATGCTATGCTTCTTCAATTGCTCTTGTTATGGTAATAATAAGATTCATTCTACTCTTTTGATGTCGGTGCAATTGGTTGGTGCTACCGCGGCCACACAGCAGATATCGAAAGACCAAATCTCTGTCATCTGTCCTCTCTCTCAAGCAGACACATTATGAGACCCCCTATCAGGCATTTGCAAGGTGGGACCGTGTCTGGTGTATGTCTTCGTCCTTTGCTGGTAGAGTTGGCATTTTTTTTCCCCTGTGAAGTCTGAGCGTGGTCGTCGTTTATGGCGACACTGTGCAGTGTGAGATGTGAGAATTTGATTGTGATTTGTGGGGAACCTAGGCGTGGGGAAGTGGCGATTGTGTAAATTGCAGTGAGCAGCGCGCGGGCATGGAGTGGTGACGATTAATACTAAACATTTCAATCTACCCCTCTGAACAGCTACTTGACATGAGATGTGCAGACAGGCTTGGTGAACATCGGTGACGATTTACGTGTCAAAGTTGTGAAACAGTAATCTTATGATGCATAGTGACGTTCCGTGTGCAGCGCCCGTTGCGAACGTGAAGATGACCGAGCCTTCAAAAGTCCTGCACATTCGAAACGTGGGTCCGGAAATATCAGAGGTGTTGTTTCTATCTTTTTGTCTACCTTGTGTGACGAGGTGGAATGCAGACTGCCACATGATTCCGGGATCAGTCGCTCGGTATGTAACAATTTTGTAGTTGATAAAATTTCGAAGCAACTAAAGAGAATGGAAGATGAGGAGTGATGATTCCTGGCAATGATGTGCAATCGTAGATCGTCGACCTTGGAGAGCCGAGAGATTTTGTACGAATCATTGGAACCGGTGCTTAATGTTTTGAATAGAAGTTCTGCTGGGAAGATTATGTTCTGAATTATGACTGTAGAAACAGTGATTGAAAAGCAGGCTTACGACAGGTGATTTAAAGGTATCGGGGTGCTAAGCTGGCGATCTGAATGGTTGGCACTTGGTACACTTCTTTTGAAGTACTGGCGGATTGATGTGTGAATGAAGTGATCGAACCCTTCAACATCCTGACTGCGAATCTTCCTGCGATGAAGTAATAGATTCTTAGCCTGTATCAGGGTCCCGCACTTGCTACGGCCTAGCACGCTACTGCTTCTCCAGAGTGACGGGAATTAGGTTGAATGACGTTGTATTTTAGGTTACGAGTATGCATGTGCCATGCTCTGGGCAGAGGACTGGTTGGTCTGTGGTGAGCACATCAAAGCTGTACAAGAACGGTACCGGCGTTGTGTGACACTCGACGTAGATGTGGCTTGCAGAAACCTCGTAGAACGTGAAAAAAGTGCTCCTCTTCAATTGACATGTTGTCCCTTGCCTGATTTTCTTTGTCTGCTTTCCAGCATGACCTTCTCCAGCTGGCCCAGTCGTTCGGAGTGGTGCAGAAAGTGGTTATGCTGCGCGCAAAGAACCAGGTTCGTGTCGTCCTTCGCGCCCGAATTTCCCCAGATGATAAAGACTTGGCCTTCGGGACTTCCGTCGTACCCTGGGAGGGTTAAGTTGGATAACGCTTTGCAAAAGCGACGAGCAGGTCGGCTGTCTTATTTTGATCCTGCACCGATGTCTCACTCATGTGCGCTTGATTTTGGGATGTGCAGGCTTTGTTGCAGATGACTGACATCCCATCTGCCGTCAATGTGATGCAGTACTACACCACGGTGCAACCCAGTGTGCGGTAAGTGAGGACTTGGTTCAGTTGTTGAGTGATGTCATCCCTGAGAGAACGTAGGTTTTGCACCGTTAAGGACGAAATGGTGTCCAAATCGTATTCCTTGTTCTTATTTGGCGTGCGTGTGCGTGGATCTGTCAGGAGTCGGAATGTGTACATGCAGTTCTCCTCACATCAAGAACTGACTACCCCAGATCAGAATGGACAGACTCGGCGGGCCCCGGCAGAGCAGGTCAGGCTTGGATGACAATCCTCTCTGTCGAGTTCATTCCTCGTGACGCTTGTGTTCTGGGCATGTGAGTCATGTTCCTTCCAGGTCAGGCGTTGGTCTTTCTTCCTCTTTTGCTCGACTTTTTTCTCTTGCTTCTCTCACTTCCTTTCCTCCTTCCCTCTTCCCGTGCTGGGGAACTGTTGGACTTGTCTCTGCTTTGCTATTCTCCAGGATCTGCTGCCCAACCGAATTCTTTTAATTACCATACACAACCCGCTTTATCCTATCACCGTGGATGTGCTGCACCAAGTGTTTTCCCCTCATGGCTTTGTCGAGAAGATCGTCACCTTCCAAAAGTCAGCTGGTCAGCTTCTCTTCTGTCTTTGCTATCCCTGTTCTCTGTGGCTTCTGTGAACCTTCCTTTTTGTTTCCACTTCTTTCTCTTGGCTTCCTCCTCCTCCCTCTTCTGGTTGGATCTTCGTGTCTGCGTGTGATGGAGTGAATCCACGTACATGGTAGCAGGTGCGATGGGCAGTGTCTTGTAGGTTCATGGGTTGGTTGTTGAGAATACAGACGTCCCGCAAATGTGTCGATTCCGTCGCAAAGGTTAGGTCCGGAAGGATATGTGGAGGGTTAAGCGACTCGTGGTTCAGCGACGTTTGTTGTGCGTGTGGGTGTTGTGTTTGCATTGTAGGATGAGTTCCAGCTGCAGTGCCTGGCATCTGTAGGATGATTTCTTGTTTTTTGCTTGTTCCTTCTTTCCTTTCCTTATCTTTTTTTCTGTTTTTGTGTGCCTTTCCGTTTTCCGTCTTCCTCCCCCCAGAGAACCATGCGTGTGTCTCGCGTGCCAGCCCTTGTCTGTGTGTCTCAGCTGTTTTTGTGTCCCTTTGTGCAGGTCTTCAAGCTTTGCTGCAGTATGGATCCCAACTGAGTGCCACGCAAGCCCGAAACACGCTGCAAGTGAGTGTCGTGGTTGGTTTTGAGCGCTGTTGTTGGAATTGGCTGGAGTCCTTTTCGTTGTTTGTGAAGTTTTAAGCCTGTTGTTGTTCTGATCCGCGAGCTGTTCGTGGTTGTAGGGTCGCAACATCTACGATGGTTGCTGTACGCTGGATATCCAATTTTCCAAGTAAGCGTCTTCCTTTTTTCTGTCTGGTCGTGAGTCATCTTCGTGGTCGTCCGGGTTGTTTGGCATGAGTGTTCGTTCTCCGCGCCTACTGTAGGTGTTTGATCCTCGTTTTGGGACGAAAGCGTTGGGTAGGCCCGGAAGATGTGGTTTGGGTGTTGGGTTGCGTGTACGCCCCTTTCTGATTAAGTGTAATTGCTTCTGTCCAGCCTTCAGGAGCTGCAGGTGAACTACAACAACGAACGTACGAGGTGAGGTTCAGTTGGTTGTGTTTCCTGTTTGGAAAGCAGTCCCCGAGGAGTCTGGTGTCGTGTTTACGTAGACTGCTTGTGTTGTAATCCAGTAGAACGCTCTGTGAGTGTGTCCGTTGTGTTGTTGCCCTAGTCGCTGTTGGCATTGCAGTTTTATGTTTGTAGGTGTCGAGAAACTTGGTGATGGGGAGGTTGAGTCTTTTCCTGCTCGTGCGTTTTAGCGAGTTGTCCCGCGTCGTTGGACCCCGTTGTGTAGTCGTGGTGCGTATGTTTCGGTGCGTTGTGTCCACGGTGTGCGCCGTTGTGTGAAGTCTAAAGCTCTGAAGCTTTTGAGGTGTTGGACTTCAGGGATTTCACGAATGCGGCGTTGCCCTCGGAGCAGTCTCGACCTGGAAACCCGGGCAACAACATCATGGTACGTACGGTGCAGTCTCATTTTGAATTCCAATTCCGGGTGCGTTCCTGCGTTTTGAAGAGCCAGCTGTGATGTTCCGCCTGTATCAGCGGATGTGAGTTCCCTGTGAGGTGTTTCTTTGTGTTTGACAGCCCCGAGGCATTGCCCCCCCGTGCAAGGTTGTATGCCTATGTGAATGAGGTTGCCTTGGTCGATTGGTTGGGCTTCGTGACGGCAGGCATTGGCGGGGGTTTGTGGTTTGTAACGAGGTCGGTTTTTGTTGGTGCAGTCTTCGCTATTTGGGGAGGGTGGCAACATCTACAATATGCAGGCGGGGGGGCCCAGGCCAGGTATGGCCGGCACATGATGCCATCATGGTAGCTTTCCGTCTTGCTCATGATTTTGGTTGTTCCTGCTGGTGTTTTTTTCTCCCCCCTGTTATCCCTCGGTTCTGATTTTGATTTTCTGGAGCAGGAGGTTTTCAGCAGTCCGGAGGCCATCCCCCACTTGGCATGAACTCGTACCAGGTACCGTTTTGCGAGTGTTTCGTGATCAGTCCGCGCATTCGTTTTCGGAGTTGTGCGATGGTTGTTTTGGTGTTGCTGGGGGCCGTGTTGCTATCTATCTCTGAGTCGCGCGTATTGGTTGTCTTGTGTAGGTTCCGATGGGTGGGGCATCTGCGGCCGCCGCGGCGTTCGGTGGTGTGCTTCCCCCGGGCATCACAGGCACCAACGATAGGAGCACGCTCCTGGTCTCGAATCTGGTTCCCGAGGTGATTCCTGGGGAGGGTTTGAATTGATCGGCATGGGTTGGTTGCTGTCCCCATGAGTTTTTTTTCAGTCGAGGGCTTGTTTTTTACCCGGATGTTTTGGGGTGAAGGCCCCGGCGGCTGAGACGTTCGTCGATTTGTGCAGAAAATCGAGGCGGACAAGCTGTTCAACCTGTTCTCGAACTATGGGAACATCGTTCGTATCAAGATTCTTCACAACAAGCCCGACCACGCTCTGATCCAGATGGGGGATGGTTTCCAGGCGGAGCTGGCGTTCAACTACCTGAAGGTGCGTGTGAGTCCTCTCTTTTTGGTTGCACGTTTCGGTTTTGAATTTTTTTCGGTCGTTTTCGGCGCGTGACGCGTGTTGTTTGGAGCGTGCAGGGCGTGACTTTGTTTGGTAAACGGATGGATGTGAACTTTTCGAAGCATGCCCAGATCAACCCGTCGCCCGACACTTCGGACTTCTCTTCTTCTCCTCTGAACCGTTTCAATCGCAACGCTGCGAAGAACTACCGTTACTGCTGCGCCCCGACGAAGATGATTCACGTGTCCAGCCTTCCCGCGGACATCGCCGTGGAAGACATTACGAGTCACCTTTCTGCGCACGGGACGGTGGTGAATGCGAAGATTTTCGAGTCCAACGGCAAGAAGCAGGCTTTGGTCCTGTTCGAGAGCGAGGAGCAAGCGACGGAAGCCCTGGTGTGCAAGCATGCGAGCCAACTGCAGAGCAACACGATCCGGCTGGCGTTCTCGAAGCTGGCTTCCGTGTAGTTGTACTTTAGTGTAGCTAGCTCCATAGCTGTGGAGCGTTGACCCCAATTTTGTAGGTTGGAAGAGTATCTACCAGCAGAGAATCGTTCGGTTGCGTGTCCGTCTAATTTAATGGCATATGCTTGGACGCCTTGAGTGAGTACCGGCGTTGTCCCGCGGGGTATTGTTTTTCGCAGTTTGTGATGGCGGGGTGTTGGGAGTCGTGCTCTGTTTCGAGGACTTGTCATTGCTGTTTTACTGAGTTTTTTTTTCGGGTTGTGGGAGCACGTCTGCGTTCTTTTTGTTTCGTCTGAGGTGAAAGTTTTGGCTGCGAAATCGGTTGTAAGCAATGAGATGGATTTGCAGGAATTGGATCTATTAGAGTATCAATGCTGCCTCTAGTTGGACTCCTGCTAGTCATTTGCGATTTCGTGAGTCCCCATGCTGTAGGCGACCCCCCCAGGGCACTTGAGCCTGATCTTCAAAACTGACTCCCGGAGTGCCTCTTCCTTCCTCGACCTGGTTGGCATTGAATCGCCATTTTCGAGTCTCTCTGTGGGAGGGACCATTCTTGGGATGAATGGGCGTGTCAAGGTAACCCCATCCGTGGGAGGAGGGAGGAGCAAGCTAAGGTGTGGGGGGCAAGTAAGGTACGTGCACATATGGTCCACTGTCCCCAAAGCAACACACCTCCATTTGGACTTAAAAGCAACACCGAAACTTTCGTTTCTGGAGGGAAAGGAGACACTACCCCCATTCCATTGCATTGGCACTCCAAAGTGCCCTAAAACCACTTTCAATTGTCCATAACCTTTCTATTTGGATCTAATAATAACCACTAGTCCTCATAGGTTCCCATACATCTTTGCACTAGATCCAGTAAAAATCATTTATATTTTATAACAATAGTTGTATTTTGTTGCTAGGGTAGGTGCACCTAAAAATAACAAGAGTTGTTTAGTGACATCTAAAAAATGATGTAAATCCAAGTCAATTGGATGCAAAGTATATAGGCAAGTTATAGGAAGATGTCATAGTCATGTAGGTGGGTTTTGTGTTGGCTAATTTCCTATCTGTAATATAAGCTTATAGTTTGATGTTTTGGGGTGTTTTTGTGACTAGTTGTATGTTAGTCTATGGCCCATTGTAGGTACATCTACCTAGTTGTTTCTATAGATTTGTTTTATATCCATATAAGCTTGGAAAAAATACAAAACTAATTCTGTTGGTTTTGAATTTCGTTTTCTAGCAAGTGGTGCAGGTTCAACTATTATTAGATAGTTGTAAGTACCCAAATAGTCCTTTTATAATGTAGACTACGAGTTTATTTTATTTATCTTTCTAATCAAAATCCTTGGAGGGTGAACATACCAAGAACTTTGGGCCAATGGTAGATACCAACAAGGTGTTTAAACCTAATTCAATATTGAACACTACATGGAAGCTTCAAGTCTTGGGTATGGCCGCATTTGATGATATAGAAGACAATCATTGATATGAAGTGCATGATTGATTCTCAAGGCGTGCTTGGGGCATTTCCTTGCCGGATTGAGAGTTCTTTTGCACTAAGATGAAGGGAAAGCATTATAGGTCACCCAATTTTAATGATTGGCATGCCTTTGAACTGCCTTTCCAAGCATTTGGAGAATGACGCTTTCCAAACCTACAAACAATGATGGAGGTTAATTTGCTCAAGCTTGGTGAGGTTGAATGGTACTTAAAGATTCAAATAGAGTTCATCAATGTCCTTAAGGAAGGTGCAACATGTTCTATACCTTTTGAAGATGTAAAGGACACAAAGCCCACAACATTAGTAGAAGGATGCTTAAAGAAAGTAACATTTTTTTGTGGAAAGGCTCGATAGTGGCTAATTCATGTCATAGATGTCACAAGCTATCAAGGTGGATATGGAAACCATGGGATCACCACCTCCTCTTGAGTCATTACATTTATTTCTACAGCATGTCTTGATGCTAAGTATGGAAGTTTCCGTCGAGATCAGATGCAATAGATTAAAGACTTTAGAAAGAAAAAGGACTCCTAGGATCATGTACATTTTTTGGTGCTGCTTTGCTATGAAACCTAGAGGTGTATTTAGCAAGAGTTAACTAATATAAATCATTCTTTCTAAGATTGACAAGCATCTATTTAATATGGCTTCACCAAAGACCATTTTAGACTATGAAGGTGGAGCTACTTTGACCCAAGCCTTTTAGTGGTGGAGTGATATGATGGAGGCCTTTGTTAGAACAATCCTATAGAGATAGTCTTGTAGATGGTTGATAATTTCAAATTCAAGAAACCTCCTTTAGTTTTTGGTAGTTTGGCTAATAATACATCTCATCAACTTTTTCATTTTTGTCATTTTTGTCATCAAGTTAGTCTTACCAAGAAAGATCCATAATGTCCAAAGTTTCCTAAACTAGTGGCTAGTTAGGTTAGCAATGTCTGAGTTCCATGAGCTTGCACAGGATGGGGGTTCAGCTATAGCAAACAATGTTAATGTATTATCCATGAGCTTGCATTTCCATGATTTTGTTCTTGCTATCACAACTTGTATTGAAGCATTCACTATTTGTATTATATTTATATGTTTTGTATGTGTTTAGAGTGAAGAGGCAAGTTTGGCAAGAAATAAGAGTCTAGGAATTTGTGGTTAGGATTTGTTATCTTTTACTTCTACATTCATATCTTTGCATTTCAAATTTGTCTTCTTGAGTCTAGATTTGTCTTTTTTGTTTCACATTCTTCATCTTCTTTTTGGAATTTGTATTCATTCCTTCATATTCATATGCATTCTTTTCATATTCGTGTTCTATCTTTTCACATGTGTGTTCTTACACTTCTAAATCTTTGTTATTTCTTCAACGGTGGATTTGGCTCTAATGGATATTTTGAGAATTGGACAAGATAGTGAGATCGAACTTAATCCTACTTGGTTGGTGTACAAGGCCTATTTGATGGAAATATTAAGTAGACAACCAATGTGATGTCATCAAGGGTGTTCAAAATATAGGCTTCTTTTATTCTAAACTATTGTTCATCGGTGTATAGGCATTGATTGCAGTTTTTTGTGTTATGGGTTCTTAATCACCCCGCTAATCACCCTTCTATTTTGGTAATGTAGGTTGTTCTCTTTCCATATAGGAAGAGATGAATATAGTGTTCAATTATGACACAATTCCCAACACAATTGTAGCACAGTATGATTGGTTACAAGACTCTTAATATTACAACCAACCCTTGGTAGATTTTGCAACAAGCCCTTGATCAAAAATAGGAAGGTCAAGATGACCAACATAGGTCGAATAGAACCTTTAGCTAAAAAATTCATAAGAATTATGTTTGAGAAATAAAAATTTGGAAAATTATAGAAATCTTTTGAACTCTATTTCTACACATAGGAAAATTTTCCTACTAAACAAACCCACCCTATAGATACATCATGTGTATAATTGCTTAAGTAGTCAAAAATGGGTTGTTTTCCTTACTCTTTGGGACAAACATCCCCTATTTAAATAAATGAAATTCAAGCATACTCTTTATTTGTTGTGCCATAAATTTTCCACTTGTTTTAGTTGCCTCTGCTATGAAAATTGTGTCTTGATATATTGTGCCGCTTTACCCCTATATTGCCAAAAAAAATTTCAATGAAAAGCTTGATGCGTTGGACTCAACCAGATGATATATGGTGTAGAGACTAACCTTAAAGTTACTTTTATAGTTTGAGGTGATGAAGATCTTGATAGTTGATGGTGAGTGGGGGTACATTGGGGTAATGGTCTGAAGATGTAAGTGCTTTGCAAAAGCTGCTACAATTGTAAATCTTCCATTTCAATTAGGTCTTCATAGCTAGGTGTATGGTCTTCAACATCTAGGTCTCTTTTTTGATGCTAAACTTTGAAATTTCCGTCATTTGGTGCTAGGAGGTTCCATATGTGAGGTGGATTGATGAGAGGATATTCTCCTAACCATTCCATTTATGAATGGAATCAAAGATGTCTTGAGCAAAGGCCTTTGGCAAACCTTTTGTTAGGTGTTGAGTTGAACCCTAGTCCCAATATTGAGGTATGTTTGTTCTTCTCCTTGCATGAATCAACAATATTCTTATAATTGGGAAGTATCTAATGCTACTTTGTTTTGCAAGAAGGTCCATCCCAAAGGCACAAAGAGAATCTAACTCTCATAACAAAGCTAGAAATCCAAACCCATTTGCTAGCATCCGTATTCATTAGATCTTGCACATTGGGAGTGTCAAGTTCTTCTATAAATAATTGTTGTTTGGTTGCAACCAATGCAAATATCTCTTATGTTGTCCGATTAGGCATTCAATCTCTGTGTGCTCTTGAGGGTTGCCCAATTGATATTCTTCTTGGATTTAAACATTACTTTGGAGTTGGTACCTACTATTGGTGCCAAGGAGTTTGGTTGGTGCTTTGAATGGCTGCAGACAATGACTACGTAAGTGAGTATTATTCTTTAATCTTTGAATTCAATTGTCATAGTATAACACAGTAGACCTAGGAATCCTTGAACTTATCAAATATTTCTAACTTGTTAATTTGCAATAAGTTTTAATCGCCAAACAAAATGAAACATACTAAACAGAAATTACAAATCATTTCAAATTCACAATGTGACCTAGAGTTCATAATTTCATGATAAAAAAATGAAAAAAAACTACAAACTTGCAAGAGAGTCGCATGGAATTCAAAGTATGACCTATAATTAACAATATATCATGATGATAAAGCAAAATGAAATTAAACATCTGAAATTTGCTATAGTCAATTGAATTCAAAGTGCATGTGCTTGCAAGAGCTTGATAGCTTCGGGAAGTTCCAATAGAGACTTTAAAAGAATCCATAATGACAAGAACAAATTGAGGTTGGAGCTAGAAGAATTGTAGAAAAATGCTATAGGAAAATAGAATTGGAAGATAGTAGAGATGGAGACTACATGAGCAATGAGGGAATGTAAGAATTTATATTCATTATATGTACCAATTGTTTCTTGCACGGAATTCATCTCTACATATTTCACAATTGGATACTACAGTCGCTGGAATAGATAGACTTTGCAATGTATTGGGTAACCAATTTTAGTTACAACTACTTGATAGGAAACATTATGTAATACCCCTTTAATCAATGTTAAATGTATGTTTTCTTTCATTTGCGGATTCAAAAACCTACGATCCTTACGAAATTGGCCAATACAAAACCCACCTTCATGACTATGACATCTTCCTATAACTTGCCTATATACTTTGCATCCAATTGACTTGGATTTACGTCATTTTTTAGATGTCACTAAACAACTCTTGTTATTTTTAGGTGCACCTACCCTAGCAACAAAATACAACTATTGTTATAAAATATAAATGATTTTTACTGGATCTAGTGCAAAGATGTATGGGAACCTATGAGGACTAGTGGTTATTATTAGATCCAAATAGAAAGGTTATGGACAATTGAAAGTGGTTTTAGGGCACTTTGGAGTGCCAATGCAATGGAATGGGGGTAGTGTCTCCTTTCCCTCCAGAAACGAAAGTTTCGGTGTTGCTTTTAAGTCCAAATGGAGGTGTGTTGCTTTGGGGACAGTGGACCATATGTGCACGTACCTTACTTGCCCCCCACACCTTAGCTTGCTCCTCCCTCCTCCCACGGATGGGGTTACCTTGACACGCCCATTCATCCCAAGAATGGTCCCTCCCACAGAGAGACTCGAAAATGGCGATTCAATGCCAACCAGGTCGAGGAAGGAAGAGGCACTCCGGGAGTCAGTTTTGAAGATCAGGCTCAAGTGCCCTGGGGGGGTCGCCTACAGCATGGGGACTCACGAAATCGCAAATGACTAGCAGGAGTCCAACTAGAGGCAGCATTGATACTCTAATAGATCCAATTCCTGCAAATCCATCTCATTGCTTACAACCGATTTCGCAGCCAAAACTTTCACCTCAGACGAAACAAAAAGAACGCAGACGTGCTCCCACAACCCGAAAAAAAAACTCAGTAAAACAGCAATGACAAGTCCTCGAAACAGAGCACGACTCCCAACACCCCGCCATCACAAACTGCGAAAAACAATACCCCGCGGGACAACGCCGGTACTCACTCAAGGCGTCCAAGCATATGCCATTAAATTAGACGGACACGCAACCGAACGATTCTCTGCTGGTAGATACTCTTCCAACCTACAAAATTGGGGTCAACGCTCCACAGCTATGGAGCTAGCTACACTAAAGTACAACTACACGGAAGCCAGCTTCGAGAACGCCAGCCGGATCGTGTTGCTCTGCAGTTGGCTCGCATGCTTGCACACCAGGGCTTCCGTCGCTTGCTCCTCGCTCTCGAACAGGACCAAAGCCTGCTTCTTGCCGTTGGACTCGAAAATCTTCGCATTCACCACCGTCCCGTGCGCAGAAAGGTGACTCGTAATGTCTTCCACGGCGATGTCCGCGGGAAGGCTGGACACGTGAATCATCTTCGTCGGGGCGCAGCAGTAACGGTAGTTCTTCGCAGCGTTGCGATTGAAACGGTTCAGAGGAGAAGAAGAGAAGTCCGAAGTGTCGGGCGACGGGTTGATCTGGGCATGCTTCGAAAAGTTCACATCCATCCGTTTACCAAACAAAGTCACGCCCTGCACGCTCCAAACAACACGCGTCACGCGCCGAAAACGACCGAAAAAAATTCAAAACCGAAACGTGCAACCAAAAAGAGAGGACTCACACGCACCTTCAGGTAGTTGAACGCCAGCTCCGCCTGGAAACCATCCCCCATCTGGATCAGAGCGTGGTCGGGCTTGTTGTGAAGAATCTTGATACGAACGATGTTCCCATAGTTCGAGAACAGGTTGAACAGCTTGTCCGCCTCGATTTTCTGCACAAATCGACGAACGTCTCAGCCGCCGGGGCCTTCACCCCAAAACATCCGGGTAAAAAACAAGCCCTCGACTGAAAAAAAACTCATGGGGACAGCAACCAACCCATGCCGATCAATTCAAACCCTCCCCAGGAATCACCTCGGGAACCAGATTCGAGACCAGGAGCGTGCTCCTATCGTTGGTGCCTGTGATGCCCGGGGGAAGCACACCACCGAACGCCGCGGCGGCCGCAGATGCCCCACCCATCGGAACCTACACAAGACAACCAATACGCGCGACTCAGAGATAGATAGCAACACGGCCCCCAGCAACACCAAAACAACCATCGCACAACTCCGAAAACGAATGCGCGGACTGATCACGAAACACTCGCAAAACGGTACCTGGTACGAGTTCATGCCAAGTGGGGGATGGCCTCCGGACTGCTGAAAACCTCCTGCTCCAGAAAATCAAAATCAGAACCGAGGGATAACAGGGGGGAGAAAAAAACACCAGCAGGAACAACCAAAATCATGAGCAAGACGGAAAGCTACCATGATGGCATCATGTGCCGGCCATACCTGGCCTGGGCCCCCCCGCCTGCATATTGTAGATGTTGCCACCCTCCCCAAATAGCGAAGACTGCACCAACAAAAACCGACCTCGTTACAAACCACAAACCCCCGCCAATGCCTGCCGTCACGAAGCCCAACCAATCGACCAAGGCAACCTCATTCACATAGGCATACAACCTTGCACGGGGGGGCAATGCCTCGGGGCTGTCAAACACAAAGAAACACCTCACAGGGAACTCACATCCGCTGATACAGGCGGAACATCACAGCTGGCTCTTCAAAACGCAGGAACGCACCCGGAATTGGAATTCAAAATGAGACTGCACCGTACGTACCATGATGTTGTTGCCCGGGTTTCCAGGTCGAGACTGCTCCGAGGGCAACGCCGCATTCGTGAAATCCCTGAAGTCCAACACCTCAAAAGCTTCAGAGCTTTAGACTTCACACAACGGCGCACACCGTGGACACAACGCACCGAAACATACGCACCACGACTACACAACGGGGTCCAACGACGCGGGACAACTCGCTAAAACGCACGAGCAGGAAAAGACTCAACCTCCCCATCACCAAGTTTCTCGACACCTACAAACATAAAACTGCAATGCCAACAGCGACTAGGGCAACAACACAACGGACACACTCACAGAGCGTTCTACTGGATTACAACACAAGCAGTCTACGTAAACACGACACCAGACTCCTCGGGGACTGCTTTCCAAACAGGAAACACAACCAACTGAACCTCACCTCGTACGTTCGTTGTTGTAGTTCACCTGCAGCTCCTGAAGGCTGGACAGAAGCAATTACACTTAATCAGAAAGGGGCGTACACGCAACCCAACACCCAAACCACATCTTCCGGGCCTACCCAACGCTTTCGTCCCAAAACGAGGATCAAACACCTACAGTAGGCGCGGAGAACGAACACTCATGCCAAACAACCCGGACGACCACGAAGATGACTCACGACCAGACAGAAAAAAGGAAGACGCTTACTTGGAAAATTGGATATCCAGCGTACAGCAACCATCGTAGATGTTGCGACCCTACAACCACGAACAGCTCGCGGATCAGAACAACAACAGGCTTAAAACTTCACAAACAACGAAAAGGACTCCAGCCAATTCCAACAACAGCGCTCAAAACCAACCACGACACTCACTTGCAGCGTGTTTCGGGCTTGCGTGGCACTCAGTTGGGATCCATACTGCAGCAAAGCTTGAAGACCTGCACAAAGGGACACAAAAACAGCTGAGACACACAGACAAGGGCTGGCACGCGAGACACACGCATGGTTCTCTGGGGGGAGGAAGACGGAAAACGGAAAGGCACACAAAAACAGAAAAAAAGATAAGGAAAGGAAAGAAGGAACAAGCAAAAAACAAGAAATCATCCTACAGATGCCAGGCACTGCAGCTGGAACTCATCCTACAATGCAAACACAACACCCACACGCACAACAAACGTCGCTGAACCACGAGTCGCTTAACCCTCCACATATCCTTCCGGACCTAACCTTTGCGACGGAATCGACACATTTGCGGGACGTCTGTATTCTCAACAACCAACCCATGAACCTACAAGACACTGCCCATCGCACCTGCTACCATGTACGTGGATTCACTCCATCACACGCAGACACGAAGATCCAACCAGAAGAGGGAGGAGGAGGAAGCCAAGAGAAAGAAGTGGAAACAAAAAGGAAGGTTCACAGAAGCCACAGAGAACAGGGATAGCAAAGACAGAAGAGAAGCTGACCAGCTGACTTTTGGAAGGTGACGATCTTCTCGACAAAGCCATGAGGGGAAAACACTTGGTGCAGCACATCCACGGTGATAGGATAAAGCGGGTTGTGTATGGTAATTAAAAGAATTCGGTTGGGCAGCAGATCCTGGAGAATAGCAAAGCAGAGACAAGTCCAACAGTTCCCCAGCACGGGAAGAGGGAAGGAGGAAAGGAAGTGAGAGAAGCAAGAGAAAAAAGTCGAGCAAAAGAGGAAGAAAGACCAACGCCTGACCTGGAAGGAACATGACTCACATGCCCAGAACACAAGCGTCACGAGGAATGAACTCGACAGAGAGGATTGTCATCCAAGCCTGACCTGCTCTGCCGGGGCCCGCCGAGTCTGTCCATTCTGATCTGGGGTAGTCAGTTCTTGATGTGAGGAGAACTGCATGTACACATTCCGACTCCTGACAGATCCACGCACACGCACGCCAAATAAGAACAAGGAATACGATTTGGACACCATTTCGTCCTTAACGGTGCAAAACCTACGTTCTCTCAGGGATGACATCACTCAACAACTGAACCAAGTCCTCACTTACCGCACACTGGGTTGCACCGTGGTGTAGTACTGCATCACATTGACGGCAGATGGGATGTCAGTCATCTGCAACAAAGCCTGCACATCCCAAAATCAAGCGCACATGAGTGAGACATCGGTGCAGGATCAAAATAAGACAGCCGACCTGCTCGTCGCTTTTGCAAAGCGTTATCCAACTTAACCCTCCCAGGGTACGACGGAAGTCCCGAAGGCCAAGTCTTTATCATCTGGGGAAATTCGGGCGCGAAGGACGACACGAACCTGGTTCTTTGCGCGCAGCATAACCACTTTCTGCACCACTCCGAACGACTGGGCCAGCTGGAGAAGGTCATGCTGGAAAGCAGACAGAGAAAAATCAGGCAAAGTCACAAATCCATGCCTCGAAATAGCAAATCTCAGCTTATTTATCAACATCGTTTTTATACCCTATGTCTATGACAATCGTGACCCGACACTGACACCATATTTTCACCACCTCTCTTTTTACGCCTGTTATAACTTCACCATAGGTCGAGGATACTTCTGCCCAGCGAATGCCACAAGCTTGCTCGTAACGTCCTTTGTAACTTATTCCCCAACATGTTGCATAAACTCACTCTGTGGAAGAGCACCCATTCGCTAGGTTGCAGCAATTGCAGAACGCACTAAAAAGACTAGTAGTTCTTATCAAGAAAGATTCGCACCATGATTATCTGGTGATCGATTACTTCATTGACGTTCACTTCTCACTCACTATTTCTACACTCGTCATTCAGCACTAAATCTTACTATCAGACTTGCTATTCAAATCAGCGAGCACTGCTTTTGAGGATCTGCCCCATTCCCCCCGCCTCTGGCACGTGAAAACCCAAGTTTGCACAATCATTACCGAAAATCAACGCTCTTCCCATTCCATTACTGTCTCGTTGCTTCGGAACTTTATCAAACGACATGTATGTTACATACAGAGCATTTATCCTAAATCACGTGGCTGTCTAGGTTTCACACCGCCACACAAGGTGAGAAAAGGATAGAAAACACACCTCTGATATTTCCGGACCCACGTTTCGTATATGCAGCACTTTTGAAGGCTCGGTCATCTTGATGTTCGCAACGGGTTCTGCACAAGAAACGACGGTATGCATCATCAGATTGCCTGTTGACAACTCGGACAAGTAAATTGTCACCGACGTTCAGCAAGCCTGACTGCACATCGTATGTCAAGTACCCGTTCAGAGGAGTAGACTGAAGTGTTCAGTACTAATCGCCACCACACCAGGCACGCTGCTCTGCTCACTGCGATTTATACAATCGTCACTTCCCCACGCCTAGGTTCCATCAATTTCTCACAACGCCTTCAGACTGTACAACATCGCCACGAACGAGGACCACGCTCACAGACTTCAGACACGTGAAAAAAATCTCAACTTCACCAGCAAAGGACGAAGACATACACCAGACACAGTCCCACCTTGCAAATGCCTGATAGGGTGCGCCTCATAATGTATCTGCTTGAGAGGAGAGATGACAGAGATTTGGTCTTTCGGGGAGATCTGCTGAGTGGCCGTAGCACCAACGAATGCACCGACATCAATGAATACTAATGTTGCCACAGGAATGGCAATTGAAGAAGAACAACATGGCACGAATGAGGAAGGTTTCGACGACCACTCTAGGGAGCAAAGAGGAGCAATGCACTGACCATGGTTGCAGAGTAACCACTACACAGCTGCATTCCAAAAAATAGTTACAACGTTGCGACAACATGACTGTTTCACTGGCTGCGCCACAGAAACATGGACATCTACAGCATTGAACAAACGCCCAAATAGGATTCTACCACGCATCCATCTTCCCACTCCGCAAACCCGCCGTGCAGAGACATTACCCTGGATCACTGGATGACGACAGAGCCAAGGCCGAAGTCTACAAGACCAACCAGAGGATCAAGGAGGCCATGGAAGTCTACAAAGGCAAACAATCCACCCGAACCAAAATCCGCCGATTCCCTCACGTTGCAGGAACGTCACATCGCATTGCCAGTTCTCACTCAATTTTCGACAACAATTTCTGCAATCGGAAGAAGAAGATGAAGAAGCGTGGCGAGGAGAGAAGCAGGATTGGAAAATTACAACACTCACCAAGGCCTCTAGAGTTAGCGTCCAATATTCCCGGTTCGCAGTCAGGCTTCCTTTTTGAAAATTAAAAGCACACACCACCAGATAACCCTAAGGTGCCCCCGTGTCTCTGATACCCGAAACGAACGACACAAGCAAAACTTAAAAGGGGCTAGCGTGGATGTGATCAAGGACAACCAAAGAAATATCCTCAACAGACAGCGTGAGACAAATTCCGCTCGGAGACGGAATCGTGTTCGAAGAGAAGGAAGAGGTTGGTTTGAGAAGGGCGTGCGCAGGGGTACGTGAAGATGAAGTACACCGTACAAGGACGGAAACTCCAACCTCATACCACAACTCGTGACTTCCAAGAAAAGAAACCAAAATTTATGAAACATCCCACGGGAAGCGGACAACGAATGAGGCAAACGCACAAAACCTTGAAATTTGGCATGCTTACCTCGCAGTATGTAGACCCTGGCACGCCACGAATGAGCAACCAAGCAGAATCGCAAAGCAATCCAAAGCGCAATGCAACCCCCTCGCTCCGCAACGATCACGGACGGTGCAAACCACACGGGCGCACGTAACTAGGACTTCACACGCAACCCGCGCAACTCCGCGACGATGACGACAAGTGCGAACGCTAACTTACACAACCCTAAGTGACCTCCCACGGGACCCGCGCACGGAAAGATACCCAAATTCAGGTGGTCCCAATTCCCGAATGCGAGGCCTGATGTGATGTGCAGCAGCACTCGAAATCGCAAACCTGCCAAACAAACGGAATGCCAGCCCGGCAGACCCCCTCAAGTAGGCAGGCACGCATCTCCGTACCCTAATGTCAGCGGGGTGCCGGCGCTCATAGCGGTTCACTTAGCGGGGCCGGGACTGCAGGGCACGACAAGGGCCGCACGACAGCGGCAGGAGATTCCGGAGCCTGCCGCAAGATGCTTGATTGGGTCAGAGGTTCAGTCAGCGTAATTTTGTGGGCTAAAAATAGAAAAACGTTCGTTTTACGGTTTTCAGAAGATGGAATTGTCATAAGATGAAATTAAGTATTCATTATGATGTAAGGTAGTCCGCTCTGAAAGCCACTTGATGGCATTTGGGGAAGCTAAACTCTTTGAAACAATTTTCAGTAAATTTTAGTAGGAAGAAAAATGGAATTGGAATCTAACATAAGTCGTTTCATGTTTTTTGGATCTATGTGGAATTAGTTAAGAGTTTTTGAAGTTGAAACACAATAGTCAATAAAGCATCCCTGTCTTGAAATATACATTATTGGTGGATTGAAGAAAGCAAAACATTAGAAGACACTTTTAAAGTAGGGTTTGTTTTCTGACCTCCTACATTATCAATGTTTAAAATTTAAAAAAAATAGCTCAAAAGTTAGCCAATGGTATTGGAAATAGAATAACCGCAATTTGAAAGCATCAAAAAAAGACACACGAATAGATCTACAAAATATCTATTTAGATTGAAAAATAGAAAAAATAACTGAACTAGGTACTTGAAGAAATTATTCAATTTGGGAATTGAATGAAAATAGTTGGTAAAACTCAAAAAATATCCCAAGTATAGAAATGTATTTGCTTAGTTTTTCATAAGAATGTAAATTATGTAGTCATATTAATGAATATATTCAAAAATTGCTAAAATAGGTGTTGTAACCTTAAAAGATGAGCATTGAGGATGTTCAACATTTCCAAGAACTTCTTGCAAGAAGTTATTCAAAATTGATACAATACATCCCATTGTGTTGAAAAGCAATATTTGACTCTTCTTTTGTAATAAGACAAGCTTGGTCAATCAATTCTTCATGGCTTTTGTAGAAGATTCTAAAGTTGTTTATGTTGAAATGGAATATAGTATTCTATACTAGTATAGCATGGTTCCTTAAAACAATGTTATGAGCCTTGAAAATATAGGCTCCAAGAATTTAATTGTCCTTAATATGAATGACCAAAGTGTGGATATTCTTTCAAATAAACACTCAAAATTGACAAGGTTCCCTAAAAGATGAGTTAATAAATCTAAACAATGGAAAGATGATTATTTCACATCGATTAAATCATAAATTTTTGTGGCATGACATTTTGTGTAAGCAAGAATTTTGAAATAAAATAAAATACTTATTTCTATTTTTAGTATTTTAAAAAATATCCTTTTAAGTCTTTTTTAGGATCAAACTTTTGACCTTGGAAAAAAATGTTATGATTTTTATCTTCAAGTTCTTGTACAAGAGTATGCAATGCAACTTAATACTAATTTTGTGGTGTTAAGAGCTCATGTGGAGATGAACCTCAAATACTTGGATTTTGTAGGGGGGAAGGGGAATCCTTTTACAAACTCATTTAAAAAGATTATAAAGTATATTTTGAGATGTCATAATAGGTAATGGTAATGCAATTGTATCATTTTACCTCATATTTATTTGTGACCATAATTTTTTATTTGACAAATTAAAAAAATGTTGAAAGACTTCAAACCACTTTTCCAAAAATTTACACTCTTCATAATAAAAAATTATATTATCCTCAATTAGTATATAATGTTAATGTATTTTTAATCTTAAAACCTAACAATAATAATTCAAAAAGATGATTGAATTGATCAAAATTTGACCTTTGTTTAGTTTTGAAGACACTTTAATAAGCTCCAAGAGACTCCAAACATTAAGAATTATCATAAGAACATTAAATGTAAAGCATATATTTATACAATTTAAATTTGGGCTCTTAGAAAATTGCATACAATATTAAAATTCTATTCTTGGACTTTACTAAATCCATGAAGGACCAAGAGTATATATAATTTTTTTGTACTTGAAACTATGCAAATTGTAGCAACTATTGTGACAATGTATGGAAACAATTTTAGCCCATTTGATGTAGTGGATTGAAAAATTATAATGTTTGAAGTGAAAAATAACAACTTTATTTCATTTTGGCAAAACAAGGTCATTAGACTTCAAGACCTCTTGAAGCAACATTTTTACTCTATACAAAATTGAACCTCTATACCATTGAATACTAAATCTTGTTAGCCACACTCATAAAAAAATTTAGAAGTAAATAAGCAATGTACATTATTTTAAATCACTCAACAATAAAAAGATTGAGGTCAAGTAAATTAGGTAATTTTTTGATGCTTTCTTATGCAATGAGGAAATTTTTGTTTGAAATCCAAATGATGAAAACTTAGAGACAAACCATTTTGTGTGTGTAGATTTTTTTTTGAGAATTTTAAGGGTGCAAATTTCAAGATAATAGATTTAGTAATTAGACTAAAAAAATTTAACTTGCTTTACATGGTTTGAAGTATTTGATTCTTCTTAGAATGAAGATTTTTGCACAAAATGTTTCATTTAAAATTAAATATTATATCATATTAATTTAATGGGTGTTTGCATGGTCGAGTGGAGCAAATGTGGTGGAAGTCCATATCCATATAACTCACTACAAGGCTAGCCAAAAAACTTTGCCTAAAGAAAGTAAACAAAATAATATGGAGAGACACATCACACATGGTAGTGTAGGATAAGCATTGAAGAGGATCCTTTTAGAATTCTATAATGTGTTCCATCCCAAATGCCTAGTGACATCATCTACTCATTTTGGTACCCTAAATCTTTAAAATGACAACAATTTAATATTTATCCAATCGTCAATGTTGATTTGAAGTCCATCTACAATTTCTAGTAATATTTAGGATTCTCCCCCAAAATAGGAAAACACATTGTTTTGACTCTTTTATGGACTCTTAAAAATATGATTCAATTCAACCCCTTTAAAAGTCCATAAGTACTATTTGAAGATCAATAAAAATAACAAATAAAGCAATATAATTTCTAGGTGCCTCAATCTATCTACACTGCAACACATAATGAGTTACTAATACAACAACAACAAAATTTCTTCATTAAAAAGATTCTTATAAAATGCTATATGGAGTTTTCTGAATCCAATTTGTAACTTTAAAGATTCATAACTATTTATTAAAGAAGAAACCTTCAAAATAATTACATAGTTGCCTTTGCATTCAAGTTGAGAATCTATATTCAAATTTATAGCTATAATGATACAGTGAATTATTTACAATGTAGCTTGCAAAGCAAAAGGCTTGCTGAAATAAACATTGTAACATGAAAAGTGGTTCTCTCAACCATACACACACCCTAATTACATACATGCAAAGTTTCAATAGTATATGAGAAATTTAGCAGAGGATGCCTGTGAGCTTCCAATATGTAATTTATGACTCATATTTTTTTTTTCAAATTTTACAGTTTAAATTATAATTTTATACAAAAGTCCCCAAAAGAATGTCACGGGGAGGACACTCTCACTACATTTGAGGTATCCATGTGTGGAGGAGTGATTTTTTGACCCCCTATTTATTTTTGAATAAACTATAATTTCATCCTAAAATTTTGAGCTTTGTTTAACAATGACTAAAGGTTTCTATTGACAAAAATTTCAATTCCAAATAACATAAGATATATTGTCTAGAAAGGGTTGAAAAATGAACTAAAATGACATGTTCTCCAACTAAAATATTTAATAGAGCTCACATGAAGATGACTATTGCATCAATATTCAACCAAAATAAACTTTCAATAGAAAGCTATTCTATAGAATTTCTTTTTCATTTTTCAAATTTTTTTCCTTATATAATATAGAGGTGTGAAAGTTATTTTTAGCTTTATGGTGTATCTTTTTTCTTAAAAATTATGCCTAAAATACTCCAAATATCCACTTGTACATAGATTAGAACCCGAGGATTGTGGAAGTTAGAAGAATTGAGTGATATTGTCTAAAATGGCCTAAATCTACTAATATAAGTGACTTACCATGGCTAAATTGGTCCAAGGGAAGTCCAGTGAGATCCTTAGGTACATTTCCAAAGATAGGTTTAGTTTTTCCATCACATCAACAAAATAGTAAAAACCTCAATTGTTAACCTATAAGAGTTACCACCTCAAGACAAGCCAATGGAGGAATCTACAACCAAAAAAGGATAATTTAAGGTCAGAATCATGCCATGGGATCAAAAATGAAATTGATTTGCTAAAATTTCTTTATATGCAAAAGATTTAAAGATTACTGATGCTTTAAAGAGGAAACAAGATTTATCCTCCTTCATTGAATGTGCAAAGTAAGAATATGAGCTTGTACATACCTTGTGGAATTCCATGAAAGGTTCTATAAAAAGTTTCAAATTTTTTTGACTTGTAGAAATACCTTTTCCGGATGGTCAACCTATAATGAAAAACTATTAGGTGGTGGTAAAATCTCACTAAAAATTAGGATAAATTCTTTTATGTTAATAATGCATTTTGACAAGTTTCAAAACATTTCAATAGTAGGAGGTATCCATACTAGCAAGATTCTTCCAAATTTGCAACATAGAGGAATATATGTAGAGTTGATTGGCGTCCTTGGAGCACATGGAATTGGAATGAAGTCAACAAAGGGTCTTATTTAACTCCCTTGGGCCTTCTAGACAACCTTAGTTGTTCACCTCTTTTAGAAAAGGTAACCTCCATAAGTTAAATTTTTAACCTTTTACTATTCCAAGTTGGCAGTAGTTTTCTATGATTTTTTTTAAGAAAGAAGGGGTAGGGAGACTCTCTAAATTAAAAATGACCTTCTAAAGTCAATAGAATAATTGTTTGTGATTTGGAGTTAATCTCCAAAAGTTAAAATTTAGACTAGCATAGGAAATCAAAATCGTAGAAGATTAGGATGAAATCCTAAGTGATAAGGTTACTGTAGGAAAAATGAGAGGAGATGGTTGCCTTAGAAGAGTATAAAAGGGCACCCATGTCCTTTCAAATAATCCCTTTTCTGGCCCTTTTTTGTATTACTTGGATTTGTTGGGTCTAATTTATGTTGAGTTTTTTTGGCATTTTAGCCAAAAAAACCTTGCACGATGTCTCTAGGAGTTTTTTTATACTATATAGTTGTTGTTTCATAAGCTTTTGTTGAAGGACATTGGGGTCCCTTCAAAGTTGGCTATTGTGTGCAAGTTTTGTAATTGTTGTAACTAACTCAATTTTGTTGGAAGTCATGTACTAACTTATTAAAGTTTTAGTGAAGTTTTAGTGAAGTTTCTTTGAATTCCTTGCCTTGTGTACTAATCCTAAACCACCTTCCACCGTACCTTGGTGATGCCGCTATGGGAGGCCTTTAATGTCAAATTTAAAATATTGTTTTATATCAACATATGGTTGTACTAACCAAGAGAGCTTGCTTATATCATTGTGTACTCTAACATATGCATGTGAATTAACTTTGGCTAAGATTGGGTAGAATTTCCCGTTGTCTTCCCTTAGACAATGGAGCTTTGACTCTTAGCATTTTAAAGTGTTTAGTGTTTTACCAAAATCCCCTAAATGGCGGAGCTTTGATCCTTAGTCTTGAAAAAAATAACCTCCCCCCTCCAAAATAGCGAGGATCAATTGGAGATTAAGTGTTAAGCTTGATTTTCAAACATTTGCTTAGTAAATTTTAAGCTTGTTACTAAACATCCAATAGTGTAGAAATAGTGAACTATTTTACTTAGTGGCAAACAAACACCTCCAAAACTCCACAAAAACTAGTGAAAAAGAAAAAAGAGATATTTTTGGTTGTGTTCTTTTTTAAATTAGAGCTTGGAGGCTCCAACCAAAATGAAGCCTTGGTAGCTCAAGGCCCCAGCTAGTTGAAGCCCTGGGCCAGCTTGCACCTCCCTTGGCCAAGCTCTAAGACGTAGCTTGGGAACTTCCCCAAAATTTGGTTTCCTTTGGAAAAAAGGGAGTTAACTATGATGGGGTTCTACCAAGGCTAATTTAAGTGATTAGGAAGGGAAATAGAGAGGGAGGAAGGATTAGAGAGGGGAACTACCTAGGTAGATGTAGAGTAGAAGGGGAAGGAATCAACAATTAGAAGCAAGTACCTTCAAGCATCATACGAGGCATCACAAAGTTTAGACCCTACAATTTGTTAACAGTTATCATGTGGTTATCATTTGGTTATCATTGTTTCATGGGTTTGCACGTTAATTATAATTTATCGCATCATTATAATGCATTACTTGCAATTGCATCGTAACGATGCATAATAAATCATTGAAATGATGTGATAAATTGTAATTAACATGCGAACCCATAAAACAATGATAACCACATGATAATTGTTGACAAACCATAGGGTTTAAACTGTATGATGAGTAGCTCATTAAGGCCTCACCTTCTTCACTAAACCAACAATTAGAAACATTTAAAAGGTCAAGTAGAAGCTAAAAAAAGAATGAAGTGGGGATTAGGAAAGTGAAGGTTATTTATCAATGTTGTAAGGAAAATAGTGTAGAAAAGAAAGAAGTGGGAGAAGAAAGAGGAAAGAGGGAGAAGGAAGAATGGGAAGATAGTTAGAAGTAGGAGTTAGCTAGAACACAAAGACTTATATTGAAACCCCAACTTATAAAAAATTATCATAAAATTGGTAAATTTTCACAAGAACAAAAATGGAAAATGGAAAAATGTTGGAGGAAATCTTGACAACCTAATCATGGACATTCAATTTGAGGTATGACCCAAATTCCCCCTTTTCATTTCAAGCTTCAATTGGGGCAAAGTTAGGGTGCAAGTTAGATCTTTAGGAAGAAGTAGCTAGTTAAGGTAGAATTGCCCATTATTGTCATCCACCTAATTCTGCCAAAAAGTATATTATAAATGGCATAAGCATTGTATTGTAAAAGTTTCTTCTCCGGTAGAAACTTTGCTCAAAAGGAAAAATCAATTTTCAATACTACCAAATAATTCTTGCTAATATAAAAAGGATATTAAAGTTGGAGTTAAATGGAGTTAATTTGGCAAGATTGAAAAAAAGACAAATAGGCATAATGATCCTTTAAATCAAATGTTGGACTAGTTGTCATGTAGTCATTGGAACTATTTAGCTAAGATCAATTGGTCTTTAGTTCATATCAAAGACTATTTTCCATGTATGGCCCATTGAGGATTTATATTAGTGTATTCCTTCAATTGAAATATTACTTTGTCTATTTGTAATGATTATAGTTATATGGGATAAATTCTTTGAGTGAAAAAAATTATTGTTATTTGTGTTTGAAATTGAATTATTGCCAATTATATTGTGTTAGGCTACTACATGCATGAGTTGCCACAAGCTGAGGTTAATCTTATTGTTATGTTGAGAGATTGAATGACAAGAATGATGATCAAATAGGTCAATTTGGAATTATGGGAGAATAGTTGTTTAAGTAGGACTATTGTCTAGAAGTTCAAAGAATTATCCAAGAAAGATGGCAAGTACTATTGTCAAGTTATATGAACAAAATAATTTTCTTGGTGGTTTGAAGGTGCCAATAAAATTGAATAAAATTATTGAAAATTGAAGTTGATTAATTGCTTCTTCATTATTATTTGTGTTGTTCTTAGTAATTCATTATTACCAAGTATAAAACCATGTTCTTTAGGAAAATTGAATTGTAACATGAAATGATCAAGGGGCCAAGGATCTAGTATACACTTACCCTTACGCATGGATGATAATTCACAATCCATCCATTAGTCAATTTGTCCCAATGTGGCAATGTGCAAGGCATGAAGTTTGATTATACATTTCTAGCTAATTGTTTCTTCTTGAAATACAACCTGATCAATGTGTCAAAAACTTGATTGGTCCAATGACTTAGCTATGGCTTTCCTCTACAAAGACTACTTGATTGTTTTGTTCTATTCACTTTAGCTTCCAAGCTAAGAATCGGACTTGCACTTCTATTAACAATAACTATTCCAAAATAATTATCCAATCAATGAACTAAACTGAGATGTGGTGCAAGAATGTGTGGATTCTATAACAATTGATCATTCAAATGCATAAGACAAGAAATTAACCATTCAACCACAAAGCATCTCTTTGACAATTTGTAATTTAACAAATCTCATTTTACAACTTAAGCAAGCCCTAATCACATAGAAGCTTTTGGCATACACTTCTAGGATCGATTTGACACAAGAAATATAACATTACAATGAGCAATAATGGTCATGCATGCAACATTACTTGTCAATTTGGCACTACAAACAACAACCATCAAATTGGACAATTTGTCATACAAACAATACATATGCACATCTTAAACCATTCATCTCTAGCTATTAATACTACTTGCCATCAATAAATACAACACAATAATTTAGTCAATTGGTTATGGTTTTAAGACAATTTGACTTTGAAAATAACAAACTTTGAATCATTCAATCCAACTTGGCCTAAAATTTACTTGGCCTAAAAAGATCCAGTTTTACATTCCTCTCCTAACAAGATGTGCTTGTGACTTTATCAATTCAACATTGTCTAGGTGAAAGTTGGCCATAGCTATAAGTGCAACACAAGTTAACCCCTTTAGTTAGCACTCTAATGTCCCAATTCTGAATGATGATCACAAAATCTCCAAGGTTTTTTTTACCACAAAACTTCTCATTCATCCAAACCAATGCTTGACTTTTTTTTTAAAAACTTTCCGTAGGATGAATTTCATGAAATTGAGGTAACTAATATATATATTTATAAAGATCAGAGCAAAAATATACAAAAAAAAAATTTGTAGACCAGTGTCTTGCTCCATGAGGTGGACGAGAAGAAAGAAAGAGAGTATAGCACATATCACCTTGCATGCCAACTCCTCCTTCAACAATTTTCTGACGATGTGATGTAACCGAGAGTGGTATGCCGTTTGACGTAAATTCACATCATTGTATTGATCTCCTGGCCCTTCTGGATTTGTTAAAGTTAATCCTTGTTTCACTACGGGAATATCAAAGAATTCCTAGATGATATTGCACTATGATATTATGCCATATTTAACTATTTTTGGACTTTGCAAAGTCCAAAATTGGTAAAGGGACATCTAAGACAGTTGTAGACTTTGATTTCTATAAATTTTAGGAATCTAGACATGATATAGATTTTGGACTAGGTGGTTTGAAAAATATACAACAAGTTTAGATTTTAGATATCTATGACGGTGGGAGATCTCCTGCTGAACAAAGTCCAAAATTCCCTGAAAAGTCCAAAAGTAGTTAAATATGGTATTACAGGGGAATCAGAGACAAGCAGTCATCGAGGAAAATCAGTTCAATCTTACAAACTTTCCCTGTTGTCAAATGGAAAGCCGGGAGTGGAAATCCAGGAACCACAGATATTGAAGAAATCTCTCTCTGAAGCTTGTTCGCATACATGACAGTGGTCCAAATTTGAAGCAAGCTAGCTTGTTATTTGAAGATTGCTGTGTAGACCTCTGTTATCTAATGAGACCCTAGGAAGGGCTACCATTCAATGTCCACATTAACATCAAAATCCTACATTATTTAGCAGTATGACCAAGAAAATGGTTGTGAAGGAGCTACAGGTTTGTGCGGTCCAGCGGCAGAGCAACAAAATCGATCCCGCAGACTGCATCGCTCCTCTTCACAGCCATAGTCGATCGGACATACTGAGACAACATGGCGCACTCTTCTTCTTTGCGCACAGCATTCAGCCAATTGACTATAATCACTGCTAATTCCTACAACTCTTGACCCATCATGAAAGTCACAAACTAAGGTTGTAATGACCTTCATGCTCGGAGAAAATCTTGGAGCGCCACGAATGTCGAGAATTCTCATCGCGACCTTTACAATTACATCCAGGTCCAGGAAAGCTTCCTTTGCGTCCTGACTGCTGCTCCTCTTTAAGTGAGCCACTCAATCGAATCCACACCACAATCAATAAAAGGAGTCAAGTCTTTGCAAGAGCCCAAATCTAGCATCAGTGCAGACTGCTAGACCGACGATTGATGCAGACTCTGTCAGAAAACAAGATGGCTCCCTTTTATTGACTGCGGCAAGGATGCGGTCAAGAATATATCTACAAGCAACACAGGGCAACTGCATACTCCACACAGACAGACTAATCTCAGATACTCCGGCCAATGAATTGAAAAACTAACGAGGTATGAATCTGGATATGAACGCTTAACTACAAGACGTAGGCGCTTCAGAAAGATTTCAGAACAGAAGCTGCAAACTTGACCACTCGTAACCCAACTGAACCAGGACGTATGCCCAAAAGAAGAGCAATCCAACCCACGATGAATATTGACCTAGATGAATATTGACCTGTCAAAAGCACAACCTTTAGGTCCTTTAAGACCAGGAAAAACGCGTTAAAATACGCACTGGCATTGATCATTATGTACGCAAATGCATGCATCGGTTCTGTCTCTTGGACTGCACCTGATCGCTTCCAGCTGTGGTTGCAACATGGTTGCAAACTTGCACTGCAGTGAGCTCAGCTGACTTTACGACGGGGGAGCTCTTGTAAAGCCGAGAATCCAGGTCTTTACTGGCATATCCAAGCAGGACATTCCTCTGCACTTCGAGCCCTGTTTGTGACTTCCTGTTTCCTCTTTCTACTCTACTGTACATGTACTCCTCTTTTATTAGTGCTCACAACATGTGTCTAAACTTACCAAAACTTCGACCAACAACCTTTTACAGGTAGAAAAATGGGAATACCAGTGCTAAATTTTGAAATTTTAATACGGAGTCCGTGTTTTTAAATAGGAATCTGAGTTAAATTGTAGCGAACATTCTTGCTGTGATATGAATTCCTAATTGAGCTTCTCCGAAACCGGAATTGTCTTTGCCGACTTTCACGATGCTTTCACGACGTGAACAGAGCTGCAAGGGTGAAAATACATTTAGAAGAAGCTTCGGCCTTGCTGTCAATGAAACAAAAAGCAACCAAAGAATTCAAGTGCAATGTTAAAACTATAATATCGGTAGTCTAATCCCAATCCTTGAATTAATTGATAAGTCCCTGTTGGGCCTTTAGCAAAGTATAATAGCTTTTTATGCCAGCATGGGGAGGACCGTTGCGTAATGATACAATGTTGTATTGTGAGCCTCCTTGAAAATTTTGTGAGCCGACAATTTCGATTCTCTTCTTGCCACTGTTGCACACTTCCATTATTATAAAAGGATTCCAACTTTTTTAAAATCTTTTATGCAAAGAGTGGTCAATTCTACAGGCATGGAAGTCCACCATTGAGTTATAATATTGACACAATTGGAGCAGGAGTTAGTTTCACTATTAATTTTTCACCACGACGTCCGGCCTTTCTTGTCGACTTTGTTGGAATGAGCTTCACATGTTTTGGGCCTGTTGGCATCTTTGCAGATTCTAATCTGATGCCACAAAGATGCTTTCCTTAAAGCAGCTCTAAAGGCACATACCTACAAAAGTCAAGCAGTCGGAACTGACCAGTCTTTTGGGGTTTTTTTGGGCTCTCTGTGCACTAGAAAAAAAAATAATTTGGCTTAAAAATGCCAAAAAACTTGGGTGAAATTGTCAAATTTTGGATGAAAATTGAATTATAGACATGTGATATGTGCTAGTGTGATATTTTCTATTCAATATGTGGATGAATGTTGAAATGTAAAGTACCACTATAACATTTTATATCACCACTTTGGCACTTCTAAAAAAATGAAAAAAAAGACCTAAAATTGACCCTAGATTGTTAAAGAACGAGGCTAGGAACACTTTAATCTTTTATTGAATTTCAAAGTTCTTCATTTTGTATGTTCCCACTTAGAAGCTATTACGATTGAATTTTTATTTATTTATTTATTTTGAAGAGGTGTAATTACATATCTTCTATTTGTACTACAAATTTCAGATTTTTTGTGATAATTTGAAATTGTTTTGAATTTTTGAAACAAAATTGATATCAAATGCAAAAATATGCTCAAAAAATTTGAAAATTTATCCATAGGTGTACATAACATTTTAGAACATCATAGTGCAAAATCATTTACCATGTCATTCTAAAATTAGAAAACCAACACTCCATAGTAATAGGCCTAAAGTATAAATCACAATAAACTATGGAATTTTAGGAATTTTTCAAATTTTCAAATTTTTAGTTTTGATGAGCCTCAGTTCATTTATTTGGTCTCAAATTTTAAGAAAAAATCATTTTTATGACTCAAAATCACATCAAGAGGAAGGACCCAACAAGGGTTTGCTGAACAATATTTTATTCAAAAGTGATAGAATTTTTTAAAAGAACATTAGGTGATATATTCTTTTATTTTCAATTCTTGGATGAAACTATTGAATTCTTACATATTCTTAGGAAAATATAGCTCTATGGAAGATGAACAATTTTCATTTCATCCACATATTTTATATTTCATCTATTTATATAGATGTAGACAACTACATCAGTTCAACAAAAATTCTTCAATTGTAAGGACCTATAAGATGTTGAAATATACCATGAGATAATGATTCATAGATCAAGCATTTTTGTATGTTAGTAGAAAAAGTTTAGAATACCACAATGAGGCAATATTTGACACCATTTCAAAATATGTATTCAAACATTTCCCACAAAAAAGAATTGGACAAAAAATTGCAATTTTTCATCTTTTGTACCTTTATAATGTCATCCATTAGTTGATAATTGGCTATTGCAACATTACAATGTTAATTTGATATGCATGGATAGAATCCAAAGTACAATTAGGTATTCATTTTGTACTTGTAGACAAATGAGAAAGTAAATTCTTAGAAATAATAATGTAATTTGGAGAATTTTTATAATATCTTGTGAATTTCCAAAGTCAAGCTTTAATGAAACCTCAAAGTGTTTTATAGGTGCCTTGATAAGTACATCTTTGAAGTACCTTTAGAAAAATCTAAAACCATATATTAATTAAAGGTTCTATTATTTTATATAAAACTATATTGAACTATGAGTAAAGTTGGAGACATTCTATAAGAATGGTTTGAGGTCATACTAGTAACATAATATTACAAGGTGAAAAAAAAACTTGATGTCAAGAGAGAGAGTATGGCTTGAAGTTGTAGTACCCAAAGTGGTGTTTGTAGAGCACTTCATAAATGAAGGCCTCAATGAAATCACACTCCAACATAATGAATAAAAAGATAGAAACATAGAAACTAATTTGCGGTTTATTTCAAGATCAAAAGTCCAAAGATGGGAAAGGAAAAAAGAAAGGATTGCAAAAAACCTTGGTGTTGCACAAATTAGAATACAAACATGGCAAGAGTCAAAATCAAAGCTACAATGTTGATAATTACAACCAAGAGATGTAATGTAGCATAATATCAAATTGGTGAAGAGTTGGATGAAACTCAACAAGAAGCAAAAGGCATGAGCAAGTAATTTCCTTCCTTAGTTTCTACAAATTATAACTACAAAAATTGACATGTATAACTTACAACAACTTGATTTACCCCTAAGAAAACAAATAGAAATTCAAGATGAACAAATAATCTTACTATACTTAGGACCAAAAATTTGGGGATAGAAGAGGAAGAAAAGGATTTGAAGAATTTTGGCGTTTCACAACCATGACAAGCACAACCAATCTCAAAGCCATGGTATTGCCATAGACAACTAAGAAATGTAAAGTAGCTTAGTATCAAAACAAAGGTTGGATCAAGTTCAGCAATAAGCAAAAGGCATCAACAATTTTCTTTCCTTCTCATTTTCTAAAGTGTAAGGAACTCCATCCAATTTAAATGGTTGGTGTAAATGAAAAGTTTGCTCACCTAAGTTGTCATTTTCTACTAGTACAAAGTAGATATAACTTAAAAAATTGACAACTATAACATACAACTTGAATAACCTCTAAAGGACAATTATCCTTCCAAAAGACAACTCAAAATTTGAATAGGAAAATATACTATTGCTATAGCTTAGGATTAAAAGACTAGGGTTGGAAGTGGTGAAGGCAAGGTTTAGAAGAAGCCTTGGTGTTGCACAAAGAGCGCAAGCAAAGCCAATCCCAGAGCCACAATATTGATAAGAGTAGCAATGGCACATGCGGTCAAGCCCGGCCTCTCACGTGGATCATTTTGGCATTGAACTAAAAACAAATAGGTGGCGTAGTACCATGACAATGGCAAGATGAAGCCCAACAAGAAGCAACACCACCCCACCCCACACCCACAATATGGCAATGCCCTATTATACAACCCCATATTTGGTTGTTGCCAGGCCTCTTCTAGCCCTACCAACACTCCATTCTCTCCTACAGACAACAACATTTAGTATGGACTCATTGCCATTGTGTGACGCCATGAGCTTCGTCTCTCCCTCACCTCACCCATGCAACTTTTGCATCTCCAAATCAAGTTATTACAATTGCCGATTTGTTGTCACATTGAAAAGAAGGTTATCTCCCATTGAACTTGTGAGAAGATGAAAACCTGTTTGCATCTGAAAAGATAACATAGTCTTTGTTTGAGATCAAAAGGATTGAATTGACTCTTTCATGTATCAAACATGATGCTCTTCCATTGGAAAGATAATATAGGGTTTTGGTTCTATGTTTGAGAGTCAAAGAAATGAAATGATTCTTTCAAAAAGAGGCCATAAAATTTTTAAATGACTTTGTTGAATTCTCTAAATTGACATAAAAAAGATTCCCAAACATGCAACGTTATTCTCACTTCGCCTATGTGCTTGCAAATTCTATTGTCAATTCATCACCAAGCAACTTGAAATGATAGCTAGCTCTCCCAATAAACTTGTAAGCCACATGCAATTGGTTTGCATTGGAAAAAAAGTGGGTCTATACTTGCGATCCAAACAAATGAAATGATTATTTCAAATGTCCATGGCATGACATTCTACACATTGAACCCTCATTGAACACTCTCAATTGTAATGAAAGGGATGCCAAACATACACCACTACTCTCACTTCTCTCATGTGTTTGGATCTTAAAAACAAATCTATTGCCAAGTTATCACTACTCTCCCAATACACGTGCAAGGAGATTCATTGCCCATAGGAAAGAGAAAAAGTTCATAGATCAAAACAAATGAAAAAATTCTTTCTGAAAGTAACCAAAGCATGAGAATACCTTTTGAATACTCTGTGCTTGGGTGGGACTCCTCTTCATGCCAAATTAAAGAATTATTCTCACTTCGCCGCGCCTTTGCATCTTCATGTACAATTGATCACGACTCTCAAACGAAAGCTATCTCAAACTGAATGATGCACCACACATTTTGATATATTGGCATTATTATTCCTGATGAGCGCCTGGAATACAATGGATACGGTATAATTACAAGCCCTGTTGAATTGGTGCTCTTCAGGAACTAATTGCTCCATTATCAGACGGAATTGACGTTATACTGATAATACCTCGTGGATATACTATATTCTGAGTTCTTTCCTTTGCAATCTAAATGAATGGAGTCCTTGCAACATCGGTCCCTGAATTGAAGTGTAGTGCATCCATTGTTCAAGGAAGCGCGTGCTTGCCTGGGGCTCAAGGACTTACTGAAAATTTTGCAGCGTGATCAAGTGATGGGTTCCTCAAATTGCCATACTAACTGTATATATATATTCACTGAAACGGTGAAGTTCCAAGAACTTGGGTCTGGGCACCACACCTGACGGGAATCTCAGATGTACACGTGTCCCACAAAGTCAATTTCGTTAAAATGGCTAACTGATTCCTTTGTAACGGCATGGTTGATCCCCAAGCGCTGGAGGAAAACGAAACGCTCGATTTAATTAGGCCACCGAAAGGGTGAAGAGGGAGGGAATCCTTACTGACCTTACATATATGCTGGAATACAATGTTGTGATTGAAATGCAGAAAGCGTGATAAAATTTTCAAGGTTTAATGTAAAAAGTTCGATCCCACGTCAAAATGCCCCGAGGAAAGGACTTGACGTTCTACTTACTGTTGTGCACTTCAGAAATTAATCGATGTCTCCATTTTGGAGTTGTGAAAGTCTGAACTTTAAATATGCTATTCATTTGTACCAAGTGTAACTAGCTGGTCATTCAAACATGAGATTCAATCCAGCGGAAGCTTGAAGCTTACTTAAGAAACTTGAACGCATTTTCCATCATGTGAATTCAACTGAATAGTTGAAAAGCTCCACGATGCAATACGGTGCCAACTTCCACATAAATTGAATTGTTCAAACAGATCCGTAGGCTTCTGCGCTGTACCTATTCTTCCAAAAGCAGTGCTCAGAATTTGTAAATGTAAGCTTGCACGTAACCGCAGCTCCTGCACCTGCACGTCGCCATCGCAACTTACAATGAACTAAATGTAATTAAATAATTAATGGTCAGGAGTGCTAGCCAGGCCGGCAAATGAAAGCTCCATGCATGGTCCACAATGTGCAGATACACCAAGCGACCGAGCTGAGTGACTGACTTATGCCCTGTACTAGCTGCATTTGACTGGACGGATGTACAACGTCGACGTTTCTGCCTGGTCACTTAATTGTTGGAGTCACTCCAAATTGGATCATGGCCATTGGAAAGGGATCAAGCTCCAGCTAGTTATTGTTAGCCCCTGTTGACAACTAAATGTCCGTCAACGTTTGTGAATGGAAGCCATCTCTCGATCACACAAAGTGGCCGCCCAGCCTTGGCGACACTCTATGGAATGTGAAGGTCAAACCAATTCACAAAAATCCCATGCGCTTGCAAATACTAATGTAAAAATAATAATGAATGAATTCAATCAATATATGAACGTAACGATCGTGGAATACGTCCTGCTCAAGCTACTGCAAGGAGATAACTCTGGAAGTCAAAATGATTTCGGCTGCAACTATATGCCTGGGTCCTTTCCGAAATAATTTTGACTTCCAGAGTTATCACCTTGCAGTAGCTTGAGCAGGACATATTCCACGATTGTTACGTTCATATATTGATTGGATTCAATCATTATTATTGTTATGTTAGTATTTGCAAGCGCATGGGATTTTTGTGAATTGGTTTGACCTTCACATTCCACAAAGTGTCACCAAGGCTGGGCGGCCACTTTAATTTGCGTGATCGAGAGATGGCTTCCATTCACAAACGTTGACGGACATTTAGTTGTCAACAGGGGCTAACAATAACTAGCTGGAGCTTGATCCCTTTCCAATGGCCATGATCCAATTTGGAGTGACTCCAACAATTAAGTGACCAGGCAGAAACATCGACGCTGTACATCCGTCCAGTCAAATGCAGCTAGTACAGGGCATCAGTCAGTCACTCAGCTTGGTCTCTTGATATATCTGCACATTGTGGACCATGCATGGAGCTTTCATTTGCCGGCCTGGCTAGCACTCCTGACCATTAATTTTTTAATTACATTTAGTTCATTGTAAGTTGCGATGGCGACGTGCAGGTGCAGGAGCTGCGGTTACGTGCAAGCTTACAATTACAAGCTAGTTCTGAAGAATTCAGGAGTGTTGCAAGGACTCCGTTTCGGTTGCAAAGAAACGAACTCTGAAGACTATAGGAGGACTCTGAAGAATTCAGGAGGTATGAAAGTCAATTTCAGTATAATGTAGCAATTTAGAGGACCAGAATTGTAGTTAACATCCTATTAAACAATTAAAGCTTTTTAAACCATGACTCACATAGATTGAATTCCTAGGTCCTCATTTAGAAAAGTGTGACTAATGCAATGAATCTCCTCTCCACTCTCCATGAGAAGACTATATAAGTTTTAATCAAATTAATAACATTTTAAAACCCAAAGGGTAACATTAAAGAACTATCTTAGGAAGCTAATGAAGAGACTCCAGTTTTAAATAGTGCACTAGGTATTGAATTTGAGTCTATTCTTTCTAATTGTGCATCTCAAGCGTTAGGGTCAACTTTTGGAGGGACTCCAAGAACAAGACAGACTAAGAAATTGCTAAGCAGGAGTAGTAACCTCCGATCCCGGAGCAACATTTAATTAATGAAAACACTTGAATTTGAAAGTACATCATGAAGAGAGCGAATACATATACTAATGATGAAGGAAATGAACGATGGGAGAAAATTGGTTCAAGAAAGAAGTGAAACTATCCAAGGACTACATCGAAGGAAGGTAGAAAGAAGCATGAATACTACCAAAAACAACAAACCAAAGACTTGGAAACAAGCTGACCGAAAATGGAAGAATGACAGCCAAGAGCAAGCCAACAGTGGTAAAACAAGAGAGGATGGTGGAAGAGTGACAACCAAGAACAAGCTAACAGTGGTAAGACAAGAAAGGATGGTGGAGGAGTGATCACCAAGAGCAAGCCAACACTGGTAAGACAAGAGAGGATGGTGGAAGAGTGACAACCAAGAGCAAGCTAACAGTGGTAAGATAAGAAAGGATGGTGGAGGAGTGATCGCCAAGAGCAAGCCAACACTGGTAAGACAAGAGAGGATGGTGGAGGAGTGATCGCCAAGAGCAAGCCAACATTGGTAAGACAAGAGAGGATGGTGCAGGAGTGATCGCCAAGAGCAAGCCAACAGTGGTAAGACAAGAAAGGATGGTGGCCAAAAGGAACTATATATGAAGAAGAGCACAAATGAAAAGTAGCTCGATAGCTGGTAGGAGGATAAACAATTGAGCTAAAATATAAACAACTCTTTGTGCCAAATGGTTACACATGTTTGAAGCATGTACAGGCCATTTTTTGAGTGCCAAATGGTTTATACCAAATCTTAACAACTAATTGAAGCTAAACAAACGCAATGATTCAAACCCAAAAGATACAATAAAATCAAACTAAACATAAGCAACAAGCTAAAGCTAATCAACAACAACTATTCAAACCAAAATTACAAACACAACTTTTATATATCGACCATAAGCATTCAAATATGAAACATTTTAATAAATTTTGGTTGATTTGATGAACTTTTATTCCCATTCAATAGCCCAATACGTCACAATACCTCCAATACTATCAAGTTAATTTGCTATAAATTCAACAAAATTAATGATTCTCTGTACATTATAGAACCTTTACACCTACAAGATGTCTTGTGCTGATGTAGGTGACTATCAGCCCGACAAATTGAATGAGCGTACTCTGATAACTTCCCTGCAAAAACCTCCAACGTGCCAACAATTTTGCAGACCTTTTTTTAAATTTAAGCAACACTTATCTTCATTGTATTTTTTGGAGTTGAGAAATATAGAATTATGCATCAGTTGTATGGATCAGTATCCGTGATTGAGGGTCCAATCCATTGCTGACGATTCAGCAGAGAGTGGTGGTTTACCAACTGGAGCTTCCTCCCCGCCCTGTAGGGACCCAGCTGAAGCATTTGGCATTTGCAGCCGATCGAAATAATTGTACGTGACGGTCACCTCCGTCCAGTCGATCTGTAGCTGGTCATGAGCCTTGGGACGTACTCCACGATCAAAACATTCACATTCTACCAGAAACGTTCTGCCGGTGACGACGGGGTGACTTTGGAATTCATCATTTTTTATGACCGTGTGAAGCGGCTTCAAAAATTGTAAAAGCACTCATTGCAAGGCAAATTATTGTAGAAGACCTCCCCTTTTCTAGCAAAATTTTGAGGATGAATAGTTGCACTTTTGTCCATGTAGATCCTTTGTCATTCATCGGATGCAAAACGTCCGCCTTGATGTTTAAGGGTTAATACAGCACTAGGCATATGAAACATCAACTTTTAATCCTTGACCCCTAAAGCCCCAAAGTCCCTACGGGGGGACTCTTGAGACTTCGGGTAGGCTCATGTGATTTCAATTTTTTACATGATTTTTTGAAACTTTTTTCAAGATAGGAAATCAGATAAGTTTTTTAGGCATATAATTTTTATTTCAATTGGTGCTTGGAAACAAAACTTATGCCACCATGAGTTCAAAAAGCAACTCGAGGGGCAACAAAAAAAATTCACAAAAAGTTAATTTTTTTTCTCAAAGACCGTATTTTTGTTTACATCTAGAGCTTTGATTCATTCTATTTGAACTAGTAATTGTCTACTAACAATGAATCCAGTCAATGAATGTAACAATCGTGGAATAAATCATGCTCACGCCATTGTAAGCAAATAACTTTGAAAGTCACATACAATTATTTGAATCGGCTGCAAATGCCAAATGCTTCAGTTGGGTCACTTCCGCGCTGGGACTAGGGGAGGGAGCTCCAATTGATGCCGGCTGTACCTGTTGCTAAACCATCACGTACTCTCTGCTGAATCATCAGGGATGGATTGGACCTTCAATCAGGGATATTCTGATCCATATAATGGCATATTTCTATACTTCTCATCTTTGAAAAACTGAAGACAAATTGTTGGTTAAAAAACGTCTGCGAAATTGTTGTCAGGTTGCGGAGGTTTTGAATGTTTGCACTTTGCAGGGAAGTTATCAGAGTATGCTCATTCAATTCATTAGGCTTAGTCACCTACATCAACACATGACATCTTACAGTTTTAAAGGTTCTATAAGGTACAAAGAATTATTGTCGACTTGTCACTAGAAGCATTAATTTTGTTGAATTTCTGACAAAGTAGCTTTGTAGTATTGGGAGTGCTATGATGTATTAGGCCATTGAATGGAAAAAAAGTTAATCAAATCCATATATAAAAATTGATTAAAATGCTTCATATTTGATGGAGTCCTTATGGCTTAATCTATAAAAGTTGTGTTTGTATCTTTGGCTTGAAATGTTGTTGTTTAGCTTCAACTAGTTGTTCATATTGTTCATGTTTAGTCTAATTAAATTGTATGTTTTGGATTTGAACCATTGCATTTGTTCGGCTTCAATTAGTTGTTAAATAGATTTGGTTTAAACTAGTTAAAATCCCTTAGCTCTAAGAAAATGCCTATATTAGCTTCAAACAAGTGTAAACACTTGGCACAAAAAGTTGTTCATATTTTAGCTCCAACCATTTGGAATTTAGTTTAACACCATTTTTCTTCATATTGGTATCGAACTGCTTTTCATCTCTTCTCTTCTTCATATATAGTTACTCTTTGAGTCTTCGTAGCCTCTCTTCATATTGCAAGCTCTCTTGTCTTGCCATTGTTGGCTTGCTCTTGGTCGTTACTCCTCACGCTTTGGCAATATTTTCGGCTGGCTTATTTTTTGAGTCTTTAGTTTGTTGCTTTTGGTAGTGTTCATGCTTATTTTTGTCCTCCTTCAATCCAGTCCTTTGTTAGTTTCACTTCTTTCTTGAACCAATTTTCTCCCCCTTGTTCATTTCCTTCATCATTTGTGTATACATATTTGCGCCTCTTGACTTTGTGCTCTCTTCGTGATCTCCCGCGTGATCTACTTTCGATTCTAAGTGTTTTCATTGATTAAATGTTGCTCTTGCCATCGTTATTACTCTCGCTTTAGCAATTTAGTGTGGTCCTTCTCGTTCTTGGAGTTCTAGGTGTACTTAAGCCTCACAAATTGAATGAGCATACTCTTGATAACTTCAAGGCTACAAACACTCAGGACCTCAAACATGACACCAATTCTGCGGACCTTTTTTAAGCAACTATTTGCATTCAGTTTTTCAGAGATGAAAAATATAGAATTGTGCCACCCGCATAATTGCATAGATCAGTATGAGTATCCGTGATTGAGGGTCCAATCTATCCTTGACGATTCAGCTGAGAGTGATGGTTTACCAATATGTACAGTGCATCAATTGGAGCTCCCTTGCCACCCATGAAGATTGTCATTTTGCAGCTGGATTGAAATCATTCTGACTTCCAGAGTTATCTCCTTAAGTGGCTTGAGCAGGACGTATTCCACCATCGTGACCAGGCAGTCAGAAACGTCGACGTTGTATAGTCAGGTCCAGCTCAATTACGAATTCTTGCATTCACAGTGAAAAAAAAGTTCACTGCTGCCCACTTTGACGCCCTCCCGAGGGCTGAAAAATTAATATTTTCTCACGAATTTTTTTTTACAAGATCCTCTTTATGCTAATAACATATGTGCCAAATTTCAAGTCCAAAAAATTTATACAAAAAAAGATATTCAAACATGTACCAACATGTGTTGTTCAAAAAAACATTTCACTAATACCAACTTTGACACCCTCCCAAAAATTGAAAAAAAAAGTTTTGGCTTTGAAATTTTTGGTGTAAGATAAACTTAGTGAAACTAACTTATGTGCAAAATTTCAATTTCAAAAAAATTTCCCACAAAGAGTAGTTCAACTTCTACCAATTGATAGGTGTAGCCATGAGAAACAATTTCACTATGGCCCAACTTTGACACCCTCCCAAGGGCAAAAAAATTGTTTATGTACCATGAAATTTTTGGCATGAGATCACCTCTATGTTGGTAATATTTGTGTGAAATTTCAAGGCCAAAAGATTTACTTAAAAAAAGATATATTCAAAATCTACCAGCATGTGTTGTTATGGAAAAAAAATTCATAACTACACATGTTGGTAGAAGTTGAACTACTCTTTGAGGGAAATTTTTTTGAACTTGAAATTTTGTAAATGAGTTAGTTTCACTAAGTTTATCTTACACCAAAAATTTCAAGGCCAAAACTATTTTTTTCAATTTTTGGGAGGGTGTCAAAGTTGGTATTAGTGAAATGTTTTTTTGAACAACACATGTTGGTACATGTTTGAATATCTTTTTTTGTATAATTTTTTTGGACTTGAAATTTGGCACATATGTTATTAGCATAAAGAGGATCTTGTAAAAAGAATTTCATGGAAAAATATTAATTTTTCAGCCCTCGGGAGGGCATCAAAGTGGGCAGCAGTGAACTTTTTTTTCACTGTGAATGCAAAAATTCGTAATTGAGCTGGACCTGACTGTACATCCGTGAGGGACTCCAAACCAGCCACATACGTCGAAGCTGTGCAATACATTTATGGATTGGACCCTCAATCAAGGATAATTGTGCTGATTCATATGATCATGTGGGTGGCATAATTCTAGATTTTTCATCTAAAAAACTGAAGATAATTGTTGCTTAAAAAATGTCCACAAAATTGGCATCACTTTTGAGGTTGTGAGTGTTTGCACTTTGCAGAGAAGTTATCAGAGAATGCTCATTGATTCAATTCGTTAGGCTTAAGTACACCTACATCACCAAAGGACATCTTATAGTTTTAAAGGTTCTATAGTGTACAAAGAATTGTGGGGTCATTCTATAAAAGTTGTGTTTGTATCTTCAGTTTGAACAATTGTAGAACTTGTTCAATTTCAACTAGTTGTATATGTCTAGTTGGATTGAATTTTATCTCTTGGATTTGAAGCATTACATTTGTTTAGCTTCAGTTGGCTGTCTAGATTTGGTTTAAACCATTTTAAACCATTTAATTCTAAGAAATTGTCTATATTTGCTCTAAATAGGTGTAATTTAGTTTGTAACCACTTGGAAGTTAGAAGAAGTTGTTCATGTTTTAGGTCAACTTTTATAATTTAGTTTAACATACATTTGTTCAATACCATTTCTCCTCCTCTCTACTACCAAGCTACTTTTCATCTCTTCTCTTCTTGATATATAATTGCTCTTTGTAGCCTCACTTCATATTGCAAGCTCTCTTATCTTACTAATGTTTGTTCACTTTGTGTTGTTTCTCTTCTTGCTTCAAGAAAAAATTTCCACGGCCTAGTTTTTAGAATCTTTAGTTGTTTTCGATTGTGTTTTGCCTTTCTTCAATCGATCACTTTCACTTCTTGCTTGAACCATTTTCTACCATGTTCATTTCCTTCATTATTTATGTATATATGTTTTTGCCTCATGACTTTGTGCTCTCTTCATGATGTACTTTTGATTTTGAATCTTTTCATTAAATATTGCTCTTGGTCATTACTACTCCCGCTTGAGTAATTTTTTTGGCTTGCTTGTTCTTGGAGTCCTTTCAAAAGTTGTTCCTAATGCTTGAGATGCACAACAAAGTGAATAGACTCAAAATCAATACTAAGTGCACTATTTGAAACTAGAATGTTTTCATTAGTTTCATTAGATAGCTTTTTTTTTTGGTTCTATTGGTTTTAAAATATTATTAATTTGATTGAAGCTTATATAGTCATTTTAATTTGATCATTCCTTGTACACATCAAGGATGTTGCAATCTTGGAGTTGTGAAAGTTTGAAATTTCTATAAGAAGTTTGTTCAATGTAACTGAATGATCATTGAAGCATTCATTCAACATATTGAGAGTGATGGCTTCCCAACATGTCTATTAGAGTTGCCTTTTTATCAAGGGATCCGATGGAGTAGCCCAATTTTGACTCCAAACATCACTTCTATTCATATTAGAATCAAAATTAGCAATCTTCACTCGTTCCTTAGATTGAAAAATAACTTTAGTTGTTATTCATGACTCGGGTTTCACAATGTGTTGAATCATCAATGATGGATGAGATCCTCAATTAGAGGTGTTATTTATACAGATGACATTTTACATTTCAAATTTCATAAAATTTAAGATAAATGTTGATTAGAAAAGGTTCCCAAAACTGTTGCCATATTTGAAGTTTTGAACGTTTCATGTCACATTTCAAATTTCATAAAACTTAAGATAAATGTTGATTAGAAAAGGTTCCTAGAATTGTTGTCATATTTGAGGTCTTGAACGTTTGAGTTTTTTGAAGGTTTGCATGCTTTTCCATAAGGCATTACCTAAAGATTAGATAATTTCAAAAATTCCTTGCTATAGATTTCCTAAGTCACACAAAGAATTGTGAGGTGATTGCAAAAATCATTTGTCAATTATATACCAAAGCACATAATATTAGGAGTTGGTGGTACATCATGTATCCATTTATGTGTAAATTTTATCTATCTAATTGTAGAGATTTGTATATAAAATATTTAGCTTGAATTGTGTCTTTAAAATTTGTGTTCATATCCATGATTTGAATAGTTGTACTCTTGTCGTTTCAATTAGTTGTTTATGTTTAGTTTGATTGAATTGCATCTATACAATTTGAAGAGTTATTCATCTTCAATTGGATTTTTTAATCTTGAATCTTGAATCATTTTTAACCATTTAGCTTCAAAAAATTGCCCATGTTTGCTTAAAATAGGTGAAACCACTTGGCACAAAACATTATTTACATTTTAGCTCTAACACTTATAATTTAGTTTAACATTAATTCAAATATTTTTTTCTTCCTTTCACTAATTGCTTTTTGTCTAACTCTTTTCCTTAAGTTTAGTTAGTTGCTTATTGTTGTTTTTCTTAGTATTTTTTTAATACAATGGCCCTAGGCAATTAGATTCTTTTCACTTACTTAAGGCCAAATGAATCAATAGAAAAGAATGAAAAGTGGTTCACTAAAATATCATTTTCAAGCTATTTTTCAAACAAGTGTATAAGAATATAGCAATTTGGCTACTTTAAGTGTAAAATGAGCAAGGAGGCCCTGCAAGCGTGTGCCACTCCAAATGGCACTCATTTCTTCAAAGCTTCTAGCTGAGGTTGAATATTAATTCAATGACATATGAATTGTTGTAATTTTTGGTGTTAGGATTTTTGTTGTGATTTCTTAATCCACATAAGTAATTCAATAGGGCAATGAGATTAGCTACATCAATGAGAATGGAATGATGTGTAGAAATCTTGAATCTACAAAGAAGTTGTTTGATAGACTATTCTAAAACACACTTGACTTACAATTGGTTTATTTGTCAAGGTAGCACAAAGAAAAAATATTTTCCTCTTGTTGAAAGATACAAGCAATTGACACAAACAATTGATCTCCAAAATGATATTACTTATCTTTAAGAATTGATGTGTTGCAAGAAATTTGTGATTTGCTTCTTCAAATGCAAGATGTAAGACAATCCCTCAAAAAAATCATCAATGCATGAGTCTTGGAGGTATTTGAAAAATTCAAATGAAGATTGATAGAACAAGTTTAAGACAATTGTGGAAGTAGAGTAATAGATGTACAACAAGTGCATACATTCATGGTTGTCATACTAGACAAGTTACTATTCATTTTTCGTCGTGTAGGACAAGTTACTATTCATCAAATGTACTTGAGAGGTACATTTGATGAATAGTAACTTGTCCTACAGGATAAGAAATGAATAGTAACTTGTCCAGTATGACAACCATGCATACATTGAACTTCTTATAGATTTGAAAGATCTTGAAAATTTGAAGAATTCAAGGATTATTCATATGGTATGGGCTAAAAAATTCTTTTGGACTAATTAGTAAACACAAATAAAAAATAATAATGAATTACTATCATAGAATAATAATTCTAAGAGGATTATTAATTTCATGTAAAAAAATAAAAATACTCATTGTGAGTGGTTAGGTGTTGCTACAAAAAATCTTAGTATTTAGACTTTGTAAAATGATTTTGTTACACAAGTTCTTTCAGTGCCAATGTGTGAAACAACTAAACGATGAAAATAGGTGGTTGCCTGATAAAAGCAATTAGGTCATATAGGAACTAGAGAACATACTTGGAAGTTGGGAAAAACATCTTGGCTCAACATAATGAAAATTTGCTACCCAATGCAAATAGTCTTTACATTATTTTGTTTGTCAACCTTGAAAACTTGTCAATAGTTTGTAAGTAAAATTCTTTATCTTTATATAATATTGGTGAAAAGAAATGGTTTTCTTCCTAGTAATAGGAAAGTGGTTTAGTTAGTAAATTGTTGGGGTAGGACTTGCATAAGTTACAAGAATTTCTAACTTAATGGATGAGGTTTGAATATCTTTAGATTTGTGTTCTTTTTATCCTAACAAACTACACATGACTACTTATTGTATGAATATACATGTATTTCTTGAATGTCTATTCATTGGAATGCTTCATTGTGGTAGTTTCAAGGGACACAAATTAATTTTAAAAATGACAAAATAAAATTCTTGTACAACGCAAATTATATCTTCATAAACAAGAAAATTCTAATTTTTTGAGAAATTAGAATCAACCAAAAAACAATGTAGCATTAAGTGTTGACTTCCAAAAGAAAATTGAGAAATCATCTAATTTGGGCCTTACCAAATCCTTCAATCTTTGAGCACTATCTCTATTGACATGCAACGGATTTAGTACTTGGTTTGGAAGTTTTTATTTATTAATAAGTTATTTGAAAAACATTAATTAAGGTGAAGACATCCATTTTTATCCTTGTATCTAATTCTGTCTAATGTACCAAGGGTGCATATTGTTTTTAGTGAGAATGTACTCTATTGATACATCATGATGGAATTGGATATAGGGATGAGAGTGGATGTTTTCAATGTAGTATTTCTTAACTTTTGACAACCTTTCAAAAATAATCTTAGAAGTTGAATGGTTTTCTTCATTAGATAGAAAAGTAATATTGTAGTCATGATGATTTTCAATAAATTCATTATTTTTCATAGTGTTCCTTCCTTTATTGTAAGGTTAAAGGAATAGATTTAGATTTATTTCCACATTATTAGTGGACATGTCATAGGATCAAATTGTATAGGTATCTTTTTTAGCATTTTGACTTTTTTATGTTTAATTTTCTTTGAACTTGGCAAAGTAGCTTATTCATTTCAAAACCATTTTTCAAAAATTTAATGATTTTCCATCAAAGGTGACCTTAGGGTATTTTTTGCCAAAAGGCCTGCCTAAAATAGATGACACATGTGAATGTAATTTAGGTCAATTGATTAAAAAAAATTTGAACAAAAAAACTATTATTACATATACAAATGCTTGACTTTGTAGCTCCAAGTTATAGATTATAGAACCTCAAGTACTAAGTGTAGGACAATCTTGCTTTTAATTAATATTTGGAAATTTGACTGCATCAATAGTCACATTTGAATGTCATCTTGTATTTACTAGGACGAACATCAAACCCATCATACTACTAAAATCATAAGTCCCTCTGTAATATCACAAATGCTACCATTAATACTAGGGGCTCGTACTTGCTATGCTATGCATTCATTGTATCACATAATTATTAGTAAAAATTTGATATATTTGAATAGAATGCATAATAATGATTTTGATAAGTCTTTAAAATAATTATTTTAATTATTTAATAAAAATATTTCTAATCATGTATACATAGAAATTATATTTTCACACAATGTGATAATATTGAAATAAAGTAGTAGTTCACAATCACCTTTGTAATATCACTTTTTACAAAGGGTGATATTATATAAATAATATAGTTGTTGTAATTGAGGTGATATTAAAGAGGATCAATATGGTGATATTATAAAGGTAGCAATTCCATTGGTTTTCTTGGCTTATTACTTCTTTTGCGTTTCTACAATTTTGTACTTTTGTGAGCATTGAGCTTCTAATTTCAATTTTCTATTGCTACTACCAAATGATTTGAGAAATTTATTAGTTTGAATCGATTTTGGATTTCACAACAATTAAATTGTTCACGAAGCTTTTGAGATTTACAAGTTTTTCCTTTAAATTCTTCTATTTGGATTGCCATTGTTTGTAACAATTGAGTCAAATTTCTAATGCATTCTAATGTATATGTATCTTTTACCGTATTCATTATTGCATGTATATGTATCTTTTACCATTCATCATTCATTAAACTTCTATTGTTTATTTTAGTATATGCTTATTTATCAAAAAATTATATGAAGATTTTAATAGTTTTTATTTGAAGATTTATTGAAATTCTTGCTCTACATTCTATCTAATACATAAAAATTCTAATGAAATTCTAATGGTGAATGCGTAGCATAGCAAGCGCCAACCGCTAGTTACTAACTAAGATTAACATCAAAAAATCTTTAAAATCAAATTGTGACATTTTAAGGTTTGGTCAACTCTTTAGTCACTTGTGGTTTGACTTCTAAAATTTTTGCTCTTGCAAATTAAATTTTTAGATTCACATTTGTAAATCTTAAAATGTATTAGTTGGGATTGGGGCATGTGATTTGAAATGCATTTTTATGATTTATCAAATGTTTTGGTTGCAAAAAATCATTTTCTACTAGTGAATTGAAAATTGCTACTTGTGATAAATTTTTTGGCACTTGAAGACAAGGCTCTTCAATTGTTTTTTGAAAACGATGGCAAAATCCCCTAGCTTAGTAGCTTTTAGGTCATTAAAATTGCATTCTAAATTATTCATTTATATTTCTTAAATAATACAACAATCCACTGGCCATCCTAAAACAATTCTTTTTTTGAAAAATTTGGTGAAAATTTAAATACTTTTCAATGTTTTAGATCACATGGATCTCACAAATGGTAAAGAATTTCATTCAATTTCCATTTTTTAATGTGTGTTCTACATGAACATAAAATTAAAAATTCTTGAGATTACAATTGTCATTTCCTACAAAAAATTTCATCCAGAAATCTTGATCCACCATTGATCATTTTTAGGGGTTAATAGTTACTACATTCCACAATACAAGAAATTCATATTCAGTTTCGGATGTTAAAATTCCCGGTGAGTTCCACTTTTCCCTGTATGTTGTACATTGGGAATACCGGGATTTTGGGAAAACACCAGGGAAAGTGGTACTCACCGAGAACTGAATATGAGACCCCTGTGCAAACACGTACATCAAGAATCAATTCCAATAATCTACTTGTAGAATTCAATCTATTCATTAACCCTTGAGTGCCCAAAGCAAATTCAATGAAATCCAGACCTTTTCGACTTCAATCCCCTCAAGCTTTCTCCTAAGAAGAGATTCATATAATCCAACCATATTGATTGATAGCCGAGAGAGACTTGGAGGTGTGGAGAAAAGGACACATCCTTTGGCTGCACTACTCAGAGACGCCAAATTTTGGCCTTTGGGGCGCTCATGGGTTAAGTTAGGCTATTTATTTGTTTTGCTTGTTACGATGAGATCTCTTGAACCATGTGTCTCTTTGTTGTATTCTTGGTACCGTCAAAAAGCCCTCTGCGAGAAGGGTGCATAGACTTTGTTGTGTGGAGTTTAGAACTATAATTCATAATTCGTAATTACTTTTATATTGACTGACAACCGCATGGGGTGTACTAGTAATCACTAACAATGCGTGACCCCAATTAAACCCTCAGCACGTCCCAGTCGGCCACTTGAATTTCTACTTCAATTGTGAAGACCGATCGATTCATTTGCTGAGACTGAAACCTTCATTGCTGGCGAGGTCAGTGGCGGAGCCTCACTGTTGCTGATGCAGGACAGGACGGGACGGCTGAAGCTGGCCACTTAACTTCTCGAGGACAGCCATCTCTGCTTTTCTTTGGGGCCGCTCGCTGCCGGGTCTCTGTCGCCGTTGAATCGTCGCAATTGTACGTATCCATGGTCTTGAAAGCCTGTGTACGTGGTCCGTTAATTAATTGCCGTGCAACATGATCCTTCTTCTAAATGTTGTGCGTTTTCATTGCAACGTAACATGGGTGGGGCAACTGATCTAGCTGGCACTGATTGATCTGAGTGCGTGGTGAGCGTATAAATGGGACCTTAGCTGAGGCATGAAGCCATTCTTGTGTTCCTAAAGTTATTTGGTGTTTTGCAGGACTGGAGCCTGCCTGGAGCTCGCTCGAGTGCGCTCGCTTAGCTTGCTGCTTCCATGGCAATCATCACCGATCTGCAGAGGGCTTTCTGGCATTATGGAGGTTTTGAGTTTAACTCATCTGGCCTGATAGAGCTAGCAGGTCTACCTGGAGATCGGAGAAATCGTATGGGTGGCCGAACATATGACTCGGACCGGGACGGAGTCCTGGTACGTACCTCATGAAACGATGTCCATTACCGCCCTCTTGTGCGCAGTGCTGTGATTGATCGTTAGATTTGAGCATTTCGAGCTAGGAGCAAGTGATTATCTAACATGGGGAATGTTTTCATCTTGCCAGTGCTGCTTGATTGTGTGTTCTTCAATTCTTAGAATTCAAGGACATATTCTGCTGTGGGGCATGTTGAAGTGTTTTTGAAATTATTGTGTTATTTTGATTATGAGCACTTGTCCGAGTTTGCAGGCACTCTTCGTTTCCGCCGCTTCAGGGAGGAAGTGATCAAATTGAATGGTTTGGCCTTGCAAACTTAAGGTACGAGTCTGCACACGAACCGTCTTGGAAACGATCGCCATGGCTTGGCCTTCTTTCTCTTCGCTTTACAGCATGATCCTTAAGACCTTATGGCTTGAGAGATCACTTAGGATGCATTGTTGTGACACTTATTGAGAGTATCTCGAATTCTTCGGTTTCTTCAGAAAATCATACACAATCTACATATATTTTGTCCCTCTTATGCGCAGTGCTGTGATGGCTTGGATCGTTAGATTTGAGTATATTAATTAGCTAGTGATTATATATATCTAACACGCGAATGCTTTCATCTTGCGAGGTGCTGCTTTCAACCCGCTCGTCAGTGCAGAAGACAACACAAAAATGCGAAAATCTGTGAAGTATTTTGAAAGAGAGGTTGCAGAAGTGTGCACTTAATTTTTTGCATATATTGTAATTTGTATATAATCTCTCGATATAGATTATCAACTGAAACTCGTGTTGCTACTTTCTTGTTTCCAAACTTGAGACGCGTGATGTTAGCAGTGCAAATGATGGCAATTACTGCCTTTGGTAGCTAGGAACAGGGGCGAAACATACGGTGAAGACTGCTAATCAATAAACTAGAAGCTCAGGTAACAGCAGGGGCTTTAACACGCTGAGGCATGATTAATGTGGGATTTGAAGTTTTGTGCGACTGGTGATCAACTGGAGCTCGCTTGAGTGCGCTTACTGTTTCCATGTGATCTTCACCGATCTGCAGAGGGATTTCTGATTTTCCGAGTCCTTCAAATTAACATCAATGGTACAAGAATGCTAGTGGTCTCTTTGCAGGTAGTTGAAACCAAATGGATGGTCATACACTTATGTATCTGACATTGTCGAGTAGGTGCACTTTGCGCCACCCGAGACCTGATTTGCTCCTTACCACAGCAGCCTCCATTAATTAGCGAGCGCAGAATGATTGCATGCAGCTACTTTGGAGAAATTAAGTTATCAGATCGGATAACTGATGGCAGCGCTCCTGTCGATTGCTATTCCGCCCTCGATCAGAACTTGCTGATCGACTAAGAACCCAATTGACAACCGATCCAGATCGATCGATGATCACAGTAGTGAGCACGGCCGATCGTGTTTTGGTGTCGACAATTGGGTTCTGAGTCGACAAGCCAGTTCAGAGCGAGGGCGGTACTACTGTTCCCGGAAAGTTTTGCTAAATTCTGCCACATTTGAGAACACTCGGTGGAGAGGTACGTAGTTGGGAAGGTGGTGTCCGGGGTCAAAGTAAACGTGGTGGGAGCCAAGTTCTGAGATATAAAATGGCCGATAAAGGGAAGCGATTGCTGGGACTGATAATTAATGGCGGCGATACTGAGCCTACTGCTGATGCATCCGATCCAGGACATGCCGGAGTGAAGGGGGACGAGTTAGTGCATGAAACGTGTCCTCGAGGGCGTTAATTTATGTATTTCGATGGCTGTCGCCATTGAATCGTCTTCAGTTGTTTCCATGGTCAGTCAGTCTGATTACTCTTCTCTGTTGATTCTGCGTCTCATCTTCTCGATGCATGTGAAATTCGCTCATTTCCATTTTCGAGTGGTTTCTCATTGTCATTAATTCAGTTGGGGTTGTTCGGCATGGTTCACAAGTAACCTTCAGCGAGCTCGACTTGTCCTGAATTGGCAGCCAAGTGAGAATTTTTGAAAGCGTGATGACATGCAATTATAGCATCATATCTTGCCATGAGAAAACCTTTCGGCACACGTCCATGCTAGCTTTAGTTAAGCGCAAGTGCAGAAGTCAACATGGGCAATTATATTAAGATGGCGGTGATTTTTTTTCCATTTTCCATACTCCGTGTGCCATTCTAATGGAATGTCGTGTGTCATCTTTGACATATTCAGTGCCATTTTAATGGAATGTAGTGCCATTCTAATGGAATGTAGTGCCATGAATCTAAAGGAATACCGCCATTTTAACGAAATTGCCCATCAACACAAATACGCGAAAATCTGTGAAGCACTTGGAAAGAGAGAATGAGAGATTCCAGAGGTGTGCATACATTGTAATTTAAAATCTATAAATTATCGATCAACGTATTGCTATTTTCTTACAGGTTTCTAAACTTGTGACATGTGATGCATGTACGTAAGCACCAAATGTAGCAGTGCAAACGACGACAGTTACGTACGAACGTGACGAAACATATGGTCATGAACACTGCTTCTAATTAAACTAGAAACGAAGGTATCGATCAGCAGGGGTTTCAACAAGTACTAATCTCCGTCTTTATTGTGCAGGTTTCTTGGGAAAATGAAGATGGTATTGGCACTTTGGCAGCTGCTCAAGTATTGAAGATCGAATGCAGCTAGACCTTGCTTGATTCCAGTATCTATCCAATGGCTCGAATGGATATTTTGTTGTGTTTTGATGAATCTTACTAATTAATACACAAGCGAATCATCATTAATTTTCGAGTTTGAGGCTCGGCTTTGGATTCAGAGGGAGATGCCATAACTGTATTGCATATAGATTTAGTAAAATCTCCAATCAGGTTGGACCTCTCCAACAGGAACATGAGGGCAGCTGCTCTAAGCCTTAGACTACCCATCGAAGTCTGACTTGCACTTAAAGGTGAACCAAGTCTATTACCACCCCTCATTTCAATTCTGATCTTATGTCCCCATGGGGTACATTTTTGTTTTGAAATGTACACCACAGGAACATGAGGGCAGAATTGAGATGGGGCTAGGTAACTTAAGGTGGGCACCTGCAAAATGCCACTTTTTGCTACTCTACTTAGTAACTATTATTAGAATTTAGAATTTTCAAATTTTTCTTATTGACGAGTGAAAGGGAGTTCCAACACACCAAAGAACACAACATTTTGATATTGTATGTAAAAGTTATGAATCTTCAATTAATTTTTTTGGTAGAAGTTCTGAAATTATTTCTTCCACATAGGTATATATTAATTTTAGAGACGTACACAAAGTGACAATGGCAATTTTGAATCTTGGGTGCATTTGGAGGGGCCCAACTTTTGTGAGTTTTGATTTTTAGAACTTTGTGTAGGTGAATGTGGTCACAATTCTAATCCAGTTACACTCTTCAACCTACTTATTGGGTTTAGTGGATTCCATAGTATTGGCAAAAAGCCATTAATTTCTAAAATACGTGGATACAAGATGATTGGTGCAAAGAAAACATTTCTCATAGTTTACACAACATAGATTTTAGACTTTAGACTATGATTAAAGTAAGAGGATCTAAAAGCACACATGCCCTAAAATCGCCCACCTCCTCAAATGTACACTATTTGTATATATTGCTTTTTTTTTAGCCTCCAACAATGTACAAACAATGTACATTTGAAGAGATGGACAATTTTAGAGCCCTATGCCATTTCAACTTCAAAATTTCATAACTAATTCCACAAAGCTCCAAAAATTATGAAATGACTTGGGTTAATGTCAACTCCACTTGTCTTTTAAGAAAAATTTACTGAAAAATATTTCAAGAAACTTCACCTCCCCAAAATTCATTTTCAGCTCTTAGGTGGGCAATTTATGGACCTATTGAGGTCATCACCACTTTCGTCTTCCAGACTGCTCACAAAGTAAACAAACAACAATAAAGCCTGACTGACTGAAAACTGCTTGAGCAGTCAGGGTCAAGAAAAGAAAAGAAAAACCGATACCAATATAATCTGTTAAAAACACTAACCAGCAAGATACTGCTGTATTCATACAATTTAACCTAATCCAACACATAATCTGGGATTTCTGCATTATCAAAAACAGTGGCGTCATCATCTACGTTCTAACACTGGTGGTAAAAACACACAGGGCTTGTGCACACGTCTGCGTTAACCCCAGTACTCAATGATAAATAGCCACCTAAATTTGTCAGTCAAGCGAAAGTGGTAATGAAAAGATGCTACCCAGCCTGCACCCTGATTGCTTCTGACGATAATCTGTCACAATAAAATGCCAAATGCCAAACCCTTCATGAAGATAAAACTTGGCACCTGCGAAGTGAAGTCCTCACGTTGAGAGACTCATCCCGGCTTCCGAAGAGGTCTGTAGGGTCACAGGTGGATACATTGGGGGGATTCGGCAGCTAGGAGACCAGAATCAAATCATGTACAACCACCCCAATACGGCTTGCGTTTCCTACCGTGACTGCATTCCCATAAACGAGAATGTCGCAATCTCCGGTCAATTAGGCTTGTTGCCACTTGAAATGTGAAATATTCTCTGATCTACAGTCCGTAGAAAAGGAAGATTCTAGAAGCAGCACGTGAATGCATACCCTACGACCGTGATATTTCGACATGAACTTCCCACATCCGCATGACAAGAACTTCAGGTGAGCGCATCAGGTACTAAAATAAAACTAGTACTCATATAGCCCCAGCTGTGTACTACCACCTAACTATTGAGCAAATCAAGGCACAGACATTGAAGTCTCAGGCTGTGAATTAGCTCAACAACCTTTGCTCAAGTCGCTGAACTGCTACATACTAAAACTCAACGTCACTATGGCAATAATCCTTTCTTCAAAAGTCATAAAGAACTTGTTTTGGAAGCACCAGGATCGCGAAGATGACCTGGTGCTACCAAGGCGTCTCCAACACGAGTGGCCTGCTCAATCCCTTTCTCTGCAATCCCTGTAGTACCTGGCTGATGTTTGGCCGGAAACAAAACATGAAGTTGCCTCAAAATGAGCTCAAAGCTTGTGAAGGTGATGACAGCTGCAGGCGTAGTTCTCATCAGGTTGGTTGCACACCCTCGGTAAAACCCTTTAACTCCTTCCGCAACAGAAATTTTTCTAATGCAATCCACAACCCCAGTATACCTGATCTCCACACCCTTTGAGCGGCCTTGTTCTTGGAGCCTTGACCTAACGACCTGCCAACACATGCAGTCACAACTGTACTAAATCTCACAAGAACGCGACATACACGAGAACAAGGGCGTTACCAGATTTCACCATTTGCTTAACACCAGAACAAAATAGGAATTAATATAATGTACAAGGTGGGAAACTGCACCTCATGAGGATAAGTGAGCGTGGAGGCTATCACTTTCGATAGTGAAGATGCAATTGCTACGTTGCGTGTACTCAATGTATCTACAGATGTCCCATCTACACATGCGACAGCCTTGGTTAGAGAGGTACCACAAAAGCTCCCAAACTATGTGAAAGTAGTATATTTGTTTAGTTTACCATGATCTCTTCCGTTCCTTATGCAAGAGCTACTTCTACAGAGTCGTGCAATTAGGATCTGATCAAAGTGCTTGCTCCTTAAAAAATTAGAAACATACCCTTCTCAGCAAAATAATCCTTCAAATACTCGTAAACAGGAAACTGTATCGCCACATGGCTAATTCCTGCCAAAGCTGGCACCAGTCCACTGCTCAAGACAAACAACATGGCAATTTGGCTATCAAATGTCTTCACAGCAGTAATCATTAATGAAAGACGGAAGCAGAATATATAGAAAGAAGCTGCAAGAATAGAAATGCATCGTGACCCATTCTCTCCTGTTCGATGTGACTAGTATAAGGTGATATCCATTGAGGATGTCAAGAATATATCTGCGGATATTTAGAACGTAAGAACGTGTGGTCTAGAAACCGCATCAAATACACAGCAAGCATCAAATCGCACCTGTAAAGTCCTCTGACTCCTTCCTCAGCGAAAATGCGATTGAGAGCGGAAAAAGTACTCTTGTACGGCACTATGTCTGTTCTTAGACGCTGTGTCTGCAAATAACTCAACATTAAACAGAATTAGCAATATGCCAAAAAGCACTTTCACTCAATGTCTTTAAAGGATGAGACACAAGATCAAGCGCGTGAGTGGCTCAATTACATCCGCCCCAAAAGTTCTTGATGAAAATGAAACGACAATAAGAGCTCACCTGCAGTCGAGTTTTCACCACCCATAGAGGGTTGGTAACCAAAATAGTGGCAGTCCCAGCTCCCGCAGCCGCCGCAACATTGGCACCTAAGGTCATCCTGTGATGACTGGCGTGAGCTGCACGTGCTGACTACCTTGTGAGTAACAACGGACAAGCCGCTTACAAAACCCCATAGATCTGTGAATAATTCCATGACAAGTAAGACCCAGAAAACAACAAAATTTGACATCGATGTTAAGGTTGACTCACCAACTTCTTGATCACTTTGCAGTAACCTTTTCAGCTGCTCGTAAGCAGTGAAATAAACCTGCATGTGCAGACTTCTGTGTCATTGGAAAGAAGCAGTTCTTAAGAAATAATATTTCCTACCAAAATAAGAACTTTCAAGGTGCTTAACTATAACCATCACCGTGTAGCAATGCATTGCTAACGACTTTCACGCACGACCATAAGGACAGGTCCAAAGAAGTAGCAGTGAATGAAAAAGAATGTTATACAAATATATGTATGAGTCTATAATTGCAGTGATGTATCGTACTCATTTGGAAGAGAAGGGAGGTAGAGAGAGAGAGAGACCGCCCAATTCGGAAGCAGAGCCACCATGGTGGGAGACAGACCACGATACAGACCTCTGACACCCTCCTCCCTAAAAATCTGCGACAAGCTTCCGATTATTATTCCACCTGCATCACCTCAGCATCAATTTGGGTCAGTAGGTCGGATGTATGCTACCATTCGATAAGAATTTCATTCCATTCTCACCTCACCAACTTCGTCAACCCCCAAAACCGTCTTCATTTCAAAACACAGCTTTTGGAAAGAGGGAAAGAAAGAGCAAGTGCCAAAACGGCCAAAAGTGGCCAGTTCCACTGAAACAAATCGATTACGAAGCTTCAAGGAAGGTAACTGAATGTACCAATAGAAAGAACACCCTACTGATATTTTCGACCAGTAAACACATTTTTGAAGGTTATTATAATCGACTATTAGCTTCCAAAGTGAACTTTCTAATCTTAGCTTGGCCATTTAGGGCTTAACTTCTTCTGGTCGGTATAAGCTCCAACACCATGACCTAAATTACCACCACAGAGGTATTCAACAGTAAGAATGAAAGACAAGCACTACCTTTAAGCCCACTCTCGGATTGCATAGCAGGCCGATAGACCTGCAACCGAGTCTTCACCACATCGAGAGGACATACAAAAGTTGCGGCAATGGCTCCTGTACCCATCCACACGGAAGTTGATTACAATCCAGTGTAATAAAACCTCAGACCCCCAATTAAATTTCCCCTACTCTTCACCCAAGAACAAGCAGCTGAGCCGATGTTCGCATTCGAAAGTCTCGTATAATCGAGATACAAAACGTCTCTTGTGCACAGTCCCCACATATCAATTTCACGTGCCTTGATAAAGAAAATTATTAAAACCAAAATTAAAAAATCTCCAGTTGATCACACACTTTGCTGCTCTGTAGCATGTATCGTACTCCAAGACTCAATTTCCACGCACAAATTCTCTCCCCAAAAGAATCATAAAGCAAACAACAACAACAACCAATATAATAAACCTCTCGCATCGAAATACTAAGGAATCCATTTTCTCTGGCCATCACGTGTTCGAGAGACCACACTTTCGCAGCTGAGCCCCAGTTCGCATTGGAGAATTTCGTACTCGAGATACAGCAACACGTAACGCAAACGCAGTCACCACATAGCAATTTCTCAAGCCACGGTAACAAGAAATTCAAAAATGCTCCAAAATCCCCAATTGATCCCATACTCTGTTCCGACCAGAATGTACAATCACCAAAAAAAAAAAAAAAATCAAACCCTCCAATAATCGTCTACCAAAACAAGAAAAAACAGGGAAAAAAAACAAGACACACCAGCGCCAGCACCCGCCGCGGCATTGAAAATCTTGGATCGCTGCTCTTCTGGCATGTCGCCCAGTCCACACAATCCCTTCCCGCAGCTCCCACCAAAGCGCAGCTCCCAAATCGACGTTCGTCCCACATATCATTCACCACAACAGGCAAAAATTGTGGTGCAACCCCAGCGTAAGTCCCAAACCCTAAACGCAGGGTTCAGTACCAAAAATGAACCGTTCTTCACTCCGAATTCAATCCATCGCATGACATAATATCACCATGATGGATGCACTCCCTCGGGAAGAACTGAAATTGTTCGCGGTATGCCAATTCCAGCGATGGCACGTCTGCGAGAGGGGCTTCGTCCTCCAACAAACCGAACTGAAAGAGGCTGTGGCGAAGCGCCCTCTGGATTTCTGCTCGAAGTATTGAGACACTGTAGTGCTTTGGGACTTGAGCTTGGACGCCCAGACTAATTAAGGTTGGTGGAATTCGTGTGGGTTAAGGAAATAGAGTAACGAGTATAAATAGACTGGATTGTGTCGTATCGAGGATTTTGAGGGGTTTTTAAAATTTTAATTGGGAGGATGGACTCGTGTCGAATGGTGGTGGTTCGTTGGCGGGAATAGGAGTTCAGGAGATTCTATTGGTTGGATATTTCGGGTGGGTTGGTTGGTTGTTTGGTTGCCGGGATGAGACGTTAGAGGAACATCAATGGTCACTCTGAATGGGAAGACTGGATCCGTTGATTTCAGAGTTACTGTATGTTTAACTCGATCCAAGCCTCAGTTACCTCTAAGGTAGAACTATCCATTACCACACAGATTACTATCTAGGTACTTTGGAGAAGCTATTTGTCAGCTCTCATATTTTCCAGAGATTGCCGGATTGTTTGAGAGAAGTCAATTGCAAAAAGAATGAAGACATTCCGACAAGAATTGAATTTTTTGTGATTTTTCAAAGCTGAAATGTTAAACTGTGAGTAGACCCTTATTGAAGCGTGACCAAACCATTGTTGAAGTGTGGGCTGATGTCGGTGTTCGCTCCCCAAGTGCATTGCCATCATGGTGAAGAATTAATAAGATTGTGGTAATAGATGGGTCAGTGACGGGAATGGGAGGAACCTGTGAGGTGGCAAAATTGGGTAATTGGTGGTATTGGGGAGTTCCACCTTAAAGGCAACATATTTAGGTGTTTTGAAAACCTTTGAAGTCAAATATGGAGGCAACCCATTCATGATCAACGCCCCATTTTGGCACCGTAGGGGATTAACTCTTAAACATCCAGGTAGACGTTTTGCGTATAATGGATGATACAAAATCTCTCGATGTAGGATAGAAGTGTAACTATTCATCCTCCAAATTTTGTGGGAAAAGGAAACGTCTTCTACAGTAGCTTGTCTCCCAATGAGTGCTTTTGCATTTTTTTAAGCCAACAATTCACATGGTACTCAAATAAATGATTTTCATGGTGACCAGCTCTTCATTTAAGGGTTAATGGCGGGGATCCATGTGGAGTTGAGGGTTGGTGGAGCTTGTTGATCATTGGTCAAATGGGCATTCCTGAAAAATGGAGATTCCCATTTCATCAATGATCAACAAGCTCCACTGGCCCTTGACTCCACGTAGAAGCACGCTCTAACAGTGATTAATTATGGCATAGTTTCCAACGTAGTTGTGGCACATTATGATTGGTTACGAGACTCTCAATATTGTAGCCATTCCTTGGTAGATTTTGCAACTAGTCCTTAGTTGGAAATAGGAAGGTCTATGTGACAAGCATGGATGGAATAGAATCTTCAACTAAAAAATTTATAGTAATTATGTTTTGAAAAATAAAAATCTGAAAAATTATGGAAACCTTGTGAACTCTATTTTTGCACATGAAAAATTTTCCCACTGTTGAAATTTGCCTAGCAGATACATGTATCTATTTAAGTGGTTAGAAATTTGAAGTCTAGTTCTAGCATCAAAGACCTGATTTTGAAAATGAATGATTATGATTTTTCTATTCAAGATTTTGTGCAAGAATGTCCATTGCAAATCTTGATTTTCTAGTATTTAGGGCTCTTGGAAATGAGCCTCAAATATACTAGATCTTGGAGAAAAAATCACATTAGAACTTCATTATAAAAAGTTGCAAAGTAGATTTTGAGAAGAAGTAAATTGATTGGGATTATACATGTTTTATCTTTCTACTTCTTATTTTTTGGATGACCTTAATTTTAGATTTGTCCACTCAATGTTTTGGGGGGCATTGGAGGGTTGTTTCAAGCTAGTTCCCCATGCTTTGAACCAACCACTACTAGCTAAAAATAAAAATAAAAATAAATTTTAAATTTTTTTAAAATTAAAAAAAATTATTTAGATATTATTATTTGACGTGGTCAAAGTTAGGCCATGCTAGATTGTTGATTTGGCATAGTTCCCATGGTTCCAATAGTTCAAGAACTTATAGTCCTTTACAACCCAAAAATCTCATTTATAATCACAAGTGATATTGTTGTGTTTTCTTTTCCTATGTAATCACTAACACATCTAGTTTGAATTTGTATATTTACAAATCCAAAAATATCAATGAAACTTATCAAAATTTGACTTTCTATTCAATTTAGTGTATATTCTAGGAGGCTCAAAAAAGGCCTTGGGCATTTAGGAGTTAAATTTGAAGTGCACTCATATCCTTTTTCATAAAATCTATCCCCCTAAATTGCTCAAAATGGCAGTTTAGCCTATACTTTATCCTTCCTAAGGTAACAGGCATGAACAATTTCTATACTTTTCATTTGTTATCTAAATATAGATTAAAAAATTGACATGTATAATGTGAAATTTCTAAATCTAATTGAATATTAGAATCTAGAAGTTGATCATTCATCTACAAACTTTCTAAGTCACAATTCATCTACTCTAAGCAAATAGAAAAGAGTAACAACAAATTGTGAATCCAAATCATGCTTCAATTTGTGCAGTTAAAGCTTATGAGGTGCCTTCTTTTCAAAACGTAGGTGCCTCCCTATTACACTCTTTAATGACATTTACTTCTTTAAGCCCATCCAAAGTGCTTTGGTAGCACTTTGCTTCTAATAACACTAGGGTCACGATCTTCTTATATTGTACATGCTATGTGCCTACAATGTTAGGTTTCATCTCTAGTCACGGGATCCTCAATTTCCATAACTTCCATTGCTTAATCCTAGACCGCCCCGAAGGGGACAGATTCTAGTCGTTCATAGTTTGGAAGTACAATTCAAAGTGCTGTAACTTTTGCATCCAATGACCAAATTTAGTAAAACTTGTTGGAAAAGTTGTGCATATTAGACTAGTTTGTGTAGTAGAATTTTCAGATCAATCCAAGACAAATTGAGTTTGAGAAAGCCATTCAAAGTTCACAAGTTCAGTTTGAGTTCAACTCACTGCATTGTCATGGCTGCAACTTTCAAGGCTTGTATCTCCTTCATCCAATGTTTGTTTTCAATAAAAATTTGTTGGATTTTGTTCTTCTAAAAGTCTAGTTATTGTGGTAAAATTTTCATACCAATCCAAGTTGTTTTGAATGCTTGGAAGCAATTTGAAGTTCAAAACCCTAACATTTTTGGTTAGTATGCACTTCAACGTCTTGTTACTTCAGTCTTCATACTGTGTCCATTTTCAAAACTTTTTTTTGAAAAGTTGCGCATACTTGCCTAGTTTGTATGGCTAAAATTCTGTGTTAATCAAAGAAGTAACGAGTGACTAAGAAGCATTTTAGTAGAAGTAGGTTTAGCCTTAGATGTGTCGTTTTGATACAGCAATCGTATAGTTAAAGTACATAAATTGTATGCTATTGATATTCATTGTTTTTGCACTGATTTAGTACGTGAAAATGTATATAATCGATGCGATTATAGTACATAGTGATGAAGGCACTGAATCAGTACAATATATGTTAATAATCCATCTGTCCTTAAGTTTGAGATGAATGAGTTACTTTCATGAATTTTTTTTCCACCAATGAATTTGTATGTTGATTTCAAAGCACATTTTAGTTTAAAATTTTTTCATGTGAGTAGGTTTAGAAATCAAATTTCACCTCCAAATGTGTTTTCAAGAAAATTCCAACATCTTTTTTCAACACTAAAACATTATAATCTTTCAATCCATGCAATCAAATGACTCCAAATTTGATCCACATCATCTACAATATGTATACTACAAGATTGTACGGTTGAGATTTTCATACCTTAGCAAAATATAGACTTATAAGGCTTGAAAAGCAAGGATGTTTTCATACCCAAAATGGCCTTGGGCCTTCTAGGGTTAATTCCTACAAGATACCGGACATATCATTTAATGATAGAGGGTAAAATTTTCATTGATGTCCACGACTCCAAATGCTCCGTAGTAGTAATACTCTCCACTAGTGCTAATTGCCCTTGACCCCTAAATACCCAAGGCTTGTTTTGAACTTCTTGGAATTTGCTCTAAATTGAATAAAATGTCAACATTCTGATAAGTTGTATCAAATTTTTTGGATTTATAACCATACAAATTCAAACTAGACATGTTAGAGGTCTCATAGAAAAAGAAAATACAACAATATCACTTATGGAGTGAAAGATTATAATGTTTGACCATGAGGGTGTTAAAACTATAAAAATCTTTCAACTCTCTTTTTGCATGTTAAATCTAAAAATTTGGTGACCAAAAAAATATGAGGTTAAAGGGCCTAACATGTATAATCCCAATCAATTTATGGCTTCTTAAAATCTACTCTACATTTTTTTAAATGAATTTTGAATGTGATTTTTTCTCCAAGATTTAGTATATTTGAGGCTCATTTCCAAGAGCCCTCAATACTATAGGAAGTCAAGATTGCAATGAGTACCCTTGCACAAATTCGTGAATAGAAAAATCACTATCATTTATTTTCAAGATTGGATTTTTTATGCTAAAATTAGACTTCAAGAAAAACTTTAAAAAAATATAAACTACTAAAAATAACAACTTGGTTAGGTTTTATTTAACTTCAAAGTTTTGCAAACACCAAATTTTGGTGCCTCGAGCATTTAGGGGTTAAACAATACTCAATTTCCTATTAAACACAAGCAATTTCACTTGAGGATTCATATTGGAATTCACTAGTTGTGACTTATATTATAGCCTAGCATAGAGTAGGATATCCAACTAGTATTATAAAGTGCCCAATACGAACACTAGAGGGAACTTGTGTATTTTTTGACAAGTCTACAAATGTGGACAAATACATTAGGCATGTCTACCATGAATATATAGTAAAAGCCACCACGATTGAATAGGCAAAAATACAAGGAAATCTGAAAAAATGTGCCACGTTTTTAAAGGAACATCATAGTAGATATGGTCAAAGAAGGTGTCCAAAGTGTGCCATGTGGCAACCACTTCACCTCTATGTAAGCGTCAAGTAGATGGGCAATGCCACATGGGACTTATATAAAAAATTCTTCTTTTCATCCATGGTATCCATCCATCCATTTTCTTTTTCTTACAAAGTATGCCACGTGGTTTCCCTTTCCTTGTATTTTTCACATCTAGTCAATGTTTTACCTTAGTCCGTAATAACTTTTCCTAACTTACCGGTAGTTAAACTAAAACTCCTTGCCAATGTGGCAGTTTCAATTTTGCCTTCCATGGTTGCAATTCCATCTTTTTACTTTTGTTCTAGAAAACATTTTTGTTCATTGATAATGTCCCCCCTAAATAGGAGCTCCTATTAGTAGAAGATGGTGGTGAGGCTACTATAACTTGATCACCATAGCACCATTTAGAAATGAGGTAGAAGGATATATTTTTCTCTTAGAAGACCATCTAATTCTATGCTATAGTCTCAAAACTAAGCCCAAAAGGCCTTCCAATCTTTCTATCAAAATGATTTTTAGTTCTAGACACCAAATTTAGAATATAAATCCACTTTTGTGATCTACTCATTTTTTTATCATTGTGAATTATTTACTTTTTTTAATTGCAACAAATATTGAGCAAATTGTAGTCTTTCAAAGGTTTGATTCCTCCATGAGGTGTAGTACTCTAAGACTCTGTCTCCTTTGCATTTTGAAATCCTATTCTCATTATCTTTTCAATAATATGCAAAATGTTCTATTTGGATGATCTCGGGGATCCTTTCAAAACCCCTACTTCCATATTCCATACATTGGATCATAGCTGGACATTGCCAACTTGTTGGGAGCCATAACTTTTGACTCCCAATTTAGATCCTTGTATTTTATAGACCCATGGGTGTGTGCTCTTACTAAATTTCTAAGAATGTATAGCATGCCATCCAATTCATCTTCACTATAGTGCAACAATGACATGTTTGCTCAGAACTCCTCATTTCTCCCACCTTGTCTTTTGCAAAGCTTGGGAAGTCATCCCTTTACTCACCAAGGTGGTGCAGATATGCCTTACAGTGGGAATCTTCCTAGATATCCTAAAGGTATGAGTGAGGTATCAAATCAAAATCTCATAATTTCACAAAAGGTACATTAAGTTTTGTGCTCATTTATTTAGTAAACCGTGTTTATGGATCTTTGATTGTAGACGTGGAGGTTCAAAAGGTGTCGATGAGAAATGGTCAGACGAAGAATTTCTTGTTTTTTCTTCCACTGTTGGGTTTATAGATTGAATGGGTGGATGGATAGCATGGCATATTAAATGAATGACAAACATGGGTCCCCAAACTTTGGTGGAAATCACTAATGGATAATATTAAGTTGGTGGCTCAGTGAAGTGGCCAAAGCAAGGAATTCGAATAAAGGCTTGAATTTGAAATTTGAAAACTTGAAAGTATATCCACTGTCTAAGACATGTTCTATTTGTTTTTCTCTTTCTTAGGGACAATTTGGATTGTTTTCACCCTTCCTAAAGGACAATTGTGAAAAGATTTCAAATGTTTGTATATGTGCAAATGGCCTAGAAATGCCCAATTGCACATCCAATTTAACCCTCAAAGGACATTGCAACTATTTTTTGTCTGATAAATGAGAGAGAACATTTCTATATAGGACAAAAGTGCAACTATTTATCCTCAAAAAAATTTATGAAAAGGGGAGGCCTTATATAGTAGTTTGATTTCTAATGAGTGTTTTTGCATTTTTTTAAGCCAATGATTTACATGGTAGCAATAGGATAATTTCCATAGTCACTAGCCCATTCTTTAAAGGTTAAGTCCTAATTTTGACCTAATGGCCATTATATAGGGGATGTTGCAAAGTTCAATATAAGAACATAATGCATAGTTTGGTTTTCAAGGTAGATTTGTCACCATTCCAATGGATAGTAAAAAAAACATTATAATTTATAACGTAGACCTTCTTTCTAAACTCTAGCAAAAAATACACATCTCGACGTTTGTGATGAATTATTAAACTTGGTATTATGTCCCATAATGTTCTTGAGCTTCTTGGCTCTTAAACAATGCCTAGTCCATGAAGAGATGACCAAATGCATCAAAGCTTGCTATTTTGTGATTTCAACCCTTGGAATTGGAGGCATTTTCTCTCTAGCAATGCATACTAGTTAAAAACAAAAAATCATGTAGTCCATTGGTGGTAAATTGTGTCTTTTTTACTATCAACTTTCCTCCAACTAATTTGTTTTTTTGGTATCTAAATCATTTAGGTTTTTTGTATATGGCACACGATATTGTTGCAAAGTAGTGCTTGTGGACTTGTATTTGCTTGTATTTTGTTTATATCTTTCTAGCATTTGGTAATTGCAGGGTTAGCAAGTTGTTCCCGTACATGAGAACATTTAGGCCAATTATTCATGTTTGAAATATCTAGGTTTTAAGTCTTTTGGTTATGGAGGATGTGCTAAAGAAAAAGTAGTTAGTCAAATTCTTAAATGGATGCATGCATGTAGTAGATAATGCATTGGTGCAATCACATTCTGTATGAGAGCAAGTCCTAAGGCAAGTTTGATAGGGCAAGCTCCCATGCAGAATGTGTTTGCAATAGTGCATTCTCTTATGTTAAGAGTTGAAGGAACTTGATGGGAACTTTGGAATCGATCATCCTTGCTACTTTTGTGGTAGAATCAACTACATTCCACCCTATGGCAAATTATGGTAGAATCAATTATTTTATTATTTAACAAGTAGTTCCTTAGTTTGCATGAATTTTATTTTTTTTCTACCGAGCTTAATTAGAAGTTGCAAGTGTTCATTAATCAATATTGGCCATTGTAGAAACATTAGCTTCCCAATTTCATAACTTGCTTGAATATTTGTAGGTTGGCATTCTCCCTATTTTCAAGGTATACCACAAGAAGGTTCAGCTAGTCACATTTCCTTAATTGATTGGAATTGATAGCAATTAGTATATGAGACCAATCAAAGCTTGTTTTTGGTTTAGGTAGAAAAAAACTAGCAATGCCAAGGTGGTAGCTTGCTCAAATCTCATGTCATGATCATGTTTAAGGTTTAATTAGGGTTGCTATACTGGCACAAAATTGGAACCCATTTAGGCTCTAGAATGCTCAAAGGTCAAGGTTGCCAAATACAACATAAAACTTGGAGTCACTTTTATTTTCTAGGAAGAACCTTGCAAGGTTTAAATTTTATTTTAAAATTTTTTGAGCTCATATGTGCCAATTGTAATTAGAATCCTATGTTTATTCTCATAAATTTTTAAGTTTACAACCATGGCTTCTCCCAAGTTATCTTTTTGACAATCCTACCTTCACTTATTGGAATCAAGAATAACTTAGTAGCCACTTACAATTCATATATAATCTATTTCCTTTTTTTTTAAAACTCAAGTTTTGCATTAAAATTAGAACATGAAATTTTTGAGGTGTATTTTAGAATTTTTTTGTAAAAATCTCAATTTCATTAGTAATTTGTTCTGTGCCTACTTAGACATTTATATTTATTATATACAACTTGTTGAATCAAATACTAAATATTGAAATACTAGTATTTTGAATTCAATCATCATTGAATATTTATTAACCACTTGGTAGAATCAACATGACATTGACAAAGCCTCCTCTATTACCTTCAAATTACATTGTTTGGCTTTAATAGGATACTTACAACTATTAGCAATATGTAGAAATGAGCTTTATATGAAGAGTGTTATGACATCTACCAATGAAGTGAATAAACTTAACCATTGTTTTTCAAAGTAATAAAATTTGAAATGGTCTATCTTATAGGGTTTCATTGGACACTCCAACACAAGAAGTCATGCATTTTGATACAAAAGGTATTCAACCATGAATTCCTTGTTCCAATCATCAAGTTTCAAGGTAGAAGTAGAATAACTTTCATCCTTTGATGTCATCTTCATTTCAAACAATTTTTTGCAATTCAAATTTGTACAAAGTGTATCAATCTGATTCCATGTAACTTCTCTCAAATATATTATAATGGTAAAAGTGAAGTAGGATTTTTATTGCAAGATGCATTTGCTTTTAACAATCACGGCATGCAAATCCAAATATGACAGTTGTGTAATACTCAAAGCAAAGGTAAAATTCCAAATAAAAAACAAGAACATAAGTAGGGACTTATACTTTGACATAATGGGTGACAAAAATAGTAAGCATATGAATCATTCCATCCAAAACAAGCGACTTGATTTTGCTTATGTCCCTAGCATCTACAAAGTTGAAAAATGTGTCTTTGGCTTTTGACTCAAGTCCCCTCCATAGTAACATTCATGACCTAAACCCTGTTCTCTCTGCAGACGAGAGAATCATCATGCCTCCTCTTAAGTAGAAAGAACATGGTCAGCACATCAGTTTCACAACACACTGAACCCTAACTTGATGAGGAACTAACCCTAAACCCTAAATCCTAAAAACTTGCCAAAGTTCACAGAGGTGCAATAACTCTCAAAAAAGCTTTAAAAATTGCAACCCGAAGCTCTCCATCGCTACAACAGAAGGAAGAAACACAAAACAGATACAAGAGACTCGCGAGGTTTACCAACGCGTAGCCAAAGCTCAAAATCCTTTACCACAAAACATGCTGGATTCAACATATGACCAGTGTACATTCACGCATCAACATCTATCCATAATATTGCAATCGCACATCAAAGTATACAATCAGACACAGATAACCATGAGAATCGATACAGCATTGTCTTTCCAAAGAAATGGATTAGAAATGTAACACCACAAGAAATGTATTTGCAACGTGCTATAATCTTGCCAGCATTGACTAACCGTGCGTTCAATCTCGAGAACAACAACCATTAGTCGTCAATGTCTAAACTGAGCCAAGTGGTCCTTGTTCTTCCTGCAGAAGACGTACAACATTGCAGCTCAGGTTCAGATGGTCACTCCAATCCAGATGGATCATATCATAAGCAGAAGTGTATCAAGCAAAACCTAAGATCTCAGCTACATCAGGAAGAGAAGCTATAGCATCAAGATTCAATGAAAACAGAGGCTGCGCGGCACCGCATCCATTCACATTTCGTATTTATAAAACTTAACCGAAAATGACTGAGGACTAACATGTTTGTTCTAAGAACCATTCGAGCCATGACATTCCTATGGCTTTCAACTGTTTCGAGTGGTTTCCATTACTACAACGGAATTGTTGTTGTTGGGTGTTGTTTCCATTTCGAGACAGCACACTACAATATGTATTATTTGACTACAGAATGGATAAGCTGTAAATTGTAGAAGTTTGAAGTAGTAGGGTCCCAATCACTAGACTATCCTAGAACCATGAGTATTGAATTATACGTATCCCATGGCAGCATTTAAGACAGTGATTGAACTTAGAATTATCACGTTTCTTACAAGTCATATGTTGGAGAAACAGGTGTTGTAACGGGTGACTGTAACACCCACGGCAGAGGGATGGTTCCCTACCTTAGATCTGAAACCTAAAACTATCAAGTCAAGGGAGACTTTTGAATAACATTCATTTCTCTGGTAGATATGACTAACCAGTCACTGCAGAAGAAAAACAGTATGCTTCGACATACCTGAAACACTTGTTTCCATATTTACACAGTGGTTTATCATCATCTCCATCCCTCTTGTCCATTACAGGTCTGCCTGGCGCATGAGCACGAGCAGGATCCTCCTCAAGTTCATCGTCGTCCTCAATCGCGTCGTCTTCATCTGTCCATTCATCCTCTTCGTCTGCAACCTACAAGATCGAAGTAACACCCGTAACATATTACAAATCAAAGAATATCGAGCAAAGAGCAAAACTAGGTCCCTACCCTAAATTCCCATGTCCAAGACTTTCCAACATGATGATCATCAATCATCACTGCAATGCTCAAACAGCTCAACCGTGCGTCTTAATGAATAGAACCAAACTCTAAGTTGCGCTAACGTTCTGAATCTACATGACATTCTTGAAAGAAGCTGCAAAAACCTTGAGCCCAACTGCTAATTCAAGGAAGAACCAAGGTATCCAAGACACTTTGACATCTTCATTCTTTGCCCAGACTCTCACATCTTGAGTTTCAAAATGCAAGTGTTGATACTCTGCCAACTATTATAGAATAATGTAATTACTGCCAACCACAATGCAACTATAGTGCAAAGGGTGGACAGTCAATACTGCTCTGCAATGAATGTTATGTACATCTCTAATAGTGAAAACTCCTCATCTTCTTGCCTCTGAAAAAATCATCAGACAATGCAATAAAACAATATAAAATGAAGGTACACTGCGGTGCTCACCTCCTCTTCCTCTTCAACGTCGTCTACTAGAAACCCATCTAGATCTTCTCCATCATCGTCGTCCTCCTCTTCCTCGCTCTCAGAAGCTCGAGGCTTCCGCTTAGAGGTTTTTTTTGTTGACGTCGATGCTGTCCTTTGTTTGGAAACCTTTGGATCCCCTTCTTCTATACTTGGGTGTTCCATATCAGAAGTTGAGACCATCTTTCTTTTCTTTCTTGGGTCTACAATAGTTTCTGAACTAGTCGCCAAATTCTGTGATCGAGTCTGCACATCTTTCTTTCGTGGTACAGGCCTTTTACGAGCAGAGAGGAGCTCCTTCTCCCCGTCGCTATCTCCTCGCCAGTCATCATCGTCATCTTCACTTCTAGGTCTAGCTTTTTGTTTCGTACTTGAACCTAATCAAGTGAACCCTAAACAATCAGATCCATGTCTAAAAATCAAACCTGAAACCTCAAGAAAGCCCAAAATGGACCTGGACCACACTTTCAGAATTTCTTTTTGCTAGATGATGAAGCCGGTTGACTACATTTTATTATATAATCCCACCTATAGCGACATATGAGTGTTTTCCGGTGAACAATTAGTATAGTCAACAAAACTTTGACCATTCATAAATCCATTAATTTTTCCAAATTGTTAAGTATTCAAAGTCATCTAATTTTGAATTCATCTTGTCATTTAAATCAAGGAAATAAACAAACTGGATATGATTCATAATCCGACCTAGCACCAATAGAAGAATTCACTAATCTAGTTAATTAGTAGATTGTTGGGCTTCCACTACAATGTCCAAACAAGGATGTGCAAGAAAAATAATGATAAAAAGATGAAAATGACTCCTAAAAGAAAGGAAGTGCAAAAATGCCTCTACCTTTAAGGGATACGTATCACTAACTGTAGCATTCAAAGCTTCAAGAAAGCGTTGAAACCTCACGGCGCAACAAAACATAACAGGTGCCCCACGTAAAACCTAATCTCTCAGTGTGGCAAACCGTTCCAAATGCAAGAAGGGATTTCTGAAGCAGTCACAAAGTTTAACTCCAAATTGGGCCCTTTTCTTTCGTAGCAGTTTTGAGTTGGTCATTTGGGGGGGACATCCTTTTGTCCAATTCTATTTACCGAAACATGCAATACTCTTCATTGATTCTGGTGAAATTAAAGTTTTCCCATCTAAATTATATGTTTCACAGAAGGATCAATCAAATTCGTCATTCAAACTCTGAATCTTTGGCCCTTTAGAGGTTATTAACAAACCTGGGGCAGTCCTGTTCTGCTGCAGCCGCGCACCTCCCTCTTCTTCGTCGTCATCATCGCTGCCAGGTTGCCTCCCAATTTGCCAGTCCCATTTGCTGGTATCAAGTCCCTTCTTCCCATACCGCTCAAACTCGGAGCCTTCCACAATGAAGCCAAATTCTGGCCATTACATTCAACAAAACACACCACACCACACACAACATTAGTGGCATGACATCTTTTGAGAACAATGCCAACTAAAAGTTAATTAGAGAAAATTCGTGTCAAAGCAAAGCAAAATTAAAGCTCCAACGTACTTACATGTGGAGACAGTGGCACATTCCCTTGAGGAGCTCTCAAGTCAGGGATGCTCAATTCAAACGAAGCTCAACAACAATTCTCTAAATGTTATGTAGATTCAATCGAAGGAACCAAATTGCAAGGAAACCAATACGATTGGATCCTAAACCCTAAACCCTAAATCCTAAGGACAAAGATCGCTTACTCTTCGCTACGTCTGCGTAATCTTCATTTGCCGTTGGTCTTTCGATTTGCTCAGGCTCATTTGCTTCCTGAGATACAGCTTGGTTGTAAACAAGCTCTTGCTGCGAACCATTTTGGGCTTGCTGCGCACCGTCTTCAACTGTCAAAGGCCTCGTCTGATCGGATTGCAAACGCTCTTGCTTCCTCCGTTGCCACCTCGCCACAGCCTCAGCTATCCCTTTCTCCTCGTCAACTCCTTCTTCATCCTCTAATAGTACGCCTCTGTCGGTGCTCTCGTGCTCTGAAAGTTGTGGTCGCCTTAGGGTGTAGAAAACTGGTTCTTGTATGGAAAGAGAGAATTTGTCGCCGATTTTCAGTGAGCTCTTTGTCCCCGGCTTCACGATTTCCACTTCGAGGTCTCCGACGCTGGCGTGGAGGACGCAAATTGGATTAGGGCCAATTACCTCGATGACGATGGAATGGCTAGAAATCTGTTGCACCTGCAAACGCACTTGCCGACGAGACACGGATCGATCGTGCGGTGCGATGCCTGGACCTCGACCTAGCTCTTTCTTTAGGTTTTCAGGGAGCTCGACAACGCACCCATCCTCTCCTTGAAGCTCCATCATCAACTACCCAAACCCCAAAACCTAAAACCCTAACCTTGAACAGAACTCTTTCAGAGAGCTCCATAGCTCCGAGAAAATTGCACCATGTTCGTAAGCGGAACGATTCCAACAATCATTTGTATTGAATTTACGTACAGCTACTTGAAATGAGTGAGATTCGAAAATGCTCCCATCCTCTCCTTGAAGCCCAATCATCAACAACCTAAACCCTAAATCATAATCCTTAAAAAATTTGAACAGAACTCTTTCAGAGAGCTCCTAAGCTCCAACAAGATTGCACCATGTTCATAAACGGAACGATTCCAACAAATCGCTTTGTAATGAAGTTACACACGACTAATTACAACGAGTGAGATTCGAATAATGTTCCCGTCCTCTCCTTGAAGCTCAATCATCGATACCCAAAACCCAAACCTCGAACAAACCACTTTCAGTGGGTTACACAGCTCTGGCCCAAATTCTTTGACGAATTGCACGATTTTCATAAACACAACGATTCCTATAAGACGTTCCAGTTCAATGAAGAGTCAAGCTAAAACTCTTTTTTCTCCCCAGCAGTCTGTAATACAAGGAATTCTCGGACCTACAGTACTGTCCAGTAGTGTCTGTCCTCTTCACGGAGAAGCTAAGCTTATAGAAACAACTGAAAACACGGGCTTGTTCCATGTTGTCAAGAGAGAAATCACCTTCTTTGTGAATTTGCGGTGGGCAAAAAAATAGCAAGTCTTTTCTCACAAATTGGCAATGCCTAGAAAATGCTATACCAATTGAAATTGAAATTTAAAAACAAACTATGAATTTTTTATAAATTTCTGAAGCGGTTAGCCTTGAAGTTCTTAACCCCTAAAGGACCAAGGCCTTATTTCTGCCAAAAAATACTCAAAACTGTCATTTCTGTAGCATAGAGTTAAAAAATTTGAAAATTATTTTTTCTACACATCTAACCGTAGGATCTTATACTTTACTAGTATGAAAATGTGTGGAAAAAATTTCAGAAATTTTGACCATATAGATTAAAAGATATTAGCATTTAAAGTGAAAAAAACAATTTTTTCAGCACCTTGTGGGATTAGATTATTTGACTTTGAACTTTTTTAACTTAAATTTTTTGCACTACAGAGTTTTGAGCTTTAAATCCTTATTGTGGGAAATTGAGTTGAGAGTCTAGGGAAAAAGAAATTTAAAAAAAATTAATTAATTTTCATGCTTAAAAAAATTGTTAAGTAGAAGTAGGTATGAGAATGAAGGAAAATCAAAATTATTAATATCTTTAAGATGGAATTAAACTGCACTAATCCCAATGGTGAGATTTTTCTAGCAAGCAAACAAAATCATGAAAAAAAAAAATTTCAGAAAAATTGTAAAAATTGCATTCAAAAATAAATTCTAGAAGTTATTTTTTCAGGAAGATGCTCTAACTGCCCGATAAACAAGATTGTCCATAACTTTCTCATAATAAGTCCAAATGGAATGAATCAAAGCTTCCCATGCAGACAAAAATATAATCTACAAGAAAAAAAATACAAAAAAAAAAATTCAAAATTCTGAGAATTTGTTTTTGCTACCCGGACTGCCCTCCGTCCCCTATTTTGAGCTTATTTGTTCATAACTTTTGTTTCCGGGCACCAAATGTGAAAAAAATTATATTCCCACAAAGCTCATCAGTTTTTCTATCTTCAAAAAAAGTTTCAAAAAATCATGACAAAATTTCAGCCCATAGGTACCTGCCCAAAATCCAATTTGTCCCCCGAAGGGACAATGGTCCTTTAGGGGTTAAATGTTAAATGTCATTTGGTCACCTAAAATATAAAAGAATTGTATACCAACAATGGCATCTTACTTGGACAACTTAAAATAGCCACAACATTTTTTAAATGGTCACAATACAAGATCCTAAATGACCATATTTTTATTATTATTTCATACCAAAATTGTATATAATTCTATTCAAGTTGCTATGGTCATTCTAAAACTATCACTTGAACATTCCAAAAGTGCCAATGTCATATCCCAAAAATGTTGGGTACCTCATTCATTCAAAAATGACACAATTAGGCTTCTTGTTATGAGCCTTCTCTAGAATGCCAAATAGACTTTGAAGCCCACAATAAAGTGTCTTCCCTTAGAGCATCCACACTATGTCGCAAGGAAAATGGCTTGCAATGTGGCTAATCTAAGGATTGGTTGAAGGGCAACTTTGGAAGCTAACTTAAGCTTCTCACTATCATCTACTCAAATCACATAGATGAAACCACCTAGTCAACTCTATTAGCATTATAAATTAGGCTCCCCATTTGACTTATCTTAAATCAATCTTGGCGTAAAGATATACTAAAATTTATACTCTAAACAAGAAAGCCAAAACTCGGGATTGTTCAATGACTAGGGTCTTGTTTGAAGAGCCCAAGAGCTCAATGCGCATTGAACAAATCATGGTAGGTTGCCCTATGGCTTCATATCCAATGAAATGCCATTCTAACCCTCCCTAGTTCAACAAGGTGCAACTACTCTTATACATAACTCCAAAAGGCAATGTTTTCCACTATTTTTTCAAATAACCTTGTAACTCCATAGAAGCCTACATATACTAGCTTCTTTAAAGAACAATCTTTCCAAATCCTAATGGTTACAAAATATTCTTCTCAAGCCTAAACAATAAGGCTAATTCACAAACAATGACCACTAACAATTTTGAACTATGGTTTTAAGTTATATTGATAAATACTGGTTAGTGCAATGATAATCCCACCATGTGAATATCACCATGTTAATCTATGACTTTTGCTATTAAGTCATCACAAAATTTGGACTACCTCAAGGTCCATTTGGGAATAACTAACATGTGCATAACGGGGTGATGATTATGTTACAACCCGAACCAGAGAGACTAATAAGAAAGATCTGTAAAGCATATGAAACCAGCTGCATATTCAGCTGTTGTGGTGTTGGGAACTCCCCAGCAAACAACACTATGTTGCCTTTTGAGCTTGATTTTTAAGTTCCAAGACTGTCTAAGATATGAATTCAGGAAATAAAGTACAGTAATGTCTTAAGGGTTCCCCCTCTCAGCTGTTTGAAATCCAAAACCAATAAGTAGTGAGCTGCTGTCAACATTGAAGCCAACTTCTGCCATAAGTTCCTCTAGTCGCTGTTGGTCTGTCAAATACAGATACCCAATCTGCACAGAGACACAGCTCCATAACTTAGGACTCCAAAGATCATGACGAAGAGCAGTTAGTAAGGATTGGCATTACTGACACGACAAAGTTTTTGGTTTTTTTACGGACCAAAAAAGATTTCAAAACTAAAACATTATAATGCCAACCAGACTATTATAACCCCCAAGTGTCCAAGCTAGAAATAAAATTTCCACTTTGGAAGGATTTACAGTAACTTTCAAAACATATTTCAACTGTTCAATAAAGTAGAGCATGAATTTTTATTTTTATTTATACATTTTGTTAACTTCCTACAAGCATTATATATGATTAATTTCAAGTCCAATAGATACTTATGGAAGCAGCCACTTTAGGCTATATGGGTAATTAGGGGTTAAGCAATCCAAAAAAATCCAAGGCTCATTTTGTAGCTTGAAATGTGAAGGCTGTGATTAAGAAACCGACTTACAAGCGTTTCTAAAGCCGATGCACTACTATACGCTTTACTACCCGCCCGCCTACTTGCTCGCCTTTGACCAGTTTCTATATTCTTTCCCCATCTTACTACGTCCCTGCATATTTCTTCGAAGTCAGAAGTCAACCCATGACAAAGAGAAGGCGACAAATATGAATCAACATAGATGTACATAAGGATAAATTCAAATACATGTACAAAGAAAACCCTCATGGTTGATATAACACAGTGCAGGGATTACGTGAAAGTAGATGCTGACCTTTCTACATCATTGAGAAATGAACCCTTCAGTAAATGCTGGAGCATAGCGTCCTGCCATATCGAACATACAGTACAAAACACTTACTTGAGTTTGCGAACAAGCTGCTAATCGCAAGTGTCTCTACCCCCCAAAAATGTTCATATGTGTCTTTCCATATAATCCAAAGTACACTTCTCAATATAATCTTCAGTATAATCCTCATCGATCGAAAATTTGAAAAGCGTACTCAAAAATCTTAGAATGCAACCACATTCCTATAACCAGAAGTCACAATCACACTAGACATAAGATTATTGTTCTTCGACAGATGGTTCCAGCAAGCAAATATTACTTTTAACACACGTCAAATTCACATTGAACCCGCATCTTTCTACATATTTGAACCCTTGCGTGGTCTCGACAACAAATAGCACCAAATACGTAAAATGACAACAAACGGTCCACGATGCTAACAGTCAATGCATACGCTTTCTGACAAGTTCCACAAGAACCGTGACCAACCTGTGCTTCACAGCAGACCAAGCCCATGACTCTCTTGTTATAACTATCCACATTCTGGGGGGGCGTCAAGAAGTGGCGCCGCACATAAACCTGCCCAAATCCCATGCCAATGGAGATAAGTAATGCAAAAAACAGGGACAGCATTATAGAGGTCCCGCCATCCAGACCCGGCGAATTATGGCGTATCTAAGCATAGAGGACCCTAGTACATTAATAAGAAAAAACAAAGGAAAGTGAGAGCAACCCCAAGGAGACCCTTTTTTGGTAATAAATAAATTTAAAAACCTAACGAGACATACTGCACTCAACGCGCTTCAATTGTTAGGGTTTGTGATTTATGAGAGTCTTGAAAGACCACCCTGAAGCTTGCATCAGGGGTCTTCATCTAGACAGGTCTTCAAAGCAAAGGGCCTGGAGGTCTATAATACGTAGGATTCCTCCTCCAGGTTCACTATATTACAAACTGACAGAGAAATGTGAGCAATGATGAGAAAGTGGTACAGTGATTGCCTTTAGGTTAAAATCTGGCATGCATTCATGTTATCGCGCATTCAAGAACAAGCAATGCACTTTTCTGGAGGATAAATGGTGGTAAGCAAACCTCATAAATCGAGTCCCCTAAATACGCAAGCGAAGCTGCATTGTGAACTGCTCGCGGTTTCTCAACAGGAGGAGGAGATGGCAACCACACCTTTGCGTTATCCTGCACTGCCCACACATACTCCAGTTAAGAATACGCAATTGAATGCGGCCCTAATTCAGACAGACCCTCACAATGACAGAGTCGAAAATGAGCTTGAACCCAAAGGATATCAATAACCTGAAGATACGTCAAGAGTACACCCAAACCACCCTAATTGCACAGTCTATTTCGCACAATTCCAGAAAACCATCTAAACTACGTTTTCAAGTAAAAAAATTCCATTAATACGGCGGCAACTCAGTGTGAAAATAATAGATATTTTTGAGGCGAGGGTTTTACATTTCCCCCCAGTAACACGTTATTCTCACACGATTATTCTCACAGCGCCAATATTATCGCAGAATGCATGCCAGATTAAAACCCGAATTAGTATTCCCGAGGCAGTGCAATTTGAGGACAGATGGTAGCCAATCCTTTTCAAAAGAAAATATTGAATGCCACCATCAGAATGGCTGGGTTATCTCAGTGAAAAATGCTCAAGAGAACTAATCCAGGTTGGAGAAACCTCCGCTCTCCACAACCGACAGAGGTTTAGGGTTTAGGACGAATCCAGGGTTTATGCTTCTTCAATACTGCATAACCATTACCAATCACACTCTCACTTTCCAAAGGAACAACTCAGATGGGAATTTGTCACGAAACCGGACACCTGACGGGAGTGGAACACTCCAAAGTACACAACAATTCCACGGGAGTAATACTGAACAAAATCCTAATCCCAAAATTTCTCCACCAAATCGCAGAAATGATGGAAACGCATTCAGAAACCCAAACTCTGGAAAGAAAAGGGCTTGATGAAATTGGAACTCTAAACCTGCAGAGCAGGAAGAGCCGGTTTAGGGTTTATGGTTCTTCAATACTGCAGAACCATGACCCATCGCACTCTCATTTCCCGGCATACGATTCGGTTGTCAATTTGTCACAAAATCTGGCACCCAACGGGAGTAGATCATTCCGAATTACACACCAATTCTCTCCGGGGGAATACTGACAAATCCCACTCCCAGAATTTCTCAACCAAAAACGCAGAAATGATGGAAATGCTTTCACAAACTTAAACCCTGGAAAAGAAGACGGTTTGTTTGTCGAATTGGAGCCCGTCGTGTACCTGCAGAGGAGGACGAGTCGGGATGGGCGAGAGCTTGGCGGTCAAGAAGGCGTCGAAGGTCGAGCCGCGGGCGTTGATGGCGTGGCTGCTGTCGCGCAGGAGTGGAAGAGGAGATCTCGTCAATACTGGAAGGCGTGGGCGTGGATGGGAGCCATGGCCAGGAGCACGCCCAGCGATGCTGCTGCTGCAGCAACGCCATAGCTCACAAATTGCAGGAGGAGGAGGTCGAGATGGCAAGCAGCGGACTGGGAGTGATGGGAGAATGGGGAAGAAGGAGGGCGCTTGGATTGGCAGGGTGCATTGAAAGGCTGCGATGAGCGTGGCTTTCAGAAACATAACGAAGAAGACGAAAATATATAAACAATGGTTACCAAAGCATAGTGTCGGAGCTGTATGGACGACAACTAACGGACGGACGAAGATTCTCAACGAACGAAGTACGTTAGTTCTGTTTCCCTTATCCTTTGTCCTCGTCTTCCTACTTCAGTCCACTGCGGCAGTTCAATCTCACCCTCAATTTCTATCTCACTCACTTTAGAATCAATTCCCTCATCTTCTCCACCCCGCACTTGTCGCTACAACATCGCGGAGAATTTTTGAAGTAATTGCACTTTTTTCTGTCTCTTTCGAGCTAGGAGCGAAGGAGTACTGCTCATTTTTATTTCAAGGGAGAGTGTGAGATACTCGCATTAGTACGGAGCTCGTTTTCTGCGTAGAATTTTACAAAGAGAAATCAAATTGAAGAGATCCGTAAATTTGTAACGCAATGGCAACAGCGACTTGCCATATGACAACATTGAGAGTGGTCCAGAGCCACAGGGTAACCCTAGACCACCAGGTTGTCCGAAGTTGCAGAGCCGGCGCTTCATTGGCAGTCAGGTGCGGAGCTGGCGCGAGGTTGCGTGCTTCCGGAGTTGACCGGTGGGGATACAGAAGCAGCAGAAATGTGAGATTTGCCGTAAGCGCAGTTGTAGACTCAGCCGTGTCTGCGAGTCCAGCCGACTCTGGAGCTGGTGCGTCTGCAGAGAGCCTCTCCATGTATTTCAAGGTAGTTCTCTCATTAAGATTACTTGTTATATGATTTTGAAATGCCTCGTAATATTTCCTGACATTTTTTTTTCGTTTTCTTTTTGTCGAGATTAGCCTGAACCATTTTCTCCCGGTTTTCTTAATTCTAGTCTCAGATCTATGGAATAGCAGCGATTCATAATCAATCAATGTCAATTTAATTGTTCATTTTCCTCTGATTTATGCTAAATTGCATGCAGATTCCGTTAGGTTTAGCTGCCTTCAGAATCTTTTTCTGTCATTCTGGATTTATTCAGTAACGCATAGAATGTGAAGTCTCCCTATTCGTTCAGAAGTGATGACATGACACCTGAATTATGTTGCAGGCGGAAGGATCATTGAATGAGAACGCCGTCTCAAAAGTTACCAAGGCTCTTGAGGTAGTTTCTTTTCCTTCTCAACCAGACTGAGAATACTTCAAACGTTTCACAAAGATAGTATGCATGAACTTTCAGAAGTGTTTCTCAACCAGACTGAAAATCCGAGATTGATTGGCGAACTGAGAGTTTTTGTGATTCAGGGAACTGAGGGTGTGAGCCAAGTCAAGGTGTACGTTGATGAGGGTGCTGCCACCGTCGAGGTATGCGATCTTCCTTTTCTCAGCGAATTTTTCGTGACATGCGAGTCAATTTTGAAATCAGTACCCGACTTTGCACTTGGATGCCTTACGATGCTTGTTGTACAGTTTCGCGCTGCGTATATACTGAGCTAATTCTAAACTATTTTGTTAAATCTAGACCATCGATTCAATTTTTAGGTGTTCATCAAATATCATTTGAATTTTTATTTCATGAGGTTTCTGTTTTGAACGTTTTAAAGGAAATTTCAGGTGTTTCATTGGCATTTTCATTGCATCCAAACATTTTCTTATCAACCAATTGGCCCGTCATTTGACTTGTAGACGATGATTTGGTTTAGAATCATCTAAATTTGGCAGCAATTCTTCCTGAAGAGATACAGACGAGATTGTTCACAACCTTTTTCGATCTGGCATCCTGGCTGCCTTTTTTTTCCTCAACCCTGCCGACGTCAAAGATCTGACAACCCTTCCCCACTTTTGCCAGAGTTCAACAACTCAGGATTTAGAGTCATGAAGTGATTTGAAAATTCGTTCGTGAATGATGGACGGTTAACTTTTAACTTGGGGTGTGATTGTGTTCTAGCTAGTGAAGCAGACCAACATTCAAGCAACCGGTGTTGCTTCAAGTTTGGTGGAAATTATCGAACAGGCAGGTTTCAAGATGCAAGCGCTTAGCTTAGGCTTCGACGACGATGATACCGAGGATGATGAGTTTATCGATTACGACGCTTCTACCTACACTGAAGAGGAGGAAGCCACCGCCGAATAGATGCTGATTAGTCGACCTTATATTTTTTTCCTTCGTTTACCTGGTTTTGGTAGAGGAAATCTACATCCTAAATTCTTGGTAAATGACGAGTGAGCCTTCGCGCACCTCAAGACAAGCTGAGAGTGTGCGCAGGTCTTTTTCCTTGAATTTGCTGATTGAGCTCAAAAGTTTTCAAATCTGAAGGTGTCTTGCACCCCTGCAAGGTCTTGTTTTCCTCAAAAATCTTCGAATTGTTCCTGAGAAGTTCCAGTGTTACTGTAGAATCAGCAGACACTGCCCTTGGGCCATTAGTCACCAGAGCAGGGTTGGGACGCATCAGAACTATGTCGTGGTGTAGTATTCTTTATGCAGGTTGTGAAATATGTGAATGATTGAGGCAACAACCCAGCTACATGGCCAGTGCAGAAAGAGCAAAAAGCAACAGGATGCTCATCTGCTGGAAAATTGATCAGGGTTGAGGAGATGGCAGTTGAACTTGCTCATGAATCCCCGTCACTGTAGATGTTATTATTCCATCGTTAATTTAGTGTCATTGTAGACAGGACACGCCAGATTTCATATTCAAAACGTTGTGAAGCCCATCCAACATTCAAACATCTGGAGAATTGATGTAGGACCTTAAAAGTGGCCGGAGTTATTTCTCTCTCTTTCAATCTGTGCGGCAACTTGGCCATCGCCTCTCCAGGTTCTGAGAGAAAGAAGATTGACGAAGTAAAACTTTCAACTAGCAGGCGTGGACCATTTTCCATTTTTGTTGAAATGAACATGATTGTAATGAACATGTTCAATGCTCAATGGAACCAAATAAAACAAGAGAACCCAACACAATGAAGAAATCATTCCCTACATGTTTGAACGATAGAAATATGTTTTGAAAATTACACTGAAGGGTTTACCGCATGATCAGCAAAACATGGATGATTGGCTTGATTGCCTACATGATGGCTTCATCAAAAGAACAATAAGCCAAACAAAATTCTTTTCAGTGCGGGAAATTTCAGAATTTTCGTGCATTTATCTGAAGCTTCTAAATTCTAGTGCTAGAGAATAATACAAATAAAAAGGGAAACTGTAAATCTGCAGAAAATGTGCCAGAAGGAACAAAAAACTTTACAGTATCAAGTGCGTAACAGAAACTGATCATGACATGATAGTAACAGATGTCTTCTCCTTGGAAGGTTCACATAAGCGTGCTCAGGATCGCTGTCCCAGAACTATCGACATCAATATCATCATCACCCGAAGCACAATATGGATGAAGTCAGGAGTTTGAGATCCAAAGTCAAGTGCTCCCTTATGCCTACAGTCGGAAAGAATAGCGAAGCAGAGACAATACATGTGAGACGCCTTTGGTGCACCTACTCCATCACCTTCACAGAAGTGGAGATCAATCCTTCGTAACCCTCGTGATCATCCCTGACGAGTCTCCTACATCGCTAAATCTCTTCCTAAATGATGCTTAGAACAACCAAACCCACTACAGCACTGAATTCGATTACAAAGGCGAATAGTAAATGTCTCAATCGAGACGATCTATTACCTCAGGATGACTGAATCTCGGCATCCTCTTTGTGGCTTACTGTTGCTGAATCATTAGCATTCATCTGTTGCTGGGGCGGAGGATTGATAACGGTCATGGGCATCACAACGTTGTCAGAAAGACGCCCCTGCATCTCACGGTGCTCCTGGCATATTGCACACCAGTGCAAACAGCAATGGACCATGCAGGGGTCACATGGTGAATTCTGCAGACATATACAAAAAGCAAGTTACATAATCGATGCCCGTAGCATAGGTCGAGCTCGAAAAAATTGGGATCGGGTGTGTTAAAAAAAAGATATAAAGATATAAATCGAGAAGCAAGACGGTCAAACAGCTATTTCTCTTATACTCTTAATCCAATAGAACTCTGGAAGGTAGAAAAAACATTTCGTTCAAATCTGAAGAATGAACGATGAGGATTAAACTGAGGCATACCGGTACTAGCAAAGGTCTCTAGCTGAACACCAATGTTACCAACCAAATCCATCTTAACATAGGAACACTCGACCCACATATTCTTCATAGGTGACAGACTAGCAAATCGCAAATCACAAACTAATCGTGCAGCACAGTTCATTAACACACCAAGTCAACACCGAGATGTCCAAAAAGTTCACCTGGAGATGATACTTCTTTTGTAACTCTTGCCGGACGAGGCCAGTGTAAATGCCGCACATCCACCATGCAAACAATAAGCCCTCGGCTACAAGAAAGGCCGTGCTGGGATCAATGCCGTGAAGGGCAACTGTGGCAGCTCCCAGGGCTATACCGCCTTCCACGAATATACCATGACATATACAAGGAGTGGTCCACGGAATTTCCTCCTTCAAGTTCTCCACGTTCCGTCCGAACAGAACACAGGGACAAAAGAGACCAGTCTTGCCTGCACATAACTCACTCATAATTCTGATAAAAACAAACTACGATTTTAGAGTAGAAGCATTGAGCAGACGCAGATATGCCATAAAAATTTGACTTTCGTTTGCTCCCTGTTCTCGGAACCATTACCATCAAGGGCAGCACTAAACATTACAAAAATTATAAGTAACAGTCACAATTGAAAGCAGCTCATCCCTAACGTTTGAACTCTGAACCACAAATGCAATCAGCGAGGAATAGTTGTCTTACAAGAATCGGGGTCATCCGCACATCCGAAAATCCCCGATGTCCATGGCTCCGTGCCTGGCGGTTCATAACTCTCTGGAAGTGGCTGGCCACATTCATTGCACCGATGCACCACCAACTGCCCAACCACTTAAAGCTTAGAAAATCATCACGACGTTTGAGTGCACCGTTCTCCGAGATATCAACATTGGAAACACAGTGCACACTTCAACCAAAACATATGATTTCACTACGACACCCCAATCTTATATAGAGCATCTGATCGAACATTAAGATAAATTCCAATCCACCAGCTCTGTGACAAGGAAGCAATGAATAATCTCCTGGCTAAGACAAATCGAACACGTGGTCCTCTATTATTGAATACGAGAACCGTCTTACACGCAGAGCAATATGTTCTAAGCTAACTAAATTGAATTGAAACGGACCAAGGAGAAACCGAATCACTAAGCTCCATACTAATCCTTAACCAGAAACGCACCAAATTCATTTCCTACAAACAGATTCATCTGGTCCGTCTACATAATCCAAGGTCCAACAAGAATGGCCGCAATTAATCACACGATCAGAAATGAAATGAAATACCTAGTTCCTAATGAGAACGTCTAAGAATGCCAGGCATATCAAAGCAAATGGCAATCCTAAAAAGTACCGTAGACCACCAACCCCTAGCCCGACCCCCACAACCACCTGCTAAACGATTAGCTCGCGATACAAGAGCTTGCATTACATCGATCACAATTCCATGCGCGAAAAACACAGAGCCATTTCCCAACTAAGCAGGCTATGTTACGGAATAAGAAAAACCTTCTTACACGCAGATCGCTGAGTTGTAAGACAACCAAATTGAATCGAACCAGACGAAAGGGAAACTGAACCTCTAAGGTCCGTACAAATCCTTTAACCAGAAACACACCAACCTAATAGTTTACAAGCACATTACCCTGACCCGTCTACAAGGGCGGGCCAAGGCGGACCAAGGCGCTACAAGAACTAAAAGAAAGCTGCAATTAATTTCAAGATTAGAAAAATCTCTAGATAAAAGAAGCATACTAACCACAAACGTATCCCTAGAAAGAAACTCGTCACAATTTCCAACAAGCTAGATCTCGAGCTTAGTAAATCCTGTATACCTGCGGCACGTACACGGGCTGATTGAGCTCCCCGGGCCGAATCTCCTCCACGGGATGCTCGTGCTCCTTATTCAGCTTCACGTACCGCGAGGCGGACGTTTCTTCGGGAACAGACATCTTGGATCGCGCTCTAGCTTAAAGCTTAACCCCGTGAATCTCCTCGCCAATCCCAACCAAAACAAGCGACTGTTGGCTCCAACCGAGGCGGCGTAATCGATGAAAATGGTGAACACGCCAAGGGCTTCTCTGCGAAATGGCGCGCACGACCACGCGCATGGTCGGCAGCACTGCAATGCAAAATCAATGACCAAGAACAGGACGACGACGAAGAAGCTCCTTGGAGGAGATCGACGACGACGACGACGACGTGAAACCCTAACCCCCTGGATTTGCTTGCTGTTCGCACTAATTAGTTACCCACTTTAATTTTGGTTTCAGTTAGTATGGTGTAGAGAAACCATTTTCTTTGCTTTGGAAGGCACCGGAGCATGATTGGGGTCAGTCTGACTTTTTGTTGGTACTGTATTGAAGTTAAGGTGGGTACACCGGAAAAGGCCCCATGCATAAAAGCATCATCACTCTGTGTACATCTCCAAAATCAATATGTACATATGGTGAAGAAAAGATTTTAGAACATCTACCAAATTTTTTTATCCTTCATAATTCTTGCTTATGGTATCTAAATGTTGCATTCTTTGTTGCATTGGAACCTCCTTTCACTTGCCAACAAGAAAATATGAACATTTGATGGGTTTAATAATAATAATTAGGCACAATTGCAAAAAGTAATTATTGAAGGATACCTAGCTTATTAAGTTTTTCAACCCCTTCCTACATTAACTTGAGTAAAGTGACTACATCTAAAAGCGTCCTAATTAGTATGTATTTTTTCATTTCTTTAGGTAGTGCAGAAAGTGGTCTGAAGTAAAGTAGTGAGGCTACTTTTCATCCATTGAAATAGATGAAGCATACAAAACATAGATGAAAATATACACATTCAGGCCAAAATATGTACATTCATCCATAATAGAACAATATCGTCCCTGCATTATATAGCAATTGAGTGATTTCATCCATTGAAGATAGGAAAATCTATTGTTCAATATTCTCTATAAAAATTTGCATAGCTTTTTAGCAATAAATTGCTCTTTCCAAAGAAAAATATTTGTTCTAATAAGCAATTAAGTATGGTTCCAATTCTTATATTGAAAAGGGTTTTGTATGGTCTTATTGATAGTCAAAAAGGGATGCTACATTCTCTTGGAATGCATTTTTGGGAACCTCTATGATTAAACTATGAATTTTCAAAATATGATTTTTTTTTTTTTTTTAAAAACAACTTGTACTCTCATAAATTAGAGGGGGCACTTTTGAAAAGGGGTTGGAATTAGGTGTTGTTACCTTAAAGTAAGTTAGGTGACTCTATTGTAGCCTTGTAGGTATAATGGTAACTATATAGTATAGTTTAAAGTTTAAAATTTAAATTTTTATGAATAAATATATAATAAAAGAGAAATTTGTAGCAACTAGGATTATATTTTTCCAATAAAATCAAAGTAGATTTTTATGAGTTTTTGAAGTGTGTTGCTAAAGTAGTCCATTTGAATTTGAGTAGATTTTTACAAAGCTAGAATCCAAAAATCAAATTGAAGGGTGTCCATGATGGTTGTGTTGGTCACCTAAAATAGTCATTCTTTCTTTCTAAGAAGGCTATCCCTAAAATAGTCACTCTTTTTGATGATTTTATTCCTAAGAAGTAGAAATAAGATTTAACTAACTATATTCTTATCACTCAAAACTTTAATTGTGACCAATATATATTTGTCTATTTGTGGACCAAATTTCAATTATTGATAAATGATGGTTTTAAGATTGAATACATGAGTGTCATTGGTCCATTTATAACTTCCTAAAATAAATGAATGCTTGAAATGGACCTTCCTTTTTTAAATGATATATAAGATTGTTATCTACTCTCAATACCTACTTTATTCCACTATCTAAGGCTCAAAAACACCAAGTTAACGTATACTTGCCTTGAGGATAAGACATTTTTGTCATCCATTTCTTAAGATATTTAGGTATATTATAGGCCAAACCTTGGAAGGTTGTGTTTAAAGACTTCATTTCTTGCCTTTTTTATAATGGAAGAAGGGAAGTAGGAATTCTCTAAATAATAAATGATATTGATGCTAGCATTAGTTTATGAAATTAGAAAATAAATCTTTAAAATTCAAGATCATTCTAATGTTTATAAATTTCTTAGAATTTTGCATTTAGTTTAGGATTGATTTAAATTCAATGAACAAAAATTGCCACAACATTCTAGAACATAAAGGTTTGATTTCCATTCTATAGTGCTTGAAGATTCAATAAAAAATTATTGATTCAATAGTGAAAAAAAAAATTGCATTGAAGTTAAAAAATATTATAGCCTTCGCTACTACTCCCTTTGTCTCAAAATGAATCTATGGTACTCTTATAATTCCCCCATGAGAAACCACATATTTATTTTGAGATAAAGGAATTCTACCTTAAGCTTATGAAATAAATTTAAAAAATACACAATTGAAATGTGGAATGTAAAATAATTCTTTCTTAATTAGTATGGTTTGTGTTTTTAAAGAACTACTTCTTGTTGCATATTTAACTTCTAACTTCTTGAGCAACCATATATGGTTGTTCCAAAATTTTAGGCTCATTTTGGTGTGGGCAACTAAATTCCTTTGACCAGTTTAAATTTTTTTACAAATAGTATTGAAGGTTGACTATTGGAAGCTTTTATTTTTCATTGAAAAATGTATATATTTGATTTATGAGAGGTCCTCAAAGGCATATATGCACCATTAGTAGAAGAGTAAAGGTTGCAAATATCACTCAATTTCCTAGCTTTGAGCAAAGTTTGTCAATTTCACTTGATTTGAGATCTAAGAAATTGTACTTATCCATTTGGTTTGAAAATGGTCCCAATGGAAAGAATAAAGTATTTTCATGATTTCCACCTTTGAAAATTTAATCCTTAAATGTTGATGAGGATGCTTGACATCCAATGGATGATAGAGAATCCTTCTAGTAGGACAAAAGTACAACTATTCAACTTGTGAACATGGCTTTTTTTTGGATCAGTGTTCCCCTTGTTGTCCTCACTACAAAGGCCATTTTTTGGAGGGACGAAGCTAGAGAGGTCAGATTTCTAACACTCTGGCAAAATTTTGCCAAAAAAAAAGCCCTGCTTGTGAAAAGGGGGGTCTTCTATAGTAGTTTGACTTCCAATGAATTGTAAGTGGATGATTCACATGGTAACCAAAGGGATGATTTCTACTGGCACTAGCCATCTTGTAAGGGTTAAATTTGCAAGTGTTGATTTGGAGTTATTTGGAATTTCTACTTATAAGAAAAAATAGCATTTCAACAATTGCAAGGTAGATTGTGTAATGGGTTTGATAGCTCTTCATTTGAACTTAAAGTTTTTAGAAATGCATTCTAATGATACTAACACAATTTCTAGTGATTCATGTCACCTCCAATCCCTAAAAACTCTTATATGCAAATCTCTCAAACATTGTGGAGAGGCATAAGTGAACATAGTTTAAAACACAATACATGCATTCCTCTTGTTATAATCTCATAACTCCTATGCAATTTTATACTCAAAATTGGTATGCACATTAATTTGCAAGCTATATCTAACCATATAGAAGACCCCCTAAACATATGTATGGTTAGATTTTGAAAAAAATAAATTTGCTTCATTGGGGATAACTATATGCCCATGCACTTTTTTCAAAGGAAAAACACACTTGAAAAGGCTTTTTCTCCCACGGGCTTGACTTTTGTTGAATTTTCAGCACAGGTTATGGAAATTAAATAATTATTTACGAGCAGACTATTATGCCTCTCGGAATTGACTCTGGAGAACACTGAGAGCTGTTGAATGAGGCTATGCATGTGTTTTCTTCACCCAAAATGAATTTCTGAAGCTCAAGAATCTCATGCTAAGAAACAGGACTGCTCGGAGCTCAAATGATCTGCACAAGGTCCTGTTCTAACTGAATGCCTTCCTCCGTAAGCTTAGTAACCTGTCTGTTCATCTGTATAACCTGCAGACTAATAACTATATCCCTGAACAGTACAAGCATAAAACTAGCAGTCAACAGAGCAGATTTGAGCAAAAGACAGTCCCACAAATCCGTCGAATGTTTGACCAGATACCAATCTCCTGGCATACGGTCCTTGAATTAATGCATGGATACAGTTGAGATAAACAGAGACCGACCTAGCTTCGATTGAACTCAGCCAGTGACCAGGTAAAAAACCTATTTCTCCAACTAAGGTTGGAACCCAAGGTGTTACTTCAGTCTGGGAAAAAATCAGATGATAACTGTCAAGCTGCATTAGGAGGCATTCCATTGCCATTTGGCCCCAAACTTAGGTTCCTGTATTCACTCTAGCACAACCCCCGGAGAAATTTGGTTCGATATGATGATAGATGTACTACGAGATACAAAAAAATACTCTGCTGGCAGACTCCAAATCTTGACACTCAACTACTTGGGAACTAAATGGAATTGAGGAATCAAATCTGCAAAGTTTTCTTCCCATGGAAACTAGCTTTAAAATGGCCTAAGAAGAATACACGAAGTACACAAAAATAACTTACATTGAACACTTCACATGTACTTCACAAAAGAGGGGAGGCCATTCCGCATCTCGGCCAAGCAACCGAACACTCGCTCGAGTTGACGTTCCACTGGCAATCCTATGAGGCCTTTCATCTCAATTTTACCAGTTTCATACGCAAGCGAATCGCGCACCGCAGCAGACGTTATAGCCACGCTCAGCATTTCAAAAGCCTCAGGTTCCATGTGAGTTTCCATCACGATGGTCTTCCCTCGAGTGCGAATGCGGTGGATTCCAATATCGGCTGCAAGTCGTTTCACGTACAAGGTCTTCAGCAGGAGCTCCACAGTTGGAGGCTCCGGGCCATACTCGTTCCGGAGCTTGTTGGTGAACAGCATGAGAGCATTCATGCTTTCATGCGCGGCTTTCTCCGCATCGTTTGTCACTTTGTCTCGCAATGCAGCACTCGTCACGTAGTCCCCCGGAATGTGCGTGGTGACTGCCAGATCCAGTTGCACATCCTGGAACGTCACCTCCGGAAGCTTCTGGTGGTCGACGTTGGAGAGGCCATCAAACAGCATCTCCAGGTACAGATCTACACCAATTTTCGCCACGTCGCCACTCTGCTTCTCCCCAAACACGCTGCCAATCCCCCGGATGGCCATGTCGCGCTCGGCAAGCTGGAACCCCTGGCCTAACCCACAGCAATCCTCCAGAGCCACCAGCCGCTCTAGTGCGTCGTCGGAGAGATTCTCCTTGGAAGGGTGGAACATGTAAGCGTGTGCCTTGCGGTCTGCGCGGCCCACTCGCCCGCGCAGCTGGTATAGCTGGGCAAGACCAAAGAGCTGCACGTCTTCGATAATGATCGTGTTCACCCTCCGAATGTCTAGCCCACTCTCCACAATACTGGTACAGAGCAGAATGAGGCAGCTGCCTTCACTGAACTGCTCCATGGACTCCTCCAATGCTGCGGCGCTTTGCTGCCCGTGTGCGATGCCAATGCCAACGTCTGGAAAGTAAGACTCCAGAATGGCCTTCGTCTCTTCCATCCCCTTCACTCGTGGCACGACGTAGAACACCTGCCCGCCTCGGTTCAGCTCAAACTCAATGGCCTTCTTCACAATCTCAGGGTTGAATTCCTTCAAATGAGTTGTGATAGGACGCCGCTCCGCTGGAGGGGTGGTGATCAGGCTCGCATCCCGGAACCCACTGAGAGCCAAGTACAATGTTCGAGGGATGGGAGTAGCAGACAACGTAAGAACATCCACTGAAGTCTTCAGGGAGGTGATTCTCTCCTTCTGCCTGACCCCAAACCGCTGCTCCTCATCCACCACCAAAAGCCCGAGGTTATGATACCGAACTTGCGCACCGAGAAGCGAATGTGTGCCAACAACAATACTCAGGCTGCCATCAGAGATTCCAGCAATCACTTCCTTCTTCTCATGATCCTTCTGGAAGCGACTGAGCAGGGCCACTTTCAGATCATACCCTGCGAACCGCTCACGGATAACCTCATAGTGCTGTTTAGCCAGTACAGTGGTGGGCGCCAAGACCATCACTTGCTTCCCAGCAGCAGCAACTAAGAAGAGCGCACGCAGCGCGACTTCGGTCTTCCCAAAGCCCACGTCACCACAAATGAGCCGGTCCATGGGGGTCTCCCTCTCCGTCAGATCCCTCTCCACATCCAGAATCGCCTGTTGCTGGTCCACGGTCTCCGTATAAGGAAACTTCTTCGCAAAAGAAGCCATCAGTTTGCGATTTCGTGGGTAAACGGGCCGCGTCTGCTTCAAACGATGAATGTAAAGCTCCATCATGTTCACCACCAGCTTTTGAATTGCCACTTTGCCCTTGCTCATTCTTTTCTCCCATTGTGCAGTATCATTCAGCTTGCTCAAGGTAGGTGCACGCCCCACCTCCCCCGGAGAAAAGTATCTATACAGAAGCTTGTTGGCTTGCTTTGCACGCAGCTTCGCAACACCATCTGCATACTTCAAGTAAATATACTTCACAGGTTTTTCTTTTCCTTGAGGAACTTCATATTTGATGCCAATGAAGCATCCTACTCCAACCCTCTTGTGCACCACATACTCTCCGACGGAGAGTGTATCCGGGTCCACAGCATAAGAATATTCGCCTTCACCACCCCCTTGACCTCGTTGCTTCATGGTGTTGGAAATGGCTTGCATGCCTTGGCGTCGTTGCTCTAGTAACCGCTCCTTCATCTTCCGAGCTGATTCAGCATCCAGAGGTTTCTCAGAAGCTGCCCCTCCACTCTTGTCAACTTCATTTTCTAATTGATGGTGCAAATCGTCGAGAAGACTCGACCTGCTTGCTGATTGTGACGATGTTGTCTCACGGATAACATCTTCCACTTCGGAGAGACGACTAGGAGATGATGACTTCTTTGAAGCTCCAACCCTTCGCTTCCTTTGTGGGGACGCTTGTTGTAAGGACCGGAGCGTTTCAGGTAAAGAAGGGGATGACAACGACTCATTGGAGCTACTCTCCTCCAGAGTATCAGTTCTAGCTCGTGACCGGGCCAACCTTGATCTCAACCTGTAATTCAAACTAATGCTATTTGATTCTAATTCTAATTGGTGTCTGAATAATGGAATGCCTGGCGTTTTCCTTGTACAACAGAAACACAAAGTCGGAGCTCTTAGACTTAATGTTACTAAAATTTTCTTTCTAGGTCGCACTTGGAAGGCTTTCACTAATTCTCGACCCCCAAAATCATTCCTAGGATGACCCAATCTGCTAAATGATATCAGGGGTTTGGCGGCAGATGATTGACAAGCAAACAACGACGTAAAGCTTCTGAACTCCATCTTGATTTATTCTCCGGTTAGCGGCCAAGGCCACCAATTGAAAAAAAGGCTACTGCCATCACCTTCAAAATCTCACTGCAAGGAAGCAATTTAGACCTCAACATCAACCCCAGGATCCATGGTTTAAAAACGACCAATGCAATTCATTATATTGTAAGAATAATAGAATTAAGACAAGGTCAACCTTCTTGCAAGCAGATCGCTGTATTGTAAGCTACCCAAATAAAAACAAACCAAAACTACACCGAACCAATAGATTCCGTACTAATCCTTAACCAGAAACACACCAACCCAATATTTTATAAGCATCTTACCCCGGCCCGTCTACATAGTCCAAGGTGCTACACGAACTAAAGGAAAGCTGCAAGATTAGAAAAACAAAAGACAATCTCTAAGGTACAAGTAGCCATTATCAACTCTTTTATCGATGGCCCTACTGTCAATTACTGGTGCTCAAAAGTGATAATGTCTCCATTATCAGGTCCATTTTCGATGCTGAAGTTCTCTACATTCACTTCAGCACGTCTTCTCCTCTGATTCTAAAACATATTTTTCCTTAATCCGAATTCCAGTCAGTATTGCTGAATTGCAATAAGTGGCAATTACAGGTGCGCATACCTTAGCGTCTAATTCAAAGGAACTTACTAACCACACACGCATCTTTAAAAAGAAATTCATCACATTTTCCAACACGCTGCATTTCGAGCTCCAAATCCTGCATACCTGCGGCACAGTTCACAGGCTGATTGAGCTCCCCGTGCCTGACTTCCTCCACGAGCTGCTCACGCTCCTTCTTCATCTTCACGTACCAAGAGGCGGGCGATTCTGCGGGGACAAACATCCTAATTCGAGCTCTAAAACCCCGTGAATTTCCTCTCGAATCTCAACCAAACCAAGCGATTGTTAGCTTCAATTGGAGCGGTGGGTCATTGCTCCGTCGTGAGAATGGCGAAGGGCTACTCTGCGAGATGGCGCACACGACCATGCGAACACATTGCAATGCAAAAATCTCTCCTGCGGAGGTCACGACCAAGAAGCTCCAGAGGTGAAACGACGAGAAACCCTAACACCCCGGATGGACTCGCATTGTTCGCACTAATTTCTTACCCACGTAGAGGGCGCAAGGGCACAATGAGCCCACGTGTCGTGCTATGAGTGGTTGAGAGATGAGTCTGTTAACCGCAACTCACATTTAGCGTTCATAAGCCCTGTAGCTAATCTTTGTCATAGAGGGCCCTTAAAGTGTCCCTAGAGTTTTATTCATGTGTCTTACACATGTTTAATTTTGATTTGCTGACACACTTGAAGGATATATCCTGAACTTTGATTTGTTGACAACTAAATTTTGCACAGTTCAATTTTAGGTGCACCTATGGACAATTCCAGTGGTCTAGGGACATGCCACTTTGAAAAATCATAAAAATTACATATCATATCTGAAAAAATTATTATTTTTAATATTCATGATTTTCTCTTGCTAATACTACAAAAATATTATTTTTAGAAAAATATGCCTCTAACTATGTTGAATTGTTCAAAGTAATGGTTTTGGGTGTTTCTACCTTAAATGTGTCTAAATTTTGCATAATTTCTAACCAAGAGTTGCATAATTTTACATAATTTCTACCCATAATTTCTAATAAAAGGGACTATTAAAAACTTGAATTAGAGAAATTGTGGAGACATGTATCCTAATTCGAGCTTTAAGAACCTCATTCCCAAGGTCTTTTTTGAGGTTGATTACTTGATTCTTAGAGTTTGTTCTCAATAAAATTGTTCATTTGATAAATTGTTCATATGTTTGATAAAAAAATTTAAATGTACTTGTGTAAATTAAATTAGACATGTTACACATCACTTTGGAAAGGAAAACTCAACAACAATATCACATGGATGTGTATTACAAGATTATGATAGTGATGTTTGATCAAGAAGGGGTTTAAAAATTTAAAAGTCATTGGTCAAGTCTTCCAATCCACTTCATTACATGCCTAATATAAAATTATGAACCTAAAAAAATATTTATTAAATTTAAGAGCATAGCATTTATGACTATAATCAATTTTAGGCATCTCCAATTCCAAAACCTACTTTATAATTTTCTTGAATGATTTTGCAATGTGATTATTTTTCTTCCAAGATCAATCTTTGTTTTTGGTGTTCATCTCTACCAAAAGTCTTAATACTAAAAATCAAGATTTGCAAACTAGGTGAAAAAATTTTGAGCACTTTGAGACTAAGCACTTTCATGGTCCAACTTGCATAAGGGTTTAAGGTTTAAGATCTTGTATATTTCACTTAGAGTCGAGATTGTTGAAGGTTACGACCAATGCCGAATAATCGATCCCACCTGAATGACAATGAGAGACCTCTTGTTGATACGAAATTAGAGACCACTTGCAAAAGGAAATGAGCGTATTGAACACTGCAATCAGACAGACTGAACATAGAAACGTACGAGAACATTCAATTTGCGCACGAATTTGCGTCAGGAAGATAAACAAAACGATGCACTCCACAACAAGCTACTGTCATTTCTCGTCCAGATCCTTGTCTCCGGCATGTCCTGCATCGGCAACAGGCTCAGCACACATCACCACGTTCAATTGTCGATCGGTCTCGGCCATAGCTCCACACGTACTTTTCGCCACTGCACATCTCAAATCTTCGCTTCCACCGAATTTGGTCTGCCCTCGACCTTCCCCTCCCTTCTGTCTCTCCAAACCATCAGCTAGTGTTCACAATTGTGGCAGAAATTAGCAAAACTTCTTCACAAAAACATCTACAGCTGCCTAGAAATTGATTTGAAAATTTTTACACATCTAGCAGTGTATTAAGCGACGTGATCGATCTAATCATGCATGAAAATCACACAATATATTGTGAAATCACTGCCAGTGATGATGCAGAATGAACCTTGACTTCAGAGCCCCGGTTATTGGAGACGAGTTCAGCCATGGCGAGGTAGGCTGGAAGCATGCATGATCCCACTGCATATGATCCTCTTAGGTTTCCGGCAATCTGTGACACCGAATCAAACTCGATCGGGGTTCTTTTAAGGTTTAGGGTTTAGGGTAACTGTGGCATTTGAACCCCAAACCCTGAACCTTAAAGAAACCTCGATCAGTCGATCAGCAAGTTCTGATCGAGATCGCTGCAGTGGAAGATCGATCGACGGGATCGCAGGCATCTGGTATCTGATCGAGTAATGTGCTTTCTCCAAAGTAGCTTCAATCTGCGCTAGCTAGCTAAATGAGGCTGCTGTACGTGATCCGGTGCATAGCAAATCGATCTTGAAGTAGTTGCCCGAGAACGGTTTGCTGTGCGCCGGACCAAGTACAGCTCACCAATGCTGGTTGCATACATGCAATTGGATGACCTTCATGCAGCCACAACTTGAGGATCGGACAATGAATAGCCAGCAAGTATCGCCTTGAACCTCGATCAGCAGACTCCGATCCGGTTCTCGTATATATGTATATATATGACCATCCATGTGATTTCAACGATCTGCAAATCACTGGAAACTTTGGACGTCATAGCCAGGGCTACAATGGGGTGGTCTAGCCCCCATTCTAGCCCTCCTTAGCATTGTGTGAAATGGGCGAGGGGGCTAGAATTTTTGTACCACTAGCCCCACTTTTGTACGATTAGCCAGGGCTAGGCTTGATGTCTAGTTGGGGCTGAATCGCTTCTTGTTGAAGTCAATGCGAGTCATGGGGGCTGAAATTCAAAGCTCTAGCCCCCCACAGCTGTCTAGCCCTCCCCCCACAGCTGTCTAGCCCTCCGGGCTAGACGATCCAAAGTTTCCAGTGTGAAGCGCTCGCTAGCTTTCTTATACCATTGATTTGAGTTTCATGGACTCCGAAAGCCAGAAATCCCTTTGAAGATCGGTGATGATCTCCATGGGAACAGCAAGCGCATGCACTCAAGCAAGCTCCATTTGATCACCAGTCCTGCAAAACTTCAAAATCCACATGAATGGTTTCATCTCTCACCGTGTTAAAATCCCTGTTGTACGGTACCTGAGTTTGTAGTTTAATGATGAACTAGTAGTGTTCACCGTAAGTTTCGTCTTTGTTCTTAGGTATCAGAGAAAGAAAATTCCTGCATTTGCAGTGCTACATTTGGTGCTTACATCTCATGTCTTAGGTTTTGAAACAAGAAAGAAGCAACAAGAGCAAAGCTGCAATTGATAATTTTTAGAGTTTTCCAGTATATGCACACCTGTGAAATCTCGAGATCTTTCAAATTGCTTCTCACATTTTCGCATGTTTGAGTTGTCTTCTGCAGTGACCAGCGAGTTGAAAGCAGTACCTCGCAAGATGAAAGCATTCCCCGTGTTAGATAATCAGTAGCTCCTTATGATGCTCAAATTTAACGATCCATCACAGTAGTGCGCATAAGAGGGCCAAAATGGGAACAAATAATAATCTTAAGAAACCATAGAATTCGTACCTTTCACATCCTCCCTGAAAATGGCAAAAACTAATTAGAGTGCCTGCAAAATCGGACACTCATATAGTCAAAGTAATAAATACGATTTCATAAACACTTCAACTTGCTCCTCAGTATCTGGAATGTATTGCGTTACTTAAATTGCAAAGCACATACGAGTATACGACTGACCACTTTCTAAAACCGAGAACGCAAAATCCAAATGTGCTTAATTGAAGCTAGCATGATCATGTGCTGAAAGCATGTAAGATGATGCACGCAATTATAGCATGGCTAGCTTGCCATGAGAGAAACATTCAAATCCTCTCTTGTCTGGCAATTCAGTCCAAGTCTCGATTGGTTGAAAAGTACGACCCATTCCGGACAATTCCACCTGAATGACAATGAGACACCACTTGCAAAACGAAATGGTCGTATTTGACATTGAGAAGATGAGACGCAGAAAGAAGTAGGAGAGAAGATTACGCCTGCATGGAAAGGAGACCATTCAGTGGCGACAGAAACTCTGTGGAAAAGATGCACTCCAGAACAAGCTTCTGCCACTTACTCGTCCGACCTCCTTCTCTACCACGCGCATATATGTCCTGCATCAGCAACAGGGCTCACAATACATCACCGCCATTAATAATCAATACTCTAGGCAACTTTCCGGCACTGTATTCTACAGATCCTGGCTTCCAGCAGCTAGGTTTGCTTTGCCCCCGGGCACCCCCTTCCCTACTAGATCTCAACCGAGTGTTCTTAATTGGCAGAATTTAGCAAGACTTCTTCACAGAAAGTACATCCATAGCTACAAATATTGCGAGGACTAGTGATCGATTTGAAGATATTAGCACATCTGGGTTTCATGTTTTCAGCACCGTGCATGAGATATGATCTAGTCGTCAGAATCACAATATTTTGGGATCACTGGCAGACAGGGGAAGGTTATGCAGAATGAACCTTGACTTCAGAGACCAGGTTGGTGGAGACGAGTTCTGACATGGTCGGGTAGGCTAGAAGCAAGGTCCCACTGCATGCACATATCTTCTTTCCGGAAACGGCTGGACAGTGAACCTGTGATACCAAATTAAACTCAGTCAACGGTAATCACGAGAATTCGGGATACTCTCTGTAAGTGCCTCAACGATGATGCATCATCGATTGGCTTGGGATAAAGCATCCGTTTCACTGTTCATCAGCCAGTTCTGAGATCGAGGGCGGTAGTAATGGACATCGTTTCATGAGCTCAGACATGTTGTACGTGCAGGGCTCCGACCGGTTCTTGTATGTTCGGCCAACCATACGATTTCTTCAATCTTTAGTGCGACTCCTAGCTTTGTCAGGCCAGATGAGTTAAACTCAAGGCCTCCATAATGCCAGAAGTCCCACTGAAGATCGGTGATGATCGCCATGGAAGCAGCAAGCTAAGCGCACTCCAGCGAGCTCAAGGCAGGCACCAGTCCTGCAAAACATCAAATAACTTCAGGAACACGAGAATGGCATCATGCCTCAGCTAGTACGGTAAGTGTCCTATTTATACGCTCGCCACACACTCAGATCAGTTTCCAGATCAATTGCGGGCCATGTTGCAATGCTACGTACAACACTAGAAAGGTTTCATGGAGCTGCAAGGTTTCACTAGGTACGAGTCACTCAGTACGTGTCCCAACTACGCATCCTATTGAAGTGACCTCCCAAGTCAGATGAACTTCGGGATGTTGAAAAGCGGAGCGAAAGAAGGGCAATTGCAAGTCCACATGTGGCGTGGTTTACAAGACGGACTCGTACCTTTGCGAGCCCGGCCAATTGCAAACCTCCCAATTTCCTCCTCGAAAGTGGTAAAAAATAAGAGTGCCGTGCGAAATCGGACACTCAAAAACAAAAACAAAAATTCGAAAACACAAAAACATGCTCCACAGTGGAATGTATCCTTGAAATCTGTAGCACTGTACACGACTAACCACTTTCTAATTATGTCATTCTCACTTCTCTGGCAATTCACGCCAAGGCTCGGTCGGCCGTTGAAGGGTACGACCCATGCCGAACAATCCCACCTGAATGACAAATGAGACAGCACTTGAAGGAAATGATGTGAGCGTATTTGACATTGAGAAGGCGAGACGTGGAAACACGGCAGAGCTAGAAGATGGAACATGCACTGCACTGCAACGGACCAGGCTTTCAAGACCATGGAAACGTACAATTGAGACGATTCAAAATCCACATGAATGGCATGGCTTCATGCCTCAGCCTGTTAGAAACCCGTGCTGTTACCTAAGCTTCTAGTTTAATGATGAGCAGTGTTTACCGTATGTTTCATCCCTGTTCCCACCAGAGGCAGTAAGTTGCACTTCTGACATCACGTATCTCAAGTTTGGAAACAAGAAATTAGCAACACGAGTTTCAGTTGATAATCTATACAGAGAGCTTTACAAATTACAATATATGCAAAAAAATCAAGTGCACACTTCTGGAACCTCTCTTTCAAAATGCTTCACAGATTTTCGCATGTTTGTGTTGGCTTCTTCACTGAAGAGCGGGTTGAAAGCAGCACCTTGCAAGATGAAAGCATTCGCTTGTTAGATATATATAACCACTAGCTAATTAATATGTATACTCGATCAAATATGACGATCCAAGCCATCACAGCACTGCGCACAAGAGGGACAAAATATATGTAGATTGTGTATGATTATCTAAAGAAACCGAAGAATTCGAGATACTCTCAATACGTGTCACAACAATGCATCTGAAGTGATCTCTCAAGCCACAAGAATTAACTTAAGTTTGCTGAAAAGCGAAGAGAATGTAGGGTAAGACTATGGCGATCGATCGTTTCCAAGACGGTTCGTGTACAGACTCGTACCTTAAGTTTGCAAGGCCAAACCATTCAATTTGATCACTTCCTCCCTGAAGCGGCGGAAACGAAGAGTGCCTACAGACTCGGACAAGTGCTCATAATCAAAATAACACAATAATTTCAAAAACACTTCAACATGCCCCACAGCAGAATATATCCTTGAATTCTAAGAACTGAAGCACACACAATCAAGCAGCACTGGCAAGATGAAAACATTCCTCGTGTTAGATAATCACTTGCTCCTAGCTCGAGAGGCTCAAATCTAACGATCAATCACAGCACTGCGCACAAGAGGGCGGTAATGGACATCGTTTCATGAGCTCAGACACCCGTGGTACGTACCAGGACTCCGACCCGGTCCGAGTCATATGTTCGGCCACCCATACGATTTCTCCGATCTCCAAATGGACTTCTAGCTGTATCGATCAGGCCGTGTGAGTTAAACTCAAGGCCTCCATATTGCCAGAAGTCCCGTTGCAGATCGGTGATGATCGCCATGGAAGCAGCAAGCTAAGCGAGCGCACTCGAGCGAGCTCCAGGCAGGCTCGAGTCCTGCAAAACACCAAATAACTTTAGGAACACAAGAATGGCTTCATGCCTCAGCTAGTGTCCTATTTATACGCTCGCTGCGCACCCAGATCGATCAGTGCCAGCTAGATTAGTTGCCCGGCCCATGTTACGTTGCAATGAAAACGCACAACATTTAGAAGAAGGATCATGTTGCACGGCAATTAATTAACGGACCACGTACACAGGCTTTCAAGACCATGGACACGTACAATTGCGACGATTCAACGGCGACAGAGACCCGGCAGCGAGCGGCCCCAAAGAAAAGCAGAGATGGCTGTCCTCGAGAAGTGAAGTGGCCAGCTTCAGCCGTCCCGTCCCGTCCTGCATCAGCAACAGTGAGGCTCCGCCACTGACCTCGCCAGCAATGAAGGTTTCAGTCTCAGCAAAGGAATCGATCGATCTTCACAATAGAAGCAGAAATTCAAGTGGACGACTGGGACGTGCTGAGGGTTTAATTGGGGCCACGCATTGTTAGTGATTACTTGATTTTACAGTAGATTATTGGAATTGATTCATTGTGTGTGTGTTTGTGGGATCATTGGGATGTAGTAACTATTAGCCCTAGACGTAAAAATTCTTTGTATTTTGAATCCAAAAAACAAAGAAAATGACCACTAGCGGATCAAGTTTCTTTGGATGGAAATTTTTTGTAGGAAATGACAATTGTAACAATAAGAATCCTTAATTTCACCTTCATATGGAACACTTTAAAAAAAAATGGAAATTGAAATTCCGTATCATTTGTGAGATCTATGTGATCAAAGTATAAAGGTCTTTTTTCATGTGTGCCTACATGTGGGTGTATCGCAACTTGAAAGTCCACCAAAGCATTGGAAAAATTTCTAAATTTCTAAAAACTAATTGGTTTAGATCGTTGTTGTATAGAAAGTAATATAAGGTAACTTTGAGGAATACTATTTCAATAAAAAAAATTTAGAATACAATTATACCCTAAAAGCTGAAAATTTTTCCATTACCCTCAAAGATCAATTGAACTATTGAAGAGCCTTGGCCGTAGTAAGTGTCAAAAAAATTGCTAGATAACAACTTTTCAATATTAACTACTCTCTCTATGATTAAAGAAAATGAACTTTTGTGTCCAAAACATTTGACAATCAACAATTTATAAAAAATGAAAACAAACTTGCTTGCACGTACAAATTGTATTTCCAGATTTGCAAGAAAAATATGTATATAAAACTTTAATGTACATATATGCAAAAAAATCAAAGATCAAACCTCATTAGTTGAATAAAACTTGAAAACACAATTTAGTTTAATCCCTAAAGGACCAACGTGCGTTTTTCAACAGTATAGAAATTTTGGTCAAGTACATGTGACTAGAGATTTGCATACTTTAGGTTGAAATTTTAATAGAAGGTGTGGGCGAGGAATATCTTTCATACGTACCTTATTTCATGACATTTGGAAATATGAGTAAAAAGTTATGGCCAAATATGTTACTTTTTTCACTAGAAGGGCAATATAAACAGATAAAAAAATGACTCCTTTCAAAAAAAAAATTGAAATTGGTTTTCTAAAGTTATATATACGTGGAAAGCTTTGAATCAATGAGATGAAAGGTATGAGCAATTTTTGTTTGCGGGTGTTTATGGATTCTTTGCTCTAAAATAAAGTTTGAAGTCCTTTATCTTACTCAATTTTCAATATCTTTTGAAAAAATAAAATCATAGGATGTAAATTGTTTATAACAAAATTTCAACCATTAGGATTGTCATTTTTCAATCCATGACTAAATCCTTAACAGTTTAATATTTTGAATCAATCTCTACTACTGTCTACTTACAATTTTTTTTCTATACGTTTTACAATTCCAAATGATCTAAATTTTTTCAAGCATTTGACCAACTTGTTTAGTAAAAAGAATCCAAAGGGTAACCACCATTTTGGACATTTTTTCATAGGAAAGTGAGCTTGTGAAGTGCAGCTGCCTTGTTTTTTGCAGGGCTAAAAAAATGATTTCAGTGAATTTGAATGCTTATATCTTGCAATTCATGCAATGGAAATTTCTGAAATTTTTACCATGTGTTCTCAATTCAGCATACTACAAGATCCTATCGTTATATGTATCAAAAAAATTCAGAAATTTGATACTTGTACTAGAAATGGCAGTTTTGAAGCGATTTTAGTAAAAAACAGTCAAGGAACTTTAGGGGTTAAAGGTTTTTTAAAGGTTTAAGCTTAGTAACGGGTTTGTTCAAAATACATTCTAATAGATATGAAGTTGGCATTCAGATGTTGATGCTATTAGGTGCCCAAAGCTTAAAATTTGATTGGTCTACATTATTTTGAGGTTCTATGAGGTTTTATATAGTCAAGAGGTTGCTTGATAATTTCTTTTAAAGCTTTCTTTTTGTAAGATGTGACTAATTGACTTTTAAGGTGCATTTATTTTCCCCACTTATAATGTTAAAATGTTATATTGGACATTATTATTGACATAAAAACACAAGCTATTCTATTCGATATCATTTAAAATCTGTCTATTAAAATTATAAAATGTCACATAAAATACAAGTTTTTTATAGTATAGGGGAATCCAAATGCACCATTGATGAAGGTAGTAGTTTTAAATACTAGGCATGTCGAGTACTAATAGAAGGCATGACAAGATAAGGATCCAATAAGACTTGAATTAGATGAGTTTCAAGTTTTCTTTTCATTAGAGGTCAATGCTTAATGTTTCTTCTTGTTCTTTAATTTAGCCAACACTACTTTTTCTAAAAAACACTATAGTAAGTTGTTCATAAGTGCAATTGGTTTGAATGTAGAATGATTTTGAAAAATTAATATGAAATTATAGAGTTGTAATGTTTAATTTGGTAATTGCAAATTATGAAATAACCATTGTAATCGACAAGTTAGAGAGATTCCTTATTTATTAATTTTGAAGTATAAACGAAAGAAAAATTTATGCCTCAAAATGATAAAATTATGAGGTATTAATAAAAAAAAATTTAAAAAGTGGTCGCAAGAAATACTCTTGGAAATACTTGTCCTTTTTCTTTGTCCACTTAGCTTCAAGACAAGTCTCTTTTTGCCTATGGCTTTTTCATTTTTTTGGTTTTATATGAAACTTTAAATGAAGGAGCATGTCATAGTTTTAGACATTGAGTAATTTTTTTCAATTAAAAAAAACCATTTACTATTTTTAAATAGTCTCCAATTAAATGTCTATGTTTGCCATTTGGGGGTTTAGTACTATTTTCTACCCAAACATGCAAATTTGAAGGTCAAAATTAGAAAGTGAGGTTTTCTATTAAAAATATGCAAACCTACAAAGAGATTTTCTAAAAATAGTAAAGTATCTATTTTCTACATGTGTTCAAAGTGCACTATCTTTGGTCCTTTGCGACTTTGTGCAATCAAATACAATTTTTTTCTTTAAAGATGCAAATGGTTGAAAAGAGGACTTTTAAGTTAAAAAACATTTAAAATTTATAGTTCATTTTCATTCTTTTCCTATAATTAAAAATCAAATATCAAAGTATCTATTTTTTGACATTTTCCATTGCTCTTGTTTTGTGCATAACTTTTTGAGATAATATTTTCTAGGCAAGGATGTTTAAAGATGTATTATTTTATTATTATTTATAAATTATATATATTTTATTTTACTTAAAACCAAAAGTCAAAATATTCACTAGCAACATGAGTTTCATGCAACGACCCATAGTGTTGTGATAAGTAATAGTTACGTCTACATAGACATTAAAGATGAAAAAGAAGTTGTATGTGAGAACTATTTCAATCATCTTCTTTTGATTTTATTCGGATCTCTTGAGACTACCATTGTGAAGCATTCCAATCAATACACTTAAGTAACACATGTCTATTCAACAATCAAGTAATCAAATCAAAATCCAAAGATTAAATATGTGCTTAACATTAATGAAAAGCAAACAAAAGTGAATCATAATACAAAGCCATTATAGAATACTATATTCTTTGATGATTCAAGTTCTATTGATGAAGTACCACTTGACAACTAATTTCAAGGTTTTTTTTTTCATTTTCTATGAAGTGCCATAGTGGCAATATTAAATGTAATAGTGGTGCTCCAAATTTCAACATTCATCCACATAATGAATAGAAAACATCACATTAGTACATATCACATATCACATAATTCTATTTTCATCTACAATTTGGCAATTTCATCCAAGATTGTAGATGAAATCTGGCTTGGCACCATGCATATAGAAAAAAAAAACATGAAAAAACCCTATAAATCGCCAAAAACTTCAAATTAAAAAAATCGCCAAATTGTAGATGAAATCGCCAAACTATATGAATTGATTAATAATAAAATAATATCAATTAAATATTTACAAAACATTCACCATATATACAAATCAATATCAACAAATACGTACAAAACATACTAGAAGACAATTGATATCCATTTTGAAAATTAAACAATCCTTACATAGGGGAAGATCAAATAATACCATGGCCATCAATTGACACATTTGGCCATTAAATTCACGTTGTATTCATCTTCAAACAAGTGCTCTAACTTTGCATCACCATCAATTTCTACTTTTACACCAAATTACAAGCATGAGATGTTTACTTCCATAGCTTTAGTTTAGGAGCTTTGCACAAATGGTTAGATTAGGCCACATTTTCTCCAACCTTGTACAATCACCCCTTTGTAATTTCCTCAATCCTTTTAAGATTAAAAAAATCATGTAAAAAATTGTACTTCAATAGTAACAATAGTTAAATAAGTTGAGGTGCATTTTCTTGTAATTGGTCTAATCATTGTTTTAATTTTGATATAAATATAGCTTTAAGAAGCCTTTGAAGAATAAAATTGGTAGAGTGAAGCTTGGATCATGTGCAATTTATTGAGATGAAAAGAACATAAATCCAAAAATATTTCATCTACATTAGAAATGCATTGACCAATAGTCCGTTAGCCAAACCATTTTTTGATCATTACATGATTTGAAAGAGCCAAGAGTTCCTTTTCACTATTACTATTGAAGTGAAGAATTTTATTTACAAACTATTGATAGTCTTCAAGGTTGACCAATGGTTTTATGGCATTGTAACACATCCCAAACAATTTTTTGCTAATAGGAATTAGGCAATTGTAAATCAAAGAGTGGCAAGAATTATTCAAATACTCAAAAACAACCAACCCAAATTCATTGTATGCTCTAAGACCTTACCACACATGACTTGAACTTGTTGTACCAAATGAAGATTCAATTATCAAATTTAAATAAATGTGAAGATTATTTTCATTGCACATAGCAAAATTCCATTTTAGTTGTTATGCATCCATAGCTCTACTCCTGACTACTACTTTACAAGCTATTGCATCCTATCAATACTCATTTGAATTTTTCCAAGTGGCTATGCATCCTTTCAATGCTCATTTGAATTTTTCCAAGTAGCTATGGTGTTTGTGCATTTATAACTTCTTTGAAGAATTGTCATGCATCTCACATTTGAAGAAACAATCACATATTTTTTACAACGCATCAATTCTTGCAAATAAAGGTAGACCAAATCACAATTCAACTTTAAGTAGAATTTTTTTTGCGTTTATATAAATAGACATACATTTGTGTCAATTTAAAGTTAGAATTGCAATGATGATGATAAAATTTGGTGTTGCTTAAGAATTATATAAATTAAAGTCTATATGTCCCCAAAGAATCAATTTTATAAATTGCCCAACTTGTTTAAATGAATGTCCATTGTTCTCCCTCCACTTCCACCTAGATTCTAGTGATGGGGGTAGACGCTTGGAAGAATTGAATAGTGTTAAGGAGGCACAAGCCTTGAGAAGAACATGACTCAAGGCATTGAGAAAATTAATAAAAATAAAAATGATTCAATTAATCCAAAAGCAAATAGTTGCAAGACAAATGAGCTTTCATTGTGAAGAAAAATGACCAAAAACAACTTTCAAGAGATGAGATGAAGAGCAACTAAACCAAGGATGGAAAGGAATTTGAATATGTTTGACTTGATGTTATATTGAATATGAGTTGAAATATGAACAACTTTTTGTCCCAAGCAGTGACTCCTATTTGAAAAAAACCTAGGCAATTTTTCTAGAGCTAAATGATTTAAAATGATTAAGAGGAACCTTAAACCACTATTTGAATATGAACCATTGCAATTGTTCACATTCAATAGATACAAATCAATTAGACTCCCTATAAACAATTAGTTGGAACTAAACAAGCTTATTACAACTATTCAAACTAAGGATACAAATCAAATATTATAGATTAAATTCAAGCTAAATAACTAAATATAATTTTCTATACTAGTGAAAAAGATCAATTCTAAGCTTAAATAGATATGTAATATACGTAAATGTGTAGTTCTTAAGGATTCAAATATATTAAACATTTTGATAAATTTTCATATTACAAAAAATTCCATTCAAGAGCCTCGTTTGCCACAACACTCCTAACTTGGGTATATAGTTGACAATTTCTTCTTGCAATGAACTCATAATTCTTTATACAACTCAATTACACTCCTTTAGAAAATCTGCTTCAAGGAATTTTTGAAATTACTTGATCATGCTTTAGGCAATGTATACTTTGAAAAACTTTCCTACAAACATTCAAAACCTTAAATGTGACAACAATTTTATAGAACCTTTTTTAATCAACATTTATCATTAAGTTTTATAAAATATGAAATGTAAAGTGATTGAGGATATGATCTGTCACTTGATGATTCAACAAATTGTGAAAGATAGTTCTTCAACAACAACTTGAATTGCTCTTTGATCAAGGGAACTACGGAAACAAGCCAAATTTTGACTCCAAGACATGTAAATAGAAGTTATGTCTTGGAGTCAAAATTGGGCAACTCCACTAGGTCCCTTAATCAAAGGGCAGTTCTAGTAGACATGTTGAGAAGCCATCATTTTCAGTTTGCTGAATGAATGCTTGAATGACTACTTAGTTATAGTGCTTATACTGAACAAAATCGAGACATTCTAGATGTATAGAAGAAATGATTTTTAAATCAACTACAACACAAATAAACTCTTAAGTGAGTGAAGACTTGATGAAGTTAATTCAAGAATGTTGCAAGGACTCCATTTTGATTGCAAAGGTGAAATGAACTCTAAAGACTACATTCAAGAGGATTGAATGTCAATTTCTGTTTAATTTCAATTTAATGTAGCAATTCATAATTCTGAGGACTCAAATTGTAGTTAACATCCTAATCAACAAAGCTTTGTAAACTATGATTCATATAGATTGAATTCCCAGGTGCTCATTTGAAAATGCATGATTAATGGAAAGTGAGACTAATCCACAAGATGCCATATTTAACTATTTTTGGACTTTGCAAAGTCCAAAATTGGTAAAGGAACATCTAAGACAGTTGTAGATTTTGATTTGTATAGATTTTAGGAATCTAGATATGATATAGATTTTGGACTAGGTGGTTCGAAAAATGTACAACAAGTTTAGATTTTAGATATCTATGACAACGGGAGATCTCCCGCTGGACAAAGTCCAAAATTCCCTGAAAAGTCCAAAAGTAGTTAAATATGGCATCAAGAAGACTATTAATATAAACTTCAATCAAATTAATAATATTTTAAAACCAACATGACAAAATTTTTAAAAAACTATCTCAAATAGTACATGTAGTATTGAGTTTGAGTTTGTTCACTCTAATTTTGCATCTCAAGCATTAGGGTCAATTTTTCAAAGGATTCCAAGAATAAGAGGGACTTAAAAATTGCTCAAGTAAGAGTAGTAATGACCAAGAGTAACATTTCATGAAAACACTAAAACAAAAGTTCATCATGAAGAGGCTAAGCACTGAATCAAGAGGCACAAACATCTATATAGAAATGATGAAGGAAAATTGGTTCAAGTAAAAAATGAAACTAACCAAGAACTAGATTGAAAGAAGGTAGACAGAAGCATAAACAAGACTAAAAACAACTAAGCAATTAAAGACTCTTAAAACAATTGAAGTTGGCATGAAGTGGGAGGTGTAATGACCAAGAGCAAGTAAATAGTTGTCAAACAAGAAAGCTCTTGCAATATGAAGAGAGGTGGCTAAGAGCATCTATATATGAAAGAGAAAAGAGATGAAAAATAACTTTGCATCCAATAGGAGGAGAAATCGTATTGATGCTAAATTAAATTATAAATTATGATTGTTGAGCAAAACTATGAACAACCTATTTATGCCAAGTAGTTACACCTATTTGAAGCCAAACAATTTTTTAGAGCCAAAGGGTTTTAAATGGTTTAAACCACGTCTACACAACTAATTGAAGGTAAAGAAATGCAATGGTTCAAATCCAAAAGATACAATTGAATCAAACTAAACATGAATAAGTAGTTGAAGCTAAACAACTACAATTGTTCAAACCAAAGATGTGGATATAACTTTTATAGCTCATCCACAAAGATTCTAATACAAATTATTGTAATAAGTTTTTGTATTGATTTGATAAAAAAATTCCCCTATAGTCCAATATATCATCTATGCACTTCTAATACTATCAAGCTAATTAATTTACTAGAAATTCAATAAAATTAATGCTTCTTGCAACAACCCCACAGTTCATCATACAAGCACGGTCCTAGTATGGGCCCCCCCACCTATATATCATATATAGACCCTTCACATTTGGATAGGTAGTAATTTGCTAACATGCAATTAGTGAGATTGTCAACATGGAGAGACTTCGGAAGAGACTTGACAGAAATTTGGTCTTTATTACTAGTTCCAAATTTTTTTTATAAGTGAGCTTCACTTGGGCCTCCATTTGGACCTCCATTGAACTTATAATCTTGCAAGTCTATCACAATGTTCCAAGAACACTGTGACAAACTTCTTGTACATCCTGGGTGAGCTAGACATCTTGGGTTTGTAGGCCGGGGGCCCCCATATTAAAAACGTGTTGTTGTATATTATAGAGCCTTTAAAACTATAGGATATCTTTTAACTCCGAACATTCAAAACCTCAAACGTGACAATTTTGCAAACCTATTTTAATCCCAAAGTGACATTCAATATCCAGGGTTCAAAAACATCATTGCTTTTGAAGCTCTATAGGTCTAGATATCTTCAAGTTATACAAATCTCAACCATACAATCTTGTAGTGTCTATGTTTTAGATGATATGTACAAAATTTGAAGTTGTTTGGCCATATAGATTGCAAGATCATAATGTTTTAGTGTCAAAAATAGATGCTGAAATTTTCCCCAAAACACATTTGGTGGTGAAATTTGTTTTCTAAATCTACTCAAATGAAAAAACTTTACACAACAAAATGATTCAAAACTAGTATACAAACACATTGGTGAATTTTTTTTTCATTCAATTGACTCATTGTGTCTAAAAAACAACTTTGAAATGTCAAAAAACAGCAAGAAAAATTGCAAAAAACACATCTAAAGCTGAACCTCCTCCTACAAGAATGCTTTTCACTCACTCATTACTTCTTGTATTGACATGAGATTTTTGCCTCACAAACTTAACTAGTATGCACAACGTTTCCAAAATTTTTTATTGAAAATGGACTTTGTATGAAGAAGAAATAGGCCGCCGAAGTTCACTCAACTCCCAAATTGCTCTCAAACATTCACAACAACTTGGATTGACATGAAAATTTTATCACAATAACTAAACTTCAAGGGGAACAAAATCCAACAAATTATATTGAAAATTAATGTTTTACAAAAGAGATCCAAGCCCCCGAAGTTGCAGCCCTAAATGCAGTTTGATGAATTCAAATTGAAGCTGTGAACTTCAATTGGCCTCAAAAAACTCCATACATCTTGGATTGATCTGAAATATTTGCCACACAAACTAGAGGGGAGAATACAACTTTCCCAAGGAGTTTTATTAAATTTAGACCTTGGATGCAAAAGTTACAACACTTTGAACTAGACTTGAAATTGTGTGAGGACACTTTCTATCCTCTTTGTCATTTTGGGGTTAACCAACAATTATCTTTACTTTTAACAAAATTGTCTGCATCAATTTTGGTATGCCGCCTTGGACAATCACTCACTACTATTGTTACTATAGTTTCTTTTAAACATCTTATTGATACTTAACCTCACTAGATCCTCAACATCACTAAATCTTAAGAACTTGTGGAGAAAGGAAAGATCTAAGTGTCTAGTGAGAGGTATATGAATATAATTTGTGCAATTGTTTTTGATGTCAAGGCTCTTCATCTATGCAACCATTTTTTTCTCTAATTTCGTGGCAATTTTGTCTGCAATCAAAACAAAAGTTCCAACTCCATTAGAATTATCAAGGTATGTGCTTGGTAGCTCAAATAGAACTTCAAAGCAGCAAACAAAGCAACTTTAAGTTGTACCTTGTTAGCAACTTTGAAATTGAATTTTAACTATCAAGATATTTGAAAAATTGGGACTTAGATGAAAACGGATCAAAGTGAAGGTATTTGGAGGTTCTTGGCATGCACTAAGAACAATCCACAAGTTAATCGGATGCAATTGTCTATAGTAGACTAGAAAACCAAATTTGCCTCAACAATTATGATGACCTTTGCCAGAACATAGATCCGATCTTTGAAATAAAAAATAATCTCAACAAGTTGATGAAAAGACTCTACTTTCAAGTGGTACATGTGGTACTTTTGAATCTATTCACTCTATTGTGCATGTCTAATGTTAGGACCAACTTCAACAAATCCAACTCTCCAAGAACAAAAATGACTAAAAATTGCTCAAACAATAGTAGTAACGACCAAGAGCAACATTTAATAAAAACACTAAAAATCAAAAGCACATCACAATGACAACACAAAGTTAAGAGGTGCAAACATATATGCAAAAATGATAAAGGAAATGAACAAAGGGAAAAAACTGTTTAAGCAAGAAGTGACCTTGCCGAGAGAAATTGGAGGAAGAAAGAAGCATGATCACAACCAAACACGACTAACTAAATGGCTTGAAAAACAAGGCAGCTTGAGAAAGTTGTTTGAATTATGAGGAATAACAACCAAGAACAAACGATGGTCAGATAAGAGAGCTTGCGATATGAAAGAAGGTGGCCAAGAGCAACTATGTGTGGAGAGGAGAAGAAATGAAAAGCATTTTAATCGAAGAGATTGCAAGAAGGAAAGAAGCATGAGCGCAACCAAAAACAACAAAAACAAAGACTCGGAAAAACAAGGCAACTGCAAAAATTGCTCGAAGTGGGAAGAGTAACGACCAAGAACTCGCAAACAATGAACAAGACAACAGAGCTTCAGTTGCAATATGAAGAAAGGTGGCAAAGAGCAACTATATATGGAGAGGAGAAGAGATGAAAAGCATCTCACCAATGACAAGAAGAGAAATCATGTTGAACAGATGTTTGAATCAATGTTAGACTAGATTATAAATAGTTGGTCTAAAATGTGAACAATTTTTTATGTGAGGTGCTTATACTTATTTGAAGCCAATAAATAGGCAATTTCTTAGATCTAAAGAGTTTAAAACAATTGGTTAAACCAAATCTAAACCACCAATTGAAGTTAAACAAACGCAATGGTTCGAACCCAAAAGATACAATTCATTCAAACTAAACATAAATAACTAATTGAAGCTGAACAACTACAACTATTCAAACCAAACACATGAATACAATTTTTTTTAATAAGTTAAATACTTATTAAATACAAATTACCTCATTTAAAAAGATTACATGTAAGCTTAAATGGATACATTATTAATGTCCAAATGTTCAAAGTATAACCCACAATAAGGGTTCAAACATGAAGCATTCTAATAAATATCTATATTTGATTTGATTTACTATTTTCCCAGTAGTCCAATACTATCGAACTAATTAGCTAGAAATTCAACCAATGCTTCTTGAAATGTTCAACCCCACAATTCTTTGTACATCATGGAACCTTCAAAAATATGAGATGTCCTTTGGTGAGATGTAGGTGTAATTAAGCTTAATGTTCAAAGTGAATGAGCAAACTCTGATTACTTCAAGGCTGCAAACATTCAAAACCTTCAACGTGACAACAATTTTGCGGACCTTTTAAGCAACAATTATCTTCAGTTTTTGGAGATGAAAAATATAGAATTCTGCATAATTGTATATATACGTATGAGTATGAGTATCATGCAGTGTAAGTATCCGTGATCAGTGTGAGTATCCGTGATTGAGGGTCCAATTCATCGCTGATGATGCAGCAGAGGGCGACGTTTTACCAACATGTACAGTGCATCAGTTGGAGCTTCCTCCACGAGTCCCCGCCCGTGAGGGACCCATGTCAAGCATTTGGCATTTGCAGCCGATCGAAATAATTGTACGTGACTTCAGAGTTATCTCCTTCCAGTCAATCTGTACATAATCGTATATATGGATCAGAATATGATATATCCGATCCCTGATTGAGGGTCCAATTCATCACTGATGATTCAGCAGAGAGCGAGTACGTGATGCAATGGTTTGCCAATGAAAAATGTACATTCATTGTCATTGCGATGGCGACGTGCAGGTGCAGGTGCTGCACGCTACGTGCAAGCTTACAATTACAAGTTCTGAGCACTGCTTTTGGAAGTTTAGGCGCAGCGCACAAGCCTACGGATCTGTTTTGAACAGTCAAATAAATTTACGCGGAAGTTGGCACCGTATTGCATTGTAGAGCTTTTCCACTATTCAGTTGAATTCACGTGATACTTAAGTGGAAAATTCGATCGTTTAAGTTTTAAGTAAGCTTCAAGCTCCAGTTGGATTGAATCTAATGTTTGATTGCCCAGAACTTACATTTGGTGTAAATGAACTATGGCATGTTCCAGACTTTCACAGCTCCAAAATGGAGACATCGTTTAATTATTGAAGTGCACAATGATCTAAATATTAACTAGAAGGACAATTCCGTTAAATTGGCGGTATTCCTCGAGGCATTTTGACATGGAGTTGACACTCAAAAAATTTTAAAATTTTATCACACTTATATATGTATTTCAATACACAACATTGTATAGTTACCAGTATGTAAGGATTCCCTCCCTCTTCAGTCTTCACCCCGTCGGTGGCCTAATTAAATCGAACGTTTCGTTTTCCTCCAGCGCTTGGGGATCCACCATGCCGTTATAAATGAATTATCAGTTAGCCATTTTAACGAAATTGTCTGAGATTCCCGTCAGGTGTGGTGCCCAGAGTCAAGTTCTTGGAACTTCACCGTTTCAGTGAATATATACAGTTAGTATGGCAATTTGAGGAACCCATCACTTGATCACGCAGCCAAATTTTCAGTAAGTCCTCGAACCTCAGGCAAGCACGTGCGCGCTTCCTTGAACAATGGATGCACTTCGGGGCCCGGCTTCGGGGATGTTACAAGGATTCAATTGATTTAGAATGCAAAGGAAAGAATTGAACCCACAATATATATATATATATATATCCAGGAGGTATTACCATGCAGTATAAATTCAATTCCGTCATAATGGAGCAATTAGTTCCTGTTCAAAGAGCACCGATTCAACAGGGCTTGTAATTATCCTTTAATTTGAATTCCAGGCGCTCATCTAGCTGGAAATAATGCCAATAAACATATGTGATGTTAATTTCAATTGCAATGAATTCCTCAAATTGCAAGAACTGTTCGGCATTTCAGTACAACTTTGGTGAGCGCCCTTAATTTGGGTGAACTTCAAGGAATGTTTTGCAATCACTTGCAACTGTCGTGACTGTCTCCTGAATGTCTGCTTAAAAGAGATGGTGGGTTTTCTCTTTTAAAGCGATATTGAGGAGACCTTCAAATATTAAAAAAAATTAAACACACACACACACCCCTAAAAAGAAAATTTACCCCCCGGATATATGGTACACGCTTAGACGGATACGGATACCGGCACATGGGCACGAGCAGAGCATACTCTCATAACTTCTCTGCAAATATTCAAAACCTCAAAGTTAACGTGACAACAATTTTGCGGACCTTTTAACCAAAAATTGCGGACCTTCAGTTTTTGGAGATGAAAAATATAGATTGCCACCCCATAATTGTATGGATCTGTATATTCCTGATTGAGGGTTCAATCCATCCCTGATGATTCAGCACAGAGTGATGGTTTACCAGCATCAATTGGAGCTCCTCTTCCCGGTGGGCCAGCATGCAATGCAATCGCAATTACTGAATGGAGATGGATCCTTTTCCTCCCCAGGACCCAGTGGCAGACCAGATTTGACCTCCTTTCGCAGGACTTACTCCACGTACTGATGGACGTGTGGATGATTGGTACGTTGGTATATATTTTCACAAATTTGTAGTTACGTACTTGGGAATCCGTCAATTGGATCATTCTGGAATAGTTTGGGACTTATCATGCACGGTGCACGTGGTGCTGATCTGATTACATTGCATTCGCACACGTCGCGCGACTCTGTACCGTCAGTCCAGTTCTCGCTGATCGATCTGTATGGGCATGGAGCTTTCATTTGAATTGCCGGCCTAGCTAGCACTGATCGACTCCATTATTTAATTACACTGAATTCACGGAACATTGCGATGGCGACGTGCAGCTGTGTAGGTGCAGGTGCCGGTGCCGGCCGGGATGATACTTACTCACCTTCGATTGCACAGAAAAGAACTGAGAAACTTAACATACCCACGCACGAGGTATTATCAGTATAACGTCGCGACGTCATTCCATCACGTTCTAATGGAGCAATTAATTCAGAGCACCGGAATTGTGACATCCAAAATATATAGCTGATAGAAAACATTCATTTGAAAGTTCCAGAGCTCGCATTCCGTTATGTTCACGTGTTCACGTTATGTTCCGTTATGTTCACGGGAAACGTATAATTGTGCCTGGCGAGCAAACTATCCATTAACTGGAGCTTGATCGATCCCTTAATTTCCAAGCTAGCTAGCTAGAACGCCAAATGATAATAATTTACTCTGAATTCACTGAACATTGCGATGAGTCGACGTGCAGGTGCAGGTGCTGCAGTTACATGCGTGCTTACAATTGCAAGTTCTGATCGAGCACTGCTTCAATTCTGGAAGAATACTGCTGAGTGTAGGTGCAACGTGCAATTAAGCCGACGTATCGATCTGCAAATTAGGATCGCACAGGAAACTCATATCGCGTTCCCGGTGTTGATTCCCGGTGAGTCTCACTTTTCCCACTGAACTTTAAAATTTCACACCTGTAAAAACTTTACTAATTACAGTAATTTTGGACACATGTCGCAACTGCACATACACAGGGAAATATGAGACTCACCGGGAATCAACACCGGGAACGCGATATGAGTTTCACAACTAGAATGTGACACGTCAAAAAAGACAAAATTCATGTATGACATACATGAATTTCTTTGATTTCCATCTTATGAAAATAGTTCCTAATTTGTGTCCTCCTCACATGAAATCGCTGTTTTTCATGTGTGAAATTTGGGTGCATGTAAGCCTTGATCCATCCAAGAATTTTGGGCATTTTCAAGACATGAATACCTAGAAAAATGATCGTTTTTCATGTGTGACTTGGGTGTACATAAGCCTTGATCCATCGAAGAATATTGGGCATTTTCAAGACATGAATACTTAGAAAAATGGTCATGCACAGTCAAATTCATGAAAGATGACGGGCTTATTTACTTGAAAAATTGTGGTTTCAAGTGTTCAAGCTCTGAAATCTAATCCTTTCGATTGCATAGCACCCTCATAATTAGGAATTTCAAGCAGTCAGATGCGTTTTGACTTAGGAGCCTAAATAAATTTTTGACACCAATCTCTATGATGTGTATAGTTATGGGTTTCAGTTTGTCCTATGCCAACTCAAACATACTTCACCAGTTCCTCAAAACCAGCCTTTATTTTGCCTGCCAATTTAATGGAATTCACTAGCATTATGGGGTTTGGGGACCTGTAAACTACTAGTATTTGAGTTGGGTGCTGAAGTCTTTATAGTCGTTGCTAAAAATATAGTGCTGAAGATTTATTGAAGATGTACAACTTATAGTCTGTATTGAGACTCACAGGTTCCACAAGGGACCTAGAACATGTTAGCATGTGTAAAATCCAACACAATTACACTCTATATTACCTGGTGCTTAATACTAATCAGGTAATTCTATCTTATCCATGAATAATGAGACTTTGGCACTTGATATTCTCATATTAGCTCTTTCTTAAGAACCAGCAGCTAAATAACCTTGTTCTACCATAAACTAATTACCACCATTTTAATGTTTTTTTTTCCTATATTCATATGGGATAAAATGTCTTTTTTATCATATGCAAATCTCTATAGAAGTACCAACTAATAATGTTTTGCCAATAAATTTTGAATTTCAAATACCAATATATATACTAAAATTGTGAAACCATTGAAATATTTTGTTTCAGTTGATTCTTTATTTCCATTGAATTTGCTACAATCTTCTAACATTTGATCTAAAGCCACTAATTTGGTGGAAATTTGTGACATTGAATGCAAAATTTTTAAACTAAAAATGAATCATGCTAGACTAAAATTGAAATTCAGTAAACACATTCAACTACCTAACTACAACTATTAGCAAACAAAACTATTTTCCTAAAAAGGTTTGTGCAACATGACGACTCTTGGGCTCTTCATCTCTTCAGCTCCTCAACTCCCCAACTCCTCATCTCTCAAAGTCCTTGACCAGCTTGTCCACGGTCCACTGGACATACCATTTAAAACAAAATAGAAGAATTTGATATTAGAAAAATATGCATATTAACTTGTCCCTTCATCTTCTTGATTTTAGAATAATATTTATTATAAAAGATAAATACAACAAAAATCAATAAAAAAATAATAAAACATACCTTTTTATGAAAGCTTCTTAATGTTCTCTACATACAATTGTTGAATCCCGTTCTTCAATGGAGGAGGATTTGTAATCCCAACCTTAAATTCCTTCAGGGCCCATACAACCACTAAGTCAAGATGCTTTAGCCTCTTCTTTCCTTGATCAGGGTCATCTTTTTTCATTTTAATTCCTAGTTGAGGAAATGTTTTTGAAGCAAAACCAGATATATTTGGTAATACTTCATGGACCCTTTGAAGATCCATTAGCACCATTGCCAATGTCTTCTTTGAATTCTCAGAAAGTGTCTTCAACTGAATTCCTTGCATGATTGATGACTCTCTTTCAAATAATGTAGATTCCATAAGCTCTTCAGCTTCTCCTTTCCGTATTTTACGCTTTGGAATCTTGCCTCGTTCAATACTTTGGCTCTCCACAGTCTTCAATGATGCAACTCTTCTTCGCTTCTCCTTCAACATACCCTGCATGTACAACACTGTCTCCATTAAATTATTCTTAATCAACTAAGCATACATACAAGTATTAAATTACAATTTTAAACAAAACTCATACATATAAGTCATCAAGAGTATAACAATTTTAACATTAAATTTACCTCTTCCAGTTCACTGTTGAGTTCAGTGAATTGAATATGCTTATTCTCTTCAATTGGTTGATTTACAACTCCCAATTGTGACCCCAGTTCATCGTACAATTCGTCAATGGAACGACTTCTTTTGGAAACAGGGAAATCAATAGCAATATTGAAGTCAAGCATGTTGTTTTCTTCCTGTTCAAAGTTGCCCCTATTCTCCAAAGGCTCCTCAGCTTCACCATCATTTGTCAACGCCAATGCTTCCACTTCACCATCAGTTGGCAACGCCAATGTTTCCACTGCATCCTCATCCCTATCAATTTTAAACCAAAAAAATGTTTAAAACATATCAAAGCTGATGATGATAAACTTTTACAATAAGAAAACTACATCAAAATTAAACATTAACTTAAAAAAATTAAAATGGAAATGGAGATTTACATATGAATTTGACTCTTGCCCTTACCCATGGAGTAGTGTTTATAACCCTTGAACCATTCATAAATGTCATCCACATGCCAACGAACATGCAAAATTGTGCCATTCGACATGAACAAAAGCGATGCAAGGCCAGGTTCTCTTGCTTTGATGAACTCATTTACTTCCGCCACCATAACCTTCTGATTTCGAAGATTGCTCTGTATAAAAGCTTGAGAAATTGGATCGTCTACATTTGAAAACCAAGAACGTACAATCTTAACATTTTGATTGTAAGTTTTCCACTGTAAAGGATAGTGCTCCCTTAGATAATCCCTGCCCCAAAGAAGCTTTCCCTTGGTCCCTTTAGGGCGTTGCTTGAAAATCCGTTGGTACAAATCTTCTTGGTTGAAATTCTCCACAGTGTTTGCATTAGGTAATGGATTTTCCCCCGGTTTTGCAAAAACAACTAGCCATGTATTTGGTATTGACGAAACTATTGGAGCAACTAGCAACACCCTCTTCACCGATAGAAGAGTTGGACAACTCATCTTTTTTTTCCTAGGAAGAAGAGGATTAGTAATTCCAGGTAGTAATTCTAGCATCTTTTTTCGATTGGATGCCACTCTTTCATTCCTCAACTTTTCATATTCAGAGAGCTCTTCCATCTCTTCACCACCTACAAAGTACAAAGTAGATAAATTAAAATTAAGACAAATGGAGTAATGAACAATAAGATCAAATACAAACAAATAGCACAAAGACCCTTTGCACTATAATTTTTTATTTGAAACAAAATAAATTTAAAAATGAAAGTAGATTCTTACCTTTTCCATTCTCTGCTTCGACAAGTACCTTCTGAGTTTGGTTCAAGATTTGTTTCTTCTGAGTTTGGTTCAGGATTTGTTTTGCTGTGTCACATACAATAAAATGTCAACATTGTAAAATATGAATTATTGAACCTTAATTTTTAATAAAAAAAACCCAGAAGTAGTAATCCAAAAAAATTGATAAGAAAAATACTTACCTGTATGTGATGATGAAGCTTCTAAGATCTTTGGATTCTTATGCTTTTGAGTCACAATAGTGACTCCATAAGAAGCGCATGCGTTGAATGTATTAATACTGAAACCTTCCTCATCAGATTCAAGAATGCTACCATCCTCTAGAATCACCATTTCAGCCTTGAATACTGTCAACAAATTCACCACCCTAACTTGGTTTTTCAAAGTACCAACCAGGTTTACTTTGAAAACCAAAGATTTGTCATCCTTGTTATAGAATGACACTTTTGAAAAAGATGGAAGACTCTGACTAGAGAACCGAAATCTATTTTTATCTTCCATGATTAAGCAACCTTCAAATAGAGTCAAAAATATACAAAAACATTAGAAATCATTGAACATATAAAACAATGGAAGTAAGAAAACACTAGCAATGTATCTACTCTGGAATGCAAGTCAAGCAATTAAGTAAACAACATTGACGATAAAGAACCTTACCTCTTCATGCCAATGATATCCTTACTAAGTTGTTGGAGTTGGCTTTTTGACCACCGCATGCATTGCACTGAATTCCAAAAATTTGTTGCAGCGTATCTAAGAAGGTGGAGAGAAACAGTCCTCAGATATCAAGTGATAATTTGAGCGTTTCATACTTTTCTTCAGTCTTCGTATGAATACTTATAACCAAAGAACAATGATTTTATAAGAAAATTGGAAAAACACAAAATGAAATAATCGAAAACGGTGAGGACTCACGAGGAGTGACCTGCTATGGTACACTAACTGATTATTTGACAATGTGGACTCACTACAAGGAGCTTGATACGTACGGTGCAGACTCATCAGGAGGAACTTCAGACGGTGTAGATTCACCAAGGAAAACTGAAACGATTCACCTCACAAACGTCTCCAACGAATGCTTTGCGAACACTTTGATGGCAAGCGGCAACTCAAAGAAAATGAAGCTTCTCGCAAGGCTGCTCACGAATACTTTGATGGCAAGCGGCTTCTCAAAGAAAGTAAAGTTTCTCGCAAGGCTGCTCACAAATACTTTGATGGCAAGCGGCAACTCAAAGAAAGTGAAGCTTCTCGCAAGGCTGCTCACGAGGAACAACATGGCTGCTCATGGTGGAAAAATAAGCTTCAAGGTGTCGATTGCGGTGCAAAATGGGCTTTGCAATTTTTCCCTCCTTCACAAATGCACGTCAATGACGGGTGATGGCGTACAATGGTGAGGGCGAGGTACGATGGTGATGGCGGAGTATGATGGAGATGTTCTGATGGGGATAATGATGGTGGGGTAATAATGACTTGGAATGGTACATTTAATTTGCACAATCAAACTAAATAATATACAAATATTCAATAAAATATTCAATAAAAATACAATTATGATATTATATTATATATATTTTTTATATTTTTAAAATTTTTAAATTGAAATTATTTTTTATTTAGAATGCTAAAAAAATTCATTCCAAAACCTTAATTATATTCCACATAAATGATTAGTATTTATATTATATTGTAAACACGATCATAATCGATCAAATAAAAAAATTGGATAATTTTATTGCTTGAATTGAAATTACCTATGAATTTTAGAGGCAAAAAGTATAGCAAACTTGTAGTCAATATCTAAGGTAACAGGTTCATAAACCACTCATCTAAGAGCTGAAGCTGACTTTGGGGGAAGTAGAACTTCTTAAAATATTTTTCAGTAAATTTTTCTTGGAAGGCAAGAGAAATTGGCATCTAACCCAAGTTGTTTCATATTTTTTTGAAGCTTTTTAGAATTAGTTATGAATTTTTGAAGTTGCAGAAAAATGCATTTTTATGGGCTCTAAAACCGCCCACCTGCTCGAATGCACAACACTTGTACATTGGAAAGTACAAAATGTACCTCTAGAGCCTAATTGGTTTTAGAGCCTGAGCAATTTATGAACCTGTTACCTCAAATCCTAATATTTAGAAATGTGAGAAACTTTCTGAGAAATGTGTTCAAAAACTACGTCCGCCCCCTAAATCAACTACAGTCCTTAATGGGTTAAAACAATGGAATGTTAGTTAGTTGTTGGAGTGATAAAATAAATTTTCACTAGCACTAGTGTCTAATGAATGAAACTTATTTTATTCATCAATAAATTTTGAAAGGAAAACTTCAAAATTCCTTTGAAATTCAATTACAAGCAAGATATGGTCATTTTTTTTATTAAAATTAATTCAAATGTCACAAATTGGTGCCTTTGCACCAAATCTTTGAAAATTTATAAGTAATTCAAAAATGCTTGAAAAAATACAAAACTACTTATGTTCATTTTTACTCATATTTTTCTTTCTCAATAAAATTATATATAAATATTTTTGTCTATGAAAAACTATGAAGAAGTAAACCAATGAAAAAAAACCCTATGAAAAGGCTCTCAATATAAAAATTAGTAAAAAAATAATATTTAAATGCAGTAATCAAAGCAAGCCAAAAGAGTTACTATGGCGAGTTGCTTAGTTGCTTGCATACTTGTTTCTCGTTCGCAAAATTACATTGAAGGTTACGTTTGAGACGCAAACAACACTGCAGGATGGACCTGCAGGATGGAGTAGAAAGAGAAGCAAGGTGAAGGTGGAATACTGGTTATGTATTCGAGGAGTTTGTCCTTGAGAAGTTTCAGCTATGGTGAGAGTTGCTTGGAGTGATGTAAGTGGTTTCAAAGTAATTTTGGTCTCCAATGTTGCTTTGAACCTTGAAGGTGTTCTTTTACATTTCTCATTCTCGTGACTTTTAGTACTCTTTATTTTTGGTTTAGGTTTTGATCGAGGAGCTGTGTAGTTTGTCAGTGATTCTAAATATGGAGGAAGGTTGTTCATGTGGGTCGTTGAAGCAATGTCATTGCAATCTCTGTCGAGGTGCCACCATCTCTGTCGAGGCATTGTGACTTTTAGTACTCTTTATTTTTGGTTTAGGTTTTGATCGAGGAGCTATGTAGTTTATCACTGATTCTAAATATGGAGGAAGGTTGTCCATCTGGGTCGTTGAAGCAATGTCATTGCAATCTCTGTCAAGGTGCCAAATGGTGGCATAAGAGTACAGTGTATAGACATTTGAATGACCAAACATTACAAGGTACATCTTCGGGTGTAGTGGAGGATACTTTAGGTGTAGAGGAGGATGAGCAAATGGTAGAAGACAACGAGCTTTCTATTGAAGATATAGAGCATATAATAGTTGGCGAGGAATCTGTTCACGATGATGTAGTTCTTGAAGATGTTTCATCAGTTCCAAAAGCACTCTCTCTAGAGCAGGCTATTTCTTGCCAGATTATAGAATTGCAAAGAATGTGGGATGAGGCTCATATACCAACTGGATTACAAGGCCAAATGTTGGAGCGTTTATTTGGGTCTCTTGAAAAGAAGCCAAATTTGCATAGTAGTGGGAAACTAGATCACACCGGTTTGTCTTTGGGGAAACTATTAACTCTTACTGGTCCAGATTGGAAAGGTGAATTAGGAAAGTATGATGTGCCTTGTTCATATTTGGGATCAGTAGAGGCTCAACGGTGGAGACTTTGTACTAGGTCTAAAGAAGCTCCCCATCCACCAAAACTCTTGAACCCAAGCTTAGAAGATGTTTATGAAGGATCTGGTATTTTGAAATGCATTTGTTTGCCAAGGGTTCATTCTATGTTCAAAAGAAATAGTGTCTTTTGCTCTGAGAAGTGCTCTATTTGTAAGACGATGCGCAAGAACATTTTAGCGTTTGAGCACCTTCCATTGGGAAAGTTGTTGGAAGTATTAGTTTCTACAAAGACTGTTTGTTTCAAGCTTCTACAAAGTTGGAGAAACAGGGTCCGTTGGCTGGGAAGGGATGTTTCTTTTTCCCCTAAAAACATTGAAGAAAATTTCGATGGTAGTAAATTCCGTGAAATTCAGGATTTTTTCAATCCTCAGACAGAGTGGGAGTCTCCGGTTATTTGTCTAAATCCCGAATGTAGACATGCATACAGAGCTTTCCCTTCAAAGAGCAAAATGTTGCTTGAGAATTGGGATGAAATGTCACAACGGTATGAATTTCCATGTTCAGATTGTTCTTCTTGAATTTGTCAACCGAAGATAATATTGAAGGTATTTTCTTAATCAAATTTTTAATTTATTATTTGTGTTCTTTTACATTAGGAATATTTGTTTGAAATGGTGTTTTAATGCTAACATTTCTTATGGTTTTTTGGTGTAGGGTGATCCAAGGAATGTTTTGCTTATGCTCCAATGGGATGGATTTTCAGTTGCACAAACGAGCCTTAAGAATTGTTGGGCGGTATATTTGTCGATTTTGAATGCTGGTAAAGAAAATCCAATTGGACCTATTCCAATTCTATTTATCCCTTCTAGTTCTGAGAAGTTGATTAAGCATGGAGATGGAGTATTGGCTTCTTTCTTGAAACCACTTCTTGCTGATTTGGAAGAAATATTCATAAATGGAATTGATGTAGCCTATACTTATCCAGCAGAAGTTATTAGTGAACATATTCCTTGTGTGGGGATTGATGTTACAATCAAACTAAGAGGCATGCTTGGAATTTGGACTGGAGATCACCTAGCCCAATGTAAAGTTGGATGTCTAAAACTTGGTGGTTATGGTGGTTGTAGACGTCATAAACTAAGTTGTAGATGGCGTGGAATTCTAGACACTAACAAAGGACTAATGGAGTATTTTGATAGTAGAAGGCAAGGCAGGTATCCTTCAAATTTACGAACTGCTGCAACTACTATGGATTCTATTCAAATTTGGAGGGAGCTATCGGAAGGAAAGGAGAAAAATCTTATAGCCAGAGAAGCGGGTATTTCTAATTGCTCATGTTTGTGGCGTTTGTATGATCTGTATGGATTTGATGTCCTTCAAGATCTTGTGTATGATATCATGCACATTTTATCTCTATGTGTATTCAAAAAATATGTTCATCTTTTGGTGAAGTATACAGAAGCGAAGGGACTATCCAAAATGTAGATGAAGCAATGGCAACTATGAGAAAGATACGCCCTTTGAATGTTGGTGCAAGATGGCCCAGGAATATATCTTCTCTTGGTTATTACAAAGCCGAAGGGTATCAAATTTTTGTAATGTGGTGTTTGCCACATATACTTGATCAGTTAAATCTTGGTTTGGATTCCACTTTAGGGGCCCTGGAAATGGTTCTAAATGAAGTTGGACATTTGTTTTATAGCCATAGCCGAAAGTATGGGTGGACAGTGAAAAGCATGGCACATGCAAGTGCCCTTTTATCTTCTTGACATATCCGAATGGAAGAAAGTGTTGGACCCAATTCTGCCCCTTTGGAGCATGTTGCCGATACGTTTTTTGGGTTTATTTCTTTTGATGTGAAATGAGTATAAATCTACAACTATAAACTTTAACATTTATTTCATTGTAGCAACTGTCATTTTTTAAAAATTAATTTATTCTAATTTTAAATTATTTATTGGCAAGAAGTGGAGAATTGTTTGATGATATTAAAAGACATGGTTGTCATGATGTTTTTTGGTGCTAATCCATTTGAAAGGGAGGTTTCAAATGTGGTGAGTATTCCAACCAATCAATTGAATAATGAAGCAACGTATAGCGAGTATTTCTCAAGAGTTTTGTTCACCAAAACGTTCAAAATTGTCCAACTTAATCAAGACAGTTTGACCCCAACATCTAGGGCTCTGGTAGAGGTACATAAATTCCTTCAGCCTTCAAATAATTCTTTACGTTTGGAGCTCACAAATACAAGCTTGGTGTGTAAAAAATGGCATGAATCTTGTGTGATTGTGGTGCCATCTCAAGATGCTGCGAGAAGTCTTTGGAAACTAATTCCTATAATGGAACCTAGTTTTTGCCTAAACATCATGAAGAAAAAGGGGATTTTGATTGGACAAAAAAAAGGAGTTGATTCTAAAATTCAAGAATCCACAGATATGTATTTGAAAACATATTGGAGCCTTCACGGTGGCTTCATTGATGGGCTCTTACCTTTCTTTAGTACTTCCATTCAAGAGTTTACCTCTCTACTATTGAATGGCATTGTATACCGTTTAAACAATTCAGTCATTATTCAACCAGAAATTGAAGTTCAAGGTCACTCTTGGGCTTGGAAAGCCAAAGTGAAACAATTTTTTGTGCACGAATTTCAAGGGCATAAACAAGCTTTTTTTAGAGGAGAATACTATGTAACTATACCAAATCCAAGTTTTGTATTTGTTGCTTTGGAGGATGAATTAACAGGCATGCGATTGGTAAAAGAGGGTGGATTGCAACAATGGAGTGATCATGATGTTAGACCGGTAGAACAAATACTATTCAAGTTCATACCCATCCCAGCTTGTGGACAACATGAAGCAGTTTATGTGGCGTATGAACTCGAGGATATATCACCAAGAGACCATTTGTTTTCATTTGGAAAACCAGGATGCATTCCACCTTTCCCTGAAAAATGGGATGTTGTTTTAGCCCGAGCAGAAAATTGGAGGAGAAGGAAGCAAACTTTTGCTATTGCAGTTGTAAAGAACGTGACTTTACAAAAATATCTTGAAGATGATGTAGTAACGGAGCGGTTGAAGAGAAAGGAGATAGCTGAAAGTCCATTAGATGAGCAAGATTACTTTGTAGGTGATGTAGATCTTGAATGGTTAGAAGCTTCAGGAAGACCAAAAGCTGAACATCCAAGAATTTTCAAGAGGTATGGTGTTGTGGTTCGTAGATCTTGGCACAACGTGGTGAAACTATTGAGTAACTTTCAAATCTCAAATATTAATTCTATGGGAGAACCTCATTGTTGGTTTTGTGATGATAATAACAGTTTACCAAGTCATCTCCAATAAATCAGGTATTTATTTCTAAATTTGAAACCTCAAAATTTTTTTACAATAAAACATCATCAAGTAGATGGCATTTTTTATTTGTAATATTTTCTATTTTTTTCATTATTTTACTTTGCCAATTTCTTGACTAGTGTAGAGATTGTAGAAGTGGCTCTCATTTGGGATGCATTTTGTTGCATTCTTGATATCAGGCCTTTTGATTGGACTGACCCCACTTTTGACAATTGGCGTTTCTTTTGAGATTGACGAAGCCATCTTGTGCAAGGAGGTGTGTGACATCTTCTCTTTGTTTCCCTTTGTTTGTCATTGTTGAATTTTCTTTTAATTTTGTCTTCATCCGTGAGGGATTGGTTGCTATTAATTTAAGGTACTAGCTAGGATCTTGGATTGGAAGGGAATACTTTGGTTACTTACTTTCGTAAATCTACAAGTAGAATTTACATAGTGGATGTTATTCATACAAAATCTTTATATTGATGTTTGAAAGTGTTGGAGGTATTTGTTCTAAGGTGGTTTTGGTAGAGTTGGTACAATGTGAAGGTTCGTGGAACAGAAGAGATTACTAAGAGAAGAGGAAGACAATTGCAGGAGGAAGCTGTTGAAGTTGATTTCAAGTCGAGAGAATACTAAAGGTGATTATTTTCTTTTGATCTCCTGTTTGTTTGGGTGATCAAATACAAGTAAGTGTCCTCTATAATTTGGTTGGAATTGGGGTGCTTGTTGCTGATGACTAGTATTGGGTATGTTTGTTCGGTATCAGGTCTCAAGAGGAGGCTTGTAGTTGTTTCAATAATAAAGCATGCTGTGAAAAGACGCTAGTGCACGCAACAGTTGCCTTTGGAGATCAAACACAAGCTGCAATCGATTTGTTCAGCTTGAATGGCATTTAAATAGATATGTTTCTCTTGGATATGGAAATGAAAGGAAAATTGATTTTAAATATAGTTGATAACTAACAATATGTTTGTAGTAAGGTGGGTAGTTTGGTTACTCCAAATCACTACTTTTTGCTACTACTTGTAGAGTTGTGGTTTTGTACATGTAAATTATTACATAGAAATGCTTACAATTTTATTATCATGTAGACATTTAGAAGCTTTTTCTGTACAAGGTAATTTTCCTACATGTAGATGCAAACAGTTAATTCTACACTAAATGATAATAAAAGGGTTTTTAACTCATTCTCATCTTTCTTTTCGAGTAATACATACTAATAAGTATCTTATTCACTGATGGCACAAATCATAAATTACATTCCTACTTTATCGTTGAAATCACATACTAATAAATTTGTCTTTTACTAGTTCCTCATGTGCAAATAATTACATGCCCCTTGTATTCCTGTTGGATGTTTTTGTTGCATACAGGTAACATAACTGCCGCGTTTTTATTCCTGGAACCTTTGTAAGCTCCTCAGCTTCTCAGGAAAATTGATTGCTTCGAGCTTTCGTCAATCTTTCTAGATGTGGATCGGAGACACATGAACCAAAAATTTTCAGTAGTATCTCTAGAGTTATGAACTCTCTTTACTCCGTCAAATTGATAAAATTTCTCATATGTAATTTAAATTTCTATATTCCCTACTTGATTTGAAAGACAAGAAGTGGCCGCATTGATTCATCCATTGGGGCCATCATGTATGTGCAGGACAACGTTCTAGAAGATCTTCTGGAACATGAAAGTGGATCAATTTTCAGGGGGCCCGTATTTGATAGCTGCGTTCAATTTCATTTTGTGGACATTCTATGGCCTCCCAGTCATCAATTTCCAAGTGGTAGTAGTGACCATCAATGCTACTAGCGCTTGCCTTGAGATTTTATACATCACTGTTTATATTCTTTTCTCTGAAGGAAAGCCCAGGGCTACATCATTCTAACCCCTTTAATCCTTGAACGACACCACTGATGTTGTTTGTCTGATGGATGACAAAGAATCTCTCTATATATCCAAGGAGGGATGTTGCAGAATATGGGCGAGGAGTTCATAGACGCAATCATGAACTCCCTTAGTAAACTCCCCGAGGACGGGAGTGCAGTACGAGTAGCGGATTTCAAGTGCTCCACTATAACATTCAGATGGTATTTTCTAGCAGCGGTGGCGAGGTTGTTCTACAACCAACTGTTCTCGCACGATCATCTGCATACTACGCTATCGGTTTGGTCCATCTACTGGCTTTGCGAGGTACGTGAATAACATTCACCCTAGAGTTTCATGGCATCCCTCTGGATGGCCAGGGTGAACTGACCCCCTCATTGCCCTGATTCATTCCTGGGAAAAACGCTGTGGAATTTTTTTATTTGCAATCAGATGATTTTTTTTGCAAATTCTGAATTCAGATTTGCAATTAGTGGCCCCAAATTACCAAGGAGAAGTGTAGAAATATAAAAAATCATGGCAAAAAAATAGGGGACTTTTTTTCACAATTAACCCTGGCCAAGGCAACGAGGGGGTCAGTTCTCCCTAACCCCCTCTGAATCCTCCACAAGCCCAAGATATGTACTGAGTTTCTGGATTTTCCTCCGAACAAGAGTCATAGGACAAACTATATTTTTTAAATTAAAATTTGTGGAACCTCAATTATTTACCTGCCTAAAGACTAGCATTGTTATCATCAACACGTATTAGCATTAATATAAGTTCAACTAGTGGATGTTCTTTCCTGCGAAACATCTATTATATATGGTCAGTTTCATATGTTAAAATGGCGCATTTCAGAGAGCCACAGTTGTGACTTATTCATGTTCCCTGAGATTCTGGAGCTATGGAAAGTACAACTTCCAATTATAGATTTCAGCAATGGAGGTTTCAGAGAGATGATCGATCAATCAATGGTTCAGTTGGTCAACTAAATTTAGTCAATGTCAATGGAATCTATAATTTTAATGAAGATGAGGTCCTAGATGAGGTCAACTAATTGCATGGTAATATAATGATCTGTTCAAGACGTTGTGCATGCAAGTTCTAGACGCCGTACTTGATGTTCGATCTCCGGCATACAACAAGTGCTACGTGTGGATTGATGGTGGTCACCTCACCCTAAATGCAAGTGTATGCGCAATCAGCACGACAGGACCTTTTCAACTTCTTCACGCACCGTGCTTACAAATTAGCTCCTAGTGGATTGTTGTTCCTCATGTGCATGTGCCGATGGGAGCACACATTAGACCCAAGCACCAGCTAGACAAGCGGAGAATTTATGAATGCAAACGTCTGCGGTGAAGTCTCCGTTGATTTATTTGAAGAGGCATGGCAGTAGCTAGTTGACAAGGTACGTAATCGTTTCAACTTCTCCATGGGTCCCATCCTTCCTGTGTAGACCTTTTTCAAGTCTATTGCTGTGTCTTGACTTCATCTATCTTCGTTGTCACAGGGCCGATCTATTTCCATTCCAAAATGGCACACACCCTTGTGCACCATTAGTCATAGGTCAAACACCACACCCTGCTGAAGTAGAACCAATAGGTTTTCCTATCGATAGAAATCAAAGTTAGTCAAGATAGGGACCGTAGTTGGAACAGAACCGGCAGTGATGGTTATTGCAACATCATGGCTATGGTTATAACGGGATCATATGTTGTTGCCACTACAGACACAAAAGAGAATCAATGGATGCTTCAAAGGAAGGTAAAGCCCATGAATTATCAATACTCTTCAGAGTGGTTTTTTGCGGTAAACTTATCTAAAGTTTTTAAGAAATGTAGTACAACCTATCTGTCTGTAGCGGGAACTATTATTTTACTAGACAAAATGCTGGAATTCAATGTTTTAATAGCTATATGCACGGTGATGAAGGAATTGAAGTTGTTTCTTCTATGCAGTACCAGAAGGTCCTATTCGGGATGAAGTTGACAGAAAGCATTGGATCCAAGAGTTGTAGCTGTAGTACTTATTTGAAGGCGGTAGAGATGTATGTGGTAGTGTTAGCATGTAGCTAAGTAGTGCAAGATTTATATTGCAAGTTATTTTGCTTTTTTATGCATTGTCAATAAAAATATTTCTCTTTGTCATTCATTTTTTCCAAATTGCCTTTGAGCTTCATTCCAGATTTCAATTTCTAAACCGAAATTGTCATTCCATCTCCAAAAGAAACAAACAACTTGGGCAGTACTCTTGTAATCCATTTGTGACTTCCATACATGAAATTTTCCACCTTATGATATTTGGCACAATTCTTGAGATGATTTTGTTGCTCTCTTGCCGTTTCCACAACTTCATCACATAAAATTTCTTCTTATGATTTTTGGCACAATTCCTGGGATGATTTTGTTGCTTCATCACATGAATTTTCTTTTTATGATTTTAGGCACTATTCTTGAGATGATTTTGTTGCTCTACTATCATTACCGCAACTACGATACATGAATTTTTTCATTTGATGATTTTTGGCCCAATTACAGACATGAATGGCTTGCTATGCAAATTCCACACATTAATGTCGAGCATCCATGAATATCAGCTAAAATACTGCCATGAATGATTGCTCTGATGTTGCATTTTAGTGTGAGACTGAACATGGAAACGTACAAGACCATTCAATTTGCGTCAGGAAGATAAACAAAACGATGCACTCTACAACAAGCTACTGTCATTTCTCGTCCGGACCCTTCTCTCCGGCATGTCCTACATCGGCAACATGATCAGCATACATCACCACGTTCAATTGTCGATCGGTCTCGGCCATAGCTCCACACGTACTTTTCGCCACTACACATCTCAAATCTTCGCTTCCATTGAATTTGGTCTACCCTCGATCTTCCCCTCCCTTCCGTCTCTCCAAACCATCAGCTAGTGTTCACAATTGTGACAAAAATTAACAAAACTTCTTTACAAAAACATCTACAGCTGCCTAGAAATTAATTTGAAATTTTTTACACATCTAGCAGTGTATTGAGCGACGTGATCGATCTAATCATGCATAAAATCACATTATATATTGTGAAATCACTACCAGTGATGATGCAGAGTGAACCTTGACTTCAGAGCCCCAGTTATTAGAGACAATCGCCTTGTTACTATTCCTTAAACCATAAGAAGTTAAGTCAATTGAGTTTTGAAAAGTATGGAGGTCAATCGCCTTGTTACTATTCCTTCAACCATTAGAAATTAAGTCAATTGAATTTAGAAAAGTATGGAGGCCAATCACCTTCTTACTATTCCTTCAACCATTAGAAATTAAGTCAAATGAGTTTAGAAAAGTATGGAGGCCAATTGCCTTCTTACTATTCCTTAAACCATAAGAAATTAATTCAATTAAGTTTAGAAAAGTATGAAGGCCAATCGCCTTTTTACTACTCTTTAAATCATAAGAAATTAAGTCAATTGAATTTAGAAAAATATGAAAGCCAATCGTCTTTTTACTATTCCTTAAACCGTAAGAAATTAAGTCATTTGAGTTTAGAAAAGTATGGAGGCCAATCGCCTTCTAACTATTCCTTCAACCATTAGAAATTCAATCAATTGAATTTCAAAAAGTATGGAGGCCAATCGCCTTCTTACTATTCTTTAAACCATAAGAAATTTACTCAATTGAGTTTAGAAAAGTATGGGGCCAATTGCCTTCTGACTATTCCTTAAACTATAAGGAATTAAGTCAGTTGAGTTTAGAAAAGTATGGAGGCCAATCATCTTGTTTCTATTCTTTAAATCTTTAAAAATTAAGTCAATTGAGTTTAGAAAAGTATGGAGGTCAATCGCCTTGTTACTATTTCTTAAACCATAAGAAATTAAGTCAATTGATGAATTGAGTTTAGAAAAGTAATGGGCCAATAGGCTTCTGACTATTCCTTAAATCATAAGAAATTAAGTCAATTCAGTTTTGAAAAGTATGGAGACCAATCACCTTGTTACTATTACTTAAACCATAAGAAATTAAGTCAATTGTGTTTAGAAAAGTATGAAGGCCAATCACCTTCTTAGTAATCCTTAAACCATAAGAAATTAAGTCAATTGATGAATTGAGTTTAGAAAAGTAAGGGGCCAATAGGCTTCTAACTATTCCTTAAATCATAAGAAATTAAGTCAATTGAGTTTAGAAAAGTATGGAGGCCAATCGCCTTTTTACTACTCTTAAAGCCATTACTAATTAAGTCAATTGAGTTTTGAAAAGTATGGAGGCCAATCGTCTTCTTACTATTCCTTAAACCATAAGAAGTTAAGTCAATTGAGTTTTGAAAAGTATGGAGACCAATCGCTTTTTACTAATCTTTAAACCATAAGAAATTAAGTTCATGGAGTTTAAAAAAGTATAGAGGCCAATCGCCTTGTTACTATTTGTGAGTGCTTATTTACCCACCCTTGATAAATCAGCAAACACAACTAGGTTTTTTTAGTCGGTCCTATCTTATGGGTGTTTTAACGTCGGTCCATTGTGCCTTTCAAGCATTGGATCTTTTCTAATTCCTAAGTATGTTTCAAACATGCAAAAACCCAACCCAACTCAACCTAAGTTTTAACTTATTAGTTATTTGGTAATTCTTAATTCTAATGAGCCGCTGAAGTTATTCCTTGAAAGATGATTCAGACCTTAATTAAGCATTCCATATTGTAAAAGAATAATTCCCCTTTCCAAAACTATAAAAATTTCTTGAATCGGACACTCCCATCAAAAGATATGGGTGGATGAAGTTTGACCACTAAATGGCCTTTCAAAACTTCATCCACGATTTTTGATAAGTTCCCTATTTCAAAAGACTTTGGAATTTCTAGGATGTAACTAAAGTACCTTTATCTACTTATATCTGAAATTTGGTCCAATTTTGAAAATTTTATCTAGTTCTCATCCAATTTAGGTCCTAAATTTCATCCTTTCATATCTTGTTGAGTTTTAAGACTTTTATAGAGTTCAAGGTTCCTATGGGTTCTAATTAGTCTCCTCTACAACCTCGTGATTCTAAGTTACCATTCTACTTCCAAATTTAAACTCTAAATTAACCTTCCTTGTTCTTCTTGTTTCCGGTTTGACTCTGGTTAATTTACTATTTTTAGAAAGTTTACACCTTTTCTAGGTAGTTATTTATTCTAGGATTCTAAATTGGGTTTATACTTGCTAATTAGACCTTTCTACTAGAAGTTATCGATGGATGAAGTTTGATCACTTAAATGGTTCTTCAAACTTCATCCATTAATTTCTACTAATCTTCAATTCAAAATTAAGTTTTTCCTTTGGTTATGGATTCTAATTAATATTCTCAATTTTACTAAATTGACTTGTTCTCAAAATCTTAGTTTCATCTAGATTTCATCTAATCTAAACTCTAAACTTCATCCATTCCTAACTTCCTTGTTTTAAGTCGGAATTCTAAGTGTGAGATGTTTTCGGAAACCTCTAAGCAAAATTTACTAGATAATCTAATTATCCTTGAAGAAAAACTTTGTCTTAATGCTCTGAATCCTATTTGTAATTCGGCCCTATGATATTTTATCCTATTTTCAATAATTCAAAAGGAAGGGAAGACATTCACGGTTTACTTCAAAGTCGGGTTCAATGTTGAGGTAGTTGTAGGTGTCTTGGAACGCTCCATCATCCGCAATCTTCAAAACTTGTTGAATAATTTTTCCCACAGCTTGAAAAGAGGTGTTAAATATAAGTTCAAGGTTTCAAAGATACTACTCTATCTTTCTCTTCCCACTTCTCTCTTTCCATTAAGAACTATTTAGCCTCCATTATTGTATTCAAATGGTTGATTTTGAAATAATAATTGACCCTTGAAGATCTAAATTCAATTATTATTCTATCTTCTTTTTCTAATGGTCTAAACTCCTTCTCTAAGATTTCCTACCTAATCTTATCAACTTCTATTGACACCTTAACTTCCCAATGAACTCTTCATCTCCTTCACTTGTTCTTTGAGGTTGTTTGAACTCCTTTTACTTGACTCCTATTTCTCTTCTATGTTGGGACTCCCAATTAGTAATGGAAATGTTACTAATTGGGAACTTCTCAACTTCCTACCTTCTAATTGTGACACTTCCTATTCTTTACAATGCTAATTTATTTTTAATTTTTCTTCAATTTGTGTTATTTGGTTAATCACTACTATAATATGAAATTTAGTTTCCCCTTGGCCTCCTATCTAGTGTTTTGAATTTGTATGAATTAGGACTCTAACCGGTCATAAAATCAAATTATGCAACCAAGCAACCAAGTCGCCCAAGTTCAATTGCAGTCAGTTCAGTTCGCAGCAAGTTCAGTCGCAGCAGTTCAGCTTGCAGCGAGTCAGTTCAAGCTCGCAAGCCAAACAGTACAGTCTGCGACCAGGTTCATTCAGTTGTAGCCAGGTTGATGCCCTTGCTATGTCTAGTTGAGGCCCTTGCTACGTCTGATTGATACGTTGCTACGACCAGGTGATATCCGTCAATTTGGAGGGTTCTCAAAAGGCCCTTTGTTCGTTTGGAGGACCTGGGGAGCCTAAGCCAGTGATTGCTTGAAGACCTGGGCTACCAAACGTGTTTTTTAATACGGATTTCTAACTTTTGGAGGAATTTGGAACACCAAGAGTCGCTTTCTCTCGGCAACTAATTGCACACTAAATTGGAATGCTAAATTGACACTTGGAGCACTAAGTTTTGGAGCTAAACTTTGAGGAAATTCCCAATATTTTGAGAATTAGACTTGAGAATTAATTGTAAGGAAGCCAAAGCTTCGCCATGATTTTGAAATACACTTAAATTCTAAGACTGAGAGCTATAGCTTTGCCATATGTTTTGAGAATACAATATAACTCTCTCCTAACTTCCAAATAACCAAAGTCAAAGCTTCGCCGTGATACAAGAAACAAGGAGAATACGGACAACCACAAGGGAAATGATTTGTTAATAAACAATAAGCTACCAAATGTTAGTGCTAAAATAACTTAAACGATGCTAGAGAGTTTCCCCAAGCGGAATTACCAATCATAGAGGAAGGAGACTCTAGGATTAGTACAAAGTTAATTCAAAATACCTACAAAACGTCAACAAAATACAAGAACTCCACAAAATATCACCCAAGCTTCAAATAACCTACAAGAAATGCCACAAGAAGATAGCTAAGCTTGAAGGGACCCCAAGTCCTTCAAGAGAGCTCTAAAAACAACAACAAAAGAGCTTGAAATGCTCCAAAAACAAGGAAATTTGGCAACGTGGCCTAAATGGCCAAAATCCAACTAAATGGACCCAAATGAAAACAAGGCGGTTCAAAATGAACCTAAGGAGTGTTTTGAAAGGAGAATGGGTGACCTTATATACTCTCCCAAGGACACCCCCCTCCTCTCTTTTCCTACAAGGTAATCTTATCAATTAAGATTTTCATCTAATTTGTCCAATTTATACTTTTACGCTGGTCCAAATTCCTAACTTTTGGAGGAATGCTCCAAATCATAAACGGATTGCGTCATTGGCTTCAAAAGTCCATTTTTAGTCTGAAGGAACCCTCACCCCTTTTTCCTACGTCAAAATCACAAAGATTTCTAGTGCTAACTGGAAGACCAAAATTGGATAAAAAACCAACTTTTGGAGATCAACTTTTCTAAGAAAAGTAACTAGCCTAGCCTCTTTGTAGGTGTAAGGGAGTAAGAAAAGACCCCGCTTTGACCTTAATCCGATTCCGTATGCTCCCCGTACGCCGGTCAACGCCACGATTAATCTTTAAATTTGTCAATTTTGGAGGATCTTGATGGTTTTGCATCTTCTGACTATCGGAATGCCACGAAACTTATTGGAGATTGTTATTAACATAAAGGAAGCTACATTAATTTTTAGTGAGATTTTACTGCTGTCTGGATAATCTCTAGGAATTTCCCATCATTACTTCCAACGGTTGACTACCCGGAAAAAGATCTTTTAAAGATAAAAAAAAAAACCCCCGAGAATTTTCATGGAACCTCTTATGGAGTTCTACAAGGGATGTGCAAACTCATATTCCTGTTTTGCACATCTAAGGAAGGAGAATCAAATCCTGCTATCTCCTTTAACTTCCGGTAAAAACAGAATCTTCCAAATAGAAGGGAATCTTGGCGAGCCGATTACTCCATTGGACTCCTGGCATGATTTCCACTTCAAAATACTGTACTTAAGTTGTAGATGCCCTCTTATGATTCGTCTTCAGTTTTCTTCACCTATAGGCTAACAATTGGAGTTTCTACTATTTTGCCAATGGAATGGGAAAACTGAAACCTCTCTTTGGGAATCTATACTAAGGTTTTTACATAGTTCCCTTGGACCAATTTGGTTAGAATCTGTCACTGAAAGGCAGGTTTCGACAAATTGGGCAATTTCTACTAAACATGGTTATTTTGTACAATTTCTGTGTTTCTACCCTATCTACATGTAGGATTTGGTTACAAATAACAAAAAATGCCTCAATTAGGACCAATGGTCATATTGGTATGTGACATCTCCGTTTTGGTTATTCACTATTTTTTAGGCTTTTTGTATATAAACTACACTCAAAACTTTATAAAATCCAAAAAAAACAATTCTGAATCATGAGTGACTAAATGGGCACTCATACTATTCCTTAAACCCTTAGAGAGTAAGTCAATTAAGTTTCAAAAAGTATGGAGGCCAATCGCCTTCTTACTACTCTTTAAACCATAAGAAATTAAATCAATTGAGTTTAGAAAAGTATGGAGGTCAATCACCTTCTTACTATTCCTTAAACCATAAGAAGTTAAGTCAATTGAGTTTTGAAAAGTATGGAGACCAATTGCCTTTTACTAATCTTTAAACCATAAGAAATTAAGTTCATGGAGTTTAGAAAAGTATAGAGGCCAATCGCCTTGTTACTATTCCTTAAACCCTTAGAGAGTAAGTCAATTAAGTTTCAAAAAGTATGGAGGCCAATCGCCTTTTTACTACTCTTTAAACTATAAGAAATTAAATCAATTGAGTTTAGAAAAGTATGGGTCAATCGCCTTCTGACTATTCCTTAAACTATAAGAAATTAAGTCAATTGAGTTTAGAAAGTATGGAGGCCAATTGCCTAACTTCTTACTATTCTTTAAACCATAAGAAATTAAGTGAATTGAGTTTATAAAAGTATAGAGGCCAATCGCCTTCTTCTTATTCTTTAAGCCATTAAAAGATAAATCAATTGAGTTTAGAAAAGTATGGAGGACAATCGCCTTTTTACTAATCTTTAAACCATAAGAAATTAACTCAATTGAAGTTAGAAAAGTATGGGGTCAATCGCCTTCTTGTTATTCCTTAAACCATAAGAAATTAACTAAATTGAGTTTAGAAAAGTATGCAGGCCAATCTTTTTCTGACTATTCCTTAAAACATAAGAAATTAAATCAATTCAGTTTTGAAAAGTATGCAGGCCAATCGCCTTCTGACTATTCCTTAAAGCATAAGAATTTAAGTCAATTAAATTTAGAAAAGTATGGAGGTCAATTGCCTTGTTACTATTCCTTAAACCGTTAAAAATTAAGTCAATGGAATTTACAAAAGTATGGAGGCCAATCGCCCTCTTACTATATGTTAAATCATAAGAAATTAAGTCAATTGAGTTTCAAAAAGTATGGAAGCCAATCGCCTTTTTACTATTCCTTAAACCATAAGAAATTAACTCAATTGAAGTTAGAAAAGTATGGGGCCAATCGCCTTCTTGTTATTCCTTAAATCGTTAGAAATTACTTAATTGAGTTTAGAAAAGTATGGAGGTCAATTGCCTTGTTACTAATCCTTAAACCGTTAAAAATTAACTCAATTGAGTTTAGAAAAGTATGTAGGCCAATCGCCTTGTTACTATTCCTTAAATCGTTAAAAATTAACTCAATTGAGTTTAGAAAAGTATGTAGGCCAATCACCTTGTTACTATTCCTTAAATCGTTAAAAATTAATTCAATTGAGTTTAGAAAAGTGTGGAGACCAATAGCCCTCTTACTAATCCTTAAACCATAAGGAATTAAGTCAATTGAGTTTAGAAAAGTATGTAAGACCTTTTACTAATCCTTAAACTATAAGAAATTAAATCAATTGCGTTTAGAAAAGTATGGAGTCAATTGCCTTCTTACTAATCCTTAAACCATAAGAAATTAAGTCAATTGAGTTTAGAAAAGTATAGAGGCCAATCGCCTTTTTAATACTCTTTAAGCCATTACTAATTAAGTCAATTGAGTTTAGAAAAGTTTGGGGTCAATCACCTTTTACTAATCCTTAAACTATAAGAAATTAAATCAATTGCATTTAGAAAAGTATAAAGCCAATTACCTTCTTACTAATCCTTAAACTATAAGAAATTAAATCAATTGCGTTTAGAAAAGTGTGGAGGCCAATCGTCTTCTTACTAATCCTTAAACTATAAGAAATTAAGTGAATTGAGTTTAGAAAGGAATGCAGACCAATCTTCTTCTGACTATTCCTTAAAGCATAAGAAATTAAGTCAATTAAGTTTAGAAAAGTATGGAGGTCAATCGCCTTGTTACTATTTGTTAAACCATAAGAAATTAACTCAATTGAGTTTAGAAAAGTATGGAGGCCAATTACCTTTTTACTATTCTTTAAGTCATTAAAAATTAAGTCAGTTGAATTTAGATAAGTTTGGGGCCAATCGCCTTTTTACTAATCCTTAAACCATAAGAAATTAAATCAATTGAGCTTAGAAAAGTATAGAGGTCAATCGCCTTGTTACTAATCCTTAAACCTTTAGAAATTAACTGAATTGAGTTTCGAAAACTATAGAGGCCAATCGCCTTCTTACTAATCTTTAAACCATAAGAAATTAAGCCAATTGAGTTTAGAAAAGTATGGAGGCCGATTGCCTTCTTACTAATCCTTAAACCATAAGAAATGAAGTCAATTGAGTTTTGAAAAGTATGGAGTCCAATCGCCTTCTTACGATTCGTTAAACCATAAGAAATAAAGTCAATTGAGTTTAGAAAAGTATGGGCCAATCGCCTTCTTACTAATCCTTAAACCATAAGAAATTAAATCAATTGAGTTTAGAAAAGTATGGAGGTCAATTGCCTTGTTACTAATCCTTAAACCTTTAGAAATTAACTAAATTGAGTTTCAAAAACTGTAGAGGCCAATCGCCTTCTTACTATTCCTTAAACTATTAGAAATTAAGTCAGTTATGTTTAGAAAAGTATGGAGGCCGATAGCTTTATTACTAATCCTTAAACCATTAGAAATTAATTGAATTGAGTTTCGAAAAATATGGAGTCCAATCGCCATTTTACTATTTCTAAACCATAAGAAATTAAGTCTATTTAGTTTAGAAAGTATGGAGGCCAATCGCCTTCTTACTATTCCTTAAACCAATAGAAATTAAGTCAATTAAGTTTCAAAAAGTATGGAGGCCAATCGCCTTCTTACTATTCCTTAAACCATAAGAAATAAAGTCAATTGCGTTTAGAAAAGTATAGAGGCCAATCGCCTTCTTATTAATCCTTAAACCGTTAGAAATTAAGTCAATTGAGTTTCAAAAAGTGTGTAGGCCAATTGCCTTCTTACTATTCCCTAAATCATTAGAAATTAAATAAATTGGGTTTAGAGAAGTACTAAGGCCAATCACCTTCTTACTATTTCAACCAACATTAGAACACAAGTGGACTCTTAGAAAGGCCCTCCAAGAAAGTTATTGTTGGGTCCAAGAATTGGGTATCTTGTTTAAAAAAGTGTACTTTTTCCATATTTGTTTATCCTCCAATAGCACGGCCGTAGACTTCAGCAACCTACAATATGGCTTTAAGTAGGGCACTGCAGCTGAGTTGGCTTGTAAGGATGGAACATATAAAAGAATATTGGTCATTGACCCTCCTAGGAAATGATCACAGTTGAACGACGTATGTACTAACATAATCATTTTAAACAATATCCGAGACTTGCATTTGTGTATTTTAATGAGGTCCTTGTTTGCCAATGAAGATGCACAGGTGGACATTGTTGGCGGGAAGGATGTCGGCTGAAAGATGGTTAGGGTTTAGTTGGACAAGCATTTGGCGCCATGAAAGTAGGAACATGGAACAATTTTCAAAGCAAAAGAGCAACTCGGTAATGTTCTACGTGTAGAGAAATAGCTGCAACACCAAGCGATTTGTTGATGTAGAGTATAGTAGATGAGTGTCGTTCATCGATCGATAGTATAGTGTTTGCTAGATCAAATTTGAAGCCGACCTGCTTGTGCATGCTGCAGCAGGGAATCTGGTGTGGAAAAGTAAGTTGCATTTAGTAGTTCCCGGTTGTGGTAAAAGAGAGGGATCGATGGAGCGATCAAGTATTGTTTCCAGTTTGTAGGAATACATAGGGTCATGGCGTTGAAAGACGTCACAAACCGGGAGCCCAAGAATTATATACCTCAAGTTCAGCTGGCGCTGAAATACGCACCCCTCATACGTCGTGGTAAGAACCTCAATGGTCAGGCTAGTCTTGACAGTTGTCCGACACGGAGGGCAGCCGGTGAAAACCATATTGATCTATGGGTTGACGGTAGTCTCTACCCGGTTGATCCCGCCAGCAATAGTCCTCCTATATTTGCAACTGTGAAAGAATACTTGGAGTTCTTATGCGAGGGAGAAAATGGCATGCTTGGTTATACTAAGCGGCTAAAGATTCACGGTGGCGGAACTTTCTCATTGTCCACAGTGGAGGCATTGAAAAAATGTGTTGCTGATTTGAAATCAAGAGTGGTTATTTATGAGAATGAGATACGTGTCTTGACTCTCAGATGTCAAGAACTCCAGTTTCAACTGGAATTATGCAGTGAATGATGTTTGAAGGAACGAGAGGAGCTCTGTGTTGCCTTGAGAGATATCTCTATTGCAAACATGCAAGAGTGTGATAACTTGCAAAATGTGGTGAGGACGTTAGAATCGACATGTAGTGAATTGAGGATGCAAGCTTCTGCTTTAATTTCAAGTCGGTATATAGAAGACGAGCAACACAGAGAGAAGGTACAAACACTCGAAGTAGAAATTTCTAAGTGCAAAGTTGATTTCGAGAAATTAGAGCAGAAGATGAGGACCATGGTGAAGACCCCATTAGGCTTTCGTCAGCGAGTTCATGACAAGATCAAGAGTATAGATGAGCTATCTAGCGGGTCAGGATATGCCAAACGAAGGAGGTCCATGTTGCGAGCACAATTACAGCCAAATGTTGTAGGCTCTTTGCAACGGTCTAACAGGGAAGGAAGTTCCAAGAAGCAGCTTATGGGAGATGCAACTACTCAAAACAAAACTGCTATTGCGCTTGGATACATTCTATCTAAAGGAGAGGCAAGTGCTCTTATGAGCCAACCGAAGATGAATGATGCCAAAAACCATGTTGTGAGAGATGTGTTTAAAAAGATTGGCGATAGCATAGGACCAGAAGCTATGTTGGCAGCATGCGATGGATCCGGTGTATCCCAACGAGGATACGGAGCAATATACCGAACGTTAAAAAACCGGATAGGGATAGTTTCCCCTGGATTAAAGGCCAAAATTCTCCCAGCACCACATAGATTAGCGGGACTGAGGAAGGACATGAACGCATAGCTGCCGCAATTCATAGGGAAATATTATCATGTTGAGGGTAGAAGATCAATACCATCAATGCGAAGGGCTGGGAAGGATATTGTTGCAGCGAAAGAAGTAATATTGAATAGCCGCAACAATCTGTTTGTAGACCTAGAAGTAGTCCAACGTAGTATGGTGTTGTTTTACGGCATGACAGTGGAAGGTAAGCACGCCGAGGTTTCCTATCATCTGCATGCATTTATATGTTGCTACAGTTACCTTGTATGCGGCCGCAAATAAATCAACTTGCTTTATATGACGTTGTAAGGTGCCTGTACCCTTTTCGGCAAAGAGCTTTGTTACTTTATTGAATCATTCAATAAATGTTGGTTGGATTTTGTTGACTAACTTCATGTGTGGGGATGGCAGAATGCAATGGGGGGCCGCTTATCTTTGTCTTAAAACTAGACAAAGCTGAAATACAATAGGGGAAGAAGTTTGAGCGCGTCAGCTTAACTCTGATGAATAGAGCGTTGGATCTTGAAATTCAAAAGGACGACGACAGATATTTCTCAGTTCAATCTGAGCAGGAAATTTGGCCAATTGCATGCTTCCAGGTAGGCAAAGAATCATTTGACATCCTTGACTGGGTCTTCAAAAAGACAAAGTTTCCAAATGTCATTGAGTCGCAATCAAATGGACAACCATTAATTGTAGAGAGTGTTGGAGAATTCCAAGTGGAGTGGCACCTAAGCGCGGACATGAAAACTATTAAATGTATGAATGGACTACAGCATGGACCAACAAGCAAGATGTGTTGTATATATTGTGAGCAAGTCAGGGCTAAGTCGAGAGTGACGAATGTGGCAACAGCTTTAGCAAGTGCTACAGCAAGAACCAGTGGGCAATGGCAAGGCAGACTATTTGCCACTGAAATAGGGGGGAAACCATGTAACGCAAGTACTCATAGTCGATGGAAGCCCATCCTACCCATACCATTATCAAGGACACATATATGCACTCTGCATGCACAAGTTCGCATGATTGAGAAAATGCTTCACATGAGCTGTATGTTTGTGTGGAACTTGAGAGATCCTCATCTGAGAGCAAAAACAATTGATTTAATTGAGAGGTCATTGTCTGCCATAGGTGTTGAGGGTGGAAATTGTCAGTTAAAGAAGTGCCCAAGGCTGTCCGGGACTACAGGTGATGTTGTACAGAAGCCAAGTTTGAGCGGAATTGTTGCTAGTAGACTTTTCCAACCCAGCCTTTGGTCAAGCCATGACAGGGCATGGAAAGATATTTGCATGTCAGAACAGAACAACCTTGACAATGGGGCAGCTCGGCTTAAACGTGTCCATGTGTGGGAAGCCCTAGAGAAGCTACAACCATACCTGAATGGACTAGTTCTATCCAATGACGAGCGAAAAGAGTGCCAACAGAAGGTGGATGCGTTTGGACATGCATACATTGCAGCGTTTGGAGAAAATCAAGTGACTCATTATATGGTGAGCTTTATTACATAGTGTGTGCGGCCGCAAAGAATGTGTATGATAACTAGCGTTGGATTGAATGTTATGAAGCTGGTTTTGATCTTAACCCTTAAACAATAATGCAAGCCCCACGGGCTTGGTTGTATTTTAGGAGAATCTTGCTCATAACTTCTACTCCATTGCACCAAATGGGGTTTTTTAAATGCTAAACCAATCACCTTAGAGAGATCTATACTTCTTTAGGATAGAGCCAAAATAATTAAAAACAGAATCATGCTTAAATGGAAATTAAAAGAGATTTCGGGTGTGGTATCAGGAAAGCATATGTCGTTTAAGGGTTAACTGTCAGTGGGCTGACGGCCATGTTTTCAGTATGAAGACTTGTTAATTCTCTTTGATGTTTTTATAGCACGTCATTGTAAAGCATGGGCCATGGTTTGTAGAAAAATATGGCAGCTTGTCAGTATGGAGCTGCCAGGGGATGGAGAAGTCTCATCATGCGGCGAAAGCGGCCAACCAGGCACACACTCAACATGGAGGAACGAAGGCGCGAACAAGTGTCATAGTACAACAATACCAACATTGGTACCGCAACATACAACACAAATATGCTCGAAAATTTGAAAAAGAGCAAGCGCAAAGTCAAAGAACACCAAAAGATCAAAGTGCGCTCGCAAGTGAAAGCAGGAGGAGAGCAGCATAGAACAACTCGTCTGCTGCAGCAAGCCACCGAGCCTGGAGAGCAGGGCGAGTGCGTCAGGGACGACGGTGGGTGCTAAGTCAAGATACCATCAATAGTAGTACAAATCAAGGTAGTAGTTCACAAGAAAGTGTGGATGTACTAAATGTCATTGTTAATGAGGTTGTAGAGGTGGAGGAGACCAATATTACTTAAGTAATAATGCATGCTAATTAAGGAAGATTTGAGAACTCTTGAAGAGTGAATTCTACATTCCTCATTGCAAAGACACTTCTTGATGGCATTGGCCAATTAATATGAGAAGAAGGCACAAAATTTGTGTTTTGAAATTTGCATGCTATAAAGATTTGTTCTCAAAAGTTTCTCCAGTACATATCCACAATGGGCAAAGTTACAACAGATCAAAATGTATCAAAAATAAGAATGTTCTCTAAAAATTCAATCAATCACTCATTTGCAATATGTCTATATACAACTTATCAGCCTAGCCACAAAGATTGAAGTATAGGCAGGATATGATCAAGGCACCGAAATCGATGCAAAGGGTGCGATGCTGTAGCAGAAGCCGCAGCTCAATGCGTCAGCAGAAGCTTCAGCTCAATGTGTCAGCAGAAGCTTCAGCTCAATGCACAAACTTCAGCTCTATGCAAGTTCACAGTTGATCATTCCGCTTTACCATCTAACTTCGAAATGAACAATTCTCAAATCCATAAATCTATATTATTAATCCTTTAAGGTCCCAATTCAACATTGTTTACAAAGAAACGTTATAAGATGTTAGATGAATACCAAAAATGGAGTTGATGGCCAAAACAAAGTTGTAAATGTCAACGTGAAGATCACATCTGTATGGTTGGATTTATCATATTTTTTATTGAGTATTTGTAATTACTTTTGCAAGGTTTTCTCTTGAAATTTGATTAAAAATTCCGCATGAACACAAAAAACACATTTAAATATTGTAATGAAATTGGAATAACATGCTCTATGAGATGATATGGTTTCCATTATTTGATTCTACTTATTTTGGAAAATCATGTTTTAGATCTCACTTTTTAAACTAAGAATGAAACTTGACATAAACCAATTGTGTGGTTTTTCCAAAAATCATAATAACCCATTTTAAAAACCCTGAACCATACAATAGATAGTAAACTTGCACAAGAACCAAGAGAAATTTATGTGGATGAAAACTGTCCAATTCGGATGAGAATTGAACAACTTGAATCTGCTCGTCGTCTAGATATTGGACGCAGGAGCGTCAAAGGGTTAAATGAGCATTGTCACAAAATGTGTCACAAATTCATCCAATTTGATGGTCACATTCTCATCCATACAATTTTCATCCAATAAGATGAAGGTACTATGCTTCACAATTTCATGCCTTACAATAATGCAAAGTGGGGAAAAATCAAGCCAACCATGGTATTATTCTATTGCAATGGGCTTTGTTCTAGTTTTATTTAAGAATCAATTTATGTATAATATATTGTAAGTAAATTAAAAAAATACAGGAGATAAACCGTGATGGAAATTTTTTTTTTCATTAATATATACAATTTTTAATTTTGAGTAATGCACTATTTAAAATTTAGCAAATAATGCTGATAATGCATTTAAAGTTTCATTTTCTGCATATCTTCTTGGATCTTATTTCTTCCACTAAATCTTCTAAAAATACATTCATGATTAGATGAATTCAGGGCCACATATATTGTAAGAAAATAAAACTATAGCGTATTGTAGGCAACCAGCTTGACCCGTGCCGGCTACTAGCACATAAGAAATTCAATAGAAGTATCAAAATTCCAAGAAGAATTCAATGTAATTATAATTGTTACTTCTTCCCAAAGAACAACATTGAACTTTAAAATTGGTATTTTGAATAATCATTAGAATAACCTTTCAAATCATTTTTATACCAATTTGTTTATATGATGATCTGAACTACTTTATAGTTTAAAGTTTTTCATTTGAGTAGGGTATAGGAGAATATTCAAAGGTTTCTAAGGTGGTCCTTCCTAGGCCCGAATTTTCCTCTAATGTATCTAATTTATTAGTGTTATTTTACTTTTATGAATTAATTTTACATATTAAGTAGCGGTTTTGCTTATAATATATTTAGAGGTAAATTTTTTTTTACATAAATAGCGGTTTTTGCTTAAAACATATTTAGAGGTAAATTTTTTTTACATAAATAGCGGTTTTTGCTTATAACATATTTAGAGGTAATTTTTTTTACATAAATAGCGGTTTTTGCTTATAACATATTTAGAGGTAAATTTTTTTTACATAAATAGCGGTTTTGCTTACAACATATTTAGAGGTAAATTTTTTTACATAAATAGTGGCTTTTGCTTAAAACATATTTAGAGGTAAATTTTTTTACATAAATAGCGGTTTTGGGTTATAACATATTTAGAGGTAAATTGTTTTACATAAATAGAGGTTATATTGTTATTGTTACATATATAGAGGTGGAACCAATCTTCTAAACACACAAAACCGCAGAGTTAGTACTTAAAATATAGTAAATAAATCAATGACATAAGCCAAACAAATGAATTGTTTGATGTTTCATTTTTGATTTTATAATTGAATCCTTTGAGATTTTAATTGACTATTATAATTTTATTTAATGTTTTATTATTTATATTCTATTAATGTTTTAGTTTGCATTTTGCCTTTTATTTAATTTTGGTTGTTCTAAAAAAATTTAATTAATTTTAGTTTTTAATCAAGTACTTTATTTTCATATAATTTTTTTATAATGACTTTTACTATTTTATTTTTATGTTTATTAAAATAGATACATTTTTACTATTACAAAATTTCCATATAAAGTCTATTCTCCAATCCTAACGTTCAAAACATCTAATGGCAACTTGATGAACTTGATGTATGAATAAGCGTTGTACATTAAACATTTTAGATTCTATATCTATACGTTTAGATCTATGATTGCTATCACTAGTGTTTTGTATAAAATTTGGAACTTACACTTAAAAAATTATTTTGTAATTTGATTACAAACAAGATATTCACAATTTTTAAATGAATAATGTTATGATGCAACTCTAGTACTTCTCTATTAGTATCTAAAATCCTAAATTTTTTAATGCTTCTAAACCTGCTTTTAAAACAATGGGCTTCACCAAGAGGGCAACTCCATATTGCTTGTACCTTGTATTTTAAATTGTACCATGGTTTATTTTTGAAGCATCAAAACATATTAAGGTCCCACGCGTTGGACGGAAAAATAATCCATAGTCCTTCATACGGAATTGTGCCCGTTCAATTTGAGAATGGTCTACAATCTCTGCAAAATATGTTGAATTCAATTACAACATCAAACACTAATAAATCCAACAATTTTTTAAAAACTTTTAGTATAACATACAATGAGATACTTTTATACTAGTTTTAAAAGAAATTTTGTCAAAGAAAATTACCTTCATGAACCCAAAATATGAATCCAGAACCCCCATCTTTATCATCTATATGGTCAGGTGACCAATAGTTCTCTGTCACGCTCATTGTCGTAAATGGAGAATATCCAATTCGACCCCACAATGTTCTGAATTCCCTAGACACTAAATTTTCCAATTCATTAATCCAAGATGACATTTTTAGATTCAACACGTCGTATACTCTATTAGCTGTTCGGGCACTAAGTGTGTGTAAATCTACAGCCGAAATTGGCATAATTCTTTCCCTACCTTTTCTATTACTTTGCACATATATACCAAATTCGAGCGGTGTAAGTCTCCATCCGAAAACAACCATATCCCCGCCTCTCTTCTCCTTACCCCTATCTACTATTCCTCCTGCCTTATATAGTATACTATATTCTGTGGTCAATATGTCAATTAATTCATTTGAGAAAAAATTAAAATCAATTATTGCTACTACTGTTTTGTTTTCTACCAAAATTACAGAAGTAGTGATTTCTTTTAAGGCATTTAAATTATCTATCTTTTTAGATACATATAAAACATGGTGAATTCCCATTGGAATCGAAATACCCTGTGATCTAAACTTCTCTATTACAACTTCATCCGGGCTTGTAACATTTACACTAGCATAGAATGTTGATTTAACATCCTTTTTAGCATGTTTTTTAGACTTATAATGAAACTCAAGTTGCGCTTGAGTTTTCATTTTTCTGTCACATCTATCACACTTATACTCCATACTAAATTAAGAAATGAAACAATCTCTTCAGCATTAGCACTAGCAAAATAAGAATAGAACCTTATCAGATGTTAAGGTTTCACTTCTTTCTTTTCTAAATTCTAAATTCTCTGACAATACAACATCGCTGCTCTCGAAACAAGAATGCTGCTAGTGCTTTGATGTTTCATCTCTTAAATTGAGTCCTTTGATGTTTCACATTTTAAATTGAGTCTTTTGATGTTTCATTTCTTAAATAATTGAGTCCTTTGATGTTTCATTTCTCAAATTTAAGAAATGAAACATCAAAGGACTCAATTATCCAACAAAGGTCAAAAAGGTAACTAAATATATAAATAAATATAAATAAATAACTAAAAGTAAAAGTAAAGAAGTAAATAACTAAAAGTAAAAGAATTAAATATCTAAAAAGTAAAAGTAAATAACTTAAAGAATGTTATATCATTGAAATTAGTGAAGATTATTACACATGTTGAATTAAAAGTAAAAACAACAAAAAATGATGTAAATAAAACCTACTCAAAATCTACATAAAACCTACTTTAACCCCTAAAGGACCGGATTTTGAAAGGGAAGATGTACCTCATTTGTACATTAGAGCTTGTGAATTGAACGGTTTCGGGTCACAGGTTACTTTGCACTTTGGAATTTTGTATAAATTTGAGAAATGCAAATTACAAGTTGCAATTTTTTGCAATCCTCATAAAACCCTATTTCGAACGCGGTCATAATTTTTTTCTGGATTTACCACTGCCAACTATAGGTCAAATTGCTTAACCCCTAAAGGACCATGCTCATCCCTAAAATTTTATCACTTTCTTGTGATGCTTTCAAAAAGGCAATTGTATCTCTTGATTGGTATTCATGTAGAGAACTTCACCGTTGAAACTCAAAGAGGACTTAGTCATGAGATTGTACATCAATTTTTAGAAAAATCTACCGTATACATTACATGATTATAAGGTTTGATCATAAGTTGTTTTCTAAAAAATTTGAACAAAACCAACAGGTCATTCATTGCAAGCTCTCTCATAAATTTAAAAACCATGATTAGTGTTTGAAAGTTTAGGAGCACACAAAGATGTACTATATCTAGGTGCTCACAAAAAATGGTGTTCTAAAACTAAATACAACAACAATGATTGATTCTCAAAGATTTATGTTTGAATGAAGTGACTTGTTGGTGACTCGTTGAGCTGGTGTTTGTGATTGTTATTAACTTTTACATTGCAAAAGTGTTTTAGAGAATTCAAATATATATTTGGAATATTCCAAAATAATATAAAATATGTAGAAAAGATTCCAATTATTCTGAAAAGATTCCATTTAAAATATATTTAAACATTTTCCGTAATTATTTTATAGTGTTAATGATGTAGTATTGGAAAATATTTTACATATTGAACACTTCTTTTTTTTTACAAATGTGACGTCCAAGTGTGAAAACGCCCTCCAAGTCATCAACTGCCCTAACTACTTTGTCCCAAGTTTACCTACGTTGACGTTTTAGTTTTTTCCCAATGAATCAATCAACGTAATTGCAAATCTTAAAAGATTTTTGTGTTCTTGTAACAAACATTTTCAATTCTCTAGTTAACATTGAGTCAAAATTATGAAATCCAAACAAGTTATTAAAGTAATGAAATTATTCGTGGACATAATGTGTCCACCTGGTCTTTTAGGGGTTAAGTGGTTGGTAATACGACAATCAACTTTAATGGCTTTTGCTTCAGCTAAGCTCAAAATGTCACAATCTGCGCCGGAAGTGGTGCAGTTGTACGCAATCATAATCCAGATGACTAGTGATTGTCATACGGGCCTAACCAATGTCGTTGCAGTTGACGTTTGCCTCGTCAAGGCAGCCATAGAAAGGTTCCCAAAAAGGACTCTTATTTCCCGCGTTTCACAGTTTTCAATGATCCTCTGCTCCACATCTAATCTAGCTTTCCTTATCTCGGTTTTTGTTCCAGTGTCCCATACTTGAATGCTACAATATAGCTTTCTACTTGTTTTGTTTTGCTGCAGCATAGATAATAGTATTGTTTCGGTCCTTTGTCTCTACGTCGTTGTAGAAGTAAGAAGTTGTTGCATTCACAAAATAGTAGTCTCAAATCACAATGGCCACCAGTCGGGCCAAAGGAAAGGCGCGCGCCGAAACTTTGGAGAGGACCCCGGCCAAGCGCCAATCCAGGAAGCTCGCTCGAGAGCCTTTTCCTGAAGTGCATAGTTCGGATCATGAGGATGAAGTTCAACGTGAAGTGCAAGAGGAAGGAGTGGGCTTTGTGACTGTCTGGGCGAGGCCTTTTGATCTTGGGAAGCTTCCCCAAACTATTGCCTGTGAGTTGATTAGAAGGGCGCCTTTGTTATGCGGCAGGGACAATGCGAAATACCCGGCTAGTTTTTTCAAAGTCACGGGCAGCCTGAGCGACAAAGGATTGCCATTCAACAAGCTTGGAGACGAGGAGTTGCTGCCACTTGCTAACTTGATTGGCACCTATCCTCTTAACAGTAAGAACAACCGCCACCCGTTGAAGTACATTACTGACTCTGCGGCTGCAAAGGATGCGCTACACATGTACCAACGTGTTTATGGCGGATCACAGCCAGACAATTGTGAGTTTGGCACTAAGTTCATCCACGGGTTGGCACTATTTTCAGAATGCAAGCAAAATGTTAATTGGGCGGTCCGAGCAGCGGAACTTACTGCTAGTCGTGCCAAGACTCTCCAGAAGAACCCCTTCAAGCTAGTGCTTCCTTGTATTCGCGAGCAAATACAGTCGATGATAGATACATTTACATTCTACTTGACCCAAGCATACAAGGCGCAGAATTCAGACGTGAAAAAAAGGAAGGTGGAGTCTTTTGAAGGAGACTCAACGTTGCAATCTGCTCTAATCGAAGAAGAATTAGACATCAAGCCCATGCTACCACCAGTAAGAGGGAAGAAAGTCGGCTCCACCAACGTTGTGCAATAGAAGCGATCCGCGCCAGCAGCCCAAAAGACAATGGCCCAACTTGGATACAAATCTGGTGCGGTTGCGCTAGCAATACCCGCTGAATCTATCCAAGCGCTGACGCCACTTGATTGTCTTCTGAAAAAACGTGCGAGTGCAGAAGGGAGACTAATTCGGCAGCGATCTAGGTTGGAGTCCCTTGAGAGTGGACTAAGCAAGTGCAACAACAACTACGCCCAACACCATGCATTGGAGAATCGTCTATGACGATCACACAACTTTGCGGACGCAAGTAAAAGAAGCCGCTGCTGCATGCAAACACGATGAGAAGACGCGCTTAGAAGCAGAAGCAAAGCGGATAGCTGCGGCCGTAACCCGTGTCACGGAGGTCTTAGAGGCAGACCAAAAAGTCATTGCAAAGTGCCAAGATGAAATTGAATTGTGTCTTCAGCAGGTAAATGACCTACAAGATGATATTGGGCAATTGTCAGAGCAAATCGAGGTCCTGACCATTGAAAATAGCAGCTTGCGGCCGCAACCATTCTCCGGGTTATTGCCAGAGCAACGACATGAGCCGGCATTGGAAATTCACCTTGCTAAACCCTGTCCATGCTGCAACCGTTTCTTTGTTGATTGTGCTTTTGTTGCACTTAATTGTGGTTGTCTCCTTCATCCGCACTACATGTTTAAACTTGTGCTAGGTTCGCGAGTCTTCTGTCCAAAGTGTGAGATTCCTCCCACTACAACATGGCTTGCACAGTGGGGTATTACATCGATCTTGGAATCCACTCCCGTAGCTCGCATTCCGAATAGCATGACGTCTTTAGCGTGGCGAGTTGCTCCTCATATTGAACCAGTAGTGCTTGTGGATTCTGGCCCAACACCGGGAGTAATCGATAGTGTGCAAGTCCATGGCATGTCACACCTCAAGGGACAAATGGCTTGTGAGCCCGCTTCCATTGTGCCCTCTGTTTCGGCTGTGTTGGGGGATCCCAATACGCCTTCTGCTATGGCCGTAACCAAAGTTGTTCCTAACTCAGCCATCAGCAACGCTACCGCACTGGAGTCGGCATCGACAGAAGTTGTTACCATTGCTGCCGCACTGGATTCTGCATCAACTGATGCTAGCATTAGCATTGCTGCCGCACTAGAGTATGCTACGACTGTACTTAATTGTTAATGCTGCAAGTTGAGATAAATGCGTAGTATACTTTGGTTATAGCCAACAATACACTGTTGTGATTGTGCGGCGTTTTTTGGATTCATGTAGTATCACTTCATAGTATCAAATGATTTTTGAAGAGTTCTCCTTGTGATTCAGGCGTTGGACTCAAAACCTCTGTGGTTTTCTTTTTAAACACTCCATGAATACAAACTAATATTTTGCCTTAATTTTGGATCATCTGTAAGTGTACATATTGGCGGTGAGTTAGTGTTTCTATTATTGTGCACTTCGTCTTTGTGATGTTGGCTTCAACTCTTTGCTCTCAGGTTTTGTACTAGCTTTGAGTTATATTTACACCTTACACATTCCCATATTCTGGTTGACATGTATCCCCTACAGATTGGGCATCCTGAATATTTTGTGCACAAACCCATAAACTGGTTCATCATAATGCTAACACCAAATTTTTTCCGCACAATTTGCTCATACCATATGTTTTTATCTATGACCAACTCATTGGATTCAAAACAAACAAAGATCTAGACTCTAGCTGCTGTCGCAATTTAATCAACTCGATTGCTTGAAGGCCAAAATACACTGAAGGCACAAAATTTGATTAAAAAAAACTAACACACATTTCGTTAAAATTGAACTTTATTTTGTTAAAACTAGACTACTAGATTGAAAAAGCGATGGGGAGTGTTACCCTTCGCAATAGAGATAGGTCCCCATTTTTTCTACAACACTCTTATTCCGCAAATAAGAGCAGTGTGGAAAAATTGAGGACCTATCTCTATTGCGAAGGGTAGCACTCCCCACCTATATAGTGACTCACTTTAAAATTTGGAAAGCCATTTTGCTCAACTACAAGGTCATATTCTTCTGGAATAACGTCTTTGTTGAGGATGATGCCAATTTCATTGCGTATGTGTGCCACTGGCCACTTCTCACCGACCTCAAATGATGGCAGTACCATGTCGCCAAAGCGGACGCACACTGCCACCATTACTGACACAGTTACCTAGTCTAGTGGCACCCATGTTTGATTCAATCCTGCCCTGAACCTCACATACTGAAAATTGGCATAAAGAACTTGTCGCCCGACATGATAACGAAACACAATGGTGTCTTCACTAACAACACATTTTGTGACGTCTTGTCCAACAACATACTTCTCATTCCAGCCATCGTCCATGAGACTCTGCAGCAGTTCTGGGCTAGCCATATCAAAAATATACATAGTAGTTGTACGACGCACATTCTTCTCAACGGCAAAGAAGTCTGCCATCATGTGCATGGGTAAAAACCACTGAATGTGCGCAATCTTGCCACCAGTTGTAGGTTTCATTGCGGCCGCAAAGTCGCTCGCTATTTTCAAACGAAACGCCTCGCTACTGTGCATATCCGGTATAGGCCACTCTGGATCATGCAAGTCTGGTAGCGGGATCAGCTCCAAGTGGCCATATAACTCAACACCCGTTGGGGGCACGTAAACAACTCTTAAGTAAAATGTTCCATTGGTCATCAACTGACGATAGGATCTTCCGTTTCTGGTCACCTCGCCAAATGAGTGATGCAAAACTAGAATTATATCCAATACAGAGCTTGGATGCACCTAATCTTCCCAAAATGATGCATAAAGGTAATTGCAATTCCGTGGCTCAGGAAATGCGGCCGCAGGATCCAAATATAGCTGCCGGCGAAGATAAGCATGCCGAACAAGAATTGACTCTAACTTGGGTGCGGTTCGGCTCCCTACAGGTTGCACACTCCATCTGAATGCCTTGATCTGAACCTTCCAAGCACCAGCATTTGTGTCTTCACCATGCCTTCGAGCATCACGACCCCATGCACCTCGAGTTGTAGCTTGCAATGTCACCCACGAATCAATTTCTAAACGCATTGGTATCCACTTTCCGTTCACATCCTGGTTGTTGTAAACGACAACACTAGCCACTTCAGGCTTGGGTACATGGCGGTGAGCCATCACAAATCGTCCTCTTCAGCAAACAATAGCTATTGCACAATGCACCACACTATAACAACTGACTGCACCACACTGCCTCTCAACTCTCATGAGGATGACAATCTAGGAACCGTTTATACTGCCGCAAGTGCTCCTGCCAATACTACAAACGTGGAATTTGAGGAATTCAAATTCCCGCCATGACCAACTGCCACAAGTTACTCTTGGGGTGTGATTCTTATCATCTTTCAACATATCATATTGCCTCTCGTTGATAAAATAAACGAACTCCAATGGAGGCTAGTACCGGTACTCTTCGATGAACTCTGACAGAATAGGACTTGCAGTCACAGCCAAATGTTGACATGGCACCATTGGTGGCTCCTTCCACCATGTACCTCAGCCTTTCCATAGTGAGCTCTCTTACTGTGCGGGTAATTTTTACAAGGGGTCTTCCACAGAGTCCACTTGTGTTCTAATGATTATAGCAAAACAAAATTGCTTATACTTCAAATATACAAATAACAACTCAAATTATGGTATTGAAATGATAGTTTCTTCTCTGGAAGATCATTTTGTTCTAGGAATCCAAGAACAAACAACACAACGCCAAATAGTCCAACAAAAATGAATCCAATAGAAAAGAGTCCATAAAACTGCTCCATGAGAACCACAATTGAAAAGCAAGAAGCCGATAGTTCACCGAAAGTAAGGGCGCCAATAGCAACAGGCTGAAATAAAAGACAACCGGATTAAAGTAAGAGCTCAATAAAAAAAATGTTGCCAAAAAAAACTACCAAATGCAAAGAGAAAATCATTAGTTACAAATAGAAAGCGCCAAAAAGCAAAAGAAAACAACAGTACGAAAAATTGCAAAGAGAAAGAACCAGTAAAAAACAAGAAAAGAGAAACAAGAAAAAAAATAGCTACCAAGGGATTCTACAAATGCACACAAGAACAATATGTGTTGAGAAAGAACCGTAAAAAAAACTTTTTAAAAAATGAGAAAAAAACATTTACAAAGGTATTCTAAAAAATGAAAATAAAACCAACACAAACAAAAACCTCAAATAATCAAAGAAAAACGCAGAAAAGACATTCACAAATTGCAATGCTAAACTACTAAGATGGCAAAGAGAAACACAAAATAATGAACAACAACAAGAAAGAACAATGCACCAACACCTACGAAGGGCAAAGAAAAGAAGACAACTTAGTTGGAGGAGCATCCTTTTATACCCTAAACCTAACCCTAATTTTTTGGGCTACAACTCAAAAGTTATTTTAAACCCGTAAAGGACCAAGGCCCTATGTCTACCAAAAAACACTCAAAACTGCCATTTCTATAGCAAAAATAAAAAAATAAATTTCTTGATTTTTTTTCAATATCTAACCATAGGATCTTATACTCAAATATTATAACAATGTGTGGAAAAAATTTCAGGATTTTTGACCGCATAGATTGCAAGATTAGTGCGTTTAAAGTGAAATAAACAAATTTTTCAACACATTGCGGGATTAGATTTTTCGACTGTGAACATTTTTAACTTAACATTTTTGCACTGTAGAGTTTGAGATTTTAATCTTTATAGTAGAAAATTGAGTTAAGAATTTAGGAAAAAAATTCAATTAAAAAAAACTTAGATTTTATACTTTAAAAAATTGCTAAGTAAAAATAGGTACGAGATAAAAGAAAATCTAAATTATTAATATCTCTAAAATGGAATTAAAATGAAATAATTCCAATGGTGAGAAGGTTCTAAAAATCAAAGTAAACCATGTAGAACTTTTTTTCTTGAAAATTATAAAAATGGCATTCAAAAATGAATCCTACAATTATTTTTTCAAAAATATGCTCTAATTGACCGAAAAACAAGATCGTCCATAACTTTCTCATAAAAAATCCAAATGGAATGAATCAAAGCTTTCCATGTACACAGAAATATAATCTTCAAGAAAAAATTTATAAAAAAAAAATAATAATTTTTGAATTTTTTTTTTGCTATGGAGCTTCCATCCCCTGAGCTTATTTGGGCATAACTTTTGTTTTGGGGCACCGATTGAAAAAAAAAATTCCCACAAAGCTTATCAATTTTTCTACCTTCAAGAAAGTTTCAAAAAATTAGGCGAGTACTAACAAAAATATAGCAACTAAAAATAATTAGGATGAGAAATCGAAATAGGATGAAAAATAAGTAGGATGAATATAAGATGAAAAGTAGATAGGAATGTAGGATGAAAAATAATTAGTTACGAAGTTTAAAAAAATTATAAATGATTGAAATTAGTGAATTTATTTAATAATCCAATTGCAATGAGAGTCACCAACGGCTATGATTTCACAACCTTGGAATGACATGCTTGTAACTAGTGGCACCGCCCATGCATTCAATGCCAGCACATAATCATGCATGTGATTACATTTTAATGGCAGATTGTGACTTTAATTTGAGGGGCCATTGGTGCCGTGTCAATTAGTCACTTCTGCAAACCGTTCCACTTTCACTCTATTGGCTCCTAGCTTCTCCATTCTGGCTTCACACAGTTTAGGCACATTGCAGCAAGGTCATTAAGTGGGACACTTTGCAGTAGCATTTACAATTTAGAAAATTGCAAGAGAGTCAGAGCTTGCTTATAGTTGAGAGATTGAATTGCAAAGCCCATTGAATCCAAAACACAAACCGAGATTGGAACTTGTGTTTACGAACGAAGGTTGTAGCGGTAGGTGTGGAGTGTGCTCAATCCAGTCTCAGAATATCTTATAGCTCATTGGAGAGCCTGAGAACTATTTGGTACGACATTGTCCAAATTTTTACAAAGAACGCATAGGACAGAGAGCGGCAAATTGATTAGAGCCAAATCAATCGATCACGTTTGGTTGCTTGCAGCAATTACATTGGAAAGAGTGGGTAGAGCCAAGGCAATTGAGGTCGATGCATTGACACAAAGGAACTTTGCTTCCACAATTACTTTGAGTGATTCAAATCACAAAGGTTAGAATGCAAGACTTTTATGTAAATGCATGTGTTGCTATAAACAATCAATCTAGAAGAATTTGTTGAATGTATAGCAAGTTCGGTGATCATTATTTCTAGGCTTCTCTCCATGCGAAAGAAGCGCAAGTTGGCAATTTCGCAGAAGGCAAGCCCAAAAACACGGCAACTTGTAATTCGCAACTGGCTTAAAATATTCCGATACAAGAGATGACTCCAGAATAAACAAAAAACTCAAAGCAGCGACGATGTCGTCGTACATTGTAACTAACTCGTTATAGTCGTTTCTTCAATCCCAAAAAAATCTAAATTGAATTCAACAATTGCAAGCTAGCTAGCGCGCATGTAATGTGATCAGCTTACACTCTCCAATCTCTAGATCGGAAGCAGCTGCTCCTCTGCTGCATGTTGGCTGCCTTTCGCTTCAGAGCGAATCTCCCTCCGCCTAATGCCATTGCAGATCCTACAGAACCAACACAATCCTAGGTCGGTGGCATGGCCAAGCTAAGCCATGCGCACCCCTTGAGATCATGCTCGCTGAGTCATCGTGACTGTCAGGCGGGTAGCATAACTTAATCCGTGATTGACCAATGCTTGACGAACACCTTCACACTTGGAGATTCTTGCTAGACCTGCAGTGATTCATTCTACTGCAATAGGAATTGGCACCGATTTTTGCTCCACATGCGACATTCACATTTGAAAACAGGGCAAACCTTCTTCCAAGTCATGAAATGTGACCTAAAGCCAACATTGTAAACCCCCGAACCCTAAAGCATCCTAAACCGCCGCATTCTGCCGCGCAATTTTCAAGGTACTTTTGAATCACCAGGAATCACTGCCCCCTAGCAGCGCCCCTATGATGTCAGGGTTGCTCCGTCGTTGCTCGCCGCTCTGTCGACCCTAAACTGCTCTATCGTTGCTCACTGCTCCGTCGACCCTAAATTGCTCCGTCGTTGCTCACCGCTCCGTCGAGGCTGCCGCGTCGCGTCGTCAGGTCAGTACGCTTCGCGATATCGGACGCGCCGAGGCGTGCCATCGCGGTGGGCTGGTTGGGTCCAAAAACAGGCCCGCGCGCCACGTCAGGGTTGGCCCACCTAAGATGGTACGATTTAACGCGTTGCCGAAGGCAGAATCCCTTACAAAGTCGATTGATGAGCCCACTACTGTACCTTATTTGCCCCTGAACAAACATCGATGGCCTGGAGTCATCGTGCCCCAACTCGTGCAATCCATTGTGTCTATCCTATCCAGAGTTTCTCACATCATAACTCGTGTTGTTGCACTACTACGGTACTGCCTTTCAAACCTTCAATCGCATTGTAGAGATCTTCAACCACAGCTCACAAACGTTTTTTCAAAGACAGAAAGTTTGTATGTTGTTTGGAAGTGTGGGGTTCTCTTCGGCTGGTGGGAGTGGTAAAGGTCGGGAAGTGCTACTGTGAGTTGGATTCACGATGCAGCCACGGCCATGTCTGATTAGGCCAACCAGAATGGAGATGGCGACGTGTCTTTGACATTGGAAGGCATGAAAGTACGAGTAAGTGTCATAACAACGGTAAGCTCTGCTTTCTTATCCATCTTTGTTCGTATTTTGGTTGTGTTTTGTTTGATGTTGCTCGAATTTTGGTGGGGAAGGTGTAAGTTTGCTTTGCTTTGGATTGATTGGCCTGAGCTTCATGATGAAGGGATTTAAGTAAAAGAGAAGCCCATGTTCCCTTCAATTCCGATCTGCTTTTAAAAATTCTCCACAATCCTGCCCAAACATGCTTGAAGTACAATTCCCAACTCTGAAGACCAGCCCATGCCAAGCAAATCAGTCCCCAAATCTGCCTCTGATCCTAACACATGTAACACTGCAACCCTAATAAGCTTAATTAATACTCTCTTGCACCATGCTTCCTTTTTTGCACTTGGTTTCTTTTAATTTGAGGATGGTAACAACTACAGGGAATTGGGCTTATTATGTAGTACAAGCTGGACTCACTGGAAAGAGAGTAAAATGTGGTAAAAATGTCATTGTGTGAATAGTTTTTACTCACGGCCATCCGGTCAAAATTAGTTGGAATTGCAAGAGCTCCGACAGCAAAGACATAGGTGAGTGTCAGGAAGAGTTCACCTCTGGATTCAATATTGTGTTTAAAAATACTACTCCAAAAACTCGTGATTTACATAATAATTCAAGGCCTCATGATGTTCAGCAGTTGATCATATTCCATGAGTGATGGGGTGTTTGGTACTCCGTTTCAAGCCTCAGACCAAAAACACAGAATTTGATTCCAATAGACAGAAGCATACAATAGGATAAAAGAGGATATTCCACCTCTTACAATTGAATACATAAAAGTTATGAGCTAAGAGTTGCTTTTCTTCATTATTAGTTGGAACACTCCCTGTTGTGGGCGTGTTGTCCATCTACAAGACAACATCCAAAGTTGGGCAAACTGTCTGAAATCAATATTTACTAGGAAGACTCAAAACCATTACTGTAATATCAAATTGACATTACATGATGTAGTTCTAGCAGGGGATGGGAAGAGTTCTCGGTAATAAAATCTCTATAAGTAATCATTCTTTACTTGCTAATGACATTCAGGGCTCCTTAGAACGACCATTTATAATGTGTCAAATGTACATGCTAGTAGAAACGTTGGAAACTTACCATATGCCTTAGTATGCCCTGGGACACAGATATACTACGATGAGTTGAATTGCACAAATTCATAGAATGAATCAACTGTCAACATTCTCAATCGAAGTTCACAAGTAATGATCTCGACCATTTAATTTAATTTAATTTTCAGTTCATTGAATATTTTCTTATGCTTCCGCTAAGAATTTGACTTTATTGCATGTAGTCTGTAGATCCAGAGAGTCCAAGCTACTGTCGAATAAGGGTTTCAGTTGCGGGATTGTTTCAATTGCATACTTCCATCTACAGCTTACTACAATTGCCAATCTTCTTTTGTTGTGAGTTGAGATTCAACTCGAGTCCTTCCATTGCTTTGCTTTAGGATTCTTGTACACTTGTGCATGAGGGTTTAGGGTGGCCCTCCGACATGGACTTCTAGCTTTAATTCAATTAAGGTAAGTTTTATGACATGTTGTATCCTGAAAATTGATCTAGTTGAAGTTTAGGGTTTATGTTAAGGGTTTTTGTCATTATATGTAGCTCGAAATTCTTGACTAGGCCAGTACATGTCTTTTGCAGTGTCTAGAAAAAGTTCTCTTGAGCAGAAATTAGTCTGTGGAAATCAACAACAATCTTGCCATATTGTATGCTTGTTAGACTGTATGCGGCAATTCCTTTGGTGAAGATTGTCATTCACGTGCCTTCACATCATTGAAGAAAAGTTGAGACATGAGAAAGTAGCATTTGTTTGGAATTGAAGGTATGTAGCCCATTCTTGTTCTATTATATTTGAATTTTTGTATGGACAGTTCTATAGTTTTTAGGGTTTAATTTCATCGTTTGAGATCTTACTCAAGTACATATGTCTTGCGATTTCAGCTAATTTCTTGCAGACATGCATCTTTCTACAATAAATTTTCCTTTGCTATGTTTTTGCATTATTTTTGTAGATAACTTGTTCTTGCACAACTTGTGCTGTCATGTATAGGCCAGGAAAATGTATTCTCCATTTTGTAAAGAGTGAGGTAGTACTTTCGAGAGGGATACAACAAAATTATGTCGTCAATGCAGGACACCGAGAGGGACAGTCACAAATGGAGCCCAAATCAGGAGGCAATCAGAGGTGCTAATGTTGCAGGCAACGAAGAGATTGACAAAGATGACAACAACAAGTCTAACAGAAGAGGCATTGGTGGAGCCAATAGAAAGGCGAATGGAAGAGCAAGACACAGAGGATTTTTGACTTTTTGTGGTCCACTTGCAAGAGAAGCTATACAGAGCCATTCGCGGCAGAAACCTCGAAGTTATAACATGATTTTTGATCCTCTTTCCTTACACAATCGAGTTAAAAATAAACTGTATGGGAGAAGGTGTTTAAAGCATGATTATCCCATTCAACATAAGTGTTATGTTGATAATTATAAAAGAACACATGCATAGATTTCAGAGGGTCAATCATTTGGGCATTTCCCTAAGGGTGCATTTACTTTAGAAGATACCTTGGTTAGAGATACCTTGAAAATAATAAGTGAGAAAAAGGATAATTTGATGGATATTAAATTTGGCAAAGATAAAAAGTATGAGTGGAGAGAGGCTAATGTTTACAAGAAAATTAGAAAAAACCTTAAGTATAGAAGATGGAAACAAAGAAAGGCAGAAAAGGCAAAGAACACTTATACTAGTGATACTAATGGAGCATCTGAAGGTCACAGTACTTCTACACCATTACAGGCTGCAAACTCTTCTGAGCCTAATGAGTCTTTACCTAATATTATACAAGATGGAGAGGATGAGGAAGAGAGTGCTAATGAGAGTTTCGTTATGCGTCAATTAAATTTTAAAATGTTCATGAAATGTATGCAGAATTATCAAATTTAATGAACAATCAAAATGAGTTGGCGAGACACGCTCGCAGAAGACCCCCTTTTCCCCCAAATTTGAGGTCTTTTCTAAAAGAGGACAAATTAATCCTAGTAACAAATTTTCTACGGTCACAGAGTGGATGAACCATCTGTGACTTGATACTCAGGGTTGAGATAAGTGTATCTATTTTTTACATTTCTTATTTGATTGTAAACAAATTATAGAGTAGTTTGCTTTACAAAGTTTTTGTGGAGGTGTTCTGGTTCAAGACTGGTTCGGTTTCTTCTTTGTGGAATTGTTACAACAACTACTAAGGTATTATGTGATGGACTGTGTGCGCATGCAGGATTGTCACAAGTATAGTTCTTGGTAATTGGCCGGACTGAGGCCATGTATGGCTCAATGTTTGTAGGGGGCAAGCTCCATAAGGTTGTTGTAAGAGATTTGCAACAATGGATATGGTCCCCGACCATTGATGTAGGTCGCCAATCTTTGTAGAAGATCATAAAGAGACCTTGCATTGTTAAGAAGTACAGCACAAATATTTTGTACGATCCTTGGTTCAACAAGGTACTTCTTTGCTGTTATGTAGTTGAATAAGTTTTCTATTTGACTTTCTAAGGATTAGTAATCGTGTGCTTGATGGACACGTTCTAGATTTGTTAAGATGAATATTGTAAGTAATTCATATATGCTCAGAGAAATATGAAACCACTTGGGTTAGATTTCAAATCAATTTCTCTTCAATTGAAAAATAAGGCAAAATACTTTTAGGCATCTGAAATCAATGAGAACCCCAACCAGCCCTTGAAGGATCGCTTCAAGAGCAACTTACCTTACTCAACATTATTTTCCTTCATATGTGTCAACTGCAGATGTTGTTGGAAATTGCCTCATCAAGGTATGATTGAGAAGAGGCTTTCAAATCATTTTGAAGTTGGGAGCGTAAGGCAGTTCCTACTGTGGGCCCCTGAATTTGGTTTGTCATTACAAATTGCAGCTGAAGCTTTCAGAAGATGAGAAGAAAGAATCCGGATTGTGTGTGCACAAGCCCCAAGTTAGAATGGTTTGGAAAAGTGTTGAAAGTCTTCTTGGGTTTAGGGTTTCTTGTTTTTCCTCCTACTGACGGAGTTGAGAGTGAAAAGGTGGCCATCATGTCTTGGCAAGGGAAGCTTTCGCAGGTAGTGCAAAAATTTGGATCCATTGCTGCTAGTACTGGTCTGCTTCCACTGGCGCCAGGGACAATGACTTCCAGTCCTGGTATGCATTTGGATTGCCAACACATTTACAGATCCGCACTCTACATCATCTGTGGTTTGGGTAGTGGAGAGACATGTGCAATTTAGATATAGGGTTCTTGTACTGGGAACAATATCTTTGTGTTGAGAGAGATTTCTATACTACTACAGATGCTCCCAATTTTTTCTTTTCGTTTAATTTTTGAGACATTGTGTGAATTGAGGATGTAACGATTGCCATTGTTGTTGTGTGTGTGGCAGGAATTATGTTCAAAGGAATTATGCAGACTTGAGAGTGCTGAATCCGTCGCTGCCATTCTTGGTCCGCGAATGTAGTGGGTTGTGGCCCTAGATGTGGGACCGCTATGGTGAGAACAATGCCAATCACGTTTTCACTATCTGGTGTCAATTCAACCTGTTTCACATTTGGGACTCAAGATTTGGGTTTTCATTTACGATAAGGGTTTCAAATATGTGAGTTTTCTTACCTCTGGTTGGTATGGGTGTTGTCTAGTGGGATCTCAGGTAATGGGCAGGGTTGCACGGACGCTGGGACGCCCGGACGTCCAACGTCCGCGTCCACGGGTTTTCGGGCGTCCGGGGACATAGAAATTTCGGACTCGCGTCCGTCCAGTGGACGGGCGGTCGGCCGGTTCAGTGAGCCGACCGAGCGGTCGGACGGCGACGACGGGGCAGACGGGGCCGACCGACCGGACGGACGCGAACCACAGGGCGGTTGGGGCCGACTGCGCGGACGGACGGGGCCGACCGATCAGCGGTCTGATCGGACGGTCAATCGGACGGACCCGACGGGGCGCCCCATCGGCCGGCCGCCAGGGCGGTCGGCTGAGATTGGGCGGACGAGATGGCCGTCCGCCTCATACAAAAGAGGCGGTCGGGCCGTCCGCCTCTCACTTTTACCTTCCCCCTTGCTTGCAAGAGAGAGCGGAGAAGCTTAGTGCCTTTGGGTCCTATTGCCTCCTCTCCTCGGGAGGGTAAAGGTGAAATCTTGGGGGGACCCTTGTCATTTTTTTTCTCGAATCGTGTGACATTCATCAAGATGCCAAGGGCGAAGAAGAAAACGAAGTTTGGGGAGGAATCTACTAAGGCCGACATCATGGACAACCCCTCGCACACTTGTACCGCATTTTTGAGAAAATGCATTGTTGAATTCTATGAGAGAGAAACTACCATGTCTCTTGATTCTAAGTATGTTCGTTATCAAGAGGAGGGCATTGAGAAGTTCAAAGGCGATATAAAGGACATGATGCATGAAGCGTTGCGGGTGGGAGGGTGGTATGAAGAAATGGAAAAGAAGGATTTCACTAGTTGGTTGGACAAACGGGCGCATGATGCACTATGGAATGTGAAAGGGACCGTCGAAAAATTTGGTAAGGTTCATCGCATTGATGATGAAGCCTTCACGCACGTGATTACAAAAGTGGACATGTTCGTGAGTCGGATGAGACCATTTGCTTCAAGACGAAATAGAGGTGGATTTATGAGTTGGTGGACAACTCACGAAGGGCGAGTCAACATGCGAGTTGTATTTCGCCATTTAATAGCGCTCCCGGGAACCGCAAGGGTGATTCCACAAGATAATATTGTCCTACGCGGAGGCTATGCCACAATTCGTAGGGTGCGAATCGAAGGGTGCCCTGAACTTCAACCACATTGGGAATTTGCAGCAAAAATCTCTCTCCAAGAGGGTCGACGACCTGAGCTTGCAAAGATGGAACACCAAACTGAATCGATGGCGGTGCGGATTTCGCACGATGGAGTCATACGCTTCGTTGCAGTCCACACAAATCGGAACGAAGGCTATTCATTGTGGTGGAATGGTGGTACTTTGCGTGAAATGTTGAGAATGGATAACGATTATCCAGACAATATTGCCATACGCATTATGTGTGACCCCAAAATTAGCGATGAGGAGGTCATTCGTGCTCATCGTCTAAAGCGATGGAGAGCAAAGCGTATGGAGCTTGCTTGGGCACTGCTGCATATTATGAATGCGGTACATGGTGCTAGACACCTTCACAACGACATTTCTCCAGACAACATCATGTTCCATTTCCCGGAAGACGAGTCGCAGGTTTTCATTGGAATTTGCGATTGGGGGATGACCACGACTAGTACAGAGCCCATGAAGTCATTGTATACATTCACATCAACAAGTGATCAGGACGAAGTTCTGAGGAGGAGGTGGTGGATCGATCCAAAGATTACATACGTACATTGAAGAGATGCAGATGTGGAGAACATACCCGTACTTACCATTAAGTCCGAAGAATTTGCTGTTGGTCAAATAGCGAAGAGAATCAATAGTACATGTATGTCAGAGACATACTATGGTTTGCAAGGTCATGGAAGCAAAAAACATGTGTTGTACTCGCATCACGACTTAGCACAAGTCTTTCAAGTGTATTTGGGGAGACTTTGCGAAGATGGTCCCGATGGCCATAGTAGTTTGGCGCAAGTGATTTCGCGATTTACTTCTTCGTTTCATTGGCCTATACCGGATGAACACTTCCGCCACTTTAGAGCTGTAGTTTAAGTCTTTAATGATATTAATATATCATATATAAGTAATTAACTATAGCCTATAGGTGTTTATAGTATGCACTATTCATAGAGGCAAAGACATATACTAAGTTACATGTCAATTATATAGTAGTATAGTATATACGGATGATATACCTCAGTTTCATCACCAATGAGTGGATTGATTGTGAATGCTGTTTTACAGCAAGGTGCATCTTAGCATTTGTAATCAATGAGCATGTTTTAATTCACAATGATTTTGGAGAACTTAGAAGTCTTTATGCCATTTGTCATCGTATGTTTGGATGGAAAATTGGAAATCTAGAAATCATTATATGAAATAATTTGCAATTCTTTATTTGTTGAATTTTTAATTGATGATTGTTGATTTTATGATTCATTGATTGTTAGCTTGACAAGTCCTTGTCTTCATTTCTGTGGTATAGTAAATGTGATTGAAGATGTTCATTATAATAATGTCAATGACAATATAAAAAATGGTAAGCGTTTACTTACCTCTATGTCTCTTAATTCATATGACGATGGAGGGCAACTAAAGGACCGAGGGAAACATCGTGTATGAATGTATGATTGTATGTGAGTGCCTAATTGTGAGTTCAAGGTTCACTTCTAAAGGACTTAGGGTCCCTTCGAGGGTTTACGGGTTATTAGGTAGGTACTTACAACTTGAAATTTTGTCGTGATTTGTTGAAACTTTTTCTGAAGATGGAAAAATTGATAAGCTTATTAAGCTATATGGGATAATGGAGACCTCATTTTCTCCACAATCAGTGACCGGGAATAGAAGTTATGACCTAAATTGCTCAAAACAAGGGAGTGAAGGGACGGGGGGGAGTGTAGGCACTACTGCACTAGGTAGTAGCCTAGTAGGTTATAGTAGGTAGGAAAATAATTGTAACTTGTTTTAATTTTTAATTTTTTACTTGTACATTATATTCTTGCCTATCCAATATCCAGAGAGCTCGAATTCATTTCATCAATGAATTTCAACAACATGATATCTTGTTGTTTTTACTCTTCTAGTGTTAAAATACCTGAAGAAGAATAAGTCTTGAATTGTTGTCGTGAAGGTCCAATACTTAAAATAGCATTTGGGAAGTACAACATCAAAGCTAATTACATAATGAAATTTCTTTTGGTGCATACCAAATTACCAATTACCAAAAGGTGTTCAGTTTTTCGACAAAGGTTTTATAAAAATGATTTGGTCACACCATTTTGACTCAAAAAACAACCGTACATTTACAATTCTATATACAAGCACGTAACTTTCATGGTTTTCAGTACGCATTCATTACAAATGACCAAAATACGTAACTTCCGATGTTCAAATACATTACACCACATCATTCACATACTCAACACTTGCAACAATTAACCATTCATATTGGAGTGATAGTATGGAACTCTACTTACTCTACAAGGTAAAAAGCAAATAATTTTACTATATTATAAAATAGTCTTATAGCCTGTACCACTTTCGTTTTGGGAGCTAAAACAAGTTTTCCATACATCTCACGTGTTCGAATATACTTGCATTCCTACAACTATTGCATTATTTCCAAATGGCAAATGACAAATTGACAATGCATTACACTTGAAAACCACACTAAAAAACAAAGCCCATAACTACATAATGGCACCTTATATTTTTCTACAAAATAACACTATACTTCATTCAGAATCAGAACTACTATCATGATTTTGACTTTGAGGCGTAGAACCGGAGCCACCATATGGCCCATATCCGCTTGATTGTCGCCCTTGTCCATAATTTTCGTAATAAGGACCTCCAAAAGTTGGAGGTGGAACTGAAGCATATTCATGTGAGCCTCTAGTCCCTCCATGGCTTGAACCAGTGTAGTAAGAACTTCCATGAGGCCCATACAAATCATGTCCTCCTGTTCTCGGATAATTTCGCGAGCCGCCTTGTTCCGAACCACCATAGTCTGTATAACTGGTGTTTCCATGAGGTCCCCTTGTTCCTGGGCAGTATTGAGGGCCGCCATGTGAAAGACCACCGTAGTCCATATAGGTTGTAGTTCTATAGCCTCCTTCTACGTTTGGACCACCATCTCGAGGGTTGTTCCTATAGTGTGAACTACTTCCTCCATGTCGCGAGCCATGTACATCACGTTCACGACGAGGTGAAGTGTGATATCCACGAGGTCGGCCTTGATCCTCAACACTCCTCCTCAATGCTTCCCGCATTTGATTCTCGTATTCTATGTCTTCGCGTTCTTCTCGGCGTTCGTGCCTCTCTGGAGGTGGAGGTGGAGGTGGCAACTGTTCAGCTGGTTCTTCATCATCGTCAGCATCACTGTCCTCTGCATCCCGTATAGGCCAACTTGGGCACCCAAATTGACCTCGGTTCGACCAAGCTGGCATGCAATCACTTTCACCACGCCAGTTAGTGAACACCACAGTTGAGTGACACGTCATCTTCGTCTCTTTATTCATCCCTATAACTGTACGCCAGTCAACGTCTTTCTGGAGTACAATCTCCACCCAAACCATTGCCATGGTAGAATAGTTCATGATGGTAGGCTTCGAGGGACCTAGATTTGAAGCTGCCCAAATTTCTTCGTATCTCTCTACAAAGTGTCTACTCGTACACGTCTTCATAGGGCCTTCCCACCGTCTCACTTGCTTCTCCAAACTGTCATTTGTTGGCCACAGTTTGGCTATGTGTGACATGGTCACATATTTCTTGCACATTGTACAAGTCCACACTTTGTTGGACTCGTACTCCCACCCCTCCTTTGCCACATTAAATTCATCGAAGTAAACATCCCAATCTAGTTCTTGTGGTTTCCCCTTCGAACTTTTCTTCGAAGAACCGGAAAGAAACGGAATTCCTTTGCGAGGCATAGTACCCTTCTTTATAAATTACCTCAACGTTAGAATGATTAATGAGTATTGTGTATTGATTTCACATTATAATAATTAGTGAATAGTGGATACCATTCATTCATTCACAATTGTTCACACACCAAGGCGGAAGGGGCGCACAGAGACCAATAGCCGTTGGATCACCCACTCTGCAAGGGAAACAATTGTGTGGAATGAGCCGTCCGCTCCGCTTTTTATACCGACCGACGAGGCGGACGTCACTGTCGGCTTCAGGGTTGAATGGCAAGATTGGACGGATAGCGTGAATCCGCATCTCCCATCCCACGGTCGACAGAGACGTACGGATGGCCGAGTCGGACGGACGCACCGACCGCTTGGCCGTCGTCCCAACCGATCGGCCGTCGGGTGGACGGATGGACTTCGTCTGCCCCGACCGATCGGCCGTCGGCCCGACCGATCGGCTGTCGGCCCGTCCGCTCAGCAGACGGGTCGTTGCTTTCGCCGACCGCTTGGTTGGCGCACTGTCCGCCGAGCGGACGGCCAGGCAGCCCACGACCTGTGGATTCTCCAAAATTAGTTATTTGTGAGTGGAGAATCCAAAGGAGTGAGCTGGCAGCCTGTTAGACCATTAGTTTGTCATGAACTTCAGGTAAAGACATGAAAACTTTGAAAACTGAAGGCGGGAATTTTGCCTCTTCAATGTGAAACTTGAAAAATAACTCCATGCCCTAAACCCTAAAACCCTAAACCCTATACCCTATACCCTAAAAACCATGAATCCTACCCGTAATTCTGATGACTACTCACTTTTAGAATTTCAATATTTCTCTTCATGAAATATGTTTGCAATTGACTCATTCTTACATCTTATAAGTACTTTGAGTACAAACTATAAATGTACATAGAGGGAGAGAGACTAAATTTTCATTTTTTCATGGTGAATTTTAAAAATATGTAATTGAAGAAAAGTGAAGTTTGTAGTCATTTTCTAATGCATATAATCATAAAATAATGATTCTTTGTGATTTGTAAAATACTGAAATACTTAAAATCTGAATTGTAAACTTCAGAACTCGTAAAAGCTTGTTTCTAAAAGAGTAAAAGTATTGCTTTCAGTAGTCAAAACTTTAGTAAACTAAAAAAAAAACAAGTATGAAAAGTTATAAAAAAAGACATTGCAACTTGCAAACACTCAATACATGACTCTAAAATAATATGAGTATTTTTTAAAATCACCCTTCAATTGTGAATAAAATCCAACAAAAACTAAGAAAGTATGATTATACAAAGTTACAAACTATGGTAAAATACTCATTCAATCACTTTTCACTATAGTTAAATATAGAATGACCTTATTTCATCTCCAACTCCAATTCCATTTCATAAAATTGCATGTAAACAATTAAACAAACTGTCCTTTAAAGTTACAAATCTCAATGCAATAATGCATTAAATAATTCGGTTTTTGTTTATAGGTCATATTTAGGTATTTATGTGAAGTCAACTTGAGGGATTAGAGTTAGAGCCCCTTGAAGTTGTTGTTAGTAATTTAACAAAAGAATAATATTCTAAATCTTGTATATTTTTGCTTCTATTCTTTGTGTATATATTGGTTTATTGGTTACCTCCATTTCATCAAATTGGTCATTGAAGGTTTGCACTCTCCAGAGTCCAGAATCATTTTGGATAAAACATCTTCATTTAGATGAAACATCTTCCTAGTCACTTAGTTCATCATTCCAAATATAGAATTGGGAGCCTTTTGACATTGAAATGTACCTAAAATACAATGAAAATTCTAAATTTTTTCTAATTTCTAATGGATCTAGGTGACTGCAAGAAACATTTGATAATTTTGTTGTGCTTCGTCCAACACTCACGATTTTGTTGTAGAATACTTTCAAAATTTATAAATACCTTATTAATAAATCTTGAGTCATGTAGATCTAAAATGCAGAATTCCTGGCCAACAAACAAATCAACATGCAAGGTGAGATAGTAAATAGTATACTAGTATAGGTGTTTCTTCATTCATTTGAGCTTTCCGGCTTGGATTAAATATTTTGCGGAACAATTTGGTTGGAGGTTTCAAATTACAAAGAATACAAATGTACTTATGTAGGATTGTAGGGATTTCATACAGACTCACAGAGCTTTCTTTGCTACATGGAACCTTGTTTTCATTTAAAACCGATTCCATTTATAGTTTGACCATATAAATATATGCATTGTAATTCTATAAAGAATGGTACATGGTGACATAGCCGACTGGCTGTGAAAAACTATAGCCCTGAAATCGAAAAATATTTAAGTAATTTACTCTTTGCATTTTCTAGTGGTAGGTTTCATTCAAGATTCGTTGGCACTTGGCAAGGACTTTAGCTTTATTATTGTTCATTCCCCCCCTTTTCCACAAAGAATGAATAGATCACCCACTTTTGAGAAATGGGAATTGGTTGTTGGAAGTTGAAACCAAGCCTCATACCACCGCATGAACTCAAGTGATCGAACCTCAGACCTCAGACCTGAAGACAAGAAACACAGTAAGTCCCAGTTTCCCGAATGGTAGATGACCTCTTAATCATTTGGGTCACCTTTGTATGGCCGCTGCGGTCGGCCGATCCGCGCGGTCCGACAGTCCGTTGCGTACCATCGGTCGGCCCATCCGCGCGGTCCGACAGTCCGCTGCGGACCATCAGTCGGCCCCGTCCGTCGCGGTCGGCCCATCCGCGCGGTTTGACAGTCCGCTGCGGACCATCGGTCGGCCCCGTCCGGCGCGGTCGTCCCATTCGCGCGGTAGGACAAACTGGACAGTCCGTTGCGAACCATCGGTCGGCCCCGTCCGCTGCGGTCGCTGGTCGGACCGTCGTTAAACCTGCGGTAGGCCCGGTCGGCTAGTCCGCGGCCCCTACTTCTCTTCTCTTTCTCTCGTGGACGGTCCGCTACGGACCTGCGGTCGGCCCATCCACGACCTTCCACGCGGTCGGAGAGTCTACTGCATTGCTGCCGTTGTGCCCCCCCGCCATTCCGCCAACCACGATCTTCAATTTTGTAATTTGGTATTTACAGATTTCAGTTTCTATGCAAGCTTTCTTTCCGAGGTTCATTATTTCTAACGCTTCCCAAGAAATTATCTGATTTATTTGTTTTGTACATGGAGCATGAATAACCAAAATACACGCAGTGAAGACTTCTTCAATTTCCTATTCAACCATTCAACCAAAGATAATGAATAAAAAAGGTTTATTACATTTTTCAAAATAAACACGCAAATTCCTATTATAGAGCAATGCGTGTCAAATGTCAAACCTCATTTGAGTCATTTCTACTACGTTCATAAAGTCTTCCAAATTCAAATCATAAAGATTTGAAGAACTATCTATGTAACGTATTCTAATCTAACCCATTCTAAGAATGTAAGATTCAATTCCTAAGGATGATAATCACTATCTCCTTTTACCTCTACCCCACTACTATAGTCTCTTGATAGCCATCCGTCGTCTTCATCGTCAAAAGTATTGTCTTCATCATCTGATGAAGACAATACTTTTTTTTTCTCTTTTCCTCTGATTTCCGTAGATGTAGAAGCTTTCTTCCCCTTGCCTATGTTTAGATCATCCTTCTTCCTTAAGAAATTCTTACCGAGGATGCGTTCTCGAAGACCGCCGGCCAATCGTCCTTTCTTTGCGGGAAGAGTTGGAAGGGATACTCGTGTATCTAAGGGGGTTCTTCCTCCATGTACTTTCTTCCTTGGGGAGATAGCAAATGGCTCCATCACTCGTTTCTTCTTAGGTTTAGCGGATTCTTCTACCATTGCTTCTTTTGCTTGTTGCCTCCGTTGGCAAGCAACCGCTGTTATTTCATTCACAGATCGCAGTTTCATGTCCTCTAGTCTTTGAGAACATTGTGGTGGGCGGCTTGCTATGCTCTTGAACATTGATTCCAATGTCTCATCTTCCCTATCACTAGTACACTCTAAACTAGTGAATTTTCGCTTCACAGTTTCTTCTTGAATGTTGGAAGCTTGCAATGTAGGTAGAAAACTCGGTGAACCCCCCAGAGTAGTACTACCACTTCCACCGTTCAACAATGAGCGTGGAGCGGGTGGAGGATCGTTATTCGTTGGACGTTGCGACCTCTGCATGTTGTCATTTCTGCCTTGGTCATTGTGGACCATGTTCGGACTTCTGCACTCATTTGAACTTGAATCCCCCTTGTCCAATACCTCTAGCGGTTTGAGGCTTAGGAAGCTCAGTCTCTCGATGCTCTTATCAACCAATTTTTCTCCAAATTCGAAGCTTGTTTTGTCCGCATCCATTTTCTCCCAAGAATGTAGTTTGTCATTTTCTCCAGGTTGGCCTAATGGTATGGATGGAGACCTTTCACGTTCAATCACTTCATTTGCTTGTAAAGTTTGGCCTCTTGTAACTGATATCCCGTTCTGAACCGCCTTTTCCACAATGGTGTCTTCCTTGTTTGCCAAAACGGTATGGCTGTTTAGAAGTCGGCTCCCATCTACAAATCTCGCTATAGAAGGTAGATCTTCGTCTTCTAAAAATTCAAATTCATCTCGGTTATTTGTATCCAAGTCAATCATGTCATCATCATACTCATTTCGTCTTTGTGACAGTCTACCACGAAAAGCGTACATGTCGTCGTTCAGATCCTCTTCTTTATCGGATTTGAGGTTGTCATCACTTGTTTTTGGTTCCAATTCCGATTCCCCCCTGTCGTCATTGACCTCCTCATTTCCACGCCATGGAAGATGTTCTTCCTCGACATCATGATCACTACTTTCGTCATCCTCCATAAGCCCCTCGGATTCCTCTGACTCCGCATTCTCGCGGTACCACAACTTCTCATCGTTCTCCTTTGAAGCAGCGAGGACTCTGGAATTAGTATACACATACACCAAATCCATGGCTCTCTTTGTTTTCAACTTGTTTCGAGCCTTATTATGAACAAAGGAATAGCTACTCCAATTTCGCTCGCATGAAGAGGAAGAGACCGATTGCCCTAAAATTCTCCTTGCAATCGGAGCAATGAGCTTTCCACAAACACCTTCAAAATCCCACCAAGCATGTGCCGATAATTTGGACTCGCTTGGGTCCAGCATATTGTGAAAAGGTGGTTCTTTATGTCGGAAAGCCATGAATTCTTTCACGACGTCAGTGTACTCTCCACGCTTACAAATTCGCATGAGGACACGTTTGCATGCGTCAATCGCCTCACCATCGTCTGCTAGTTCTTTGTCATGAAGCAAGTAAGGATTTAGAAGAGCTCTTGCATATTGAATATCGGTCTCCACCATTTCCCATCGCTCTTGGAATGCTGCCCTCAATGGCTTTGCAAGTTCCGAACTTAGTTTAAAAGGCGAATTCTCCAAATCCGCCACGTGCTTCCGTATTTTCCTCATGATATGCAAAACCTTGCCTGTGCATGGCGTCTTTGCATCTAAATCACGGAGGCCATGTACCACGGGGCCCAGCAACTGAACGAAATTGGTGCAACGCCTCCAAAAGTGGTCATCGTTAATTATCTTTGTCGCATTTGTAGACTCCTCGCCACCATTCTTCTTCTTCCTCAATGTCCTCGCATATTTTCGCCAACGAGGGTCTATTACACACTGTTTTAAAGCACCCTTTACCTTCAACAATCGGTGAAGCGCCATGTAATTGGAGGCGAATCTTGTTTCCCCCAGCATCAACAAGCTGTACTCTTTCTCGTAACTCCGGAATATTGCAAGTGGCATGTGTCGCTTTCTAAAGAACTTAAGAACCACTCGGGCGTCTGTTACTACCGTGTCCACCCATGCTTCCTTTCCCCAATCTTTGAGCAACAAATTTAAGGCGTGAACTACACAACCTTGGAAAAAAATGTGAGGATATTTGTCGGTTATAATCTCACACGCTCTGGGATTCACAGGAGCATTGTCTGTTGTTATTTGCACCACATTTTGAGGCCCCACCTTCTGTATGAATTCATCCAAAATAGAAGCCAAGTACTCTGCATTCTTTTCATGTCCACTTGTGTCCACTGATCCCAGAAATTGCTCCCCTGCGGAAGATACAAGCATGACATTTACCAATGGCCGATTCGTAACCGAGGACCACCCATCAATAGACAATGTTGCACCAAACTTTCGGATACTATCCTCGGTCCTCTTATGCAACTTCACCTCAAGATCTGCCTTTGCTTCGTCTAGCAATTTAGTTCGTAGAGCTTGATACGATGGAGGACTATATGGCTTTTTGAAGTCAGCCGTTCTCATGACGGCTTCTTTGAATGCTGCAGTCCGAGCTACCACGAATGGTATGTTTGCTGAATAGAAGACATTAGCCCACAACATATTCAACTTCCGTCTTTCGGCTTCTTCAAATCCATCTGCTAATCGGCTTTGTTTTTGAGGCCTAGTTACAGAAGAAGGTGTAGGTCGTTGGTCACTTGATGTTTGGGCACTAGGAATCACCCTTGAAGCTGAAAGAGCTGCTTGTTCCGGTGCTGTGCACAAGTCTTCTTGTGTTGAACATGGCGACTCCCTTCCATTTGAGGTATTGCCTAGAACCATCAATGCGTTCCGACCATCTACATTTTCAATGATTGATTTGGATGGAAACATCCCATCACAACGAAGGAAAAGAGACTTGACATCCGATGTCAATCGTGGACATAGGCTTATTCCTGAGTCGCGCCTGCCATTTTTGCCTTCATATCCCAAGTGGCTCAACATGCGACATTTCCGATTTACGAACTCCAGCCCACATGCCTTACACTTCACTTTGCCGGGGGATGGAATGGTATACCAAAGATGAGAATTTGTACTCATTTTAAAAAATGAATAGCTTGCGGATCCAATTTGAAACTTCAAATATCGGCCTTCGATTTCAAACGCATAGTACGTTCATTCCTGCACCCAATCACATGTACGAAAAAAAATTTGTGTATGAAGCCTTGTAAACCAAAGCCCCCCTGTCCACTGAACTATACATTACCAAGCAACGGATACAAATTTTTCAATTTGCAGCTCGTAGCCCTTGGGAATCTTAGCGTTCAGCTTCTTAGGAGTGCTTGCAAATGACCTGAACCTTGCTCTTATACTCTGCCCAGTCCGCACTTTGCTTTAGAAATAAGAATTGACCGTTGCACAGTTCGTAGGCCGAGTACAACAGTCGTGAAAAATCAGCGGACGGCGCCGACCGCGCGGTGTGGGTGGACGGGGCCGACCGACAATAAGGTCCAACCGAGTGGACAGGGCCAACCGCGCGGTCTGGGCGGACGGGGCTGACTGACCGGACTGGGACGACCGACCCCACAGGCCGGCCGACCGACCCCAGAGGGTCGACCGACCCCAAAGGGCCGACCGACCCCAGAGGGCCGAGCAAGCAAATGAGGTATAATATTGAGTCTGAAATAGAACATATTGAATTGAATTCAAAAAATGAAATAAATAAATAAATGAAAAAATAGACATATTCTTCAATTTATATGCCAAAAAAAAACTATATATATAAAGAAAGAGATCGAATACAAAATATGTATATATAGATATACATGTAAAGTGAAGGAAATCAAAACATACTTTTGTGGCATACACCTATGATTCGATGTACATTATGAAGAAGCTATGATGAACGTGATAGCCTAAGTACAATAATTTTTGGTAGAGAAAACTACTAATTAAAATCCCCACAAGCTATTTATTTTCTACTAGTACTAATATAATAGATGTAGAGTACGAAACGAGACATTTCCCTATTAGTTTTCAGTACTACTATCTTCTTCTGCAGCACGAGATGTCCCCTCCTTCACCATGAGTCTTCTGCTTTTGCGACGAGGTATCGCCTGGCCACCACTGGGTCCTTCTCCAGTTTGTACTTCCATGTCAACCCTCTCAAATAGTCTTTTAGTTTCTGGAGAGTGGTCATCCTCTTCTTCAACTCTCCGTTTATTCTTCCGCTTCGGAGACAACTCCACTTCATGGGCGTTTAAAGTCCTCAGAGCGGCATGTACTAAGTCTTCGAGGTACTCGATGACTTTATCTTCGCTCTGCACGTAATACCAAGCTGGTACACCTTTATCAGCTATTGGAGGTTCGCCCCCTAGATACTTCCTCCACTTGGTGATAACATCATCCATCCGTTTATCGAAAGCCCGAGCAATCTCTTCCATCTTATGGCTTGTCATTGCTTTCGTATTCCAGTCCAACATGCAACGAACCTTAGCTGCTTCTTCCAACTTTGCTAAGATGCGGGCCCGCCCGACCAAATCGGAATTGTACCCCTCGTACTGCTTTGTAACTCTAGGATCAGACTCCACTTCCACGAAAGGGTCATTTGGCCCTTCTTTCTTCCATTCCTTATCAGGAAATCGGAAGAATTTTTGGTGCTGCGTGCTCCAGTGCCCCCCCATGCTACGACAGAACATTTCTCTTGCATCGTTATCCGGGATCCCGAAGGCACGCAATTCCACTTCCAAGTCCTGTGTCATCCAGAAGTACTCATCCTTGTCTTGAGGATCCATGTATAATGAATGCATCCCTTCGTTTGGTAGCCATACCATTGGTTTTCCCCAGTGCAAATGATTTTGGAATTTGTGTGGTGCTTGGTCTAGTGGAAGGTTCCACCGGTTGAATTCATGACCTGATACCATAGAATGCAATATTCCTAGCATTTCATAAAACCTTGCATTCAAAGGAGTACGACAGTTGGGGCAACGGGCGGAATATTGTGTTGCTCTTTGGATGCAAAGAATATGAAAAAAGTGGCCACATTGACCCAAAGTTAGACCTCCTTCAGGCCCAAAACGATATTGGCAAAGAGAGCACTTTTCCTTCATCAAAGGAACATTGGGATCACTTCCAGGTATAAGCTGCTTCTCATGTTGAACAATATGAGTAGACAATGTGTTGTGAGGAACCCATCCTTCTTCCGCTTCCAATGCCCAATTGATGTTGTCTGATTCATAGGTTCTCCCGTGATTCAACCGCTCGAACATTCTATCCATGTTTCCCCAAACTGTAATGCATACTTTGGGATCCTTTAATTCTGCGTCGAACTTCTCTTTCAAACGCAGGTGAGAAGACTACACGTTTCTCAACGATTCGTCCGACTGCATTGCATACTTCACAGGGTTGTCTCGGACATACGTCCATCACGAAATCGCGTCCAAAATCCGGATGTCCAGACGTCCGTCGTCCAGGCATCATGGACGCGGCCGGACTATGGTCGGTCGGCGTCCAGCGGTTGGTCAGACGGTCGTGGGAGCGGTCGGGCCTGACGTCGCAGCGGTCGGTCGGGTGGCCGACGGAGCGGTCGGGAGGACGACCGACGGAGCAGTCGAGGGGAGTCGGGGACGTTTGACGGAGCGATCGGGCGGACCACCAGTCCGTAGGTTCGGGAGCGAACGAATCGTCCGATCGAACGCCGTCCGCAGGTTTGGGGTAGGTTCGCGTCGTTCGGGGTAGATTCGGGAAGACAAGTTTTAGGTTTGGGCCCGTCCTCCCCGTCCTCCCCGTCCATCCGCGCGGTCGGCCCCGACCGCCCCGTGGTCCGCGTCCGTCTGGTCGGTCGGCCCCGTCTGCCCTATCCGTGCGGTCGGCTCCGTCCGCCCCGTGCTCCGCATCCGTCCGCTCGGTCGGCCCCGTCTGCCCCGTCCTCGCCATCCAACCGCTCGGTCGGCTCACTGAACCGGCCGACCGCCCGTCCACTGAACGGGCACAAGTCCGAAATTTCTATGTCCCCGGACGCTCAAAAACCCGTGGACGCGGACGTTGGACGTCCGGGCGTCCCAGCGTCCGTGCAACCCTGATACTTCAAGAGCCCCCTCATGAGTTGAGAGCATAAACCAGATTGTTGTTGTAGGTGTTTTGCCCACAGCACCCACCGTAGATCCCCGGTCTTCATTGGAAGGATGTCGTGTAGTATTTGTACGTGTTCCATTCTCTGTAGTGAAGACTCCGCGTCATTCTTTGCTTGAATTGCCAAGTTCAATTGTTGCCTTAATTCCTGGACTTCATGATTCACCGTTTGCGTGCAAGCAACTTCTAATGAGAGTGGAGGCACAACTTTAGGGCTCTCAATGGCCATAACGACTTCTACAGTCTCGTCCACAGCTTTGCCCTTGTCAAGAGGAAGCGAAAGTTGATCGCTTTCTTGAGTTGGTTGACTTGCCTCCAAGAGGCTTGTTCCGTCCCTGCAATGTTCAGATGACTTGTCGTTTTGTAATGTCTTCAACATCTCCCGATGCCATTGTAAATTGTCCTCAGATGTCTTCAATTGCAAAACCAACTTCTGATTTTGGGACTCCAACGTCCCATTCGAGAGCTTTAAAGTCTCAACTTCTTTTTGAAGACTAAAACACATATCTCTCAAGGCTTCATGGTCTTTATCCCAAAACACCATAGAGCAATGCTTATCCAATTTGTCGAACTTGACCTTCAGGCGATCATGATCTTCTTTGTCATAATTGACCTTCATGAGCTCTTCGTTTTGTATTTGAAGCTCAACCACAGCCTTGAGATTTTCCACCTTCTCTTCTTGGAGCTTATCTGCAAATTCAATGAATTTTCTGAAGGCCATGGCACCCTCCAGTATCTCTGGTGTCATGCTCATAAATTCTTCAGCTATTTGTGTGAGGGCAGGTGTCATAATAGCTACAAGTTTAGCTGTACATGATAGAGAGTAGGCAGTCTTGAATAGTTCACCGAACTTCCATACTCGGTTGCACGAGGTTGAGGTTTGCCCTTCATCTATCGTGCCTCCTTCATTTGTTGTACCCTCTTCATTTGCAGAAGGATGAACTTCTTCTTGAACTTCAAAAGTCTTCCATTTAAGAGAACATTGTAGTAAGTGCTCTATTTCTTGTAGCGGAGGCATCATCGATAAAGTCTTTAGATCCTCTGGACCCAAGAACGCTAGCATTGGATTCTCCTCCGTCTTTGGGGTCTCTTCGCCATTGTTAAGAACACCCGGTTCCCGAGAGTCCATTTCTGCCTTCTGTAAGTTCTCATCATTCATGTTTTGGGAAGGTGGCACTTCATGCATTGGACTCCGAACTGGACTTGGACTTCTGTTAATTTCTTCATCTGTAGTCCTGGCACTGATGTCCATAAGGGCATCACTGTCTAGAAGACGAGTGATTCTAGCAGTTGCCCTGTCCATCTCTTCTGAGGGAACCTCTTCTTTGTACTCCAATGTCTTCAACGTCGATCCTTGTTTTGATGGATGAGATGGCACCTTGAAAATACCAGGTTCTCCCTTCGCGCTTGATGCAATTGGTGAAGGGCTCAGAAACATCGGTACAGTGTCAAGCACGACTCGTTCCGCACCCTTCGAAGAAGACGCTTAAGCTTTCGTAGTATTACATACGGTATCTGGTTCTAGCGTCATACTTCCTCCTCCATTACCTTTTGTATTATCCACTTCGGGTTGAAGTGAAATATCAGCTTGATTTGTCCGATCCGCTGATGTGGCATTCATTTTGCTACTTTCAAGGGGGCGCTCCTCCTTGTTTTCCCCTTTGTCTTTCATGTCCTGCACTTTGTTTTGGATAGAAACACGTTTTTCTTCCGTGTTGTGCTGTAGAGTAGCATTGCCTTCAACCATTTGAAGGACTTGTCCCTTTGAAACAAACGTATCGGGAATATCTTTCTGGCCATCAGGAAGCACAAGCGGTGTTTCTACTGTCTCGGGGTACGTACTCCAATCCACCTTGCGAGCCAACTTCAATTCTGTATACACCATGCTTGCTATGGTGTAGTTAATTCTACCCTTGCTCATCGATTTGTCCCCAAAGAGAGCCCGCCACACCTCTACAGAACGATGGACAAAATGAGGGCTGAGACAACTTGCGGGTTTAAAAGAAAACTCCCGAGTGTGACCAGCATGTAATTCTTCAGGCCACAACTTCCCAATGTGATACATCTTCACATATTTCTTGCACAACTTGGAAGTCCAGTATTCATCGACCACCTTCTCCCACTCAGGCTCAGCTAAAATGTTCTCATCCTTTAAAATGTCAAGACGGAGCTCGTGACGAGCTCCTTTTTGTTTCGATCTCTTGTTTCTTTCACCTTTAATGCCGCGCTTTTCTTCCATAGCTACTTGATGCCTTGATTCTTCTCTTCAACCGTGTGTAAATGACCGATTCAAAACCCCTCCGATGTAATCAAAGATGTATGACCCCAACTCTCTACCACATAGGAGCAACTGGCGCGGTGAAGCAACAGTAGCACATCCGATGTGGTGTTGTTTCCCAAGGAGGAGAGTTGAAGTGAGGGAAAATGCCTTGGCCGTCCCTTCATATAGCCGTCTACGCCCAAACCTAGAACTTGTCTTCCCGAATCTACCTCGGACGACGCGAACCTACCCCGAACCTACGGACGGCGTTCGATCGGACGGTCCGTCCGCTGCCGAACCTGCGGACTGGCGGTCCGCCCGACCGCTCCGTCGGACGTCCCCCCGACCGCTGCGACGTCAGTCCGCCCGACCGCTCCGTCGGCCACCCTCTCGACCGCTCCACCGGCCGCCCGACCGCTCCCACGACCGTCCGACCAACCACTGGACGCCGACCGACCACAGTCCGGCCGTGTCCAAGACGCCTGGACGACGGACGTCCGGACGTCCGGATTTTGGACGTGATTTCGTGATGGACGTACGTCCGAGACAACCCTGGTAATGGGAATGTAGGACTAAGATATTAGAAATAAGTTGCCCAGTACAGCCTTGAATTATTGCTTTGCATATAAATTGTATATGATTGTGGACTTCATTGCTGTTGATTGTCATTACTAGACAAATTGCCAATGTGAATGGCATGTTTAACTTACAATCAGAAGGCAGTTCTTCTAATTCAGCTTTGATATCTAATTTGAAAAATTTAGTTATAGGTTCTTGATGATCATGCTGTATTCATCCTATCTCCAACTTCGTAGTTGCTGATTGTATGGTTTAGTCAAAGTTTTAGACCTCATAATTCATCACTACATTTTGATCTTGAGGATAAGTTTGTGCATGAGCATATTTTGTAATTTAGAATTATTTAGTGGGTTGTAAGTTCCTTTAAGAACGGCTAGTGTTACCTTGAGGTACTCTTTAATCTCTGCCCTAACATTATGGATTACACAATCGTCCTCATCTGTCATATAATATTCAAGTTTTTTGCACTGGGGGTATGATCACAGATGATGGCGTGGAGAAAAGTGTAGAGCTGGATGGCTTGACTGAACATCAAATTTATGCGATGCTGGAGAAGATATTTGTTCAAGGCAATTGGAGCAAGCTGATGAGGTGGAGTACCTCCAAGCAATCTTTTCACCTTTTGTTAACTAGAATGAATCGGTGTACAATGAGGGGTTTCTGATTTGATGTAGATCCATTTTGCCCATACAATATTTGCAATCAAATCTTTTTTCAGCTTACAATTTTTGACATGTGGGCCTCAATTTGCAGATGATAATTGGGTTTTCTTAGAGAAGTTGGCAAACTGCAAGTTTCTTTATTGACAGATTAATTTTCTGCTTGCTTGCCATGAGCAAGTTTCATTTTGGGAGCAGGAATAAGTTCTATATAGGCAAGCTACAACACTTGGAATAAGCCTTTGAATAAGGGTTTGAGCATGGTTGGTATTATTTTTGAACTCCAGAAGTTTTATTGGATCGTGCTGGTAGTCAAAAGTAGAATAGGATTCTAATTTCTCTTAAAATGCATTTTTAGGGTACCGTATTAATAAATCGACTGTATGTTTTGGAGATAAGAGTTTTTGGAATATCATATCAATCTATAGTAATATCTTCAAATGTGGGATCATTCTACTTTGGTACCATTCAATATAATCTTTCTATTGTCGCTTTTCAGGTTGAAGCTGTAAAACCAGATGTGCTTTGGGAACTTCTTGGAGTTGGAGTAAAACCAGATGTGCTTTGGGGACTTCTTGGAGTTGGAGGTCTATTCATGCAGCAGGTATGTATTTTAAGTTAGTGTGCTTTATGTCTTGACATTATGTTTTTGTTCAATTTAATATGAAGATTTTTCGTGAACTTGGTTGCTACCATTTGAACATCAAGTCAAATGATTTTGCAAATTTTTTGTTGGATTTTCAAGTATGCTCAAGTTATTTTAAGAGTTTTAACAACCTCAAATGTTGGATTTTCCAGGTTATCACATACAAGAGGCGAACAAGACAAAGTGGAGTAGTTGTAGTGATTATGAATGAGGCAGTAATTAGTGGCACATTAGAACTGGTGACAATTATTTTTTGTAACCATTTGGAATTTTGTAATAATTAAAGTTATTGAGTTTCTTGCAAATGTTATTGGTTCCAACATTTGGTTGTTTATTGGTCCATTTGGCACAGTCCCATTGCACCCCCAATCGGCCATGAAAAGCATTGTGGAAGCCACTTCAATGACAAAGACATTCGCCCTGGTTAGCAGAGATTTTTTTACTACAAAGACATTCGCCCTGACTAGCAAAGGAAGGTTTAGCTGGGACTATTATGCATCATGTTAGACCCGGTTAGTGGAACTTGCGGTAGACCGGACTACGTCAAAAACTTTAGCCTGGCCAAGGTGTGCAATTTTGGGGTCTAAAGTCAAGTTAATGAAGAAATCCCGAGATTTTGGAATCCCTTTGCTAAGGGGGTCTAAAGTGGGGTCTAATCCTTGAAAGATTAGACCCGGTTAATGTCCCGAAAACTTCCTGTGTACATTCGGTGCTTACATCTCATGTCTTAAGTTTTGAAACAAGAAAGAAGCAACAAGAGCAAAGCTGCAATTGATAATTTATAGAGCTTTACAGTATATGCACACCTGTGAAATCTCGAGATCTTTCAAATTGCTTCTCAGATTTTCGCATGTTTGAGTTGTCTTCTGCAGTGACCAGCGAGTTGAAAGCAGTACCTCGCAAGATGAAAGCATTCCCCGTGTTAGATAATCAGTAGCTCCTTATGATGCTCAAATTTAACGATCCATCACAGTAGTGCGCATAAGAGGGCCAAAATGGGAACAAATAATAGTCTTAAGAAACCATAGAATTCGTACCTTTCACATCCTCCCTGAAAATGGCAAAAAATAATTAGAGTGCCTGTAAAATCGGACACTCATATAGTCAAAGAATAAATACAATTTCATAAACACTTCAACTTGCTCCTCAGTATCTGGAATGTATTGCATTACTTAAATTGCAAAGCACATACGAGTATACGACTAACCACTTTCTAAAATTATGCGAGAACGCAAAATTCAAATGTGCTTAATTGAAGCTAGCATGATCATGTGCTGAAAGCATGTAGGATGATGCACGCAATTCTAGCATGGCTAGCTTGCCATGGGAGAAACATTCAAATCCTCTCTTGTCTGGCAATTCAGTCCAAGTCTCGGTTGGTCGTTGAAAAGTACGACCCATTCCGGACAATCCCACCTGAATGACAATGAGACACCACTTGCAAAACGAAATGGTCGTATTTAACATTGAGAAGATGAGACGCAGAAAGAAGTAGGAGAGAAGATTACGCCTGCATGGAAAGGAGACCATTCAGTGGCGACAGAAACTCTGTGGAAAAGATGCACTCCAGAACAAGCTTCTGCCACTTACTCGTCCGACCTCCTTCTCTACCACGCGCATATATGTCCTGCATCAGCAACAGGGCTCACAATACATCACCGCCATTAATAATAATCAATACTCTAGGCAATTTTCCGGCATTGTACTCCTCAGATCCTGGCTTCCAGCAGCTAGGTTTGCTGTGCCCCCGGGCACCCCCTTCCCTACTAGATCTCAACCGAGTGTTCTTAATTGGCAGAATTTAGCAAGACTTCTTCACAGAAAGTACATCCATAGCTACAAATATTGCGAGGACTAGTGATCGAATTGAAGATGTTAGCACATCTGGGTTTCATGTTTTCAGCACCGTGCATGATCTAGTCGTGAGAATCACAATATTTTGGGATCACTGCCAGACAGGGGAAGGTTATGCAGAGTGAACCTTGACTTCAGAGACCAGGTTGGTGGAGACGAGTTCTGACATGGCCGGGTAGGCTAGAAGCAAGGTCCCACTGCATGCACATATCTTCTTTCCGGAAACGGCTGGACAGTGAACCTGTGATACCAAATTAAACTCAGTCAACGGTAATCACGAGAATTCGGGATACTCTCTGTACGTGCCTCAACGATGATGCATCATCGATTGGCTTGGGATAAAGCATCGGTTTCACTGTTCATCAGCCAGTTCTGAGATCGAGGGCGGTAGTAATGGACATCGTTTCATGAGCTCAGACACGTTGTACGTGCAGGGCTCCGACCGGTTCTTGTATGTTCGGCCAACCATACGATTTCTTCAATCTTTAGTGCGACTCCTAGCTTTGTCAGGCCAGATGAGTTAAACTCAAGGCCTCCATAATGCCAGAAGTCCCACTGAAGATCGGTGATGATCGCCATGGAAGCAGCAAGCTAAGCGCACTCCAGCGAGCTCAAGGCAGGCACCAGTCCTGCAAAACATCAAATAACTTCAGGAACACGAGAATGGCATCATGCCTCAGCTAGTACGGTAAGTGTCCTATTTATACGCTCGCCACACACTCAGATCAGTTTCCAGATCAATTGCGGGTCATGTTGCAATGCTACGTACAACACTAGAAAGGTTTCATGGAGCTGCAAGGTTTCACTAGATACGAGTTACTCAGTACGTGTCCCAACTACGCATCCTAATGAAGTGACCTCCCAAGTCAGATGAACTTCGGGATGTTGAAAAGCGGAGCGAAAGAAGGGCAATTGCAAGTCCACATGTGGCGTGGTTTACAAGACGGACTCGTACCTTTGCGAGCCCGGCCAATTGCAAACCTCCCAATTTCCTCCTCGAAAGTGGCAGAAAATAAGAGTGCCGTGCGAAATCGGACACTCAAAAACAAAAACAAAAATTCGAAAACACAAAAACATGCTACAGTGGAATGTATCCTTGAAATCTGTAGCACTGTACACGACTAACCACTTTCTAATTATGTCATTCTCACTTCTCTGGCAGTTCACGCCAAGGCTCGGTCGGCCGTTGAAGGGTACGACCCATGCTGAACAATCCCACCTGAATGACAAATGAGACAGCACTTGCAAGAGGAAATGATGTGAGCGTAGTTGACATTGAGAAGGCGAGACGTAGAAACACGGCAGAGTTAGAAGATGGAACATGCACTGCACTGCAACGGACCAGGCTTTCAAGACCATGGAAACGTACAATTGAGACGATTCAAAATCCACATGAATGGCATGGTTTCATGCCTCAGCCTGTTAGAAACCCGTGCTGTTACCTAAGCTTCTAGTTTAATGATGAGCAGTGTTCACCGTATGTTTCATCCCTGTTCCTGCCAGAGGCAGTAAATTGCACTTCTGACATCACGTATCTCAAGTTTGGAAACAAGAAATTAGCAACAAGAGTTTCAGTTGATAATCTATACAGAGAGCTTTACAAATTACAATATATGCAAAAAGATCAAGTTCACACTTCTGGAACCTCTCTTTCAGAATGCTTCACAGATTTTCGCATGTTTGTGTTATCTTCTTCACTGACGAGCGGGTTGAAAGCAGCACCTTGCAAGATGAAAGCATTCGCTTGTTAGATATATATAATCACTAGCTAATTAGTATACTCAAATCTGACGATCCAAGCCATCACAGCACTGCGCACAAGAGGGACAAAATATATGTAGATTGTGTATGATTATGATTATCTAAAGAAACCGAAGAATTCGAGATACTCTCAATACGTGTCACAACAATGCATCTGAAGTGATCTCTCAAGCCACAAGAATTAACTTAAGGTTGCTGTAGATACTGGAATCAAGCAAGGTCTTGCTGCATTCGATCTTCAATACTTGAGCAGCTGCCAAAGTGCCAATACCATCTTCATTTTCCGAAGAAACCTGCACAATAAAGACGGAGATTAGTACTTGTTGAAACCCCTGCTGATCGATACCTTCGTTTCTAGTTTAATTAGAAGCAGTGTTCATGATCATATGTTTCGTCACGTTCGTAGCAGAGGCAGTACGTAACTGTCGTCGTTTGCACTGCTACATTTGGTGCTTACGTACATGCATCACATGTCACAAGTTTAGAAACTTGTAAGAAAATAGCAATACGAGCTGCAGTTGATCGATAATTTATAGATTTTAAATTACAATGTATGCACACCTCTGGAATCTCTCTTTCCAAGTGCTTCACAGATTTTCGCGTATTTGTGTTGATGGGCAATTTCGTTAAAATGGTGGTATTCCTTTAGAATCATGGCACTACATTCCATTAGAATGGCACTGAATATCTCAAAGATGACACACGACATTCCATTAGAATGGCACACGGAGTATGGAAAATGGCAAAAAATCACCGCCAGCTTAATGAAATTGCCCATGTTGACTTCTGCACTTGCGCTTAATTAAAGCTAACATGGACGTGTGCCGAAAGCGTGATGACATGCAATTATAGCATCATGTCTTGCCATGAGAAAACCTTTCAAAAATTCTCACTTGGCTGCCAATTCAGGACAAGTCGAGCTCGCTGAAGGTTACTTGTGAACCATGCCGAACAACCCAACTGAATTAATGACAATGAGAAACCACTCGAAAACGGAAATGAGCGAATTTCACATGCATCGAGAAGCTGAGACGCAGAAGCAACAGAGAAGAGTAATCAGACTGACTGACCATGGAAACAACTGAAGACTATTCAATGGCGACAGCCATCGAAATACATAAATCAACGCCCTCGAGGAGGACACGCTTCATCCACTAACTCGTCCCCCGTCACTCCGGCATGTCCTGGATCGGATGCATCAGCAGTAGGCTCAGTATCGCCGCCATTAATTATCAGTCCCAGCAATCGCTTCCCTTTATCGGCCATTTTATATCTCAGAACTTGGCTTCCACCACGTTTACTTTGACCCCGGGCACCACCTTCCCAACTACGTACCTCTCCACCGAGTGTTCTCAAATGTGGCAGAATTTAGCAAAACTTTCCGGGAACAGTAGTACCGCCCTCGCTCTGAACTGGCTTGTCGACTCAGAACCCAATTGTCGACACTAAAACACGATCGGCCGTGCTCACTACTGTGATCATCGATCGATCTGGATCGGTTATCTATTGGGTTCTTAGTCGATCAGCAAGTTCTGATCGAGGGCGGTAGCAATCGACAGGAGCGCTGCCATCAGTTATCCGATCAGATAACTCAATTTCTCCAAAGTAGCTGCATGCAATCATTCTGCGCTCGCTAATTAGGTACGGAGCAAATCAGGTCTCGGGTGGCGCAAAGTGCACCTACTCGACAATGTCAGATACATAAGTGTATGACCATCCATTTGATTTCAACTACCTGCAAAGAGACCACTAGCATTCTTGTACCATTGATGTGAATTTGAAGGACTCGGAAAATCAGAAATCCCTCTGCAGATCGGTGAAGATCACATGGAAACAGTAAGCGCACTCAAGCGAGCTCCAGTTGATCACCAGTCGCACAAAACTTCAAAATCCACATTAATCATGCCTCAGCGTGTTAAAGCCCCTGCTGTTACCTGAGCTTCTAGTTTATTGATTAGCAGTGTTCACCGTATGTTTCGCCCCTGTTCCTAGCTACCAGAGGCAGTAATTGCCATCATTTGCACTGCTCACATCACGCGTCTCAAGTTTGGAAACAAGAAAGTAGCAACAAGAGTTTCAGTTGATAATCTATATCGAGAGATTATATACAAATTACAATATATGCAAAAAATTAAGTGCACACTTCTGCAACCTCTCTTTCAAAATACTTTACAGATTTTCGCATGTTTGTGTTGTCTTCTGCACTGACGAGCGGGTTGAAAGCAGCACCTCGCAAGATGAAAGTATTCGCTTGTTAGATATATATAATCACTAGCTAATTAATACACTCAAATCTAACGATCCAAGCCATCACAGCACTGCGCACAAGAGGGACAAAATATATGTAGATTGTGTATGATTTTCTGAAGAAACCGAAGAATTCGAGATACTCTCAATACGTGTCACAACAATGCATCCTAAGTGATCTCTCAAGCCATAAGGTCTTAAGGATCATGCTGTAAAGCGAAGAGAACGAAGGCCAAGCCATGGCGATCGTTTCCAAGACGGTTCGTGTGCAGACTCGTACCTTAAGTTTGCAAGGCCAAACCATTCAATTCGATCACTTCCTCCCTGAAGCGGCGGAAACGAAGAATGCCTGCAAACTCGGACAAGTGCTCATAATCAAAATAACACAATAATTTCAAAAACACTTCAACATGCCCCACAGCAGAATATATCCTTGAATTCTAAGAACTGAAGCACACACAATCAAGCAGCACTGGCAAGATGAAAACATTCCTGGTGTTAGATAATCACTTGCTCCTAACTCGACATGCTCAAATCTAACGATCAATCACAGCACTGCGCACAAGAGGGCGGTAATGGACATCGTTTCATGAGCTCAGACACCCGTGGTACGTACCAGGACTCCGACCCGGTCCGAGTCATATGTTCGGCCACCCATACGATTTCTCCGATCTCCAAATGGACTTCTAGCTGTATCGATCAGGCCGTGTGAGTTAAACTCAAGGCCTCCATATTGCCAGAAGTCCCTCTGCAGATCGGTGATGATCGCCATGGAAGCAGCAAGCTAAGCGAGCGCACTCGAGCGAGCTCCAGGCAGGCTCCAGTCCTGCAAAACACCAAATAACTTTAGGAACACAAGAATGGCTTCATGCCTCAGCTAAGGTCCCATTTATACGCTCGCTGCGCACCCAGATCGATCAGTGCCAGCTAGATCAGTTGCCCGGCCCATGTTACGTTGCAATGAAAACGCACAACATTTAGAAGAAGGATCATGTTGCACGGCAATTAATTAACGGACCACGTACTCAGGCTTTCAAGACCATGGAAACGTACAATTGCGACGACGATTCAACGGCGACAGAGACCCGGCGGCGAGCGGCCCCAAAGAAAAGCAGAGATGGCTGCCCTCGAGAAGTTAAGTGGCCAGCTTCAGCCGTCCCGTCCTGTCCTGCATCAGCAACAGTGAGGCTCCGCCACTGACCTCGCCAGCAATGAAGGTTTCAGTCTCAGCAAAGGAATCGATCGATCTTCACAATTGAAGCAGAAATTCAAGTGGCCGACTGGGACGTGCTGAGGGTTTAATTGGGGTCATGCATTGTTAGTGATTATTTGATTTTACAGTAGATTATTGGAATCGATTCATGGTGTGTGTGTTTGTGGGATCATTGGGATCATTGGGATGTAGTAACTATTAGCCCTAGACGTAAAAATTCTTTGTATTTTGAATCTAAAAAACAAAGAAAATGACCACTAGTGAATCAAGTTTTTTTGGATGGAAAAATTTGTAGGAAATGACAATTGTAACAATAAGAATTCTTAATCACGTTTGTCATATCGAACATAATTTTACTGTTCACGAACGAATCAGGGGAATCAGGGTTGACTGGTTGCAAATTTTGGAGGCCAATAACTTTTGAAAAAATTATCCAAATCAGGCATATGAGATGTTTTTCGGCATTTACAGAAATGACAAAAACTGTAGATGCCGAAAAACATCTCATATGCCCAATTTGGATAATTTTTTCAAAAGTTATTGACCTCCATAGTTTTCAGCCAGTCAACCTTGATTTGCCCGATTTGTCGGTGAACAGTAAGATTTTGTCCGATATGACAACCGTGTTCTTAATTTCACCTTCATATGAAACACTTTCAAAAAAATTGAAAATTAAAATTCCTTATCATTTGTGAGATCTATGTGATCAAAGTGTAAAGGTCTTTTTTCACTGTATACTTACATGTGGTGTATCTCAACTTGAAGTCCACTAAAAGCATTGGAAAAATTTCTAATTAAGTTTCTAAAAATTAATTGGTCTAGATTGTTGTATAGAAAGTAATATAAAGTAATTTTGGGGAATACTATTTCAATAAAAAATTTAGAATGCAATTATACTCTAAAAGCTGAAATTTTTCCCATTACCCTCAAAGATCAATTGAATTATTGAAGAGCCTTGGCCTTAGTATGTGTCAAAAAAAATTGCTAGATAATAACTCTTCAATATTAACTATTCTCTCTATGATTAAAGAAAATGAATTTTTGTGTCCAAAACATTCGACAATCTACAATTTATAAAAAATACAAACAAACTTACTTGCAAGTACAAATTGTATTCCCAGATTTGCAAGAAAAATGTGCATCTAAAATTTTAATGTGCATATATGCAAAAAAATCAACGATCAAACCTCATTAGATGAATGAAACTTAAAAACACAATTTAGGTTAATCCCTAAAGGACCAACATGTATTTTTTGGCAATATAGAAATATTGGACAAGTACATGTGACTAGAGATTTGCATATTTTAGGTTGAAATTTTAATAGAAGGTATGGGTGAGGAATATCTTTCATATGCACCAAATTTCTTGACATTTGGAAATATGAGTAAAACGTTATGGCCAAATATGTTATTTTTTTCACTAGCTGGACAATATAGGCAGATAAAAAAAATGACTCCTTTCGAAAAAAAAATTTGAAATTGGTTTTCTAGAGTTATATATAGATGGAAAGCTTTGAACCATTCCATTTAACCATTTTGATCAATGAGATGAAAGTTATGAGCAATTTTTGTTTTCAAGCATTTATGGATTCTCTACTCTAAAATAAACTTTGAAGTCCTTTATCTTACTCAATTTTCAATATTTTTTGAAAAAATAAAATCATAGGATGTAAATTGTTTATAACAACATTTCAACCATTAGGATTGGCATTTTTTAATCCGTAACTAAATCCTTAAGAATTTAGTATTTTGAATCAATCTCTACTATTGTCTACTTACTTCTTTTTCCTATACGTTGTACAATTCCAAATGATCTAAAATTTTTCAAGTACATAACCAACTTGTTTAGGAAAAATAACCCAAAGAGTAACCAATATTTTGGACATTTTTTCATCCAAAAGAGTGCAGCTGCCCTATTTTTTGCAGGGCTAAAAAAATGATTTCAGTGAACTTGAATGCTTATATCTTGTAATCCATGCGGTGGAAATTTCTGAAAGTTTTACCATGTGTTCACAAGTCAGCATACTACAAGATCCTACAGTTACATGTATAAAAAAAAATCAAAAATTTGATACTTGTACTAAAAATGGCAGTTTTGGAGCATTTTTAGTAAAAAACAGTCAAGGAACTTTAGAAGTTAAAGGATTTTTAAGGGTTTAAACTTAGTAATAGGTTTGTTCAAAATACATTCTAATAGGTATGAAGTTGGCATTCAAATGTTGATGCAATTAGGTGCTCAAATTTTAAAATTTGATTGGTCTACATTATTTTGAGGTTCTATGAGGTATTATATAGTGAAGACGTTGCTTAATGATAATTTCTTTTAAAGTTTCTTTTTGGTAAAATGTGACTAATTGACTTTTAAGGTGCAATGTTTACTGTTTCCCACTTATAATGTCCAATGTTATATTGGACATTATTATTGACATAAATACATAACATTTTCTATTCGATATCACTTAAAATCCATCTGTTAAAATTATAAAATGTCACATAAAATATAGGTTTTTTATAGTGTAGAGGAATACAAATGCACCACTGATGAAGGTAGTAGTTTTAAATACTAAGCATGTCAAGTACCAATAGAAGGCATGACATGATAAGGATCTAATAAGACTTGAATTAAATGAATGTCAAGTTTTCTTTTTATTAGAGGTCAATACCTAATGTTTCTTCTTGTTCTTTTGTTCAACACTAATTTCTTTAAAAAAAATCTATAGTAAGTTGTTTAAGCGCTATTGGTTTGAATGTAGAATGATTTTGAAAAATTAATGTGAAATTATGGAGTTGTAATGTTTAATTTGATAATTGCAAATTATGAAATAACCATTGTAATCGACAAGTTAGAGAGATTCCTTATATATTAATTTTCAAGTATAAATAAAAGAAAAATTCATGCCTTAGAATGATAAAAGTGTGAGGTATTAATAAAAAATTTAATAAAAGTGGTCACAAGAAATACTTGTCCTTCTTCTTTGTCCACTTAGCTACAAAAAAGTGTTTTTTTGCCTATGGCTTTTTCATTTTTTTGGTTCTTGTTTTGTACATAACTTGCATATATTTTCTAGGCAAGGATGTTTAGAGACATATTATTTTTATTATTTATAAATTATATATATTTTATTCTACTTAAAACCAAAAGTCAAAATATTCACTAGCAACATGAGTTTCTTGCAATGACCCATAGTGTTGTGATAAGTAATAGTTATGTTTACATAGACATTAACCCCTGAGCGCCCAGCGCAAATTCCAAAAACAAGCTACAAATTGCCATTCAAGTAGACCCCACCGATTAAAAAATAAGATCCAAGAGACATGACCGTTTAGATTGGAAGAGAGGTAGGGAGGGCATCTTTGGAGAAATTTGTGGAATTTTTCACCGTACAACCTAGGACATTATGATGGTCAAATGTCTCATAGTAGGAGCCCACATTTGGGTCGCTGGGTCGCTCAGGGGTTAAAGATGGAAAAGAAGTTGTATGAGAGAACTATTTCAATCATCTTCATTTGATTTGATTCGGATCTCTTGAGCCTACCATTGTGAAGCATTCCAATCAATACACTTAAGTAACACATGTCTATTCAACAATCAAGTAATCAAATCAAAATCCAAAGATAAAATATGTGCTTACCATTAATGAAAAGTAAACAAAAGTGAATCATAATACAAAGACATTATAGAACACTATATTCTTTGATGATTCAAGTTCTATTGACGAAGTACCACATGACAACTAATTTCAGGGTTTTCTTTTTCAATTTCTATAAAGTGCCATAGTGACAATATTAAATGTAATAGTGGTGCTCCAAATTTCAACATTCATCCATATAATGAATAGAAAATATTACATTAGTACATATCACATATCCCAAAATTCTATTTTCATCCACAATTTGGCGATTTCATCTACAATTTTTTTAATTTGAATTTCTTGGTGATTTTACAAGGGGTTTTCATGTTTTTTTCTATAGGTATGGTGCCAAGCTGAAAAATTTGGTGCAATTTTGCACTAAATTGCCAGAAAAGAAAACATTGACTAATTTGCCTTTGCCTCCCAACATATACAAAACCAACGACGCTAGCGTGCGAGCTTGGAGCGGGGAGCTTGTGAGCGGGGAGCAGGGAGCCTGTGAGCGGAGAGCATGGAGCCAAAAATTTCCCAATTTTTTCCCACTTTTTTTTTTTGGCAAAAAAAATTCAAAAAATTGATTTTTTTGGCTGTTTAGGGTGAATTTGGGACCTATGTCCGTGTACCCCATGACCGTGGATGTATAAACGCTTATGCAAATTTTTAATCTGTTTTTGTAGAAAACTAAGCAATCTTGTCTTATGAACATTGCCGTGGGAACTCTTCACCGTTTTCAGCACTCATGATACTCATCGTTGTCGTACGAGCAGGAATTTAAAACATTTTGTATTGCAAAGTTTCTTGCAATTAAAAATAACGGCAAAAACTTTAGAGGGTTTAGGGAAGGCATTGGCCAAAATTGATATGTTAGTGGAAATATAGATGGAACTTTTGATGGGAAAATTTGGCATAAGAATTTTGCAACTGTAATATATAAAGAAGAGTTCATTACAACTGAAGTGCATACAGAAACGTGTCTATGCCTATTCTGGAAGTGTGATCATGGCAGCCTGAAGTAGCAACAACTTCAATTCATTGAAGCTATAGCTTGGTGCATGAATAAATTTGTCTTCATTGACATCCATCTTGTAGAAGTACCTGTACAAATAGTACAAGTGTTTGCAGTTCACGTACTGCTGCCGACCTCCAATTGCAGAAACTGCCATATTCACAAAGTCTGGGCATGTGCATGTGGGAAATTGGCCCATCGTAACTCTGTATGTATTTCTGTTAGAGTCTGACCCTGTCTCTAACTCCACAATTGCACCAAGGCCTGGAAAAGGGAGCAGTGTTACTCCCAAAATTTGTCCTTTAACATTGCCTGCGCTTTCCCACTTGTTTCGTTGCTCAGGAATAGGCGCATTTGCAATCCTTCGAACTGCTTTGTTGTTCCTCACTGTTGGATACACATCTGAGTTTAGTGGAAGAGGGTTGTCATACAAAACCGGCTTGAATAGCTTAGACATGTAGAATAGCCGATGTGGTGATAGAATTGGTTGTTCTTGGAGGTGAAATCCGGCATGTTGCAGCAACAAGGTCTCTTCGCGGGTTAAGTTTGTTCCAGAGAGAACAAGCCAAACCTCTGGCACCTCTGGCCAATCCAAAATCCATTTGCGCTTTGTTCCCTTCACGCATCGCTCAATATCATCCCAACAGAACCAAAAATCAGCCACCACCTCTCGCTTACTACCATATTCTTCTTTCCTGCCACGGTAAGTAGGAGTTAGAGTTTCTCTTCTTTCTTTTTGCAATCTTGCTAATGCACTTGATGTTAGACCTGGACTGTTGAGCTTGACATCTTGCATTGGATTTGTGGCTGATTCTAGCAATGTGCCAATTGGATGCATCGCAGTCGCTTTCAAATGCTACATTCACATGCCTAGAAGTGTTTGCTTGAATTTGCTTACCTTTGTCTGGAGAAGATTGAGAAGCATTCGTGGTGGATCGTGTTTTGACACGGGGTTGGGAAAAATTGATCTTGTCTGGTCTGTGCGAGTCTCCTGCATCACCGATGGGCACATCCAACTTCCTCTTAGTGCTCCCAAAGATTTCTTCTCCTTCCAAGTGTGGCACTCTAGTTCCCATGTTCTCTGCCCCAGGCAATGTGTTCAGTGCCTCTGCAATTTTTGGGGGGTCTCCCCTTCTTCTTGCAGCTCTCAACCTCAACTCCCCTTTTGATGGTCCTGATCCCGCTGCAGAACCTTTTAAGTATGCACGGTAGTTTGTCATTTGCATCCAAGCACGGATACTATCATTACATGTGGCATCGAACAAGCTGTTGCCTCGCTTCCCGGACATTTGTAGCCACTTGTTATGCACCGTTTCGAATAGATTGCATGATGGCAAATCCAACATCTCCTCCAAATTCAATTTCTGAATTTTGTAATCAAAGGTATAACAGAGTTAATAACAAATATTCACCACCGTTGTAACTTGTAGCATCTTCATAAATAATTTTCATTACTTTTATAGTTCTATACGACGAAAGACAAGTATTGACTTTTGATAGTAGAAATCTACTGCTACTGCCAAACACCACACATCTAGCCTACTTAAAAACCCAAACCAAAAATAACTGAAAACAATTATGAAATGCAACTATCAATTCAGGTTTAGGAACACAAGTTACAAGAATCAAGGGGGTCCCCTCCCCACCTCCGACACATGCCTCGGATCCGAGGCACGTATTGGAGGTGGGGAGGGGACCCCTAAGTTTTATTTCCCAAGAGAGAAAATTGGGCATATTTTAGCAAAGAAATTTGAGAGAACTATAACTGTTGCCCCTATTAAAATGTAATTCAGACTCTTCCATTTAGAAAATAGGTAAGGCCTCATCCAATGGACTATTCATGTCTCAAATCGAAGGCATGTTTTCCTACTGTGTGAAGCGCCCCAACTTCTTGATAAATAGAAATAAAATGTAAAACTTAATTAACAAAAAGAAGTTCAGAAAAAGTTCTTTATGAAGTACAAAGTACATCATCATGCAAAGTGAGCCAGAGATTCCTAAGCACTTAAACACATTTGCAGACAAAATTGACTCACCAAGTCCATGAAGCCTCCCCATTGACGGTATCTGAAATGCCAGAAAGCAAACCAATGGTCCAGGTGATGTAAGCCTTCTTCGTTGGCCGCACTAGATGACAACCACCAAGACCGTATTGCAAGATAACGGACCTCTGCTTGGTCCATATTCTTTGAATCTTTGTATTGCTTGCACAAAGTTAAATGTTGTTGTTGAAATACTTCCTTGATGTACTTTTGTGTGTGCTTGTGAAGAGAGGTACTCCAATGCAATAAGCATGTCCGCTCACGATTCTCCATTTCAACATTGGCAAAACCAGTGCCATACACTATCCGCACTGCATTCCAATTAGCCATGGCACTATCTGCCATGAATCCCTTGAAGTTGGGGTTTGCTACTCCGTGGCGTTGCATAACCGCGTTCAAGCTCCGCCAAAACTGTACCTGCACTTCGGTATCTTCGGATTGCATATCGCACAGTGCAATCGTCATCACCTTTTTGTAGTTGGTATCATACACGTGGCAAGCCATTGTGGTCCACTCCTTTACTCTCTTCACGTGGTCAAACATTAACCATGCATTTTGCAGGTCTCCATCCGGTTGCATTCGCTTCACGAGGTCGACTCCACTTCCTGGTCCCTCGGTGAGCATCTTGAAAATGTAAACCTTCTCTTTGCCTTGACCTGGGAAGACACTGTCATGTATGAACTCAAACTTGGACTCCTTCTTCATGGTCATGATGTTGTCAATTATCCCTCCTCGGTTGTTTGAGCGGAAAGAAGAGATGACATTTCGAATACTTGGACTACTCAAGTATTGGAAGCAGTCCATGACCTCTTCCATTTCGTCAGCTTTTAGCATCTGCTTCTCTCCATCTCCATTGTGGAATAGATAGCTTCCGAAGAAGTCCTTACTAGCTGAGAGAGTGATTGCAGAGTTTGTGGCCGTAGGTGTTTTTGCCACTTCTTCTGCAATGAGTCCGTGTATTAGGGTGGTAGAGTCCTTGTACATGCCTGTAGCAACCGGGTGGCCATGCTCTCCGAAATGAATAGCCGCCCTCGTCATTTCAGGGTTTTTAGAATACACAAAATATATCCTAGCCTTGCATGCGCATAGACACTGGGGAGCCAACTTGCAAACCTTGCATACTAGAGTGGAGTCCTTTGGGGGGGCTTCACCGAGGGCGAAAGGGAACACAGTGTAGCCACTCCACTCAGTTTTGTTTTTCTTCGAAGCTCTCTTCATGTATTCACAATTGGCATTCTCACAAGCAAGATGGCCAACACAGTAGGACTTACAAAATGTTAGGTTGTCGGAGTTCTGGATATTGCACTACAAGAGAAACGCGTCCTAATTGACAAAAATCAGCCCCTTCTAATCTACAGAAAATTGACAGATTTTTGTCAATTAGGACAAAAAAATGTCCAAAATGACAGAAAATTGTCCTAATTGACAAAAATCTGTCAATTTTCTATAGATTAGGAGGGGCTGATTTTTGTCAATTAGGACGAATTTCTGTCATTTTGGACAGGTTTTCTTGTAGTGTTGGTAGTCACAAGCTTGCACCATGGATGTCCATCGTAACGCTTGTCCATTCCCTCCAAATTCTTGGCTCCCGACAAAGATGAACATGCCCCACAAGGAGGCAATTCGAAGATGACATCTCCGTTGAAAACTGCTGGAAGGAATGGAACTCTTTGGTGCTTCACTGTGCTCAAATCCATAGCGGACAACTCATTCCGAGAGCGCTGCATACTACTAAGTCGCTTCAGACACTCCATAATGCTTTTCCTGGTTTCAACAAGATGGGGCGGTGGGGGGAGTGAGAATGAGGAATTGGAGAGGCTTCTTGACAAGCTTCTAGATGAGGATTTTAGCATAGTGGGCTGGACAGATGCCATGCGGAATGAACCCTCCTCTCTTTGAGCACTAATATTGGAGGATTCACCTTCAGATTCACTTGACAACTCTATGATTGGATCTAACTTCTTCTCTTTCACAACAAGAAGCTTGGAAGGCATATGTAGCACACTTAGAATATTTGTCGACGGACTGGGTGACATAGTGTGAGTAGTGACTGGCATATTCACGGTAGAATTATCTGACTGTCGACTTTGGATTTCTGTTGACGCACCTAGCATGGAGAGTGGAAGTCTGTATGCTCTGTAATTTCCTGGACCAAGATACCAACAATACGTCCCATCATCGTCAGACCTCACAACCGGAATAGATTGAATCACTTCGCCAGTTTTGGACATTTTCTCCTCCTCAACGTAGATGGACGTTTCTACAAACCTAAAACGGACGTGCAGAAGGTGACTAGGAACTCTAGCGTGACCACCATGAACAATTGGGAACACTACAGGTATATCATAACCGTCTACTCTAATGGAAGCCATTTTTGCAGCAAAGGGAGAATGTCAAGGAACAAGGAGAAGCCCAAGCAACCAAGAAGATGATCTCCACAGCAAAAAAGTATGGGTTCTCAATGATAGTGGTGCATCTTTGGTTTGTCCTATAGCAATCATATGTTAAAACCAATTAGCAAAATTTTAACACCTATTTGGGACATCTTTGATATAATTTGAAACGATATGGCAGTTGAGATTGAAGAAAATTAATGAGTTCAAAGGTCATTTCAAATTCTTACATGACTGCTAAGCACAAGGAACACTCTAACAACATAGTGATGCAAAGAAGTATGCCTCCCAAATAAATATTGGGAACAATACATTTAGGAATCCAATTAAAATTAATTAATTTAATAATTGAAATGCTCCTTACAAAAGCACTAGCACATATAACTTGATATGAAGAGGCGAAAATGAATCACAAAGAAATTTTGGTGACAATATATCCTTGAATCTACTCAATAGAAATTAGTTTTGTAATTAAAACCGCTCCTTAAAAAAGAACTTGCACAATGAGGATGACATGAATATGCATAATTGCACCCATCAAATTCTATTCTTTAAATTAATGATTGGCATATCTTGAAATTAATAATTATGCTAGGATGCTACGAAATTTACTTTTGGGAAGATGTCATGAAGTAAGGCACAGCGAAATATTAGTGATGATGTGCAATACAGAAAATTTAGTCTCTAATAACACGAGGTACTAACCTCCTAAACAAAAAACATTGCCAATATAGAGAATTTTTTTATTACCATAATTTGATGACATAGCTAATTTTTAAACTACATTTTCACCTTGGACGCCTCCTTAATTTTAAGGTTCTGATTTAGTCAATTAAAATATCCATACCATAATACTGATTATTGTCTATGCAACTAAATGCATACACGATACACTAAGAACTTCGTTTATATTCATCCAACAACATTGAAGGCACTTGATACTTTATTTCATAGATTGTGGGGTAGATTGCATGAAATCAAATCCAAATTTAAAATTCATGGTTTAAGAGCCCTTCAAATTCTAGGCAATCATAATTGGCAGAGCTCATTAAATGGGGAGCAATTCATGAATAGAGCAACACTAATAAGGATCTTTGGCACACCATTAGAGGGAAGAACAAGTACTTTGTCAAAGTGAACGTTGTGCATTGAGAAAGTAGTTTCACCCTGTTAGGGTTTAATTTTAATGGAATCGGCGGTGCCCTCATGTGTACTGACAGTCCTATTATGGTCAGGGCCAACCTATCAAAAAAGGATTTGATGGCCGACGTCCTTCATAGCCGAAGGCGCCCACAAATGAAGCAAATTCACATGTGTGTTGTCATTGTAGATTCAAATTTTGGCGGCTATTGATAGGAATGCCTGGCCAAACGTATAAGGCTTCATGTGCTTCCTTTAGTTTTCATTGTCTTCCGGTTGTTTTCTGTTCTGTGGTATAGTTGAGAGCGACGATGGCGATGCCCTCAATTTTCCCTTCATACTTGTAGGGTGCGAGGTTAGTGAGGTTGTTTGTGTGAGGCCCAGACAAAGAAGAAAGAAATGAGGGTCCTTTTACTTTTCTTCAGCTAGAGAGCTAAAGTGGTCGAGGATGAAAAGAGGTATACGAGGAGCGCCAAAGTCCGGGGAGACATCGTCTCCAGATCTATGTAGAGTTCTGCAGTTCGAGAGCGGGAGTATCGTCGGGCAAGAGGATGTTCCTGGTGAAAATGTCCAACTTGTTGGAGAGGCCTCAACAGACAGTTTGAGCTCTGGACGCGGGAAGAACACAGTCGACGTCTCAAATGTAAGCACAACATCCTTGTGTTTTCTTTTAAAACTACTTAGGTCCCTTGGTTTCTTTCCAGTGAAAGAACTGTCTTCACTCTACTCCTCTAAGGAAAGCTTGTAGAGTCATGTGGCCTCCTTGTTTGTTCATGGAACAAAGTTGGAAGGATTGCAATCACATGCAAGTATATTGAGATTCACATTAATAGTTTAGAAGAGGGAACTGCAGGGTTCATGGATGTGCTACAAAAGTTCAAGGATAGAGAGACTTCATTCGAAACAACTGTAACTCAAATATCTAGAACAATGTTCGTGAAGAAAAACACTGTCAGGTTTTGCTAGAGTAGATTTTAAATGCTAAAATTAGGGACCTTGGAGACATGCACATACACAGTACTAGGTTTCTATAAGAGACCAATTGACCATTTCAAAATAGCCTTGTAAGTGCACCCTGTAGAATCCAAGTAGAATCTACAACTTGTAAGTTCTAACGCACTTACAAATTTCAACCACATTAGTATTGCACTCTTTCTGTCAATACGAGAATGATACTGTTGTTATTTCCTATATGGAAAACCTCCAAAGAATGAAACTAACTTTCGTACTAGAATTCAGAAGACCAAAGTTTTGGGTACTATGGCTTGTGAAATTCGAAAAAGCTTTGGCAACAGAGTCGTTTTCAATTTCAGTGTCGTTCTCACTATACCCCTCTTTGTCCCTGTTTCTTATATCACATGGAAGGTGACTTGAATTTTGTATAGCATTCAAGGTAAGTGTTTCAACATGCAGAAATTCTCTTTTGGGAAGTGTCTTCACTAAAGCTCTATAGAGACTAATGAAAACCAAAAATTTGTAAAATCTCTTACAGTATCCAGGATGCTAATTTGGAGATGACTTGAGGACTAGTCCCTACACTTTGAAGAGTTAATATACTTTCAAAACCGTAAAATACAGAAAATAGGATTGACAATGAAGAGCGGATTTGCACCAGTAGAAATAGAATTCAATATGTAAAAGTTCTTGAACATATTCTCGTAAGCACAGTTTCTTGGGACTCAGTTCAATCTTCCTGATTTCATTTTTAAAATGTAGTGCATATTCTCGTAAGCTAGAATCTCCTGTAATATTTTGAGGACCTCCTGCTGGTGTACCTTGGTGAAACTAGGATCCGGAATTCTGAAGTTCGACAAATGTAACCGACAGTCTAATTTGGAATCACATATAAAAAAGTTTGGGCGTTCAGTCTGGCCGTTCAGTGAGGCTATCTAGGAATCCAGTGTGCATGACTTCACCGAGGAAGCACGCCTCGAATCCAACAACGTGGGCGAATCCACGTCAGTCCACCGTAGACGCTATCTGGGAACCCAGTGTGCATGACTTCACCGAGGAAGCGCGCCAAGGATCCAGCAAAGTGGGCGAATCCACGTGAGTTCACCGTTGACGCTATCGGAAAATCCAGTGTGCATAATTGCACCGAGGTAGCCCGCCAAGGATCCAGCAACGTGGGCGACAAAATTAGAAACCACTGCATTTCCGGAGATAACCTCACCTGCTTCAAGCCTTATCTGGAATTTCGTGGTCCTCCTCGCTGCTCCATCCACATCGTAGCTATACTCGACGATTGACAGTGTATGCACCTCCATTTGCAAACATTCTCGCATTCTCCCGAAGTCGGTCCGGTAGCAGGTGTGGGAACTGAGCGAACTCTCATGTGATCTACAGAGTATGACGATGAGGAGCACCAGGAGCCGTGGCCGTGGAGGCATTCAAGAACCCGCTCCAGCCGTTGCGCCAGTGCGAACAAAGGTAACCTTTTCCAGTTGTATTGCTTGATGAGATTCGTGAGTCTGGTGCGTGAGTACATTACGTGGAGCTTGAGTGTGGCGCGTAAGATCGCATGCGGAGCTTGAATGTGTCAATGCTTAGATGGCATGAGTCGTTTGCGAATCGCGCACTAATCCTTGTAGCTTGAAAGTATTGGGGTCAGCCTTTCAGATTCACACAGTCGGCAAAGATGGAAGATTGATTTCCTTCTGCTGAACACTGTCGGCCACGGCAGAATTCCGTTCCACCTTGAGTGTCGAAAGAATAGGATCGTGCAGTACGGGCAAGAAAATTTAGAATCTACGGGGTCCAGCCGGGAAGCGCCGGTGTAGCCTCAGATCCGAGGCACCTCCCGGCCCTCAACCACGGACCCCGGCCTTTTCACAAAATTCACCTAACACTATCCAGCAAGCTCAATTCGATCTAACCGAATGAAACTGCTCGGAAGAATGCTCGGGGGATTTTTCGGGGGTTCAATACTTAAGGGAGGAGTAATTTAGTTTTCGAGGGGAATCAGTGACATCGGGGGCGGTTTGGGGAATCTGGGCAGTTGACCATGTTTTTATTGGAGGCACCACTTGGCCGAAATCAACCCTACACCATTTTTTTGGAGGCACCACCTGGATTGAAATTAACTTGCACAATTTTTTGGGAGGCACCACCTGGACTGAAATTAACGTGCACATTCTTTTTTTGAAATTTCTGGGGTCCTCGGCAGTCGGCCAGGTGGTGCCTCGGATCCGAGGACCCCAGAAATTTCAAAAAAAGAATGTGAAAGTTAATTTCAGTGCATGCTCGTTTGAAACGCTGAAATGAGTTTTGGGTGCCTCGATTGTGAATTGACTGCGATAACTTGATGGAATCTGAAAACACGTAAGGAAGTTGCATGAGCACTCCCGGGGAGGAGGGAGTTTGTGCGCCTGGGGGAAGGATAATTCTTAAAAATGATGTTTTTTTTGGGAAATTTCTGGGATCCTGGGCAGTTGGCCAGGTGGTGCCTCGGATCCGAGGCACCACTTGGCGGACTGCCCAAGACCCTAGAAATTTCCCAAAAAAAATTTGCAAGTTCATTTCAGTCCAGGCATGTCACAGGTTTTCTCTTGGCGCTCGTGGCGCTCGTGACGCTGGTGACGCGAGTGGCGCTCGCGATTGCAATGTGGCGCTTGTTGCCAAATTAGTGAAAAGGTCATTTTTTGTTGGTCTTTAGTAGGTTTAGCAGGGGTGGACTAGATGACCTCTAAAGATTTAGGGATCCAAGGCACCTCCCATGGTTGAGGATTTAGGTCCCTAGTACTGCCAAAAAGATTAAGGCATCCTGAATGAAAGACAATATTTTGGATGTACATGTGTGGAGATGCCTAGTCCAAAATTTTAATTGACTTTGTTGGTGATGATCTTCACATTTACTTTTAGTTTTAAGGCTTGCTAATTTAGATGTTTTTTTATACTCGTTTCAAAATTATATCTAACTCTATCATTGGTGCCTATCTTCAGACAAGACGAGGCCAAGGAAGAGCTTCACCCACAGTGACACCTATTCAGACGCCAGTTAGTGTTGAGGCAGAATCATCTCAGCCTCTTGCACCGTTGCAAGAGACTGAGATGGAGGTGTCAATCGAATCGGAAGACAAGAACGTTGTCGGTGATCAACCGGAAGACGAAGAGGTACTGATTACTTTTCATGATGTCCTAGACGCTGTGGACAACTTCCATGACACATTTGAGACCAGTGTGCAGAGTCAAGCGTGTGTTCAAGGACATCAAAAGCGTGCACGCCACCATTCCCCACCATTAGCATCAGCTGAGACGGACGATTTCTATAGTAGTACCCGAAATTTTGGAGATCCAGTCTGCATCCTTTTGAGCTCAGAGTCGGATGAAGATGTAGAGATTGATTGACTCTAGTGAGATACAGGGATGTAGTTCTTGAGATAGTTGCATTCCATGAAATCCCATTACAAGAATGATTGATTGTAATATCTATTGTTTCATTATGGAGTTCATCAATTTTTCAATGTCAGTATGTCTCTACATTTATCTTGGCTATTTCAAATGTAATACAACTTCTCATGTTTTTAACTTGCAGATGGATGGCACCCCATCAAACTTGTGGCTTGAAGAGACAAATCTTCAGACTCCAACTACAGGAGACTCAACACAACCGGCCATTGCAAGGGACGGAGAAGGGGAAGACGAGGGTGACATGATGGAAGAAGACGCACCGGTCATTGTAATGGAGGGAGATGACAAAGATTTTTTGGAAGAAGAACTCCGCCAGTACCACAAGGTGGATTCGGTGAATTCTATAGCGTCCCTTTGAATGAAGCCGCACCACCTTTTCAGAATGAACATCCCACTCTGCCGGATGGTGTCCATGCCCATGGTAAGGCCTACCTTATCATACAACCTCGAGTTCCTAGAACACGAGTTCAGCAAGGGCTACCGCGACGGGGCAGCGGTTTTCTATGTGACAACAACTAACGAGGCCAAAAAGAGCTCCCAATTCACTGAAGGGGAGATGGAGGCGTGGGGGCCGCTATGGAAGGAAAAGAACGACACGTTCAATGCCTACGTGGAATCTGTGCCCGAACTCAAGTTTTTAAAAAACCTGAAGTTCTATGTTTGCGATGGAAACCATCGACTCATCTCCTAGATGAAGTACATTGACAAAATGCATTCCAAGGACATTGAATGGCATTACGCGGTGGATGCCATTGTACTTGATACAAAGAAGAGGACGGAGCTCGTCATGCATGTCATGCATGACATCAACAAGTATGCTGTCTGATACCTTCAAGCCTTTCTTATGTACTTTTGTTTTTTTGTGGTTTTCGGATGCTGCAAATACTGTGATGAATCTCACTGTGATCAATTGTTTTTCAGATCCACCGAGGATTCTCACATCAAAACCAACTTGGTTCACACACTCTACAGGGTGCAAAAGTATGGCCTTCTTTCCATTGAGCGTTTTCAAGAGATGTTGAGGCCTTCCGAGCTTTGACTGTGTGGGGCACCAAAACCGAAGCCAACGTGGTATTCTATGCCACTACAAGTCTTCACGGCATTTGTATTCAGGGTGAGGATGCTCGGGCTTGTTGAATTTGATGTGTTATATTCTCTTCTATTTGATACTTGCTTTATTTGTATTTGAAAGTGCAATTTTTCACTTGCTTCTGAAACAAGAGGTTGCGCAGTCTGCAAATGCAACTGGTCGCAAATACAATGAGGTGACAGCACAGGAAGACCGTTCCCCCGTGGAACTAGTGCAAGCGATGCGAGCTGGGGCAAATGAGAAACTCGGGAAACTAAACGTCAAGATGTCCAAGTTGGTGGTGGTAGCCAATCCAGCGAACAAGCCAAGGTTTATTGAGGAGGTACGTCCATTCCCTTCATAGCATTCATATGACATTACGATTAGGAAGTCTGAAACAGTGACTAACTTCATTTTGTTTTTTAATATCAGATTGAGAGACACTGGAGTGCCAATGAAGTGCCAGAGATGACTCTGGAGAAGCTACAAATGGTGGCCACTTGCAACACCACGGCAGAGCACAAGATCAAGTTCTTGAAATGGTGGAACTCATCAACACCATCTCGACATGCCAGGCGATTCCCGCCTAAGCCAGTTTCTGAAACATTACTTGGTCCCTTCTTGAACTGCTGTGTGTGGTATGCTGGGGTAAGTGATAATCTTTGTATAAATTTTTAGACGTCATTGGATTTTGATTTTCTTTGTTTAGAATTTCTAGAGTTCATTTTCTTTCAGCGGATGATAAATTTTTGTTGTTCTATGTTTTCTCAGATCGAGGATGCAGCGGTGAAGTACTTTGACGACGTTGTCTAGTACGACGGCATTGTCATCAATATGAACGTCCCGCTGCAGCCGGAGACCTTACAAGAGTACCTGGAGGGATGGAGGAGGAAAATTTGGGATGATGGATATATGAACTACCTCAAAGGATCGAATTATTTCAAAAAGAGCGACAATTTCAAGAAGTATGAGGGGTCCAAACAGGCAATGAGAAGAGTGCTCTATCGGTATGTCTTACACCACTTTTGTAAGGCTCATTCAAAAATGCTAATTAATTGGGAACCAATTCAATCTTCCAAGACTTCCATAGCCTACCTTCAAAGTAGCATATAATTTGTTTCCAACTCAGGTTCACTTTATCTTGATTCTCATTTGGTATTTGTGATGGAAATGTCTGGACTAAAACTTCACGTGCCGCTCACTTTTCCTTCAATGTTACATATTTTTTGTCAATTTAGGTATTTCAAGTTTGAACTTGAGGGAAAAGGTGCAATCAAAAAGGATGACTTCCCAGAATTCCTTAGGAGTTTTCTTGATCGCCATTCGGCAACCTGCATGTACACTTCGAGTCAACTCCAAACGTACACCACAGCTCATCTTAGCCATGGCGCGTGGTACCTCGATTGCCCTATTGGATACACGCATCCATCGGAGCAAGCCCTCCGGGATTCTTTGGAGGGCATTAGTGGGGTTGACTTAAATGTCGATGAGTTCGCAGATCTCAACGCAGTTCAAAAGGCGAAGGCGATTGCCAAGAGGGACAGAGCTGACAGAAAGAAGGCGGCTAAGCTACATTTGGCGCTAGAAACCAAGTCAAAGAGGGAGGCAGATTGCTTGGCAAAGCAAGAGGAGAAGGAGAGGGAGAAATTGAGAGAGAAGGAGGAGAAAGCGAAGGCCAAAGGCAAGCAAAAAGATGAGGGCGATACCGGGGTTCCATTGTCTTCAGCAGTTGACCAGAGCTCGAAGTTGGTGGAAGGAAGCCACTCCGGGATGAAGAGGAAGGTCATACTTCCAGAGTAGACGGAGAATATGCTAACCCAAGGCACACAAGTCCTGGTGATAGACGACGGCGATGTTAGAATAGAGGAGCTTATCTTAAACATGTCCATCATTGATATTATGGAAGATTATGAGAATTCACCACCAAATCCGTATGTTGAAGTCATGGACTTCATTCAAAAGGTATCGTGAACCTTCAAATGTATTTGAATTTTCCTCTCTTTCAATTTCTGGATGAGTTTCTTGTTTCTTGTTCAATCCTCTTGTGACATGGTAAACTTCTTCGTTGCAGGTGAATGCTGGGAAACCACGCTCATTCAACGGCAGGGTCACCAGAGACCCTTTGGTGGATCTAATCATCTTCGATTGCCAAGAGAACCTGCCTGTGCCTCTTGTCTCAGAGAAGCACGTTCCCTCGTGGAACGCGGACCCAGCATATGCTGGAATGCAAAATGCATTCCAATTTGCCGAGGAGTATTTACAAGACAACGATTGTCTCCTGGTGTTTCATTCCTACAGCGTTCAGTCTCGAAGTATGTTTGCAGGGTTGATGAAGATTTTCAAGAACTTGAAGATGAAGAAAGAGTGGTTGGCATTCAACCAATTGGACCTCGCGTCGGGAATAAACCTTGGCAAAACAGTGAGTTCTCTATTCTATTTTTCATGTGATTTTAGGTTTTCTTTTAGATGTGATTCTTAGTTTGATATATGGTGTGATTGTCAATGGCATTCCCCTCTTTACTAATTAATTTTTTGATGCAGACCGTGAAGTTCGGAGTCACCCTTTTCATAAAGGACGTGGGTGGAAAAGTGGCATCACTTTTCCAATTTAGGCAGACCACAGCCATGACCAAAGCAAAGTGGAACCTCCAGAAGAAAGACATGGTCATCAATTACATTACTGAGGAGACCATGATGGTAAACAAGGAAACCAAAGCGCCTTGGCGTGGACCCCGAGAGAAAGATGTGAGGTTCCTACAGTTTTTCATCGAAGGTTGTACCGATGAAGATGATGTAGTTCTCAACTGCACCGCTGCTACAGGTATAATACTACTCAGTTTCAAGAAAGAGTTCTAAAATGAATTGTTTATTCTTGTAAAGATGTACTTAAACATTGATCACCACATGCTTCTATTGCAGGGGCGTCCATTACGGCTTGTCATGGGACGGGCCGCCATATTGTGGCCTTGGAGAAGGACATCGATATCTTCAACATTGTTCTGAAGCCGATGAAGAAAGCCACTCCAGTAGAAGGAGTGACTCAAGCTCCAGTGGAAACTATTGCCGCCCTTGATCTTGATGCCGTACACGTCGAACCAATGGTGTTCACACGCACCGTCAGACCTAGTAAGTAAGTTTTGCTTTGTAATGACAACATTTTTTTGTTTTATAATATACGTTGCATACAAAGAATTTCAAGGACCTAAACCTTCTATGTGTGGTTCTTTAAGGAACGAAGCAGTGAAGGGAACGCACCCAATGAAGAAGATTCGAAGACTTATCTTGAGTCCGAAGAAGTCTTACGAACTTCCAGTGTATGCCGAGAAGATGGCGACACAATATGAACAGCATGGTTGTAGAGATCCTAAACCTCGCATTCCGAAGTATGCTGCAAATGTGGTTCATTTTGTAGACATTTCAGCTTTTGAGGGTGAGGAGACGCTAGAGTCGTCTTCTAGTGAGGTTTCTATGACCGAGTCCACCGCAACTTAGACTCATAAGATTGACAAATCTTATGAGTTGAACTATGTGTATTCCTTTTATGTTTATTTGATTTGTGTGTGTTATGGCTACAAATGAGGTGCAATGTACTTCTTGCTTGATACTAAACTTGCCCTAAAAAATGTTATGAAATATACACCCAGAGAGAAACAATGTCTATTGGACAAGTGTGGGAATTATAGAATTTGGAGTTCATTTACAACTGTAGGAGTAGGTACTCTGTAGTGGGGAAAAAATAGAGAAAACAAGGTACACTACATTATTTATTGCAAATTAGTGAGTAGCACGAAAAAATGTGATTGGAATAAAAATGGAAAGAAATTATAACTCCTTCCAATGGTAACTCCTACATAGTGGAAAAAAAATGGAATGCAAATAAATGTAGTTACCTTTAAACGGTGATAGTCATGATATGAAGTAGTGAATAAAATGAGGTCACACTTGCCCTTCTAATGAACACATAGATTTGAATAGGAAGACAAACAAAGCTCAACAAGTGAACCACTCTACCTAAACCCCCAACAATAAAATATCACTAGTACATAACATTGCCTTCCTACACCTTTGGCTCATTTAGGTACTTTCACCTTCTTCCAACAGTCCATGTTTGATAAGACACCCTAGCTCTATTTTATGTGCAACAAAAATCCCTTAAATATAGAAGTATCCTTCATAGTCCACAAATGGCACTACATTCCCTAAATTGCTTTTGCTTTTTTAATCCACGGTTATAGAGCCTACAGTCACCCTAAATCCACGGTCATGGGTTCGTTGCCAACCCTCTATTCAACTTTTGATTTTTGCACAAAATTTTTCTTAAACAAAATTCCCGCTTACACGCTCGTAGGCTCCTACTCCCAAGCTCGCACGCTAGCAACCCTGTATACAAAACTAAAGATATAGTAATATAAATTGATTGATAATAAAATAAGATCAATTAAATATTTACAAAACATCTACTATATACAAACCAATATCAACAAATACGTGAAAAATATACTAGAAAACAATTGATATCCATTTTGAAAATTAAACAATGCTTACATAGGGAGAAGATCAAATAATACCACGGCCATCAATTGACATGTTTGGCCATTAAATTCATGTTGTATTCATCCTCAAACAATTGCTCTAATTTTGCATCACCATCAATTTCTACTTTTACACCAAATAACAAGCATGAGATGTTTACTTCCATAGCTTTAGTTTAAGAGCATTGTACAGATGGTTAGGTTAGGCCACATTTTCTCCAACCTTGTACAATCACCTCTTTGTAATTTCCTCAATCCTTTTAAAATTATAACAATCATGTAAAAAATTGTACTTCAATAGTACCAATAGTTAAATAAGTTGAGGTGCATTTTTTTGTAATTGGTCTAATCACTGTTTTTATTTTGATATAAATATAGCTTTAAGAAGCCTTTGAAGAATAAAATTGGTAGATTGAAGCTTGGATCATGTGCAATTTATTGAGATGAAAAGAACATAAATCCAAAATATTTCATCTACATTAGAAATGCATTGACCAATAGTCCGTTAGCCAAACCATTTTTTTGATCATTACATGATTTGAAAGAGCCAAGAGCTCCTTTTCACTATCACTATTGAAGTGAAGAATTTTATTTACAAACTATTGATAGTCTTCAAGGTTGACCAATGGTTTTATGGCATTGTAACACATCCCAAACAATTTTTTGCTAGTAGGAATTAGGCAATTGTAAATCAAAGAGTGGCAAGAATTATTCAAATACTCAAAAACAACCAACCCAAATTCATTGTATACTTGAGACCTTTCCACATATGACTTGAACTTGTTGTACCAAATGAAGATTCAATTATCAAATTTAAATAAATGTGAAGATTATTTTCATTGCACATAGCAAAATTCCATTTTAGTTGTTATGCATCCATAGCTCTACTCCTGACTACTACTTTACAAGCCATTGCATCCTATCAATACTCATTTGAATTTTCCCAAGTGGCTATGCATCCTATCAATGCTCATTTGAATTTTTCTAAGTAGCTATGGTGTTTGTGCATTGATAATTTCTTTGAAGAATTGTCATGCATCTCACATTTGAAGAAACAATCACAAATTTTCTACAACACATCAATTCTTGCAAATGAAGGTAGACCAAATCACAATTCAACTTTAACTAGAAATATTTTTGCATTTATATAAGAAGACATACATTTGTGTCAATTTAAAGTTAGAATTACAATGACGATGATAAAATTTGGTGTTGCTTAAGAATTATATAAATTAAATTTTATTTGTCCCCAAAGAACCAATTTTATAAATTGCCCAACTTGTTTAAATGAATGTCCATTGTTCTCCATCCACTTCCATCTAGATTCTAGTGATGGGGGTAGAAGCTTGGAAGAATTGAATAGTGTTAAGAGGGCACAAGCCTTGAGAAGAACATGATTCAAGGCATTGAGAAAATTAATCAAAATAAAAACGATTCAATTAATCCAAAAGCAAATAGTTGCAAGACAAATGAGCTTTCATTGTGAAGAAAAATGACCAAAAATAACTATCAAGAGATGAGATGAAGAGCAACTAGACCAAGGATGGAAAGGAATTTGAATATGTTTGACTTGATGTTATATTGAATGAGTTAAAATATGAACAACTTTTTGTCCCAAGCAGTGACTCCTATTTGAAAAAAACCTAGGCAATTTTTCTAGAGCTAAATGATTTAAAATGATTAAGAGGAAACTTGAACCACTATTTGAATATGAACCATTGCAATTGTTCACATCCAATAGATACAAATCAATTAGACTCTATATAAACAATTAGTTGGAACTAAACAAGCTTATTACAACTATTCAAACTAAGGATACAAATCAAATATTATAGATTAAATTCAAGCTAAATAATTAAATATAATTTTCTATAGTGAAAAAGATCAACTTTAAGCTTAAATAGATATGTAATATACATAAATGTGTAGTTCTCAAGGATTCAAATATATTAAACATTTTGATAAATTTTCATATTACAAAAAACCCATTCAAGAGCCTTGTTTGCTACAACACTCCTAACTTTGGTATATAATTGACAATTTCTTCTTGCAATGAACACATAATTCTTTATGCAACTCAATTACACTCCTTTAGAAAATCTGCTTCAAGGAATTTTTGAAATTACTTGATCATGCTTTAGACAATGTATACTTTGAAAAAATTTCCTACAAACATTCAAAACCTTAAATGTGACAACAATTTTATAGAACCTTTTTTAATCAACATTTATCATTAAATTTTTTAAAATATGAAATGTAAAGTGATTGAGGATATGATCTGTCACTTGATGATTCAACAAATTGTGAAAGATAATTCTTCAACAACAACTTGAGTTGCTCTTTGATAAGGGAACTAGGGAAACAAGCCAAATTTTGACTCCAAGACATGTGAATAGAAGTTATGTCTTGGAGTCAAAATTGGGCAACTCCACTAGGTCCCTTAATCAAAGGGCAACTCTAGTAGACATGTTGAGAAGCCATCATTTTCAGTTTGCTGAATGAATGCTTGAATGACTACTTAGTTATAGTAGTTATATTGAACAAAATTGAGACATTCTAGATGTATAGAAGAGATGATTTTTAAATCAACACAAATAAACTCCTAAGTGAATGAAGGCTTGATGAAGTTAATTCAAGAATGTTGCAAGGACTCCATTTTGATTGCAAAGGTGAAATGAACTCTAAAGACTACATTCAAGAGGATTGAATGTCAATTTCTATTTAATTTCAATTTAATGTAGCAATTCACAATTATGAGGACTCAAATTGTAGTTAACATCCTATTCAACAAAGCTTTGTAAACTATGATTCATATAGATTGACTTCCCAAGGTGCTCATTTGAAAATGCATGACTAATGAAAAGTGTGACTAATCTACAAGAAGACTATTAATATAAACTTCAATCAAATTAATAATATTTTAAAACCAACATGACAAAAAATTTTAAAAACTATCTCAAATAGTACATGTAGTATTGAGTTTGAGTCTGTTCACTCTAATTTTGCATCTCAAGCATTAGGGTCAACTTTTCAAAGGATTCCAAGAACGAGAGGGACTAAAAAATTGCTCAAGTAAGAGTAGTAACGACCAAGAGCAACATTTCATGAAAACACTAAAACAAAAGTTCATCATGAAGAGGCTAAGCACTGAGTCAAAAGGCACAAACATCTATATAGAAATGATGAAGGAAAATTGGTTCAAGCAAGAAGTGAAACTAACCAAGAACTAGATTGAAAGAAGGTAGACAGAAGCATAAACAAGACTAAAAGCAACTAAGTAATTAAAGACTCTTAAAACAATTGAAGTTGGCCTGAAGTGGGAGGTGTAATGACCAAGAGCAAGTAAATAGTTGTCAAACAAGAAAGCTCTTGCAATATGAAGAAAGGTGGCTAAGAGCATCTATATATGAAAAAGAAAAGAGATGAAAAATAACTTTGCATCTAATAGGAGGAGAAATGGTATTGATGCTAAATTAAATTATAAATTATGATTGTTGAGCAAAACTATGAACAACCTATTTATGCCAAGTGGTTACACCTATTTGAAGCCAAGCAATCTTTTAGAGCTAAAGGGTTTAAAATGGTTTAAACCACATCTACACAACTAATTGAAGGTAAAGAAATGCAATGGTTCAAATCCAAAAGATACAATTGAATCAAACTAAACATGAATAAGTAGTTGAAGTTAAACAACTACAATTGTTCAAACCAAAGATGTGGACATAACTTTTATAGCTCATCCACAAAGATTCTAATACAAAGCATTGTATTAAGTTTTTATATTGATTTGATAAAAAAATTCCCCTATCGTCCAATATATCATCTATGCACTTCTAATACTATCAAGCTAATTAATTTACTAGAAATTCAATAAAATTGATGCTTCTTGCATACAAGCATGGTCCTAGTATGGGGCCCCGACCTATATATCATATATAGATCCTTCACATTTGGATAGGTAGTAACTTGCTAACATGCAATTAGTGAGATTGCCAACATGGAGAGACTTCGGAAGTGAGACTTGAGAGAAATTAGGTCTTTATTACTAGTGCCAAAAAAAATTCATAAGTGAGCTTCACTTGGGCCTCCATTTGGACCTCCATTGAGCTTATAATGCAAAAAAATTTTACAAGTCTCTTGTAGTGTTCCAAGAACATTGTGGTAGTGCAAAAAAAATTTACAAGTATCTTACAAGTCTATCACAATGTTCAAAGAACACTGTGACAAACTTCTTGTATATTCCGGGTGAGCTAGACATCTTGGGTCTGTAGGTCGGGGGCCCCCATACTAGGAACGTGTTGTTGTATATTATAGAACCTTTAAAACTATAGGATATCTTTTGACTCCAAACATTCAAAACCTCAAATGTAACAATTTTGCAAACCTTTTAACCAACAATTATCTTTACTTTTAACAAAATTGTCTGCATCAATTTTGGTATGCCGCCTTGGACAATCACTCACTACTATTGTTACCATAGTTTCTCTTTAACATCTTATTGATACTTAACCTCACTAGATCCTCAACATCACTAAATCTTAAGAACCTACAGAGAAAGGAAAGATGAAAGTGTCCAAGTGTCTAGTGAGAGGTATATGAATACAATTTGTGCAATTGTTTTTGATGTCAAGGCTCTTCATCTATGCAACCATTTTTTTCTCTAATTTCATGGCAATTTTGTCTGCAATCAAAACAAAAATTCCAACTCCATTAGAATTATCAAGGTATGTGCTTGGTAGCTCAAATAGAACTTCAAAGCAGCAAACAAAGCAACTTTAAGTTGTACCTTGTTAGCAACTTTGAAATTGAATTTTAACTATCAAGATATTTGAAAAATTGGGACTTAGACAAAAACGGATCGAAGTGAAGGTATTTGGAGGTTCTTGGCATGCTCTAAGAACAATTCACAAGTTAACCAGATGCATGTCTATAGTAGACTAGAAAACCAGATTTGCCCCAACAATTATGATGACCTTTGCCAGAACATAGATCCAATCTTTGAAATAAAAAATAAAAAATAATCTCAACAAGCTGATGAAAAGACTCTACTTTCAAGTGGTACATGTGGTACTTTTGAATCTATTCACTCTATTGTGCATGTCTAATGTTAGGACCAACTTCAACAACTCCAAGAACAAAAATGACTAAAAATTGCTCAAACAATAGTAGTAATGACCAAGAGCAACATTCAATAAAAACACTAAAAATCAAAAGCACATCACAACGACAGCACAAAGTTAAGAGGTGCAAACATATATGCAAAAATGATAAAGGAAATGAACAAAGGGAAAAAACTGTTTAAGTAAGAAGTAAACCTGACCCTGCTGAGAGAAATTGGAGGAAGAAAGAAGCATGATCACAACCAAACACGACTAACTAAATGGCTTGAAAAACAAGGCAGCTTGAGAAAGTTATTTGAATTATGAGGAATAACAACCAAGAACAAACGATGGTTAGATAAGAGAGCTTGCGATATGAAAGAAGGTGGCCAAGAGCAACTATGTGTGGAGAGGAGAAGAAATGAAAAGCATTTTGATCGAAGAGATTGCAAGAAGGAAAGAAGCATGAGCGCAACCAAAAACAACAAAAACAAAGACTCGAAAAAACAAGGCAACTGCAAAAATTACTCGAAGCGGGAAGAGTAACGACCAAGAGCTCACAAACAATGACAAGACAACAGAGCTTCAGTTGCAATATGAAGAGGGGTGGCGGAGAGCAACTATATATAGAGAGGAGAAGAGATGAAAAGCATCTCAACAGTGACAAGAAGAGAAATCGTGTTGAACAGATGTTTGAGTCAATGTTAAACTAAATTATAAATAGTTGGACTAAAATATGAATAATTTTTTGTGTGAGGTGCTTACACTTATTTGAAGCAATAAATAGGCAATTTCTTAGATCTAAAGAGTTTAAAACAATTGGTTAAACCAAATCTAAACCACCAATTGAAGTTAAACAAACGCAATGGTTCGAACCCAAAAGATACAATTCATTCAAACTAAACATAAATAACTAATTGAAGCTGAACAACTACAACTATTCAAACCAAACACATGAATACAATTTTTTTTAATAAGTTAAATACTTATTAAATACAAATTACCTCATTTAAAAAGATTACATGTAAGCTTAAATGGATACATTATTAATGTCCAAATGTTCAAAGTATAATCCACAATAAGGGTTCAAACATGAAGCATTCTAATAAATATCTATATTTGATTTGATTTACTATTTTCCCAGTAGTCCAATACTATCGAACTAATTAGCTAGAAATTCAACCAATGCTTCCTGAAATGTTCAACCCCACAATTCTTTGGAAATTTTGGAAGCTTAAAAAATATTAGATGTCCTTTGGTGAGATGTAGGTGTAATTAAGCTTAATGTTCAAAGTGAATGAGCAAACAATGATTACTTCAAGGCTGCAAACATTCAAAACCTTCAACGTGACAACAATTTTGCGGACCTTTTAAGCAACAATTATCTTCAGTTTTTGGAGATGAAAAATATAGAATTCTGCATAATTGTATATATACGTATGAGTATGAGTATCATGCAGTGTAAGTATCCGTGATCAGTGTGAGTATCCGTGATTGAGGGTCCAATTCATCACTGATGATTCAGCAGAGAGCGAGTACGTGATGCAATGGTTTCCCAATGAAAAATGTACATTCATTGTCATTGCGATGGCGACGTGCAGGTGCAGGTGCTGCACGTTACGTGCAAGCTTACAATTACAAGTTCTGAGCACTGGTTTTGGAAGTTCAGGCGCAGCGCACAAGCCTACGGATCTGTTTTGAACAGTCAAATAAATTTACCCGGAAGTTGGCACCGCATTGCATTGTAGAGCTTTTCCACTATTCAGTTGAATTCACGTGATACTTAGGTGGAAAATTCGATCGTTTAAGTTTTAAGTAAGCTTCAAGCTCCCGTTGGATTGAATCTAATGTTTGATTGACCAGAACTTACATTTGGTGTAAATGAACTATGGCATGTTCCAGACTTTCGCAACTCCAAAATGGAGACATCATTTAATTCTTGAAGTGCACAATGATCTAAATATTAACTAGGACAATTCCGTTAAATTGCCGGTATTCCTCGAGGCATTTTGACATGGAGTTGACATTCAAAAAATTTTAAATTTTATCACACTTACATCTGTATTTCAATACACAACATTGTATAGTTACCAGTATGTAAGGATTCCCTCCCTCTTCAGTCTTCACCCCGTCGGTGGCCTAATTAAATCGAACGTTTCGTTTTCCTCCAGCGCTTGGGGATCCACCATGCCGTTATAAATGAATTATCAGTTAGCCATTTTCACGAAATTGTCTGAGATTCCCGTCAGGTGTGGTGCCCAGAGCCAAGTTCTTGGAACTTCACCGTTTCAGTGAATATATACAGTTAGTATGGCAATTTGAGGAACCCATAACTTGATCACGCTGCAAAATTTTCAGTAAGTCCTCGAACCTCAGGCAAGCACGTGCGCGCTTCCTTGAACAATGGATGCACTTCGGGGCCCGGCTTCGGGGATGTTACAAGGATTCAATTGATTTAGAATGCAAAGGAAAGAATTGAACCCACAATATATATATATATATATATATATATATATATATATATATATATATATATATATATATATATATATATATATATATATATATATATATCCAGGAGGTATTACCATGCAGTATAAATTCAATTCCGTCATAATGGAGCAATTAGTTCCTGTTCAAAGAGCACCGATTCAACAGGGCTTGTAATTATCCTTTAATTTGAATTCCAGGCGCTCATCTAGCTGGATATAATGCCAATAATCATATGTGGTGCACATACTAATTAATTTCAATTGCAATGAATTCCTCAAATTGCAAGAACTGTTCGGCATTTCAGTACAACTTTGGTGAGCGCCCTTAATTTGGGTGAACTTCAAGGAATGTTTTGCAATCACTTGCAACTGTCGTGACTGTCTCCTGAATGTCTGCTTAAAAGAGATGGTGGGTTTTCTCTTTTAAAGCGATATTGAGGAGACCTTCAAATATTAAAAAAAATTAAACACACACACACACCCCTAAAAAGAAAATTTACCCCCCGGATATATGGTACACGCTTAGACGGATACGGATACCGGCACATGGGCACGAGCAGAGCATACTCTCATAACTTCCCTGCAAACATTCAAAACCTCAAAGTTAACGTGACAACAATTTTGCGGACCTTTTAACCAAAAATTGCGGACCTTCAGTTTCTGGAGATAAAAAATATAGATTGCCACCCCATAATTGTATGGATCTGTATATTCCTGATTGAGGGTTCAATCCATCCCTGATGATTCAGCACAGAGTAATGGTTCCAGCATCAATTGGAGCTCCTCTTCCCGGTGGGCCAGCATGCAATGCAATCGCAATTACTGAATGGAGATGGATCCTTTTCCTCCCCAGGACCCAGTGGCAGACCAGATTTGACCTCCTTTCGCAGGACTTACTCCACGTACTGATGGACCTGTGGATGATTGGTACGTTGGTATATATTTTCACAAATTTGTAGTTACGTACTTGGAATCCGTCAATTGGATCATTCTGGAATAGTTTGGGACTTATCATGCACGATGCACGTGGTGCTGATCTGATTACATTGCATTCGCACACGTCGCGCGACTCTGTACCGTCAGTCCAGTTCTCGCTGATCGATCTGTATGGGCATGGAGCTTTCATTTGAATTGCCGGCCTAGCTAGCACTGATCGACTCCATTATTTAATTACACTGAATTCACGGAACATTGCGATGGCGACGTGCAGCTGTGTAGGTGCAGGTGCCGGTGCCGGCCGGGATGATGCAAGGACTCACTCACTTTCGATTGCACAGAAAAGAACTGAGAAACCTAAACTATCCATTAACTGGAGCTTGATCGATCCCTTAATTTCCAAGCTAGCTAGCTAGAACGCCAAATGATAATAATTTACTCTGAATTCACTGAACATTGCGATGAGTCGACGTGCAGGTGCAGGTGCTGCAGTTACATGCGTGCTTACAATTGCAAGTTCTGATCGAGCACTGCTTCAATTCTGGAAGAATACTGCTGAGTGTAGGTGCAACGTGCAATTAAGCCGACGTATCGATCTGCAAATTAGGATCGCACAGGAAACTCATATCGCGTTCCCGGTGTTGATTCCCGGTGAGTCTCTCTTTTCCCACTGAACTTTAAAATTTCACACCTGTAAAAACTTTACTAATTACAGTAATTCTGGACACATGTCGCAACTGCACATACACAGGGAAATATGAGACTCACCGGGAATCAACACCGGGAACGCGATATGAGTTTCCTGTGGGACAAATTCATGCGGAAGTTGGCACCGGCCGTGTTGCAGGTGGAGCAACTTATTTCCGTCAATCTCCAGATACATGAGATGAATCAATTATTCAGATAATTCTGCATGATCACGGAAATTTTGTTCAAGTTATATAGAAGCTTCAAGCCCCAGTTGGAGTATTTGAATCTAATGTTTGAATCGTATCGACCAGTTACCGATTTGGTACAAACGAATGGCAAATTTCAGACTTTCACAGCAAGTCAGCAACTCCAAGAATCAGACCCGAATGTTTGAATTGCCAATTGAAAGAACATGCCTCTCCTCATCCAATGAAGAGAAACGATTCTATGTCCTAACATGGCCTTCATTGAGATCAGTATCGGTTCTAGTAAGACTTCATTGTAGATGTGGTGCTCAAAAATTTGTGCATAGTTGAAAATTTGTACCAACAAGAATTGATTCTATCTTCAGTTGCACCTTAATTTTAGATTCTTTGGATTTTGGTTTCACAATAAGTTCATATTTGTAACTTGCCTATTTATTGGGTTTGAGCCGGCATGTTTTGAAGTTCTTGATAAACCGTACAATTGCAAAGGTAAGGTAGTTTGAATTTGGATCTTAAACTATTAGATGCATTTTAGATGCATTTTAGATGAATTTAGATGCATTTTTTAAAACCTTTCAAATGAAAAAGAAAAGGTCCAAAAAAAGGTCTAAGAGCATAGCTACGGTTATTGAATATTTAAACCCTTACGTCCTTAACGTCTTAGGATATTGGACAATACTTAAATTTTAGATGTGTAGGTGTGTTATGTATAATACATTACTTTCTTCAACTATTTGAAGTTTGTACAAGAAATAATATTAGAAATGATTCTAGAAAATTGTCTCCATGGTCAAATTTGAAAAAAAAACATTTATTAATATTTTTTTAAAATCAATTTAATCCCTAGCTATTTAGTGTCTCCTCAATTGAAGGGACAAAATGGATTTTAGGCAAGTTCATATGGTGTCAATATTTGTTGTGATTTTTTGAATTTTTTTGTGAAGATAGAGAAACACATTAGCTTTTCAAAAATAATTTTTTAATTTCAATCAAAGCCCGGGAGCAAAAGTTATGGCACAAAAAAAACTTTTTTTAGTTTGGCAAGGTAACAAAAAACTTTCAAAAAAAATAAAAGTAAAAAATTTTAAAATTCTATTCTGTATAGATTATATCTTTTGTACATGGAAAGCTTTGATTTATTCCATTTGGATTTGTTACATGAAAGTTATGGACACTCTTATTTGGGGGGTGATTAGAGCATCTTTTTGAAAAAATAACTTATATTATTCATTTTTGACCTCAATTTTCATAATTTTTCAAAAAATTAAGTTTCGCAAGCTTAAAATCTCTTGCTAGAACAATCTCATTATTGAGATTAGTGTTTTTAGTTCCATCTTAAAGCTATTAGTCTATTACCATTTTAGATTTTCTTTCAATCTTGAATCTTGAATATATTTCTATTTAACAATTTTTTTATGAGTGAAAACTAAATGAGTTTTTTCTTAAAAAAATCCCAAACTCTCAACTCAATTCTTTACTTTAGAAACTTAAAATCACTTAATAAAGCAAAACTTATAAGTTATGAAGGATCAAAGCCAAAAATGTAGTTGAGCAAGGTGCAAAAAAACTTGTTTCCTTCACTTTAAACATAGGTATCTTAATGGTAGATGATTATATGAAAGATTACTATCGATAGTATTAAATACCCATAATTGAATTAGATTTTGGACTTTATTTTGACTATATTTTTTACTTTCCAAAAATCTGGATAACACTAAAAGTTTTTTTTTTTTCAACAATTTGGTCATTTAATTTTTGCTAACTTCAACAATTTTTCTTATTCATTTTATTTTATTATTTTGTCTTTCTTTAAAGTAATTCAAAATTCACTCTATATTTTTATACTCACACTACAATATTATAATTCAAAAATTTATATAAAAATATAATATATTATAGGAGTCAAGTGGATGATAAGATGGAAACACCTAAAATCATCTAAATAAGAGTTAGTTCCTTCGATTTGATTAACCCTAGAAAGGCAAGTACACGACTACAAATTTCAAGCCTTATCATTATATAGTGCAATTATGCAACTACATGTGAAAAAAAATTCTATATTTATTTTTGAGAAATGAAGTCATATGTCTACTACAAATCATAAAATTTTCAAATTTTTTGGGAAGAATTTGAAATTATCGTGAATTTTTTTTTAAATGAAGAAAACTCATATTAAATACATAATATACTCAAATAATTTGAAATTTTCACCATAAATGTATATTATAGTATAAAACATCATGGTATAAACCAAAGTTACCACGTCAATCTAAAATTAAAAAATCAAACAACCATAGTTATAGGCCCAAACCCTAAAGTTCATATTGCAGTAAAATAATTATTTAAAAATTCAAATTTTTAGAAAATTTGAATTGAAATAGAATTTGCACTTAATAAGCTTCATTTCATTAGTTGAACTCAAGTTCAAAAAATATAATTTTTATGGCTAAAGTTCACATTTATAATAAGTAGTAAGAAGTGGTCAAAATACACTACAACTTAAGGTGATCCATGGATTAAGCATCTTCTTCTTTAAAAAAGTCAATAATACCATTATAAAAGAATTTGTAATGCTATTTACTAAAAATGTACTCAAGCAACTTTAAATGGGATAAAAATAATATTTTCTTTCCATCCTAAAATCTTAGATGAAGTCATCCTAATTAGATTATAGTAGAACTACCTATGGTTGACCAAAGATCTATACCCAACATGTAGGGTATAACTATTTTCAGCCAACGCTATAATAGATTTCTACCCAAATCTTGGAATTTATTTTTTACTCCTTTTCAAGGTTGAGACTAATAAAGTCAAGAAAAGAACACATGTCCCAAAGTAGTGAGCAAGAAAATAGGAAGTGATAAGTGGAAAAATAGTTTTTGAATGATTGGAATTGGTAGACTCATAAGGTATGGGTTCAAACCAACTTTTGACTTCCAAAATTCTTAAAAATTTCAATTCAAGGCATAAAATTACCAAAAAAAATTGCAAATGACCCCCTTATGATTTCTATCTTTCTACATAGAATTTTTTTTACATTGTCTTATATTGCTTTAGAACATAGATGGAATTGCTTAAGTGATTTAGTGATAAGCTATGGGTGGTTCTACTATAGTTACAAATGTCCACAAAAACATCACAGGTTAAAAAATCTTGATCCAATTTTAAAAGTTCAAACGATTGTAACATTATTGTCACGTGATATTGTATCCATCCTACTAGTAGGTTCATTACATGAATGTCAAATATTTATTTAAAGTAGGAAATCAAGGTTTGGTAAGACTAAAATTTAATTTACACTATTTAGGCAACCACTCAAAATTGAACAAAGTATAGGCATTGGCTAGGTTTAGATACTTCATTTAATGGTTTTCAAAAGGATAATAGATTATTTGTTCATAAAATTCATAGAATATTGAAACAAGATTGTCATAAGTCATAGAAATTTAGAGACGTGTGTTCATTAGAGATTGTCATAAGTAATGAACACACATCTCTAAATAAAATTGATTCGTCCTCAATCAATTGCAATTTCTAAATATTAGGCAAGATAGGGGTAAAAAAAAATTAGGCATCATTTTTTAAAAATATTTAAAAATATTTATTGATGACCCTGCTGGCATGGTATAACGAAACTCCATATTATCACTTGCATTTGGGGCGTCAAGGCTATGACATTAAAGAGAGCATCGACAGAGAACTGTGTCTGCACGGCGCCATTTGCATTCTGCTTCGCAATCCTTTGCAGCTGCAATCCGCCATCGCCGCTTGCCCTCCATTCCCCGTTTGTCAGCACCTTCGCATTGCCAAATTTTCGCACCGTACTCACGAGGCGTCGTCCTCATGAGCAACTTTTCTCGCTCCCGCCGATTGCTACCACTTCTGCACCGCATCACAACAGGCGGTCAATCTTTCAGTCCCAAGGCACCCCTCCACTTGGAGCGATCCCTCTCAACCTCAAGTTTGCGTGTCCTTAGCGAAAATGTTGGATCATTGCCATGCTCGTGGCTATGGAGCCGCGCCAATTTCGCACGGTCCAAGTTTGCCAGCGGTTACACGGCACTTGCGCCCAAGAAATTGGAGCACATTATGAAGATCGAGACTGTGATCTTCTCGCCACCGGAGGAGATTGCCGTGATTTGGAATGATGTATGTCCGATAATTCTTCTCTCAACCCTTTCGTTTTGAAGTATTGATTTTTCGTCGCGTCTGATATTTAGGTTGACGAGGCTGTGGAGAGCGGCAGTAATGGATTATCAACATGTGTGGTTCTTGATTCCTGGAAGTAGATACCGTGCAGCGATGTGAAAATCCGTTGTTATCAAGCATTCGCAGGGTTTAATGCTGGGGGTTAAGGTTGAGAATTAGGGTTTCGAGCACTAGTTGTGAAATGTGGTGTTCATTAAGCATCGCTATCAAATATGGGTCTCCCGCTCTATGCTGCAAGATTACGTGTCCACCAGAATGAGCATTCTACCGTAGTAACTGAAATCGTTCCATGTATTTGAATGCTTTGGTTCATTCTTATGAATTGCACTTCTCCCTCTTGGATGTCGAGGTTTTCTAATCGGATCGATTTGGGGCGTGGTTAGTATCATATTGGAAGAGGACATATAAGTGCCGTCATGGGGAGTGAGCTGTACAAAGCCTTTGAACAAAGGGCTAATGAGTGGTAAAGATCTTAAGCCTTGGAAATGTGATTTCTGGAGTATTGTCCTTCTGATACAATGTAGACTTGCCATTTCTTTCTAGTATTTCGTGATCCTCGTCGTTACTGACCTACCTTGCGTATAATCGTGCAGCAAATGTTACGAAGTATTTCATTCGCTAATGGTCTGAGTGATTTTCCCTTCGTCCTGTGCGCAGTCCACTTTTTGTGTTGCCTTTGAGGAAAGGCACTGGATTCATTTCCGTTGTTGTGCAAGGTACATATTATCTCCTCATTAAACATTACTTAATTAGGTACTAGACTTTGTGAGCTTTGTTTCGTTAGTTGAGGTCAAACTCAACTGTAAATCATCCTGAAATCCAAAATGGAGCTTGAATGTGAAATCTGAGAATGACAAAGTACATCACATGGCATACCGGCAGTCATTTGACACTTATTCTGAAAATTCTACAAATGATCTAAATGACTTAAACTTTTCTATATGTACGTATAGTGTCCATACATCTCCCATAAAAAATTTAGATCAAAGTACTTTTCTATCCCTGACCCAGTTGGAGTTGACTTTGAAAGACTCATTAAGGTTAAATAGGTTTGAGGTGTAAACATCAAGCACAATATGAATAGTACCCACAACGTTCCCGTGAATGCTGAGGGGCCCTTATGTGCTCCGATTTGCTTTCAGTTTTGAAGCGTCGCCTGCCACTTCACTACCTCAAGGATTTAGGACCATCTGGTTATGTGGCAATTTCTTTTACTATTGCAGTGTATTAAGGTTTGGCTCCGTGTCTGACGGCGGGCTTGGGGCGACTCTGTGACAGCTCAAATGCCTTATATGCTCTTCACGGCTTTGGAAGACTACAGAGCCCGAGGGACTGAGGCTTCTCCGTACTTCACCGTTACCCATTTCACTGAGCTAGTTCCCACCAAGGGTCTAGTGTTGGTGAGGGGTGACATTGTTTTCACCAGCAAGCTCTCTGATGACGAGGTATGCTTTTGGTTGGTTTTCACTAATTGCAAAGTTCCACCACAAGTGTGCCTGGTCTCTCGAGATTTATCTTGTTCAAATAATAGATTCTCCTCAGGCTTATGTTTTCGACTGACATTCCTTGATTGGAATGCAGGCGGAAACACTGTTGAAGACAGCACACTCGTTCTACATTAACGACGACAGATACAGGAAAGTAAGGCGTTTCAACAAAGACAGTAAAGATTTTGACTTTAAGGAGGTTTTACAAGAGCTTGACATCCCACTTCAGGGATAGCAGTAGCGACTTCGAGAGTATGCAAGGAATTTTTATTTATCCTAATCGGTTCTCGGCAAAGAGACCAATAATAACAAGGTTCAGGAACAGAACTAATTTTCCCGCATCCGAAGCCCTCAATTATGAAGTGTCAGGAGTTTGCATGAAATTGTCACATTATGTCTGTCTTGGACACAATGGTGTCATTGAAGAATGCGTCCTTCTGAGAATATTTGCTTGAATTTCTTGTGTTCAAATGCAGGATGAAATTCTTTGTAATACCAACCAGTGATCATTGCATAACTTGGTATTGGAAGGTCGGAAACTATGAGTCCACTCCACCCGTTAGGTTACTCTTTCGAATTGGTTGCTAATTTTTCAGAATCCTCCATGGAATCATCGTCTGCAAATTTTCTGCTTGCATGGTCCTGGGCGGAGTCAATGGATCACTGACACAGCCATCGTAACAATATCAGTACGAACAATACATGGTAATTAGCCAAAGTAGAGTGTGAAATCCAGTATTAACGTAACCAATTTTAAATATTGGACCTCATACTTGAAAATTTTTGAAGAGTGAAAATGAAGAGTTTTACATGTTCAAATAAATATTTTTATAACTAACACATGCGTGTTCTACATCAATCTAAGGAGATGAATTTTTTTCCATTTCGAGTGTACTTTCAACTAAATCATCCATCAAATTTAATCTAGTCATTTCAAACTGATGAAATGAAGCATTTCCAGTTGCCTCCCCCGCCGGGAACAAGGGACGAAGAGAAGCAGAGATTCAGAGAATAACTTCCAAGTGGTCGTGACTTCGCGACATTGGACCGCGCAGTCCCGCGCGCGGTTACATGCATTGTCACCCCAAACCTCGCCATGTGGAGATTCGCCACCAGTCCATGTCGGGAGATGGGAGCCCTTCCCCTTCTGTCAGCTGTGGATAGCCCCCGATCACGCCCATACTCATACGAGCACGCGCTACAACAACTGGTGCAACCATCACCTCGCAGATTTGCCTTCAACCGATCGCAACTACAAAAGCCCGCCAAACCCTAATCCCGATAGTCCTCAATCGAAGCGACGATGGTGCTCTCCCGTGGACTCATCGCAAGCTTCGTCGCAAAGTCGTTATAGGTCTTTCACCATGGCCGCGACCATGACGTGGCTCGAATGCGGGCTGCGAGGGGGGTTGAAGAAGGTGGGTTCGTTGCAATTTGCGGCAATTGATGATCATGGCAGGCAATTGAAGGGGAAAAGGACGAGGACGAAGACGAGGACGACGACGGTGCAGCAGCAACAGCAACATGGGGCGCGTGATGGTTCGATGGTGACGTGTGAGAAGAAGGTGAAAGTGCGGCTGCGAATTGATCATCAGGTAATTATTCTGGAGAAATTTTGAGTCGAATTTGTTGTTTTTCGAGATTTTTTTAATTGGTTTTGCATTGATGTTATTGTTTGGGTATTGGTTGTGCTTTTACTTGAAATAGAGAATTGTGGGATTGTAAGCTCAAGATTTGATTTCATGTCGGTGATTTGGGACTAGGTGCAATTCGGTGAGTCGCACGCCATTTTGGGTTCGGCTCCCTGCACTGGCGCCTGGCAGGATCGTGTGCCGTTGCAATGGACGGAGTCCGGGTGGGTGGTGGAGTTGGAAGCGAATCCGGAGGAGACTTTTGAGTACAAGCACATGATCGTCACCCACAGTGGCGACGTCGTGTGGGAGGGCGGCCCGAATCGCATTCTGTCGTTGCCCAACGAGGGGGAGTTTGAAATTGTCACTCATTGGGATTGCACTGATGAGGATCTTCAATTAGGGCTTGGGAATGTTCATGTGGTTCGCGAGGAACATGAGCAAGCGCAAGCTCGCGGAGTCGATTCTGTGCACAGGCTAGAGGAGATTTGCAGTTTTGCACAGCGATGGCAGGGAGGAGGGGAGAGGGCGGAGAAGTGGGATACCAGGGGTTTGGACGGAGCAGCATTACAGATTGTCGAAGGGGATCAATACGCCCGCAGTTGGTGGCAGAAGTTGGAATTCGTGCGCACGATTTTGAATGGCGAGCTTGCGTCCCAGGACAGGCTGAGAACGCTCGTGAACATCGCGGTGTATCTCAAGTGGATCAACACAGGACTAATCGCGTGCCGGGAGGATGATCAACATGATTCACCCAGCAAGCCCGCTGAAATCTCTCGGGGGATCTTCATGGCGCTGGAACATATTTATTCTGAGCGCGACGTGAGCTTGCGGGAGCTTGTGGTGGTCCGGAAGATTCACCCCTGTTTGCCATCTTTGAAGCCTGAATTCACCGCGTCTGTTCCCTTGACGAGAATACTCGACATGGACGACATCCCCGAAGAATTGAAGCAAGAGATTAAACACAAATTGCAGGAGAAGTTGTATCGTAGCGCTGGGCCGGAAGATTTAGTCACCGCAGAGGGGATGCTTGCGCGGATTACGAAAACGCCGGGAGTGTACAGTCAAGCGTTTGTGAACGAGTTCAAGAGTTTCGTTTCGGAGCTCAAGGAATTCTTCAACGCCGGAAGTTTGATCGAGCAACTGGAAGCTCTGCGCCCTTCCATCGACAAAGACTATCACGCCATTTTGGAGCATTTTCTTTGGAGCAAGGACCGGTTGGAGGCCCTGGACAAGATCAGCGGCGCCAACATTGTCGAGCCTTTGTTAGATACGATCCACGCATTAAACAATTTGCGTAAGATTTTGGCGAAAGGTTTAGAAAGCGGGCTTCGCATGGACGCATCAGTCGAAGCGATGGCCACTCGGCAGAAATGGCGCCTTGCCGAATTGGGGTTAGAGGATTACTCGTTCCTGTTCGTCAGCCGCATGGTGAATGCCTTCGAAGACCGGGGGGGAGCGTCGTGGTTAGCCGAGGAAGTTCGGAGCGGAAAAGTGGCGCAATGGACACCCGCGTTGACCAGCCTTGCGATGGGAATCCAGCAACTAGGGTTATCAGGGTTAGAGCTTCCGGAATGCATCGCAATCAACAACGAGCTTCTGGCATGGTCTGCAACAGCAGTCGTCTCCGCATTCGACGCGAAAGACACCAAAGCATGGGCGCTTCGACTCAAAGCCACTGTCAACCGTGCTCGCCGGCTCGCTTCAAGCTACTCCGACACTGTGTTGCAAATCTACCGCTACCCTGGCTATGTCGAAACCCTAGGCAACGCCTTCGGCATCCCAGAAGACACCATGAAAGCCGACGCCGAAGCGGATATCCGAGCAAGCGTAGTCTTCCAAGTATCAAGACTCTGCTCTCTCCTTCTCAAGGCGATCCGAGGGCTTGTTGGAGGCGATGGATTCGACGCCATTATGCCGGGAAGAGCTGCAGGCATGCTCGTTGAAGTTGATCGAATTGTACCTGACGCTTTACCATCGTCCATCACGGGGCCTCTCATCCTCCTGGTGAAGAAGGCAGACGGCGACGAAGACGTCAAAGCGGGTAGCGCAAATGTTGCAGGAGTCGTTCTCCAACACGAGCTTCCCCATTTATCCCATTTAGGTGTCCGCGCTCGTCAAGAGAAAGTTGTGTTCGTCACTTGCGACGACGAAGACAAGATCGCAACTCTACGTCCATTGCTGAACCGGCCTGTGGAGTTTGTGGCATCCTCTGAATTTGTGCACATCAGACCATACGAGCTTGTTCCGCCGAAAGAAGAAACGAAGTCACAATTGAAGGAGACTTTGGTGAATGACGAGGTCGGCCCTTCTTTCATCAGGCTAACAACTTTATCCAAAGTTGCGGATCCCATACACCACTTGGCCATTCAAAGCCCCGTCGGAACGGTTCTTGATTTCACAGAAGCTACAACCGAAAATTCTGGCCCCAAAGCAGCTGTCTGCGGCGCATTAACTCTCTTAACAGAGCAGGCAAGGACGGTGCACAGCGATCTGGGTGTCCCCGCCGCCTTTCGTGTTCCCCGCGGGAAGGTGATTCCCTTTGGCGCTATGGAGGACGCTCTTGCCCAAAGCTCCTCGTTTGAATCTTTTCACACCCTCGTTGAAAGAGTCCAGACAGCCGCACTAGCCGATTTGGACCCCATTTGCAACGAGATCCGATCTCTTCTCAGTTCGCAACGCGTTTCGAACTTCGTTTTGGACGCCCTTACCTCATCTCTCCCATTTTCGGCTTCCACCAGGCTGATCGTCAGGTCCAGTGCGAATGTGGAAGACTTAGCAGGGATGTCAGGCGCAGGGTTGTACGAGTCAGTAGCAAACGTGAAGCTTTCAGAACCCGAAAGCTTCATTAAAGCCATTTCCCGAGTGTGGAGTTCCTTGTTCACAAAAAGGGCGGTTCTGAGCCGCCGCATTGCAGGAGTGCTGCAAAGAGACGCCACCATGGCCATCGTGGTCCAGGAGCTTCTGTCCCCGAAGCTCAGCTTCGTCTTGCACACGGTGAGTCCCATCGATCACAACACAAAGGTGTTGCAAGCGGAGTTGGCGGTGGGGTTGGGGGAGACGCTGTCGAGTGGCACCTGGGGGACGCCGTGGCGCCTGGCTGCTGATAAGTTCGATGGAACGGTGAGGACGCTGTCTTTTGCGAATTTTAGTGAGCAGGTTGTGGTGGTGGGCAACAAGGAAGCTGCGGATGGAACAGTGGGGAAGCAAGTGGTGGATTACAGCAGTCAAGCGCTCTCGAAGGATTCTGTGTATCGGGAGCAAGTTGGGCAGCGTTTGGCTACCGTGGGATTCTTCCTGGAACAGCAATTCCGTCAGGCGCAGGACATCGAGGGGTGCATTGTTGGGGACGAGGTTTACATTGTGCAATCACGGCCGCAGCCTTGAATTGAACCACTTTCTCTCTCTTTTTAGAAGACGACTCTCATCTGTATTCTATCTGTGCCAGGCCTGTAGATAATTATGTACTGGGGGGTGTCAAATCTCGCAATACGTGCTCCGCAATTTTGCAGGTTTGTTACCAAATTGGGCACAATGCGATTACTAGTCCCCATTGGAGAGTTTTGGAAGGCGATCCTGAAATCACCTTCTGCGGTCAGCTCTTGCACCCCCGAATTGTGACCCTTGTTTGGATGTGTGGCTGTGATCTGTACGAATGGGTAACGTACTGAAGTTACCAAACCTCCACTCCACACCTTCATGCTCTTAAGCCACCTTCATTTCTACAAGTTGAAAGCAATAAGTTTCAGAAAACAAGAAATTTCTACATCTTAGACCACTTCCAATTGCACAGGGTTCAAGAAAGAAAACAAGAAATCTACACCTTTGATTGGTGCAATAATCATCTTTTTGTTCACTGTCAACTTTAGAGTATTCCGATCAATAAGAATGAACATGGAGAAGTTGCTCATGTGGTTTGTGGGACATGATGAAAAGAAAATCGAGATAACAAGGTTTCAAGCTACTGTACATCGAATTGAGTTCGGTAATAAGGTTTCAAGCTACAGTACATCACATTGAGACAACAAGGTTCTGGCTACTGTTGCCAGAATCTTCCCAAATTATTACTCCCCATGTTTCTGAAAAAGACCGGAGTTTCCTTCGTGTTTTACAAAGGAAACACAGGGCTTTTTCAGAGACAGAGGTGGTACTTACTTCACAGCCGCTAGACAAACTGCTCCAATTTCGAAATGTCTTTGAAGGGGATTGGACCCTTGTTAACTCAATGGTGGTAGAGTTCCTTTGAAGTTTTCTATTTCACCTCTGGTTGCACATGATTGATGTTGATTCAAATTTTCAGCCTGTTCCTGTGACCTGTGCCATGTGAAGTGACCCGCTGGCACGGAAGATTGGAGATCAAGCAGAAAAGACTCCCAGCAGGGTCAAATATATGTGGGCAGAGGTGGAGATACATTCAGAACTACCGCAAATCAATTGCACAGAACGATTGATTTGAACATTATTTGTTCAGGAGAAACTGGGACTTTTTTTTCTCCTTTTGAAAGAAAGCAAAACAAGACACTCCATTCTTACAGACAACCGAGATGATCCTGTGACGAATGCTCAATTCACCATACCCTCAGCTGAAACTGGAACTCCCGGCATATACTAAAGCCAGTCATCCTGCGGTGCAGAAAGTCGAGTTTCTTGGATTCGTCTGTAAGTAGCTCGTCATTAATGTAAACAGTAACTGCATGCAATATTTAATGTTGGTATCAGGTAGGGATAAGCCTCATTATGACTTCACAAAGTCAAGTTAGTCCACCTGCGTCTAATGCTCGACATCACAATAGGTCAAGGTTCATGTTAGGGTTTAAGGTACAAACGTACGTTTTAAATGTGACAAACGTAACCTAAATTACAACGTCTCATTAAGTGCAACAAGTCTTTGAATATGCATGGCCGCGATTGATGGAGTCGCAAGCACAAGACCACAAAAGAAATGAAAAGACTGAAGGGAATAGATACTGCGAACAAACCTTCACATAATTAAATACAAAGTGTAATTCAAAGAAGGGACTCTTGGAGTCATCCGGTCCCTTGTATACACCTCTAGCAATCAAACTAAAAGGCTATAATCATGCTAGATCTTTCCTGTGAAAGTCGTAGAAAATTTATATCTGAACTCAACTCAAGCCACGCCATGGGCACCAAATCATCGAACTCATCACTGGTTTCTTTTCAACGTTGATGCATTCAATAAAACTGTTCTTCTTGGTGCGTTAGTATGACACAATCTGATGTCGGATAAGCAGAACACAAGAGAGCGAAGCCCGCTTCCAGTTGTGACTCATTAAGGAAATTCTGAGACTCCTGGTTCAATGTTCCTGACTTGAGAACTGCGAGACAAGAAGAGCAAGCGCCCGACCGGCAGATGTGAGGTAAATCTATGCCTTGCTTTTCAGCTGCATCCAAAATGCATTCGTCTTCAGAGACCTGAACCTTCTTATCCCCCTCGGGGGTGATCAATGTCACCTGCAAAACGTATCAACAAATCCGATCAGCCTAAGTTCAATGCACTAAATGGTTACTCCAATCCTTCATCCATACAAGGGACGGTGACACGGAGTTGAAATCCTTCATGTAAAATTTCGCATTCATTTATTCTTGAACGCGATTATTCCAAATGTTATTTTTGACAAAGTCTGCGCCTAACTTCTCCAAAACTCAAAAAACTTGCTTCAAAGAATAAACAATTTACTACCAGCAGCGCGCGTACGTGCTTCGTGCCGAAATCCAGTAAATTAAATACAAAATTGGCAATGCAGATGTACTAATAAAATAGACATTGACGATCAAACTACTCGCCTGGTACGAGGCTGCGGTGACAGTTGTCTTCGCACGAAGAGTCCTGCTTCCAATGCTCCTCGTCAAAGCCAGTTTCGTCGATGAAGGCTTAAAACTCGAAACCAAGAATGTAGGCCGTGAAGCGACTGCACTGCTTGGCACGGCAATCGCTCCCAGTGCTAAAGTTGCCATATCCTCAACTATATTGCAGAGGCACCGTACGCACAAACAGAAAAAAAGACAAAAACTGATGGCAACCTACACGCACGAAGTGCAAGATGAGCTAGTGTGCGAACACAATGTAGCTGGCAATGAAGCTCAATACGCTATGCGAAGTTCACGAGAAGGGCGTGTTTCAGAAAAATCGGACGATGTCAGAAAGACAACGAATAGAAATGGAAAAATCGGCCGGGGCCAGAGGCTCAAGTACAGAAACGAACGTCGCCAAGCAGAGTCAGCAATGACGTCGAGACAGTTCCAAGTGGAAGTGAAGAGTCAGCTCTCGGGGCTGTTGAGTCGGGTGATGAAACTCAGAGAACGAATGCCGTCGATCACCTTCGGCCAGGGATGGATGGCAACGACGGTGGGGATGCTAACGGCGACGATACAATTGACGGCGACAGTCCTCGACGGCGATTCTTGGTCATGGGGGGCTCTTTATTCTGGGAGAAGTTGAGCCCGAGACCGTGACCCGTCCAAGATCTGAGGTCCACCGTGTTACTAGGAAATCAGGTGAAACTCCGGGTGCAACTTCCGGTGTGTCACTGCCGCTGACTCGGATACAATGGAATTTTTTTTTGGTAATCACCAAATTCCGAACTGACCCCCAACTGAAATTTTTTATTGTACACATGATAAAATTAGCAGATTTTGAATTCATATTTGCAGTGAGAGGTCCCTAATGAGCTTGAAGAGGTGTAGTAGACAAATTAATCAAGCACAAAATAGGGGGTCTTTTTTTTTACATGCACTTCTGGAATGACTTTGGAGGGACAAGCAAGATCTAGGTGAATTGACCCCCTTATTGCCCCACCTTGGGTGGATGGATGGATAGATGAAGGAGTCAGTTTCTTATCCTCCCAATTGTTTGTTCTTTTGGCCCCACTAATTCACTTCCCGGGTTGTCCAACTCCAATTGTAAATGCTTAAATCTGCCTAGAGTTGAGTCACCTCCTCTGTTGTCAATAAAGTTCAAGAATCTCTTTTTCCTCTCTCCTATTTGTTGCACAAGCATGCTCCTCCTCACACATCTACAAACTACTCTTCTTCATTGTTTCTTGAAGCAGGATTTCATGGTTATGCATCTTGATTATCGACTAAAGAAAATATTGCATGACCTATCCAACTTCACTCTTAGAAGGGGAAAAAAAAATTCTCATGAACTTCATGTGTCCTAACCCTTAAATGATGGATTGGTGACCGTAGAAATCATCCATTTTGATATCATGGAAATCATTGGCAAAAAAAAATCCAAAAACATTCATTTGAAGTCAAAGTAATCTAAGAGATCTCCCCTTTTCACACATGATTTTAAAGATGAATAGTTGCACTTCTATCCTACACTAAAAGATTCTTTGGCATCCATTGGCCACCAAACATTCACCTCAATACAAAAAGGTTAACCCTTGCAATTAAATTTTCTTTATGAAAGCAGAACATGCTTGAATGATGACTACTTCATAAGTAAAATCTTATGTTTTAAACTCTATGGGCAAACATGCTAAATCCAAAACCTTGTAGATACCCACTCAAGTATAAGCTAGAATAATAACAAGCTTTGCAATTAAACCCAACAAACAAATTTGCCATCGCATTCAAATCAATCAACAATTAGTTGCCTAAGAAGCAAGGTTTTTTTCATTTTTAATGAAGACCCAAAGTGGTGTTATAAAATGTTATGGTGGTGCTCCAAATTTTAGTAGTCACCTACATATTGGATAGAAAATATGACATTCATACATATCACATATCTCTAATTCTATTTTCATCCACAAATTAGCAATTTTATCCAGATTTTTTTTATTTAAAAATTTTTTGGCAAAAAACTTCATGATTTTTTGCCAATTTTTAGCTAAATTTCTTTTAGATGCAATCTACTACAAAGAAGCTAAGCCAAAATAACAACTACTGAGTTGTGAAACTTTATGATTGGAGTACAACAAATGAATCTTTGTTCTTGTTTACTTTTTTGTTCTCTTTTAGAAAGATTCCAGCAATGCCCTCTTACTTTTTTTTATTTCTAGCTAAAGAGCAAGTTACATAGCTCTTGTTGAGTTCTCTCTATAAACTTAGATTTAGTCTAGTGGGTTTTTTTCAACTATGCATCCATTGTCACATTTTTGGTATTCTTGGAAAGCTCTTTGCAAGGATGGGTGTATGGACTTTGTTGATGTTTGAACCTATAGTGTGAAAGTTATTGAATTTCAAAAAAAATCTTAATTAAAAAATTAAAAAATTACTTTTGTTTTCACTTTGGCAATGATAATAGGCAAACTAGTCCATGTCTTAAATAATGGCTGTTATTTTTGTTTATTTGTTTGTTATACTAAGATCTCTAGAATTGTGCATGCACCAATCGCATCTTTGGTGATAGGCTTTGTTTCACAGCATTTAAACCTACAATGTGAAAGTCATGAATTTTTGAGTTTTTTTAATTAAAAAATTAAAAACTTACTTTTACTTTTGTTTTGGCTGTGGCGATGGCACAGGGCACACTAGTCTGTATAAAGAAATAAGCAAAAATATATGAAAAAAGAAAAGAGAAAGGATTCAGGCACTATGGGGTTGATACCAACATTATGAAGGTGCATGATCTTGACGAGGCATTCATACTTTACAATCTTGCAATGGATTGTGATTCAACATGTTACATAGGCACAATTGTAGGTGACACGATATTGAAAAGGGGCAAATTTTCTTCCCAGCACCATCAAGGCCGGTATTCCAGAATTCAAGGAGCAAGAGCTGAAAGTCGGAAGTGCCAAGCTCATACGGAAGAACAAAATACCATTGCCCCTCATGTGGCAATGGCTTCAGTGAGAGAATATATTCACTTATTTTGCACATCTATAATGGTACTACTATACATGTACATACCAACCTACTCAACCTTCCTCACTTCCATATAGATGTCAGCTTGTGCAGATACAGTGCCTCCTCTACTTTGGTCCACTGGCCTAGAGAAGTTTGAGGTTGGCAAGAAATTGGTACTCCAGTAATACTGTTCTTAATTATAGCCACATCACGGTAGTCAACTAGAATTCAAAACTCCTTGACAATGTACAATCATGGGAAGAAACAGGCTAAGTTCATAGCATCCAAATGAATACAGCGGAAGCTGATGATTCCTCACCTCATCTGAACTCTTGAATTCCATAAGCTCTCTAGTACTTCTTTGTCACCTTCGACAACAGTATCTTCCCGAGAGCAGGCAAGACGGTTTGAGCAGTACCGAGGCCGCTGTCTGAAACAGAGAACACCTTCTTGTAACTGGGCCGTTTCTTCACCTCTTCGTAGTAGCGTTTGACGTTTGGCCGAGGATCGATAAACTCCTTCTCTTTGTTACAGTTATACATTCTGTACAACACCGGAGTGAAGATAGCATCGGCAGCTGTATATTCATCCCCGGCAATAAATTTCTTGGATGCAAGAGAGGCTTCTGCTTCATCCAGTAGGGCTATGACCTGTTTCAGGTTCTTCTCGACGGCAGCTTTGTCATTTGGCTCTGCCAATGCTGCCTCCATTTTCGAAATCTTCTGCTTGTACAACTCAGCCATGTCAGGATGGCGCTTCGCATTTGCCTCTGCCACTTTGATTTTGTACTGCGTACTAAATTTGACCACTCCTGCAGCTCCGGAATTAACTGCTGAAAACAGATTACCATCCCAAGGATCTACTTTCTGCAGCCATTCTTCAACAACGGCCCTGTCAACAGAATCTCCGCCAAGAGGAGTCCCCTGCTTGTCTGCCCACCGAATGATATCAGCAGATTCGGTAATCTTCTCATCTCCAACTACAAGAGTCGGGGCTGACCCAGCTGGGTTGAGTTTCAGATACCAAGGTTCCAGAGACTGGCCATTAAAGAGGTCAATCTTCTTCTCAGTATACTGTGGTCAGCCAACACTGTATGAGTGAGGGAATAGATTGAACAAGTCATAATAACCCATGCGCTAACAACGATAAACACCCATGGAATTCCACAAATTCCTGCACCAAATACACGAGTTCAATACTGATGTGACATAAAAGGTGACCCCCACGTCTATGGCATAAACAAAACGAACAAACTGTCTTACCTTGATGCCCTTCTCCTCCAAAGCAAGCTTTGACTTGGCAGGGTTGAATGCAAGCGGGTAGGTGTAAAAGATTGCAGAACCTGCAGTGCAATTAGGAAAGTAGTCGTCAATGGCGAGCTCAAATCCATTTCGCTATTCCGTTCAAAGCTTTTGTAGCCTGTAGTTTCCAACCGCAAGTATCGTCCGATAACGAGAAGGAAGCGCAAATATTCTATTGATTCCATGGTCTATTTGTCACAATTGCTTTCGGAGCTAGGTATGAAAGCAGGATTGTTCCTATAAAAATCTCGCAATCGATGTATCAAAACCAAAACATCCTCCATCATATTATGCACCGTTAATAGTTCAAGAAACCACGATGACATGAAATATACCCGTTGCAGGTGCTCCAGATGTCTCCGCCATGGCAGCTGCGCACAAGAGGAGCCAAAACGCTACGCAATTCCACACAAGTGTCCAACCAGAATTCCCTGCGAACACATACAAAGCGATCAGCCCTCTACTGAAAAGCAAATGGTCGCCAATAATATCTAATAAAGATACTGAATCTCGGCACAGACTCATACTCACCGAAAGCCATCACAACAAAGAACAGTCGCCAAACCAAGTCGCAAGTTCCGATCGCGAAGACATAAACACTATACAAAAGCTATAACCATGCGCAAATCCCTGAATCTTCAGAGTAACAGCTTTGATGGCTGTTACAAATTGTAAAGGACATAGTTATGACAGAGTGCCCTTTCCAGGGCTTTCTCCTCCAGGAAGATCGATTCGCTTCACTCTAAGTACATCTCTGTAAGCTTAAGCCGCTCTCTTTGATCTGACCTCAAAGATGCATGAACGGTGTTTTCATCTCCAGAACGCTAAACCTTCAACTAATTTCGGCTAGGGTTAGAGCGAGAGTGCCATTGCCACTCTCGCACACGCTACAGTCCAGCGAAGGACTATCAAGAACGAAAAATGGACACAAGACGCAACTCAATTTCGAGACTAGTACCTTCGTGAAGTCCAGTACATGAAATCGTAAATCCCGACCACGCAATTACTAGCGAAGATAACGAAAATCAAAACACAACCACCAGCAGCAGGGCGCACAAACACAACAGACACAACAGAAGTAGTGCGCCAAAAGCTTCCGTTAGTTCCAAACCGGTTTCCAATTCTCACCTGGCTCCTGCTCCGCAAAGGGCTTTACAAATCAGACTAGGGAAGTACACACGATCCGGAACGCGAGTGATGCCCGAGATCTTGAAGCAGAGTACGTCGAGCAGCCAGCTGTGGCACCGTACAAGTAGAAACGACTCTCTCAACTCTGTTCTCCTCAGTCCCTCCCTCCTCCCAATGATGGCGGAAATGCAGAAAAAGATGTGGCTAAGAATCGGCAATTTCGTCCTGACCCGCGCAAAGAGGTTTAGATGCTTGTGCGCCTCAGTATTTTATATTATTATTTCAAAACGTCATTTCGTTCGAATCTTCCAGATGAATTGTCAGATCTTGTCAGGTACTTAAGTTATGGCCCTGAGATCTGTTTCCCCTATTATCGGAGCTCTTCAATCTGCAGGAACGTGTTGGCCTTCCTTATGACTGTACACTTCATGAACCATATTCTCTCAAGGAATCAAGTTCGAGAACCTCCTCACTTCCTATCGCAGTTTGAACATTCTTCGAACATTTTTCAATCACATCTGAGAAGTTACAGCTCAAGAGCACAGGATGATGAAAATGAGTAGACACAAAACGGGGAATTAATTAGCATTAACGAAGTCCAAAACACTAGAATCTGGAATAGTAGACCGTAACAGTGACAAGATTTCTGAAATCCTCCCGCCTTTTCCTTAGGGCTCAACAATCGTCGTGAAAGTTGACGAAAATCTTCGTTCTACTGGTTGGGGAAAGCGAAGCTGTAATGCACTGCACGGGCAGAACTTCAGTCTTCGCGGAAAATCTATTAGTAACCGTACCTCAAGCTAGAGATTTCAATTAACAACAGAACTCCCGTGAAGAAGATCTGTGCAAAAATGTCGACAAATTCGTACATCTTGATCATGATCCCCTTGCGATCAAAAGATCTTTAGATTAGCCACTAGCCAAAGCCAAGAAACGATATCACTAGGCTGTACCTAATTTCTTCTCGAGTGCAGGTTTTGGGTCTAACAATCTGACTGGATCTTCTCTATTTAGTAGATGCACATCTGCGTTTTCGAAACTGGCAGGAAATAGCAAATTGGATTCAGGTTTGAGCAGAAAGTTGGAGGTCCCTGGAGAAGATGAGGTATTCCAATATGTACGATGACCTTCCTCTGATGGTGAAGCCGACCTCCCCTGTTTTGTAAATTAGTGACGTCCGAGTGCCAAAACTAAAGAGCAATTCTTCCTACTGAACATTGACTATCCCATCACCTGGTTGATTCTATCGCCAGCCATAATGCAGGCAAGATTCGCCGAAGTTGAGATTAATGCCACGCTAAAGTTAGGGTTCTGTAACTACGATTGCATTTGCCGCGATGATGAGTTCTGACTCCTGAACTGCTGGAGCTCATCGCGCAGCTTGGCTGCATCGATGAACCTCTCCTCTACAGCTGCAATGTACATGTTCCGCAGAATGATGAACTCTTTTGCATCTTCACAATCTCCGGAGAGTGGGGTGTCCATGTCCTTGATGACTTGCCCGTTGATGACCATGCTCGAGGGAAGCTTCGAGGGTTCACTGACGATGCGGACACCATCTCCAACGGCTAGGTTCTTGTTAACCTGCACACCCGGTGAGTGGATGAAATGACCAGATGAAAAACAGCCTGACTGAGCTGTACCAGCTCCAAGGTTGCGTTCTGCCAGAAATTTTGAATTCCCGTGACGAAGGAAATGTTCGGTACTCGGAAACGGGGAAACGAAACATTCTCTTTGTCAGCCTACTAATCAGTCAAAATTTGGACGTTTTTCAATTTTCGACTTTGACAGAGTCTTTGAAAACAGACTCGGAAGACAAGCAGTGTAAGGCAATCAGAAACGCTGTCGAAAACTTGTAAGAATGGAAATCTTCTGTCCTCTGGTAACTAAATCATATGGTTACCTGAATGGGTATGTTGCATCGCACGGCGAGGTTGACTGCGTCAGAGGGGCGGATGTCAAGGCTGACGGGAGGTGCATTGCTATCACTAACTTTGACAAGATAAACTCTGGCAAAGTACGTTTCATTCACTCGTTTCGTCACGCGAACAAGCTTCGCGCGGTATCCCGAAACCTCCAGCATCTTGCACATGACTTGGTAAACCGTCGGGCGGGCGATCTGTACGTTTCTCACGGCGTCCAAGAGCATCGTGCTGGGCAATTCGAGCACGACGATGGGGAGGAGCAGGTTGGAACCGTCGCTGAGTTGCAAAACGATCGCCGGTTGCGAAGCGTAAACAGGGATCGCACTTCCAGGTTTGGTATTGTTGTGCGCGCATTTGAGAACCTTCCCATCCCGCATCTTGATGAAGCAGCCATATGGACCGCTCCGGACTTCGAGCGCTTCGACAATTTTACAATCCGCGTAATCGTCGTCGTTGTCGCTGAAATTCTCAGCCATGCTCTCGTTGTTGAACGACCTGCTCGAGTTGAGCTTAGACGAAGTGGCAGCTTTCATAGCACCAGGGTATGGAGCACAGCGCGTGGCAGAGCAGCCCAGGGTCGTGGTTCGCAAGAGAGCGTGGTTTCGTGCCACAGAGCATGGAGCGAGGTGATTTCTTTGGTGGAACCCGACCGAGTGCAACAAGCTCATGGCGATGGCAGGCGCTGCCATTTTTCCTTGTTAGATCTGCCAGGGGATTGCAGCAGCCTGCGCTAGCTAGAGCATTACTGCAAAAAAGTTGAAACATTAGAGCAAACACCACACGATAACGTTCGGAAGATTGTGAGCTTCGTGATCAACAGAACAGGTGCAACGAAATAGACTAGGTACCGCGAAAGTAGAGTTTCGTTAGAAGAAATAAAACATAGAGGCAAAGGAGTGGCAAGGATGTTATTTCCATAATAAGGCTGCTCATTCACATTCTCAGACGTAACTTCAATGTTGAACCTCGATCAAGGATAGAAAAGACGAACAACACCGTAATGCTAAAGAACCTGGATAAGATTATGAGATATAACCAGCTCTCCATATCTAAGAACCTTTAATACAAAAATGAACTTCATTGTCACATTGCTCGAGGGACGCCTACGGTAAGTCCATGGCGGCTCTTGTGAAATTAACATCGTGCTACTCGTACAACTAACTCCAAGGGTGGACGCGAATGTCCAAAACGGAAAATGTATGACCAAATGCAGCCATCGCATCGGGGGAGTTAAGGGAGACTTTCCATGCCGATGATCCGCTACACCACCAGACAGACAACAGAGTGAGCACATGGAAAGTCTCCCTCATGACACGCCTTGCCATTGCACTACATCTCTCCAACACAAACACAACCTCCGTCACCGGCGCAATTCAAAGATCATTCCACGAATACCACAAACAAAAATCATCCCTGCATCCACAGGAAGTCATTTCTCTGAGGCAAATTAAATGCAAAGCCGGCAAGGAGAGATCTAACTAATTGTCCACAAATCCTCGCATACACACGGATCTCAATGCAACAAGTCCTCCTCCCAAAGGCACGCACCACGAAAACCCTACCAGATTTCAGGTCAAAGTAGGCAAAGAGGTGCACCTCCAGGAACGAGGAAGGAGCTGAATTGCGCCGGGAAAATGAAACTTTCGCCCAGGGGAACTTCAAAACAGAGGCCTATTGCTCACTCTACCCAAACGCTTCAATTCTCCCCAAGGCTGGCTGGCTCACGCGCCGTGAGTCTTGATTTTCAAGCTATTGATGCCGCGGATAGAAATGCAGACAGGCAAGGAGACGTACGAACTAAGTATCTAGAACAGTGACGATCTAGCTCGTTAATTACCTGTCCAAATCGCTTCAAACCAAGACAGGGAATGATCTGTTTAGAGTGGATGAGGCAGCATATATAACAAGCAGGTGCAAATTGGGAGATCGAGTCTGCTGCAAGTACGTAACTGACAAGCAAACCGCGAGAGTGGAAGAATCGTGCAACTGCTATTAAGTTATTAAGCTTACTGTGGGGATTCCCGCTCACTTATGGAGACCACCGGCGCTCGTGCGTTGATCGGAGAGACAGTGGGAGATGCTTCAAGAGGACCCAATTGTGGAGACGCAACTCAACGACCCATCTGTATGTCCACTATCTTGAAGCATTCTTTTAGTGCATAAGACACTGATTTGCAATGGTCATACTGGGCAAGTTGTAATATACTGTGCAGAGTCAAGACCAATATATCCAGAACCAATGAATCCAGAACCTGTGAATCCTCAGTGTAAGCATCCTTGATGAGATGTATGAAACAGGCACAGCTTGAAGAGTTCCAGAACTTACAGTAGGACCCTTCTATAACTGGTGAATAATGTTATGATGGGAGGAGCTCAGACTAAATTACCTCCTTCACTATTTCACCTATGAACTCTTTTACGGAACCGGCACCTCATCCTGTAGCTGACTGGACAGAACACCTTTTCATCCACTCAGCACTTCCTAGCTGGATGGACAGCTTCAAGGTCGTGTGTCTGCTGTCACTATTCCGTCGGTTCCCATGCGCTCCTCCGGTCCTTGGCACGAGCCTCCTCTTCCCACAATGTGCCTGCAATGTGCCAAGCGACCTCCCTTATTGCACACCAGCCCAGTTGTTAGCCCCTTGTTACCCATTGAATGTATTGCCCCGTGTTTTTTACCCCTGCAGAAAACACTGAAATTTTTTATTTGCCGCACATGATAAAATTTGTAAATTCAGAATTCATATTTGCATTCAGAGGCTCCAAATTAGCTTGAAGATATGAAGAAATACAAAATTTAAGCAGCACAATATGGGGAGCATTTTTTGCATTTATCCTTAAATGGGGCAATAGCTGGGTCAATTCTCCCTCACCCTTTATTGCACGCTAGCCCAGTTTTAGAATGCCCAACCCCTTTCATTGGCTAATTCCCCCCATGGAAAATGCTGGAATTTTATATTTGTAGCATATGATAAAATTTGCAAATTTTGAATTTATATTTACAATTTGAAGGCTCCAAATGAGCTATAAGAGGTGTAGAAGATAAATTAATCCAGCACATAATAGAGGGACTTTCAACTTTGTTCTTACAATAAGGTGGGTAAGGTTTTCTACTCTTAAAGTGACCTGTTAAAAATTGATTTCATTTGGAGGAAGATAAAAACTTTGAAACTTTGAAACTTTCAATAAATTTTTGTAGGAAGAAAAATAGAATTGGCATTGAGCCCAAGCAAGCCGATTCATTGATTTTTTGAACCTTTGTAAAATTAGTTACAAAATTTTGAAGTTAAAATGCAAGGGTCACTAAAAGAAAACCCCTCCTAAAACATACATTGTTGGTCTGTTGAAGAATGTAAAATGTACCTCTATGTTAATAGTCGCTTTTAGAACAAAGTTGTTTTTAGTGCACACTACCTTTTACTAGAAATTGCACTTGCCATCATCACTTTGTATACATCTCCAACAAAATAAATATGTATATGTGTTGAAAAAAATGATTTTAGAACATTTACCAAAAAAAGATTTTGATCTTTTGTAATTTTTGTATACAAAATCCAAATGCCACCTTTTTTGGTGCTTTGGAACCTCCTTCTATTTGCCAACAAGAAAATATTAAATTTTGACTAGTCTAAGAATAGTGAGTAGGCATAGTGAAAAAATGGCATTTTTAGAGGTACCCACCTTAAAAACAAATACATGCATTATCATAGCTTTAGGAACCAATGACAATTAACCTTTAGCCTCTAAGACTCATGGAGTCTACTAGGTGCATTAGGAATGATTTTTGTGATTTTTTGCTAGAGCTATAGAAAATGAATGAAGTTTATCCAAGTGCATTGAAATATATATACATACATATATACATACACGAGAACGAAGCCTGTTGCAATGCAATACGACAAGGGTGCAATGAGAAAATGGGATGAGAAAAGTGGGATGAAAGTGTGACCAGAGTGCGATTAGGATTTTGTGTAATGCTAGAAGAATCATAGTCATGCATTCACATTTCACAGGAAAGTAAAGATATCACAGCAATGAAAACAATTGATGAAATTAGTAAATGAAACTACTAGATGAAAACATGACCATTTTTGTGACAACAGGTTGTAACAGAGTCGTAACGGTCTGCACTTAATAATTTATATATATATATATACACATACATACATACATACTTGTGTATATATGTATATATGATTATCAAGAATATGACTATCACAATAATTTAATGCCCTATGATTCTCATGCAAGGTTCTAGTGAAAATTAGTTTAGGCAAAGATGGAAAAAAACTAAAACTTGCAAAAATGAAGATCTTATGTCTATTTTCTCTTTAGCCATAATTCATTTTGCCTAAGAAGTTCTATCTACATTCATTATCCTACAAAAGAGTTAGACATTAAAATCATGACATAAGATATTAAAGTGCACATGATTATAAAATAGAAGTACATATTGTCCCATCTAGTTTTGTCAAGAAGGGTTTTGTCAAAGTGTTACCAATATGGCTTTACATTGCCCTTGAGATATGTCTCCAACTTTATACATAGCACAACATGGGTGCAAAGTAATAAACCTTTTGGTGATTTTTTTATGGACTTGCTGTAATTTAGCTCAGCAAATGAAAGCAACCAGTATAATTTCTCAAAGCACTGCGGGATTCACTCAGGCAGCCTTGAACTTGTTCGATTCCTCACTAAAAGATCACTTATCGGTGTCACAATCACTTCACGGGTGAGATTCATGCACAGGAGGAAACGCAGGAAACACCAAAGTGATACACGGGAATACAAACAAAATTTCCACTCCCCTTCTCTGAATTACAGATCGGGAATAATCCCGGATCCCGGAAAGAGGTAAGACGGGTACATACACTGAATTCCGGGCAGGGTTCCTTGCGGTCTTACCGTGATTCTTCTCAAGAAATTTTGCAGAACATAGATCTGCAGGTACGCTTAGGTATATACTCACAATCACCAATGAGCATCCCAAACAAAATCATGGTTTGGAAGTCAAGATGCAGTTCCAGATTCCAGGACAAGCAGCATATATGCAAGGAACCAATTCAAACAGACTGTCCAGAGGCCCGGAATAACACGTGCTTGCAATTCCTTCAGTTTTTCCAATCGATCGATCACGTGCGAGATCGGAAATCGAGATATAAATATTACCATCAAGCGAAGCAAAGACAACTGAAGACGTCCAGGACGACAAGAACCAAACTCACAAAGTACCGAACTAGTCAAGAGCCAAATCTCGGGATCCAATACAAACTTGCCCACTCAGACACCGGCCGAACCTTACCTTCAGCATGATCGAACAACCAAATGACATGCAAACTCTCGACTGCTCAAACTACGAGCTACAACTTCACGCTATGAATCCAAACCCAGCCTGCCGACGGGAACTGCACACGCGGCCTGGCCACTGCAGTCTCCTGGGGGAAGGGTGTGGGTGGGACAATCCCACCCTCCGGCAACGGAACTCCATAGCGGACATCGTCCATGCTTGGCCTCGTCACCATGACGAAGTCGAATTCTGGATCCTGCTCTTGCGTCTGGTCGTGGTCCACTTCCACGGCTGCGATGTCGATGAGGCCTTCAACCCCGGGGGCCACAAGTCCCGCCGCTGGGGCGGAAGCGGGTCGAGAGGGCCTGGAACGGATCGGAGTCGGCGTCCTTGGGCGTTGTGTAGCAGCGGAAGAAGGAGATGAAGAACGAGGTCCATGAGAGCGCTCGACCAGAAGCCTTAAATATTCGAGATCGGTAAGTTCCTCATGCTCGGACTCCATAGCTTCCCGATCCATGGTGACCTACCTGCAATACATGCATCACACAGAAGGAATTCCTCAGTAACTAAACACGTCCGGCTTTCCAATTCCCTGGAAATCCCAACAACGCAATGGTCCCCGGCCTTTCCTAACTGCATCACCACAAACTCTTCACTTGTGTTCGCGATCGAAATGCGCCTAATGTTTCCGGAAAGTTCTGTGGTTGCAGGGCTTGAAACTACCGTATGTGAATTAGATACTAGTTGGAGTAAACATTTCAAGGTGTCTCATCTTGTTCTCCAATTATTCCTATTGCAGAGACGACTTTGCTTGGACAATCTTGAGTGATTAGTGAAGCTGATTGGGAACCCGGCTAGCCTTTTTGTGAACATCTGCGTGACCCTCGCATACTTCAGCAAATTCAATGGGGTGACCACTAATTGATTAATTGGCAAACAATCTAAGGACTACTCCGCTGAGGAGTTGACGGATGATGAAGCTATGGCTGGTCGGACGCCATGGACAAGCTTGCATAATCAGAAACTTCACTGGATCCAAACTGAATTCCGTTACGTGCTAGAAAGCTGGCTTCGCAAGGCATGCAAGAGCTTGAGGATGCAAGTATGAAAAGAAAAGTCTGGATCGCAAGCAATGGAGTGAGGAGCTTACCAAAGCTTACACACAGCAAGTGCTCAGAGTGTGCGTTCAGAAGGGTCCGCAATGCATTTGGCTTGTTGCTCACATTGCCTCCCTCTTCTATAGTGAGTGTTCCCATGCGAGAATTCATGTGAAACTTTTTTCAATTTAATTTGCCTCCTTTTCATCCAAAATAACTCCTTTTATTGTGTAATGAACTCTTGTAGCACTTGGATGTTAGGATGAAATGGTAGGTGAGAGGTGAGCTCATTGGTATTAATTATTCTTAGGCGTAGGCGTGACGCAAGAAGAGATACTGGTTGAGAAGATCTCGGAGAGGATCCTTTGATGCTCTTGTAGATAAGTAAAAAGAACGTTTGATACAGGATTCATTGATAAAGGATCCTTTGATATTTAGTGATAATTAGATATTTATGAAGAACATCTTTTTGGATATTGAAAGAAATCTTTGTACATTACTAGAAAATTCTGGTGATTATTTTTTTCTCAACCGTTTTGATCCCGTGACTCTATATCGTCCAATGAAATGTTTACAAAAGTGTATTGAGTGAAATGATTCCAAAGGTCTTTTAAAACTCTAACTTGAATTCAATGTAAGAATTTTTTTTGACACAGGTCTAAGTTTGTAAATATTAGTGGAAATTTTTAAACTCAATCATTGTGAATAACTAGAAAGCTCCTTTGACTTTTTGACATTTAATTCATAATTTTAAGTAACTCTTGGATGGCGGCAAGAGAGACCAAATGATTTAGGGAGTGTTTTGCTAAAGCTATAGATTCATTACTATGAGAACTCTGAAATGAAACGATCTTAGTTGTTGATTTGAAAAAATGATGGCTACTAACTAGTACCACTAACTATTTGCAAGTACTGTAAAAGTACTATTTCAATTGGCAAAGAAGAGATAGTTTGTCAAAAAAAAAAAATACAACTAGGTATAAATTAATAATAATTTATTAGAAAGTCATGAACAAAAAAACTTAAAACTAACCATTTGAAAAGATTTGATAGTGATCACATTTCACCAAAAGATGGAAATCAAAACCATCTTCAATGTTCAAAAGTGCATGCGGAAAAGAGACCTATTGGTATGAATATGGAGGTCATAAAATAATATATTTTAAAATTTTCTTATCCAAGTACATGTCTGTCCATTGTGGAAATAGACCACAAAAATTTCATCACTAAATCCTTAATTTTTAGTACCCCCTAGTATGAAAAACCCATAAACCTTGAAGTGTGATTGATGAACTAAATTTAAATTTAAATATAAAATAATTTTTGAATTTTTATGAAAAATAAGGGATTCGAATACTATCAAGTTAGCCATCTCCAATAAAATTTTAAGGTAATTACAATCATGCTTCAAAAGTTATAGCGGATGATAAGAGAGTCACTTTTATTGTAACAAAAATAATACCGGTCCTTCTTGCAACCACCCTGTTAATTTTTAATTCCATATTTCTTCATAAAGAGGTCTATTTGAAAGTATGCATGAATTTTTTTTTTATATTCCTTTAGATAAGTGGAAAGAAAATTTAACGTAGATCTTTAATAAATTTACTGTAGGCCAAACAAAAAACTTACCAATGGCAATAACTTAACTACTTGTAGGCTCGTTCGTAGTTTCAGTAAGACCCATGCTATACTCTTTGCCTTTTATATGCAATTAGAAAATAGACATGCAGTTCAATGCATTGCAATTCAAATATACATAATAGACTCTAATTGACAAACAAAGGCACATCAAGAGCATGGACATTATTACAATTGAAAGTAGAGGACCTCACTGCTATACCATCCTTTCTTGTTCTTCCCCTTTTGCCCATGGTGGTGTAATCCTTGACATAAACACGAGCATGCACCATTTTTGTAGTCTTGGCTTTTAGCACTTCTAATCCGACACACTCATATCCAAAATTTGGGAAGTGCTCACATGGACAAACAGTTCCAACATAAGCATTTTTTGTTTTGTAGGTGACGTCAATTTCTCTACCTGCCTTTATCACTACAAAAAAGCAATGGTATAAATGACTTGTCCACAATGACTGCAAGCACAACAATGACCACAAAGTCATTGATTTGTAGTCATTGTGGATAAGAAATGACTACTACAATCATTGTAGACAAGTCATTTATATCCTTGTATTGTTGTAGTGTATGTATTAACTGGTCTACTTAGTTTCTTCTCCACAAAAGTCCCAGTTGTCATAGCAACATCAATTTTTCTTTGCTTGTGCCGTCTTCCAAGTTTGTCCCCACTCTCTAGAAAATGACCCTCTTTCATAAGTGCCATTTTTGACCAAGGATTCTAATAGGGGACAACAAATGGTCTTCCTTACGAGCTCCATGGTTGAAACTACATTTTTGAGAATCTTGGAGTTTGCACTAAAATCTAAAGTTTTAATAAATTTTTCCATTTTTTTGAGTTGTACTCTCTCTGTCCCCAATGATTTACTTGTTGAATAAGATGTATCTACTTTAGACTAAATTTAACTTTTTTAAGAGCCACTTCGTGCTATAAATAGAATTTGGTATATTCCTATTGTCCTAAGAACTTTGAGTTTTGAAGACTTTTTCAAAAAAATGGCTTCGGAGTACTAAAAAGTAGAATTCGGAGGGCATTTTTGAGGAGCATTGGTGGGCAATTGTTGAGTGTAAGGTCATCATTTTGTGGGCAATTAATACAAGACCAAGACCTTGGATGGACTTCTATTCCACCTCCTAGAGCTTTATTTCCTTCAACTAGTCAACATTGAAAGAGATTCAAAAATAAAATTAATTGACCCCTTCAATCAATTCATTTGTCTTTTGATTGATGATTGCATGGATGTAGGGAGAACTACTACTTGGAGTTGTTTTGTTTGTCTTAGAAAGCAATCAAAAGTTGAATCTAAACAATTTACAATGTCACAAAGTCTAACATGGAGATCATTTTGGGACGGAGGAAGTAACCATCTAAATTCAAACTAGCTAGACATGTTGTGGATAATATGGCAAACATAGCATGGTTACTTATGAATTGAACTTAGGTTATAATGTTTGATGATAAGGATGTTAATTCCTAAAAACTCACTAAAAAGTCTATTTTTCTTTTTTAAAACTTGGATAGACACTATTGACTTTATAAATTGAAATTTTACATGAATTTATTATGGTAGTTTCAATAGTTGTTATTATGTGAGCTAAGAATTATGAACACATAAAAATAGAAATCTATACACACAATGTGAGCCTTTAGGGTTCAAGAATCGAATAAGTTGGATATCAATGCATGTGCAAGACTGCCTAAATATTATAGTGCTTTAGGATATTCTAATTGCTTTAATTTCATGAGCAAAATTACATGAAGTCCATAATTATGTGGAATTTCAAGTGTTTTTGAAATAGAAACTCAGTGGATAATTATCAATAGGGCTATGCAACATAATAAGTCATTGTAGACATACTTACTCATTTATAATAACTTGTAATATATTCTTTTCGATAGAAAGTTCTTTTGAAAACATAATAAAATTTATAATAAGTCCTTAAATTCAATGACCTTCTTGTCCTCACATCCTTGCATAATAAAATGCTTTATTTGTCACTTACTATATGTTTTATCTAATTGCAAATAAATAAATTTTATACCCAAAATACACATTCTAAGAGCTTTCAATGCTTTCTTTCCAATGAGATCAGAGTCATAAGTGATTAAGTCATAGTATTTTGTAAAATAGGACATATTAAATCTCTTTACAATAAATGGTAGTTGCTTCTTTGGACAAGTGTTGAAATGGGAGCTAGCTATATGGGGTAACAACTCTTGTATAATACATGGGGGCATCAATTTAATAGTATAATCACACCTTCTTGACCAAGCACAATTTGCAATAGAATGAAAAGTTGGTGAACAAAGAGAAGAGCCAATAGGGTTATAGGAATCATTTTTGGATGAAGAAGGTGTAGCAAATCTATTTTGTGTGTCATTGGTGGAGACGGTCATCAACAAAAAATGATAACAATGATGATGAAATCGGAAGTGGAGTTAGGGGTGACAAAATCAACTTGTTTTTATAGTAAATAACTAGCAATTAGCTACACATTCATCATTAGAATTTCATTAGAATTTTTATATATTAGATAGAATGCAAAGTAAGAATTTCAATAAATCTTTAGATAAAAATGACTAAAATCTTCATATAATTTTTTTTTATAAATAAGCATATACTGAAATAAATAATAAAAATTTAATGAATGATGAATGAAATACATGCAATGATGAATACGATAAAAGATACACATACATTAAATGCATTAGAAATTTGACTCAATTGTTACAGCAATCCAAATAGAAAAATTTAAAGGAAAAACTTGTAAATGTCAAAAGCTTCGTGAACAATTTAATTGTTGTGAAATCTAAAATTGGTTCAATCGAATAAATTTCTCAAATCATTTGGTAGTAGCAATAGAAAATAGAAAATTGAAATTAGAAGCTCAAAGCTCACAAAAGCACAAAATCATAGAAATGCAAAAGAAGTATAAAGCCAAAAAAAGCAATGGAATTGGTACCTTTATGATATCACCATATTGATTCTCTTTAATATCACCTCAATTGCAACGACTATATTATTTCTATAATATCATCCTTTGTAAAAAGTGATATTACAGAGGTGATTGTGAACTCCTACTCTATTTCAGTAATATCACATTGTGTGAAAATATGATTTCTATGTATGCATGATTGGAAATGTTTTTATAAAATAAATAAAATTGATACAATGAATGCATAGCATAGCAAGCACAAGCCCCTAGTACTAAAGGTAGCATTTGTGATAGTACAGAGGGACTTATGATTTTCGTAGTATGATGATGTACCACTGTTCTCCACAACATCTACAAAAATCTACTTTTTTGGACTAGCTGCCTGTTGACATCTTCATTTTTTGTAGAACACCATATGTTAGTAGTCAAATGCAAGCAAAAACGTAGGTTTTTTGTAATGCAAGAGAGTATATTTAACTCACAAAGTCTTCTACACATCCATTCTTGAGCACTAGAGGAGAACAATCAAGGACAAGAAGGTTTTATAGCAAATATATATTGTGCCAAATGGGAGCCACGATGTCCTTATTCTTTAGAGAATGGGCTTGTAGTGAAGAAGGTGTGACTATTGCTAATAAGAGCAAAACAAACTACATACTTCAAATTTGTTAATTATTAATCATCTTAAAATATTAGAAGAAGACAAAGCTAGTGTTCAAATTTCAAGCTAACAAATTCCAATACCAATTTGACTAGTAGTAATACTGGTATGTGTACTACTTCACGTTAGGTCAAAAACATGAAAACCATGAAAGTATGACCATTCCTTAATTTCTATTAAAATCCAATTTTACCAACTACTTTTTATGATAGAATTCTAGATAGTATTGATGCATAGCAAGTTTTCCAAGAATGATGTCCAATGTGATTAAGGTTTGCAATGTTCATGCATGTGATACTATCAATGTCCAATTTGATCTTGGTGAGGGGAAATCAAAGAATTTAATTCTTGCATCACCACATAGGCTACCTAAATGTCAATTAATCACTAAATGCTCCATTAAAATAGTTAGGTGGTGAATGGTCATGGATACTAATACATAACTTCTTAAGCATGAATAATCAAATGCAATGAATGCCATAGTGAAGTCAAATAATTGACAATATTAGATCATGGATCTTTTCACAAGATAATGAAATCCAATGTTTTAGTTTAAGTTTTTGGACCAATGATTATACATGTGGCCTTTCTTTTAAGTAGGTTCTTAGTTCCATGCTTCTTCATTTGGGGGGCTTGAATTGAAGGAGTCCAATTCTAAACATAAAATTTTGATTATGTAACTTTTGTATGTAGTTTTTGTATGTGCTACATCTATATGATGATTGAAATGAGGTTTTGAAAACTTTGTGGCAATGGTATGTAGGATCATGACTAGTCTACAATTTTAAACCTCTTTTCTACATACTTAAGCTATTCATTTTCATTTAGGCAAGTAGACATTAAATTGACGCCCTCACAACTAATAAAACCTTATTAGACAAGCTAGTCACCATAGAAGTGTGGAACTCATTTTTGCAAGTCTTGCATAAACCATTTGCTTCAAGACGTCCAAAAACACTCATTAGGGGTCAAACTAATGTGCAAGTTCTCCCCTTTCTACAAAAAATCCCCAAAGATGAATATTGCTCTTCTATCCTTCACTAGAAGAAACCAAAATTTTTGATGTCTAAGGGAACGGATTTTAGGTGACGTTGAAGAAAACAACCCATGTTTTTCTGACAACAATTATCTCCACTGGACATCATTATTGACATGAAAAATATAGGTTGTTTTTTTCAACGTCACCTAAAATCCGTTCCCTTTGACGTCGATTGTTTTTTTGAATGTCACCTAAAACAAGGTTTTCTTATAGTGCTTCAAAGATTCATTGACAAAGGACTTTTGTGGTAACATTCAAGGATTTAGAAATAAGCAAATCTAATCATTTTAAAAGAACTTCGAGGGTCTTGATTGCTCTCCATTGTTTGACAAAATTCTCTTATTATAAATTCTTAAAATGACTTTTTGGTGGTCAAAACTATTATCATACCACTAAAATCATAACTCCCTCTATAATATCACAAATGCTACCATTAATACAAGGGGCTCATGCTTGCTATGCTATGCATTCATTGTATCACATATTAGTAAAATTTTGATATATTCGAATAGAATGCATGATAATGATTTCAATAAGTCTTTAAAATAATTTTCTTAAATATTTTATACAAATGTTTTCAATTATGCATACATAAAAATCGTATTTTCACACAATGTGATGTTATAGAAATAGAATAGCAGTTTGCAATCATTGCTTTTCTTGGCTTTATATTTCTTTTGCATTTCTATAATTTTGTGCTTTTGTGAACTTTGAGCTTTTGATTTCAATTCTCTATTGCTACTACCAAATGATTTGAGGAATGTATTAGATTGAACCAAATTTGGATTTCACAACAATTAAATTGTTTACGAAGCTTTTGAGATTTACAAGTTTTTCCTTTAAGTTCTTCTATTTGAAAGCCATTGTTTGTAACAATTGAGTCAAATTTTTAATGAATTCTAATGTATGTGTATCTTTTACCATATTCATCATGCATGTATTTCATTCATCATTCATTAAATTTCTTTGGTTTATTTTAGTATATGCATATTTATAAAAAAATTACATCAAGATTTTGTCATTTTTATCTAAAGATTTATTGAAATTCTTGCTTTGCATTCTATCTAATACATAATAAAATTTAATGAAATTCTAATGGTGAATATGTAGCATAGCAAGCGCAAACCGCTAGTGATTGAGATAAAATTATAGCATTTGATTCTTCAAAATGTCTTTTTTCCTACTAAGTACAATCTTACAACCTACATAATAAATAAAAGAGTTAGTACCTTCTTCATGAATTAGAAAAGTTAAGAAAATGCCTACCTTAAGAGTGTTTCCAAGGCAGATTGAATTCACTTGACCCTTGTGACTTTATCCCATTTAAATTTGGAAATGAAATTCAAGTTAGTAGAAGATGTTGTATTTAACTAAAATTTAATTCATGGGACCATCAAATGCACATTTGGGTTTGTTGTAAGAAACAATGCCAAATTGCCAATTCATTTTGTGCTTGAAAGGATAGTAGTAAGCACTATGACCTTCTACAAAATAACTAAATTAGAAATTGAAAATAAAGAAAACTAGGATTTTCTCTATCAATAATGTATCTTCAAAATCTTGACATTAGAATAAAATTCTAACTTAATGTATTAGTTTGGATTTAATTGATATTTATCATAGTCAATAATTACTTGCCAAACCAAAAATCTAGTATGATCCCAAACTAATGTAAAGGAAAGAACTTTGAGTATGATAAATGCATCACTATCTCTATTAAAGTTCTTTTTAATTATTCCCAAGGATATCAATTATCAAAGGATCTTATGAGGCATTTTTTCTCGTATACCAAACTATTCAAGGCAAGCTTCACAAAGGTCTTGAAAGGCTTTTTTGAGGATCAAAGCCTAAAAATTTGAATTGGTCGTTGAACAAGTGAAGTTCAAGAGTCATTTGCAATGGTTCCAAAGACTTTTCTATGATATCCACAAACTAAGAGTTGTGTCAAAAGGTTTTTGCACTTAGTATTCACAATTGAAGAGTATCAAAGGACTTCTAAGGCACTTTTTCTCATTGCATTATATATACTTATAAGGTCAATACCAATGACTTCACTTCTCCACCATTTAATTCCAACATCCAAGTATAAAAAGAAAATACTAGATGAAAAAATGTGTTATTTTGTTTTTATGAAAAGGTGACGTATTGAAAGGAAAAAACAAAGACCAATGAAAATGATCAATACTTCAAGTGAATTTTACAAAGCCGCACATACCCTCATCACCTTGCCACAAAGCCGCATATACCCTCTATCATCACCTTGCCACAAACACAAATGAATACCTTAACTGGTGCAAGTTTGAATTTGATCCCTTCTTTTCAGTAATAGTGGGACCCAAACCTCCATTTTGGAAGAAGAGAACTTGAAATCAAAAATGCCAAACCATGTTTCAACTTATATTTCACTCATTTAAGAAATCAAATGAAGTCCCCGACAAGGTCAAGTGAATCTGAAGAAAAAGTTCTGAGTTCGCCAATACTTTCTTAATGATTTTGTCAATAATGAGCAAGTCCATTATTTATTATATCAGATGCAAGATCATAATAGGAAAGAAGACATTTTGAAAATTCAACTCTTGAAGTTTTTATCTCAATTATGATAGTTTGGGGCACTCATAAATCATTTGAAAAACTTATAATAATAGAATCTTATCACATAGAAAGGAGTAATCAAACCTTCTACTTTTGTTTTTCTAAACTACTTCCTCAGTTCCTCAATCCCCAAATGATCTTCTTCTTTGATGAAATGTCCCTAAATAAAGTTAAAGGTTACATGAAAAAAACCATTTCATTTTGTAGGTAGAATTTAGTATATTCCTAGCATCTTAAAAACTTCAAGATTTACAATGCTTTTCAAATTTTAGTCTTGGAATATTAAAAAGTAGAAATGTTTGGGCAATTTTAAAGAGTATGGGTGGACTACAAAATTTTGAGTGCAAGGTTGTCATTTTGTAGGAGATATTGAAGGTAATTTTACAAAATCCTTATTTTTCATAATGTTTATTGGCTACTTCTTTTCAATATAACTAATGTAGAAACTATTATTAGTAATTTTAAAAAGAATCAATCCATTGAAAATAACCAAAATCATTGGAAATGTGAAGAAACATATTTTTCTAAGTTTCCATCTTCTTCAAGTTTTAAAAGGGCCAAGGATAAATTTTTCAAAAACTCAATAAACTTACCAATCAAAAGATCATCTAGTCATTAATTTTCCATAATTCTAAAGATTTTTCTATGATATCTATATATGAAGATCTATGCTAAATATGTTCTTTTCACTCTTATCTACAATAGTATCAAACAATCTTCTCATGCCATTTTCTACTGCATACTTTCTAATAGACCCTTCTACAAAGAAATGTGGATTAATGATTAAGAGTTAAAATACTTTCTAATCATTCTCAATCAATGATTCTAAAGGTTTTCATTGGTATCTACAAAGCCCCGTGTCAAAAATTTCTTAATTATCCTCAAGTTAGAGTATTAAAAGACCTTTGCAATCATTTTCATTAATTGCACTCATGTGAAAACAATTTCTATGGCTAGGGTCAAGGGATCAAAACACTTTAGGGCCAAACAATCAAAAAACTTTTAGTGATTTGTAAAGATTTCTTCACACATCTATGAATGAAGACCTGGCTGTCCAAGACGTTCTTTTCACTCACTTGCCAAGAGCATCAAAGAATCCTCTTTGAGATCTTCTCAACCCCTATCTCTTCTTGCGTCACGCCTACGCAAACGGTTCATTAATATCAATGACCTCACCTCTCACCTACCATTTCATCCCCGCATCCAAGTGCTACAAGAGCTCATTACAGGATAGAAGGAGTTATCTTGGATGAAAAGGAGACAAATCCAATTGAAGAAAAGTTTCACTCAAATTTTTGCATGGGAAAACTATAGAAGAGGGAGGCAATGTGAGCGGCGAACCAATTGCATTGCGGACACTTCCTGCTCCCGAGAGTCTCCCTCTTCTCTGCTGTGGCTCTTGCTCTTGTTCACGTTTGAACGCAAGCTCTGCGCACCTGCATTGTGTAAGCTTTGCTAAGCTCCTCACTTCATTGCTTGCGATCCAGACTTTTCTTTTCATACTCGCATCTTCTATGTCTTGCAATTGCATGCCTTGCGGTTCCGATTGCTCCAGCTGCGATTTGCGTGGCTTCTGTTGATCATCCTTGATGTATTGAGTTAGCTTTGTAGCGGGTAATGGAGTTCAGTTTGGATCGAGTCATGTTTCTGATTATGCCAGCTTTGTCCATGGCGTCCGACCAGCCATAGCTTCATCATCCGTCAACTCCACGGCGAAGTAGTCCTTCGACTGTTTGTCAGTTAATCAATTATTGGTCAACCCATTTGCTGAAGTATGTGAAGGTCACCCAGATGTTCACCCAAAGGCTAGCCGGGTTCCCAATCAGCTTCATTCACTCTTGTCAAAGCACAGTCGTTCGTTTGTGCCATAGGAATAATTGAAGAACAAGATGAGACACCTTTTAATTTGTTACTCTAGCTAGTTCCTTAGTTACTTACGGTAGTTTCAACCCTGCACCCACACAACTTTCCGTAAAAACTAGGCGCATTTCGATCACGGACACAGGTGAAGAGTTTGTGGTTGTGGAGTCAGGGAAGGGGACCATTCGATGCAGGTTGCATCATTTTGTTGTTGGGATTTCCAGGGAATTGGAAAGTCGGAATAATTACTGAAGCATTCCTTCTGTGAGATGCATGTATTGCAGGTAGGTCACCATGGATCGGGAAGCTATGGAGTTCGATCATGACGAACTTACTGATCTCGAATGTTTACTGCATCTGCTCCAGCTCTCTCATGGATCTCGATCTTCAGTTCCTTCTTCCGTTGCAACACGCCCCCCAAGGACGCCGACTCTGCTCGAGCTCTCTCATGGATTTGGTTCTTCAGCTCCTTCTTCCGCTGCAACTCGCCCCCCAAGAACGCCGACTCTGCTCGAGCTCTCTCATGGGTTTGGTTCTTCAGCTCCTTCTTCCGGTGCAACACGACCCCCAAGGACGCCGACTCGGACCCTTTCCAGGCCCTCTCGATTGTCACGAGCCTACCCCCCACCCGCTTCCGCCCCCTTGGGACTTCTGGCCCCCTGGGGACTTCTAGCCCCCGGGCTTGAACGCCTCATCGATGTCGCAGCCATGGACGTGAACCATGACCAGCCAGCAGAAGGCAGACGACGCGACCAAGAGCAGCAGCTATGGACCTGGCCGTGGCCGTGCGAAGTGAAGCTCATGTCGGAATACTGGGTTTGGTCGGAATACTGGGGTTGGGTTTTACTGTATCCTCTTCCACCCTGGGGCTTCAAACCCAGAGAATAGGACGGATTCGGGGTCTCACGAGCTAGCTCTAGTTCGCCATGCCGAACGCTTCTTCGACTGTTTGTTGTGCAAGCGTGGAGGCAGAGTTGTAGGTCGTAGTTTAAGCAGTCGAGCTTCTGCATGTCATTTGGTTGTTCGATCATGCTGAGGGTTCGGCCGGTTTCTGAATATGTATTGGATCCCGAGGCTTGGCTCTGGACTAGTTTGTTACTTTGTGAGTTTGGTTCTCGTCGTCCTGGACCTCTTCAGTTCTGTTCGCTCGATGGTAATCCATCTATTTCGATTTCCGATCTTGCACATGATCGATCGATTGGAAAGAAAGACTGAAGCGATTGCACGTGTTATTCGATCGGAGCCTCCGGACAGTCTGTTTGAATCGGTTCCTTGCATTCCTTGCATATATGGTGCTTGTCCTGGAGTCTGGAAATGTAACTTGTCTTCGAAAGGATGATTTTGTTTGGGATGCTCACTCGCGACTGTGTCAACCTCTACCAGCCTGCATTTTGCATTTTGCCTTTGATGTCTGTGCATGATTTTCTGGACAAGAATTAAGGTATTCATTTGTTTTTGGGGCAAGGCGATGAGGGTGTCATGAGATGTTGTGGGGTTTACTTGAAGCATTTATCAATTTCAAACTCCTCTGAATATCTCATTTTGGGGGGATACACCACCTTTCTTCTCTAAAATAACTCATTTTGTCAGCTATTATTCTTTTATAGTACTTGGATGTTAGAAATAAATGGTGATGAGTTATAAAATCAATATTGACTTTGTAAGTGTGCATGACACAATGAGAATAAATGCATGAAAAAATCCTTTGATGCTTTTGTGAATAAGTGTAAAGAGCTTTGGACAAAACTTTTAGTTTGTGGATATCACAAAAAAGTCTTGAGAACCATTGCAAATGACCAAGAGGGATCTTTCAATTTTTTGTTCAATGACCAATTATATCCATCATCAACCTTGACCCTTTCGATGCTTGGTTTTGTTAAAAAATTTCACTTATTGTGTAATTTTGAAATTACAATAGTAGAAGTAAATATTCTAATTATTTTAATTTTCTACTTTTAGTTTTTAATTTAATCTTAGGGATGCACTACCTAGAATGTTCATGCATTATTAATTTAGCGAATTTATGTACGACTATCTTTACTATAATTTTTGAATTCAACTTATTTCCTATATTCTATCTTTAAATTTCTTTAAATAAAATTGTGTTAATGTTTTGATACCCTACGTTCATTATAACTAAAGAACAATTGCTTGTTTTTTACAAATACTTGATGAAATCGAAATGGAATTTATTAGTAATAGTTGTGCACACATATAAAGGTATATTGTAGAAAATAAGAATTGGAACATTTGAAAATGATAACCAAGCAAACACCACTTTGAAACACAAATGCAATATAATCATGATATTGTTTGAATAAAATGTTTTTGCATTTGCAGTATTGCAACAATATATTTAATGAACAAATTATTTATAAAAGCATGCATATTTCAATATTGAAAGAGGATTGTTGTAATGCACTAATTATACATCATTACAATATTGAAGAGTGTATTTGATGTATACTTTCATTATTAATAAGTAGTAAAAAAATTTCAATATTTTGCAATCAAGATTGCAATATTAGATAACAAAGTATTTGGAAATTTTGATTTGGTAGCAATATAGTATTGCATGTAGTGTTCACTTCATTTATATTTTAACAACTAATAGAATTTTTAGTATATCAAGACTATTATGAGGAATTTTGTCAAAATGGCGATATTTTGTCTACCATTTTCAGAGTGCCTGGTTTGTACCATAATAAGTAATCTAGAACAAATATACATTTCAAAAATCTTGGATTTTTTTATATTTCAAAAATCTAAGGCTAGCATAGATTTCAGAGCGGGTAGTTTGAATTGTGAAAGTGCCATGTATAACCCTTGTAGATTTCAAACATTTAAAAATGACATAGATTTAAGAAATTTAGCATAGTTGTGAATTTTAGACTACCTAGTCTAAACTACAAAAATTGCTAAAGTTACAAAATTTTGCCATTTTAACAAAATTGTCCATCCATTTAAACATTAACACAACACTAAATGTTTATTGTAACAGTTTTGTTTGAGCCATTCAAATTGTTTTTTTCCCAAATAATGGTGGAGTGAATTCAACTTCATCCAGAATCAAATCATCTACTGCTTTTCATCCACTGTCTATGCATATTGTTGTCTTGCAAAGTTCATTAAACCACCTTTTAGATATTATGCCAAACTTATATTCTTAAAAGTTAAAGATATAGTTAATTTGGACCTTCTTACTTTTTATTTATTTTTTAAGTATGAGATATTTTTAGAATTTTCTAAAAATTGCCTACTTTATTCTAAATTTTTTATTAAATTCTAAGCCCTTAACCTAACGATTAACTTCTACTTCCTACTTGGCTACTTCTACTGAAATCAAAAATCAAAAGAAAATGGTTTGACTAACATACCTGCATTGACAGTCCCATCATTGCAAATAACAACCATGATAGTCTTGTAGTAGCCATTAATACTCTCCATCATGCCCAATAAATTGGAAGGGTTCAGTTTTGAAATATTGTGTCAATTAGTTTTTCTCTACAATTTAATCCCATACTCATTCCTATAGAACATGTTAGTTTTTGAGTGTTTTTGATACTTCATATGATCTTTAGTAGTACTTGAACATTCAAACCATCCTAATATGTCCTAAGTCAAAATCAAATATTTAAAATACTATTCCCCAATTGTTTATCAATTTTCCTATTAGTTTAAAATTTGGTTTTGTCCACTTCTATTCGGCTTATCAAGCTTAATAAAACAACACTAACCAAGATCCTAGTCACATAGCCACTAGTGGAATCCAATTACATAACTAACCAACAAATTAGATGAATAGTAAAAGGAATCAAAGACTCAAACAAACTCGTAAGGGTCAACTCGTACTAAATGCAAATATTCTCTCAAAATATCTTTTTCCTCCAACACTCCAAATTCTCAAGACTATTGGTTTCCTTTTCCATCGCCACATGGCACGATGCAATTGGGTGGACACTCGGCACTTGTTCTTGTGTTCTTGTATTTGTTCCCCTTGCTTGACTATTCTTCAAGCTATCCTTCTACTTCGGCCTCTAGATCCAAATCGGATATTTGATTTTTTAAAACTAATTTTATAAAAAGCAAATAATTTTGGTTTTATAAAAAAACAAATAAAATTGGTCATAAAAACTACTAATGAAAACTAATCCTAGAGCTTAATTAACACTACAGTCCTAACTTAAAAATCAATTTTTATGGGTTTTGGGGACTTTCTATAAAAAATTAAGTTTCATTAGTACACTCCTAATCTCTAATGATTTTGGGTTTGGGGATTTTTTCTCAAATCAATTTCTATTTAAAGGCAAATTCTATCTAATTGTGGAAAATTCTACAACACTATATGAAATAAATAAAGATGAGAGAGATGTCACTATCTTGAAGGAAAATGAAAAGGGGAAGATGAAAAGACCTACAAGCTTTGAATACTCAAGGCAAATATTCACCAACCAAATTGTACCTTTATGATAGTACTTGGATAGAAACCACAAGTTTGAATTTCTACCTCAAATAATAGCCCTTGGCCACATGAATCGGGTTACATGAAAATGGTTTGGTAATTTAATTCTTTTGGCCCAAATTTTCCAAAGTCAAAGCTTTGCTATGTGGGAGCAACCCCACACAAAACTTTGTGGAAACGGAAGGTATCCCCCAAGGTTTTAAAGTATTTTTTCAAAGTAAGGTTTATTTATTTAGAGGTTTAACTAGGGATTTAAAAATGATACACCAATACTTTGCTATATATTGAATTTTGGCCAAATTTAGTTTAGGAAACTTCTCGAAAAGCCAAAGCTTCACCACCTTAAATTTTCCAAACTTAGTACCTATTGCAATTCCCACAATGTTGAGTTAGCACGTGGTTGAAGGCCAAAGGCTCTAGGTAGATGCCACCAAATTGGGGAATCTCACACAAGGAGCTAGTGTAGTGTCATGGAATGATTTAAAAGGAAAATAACTTAAAAAGACTAACTATAGTAGGACTTTGAGAGGCTACCACAAACAAGTCTCTCCAGATGACTCAAAACTTAAGAAACATAAAGAATTAGGAGGACCAAACCTCCCAAAGTCAAACTTAGAAGGACTTAATTAAAGACAATTTTTAAGGTTCCCAATTAATGGCATTGCTAGAATTTAGCTAGGATATCCTTAGGTGTTAGTACAAACTTTAAAATAGAGTTAGAAATCAAGGGTTTGGGGGACAAAACCTCCCACTATTCAAGCAAAATTAGTTTGGAGGACCAAACTTCTAAAGGAAAAGAAAGCAAATCAACTTGAAGGGACCCCCGCGTCCTCCAAGAAACGTTCCTACAATGGGGAATATGAGAAAAGGCTTAAACAAACAAAGAAAAGAACATAAAAATGGCCAAATTGGCCTTGAACACCAATCCAACAAAGTGATGGTGGTTTTGAAAACAAGAAAACGGGTTACCGGACACAATGGAAGACAAGCCTTATATACTTGCTCAAGGCCTCCTATTTTCTTGTCTATTGGTTTATATTTTCCTAATTTACGTAGATAGTTTTGTAAATCACCTAAATATTTTGAAAGCTAATCCTAAATAACCTAAAGATATTTTCAAAAATACTCTTTGTTTCATCTTGGATTTCTCTAGAAACAAGTTGCATTTTGTATTTGAGATCTTGCCCAAATCAAATCCTTGATTTTCCCGAAGATATTTCTAAAACTACCTTTAATTTACTGCTAATTACACTAAAAAAAGTCAAACCTATTGTTGGACCCTCTCTATCTTTTAGGAAACAACTCTAAATCAAAAACTAGTTGTGCCATTGTGTTCAAAAGGTCCAAATTAGCTTGCAAACTCCATACCCCTACATCTAGGCCATTTCAACTCATAGAAACCACTAATAGTAATTCCAAAAAAAATTTCAACTATTGGAATTTGCATTTTTCAAAGAAACTAACAAGCTAGGGTTGTCTAGAAGGTTTGTGGGAGTAAGAAAAAACCCTTTATTTGCAACAGTAGGGCACTGTAAACTCTTGGTATGCCGGTCAATTTGCCACTAACTTGTACATTTTCTTGGAATTTGATGTCGTTGCCGGTTCTAGTACTTGCCAATGTTAGAATGATTCCAAACTTGATGAGGTGCTTTACTAGCAGAAATAAACCATCCTAATTTTTAGTGGGATTTTATCACAACATGGGTAATTTCTAGGAATTTATGAATATGTTTAAAGGCAGTTGATTTGCCATGGAGTCATCGTAGCATTTTAGAAAAATACGAAACTTTTTTTAATTAACTTCTAGGAAGTTTCCAAAATCAAAGTGCAAGTTCAATTCTATCTTTGCACTATTTATAAGGAGTTTAAAATTAATTACACCTTTATATTTTCCACCCAAGGAAAAAATCATTCTCATACCAAGGAATCTTAGAATAATTAGCTCTAATGTTAACCTCTTAGTATGCTCTTAAGCTAAAAACACCTCTCCCTTTGTTTCATTTGCATTCTAGCTCAACATCCCCAAAATTACCTATAGATAGGAAATGACTAATGCAAATTCTTTACAAATTTGAATAGTAATTTTTTCTAAATTCTCTAAACCTAAATAGGATTGTTTTCATTTAGATGAGTTAGCACATGCACTTTGTAGGACTAGTTTTAGCATGGCACAAGATATTAGAACTAGCTAACTCTTTGACCCTAAATTCTCTCAAAATCAATTAATCAACTATTCAAACTCTTTATTTGACTTTAGAAATGGAAAGCAAGGTATTTTAAGCATTTCATATTTCTCCCAAATCTCACTCAAATTCTCTTCCTATACTTTTTTTCAAATAAATATGCTCAAAACTAGACAAAATTAAAAAAAAAACTTCATCACAAAGTTTAAACCTTATTACGGTTTGTCAACAATTATTATGTGGTTATGGTTGTTTAATGGGTTTGCATGTTAATTACAATTTATCGCATCTTTACAATGCATTACTTTGCATCATTATTGCATCGTTACAATGCATTACTTGCAATTGCATTGTAATGATGCACAAAATTGCATTGTAATGATGCACAATATTGCATTGTAATCATGTGATAAATTGTAATTAACGTGTAAACCTATGAAACAATTATAACCACATGCTAACAATTGACAAATCGTAAGGTTTAAACTTTGTGATGTTGAGTTCTAAGTGTCAATTTGAGGGCTCACATAAGCTGGCTTGCATATACCAAAAGAAACTTTAAATACATATTATTTTATATCCTCCACACATGTACTAATAGGGCTCCCTTACGCATGTACTTCTAAATATTGATGTTGGTTATGAGATCATTCTTTTAGTGAAATATCTTTATCATAAGTAATGGCCCACTAAAGATAATTGATAGTAAACACTCCAACATCATGTATAAATTTTAGTTTCACTTTTAGAAATGGGATGAAAACTTTAGGTCAAGTGAATTCAAGTAGACAATTTCAAAGTATGTACTTTTAATTTTTTTAATTTACAAAGAGGGAACCAATTTTTTATTATATAGATTGTAACTTTATAAGATTAGAGTAGGAAAGAAGACATTGAGAAGAATCAAATATTATAATTTTATATAAATCATTATGATTGTTTTGGGCACTAGGGGGTCATTTTAGGAACTTATAATAACATAATTTTTTCAAATAGAGTGGAGTTATCAAGCCCCCCTATTTTATTTTAATTTATTAGATTTTTTATTTCTCAATCTTTAAATGATGCCATAGACATTATTGTTGATGTATGATAGAAAATCCTTCTATGTAGAATCAGAGAGCAAGCGTTTATTTTTTGGAATTTTATGTGACTGGAAGAGGTCTTGTACATTAATTTGACCTCCAATGAGTGCTTTTGGGCTTTTTAAAGAAATTGGTTCACAAAATACTCCAAAGGATGAGTTCCACATTGTCCATTAATTTTTATTCTCTAACAAATCCAAATGTAGAATCTTTTAGTTAATTGGTATAAATTCATTCCAACCAATTGCAAGTTTGATGTGACTGAGTTTGATGTGGCTAAGCTCACAAAGATTTTTAAAAATTTTAGAAAAAAAATTGTGTATCTCATAATTTATATTATATTAGTCAATATGTTGGAAAATTCGTCAATAAAAATTTCACGCTCATCTTTAAATAAGTAATATAAGATTCATGAAAGATGGTAAGATGGTACTTATAAGACAAAAGATGGTACTTCATGAAAGAAAAACCTATTGTAAATGCCTAACATCTTTGACAAGAAATTGAGGATTAAAAATTGTAATGGAGATTTTGAATTTTAATGGCAAAAGTGTTTTAATTTATATCATTTTTTATGTTTTTATTTGGAATTTTTGAAGATTGAGATAAAAAAAACAAGTAAATGACTTTATATGTTTCCCTACTTTCAATGTCTACAAAGTAAAAAACCTCATAACTTTTATCTCACTCTTCAAAATTCAATGGTTCAAATTTTGTTGTATAGGTGTCAATCTATAAAATAAATCAAAGTACTAAAATAGTAGTTTCTAGAATACATCATTAGTTGTTTGCTTTGACATTATAATTGCAATATTTATTGTAATGATGTGAAAAAAAAACTTCACATGTAGATTGTAATGGTTAGAATTCATCATAATGAATTTATGAAAAAAAATTCAGATTATGAAGTCTATAGAAGGTATCCAAGCTTTCAATAAAAATTATACTTTAGTAAGTTCTTTAGGGAAAAAACCCTAATGATCAAACATAATAATCTAAGTTTAATCCTTAACTCCTAAATGCCCAAGGCTTGTTTTGAGATCCTATGAATTTGCTCTAAATTGAACAAAAAGCGAACATTTTGATAAGTTGTATCAATTTTTTTTAAATTGTAGCCATACAAATTCAAACTACACATGTTAGAGATGATGTAGGAAAGGAAAACCCAACAATTTCACTTATGAATTGAAAGATTATAATGTTTGATTATGAAGGTGTTAAAACTATGAAAATCTTTCAACTTTCTTTTTAGTGACCAATTTTAAGGGCCTAACATGCATAACCCCAATCAATTTATAGCTTCTCAAAAAATCTACTCTACAATTTTTTTAAATGAATTTCTAATGTGATTTTTTTTAAGGTCTAATGTATTTAAGGCTCATTTCTAAGAGCCCTCAACACTATGGAAAGTCAAGATTGCAATGGACACCTTTGCACAAAGTCATTAAAAGAAAAATCATAATCAATCATTTTCAAAATCAGATTTGGGATGCTAAAACTACACTTCAAAAAGAATGTCCTAAAAATAGCACACAAGTTAGGTTTTTGTTTAACTTCAAAGTTTTGTTGACACTAGAATTTGGTGCCTGGGGCATTTAGGGGTTAAATGGTCTTACTATGTTTCACAAGGGAGGTAGAGTCAATCAAATACTTTCAAATACTTCAAATACTTTTAGAGTTAATGAAACGTTTCTTGTTCTTTCCCTAAATAACAAGATAATTCCCTCAAAATACCATGTATAGAAGGGGTGAGAATTTTAATATTTATATACATAATTCTATACTTTGTACTAATTAATTTAGTATAATATATATTATTGTACATTATATTGTATAGTCTTGTACATTACAAAAACATATTGTATATTAGTATACAAAACCATTTTGTCATACTTCTTATCTTATACAAATGAAGTATGAACCGTGGATTTGTATGGTAGGGACTTGTCTGTTATAATTCATAGGTGATTATTATACTTCATAGGTGTTTGTTACATTTGCACTTTACCACATGGTGAACTCATATTATCCTTCCATAAACAATAGAATGTAGAATATGTAATACACTTTACTTTATGGTACATTGGGTAAAGTTTTTTTTACCTTCTTTGTGTTTGTCATCTTTTCCATAGAACATTTATTTTGAACTTGAATGGTTACAATTCAAAAAAATCGATGAAACTCATCAAAAGTCTAGAATTTTGTTTAATTTAGTGCAAACTCCAAGATTCTCAAAAGAGGCCTTGTGCATTTGGGGTTAATTGCAATGATGACTTCCTTTGCAATCTTTGTACACATTGACATGTATAAGGTTCATTTCCAACTTTGAAAACTTGAGGTACAAGACTATAATTTGATGAAACCCTTAAAAATACCCTGATAAAATGTAAATGAATGGACTAGTCACTATGGTTTTGTTTTTTTATTTTTAATGAAGTGCCAAAGTGCATCGGTATAAAATATTATGGCGGTGCTCCTAATTTCAGCATTCATCCAGACATCCACATATTTGATAGAAAATATCATTTGTATATATTGCATGTCTTTAATTCTATTTTCATCCACAATCTTACAATTTCATCCAATTTTCTTTTTGATAAAAGTTTTCTAGCATGAAATTTCATTGATTTTTGCCATTTTTTAACCTAATTATATTTCTCTAGTGCAATGTGACATTATAGAAAGCCAAAAAAAAGCCTTAGTAACCATGATTGGGAGCATAGTATTCATCCTTTCAAGGTGTAAATCATTTGCTTCAAGAAGCCCAAGAACACTCGTTGGAGGTCAAGCTAATGTACAAGACCTCTCCTTTCCACCAAAAATTTCAAAAGATGAATATTTGCTCTTCTATCCTACATAGAAGGATTCTTTGTCATCCATCAAAAAAATTCTTTGGCAACATTCAAGGGTTAAGAAATAAGAAAATCTAACCATTTTTTTAAAACCTTGGAGAGTCTTAATTGATCCCCTTTGTTTGAAAAAAATTCTCTTCTTGTATACAAATGTTTAAAATGACTTTCTAGTCACCAAAACTATTTTGATTGATATAAAAATTATAGTATTTGATTCTTCAAATTGTCTTCTTTCCTATTAAGTGTGATCTTACAACCTACATAATAAATAAAAGAGGTACCCTCTCAATGAATTAGAAAAGTTAAGAAAATACCTACCTTAAAAATATCTTAAAAGTACCTTAGAAGTACCTTTAAATGCATATTTGGGATTGTTGTAAGAAACAATGCCAATTCATTTTGTGTTTGAAAGGATAGTAGTAAGAGTACTATGACCTTCTATAAAATAACTAAATGAAAAAAATATTAAAAAGAATTAGGATTTCCTCTAATAATAATTTATCTTCAAAATTTAGATATAAGAATAAAATTCTAATTAATTTATTAGTGTGGATTTAATTGGTATTTATCAAAGTCAATCAAAAGTCTAATATGATCCTAAACTAATGTAAAAGAAAAACTCTAAAAATGAGAAATGCATGAATATTTGCATTAAAGCTCTTTTCAATTATTCCCAAGAATATCAATTATCAAAGGATCTTATGAGGCATTTTTTCTTGTATACCAAACCGTTCAAGGTCAAGCTTCAAAAGGGTCTTGAAGGGCTACATCAAGGACCAAAGAATAAAAGATTTAATCGGTCATTGAACAAGTCAAGCTCAAAATTTTGTCATTGGCAATGGTTCCAAAGACTTTTCTATGATATCCACAAACTAAGAGTTGTGTCAAAAGCTCTTTTCACTTAATGATTGACAAGAATATCAAAGGATTTCTGAATCATTTTTCACATTGCCTCATGCATACTTATAAGGACAATACTGATAACTTTACCTCTCCACCAACATTAAGTATAAAAAGGAATACTAGATGGAAAAATGTGTTATTTTATTTAGATGAAAAGGTGACTTGTCCAAAGGAAAAAGTAAAAAACAAAGACAAATGAACATGATAAATGCTACAAATCGTAAACCCCATATACTAGTCTCATCACACCCTCATCACCTTGCCACAAACACAAATGAATACCTCAATTGGCGCAAGTTTGAATTCGATCCTTTATTTTTGGTAATAGTAGAACCTACATCTCCATATTGGAAGAAGAGAATTTGAAATTAAATGCACCAAATCATATTTCAACTTCAATTTTACTAAGTTAGGAAATTGGATCAAGCTCCCAACAATGTTAATTCAATGAGGTTGAAAAATGAGAAAGTTTTGAGTTAGATGGTAATTTCTTAAATTTTTAGTCCATAATGAGGAAAGCCGTTTTTTTTATTATGTAGGATATAAGATCATAGTACTAAAGAAGACATTTTGAAAAATCAACTTCCATAATTTTTATATCAACTACAATAGTTTTGGGCACTCATAAATCATTTAAAAAATTTATAATAATAGAATTTTTCAAAAAGAGAAGAGCAATTAGACCTTCTAAACTTAAAAAATAAGTTCTTCACTCCCCAAATGGTCTTCTTCTTTGACAAAATGTTTGACATTAAGGCTAAAAATAACATTTAAAAACTTGTTTCACTTTATATGTAGAGTCAATGAATTCCCAACATCCCCAAAATTTTGAGATTTATAGTGCTTTTCAAACTATACTTTTGGAATATTGAAAAGTGGAAATGTTTAGGAATTTTCAAGGAGCATGGGTGGGCATTTAAATTTTGAGTGCAAGATTGTCATTGTGTAGAAGATGTTGAAGGTAATTTTACAAAATCCTTATTTTTCATAATATTTATTGGCTACTTCATTCCAAAATAACTCATATAAAAATTCTTTTTAATAATGATAATGAAGAAACATACTTTTCTGAAGTTTCCATCCTCTTCAAGTTTTAAAATGGCTAAGGATAAACTCTTCAAAACCTAATAAACTTAACAACCAAAAGATCACTAATTTGCCATGCTTCTAAAGATTTTTCTATGACATCTATAGACTAAGACCGTGACTAAGACCTATGGTAGTCTTATGGTAAATATGTTCTTTTCACTCTTATCTACAAGACTATCAACAATTTTTTCATGTATTTTCTTTAGCTTACTTTCTAATAGACCTCTCTATGAAAGGATATGAATTAATGATTAAGAGTTACTTAAAATTTTGAATCAAGGGTTAGAGAGTCAAAGATACTTTTTAGGCATTCACAATGAATGATATAAAAGGTTTTCATTGGTATCTACAAAGACAAGAATTTCTCTCAAATATCCTCAAGTTAGAATATTAAAAGACCTTTGCAATCATTTCACTTCATACAATTTTGTAAACATATTTTTTGGCTAGGGTCAATGGATCAAAACAATTTAGGGTATAACAATCAAAAAACTTTTTAGTGGTTTGTGGAGATTTCTTGAGATATCTATGAATGAAGACCTCGCAGAGCAAGATGTTCTTTTCACTTATTTACAAGAGCATCAAAGGATCTTCTCCGAGATCTTCTCAATTGCTATCTCTTCTTGCGTCACACCTACGCAAACAATTGATTAATGCCAACGACCCCACCTCTCACCTACCATTTCATCTCCACATCCAAGTGCTACAAGAACTCATTACAAGATAGAAGGAATTATTTTGGATGAAAAGGTGACAAATTCAATTGAAAAGAGTTTCACTAAAATTCTTGCATGGAAACACTATAGAAGGAGGCAAAGTGAGGGGCGAGCCAACTGCATTGTGGGCACTTCCTCTAGTCCCAAGAGTCTTCCTCTTCTCTGCTCTAACTCTTCTTCTTGCTCTCGTTCATGTTTGAACGCAAGCTCTATGCACCTGCTTTTGTGTAAGCTTGCTAAGCTCCTCACTCCATTACTTGTGATCCAGACTTTTCTTTTCATACTTGCATCTTCAAGCTCTTGCATGCCTTGCGGTTTTGATTGCTACAACTATGATTTGCATGGCTTCTGTTCATCAAACAATCTTCTCATGCATTTTCTTAGGCATACCTTCTAATAGAACTGTATATGAAGGGATATAGACTACAACTTAAGAGTTACTTAAAATTATAAATTAAGGGTCAAAGAGTCAAAGAAACTTTTTAGTCATTGACAACCCAATTCACAATGAATGATTCTAAAGATTTTCACTAATATCTACAAATATAAACCCATATCAAAAGTCCTTCTCATATATCTTCAAGTTAGAGAATTAAAAGATCTTTGGAATTATTTTTACTCTATATACTTTATAAACATTTTCTTTATATAGGGTTACAAGATCAAAACTGATTAGATCAAACAATCAAAGGAATTTTTCAATAATTTACAAATATTTCTTTGTATATGTCTACAAATCACTACACAATATCAAAGGATCTTGTGTCAATCGTTCTATTTGCAACCGCAACCTCGTTTATTTGCCAGAGCATCAAAGGATCCTCTCCAAGATCTTCTCAACCACTATTTCTTCTTGCATCATGCCTATTAATTAATACCATTAACACCACCTCTCACCTACCATTTCATCCCAACATCCAAGTGCTGCAAGAGCTCATTACACAATACAAAGAGTTATTTTGGATGAATAAGTGACAAATCCAACTGAAAAAAGTCTCACAAGAATTCTCGCATGGGAAACTGACCATAGAACAGGGAGGCAACGTGAGCGGCGAGCCAACTGCATTCTGAACACTTTCTCCTTAGAGTTTCACTCTTGTATTCTGCGGCTATTGCTCTTGTGCACGTTTGAACGCTCTGCGCACCTGCTTTGTGTAAGCTTGGTAAGCTCCTCACTCCATTGCTTGCGATCCAGACTTTTCTTTCCATACTTGCATCTTCAAGCTCTTGCAAGCCTTGCGAAGCTAGCTTTCTAGCACGTAACGGAATTCAGTTTGGATCCAGTGAAGTTTCTGATTATGCAAGCTTTGTCCATAGCACCTGACCAGCCATAGCTTCATCATCCGTCAACTCCTCAGCGAAGTAGTCCTTACATTGTTTGCCAATTAATCAAGTAGTGGTCACCCCATTGAATTTGCTGAAGTATGCGAGGGTCACGCAGATGTTCACAAAAAGGCTAGCCGGGTTCCCAATCAGCTTCATTAATCACTCAAGATTGTCCAAGCAAAGTCGTCTGTGCAATAGGAATAATTGGAGAACAAGATGAGACACCTTGAAATGTTTACTCCAACTAGTTTCTAATTCACATACGGTAGTTTCAAGCCCTGCAACCACAGAACTTTCCGTTTAAAATCAGGCGCATTTCGATCACGGACACAAGGTGAAGAGTTTGTGGTTATGGAGTTAGGAAAGGGGACCATTCGATGCAGGTTGATAGTTGCGTTGTTGGGATTTCCACGGAATTGGAAAGCCGGACGTGTTTAGTTACTGAGGAATTCCTTCTGTGTGATGCATGTATTGCAGGTAGGTCACCATGGATCGGAAAGCTATGGAGTCCGAGCATGAAGAACTTACCGATCTCGAATATTTAAGGCTTCTGGTCGAGCGTTCTCATGGACCTCGTTCTTCAGCTCCTTCCTCCTCTGCAACACAACGCCCAAGGACGCCGACTCGGATCCGTTCCTTGTTGAAAAGGTGATATCTTGCTTCTTTACTTAAATATTAAAAAAAACTATAGAAATAGTAATTTTAGAGTAGAAGTTTTGGATTAGGATTAATTAAAAGATAATTAAGAAGAACCTTTTGGAAGCCACTAAAGAATATTCAATAATTAGAACCTCTCATGCCATCTTCTAAAGATTCTAAAACCAATTTACACATGAAAACTAATTCATTTAAAAAAAACATAAGGTGCATGAAGTTTGGAATTAAGTTTCGATGAAGTTTTTAATCTTTGACTAGGAAGGTATCTTTAACTAGGAAGGTCCAAATTCAGTGTCTCTTACCATTTTGAAAAGGAAAAATTATGCTCTACAGATTAGGTTAAGTTATCTTTAATTTGATCTAAGTTTCATTTTCAAATTCAATGCTTGGCTTGGTTAGCCAAGGCCTTGGATTTCTAACTTTTAACGTGTTTTGAGTGATTTAGATTCATTTTATGTTCTACAATATTACAAATAGAGTGTCCATTGCTTAGATTGCATTAATTGGACTAGAATTACACATCTCCTAAAATAATTCAAATAAAAAAAGTCATAAGAATTTATATGTATGTTTTGACTCAAGGGGTGGAATTAAAATCACTCACAAATCTCAAAAGACAAAATAAAAATTTTCCATTTAAAAAAACTTTATGATGAAGAGATTTCACTAAAAGAATGACCTCATAATCATCTTCAATGTTCAGAAGTGCACATGTACACAAGGGAGCCCTATTAGTACACATGTGGAGGACATAAAATAATATTTTCTTAAGGTTTTATCCCGTATGCAAATGCCCATCTAACGAGGGAATAACCCACATCAATGTTAGGTCTATATCATTATCTTTGAACACTCCACACTAGTAAAAATCTCCAAAGTAAACTACAAAATCTGACAAATTAACTAAGTTGAAAGTTGAAATTTAATTATAAGATGTTTTTTTAATTTTTTCAAAAATAATGAATCTCATTATTTACTTCCAATTCGCCATCTTCAAATAAATTTCAAGTACATTAGCTTCATTTTCTAAAAGTTATGGTCAATGACCACTCCAACAATCCAATTGTACAATAGCTTTGCAAGAAAAAAAAATTTTAACTTTTAAGAATATAAATCTGGCATAATATCTAAAAGGTGGTTTAATGAACTCTGCAAGACAACAACATGCATAGACAATGGATAAAAAGCGATAGATGATTTCATTACGGATGAAGTTGAATTCACTCCACCATTATTTGGGAAAAAACCAATTTGAATGGCTCAAACAAAACTATTACACTATACATTTAGGATTGTGTTCATGTTTAAAGGCCATATTCGTTATATTGAGACTTTTGGTAGTCTCATTTTTATCCTCGACTCGAAGATAAATCATAATAACTGTTCAATTTTAAGACTATTTCGTAAGTTGAGATTTCAATGTGTTAATATATATAAAAACCTTTGATTTCCTAAAGGTTGCAGACTCATCTTATCCTCGACTTGAGGATAAATCACTATAACTGTTTTAGGGTTGTAGTCTTAAAATGTGCAGATTGTCTCATTTTAACGAATAAGGCCATTCTAAATGGATGAACAATTTTGTTAAAATGGCAAAATTTTGCAACTTTAGCAATTTTTGTAGTTTAGACTAGGTAGTCTAAAATTCACAACCATCCTAAATTTCCTAAATCTATGTCATTTTTAAATGTTTGAAATCTACAAGGGTTATACATGGCACTTTCACAATTCAAACTACCCGCTCTGAAATCTATGCTAGCCTTGGATTTTTGAAATATAAAAAAATCCAAGATTTTTGAAATGTATATTTGTTCTAGATTACTTATTATGGTACAAACTAGGCACTCTGAAAATGGTAGACAAAATATCGCCATTTTGACAAAATTCCTCATAATAGTCTTGATATACTAAAAATTCTATTAGTTGTTAAAATATAAATGAAGTGAACACTACATGCAATACTATATTGCTACCAAATCAAAATTTCCAAATACTTTGTTATCTAATATTGCAATCTTGATTGCAAAATATTGAAATTTTTTTACTACTTATTAATAATGAAAGTATACATCAAATACACTCTTCAATATTGTAATGATGTATAATTAGTGCATTACAACAATCCTCTTTCAATATTGAAATATGCATGCTTTTATAAATAATTTGTTCATTAAATATATTGTTGCAATACTGCAAATGCAAAAACATTTTATTCAAACAATATCATGATTATATTGCATTTGTGTTTCAAAGTGGTGTTTGCTTGGTTATCATTTTCAAATGTTCCAATTCTTATTTTCTACAATATACCTTTATATGTGTGCACAACTATTACTAATAAATTCCATTTCGATTTCATCAAGTATTTGTAAAAAACAAGCAATTGTTCTTTAGTTATAATGAACGTAGGGTATCAAAACATTAACACAATTTTATTTAAAGAAATTTAAAGATAGAATATAGGAAATAAGTTGAATTCAAAAATTATAGTAAAGATAGTCGTACATAAATTCGCTAAATTAATAATGCATGAACATTCTAGGTAGTGCATCCCTAAGATTAAATTAAAAACTAAAAGTAGAAAATTAAAATAATTAGAATATTTACTTCTACTATTGTAATTTCAAAATTACACAATAAGTGAAATTTTTTAACAAAACCAAGCATCGAAAGGGTCAAGGTTGATGATGGATATAATTGGTCATTGAACAAAAAATTGAAAGATCCCTCTTGGTCATTTGCAATGGTTCTCAAGACTTTTTTGTGATATCCACAAACTAAAAGTTTTGTCCAAAGCTCTTTACACTTATTCACAAAAGCATCAAAGGATTTTTTCATGCATTTATTCTCATTGTGTCATGCACACTTACAAAGTCAATATTGATTTTATAACTCATCACCATTTATTTCTAACATCCAAGTACTATAAAAGAATAATAGCTGACAAAATGAGTTATTTTAGAGAAGAAAGGTGGTGTATCCCCCCAAAATGAGATATTCAGAGGAGTTTGAAATTGATAAATGCTTCAAGTAAACCCCACAACATCTCATGACACCCTCATCGCCTTGCCCCAAAAACAAATGAATACCTTAATTCTTGTCCAGAAAATCATGCACAGACATCAAAGGCAAAATGCAAAATGCAGGCTGGTAGAGGTTGACACAGTCGCGAGTGAGCATCCCAAACAAAATCATCCTTTCGAAGACAAGTTACATTTCCAGACTCCAGGACAAGCACCATATATGCAAGGAATGCAAGGAACCGATTCAAACAGACTGTCCGGAGGCTCCGATCGAATAACACGTGCAATCGCTTCAGTCTTTCTTTCCAATCGATCGATCATGTGCAAGATCGGAAATCGAAATAGATGGATTACCATCGAGCGAACAGAACTGAAGAGGTCCAGGACGACGAGAACCAAACTCACAAAGTAACAAACTAGTCCAGAGCCAAGCCTCGGGATCCAATACATATTCAGAAACCGGCCGAACCCTCAGCATGATCGAACAACCAAATGACATGCAGAAGCTCGACTGCTTAAACTACGACCTACAACTCTGCCTCCACGCTTGCACAACAAACAGTCGAAGAAGCGTTCGGCATGGCGAACTAGAGCTAGCTCGTGAGACCCCGAATCCGTCCTATTCTCTGGGTTTGAAGCCCCAGGGTGGAAGAGGATACAGTAAAACCCAACCCCAGTATTCCGACCAAACCCAGTATTCCGACATGAGCTTCACTTCGCACGGCCACGGCCAGGTCCATAGCTGCTGCTCTTGGTCGCGTCGTCTGCCTTCTGCTGGCTGGTCATGGTTCACGTCCATGGCTGCGACATCGATGAGGCGTTCAAGCCCGGGGGCTAGAAGTCCCCAGGGGGCCAGAAGTCCCAAGGGGGCGGAAGCGGGTGGGGGGTAGGCTCGTGACAATCGAGAGGGCCTGGAAAGGGTCCGAGTCGGCGTCCTTGGGGGTCGTGTTGCACCGGAAGAAGGAGCTGAAGAACCAAACCCATGAGAGAGCTCGAGCAGAGTCGGCGTTCTTGGGGGGCGAGTTGCAGCGGAAGAAGGAGCTGAAGAACCAAATCCATGAGAGAGCTCGAGCAGAGTCGGCGTCCTTGGGGGGCGTGTTGCAACGGAAGAAGGAACTGAAGATCGAGATCCATGAGAGAGCTGGAGCAGATGCAGTAAACATTCGAGATCAGTAAGTTCGTCATGATCGAACTCCATAGCTTCCCGATCCATGGTGACCTACCTGCAATACATGCATCTCACAGAAGGAATGCTTCAGTAATTATTCCGACTTTCCAATTCCCTGGAAATCCCAACAACAAAATGATGCAACCTGCATCGAATGGTCCCCTTCCCTGACTCCACAACCACAAACTCTTCACCTGTGTCCGTGATCGAAATGCGCCTAGTTTTTACGGAAAGTTGTGTGGGTGCAGGGTTGAAACTACCGTAAGTAACTAAGGAACTAGCTAGAGTAACAAATTAAAAGGTGTCTCATCTTGTTCTTCAATTATTCCTATGGCACAAACGAACGACTGTGCTTTGACAAGAGTGAATGAAGCTGATTGGGAACCCGGCTAGCCTTTGGGTGAACATCTGGGTGACCTTCACATACTTCAGCAAATGGGTTGACCAATAATTGATTAACTGACAAACAGTCGAAGGACTACTTCGCCGTGGAGTTGACGGATGATGAAGCTATGGCTGGTCGGACGCCATGGACAAAGCTGGCATAATCAGAAACATGACTCGATCCAAACTGAACTCCATTACCCGCTACAAAGCTAACTCAATACATCAAGGATGATCAACAGAAGCCACGCAAATCGCAGCTGGAGCAATCGGAACCGCAAGGCATGCAATTGCAAGACATAGAAGATGCGAGTATGAAAAGAAAAGTCTGGATCGCAAGCAATGAAGTGAGGAGCTTAGCAAAGCTTACACAATGCAGGTGCGCAGAGCTTGCGTTCAAACGTGAACAAGAGCAAGAGCCACAGCAGAGAAGAGGGAGACTCTCGGGAGCAGGAAGTGTCCGCAATGCAATTGGTTCGCCGCTCACATTGCCTCCCTCTTCTATAGTTTTCCCATGCAAAAATTTGAGTGAAACTTTTCTTCAATTGGATTTGTCTCCTTTTCATCCAAGATAACTCCTTCTATCCTGTAATGAGCTCTTGTAGCACTTGGATGCGGGGATGAAATGGTAGGTGAGAGGTGAGGTCATTGATATTAATGAACCGTTTGCGTAGGCGTGACGCAAGAAGAGATAGGGGTTGAGAAGATCTCAAAGAGGATTCTTTGATGCTCTTGGCAAGTGAGTGAAAAGAACGTCTTGGACAGCCAGGTCTTCATTCATAGATGTGTGAAGAAATCTTTACAAATCACTAAAAGTTTTTTGATTGTTTGGCCCTAAAGTGTTTTGATCCCTTGACCCTAGCCATAGAAATTGTTTTCACATGAGTGCAATTAATGAAAATGATTGCAAAGGTCTTTTAATACTCTAACTTGAGGATAATTAAGAAATTTTTGACACGGGGCTTTGTAGATACCAATGAAAACCTTTAGAATCATTGATTGAGAATGATTAGAAAGTATTTTAACTCTTAATCATTAATCCACATTTCTTTGTAGAAGGGTCTATTAGAAAGTATGCAGTAGAAAATGGCATGAGAAGATTGTTTGATACTATTGTAGATAAGAGTGAAAAGAACATATTTAGCATAGATCTTCATATATAGATATCATAGAAAAATCTTTAGAATTATGGAAAATTAATGACTAGATGATCTTTTGATTGGTAAGTTTATTGAGTTTTTGAAAAATTTATCCTTGGCCCTTTTAAAACTTGAAGAAGATGGAAACTTAGAAAAATATGTTTCTTCACATTTCCAATGATTTTGGTTATTTTCAATGGATTGATTCTTTTTAAAATTACTAATAATAGTTTCTACATTAGTTATATTGAAAAGAAGTAGCCAATAAACATTATGAAAAATAAGGATTTTGTAAAATTACCTTCAATATCTCCTACAAAATGACAACCTTGCACTCAAAATTTTGTAGTCCACCCATACTCTTTAAAATTGCCCAAACATTTCTACTTTTTAATATTCCAAGACTAAAATTTGAAAAGCATTGTAAATCTTGAAGTTTTTAAGATGCTAGGAATATACTAAATTCTACCTACAAAATGAAATGGTTTTTTTCATGTAACCTTTAACTTTATTTAGGGACATTTCATCAAAGAAGAAGATCATTTGGGGATTGAGGAACTGAGGAAGTAGTTTAGAAAAACAAAAGTAGAAGGTTTGATTACTCCTTTCTATGTGATAAGATTCTATTATTATAAGTTTTTCAAATGATTTATGAGTGCCCCAAACTATCATAATTGAGATAAAAACTTCAAGAGTTGAATTTTCAAAATGTCTTCTTTCCTATTATGATCTTGCATCTGATATAATAAATAATGGACTTGCTCATTATTGACAAAATCATTAAGAAAGTATTGGCGAACTCAGAACTTTTTCTTCAGATTCACTTGACCTTGTCGGGGACTTCATTTGATTTCTTAAATGAGTGAAATATAAGTTGAAACATGGTTTGGCATTTTTGATTTCAAGTTCTCTTCTTCCAAAATGGAGGTTTGGGTCCCACTATTACTGAAAAGAAGGGATCAAATTCAAACTTGCACCAGTTAAGGTATTCATTTGTGTTTGTGGCAAGGTGATGATAGAGGGTATATGCGGCTTTGTGGCAAGGTGATGAGGGTATGTGCGGCTTTGTAAAATTCACTTGAAGTATTGATCATTTTCATTGGTCTTTGTTTTTTCCTTTCAATACGTCACCTTTTCATAAAAACAAAATAACACATTTTTTCATCTAGTATTTTCTTTTTATACTTGGATGTTGGAATTAAATGGTGGAGAAGTGAAGTCATTGGTATTGACCTTATAAGTATATATAATGCAATGAGAAAAAGTGCCTTAGAAGTCCTTTGATACTCTTCAATTGTGAATACTAAGTGCAAAAACCTTTTGACACAACTCTTAGTTTGTGGATATCATAGAAAAGTCTTTGGAACCATTGCAAATGACTCTTGAACTTCACTTGTTCAACGACCAATTCAAATTTTTAGGCTTTGATCCTCAAAAAAGCCTTTCAAGACCTTTGTGAAGCTTGCCTTGAATAGTTTGGTATACGAGAAAAAATGCCTCATAAGATCCTTTGATAATTGATATCCTTGGGAATAATTAAAAAGAACTTTAATAGAGATAGTGATGCATTTATCATACTCAAAGTTCTTTCCTTTACATTAGTTTGGGATCATACTAGATTTTTGGTTTGGCAAGTAATTATTGACTATGATAAATATCAATTAAATCCAAACTAATACATTAAGTTAGAATTTTATTCTAATGTCAAGATTTTGAAGATACATTATTGATAGAGAAAATCCTAGTTTTCTTTATTTTCAATTTCTAATTTAGTTATTTTGTAGAAGGTCATAGTGCTTACTACTATCCTTTCAAGCACAAAATGAATTGGCAATTTGGCATTGTTTCTTACAACAAACCCAAATGTGCATTTGATGGTCCCATGAATTAAATTTTAGTTAAATACAACATCTTCTACTAACTTGAATTTCATTTCCAAATTTAAATGGGATAAAGTCACAAGGGTCAAGTGAATTCAATCTGCCTTGGAAACACTCTTAAGGTAGGCATTTTCTTAACTTTTCTAATTCATGAAGAAGGTACTAACTCTTTTATTTATTATGTAGGTTGTAAGATTGTACTTAGTAGGAAAAAAGACATTTTGAAGAATCAAATGCTATAATTTTATCTCAATCACTAGCGGTTTGCGCTTGCTATGCTACATATTCACCATTAGAATTTCATTAAATTTTATTATGTATTAGATAGAATGCAAAGCAAGAATTTCAATAAATCTTTAGATAAAAATGACAAAATCTTGATGTAATTTTTTTATAAATATGCATATACTAAAATAAACCAAAGAAATTTAATGAATGATGAATGAAATACATGCATGATGAATATGGTAAAAGATACACATACATTAGAATTCATTAAAAATTTGACTCAATTGTTACAAACAATGGCTTTCAAATAGAAGAACTTAAAGGAAAAACTTGTAAATCTCAAAAGCTTCGTAAACAATTTAATTGTTGTGAAATCCAAATTTGGTTCAATCTAATACATTCCTCAAATCATTTGGTAGTAGCAATAGAGAATTGAAATCAAAAGCTCAAAGTTCACAAAAGCACAAAATTATAGAAATGCAAAAGAAATATAAAGCCAAGAAAAGCAATGATTGCAAACTGCTATTCTATTTCTATAACATCACATTGTGTGAAAATACGATTTTTATGTATGCATAATTGAAAACATTTGTATAAAATATTTAAGAAAATTATTTTAAAGACTTATTGAAATCATTATCATGCATTCTATTCGAATATATCAAAATTTTACTAATATGTGATACAATGAATGCATAGCATAGCAAGCATGAGCCCCTTGTATTAATGGTAGCATTTGTGATATTATAGAGGGAGTTATGATTTTAGTGGTATGATAATAGTTTTGACCACCAAAAAGTCATTTTAAGAATTTATAATAAGAGAATTTTGTCAAACAATGGAGAGCAATCAAGACCCTCGAAGTTCTTTTAAAATGATTAGATTTGCTTATTTCTAAATCCTTGAATGTTACCACAAAAGTCCTTTGTCAATGAATCTTTGAAGCACTATAAGAAAACCTTGTTTTAGGTGACATTCAAAAAAACAATCGACGTCAAAGGGAACGGATTTTAGGTGACGTTGAAAAAAACAACCTATATTTTTCATGTCAATAATGATGTCCAGTGGAGATAATTGTTGTCAGAAAAACATGGGTTGTTTTCTTCAACGTCACCTAAAATCCGTTCCCTTAGACATCAAAAATTTTGGTTTCTTCTAGTGAAGGATAGAAGAGCAATATTCATCTTTGGGGATTTTTTGTAGAAAGGGGAGAACTTGCACATTAGTTTGACCCCTAATGAGTGTTTTTGGACGTCTTGAAGCAAATGGTTTATGCAAGACTTGCAAAAATGAGTTCCACACTTCTATGGTGACTAGCTTGTCTAATAAGGTTTTATTAGTTGTGAGGGCGTCAATTTAATGTCTACTTGCCTAAATGAAAATGAATAGCTTAAGTATGTAGAAAAGAGGTTTAAAATTGTAGACTAGTCATGATCCTACATACCATTGCCACAAAGTTTTCAAAACCTCATTTCAATCATCATATAGATGTAGCACATACAAAAACTACATACAAAAGTTACATAATCAAAATTTTATGTTTAGAATTGGACTCCTTCAATTCAAGCCCCCCAAATGAAGAAGCATGGAACTAAGAACCTACTTAAAAGAAAGGCCACATGTATAATCATTGGTCCAAAAACTTAAACTAAAACATTGGATTTCATTATCTTGTGAAAAGATCCATGATCTAATATTGTCAATTATTTGACTTCACTATGGCATTCATTGCATTTGATTATTCATGCTTAAGAAGTTATGTATTAGTATCCATGACCATTCACCACCTAACTATTTTAATGGAGCATTTAGTGATTAATTGACATTTAGGTAGCCTATGTGGTGATGCAAGAATTAAATTCTTTGATTTCCCCTCACCAAGATCAAATTGGACATTGATAGTATCACATGCATGAACATTGCAAACCTTAATCACATTGGACATCATTCTTGGAAAACTTGCTATGCATCAATACTATCTAGAATTCTATCATAAAAAGTAGTTGGTAAAATTGGATTTTAATAGAAATTAAGGAATGGTCATACTTTCATGGTTTTCATGTTTTTGACCTAACGTGAAGTAGTACACATACCAGTATTACTACTAGTCAAATTGGTATTGGAATTTGTTAGCTTGAAATTTGAACACTAGCTTTGTCTTCTTCTAATATTTTAAGATGATTAATAATTAACAAATTTGAAGTATGTAGTTTGTTTTGCTCTTATTAGCAATAGTCACACCTTCTTCACTACAAGCCCATTCTCTAAAGAATAAGGACATCGTGGCTCCCATTTGGCACAATATATATTTGCTATAAAACCTTCTTGTCCTTGATTGTTCTCCTCTAGTGCTCAAGAATGGATGTGTAGAAGACTTTGTGAGTTAAATATACTCTCTTGCATTACAAAAAACCTACGTTTTTGCTTGCATTTGACTACTAACATATGGTGTTCTACAAAAAATGAAGATGTCAACAGGCAGCTAGTCCAAAAAAGTAGATTTTTGTAGATGTTGTGGAGAACAGTGGTACATCATCATACTACGAAAATCATAAGTCCCTCTGTACTATCACAAATGCTACCTTTAGTACTAGGGGCTTGTGCTTGCTATGCTATGCATTCATTGTATCAATTTTATTTATTTTATAAAAACATTTCCAATCATGCATACATAGAAATCATATTTTCACACAATGTGATATTACTGAAATAGAGTAGGAGTTCACAATCACCTCTGTAATATCACTTTTTACAAAGGATGATATTATAGAAATAATATAGTCGTTGCAATTGAGGTGATATTAAAGAGAATCAATATGGTGATATCATAAAGGTACCAATTCCATTGCTTTTTTTGGCTTTATACTTCTTTTGCATTTCTATGATTTTGTGCTTTTGTGAGCTTTGAGCTTCTAATTTCAATTTTCTATTTTCTATTGCTACTACCAAATGATTTGAGAAATTTATTCGATTGAACCAATTTTAGATTTCACAACAATTAAATTGTTCACGAAGCTTTTGACATTTACAAGTTTTTCCTTTAAATTTTTCTATTTGGATTGCTGTAACAATTGAGTCAAATTTCTAATGCATTTAATGTATGTGTATCTTTTATCGTATTCATCATTGCATGTATTTCATTCATCATTCATTAAATTTTTATTATTTATTTCAGTATATGCTTATTTATAAAAAAAAATTATATGAAGATTTTAGTCATTTTTATCTAAAGATTTATTGAAATTCTTACTTTGCATTCTATCTAATATATAAAAATTCTAATGAAATTCTAATGATGAATGTGTAGCTAATTGCTAGTTATTTACTATAAAAACAAGTTGATTTTGTCACCCCTAACTCCACTTCCGATTTCATCATCATTGTTATCATTTTTTGTTGATGACCGTCTCCACCAATGACACACAAAATAGATTTGCTACACCTTCTTCATCCAAAAATGATTCCTATAACCCTATTGGCTCTTCTCTTTGTTCACCAACTTTTCATTCTATTGCAAATTGTGCTTGGTCAAGAAGGTGTGATTATACTATTAAATTGATGCCCCCATGTATTATACAAGAGTTGTTACCCCATATAGCTAGCTCCCATTTCAACACTTGTCCAAAGAAGCAACTACCATTTATTGTAAAGAGATTTAATATGTCCTATTTTACAAAATACTATGACTTAATCACTTATGACTCTGATCTCATTGGAAAGAAAGCATTGAAAGCTCTTAGAATGTGTATTTTGGGTATAAAATTTATTTATTTGCAATTAGATAAAACATATAGTAAGTGACAAATAAAGCATTTTATTATGCAAGGATGTGAGGACAAGAAGGTCATTGAATTTAAGGACTTATTATAAATTTTATTATGTTTTCAAAAGAACTTTCTATCGAAAAGAATATATTACAAGTTATTATAAATGAGTAAGTATGTCTACAATGACTTATTATGTTGCATAGCCCTATTGATAATTATCCACTGAGTTTCTATTTCAAAAACACTTGAAATTCCACATAATTATGGACTTCATGTAATTTTGCTCATGAAATTAAAGCAATTAGAATATCCTAAAGCACTATAATATTTAGGCAGTCTTGCACATGCATTGATATCCAACTTATTCGATTCTTGAACCCTAAAGGCTCACATTGTGTGTATAGATTTCTATTTTTATGTGTTCATAATTCTTAGCTCACATAATAACAACTATTGAAACTACCATAATAAATTCATGTAAAATTTCAATTTATAAAGTCAATAGTGTCTATCCAAGTTTTAAAAAAGAAAAATAGACTTTTTAGTGAGTTTTTAGGAATTAACATCCTTATCATCAAACATTATAACCTAAGTTCAATTCATAAGTAACCATGCTATGTTTGCCATATTATCCACAACATGTCTAGCTAGTTTGAATTTAGATGGTTACTTCCTCCGTCCCAAAATGATCTCCATGTTAGACTTTGTGACATTGTAAATTGTTTAGATTCAACTTTTGATTGCTTTCTAAGACAAACAAAACAACTCCAAGTAGTAGTTCTCCCTACATCCATGCAATCATCAATCAAAAGACAAATGAATTGATTGAAGGGGTCAATTAATTTTATTTTTGAATCTCTTTCAATGTTGACTAGTTGAAGGAAATAAAGCTCTAGGAGGTGGAATAGAAGTCCATCCAAGGTCTTGGTCTTGTATTAATTGCCCACAAAATGATGACCTTACACTCAACAATTGCCCACCAATGCTCCTCAAAAATGCCCTCCGAATTCTACTTTTTAGTACTCCGAAGCCATTTTTTTGAAAAAGTCTTCAAAACTCAAAGTTCTTAGGACAATAGGAATATACCAAATTCTATTTATAGCACGAAGTGGCTCTTAAAAAAGTTAAATTTAGTCTAAAGTAGATACATCTTATTCAACAAGTAAATCATTGGGGACAGAGAGAGTACAACTCAAAAAAATGGAAAAATTTATTAAAACTTTAGATTTTAGTGCAAACTCCAAGATTCTCAAAAATGTAGTTTCAACCATGGAGCTCGTAAGGAAGACCATTTGTTGTCCCCTATTAGAATCCTTGGTCAAAAATGGCACTTATGAAAGAGGGTCATTTTCTAGAGAGTGGGGACAAACTTGGAAGACGGCACAAGCAAAGAAAAATTGATGTTGCTATGACAACTGGGACTTTTGTGGAGAAGAAACTAAGTAGACCAGTTAATACATACACTACAACAATACAAGGATATAAATGACTTGTCTACAATGATTGTAGTAGTCATTTCTTATCCACAATGACTACAAATCAATGACTTTGTGGTCATTGTTGTGCTTGCAGTCATTGTGGACAAGTCATTTATACCATTGCTTTTTTGTAGTGATAAAGGCAGGTAGAGAAATTGACGTCACCTACAAAACAAAAAATGCTTATGTTGGAACTGTTTGTCCATGTGAGCACTTCCCAAATTTTGGATATGAGTGTGTCGGATTAGAAGTGCTAAAAGCCAAGACTACAAAAATGGTGCATGCTCGTGTTTATGTCAAGGATTACACCACCATGGGCAAAAGGGGAAGAACAAGAAAGGATGGTATAGCAGTGAGGTCCTCTACTTTCAATTGTAATAATGTCCATGCTCTTGATGTGCCTTTGTTTGTCAATTAGAGTCTATTATGTATATTTGAATTGCAATGCATTGAACTGCATGTCTATTTTCTAATTGCATATAAAAGGCAAAGAGTATAGCATGGGTCTTACTGAAACTACGAACGAGCCTACAAGTAGTTAAGTTATTGCCATTGGTAAGTTTTTTGTTTGGCCTACAGTAAATTTATTAAAGATCTACGTTAAATTTTCTTTCCACTTATCTAAAGGAATATAAAAAAAAAATTCATGCATACTTTCAAATAGACCTCTTTATGAAGAAATATGGAATTAAAAATTAACAGGGTGGTTGCAAGAAGGACCGGTATTATTTTTGTTACAATAAAAGTGACTCTCTTATCATCCGCTATAACTTTTGAAGCATGATTGTAATTACCTTAAAATTTTATTGGAGATGGCTAACTTGATAGTATTCGAATCCCTTATTTTTCATAAAAATTCAAAAATTATTTTATATTTAAATTTAAATTTAGTTCATCAATCACACTTCAAGGTTTATGGGTTTTTCATACTAGGGGGTACTAAAAATTAAGGATTTAGTGATGAAATTTTTGTGGTCTATTTCCACAATGGACAGACATGTACTTGGATAAGAAAATTTTAAAATATATTATTTTATGACCTCCATATTCATACCAATAGGTCTCTTTTCCGCATGCACTTTTGAACATTGAAGATGGTTTTGATTTCCATCTTTTGGTGAAATGTGATCACTATCAAATCTTTTCAAATGGTTAGTTTTAAGTTTTTTTGTTCATGACTTTCTAATAAATTATTATTAATTTATACCTAGTTGTATTTTTTTTTTTTGACAAACTATCTCTTCTTTGCCAATTGAAATAGTACTTTTACAGTACTTGCAAATAGTTAGTGGTACTAGTTAGTAGCCATCATTTTTTCAAATCAACAACTAAGATCGTTTCATTTCAGAGTTCTCATAGTAATGAATCTATAGCTTTAGCAAAACACTCCCTAAATCATTTGGTCTCTCTTGCCGCCATCCAAGAGTTACTTAAAATTATGAATTAAATGTCAAAAAGTCAAAGGAGCTTTCTAGTTATTCACAATGATTGAGTTTAAAAATTTCCACTAATATTTACAAACTTAGACCTGTGTCAAAAAAAATTCTTACATTGAATTCAAGTTAGAGTTTTAAAAGACCTTTGGAATCATTTCACTCAATACACTTTTGTAAACATTTCATTGGACGATATAGAGTCACGGGATCAAAACGGTTGAGAAAAAAATAATCACCAGAATTTTCTAGTAATGTACAAAGATTTCTTTCAATATCCAAAAAGATGTTCTTCATAAATATCTAATTATCACTAAATATCAAAGGATCCTTTATCAATGAATCCTGTATCAAACGTTCTTTTTACTTATCTACAAGAGCATCAAAGGATCCTCTCCGAGATCTTCTCAACCAGTATCTCTTCTTGCGTCACGCCTACGTCTAAGAATAATTAATACCAATGAGCTCACCTCTCACCTACCATTTCATCCTAACATCCAAGTGCTACAAGAGTTCATTACACAATAAAAGGAGTTATTTTGGATGAAAAGGAGGCAAATTAAATTGAAAAAAGTTTCACATGAATTCTCGCATGGGAACACTCACTATAGAAGAGGGAGGCAATGTGAGCAACAAGCCAAATGCATTGCGGACCCTTCTGAACGCACACTCTGAGCACTTGCTGTGTGTAAGCTTTGGTAAGCTCCTCACTCCATTGCTTGCGATCCAGACTTTTCTTTTCATACTTGCATCCTCAAGCTCTTGCATGCCTTGCGAAGCCAGCTTTCTAGCACGTAACGGAATTCAGTTTGGATCCAGTGAAGTTTCTGATTATGCAAGCTTGTCCATGGCGTCCGACCAGCCATAGCTTCATCATCCGTCAACTCCTCAGCGGAGTAGTCCTTAGATTGTTTGCCAATTAATCAATTAGTGGTCACCCCATTGAATTTGCTGAAGTATGCGAGGGTCACGCAGATGTTCACAAAAAGGCTAGCCGGGTTCCCAATCAGCTTCACTAATCACTCAAGATTGTCCAAGCAAAGTCGTCTCTGCAATAGGAATAATTGGAGAACAAGATGAGACACCTTGAAATGTTTACTCCAACTAGTATCTAATTCACATACGGTAGTTTCAAGCCCTGCAACCACAGAACTTTCCGGAAACATTAGGCGCATTTCGATCGCGAACACAAGTGAAGAGTTTGTGGTGATGCAGTTAGGAAAGGCCGGGGACCATTGCGTTGTTGGGATTTCCAGGGAATTGGAAAGCCGGACGTGTTTAGTTACTGAGGAATTCCTTCTGTGTGATGCATGTATTGCAGGTAGGTCACCATGGATCGGGAAGCTATGGAGTCCGAGCATGAGGAACTTACCGATCTCGAATATTTAAGGCTTCTGGTCGAGCGCTCTCATGGACCTCGTTCTTCATCTCCTTCTTCCGCTGCTACACAACGCCCAAGGACGCCGACTCCGATCCGTTCCAGGCCCTCTCGACCCGCTTCCGCCCCAGCGGCGGGACTTGTGGCCCCCGGGGTTGAAGGCCTCATCGACATCGCAGCCGTGGAAGTGGACCACGACCAGACGCAAGAGCAGGATCCAGAATTCGACTTCGTCATGGTGACGAGGCCAAGCATGGACGATGTCCGCTATGGAGTTCCGTTGCCGGAGGGTGGGATTGTCCCACCCACACCCTTCCCCCAGGAGACTGCAGTGGCCAGGCCGCGTGTGCAGTTCCCGTCGGCAGGCTGGGTTTGGATTCATAGCGTGAAGTTGTAGCTCGTAGTTTGAGCAGTCGAGAGTTTGCATGTCATTTGGTTGTTCGATCATGCTGAAGGTAAGGTTCGGCCGGTGTCTGAGTGGGCAAGTTTGTATTGGATCCCGAGATTTGGCTCTTGACTAGTTCGGTACTTTGTGAGTTTGGTTCTTGTCGTCCTGGACGTCTTCAGTTGTCTTTGCTTCGCTTGATGGTAATATTTATATCTCGATTTCCGATCTCGCACGTGATCGATCGATTGGAAAAACTGAAGGAATTGCAAGCACGTGTTATTCCGGGCCTCTGGACAGTCTGTTTGAATTGGTTCCTTGCATATATGCTGCTTGTCCTGGAATCTGGAACTGCATCTTGACTTCCAAACCATGATTTTGTTTGGGATGCTCATTGGTGATTGTGAGTATATACCTAAGCGTACCTGCAGATCTATGTTCTGCAAAATTTCTTGAGAAGAATCACGGTAAGACCGCAAGGAACCCTGCCCGGAATTCAGTGTATGTACCCGTCTTACCTCTTTCCGGGATCCGGGATTATTCCCGATCTGTAATTCAGAGAAGGGGAGTGGAAATTTTGTTTGTATTCCCGTGTATCACTTTGGTGTTTCCTGCGTTTCCTCCTGTGCATGAATCTCACCCGTGAAGTGATTGTGACACCGATAAGTGATCTTTTAGTGAGGAATCGAACAAGTTCAAGGCTGCCTGAGTGAATCCCGCAGTGCTTTGAGAAATTATACTGGTTGCTTTCATTTGCTGAGCTAAATTACAGCAAGTCCATACCATACCTGGAATTCCAAGTGTTGAGCTAGGTGCTAATATGATAATGCTATAATAAAAAAAATTATGAGAGGAACTAGGGCTCAAATTTCTAACTTAAACCTTAAAGGATGATAGTGTGGAACTCATCCTTTGGAGTATTTTGTAGATCATTTGCTTCAAAATGCCCGAAAGCACTCATTGGAGGTCAGATTACTGTGCAAGACCTCCTTTGTCCACATAAAATTCCAAAAGATAAGCATTTGCTCTTTGATTCTACATAAAAGGGTATTCTATCATACATCAACAATTATAATTGTATGTGGCATCATTTAAAGATTGAGAAATAAAGAAACCTAATAATTTTTTTAAGACTTGGGGGGTCTTGATTGCTCCACTGTATTTGAAAAATTTATCTTATTATAAGTTCCTAAAATGACTTTTTAGTGCCGAAAACAATCATAATGATTGATATAAAATAATTATAATATTTGATTCTTCTCAATGTCTTCTCTTCTACTTTGATCTTATAAAGCTACAATCTATATAAGTAAAAAATTGGTTCCTTCTTTGTAAATTAGAAAAGTTAAAAGTACACACTTTGAAATTGTCTACTTCAATTCACTTGACCTAAAGTTTTCATCCCATTTCTAAAAGTGAAACTAAAATTTATACATGATGTTGGAGTGTTTACTATCAATTATCCTTAGTGGGCCATTACTTGTGTGTGTAGGGGGGGGGGGAATTGTTGTAAGATTCAATGCCTATTGATTTAATTGTGTGCCAAAAGGAATAGTTTGTGGAAGTGACCTTTTGCTAAATAATTAAACTGTTGGAGTCAAACAAAGAGTTATTTTAATTGCCTTGGTTCTAAAATTCAAGAAAAATTCAGAAGTAAATTAGGGTAGTTGCAAGAAAGACCAAACGACTTTGGCAGTGTTTTGCATAGTATTTGTTAATTTTTTGGTAGTACTAGAAATAAAATTTAAAAACTATAAAAATTAAGTTTAATGTTTATATCCTTTAGAAGAAGGTATATGAAGAAGGAAAACTTTATGATCAAGTGATTTCACTAAAAGAATGATCTCATAACCTACATCAATATTTAGAAATATATGCGTAAGGGAGTCCTAAGTATTAGTACATGTGTGGAGGACAGAAAATAATATGTATTTAAAGTTTCTTTTGGTATGCGTAGGCCACCTCATGTGAGCCCTCAAATTGGCACTTGGAACTCAAGGTGTTTCTTTTTTGAATTTCGTCTAGTTTTGAGCATAAATATCTAAAAAAAAATATAAAATGAGAATTTGAGTGAGATTTGGGAGAAGTCCCTAGCAATGCAATGGGGGGTCTTTTTAGAAATATGGAATATTTAGGACACCTTATTTTTCCATTTCTAAAGTCTAGTTAAGAATTTGAATAGTTGATTAATTGATTTTGAGAGAATTTAGGGTCAAAGAGTTAGCTAGTCCTAGTGTCTTGTCCAATGCTAAAACTAGTCCTACAAAGTGCATGTACCAAATCGGCTAAATGAAAACAATCCATTTTAAGTCTAGAGAATCTAGAAAAAAATTACTATTCAAATTTGTAAAGAATTAAGATTAGTCATTTCCTCTCTACACGGAATTTTGGAGATATTGAGCTAGAATGCAAATGAAACAAAGAGAGAGTTGATTGGAGCATATAGAGAGGTGCTTTTAGCAAATTCGGAAGCAACTAAAGCAAATTCAGTGAAATGTAGACCTTTTCCACTAGATTCAACTCAAGCTTTCTCCTAAGAAGAGATCCACATAATCCAACCGTACTTATTGGTAGTCAAAAGAGACCTGAAGGTGTGGAGAAAAGGACACGTCTTTTGACTATACTACTCAAAAGGTTATAGTAGTCAAACAAGAATGTTTTTCAAAATGGAAAGGCAAGATTTTGGCCTTTGGGGCATTTAGGGGTTAAGAGCATGCTAAGAGGTTAATATTAGAGCTAATTACTCTAAGATTCCTTGGTATGAGAATGATTTTTTCCTTGGGTGGAAAATATAAAGGTGTAATTAATTTTAAACTCCTTATAAATAGTGCAAAGATAGAATTGAACTTGCACTTTGATTTTGGAAACTTCCTAGAAGTTAATTAAAAAAAGTTTCGTATTTTTCTAAAATGCTACGATGACTCCATGGCAAATCAACTGCCTTTAAACATATTCATAAATTCCTAGAAATTACCCATGTTGTGATAAAATCCCACTAAAAATTAGGATGGTTTATTTCTGCTAGTAAAGCACCTCATCAAGTTTGGAATCATTCTAACATTGGCAAGTACTAGAACCGGCAACGACATCAAATTCCAAGAAAATGTACAAGTTAGTGGCAAATTGACCGGCATACCAAGAGTTTACAGTGCCCTACTGTTGCAAATAAAGGGTTTTTTCTTACTCCCACAAACCTTCTAGACAACCCTAGCTTGTTAGTTTCTTTGAAAAATGCAAATTCCAATAGTTGAAATTTTTTTTGGAATTACTATTAGTGGTTTCTATGAGTTGAAATGGCCTAGACGTAGGGGTATGGAGTTTGCAAGCTAATTTGGGCCTTTTGAACACAATGGCACAACTAGTTTTTGATTTAGAGTTGTTTCCTAAAAGATAGAGAGGGTCTAACAATAGGTTTCACATTTTTTAGTGTAATTAGCGGTAATTTAAAGGTAGTTTTAGAAATATCTTCGAGAAAATCAAGGATTTGATTTGGGCAAGATCTCAAATACAAAATGCAACTTGTTTCTAGAGAAATCCAAGATGAAACAAAGAATATTTTTGAAAATATCTTTAGGTTATTTAGGATTAGCTTTCAAAATATTTAGGTGATTTACAAAACTATCTACGTAAATTAGGAAAATATAAACCAATAGACAAGAAAATAGGAGGCCTTGAGCAAGTATATAAGGCTTGTCTTCCATTGTGTCCGGTAACCCGTTTTCTTGTTTTCAAAACCACCATCACTTTGTTGGATTGGTGTTCAAGGCCAATTTGGCCATTTTTATGTTCTTTTCTTTGTTTGTTTAAGCCTTTTCTCATATTCCCCATTGTAGGAACGTTTCTTGGAGGACGCGGGGGTCCCTTCAAGTTGATTTGCTTTCTTTTCTTTTAGAAGTTTGGTCCTCCAAACTAATTTTGCTTGAATAGTGGGAGGTTTTGTCCCCCAAACCTTTGATTTCTAACTCTATTTTAAAGTTTGTACTAACACCTAAGGATATCCTAGCTAAATTCTAGCAATGCCATTAATTGGGAACCTTAAAGATTGTCTTTAAGTCCTTCTAAGTTTGAGTTTGAGAGGTTTGGTCCTCCAAACTCTTTATTTTTCTTAAGTTTTGAGTCATTTGGAAAGACTTGTTTGTGGTAGCCTCTCAAAGTCCTACTATAGTTAGTCTTTTTAAGTTATTTTCCTTTTAAATCATTCCATGACACTACACTAGTTCCTTGTGTGAGATTCCCCAATTTGGTGGCATCTACCTAGAGCCGTTGGCCTTCAACCACGTACTAACATAACATTGTAGGAATTGCAATAGGTACTAAATTTGCAAAATTTAAAGCAGTGAAGCTTTGGCTTTTCGAGAAGTTTCCTAAACTAAATTTGGCCAAAATTCAATATATAGCAAAGTATTGGTGTATCATTTTTAAATCCCTAGTTAAACCTCTAAATAAATAAACCTTACTTTGAAAAAATACTTTAATACTTTGAAAAAAGACTTTAAAACCTTGGGGGATACCTTTCGTTTCTACAAAGTTTTGTGTAGGGTTGCTCCCACATGGCAAAGCTTTGAATTTGGAAAATTTGGGCCAAAAGAATTAAATTACCAAACCATTTTCATGTAACCCGATTCATGTAGCTAAGGGCTATTATTTGAGGTAGAAATTCAAACTTGTGGTTTCCATCCAAGCACTATCATAGAGGTGCAATTTGGTTGGTCAGTATTTGCCTTGAGTATTCAAAGCTTGTAGGTCTTTTCATCTTTCCCTTTTCATTTTCCTTCAAGATAGTGACATCTCTCTCATCTTTATTTATTTCATATAGTGTTGTAGAATTTTCCACAATTAGATAGAATTTGCCTTTAAATAGGAATTGATTTGAGAAAAAATCCCCAAATCCAAAATCATTAGAGATTAGGAGTGTATTAATGAAACTTAATTTTTTGTAGAAAGTCCCCAAAACCCATAAAAATTGATTGTTAAGTTAGGACTGTAGTGTTAATTAAGCTCTAGGATTAGTTTTCATTAGTAGTTTTTATGACCAATTTTATTTGTTTTTTATAAAACCAAAATTATTTGTTTTTTATAGAGTTAGTGTTAAAAAATCAAATATCCGATTTGGACCCAGAGGCCGAAGTAGAAGGATAGCTTGAAGAATAGTCACGCAAGGGGAACACATACAAGAACACAAGAACAAGTGCCGAGTGTCCACCCAATTGCATCGTGCCACGTGGTGATGGAAAGGGAAACCAATAGTCTTGAGAATTTGGAGTGTTGGAGGTAAAAGATATTTTGAGAGAATATTTGCATTTAGTACGAGTTGACCCTTACGAGTTTGTTTGAGTCTTTGATTCCTTTTACTATTCATCTAATTTGTTGGTTAGTTATGTAATTGGATTCCACTAATGGCTATGTGACTAGGGTCTTGGTTAGTGTTGTTTTATTAAGCTTGATAAGCCAAATAGAAGTGGACAAAACCAAATTTTAAACTAATAGAAAAATTCATAAACAATTGGAGAATAGTATTTTAAAGATTTGATTTTGACTTAGGACATATTAGGATGGTTTGAATGTTCAAGTACTACTAAAGATCATAGGAAGTATCAAAAACACTCAAAAACTAACATGTTCTATAGGAATGAGTATGGGATTAAATTGTAGAGAAAAACTAATTGACACAATATTTCAAAACTAAACCCTTTCAATTTATTAGGCATGATGGAGAGTATTAATGGCTACTACAAGACTATCATGGTTGTTATTTGCAATGATGGGACTGTCAATGCAGGTATGTTAGTCAAACCATTTTCTTTTGATTTTTGATTTAAGTAGAAGTAGCCAAGTAGGAAGTAGAAGTTAATCATTAGGTTAAAGCCTTTAAATTTAATCAAAAATTTAGAATATAGTAGGTAATTTTTAGAGGATTCAAAAAATATCTCATACTTAAAAAAGAAAAAAAAATAAGAAAGTTATAAGTGGATGAACTTTAGTAATTTTATCCAAAGATAAAAGAATCTAAATAAAATTTAGGATTTGGGGGTTAAGGTAGGAATTATCTTGCTCATTTAGATTAAAAGTAATTTGTGAATGAAGTTTTAAATTATCAATTAAAGGTAAAACTTCATCCATTTCATAACTTTTTACGTAGAATGTTAGTATTTTTGTGTTTTACCTTGTTGAAAAGGTGATATCTTGCTTCTTTACTTAAATATTAAAGGAAACTATAGAAATAGTAATTTTAGAGTAGAAGTTTTGGATTAGGATTAATTAAAAGATAATTAAGAAGAACCTTTTGGAAGCCACTAAAGAATATTCAATAATTAGAACCTCTCATGCCATCTTCTAAAGATTCTAAAACCAATTTACACATGAAAACTAATTCATTTAAAAAAAACATAAGGTGCATGAAGTTTGGAATTAAGTTTCGATGAAGTTTTTAATCTTTGACTAGGAAGGTATCTTTAATTAGGAAGGTCCAAATTAAGTGTATCTTACCATTTTGAAAAGGAAAATTTATGCTTTACAGGTTAGGCTAAGTTATCTTTTAATTTGATCTACGTTTCATTTTCAAATTCAATGCTTGGCTTGGTTAGCCAAGGCCTTGGATTTCTAACTTTTAACGTGTTTTGAGTGATTTAGATTCATTTTATGTTCTAAAATATTACAAATAGAGTGTCCATTGCTTAGATTGCATTAATTGGACTAGAATTACACATCTCCTAAAATAATTCAAATAAAAAAAGTCATACAAATCCGTATTTATGTTTTGACTCAAGGGGTGGAATTAAAATCACTCACAAATCTCAAAAGACAAAATAAAAACTTTCCATTTAAAAAAACTTTATGATGAAGAGATTTCACTAAAAGAATGATCTCATAACCATCTCCAATGTTCAGAAGTGCACACACAAGGGAGCCCTATTAGCACACATGTGGAGGACATAAAATAATATTTTCTTAAGTTTTTTTTGGTACGCATATGCCCATCTAATGAGGGAATAGCCCACATCAATGTTAGGTCTATATCATTATCTTTGAACACTCAACACTAGTATAAATCCCCAAAGTAAATTACAAAGTGTGACAAATTAACGAAATTAAATTTTAATTAGAAAACGTTTTTTCAATTTTTTGAAAACTAATGAATCTCAATACCTCCAGATTAGCCATCATACTACTAAAAACGTAACTCCCTTTGTAATATCACAAATGCTACCATTAATACTAGGGGCTCGTGCTTGCTATGCTATACATTCATTGTATCACATATTAGTAAAATTTTCATATATTTAAATAGAATGCATGATAATGATTTCAATAAGTCTTTAAAATAATTATTTTCAATATTTTCAATCATGCATACATAGAAATCATATTTTCACACAATATGATATTACAGAAATAGAGTAGCAGTTTGCAATCACTTCAGTAATATCATTTTTTACAGAGGGTGATATTATAGAAATAATATAGTTGTTGCAATTAAAGTGATATTAAAGAGGATCCATAGGATGATATTATAGAGGTAGCAAATTCATTGCTTTTCTTGGTTTTACATTTCTTTGCACTTCTATGATTTTGTGCTTTTGTGAGCTTTGAGCTTTCATAATTTCAATTTTCTATTGGTACTACCAAATGATGTTGAGAAATTTATTCAATTGAATCGATTTTGGATTCCACAACAATTAAGTTGTTCACAAAGTTTTTGAGATTTATAAGTTTTTCTTTTCAATTCTTCAATTTGGGTTGCCATTTTTGTAACAATGGAATCAAATTTCTAATGCATTCTAATGTATGTGTATCTTTTATAGTATTTACCATTGCATATGTTTCATTCATCATTCAATAAATTTCTATTGTACATTTCAATATATGCTTACTTATAAAAAAATTATACAAAGATTTTAGTCACTTTATTTGAAGTTTTATTGAAATTTTTGTTTTGCATTCTATCTAACACATAAAAATTCTTATAAAATTCTAATGATGAATGCATAGCATAGCAAGCACCAACTGCTAGTCTTCTAATAAATTTCAAATACGTTATTTAGCTTCATTTTCTAAAAGTTATGGTCAATGACAACTCCAACAATCCATTGTAATGCAAAATAGGACTACTCTTTCTTGCAATCACCAAAAAGTATCACTAAAATGGGGGATTAAAAGTTATAAATAATGAAAATTAGGGAATATTAATACTGAATTTTACCTTTTTTTTGTATAGTAGCCTTGCAAGAAAAATTAAAAAAATTTAAACTTTTAAGAATATAAGTTTGGCATAATATCTAAAAGGTGGTTTAATGAACTCTGCAAGACATGTATAGACAGTGGATGGAAAATAGTAGATGATTTGATTCCCGATGAAGTTGAATTCACTCCACCATTATTTGGAAGAAAACCAATTTGAATGGCTCAAACAAAACTATTATAGTATACATTTAGTATTGTGTTCATGTTTAAATGGATGAACAATTTTGTTAAAATGGCAAAATTTTGCAACTTTAGCAATTTTTGTAGTTTAGACTAGGTAGTCTAAAATTCACAACCATCCTAAATTTCTTAAATCTATGTCATTTTTAAATGTTTGAAATCTACAAGGGTTATACATGGCACTTTCACAATTCAAACTACCCACTCTGAAATCTACACTAGTCTTGGATTTTTGAAATATATAAAAAGCCAAGATTTTTGAAATGTATATTTGTTCTAGATTTCTTTTTATGGTACAAACCAGGCGCTCTGAAAATGGTAGACAAAATACCACCATTTTGACAAAATTCCTCATAATAGTCTTGATAGATTAAAAATTCTATTAGTTGTTAAAATATAAATGAAGTGAACACTACATGCAATACTATATTGCTACCAAATCAAAATTTCCAAATACTTTGTTATCTAATATTACAATCTTGATTGCAAAATATTGAAATTTTTTTACTAATTAATAATGAAAGTATACATCAAGTACACTCTTCAATATTGCAATTATGTATAATTAATGCATTACAACAATCTTCTTTCAATATTGAAATATGCATGCTTTTATAAATAATTTGTTCATTAAATATATTGTTGCAATACTGCAAATGCAAAAACATTTTATTCAAACAATATCATGATTATATTGCATTTGTGTTTCAAAGTGGTGTTTGCTTGGTTATCATTTTCAAATGTTCTAATTCTTATTTTCTACAATATACCTTTATATGTATGTACAACTATTACTAATAAATTCCATTTTGATTCCATCAAGTATTTGTAAAAAATAGGCAATTGTTCTTTAGTTATAATAAACGTATTGTATCAAAAGATTAACACAATTTAAAAAAAAAAATTAAAGATAGAATACAGGAAATAAGTTGAATTCAAAAATTAAAGTAAAGATAGTTGTACATAAATTCGTTAAATTAATAATGCAAAAACATAGTTTGTAGTGCATCCCTAAGATTAAATTAAAAACTAAAAGTAGAAAATTAAAATAATTAGAGTATTTACTTCTACTATTGTAATTTCAAAATTACACAATAAGTGAAATTTTTTAACAAAATCAAGCATCAAAAGGGTCAAGGTTGATGAAGGATTTAATTGGTCATTGAACAAAAAATTGAAAGATCCCTCTTGGTCATTTGCAATGGTTCTCAAGACTTTTTTGTGATATCCACAAACTAAAAGTTTTGTCCAAAGCTCTTTACACTTATTCACAAAAGCATCAAAGGATTTTTTCATGCATTTATTCTCATTGTGTCATGCACACTTACAAAGTCAATATTGATTTTATAACTCATCACCATTTATTTCTAACATCCAAGTGCTATAAAAGAATAATAGCTGACAAAATGAGTTATTTTAGATAAGAAGGGTGGTGTATCCCCCCAAAATGAGACATTCAAAGGAGTTTGAAATTGATAAATGCTTCAAGTAAACCCCACAACATCTCATGACACCCTCATCGCCTTGCCCCAAAAACAAATGAATACCTTAATTCTTGTCCAGAAAATCATGCACAGACATCAAAGGCAAAATGCAAAATGCAGGCTGGTAGAGGTTGACACAGTCGCGAGTGAGCATCCCAAACAAAATCATCCTTTCGAAGACAAGTTACATTTCCAGACTCCAGGACAAGCACCATATATGCAAGGAATGCAAGGAACCGATTCAAACAGACTGTCCGGAGGCTCCGATCGAATAACACGTGCAATCGCTTCAGTCTTTCTTTCCAATCGATCGATCATGTGCAAGATCGGAAATCGAAATAGATGGATTACCATCGAGCGAACAGAACTGAAGAGGTCCAGGACGACGAGAACCAAACTCACAAAGTAACAAACTAGTCCAGAGCCAAGCCTCGGGATCCAATACATATTCAGAAACCGGCCGAACCCTCAGCATGATCGAACAACCAAATGACATGCAGAAGCTCGACTGCTTAAACTACGACCTACAACTCTGCCTCCACGCTTGCACAACAAACAGTCGAAGAAGCGTTCGGCATGGCGAACTAGAGCTAGCTCGTGAGACCCCGAATCCGTCCTATTCTCTGGGTTTGAAGCCCCAGGGTGGAAGAGGATACAGTAAAACCCAACCCCAGTATTCCGACCAAACCCAGTATTCCGACATGAGCTTCACTTCGCACGGCCACGGCCAGGTCCATAGCTGCTGCTCTTGGTCGCGTCGTCTGCCTTCTGCTGGCTGGTCATGGTTCACGTCCATGGCTGCGACATCGATGAGGCGTTCAAGCCCGGGGGCTAGAAGTCCCCAGGGGGCCAGAAGTCCCAAGGGGGCGGAAGCGGGTGGGGGGTAGGCTCGTGACAATCGAGAGGGCCTGGAAAGGGTCCGAGTCGGCGTCCTTGGGGGTCGTGTTGCACCGGAAGAAGGAGCTGAAGAACCAAACCCATGAGAGAGCTCGAGCAGAGTCGGCGTTCTTGGGGGGCGAGTTGCAGCGGAAGAAGGAGCTGAAGAACCAAATCCATGAGAGAGCTCGAGCAGAGTCGGCGTCCTTGGGGGGCGTGTTGCAACGGAAGAAGGAACTGAAGATCGAGATCCATGAGAGAGCTGGAGCAGATGCAGTAAACATTCGAGATCAGTAAGTTCGTCATGATCGAACTCCATAGCTTCCCGATCCATGGTGACCTACCTGCAATACATGCATCTCACAGAAGGAATGCTTCAGTAATTATTCCGACTTTCCAATTCCCTGGAAATCCCAACAACAAAATGATGCAACCTGCATCGAATGGTCCCCTTCCCTGACTCCACAACCACAAACTCTTCACCTGTGTCCGTGATCGAAATGCGCCTAGTTTTTACGGAAAGTTGTGTGGGTGCAGGGTTGAAACTACCGTAAGTAACTAAGGAACTAGCTAGAGTAACAAATTAAAAGGTGTCTCATCTTGTTCTTCAATTATTCCTATGGCACAAACGAACGACTGTGCTTTGACAAGAGTGAATGAAGCTGATTGGGAACCCGGCTAGCCTTTGGGTGAACATCTGGGTGACCTTCACATACTTCAGCAAATGGGTTGACCAATAATTGATTAACTGACAAACAGTCGAAGGACTACTTCGCCGTGGAGTTGACGGATGATGAAGCTATGGCTGGTCGGACGCCATGGACAAAGCTGGCATAATCAGAAACATGACTCGATCCAAACTGAACTCCATTACCCGCTACAAAGCTAACTCAATACATCAAGGATGATCAACAGAAGCCACGCAAATCGCAGCTGGAGCAATCGGAACCGCAAGGCATGCAATTGCAAGACATAGAAGATGCGAGTATGAAAAGAAAAGTCTGGATCGCAAGCAATGAAGTGAGGAGCTTAGCAAAGCTTACACAATGCAGGTGCGCAGAGCTTGCGTTCAAACGTGAACAAGAGCAAGAGCCACAGCAGAGAAGAGGGAGACTCTCGGGAGCAGGAAGTGTCCGCAATGCAATTGGTTCGCCGCTCACATTGCCTCCCTCTTCTATAGTAAGTATTCCCATTCATGCGAGAATTTTAGTGAAACTTTTTTTCAGTTGGATTTGTCTCCTTTTCATCCAAAACAACTCCTTCTATCCTGTAATGAGCTCTTGTAGCACTTGGATGCGGGGATGAAATGGTAGGTGAGAGGTGAGATCATTGATATTAATGAACTGTTTGCGTAGGCGTGACGCAAGAAGAGATAGGGGTTGAGAAGATCTCTGAAATTAAAGATTCTTTGATGCTCTTGGATGGTAAATGAAAAGAACATCTTGAACGTCTTGGATAGCCAGGTCTTTGTTCATAGATATTTGAAGAAATCTTCGCAAATAAGTGAAATATTTTTTTGATTATTTGGCCCTAAAGTGTTTTGATCCCTTGACCCTAGCCAGAGAAATTGTTTACACGAGTGCACTTAGTGAAAATGATTGCAATGGTCTTGAAATTATCTAACATAAGGATATGTGAGAAATTCTTTTAACATAGGTCTTGGTAGATACTAGTGAAAACCTTTAGAATCATTGATTGAAAATGGCTATTCAAGAAAGTATCTTTGACGGCTCTATGACCCTTGATTTGAAATTTTAAATAATTCTTAATTATTAACCCATATCCCTTCATAGAAAGGTTTATTAGAAAGTAAGGTGAAAAAAATGCATGAGAAGATTGTTTGATAATTTTATAAATAAGAATGAAGAGAATATATTTAACATAAGTCTTAATTTATAGATATCATAAGAAAATCTTTAGAAGGATCGCAAATTAATGATCTTTTGATTGTTAAGTTTATTATTGGCTAAGTTTATCTTTTGTCTTTTTAGAACTTGAAGAGGATGGAAACTTTAGAAAAATATATTTCTTTACATTTCGAATACTATTAGTTAATTTGAAAGAATTAATTCTTCTTCTTCTTATTAATAATAATTTCCATGTAAATTATGCTCAAAAGAAGTAGCCAATAAACATCATGAAAATAAGGATTTTAGAAAATTACCTTTAATATCTTCTACAAAATGATGACCTTGCACTCAAAATTTTATTTTCCACCCATGCTCATTAAAATTGCCCATAATTTTTCACTTTTTAATATTTCAAAATTATAGTTTGAAATGCGGTGTAAATCTCAAAGTTTTAGGGTGTTGGAAATACAGTGAATCCTACTTACTAAGTGAAATGGGCTTTTTAAATGTTACTTTTAGTCTTAATTAGGAACATTTTGTTAAACAAGACCATTTTAGGACTAAGGAGGTAATTTAGAAAAAAAAGTAGAAGGTTTGATTGCTCCTCTCTATGTGACAATATTCTATTCTCATAAGTTTTTCAAATGATATATAAGTGCCCAAAACTATTTTAATTGATATAAAAACTACAACAATTGATTCTTCTAAATGTCTTCTTTCTTACTATGATCTTACATTCTTACATCCTACTTAATAAAAAATGGGCTCCCTCATTATGGACTAAAAAAATTAAGAAAGTACTGGCTAACTCAAAAGTTTTTCTTGAGCTCAGTTGGCCTTGCTAGGAACTTCATTTGAATTATTAACGGAGTAAAATATTAGTTGAAACATAATTTGGAGTGTTTGATTTCAAGTTCTCTTCTTAGATCCTACTATTACTAAAGAGAAGGGATCAAATTCAAACTTGCACCAATTGAGGTATTCATTTGTATTTGTGGCAAGGTGATGAAGGTGTGATGCGACTTTGTAAGGTTTACTTGAAGCATTTATCATTTTCATTGGTCTTTGTTTTTCCTTTTTCCTTTGGATAAGTCACCTTTTCATCTAAATAAAATAACACATTTTTCCATCTAGTATTCTCTTCTATACTTAAATGTTGAAAAAAAAATGTGGAGAGGTGAAATAATTGGTATTGGCTTTGTTAGTATATATAATGCAATGAGAAAAAATGCCTTAGAAGTCCTTTGATATTCTTCAGTTGTGATTATTAAGTAAAGAGAACTTTTGACACAACTTTTAGTTTGTGGATATTATAGAAAAGTCTGTGGAACCATTGCAAATGAATCTTGAACTTTACTTGTTTAACGACCTATTCAATCTTTTATTCTTTGACCTTTCATGGAGGCCTTCAAGACCCTTTTGAAACTTGACCTTAAATAGTTTGGTGTACAAGAGAAAATGCCTCATAAGATCCTTTGATAATTGATATTCTTGAGAATAATTGAAAAGAACTTTAATGTGGATAGTCATGCATTTATCATACTCAAAGTTCGTTCTTTTACATTAGTCTAGGATCATACTAGACTTTTGGTTTGAGAAGTAATTATTGACTGTGATAAATACCAATTAAATTCAAACTAATAAATTAAGTTAGTATTTTATTCTAATGTCAAAATTTTGAAGATACATTCTTCATAATTGAAATCCTCATTTTTTTAATTTTCAGTTTTTAATTTAGTTATTTTGTAGAAGGTCATAGTACTTACTACTATCCTTTCAAGCACAAAATGAATTGGCATTGTTTCTTACAACAATCCCAAATATGCATTTGAAGGCCCCATAAAGTAAATTTGAATTAAATACAAAAATATCATCTATTAACTTGAGTTTCATTTTCAATTTTGAGTGGTATGAAGTCACCAAGGTCAAGTGAATTCAACCTAGAGACACTTTTAAGGTAGGTATTTTCTTAACTTTTCTAAATAGGGTACTTCTTTTATTTTTTATGTAGGTAGTTAGATCAACAAAGCTAATATATGAGCGTAGAGTGGGAGTAGGGAGAATAGAATGTGGAATTTGAAGCATAGAGCATTGCTTTTGGACAGAAATGAGAACAAAATTTGATGAAATTGTGTGGAAATTTTTGTGAAAGTAGATGAAAAATGGATGAAGGTGGGTGAAAGAATTGGATTAAAATATGGATGAAAGTTTATGGAGATATGGATGGAAGTAGATGAAAAATGGATGAAATTTTATAAAGAAATGTATGAATGTGGATGGAAATGTGGATGAATGTGTCAATGTGCATGGAAAAATGGATGAATAGGATTGGCCAATATGAAGAAAACCAAACTAGAATTTAGATGAAGGTAGATGCAAGAATGGACTACGGAGATTTAAGATAGTTAGAAAAACTTTCCGTTTAATGTGGAAGTGATAACTATTGGAGGGTGCACATGAAATTTGAAAAATTTATAAAATTTCATTATTTAATTTATAAGAGTTCATTTTGGTTAAAGATTGCAAAATTACAACATAAAAAACCCTATAATTGTGGAAGTACAACTAGTTTAGGACCTATAACTTGTATCCGTGGCCTTTTGACCACAAGCAGATCCTTCTACCATTAACAAATGAACTTATAAGCATGGATCTTAGGATTTAGCCTTCAACCATAGATGTATTATGTATGACTTACAAATAATTATAAATTTGGAGTACACAAAAGGCGAGTATAATTAAGGCTTATGCGAAGATCCAAACCAAGAGTGACTTGACCATTGCAAAAATTTTAGGATGTATGAGTGAGGATTTTCTCAAAGTCTTCCAACAAAGAGAGGTAGCCATAAGCTTCTGAGGAATCCATCGATTAAGAATGGAGACACAAATTCTATTATGCCACAACTTGTTAAGTGAACCCTGCAGAACAATATGACATGTGTCACTAATTACATTAACATGTATTTTTGGGATTAATGTGGTTAGTGACACATGGTATTCTTTTTGAATATCATGTGTCACTAACTACATTAACCCCAAACATAAAAGTTAGTTCAGTTAGTGACACATGATTATTTTTTTAGTATTATAATATAACTAACTACACTAACCCTAAAAATGGAGGTTAGTGCAATTAGTGATATATAATATTTTTTTCAATATTATATGCCACTAATTGCATTAATCCTCCAAAATAGAAATTAGTATGGTTAGTGATACATGGTATTTTTTTTTAATATCATGTGTCATTAATCGTAGTAACCTTAAACATAGAAGGTAGTGCAGTTAGTGTCACATGATGTTTTTGGGATTCATGTATTTCTTTTTTGAACTTCTTTGGTTGTTTTTTAATTTTACAAGTTTATTTTTCCAAGAGCACATGAAGACTAAATAAAGTCATTGAAACTTTTGGTGAATAATGTTGTGTGTTGTTGGAGAGCACATTACTAGAAAATTCAAATTTTTGGTTGATTTGGACATGTTGATCATCAACACTTTTCTATTGATTTGGACAATAATCTGTTGATTTGGACAAAAATCAACAGAAAAGTGTTGATGATCAACACGTCCAAATCAACAAAAAATCTGAATTTTCTAATAGTGGCAAAAGACCATTGAGGCTGTGTGAAGGCCATTGAGGGAGGTTCCAACACATTCCATTGGAGATGCTTGTAGTTGGATTGGGAAATTCCTTTGCATGTCCTCCCTCGTCATACTGCCCTAAATGTTGTTCTAAACTGCTGATGGAGCTAGCTTTAAATAAGTTCTTTCTTTATATTGTCGTGTTTCTACTATAAATGCCCCGATTCCTAGCTTGATTACAAAATTAGAATTTGTGCAAGTTTAGCTATGTCTTTGGAATTGTCAAAGGTGCGCATTTTGGATTTAGGGATCAGTGAATCACCATTTCATGGTTTAGGATAGGAACACTCTAATGCAGGATCCACTAGTAGAAAAATAGTGACCAAATTAACAAAAATTTCACATGAAAGTGTTGATTTTTTTGATAGTCAATTGTTGATTTGGACATGTTGACTTGGACAGTATTTAACAAAAACTTGTTTTTTTTTGGTTGATTTGGTCAAATGAAAAAAGATAAAAAATTAAAAAATCTAGTCAATGGAAACAACCACGTGGCATTGCCACTAAACCCGCCACGTCAGCAATAACAAAATGCAAGTTGCTATGTAGATGTGCCACATAGACAACCCACCATGTGGGAGATGGCCAACCTGCCATGTGGCACAAAGTCACAATGGATGGCCATAGGAATCAAACCCAAGACCTCAATGTTGGGAATTGAAACCCTTAACCAACGCACCAACTACACATATGCATGCACACAACCACAATTTTTTCTTACTTATCCACTTACAAGTTGGTCATTATAAACTCAGCAGACTTTGGAGGCCATTTTCAACTAGTAGAATAATTTTTTTTTTAAACTTTAAACTAAGAGCGATTTTTTTGACATTTTCAAAAATCACATTTTTGACCTTTTTGGAGGTGAAATTTTTGACATTAAGGAATGATTTTTTTGACATTTTCAAACAACCTCTCTGAATTTTGTCTATAACTTTTTGGTAAAGACTTGAAATCACAAAAAAATGTTTTCAACTGAAAGATAGATAGATTTTCCAACTTTCTTTAGTTCAAAGTTTTTTGAAAAAAAGTGTTTCACTATGCCAAAATGAGGTCTGAAGTCTACTGATTTTACAAAACACCAAATAGTGAGAATTTAATTTTGAAAAAAAATTCATTCTACAAAGAATTTCAATCATAATGATTTAAATATTTTTCAAAATAATGAAAACTTCCCTTTTAACTTGTATAATTGAAAATGAACAAAAAAGTGTCAATTTGTTTGTTGATTTGGACATTGTACTATTCAAGTCAACAAAAAATTCGTAACCATTTTGTTAACTTCTACCAAATCAATAAAAAAAAATTATAAAAACGGTCAATACAATAACTACTTCAACAAAAAAAAATATTTTTTTTGTTGATTTGGACATCATTTTCTAGTAGTGATCAATGGGTGCATTTGATGATGGATACATCTAAAAAGATCATTCCAAAATACATGAACTAGGAGTGCAATGCCACAACTACATACAACATGCATTAAACCAATTTACCAAGGATTGTGGGAATTAAGTAGTGGCCATTTTAGTCTCACTACATTTTAGTATGGAATTGGAATACAAGATGGGATTTCAACCGCATCTTCTTCACAAAACCTAGAATCACTTATCCCTACTTCTAAACACCTACACAAGACTTATGCAACACAAGATATTGCTTTCAAGAAGGTATTTAAGCTCATTAAAGCTAAAGCTTGAAGTATGAATAAAAACACCTACTTCCAAATTAAAGCGGCATATGACAATAAATAGGAAATAAAAATACTTGCAGTTTACCCATTGCCCTCCCTTTCCTAGTGTCTTTATACACATTTCCTTGAAATAAGGACAAGAATATTTTAGAAATGAATCTATAGTGACCATGTACTATTCAACGATAGATTGTTTACTTGAGTCAAGCATTATTGTGCATCCAAACCTAGGATGTGGTATCAATGTTACTTGGCAAACAAGGACCTTCAAGGTAAGTGCAAAAGCACAATTGTTTGCTTATTTTGTTATCAATGCACAAGGGTACCTTCAAATTTTTTTGCCTGCCCTTGTACTTGGATGCTTCGTAAGCAAATCTAGAACTTGGAAACCTGATACATCGGATGATAGATTAGGATTTCCAAAAAGCCTATAGGGTGAGATTTCAAGATGTTAAGGAAGCTGGAATTCAACATTTTGAAGTTGCATTATCTCTCTAGGCATCAGATTAGCCAACTTCATTGGTCAAATGTAAGGCACTTCAAGTTTAGAGAGAACCCACTTTCTCTTCAAACCTTTCACGCATCACTTGATGTCACCATTGTAGAAGAAGAATTACATCTTCTCAATTCTATTCTTCCTATAATTGTCCATGTTGCCGGTGTAAGTTGGTGCTATGGTTCCTCTATTACTTTATATAATTTTTGCAACATATTTCTTTAGTGTTACGGCTTGTAGGACAAAACATGCTTTACCTGACGTCTTTGACAGTCGATCAATATGCCACTGTAATTCATTGCAAATAGTCTTTTCAATGCTTGTTACCTGAGCAGTCTTTAATGTCTTTAATGTAGTCATGCTACCAATAAGCACCTCTACGTCTTGCTCTCTTATGTCCTCAACTGGTGAAGCTTCTTCTAAGATTGTATCCAAACAAATAACAAATGCATTTGCTCGTATAGACCTCGTTCCTCTATGGGGTTGAGAGAAATTGACCTTGTCAAGGTGGTGTAAATCATGTTGTGATTCTGGTAGCAAATCTAGCATCTGCTTCTGAGAACCAAAACCTTTTTCTCTTTCAAAGTGAGGATCTCTTATCTAGTATGATCCAGCACCTAGGGCAATATCCATTCTATCATTCAGGCCTTTAGGATTCTTGGTGTCATGTTGAGAGAATTTGCCTTGGAAAAATGTTAAATTTTTAGTTGCTACCAAATCTAGCAAGATATGAGGAGACACAATAACAAAAGAGGTGGGATGTACCGCCTCAAGATAGAATAAATGACTTTATGGTTGTATTTTGTAAAGTTTGTTCTTATTTTTGTGTTGAGTGGTTCCTACTCAGTTTTAGAGGGACTTAGGTAGGTAAACTTGAGAGGCCTTTGAGTGCTATCATTTCTGTATGTAGAAATCTATGTTTGGTTGAGAGAAACCACTAAAGCAATAGCAGTGATTTTTTTTAGTTGGGAACTACTTTCTTTTTACTTTTGTAATCAATTTAAGGTTTGGTTTAGGGAGGCTTTTTGTCTTTTTACTTTTCATTTCATAAACTTTGCCACAACTAGAAGCCCCGTGTTTTTTTGAACAAACCACAAATTTTACAACAACATATACACATATTTATATAAATCATGTATAAATACCAAATATGTTGTATACAATACCATATAAGTGTAATAAAACCCTTAAAAATATAGTCAGACTTTGAGTGAGTGCCATAGCCACTTCAAAAATCTAAATCAAATGTGTCTTGGCTTCATGGAACTACACTAAAATTAGTAAATAGTGTTGGGTGATAATTAGTGTTGTAGTGAATTAAATCATAGCCTTAACTTATTATATTACCATTCCAACTTCTATATAACTCTCTTAGAAATGTTGAAATAACCAAATTTTACTATAGAACTAAAATAGTGTTAGAATGGGTAAATAATGTTCTAACACTAACCTTGCAAATCACAATTAGTGTTATTGTTGACAATTAGTGTAGCCAATACTATTTACCAATTTTAGTGTAGTAGAAAAATAGTGACCACTATAACAAAAAATAAACAAAAAAGTGTTGATGTCGTTTGTATCCTTGAACGCATTGTCTTTGACAGTACCTAACAAAAAACTATTGTCCATTTTGTTATGGTGGTCAAGTCAAAAAAATAATAATATTAATTCATTTATAAATTTGCTCAATGAATGGCCACCACTTGACAAGCGAAAAACTAACCCAATACAAATTGTCACATAGGCAAAAAAACGACATATAGATAGGACTAAAAATTAGACTTTATAATCTAATTAAAAAATAAACTTTGTAATTTATTAAGCAGAAAGAAGACTAATTTCTCATAACTTGGAGATTGGTGATAGAAGAGAAGAAAAGACAAGGTCTTTATACAAATGGGGTGGTAAAAGGTAAAAGTTTGACCTTTTATCACCCCATTTGTATAAAAAACTTGTCTTTTCTTCTCTTATATCATTGAAGTCACGTCTCTTTTATCACCAATGAATGAGGCATGTTTTCCTAACAAAAAAGTGTTAACTTTTTTGTTGATCGAAATCAACAAAAATTCAATGATCATTTTATTAGCTTGTACCAAATCAACAAAAAATATGTTAAAACAATCAATACAATAGTGTGGAAAGCTAACAAAATATTATATAACTTCTACAAAACTCAAAGCCAAAGAAGATATTGACCATGTTTTATAGTTTATTGAAGTTGATGCTCCTAATTTTGAAGGCAGTTGTATACCCCTCCACTTTAGAGCTCGTAATTCTTACATAATAACTTCAAAAGCATAATAGCTTTTTGGAAAGCTAAAAAAATGCTTCACAATCCATCAAAATCTAATAGTCAAATAAGATGTTTTCTGTATTTTATAGCTTGTCAAACTTGACACTTCTAATTTCAAAAGCAACTCTTCTTCCTTTCATTTCCAAACCCATAACTTTCATTATCTAAATCTAGACTAAGAGTGTGATACTTTTTTGAAAAATTAAAACAAATATCTACAAATCCTCTAAATTTCAAATAAAAATCTCATACAAACCAACTTTTATAGCTAGTCAAAATTTCTTCTCTTCAATTCAAAGGCAATACTTCATTATTTCACTCCCAAGCCCATAACTTTCACTTTCTAACTCCAAATTCAGAGTGTGATATCTTTTTAGAAAGTTAACAACTCAATACACAAATATATTAAATTTTAAAATTAGATAATTTCTCACTATGTAATTATGAGTGCTCGAAATTTTACCCTCAAACTTTATAACAACTAATCTTTTCTTTCTCCATCAAGTATAACTTTCTTATACAAACTCCAAATAAAATGAGTCATAGCTTTTCGGAATTATAACAAAAAAAGAAACATGCTTCCAAATTTTCATTTCAAAACTCATAATATACAACATACTATCACTCCCCAAATACACGGTGTCGTGCTGCAAATGCAAGCACTATGTAAAAATATGTACATCTATATATTTTAAATAGATTTTGATATTTATAACGTAATAAAGAAGATGACGTCATTTGAAATGGCTTCAAGGTGACGCCTTATCTTTGCTATTACAGACAACTGTAAAGAGAAGGATTCACTTGAGAGTTTCATCACATTCGATTTGATTTTTTTTTGTTTTTCATTTAGATTATACTATGTCAAATTGGAGGGGTTTTTTAGAGTCCCAAGATGAAGAATCTCAACTGGAGCGAGAGTTTAAATTTCTTTATCGCAACTACCGGATCAACCACCAAAGCCACTAGATCTTTCATTGCTACATAGGCGGCCAGAAGACGAAGCTGGGCCATCGCGACTACCAAAACAACCTCGCGTGGAGAAACAATGGCACGGCAATCTTCAACATGACGCTTGAGCATTGGTGATTCTATTGCAGGTTGGATGTGTTGAGCCCAGCAGCCGTGAAGTTACATTTGAAGGATGTTTTGAAAGTTTAAACAACGAGCAATATTATTGCATGGTGAGGCCTATCGAAGGGAGTCGTGGTCATCAACAATGGTTAGAATGGCCAATCAACCCTTTAACTAAGGTGGATCATGCCGATTACGTTGCTGCTACTATCAAACGCATCTTCAAATTCCTGCAGATAGAATGATATTTTGATTGGACCTCTAGTTTTTTACCTCTAATAGATGTATGTTGAGTTTTAGTTCTTCATTCCATATTTGGAGTGATTTTCTATAATAATTTTGTGTTTGAAAAGTAATTGGAGGGAGATATTCAAATGGTTTGCCTTTTAAGTAAACTTGGAGTGAATTTCCTTCAAAGATAAAGATAAGGAGATAGTTGTGAGGTCAAATAAGTGCTCAATTATTGTTAGAGGAGTTTTGGGAGTGAGTTAGGGGCTAACCCCACTTGTTTGTGTGGTTAGAGTGAAGATAGGGTGGAGAGAAAGGTGAGAATTATTTATCTTCTCTCCCGTTGTGAGTTTAGGGAAGGACCTGAATGTTTGGAGGTCCATTGTGTTGTGAGTTTTGAGAATTTTGGAATGAAAATTGGTGGAGTTGTGTATCATAGTGTCTTCTTTCTAAATGGATCTTACTTGCTTGATTTGAAGTTGTGAATCAAAAGTTGTGTTAGTTTGAGTGGAGGGAGGTTTGTTACCTTTGAAATTAAGAGGCAAAGACTTCTACTAACCATAAAAAACGGACAAGTTCTTGGTTTGCAACGAAATTTGGAGGAAGTGTAGAAAATTGAGTTAAATTTCTAAAAAGATATCACTCATTCTATTTGGAGCTTATTTAAGTGAGATATGAATGTAAAAGTGAAGGAGGATCTATTGCCTTTATTTATGAGTAAGTTGTGAGTGTGGGAGTGAAGGAAGGTCTGCTGCCCTCACTTTTAGAGGCCGAAACTTTGGACGGCCATAGATATTGGTCAGAGTATTGGAATGAGTTGAGATTTGGAGGAATTGGAGGGAATTGTATTGGCTTTCCAGAAAGTTATCACTCATTCCATTTGAAGTTGTGAAGCAATGGTGGTGTTCATTCAAAGTTTAACTTTGAAATTGGAGTTGGGGTGGAGATTTGAAGTTGGAGTTGGGGTGGAAATTTGAAGTTGGAGTTGGGGTGGAAATTTGAAGTTGGAGTGGAAATTTGAAGTTGGAGTGGAAATTTGAAGTTGGAGTGGAAATTTGAAGTTGGAGTTGAAGTGGAGACTTGAAGTGATGATTTGAAGTTGAAATTGAGGTTTAAAGACATGAAGATTGAAAACTTGTGTGTTGTGGCTTGTGACTTGTTATTCCTAGTCGGATTTGAAGGCTCGTTGTCTTTCTATTGATATTCCTAGCCGGATTTGGAGGCTTGTTGTTTTTCAATTTTGCATTGTAAACCAGTTGCGGGCTCTGTAGGTATCCAGTATTAGCCCCGTTTTATATTTGTGGCAATGAAGTGGAATTGATCACCCACGTGGTCGATCTTATTTGTTATTCCCACTGGTGAAAGGCGCTTCCTAGTCACTATGGGTTTGAAATTTAGGAGCCCATTATTCGGATGACAGCTCGTGTTCTGTTGTCTTGTTTTATTTGTCCGAAAACTTGTTTCTTATTATACACCCTTACCCTTACCCTTATAGAGCCACCACAGAATAGGCCAATGGGAAAGAGATTGAAGACTGAAGACCAGAAGATTTGACTGAAGATTAAAGACGAAGTTTAAAGATTCATGAACAACAATAATTTTTGTTGTTCTACATTCTCATTTTGCACTTGATTGGTGAATTTGTGGATGACAAGTTCACTCACCTTCATTATATCTGTTAGTGGACTAGATTTGCAAGTGACAAATTCATTTACCATCCTTGTCTTACGACATCCTTCATTTCTAAGTCATATCTAGTTGCAGCCAGAATCCCCATGATTTCCCAAGGCAAACCGCTTTCAATACAACAATGGCTAAACTAAACAACTATAAGAAAGAAGAAAAACCCCTTCTTTAAACTCCACCTTATCTTCTACTTCCACCACACAAATCAAGTGTACATCAACAAATCAACTCATACCTTGTCCATATAGCTATTCTAACACCCATTGGCCATAATTATTAATCATATATCCCTTCTTATTCTTATCAAGAAGACTTATCACCTCTAAATTCAACTAGAAGATAAATTATAATTATTTTTCCTCTCTACAACTTCATACACATAAATAAATTTATAAAAAGTAACTTCAAATATGAAAATAAACAACTAGGATCTAACATATATTTAATAGAGATAAATAATAGAATTACAAGAGAAAAATCATTCCATTTTCTAATTGTGATTTTTCATCTTGAGATTTAGAAATACCCTCTAGTTTGACATACTAAAATTTAAAGTGAAAACAAAACTAAATTCAACAATAATATGATACTAAAAATTGAAAAGATCACTTCAAACTAATAAGGCTTCAAGGTGGTTTCCTCTCTTAATATACAACTAGTTGTCTAGTGCAAAGGTATCACCTTGAAGTTACTAAAATGATATCATTTTCTTTCTACATTATTATAATCAAAATTTATTATATATTTTTATATAATATACGCATTTATAATATGACATCGGTGCATTGGGCATTATGTGCTATCTGAAGAAGTTCATTTTTTTTGAACTGGTTTTTAGGTTGCCATTTTTCAAAAATTGGTAATATCGGACTATCTGCATGAATGCTTTCATATAATCATCAATTGTGACAACGTTGTCGTATTGTTCATATATACACAATATAAAATATATATTTTATGTTATGTCAAATAGCTTCAAGGTGACACCTTCTCATTGAAGTGCATGTCATCTATGTAAAAAGAAAGATTCACTTAAGAGCTTCATTAAATTAAAATAATATTATTTGTTTTTCACTTTGATTTTTAGTATATCAAACTAAAAGTTTTCTTTTTTAGTTTTAAGATGAAGAATTGCAATCAAAAGATGGAGTGATTTTTCTCTTATAGTTCTATCTTTTACCACTATTAGATATATGTTAAATTCTAATTCTTTATTTACATATATGAATTTAATTTTTACTAATGTATATAAAGTTATAGTGAGGAAAAATGAAGACAATTTATCTTCTAGTTGAACTTAGAGATGAATGATAAGTCTTCTTGATAAGAATAAAAAAAGGATGTATGGTCAAGAATAATGGCCAATGGGTATTAAGTTGTCTACTTGGTTTGTATAATGGAAGCAGAAATTAAGTTAGAAGTAGAAATTAAGGTGAAATTTAAAGAGGGGTCTCTTCTCCTTTCTGAAAAAAATTGTTTTAGTTTTCTATGGAATATTTGGAGGGCTATTGTGTGTAATATATGATGAAATTTTGAAATGAAAATTTGAGTATTTGAATATTATACTATTGTGTTTTCAAAAAGCCTTCACTTTCTTGATATAAAGTTGGCATTCAAAAATTGTGCTAGTTTAAAAGGAAAAAGGTTTGCTGTCTCCTATAAGAAGGAGAAAAGACTTTAGACAACCATAGAAGAGGGACAAGTGTTTTGTTTGCCATGAAACTTTAAGGAAGTATAGAAAATGATATTAGATTTCTATGAAGCTATTATTCGTTCAATTTGAAGTTCATATGAGTGAATTGTAAAAGTTGGAGTAAAGGAGGGTATAATGCCTTCATTTTTAGAGGCCAAAACTTTGGGTGGCCATAGATGATGAACAAAGTATTAGGATGAATTGAAATTTAGAGAAATAATAGAAAATTGTATTAACTTTCCAAAAAGCTATCACTCATTTCATTTTGAGTTTTGAAGCAATGGTGGCACTCATCTAAAGTTCAACTTTGGAATTGAAATTAAAGAACTGGAGTTGAAGTTCAACTTTGGTATTGGATTTTATTAGTTAAAAATTTGAATACTAGTTCCTCTTATAATTTTTCTTATTATAATGTTATTGTAAGTTAACAAATTTGAAGTATGTAGTTTTTTTTTTGTTTTTATTAGGGATAGTCACACCTTCTTCGCTACATGTCCATTCTTTGCAAAATAAAGACATGGTGGCTCCCGCTTGGCAGAATATATTTTTGCTATGAAGTCTTCCCGACAACTAAGCTAGTATACGAGCGTAAAGCGGGAGCGTAGAGCGTAAAGCATGGAATTGGAGCATGGAGCATTGATTTAGGGCCTTTTTCTGTAATTTGGTGTAGTAGAAATTAATTAATTAATTAATTTTGTTGAATTTGGGTGTTCACCTTCAAAAGTCGGCTAAAAGTTTTGGGCCTTTTTTCCATAAATCAGCATACTTTAGGGTAATAAAAAGTCCAGTCTCAAAATTTGGGGATTTAAAAAGTCTAACCTCAAAAGTTTAGAGTTGAGGACAATCTGAATATATGTAGAAATATTTTAGGACCATTGACCACATGGAGGGAAGCGTTATATTGATTGAACTTAGAAGAATGTATTTATTATTGTTGGTGCGTAACTTCAACAATGACATTGGACACCTCCTACGGTGGGATTATGACAAACCAATTTCTGTAGGGGATTGGTGTTTTAATGCTATATCAATTTATTGGTTTAGGTACCAGAGCTTAGTGGCTTGTCTTTTGAGTGGATAGTGGGATTGTCTCACTATCCACTCCCAAAAAAAATTGAAATTGAATTTTTTTACCTCCCACCAATAAGCTCAAATTTTTGTTATATTAAATTTAGCTTTTTTTCCCCCCCTCCTGCCCTTCTGTAATTTTCAGGTGGGGCTGGGGGTAACATTTGATATGGGATATATCCGTATCCGTACCTCGTATTTTGTATTTATACCATATCATATTTATATTGCATTTGAACTATATTCCGTATCTCATCTTTGTACCGTATTGTATTTTTTTGGTATTTGAACTATATCTTTAATCTTGTATCCGGACCGTGTCTACATTATATTGTATCTGTCCCTGTAAAGTATCCCTATCCGTATCTAGATCAACAACATGGGAGGGAGAAAGGAGTTTGTTATCTTTAAGGATTGGCCTTTCAATTGCCTAGACGAAAGGGGGGAGAGGAGATGGAGGAATATGAATGTTTCAGGGGATAGTTAGGGTATGGGCTTTTTGCCAAAGTTGCCCAAGAAGATAGACGCCTCAAAGTTATAAATGTTATGGCGGGCAATTGATTGTGAATATTTTGAAATCAACCAAATAGATGACTTCTTCTACATTTCATGCAAAAATCCATTGAACATGTAAGAAAAAAGGTGTTCATGGTTACGTATCCCCAATTGAATGGACTTTTGAATGAAGTATGGCTTCTTACTGTTTAGACTAGGGTTGCTTTGAAGTTTTACAAAGTAGAACATGATAACTTTATATTCATGTCCCCATAACCGTGAAAATGGACCTATCACCATGGATCCAAGACAGGAGACCCTAAGTCTACAGCAAAAAGATTATTGGGGTGTGAATCTATAACCGTGGTATCAAGACACAGAACATAACCTTTCACCGCGGCTTTAGGGTTTAGGGTACACCTGTAACTATTTTTTTTTTATCTCAATATAATTGGGGAACTGAAACCGTGAAATGACCCTTCAAAGGTGAAGGTCAAGCATATTTCTAGGATGAGAGTTCAATATTTACGGAATTTATTATTGCCTTCATGTCCTGTTTATTGCATATCTGTTAATTTTTTATAGAGGACTATATTTAGGGTTTAGAGCATTGGATTTAGGGTTCATATAAACTTTTTATTGTTGGATGCACGTCTGTTTATTGTATTGAAAAATGTATGGTTAGGTGAACAATTTAACTTAAACTACTGAACAACTGTAGTTAGAACATTTGGGATTAGGCTAACATTTCCATGTCAAAGTATTATATTCATCAATAATTGCTACTCATCTGTATTCATGGGAAGCTAACGGCTACCAATGCTAGCACATGAGATAGTGCTAATAAAAAATGGGTTTAGGACCATAGCAAGTTCAGGTAAATGTTGCAAACTTTTGAATGCATAAGGTGACCACCTATAAGGTACCTCTTGGTACCTTAGAGGTAGTCACCTTCTGCATTCAAAAGTCTGCCATTGTCCTACCATATTCATTGTAAAAAGGGAATTCAGGCAAGGTCATTTTCAGTGGATTGGGACGAGGGAAGGCCATTTTTATTTTGTCGCAATTATCAATACCAATCTAAACAACACTCTATGAATATTTTAGAGTTTAGAGATATATACAAATCATACTAGAGAGTGTGGGATGGGCAATCACGCATGATAGTGCAAGGTGCAATGGACGAATGACAATTGAAATTCAGTAGTGGCCCTTTTACTCTCACTACAATTCTTATGTGAAACAAGATTGGAGCACATCGTCCAAAGGTACACTACAATATGCTAGCGCCAACCGTTTTGAAGGATAACTATATACTAATTGGATTTCAGCACCAAGATACCACTCTGAAGTATGCGTTTCACTTCGTTGAAGCTAAAGCTTGGAGCATGAATAAAAAGATCTACTTCTGCATCCAATTGGCAAACTCCAGTGAACAAAAAGTACAAGTACTTGCAATTAGCCCATTGCCCTCTTTTTCCTAGAGCCTTTGTTAACATCTCCTTGAAATAAGGACAAGTGCATTCAGGAAATGCACTTACAGTGATCATGTAATGTTCAGTGGCAGGTATTGTACCTGAGTCCAGTGCAATGATGCAACCGAAGCCCGGATGCGGTACCATAGTAACTTCACAAACCACTGCTTTCATTGTGAGTGCGGAGGCGCAATTGTTTGCTTGCTTTGTTGTAGGTGCTTTTGGATTCCTCCGAATCTTCTTTCCTGACCGTGTGCTGGGGTGCTCTGCGGGTGACTCTGGGACTTGAAGTCCCAAAACATGAAGGGGCAAATCATGATTTCCAAATAGCCTACGAGGGGAAATTTCAAGACGCTGCGGAAGACGGAACCCTGCATTTTGAAGATCTAGGATCTCTTTGGGTGTAAGAGTGGTTCCAACTTTCACTGGCCAAATGTCTGGTACTTCCGGCTTTGATAGAACCCATTTCCGCCGAGAACCTTTGACGCACCGTAATATATCATCATTGCAGAAAAAAAATTGCATTCTCTCAATCCTATTTTTCTTATAGTTGTCCATGCTGCCGGTGTATGTAGGTGCAGCTGTTCCCCTATTACCTTGCACTATCTTTGCAATACACTTTTTTCGCGTAATGGCCTGCAATGCAAAACATGCCTTTGCTGACGTCTTAGGCAAGCGGGCAATATGCCATTGAGACTCATCACAAACTGTTTCTTGGACGGTCCTCACTTGGGAGGCCACCTCAGTTGCCTTAGGTGACTCCAACAAATCTGGAGAATCTTCATGCGTCACAGGCCATGGTTCTTCAGAAATCCGATCCAACGAAATGACCGGTGTGGGTGTAGGGGTGGCCCTCGTTCCAACCCGAGGTCGGGAGAAATTCACTTTGTCAGGACGATGCGAGTCATATTCAGAACCAGGTGGAAGATTGGGCATTCGCTTCTCAGATCCGAAAACTTCCTCGCCTTCCAAATGGGGCTTCCTAGTGCAATACTCATTGGCACCTAGTACAGATGCCATGGCTACGTTCAATCCTTTCGGATTTCCGGTACGTTGGGCATATCTCTGTGCTACACGAAGCAATAGTTCTTCTTTTCCTGGACCAGTTCCCGGCTTCTCACCTTTTAGAAACTGGTAATATCTAACCATTTGCATGAACGCTCGAACATAGTCATCTACGGTGGCGATGTACAAATCAGTGCCACGTTTTCCAGATTGTTGCAACCATTTGTTATGGACGGTCTCCGCGAGGTTGCAAGTAGGAATGAGTCCAAGTTCATCTTCAGTGAGTCCCTGTTCTATAGAGCATGGATTAAAGCTACTACAATATTTCCTGGGTTTAATGTCTACGATTAGGGTTGTTATATGAAGTACTCAAGAAACTGAAGATAGAAAGCATAAAATAAATAAATGATTAGCAATGATAGAAGATAAGACAGGAACATGAACCCTATCTTGAAATAACAAACAAACAAGGGATAAGGTGATTAAGAATCTTACAGTGTCCATGAATGCTCCCCATTGCCTATACCGGAAGTGCCAAAACGCTAACCACAACTCCAAACAGCGAAGCCCCTCCCCGGTTGTGGCTCCAGATGAATGCCACCACGTTCGAATTGCATGAAACCTAGTCTCTGCCTCTACTAAGGAATTTGCATCCTTATATTGTTTGCAGAGCTTTCGATGCTGGTCTTGAAGGTCACTGCGAATGTCGGCTTTCGTGTGTTTCTCCATTGACTGAGTCCAATGAAACAAACATGTACGTTCTCGATTGGGCATGGACTCGGCTGGGTCACCACTTCCATAAACTATGCGCACCGCATTCCAGTTTGCTTGTGCCGAATCAGCCATGAAGCCCTTGAAATAGGGCAAGGTATATCCATGTCTACCCATCACGACGTTTAAGTTTTTCCAGAAGTCGCATTGGGCAACTACATCTTTTGACTACATATCGCTAATTGCAATAGTCATGACACGGCAATAGGTCGTGTCATAAACATGACACGCAATTGTAGTCCACAACTTCACTCGCCTAACGTGATCAAACATGATCCATGCGTCCTCGAGGTCACCACCAGGTTGCATACGGGATACCAAGTCCACGCCACTTCCGGGGCCAACCTCGGACATTTTGAACACAAATACTTTGTCAGAGTCGGATCCCTGACCAGGGAATTTGTTTTCCTGCACAAAAGCCCAATTGCTACAGCTACGAAGCTTTGTGATGCTGTCCATGACTCCAAAGCGCCGGAAGTACTTGAACGTACTGACTTCATTTCGAATACTTGGAGAACTCATGAATTTGCATTTCTCCAGAACCGGCATCAATTCCTAGAGACCAAATAGGGTAGGTGTAGCTCCTTCGGGTCGAAGTAGCATCTCTCCAAGGAACTCCTTGCTAGCCTCCAAAACGATAGCAGAATTTGTTCCAGATGGGTTCCGCTCAACTTGGTCTGATATCAAGGACCGAGTTCTATCCATGGAGTCCCGGCAATCTCCATCTTTCACAGGGTGGTTGTGAATACCGAAATGAACACAAGCCCGAGTCATGTCCTGTGACCCAACAACATAATAGATTTTCGCAGGACAACTACCAATACACGATGGAGCAGTCGAACAAATCTTGCATGTGATATTGGAACCAACTGGAGGAATATTACAAACCTCAAATGGAACAGGAGAACAACCATCCCATTCAGTCTCGTTGATGAGAGCTACACGGTGCGTTCGAGTTAAATAGTCACAACTCGGGTTGTCACATCGTAGGTGTCCCACGCAAGATGCCAACCGAAATGTCAGGCTGTCTGCATTCTTTATATTTGTCGTATGAAGATTTGTCCAAACGTGACCATCATAGCGTTTCTCCATTCCAGTGAGAAGCTTAGCCTGACTGTGAGTTCCTGAAACATCTTTGACGGGTGGTAACTCAAATATCACATCACCGTTGAACTCAGGTGGAACAAATTGGACACTACAAATTCTAATTGAGTTCCAATTGACCCTCTTGAACGGGTTCCTAGAACCCTTCATGTGGCACAGGTTTTGTAAACATGAAACAATTGACGACGCACGGGAAGATGATGATGGTATCACCATATCTAGAGAAGGCGAGATGAATGAGTACGCCCTACCAACTGCAGGCGACGATGTTGTTTTCAGAAGTTTGCAAGGTGGAGATGAACCATCAGAGTCGTCACTTCCAATGGTAATTACCTCCACATCAGGCTCAATTTTTACAGTATTCTTGAAAGTACTAGCCCTAGAAACTCTAGCGGATCCCTCTGCATTGGATGCTCCTGCACACGACTACGGTAATCCATATGTTAAATACCGACCTTCACGCAAATGCCATTGCTTAACAAGGCCACACACAGAGGGCTCTTGACCTATAGTATGCGTGAGGTCACCACTTATACTATCAAATACTTCCTCGTCAATATCTAATCAGTTCTCCACCAGTAGGAATTGGGCACTCAATCGAGACAAACTGACAATAGCATATCCCAACTCTCCCACAGAAAATGAAATCGGAATACACTCTCCATGTGCCCTCACAATTGCCATTGAAGATCCTGTCATGCTATCAGTCGAAGCAATGCATCATCCCTGCACCTCCTAAGGTTTAACAATCTAAGGGTGAAATGATACTATAACCAGAGACTATATTTCATACAGAGCATTAGCACAATCGAACTGAAATGCTCTGAAGAAAGGATTGAAAATCATAAATCCTTAAATTCAGCATGTGAATAATGAATATTAGCAAAAACTGAACATGTACAATGTAGTATGAAATCGGCGTCTCATAAACTGAGAAATGTCAAAGAAACAAAGATTAAATAGGGCATTAAATGTATTGGGTATTCCGTTAATACTGAGTCAGGGACGTTTATATAAGTATTGTTTACTATGGTGATATTTATGAGAGCAGTCTGTAGCAAGGAAACATAGTCCGCTTAGTACAGTGAAATAGAATCTCAAGATTCATCATAATCATTAACATTTTCGAGCCAAATATACCCGTTATAGGTAGAGGAACATACTGACCACAATGTCAGTCACCTACCAAATAATATAAAAGGATATCATATATGATCCTGTGGTTATGGAGCATTTTGATGAACTGCAAATGAATTTCATATTCTAAATATACAGAGATACTTCATACTGATCCCACTATAAAACCCCTTCCAGGCCCCTAAACAAATGACCATGCTGCAATGAACATGCGGTTTCCACGTTCTTGACACAATGAAAATGGAGAATTTATTAAATCCTGTACTTGAGACTTGATGAAGTGAGAGGGTTACATAATAGATATTGCGAAGGACCCCCCATAGGTGTATTCTTCATGAACATACCTAACGGAACAAGAGAGGGAGAATTAGCCCAACTTGGTCCCTTATTATGCTGGTCATTCTTGATTTATATTCTGGTGCGTCATTATGGTATCAATTGCTCATGCAATTTTTTGCTCCTCCCGATATGTGTTGCTGGGATGGAAAACGAGGTGGTTCTCTTGTTAGTTTGAGATAATTAAATCATCAATGTGACCGTATCGCGACTGTATTCCAACTGTATCCGATATCTCGACTGTATCATGTACGTAGATACCGTCCATAGACATCCCCAGCGATAGCGGAGTCTCCATCTAAACCCTAACCTTGAAAGCAGAAGCCCGTCATCTGCCATGCCCGGCGAGTGACTCCACTACCACAGAAGAGAAGGTTGTGCCACTCTCCTCCGCACGCAGCTACCGCCCTGATCGTGATCCCCGCCTCGTCGTCCACTCTGTGGAGAGTCTGGTAAGTCCTCTACCACTCTCACGTTACTTATCAAAATCATTTCGATATTCAGTATGATGGGTTATTCTTGGATTTCTGATATGTGGAAACTTTTTTGTGCTTCTCGAAGGTTATTAGTGATGGATCGAGTTCTGCGTCCTCGAAGAAATCAAGGTGGAGAGAAGATCGATATTGCCCTCACGCAAGAACACCCCGCTGCCGCAGTTGAGGTACGCTGAACTATAATCCTCTCTCAGAACGGGTGGAACCATTCTAGGTTTGTGTATAGTTTTAGACGGCACACACAGTTCAGTGTCCAGGACCCCCGTCTTGGGGCCGAGACCGATCTTTTCGGCCGATTACCGTGCCTGAGTGTTACTAGGACCTGCGTATCGTTGAGTGAGGCGGAAAGCGGAGATATGGCCCCCTCAATCGAGTGTCCGCTTTTGATTTCGGATTAGGTTAGTAACATTCGTACATGGCTCCCTCACTGTGGACCCCGTCTCGGTCCCGAGACGTCTCACTGAAGCCGAGGACCATGCATGGATCGAGGCAGGACCTCCGTAATGTTGGCTGTTGCCTTCCCCCGTAGCCGGCTCAGTATGCGGAGATATGGCACCCTGAGTCTCACAGATGGAGGATTTTGAATTAGGTAGGTAAAAGACATGCATGGCTGGCTGACCGCGGCCCTTGTCTCGGTCCCGAGACATTCTCTGCGGGCCCGGCATCATACCTGCCCTCGAACAGGACTCCCGTAACTGTGATCTCGAGTCTCCCCACTTCCGATAGTGATTAGTCCTGCTTATACGCACAGGGGTTCTCCCAAGCCGAGTTCTGTCATTTTGGGTCCCGAAGTTAGAGGCCTTCAGAATTGGTTAGTCAAAACCATACATGGCTGGCTGACGGCGGCCCTTGTCTCGGTCCCGAGACATTCTCTGCGGGCCCGGCATCATGCCTGCCCTCGAACAAGACTCCCATAACTATGATCTCGAGTCTCCCCACTTCCGACAGTGATTAGTCCTGTTTATACGCACAGGGGTTCTCCCAAGCCGAGTTATGTCATTTTGGGTCCCGAAGTCGGTGGCCTTCAGAACTGGTTAGTCAAAACCATGCATGGCTCTTTGACCGCGGCCCTCGTCTCGGTCCCGAGACGTTCTCTGCAGGCCCGGCATCATGCCTGGCCTAGGACAGGACTCCCGTATCTGTGATTCTCGAGTCGCCCCACATGAGATAGTGATTAGTCCTGTTGATACGCACAAGGGTTCTTCCAAGCCGAGTTATGTCATTTTGGGTCCCGAAGTTGGAGGCCTTCAAAATTGGTTAGTCAAAACCATGCATGGCTCTTTGACCGCGGCCCTCGTCTCGGTCCCGAGACGTTCTCTGCGGGCCCGGCATCATGCCTAAACAAGACTCCCGTATCTGTGATTCTCAAGTCGCCCCTTTTCCGACAGTGATATTCTTGCTTATGAACACAAAGGTTCTTTGTAAGCCGAGATATGGCATTTTGGGTCCCAAAGTCCGAGGCCTTCGGATTAGGTTAGTCAGAACCATGCATGGCACCGTCATCCAGACACCTGTCTCGGTCCCGAGACGTCCTCTGCGGGTCTAAAAGCCATGCATGGATATCATGGTAGTCGGAATTTTCTCCCCTTTCATGCTTTACGCAATTTCCTCCCCTTCATGCTTTTCGCATAGTTAAGTCCTTATAAATACTATCCTAGACCCAAAAGGATTTTAAAACCCAATCATCTAAGCATGGAACATCAGTTATAGACAGTCTTGGCATTATCTTCATCCTGCATAATGATTATCCCTGAGTGTGGTATGATATTGATGGCACTCACACTGGTATGAATCTTACAAGTACAACTGCATCACATTATGAATAGATAATTGCATTGAAGTAAATTTGTTTTGATTTGTTGGGATGAATGATTGTCTTTCTTATGCCCGGATTCTACTTATTTCCATCTCCAGGTTGAAATTCATGAGAGCGTTGTTGAAGTTGAAAACGTTCTAGACCCTACTCCTGCGGCCATGGAGATTGTAATGGCAGATATAGATGCCGACATTCGATTCCGAGAGAAGCAACCAAGGGTACCATACGATCTTGAAAATCTGATTCTGGAACTTCAGAAGGGAGTAGATGACCTTTACAGTTTGGGGCTGACGGATACTTCAGAGTCCTACTGTACGTCTGTTGGGTCCGGGGACCAAGATCTTATATTTGCTGATGATGTGTCATCCAGGCTTACTACTCCAAAGGATATCATTTTATATTGATTTGGAAGATACATTGTGTTCACTAGAGAGTGCGGTTTGTGGACATGTGATTGATGATGTAACGTTTATAAATTACTTGTTCTATTATATTCAAAATGCCGGACTCCATTCTAAATCACTCTGATTGAAAATCCTGTTGTCAATTACTAATTTAAATTACAAGATACCTCTCATTGCATTTGTATATGATATGTATATGACATTTGCAACTCCATTGTCTTGTTCAATCTGCAGGAGCCTGCATCCCAGAAATCGCCATCAAGAGCATTGTCTATGACTGCTAGGGCTCATGCACCTACAGGTGACGGGGAGGATGACGAGGGTGAAGCTGAGGAGATATCAATTCCAGGGATTCAACCGCACTACATGGAAGATGAAATTCGAAAATCGCAGATGATGGACATTGTGTCCATCATTCATAGCTTGAGATTGACATCCAGTGACCAGTCAAGACTGAAGATACCTTTATGTCGTTTAGTTCCAATGCCCATAGTACGGCCCACACTCTCGTGCGATTTGACGTTGTTGGAGAACTAATTTAGTCGGGGATACGAAGAGGGCGCAAGAGTCTTCTATGTCTTAATATCGAATGAAGCAGGTGAGATGGCAGTATTTACCGATGTTGAGAAGAAAGAATGGGGACCTACATGGAATGCAGTGAATGATGAATTTAACGAGAAGCTTGAGCAGATTGTCCTGAAGCATTTGGTGGACTACAAGTTTTTTGTCTACGATGGGAATCATAGACGAATCGCCTGAATGAATCACATTGAGCGCCTCCACAGAGCAGATCGCGATTGGCACATTTGTATGGATTCAATAGTCCTAGACACAAGGCATCGGATTGGAGTTGCAATGCAGGCAATGCACGATATTAACAAGTGAGTATACACCAACCTCATTGTTATCGTTTGCAGTCATCTATCAAAATAATTTTCTTCGACAATGCTCTATTTTTTGGAGTTTTTCCTCAGGTTAATCTTAAATTTTTATTTATTGCAGACATACCGAGAACTCACATGTCAAGACCAACCTGGTTCATACACTCTACCGCGTCCAGAAGTATGGGGTACTTGAGCTTGAGAAATTTCATGAAATGCTGAGTCCTGAAGAGAAGGCAAAATGTCAACAGAATACACGAAAGTCGTGGTATTCTATGCCCTTGGATGTCTTCACATCATTTATTTTTAAGGTATGAATGTGATTAGTAACATGAACTCATATTCAAATTTCATGAAGCACTGAATCTTAGTATCATGCATTCAATTGATATCGATTGTGGAGTCCTCTATGTTTGTTCAGCAAGAGATAGCCACAATTGCTGATGCGGCAGTCCAAAAGTATCATGAGGACACTCCTGAAGATGAGGTTACAAGAGAGGGAGTTGCCCATGCTATGAGGGCATCGATTAAGGATTCCACAGAGAAACTATACAAGAAGCTCTCAAAAATTGTAGCCGTTGCAAATCCGGCATTGGGACCTGACTGGTTAACAGAGGTATTTTCATAGAACCATTGGTTTTGTTCTTCATCCTTTTGTCTCTTCTTTAGTGACGATGCCTTTTTATTTCTGGATGCAGATAGAGCGACATTGGAGCCTTTTTGTTGTTCCTGAATTGACTCTAGAGAAGTTACAGTTGATTGCAACAGCAAACGTCTCTCCGGACTTAAAAGTCAGGTGGCTCAAGTGGATGAATGCTTCCGGTCCCTCTCGTGAGGCCCGCCGATTTCCACCTCGTCCTGTGAATGAGGAGAGGTTGACTCAATTTCTTGCTAGAGCGTGCTGGTATGTTGGGGTAAGAGTTATATCTCATGATTTCATTATTGAAATTAATACATTACTATTTCACATTTTGTGTTGCACAACTTGGTCTCAATGTGTTTACATTTACTTTTTCAGATCGAGGAGTCAGCCAACGACATGTTTGACTCAATTATTCGGGCTGACAATATTCCAATCAATATGAGCATTCCAAGCGAACCAATGACATTGCTTGAGTACATTGAGAGCTGGCGGATGAAGCTTTGGGATATTGCTTTCACCGGTGTTTTCAAGGGTGCTGACCCCTTCAAGAAGTCAGACAGTTTCAAGGAATTCAGAGGGTCGGCGTTGGTTGTCAAGCGTGTGATTTACAGGTGTTCTCCAGTGTCTAGAACATCTTGTGGCATTTTAATTCATTGGGACAATCATGTTGTAATCATATTTGGAGGGTCCAATGCACAATCCTTGTGCCTTCATTCTTTCTTCTTATGAATATGTTGCAAACGTTCTCGCGTTCCCTAGAGGAAGTGGGACATGATTTAGCCCTAGTATTTCTTTCCCTCTCACCCTCTACACTATTGTAGAAGTAGAGGCTGGACTTCATTCTCATATGACATAGTTGCAGGTAGTTAGGTTCATTCATTTTCATACATTTCAAAGTCAGTGTGACTTAGTTTATTGTACTATCACTTATTCTTATATAGGTAGCTGACTAATCTTGCATTGAACGCAGGTATTTCAAGTTTGAGCTGTACAACAAGAAGGCAATTGCGAAGGCAGATTTACCACCGTTTTTGACTACTTGGTTAGATCGGTCTTCTCCGGACTGCATGTTTTCTCCCATGCAATTGACGAAGTGGACAAGTCCACATCTGCAAGCGTGTCCTTGGTATATAGAATGCATCTTTGGGACTACTCCGCTAGAGGAGGAGGCTCTATTCCAGACCTTGAAGGATGCTGCTATTGTTGATGCTGAGTTCGATGAGTTTGCTCATCTTGATCCAGAGATGCGAGCAAGATGCATCCAAAGGCGGGAGGTCTCTGATAGAAAAAAGCTAGAGAAGCTTGAAGAAGCACAGAGGAAGACCGACGACATCAGGAAGAAGCGACAGGCAACCCAATCTGAGAAGGCCCAAGAGAAGGGAAAAAAGAAGGGTACCAAGAGGAAGGCCGAAACTCCTAACCCCGAACCAGCTACAAGTGCAGCTGAGGTGAAAGAAGGGTCCTCAGGGTTTTCGCTTACTCAAGAGCGCTTGGTCCACGGGCTTACTCCGTCATCTCACTACCCTATGCATGATGTAGACAAGTGCATATTGAACCTATCACTGTCCGCTTTACCAAGTCAGAAGAAAGCATTTGATGACGTGAATGCGTTCCTTGCAATGGTACATTTCAAGCAAGCCCTACATTCATATATTTTTCGCTTTTTTGTAATCATTCACATACTAGTGCAATTTCATCAACTCCCTTTTGAAGTTCTATGTGCCTATACTATGTTTGTAATTATCCCTCATGTTTTCCTGCAGCATTCGAGTGACAAACAGCGCTTCTTCAATGGAGTCCTGAAGTGTGAGGCTGCAGTGGACTTGGTCATTGTGGATGTTTCTGAAGGCCTTCATATTCCTACACTCTCGACTCCTCCTGCACCTATACCAAAGTGGAACGTGTTTGCAGATGATTGGTTAGTGCCAATCTTTGACTTTGCCGAAGCATACCTCCATGACTATGGAGGTATTCTGGTAATATATCCAGCCCTCTCTCGTGCCCATAGAAGCCAACTTCTTGGTTGTTGCCAAGGATACAAATTCAAGATACTTCGGACATGGTTCGGCATGAACTGCCTTCACCTAACGACTCCAGCAGACAATACTAAGACGGTAATGTACTGACCCACGTCTATGTGTGCTTGAATGATTTCCTGCAATAGTGTTTAATCCTCACTTCTTGGTTGTTGCAGACTATGCGGTTCTCCATATCTCTCGTTGTAAAAGAGAACGGACCGAAGTCCGAGGATGACTATCCCTTCCAATACGTGGAATCCCACGACGCTGTGGGTATTAATGTGGGTAAGGATGACATTCTGCAGAATTTCTGCAACAAGAATGACGTGACCATGAATGGAGATATACCATGGCGGGGACCTCGAGAGAAATCTCGGGAATTCATGCAGATGCTTGTGGAAGCATGCAGCAAACCAGGGGACGTTGTGGTCGACTGCACAGCCGCTACATGTACTTTGGCATTAACTTGCCACTGTCATGATCATCAATTTCAGCACTCGGTTGTTTTCCCTTCATCCTCCTTCTTATACTTATTTCATATTTTCAGATGCAACCATCCAAGCTTGCCGTGCCACACTGCGACATATTCTTGCATTCGAGGAGGATAAGGCTATATTTGATGCACTTATTGCTCCAATTATGCGCACGGTCGTCGGTCCCAGCCCTAAACCACCTGAACCGGCTGATGTACCAATTGATTTGGATGAGGACGAAGTCCCCGTTCAAGCTATTGTGAAGACTACTAGATTCCGTAAGTAAGTCATCTTGTGACTTTTTTCCTCTTCGCATGATGAAATATGTCAGTTTCTGACCGTCTGACTTACATGTGGATAACTTGGTTTTCCAGGCAAGCCCACAGCGTGATAACAGTGGCAAATGTCCCTTTCTTTTCTCATCCTCAATTCTTTCCTAGTCCACCGAAGCCATTTACCCTCCCCATGTATGCTGATGCATTGGCTCACGAATTTGCTGCCCTGAATCCTAGACCACGAGCTAGGGCCCACCTAGTTGACCCCCGTGCTCTTAACTTTATAGATGAATTCGTAGTACAATCAGATTCACAGGCATCAGATAGTGAGGGCAGTTCGATCTCTGCGAAGTATGTATCAACTGATCATGTAGGGTTCTTGGTGTTTTCAACACATGGTTATAAAACTTACAATTCCGTGCCTTTTTCGTTTTCTCTTCGTCCGGCTTCTTACAGGTGAAGTTGGAATCCACTTACATGCAGTATGCTTTTCTTCATGTTTAGGCAAGTCACTTGCTGTATCTTGGGAGACCATGTGTGCTGCTGCAATTACTGAATCTCCTTTTCACTTGTGTCTAAACTAAAGTTTCTATCCATTGTAACTATGTTTGATTAATAATTACTACATGTTTATGTTGCTAGAAATACCCAATCCATATGTCGCTTCATATGACATTTACATTCATTTGCAAAATGAACAAAATGGCATGTTTTTATTCTACAATATTGGCAATTCATTAATTTAGATTACCGCAATGTTGAAATTGACAGAGGAATAAAGTTTCAATCTAAACTTCAATTCCGTTTTTTGCGGGGGTTTCCACAATTGCTAGGTGCCATAGTAAACCCTTGCAAACTATAGAACTCTTCAGCAACCCTTCTCCTTGTATCATGCCCTACATTTCATGGCCACCCTTCCCAACTGCCAACTTGTTCCAAGCACTCATGAACCGTTGTTATATTCTGTAAGAGTCTACGTATATGTTGTAGTTCGACAAATCCAATCTGAAATGCTATTTCTAATCCCTAATGCCACAGTGGCTGGACCCTAAACACTTCCACGGTCATAGGAGAAGTTATTCCCACAGAAAATGAATCTTCAATTTCTCTTGCATCATTTGAGATTGAATGAGATTATTTTTCTACAATACATCCTTTATACTCCATTTCATCTAATATGTTTTCTTAATAATTCTTTCTTATCTCTATTTCATCCATTCTTTTCATCCTTTCTTCCTTATACTTCTTCCATCCTAAATCCTTTCATCACCTTTTCCCATCCTTCCCTTCATTTATTTCTACTATCAACTCCATCTTATTTTACCCTAAAAATTTAACAATTCTCAACTCATCCTTCATCCATTTGTCACTAGCTTTCATCCAACTTTTATTCAAGTTCTTCAAATTTTTTCCTACCTTTCAAAAAGAGAAGCTCACCAGTCACCCTAATCGACTATACACACTATTACCAGCATTATCCATTTTTCACCTTCTTTTTCATCCACTTCTCAAAATTTCATCCAACTTATGACATTGTTCATCCACTTTTTCATCCACTTTTTCATCCACCCTAAACCCTCATCCACTTTTTCGTCTACTCTTTCATCCCCTTTTCAAATACTTCATCAAATACATATACCAAGATTTCTTTTTCAAAATTTTGAAATCCATGTTCCACGCTCTATATTCTACGCTCTGCGCTCTATGCTCCTGCTCTACGCTCGCATATCAGCATTCCCCGTCTTCCCGACCTTGATTATTCTTTTCTGGTGCTAAAGAATGGACGTGAAGAAGACTTTAACATCATATTTTATTATTTTGAGAGTTTTGCAAGGAAATGGGAGTTTTTAAAACAACCCTAAATCATAAATTCAATAGAATTCTCTATCAATAAATACCAACTAATTAATGCAAAGGACATATAAATGCAACATTTGATAATCATAACACTACAAGGGAATGCTATCATTTTTTGTCAATTCAGACATTTTTTCTGTCAATGTAGACATTTTCTGTCAATTGGGACACTGTCTATCAATTGGGATGTGTCAATTCAAATGTTGTTTTTTTGGAGTGTAAGCAGTAATTCCAAAATACTTAGAACATTATAGGAAATATTCATCAAATATATATATACACACACTATAAATATAGAGGCTTCTAAGAAACAAAAGGAATCATAAATTGTCGCAATGCTATTAGTAAAATACATGATCTTTAAACCGCTTGAGTCAATAGTGGACACAAATTCAAAGAAGAATAAATCCAGTTTAAAAAACATAAAAGCAAACTCTAGTACCTTCTTTGGGATGAACTCTTACACACTACACTATTCAAAGTGTGGTCTATGAGAGTCCTTTTCAAGGAAGATGCTAGAGCTTACTTCTACAAACCCCATGTTCTTTCTTTCTATGAGCATGTTTGCGTTGTTTACCTAAGACATTCTAAGTTGTTGCTCTCATTTTCTTTCTATAGATACTATGGTCTCTTCTTTCAAAGAGTGTAGCAAAATGTGATTCCTTAATAAGATTGGACCAATTTATGATTTCTATTGCTATAAACAATTGAAATCAATATCATTGCTACAAAATAGAAAAATATCAAGAATTCAAAGTTCTTAGTCAGTCTATATTATTTTATTTTCCCACCTCCACTAAAATGGAGAGATAGAGATCTACCCCATGATCTAAAATGTATGTACTACGAATATGATCTACTCTTTAACATCTCCATTGCCTTCAATAACTCTAGCCCTTGACTATATCCGCTACTACTTGCGGATCTTTGGCCAACAATCTCTTGCAATTGCTTCTTCAAGGACTCGCACTTCCAAGCATCTCACAAATGGTGACTTAAATAAAGGCGAAACTGACCATCATATATTCTAAATTGACGCTTAGCCACCATGAGTGAATTTCATCACTAGTAGAAAAACAGTGACCATGTCAACAAAAATTAACAAAAAAAGAGTTGAGGGCATTTGTATCCGTGGTCGTGTTGTTGTGGACAGTACTTAACAAAAAATTGTTGTCCATTTTGTTATGGCGGTCAAATCAGAAAAATAATAATATTAATTTATTTTTAAATTTGCTCAATGAATGGCTGCTATATGGTAAGCCAATAACCAAACCAATACAAACTGCTATGTAGGCCAAAAACAACACATAAACAAGACCAAAAATTAGACTTTATAATTTAATTAGAAGAAAGTTAGACTTTACAATTAATTTAGAAGACAAGTTTCTTAAATTTTAGTATTTGATGATAGAAGAGTGATGACTTTAGTGATAGAAGAGTGAAAAAGACAATCCCTTTATAGAAATGTGGTGATAGAGGGTAGAATAAACCATATGGGATATGTGAATTAAGACTATGAATGATTCACATATCCCATATGGTTTGTTTTGACCTTTTATCACCCCATTTATATAAAGAGCTTGTTTTCTCTTCTCTTATGTTACCAAAGTCACTTCTCTTGTATCACTAGCATGTGAGAGACATGTCTTCCTAACAAAAAAATGTCAACTTTTTTGTTGATGTGGATGTTGCACTACTTGGATTAACAAAAATTCAGTGACCATTTTGTTAGCTTGTTCAAATCAAGAAAAAATTGTTAAAACAGTCAATATAGTATCTCAATCAACAAAAAATTGTTAAATTTTTGTTGACTTAGACACCATTTTCTAGTAGTGCATTGGGGCCGAGGAGGAAGGTGCATGCCCTTAGATGTTATAGACTACTCTTCTAAATTGGCATTCAGAGGTGACAATTCTTACAAACCAATGGGGCCGATGGCAACAAACCTAGAAATGTTGTTCTTATCACCCTACCCAATCTAAGAAAATCATAAGTTTTTGATACAAATTAAAATTTCAATCCAGAAAATAAATTAACATGTTTAGTCAAAGAATGAGACCTCTCATACCTTAGTGGCAGCCTCTGGTAATTATGATTTCATCATCATATAGTGTTCTTTGCATCTCGGAAGTCATCTTCTTCTAATGTCAAGGTGAGTTGGATTGCAGTTCACTTGACATTTTAGAGGAGAAGGCGAGCTCACAAAAATGGAGCATTTCCTTCCATTAGGTATACAATCCAGTATCCCGTCATCAACTGGAATCAGTGAGAAGTTCATTGTAGACTGCGCAATGGCCGTAGAATATATGATGTACCCCAATCCGCTCTGTGAAATTTCAAATTGTCTATAGTCAAAGAATGAATCAGTAAAGGTAGTACACTTGCAGTTACACTAAATTTCAAGGGCCAAAATAGCACACAAAGCTTGGGGACAAACAAAGTTTGTTAATTTAGACAATCACCAACAAACAAAATTCTAATCTGACATGTAGTCAACAGCTGAATTCAATAAATATAGATATCCTATTGCTAAGATACAATAGAAAAATGTACACTAAGGAAAAGCATTACACTTTAACACTTAAGAATTATCATTGTTGGGAGGTGGACATGGACAGAAAAATATGTCTTCTACTTTTAGCTCTTTGCGTTGTTTTTTGCCTAAATTTCTAAGACATAGGGGATACTTAGGATTCTTCTTCTTCCACTCATTGTAAATAAAATTAGAGACCTCCATTGTCCTTATGAGCTCCTTATATTGTATTTGGTCATTCTTCTCCATGAGATGCAAGCCACCCATATTATCGTCTCTCCGAAAGAGGTACAATTCCTATGGTCTCTCCAAGTATTATTTCTGAATCCAAGGAAGAAAATGATCTATGAGATCACACTTAATCCCTCATACGACCACAAATCAAAGAGCACTACATTTATAGGGTTGTACATGGACTCATGAAGTGCTTCTCCGGTCTATCATTGACTATAATTGTGTTGTCCTTAGAGAATATGGATTTTATCGAGAACATCATCTTTTGTTTAACTCCATTTGTAGCTATGGTGCATACATGGCTAAGGAGAAATCATCATGACGACACAATGATTCTATGCAAACATTTATGGGACTTGACTTGAGAGCACATTCAATAGGATTAGAAAAGACGTGAGGTAGGATTGATTCAATAGTGACAGGTTCTGTAATATTCAAAATTGAACATACAAACAATTTATAAGAAACAAAATTATATTCTACTATCTCAAAATGAGAAATAATGTTCCATAATTTACAAAATGAATCCTAATCATAGTCTATCTATGCCTAATTATCAGCTACAAAATAGAAGCAAAATAGTGGAAGGAGTTTCAACTTGAATTGAGTTGAAATAGAAGCTAAAAGAGTTACTAAGAACAACTTGGAGGAACACCAGTCATTGGGCCTTGTGACTGCTCAGCCTCTATTTTTTCTGCTTCGCTGCATCATTAGCCTTTGCAGAATCCTCCACCAAATTATGAGCCACTTTAAGCTCATTGTCCACTTTATTATTACTCATATTTGGTGACAGAGCACCTCCTTGAATTAGAGTAGATGTAGGAGAGGTATTGATAGATGGATTTGCAAATACTATCTTATGTTCCTTAGTGCTATCTGTAGACATATGTGCATGTTAGCTGAGAAAGAGTTGCGGAGATGTGGCTAATGGATCGATAGCAAATAGTAGCTTCATTCCAAAAATTTGCACAACAACCTCCATTGTAGTCTTTGCCTCTATTCTAGGGATGGTCCCAATGAATCCATGATGCCCTTTAATAATTCCTTGTTTTCTTAATGGATCTTCTTGATTTCCTCTCTGTTCTCTTGGCGAGACTACTCAATTCCTCCCTATTCTCTTGTTGGGACCTTTCATTCTTCTCCATGTTCTCCTGAATGAGATCAATCACCCATTGCTTCTTAAAACTTACTATTGGCCTGTTCCTCTTTATAGAGGCCCAAGCAAAAGACCTCAGCATTTGGCAGGACTAGCTAAGGGGCCGTGTTCGATTAGGATAAGCAAATGTATCTAGCAAACCCCTCATTTCACTAGACTCTTGAGCTACACTTGACATCCCTACCCTAGCACTACTAATTTTCTGAATGAACTTCGCTGTTGGATCAATCCATTCATTTACCTCCAAAACATCATCTTCCTTGCTTACCTCTGCAATGTCATTTACCATGTCAATGTCTTCTAGATTCATAGTTGACTCTAGCTGACTCGCATTGTGTTCTTCCTCTTCTTCAGTTGTGAGATGATAATTTTTTCTAAAATTTATTTGATAGTTTATAGTGTATGTTTAGATTTTCTATTCATTCATTAATACTAGGAAATTCATGTGCAATATCTATGTTATCTTCATCTTCTTTCTTTTGTAAATTTCTTTTGAAAAACTGTGATTGATCTTCTTATATGACATACATTCATGTGAAAATCAATCATACTACTAAAATCATAAGTCCCTCTGTAATATCACAAATGCTACCATTAATACTAGGGGCTCGTGCTTGCTATGCTATGCATTTATTGTATTACATATTAGTAAAAATTTGATATATTTGAATAGAATGCATGATAATGATTTTGATAAGTTTTTATAATTATAATTTTAATTATTTTATAAAAATATTTTCAATCATGCATACATAGAAATCATATTTTCACACAATGTGATATTATTGAAATAGAGTAGCAGTTCACAATCACCTATGTAATATCACTTTTTACAAAGAGTGATATTATAGAAATAATATAGTCGTTGCAATTAAGGTGATATTAAAGAAGATCAATATGGTGATATTATAAAGGTAGCAATTCCATTGCTTTTCTTGGCTTTATATTTCTTTTGCATTTCTATAATTTTGTGCTTTTGTGAGCTTTGAGCTTCTGATTTCAATTTTCTATTGCTACTACCAAATGCTTTGAGAAATTTATTAAATTGAACCGATTTTGGATTTCACAACAATTAAATTGTTCACGAAGCTTTTGAGATTTACAAGTTTTTTCTTGAAATTCTTCTATTTGGGTTGCCATTGTTTGTAACAATTGAGTCAAATTTCTAATGCATTTTAATGTATGTGTATCTTTTACCATATTCATCATTGCATGTATTTCATTCATCATTCATTAAATTTTTATTGTTTATTTCAGTATATATGTTTATTTATAAAAAAAATTATATGAAGATTTTAGTAATTTTTATCTAAAGATTTATTGAAATTCTTGCTTTGCATTCTATCTAATACATCAAAAATTCTAATGAAATTCTAATGGTGAATGCGTAGTATAACAAGTGCCAACCGCTAGTCATATTATCATTATACTACTAAAATCATAACTCCCCTTGTAATATCACAAATGCTACCATTAATACTAGGAGCTCTTGCTTGCTATGCTACGCATTCATTGTATCACATATTAGTAAAATTTTGATATATTTGAATAGAACGCATGATAATGATTTCAATAAATCTTTAAAATAATTATTTTAAATATTTTGTAAAAATATTTTTAATCATGCATACATAAAAATCGTATTTTCACACAATGTGATATTACAAAAATAAAGTAGCAGTTTGCAATCACTTTTGTAATATCACTTTTTACAAAGGGTGATATTATAGAAATAATATAGTTGTTGCAATTAAGTTGATATTAAAGAGGATCCACAGGATGATATTATAGAGGTAGCAAATCCATTGCTTTTCTTGGCTTTACATTTCTTTGCACTTCTATGATTTTGCGCTTTTGTGAGCTTTGAGCTTTCGTGATTTCAATTTTCTATTGCTACTACCAAATGATTTTGAAAAATTTATTCAATTGAAGCAATTTTGGATTCCACAACAATTAAGTTGTTCACAAAGTTTTTGAGCTTTATAAGTTTTTCTTTTCAATTCTTCAATTTGGATTGCCATTTTTTGTAACAATGGAGTTAAATTTCTAATGCATTCTAATGTATGTGTATCTTTTATAGTATTTATCATTGCATATGTTTCATTCATCATTCAATAAATTTCTATTGTACATTTCAATATATGCTTACTTATAAAAAAATTATACAAAGATTTTAGTCATTTTTATTTGAAGATTTATTGAAATTTTTGTTTTGCATTCTATCTAATACATAAAAATTCTTATAAAATTTTAGTGATGAATGCGTAGCATAGCAAGCACCAACCGCTAATTGTCTTTATAAAAGTAGAATAGTGTTGAATGTGTATGTTTATATTTTATTGACGGTAGATGGTGTTCCTTTAAGGTTTCTTGTAACTTGCTAAAATGTCGACAATGTCATTTCTTTTGCATTTGTATATGTTTTAACTTTTAGTATTGTAAATAAGGAGGTGTGAGGTTTGTGCATGTTTACAATTGAGATCAGATTATTTTCGGAAGTGGGGTTTCCTCTTGCTGACAACACTCTTAACACAATGTAAAGAAGCCTTAAATTAGAAAGAAATGCGAAAAATACTGTGGGCCACCCTACCCCAGCCCCGAAACCCTAACCCTAACTTATACTTATATATACACAAGGTCGTCCCTCTTTACGCATCTTGTGTGCCTCAGGAGTCGGCCTTCGCTTGTAGCGGCGCATGATCTGCGAATTTTCTGTGCTGCGTTTAGGGATTGTTGTTGTCCAGTTTGTCTTGAAAATAATGACTTTCGTTTTCTCTGTTTTCAGATCGGTCCGTGGTGTTGTTTCTTGGTTTTCAGGTCTTTGCCTTATGTCGCGGGTTCGTGGTGCGGCCAATGATTATAAATGTATTTGCTACTCTTGATGGTTTTGGCCAGCTGATTAAACATAATACCACTAAGATCGATGAGGCCTGACTAATTCTTTTCTTGAAACGGAGTTCTGCCTGTGAAGAAAATTCATGTATCAATTTTGCTTCTGAAATCCGGTTGTGGATCAAGATGGAAAATCCCTTATCTTCTCTCTGAGGCAACTCCTTATTCTACATTTAGTTTGATTATTGTTTGAGGACATGTGCACAATGCACCCCGGGCAGTTCTGATCTTCAAGGATGAAATTGCCCTAAGCATGTGCTAGATGACTCTTCGTGAACCTGAGTTGGTTGCAAAGCCGATGAACGGTGATGTGGAGCCTGTCTCGTGTTACTTGCCTTATGTTTTTCCCATATTGCAAGCGTCAATATGAGCAGGTACATGTAACAGAATGAAAGGTTTAGGGTTCTCGGTGATGACGACTTTAGATGACGAATCTGAGCTTAAGGCGTAAGTGAGGGTTAGTGGATCTGGTTGTGCGATGTCTTATCGTATAGCTACGTGAACCTGCCGGAGCTTACTAACCGCTGGCTTGCCAGTTGCTTTGAAGCATAAACGAGGCATTTGTCTGAGAGGATCATGGAACTGCTTTGAAGTCGTTTCGGAGGCTGATGTGGTCCAGTCTTTGACACCTTACTGCTGTATGGCGTTACTGACATACCGCAGGCGCCTGATGCATCGTCTCGTTCGTGTGGGAGAGGGTGTGGATGATTTTTAAGATATGATATGCAAGTCTAACTCAGCGGAGGTCTAGCATCTTGCTATGGGCCATAACAGACAGCTGACACAACCTCTTCCAAAGAACTGTAGTTTTTGGTAGTATCTTTTTGTATTGCTCGCCTCACCTTTAAGGCAGAGCATCAGAGCGGCTGGGCTTGAAACACCACGGCAATGGCTTTGTAATGCTTTGAGGTGCATGGCAAGATTGATGTGAACCCCTCCGGGATCTAGTGATGTCTGATCTAAGAGCCTCGAAAGGGTTGCAATAGATTTTTTTGTACCGATTTGAGTTATTTCTTTCGTAACGTTCCCATCCTGGTTTTTGTAGAAGACGGTAGATGCAGCTGTGGACTGTGATGACTATAACTTACCTACATTGCCTGAACTTCTTGTTGAGAAATCTTAAGTTCCTGAGTCCATAGCTGCATTGGAAGGATGTCATGTGACACACGAGGATTTGAGTTCCTGAAAGCTGTGATATTTGGTGTTTTCAGTTTCTATCAGCAGTGTTTCAAAGGTAAGACTACTGACCATGAAGTTGCACAAGAAATTCATTTACCGTTGAGTGGGAGGAACTTAAATCTTACAGCCTAAGTGATAGCTCCAAATTTCGCTTCCGATCTTCCAAAAATTATTCTTGCTAATGCTAAATCCTCAACTACTATACACTCTGGCGTTAAACAAAATTGCTTAGGGTAGATGTTTTGTCCAATGGAATCGTTTACACTCGTATTCTCACAACCGGTTTGATAAAGAAAATGATAATACCGGTATATATTTTATAAAAATGTACAAAATTTGAAAATGGAGTGTCCTATCTGACATGCCGATACTCTGTATTCCAGAATTAGACCAAATTCTTGTGACTTACGGAATTTAGTCTTGTTATATCTAAACCAGAGTCTCTAGAATGCAATAAGCAATTTGTACGAAATTTGAGACTCAATTTACAGGGGCAGATTCACGGCGCACCTGATGAAAGCTCAGCCATCTCACATCAGCATCGAGTTCTGCCTTTGACATGAAGTTTAACACGAGATTTTTCTATCTTTCGAAATACGCCACCAGAACCTACTTCATGCACTTTGCTTGAAGACATAGAAACGTATGAACCTCTGAAGCTTGTTGATGGATGCAATAAGTTACTTCCAACTGCGTACTGAAACAACACTATCGCTAAGCTGAACGTTAACAAGAAACCCTTTTCCCAATTCGCCACTGGCAATACTCACAGATTTCATAACCGCGCTGCTGTATTATAATCAAACGCAACAAAGAACAAGCTGTAGTATTCAGCTTCCCTCCTCACACCACTATCACGTTGTCCACGAGCTTGAGATAGACCGTTATACTCTACGCAATAGACTTGAGTTGCTTCCGGTGGAAGTCTATCAAGGAGGAGGGCTAGTAGAAAACAGGGTGCGAGTCGGCAAATATCGTCGAAATCGACGCATCCGAACTGATATTTTTTTTCCGGATTTGGTGTTTTAGGCAATTCGGACGTACTGATTCGGAATTGTTTTCCGCTAGCGATACATTCGAGGAGCATGCTCTGTTTGTTGTCAGATCCATGGCCATTGCCTAATGTTAGTTCTGGATGCAAGAACCCTACAAGCACTTGAAGATTGACCGTTCAAGCCCATTCTCATGGACATCACCCCTCTCACTGACAGTGTTCAAACTCTAAAGCAGATTAACTTCAACTTATTGAACAAAATTCCATATATATATATATATATGGAATAATGGGCACCTGCATTGATGTGATTCAAGATGTGGTCTAGTCGGTGGGTCTTGATTGTAAGCATGGCTGGATTAAGTTCGGTATTCTGTGAAGATCCGTCAGTCGAACTTCAACAGCAAGTGGCTTCCAAACCCCAAACCTATCAAAGTTGGTCCCATCCCTGGATCACCGTGGATTTAGACAAGGCTCACTGAATATGAGGGTATCCTCTGGAAATGTTAATTATTGTTCAGGATGGGTTTGTGGCAGCTATGAACCAGTGCAGCTGGGATTTCTCCTCCAGGGTGTCAGCTTTAACCGGTTCCACAACTTCCTTGAGCATTGACTGTCTTGCTTGCACTCATTCTCGTTTTCCTTCGTCTGCTGAAGAGTATGCGTGACGACTGTCAAATCGATGTGCAATTTGGTTGTGGAGATCATATGCCACCGGCTACTTCCGACACTTTCGATATCCTCCTTGATGTCATGATCCTTCTTTATTGCATCGGCATCATTGAATGTGCCCAAGAATGTGAGTCCTGAAGTTACAGCTGCAATTGAAACTTGATCAATTGGAGATCAAGAAATCAAAAGCTGACTGGAGATAAGTTTATAAATTTATGGGGTTGGCTACAAGGGTTGCAGCTGGAGAGGTCTCAAGAGCGTGGATGTGTAAATCAGTGCTGTGTGTGGTGTTGCTGGCAGCGATTGTGGTCTCCCAACTCGTTTGGGGGTTGTCTTTCAATGCATCACTCTTCTTTGGCACCCCGAAAGTTCCAGATGGGGGCCTGTCGCTCACCATGGCTGTTGCAACAACTACTAAGGTAGAGACACCCAAAAGTAGACTGGCCATACTTTACAAGTTCTTGTTAGCATATGAAAGAGGACTGCACTGCAACGAAGAATGTATTATGGGATACCATGTGCCGAAGTTACAGATGTTCAAAGTTTTGTTCGTAGATGACCTAAATCCAATACTTGGTTAGGTTGTCTTCATGGTCTTAATCAATTGAATTGTCACCAGTGATACTCATTTCTTAGAGGAAAAACAAATGTACAAGACGTACAAGAATGTCAGTTGATTTTCATCTTTTTTTTGCCCTTGCCAACGATGTAGAAGGGAATTCAAGACCAAGTCTGCGAAGGGTTACTTCTAATGCAGTTTTTGATGCTCGGAAATAAATTCAGAACGATTTCGGAAAGGAAGATGAAAGGGAAAGGGGACCTCCTGCATTGATTTGGGAGGAAGCTGCTGCAGCTCCTGTGGCCCGTTTGGATGGAGCAGCAGTCCAGATTGCACACCTTCTTTATGTGTTTGCAGGCTACGCTACCATCGATGAGGTTATCCCCCATCTCCCTAAGCTACCCGTAATCAACACTTCTGTCACGACAATCTTATTCATACTCAATCCAGACTCTTAGCAACGACGTCTACGGCAGAGGATACAATTTGCATCACGTTAAGCGTTTTAACATCGTAGGAATGATTATTGAGCTATGTATAGAAACTGTAGTAAGAGAGATTATTCAGCACTAGAGCCGAATCTATTAAGATATCATTTCAATCACTATCTACGAATTTCTTATGCAATTTCAAAGTGGGAGATTGGAGACCACTGAGAGACAGAAGGCAAACCTATTTCCATCCCCTAATTAGTGGCCATAGACATTTAGAACCCTCATGCTTACACCCAAGTTGCTAAGTGAAGACCTACCAAGTGTTTGAACAGATATGTTGCTGTTGGTAACAGCCGTTTTAGGGTTTAGGTCCCTTACGGTTTGATATCCTCAAATTGAATACCAGATCAACCTGAGCTCTATATTCTCAAATTAGAGATACGGATATCATTGCTCTGCGCTGATTTCTGCTCCATGCAAGTTTCTGGAGCTGGGAAATATTCATGTGGTGAGTGATTGGAGACTTCAGCTCCCTGGAGATATATTTTGCAGCAGGAGCCGCTTTCAAAGAACACGATATTATCTCTTGGCAGGTTCATGCGCATGTGGACGTGTACAACTTGAGCAGCAATATGTGGGAGTCGAAGATTCCAATGCCAGCGACGATGGCGCACTCGCACCTGGGCATGGCAACCGATGGCCGCTTCATCTACATCTTGAGCGGACAGTTTGGGTCCCAATGCCGACGTCCAACTGCACGCAACTTTGTGCTGGACACACTCACCAAGACCTGGTCGCTGCTTCTCCCTCTTCCCCATCCAAGGTAACTCTTTAAACCATTCGTAATCTCATTCAGGATTCACCGTCTCCAGGTCAAGGCCAGTCGTTCAAGTAGAGGATCTGCATTTTAAGGCAGAAGCACTACCTCATAATGACACTCAAATTGCTTGCTTCACCATGGGATCACCCTCAATCTTAGTGTCGTTGTGAAAACAGTTGCATCATCTGCCGCTTGACTGGCTCAGCATGTACTATTTTTCACAACCGCGCTCTAATTTTGAATATTCGAGTACGTATTCTCAATGAAGACTTATAGTCTATAGGTGGTAGCCACCCGTTTGAGAAGAAAGATTACATTCGTTGTAAGCCATAAACCTCTTTCCTCTTTGCAACGATTATTCGAACTCAAGTCAGAATTTTCTGGGAGATTTTCTTGCTCATACTTTGGACTGTCCAAGCTTCATCGTCAGTGAGATTGTGCTAGGCAACTCACATCTGGAGCCCAATTGTGGAAACAGTGCATTGTTTTTCACTTGTGCGACTCACCACGTGCTATATCCCATGACTCCGCTCCATTTCAGTTTTCAAATTCGTAATTGGGTAGAAGGTGTCCGTGGATATATATTTACACAGTTAGGTTATCGTTGCAGCTACCAGTGTCACCAGCACTCTGACATTGAACTTCCTTGTGTGCATTTGGTTTTGAGCCTGTCACTGTGGAATCTGCATGCAGATATGCTCCAGCTACACAATTGTGGAGAGGAAGGTTGCATGTGATGGGAGGAAGTAAAGAGGACCGCCAACAGCCTGCTGTGGAGCACTGGAGCATTTCAGTGCAGAATGGCAAGGCCATGGAATTTGAATGGAGAGATGAGATCCCCATTCCCCGAGGTGGCCCACACAGGTTAAAAAAAATGGAAATGAAAATGAAAATTATAAACATACAAAACATAAACTCAAAGGTTTTAGTTGGTGCTAATAATGGAAAACGAAAAATTACTCGTTCAGATAATGTTCAAAACATTGATAATTTTCTAGGATTTTTTTGTACTTCAAAGTTTGGTCAGCAATTCCTTTCGGTGCAATATGCTTTAGTTGCTGAACATGTTCAACAGGGTTTACTCAACATTTAAGTAAATCTTGCAGGGCATGTGTGGTGGTAGACGACTACTTGTATGTCATTGGTGGCCAAGAGGGAGACTTCAAAGCAAAACCAGGCTCCCCGGATTTCAAGTGTTCTAGGCAGAAGGAGGTATGATAGTGCAGAATGTCACTTTTCTCCATGTTCTGCATTGCATTTTCAAGTCTTAAATCACCTTAATATAGTATGACATTAATTTCCCTCCTGATTAGTACCTTCATACTCAGATTCAGGTGTATTCTTCTGTATTTATGTTTGCTTCTGTAGAAAGCCTCCGCTGAATTGTTGAGCAAGGTACACTCTCCATGTAGTAGAAACCAGCCAGACTGGTGTGTCAAATTGATGGGTGGGGTAGAAGCGGGTTTCGATGGATATAAGTCAGGCAATTGAATCAAATCAATATAGCAGTCAACAACCATGAGTTGTCCCGAACTTGACCTTCCAGGGTGTCGCATCAACTACACTACGGTCAAGTGCAAGAATTTCTTAAATAGATTTGATTTGGTAGTTTGATGACTAGCTTTGCTACCCGCAAGGTTAACTGAAAACAGTTCCAGGTTCTAAGACACACTAACACAAAACCAAACATGGGAAAATAAACGGAGTAAAATGTGGTAACTACACACTATTAGAGCAGTATATATGAGAACGAGTGTACTAATACTTACACGTTTTAGTGGCTGCAAGAGAGGTGTACTAAAACGTGTACTCTAATAATTACTACATTCTAATAACTGTTCTAAAACTTCTGCTACAGGTAGTATATGGTGACGTCTTCGTGTTGGAAAAGGGGGCAATGAAATGGAGAGAATTGCCGTCCCTGCCGAAACCAGTTTCTCACATTGAGTTCGCGTGGGTCGCCTTCAACCGATCTATCATCATTGTTGGTGGCTCAACCATGAACCATCGCGTGACCAAGAAGATGGTGCTACTTGGAGATGTTTTCCACTTCGACACAGAAACAAAAGTATGTCCGCTTTTCAACTCTCTGACTCTTGGCATCTGAATTAATGCTCAACCATCGATCTTTCAGTTCCTTGCGAATGGAGATTTGTTGTTAAATGTTGACATCAGTCTCTCAATGTATGATGCAGGTTTGGAAACAGTTGGGGCAAATGCCTTACCGAGGGAAGACCGTTTTAGCTGCGTACTGGAATGGGTGGCTTTACTTCACGGCAGGACAACGAGACAAGGGACCATCAGACCCTGCACCCAGTAAGATTATGTCCAAAACATGGAGAACTAGATTGGAAATTTGAAGCTGTATTTCACATAATAGTTGTATTAGTCATTCCCACTCCCATTGTATACATGCAAATCCAGCACTACAACTGCAGATTGAACTGACAGTAAGCCCTTGCATAGTTCCACCAAACCTCACTCACCAAGGACGAAGGATGCAAACACGACCCACCCACCCACTTCGTGCCAAGACTTAGCGACAGATTCTCACTAAATCAGCACCGGCAGAGAGCTAACTCCAAAATGAAATTATTTAGTAGCTGAGATTACTGTCATCAGCACTCAAGCTCTACTGACAGATTGATCTTTACTCCTGCCTGGCTTACTACTGTAAGTTACTGAAATGTCAAGATGTCAAGCTACTGGCTGCCTACTCACTCACTCAATGCAGGACAATATCATTCAGATATTATTATGGAGTGTAGACATGTTTGAGCATCATGCTCTTTGTGTTGGAGAATTCTTGTCAGGTGATGAACTTGAATTGCATGGTTTGAACTTTTGGTGATCCCGTTGGAGGTAGGTGAGGATGGTGGGGTGTGCCACCTCTCACGCAGTTATTGGATGGAGTGGGGAAGGCACTTTGTGTAGGCTCAAGAAATATAATTCATTCTATTCTCATGGATTCAAATGTTGGTTGGAGTCTGGGGAAAAGTTGATATCGCATGAACATAAAGTGACTAAGGCAGAACTACCCATTACCATACAGATTTTCTATCTAGGTACTTTGGAGAAGCTGTTTATGAGCTCTCATATGTTTCAGAGATTGAATTGTTTGAGAGAAGTTGATTGAAAAAAAAATGAAGACATTCTGACAAGAATTGAGTTTTTTTGTGATTTTTTAAAGCTGAAATGTAAAACTGTGAGTAAGGGAGTTGACCCATTTCTGACCAATTAAGCAATTTTGCATATATGGAGTGTTGTTTTCTTGAGTGGAGAAATTTTTCCATGTACAGAAATAGAGTTTAGAAAGATTCTATAATTTTCTATAATTTTATTTCTCAAAACATAATTATTATAAATTTTTTAGTTAAAGATTCTGTCCAACACATTCTTGTCATATAGGTCCTCCTATTTCCAACCATAGGTTGGTTACAAAATCAACCAAGACTATCATAATGTAGCCAATCATAATGTGCCATGATTGCATTGGAGATCGTGCCACAATTAATGTCCTGCTTTCTCCTACTAATTGGAAAGAGTGTAGTCTATATGACGAGAATGAATCCTTGGTTGGGAATGGGTCGCCTCGCTTAGACCCTTGTTGAAGCATGACCAGACCATTGTTGAAGCGTGGACTGATGTGTCCGCTCCCCAATGAATTAGTGAGATTGTGGTAATAAAATGGGCCAGTGACAAAAATGGGAGGAACCTATAGGTGGGGGAATTGGGTAAATGGTGGCAATGGATAGTTCTACCTCAATACTAACTATGAGTTGAAAACGTCATCATTCTATTGTAAGGCTTTGTAATTTTACAAAACTAGTACAATAGAATGATGGAATTTTCTAATCATAGTTACTTTAATATCAAGTGACACCAAGAGCTCTATATATTGTTGTTGGTGATGTCAAATTATCATGTAGGTACTTCCCAAAGCACATTTTTATGACAGATTATAGGTACCATTAATAAATCATAACCTTGTCTTATACCATACAAACACCTAAAACACAAGCAATTGATTTTGTGTTCATGTTTTTATCATCCAATTATTGATAAAAACACCTACAAACACCTAAAACACAAGCAATTGATTTTGTGTTTATATTTTTATCATCCAATTATTGATTGGAAAATATAAAAAGGTTGACATCTATGGCATAAAATTAGATTATAATTTTTAGTCACTGCATCTATTTGAATGATATAAATATACTAAAAATCAACCACTTTGTACTAATACTTCTATTTATTGTATACCATAGTCATTAATTTACATTGTCCATACAATAGAAATACAATTATTAGCTTCATATCCATTCTTTTGGCAAATTTTGATGTGCCAAAATATGATATTCATGTGCTCAAATTGGTGTATATTTGTCCTATCCACATATCAAATTAAAAGGAGAAAAAGTGAAAAACAAAAATGACACCAACATGAGTAAAGGGTTTATTGGGGATAGTTTCTACTATCTATAATTCCTTATTAAACACATTTAGTAAGCACTATAACATCATTATTAGAAACTTGAATGTCAATTATGCTAAATTAGAGAAATTCAACTTAAAATGTCTATATAGATCCTTAAGCAAGGAAAAAAATTAAGTAATATAAAAATTATAAGCTATTTTCTAAGTTAGGAGCAAACTTAGAGAATCTAAGTGGTGAAATTTGTTTGCTTATTTAATTTAAGAAGGTTGAATTTGAATTTATAGGTGTATATACACAAAACTCTTTGTATCATTCTTATTTATTGATGAAAAGATAAATATAATAAGTTTTGTTTTGTAAACAATTGTGATATTGTTTTACCAAAATAGTATTTGATGTTTTTATTTTAACTTAATTTATAATATTATTGGTGAAAAAAATGAGGACTATAGATTGACTACTACAACATTCTCACCAATTTGGAATCACTAATTGTAAGATTATAAAGTTAAAAGTAAGGAGGAGTTTTTTGGCCTTATCTGACAAAAGTGATAAATTTGAATAGTGTGAATTTTGATCTAACCATCTAATTGGTTTAGTTTTAGAACTTCCACAAAGGGGATACATGACCTTATTAAAACTTGTCCAAATTTCAAATTGTACATTTTACTATCAAATAGTCAATTATCTTTTAGAAGTTGATTAGTACAATTGATACAAGAGTACTTTTTATTTACATTAAATTAAAATAATTTAATTTTGGTAAAGTATTGTTATACCCATGATTCATCAATAGGATAAATTCTTAGACTTAAAATGCCATTGTAGAAGAATATGCTAAGACAATATCCTTTGGTAGCTATTGATGTCACTTTGTATCTATTGGTTACTACTCTATAATGTCTACACATCAACCTAAGTCTAGATAGTAATTTAAAGAAAACTCTTCATCTCATTTGTATCTAATTCTCTTATGAGCAAAGCATCTTTGTCTTGAACATACATTTAGAGCCATATAAGTTTTTCATGTTGGTAAGTCATTGTTGACAAAGAGGTGTGTGCAATTGTGTGCAATAGTCCAATGTGCTCAAGGCAATATTCTCTTCTTACCTGCTTTTGACAACTATGTAGCGTTTTGTATCTATGATCATTGTCTTCTTCAATTCAACACCTTTTCTTCATATTTGAATTGGCTTGAACAATGTTTGAAAATATTTTGTGTAGCATTACAATTTTGTATTGAGTTTTTGCATTGCTTTGAAGAATTAATAGATTCTTTGTATTGATATTTTTTCAACTCAATTTTGAATTTTTTTTCATTTGGATATAAAACTCATTAGCTTCTATGGTATAGAGTATTCTATCTTGTTTTAAAGGATTTACAACTCATTAGTTCAAAAACATTTAAATCTATTTAGTATTATTGGGTTGGTATTTAAGCAATAAATGATTGAAAACTAGAGAAGGAGTCAAGTTTTGAAAAAGTAGTGAATGATGAGGTTATTCTACAAAGAACTAGTCATAATATAGTCATTAGCTTCTATGGTATAGAGTATTCTATCTTGTTTTAAAGGATTTACAACCCATTAGTTCAAAAACATTTAAATCTATTTAGTATTATTGGGTTGGTATTTAAGCAATAAATGATTGAAAACTAGAGAAGGAGTCAAGTTTTGAAAATGTAGTGAATGATGAGGTTATTCTACAAAAGAACTAGTCATAATATACCATTGCAATTATGATGCATTAGAGAAGGAGCATCTTAACCGCCTCTTTGTCTTTTAAGCCTTTCCAATGTACATTTGGTCCCTACCAATCCCTAATATTTAATCTTGATTCCTAATTGGCATTTTTTTATAAGTAAAATTGCTCGTAAAATTGTGTGAATTTGGCATTTGTATGTACATTTCTATTTGAATTGAAGAGTTGGAGTACTCAAAAATAACCAAACACTTAGAGATTTGCTAATGGAATATAGATGAAACTATCAAATGAAAAATTATTTAATGGGGTGGACCTATAGATGGAAATGAATTAATTCAAATGGACCTAGAATAACTATCTCTTTGGTAGAAGCCTCCTATTAGTGAAGTAACTACCTTTCATCTATTGGAATTAAAAAATATTGCAAAAGAGCAAAATCAAGATCATATATAGAGGGGTGAACACCTAATTTTGAAAATTGAACAAAGTTTTCCAAAAGAAAGATTTATCAAATGATATAAATACTATTGATGTCTTTCAACTACAAGTGGAACTAAAGTATACTAAGTAGCTAGTTTTGAACAATAAAGATCTAGTTCTAGATGGCACTAATGAGGACATAACACGAGCCATAAGGTAATTAATGTTAATAAGATTTGTATCTCTTGGTAGCCAGTATCCCTTGGTACCTAGTCATTACAACCCTTCATCACAAAGTTTAGACTCTACAGTTTGGCAGCAGTTGTCGTGCGGTTATCGTCGTTTCATGGGTTCGCACGTTAATCGCATTGTTATCGCATCATCACGGTGCATTGCTTCACATCGTTACGATGTAGTTACAAGTAATGCATTGTAACGATGCGATAATGATGTGAAGCAATGCACCGTGATGATGCGATAACAATGCGATTAACGTGCGAACCCATGAAACAACGATAACCGCACGATAACTGCTGCCAAACCGTAAGGTCTAAACTTTGTGATGTTGATAGCTTGACAATATTCTTTGGTTTCCAATTCCTTTTGAAGACTTTATCTTTGATAGCTCTTATTGTTACTTAATAGCTACTAGTGCCCACTAAGTAATGTGTGCTCAAATCTAGGTCTATTTTAGGACACGCATTGTCTCTTTTGTTAATTTTGCATCTTGTTTTCTTTATTAATAAAGACTTTTTCCATGTAATCAAAGAATCATGATGAGGTTTTTTATGTTTAAGAATCATTGGTAGCAAAGAGGTGTGTGCACTTAGTTTGCTAATAGATAATTGAAACATCTAATGTATGGTTACTAATTAGAGATTCTAAGAAAATCATGGAAAAAAATTAATGCTCAATGGTATTCTAAAGCAAATATCTTGACATTTTGTAATTTAGGTATAAAATCCATTTTAAAAATTCCAACATGAATTAGGAGTGAGGAATCTAATAATTAGTTAATTCAAGGCTTTCAATTAAGATTGCTAAAGCATTTAGCTAAAGTACTATTGGTAATTATTTTATCACTTATTAGCAAATTCTACTTGGAATTAAGACCAAAGGAATATGGATTTGTTTATTAGTAATTAATGGTGCAATTTTCTAGTCAAAATCATACCATGTAAAAGGTATTGTACAACAATCTAAATATTTTCCTAGTCAAACTTTTTTTTGATGTCAAGATGAATTAAGCATTTGATAGTTTTGATAGTTCATTTAAGGTTCAAAATTAAGACCAATTAAACATTTATTTAGAGTATTTTGGTATTGGTAATTGTTTGACTTTTCACTTATTAACAAATCTTGTGTGAAATGAAGACCCAAGTAATTTGCATTCATGTACTAGTTTATAGTGTAATTTGTTTGTCAATTCAATATGGAGTAAGAAAGTACAACTTTGAAAACTCTTTTTGTTATCAACATGAATTAACAATCAAATAGTCAATTCATTTAAGACTCAAAATTAAAACCAAGCAATAAGCATATAGCTAACGTATTATTTGTACCAATGGTTCAAGTAATTGTTTTGTTACTTATTAGCAAATTCTACATAGAATTAAGTCCAAAATAATGCGAATCCACATCTTGGTAGATGATGTAATTTTCTTGCTAACATAGAGTACATCTACAATTAGCAATACATTAAGTAAAAGAATGAAGAATTATACTCTAACAACTATGTAGGGCATACTTGAAACTTGATAACCTACTCAAAAGTCTAGTCCTTAAGACCCAATAGACTTCTTAATCTCACTCTCCAGTCAATGACTTAGATCCAATGTTCTCGATGATGCTTGGATTAAAAACTTCAAACAAATCCATTCTAACCATAGGGCACGTCAATGAGAAGATTCAACACCTTCAATTGACTAGGGTCTTAGTTTCATCATTTTAAAAAATGTGAGTATTAAAATTGGTGGGTACAGTGACAAAAACTAAAAAAAATTGAATAACAACAATCTCTCTACTACCCAACTTTAGAGCAAAGCCATCCATATCCCAATTATAATTTTTTTAATTAACAAAGTATCCATATTGAACTAATGGATGCAATCTTTTAGTGATTCAAAAGTGCAAAACCTCTCCTAAAATTTACAAGTATGGTGCATTGGTGCACCTTGTTAATTGTAATTTATTTGACAACATTGTGTCTATGACTATTCTTTTTAGAAAGAATTATTATAAAGCCAAACTTGGCTTATTAATCCCAAGATAGTCCATACTATTGCAATTTTGGAACATAATAGGAAATAATTACCTACCCTCCCATGGAATTCCTAATTGGAGTCGTTTTTGTATTTTTTATTTTTGATATTTTTTTCGTTTATTTAGAAGTTTAGTTGTCCAATTTTTGGTGTTTAAATTTGGAAATTAGCTTTGTTGTTTTGCCAAGTTGGAGGCGTTTTTTTGGCCAATTGGACACCAAGTCAACATGCAAGGGGGCAATCGTGATGAGTGCGTGCTGTGCCTGTTAGGATGTCAAGTGATCCAAGTTGGAAGATGTTGGACAATTTGTGACTATAGTTGCAATTGGCAATTATTTTTGTACAAGTAGGTTTCTAATTTGGAGTTTGGCAAGTAATTGTTATTTGGCTCCTATTTTGTTTGGTGGTGTGTTTTGCTTTTTCATCCACTGTAGGAGAAGTAAGTGTGAGTCCAAGCGCATGTAGATTGTGTATTTTTTGTTTTAGAATTATAAGATGAATGTTTGAGATTGTAGTGGAGAGTTTGGGGAATACAAGTTGTTGAGACATTAATACATTATGAGTTGATGAACTTGTTGTCGAGCATACTTTGGAAATTGTAAACTAGTGATGTATTCACTATTTTGATTAATATGATGCAATTTTATGTGCCTAATTGGTTTCTTTATGCGAAGTATGTGGCTATATGTATTGAATTGTATTTTTCTAAATTCAAAAGATTGTAAATTCTAGTTAGAGGTCTTTGTGTAGGTGAGTTATGTTTATTTAGTGGCTTTCCAAATTGGAATAAAGTTATAATCTAAGTGGAATGTGTATGTTGTGAAGATTAATGATTGAGTTGGTTTCTTTCAAGTCATAAGATCCAAGTGGGGTTGGAAGTGTCGTTGTAATAATGATTATTGTTATTTTCTAAGGCACAATATTGTATCAATTAAGTTTGAGATATTTTGAATGTCCTTGCCGAGCTGAAGGTTGAAAAATTTTAGGGTTGTCATGTGTATAATATGTGATAGTTTTCAAATGGAGAAGTGATTGTCTCGGATTGGGTATCAATACTTGATGCTTGCAAGTGTCTAGATGTATGTATTCAATCAAGTTGGAAGTGAAACGAGTTGTTTATTAATAACAATCAAAATTGGGATATGTATAGTTTAAATGTTGTCATGTAAAAGGTCTTTAGTTGGTTGTGGTTGAAAGTGTGTGATGCATGCTAAATAGTAGAATATATTTGAGTATGTGTGAAGTGATGATTTAGAGCCTAATGAAGAAAATCTGCATTTAAACAATGAGTGGTGTTGTAGTAAAGAAGATTGATTTCAAGTTGGTGCATAAAGGATGTCAATTTTGTTGTAATTGTGATTATATGAAGTGGAGATGTACTATTAAGAATATTAAAGATCAATTTGGTTGATAAAGCGTAAAGCATTCTTGTAACAAAAATTAAGTTGAATTGCAATGTAGAGAAAACCAAATAGAATGAATAGAAGACAACAAAAAGACTAAGCTATTTCCAAGTCAATTGTAGTATTCCTATTAGTAAAAGTAAAAGATAAAAATGGAGAAGTAAAAGAAAAGAGAATAAATTGGGAGAATACTTCACCTTTCTAGTCTTTAAGTGAGGAGTGACAAATTTTGTAATTAGCCAAAATCATGAGGAAATTTAGCATTATTCTAGTTGGAAGAATTGTTCTTTACTTGTGGTTGTGATTGTCTAGTTTGGTTAGTTATTAGCAATTCTATTTACATTGTTGCTTTGGCAAACTTTACACTAAGTCTTAGTTTTCCTAATTAGATTGTGTAAGTCTTTCTACACTTTCCTAAAATTTTCATATTATTTTCATCATTATGCATGGCCAAAAATCCTTTAGGAATCAAAATTAGGTCCATTTGAGATACAAGCACCCATTGGCTCATCTCTCAACACCCTAAATTAATCTTGAAATAGATACAAATAGTCCAAAATGTACAACTTGCACAAGTGAATGCAAAAAACACCACTATAAACACATCACCAAAAATCCATAGCAACTATACAGATTCAAATAATTATAATTTTTTTCTAAATTTTATGATTTTCAATGATCAATATTTTAAAAATACTATCATATACCAATTCCACCCTAAATAATGGAATTGCATAAAATATTTAATGTATGTGCTTTCATCTTAGCTTAATTCCTAAGAGCTCAACAATATATGATGAATGCTGTAAAAAATGAACTTGAAAGAATGAGTATTTGTTGAAGAAGCTCCAAAAAAATAAACATGTAATATATCAATAAAAAGAAGGAAAAATGCCCTACATAAATCAAAGATAGAAATATAATAGAAATTTGAAGGAGTTTCAATTATTTATTATAAATTTTCAAAAAGCAATCTTCTTGTCTTTAGATCAAAGACTTAATAGGGATTTCAATGTTAATTACAATTGTTTTCCATTACCTTGAAGAAACCAACATTCCCTTAGGGCAAAATACTCCTAGCTTGGGTTGGATTGTACTCTCCTTTTTGCAATGAAATTTCTCCTTTCATTTCCACCACTACACACACCTTCCAAAAAAAAGAACCAACAATTTTTTTAACTTACGATATATCATTCCATGTGTAAAAACTATATTATGAAATGCTCAATATAGACTAGAATTTTGATTTTCAATCACCAAAATTTTCATCCATTTTGAATGATATATCATCCAATTCACTCATGTCTTTCATTTAGTTTTCAACACAAAAATATCATTGATTGCTAACTTACATTCAAAAATTAGCAAAAATACAATACTATTAACCAATGCTAGCATTAGGAAAAAAATGAGCCTTCAAAGCAGTCGCTTTGTAGTGAGAGTTCCCTTCAATGGAATTCATAGTGAGAATTCCCTTCAAGGGAGAATGGCTATTATTCATTATTAATGATGAATAGTGGCCACATTAAGAAAAAATTAAGATTATAATAAATAATATTTAAATATTATTTAAATATCAATTCAAAAGAATTCTAAAATAAAATTAGCAATTAGCAATTTGATGTGTTTGTTCTTATGCCACATCAAATTCATAATTTCTATAATTTTGTATTTATTTTTGTATTCATTTTTGAAATATTTTTGAAAATATTTAAGTGAATTTTTCCACATTGATTAGACCCTCCAGTCTGTTGGCCCAAAAAAAACGAATTTTTTTTATTAGCATTCCTTGCTATTCCCGTTGTCCACAACTTATGGATCCTCCAAAGGTTCATTTTTTTCCCTAATGGGGGTCCTTTTTTGGTCCCCTAAAAAGTAAGAGCTTCTAGCATTGCAATTTCTCAACTAGCCAATGATGCTCTACAACTTCCTAGTCAACTAATGACACTAGCCTTGCAACTTCCCAACCAACCAATGACACCAATGTTTGCGGCTTCCTAGCTAACCAATGATTCTTTGCAGATTAACCCCTAAAAGAGTAAATTCATTATAAAGTAGTCGAACATCATGTATGAGCTAAACTTTTCCTTTAAAATTGTGCTCAAATACCAATCTTATATTTTTATATCTTACATACCAATGAGATAGTATCATTGGTATATAGGATATAAACACCCTTAGCAATGACCTTCAAGTTAAATTTCACTATCAAACTAAATTTATCCTATTATAAAATTGATATATACAATCTTCATATTTTCACATGTAAAAAAGCTTATTTTTTATTGACATAGATTTTTTCATAAATTTTGATGGAAAAATCAAATAAATTTTATTTTTTAAAATAAAAAAGTTGAAATAAAATTATATCAATTAGAACATGTATTTGAATAATTTGGAATTTTTACCATAAATGAAGTTCACAATGAAAAGAAAAATTTTATAAAATATTTTAAAAGAAAAACACACACAATATGGCGTAATATGGATTTTGACACTTGGAATTTACAATTGCAATAATTCTTTCAATTTTTTAATTTTGACAAAAATTTTAAATGGGATGGGACTAAAACTTATCAAGCTTCATTTTCTTAGTTTAAAACACATATCAATAATGGATATTTTGAAAGTCATAATCAGAGTTGACCAAAGCACATTCACTTTTGGGATGCACAACATCTCAAACTTAAGGACAGACGGATTATTAACAAATATTGTATTGATTCAGTGTCTTCATCACTACGTACTATAATTGCATCAATTATGTGCATTTTTACGCACTAAATTAGTGCGAAAACAATGAATATCAATAGCATACAGTTTATGTACTTTAACTATACGATTGTTGTGTAGTTTTGACATAGCAATCATATAGTTAAAGTACATAAATTGTATGCTATTGGTATTCATTATTTTTGCACTAATTTAGTGCGTAAAAATGCACATAATCGATGCGATTATAGTACGTAGTGATGAAGGCACTGAATCAGTACAATATCAATACAATATTTGTTAATAATCCGTTTGTCCTTAAGTTTGAGATGAAACCTTAGAGGGTTAAACTAAATTCACTCCCAAAGATTCAAGGTGGAACTATCCCAATCTCCAATGGGGAATGGTTTATACTAGTCAAAAATATAATAAATGCCCCCAATGTTTTTTCAGGCTATTTAATGCCCAATTGCCTCAAAAAAATGAGTGGCTTCAAACCTAAAGAAAAAAAGAGGATAAATGTGCTTAAAAATGCCAAATTGTAATCATGAGCCTACACACCATTGTGATAATGTTTCCAAAACCTCATTTCATCCATCGTGTAGAGTTAGTACATACAAAAATTGCATACTCAAAACTAGCCTCCTCCAATTCAAGCCCCCCAAATAAGGGCCGGTTTATACATGCTTTGGGTCCGGATAGAAGGCCGGCCCGATTTGCCTTCAATCCGGCCCTCAATTCAGCCCCAATTCACCACTTCGGCCCTAAATAGTGTAAAGTGGTGAGGTTGGATTTTGAGGCCGGATTGAGGATTCATCATTCCAGCCTCAAGTAATATAAAGTGATGAAGTCGGATTCTAGGGTTGGATTGAGGATTAATGTGCTCTTGTATTTTCTTAAGGCTCAATATAAAAAATATATCACATACATCTTTTCTTTTTTCTTCCTATTCCTCCTACTTCAAAAACAAAAGAAAAAGTGTTTTAAATTTTTAAATTTTTATTCTTTTTCTTCCTATTATTCTATTTCAAAAACAGAAGAGAAAGTATTTTAATTTTTTTGAACCTTTTCCTTTCTCTTCCTTTGTTTTTTATTTGAAAAAAAGGAGTTCTTTTACTTTTTTTTAACCTTTTCCTTTCTCTTCACATTAAAATTAGAGTTGATGTTGAAACTAGAGTTGTAGCCCATGTTATTTTTATTTATATTCATGAGAATTTATACAATTTCAAGCAATAAATAATGTTTGATCATAAGGGTGTTATAATTGCAAAAGTGATTTGAAGTTTTTCAATCCTCTTTTCCCCTAGCAAATCTAAAAGTTGGTCACCAAAAACAATTATGAAGATAAAGGTCCTAACATGCATAACCACAATTAATTTATGGCTTCTCAAATTCTACTCTACAATTTTTTTAAATAAATTTTTAATGTGATTTTTTTCTCTAAGATCTAGTGTATTTGAGGCTCATTTCCAAAAGCCCTCAACACTATGAAAGTCAAGATTGTGATGGACACCTTTGTACAAAATCTTGAATAAAAAATCATAATCAATCATTTTCAAAAATTAAATTTTTATACTAAAACTAGACTTCAAAAAGACTTATTTATATATATATATATATATATATATTACTACTACTAAAAATAATAACTTGGTTAAGTTTTATTAAACTTCAAAGTATTGTTGACACCAAAATTTGATGCCTTAGATATTTAGAAATAAAAAAACAACTCTACCAAATAAACATTTACCAAATACAAAATAAAAATAAACATCTTATGTTGAGTTAGTTAAAAATCATTGAACCAAATAAGCTTTAAAATCTCATATTCAGTTAAGAACTATTTTACAAAACATCTTATCAAAGGAACAAAATTGTATATATAATATATAATATTTTAATAATTATAATAATTATATTATAATAAGTTTATATAATAAATTATATTAACTATATACACTTCCATCCCAAAGCCTCCAACTCAACCCACTGCTCCCAAATTTCAAACTGAAATATTGACAACAATTAAGCTCCAAAAATTTAGGAATGCAAATTGGTGGAAGTTTCTTGAGCTCACAATTCACCAAAATAGAAAACAAAAGACTTTGCATTAGTAGACGGTGGAGATTTGTACAATCCAACGGAGGAGCCCAATCCGGCCTTAGATGCAAAATTGGGCCACCAAAAAACTCAGCCCGATTGCTCCCTTAGGGCTAGATGGTTTGGCGCCAAAACCATGCCACCTAAGGCGACACGTAGGATGAGTTGTAGTTCCATCCGGCCCCAAGTGTAAAGCCCTTGGGCCGGATTTGGAGGAATAGAGCAACTCCATTGGTTTAAACTTGTAGAGTTCTGGCCGGCCCTCAATTTGGCCCCAAGTATAAACTAGCCCTTAGTGAGCGAAGAAATTCAAAACCTTCTTGAAAGAAAGGCTGTAAGATAGAACTACCCATTACCACCATTTACCCAATTCCCCCACCTATAGGTTCCTCCCATTTCCGTCACTGGCCCATCTTATTACCATAATCTTACTCATCCATGATCATGACGGCAATGCACTAGGGAGCGGACACATCAGCCCACGCTTCAACAATGGTCTGGTCATGCTTTACCAAGGGTCTACTCACAGTTTTACATTTCAGCTTTGAAAAATCACAAAAAATTCAATTCTTGTCAAAATGTCTTCATTTTTTTTGCAATTGACTTCTCTCAAACAATTCCATCTCTGAAAAATATGAGAGCTCATAAATAGCTTCTCCAAAGTATCTAGATAGCAAATCTGTATGGTAATGGGTAGTTCTACCTTACATCCATTTGTCCGAAACAAAACATACTTTTAACATCCCATATAAATAAAAAGTAACATTTAAAATTTTAAATTCCGTGTATCCATGACTTTAAAGTATGTCTAAAAATATTCTTAATAATGCGTTAAATCTAAAAGTATCCCACTTTTTTTTTGTAATACTAAAAGAAAAAAGAAACCCACTGGAATGCCCTGCAACTCTGCAAGTAACCGTGTGTGTGTGTGGTCCACAAAGTCAAAGGCTACAGACTCGGTCCCCACGACGAAGCCACGAAGGTCCCCGATTCCCACACCAGAGAATTCCCCGCGAACTTGCACAGAAGTTGCAAGAGAAGAAAAGGAAAAAGACACACGGTTTCCAGGTGACCACAAAGCCCAGTGACCCAGTCACAGGCCGGACGTTAAACACCCCCCTCAAGCAAAACGGGGGTGCCTGTCAGGCGCAGTGGGGCCTGCTCCTCCTCCGTTCCCTCCGTTTGTTCCCTTCGCTCCCTGCCTTCCCTCCCTCTCCTGCTCCCTTGCTCCCTTCCTTGACTCCTATCCTTTGGCTACAGATTTTTTTCAACCTCAACTTTGTGTATTTGTCTTTAACCCCGAAGCGCTAGTGAAGCCTACTTTTAAAGTTAAATTTTAGTACATTGAACTTGCAATTGGTAGTAAAAGTCATTTTATAATCTTAGAACAATGTACTTGAACAAGTTAACCAAAGAATCCTACGGTTGAATTTGTTTGAAGAAATTATTGATGAAGACTATAACCATGCTTTTGGAATGAATGGTAATTAAGAAGTATTTGAAATGAAATTTTAAGTTAAACATTTGATGCAAAAGAAAACATTTAACCCCTGAATGCTTAAGGCTTGTTTTTAGCTTCTCGAGATTTGCTTTAAATTGAACAAAAGCCAACATTTTGATAAGTTGAATCAATATTTTTTGAATTATAACCGTACAAATTCAAACTAGACGTGTTAGAGATCACGTAGGAAAAGAAAATTGATTCTTAAAGCTTTATTTAACTTCACAATATTTGAAACGCAAAAATTTGGTGCCTTGGATAATTAGGGAATGAAAACAAAGACACGAGGTTGAGGTTGAAGAAACCTGTGGCCAAAGGATAGGAGTCAAGGAAGGGAGGGAGCAAGGGAGCAAGGAGAGGGAGGGAGAAGAGGAGGAGCGAAGGCAGGGAGCGCAGGGAACGGACGGAGGGAACGGAGGGGTAGCAGGGGTCCCACTGCGCCTGACAGCCCCCCTTTTGCTCGGGGGGGGGTGCTAACGTCCGGCCAGTCACAGTGTCACTCGGTCACGCGCCCATATCCAAACGCGAAAGCAGGAGAAACCATAAAGATATGAAAAACTTATTTATGGCAACTTGTTTAGTGAAAAATTGAAAAACCCACCACTGTGGAATCAGCTTACCGACTATTCCACCAGCCGAAGCCGACTCACGACGGACTCCCTGGTGGAGCGATGCACAGAAAGTAAGGTAGCGAAGAGGAATTTGAGGTTTGCAGAAACAGCAGGAGTGAGGACTTGGACTTGCAGCTGCAGCCGCGACGAACAAATCAAGCAATTGCAGGCTGGGAGTGACGACGTCGTTTACGTGCGAGGTGCGCTTTGCGTTTGCCGGCGTCTTCCGGGAACCTTCTTCGCGACGGCTGCTCTTGGACAGAGCGTGTTTTCAGGTACGCACGGGGTTGGGTTGTTGAGCTCACCCGACTTGTGATGAGGATTTTTACTTCTTTGCTTATTGCTGCAATCGCAAGGATCTGAGTTTCTGTTGTGGGGTTTCGGAGGAAAGGAGAATTCTGGACGATTAGGAGAGGGTGCATTTTGGTTACGGGTGGGAAGCTCGTGAGCCAGGCGAGAGATCTGGGTACGGATTGGTTTTGCAGTCGCGGTGTTGGTAGTGGAGTTATTTGAAGGTATGCGGATTTGGAAATGAATCGAGTTTCAAAATTTGGGAACGGGATTTCTGTGTGAGTGCGTATCAATATTTTGGAGCGTTTCGCGATCGTCGCTTTTAGCAGATGTTTGTGTAGTTCGGAGATGCAGAGATCTCTGTTGCGAAGGTGATTCACTCGTTGTTTTGGGGATTTCAAGTAGGGTATGGTTTCTTTGGATTTGGCTCGGGAAAACCTTGAGCACGGGGAGATCGTTTTTTGTACATCTAATCGTTGCTCCCGTCGATTAGATGTTGCGTTTCTCGGTGAATCGTGCGAAACCCTAGACGGAGAGGGTTTTGTTTTCCCCAAAGTGGATCTGGCGAAGATCTGGAAGCTGTTAGATTTTGCGAATCTGTTTACTCACTATTCTTCTCCCCTAAAAAACTGTAGAATACAGAATTCTCGAACCGGGCTTTTCTTCCCGCCTTGTTATGGGAGACCCGTCGATTGGATGTCGCTTTTGTATTGAATCTTGCGAAACCCTAGAGAAGGTTTCATTTTCTCGAAGGTTGATGTAGAGAAGATCTGTTACATGTTTGCGAACCTCTATTAGTCACCTATTTTTTCTCCTAAATTTGTCTTAATACTAGAATGCTTGTATCTCGAGCTTCTCTTCACACCTTAGTATCTCCACTTCCTGCAGCTTGCTCCGTTCTTTGACATAAGAATACTCCGTGCTCTCTGCAGACTGGGTTAGGGTTTCGTCACCAATTGTAAAATCATCAAGTTTCTTCCAGCGCAATGTACCAACCATATGACCCGTACGTGGTCTACCAGCCCTACAATGACCCTCAACCGGAGCATTACGTCTCAGGCGTCCCTCAGGGGATGCCACAACCTTCGCGTCCCAACGCCTTCGCACCCACAGAGCCAGCTTACCCTTCCTACTACGGATCCAACAACTCCTACGAATCTCAACCTTACGGCTCTCAGCAGCCTTATGGATCCCAGCAACCAAGCTACTACCCTGCAAATCCTACAACTACAGAGGATCAGTATACTCCATCTTACGGCTCTCTCTCACAGAATCAGTATCCCCCTTCAGCACCTCAACCTACGCCAAGTCTCTCCCACACTGGCTCTCATCACTATCCCCCTTTGGTACAATCCCCGTCGTCTCTCACCCATGCGAGCTCGCATCACTACCCGCCTTCAGCGCCGACTGATTTTTACCCTGCGGTGTCTAGTGGGGGCTATGCAACTGTACATTCTGAAGCGCCGTTGGAAAATTCCTGGGGGTCGAGTTACCCGCCCCGGAAAGAGCAAGTGAAGCAGGAGGAACGGTTGCAAACGCATGCGGTACCGAATCGAGATGATAAGAAGGAAAATGTCAGGTAATGCAAAGTCTTCATTCACCATATAGAAAGGGAGAGGTTCCATTCATTTTGAATTTTTCCCTACAACAACCTAGAAACTTGCACCATCAAATACTTTGCTCATTTCTTTTGTGTTAAGATGAAAATCAGTTGCAAAAAAGTAAATGTCAAATAGCACACTTAGCACGAATCACAGCTCACATGTATGGTCAATGTACATTCTATACTGATGCTTTAACCTCTGGAATATCGTGCACACTTGCTGCACCGTGATCGACTGAATCGCAGTTTTCACACATTGAAACTATGTTAAAGTGAAAATGTTGGGACCGTGTGTGGAAAGATAGGGAGGTTTGAGTGCATGTCGGGGCTTATTGTTTTGGATGACTGTAACTTTTCTTTCTGTGGTTAAACTTGGTTTTAGATGAAGTTGGAACGCTGGATGTACATGCCTTGCTCGTGTCAGTTAAAACTCTGGCCTGAAAATCTGTCACTGTGATCTGAACATTGAGAATCAGGGTGGTAGTTTACGAGAAGCGCATTGTTCATAGCTTTTCAGCACGTTATTTCTTGCATGATTTGACTCAGAAACGAGCAAGAAATCTCAAGAGTACGACTTGCATGTCTTTTTGTAGTTTGGTGTCGTTTTTATGGTGCGGCCTTTTAGGGATCTCAATGGTTTGAGTTAGGAGGCATATTCTAGTTCATTAGAAGCAAATTTTCGGTAGTTTTCAACAAGATATCACTCGAATCATTTGATTGAGTATTGAGCACGAAATGTGAGTTTGAAATTTGAATGCAAGCATTGCTTATCATCATCTCTGGTTACCTGGGCTTTTGATTCCCGATGTTCTGGAGTCGATCGTTATTCTCATGAGTGGAGTGGTATTCTGTTGATTGACAGTTTCTCTGTAGACGAGGCTCAAGCGATCATTAAGCAATTGAAGGAGACAAACAAGAGTCTGACCTTGCAACTGACAAACTCGCGAGATTCGACTAACAAGGTGGTCCACGAGAAAGATGCAATGATTCAGCAACTACAGAAAGAGATCGAGGCTACCAGGAGTCTGCAGGTGCAAGCTGTGAATCCCAAGGAAGCAGTTGCAGCTGTGGAGAGGGAGTGGATGCAGAGGGTTGCCTCCAAGGAGCAAGAAATTCTTGCCCGAACTCAAATAGATGCAGAAGCCATGGCCGAAAAGCTTGCAAAGTCACAAGAGGAAAACGCGACTCTTCTTTCCAGGGTTAGCAAGCTTCAACAAGATACGGAGTCTGGACGGGCATTCTTACTGGAAACGAATTCTGCTCTGCAGGCAGAGTTGCTGGAACTGAGGGAAGAGGCAAAGCAGCAGGATGCCGAGCTACTGAAACTAAAGGACGAGAAAGGGGAGCAGGAGGTGGAGTTGATGAAATTGAGGGAGGAGAATATTAAGCTGTTGGATGAGGTCACGCAGATGGTTGATGAGAAAGACAACGCCCTTCTTTCCATCAAGCAACTTGAAGACGAGAAGCTTGAACTTCAAGGTCAACTGACTCAGTTGAAGGATCATTCTGACGGATATATAGTAAGTGCATTGTCTTTATTTCAAAGTGACGATTTGCCTAGTGCTTTAGGTCTGCCTGTTTTTTTGTTTTTTGCTTCTGTTTTCCAATATCCAGTAACTGTGTTTTATTAAAATTACACTGTTTCTGGAGCTTCTAGACAACAGTATGAAGAGAATCTTCCCCCTGATTCTTGTGGAGGTTTTCATATGGTCAGAGTGATCATGTGTATAATGAGAAGGTCATACCATGATCCTTGTGATAATTGGAAGACCTCTCCGTGAATTAGGGAGAGTATTTCTTTATGATGATGTTCAAGTGCTGCTGAAGCATTTTAATTTTAATGAAAACGCTGGGTAATTCTTGGCATTCTTTGAGTGTACGCAAGCTCACCGGGACATGTTTGGATCCAGACCGAAAGCAATGCCATTGCTGCAGAGAAGAGCAATTTGTTGCGAAGAATCGCTTCTTTGGACCGGGAGCTGGAGGAGTGCCGTGATTTGTGTGAGGAGAGAAGGTAAGCGTCGTTTAGGCAATTTTTTTAAGTTCTCGATTAAGAAAGTCAAACTTAACGAATGGATCCGTTGTAGCTTGAAGTAACTGAGAGCAATTAACCTCTAAAGGACCCAGGATTATGGTTTTTAAGGAACCTATTCGATCAATCATATCATGAAAAACATGGGGCTAAATTATATGTGACCAGTATCAATATAAAATATCACATGTGTTTGTCAAAAAGAAAGTAAATAAAATTGTACAAAAGAAAGTCTCTATTTGCTGCTGGTGACCGAGCGTTTTTCTTGACGTATGTTTTCTTTTAGGCTGCGGATAGAATCCTTGGAAAATGAAGAAATGCCTACATTAAATTCTCAGCTTGACACGCTGGCAACACTGGATGAAGAAACGAGGCAAAAAACTGCAGAGTTGGAAGAGAAGCTTGAAGACGCCAGACGTGCTGTTCACGGTTTGGAAAAGCAGCTGAATGAGGCAGAGAAGCGGGAGATGGAGAACAGCCTTCGAGTGGCTGGAGAGAGCCGATTAGCTAACGAGGAGATTCAAAAATTGAGGTTTGAGCTGGATAACCACATGCTGGGCAAATCAGAGAATGCAAAGTCGGTTTCGGAGCTCGAGTCAGAGAAGATGGTCTTAGAGCAGAGAGTGACACGGGTGGAAGACGAGAAGCGGGAGGCTGTAGAACGTGTTTCTGAACTGGAGAAGTCATTGAAGGATGTCTCAGAAGCAAAGGATGCACTTGAGGAGGAACTCGGCATTATTCGAGAGACTATGGACCGAGAGGCCCAAGATAATGAAGAGGCTCAAGCTGAACTCAGGTATTTTTTTTGACATTTTTGTCTCTTTTTCTTGTGCATTCTGATTATTAAGGGGTCTTCTTTAGGCAATAGCAAATCTTTCTGTATAGATGTTATTCAATATTCCGAATTTACAATTTTTTCTGCTCACATATCAACATCTGATTATTTCTCCTAGTTATTACTTATGATACATCTTCACAAAACTTCAAATTCAAGAGTTGAGTGAGGGCATCTTGGCAGCGAGGAACACCTTTTTGGGTGATACATTTATTCTTATTCTCGTGTGCACTAAACTTGTAAGAGATTCAATGCAAAGATCCAACAACAAGATGTAGTTTAGAAGTGGATTACACATCAATTATCTTAATTATCATGATGTTACTCAGATACAATGTATGAAGTGACAATACACAGTATTAAAAATGTGCAAGGTTCTTTTAGAGGTTAATTCATTGATGAGAATTTAACGTGAAGGAAACATGAAGATATTCGAAATTTAAAGTTTCCTTCCTAGGTTGAGGAAGGCTTCCGAGTAATTACTAACAACTCCTTTGAGTTCTTGTTTTCCGATCACCGTGTGTAACCTGCATTCTTGGACTGTTAGGTCGAAAATTGTGGAACTGGAGGAGCAAGTTTCGAAATTATCGTCTGCCAAAAGCACCCTGGAGACCCGACTTTCAGAGTCCGAGCTCAAGATCCACGATACCGAACGCCTTCTGCATGCCACTGAAGACATGCTAAAGGCAATAAATGAGGATGTGGAGCAGAAGCGTGAGCTCGAGAAAGGCAAAGAAGCCAAAGGACTGGGCGAAGAAAAGGAGGGTAAGTTGGCGAGTTTGGAGGCGAAGAATGCGCTTATGTCGGAGCAGATTGCAGGATGGACAGAGAAAGTCAAGGCTCTAGAAGGAGAGAAGCTCGGGTTATTCATCAAAATAGATAGCTTGGAGAAAGATATCACGGATCTTGAGTATGATCTTGCGGAGAAGGAAGATGCCCTTGCCGCGACTGAGGCTGAGCTGCTGGCTAAAAAGAGACTGGAACGGGAGATCAAAGGGCTGAAAATTGATCTGGGCAAGGAGAAGGCAGAGATGGATCGATTGAAAAATGAGATTGAAGATCTCACGAGGCTCGTGCAGGTGGCAAATGGAAAGATTTATGCATTGGAAGAAGATCGCTCGAATTTGGAGGCGACATCAGCCGCATTGTTGGAAGACAAGAAACGTGCAGCTGTGAGGTCCAGTCAATTAGGCGAAGAGATTCTCAAGTTGGAAACCGAGAACAAAGAGTTGAATCTTCGCTTCAGTGACATGAGTACCAAGTATTGCGATATCGTGGCCGAAAGAGACGAGCTTGCACAGACAAACCGAAATTTAGCCCGAAACAAGTAGTTTCTTTATGACTTACGGTGAGATTGTGTCGCAGTTTGCTTCTGGTTCCGGCTTACCATATTTGCAGTAAGACAACCGCCTCCTAATACTTTCTGCAGCTTTTTAGACTAGACCCTGGTGAAACTTTGAGAGTTTTGTGTCAGCAACCACTGGAGCGGTTTCAGCTTTGGATGGTAGTCCTTTGATGTGTTGCTGGACGAGGATTCTATTTCGTTTCAGAGATTACCAAGAATAGCTGATGCCTGGACCAAGAAAGTGGTGAAACCTGGAGAAATTTGCCTATCGCCAGCTATTGGAGCAGTTTCAGCTTTGCTTGGTAATTCTCTGATGTGCTGGCGACCAGCTATGATCTCAGAGATTACCAAGAATAGCCGATGCCAACTAGTGCCAACGAATTTCCTTTGGCTGGACCAGGCTGCACCTCCTGCTGGCTGCCGTGTTGGTCCAGCTGCTTCAAACAAGCTTTGCGTGGTCTTGAATGTGTGTGTAAGATCTCAGCCAAGTTACGATTTCGAGATTATTTTTAGTCTTTGGATGTAGTTTGTAGACCAAGAAGAAAATAGCAACCCAGGTTTATTTCGTTGGTAAAATTTTAACACTATTTTATGAGGTGTTTTTATTGCCCAATATCCCAGATTTTAGAGTCTACTGAAAAATGTATAAGTACGACTATTCTCTGATTCTTGGGGTGAAGATTGCTCAGGGTTGCAAAGTTCAGGTATCTAGCACTCTACTCCCAAATGCATTTATTACTTCAATGTTGGTGCCAAACAACTCCAGGATACAGAATTGTTTTTGCTCAACTGTAGAGGCTTGAATGATTGAATCAGTATTTGGGACTTACACTGTGAAGCCTGATGTTACCTAATTGTCCTCCCTTTTGGTCATTCGTTGCACATAATCAGACTTAATCAAGTAAATTTTTTTAGCAATAGAATGACAAATCAGATAATTTTTCATGTGTATTCTCGGCCAACTCATATTTGTGAAAAAGAAGACCCATTATAGGTGATCAAAGCCAAAACACATAGCTTCCCATTGCTTCCCATTGTTGTACTGGGGAGAACTATGGGGAGAACTAAGGTAACTACAGTACATCTAGTTGTGTTCGTGTCTGGAAAAGCAATTGAACATTTTTCCGTGCAACCTTCCCAAATAAATATGATGATCAAGATAAAAATGAAACTTGGAGACGATCAAACATTCGAATCTTGCTAAAAAATTGTTTCATAAATGAGATAAGGCCATCCTTCGAAAGTTCAATGTAAAATGTATCTGCGGGCATATCTAGCAAAACTCCAATTCTGGCTCGAACTTGGGGCACTGCTCATGCCTCAAGTTCCCTGGGGTCCTCGAAAATTAGATTCGCAGCTCCTTCTTGCTCCGGTGCATGAATGGGCTGCCTACCCATTGGCAACCAATCCATTTTCATGTGCCGACTCCGTCGCATTATGTTGCACTTCATATGTGCATCAATCTGGACATGAAGATTGTCATTTTCTACTCACCTTGATTATACCACATGCAGTGCCTGTAATCGAAACACAAACTCATCGATCAATCATGTGTTGAAAATGTGCAACTTACACTCCTCTCTCATAAAATTAACCTGTAAGTTGGATCGAGACCTATAATCATGGAACATTCAACTTACTGCACAAAGATCGACGATAGAAATTAGGACCAGTTGGTAGAGAAGAGATCTTGGCATACGTTCACGATTCAGAGGACTACTTGCATTGGAAAATGCTTATGTTGTGAATGACAAAATTGCAAACAAATCATCGATCAGATACTTAGAATTCTCGAACTTCAGCGAGAGTTGAGGTTCCTTTGCCTGTCGATCATGCGCCGGTTACAACTTCGTTCTCTCATTGTTGAAACTCTTGAATTGAAAGTTCGTTACTCATGAATCTCGTATATATTACATGAATGAATGAATGAAATTATTTCATAGATCGACGGCATTGTGACTCTGTGAAGGCACACCCCCACCAGGCAACCAGTTTCTATGAATATTATGCACCAGACTACTTCTGTCACTACAATTAAAACTCCGGCACTCTTGCACATATATGCATTAATAATAGTTAAGCATTCAAAGGTCAAATCTACTGCATCACTCGCATCACTCCCACCTGGAGAGGCATGAAATTCACCAACAAGAAAATGTTAAGAATGTTGATAAAAATCACCTTTGAGTAGAATCACGACTCAGCGACGCTGGATTTGGATCCTGCCACTTCAAAAAGAAACCAATATTTGGTAAACAAAGGCATGTTTTCAAAGCACCAAAACTATGGCATTCAATTTGTACTTTCAAGATTCAAAATCTACCAGATGAAAATTCTGATATAATAGCATTACAGACAATCATAGTAATTATCGGTATTCAACACATTTGTTTTGCCTTAGCCAAGGCCAATGGTTCACCTTTGTCAACATGAAATGCAAGCCACAAGTGTATTGCTCACAACAAGCACATTATTTTGCACCAACATCTCATGAAAACATCATTACCATCTTGTGATAAGTCTTTTAATTTACCATCTTTTATTTTGTTCATAATTCTTTGCATGTAATCAATTCTATCTCATGGATAAAAATCCTTGGATAAACTTTTGTAGTGTCGTTTTCTCACGGGCTTTCTAGGTAGTCAAATGAGAGATTTTTCTTGGTAAGAGACCATTAGCAACTTCAAAAAAATCCAACTCAAGTTGTTTTGTGAGTTTGACACTCTAATACTATTATATTATGGGTTTCCCAGAGTTGAGATTGTAAGATACCTATAACGGACTTATACACACAAAGAACCAAAGCTTTGACTTTAGATGGAAACCCTTGAAGTAAAAAATACTTCATGTCCCACTAAATGCCTCCATCAAATAATCCTTTAACTTTTTTTTTATGATTTGGTCATACCAAAGTTCATTCAAGAACATTATTTAGGTATTGGTGAATAAAAAGTGCCTTAGTGTAGCCAAAAATGGGCTAGAAAGTAAGGCAAAAAAAAATTCATTGAAAGAACTTTTGGAAAGAACTAGACAATCTTACTTAAATTATTTGATAAAATAAATTTAAAAATAATGTGGAAATTATTATAGGTTTCTAAATTTTTTTCAAAGATGTAGAATTTTCTAGCAAAAATTGTGCTCATAATTCAAAGGATGTAGCAATATTTCTAATTTTGAAAAAAACAACTAAAAACCATCACACTTTAGTCACCAATAACCAACATTGTTGGAATGAAGAAGTTTGTGGCCAAATCTTACTAAAGCTAAATAAATAAGTGTGGGGCAAAAAATTTCCAAAGTATAGTAAGATGCTATATTACTATTAAATAATTTAAAATAATTATTCTATCCCCCAAAAGATCTTCAAAAGCTAGAATTTAATAATTTTGCTAATTTTTGGATATGTTTGAAATTCCAAAGTCTATACCCTCTTATAACAAAGGATCAATGATTTCAAAATGACCATTTACATTGCTCACATAGTGGAAAGTATAAAATAAACACTTAAAATGAAATAAAATGTAGAGCATTCAATTGAAGAACATTACATGCATTGGTTCAAAAGAAAAAATTTATAAATAGAAATCTTCATTTAAACTCTTCACACTTGCATTAAAAACATGAAGCCCAATACAAACTTCTTTGTCATGAAAGAAATAAAGTCTTAAAAACCTTTGAACATGTTACGTGTATACTTGTAAATTATAAAATATAGCTTTGGATTTATGTTTGTAAATTCGAAATTACAAAGAATTTAGAAAATTCTATCAAAAATAGCCTTGAATAGTTAATGGATGTAATAATTTTGCTAACATTGAAAACCATTAAAAAAAAAACTTTGATATCAAGTAAACTATACAATAGCACATAATGGTTGGGGAAAGAATAATGGAGACAAGAAAGTCAAATAATAAACACAATGCATAAATGTTTTAAGTATAATAAGATGATAGAAAATCATGTAAGAATTTGGAATATATTCTCAAAATAATCTTCAAAAGTTAAAAATTAACTTAGCATTACAGTCCAATTTCAAGCACCATGGTCATGATGAAAGAATTATGATTGAATGTGCCACCATGGTTGTCATACTGGACAAGTTACTATTCATTTTTCGTCCTATAGGACGAGTTACTATTCATCAAATGTACTTGAGAGGTACATTTGATGAATAGTAACTCGTCCTACAGGACAAGAAATGAATAGTAACTTGTCCAGTATGACAACCATGTATGACAACCATGTGTGCCACATAAACTTCAATAATATTCTCAACCATTAGTAACATACCAAGTGACAAAAAAATCTAGGCATTAACAGTTTGGATTAATAATGAAAAAACCCAATGTAAAACAATAATTTGAAAATTTTGAACAAACATTCAAAATCATACTACCTTTGAAATCAAGAGTATACTAGTGGAAACCCACTAGTAGTAATCTATGAGAAAATCCACAAATTGCCATATAGATTGTTCCCTAATCCAACTTGCTAAATGTAGGCCAAAGGTTGCAACTCACAATTAAACCTATATGACACCTTAGATACACCATGGTGAAAGCTACATTATTACATAATTATAGAGGAATACCCAATGAAGATAAACATTCCCCTTCATAAACCTCAACTAAAAAATTATAAAATTACAAAAATGGGATGTAGAATTGAAGGTTAACCCTAGAATGCCAGACCGATCATCCTAGAAATCATCCTAGAAATCATCCTTATGGATATCATGTGAATCATTCGCTTAAATTCAAACCAAGAAACATTCTTTAGACAGACCTCCTTTTTTTTAACACAAAATTTCAGAATTTTAAAGATGAACATGTGCACTTTTGTTTTATAAGGATGGATTCTTTGTCAACCCCATGACGCCACACAATAGTAACTAGTAAGGCAAAGGCTACTAGTAAGCTTGTTAGGACTCAGTCAACACTGAGATGCCTACGTACCTTCCATCCGTTGCCAGATGCCGTTCTTAGATCTACAATGTCCGTTGCCGGGCGCGGCTGCGGTGATGGCTGGTGGAGGGAGGACGGCGGGGCAGGCACGGTACGCTGAGGCTCCATGCTCTTGTGGCGGTCGAAGTCGCTAAACTTGGCGGAGGAGCCTTTCGTATGGAGCGTCACTTTGTGGTTGTTGCTGAAGCGACCCACGGAAGGGTACGTTTCCAAGCTGGATCGGTTGGCGTTCTCCATCTGCTTGGACATCTCTCCTTTCGATTCGACTGCAAAAAATTCTGCCATGGAAATGTAGGTAGCCAGCAGGACACACACACATATGGAATTAGTAATAAATGCATCGGAAAAAGGAACCCACCCTCGATCGGAACATGAACCCTGGCTGCTTGGCTTCTAGCTAGAATAGAATCCATAACCTGGGGTAGCTAGATACATGCGAGTGAGGAGGCTAAGGTTCCGTGTTGAAACCAAAGACCTCGGTTTCATGCCCTCGACCTAAGTTAAGGTTGCCGAATGAAGCAGATTCGAGTGCTCGAAACGTACTGATCAGGCTACGGGTACCACAACCTAAAGTTGTTTGGTTCTTTTCTCCGGGGGGAGAACCTAAATGAAGCAGAGTCTCTTGGAGAAGTGGATGTGCACCAACCACAACCTATGGATTTCTCGGTTCTAGCTTTTTAATGGTGCTTGGGAGTTAGAGTCCGAGTGAAGCAGATTCCATTGGAAAACTGGAAGTGCACTGACCACAACCTAGATAAGTATATTTTTGTTCTAGCTTCTTAATGGTGGGAGAGTCCGAGTGAAACCGATTCCGCAGAAACCTAAGAATTTCTTGGTTCTATCTTTTTAATGGTGGGAGAGTCCGAGAAAGCACTGGCCCCAACGTAACCTAACGTTTGAAGTGAGACTCTGAAATCAGCTGATTGCGTCTGGCATCGGTTTGTATGTGAGATGCTTTCAAAACTAGCCTCGAGTGCTCTGTGCGTGTCTTCTCAGGTGATCTCAGGTGATATATGCGTCCTTTTGGAAAGTGAAGGACATGAGCACACGCGAATCGGTGAGAGATCAGTAGAATGGGCCAGACCTAATCAGGAATTCAGTCTAATTACATCCAAGAGGCCGACATGGGTACTAAAACCTTTAGACACGCAATTCTTTTTCCTACACTGAACAACAGCAACTCCTCAGTCTCTCCAGATCAACACTTGGTTGGCCGTCAATTAGCAAGTTGGGTGAAAGCTTAACTTGACTTACTATCTATGGCCACTGATCTTTGAATGAAAATGTGGTTGACTTCTGTCTACAACCTCGCTCTCACTTTGCAATTGCACATAGTGACAAAAGAGGCTCTTGCACTCAGAAAGATCCCTCCATTGCTCTATACCAACGATCTCCCAACGATCTCCCAGTGAAAGCACACGCCTACATATTGATGCAAATTACGACAGTTCTGAAGTCAGCAAAGTTCAGCGCCTTCATACCTCGCTCACAGAGTTTCAAACGAGGTGTCTATGGCCACCGGGTTTGAAAGAGCCAGAGTCAGTGATCAGCAAGAAGGGCGTAGTATCCACAAGCTCGATCGTCACGCACTCTGTTTGCAGCGATTGAAGCGGAGGTCCACCTAGACACAGAACAGAGCTTAGCGTAAAGCATACAACTTACAGTCGGATAAAGTATTTCCCTGCAAGAATGCCAATGATCCTGACTGAAAATAAAGATCACCTACTAGCCAAATTGCATGCATTGACAAAGTTTACATCTTTGAGAAAAGATCACAGACAGTAGACTGAGAGGGTGGAGCCTTGCCCTAGCTAGAGAAAAGCATGACTGCATAACCGAAAAGGCCAAATGGTGCGAATTCAAAGCCCAATTGCAATTCCGGGTGGACACTGCAAGCAAGTTCATTCGCCCTCCCTCGAGGCACTTAACTTACTTAGCTGACGTTGCGTGCGAATGATCAGTCGACAGCAATTCCGCCAACAAATATCTTCCACGCTTTTCAAATGAGCAGGAACAATGCATGCAAACGATCTCCTCAGTCTGGGATCGGAAAATTAAAGTAGGAAAAAGATCGCCTTGGGAGTGAGCATCTCTATTATACAGTGGGAAAGCAAGCTAGCAATTGCAAACGAAGTTAACGCTCGCTAGCGGAATGGAAAAAACTCTAGTGATGGACGCAACCGAACGATTACACTTCCGATTCACTGTAGCTGAATGACTCGGGCTCTGGGATTTTTTTTTATTGCATTCTCGCATGTGTTTACATCAAATTCACATCTAACTCACATCAGCTGTTTTAAACCACTTTGTTACTTTGTTGATCATAGAGCAAGTGTGGTTCCAAAGCAGGGAAGGACCAAGAATAGAGACTCTAAGCAAAAAGCATTGTTAGTTATTAGTTGTGTGGGGGTGAAGGGAGGGTAGGTCAACTCATCTATTGAAGGAACATTCATTCTTAGATACCTAACTTAGTTTGCTTCAAGTTAAATGGGAAGATATACAATTGACCAATGTCGAATGTTAATATATGTATAACTAATTTTTGCTAAATGTACCAATAGTGCCCTTGGTCAAGTGCAAAAATAACAAATTTGATGTAAGTTCAGTGTGGAAGTTGTTGAATGAAATGTCTTTATATTTTGGATTTCCACAATAGTTTGTTTTTGCAACCTTGATTGTAGTGGTGAATCTATTTGCAACAGTAGCGGTTTTCTATCACTATCATTGCACAACACAATGCTATTTGGTTGGAAAGGAGCTAGGGTGGTTTGAAGTCAAACCTCTCTCTTGTCACCATTCATTGCCATATTGGCATGACAGTAGTTGAAAAGAGGGAACTCAAGATGTTTAGGAGTCAGAATCCCATTTTGTCCACATTCTCTAAGAGCACAATAGATCTTTAGCAAGATTTGATATTCCTCATATACTTTGTAGTCTAGTTTGGAGAAGAAGATGAAAATGTTAGATAATTAATTGTAGCCTAATGGCTCCTATTTAGTTATCAAGTTCTTAACTCCATTGTCCCTATAGTCTTTGAGAGAGGTTTAGATCTTTAAGATTGGATGGTCTTGATCTACCTTAGAGGAAAATGTTATATTTGATAACCAAATTGGGCCTAATGACCCTTGTTTGGTTGAATCTAGTACACAATTATATAGATTATGAGTATTCACAAAATGCCATTTATTCATCTAAGTGTAGGTATATTCATACAAATGTGACAATGGCATCCTATTTGAAAATTATTTTAGTAGTTTTGGGTAATTTCATCAATTTGATAATTTAAAATATTTCATCGAGTATTTTGATTATTTTTTTTAAAATTCGTATTGTACACTATATTGCTACAAATAATATATGACATTATAGAATTAAAAATATAAGGATTAAAATATATTTATTATTTTTAGAATATAAAATTTGTTGCACCTTTTTTTGGCAATTGAAATAGGCCATTTCAATGCATCCTTATATGAATACTTGGACATTGTATAAATACACCTCAAATTATTCAAAGCTTTGCGTATTGTTGTTCCATCCAAAAGCAACCCTTGGCTCTTCTATTCAACCTTTATACATTTAAAACAAAAATATGTAATGACTTACTTTTGGATAAAGGTCACAATTAGGTGCAATTACTTGAAGGTTATTGGCACTTTATTCTTAATTATTGTACTTAGTAGAATACCAAGTGATTATTTGGTCAAAGACCAATTGAAATGAATGTAAATGAACCTTAATGTAATATTTTTGGAGCTTTGTAGAACTATTAATGACTTTTAGACGGAAGTGGAAAGGACTAATTTAATTTACCATAATAGAGGTGCATTCACACCAAAGGACTCTCCAAGGGAAAATACCCCTTAATACCCTTAAGAAGTTTAAAGTAACTCTATTAAAATAAAAGGGTCAAAATAATCCTACTATTTTATCTTCCAATGTCAACTTCCTATTAGTATATAAATTATTTCATCACTTTGAATGTTAAGATATCCATGTGGTTTGAATATAGTCTTAAAAAATTTGGAGCAAGTCCTTTGAAACTTGAAAAGAAATGAATTCAAGCAATTAAGGAGTAACTTAGATCTATTTACTAAGAAATAGATCTAGCTTAGTTAGCCTTACCAAAAAATGAATTGAAATTGTAGGATTTCTACATGTATTATATGATATTGTAGTACTTGTGAATTTTTTTAGGGAATACTTGAATTTTTTTGGAAAAAATAACTTTAATAAAAAGCTCTCAAAAAAATTTAGTATACTTGAAAAATATTTTTTAAAATAGAAAACCATACTTAGCTAGTATATAGGCTATTATAAAGATTTTACCTAAAAAAATAAACATTCTAGAATAATTTTCTAAGTAGGAGAACAAGAAAAGTGCAAAATTTCTTTTAAAAAAGAAGGGGAATCTATTACAATACTGTCTTTTTCAAATTTTGGCTCTAAATTTTTTAGAATGGATATTCCCTAATACAATAAAATCCTAAAACCACAAGTGTGACATACTTTCAATAATCAATATTTTCCACCAATGTAAATTTAGAAAAAAATAAATTTAAATGATATAGATTTAAAATAATTATATACATTCATATCTACCTTCACCAATGAATTTCAACTCCATTGCATCTTTATTTCCCAAGTTGTACTTAAAAACTACATTAGCACATAAAGTTTGACAAAAATAGTATATGTTCTTACAACTAGCCATGTGTATAATTCTAAACATTAGCACCTGGCTAGCTCTACAATCCCCTAACAATATAATGTATTTAGAGAGCTATTGCAAGCATCTATATGATTCTACAAATACTTGTCATCCACGACCTCCATAACTTCTATAAACTTTTAAAACATTATATAACCAAGCAATGGTCTTCCCCATACTAGGAGAATAAATATTACACTTTGCTAGATTTCAAGAAGGGACTTATCAAATAATTCCAAGATTGGAATTGGCTAAGGAGCCATATATGACTATTTTGTTCACTACAAAGATACCCTTTTCAAAGATGCAAAAGGCCTCCTGCCTCATTGGTAAACAATGTTATGTTCATTGAAATATATCCAAGTGCAGTTTTGCCTAAACATGCATATTCACCAAATGAAAATCATAAATGATTTTTGAACTAAATTTGTATTAAAATTAAGATTGTATTGTCCTAAGACATATTGACCAACAAGTATTAAACACAATCATTTCATAGTAAGGTAGGACCACCTATTCATGACCAAAACCCCATACCCAACATGTAGGATATAGTTATTTCCAACCAAGGCTAGACAAATTTCCAACCAAAGCTTGGAATGTTTTTTTTTCTCCTTTTCAAGTTTGGGGCTAATAAGTTAATGATATGTGTTCTGAAGTAGTGAGCAAGAAAGTAGTTTTTGAATGATCGGAATTGGAAAACTTAACATATCGTGCATAGGGCAAGATCAACTTTTGGCTTGTAAAATTCACAATAATTTTAGTTCAAGCAATAAAATTACCAAAGTTTTAGCAACCCTCGGCATCTCTATTTATACACCTCTAGAAATATTTGTTTCACCTTGCACTATAAGAGGCAACCCATTCTTAATCACTCCCTTCCCCATTTTGGCAATGTAGACTGCTTTCTTTCCATGTAGGAAGAGATGAGTAGCCATAAATTATGGCACAATTCCCAACATAGTTGTGGCACATTATGATTGGCTACAAGACTCTCAATATTGCAACCAACCTTGGGTGGATTTTGCAACTAGTCCTTGGTTGGAAATAGGAAGGTCTATATGATCAATATAGGTCAAACAAAATCTATAGCTAAAAAAATTCATAGTAATTATATTTGGAAAAATAGAAATCTAGAAAATTATGGAAACCTTCCAAATTCTATTTCTGCATATTGAAAAAATTTCCCCACTAAAGAAACTTGCCTTATAGATACATGTATCTGTTAAGTGGTTAGAAATAGATTGTTTCCCTTAAGAATTCTATTGGAAAGAAGAGCCTACTAGAATGAAGTTTGAACAAGATTTATTATAGTGGAGCCATCTATAATTAATGAAATAAGCAATTGTGGACATGATCTAGAGTAAGGGAAGCAATCCATTTATGACCACTTAAGAAGATACATGTATCTACTCAACAAGTTTCTTCAATGGGGAAATTTTCTTGTGCGCAAAGATAGAATTTGGGATGTTTTCATAATTTTCTAGATTTTTTTCCTCAAAACATAATTACTATAAATTTTTTAGTTGCAAATTTTGTTCAATCCATACTGGTCATATAGACCTTTCTATTGCCAACAAGAGTTGATTGCAAAATCCACCCAAAGTTGGTTGTAAAATCCACCCAAGGTTGGTTGCAATATTGAAAGTCTTGTAGCCAATCATTATACACCACAACTACATTGAGAACTATGCCACAATTTATGGCTGCTCATCTTTTCATGCACGGAAAGAGGAATGATACTAAACCCATCTCACTTTGTGATGAAAACACACAAATTTTATCCCAGGGCAAAATGCAAGATTTATTTATTAATTTTTTTTCCACACAAGAAAAAATTTGCAAATTTTGAATTCATATTTGCAATCACAGACCCTTAATTACTTGGAGGAGGTTTAGAACATACTCTAAACATGGCACAAAACCGGGGGGGCAAGATTTTACTTTTACCCTCGAACTTGCGTTTTCACCCTTGCTGGTCCCATTGGCAGAACTGACTGGGGTGATAAAACAGATTCCTAATGTCAATGGAAGCATGTCCCTGATTGGACTGCTTCTAAGATGCTGCCACGTCAGTCTTCTACCACTGTACACTATCCTGCCCTCAGAATAGGTCATTTCCAAGCAACTTCCGCAACCTACGGTATATATCCTGCTTTCACTTGCACCCAAAAAACTAAAAAAAATTAAACAAGGCATTACCATAAACTTTATATATTAACCCTTAAACATCGAGCCTCCGATGGATGACAAAGAATCTCTCCATGTATGACATAAGTGCAATTATTTATCTTCGGAGTTCTATTTAGAAAGGGGAGTTCTTCTACAGTATTTTGACTTCCAATGAGTGCTTTTTCAAATTTTTAAGCCAATGATTCACACGATAATGAAAATTGATGATTTCTAAAGTCACCCATCGTCGTTTAAGGGTTAACATCAATTTCTAGTAAAATTGAATGCTGGGGGGGTAAAAAATCCTTTACATTATGCAAAGATCCTCTAATGCTTCACCTTATCACCTTATTTTTTTTTTAATGATTAACTTTTAAAGCACAATGGGGTGACTTTGGAAATCATCATTTTTTCATGACCGTATGAATCATTGGCTTAAAAAATTGTAGAAACACTTATTGGAAGTCAAAGTATTGTAGAAGATCTCCCCTTTCCACACAAAATTTTAAGGATGAATAGTTGCACTTCTATCCTACATAAAGAGATTTTTTTTGTCATTCATTGGACGTCAAATTGTTCGCCTCGACGTTTAAGGGTTAAGGTAGGAGGTTCTAAAAACACAAAGGCTCTAAAATCACCCACCTTCTCAAATGTACACTATTTATACATGTTTCTTTTTCATAGCGTTCAACGATGTACAAAATGTGTACATTTTAGGAGGTGGACGATTTTAGAGGCCTATGCCATTTCAACTTCAAAATTTCATAACTAATTCCATAAAGCTCCAAAAAAATACAAAACGACTTGGGTTAGATGCCAATTCCACTTCTCTATGAAGAAAAATTTACTGAAAAAATATTTCAAGAAGTTCCACCTCCCCAAAATTCAGTTTCAGCTCTTAGGTGGGCGATTTATGGACCTCCTACCTTATTCACTAGTCGGTTATTGCTCAACCCAAAGTTGTTGGCTAGTTTTTTCTATAGGAAATCTTCATTTGGGGGGGGGAGGGTGTCAAAATAGCCCAAATTATTTTTGTATTTCAAGACCAATGGTCAAATTTTTCAGATATCACTTGAATTTTTTCCTAGATATCACCTAATTTTAATATAGACATCACCAAGTATTACATGAGTATTGAAGAAATAGTTGGCTACTTCTCCAAAATGATTTTAAAAAATCATGCTTTACTTGCTTTAATTCTCCTATTTCATGATGGTTGGTGTGGGGAGTTATTGTTGGAAAATGATTGTTTATTGTCTCTATATTATAGATACAATTTCTATTTGAATTGGTGTCTAGGAGCAAAAGTTAAACAATACAAAGTATAAATATCATTGAGTCTAGGTAGCGTGAAAAAACATGATTTGGAAAAAAAAATTAGTGTAGTTCTTGTAGAGTATATTTATGTTTACTTGGAAAGCTTTTAATGCATTCCACTTGGTTTAGAGATAAGAAAGTTATGAAGACTCTTACAATGTTCCCTTTTAATCTAAATTTTTATAATTAAAAAAAATGGCCTATATAGATTAAAGTGCTTACTAGAACAATCTCTTCATTGAAATTAACTTATCTCAATTCATTTTAAAGACATCAACAATTTTAAATTTTCCATCCATCTTATACGGGATTTCATATCTACACTTACTTAACAATTTTTAAATCTTGAATGATTTTTAATTTACTTTTTAAGATTACCAACTCTTTTCTCCAACACAAAAAGATTTAATTGAAAATAAATAGTGCACAAAATTTAAGTTACACATTCAAAGTCTTATAAACTAGTATGGTAATCTCAAAAAGCAATTATTTTCACTTTAAATGTTAATATCTTGTAATCTATAGTGAATAGGGATATTAAGGGGACCAAAAAAATCAAAGGAACCTATTGTAGAAAATCATAGATGTTTGAAACATGGTGTACAACCATAGAAACTTCAATAACTATTGATGTATTGAAAAGGGAGATATTTATATAGTGTGTAATGCCAATTAATTATTATGGGTCCCTTCACTAAACCCCTATTCGGTGTACAAGGTCAAAGTTTCCTAAACTCCTTCATTTTTTCATAATAATTTATTGCAAGATATTATGTTTGGATATGCAACATTAACTAGTTTTCTACATTCTTTCTCTTGACACTACAAATGGCAATTTGGCACTAGTTTTTAGAAAAAACTGAGTGATGGAACTTTAGGAGTTAATTACTTTTCAGATAATATTGATAACACACCAACAAAACCCTACGTGATAGAATTGAGGGTGATAGACATAATAAGTTTTGCTACATTCAAACATTCCTATAATTGAGACAAATTTGCTACTTAAAATTGAATGATTTATTTTGAATATATAATATTAAAGATATTTAATACTGCATATATTTTTTGAATTAAAAAACTTATGTATATTTTGATATATTTTCTATATTAGATACCCCAATATGAGGACCATTCACATTCTTTACATTTAAAAATTACCATTGTAAAGTCCTACTTATAATATGTAAATCAATTATATTATTATCATTTTATAATTATAATATTATTAAAAATAATAAATTAATATTTTAAATTATATTAATATAATTGATACCTGTAATATATTTTAAAACCCTTTTCCATTATTTGAAATATTGTAATGGTACTATTGCTACAATTGCATGACGTAGTTTTAGTTTTGTATTCTACAACAATGCATTTTTCAAGAAGGTGTCTTTAACACGTCCAAAGTATCATTTTGTTACTTAAATTTTGAAGTTTATTATTTTTTAAATTTTCAGCCCTTGAATTGAAAATGAGTGAAACTTTAAAAATCATTGTATTGCATGTTGTTGAGCATTACATCTAAATAAAAAATACAGAGTTTAGATATTCTTCACACAACATCAATGGAAACTAGGGAACAACATCTTTTAAAGGGAAAAGTAGGATGTGTTTGTGCAAGAAAGTGAAGAATGATTATTTTAGAAGGCAATCTATGCCTACCTAAAAAATGACATTAGTTTGCAACAAATTTGAATAGAACATTTTTGAGTAATTAAGACATTTACAACTAAAATATAGTTTAAATTACAAAATTTCATGGAAAAATGCTTCATTTGGGAATTAAAATGAAAAATTGTTGTTATAATAGCATTTGTTATATTGCATGGCATTATCAAATTTTTGTACCATATTATATTTGAAAAATCAAAATCAAATTCTATAACTATGGTAATTCATGAATGAAATAAATTAGTCAATTTCAGGAAATTCCAAATTAAGATATTGAAATAAGAATAAACTTAATGACATTTTTTCTAAAGAGTTCAAATTCAAACTCAAGAGACATCATTTTATTGTTTGGAGTTGAAGTCAATAATAAGAAGCTAAAAGGTTTGAGGATATGCTACAAAGTGATTTGTGGCATAAACACTATGTTTTATGGAAAGATTGGCTAGAATGTCCATAAAATATCTTTCTAAGTATATATTTGGATTTTCAAAAGATTTGTGCATCTGGGAAAAATACATAGTTGATTTTTTCTTCAAAGAAAAGAAAAAGTCTTGCCTACCCACATTATTTCATACCCCATCTTTGTGGTGCAAAGGGCATGAAATCTGTATAGAAAAGTCTATTCCTATTAAATTCATTGTAAATCTATAACAATTATTAAATTCATTGCACCAATCAAAACATAATTTTTAAAAAATAAATAATATTTAAAATTTAAAAAAATAAAAGTTTTAAAATATTAAATGATTAAAATAAAATATTAAATATCTTTTTATCTTTTTATTTGTTTATTTATATATTTTTTATATTATCAATGGTACAAATATTCTCTATTTATGAATAGATATAAGGATTCTACTTCCTTTGGTACAACTTGATAAAAATAATTTGAAGTGTTGGAAAAATTGAAATTACAAAATCTTAGAATCTTAAGCCTTTAGACAATTTAATTGAAAATTTCTAAATTTCTAATTTTTTCTTTTGCATAATAAAAATTAGAAATTTTATTTATATTTTTTTGTTTTTTAGAATCAAGAAATTTATAAGTGTTTATTTTTTTAGATTTGAAGTTTTTTATTATATTTTTAAATTCTTAATTTAAAGTTTTTTAAATTTTAAATTTATGATCTTGTAATATTTTGCAAATTTATAATATTAAATAAAGAAGGACGAAATCTAATGAAACGTAAAGTTCAAACTAGTCAAACCAATTGGGATCTTGTACATTATAGATAAAAGCAACATAGCTCAGAAGTCTTACAATTATAATATATGCAATTATTCATATCTAAATTTCTCAATTTTGATGAAGATAAAAATTCAAGGGGTATTTCAATTTTTTCAAGATAAAAGGGCTTCAAATAAACATTCATTGAATTTATTATTGATTTTTTATTTACAAAATATAGGTATATAAAGGCTTGAAGGGACAATTTTGAAACATTATGTATAGATAAAAATTGCCTATGAATTAAAATATCTTTCAAATTATACAATTTAAATTATATAACAACTTTTAAACTTGTAATTTTGTGGGGATTTTAATATGGAAGGTGTTCATCTTTTTAAGTCATAGTATTTAGAATAACCTCATATACAAAATTTTGGAAGTTTTAAAAGTAACCTCCAAAGGTTCCCACATCCAAAAGTTGAATGTGCTTTAGTCAAATTTGAATGTAACTATTAAAATATTAATTCATGGTATTTGGTTTAAACTAAAAAAATTATGCCTTACAAATGTTGATTCTTTTCTATTTCAAAATTTTGAAAATATCCAAAAGTTCAATGAATTATTGCAATTACAAGATTCATATTTTGGAATTCAAATTATACAACATTGTATGTTCTTCGTATGTATTTTTTAATGAAAAAATTATAATTTTAAACCAAAAATTATGGATTTTCATTCTAACCTTCATTTTTGTTAAAAATCCCAAATTATTTTAATTCCAGCATAGGCTGCAATTCATTTTTTATTAACACTCATAGGATTCATTTGTTTGATTCAAGGATAAGATGAGACAATATGACTGAAGCAATGAAAATTTGACACCACATGACTAAAACTTCATAACAAAAGCTACTTGACAATACTTTTGTAATACAAGTCAATCAAGAACAATTATATTTTTGTCTATCCTTTTATTCTTTATACAAGTGTTTGAAAGGCCTTGTAGTCTTTTTTTGTATCCATGGTGCATTTAGACTTAGGATACTATATAGTTGCACTCAATTAGTGCAAAAAGAATATTATTTAAAAACAATAGTTATTTTAGGTCTTACCCACATTCATTGATTAATATAGCATATGTCATGGACATCTCACTCCGCATCCCTTCTAAAGCATTGGTTCACATTGATAGACTATACATAGCCTCATGTAATAAAAATATAAAACAAACTTTAATATAACTTAAAATTCAATGCTAAAATTGAGCTCAAAATGGTGTTTAATGGTACTAAAATGGAACTTGTCTTCTTATAGATAAAGAGTGTATAATGTGTATCAATTAGACAAAGTTTATAAAAATTAAAGATCAACCGAAATGGAATGTGAGAATTGTAATTAATCATATTCTTATAGATTGCCACAAGCATGTATGACTATACAAATGAGTGTGAGAACCATAACCATGGTTCTATAGATTGGCATAGGTATATATATGACTAAAAAAATAAGTGTGTAAATTGGTACAACATTTATGTAGATCTACTTGGGAAGGAAAGAACAATTGCATCACTCCCAAATACAATAATAACCTCCACTAAAATATCACAATTCATGTATCCTATTGTATTAGTAATTTCAATCCATCACTAAACCAAATTGTAAATGTTTAATACAAGATGTCAAATCCTAAATTCAAAAAAAAATTTGCATCCAAGAATTAGAAGTACTCTAATCAAACTCAATTCTAACCTTCAAATGATTATTATTTATTGAATTATAATTTATATTGATAAAATCAAAGTTGTTAAGCTTAGTTTCTATTTTATTATAGATTTGAGAAATTGAAAATTTTGAAGACTTTAGTGTATTACAATGTTGCTATTGGAAGAACAATTTGATAGAGTCCAAATTCTATAACATTGTTTTGTAATTTACATTTTCAAGTTATGTTAAGCTTAGTTTGTATAATTTGAAAATGAATTAGGAATTAGTTTTTTTACCTTAAATATTAATGAAATAGAAACTAAACTTAACAACTTCTATTTCATCAATAAAAATTATAATTCAATAAATAATAATCATTTGAAGGTTAGAATTGAGCTTGACTAGATCACTTCCAATTTGGAATAAAGGATGTGACATCTAATATTCAACATTTACAATTTGGTTAGGATTAGGGATGGAAAAAGCTTTTAAGAGCTTTACAACTCATTGGATTGTCACCTAAAGGCTATAAGTGGTGCCAGTGGCGTTTTAGGGTTATGATTACAATTCTCACACTCTATTTTGGTTGATCTAAAATTTTTAATACTCTAAAATTCTAATAAGATTGGCATGAAGATGAAAGTCAATAATATGTTCTTGTATAGGTGATACTTTTAAAGGTTTAATATATTTTTTTAACAAAAAACTTATGTGCTTATGGTGTAGTTTGCAAAGATAATATTATAAATAGAGTAGAAGTTTTATCACTTTCAAAACAATATAGATTTTAGTTTGTATTATGAATTCTATTAAATTAGAAATTTTATTTGAATATAAATATACAATTATAAAAATGCACTTAAGGTTTTAGCATGTACTTTGCAAACATGAGTACTAAAACTTTGAAACTTGTAAAAATAAAGGATACATATGCAAATTACTTTAAGAGGGGGGATTTGATATTTACAAAGACAAAAACTTATAATCTTGAAGATTTTATGATTACTACCTATAAGTTTTTTGATTCCAAAAGTTTATGTGTTCATTTCATTATTCCACCTATATTTAGTAGACAATTATTATTTTTTCATTAAATTTTATGATTTTAACTTCAAAATTTATTCAAATTTAACCAAATTTTTTATTTTTTCAACAAATCATTCTAAAAAATTATCAATTAATTCATTTGAATTTGTACTTGCTCTGCTAGCTTGTTCAGTTATGAAGTTTTCATTAAAATAGAGTTGGTGAATCTTTGTGATCTAAATGATGTGCAATAAAAATCTATGCTTTGAAATCTTTATAAAATCTAAGAACTAATATAAGTATACCTAAACTTTATTTTGTAAAGTAAAATATTAAACGCAATTAAGTTTAATACACACACTAGATTGAAGATCCAAATAATCATCATCTTCAAATCATAGTGTAAAAATCATATGGCTAGTAAATATATATTTTTAGATTATTTAACAATATATAAATTTGAAACAATGATTCAAATGGCAACTAATGGATTCTTTACAATGGTGAATGAACTCTTATACTACTTATTACATCAAAAGCCCCTAAATGCTTTTACAAACAATTTTTTTAATAAATTTGATCATCTTTTTCTACAATGCTATCACAAGTAGAAAACCAGATGAGAAAAACAATATTTGTGTGACATTTGTATTTTCTAAGATGTAAAAATGTCACACAAATACTTTTTCTCTACACACAATTTTCTACTAGTGTATTGTACTCATCAACGTTGGCATTTCTTACCAAATAATTATTTAAAGTTGAAAATGGTGATTTGGCATGTCTTTTAAAATATAAAGATTCAATTTTTTTTCCTTGAATTTTTATTGGTGAAAATAAAATTTATAAATTTAGATTATTGTAGATCCTAATTGGCAATTCACAACACGTCAAGAAGTATCATTTCAACATGTCTTTAAAAAAAACTAAATGATTTCTAAAAAGTGTAGGAGATTGTAGGACCTCCTAAAATGGAGATTGTATTTCCTTCATCCAATGTTTGTTTTCAATTTATTTATTTATTTATTTATTTTAAGCCTAGTTATTTTGGTAAAATTTTTACAACAATTCAAGTTGTCTTGAATGTTTGGGAGCAATTCGAAGTTCAAAATCTTGACATTTTTGGATTACAATGAACTTTGGCATCTTGTTTTTCTTCATGCACTGTTTGTTTCCAATAATTGTTTTTGGAAAAGTTGTGCATACTAGTCTAGTTTGTGTGGCTAAATTTTAATATCAATCCAAGAATTTTTCTGACATTTCAAAGCCATTTTGCAAATTTAATGAGTCGACTGGATGATATTTTTTTCTCCACTATATTTGTATGCTAGTTTTGAATCACTTTACGGTTAATTTTTTTTTCATTTGAGTAGATTTAGAAATTGAATTTCACCTCCAAATGTGTTGCTAGGACAATTTCAGCATCTTTTTTCTATACTAAAACATTATAATCTTGCAATCTATGTGGCCAAATGACTACAAATTTAATTCACATCATCTACAACATGTACACTACAAGATTGTATGGTTGAGATTTATATACCTTAATGACATTTTGGACTATAACACTTCAAAAGTAAAAATGTTTTTTAAACCCAAAAAGGCCCTAGACCTTGAAGGGTTAAGTGAACTTCCTTAAAGCACAAATTGCTTCAATTCACTAGATGCCTTACAAAAATCTTCTACTTCCATCAAATTCTTTGAAACATGTAGCAGTTTTGTGACTTTTAGTCCCACTTTAGGTGACCATTCAAAGCCAAAATGTAGACAACAGAGAACTAAAAGAGATGCATTTGTAATGGATACCTTATAAAATAAAAGAGCCTCTAATGAATGATTTTTTAAATGATTTTGAGTCTTTGTGAAATGATTCAAAGATGCACAATTTACATAAAACTTTAAGGACAATTCAAAGACTACCTAAAAATCTTCACAATTTTTTTTAAACTTCTTAATTTGTATTATTTTTATTTGAAAATTTATGATTTTTACTTGTCTTTAAGTTGTTTTAGAAGCATAGCTGTGATTTTTGACTATTGTTCATAGGCAACTAACGTGTTCAACATAAAATAATTCTAAAAAGTCATTTTAGTTTTTTTTGGAAACTAATGGTTACATTTATTGAAATCAAGTTATATTTGTCATATAAAGTTAAAGATATAATTGTTTAAATTTGATTAGTATCACATGCTCTAGATATTTTAGTATGGTGAGATGAAGGATTAACTTATTTGATATGCCGTGAGAAGGAGAGGATGAGAGGTCCTTCTTACAAGGAAACTACACCTAAAACCATCACCTTGCTAAAACCAACATCTACAAATTCTTGCCTATAATACACTCCTACTATTCGTGAGAGTCAAGTGTCCATTTTAAAAACACCTATGGTTAGTACTTTGAAAAATCATAGTTTATTCAGACGGTGTTCAAAAAATGAATTCTAAAAAAATCTAGAATCTCTTTCTGACTACTAACAAAATTTCACAAAAAAAATTCAAGTTAATAATGGAACCAAGTTGAATTGCTTATTTTGTCAATAAGGTGCATTTACTTTAGTGAATTTCATTCTTCTTCATCAATCTTCAAAAAGATAATTATGGGATATTTGAAGCAAGGTAGGAATTTGATTGCTCAAAGAATAAATGCAATACTTGTGTTCATAGCTACACTTTAGAATAAAATAATTATTTTCAAAACTTGATCAACTAATACAATGTAGGAACTATTAGTAAATTTCACTTGAAAAAATCTCTTTGTGATATAGTCTTTTATAGAAATTCATAGACAAGTGTGTAGACAATGTATAATAATGTTTTTTCCTAGCCTTCAATGAACTTTGTTCTTTAACTTTCTATTAGAGACTGCATATCACTTGTAAAGGGATTTTTTTCAAATCAAAATTACTTATAATTTCTAAATTTTACAATCTAATGAAGTTTTGAAAAAAAAATTATTTTACTCTACTTAAATGAGGTATGAAGTGCTATTGCAAAAACAATTAGTGCATTTGGCTTGACTATGAGTGGTTGACCTTTTCATCTCCTATATAACATATTTCGATGGATTGTTGTATCTTTTATCCCTCCACTTCTATGATGCACTTGCCTTCTCACCTCCAATCAAATATTATGTGGTTTGAAAAAATATGTGAGATACACAAGGACCAAACAACTTGCTTGGTTCTATATCAATTGGGTTAAGAATATGTCAAAATTTTAATGAATAAAAAATTGGATGTTGAACCTATTTTATTTCTTTTAATAATTTTTTGACCAACCTGCTAGTTGTCTACTATATTGTGCTTACATATTAGGGTTCACATATCATGCTAAATAATTACTATTAAAAGTTAGAAAAAGTGATTTATTAGTTCCTTTTAGATTAAAAAGAATTGATTTTTTTTCAAGAATCCAATGCCTTCATTATAGGTACATTATGAAGGTGGGGTAATTTATTATTTTGAAATTTGCATGCAGCCCATTCTAAAATTTGCATGCAGCCCATTCTAAAATTTGCATGAGGTTCATTTTTTGATAGTTCATCATTTCCAACATTAATTTATTTGTTTTTCAACTCTCTCTCATAGTAATTTCCAAAAAACATCCAATTTTTTGTTTTATATTTTATTTTTGCCAACCCTAATAACTGAGTATGGTATATAGATGCAATTTTTCTAAATCCCAAATTTTTTCGGTTCTTTCAAGCCATATACTATTCCAATGGTTCCTTTCCTAAATCAATTATTGTTATATTCTTAATTTCTATTTTTTTTAAGATCAATTCATGGGATCTATTTACAAGTGTCTGAATACATCTTCTATACATTTCATACTAAAAAAATTCATTTATTGCAAGATCATGACTCTTGAATTTCAAAAAGTAATAAAGTTCTTTCAACTCATCTCAGAGGTGCACTTTCTTTTTTCCAAAAATATTATAAAAAATAATTATGTCTCAAAACATATGAAAAAACTCATGATGAGAAAATAAACAAGAAAATATGTATTTTTATTGGCTTCTAATATTTCCAAAAAGTTACAAAAATTAATAACTTATCCCATGATTCCAAAAAATGATAATTCTAGACAATTTGATAATTTATTTGTAATTTGATTAATTATTCAAAAACTAACATTCATTCACAAAAATTTTGGTTGTTCAAAAAATTCAACAACAATTGTTTTCATATTTGCACTTGATTGTTTTGATAAGTAGAAGGTTGTAAGGATTGGCCCAAAACACCAAACTACTATAGAAGTTGATTCAACATTTTCTACTACAAATCAATTGTAATTGTTCTTAGGAAAAGAATAGAGTATCGTTTTTGGCTTCAAGTCATTGAAATTTTGGAAAGATTTTGTTGCAGTTTAAAAAGTACCAAAATAATGCAACTAGCATGTCCCACATTAATTGAAATTACTTTCAATAGTAGCCTATCTAATATGTAAATTTTTACTCAAAGCAGCCACACCCTAAAGTGACCACCTCCTTACAGTTTTTCCATTACTAGTAAAACACTCAGATTTTATCATTTACAATTCATACAATTTGGAAGATTCTAACAAATACTATTAAGGCCAAGATCACATACAAAAAATCAAATTTACTTTTGAAATTAGAAATCCCAAATTAAAGATTAAAGAAGACCACAAAAAAAATCAACCCCTACAATCCATTAGTTTTCTATAAGAAAACCACAAATATATATTTGAGACAAAGTTAGGGAATACAATGGGCAAATTTCTTTTGTCAATTTATTCCCAAGGCAAATTGTTGTTAGTCTAATTTCAACCTCATTTCCATCCAATGTTTAGGATATTTAAAAAAGAAGTTTCACTAGCTAATTTTCCTTCAATTCCCGTATTGAACCATTTTTAAAGGTTGAGTTTGGTTTTTCAATTATTTTTTAAATTCTAAATAGAATTTTTATAGATTTATTCATCAAGATTCTTACTGATGTTTTCAAATTGCAACCAATTTTTTTTTCCAATTCCATTGGCTAACTTTGAATTAGCTATTGGATTTTTCTCCAAGCATAGCTACTTCCATCAAAATGTACCACATCATTTTTATTTTTCAAAAACTATAATCTAAGACCTTCTAAGATATCTTGTAGAAAGTTTCACCAACTAACTTTGAACTAGCTATTGGGTTTTTTCCTGAATACTGACCCCATTAAGATGTGCCATCCTTGTTCATTATCAAAAGCTATACTCTAAGACCCTCCAAGATATCTTGCAAAAATTCCACCAACTAACTTTGAACTAGTTGTTGGGTTTTTCTCCAAGCATAGCTAGTTCCATCAAAATGTACCACATCCTTTCATTGTCAAAAGCTATATTCTAAAACCCTTCCAAATATCTTATAAAAAATTCCACTAATTAACTTTGAACCAGATGTTGGGTATTTTTCCAAATATTAGCTCCATCAAAATGTACCACCCATCTTTTATTATCAAAAGCTATACTCTAAGACCCTCCCAGATATCTTGCAAAAAATTCTACGAACTAACTTTGAACTAGCTGTTGGATTTTACTCCAAGCACAACTAGTTCCATCAAAATGTATCACCACAGTTCATTATCAAAACCTATAACCTAACACCCTCCTCCTAGATATCTCATCGCCATCCCAACTTTGAACTAGCTACCAGGTGGGTTTTTTTCCGAACATTAGCTCCATCAAAACATGTCACCTTTGTTCATTATCAAAAGTTATAATCTAAGACCCTCCAAGACATGTTATAAAAAAATTCTACCAACTAACTTACACCAAATGGTGCAATTAGGTTGCCTCATCCTACCGAGTTACCCCATGACTCATGAGTGACTCATTGCGTCCACATGGAGGCAACTACGTCTCTCTGTAGCTAGTCAATTGCGTCAAGTCTGTAAATATTGATGAAAATCACCACAGTAAAAGTAAATACTTACATAGTGTGAAATGTCGTGTAGCTAGTCAATTGCTTCAAGTCTGTAAATATTGATGAAAATCACCACAGTGCAAGTAAATATTTATATAGTGTGGAATGTCGAGCAATTAGTGTGGGGCAACCTAATTGCACCATTTGGTATAGCTGCCATTTTTTTTTCTCCCAAACATTGGCTCCATCAAAATGTACCACTCCTGTTCATTTTCAGAAGCTATAATCTAACACCCTCCAAGATATCTCGTCGTCCCCCTTCCCTCCTCTCCAAGAAATTTGACGGTGCCTGCATTTTGACGGTGCGAGTGTACTCTCCCTCCCGCCCCGCCATGCACTATTATCATCCGATTTGAAGGCCACTACTCATGACGCTGTCCGTGACGGGGGGGTCCTGTCAATGGCCCGTCAAGGGACGGGGTCACTCCGTCAGGACCCGACCCAGCTGACTCGGGAGAGGCAAACACGAGACAAACGCGGAGGACCCACCACCACCACCACCAGGACACATGGCACGTCCCCGATGGCGACATCGCTCAGCCAGGATAGGAGTGGATGTCAGCCACAAGTCTTTTCAGTGAATGTGAGCCTCAGGTTCCCTTTTGGCCTTTTGCTCTGGAGCCTTCTCAGCCACAAGATCCCGACAAGGCCTTGGAGGCTTGGGAGCCACAAGCGCGGGGGGGGGCCGGGGGGCAAGCAATCAGCGTATCGGTTTCCATGTCCTACCAACCACTGGCCCTTGAAATTGAAGTTGACAAATGACTGGCGAAGGACGGAACGGACGGAACTGACGGACGGAAGTGTGTGGGCCCGGGTTGCTTTCGGGGGAAAAATATCTTACTATCTCTCCCCCAGTGAGGGTTAAAACACGGGGCAACTGAATAAGGGGGTCAATCCTCCCTGTTTCAGGCCACCCAGGATTGACCCCCTTATCGCCCCATTCGAGGGTAAATGTAAAAATTGCCACCTATTTTGTGCCGCATCAATTTTGTATTTCTTCGCATACTTCAACTAATTGAGGGCCTCTGATTGCAAATATGAATTCAAAATTTTCAAATTTTGTGGTGGGCGGCAAATAAAAAATATATTCAGTGTTTTCTGCAAGGTTAAAGCACGGGGCAATAAGGGGTCAATCCTCGGCCAGGGAGAACTGACCCCTCATTGCCCCAGCCAGGGTAAATTGCAAAAAAAAAACACTATATTTTTGCCATGATTTTTTATATTTCTACACTGCCCCTAGCTAATTTGGGGCCGCTGATTGCAAATCTGAATTCAGAATTTGCCAAAAAAATTATCTGGTTGCAAATAAAAAACTCCACAGCGTTTTCCCCAGGGGTAAAACGGGGCAATGAGGGTCAGTTCACCCTAGCCGTCAATCCTCCCTGGCCCAGTCCAGTTCAATGAATTGGAAGCACCGGCATTTAGTTCCAAGCTAGCCGAATTTTTTTGAAGATTTCCGAATGACATTGAAATGATTAGGATGAAGTTCCGAACAAAAAAATAAGGTTTTAGGAAATGGGCCGGTTAAGAAAAAAAATCCCGGCAATTTGGCCGTTTGCCCTTGGAGTATGTAGGAAAGTGACCGATTGAAACTTCTCATTTTCCAGCAACTAGCTGACTAGGCATATACTTTTTAGGAAACATGTATATACTACATAGTATATCTATGAGTCTTATTAGTGATACAATTATGCCTCCTTGTGATGTATTGATTTTTATATTCTAACCTTTCTTTGCATTTGAGTGGTACAGGTGGAAATAGTGTGAGTCATGCATCTTGTTCATCCGGGGCACTTGAGACTGATGGTAGTGGTTTTTGACTTGTAATAATAATTGTACTAACCAGCCTCTAAAAATACTTGGACCTTCTTTTGGATCCTTGTATTTTTAGAAGGCTACATCTTGGCCTTAGGTTGGTAGGGGTTTGGCCAAGTTCAACTCCTGCCAAGGATTCTAGGGAAAAAAATGGAGAGGGAAAGAAAAACCCCTAATGATCCCAAAAAAATGGGGAGGGAAAGGAAAAACCCCAATGATCCAAAAAAAAATGGAGAGGGAAAGAACACCCACCCCCCAAACGATACAAAAGAAAATGGAGAGCTAAAAGAACCCCCCACACACACAACAAAAACAAAAGACCAGCTCCATTTTGCACAATAAGGAAAATGGCCCAATGGAAATATAGAAATCCAGCAATTTAGCGAATGAAATTTCAAAATGGAGGATTCTAACCGGAAAAAAAAACACTTCTTAGGTTAACATCCGACTAAAAATGTAAAAAACCGAGGCAGCCTGAGGAAGCACGGAAATTGTCCGTTCTCAATTGAGAAACTTCCCGGACAGTGGTCCAGTTGTTTTTTCATATCTCTCTCTAAGCTTTAACTTACTCTTTAGTGTACAGTAGTACTGTAGTACAGTTAAAGTGAAAAGGTCGATAGCTACTGCTCCAGTCCTTCCCTTGAATATCTCTCTTGAATATCTGCATGTCGGCACTCGGCAGTCGCGTCCGTCGGGGGGTCCGTCAGGTCTTATTATTACTCCGTTACGGACCTGTCGGTTCCGGACTCTCGGGAAACAGCCAAGCGGGGCCACAGCGGGGCCCAGAGGGGCTGGGGGGCCCGGTCAGTCGGTCGGCCGCCCAGCCTGGCCCGGTCAGGGACACAACTGGAGGTTTTTCCTTTTATTCGTCATCGGGCGGGGAGAACTGGAGAAGGAGACCCCGCCAGCCCAGGGATCCCAGAACGAACTCAGGTGATGGGATTTAGTGCAGTATGCTACCTTCAAGACAAACAGTGTGCATCAACTTTGGCTATCTGGAGAGCGAGTGGCATTAAAAAAAAAATTTAGAAAAAGAAAGGAGGATTGGGCAAGTTGTAAAGGAGGATTGGGAGTAAGGTAGGTACACCCAAATATGCCACTGACCTTAAACCGCCATCTACACTGTATGTACATCTCCAAAATCAGTTCTGTACCTATGTGCAAGAAATGCTTTCAGAACCAAACTTTGTTCCTTAATAACTTCTGCATACAATATCCAAATGCCACGTTCTCTGGTGTGTTGGAAACTCCCTTCACTTGCCAACAAGAACATATGAAAATTTGACCAGTCTAATAATAGAAAATAGGCTCAGTAGCAAAAAGTGGCGGTTTTGGGTGTACCTACCTTACTTTAACCCGAAACTAACTAACTAAAGAGATGCTAAGGTAGGAGCACCCATAACTGTCAAAATAAGCAATTCAGTACACCAAATGGTGCAATTAGGTTGCCTTACCCTGCCGAGTTACCCCATGACTCATGAGTGACTCATTGCGCCTACGTAGAGGCAACTGCGTCTCTCTCAATAGATCTCTATATTAGGGTTTTGTTGGTTTAGCACTCGTGTTGTATTGTTAATTAGTTTTAAGCAACGCCACCTAGGAAAGTAAATACAAAATTTTCACAGTAAAAATGAATATTTATATAGTGTGAAATGTCGAGCAATTAGTATGGGGCAACCTAATTGCACCATTTGGTGCAGTGCTAAAGGCATCTATTTTTAGAAAAAATTCTTTTGCAATAGTAGCAACTGAAAATCATGAATTTTCAATTAATAAAAAAAAAAGAATTTCTAGACAAGGCATCTAATTTCTATGAATTTTCAAAATAGAACTCATTAGGACACCCTATACTGCACTCTAGTAAATCTACCTTGATTCTCATAATAAAATCTAAAAAAAATTAGAATTTACCAATCAAAATTAAGAATGGGTAATAGTTTCAAGGTACTCTTGGAGACAATTTAAGGGCACTCTACTGGCCAATTATGGGTATAGTACGGTTATGGATGCTGCTACCTCGATTCTAATGTAGAGGAAGTAACAAATTGGCTATCAAATTCTATTGGTTGTTGAAATCTTGGCTAAAATCTTTTTTTTTTCAAGGGGTTTCTCCTACAAACATTTAGCTACTGAAAATTTTTAGTAGCAATGGAGTGAAATTTAGCCAGTTTTGCGAACGCTACTACCCAGTGTTTGGAAAAAATCAGCGGCTAATTCAAAGTTGGCTAGAGGAATTGGGAAAAAACCCGGTTGCAATAAAACAGTGAAAAAATATATAAAATATCTATTTTGAGTAAAAAATAGATAAAATAATTGGACTTAGTTCTTCAAAAACTGGTTCAATATGAGAACTAAAGGAAATTAACTGGTAAAACTCAAAAAGTTTCTTGAACACTAATGCTACCTTCAAGACAAACATGCATCAACTTTGGCTACAAGCCTTTAGAAGGAGTAGTATTTTTAACCCTTAAACAACAAGTTGGTCACTGTGGAAATTGTGAGTACCGTGTGGATTGTTGACTTAAAAAAAATGAAAAAACACTCATTGGGAGGTAGAAGATGTTCGTTTTTCCCACAAAATTTGGAAGATGAATAGCTGCACTTCTATTCTGCGTGGAGAGATTCTTTGTTATTCATCGACCGAAAAAATCCTCGGCATCGTTCAAGGGTTAAACAAAAATAGAAAAAAATTGATTTTGCAAGTTGTAAAGAATTATTGGGAGTACTTATAATACAAAATTGACTAAACAGATGCTAATTCCAACGTAAAGGAAGAGTTGCAAATTGGCTATCAAATTTTATTGTTTGTTTCCGTCTTGGCTAAAATCTTGTTTTTTTCAAGGATTTTTTTCCCAATGTATATTTAGCTATTGGAAAATTTTAAGTAGAAATGGAGCAAATTTTAGTCAGGTTTCTGAATGCTAGTCCCACTATTTTGATTTATGAAATTTATATTAACCCCTAAATGCTTGAAGCACCAAATTTTGGTGTCAACAATACTTCTAAGTTTAAATAAAATGCTAACTAAGTTTCTATTTTTATTATTTTATATTTTTTAAATTTTCTTTTTGATGTTTTTTTAATAAAAACTTTGAAATTCAATATCTTTCATACCATAGGTCCAAACATTAGAAAACAAAGTTTGTGCATCCTTCCTCGCAAAGAACTTTCTCACAACACCAAGAATGCTCTTTCGGAACTCACAGTTTCTTAGATCTCATTACATCAATTAAAACAAGCAAACAAAAAAAATTTAAGGTATAGATGATATTGAGGTAAAATTGAACTAACTATACCTTAAGTTAGGTTGTTTGCCCTATTTTTTGTTTGTTTGTTCTATTTTTTGTTTGTTTATTTAATACGTTGAGATCTAAAAAACAGTGAGGTGTCCAACAACGTTCTTGATAATGTTGAAAAGCTCTTTGTAAGGAGGGGTGTACAGACTTTGTTTTCTGGTGTTTGGACATATAGTGTAAAAGTTATGGAATTTCAAAGTTTTTATGAATTCAAAAAATTGAATTAAATTAATTTTTTATTTTGGAAAAATCATAAGCTTCATGTTGGATGTCCAATTGCTCCAAAACAAAGCCCTTGCATTCCTTTGTGTAGAAAGCTTTTTGTTTGTACTCTTTTGTGGCATTTGGATGTATGGTGTAAAAGTTATTAATTGGTTAAAATTTTAAAAAATTAATTAAATTATCTTTTATTTTGGAAAAACCATAACTTTTACATTGCATGTACAAGAGCCACAAAACAAAGCCCTTGCACTACTTTGCGCATTAAACTTTCTATTTGTACTAAGAATGCAACTTCTCACACTATGGACTAAAAGTTATTAAATTTTTAATTTAAATGAATTTTAAAAAATTAGAAAATGATTTTTACTTTTAATTTGGCTATGGCAACGACACAGGGTATACTATGGGCCTTTAAAATACAACAGTAATCTAGCTATTTTGACCATAAAATAAAATAAAATATTTTACTAGAAAATAGCCAAATTCATTTAATTGTAACAAATTGACAAAAAAATGTACATTAAAAAAATTGTTTTTAGAGACTTTTAATTTCACACCAAAATAAAAATCATATATTAAGGTGAGAGAATCTATTTTCAATCCTTTAAAAAAATTTGCCTTCTTCTATTATTTAAAGTCATAATTGATTAGTTTGTATCGATTAGTCCTTTGGAAAAAAACTTGAATAGTGAAAAAAAATCTTAGAATTATTTTATTAATGAGTTTTCTATGAATATTTGAAGTGAAAGGGTAGAATATATATGTTAGTGTCCCTAAACATATATCAAAACTGTTTTTCAAAAAGTAGGAATGTAAGAAATGAGAGTCTATTTCAAAAGATAAGTGAACTTCATTGGAATTGGATTATGAACAAGTTGATTTTGGATCAAAAAACATGGTTTGGAAATGGAATGGGGTTTGAGATGGGGTGTTCAAGCTTATTGTTTAAATTTTGAAAAAATGTCCAAAATTATGCTTTTGGGCAAATTTGTGCTACTATGAAAATCATTGGTGTTTGATGTTTTTTATTTCATTTATTTGGGTCCTATCAAAAGATATCTTTGTAAGAATGATGAAGCTATTTATGTCCATGTCAATGAATGAATGCATAGAAATATAAATGAAAATCAAGCATTCATCTAAAAATATGTTTATTCATCCTCCAAAGTCCTATAATTCCAAGAATTTGAAGCAATTCAATGATTTTGTCCATTAGGAAACAATAAAATCATTTTTCAAACATTCCATCAAAATTGTTTGTTTTGTTTTTAGCAATCTATCTCTAAAAATAAAACCATGTATTAATCTTTGAAGTCCTCAATGTCCTTTCAAAGGATATTTGAAGGTTTGGACAAGTTCCTATGATCAATTTTTTATGTAATTAAAATATTTTTTTGGAAGATAAAAAATTACATTAGCTTTTTAAGAATACAATTTTTATTTCAATTGGTGCTTGGGAGCAAAAGTTATGCCACCCTAAGTTTAAACTGGAAATTGCTAGGCAATACCCAAATAAAAAATTTCAAACTTTGTTTCTCCTAAAACACTTTGACTACTTGGAGAGATTTGGTTCATTCTATTTGGCCTAGTGATGAGAAAATTATAGAGACTTTTGTATATCTAGCAATTAGAGAATCAACCTCAAAAAATATTTTATAGGATTCATTTTTCTAAATTCAATTTCACAAAATAAAGTTCTATATAGTTAAGTTTGCATTCTAAGACAATTTTATTGTTGGAATATATTATTGGGTCTCAATTCCATTGTAAATCTATTAATGATTTAGATTTTCCTTCAATATCATACCTACTTCTATTTAATAATTTTGTAAAGAATGAAAATCAAGTCGATGTTTTCAAGACTTTCATTTGAATTATTCAACATAAAAAATGAAAAATTCAAAATCCTTGTTGCAAAAATTTTAAGTTAAAAAGATTCAAAGTTTTGTAATCTAGTCTCACAAGGTGCTAAAAAACTTGGTTTTTTTCACTTGAATGCAAATATTGTGCAATCTATATGGTCAAAGTTCCTAAAATCTCATCTATACATTTTTGTACTATTATAGTATAAGATTCCATGGTTAGATATGAAAAAAAAATTGAAACTAAAAAAATTCGATTTTTTTCTCTTTGTAACAAAAATGATAGTTTGAAGGTTTTTTCATGAGAAAAAAACCTTAGAACTTCAAGGTTTAAAGTGCAATGATTTCCAAGATGATGGAAGCCACCCATGAAGCCACCTTATTGTGCCTTTAATTTTTTTATCCACCTCTTGTAAGGTTGAGGAAGTATTAATTTTTCTATTTTTTCTATTTTTCAACTTTACAAGTTGGTGGAAATATAGTTTGCGAAGTACGAAGTGAAATCATATTTTTTCTTATAAGTTATGAGTTATTTATAAAATTTATAGAATCACTCTAAAGCCTATAATTGTCATGATGATCATGTCAATCCAAAAGCAATAGAAAATGAGTCTAAAAATGGCCATCTTTCTTCTTCATGTGACTTCAAAAAAAATACATTAAGGCTTTCTACAAGGCCAAAATGTTATCATTCCTAGACTAGTAGAAAGAATAAAATATTTGACTATAAATTTTTGTGAAGCATCTATTAGTGAATTTGCACCGTAGTAGAAAGTATTTTGGATAGAAAGTATTTTGGATAGAAAGTATTATACACTCACATTCATTCAAATTTGATGACGTTATCTATTTTTTATGATTAAAACTTTCACCTTTCTGCAATGCTAGGAAATTTTTTTTGGAATTTTTTTTAACAAGATGAAAATTAATAATGTGCATTTTTTGTCACTGAAAGTAACAATTTTGTTCAAATTTGCAAGAAGGTTAAAGTTGCAAAGGTTCTAGTTTGTTGGTTTTCTTGTTGGAAAGCTAGGTAATCAAAAGAAGCCATAAGATTGTTACCATAGTTTTTCATGTGAAGATTCTAATCCCTTGGATGGTACAAGGTTTCAATTGATTATTGTGTATATGAAGAAACAATATTTAAAGTAAATGAAAGTGGACTTACATTAACTAATAAAATATAGACTTATTATGAATTTTTGAATTACTTTGTCCTATAATCTACATTCCACAAAACACAGGTGCCAATAAGCCATCCTCCAAAGGTCATTCATAATGGTCATCTTACTAACTAAAATTGTTACAATGCCAAGACCCTAAAATGGTAACATTTTTTGATGGCTTTATATCCAAAAGTGCAATGTTACATCACAAATATGCTTGTTGCTTCATTTTTTTCTTATACAACCGTAGAATGGGCCATAATAATCTTATTAATGTACACAATAGGTGGTTTATCCTACACTTGAAACCATTCAAATAAGCATTAGAGAATACTTCTTATTAGACTATCTTAATTTTTATGTTAAGTTTTTGGTGGCAGTGGAAGAACTATCCCAAATTCTTTTTGAATGCATTTTCAAATACTATATAAATAAATTACATAATTTTTAAGTATTGATTATAGGTTTATCTAAAATAGTTGGTTATAGTACAACATTCAATTAGGCATATTTCTCTTAGAAGGCAAGATTAGTGACCAAAAAATCAATAGAACCAAGTGATACATTGTTGTTTATGATCCTTACGTGCATATAGAGAACTTGAAGTTGTGTCTTGTTCGTGTGATAAAGTACATACTGGTGATACTCCAATTGAAAGTACTTGTCAATGCAACAATACTCAATGTAACCTTTACACATTGGAAGAGTAAAGGAAGAAGTTTCATTTTTCCAACTACAAAAAACTAGCTTCTTCAAATTGGTTATCATGTCCAATCTCTTCCTATGAACATTACCCTTCTTCATCCTATTTTTGTTCTCTATTTTTTTCTTTAGGTGAATAACAATCTTTTTGGCTACCGTAGCCGGGTCAATGCTGTAGGTGGCTATAATAATAGATAACTAAGATAAATAGGAATGACAATTTATTGGATTTTAGAATACAATATATAATTTAGAGGTGTACAAACATTCTAATTTGTAATAGAATTACATAAACCTCAATACCTTGGATTCAAGCATGCATCATCAATGGGGGATGCAAATCTTTAAGTTCCTAGTAGAGGAGGAAGGTGAGAAGAGAATGCAAGGGGAGAATAAATGTATAATGCTTAGGTAAGTTCTCCTTGGGTGAGACGACTGCGAGTATAGAAATGGGTATCTTTTGTGTTGTACTAGGGCAAATATTTGTCTACATGAGTGAGGCAGCTTTGAGTACTCGGATGTATTAGGTAGAAGCGACTATATATAGGACTAAAAAGAGTGTGCGCGGATACAAAAGGCAACTACACATCCTTAGGAGCAAATGCTTGTAGGACAAGCATGTTAAAAAGCATCTTCTTATGAGCTATATATTGCCCACAACTTAATGAATTTCCATCAAACTTTCATCCTTAAAAGTTGCCTTAGAATTGTGTACATGTAAATGCGCATTGCCAAGACAATTGAGATTAGAGGATTTGGCCATAGAACTTGAGTGAAGAATTTTTTTGGTAGGTTTTTGAAGTGTTTTGACATTAAGCTTTGTCACCATGATAAACTCAAGGGATCAAAGCTCCACAAATATAGTGTCCATTTGGAATCAAGAACATGTCAATCTTGATGCACTAGAATCATTTCAACCCCAAATATCGTGGAGTGATGCTTCTAGAAGCAAGGAACCATTGAAGAGTAAGAAAAAGTACAAGGTGACCTACAATTGAAATCCAAATTATCTACCTACAAAGTACACACACTTTGCGTATCAAGTGTGCTTTGAGTGACATGATGGACATTCTTTATATTCTTTAAAAACATCTATTTAATAGACTTCTGCATTGAATTTCTAAAGATCAAGGAAGACTTGAGGAATGTAATATGCAAGGTGTGTACAACTTCTCATGAGTTTGGAAATGTTGTCATCATGTGGGTTGTCTTCTAGTTGAAGTAGACATCTTTGTATGTTGAAAGATGCATGTAATGTTGAGAATTTTTATTAGTTGTTTGTGTTAGTTGTCAACTAATAACTCGGGGGACTTAGAGTGTTCATTAAAAACCACGTGTAAACAAAACTTTGGACCCCCTATATACTTTTTGAATTTTAAATAAAATTAAATGAAAAAAATATGAATAGATTTTTCTACTTTGAAAGTTTATGTTTTGAATTATTGATATTTTATTTATTAATAATAATTAGTTACAAATTTTTGAAGTAAAAAGATACACTATAGAATTGAAAAATAACTTTTACACCCCTATATTATATAAGAAAAAATTGAAAAAAATTGAAAAAAAAAATCTTTAAAATAAACCTTTATTGAAAGCTCATTTTGAGTTGAATATTGATGCAATGGTCATCTAAATGTGTTCTCTAAAAATATTTGAGTTAAAAAAATATGCCATTTTAGTACATTCTTAACCTCTTTTAGAAATCATTCCATATTTTATTTGAGCTTGAAATTTTGGGAGTAGAATTCTATAGTCATTAGTAAACAATTATCAAAATTTGAAGTTAAAATTAAATTTTATTAAAAACCACTTGTTCGCACATGGTTTGTTGTAGTAGAACTAAGTGCCTTCCCCTAGTGCTAGAGTTATTATGGTTTAGAATTAGCTAGTGGCTAGCCAAATAGGATTGTGGTTGGCTACTTAGAGGCAAGGTTTGATCTGATCTCTTGTGTTTCTTTTAGTTATTGGTGGATTTTGAGGTGTATGATGCACTTGGGTGCCAAATTGTACATTTGTTGGTGATTTATTATTGAAAGAAGCATTAATGTTGAGAGTTTTGGATTATGTTTGATAAAATGTTGTATCAAGGTAAATCTTGGATCTAAATTTTTGAATAGTTGATCTTCTTTTATACTAATTTTTGGATATTTGATCTATTTTGATACCAATTTTTAGATTTAGATTTATTATTGAGACTTTAGGAGACATGAGGCTTCAAAATGAAGGTGTTTGGAATCTAGGGTAGCAAAAAAGAGTACATCTGGGATTAAAGTTTTGTGATATGACTATGAAAATCAAAATTATATTTTTATTAACTTATCTACTATTTTTTTTCAAAAATTGGGGTACAATGGATATGGGACCTATGAATTATGCACAAAATACAATCAAGATATATAGGTCATCACTTGGCAAAAAGTTAGTAGCGGGAAAATGCCCACCAAAGTTGGACAATATCTTAGATTGGGACAAAAATTGTTATTTAAATATCTAACTAGTTGATTCACATTGTAAAAAAGGTTTTAAATATTTGGAATGATTATCCATTATTTATGATAGATCAAAGCTAGCAATGGCAAATTCTAGGTTATCTTGGGAAAGGTTTATCAAAGTTAGGAAATAGTTTAGATTTCAATGAAAATATATATGTGAACTCTTGACAAATTTATCAAAATTGTGGCATTGTTTCAAGACATTTAGAGTGATTTTCCATCATTTATACTAGGTCAAAACTAGCTATAGCAATTGAAAACTATTGAAAGAGAAACTGTGTGATATAGAGTAGTAGAACTCTACAATGAAGGTGGTGCTCATCTTGATGGTAGATATATCCTAGCATGGATTGATCTACACGTGGTAGTGTTAAGCATCATTGGGTTCAACAAAATAGGCAAGCATGAAAAAGTGCAGAAGGTGTGAATTGAGGGGATGGATCAAATCCCAAACTATCTTCTATTGGAAAATCTTCAAAGAGACTCCGTTTTTATGATCAAAAAGTGCAACATGCAATGGAAGCTCTAATTTGCCCTCTGAAACCCCTATGCATTATCAAATTTTGGGTCTTGAATGTGAAGGCAATGGAGGTCTATATACTATAGTAGAACAACAATTCATTGCATGAGATACTCCATTTGAATTCAAAAACACCATCCAAAATATCATTGGAGTGCATTAAGAACATCATGCAATGCAATGATGAGATAAAAGGCACATTTACTTATTCAAAAAGAGCATGACAAAATTGAATTGGCATTTATATTGATGTTTATAATGAAGAAGGTGCACAAAAGCTAGTCCTCTACAACAACCTTTTGCAACACAACATTTTGTTTCATTTTTGGCCTTTAGGCAAGTACAAAATAATTATAGGAATCTATGATTGAAATTGACAACTAGAATCACCAAACAAGGCCCTTTCTTTTATAGATATCTAAACAACATGGAACGGGTATTAAATGAAATGTTTTGTTTATGGATTGCTCAAGAGTTATTCTATACATTTGGGCCTTAAGCATCATAGACAAGTATTCAAAATATGCAAAAACAATATATGTATTCCTTAGCATTTAACTCCTATTTCATTGGAAAATTAATGTCTTTGATGCACAAAAGACATTACGGATGAATGAGATATAAGACTCTTCTATAATGGATATGGGTCAATGTACACCAACACAAAGATAATCCAATTGATGGAAAGGAATCTAAAAAAAGAATCATGGTAAATCATAGGTTTTACTATTGCCCACATGCCTTAGAGGTGTGGAACTATGCACAATTCATTTTTTACCACCTTTATGGGGATCAATTGACCTTAGGTCCTCATAGCTAATTAAATCATACTCAATGCATCTTTGGGTCCCCAATTCCACACATATTTGGCCATCTAAAAAACATTTGGTCCTTACTTAAAGGATCAATATTGTGGGTTATTTGGATTTCTAGAAATAACAAAGTCTTTACACAAAACATTTGGCCCCCAAAATTTGCACAAAAAGCCTTATGGGAGGCTCTTCTAGATTTGGAAAGAGCAACATACATGAAAGTCCAAGGTTGAATTTGTTAGAACTCAAGCTAGGTGATAGTTATTTGGATTCAATTTGGGAAAGTTTGGCTACAATCACCTATTTTGGTGACTAGGCAAGGTGGTATGGTTAGATGGAATAGATTAGGGCCTCTACTCTACTCCTTTGTGTAGGGGTGCTTTTCATTTTCCTTTGGTCCCTAGTTTTTTGCTCGTTTTTTTTATTGTCCAACCCTTGCAGTGTTGCTTTATTCTTGTTCTGTTTCTTTTTGATGCAATGGGATTTCTCCATTTATTCAAAATAAATTCACATGACGAACTTACTAATGGGTTTATTGTAGAATTTTAAAAATCTTAAGGACATGCAAAGGAATACCATACAATAGATGGATTTTATAGATAACAAGTGACTTTTGATGAACTAGAGTATGTAGAAGAAATAAGTTTTGTTATATGAGGTGTATTTCACCCTAAACTAACTTAAATGTAGAAATACTTGTCATCTTTTAATTTTGAATGAAAGGTCCTTTGCAAAAAATTGTGGTGTATTGATGTGTATACTTATGCATTATGTATATATCATAGGAATGAATGGAATCAGTTTTTTGAATGATTGTACTTTGAAGATTTTATTGTATAATGAGTAGTCTTGGGACATGATTAGGATTTAATAAGGTGGATTTGAGTAGTTTTTTAGTTACATAACTCACGGCATTGTATGTTTTTTCTACCTTCATTGCCTACAAAGTTAAATGCATCATAATTTTTGTTTTTTTATGTTGAGTTCAAATGTTTTACTAGGAGTTATCAATATCCTAAATTCCAATTCCTAAACTAATAATAATTTAATATACTGATTGAATCTTGATGTGATAGTGACATAAGAAATTGTCATACAACTTTAGCATTGAGCACTTATAAAACTATTACAAAATTAAATGTCACCATATAGACAATGTGATGATGACAATCTACTCTTCAATTTTTTGGAAAAATGCCTTAATATTATGTTTAGAGAATTTGGTATGAAAAATTTGAAGAGATCAATCCATTAGTGGTCACCCCTAAACCAAAGGTCATTCATTGAAGAGGTTGCCCTAACAAGTAGTTTCTTTTTGCACTAAATGCTCTACCAATAGCCATCCCTTCACTACTCACTCTTATTAATAGTTTCCCCCTCTTATACTTGCCCTACTAGTAATTGCTACCCACCCACTTTATCCTAGGTGAAGTTGCCTAGGTAGATGGTAGTACATTCATCCTTGGTCATGCCACTTGACATGTCACATGGACAAGGATAAATGGAAGGTAATTTTTTTTAGAGGTCAAAGGATAAAGTTGAGCATACTTATTTGAAAGGGCCTCCATGGGTTGTCAAATTTGTCTTGTTAGATGTTATCTCACCATATTGATGAGGACAATCCTAATATATGTAAACTTTAGTTCATCTTTTAAAAAATTTTAAAAACTTGGTGGGAGACCAATGTCATTAAAGTATTTATTAGAGATATTAATCCACTAAATATGTAACATAGACTTTAAAAAGCATGAGTTTAGTCTTTCACACTTTTACCATGAGATAGACTATATATATATATATATATATATATCAATCAATCATCACAAGGTGGCAAAGGTGCCTATAAAAGAGTCAAAGCACCTTGTTTTCCAAGGACTTCTTGGATACAAATTAAACTATAACTATGGGCATTTTGAATGGAATTGTTGCATGCCATTGGATGGATGGAATCATCTCAAAGAATCATAGTGTAAACCCAATGCGACCATTATGTAAATTGGCATTGTTGTGGCCTTGTTACTTTTTTTTCTAAGAAAGTACATAAGAGCATCTTCAAATATGAGTGCTACAATGCTACCATGCTACCTAGGAATGATTGGCACAAAATGCAACAAGTAAGTTCTAGAGCCCTCTACTAATCAATCTAATTAATCTTTGATTGACAAAATGAGAATCTAATGCATGCCAATTTATTCAATTATAAAGGAAGAATTTTTGCATTTTGTGGCCTCTAGAGAGAGAAGTCTTGGACATAGGATGCTTGCTAGGAAGATGGAACAATTGCATAGGGAGATTAATGAGGCCACAAAGTCATGGTCAATTAAATCATTCACATATTCAGTTGTGAGGTGGTCTCTTTAAAATATACAAGAATGTTGGTCAAGAGAGATGAAGTAACAAAGTTGGTGAGGATGGTAGCAACAACTTAGGTTGATGTTTTAAACTTTATGGCAACCCCACTAACAAAATGCTATAGTTGTAATGCTCTTTGAGCTCTACACATCTTTTGTAGAGACCAAAATAATCCTTGCCATGTGTGAAGATCAACTTCTTGCAAAGTAAACAATCACAATAGATAGAAATTTTTGCTATTGGATTGTTCTTTCCAATCTTTGATTGAGTTGATGCTACAACTACATTGCCATCTCTAGTACAAGTACCAAATTTTTGAAAAAAAAATATTTTTGATACATCTAACCATAGGATCTTATATTAATTTGGTTTGAGAATATGTAGAAAAATTTTCAGAAATTTTCACCATGTAGATTGCAAGATATTAGCGTTTGAAGTAACAAAAATCGTTTTTTTGTCTGTGCAAAAAACTGGGCAGCTGCACTTCTTAAGGTCAAATCATTATGAAAAAATGTCCAAAATGGTGGTTACTCTTTGTATTTTTTCTTCAAGGCAAGTTGGCTACATGCTTGAAAAATTTCAAAATCATTTGGAATTATATAACATACATGAAAAAAATAGAAAGTAGAAAGAAAAGTAGAAAGTAGAAAATGATTCAAAATACAAAATTGTTGACGATTTATTTATGAAATTGAAAAATGCCAATCCCAATGGTTGCAATGTTTTAATAAATAATATACATCCAATTATTTTATTTTTTCCAAAAATATTGAAAATTGAGTTAAATAAAGAACTTCAAAGTTTATTTTAGAGTAGAGATTCCATAACTACCTTCAAACTACCCACAACTAAAACTCCTCATAACTTTCATCTCATTAATCAAAATGGAATGATTCAAAGATATCCATGTATAAATAAATCTAGAGAATCAATTTCAAATTTTTATTTTTTTAAAAAGTGATTTTTAAAGAAGTTTTTTTTCTACCTAGACTGCCCACCAAACATATCATACAATAACTTTTTAACCATGTAGTCAAAAGTTATGAAAATTATTGGGCATTAAAGCTATTCCTTGGGCACATGTTGTGTGAAAATTTTAATGAAAGAAAATGAAAATTCCATTTGTAGTGAGCTATCCAAAATTGCTATGTTGCCAAAAAATACCATTTGGTCCTTTAGAGGTTAATAATATATAGAGCTAGGGTACATGACTTCTAGTGATAAACACAATTAGATTTTAATTACATCACCATTGTGTTTATATTATTTTAATTTTATTCTTATAAAAGTTTGCATCTCGAATTAGAAGAGACTTGATAGTGTGTCTAATATTTGAAACTATGTAGAATATAATCAAGCTCAACCATGGTGAAGAAATTTATAAAAATAGAAAAAATCTAGCCTATATATGAGGAGTGAATAAAGTCTTTGTTTAGTTTTCTTGACTAATGAGACTTCATGGACCTATAAAATTGGATCATATTCTTCATGTATCAACTTAAAGGTAGATCATAATTGTCTTATTCCCATGAGTCTATAAGTAGGGCAACATATCCCTCTTTTCCTCTCTCTTCCATCCTTTTTCCTTGTATAAAAGATTTTTAAACAAGAGGGTTTGAATTTAAAAAGTGACACAAAAAAAGCTAGTCAAGAAAGAGATAAGGATGAAAACAAGAAAGTACATCCATTAAAACAACTCAATATAATTATACTTATTAGAAAAAATGAATGTTAAATTGCACCACTTCTTGAACAAGATGGAGCACTTTGTGATTGTGCATTTGTTAAAGATATATGCTTTTAAATTTAAATTTAAAAATATATAACAATATGACAATGGAAAATTGAATGAGCCAATGAACTATATCAACTTAATATATATCAAATTATCATCCACGATATCAATTCTCAATTAGTCAAAATCATATTTTCTAAAGATTTTAAATTTTAGAATTTAGAATTTAATAATATTGCAACCAAATTTCTATCCAAAATTTGATGGTAAAAATTTTCTATTTTCTATTTTAAAATTTGAAATGTTTTTATATTGTTATTTTATTTTTTGAATTTCATTTATAATTATAGAAAATTCATTTATTTATTTAAAAAAACAATAACAATGAAATAATAATAAATTCATAATACTTTAATATAAAAAATTAAAATTAAATTTATTTTTATATTTTTAAGTGTAAATTTTATTTATAGCTCAAAATTCCATCAACAACTTTCTTCTTCATGAATTTTTGTTTTCATTGTGAAATTTGAGGTATACTTTGGCATTAAAATATGCAATGTCTTTTAAGAATCTAATGTATTTTTAAAGATTTAATCACAACTTTATGAAATTTTTGGTAACACTAACATAACATTAATATTCTAAAAGCATCTAATATTATTTTTATACCAAGATCACCTTTTACATTTATCTATAATTTTTTGAAAATCTCAAATTTGTTCACTTTGTGCCTTAGGACATTAAAAGTTCTTCATCCTACCTTGTATTTTCCAATCAAATTAATCTACTTCATTTCTTATTATTAACATTTGAATGGAGATTCCAATATATCTTGTTACAAATTTTTGCATTGTATTGTATTTAAAATTGATAAAGGTTCAAAGCTCAATCAATAATTTATTAATGCCATGTTGTGTTGTAATGTCCTTCATTTGTACATTTGAAATGAGTGTCTACTTTTTTGCAATTCTTTTACATGCTTCCAAATAAATTGTTGGTTTTAGATTTACTAGTGATTGCAAGAAAAAATTGTATTCTCTTTGTTTCAAAATACATGTATTATTTGAACCTTATATTTGTGTTTTTTTAATTAGGTTGTATGGAGGCTTTTGTCAATCCAATTATATTTAGGTTGTAATGACCAAATGCAATGCTTTTCATTAGTTTTATTGATACAAAGTTTGAACTCTTTTGAATTTATGCTTTTTATAATATAATCAATGAATTTGGTATCAAATGTTTTCAATAAAAGTGTGGACTTTTTTGTGGGACAGAGTACTATTTTTTGTTGCACTTATACCTTTGTGTACTAAAGTATATTTCAAGCACAACTTTAAGAATATGTAATGATACAATGTAGTAAAATTCATACATAAGATAATTATAAACATAATAATTTTATTTTTGTTTTCGAATTTATTTTCTAAAATTAATCAAGTAACAAATATTGATTCAAAAATATTCCATGCATTTGTTTTTAAGAATTTTGAATATTATTGAGTAGCCATTCTAAAAATTTGGAGCTATAAATAAATTGAAAGATGATACAAGAGTAGTAGCTATTTTATGAAGTTTAAAAATAATTAACTCTATGCTGTAAAATGCCCACAAAGTGAGCTTCTTTATTCAATATTTTATTAAAATTATTCCAAGATACCTTGTATAAGCACTTGTAAACAAAAAGCATTTTAGACTATTCTATGAAATAATGGACAATATTAAAATATAATTCATAATGGTATTGTAAAAATTGCATTATTGCAATTTGATTCACCTTTTTTCATTCCACATTTGATACAAAAATGAAAATGACTCTTTTAAGTATTTAGTGAAGCCTACAATTATCTCTATTATGCAAGCAAATTCCTAATATGGGAAAATTGATCCATCAAGGCTTGGATTTCCATCTTTGTGAAGATTGTAATAGTAAACTTATTTTTATTTGTGACATCAGAGGCCTATACGGAATCCAATGGTCCAATTTGCGACCCCTTTATAGCCTCATTTGGTTTTCCAATTCATAAATGCAACCATTCATAGCCTTTGAACATGGAGGATGCATGGAATATGGAAAGTCATGCCTTGAGGGATCAATTTTTTTGATATCAAGGATTTTCTCATATAATAGAGATAGTTGTAGGCTTAGCAAACTTTGTCAAGATGCCTAATGTGGAGAAGGAAGTGGCAAGGCCATGAGGATTTGGAGTGAGATAATAGATGCATATAGTAGGCTACAATTTTTATTTCTAATCCTAATTTCACAATGCCTTTAATGTCATTATCTTCTTATTGTACTTCCATTGAAGATGTTCTATATACAAGATAATTTCAACTTTTATAAAAGACTTGAAAAGAGTTATAAGAACATTGCTATCCTTGGCTACAAATGAACTACATGAAAGTTCAACTTTTACATAGAATCCATTGCTAATGCTTTAAATTAAAACTTCTCTACAATTTAGTTCAATTTTGTTTGTTTTTTGTATAATGTAGTATGAAGCTCTAATCTCATCTATAATGGGCCAAAACAACAACTTCCACTTACTAGTTTTAAAATTGCACCATGACCTTAGTTAGCTTCCAAAAATCAAGTGCCTTTCTATACAAATTGCTTATTGTGTATATATAAGGACTAGACTACTAAATTACATGAGCTTGAAGGCATGGTTGAGACCACCAAAGGTAGCTTGTCATGTCCCACTTAGTGCCCAAGTGTAGTAAGGTTCTAAAAAGAAATTACATATTTTGAGTTTAGTAGTTCATTAAAATACCCTTTATACTTATGACCAATAACAATATCCACTTTTTATTTATTTTTCCATTGGTTATATGACTAGCCCACTTCATTTCAATCTACAATAGTTCAAAAAAGGATTTTAGATAAAAGATCAAAATAGATTAAAAATGAAAGTTTATAGAATATTCTAATAATGACCTTGTGGTCAAACCTATTTATGCTTTATGTTTTTATATATACATGGTCTTCTTGTCAAATTTTAAGTGGTCTTGGGCTTTTCTTGGAGTCTAGAAGGCAAGACAATTTAAATCTATATAATAATATAATCAAGATTCTTTCATCTACTTTCAATCTACCAAAACTATATTAGAGTGTTTGAAAATTTAACATTTGAAATTTAAAATCTTCAATTTGAAGTCAATGAAATTTCTAAGAGTTGAAGATAATCCTAGGAAAAAATACTACATATAATTTTATAAATTTTGAAATGCATTTTGATTCTTTCATCAATGTTTACAAGTATCTAAGAAATTAAAAATAATAAATTAAATTATTCTATTCATTCATTGTTTATAGTTGATGATTATTGGTCACTATATTTTGTTGTGATGATATCATTTTAATATTTTTTAAATGCTTCATTATTAGGATTGTCATTATATTGCTTTAAATATAATTTTTCTCATACAAATGAAGCTTTGATATGAAATGTAGCATAGATTATAATCATAAGATTTATTTTTTTGTATTTGAAAAAAATATTACAAAACATCATTATCTATTATCAATGATAAAAAATAGCTCAAATAATAACTAAAGCGCTTTTTTTTTCTTACTACTTTATTTTCCCTTTATAGATTTAAGAAACAAAAATTTCAAGTTTTCAATGTGTCATCATTCAAAAATTGGAGTACATATATAAGGTGCAAATGAATAATTGAAATGAGTCAAAATTCTATAATTTTATGTTATTTAAATTCAAATTCAACCCTACATTCATCATTATAGAAAAATGTAAATGAACCCCAAAGATCATTGTAATTAGATTTGGGACATCCAATTAGAAAATCCAAATCCTAGTGAAATTCATTCAAAGAGATTGTTCAAATAGGTTTGCTATGTACAAGAAAATCAAATCATGCAATCACAACACATGAAAAAGATACACCTCTAAATTGATATACATTTGCAACATCCAATTCATCAACCTCCATACACAATCTTCACAACAACAATTCACACAGCTCCAAATGATTCCAACTTAGACTCACATACAACAACCAATTTTATTGGATTACAATGACATCTAAACTTTGATACACTAACATAGTAATACATATACATTAAAGTAACATAATCTAATTTGATTAATCATTTCAAAGTTGCAAAAATACTAATTTCCTCATCATTAATTAACTCCAAAACCAAAAAAGACAGAGCCAACTTGGCTTGGGATTTGCATGCTCATCCTAATAGTGGGTAAAAATTAAAATGAGACCTCCCAAACCTAATAAGATGCCAAACCAACTTCCAACTTGGTCTTTCAATTCTAACAAACAACTCCTTTCAACCTAGCTTTCCAAATCCAAACTAACAACCATACTCACTCGGATTTACATGAAACAATGCCTATCCAGATTAACTATGTTTTTTTACACTACTTAGCATTCAATTGGATAATTAATTGATCACCCTGATTAGAAAAAATAAGTTCAAAATTTGAAATTCAAGATCTCAAGGCCAAATACTAAATCTACAATCATCGTCACCAAAAATATCACCTAATTCACACACTAATGCACAATTGGATGCATAAACTTTCTTCATATAATGATTTTCATTAGTAGAGACACTAGTTAAATTCAATTTATCAAAATTCTATGTAGTACATTTCATAAATCTTGACAACTAATATATCAATGTAAAACAAATATCTTCTTTGATTTTAAAAATATGATATGAAAGATAACAAAAAAACATTGAGAGATTCCAAATGTAGATCCGAAGGGCACCAAAGAAAATTTGTGGTAACAAGTCCATACTCATAATAGATTATATAATAAAACCTATGAATGAATTCTATGAAAAAAATATTTTTTTGGTTGCAACCTCACAACTTCAAAAAGAGACCCCATGGTTGATCAAAAGTTTGAAGTACATCCTATGTAAGTCAATGCAAAAAAATCACTTCCAACTTAAAGGTTGTCACTAGAATAAATTTCAAATATTCATATAGAAAAGTAACAATTGTTTATTTAAATACAAGACATTCAAACATTAGAAAAAATATGAGCCCTGAAAGGGGTTCCTTTGTAGTGCAAACCCGTAAGGTTCCCTTCAATTGAACTCAATAGTGATTGAATTAAATGATGAATAGTGTGCACAATTTGAAATAATAATATAAAATATTAAAATATTAAAAAATAATTTAAAATAATTTAAAAATAACTGTAATAATTGCAATCTGACGTGGTGGCACTCATGCCACATCAGATTTCAAAATCTGAAATTTTATATATTTTATAATAATAATATTTTTAAATTCTTTTTTTTAACATTTTTTGAACTGTTATGTGCTATTCCGGCCTAGCAATTGGCTGGATTTTAATTTTTAATTTTTTAAAATTTTATTAAATTTTATTTTTTGGCCAAAGTTCCTTGCGTTCATAGCACTCACGGCCCCTTCCAGGGTTCATATTTCTTGTAATGACAACTCAATTTAAAACCAAATACATGTTGAGACATGACGTAAATCTTTGCTAGTATAGAAGGCTCATTGTTGGATAATCTTATTAAGTTCTACCCAAATAATCAATTTGCTCAAAACTTTGTCATTGAGAAAGATCTTACTCTTGCTACAATCCATATGCTAGAAGTTGATTTTTTCCCCTCTTTCTTTTGACAACATGAGACAAATTTAGGTGACTCAAATTTAGACCTTGCACCTTTGAATATAAGACTACTAATATGAATAAACTTTGGTGGCAAAGGCTAGCCTTATAGAATGTTTAAATATCTTCTTGCCAAATGGTTGTTCTTCTTTGTTTTCAAAATATTTTCAACAAAATAACAAAAAGAAAAAATCTATGTTGATTGCATTGCCTTTTATCTAGTTCCCCACATTACCTCAAGAATTTCCAATCAATGTAACAAAAATATGAAGATGCTATTGCTTAGGATATATCTACAAATTTAATTGCAATATAGGAAGTTTGTGGAGGAAATGAATGGTTGTTGGTTGCAATGCCCCTCAACATGGCCACCACATCACTTCAAGAAATGGCCCTTCAATGCAAAAGGCCTCAAAGATTGTAAATAGGACTTCATACAAACAATAATTCCAAAGAAGGATCTAGTAATGAATTAAAATTATATAGATATATGAAATATTTAGGAAATTTTACATTAGTGTGTATCTAACTTCCGATCTCCCATTGTACACGTGAAGTGCATAAAGTCATAAAATTCTCGATTTATACTAATTTTATACTGGAAATTTCCATTTTAGCATTACAGTTTGTACTAGAAAATTCATTCCATCAAGCTAAAGCTAATTAATAACCTTCACCAAAAACGTCAAGAAAATTTTTCCTCATAATTTTTGTAGACATCACATTTATAAAAATGAAAAACGAAAATAATCCTTTGTGACATATAATTTTTTTTTTTAAAAGTGATATATAAAAATGAAAAAAAAACTTTAGTGATTCTAAATACCTATGTTAATTATTTTGAAAACACTCTCAAATTTTGTAATTAATGAGATGATTAAATTGTGTGTATTATTATATGCAAAATGCACTATAATGAAATACTAATTTATTGAAAAGTTACTCATCTACATCATGTAGCTTAGATCTTTTTATATATTTTTTCATTGTAGACTTTATTTACCTCAGATACACCTCATATTCAATTTTTATTTTGTAGTGAAAATTTCTAAAGTGCATAAAATAGTGTAAATTAGTATATGTGTCAAAAAATTTAGGCCTATTTTAGTGCACAAATTCCATCTTCATAGATTTATCAATTCACCAATAATTGAAATGTAAGTATTTTATTTAAATAGGGTAATTAGAAGTACAACTATGCATGTATGATATAGAAATTAGAAAGTAGTTCATAATCAAGACAAAATGCAAAAATTGTGTTCATAGCTAAAGTTGATCAAGTTCAAGTTTATAAATGAATTTTGGAGTTAAAAAATAAATTGATTACATACATTTTTTTAGTTGATGTCCCAATAAGAACTAATTTATTGATTTTATCATTTACTATCAAATATATTCATTGTTTTTGATGCAAAATTTTATATCTCATCTGAGCATAGTAAATCAAACGAGGTCAAAAGATTTCAATGAAGCTAATTGATTCAAATTTTAACTTTTCCATGTCTAATATTTAATTGTTGTGATATCTTCACACTTACCTTACTGTATCATTCAATTTGCTTCTCATTTCTATCTAATGTGGTTTAAATATAAAAGAACAACTTTGAATTTCATTATACCATTCAAAACTAACCTCATTTTGAATCCTTAACCTCTAAAGTCCCAAGGTCATTTTTCTATCGAAAAACACTCGAAATTGCCATTTTTGTTACATTTGCCCAAGAAAATAAAACAATTTTTTTTAAGAATCTAACCGTAGGATCTTGTACTTGAATTGCCCAAGATCATGTGGTAAAGATTTCATGAAGTTTGACCATGCAAATTGGAATATATAAGCATTCAAAGTTGGAAAAATAAGATTTTTGGAATTTTGGCTTGTGATTTTAGATGACTTTGAGTAGCATTTGTGGAAATTTTTTGCACTACATGCTTTCAATTTTAGATTCATTATGTTGAAGAATTGAATTCAAAGTCTAGGAAAAAAATTCAAAAAAAAATATACTTGATTTTCATTCTTTAAAAAATTGTAAAGTAGAAATAAATCTAAGATTAAAAGAAAGACTAAACTGTTAATACCCTTAAGATAGAATTTAAACACAATAATGCCAATCGTGAGATTGTTCTAACAAGCATACTTAACCCTATCAAACAATTTTTTTTTGAAAATTGCACTAAAAATTAATTCTATAAGTTATTTTTTTGAAGAAGATGCTTAAATTGCCCAAAAAACAAGATTGTCCATAACTTTCTCATTGCTAGTCCAAATAGAATGAATCAAAACTTCACATGTAGAGAAAAATATAATATTTTAGGGAATTAAAAAAAATTAATTTAGATTTTTTGTGATTTTTTTATGTTGCCTACCCACCTCCATTTTTAGCTATTTATGATCTAACTTTTATTCCCGAGTACCAATTGAAATAAAAATTATATCCCTATAAAGCTTATATGTTTTTCTAACTCTGCAAAAAGTTTCAAAAAATTGTGATGAATATTGAAATTGTATGAGCTAACCCAAGATTGCATTTTGGCCCGTAGGACCAATGGAACTTTAGGGGTTAAAAATCCAATCAATTATTTTTTGGTTAACTAGTAGGAATCAACATCCAAATCAACAAGTTGGATTGATTTGATTTGCCTATTCAATCAAATGATTCAAACTATTTTATGTAAAATTGTGTTGATTTGGTAATGCTTTACTACTTGGGATAGCTTGGTTTGTAACTTTGTATCCTCTTTTTTCAACCAATGGTAGTGCCCAATTTCATCTAGTCTTTTTGAAGAAAAAACTTTTGTACTTCAAAGTAAAAATGCAAACTAGATTGGTTTGTTTTTCTATTTTAATATTCCATAGCAAAAACTAAAAATGCTAATGTTAGAAGTTTGTTTTTAAAAATAGCACAAAGATGTCAATTTTGCTTAATGTAATTTTTTTTCTATTTGGAAAAGTGTTCATGCTTTCATTATTTAGTTTCTTTTCACAATTATCTTGAAGTTGAAATTTTGACCAATTACAAAAAAATTAAAATTCTAAAAATAAAAACTATTTTTTTGATAAAATTTTGAAGCAACAATTATAAAACTTCATTTTATAATGCATCCCTATTCTCTAAATTTTCCAAGTCTTTAAGGTTTAGAGTGTCATAATATTTGCTTTTTTTACTTTGAATTGATGTACATTTAATATCCAAAAAAATCAATTTTTAGCTTTGAACTTTCTTTGAGGTTTGGTTTATTTTTCAATAAATAATGTCCATTTGTGACTTTTTGACCAACCATGGGATTTTTTTGATATTGAAGTGCATGTCATATATTTAATATGTCCAACATGATTGAATACGCATAATTTTGAATTGACTACAATTAAACTTTTTAATTTTAATAATTAAATACATTAAATTTCAACATTTCAACATTTCAACATAGCAAAGTTTGAATTGATTGTCATTGATAGTATATAGGAAAACATTGCCCTAGTATTTTATAGTACAAAATGGTTTGGATTTTGAAGAAATAATCTTTAAGTCTTTGATGTTTTTTCCAATCCCTTGGACTTTAAAGCCATTGAATGAGGGCTTTTTTAGTAAATAATACAATCATCACTGAAATAATAATTTAGCATTGGATTTCAAATGTCCATGTTCTTAAGGTTGTATATATTGAACATGCTTTCAACATCCATCAATGTAAAACTAGAATAATGAAACTTTGATAAGATTTCTTATAATTTATCCAACTATTTGATATTCATTGTATGCCCATACAATCATGGGTCGTCAAAAGTTGTCCGCCAAATGCCATGAGCTTCCAAAGGTGATAAGAGTATGCCATCTACGTTGGCCATCAATTGTCGGCCTCTAAAGGTGCCATGTATCCTCAACTACATATCAATGTCTAAGTGGACATTTTTCTACCAGGTCATTTGCCTCAAGTCATTCATTGGATTTCAAAGCCAATTGTCCACTTCTTTTGCATTATTTTGGTTGAATGCCATTCCACTACCCTCCATCTATTGATATTCAATCTACTAAACTACTCTTCCCCCATCCATTGGAGCATTCCACTCACGATAGACATTGTTTGCTACTATCAACTTCAAATGTTGTAACAAACACAATTGATAGCAACTTGCTTTGATGTCATTTGGACATAATTCTGCTAAAATTTTGCCAAATGATTTCCATAATAACAAGTGTGCATGTATTTTTCCACCCTCAATTGATTTTTTGAATTACACATCTTGTATTGGATTCAAAATAAGTCTGTGCATTTGGTGAATTCCTCCCATTCTAAATTGACTCTTTGAATTAATTAACTTGCTTGGAATTCTAAACAACTATGGTTATTGAGATGCTCATCGAAAGAGAACTTTGATATGCCCTATTCACTCTTCAAATTAGTATTGAGTACAATTCAAATGCTTGGAGGACCATGATTGGATTGGATTAGTTGCTTGTATAATCCCATATTGGATTGCACACTAATCAAAAGCTATGTGTATAATTGACCCCATCAAAGTGCCCTTAATCCTTCAAATTTTGGATGATTTTTTTAAATACATGTTTCTAAAACATAGTTATCTATGAAATTGTGAAAGTATAAATATAGATTCTAACTATTAAAAACAATGGAAGTGCACTTGATTAAATTGTTGCGGTATGTTATTTTTATTTAGTTACTAAACCAATGGTGCACTTTAAAGCAATTTTTGTGTGCTACTAGGCATTCAAATGAAATGCTTGTGCACTAGTCAATAATTCCTTTGTGTTAGCAACCATATAAAGATTAAATAATTTTTTTTTGTACTAGGATAAATGAAGATATGAAATAAGACATTCTAACTTTTTCAACGATTCATTGTTAGAATATAGGCTATTAGTCACCAGTCACCAATAGCCAATAGCATTGATTCATGTATCTATTGGTCATTCTAAAATTGAAAGGTCAATTCAAATATCTAAATATAAACATTTTTATCTTTAAAAAACAACACATATTTGTTTCATTTGCATACCTTTTAAAAGACAATAGTATAATATCAAATATTAATATTTATCGTGATATACCTATGTAGTATTAGTATATATTATGGAATTTGGAGATCTTTTACAACATGAAATTGTATTAGTCTCATGTTATTTGATGTAATGTAAGATTTCTAACATCTAGGTACTAATTTGCATGAAGTTCTAGATTTGAACCAATTTCAAGTTATTCAAAATTACATGGTTAGAGTGATCACTTTTGGCTCCTTTGAGATTTGATGGTTAACAAAAATTCTCAAATTTAGATTTTGGTTTGTCATGTAGGAAATGAAAATGATGTTTAAGACTTAATGTCCTTACAACTTTAAGAAAATTATACTCTTTACAAATTATAGAAAAAATACGGCTTGCAATTCAACATTCCTTGAACAAAAATCAGTAATCTCATTCTATAGATTCTCATGTAAACTATATGAGTGGTTCATTTGTTTTATAAGCAAATAAAAAAATTCACAAAAATCAAGATTTTGTTTCATGTTCCAATGTACAATATGATCATTATAGTTGAAGCATTTGCAAAGGATGTTGAGTTTATACAACTAAAAGCACCACTTTCACCATTTAACAATTTAAGTTATCAACCTTTTAATAGCGATTAATATATTTTATATAATAAACAAACTTAATATGATAGATGAATACTAAATATTCCTATTTTTTTCATTCATTGGAATTTGACTAATTTTTCAACATTTAAATACAATGAATTTTGAAAATTCCCTTGTGTAAGTTCTATAATTCAAAGTTGCATGTATATTCTATTTCAAAAATATATATTTCTAGTTTTATAACTCATGTCAATTACATTTATCCAAAATCTATTAATAAATAATAAACCATAAGTTCTTAAAGAATTTTTAATTTAATAACCCCTAAAGGACCAAGGCCTTATTTCTGCCAAAAAACACTCAAAACTGCCATTTCTGTAGCAAAGAGTAAAAAAATTTGAAAATTATTATTTTTGCACATCCAAAAGTAGGATCTTATACCTTACTAGTATGGAAATGTGTGGAAAAAATTTCAGAAATTTTGACCACATAGGTTAAAAGATATTTGCATTTAAAGTGAAAAAAACAATTTTTTCAGCACCTTGCGGGACTGGATTATTTGACTTTGAACTTTTTTAACTTAAATTTTTTGCACTACAGAGTTTTGAGCTTTAAATCCTTATTGTGGGAAATTGAGTTGAGAATCTAGAAAAAAAGAAAATTTTAAGAAAAAGATTAATTTTCATGCTTAAAAAAAATTGTTAAGTAGAAGTAGGTATGAGAATGAAGGAAAATCTAAATTATTAATATCTTTAAGATGGAATTAAAATGCACTAATCCCAATGGTGAGATTGTTCTAGCAAGCAAATTAAATCATGTAAAATTTTTTTTTAGAAAAATTGTAAAAATTGCATTCAGATATGAATTCTATAAGTTATTTTTCAGGAAGATGCTCTAACTGCCCGATAAACAAGATTGTCCATAACTTTCTCATAATAAGTCCAAATGGAATGAATAAAAGCTTCCCATGCAGACAAAAATATAATCTAAAAGAAAAAAAATACAAAAAAGAAAAAATCAAAATTTTGCAAATTTTTTTTTGCTGCCCGGACTGCCCCCCGTCCCCTACTTTGAGCTTATTTGGTCATAACTTTTGTTTCCGGGCACCAAATGTGAAAAAAATATATTCTTACAAAGCTCATCAGTTTTTCTATCTTCAAAAAAAGTTTCAAAAAATCATGACAAAATTTCAGCCCGTAGGTACCTGCCCGAAATCCAATTTGTCCCCCGAAGGGACAATGGTCCTTTAGGGGTCAACATTTAAATACAATGAATTTTGAAAATTCCCTTGTGTAAGTTCTATAATTCAAAGTTGCATGTATATTCTATTTCAAAAATATATATTTCTAGTTTTATAACTCATGTCAATTACATTTATCCAAAATCTATTAATAAATAATCAACCATAAGTTCTTAAAGAATTTTTAATTTAATAATATCATTAACTCCTAAAGTCCCAAAGTTGAAAGTTCCCTTGAGGGACTTCTAGGATATCGGATAGGTCATAGGTGTGACCTCAATTTTTGACATGATTTCTTGAAACTTTTTTTAAAGAAAGGAAATCATATTAGCTTTTTAAAAATATAATTTTTATTTCAATTGGTGCCCCCCAAAAATATGCTATCCTAAGTCCTAAAAGAATTTTGTTAGGTAGTACAAAAAAAAACTTTTAACTTTTTTTTTTTTTTTAAATTATTAATTTCTGAACTAAATTTTCAAAAGAAAAGTTCTAAGTAGTTGAATTTTCTTACTAGAACAATCTCGTAGTTGTAATTAGTGTATTTCAATTCCATCTTACAACTATTAACAATTTAGTTCTTCCTTCTATCTTGTACCTACTTCTATTTAATAATTTTCTTAAGAATGAAAATCAAGTGTTTTAAAAAAAAATCCTCAACTCTCAACTCAATTCTTCAATACAAAAGATTAGAACTATAAAATCAATGGTACAAAAATTACAAGTTAAAAAAGATTCAAAGCCCAAATTTCTAGTTAAGCGAGGTGCAAAAAAATTTATTTTCTTCACTTTAAAGACAAATATATTGCAATGTACAAGGTGGAAATTTTTGAAATTTCTTCCACACATTTTAATAATAGTTCAGTGCAAAATCTAGTTAGATATGAAAAATAAAATTTTTAAAATCTTTTTACTATTTGCAATAGAAACAGTGGTTTTGACTATTTTCTAATGAAAAAAGATCTTAGGGCTTTAGAGGTTAATTGTTATTGATTTGTTGGTTTAATTATATGAATCTCATCTATAGGTCATACTATACAACTCCAATTGGGATATAATTGCTAGTGGTATTTCTAAATTGCACTTTGTAAGTCCCTTTTATATATTTTTTGGAAATTAAAAAAATCATTTATCAATCATTTAATAAATGTAATATCTACTTAAGGAATCAAAAATACTCAAATTTTATATGGTCCTTCATCTTCCAAAATAGATCAATATATTGATTTTTTACTTTAAAGATAGATAGCTAAACTTTTTTACATGTAAATATGGCATTGTTTTCAATTAACCCCTAAAGGACCAAACAATGTTTTTTGGCAACATAGCAATTTGGGGTAGCTCACTACAAATGGAATTTTCATTTTCATTTTCTTTCATTGAAATTTTCACACAACATGTGACCGAGGAGTAGGTTTAACGCCCAACAATTTTCATAACTTTCGACTACATGTTTAAAAAGTTATTGTATGATATGTTTGGTGGGCAATCCGGGCAGAAAAAAAACTTCTTTAAAAATCACTTTTAAAAAAAATAAAAATTTGAAATTGGTTCTCTAGATTTATTTATACATGGATATCTTTGAATCATTCCATTTTGATTAATGAGATGAAAGTTATGAGGAGTTTTAGTTGTGGGTAGTTTGAAGGTAGTTATTGAATCTCTACTCTAAAATAAACTTTGAAGTCCTCTATTTAACTCAATTTTCAATATTTCTGGAAAAAATAAAATAATTGGGTGTATACTGTTTATTAAAACATTACAACCATTGGAATTGACATTTTTCAATTTCATAAATAAATTGTTAACAATTTTCTATTTTGAATCATTTTCTACTTCTTTCTACTTTCTATTTTTTTCCTATATGTTGTACAGTTCCAAATGATTTGAAAATTTTCAAGCATGTAGCCAACTTGCCTTGAAGAACAAATCCAAAGAGTAACCACCATTTTGGACATTTTTTCATAATGATTTAATCTTAAGAAGTGCAGCTGCCTGGTTTTTTGCACGGACAAAAAAACAATTTTTGTTACTTCAAACGCTAATATCTTGCAATCTACATGGTGAAAATTTCTGAAAAATTTTCTACATATTCTCAAACCAAATCAATATAAGATCCTATAGTTAGATGTATCAAAAATGATTTTTTTTTCAAAAATTTGGTACCTATATTAGAGATGGTAGTTTTGTAGTATATTTGGTGAAAACATAGTCAAAATCCTTTAGGGATTAATAGTACACTAGCCAAATGCTTTAGCATTCTTAATTTAAAGTCTAAAATAAACTAACTATTAGATTTCTCATTCCTTATTCATCTTCTTGGTATTCTAAAAATGAATTAACACCTAAATTACGAGATGTTAAGATGTTGCTTCAAATTCATTTATTTATTTATTCCTCTTCAAAGTACATCTAGCATTAATTTCTTTTCCATGATTTTTTTAGAGTCTGTGACTAGTATTCAAAGAATAGATGTTTTATCTATTAGTGGACTAATTGCACATACTTCTTTGCTACCAATGATTCTCCAACATGCTTAACCTTGTCATAATTCTTCATATAAAGGCCTTTATTAATAAAGAAAACAAGATACAAAAGGAACAACATATAGCCTACAATAGATGTGGATCTTAAGCACACATTATTGAGTGGAATCTAATAGCTACAAAGTAACAAATTAACAATAGCTAATAAAGATATTGTCTTCAAAATGAACTAACAACCAAAGAATATTGTCAAGTTATCAATAGTTGTAATGATTAGGTACCAAGGGGTATTGTATATTAGGGGGTACAAATCTTCTTTACATTTTAACTTCCTTATGGCTTGTGTTATGTCGTTGTAAACCATATATTGAGCTAGATATTTAGTAAAGGGTTGTTAGCATGTGAGCTTAGGATTTTGAGTCCATGGCCTAGAAGCCTATAGACTCACATTTCAAAGCTTACACTTAGCATTGTTGATACTTAGTGTACTTTGGATGTCAATAATAAGTTAATGTTTATAATATTTGGTAAATTTTTCTTTTAAAAAACATTGTTCAAAGACTTTGTTTCCTTTTCAAAGCATCCTTGTCATTTTGTGTTCATCCTTCTATATATGGTCTTCATTTTGCTCTTTTGGAGTATTTTATAATTCCAATGGATGAACGGTCGTTACTTCACCAATGGAAGTCTTATATCAAGGAGAAATTTCTCTAGGTCTATTTGATTGATTCATTTCCATCCTATAAGTCCACCCTAGGTTCCCATCTATAATCTATTAGGGAATCTTCGGGTAAGGGCAATTTTGTTAAAATGGTGCCATTCTGCAACTTTAGTAGTTTTTATATAGTTTAAACTGGGCACTCTGAAATGTAAAATTATTCTAGATGCTTGAAATCTAGACTTTTCCTAGATGTCTAAAATCTACTTCAGTCATAGATGATACTTTTATGGTTTAGACTACATGGTTTGAAATCTATAACCGTCCTAGATTTTTGAAACCTATAAATATTCAAGATTCTAAAATTTATATCACTCTTAGATGGCATTTTTACGGTTTACACTAGGTTGTATGAAATTGGCACATAGAATAATGTCATTTTAACAAAATTCCCCATAGGTGTCATTTGATAATTTTTAAGTACTCCAATTCTTCAATTCCAATAAAAAATTCATTTACAAATATAAAATTCATATGATTCTACTTAAAAAAATGCCACTTTGGATCTAGACTACATAGAGATTGGTAGGGACATAAAAAAGGCCATAAAGACAAGCATTTGGAATCTAGACTATGTAGAGATTCGTAGGGACATAAAGAAGATTGGAGAGGCCATAAAGACAAGTGTTTTAGATGCTCCTTCTCCAATGCATTACAATTGGTATGTTCCTTTTTCTAGGGTGATTGCAAGAAACACTTTAGTTGTTGATTTTGTTGGGTTTTCAAAACAATCATGTTTAGTTTTCAGAGTACTTTAAAAATAGAAAATCAATTTTTAAACAATTTAAAAAATATTGCCAATGCATACACCTTTTAGAAGATTATATTCTAGGAAGATGAAGGAGAAATGGAAAAGTGATAAATTTCAAGAAAATAGATACTTCAATGTTTTAATTTGAAAAAATAGAGAAAAAAATTTATAACAAAAAAATTGGCTACTTATAACAATTCTATAGAGATGGTCATTCACCAAAAGAACCACCAAAACAATATTTGACATGTTTCAAATGCATGTAGAAAAAAAGCTCACTTTGTGGACTTCTATATAACATACAACTAACTATTTTAAGAATTTTTTTAAACAATAGCTACAAGTTTTTTAGAAGATCATCTTTTCATTTCCAAATTTATTTTTTTGTGTACTAAATAGTACAACCTCCCAATTGGCAAGTATGACAAAAATTGGAGGCTATTTAGAAGATGCAAAAAACTTAGCCAAGGCGTATAATAGTCACGAGTATAGATTACCTTACCAACGAATCTTGAGTCACTTAGAGATGAAACACAAAAGTTATGGCCAAAAAACAAATTACACGTAGGGTGTGACAAGAATAGTATAGGTATTTCTTGCAATCACCCTCTAGTTCTTTGTAGAATGGTTCATTTCCTGTTCATTTCTAGTTTTTTGAAACTTAATTTCTTTTCTAGTTTTCAATCACCTACTACTTCAAACCAATTTGACAATACAAAAAATAATTCAAATATTGCTCAACAAATGGGATGTGAATTCTCCAAAACAAAGCCAAAACTTTCTATATTAAAGCTAAAGAGTAAAGAATTTTAGATTGAATGACAAAATTTCAAAATTTGAATTGAAGAATGATTAATACAAAGAAAGTATTAATTCTTCAAAGCAATGAAGGAAATATACAAAGATTGTCATGTTCCATGAAATTCTTCTAAACATTAGTTAAGAAAAGGTGCAAAATTAATGAAGACAAACAATATTAGATACGAACCACTACATAGTTGCCAAATGGTAAGACAAGAAATTGCTCTAAGCATAGTGGTAGAGTAATTGCACACTTCTTTGTCAACAATGATTTATCAACACAAACAATTTCTATGGCTCTTTCTCTCTTTATATTCAAACAAAGATGCATGTACTCATAAGAGAACTAGATATAAAAGAGATGAGTCATCTTCTACAAGTTACTATCTATCTCTCTCTATATATCAATTTACAAGACATTAGTGAGTGGAAACTGATAGATACAAAGTGACAACAAGAGCTACCAAGGGGTATCATCTTATAATATTCCTCTACTATGACATTTTAGGTCTTGAGGACTAACTTGATTTATCCAATACTTTGACCTCACAAATTGTAAGATTATAGTGTTTGAAGATAGAAGGAGAATTTTGGCCTTGTTTGAGAAAAGCAATAAACTTTGACTCTTTTAGTTACAAAAAGAGTTTTTTCCACCAAATATAGAATTTTTTTATAAAAAATACTAAAAATACTAAAAAACTAAAATTTAACATCTCCAAAGTAAAGAAGAATGTAGTTTGAGAATGCATTTCCTGAATACAAATTTAAGAAGAGTAGTTCTCTCAATTTTCTTTTTAGAATTGAAGTAGTTTGATATTAACTTAAAATCTTAAATCTATAGATTTTAGGATTGTTAAGAATGTAATTTTTAAAAATTTCCAATATTCCATACACCATTTTGGCATTTACATTAGCTTGCTATGTTGATAGATGATCGTGAAAATTGTTATGTAAATTGCGTTTTACCATAGTTTTTTTGTACTCTATAAAGTTAGGATTTTATCTCCGTCCCATCATTTCCCTTTCTAGATTCCTGTAGGGATTCCTAAATAATTAATTTCTTTCCTTGTTTAGAGATCCATGTAGCCATTTAAGTGGAATTTATCTAATTTAGTGAAATTGACACTGAGGTTTTCAAGAATGATATTATAGTGCTTACTATATGTTAGTGTTAATAAAGAATAGATAGTAGAACTATGGCTCCAACAAAAAATTTAGTTATGTTGGTGTCATTGTTATATTTCACCTTTTTCTCTTTCAAGTTTCAACTTTTGTATTTGAATAGGGAAATTATAAAGTAACCAATTTGAATACTTGAATATTATATTTTGGTACATCAAAAGTTACTAAAAGAATGAATGTGAAGCTAATTGTATTCTATTGCGTGCACAATGTGCATTAAAAACAATGGTTAATAACAATGGTATATAGTAAATAGAAGAATTAATGGAGAATTTTCTTAAAATGGTGGTATCCCATGTGCCATTTTCAAACCATCCGCTCTAAATTGTAAAAGTGATATCTAGGACAAGTATAGTTTTCAGGTATATTAGAATTTTATAGATTTAAGAAATTTAGGACAAACATAGATTTCAAATCGTACAATCTGAATTGTAAAAGTAACATCTAATACTAATGTAGATTTCACACATCTAAAAAGGTATAGATTTCAAACATCTAGGATGTTTATACACTTCAGACAATTAGACTACCGCTTTAAACTATAAAAACTGCCAAAGTAGGGGAATTTTGCCATTTTAACGAAATTGCCCATATTACTACCACATGATACTTTACATTTCTAAATCGATAATTGGGTGATAAAAGCACGAACACAAAATCGATTGCTTGTATTTTAGGCGACTATATGGTGTAAGGTAGAGTTTAGAGGCTACTAATTTAGTGCTTTGGGAAGTACCTACCTCACATCACCACCACCAATATGTAGAACTCTTCAGTTGGTGTCACTTGATATTAAAGTAATTATGATTAGACCACCACCAATACGTACTAAGAGCTCTTGGTGTGACTTGATATTAAAGAAACTATGATTAGAAAATGCCATCATTCTCTTGTACTAGTTTTGTGAAATTACAAAGTTCGAATAGACTGATGACGTTATCATCTCCAACTCCAACTCTCCAAGTCACTTTATGTTCATGCGATATCAACTTTTCCACAGACTCCAACCAACATTTGAATCCATGAGAATAGAATGAATTATATTTCTTGAGCCTGCACAATGTGCCTTCCACTAACATGGCCCACTCCATCCAATAACTGCGTGAGAGGTGGCACACCCCCACCATCCTCACCTACCTGTCCCAATGGGATCACCAAAAGTTCGAAACATGCGATTCAAGTTCACCACCTGACAAGAATTCTCAAACACAAGCATGTCTACACTCCATAATAATATCTGAATGAGATTGTCCTGCATTGAGTGAGTGAGTGGGGCAGCCAGGAGCTTGACATCTTGACATTTCAGTAACTTACAGTAGTAAGCCAGGCAGGACGAAAGATCAGTCTGTAGTCCCAGCCAACTTAAGTGAGGTTTACGGTATAAATAATTCCCAAGCCGGGGCACTGCACCGTCTGCCCAGCCTCACTTGGCTCCTTCCTTCGCCAAAATCCCGTTCTTCACTTTATAGTTCATAGTTTCAAGCTTGCGCGCGCAGCTTCCTCACTGGGGAACTCAAGCTTGCCAGTGCTCTAACTTAGCTTGTTGGGTGGTCCGTCTTCACCAACTTCATGCATCGATCGAGTTGTGCGACCTCCACCTATATCCTGTTCTGGGTTTCAAGCTTGCGCAGCTTCTTCATTGGGAACTCGAGCTTGAAAGTGCACCTAACTAAGCTTGTTGGGTGGTCCGTCTTCACCAATTTCATGCATCGATCGAGTTCTGCAACCCTCCAGCAGTGAAGCTCCCAGATTTCCTCTGAATGGGAAGTTAAGCAACAAGCTTCTGGTGTGCGCGCGCTTCGGTTCCGATCGATCCGACACTGACGCCTGCGGCTGGAGATCTGAGAGGAGCTTGCGCGCGGACAATGTAAGATCGAACTTGGCTGATATTTTTGTGCCTAGCGAGAGAGTGCTAGATGCCTATTTGCTTGTTTTACATCATGGTTTTAATTTGGTGGTTACCCAGTAATTAAGGAGTTAGGTCCTGGCTGGCTAGTGGAAAATGCACTAGCTGGAGTTTCACTCAAGTTGGTGCTTCAAGTTTGTGTCTGTTTCTTTGCAGTTCTTTGGAGTTTGCGTGGAGGGTTCACTTCGTTCGTTTGTCTGTTTTGCAACAAGGAAGAGAACTCCTTAAATCATCAAATGTTGGATTCGAGACGCGTTTTACGACTGTAAGTTGAAAGGTCTTTCGTTTCCTTCGGTAAGTTAAGGTTTGGATGCAGTGACTGTTAGCTTGTGAAGGTGCGTACGGGAAATTTCGTTAAAATGGCGTATGGAATACGCCATTTTCCCATTCATTTCCTTCTCTAGGAGTGGTTGGAGAATACCGCCATTTTAATGAAATTTTGGTTGCATGAAAAACTGGTTTGAAACAATGAAATGGTTTTAGCCCTTGTTGGTACCGAATAAGATGGATGGGATGGAGGCTAAGCTTTCCTTGTTTCTTCGTTCTTCACCCCTGGAAAGTCGGGTTGGGCCAGACTCGGAGGTGCGGGTCGATATGGGGGCCTTGAGCCTGCAACGCCGGGGTCAAACAGAGCGAGCGAGAGGGCAAAGTGCTTTTGCTGTATAAATGAAGTCGTTTTGATCAGTGCCAGTTTTCAAGACTTTCTATTTCAATTTCTTCATAATTAACTTCGTTCCAGCCAACTCTCGATCCGCGGATGCCAGTGGTTGCTACCGGCCGACCGTACCGTGCGTTGTTTTCATTTCAACAGGCTTCTTTTCGAGAGGCAGTGTTGGCATTCAGCCCCTGATCATGTACCAAGATAAATATGGTGAAGAAAAAGGAACATCTGTAGGCGTTGTTAACTTGTTTCTGGAGATAGCGTCCTCTCGGGTATAAAGATTGTAGTTGCTGTCCACAGGTATGTGCAAAATCGTGGCTCGTAAGCATGAACTTTTGTCTAACCCTTGTATGTTTGAACCCTACCCTCTAAATTAGGGTTTGTTTTTACTGTTTCAGAGTTCGACAGTCAGAGTAGAATGTGGAGGTACAAGTAGTCGACGGTTCTGGTGGTGCTGGATTGTAGACAGATCTTTCTTGTTAGTTGGAACTAGTCAGATCTTAGGTCAGATGTCAGATCGACTTGCACATGTTTGCAAATCTGTTTCCGAAAGATCAGCAATATATCTCACTACTGAAGCTTCCAGGGGTTTGAATGAAGCATGCAAGAGGAATCTTAGATATTTCGGTCATGAGTTTGAATGAGGCATGCATGATTTATGTGAAAATCTTAGATATTTCGGTCCCAGTGTTCCTGGGTTCCAGGCCCGGCTTCGGAGTTCGGAGTTTTTCTCTTTTATTTGCAATGACATGGAAAGTGCAGGTTTGTGAAAGTGCAGGTTTGTGATTGATACAGTGCAGGCACTCGTTGAAAGAAAGACGGCTGATGCAATGTATATGCTACTGTAGGAGCTAGTACGTCATCTAAAACAACTGAAGTCTATAACTGTGCACCTACAGGTACTATAGCAGATGGTTCTCTCTTGTGTTTTTCATATGCTTGAAACTCCATAGACAAAATGCCATAGATCCCTGTTTTTGAAACGGAAAGTTGCACATTAAATGCTGTGTAGATGATGATTCTTCAGATTGCTTCGTTGTAATCTATTTACTGCCATTGTGTTTCTCAGTTGCACTGAAGTTTCATATTCTGGGATGCGTTGAAATGCTTATCAGATAGGACACCCTATTACTCTATTAGTGCCATGTGCCTGTTTTGCCACAATTATGTGCTAGTAGAGTAAATTTGAATTAAAGTTTGCAATGTATAGTTCTCATATAGTGTGGCACAAGTGGGGTTTACTCCCTTGGTTTTGTTCTTTTTGAGACTGATTGTTATAATGGAATACCCTTGAATACTAAAGAGTGCCTTGAATAACATTCCGGTACTCTTTACTGTGCACAGATGGGCGTACATGGACGCACATGGAAATATACGATACGGGGAGTATTCTTCGGCAACCTGCACCAAAATGAAGTGATTGTCCATCACCGGCCTGGCTATTAGATCTACAATGCCACGTACAATTTAGACTTGACCAAAATGATCTCGTTTTACTTACAGTTCGGGTTATGTTGAATCTGGAACGTGGCATTGGAGGTCTAGAAGCTGGATCGGATGTGGAAGCTTGAAAACTTGTTTTATGTAGTTAGGTGTAAGTTATATATATAAGTGACAGCGATTGTCCATCTCCGGCCTGGCTCTTAGATCTACAATGTCACGTACAATTTAGACTTGACCAAAAATGATCTCATTTTACTTACAGTTCGAGTTACGTTGAATCTGGAACGTGGCATTGAAGGTCTAGAAGCTGGATCGGATGTGGAAGCTTGAAAACTTGTTTTATGTAGTTATGTAGATATAAGTTATATATATATATAAATATATATAAGTGACAGTCTTCACTTGTGATGATGTAATGGAGCAATTGGAACTTTGGAGTAATCAGAAAATGGTTGGGCTGATAGACTGTTGTCATGGTCAGCGCACAAGTTACAAGCATTTCTACCCTGGATAAATAAGAAAATGTGCCTCGCACTTGACCATTGGCCGGCACTCTTTGAGAACACTTCTATTCGTGATTGTTTGAATGTTGGAAAGTTTTAGGAGACCATGCAGAGATGATTGTGCAAGGTCGAGAAAAATGAGGTCCAACCAAACCATTTGAGCAGAGCTTCCAAGCTAAAAGCCAAGGAGGCAAACACCTCATACTCTTTATTTGGTTAAAGAGTGGATGATTACTTGTATTGAAGAGGATCTTGATTGTGATGCAAAGTTAGGAGAGTTGATTAAGGATTCATGATGATAATTAGTACAAATTTAATGCTGTTTGATGACTTCAGTTTTATTTGATTTGACATGTTAGTAAGCATTGTTGTGACTGAGAAAGCAATTATATTGCATTTTGGGACTTGTACTCTTTGTAGTTTAAGTTTTTGAAATTAAATATTTTAAAATAAGATATGGATAATAAATAGAAGACTATAAATAATGTCTAAAAATTGAGGCCTAAAATAAATTTATTTCAAAAGTTATGTACAATGAATTTTTTTATGAAAATAGATATTATTTTATCTAAATTGCTAGAAAATAATGAAAGGGTTCAATTTTTCAATTTCAAAATAAGGAATTTTTAGCAACTCGATGAAGATGATTTTTTTTTTAAAAATTGATAGAAAGGAATTTTTGGATGTCAAAAAATGAGTGCATAACAAAGCCTTTTTTGCATCTACAAGAAAGATAAGGATTTTTTAAAAGAATTATTGCTTTGATAAATAGTTGTGAATTCAATATAGTAATATGGTTTCCAAATTTTCAAGTAAAAATCATTGTTTTAGACTCATTACAATAATAAAATTTCCTAAAGCCTAAAGTGTAACAAATTAGAGAACTTAAATAATGTATAGTAAATTCTTTTAGAAATTACACAAAATTATGAATTGATTTACTTAGGCAACTTACCATTCACATTTAGTATGAATTTCAAGTATAGTAAAAAGAATCTTTAAAAATTATGCTCAATTTTGTGGTGGACATGCAATAAGTAATGCCAAATAGTACAAGTGTTGTAATTTCATCTAATTTCATTCAATTTCATTTTCAAAATGGATGATATATTTTAGGTTTTAAATACATTTGATGGTATTGATTTGTGTATGTGAATATATTATAATATTTAATTGATCTTAGTTAATTTACTTGTCAATCACTTTTTATTAGTATATGTTTTGTACTAAGAAGGGCTATGAAGACGAATTGGTTGTCAAGTGGAGCTTCATCATCTTAGATCATCAAAGAATGTAGTATTAGCTCTACAGTGGGGCTTCTTTTTAATATGGTGCATTTTTGTTTGTTTTTAATTTTTATTTTATTTTTGAATTTGAAGCACACAACCAAGTAACTTTTGGATCTTGCATTGACTACTTGCTAAATAGACACTCCTTGAATATCTATTTATTGAAAAGCTTTGCAATGATAGGCATGGTTGTCATACTAGACAAGTTACTATTTATTTTTTGTCATGTAGGACGAGTTACTATTCATCAAATGTACCTCTCAAGTACATTTGATGAATAGTAACTCATCTTACAGGACGTAAAATGAATAGTAACTTGTCTAGTATGACAACCATGATAATAGGCTTAAGAAATAGAATTCAAATTAAAAGAAGATGAAATATTTCTCACTACTTAAATTTTCTATAAATTTGTAATGTCTTCATATAATCATTTCATGTCGCTATTTTAGTTTGTAATACCTCAAAATTCTATCATTCTTGTATATGAATTTTGTTTTTGTTTGTAGTTAGGAATTGACATTATTAAGAATTCCTTAAGATTATCAATTATAATAGATACCTTGTTTTTATTCAACTACCAAAATGAAGACTTCAACTCCGTAATTTTATACTAAATTTTCTAACATTCACACTCTTCACACTTTCAAAAAATCATAATTTACAATTTTCAAAATGTTCAACATCCTCATTTTTTATTAACAATGGTTGCACAAAACACTTGTATAGTTTAGATGTCATGTGTTTTATACTTGATGTGTAATGTGTCATACCTTTGGGGTAATTGAGCCATGGTTGTTATACTGGACAAGTTACTATTCATTTCTTGTCATGTAGGACGAGTTACCATTCATCAAATGTACCTCTCAAGTACATTTGATGAATAGTAACTCGTCTTACAAGACGAAAAATGAATAGTAACTTGTCCAGTATGACAATCAATTATTGAGCCAATAGAGACGAAAAAAATGTAGGTGGATGCAATCTTTCTTATCATAATTGTTTATTTTTTTTATGTTAAAAAAATTTTAAAAATATAATATTGCTAATTTTTCATTCTTTCAATTTTTATGTTTTTAAAAAATTTTGAGCAACCTCAAAAAAGAATTTAATCTAGGGCATTTATTATTATTATTATTATATTTTTACTGCAAGCATATATTAATAGTACAAAAAATGACTAAAATTAATAAATATCATATCCTCTACAAGGGTGCAAAAAAGACTTTGTTGCATCTCATATACAGTCATTTAGAAATACTCTTGTATCATTTATTTGGTAGAATTTTATCTCGATAAAGTTCTTAAGAAATTCTACCAAATTGATTTAATTTTTTGAACATCTTTGATTATTTCAAATATTTCAAATATAGAACTATTTTTTTCTCCATTAAATTTTTGACTCCGTTAGGTCTATTTTAGTGAATTTTGGCCATTTTTTAACCAACTCACCAAAAGGTTATTTTCAGAGTATTTTTTGCTTCAATCATTGTTTTGTTTTTTTAGCATTCTTTAAAGGACATTGGGTCCTTTTCAAAGCTTGTTTCTAATTACACTTGTTATTGTTGGATTTTGCACTAACTTGTTGTGTTTAAATCACTTGGTTTAATTGTACTAATCCCAAAGTTAGCCTCTTCTATACCTTGACAATGTTGCTTAGAAGGGCCCTCTAGTAGTATGTTTTTGTGAGTTGTATACTACTTAATTAAGTGTGAAATACCCTAGGAGTCATGTTTTGGTTATATTAACTTGTTTTGTATTAATGTGCTTGTACTATCCTTGCCTAATTAGAACTTGTATTTATTTTCCTTTCAGATGTTGAAGTTTTGACTTATTGGAGTCCTAGTGTTGTTTATACAATTTTAAGAACCTTTTAGATGGTAAACCTTTTACTTCCTAAGGTCCTAATGTTGCTACAATTCAAATCTTTTTAGACAACAAAGCTTTGAATCTATGTCTTAGGAACAGAAATTCCCCCAAATTTCTTCGTTAGGCTCTAAGTGTGTGCAAAAAATGAGCTTTAAGTCCAAAGTTCCAAGTGGACTCAAACCGTTGGGTTCAAAGTCAAGCTTAGTTTTCAAATATCTAAATTTATCAAATTTTTTTAGTTTTCAAATATCCAAGTAGTTTTAGAACTTAGTCCCCAATTCTAGAAATTTATACTAAGGATAGTGTCCAATTTTCCAACAAAAAAATTCCACTTCCTAAACTGTCCTTGTTGATACCCTCCCCCCTGCAGTGTAGTTTAAGCCTTGTATGCAATTTCAAATAGATAGTCTTGAGTATCAAAAAATCTAGTTAGACAACTTATGAGGCTTATAGAAATTGATACCAAATAGTCACTAAGGCTCCAAAAATTTATACTAGACAACATCAAAGGCTATAGGTGGGCTTCATATTTGGCAAGTGGCCTCAATACCCAGAAGGTGGGCTCCGATATCATGATAGGTGGATTCTATAACCGACAAGTGGCTCTTATTTTTAGAAAATGAACTTTGGATTTGATAGTTCACAAAGCCATTTGGTAAGGCCAAGGAATATTAATAAATTGCCCAATTTACTAAAATCAAGACTATATTTGCACAAAACAAAGGCTAGTTGGAAAAAGGAGAACATAGACATCATACATGCTATAAAACTAGAGAGTAGAAAGAAGATTGAGTGTTATTGGAAGAAAGAAGCATTAGGACAAATGTAGAAGTTAGATAAGTAGGAGGGAGTATAATCTTCAAACCCAAAAGAAGATACCATTAGAGAAGAGATTAACTTTGATCTATCATGTATTAACATTAGCAATCTTAGATACAAAATAGAAGTTTACAACAATTGACTTTGATAGAAGAACAAGAATATTGTATTATTATCTTAAAGTTCGAGCAAGTATTCCATTGCAAAGCCAACTAGTAAAATATTAATAATTGAATAGAATAATATTAGAAGGAAAAGAAAACAAGTAGAAACAAGGACAAGAAGGAAAACTTAGAATAGAGTAGTAGTTAGCTTTGAAATTCAATTTTATAACTTGTATAAGAAAAACCATACAAAAAATATTAGTGGTAAGTACAAGTAAAAAGGGGAGAAGATGGAAACTAAGGAAGGCTTTGAAGGTGTTTTTGATCACCTCACAGACAAAGGTTCACTCCAAGGTGAGTTCCTAAATTCCATATTTTTTTCTTTGAAATTCTTTAATTAGTACAAGTTAGATTTAGACCTTTAAGGTTAGGTTTTATTTCAAGTTTAGTTTTATAAACTTGTAGAAGAATTCTAGAGGTTTTTTAAAAACATAAAATACTTAAAAAGTAGAGCTTAAATGAGTAAGTTACTAGTGGATGAAGTTAGGAGCTAGATTGGATGAAACTTAGTCAAAGTCATCCAAAAGAAACAAGAATAAGAACTTAAAAAGTACAAAGAATTTAGAGTTTAAAAGTGAAATTAAAAAATGATTTTGAATTGTAGATTTGACATAATTAACAGATGAAGTTTGAAATACCAATTAGTAGTCAAACTTCATCCATTTATAACTTTCACTAGAGAAGTTCAATCTTTAAGTGACTTAGCATTTTGGATAGGGGAAAGCAAAATCTTTTAGGAATAAGTCTTAAAATTTTAAAAATATTTATCTAATAGAAGTAATTCACCATCTTTAAGTAGTAGGTATCAAGTTAGGACCTTTTGAGATTAACTAAGTAGAAATTTAATTATATACTAGCGGTTGGCGCTTGCTATGCTATGCATTCATCATTAGAATTTTATAAGAATTTTTATGTATGAAATAGAATGCAGAACAAAAATTTCAATAAATCTTCAAATAAAAATGACTAAAATCTTTGTATAATTCTTTTTATAAGTAAGCATATATTGAAATGTACAATAGAAATTTATTGAATGATGAATGAAACATATGCAATGATAAATACTATAAAAGATACACATACATTAGAATGCATTAGAAACTTGACTCCATTGTTACAAAAAATGGCAACCCAAATTGAAGAATCGAAAAGAAAAACTTATAAATCTCAAAAACTTTGTGAACAACTAAATTGTGATACAATCCAAAATTGTTTCAATTGAATAAATTTCTCAAAATCATTTGGTAGTAGCAATAGAAAATTGAAATCATGAAAGCTCAAAACTCACAAAAGCATAAAATCATAGAAGTGCAAAGAAGTATAAAGCCAAGGGAAGCAATGGATTTGCTACCTCTATAACATCATCCTATGGATTCTCTTTAATATCACTTTAATTGCAACAACTATATTATTTCTATAATATCACCTTTTGTAAAAAGTGATATTACAAAAATGATTGCAAACTACTACTCTGCTTCTATAATATCACATTGTGTGAAAATACAATTTTTATGTATGCATGATTGAAAATGTTTTTACAAAATATTTAAAATAATTATTTTAAAGACTTATTGAAATCATTATCATACATTCTATTCAAATATATCAAAATTTTATTAATATGTGATACAATGAATGCATAGCATAGCAAGCACGAGCCCCTAGTATTAATGGTAGCATTTGTGATATTACAAAGGGAGTTATGATTTTAGTAGTATGATTCTTATAAAAGAATATTAGAAAAGTCAAAAACTAGTTTACAAGTGAGAAACCAAACCAAACTCTAGAAGAAATCAAAGGATGAAGTTTAGAATAGATTCTAAATAAACTCAATGGGATTCTATCCATCCAAAGCTAAAATTAGGATTTAGTTAGTATATTTTAACTTAGAAACTTTAAAAAATTCAAAATCAAATAAAGCTTATGAGTTGGTAGAAAAGGGTGGATGAAGTATAAATTGTCATTCCAAAGGTTAAACTTCATCCGATCCTAACTTTGTTTAGAAACATTGGATTTGAACAAATTTTATGTTTTTTAGAAATGGCATGATTTGATATTTAACTTAGAATTGATAGATTATGATAATAAGCTTGCTCCAAAAACCACAATGGCCATATTTAATTCGGCCATTTCAATTAGCCAAAATTTGTGTATTTGTGTTAAGCTTATTGGTTTGTCTTGCAATTCACATCCAATAGACAATTAGAAAGCCCCCTTGCTTAGAAGGCACAATAAACCATGCCTAAGCACCCAATTACAAGAAAGTTCCACACACACATGAGAACCTAATTGTGCTTGCTTAAACACCGAGGGTGGGTATTGAAATGCTCATAGGTGTATATAATGATATATCAAGATTTTGGATGTATATAATATATCATGGGTAAATTATAGGAGTCATCCAAATAAATGCTCTTAATATGTATATACCCAATCATGAGTCATCCTAAAATTGAAGAAATTAGTGTACATTTTAAAGCTCAAAACAATTTGGAAACATTTTTCTTTTAAAGAAATTTGGGTTAAACTTCATAATTAAAATATTCTATAAAACTTTTCAAGATTGACACTTGCATCTTATACATTCTAATATTTATATTTGTTTCTAGATTTTATATTAGCTGACCCTCTTTCTAAATCTACCTTTCAAATTTGACTAGACTTAGTTTGTGTGTTTAAATTGATATTACACACAAACATCATGTATAAATTTTAGTTTCACTTTTAGAAATGGGATGAAAACTTTAGTTCAAGTGAACTCACAATTGAAGACAATTTTAAGGTTTAAACTTTTTAAACTTTTTAAATTTATAAAGAGGATACCTATTTTTTTATCATGTAGATTGTAAGATCATAGTAGATGAGAAGACATTGAGAAGAATCAAATGCTATAAATTTATATCAATCATCATGATAGTTTTGGGCACTAAGAAGTCATTTTAAGAACTTATAATAAGATAAATTTTTCAAATAGAATAAACCAATCCCCCCAAGTCTTTTTTAAATTATTGGATTTTCTTATCTTAATCTTTATGCCGCAAATGTTCATTGTTGATAGATGATAGAAAATCCTTCTATGTAGAACCAAAGAGCAAGTATTTATCTTTTGGAATTTTATATGGACAGAGGAGGTCTTGTACATTAATTTGACCTCTGCAATGAGTACTTTTGGACTTTTTGAAGCAAATGGTTCACAAAACATTCCAAAGGATGAATTCCACACTTTCTCCCTTTAAGGTTTATTAATAATCTTCTTGAAAAGATCTATGATCTAATAATGATAATTATCATACTTTATTATAATTGCATTTACCACATTCAACTATTTGCACCTTAAAAGTTGTGTATTAGTACTCATGACCATTTGCCAGTCAACTACTTAAATGCAACATGTAATAATTAATAAACACTTAAATAGTTTAATTATGTGTTGCAAGAATTTAACTCATTGACTCGCTCATAGATTATCCACAAGTGGAAATTGGACACTAATAGTATCACGAACACGAGCATGGACAAGTATTTGCAAACCTTAATCACATTGTTATCCTAAGACCATATTTGTTAAAATGAGACAATTTGTAGTTACATATTACCTTTGGCTTTACATTTAGATGATAATAAGTGTTTGATATTGAAATTTTTTTGTGAATTGAGACTAATATGTTAAGACATTCACAAAACTTTGATTTTCAAAAGTTTCTATTCATAAATTTTTTATTTGTTAAAATAAAGGTCTCAAATAATAGGGACAAAGTCTCAAAATGTTTATGTTGTCTCAATTTAACAAATATGGCCATATTCTTGGAAAACTTAATTGCTACACATTAAAACTGCCTAAAATCCTATAGTTGGAAAAATTATATTCTAATAGAAATGAAAGATCTCACTTTCAAAATTTTCATATTCTTTATGTAGCATGAAGTGGGATACATTCTATTAGTTAGAATGGGTCTTCCTAAAAAAGGTATTGGAGTTCATTAGTTAGAAATTTGAGCCCTAGTTCCTCTCGTAATTTTTTTTATTATAGCATTATCATATTAGCTAACAAATTCTAAGCATGATGGTAGCTTAGTTTGCTCGTCATAAATCGCTGTCTCCTGCGTATTATACACGAGTTGCCATCCAGCTCCCATCTCAACACTTGCAATTCCAGGTATGGTATGGACTTGCTGTAATTTAGCTCAGCAAATGAAAGCAACCAGTATAATTTCTCAAAGCACTGCGGGATTCACTCAGGCAGCCTTGAACTTGTTCGATTCCTCACTAAAAGATCACTTAATATCGGTGTCACAAAATTTCCACTCCCCTTCTCTGAATTACAGAGCGGGAATAATCCCGGATCCCAGCAAGAGGTAAGAGGGGTACATACACTGAATTCCGGGCAGGGTTCCTTGCGGTCTTACCGTAATTCTTCTCAAGAAATTTTGCAGAACATAGATCTGCAGGTACGCTTAGGTCAAGGGCGAAATGCAGGCTGGTATATACAGTATTCACAGTCACGAGTGAGCTCCCAAACAAAATCATGGTTTCGGAGTCAATTGCAAGATGCAGTTCCAGATTCCAGGACAAGCAGCATATATGCAAGGAACCAATTCAAACAGACTGTCCAGAGGCCCGGAATAACACGTGCGTGCAATTCCTTCAGTTTTTCCAATCGATCGATCACGTGCGAGATCGGAAATCGAGATATAAATATTACCATCAAGCGAAGCAAAGACAACTGAAGACGTCCAGGACGACAAGAACCAAACTCACAAAGTACCGAACAAGTCAAGAGCCAAATCTCGGGATCCAATACAAACTTGCCCACTCCGACACCGGCCGAACCTTACCTTCAGCATGATCGAACAACCAAATGACATGCAAACGCTCGACTGCTCAAACTACGAGCTACAACTCACTCTGTCTTCACGCTATGAATCCAAACCCAGCCTGCCGACTGGAACTGCAGCACTACACGCGGCCTGGCCACTGCAGTCTCCTGGGGGAAGGGTGTGGGTGGGACAATCCCACCCTCGGGCAACGGAACTCCATAGTGGACATCGTCCATGCTTGGCGTCGTCACCATGACGAAGTCGAATTCTGGATCCTGCTGTTGGCCTTCTGGTGTCTGGTCTTGGTTCACTTCCATGGCTGCGATGTCGATGAGGCCTTCAACCCTGGGGGCCAGAAGTCCCGCTGGGGCGGAAGCGGGAGAGGGCCTGGAACGGATCCGAGTCGGCGTCCTTGGGCGTTGTGTTGCAGCGGAGAAAGGAGCTGAAGAACGAGGTCCATGAGAGCGCTCGACCAGAAGCCTTAAATATTCGAGATCGGTAAGTTCTTCATGCTCGGACTCCATAGCTTCCCGATTCATAGTGACCTACCTGCAATACATGCATCACACAGAAGGAAATCCTCAGTAACTAAACACGTCCGACTTTTCAATTCCCTGGAAATCCCAACAACTCAATGAAGCAACCTGCATCGAATAGTACCCTTTGCTAACTCCACAACAACAAACTCTTCACCTTAGTTCGTGATCGAAATGCGCCTAATTTTTCCGGAAAGTTCTGTGGTTGCAGGGATTGAAACTACCGTGTATAAATAAGAAACTAGCTAGAGTGAACATCTAGTAAAGGTGTTTCGTCTTGTTCCTCAAATATTCCTGTGGCACAAACGTCTGTGCTTTGACAAGAGTGAAGGAAGCTGATTGGGAACCCGGCTAGCCTTTGGGTGAACATCTGGGTGACCTTCACAAACTTCAGCAAATGGGGTGACCAATAATTGATTAACTGACAAACAGTCTTAAGGACTACTTCGCCGTGGAGTTGACGGATGATGAAGCTATGGCTGGTCGGACGCCATGGACAAAGCTTGCATAATCAGAAACCTGACTCGATCCAAACTGAACTCCATTACCCGCTACAAAGCTAACTCAATACATCAAGGATGATCAACAGAAGCCACGCAAATCGCAGCTGTAGCAATCGGAACCGCAAGGCATGCAATTGCAAGACATAGAGGATGCGAGTATGAAAAAGAAAAGTCTGGATCGCAAGCAATGAAGTGAGGAGCTTAGCAAAGCTTACACAATGCAGGTGCGCAGAGCTTGCGTTCAAACGTGAACAAGAGCAAGAGCCACAGCAGAGAAGAGGGAGACTCTCGGGAGGAGGAAGTGTCCGCAATGGTTGGTTCGCCGCTCACATTGCCTCCCTCTTCTATAGTTTTCCCATGCAAAAAATTCAGTGAAACTTTTTTTCAATTGGATTTGTCTCCTTTTCATCCAAAATAACTCCTTCTATCGTGTAATGAGCTCTTGTAGCACTTGGATGCGGGGATGAAATGGTAGGTGAGAGGTGAGGTCATTGATGTTAATGAACCATTTGCGGAGGCGTGACGCAAGAAGAGATACAGGTTGAGAAGATCTCAAATAGGATTCTTTGATGCTCTTGGCAAGTGAGCGAAAAGAACGTCTTGGACAGCTAGGCCTTCATTCATAGATGTGTGAAGAAATCTTTACAAATCACTAATTGATTAATTGGTAAATAATCTAAAGACTACTTCGCTGAGGAGTTGACGGATGATGAAGCTATGACTGGTCGGACGCCATGGACAAGCTTGCATAATCAGAAACTTCACTCGATTCAAACTGAACTCCGTTTCGTGCTAGAAAGCTAGCTTCGCAAGGCATGCAAGAGCTTGAAGATGCAAGTATGAAAAGAAAAGTCTGGATCGCAAGTAATGAAGTGAGGAACTTAGCAAAGTTTACACACAGCAGTGCGTGGAGTGTGCGTTCAAACGTGATCGACTCTGGAGGAGGAAGTGTCCGCAAAGCAGTTGGCTCGCCACTCACTTTGCCTCCTTCTTCTATAGTCAGTGTTCCCATGCAAGAATTCTTGTGAGACTTTTTTGAATTGGATTTGTGACTTTTTCATCCAAAATAACTCTTTTTATTGTGTAATGAGCTTTTGTAGCACTTGGATGTTGGGATGAAATGGTAGGTGAGAGGTGATGTTACTAGTATTAATTAATCTTAAGTGTAGGCATGATGCAAGAAGAGGTAGTAATTGAGAGGATCTCAAAGAAGATCCTTTGATGCTCTTGTAGATAAGCAAAAAGAACATTTGTATATGATACAAGATCCTTTGATACTTTGGTGATAATTAGACATTTATAAAGAACATCTTTCTAAATATTGGAAGAAATTATTATGCCTTACTAAAAAACTCTAGTAATTATTTAATCCTCAATTGTTTTGATCCAGTGACTCTATACCAATAAAATGTTTACAAAAGTATATTGAGTGAAAATGATTCCAAAAGTCTTTTAGAACTCTAACTTGATTCAATGTAAGAAGTTTTTTTGACACAGGTCTAAGTTTGTAAATATTAGTGGAAATTTGTAGACTCAATCATTGTGAATAACTAGAAATCTTCTTTGACTTTTTGACCTTTAATTCATAATTTTAAGTAACTCTTGGATGGTTGCAAGAAAGACCAAATGATTTAGGGAGTGTTTTGCTAAAGTTGACTATTTGTAACTACTGTAAAAGTACTATTTCAATTGGTAAAAAGAAAGACAATTCAAATGTCACATAAAATAGATACAACTAGGTATAAATTAATAATAATTAGAAAATCATAAACAAAAAAAACTAAAACTAACCATTTGAAAAGATTTGATAGTGATCACATTTCACCGAAAGATAGAAATCAAAAACATCTTTAATGTTCAAAAGTACATGCACAAAGGAGAACATGTACAAATATGGAAACCATAAAATAATATATTTTAAAATTTTCTTATGTAAGTACATGTCCCTCCATTGTGGAAATAGACTACAGAAATTTCATCTCTAGATCATTAATTTTGGATACTCCCTAGTACTAAAAACTCCTAAACTTGAAAGTGTAACAAATGAACTAAATTTAAATTTAAATATAAAATAAGGGATCTAAATACTATCAAATTATCCATCTCTAATAAAATTTTAAATTAATTAGATTCATGCTTCAAAAGTTATAGTGGATAATAAGAGAGTCACTTTTATTGTAACGGAAAATAGTATTGGTCTTTTTGGCAATCACCCTCTAATCCTTAATCCACATTTCTTCATAGAGAGGCCTATAAGAAAGTATGCATGAAAAAATTGTTTGATATATTTTTAGATAAGTGGAAAGAAATTTTAACATAGGTCTTTGAAAAGTTTATTGCAGGTCAAACGGGAAACTTGCCAATGGTAATAACTTGGCTATTGATAGGCAACTCAATTGGCTCGTTCATAGTTTTAGTAAGACCCATGCTGTACTCTTTTCTTTCTATATGCAATTAGAAAAAAGACTTGCAATTCAATGTGTCGCAATTCAAGCATACGTAATAGACTCTAATTGGCAAATAAAGGTACATCAAGAACATGGACATTATTACAATTGAAAGTAGAGGACTTCACCATTGTAACATCCCTCCTTGCTCTTCCCCTTTTGTCCATGGTAGTGTAATCCTTGACATGAGCACAAACATGTACCATTTTTGTAGTCTTGGCCACCTTTAGTTTGGACTTCTAGTACGCCATCAACTTGTCCCATTGCATGGGATCAATATATATAGGGCATACCTCCTTACTAGCCACAAACTTCACTTTCTTTGGCTTCATGTATTTCTTGAAGGTTGTTGTGAATGTATGCATGCTAAATAAGTGTCCATTATAAGTTGTTCATCTGTAGAGAAGTGCCATAGCTATTGGCCTCTAGCACTTCCAATCCAATACACTCATATCCAAAATCCGAGAAGTACCCACATGATCAAATAGTCCCAATAAAAGCATTTTTGCTTTGTAGATGATGTCAATTTTTCTACCTGCCTTCATATATATATATCACTACAAAAAAGCAATGGTATAAATGACTTGGCTACAATGACTGCAAGCACAACAATGACTACAAAGTCATTGATTTGTAGTCATTGTGAATAAGAAATGACTACTACAGTCAATGTAGACAAGTCATTTATATCCTTGTTTTGTTGTAGTATATATAACTAGTGTAGTTTCTTCTCCACAAAGGTCCAAGTTGTTATAGCAACATCAATTTTTCTTTGCTTGTGCCGTCTTCCAAGTTTGTCCTCACTCTCTAGAAAACAGCCCTCTTCTATAAGTGGTGTTTTTGACCAAGGATTCTAATAAGAGACAATAGGTGGTCTTCCTTGAGAACTCCATGGTTGGAACTACATCTTTTGAGAATCTTGGAGTTTGTACTAAATCAAACAAAAATCTAAAGTTTTGATAAGTTTCCTTTACATTTTGAATTGTACTCTCTCTGTCCCCAATGATCTACTTGTTGGACAAGATGTACCTAATTAAGACTAAAATTAACTTTTCTAAGATCCACTTTGTGCTATAAATAGAATTTGGTATTCTCCTATTGTCCTAAAACTTTGAGTTTTGAAGACCTTTTAAAAAAATGGCTTTGGAGTACTAAAAAGTGGAATTTAGAGGGCATTTTTGAAGAGCATTGGTAGACAATTGTTGAATGTAAGGTCATCATTTTGTGGGCAGTTAATATAAGACCAAGACCTTGGATGGACCTCTATTCCACTTCCTAAAGCTTTATCTCTTTTAATTAGACAACATTCAAAGAGATTCAACATTCAAAGAGATTCAACATTCAAAGAGATTCAACATTCAAAGAGATTCAACATTCACAGAGATTCAACATTCAAAGAGATTCAACATTCAAAGAGATTCAACATTCAAAGAGATTCAAAAATAAAATCAAACAATGTTGACTAACCCCTTCAATCAATTCATTTGTCTTTTGATAATTTGATTGACGATTGCATGGATGTAGGGAGAATTACTATTTGGAGTTGTTTTGATTGTCCTAAAAAGCAATAAAAAGTCGAATCTGAATAATTTACAATGTCACAAAGTCTAATATGGAGATCATTTTGGGATGAAGGAAGTAATCATCTAAATTCAAACTAGCTAGATGTATTGTGGATAATATGGAAAACGTAGCATGATTACTTATGGATTGAACTTAGATTATAATGTTTGATGATAAGGATGTTAATTCCTAAAAAACTCACTAAAGAGTCTACTTTTCTTTTTTAAAACTTGGATAGATACTATTGACTTTATAAATTGAAATTTTACATGAATTTATTATGGTAGTTTCAATAGTTGTTATTATGTAAGCTAAAAATTATGAACACTTGAAAATAGAAATCTATACACATAATGTGATCCTTTAGGATTCAAGAATCAAATAAGTAGGATATCAATGCATATGCAAGACTACTTAAATACTATAGTGCTTTAAGAAATTATAGTTGCTTTAATTTGTTGAGCAAAATTACATCAAATCCATAATTATGTGGAATTTCAAGTGTTCTTGGAATAGCAACTAAGCAATGAATGATTACCAATAGGGCTATGCGACATAATAAGTCATTGTAGACTTGCTTATTCATTTATAATAACTTGTAATATGTTCTTTTTGATAAAAAAAATTCTTTTGATAACATAATAAAATTTATAATAAGTCCTAAAATTCAATGATCTTGTCCTCACATCCTTGCATAATAAATTGCCTTATTTTTTACTTACTATGTGTTTTATCTAATTATAAATAAATAATTTTATACCCGAAATACACATATTAAGAGCTTTCAATGTTTTATTTCCAATGATATATATATATATATATATATATATATATATATATATATATATATATATATATATATATATATATCATAAGTGATTAAGTCATAGTATTTTGTAAAATAGGACATATTAAATCTCTTTACAATAAATGGAAGTTGCCTCTCTGGGCAAGTGTTGAATTGGGAGCTAGCTATATGGGATAACAACTCTTGTATAATACGTAGGGGCACCAATTTAATAGTATAGTCACACCTTCTTGACCGAGCACACTTTGCAATAGAATAAAATGTTGGGGAACAAAAGGAAGAGCCAATGGAGAGCATCTTTGGATGAAGAGGGTGTAGCAAATTTATTTTGTGTGTCATTGGTGGAAACAGTCATCAACAAAGAATAATAACAATGATGATGAAATTGGAAGTGGAGTCAAAGGTGACAACATTCAACTTGTTTTTATAGTAATGCACCATTTTTCTCTACAATGTCTACAAAAATCTATCTTTTTGGACTAGTTGCCTGTTGACGTCTTCATTTTTTGTTGGACACCATACCATAGTAGTCAAACTCAAGCAAAAACATGGGTTTTGTATAATGCAAGAGAGTGTACTTAACTCACAAAGTCTTCTATGCATCCATTCTTGAGCACCAAAAAAGAAGTATATTTTGCCAAACAGGAGTCAATGTATCCTTATTCTTTAGAGAATGGGCTTTTAGTGAAGAAGTTGTGACTACCACTAATAAGAACAAAACAAACATACTTCAAATTTGTTATTTTATAAGAACATTACATAAAAATATTAGAAGAAGAGAGAGCTAGTGTTTAAATTTCAAGATAATAAATTCCAATACATTGATTAATATACCAATTTTGACTAGTAGTAATACTAGTACATGTTCTACTTTATATTATGTAAAGAATATGAAAACCTTGAAAGTGAGATCATTCTTTAGTTTTTATTAAAATCCAATTTTACCAACTACTTTTTATGATAGAAATCTAAATAGTTTTGATGCATAGGAAGTTTTCCAAGAATGATGTTTAATGTGATTAAGGTTTGCAATGTTCATGCACGTGTCCATGATACTATCAGTGTCCAATTTTAGCTTGGTGAGGGGAAGTCAAAGAATTTAATTCTTTCAACACCACATAGGCTACCTAAATGTCAATTAATCACTAAATGCTCCATTAAAATAGTTAGGTGGTGAATGGTCATGGATACTAATACATAACTTCTTAAGCATGAATACTCAAATGCAATGAATGCCATAAAGAAGTTTAATAATTGACAATATTAGATTATGGATCTTTTCACAAGATAATTAAATCCAATGTTTTAGTTTAAGTTTTTGGACCAATGGTTATACATGTGGCCTTCTTTTAAGTAGGTTCTAAGTAGTTCCATGGCTTCTTCATTTTGGGGTCTTGAATTAAAGGAGTCCAATTTTAAACATGAAAATTGTGATTATGTAACTTTTGTATGTAGTTATTGTATGTGTTGCATCTACACAACAATTGAAATGAGGTTTTGGAAACATTGTGGCAATGATATGTAGGATCATGACTAAAGTCTACAATTTTAAACTTCTATTCTAGAGGCTTGAAGCTATTCATTTTCATTTAGGCAATTACACATTAAATTGAAGCCCTTACAAAACTAATAAATCCTTATTGGACAAACTAGTCACTAATTCACCATAGAATTGTGGAGCTCATCCTTTCAAGTCCTGCATAAATCATTTGCTTCAAGACGTCCAAAATCACTCATTAGAGGTCAAACTAATGTACAAGTTCTCTCTTTTCTACAAAAAATTCCAAAAGTTGAATATTGCTCTTCTATCCTTTAAGGGTTCTCTAACAAAGATCTTTTGTGGTGACATTCAAAGGTTAAGAAATAAGAAAATATAATAATTTTTTTTAAACTTGGAGGGTCTTAATTGCTCCCTTTGGTTTGACAAAATTCTCTTATTATAAATCCTTAAAATTACTTAAATTGGTGGCCAAAACTATTATGATTGAGGTAAAAATTATAGCATTTGATTCTTCAAAATGTCTTCTTTTCTACTAAGTATGATCTTACAACCTACATAATAAATAAAAGAGAAAGAAGTACTGTCTTCATGAATTAGACAAGGTGAAGACAATACCTACCTTAAAAATGTCTCCAGGTTGAATTCACTTGATCCTTGTGACTTTATCTCATTTAAAATTGGAAATGAAATTCAAGTTAATAGATGATGTTGTTGTATTTAATTCAAATTTACTTCATGGGGCCTTTTAATGCTTATTTGGGGTTGTTGTAAGAAACAATGCCAATTTTTTTTGTGCTTGAAAGGATAGTAGTAAGTACTATGAACTTCTACAAAATAACTGAATTAAATATTAAAAATTAAGAAAACTAGGATTTTCACTATCAATAATGTAACTTCAAAATTTTGACATTAGAATAAAATTCTAATTTAATTTATTAGTGTGTATTTAATTGGTATTTATCACAGTCAATAATTACTTCTCAAACCAAAAGTCTAGTATGATCCTAGACTAATGTAAAAGAAAAGAACTTTGAGTATAATAAATGCATAACTATCCATGTTAAAGGCTTAAAGCTCTTTTCAATTATTCCCAAGAACATCAATTATCAAAGGATCTTATGAGGCATTTTCTCTTGTACACCAAACCATTCAAGGCAAGCCTCAAAAAGGTCTTGAAGGGCTTTTTTGAGGGTCGAAGAGTAAAAGATCGAATTGGTCATTGAACAAGTGAAGTTCAAGAGTCATTTGCAATGGTTCTAAAGACTTTTCCATCATATCCACAAACTAAGAGTTGTGTCAAAGTTCTTTTCACTTAATATTCACAACTAAAGAGTATCAAAGGACTTCTAAGGCACTTTTTCTCATTGCATTATATATTCTTATAAGGTCAATATCAATGACTTCACTTCTCCACCATTTTATTCCAACATCCAAGTATAAAAAGAAAATACTAGATGAAAAAATTTGTTCTTTTATTTAGATGAAAAGGTGCCGTATCGAAAGGAAAAAGGAAAAAACAAACACCAATGAAATGATAATTAAATGCCTCAAGTGAACCCCACAAAGTCGCATCATATCCTCATCACCTTGCTACAAATACAAATGAATACCTTAATTGGTGGAGGTTTGAATTTGATCCCTTCTTTTTGGTAATAGTGGGACCTAAACGTCCATTAGAAGAAGAGAACTTGAAATCAAAAACATCAAATCATGTTTCAATTTATATTTTATTAAATTAAGAAATTGGATGAAGACATGAAGTCCCTTGCAAGGTTAAGTGAGCTCAAAGAGAAAGTTTTGAGTTAGCTGGTACTTTTTTAATTTTTTTAGTTCATAATGAAGGAGCTCTTTTTTATTATGTAGGATGTAAGATCATTATAGTAGGAAAGAAGACATTTAGATGAATCAATTGCTATAGTTTTTATATCAATTATGATAATTTTGGGCATTCATAAATCATTTGAAAAACTTATAATAATAGAATCTTGTCACAAGAGGAGCAATTAAATTTTCTAGTTTTTTTTTTCTAAATTAATTCTTCAATATTCAAATGATATTCTTCTTTGACAAAATGTTCTTGAATAAAGCTAAAAATATCATTTAAAAAACCTAAAAACTTTAAAATTTACAATGCTTTTCAAATTTTAGTTTTGGAATATTAAAAAGTAGAAATTTTTGGACAATTTTAAGAAGCATAGGAGGGCAATAAAATTTTGAGTGCAAGGTTGTCAATTTGTAGGAGATATTGAAGGTAATTTTACAAAATCCTTAATTTTCATAATGTTTATTTGCTACTTCAATCATTTCAATATAACTTATATAGAAATTATTATTAATAATGTTGAAAAGAATCAATCCATTGAAAATAACCAAAAACATTGGAAATGTGAAGGACCATACTTTTTTTAAAGTTTTAGTTTCCATCTTCTTGAAGTTTTAAAAAGGCCAAAGATATACTTTTCAAAGACGTAATAAACTTAACAATCAAAAGATCTTCCTAGTCATTAATTTTCCATGATTTTAAAGATTTTTCTATGATATATGTAGACGAAGAGCTATGTTAAATATTTTCTTTTCAATCTTATCTACAATAGTATCAAACAATATTTTCATACATTTTTTTTTGCATACTTTCTAATAGACCTTTCTATGAAGAAATACGGATTAAGGATTAAGGATTATTTAAAATTATGAATTAAGGATTAAAGAGGCAAGAGATACTTTCTAATCATTCTCAATCAATGATTCTAAAGGTTTTCATTGGTATCTACAAAGCCCCATGTCAAAAATTTCTCACATATCCTAAGGTTAGAGTATTAAAAGACCTTTGCAGTCATTTTCACTTGAGTGCACTTTTGTAAAAAAATTCTTTGGCTAGGGTCAAGGAATCAAAACAATTTAGGGCCGAACAATCCCAAAATTTTTAATGATTTCTTCAAACATCTATGAATGAAGACGTGGTTGTCCAAGACATTCTTTTCGCTCACTTGCCAAGATCATCAAAGGATCTTTTTTGAAATCTTCTCAACCCCTATCTCTTCTTGTGTCATGCCTACGCAAACGGTTCATTAATATCAATGACCTCACCTCTCACCTACCATTTCATCCCCACATCCAAGTGCTACCAGAGCTCATTACACGATAGGAGTTATTTTGGATGAAAAGGAGACAAATCCAACTGAAAAAAAGTTTCACTAAAATTCTCACGTGAATGGGAATACTGACTATAGAAGAGGGAGGCAATGTGAGCGGCAAACCAACTGCATTGCGGGCACATCCTCCTCCAGAGAGTCTCCCTATTGTGGCTCTTCTCTTATTCATGTTTGAACGCACGCTCTGCGCACTTGCATTGTGTAAGCTTTGCTAAGCTCCTCACTCCATTGCTTGCGATCCACACTAATCTTTTCATACTTGCATCTTCAATGTCTTGCAATTGCATGCCTTGCGGTTTCCGATTGCTACTGCCTTCCGTTGATCATACGTGATAGGTAGCTTTGTAGCACGTAATGGAGTTCAGTTTGGATCGAGTGAAGTTTCTGATTATGCAAGCTTTGTCCATGGCGTCCTTCCAGCCATAGCTTCATCATCCGTCAACTCCACGGCGAAGTAGTCCTTAGATTGTTTGTTAGTTAATCAATTATTGGTCACCCCATTTGCTGAAGTTTGTGAAGGTCACCCAGATGTTCACCCAAAGGCTAGCCGGGTTCCCAATCAGCTTCCTTCACTCTTGTCAAAGCACAGTCGTTCGTTTGTGCCATAGGAATAATTGAAGAACAAGACGAAACACCTCTAGATGTTTACTCTAGCTAGTTTCTTATTTATACACGGTAGTTTCAATCCCTGCAACCACAAAACTTTCCGTATAAATTAGGCGCATTTCGATCACGAACACAGGTGAAGGGTTCGTGGTTGTGGAGTCAGCAAAGGGGACCATTCGATGCAGGTTGCTTCATTGTGCTGTTGGGATTTCCAGGGAATTGGAAAGGCGGACGTGTTTATTTACTGAGGATTTCCTTCTGTGTGATGCATGTATTGCAGGTAGGTCACCATGATCGGGAAGCTATGGAGTTCGAGCATGAGGAACTTACTGATCTCGAATATTTAATGCATCTGCTCGAGCTCTCTCATGGATTTGGTTCTTCAGCTCCTTCTTCCGCTGCAACTCGCCCCCAAGGACGCCGACTCTGCTCGAGCTCTCTCATGGATCTCGTTCTTCAGTTCCTTCTTCCGCTGCGACACGACCCCCAAGGACGCCGACTCGGATCCTTTCCAGGCCCTCTCGATTGTCACGAGCCTACCCCCACCCGCTTCCGCCCCCTGGGGACTTATGTGGCCCTCTGGGGACTTCTGGCCCCCGGGCCTCATCGATATCGCAGCCATGGACGTGAACCATGACCAGCCACCAGAAGGCAGACGCGAGCAAGAGCAGCAGCTATGGACCTGGCCGTGGCCGTGCGAAGTGAAGCTCATGTCGGAATACTGGGTTTGGTCGGAATACTGGGGTGTATCCTCTTGCACCCTGGGGCTTCAAACCCAGCGAATAGGACGGATTCGGGGTCCGAGCTAGCTCTAGTTCGCCATGCCAAACGCTTCTTCGACTGTTTGTTGTGTAAGCGTGGAGGCAGAGTTGTAGGTCGTAGGTTGAGTTGCTATTGAATTTGGAGGAGGAGACCTTGATTGACTATGAAAATTGAACAATATATGATTATGGCTTGAAATTTAGAGGGATTATAGAAGCTTGTGTCCACTTTCCACAAAACTCTCACACTCTTAATTTGTAACTTTTACGCAGCCATGGCATCCATGTAACTAAAGACTACTTTTACAAGAGTTTATATAGCTATTTGAAATGAATTTTGGTTTAATCCTTCTTTATACATGGTATATACATGTATACATACACTATGATATACATATACATATACATATAATTTATTATTTATTATATATGTAGGTTTACACATATACTATAGAAGGTATTATACACTTGTGTACCAAGCTTATAATACTCATATCTTTGCATGATTCACTATATTTCCCTTGTTTTTCTCATTTAGTTGCAATCAAGAACCTAGTGTTTTCTTAAAGTAGATTCTGTATACATGACACTACTCTCTACATTTTTTCATTAGCCAGGACTTTATGAAAATATCACTTAGCTTTTAAAACATTTTTAGAATTCAATTTCAAAAATCTTTGCATTGCTCCACTATGTACATTCTAAAGTAGTTTTGGAATAGAAGTCTAATGTTCCTAACATTTTTATAGAACTTTTAAAGATTATTCAACATCTCAACAAATAGATAGAATTTTATGGCAAGACCCTCATTATAAGGCATGTAAATGACATTCAAAATTAGAACACCATCTTCACATTATTTTGTTTCTTATATATTAGAATTCTAACATGCTAAAAAAAGTATTCAAGAAATAATTGTATCATTCAAATGGAATTTTGAATCAAAATCCAAAATTTTTTAGGCAAAAAGTACATAAAGTTGAAGGTTTTAGATGTTGAACTTTTTATTAAGGTGCAAGAAATTTATGAAGTTGTAAAAAATGTAAATGTGGGGTAAAGCATATGAGTAGGGAAATAAAGAGAATTAAGATCAAAAGTTTCTTTATATATAAGATGTAAGAGATGTAAAAAATAGGTGAACCCTTTATTTTAAGCCTCAATTTCTTTCTGTAACTTTTTGTGGTACAAAATAGTAGTTGAAATTTTTTTGAGCTTTTAGTAGTTGTCTTTATGTGTCTAACAAGCTAAAAAACTTCAAAATTGGAGCTCAAACAAGACTAGGGTGTCCATTTGAATGTTAGGAGATCTACTACTCCATTGTTTGCACCATGGTAAGCTCTTTTATTTACTCCACTACCTATGACATTAGTTAATAATGACTTTTGTTTGTTTAAAATAAAAAAACATAGGTTGTTTTCTCATTGATGAATTAGTATGATTATTTATTTTTGCTTGGAAGGCAAAAAATACAAATTTTTAGCTTCATGTAGAATGTTGTTTGTATTTTCTTTCTAAGGTTTCCCAAGCTTTAATCTTCTCACAAAAGTTTAAAATACAATTACAAAGATTTTTTTACTAATTACTATAGGCTTGTATGTTAATCTAACTTTGTTACTTCACATGATAGGAAAGATTTTGGATTGACAAAGGATTTTTTCACTTCTTTCTAAGATGCTAATACTTTTTTGGAGCCTTTTTTTCTTATTAGAGAAAAAAATCAATTCAAAAATATTAAGAGTATTACTTTAAGTTTAGAGCTTTACATTCAATGAATTCATGCAGATTTTTAGATCCATAAAGGCAAGCCACCTATAACCAATCACTTAAGAAATTCTGCTTATGATACAAATTTTTTCTTTAGAGAAAGACAGAAATCATAGGGACTAAAAAAAATTTGGTATTTTTTTTTACAAAAATTGAAATTATTATAAATTTTAGAAGACAAAAGTTGGTCAAAATCTATAATGTTTATAATGTTCTATAACTATTCATTCAAAGACTACTTCCCATTTACTTTGCATGGATGCAAACGAACTTGCTTTAGGGAAATAGATGAGAAGTACATTTTGAACCAAAGGTACATGGCATAGGGATAGAAGTATGAGTTTCAATCAACATAGATACTATAATATCAAGAACTTATTATAAAAGAACAAAGGCTTATTGAATGGCTTTTATACTTGCAATGCATGTCATGCAACAACACTTGGTTATTTGCAATGGTAGTTCAAGTAGTTGAAGCAATCACAACAAGTATATAGAAGAGTGGCTACGATACATGGAAAGACATATCATTTGAAAGAAGAATTAAAAATTTATGTAGCACATGAAAGTTTTAAAGAATTTGTGAAAAGAATTGAATGCACGCAATCTGTTAGGCAAACATGAAGGAAGGCAAACAACAATATAGTACTGTTGATATTGTTACCCATGAATACAATGAAGGTGGATGTGTTCCACTACGTGAAGAATTGAAGATGGTGGATAGAGAGCCATTGTCCCTCGTTTCATTCCGTTGATTGTAGTGCACAAGGAATTTCTATAAGTACCAATTCATTGTACTCCTAATTTTTAAAGTGTTAGCACTATAAGGAGTGTAAGTGTGGAAATGTGGAATGGAAGTTACAACAAATGCAACATTGGATGAGTAGATAAAGATGTAATACTACATTGTACACATCTAATACATCAAATAAAGAAAAGATGTGATTACTAATTGTTCAAGACGTCAACAATGATTACACCAAACTTATATATGTATTTGATAGTAGATGGTATGAATCAAAACATTACCATGGTTTCAAAAATGAGGCAAATTATGAAGAATATGGAGTCTCAGTTTGTAAAAGTCATCTTACTAGTGCATAGTATTGAATTGTATGCAAATGTGCGGAGTGACACACAACACAAAATATGATAGCAATGAAGTTATAACCACAATAATCTATGTGCTATTTGATCATTTTGATGTAAAAAAAAGAAAACAGAATCTACCACCAACTTTGTGAATTCAAGTAGACAACACAACTTACAAAAACAAAAATACATATGTATTTGCATTATATGTAGCCTAGTAGTCTTTGAATACTTCTAAAAGGTGCAATTGTATTTTTTAATTAATGGACACATACATGAAGAAATAGATTAATGTTTTAGGATTATTTCAAACACATTGGAGAAAATCAACATTGACTCTTGGGATGAGGAGTTATTTCTAGGCCTAGTGGAGGTGTTTGTAGCAGATAAGAAAAAGGTGAAGGCGTTGAAAATTTTTAAATTTTTATTGTGTACAAGGACAAATGTGTGGAGAGACAAATAAATGTGGTAAGAAATTGTGAAGCAATAGTAAAAACACAGGATTTCATTAAATATTTGAAAGGATTTTTTTACAAAATTGTAAAGAAAGACATGCCATTTTGACCATTAACAATTGAAGAAAATAAATGGGAGAATTTGAGTTGAATAGAGTTTTTTCTAGAAGGAAATCAACTATGATGTCAATGGTGGTGGGTTCAATTATGGCTATAATGCCAAATATAGAAGCACGAGGCTATTTTAGTCCACCTAGGAACAAGTTGATACAAATTTTTGGAACAAGGGCTCACACAAGAAAAATAATATACAAACTATATGGAAGCATTGTACAAGTCATCCAATGAAAGGTGTAGATGGGTAGACAAAAAAATAGCTATATTCTCATAGGAAGATATACCCAAAAGAACAAGAAGTAGGTTTGTGCAAAAGAACAATAAATATGTTTATGGAGAAGTAATTAAGAAAAAAAATAGTATTTTAGGATTATTAAAAATTCATTTGCTATAATATATTACAATGCAAATAGAAGAGTTGGACAATAAACAACGACTGAATGATATAGATGCTATTGAAGTAGAGTACTATGTTTATGAGGATTTAGAAGAGTGTTATATTTGGTATAAAATCGTTGTAGTACTGGATTTGAACTTGGCCTAATGGAATATATGAAACTTTAAAGCTATTTGTACTTACAAAAAGAAATCAAAATATTAATTATTTAAAATGTTCAATTTTCTATTGAAATGCATTAACAAATTTGTGAAGTTGTAATTTTGAAATAAATGCTTTGTATATTAAACCATAAATGGAAAAAATTACATAAAATTGCAACCATTACACAGAGAATAATTTGATGTTTCATTCTACAATTTTGTTTAATACAAAAAAAAAATAAGCAAGTATCCCACCTATTGGGGTAGAGGTAAATTTTCCTTGTATAGTCAGTAAGCACAATTTTATATATCCAAGTGCAAAAATTATATGTTAGTTGTAGTTTAAAGCTGAAGACATGAAAAACCTATGTTACATATTCAATTCCAATTGAATATACTCTAAACGAGGTAGGAGGTTGATAAAGTTTTCATTTACCAGCTTATTCACAATTTTGAATAGTCTATCTTTTTGAAATATTTTTCAATAAATTTTAACTTGAAAGGTTAATGAAATTAATAATTTAAGGCATTTCATATTTTTTGGACATTCATGGAAATAGTTATAAATTTTAAAGTAAGAATTATATAAGGCTCTAAAAATATCCATTGTTTGATTTGTATAATTATTGTTAGTCCATTGATAAATGAAATTGGTACATTGAAGATGACAACATGTAAGTTTTTGTTTATGAAAATTTTTAAAGCTTGATACCTTGGTCCTAACATGCATTTAATCCCTAAAGTCCAAAGCCCTTTCTTTCATCAAAAAACACTCAAAATTACTATGTTTCTTGCAAAGATTAAAAAAATTTATAAATTATTATTTTTGGATATTTAACTATAGGACCTTGCACTAGACTACTACATAAACGTGTAGAATTTTTTTTAGAAACTTTTAGTCCACAACTTGTAAGATATCTACGTTTAAAGTGAAAAAAAATTGTACACCTTCTTCGACTAGATTATTTTATTTTGGATTTTCTTAATTTAAAATATTTGCACAAAAGATTTTGGTTTTAAATTTTTTTTATATTGAAGAATTGAGTTAACACTTTTGGAAATAATAATAATAATAATAATAATAATAATAATATACACATTTGATGAATATTCTTTAAAAAATACATATATTTGATCTCAAATTATTAAATAGAAGCAAGTATGAGAATGAAGAAAAAACTAAATTGTTATTAGCTTTAGGATGGGATTAAAACATACCATATCAATAATGAGATTATTTTAGCAAGCATAATGAATATTGTAGAACTTTTTGTTTTGAAAATTTTGAGTTTCAAAACAAATCCAATATGATATTTTTTTCAAAAAGATGCAATGATTTCCTACAAAACAAGAAGTTCTATAACTTTCACATCACTAATTCAAATGGAATGAATAAAAGCTTTCTATGTAGACAAAATATAAGAAATCATTTTTTATTTCAAATTTTGTGGATTATTTTTGTCCTTCAAGGCATGAGTTTTTGAAGTTATTATGGTATAACTTTTAGTCACTAATTGAAATATAAAAATTATATTATTAGAAAGCTAATGTGCTCGCTAATGTGATTTTTTGTTTTTTTTAATTCAAAAAAATCACAACAAAATTAAGACCATAAGAGCCTACTAAAATCCATTTTGTCTCCCACATGAACAGTGTGACTTTAAGGGTTGAAGAAGAAAAAAAAAGTACAATTATAATTACTATTGGTATCTTAAATTGTTTCCTTATGAGATGATTTGTGATCTCTGTGGAAATATTTTCATCCAATATAATATGTACCTAAATATGGATCTTATTGGTACAAGACACATGCCTCCTAATTAATTTATCTAGTTAGTGGGTGACACTAATTTAACAAAACCGCACTATTTTAAATTAGTGTAGAATTAAGTATTGTAATATTACATTCATTTCCACAAAAACAAACACAATTGCATTAAAATTGGTTAATTATGTCCCTAAAAAAATCAATAGGTTGCCCACACTATATCACATTAATTTATCTATTCTATTGATTTCAATTTATCTAATCTATTGAAATGTCACATTAATTTATTTAATCCATAAAATGTTGAATAAGATGTTTTTGATTTTTCATTATGTACTTGCATTATAGATTCTAAAATTTATTTTTTCATCATGTACTTATATGTTAACTTTAGTGTTATATTTAGGGTATCCCTATATTCTCAACCTTTAAAAATTTGTAAAATATTACTTGAACTTTGAAAAATTACAAACCAACTATAGGTTTGTAATTTCTCTTGTGTTTGCTAACAATCTCATCAATTTCTTTTTGGGGTCGCTTTTAGCTATTCTTCCTAATGATCAGAAAAAATCGTCAGTTAGTTCATTGTCAGTAAGTGGATTTTGGAAAAAAACCGGTTGTAATTTGAAATTGAAGGATGCCAAACCAGGAAGAAATTTTGAGGACCAAAAATCAACCGGTACTCCAAAAAATGTGAAGGATATTTAGCTGCCATGAATAAAATACTAGTGGCTAATACCCGGCTATTAGAGGGTCAACGATTCCGGTTATCAACCTTCCAGTGTTGGGTTGGGCACTTTTACAACAATATGGGCAATAGAAAATTGAAGGAGGAAAAATTTTCCTCCCTTAGTAGATGCAGCAGCTTGCAAGCAAGAGTTTTTTGCTTTCAAGCTGCAAGGGAGTACAGAGTGGATGGATAGAGCATTTGCAGATATATGGGCTTCAATTAGTTGGAGCCCTTCTTTAAAATTGAAGTACCCTAACCTACTAACTCTTGTTGACATTGCTAAGTGTCAATGTGTAAGCACCGCTATGTGTGAAAGGGCATTTTCAGTGCAGAATAACATCAAGCAGAAACTTTGAAATCGTATGACAACATCTAATTTGGATACTGCCATGTGATTGGCCTTGGAAGGACCTGACAAAGACTATGACAACATTATAGAAGAGGCCATTGTCTTGTGGAAGAATTCTTCTAAGTTTCGCCACTTGTATACAAATCCTGAGAGGTATCTTGCAGGCAATAGAAGAAATTTATGAAGAAGGAGGAATTGGTACTTCCTAAACTCTTTTGGCTTTTGCAACCTTTTCATGACCATCCTCAACTCCATATTGCATGGGTTGGGAGGATCCTTGGCCTTCAAACAGTGAAGGGCTTTTGTCAAGTTCAAATCCTACTAAGGATGTAATATTAATTAGTACATTCATTTTCAACTTGATTTTCTATATATTATAGGAGTTTTGTAATTTACCCAGTGCAAATTTCAATTTGGAGGAAATTAGCTGTTGAGAAATTGAAATTGGAGGAAATAAACCGGTTCCTTTTCGTGATTTAAAGGATGTAGCCGGTGCCCCAAGAAAAAAACCCGGTTCATTTTCATAATAGGAGGAAATCAGCTGGTAGACTTCCAAAAATTTACCGAACACTGGTTCTTCCCACTCGAGCGAAGTGCCCTAAACCCTACCTTCCCGACGATCCTTAAACCCTAATTTCCCTCCATCGACGTCAAAATTTCGGGAAAGACCTAGAAAAGTTGCTGATCAAAATTGCAGGAAATGCGCACATGAGAGTCTTATGATCATTTAACTTGAGCACTGAACTGCATGCAACGATGGCAGTAAGTTAACTTAGCATTTGCAATCCAGTCCCTGTTATTGCAACGACCTCGAAAGCAAGCTTCGCATCTGACTTCATCGCCTACCCGACGCCCTTCTGAATGGCCTTGCCTTTTTGAGAACCCTGCGCTCTCATACTTCCAACGATCGGGTTTCTTAGAAAAAATTTCCGAAGAGTGTTGATTTTCACAAGATTGCAGGGGATTTAAGAGACGCAGAATCAATAGTTGTTAATTATTACGATGTCTTCTCGACATTCCCGAATCTTCGCCATTTGCTAGCAGGAGTAGAGGCTTTTTGAATGGAGCATTAGTTAGGTGTTCCATTTGGTATTTGAAGAAATCTCGGCCTATGCTGTCAACTCCGGCAATGGCACTTCGGTTCGAGGTATCTCATCTTCTACTCATGATTGTTTTTTTCACTTTTCTTGAGTGAATACTTCGTAAGTGATTTGTTTTAGGTTTTTGAGAATCGTGTTCTCAATTCTTGATATTTTGTTGCAATTAGGACGCTTGACTGTCGATGGCGATTTATACTCTTCTTGAAATTGTCTTCGTCATTTGTAATTTGATGACAGGTGCTTGCTCGGCATAACCGAGCTCGGGCGTCGCGGCTTACGTTGCCGCATTTTGAGGTTCAAACACCGCTGTTCATGCCTGTCGGCACGCAAGGTTTTCATCTCTTCCTCTGACTTCCTCTTATTTTTTAAAAAGCTTTAGCCTCCAAAAGATTAAGGAGTCCTTTTTCGGTGTATGTATTTATGCTTAACTTTCGTGTGTACACTAAACAGGTAAGAGATTCGATGCAAAATTAAATAACAAGATGCAGTTGAGAATTCATATAAAATCTTTGTACAAGATTACATTCTGTTAGTGGTCATCATATCAATTAAATACAATGTATAAAGTGGAAAAACACAGTATCCGAAATGTACCAGGGTCCTTTAGGGGTTTTAGATGTCTAGGGTAATGTTCTAAACGATGCTGCCAGGTGCAAATTCTCTAACCGGATGGATCCTCTCTTTGTGAGGCACTAGGAAGGGCGATTTGCGACTCTACGATGTTCTGAGAGTTATTAATCTATGATGTCTGGTTCTTCAGTTGCCTGGGCTGCAGATTTGTTCTGAACAATAACCGACTAAAATGTTATTTCAGGCACCGTAAAGGGGCTGACAAATGGCCAATTGGAGGATTTGGACTGTCAGATCATTCTTGGAAACACATACCACCTGGCATTGCGTCCTGGAGCTGACTTGCTCGATACAATGGGCGGGCTTCACAATTTTATGAACTGGCCCCGTGGACTTCTGACCGATTCAGGCGGCTTTCAAATGGTTTGTCTTTACTAGAGCTTACAATCCTCTCTTATGCATGAAGCTTAAGCAGATGCTACCTCATGTTCTAATTCTGCGCCAAGGATGTTGTCATTATTACCGACCTTCATGAGCCAGTTCTGTCTGCTTGTTGAACAGGTGTTAATTGCAACAGCTTTCAGCTATTACACGATTTTGTAGTAACTAGCGCAATGATATACTAATACCTATCATGCTCTTTTTGTGAATATTTTGTAGGTTTCACTTCTTCACCTAGCAGACATAACGGAAGAGGGAGTTACTTTTCAGGTTTTATTCCACTAATCCTTTCTGTCTCACGTCGTTACGAAATAGAGAGATGAATATGTGATATTCTGCGTATGGAACTTGGTGTTTGGTGGTTTAAGACCCTTCGAGAACAGATTGTGTGTATAGTTCCCCTTTGAGATCGTGATTTGCATTTTGCATCAGCAGGTACACTTCTGAGAATATATTTAGCATTCTTCAGTGTACATTATGAACATTTCTTTCAGATTGTTCGAGCTTGCCTCATTCTATTTTGTTTCTCATCTTTCAATTTGTTGCTGTAATCAGTCTCCTGTGGATGGAAAGCCTATGCTGTTGACTCCAGAGGAATCGATTCAGATACAGGTACTTTTCTCTGTTGCTGAATAGATGATGCATTGTGGAAATAATCGAATAATTTTTTTCTCGTTTTTCGTTTTTCGTTTTTCGTCATCTTTGTTTAATGCATCGGTAATTGTAGATATACACGACTCCATCAGTCTTCCTTTCGTCAATAGTTGATCGTCTTATCACAGGTCTATTATTTCTCGAATATGTTGATACCTCAAACTTGTTCAGCTGTCTATTGCATTGTTCTGAATGGACTCACAGTGGTAGCAAAATTTGATTAGCACCCAATGACTTACTTTATCGTTACGTCTGTGGCTTTACAACTAACTGAAGCTCCAGACCGTCGTAAGACTATTCGATCAGCGACCTGACTGCTATTGGCAAGGTTGATTCTTGAGTGCACTGTATAGATTGGTACCTACTAGTACCACAATGTTTATATGTATGTCATCAGTCAACTCGGGGGCTATTCTAGTACTAGAGATACGCTGCTTTGCACAGTTCAAAAATATAAATGCGTGAAGATTGTCTGCAGAATAAAATAGGCGCGGACATTATCATGGCGTTGGATGATGTGGTGAAAACAACTACTACTGGCCCGCGTGTAGAGGAGGCTATGCATCGTACTTTGCGATGGATTGATCGTTGTATTGCAGGTTGAACCCCTAAATCTTCAATTTTTAATTTGTCATGCGATTAGTATTCCATCTTAGCTCCGTCTATATTAATAGAGAATTGCTTGACTAAGCATGTGTGTATTGATGTATCATGTGAAAAATCGTTTTTGATGTTCATTGTAATATCTTATGGATTCTTCATACGCACTTTGTCTCCTGCATTTGACCCATTTTCCGTTTCATATTTGTGTAATCTATCAGCTCACTCAAGACCAAATGAACAGAACCTATTCGGAATAGTACAGGGTGGTCTTGATCCACGTCTTAGGTAAGTTGTTCATGTCTAAGAGGTTGAAACAAGGATATGCACTTATGGTCTTTGGCAAGTACGCACCTGTATCATTTTGTAGCTGATATTCTATGTTATTTTTGCAGAGACTTATGTTTGAAAGGTCTAGTGGCACGCAACCTACCTGGGTATGTGAATCACTATCATAATTCGGTTGGTGTGCAGTAGACTTTGTTATCGATCTCTCTAGTTCTGTCCAATCCTTCACATTCATGCCGGATCTGGCAGTTGAACAGTTGCTCATGGATTTATTGCACGACTCTTTCTAGATTAACGGGTTTACTATCGTATGCTGCCAAATAGAATGGCTCTTACCAATTTCTTGAATGTTGTCCCTAGTCATCAATCTTCTTGCTACAATATGTGCCGATGCTTTGATTAACTTGCTTGTAACCTATTTTCTCAGGTACGCAATTGGAGGGTTGTCAGGAGGAGAGGCGAAGGATTCCTTTTGGAGAGTTGTTGCACAATGTACCGCAGGTCTTCCTGAAGACAAGCCTCGATATGTTATGGTAAGCACATCAACTAACTTCTATTTCCTCTTTCGTAGAATTAGAAATGGGAAGGGTAATACACTCCGAGGTGATGTGGTATACGAAGTATGGATCTGATCAGTGAAAAGATATCGTCTCATTGTGAAGATTAAATTGATTACTAAAATGATTAAATTCAATATCAAATTGATTAAAAAGATTAAAAAGATTAAATATCGTTGAATATTAAAAAATATTAAATTGTGAGTCAGTTTTTTTATGACTAGTGCGTCAGTTTGCAGTCAAGCGGAGGGAAGGCAGGTGCTGCAGCATCTTTCTTTATCTGAAGTTGACAGCCTACCTCCGCTGTATAGCTTCAGTGGTTTTCATGGTTGATTATGTGATCGTATTCTTCGTCAGACACTGATCCACTTAATGTGAGACTAGAGAAGATCTTTCTAAATGTTCTTGCTTTTAATCATGACTGTCTGAATAGGGTATAGGCTTCCCACTGGACATAGTGGTCTGTAGCGCTCTCGGGGCCGACATGTACGACTGTGTGTACCCAACTCGAACAGCTCGCTTCGGCTCAGCGCTTGTACCTGAGGTATGTCAACTCCTACTTGAACTGAACTTTTCGCTGGAAAGATCAATGAATAGTGGGATGAATTACTACTAACATGTTCTATTGTTAACCACTTCCCATTATGTGACGATAACAATCAAACGGAAGCTGTAGGGACCTAGGACTTCAAGGTTGTGTTGACCAAATTCTATCTGCCCGACTTTGACGTCGCCAGAGATATTTGCATACTTTTATTTCCATTACAGCTTTATGTTTCATGCGTTGCTGGTACATGTGTGAACTAATCTAATTGATCAATATGCTAAAGAGTGCCTTTCATGGATTCTTTGCGAGCAGGGTGTTCTGAGGCTAACGCATGCAGCCATGGCCAGTGATTATCGACCTCTCGACTCTTCCTGTTCTTGCATGGTATGCTCTTTTCTTTTATAGTACTTCTATTCATGGTCTCATTTATGATTATTGGATTCCATTATATGCCAGTCACGTCCACGAATTTTAGAAAGCTTCGTACAAAATCCGACCCAAGTGTCTGACTTGTAGTGGGACCTCTCACCACTGGATTCACCAGTTTGCTCCTATTTATGCTCTCCTCAACGTGAATGTACAATTTGAAGGTTTGTACATAACAACTGCTTGAATGGTGTGGGTGCAGGTCTGTAAACGGTATACCCGAGCTTACTTGCACACACTTGTGACAAAGGACGCAATGGGCTCTCAGCTTGTTTCTTACCACAATATTGCCTATATGATGCAGGTTTGTTAAAAATATTAGACAATCTGATCGTGACTGTGTCTTTATGTCTACATGTTCTTTAGACAGGCACTCCAATGTTTTTTTGGATCGTATCAGCCTCTAGGCTCTGACAATGCTAAAATTTCTCGATGATATAGCATGATTCATTTTACATATCTCTTTTTCTACTTTGTGATAGATCTCTTCAAGTTTATAGCCGCTTCCTATTTGTTGACATGAATCTGAACTTGAATTGGAACTCGCAGTTGAGTCGGAATCTACACAATTCAATCTTAGAAGGACGTTTTCCAGAGTAAGTTATCTAAGGAACTCAGACTCATGGAATCCATGTATTTGGTGGTCCTTGGTTTTTAAGGTGTACCAGTTGGGCAGATTTGAGATGCTATGTCTGTGCAGTGTTCTGTTCGAAGATATTATAGTTTGATCAGTGTCAAAGTGAAGTAGGCTATCAGTGTAATAAGCAAATATTAGATATTAGATATCAGATATAGTCTTTGTGGATATGGGATGTTGGTTTGGGGGTCTTTGCAATGGAAGTCTTGGATGATAGCTAAATTGTCAAGATCAGCTGCGGAGCCTTTTATTGTATTAAATAACTAGATTTTTTTTCGCTTAATCCAACCCTTCAAATCATTTCTAAATCCCTAACTATCTGCATCCCAAAATCACCCATGCTGTTCGAGCTGATCTCATTTCAAATCAATAACTCTCTGATGTTGGCTGACATTGCAGATTTGTTCAGACATTCTTGCAAAAACAGGTTCGCAAAACTTCCAGTTTCCTTGCCTGATGCAATCTGAACAATGTCCTGAACCTTAATTATTATAAATAGAGTTCCAAACAACGTTCTAATTGTGGTTTCGAAGCATCCCTTGGTTCGGGTCTTAATTTGAAAAGTATGAGACTGTTCGCCTTCATGACGATCTTATGAATCCACACCCAGTAGCTGACCTTGATAGCGGTAATAGAGGATGATGCTCAATGTCCCTGCATTCTAATAGCTGATGGTTCTCGTGCAGTTTCCAAAAGGTGATGTTCCCGAGTGGGTATGTCGAGCCATGGAGGTAGCCGACATCGACGTGTCTATGTGTTGCGCTCCCCAGTCTATAAAGACTACCACGGCGCAGTTTAGTACGCGTTCGTGAAACAACTGAAGCTTTGCATGACTGGTGAGAAATTCAGCATTCCTAACAAGCAGATCATGACATTTAATTGGAGACATCTGGACGAGGACAATACAGCAATCGTTTTCTAAATGCTTGACTGGATTGATCATGCATGACATTGAGGTACAATTTTGCATTGAGTTGAATTTTCGAAGACAATCAACCGTGCACGTGGAGAACTGATTTTCTGTTCTCATCTCATTTTATTAGCTTGGTTGCATGTTGTAGGGTTCAAAGCAATTCTTACCTCAAGTAAGATTTTTATTAAATTCAAATGGTTTATTAGCAGGAATTTTTTTATCATGAATTGGATACGTTTTATGACATTGTGACACATGAATGTGTCTCTTTTCCATCCAAGTGCAACTTCTGTTATGGCTCCTCTCCACACCTTTTTTTATTCATGACCTATGGGTTATTCTTAACCCCTGAGCGCCGAGAGCAAATTCCAAAAGCAAGCTACAAATTGTCACTCGAGTAGACCTCACCAATTAAAAAATAAGATCCAAGAGATATGATTGTTTAGATTGCAAGAGAGGTAGGGAGGGCATCTTTGGAGAAATTTGTGGAAGTTTTCACCATATAACTTAGGATATTATAATGGTAGGATATTATAATGGATGATCCAACACGCCACATTTGGGGTGTTGGGGCGTTCAAGGGTTAAGCCCTAAATAACCTAGTGATGAACATGTAATGCCGGTTTGACCCGTGCCACGTCCCACACTCCAATTTCCGGGTGTGGCTAGTTTCTCAGCTTCCTAACTGCACCAAGCAAGCAACACGTTAGTGCCCTTCATAAAAGCCAACTAACTTAAGCAAGCAACACGTTAGTGCCCTTTATAAAAGCTAACTAACTTAGTCCTAGCCTAGCATTCATTTGGAGTCTCACACAGCTTGTCCTAGGTCCCTTTCCCTTGGAACCTCCTAAATCACATGGCTTGGGAGGTCCCAAGCCAAAGGTAGCATCTTCTTGCTCACACCAACTAGTGTTACCCTTTGTGCCAAAGACACAGGTCCTCCTGTCGGGTGTGCAAGTCTGCCAGCCTTGCACACCACATCCAACCGAAGTCAACCCCAATCCTCACTTGACATGGCATTGTTAGTATTTGACAATGTGCCACCCCCATGCCAAGTCCAAGGCCATGGGGGCGTTACACCCTCCCCCACTTGGACTACTTGATGTCCTCATCAAGCCTTGGATCACCCGCTGTCCTAGTCTTGGTAGCAGGCCACAGTAGACCGCTGCCCTAGTCTTACATGTTGGGGCGTCCAAGGGTTAAGCCCTAAATAACCCAATGATGATGTTAGGTAGTGTAATTGTTATGGAGAGGACAAAACACTTTAACCCCTAAACGGCCTAACTTCAGGTAGTGTAATTGTTATGCAGAGGATAGAACACTTTAACCCCTAAATGGCCTAACTTCAGATAGTGTAATTGTTAGTATAATTGTTAGTGTAATTGTTATAGAGAGGATAAAATACTTTAACCCCTAAACAACCTAAAGGTCTGCGCATCCTAAAAGTAGATGTGCTTTTGTCAGCCTTGTCAACTTTAATTGTATCTTTCAAAATATCTTTTATATGCATGTTTTAAACTAAGATATTGAAGCTTGACAAGTTTTGGTTGTATTCCATCTTAACTTGTAAATGTCAAAGGCCTTTCTTGAGCTTCTTATTAGGAATTAAGGAATTTGTTCTAAATTGAACAAAAAGACAACATTTTGATAAGTTGTATCATTTTTTAAAATTGTAACCATACAAATTCGAAATCGACATTTTAAAGATCACATAGGAAAAGAAAATACAACAATATTACTTGTAGATTGAAATATTATAATGTTTGATCATGAGGGTGTTAAAATTGTGATTTGAAAGATTATAATGTATGAGGGTGTTAAAACTGTGATTTGAAAGATTATAATGTTTGATCATGAGGGTGTTAAAATTATAGAATTGATTTGAAGTTTTTCAATCTTCTTTTCACATGTCAAATCTAAATAGTTAGTAATCAAAAGAATATGAAGATAAAGGGCCTAATTTGAGGTTCATATCCAAGAGCCTTCAACATTGTAGAAGTCAAGATTGCAATGAACATCCTTGCACAAAATCTTGAATAGAAAAATCATAATCAATCGTTTTCAAAATCAAATTTTTGATGCTAAAATTAGACTTCAAAAATAAAAAATAAAAAAATATATTATATATTATATAAACTATATAAACTACTAAAAATATAAACTTGGCTAGATTTTATTTAACTTCAAAGTATTTTCAACACTAAAATTTGGTGTCTCAAGGCATTTAGGAGTTAAAACTTTTGAATTTTTTTTAAAATTGAAAGAATTAATGCAATTGCAAAGATTACACAATGTTGTGTATTTATCATTCAAATTCTTTTTACAATTTTTTTAAGTTAAATTAAAAAATCAAGTTTTCTATTCTAACCTTCATTTATTATTAAGATTTCAAGATTATTTAAATATATTTTATAATGGATATAATTTTATTTCCACCTTTTTATGTTTAAAATTACACTAATTGATTCATTTTTCTATTACCAAAACTTATGAAAAAAATCAACATCAATAGAAAATATGTCTTTTTCTTATAGGAAAAACATCGAGGTTTTATATACCTTTTATATAATAGAATAAATTTAGCTTGTATGATAGTGAAATTTGACTTCAAGTTCATCACCAAGGATGTTTTCATTTTAAAAAATAAAATAATAAATTCATACTGATCTCAATTGTTTTTTTGTTCTTTTTGTATTTTCATTTAAACTATCCCTAGATACTTTACTAGTGATTACTTTGGAAACAACGTGAGACCTACTATACAATACCATAATGTTAAAGCTAATAATTTAAAAATATTCAAGTTACTATAGCATAACTTTTTTGAAGCATATTGTTTTACAACTACTATACAATACATGGTATATAATTTATAAATCTACCAAAGGGTAGTTTAAAAAGAAAAGGAAGAATTTACATGAGGAGCTTTCATTTTCCATCTACAAATAGACAAATTAATGAACAATATCACCTTTTAGGTCATCTATTCGTTTGCTCCAACTTAGATCTATAGCAGGCAATTTTTAAGAATGTGTTGTATAAATCAAGCTTAGCCAATATAATACTACCTTTGTCTCAAAATGATCTTCCTATTGGACAAAATGTTTCAGATTAAGGCTAGAAATAATTTTCAAGTCCAACAACGCTAGCGTGCAAGCTTGGAGCGATGAACTTGTGAGCTGCAAGCGTGGAGCTTGTGAGCCTGGAACCCCCAAACTAGAAATTTGGAATTTTTTTGGAATTTTTTTTGAAAAACTTGAATTTTTTTATTATTAATGGTAAATTTTATGACCTATGACCGTGACCCCTATAACCATGGTTTATGTAAAATTTTACATTTTTAGGTTTGAAGTTTTAATCGCTAAAGGTTTAGCCGTTTAGGCCTTCAAAGCTTAGTAAAAAATTTCAACATGTGATTTCTCTAGTTTCCAAAAAAATGGTAGAAAGTTTATATCATAAAAGGTTTTAGTCATCCATATGAATTGAATTCAATACCTTTTTTTGATGAGACATGCTCCCACACTTTGAAAATGCATTAACATTTTCTACTGCATATGGTAATATGAGGGAACTCACTTCAAATGGAAATCATAAAATATGAAAATGAATACATTGTAACTAAAGTAGACCAACAAATCTAGCCATGCCTATTTTGGAATTGCAATAATTCTTGCTCAGAGTAGAAGTAGCTTCAACTCATTGAAGCTATAGCTTGGTGCATGAATGAATTTGTCTTTACGGACATCCATCTTGTAAAAGTACCTATATAGATAGTATAAGTGTTTGCAATTCACGTATTGCTGTCGACTACCAATAGTTGAAACAACCATATTAACAAAGTGCAAACATGTGCATGAAAGAAACATCTCTATTGTAACTTAATATGCATTTCTGTTGGAATCTGACCCTGTTTGTAGCACCACAATTGCACCAAGGCCTGGAAAAGGGAGCAACATGACCTTTGGAATTTGCCCGTTGATATTGCTTGCACTTTCCCACTTATTCCGTTGTTCTGTAGTTGGTGCATTTGCAACCCTTCGAATGGCTCGGTTGTTCCTTACTGTAGGTTATGCGTCTAGGTTCTTAGGCGGAAGTTGGTCATACAAAACAATGTTGAAAATCTTTGACATGTTGAACAATTGATGTGGTGACAATGTTGGTCGTACTTGGAGGTGGAATCCCACATGCTGTAGCAACAATGTCTCTTCACAATTCAGGTTTGTTCCAGTCAAAACATACCAAACTTCTAGGACCTCCGGCCAATCAATAATCCACTTGCACTTTGTACCATTTACACAACATTCAATGTCATCCTAATAGAACCAGAAATTAGCCAGCACTTCTCACTTACTTCCATACTCCTATTTCCTACCGCGGTAGGTAGGCGCTGGAGTTCCCTTTTTTCCCCTAGCAATTTTGGTACTACACTTGATGTTAGAGGTCCTTTGTTGAGCTTGACATCTTGCGTTGGATTTGTGTGTGATTCGTGCAATGTGTCATTTTGATGTGTTGCAGTTGCTCTCAAATGCTATAGTAACATGTCCAGAAGTATATTCCTCCGCTTGTTTACCTTTGTCTTCCACAGAATGTGAAGAAGTTGTAGTGGACCTCGTTCGAACACAGGGTTGAGAGAAATTGATCTTATCTAGTCTATAAGAGTCTCCAGCATCACCAATTGGTACATCCAACTTCCTCTTTATGCTCCCAAATATTTCTTCTCTTTCTAAGTGTGGTACTCTACTTCCTACACCTTCTGATCTTGGCAATGCATTCAAGGCCTCTGCAATTTTTTTGGGATCCCCACTCCTTCTAGCAACTCTTAGATTCACGTCCCCCTTTGATGGACCAGTTCTCGATGCATGGCCTTTCAAGTATGCACGGTAATTTGTCATTTGCATCCAAGCATGAATACTATCATCACATGTTGCGTCAAACAAATTATTCCCTCGCTTTCCAAACATTTGAAGCCACTTGTTATGTACCGTTTCAGATAGATTGTATAATGGCAAGTCAAGCATCTCCTCCAAATTCAATTTCTAGAAAACAAAGAAAATTTAGAAACTTTACATCTTCACAAACAAAACACTAGTAACTTCTACTTTGTAATTTCTCTTTGTTGACTGAGTCTAAGAATATGGAGGACTTTCAATGACTTTTTTATGTACACTAAAAGAATAGTACTTAAAGAATGAAGGGTACAATATTCATCCACAACCCTAGCCTGAATTGACATGTACATCGAATTTTAGACCTACTACAATGTCTTTATTTGATGGATGGAACAAAAATAAGGGTGTCATGCTGACACCTTACATACCTTAGTCGGATCCAAGTGATGTAATTCTCATGTCAATAGGACCCCTCATTATGGAAAGCATAAACAAAAAATTCACCGACATTTTAAGAAATGCTAGAAACATCTGTTTGCAAATCAATTTTTATGACAATCAAATCATACATTGAACAGAACTTACTATTGTAGAATATCTCATCTAACTTCAGAAATTTGTACAAATATAAATGAATAATTCAACACACCATGTCCATGAAACCTCCCCACTATCGATACCAAAAATGTCAAGAAAGCTAGCCAATGGTCTAAGTGATGAAGTGCATTTTCATTGGTAGCTCCAGATGATAGCCACCATGACTGTATGTAAGGTATCGTATCTCCGCTTGGTCCATATTCTTCAAATCTTTGTATTGCTTGCACAATGAAATATGCTAGTGCTGGAATGCTTCTTTGATGTACTTTTGTGTATGTTTATGGAGAGAAGTACTTCAATGCAGTAAACATGTTCTTTCATGATTCTCCATTGCCTCGTTGGCTGAACCACTGCCATATACAATCCGGACTACATTCCAATTGGCCATAGCACTATCTGCCATAAATTCCTTGAAGTTCGGATTAGGCACTTCCTGCTATTGCATTATTGTGTTTAAGTTGCACCAAAATTGTATTTGAACCTCAGTGTCTTAATTGGATTGCATATCACACATTGTAATGGTCATCACCTTCTTGTATGTGGTATCATACACGTAGCAAGCCATTGTGGTCTACTCCTTCACGCACTTCATGTGGTCAAACATCAACCAAGCATTCTATAGGTCACCTCCTTCTTGCATGTGCTTCACAAGGTCCACTCCACTCCCTAGTTGTTCTGTAAGCATTTTAAAAATATAAACCTTTTCCTTCCCTTATCCAGGAAAGACACTATTGTGTATGAATTCGAACTTCGACTCCTTCTTCATGGTCATAATGTTGTTGATTACTCCTCCTTGACTGTTTGAACGAAAGGAAGAGATCATGTTGCAAATACTTGGACTACTAAGGTATTGGAAGCGATCCATAACCTCTTCCATTTCATCCTCCTTCAGCATCTCTTTTTTGCCCTCTCCATTGTAGAACAAGTAGTTCATTAAGCACTCTTTATTAGCAAAAAGGGCAATAGCTGAGTTTGTGGTCATGGGTGTCTTTACTACTTGCTCCGCTATGAGTTTGCAAATTTGTTCAATACAATTTCTATACATCTCCTTAGCAACAGGGTGCCCGTGTGTTCCTAAGTGAATTGCAATCCTACTCACTTCTAGATTATCAATACATGCGTAGTATATCCTAGCCTTACATTCGCTAAGACACGTAGGTGAAGTTTTGCAGACCTTGCATATTAGAGTTGAATCTGTTGGTGGACACTCTCCAAGACTAAAAGAAAACACCGTATAGCCAATCCACTCTATTTTGTTTTTCTTTGAAGCTCTTTTCAAATAATCACAACTGGGATTCTCACAAGCAAGATGTCCAGCACAATATGACTTACAAAATTTCAAGTTGTCAAAGTTGTGGATGTTTGTTGTCATGAGCTTGCACCATGGATGTCCGTCATATCGCTTGTCCATTCCCTCCAAGTTCTAGGCCCTCATTAAGAAGAAGATGAGTGACATGGTGGCAATTCAAAAATAACATCTCCATCAAATACGGTAGGAAGAAATAGAACTTGAACGTGCTTCAGGATGTTGTTATACAATGTTGATAGTTCATTTCTAGAGCGACACATTGTGGCCAATCTCTTCAAACAGTCCATAATGTTTTCTATGCCCGCTATATATGGATGCAGAAGAGGAAGTGCCAATGACGAATTTGAAGGACTTTTTGATGGGACTTTGGATAATGATTCAATCCTTTCTACCTTGCATGATGCAAGTGGAACAAAGCCATGAAGCTTCTTTGAACTACAATCTGTAGGCTCTCCTTCGGAATCGGAAGACAACTTTATAATTGAATCTAATCTCTCTACTTTCACCTTATGAAGTACAATATACTTCTCATTCACTTCCAAAGCATTCTGATGTGGAGTAATTGTAACGGCGTGTATGGTAGATGGCATATCCACCATAGAATTATCCAACTGGCGACTAAGGATTTCTGTAGATGCACTTAGTATAGACAAAGGAAGCCCGTATGCTCTATAGTTTCTTGGAGGAAGGTACCAACAGCACAGCACATTCCATCTTCAATCTATATTGTATTATGCGCCTAATTTCTCTAGATTTTTCAATTAATACCATCTGTTTTGAATAGCTGGAAAAAAAACTGGTATTAACTTCTACACTATCAATAGAAGGGCGTTTTCACTAACACAATCAATTACATAAGGTAATATCTGGATGAAAATAGGGCAATCCAATGTGCATTATTAAAGACAAGTTCTATAGAAAAAGTGTCTACAATTCACTTTTGAACTTCTTTTATTTAAATTCAAATGAATGTATAGCAACGGTGGAATCATACAACAATTTCACTTAAGAAATTGACATGACAGAGCCCCTAGAAACTGACGCGGAAGTCCTTTTTGAATTCTAGGGATGCGGTGATTTGAATGAAGAAACTGACAAGGAAATGGCGGACTTTGCCTCATCTTCCAATTTATTTTTGGCGGCGTACCTACGAGTAGGTCCTCTCGCACATGTGACAGCGTACTCCCACACTCCATGGCAAAACTCACCCTAACGTGGTAGCATCCTTTCATTTCCTCACTACACTATAAGAGAGAAGCACCATAGTGTCTACACACACTCACTATTGTAGTTTTGTTGAGTACTTGCAGGAGAGATCAATAGCTTTCATGTTTTTGCTTGTCACTTCATGCTTGTAGAAAACATGATACTTTCATTGAATAGTTTGAAGCAGTGGAGAACACGGAAGCGTTGTAGGTTACTCTATTTCTCATCTAGTAAGGCTTTAAGAAGGTCGAGAATGACGAGAGGAAGCAGGGTACCACCAAAGACTAGTTAGTCCAGAGGAGAGGATCTTTGTAGAGTACTACGGTTTGAAACGGGGAGTATTGCCAGGGAAGATGATGCTCCAATCGACAATACTGAGGGAGTGGAGGAGACGCTCGATCATGGAGAACACTGCTGCTGAGCAACAAGAAAAGGCCCTGCACTCCACAACTGTAACATTCTCTAGGAACTCCTCTTCTTGACCTCATGAGTCCTTTGTTTAGGGTTCTTGTCAAATGGTCCTAAATCGATAGATATTTTGACCAATTCTAAGTACTTCTCTCATCTTTAGTACCCTAGGACAAATAGTATTATGAAGATTGTGAAACTTTTGGCATTGACGTATACGCAGAATAAGAGAGATGTCCTTGGATGTTTACGACATACTTACTCTAAGTACATGAGCATTTTCAGTGACTGTCTACGATAGTTAAGCTTTCACTATAGAACAAATATATAAAACTTTATGATTCACAATTTCAACACTTACCTGTAATGCTATTTTTGAAAGGAGAGTATGAGAACAATCACTCTGAGAGAAGAGTCAAATAATCCGGGGGATTCCTAAAGATGGCTTGTATCTATAAGCAACAACCACTACGTACACTATATTCAAGACTTAGAAACTACACATATAATGCTTTGAAATCATTTCTTAGTTTCAAGGATGATATCTAGCACATGACCCCACGTTCTTCATTTTTCTTCTTTTTTAGCAAAATCTAAAGACGTATTTAGAATATTAATTAGACATCTTGTAGGAATTTGAATTGGGAATGAAAGGCATAGTAGAATCTTAAAAGTAAAGACCTTTAACTATTATATATTTAGAGTTAAGGTACCAAGTGAATAGGTTTAGAATGTAGGTATTAGTACAGGATCATACAAGAGTATTCCCCTGAATACATAAAATAGACTAGTCATGTAAGTGCAAGTGCAAAGAATCATGACATTGAATGATATGTCATATTTTCAATAGTCAATTATGAAGTGGATGTGAATTTCTTGAAATTCACGTAGAAGGTGAAATGTGCCCATTGAATGTTATATGTGAAAATGCAAAGGTTGCCAAGTGCGTGGTGTCCACTTTGTTATGCTTTTCCATGAACAATATTTTGACATTGTTTGTGCACATTTCAATGCATCTCTCTAGAACAATAGGTAGTCTTCTAATTTAGTAGAGTTTGAATAAAAATGAAGCCTCATCAATGTTAAATGCAAGTACAAAAAAATCTTAACATCCGAGGAAGTCATTAAGACTTTGAGAGTACACCATGTTTGATCTTTTAAATATCTCCTTCAAATACTTGAAATCAAAATTTTTAAAATTAAAAATAAAAGATTAATTGGACTTCAAGGTGTAGTATTCTTGTTTTAAAGGCATTTGAAATAGACATGATCTCAAAAATTAAGCACGCAGGAATTTCAAACACAGATTTCTGTTAATTTCAACAGAAATCTATTGTTCAATGACCGAAACAACGAGACCGAAACAACAGAGTTCTGTTGAAATTCCTACGTTTTCTACTACTGGCAATTACATGAAATATTTTCAATTCTTTAAAGGATTAAAATTTAAAATAAATATATAAGATGAACAATCAGTTCGTTCTCCTCAAATGCCACAATAATGTATAAACGCAATTTCAAATAATATTTGACAATAAGTGTTGTACTCTAAATATTACTATTGTATATTGTAAAACACATGATTATTAAATATCAAGGTTTGGACTCTAAATTTTTTGTAATGAATCTAGGTCTTCCCAAAACAAACAGTTCTATGAGAAAATTCATAAGTTTAATTTTGACACACATGTAGTTGTAAGCCTACTCAAATATGAGTCCTAAAAATAAATAAAGTATGAGTTAAGAGGGTTTACTAGGAAAACTTAATGCCTGCATCACCCTTATTTTGAGAAAAAAATTAACAAGTAGAAACAGTGTTCAAAATTTTTTAGTTTAGTTTCCTTCTTTTGGTGAAAAAAACAAAGTAAATATTTTCATACACGTGTTAGAAACTGCCACATATTTTTTAAAATTGCCACATCAGATTATGGATTCCTCAACCAACCAACATCCACCAAGTCTACCTGGACAAAGACTAACAATAGAAACGTTCACGCGTGAGCATTTCTCTTTCTCTCTTCAACTCTTAGGGGTTGACTTTAATCATTTTTTAAGCAACGTTGGAGATTGATTCATAGAAAGATGATATGGGGGTGACTTAATTTATTTTGAAAAAGAAAACAGAAGTGTTGCACTATCTGTCCATCAATGCTTCCTTGCACCGTCAGCGTACCAACTAACTTAATTATATCATTGAAGTCCAGGTGCATGTAATCAAGCTCGCCAATCGCAGCGCATTGTGTCTAACACTACTAGAAAATTTCGTTTTTCTGTTGTTTCGGTCGTGTTGATCCGGTCAAAATCTGACAGAAATCTGTTGAAACCGACAGATTTCTGTCAGATTTTGACCGGATCAACGCGACCGAAACAACAGAAAAACGAAATTTTCTAGTAGTGTAACACTGCATTTGCAAGATTGTATTCTCATGATCCTAGACTAAGTACGTGGACATGGAATCCAGATTGCTTCATCTTTGGAAAGTTCTGACAAAGCCGCAACTTGTGGCGGTGATGCAAATTGAGAATCCTCTTCGTGAACCTTGGAAGGTTAGATGCTACATTCCATTTTCTAGTCTTCCTTGCGCCTTTCTCAGTGTCTACTTCTCACCATACAGGATTCAGGGACGCAAAGATCTACCTGCAGTCGCCCACAAGATGGTGCACCCAGTTGGCCACCTCTTCGGACTCAAACTCGAAAGAGCCAGTAGGTCTTAATTTTTCGCACTTCTTGTTTTGCTACTTGAACTCTGGAACCCTTTCTCTTGCAGTCTTTTGTACAACTAGATGCGGCTTTAGAAAGTCAAATTTCATTGTAAGGTTCCTCGCATTGTTCCAAGCTGATGTTTTTACAAGAAGTGCGTTCTCCAAAATTTCTGGGGTGCACCGGATTATGGAGCCTTGAAAATGGGGATCTTTAGATTGATTTCCCCACAAGGTCAACACTGGAGGGGGCCCGGAACTTTCCATCTAAGTTGACTTGGATCCGAGCCATGTTCCGCGGGATATTGCCGAACCCCTCAAGTTTTAGATTCAAAATTGATTGGGTGCACACAGGCTTTTGTTTGTCCCTAGTGAGGTAGTAAAGTCCCATGCACTAGAACCACAAGCACTAGTTCTAGATCCAAAATTGATCGGGTACACCCTTGAAGTGCAGCCGTGATGATGGGGAACCAAGAGTGTAGAATGTGGTAATGTGCTTGCATCGAAAATGCTCACAAGCTCTACCATCCCGTTCGATCCCACAACTGTGCATGCGAGAGCCTCGTTGGCCCTTGTGTATTGAAATGCGATGTGTGGGCTGCTGCTGTTGTGGCTTAGTTGAGCACATAGAATTTTATTTGTCCCTGTAGTACCGAGAACTTGAGGGGTCTTGCAAGAGTTATTCCAACGTGGCTCGGATCCAAGCCATGTCAGGCATAATCTTGTTGGACCCCTCCAAATGCAGACCTTTCAAAGAATTATTCACAGAATTTATCATTCAATCTTACGTATTTTCTTGATAAGTGCTGATCCTAGAACATTTCTATCGTTGTGCCCATGTTTGCCAATATTCCTGATTTTCAGTCATTGATTTTTGATTCTTTGTTCTTCCGAGTGAGAATTCTAGATCTAAGAATTAGAATCTGCTACCTATGAAGATTTGATTTTAAATGTGAAAAATTACTAAAACATTAAAGAAAAAATAATGCGGTGTTTAATTCATAATCCACTAGGTTCATTTTTTAAATAAAATCATTAGATCTTCATTTCTGGAAGGTTCCATTAGATGATGGCACCATCACCATCGGATCAGATGGTGATGGGGCCATCATCTAATGGAACCCCCCAAATGAAGAATGGTCAAAATTAATCTTCAGTTTTGTTAGATTTTCATTTGTGATTTAAAGATTTGAAATTAACATTCAGAATAAGAAGATATGGAACTCTTCTGAATTTGAAGATTTTAAATTTATCTTGAACAAAGCTGAAACTTATAAAAAATAATGTACATTTCAAGATTTCCAAAATCTACAGATTTTTTGGTCTTTAGACAATTGATATGAGACTCACTATCTTTTTGGAATGCCCTCTTTATCATGGATTTTAGAAATGCATAAATGTCAAAGTAGTGTTCAATTTCTGATATTGCAAAATAGTGCTTATTGCACTTAGAATGTTTTAATTTATTTGTAGACATTTTCTTAAAAATACTTTAATTTCTTGGAACATAATGATTATAAAAAATTGAACTAGAGACATTCCTTTTCCTAAAAAGTTTAAAGGTTTTGTGCCATGAGAATGTTCTTGGCGTGCTTGCAACTTCTCATAATATATAGCTTACAATTTATTCATGTTCTTTGAATGTGATGTTTGACCAACAGAGAGGACTTGGCAAAGGTGCATCTTCACCTACAACACCTCCTCCAAGTAGCCTAGTGCCTCATCAAGCGGGACCTTCTTAGACACCTTCAGTTGTGAGACCGAATGTGGAGGTTTCACAAGATTCCCAGAAAGAAGAAGTTGAAGGGGAGGACTTGGTAAGTTTTGATGATATCATGGATGTTGCGGAGCGTGCGGTTGACATTTTCAAGAGTTCGGTACTCAATTGAGTTGGTGACAACATGGTACAAAAATGTAGATATGTTTCTAGACTTGTGCAGATTCACTATAAGAAAACTGCGTTTTCTGTCATGTTTTTAAAAAACATGCTGTGTTTTCGTAGACATCACTGCGACATGCAGTCAGTGGCCAATGGATTGTGAATTCTATATGATGTCAGAGGTAACGTGTTGCGTTTCTTTGAAAACACAATATTGTCTGCAGAAACAAATATATTCCAAAAAATGTCAAAAAAAATCAATGTGAATTTTTTTTTGACATCCAAAAAAACAACGGAAGTCCACGTCAGCCAATATGTCTGTTTTTACTGCAAGTAACTTTTGTCTAGTTACTGTAGACTAAGGTAAAATGCTGTCTGAGGATGGGAAACGTAGGGATGGGTAGTTGCTTTATTGGACTCCAAAAAAAGGTGCCTGCATGGATGCTCATGTAGTGCATGCAAGGTTAATTTAGAGTCAAAATTTCCTAGCATTCTAATGTGATAATCATGTGTATTGAATGACAAAATTCAATAAAGGCATGGCAAAAGTAACAAACTTCATTCTTTTAACATGAGAAAAAAATCCAAAAATGTGTAACAACTTATAAAATGTAAAGAACATCAATTGAAAGAGGTTAGAATGGGGTGTGCACCAAAAATTACTCCCTATGAGATAGTTAGCAAATGAGGTTGTTACCTCCTAAATTTCCAACACATGTTCATGATTTTGGAAGAATAGTTTCAAAGACGAATCAAATCTTCAAATGAGCACTTACAATGGAAACTTAGAGCATTGAATACGAAAAATTTCAACAAAGTACTCTCAAAACCCTTGGCATTCTACCACCCTTTCTATATGCTTCAATGTGTAATTTATAAGAATGCAAATACCTTTTCTTATGCATGGGGTGGGGGAGTTGTACCCTAGGAATAAATGTATGCATTGCTTTGTACTACTTACATTTTCCTATTGTTCCAATGGACCTTCTACTGTGCAAGAAAAAATATGTACAAAAGTATTTCTGTGCAAAAATTGGAAATTGTTTTTTGTCCCTTCACAAGTTTTTTGGTTTACATATTTTTTTTTACTATTTTTGGCTTGTACCTCTTCTTTCATTTTAATTTTTTTTTGTTTACCATTGTCTTTGTTTCACCTATTATAATGGTTTACCTACATTTTCCATTCACATACTTTTGTACATTGTTTTTTTTAGGTCTTGAGTAGCCTATATTTTTTTTAACTATTTCTTTATATTCTTTATTTTTTTGCATTATCTTATTTGTCCTTTTCCCATTTTCCCCCATAACCTTTTTTTCCCATTCCCTATTCCCATTTTCTAATTTATCTTTTTTTCCTTTCTTCATACCTTATTTATTAGTACCCTAAACAATCAGTACATGTTTCAATCATTTATCTAATTTTCGCTCGGGCATTTTTTTCCCTTGCATTTTTATTCTCTAAATGAATTTCTCTCCTTATCTCCTACATTCCACTGTTTTTTTCTTTTGCCAATATTTCCCTTTATAAACTTTTTTTAGTGACGTTCTTGTTTTTTTATGTATGCATATGCTTTACCTATTTCTTACTTTACCTATTCTATTCTACACCCTCTATTTCATTTTAATTTCCTTTTTCTTTATGTATTTCTTTACATTCTTTCACCTGTTGTTATATTTTACCTCAATTTTTCCTTGACTTTTTTTGGAGGGGGCTTTTTTTATCCCTTGACCTATATTTTGTTATAACTATTTCTTTGCATTATCTATTTTTTTCATTGCCTAATTTTTCCATTACCTATTTCTTTTCATTGCCTAATTTTCTCCAATACTTGTTTTTTTTTCTTTACCCTGTTTCTTTTCATACCTATTCATATCTTTACCTATTTCTTCCGTTATCTATTTGATTCCTTTACCAATATCACTCAATTAACTATTTTTTTTCCTTTACCTTTTTGTTTCCTTCATATTTTTTTCCCTTGACCTCTTACTTTCCTACAACTATTTTTTTCCTTTACATCCATTTTTTTTGCTTTAGTTTCTTTTCCCTTTATTGCACTTCATCCTTATTATGTTGTATTTGTCTTGTTGATTCTAACCCCTAAAGGATTGAACTATATTTTTTTGGCAATATAACAATTTTGGATAGTTCACTATGATTGGAATTTTTATTTTTTTTCCTTGAAATTTTCACACAACATGTACTTAAGGAGTAGCTTTATGGCCCAATAATTTTTAATAATTTTTGATTACATGGTTAAAAATTTATTGTATGATATGTAATTTTCTTTGAATTATAAGTTGTTTGGGTAGTTCAAAAAATTCTTTAAAATCTATTTTTTCCAAAATACAAATTTGAAATTGATTTTTTAAATGTATATGTATGTGGAAAGCTTTGAATCATTCCATTTTTTATCACCAAGATGAAAGTTATGAGGAGTTTTAGTTTGTGGGCAATTGCAGAATCTCTACTCTAAAATAAACTTTGAAGTTCTTTATTTAACTCAATTTTTAATATTTTTTGAAAAAAATAAAATCAGAGGATGTAGATTGTTTATTACAACACTACAACAATTGGGATTGGCATTTTTCAATTCCTTCACTAAATTCTTAACAATTTAGTATTTTGAATCATTCTCTATTTCTTTCTACTTACTATTTTTTTTCCTATTAGCTGTATAATTCCAAATGATTTGAAATTTTTCAAGCATGTAGTCAACTTGCCTTTGAATCCAAAGAAGCACCACCATTTTGTACATTCTTACATACATATGTGACCTTGTGAAGTACAAGTGCCCCGTTTTTTGTAGGGCCAAATTTTTTTTTGTTACTTCAAATGCTAATATATTGCAATCCACATAGTGGAAATTTATGAAATTTTCTCACATCTTCTCAAACAAGAGTACTACAAGATCCTAAAGTTACATGTGTCCAAAAATGTTTTTTTTCTAAATTTTTGTACTTGTACTAGAAATGGCAATTTAGGTGGGTTTTTTTTGTAGTCAAGGAACTTTAGGGGATAAGTGTCTTCCACTTAATTGCAATTGACTAACTGCTGATTTTCTAGATTTTAGTTATATGACTAATCTATGTGACAATTTAAGTGTCCTAGAGAACTTCCACTTTGAAAAATCATAGTACTTACATGTCTTATCTAAAAATTCTAATTTTTTTCTTGAAAGTTCAAAATTTTCAATAGCTGATACTAAAAAAATTCCAATCCAACGACCCATCATCCTTCTTTGAATATTTTATTCCCCTGGAGACCTCGAGTTCGGAGTGCCGTTTCCCGTGTTGGCGAGAGCGAGCTTTGCGACTGCGCCGTCGCTGTTGAGGGCGCTCGTGGCGTGTGGGTGGTTTGGGATTCAGGCGTGGATTGGAGGGCAGGCGGTGTTTCGTCTGGTGAATGTCCTTCTGCAAGGGCGGATGGAGGGGCCTGGGGTACCGGAATTGAGGATCAGTGTGGTGTTGTTTGCTTGGTTCTTGGCGTTCTAAAGCTGCAGTAAGGTGGGAGTCCAATTTATTCTGTTGAGGGTTTTTGGTGGGGATCTTGTAGGCCATTTGGAGAGGGTTTCAATGGACTCAATAGTGTAGGAATTGGATACGTATAAACAAGTCATGGATTTTTGAAGTTTTACTCGTACGTGTAGGCTTTTGCTCTTGAGCTGTTATGTTGCGTCATTCTTATTGAATGCTTTTGAGTTTCGTTTACGCAATTAAGTCGTATTTTGGGCCTATACACTATAATTGGAAAGGTGCCTTTTGCACATCAATTCGTGTACAGAATTGAAAGAGTGATTAGACGGTGGACAGCTTGAGGTTTCGATGCATGTTTTTAGGGTTGTCGGTAATCAATTGCGTCAGTCCAATCAACGCAACAGCATTCAATTGGAGTACGCATTCTGTGTTCACTGATTCTAGTGATTTAAAATTTGTTCCCATCTGAATTCCACTAGTTTCACAGCACGCTCAATTGAATTGGTCATGAATCCTTGGTCCTTTAGGGTTTAAGACGACGTGGGCTTGGCAAGTGCAGATGGGGATTATTTGGAATGGAATTGGGAGCATCCGGGAGTTGGAGAAACTGGGGGCGCCAATCCTCATCGTTTTATCAGGAGCATTAATAGCGTGGGCTCACATTCGAGCTGGCGGCTTCGGGTACATGTTGTCACTCCCTTCGCATTTCGTCCCTGGAGGGCCTCAAGCCGGGCAGTTATGGCAAACTTTTTTCCCAGCCTTGACAGCCAATGTTGGCTTCTGGGTCACTCTCAGTTTGAGCAGTTCCCAATCCTTGAAGCTGGTAGTGATTATGGAGGTTAGCAGCAGGAGGTCAGTCAAGGGCAAAGCCATAGCCAGCAAATGCAACGTCCAATCTCCCAGAACGTCCGACCCCGACGGCCCTATCCCCATCACCCCTTCCCGTTTGGGAAGACGAACCGTGGAACCTCCCCACAATGCGGTTACACAGACCCAGCCTCGTCCCCCTATTCCCCACATCTCCAGCTCTCCTACATTCCACACCCACATCAAGCAATTTCCGCCGTCACGTGTACCCAGGGCGAACATGCCCAGCATGGCCTCCGGCAGCTCGAGCGTGAAGAGCCAACTACCTAAAAGGCAGGGGGAGCTCCGATCCGAGCGATGGCTGCGCCCATGCAAACCCCGCCATATAGATATTACAGTCTCTGAAACGCTCTACACTTGCGCCTTTGTCTCATCATCTCGGGAAACCCAGCAATTTCACACACAATTTCATACAGTTTCAAGTCACATTGCATTCTCCAGCGGGACGCCAACTGTTTTGTTGCCACCAATTGGACATGGTTTCCGTTCTGTGAGATCAGCCATCGGTTGGGAATAGTTGGATCCAAGAGGTTTTGTGGGTTTGTAGCTGGTGGTGAGAGTGTGGAGCGATGGTGGGAGGTGAGAGAGACGGAAGCGTAAGCGTTCATGGAAATGGGAATGCAAATGCTTCTTCTGGGGGGGTGCATCATCCCGCGACAGCGCCTGTTGTTGCTGCAAATGGGGGGAGCGGAAACGGTAACGCCGGAAAGAGAGGTGGGGGAGGTTTGGTTGTGGAGAAAGTGAAGTTCACGGTGTCTGTGAGGGGTCACCAGTGGAGCTCGGCGCGTCATGTCAACGAGACGCTGGAGGAGTTTGCTGCTGCCATTGAGGTTCGTAATGCAAGGCTGTTGTTACCAATTGTGTGATGCGTTGTGTGCTCTTGCATGTGCAGTTGTGTACGTACCCTGGAGAACGCTGATGGTTACTGAAGCTTGACCAATGTGGTGCTTACGGTGACAGCCCAAGTAGGCGATGAAATGGATAAAGAATGGCTGATGTATGTGTTTGTGATTTTCGGTTGTTTTGGACGCATTTGAGAAATGCTGTTGGAGATCGGTATATTGGGGGATATGTGCTGACTTTTGGTGGGTTTTTTGACGAGGGGCTTCCGGAAGGGCAGTGGAAAGTACTTGGTCTTGGTCTGAGGATCGACCGGTAACGAGTCGTTTGCGTTGCGGTTGCATAATAGAGCGAGTCGACATGGCATTGCGGTCGATTCTTAAGAGCCTAATTAATGTCGTTGTGAGTGGTGCCCGCTGACATTCAGTTTCCTGTGTGGCAGCGCAACGCGCGGCGTCTGGCCTTCATCGACAACGACGACTGCATCCAGCGCTTGCAGCTGGCGTACAGCGATGGCTCCGAGCCCGAGGATCTGGACGTGGACGCCACGCTCGGCGACGTGATCATCTGCATGGGCGACAAGCAACTTCTGGCCATCGTGAACTCCAACCAACCAACTCGCCCACTACCAATGCCCAGCAACGGCACCCCCACGCAACGCCCAGACTCCGAGTCCACCCCGCAAATCACCAACACCATAGCCAGCAACTGCAACGTCAGCGTCGCAGCTCCCAGCAGCTCCCCCGACCTCCTCGCTCCAAGCGCGGCGCCCAAGTTCCCGTTCCCCAATTACAAACCTCCTTGCAGGTCCGCGCTAACCACGGACCCAAGAGCGTCGAAAATCAACTTACCGGTTGATTCTCCGTCCGTGCAATTCCAACCCGTCGAAAGAGCATGCTCCTTCCATCCGGATTACGTAGCAGGCGCGGGCGCCAGTCTGCCGCCATTACCAAGACCCAATGGCAAACTCAACATGGGTGGCGCAGGCAAACCAACCAGTGACCCCAGCGCGGTGCAGCAGCAGTTCTGCAATCCAACGCCATCGCCAGCCGAACTCGCCAACATGCTGGTGCGAAGCTCCTCTCACCGTATGCAAGGTCCCGGTGTCCCCGGCGCCGCAGGAGTGAGTGCATCCGCCAATACTCGTTCCCCTACGACACCTGCCCCCACTGCAGGTTTCCAGTCATTCGCATCCGCGTTGCTGAGCCGGTTGCCAATGCTTCCCAATCAGAACATGCAGTGTCCGCAGGGCGCCACCAGCAACATCGCGGTCCTGGCGCAGTTCCTAGCGGCGCAGTTGCGAGCGTTTTCAACTCCAGGCGCCGCACTCCCCACTCCTGCGCCTTGTGGCGATCACAAGGCGCCTAAAGTCGCGAATCCTGTCTTGAATCCTGTCGTGAATCCCGTCTCAAATGCTTCCCCGACTTGCAACCTCCAAGCTGAGAAGGAGAATCGCCTTGACCCGAGTGTGCAAGTTAATAATCTTGGTTCCCCCAACCATCCTGATGGTGCGAACGATGCGAAGCGATCTGTGAGCGGCGCGACCAGTCATGGCAACTCTAAAGAGAAGTCTTCATCGTCGTCGTACTCGTCGGCGAATGTGCACAACTCTTTGGCGCCGCAAAGCGGAGATGGCGAAGGAGTGGATAGCGAGCTGCCCAATGGGGGTACCGAGCTCGTGTTTCTGGTGAACCGACGGAGCAAGACGGTGAGTTTCAGTATAGTCTGTGTTTAATTTGGAATGGAACGTCCGCCCGTGCTAATTTGGTCTGTAGTTAATTAGGTCGACTGCGAGTGTTGTGAAGCTTATGAAGATTGCGAAGGTTGCAGAGGTTGCGATTGTTGCGATTGTTGTGATTGTTGCGACTGTTGTGAAAGTTGTGTTGTTGTATTGATTTCTATGCTTCTGTTGTTGTTTTACCATTTAGCGGCTGCAGGGAGTTGGAACGCATCACCTTAAAATGTCAGACTTGTCTGCGTACTTCCATCTGAGTGTTGTCAATGCTGCGAAGAAGCTGGGAGTCTCGCAGACAACGCTGAAGAAAGCTTGCCGAAAGTTTGGGCTGAAACGATGGCCTGGCCGTAAGGTAGCTTCTAGTTTTTCAAGTTGCACGCATTTGCGGGTTCTGTCATCTGTTTGTTCATGCTTGAATCGTTTAATGAACTTCACACTCAGGGCCTATGTAATACTATGTTGTATCAATAATTAGAGGAAATCATGTCCTGTTGTGGCCAGCCAGGGTGTTCACCACCTGGACATGATTTCCACGCCTGTAGTGAATATGACTTTAATTTGTAATACTATGTTATACTGTACACGAGACTTGCTCATACGTACTGATCGGGAGCCTCTGTTGCTAAAAAAGTACTGCTTTTGTACGTCGAGGCTAAGCTTCAGCCTTCAAAGTAAAGTTCGTTATGTTGGCACTATTCAGAGATCCACAAATTGTGACATTCAGATGCACAAAGCTCTAAAACTAGGATTAGTACAGATTTACACTCCAGGGTGCCTTCCTTTAAAATAAGGCACTGTCATGAAATTTCGCAAATTTAATGAAATTGATGCTCTTTGAAAAACTATGTTGAACTCAAGGTTTGCTCACACATGGAGCCTTAGTAACAATATTTCTTTTTGTCCTAATTTGCATCCAGGTCAGGAGCTTGGAGAGCACCATTCATGGGCTCGAACACACAATTGCCGTGGGCCAGGGGGCTGGCTTGGAGGAGTTGAACGAAGCCTACATGCGGTCCGAAGTCTGTAAGCTGCAGCAGGAGATGGACCAGCTAGTCCACGGTACTCCTGCGCAGGTAACACAGAAAATGGTAATATATTTACTCCTGAACACGCACCTCTTGCTCTATTGGTAATGCTTGATGTTCCAAGGATTTCATTACCAACACACAATTTCATGTACCTTGCTACTCAATTATCCATGCTTACGTTTACCGCCTTACTTAAACGTCAATTTCGTTAATTTGGCGGTATTCCAAGCCACTTCAGGACACTCGGCCAGAAACATAAATCTGTACCTGTCCTTGTTTCTAGAGCTTTGTGCTCATTTGTATTACCATTTTGGCTATCTAATCAATTAACTATGCTTACTTTGATTGCTTTTATTGTTGGCCACCTTGACAATCAATAAACCACTATTCTTTACTTTACATTATTTCCTGTATGTTGATGATCACTTCGCCTTGCTTCCTTAACTTCAATTTCATCATAATGACGAGATTTAGAGCCCCAGAATTGTGGTCTTCAACTACAAAACGCTCCCAACTTTAGGACTGTTCCAGATTTGCGTGTGAGGGCACCAGCATGGAAAGTTCCAAAGCCATGAACTTCCGCGAATTTCACGAAATGAACGTTCTTTACCTCTGTTGACGACGGTATTACTGCTTCAACTTACTGGGTCTTTCCTTGATTTTGCAGCATTCTCCAGCTGTGAGAACTGCGGATTTATACAAGCGTCTCTACTCCCGCGGCTGGCGCTCCAAATACCACAGCGCAGGTCGCCATGACATGATCACCCTCGACACCGGCAACCCCAACAAACGAGCCTCCGGACTTGCACCGCCAACCACTCGCAAATACAGAAAAGCTGCCAAAGAGAATCAGCAACGCAGGGGACCTCGAAAGGCAATCGCCCCTTCCAAGGAGGATCCCGTGGTAACTCCACCCCAGCCAACTCCACCCTCGGGCAAGGACAGTCCTCAAGACGCTGTGATGAAGGATTGTGATATTGAGGGGTTGTTGCCCGAGGTTCACGACATTCATGTGGAAGGAAATGAAGCATCAGAGACTGCTTTGTTGGTGGAGAATGGCAACGTTAATGGCACTCTCAAGACAACGAGTGGTGAGAAGGAGCAAGAAGTGGTGTTTGTGGAGGGTACCCCAATTGCTGAACGAAGTCCTAAGCGACCGAAAAGGGAGTGTCGGATTGATGCTGAAGCTGGTGTTGTAGTGCAAGGCTTAAGCTCCAGCACTTGTGCTGTCTGATGGGGGCAGTGCTGTGCCCCAGTTGTTTTTACAGCGGTTTTTAATGTTGATCAACGTCGGTTGATTCAATTCCTAGATACGTACTAGATATTCCTCTTTTGCTGAAAGACTATGGAATATTGGTCTTTTATTCCTTGTGAAGTTACAAAGACATTGTAGAATATTTTACGATAGTTTAGTTATCACTGATTGCTGCCGAAGTTGGTATTGTAGGACAAGGCTTGCGCTCCAACACTTGCACCGCCTGCCTATTGCCAAATCATATATAACGGTTCCTAATGGGTTTCTAATGTTGATCAACCTCGGTTGATTCGTGGAAGCTTAAAGTACGTCCTCAATATTCTTCTTTTCCTGAAAGACTGCGGAATATCCTTTTTGTATCTCATTGTCATTGTGAAGTTACACGACATTGGAGGGTATATATTTCTCGGTTGTCAGAGTTATCAGTGGGCTTGGTTGAAACCTTTTTATTTATTTTGGACACGAGCACTAATGTGTTCACCTCGAATGTAAACACTGATGTTCGATCGTGAATCCTCGGTTTGTCAGGGAATCGAAAGTAGTGCACAGAATACAGAAGTGATATTCTATGACGTTACTGGTTTTGCTGGCATCAGGGCCTCGTTTGGGGTTCCTTGGAGCCCTCCGAACCACTAGTGCCCTCGTTCCCTGCCAGGTTCTGTGCAAAAGTTCCATTTGCTCTTGCTGTTGGGAGTAGCGTTTTCCTAGAGAACAGTAATCCCCTTTGCTCTCCTTACCTCATTCAAGAATATTTGGAGGGTCGTCGCAATAGAGGTTGCTTTCTGTGGAATGACAAAATTCAATGTGACTTGAATTCTATGAAATTGTGTGTAAAATTGCTGTGTATCCCGGCTATATGTATATAGCGTTGCCCTTGGTGACGTCCTGCTACTGACCTCCATGTTCACTACCAGCTGCAAGGATTTGGAACTGCTACCTTTCGCCACATTCCACAGAGAGCGACCTCTATTGTAACAGCCCTCGAAATATTCTTGAATGAGATAAGGACAGCAAACGGGGATTATTTTAATTTAAAGAACGCTTCACCCAACACATATAGTATTGTTTACTAGCAACAATACCTGCTCCCATGCTTGGTTATACAATGTTATGTACAAAGAGCAAATGGCCCTTTTTCGCAGAACCTCGGCGGGGAACGAGGGCACTGGTGGCCCCAAGGATCCCCAAAAGAGCCCAGATGCCAGTCCCACCAGTAACTTCCTTAACTCCCCTTTCCCACACCCCAGGAACCTGGTTCCTCCCGTTTGCCACCCTTCCCTCCCGAGCTTCCTCCTTGCTGCGTTCCTCGCTCCGCCAATTCCCCGCACCAACAATCCCTCATGACGCCCTTGTAATCGCTTCCCCCTCCGATCCCCCGTCGCCTTGCCTTGCGCCATGGTGAACATCTTCGGCCGCCTGGCCACCATGGACCGCAAGGACGTCCGCGCCGACTCCTCTTCCGCCACTGAATACCTCCTCAAGCCCGACCACGACCACGACCACGGCGGCGCTCGCGGTGGTTTCCTCTTGGGGCTGGTCGAACCTATCGCTCCCCGCGCTCCCCACCACCCCGACCCCTCCCTCTACAACGCCGACTTCGCCCCGACCATGCCCGACGCCCGCATTTTCTCCCTCGGGGACATAGCTTCCCTGTGGGTGGGACTCGTGGTCGGGGTGCCCACTTACTACATGGCAGGGAGTTTGGTCGACCTCGGGATGGCGTGGTGGCAGGGGATCTTAACTGTGTTGGTTGGGAACTTGGTGGTGTTGGTGCCATTGGTGCTCAGCGGACACGCGGGGACCAAATTCGGAGTGCCGTTTCCCGTGCTGGCGAGAGCGAGCTTTGGGATTCGAGGGGCGAATGTGCCGTCGCTGTTGAGGGCGCTCGTGGCGTGTGGGTGGTTTGGGATTCAGACGTGGATTGGAGGGCAGGCGGTGTTTCAGCTGATGAATGCCCTTCTGCGAGGGGGGATGGAAGGGCCTGCGGTGCCGGGATTGGGGATCAGTGTGGGGGAGTTCGCGTGTTTCTTGGCGTTCTGGGGGCTGCAGGTAAGGTGGGGGTTCGATTTTTTCTGTTGATGATTTTTTTATGGGGATCTTGTAGGCCATTTTGAAAGGGTTGCAATGAACTCAAAAGTGCAGGAATTGGATACCGTATGAACAAGTTATGAATTTCTGAATTTTTGAATTTTTGCTCGTAGGGGAGTAGAATCAGGTATAGGGTTTCGCTCGTTAGCTGTTACACATTATCATTATTGTTAGATGCTTTTGAGTTTCGTTTACGCAACTTTAGACGTATTTAGGGCCTATACACTACAATTAGGAACCCGCATTATGCTCAACAATTCGTTTACAGAATTGAAAGAAGAATTAGATATACTACGAAATTTGAGTCCATGTGCAGATTTAGGCTCCAATCCGTTTTCGGGTTTTTCTTTGCACAATTGCAATGGGGTTGTGATGATCATGGATAGCTGTTCTTTTGTGATGATCGGTTCTTTAATCCTTGAAGGATCAAGGGGTGCAAATGGGGTTTAATGTGTTTTAGCACGTTCGAGTAAGTCGTTTCTTTAGTCAAATTTTATTTTATTTTTGACCAGCACATGCAGTATTCTTCACTGATTCTAGTGCTATAAAATTTGGCCACATCTGAATTCTCTCATATTCACGATCAATTGGATTGGTTATTTTCAGAGCATGAATCCTCGGTCCTTTAAGATGATGTTGATTTGAACGTTTTTTAGCAGCTTTGATTAAGTCACTCGAAGACTTTCTGTGGTCCAATTTTATTGCGTCTTTCGACAAACACATGCAGTGTTCTTCACTGATTTGGGTGATATAAAATTTAGCCACATATGAATTCTATTATTTTCACAATACGATCAATTGAATTGGTCATTTTTAGAGCATGAATCCTCGGTCCTTTAGGGTTTAAGATGTGTGGGTTTGGCGTGTGCAGGTGGGGATTATTTGGAATGGAATTGGGAGTATTCGATCGCTGGAGAAACTGGGGGCGCCAATCCTCTTCGTTCTGTCAGGAGCATTATTAGCGTGGGCTTACGTTCGAGCTGGCGGCTTCGGGCCCATGTTGTCACTCCCTTCGCAGTTCGTCCCTGGAGGTCCTAAAGCCGGGCAGTTTTGGCAAACCTTTTTCCCAGCCTTGACAGCCAATGTTGGCTTCTGGGTCACTCTCAGTTTGAACATCCCAGGTGAGTCTGTCGCTGATTATGCTCCCATCTTTAATCTAATTGTGATAACACCAACTTGCTGGGGAATCTAGGGAATCTTATGGAGTGTGTGATATTTGCGTCAATGCAGATTTCACTCGATACTCCAAGAGCCAGGTAGACCAACTGGCAGGCCAAGCAATTGGATTACCCTTTTTCATGGCAGGGTTTACATTTGTAGGCCTGGCTGTGACTTCAGCCACTGTAGTGATCTTTGGGGAGGCAATTTCAGACCCCATTGAGTTGTTGTCTCGCATCGACGGTGTCGTACCTCTCGTTTTATCCCTCATAGGAGTAATTTTAGCAACACTGACCACCAACATTGCTGCGAATGTGGTGGCCCCAGCCAACGCTCTGGTGAACTTGAACCCGGCCGTGTTTTCCTTCCGAACAGGTGGACTCTTCACTGCCCTCCTTGGAATCCTCCTGCAACCCTGGCGGCTCATGCAATCCAGCCAGGACTTCATCTACACGTGGTTGATCGGATACTCTGCGTTACTGGGCCCCGTGGGGGGGATCATGCTGGTGGATTACTTTGGACTGCGAGGTCGGGAGCTTAATATTGATGACCTCTTCTCCTGTGATAAAGGTGGATTGTACTGGTACACGAATGGGTACAATGTAGCAGCTATTGTAGCCCTTTGTGCAGGCATCCTACCCAACATCCCCGGGTTCCTGGCCTCAACTGGAGCTCTTGATCACTGCGCGCACATCTTCACCCTCATCTATGATAATGCTTGGTTTGTGGGGTTCTGCATAGCTGGGCTTGTTTATCGGGCTCTCTCAACACGGCAGGTGCATAATTTGCAGCGACTGGCTGAGGCGTGAAGACCAGTCAACTGGCGTTTAATGGGTAAGACCTTGTAAAAACGAAGTGACGGTCTTTACTTGTTCAAGAATATATATTTACAACCAAACTGGTAGTCCATTCTCTTGATATACCCTGAACTGGCATCTACAAGCTGAGGTTACGTTCAGACAAATTCAACACTTGTAACCCTTTGCACAGTTCCTTGTTCCCCATTTTGCCAAAATATTTTTTACCTCAGTGCCTTGCTCACTTGTGGCCCTGGCATGAGCAGATGGTCATCTCTTACTTTCGGAGCTTGTAGCCAGCGTCCATGATTGATTTCCAATTACATTTGGGGATTCAGAAGATATCATTCACCAACTGGTTACCAGTTCGTCATGGCAAGACTCTCTATTGGCACTGGACCAAAGGGAGCAGGGCTTGCATTGATAGATACTGCATCTAATGTGAATGTGAGGAAGGTTGCTGCGCAAAGACTGCTACAGGGACAGCTTCTCATAGCGTAGCTGCTTGTTCATATGGAGTCCACTTTTGGATTGCTTTTCTTCAGGACAGGAATCAGTCAAGATGGTGACGCCAAGATGACACCACTTGCAATGATCAACACATTCTTCACAGGCAGTTCGTCCGGACTAGGAAGCTGCAATGCTTGAATGGCATCAACTCCAAGTCGAAGACATTGTGGAACTGATGGCGACGTCGACTGCTCATTCTAAATGTTTCTATTTTGAGTTTTGTAGATACATACTTCTCGGGTGCAGTGTCGGGAGCTGCATGCTCTTCAGCCGAGGGCCTGTTGCAGAAGGGGATGCACCAATTGACAAGATCAGAGTCGAATCGACACAGAAATTCGATTGAAGTGCCGCCGAATTATTCATTATCTTGTATAGTTCCCGGTACATAGCAATTACGTTATTTGTTCTGTACTTCTATAATATTGTGTTATTTTAATCTAAAGCTACTGTTGTAGCAAATAGATTTGTTTCAAATCTTGGTGCAATGTGGACATTTGTATTGTTTTAATTGTATTAGTAGTTAGTTAGTTTGTGGCTTTTATGTGAATTTGTTTTTAATATGTGATTCTTCATTGTGTCGTATACAATTTAATCACCAAGTAAAGCATAAAATGAGATTTGTTATTAAATGATTTTGCTATTTAATTAATATATACCCTCCAATGTCTTGTGACTTCACAATGACAATGAACCAGTGGAGAGCATTTCTCATAAATTTAAAGTGTAAATAAATGTCTTAGTCCTGCACATGTTGATTCAATTATTAATAGTACAAGGTTAAATACAATAATTTTTCTGTATTACATTTTTCTGCTAGAAACCATTTAGGTGAAACAAAATTGATATTGAAAATATCACTATTTTTAATACTAGGGTTGTTGTATTATAGTACAATTTGTATTCTATTTTTTGTAAAAGGAGTTTGACCATAGTTATCTTCATTCTAACTAGTATGCATTGTGCTTTTACCACAACCATTAGTATGTCATTTGTAATTGCCACAAAAGTAATGGCTAAGCTCTCCTTAATTGCTCTTTGTATCCATTCTTCAATCCTTTAAATATGACAAATCATCCACAACATTAACATTTAATGTCATGTGTTCTATCAATTTATGTATTATGTATTTTTTAAATATTTTTTTGACATACAAAATAGAAGCAAATAAATTTTTAAAATAAAATAATGACAAAATGTTTTTAAAGTAAAAATAAAATTATCAATTCAACGTTGTGATGGAAGAAGTGTTGTATAGCATGATACCTCTCAGTAAACAATTTTTTAATATTTGTCAAAATTTCTAAATTTTTTATGAGATTAAATCTTGAAAAGTCACTTTCACCTACTCAAGACAATCTAAACTTTCTCTAGTGCACGAGGATAGTACCAAAGAATACCCCAAGCAACCTAGCAATCATTGGAATTCTACCATCATTACAAACAAACAAGCATATAGCCAATTAATCAATCAATCAACTATCTTTATAGTATAGATCATTTAAAATGATAATAGAAAAGTAACTTGATTCAAAAATATTTAATATTATTTATTTATTATTTTAATTCTCCAAAATCTTATCTAAATAGGAAAATCATCACTTTAAGATATATACTGATCAGCATTAAACTCAAAATGTTAGCATATCATATAACCAAACAAGTTCATCTTTTTAAGTCATAGTATGAAAAATGACCTCATTTGTATACAAAATTTTGGAAGTTTTAAGAATAAATGCTAATTAAAGATCTCTACATCCAAAGATTGGACGTGCTTTGGTCAAAATTTGAATTTAACTATTAAAATGTTATTTTTTGGTATTTGATTTAAATTAGTAAAACCATTCCTAACAAATTTTGTTTTGTCTATATTTTAATTATTTCATTTACTTCTTTTCCTTTGGAGAGCCATCTTGTCAATGGTATGGAGCCAATTTATTAGAATTTGTAAATTTAAATTGCATAAATATCCAAAGTCTCCCCCAACTTCTATAATCATTTCATTTACTTCTTTTCCTTTTGAAAGTCATCTTTGCACAAACATCCAAAGTCTCCCCTTGTGAGTCCCGGGATTATCACCTGGGACTCAACTCTTTTTTTTTCCGCTTTTGCTCATATTTATCCTTAACTATTAACAAAAAAATAGAAAAAAAGAGTTAGCATTGTGTTTGAAGGGATTGTCTACAAATACGGCATTAAGTTCCTAAACACATAGAAGTGCTTAAAACACTTCTAAATTCCCAATTTAAAGTCTAATTTGGTGAATTGGAATCCAATTAAGAGTCTAATGGAAATTGGCCCCATTGGCATTCCAATAACAAATCACTCAAAATTGAGAATAATTTGATTCTATAGCAACTGATTGTGATAGAAGGATAGAATTGGAGCATAAAATCTAGAAGCATCTTCCTTCACACTAGGAATCTCTATCAGGGCATTTTGTTGAAGGTCTCTATTCAATTTTGCAATTGGGAGAAATTGACAATTTGATAGAAAAAATTCCTAAAATTTAAGAAAAAACAATCAAGGATTAAGGATAGGTGTTTTTAACTTAACCCATAAAGTTCCATTATCCCTACAGGGGACAAAATGGATTTTGGGCGGATTCCTATGATCTTAATTTTTACTGAAACTTTTTGAAACTTTCTTAGAAAATAGAAAAACTTCTGAGCTTTCTAGGAATATAATTTTTATTTCAATCAGTGCCCGAGAGCAAAAGTTATACCACAAAAACCTCAAAATAGGGGAGATCAGTTAGCAAAAAAATCCACAAAAAATTGAAAAAAAAAATTAGTATTTTTTTCTTATAGATTGTATTTTTGTAAATGGGAAGCTTTGATTCATTTCATTTGAATTAGAGATGTGAAAGTTATGGAGTTTCTTGTTTTGCAGGCAATCATAGCAACTTCTTGGAAAAAAAAATTCACTTTGAATGCTAATATCTTTCAATCTATATGGTCAAAAATTACAAAAAAAATATCACATGATCTAAGACAAATGTAGAACAAGATCCTACGGTTAGATTCTAAAAAATATTTTTTTAAATTTATTTTGCCTAGATTCCCTTGTATGAAGATGATTCTATTTCAAAGGAATTAAAATTGAGAGAGGTAATTTTGTTTCTCTTTCTACAAGTGCAATTGGACCTTGCAACTTACCACAAAGGACTTTGGGACTTCCTAAAAGCAACCCAAAAAAATTTGTAATTTTATAAATTGCAGAAGATGACTCCATGGAAAGTCAACTTTTTTTACCTACATTGGAAAAATCATAGAAATTCACCAAGTATTGGTAAAATCCCACTAAAAATTAGAATAGTGTATTTTAGCCTAAATAAGTGTCAAATTCCATGACATTCCAACCTTAGTAACTATTTGAACTAGCGGTGCTAACGGTTTTCAATAGAATTTTAAAAACATTCAAAATGTTGACTGGCATACCAAGAGCATATGAAGTCCAAATTGGGTTGACTTGAACTCTTTTTTTAATTTCTCATACCTTCCAAATAACTCTAGCTAGTCAAAATTACCAAGAGATGCGAATTCCAAAGGTTGAGTTTTTCACCTTTTCTTTAGGTTGGAAAACACTTCTTTTGTGAATAATTTATGCTTGGAAGTTGGGGGTTAGGAGATCCCTTGGCTAATTTGGGTCTTTTGGAGCCAATGGTGCAATCCGATTGCCAATCATTAGGAAAAAACTGGGCCTTTCAAAGGGCCGTCTAAGGGCACCAAGGATATTAGTTGTTTTTTGTTGTCCTTCCATACGGATTGTCAGCACCTGGGTGGCACCTAATGTGCCAAAGCGGACAAAAGCCAAAACCATGGCGGAATGAGCAGTGATGTTTCGGGGAGAACGCATGATGGTACCAACAGCTTTGTATTTTTTATTTCCACTCCTGTCGTGATACCTCTAGTGTTCTATTTTATTTTAGTGCTCATACTCGATGATTTGTCATTGGCTGTACTTGCTTACTTCGTTTAGCAATGGATGGATGAAGTTGAAGAGGGAGGATGAAACATACAAACAGATATGAAAAAGCCACCTCTCTGAATTGGAACAATTTGACATGACACGAAATGAAGTCTCGACAAGCCGAAACCCAGGCAGTTGGATTCAACGGAAATTCACGTGGCAATGCTAACTTTCGCGCCGACAGAAAATTGGCGCTGAAAACAAGGATGTTAACAAACTCTGGTGTCATGCCGCCCTGATTCATCCAAGTTCATCCTCTTGGTTCATCTGTCATCTACAGAAAAGAGTAGTCAGTGGATGATGCCTTCACTAAAATAATAGAGGATAATCTACACCTCTATATAGTATTTGGGCAAAATGGGTACTTGACTGCGAGTTCACTTGGAGTCATAACGACTTTTCAATGTACTCCGTCAACGACTTCCCATATTTATATTGCTTGAAAGTGCAATGTACTGATGAGAAAGGCCGTGTCCTTGCGGGCCCCCTATTATTTTACTCCAGCCCTCCATTATTTTAAATGTCTTTAATTGGGACGTGGGTGCCACCACATCATGTTGCGGAGCCAGCAGTGACTCCAGCGAGGCAATTTTGCTGGCTCCGCGACGTGGGAAGTGACTTGGAGCCTTTGGTTCAGTCTCTGATTCTGACTCATTTGTCTCCTAGCGGAATTTTTTATCTTTCCTCCCAAATATTTTATGAATTTCCTAGATTCAGCAGCCAATGGCGTTGACGCATTTCTAGCGCTGGATCCAGTACAGGGAGCCCTTACACAGCCCTTTGGAGGGTCCGTTTTTTTTCTAATGTGGACCTTTTCTCCAAAAGTTATAGCAACATTAGCAATAGGGTAGAATTTGGTGTAATAATAGTTAGTTTTAGTTAATTTTCATTTTACTTAGGTAGTTCAGAGTAAATTGGAAAGGGGTGGAGGCCATGGAAACGTATAAAAGGCCTCCCCTCCTCTCTCTCTCTTTGCACCCTTTTTTCTTCATTTTATTGTTTGCGCCATATGCGGCCATATTATCAAGGATTTTTGGTATTTGCCAAGACTCTTTGCTTCATTGCAATTTGAGATTTCATTGTGTTTTCAAGCATTCTATTGTGTTTTTTTGGCTCATTACAAAGGATGTGGGAGTCCCTTTGTCCTAAGCTTGTCTTCTTTTGATGTTCTAACGCAGTTTTGAACCTACTTTGTGTAGGTGGCATTTATTATTGAGTTATTCTTTTGGTACTAACCCCAAGGACATTCTAGTTGAATTCTAGCGATTCAGTTAGAATTCCTTGAAGCTTGCTTTAATGTAATTATTTCTGGTGTTTTGAGTCTTGTGGTCTACTAACAAACTTCCAGTTGAGCTTTTTTGGGAGAGGAATTTTATACCTTTGGTTGTTGCAAATTCCCCCTCGAGCTTAGACATTGAAATTCATGGTCTTAGTGATGTTTATGTTATTTTAAGTGATTTGGGTGAGAACCAAACCTTATACTTTATTATTAACCCACTACACTAAAATTGGTAAATAGTGTTGGGTGATAATTAGTGTTGTTCCTTGTTTTTTACCCCCAACACTATTTTTCAACTTATGTGTAAATAGTGTTGGGGCACTTAATTGTTGTCATAAAAATCTGTCCCTTCCCTGTAAAACTGTAATTTTTGCCCCCCGCCGTAAAAATCTGTCTCTTCCCTACAAAATTGTAATTATTGCCTCCAGCCGTGAAAATCTATCCCTTTCCAAGAAAACTGTAATTTTTGCCTCCCATTGCGAAAATCTGTCCCTTCCCTGCAAAACTGTAATTTTAGCCTCCCATTGTGAAAATTTGTCCTTTCTCTACAAAATTGTAATTTTTGCCTTCCACCGTGAAAATCTGTCCCTTTCCTAGAAAACTGTAATTTACTATAGAGCTAAAATAGTGTTAGAATGGGGTAATTTTCATCTAACACTAATCTTGCAAATCACAATTAGTGTTAGTGTTGACAATTAGTGTTGCCAACACTATTTACCAATTTTAATGTAGTGGAGATTGACCAAAATTTAGGCCTAACCCCACCCCCACCCCCACGGTGAAGCTTTGCCTTTGGTTCAAATTTTCCTATTCTTGTTTTGGTTTCCTTGTTAAAACTCCCTAGACGGCGAAGCTTCGCCTTGACTTAGGAATTCTCCAGTCTTTGTTAAAAAAGTCCCCAAAGGAGACCCAAAAGTTGGTTTAAAAACTAGTGTAGCGAGCAATGGCTCAAAATTTGTGAAAAATCAAATTAGAGACCAACTCAGCCAAACCAGCCAAGCAAGCAAGTTGGTACCTGCCAGTGGTCAGTACCAGTCAGAGAGTAACTTGATTGGAATGGTTGCTTGACTGCCTTACCATCCAGTTCACATACATCAAAAACTAACCAAGGATAATGCCTAAGGGCCCCTTTTGAATTTTTTCTGAAAAATTGAACACCAGGCTTGGATTTCTTAGGGTTAAATCATCATAGAAAGTCCTTAGTGAAATTTTTTCAAAGATATTAGAAATGAGAGGTGAGAGAAAATTGGGCCCCCCTAGGGTGCCAAAGAGTATCAAAATTTCAAAAAATCAGAACAGGATAGTTCAAAGCCAGAGTGGGTAACCCATTCAGAGAGTGAGAGGGGTTGCAAAAATCTGAATTTTTGAAAGTCAATTTAGTTTGACCAGAATTGGAGGTCTGTATACCAAACAAATTGAGAGGAACAAGGCAGAGCCAGTAACAGATTGAGAGGAACCAGCCAAAAACTAGTAATTGCAATTTCCCAGTTCAAAGTGCTTAAAATCAAAGCACAAGTGGAGGGGGCACTACAAGGGAAAGGGGTATTTTAAGTATAGTCCTAGTAGTATAGTCTTTTAAGTAACGACCTTTGAGTAAGGTTTTTAGTAAAATTTTACTGAAAAGATAATATTTTTAGAATTTTTTTACTAAAAATCTTACTTAAAAATCATTACTTAAAAGACTATACTACTAGGACTATACTTAAAACACCCCTTTCTCTTGTAGTGGGGAGTTCTCATATGCTAGCAACAAAACTCTCTATCTATCTAAATTGTCCAATGCTTGGCCCAGCTCAAAATCTCATTTGAAGCAACTAGTTCTCAAATCAAACACACATATAAGTGCATACCAATTGTTAAGAGACAATTAGTAGTAGAAGAGAAGAAGGCAAGGGGTTGTGAAGTAGATTAGAACCATCCATAGAGAATAGTTGACTTTTATAACCACATTTTGTTTTGGATTAAAAGACAAATAAAAAAGACAATAAAGAATAGTTTGACTTTGGGAGAGGTCCTAAAGATTAGCTATAATATAAAAGAAGGTTAAAGAAGCTTAGTTGGAACTTGATTGACTTTTAAATCCATTTAGCTAATAGTTGAAATTAGATTAGATTAGATTTCTTATGCTTTGACTCTTAAAGTTTATTGAAAAAGAAGAAGAAGAAGAAAATTAGAAAGATAAAGGAAAAGTGAGAAAAAGAAAATAGGAACAAAAAGACAAGAAGATTGGAAGACCAAATAATTCACGAATTTCTCAACTACTAAAAAATCAAAAATATGGAAGGAGATGGAAGGAGCATACACTCAAGTGATGGAATTTGAAGTTCAAACTAGTGAGGAGAAGATCAACAACATTGAGGTTAGTGTTTAAACACAACCCCTTAATTGTGTTTTGGTTTCATTTAGAATTTTGATTTGCCTTAGCAATTAGGGCCATAGGTAGAATTTAAATTCAGATCATTAGAATTATTCAAAGAGTAGAATTAGAATTTAAAATTGCATAGAAAATTCCATTAGCTTTCAAAATTTATATTACACTTCAAAATCTAGCCAAAACTCCAAAAGTCATGTTGGAAAGAAGTTTAATTTAAATTTGAATGAAAACTTAGAGTTACCTCGAAAACACCAAAAGAATAAGGAAGGAACTATAAAATTAGCATAGATTAAAATTGAGGAAGTAGAAGAATAATTAAACCAAGGATAAAAGGAATTAATAGGTAAATTTTGAAGAATTGTTAGTGGTCAAAATTTATTCCACAATCAATTGACATAAAAGCTAAAGAATAATAGGATTTTATTTTATTAAAAATAAAAGTCAAAAGTGAGGGGAAATTAAAGTAACTTCAAGTAGACAAGTAAAAAGAATTAGTGGTAAATTTTGATGAGTTGGTTAATGGTCAAAATTTATTTTTGAAAATTAACTTTTTACTAGAAATCTTGAAATTAAAAAAATTGACTTTTATCCAAAGATAAATTAAAATCTTGAAGGTAAAATTATTTAACGGTAAAACTAGAATTAGGATTAAATTAAAATCACCTTGAATAAAAAATCATAGTAAAAATAGATAAAAGATTAAAGGTCATTCAAAAGAATCTTAAAAAGAATTTAAAATATAAATTAAAGTAGAAGTTAAAGATAAAAGATAGAAGTAATTTTGAAGTTCAAAGGTGAAAGAAAATCAATGGAAAAAGTTGGTAACCAGACAATGGTCAAACTTCCCCTGTAAACAATTTCTACCCAAACGATCAAAAGTAAGAATTTTTCTACCTTTTAGGAAGATAAAAGTAGAACCTCAAAGATAAAATTAATTAACTTTGGAAGTAGAAGTAAAGTTAGGGTTGGAATCTTCTGAGGAATATATCAAAATTAACTTTACTTCTAAATCGGATGGATAGTTAAAGTTAGGGTTGGAATCTTCTGAGGAATATATCAAAATTAACTTTACTTCTAAATCGGATGGATAGTGAAATATCTGAAGTAGACTAAAGATTTAAGCAAAATTAGGTTAAAATTGAATGAAAATCAACCAAGTTGACCAAATAAAGTCTAAGTCAGAATTGAGGTAAAAGCTAAAAAATAGAAAGTAACCCAAAAATATAAAGTCAACTCCAATAGTTAGAATAGAATTAAGACTTATAAACTTCCATCATTTACCAAGAATTTATCAATTTAAAATTAAAAATGGGATTTAGTAAAAATGCTCCATTGCTTGGAAGGCATCTCATTTACTACAACCACTCACCTATAGAATTTAGAACCCAGTTGTGCATGTTTGGTCTCAAGGGTGGAGATCAAAACACTCACACACCCTAATCATTTCATTTGCTTCATCTTTGTCAACGGAATGGAGCCAATTTATTAGAATTTGCAAATTTAAACGGCACAAATATCCAAAGTCTGCACCAATTTATTAGAATTTGCAAATTTAAACCGCATAAATATCCAAAGTGCACAATGAAATCACACTCATGAATATGAAAGTCACCTTTTTTTTTTCCTTGATAATTCCTGATAAACTAAGGATTCATGATCTGACAATTTGTGATCATGTTCAGGTTTCAAGCAAGCTCTACTTGTTCTTGTAACAATTAAACTATCGTGCAGTATTCTCCAATATCTTGTAACTTTTAATTAGTAACTGTCTTATGAGAACCAAGAATGATATTCCATAGTCTTTCAGTTCAGCAAAACAGGAATCATTATCAAGGACGTCGTCCAAACTTCCATGAAGCAACCGCCGCGTTGGTCCACATTGGAAACGGCTGTAAGAACGACTTGGTCACAGCATTCAGATGGCACAATGAAGTGCTGGAGCATAAAACTTGCCCTCCCTCCACACCCGCTTCCATCAGTGAAAGTAACTAAACTACCGTAAAATAGCCTCCAATAATTATTAGTAACTCTACAACGAATATACAGAAATGATATTCCATGGTCTTGTAATTTCACAATGAGATAAAAAAAAAAAAAGGGTATTCCGTAATCTTTCTTTTAAGAAAGGAGGAATATTGAGTACGTAGTTCTAGCTTCCTTGAATCAACCGAGGTTGATCAAGACTTGGCAACAGCCATGCTACCTGCAGGCGGTGCAAGTGCTGGAGTGCTTGCCCTACAATACCACTGAACTACTGTAAAATAGTCTACAATGTCTTTGCAACTTCACAAGGAATACAAAAAAAGTTACGGTATTCCATAGTCTTTCAGCAAAACAAAACAAGAATAGTACCTACTATGTAGTCCAAACTTCCAGGAATTGAATCAACCGATGTTGATCAACATTAGAAAAGCACTGTACAAACAACTGGGGCACAGCACTGCCCGCATCAAACACAATGAGCTTCAGCCCTGCACTACAACACCAGCAACACCAGCTTCAGCAGCAATTTGACACTCCCTTTTCAGTCGCTTAGGACTTCGTTCATCAGCCATCAGGGTACCCTCCACAAACACCACTTCTTGCTCCTTCTCACCACTAGTCTTGGGAGTGCCATCAACGTTGCCATTCTCCGCTAACAAGGCAATCTCTAGTGCTTCATTTCCTTCCACATGAATGTCGTGAACCTCGGGCAACAACCCCTCAATATCACAATCCTTCATCACAGCGTCTTGAGGACTGTCCTTGCCCGAGGGTGGAGTTGGCTGAAGGCGAGTCACTACGGAATCCTCCTTGGAAGGGGCGGTTGCCTTTCGAGGTCGCCCCTTGCACTTCGGATTCTCTTTGGCAGCTTTTCTGTATTTGCGAGTGGTTGGCGGTGCAAGTCCGGAGGCTCGTTTGTTGGGGTTGCCCGTGTCGAGGGTGATCATGTCGTGGCGACCTGCGCTGTGGTATTTGGAGCGCCAGCCGCGGGAGTAGAGACGCTTGTATAAATCCGCGGTTCTCACAGCTGGAGAATGCTGCAAAATCAAGGAAAAACCCAGTAAGTTGAAGCAGTAATACCGTCGTCAACAGAGGTAAGGTAAGTTCATTTCGTGAAATTCGCGGAAGTTCATGGCTTTCGAACATTCCACGCTGTTGTCCTCACACGTAAATCTGTAATAGTCCTAAATTTGGGAGCTTTTTGTAGTTCTGGGGCTCTGAATCTCGTTATTATATTGTATATAATTGTAGTAAGGAAGCAAGACTAAGTGATCATCCAGATGATCATCAACATAAAGTAAGTAAAGTAAAGTAAGAAATGACGGTTTATTGATTGTCAAGGTGGCCAACAATAAAAGCAATCAAAGTAAGCATAGTTAATTGATTAGATTGCCAAAAATGGTGATAAAAAAATAAGCACAAAGCTCTAGAAACTAGGACGGGTACAGATTTATGTTTCTGGCGGCCTGTCCTGACGTGGCTTGGAATTCCGCGAAGTTAACGAATTGACGCTTACGTAAGGCGGTCACCAGTATAAGGAGTAAACGTGTAAGCATGGTTAATTGAGCAGCAAGGTGCATGAAATTGTGTTGGTAATGAAATCCTTGGAAGAGCAAGAGGTGTGTTCGTGTTTAAATATATTACCATTTTCTGCGTTACCTGCGCAGGAGTACCGTGGACTAGCTGGTCCATCTCCTGCTGCAGCTTACAGACTTCGGACCGCATGTAGGCTGCGGTCAAATCCTCCAAGCCAGCCCCCTGGCCCACGGCAATTGTGTGTTCCAAGCCGTGGATAGTGCTCTCCAAGCTCCTGACCTGAATGCATAACGAGAAAACCAAGTTACTACAAATATGCATTATAATTGTTACAAACGCTCCATGCATGAGCAAGCCATCAGTTGTGTTCAACATCGTTTTTCACTAAATTGTGTGAAATACATGACATTCTCACTATTCAAGGTGGGCGTCATGAATCGTAAATATACACCAATCCCAATTATGACTGAGCTTTCTGCTGTTGATGTCACAATTTTGGCGCTCTAAATTGTGACAATATAACGCAATTGAGGTTGAAAGGCTGAAGCGCAAGCATGGAATTGAAGTACAGAAGCAAGATTGTTATCACAGAGGCTCTCAGTATGTATTTGCAAGTGAGAAAGTCTTCAAGGGTAATGAAAAGCATCGGCTGTAGGAACTAGCATTGTTGTATTATAAAAGAAATACACAAACTAAGGTCAGTTCTTTTGTGCAAGTCATGTGTAAAGAAAAACAAAGCATAAAAAAATTAAAGCATTATTCACAAGGAGAAATCATGTCCTGTTTCATCAAGTTGCGTGGACTCCGTGGGGGTGTCCCGAATAGGACATGATTCCACTGGTTGTAGTCACATTATAGTATTTCAAAGCCCGAGAGTGAGCAGTTTACACCACCAATTCAAGCATGAGTAAACAGATACCACAACACACACGGTTCAACTCGAAACGGTGAATAATTTTAATAATATGCAAGATCATGGAACTAGAAGAATCCTAAAAACTAGAAGCTACCTTACGGCCAGGCCATCGTTTCAGCCCAAATTTTCGGCACGCTTTCTTCAGCGTTGTCTGCGAGACTCCCAGCTTCTTCGCAGCATTGACAACACTCAGATGGAAGTACGCAGACAAATCTGACATTTTAAGGTGATTCGTTCCAACTCCCTGCAGTCGCTAAATGGTAAAACAACATCCCATATAAATCAATACAACAACGAAACTTGCACAACATCGCAACAGTCAACTACAGACCATGATAGCATGTGCATACATTATATATTCCAAAGGTAGACATACACTATATTGAACCTCACCGTCTTGCTGCGTCGGTTCACCAGAAACACGAGCTCGGAACCCCCATTGGGCAGCTCGCTATCCACTCCTTCGCCCTCTCCGCTTTGCGGCGCCAAAGAGTTGTGCACTTTCGCCGACGAGTACGACGACGATGAAGACTTCTCCTTAGAGTTGCCATGACTGGTCGCGCTGCTCACAGACCACTTCGCATTATTCGCATCATCAGGATAGTCGGGGGAACCAAGATTATTCGCCTGCATATTCGCCTGCACGCAGGGATCAGGACGATTCTCCTTCTCAGCTTGGAGGTTGCAAGCCAGGGAAGCATTCGAGACGGGATTCGTGACTTTAGGCGCAGGAGTGGGGAGTGTGGCGTCGGGAGTTGAAAAACCTCGCAACTGCGACGCTAGGAACTGCGCCAGGACCGCGATGTTGCTGGTGGCGCCCTGCGGACACTGCGTGTTCTGATTGGGAAGCATTGGCAACCGGCTCAGCAACGCGGATGCGAATGACTGGAAACCTGCAGTGGGGGCAGGTGTCGTAGGGGAACGAGTATTGGCGGATGCACTCATTCCTGCGGCGCCGGGGACACCAGGGCCTTGCATGCGGTGAGAGGAGCTCCGCACCAGCATGTTGGCGAGCTCGGCTGGCGATGGCGTTGGATTGCAGAACTGCTGCTGCACTGCGCTGGGGCCACTGGCTGGTTTGCCTGCGCCACCCATGTTGAGTTTGCCGTTGGGTCTTGGTAACGGTGGCAGACTGGCGCCCGCGCCTGCTACGTAATCCGGATGGAAGGAGCATGCTCTTTCGACGGGTTGGAATTGCACGGAAGGAGACTCTGACTTTATGTTCAGTATCGGCGCTCTTGGGTCGTTAATTTGCGCGGACCTGCAAGGAGGTTTGTAATTCGGGAACGGGAACTTGGGCGCCGCGCTTGGAGCGAGGAGATCGGGGGAGCTGCTGGGAGCTGCGACGCTGACGTTGCAGTTGCTGGCTATGGTGTTGGTGATTTGCGGGGTGGACTCGGAGTCTGGGCGTTGCGTGGGGGTGCCGTTGCTGGGCATTGGTGGTGGGGGAGTTGGCTGGTTGGAGTTCACGATGGCCAGAAGTTGCTTGTCGCCCATGCAGATGATCACGTCGCCGAGCGTGGCGTCCACGTCCAGATCCTCGGGCTCGGAGCCATCGCTGTACGCCAGCTGCAAGCGCTGGATGCAGTCGTCGTTGTCGATGAAGGCCAGACGCCGCGCGTTGCGCTGCCACACAGGAAACTGAATGTCAGCGGGCACCACTCACAACGACATTAATTAGGCTCTTGAGAATCGACCGCAATGCCATGTCGACTCGCTCTATTATGCAACCGCAACGCAAACGACCGGTCGATCCTCAGACCAAGACCAAGTACTTTCCACTGCCCTATCGGAAGCCCCTCATCAAAAACCCACCAAAAGTCAGCACGTATCCCCCAATATACCGATCTCCAACAGCATTTCTCAAATGCGTCCAAAACAACCGAAATCAAAAACACATACATCAACCATTCTTTATCCATTTCATCGCCTACTTGGACTGTCACCGCGCGTAAGCACCACAGTGATCAAGTTTCACTAACGATCATCATTCTCTCACAGACGAGTATGTACACAACTGCACATGCAAGCACACACAACGCATCACACAATTGGTAACAACAGCCTTGCATTACGAACCTCAATGGCAGTAGCAAACTCCTCCAGCGTCTCGTTGACATGACGCGCCGAGCTCCACTGGTGACCCCTCACAGACACCGTAAACTTCACTTTCTCCACAACCAAACCTCCCCCTCCTCCCTTTCCGGCGTTACCATATCCGCTCCCCCCATTTGCAACACCAGCAGGCGCTGTCGCGGGATGATGCACCCCCCCAGAAGAAGCATTAATTGCATTCCCATTTCCATAAACGCTTCCGCTTCCGTCTCTCTCACCTCCCACCATCGCTCCACACTCTCACCACCAGCTACAAACCCACAAAACCTCTTGGATCCAACTACTCCCAACCGATGGCTGATCTCACAGAACGGAAACCATGTCCAATTGGTGGCAACAAAACAGTTGGCGTCCCGCTGGCCGGAGAACGCAATGTGACTTGAAACTGTATGAAATTGTGTGTGAAATTGCTGGGTTTCCCGAGATGATGAGACAAAGGCGCAAGTGTGGAGCGTTTCAGAGACTGTAATATATATATATGGATGGCGGGGTTTGCATGGGCGCAGCCATCGCTCGGATCGGAGCTCCCACCCTGCCTTTTAGGTAGTTGGCTCTTCACGCTCGAGCTGCCTGAACCCATGCTGGACATGTTCGCCCTGGGTACTTGTGACGGCGGAAATTGCTTGATGTGGGTGTGGAATGTAGGAGAGCTGGAGATATGGGGGAGAGAGGGGGACGAGGCTGGGTCTGTGTAACCGCATTGTGGGGAGGTTCCACGGTTCGTCTTCCCAAACGGGGTGTGGCGATGGGATTGGGGCCGTTGACGTTGAGAGCTCGGACGTTGCACTTGCCGGCTATGGCGATGCCGCCAGGTACCGACTCCTGATCTGAACTCACCATTTTCACTACGGAGCAAAAGAGTTTGGAGCAGGTTTCTTTTTTCATTTTGTATGACCAAAAGAGTTTGGAGGAGTTTTTTGTCTTTTTTTAATTTATGAAGTACCAATGGAAAGTGGGAATATAAAATATTATAGTGGTGTTCCAAATTTCAATTTTCATCCACATATTGGATAGAAAATATCACATTAGCATACATCACATACATGGTTGTCATACTGAACAAGTTACTATTCATTTCTTGTCCTGTAGGATGAGTTACTATTCATCAAATGTACCTCTCAAATACATTTGATGAATAGTAACTCATCCTACAGGACGAAAAATGAATAGTAACTTGTTCAATATGACAACCATGATCACATATCCATAACTATATAATTATGAATATGATGGTGTTTGACTAGAAAAATATTGACCAAATATTGTTTGGTACAAAGTCAATTAATGATCATGGTAGGACTTATGTAAATAACAATGTATCACAATTCATATAGTAAATCATAGTTGAAGAATTATAAGGCTAAATATAGGTTGTATGGAGGTACTCCAAGGGCCTTTCAAGGGTTACTTTAAAAAGTCATGCATTTGGCAAAAAAAACTTCATGATTTTTTATCATTTTTTAGCCAAATTATTTTTTTTCTAGTGCACACTGGCATTATAAAGCCAAAAAAAGCCCTTTTGGGAGTTTCATGTACCGGTATCAAGAACTGTTATGCCCTAAAGATGGGGGAGAGAGCAAAATTCTTCAATTGGCTGTTTTCTTTACTAGCTTTTCTAATAACAAACATAATTCTTCATTCAAGTGGAATAATTTCTTATATTTAGCATTGTTAGAATGAAAGGAGACTTATGTAGCTTTTCTATGGAAAAAAATTGACAAAATCTCACAATTTTTGACCAAATGCCATTGTTGAGAAGATTTATGAAAGATATTTAGTTAGGTGGTACTATGTACATGTGCTGAAATTAGAATGCTCAAAAAAGCTCCAAAAACTCTAATTTTTTTTACGGATACATACCATCATGATTTAGTATGATGTGTAATTTTTTTTAAATAATTTTGAGGTGTGGAAAAAAATATGAAGATTTGAAGTGACAACCTACATTGCCTTGAACAATAAGTTGAAGCAAAGTGTCAATTGATGGAGGAGGAACAATAGAATTTATAGTTGATGGGCAATAGTGGACATGTCAAGGTGTCCAACATTCATGTCAAAAAAATTGTACATTGTCATGGTGTCACCTCAGAAATAATGAAAAATGTTTAACTTAATTCAATCTATTTAAAGCAAACCTTTTGTAGTTATGTAACGTTCAGGATTTCAACATTATTGTCATTCCCTTCATTGCAACATTTGTGCATATTCATTGCATATAAGACAAATGTGAAAGACCAAACACATCTCCTTAGATTATCTTTTTTCATGTAAATAGTTGGAATGAAAAAATTCTTGAAATTATTTCTTATGTGGTTGTGTCCTACTTGCTTTTCTCTTAGCAAACCACGTATAGCTGCACCCAATATCATTCAAATAATATCATTTAATTGTATGTACCATGCTCATTGTTCAAGCCATATCCTCAAAACTTTAATATTGCAATTCATCAAAGTTGGTAGCACTCACCATTTGTCCATATCTCTTTAACATAGCTATAGAGTCTAATCATTATCTATCTCTATGACATTGTTAGCTAAAGTTAACTACCTTTGACAAACTTTTAATTGACATTGGTTTGGACACAACATAATTATCCTTCTTGGTCTTATGGGCCTAAGATGTATAAACTTTACAATTTTTCCCATTGACTATGTATGTACCTTCTAAACAATACCAAAGAAGTTCAAAAGCTAAATCATCCAGCCTTGTGTTTGCTTGTTTGGTAGCAATTACTATCTATATTTCCATGACATAGTTATTTGGATGAAAACTAAATGAGGAAGTTCAATCTTAATTACTTAAAAGAATCTCCACCTATTCTTTTTTATTTATAGAATCAAAGTGACAAATAATTCATGACAAGGAGTCTTAGAGAGTTCCAAAAAATAAAACTTAAGGATAAATTTTGACTTAAGTATCAATTTATTATTTTTATTTTTAAATCAAAGTCACAAATAATTAATGATTAGGAGGAGTCTTGAAGAATTCCAAAAATTAAAAGAAATTATCACTTAAATCTCTATCCACTATTTATTCTTTTAAAATCAACTTTACAAGTCTAATGTTCAAACTCATAACTATTGTTGTCCACTCTTGGTTTTGTAATCTCGTCTATGTGGAAAGAGCTTTTGTGGAACGGTGGAACTTGAACAGTCAATATTTACATTGTGCGAAGTCACCAAATTAAGCTTAAATTGTTGGAACTGAGGTTTTTTGTGTTGTTGCTCATAGTATCTTCTTTAGAGTGTCCCTAAAGATCTACATTGGGGAAACTTGGGACTTTTTTTTGGTTGGTTTTTTTTATTAGACTTGATGTGATATTTTTGATAAGTGTAGACAGTGATTGTTTTTGTCTTATAGAATGTTTTGTTTTGTTAGTTCAAATTTAGTTCCCAACTAAGGTTCCCACCCAAATATCATTAGCAATAGTAGCACATATTTGAATATTTTGAAGGATCAATCATGGAGCCCACTCTCACCATAGCTAGTGTGCCTACACTCTTGTCTTGGCATTCAATGTTTTAGATGTCATTGTTTAGACTTGTATTTATGTTTGTATGTAGTTGATTGTTGAAAAAATGTTTGATGAAATGTAGGTGGGATTGATGTGAGAGGGCCACAATGATTGATGTAGAATTGATGGTATGTGGTGTAGTTGAGTTCATCATATGCGATAATCATGTCAATCATTAGTATTTTACTTGACAAGATTATGTAATGGAAGAATTGGGATTGAGGTAGTAATAAAATTTTGTGTTGATCTTTATAGGTGCTACTGTCCATATTTTTCTCACTTATAGATTCAAATCCTAGTGATCCTATTATTCTTGAAATTATTCTTACATGTACAAGATACACAAACAAAAATACAAAAATATTGCCAAAAGTTGGACTCAGAATTATGCAATGGATAGATGGCAAGATATTTGGGCAACATTGGCACAAATAATACAAACTTGAACATGGTAGAATTTGGCACGCTGTAGGTATAGATTTTTTTGCATTTGTGCTATACCTTGATAGAATAGGAAGTTGGCAATTGGTAGTTAGCCCTGGGAGGTTTTATATTATGGAGCCATTGTAGGAGTGTGGGAACGTTGTAATATCCACCTTAGGTATTCAAATGAGCATAATTAAACTCTTGGATTTGAGTTGAAAAATGTCCTATACGGGTGCCTAGGCATGGTCCATTGTACCTTCTAAGTAGATCTTTTTATATGCCTAATTGATGTAAAATACAAAAGAACAAAGTAACAATTTCAAAACAAAGCAAATTTTGATCAAATGGTTGAATTAAGCTAAGATTCTATGTTTCTGAGACAAAGAGTTTACAGACAAAAGTTATCTATCCTAAGATGTAGATCAGTGGTTTCTATTTCTAAAATGATAAAATTTAAACTTAATAGGAGTTTTTTAGAAGAAGTTATGGCTAGATGAAATTTGGCCTTTGGAAGGGCAATTCAAACTTCATCCACATTTTTCTATGGACTTTAGATGTAAAATCAACTTCAGATTTTGGCTATATTTTTATGGTGAGATCTTATATTTAATTTCTAGATTAGATTTCAAATGGATGGAAACTCCCTACTTTCATCCAAATCCCATACCAAACTTCATCCTTTGCTAACTTATGGAGTTTGACTTGGTTGTTGAAGTATAAACTAGTTTTGGAGTCTAAATTAAATTTACTATATGATTCCAAACTCTAACTACTAATTAATTATCTTCAAAAGATTCTAGATTTATTTATTTTTTATTCTAAAGCCTCTCAATTTCTTCTTTCAATTTATTATTTTTAGCATTTTAGAGTTTGTTCCTTGTAGGGCCTAAAACTACCTATCTAAAATGCTAAGGTAATTGAATATTGAAATTTTCTTGTGAAATTGATGAGTAGATGAAATTTTGACTACTAATTGGTACTCCAAACTTCATCCACTAATTACTTCTACCTTACAACTTGAAATTAACTTGAAATTACACTTTTAAACTCAATATTCTTACTATCTCTAAATTTCCATTCTAATTATTTTTAGATGAATTTCACTAAGTTTCATCTATTCTTGTTCCCAAACTTCATCTCCTATCTTGCTTGTTTTAAGTCTATTTTTTGGAAAGCTCTAGAAATTTTCTAAAAGTTTTTAAAGCTAAACTAGAAAAAAAAATCCAGTTCTAATGGTCTGAATTTAGATTATCACTCAAGTATGGATTTATATTTTTAATCAAAAGACTTAGAGGAAAAATAGTAGAATTAGATAATTCCCTTGGAATGAACATCATCCAAGAGGTGTTCAAATATGCCTTTGGTGCCTCCTTTGTTCTCCATCTTGTCCCTTATTGATTGTTTGCTTATCGCTTAATTTTGGAGTTTTTAATACAAATTGTGGAGTGTAACTCTCACTCTACTTCATGCCACTTCTTTTTATTTTTCCATCCCTTTCCTTCCTATCTCATCTTTCTCTTCTATCTCTTTTCTTTTTCTCCTCAATGATTGATCTATATTGTTAACTTTGTAAAAGAAAATAATTATTCAAATCCCCAAGACAAAATTCAAATAATGTTAATTCCTTGGCTTCCTTGTCTAAAAGTCAATTAATACCAACCCAACTTTTCTATGACTAATAGATATCTTTGGAGATTTTCTTAATTCTATCTTTGCTCACTTTAATTATTTCTCTACTACTTCTTCATTAAAGACTTGACAATTCCTATCTCTAATTTCACTCTTTTTTTGACCCCCCTCCTACTTCTTCCACTTACTACACATCTACTATGTTTTCTCAATGCTTCATTCTCTTTGAATTTTCTACAACTTATAATTGGATTTCTAATGCTATCCTACCTCCTCTTCTTATTTCGCCAATTCTTTTTGTAGTTTTTCTACTAAGCAATTAGACATATTTTTCCCTAGCCTTTAGAATAAATTCAAGGTGCTCAATCCGAATTTTCAATTTCAATTCAAAATCCCAATTCCAATAATCAACCCTAATCCATTGCCTACTAGCCTCAAGGCAAGCTATCAACCTTAGGGCTTATTGCAAGCCTAGGATTTGCAATCAAACCTCTAGGACTCGCTTGTGGACCTCAAGAGCTCGTTGCTACGCCTCCCAAGCTTCTCTCTACATTGAGGGCTCACAACTGGGCCTCAAGAGCTCTGCTATGGGACTTAGGGCCCACTATCCCAACTTAATCCCTAAAGGACTACAAATCCTTTTGGGGGACTTTGAGGAATTTGGGCAAGTTCTTATGATTTCAATTTTTGGTGAAATTTTAAATTTTCTTAATAAGATAGAAAAACTTATTAGCTTTGTGGAAATTAATTTTTTTTTTCAATTGGCGTCCAAGAGCAAAAGTTATGCCATCCTATACATAATTTTCATGTCCCTGGGTAGAAAAAGAAATCTACAAAAACTTGAAATAATTTTTAAAAAAAATTCTTATAGACCTTATTTTTCTATATGTGAAGCTTTTACTCATTCCATTTGGATTAGTGATGTGAAAGTTATGGACGATCTTGTTTTTCAGGCAATCTAAGCATCTTCTTGAAAAAATAACCTATAGGATTTATATTTTAATGCAATATTTACAATTTTTTAAAAATTGTTTGACAAGGTTAAGTTTTCTTGTTAAAAAAATCTCACCATTGGGATTATTGTGTTTCAATTCCATCTTTGAGTTATTAACAATTTAATTTTTCTTTCAATTTTGGACTTATTTCTACTTAATAAAATTTTAAAGAATGAAAATCAAACATTTTTCTTTAAAACAAATTTCTAGACTTTCAATTCAATTCTTCAATACAAATTTTTTTTAATTCAAAGTCCATAGTTCAAAAAAATTCCACAAATGGCGGTCAAAGTCATTTGATATTGCAAGCTAGTGTTAAAAAAACTTTAATTTCCAACTTTGAATGCTAATATCTTCCAATCTATACAGTCAAACTTCATGAAATTTTTACCACATGATCTCAAACAAGTAAATTACAATCTAGTTTTATGGTTAGATTCTTAAAAAAGTATTTTTTAGTTTTCTTGAGTGAACGCAATAGAAATGGCAGTTTTAAGTGATTTTTGGAAAAAAAAATGGCCTTGGTCCTTTAGAGGTTGAGATTTACATTCTTGGGGGGGTCACTTAGAGTGTCCATTAAAAACCATGTGCGAACAAAATTTTGGACCCCCTATATACTTTTTGAATTTTAAATAAAATTAAATGAAAAAAATATGAATAGATTTTCCTACTTTGAAAGTTTATGTTTTGAATTATTGATGTTTTTATTTGTTAATAATAATTAGTTATAAATTTTTGAAGTAAAAAGATACACTATAGAACTAAAAAATAACTTTCACATCCCTATATTATATAAGAAAAAATTGTCTAAAAAATGAACAAAAAAATTCCTAAAAATAATTCTCTATTGAAAGCTCATTTTGAGTTGAATATTGATGCAATGGTCATCTAAATGTGTTTTCTAAAAGTATTTGAGTTAAAAAAATATGTCATTTTAGTACATTTTTAACCTCTTCTAGAAATCATTCTATATTTTATTTGAGTTTGAAATGTTGGGAGTAGAATCCTATAGTCATTAGTAAACAATGCTCAAAATTTGAAGTTAAAATTATAGTTTATTAGAAACCACTTGTTTGCACGTGTTTTGTTGTAGTAGAACTAAGTGCACTCCCCGAGTTTACATTGGGGGGTTCTAATTTACCAGTGGAGTTTTGGGGGATTGAAAACTAACTTTGGTCATTCATTTGAATCTCAATGATTTAGATATTAAACTTCAGGGCTAAATTTCAATATTTTGGAAGCTAAATTTTGGACTTGGAAATCAATTTTTTGAAACTAAATTTTGGAAAATCAACTTAGAAGTTAAGTTTTGATATTAAACTTTTGGAACTAAACTTTGACTACTACTTGGTAAATGGATACTAAATGGGTATTTGGAAAGTTAGTGAATGTTAGTACAATCCTTCCAACTCTTGATAAAAACGCATGTTAGTACAACACATAAACATCAATCTCATATAATTGTTGTTACTGTAAACAAAATTTGGGGAATTTCCAACTAAGGATTTTCCACCAAGGAGTGTATATGCAAAAACCAACATAAAACAAGTACTAGAAGATTCCCATAAGCGCCATCACCAAGGTAGGGGAGGCAAGTCTCTAAAATTAATACAAGTTAGTACAATAAACCTCAAACACAAATGTTAGTACAAAACAACTCTTTACAAGTACAAGAGAATGCAAGGTTTAAAGGGCCCCCAATGTCCTTCAAAAGTTGCTTCAAAAATAAGAACAATGAAGCAAAATTGTTCTAAAAACAATTGTTTGGCAAATTTTGGTTCAAAGGTCAAAAAATTCACTATAATGAATTCAACTAGTACAAAATACAAACAAGGGGTGTTTTGAGAGGGAGAAGGGTGCCCTTATATACATTTTCTATGGGTGCCCCTTCTTCTCTTCTACCTAGTGGTAATCCTATCACTTAAATTTTTTATCCAAATTTTATAGGATTTTTATTTTTACAATACTTCAAAACTTTAATGTTTAGAGAAAGACTACAAATGACAAATGGATTGTGCCAATGGCTTAAGAAGTCCATTTTTAGTCTAAATAATCCTTTCTCCATTTCCATTGCAAAAAAGTCATTAAAAGCAACTTAAATTGAAACAAGTAAAAAAACAACTATTGGAGTTTACCTTCTTTGAAGAAAATAACTAGTCTAGGTTCTTTGGAAGGTGCAAGGGAGCATGAAAAGATCCCACCACAACCTCATTCCCATTTTTTATGCTCCCAAAATGCCTGTCAACTTCACATATAATCTCTAAATTTGATAGAATTTTGTTTGGTAAAGTGATGTAAATTGACAAATCACTTTATTACATATTATTTAGTGAGATAATGTGAATTTGATGAATTTACTATATGTAAGAGTCAATTTTGTTTCATGAAATGAACTAGATTACGTCACTTTACTTTACATGAAGGCCAATTTTGTTTGGTCATTTCACTGTATGAAACGGTCAATTTTCTTTATGAAAATAACGTAGATTAGACAATCACTTGATTGCTTGTCAAGGTCAATTTTGTTTTGTGAGCTAATATGAATTTTGTGACTTTATTATAAATAAGAGTCGATTTCCCTTTCTAAAATGAACTAAATTACATCACTTTATCTTAATACGTAAAGGGTCAATTTCATTTGATCACTTCATTGTATGTGAGGGTCAATTTTGTTTGGAAAGTTACATGAATTAGGTGGGCACTTCATTGTTTGTCATGGTCAATTTCATTTTGTGAAATGAATTAGATCATATCACTTTATTTTACTTTACTTAAGGGTTAATTTTGTTTGGTCACTTCACTCTACTTAAAGGTCAATTTTAATTGGAGAAATAACCTAGACTAGGCATTATTTGAATAAATGTGAATTAGTTTTGTTTGGTGAGATAATGAGGATTGTGTAAGTTTAATGTATGTAAGGGTCAATTTTATCAGGCAAAGTGATGTAAAAAGATCACTTTATAGTACATAAAGGTTCAATTTATTTAGTAAGGTAGTGTGAATTTGGTAACTTTACTATATATAAGAGTCAATTTGATTCAATAATGAACTTGATTATGTTACATTACCTTACATGTCAATTTCATTTGGTCTCTTCAATTTAGAAAAAAGTCAATTTTCTTTAGTGTACTAACATGGATTAGATGGTTACTTAATTACATATCAAGGTCAGTTTTGTTTGGTGAGGTAATGGAAATTTCAGCAGTTTATTATAAAAACACTCAATTTCATTTTATGAAATGAACTCAATTACATCACTTTACCTTACTTGAGGGTCAATTTCCTTAGGTCACTTCACTTTACATAAGAGTTAATTTTGTGTGGAGAAATAATCCCCTATGGCAAGATTAGGCAGTTACTTGTTTATTTGTTAGAGTCAATTTTGTTTTGTGAGGTAACGTGAATTTTTTGACTTTACTATATTTAAGAGTCAATTTTATTTTGTGAAATAAACTGTATTTAGTCATTTGATTTTATGTGAGGGTCAACTTTGTTAAGTCATTTTACTATGTCTAACAGACAATTTTGTTGACGGAAAATATGTGGATTAGATGGTTACTTGATTGTATGTGAGCATTAGTTTTGTTAGGTGAGGTAAATAATGGAGATTTTGCCATTTTAGTATATGTAAGAGTCAACTTTGTGTGAAGAAATAAACTAGATTATGTCACATTATCTTACCTGAGGGTCAATTTCAATTGGTCACTTCATCATACTCAAGGGTCAATTTCAATTGGAGAATTAACTTGATTTAGGTATTGTGAGCTCCTAATTTGTCACTTAGGACTCATAATTTTTCATTTATTATTTTTACAAGTCTAAATCAAGTTACATATATACAAATAGGTCCCAAAAGAGTGTAAAATTATTTTAGATATGTCACATGCCAATATAGTATTTGGTTCTAAATAAAAGTATTTTTCCAAAAGTAAGGACAAATCCCATATGTAAATAGGACAAAAACTCTGAAATTGTTATAATTATGAATATTTAGTAAAAATTATCCAAACTATCTAAAGTTGTTGTGCATGTGACAAATCATAGCTAAATTGGTTAAGGAGAATCTATGAGCGTTTATTTACTCCCTTGGTAACTAAACGTACACAATTAGGCTCTAGTTTATGTGTGATTTATGCTATGTAAATGCCTAGACATTGTCCATTATGCCTTTTGGGCAATGGATCCTTGTACAAACTAAAATTACATATCCAAGATAGTAAGACACATAGTACTTGGACTTTTCTAATAAAAGTTATAGGAGGATGAAGTTTTGATTCAAAAACTTCATCCATTAATTTCTACTTGCTTTTTTGTCCAAATTGACTTTTCTTTTTAGTTTTTGGTTCTAAATTTTATCTAAATTCCAAGATTCCTTTTTTACTTTTATTCTATGAATTTTGTAATTCCCATCCAAAACTTCTACACTTACCACAATAACTTTTTCAATAACTTTTAACATAACTACAATAAGTTTTATTATTATCCCAATATTTATCTTGATAAATTTAAAAATTATCACAATAATTGTTCTCATAAATTTTCAATTACTCCTGCAATTACTAGATTGAATGACAAAAAAATCAAATGATCTTATCCCCTTATCTTCAACAACTTTTTCTCTCACCTTTTTGCCAAACTTTATCAATGCTACAAAAACATCAACAATTACTTGTGAAATAACTTTTCCAACCCTCAATAAGATTCAAAAATTCAAACCTTCATAGCTTTGTCATAATTTGTCAATTCTTGATAGTTTTACTGTTTTTAGAAAGCTCTAATAGTTCCTAACTTTCTCAAAAATTAAAATTAATAGATTAAAAAGATCTCACACCAAACTTTAGCCCAAATCCAACAATTTTAGCAACTCTTAAGGTTTTACAACTATCTTCAAAACAATTTAGAAATTGCAATTTTTGTTTCTTTTCCTCTAAACAAATTGCAAACTAAAGCTTACACTAAAATGCTCATGCCAACCACTTACTACATTCTTTTTAAGCTCTTCAAAGAAACATTTCCAAAGTCAAAGAAAGTAGGAAACTAAAGACTAGTGGAAGCAAAAAATGTGTAGTACAAAATACATTAGTGCATATAAATTAGTACAAGGAAGTTAATACAACTAAGTTAGTATAAATCAAGATTCAAACAACACTAGAGATCCCCTAAATAGCATCGCCAAGGGAAATTCTTTAGGATTAATACAATGTTCAAATCAACTCCAAAATTCATTAATTAATGAATAATCAACTTGCAATAATACATATAGAAACAACCTTTGAAGGGACCTAGTTTCCTTCAAAAAGAAGCTTAAAAAACAACAACAAATAAACACAATGGCTCTAAAAACACTAAATTGATAGAAGATGACCAAATTGACCAAACTCCACTAATACAGGCCTAAATAGCCAAGTAACACCAAAAAAATGGTTACAAGGGGTGTTTTGAGAGGAAAATGAATGCCCTTATATACTCTTCAAAGGGCATCCACCTCTTCTCATTTTCCTACTTGTAAACTTATTACTTAGAATTTTCAACTTGATTTCTTATTTTTTTCTTCTATGAGTAATCAAAATTTTAACTTTTGGAGAAAGACTCCAAATTACAAACAAATTGTACTATTGGCTTCAAAAAGTCATTTTCAATCATGAAGAATTCCCGCCGCTTTACCCATCTTCAAAATCTCATTGAAACTTAGTGCCAACTTAAAATTGAAAAGAGATAAAAATTCAACTTTTGGAGTTCACTTTTTCTAAGAAAAATGACAAGTCTTAGCTCATTAGTAGGTATGAGGGAATAAAAAAAGACCCCACTTCAACTTCATTCCAATTTCATATGCTCCCAGGACATTGGCCATCTCCATTGACAATCTTAAATTTGTCAATTTTTGAAAAATCTCACCGGTTCAGGTACTTTTGGCTATCAAAATGTCTTGAAATTTGTTGGTGTATCTTATTAATGTAAAAAAAATTATTCTGATTTTTAGTGAGATTTTATTACACACTAGATAATTTCTACAAATTTTCCATTATGAATTTTAGTAGTTGATTATCCAAAAGAGAATCTTCTAATTATCAAAAAATTATGAAATTTTTTGTAGAACCTCTCATAGAATTCCAAAAAAAATGTGCAAACTCATATTCTTACTTTACACATGTAAAGACAGAGAATCAAATTCTAGTATCTCTTTTAATTTCTAGTGAATAAAGAATCTTCCACATAGAGGAAAATTTTGGCAAATGGCAAACCAATTCTGTTGTTAGACTTCTAGTGTGATTTTTACAGTGAAACACCATACTTTGCTTGTAAATGCTCTCCACTAGTTCATCTTAAGTTTTCTTCACCTATAGACTAATAGTTGGGGTTTCTACTATTTCAAGAAGTGGAATGGAAAACTGAAACTTCTCTTCGAGAATCAACTTAGGATTCTCATAGAGGTTCTTTCAAAACCAATTTAGCTCGGATTTGTCACATGCAAAGCAAATTTAGGCAATTTAGGCAAGTTTTACTAAATATCTATAATTTGTACAAATTCCAAATTTTTATCCTATTTACATGCAAGATTTGAGTTTACTTAAAGAAAAATACTCTATTTAGGACCAAATACTATATTGGCATGTGACATATTTATTTTGGTTTTACTCTCTTTTTTGGACTTTTTGTATATAAAACTACATTGAAAATTACAACTTTTAAAAAAAAAATCATAAATCCCAAGTGATGAAATAGGGATTTATAGACCCTCTTTTCACAAGTGCATTAGACCTATAAACACATAGTTAAACTCTAAATAATTAATTTTATTTTGTGTATCAACATATTTCTATTTTGCAATTGCGTATGAATGAATTTTTTTAGTTTTACTTTTCAAAGGTGAATTCACATGCCTTCCATATGTCATTAAAATTTCAAGTTTTGTACAAAAATTTAAATTTATCATGATTTTGAAGAAAAATTCAAAACAATTAAAAATTAAAAATTAAAAAAATTTTGAAATTTTGAAATCCCACCAAAGATTTATATTATGGTGTAGCACATCATGGTATAAATCACATTTGCAATTTTGCATGCCATTTTATAATTAGAAATTCAATTGCTTGTGGATAGACTTAAAGTTCAAATGGCAATCAAATGCTCAATTTTGGGAATTTTCCAAAAAAATTATTTGGAGTAACAACTAGAGTTCCTTTTGTTAATTGTACTCAAATTAGCAAATTATTATTTTTATGAATAAAACTCATCTAAGAGCAACAAGGGAATGCTAAATGCTACATTCAAAGTAGGTCTGCACCTGACATGCTCCCCAACCTAGACCATCAAACTTGGCCGAGCACTTGGGTGGTAGTACCCCAATCCCGACGAAATCTATCCATAAGTAACTGAATTTCTAATTATAAAATGATTTGAGAATGATGATGACCCATATCTTTTGCGAGGTGACGATTTCAAGATTTAGGGTGGCTAGGGTTTTAAGGTTTTCTTTTTAACTATGAGTAGTTGAATTTCTAGCAATTCTAATTTATGTATCCCACATGGATTGTTTCACCTCCTATCACCCCATATATATATAAAGAGCTTGTCTTCTCAATTTTCAATGCAAATAATAAATGGCTTTTGAAGCAAAGTGAGGTAGATGTAATGGCATGTGACATCAATGTAGGTCCATTTTATATGGATGATGTAACTTCTTGTAGAGAAGCAATGAATTTTTTGATAATCCTAAAATAACTGAAACATTCATTTTATGCAAGACCCATAGAACAATGACTTTTGAATTCTTGCTACTTCAAAAGCCATTCATTATTTGCATTGAGAATTAAGAAGACAATCTCTTTATATACATATGGGGTAATAGGAGGTGAAACAACCCATGTGGGATATGTAAATTAGAATTACTAGGAGCTCAACCATTGATACTTAAAAGAAGACCCTAAAACTATCATCTAACAAAGGATATGGGTGGTCATCTTCATACTTAGTTTCATCAAGGTCATTGTCTTGCAAAGTTGTAGTCTTGCAAGGTTGTGGTCCAGGCCAAGGACTAGGTTAGGCCAAGCCATGTCAACATGAGCCTACTTCAAGTGTACTTCTGTCCCAAAATGATCTTCTTGTTGGCCTTAATTTTTTGTCTCCATAATGATCTTCCTATTAAATGTACTTTGTGACATTGCAAATTAGTTAAATTTGATTTTTGATTGTTATTTGGGACAAACAAAACAACTCCAAATAGTAGTTCTCCTTCCATCCATGCAATCATCAATCAAAAGATAAATGAAATGACTAAAGGAGTCAATCGACATTGTTCATTTTTATTTTTTGCATCTCTTTTAATATTGCCCTATTGCAAGGGATGAAGCTCTAGGAGGTGGAACAAAGAATCACAAGTGATCTTGGACATATACTAAATGCTTACAAAATGATGACCTCACATTCAATAATTAATTGACCAGTAATGCTCCTTAAAAATGCCTCCAAAAATTTACTTTTCAATATTCCAAAACTATACTTCAAAAAGAGCTCCAAAACTCAAAGTTTCTAAAATGCTAAAAATGCACCAAACTCTACTTATAATGTAAAATTGATTTTTAAAATGCTATTTTTAGCCCTAATTTGGATCATTTTGTCCAACAAGATCATTTTGGGATAGAAGTAGTAGTATTTAGAATCCTGTAGAGTAAGGAGCTACAAGTTGACCAAGTACCCTAAAAAGGCAATTTTGTGGATTTTATTAAAAGCATCTTCTCCTATAGAAACCCATAGATTCCTCAATGACACAGTTTCCAACACCATCCAAGCAAACTTCCATTCAAATACTCCTCCCCCCCCCCCCCCCCCAAGGACTGGATGAGAAATGCATTTTCTTTGTTACCAGCTCCTATTGTAAAGTCATCCGAACGCCAAAAAATGGCAAAGGAAGTAGTCCACGAAGCCAATGTAGTCAACTTCATCACATGAAGCAAAAAGTACAGCCGACAGTTCTAGAATGATATGACTGGCGAGACAAGGATTCTCAGTTTCTGACCACTGACCTCATAATACTAAATGTAATAAATATTACAATTTGACAACTGGGTCTGGTTAATGAAATTGGTTCGAAATAGCTAGTGAAGACAAAGGAAAACACTACACCAAGGAGAATGAGGCCCTGGATCTACATGCTAGGAGACTAAGTGATCCCTTTCGCTCCTATGCTACCATCCTTCACTGCATAGATTGAGCTGACATATCCCAAAAATTTGTATGTGCACATCACTAAACAATTATCTTACAGCAAGTCCAAGGTCAGAAGAGGAGTCAAATGGAAGGGTGGGCAACTCTCACTTGCAGATGCAACGGCAACCGATTTTTAGCAGCTGGCAACTTGGAATAGCCTTGCCTCGAAGTAGAGTGCGCGGTTGAGACCGGTTGATGTCGTCTTTCAGAGATTTTCCTGTGGGATATTTCTAAGCCTCTAATGTAATCTATTGAAGGTGACTGGAGTTTCGGCGACCATTCTTCTGACTATCAACAACCTACAGGACTTTAACTTTCTTCGCTTTTCTACTAGAGATGGTCATTCTTCTGCCAATAAACTTCAGCACCTCATCTATCAGTATAACAGGGAATGCTAGAACGAAGACAAAGACCCACTCGTTGAAATTGAGAGGCACAATGCCGAAGATTGCTGCCAGGATGGGCACATAAAGAATCAAAAAATGGAGAGAGAAGGAGAAGAGCATGGCTACAAGTAGCCACGGATTTGCCCATGGAGGCATGTGTACTAAGCTGCCATCTTCTGAAAGGGCGTTCAAAGAATTGAACATCTCAATGGCAACCAACACTGACAAGGAAAGAGTGGTTGCTTTGACTTTCCCAACTGAGAAGTAATCACAAGGATTCTCATCGAAGGAAAACGTCTCGCCGCCAGCTGTGAATGGCGACACCTTGAAGTCTTTCCAATTTGGGCAGTCTCCCCAGTTTCTCAACTGTGAGAAGCTTATTAATGTGTGGCCATCTCTTGATAAGTCAATACCAAGAAAAGAGGACTGCGTGTACCACAGTGAAAATGCACCAACAGTGGCGATTCCGACATACAAGCCGATAATCTGCGCAAGAGTACAATAATAGACAGTGTGCATGTTATATCCGAAAGTCAGCAAGAAGCAACCGAGCAGAGAATAATAAATAAGAAAAGAAGGAGATACAGGGGGAGACGACTTCTAGCATAAGAGTGAATGGAGCAGAGAAACTGTATGAAGTACAGTAAATTACCATGTATCGCAGAAGCACCCAGAGGTTGATAAGAACATCAGTGCTCTTTCGTGGAGGGTTTTTCATTATGTCTGGATCGGGAGGGTTAAAACCGAGAGCAGTCGCTGGGGGTCCGTCGGTCACCAGATTCACCCAAAGAAGTTGCACGGGTATGAGGCCTTCTGGAAGACCTAATGCTGCAGTCAAAAATATTGACGCCACCTCTCCCATATTTGAGGATATCATGTACCTGCAGATCCCGCAAACCACATGTTAACTTCTAAATCCCAACTCGCATATGAATAGCGGCTTACATGAACAAGAATAGAATAACATAAAATGGACTATTACATACCTGATAAAGGCCTTCATGTTGTTGTATATTGCACGGCCCTCTCCAACAGCCGCCACAATTGTACTAAAATTATCATCTGCCAAAACCATGTCAGCAGCTTCTTTGGCAACCTGCATAAACACCCCTCGGAAAAATTAACTTCAACATGCCAAAAAGGATTCAAGGATATCCAAATCAGAGACCTGATACTTGGAAGTACACAATGTCTCGGGCATAAGCTCTAGTACAAAACCATAAATTCCATACTTGAGCAAAAGACAATAACTGTACCTCCGTGCCAGAAATACCCATAGCTATTCCAATGTCTGCCAGCTTCAAAGCAGGAGCATCGTTCACGCCATCTCCAGTCATGGCCACTACCTCCCCACCGTCCTTCAAAATGCGAACTATATCTTGTTTATGCTTTGGTTCTGCCCGTGAGAAAACGCGACCTCCACTACCAAAGAGGATTTGCTTGCGCTTCTCTGGAGAAAGATCTAAAAACTCACGTCCAGTGAAGCTTTTCTCTCGAATATCTTCCTCCGCCGAAAAAACACCAATCTCACGACAAATAGCTTCAGCAGTGTTCTTGTTGTCTCCCGTTATAACCATCACTCGAATTCCAGCTTCTGAACAATCTTGCATAGCACTATGAACTTCCTCTCGAGGAGGATCCTGTAGAATTCCACCATATTGTCTTAGAAATCCCCTGTTCCACTTTGAATGATACAACTCCTTCCTAATTTCATTGCTTATCAAGTAAGACCCTCTCTCAATCTTCAACTTCGGTAATGAATACCAGAACGCTCTACAAATAACCAAAAAACAAAACGCATAGAGTACTTACTCTCAACCCAGCCATGCCTACAAAAATAAGACCGCTTTCGATCACATCATAATTCGCAGGGTCCAATAATAATTTGTGTGAACTATGAGACTCTCCATCATAAGAACTGAGGTCACCCAAGTCTTCCTTATACGCAAAACCCAAGCAACGAAGAGCTTTTGTGCTCAATCCATGAAGTTTAGCAAGTATAGCATTTCGGGCCTCTTCTGTCAGTTCCTCCACTGAACCATCTGAGAGTTGCAAATGGGTGCTACGTTCCAATACATTCTCAACAGCTCCCTGAAAAAGAACACCAAATTCAAGCACAGCAGACATATATGAATCAATTCACAATTTATTTTAAAAATTTTAAGAGATTTACTGATTGAAAAGCAAATTGAAAGATAGCGGTTTCAATAGCAATTGATGCAAACATGTTACACGGAACAGATGCCAGAAGCTCTCACAACAAAACCTGCATCCACAAAAATATCATTACTGGCTAGAAAGAATGTTCAGAGTGAGACACCTTCACAAGAAGCTTGTTTATACCCTCTTCAGTTCTGACAATTGAACTCATGGATTTCCGACCACGATCAAATTCCAATATTGCGAGACGGGGTCCTCTTTTTCTCCACCAGTCGTAACAACCTACCACACAGACAAAGATGCCTCGGTGAAAAATCTCCATCCATGAATCAAATGCAAATGAATACAGTTAGGTTTGACTGCGATCCGCACGAAATGACACTGGAACACAAATGCGAGAGGTATCGCCACAAAAAGGGTGGATCTACCTACCTAATTCAACACTCTCCACATCCGCTGAAGAGTCGACAGAAGCACGTTGCTCCATGATGAGAGACTGTGCAGCCGGGTCTGGTACTCCCATTTTCTCCACTACAATCTACAAAGTTAAATGAAAAGAAACAAATAATTAGTTTATGACAAAAAACTAACGAGTTTGAAAACTGATCAAAAGACTTAAATTCCTTCTCTTTGAAAGCTCAATTCTAGTGCGTATGCGATATGGGAGCAAAGGAACTCTAGATCAGAAATGAGGTTTCAGACACACCTTCAAAGCTGCCTCCGTCGGCAAGCCAACGGCTCGAAAAGCACCATTCTTGAAAGAGACCCCAGCATCGTTACAAAGTGCAGCAATTTCCGCAAATGATTGTAGATTTCTATCCAGATTCCCAACTTCCAGACCTTCAATGATACCATCTTCGAAGTTGTACGTTGTGCCTTCAACGTGAAAATCCCGAGTTTCTCCCAGTGCTGAACCATTGACCACAAGCTCCATGACAGACATTTGATTTGTTGTCAATGTACCAGTCTTATCAGAGCATATCACAGTCGTGCAACCTAGAGTCTCAACACTAGGGAGCTTCCTCACAATGGCATTCTTGGCGGCCATTTTCTTCGTCCCTAAAGCCAAGCAAGTAGTAATCACTGCAGGAAGTCCCTCTGGAATAGCCGCCACCGCTAATGCCACAGCAATTTTGAAATAATATGTGCACTTCTCAAATGAGAAACGCACATTAGTCGGCCACCCGTTCTTCATGTCCCAAGACAGGAAATACTCATAGTTGATGACCCAAACAAGTATACAAATCACAGCGATCACTTTTGTTAAACGTTCCCCAAATTCATCCAATTTCTTTTTCAACGGAGTGTCGGTCTCCTCAAGAGAAGCCTCCTGAATTTGCGATTGAATCTTGCCAATTTCTGTGTTCATGCCAATGCTTACCACGACAGAGTTAAAGGAACCATTCACAACTACAGTGCCTGCGAAGACCATACACTCCTTTCCCTGCAACTCGATATCCTCCTTCACGGGCTGATGAGATTTCAACACAGCAACACTCTCTCCAGTTAACGAACTTTGCTCAACTCGCACTGTTGACGTCTTTAGAGAAATTATGCGCATGTCTGCAGGGACCTTGTCACCGACTCGCAAGTCAACAATATCTCCTGGAACAAGCTCTCTAGCTGGTAAATCAGATATAGATACTCCGTCCCTGATGACCTCGGCATGCGCTGATTGCATCTCTTTGAGAGCTTCCAAGGCATTCTCAGCGTTACTCTCCTGCCATACTCCGACTATGGCGTTCAGGATCAAGATCAGGACTATAACCATCGGCTCCACATAGGCCGTAACCCCACCTTCTTCACCTGAATGGTCGTCAATTAGAGCGAGAGCAAGACTGACAAATGCTGCAAACAACAATATTTTCACCAACGTGTCATCGAACTGCTCCAATACCAATTTCCACATTGGCTTCCCTGGTTCTTTCTGCAACTCATTCCACCCGTGCTTCTTCCGGTTCGTTTTCACAGCACTGTTGCTGAGACCCTTGGTTACTTCGACATTGAAATGATCCAGACATTTTTCCACAGTGTGCGCCCAGGCTGGAAAGATTTCCTCCGCCATTGGCACAATAATTTGACCGATACGCTCTTGTAATGTTCAGATTCACTAAAATCTCAACACAAGTACAGATAAATAGTGTCAACTCGCGGCTTTTGCAAGAAGAGCATCTGCATACACAATTTTCTGTGTGGCTTCCAAGCTTCTACCTACTCTAGCTCGTGGACAGGAACAAATGGACATCACTTCATTATGAGAGGCACTCTGACACTTCTTTGAAAACTAGCAGTGTCACAACGGTATGCTGAGTAACACGGTCTCTAATACCGAACCATGGTCAATATCCGTCGCTCTACAGGGCACAAATCATTCTCTTCTTGTTTTTCTTGACGCTTGATCTGCAACAATGAACAGCTGACAGTCAATAGAGCCGGAGGAAAATGAGGAAAATGTGACTCGATCTAACAGCCTGCTCAAACAGACTGCTCTAACAAGCGAGTACTTGACTCTACCCTAACATCCAGTCCTCCTCTCGTTTACATAAAACCATAGACTAAATAAGAAACGAGGCGCTAATCAAATACAAGCAAGAGAACGGAGAAGACACAAATTTCACGTGAATCTCGTCGATCCTTTCATTCTTCAACAGCCATAGTGTGACAAAATCGTTTTCTAATTTTTACAGTCGTACAGTGACAAAACCTAGAATATTCCCAAAGCTATATGATCTCTTTTCAAACGTCAACCACCAGCAAGAACACTTACTCAAGCAGGCGGAAAAAGAAAATCAGCACAACAACTAACTTATGTACAGAAGACTTCAAGGTTCTTGAGGGTTCCATTTTAGAGGAGAACCCACGGTTATAAAAAGAAATGATCATTACAGAAACTCACCGCAATCGAACTTGAAGCAACGGTTAACAAGCAGTCCCGTAACGATCCCGCACGAGGCAGAGTCAAAGAGAGAGTCTGCACGATCAACAACCAGGGCAGAGTGGCAGACGCGAACGTGGTCAACAGAGGCCAGCACCAGCAGTCCTGCACAGGGACGACAAGGTACCGCCGGACAGAAAGGTGTGTACCAGCAAGCACAGGAAGCGAACGGCGATGAAGAAAAGACGAGGCAGGGGATGCAAGCGGAGCTTAGGACGTCAAACACGCAAACTCAAGATCGTCCAGTACGAGAGTGCGGAGCTTGTCGGGACTCGGGACTCGGGAGGCGCGATGGAGCAACGAGCGGAAAACGCGCCTGCGCTGCAGATGCAGTGCAGGTGATGACCGAAGCAATACCGCGTTATTGGACACCCCCGCTTGGTGCGCAAGCGCGTTAAATTATTAGCGCATTTATTCACCACTCGTTCACCTCAGACACTCTGCTCTCTCATTCTCCTCCAAAATCTCACAGGTAGCTTACACAAAGCACACCATTGATTAGCGCGTGACCTCGGCTGAAGTTGCCGAACTTCACCACTCCTCCAAATTTGACCGCGCATTTGGCCCTGTTCTTGCAGAATCTTCTCAGAACGTCGAGTCGCCATGGTGACAAGCGCCAAAGCGGTGCGACTTACGACGTGCAAGTATTCTGAATTCTCTAATAAGCTTGCCAATGCGGTTGATTCCTGTACACGAATAGTGTGCATTGAGCAAGTTTCAGTTTCTCGTGGTAGTATCAGCGTCTGAAGCAAAATTTCGAGCGAACGCATGGCTCGTTCTATTTGTGGTGTCCATGAGGTGGCGGGACATTCCGTCAAATCTGGCGGGCATGGTGCAATGATTTGTTTGCAGACTTGGTGAATACGAAGGTCGTATGGTTTGAAGCTGCAAACTTGTGAACAAATCACTGTTTGCGCAGACAAACTACAGCAGCAAAGCAAGTTGTGCTGCCGAAACATAGAATAGCTAACATCAGCAGCGCGCAAAAGTCGTGAGAGCATCTCACCAAAGAGCATAACTGAACATTGTTCATCAATGAGGCAGGGGTCCCTTTTGCATCCTTGAAAAGTGTCCCCTACAAAATTGTCTTACAGCTCCTCAGCCACCCCAGTCCTTGAATTAACTTGTAAGTCTCTCTAGGCAACTAGGAAAGTACTCCCTCTGTCCAGAAATGATTGTCCACAATATTGTTGATATTTTTTTGAGCCAATTTCATTGACCATATTGTGAAAAACATAATTAAGAAAAGTTTCAAATTTTATATCACTAGAATCAATGAAGAAACATCATTGCAACTTAAATAAAATTAGACACAAGGAAGTATTTTTTGACCTACTCAAAACAACTTTAAAAAAATATAGTGGTCAAAGTGGACAACCATTTCAAGACAGAGGGAGTTAAAACTTGTCCAACATGGGGAGAACCATAGCTTGGTTATGGAATGTTGTAGATATAATATAAAGAAAAAATAGCTACATTGATCACCACCTAAAATTTGAATAAGTTTATATGTAGACTCTCATGTAGCAATATTTCAAAAACCTATTGGTCTAAGATAGAAGCACCAATAACCAACCCTCCAACCCCAAAAAGAAAGGCTTGTGACCATGGAATTCAAGGTTAGCCTTATCATTCTAAAATTGGGAAATCAACAAACCATGGTTACAAGTCCCATTTGCAATAAAATATTGAATTTTTTAAAAATTTAAAAATTACAATTGAAGTAGATAAACTAAACTTGATAAACTTCATTTTATTAAGTGGGATTAAATTTAAAAATATCATTTTTATGGCTAAAATTCACATCAATGCGCACAATTGCACAAAGCAAGAAGTGACCAAAATACACTATCCACATAGGTGATTCATGGATTAAGCATGTTCTTCTTTTGAAAATTCAATAATACCATAATGAGATAATATTTAATATTATTCTTTAAAAATGCATTCAAACAACTCTCTCCTCCAAAAGAATTTAATGAATTTTTTTTCCATTCTACAATCCTACTTTAAGTCTTGTGACTATTTTTATTACAATAACAATTGAAAACAATGAATTTACAAGACAAAAATTGACAAGTTTTTTTAATCTATATAAATAAACTATAATAATTTGAAGTTCAACTATATAGATCATATCATCCAAACCATTTTCTTCATTTATGTATGTAACCTATACACTTTAGACTACTTGTATTAATATACTTTCAAAATTGGTTTAAGGTTCAAGGTTAGAAATGGGTGCTTGTACTTTAGTATGCCAAACCAATATGTCTTCTTGATATTAACTCTTCAATGCTCCAAAGTTCATATTTAAAAATGATAGAATTTAACTAAAGCTAATGTTTTGTCCAAATAGCTTCTCATTCATAAAAAATATTGCCAGGTTATGTAAGTAACCTCTAAAGCTCAAACAATCATATTCAAGATCATGGTGAATAAAACGCTTTGGGCCAATACATTGTCCAAAAAAACTTTTCATTCATCTAAAGTAATATTTAAAACTTTCAAAGATAACCTTTTGTAACTGGTTTGATAACAATAAGGTAAATAATATATTCATATACAAATATAGTAAAAATGTAAAAAAATTTAGAAAATGATTGAGGCAATAAAGGATTAAGCAATATAATGATTGTTTGAAGACCAAATTGATAAAATTGAGATAGGTAAATCAATTGCATCGAGGCTTAAACAAAAAAATATTTAAAAATTCTAAAGGATTTGCAGGCATAGAATGTATTATGTAATATAAAGATAAGATGTAATAGTAACTTTTGAAAGTTCAAAGCCATGTGCACATCTAAGGGCATACGAGTATTTATTTGATCTCGTTCTCTATATGGATTCATTGATTCCTACACTTGGTTGGCTATAAACTTATCATGTGGTATAAGTATGATGTGGCAAAATGACTATGGCCATTGGTCTTTGAATAGAAATAGAATTGTCTTTTGCCATTGATTCATAGTCTGCAACCTTTGAATTTGAAGTTGCATAAAAAACTATAATTTAATAGAATTATCTACAAAGTCAAATACTATTGGAAAATAAGAACACTCCAAAAATGCTTGTCAATACTGTTCAAGGCATTTCTCATTAGATTCACCTTCAATTTTTTCTAAATATGATTGAACCTTATTTTGAATGAATTTAAAAATAACTCTTCCAATAATTTGATTACAACAAAAATTGCTCTTGTATCAAAATATTTCTCCACAACTCTACATATTGTTCAAAAATCACTCATATGTATTACATTAATTGCACAATATTGTGATCTACTTCCACAATGTTGTAACAACTCTACATATTGTTCAAAAATCACTCATATGTATTACATTAATTGCACAATATTGTGATCTACTTCCACAATGTTGTAACAACTCTACATATTGTTCAAAAATCACTCATATGTATTACATTAATTGCACAATATTGTGATCTACTTCCACAATGTTGTAACAACTCTACATATTGTTCAAAAATCACTCATATGTATTACATTAATTGCACAATATTGTGATCTACTCCTACAATGTTGTAATCTATTTTGTCAATGAAGATGGTTTTTTATACATTTTCATCTAAAATTTTGAAGCATTCTTGAATTTAAAATCCAATTTTAAACAACTAAAGAAAATACTATGTTATTGATGCAAATGGAGTTGTTGCAAATGCTACAACAGTGGTATAGTACTACTACCATCTACTATATGTTAAAATGCTTTAAATGACATGAATAGTATTGAATGAAGAGGCTTCATTCTTGAAGTTCTTCAAGAACTTTCAAGTGAAAATCAAACTCATTTTCTTACAAAATAAAGGGGGTGTTGACTACAATTCACACTCTTTGCCATAGAGCAAGAGTATGACATTGACTAGGGAGCCATCAATACTTCTTTGAATTGTGAAAAAGACACTAGGATAGAGAATCCATGACAGCCTCATGCAATAGATGCAACATCAATATGCCATGAGATTAGGTTGATCATTGTAAAATTGCACTTCAAATATCTCAAGTACAATAGATGCATTAAAAAAGATTGTGAAAGATTACCAATTCTATTCTGTTGGGATCATTACCAACTTCATTTTGTTAGAAGTATATGTGACACACACCATCCACATTTGTAATGCGTTGGCTTGCATTTGTTACTTCCTTTGTCTCAAAATAAATTTGTGCTATAGACTCCTACATCCACAAAACTCAATTAAAATCCATGAAATCTATGTCAACAAAACTCAATATACCAAAATTTACCAATAAAGCATCCCTACCTAGCTTGAAAGATTAGGGTTTAGGGTGCACCTCGTTGAAAGCGACGAAAGCCACCGTTTGAGCAGCAGGTCGTTTGCGAAGAAAATTGTAAGCATGGGTTGGACACCCAATTCAAATTTGTGTCGAGGATTTCTGCGAGTGAAGAGATGCAATAACGCTTCTTCAAGAAACGCCATAGCCATAGAATTAATAGCAGATCCCCGTGAGTAGGAACAAGGTGCCTCCGGACCCAATGTGATTCGCTCGGGATTTAGCCAGACAGTCAAGTGTTTGGAAATTGGGGCAACCACTAAAGGATAATCGGGCTAACAAGTCATACGAGAGCAAAGACCAAGATCAACTGCTTGTCTATGTTTGCTGAAGAATAGGCGGACTGCTCCATCTCTGCAACCAACGGTCTCCAACGTTCCTATTTATTTTGCTAAAATTCTACTTAGAAATTTCATAGTTACAAACATAATTTCATAGTTACGAAATCCACATTGCTAGGTTTGAATTCTGTACACTAGCTGAATGTTTTAGCAAATCAAGTTATGGGACCAATGTCGGCAACGCCAGTGCAGCCACCTGGCTCCTCCCCCTTTCCAATCAGCGCCTGTCAGGTTTTTTGTTATCCTTTTCATCACTGTCGAGTTTGGCTGAGGAAACCTGTTGCTCTCATTTTCCTGTGAATTGAGCCCTTTGTGGTCTTTCAGAGATGGCTGAGTCGGCGAGACAGAGGATTGTGCGAGTGGTCACTGTCTTCTCGCTTAATTTGTACTCCTATATGTTCGTCCTGAAAGACACCGTAGTATTTCCAAAGTGGTTCTGCCAGTTTCTCATCAATTTCTGGAATAGCTTTATTAGGATATGGTGGACAAGGCTCTGACGGAAGCTTCTCATGCTCACGACTGTCGCTGAACTTCGGGTGCAATAGTTCGCTTCAAGGAAGAAAACTATCAATGTTTGCCACTTGCATTGACGTTACGATTGCCACTCTCCGCGAATGAAATCGAGTTGCACTACGGAGCGACGGGTGTTTGCTGAAAAGGCTGCAAGTGTAGTGCTGCCAGGGCGTTCGCACCTTCAAATTATGGCGGCTTGTTTCGGAGCTCTGATGATCTCGAGGTTGAATTCCCCCATAGCCTCTTGATGATTTTGAAGTGGTAAATTGGCAGGCAGTGCGATGCGGGATTGCGCACAAGTAGAGACCTAGATTTTTGTAAGGAAGAGAAACAGGCGCGCAATATGTATTTGCTCCTTGGCCACCAAAGTTGTTGTGAAAGAATGCGTGCATTTCCATGCGCAAATTAGAACCCTTGCCAATCTCTCTCTCTCCACCAATTTCTTCTGCGTGCATGCCTTCGCATCTCCAATGCCTGCAGCCCTGTTTCGAAGCTCTCGTGATTTTGAGGTTGAATTCCCCCATAGCCTCGTCTTGATGCTTATGAAGTGGAAAATTGGCAGGCTGTACGATGCGGATTGCGCGTAAATGGAGACCTAGATTTTTGTAAGGAAGAGAAACAGGCGCGCAATAAGTTCTTGCTCCTTGGCCACCGGAATTGCTGCGACAGAATGTTTTGCATTTCCATGCGCGACTGAAACCCTTGCAGCCTAATCCGTGTTCGTCCCTACCAATCTTTCTCTCTTCCCATATCCTCTGTGTGCATCGGCTTTTCTTCTCGTCTTCGCGATTTCAAAGCCTGGCGCCTTGTTTCGGGGCTCTAATGAGTGTGAGGTTTCATTCTCCCATAGCTTCGTCTTGGCGATTTCGATGTGGAGAATGGGCAAGCTGAGCGATGCGGATTGCGCGTACAGTAAGTAGAGGCCCAGATATTTTTTAGGAAGAGAAACTGGCGAGCATTGTTTCCTTGCTCCTTGGCCATCAAAGTTGCTGTGACAGAAGGTGTTGCATTTCCATGCGCAAATTGGAACCCTTGTAGCCTAATCCGTAATTCTTGCGCTGCCACTCTGCTCTCCACCCATTTCTGTGTCCTGTCCATCGTCCTCTCACGTCCTTCAGAAAGGTGGACTTCGTGTACGGTGGAAACACCAAAACCGTGAGTATAAGCAATTCAGCATAGTTGGAGGCACCTTATCCTAAAAATAATATCTCTGTAGTATTAGCACATGAAATCGTGAATATTAAAAAAAAACTAGATTTTTTGGATGTCGTATGGAATTTCTATGATTTTTCTAAGTGCTGGTTCCCTAGACCACTAAAAGTATCATGTAGGTGGATCCTAAATGGAAATTTGCAAAAATCAGTAGTCAAAGAATTAGAATTAAGTATGTGTCCTTTAAATGCATCATTAAATTAGATTTAAACATTTGAAGCACACAGTAACAAAAATTTAGGGACACATTTAGTGATAGTCTAAGGTACAAGAATGGGAACAAGGACACTTCTGGGTGCTTTTACCTTAGGGCCATGCTCATGGAATTGTATAGAAAAATGTGTAAATGAGAAGGGCAAATCCCCACAAGAAGATACATTTTATGCACAATTATTGATGACAAGGGGTATTGCTCAATGTAAACCGCCTATCAAAATATGTAGAATATTAAATAGATGATAAAGATTCAATCTTTGGATGAAAAAAAACTTTCTAGATAAAGAATTCACTATGCCCATTACATTGATGGTATTGTGTATTAATGTGTTGATTGCACAAAATAACTTGCTTTACAAATGAACATGGAATTGTCAACATATGCAAAATATTAAAGAGATGATAAAGATTCATTCTTTGTGGATGAACAAAAAATTTATCTAAATAAAGAATCTACTATGCCCATTACATTGGTGGACTTGTGTATTAATGTGTTGATTGCGCAAAATAACTTGCCTTGCAAATGAACATGGAATTTTTTGCTAGAAATATACAATGTAACTTAGATTGAAATTGCCTTTTTTAAGACAAATAATATAATATTATACATGAAATCAATAGCCTTATTATTGAATTGAGGTGAATATTTTAAAGTAAGATGAGCTATTTTAAGGTAGGATAAGCAAGATATTGTTGACAGCTAAGATTGTGTGTCTTTGTAGGAGTTGATTTTTGAGCTTTAGTTGTAGGATTTATTACTTCAATGTCTCTAGTGGCATGGCAAATAAGGAGCCAATGCTACATGGTTTAGGGATGAAAAATACACAATCAACACTAGGGCCTGTCAAATGATTCTTTTAGATATAGGAAAATTGCATATTTGCACGGCTTTGGGTAATTTAAATACTATTGCTTTATCATCTATAAATAATTCATTAAATTAGAAATGATGGAGATTCTTTTTGTTTTTGCATACAAGGAGCCTTGCAATTGCTTGGAAGTTAATATTGTAACTTACATAGGTGGGGCAACCATATAGTCATCCCTTTTAGAAAGTGACCTCATGTTTTGACGATTGATGAACCTTCTCGAGACATGTAGAAATTAAGGTAGAAATGCACTTAAAGTTGAACATCCATTAATGAATCTTTATTTATTATCAAGATTTATTAGGTATGATTTTGTATAGATTCTCAACTTAGTACACATTAATCCTAAAGGACTAAAGAGCCCACTTTGGACTTTTTGAGACCTCAAGAAGGCTCTATTGACTTTATAATATGAAATTTTTGCATGAATTTTTTGAGGTTGAATGCTAATCATTCATAAGTAAGAAGTTTTATTTATTTATTTCAATGTCAAACAAGGCAACTAAAAATTTATTCTATGAAAAAATTAATTATTCATTGGATTATATAGATTGATAGCTACTCAAAATGTTTGAAACATTCAATTCTAAATAATGAAGTGAAAATTATAAGGAACTTTATTTTGTAGGTAGTCAAGGCAAAGAAACAAATAAAGTTGTTATTTGAATTCAATTTTTGAATAAAAACAAAAACAAAATACACCAATTGTTTACTAGAATAATTTCACCATTGGAATTAACAATTCTCAATTCCTTAATAAAATCATTAGTGTTTTAGACTTTTCTTTCATTCACTATTGCCTTGTTCTTTCTAAATTTTTAAAGATGAAATATGAAATTTTAGGGTTTAGGGTTTAGGGTTTATTTAATATATAGAGAGTGATTGGCTAACTCAAAAGTTCCAATGCTAGTATCATTGCATGCCTAAGAAGTTGCAATACTAAAGGCTCCCACTTTTTAAGGGAGTGAAAAGGCCCTCGCATTGGTTAAAGTGAAAACATCCAAAACTATCTCTATATCCTCACTCCTAACAAATAAACTTCTATTAAATCATGTCATTACACCATTGATTTTCCACATTTAATTGTTTTTTATTGATTGTTGATTCCTTTATATTTCGGTTACAATACCAAGCTATGTGATGGTTTAAGTGACCTAGGGAGTTTCACTTTGAAAATTCATACAAATTACATATCTTATCCAAAATTTCTAGTTTTTTTTTAAAATTCAAGGTTTTCAATTGCTAATACTACAAAAATATTTTTCCAAGAAAAAAGTGCCTCTATCTATGTTGAATTACTTATTTTGGAAGTTCTAGGTATTTCCACTTTAATCTTGTAAGGATGCTATTGACCCCAATGGTCCAATGGATGACTTTACTATTGATTGTAGAAAAAAATGAATGTACCTATCAATTCAATAATTGGAGAGTTTTGACGACACCTTGGTTATGGAGGCTACATCCTTATAAGATTAATCTTTAAAGGATAAGCCTGTGACTGTGGAAATCATCCATTTTGGCATTGTGTGAATAATTGGTTTAAGAAAATCCTAAAGCATTCATTGGAAGTCAACTCCCTATGCAAGACCTCCCTTTTTCATGCAAAATTTAGAGGATGAATAGTTGTATTTTTGTCCTATGCTCAAAGAGTCTCTATCATTCATTGACCAAAAAATGGCCGCAACATTGATTATGCGTTAACCCTTAAACGATGAGTCGTCACCGTGGAAATCATTTGTTTGGGTAACGTGTGAATTGTTGGCTTAAAAAAATGAAAAAGCACTCATAGAAGACCCCACAATATTTGGAGGATGAATAGTTGCACTAAAAATTCTTTGTCATTCATCGGCCTACTCATCGGAAAACGTCCTCGGCGTTGTTTCAGGGCTAATAATGTTATGGAAACTGGGCACAGTTTCCAGCACTTTGGTGGACGTGGCGACAGATCCGTAGAAAATATAATCGCAATTCTTCAAAAGAGAATAAACAATCGAGTGGCATGCCCTTGCTGGAATCCCAATTCTTACAGCAGTGCCAACTGGAAACTGCAAATTCCTGCAAATTCCTGCAAAATTCAGGTACGGTTTTGTCTTTCCTCACTTGGGTGCCGTTCATTTCATTCCAGCGCTCTGGCAGTTTCTCCTCGTGTGGTTTTTTCAATTTGTCGAAATCATTGTTTGCCTTTTGGGGGGTTTGGCAATCAAGTTTGTTTCTCTGAATTTCGTATTCCTGACGTGGTCGTGGATTCAGTTCCATCCTCTTTGCACAGTTTTTAGAAAAGTTTCCGACCTCGGTCAGTAGTTTTTGTGATGCATCGGTTTTGACGACGTCTTAGCCAAGGATGTCTTACTTCACTTCACTTTGAGCGCATTGGAAGCCGTCGAGTGGACCCGTCCTCAAGAATTGTACGTCGAGGAGGAGTTCGGTTTGGGGACATCGGGAACTCCGCCTCGGGTATCTGAAGTCTAAACCCTAAACCCTTTCAGTTCTATGGGATATCAGAATCCGCATGGCCCGCAGCTTTTGACCCCGACCACCTCCTTTTTAGAGGGTTCACGCCATTGTTGAAACTACTGATACAATTGTATCTGGACAAAGTCAGAAATGCCCATGTCATGAGCTTTATCGATTAATATTAAAGTCTGCAGGTTTAACAGTGATGTGTATGTCTGTAGGTTGAAACATTTGGAAACCAGTTGCGGTTTCGTTGTCTAATTCATTGTTGGCTGTCTGTGTAAACTGATCTCTTCTTTTCCAATTCGCAGGAGGATTTGAGGGAGCAATTAGGAAGTATGGACAATGACGGTCATGAGCAGGTTGCTTCGCAACCTGCTGTTCTACCCATCGCAAACCTTGATGAGCTTCTGTCTAAATGGGATGGGAGCTCGCCAGCAACTCAAGAGTTGCTGCATCATGCTAGTGGAGCTTCAGGAGATGACCACCTTGAAATGAAGGAGATCGAACCCAAGGATATCGATGTTATCCTTCACCAGTCTGGAGTGGATTCATCATCGTTTGCAGGTCAGTAGCGCGCCTTCAAGTGAATGAGGAAGCTTAGAAATAGGCAATTTTTAAGTTTTTGCAGTGAATTATCTCCATCTGAGGTATCACCATCACGTACGTTGCAAGGTAGGGACACCCGACATTATCACTTTTAGGGCTGAGCTTAGTTCCTGTCATTGGACTGTTCAAATTTCTATTGATGCTCTTGTTAACAATTGAGAGAGAATTCTGTCGATGTGTTATTTTGGGCATGATTTTGCAAATGTTATAAAGGTTCAAAGTTCGTTATTGGTCGATAATCTAAAACAGATATTTAGGTATAAACAGGGTACCCAGGAAGTCATTACCTCCAGGTATGCAAAATTGAATTGTACACTTACCTTTTGGGGTAAGTTGCATAATGTATACTTATCCCCAACTTTCTGAACAAGCATGTCACGGGGTTTAAGTTTAGTTTTCGATTTTAGCCTAATTGCAACCATTGTCTACTAAATTATAGGGTGGCAATTTTGGGACACTGGCGATTTTGGGTGGCAATACTTTAAGTCAGTTGGTTGAAGAAAGACTTTGCAATTGATCAGTTATTAGTGAGTTTCATTTGTTTTCTTGATATTGATTTCCTGCTGGTGAGACGTGGCACCCTGTTCCTCCTTTGAATTTGTGAAGGTCACTGTCCTGGGTAGCATTCCTGTTAGACCCATTTTGCTTATGCCAAAACTTGTCCATTGTTTGAAGTTCAAGTTGACCGCTCACTTTCAAGTCTATATAGTGATGGCCACTTTATTTCAAGCAATTCTTTACTGCACCAATCATCTTGTATCCACCTACTTATAATCTAATGATTTTGATGAAAACACTATTTAAGCTCTTATACTTCTTTGACAGATAAGGTTCTCACTATTCAAAATCCTTTGAAAGTGGACAAAAAGAAGTTTCATAGTACTATAAAATTCTTCAAGTGTATATTTTATCTGAGTTATTAGTGTTCTTCTCAATATTTATGATTGCAGATGAGGAGGATGGACAAGTTTCAAATGGAGTTGCAGGAGAGAGAACAGAGGTGGGAAGTGACTTGAGCAGTACAATAGAACATCCTGTGGGTGATGAGATAGCAGAATCCAGCCATGTTTGGTATGCCTGTTATGGATCTAACATGTACAAGCCACGGTTCATGTGCTACATTGAAGGAGGAAAGGTATGCATAACCTCATATTTGAACAATCTCCACTCCATGCTTGGGTCTTTCATACTGTTTACGTTCAGAAGAGTTTTTCTCTAGATATTGTTACACATATTCCTTATTACTGCAAATTTCAGTGTATAAATGCAACATTCAAGAGCTGAAAATAATGACTTTCAAGTGCACGGGTTTGTGGTTGCCCAACTCAGCTGCATACTCTAGAATCTATGATGAACATAGATCTCAGGTTTCAAATGAGTTTCACAAACTGCTCTGGGTCAAGATGGGAGTCTCAAACTGCTATGAGGGAACTACACCTAATTCAAACTGGTGTCTTAAATGGTATCTTAAATGAACAATCTTTGATGGTGAGTACATACTGAATTGAGACTGTGCGCAAAGCTAGCATCAGAATTTGTGTCCGCTTTAGGTCACCTACCAACAAAACTGTGGAACCTTTTAACTTTTGCATACTGTATGTTAATAATGCATGTTGCATTAAAATCTCCTCATAATTTTTGACAAGAAAAAAGGAACTTGGTCAGTGTAAAAATATAACTGTACTCAATGCTTACAGGATCCGAATCAGGTGTAGTAACCTTAGTTCCTATTGGATACCGGGTTTCCAAATTCTCAAGGGTCTAAAGTCTAGAAAGTGTATAGATCTAGAATTTCAATTGAGTGTTGCATACCACTCCAGTTCCTAGTTGAGAGCGATTTTCCAAATGCACTATATTTGTGTAACTTTGCTAATGTAACGAATTTGACTATAGTTTGTATTTGTTGGTCGATGTGCAGATAGAAGGCATGTCACGGCCATGCTTGGGTTGTAGAGATAGCTCACCTCCTGTGGCTTCAGAATGGCTATCCATCCGCAACCGCTTATTCTTTGGACACAAGGGCACGAGAATGTGGGGTGCAGGAGGGGTTGCGTTTATTGACCCTGTTCCGGAATCTGGTGTTCTCACACATGTGCGAATCTACAAAATTACGTGAGACTATTTCCTTCATGTTTTCTCACGTGCCAGTTGTTTTAGTTTCATATCCAGCATGTCAGTTTATGTTTTCAAGTTCCTTTTTTCTGATTGTTAATTGTTTCAAGTGATTTTGTTAGTGTTCTTATAGATAACATTTTGTCAAGAAGTGTGTGCATCACACCGTTCAATTTGTTTACCTTCTCATCAAAACCCTGTCCCATGATTTCAGAATGGAACAATTTAATGATGTTATCAGTCAAGAAAATTCAGGCAGAGTTGAGAGGAACTGGAGGATCGGAAGACACATTAATCTGTTGAAGAAGACACCTCATCATTCGCTGGAAATTTTTAAGGTGATGTCAATATTGAGATACGCTGCAAATTTCATTTATGCTTTAGAGGTGATGGACCACGTTGACGTGAATAAAATTGATAAAGTTTCATGCCTTTGTTTCGTTTCCATATGCTAGAAGGTTCCATCGTTAGAAATCTCTGGTAATTTGCGTATAGAACCTTGTTTCAGCAAACCTTTTAACTTTTGTACTATTGATTCGTTTCTCTTGCCAACTCTCGTGTTGTAATTGTGTTGTTTCTTACAGGGGTCTTGGTATGGAACCGTGCTATACCTTGGGGAGAAAGACGGTCTTCCAATTTTAACCTTCACGTATGTATCATGTTTATGCATTCTGAATGTTGTTCTTGTGATTTGACAAGCTCTAAGGTGTACCGCTCTATTTCCCAACATTCGACCTAATTTAATTATCTGTACCCAGAGAGTACACCCGAGGACAAAAATACCTGCTTGCAGCACATGCACTTGTTCTTGTCCACTCAATAGTTTTGTGCATGTATTGAGGACGCACAATTTTGTTCTTCCATGTACTCTATGGATACAGCGGGTTGAATTAGATCGATGTGGGAATTAGAGCACCCTACTTATCTAGCGGAAGCTGAAAGAGTCTCACTTTCTCATAACTGTGTCCTTTCTCTTGAGTGTTCCGTGTAGCATTTTGTCACTTTAGAAGTCTTCATCTGGCCATTTCCTACCCAGTACAACTGCACTCTTTTCATATCAACATTGATGAGAGAACTCTCAGTTTCTCATGGGGTTTGGGGGATGGTCTCATCCACAGATGCTCAGAATCTCAGATGGAGGAATTCAGGTCTGGGGAGCTTGAAACAATTGCTCCTGCGGCGTCGTATCGAAATGTGATCGTCCATGGCCTTGTGGAAGACTTGGGGTTGATTGAGGAGCAAGCGCATGACTATGTGTCTTTGGCGACACTTCCAAAGACTGGTGTACAGCCTTGAACAAAAGGAGTCTTTGATGCACACCGTCCCAGAAAGAATTACGAGCTACAACTGAGACACTGCAGGCACTTCGCAGGCAACTGAAGTGGATAGCGCTGTTGATCAATCTTAGCATTTTGAACAGCAGCATTCGATGAGAAGACTCTCGTTGCGCTATACATTTTTATTGTGAACGTTGAATGAAATAATTGGGTGATGTTTCTATAGGATGAAAATGTGACAGATTTTGTGACGGGAGCCGAGACAGGGTTTCTGTGGCATTGCATACCTTATATTCTGAAAGATAGAATCATCTTTTGACTACCAACAAGACCCCACAAAATGATTTTCAATATAAAAATGGGAACCACATTGAATTGCTTATTTGTGTGATTTTAGGTGTAGTTATTTTGTAGCATATACAATGTCAAGTGGACATGGGGTTTGTTGTTTGCATGCATGTTACATATTAACATAGTGAATAGAACTATGATCTTCAACAATCACTCTAGCCTTAGGAGAAGGGTAATTCTACTTCTTGATACTTGAAACAAACTTTGAATAGTACAGGTAAGAGGCAACAATAGGAATCTAACCCACTACAACATGAGGATTTTGGATATGATCTATATGTGCTATGATTGATGTTCTTTTTCATCTTTTTTGAAGTTCTTTTTGGAGGAAAATGTAAGATATGGATTTTTTTTTTTAAATTTTGTAAAAAAAATCTGTGTCAAATTTGAGAAAAAAATTTAGAGACATTTTTCAAATTGATTTAGGAGCCATTAACTTCAAACATTCACCTATAATACAATTTCTACTTTTAGTACTTGAATTTTGGTATGACAGTAAAATTGTGAGGTTATCAATATAGCATTGTCACCACTATATTTTTATTATTTATATTCAAATTTTTTAATGAATCTACTATATAGTAAATTTGCAAGACTTGTCATACCATTTATTTACTTTTTCTTCTTGAGCACAATTTGTTGTGATCCTTTGTAATTTTTAAAAGAAATTTGTTTTTAATGGGATACATTTGGTTTGTTCAAAGTTCAAATAGGGTTTCTCTTCTATCTATTCATGTAATTGATTATACTTTCAATAATAGCATTCTTGAACTCTATTTATATATCAATCATTCAAAAGATTTTTTTTTTCAAGATTGCGTTTGATTTATACATTAATGATGGTCTTAGATATGAAATGCTAAAATGAATCTTATTTCATTTATAATAGCATACCACTGAGACCTATTGATGACTTTGTATAAATTTTATCATTAATGAAGATTAATGTATGTCATATTGAATCATGGTGATCCTTCTCCACCCATTTAGACATTTTAAGGAAGCTACATTTTAATGCATTTGAATAAGCAATTGAAGATTACAACTATTAATAAATTGCTTGATTTTTGTTGAATTTTGTTAAAAATCAAAAGTGTATTCTAGATTTTCTTTTATGCATTTTTTGGACCTCCTATGAATAAACTATGAATTTTTATATCTTAAAAAATTGGTGTAATATTTATCTACTTAAAAAAAGTTTTTTAGTCTATTGTGTTGTATTTGATTTGAAGTTTTTTTGTTTTTTTCTTCAAATCTCACACTCAGGTGGCCCCTTCAAATGCACCACCAACCCAAAACTACCATTATCATTCAATATACATCTCCAAAATCAATGTGTACCTATATAGAAGAAACAATTTTAAAACCTCTACTCAAAAAAACTTCGATCCTTCATAACTTTTGCATACACTATCCAAATGTTGTGTTCTTTGGTGCATTGGAGCCTCCTATTGTTTACCAACAAGGAAATATAAAGATATGACTAGTACAATCTCTTCTAATAAGACATGATGTTTGTTTTGTTTGTCACGTTGAGATCTCCCGGACCATGCATCCCCAATCACGTGCTTGGTACCGTCGGAAAGCCCTTGGCAAGCAGGGGTGCACCGGCTTGGTTTCATGGCATTCAGACATACAGTGTGAAAGTTGTGCATTTTTTAGTTGTTTTTGGTTCTAAAAAAATAGAATATTACTTTTACTTATATTTTGGTCACAATCTTGGTACCATTGGAAAGCCCTTAGTAAGGAGGGGTGCACAAGCTTGGTTTTGTGGCATTTTGACTTACAGTAGAAAAGTTATGGATTTTAAAAATTATTTTTGATTCTAAAAAATTAGAAAATTAGTTTTACTTTTGTTTTGATTGTGGCAACAGCACATGGTACTTTTTCTTATATTTTGGACACAATCTTGGTATTGTTGGAAAGTCCTCAATGTGGAGGGGTGCACTGGCTTGGTTTTATAGTGTTCGGATGTACAATGTAAAAGTTACGCATTTTTGAGTTGTTTTTGGTTCTAAAAAATTAGAAAATTAGTTTTACTTTTGTTTTGACTGTGGCAACGGTACAGGATACACTAGTCTTCTATACATCTATACATTAAAATAGGATGTTTGTTTTGTTTTGTTTTGTTTGTCACGTTGTAATCTCCCGGACCGTGCGTCTTCTAGTCATGTGCTTGGTACCGTCGGAAAGCCCTCGGTGAGGAGGGGTGCACCGGCTTGGTTTTGTGGATTTCGGACGTATAGTATGAAAGTTATGCATTTTTGAGTTATTTTTGGTTCTAAAAAATTAGAAAATTACTTCTACTTATATTTTGGTCACAATCTTGGTATAGTCGGAAAGCTCTTGGTGAGGAGGGGTGTATAGGCTTGGTTTTGTGGCATTCCGACTCACGGTGAGAAAGTTATGCATTTTTTTAGTTGTTTTTTTTTCTTAAAAAATAGAAAGTTAGTTTTACTTTTGTTTTGACTGTGGCAATGACACAAAGCACACTAGTAATAATTATCATGCACAATATCTAAAAGTGGCAACTAACATATTGAATTTTAAAATTTTAAAATTTTAAAATTTTAAAATTTAAATTTTTTTTTAAAAATTATTATTATTTTATTATGCTTTGGCAACCGCACATGGTATGCAGTTTCTATTGAAAAAGTATTCACATCATTGAACCAGTGAACGCGACCCCGGTTGCTGCACACTGAAGCGCACTCAGAAACCTCGTGAGGTTCAAGTTTTACCCTGGTTAAGTTACTCAGATGAAGGGTTTGAACTGAAGGTTCAAGTTTAACCCTGGTTAAGTTACCCTTTATTCAAGCCCTGGTCACCGGTAGGGAAACCTGTATACTCTTGGCAGCTTCCTCCTCTCTGGTGATGAAAGCGGGGAAGCAGAGGAACCTCGTGAGCCAGCGATGGCGTCGCAGCTCGTCTCCCTTCAGTTCTTCTCACAATCGCTCAAGCCAAATCAAATCGCTTCCAACACAGGTGTAGGTCCACCATGACCTCTTCCTCTTCCCGGATTCTCTGCAATTTCCGCCGTGTCAAACCGTTTCCTGACGAGGACGGCACCAGGACGAGTCCAGGACCACCACCAAGGGGCACCCTGGGGACAATCAGGTTGCGTAGTGCATTCGAAGATGTCGAGCTGTAGAGATTTCGCGCGTACGGAGATTCGCTCTGCCGTTGCGGGCTGGTCATATTCAATGAAGTTCGCGACATTGTTTTATTTTTATTTTTGTTGTTTTCTCTTGTTTACGCGATTGGTAAGTGGAAGCGCAATTGCGGAATTGGAGTTTTGGTCTGCAATTCAGGCTACATTCATTTCGGACACATTGCAATTCGCGTGTGTGAGACGAGAATATTCCTCATGTTTAGCGGGATTTGAAGTCGTGCGAGCCTGGGAGAGAGAGAGAGCGACGACGTAGCCATGACACTGCGCCGGATATCGGATCTGATTCCGCAAGGAGATTCTCTTAAGCTGGTAATTGTGAGTAGAGTGACATTGTTGCGGTTTCTTTACTTCTCTTTTATCACGTCTCTGTGTTAAGTATAAAGGTTGAGGAGCCTTGGCTGATTTGTAGTAGCGGCCTTGTTTTCGTTCGCTCGGGTTAGTCATTGTTGTTGTCCATTGCGCAGTGCCTGAGCTTCGTTTGGAAGGTACAACTGCGCGTCTCGAGAGAATGAGAATTCCAAGCTTGGCCATCGCCGGCTCTGCGAAAGAGATCGCCATCATGTTCTGCTTCATCGGTGAGTGACACATTTGCCATCATCAAGCATGATTATGTCTTGATTGTCGAGATCATTGCAGAGCAATGCCGCTCCAATATGGTGATAAACTGCTCTACCTTGGAAGTTTTTGGCACTGTCACCGGGGGCGGCTAATTTGTGATTTGTTAATCCTCTTAAGGCTTCACGAAATTGTGCTCGTAGACTTTCGCATGCAACTTGTATTGGGATGAATGAGGATGTGAGTCACCTTAATTTGTGCATGTGAGGCAATTTCGTTGAATTCAATTGTCTTTAGATATCCTTTTTTAATACTCTCGTGACAACACTTCTTATTGTTTCGCGATGTGGTAATTTCACCTCTACCTTCTTGTCATTCCATTCTAGACCTGTGCGGTTTAGTTCTCGATCCGAATTTGAGCCGCAGGATAGTCACGCTGTGGCCAGGGCTAATGAATCTGATGAGTCACTTCACTTTTCTTTCTAGGTCTTATGGCGGGATCGCTGTGTGTGGGATCCATCGACGGTCAGACGCTCAATCAACAGGTGACCTAATCTCTGCTTGATTACATGATTTCCAATTCAGCATTGATATATTTTGAGCAACAAACTCCAGCAATGTCTGAATGCAACCTGGATCCTGCATGGTGCTAGGTACTACATAGCATTCTTGAGAACGTGCTTCAGCATCCTTGCAAAAAGAATTTGTTTCTTTTCTGCAACGCATCTTGAGTTCACTGAACTAGCTCAGCTATTATACGCACTGTTTTACTCAATTCAGTCATGCACTCTGCACTATCTGTTAAGCTTTTTGGTACTATACCCAATTTTAAAATTGGGACTGAACAGTTGGGAGGATGGACTAGAATACTATGTGGTGAAGACTCTATTTGCAGCCAAGGTTTTGATTGTTATTATGTGGATGGTAATGTGCCTACAGGAAAACGTTCCAACTGCTAGTACTCGACGACAACTGCTTCCCCAACTGAGTCGAATTCACCACCCCGACCCACCCGCTCCAAAGCAGAACTTCCTTCCATCTTATTCACCATCTCTTCCCGTTCCAAAGGAACGCTATGCTCTACCAGGCCCACCCGCTGCAACGCAAAATCAAGGTATACAGACTACCCATTGCACTATTTACGTGCCTTAATGTTGGGAGGTGAAGGATTTGGAGGAAGGCAGTGCGGTGGGGAAAATTGAGTCTAGAATTATGCCACCTTTTTGAAGCTGAAGGCACATTATCTTCGGTTACTCATCGTATTTGTGTTGGTTGTCAGATGCGTACAAGAGCGTCAACTGTGGAGACCGACTATGTCCAGGGATACGGATAGGCAGAAATATATTTGTGCTAAAATTTGAAGACTGACACAGCCGAGCTCAGGTTTAGCATTTCGGGCTGCCCACTTATGGGATAACGAAATGTTCTCCTGATGGAGATAACCCGTGTGAGGCTACTCTAATAGGACTATCGTCCATCTGTGAAGAATGTAAACTTAGGTGCTGTCCATCAGGGAATAGTCTTAATAGGTTATACCCTGATATGTGATAGCTTGGGCTTTCAAAAAGTAGATTAGCACAAATAGTAGAGATGGTTTCATCCTTGATCAGGAGAGGTGGACAACAACAGAAATCCAAGTTAGTCGGGAAGCAGTGTTGGAGCATCGAATTGTGCAGCACATGCAGCACTGAGATCCTAACATCAAGATAGAACCGTTTGACGAGGAATGGAGCCAAGAGTTGTTGTGAACCAGAGTAGAGCAGTGACACCACGTGAAGTTCCATCTGGTTTCTCTGTGTGATAGTTGTTCGGAGAAAAGGATTCGGAAAGCAAATAGAGCAAAAGCTGAAGAAACAGAATTGTACTTGTTGGGAATAAATTTCAGAAGAATTTGAAAAAGTTTTGTGAAAAATGAAAATCAATAAAAATAGTGGCGAAATATTAAACGAAAGCTTGGTGATGAGTTTCTGTGTTGTGAACATTCTTTGATTGTTTGTTGTTCTATGCAAGCCCCGGGAAATATGATAGATTTTGGCATGATTATCAATCACGGGAAAATCAAGGAAGGTAACATCTGGCAAGCTCCACATTCTGTATAACAAATCATAAGTCTATTTTGTATCACATTACCGTTTTCACATGAATCAACCAATACGGTAATTGTGCAGCACATAACTCTTCGCTATAGTGTTCACGCTGCCATGGTCCTGTGGTAGCAAAACATGCACTAACCCCTAAACGTCAGAGGTCCAACCAATTAGAGTAAGTTATGAAGATCTCAACCGTACAATATTGTAGTGTGCATGTTGTAGATGGTGTGGAACAAATTTGGGGTCATTTGACCGTATAGATTGAAAGATTATAATGTTTTAGTGTTGAAGGTGCTGAAATTTTCTTAAAAATTCATTTGGAGGTGAAATTCGATTTCTATACCTACTCAAATGAAAAAACTTTAAACTGAAAAGTGATTCAAAACCAGAATATATACACTTTGGTGAAAAAAAATATCATTCAAATGAATCATTGTGTCTGCAAAATGGATTTGAAATGTTGGAAAACAGTGAAAAAAGTAACAAAAAATCACATCTTTGACTGAACCTCCTTCTACTAAAATGATTCTCAGTCACTCATAACTTCTTATATTGCTATGAAATTTTAACCACACAAACTAGACTAGTATGCGAAACTTTTCCAACAAGTTTTATTGGATTTGGACATTTTATGAAGAAGTTATAGGCCGCCTAAGTTCACTGGAATTCACCAATGTCTGAATTTTGAACTTTGAATTGCTCCCAATCATTCAAAACAACTCGGATTGACATGAAAACTTTACCACAATAATTAGACTTCAGTAGAAACAAAACCCAACAAATTTTTATTGAAAACAAACATTAGATTACAAAGTTACAAGCCACCAAAGTTGCAGCCACCAAATGCAGTTTGGTGAGCTCAAATAGAACCTGTGAACTTCGATTGTCTCCCAAAACTATTGTACATCTTGTATTGATCTGAAAATTTTATCACACAAACTAGACTAGTATGCGCAACTTCTCCAACAAGTTTTATTGAATTTGGACATTGGATGCAAAAGTTACAGCCCTTTGAATTGGACTTTTAGACCGTGAGGACGTTTTTTGTCCCTTGTGACGTTCAAGGGCTAAGGTAACAAGTCCATGAATCGCTCAGGCTCTAAAATCGCCCACCACCTCAAAATGTGTACTACTAGTACATGTTGCTTTCTATAGCCTTCGGTGATGCACAAGAGATGTACATTTTAGGAGGTGGGCGATTTTAGAGCCCTATGCCATTTCAACTTCAAAATTTCGTAACTAATTTTACAAAGCTCCAAAAAACATGAAACGACTTGGATTTCATGCCATTTTTACTTGTCTTTCAAGGAAAATTTACTATAAATATATTTTAAAAGGTTTCACCTACCCAAAATTCAGTTTCAGCTCTTAAGTGAGTGATTCATGGACTTGTTACATTAATTAGCGTCACTACAAAATTTTACAACCTGCACCAATTCAAAAATAGTGTAAATTGGTGTTAGACACACAATTAGGACAAATCAATGTGGCTCTTTGGATGATATATTGTGGGCAATTTCAGTAAAATACAACACTTCCATGCTCACGCGAAGCCAATACACCTACTCACAACTTTTTACACGATCCCTATTACATGCCCACCAATTGAGAAGGAACGAGCAAACTGAACCAAGCATGAAGTTAGAAGATACTAGTTGTACCACTTCAAGCATTTTCGCAATGTGAATTTTGGGAAATGGATAAAAAAAAAATAATAACTATGTGAATTCATTTTGCAATACCAAATTAGGAATTATAGTTGAATAGGAGATTTCCCATTTTCATCCAAACAATTTGAGATGCAAGCCATTAGTGCAGGAGCTTTATATATGCTCACTAATGCCACTTGGTTTAGAGAGCACAAAAGATACTCGCTCTGTCCACAAAATAACAGTCCACATTTGAATGTATTGCTCTTGGGGCACAAATTTTATTGACCACATTGTAAAATGCATAATTCAAAAGGGTCCAAATTTTATATTACAAAAATCAAAGAAATCATGGCAGCCTAAATTAAAATTAGGACCAAGAAAGCCTCCACACAACCCACTCAAAACTTCCCAATGCAAACACTAACTTGGAAACCACCAGAGTACTACCACAGAGAAAGTTATTTCCATTCAATTATGGTCCTCTCCTCTTCAAGTAAAGAACAAAACAGAAATTCTACGAATTCATGAATCCAACGGCACAAGTACCAAAAAAGGGATCGTGATGTTGTGGATGGCGGCTTAGTCCATCTCACAGATGAATTTCAAAGGACCGCATTCAAATGAACCAAACTCTATTCGAGAAGCAGACATTTTCATCACATCCGCGAGATGGTATGATACAAGATTCAAGGCGAAACGCACCAAAACCCTTCCATTCGTTGACAAAAAGCAAAGGATTCAACAACCAAGTTATTGGAGGGACGCGACTCAACGGTCGCATCAAGAGCGTTCATCAATTGCACCACTTTCGAGTGCAGGAAACTCCTCCTCCAACTGTCCAAAGAAATCAAGAGTGACAGAATACACACCTCAATGCGGATTGCAGAACTGCGCCAACTACACACATTCAAGTATGCAGCACATCAAGTCCTAGTAGAGTATTGTATGGACTCATCCGCACAACATGACAAGATTCTAAACAAGACCCCAAACAAGAAAAGCACCCAAGATCTGGCCACTTGTGATCGTTGGCTTTTCGTTGTAATGAGCCAAACAAGCGGCCTCCTGAGTAAGCTTATCGAAGATGTCGTTCATGAACGAGTTCATAATCCCCATCACTTTTGACAAGATACTAGTGTCAGGATGCATCTGGTTTAAAAAAAACAAGCTCGTTAGATGTGAGCACTTATTTACTTATCCTTGATAAATAATTGAGTATAATCAGGCTCTTGATGATTTAGGTCTAATTTCATCTATAGGTGTTTAGCATCAATCAATTGTGCCTTTTAAACAATGAATCTTTTTTTAGTGTTTCCTAAATTTTGTGAATGGCAAAGGAAATGCTTAGAGTTGTAAGAGATGTGATTTTCAGCTAATGGTCAAAGTTCACAAGTTATGGGGGTGTCAAAGTAAAAAGTGCTGCCACCTTAACTCTCTATTCTAAGTCAAGAATAATTAGTGCCATTTTAAACAACTCGAACTAATTAAGTTTAAATCTTCTAAATATCTTCTTGAGGGTTGATTGAGGTAGGTGTGAATTTAAATATTGGATTTGAATTTCTAAGGTTGGGTATGGATTCTAAGGGTTGGGTCTAAATTTTTCAAAAATTTGGATTAATTGAATTTTTACAAATTTGGACCTCGTGTTGGACTTGAACTTGGTCTATGGAACTAAATAGCTTTGCCACAATTTTGATTTAATACAAAAAAACTAAATATTTGAATATTGAGGAAGCTAAAGTTTTATCATAGTTTTGATTCTAATACAAAAAACTAAATACTTGGATACTGAGGAAGTCAAAGCTTTGTTATACTATAAAAAATAACACTACAACAATGGCAGTGTTTTATGATTGCAGAATTATGACTGAGGATGACTGGCGACTACTTGCAGTCATATTCTTGAAGGCCAACACTTTGGGGAGAAATATGACTGCAAAATATGACTACCAGTCATTTTTACGCCTTGTACTTCACAAGTGTATACTATACGGCCATTAGGAATACCAAAGTACTTCATAGGGAACATAGGAAACATGTTTGGGAATGTTGAGTCATATTATTAATTATATTTTCATAGTAGTGAATTTTTTTTGTTTTGGGCAATTCAAAAAAAATACGGGCAATTCTAAAAAAAATATAAATAACCCATCATTTAAAATTTTGAAATCCTAGTCATCTACTTTTTCGGATTTTGAATCCTAGTCACCACTTTTTTAGTGTTTTGAGACCTTAGCCATTATTTTTTTAGGGTTTTAGAACCCTAGCCGCCACTTTTTAGGGTTTTGAAACCCTAGCCGTCACTTCTTGTGGTTCTTCTTCCTTACCTTCTATTGTCTCTTAGCTCTCATTTGTTGTTGCTTTTTGTTGCATCTCAACTCTTGTTTTTTGTTGCTCTTTACTTCATATTTTTTGCTTCTTATTGTTGCATCTAAATTCTTTTTTTCTCTTGCATTTGAACTCTTTCTTCTTTTTAGTTCTTATTTTGTAGTTCTTGTTTCTTATTTCTTCTTGTTGCATCTACACTCTCATTTCTTGTTGTTTCTTCTTGTGTCTTAGTTGTTGCTTCTTATTTCCTCTTGTGTCTTAATTGTTACTTCATGTTGTGTCTTAGTTGTTGTTTCTTGTTTTGTATTTCTTTTTGCATTTTAGTTGTTGTTTCTTGTTTTTTGTAGTGTCTTAGTTGTTATTTCTTGTTTTTTGTTGTGTCTTAGTTGTTGTTTCTTGTTTCTTGTTGTGTCTTAGTTGTTGCTTAGTTGTTGATTAGTTGTTGATTCTTATTTGTTGTTGCATCTTAACTTTTACTTCTTGTTATTTCTTAATACTTATCTTTTTTTTCTTGTTTCCTCCATCATTAATCTTATTCTTCCTATCCTAAACTTGAGCGACATATTTTGTGTTGTTATAAGCCTTTGAAAGTTGAGCTTTGTTATTAAATCACTAAAAATTAACCTCTCATTTCTTTAATTGTATATGCAGGCACCAAAAGTTGAAACAAAGACATTGGAGGCTACTTACAACCCAATGAAGCCATCTTCACATTATTGTAAGGATTTTAGGCCTTATTGAATTGTGTGAATGATTCATTGTGATATATATATTTTGTATTAGTGACTAATAAATGTCAATGAAGATAGTTGTATTTGTTCTTGCATTCTCCTTCTTTAATATGATTATCTCTCATACATCTCTAAAATCATATATTATATATTCATTTTTAATCGCATGAGGCTTTTTATTCAATTGTCAAATCATCTTGATGTATGATAGTTATGTATCATGTCCATTTAAAATGTATTAAAAATGTGATTGTAGTTAGTAATATGACTGACGAGAGTCGTATTTTACATCATTCAAAAATATGACTCATGAGAATCATTTTTCACATTAACAAGAATATGACTCACTGCAGTCATATTCCACATTACTGCAAAATATGACTCACCCTAGTTATATTCCATGTAACCAAAAAATATGACTCATTGCAGTCATATTCCATATTACTACAAAATATGACTGACCGCAGTCATATTCCATATCACTGCAAAATATGACTCACCGCAGTCATATTTCACATCACTGCAAAATATGACTCACCGCAGTCATATTCCACGTTATTGCAAAATATGACACACCGCAATCATATTCCACATCACTACAAAATATGACTCACCGCAGTCATATTCCATGATACTGCAAAAAATGACTAACCACAGTCATATTCCATGTCATCAAAAAATATGACTCATCGCAGTCATATTCCACGTCATTAAAAAATATGACTCGACACAGTTGTATTCCACGTAGGATTTTTTTATTTGCACGGGCAACCCAAGAAAAAGTCAAAAAATCCCTAGGATAGTCAAAGTATACGCCTAGTTGGCATACTATGGCTAAAAATGGGTATTTATACCCCTCAACCCATATGACTGCCAATATGACTGATGTCTGAAGCGACTGCTTCTAAATGACTGGAGTCAGTCATATTCCGAGTCATCTATAGTGATTTCTGCGTGAGTCATATTTTTTTATTTTACGACTCACTGCAGTCATATTTTGCAGTCATAAAACACTGCTTTTGTTGTAGTGTAATGGAAATACCAACAAGGATCGGACTAAGGAAAATCAACAAAACAAATTAGTACAGCCAAAACACAACTTTGAGGGAAACTCTCACTTAAAAAATCCCCACTTAGTAGTGCATAAACTTACAAACGTTGTTGTGGTGAGAGGGGTGCGCTTAGAGAACACGCGAAGTGTCTGGCTGCTAGTTATTGTGTTTTGATGGAGATTCTTCTAACACGTATCTTCTCTTGGTCTTCAAAGTCTTCAAACTCGAATCTTCATCCAATTTTCATCCATCCTATCCTGTGGTGGCTCTAAAGGACCTGGATAAGGGTGTGTAATAAGAAACAAGTTTTCGGACGGGTAAAATGGGACAGCAAAACACGAGCTGCCATTCAAATGATGGGCTCTTAAACTTCAAATTCACCGGTCAACTAGTCATTAATCCAGCCTCACCAATGAGAACGACATAAGATTCGACCATGTGGGTGATCAACCCCACTTCGTTGCCCACAACACAAAAAGAGGCTAAGTTGGATACCCACTTAGTCTGCAACAGATTTACAATGTAGAATTGAATGCAACGATCCTCCAAATCCGGATTGGAAAAACAATAAAAGACAACGGGCCTCCAAAGTTGGCTAGGAATAACAAAGCCACAAGCCACAGTACACGGCTAGGTCCTCGGCATGTACGGCCCTTGAATCTTCAAGTCTTCAAAAGAACCCCAAAGAACCCTAAATAACTTCTCCTCCCACTAGCTGCGATCTTTTTCCTAGTGTCACAGATGGCTTAAGTCTCCAAATGCTTAGTGTAATAGCATTTTGGAAAGATAACTTCACAAGAAAAACACCCTCCAAATCTCAATTCTATCCAAACTACTGTCCAAAAGTTATTAGAGTGCAAAGTAGAGGTCCCTTAAATCCCTTGGCAACCAACTACTGCCTCTAAATTCTTCTATAATTTTTGAACTACAAATCCAAATTGCAAGTGTAATAACAATTTAGAATCCTAACACTAATATCCACAACTTCAGAAAGTTTCAAAAGAAACTAAGACTAAGTCCAAAAGTTATTAAGGAACAAAGTCTCGGGTTTCTAAACTATGAAGGCAACCCTCCTTCCTATCTTCTATACTCCATAACTTCTTCAATAAGAATCCAAATCAAGTGAATAAACTCATTATGGATAGATAATTTTTCAAAATAACTCCACAAGAATTTTCAAGACCTTATGAAAAACACACACCAAGTTGTGGTCGCTCCAAGTCACGGCCTTTCTCCTTCCAAACCCCAACTTTCCTTTAGACCTTCAACTCCTCATAACTTTCTCTTCCAAACTTCAAATCAGATGAATGATGACTTTTTGAAAAGCTATTACAATGATATACACTTCCTTCAAATTTTAAGACAAGATGCAAAATACTCCAAAAGTTATGGCTCAAAGAAGCCTTTGCTCTTCTCAATGGAAGGCCTTGGATCCTCTCAACTTCAAAACTCTATAACTTTTGATTCACAAGCCCAAATACAACTTGCAAGCACAATTTGGAAAGGTCTCATCGCAAAGAATCAGATGCCAAAGTTTCAATTCCAAAGGTTCAATGCTCAATGAGCTACATCAACCCGAAATCTTCCTCTCAAAACCAACAACAACTCTCTCAAACTCCAACTCCCTACAAGATAAAATTCCTCTCCTCCACCTTTTCCTCCCCATCTAAGGTGAGAGGTAGGGGCACTTCAGCCCATGCTTCTACCAAGGCCCACCAAACATTCTAACCACATCCCCATTTACACTCACTCCAAATTGTAGTCCTCTTTTAACTAAAATTCTAGTTTCAATTTCACTTCTAGCAAATACAATTACTCACTGTGATTTCAATAACTTTAAGAACTAAAACTTAATAAATATCAAGTAGAGGTAAAAAAAACAAAGTTTCAATCAAAGCTTCACTCCATTTGAAGAAACTTGAGAATGGGTTTGACGATAGCGGCAACATATTCTGCACACTCAGTCTTTGTCAAAGGATTGACAGGCCCTTCCAACCATCGTTGGTGGCCACGACTACCCTCTATAGGCCGAGCCATACAAAAATATTGGTCCATGTTCTTGCCTTCATAACTCGCCTCAAACGTCACTTCACGAGTGCCTGGTTCAACACATCTGACTTAAAATAAGATCACCAACGCTCAAGCTTCAACATTTAGATTACCGTGCCATCGCCGCTCCACACGAGGTTGTTTTGGCGGTCGAGATGGTCCGGCTTCTTCTCGAGGATGTCTAAAATCTCGCGGCAAAAGAAGTTGATTCGGTAGTTGTGAAAGTGAAAACTCAAACTCAGCGTTCAGTTGAGGCTCTTCATCTTGAGACTAAAAAAAACCCTCCAATTCGACATTTGAACTACAAAGTAGATAACAAACTCACTAATAAGGTTGAATGAAGGTTTAAGGCAAACCCATCTACTTATATACCTTTACAGAATAACGTCACCTTCAAGCTTCTCAACCCATAGCTTCATTATGAAGTTATTGAACAAAACATATAATAATATATTTTTACTATATGTACTGATTTACAACATGACAACGTACACTAGGGATCCCCTAAGCGACATCACTAAAGTATGGAAGAGGCTAATCTCTAAAATTAGTACAAATAAACAAAACAACTTCAAAAACAATACATTAATACAAAAATCAAGAATAACAAGTGTATGTAGATACAAGCCTTGAAAGGAACCCCATTGTCCTTCAAAGATTACTCCCAAAACAAGAAAAATGGAACAACAAAGGCTCCCAAAACAACCATTTGGCAAATTTTTCCTCAAATGGCCCCAAATCCACTATAATGAACTAAATGATGTCAAAGTATCAACAAGTGGTGTTTTTGAGAGGGAAATAGGTGCTTTTAAATGCTTTTTCAAGGTCATCCCCTCTTTTCATTTTCGTAACAGTAATCCTATCTTTTAGGATTTTCATCCAAATCTTTTGGAATTTCATTTTCTAAGTTAGTCCTAAACTCTAACTTTGGAAGAAAGACTCCAAATCACAAACAAATTGCACCATTGTCTTAGAATTCCATTTTATTAGAAGAACCTTCTGTTTCTTTTTTTCTCACAAAAATGTCATCAAAACTAGCACCAACTTAAAATTGAAATGAGGTAAAAATTCACCTATTGGAATTTACCTTTTGACAAGAAAATAACTAACCTAGGCTCTAAAGATACTAGGAAGTATGGAAAGATCCTATTTTAGCCTCATTTTGATTTTGTATGCCCCCAAAACACTTGTCAACTCCATAAATCATCTTCAACTTTGTCAGAATCAAAGAATCTTGTCCATTTAAGTACCTTTGGGTGTTGGAATGTTACGAAATTGGTTTAAGCTTGTTATTAGTATAAAAAAGATATACTAATTTTTAGAGAGATTTTATTGCAACTCGGTAATTCCTAGGAATTTTCTATTGTAGATTTGGGCAATTGTCCATTTAGAAGAAAATCTTCTAAAAGTCAAAAAATTTAGGAATTTTTATGAGACTCTCATAGAATTCCATAAAAGACATGTACGCTCATATTTTTACTTTGCACATTCAAAGAAGAAGAAAATCTTGCTACCTCCTCTAACTACCTATAATCAAAAAATCTTTCATATGAAGAAGAATCTTGACAAGTTGATTGCACCATGGAGTTCTTAATGTGATTTCAATCCTAGAACACCATATTTTAGCCATAGATATCTTCCACCAATTTGTCTTGGATTTATATCATTTATAAATTAACAATTAAGATTTCTACTATTTCTCAAGATTGATTGGGAAACGTAAACCAATTCTTGGGAATTGACTTGAGGATCTCACTAGAATTACTTCATACCATTTTAGCTAGAATGAGTCACATGCACAATAGGCTTAGGAAGTTTGGTCACTCTTCATTTAATATTCACAATTTCTACAATTTTTGGATTTTTACCCTATTTACATGTGAAATTTGAGGTTATTTTAGGTGTAACATATTATTTTGGACCGGATGTTATATTGGCATGTAACATACTTATTTTGATTTAACGCTTTTTAGGGGACTTTTTGTATATAAAACTTCACATATACTGTAAAATATGAAAACAAAAACAAAAACTATAAGTCCCAAGTGACAAAATAGAATTGTTGATACACTATAAGAAATAGGTGTTATAAAATGCAATATTAAGTTAGAAATTGCATAATCAAAGGGTGGATATTTTAAAGAAAACATATTGAAAAATATGTATGTAGGAATTACTTCAAAAGCCATGGGGTTTGAACTCCTTACCTAATGGTTGGTGGTGAAAAACCTTGGTACTTTACATCTTTCTTGATATATGAATTCAAAAGCTATTTTAAAATTTATTTGACATGAGGTGTCTATTTAGTAACCAAGTGACTTTAAAGATAATTTTTTTTAGTAATGTAATGATTGATTAACGTTGGGAACTTGAAATGTACTAATTGTACACAATCAACATGACCTTTTAGTAACCATTGACTTAAAGACAAATTTTAAGTAATGTAATGACCAATTAGCATTAAAAACTTGCAATATTCATACTTATTGCACACAAGCAATTTAACCATTTAACACTAGAAACAACATTTAAGTAATTTTCTACTCATTAGTCATCTTAAAATCTACCATAGTTGTGATTGTGTAATGTTTAAGAGTTGTCATTAAATTATTATTCTAAGTTGTATTTTATGATACATCTTCATTATTTTTGAAAACTTCAATTAATTTGTGGTCCTCAAGAGGTTAAATACTCTTTGCTTGTAAGAAAATCCATTGTTTCAATGTAAGTGCTTCCCTTAAGTTATAAACCCACTATACACATGATGTAAGTCAACTTGGAAATGCAAGGCATTAAAGTGGTCATTCAAAGTTTGCATCATGTATCTATCTTCCTTTAGTCAAGGATAAATGTAAAAAAACTACTTCTATTATGTGCTTGTTTAGTGTCTTGCATTCTCCATGTTTCCTAGCTAATTTGGGGCATCTGTTTCTAAATTTGAATTTTAAAATTTAAAATTTTAATCATGAATGGAAAATTAAAAATTCCAATGTTTTTCCCAAGGTTTAAAACATAGACTTCAAATGCCTACTTTAACATCTTGCCTAAAAAATGTTGTCTATAATCATAATGTAGTAATTGCCTACTTTCAACCTAACAAGTTGTTGTATTCCAACACACCAAAAGAAAGCTACAATCTAAGCTTAACTAAGGTAGTATGCTCTAAAACCGCATGTCTTCTTCAAATTGCCCCTATTATTAACAAAAAAATGGAGATGGGGAGATCCTTAAATGGGCCACTTTAGCATTGAATGAATAAAGGAAAAATTATTTTTCTATTACAAAAGCCAACCATTGTCTTTGATTTCTGCACATCTCTTTACAAGTTGGAGGTGGATGCATTTGGAGAGACCTATGGTCACAATAGGTGCCTATGTCCCAAATCTTTGAAAATTTATAAGTAATTCAAAAATGCTTGGAAAATACAAAACCACTTGTATTAAGTTCCACATCTATTTTTCTTTCTCTGAAAAATGATCTAAGAATATTTTTGTTCATGGAAACCTATGAAAAAAGTGGACCAACCCTCAAATGATCACTTTTAGAGTATACTATTGTACGATATATTTGATTATTTTTTTTACTTCAAAAGTACACGTACCTAAATTAAAATGGTTGGATATCTAAAGTATGTGGTTCTATAATTGTCACTATTTACAAATGAACATAGTTGCCATTATTAAACATAAATTATTTTTATTAGATCTTATTGGCAATAAAAAGAAGATTCAATGCACATTTGGACACCATATAAATAAGTTACAAATTTTCATAATAGTGTCTTAATGAATTTGAGCCTGATTAATGAAATAAAGATAACAAAGTGCACTTTCTACACCAATTTGAAGATTTGAACATCTTTTAAAATTATATATTTAATAGCAATTTGAACTTTGGACCTATAACCATGGTCTATTGATTTTCTAATAAAGAAAGATAAGATACAATAAATAAATTTGTATTATGGTATTTTAGGATATTAAATACATCTTTAGAAAAACTTCCAATTTTTTGAGCTAATATTGGATTAGACATGAATTTTCTTCACTTTTTCCTTTTCGAAATCCCAATAATTTAAAATCTTTGCAAAAAAAGTTGAATTTTTTATGACTTATAGATGACATATAATTTCATCTCTAAAATATAAAAATAAAAAACTGAAGAATAAATAGTTATAATATAAAAATATATGGAGTATAAGGATTTTGAAGCTTCATTTTTGTAATCATATGCCCATCTTTCTAAGTTAAAATTGGTACTTCTCTAAAGTCTATTCACCAACCTTGATTGAAAAAATTCATGTAGAATTGGTGCAATTGGATTTGCTTGCACGACATGTTTATTCTATTCTAGCTCTTCAAACCACAATTAGAGTATAATATTGGTGAGGATCAAACTCAAGCTTAGTTGCAACTGAAATGCATTCTAAGTACAGTAAGTTGTGTTCTTCAAAAATTAACTTCAAATTCAATTTGAACCCCTAAAAAATGCATTTTTCACAAGTATCAAGTGTTCAATTTATATAACTTCAATGAAGGCATTGTTCATGTAGAAGCAAGAAGAGCCCTTCTATCCATTCAATACATGTGGAATCCAAAAACTTTCTATTTCCTTCCAAGCACATTATTGTTTTTGTTTTTGAGAAAGTACCTAGATGACAATCACTTAGAATATGATGAAGCAATAAATTCCTACATTCATCAATCCTTTTAGACTTTATAATTGTATTCTAGCACTTTTTTATTCCAAAATTGGTAATTTCATCCATGTTTTAAATAGAAATGGAAACATTTTGGTGAAAAAAATACTACTTTCATTTGCTGAGTTCCACAAAGTAAACCTGCCTATGACAGGCAAACCACCCAATGGGCATAATAGGCACCTAGGGAACTCCCCATTAGAGTTTTAGATCAACCCATGGCAAACTTTTTCTAATAAATGGACTACATTAGATTGATTTGTAGTCATAATTCATGCCTTCAGAGATGGTCATGGAATTATTAGTGGCTATTATAGGACACTTACACCTTTGTAGTGTCAACTCATCAAAAAAAGTAATTTTTGGAATCCTTCATGTCAAGGCCATGTTAGGAAATCTTATAGCCATGTTAGAAAATGTTGTGATTGCTTAGGTGGTAAGATGACCATCATGGAAACACTTTTTGCTAATTTGGGGTAGTCTACACACTCTTTTGGACCAAATGGGCAGCACACTTTATAAATTCGTTACAAATTCATCAACTTTGTCCAAAAAATAAAATTTCAATTGCTTCCTTCATTTCTCACATTTGTCTTTGTATGGGAAAAAATCTGAATTTTTCCTGCTAATGGCAACAGAACAAAACACTCAATCTGCCTGTCATAGTTATTAGTGATTTATTTTCAAATTGTGCATATTGGCACCCAGGTTGCTTTCAAGTTGGAGATGACGGCTCAGATCCACTCTCCAGATCTAACGGCCCTGCTCTAACCTGCGCCGACCCTGCAACCCAACAATAAAGCCCACCCTCACGAAACAGACACTCACAATCCTGATGCTGCCTGTGCTTTCGTGACAATCCCATCCACGAGCTTGACTGCAGTGATTGCCACAGCTTGCTTCAGATTTCGCAAGTTCTCTCGAACCTTCTTAAGAACTCTCGTCTTTGCATTGTATCAGGACGACTCTCGCAATTCCTATGCTGGCTTGTGGTTTCATTCCCTTCTTGCAGTGAGATTTGTGTAGACGATTGAGGGAGATTGAAGGCTTTTAACAGGATCTGATGCGCATTGAAATTGTAGCTCTGATTGCTTGGTCTCTGTGAGTTGCAGAGTTGCAGCGGATTGCGATGTCGACCGAAGGGCAAGTCATCACGTGCAAAGGTATGGAAGCCTTTGAGAGTCGCTAAGGTTTTGGTTGAACTGCGCAATGCTGGCATTGGTGTAGGTTTCTATTATTCACGACAATTGAGCTCATCGTCATCTCTGTTTTACGGGGATCAAGTGGCCATGGCGATTGGGGATGGCCGTACCTTACAGTATTCTGTCAGAAGGTTGAATGGAGCTTTGGCTACTTACGTATTCTCGTTGTTTGAAGTGCAGCTGCTATCGCATGGGAGGCCAAGAAGCCTCTCACGGTGGAGGATGTGCAAGTAGCGCCTCCTCAAGCTGGGGAAGTGCGTATTAAGATCACGCACACAGCGCTCTGCCACACCGATGCGTACACTCTGGATGGCCATGTCCGTTGGCTCAACCTAGCCTTTGTCAATTTTGTATGGAATTGGTAGGCTGTGCGTTCTTCAGGATTTGCGACAGAGGAGACTTAGACGTTCTGAAAAAAGGGAACGAAATTGGGATGATCGGAAAAGAGATGATCAGGAGTTACTTAAATCGAGGCACGTGAGGGTAGGCAATTTGAAAACGGTGCGTGGCTTATATGTTTTTATTGTTTTGCAGGATCCAGAGGGATTGTTTCCTTGCATTTTGGGACATGAAGCAGCTGGGTAAGCTCTCCCCTCTTGCTCAGGACAGCAGTAAATGAGGAATTGTATATCGAAGTAGAGGAACTTCAACCTCCTTTGTGCTGGAGCCTTTTCTTTGAGGTTTTACATAAATCTCTTTAATCTTATCACTTGGGGTCCCATCCTTTTCACCATGACATAGTTTTAATGTGTGACAAGAGTGTTACAGTCAACGATTGTGTGGCAAGTGTGCAGGATATTCTAGAGTATCATTTTAAAGAAGCCACGTTAAAAATGTTTGAGTGCACTGCCAATTTTTAGCTAGAAGATTATATACTTGCTCTTGTAACTCAGGTTAGCAAATTGGACGTTGGTTGTTTGGATCTCTTTTTCCAAATGGTGTGCAGAGTAAAAGTTGAAAGCAGAGAAATTCGACTAAAGAGTGGAGTTCTGCTATAGAATGAAGAGATGTTCATGGAGAAACGTTCTGTTCTGAAGTTCATCTTAGTAGAGCACCAATAATGGACCAGTAATGGACAGTAGGATCACCCATAAATCAAGCATACACATACTGAATTAAATGCAATGAGCACCCAAATGGTGGATATGGTGGATTGACATGACTGTTGTTCAATAACTTCTCCCTATGGCTTCCTTTAGTAATGGTTTGCCATGCATTCTTTCCCATTCATTTCCCATTCATGCTCATATTTTAGGTTTTGAAATTTTTGTTCATAGCTGGTACTCATACGTAACACTTAGTTCTCTGTTGTGCAGAATTGTTGAGAGTGTTGGGGAGGGAGTAACTGAGGTCAAAGCCGGAGACCACGTGATTCCATGCTATCAAGCTGAATGCAAAGAGTGCAAGTTCTGCTTGTCTGGAAAGACGAATTTGTGTGGGAAAGTCAGGTCAGCCACTGGGGTGGGATTGATGCTTAGCGATCGCAAGTCACGATTTTCCAAAGACGGAAAAGTAATTTATCACTTCATGGGGACGTCGACTTTCAGTGAATACACTGTAGTGCACGCTGTTTCTGTCGCGAAAGTGAATCCTGCAGCTCCACTCGACAAAATCTGCCTACTGGGATGCGGCATTCCCACAGGTATGAATCAATTAAAGATGGTTTTTCTTCGCCACCATGGATGTTTCTTGTGCTTTTCGAAGGGGAGATTTTGTATTCAGTTCTTGACTCTTTTGATGCGACCAGGTTTAGGCGCTGTTTGGAATACTGCTAAGGTGGAGAAAGGAGCCAATGTTGCTATTTTTGGTCTCGGGACAGTAGGCCTGGCAGTACGTTTCTAAATCTACTCTAGTGTATCACTCGATTCTACTGTGATAGAACTGGTGTTGTCTTTTTAATACCATAAGATATACGCATACGCATGAAAGTATAGATGTACTCTTCAGTTTGGGAGGCTTTCAAACCATTGTAACTGCTAATTGAAGTGAGGGTTTCATGTGAAACCTCTATATTAGGGCATGGAATCTGCTGATGCACCTCATGCTTGACAGGTTGCAGAGGGCGCCAAAGCTGCCGGTGCTTCTCGCATTATCGGTGTGGATATTGACCCCAGCAAGTTTGACCGCGGTACGTGAATCCTGGGAGCTAGTTCAAGTACATCACTTTAGGTTCAACGGGATGCGAAGTTTCCGAACCTGAATTCACTTGATACAAAGGCGGTGTACATTCTTCATTTGACTTATCGTGAACTCTTCTCTGACGCTTGGTTTCACGTTGCTGCAGCCAAGGACTTTGGAGTGACGGAAGTCTTAAATCCCAAGGATTACAAGAAGCCCACCCAGGAGGTTTCGTTGTATTCAATACTGCTTCTATTTTGTTTCTGGCTTAACGTTTCAGGAAGATTCTCGATGTAGTGAAATGTGTGAGGATATGTGATTTCATGTGGTATTTACCCTCTAAATCTCTTTTCATTTTTGTGGGCAGGTTATTGTTGAATTGACAGATGGAGGTGTGGATTACAGCTTTGACTGCACTGGCAATGTCAGCGTTATGCGAACAGCCCTCGAGTGTTGCCACAAGGTACTCCTCGTTTGTATTCCGAATAGTGGGTTTTGATGGATTATAGGTCCCTGCATGTGAGTAACATCTTGGTAATATGTCCTTAACCGAAAACTTCTCGGTTGTCTGTACAGGGATGGGGCACATCTGTCATCATTGGAGTGGCGGCGTCGGGGCAGGAAATCTCCACTCGTCCATTCCAGCTAGTTACAGGGCGTGTTTGGAAGGGCACTGCATTCGGAGGATTCAAGAGTCGCTCCCAAGTCCCAGAGCTTGTGGAGAAATATTTGAAAAAGGTACTAATACTGCTGACTGTACCTGGACTTAGTTTGAGGTTTCCTGCAATATTAGAAGACTTTTGCTAGGCTCATCCTCTTCAGAGTCTGCAATATGGGTAGGTATATCGTAGATTGAGGTCAACGTAGATCTTGCTCACAGAACACAACACTATTTGTGAAATTTTTTCGTTGAGATGCTCTGAAAGCGCCAATAGGTGAATTCCCTAATAGTTTTTATCAATTGATCAGTCTTAACATCGCTTCTGTACCATGTGAGCAGGAGATCAAGGTGGATGAATATATCACCCATAACATGAAGCTTGCTGACATCAACGAAGCCTTCGACCTGCTCCACAGTGGGAAGTGTTTGCGTTGTGTGCTCCAACTCGCTGAGTGAAGATATGACAGCAGTGCTGTCTGAAGCCTTTGGGACAGTATATAACTATGTAGGATTCCCAACATAGAAAGTTCACCAGATCATTCTGCCATGTATCAGAACTTTCTTGTGTCGGTTATGTGAGGCCCTTTAATTCACGCGCAAACTTATTTGAATCAGGTATTTGTTGCATGTTTTCAGGAACTTGTAATGAAATGGCACCTATTCTTCATGTGAGGATATGCTATAGGCTATGCACCCAAATTCGTCCTGAGGAATTAGAATATAAATATTTATGAAAATGAGTGGATAATATCAGCAGGGGATCCGTGGCGCAATGGTAGCGCGTCTGACTCCAGATCAGAAGGTTGCGTGTTCGATTCACGTCGGGTTCAATACCCCGAAATCTAGCCCCGTTTCCTTTTTATTAGATTTCGTAAGTTGAATTCTGGCTCCAGGATCCCCACCAGATGGGACAATTTGAATTACTTGAAAAACATACGTCCCTTTTTCTAAAAATGATATTTTTGCAGTATTAACAATTGAAAAAATAAAAAATAAAAAAATAGATTTGTTGAATATGGCATGTAATTTCATGAATTTTCAAAGTGAAAGTTCCCTAAACCACTAAAATTGTCATATAGGTGGATCTAAAACTAGAGTGTCACAAAATTTGCAGGCAACCAATTACAATTAAGCATGGAGACAATTGAATGATGCTTTTCAAGGATAGTTTAATGCAAGCTTAGGGATGTTTAATGCAAAACTAGAGTGTCACAAAATTTGCAGGCAACCAATTACAATTAAGCATGGAGACAATTGAATGATGCTTTTCAAGGATAGTTTAATGCAAGCTTAGGGATGTTTAATGCAAATCTAGGGTACATGAATAGGTATAAGGAATAGGTGTTTTCAACTTAGTTTCTTCAAAAAAGAAAATCCTTTAGATATACTTAAAATAAAAAGACAAAGTAGCTATTTTCAATGTTAAAAGAAAATTAGAATTGTTATTGTAAAAACAAATATTAAAAAGTAAAATATACCTCTCAGATTATTATTTCTTTCTTCCAAAAACTTCACAAGCGTTTGCATCAAATTAAAAAAGACTTCTCAAAATCTTTTTGGTTCTTGCATTGGTCATTTTTTTTCCATTCACTTTAGTAATAGTATTCAAAAGTAGCAAACCACAACTAAGCCATGTTGCTTTGGCTCCTTTGCGCTCCCAAATATATGGCTCTTTAGAATCCCATCTATTTGCACTTTTGCTTGGGAGACAATTCATTTCTTAGATTTAAAGAATTTGGTTAATTAGTAACCAATCACTACAAGAGAAAGGGATATTTTTAATGAGTTTTAAAATATAGTCTTACACATAAGATTATAAGTAATGACCTTTTAGAAGATTTTCAATAAATTTTTACTGAAAATACATATATTTTTAGTAAATATTTATTGAAAATACATATATTTTTAGTAAATATTTATTGAAAATCTCCATAAACACTAGAAATTGCATAACAAATAAATAGAAATACATATTCATATTTCAATGAAAAATCATGACTCTATATGGTATATATATACTTATAATATCAAAGGAACCATTAGGAATTGAAACAATGTAAGGCAATTTAGTCATGTACTATTGGTATTGGGGAACTTTAATCCTCGAGGTCTTGGAGGACATCGGAAGGTTCAAGAGGTTCTTATATCTTTGATTTTTGATATAATTTATTGAAACTTTGTTTGAAGATAGAAAAACACATTATCTTTGGGGGAATACAACTTATATTTCAATCAATGCTCGAGAACAAAAGTTACTCCACCCCAACCTCAAAAAGTTTTTTGCAAGGTAACTAGGAAAAAAAAAACTTTTAAATTAAATTTTTTTTCTTATAAATTATATTTTGGTCTACATGAAAAGCTTTAATTCATTCCATTTGGATTTGTGAAGTGAAAGTTACGGGGCTTCTTATTTTATAAGCAATTTTAGCATCTTCTTGAAAAAATATAATATTATTTTTTATTCTTAAAATAAAGAAATTATAAAAAATATCTTACAATCTATGTATCAAAGTCTTACACCTTTGTATGGGTTTCATCATCATGTATCAAAGTTTTTTAAATTTCTTTCACTCATTCTTATACTAGTGTAGTGCAAGCTTTGACTTGCACTACACTAGTATAAGAATTGAATTTTTTTCTCTCTTTGCAATAGATATGGTAGTGTCTAGTGTTTTTTTTATGAAAGAATGGTGTTGGGACTTTTGGGAGGACTTTTGACTTCAGTTGATTAGTTATTCATTGATTGAGAGGGCAATAAAATAATTTATTTGTATGAAATTTTAAAATATTAGGGTCATTGCAAGAAACACCTTCCATTATTTTTAGCATTTTGGTAAAATCTTCATTTCAGATTCAAGGTTCTTTGAAAATTTAATGGTATAGGAACTTGGGAACTCATATTTGACTTATGATATGTGATAAATGTTGTAATCAAAATTAAATTATTGTATTTCAATCACAATTTTCAATCATAGGTAGTAAAGGTGCCACTAACACAATAAATTGAATCATGAAATCAATGAATAAGTCATGCTACTGCATCAATTTCTTATAATGTATTCAATTCTAAGCAACATTAACAAGAAAATCTCCACTCACTAAAACTTCTTGTGCAATGATGGCAAACTTAGTTATCTTCATCACCACTAGAGTGCCCTGTGGCGTTGCCACAATCAAAACAAAAGTAAAAGTAATTTTCTAATTTTTAAAAAACCAAAAACAACTCAAAAATCCATAACTTTCTCACTGTCAATTGGAATGCCACACAACCAAGCCTATGCACCCCTCCTTGCCGAGAGCTTTCCGACGGTACCAAAATTGTGACCAAAATATAAGAAAAAGTAATTTTCTAATTTTTTAATTCATAAAAATACTTCAAAATTCAATAACTTTCACACTGTGAATTGGAATGCCATGAAACCAAGCTGGTGCACCCCTCCTTGCCGAGGGCTTTCCAACGGTACCAAGATTGCGACCAAAGTATAAGAAAAAGTAATTTTCTAATTTTCTAGAACCAAAAATAACTCAAAAATGCCCAACTTTCACACCGTACGTCGGAAGGCCATGGAACCAAGCCGGTGCACCCCTCCTCACCGAGGGCTTTCCGACGGCACCAAGCACGCGCCCGAGGGATGCATGGTCCGGGAGATCTCAACGTAACAAACAAAACAAACCACATGTCTTAATAGAAGAGATCTCTTCAATTAATACATGATGTTTGTTTTGTTTGTTTGTTTGTCATGTTGAGATCTCCCGGACTGTGCGTCCCCTGGTCACATGCATGATATCGTCAGAAAGCCCTCAGCGAGGAGGGGTGGACCAGCTTGGTTTCATGGCATTCAGACTCATGGTGTGAAAGTCATTGAATTTTTGAGTATTTTTATGAACTAAAAAATTAGAAAATTACTTTTTCTTATATTTTGGTCACAATTTTGGTATCGTCAGAAAGTTCTCAACAAGGAGGGGTGCACAGACTTGGTTTCGTGGCATTCCGACTGACGGTGAGAAAGTTATGGATTTTTGAGTTGTTTTTGGTTCTAAAAATATTAGAAAATTACTTTTACTTTTGTTTTGGTTGTAGCAACGCTACAAGGCACTCTAGTCTCTTCTATTAAGACAGGATGTTTGTTTTGTTTTGTTTGTTTGTCACATTGAGATCTCCCAGACCGTGTGTCCCCCAATCGCGTGCTTGGTACCATTGAAAAGCCCTTGGCAAGGAGGGGTGCACCAGCTTGGTTTTATGGCGTTCGGATGAGTGGTGTGAAAGTTGTACATTTTTGAGTTATTTTTGGTTTTAGAAAATTAAAAATTACTTTTTCTTATATTTTGGTTACAATCTTGGTACCATCAGAAAGCTCTCAGCGAGGAGAGGTGCACAAGCTTGGTTTCGTAGCATTCCGACTCACGATGAAAAATTTATGGATTTTTGAAGTTTTTAAGAACTAGAAAATTAGAAAATTATTTTTTACTTTTGTTTTGACTGTAGCAACAACATAGAGCACACTAGTCTATACCTTAAGACAAGATGTTTGTTTTGTTTGTTTGTCACGTTGAGATCTCCCAGACCATGCATCCCCTAGTTGCATGCTTGGTACCACCAGAAAGCCCTCAACAAGGAGAGGTGCATTCGTGGCATTCGGATGTACGGTGTGAAAGTTGTGCATTTGCGAGTTATTTTTGGTTCTGAAAAATTAGAAAATTATTTTTTCTTATATTTTGGTCACAATCTTAGTACCGTCGGAAAGCTCTTGGCGAGGAGGGGTGCACTGGCTTGGTTTTGTGGCATCTGGACCCATGGTGAGAAAGTTATGTATTTTTGAGTTGTTTTTGGTTTGAAAAAATTGAAAAATTAGTTTTACTTTTGTTTTGAATGTGGCAATGACCCAAGGCACACTAGTCTATACATTAAAGGCCAGTTTATACTTGGGGTCGGATTGAGGGCCGGCCTGAACTCTCCAAGTCTAAACCAATGAGTTGCTCTATTCTTCCAAATCCGTCCCAAGGGCTTTATACTTGGGGCCGGATGGAACTACAACTCATCCTACGTGTCGCCTTAGGTGGCATGGTTTTGGTGCCAAACCATCCGGCCCCAAGGGAGCAATCGGGCCGAGGTTTTTAGTGGCCCAATTTCGCATCTAGGACTGGATTGGGGTTGGATTGGGCTCCTCCGTTGGATCATACAAATCTCCACCATCTACTTATGCAAAGCCTTTTGTTTTTTTATTTTGGTGAATTGTGAGCTCAAGAAACTTCCACCAATTCACATTGCTAAATTTTCGGAGCTTAACTGTTGTCAATATTTCAATTTGAAATTTCGGAGTAGTGGGTTGAGTTGGGGGCTCTGTGACGGAAGTGTATATAGTTAATATAATTTATTATATAAACTTATTATAATATAATGATTATATTTTTTATAATATAATGATTATATTTTTATAATATATTATATTATATATACAATTTTGTTCATTTGATAAGATGTTTTGTAAAATTGTTCTTAACTAAATATGAGATTTTAAAACTTATTTGGTTCAATGATTTTTAACTAACTCAACATAAGATGTTTATTTTTATTTGGTATTTGGTATTTGGTACATGTTTATTTGGTAGAGTTGTTTTTAATTTCTACATGTCTAAGGTATCAAATTTTGGTGTCAACAATACTTTGAAGTTTAATAAAACTTAACCAAGTTATTATTTTTAGTAGTTTAGATATATATCTATATAGATATATAGATATATAGTTATATAGATATATAGATATATAGATATATGGATATATAGATATATGGATATATAGATATATGGATATATGGATATTAAGTCTTTTTGAAGTCTAGTTTTAGCATAAAAATCCAATTTTTGAAAATGATTGATTATGATTTTTTATTCAAGATTTGTACAAAGGTGTCCATGACAATCTTGACTTTCATAGTGTTGAGGGCTTTTGGAAATGAGCCTCAAAGACACTAGATCTTAGAGAGAAAGTCACATTAACAATTCATTTAAAAAAATTGTAGAGTAGATTTTGAGAAGCCATAAATTGATTGGAGTTATACATGTTAGGCCCTTTATCCTTATATTTTTTTGGTGACTAACTTTTAAATTTGACAGGTGAAAAGAGGATTGAAAAACTTCAAATCACTTTCACAATTATAACACCCTTATGATCAAACATTATTTATTGCTTGAAATTGTATAAATTCTTATGAAAATAAATGAAAATAATATGGGCTACAACTCTAGTTTCAACATCAACTCTAATTTTAATGTGAAAAAAAAGGAAAAGGTTAAGAAAAGGAAAAGAACTCCTTTTTTCAAATAAAAAACAAAAGAAGAGAAAGGAAAAGGTTCACAAAAATTAAAATACTTTCTCTTCTATTTTTGAAATAGAAAAATAGGGAGAAAAAGAATATAAATTTTAAATTTTAAAACATTTTTTCTTTTGATTTTGAAATAGGAGGAATAGAAAGAAAAAAGAAAAGATGTATGTAATATATTTTTTATATTGAGCCTTAAGAAAATACAAGAGCACATTAATCCTCAATCCAGCCTTAGAATCCGGCTTCATCACTTTATATTACTTGAGGCCAGAGTGATGAATCCTCAATCTAGCCTCAAAATTTGACCTCACCACTTTACACTATCTAAGGCCGGAGTGATGAATTAGGGCCAAATTGAGGGCCGAATTGAAGGCAAATTGGGCCAGCCTTCCATCGAGCCCCAGAGCGTGTATAAACTAGCCCTAAATCAAGATGTTTGTTTGTTTGTCACATTGAGATCTCCCAAATCGTGCATCCCCCAGTCGCATGTTTGGTACTGTCGGAAAGCCCTCGGCGAGGAGGGGTGCACCGGCTTGGTTTCATGGTGTTCCGACTCACGGTGTGAAAGTTATGCATTTTCAAGTTGTTTTTGGTTCTAAGAAATTAGAAAATTACTTTTACTTATATTTTGGTCACAATCTTGGTACTGTCAAAAGCCCTCGGTAAGGAGGGGTGCACCGGCTTGGTTTCGTGGCATTCCAACTCACGGTGTGAAAGTTATTGAATTTTGAAATATTTTTATAAACTAACTAATTAGAAAATTAATTTTACTTTTGTTTTGGCTGTGGCACCGGCACAGGGCACACTAGTACTTCATTAAAAATCAAAACTTGACAATGTTGAAGGAATTGCACCTGTTGGAGCATTGCTAAGATCCACATCCTTTCTGCCTATTATAATACAATTACACAATCAAACCCACATGTCATCACTTAGCATAATTCTTTTATTAATTAGATCAAAGTTTCTACTAAATATTAAATTATATATTAGTATCTTCTAGAAAGAAACTAAATAAAAGGATTAACCCCTAAAGGAATTTGTTGTTTTTAGGTCCAAAGCTACTTCAAATTACTTAAATCTAAAGCAAGACTAAAATCTTCATCTATATTTATTCATTAGTAAATTCAATTGTAAGATACTTCAATTAACTTGTTAGACTATGTCTTTCTAAAATTTCAGAATAAGAAACCTTATCAATTGCAAAATCATGACAAAATTAGTATTTTCAATTCTTTCCAATGGTTAGGTTTCATCTTTCAAATTTTTTACCAAAAAACATGTAGATTCTGCAATTTTTTACTTTGCATAATATATTGAAGAAATGAGTTGGGAATACATATAAAAAATTTCAACAAAAAATGTTTCATGTTCATGCTTGAAAAAAAATAGTAAGTAGAAAGAAATAGAGTATGATTCAAAATACTAAATTGTTAAGAATTTAGTTATAGAATTAAAAAATACAAATCCCAATGGTTGTAATGTTGTAATAAACAATTTACATCCAATGATTTTATCTTTTTTCCAAAAATATTGAAAATTGAGTTAAAAATAAAGAACTTCAAAATTCATTTTAGAATAGAGATTCCATAACTGCCTGCACCTAAACCTCCTCATAAATTTCATCTTGTCAATCAAAATGAAATGATTCAAAGCTTTCTACATGTATACAAATCTAGGAAAGTAAGTCTAAAGTTTTATGGAGTATTTCTTAAGAAAATCATTTTTTTGAGTTGCCCAAGTAGCAACAAAAATTACATATCATATAATAATGATGCACGCAAAAGTTTTGAGAATTGTTGCACCTTACACATGACCTTAAAAGTACTCTTTGGGTGCATATTCTTTGAAAATTTCAGCAAAAAAACATAAAAATTTTGTTTGTAGTGAGCTACTCAAAATTGCTATATTGCCAAAAAAACACAATTTGGTCCTTGAGGGGATAAATTGTATAATTGCCTTCAACACTAAATAGTAACAATGCCAAGGACTTTTTTCTTACAATTATTTGTCATTGAATCTAGTTTAGCATGAACACAAACTTTTGTCGCTATCATATGCCTCAATTCATGCACATTCTATGTCATATGCACAAAAAATCCAATGATGCATCAAGAATTGAGCTTTCCAAACCTTCAATCCTTGAAGGACCACAAGGCCACCAACTAGCCTTTGCAACTACATTTGCAAAATAATCCAAATGTAAACCTCACTAACAGACAGTTATAAACAACAAAGAGACCTTGGATTATTTTTTTTCCGTTGAATCCATCGATGTAGTATGATTTAGAAATGATTGACTATGCAATTTTTGGTGAATTTTTGGAGAATGGAGAAGGCACTTTGGGCCATAACTTCAAATCCTCGTATCTTTTTTCCACACCTCAAAATGCTCTTATGAAAAAACTTCATTGAATAGAGGTATTAAGGGGCCCAAAAAAATTAAAGGGACTTATTGTAGAAAATTGTAGATGTTTGAAACATGATGTACAGCCCTTGAACACTTCAGCAAAGAAAAGATAGATATTTATATAGTGTGTAATGTTGATTAATTAGTATGGGTCCCCTTAACCCCTGAACGTCACAGGGGACTAAAAACGTCCTCATAGTCTAAAAGTAAAATTCAAAGAGCTATAACCTTTGCATCCAATGCCCCAATTCAATAAAACTTGCTGGAGAAGTTGCGCATACTAGTCTAGTTTGTGTGGTTAAAATTTCATAGAAACCCAAGAAGTTATGAGTGACTAAAAAGCATTTTAGTAGGAGGTTCAACCATAGATGTGATTTTTTGTTACTTTTTTCACTGTCTTCTAACATTTCAAATCCATTTTGCGGACACAATGATTCATTTGAATGATATTTTTTTTCACCAAAGTGTATATATTCTGGTTTTGAATCACTTTGTAGCTTACAGTTTTTTCATTTGAGTAGGTTTAGAAATCGAATTTCACCTCCAAATGTGTTTTTTAAGAAAATTTCAGCTTCTTCTTTCAACACTAAAACATTATAACCTTTCAATCTGTACGGTCAAATGACCCCAAATTTGTTCCACCCCATCTACAACATGCACACTGCAATATTGTACAGTTGAGATCTTCATACCTTACTCTCATTTTGACTTTTCAGACTTGCAAAGGCAGGCAGTTTTTAAGCCTGGTTGGACCTCCGGCAATGAGGGGTTAAAACCCCTATTCAGTGAATCAGAGTTGATATTTTTTATCTGAAGGCAGGCAGGGTGTTCACCAGGACTGGCAGTCTGAGTCCAAATAATGGCAAGTTTCAAGCACAGTCAGTCCACAGGCCCAAGGCAGAAGCACATGCCCACTGTCTCCAGGAGTGACGTCAAAATCTACAACCCCACTAGATTTGGGCACCAATAATGCTGCACTTTCAGTCCTGTTTCTGATGGAGCTCTGATTCCTATCCTCTGGTCTTCCAAACTCTGGCAGCAGGCACCTCCCATCATGCCTGCCCTTTCTGTTGTTACTTTTGGCTACCGTGCAATAATAGTAACTACCAAATGCTAGTTACTATTATTCCACTAGTCAAATTTTCATGTTTTCTTATTGGCAAGTGAAAGGAGGTTCCAACGCACCAAAGAATGTGACATTTGGATATCGTATGCAAAAGTTACGAAGGAACAAAGTTCGGTTCTAAAACAATTTCTTACGCATAGGTACATACTTGATTTTGGAGTGAAGATGTACAGTGCCCTCTAGAGGATTAGGGAAGTTGATTAGGTGAAGAATGTAATGGTGACTTAAGTGCTCCCAAAAAATCAACCATACTAAAAAAAAATGAATGGGTTTAGTAGTTGACACTTGCTAAACTTTATGGAGTCGTGAGAAGGAATTTTGATTTATAATGAGCTTTGTGAGCATGAATGCAATGTGATGTTGTTTAGCAGATGCCTTGATTTTGAGCTTAAAATGGTTGCACATGTCTAGAAACTTTTGTTGCAAGACTCACTACAAGAAAATAGTGTCCGAATTGACACGTCCTAATTGACCAAAATGTCCAAATTGACAAAAAAATTGCCAAAAAAATGTCTAAATTGACACTGCTCTCTCATATTGACTTGATTGTATTGCTCGAAATTAGTTGTCAAGAAAGTTACACTATGAGTTTGAGCTTTGCAATTCTTCACAAAACTATGGTAGGAAACTTCTTCACATTGGAAGAGCAAGGCATTATTGAAGAAATGAATAAGATTGGATCTTTGAGTGAGATTTCTTGTCATATTGGAAGACCAAAAAAGACTATTTCATTAGTTCTAAAGAGATATCGTGAAAGGGGGTTGGTACAAATTGCATAGAGGTCCAGACATCCTCGGAAGTTGCAAGCTCGTGATCACACAAAGCTCAAGTATGAGCTTCAGAGGAGTTGTCGTGTGTATATTGTAGAACTTATTGATAGTTTATTTGTTTCAGTGAGCCAAACTACGATATGAAAAGAGTTGCATGAGCTTGAACTTCATAGCCAAATTGCAATAAAAAGGCATATTTGAATGATGGACACAAGCAACAGAGGTTGTACTTTGCAAAAGCACACTGGAATTAGACAATTAGAGAATGGAACTCAGTTATTTGGAATGATGAGGTATTGTTTGAAATAGGTAAGAATTCACGTCAAATCCAAGCATGGTGTAGTAGTCATGAAAGATATAATTCACAACGTTTAGCACCAACATTCAAGTCCGGAAGACTATCCATTATGGTATGGGGGGTCTTCATTGCAACTAGAAAGTGTTATTTGGTCTTGATTCCTCCTAGACAAAGCACTGCTACAGACTTCATTGATGTTGTATATGAACAAGGATTGTTGCCTTACTCCTACACCACGCCAACCATGAGCATTTGACTTTGATGGTGGATGGTGCACCAATACATATTGCTAATGTAACAAAATTTTGGATTCAAGAAATTGGATTAAAGACACTCAATTGGCCTCCAAACTCTCATGACCTCAATCCTATCAAAAATCTTTGGATGGAGAATTTCATTAAAATGGCGATTATTCTGTGACTTTGGCATTCTCACAATTCAAACCGGGCGGTCTGAACTCTACTAGTGTCCTAGATTTTTGAAATCTATACCATTATTAGATATCTAAAATCTAGGAAATATGTAGATTTTTTAAACTGATTGGTTTGAAATCTACATCTTTCTTAGATTTAATACATCTAATAGTGGTATAGAGTTCACAAATCTAGAATACTAATAGATTTCAGACCGCCTGGTCTGAACTGTGGGAACAACACACTGTGAAAATGGCACATGGAATATTGCCATTTTAATGAAATTCTCCATTTGGATGATTTGCAAAGGCCGAGTCCAAAGCATGAATTGCCCACAGAATCAAGCTCAATTGTAGGATGTAGTGAATGCAGCTTGGGAGAACATACCAATGGACATGCTGAATGATTTGGTTGCAACCATGCTAGAACACATGAAGGTTGTCATTGATGCTAAGGGAGGTAGTACATGATGGTATAGTTGTTGGTTTGTTCAATTTATATGCCACATTTGATGGCAACAATTGTATATATTCAAACCTAAATGTTTCTATATGTCCAAAGCTTTCTATTAATGTCAAAAAATTTCATCTATAATCTACTTCAAATGAAACATTGACTATGTTTTTCCATCGCATGTTCCTACTTGTGCTAACACTTCATAGGGATTACCTTACTTTCTAGAGAGCACTCTACAGTACACGAAGTGAAGATAGTGGTTCAAGGACAATGGTGCATTTTGCAATGCACACCTTTAGAGCATCCTCAATCCATAAGTGGAAAGAAATAGGGACAAGATTATAATTTTTAAGTGGAGGGAGGCGAACCTCATTCTGTACCAGTGATCCTTTAAAAAAATTGACCCAATATAAAGCCAAAGCATCTTATTGAAAACAAAATATATAGGATTCATTTTTGAGCTCAATTTTTACATTTTTCCAAAACAAAAAAGTTCCACATGGTTAACTTTGACTATTAAAACAATCTCAATTTTGGGATTGGTGTATTTTAATTCCATCTATTAATGATTTAACTATTAATGATTTAGTTTTTTCTTGTATCATATACCTTCTTCTATGTAATATTTTTTAAGGAATGAAAATCACATTATTTTCTTAATTTTTTATTTTCATGATATTCTCAATTAAATTTTTCGTGATAAACGTTTTTAAATTCAAAATCTTTAGTGCAAAATTTTTAATATTCAAAGTTTTATAAACTAATTTGACACAATACCCAAACCCCCCCATGATTTCTTGACTTTGAACACATTTATCTTGCAATCTATGCTGTCAAAGTGTGAAATTTTTACCACACATTTTCATACTAGTCTATTGCAAGATCCTAAATCCAAATATGAAAAAAAAACACTTTTATCAAAAATTGCTTTTTGCACTAGAAATGACAAATTTGAGCAAATTTTGATGAAAAATCAAACCCTAAACTTTTAGGGGTAAACTTATATTGTAATATGCTAGTATTATTCCAATATACAATGTTGTAAAGTAATATATGACAATACACTATTGCATATTTGATGGGTATGCAATAAAATTTTCAATGTTATATGTTTTGGAGATCATGAACTTGATGACTAGCCATTAGGATTGGCCTTCCAATTTTATAATAAGTAATAATAAGTAATGTGATTTAATGTTAGAGTCATGCATAAGCCTACACCTTGAACTATTTATAGAGTGTGTTTTGTATTTTTGAAATTCAACACGATTTTTTTTAAATGTGTGTAAATTTACTATTTGTTGTTGAAAAGGGTAGAATGTCTAGTTTTCATGTCTATATTTGCTTCACGTATGAAGAACATAAAGTGCACACATGATAATGGATAAACATTCCAATTGCATGCCTTACAATCCACATAAGGTAACTACACCTAAAATGGACCACTATTTTTGAAGGGAACATGAATAGGGAGGATGCCTAAAATGAAGTGCATGATAAGGACGAATGTAAGGTGAATTTTGAATAGTGTATGGCTCTATTAATAGTACTATGGAGGTGGACCACTCCTCAAAATTGATCCCTATTTTTGAAGGGAACAGGAATAGGGAGGATACCCAAATGAAGTACATGACAAGGACAAATGTAAGGTGAATTTTGAATAGTGTGCAGCTCTATTAATAACACTATGGAGGTGGCAACCTTAGAAGTGGACAATTTTCGGTATAATTTCCATTGCTTTAACTCCTTTTCTAGCGTCATTCTTAGTGTCATTCTTCATATGCATCAAATGCATTTTGGCATCACCTACATGACACTTTTAGCACCCTACACCTTGCATCTTCAAAAATTTGTAACTAATTCACAATGTGTCCAAAATACCCACTTGCATTTTGATTCCTAGTTCTTAACCAATGTGCAAAAATTGTTGTTCATTTTCTAGAGCATATTGGTCATTCCACAAAGCTTCTTCGTGCAATTTTAAGTGTAATTACCTTAACTTGTTACAAAGCACACCCTGGATGTCTACAATACGGTACATATCACAATCCCATCAATTGCGCTTCTTTATTGGAATGTATATACAGACTTCCGTGTTTTCATAAACAAGAGTGTTCTGTAAGCAGGTGCTGAAAACTCAGTTCTTCAAAAAAATGGTTTGGTAATTGAAGAGTTAAAGTAGCAAAATTCCAAGAAATCGGCCTTTGCAGACGCCTGTTTGGAACTTCAGAGCCATACTTGAAACTTTGAAACACGCATTTTTCACGAGCGTGAATTCAAGGGGAAGATTAATCAAACACTCTGAAAAGACCACATCACTCCATCTGACATATGAATCAAAAACTTTATTGTTCCTCTTCTTCAGATTGACAAACAGGAAGGAAGTAGGTATCTAGCTGCCAATACTTATGGTAAACACCACGCCATGTCTCTTCATCTAAGCAATCCTTCACTGGCAAAGGAATAAACTGGGTGGTCAGTCCTAGTCGGGCAAGTTCCAAAGCCACAAGCTGGCAATAGACAACGTGAAAGAAAGCATTTGTGGCACACAAGCCATTGAAGTACGAGTATACCCCACCCTTCTTCAAAAGCTTCGGTAGGTGATCATGAAATTCCTTCAAGTCATCGTAAAACTCCCCATAAGTGTCAAAGAATATACCTGCACAATCACGTTGGAAAAACAATCAAAACGACAAACACCACGAACAGAATTTAACGCAAAATGCTCCAAGTGATTAATGATCAACTAATGGCCACTATAGATTTTGCACAGGTCGAAGCAACAAAGCCTAAAACTTTGAACCAACATCATGTACTGTACAACAAGAGGTAAGATCAAAAGCCTAACATAATGTAGTAAAGTCGACATTGAACAACGAGGAAAACCAAATATAAAATGATTATTGCATAAATCAAGGTGTAAGATTTCTTCTTATCTCAAACTTGTTGCTTTGACTTGTGCAATCTAAAGTGGCTTTAATCACTGCAAGCAAAATATCCTTGAAGTGATACACAAAGTGAAGACTCCACTCGTGGACAGGCGAGAAGTGATTTGACAAGTTGAAATAAAACCAACATTCACTTGTTACCAATAGCAACTCACCTATTCATACACTTCTATGACTTACAAGCTAGTGCTGACAGCATGACTTGGCTAAATGTCTATGCCCACTGATCTTGAATGGACACGGGGTAGTACACTGTCTCCTAAAGAGTAATCTACAAATTCCTTACTCTAATATTGCATAAAAAATTCAGAGATAGTGATAGAATTTTGATCTCAACAGGTTTGGCTTTTGTGCCCAAAGTGATCTCTACACAGCTCTATACATCACCCAAGAATCGCACTCCCACATATGTTAAAACACATCAAGTGACGCAAATAGTATCCCTCACCTAACATAAAGAACAAATAATGCAAAGTCTCCATTCACCATACACCAAGGGAGAGGTTTCATACACCATACAGGTGAACTTTGATCCTTTTTGTACAACAGTCTAGAAACTTGTGTCATCCAAAATTTTGCACGTTTAGCTTGTGTTATGCTATAAATCAATTGCAAAAAGCAAAACGCCTACAGATTAAGTACAAACACACTTTGCGCGAAATCCACCCATATGGTCAATGGAGAATCTAATGTACTGTAAGGTCAATGGAGACTCTACTTTACTCATCTTCAACCACAAAGAAGACTCATACACAGCCTTTTGGAGCAAAGAAACGTACCATCATAAGACTCTAACTGGGGAAGAACATCTTGCCAACGACCGAACAAGATACGAACGTTCGGCTTCTCCCCCCACCCGGTTTCCAACATGCGCTTGTAAACGTCAGGGTGCGCCTCAATGATAGTGTGAGAAGCAACCTGGTGGCCTTGAATGGCGGTGTCCACCAAGCCCATCCCAAAACCGACGTTCAAAACATGACCTCCGGAAGCGCAGATGGCTTTGGCATGCGCTGCCATGAGCGGATTCTCCCACGCCATCATCACACCCTTGTTCTCCTCATCCAGCAATTTGCCTTCACTGTACTCCACTCGCTGCTGTAAGTAGGGCTTCCCATCCTCCACTTTCCTCTCTTGCCGTGCTACCACCCCCAGAATGAGCTCCGCTTGCATACCTGGAACAACAAAATCATACAAACTCACTCAACTCGTGTAACCTATCATTGAAATTTCACTCAAACGTCTTTGTTATTTGTCAAACTTTTTTTTCTTGGAAACATTATGTGTCAAACTTTGGTATGAATTGTCAAACCTATGTATGACCTAGATTGAAGATAATATTGGAAACAATATGTCACGACACTAACACAGAAACGTCGATGTGATAACCATACAAAGAGCGTCGAAATAAGTCATAGAAAGTGCTATACGAGGGCCTGAAGTAGTTGTGTTATGACCTCTTTAAAATGAAAGGACTCTGTCAATTCTGAATTATCTGCACGCTTGCTACACTAACATTGCCTGTTGCACACATTCAATAGTGAAAAACTTGGCCACAATATCATTGCCTGAATGCCACACATTCAATTTGGGAGCCCCGGCGGTAAGAATGAATAGGATCGAGTGTACACGACAAGGGAACCATGAATGAGCAGAGTTTGACCTTCCTAGAATCCCTGAAAAAGGAACCACTTTGTCTGCACGAGATTGTTCGTTGCTAATGCTAATACTAATGTAATTGCAAGGTCTTAGGGTTTAGTACTTAGGATTTAGGGTTCGGGGCTTACCAGCGTCCAGCAGCACATCGAAAGCTTCCTGGTGCCCGGCTTCCATGGCGAAGTCGCCGGCACACTGGCCCGAGGAGTTCAACGCATTCCAAGGAGCGCCGGCTTGCAGCAGAGCGCGCACCACCTCGGCATGACCATTCTGCGCAGCCAGCATCAAGGGCGTCATGCCATCTTCGTTTTCGTCGCAGACGTCTGTGCCCGCGGCCAAAAAACGCTCCACGCGCTCCAAGTCTCCCGCCACTGCCGCTTGACAAAGCTCGGCTGTTGCTTCAGGTCGAACTCCCTCCATCGCTCCGGTGTTTCACCCTCGCGTTTCTACAATCGCTTTGCAATTCCAGTTGAACCTCAGTTTCGACGTCCTTATTACCCAGGGATAGGGCCAAAGATTACGAAAAAGATCAATCGTCTGTGTGTCTCATTCGAACATTCAAACACAATAAAGGATTGGGCGCGGCCAAATTCGAAACACGAGGGTGATACAAAAACCCTAAACCTTGAAAAATGAGCTCTGATTCGAAAAATTTACCAAAAAGCAATGAAACTAATCGTTAATTCGAACAATCCAACGGAAAGGGATTCGGTGAGGCCGAATTCGGAAAACGAGGGTGGGATTAGAGCACTAAACCCTAATCCTTGAACGAGGTCTGATTCCAAAAAATTACGAAAAAGTTATGAAACTACTCGTCCATGAACGAGCTCTGATTCCAGAAATTTTCCAAAAAGCTATGAAGCTAATCGTTCATTCGAACGATCCAATAGGAAAAGGGATTCGATGATGCCTCATTCGAAACACGAGTTGACATTCCTACATAAGAATTACAATCGTACCCAAGACACTGTTCCTTAAACCCTAAACCCCGAGGGAGCTCTGGGTCCAAGGCTTCAGTGGGAATGGAGGCATGCTACTATAGGACCTCCATGAATAAGATAAACCATGAATTATTTCTTGTCGTTTCAGAGCTTATTGTTCTTGGTCAAAATGTTCCTGACGTTACGTGCACTTGGAATCTAATTGATCAATAGTCTACTCCCTATTACTGCATTACAATCGGGCCCACGATTTCGGATTCCTTGGTTGAGAATTAAGTTTAGATTAGTCACACGACTAGTCTCTTTTGCGCCGTACGAGTACTGTATGCGGACTTGTGATCTGTTTGCGTAATGAGTGAAGAATGTTTAGGACTCTGGAAAAGTAAAGCATCAATTCCACCCAACTCCTCCCTCCATTCGTTAAACTGATGGTCCAAGAGTTCGTAAATGCAAAGAGCGGTCGACACGTCAAGGGGTCTTATGGCAATGGTGATTTATAGCCCTTAGAACAAGTGTAGAAGATAAGCTTTGAGCGTGCATTAGACTATCTTATTTCAGCAACTACAGAAACACAGAAACAATTTGGAAAGAATCATTAAACAAAATTATCAACAGACTGAACCACCCATGCCCCTGACGGACAAAAAAACGATAGAACTCTCGACCCACTCCAACGCGTGCCATCGGACAAAAAACCCGTCCCTGGGAGACTTGAAAAGTTTCCGAAGCCGCATTGGTGGAGAATAATGACGCACAAAAAGACAGACCTCGGCATAACATCCCACCCATCTGCGAATCTCTCCGTCTAAACAGCGGCTACAAGCCAAGAGCAAATGATTCATCCTCCAAATCGCCTCAATTCCTGAGCCCCCTTAGCCTCAAAGAAAGTGCAAATATCTGCAAAGGTGCGACAGATACATGAACCCGAAGGCACACAAATCAAACTCATCATGCACACACACATTTTGCAGTCATAGGTGACTGTGGGGATGAAACTACTGTCGATTTCAAGCTGCAACGAGGACGGAATCCATCAATCTATCAATCCATCAATCCATCAATGAATCCATTAAACCCAAAATTCCAGCAAGCATTCGCTTCGAATGAATGAACCCTAAACCCAAATCTGAAGCTCCGTCCACAAGACCTACAGTAAGCTCATTCCCCCTCCCAAATCCAAATTCCAAAAGCCAGCCAGCCAGCCAGCCAGCCAGCCACCACCACCACCGGCGTTGATGCTGTCAGACACCCCCCAAAGAATGTTCCCTGGAGCCCATGTACCAACTACTGTACAAAAAATCTCTTACGTTAACTTACTTCCCCCAAATGTTTGCCAAGCGCCGGCTCTGCCACACGTACTACTCCAGATTAACGTGAAGAAGATTCGGCACTGCGGCACACTTGGGGGCGGAGTTTCCCAAGCGGCCGTGGTCTTGACAAAACGCAACATGGATTACCTCAGCGGGGGGAGTACAATTGGACTGCGTGGTTTCCAATGCCCACCCCCCCTTTCGCCTTCCAAAGGCGAAATCTACGGAGGCTGGAGATTTGGGGATATTTGGTGCATCATGCAGTCACGTGCCCAATTAAAGAAATGAGTGTACCACGATGGTTTCTTGAGATGAAACATTTTGGACCATATTGGGAATGGATTCTTCTTTGGATTTTTTAGTTTTCTCTTTTCAAAGACTTGGAAACATGAGTTAATGGGGGTTGGGGGAAGCGTTGGGTTTGTGGGCAATAGTGCCGGCAGCAGAGAATCACTCATATTGGAGGGAGTGTCACAGCAGTGAGCAGTGAGCAGTGAAGGGGTTGGTATTCTTCTTCAGGTTGCATGGTCAAGAAAGAAGGGAAAGGAAGGAAAAAAAAAAAAAAAAAATTGCTTGTTTGAGGTAGTGATCCCATAACTCTGGAAGGAAGCTGAGAACTTAAGAGAAAAGGTCTACAAAAGGACTGATGAATGATTTCACTGTTAAAACTGTAGAAACAAAGAAAAATGCACCGAAGAAGAATGCACCTAACTGTAGAAACAAAGAAGAATGCACTTAAGAAGAATGAACCCAACTATAAAAACAAAGAAGAATGCACCAAAGAAGAATGCACCTAACTGTAGAAACAAAGAAGAATGCACTTAAGAAGAATGAACCCAACTATAAAAACAAAGAAGAATGCACCAAAGAAGAATGCACCTAACTGTAGAAACAAGGAAGAATGCACTTAAGAAGAATGAACCCAACTATAGAAACAAAGAAGAATGCACTTAAGAAGGATGAACCCAACTATAAAAACAAATAAGAATGCACCTAACTATAGAAACAAAGAGGAATGCACCTAACTATAGAAACAAAGAAGAATGCACTTGCCTATGAGATGCAAAATGAGTAGTTTGTTGTGTTTCCATTAGCAAAAAAAATCAGCTTTCTTTTCATACAAAGACAAATGTGAGAAATGAAGGAAGCAATTGAAATTTTATTTTTTGGACAAAGTATGAATTTGTTATCAAATTTTGAAGTGTGTTGTCCAATTTGTCCAAAAGAGTCTATAGACTACCCCAAATCAATAAAGAGTGTTTGGGTGAGTGCAAGAAAGACTCACCAGTTTTCGTAGCGTTTTGCTTAGTACCTAGTTTCAGCGACTCAGTACTATGAGTACTACAGTACTGTACTGCAGAATTGGAAAGCATTACATGGACCGTTGATAAAACTGAAAATTGAGGTTACAATTGACAAGTGTCTAGCTACTGTACACTTGGGCAGAACTTGATGAAGGCGGGTAGCTATAGGAGTATTACCAAATACTAGATGTTGTCTTATAGTATTGTTGTAGCTTGGGGTCCAAGTTTCTCACTGAAAATAGTGAAGTCCACTTTTAAATTTTTAGAAAAAAAAGAGAATCATTATTTTAAAAAATAAAAAATGGCCATTTTGATAGACTTTGTCCTCATTACATTTCACCCACCCACCCACCCAAAAAAATCATCTATATTGTTCAAAATGGCGCGCGCAAGTGACCTTTATTCGAGCGCTCGTGACGCACTTGAAATTGAGTTTTCTTTGAAATCCTTTGGTAGGATCATGCAAATACATTATAGGAAGAGCCCATAAAAATTTCAGCTCAAAATGATCAAAATTGAATACTCCCCAATACTAAAAAACCCTAAACTACAAAGTGTGACAAATTATCTAAATTAGAAATTAATTAGAATTTGATTTTTTTAATTCTTAGAAAATATGGCCTCTCGTGGCTATGGAGTTCTCCACCTCCCAAAAAAAATTTCAACTTCATTTTCTTGAACCTCCAAAAGTTGTGGCCAATGACAACTCTATCACTCGAAGTGTGACGCAAAAAAGGACTAGTCTTTCTTGCACTCACCCGTTTCCATAATGGTTGTCTTACCATTTAAGCAATCACAACATTTTTTAAGATGGCTACAAGATTTCCTAACATGGCCATGACATGAAAGAATATAAAAAATAACCTTTTATGATGAATTTACACCATAAAGGTATAGGTGTCCTATGATAGTCACTAATAACTCTAAGACCATCTCCCAAAGCATGGATTATAGCTACAAATTAACCTAATGTAGTCCTAACCCCATTTATTAGAAAAAATCTGACTTGGGTTGATATTAAACTCTAACCTTGGCAAGTACATGGCATGGATGGGTTATCTTAATACTAGTTCAATAATAAGGAGTATTTTGGTTACTGTTTTGGTTATGGAGGGTCGCATCCTTCCAAGGTTTATGGCTATATGGATCATAATATTTACTTAGCAAATGGCAATACATAGGGTGTTTTGGACACAATTTAATGTGGGAGGTAAGGTAGCTAGGAGGTCCTAGGCTTTGAAAGCATCATATACGGGGTCATATACTAAGTAGATATATTTAGTTTTTTCAATGTACAAGTAATGTACATTTCAAGGAGGTGGATGTTTTTAATGGTGAGCATTGTGCTTCATCTTCAAAAATTTGTAACTATTTTCACAAAGGTTTAAAAAATATGAAACAACTTGGGTTTGATGTGAATTCCATTTTTCTTTCTATGAAAACTTATTGAGAAATATTTCAAGGAATTTAGCTTCTCCCTAAATGTGATCAGCTCTTAAAAGGCATGGCCTTCTAGACCTCCTACCATAGCACAACCTATAGGAGAAGTAGTGTATCACAGTCCTTCCAATATAAAGAAATATGAGTGGTTCTCTTATTGATTGTAGGGGTCTCAAAAAGAACTTTAAAAGTTTGAGGCTCATGTAAAATAGAATAAATTATTCATGATCATGGAGAAAGTAAACAATGAAAAAGATAATTTGGAATGGTGACAATGTTCTTTCACTCTAAAGACATCTTTCAAATGCTCTTTGATTGCATTAAATTGACGTGCATTTTGTAATTCATCTACTCGGTGACTTTTCAATCTATAACAACTATCAACTATCAAAACTATTCTATTATTCACCTCACTTGGATAGACCTTCCAAAAAAATGTTATAGTTGTAGCTAATGATAGCAAATTAGAATCAATTTAAGTTTGGACCCTGTCATAAGACTAAGAAAACTTTCTAAAAGTGCAAAGACTTGTAATCAGTTCCTTCATTCTTGCAAACAATGGAATATAGCTACTCCTTCAAGGAAACTTTAGTAGGATGTTGAGTAGCATATGATTTTAGGGTAAAAGCAACTCTAATCTAAGCAATGAATAATTGAAGGAAACAAAAAAAAATTGTTTATTCTTAACCTCTTAAATTCCTTGACTATGTTTTTACCAAAAATGCTCTAAAATTGCAATTTCTAGCACAAGTACCAAATTTTGGAATTTTTTTTGACACATGTAATCATAGGATCTTGTAGTATGCTGACTTGAAAACATGTGAATTTTTTTTCAGAAATTTACACCTTGTGGATTACAAGATTTAAGCTTTTGATTTCACAAAAAAACTTTTCTAGCCTTGCAAAAACCTAGGCAACTGCACTTCACAAGCTCACATTTGTATTAAAAAAAAGTCCAAAATGGTGGTGCTTCTTTGGATTCATTTTTCAAGTCAAGTTGGATACATGATTGAAAATTTCCAAATTATTTAAAATTGTACAATATACAAGAAAAATTAGTAAATAGAAAGAAGTAGAGAATGATTTAAAATACAAAATTGTTAAGAATTTAGTTATGGGATTGAATAATGCCAATTCCAATGGTTGAAATGTTTTAATAAACAATCTACATCCTATGATTATATTTTTTTTCAAAAAGTATTGAAAATTGAGTAAAATAAAGGGCTTCAAAGTTTATTTTAGAGTAGAGAATCTCCTCATAACTTTTGATTCATTGATCAAAATGGAATGATTAAAAGCTTTCCACATACAAGTAAATCTAGAAAACCAATTTCAAATTTGTTATTGAAAAATGCTTAATTTTTTAATTTTTTAATTTGTGTGGACTATCCATTTACAAAAAAACAAACATATTAGGCCATAACTTTTGACTCATATTTTCAAATGTCCTAAAAAGTCTTATTTGAATAACCAAAGCAAGTAAATTAATTTATTGTCACAAATTATGATTACATTTTCTTGTGCAAAATGCTTTGGCTTAAGGTTTCTAATTGGAAAGATTGGTTACCCCTTAACCTAATAAGGACACCAAAGAATAAAGTGTTCAATGAAGTACTTCTAAAGAAAATTTTAAAACTAAAAATAAAACGATTCATCTTTGAAATATTTTTTAGGATTAACTAACTCAGTGACAAGGTTTGCATCCTTTTATGGTTTAAGACATGTGGAAAATCATATAATTATATATAACACCATATATTAAATGTTTAAAATAAAAATTATATACTAAAATGTGACATGGCATATACCATTGGATTGAATTTCCAACAATTAGCTTCTTTACTTTGGATTTCATTTTAACATCTTTACATTATCATGTGCAAAAACAACTCTAGACATGCAAAATACTTGCTTATTTTAAAGCATTTTCAGATATGTATGAGGTGAAATAATGATTCAAATTGGGAGTGCTATGTGTCTTTTCATCTAGAACAACATGAGGATAATTATGTGTCACTATATTATACCTGAGTTTATGCATTTTTTTTTGTTAAATTCTAATAATCCTTAAAATCAAATTTTGTTTTTTGAATTTTCAATCAACTTGTAAAATTTGACTTTTGCATTTTTTTTTAGGAGTGAATTAGATTTTTAAGTGCACAATTTTGATGCAAATCCATAAATATAATTTGTAAAAGTTGCATGTAATTCCAAATGCATTAAAAAAAATTTTTTTGAATGTTTTGGCCCCAAAACATTCAATTTAGATTGTAATTACTTAAAGGAACTAAAGAAGAATTGCCACATTAGCAATGTGTTTAGTATTTGAGACCATAATGCTTTAGTTGCTCCTTGAAGACAATGACAAAAAATTCAACTTTTAGGCTATAAAAAAATGTACTTCCCACTCCTTCCACTTTATATTACTAAATTACAACAATCCATTTTTATAGTATTTAAATAATGTCTTTTTCAAAATTTTGGTGAATTTATGAATAATTATGATTGTTTTACTCTTTGTATAAGGCTCATGGTAATGCAAATTGTATGAGTCTTCTATGAGTGAATTCTAATTCTAATTTTTAGTGTGATGATTTTCAACTCAAGAATGACCAACGACATTAGGATGTGAGCATGTGAGCGTGAGCCTAGAAGCTATGAATGGAGATTGTGTGAGCCAAAAGCCTAGAATTTTAAAATATAATGTAATTTCTAAAAAAAAATTATTAACAAATTAAAAAGACTTATGTTTTTTCTCTAAAATTATTATATTTAGAAAATATGACCTATTACCATGGGACCCATGAATATGTATTTTAGAAAATATGACCTATTACCATGGGACCCATGAATATGTATTTTAGAAAATATGACCTATTACCATGGGACCCATGACTATGTATTTTAGATTTAAAAGTCGGACAAGTTGATATTATTGTATATTTTAAAATTTACATCATGTTCTAAAAGGCTTAAAAGCCATCTCATGGTGGTTTGATCAAGTGAGAGTATAAATAATTTAAAGACAATTTAAAGATGAGAGGAAGAAAATTACAATGAAAATATGATAGGATGTAGAACATTATGTACATAGTAAAATATTCTTTTATTATAGCAAGGAATACATATTGAAATATGAATATAATATTTTGCAACTAAAATTTTGGAATTTTGAAGATAATATATTGTACTACATATTTATTTCATATCATGCTAATATCTATCAATTAACTTGCTCATTCACACATCTTAATGATTTTAGCAGTAGTAAGTACTTGCTTCACTTCATACAAGTTGTAGATAGGAGCATGGATGAATGTGTCTATTCAATTTACAAAAGTAACAAAAGATATAATAAAGGTGTTTGTAATTTACGTACATACCATGCTTTCCAATGGAAGTTCCTTTCATGCTTCTATAATGAAGACAAATAAAAGATAGAAAATTGCAAAGTGTGATGTTATAAACATTTTGGTTATGATCAATCTGGGACAAAAACATAATTATAGCACCAAGTTCAAGGCAAGGAAGGAAGTTCACCCAATAATACTTGTAGTAATATTCCTTGTATTTTCCCACTAGTTGTGATGATTTTCAATGGGTGCCTTACTACTTTCGCAAACTTACTTGCTAGTCAAAATGAAAGGGTAGTCAAGGATGAGACGACAACACAAGTTGAAATATCCTTATATATATATATATATATATATATAATTAGCAAAAAACAACATTTCAACCAACAAAAACCAACTGATATTTTTTGAAAATTGCGTTCCTACAAATGCAGTTTCAGAAATTTTGTATTCGCAGGAACGCAATTTTCAGAAAACATCAACTGAATTTTGTTGGTTGAAATGCTATTTTCTACTAATGTGTATATCAAAGTGACATCAGCTTAGTGGGCAATAGATGGAATCCAACTTCTTCAAGCTTAATGGTTTTGGTATATGTAAGAATGATATCAATAAGAAAAAGTTAGACCTTGAGAATCTCAAGCCGAGTAAGAACCAAATGCTTAGGTTCATGATGTATAGTGTAATTTGGTCTGTATAAAACCAAAAATCCTTTGCCTAAATTGTCGTGCCTTTATACTTACAATTCTGTATTTTTTAAATAAAGGTAGTAATGGATTTTCCATGCCTAACAATCAATAGCTTGCATTGGTTTGTGTGTACTTTTGAATGGTACATGTGACACTGTTTCCTTGACTTGTGTGAAATTTCACTATCTATCATTCTAATGTACTACAATCTATTTCCACCACATATCGGGTATGGGGCATGACTATATTAAATTTCTCAACTACAATCATGAGTTGTACTTTAGTAATAGTTGATCTAGTTTGAACCAAAAGATGAGAGAAGTTAACCTTGTTGAGGTGATAAGAATCATCTTCAAAATTGATCAAAAGATCCATTTACTTTGTTAGACTTGAATAACTTTTTTTCCTCCAAGTGCGGAATTCAAATACACATGTCTTCCACTCAAAGCATCTCATTAAGTGTGTTTGCAATTTTTTTTCCACCTCAAAATGCCATAGTTTTCTTCAATTTCAAATCCTCTTTAGAGAGACCTTTCTCAAAAGGGCCTCTATAGAGGTAAACCTTAAAGTTGGTCATCTAGATGAAGGCTCAAGTCTTGTCATCATAAGTGGCAATAAACAAATCAAACCCATGTTTCCCAAAAGCTTGCATTCATTCAAAATACTATGTAGCCCTCTAATTCACAAATTGTCAATTTTGATGTAGCTCCAAAGGAGTACCACCAAACTTTGATTTCTAAATAAATCTTGTACACTATAGATATTAATGTTGCATCTTTGTACTACTTCTAGAGTCAAATATGTTGGTTCTAAAATTCTTTAGCAATTAACTTCTTTGTGTGCTTGTACATGTTTGTTGTCTAATAGAACAAGTCCTTTCATAGTCTACTATTGGAACAAATGAATCTCCTAATCCATACACAATATAAATTGCATTAAAGTTGTCTTGAGCAATATTACACATGAATCCCTTGAAGGTTAGATCCCCCATTTTTTAACATAAGCTTATTTAAACAATGCCAAAAATGAACTAGCCTTCAGTACCCTCGATCTGCATATTATAGACGGCAATGGTCATGACTTTGCAATAAATAAAGTCATAGATATGACAAGCAATGGTTTTTCTATGACTTCACCTTTTTTACATGATCAAATATGGCAAATCAGTTCTTGAAGACATTACTTGGTTGCATCCATTGTACAAGATTGATTCTATTGCCAAGGTTAATCCATCTATAAACATCTTGAACAAATATCATAATCAGATAGCAAGTTTAGTTTAAATGACATTAAAAAAATGCCTTTATTTTGCTAATTCTAGGACCAAACAACCAAATCTACAAATGAATGTAAAGATGGTTTGCTAAAAATCCAAGGGAACAATAACAATTTATTGAATCTAATATCAGCTATCATTTGACCATCTACCATCAAGAAATTTTTTGATGGTGAAATGACAAAACTACATTGACATTTAGTGGAATTGGATGGTTGAGAGGTCATTTTTACCAATGAAATTCATTGTCCATCATGAATCCTCAAAGGATATGAGACAATTCAAAGATGAGAGCTTGATTGTACATTGTGAAAATGCAAAAATTGTATTCAATGTAGAACTTCAAACCTTATGTGGGCATAGCAGAATAGCTTTTTCTACAAAAAATTGAACTTAAAAAAATTATTAAATGAAGCTAAATTTCATCTCCAAAAGTCCATGTATGATTTTTATTCTTTGAAAAAAAGTTGTAGACAAAATTTAGAAAGGATGTTTAAAAATGTCAAAGAAAATGTCCCTTCCAACCCCTCTTTGAATTTTGTCCATAACTTTTAATTGAAGGCTTTAATCTCAAATTTTAGAGATGAAATTTAACTTGATTTCTCAAATTTTTTTAGTGAAATTTCTTTTAGAAAAAGTTATTCTACTATGCCAAAATGAAGTACTTGAAATGTACATGAGGTATTTTTCCAATATTATATATTTGTTTTGATTTTACTATTGAATTTTTTAAAAACATTATTTTAAGGTGCTAAAGTTTATTTTTGGTCTTCCTAAACCCTAGCCGCGCTTTTCAAGACTTGAATTGCCTTCTACTATATGTTAGAAATCACTCAAATGTTAAAATTTGTTTGCCTTCCTAGCCCCAAACCGTTAACAACCACACTTTTTAAGACTTAAATTGTTTTTTTATTATATATTAGAAATTACTCAAATGCTAAAAAAATTTTGCCTTCTTAGACCCCAACCATTAATAGCCAAACTTTTTAAGACTTAAATTGCCTTCTATTGTATGTTAAAAATCACTCAAATGCTGAATTTTTTTTGCCTTCCTAGACCCTAGCCGTTAATGGCCACATTTTTTGGGACTTAGATTTTCTTCTATTATATGCTAGAAATTAGTCAATTATAAAAAAATTCTTAATTTTTCTAGGCCCTAGCTATTAACGACCACACTTTTTTGAATTCTGATTTGCTTGCATTATATGCTGAGATTTGGTCAAATATTGCAATTTATTTTGCTTTTCCTAATAGATAGTTGTTAATAACTATGCTTTGGGGGATTCAAGTTTGTTTTCAATATATGCTACGAATTTGATCAAATGCATCTATTTTTTTGTATTCCCAATATACAACTGCTAATGGCCACACCTTTTTGGATTCAAGTTTGCTTCCAATATGTGTTAGAAATTGGTCAAATGTTGCAATTTTCAAGGTCTTCCTAATGGCTAGTTGTTAATGGCCATGCTTTTTTGGATTCAAGTTTGTTTGCATCATATGCTAAAATTTGTTCAAAATAATGCTACAATTTATTTTGCCTTCCTAATTGACAACCGTTAAAAACTAAATTTTTTTGTATTTAGGTTTGTTTCCAACATATATTATGGATTTGGTTGAATGCTACTATTTTTTGGCATTTCTAGTATGCAACTATTAATGGTCACTTATTTAGGATTGCTTCTAATATACGCTAGAAATGCTCAAATGCTACAATTTTTAAGTCTTCCTAATGGATAGTTATTAACGGTCATGCTTTGGGGATTCAAGTTTGCTTGCACCATATGCTAGGATTTGGTCAAATGCTACAATTTTTTTGGTCTTTCCAATAATGAATAGTTGTTAATGGCTACTATGTTGAATTACATATTGTCCAATACATATATACAAAAGAGAATTTTTTTAATCTCGATTTAGATTGGAAAAGATTCATTTCTAGGATCTACATATCAAGTGCTAGACCTTTATGTTTGCTTTAGATTCTAAAGAAGTTTGGCCAATACAAATTTTCCGTTACTATTGGTCAGTCGTTAATAGCCAAGCTATTTTACAACTTCATCCAATACAAATAGAGTTGTTTGAATTAGATGTGATTTACATTTCATATTTTGATTACATTAGTCATTTTTCTTAATGCATGACAATTGATTATATCTGAACATTATTTTAAAGATGTTGACTCAAAGGGATCCACTAATACAAAAATTAGATGTTGCACTTTAGCTTCTTTCTCAAGATGAGTTGGTAGTTACAATTGCATGTCTTTTTGAAGATTAAAATTGTAAACACTTCTTTTCATCTTTAGTAATTGAGGTATCAACCAAGGGCAAAATTAAAAATCAATATTCCTTTATGTCGTATGATTTCTTTGTCAGTTGTAAGGCCATTTATTGAAGAATGATCTCATGAATCTAGCTGTACACTTTGTTATTTGTGATTACATAGAAGGAAATGGAGTTTTCTACGTGGCCTTGAGGAACAATGAGGGGAAGACAATAGATGTCACTAATGATATTATTAAATTGTAGAAGAATGTGAATAAATGTTGCATTTCAGAAATAATTGAAAACTGTTGAAGATCTCAAATTTTTTTTTGACAAGATGTTTATCGTGTAGGATGGCAACCGTTGTTTGGAAGCATGGTTGCCTACTATCAACTGAGATCTTACAAACAACTTTTTGTAGCATTATACTATTGAAAGTATTCTTTTAGAGGTCAAGAGGGATGTTGCAACTATATTGGCAATATTTCATGAAACCAATTGGTAATCCTTTCAATTTTTTTTATCAATTTTCATTTCATTTGCCTTTGTAGTCTCTAAAGCTTATTTGCTTTTGTTTTTGCTAAAGCCAAGAAGAAGTCAAAACAAAAAACTTGGTTCACTTTGTCTATTGAAGCTCTAAGTGGAGTCTTATACCATGTTCATATCATGTTTTTTTTTCATTCTTAGGTCTTCCTTCCATTCTTGGTGTTAATTTGAATAAACATTTTTTTGCTCTACTATACATAACATTTGTCATCAAGAGCAACTACACTTATTTTTATAAATCATTCATTTTATGCAACAAGAATTTGGTGAAGATAACTTTTCATTCAAAATTAAAGAATAAACTTTTGATTACAAATCCTAAGTACTCCATGGTTTACTTAGAGCAAATAATGTGTCATTGTGAAACTTACAATGAAAGTTTGAGGATGATTCAAGAGAAATTTTGGATGTTGACAACTTCAACAATGAACACTTCTATGAAGATTCATTAGGGGTTAATACATTTATTTAGTGTATAATATATGACTACTATATTTGTTTTAAATATTCCATATCCAAAATATTTTTGTTTTTATTTAAAAACATAATGACAAAAATAAAATAAAATAAATGAACCATTTTCATCATTTAAATTTGTATAAAGGCCCATGATGAAGACAACATTGATCACTTATTCATTCAAAAGCATTGTTTATGATTTATTGCTTGTAATGTTTACAGTTTTTTTCACCAAATTTATATCTAACTTTTTTTAATCACTTTTGTTTCTCCTTCTATTTGAGACTCCATAAACGTCACCTCTATAATGTATTTCAGTTTTACATTCATATGCTTCATAGTAAGACATCCTAAACCATTGCACCTATTTTCATTGTATGTTTGCTTATATATACTAATTTTTTTGAATATTTCTCAATTTGTGAAAATATATTAATTCAATTTTTGGTACAAAATTGCATAGTAAGCATATTCATATGTCGTTCATTTGTACTGTAAATCCTTACATCTAATTCCACAGTCATAGGTCTTCAACAGATTCACAAACCCTAAATGGAAAAAAAATTGGAGGCTCACATGCTCATAGGCTTATGTACTACCATCCTTGAAGTGTGACCATCTACCAAAAATATGTAAACTAAATTCCATATACTATATATAATATTTCTTGAATTTTGAATTTGACATACAACTATGGGTATATATTAGGAAAAAAATCTTTATACTTTGAAGATTCTACATACTATAAAGAATTTCAAATTAAAACTTTTTAATAAAGATGAAGGTGTTCTATATGAAGGTGAAATAAAGATCCTATGATTTCCAATCATTACTTTTTACAAATTTTTCTATTTAAATTTTTTAATCCAAAAGTGGTTATTTTTTGCATTTTGTTGGCTCGAAATGGAAAGGATTTTTAGGAATCAAGTACAAGAAAAAAACTACCTATATTCTAGATTGGAAATTCCAAACCTTTAATCCCTAAAGACTACATCAAAGATTTCAAAAATTATAGATGTATTATAGAATTCAACTTAGAATAATAATTTAATGATGTCTCTTAAACAATAGTTGTAAAATCTGGTCTATAGATCATATCCATATGCTTAAATCAACTTGTACACAAACCAATATTTTCACAAGAATTTTTTTCTTCAAAGCTTAAAATGTTAAGTTTTAACTCTATTATTTTTGAAATTTTTAATTTAATTTTAAAAAATTCAAGTTATTTTTGAAAAATCACTTTAAATTAAAAGGTTAGTTTTTGAAGTCAGACCTACTCACAATACCTATCATACTATTAAAATCACAAGTCCCTCAGTAATATCACAAATGCTACCATTAATACTAGGGGCTCGTGCTTGCTATGCTATGCATTCATTGTATCACATATTAGTAAAAATTTGATATATTTGAATAGAATGCATGATAATGATTTTGATAAGTCTTTAAAATAATTATTTTAATTATTCTATAAGAATATTTCCAATCATGCATACATAGAAATCATATTTTCACACAATGTGATATTATTGAAATAGAGTAGCAGTTCACAATCACCTTTGTAATATCACTTTTTACAAAGGGCGATATTATAAAATAATATAGTTGTTGCAATTGAGGTGATATTAAAGAGGATCCATATGGTGATATTATAAAGGTAGCAATTCCATTGTTTTTCTTGGCTTTATGCTTCTTTTGCATTTCAATGATTTTGTGCTTTTGTGAGTTTTGAGCTTCTAATTTCAATTTCCTATTGCTACTACCAAATGATTTGACAAATTTATTAGATTGAACCCATTTTGGATTTCACAACAATTAAATTGTTTACAAAGCTTTTGAGATTTTTAAGTTTTTCCTTTAAATTCTTCTATTTGGGTTGCCATTGTTTGTAACAATTGAGTCAAATTTCTAATGCATTCTAATGTATGTATATCTTTTACCGTATTCATCATTGCATGTATTTCATTCATCATTCATTAAATTTCTATTGTTTATTTTAGTATATGCTCATTTATTAAAAAAATTATATGAAGATTTTAGTAATTTTTGTGTAAAGATTTTATGAAATTCTTGCTTTGCATTCTATCTAATACATAAATATTCTTATGAAATTCTAATGGTGAATGCGTAGTATAGCAAGTGCCAACCGCTAGTTGAATAATAAAATATTTTTGAATCAAAGTCTTTAGAATCTTTATTGTGTAAATGTTAAAGAAATAATACAAGAATCTTCAAAAAAATGGGAGATGAAAAAAAACATTTTTGTATGCTTGGAATATGATGTATTTGCTATCATCCATTTTTCAAAATTTGAACACTTGGTCCTTCAGAACTTAAGGGTAAACCTTAGATAGTTGAAACTTTGGGAGATGCTAATTTTGGTAAAAAAAAATATTGGATCCAAATGGTAATCATTGTTTCATTGGTGAGGGAAGGGTTACATAGTAATCTTGAGCAATTGTCCTCATCACCTTGCATTAAGAACCTATATTTTTTTGCACATCACCTTGAATTCAATATTGAAATTTTTGTCAATATCTACATTCCCCCTTAATTAATCTACGCATTCTACATTGTTTACTAAACTCTCATATTATGATTATTAGTACCTAAGAGGACAAAATCAATTTTGGATAGGCTTGTGTAAACTCAATTTTTGATTTGATATTTTGAATTTTTTTAAGATAGAAAATCACAATAACTTTTGAAAGAATATTATTTTTATTTCAATTGGTGCCTAGAAGAATTTTTTTTGCCACAATAAACTCAAAATAGGTGAGTCCATGCAACAAATAAAATCTATAAAAACTTAGAAATATTATTCTCAATTTTTTTCTTATAAGTTATATTTTTTTAGGTGAAAAACTTTTGTTCATTACATTTGAATTAGTGAAAGTGAAGGAGCTTCTTGTTTTATGGGCAATCATAGAAACTTCTTGAGAAAACAACATATTGGATTTGATTTCTTATTTTGTTTTCACAATTTTCAAAAAGAAAAGTTCTATATACTTAACCCCTAAAGTCCCAATGCCTTTTCCATCAAAAAAACAGTCAAAACTGCCATTTCTATAGCAAAGAGCAAAAAACTTTAAAAAATTGGTTTTTTTTTGCATATCTGACCATGGGATCTTGCACTAGAATAGTGTATCTATGCATGGAAGACATTTGCATTTAAAGTGAAGGAAATAAGTGACAATAAAATATTTAAAAATTCAATTTATTTTTGAGTTACCCCTTGAATTATTTTCTTGACTTTGGGGTGGCATAGCATTTGTTCTTGGGCATTGATTGAAAAAAAACTATATTCCCCAAGATTTGATTTCCTATTATAAAAAAATTCAAAAAATCATGTCAAAAATTGAAATCACATAAGCCTATTTAAAATCCCAAGAGTCCCCTATATGGACTTTGGGACTTTAGGGGTTAAGTATGTTTGCTATAAAAATGTCACCATCGGGATTAGAGTGGTTTGATTCCATCTTAGAGCTATTAATAGTTTATTTTTTCCTTTAATCTTGTATCAATTTCTACTTTATAATTATTTAAAGAATAAATATCAAGTACAAAATTTTTTAAGTTGAAAAGATTTAGAATCAAATTATCTGGTTAAAGAATGTGTTCAAAATCCTACTTTGTTCACTTAAAATACAAATATCTTGCAATCTACAAGGTGAAAGTTTCTGAAATTTCTTCCCCACATTAATATACTAGTTTAGTGCAAGCTTTAACAATTAGACATATGGAAAGAAAAAGAAATTAGTAAATTTTTTGTCTATACAATAGAAATAGAAATTTCGAGTTGTTTTTGATGAAAAAAAGGCCTTGGGACATTAGGTGGATAATATCAATTGTACTTTAAATTGTTGAAAGTTTGCAACCTCACATTCTAATTCTATGGGTATTTGTGCCTTGGGACGTTTGTACCTTCGAGGGTGATGATTGTGGGTGCTTGTACGTTAAAGCATTGTCACATTTGCATGTTAGAATTAGACATATTACCTTCTAGATGGACAACGTACTACATTCTTGTATAGAGAGCCAGATTTTTTTTTACCATACTCTCAAAAAAAATGAATTGAACTGAAAGGAATTTTGAAAAGTTACTCATCATCTCCATCTTACCTTCCAATTCCGTATTCTCTATTATGATCTTCTTGATTCCATAATTCATTGAACAAAGCCAACATGTGGCAAGCCTTTACTATGTGAACAGTGTACGAATTATAGTGCTTGAATAGTGCATGAATAGAACACGAATAGTGTATGAATAGAGCACAAATAATGCTTGAATAGTGTATGAATAGTGCATGAATAGTGCTTGAATAGTGCTTGAATAGTGGTTTGGTGCTTTGGAGATGGAGACTTAAAGTGGGGGTAATGGACAAGGACAAAGTGAGCAATTTGAACCCCACGAAAGACATTTGGCATGTCTAAATTGGGGTGTAAGGGTGGTGATGCCCTTCTTCAAAGCCACATCCCCTCTAAAGTAACGAGGAAGCTGCCAAGCACCTTCCACTCAATTGTTGTGAACATCCCCATCATTCCCAACCGAAATTTGGGGCCCCCAATTCAATCACAAGACCCCTCCAGTGGCCTAATAAGTTAACACCCCAGGCCAATGACAAGGAAGGACCACCGGGCCCTCCAAAGATCCCCACTCATCCACTGAATGTACCTGATCCCCTGCACATTGACTCAGGGAGTGCCGGGCCCTCCACAGATCCCCCCCCATTCATCCTCTGAATGAACCTGATCCCCTGCTCACTGGGACCCCAACGTAGGCAGTGCCGGGCCCTCCAAAGATCCCCGTTCATCCAATAAATGTACCACATGCCCCTGTACACTGGGACCCCAGGGAGTGCCGGGCCCTCCAAAGAGCTTCATTCATCCGATGAATGTACCACATGCCCCTGTACACTGGGACCCCAGGGAGTGCCGGGCCCTCCAAAGAGCTTCATTCATCCGATGAATGTACCACATGCCCCTGTACACTGGGACCCCAACTAAGGCAGGGAGTGCCGGGCCCTCCAAACAGCTTCATTCATCCGATGAATGTACCACATGCCCCTGCACACTGGGACCCCAACTAAGGCAGGGAGTGCCGGGCCCTCCAAAGAGCTTCATTCATCCGATGAATGTACCACATCCCCTGCACATTACGTTTCAGTTCGACCCCAGGCAGGCACGGCACGGCAACTCATTAAGGGATTGCCGTGGATGGATGAAACTTACACGTGTCATCTTGAGCGGACTGCATGGTTCCCCATGGATGGACGATTTCATCGAACTTTCTGGCCGCGCACGTCTCTTTTCCATTCGTCCATTCGTCCGTGCCTCCATGTGCGGACGAATGGGACCGTTCATAGTCACCGGAGTGCGCTATTTTCGACGTGTCTTGCATGGCTGCATGGGAACATCTGTCAACTTACAAATCCCTGATTTTAAGGAACTTGGTGAGTAACCAAGGGTTAAAGGAATTATTATGCCATTTTTTTACGGTAAGTAGTCTGCTCTTTAACCCTTAAAGGATGACGATGTGACCTTGGAAATCATCGGTTTTCATGGCCATGTGAATCATTGGCTTCAAAAATTGTGAAAGCTTTCATTGAAAGTCAAAGTACTGTAGAAGATCTCCCCTTTCCACACAAATTCTGAGGATGAATAGTTGCGCTGCTTATCCTACATGGAGAGATTCTCTGTCATCTATCAGAGGCCAAATGTAAACTCCTTGAAAACAATTCTCAGTACATTTTTCGTAGGAGGAGAAATGGAATTATTTGGCATTTGATTCATAGGGCCTTTGTGGAATTAGTTATGAATCTTTGAAGTTGAAATGCATTACTAAAAGTGCCCCGTGTTGAAATGTACATTGTTAGTACATTGAAGAAAACAAAATGTACCCTTGTGTCATGATTGTTTTTTTAGAGTATGGGTGCTTTTGGAGTAGACTACCTTACAAAAAGAATGAGGGTGGGTTAACTTTTCATGCTCATACACTAGCATGCTTTTTCATGCTCTAGAGAAACCTAAACAATATGCATCCATGATCATCTATATTAAAGTCCAACACTTACATTTGGACCCAAAAACAACACAAAAGCGATAATGTTGATGACATTAGATGCATAGAATGAGAACATGATTATCATTGTTGAATGTCAATGGTAAAAAGAGTTAATTCTTCTTTAAGGACATGATTATCATTGTTGAACGTCAATGGCAAAAAGAGCTAATTTGCAAGAACCATTTTCTTGTTTGGTACGTTTTGATTAATTACAAGTATGTACATACATAACAAAAATATTTTATCTATACTAGTTGTATAATTATTGCAAAAGTTTGCAACAATACTCTTGTTGCTTATATTTCTGTTTGCAAGTGTCACATAAAATGTTTGCATTCCATATCATATGAATGCTTGTCACATTATAGGTTCTCATCATGAATGTTGAATGAAATAATTGGATGATGCTTTTCTAGAATGAAAATGTGATAGATTTTGTGATAGGGGTCGTTACACTACATATTTAATAACATAATAGATTATTCAACACATTTTCATTCATATCCATTTACATTAATAGCTTCATCACCTCACTAATTAAATTTCTTTTGCTATTTACTTTCACATGCCAAACTTCTTGCAACATGTAAAAAAAAGAATTTGATGATTGAAACCATTCCAAAAAATGACTATTTTTATGGCTATAATGATGTGTCCATTTCAATAAAATATTGCAATCACTATTAGTGGATAAGATTCATACCTTAACCTTGAAGTGTTGTAACATCCAATTCTTGGATGATGAACAAATTACAAATCACTTTTCTTTCTCATTAATACTTGGATGAATGTCATCCTAATATGTGGAGATACTTTATCAAATTGCTATCCTATCTAATGGTTGGATTTTGTGTTACAAGAATATATATATTTTCCTAAAATTTTAAATTTGGAAGTGTATCAAGTGGTTGACCAAGTCAAAATTGCATTGACTCTAGTTTTTGCATTTTTAGGACAGACTTCTATGTGGAGTCCAGGGGTCTATGGAGCATGCTGATCATCAGTTAAATGGGTGTCCCATTTTCTAGAACATCCATTTGATCGATGATCAACAAGCTCCACCGCCCCCCGACTCCACACGGAAGCCCGCCCTTAGTATCGTCGGTGTACAACCGTTGTTTCATCACATTTGAACCTCCAATGTGGAAGCTACGATTCTTTGAGTTACTTTTGAATTAAAAAATTAGAAAAATTCTTTCACTTTTTATTTTAACTATTACAACGGCATAGAATCAATTATGGGTGCACTTGTTTGCTTGTTTTGGGGGGATCTAAAAACTTCTTTTTTTCCTATTTGGTTGCCAAGTATCATAAAAAATATATATATTTAAAGAATTTAATACTCTCAATTTCTGTTGAAATAAAATAAAGTAAAAGTAAAGATAAAAATAAGAATTTAAACCCCATCCTATGGAAGCTCCAGAGGCGCAGCTACCTTATCTGCTCCACAAAGCGACAAGCCGACGTGGCACCCACTGGACCTCATCATCATGATCATCTCCTTGTAATAAATGCCAATCATTAGGACCAATCGATTGCCACGCTGGCCAATGTGCTGAGGTGGAGCTATGAGGAGGTCCACGAGGAGGGGCAGACAAGCCTATTTATTAGCAGCCTGATTTCAAATCTGAGTATCTTGGGGCCAATTTCAAAAGGACCACATATTATTTTTATTTTTATTTTTAAGAGGTGTGCACTTGTTTCGCGAATCAAACCCAAGTGGAATTATAATTTTTCGAATAAAATTGTAATTTTTGTGAATTTTGAAGTGGTTTGTCTTAAAATTACAAAACTACTTATAGAATGGGGTCAAAAATATCCCCTAAACAAACCCATTGTCACCTTAACATGTATCTATTGGCACTTGAGTTCACACCAATGAAGGATTGACACGTTATCTCTTTTGACATTAATGCACTAAAATTATCAGAAAAATGAACAAATTTGGATGTTGCAGTGAGTGGAATGGGATTTAGAACTTGGGAAATGGAAATAGGCAGTGAACGGTGATGGGTTGATTTATCTTAATTAAAAGAAGGAGGTCCCAAAGTGAACCCCTCTTCATATGCCACTCCTCTTCTATTTGTCAAGGATTTTAATTGGCTTCACTAGTACTTCAAAATGAGAAGGGGCATATCATTATTTGGCTTTACATTGCAATGTGTTGGAAGGAAGTTTGTTTTTAAATCCTTCGTTCAATAATATTGTTTACCAATGAAGCGGGGTTTATTTTTCATCCTTGGAAAAGGGACACCTACATTAAAAAAATGATTTAATATGGCTACTCAACCAATCCCAATCCTCGAATTCACTAGTAAGTCCCTCCTAGGTGTTTAGGAAAGCATAATATCTTCTCAACATGGGGAGGACCACTACCTAGTTGTACAATGTTATATTAGGACAAATTTCCATCTTATTTTGGAATTTGAACTGAATCCAATGTTTTTCAAAGTTGGAATTGACTTTGTTTAGCTTTGTAATTAACAATTTCAATTATAAACTTCAACCATAACAATGGTTGATGTAAAAGTAGGACTTCTAATGTACCACCAGCCAATAGCACCCTCTTTACTAGATGTACATCTAGTTAACCCCTAAAGGATTGTTTGTCTCCTCGGAGGACAATTTGGATCCGGTAGGTTCCTATTGTCTCAATTTATAGTGAATGTTTTTGAGATTTTTTGAAGTTGTGGAGTTTGCCAAGAGCTTTGTGAATATATAATTTTTGTTTCAATTGGTGCCCGAGAGAAAAAGTTATGGCACAATAAGCTAAAAACAAAAGTCAATGGGCACCACAAAAAAAATCAGAAAAAGTGAAAAAAAAAAAAAAAAAAAATTCCCTAAAATTTTATATTTTTGTCTACATTTGAAGCTTTGATTCATTCTATTTGGATTAATTATGAGAAAGTTATGGACAATCTTAGTTTTTTGGTCAATCTCAGCATCTTCTTGAAAAAATAACTCATAGGATTCATTTGTGAATCCGATTTTTACAATTTTCCCAAAAAATTGTTAGACAAGGTTAGGCTTGCTTTCTAGAACAATCTCATTGTTGGGATTATTGTATATCAATTTCATCTTAAAGCTATTAATGATTTAGATTTTCCTTTGATCTTTAACCTACTTCTACTTAATAATTTCTTAATGAGTGAAAATTAAGTGTTTTTTGAATTTTTTCCCTTAAATTCTCAACTGAACCATCCAACATAAAAACTTATAAAATCAAAATTAATAGTACAAAATTTTTTAGTTATTAAAAAGATTCAAAGCCAAAATATCTAGTCAAGTAAGTTGCAAAAAAACTTGTTTTCTTCACTTTGGATGCAAATATCTTGCAATCTATGTGGTCAAATTTGATGAAATTTTTTCTACATGTTTACAAACAAGTTAAATACAAGATCATACAGTTGGATTTTGAAAAAACATACTTTTTTTATTTTCTTAGGTGAACACAACAAAAGTGATAGTTCTAAGTGGTTTTTGACAAAAAAAAACATCCTCGGGGCTTTAGGGGTTAATCAATATCTGACCTTTGTTGCAAGAAATGATTTTAGAGCATCAACTAAAAAAATCTTTACCTCTTTAAAACCTTTGCATGGAATATCCAAATGAAACATTTTTAAGTGCATTGAAATCTTCTTTTAGTTGCCAAGAAGAAAATATAAAGATTTGATGAGTCTAATAATAGTAAATATGATTTCACATAAAATTCTATAGAGGGCAGTATACCAAAAGTTGTTAAAAAAGAATTATAGTCAAAATCAATTGCAGTTCTTTTTTACCAACTTTTGGTATAGTGCAATCTCCATCTTATGTAAAGAGTCTATTCATAATACTTTCATTTCCACAAGAATAGAAAGAAACTACATTTTTGGAGCAACTTTACCTTACTGTCAAACTAAAAACAATCCAAAAGTTCAAGCCTTATTTTGGAAATAATAATCTAAATCAAATTAGTGGATTCAAGACCTTAATACTACCTCAATTTTAATTTAGGATTTTTTTTAAATAACTAAATTGTGAAAGCTATTTCAATTCCTAAAAGTCCTTGCAAGAAAGGCAAATGTAAACTTTGAATTTATTTGGCAAAATAAATTATGGCATAAGTAGAATCTAAACATCATATCTTCAGTTTTGCAAGTTTTCATTTTCTTCCCATTCCTATGTGAACTCATTTTAAACCTTGCATAATAATCACAAAGCACCAAGTGTTCATGGTAGTTGCATTATTGAAGAATAGACAAAAACTATTTCTTAAACATACTTGGATGTACTCCATTTGTTTCTTGTAGTTCTAACACCAAACTCATGAAAACATTTCTAATCCTTCTAATCGACGCCGGCTTTCCTATGGGTTAAGTTTCAATGTAAATACTAATTGACAAAAGCATATTTATTTAACCACTTCTATCTTTTTTTAATGACTCTTGTAGCTTTTGAAAACATATGAAACTCTACACAACTTTAAGTAAAGTTGACATTACATATAAGAGTCATAATCTTTGAAAAGTCCTTATCTTCTTAACTATGACTACTGTAATAACCACACCTAAAATTTGCTTTAGAAATATATTAATAGGGTTACTATTTTTAAAACCTAAAGGACAACTTGATCATGAATCAAGCAATTGAAAATTTGAAAAGGTTTCTATAAAACCAATTTTAATTGAAAGTATTTGAAATTTCAGTACAAAGTATAGACATGCAATTTCTTTTGTTTATGAAAGTGTCCATTTCAAGAATTGTGTTACCCAAAAATAAAACATTCTACCGCAAATACCTTTAAGTTTAGACAATAGATGCTAAATTCTTCTTGTTCAAGTTATGTAATTTGACAAGTATGTAACTTAGTTGATCATCTAGATTTTTGCCTACAAAATTTGTCCACTCAACATAAGAGTCTAGGATATATTGTGGGGACACCTGTTTTCAACACTTAGTTAGTTTGTATATTGTTTAAAAATATGTGCAAAGGTAATATGGAATCTAATTTTGGCTTTCTAAAAGATCTAACAAAAATTTAGAATGATTAATCTCAGGAACCAATCTCAAATATTTATTCTAACACGTGTTCTAACAATTTTTAGTGCAATCCCTTTAGGGCATCCATAATGAGCCTAGAAAATTAATTTGGAAAATTAAATGTGTTTTAAATAATTGATTTAGGATTAGAACAACAGAATAGGGTCCTATCATTGGAAGCGCATTCAAAAATACTTAAATTACATATATAAACACACACATGTATGTATGTATATGTGTGTATGTATGTAGACTTTGTGTATATATATATATATATATATATATATATATATATATATGTAAGTATGTATGTATGTATGTAGACTTTGGATGACCAAAATAAATCCAATTGAAAACTATATAAAAGTCGAAAATTACACATGCCTTATAGTTAACCCCGGAAGGACTCCAAAATGTTGTTTCCTTTGAATGGTCAACTTGTTTTTTCATATTAAAGAATGGATAATTTTCATCTAATATTTTTTGTGCAACTATATTAATGCTATAGCCACATCTTTGAGTTCAGTTCAAGACATTTTATTTGTATTTTCATGTTATATAGGGTAGTTTACCAGAAAAGGTGCACTTTCCAATGTAATCAATACTCAAAGTTTTTTCCCTTAAAACTTGGTTTTTACATTCATAAAAATCTCTTTTGATTTTATAGCAAATCTAACAAAATGAAGCTTCTAATGCGTAGTTTCAACTCCACTTGAAAATTTTGAAAAAATCCTTAAAACAAGCATTTTATTAAAGTTTGAAATTGAAAATCTATAAGTACATATCCAAATATGGAGTAGCATGGGAATTTACTTTATATTAATACAACAATATTATACACTATTGATAATGTACTTCTATTCTAAAAATATCATATTATTTGAACATGATTTGTATTGGATATGAATAATCTTCCTTTTTTCTTCAAAAATTCTTGGTAATTTGAAATTTTCACAAAAAACTTGAAAATTTTATGACAAAAATTAGACATGTGATTTTATCTTTGAAACCTAAAACCAAAAAATTTCACTCATAAATAGAGTAAAAATGGAGGATACAAAGTGAGGCGGACTTCAAAGGTCTTCATTATGCTATATGAACCCAAATCTGCTCATGATACTTTTGCCCACCAAATGACAAAATCGTGGGATCTTTTTAAATGCACTTCATTTTACTAACATTCATTGAAGAAAATAATTTAAAAAAAAATTGTGTTTCATATCAATGGATGCTTGAGATGGATGAGAAAGAAGAATAATTGTTCTTCATAATTCAATAATATAAATGCTTTGAAGGAGTTACAGGTATTTTATTTATTTTATTTATTTATATCTTAATCTTATTATCTTAATTTTGAGAACATGAAAACTAATCCATGCATTATAGGTAAGATAAATTCAGCCTGTTGGTCTCCATTTGTTTGAGTTTAATCCTTAAACACCAATGCAACCAAGCTCATGAATGATGAAACAAGCCTTCATCTAATTGAAGAAAGGATCATTTTAATCCAAGATTTTTTTGGCAAAGTTCATTGCATGTGTATGCATCACATGTATAACATTGAGTAGCCTTTAGAATTTTTTTTTCCTTTTTTGAATTATCTTCCACAAAATTCATCCACAACATATCATGGAGAATTAAAGTAAGCTACAATACTAATTAAAGACAAAACATTTTTAGTGTACGACATTTTAGTACTAACTCTAGGACCAGACAATCCAATCTACAAATAAATGTAAAGATGGTTTGCTAAAAATCTAAGGATTGAATCCTTTGAGTCAAATACCAATCATCATTCAACAATCAACCATCATGAAAAATTTTGATGGAAAAATTAAGGGATTGCTTCATTGCCATTTCATGTGAATTAGTGTGACTAGTGCCATTAGCATAGCCAAACTAAAACTAATACTAAAATTTTAATTTTTTAATATGTTAAATTTTTGAAATTCAATATCCTTTATGCACAAAGGAATGGAAAAGCTTTGTTGCGGTGTGAGGGTTGCGTTCTTCATACAAATGGAAAGCTTTATACTCAAAGGAGTAGAAAGATTTTGTTTTGTGATTGTGAGACTTTCAATGCCTACCCTTGGCATTTAAACAGAACACAATGAGGTTCTATATTTTAGATGGAGATTTATTCTATTTAGATACTTATGCTTTGTCCATTGTGCTTTCCAAGCAATGAATCTTTTGTATGTTTTTTACATAACCTAAACTTGCAAATGGCCAACAAAACCTAACTTTAAATACAACTTTAAATCAAATGGACAAATTAACTAAGGCCATTGTGGTTTTTAGTACAAGAATTCATAGTGTGAATTTATCAAATTTTAGTGAAAGATTAGTTCATAGAATTTCAAAAAACATAAAATTCATGAAAATCTAACACTTCTAGTACGCAATTCAGACTTCATCCATCATTTTCTACTAACTATTCAATTCAAATTGATTTGGATTATTTTCTAAAAGCTAAGGATTACATCGACTATTTTAATCCTAAGTTTAGTCTTAAATAAGAAAATTCTAATTAGTTTCATCCATTCATCATTCAAAACTTCATCGTTTAATACCTTCTAGATTTTAAAGTATTTTTCAAAGTTTAATTTAATTTTGGGTCCTTTGATTTTCTTCTATGAACTTCAAAATCTAAATTCCTTCTTTGATTATCTTATAAATTTATAATTAATAATTTATCTTTCTCTAAGGCGTTGAATTATTTCTATTCATTTATTATTTTAAGACTTTTTAGCTTTAATTCTCAAAGATTTTGATTTTGCCTATCTAAATTGCTAAATTCTTTCATGTTTGGATTTTCCTAGTAAAAGTGATTGATGGATGAAGTTTGATTGCTAATTAATACTTTAAATTTTAATCATTGATTACTATTAATCTATAATACAAAATTAAAATTAAACTTTACTTTCAAGGTCTGAGTTTTTTGTACTTTTTAAGTTCCAATTTTGTTCCTTTTGGACGAGATTAACTAATTATTATCCAATTTATACCCTAATCTACAGCCGCATATATCTTACTTGTTTTAGACCTAATTTCTAAGTATTTTATGTTTTTGGAAACTTATGGACCTATTTTATAAGTTTTTAAAACTAAACTTGAAAAAAATTTAACCTTAAAGGTCTAAATCTAACTTGAAGTTTGGCTAAAAATTGTAGTGATTAATTAAGAAATTAAAAGAAATGTAGAGGATACATAGTACTTACGTTAGACAGAACCTCATCTATGAGGTGGTCGAAAATGTCTTTGATTCCATTTTTGGTTGTCATTTTTGTCTCTTCTTGAATTTTTGCTCACCGCTTAATTTTTATAAAAAATTTGTACAAGTTTTTGGATTTCCAAACTAACTTCTACTTCTGTTTAAGTTCCCATCTTTCCTACTCCTCGTCTTCTTTTCTTTTTCCTTCTAATACTATTCTATTCTATTATTGTTATTCTATTAATTGACTTTGTAATTAATAGAATAATCAATAATTTTTAATTTAAAAAAAAATTCCCTTCTAATCCTTAAAATTCTTCTTCTTAAATCCGTATTCTCATTTTTTTGAGAATTTGGGCTTACTAAAATTTGAACTAGACTTGCTTCACACACTAGCTTGCTTATGTACTTGACCCGTACTGCGTTTGCCACGAGGCAAGGCACTACCAATTGGTACCCTATTTCCGTTGCTGGAACCTTGTTTATGCTCTTGGGGACCTCATTCCTGGTTTGAAGACTTGCTGTTTCCTTACTCTTTGTTGGTTGGTTGCCTATTTCAAAATTTAGATATTGGCTTTTGGAATTTTCATCTTTTCTTGAATTCTGTACCTTTGGGGCTAATTAAGGGATTGTTAAACTTGGTATCTTAGAGGTGGAATTAACTTTGGGCCACTAAATATTGGAACTAAACTTTGGTACCTAAAATCCATGTTTTGGAACAAAACTTTGAAAGTGAAATATGGAATTCAAGCTTAGATATACTTGGTTATCTTTGAAGATTTCAAACGTTTTGTGTTCTATAATAATGGGGTTCAAAGCTTCACCGTCTCGAGGGTGTTGAAAATATTTCTAAAAGAACTAAGACTCTAAGGATTAAAGTTTTTCCACCATTTTAATACAAAATCTAGATACTTTATATTCAAAGGAAGTTTAAAGCCTTTCCACTTAAGGAATTTTGCAAGAGAGCAATACTTTCTATACCTTGAAAAACAAAGCTTTGTTGTCTAGGGAAGTTCTTGCTAAAATGACACTAAACTTTTTCTAAACTTGGAAAGCTAAAGCTTTGTTGTCTATGAGAGAAGTAAGATCTGTAGGCTAGTTTAGACAAGAACTTGTAGTACAAAATGCGTAGTGTACACCAATTAGTTTAAAGAAGTTAGTATGTGATACAACACAAACTAGGTAAGTAGTGTTAGTACAACCAAATTAATTAAACTCAAATTACAAAACACTAAGGGGCCCCTTAAGCAGCATTACCAAAGAACAAAAGAGGAGATCTCTAGAACTAGTACAACATGTCAAATAAACTTAAAAACAAAACAACAAGGTAGTATAAAACAACGTATAACAAGCACATACAATAGAAAACTTTGAAGAGCCCCCAATTCACTTCAAATCTTTTTTGAAAAACAACAATGAGTACAAAAGCTCTTAAAAAACAATTGGTTGGTGATTCATCTCAAAAATGGCTAAAATCCAAATAAATAGATCCAACGGATTCCAAAAAAAACAAAGGGTGGTTTGAGAGGGTAATGAATTTCCTTCAGTAATTTTTCAATGGGCTCCACTCTCATTTTCCTACAAGTAAATTTATTGAGTAGGATTTTCATCCTAATCCTTTATTTTCCTATTTTCTAAACTAGTCCTAAAAGCTAACTTTTGGAGAAAGACTCCAAATCATAAATGAATTGTGCCATTGGTTTCAAAAGCCCATTTTTAATCCAAATGAAATCCTTTGCAAAAAACTCAATAAAACCTAGTGCCAACTTAAAACTGAAATGGGATAAAAATCCAACTTTTAGAGTTCACTTTTTTTGAGAAAAATTATTAACTTAGGTTCTTTAGTAGGTACAAAGTAGTAGGTACAAAGGGGTAAGAGAAGATTCTGCTTTGACCTCATTTTGACTTTGTATGCCCCTAGAACACCAGTCAATTCCACAAATTTCCTTCAATTTTGCGAATTTGAAAAATATTTTTAGTTTAGATACCTCTAGATGTTGGAATGTCATGAATTTTTTTTGAGAGTGTTATTAGTATAAAAGAAGCTATATTATTTCTTAGTGAGATTTTATTACAACTTAGATAGATTTAAGGAATTTTCCATTATGATTTCTGGTGGTTGACCATCCCAAAGACAATCTTCTGCTAATCAAAAAATTATAGAACTTTTAATGGCACCTCTCATGAAATTCCACAAAAGCTGTACAAGATCATATTTTTACTTTGCACATTTGAGGAAAGAAAATCAAATCTCGCTACCTCCTTTAAATATCAATGAACATAGAATCTTTCACACGAAATAAAATCTCGACAAACTGATTTTGTCATTGGACTCTTGGTGTGATTTCAATTTTAAAACACCATATTCCAATTGTAGATGCCCTCAACTAGTCTATCGTGAGTTTGTCATATATGTAGGCTAACAATTGGGGTTCTAACTATTTCACAAAATTGGATGGAAAATTAAAACCTCTCTCTGGGAATCAATTTAGGATTTTTACATGGGTTACCTTAGACCAATTTAGCCATGATTTGTCACACGCACAACAAGTTTAGGCAATTTGGGCAATTTCCACTTAATATCCATACTTTATACAATTTTTGGGTTCCTACCCTATTTACATGCCAATTTTGGGCTTACTTTGAAAAAAACACTCTAGTTAAAACCAAATACTATCTTGACAAGTGACATACCTATTTTGGTTTTACACTGTTTTTTGAACTTTTTGTATATATAACTTGACTTAATTTTGAATTAAAAAAAATTAGGAGTCCCAATGATGAATTGGGTGCTTACAATGGTGTATGGACATGTGATGTGAAAGTTATGATTTTTTCAAAATAAAAGATAATTAAATTCATTTTTTAATTTATTAAAACTTTGAGATTTAACAATTTTTACAATATAGGTCCAAACTCCATGAAACAAGTTTTATGCACCCCTCCTCAAGAATGATTAAGAATGCCACTAGAGGACCTATAGTTTGTTAGATCTCAATATATTAAACAAAACAAAACTAACTAACTAACTCCTAAAGGCCCGTGGCTATGTTTTCACCAAAATGCTCCAAAAGTACAATTTCTAGTACATGTAACAATTTTTTTTAAAATTTGAATACATGTAACTAGATGATTTTGTAGTACGCTCGTTTGAGAAGATGTGGAAAAAATTTCAGAAATTTCCACCATTTAGATTGTAAGATATTAGCATTTGAAGTGACAAAACAATTTTTTTTGCCTTGCAAAAAAATGGGCAGTTGCACTTTACAAGATCACATTTGCATGAAAAATGTCTAAAATGGTAGTGCTTGTTTGAATTCATTTTTCAAGTCAAGTTGGTTACATGCTTGAAATTTTGAAATCATTTGGAATTGTACAACATGTAGGAAAAAAAATAGTAAGTAGAAAGAAGTAGAGAATGATTTCAAAAATCAAATTGTTAATAATTTATTTATGGAATTGAAAAATGCCAATGCCAATGGTTGAAATGTTGTAATAAACAATCTACATCTTTTTTTTTAAATTGTAAAAATTGAGTGAAATAAGGGATTTCAAAACTGATTTTAGAGTAGAGAACCCATAATTGTTTGCAAACTAAAACTCCTCATAACTTTTGACTCATTGATCAAAATGTAATGGTTTAAAGCTTTCCATATACATATAACTCTAGAAAATCAGTTTTAAATTTTTTTTTTTGAACTAAAAGAATTTGGAAAATCATGATAAATTTTACTTTAAAAATTCATTTGTGATTTTGAGCCTCCAAATAAAGTTATGAACAAATTCAAAGAGGATGCTTGAAAATGTCAAAGAAAATGTCCCTTCCAACCCCTCTCTAAAATTTGTTCATAACTTTTGATTGGAGGCTCAAAATCTCAAACGGATTTTTGGAGATGAAATTTATTTTGATTTTTCACATTAATTTAATTGAAATATTATTGAATTTTTTTTATTCTACTATGATTAAATCTGGTCTGAAATTCTACTTTGAATACATTTCCTTTTTTTGACTTTATTATGAGTGGTTGAGCTCTTACTAATCCTAACCGTTTAAATATCCCATATGGAATGTTTTACCTCCTACCACCCCACTTGTATAAAGATCTTGTCTTCTTACTATATTTTATAGGGAATATTTGACTTCCAAGGCTACAAAGGATAGATGCTAAATATTTTTTGCTTTCAATTTTTTGTTGAATATTTGAAGTTATATTTTAATGTAACCAAGCCTATTTTTCTATTTTAATTAAATGTTTGGCATCACTGTTTAGAAGTTTCTATCTAGATGTGGTATCCACTAGTCTCTTGTGTACTGCCACCTGTCCCTATAGCTATTGATGGGTGTGAAATATTCTACATCATTCACTTGGAAGAAAGGCAGTCCAACTATAGGCTAAGTTAGAAATAACTACTTCAGACAGCCCTTCATGTTGGCTTTATAGGGTGTCCTATTGTGGACAACAATTGGATGCATTGTTCATTGAAAAAGATTTTTTGTTTATACCTTGTCATCCACTCATCTCTCATCCCTCCTTGCTTAGGAAGAAGTGCCAAATCTAATTGTAATAGGTGAGTCTATGAGACTGGAATGGATCTAAATGAAAATCCACATTTACATTGAATAAAATATTTATTTTTGGATCAAAAATTTGATTTTTCTTGCATTCTTCCTCATCCTAATGTTTGCATACATTGAACTCAATTTCTCAACTAATTTTCCATATCCTACAAATTGAAATGCTTAAGTTATCATAAATAGATATTTCTACCATGTTATGTAGTGGTGAAAGACTCTACATTGAACAACTAGAAAAAAAATTGAGAAAAAAAGATGCTAAATCCAAGGATTACTAAAGATGCCTTTTTAGTTTATTTGACAATGTCTACCTCCTTTGCTCTTGATCAAAATGTTAACATTTAAAATGGTGTTTTTTGAATTTGAGATTGACTAATGAAATAAGGTTATGAAGCTTAATTTCTACTCCAGTTTGAAAATTTGAAAATTCCTAAAATTGTATATTTTATACCCATTTGAAGTTTAAGCCTATTATCATGTTCTATCAAGTTTTTGAGTATGGTATGGAAATTCGTTTACCCTACAACGTTTAACTCCCTAATATACACCAATGGAGAAATTTTCATCTTTTTTCATTTTTAGATATCTCATATCTCATATCTAGTAATGGTTTGGATTTGATGTCTCAGAATCTAATAATTACAAATCTCCACAAAAAAAATCTGAAATTTTTATGGTGTATAGAAGACATCTCCGTTAATCTCTAAGGGATAAAAATAAAAAATTTAAAATAAATCCTTTGATTTGCAATAGCAAAATGAAGCATCCACAATAAAGGATTTTGATGTTTGACCACATAGTCACAAGCTCCAGTGTTTTAGGGTTAAGTACTAAAGATTTTGATATTAGCAAAATATCATACGTAAGGGTCAATCAGATTCGATAGAAAGGTGCTGAAATGGAATTTCCACATCAAATTTTGACAAGCCCACATTACCTTGCACCAACTGCTAGTAATTTATATTGAATTTGACCTTCACATAGGATATATTATCTCTACAACCATTTTTTTCTTAAGACATCTTTGACAATTTGTAACTTAGTTTGTAGACAACATGAATCGAGAATTTTGTTCCTTTGGAATTCTTTCCAAGAGTTCCTTTCAAAATTGCTTCCGAATTCATTGACTGTTCGGCTTCCGAAAATTCATGTTTTCTATGCTCTCTTGATTTCAGTGTCCTTGTGAGTTTTTCAGGGGCAAAATATTCTTCAATAGAAAGAACTTCTCAAAGTATCTTCTTCGTGTTAGAATAAAAAAAACAAAAATCCTTCAGTTATTCAATGACAACGTAATAGTAATTAAAAATCTGAAGAAACTTTAACTTCATGAAGCTCATGATCCAAGGCACACTTCCCAATTTCAAGTTTTCAAACCTCTTCCTTTTGCACGGCATCTCTGAAATCTCACTAAGGTAGTATGGCCTTAAAGCGACCATTTACCGGGTGGTCACCCTTTTTCAAAGGTTTCCATGAATAGAAATATTTTTGGATCATTTTTTAGAGAAAGAAAAATGGATGCGGAACATCACACAAGTGGTTTTGTATTTTTTGAATCATTTTTGAATTACTTATGAATTTTAAAAAAAAACTGTTGTAGGCACCTATTTGTGATCCTAGGTCTTCCAAAATCCGACCACTTGCAACTTCTAAAGTGATTTGAGTAAATGAAGGCCAACAATTGGCTCTTGCAATAAATAATGCTTTTATCTCAATTCTCTCAATGGTTTGAGAGATCTATTTAAGGACCACCTACTATCCATTTCAGAACTTGATATAGGGGTGATTTGAAGAGGCTGCTCGCTTTTAGAGCAGACTACCTTAGTCTCTTAGTCTTATTCTACCCCATTTCAACCTCTATGGGTATATTCCCACCATGTGTGAAAAAAAGTTTGACTAAAAACTTTAATCCTTAAAGGATGTGGCCACCTATGACCAAGGTAGTCACCAAAATTACTTTGATTATTTGGCCAACAAGTGCATTCTTTTATTTTTAAATTGAAGTCCTCCATTAACCACTTTTCAGCCTCAACGTCCTTCAAGGGTTATTTAACCTTGTAAGGATGGGGTTCACCTTTACTCTTTTAGGGCTATGTTTCGTTGGGAACCACTTTAAAATAGTTGGTCTTAGTGCAAAGAGCTAAGATGAAAAAAAATTGCTTTTCTTCTTTTTAATTGACTCTACTATAATCCTCATTAACCTAGAAACAAAGATGAGGCCATTTTGTGGCATTTGGATGACTTTGACTTCTATTTCTTTCATATTGACCTTTCATGTTGAGTTACAAAGAGTGTCCAATTGAGTTTGTTGTCTTTCTAGTATTTGTTTTCATGTAATTGAGAAGTTAATAAAAAAACAAATCACCAAATATGGTTGCTTTAGTGTATTTTGGGAAGTTGTTTCTACTTGCTCTAAATCTGAAATTTCTCCACAAAAATGATATTTTTTGAGTTTTAGCCCAACTAACAAAATGAAGGTCACTTGGTCTAGTTTCTACTCCAATTGGAATTTTGAATTTTTTTTAATATTGAATATTTTATTGCAATTTGAACTTTGGATGTATTTTCAATGTCTCCTATATTCTAATTATAGAATGGCACGGAAATTGAGTTCACACCATGATATTCATCTCTATAATATATACACGTGGTGAAATTTTCAGATTTTTTGAAATAATTTTTTGTTTGATGTGGTATTTCTTCATTTTATCTTCTAAAATTCTCAAAAAAATTTAAATCTTTGGCAAAGTGAAGAAGACATGTTATTTCATCTATGAAAAATAAATATAAATTTTTTTGTGCATATGTAGTTGCAAAATGGCAACAAACTGAGCGATGGGCAGTGAGGTTTGAAATCAATGGTCATATGTCCATCATTTAGGGGTTAAACGTTGTGAAAATGTTTGGAAAAATTTCAAAAAATTTGACCAAGTAGATTGCAAGATATTAGGGTTCCAAGCAAAAAGAATGATTTTTTGGGTTCCCATAGCTAGGTTTTCAAAGTTTGAAGTTTAAATCTTTACAATTGAAAATTGTGTTGAAAATTTTGAAAATAAAACTTTTAAAAAAACTTTTTTTATTAAAAAATTATTAAGTAGAAGTAGATACAAGATGGTGGTATTTATAACATGGAATTGAAACATGTCAATCTTAATGTGTTGATTGTTGAAGCAAGTAATCTACTCCTAAGGATCTTTTGTTGTCTTGAAAATTGTAAAATTTGAGTTGAAAATCAAATTCTATAAATTATAATTTCAAGAAGATATCCTAGTTGCTAGCAAAACAAGACTCATCATATCTTCTACATCACAAATCTAAATCAAAAGAATTAAATCTTTCCATATAGAGATAGATTGACACTATGACTATTAAGGAAAAGAATTATTTTACATTTTGAATTTGGGAGGATGATGATGGTGCTTGTGTATTTTGTACTTAATTATGAAGGCATTGTTTTAATTGAAAAAAAATGAGTATTTTTATTGAAAGGTAGTACACTACATCACCTTACCTTCAAATTTTAAAGAAATTCATGATTTCAAATTCAAATTCAAATAAACTACCTAGAATCCTAAAAAATTCATTATAGGACTTTGGTGCATTTTGGAATTAAGAACATAGAATATAATTCATGTGAGGATAAATATTCCTCCCCAAATTGAAAGTTGGTTCACATGAAAGAAGGGAGTTAATAAAACTTTTAAGAGGTGAACAAAGAACAAAAAGACCCCACCCAAAAGATTGGAGGGCATTTTTCAATAGAAATTGTCAAAAACTGCCAATTTTTGGTACTTTGAATAAAGTTGAAAATTGAAACATTTTCTTGAATCCTACTTGTATAAAAATGTAGCAAACCATTATGTCAATGTTCATGATAAATTTCAGGCCATTTGACCACATGGATTGCAAGATCATAACATTTGAAGTTTGAAAAAAATTGACTTTGTCAGATAGGGTCAATAGGCTTTAGGCCCTCATGGATTGAATTTTTTTTCTCTATTCAATGACATGAGGATTTACACCACTCATAAGTATGTCATATTAGATACATTCATGAAAATTTTTAGAAGCAAATAAGGTGTCTACTTTACTGCAAATCACCTTGCAATATAAAGAGGTCATCTAATCCAACAACATGCTAGCCATATTTTGATTATGTGGTTTGTGCATTGGTTAATTTGTATTTTTGGAATCCAAACTATAAAAACATAGAGCCAAGCATTTTGAATATGAGGAAAGAAATTCAAAAATAATCTTTGACTACATAAATTGCAAGATTATAGTGTTTGAAGTTTGAAGAAAATATTTTTATTTCAATACTGCACTACATAGTTAACAAAGTTTGACTTCTCTTGTTAAAATGAGTGTGATTTTTGAGCTAAAATTAGTTTTTTTTGACAATTATGTACTATATCATATTTTTTACATACACGCCAAACTCAATAAAAGTGAAGATTTTTTTTCTTTGGTGCAAACAATTCAAATAGGTTCGAAATCTTAACCTCAAGTGTTTCACACTTTGCTCTATACAGTGAATGGACCTTGAAAAGCAGTACTAATTGTCATCAAATGGTGTGGGTGAAAACTCAGGGAGCAAACTCATGATCAACAATCCATTTGAAAAATGATTAACGTAAACCAGCCTATTGTGGTCAGAACTTAGGTTGCCTTACCCTGTCGAGTTACCCCATGATTCATGAGTGACTCACTGCGTCCACGTGGAGGCAACTTCGTCTCTCTCAATAGATCTTTATATTAGGGTTTTGTTGGTTTAGCGCTCATATTGTACTGCTAATTAATTTTCAGCAACTTCAAAAATGTTTATTGTATTAAATATTGATGAAAATCACCACAATAAAAGTAAATATTTATATAGTGTGAAATGTCAAGCAATTCGTGTGGGGCAACCTAATTGCACCATTTGGTGTAGATCATTCCATCACCAACAAAATTTGACTCCATGATGCTCATGTCATTCACCCAAAGCAATTATGAATATTTTCTAAAAAGGAAGGACTAAAAAGTCATTTTTGACATTGAATTCCCTTCGAAAAGTTGAAGCCTCCTAATGAGGTCACTAACCAATCTATGACTGTCATTTCTTACGTGCATTAAGGCCCAAATTTCACATAATGAAAAAAAAGCACTTCCTAGTTGACCACAATGGATCATCTGACTACAATGGGTTGCTTTACCTTAAGGTAAAATGAATTAATTGTAGATACAAATAGTAGCAAGCCCATTATGAACAAAAATATATATATGTGGTGTACATTTCAAAACTTGGATGTATACCACCATTCCAATTTTGTCGAATGGGCACACTTACCTTACTACTCATATAATTGAAAACATTTCAAATGTAATAGTCATTTTCCAAATTTTTGAATGGTAATACAATTCTGAGATCAGAAGGTTTGACAACGGTCAAATGAGAGTTGACCAGTCTTGGTGGAGTGGTAATTATGGTAACAGGTCCACAAATTGGTCACCCAAGAGGTGAAACTGAATTTTGGGGAGGTGAAGCTTCTTCAAATCATTTTCAAGTAGGGTTTTCTTGAAAGGCAAGTGAAATTGGCATCTAACTCAAGTTGTTTCATATTTTTTGGAGCTTTGTGAAATTAGTTAAAAAATTTTGAAGTTGAAATGGCCCACCTCCTAAATTTTGAAGTTTAAAATCGCCCACCTCCTAAAATGTACATTTTTTGTACATTGCTGACAACTAAGGAAAAGCAACATGTACACATGGTATACATTTTGAGGATGTGTGCGGTTTTACACCTTGTGTGATTTTAAAGCGTATTACCTTAATAAGGAGGTAAGGTATGTTCCAAGGGAGAAATTTGTACATTCTCTAGTAGACAAGAAAAGAAAGAGTTGCAATCATAGATCTCTTTTATAAATTAAAATTCCAAGCTTGGAATCTTGAACAGATATAGATAGGTGTCACAATTAGGAGAGTGTCTATTGTAGGTGCACATACCTTAGCAATGTGAAATAAGCAATAGAAGATGCAAAAATATCAAGTCCCAAACCAAGGTCTTCTTCCATTTATTTTGAACAGTGTATAAAAAAATCTTCACTAAAGTGATGAATCTATGTCTCCTACCCTTAGAGCATCTGTAATGAAAGCTTCGAAAATAATCCTTGTAATGGTAAGTGGCGGGGCATTCCACAAGGGGCACACAATGCTAGTTTAGTTTTTTTTTTTACAAATTGACCCAATGTAAGGCCAACAATCCAAATGTCAAATGGACTTTTTGGCATTATAAAAAGAAAAAAAAAAGAAAAAATTTTACCTTAAAAAAATTTATGCAAACAAGAGAAGGTTGAATTTATTGGGACACATAACAATGTATAAAAGTATGACAATAATAAATTTTTATATTTTAAATCAAGCTACAAGCCTCTCATATATCGACACATTTTTGGGTTCATGAAGGATAATGATAGGCTTGGAAAGAAAGAGAGACCAATGCCGATTGCATTAGGGAGTGTTTTGGGGAGTTGACCCTTTACTATGCCATAACCATCTTGGAACCCGAGAGCATTGTAGATACTCTTATGCCTTTATGCACTCAATGTATTCTATAAATAGTGACTTCATCAATCACAAGTGATATTACGGAAAAACATATTAAAATTAAATTTGGAGTCCAACTCTTTTAGTTTTAACTATAAAATTCTTTAATGCTCTTTTAGTCTTGAGAGTAAAAATTTTTCATGCTCATTTAGTCTTAACTATAAAATTCATTTATATTAAGAGATAAAAAATTGTTATAAAATATTAGTTTCCACAGCTAAAATCTTCATCTATATTTATTTTTTTAATAAATCCAACCATAAGATCATTTAGTTAACTTATTAAAAGTGCATTTTCTAAAAATAAAAATAAAAAACCTTACGAATTGCAAGATCATGATTCTTGGATTTCAAAAAGAAGTATTCATTTGAATGGCTTGGAGGTGCACTCCCCCTTTTTTTGATGTTAGTGTGCGAACAAAACTTTGAACCCTATATACTTTTTGAATTTTAAATAAAATTAAATGAAAAAAATATGAATATATTTTCCTACTTTGAAAGTTTATGTTTTGAATTATTGATATTTTTATTTGTTAATAATAATTAGTTACAAATTTTTGAAGCAAAAAAATACATTGTAAAACTAAAAAAAACTTCACACCCCTATATTATATAAGAAAAAATTGTCTAAAAAATGAACAAAAAAATTCTAAAAATAATTATTTATTGAGAGCTCATTTTGAGTTGAATATTGATGCAATGGTCATCTAAATGTGTTCTCTAAAAATATTTGAGTTAAAAAAACATGCAATTTTAGTGCATTTTTAACCTCTTTTAGAAATCATTCCATATTTTATTTGAATTTGCAATTTTGGGAATAAAATCCTATAGTTATTAGTAAACAATACTCAAAATTTGAAGCTAAAATTATAGTTTATTAGAAACCATTTGTTCACACATGGTTTGTTGTAGTAGAACTAAGTGCACCCCCTAGGTTGAATGGTCAGATTTCATCTTTCAAATTCTTTTATCACGGAATGTGTATATAAATTTTTAATCATATAGTCAAAACCTACAAAAATCATTGCACCTTCTAACTACTCCTCAACCACATGTATGAAAATTTCAAAGAATAATAATGAAAATTTCAATCTTAGCGAGTTGCCCAAAATTTCTATATTTTTGATGAGCCCTTTTAAATTCTTGTCTCTTATCATTATGCACTAAATGTGTTTCACAAATAGTGAATAAGTAAATTGACCAATTGCTATCTTTGATACAATAGAATGGATTGCTTAGAAAGTATTTGGAAAGTATTTTCATCCATTTTGGCCATGTATTAGACACTCACCATCTTATTCTTGCATTTAACTCTTAATTTCTAAGACTTTAACATCTATTAGTAATAATAATAATCAAGAATTAGAAAATTTGAATTTATTACATATAAATGGTTATTGAGTATGGTCTAAACTATTTATCAAAAGGACATACTATTCAGTTCCAATTGTAGTTGTGGTGTTGTAGCATTTGTGGTTCCAATTGTAGTTGTGGTGTTGCAGCATTTGTGGTGTACAATGGTGTACATTGTAGTTGTAGTGTTGTAGCATTTGTAGTTCCAATTGTAGTTGTGGTGTTGTAGCATTTGTGGTGTACAATGTTGTTGTATACCAGCTAATTATCCACCTATACTAAATAATCATTTTGATGTAGCTATAAATTGGGAATGCATAACATTATTAACCAAAGCACGTAAGGGGTCTTGTTTGCTACCCTAGAAAGCAAGAGCCCTAGCATTGCAACTTCACAACCAACCAAGGACTATGTACAACTTTCTAAATTTCCCAACCAACTATGTTGTTATTGGTTGGTTGGAAAATTTGAGAGTTATTAGCCAATTGGAAAATTGCAATGCTAGTGTTATTACCCTAGTGTTGCAACTTTGTAGCCAATCAATGACTATTTGCAACTTCCCAACAAGTCCAGTTAGCCAATGACACTAGCATTTGCAATGACATTAGCATTTGCAACTTCCCAGTTAGTAATGACACTAGCAATGACACTAGCATTGCAACTTCCTAGTTAGCCAATGACACTAACATTGCAACTTCACAATTAGTAATGACACTAGCATGGCAACTTCCCAACCAACCAATGATTCTTTGTACATTAAACTAAATTCATATTCACTCTAAGTAGGAATCCATTGAGGAATTATCCCAAGTCTCCTCAAGGCAAAATGGTTCAGACTGGTTACCCATGTTATGTAAAACCACTGTGAAATCCATTACTCTCATTTACATTTACAGCACCTAACTTCAAGGATGCCAGCCAGTCAGTGTTCGACTTCAGCCAGTCCCGAGTCCAGACCCGTGTTGCATATGAACATTCTCCGGAGTTCCTGTTTTGGGCTCCTAGCCCCAACCAAGAGCCCTATCGGAAGCGCGCAGGTGAACGAGACGATAGGGTAGGCGGCGTGGCCGATCACATGGACTACTCCAGTAGTAGGGTCCCCACACTCCAGCTACAGGACGTTGCTCAAATAGAAACTTACCTCGCGGAATAAACAGCCACTTCAGACTCAGCTGTTGACCCTCCCGAGTCTCATCCACTACCCAACTTCCAGCAGCGTAGGGTACGGGAGTAGCTTGCGCACTGTACTTGCTAGCCTCTCTCCTGGGAGCTAGATTCTAGCATTGTAGACCTGTCTCGGCATCGGACGGCAGGGCCCATCGCCGCTCCTACCTCCATGGCACTCGGCAGCACAACTAAGAACACGACGAACAAGGGTTCACTCGATCCGTCGACTTCACTAAAAGCTTGAGACGAAACTGCTCTCGAGCAGCTGTGGTGTCAGTGGGCGGATATATTCTAAGTTTAGGTGAGCTGTTCCTCCATGCAACACATTTGAATGAGCCCAAGAGGACCATGTGCGAAATCTTGTACCGGTGTTTGATCATTTCCAACTGGCAGATCGCTTGCTCGCTCGTGTGTGGGCACTCTCTCCACTTCCTGTTGCCAAAGTTTGAGTAGTTCCAGACTCACTCCAGTTCCGCAGCTTCAAAGGTGCGAGTTTGGATCCATTTTCTCCAAAATGTTGGGGCCATACTGTATCAATCGATCCTCGTGAAGAGAATTGGAGAGTTGTTTTTCTAGCTCTCTAGTTGGACTCCAGTGTTGGTAGTCGCTTCAGATTCCACTGCATTAATTAAGGATTTTGCGTTCTCCTACCCTTGAAGAATGTTGGTTTATTCGAGCCCGGATTCGAGTGGAAACTAACACCGTTTCGGTTTTTTGCAATGAAGAGCATTTTGATGTGTCGGCTTGTTCATGTGTGCTGATGTTGGAGTGGGTATTGTTGTTTCTCTGACACCAGCAGGCTCCGATCGAAATCCGCACCACCAGCGTCCTCCGAAATCTAGTGTCGACAACGTGAAGGTTTCCTCTTCAATGAGTCTCGGATTGAGAGTCGATGATTGCAACGACGTGCCGTCCATGGAGAATTGGTAACAACGACACCGTCCTCACTGTCAACAATTGTTGGTAGCACTATTACTCTGAAATTTTTCTCTAGGGAATTAAGCTCTCGCAATCTCAAAGGAGCCGAGGTCAAGTAGGATTCCCATGTACAGCGAGAATGCAAAGCTGGGAAAATATCAAGGTTTATGAAGAGTTGTTTGAATAGTTCTTTCCGGGGTTGATTGCAGGTTAAATGCGGGAACCGATTGGACGGAGCACCATGGAATTAATATCGCAGCGACCACAAGCGCCGAAGAGCTCTTCTACGACCAGGTCACCCATCCAGACTCCACGAGTTCCTTGTTTGGGCCGCCGACGCGGCAGCAGGCTCTCACCACGCACCCATTTCTGAAGCTGGACACGCTGGAGCTTTGCAAGGAGTCGATTCCGCTGGTGCGAACCGGAAGCTCGAGCATGGTGGACTCCTCCAGCAACGAAGACGAGATTTCAACGGAGCACGTCGCAAATTCCACTGTGGTATCCGTTTCGACGAGTTTGCTGGATCGCGCCCCTGGCGAGGTCAATTTGGACAGCCCGCGCGGGCCGTTGTCACCGTCCGCGCTTCAGCTCGGGAAATCTCCCACGGGCACGAAGCGACCGTTCGACGATCTCGCCACACAAGCCTACTCTTCCTTTCCGGCGGCTATGGCGAACTCCACGTTCTTACCACCGGGCGCGGCCAGTGCTGTTGCTCCACAAGGGATAATATTCCCAACGCCGCTGACGCTGCCGAATGTGCCCAGCATGGAAGAAATTGCGCAGTCACGCCCCAAGCGACGCAACGTGAAAATCTCCACGGACCCGCAGAGCGTGGCGGCACGGCACCGGCGCGAGCGCATCAGCGACCGCGTTCGCGTGTTGCAGCATTTCGTGCCTGGGGGTACCAAGATGGACACGGCGTCCATGCTTGATGAAGCAATCCATTACGTCAAGTTCCTGCAGCAGCAACTCCAGGTACTTGTGGTTTCACCGTCAGGTCACAGAGAATCAACTGGCATTCGACAAGTGAGACCTTGTAAACAAATAAGTGATAATTTTGGCTTGCTTTGTTCAAGAATAGTTATGTCAGATTGTTTTACAATCGAACTGGTAGTCCATCCCATAGCTGGTGTCCCTTGAACTATCGTTCCCTGAACTCATGGAGAGGTTAAGTTTAGGAAATCAACGTCTGTGCACCGATTCTTGGCCCCCAGTAGCAAAATTACTTTTCACCTGTTGACAGTCCGATTCCGAAGCCTGTGTGGCCCTGGCATGAATTTTTTGCGAGGTGACCTTCAATCCTTCCATCCTGATGCCATCTTACCCTTCTGAATTGCTGCAGGCATTTGAGCGAATCGGGAACGGTTACGACCCTCGGTTCTTGACCCAAGGGGGTCCCGTGATGATGCCTCAGGTGAACAACAGCAGCTCCTCTCCAGCGCGCCCATTCGATCTAAACTGCGCGGTGTACCAAACCTGTCCGTCCACGTCCGTGATGCAGTCCCAGCAACAGCCTCAAAACGTCACCACTTGGCCCACCTTCTGCAGCCAGGGCTTCCCGGATTCCTCCCAGGAGCAATTTTGTCACTAGCCTATCGACCGCCAATTCAATCGCATGCTTAGATTTCCAATCAGTAATACGAATTGCTGATCTGAAGAACCCACCGCATCCCGAAGGAGACTGAAGCGTGTGCTTCTGCCATCAATTGGAGGCTATTTTGAGGGAGATTAGTTAGCATGCGTCGCTCGAGTGACTTCCGAGCTTCCATGTCTGTCTGCTAAGGATCTAATGAATCAACGCTCCTGTTCTATAATTCTCTGATACCATGAAGAGAATCTTGCGTACTAAACGAAAACTGGAGACGAAGCCACTGCGAGAGGGATGAAGTGATGGATAATCAAACCAACCCCTTACCCGCCTTTTCTCGTCAGCGGTTTCTTAGCAGCAATTTTGCGAGTCTTAAATTTTGCACCTTTTTTCCTTGTACAGTAGCCTTTTAGATAGTGTAGATTTTAGAATCTAGCCCTTTACTTGCCCAGTCGCCCATTGTTCGGCAAATACCTCAAATCAGTTGGGAGTATACTGAAAGGGGCGTACCAGAGGAAGTAGTCGAAGGGTAGTGACCTTAATCTCTCTCCTGTTTGTTCTTGCATTGATATGGATGCAGCGTCACTCCTTATATGGGTTCTCACGAGCGTTGTTATTGTTCTTCTCCTCTCGTATTGTGTAGTCACCGGAACCGACTGTAGTGGTTCTCGAAATCGTTAGCGTCTGTTCTGATGTTCCACCTATTATATCGCCCGTGGCGCGTCAGAGGTCGGAGGTCGGATGATATTTTGTACCAAGATGTACGTATGCAATGCCGAAGAATTGCATTATCTGTCTTCGAGTTGGGCTAGCTCCACCGTTGCTGAATTATAAAGAAACTTCGATTTGCGTTTTCTAGCTCTCGTCTCCAAAGGCTTAATTGTCTTGAGTTCTGTGTTGTAGACTTACCATATGTGATTTTTGTCGTGGTGAATGGTGTATGATGTCAACTTGAAAGGTATCATTGCAGGCTCACGATTTTGGTCACCAGTGCACATGGCCAAAATGTCGAGCGCTGTTGACGTCTGAAGCCCGTCGCTCGAGAGTTGATGTGATCTGAATAGTAACAGCAAATGAAGGAAATTTCTAGAATGCTGGATCCAGAATTAACTCATAAAAAGTTTCTGACTCGTTTATAAGTCAAGTTTTCTCTGAAATTGTTGGACAACGGCAGGAACGTCAACGGCAGTTCGTCTGCGCTTGTAATGTAGGAACTGAGAGGAAAGTTTGTCCATGCGTGCACCCCTTTCTGCTTCACCAATACCTGATCGGCATATCGAGCAGCCTCTTCAGGGGTATCTGTGGAGGACAAAGGAACATGAGAATGGCATCTTTCTTGTTCTTAAGTTCTTCGAAACAAACCAAGAACTGCCAATTTAAGTGCACATTGATTTGCATTGAATTACTATGGTGTGTTTCCCAACACCGTATACTAAACTATGTTTTTCCTGTCTTTCTTTAGACGTTGCATGAGAAGTTTAGGGACAAGGCATCTTCCTCAGATAGAATCTTTAGCATGTGACAGTTTTCATTGCTGGCTATAAGGTTTCTACTTAATTGGCATTGATTAGAAATACAGATGTATGGTCCAGGTGGAATTATAGGGTTAAAGAACCAGGTGGAGTTACCTCATATATTGTAAGCAGGAATGGGATTAGTACATACCAAAGGTTTGCGGAAATGCACGTATTGGTTTGCACGTCATTGCATTGCTGGATTGACCTGGGTCATTGCGCACGGTCGAAAAATACCTCGTGCGAGTCATGCCTGTCTTTTTTGTTGACCGTCGCCTGACACAGTACAACATGCGACCGATTATGAGTTTTGCTGACATGTCAACCTGTAGGGTAATCATTTTGAAGCCTTCAAGACAGATTAGAATGTAGGCATCCTCACCGGCCAACGTGTTTGTAGTTGACTGAACCGTCCTTCAATAATCCTCTCCCTCTGCTCACCATTTTCACAAGGTTGCTCGAGTTAGAAGCTGTGAGTGCTCAAGAAAATTAGAATCTACCCAACAAAATCCATTGCCAGGTCTGTTGGATTCAACATCTCAGCTTGATATAAGACCTGCCTTAGTCTTAACTCGCAGACGACGTCCACGTGATGCCTGCCCTTCCATCTTTCCAACTCTTCTGCATACTTGTCGGCCTGAAATCAAACACAGTATCTCTTAGTGTAATTCGGACAAGTGAATTATAGCCGAGAATCGCTTCAGATGAAAGACTCAGATTTCGGGCAGTGAGCCTAATACATCTCGGTTTGTCCAGCCATACCATGATAAACTGTTAAAAACCGGTTGACCTGAATATATCTAACCAAAGAAAAATATCTAAATGTGTACGACATGCTTACAGTGAAGGGCGCAAGGTCCATTTGAGTATGTGGTCCTTCATGCACCAGTGTCACCAGGTTATGCGCATCCTTCGCTTCCTCGAATGTTGGATACTCCCCTGCATATTGATAATGTCTAAAATTTCAGTACAATGATTTAATCACGCTTACATATTGCATAGAAACTTCAGGTAAATCCAGCTGGCAACTCTGAGAGGATATATGACTATTGACCCAGATAATGACATAGGACTGCACTGAACCCTTAAACAACACTGCTGGGGGAATGGATGGGCTACTTGCATATGTGCTCATAACTTGAGATGCGGAAGTTGTCCAATCAGGTGAATATCATAAAATGGTGCCACAGTTCGGGCAGTTGATCGGGTACCTAGGAAGACAGCACTGTCGTCTTCTAACCAATATGACGGTCTGTAGTAAGCCGTAAACCTTTCCTCAACTCCATCGAATCGCCTATACATTTTGATGAAAGCCAGGGTTAGTTGCTGACTGTACTGCCACCAGCATTTGCATTGCACATTAACGATTCAAGGAATGAATCAGTACACACTCAAAAAGCATAATGTTTTCAGTGCAGTTTAAATTAGTCTCTGCAATAATAGCTATTCAGTGTGTTTATAAGCTACACCCACATGGCGACACCGTTGTGGTCCACAACCAACGTCTTCTCTCTTCCCCGCTTCCGGCTGAACTGCTGCTCGGATTCAATGGCGACAGCTGCATCAACAGACGCTCTCGATTCTGCAAGACCTTCGTTTGGCAAAAAGCCATGAAAAGGATCACTCTGGTCGTGACTCTCTGGTTGCCATTCGTCAAGGAGCACTGGTTGGTATTCCTGCTGCGTAGCTCGATCACTCTCTGGTTGCCATACTTCAAGGTGCCCTGGTTGGTATTCCTGCTGCGCAGCTCCATCCAGCCCATGTGTTCCGTGCTGCACGGTATCAAAATTCTGAGAAGTGACCAAGGTAGGCAGATATTTCTGCTGATACATCATCGACTCTGGAGCATATTCAAATTCATCATCTTTTCTAGATTCCACATTACTCTCAGCGATAGCATATGATCTCGCGACATGGGCATCCATACTCAATAGGGTACTACATTGCGGGCACGGTTTTGCTCCGTCTTCAAGCCATCGGGAAAGACATGACTGACAGAAAACATGACCGCAAGGAGTTTCAACTCGATCGCTCACGCAGTAGGCCAGGCAGATTTTGCAAGTCGAGAAACTATTGGAGGGCTCCTGTTCATGTCGATCTCCTTCAACCTGACCAGATATATGGGTTTCCACTGGGAGCTCAAAGCTTTGAAATACATGGCCTCTTTCTGACCACACTTCGTTCGGCTTGCCCCTGTAAAGACAATTAAAATTTGAACTAGGTGCAGAATAAGAGGATTGACTATTGAGAGAGTCGTGATAGCTTTGTAATTGGTAAGGTTCTGGTTGGTAAAGATCGACATTAGCCTGCAGAACGTTACCAGGATCCTGTGCACTGGGTGACAATCCTATTTTCCAGCTTTCGTTGTCTGAGAGCAACCAATTATGCAAATGATTTAACTCTTGAAGACATCCTTCAGTTACAAGTGGAGCCACTGCTTCCAAGCCCTGATCCTGCAAATCCCCTGATGGACCTTCAATCGTACTAGGCTCCGACGACGAAAGTTCTGTGATTGCATCCTGAAACAGGACGTCATCATCCCATGAAGCAATTACGCGCCGCAAGTCATCGAGCAAGTCGTCAGGTTCGACAATTGGCGTAAAGAATCGTCTCTCTTCGCAGTCCATTTTTGGAGGTTGAAACTCAACACGCAACTGAAAGGAAGATCAATTAGAATCTGAATAGTGTAGAGATGCAATACTTCTTTGCTTGGGCACTTCGTAGCAGTAGATCGAACCAATGATGAACCTACAACTAGACCAAAATTTTAAGGAACTTACAGAGAACGTGTAGACTAACGGTCGAGGCTTCATCTCAACGTTTCCATTCTTGAGACCTTAGGGCCCCGCTTCTCATTTTTCGGTTTGACCACGAAACAGAAGTCCGAGTGAACTCGAAGTGGGGTAACTCTCATGCACGTAAATTTACACTCAAGGTCATGGAACAAAATTTATACCAGTCTCAACAGCATATAACGTCCCCATGCCAATCATCACCATGTGGAGATTAAGCAACTTAAATGTAATCTGAGCAGTCAACCCAAGTTAGCATAGAAAGGAAATGGAACAGAGATTAGGAAATATTTTACGAAGAATGCTTCCAATGGGCTCATATTAACATCGCAAGTCTTGCGACTAAATTAAGATCAACACGAGAACTCATCGTTCCCCAAAATGAGAGCTGCTTGGATCATATTCTACTAACACCTACACTAATCTCTATCTGAACTAAAGGGACAGATAGCAGCAACGTGAATGAGTGGTAGGAGTACTGGTCTAGTTTACAACTTGCTGGAGACGAAACGTCTGCCACTCATGCAGTACAGCCGATTGCAATGCCTGATGCTCCATATCTTCAGGAGAGGGTAGGAAAAGCGTGGTAGGCTTCTTCTTCGGCTTTGTTTCTAGGCCTGGCAGCAAGCTATCATCTTCCGAGTCCGAGTCTAGTTCAGGTTCGGACTGAGCTGGTCGCTTAGCCCTAATGACAGCCAGAATTTCCATTAACCTTTTTAGCTTGTCAGCAGCAGCCGCCTGTCACAAGGAATATCAAAAGTCGTCCGGTTTGGTTAGCATAAACATGTGGAAAAGTAGCTGTAATATCGGCAAGTTCTAGAAACAATTGACTAATTTCAATGTTCTATTAAGTTTCACGCTCACACAGAATACAAAGGGATGGAAACATAATGCAGAATCAACTTTGCCAGGGAACTAACCTCCACTTCCTCGTCAGAAACCCCCCGGACAGCACTATCAGTCAAATCATCAAGCCAGGTTTGAACGTCAGCACTAATCTCATCCACAAGTTTTCCCGATGATGCCCTCACCACGAACTTGCATACCATGGTCTTTGTCTCTTCACCTAGATCCACATCTCCACTTACTTCACTTGCTCCAAAGATCATCATGCCCACTAGGTCACCATACCAGGACTTAGCAGCATAGCAAATCTGCAGAGGCACCGTCTCAATAACGAGTCCCAGAGAATTATTTGATTCAAGAGAAGGCAGATAGCACGATCAATTTGCAGGACGGCAGAAACGGATATGGATATCACAAGGGTCATTTATTTCTTTTCGGAATCGCGGTTACTGTAGAGTGAACACAAGCACAACAGCCTTAGGCGTTGGTCAAAGAATTAAATGAGCGACCATAAACCAAGTTATTACATACAGAAAAAATAAGATGCAACTTCAAATAAGCATACCTGAAATCCTGCCACAGTCCGTAAGACGTGGGAGCACACTTTATGGAATGGTTTCGATGATAAAGCCTTTAACCCTGAAAGAATCGGTAGAACAGCCGGTTCAATGTACCCTCCAGAAACTATTGCTGACTTGAGCCCAACACTTTCGTACGTGTAGGCGCCTGTGTATTCAGCAATTGCAGGAAGGCTTGGCCAAATCCTGAAAAACTCCACAGGGGAGAGAGCATATGGAACCAAAAGTTCAATGAGAGGTAGGCGATACGATCCACAACGTAAGACGATGGGTTCCCCAGACTCAGATGTGTAATTTTTCCGCAGTCTCGCTCGATGACTTCCTTCCTCGACAGAGCCTTCACCGTCTTCTCCATTGCCCAATCCAACTCCACCGAAAAATGGATAATATAAGAGTTGTACACACAAGGAACAACGCTCAAATCGTGATACTCCGACAGTAACACTGGAAAGAACTGGAACCTACATAGATAACATAGACAACACAAGAAACGGTTAATGCCTATAAAGTGACCTTTGATTGCTGTCAAGGTAATATCTGGATTTCCATCTGGATTTCTCCATATAAAAGAAATGCACTCCTATTATCAAAATCAGTAGTTTCACCCACCATGATGATAATGTCTTAAATACCTTCACCTCTACTGCTCGATTCTATCTTTACAGAAAAGAAATATGAGAACAAAAGCACACCTGCGATTGGAGTTGCTGTAGTTGGCGGACGCCCTGCGGAGAGCCATCCATAAATCGGAGAGCGCCAATGAGGCCAACACGAACATCTACCCGCTTAAGTTCTTGTTCAGTCAGGTTTAGAATCTGGAAGCATGCTCAAAGTGCACAATCACAAGTTACAATCTGTTTCACAAACTAAAGGTCTGTAAGAAACAAGGCATTGAGGAGTCTTTCATCCTCTTCGTCAAAGATTTTAAATTATGATCAGATTCGTAATAATGCATAAATCAAGCATCTTAAGGCATGTGACTTTCATACAGAAATGGCCGCAGGAGCTTTTCATACCTTCAGATGAAGAGTTAATCTCTTTTCGTGGGGATCGGTCAAATGATACGCCTCAACATAGCAAGGATCACTACTGCCAGACAAAGTTTTGGGAATTGGCGGGGCCTTCAAATAAGTCATCCCAGACGTGGCCAAAGTAAGTTCACTCTGTGCAGGTCTCCAAAGCTCCTGGACAGCAGTGTGAACTAGATCTTCAAGCTTACGATCTTGAGCTGCCGATGCGTCGAAGTACTGGACGGAGAGCTTGTGGTGAGTGAAAGGATAGTCGCCTGTAGCTCCTGAATTTCCTACCCATCTTAACAGGCGAAGAGCTATATTCTATTAGAAGGAAACGTCGCAACTTGCAGGAGACATGCACGTCTACAAGATCCGAAAATTCAAGGCTATCCGAGTAAGACTCTCAAAACGTGAGACCTATACCGAGAACTAACAGACAACAATCATCCATTAAGAATTAGCTGGCCCCGACACACAATACAAACAAAGTGCGTACTGTGAGAGGGAAAGTAATAGAAACGGTGAGCATGCACCTAAAAAGTTGTGAGTATGGGAGCAACAGACGCCTAAAAACATCATGAACTAGTGCCTACGACTGAACAAAGAGACCATACCACAACTATCTAGTGAAAGAGAATATTTGCACATAAAAATAGCATGGCCAAGTAAGCGCTCGTCAAATTCCTCACACTACAAGTATGTTAATCAGGATCAGTAGCATGTTGGAAGTATCTTACTTGGAATCAGGATGTTTGGAGAGATATTTGAACTTCTGTAAAATGAGGCGGCATTGGTGCTTATTCACAGAATCAGCCAAAGCACTATTCCTGAAATCCTCGAGTTCTCTTGTCAACATCTGGCCTGCTCTCAAGTTTCTTGAACCTAGATGCTCAGAACTAACAAGTAAAGCTTGTACATCCTGTAACCTGCAGGACCAAGATAGTCAGATGAAAACCCTGATAATGGTACCAGGCAATACCAGCTCCACAACAATCAAAACCTGACCCTCAAGAATGTTGTGCACCTGTTGGTGACGGTAGCTGTAGAATCCGAATTGAACATGACTTTGTGGATGTGATCAATAATAATGTTGAGAGGATCTTCCGGATCATCTGCAAGCAGTGGATCTAGACTTTCAAGATCGAAGTGCTCCGCTAGAGCCCAAATTACACGAGCTCTTAGTCGTGCAGTTGTGACCTGAACCAAAGAAAATCAATTGAGCAAATTTAGTCCTGTTTCTGTAAAGGATATTGAAGTATCACCTGGGACGTACCGAATGAAACACATTAAGGGGATTATAATTAAAAAAATCACAACAAAATTCTTGACTATGAATCTAATAGCATATCCACGGACACAAATTTAAGACGATCAACAAATCAAAACCTCATTGAGATCTTTCACAAGTTGCTTTTGCAATGCTTGCAACCGAATTTCCGCCAAGATTTGCTCAGGAGAAGCACCATCTTTGGCCTTCTTCACTCCTCCAACAGTGTCATAAATATGGCATAAACGCACTAGCAATTTCAAGTAGCAGTCCATGGCATATGTTCGACCTGCAAAAGAAGACAGCGGCATCACATGAGTATAAATCAAAGCAATTTTTCGATTATGGCTGCGTGGAGCTGAATACATTTGAACAACACAACGTTTACCGTTAAAGTTTGCCTAAGCGATAATGGACACCTAACAAAGTGGGGTAAAGTTTATCAACTAGCAACACCAAACACCAAATCTCACGAGGCTATGCCAAAATGGTCAATCTACAACTCATACATGACACCATACCAGTAATAATTGAGGCGTAAATGATGGCATGTTCATTTAACGAACTGCGAATATTAAACTTCATAACAAAGTAGAAAGACGAAGAAGATTTACCTCGACAGTCCCACTTGACACAAGGCCGGCAAACCTCAACAACCTCAAGCGCTGACTGAGTCCAGCTCATAGCACCTGATACTGTACCATAATTCAGAACTCCAATAACACGGCTCTCAGTACCCATGGATTTAATCCGAGGAAGAGGGACAGAAAGCTGAAAACAACTCTCAACAAGACAAGCAACTAACTCTTCTCGAAAGAGACTCTCGCTGTTGATGCTTGCCAGGTCCTCTCTAATTTTCGCATCCTCGAACAAGGCAGCTATATTCGTGTTCTGCGGAGGTTTTTGACCTCTCCTGACGCTCTCCTTCGCAAATAGGTCCACACTAAGAGCGGTTCGGCAGATACAAGCAAGTGCATGCATGCGATCTGCCTCCACTCTAAGATTCCTGACCATCAAAAGAAGCCGCTTGAAGAGAGAAACCTGCAGAAAGAAGTTACGAAAATAAGTCCAGGGATATTTCTAGGTATCAATGTAGATGAAAGTATAACACGTATTTAAACTATTAAACATTTAAATGAAGTAGAATAATTGCTAGAAGACCTGCAAGTGAAGATCTAGAAGTTGGAGATTCTTCACAACTGCTCGGACAATGCTTTCTCGTCCCGCATTAAACTCTTGCCGATCCCACAGAGTCAGGAGGGCGGTGATTGGTGCCGAAGCCCACTCCGGTTTACCTCCAGGCACGTCAGCCAAAGACAGGAGGTTGACGCTGACCTCATACACTAAAGCCGGGTCGAGGACAAACAAGTAAGGCATGAGATGAGAAACTACATCAGAAATTCCAAGGATGTGCTCAGCACTGCGAAACTCTCTCTCTTGAAGTGCAACCCGAGGAATTCCCCGTAAGCCTGACAGTTTCTGCAAATAAACTGAAGTTAGGAGGATCCCTCAATTGAGAACAAAGGAAACAGTGACCACCAACATACAGAATATGTTCCATGTGATAAGACCAGGAGAACGAACTATCACACAATTGTAACTCCCCGCATCACGGTTCTGCACGGTTGCTAAAACAAATCGTGGTCTAATATGGCAGCAGAAGTCCGTCAGCTCAAACGAACTTGAAAAACTTGTATGAATATTTTCAATTAGTTTCCAGCCAAAACAAAGATATTCAGCACAAACAGAAGGAGCAAACAGAAACTTCTTGCACAGACTGGATTAACGATAGTGCGTAGCTTTTTTTTAAAACAAAGCGTATCAACATAAATAGCGCAAATTGAATATTATACGGGCAATTGATTTGCCGCCGCGATGTTGAATAGCATTTCGTGCCAAGGAGAAACAGCACAGATTGATTATTGGAGCAAAATTGAAATCAGAAGACGAAGTGCTTCGAACAGCAACGGGAGTGTCAAGTCCATATCCGAGTACCGGTATTCACTTTGCGGCAGATGGCTGGCCAGGAATAACATTACACGCACAAATTCCGTTCATTAACTACCACCACATCGTACGAGAATAGGCAAGAGCTCAAACCTGCATGTCTTCCACCATTCTAGTAGCCACAGCTTTTGCCGAGTACGCCAGAGGAAAGACTGAAGCGCGGAAGCTCTCAATCGTCAAAACCTTTGAGCGGGACATCAAGATGTCCCGCTTCTCCCAGACGAATCTACACATGGCCACCACCCATCCAGCTCGAATAGCAAGTGAATCCTCACTCGGCACCAGCTTATCTCCCGCCAATCTACTCAGCCTCTTCGTACTGAACTCCAAAAATAAACGTCCTACACTCTCGAAAGCGATTCTCGAAACAGCGTCCGAGGAATGCAACATGCATTCTCCGATCTGCCGCCACCACATTGATATTGCGTCCAAGAGCGCACCGCTCGTGACACAAAGGTTAAGGACATCATCGCGTGCAAGCAAGGAACCGAGCGTTTCCACGATCGCATAGCGCAAGTTCGGATTGTCGTGCATGAAGCAGTTGGAGATTTCCTTGGTGTTATCTGTGATAAATTTTCCAAGGCGCCAGGAGGGAATCGCGGCCAAGAAAGACACAGCCGCAGCAGTAACATCAGAATCCGGGAAATCGAAATCATTTCGGATCCCCCGGCACACCACTTCCCATTGATCACCCGTCAGGCGCGTGCATCGGATCAGATCAAACGCCAATTTTTTGCACAATGCACTCGCAGGACTAGCGATAATTTCGTCGCAGGCTGCATCTGCAATGGCGGAAATGTCCTTCCCCGCTGCGGCATGCTGCAGCACCAGCAATAGAGCTTGCGATTGACGGAGCCCATCATTCGACGTCAGCTCCGTCTTTATTGAGGCAAATACATGATCCATCACTCTTTCAATATATTCAAACACCTAAATACTACTACAAATGCAGATCTTCTTTTTTCGATTATCAAACGCAATGTATCATCACTGACTCCACTCTATTTCAACTTGACTCATCAAGCTGCATTTCCTCAACTTCGTACCTCGCACCACAAGAACAGATTCGAATAGTACAGTCACACAGAAATCGCTCGGTACATGTTCTAGCCAATACAACCACTCAATATTCGATGCAACGATGCCTGAACCTGCAACCCTAGCTCCATATTTGCAGCTTCGCCATAGCCAGCCTTCAATCTTGCGAGTTAGAGCGGGCTGCCCAATCACTTTCATTGTCTCAGGTACAGAGGCTGTTCGAAAGAGACGACGAAATTCATCCTGACCACGTTCATCCATGTTCGCTACATCGGGAAAAAGCCGTGCTGTTTCAATGCTTGAACAGTAGAGCACTACAAACATACTGTTTTCACAGTACTGCAACAATACAATTTCAATGAAGGGTGTACTCTATCCATTGAAAATATACTATTGCAATATTGCAACAGTATGTTTGTAGTACTCTACTATTCAAGCATTGAAACAATACTGTTGCAATCAGGGGATACTTTCCTGATGCAGACTTCAATTGTCTGCGGAAAATCTGTCCATACTACGTTCATTCAAGTTTACAGAAATTCTTGCTTAGAAATTTATTTTAGTCGCTAAATTTGCTTGTTGGAAAGTATAGACTTGGGGGCTAAATTTCATTTCATTTCAAACCTGACAAGAATTTGAATGCTTCACAACAGTGTGTAATAAGGCAATAAGTCCCCATACTAGGAAGGTATTATGCTTTGTTAGATATTTGGGTGGGATTTGGATTGGTTGGGAGGGACTTAAGGTAGAACTATCCATTACTATACAAATTTGCAATCTAGGTACTTTGGAGAAGCTATTTATGAACTCTCATATTTTTCAGAGATTGAATTGTTTGAGAGAAGTCAGTTACAAAAAGAATGAAGACATTTCGACAAGAATTGAATTTTTTGTGATTTTTCAAAGCTGAAATGTAAAACTATGAGTAGACCCTTGTTGAAGCATGATCAAATCATTGTTGAAGCGTGGGCTGATGTGTCCGCCTTGCCATCATGATAATGGATTAGTAAGATTGTGGTAATAAGATGGGCCACTGATGGAAATGGGAGGAATCCATAGGTGGCCTAATGTAGGAACTCTAATGTTCTACGGGTGGTCAAATAATCTAGACAATAATTCATGTCTACATAGTCAAATTGCCATGCAATGTATGCTCAATCATGTTATCAAAATGTTAAGATAATATTTTTTAAATAATACACATAATTCTTTCATTACCTCCTCAAATTATGTTATTAGTGTGCCTTGTGCCATTGCCACAACCAAATCAAAGGTAAAAATCATTTTTTAGTTTTTTAACTAAAAAATTTGAAATTCAATATCTTTTATGTATGAATGAGTGCAAGGGCTTTGTTTCAATGTGAGAAGTTGCAATCTTGGTATAAATAGAAAACTTTATGCACAAAAGAGTGCAAAGACTTTGATTTGTGGTATTCAAATAGACAATGTGAAAGTTATGATTTTTCCAAAATAAAAGGTAATTTAATTCAATTTAATTTAATGATTCATAAAACTTTGAAATTCAATGACTTTCACATTTACAGGTCCAAAAAACATGAAACAAAAGTTTATACACCCCTCCTCACAAAGAGCTTTTCAACAGTGCTAAGAAAGCCACTAGACACCTCATAGTTTCTTAGATCTTATCATATCAAACAAAACAAACAAATAAACAAACAAACCTTTTGTGGAACATCTCTAGAATAGAGTGCTAATCTAATATTCTATTACATCACACTAACAGCTCTATGGATATTTTTTTCCAAAATAACAAATATTTTCAAGAAGATCATGTACTATACAAAACATTTCCATGCTAATGACAATGAGAATGCAACAAGTGTTTACAGAGTGTTTACAGTGTTACACAATGAGAATACAACAAGTGTTTACACTTGCTATCGTTTTTACTTGAAAAAAACTTGGAATGAATCAATAGTCTCAAATCACATACAAATTTAGTTCATAAACCAAAATCATGCATATACGAAAGAGACTTCACTATTAATTGAAGACTGTGAAGAAACCATTTGATCAACAAACTCTTGTCTGTAGCTTAATCTATCCTGATGGACTAGTATTAGCACGTATTCACTCAATACTTCCTTGTAATGGAGGCTATAATTTTTTCATAGTAGAAAAATACTTTGTGTTCAAGGCTCAAGTTTCTCATGGTTAAATATATTATGTTGGGTCTAGCAAACTAAGCCTAATTCAACTACAATAAATTAACAATGTAATTGCTCAAGCTAGAATGGAGGCTAATTATATATATATATATATATATATATATATATATATATATATATATATATATATATATATATATATATATATATATATATATATATATATATATATATATATATATATATATATATATATATATATATATATATATATATATATATTTGCATCTAATCAGACCCATGGCCATCATATGTTGTGTTAGCCATAAGTGCCATCAAATGAAATTATTGGTTGATGAGATCAAAATTGTTGGTTGGTGAGATTTAGAGGCTTAATTAGCTTCTAGTAAGAAGTTTTATGGCCATGTCTCAATCATTTGTATCCCAATATTTAGACAAAGTGAACATTATTTTGTCATTATGAGATTAGTGAGGTGTCCAGGTGGGGTTGCTTTCATATTAAGCATTTTAATAAGGAGCATAATTACCTTGAGAGGTAGTTATACTATGTGCCAATGAGAGGGATTTGGTATCATAATAGACAATCCAAACCATTAAATTAGCTAAATTACAATACTAAATTTAATGGTATGTACTATAATTATTATGAAAAAAATAGGGGAAGAAAATTGAAAGGAAAAAATAGGGAAAGAATATCCAATCCTAATAGGCTATCATCACATCTCCTAAATCATGGTAACTCTTTTCTTTTTTAATCCTAAGTTTTTTAGTAGGTTTGGTTTATAATATTTGTTAAATTAAAGTTTTAAAATTTTAAACCTTTAAAATGTAAAGGTTTAACAATTTTCCAGTTCATAATACATGTACTATGATATATTTTGTATTAGCAAAGTATGACATTTCAAGCCCTAATCTAGGTAGTAGGCTTGAATTATGAAGTTGGAAAACAAAACAAAACAACTTAAAGTAAAGATGGTCAAATTAGTCTAGTCAATTATGTATATATTGTATTTGAATGCAAAAATGATATAAGATACAATCTTCTATGTCAAATTGTTCCATTATGCATGAAGAATGAGGTTAAAAATCAATATCAAGGTCTATTTTTTTTTTTAATTTCTTGTAGTTAGGTCAACTTTTTCAATGCATACACACAATTAGAACCCAATTGAAATCATCACACAAAGACTCCTTTCCCAAATTTAATCTTTAGGTCATGTATGGATGGAGCCTCAAAAGAAAAATCATACAATTCTATTGTACTTTCAAGTTGTTACTCATGCCAATTGTAACTTTACGCAAGGGTGCTTCCAAATGCAATCGTCTAATATAAACAACTTCTATAATAGTGAGAAACTTCATGCCTCCTTTGGGGAATCTCAATTATCTCATGATCCTTCACTAGTATAATTGATGGTATCTCAAGTTTGCAATTTGCGCCTGCACCACGCTCTACATCACAAAGTTTAAACACTACGGTTTGTTAATAGTTATCATGTGGTTATTGTTGTTTCATGGGTTCACATGTTAATTACAAATTTATCGCACCATTACGATGCATTATTTCGCATTGTTATCACATTGTTACAATGCATTACTTGCAACTGCATCGTACCATAGGATCTAAACTTTGTGATGCACTGCTACCGAATTGCCAAATCCTAATTTGGATAAGAAAAGTTCTTTCTAGTAGCATTGGATTGATTCAATATTACAGAACAAATTAAGTAGAATCATACAGCTACTTCGTCATGACAAAGTGCTATTGATGCAACTTCCTCTAATTTCGAATCTCTTACACATGATTTGAGCTTAATTTGCAAGAGGATTTAGTTATACCAAAGTATAATCTAATTGGAATAGCTTAGCCTCTTAGGCTCTCAATTTTATGAATCACACTTAGTCTCTTAGAATTACAATCTCTCCAACCAACCCCTTATAGGCACTCTTTCTTAGACCTCAATTCTACAATTTATTTCTCTCAATCAATTCAAATCTCTTCAAGACAATTGCACTTATTTTTTTAACCCTTCAAGGATTGAAAGCTCTTTGTGGCCATATAGTATATTATGAATTCGGTGGTATTTGATTAGAAGAATATTGACCAAATACTTTCAAGTACAAAGTAAATTAACGATCATGCTAGTACATAAATAAAAATGTATCACAATTTGTATAATAAACCACAGTTGAAGAGTTATAAGGCTAAATATGGGTCATATACATGGATCCCAAGGGCCTTTTAGGGTTAAGAGATCAAGCCAACATAATGACCAGCAAAAATTTGCTACAAATCTCCAAGAAATGCTAGCAAGAAAACACAAGCATACACATGGCAATCCTAACTCTCGAGACTCATAGAAATATATTGCACACAAGAATAATACTAATATCGATATTGATAAGCACAAATACATAATGAACATTCTACACCATCATGCCAAAATTTCATTGTATTAAACCTATTTATACTATCACTACTAGAAATTCATGACCAAAACAATAGGAAATCAATTGATTTCTATTGTTTTAGAGCACTAAAATGACCGATTTCATTGATTTTTGAACATTCTGTGAAAATCAACAAAATGGTGTCTACTTTCTATTGATTTGAGTAGTGTAATGATTGAATCAATAAAATTTTAGGGAATATAGGATTTTTTGGAATCTTTTGAAATCTAATTTTATTTTAAGAATTTTATTTAAAAAATATTCTATCATAAATTATAATCTTTCAATCTATAAGTAGTATTGTTGTGTTTTTTTCTATGTGATCTCTAGTATGTCTAGCTTGAATTTGTACAATTAAAAGTAAAAAATTATTGATGACACCCATCAAAATGTTCGCTTTTTGCTCATGGAACTTATGATCTTTTTTACCCTAAAACATCTTCTAGTGCTTATGAAAACTTGACAATGTGAAGATTACGATTGTCCAAATCTCACCCTTTAGTTATTCATTTTTTCCTCTATCATTTGCCTTTTGTGACTCCTTATAAAGATTGTTGGGTGGCATGAAGAATATGCTATCATTTTAAGAATACTCTATAAAATTTGTCCTATTAAATTTATTATTTTATGCAATTTTGATCAATACACCAAATTTCAATCTAATCATCACCAATATTTAATCATCACCAATATTTAATCATCACCAAAAGTAACTGGCCACTTGATTAGATTGAAATCTTGATTAGAATTATGTGTTACAAGTTTTATGAATTTTGTATTTTTCTTGATTGAAATTTGACTTTTTTATTTTGCACTCCATAAATTGCCAAAAAATAAAATAAAAATTTCTAGTAACATCAAATAACTATATATATATATATCAAAAATATAGTGGCCAGTTACTTTTGAAAATCATCATATATTATAAGCACCTTCTCAAACACCTTTATTTATATTGTAGGTGCATATAATATAGGTATCTATGTTATAAGTACCTTCCGTGGTTATAGGGCACTCATGTTATAGGTACGTATATTATAGGTACCTTCAATAGTTGTAAAATACCTACTTACAACTATATTCATAGTCTTAAATTTCTAGGTTCACGTGCTAGTGTTGTTGATTGAAGATTTGTAAATTCTCGGGTAATTTTTATGTATTGAAAATCTATATTCAATACATTAAGTTTAAATTATTGTGATTTTAAGAAAATATTTTTTTAATAATTAATTCAAGTTGTTTTGAAGGTTTATTTCTCAAATTAAAAAAGAGAATTTTTGAGGTGAAATGTATTTTTCATTTTGTAGAGAAAAGTTTTGAAAAGAAAGAGGGTAAAAATACTGAATAATTTAATGCAAAAATATTCAAATAGTTAGATGGATGAAAAAACCAATATTCTTTATTCTTCAAACACGTTTGCATTCATTTCTTGTTAAATTTTTCAACACCTCATATTTAAGAGATAAATGGGTGTATAGTAAATAAAATGTTACTTTATGCTTCCAAGAGCTAATAAAAAAATTTTAAATCTTTAAAATTTTTTGATATAAAAATACATAAAACAATTAGTATAATTATCTTGCTCTAATTGAATTAATTTGATTACTTTTAGCCATTCAAAGCAAATGAGGGCTTTTATCTTTATTTTTATCATTATTTTTGATCTTATAGGATCAAAGTCCTTTCGAAAAAAATTGAGAGCACGTTTAGACTATCAATAACCTCAATTTTTGGATTGATTTTTTGATGCATTATTTAAATATATGAGAACATATAAGCATTTGAAAATACTATTTCTATTTCACTCGTTAACTAAGAGCAAAATATTTTACAATTGAATAAAAACTAGTCAAGCTTAGACAATAACAAATAAAATAAAATAAATTTTGATTTTTTTCTTATAGAATATATTTATGCCTATGTAGAAAAGTATTTTTTATTTTACTTGATTTAACAATGTGAAAGTTATCAAGAGTCTTATTCTATGGACTATCAAAACACCATTATGAAAAAATATTGTATCAGATTTGATTTTCAACTCAATGTAAAGAAGTCAATACAATTTAGATTTCTTATTAGAAAAAGTGTCACTATTAGAGCTAATGTGATTCTGTTCCACCTATGAGTTATTAACAATTTAGTTTTCTTTTCCGTCTTGTTCCTACATTTACTTAACAATTTTTTAAAGAATAAAGATCAGTTTTAAAAACTTCTATTTCCTAGGCTTTCAATATACTTTTTCCAATCTATAAAACTTTAATTCCTTAACATCTCAATCCTTTTTTGAATTTCTACACATTTTTGCACGTATCTTTGTCCAAAAACATCATTTACCGCAATCTCATGAAATTGGTCGTTAAGAAAGGTTTTTTTTTTCAAGATTCAAGTGTTACATTGGATGAATGAGAAGTTAGTTGTACAAAATAGTGCCTACAAGCCTCGGGAGGGGGGATAGTGAGCGGTTGGAGTAGCAATATACGGATGAACAAATGATAGGGTATTTTAAAAACATGGGGGCAAAATATTAGAAATGGGTTTAGAGTAATATAGGGTATTGAAAATGGCATTGGACGTCTTTAAAATACTATAGGATATGGAATAATAGGTCCCATTAGAAAATACAGTAGTCCTAAGATACCCCCCTTTATATTATTTTTTTTGGCCAAAAATTTGAAAATGCTACCTTGTAAGTGGCATATTGGCCAGGGTAAAGGAATAGAAATTTTTATTACTATGTCCATAGTATTCTGCTATACAAAATATAATTCACTAGTTCATTTATTGTCTTTTAGGCTAGGATACCTCTAGTGGCTTTCACTACTCTTACATTGGCTCTTACAACATATAATTTTGTAGCTTACAATACTCTTACAGCACATACCTTACTAGTTTTACCGATGGTTTTTACTGCACTAGGCATTGATGGAAACGGTGGCCATTGATAGCTTATTCCAATGATTTGGCAATTTGGTTTGAATACTCTAGGATTTAGGATAAATAAAGTTCAAGATATCAGGGTTTGAGTTGCAAACAGATCAATTTGTCTACGACGCACCAAGATTGTTTCTTCTGCTTGAGAGAAACAAAATACATACACAATGCATCTGAGATTCACACATTTGCATTGCTATTCCCAAGTCCAAGCTTCATAGTCAAAATTGATTTCACGATGTGCTCCTATCGATGTTGACTCCCCGTAAAGAATGCTGCGGTGACAAGCAAATTGCACCCTATTATAGCCTTCATTACGTATTGGTGCGGATCTGCGTTTCTGGTTTAGTGTTTATTGTGTTGTATCGATCTTTTGGAGTGTGCTTGCAATTGCGGTGAAACCTTTTGTTTTGAGGTAATTAATCTAGCATTTGACAATACTTCTGATCCATTCTCGAGCTTAGGGTTTAGGGTATCAATCTTTGAAACTAAAGCATAGTGTTGTTAGTTTGCATGAACAACCTATCTTCCAATTGCACCCTTGAACAGGGGCATCTGGATTTTGCAAGAAGTTTGTTTTAGGGTTGTCTTGCCCGATCTACAATTTACTGTTAAAGGGTTTAGGTTGCCTTTTTTGTGTGATTTCTTGTACATCTCTGTTTTAGGGTGTAACGAAAGATCCTCTATGTTGAGAGTAGGATTTTTGACATGGAAGATGGTCCTCAATTTCAAGATTAGGATGTACTTGATGGAAAATGATGTCGTGCGGCTGGAGTCCCTTTTTAGCCAAACACTCTTATGGTGGGTTTGATTGTATGATGTGGGTGCTAGATGAGACAAATTTTGCAAGGAGACTGCACCCTGGAGATTCTTCAGATTTGGGTCTTGGGCTACAGATTTGCCATGCTATCTCAGGTGGTTCAACATCGCATCGTAAGAATCCTAGTCTGTAATCTCCCTTGCACCTATTTGTTTTATTTATGAGTCCTCCACACTCACTTAGAGACGTCCTTGGGCATTGTTTGGGTTTGTCTGAGTTCATTGTGTGTTCATTTCTTTCTTGGACATTTCCATTGGTGCAAGTGTGTATGTTTGCTACAATGCAGGTGCAGAATTGAAGGGAATTTTGAATCACGGTTACAGTAGTGCATGTTGGAGTTTAGGTTTATAACCTTAGTTTTGTTCATGTCTCCATGATATGCACATTTTGTTTCACTCATTGTGTTTGTAAATACAATGAGAACATTCTATTTCATACTACTATAATTATGTACAAATACTTTGTACATTGTGTTTCATAATATGACTGATTTCATACTAAAGGTTTGTATTGTTTTTACATGATCTATACAAATTGCTTTTTGATATCAAATTCACTTTAATCTACATTTGTTTGATTTCATGTATATGTTCACAATCTGATGTAAGAAAAAAACTATAGTAGAATTTTTTTTTAATCTAAATTACCATATCATTTATTCATATCAATTTGGAATTATAAATAATGCAATCCCCTTTTCTATTAACCCAAAGTAGAAAATTACATAATGATAGTATGTGAGAAAAAATATATATCCCCCTATAAAATAGCGGTTGTTTGCACCTATATCCTTATTTTTTTAACACACTACCCCCTAGCTGCAGGCCCTCTATTCATCATTTAAAATGTGGACGTCAGAGTGCTTAAGGATTAAAAGTAAAACCTATAGTACAAAATTTTTAACCCCTAAGCACTCTGACATCTATATTTTGGATGATGAACATATTGCTTCAAACCAATGTTTTGTCCAAAAGATGATTTTATTTTATAAGATCTTTAAAAGATGACTTTATTTTATATCCAATTTAAAGAATTTTTTGTAAAAGTAACATATTTGTACAAAGATTTAAAGAAAAATGTGCAAATATCCAAAAAAATGATTTAAATATTAATATATTAAGTTAAAAAGGTTCAAATTCTTATTACCTAATATATAGGTGAATATACCTAGATTGTTTTTACTAAAGCAAGCTAATATCTTGCATCTCATTGGTCAAAGTTTCTAAAATGATTATTATTTCTTTCTTCTGCCTTTCATTCTCAAACTGATCGACAAACAGAACGTGTAAATCAGGTGCTAGAGCAATATCAGGCATACTACTAGTATAATACCCAATAGTATTATTGGGCATACTACTTGAATGAATTATTCTAAAATGATTAATAGTATGCCCAATAATAATCATTTTAACTTACACTAATTTAAAAACTATGCAAATTTGCAAGGCACACTAATATGATGGTCCATAAGATTTTAAATAAACCAATATAATGTGGTCCACACAATTTTAATACTACCCAAAATAGTGTGATTTCCATTCATCGTCATCTAATTTTGATCCATTTTTTTTGTTTGCATTCATTTAAATCGTATCTAAATTGCTTCTACATGCTTCAGATCATGTTCATTTACAATTCATTCAAGTAGTATAATTTTTTTGCATAATTCAAATTCTTGCACTAGTTCAAATTACTTGAGTAGAAATGATATCAAGGATAGTTTTCAAATTATTGAATTTAGGTATACAAAAATTGACACTAGGCTCTTCTCTGTTTGCATCTTCTTCTTGAATACATCTAATGTCATCAATATCAAGTTTTTAGTGTTACTTTTTGGTTCAATTGTAAGTGTTACATTTTGAACACCAATGATTAAAAGTGTATGCAAGGTGAAAATCCTCAAAATTGTCCACATATCTATAATTGACAAGTAGACTTCTATTGAAAGTGTCCCCCCCAAACCACAATGTGTTTTTAAATCAATCTCATACTTAATTCTAATTGGATGATTTTGATTATTTAAATTATAGTTTTATGATTAAGCTATGTGACAATTTTAGTGGTCTAAGGAATTTCTACTATGAAAATTCATAGTAATTATATATTATATTGTTCAAAAATTACATGTAAGGTAAAAACACCGAAAACCGTCAGTTTAAGCAATTTAGCATAGTTGGAGGCACTTTTAAAAAAAGAATATATATATATATATATATATATATATATATATATATATATATATATATATATTGTAGTATTAGCAAGTGAAAATCATGAATATTCAAGAAAGAAATTAGATTTTTTGGATATAGTATGTAATTTCTATAAATTTTCAAAGTGTTGACTTCCTAAACCATTGAAATAGACCTTTAGGTGCATCTACAACTAGAATCTATGAAAATCAAGTGTCAACGAGTGAAAATTAAATACGTGTCTTACAACTGCGTCAGCGAATTAAAATCAAACATTTGTATGACACCTTAACCCCTAAGCGCCTAGACCATATTTGCTAAAATCCAGACCCTTCTCAATTCATTCCAATTAAACTAACACGTAAAATGAAATCCACATAAATTGACCATACTGATTGATAGTAGAGATAAGGCTGAAGCTATAGGGAAAGGGGCACATCCTTTGACCGTCTCATTAAAAAGATTATAATGGTCAAACAAGAAGATCTTTGAGTTTTGAGAGGCCATATTTGAGGCATTGGGATGCTAAGGGGTTAATAAATGGTCACAGATAAATTTAGTCATAGTCCAGAGTACATGAATGGGGACATGGATGATTTTAGATGTTTCTACCTTATATAATTGAGATTCTTGACTTTCAATTGTTAGTACTACTGAAATGATTTTTTTTTTTTTTCTGAAAAAAGTGCCTCTAACTATGCAGAATTGCTTATTTTTGACGGTTTAGGGTGTTTTCACCTTAGCTTTCGAAAATAACTGAAAGTGGATCAGCCATGACTGCCACGTAAGAAAGGCACAGCAGGATGGATGTACAGTTCAGTGCTTACTACGCAGTGACAAGACAGGATTATTCCGGCCGCTGCCGCGCGTTACCGGCTCAAGATTGCCGTTCTCTAATGAAAGTTTTGGCCGCCGGCCTCCCTGTCTTCTCTCTAGGTTTAGGGCTCCAGTGTGAATTTTCCATTGACGCATCTTGTTGCGGAGAATTTCAGCCTAGATTCAGATTCCCAGTGCCGAGTGAAACACTTTTTGATGTTGGAGAAGACAGATCAAAGATTTCAAGTTTGTAACAACAGGTTTCTGGAGTTTTTGGCAAGTTTTTGTAGTTTGTCGCAATGGGGCGTAACCGATACTCGAAGAAAGGTGCATCATCGCAGCCTCGGGCAACGTTCTGGGAAGACGAGAAGGATCAGCAGAGTTTACCATCGATCACGACGCCTCCGCCCGGCGAGGCCAGCGAGCGCGGTGCCCCAAAGCGACTCGCCGTTCATCTCGCGATGTGGGATTTCGGACAATGCGATTCCAAGCGATGCACGGGCCGGAAGCTTTCTCGCCTGGGGTACTTGCGGGAGCTTCGGGTCCAGCAGCGATTTGGTGGGGTGGTGATGAGTCCGATGGGGAAGAAATGCGTCTCTCGAGAGGATCAGAAATTGATTCGTGAGAAAGGGCTGGCTGTCGTGGACTGCTCGTGGAAAGGGCTAGCCGAGGTGCCCTTCGCGCAATTGCGATGCGGGGCTGCTCGTCTCCTACCGTGGTTAGTGGCTGCTAATCCCGTGAATTACGGTCGTCCGTGCAAGCTCACTTGTGTGGAGGCTCTGGCTGCTGCATTGATTATATGTGGAGAGAATGAAGTGGCGGATCAAATTGTGGGGAATTTCAAATGGGGACACGCGTTTTTGTCTTTGAACAAGAACTTGTTGGATGCATATGCCGCATGTAAAGATGGAGCGGAAGTGATCGCTGTGCAGAATGAGTTTTTAGCTACTGCTGGGAAAGTTGAGGGCAACAATATGAGGAATTCTGAGAACGAAGGGGGTTCGGATGATGATGGCTTGCCTCCTCTGGAACGGAACTTTAACCATTTCGATGACGACGACGACGAGGCTGGTGACGATGACGACGAGGAGGAAGAGAAGGAGGAAGAGGAAGAGGAGGAGGAGGAGAAAGGTGATGGTTCTGTAGAATCGAAAAGTAGTGCAAAGGTGGATAGTCCTGCTAACGAGGTTGAATCTGAGCATGGGATTGAGCATTTGTTGAAGCAGAGTCGATTGAGTGAGTGACTGGACAATTGAAACCGCAATTTGTGCAGGTAGTAACTTAGACACGCAAGAGGCAGTAGGGTGAGTAGCCACTGGTGGGGCTCATCAATGAGTTCGCCTTTCTACTCCCGCAAATTTTCAGAGACCGGGATTATAGATTTCTACATGAGGTATTGCAAATATATGTAAAGAGGGAGAATCTTGTGAATACAAAATGTGTCTCGTTCTAGCCAAGTACAGCAGGCTGAGCTGAGATTGGAACGCTATTGTTGTCCATTTCTGACGCACTCTAATTTCTCTCCTTCGAATTTCGCACTGTCTCTTGCCTCGTATAAGCTGGTTTTCGTTTCTTTCTGGTTGTACTGGTTGTTGCAGGTATGTATTCTATTAGCGAATGTGTGTCGTTTGGCGAGAGGAATACGTGATCCAGTCTCTACGACTGCAACCCCTTCTAGCAGTCTCACTAACGTGTTCAGAGGTGGACACATTCATACCTACTTATAATCCTCGGTATTCGATCACGCCTTCGAATCTCATGTACAGCTCGCTCAGAGTATTTAACAGTGCGTTCTACGATGGAAGTATGTGAGTATGTCACCTCCGCACAGCAAAGGGATTCCAAAAAACCCTCCTGTTGCTCGTTCATAAGTCAAATCCTAACCCCAGCGTATTTTGGCGAAATCGGCGATTGCCATTTGCCTGTCTCGAGCAAGCTAACAGCGGTTCCGATGATTCCAGTATGCTTCATTGAAATTCACTACAGGAAACCTAAAACTGCACAGTTCTACAGGATCATTGGAGGAAAATGAATGGCGTGCAAAAAGTCCAAACTTGATATTTCTGTGAGAAGGACCGCAAGATGACCAGTCGTCTCGCGACAACTGAGTTCTAAGACTTTTCTTGTACGGTACATCAGTGACTCCAGTGATGACGGACGTCTGGCTTTTTACCCATTTCTTTTTGAATATTTCGAGTATTTGCTGAGTGAATTCCGTCGGAGTGATTGGCCTTTGAGTGAGTGATTGGCCTTTGAGTGAGTGAGTGGATTTTGAGTGAGTGAGTGGATTTGGCGGAGCTTGTTTCGTGCTGCATCCGTTTCTGCCACGACGGAGGGGCAGGAAGGTAAATGAACCTGCGTGTTCCACCTGGAGGCATTGTGATGGTGTATTGGAACGAGGACCCCACCGTTGCCGAACTGCTGACATAGAACGTGCTGGCGCCGCGGCAGCGTCCCCAATCAGGTCTGGATACGATAGTTTGCAGAACATGCAGTGACGGGCGGACAACGGTGGATTCATTGTATGTTGGCGGAGGTCCAATCTCAGCGAAACTTGCCATACCCAAACCCCTTTTTGCTACGGGTGTGCGTGCGCGGCTTCGTCGGCGTCGACTGTGCAGGGTTGCGGTCGTTATATGTGCTTTCTTATCTGCAAGAAAATTGATCTTCGATCTCATTTGTAATTAAGGGAGCAGATTGGCGCGCGCAGTTGGTGCAGGCGAGTGCTGGATTGAATAGGTTGAGGTTCAGAATGGGGGTTGTCCTTCGTTTGTGTGTGTGTCCCCTGTTTGTGTTGCTCTTCTTTGGTTTTAGATCTACATTATGTAGAACGCGCTTGTGTGCACAACTTGTGAAGCGTAAATCTCTGCGCGTTTTGGGTGTTGAATAGAACTTGGAGATCTCATTTGTGCTTTTAGGTGGAGAGGATCAAGAAAGAATAGTAAAAAAATAATCTGTAGTTAATGTTACTAACCCTGTACGGAAGGTTAGATTAAAAAACTTAATTGAGCTTCGACGTGCCTCCAGATCTCTCTCTGTTTGTCATCATCTTCAGCCATTGGAATGTTTCTGTTCTGTATGTCTTGCTGTCTTTCAAAAGAGGTAGCGCTGCGCTCGTGCACAACTTTGATGCGCATGTAGCTTTGACAATAGTTTTGAAGACGTGATGTTATACACATAACATTGAATTCAAAGGGTGAGGGAACCTCGTAGGGTTGTCCGGGGTTTTGATTAGGTTTTTTTTTTGATAATAGATAAACTCTAATGCCGTTAGTTTCTGCTTGCAGAAGGTTTGAATTGACGGGGAACAGGAGTCCATTGAAAGCACACAAGAAGACTTATTGTTTCTGAACAAGAAATAACCTAGGTATATATGGCCATGTCGACGGCGTCCAAGTTTCATTCCTTTCTCAGCCCTCCAAGCAATCGAGGTCGAGTTTCTCCACTCTTCGATGAGCTGACGCACACGTCAGTGTAAGATGACCCTATTTTCTTTTTCTTTTAAACAGTTGTCGAAATCTGCTTTTGAAGCACATGGGGGTGCAAGGGAGCGGATACTATATGCGTCATTTTAAGCAGTTTAACTAACATGCAGTAGTATGATTTTTGGAAGATCACCATAGAGCTCACTGGGAGATCGGTTTGGGTACAAGAGCCAAACTCTCTTGAGATCAACTTTTCATCACTATGTATGAATTTCTCATGCAATCAAAGTGAGAGGTTGTAGACCACTATGCGTAGATAGTAGAGAGCTCCATGTCCATTCAAAGATCGGTGGCCAGACATTTTTTCCAAGTCAGGCTTACACCCTACTTGATGATTGAAGGCCAACGAACTGTACTAATGCACGAGTATAGGAGACGGGATGAGGTCCACAACGGTTTTATCATCCTCTACATTACGGTTTTACGTCTTACGGTTGTGAGGGCTAAACCCTCAGTTTCTTGTTTTTTGTGTTGTGTATTCATGTTGTCTTCTCATGCGTTTTCTTTTGTTGTGATATATCCAGGTCTCCTTGGAGTCTTACAATTGACACGGCTCTTGATGAGCGCGAGCTTTCTCATGATGATGAATGCTCATATTCTTCGACGTCCACATTGTGTGCCGCTCTTGGCTTGTCAACCACACCAAAATCTCCAACGTCGCCATCATCGCCGACATCTTGTTCATCCAGATCCAGATTTGCTCCTGAATCTCCACGATATGTTCTAAACGGTGCTTCTCCAGGATCTGGTAGGAACACATATATCCTACCTATATCAGTGCTGATCGATTTTTTTGTGGATTCCTGTGACAAACTGAACTTCCATTTCTGAATTTTTTTTGGGTACTCTGATCCCTCTGAAAACAAGGTTTTCAGTAAAATTTGACAGTCTCAGGAACTTTTAGACAATATTTCTAAGCATTTCTTAGAAAATTTCTCAATTTTTCGGACAATATCTAATTTCACTAAAAGCTTTTGACGTCCAGAAGTGTGCAATATTTCAGCTCAGATCTGTCTTGCCACTCCTTGACCATGCCTGCTGGTTTTCTTGCTTGTTCTCTCTGAATGGAATGAAGAGAGAAATGGCATATATTTTGTTTGAGCTACCGAATGACATCGTCATAGATGTCACCAAGTCTGTAATTGCAGTGGATCTCGTTTCTGTTGTTGATATGAACTTACGCGAGGTTATGACTATGTTCAGGAAATGGAAGCCATCACTGGTATCCAGAGACGCATACTCCATTGGACAGCCCAAAACCAAGTGTGGAGCCCATTCAAATGGGAAACAATGGGCCAACGGTGTTCGTCTGGGACATGGATGAAACCCTCATCATTTTCCAAACCCTCTTAGACGGGCGATACGTGGAGCTCTTTGATGGTTTCAAGGACAATCGTAAGGCTACTTTCCTTGGTCGACGCTGGGAACGACTCATCTTGGAAGTGTGCGATGACTATTTCTTCTATGATCAGGTGAAAGCAGTGAAATCTCATTTTTTCTATCAGCTGGTCATGTCTCTTATAAACTTGGAATGTAGCCATGGAGTCGACTGCTACTTAACTGGGTGCTCCGGGGTTCTTATTCAGGTGGAAGAACACAATTTTGCAAATGTGCATTCATTGCAAGAGTATGACGATGATGCTGAACTTGGTGACTTCAACTTTGGAGAGAACTTAACGCAACCATTGGATGCTAAAGGCTTGCGCAAATTAAGTCACTTACATCGATATGCCTGCCTTCTATATGACCAGGTTAACGTTCTTCTCCATCTCTGATACGTTCATCGTAGGAATTCAGTCTGTGTGTTGCCGGTTCGAAGAATTACGTCTGGTACTCTCTAGATTGGGATGTGTGTCTGCAGTCATCAAATTTGTAGATGAATCGTTGAGTAAATAGTGAAATGTTGCGTTTTATAATCACAGTGTCTTTTGAGTTACAATTGTCAAGAATGTCGTACCTAGTGTTCATACCCAAAGACCCTTAGGAACAAGTGGTTAGAGGTCGGTTCACAAATCGCAATCATTGGAGTAAGAGTCAGCAGAGTTGATCCTCTTGAGTTCCATTCTGTTCCCAAGTACGTGACCTTCCTTTGTCAAAAAGTGATACATTAATCAAGATTTAAGCTTTCGCCAGCAAGGTATAATTTGACATTGTTTAGTGTTATCGCCATGATCTGTAGGGCCTGGAGACCCTTCTGACTCCTGATCAAGTCATAGAATGGTGTGACCTTTATGAAGAGACGGACACATTTACTGATGGCTGGCTTTCTGCGGGTAAATAATCCTCTCTTTAATGCAGATTTTGCTCCAGTCTCTCGAACCCGGAATCGTGTGCATTTTTCTTGTACAATGTTGCGAAACAATAGTTCATCAGCAATTAAGTTCATTAAGCCTCATATTACTTTTGGCGTCACATTCCGGCATATCGAAGTTATAGGAGTCTCTAGCACTCATATGTGTTTTCAGTTCCTAACTCAAACGTCAGAGCTCTAAATCCAGAACGAGTATAGGTCTGCAATTTCAGACAACTGTCTCAAACTGCTCCAGTTCCAGATAGGTGTCGTAAACTGCTCTAGTCCTTAGTTCTTAGAGCCCTTTCATTTTCGCCTTGTGATATTTTGCTAAGGTGACGAATATGACCTTATTATTTCTTTCTTTTTGAATTTCCTTTTGGGATGTTGGATACCAGGACTGCAGAAACTTGAGGAATTGCAGAGGTTGAATGAGCAGGCATTGCAATATGCGACTGAGCAGACGTTGCAATTTCGAGAAACTGTCTCCAGTGATGAAATTGTCGACACCACTGATTTGACTGCATATAATTTCCTTGTTACATCTGGTACTCTAATTCCAAGTCTTGTGAAGTGTTTGCTCTTCAAGCTCAATCCGTACTTCAAACCTTCGAACAGTAAGTCCGCATCACCTGATCTCTTTCGTGATTCACTATTGCTGAACTACTCAGTAATAGATTTTACGGAATTAATGCTTGTCCAAGAAACCTCGAGAACCTATTTGTTTATCATGAGTTCTTCCTCTTGTGACGATTTAAGGTGGAGGATACTACTTGCGTCACTTTAAAATATGTAGGAGTATACTTTCGTTGGGAGATCACTATCGATTTTTGAAGAGATCAACTACGTATGAATTTCTTATGCAATGTGAAAGTGAGAGGTTGTAGGCCACTGTTGAGCGTATAGTAGACATTTCCACGCAAATATCAGTGGCCACAGACATTGGCCAAGTCCTGCTTGCATCACTTACTAATAAGGCCAACCAAGTGTATGTTTCTATAGATGAGTTTCTGTAGGTAACAGGGATCACTGGATCAGTTCCCTAACGGTTTTAGTATCTTCTTCTATCCTCAAATATTAATGGAAAACTTGCTCAGTTTGGTTATGTTCTGATAATCAGGGAAGAATTTGACACTTTTGACATTTTGGTTGCAGTTTTTAGCTCAAGGGAGGATGGAAAACTGCAATGCTGTCGATGGATCCGTGAACGCTTCTTAAACCAGGACAAGTTTCCAAAATATTGCGCCCTTGGCGATGGGCCGGATGAAAGAGAAGCTGCTCGAGTGCTTGCTTGGCCTTTTGTGAAGATCAGCACTGATCCAGATTCTCCGGATCAGTTACCTCGGCTCTCCTCGAAAACAGTGAAAGAGCAAATGGAAGCTGTGTACAGGAATCCGGACGCTTCTTCCAGAGCACCCCTTGAACTCTCCGATGAGTAATTGATGTGAGTCGTAAATTTTTGTTTTTATAATGAGGAACCTTGTACAGTACTGTACATCTTATGTGAGGAATTGTTATTTCTCTTGTGAAGGGAAAACCCCTATTTTGTAGATATAGGGAGTAGCAGTGCACCAGTCAATGCTTATAATGAGGACTATTGGGGCAAGCAGCCTGTAATGAGGGACAGACACAAAAGCGCTCTGTAGTGACCGTAATACGTGTGAAAAATTCTTACGAGATTTGCCATTTCAATACACAAAAAAAGATTGTAAATTTGATCAATCTAAATTTGTGCAACGGTCCAAGAGACAACTATCAGTCAATAGGTAGAAAACCAACCATTGATCTAAAATGTTTTTGTATTGAATTTACATTTCTGATGCCATACAAACTCCCTTGAAACGCACTTTGTTGCTTTCCATTATAAAACTTTCTAAATTTTTGTTGGGTGTTGGGAGTCAAAAGGGGATTTGAGATTTTTTTTTTTTTTTTTTTTTCACATTTTTTGGACAACTTATGAATAAACTATGAATTTTCAAAGGGCTGAAAATAATTGAATCCAAATTCAGCCCTTTCTTTTCATGTTCAAAGGTAGGCAAGAGTGTAGATGGGACAATAGTGCAAATTAATCACAATTAAGTATAATTACCTTATTTCTATAAAGATAGGAACTTATGTTAGTAGTCAAAAGTCCAACAATATGGACACAATAGTAAAAGTATTTTTTACATAATTTAGACAACTTGGTAATCTATACTAAATAGTGAAATTAGGTTGCTCCACACTAAATTCTCGACATTCCACACTATATAAATATGTACAGTTAGTGTAGATGGATGTAGTAATGTAGGAACCATGTGTGTTGCATGGGTTGGTGCACTGGTTCATGGCTCAGGTTTAAAGAATTGCTTGTACTTCCATCTGGATGAGTGCTGAGTCATGAGGTAACTTTCTTGAGTAAGGCAACCTAATTGTTCGAACAACCTAAATTCACTATTTAGTGTACTTATAAACTTCAATGATGGTCCAAGGGACCAGGGAGGGTTGACCCCCTTATTGCCCCATTCAAGGGTAAGTGTAAAAATTGCCATCTATTTTGTGTTGCATCAATTTTGTATTTCTTTGCATATCTCAACTAACTCAGGGCCTCTGATTGTAAATATGAATTCAAAATTTTCAAATTTTGCAGTGGGCAGCAAATAAAAAACTTTAGTGTTTTCTCTAGGGTTAAAACATAGGGTAATAAGGGGGTCAATCCTCCCTAGCCGGTCCAAGGTACTTGTTGAATATCAAATTTACATCTTAGAGTTACTATCTAGCAAGAGGCAATCCTAGCCACATGAGTTATCTAGATAATTCCATGAAAGATTTGTCTTACTTCTTGTCACACCTTAGAAACTAGAATGTTTTTAATACACAATTTTGAAAATAATAACCAAATGTAGTTGAATTTCATAGTAAAGGTGGATATAAATATTTTTAAACTGTATCATTTTTTTAATGACTTTCTAAAGTTATTTTTGTAAGGAATATTGATTTCCAAAAAAAATCGCACTTATAGTTTTAAGGATTTGGAGCATTATTGACTACACCTAATTATAACATGTTTCTAAAATTCACTCCTAAATGTAGATTTTTGCCTAAGTTGTGCAACTTGCATTATTCATGAGAGCCTAGGGCTAATTTTTTTTTGTTGGCATTGTAAAATATGGAATAAATTTATATTGGTGGTTCTATGAATCAATGACCATCATTATAGAGTTGTTATGAATGACCAATTTTTATTATCCTTAACTATTATTCCCTCCATTCTAAAATGATCTTCTTGTTAGACAAAATGTTTCAAATTAAACTTGAAAATGATAATTTTTAAAATCACTGTGACTTGTAAGTAGAGTTTAATGCTATCCTATTGTCTTAAAAATTTTAGGTTCATATTAGTTTTCATAGTGTAGTTTTGGAGTGTTTAAAAAATGTTGTGACCCTAGTAATACCTTATAGTTCCAAGCAACCTCTAGAGGTCCTTCATAACTTAATAGACTCACCACATATTATTTCCAATATCATTTGGATCACAACTCACTAATATTGTACATGCCACGCACTCACAACATTAGTTCTCATTTTACTAAGTTCCAATCCCCGAGACTGTTAGCACCAGGGCTTTTTTTTTTGGCTTTATGGTGCCAGATTGCACCAGAAAAAAAAATCTGGCTAAAAAAGGTTATAAAAACTGCCCAAAAAATTGGATGAAATCGCCAGACAACTTTAAAATTAAAAAATATATTAGATGAAATCGCCTAATTGTGGATGAAAACCATTCTATACATCCAATAAGTGGATGAATGTTGCAATTTGGAGCACTACTATAACATTTTATATCGCCACTCTAGCACTTCTTCAAAAATGAAAAAAAAACCCTGGTTAGCACACACTCCACACATAGCACTTGGCATGTCACTTGATGACATGGGACGGAATTTCCATTGATGTCCAAGCACTCAATGGAGGCACTACTCCCCACTAGTGCTAACTATCTTTGAACGTCACTTCATACCATATTAGGCCCATTGTATATTTGTCACTTTCACATTGTAGCTAATCGGGACTCATAACTTCAAATACATCTGGAATGATTCAATAAGAATCAAGACTCCATCCAAATGATACCACATGATACATACATAAGTATCTTATGGTGCCTTGAACCCAGTAGTGAAGATACATCACCAACCTTGAATCACTAGAATTCACCAAGGCTCTAAGAAAAAGTGAGGAAAAAAACCAACCCCTTTTATAGTATTCTTTGTGGAATTTAGCAAACTCCCTCTTGTGAATCAAAGGATGTTTCAAAACTCACATTGATTTTGGAAGATTATCCATTTCTAATCGAAATCATCAAGTTATGACCTTATTTGGACTTAAAAACAGCATAAGTTTGCGTTTAGAGCTCAAAATCCCACATGCAAGTCCATTTTGGATATTTAAGCGACAAGTAGATGCTAATGAACTACTTACTTGTCTCATTTGGCCAAGTTTTTACAAAGTTATGACCCTCTAAAAATTCAAGTTCACTAAGAACAACATCATGCCTTTACCGTGGTCCTTCTTTTGACCATAACTTTGGGCTTATAGCTTAGAACCTTATAATGTTTATCATTTTAACTTCCTTGTGTGTTTAACTTTTCAATGATATGCTACATGTCATATTTCCATGATGAATTCATTGGAAACCTCTCACTCCTAACCCTTAAATGTTGCAGCACAACTAGAACACTACCAACTTTGAACAACTATAACTTCTATTCAACTAATTCAAATCATACATTTTTCAATGGTTGGAAGTGTCTTCTCAAGGGCTTTTCAAACAATACAATATTCTACTATGCTTTTCTAATTCAAAACATTATCAAACCTTATTTGCTCGTAAGTCACTTGTTTATCCTTTCTCAGATTTTTGCAAGGCTTCAAACATCACCCCCAAAGGTCCCTTGCTCTCAAACACTTTGAGCACCCAAAAGATATGGGGGTGTAATAAAAGAGGGATTTTTGGGGTATTTGCAAGGAGCACCAATAGCCACTCATTTAGCCACTTCAACATCCTTCTCACAATTCTCCAATATCCAAGTCATTAGCTTCCACAAGTTTCTTTGGCTTACATGGTTCTAAATTTGTTGATGAGAGCCTATTTGTAGAACTTTCTTCTGAAAGCAATTAAAAAAGCTATTTTAGTCTATTTGTAGGGCTTGTTGATCAAAGCAATTATAAAAGCCATCTGAGCAATTATACATCCCATTGTTGGATTCATTTTATATTCAATAATATTACTATGCATTCCATATTTGTAACTTCCATGTAGGTATGAGTGACATCAACATACAATCATTTGTTTTTATCTAGAGTTTGGAAACAATAGTGTAGACAATTCATTTTTAACATTGTTTCTTGACAGTCTAAGAAAAGCACCAACAATTCAATTTGTAAACCCTTCCTCCCACATTACAACCAAAAGATCATTTTGGGACATAAAATAAATGGAAATCAAAAGATCATTCTAGGATGGAGGGAGTACAAATTAAAAGATCAAAATTGCTTGCTACTTCTTAGAGGTTCAACAATTCTTAGCTCCCAAAAGGATGGGTTCACTACAAGAAAACATGTCCGAAATGACAAAAACTGGTCCTAAATGACAGAAATCAGCCCCTCCTAATTGACTGAAAATTGACAGATTTTTGTCAATTTGGACAGTTTTCTGTCAATTCGGACAGTTTTTTGTCCTAATTGACATAAACTTGTCAAATTTCTGTCATTTAGGAGGGGCTGATTTCTGTCATTTAGGATACGTTTCTCTTGTAGTGGTTGGTCACTATATAAATCATCCTCTTGGGGTACTACATAAATCATTTGTTAAGTGTCCCCCCCCCCCCCCGAAACACTCATTGGAGGTCAAACTACTATGCAAGACCTTCCCTTTCTATACAAAATTCCAAGAATAAACACGTGCACTTTTGTCCATTAGTTACATAAAAGGATTCTTTGTCATCCATCAAATAAATAACATTCATTGCATCATTAATTAAAGGAATTAATTAATTTTTCTACTTAGAAAATTATTCTATATATGTCATTTTCCATAGATACAAGTGACTATCACAGAAACTAAGAGATTAAGGACAACTAACTAGGCACACACTACCCATGGGTTTTTTCTGAGGGATTTTTTGTTGATAAGTGATACTTTTTTTCCTTAGGAATATTTGACAATATACTCTTGCTTTCTAGTGGATGAAATTGTTCATTTTTTGCTCAAATCTTGGGATAGTACGAATCACTCTATTTTGGATGAGTGTACATGGTTTTGAATGAATAAATGAAATTTCATCCAAACCTTGTAAGTTTCACATTTCCATGGATGTAAATAGCTTCATCCTTCCAGTGATTATCGCTTTCAGCACTGCCTAAAATAAATGAAAAAAAAACACCCTGGCACCGCCATATTTGTATCCAAATATAAGACGAAATGGACGCACTTGAATGTCGAAGAAATGCCTCAGACCGATCGAGACCTCATTGTAGAAGTGAACTAATCAACGGACCAGTTTCTATGCAAAATCATGTCAGTGCAGCGGTGCTATCAAAGAAATTCAAGCCCTGGAGCTTGCAATTGTGTTTGAAGAGCTCTAATAACGTGTATATATACAGTATATGCAGACCTCGTCACTATTGAGGCGGATCGAAGACGAAAGACGACTCCGATCGAGTTCCATGAAAGGACCTTCCTGAAGTACTGTTTTGCATGAGGATTTACGGCAGTGCCAATTCAAGCGTGCCATGGATTAGATTTACCAGAGTCATACATTTAGACGTTTGCAGTTGAATACAATGACATTGCAGTCGCATTGTAGTCGCAGTGTAGTGATTGTTTTCACTACACTCCGATCGAGTTCCATGAAAGGACCTTCCTGAAGTACTGTTTTGCGCAGTGCCAATTCAAGCGTGCCATGGATTAGATTTAACGGAGTCATACATTTAGACGTTTGCAGTTGAATACAATGCAGTCACATTGCAGTCACATTGTAGTCGCATAGTCGCATTGTAGTCGCAGTGTAGTGATTGTTTTCAAAAGTGGAACTGAGTGAAGTCATAGTGCAGTCGCATGCACGTAGCTTTATAATTGCTACGTGGCGGCATCTGATGAAATGGAGGCCACAACGGACGGCCATGATTTTTGTCACTCCCAACAAAACTGCAAAACCCTTGAGATCAGGCCGCAGTACTTGCAGTTGCAGTTGCAGTTTAGTTCTTTGCTTATTAAGCTTATCAGGATTTTGGGTTTGGAGCACTCCTGTTTGCTTGTACAGTAGCCACTGCTTGCGTTGCTGAGAGTCTTTTGGTTTCATGTATTGTTGCAGATAATGGAATTGTAGACTGAGCTACTGTAAGTTTCAAAGCACGCAATCTAGGCGTCTAGCTAGCCCTTGCTCCCACTTTCGCTGCGACAGACGACGCGACGGAGCGCGACGCACGGAACGCAATTGTTAGCTGAGTACAAACAAGCTTCTTGCAACTGCACAATGGTGAGCAGCAAGGAGGAGTCTTTCTCCGATGAGACAAAGTCTGCGGATTCTGAGCACGGTGCGAGTAAGTGCACTCATCCAAAATCGCAAATAACTTTTTTCTTTCCCAAAGCATGCATGCTTACGCATAGTTTTGCTCTCGCAAGTCAGTGGTGTACGAGTTTGCACATTTCGTAGTTCAGCATCAGCTTCAGTACCTCGCCATGTGTTCTAGGGTTAGGTCTACCTTTGATTTCACTACACTAAATAGTGAAATTAGGTTGCCCCACATTAATTTCTCGACATTTTACACTATATAAATATGTACAGGTTCTGTAGAAGGATGCATTAATGTAGGAACCATATGTGTTGCATGGATTGGTGCACTAGTTCATGGCTCGGGTATAGAGAATTGCATGTGCCTCCATCTGGACAAGTGGTGAGTCATGAGGTAATTTTCTTGAGTAAGGCAACCTAATTTCACTATTTTGTGTACACCAAATGGTGCAATTAGGTTGCCCCACACTAATTGCTCGACATTTCACACTATATAAATATTTACTTCTACTGTGGTGATTTTCATCAATATTTAATACAATAAACATTTTTGAAGTTGATGAAAACTAATTAACAATACAACACAAGCGCTAAACCAACAAAACCCTAATATAAAGATCTATTGAGAGAGTGCTAAACCAACAAAACCCTAATATAAAGATCTATTGAGAGAGACGCAGTTGCCTCCACCAACAAAACCCTAATATAAAGATCTATTGAGAGAGACGCAGTTGCCTCCACATGGACGCAGTGATGAATCATGGGGTAACTGGGCAGGGTAAGGCAACCTAATTGCCCCATTTGGTGTAGAAGAACTCAATGTCACTCTAGATTTTGCACATTTCTGAGTCTATTTTGTATCACGTACCTGCCTATATACAGTTTTGAAAGATTTCAAGAAAAGTATTGTTTGAATTAGTCTCTTCACTAGGACCATTAGAGGCTCTTCACAGCCTGTGGCTTTGACCTTTCTCTTCACATTAGACACATTGCTGGTTTTCATAAAGTCAATAAGCTAGGTGGAGCATCACGTTACATGGTGATTTTATATAAACCAACGGTAGCTTTTCCTTTGTGTCTAATCAGGGCTCATGTATTGAAGTGCAGGTTGGCAACAGGACTCTGACGAGGAAGATCTGATGTCGTCAGAGGGGTCCTCTCGTAGTACTCACAAGCGGAAGCGGACGTCATCGTTGCCAACAACACACAAGAGGAACATCTTAGCCCCGACCTACCCCAACGTGCCCGCCGTGAACTCAAGTTTGTTCGAAAACCCGTACGCGTGGCCATGGATGTGTCCTCCATGGATGTATGCTCAGCAAATGCCAATGCCACCACCGTGGACGACAATGGGACCCCAACCGGCAGTGATGCCCTACACCGTGCCTTGGATGCAAGTGGGGCCGTCACCACCGTGGACGATGGGAGCGCAACCGGCGGTAATATCCTACAACACTCCTTGGATGCAAGTACCTCCAACACAATGGAATCACTTAAAAGACTATGGAGGCAATGGTTCTCAGCTGAAGAAGGCTGAAAAGAGGGTCAAGGCAGGGAAGCACGTCATGGATGTGTCAAATGTTGGACGGAAAGCGAAAGTGAAGAAGGTGGTTAAACTGGTAAGCAACGGTGATCAATTTGGTAACGTCAATGAATTCGTGAAGTAGGCGGTAAACCATGCACCAAAACTTGTGACATATATCTTCACTGATATCTAATTTCAGGTCACAAACTAGGACAGGTACAGATTTTGGGTTCAGGCCGCGCATCCGCGCCAAAGCAAATGGAATGTCGCCTATATAACGAAATTGACGTTTGGCGTCCTTGCAATGAAATGTTTGTAGGGGTTGATGTGAACATCTCTTGTAGTAGTACATGTTTTTGATTAATTACCTCGGGGTCGCCATGTCACAGAAGAAGAAGAGAGGCAACCACCTTAGCTTAACGGAGAAACCAGAGAGACTCCAAGCATCACAAGGCAATAGGCAAAAGAAATCGTCGGTATGCACATCCATTCAACCTTCAATTCTTGAATCTATTTTGGGAGACAATTATTCCATTGTAGATATCTACAGTCGCAAATTGCCATTCCGAGTTGTATCATAGTGATAGCAAGAGTAGCGAATCATTGAATAGCCCGCATATATAGAACGAGTATGTTTTTGTTGTGTACCATGTGTCGATCTCCACTGACTTGGAGTCCATTTCGTGGACTATTATTGCATGTACATGTTAGAGGTTGGTGGGCTCGTCTGCCGCTCGAATATCTGCCTTTGAGAATTGGCAGAAGGAAATGGAAGGGAAGCTGTCCGAAGCTCATGCCAAAACTATAGCGACTACGGAAGCTCTACGTGTGTTAAAGTCCATGTTGGTCGAGTGTATCGATCGTCAACTAAAAAAACAACTTGGCTAGGATCGATGGCAGCCCCATGCAAAATTAAGGGTCGAATTCGAAATTGAGACCGTTGACATCCAAAGTGAATTCCACTGTTGAGCTTCTAGAAGTGCAAATGCCGAAGTGCTCACGTACTGTCCCCAGCTCAATGATCGATGCTCAAATGAGGCAGGGAGCTGGAGGAGCTGCAAAGCTTGAAGAATGCAAGCAGTTAACCCTAAAACGCTGAGAGGACGTTTTGTGTCCTTTGGTAGATTTTAGGGAGGCCTCAGGGATGAGAAAAAACGTTTTTTCATCCAATTTTGGGGAGTTTGAATAGCCGATTTAACCCAATTTTCAAGGAATGGTGTTGGATGTTCCTTTCTTGGAATGTTTTTTTTTACTTTCTTACATAAGAAAACTGCAAATCCATGGATAACAATGTTGAGTGTTTGGACAACTTTTGTTCTCTTGATTTAACCTTGAAAATGATCTTTTTAGAATTTGAACTCCAATTAGTGAAATTATGAAGCTTATTAGGTCTATTTTCTATTGGAAATTGAAATTTTGAAAAACTATTTATTTCCTATAGAACTAAAGCCCTTTTTTTCTAGTCAAAAACATGCAAAACTGCCATTTTTATTTCAAAGTGCAAAACTTTTTTTTAAAATAAAAATTTAAGAGTCCATAGGATCTTGCATATTGGTATGAGATATGTGGAAGAAATTTTGGAAACTTTCAATACATAAATTGCAAGATATTTGCATTTAAAGTGAAGAAACCCTTTCTCTTTAATCTTACATGTCCAATAAGATTTTAAGATATTGAATCTTCTTTACTTAAAAGTAATTTGAAATTTTATATGTTGAAGAATTGAGTTGAAAGTCTTTGTACAAATACAATCACAAGAAAAAAAATTAATTTTCATTATTAAAAAGTGGGTACTAGGTAATAAGTAAAATTGAATCATTAATAGCTTTAAGATGGAATTAAAATACATTAATTCCAACAATGAGATTGTTCTAGTAAAACAACTATACCATGTGGAATTTTTTTTAAATGTGAAAGTTGAGTTTAGAAATAGATCCAACAAGTTATTTTTTGAAGAATAATTTTTTTTTGCACAAATAAAATGATCAAAGCTTTCCATGTAGATAAGAAAGCATTGTTTTCTATGACAAACACAATTTTAAAATTTTATTTTAATTTTTTGTAATTTTTTATGTGTTGCCCAATGACCTCCATTTTGAGCTTCAAGAGGCATAACTTTTGCTCCCAAGCACCAATTGATTGAAATTAAAAAAATACATATTCCCATAAAGCTAATGAGATTTTTTATTTTTAAAAAAATCATACCAAAAATTAAGACCATAGGAACCTACCCAAACCTTTAAGAATTCTTTGTTGGTCCTTTAGGCTTTAGGGATTAAAATTCAATACTTTATTACAATTTGAATTTTGGTGTAATAATTGTGGAGTGTTGATTTCATAATTTTAAATTGATATAGAAAGTTGATTTGTCCCACAATATTCTATCCTACAATGCATATAAGTAGAGAAAATTTTAAATTTTTATGTATTGTATTTGAGATAAATTTTTTTCACTTATTAATCTAAAATTTAGAGTAATTTCAAAATTTCACAAAATATCTTAAAGTTCATATGACTTATAGAAAAAATTTAAAATATTCATTCATTCATATCTAAGTTTGGATTCTATTCTATAGCTTCTTTCTTGAAGTGTGCTTCTTACATTAGTATGTACATCTATGTTAGTCAAGACTTGTCCTAACATGTTAGGATCATGTCTAGATACAAATGGCCAAAAACATTTTTTTTAATCCAAGCGTCAATGAAGTTTGTTAGGTTTGTCCTTTGTGTCTATCAAATTGAATGGCCTCAACATTTATGGAGCCGTTTGGTGAAACAATCTTGCCTATCCAAATTGCAATTGTTTTCATCCACATTCTATTCTAACGGACATTATAATAAACATATTCACATTGTAACATGACATGACACTGACAACCCTGCACATTTTAAACCATAATCTTTAGTTGTATTAGTGAACAGTAAAAGGCCAAATGAATTGTAACATCAAGATGTTACATTGCATGTCATTGTTGACATGAAAACAAAAGTTGTTTTATTGAACATTCGCTAAAATTTGTCTTTTAAAATCATGAAAACATCACTTAAAACACGAGTTTTTTTTATAGTGAATCTTGATAGTTTAAGTTTTGATGAATATCCTAACATCTAGACATAATGTAATGCTAAAATACTACCAACAATGCTTCACAATTTATGTTTTAATTTCGGGCTCCAATTTTTACCTTAAAGATTTTGATATTCAAATCTATGCTACACATCTTGATCATGCTTAAGGTGAAATTGTAGTTGATTAAGAGATCTATAAATGCTATTTTCACTTGTGGATTGTCCAACCTTTTGCATTCTTCAAGGTTTATAACAATGTTACCAACATGGTATAAATCCATATCCAATCAATTAAAAAGAATTTGTATTTTTTAGTATATTTTGGCTATCTGATTTGACATATCAATTTTTTTATACCTTATAATTTTTTACATTTATTGGAATGACTTGAAATAAAGCTTCAGTTGTACATTATGATGATTATCAATTATTTTTAAAATATATGTAAATTTCTTTTAAAAATTCAATAGAACATGTCCAACTTCTCAAATAACTAGAAGTGCCTCCTTTGTGGTTTTGGATCTTTTTGTAGGTCACAAGTTTTTGATTATAAGAAATATTATTCTAATTTTAAAGTTTAAAAAAAAATCAAGAATACTTGATCAAAAGGCAACAAAATAATTAGTTCATTCTTGCAATCATGCTATTTTTAGAACCTAAAATAATGGTGAATTTAGTAGCAAATAATATATTCAGAATTTTGTAGCTATAAGTTTTTTTAAACTTAGCCACATTAGGAAATATCTCTAGTTATTGATAGTCAATTTGTAACCAAATTTGTTATTATTATGAATAACTAAAATATCAACCTTTAAAGCTCTTTTAAATCCCAAATGGATTTTGGGTGTTGTGGACATCCAAAGTGTACTATCATTTTTTTTTAGGTTTAATTTTGATTGGAAAATCAAACAATCTTGAGGGAATCTAATTTTTACAAAGATTCAATGTTTGGTTAAAAAGTTAAGTTTTTATTTTTGTTTTCACCTCCAATTTGGGCAGGTGGAGCAAAGAATCATTTTGCTTTGAAAATTTGCATACTTCTTCCTAACTTGAGGCTTACCGAAGTCTTTAGATATTTTTAAATAATAGAATTTGAACTCTAAGGCTTAAAAACTTGACATAGCCACATTGTCAAAAGCTTAGGCAACCTTGAAAAAAACATTGTGTTGTTCTTTGCTTGGTCATATCTCACACATACATTACTTTTAAATCCTAATGTTTTTAGGCAACACTCTTGTACTAGTCAAAATTAGAGCCCATGGTACAAATTCTTAAAAGTGAATAAATTTTGATTTATAGACTTATTTTGAGAAGTTGATGTTTTTTGCAATTTCAAGAATATTTTTAAATTTTTGACATAAATATATTTAGGAATTAAGTATTATTGGAGAAAATTAAATAAAATGACCCATAGTTGTCACCTTCACGAGCAACCATGCTAACACATGAGTGCAAGGACATGAACCTACAAGCCTTGAACCCAATTGTAGGTATGTACCTACAACCATTTGGAGGTATTTATAGTATATGTACCTATAATATATGTACCTATAACATATGTACCTATAACATATGTACCTATAACATATGTACACTATAATATGGAAAGAATCTAAAATATAGGCTTGTATAATATAAACACCTATAACTATAGAAAGTTTGTGGCTATGGTATAAATTCATACGCTCATGGGCTCATATGTTCACATGCACGCTAGCATTTCCCTCTTCATCAATGTAAGAATTATTAGATGTTCTAATTGCACTTGCAATGTAGCATTTGAATCCCAATGTAGCTAAAATAATAAAATATTACAATTGCATGCAACAAAATGACTAATAAGTGATTATAAGATATGTTAAATGAGGTGACATTAGAGCCATTCTACATCGAATTATAGTATTAGATGAACTCTTGTAAGAGTTTTTTTTAGTTTTGGATGGACTTCATCCAAATGTTAGAATTCATCCATCTTAGAGTTTGAGTGTTTAGGTGGACAGAGCTCCTTGACTTGACATTGTGTGTGTGTTTGTTTTGCATTCTTGCTTAGTTTTTTATTGCATATTTGGTGTTAGTTGTGACACTCAATCTGTTGTGTGCTATGATCTTTATTTACATGATAGATATATTTATATCATTTCTTTTATGAGCCTTTAGAAAAAGTTGTTTTGGTCATAAGTTCTACATTATAGTTCCAAAACACTCAAAATTCATAAGAAAGGTATGCATGACTATTTTATACCTTCAATTACATTTTTATACTTTTCAAAAATGTCTTACAATTTCTTAAACAATTGCCCATTGAATGTCACTTTTGTCATTTTAAAGTTTTTGGTACAATTTTTAGTTCAAAAATCTAAATGGATCTTAAAATTGGAATCTAAATTACTCTCTTAGGACAAAAGATGTTTTATATAATAGTATAACCTTTGTCTTGCACATGTGCTCAAAATGAACTTCCTTTGTTTAGGGTGATTTTATAAAACACTTGCTAATTTGGTTGCAGTTGTAGAAGGACTATGAACTTTTGGAAAAAATACTTAAAATTAAAAAGAATTAAATGCTAAAAATAGTATATTTACAAAAAAAGACCCTAATGAGGAAGGATCAATTTTTTCTTTTGCAAAACTCCCAATGAAACGAGGAGCATCCAACTTAATCTTTATTGATCCAAAAATTGACAGACTTTAACCCCTTAAGAACCAACAAGTATTTTTTGGCTACATAGCAATTTTGGGCAAGTATGTGCGACTAGAGATTTCCATATTTTTGGCCCAAATTTTAATAGAAGGTGGGGACAAGGAATATCTTTCATATGCACTAAATTTCATGGCATTTGAAAATATGAGTCAAAAGTTATGGCCTCATGTGTTATTTTTTTTTGTAAATGGGCAGTCCGGGCAGATCAGAAAAAATTACTTTTTTCAGAAACAAAAAATTGAAATTGGTTTTCTAGGGTTATATATACATGGAAATATTTGAATCATTCCATGTTGATCAATGAGTTAAAAGTTATGAGGATTTTTTGTTTGTAGGCAATTATGGATTCTCTATTCTAAAATAAACTTTGGAGCCCTTTATTTTACTCAATTTCAATATTTTTTGAAAAAATAAAATTATAGGATGTAGATTGTTTATTACAACATTGCAAACATTGGAATTGACATTTTTCAATCCCGTAATTAAATTCTTAACAATTTAGTATTTTGAATCATTTTCTACTTTTTTCTACTTACTATTTTTTTCCTATATGTTCTACAATTCTAAATTGTTTGAAATTTTTCAAGCATGTGACCAACTTGTCTAGGAAAAAGAATCTAAAGAGTAACCACCATTTTGGACATTTCTTCATAGGATAGTGAGCTTGTGAAGTGTAGCTGCCTTGTTTTTTGCAAGGCTAAAAAATGATTTCAGTGAATTTGAATGCTTATATCTTGCAATCCACGTAGTGAAATTTTCTGAAATTCTTACCACATGTTTTCTAATTAGCATAATACAAGATCCTATGGTTATATGTGTAATAAAAAGTTTTTTTTCAAAAATTTGGTACTTGTACTAAAAATGGCAATTTTCAAGCATTTTTGGTGAAAACATAGTCATAAAACTTTAGGGGGTAACCCCTAAGGTCTCTTTGCTATGTTTTTGCTAGAAACATTTCAAAACTATCATTTCTAGTATAAGTATCAAATTTTAGAAAAACACCATTTTTGGACACATGTAACCATAGGATCTTGTAGTATAGTGATTTACGTAGATGTGGAAAAAAATTCAAAAAAATTCACTATGTGGATTGCAAGATATTAGCATTTGAATTGATAGAAATTATTTTTTAAGCCTTACAAAAACAAGGCAGCTACACTTCACAAGCTCACTATCCTATGAAAAAATGTCCAAAGTGGTGGTTATTCTTTAGATTCTTTTTCCTAGACAAGTTGGTCACATGTTTGAAAAATTTCAAACCATTTAGAATTGTACAATATATAGGAAAAAAATAGTAAATAGAAAAAAAGTAGAAAATGATTCAAAATACTAAATTGTTAAGAATTTAATTATGGGATTGAAAAATGTCAATTCCAATGGTTGCAATGTTGTAATAAACAATCTACATCCTATGATTTAATTTTTTTTCAAAAAATATTGAAAATTGAGTTAAACAAGGGACTTCAAAGTTTATTTTAAAGTAGAAAATCTATAATTGCCCCCAAACTAAAACTCTTCATAACTTTCATCTCATTAATCAAAATGGAATGATTCAAAGCTTTCCACCAATTCCACATATATAAAAATCTAGAAAACCAATTCAAATTTTCATTCTTGAATTTTTTTCCCTAATTTGCCTGGATTGCATAGGTTGAGAAAGAAATTGCATATCATGTAATATCTTTATAACCATGTAGTCAAAATTTATGAAAATTGTTAGGCCTTCAAGAAAAACCTTAACAACATGTTGTGTGAAAAGTTAAAATAAAACAATAAAAATTTCATTTGTAGTGAGTTGTTCAAAATCGCTATGTTGCCAAAAAATGCAATTTGGTCCTTTAGGGATTAACATTTTAGATGAAGAGTTCATGATCCTTGATTCTATAAGAAATTCACATAATGCTACTCCAAAACCAATTTCTTTATGCCTTGTAATCCATCCCTAAAATGAATGGAAGATTTTCTTGCAGTGCATAACATTGTATAACCAAGTAGTGGTCCTCTTCCATGATGGGAAGGTATTATGTTTTACTAGATGCCCGAGAGAGAGAGTTATCAATTATTTCAAGGACTTGGGGGGTTGAAGAACCATATATGCTTAACCTTTAAATGTCGAGGCAAACGTTTAATATCCAATGGATGACAATAGAGAATCTTTTAATGTAGTACAGAAGTGCAACTATTCATCCTTGAAATTTTGTGTGAAAAGGGTAGATCTTCTATAGTACTTTGACTTCTAACGAGTGCTTTTGGGTTTTTTATATCAGTGATTCCCGTGGTATTAAAATGAATGATTCCAATGATCATCAATCTGCCATTTGAGAGTTAAAAGAAGATTTTGTTCACTGTAAAAGACCCCTTTTCAAGGATGCAAAAGGGACCCTTGCCTCATTGGTAATTTAATAAACAATGTTATGTGATATAGGCGTGTATGAGCTTTTGACGGGCCAGTGAAGATGCTCCAAGGCCCCTCTACCTTACTGTACCGCTGCATGTCAAATGACGGATTTTCCCAGCATGATACAGTAATGGGAACTTGGGAAGCTCCAAGACAGACAGCATCTGGTCAAAACCTAGATGCCGGCATCAAGGGAATAGGATCCTAAAGAGGATTCTCGTGACTCGCCATTGAAAGAAAATCGACTGGGCATAGTAACATAGGATTGCAGGAGCTTTCCTAGTGTGTCTTCAGCTTTTGTTTTTTGCTTGCCTGATGATCTGCAGAGCCTTTGAAGCGTTCTCCTTCACCTACTCTCTTGCACCCTCTCGCCTCTCTCATTGCGGGTACTCTCCATTGCTCTTTAAAATTTCCAGCTTCGGGTTGCATCTGTAGCGTTTTCTTGAGCTTTCGGTTGTGGACCACTTGGGTAGAAAGAGATTCCATTTTTGTTTGTTTGTGTGTTCTCTTAGATCAAAAGGGATCGCTTTTTGATTTCTATTAGGTCTTCATTGAAAGGGGTATCAAATGGGTTCAGTTTGATCCACGCTATGTGGGTTAGAATCGGCAGAAGCGATTGGCTTTTGTGTGTCCGGAAAACTAGGGTTCATTGCTGTTCTTTTGGTTTTGCTCGATTTCTTGCAGCAGGGCTTAATTGAGTGGATCTGTTGTTCTTGTTTACTATTTTGTTTTGTTTTGGGTGATACTCGTTTTATCAAGTGAGTTGAATGTGTGAGGAAAATGTTTGGTTGCTATTCTTTGTAATCGCAATTTGGGCGAGTTCTAGTACGACACTCGATTTGTTCTAGATGGGTTAAGATTTTGTATCCCTAGGATGCGGCGAATTTTTTCTTGCTGAACATTAGTTGCAATGAGTTTAGGTTGCTATTGTCTATTGGTTCACACCGGCGATGTGTGTGACAGAATAATATGGATCCTAACTTATTGCTGTAGATGGTGTTATTAAGACTTTGATGAGCATGGCCACGTTGATGTTTTGTGAAGTTCGAACATTGCTAGTCATTTGGAGTTTGGGGCAGTCAGCTGTGTGCTTTCTATAGGAATTAAGTTAATGGTTTGCCACGTTTCACTTTTGTTCGGTCATAATTTCACCACTCTTTCGTTTTGAGCTTCCCAGTGGAATAGTATTGTCAATACCTCTTATTTTTGGTTTTATAGTTATTTAATAACTACCTGCAAGAAGAGAGTGCATTCGTTTATCACAAATCTGTCTCACCTAGATCCAGACGTGCAGTCCATAATCATCTAATTTGTAATATGTGCTGTCAAATTTTGTTGCATAATCTAGTCGATGTAAGAGCTTTTCCTGCCTGCTACAGGTGTGCCATGGTTGTTTAATAAGTAAGCGCTTTTAGGCATCCTGCCCATGTTGACTCAGCAATTATGCATTATTTACAGCAAGTTTTCTGAGTCAACAACCTTTACACCAGGCTGTAGTGGTCACTAAACTATTTTAAAGATAGTGTACTTATAATAGGTTTTATTTCAACCATCCGATGTTTTAGAAACCAAAGTTTTCTTGTGTCTATTTCATGTGATTTTTTTATGCGCTTCCAATGTCCAAATCCCGAGTTTCTTTATGTCTATGTCCTGTGACATTTGGATGCCACTCCGGAGTTCTAAGTCCACATGTATCAAAAGGCATGTTTTCGAAGATCCAGTTTACTGAGTGGAGTGGATATGCTCATAGTTGGATTGACTGTTAATTGCAGTGCGTGGTGAAGAATCTGCATTCAGAGGCCTAAGCAATGGCCACTAAGACCGACATTGCCCACATTATGGGAATGACACCCGACGATGGCCATCTCAAAATTGCCAAGACCAAGATCATCTGCACGTTGGGACCCAAGTCCCGGGAGGTCCCCATTTTAGAGAAGCTGCTCAGGGCTGGCATGAATGTGGCCCGGTTCAACTTTTCCCATGGAACCCACGAATACCAGCAGTACACACTGAATAACTTGCGAGAGGCCATGCAAAACACGCAAATCTTGTGTGCAGTTCTTCTGGATACCAAGGTACTGATCGAGGTTTTTAGCTTGCGCTGTTTCTGAAGTCGCCTATTTGATTGATCGTAAATATTGTGCAAACAAAGAATGGAATTCAGGCAGGGCCAGATTTTATATCCGTGAAGAACATTGCATGTGTTGGGTCGAGAATATAAATAAAACAGAATACAAGAAAGTTTCGGTATGACCCACTCGAATGTGTTAAAAGAAGTTACATGATCTCTCGGTTGTTCAGGGGTTACCCCTGAATGACCTAGAGCTCATGGATGTTTTTTTTTAGTGCGTTGAGTGGGTCATACGGGAACTTTCTTTCGTTACAGTTTTATTTGTTTTTTCGACCAACGCATGCAATGTTTCTTCACGGATATAAAACTTGGTCCTTTCTGAATTCGATTCTTATTTGCACAATATTTATGATCAATCAAATTGGTGATTTCAAAACCATGATTGATCCGTGGTGCATATTGCTAATCTGCACTGATGGAATGACAGGGTCCGGAGATTCGAACCGGGAATTTGGCTGGTGGGAAGCCCATCCAGCTGCAGCGCAACAAGGAGATCTACATTACCACGGACTACACCCACTTGGGCGATGAGAATATGATATGCATGAGCTACCCGAAGCTGGCAATCGACTTGGCTCCTGGAAACACCATCCTGTGCTCGGATGGCACCATCGTCATGACGGTCCTGGACTGCGACTCTGCCAAAGGCTTGGTGAAGTGCAGGTGCGCAAACTTTAGCCAAATGTGTAAACATTCTTAGCTAATTTCGTTCACGACGCTTCTGGGGGACTAGTAACCCAAACCCTAGACTTTCGCTACTAAAAACATTGTCAAAATGAATCAAAAATGTCCCCAAGCTTAGTATGAGTCCACACAGTCATTGAAGAACCTAGAATATGCTATCGAAAGCGAAGTAACTGCACTTCCTTCCGAAAAACATAACACCGCCACTGCTGGTTTGACAACATGGCCATGCTTGGCGAGAAGAATGTGAATCATTAGGGGGTTGCTAGTAATCAAACCCTGGAATTTTGCAACTAAAAACATTTTCAAAATGAACAGAAATGTACCGACGCAGTTATTGAAGAACCTAGAAGACGCTACCAAAAATGAAGCAACTTTGATACCTTTGAAGAAACATAACACCACCACTGCAGATGTGAGAACACGGCCATGCTCGGAGAGAAGAAGAATGTGAACCTGCCTGGAATTGTTGTGGACTTGCCGACCATCACGGAGAAGGACATAGACGACATCATGAACTGGGGTATTCCGAATCGAATTGATTTCATTGCGGCTTCGTTTGTACGCAAAGGCTCAGACTTGTTGGCCATCAAGAAACTACTGGGTGATTCGGCAAAGAAAATCCATATCATCTCCAAGGTGAGGAAATCCATATCACTCCATTTCTTATTATGTGCATACACGCTAGTTTAGAGGATAACTGTTTTCATCACTTTCAATCAACATTGCAACCGATCAATGTATGAAGGAGTGAGCTTTATAACTACCTCTCTGCTTTGTCGGCTCTGGATTGAAAGGGAGGAGGCCTTGCATTGCAATGCTCTGAATGAAGCGAACGAAGGAAGCTGTAGCTCGAAGCTCTAGTCTGCGCAACATTGACAGCATGAATAGAAAATGGGGTTTAGGGTTTATAACCCGGCGCGTCGTTTTGCTTCCAGATGGATTGATGTAATGACTGGGGATGCTTGTGGATGATTTCATGGTCCTTCCAGGTGGAGAATCAGGAAGGTCTGGTGAACTTCGACGACATCCTGAAGGAGACCGACGGCGTGATGGTTGCCCGCGGCGACTTGGGCATGGAGATTCCGACGGAGAAGATCTTCCTGGCGCAGAAGATGATGATCTACAAGTGCAACTCCGCAGGGAAGCCCGTCGTCACGGCCACGCAGATGCTGGAGTCCATGATCAAGTCGTCCAGGCCCACGCGCGCCGAGGCTACGGACGTCGCCAACGCAGTGCTGGACGGCACCGACGCGGTCATGCTCAGTGGAGAGACGGCCAATGGCGCGTACCCTGAGCTCGCGGTAAGCCAATTATCCGGGCACTATTGTCAAAGCTTTCCTACAATCGTCTGTCCGAATGATTAGCATTGTTGAAGTGGGTTTTTCTTGGGAGTCAATTGGGGATTCCACATTCTGTCTTCGCATTCATTTTAGGGTCATCATGGTATAAATGAACAATGTATCCTCAATTGCTCGTACCCGGAGACTCATCCGGCACCTTTGATCATGGACTCAATTTGATAAAGGAAAATTCGCTAAACCCGAATGAATTGCGAATTTCCAAAGTGCTGAAAGTAGGTGCTCCCGGGAAGACCTACTCCAAATCGACCCAAGGTTCCCTTACTGTGCGGCATTGTCGTCAAGAATTGTTAGGGGTGGCCTCTACGAATTCAGTGCAGTTCGAGGTTTCTCCCCTGGGGTGTGGCATTTCATTGATGGGGATGATGATGGTGTGCTTGTGATTGTTTCTCCCCCACCTTTCAGGTTGCGGTGATGTCCCACATCTGCCAGGAGGCAGAGGCTTCCCTGGACTACGCCGCCATCTTCAAGGAGATCATGAAGTCCGTTCCTCTTCCGATGAGTCCGCTGGAGAGCCTGGCTTCCTCGGCGGTGCGCACGGCCAACAAGGTGCGCGCCACGCTCATCATCGTGCTCACGCGCGGAGGCACCACAGCAAGACTGGTGGCCAAGTACCGTCCGTACGTGCCCATTCTGTCCGTGGCCGTGCCCATCATGACCACCGACAGCCTCGAGTGGCAGTGCAGCGAAGAGTATCCCGCTAACCACAGCCTCGTCTGCAGGTACGACTCCGACTCCGACTCCTCTCGTTAACTAGCTTATTTTCTGATAATTTCTAGGCATGTCATCACTCGTTGAAAGAAAATTACATGAAAAAACATATGGAACTTCTTGTCTAAAAAGGCTGGAAATATCCTATCATGGCAATGCACTTAAATAGTTTGTTGCGCCGAGGAGTACCCCGCCAACCATAGCCTCGTCTGCAGCTCCTCTTTCACTTCACTTCCCTTTTCTCTCAGTAGTCAGCTACCCTGTCCTCCTGCTGCTGCTGTGTAGATGCAAAGCTTTTTCATCATCAAAAGCTTCTTTTCTGATCATTTCTAAGCATTTCATCACTTTTTAGAAAAAGTAACGCATTTAATTCATAAGTAACTTATGTATAACCATCCACAAGGACTGGAAGTATCCATTCACGGCAGTGCACTTAATTTGTTGCCGCAAGGTATGATACGGTTTAGATGTTCTCAAAAGTTCCATCTTAGAGACTGAAATTTTAAATCTCTTCCAAATTTTCTATTCTATGATTACAAGAACGATGGCCACTGCTATGGTAGTTGAAAAGGATGTGTTAGTTTAGGTGTACCCAATTCGGAAGTAGACAGGTTTCGGTTGACGATGTACGAGGTAATTGCTAATTTGCTGAAATAAGTTTTGTCAACCCATCGGAAGAAAGGCTCGACCATGTTTCTCATCAATCATTCACTTTTTTTTTTCCCATTGAGTGCAGAGGCCTGTTGCCTATTCTAGCCGAAGGGTCAGCCAGGTCTACAGACTCGGAATCAACAGAGGCAATCCTGAATGCTGCAATCAAATACGCCCTGCGTCGGAGACTGGTTTTAGGAGGGGACTCCATTGTGGCCCTTCACCGGATTGGGGTGGCATCTGTTATCAAGATCATGGAGGTCAAGGATGAGAAACATTATGCAAGGATGTCGACTTTTAGATAGGTTGCATCTGGTCCCCATTCTACAACCCAGAGATTTTCTCGTTTCAAGCCTTTTGTGAAACCTCACCAGAGGATGAAATACCCCTCTTGCAGCTGGAAGTTTTTTTTAATGAAAGTGGCGGCTGCCAAATCTCTAGCAGGATCCCTGTTTTTGTGGAAATCGCCTTGGGGGAGGTCGAGGGACCCTGTCAGAATTGGTTAATAATGTTTCTGAGGCACATCTTTATAGGTCTATTTATCTTTTAACAGGTGCTGCGGCTTGGATTGATTAGTGAAGGATGGATCATCAGGCTCTCGAGGGCACCAGCTTCTGCCAGATCTGTATAAACATATAAACCTGTAAATTTTCTTTACCAGTCTATGTATTACTCCCTACCAATTTTAAGTATGAGTCTCGTTGGCTGACATCTGGTCACCAACCCCCTTCGGTTTGCGGTGGTGACCAAGTTGTTGAAACCTACGCAGTAAGTGTCTGATGGCCTCGTGGAACTCCGCTTTGTCATATATCCTTGGCGATGGTGTTACCGGGATTTGCATGATAACTTTGAATGGTTGGTATTAAGGTATAGGGTATAACAAGGTCCCTTGAGCCTCATACGGAAGGATTTTTCAGATACGGTGAGTCTGGAGTATCGAAGAAAATGAGAGACCTCAATAGGAATTATATCATGACCATGTTATGAAGCACAGCTAATGGTCAGGAGATGCAGTCTAATGCGGCAACGTACAGCTGCTTCGCTCGCCTCTAAATCCGCAACTCTTTGATACAAGTAAAATAAGAATCCTAAGATACTACAATCTGCATTTTTTTCAAAATCACTCTTCATGAGCAGAATGTAAAAGATCAATAACACCTGAGTCACCTTACTTTGCATCTTTCGACAGAAGGTTAACTTCATCATTAGGGCTTGCGTTCCTTAGTCTGTTCACGCCTCCACGGCACTATACCATGCTCAAACACAGCTGCAGCACCCATTCCAGACCCTGCAGATTGAAAAGGATCAAATCACAAGTCTCAGAGTACTGAAAATGCAATATCCCACTTAACCCATAAACGATGTGGAGGACGTATGAATAACAAAGAATCTCTTTATTATGTAGGACAGAAGTGCAACTATTCATCCTCCAAATTTTGTGTGAAAAGGGAAGGTCTACAGTAGCTTGTTCATTTTGTTAAGCCAACAATTCACACGGTACCCAAACATTCCACGGTGACCGGCTCGTCCTTTTAAGGGTTAATACTGGTCAAAGAAATTATCGATCTGAGGGACAAGCTGCACAGGCATGCACAATGATAAAATGATATATTCCGTAATGGCCAACGCTGAGAACAAGTGAAGAACAACCCAAACTAGAAAAATGCATACCAATACACATGGTCACAACACCAAAGCGGCAATTCTTTCCACGCTTCTTCATCTCGTGCAAAAGTGTTGCAACACATCGAGCACCTGGACAACACGAAGTCAAGATTTAGCTAACCATGCCCACACAGTATCTGCGAAGCTCTTGGGTGCATGTATTCTAATATGGACATCAGGACAACACTTGCGATAGAATGAAACCAGGTCAAGCCTGATAGTCGATAGCATGGTGGATGCTATAGAGCTTCAGGAATTATGAAACTTGCCAGTAGCTCCTAGCGGATGGCCAAGAGCAATAGCACCACCGTTGACGTTCACCTTCTCTTCATCTAGTCCCAATTCTTGTACACAATATGAAAATTGTGAAGCAAAGGCCTGTATAGAAAGATACCAACCTTTTACACTTGAACCGTACCAAGAATAACCACTGTGCAAGACAACCGATTCTGACAGGCATCGAATTGAAAATTCTTTGAAGGCTTTCAAATACTTGCTTCAATCCAGAATTACTGTAGGATTCTAAAGAAAAATAAACCTATGTTAGATAACGCTGTCATCAGGGCCATATTGACCAATAAAACACTGGTGATACCTCATTAATCTCAAAGAGATCAATGTCACCAATCTCAAGTCCTGCTGCTTTGACAGCCGCCGGAATAGCAACAGCAGGGCCGATACCCATGACAGCCGGGTCTACACCAACAGCAACAAAACTCCTGCATATTGCAGCCGCAATCAATAGTCTTGCACCGGACAAAGGACACCAGAACATTTAATTATTGTAACTCTCTAGTTAAGCAAGTCAACCAAGACATGAGGCATATCTCCATCCCTTAGTGATCCCCATATATATTGTCCCTTAGCTCACAATATTGTTGTTCTATTTGGTGAGTCGTTACGTTCGTCCGTTTTCGGAAATGCCTAGCTGGTAATCAGAAAGGACGAGACCAACGCTCACCTGAAGACGCCAAGAATTGGTAGATTTTTCTCCAAAGCTAACTTGCGCTTCATGAGTAAAACTGCAGCTGCTCCATCGCTAACTTGTGATGAATTTCCTGTCATCCATATGCAGATGTTCAACCACAATTCTAACGGTGACAACTCTACTATTCTGGAAAAAAAAACAGGGTAATCAACTGGAAGAACCTCTCAGAGTGAACGAAAATCAACTTGCTCCTCAGAACAGTCAAACGTCATAGCAACAAATCCGATAAAGGTATGAAGCAAATACCAGCAGTCGTTGTGCCAGACTCTTTGAAAGCAGCCTTCAATTTGGCTAGAGTAGTAAGGGATGTTTCAGGGCGAATTCCATCATCCTCTATTATTGTAACGTCCTTCTCCTCTCCAGTCTTCGGATCAATAAGCTGCTTACGAGAGAGTTATGTTTTCAAATTTAGCCGAATATGGGAGGTGAAATGACACTAAAAAGTTGTGACGAGCATCACCAGAAATGAAGCAATGTAATGCTTTACGGATTCTATGATACAATGAGCATGCCAATAGCAGCACAGGTATAGTTTTTCTCACACCTTCGTATGAACGGGGACAATCTCCTCATTAAATCTGCCAGAGGCCCTAGCGGCGGCGGCTTTCTGATGTGACCTCACCTGCAGTCAGTAAACATCATATTTATCAACAAACTCTTCTTGGTATATTAAATACTTTGAAAAGCTCTCCAGCGCTCCAGAACCTCATGATCGGTTGCTGTGCTGTGTGCTTGCTAGTTTTTGTCCCTAAGGTTCTACTATTTTACCACTACAGTGTTGTGCGAATAGTTAGACAGGTTCAGAAAACTACTCACCGATGCCATATCCTGTTGCTTGCGAGTAACCCCGTATCTCTCTGCTACGTTCTCAGAAGTTATGCCCATTGGCAGCAAGCAATCCTGAGCTCTTTGGTCTGACTCAACCTGTAAACCCTCACCCCTTTACTATCACCGCATCATACAAAGAATCCATAGAGGCACTTTAGAGAATATAAATTACAATTGTTTACGTCAGATAACATACCCGAGGGTTAACACGCTTATCTAAACCCATACCATTGACCGACATGGTCTCTACGCCAGCTCCAATACCTGCTTGTCAAAACTTAAAAGATGCGGTAAGAAAATGTCCAAGAATGATCTATAACGTCATCAATCTCAATCCAAATTACTCCTTCACAAGCAAAGAAATAACAAACCTCCACATCCATAGCAATTGATTTCTAATTTTGAGTAGTAGTTACTGCTATTTGCGTTCTTACACTCTCGCCGCGAGTTATACGTACCAATATCATACAAACCAGCTTTAATTGCTGCGAACACATCAACAACGGCTTGCAGTCCAGATGAACACTGCCTGTTAACTGTCCTTACAGGCACCGTATCTGTTTGCAAATTCAATTCGTCAGACTAACAATTCAATAGAACAGCATTGCATATATGACAACGCAAGGCCAGATAAAAGAATTCACGTTCGCACTCCAGGAAGTGACAGGAACAATAAATTCAGAGAGGTATACTCTTTGCAATTCCACTTCACTCATTATATGTCATTGGAGCTTCACATAGACAGCAGATGAACGCCCTTCAATCAAATCAAGAGAGCTTCAGATGCTTCCTGTAGATTATTCCTGTATTTTGGATGTAATTGAGTGTACACAAAATATGTCCATTTGCAAGAGTCTGAACCTGGGAAACCAGCATAAAAAGAAGCGGCACGACATTCTATTGCCCGTTGAGAACCCGGCGCCAGTACTGTACCAACCACAATATCTCCCACCTCTCCCGGATTTATCCCTGTAGAATCCACAACAGCCTGGTCCCAACCTTATCGAATTTTAGTTCATTACATCTACGGATATTCGACAAGATTCAACAACACGTATCGAATTACTAATTGAATCTCTGAGTTCATCACAGAACACAATTTACATCTCACAGATTAGGGCAATTGCAAGAAACACTAGTACTATTTGTTGCATTTTGATTGTTCTATTAGGAAAAGAGATTTTTGGATTTGTTTTAAAAAAATCAAGAAAAATATGGATAATTAGTTGAACACTCAAAATGATGTTCTCCCAAAAAAATTCACCCATCCGCCTCCAAAATATTTTTTAAAAGTTATGCACAAAATAGAGAAACCGAAAATTTCAAGGTAATAGATATTTTCATGTTTGTATTTTTTTAAATAATTTTTTTTTAAATTAAAAAAATTGTCATCTTTCTCAACCTGAAGGGGCTTTTAATCAACTAGTTATGAAAAAGAATTCTACAATCCATGTGTTGATACAACAATAGTATGCTTTGAACACATGTGCAAGAGGGAGAAATACTATTTTTAGTAACCCTTACAAGCCCAAGGCCAATTTTTTGTCAAAAACCACTTGAAACTACCATTTTTGTTGTGTTCACCAATGAAAACAAAACAAAACAAAAATTTAGCATCTAACTATAGGATCTTGTGCTCTACTTATTTGAGATGATGTAGTAAAAATTTCATGAAGTTTGACCATATAGATTGAGAGATATTAGAATTCAAAGTTGAAATTTTTATTTTTTTTTAACACTAGTTTGACCACCATTTGTTAAATTTTTTTGCACTATGGACTTTGAATTGAAAAAAAATTGTGTTGAAGAAATGAGTTGATAGTCTAGGAAAAAAATTTCAAAAGAAACACACTTGAGTTTCATTCTTAAAAAAATTGTTAAGTAGAAAAATAAGTCAAAGATTGAAAAAAAAAACTAAATTGTTAATAGCTCTAAGATGAAGTTGAAACATAATAATTCCAATGGTGAGATTGTTCTAGCAAGAAAACTTAACCTTGCAAACAATTTCTTTAATTTTAGGAATTGTGAAAATTTCATTCGGAAATGAATCCTATAAGTATTCAAACATAAAGTCAAAAAATTCAGCTACTGACGGAACTTGACCTTGAGAACGGGGGCCAAGAGATCTTCAGGAAATGTATCCTTGAAGCCGCCACGTTTTGCTTTGCAAATAGGCGTCCGGAACGCACTGCACATACACAAATAAAATCGATTCCATCACCTTCCCGTTCATCACAGATGACATCATGTGACATCGAGGGCGACCAGAAAGTCTTGCCATTGACAAAATGAACTGGACTAATGAGCGGGAGCTGTATTACGTGATAAACATTTCTAAGCATGAAGAATACAGTTTCAATGAAAAATTGATTAACTCTGAAACGACCTGACTAGCTGGCTGGTCAGCGCCCTTTTTGGTGCAGTGTGAATCATCTACTTTAAAAAAACAAAAGCACTCATTCGAATTGAAATTATTTCGCAAGACCTCCCCTTTTCGCACAAAATTTCAAGGAAGAATATATGCATATGCAATAGAAGGATTCTCTGTCATGCAGAGGCCACTTGTCTGCCTCCGCGTCCTTACAAGATTAAGACGGAGTAATAGAGAAGTGACATACTGCCTGGTTTGGCTCAGAGTTATCGCGGACATTGAGATTGAACAATGAACTGAACCGGGAACTGAACCAACAGAAAAAACACGCGCTACTGCACAGGTGGTCCCATAATCAAAGCTCGAAAACACTTACGCAACGATGACAACATCATCCAAGAAATCAGCCGTCCGAGCATACCGAGCACTATCACCAGCTGCACGAATAGAGGACTAAACAACAGGCAACTTGTTAAGCATCAGCATCAGCATCAACTCCCGGAGTTGCCAGTAGACAATCGTCTTGCATGACGTTGTAGACGCAGTAAAAATTGCTTGCAACATTCTTGACTTAGGCTTACGGAAAAACACGAAAGCACTCATGACATTGAGGACTAAAATGCGCACGGCGCGGGGAGTTCAACATCAACTCCCGAAATGGCCAGCAGATAATCTTCTTGTATGACATCGCATTAAAAGCACTTGTAAAATCCTCAAATGAAGTGTCTTAAACAAAAAGAAAGCGCTCATCGCATTGCGGCCTCCAATCACACTCAAATTGCCGTATGAATTGCGGGACGCAACAGAGGAAACGGACAAGGAAGCTTACAGCAATGTTGGCCGACCCTGCTCGGGGATCCACGTGGTTCAGCAGCACTTGCTGTCGCATCTCTATCTTCTCCATCGCCTCCAATTTGCCTCACCCCTGCCAATCCCTCCTGCCTTGATGACTCGCTTACAATGCAGTGTGACTTACAAATGCGCAATCGCAAAGATTGTATACGCAGCTGACTATGCTCGTGAAGCCCAAATATCCACCCTTGGATCGGGGATATCAACTTCAGTCTGCACCTGGTCAGTAACCGTGTATTCCCGGGTCTCAATTCTGGTATCCATCTTCATCCAAAAATGTTACTCCATCTGTCCCACTAGAAACCTCGGAAGTGGGCGTATAGTATTGTGTTCCACTAAACCACTCCATTTATTGATTTTAATTGTTGGTGGATGAGCAAATTCAAATCAATTTTCCACTCAATCAATTTCAAAAATTCCACATCACTCGCTCAACGATGAACAATCAAAATCAATAAAAGGTTCATGTACTATTTTCAATTTGAACATTTCTAATGGGGATGGAAGGAGTATTCATTGGTGAATTTGTTACAATGTATGATGCGATGCCAATTTTTTAATTTTTCATGATTATAATTGTTGTAGCTGGAGTGTTCATACACAAAAAAATTTGTTTTCATTCATTTCCTTGTGTCTAGTCACTCAAGATTGAATAGTTAGATTTGTTGTAGGCAGAGGAAAAAATTGATGACTTTCTAACAAAAGTTGTAAAGCATAATCTCAAAATCAAATCCATATGGTTAGATCTACTACTACACTCAACAATATTTTTCAATAAAATTCGAAACAAATAATTGAACTTAAAAAAGCAAGCAATTGTAGATTGAGTATTTGTAATTTTCAAAAGAATATTTTCTTCTAAGATCAAAATGTTAATCTCTAACTATGATGGTTTTTAGGATTTTTGTTTTTCTTATTTATACAAGGCATTTTTGAAGTGAAGATTTGAAAGGCAATCTCATGAAAATACGCTTGATATGGTAATAGAAAATCATCCACTAGTTTAGTGCATTGCATCAATCTTTTCTTCCAATTTCAAGGAATACTCTTTAGCATCTCATATGAAACATCATGGATTGAACACTATGCTTGTTGCAAAGTCATTTAAGCTTTCCAAATCCCTTTCCATAGTCTAAAGAGTGCATCTTAAGTTATCAAGCAAAAAATAGAGTCCTTCACTTTTCTCCACAAATCTAAATGACCAAGCTCCAAACACGCCACTACAACATCTCTTCCTCTAATTTCAAAAACAAGGTCTAGCATCGCATTCTAAACATCATCAAATATGCAACACCTTGCTTAAGCTACAAAATTTTGCAAGCCTATGCAAAGACTTCTTGACCATGTACTATAAATTGAACTAAGGAGTTTATTTTAATCCACCCCAATGAACCATCTCATACTATTTTGTTGACAATGATTGAAGAGGTTTGGAGAATTTCTTACAAGATTTGATTTATATACATAGTTTGATTCGTCAAGTTTGGATTATCTTCTATAGCTTCTATCTTGATGTCAGCTTTTCACGTTGGTATGTCCGTCTGCGCTATTTGGTACATGTTTTAACATGTCAAGATCATGTTTAGTACAAATGACTAAAATTTTTCTTTTTATTAATTCAAATGTTGATAAATTTTGTTAGGTCCATTCTTCGTGTTTGTTGAGTTGGACAACTTTAGAAACTATCTAGCCTTTTGATAAAACAATTTTGTTCATCCAAATCACACTTGTTTTCACCTACATTCTATTCTAATAGATGATAAAACAAATATATTGACGTTGTGATGCGACATAATGTTGACAACTCTGCACATTTCAAACCATAATCTTTAGTTGTGTGACTTGACAATAAAAGGCAAGATGAATATTTAGTTTTTGAGTAGATTATTGCTTGTATATAGGAAAACATCAATCAAATTTTCTTAGAACAAATGTCAAGTTGAAGACTAGCAATATGCTCCCATTCATTGTTGGAACAACCTTCAAATATATGGACCATTTATAGCACAACGTCCTTACAACTATCCTTGTTTGAAAGACAATTTATAAATAACTTTCAAGAGTTTTTTTTTATTGTTGTTGCTATTGAGTTTCAAGAAGTTCAATGTTTATTTTGGTGACTTCCAATGTCTCCACTTTTAATCTTTTAAATATAGATTTGATTACTTCTAAAACTCTTTGATAAAAGTGTTTGAGATCCATTCCAACTCAAGCTTTGGTTCATCATTCCATTCCTTAATCCAATATATACTAATTTGTCTAGTAGTACTACCATTATAAACCACCAAATAGTTAAGGTCACATTCAACATTAAAAAACCTTCACACAAATTTTCCTCAAGCAATTCAAATCTACATTATTCCAAGTGTATTTAGAAATATCATTGAATTTGTTCATACCCCAATCTGTTGATTGACATCACTACTATATAGGATTTGGCATTCCCACACTTTCAGTTCTATAAGTTGTAGAGAAAGAAGTATTGAGTTACTTTGAATATGTCTTTTGCCATTACTCCATGTCAAAGTCATTCCTTTTTATAAATTGCCATTGCAAGGACAATAACAAGGAGACTACATTTGAGGCCTCAAGTTCTAAGATGTTGTCTGGATAATTGCTATCCATGTTCAACATATGTCGCAAGGTTCCGCCATTCCACCAATATGTGTAGTTTCTTTTATGTTTTTAAATCTTTTTTTAAAGGATTAGAAGTCCACATAAAAGATAAAGATAGAGTTATGTGCTCCTTTAAGATCTCTAAACGCTTCTCAAAGAACACATTGCTTGTTAAATTGTCACACCCAAGGTTATAAAAAAAATCTTCCAATGCTAATTAATAATAACTCCCATCCTCCCACATGATTTTGACATGCAGTATTTTTTTATTACTTTCACTCCAACATTAGGAAAAAATTGAACCCACAAAGAGGCCTTGAGTTTTCTTACTAATTTTTATACTAATTGAATGAATATGAAGGTTGCTACATCCTCATTAGAACCACTACTTGGCGTGTACTCCATTCTTCATGATGGATCCATCATGAAATTTATAAAATCATGGAGATGGATTGAATAATGATGACAAATTTTTTAATTCATCGTGCAATTCATAGCCCAATTAGTGAGTTGAGAAGGCTCTTCCCACCTAAATTTATGAAATCATGAAGATGAATTGAATAATGATGATGAATTTTTGAATTCATCATGCAATTCTTGGTCCAATTAGTGAGTTGAGAAGGCTCTTCCCACCTAAATTTATGAAATCATGAAGATGGATTGAATAATGATGATGAATTTTTGAATTCATCATGCAATTCTTGGTCCAATTAGTGAGTTGAGAAGGCTCTTCCCACCTAAATTTATGAAATCATGAAGATGGATTGAATAATGATGATGAATTTTTGAATTCATCATGCAATTCTTGGCCCAATTAGTGAGTTGAGAAGGCTCTTCCCACCCAAGTTTTTGCATTACAAAGTAGCCTCTTTGGGGGTTCAATTTTTTCCTAATGACAACACCAAGCAGGATTGTCTATGTTAAGTCATGTCATGACAATAATATGTCTGTCACTCTATCATAATATCAACCTTCAATTCTAACTTCCATCAAAATAGAATATTCATCATTAGGAAAATAATTTAATAACTACAATGGTCAATTTGGATGAAAACAATAAGGGCTTGGATGGATAATTATGACTATTTGACTAACTCTCAGACTAACTAAAACATATTCTTGAGAGCAATATCTTAAGTTGCACAAGTATATTGTAGTTGAACAGAATTAGTGACAATATGCATTAGGTTAGTGAAGAGGTAAACATGAAAGAACTTCTTGTAACACTGAATTAGGGATTTTTGCACTTGGCCATAGAAAATTGCACTTACGGACCATACAAACAAAATTAATGTCATTGCTTATATGGGGGGCCTAATTCTATTCATTTTTTTTTTACAAAACCGTATAGTCCAGTGATTTTGAATTTCTTTTTGTACTATACAAACACTTATGAATATTTTGTTTCATGATTTAACATTCAAATTAAAAATGATTCCACTTCAAGAAATAAATAACTGTACAACTTCATGATTGTATACATTTGCACGAAAAGCTTATGAATTATTGAAATGTAATACAAATTTATATTTGAAAATATAAATCACTACACTTTTTCATGTACAATACTAGAGGACACTTTTGTATCCTACCACGACAATTTCTAACTACATGATGCAATACTCTTGTACATCGTTATCATATAAAAACTATAAATTAATATGCATCTACGTCATTTTGTAACCGTTCATTGTCCAACTTCTCACATTGCATTGCAATGTACTCCAACAAATGAGGTTTTGCTAGTGTTGGGATGCTCATTTCTTTCTCTGTTACCTCTCCATGCACTGTCACATCATTCTCTTGTACAAGCGCACTCCTCATTCTTCTTGGTGTGTCATTCCAGGAGAATATAGTTGCTTCTTTTTCTATTCATGTATGTTTCTCACCAAATGGTTCCCACAATGCCTCCATACAGTTTTTGTACTTCTCTTTGCTTGAAATCTCTCCTCTTCCCACCCTTCCCTTCACTATTGGCCAATACCATAAAACCTTCACCTTTGTTGCCCACTTTCGTTGACCAAATTCTACAATTTTTCCCATATAAAATGGGACTCCCGCTCTTACTTCAGTTGCCTCCACTGAAAGTGCCACGAACTGTCCAATTTGAAGGTCTTTCTCTGGTTCAAACACAGGAAATGGATCCTCTGCTTCATTTGCACTCCGTATTGCACTTGTTTCTCCCCCTTCATTTACCCTTGTTCTTCTTGGAGCCCGTGTTGTTGTCATTTGCCGTGGTCTATTCTTGCGCGGACCAAAATAGCCTCGAGCTTCTGGATTTAGCATTGTCGCCATAATAGAATCCACTACTGCCACTGTATTTGACTCTTGCCCTTCCTCTGGGACTGTTCTATCTTCGCTCGGGAATTTTTTCAAATACTTTATGAACTCCTGTGTTTCCAATATTACATCAACATTGTGCACTACATCTATTCCTCTTTGTACACATTTCTCCTTGTAAATGATAAAATCTTCCAATGCTCTCAACTCCCTCTCGTCTGCTGCTGTCACTTCTGCTAAAGTTGGCTTCTCTATCATGCTAGGTAAGGATTGCAAGCACAAATCTCCTTCAGCCGGTCCCCACACGTCTGAGCTAAAGTGCTTGTGTTGGACCTTAGGTACTCCATGTTCGATATAGAATCTCATATGGTGTGGGAATGTGACACCCAATATTTTATCTCCCCCCCTTGGAAGGTGCGGTGTAATGAATGACTTCCAATCTCGAACATTCTCCAGCTTCCTTGCACTCACGAACGCCTCCGTATATGATACTCCTTGCTTTACTAATGACAACAACTCCTCCATATTGTCAATATTCTTCCTCTTTAATGTATTCGAAATAATGCTGAATCTTTGGTCAATGTCTTCATGAGTGTGTCCAACTATCAGAAATGACAATTGCACCTCCTGAAAAAATCCAAGTCCCACCAAAGTTGCACATAAAGCAAACATGTATACGTTCTTGTTCTCACGTGTACAATTGTCTGCTTGAATTCGTAAAGTCGGTGGTAACTTTCCCTTTCGTCTCTGTACATCCGACAGTACATACATAATAGTGGTTATTACTTGATTGCTATCATGTTTGTGGTGCGCATCAATCCAAACGTCAGCATACAATCCAATTCCGTGCACTAGAACTCCACAAAGATGGATTTTCACAAAGCGTGACTCCATGTTCTTTACGGATTGTCTCATCTTCGGTACTATGGTCGTGTTTTGATCCATGCCATCCACTATCAAACACATGTACAAGTCTGGGGTTATCATCGCCAACCGCTTAAATAACGAATAATCATTCCTTTCCGCCATTTGATGTCGAATGTGTATAAGGTACCACTTTTTGATTTTCACACGCGCTGCTGCATTTGTTGTGGCTTCCATTCCACACTTATACTCCCAACAATGGTAACACTTCGAAAACCGGGAGTATGGTGGAACTTGTACATGTGTAAACTCTTCTTGCCATAATCGATGAAATGAAGTGAGACTTAATGGCTCTCCATCCACAATCTTCTTCACTTCTTCATTGACATAGTGAAATACATCCAACTTTGTTGTGTTCATGGGTAACAAAACCAAAGGCACTACGTTGTTATCAATCCTCCTCCATATTTGCCTATGAGGTTGTGTGCATCCTGATTGTTTCACATACTCTTCAAAACTTGAACGAGCGGTTGACTTTTTAACTCCTTCTCTTGAATGGCATGTGTTACCATGTATAGATGCCACTCTCCCATGCCGTTGTTGCAATTCCTTCAATTGCTTGAATCGCCTTTGTGAATAACCAAGTGCAGCTGCATAACATGCATTGCAGACGTTAAAGCCATCCAATTTTGTCTCATACTTGTTTCTCTTGCCATCTTCTGTTCGTTTGAAAAATGCAGTCAACATTTGTAATATCCACGTTGATCGAAGCTCATATTTTTGTCCCCATGCCATGTACCTTTAGTTTAATATGCACTTCTCATCTACTCCTATCAAGCAATTTTTTTTGCATGCCCCTTTGCTTTTCACTTCTAACACACTTTGCAAGGTGACCTTCTTACTCATGGACTCTCCTCTTTCACGGGGTCCTCTTTCCCGCCTCCTTCGATTCACCATTGAATAACTTCTGTTACTTCTTGATTCCGGTAATCCATCCCTTATTTCTTCAGAAGGGCTTGTGCCATTTTCCCATTCATTACGGCTCCTCATTTGCTCAAAAAGACCACCACTGTCTGTTGTAGTGAATGATGTCTCCGAAGGACTTGGACTATTGTTGCTCTCGTGGAAGTCAAATTCTGGTGTTGAAACAGGAGAAAAAGTAAAATTCTGCCCTTCTCTGGATTGTGAGGTACTTCTCCCTCCTCCCCCTATTGCACGAAGTCTACATTTCTTCCAACGAATCAACAATCCCACACACTAACCTAGACGTTCCCCTACTAATTCACATGTCCACACGTTTGCATCAAGAACATGCAATACTCGCACAGCAACCTCTGTCGGCCATAGTTTAACATGATGAAGTTCCATTCCACATGTAAAACTTCCATCTACAACGCATGTTCCAACAACAATTCCTGCCTCTGAAATTAGCTCCATGCTATCTTCCACTATTTCTGTCCGTACATTTTGCCTTCCAAAAATGCCACCTTGAAAAAGTCGAGCACGAGAAGATCTAATAATTCTTTGGCCTACACTTTCTTGATTGGCCCCTCTCACTGTTGCTAATACGGGTAATGCCACAGGACTTCCAAAACCTCTAACATCCATTGCTGCTCTTGTTCCCTGATTTCACATACATCTTCCATGAGTTCCTCTATTCAGTCTATTGATACGAGACATATAAATTCACTAGCACATTAGTCAATTTCATTGAACTTCAAGTGCTTCATTAGTAAATATGTTTAGAATTACATACTGAAGCCTACAATGGTTAGACTTCGTAGTTCTGTCTCATTTTGTTATTGACATTTCTTTCCAACATAGTAACTAATGGAAGATACATTTAGAGCAATGAAAATTATATTTTTCCAATACAGTATACAAGTGCTCTTCATTGTTGAATTGTTCAATGCATGAAAACTCTAAAAGTTTTTGTACAATATCTAATAACCAAATGAATTTGAATGCACAACGCTCATGGAACTCACTTGAAGTAGTCATAATATTTATGAATATTACAAACTTAAAATATGGAAATATAAAAATAATTCACACTAATGAAAGAGTTGCAACAAATCAAAGAGATCAATCATCACTTCATCACTACCATGAATGGCATTGATAAATGCCAAAATTCTAGAAATTAGAATACAACTAGTGAACATGATCAGTCCAGCTGTATATGTTTCTTAGTAGTCATTGTTCATCATGATCTAATTACCTTACACCCTTAGTACTTTAAGTCTATTCAGGTTTTTTAAAAGTTCACTCAATACATAATATGGCTACATGCTCCTACTAATATTTATACAATTTATAGATTGGTTTGGTCATTCAGGAGTAGCCCTCAGAAGAATTGAGAATTTCTTTAATGTGTTACAATTTGTTCTTGCAGGTACTAACAATGTACATTTGATTTCAATCTCATTTCTACTTCTAGTGAATAAATGTTCAAGTAATGGTGCAATAATGTGTTTATGAATGTTTTTTTAAAAACTTCGAATTCAATTACTGAATATGTTAAAAATCTAATTCAGATTACTATTCAAGTTAAAATGGATATTTAATGTAGGATAGTTGATTGAAATTTCTGTGTTTGATTTCTAAAAACCTTGAAGTCCCACTTTCACTTTGGTGGACAAATTGAATTTATTTTCAGTGCAATTCTTGGTAAAATTTTTGACATCTTCTTTAATTGCAAAATGTATTATCATTTTTACAACATATTTTTGGTGCATTTGGTCCCAATAGAATTTTTTTTTTATAATAAACCCAAATTTTTATTTGAAAGGTGTGAAACAAAATTTACACCAATTTAAATGAAGAATGCAAGATTTTTTCCTTTAGAAATTGTCCTTTTTTAAAAGGAAGATATTGATTCATCCCAATAATGGAACACCTTCTTTCAAGCACTTAAATCATATATTTAAAATAGATTTCATATAATTATTTTCAGAGCTCAATTTAATTAAGTTTTCAACTCAAACTTATATTAGAATTAAGTTAGATTTTAGTAAAAAACTTGTAATAAAAATTAGTCTAATTTAATTCCATCTTACATGTATTTAGGTTCTTATTTTTGGGCCTATCTCATATGTACCTCTTAAAGAACGAAAATCACTTTTTTTTTTTGGAATTCTTTAAAACACCATAAATTAAATTATTGAAGATAAAAATAATTAAATTCAACATTTGTACAATAAAAATTTGAATTTCTTAAGATTTGAAGATTCTCCTAAAAGAATGTATCATGGTCACTTCAAAAACAACAAGAGTTTCCTTCATTTGTAGTGTATTAATCTTTAGAACTATAAAGTTAAAATTTTCCAAAACTTCTTAATAACATTTTTAAATGTAGCCATGTCTTCGAACTTCCTGTAGGTAGACATGCATATGAAAGTACTTTAGAGTACAAAAAGTGGCATCATATAGTTTTTAGAGCTATAACTTTTGCATCTACTGTCCAAATTTGATAGAGCTTGTTAGGACAATTGTGATATGTCTTCTACTTTCTGCGTTAAGAATGTAAGATCAATCCAATATGAATCAAGTTTCATAAAGCCAATCAAAGTTTAGATGGTTCATTTCACTTCACCAATTTCTGTATTTGACAATTGCAACTTTTATGACTTTTATTTTCTGAGTGAATTGTCCATTTTCAATAATATTTATTGAATTATTTTCTCCTTTCATTCTAGTAGTGTTGGTAAAATTCTAATGTGAATGCAAGCTTCTTTGAATGTTTAGGAGCATTTTAATAATTCAAACACTACAAGAGAAAGGGGTGTTTTAAGTATTGTCGTAGACATCACGTCTTTTAAGTAACGTTTTAAGTAACATTTTACTAAAAAGACTGTCTTTTGAATCACTCCATAGTTTCAAATTTTTCATTTGTGTTCCTTGGAAAAATTTTAGCATCTTTTTCCAACACTAAAGCCTTGTAATCTTGCAATCCACGCATTGAAATGACTCGAAATTCCATATATATTATCCAAAAGGTGAAACACAAAGTCCGAACCTACTACATTCATTCATGTTCAATCCTTTCTTACATTTATATATGTCATTTTTTTTGAAGCAGAAATTAAAAAAGAAGAAGAGAAATAGTCAAAATAGGCCGTGGAAAAACAATTCCAGCACATACTATCACCATCAAACAATGAATAAGATGGGGGCAAAACCCATAAGAATTGTAAGAGTGGAATGAGAACGGTATAAATGTATTAAAGCCTAAACACTAGATTTAATCCGGTATTTAATCCTTTAATCCTTTAATCCTTTAATCCTTTAATCCAGTCCCTGTTCATCCAGTCCCAGTCCCCGTTCCGAGGATACCTGCAGGTTACGGGTTCTATAGTCTCGCGTTTTTCAGCCGCGCGATATTTCCGCAGTCGAAGGGTACTTCTGCCACTTCGTAGTCACTTGCTCTCCCTTCTCAGGTTCGTAGTCGCTTGCGCTCTACCGCTGCTGCCGACCCTCCTTGCTCTTCCGCGCTCCCTTCTCACCGTCCTTGCTCTTCTGTTGCTTTCCGTGCTCTCTTCTACTGCTGTCTGCGCTCCGTCTCCCCGTCCACGTCCACGCTCTTCTGTTGCCGATGCTCCTTGCTCTTGCTTGCTGTCCGCGCTAACCTTCTCTCCTTGCTCTTGCTTGCTGTCCACGCTAACCTTCTCCCCGTCCTTGCTTGCTGTCGACGTCTCCCCGTCCTACGCTTGTTGCACTTGCTGGAAATTCATCGAGCGGTCCTTGTTTGCTGTCCGCGCTACCTTCTCCCTACGCTTGTTGTCGACGTCTCCCCGTCCTACGACCTGCTGCACTTGCTGGAACTTCATCGAGCGCGGCCTTCGCTTATTGACTACGCTCTCCTTGCTCTGGTATTGACGCTACCGTGTATCTGCTCTAGTATTGACGTGTTTTGAAGCTGTCTCCGTGTTTTGAAGCTCCGTGCTCTGTTATCTCCGACACCGATTTTGTAGACGGCACACACCATGACAGGGCACGACAGTACCGGGACTCTCCCTTTCTTCCTCGACCGGGAGTGCAAAATAGACCTTTCTTCCTCGACCTGTTGCTTGCTTGAACTTCATCAAGCGCCAGTTCCTTAATTCAAGAATAGGAAACCCCGAAACCAAAACATCAAATAATGACATAATTACGTATAATGATATAATGACGTATAATGACGTATAATGACGTATAATGACGTATAATGACATATAATGATGTATAATGATGTATAATGACGTATAATGATGTATAATGACGTATAATAATGTATAATAACGTATAATAATGTATAACGACCAAAACATCCAATAATAACGTAATATTTGCTTTTAAGGTGAAAGACAGAAATCCACCGTTCCAACAAGTGTGACGATAATTTTTCCAAAGACGTTCCAACAAGGGTGACGATAATTTTCCCAAAGATTTCTATAAGCAAAGGTGGAAATCATCCATTTATCAATAAGAGCTCATTTTTTTATGTATTAACATTTCTTTTCACACTTTGTTTCAAGGTTCTCATTGAAATTACCCTCACAAACTTTATTGTAGAGCATACTTTAGAATCTCTTGGGACTCACTGAGCTCATAATTTAAATTTCAAAGAAATGTTGCTACCTAATCTCCTTTGAGGTCAAAGAAGAGTTTCCTGCTATGCTAGTTCATTTGATTGTGAATTGATTCTATTTTTTTTTTAAAATTCCACTGAGGTTCTTCCAAATTTCATGTGGATTGTCCAATGGAATCTCCCTTTTAGAACAATTACCTTGTTTTGTTTTCTGAACTTTTGATTGTCTTTAAGGGTGCACTCTATGTCAACTAATTTTGCTTAATTCATGGAATCTTTTGCCTGTTTGTTCTACAACAATTAATAGCTGTCAACTAATTTCAATTTACAAATTCACAGAGATTCTCTTCTAAGTTTTAAGTTTCGGTGATTGCATATTATTAGATGAGTATGCTTATTGGATTTTAAAAAAATGGACATCCATATTTCATTCATGGTATACATAATTTAATCATTTTGGGAGAAACCTAACTATATCTAGTGTGCCCTATTGCCCTGGGCTATTGCAGCAGTCCACTTAAAAGTAAAAGTAATTTTACATATTTCTATGAATTTTCAATTATAAAATTCCAAACTTGGCATCTAGCACATAATATAGAAGCAAAAAATACGAGAAGAACAATCATGGAATGAAACATTTGAATGTTTGACTATGAGTGTTTGAACTCATACAAGACAAAGTAACATCTTTTGGCTATGTAGAAACATTAGGCATGTAGGTGTTACTATTGAATTCCATATATTTGGTTTAAATTTCGATAGAAGGTGGGGACAAAAAAAATTCCCCCTGCACAAAATTATATGACATTAGCAAGTACAAGTTACAGTGTACTCCCTAATATGTTTTTTGGGAAGCGAATTCATGCAATAATTTCAAAAGTAAAATATGGATTTTAAATAAAGAAAAAGCAAGGTCATGAATTATATATATGTATATATATATATATATATATATATATATAATGAGGAAGAAGAACTTATGTTAGTTCGAGTGTTAGTGTATGAAGTGGTGAGCTTCAAAGTTTGGTCCTTTTGTAAATAATTGTGGTTATGTTAAGTTATGTTTTCAATATATTGGATAGAGAGATATAGTTTCTGAAGTGCACGATGTTTATCAATCACATTAACATAAACGTAAAGTGACCTAATCCATGGATTATGTGGATCTTGAAATCGAGAGGACGGTTCAAGTTAAGAGATAAGGAAAAAAAGGCCTTTTGTGAGGAAATTGAACACTGCAATACATATTATTTGGGTATGTGGTACTAGTGTGGAAGATAATTGTTTCATTTTCATCAATTACACAAACCAATTTCTCTTTTCATAATGTAGTAGAGATTGATTTATGCTAGGAAAACTTTTCTCTTCCATTGATTTCAGATATTGTTAGTTGAAGTCTTCAATAGACATGTTGATTGTATGTACTTTATGTCTTGGGTACTGTCTTATGTGAAAATTTCTTTGAAATGATTTGAATCTATGAGTAGCATTTTTGAAGTATTATAAGAAAATACCATGAAAATGAAAAAATTAAAATTAGAAATAAAATTATGTTCAACAACTCATGAAAGTTTTGTGAAAATGTTGCACTTGATCAGGATCATTATGGCTCCCACAAATTTCAATGAATGGGTTGAGCATGGATGGTGGATTGAGGCAACGGATGCGGAATCACCAATGCTGTGGATTACAGACCGAGCTCTATAAGAAGGGTTGTTCTGGACTGCTGTCGGCAAAGAGCGAGGAAAATTGAAATCAGTGACTACCGCCCCTCATGATGTGATTTTTCTGAACGTGGACATTGAAGACAGTCTAACTGGAAGGTTCAAATTGCAGAGGCAATTCATGATGGCACCAATTCCGCCCTGTTGCTTGGATGCTGATCGACGGATACGGGTGATTCCTAAGCTTCAAGAGAATTGGATTTCCATGCCAGAAGAACTACGAATTGTATGTAGTGAAGTAGTGCAGAGGTTCCGAAAACTAAGTCCGGAAAATGTGGTGCGAGCACAACGTTTATTACAGGAGGTTTTGGCTTATGAGGAGATGAATAAAACAAACACACCTACTACTGAACATCCTGCTCATCCTCAAGTTCCAGAGGAAACAGATCCTATATACAGAGTTCTAGCTACTCCAGTGAACAATCATTGGGTACCAGTTCATAATCAAGGCAGAAGACGTTCACATCCAGATTCAACTGATGCTGAAGAACCCAGTCGCACAGAAGGTGGACAAAGGAATGTCAGAATGAATCGAGGAAGGGGTAGAGGAAGAATCATTGGAACACATTCATCCACCGGGAGAAACGTACTTGAAGGACGCATTGTACAGAGTATTCCGAGGGAGGGTGGTCCAACAATAGGTGGTGGACATAATACGCTTATGCCAAGAGGTCCATCCATAAGCGTGAATCCAAATGCAACATCTACTGAGGCAGAGTCATCAAGGGCCACAACGGAACGTATAAGAAAAGAATGAAATACCCAAGCAAGGAGAGGACAACCACAAAGGGGTAGAGGAAGAGGAAGAATAACACGAGAACATCCTCGCCAAGCACGAGCTGCACGAGCATTAACAGGGCAAATGAATGTTGGTGGTTCAAGAGATGATGTACAAGTTGAGGGGGAGGTTGCAATGATAGATGAATTGTCACAGGAGGAGGAAGAGACTTACGTAGCAAACAGATCGCAAGTTGTAGGTCCGCTTATACGATTTCCAACAAATGAAGAGTACTTGAGAGGATATTGTTGGGGAAATGACGTAGTTTTCAATGTCAACATTTCAAATGTTCGAGATGTACAGAATGTGGAGACAAATCACAGAGCAATGACTGCAAGGCGTGTTGCTGCAATGTATAAGCGTCTCAGTGGAAGGGAGGAGACAAATATGTCACCATTGACATTACGTCCAATAGCATATGTGCAAGAAGGTGAAGATGATGAAGGTGCTCCACTACGAAGACAGGTTGAATTCTCACATGTGCATACGGTGAAGGAATTTGAAGAGGCGTATTTGCATAATGCTTCTGCAGTAGCTGGTGATTCATATGCATCGAAAATCAAGTGGTTAGAGAACAACATTATATGGGAACCAGTTGATGGTCAACACGTCGTAGCAGCCTGCAAGCAAGCTGAAAGGGAGCATGCTGCAGCGTTGATGGATGATGAGGAGTACAAGAGTATATTTGCGAGAAGGAAAGCTCGATTTGTTGTGTACAATGATCCAAAGGTTTACATTGAAGCCTCGGTGCGAATCAACGCAAAGGAATTTGAGAGGGAGTTTTATACAACAATGGATGAAGATTTGATAAAGCTGAGGGCCATTTGGGAAGCATGTGGAAGACCTAATCCAGAGGTACGAGCAGATGATGCACGAAGAGCCCAAGCAGTGACAATGGCTGCAAGTGCATTGCATTGGACACGGTCTTCTACGGAGAGTATCTCATTGGGTGTTATGTACAAGTGAATGGCAGAATACACTCGTCATGCATGGTAAGAAGATGAAGCAGCTTACAAAGCTGTTCTCAAAGTTTGTCGTGATTATGAAGATAGGATGTTGTGGTATAGTAAAGATGAGGAGAGAAAATGGAAGAAGTATGCAATGGCAAAAGGTCTGGATCCCAATGTTGATGTGAGAGAAGGGAGGAAGAGGATGGAGCGGCTTTGGTTGAGACCATTAGTGCGTGTTCCCAAGACCGTGTATTTGCGGTTGGCTATGGAAATGGCAGCAAAACCTGTTGTCGATGGTCAACGGCAGAAACAAAGGTTTTATTTCAATGGTGCCGCTAGCAATGTTCTACAGAAAGAGACGTTGGCGTGGACAACAAATCAAATTCAACAAAGGGAAGCTGTAAAGAATGCCATACGGTGGTTGGTGGTTCAAAGTGGTGAAGAAGAAACAGAAACTGTGCAAGAGTTTTTCCAAATCAATGTTCAAAGATTTGAAGGACAGAACCGTGGGCAACTAAAACTATTAGCTGAGTTCGTGGACAAGAAGATGAAGAAAGCTTGGTCATCTCCAACAGTGAGGACAGTTGAAGCATTAGGGAGGTTTGAACTTCTCATACCTCCTATGATTAGAGATCATGTAGGTAGTATCCAACGAGGAGAAACCGGATATAATGGTTTCTCAACAAATGTCACGAACTTGGATGGTGCGCAATGGAATTGGTAGCTAACAGTACCATGCAATGCAAACGGAGGTACAAGTGTGGATGTCCCCATTCGATATAGAGGAGGGTTCTTTATAGAGGGATTTGTGGAGTTGGGAGTGCCTTGTCTTTGGGTATTTGATTGCAGGCGAGGCGGGACAAAAGGTGCAGACGAACCTTGGACAAACGTTGAATACAAAGGTGTATTGCAAAAATTAGAGCAGTGGATGCGAGGCATAGATAGATGGAATGCAGTTTTTTTATTTCCTCCTGAATCATCTTCTACAGAAGGCATGAAAGAAAGCATTGTACTTCCAAAAGATTGTACAATGTTGAAAGGTGTGGGTCTTTCAGAAGGAAACCGTATCAACGTACGTTCACGATTTGCGTCACGATGGGCAAGTGGAGCGTATAGTACAACGAACAGGGAATGTTACAATTGTAATGGTTCATCCTAGAGCATCAAGAGTGGTACACAATGTACGTGGTGGCCATAATGAGCTACCAATGGTTTTCACAGATTTGTGGAAGGAGGGGAAGATGCCATGCGATGTGGATCGATTTGAAAGGAACCCAATAGAGCTACGAAGGTTGGTTACTGCATATCTACCTGAGGGTTGGGGGCTTGTAACAGTGGGAATAACAACAACAATCTCAAATATACTTGAAGCTTCTTTTGTGGGGAATCAAGTCATTGTACTTGATGCTTCGATCGATCGATCTCGATTTCTGTACAACACATTGGAAGATTTACATCGTGTGGGAAGGCAAGGTAGCAGAGTAGCAACATTGGTAATTCAAAATCCGCAGCAACGGTACAGAGGTGTAACTCACGCACCATCTATTTCAAACAACAGGGAACAAAATCGAGGAGAAGAAGAAGAAGAAAGTCTTGGGGATGAAGAGGATGATGTGGAAGAAGGTGAAGAACTACACTCTGAGGATACACCAGTGAGAGAGGGGTATGAAGTAAGAAAAGAACGTTCTGGAGATACTTCAGAGTACGTAGAAGGAGAAGAGGAAGATGACATGGAGGATGAAGTACAGTCTCACGCAGAAGATGATGAAGAAGAATCGTATAACTCCGATGAAGATTCATCGGATGAAGATAGTGATTCATTTGAGGAGGAGAGTGATTTCGAAGATACAAATATTCATGAAGAAGGAAGAGGACCAAGTATGGAGAAAGCTGAAGCAATCCTAAAGTCATCATCAGAAGTATCAAGAGCATTAACAGAGCAGCATAATGAACCGGGCAGTATGTTACCCATAGCACAAGAAGTACAAGTAGTCGAGGAATCTGTAGAGTTTGTGACACCTAAGGATGCGGCAGTTTCAGGAAGAGATGGTGTAACTGACTTGGGTACCGAAAATGTATCTGAAGAATATCATGTAACAAATGAAGGAATACATGAAGAAACGCCCATGGAAGTGCAAGGAGGACCATTTGAAATTGAAGTTCTTGAAGAAGTGATTCCTTCAACGGAGGAAAAAGTGGTTGCTTCAACTCAAGAGGAAGTGGTTCCTTTAGTAGAGGGGGAAGTGATTCCTTTAGCAGAGAAGGAAGTGGTTCCTTCAACGGAGAGGCAAGTGATTCCTCTTAGAGAAAACGAAGTGCCAATTCAGGAGGTGCAAGAGAAAGGTACAAGAATGTTTAGAGAGATTCAAGAACGTGCAAGGGAAGAGGAACCTCAAACAACAAGTGCAACAAGCTTCAAAGGTACAACATCTTTACAAGTGACAGGTGAAACATAATTGAGTAGCACACCTTTTACATGGACTTCGTAGAAAGAAGGAATGGAGAAAAGAGCAGATGGATTTTATTATGATCGGGAGGGCATGAAGTATCGTAAAGTCGGGATTGAAGGACCACACAGATTTGAATTGGTGACTTCGATATTAGAACCACCATTGCACGTTCATCCCAGTTCATCTCGAAAACTAGAAATCGGTGTAGGTAGGGCATTGAAAAGATGCGAAACGTCAAATTCAAGATGAAGTTCGTGCATTATTGAATGTAGAACCTATGGATACAGAAGAGAGGCAAGAGACAGGGACTCAATCTTCGGAGATTATTGGGGAGACGCAAGAGACAATTGAATAGAGGATGTATTACTTCATTTTTAGAATATCAACCGATGTTAAGTATTGTATGTAGTTGTAGTAGTTATAGTAGTGGATAGTAGTACATGTATTGACATCAATATTTTTGTGTTGTACATGTGTGTTTGAATAATAATAAATGTTTTTTTTTTTATTGTACGAAGGATGCAGTGCAATTCATAACATCTTCACAGAATTTGGAAAGAAGAATTGAATGTTTAGAACAACTTTTTTATTGGTGCATTTTATTGAACTGTCTATGGCTTCCATGTAATGAATGTACTTATTTATTGAAATAAATAAGTTATTCTGATTACAAGAAGTGCAAATGAATGTAATTTTTTTTTAAACCTCCTTGTTCACGTTGCACAATTTGCAAAGTAATACTAAATTCAACCAGTCGCACGAATGGTATACCACATTTATTCAAATTGAAAATTTTGATGTTTTTTTATTATAACAAAATTGCACTTAGCCAAGTGCAAGAATATCTAATTCAATGTTTTGTATTCTGATTCATTCTTTAAATGTAGTAAGACTACTTGATTCCGGCTATCATTGGTTACATGCATGTTGTATATGGTCATTTGATTGCATCCGTTTTTGACTTTGGGATGATTTATTCAGAGATGGATATTACCATAAGAATAATCAAATGTATATACTATGACAAAAAAATTCATTAACAAAATGAAATCTAGGAATCCTAGCGATATTATGAACTCTATAGATTTCCCAAGGACATAGAGTAATTACAACCCAAATTCAGGTTTTGGAGTTAATTGCAACATTTCTTTGTCATTTCTATTTCTATGAACTACTTGCATTTGGAAATATATTTTAGAATAGATGAATAGAGGACTAGTTCCAAGTTTATATACATTTATGATTTACCTTATTTCAAGAAGGCTTGACTACAATTCTAGACCCAAATCCTTAGGACAAAAGGCTCACAACCAATCATTAAAAAAGAAGTCATATTACAAGCTACCTTAGTTTGTAAAATATTAAAAAAAATATAAAATAACACATTTTAAAGACCCTCTCACTATGCACTACCTCCAAAGTCATGACTTTGGTAAAAACTAGCCATGGATCTTGCTCAATAGCTTTTGACCTCTAGTTCAAATTATGCCTTAAAAGTTAAGGTACCTATGTCCAATTGCATCCTATCTTAAAGCCAACGCGTCTACATTCTTGCCTAAAATATATTCAATTTTTGTCTATTCATGAGAGCCTAGGTTCAATTTTAGATATATCTATTTTCATTAGTTTGAAAATTCATAATTTTTTTAATAAGAAAATTATATGTAAGAAAAAGTGTAAGAAAAAAATCTAGAATGTTCTCCATACGTCCAACTTATTTCAACAAATTTAATAATAAGGGCAATGCGTTTACCTCAATTGGAAAATTGTGAAATGGGCACCATTTGGATGGCGCTTCAGTTCATGGCCACTTGGCCAGCCATGTGGAGGGAGAAAGCGCCAGTCTGGACAGCTGACCTGGACCCCTTGGCTCCCCACTTTCGCATCCCACGAAGACCTCGCTCTCCGTCCTCGCAGCTCCGAATTCTGTCTAAAAGATCGAGGTGGGCACCTCACAATTCTCACACACAACACTTCTGCTCCTTTCTCTTGAACTCTTGCAATTTTCGCTAGAGTATTCTCTGCACATTCAAGCACATTTCCGTCCTACTCTTGCACTCCCAATCGACAGGTGACGAAGCTCTTCAGTCCATTTGATAGAATCAATCGCAATTGACGACTAACGTTTGCCTCTGAGGTTTTACACTTGCAGATTTAATCTCAGCTTTCATTTGTAGATTCGGAGCTTCACCTTTTTGGCCGATGAGCTTCGTCTTGGATTTTGGTTGGGATGTTGTGATTGTTCTTGTTATTCGATGTCTTGTAGCTCGACATTGCAGAAGAGGACGATGTCGTTGTCTCAGAGTAGTGTCACTAGGATATGCTGTTTGATTGTTTCTAATTCTGTAGGCAGTTGACAGAGTAGACCCTAATCTGCCACTGTTCATGCAATTTCGATCTCCGTTTTAGCTGTGACTGATTGTTGGGATGCTTGTGAGTTGTTTTCAGAAGAGGGAGAATATGGCAGGCACAGTGCAAGACTGGGTGAAGAGCGCCGTGCTGCCGAACGGCCTGGCTGTCATCACCTTGGACCGCCCTAAGGCCTTGAATGCCATGAATGCGGGTTAGTTCATTTCTTTCGTTTGTCAAGCATGTTAGGGCAAGAGTCGCGGAGCTCATGTTGCTGGGAAAATCCATGAAAACCTAAGATTGATTCTGTTGTTGTGGAGTTCGAGGGTTTAATGACTTAGGCTCGGTGGCAAGCATCCTGTGTGTAGATTTGTACTGTCTGAGAAATACTTTTTGGACTTCTTGCTTGAGCTATTAACGGACAGTTTGGAAACAAGCACGATGAAGAGTTAAGTTGCAGCTCAAGATCCTTGGTGCTGCATTAATTTTTGCTTCTGTTTGAACAGACATGACGGCTCTGTACAAGAAGTTCCTCGATGAGTGGGAGAATGATAGCAAGGTACGGGCGGTGCTCGTTGAAAGCTCCTCCTCTCGCGCCTTCTCTGCAGGTCACTCCTCTTCTCTTTTTGAGTTAATTTTTTGAAAAGACAAATTGAAGGTGCATTTAACCCACCTTTATTCATGGTTTCCAGATTCTTGTGGAATTTGTTTTGAATTTTAAAGGTGGAAGTGTTAAAGAGGATCCCTACGATAATACGATTATTATCAATACAGGAAGACGCATTTAGAGTGGGGCAGTTTTAGCACCCTTTGCCTTAGCTGTATCTTCGAACTTCCCTTTCTTCACATACCTGTTAACACCTTCTCCCCTTTTTATTCATGGCTCTTGAGTTAATGTAATCAGGCATTCCGTACTTGTTGTCATTTTAAAGGGATTCATTCATATATAAACAACTCGAATTTAATTAGTTCTCGACTATTTTGGTAAATCTAGACCATCAAACGATTTGTCAAGGCATTCCTTCGATAAAGCCGTCAAACTTTGAATGGGAACCAGACTAGATTCTTGGAGGTGATATGTTTGTGATATGAGAATATTTAGGAGAACTATCCCAACTAACTCAAATTGTGAGGGTACATGTCAAATGGGCTAATCTTTGCTCGAAGTAAAATCATTTCAATTGTTATTCTAGTAGTCACAATACTGTTCTTTGGTATGTTTTGAATCTTTTGAAGGGGATTCTAGACGTTTATGAGGCATTTCCATTGCTTCCAAACATTTGTTTATCATCTATTTAGGGTTAAGCAACTCTACCGTCGGCCCGTTGGGGGCTTGACACTCATTTTCTCGTAGTTCCAGAATTCGCTAGTATATTACTTGCAGGTCGATCCAGAAGTGGATCTCACAGGAGACGTGATGATCAAGGTTTTCCTTGATTGCAGGCATGGATGTGAAAGGGGTGGCAGCAGCGGTGCAGGAAGATGCGAAGACACCTGTGGTGCCCACGGTCTGTTCAATGCTCTGTGTGAAAATCTGATAGTCATTGTTGAATGAGAATCGCATTGAGAGAAAGTTCATACTTTGCTTGCAGGTGGAGATGTCAAATCGATGGTGTCTGAACCGAGACATAGTGCTCTTGCATTGGCGCGCCAGGTCTGAGCTGGTTCACTGCAAGCAAGTCTGATATCAGATTTGTGGAAAGGGATTAGGCTCTGACGGGGTCGTTCATCTCAAGTGCGCTGCCAATCAACCAGTCCTGGTGATTAGAATCTTCTCTATTAGCTCGTGATGTTCATGTTGTGATGTCTGTTCAGGTGTTCAACAATGAATATAAGCTGATATGTAAAATAGCACGCTACCAGAAGCCATACATCTCTTTGATGGATGGCGTCACGATGGGGTTTGGCATCGGCCTTTCCGGGCATGGTCGCTTCCGTGTAATAACTGAGGTGCACTGTCAGGCCCCTTCTCGTTCTTGGGTTTTGAATTCTGACTAGAGGCTCAAATTGTTTGTTTCATTCAGAGACTCAACAGTGAATATGTTGATGGAGTATTTGTTCAAAGGTCTTCCATAAAGCAAAACGTTAATATAACCGAGATAGTCTGTGCCAGAAAACTATGCTAGCGATGCCGGAGAACGGGATCGGCCTCTTTCCTGATGTTGGTTTTGCACATATTGCTGCACGAAGCCCAGGAAATGGAGCAGTGGGTGAGTTTTTCTCATTATAATAGTTATCCTTCAAGTTATTGTGGTTGCGCGTTTTTGAGCCGACTTGAACACTTGCAAATTCTTTTCCTATGTTGGGGTTTCTATTCTTGTCCAAATTTATGTTTTGGAGGGATGACAACTCATAGTTGCCTGCAAACTATTGATGTTGAATATTGTAGGCGCGTACATGGCTATGACCGGAGCGAGAGTCACCAATCCAGCTGATGCTTTGTTTGTTGGTCTGGGTACACACTTTGTACCCACAGACAAGTTGGCTTCTTTACAAGACGCTCTCCGCAATCACAACTCGTATGTTTCTGCCGTGACTTAGGGTTTGTTTAAGAAAAATTGGATGAGTCGTGAACTTTGATTGTTTGATAAATATTTACGGTTGGACAGAGGAGATGTCAGGAAGGGTCAGAAGGGACGCGAGTCGTATAGCACAAAAATCTAAGTGTACATAGCTGCTGTAGGGGATGTATGCAGCTGACACTCTTGGGATCTTCTAGGAAGACACTCTTCCAAAAGCACAGTAACTGTGACAGATAGGTAATAAGAACAAGGTGTCAGTTGTGATTCTCTAATTCGTTGCTTAGGTTTGTGTTACGTTGTTAATGGTGCAGGTTAGATAATGCATGGGAGGCAGTGGAAGAAGTTTTGGCCGGTCATCACGTAACGCCAGAATCGGATCCTTCTCTTAAAGCTCTTCTGCCTGCTATTACTGCTTGCTTTGGTGCTAGCCTCTCAGTGGAGGACACAATCAAGGCCCTAAAAGAACACGAACTCTCTAATGACTCTGCAGGCGAGTTATCAACCCCTTCTAAGACAAGATTTAGCAGAGTATGCTCAACAGTTAATTGTTGATTGTAATTGAGGGTAATTATTCTGTCTTCTCTACAGCTGAATGAGGCACTGGCTAACTGCTCGAACACTTTGCAGGTTAACCCTAAATGCCTGAACTAAATATAGGAAGTCAACTTGGAATCTTATTGTCAATTTTACTCTGTAGTATTTAATAAAACATAATTTTCCTGTTAAAAAATTTAGGGTATGATTTCTTCTTTCTATTGGTATACTTTTCTATTTTCCCTGAATCTTCCTAAAATGATTCATTTCAAATCCTATAGATCTGGAAGTGACCATTTTGTGCAATTCAGGCACCGAGATGTTAAGTTTGTTGCTTCTTGTCGTGAGGTTGGGGGTTGGGGTGCATGACTGAGATCTATTGTTGTTTGGTCATACAGTGGCAGAGTGGGCAAAAGGAGCATTGACTGGATTGGGCAAAGGGGCTCCCTTCAGTCTCAGTTTGACTAAGCTTCACTTTGCAACCGTAGCTCTGGCAGCAGAGAATGCTGTTCGAGCAGAGTCACCTGAAAACGACATTTCTGAGGTTCGAGGTTCTGAACTTCCATGCATTACTGTCAATGCTATTTTACTACCTTGTAGTTCAGCATCCAGGTATAGGGAATTTGTGCCACTTGGTTCTTGGTACTGCAAGGCCCAGCGATTCCTCAAACTAGAGTAACTAGCATATCCTGACCCAGTATTGGATCTCCTCCTGACGATTTTAAATATGACCATTGATAATATTAACCGAGTTGCACATCTGGTAACTTCTGACTTTGCAGATCGAGGGGGTGATGAAAACTGAATTCAGACTCGGCGTTCGGACGGCAACAAGACCGGATTTCATAGAAGGCGTGAGAGCAGTGCTTGTTGATAAAGATCAAGTAAGCATTGCTTTGCGTAGCCATTTAGTCATGTTCATCAACCGAAATACTGTTGAGTCTGTGGTATACTAAACTATTTGTTGCTTGGTCAAGCTCCCATATTCAGTGTATAGCCCTTAAGTGCATACTTAGTTACTCATCTGTAAGGGTGTCCTCTTGAACAGGTACGCGTTGTTGATGTTGCTCATTCTTTACTATTTTTACTATTTGTAGTTTGTACTCGTTCAATAATTTAGTATCATAGATCCTCATCTTGCGGATTTCTGAGGGTGTGGCAGAAACCGAAGTGGCAGCCACCAACTGTTGAAGACGTGGCAGTACCTGATGTTGTGGCCTTATTTGAGAAGTTTGAAAATCCCAGTGATGAATTGGAGATCCCAGCTCCAACTGCCTGAATGATGACTAGATGTTGACGAGACGTAACAGCAGACCTTCAAGTCGCAGTTAGTTTTGGCATTTATCATGCGTTGATTATTTGAATTGCTGAATGCTCTTACCACCAGCCTCTTCAAGGATCTCCTCTGGGTGTGGTTCACAGAAACGGAGATGAGTAGGACAGAAGGGTGTGACTGCAGTAATCAGCAACTCATAAATTCCCTGTGGCCTCGCACTAATTTATTCAACTGCTACCATTTTTCACCAGAAGAAATTGATGATTCAATTTGAAATTGAATATTTCACTTTCAGAGACGTGCTCATAATGGAATATTGCGTCAGAACTATGGTATTGTAAAAATAAATATGAATTTAGGGAGATTGCAAAAATAAAGATGAGTTGGAGAGGCAATTGAATGAGGTGTATTGAATGAGGTGTATTATTGACTTCGAGATTTGTGTAGTTATTCGTGGAGTAACATTCTGTATACTTTATGTCCTACTGTGTTGGGGTTTAAATACCACAATATTGATATCCCTTATTGATATCCAACATTGAATTAATTTGGAATTTATAATTTCATGAAGCAAAAAGTAATTGTCAAGAAATAGAATATAGAATAGAATATTCTATTCTCATATTGGTGAAGTTTTTGGTCCCTTTGCGAAAAATTTAATTTGAGTTTATAACCTAGTTTACAATCATAATCTTGTGGGGTTTTTTATTTTTATTTTCCCTTTTTGTTGTATATGTACCTTTGATGTATATTGGATTCTGCATTCATAGTACAAGGAGACAATTTTAAGTGTAACTAATGTTTAATTTTCTAAATTATCATTCTTTACTTATCAAATATATTATCAATTGAGTTGATAATGCAATGATAGGAATTATATGACAATCAATCATGCACCAAAATCTCAACAGATTTTAGTAATTTGGGGCACTTTGGCTCTTTTGATTGTAAATGCATCTATAAAGGGAATCTAACACCATTGCTTCACATTGGTCCATTTATAAATGTATTTTTATATGATATTAACTACAATACTATTCTAAAAGTTTTAGGCAAGTACAAATTAGTACTATTAAATTATATCTTGTATGAACACATTAGATTTATATTTCCTATATATTGATAATACATGTTTTTACTAAATAATTGATGTTTTGAATCTTTTTCCACCTTAAACATGCTTACCTATTGTATATGACATTTGTAACTTTTTTGAAGCTAGTATTTTGATACTAGCTTATACATACAGCTTAATGTAGAAGATTCTTCATAGACTTTATCAAATCAAGATAGAAATTTTTACCTTAAAAAATCTCCTCAAAATCATAATTTTTATTTTTAGTATATAAATCTTGATATGATAGTTCAAAATTGTAAGACTTCTAGCGCAATATAATAATCAAGTTCACAAAATTTGTTATTTAATCTCTTTAAAGTCTCAAACCTCAGGTTAAATATTAAAGCTAGAGCTTCAAATGAAGAATTATGACAATTTGAATAGAAAGTTTTTTTCACACAACAATGAAACTCAAAATGAAATTACTTCCATTGAAGACTTTATAAGAAGTCTTCACCAATTGGATTAATCCACAAACAAAGTTCCCAATCAAGCCCTTACCTGCAAATAATGAATTCTTCTAAAAAAAAGCAATATATTACCTATATTGCAACTCTACTTTTGCTTGATGTTTGTCAAATTTCCTAATGAGTACACAATAAATAAACCTCATACTACCATGTCCTAAATGTGGTTCTACGACAATAGAAGCAATCCCTTCTAATATTGTTTGTTCTACATTGCATTTGATGCCAAAATGTGTACAAGAATGATTTATACCATAATTAGTTGCTTGATGTTCATAGGGTAAGTGTACTCAGTGCCTTCCCAAAACTTGAGTGACAATGCCACATTAGCCTTGTCAGTTGGGTGGTATGGATCCCAAAAGAGGTAATCAAATCGATTGGTGCAAGGTTTAAGGATTATATTGCATGGAATCAAGCCCTTGTAAGTTCCTCCAGCCCCACAACATCCTTGGTCTACAACTTTAAAACCTGCATAAAATACTCTTCATTAATAAAACCATACAAAGTCCAAGTTTCAAGGCTTCTATACCACTATCTCATTAGTTGGTAAGTAAAAGATTATAACACACAATAGCATGGTCTAAGTAGGCAAGGGAAATGACCTACAAGACAATCTACATGACAACCCATATGACATACTAGACTAATTGTGGTTTAGAGTGGTCCCCAAGACCATGTTTCCATTGTTGTTTCCACTAAGGATCCTTCTTCTAAAAGTGAACCCTTCTAATTATCAACTAAAAATACAAACCAACATGTTCAAGATCAATGACACAACTTAATAACATATTCATAAACCTCCTAGCTCTCAATAGTTATACAATACATCTATTCATCAACATCATCATGCATATGTTTTAATTTCATTTTTTTTACCTAACATGGTAAACATATTCTACCTATTTTTTGAAGATAAATATTAAATAATTAAATTTGATCATCACCAAAAATTTAAAACAAATTCATTATGATAAGATGATACCAATTGAGAGATCTATAGAGTGCTCGCTAGAGTGGAAGTTTTACCATATTGGCTTGGATTGGTAATCATGTCCATGACGCCCTTATACGCATCCGCATAGATGAAGTGTGCCCCCGGTAGCTCTGCATTGAGTTGCTTCACCATGGCCAAAACACCCGCATTGAAGAGTCTTGCATCAGCATTCACTTTTTCACTACACTCTCCATTTTGACTAAACCGGAGTGTGAGTTGGTAGGGAATGCATCCAATAGGGCCCATAGATGCCACCACTACCTTCCGAGCACCCATGTTGTACAACCTCTGCAAACATCACACTCGATTAATTAATCACATATCTTTAGATTTGAAATTCACCTTTTGAAAGTACTATCAAACATGTAGTGGTCCCATACATGATTTCCCAAACAAAAAAAGTTGCTATGAACATTACAAAATGAGCTAAAACTTCATGTTCCACATCTTTTATAAGCATCCCCCCAAAAAATTACTAAAGTTTTGCTTAACATAATTATCAGCCATATATAGAAGCACTCCAGTTTCTTTTAGAAACTCGTGTAAATCAAAAGCTTATTTGTTTGAGGCTTTACACAATGATCTACATGATTAACAACCAATCATATTCTCTACGATTGAGGAACAAGATGTTAGGAAGTTATGGTTATAAGATCAATGCACTTAAATCCCTTCCAAAATGAACATACAATGATCATGAAGATGTCTACTATCATAGATAGTAATTGCAAAGACAAGAATTTCATAATTTTCATTGCAATTACACAATCTCTTTATCTGTGCACCATCAATAATCCAACCCACACTTGAAAATTCATAACTTATTCATACAGTGTTCAAACAACACATGGTAAGATGCGTTGGAATCTTCTTTCTTTCCATTGCTTACCGTGAGCTGACCATGATAGTCTCTGACCAACATCGTTGCCACCTGCTCAGATGTCAGGTTGCGAATTGGCGAGAGAGGCTGGTAGAGGTTGTTCAAGTAGTCGTTGGAGCCCATATTGGACGCGAACAAGGCCTCGGAAATGAGCTCCATTCCTGCGGCCTCTCCCAGCAGCGACAGAATCTGGGCCTTGGTGTTGCCGAAGTACTCCAGTTGCTTGTTCATGGACAGCCTCCCATACTGGAATTAAAACATCCAGACAGTCCATTTTTCCAGTACCACGGCAAATCAATCAGTCAAGCTTCTAAATTTAAATGAAACATGTTCCATAACGAAATGAACTGAACCCCTTCTAGCTAGCTACTTGGAAAAATCCGTCAAAGCATTAATTAATAACAATAAAATCTTATCATAGCCACAGCAATTGGAATCATTTGATGGGTGAAGCAGAAACTGTCGCCACTAGCAGGGTCACTCCAAGAAGAATCGAAAACGGATTATTTACTTGCCGCTGCAACTTGGTTGTGGAAGTTTTGGCCAGTTGGGTTGTGTTAAAAAAGATTACAAAAGAAATGGATTCGATCTTACCAGAATGTAGCCAGACGAGTCCAGTATCCCTCCCGCTCCAGACGCGTAGTTCACCCCAGTGAGAATGGCTTTTCCAGTGGTATTGGGAGCCAAGTAGGGTGGAATGAATGCGGATAATCCACCCAATTGACCTGCGGAGTTCCAACAAGAACAAATTCTTAGAAAACAGTGCGAAGTCAGCTATAATGAATTGGTTTACAGACATTCAACGGAAAAGGACTGAATAATGTTGAGTACAAACTTTAGAAATAATGAGGAGGCAAAATGCAACTACTGTATCGAAAGCCTAAAAATGAGCTAATCACAGAGACTCATTTTTCAACAATGAAGATGAAGTTTCAACATTGAAAACCCCATTATTTACCTCTCTGCGAGGTGCACGTGTGGGAAGAGCAACTTATAAGAACGACATTGAAAAGTTGCAAAAAAACATGTCATTGGAACCGCATTCAAACAACAATAGTATTAGGTTGCTCCGACATGGAAACTATATTGTTTAAAGCACCTACTTCCACTTGCGACAAATGACAACATCCAAATCGGAAAAGTTGGTCGCAAGCACTAATGCGGGGGGAGGTGAACTTAATTAAAACAACACTCTGTCAGAAATACAGAACGATCATGTTGTACGTTTCAAGTGAGGACAATTGATGTGTTGGAACAAAATCAGCAATTTTGTCGTAACACAACAAAAACAACATTAATATGTCATTCTGACGCATTCTATAGTGATGTCACAAAAAATGTGTTCTTCAAAAGAACCTTGCATTTGAAGAATGCAAGCACTAGAAAGTGAGTGGAGCTGCACTTGGAACAACTTACACTGAGAATGACTTGGGAGTCATATTGTAAGTACTATGCAGTTTCAATGTGTTAATACAAATTAAATCAATATTTCCGTCGTAACACCTTCAAACTTTCAACAATAATATGTCGCTCCAATGCATTCTATACTGATGTCATAAAAAATATGAACCTGAGATGCATTCTGTCTGTCCAGACTCCAGAATGAGAACCAATCTCCAGCAATGGAAGTGGCTCATTAAACACTAACGGTAGTTGTTTATTAGTTGTAAGAAATTTCATCTCCTTTGCAAAGGACCAAGGCAAAGTGGTAACTATATAAATAATCTATTTTGTTGAGTATTTTTTTTAAATGATTCGCATGTACCACATACAAAGTCTTCCTTCTGTTATATAAAGAACAACAGTTTAGTCTTGGATTGGATTTCAGAGGTGACTGCGGCTGATATTAGAAGAAGTCCTGCCGCTGTCAACATGGGCTGCTATTCAACAGGATAGCTTACCAAGGATATCCACAGTGGTGCGTCCATTGGTGAACCTTCCAGTAGCGGATCCTCCCGGGAAGTCCAAGCCATTGGGTGGAGTATTGGCTCGGGACAGCGTGTTGATGTAGTTGTTGTTGCCAGGATCAGACAGCGAGTCCCCAAATATGAAAAGGGCTCTGGGCGCTTTTGCTTCGCATGGCAACAGCGGCAACAACAGAATGCACACTCCACACAGAAGAGTCCTCCTCAAAATCTCATTCCTTGGAGGCACCTCCATCTCCAACGCTACCTGGCATAGCAAGATTTAGAATGTCAGCTGAGACTGTTTGGTATTTCGAAAGGTAGCAGAACATGTTACAAATAACTTCCGTACGTTCTTCATTGGACTCTATTTGCTCAAGTTCTCGATCGCATCCGAGTCCACAGGATAGTGAGATTGACACAAGAACTGTCTACATACTCCTTTAAGTAGTAACTATGATGTTGCAATGCATAAAAAAATATGCAAGTAATCACAGCAAGTGGTGGAGCTAGAGGCACCTCCATCTCAAGCGAGAACTGGCAAAAGCAAGATACACAAATTTTTATTTAGTCTAAGTTAGCTGACATGTTTCAAAGTACTCCTGACTGTTCGATTTTCATCAGCTACAACTGGTGTGATTTATTCCACTCTATGGTTCAAACTCCCGCATTACAGTTCGCGTACACGAAAGTGGGAGTGACACAAAGACTACATATGACTCCTTTCAGTAATGTCTGTCAGTATATGCAAGTAACCACAGCTACGGGTGGAGCTTGAAGCTAGGCCTCTCCAGCAATAACAAGCATGGCAAGGTATCGAAAGTTAGTCTCCACTAGTTAGCCAACATGAACATTTCAAACACCTCCCGCACTTCATTGGAACCGATGTAGTGTACATTAAGACTCTATTTGTTCAAGCTCCCACATCAAAGTCCACATGGAAACGAGAGTGCTACATACTTCTTTTAGTACTCAACATACAGCATTGCAACGTATGTTAAAAATTGCAGCTAGAGGAGCTAACAAGGGTTTAGACAGTGGCCATGGCTAGCTCACAGTTGCAGCTGGACTGTTTAGAGCAATACAATGCTCATCATACAAGCTCAAATGAGCTCGATCAACTAGCTTTTTCTATTGTAAGAGGCTTCAAAAAAGACTCATGCTAGAAATTGAAAAACGTACTTGGCGGGAGAGCTGAGTGCTAGCTGGGATCGATTGAGAGCGTTCAAAAATGGTGGGAGCTCGATCGACGGGGCAGACTAGTATATAGTTGCAGACCAGCTTGTCCTGTTGCATAGAATTGAAAGCAGAAGCGAGAGCATTCATTTGCAGAATACAATGTTCTGATCATGAGCTGAGCTTGCATTCATAACTATTTTTCAGCAACCAGGGAAGTTAACTTACAAGTTGCTGAGGCTGTAGGCTAGCCATTAGAAATCCACTGCAAAAAAACAGGAATTGCAGTTCCGACAAGGACTGTACTAATGGAGCGCGTGACTGGCAGGTTGATGCACGTCGAGCTCAAAATAATTAAATGTTTCAAGCAATTCAAACTGGACCCACATACCGTGGCATTGTCACAATCCAACGACCATTTCGTTAGTTTGGCGGGACTCTACGGTGTGTGAAAACAAACAGTGGACACCCTACGCGAAGGTCATTAAGTCATATGTGACACGTGTCATCTTGTGAATGGTCTGAGGTGACGTGGACTCCTGAGAATCTGATGTGGAAACTCAATTCAGTATGTGGTGTCGAATAGGACCTTCACGTACAGTATGTAAAGTAGGTTCATAAATTGCCCACCTAAGAGCTGAAACTGAATTTGGGGGAGGTGAATAATCTTGAAATATTTTTCAAAAAAAATTTCTTAAAAAGACTAGTGAAATTGGCATCTAACCTAAGTCGTTTCATATTTTTTGGAGCTTTGTGGAATTACTTATGAAATTTTGAAGTTGAAATGGCATAGGGCTCTAAAATCGACCGCCTTCTAAAATGTACATTGTCTGTACATTGCTGAAGGCTACAAAAAAGCAACATGTACAAATGTTGTACAATTGAGGAGGTGGGCAATTTTAGAACATGTAAGCTTTTAGAACCTTCATGAAATTGTCAATTTTTTTAACCACTTGCCATTTCAAATCCAAGGCTAATACTCAGGTTGTTAAAGGCAGGTATATTCTTGGGTAGGGTGGGTATTGCTTCAGGGTTGGTTGTTGGATTTTTTGGAGTGCATGGACAAGGCAAGGGTGAGTATCACTTTAGAAGTGGTTGTAGTGCCTAGACCTTGTTGAAACATTTGTGTTTGCCTACTGTAATGAAATTTGGAGTTTAGTTTCAAAATTGGCATGCCTATGCAAATTTGATGTTGAAGGAAAGTGACGAGTGAAAATTTGATACTACTATAGAGGAAATGAACTAGGAGATTTTGATAGGGAGAAGATGCAACCAATGCCCTTGGAAAAATAGAGGAGGCAAATTACTAAGGCAACTCCAAAAGTTTCCTAAATTCTAATAGGATCACTTTAAACTAAAATAATTCTCTAACAAGGATTATTAAGTGTTGGAAAAGCTCTCAATTTTTAATCAAACACATAAATTTTGATAATTAATATGCAAAAGTTATAAGAGGTCAAAATTGAATTGATAGGGTTTTTTAAACCGTATCCTATTTTCAATGTTCCACTTGAAAGAAAGTGCATCAAGCATCTATTTTTTTCTTTAGGTTTTGCATTTGGAAAGATGCATGAATTTGGATAATCCTACCTTTAGGGAGGAAATGCATAAAGTGTCCATTTCAAGACTGATCTAGCTTTTGGAAGAGTTCTCATATCTCCAAATATTTTTTAATAATTTTTTCTAACTTCAAGGATAAATGAAAGCCTCATCAAGTTTTAGGTGAGTATGTAAAATGAGTTTATGAATAAAATAAGACTTCAAAATTTGCAATCGTAAGGCTTCAAAATACTTTGATATTTCACCCATTTCTATCTATCAATTCTAAACACTTGAATAAAAATCAAGCCAATACGTACAGTAACAAGGGAGACAATCCATTTTTACCACTTAAGTAAATATATGTGTCTGCAAGGCGGAATTCTTGAATGAGAAAATTTTCCTATGTACAAAAATAGAATTCAAAAGATTTTCACAGTTTTCCAAATTTTTATTTCTCAAAACATAATTACTATGAAATTTTTAGTTGCAAATTATGTTCAACCCATATTGGTCATATAGACCATCCTATTTCTAACCAAGGGCTAGTTGCAAAATCACCCAAGCACTAGAAGAAACCCGCGTTTAACTTGACGGATTTTTTTGCGCATCATGTTACAATTTCATGTTGTTATGTCAAAAATTACGTCCAATGTACCCACATCTTGATGTTACATTGGACGTAATTTTTGGCATAACAACATGAAATTGTAACATGATGCGCAAAAAAATCCGTCAAGTTAAATGCAGGTTTCTTCTAGTGAAGGTTGGTTGCAATATTTAGAGTCTTGTAGCCATTCATTATGCACCACACTATATCAAGAACTGTACTATAATTCATAGTTGCTCATATTTTTCTATACAAAAAGAAAGCAGCCTACATTGCCAAAATGGGTGAGTGATCAAAAATGGGGTGCCTCTCATAGTCGTGTGAAACCTTTCCAACTTGTTTTTATATCTAAGTACGCATTTTTTTAAAAGATCCAATGTAAACATTCCATGATACAATTCATTTATATTTTTGAAATTAGTAAATAATTAATTATGAATTACAAAGTTGAAATAACATAAGACTCAAAAAACATTTCCACACTTAGCCAAAAAAAAATTGGACAAATTTCTGCCAAAATCTTAATTGATTTTGACATAGTCACCTTTAATAACAATTTTAAAAATCTTTAGAAAAATAGATGAAATCGTCAAAAAATCCTTTAAAAAATACCATATTTGGATGAAAGTTATTAATAATAGACTTTTGTGGATGAATGTACCCATGTAGGTGATTCTGTCCATTTTTTCACACATTCTAGGGACAAGTTTTTCTACTACCAAGGGAAAAAAACTAGTTACCTACATTGATATATTTGATCAATTCAAGAATGCAATTTGTGCTTTTGAGTCAAAGAATATTTTTGGAGCATGAACTATTACAAAACCTCCTAACTTACTTAGGCACTTTTTCAAGGAATACATATTGAAATACAAGTCCATACCAATCCTAGGTTTTAGAGTTGTATATTATTGAAAAGAATATTATAATCTTTGGCTCATAATTGAGACAATTTAACAAAATTGATGATGTTGTTGTGTCTAATTTGATCATTTAAAAATTTTAACCTCTAAAGGTAGTTAAATTTCCAAAAAAATTCCAAGAAATGGTTTGATTCATTTCAAATGGCCTTTTGATGCTCATCAAAATTTGATACCCAAACTTTTATATGATCTTCGAAATGCATTAGACTAACACTAAAATTAAAAACATTAGGCCAAAAGGGAGGAGGAAGCTTTGCATTGAGAAGTTTAATATCTAACTTACATTCATTAAAATGTGAAGAATTGATATATGAAAGACAAGCTAGTGCTACAACGTGATGGCTAGTGTAATGTGATATATAGACAAAGCCTCTCATAATATAAGGTAACTAAATCTATTATGACCACTTTGAAATTTTTTGATCTAATTGCAACAAATTGAAAGGTCTTGTAATTGTGAAATTTTGATGCCATAATATTTGGTGTGGTCATTTATTTTTGCATCATAATTAGGTACTTCTAATTTAGCTATTGTTTTGGTTTATGAATCAAATGAAATCATTTCATTTTAGGACTAGCTTCAAACAATGCAAGATTATCAACTACTTGAACAACCTCCTATTAATTGACAACCTCACTAAGAAAATTGGTGATATTTTTAGAACTTATATTGTAAAGGTTGTATACCGTGGTAGAGAAATGCACCAATCAAGAATTGTAGGGAAATGGAGCAATGTGATTGGAGGAAATTTTGTTTTGCACCAAATTGGATTTTTACTATGGCCAAAATTTGTCAAGTAAAGAGCTTCAAGCATGGATGAAAAAATGACATGGTTGCCTATATGGCAATATTTATTGTAAGGGGAATTTTTCAAAGGTCAAGTTTTTTAGGTGGCCTCACTCCCCCCCCCAAAAAAAACAAGAAACTTGGCCTTTAGAGAACTCCAACTTCATCTATTGCCATTTCATTGTGGCATATCTCATCCATGTGATTAAAGACTTTTTACTTCAAATACCATAGCATTAGTTATATCTTTACTTCTTCTTTCCTATTGCAAAATTCTCCTCTTGGTGAAGTTGTCAAATGAACTTCAATTTGTGAGGTTGTCTACAAGACTTCTCTACTAGGTGTTAACACTAAAATTGGTTAAGACTTCATATAGCATTATTTTATTATCATTTTCCAACATTCCACCAATTTCCTAAAATAACCATGTCTTGGCCAAAACTTCTTGACTAATAGGTGCACTTCTTTATCATAGTGTAAAATAGCCCTAACTAAGGTAGAACAACCCAATGCCATCAATCACCCAATTCCGACATCTACTAGCCCTTCCCATTTGCATTAGTTATCCACCTATTACCACAATCTTAGCAATCTTTTAGCATCTAGAGGAGGCACTTGAGGAGGGGACACATCAACATGTGGTTTAGTGTGGGTCTATCCACGCTTTACCAATTTAGTCCCAACGAACTTTAAAAAATCATAGAAAACTCATTTCTTGCAAGAATGTCTTTATTCTACTTGAAAATGACTTCTCTTTCCAACTTTTCAATCTATAGAAAATACATGAGTTTACATAAATTTTCTTTGAGGTACCTCAATATTAAATTTGCTTGGTAATACTCATATTTAATAATAGTCATGTTTACCTTGACCTACTTTTGTTTCAAGTTAAGTACAACCCATTTTATAACTTCATATGAAGACTATTAACCTTGAAGCACTCCAACGTCCAGAAAATGGACAATGAATGGAGAAGATAGCACATAGAAAATGAAGGGCAATGATTTTTCATCCATCCTTTTTTCAGGATTGTTCTGTCAAAAACATTTTCAAGTTTTGGTGTAGAATTTTCTGTCTCACGTTGCATGTTGTATATAACAAGTGTTGATCATATACGATAGATCTACAGTCATCCTACCTAAGGTCGCCCAAATTTTTGAAATTTTCTACCCAACAAGCAATCCTATGTGGAAAGCCCGAACTACATCACTATAGGCAATTTTGTGTGGTGCAACCGCAGATGGGGCGATCATGGGTGTAGGTGGGGCAACCGCGGATGAGGGTCCTTGTGCACCACACCCACCCACACTCGCCTTCTGAATGCACCTAAAGTCACCCTACTCGCACTCACCTTGTACTCAAGGTTGCCCAAATCCACATGTGCCCTCATGCCACATGGAGACTACATGGTACTATGGTAGCCATGTGGCCGATGAGCAGGCCAAAATTTTCATTGAAAAATAAAAAAGAAGTTTGACGTTATTAGACGGACAAGGGGTAAAATTCATGCCGTGATTGTCATATTGTTGATTTGTTAGGGCAAACAACTACGTTTTTTTTCTAAAACCAAATATGAGTTCTCAGTCAATTCACATTCACAGAGTTAGTAGCGGAGTTTGCATTTGAAAATTAAAATTCAATGTATAGAAACATATTAATTTAGAATGGAAATTTGTAACTACAGCTAGAGCACTGCTCTAGTAACTACAAATTTGTATAGAAACATATTAATTTAGAATAGAAACATATTAATTTAGAATGGAAATTTGTAACTACAGTTAGAGCACTGCTCTAGTAACTACAAATTTGTATAGAAACATATTAATTTAGAATAGAAACATATTAATTTAGAATGGAAATTCATAGACAAACATTTTCTATGGGGCAAAGAGTGAGGAAAACAGATTTTCTAATCATAATAATGGAGAGAGGTGCTTAATTAATTCAAAGACGACCACTGAACATGAAAGCATGTTCAATTGTTCACACAATAATGTTAGTAAAACACTTATTTTTATTTTTTTGTGCATCCAAATACAACTATGTGTCGCCACCCAAAATGTGTCTTTAGGTAGGATTGTGGTATAGTTAGCTACTTAAAAATGCAATAGCGTCTTTGCCTTCAACAATTTGTTCGCATTGCAAGGTCACTTGGTTTTGATGTGTGTGAGAACATGAGCTCAAAAATGCACAATCTCATTCACAATCTCATTGTCTGCAATTAAGTTTTTCCTCATATTTTTCAATACCTCTCTTCTTCCGATCAAAGCTTTTGATTTATAAATCTACAAGCTCCTGTTGGAATTTATATTCACCTTCTGGAAGTATGTGGTATGATGCTTCAGATCCTACAGATGCTTATGCCATTGTCTTGTACAGTTCAAAATCGTTCGTTTCAAAAAAAATCTGCACTTCATCCTCTTCTTTGCCATCTCTCCCATGACTGCCAATGCTCCATGGATAAGGGTAGATTTTGACAATTACAGGAGAGCTTGAAGTAGGCTGAGTTCCCTCTTATCAAATGTAATATTTTATCTTCAGAAATATCAGTTTGATAATTTCTAAGTATGTACCATAACTTGGTGCAGTTAGTTTTTATTTTTTATTTTTTATTGACACACTTGAAATAGAATTCCAGTACAACTTGGTGCTGGTTTCAAATCAGAAACCGCATCCACCCACAACCAGTGTTTGTAAAATTGGCTATTTTGTGCTGTTTCTTTACCAAAAAAAATCTTGTGCAAAATGCACATAGTAGGAAATCTTTGAAAAAAGAGACTTTAGCCATTTTTTGGACGAAGTTGTGCCTCCATTTGTCAAGGGGACAATTAGTCTGACAAAGTCATCGCGCTCATCTGCTATGTATTCCATCTGTCCATCGCCCTTGTGTGCCCTCAGCTGTCAATTGTTAGCAGATGGAGTGCAATCGCAACTAATGATTTCGCAATTGTCCACTAGGGTTTGGTGCTCACTCTATTGCTAAGTATTCACATTAACTCCTTAATCTTCATTTTTGCTACTAAGCATTTGCATTAACTCCTGAATCCTTATTGCCCCAGTTGGAGGCTCTCGAAAGCTATGCTTTGAGTGCGTTGGTGCGTCCATTGCTATTGTCATTGAGTCACTCTCTCAAGGAACCTGTTGTTTGAATGCGGCATCTTTTTGCATTTGAATTTTCAAAGTTTTAATCATCCAATGTTTGAGGGGGCCACTTCTAGGTTGTCATGAAGATTTTGGAGGCACATCGTCTCTTGCATTCACCATACTTCAGAAATGGTGGCTTTTGATTCAATGGAGTCTAGAACTCCACATTCTAGAATTTGGCTTGGTTAATTTGCAGAGACTTGTTGGTGACTTGATGCTACACTACTGCTGAATGCTTCTAGAGTTCTCGCGAGGATTTTTGACAATTTAAGCTTTCAATGGGCGGCGGGAGCTGAGGGATATTGGAATACTAGTTTTCTTTGCCAACTTGTTGTATTTGCTTGCGTTTTGTGCAATCTTACTTCAATGAACTTACTCTCTATTGTTTTCAATTGTGTACTCTTTGTTTAGATTGATCAACCACCTTGCGAGGTCTTGGTTACTTTGATTTCTAGTTTGTGTTTGTGTGGTTGAATATATTTGTTTTGTGGTACTCTTCTAACTTTGTGTTTGTTGTTTATTGTGCAGATTCTCATGGTGCCACAGTTGAAGCTTCCTGACAATTTTCGGGTGCAAATATTTGGTTCCAGCTGAAACACAAACGGCATTGGAAAATATTTGGTGCCAAATTCTATCACTTATCTTGACGACTTGGCAATGGACACGGTAGGGCGCAATGTGACGCACGTCTTTGAAATGTGCCTGTCTCAATCCTTAGTTGACTAGCATCCTGTGATCCACCTTCGGAGAATACTATTGTCTCACTTGGATTTCCAGATCTTCCTTGTTTTGATGCAAGCAACAATGATGAGATTTGTGTAACGGGGAAGAAGAAAGGCGGGGTTACAAACAATGCGGGGAAAAGATGTAAGATCGCTCTAGGGACAATCACCAGGCGTTGGTAGGAGGTTTGGGCTTGCAAATTCTTGTGGGCAGAGGCCAAATACAATGCGGATGGACATTTATCTAGGGTGGTCTGCCAGAGTTGTACTACAATCATGGGAAGGAAGAAGATTCTAGTTCCAAAAGCAGACAATCTCAAAAAACATGAGGGGAAGCGGACTTGTCAAGAAGATGGTGTCTCATTTCCACACTTAAAGAAAGGTGAGATGTTTATGAAGGCAGATTGCAAGCACTTGAAGAATTGCAAACTTTGGGCAACTTAGAAGCACACCGACACCATAGCTAATTAGCTCACTGCTGGCCTACAAAGCAACTTCAAGCAAAAGGGAGTCTAATTTTCTACATTGCTTCAAATTCTCACTCATGGTAGACCTATGTGTGATTATAAAAGGCAAAAATACTTGTTTAGGCACTTGAAGGTGAAGCATTTGCCTTCAAAGCATTGGTCCAGAAGTTAAGGGTGAAAATGAGTGAACATTTTCATGCATCCATTCTAACTACTCTCAAGTGTGCTATACAATCTTTGAGGGTTGTCTCCATTAGTGCCGATGAGTTCACGGTGGTAGATAATACTTGTTGGGTCGGTATTCATATCTACACAATGAAAAACTGGAAAAAATGCCTCTTTCACTGCATTTGTCTTGTGTTCATAAAGGTGGCACAGAGGACCACTTGATATAGGTTATCATGCAAACTTTGTTAGATGAGGGTGGGCTTACACATGAGAAAATTGTTTTTAAGCTTGTATGTTTTAGGGCTAATGGGGGAAATACTTTCTAGGGTCCGAGAACAGGGTTATAGTACAAATCCACGAAAAGTGGGCTCCCTTTACATTGGAGGCAAGTTGTGTGAGTCACAGGATTAATCTTGTTATAGAGACTCTCTCTAAGTATCCTATAGTCAATCAGCTTAAAGGAGTGTTTCAGTCCATCTATTCTTATTTCTATCACTCTAATAAGTGTCATGTTGAGCTGCAAAAACTTACAAATTTCATGGAAACTAAGGGATTAAAGATGATCTGCAATGTAGAGACATGCTAGATCTCTATGAGGAGTCCAACACAGTGCGTCATGGAGGAACACACGACTATGCTTGTGAAAATGGGTGTGGACATGATTGGTGGTCCTAGCTAGAGGTCTAATATTAGAGCGGATGCAAGACGAGGTGACAATTTTGACTCGTTTGCTAACATTGAAGTTTTATTATCTTTGGCCTGCTTCATTCTTTTGCTTAATACAGTGCATTATTTGATCAAATCGTCTCAAGCTTGGGATACTTTGTGTATGATTTCATGAGTGCTATGAAAGTCTACCAAAATGAGCTGGCAGGCTTTTTATTAACAGTTCTACAACTTACAACAAAGAAGAATTTGGTAGATACAATAAGTTGATATCCTTGCAATGCAAAGACATCCCCCTACAATGGAGGGAGTTGCCTTGCAACTCTAGCATCTTTCACTTGTTCTTTGATTTGTCAATGACATATGTCTATGCACGGTACCATGACAATGTGATAGGCATTACAAGAAAACGAGGAATTCTGCAACTACTGTTTACAGTTGGTTTTATAGTTGCATAGGCCGTTTGCAACTAGGTGACGATTTAGAGTTTGCAGTTGCAATGAACAAGTTGCACTAGTTGCAAAGCAGTTGCAAAAAAATTTTAAGTTGTTTTTCATTCGACAATATACTTGAAAGTTCATCAATGAACTCTTCTGACATGATTACTTACATGGAAGTTATTTGTATGCAACTTGTTTGCGACTAGCATGCAACTGGTTTGCAATTAGTTTACAATTGATGTGCAACTGGTTTGCAACTAATGTGCCTGGTTTGCAACTTGTTTACAACTTGTCTATAATTCATAGACTTGTAGATTTTGAAATTTTAATCTCAAAGACTTGTAGATTGAGAATTTCAAATCTATCTTTTTTTTAAATCACCAAATTTAAAAATATCTTAGATGTTAAATATTTATAGATTTTTGTAGATTATAGAAATCTACAAATTGTAAAAATCTATGAGTTGTGGAAATCTACAAATTATAGAAATCTATAAGTTGTAGAAATCTAAAATCTATAAAAATACAAATATTAGAATTTCATTATCAAAATTCATAATACAACAATGCTATAACTTACAATTCTTATATGTTCAACCTAATGGTGTTCTTGACAATTGATATAGGACAATTAATAAAAGACTTAATAGTAGTTGCAATTGTAGTCTAGTTGCACTCTAGTTGTAGTCTAGTTGCACTCTAGTTGTAGTCTAGTTGCACTATAGTTGTGGGCCAGTTGCACTATAGTTGTAGTCCAGTTGCAATCTAGTTGCATTATAGTTGCAGTCTAATTGCACTTTAATTGAATTGCTATCAAATTTAAATTATATGCAACTATAGATAGACACATTGGACTCTACAAAATGTAAAATTGTCCACATTGACAATTGCGATGAATATTAGATGTAAAATACCTCACATCAACTCTTTTGTTACATTCTTGTAAGCATAAATACATTTTGTGACTACTTTGCAACTATTTTGCAACTATAGTGTAACTATGTCAAAGTTGGTGCAAATACAGAGGATTGTAGTTGTAGGACAATTGTAGGACACATAGTTGCATTTCAGTTGGTTGTAGTGGACACATTTTTCTTCAAGTGGGGCATGCATGTTTTTGTCACGGAGGAGGAATTCCATTGCATGCAAAAGAACGTAGAGTAGCAATTCTTAGGCATGTCTTTTTTTTCCATTTTTTTTCTTTGTTTCATTTTATTCCATTTTTTTCTTTGTTTCATTTGATTCAATTTTCAATTTTCTTTCCTTACTTCATTTGATATCATTTCTTATTCTTTTAGAAAGAATAAGAACAAAGGCCATACTTTGTACAACGGTGGCAAGGCTCATACCGCCCTTTCTATGCTTGACGCTTCCAAGTTGGACTTACAGCAAGCTCTTTTCAAAGTGACTATGAAATCAAGTTGTGACGCTGCTTGTGGCGAGCCCTTACACATCAATCCAATTATCTTATTATGGCATAGACTCTCACAGTCACGTCACTTGTATAAGCTTATCTCTGAGTACTTCAAAATTGCTAAAATAGGGTGTTGTTTAGTACTTGGATTTGTAGAGGATGAGATCAAGTTCCTCAAATCTTGTCATAGAAATAGACTTGAAAAGCATCTACCCCTTGTTGTGTACATGTTTGGCTAATAGTACTTTTCCTTACATAATTTTCCTTACAAAGAAGCCATTCATTCTTGGAAGAATGTTGTTAAGATTGGCCAGCAAGGGAATTCTTGAAGTAGAGCCAACAAATTAGTATCTTCTCAGAATCCTTGCCATTGCCAGTTCAATCTTCATCCTTAGTTTTTATGAGGTTTTGCAAGGTTTGACGTTCATGTTCACCTTGACAAAATATTCACGATGCACATTGAAGACTGCAGCACAATGAAGACTGTTGGGGCCTGCTCTACTTCAATAATATTGTGGAGTATTGTTGCGGTAGTGGAGCTATGGCAAGGCTGCTCGGCCCCTATCTTGTGTGACTTTGTTTTAAGATACCAACTCTACAATCTAACATGGCTTCTATGCAGAACACCAACACTGCATTGGGCAATCTTGCATTTTGCAAGAAGGGTTCAACTCGCTTGTTAGTGACATTCACCACAATACTCCATTTGGACACAAATCTCTATTTCCACACAAAACACAATTAGCAATCGTCCACATTACTTGCCAACAAAATCGCCAATATTTGACATTTTTGACAATCACTTCGCAATTCCAAAGATAAAAAAATACCTAAAGTAGCCATCATTCATCTCCATATTTGTTTTTGTAAAGTCACAAGTTCTTCCTAGTAGAAAACAATTTGGTACACAAATTACCCACCTTTTTTATCACTTTTATCTGCCTTTTTTTCACCCCCAAAAGTGACTTTTGCAGAATTAGCTTCCCCTTTCATACAGATGCAGCTTTTCCGCGAATCCTTATAAATGGCTTCTGCGATCGCTGCCCCCAACAGCCAACTCCCAACTGAATAAATTGGATTCGAAAGCCTGCCACTGAGGCTACTGCGTAACGCATAAATTTTGGAAACAATAGTTACATTAAGTTATGTACTTCCATACACACTCTCTGCAATGATTTCTACACAAAGAGACAGACTGATCCTGACACTGACAGGCCTGGCCAGGAGATTGAGCAGCCTTTGAATTGGCAAGAGATGTCGGATTCCTCATAAATGGCATCCATCAACTTTTTCTTCCCAAAACTGAAAATGGCATTTGGTGCATAAGTTGGATGATTGTAACAATGTACTGAAAAGTGCCTGTCATACCCCTGGCAAATCTCCCCGCCAAAAAATTGTGAGCCGTTGGATCGGGGGAAAAAAATTGCAACCCCCTTCAAAGAAATTTTTACAGACGTTGGATCAAATACAGGTATGAATACAAATACAACTGAAAACAAATACGAATATGGCTGAATACGAATACGAATACAGCTGAATGCGTATACGTCTGAATACGAATACGGCTGAATGTTTGTCCCATATTGTTTGGAGTCCTCCCCAAGGAAAATTACAAGACGGGAAGGAGGGGGGGTCTGAATTAAAAAAATTTAATTAAATTTTTTTTAATTCAGCACCCCCTTCCCCCCTCCCAAGAAATTTTAAAATTTAATTAAAAAAAATTTAATTAGATTTTTTTACATTGTTACACACAATGTACCGAAAAGGTACTCTACACTACAGTTGGATGATTGTAACTAAGAAGCATTTCGGAAGTGAAGTAAATTTGCACATGCATTTCACGAGATTTGATTCTGCAGTTATAGCTACCACATTGTTGATATATAAATGTTCACATGGTTCATTCAGTTGCACTACTGTTACATATATATATTTTTTCCATTGAACTTGAAATTAGTGTTGTTTATAAAATGCGCAATGTGAACTCATGAAATGTGGAATTGATGGAGGTAGCTACAAGATGCAATCTGCAGTTATAGCTACTGCATTGTTGATAAAAAAATATATATATTCACATGGTTCATTCAGTTGCTTGAAATTTTTTCATTGAACTTGAAATTGGCGTTTTTTTATAAAATGCACAGTGTGAACTTATGAAATGTGGAATTGATGGAGGTAGCTAGGGACACAATGAAGTATGTTAGTGTGCTGTAAAACAGCCCATCTCCTTCAAATGGACCCTAGCTTTAGGGACAGAATGGAGATGAGGCAATCCTTGAATGGACCACTTTTAATAGCAATTGGATGCATCTTAGAAAATTTTATTTTTCTATTACAAGAGCCAATCATAGTCTTCGAATCTACACATCTCTTTACAAGTTACCAATGGATGGATTTTGGGAGACTTATAGTCACAAATAGGTGCCAATATCCTTAATCTTTGAAAATTTATAAGTAATTCAAAATTATTTAAAAAAATACAAAACCACTTGTGGTACGTTCCATGTCTATTTTTCTTTCTCTGAAAAATGATATAAAATCATTTTTGTCCACAGAAACCTATGAAAAAGGCAGAAAAAGGCAGACCAGTCCTTAAATGGTTGCTTTAAAAGCGTACTACCGTATTGCATTCACAATCATGCACCTACCTTACCTTATTTGTGCAACAGCAGTCGTTGACTGCCTGCCTGTACCATACTACAAATGCTACAAATGCACGTACACAATGATGAGCGTGCCTACATTACTTCACTTTGGTTAAGGTACATTACAACTGCACCCAGTGCATCAAATGCTGTTTCATTTCTGGCCTTCTGGGAACAAGTGAAGTGGATGGATGCCATTACTTTAATAGAAACCCGACATCTCTTCCCCACAGCTGCTCATTCTCTGGACCTGGCTGGCAGGAGCAGGAGCCGTTTTTTTGTGGTGTGTGTGTACGAATCATCTCACAGGCAGGGTTCTCAGAACGTATTTTCCGTATTTTGCTAGTAGGTGATATCTGCACCCTGGTAGGTACCTATTTCCACGACTGGGAGAGTGAAAACGAGTTTGAAAAGGTGGAATTTTGCATATATTTTGTTTTGGGTGGTAGAGTACAGTTGGCAACATGGGGAAAAATTAAGTGTAAACTTAAAGCTACTTCATATGACCCAAATTGCTAAATGGGAGAAGAAGTTTGTGATGCAATGGCAATTTGTTCACAAGACCAAGCAAATGTTCACAATTTCAGATTTTATTGCCAAAAAAATTGTCCAAACCACATACAAATTTCTGTCACTATTGTGCAAGCTACATACAAATTTCTATCACTAACAAGGGATTTGAACCCTTCTAGACTGCCCCACTGCAGTGCTAGTGTTTTGCACATCACCAAACAAACAAGACACATTAGAGGGTTAGGAAAAGCAAACAAACAAACGTGTGCAATGGGAAGGCCAATCCAAATCTGTAGTTGCAACATTGTCACACCTCCATTTCATCCGCCAATGTCACACCTCCGCTTCGTCTACCAATGTCACACCTCCTCCATTTGCAAAGTCACGGAAGCATGTTGGGACGCAATTGGTCAAGTCTTCAATAAAAGGAAACCTTGAATTGCAAAGCACGCCTAACCTCATGAAAACTAAAGTAAAAAATTTCTATATTGATTGTGAGGATACTGCTTCTAATTTAGGAATCCCCTTGCCGGCCGACCTTTACAACACTTTTCCAAGATTGTATGGCATCCTTGTAAGGAAAATCCTCCAATGAAAAGTATTTTTAGCCAAACATGCGCACTATAAGGGGAAGATGCTTTCCTAACCTATTCTATTGACAAGATTTTAGGAACTTAAGATTCGAGAAACATTTATCGTCCTCTACAAAACCGAGAACCAAACAACAAGCTATCTCAGTCAACTTAAAATATTCAGAAATAAGCTTACCCAAGTGGCGAGATTAGAAGAGTTTGTGCCACAATTGTATGATTGGATTCATGTCAGAAGGTGGGCCACACATAGCCTCCACGTTGGCCTTCATCGTCAACTTAAAAAGGCCCTATTGATTGTACAAATTAGCTACCGATAGCATCTCAGGAACAGTGTATTGGTTCACTGTCCTCAGTGTGGTATAAAATGCCAGGTGTTGGTTGAAACTGGCATCAACATTGTCCTGCAACCAATATTGCAGATATACAGTGTCGAATGCGTCCAAGAGCTCCTATTGTGGGAAGCAATGGTCAAGCTCATCGCTCAAGCATTGAGCTACCTCTGCAGGTCCCACTACAACTATCAATAAAACAATCACAACATTATTCATAGAAGGTGAAAAAAAATTGAAAAAAAAATTGGGGAATTATGAGACTTGCTTGAGAATTGTCGTTCCACATTGTCCTATATATGATTATACTCCTCTTGTGTCATAAATAAATGTGCATTAGTCTACTTATCATGGCACCTTGCAAATACATGTGTTTGCTCAAAGTTGAAAAACAAGTGACAGATGCTAGTATCTTTGGGGAGCTGCTGCCATTGCAAAGGGATGTCTATGCTTGTAAGGGAGATTAGATCATTGTAGAATGAGAAGTCAACCTTGTTGAATGCTGAAGTAGCACCTACAAACATGTGTGCTAGTTCGTCTTGGCAGAGTTTCACAACTTGCATGAAATCACTAATGAATATATCATGAGCATGAGAAAGCTTCATTAAAAAATGCACAACATAACCAAAGGAATGAATAAAGATTATGATAGTAGCACCTCCAATAAAAAAGAAGATCGAAATTATCAACAGCCCCCGCAAGAGGCCTCAAACCAGGTCTGCTAATCATATTGCATGATTGACGTTGAACTTGACCAACAAGGTCCGATACTCTAACAGAATCCTTGAGGCAGAATTCCTCATCAAAATCCACCGTGTTTCAACATTTTGAAGCATTTTTTACCTTTAGTTTCCATGAGATCAGCAAGCCTCTGCAATTCAGCATGCTGCTTGTTGCTATAGCAAAAGTAAGTATATACTGATTGAAAGAGGCCCTCAAGACGTGACACAAGCAGAAACTTGGACAACGTCTCTACAACGAGATTTAGACGATGAAAAACACAAGAAGTGCCAATCAGGAATGGAGCCCGCTTTCATGGATCTAAGTTGTGAAGCTCATCTTCAGTCCCTAGAAAATGCTAACCCCATCTGTGCCAAAACATACCAATTTGTGAGCTATTTCCTTGCATGTCAAGCCTCCCTCAACCATTAGAGCATGCATAATGACCTCTGTCAAGTAATCGGCGGTTCTACTCTCAAATACAGAGGAGAGGTGAAGCAAGTGCGGCACCCTTTCCCACGATTGCATTGCATAGACATGGACGCCCCCCTAAGAGGTGTTGTCTACAACTGTGACCTCATCAACAAAAATTGAAAGAATAGTGGCAGATTGCACAATACCTTTGAGGGTTGCAAGAATACAGTCGTGCAAGTGTTTACTCATTTTCCACCCCATGAATTCCGACCAATGCTTCCGTAGAAGATTTCTTACCTTGAGTTGTTTAAGCAACTGCTATTGGCATTCATAGTCACACATGGGATGGCCGTGAGTCAAAACATAGAGAAGGGTAGAGAATTGTATCCCCTTCTGTTTGAACTTGCCATCTAGATCTCCAAGTAGCTAATCAGCAATTGTAGCGCGCTTCCGTCTTGTCCACAACTTCGTCATTTAGACATGCTTATAATCCTACTTTACGAAGTAGTCACATTTTTTGAGGTGCGGCAAGGGCCCCCGTCTTCTTTGCAGACACCCTTACCTTCATGTTTCCCCAAATTGTCAATACCATCACTTTTCATCGCCTGGTAATTTCAATGCAACTGCGGTAGATGACCCCGACAATGTCACCATTCAAATTGAACTCGCCTTCCGCCCAAGCGTATTTGCAAGCCCAGACTTCTTGCCAACACCTCGTGATTGTAGTTTGGGCTGTCTTTCTCTTCTTCCGCGTTGGCATAGGAATATTAGGCGTCTAAGGTGAAATGACAGTCGCTTCAAAAATTGAGCACTTGCATGATGGTCTGGGGAGAGATTGTGAGAGCTGCATCTCCGATATGTGCGTCACATCGTCGCCACGAACCGCACCACCAACATTCACATTGGCAGTAGTCGGAATCACATCAACAACAATTGGACACACAATTGAAGCGCGAGGCTGCAAATACTTGCCAATGCTCGAAACATTCCGACTGGATCCAAAAGTTCGGACACGGAAGTTATCGGGGAGCTTCAGCCGTAGTGTCATGACGAATTGGCGAGATTGGACTATCGGAGAGACGGAGTCCTGCACCCCAACAATGTAACTCTGATCTTGCACCCCAACCACAAAACCTAGTAGAGACCAAATATTCATAGACAAGTACAAAATTGAGCACAAGAGCAAGCAAAGTAGTGAAAGCACGTAGCAAAAGCAAGAGCAAGCAAAGTAGTACTCCAAGCAAAACAAAGCCATCCTTTAAATTCCACAAAACCAAATTGCCATCCTTGAAATTTGCAAGAGCTTCATTCATGTTGCGCCTCCATTTCTAAAATGCAGTGAATGCCAGAACCCCCTCAGAGATTTTCCTAACCCCCCTCGGATATTTTCACAACAATTCAGAATTAGAAGAAGTAAATGATCAGTTGATCACAAGCAAGAGGCCAAGGCCCAAGGCTCTAGGAGCGCCTCCAACGTCCAAAACATTCAAACATACTCTCCCACCACTCTCCCACCCTAAGTCGCCATTAAGGTAAAAAAAATGTAAACACAGTTGCTAAATAAGCTTTGGAAAAAACAAAGCTAATGCTAATTAGCCATGCTAGGTGGAGCTCCAAACCCTAGTCCCCGAGCTACCAAGACCGTCAGATGTGACTGCCACTAGCGAAGCATCCACAGCCCAGATCGTTCCTGGGCTAACAGATGAAAAAAAATTTGAGAATGGATGTTATTGTTTGCCTAGATGGACAAAGTAATTGGCAATACCAAAATCTAGTTGCCATGAAGTTTTGCTCAATTTCAAAAAAAATTACATTTTCCTCAAATGTACATTTAGCACCAAAACTTTTTTTGGTAGAAACCTGGCGCTTTTTAGCTAGTTTTGGAATCACTACTCACGGGGTGTACATAATCTAAACTAGAGTGCCCTGTGGCGTTGCCACAATCTAAACAAAAGTAAAATTAATTTTCTAATTTTAGAAAAATAAAAAATAACTAAAAAAATCTTTAACTTTCTCACCGTGAGTTGGAATGCCACAAAACCAAGCCTGTGCACCTCCCTTGGCCGAGAGCTTTCCGACAGTACCAAAATTGTGACCAAAATATAAGAAAAAGTAATTTTCTAATTTTTTAGAACAAAAAATAACTCAAAAATGCACAACTTTCACACCGTGAGTCAGAACGCCACGGAACCAAGCCGGTGCACCCCTCCTCACCGAGGGCTTTCCGACGTTACCAAGCACGCAACTAGGGGACGCATGGTTTGGGAGATCTCAATGTGACAAACGAAACAAAACAAACATGTTGTCTTAATAGAAGAGATTATTGTTTCCAACATTTAGGAGTTTCTTAGAAAAGGCGGTATCATAGCCTCGGTGGCAGGCTTTCGAATCCAAATTTATTCAGTTGGGAGTTGGCCTTGTGGTCAGATGGATTTTGTTTTGAAACCTGAGTTACAGGCAGGACGTTAAATCATGCCATCAAAGGTGGGCTCAGCAGGGTAAAATTTGTATTTTAGGGGTCAAAGAAGAAAAAAAGCCCCCTATTTTGAGCCATGTCTAGGGTATGTTGTAGACCTCACTTCGCTAATTTGGGGTCTCTAATTGCAAATATGAATTCAGAATTTGCAAAAGAAATCATATGTGACAAACAAAAAATTCTTGTATTTTCCCCAAGTTAAATCCACCTCACCAGGCCCACCTTCCATGGCACGATTTAACCCTTAAACGTCAAGCTGGTGACTATGACCCTTTTGGAACTATGTGACATCATTTAGTTTAAAAAAAACAAAAATAATCATTGGGAGTTGAACTACTAGAAGATCTCCCCTTTCCACCCCTAATTCCGAAGATGAATAGTTGCATTTTTGTTCTACACAAGAGAATTGTCATCCATCGGACACCAAATGTCCACGTCAACCTGAAGGGTTAACCCCTTAGGGTCCCTGTTTTTGTTTTTTTTAATTGTAGTTTTAGATTAGCAGTTTCTGAATTATCTGACTGGTTGGATCAATGAAAAACACAAGTGTCATTTTTTCAAAAATGTTGCAAGTATTCAGTGGTTGAACAGGGTTTTTGATGTGAAAATTTGCCCATCGAATACAGCAGATGCCATTCAATCTGAGCAAAATTTCAAGTTCACCACCTTTGTTCTATTGCATTCTACAACATTCCAGATTTTCGAAGGTCAATTCTACAACAGTTGCTTTCATGAGCCATTTCTACAACCTGTACGTCCCTGTTTCACCTGTTGGGGCAACTTCTACCTCACTGATGCACCCTAAATTGCAAGTGGATTGGTCCTCAAAAATTACCATTGTATCATCAACCACCCAAATGCTGAAACTGAATTTCGGGGAGGTGAAGCTTCTTGAAATATTTTTCAGTAAATTTTCTTTGAAAGACAAGTGGAATTGGCATTTAATCCAAGTCGTTTCATATTTTTTGGAGCTTTGTGGAATTAGTTATGAAAATTTGAAGTTAAAATGGCATAGGCCTCTAAAATTGACCACCCCCTAAAATATACATTGTTTGTATATTGCTAAAGGCTAAAAAAAGAAACATGTACAAATAGTGTATATTTGAGGAGGTGGGCAATTTTAGAATCTGTGCACTTTTAGAATCTTCAACCTTAGTTAGAATACAAGTCTTCAAAACATCATCAATTTTATGTGTGAGGTTGTTAGTATGAGGTTGTTTAGGTGGTTGTCAATCTTGCATTGTTGAAAGTGAGTCTTATAATGAAATGGTTTCATTGGTTTCATAAGCTAAAAACAACAATTGAAGTAGGATTATGTAATTATGACACAAAATTAAATGGTGACAATGAATAGAAGGGCACCAAGATTTCACAATCACAAGACCTTTCAATTTGTTGCAATGAGATCAAAAATCTTTAAAATGTCTAGAAGAGTTGTAGTTACCTTACATTATTGTATGAGAGGCTTCATCCATGTAGCACTAGCTAGCAATCACATTGTAGCAATACCTCACCTTTTACGTATCCATTCCTTACATTTTAGTGCATATGAGTTATATATTAAACTTCTCAATGCAAGGCCTCCCCCTCCCTTTTTGGCCCTAAATCATAAAATTGTGACTAAAAGCAAGGAGCACATCCAAAATAGAACCAATGAGCACAAAGGAAACCCACATGTTGTATCCAAAATCATTTGATTATGTTCTCCACTAAGGTAGAAGCACCCATTGTATGTCAACTACAACCCATAGCCAACTTGTAGGGAGCACTATTTCCAATCAAGAATGGAACACATTCTCAACCGAAGCTTGGAATGTGTTTTTTCAAGGTTGGGACTAGTAAGGTAATGACACATGTCCCAAAGTAGTGAGTAGGAAGTAGTTTTTGAATGATTGGAATTGGAAGAGTCTAAACATTGGCTATGGATCATGAGTACTTTTTGGCTCCCAAAATTCACAATAATTTCAATTTTGGGAATAAAATTATGAAAAATTCTCAATCCCCATATTTCCTATCTTCCTATATGGAACAATATTTGGCACCTAAACTACTTATGATCTATTGCAAAATTCCTTAATTGATCAGGTACAGGTGCTTTTATCTTACAAGTAAACAAAATATCAATCCTTTTGAATATTTGATGAACCTTAGCTTTGTTTAACTCCTAAAGGACCAAATGATCATTGAACATACGCAAGTGATCTTGGGTAGGTATCTATAAAGTCATTTTGTAATAAATATTTTCAAAATTTTGACACATGGAGTGAACATGTCCCACCTACATGGGAATATAATTTTTTTTTGATCAAGTGCCTTGATCAAGAGTTATGTTGCCTTAAACTTTTTTGGCCAAAACATGATTTTTGTAAATAGCACACGTTGCTAAAAAATATTGTTAAAACAATGATAAGGTAGTATGTTTTAAAAGCAACCATTTAAGGGCTAGTCGACCTTTTTCATAGGTTTTTGTAGCCAAAAATATTTTTAGATCATTCTTCAGAGAAAGAAAAACAAATGTGGAATTTAACACGAGTGGTTTTGTATTTTTCCAAGCAATTTTTTAACTACTTATAAATTTTCAAAGATTTGGGGCATAGGCACTTGTTTGTGACCATAGGGGTCCCAAAATCCATCCACTTGCAACTTGTAAAGAGATGTGGGGAAATCAAAGACAATGATTGGCTCTTGCAATAGAAAAAACAATTTTTCCTCAATTCATTAAATGACTAAAGTGGTTCATTTAAGGATCACCTCATCTCTATTTTTCAACTAAAATTAGAGGTGACTTGAAGAAGAGAAGCACTTCTAAAGCATACTATCTCAACCCCCTTAAACATCTAGAGTCATCTCTAGAATTGACAATTTGGAAAAATCCATCATAAAGTGCTATTTGGAAGAATATTTTGGAATTCATATACAAATAAAAGCTGTAGATTTTAAATTTTAAATTCCATCCATATAGTTAGATTCAACTTTATATTTTTTTGTGAGTTTTGAAAGCAAAATTCCAAATTTCTTTCTAAATTTGATTACAAGCAAAATATTATCATTTTTTGAGTAAAATGTGTTCAAGTGCATTTGAAATGAGGTTCTCTTGACATGATGATTTTTGAAATTTTTGTGTTCTTTAAATCTATGTCTTCATTTTTGCAAATCTAGTTTTGAATTAGAGTTAGTGCAATTTTGGCTTGGTCAATCATTTGACACACTTCCACATTTGTAATTTTAGAAAAATAAAATGTGCTCTAGTTACCCCAAATCCAACCATTAGATAGGACAACAATTTGATAGTGTATCTCCATAAATTAGGATGACTTTCATCTAAGCAAAACAAGAAAGAACCAAGAGTTTTAATCTATTTATTGTTTAGAAATTAGACGTTGGAGCACTTAGGGGTTAAAGTAACTACACCTTAAATTGCACACTTTCTAAAACTACACAAGCTAGATTCTTGCCTAAAATATACTTCCACTATTCACGAGAGTCTACAATCCATTACCTTAAACCCTATTTTCAACACTTTGACAATTTGTAGTTTATTCATATGGTATCTAAAAAATGCATTTTTAGGGAATCTAGAATTCCTTTTTGGCTTCCAAGAAGATCCCACCAAAAAAATTAGTATAATAATGGCAACCATGATGAATTGCTTATTTGTGTGATTTTTGATGTAAGGTAGAATTGTCTTATATCACCATCCACCCAATTGTGCCACATGTAGGATCCCTCCAATTGTATCAATGGCCCATCTATTACCACTATCTTTACAACCCTTTATCATGATGGCAATGCACTTAGTAAGCGGACACATCAATTCACGCTTTAACAAGGGTCTACTCATACTTCAACAAGGGTCTATTCACTGTTTAACATTTTTGTTTAAAAAAATCACAGAAAATTCACTTCTTGTCTAAATGTCTTCATTCTTTTTGCAATTGACTTCTCTCAAACTTTTCAATTTCTGAAAAATATGGGAGTTGACAAATAGTTTCTCCAAAATACCTAGATAGCAAACCTGCGAAGTAAGAGCATCTCCACCGGGGCGCTTCAAAAGCAACGTGCCAAGTTGTTTTTGAAGTGTGTCAGGGACCGAAGTTTTACAATTCCTCCACCACCAGTGACAGGCTGCAATTGGTGGGTCCTTGTTTTGCTCGAGGCCACAGAAAACCCTTTGAAGGGACTGTTTAGAGTGAACTGGTGGAGATGCTCTAATGGGCAGTTAAATGATCTCAAACTTCAAAGTTCACACCATGGTTACCACACTTGTGTAGATACAAATATTCTGCTACATTTAAGGGCCCTGTTCTGTTCAGCATTCAGTTTGACTCATGAACATTTGATGCAAAATCCTTCAGTTATTCAATGACAACATAATAGTAATTAAAAATCTGAAAAAACTTTAACTTCATGAAGCTCATGATGCAAGGCACACTTCCCAATTCTCACTAAGGTAGTATGGCCTTGAAGCGACCATTTACCGGCTGGTCTCCCTTTTTCAAAGGTTTCCATGAATAGAATTTTTTTTGGATTATTTTTTAGAGAAAGAAAAATGGATGCAGAACATCACACAAGTGGTTTCATATTTTTTGAATCATTTTTGAATTACTTATGAATTTTCAAAAAAAACTATTGTAGGCACCTATTTGTGACCTTAGGTCTTCCAAAATCTGACCACTTGCAACTTCTAAAGTGATTTCAGTAAATGAAGGCCAACAATTGGCTCTTCCAATAAATAATGCTTTTCTCTTGATTCTCTCAATGACTTGAGAGGTCCATTTAAGAACCACTTACTATCCATTTCGACCTAAATATAGGGGCGATTTGAAGAGGCCGCTTACTTTTAGAGCATACTACCTTATGCGCACATCCTACCTTCCCGTGCCACCTCCCTTATCATCTTGCTCTTCATCTCCCCCGTTGCTATGTCTGTAGAGTTCTTTCGTGCTCCTTGTGCAGTGTTGCACAAGGCCATGAAACTAATGCCGACAATTGCACAAACATCCAATGTAAAATACACGAACACAAGCCACCCCATGATCGCTGTCTACATGAACGATGTATGTGACAATATCAAAGGCCAATACGGGGGTGGTGGTATGTAACTAGGCCCGTTTCATACATAGATGTCCAGTACTCATGGAGAAAACCCTTTGTCCACTTGATTGTGTGGAGGGAGATTGCCATGTCATCATTGGTTTTGTCCGTCCGGTGCATGGTTTTAACTGGATGTTTGATAGAATTAAACTTGTGAAAGCTCCTTTGTTGTTGCATTTCTATTTCATGGAAGCTCCTTCACAACTCCTTTCTTCTTGAACACACCCATTTTGTCCACCGGACAAAATTTGGGATCACCTCCCAACTTGATCCCAAATTTGTCCACTACAACTAGGGCTTCATCTTGAGTTTTGGCGGGAATGGGTGATAACATGGCAATTTCATCAAGCGGACGTCCATCATGTGTGAAAGCCCCACCGGACAAAACCTATCCTTTGACCAATCGAATTACAAAGATTTTTGTCCGGTGCTTGTAACGTCCATGTATGAAACGGGCCCTATACCCCCCCAATTTTTTAAATAAGAAAATTTTGAAGGTATAGGTACAATACCCGCAAAACACCCCTCCCGGTATCGCCCTCCCAGTGAGGGCCCTTAAGGCCATTTAGACAGTCTGACTCAATCTTCCAACATTATGAAGGTAAGTGGTTTACCTTGCTCATGGGTTTTCCCTTCCAGGAAAGCAAGAAGTGTCGTCAGTTTCAAAATCTCTGCTCACTGGAGTCATGTCTGAAATGGAAACATGCACTTTCTTGGCAAAGAGCTTTCCATAATTAAGAAACTTCTTTCGAAAAGCTCATGACTGTGTTGCTACATCCCGAGATGTAATTCTTGAACTCCATGTTGGCAAAAGCATGCAGCACATTGTACAACACAATGCTTGCTAAGCCTCCTCATTGAAGTATTTTTGCACTTCAGGATTGTACTTCTTGAAATTCAACCTTGTTTTCAACAGTTTTTCCAGCTAAGCCTTGGCTCCTGTTTTCCCCCCATGCTCGGCCAGGGAGAACTGACCCCTTCATTGCCCTGGCCAGGGTTTATTGTGAAAAAAGCCCCCTATTTTTTTGCCATGATTTATTATATTTCTACACTGTACCCAAATAATTTGGACCGCTGATTGCAAATGTGAATTCAGAATTTCCAAAAAAATCATCTGATTGCAAATAAAAAATTCCACAGCATTTTTCCCATTCACGGGGAAACGTTGTCAATCCTCCGTGAGCCTGAGTCTGACGGCTGCTAGAACTTTTTTCAAGTCAACCTGCCCCTTGCCCAAACCAAGCCCAGGTTGAAGCTAGGTCCAGCCCTCCTTCCTTACTGTTAAGATTTATAGTGTGAACGCTCTCCATACATATGGCAAGTTAGTCAACAAAGTAGTTTCTTAGCCAATAGGGAGAGAGTACTATTCATCGTCTCTCTCCCTTTGTATATACTTCCTACTATCAATGTTAGTAGATATATTTTTTCTCTTGCAACTTTGTGTTTGTGTTCTTTGAGGTTTTGTTTCATTTATTATACTCAACACGTTATCAGCACGCTCTCACGTTGTAGTTTGAACGTTCTTACGATTTGTATTTTCTATTCCTCTCTATTTTCCGGTTTAGAATTTTGTTTTGTGGAGGAGCTTTGAAGCCCCTCCAGTTTTGTCTCCCAGCTCCCTTCACTGGACTCCCCCTGCACCGCTCCCCCTGCATGCTTCACCCCCCCCTCTGTCCTCCTGCACGCCTCCTTCCAGCACCCTCTGTCCACCCTTCGCCTCCCTCCAACACTTCCCCTGCCGGCCACCCCCTCTTCCCTGCCGACCCCCCACACACCCCTTTCCTGCCGGCTCACCCCCCCCCCCTCCTTCCTTGCCGGCTCCCTTCTTCTGCCGCCCCCTCCTCTTTTCTCCCTCTCTGAGCTCTTCATTCCTCCCTTCCGCCCCTTCGCCTCAAGCTTTTTGCTTGTCTCTCCAAACCCCAAGTGTTTTTATTTTATTTTATTTTATCTTAAATTTATTATTGACTTTTCATATATTATTTTTATAATTTTATAATTTTATTTCTTTATTGTTGTCTTTCTCTTTCTCTTTACCTATAACTTTCATCTTTTTCTTTTTCTTTACTTTTTCTTTTCACTTTTACTTTTAAAATTTTAAATTTTTTTTAAATTTTTATTTATTTATTTATTACATCTTTATCTTTCTTTATCTTTATTATACCTTTATCTTTATCTTTTATTATATCTTCATCTTTATCTTTATTTCTTATTTCAAATCCCTAAATTCTAAACCCTAATTTTTCCAAAAACCTACTTTGCTTGGAAAAATATTTTTATCCTCTTCATTCTACATCATGACTACTTCGACATCTTCTGTCGCTACATCTACGACTATTCCGGTGGCTGCTACTATTATTGAGCCACCAAGGCTTCAGCCTCTTCTTTTTACACAACTGGCAACTGACGGCAGCAATTATCTATTATGGGCGAGGACGGTCAAAGCACATATTTTTGCTGAGGGACTATCAGACGCTATTGTTTTTGACACTATTCCTACTGTAAGTGCCACTGATTCCACTGTTCCTCCTGCCACTGTTTCTGCTTCCACTTCTTGGAAAGCTCTACTTTTGCTTCGTCGTCATGTTGTTCCTTCTCTACAACATCAGTATTTAGAGATCGAAAACCAGATGAGCTTTGGCAGAAGCTCAAGTCTCGGTTTGACCATCAGAAAACGATGTTCCTTCCTAGAGCTCTCTACGATTGGACCCATTTACGAGTATTGGATTTTCCAACACTTGTTGCTTTCAACAATGAATTGTACCGCATCATATCGCAATTACGGTTGTGTGGTCAAGCCATTACCGAACAGGAAATGATTGAGAAAACTCTCTCAACATTCCCACCGGTTTTTGCTGTACTTGCCCAACAGTATAGAAACATGAAATTTGAGAATCACTCAGATCTCATGTCTCTATTACTTCTTGCTGAAAAGCAAAACGAGATCCTTCTGCGCAATGCAGAGGCCCGCCCTATTGGGAGTACGGTACCAGAGTCTCATGCTGTCAAGGTTTCTCATTTCAAACCTAAGTTACAACAGTTTAAGAAACATCGTCAGAAACAGTCCAATAATTATAGTCATAGTCATGCGCACAAGAAGAATACCAATTCTTCTTCTCAAAACCATGGTAAGCGTCCGTCAGAGACGCGTACTTGCCACAAATGTGGTAGAGTTGGCCATTTGGCCAATGTTTGCCATACAACAGACTATTTTGTCAAGATGTTCCAAGAGAACAAGAAACTTCGAGCTCAGGGCCGTGAAGCTCATACAATAGATGCGACTATGGATCCGTATGGAGCTGAAGATTTTGAAACACATGTTGCTGAGGATACCTCCACTGGTGAGTCTTGTGATGCGCTCCTTGACTCTGCAACCACACATACTATTTTACAAGATAAACAATTTTTTGATGTTGATAAACTTTCAACTTGGCAAACCAGAAATTTAATAACTATGGTTGGATCGAATGTGTTTCGTTTCCAGGAGGGACCAGCAAAGGTGATTTTGCCTGAGGGCACCACCATAACATGCATGCGTGCTATGTTTTCTCCCTCTGCGCCTCGAAGCCTGATCAGCTATCGAGATATCCGCACCAATGGTTTTCATCTCTCGACCAGAAATATAGATAGGCGAGAGGCTCTGGTTTTTGTACAAAACAATAAAGTAGTGGAAACAGCCTTTGCTGCGGCTAGTGGCTTGTATCGGATTCCAATCCGACCACCATCTGTATCTAGTTTTGCTTCATCTTCTAAAGAAAATAAAATTTCACTGTAGCATGGAAGACTGGGTCATCCAGGCTCCACTTTATTTCGGAAAATTCTTCCATGTGTACTTGGTCATAATTTACAGCCAGCTGATGTAAATTCAATGACACTATGTCAAGCATGTGTACAAGGCAAATTAATTGCCAGACCATCTCTATGGAAGCTGCCCAGTGAATTACCACCAATGCTTTCGAGACTGCATGGTGATATTTGTGGTCCTATAACACCAATGTCTGGACCATTTCGATACTTTTTGGTTTTGGTTGATGCAACAGGCAGACAATCTCATGTCTCTTTGCTATCAACTAGAAATTTGGCTTTTGCCAACTTACTTTCTATGCTTATCCGGTTCAAGGCTCATTTTCCTGATTATCCAATCAAAACGCTTTGAATGGATAATGCCCAAGAATTCCGATCCAAATCTTTCGAAGATTATTGTATTGCCACTGGGATTGATTTGACATATTCAGTTCCCTATGAACATGCTCAAAATGGATTGGCGGAGTCTTTCATCAAGCGAATTCAACTTATTACGAGGCCTTTGCTTTTACATGCAAATTTGCCAGCATATATGTGGGGACATGCAATTCTACATGCTGCAAATTTAATTCGGCTTCGTCCTTCATCTGTAGAGATTGCTTCATCACAAGAACTTCTCTCAGGATGAGTTCTTAATGTATCTCATTTGCGAGTATTTGGATGCCGTGTTTGGGTTCCAATTGCAGAACCTCAACGTTATACTATTGGCGCTCATCGTCAAGAAGGCATCTATATTGGTTTTGACTCTCCTAGTATTATTCGATACATTAATCCATCTACTGGTACATTATTTCGTGCGCGTTTCGCCAACTGTCGGTTTGAAGAAGATGTATTTCCATCTTTAAGAGGAGGAGCATTTATTCTAGAGACTTCTATTGGTCTTACATTTCAAGCACCTCAAACACTTACATCAAATCCTGATCCACGATCATCCTTGGTTGAAACTGAAGTTGCCAAGATTTTGCATTTACAAAAGATTGCGGATCAGACACCTGATGGTTTTAATGATGCGCCACGGATTACAAAAACTCCATTGAATGAAGCTCGAAATCTTCCTGCTCGAATATTTGTACCAGAAATTACAACCAATACGACTCCTCAATCTCTTAGCAAACGGACTCGAGGACCAGACAAGCAACCACGCAAACGCAAGACAATCTTTGATGCTGCTAATCCTTCTCTACCTACAGCAACCACTTCCAATTTTGTTCATCCATCTATTTCAGAAGGAGACATGTCTCAGTCAAATACAGAATTATCTGTGATGTACTGCGGTACGGGTCACGTATGGGACAGAGCAAGTATTGACATAGATGAAAATTTTATTTCTATGATTGTAGAACATTTTTCTTGCGAGAAAGATGATCCCGAACCGCGTACTATTGAAGAAGTGATGAATCGCTCTGACTGGCTCAAATGGAAAGCTGCTATTGAGGAGGAGTATGAATCTCTGCGCAAGAGACAAGTCTTTGGACCTATCGTGAATAATCTTAATTCACGACCTTTTGGATACAAACTTGTATTTGTACGCAAACAAAATGACAAAGGTCAGATTATTCGCTACAAAGTTCGTCTTGTTGCTCAAGGATTTACACAAAAATTTGGCATTAATTATGATATCACATATTCACCAGTTATGGATACTATTACTTTTCGATATCTCCTTGACATGGCGGTACACACCATCCTTGAGATGACACTTATGGATGTGGTAACCGCTTATCTATATGACTCACTTCATACTAATATATATGAGAGTTCCACCTGGCCTTCAATTTACAAATTCAAGTGCAACTATTCCAGACAAATATCATGGTGTTAAATTACAACGTGCACTATATGGTCTCAAACAATCTGGACGCATGTGGTATCAACGCCTACGACAATTTCTTGTTGAAAATCATTTTATTAATGATACATTGCTTCCCTGTCTCTTTATCAAACGAGATAAAGATGATTTCGTCATCATTGCTGTTTATGTTGATGATTTGAACCTTATCGGTACCAAATCTGCATGTATTGCAGCTACTCAACTTCTTATTCGTGAGTTTGAAATGAAGGTACTTGGCAAAACTGTATTTTGTATTGATTTACAGGTTCTTCATTTGAAAGATGGTAGCATTTTTCTTTCTCAAACAACATACATCAACCGAATCTTGAAAAGATTCAACATGCTCGATGCCTATCCTTTATCATCACCTATGGTATGTCGGAGTTCAAAGGGTGAAGATCCTTACCGTCCTTGCGAGGAGGAGGAGGAAACATTGGGTGAAAACTATCCATACCTCGCTGCGGTTGGAGCACTTTTATACTTAGCTACGTCTACAAGGCCTGACATTGCATTTGCAGTTAGTGTTCTTACAAGACATAGTGCTCGTCCTACACTTCGACATTGGAATGGCATCAAACATCTTTTTCGTTATTTGAAAGGAACTGAAGATTTGGGACTACACTATACTCGATCGCGAGATCCAACATTGGTTGGATATGCTGATGCTGGATATAGATCAGATCCTGCAACATCAAAATCTCAAACAGGCTATGTTTTCTTGCGACATGGAGCTGCAATATCTTGGAAATCCGTAAAGCAAACTATCACTGCAACATCATCAAATCATGCAGAAATCATTGCCTTACATGAAGCATCTCGAGAATGCATCTGGTTAAGATCGATTGACAAATTCATTCGAACAAATTGTGGATTATTTTATGATAATTCTCCAACTGTTTTATATGAAGACAATAGTGCTTGTATTACTCAAATGCAAGCAGGTTTTATTAAAGGTGATCGTACAAAGCATATTGATCCAAAATATTTCACCTATACCAATGATTTGATTACAGACAAAGTACTTGAGATCAAGAAAATTGCATCAGTAAATAATCTAGCTGATCTTTTTACTAAGGCCCTTCCAACATCTACTCATCGCTGACTTGTCCATGATATTGGAATGCGGCGACGTGGTCTTTTAGAACAAGAAATTCAATAAATTTTCATTATGAAATTTATTGATCCTTTTGATATCTTTCCATGGTTTTTTCCCACTGGGTTTTACTATGAGAATGGATTGATAAAGGAGTTGTACTCTTTTTCCTTCGTCTGTGGTTTTATCCTTGAAATATAACCAAGGTTTTCCCAGATAAGGTTTTAATGAGGCAACAACTGACTATTCGGGAATTTTCAAATAGAAAAAGTGGGGTCGTAGTAAGAACCACGATTTGGGGTTCAATGCTGGAGCTTGTTAACCATCTTGGGGTGTACAGCATCTTGTCACATTCACAGCTCAGGGGTGGGATAGCGGGTCGACTGTTATTCCTGCTTCACTAGCATGCCAAGCCGTGAGTCTCTCGAACTAGTCAACGCAGCCGACGAGGATCGAACCGCGGACCGATTGTCTGACCATAGACGTATGAAACCAACCGACCAAGTCCACGACTTGGCGACTGTGTTCGGCATTCAATTGATTTTATTGCCTTTATCGACCAGCCCGCATTAAATCAAAATATTTTATCCTTATTATGTCGAGCGAGGAGGAATGTTAAGATTTATAGTGTGAACGCTCTCCATACATATGGCAAGTTGGTCAATAAAGTAGTTTCTTAGCCAATAGGGAGAGAGTACTATTCATCGTCTCTCTCCCCTTGTATATACTTCCTACTATCAATGTTAGTAGATATATTTTTTCTCTTGCAACTTTGTGTTTGTGTTCTTTGAGGTTTTGTTTCATTTATTATACTCAACACTTACGAACCCCAGTCCGGGGGTTCAGTTTTTTTTTTTTTTACCAGTGTCCTCCCTGTTGTCCTCACTAAGGTAGTATGGCCTTAAAGTGACCATTTACCGGTTGGTCCCCCTTTTTTGAAGGTTTCCATTAATAGAAATATTTTTAGATCATTTTTCAGAGAAAGAAAAATGGATGCGGAACATCACACAAGTCCCTAGGTCTTCCAAAATCCAACCACTTGCAACTTCTAAAGTGATTTGAGTAAATGAAGGCCAACAATTGGCTCTTGCAATAAATAATGCTTTTATCTCAATTCTCTCAATTCTCTCAATGGCTTGAGAAGTCCATTCAAGGACCACCTACTATCCATTTTAGACCTAAATATTGAGACGATTGAAGAGGCCGCTCACTTTTAGAGCAAACTACTTTACAAAGGCCAGTTTTGGGAGGGACAAAACTAGATAGGTCAAATTTCTGACAATCTGGTGAAATTTCACCAGAAAAAAAAGCCCTGAACCCCACCTTTTCCTAATACCCTAATCCACACTAGCACTACAGTGGGCAAAATTGTTGACAGATCTCAATGAGTGTAAGTTCAGTTCAGTTTCTCGATGGGAGAAAAACAAATAAGCTGAACCCCTAAATGCCCAAAAGCCTGTTTTGAGCTTTTGGGAATTTGCTCTAAATTGAACAAAATGCCAACATTTTGATCAATTTCTATCAAAGTATTTGAATTGTAACTGTACAAATTCAAACTAAACATATTAGAGATTGCATGGGAAAAGAAAACATAATGATATCACTTATGGAATGAAAGATTATAATGGATATGTTAAAATTGCAAAAGTGATGTGAAGTCTTTGAATGAACCATGGATATGTTAAAACTACAAAAGCGATGTGAAGTCTTTCAATCCTCTTTTCACAAGTTGAATCTAAAAAGTCGGTGACCCTCAAAATATGAAGATATAGGGTGGAACATGCGTGATCCATATCAATTTTTGGCTTCTCAAAATGTAATCTACAATTTTTTTAAATGAATTTCAAATGTGTATTTTCCTCTAAGTTCTAGTGTATTTGAGTCTCATTTCCAAGTGCTCTCAACAGTACGGAAAGTCAACATTGCAATGGATACCCCTGCACAAAACCTTGAATAAAAAAACCAATGTCATTTATTTTCAAGATTGGATTTCTGAAGCTATCACTAGATTTCAATAAGAATTTTCAAAATTATGGAATACTACAAATAGCAAATTGGTTAGGTTTTTTTAACTTCAAAGTTTTACGCCACCATATTTTGGTCCCTCAAGCATTTAGGGGTTAACTTATTATGCAGACGCTCAAACTCACTGATTTGCAGTGCTTGCTATCATTTTTGGTTGCTAGCTCTTTCTCTAATTCTCCTTGTCATGAGTTGGTAGGCTAATCTTCATATTGTGAAAATCTTAAAATAAATTGACGGGGACTTTGTCTTTAGGTTTCCAGGTACTTGTTCCCTTTATCAATGGAATTTGTCTATATGTTTCAAGAAAGAAAGAAAGAAACAACATCGACAAAGAAATTCATTATGATATGTTTGAATTAAAACTACTACGAGAAAACTAACATAGTGGTAGAAACTCTAATTTAGGCAATTAATAATGGTTTAATGAAATTTCAGTAATTAGTTTGGATGAAAGTGATTAGGAGTGTTAGTTAGTTAGTTGGGGAAAAAGGTCAAATTAGGGTTAGGAGCTCTCTCTCCACTCTCTCTTGGTTTTGGGGTGTGCTTGTGTTTTTCGGGGGAGTCAAATGAAAAGAAATGCAACAACAAGTACAAAATTAAGAAGTAGAATGAATAGAGAAGAAATTTAGAACAATTTGTCGAGTAGGTTTCACCATTTCAGGAGAGAAGATTGGTGAAAAGTGAAAATGGTTTAGGTTAGATGAGAAAGATGTTGGAGGAAGGGGGTGCTGCCGCAGCAAATGGAGAGCGCCAATTTTGACGAGCAACCGCAAGAGCATGGGAGGTTGGATGGAGCTGAATTTTGGAGGGGAGTTACACCTTCAAGTGAGCTTTTCAATGAGTCTAGTCTTGCCCGATTCGGAGCTGATACGAAGAAATGGTGGTCAATTTTGTGAGAGGTGGTGTGCTGTCGCGGGATTTTGCACAGCCAACTTTGGTTCACTATTGCGAGAGTATGGCAAGTTGGATTGAAGTAAATTTTGAAGGATAGGAGAGCCTTGAAGCTAGCTTCCAAACAAGATAGGTCTTGATGAATTTGGAGCTGATAAGAAGAAATGGTGGCCAATTTTGTGAGAGGTAGTGTGCTACCACGAGATTTTGAAACAACCAACTTTGGTCGGCTATTGCGAGAGTATGGCAAGTTGGATTGAAGTGAATTTTGGAGGATAGGAGAGCCTTGAAGCTAGCTTCCAAACGAGATAGGTCTTGATGGATTTGGAGCTGGTATGAAGAAATGGTGACCAATTCTTTGGAGGAAGGTTGGCTGCCTGTAGGAGGAGGTGCCAATTGAAGGTTTTGTATATGCTTCCCCATTTGTAATTGGACAATTGCAATTTTCATTGCACTTTGTTATAAAAACACCTTGTGAAATTGAATGTATGTTGAACTTGGATATGTAAATTGCTTTGGGTGAAGAATCTTAAAAAAAATGCATGTCATGGTATGTGCTGGAATGATAAATTAGGGTCCAATTGGGGCCATTTTAGGCCTCTAAAGGCATTTTTGGATGGAAGTTCAGCATAGAAACTTGTCCTACATCCTTAGAATACTTAAGTAGACACATGGCAAGTGTTAAAAAGTATTTGGGAGTGGTTTGAGAGGCTGCCTTTTTTCCACTTAGGCTTAGTTTATTGAAAATTCACTAAAGAAAAAAATTGGGAAATCCATTGCTTGGAGGCATTTAGATTAGAGTCCACACTCTTTTTTGGCCAATTTTGTGGTTGGATTTTACCTCATGGTGAAATTCACTCACAAAATTGGTGCGTCTGCTGGGAGGGAGTGTAATTTTCACTTGTGCTACAAGTTAGGTTGATGCATTTTGCAAGTACTTAGAGCACATTTGGAGCATGTGGAACAATTGTATTTTTTCTCTTTTTTTATTTTTATTTATTTGTTTTATCGCATTTGTGTGGGGTGTTGTGTGGGTGTTGTTGTCCTTGTGTGTAGTTCATGTACTCACATGTACATGAACGCCAAGAGGATTATCCTCCATTGTTGGGCGGGACCCTCTTGAGTGTTATTTAGTTGCATTCTTTATTAAACGTTTTTGTATCACGGTGAGGCCGAAGTAATGACCGACGGGACCGTGTAAGTCGTTTGAAATCGGGCGTGGCGGGAGTGATGCCCCAAAGCCCCGAGAGCTTGTATTTGTAGGTTGAACTACAGGTTGCCCGTCATACCCTCATCAAACCCAACTTTTGTGGTCCAAACCCTGTGTATAATCATTAAAATTTCTTAAAAAAGAACCTTGTACACTTTCGTTGGTCGGAAGCCCAATGGAAATTGGAAGTGAACGGGTGATGCCGCCCATCTAGGAACCGGCACGGGGTTTTCTAGGTGGAATTTTACTTCCAAGACGTGCACCGAACGGTAAGGGGTGGATGGCTATTGTGTTTACATGTAGTAATCCATTAGCTTGTAATTTTCTAACCCACCAAAAAAGGAATTGTTTGGTGTGATGTTGGTTGTTGTTTTTTCACTTTTTTTTCCTTCAAAAGTCCCTTAGGATCATCTAAATCCTCAAAATCACCCCAAAAAATTAGTTTCCTCTTCTTATGACTTCCTACCTTTGAATTTCAACAACTTGTGTGCTGATTTTTCATTCCTGAATCCAAAATAGACTCTTTGAAGTACCCAAATCATCCAAATTACCCAAAAGCTAGATTACTTACACTTAGAACTTTCTTACTATGAATTTCAGCAACTTTGTGTGCTATTTTCCATTTCTATACTCCAAATTAGATGCTTAGGACCACCCAAATCCACAAAATCACCCAAAAAATTAGTTTTTCACCACATAGTACTATTCACCTTTCACTACAACAAAAGCAGTGTTTTATGACTGCAAAATATGACTGCAGTGAGTCGTAAAATCAAAAAATACGACTCACGCAGAAATCACTGTAGATGACTCGGAATATGACTGACTCCAGTCGTTTAGAAGCAGTCGCTTCAGACATCAGTCATATTGGCAGTTATATTTTCTGAGGGGTATAAATACCCATTTTTAGCCATAGTATGCCAACATGGCATATACTTTGACTTTCCTAGGGGAGTCTTGACTTTTTCTTGAGTTGCCCGGGCAAACAAAAAAATCTTACGTGGAATATGACTATGGTCAGTCATATTTTTGGATGACGTGGAATATGACTACGGTCAGTCATATTTTTGGATGACGTGGAATATGACTGAAGTGAGTTATATTTTGCAGTGATGTAGAATACAACTCTCGTTAGTCATATTTTATGGAATATGACTAAGGTGAGTCATATTTTGCAGTGATGTAGAATACAACTCTCGTCAGTCATATTTTATGGAATATGACTGAGGTGAGTCATATTTTGTAGTAATGTAGAATACGACTCTCGTCAGTCATATTTTATGGAATATGACTGAGGTGAGTCATATTTTGCAGTGATGTAGAATACGACTTTTGGCAGTCATATTTTATGAAATATGACTAAGATGAGTCATATTTTGCAGTGATGTAGAATACGACTTTTGGCAGTCATATTTTATGGAATATGACTTCTGTGAGTCATATTTTTGGCTTCATGAAGTTGCAAGTAGCTTCCAATGTCTTTGTTTCAACTTTTGATGCCTGTATATACAATTAAAGAAATGAAAGGTTAGTTTTTAGTGATTGAACAATAAAGCCTAACCTTCAAAGACTTATAAAAACACAAATATTTAGCTCAAGTTTAGGATAGAAAGAATAAGATTAATGATGGAAGAAACAAGAAAAAGAAGATAAGTATTAAGAGTTAACAAGAATCAAAAGTTAAGATGCAACAAGGAATAAAAAACAACAACTAAGCAACAACTAAGACACAACAAGAAACAAGAAGCAACATAAAACAAGAAACAACAATTAAGATACAATATGAGGCAACAATTAAAACATAAGAACAAAGAAAAAAAAAAACTAAGACACAAGAAAAAACAAGAAGCACCAACTAAGACATAACAAGAAACAACAAGAAATGAGAGTATAGATACAACAAGAACAAAAAAGAAGCAAGAACTATAAAACAAGAGAAACAAAAAAAAAAGAACTAGCAAGAAGAAAGAGTTCAAATGCAAGAGAAAGGAAGAATTTAAATGCAACAATAAGAAACAAGAAGCATGAACTAGAGAGCAACAAAAAACAAGAGTTAAGATGCAACAAAAAGCAACAACGAGTGAGAGCTAAGAGACAATAAAAAGTAAGAAAGAAGAGCCACAAGAAGTGACGGCTAGGGTTCCAGAACCCTAAAAAGTGGCGGCTAGGGTTTCAAAACCCTAAAAAATGACGGCTAGGGTCTCAAAACCCTAAAAAAGTGGTGACTAGGATTCAAAATCCAAAAAAGTAGGTGACTAGGATTTCAAAATTTTAAACAATGACTTCTCTATATTTTTTTGGAATTGCCCAAATTTTTCTTGAATTGCCCAAAACAAAAAAAAATCACTATTATATGAAAACATTAGTGATAATATGACTCAATGTTCCCAAACATGTTCCCAACGTTCCCAAACATGTTCCCTACGTTCCCTATGAAGTACTTTGGTATTCCTAATGGCCGTATAGTATACGCTTGTGACGTACAAGGCGTAAAAATGACTGACAGTCATATTTTGTAGTCATATTTCTCCCTAAAGTGTTGGCCTTCAAGAATATGACTGCAAGCAGTCGCCAGTCATCCTCAGTCATAATTCTGCAGTCATAAAACACTGCCATTGTTGTAGTGTTTGAATTTCAGCAACTTTGTGTGCTGTTTTCTACTTTTTAATCCCAAAATAGGCCCTTGGACCCTTGTAAATCATCAAAAACTACCAAAAATCAACTTTCTATAGATAATAGTCTCCATCTATAAATTTCAGCAACTCCATGTGCTGATTTTGTCTTTCTTAGTCTTAGTTAGGCCCTTTGAATCGTGCAACAAACACAAAATCACCAAAAAATTAACTCTTTCTTAGTTTAGGGATGTTGAACTAAAAATTTCAGCACAAATCACGCTAGAATTAAGGGTTGGGATGAAATAGAGGGCACAAGTGACTAAAGTGGCAAATCAAAGTGTTATGGTTTGGTTTTAAGCAAAAGGAAGCTTGGTGGAAACAAAAGATTTTTTATTTCCAAGGATTCTTTTTCCATGTGGAGAAGTAAAGATGTGAGGGTTCACCCCGACCCGGCATGAGGGTGCACTCCCTTGTGTTGGTGATCACTTCATTTTTCCGTGCTTACCATGCAAAAGAGCAAGGCTAGCGAAAGGCTTCAGCCCTCCCACGCCTTTAGGCAGTGAGTTAGCCTTGACTCGAGGGAACTCGGTAAACGGCCGGGTATGGGACAAGGCTACTGTTTCCTTCCTTGCTTGTACAGGCACATGGTATGAATTGCTTGGATTGGAGGACCTTTGAGTCCATAGAGCTACTTGGTGTCTAATTGTCAAATTGTGATCCTTATATCACCCGACTTAATTGCATTGTGAGTCTAGGTGTTTCACATGTTAGGATCGAGATCTTTACTTTGAGCGGAAGATAGTACCATTTGGTTCTCCAAATTCTTTCTTGTCAAACCGGCAAGAATATGGAACTATAGGAATGAAAAAGTGCGATATGTGCCGGTAGTATATGTAGATCCTACTTCCATTTTGTAGAAGTGGAGGGATGGGTGAAACCTTGAAGCTATGAGTATCAATGACAAATTGGAGTTAGGGTAGGAATCCATATGTCTCATTAGAACGTCTTCATCTCAAAGATGGAGAAATTGGCTAGCTATAGTTAAAATGGATCTTGTTGCCAAACTTGAGGATAGCAACCCTCGTCCGCCATATTCATAACTTTACATATATATATATATATATATATATATATATATATATATATATATATATATATATATATATATATATATATATATATATTACCTTATAAAAAATACAAGCGTAATTAGAATTTGGGAACCATAAAAAGAAATGCAAAATGCGTATATGTCACATACATAACATAAAGAAGCTTTGAACTTTTTTTATTAAAGCAAGAAAAAATTGTACAACTTAAATGCATACCTCCTAAGCCGGTGCAAAGATCACAATACAATGTCATGAATGAAAATTAAAAAACCTTTATACAAAATGAAGAAGTGATAACATGTACATAACTAGTACTTCCTAATGAAAGTTTCACTTGTAACTTCAACTTGTAGTTGAAACCAAAGGTTTGACTATAAGTTGAGTGATAAAATAGAAATAACTAGTACTTCAAAATAGAAGTAGCTAGTACTTCAAAATAGAAGTAACTAGTACTTCAAAATAGAAGTAACTAGTACTTCAAAATAGAAGTAACTAGTACTTCAAAATACAAGTCTTACTGTAAAGTTCCACTTTTACCTTGAACTACAAGTTTTATTTTTAAGAGAACAAAAAAACATGAAATTGAACAAAGCATTACTTCTAAACGCATTTATGTTTGAGTTGCAACTTCTATCTTTATATTGGAGGAATGGAGGTTTCATTCTTTGCTTTTATTTCAAAATGGGGTTTTAATTTTTACTTTTCATTTAAATTGAAGGTTTCACTAACCCTTTTACTTTGAATTGGACTTCTAATTTTTACTAAACATACAAATTGGAGGTTTTACTTTTATTTGTACTTTGAATTGGAGGTTTTATTTTTATTTATTTATTTAATGACAAACTATATATAATGAATTGGACATTCATAAATTGAAGTTCCTAAACCTATATTGAATTCAAGTGAATATATGAATTGTAGTTTTAACTAAAATTATCATTCGCTCTTCTTGTTTAGTGCACTAGTAAAAATTACTCCATAGAAAGTAATAAGATGATGAATACATGGGAACAAGAAGGAGCACACACAACACAAGGTGAAGAAGATGATCATATATATAATATAATCCCGCAAGTAGTTCATGATCTCTATGAACAAGTACATGATCTTAGTGCACCTGTGCCACGTCCACGTGGTGGTTCTACTCGTGGGAAAAGAGCAAACATTGTGAGAGAAAGAACAGAGGCACATAATCATCTTTTACAGGACTATTTTGTAGAGGACCCAATTTATGATGCAAGGCTATTTTGTCAAAGGTTTCGTATGTCAAGGTGATTGTTTTTAAAATTGGTAGAAAGTGTTGAAAACCATAATAGTTACTTTGTGCAAAAAAGAGATGCAATAGGTACATTGGGCTTAAGTAGTCTCTAGAAATGTACAGCCGTAATGAAGATGTTGGCTTATGGTGTCTCAGCAGATGCCCCTGATGAATATGTTCGTATGACATCTAGTACATCTATGAAGGCCTTGAAACATTTTGTAAGAGCAATCAGAGAAGTATTTGAAAACACGTACTTGAGGTAACCAATGAAAGAAGACATTGAAAAGCAAGTACGAATTAATGAAGCATGGGGTTGGCTAGGTATGTTTGCATCATTGGATTGTATGCACTATGAGTGGAAGAACTGTCCCATAGCGTGGCAAGGTTCTTATCAAGACAAAGATGGTTTAAAATCTATAATATTAGAAGCAATAGCTGATCAAAGTCTATGGATTTGGCATGCCTACTTTGGATTACCCGGTTCACATAATGACATAAATATTCTGCATCGAAGTCCACTAGTAGCCAATTTTTTGAGGGGTGAATCCCAAGGTATGACATTTGAAGTCAATGGTCATCAATATCCAAGGTACTACCTCTTAAACAGATGGAATCTATCCTAAGTAGAGTATCTTTGTCCAAACCATTCATGATCCCCAAGGCGAAAAACAACAACACTATGCAAAGATGCAGGAAGCTACTCGCAAAGACGTGGAGCGTTGTTTTGGTGTTCTACAAGCAAGATAGGGTATAATTCAAAATCCAAGTCGACAATGGGATGTGGGTGTCATAAATGATATTTTGATGGCATGTGTCATCATGCACAATATGATAATTGAAGATAAACAAAATGAAGATTTGGAGTCAATTGATGCAATTGTGGAGATGCCACCTTTAAGACAGATTAACATTTGAAGATTTTCTAAGTGAATCTGAAAAAATTCATGATACAGATAAACATTACACACTTAGGAATGACCTCATGGAACATTTATGGACATTAAAAGGAGGATCTTAGGACTTTAAAATATATTTATTTATAATAGTGCTTCATATTGGGCTTACAATTGAAGGTATATATTGGTTATATTAGTAGTTATAGGAGTTTGAACCTTTTTAGAATTGTGTTGACCTTTGACATTTTCTATTTGAACGTCTATTATTGTTGGTTTATATATGTATTTCTTTATATTTCCAAGGATTTTTTATTTTTGAATTGCTAAGTCCAGGAAGTGTAAGGTTTTTAGTTGATTAGAAAATGATTTGGAGAGACATTGAAAGCATTTTTGCATGCATTTATTGGTAGTTGACCTTTCATAAAGAGGTATGAAGTGTACCTTATTGATTGTGGTTTTCAATGATTGTGTTTGTATTCATGTGAATGAGAAGTTAATTTATAAAATGAATCACAAAACATAGGAAATTAGTATATGTTTGAAAGTTGTAGCTCTTTGTTTTAACATTGAATTTATTTATTTTTTAAATGGCATTTCCTAAATTTGAGCTTAACTAAAGGAATGAGGTCATGTAATGTAGTTTCGACATTGATAGGAATTGTGGAAACATTTGCAATATTCGACATCTAATAACACTTTGAACCATGGATGAATTTTCAATTTCTATTTTTTAAAATTCTAGAGTCACCACTAAAATTAAATTTACTTGTTACTCTTTTTTTATTTTGGAAAATAATTTTCCATTTGATGTGATTTTGTGGACCTTTTTTTAATGATGAAAAACAAAATTGTCCACCAAAAAATCTAAAATTCTTTAGAAGAGTCCTACACAACAAATTTCATGGTTTATTTACCGAGTGCACCCTTATAATTAATTTGGAACCTCATTAGCAAATATGAATTCAAAATTAGCAAAGTCAATCATGTGTTAAAAAAATTAAAATTAAAAATTAAGAAAATAAATTAGAACTCCATTAAGTGGAACTGGCTAAACAAGGGGGGCATTCCATCCAAGCCTAGAAAAATGAATAAATGAATAAATTTAAAAAACAAATTTTAAATTTTTTTTTAAAAAAATTTAAATTTTTTTAAAATAAATTTAAATTTTTAAAAATTAAATTTAAATGAATTTTAAAAATGATAACTCAACCCATCCCAAGCCAAACCCATCCCAAGCCCGTGACTCAGCAGTAATTGATGTGTCGATGAGGCTGGGGGTATGGCCTCTTAAGAGGCCATGGGTGGGGAAAGCTGGGTGGCCTGGCTGCCAAACCCGCCCAAGCCACATGTTTGCAGGTCGAGGCCGCCTGCAATTTGCAGGACGGGTGGCCTTGCTCTTAGGAGCGTGTTTCAACAATAAATAATCCCAAATTGGCACCAATTCATCATTGCACAGAATTAGCAGCTCGCTCGTACCTTCTATCTTGAGACGCCATCCTTCTGTGGGAGGAACCACGTGCAAACTTCTGCCCGTGGAGATAAAAGCATGATGCAGACTTCTGTGGAGTGAGTCCTAAAGGATGAGATCTTCGAGCGAATAAGCTTTACATTGGGCGAGAATTGGGGGAAGAAAATGGTGGCAACCGAAAACAATATCTTAATTGCTCCACTTTGCAGGTATTTACGAAGCTACTTTTCTTTAGAACTACGAGGCCAGTCTGTGACTGTGCAGCTCAAGATGTTTCCGAAGAAACCACTTCATGAGTTCCAGTTGGGTGTGTGTTTTCCATTGTATTTTCTGCATCAAGGTCAGTACTTAAAGCGGAAGAAGCATTCCAGTTCCACAAGCATTTTCAGTTGCACTTGGGATTCATAAATTCGTAGGCATTGAATTGGCGTTTTCATTTCTAGTGTAGACAGTGAATACTGACCACTGGTCTAGTACCGACCATGGCAGCTGGAAGGGGGCTTGCGCTTACTTGTTGGTGGGTGCTGGCTTTGCTGGCCTTGTCAGGAGCTTCGGGGCTTGCGAATGCGCAGCAGAGGGGATTACTGGAGGCCAACTCCAACAAGGTGAAAGATAGATTTCCTTATAAATCTCGCAATTCTCGCAGTGAGTCGCGAGGCGTTTGTTTTCCCTCCGCCTCAGTCAGTCGAACATGTAGTGTAGTCCAGAATGGGAGGTGAAATTCAGTACCATTTGGTAAAGGAAGAAGAATATACAATGAACTCTGACCAGTCCGAAGAATGAAGAGACTGTAATTAGCGGTAATTCTACTAAGGAAGTCGCAGTCACATGTTTAGCAACGGCGTCACTTGGTTTCTTTTGTAACAGTATTCTGTAACACGCCTTGATAGGACCAGGACCGAAGAATTCTCTTAGTTTTACTTTGGAGCGACGAATTTGTATTCACTCGCGCACTGGGTCTGGTGAATTAGTACACTCTCGACTTCCTGGGAGAAAATGAACTCGTAGGTTTTCTGTGGTTGAGAAGGAGACGTTATTAACTCATAATCTGGCAGTTCAGGTTCAGTAATAGTTGCCCGACTAAAATCTGAAATCTTTACTACTGATAGTTTTGACTCCATGCTACTAACGCCAATTCCGTTACATTCTCGGTTACATTGACAGTATTCCACCACTTTGACACTTCCTGCACCAGATTTAACGAAATTGACGATTAGTGCTTGAACGTCGCTACCAGTCATTCATGAGATGGGGTGCTTTTGGTGAATAGCATAGCTTACAGAGGTTTGAATGAAGGTTAAGTTGCAAAGTAAAGTACTCTACCTTTAGATAATTCTTATAGGAAAAGTCTTGCCTTGTTTGACAATATTGTGATGTGATGTTTGAGGTCAAATTATTGATGTATTTGATTCATGGACGAACAACCACATGAACGTGAATTTTGTTAAATTAAGGACATTCCTTGCACCATTTTGACATTTACATTAGCTTGTTGTACCATAAGCTTGTTGTAGCAATAGATATGGAAATAAGAATGCAAATTATTGTGGTCTCTATGGTAAGTTTCCCCCTCTCAACTGTCTAAATCATTGCATTTCCTTCTTGGTGCCATGCCATTTTTATGGAATTGGACCAACTTAACAATATTGATGTTCAGGTCCTTCGAGCTAGCTTGATGCACCGAGACCACCTAGAGTCCCCACTGAGTGTGCCAAGCACCACCATTGAGGCCCGTTATCATGCTACTGTTGCACGTGAAAATGCTCGTATGGTGCGTCGGGGCTTGGCTACTATTGCTGTGGAATTCAATACCTCCATCGTCTCCGCATTAGCCGAGGGAGATTTTGAATACGTTATGACTTTGTACTTGGGCACTCCTGTGCAAAAATTCTTCCTCATTGTAGATACTGGGAGTGATTTGGTGTGGGTGCAATGTGTCCCTTGCATCCAATGCTACAATGAAACAAATCCGTTCTTCGACCCCTCCAAATCTAGCACCTATTCAGCAGTTTCTTGCAACAACTCTAGTTGTAACCAAACGCTGGTAACTTAAACTTACAAACCATCTCACATGTCTCTTCCTAGTTCTTTTCAATTGTGTTAGTTACCTAGAAAGATACAATTTGTATCAAATTTGGGTTTTTTCCACATGTTTTCTTTGAAATTAGGGGAATAGTCAAACAAACTTTTATATAATCTAATGCTAATGAAGATCCAATAGTTGAAAATAAAATTATGGAAAATAAAATCACCAGTTATAACTTCTATAAAATAAATAAAATTTGATTAGTAGTCCTTTTATTGAAGAGTGTAAGTTGATTTTTGCTAGTTTTGTAAATGTTTCTTAATTTGTAGCACATGGGTAAGGAGTGAGTTTGGCATATCCTAGCTAGTATTTTTTTCTATAAGAGATGCTCATGATCATCATTTTGGGACTAATAATATTTGAAAATTGAATGATTGTGATCTAAATTTGAGCTTACTTATGTGGATGTGTTGATTGTAGTTGGATGACTTGGCCTTTTGCAATAGTCTCAACACGTGCGAAATCCACTATGCATATGAGCAAGCGGGAAGTGACTATAAAGGAGTATTGTCAATTGAAACCATTTCATTCAACACAGACTCATCTGAAAGTGTTCCTAACATTCTTTTTGGGTGCATGAATAACAATACAGACAGCATTGGAAGTGTAGATGGCTTAGTTGGATTTGGTCGTGGATTTTTTTCCTTGCCCAGCCAATTGAGTGCATTGAACTCTACTAATGTGTTTTCTTATTGCCTTGTTCCCTATGATGTTTCCACAACTTTAACTTCATTCTTGATATTCGGGGTGCTCGACACTACCAATGAATTGCAATTGGTATACACTCCAATTTTGAACAATGATTCTACATTTTATTGGGTCAATTTGACGAGTATTAGTATGAATGGCGTGGTTGTGAACATCTCAGCAACGTCATTAGAATTCAACTCGAGTTCTTTCTCCGGTGGAACAATTTTTGACTCAGGAACATCATATATCGTATTCAGTGAAGACATTTATTCTATTGTTGTACAGGTAAATAAATATCAATTTGACAATCATGTTACAAATGGAACCTTTTTTAGTGCATCCTCTCTTAGTGTGTGATTGTCAATTATGGAGTTTGTAGGTGGGTTCAATTTGATAAATATTTTTTGAAAAATAATGTTGGAAGTTGACATTGGTTGGGTGACCATTATTACATCACTCCAAATGCATCACTTAAAACCTTTCTTTGAGTATAGTCCCAATACTATGTACTAAGAGAGATTCTACCTATATACATTTTATGTTTTCGATTTTCAATAGCAAATTGCAATACATGTAGAACCTCTCTTAGTGCATGATGCTGGGACTAGGCACTAAGAGAGGTTTATGTATGATGGAGAGGTGTAATGAATGGCCACTTAATAGATGTCAACTTCCAACACTGATTTTTAGAAAATGTCCTTGAAATTAGACCCACCTACAAAGTCCATTACTACAAGTTATGTATAAAGAATATATACAATAAGAGAGGTTCTACTTGTACTTTGCATCGATCCAATTATTACATTTAAGGTTGTATTGATTGCATCAGAGGTTGTACTCACTTGTCGCAATACTTTCCTTCTATATATTAACTATTTTGAGTTTGTACTAACTTAGTTGTATGAAATTATTTACAGAATTTGCAAGACCTCATCACCTACCCAATAGTACCAGTCAATGGCAGCGTATGCTACAATACTAGTGGAGTGCAAGATGTCACATATCCAAACGTGACTCTTCATTTTTCAAGTCTTGATGGAACCGGCATTGCAGATTTTGAACTAACTGGACAAAACTTATTCATCTCAAGTGTAAGCGACGTGGATTGTTTGGCTATTTCGAGTGGTGCAAACGATGGTTTTAACATCATTGGGAATATTGCCCAAGCTGACCATTATATTGAGACTGATGTAGAAAATATGAAGATTGGATGGACAGATAGAGATTGTTCACTTCCAGTGTAAAATCGACTGATTTGCACTAGATTCAGAATCCTTAAGAATTATGAGGAGGATCTACAACATCATCAAATATAATGTTGAGTGAATAGTTTTTACAATAAGAAAAAAATATGTACAGATTTGTATTTTGTGATTAATGTAAGGGCTTTTAGCAAATGAGAAAGGTTATTCATTATGTTAACCTCTTTTTCAGGACTAAGCAATGGGACAGTGCATGCAATTTGCCTCAACTTTCAAGCTTGACATTCCTCACAAATAATACTTTGACTCTTTATCATCATGTAATTTTATTTATCAATGTGTTAGTGTGTATGATTTAGTACAACTTGCTTGTAATTTGTTAGTTGAGAATGATTGTCAAATTGATATAAGAATAAAAGATATGGTTCTTATTTACTTTATTTAACTCTTGAAAGGTTGTGGAGTCTCTCTATATGATCCATATTTAGCCTTTTAACTCTTCAATTGTCATTTAATAAAGGAATTGTAACATATTTTTATTTATATACTATCATAATCATGAACCTCTAAAAGCCCATTGTCCCTTCAGGGACAAAATGGATTTTGGGCAAGTTCCTATGAACTCAATTTTTACTGAAATTTTTTAAAACTTTTTCATAAGATAAAAAAAACTTATTAGCTTTGTGGGATTATATTCCTTTTTTTAAAATTTGTGCCTAGAAGCAATAGTTATGTCATCCTAAACATAATTTTTAAGTCACTAAGCAAAAAAAGAAATAGGCAAATACTTGAAATTAAATTAATTAATTTTTTTCCTTTATAGATTATTTTTTTTCTACACATGAAGCTTTGATTGATTCTATTCAAATTAGTGATGTGAAAGTTTATGAACAATCTTGTTTTTTGGGCCATTTGAGCATCTTCTTAAAAAAATAACTTTTAGGATTCATTTTTGAATGCAATGTTCACAATTTTTCAAAAAAAACTATTTGATAAGGTTAAGTTTGCTTGCTAGAACAATCTCGTAGTTGGAATTATTGTGTTTCAATCCCACCTTAGAGCTATTAATGATTCAGTTTTTTTTTCAATAATAGACCTACATCTATGTAATAATTTTTTAAAGAATGAAAGTCAAGTGTGTTTTATTTGAATTTTTTTCCTAAACTTTCAATTCAAATCTTCAACAAATTTTTTTTTAATTCAAAGTCTATAGTTCAAATTTTTTTTCACACATGGTGGGCAAAGTCACCTGAAATTGCAAGCTAGTATTAAAAAAAATTCCAACTTTGAATGCTAATATCTCTCAATCTATGTGGTCAAACTTCAAGAAATTTTTACCACATGATCTCAGATAAGTAAAATACAAGATCTTATGGTTAAATTTTTTTTAAAAGAAAATTTTCCTTAAGCAAACTTAGCAAAAATGGTAGTTGTGAGTGTTCTTTGACAAAAAAAATGGCCATTGGCCTTTAGGGGGGGTAATTTACTCAGTTGTACTAAATGGTACTTCATCAATGTTTTTCTAATCAAATACCTTTGAATTCATAATGTACTATACGATCACAAAAGGTTTTCAAGCCCTTCAAAATTTTTGGGTAATTTTCATAAAAGAAAATTTAAGATTGAAAAAATTATTATCTTTCCAAAAATATAATTTCTATTTGAATTGGTTTTGAGAAGAAAAAATTATATTACAATTAGCCCAAATTTGAACTCAATATGCAACAAAAAAAATACACAAATACTTCAAATTATTATTTTTTTAAAATCCTTGTAGAATTTTTTTTTTCTTGTATAGAAAGCTATGATTTTTTATAATTTAATTTATGATGTAAAAGTTATGGAGCATCTTTTTTTGCTAGCAATCAACACATCTTCTTGAAAAAATAATGTAATGGATTAATTTTTGAGCTCAATTTTTATATTTTTTCAGGAAAAAAGGTCTAATAGAGTTAACATTGATTGCTAGTTCAATGTCACCATTGGAATTAGTGTGAGTTAATTCCATCTTAGAGCTATGAATGGTTTAATTTTTCCCTCTATCTTATGTTTGTTTCTAATTAACAATTTCTTAAGAATGAAAATCATGTTATTTTTATTTTTATTTTTATTAGACTATCAGCTCAATTCTTTAAGATGATCTTTAAAAAATTAAAAATACGTAGTGCAAAAATTTCAAGGGGTTATGAGGATTCAAATTTTTACAAACTAGTTTATTATGATGCTAAAAAAACTTGTTTTCTTCACTTTAAACATATTTATCTTATATTCTATACATTCAAAGTTTCTGAAATTTTTTCTACACATTTTCATACTAGTCTCTTGCAAGATTCTATAGCTAAATATGCCTAAAAGAAATGTGATTTTTAGATTTTTTGCTTAAGTTTATACTGAAAGTAGTAGTTTTGAATACATTTGTACAAAAAAGGCCTTGGGAATTTAAGAATTAAATTAAAATAATAGATTCTTGTGAATCAATCCTTTCATAAAAGTTGGAAGAAATATATATTCAAAGTGTTAATGTCTATTTTTCGTATAAAAAAACATTCAAAATTGCCATTTCTTAGTACTACATTGAGACAAGAAAACAAAAAGATGAATTTCATAGGAATCTAGAAAATAAATGGTAAAAAGAAAATCACAAGGGAAATAATAAGGACCTTGTTACCTTTACAAAACACAAGAAATTTATGAAATTCCAACACAAAAGTGCATAGACCTATGTATAGAATATTAGTTTTTTAGAATGTACAAAAACTAAAATATTCATTGCTTGTAATTGTAAATGATAGAAACAATAATAAGATCTCAATCCTTAATGGATCAAGGCCTTCTCTCACTCAAAAAATCTACAAAAGAAATTCAAGAAAAAAAACCAATCTTCATTTTTTAAGAAATAGTTAAACACAAATAGGCACAAGATAGAAAGAAAAATATAAAGTTCTAATATCTCTTTGATGGAATTATTACTCACTCATTCCAACAATAGCTTTTTCCTAGTAGAATCTATTTTTTGAAAGAATTGTAAAAGTTGCAATAAAAAATGAATCTTAAAAGTTGGTTTTTCAAATATAGGCTTAAATTTCCTAAAAAACAAGATTGTTACTAACATTCTCCTTATTAATCCAAATGAAATGAATAAAATCTTTGCACTTAGACAAAATTATATTCTTCAAGAAAAAAAATTAACATAAATTATTTTACATTCATGAAAAATAAATTGTAGCCTACTCACTCCAATTTTGAATCATTTACTTTTCACATTCAAATTTTTCCCTCTTGGAAGAGAATAAAAAAAGAATAGGTTCAAGTGAGTTGAGGTGAGTTGAGCTCTACTTCAACTCACTTATATCTTTTACTTTTCTCTTGGAGGGGAAAAAAACTTAGAAAAAAAAAATTCAAGTGAGTTCAGGTGAGTTCTACCTCAACTCACCTTCAGCTATACTGAACTCACTTGTATCTTTTATTTCCTCTTAGAGGAGGAAAAAAAAGAATAGGTTGAAGTTAGTTGAGGTGAAGTCAACTCTACCTCAACTCACTTCAACTCACTTGTATCTTTTACTTTTCACATTGAATTTTTTTCTTCTTGGAGGAGAAAAAAAATTGTTTCAAGTGAGTTGAGCTCTACCTCAATTCACCTCAACTCAATTATGTCTTTTACTTTTCACATTCAAATTTTTCCCTCTTCAAGGAGAAAAAAAGGAAAATGTGGCTTCATGGATGTGGCTTCATGGATTTACTTGTGCCTTGGATCAACTTGTATCCTACAACTCACTCATAAAATACTCTGGTGTAGTTAGTTGGAGATGATCAGTTGAAAGCAGGTTGAATTGGTGGCTTTCCAAGCAGTTGTAGAGAATCTCCGAGAACGTGAAACGTCACTAATAGCTAAAAACAAAAATTCAAGGTACACTTGCAATCATCTCTCTAGCTCTTGATGATCGCTCATTGAAGGAATGTGACAGTGCTTGAGTGAAAAATTGTATAGAGATACTAAACCCTATACCATGTCTTTTGTTTTGGTTAACAAATGTAATGGTTGGCATAGATAGCTTGAGAATCGAACACAATTGAAGAGGATCGAGCAATTGGAACAAGAAAATAAGACACTTTCGGGACATGAGAACCTCTAGCAGCGATTCAAATACCATGTTAGAATCAAGGTATATTTAGTAGTAAGCCAAGGAGGTTTGTAGCAACACTGTACTATATAGTAGCAACAATCCCAGCTTAGAATTTAAGTGTCCATTCCTCTGTTTTAAGGGTTGGTCCACCTTTAAATGTCGATCCTTCTGTTTCACGATTGTCCTCCCAATTAGGCTCTGAATTTGTATTCTGTTCTTACAAAGTAGCAATAAAACTATTGAATTTAGTAGATATGTGGTTCCATTTTAAAGATGTCAATAAAGTTCATAGAAGCAATGTTTATCATCATCCACTTTTATTATAATTCATCCAAAATTGTGTTTTTTATTCATCCAAAGATATGATTTCTATTCATCCAAAGATATGATTTCTATTCATCCAAAGATGTGATTTCTATTCATCCAAAAATGTTATTTGAATTCATCCAAAATGTGTGATTTTCATTCATCAAAACTACACTTATCATTCATCCAAGTATATAAATTTCATTCATCCAAAATTCAAGAAATCATCCATAATGCCAATTTTCATCCACTACAAACTTTGCCCAAACCTACGAAAAAAATTGAAATATTTGAGGAAGAAAGTCATGAAATACCCCACATGTGCCACTTTCCTCTGTGAGTATTCTACTTTCTCCTTGTTCCTTATTTTCCATTGGTAATTAGGGAAGAATCATGAAGTTTCTTCCACGGAAGATTCATATGAGCTTCCTATATGAGCTGCAATGACCAAGGCTTTGATTGTCACCCCTCCAAAGCTATGCCCAATCTAAGACGATCTCCTAATCAGTTTCACCAAGCTTACAGGTCGGATGGACTACAATGACATTGTAAACATGCATCTCATGTGTTCTACATTTCTTCATTTCAAACTCAAGAGTCTATCAATTGTATCCTCTTTGCAGTAAGAACAATTTTTACTGGTGTTGAAAGAAGGAAAAAAAAGAAACTAAAGAGTGTGTCACTCTTTGTTGCAGACAGGAAAAGGTAATGAAGTGGAAGCATATCCTTGATGTTATTAAGCTTGCAAGCATGAGATCTATCATTGGCATGATGTGAGAGGAGCACGAAGGAGCACTGCAAACACAACAATGAGGGAGATGAAGAGCACGATGACGAGGGAGGGGGCAACAAAAGGTTGGATCTACGCGTCAGGGAAGGTAGCACCTTCAGCGAGGGCAGGGCAGATTTGGCCTGTCACCCACGCAAGAGGCTTGTTGAGCCATGGAAAGGGGAGCTGAGGGCTTGGGTACCATGCTAATCCCTTTCACTCCAACGAGTACTCAATCCTTAAACATCGGACTAGTAGCCATGGAAAGCACTAGTCTGTGAACAATGTGCATGTTTTAAGCTGACTAGAGGAGAAGGCATTGTTCTTGCGCTGTGAATGAAGTTGTGAAAGTTTGTATTACTTGTTGCCCTTACAGAAATTGCAAGCAGGGCAATAGGGGCTCTAATACTGTCCTAGTGAATTTCCGTAACATTTGTTTACAGTTTGCAACACCTAAAAATCAAAAAAGCTTTGAAAGACCCTATATCTAGACTTGCATGACAGAACACGTCTTTGTCATCGCATTCACAAAAAAAAAATGGATGAAAAACACCCTTCTTACATCCATAGCATAGGATTTTGTCATTCATTGGATGTCAAATGTTTGTGTTGACGTTTAAGGATTAACGTCTCCCATTTGGTTCACAACAATTCCAATCTCATATATATATATATATATACACACACACTTTCTTGAAACAATTTCAATCCTATATTTCAAGCACATGATGCAACTCATGAAAATCAATTCAATGAACATAAGGTGATGCTTGTAATAAAGTTGAAAATTGCATGAAATGAGGTTAACCCTTAAAGGATATTGATGCCAAAAAGTGGTTGATGGATGACTTCATTGTTCATTGTAAAAACAAAGAATGTACATGTTGGTTCAATAATCAAATGAGTTTTAGTGGCTACTTTGGTCATAGGGGGCATGTTCTTTAAGGGTTAAGTTAGGCAAATCCATCAAGTTGCTAGCAATCCCCCCACAATTAGCAACATAATGTTTGAATTGAATCCTATAAGGACAGATTGGTCACTATGAAAATTATTTTGTTTAGCACAATGTGTATTATCTACTCAATAAAAAAACATTTATTGGAAGTCAAACTATTGTGCAAGACCTTAGTTTTTTTTTTGCACAAAATTCTAAGGATGAATATATGCATTTTTGTCTTTCTTATACAGAAAGATTCTTTATCATCCATTGGACCACTTTGGTCTATAACATCTTTATAGAATTAACATATTTGCACCTAAAACAAACATTTTTTTCAAATGAGCAATTAAGAATACAATTCATGAAACATATCATATGACAATGTTAGCAAAAGTGAATGCAATTGGTTTGAGAATTATTAAGGTATGTGCAAATATACTATATATTTTTAAAGTTGTTTGATTCTATTGACTCTTCTATTAATCAAACATCCTTGAAGTACAAAATGCATCAACTCTCATTGGTTGTTTCAAATAACTCTTCAACTCCCATTGATTCCTTTTAAAAATTAGTGTTGAATTAGAACAAACACTTTGTCATATTGGGGTCAATGATTGAGTCTATGGAAAACTCTATTCTAGTTGGTGGCAAATGGGTAGTATTGCAAAAGGGTGAGAATCCCTCACTTTACTTTCTATGTACAATCCTTAGCTTTCATATTCAAGAATGATATGTGTGAATTCAATATGAAGTGCAAAACAATTGTATAGATGTGTTCCAACCTTGAAAGTAAAAATAAAGAACAGTCTCCCATATGATACACAAGTAAGCAATGAATTGAAGCAATGAATTGAATTCTATAATTGTGTTCATTGAATTTTTCTATGTCATATCTAACTATCAAGGTCAACATTTCATACCAAATATTTAATTAAAATCAAGAAAATAAATAAGACAAATGTTTAAAATAAAAATATTCATTTAAAACTTGTATTTTCTCTATAAAAAATGATTTCCCTATAATTTTAGCATCTATTTTAAATTCATTTTAAAAATGATCCTAATAGAGAAGTACAGTATTCTTGATGTGCAAGGAGCTTTACCACCACTAGTTTATCATGTTAAGCAGAAGCAAATTTTTTCTCGGATACCCCTAATCAAATTGGAACTTGATGCATACTTTTTCATGCAATTTTCAGGATTGGATTGCTCCAAGCGTACAATGTCGAAACGTTTTAGAATATAAGGTCAAAAAAAGAAATTCAGGTAAATAGACCAACTCCAAGGTCTGCTGAATTTAACTACAGGGATTTACAGCTCTACGATAGCATGACGAGTAAACACGACGGCACGCAGTGTCAAAGGCAACACGGATTCACAAAATCATCAGAAAAATGATGTCATTCACAACATAAAAGATGTGACCTACTGCCGTTCAAATGTTCCATCAGAGAGAAGAAATTGGTAAGAAGTTACATAAAATATAAATAAATGGGGTGAACTATTTAGTATCACCCCTCTGCCAGGCCGTCCCAATCCAGGTCAGTTCACCATCGGCTTTACACTTGGTCAAAGCCTGAGCCCTCCAAAACAAACGAAATTCGTCAAGTGCCTGTATGTACACTGGTTAAGCAAAATAAACAAAAAAGCCAGCTGAACTTCAGAGAATAATGCAGTGTCAACGGAAGGCCCTCACAGGCATCAATACACAGTAGGAAGCTCCAACGCTGCAGAAAATCAAGGAACTTCTTAAGAGAGATTCTTGGACGCTGTTCGATTAAACCGTTTGGACGTAGCTCAGCCGACATGAGTGTAGACAGCAGAGATCCTTTCAATTTTGGCATGAAGGTGACCTATATTGGCCTCTATTGGGGGTTCCCCAGCGCCACTTGACCTGTAGAAACAAGCAAACGTCCTTAAAAATGTGCAACACATGAATGAAAGTACAAAGGAACATGATGCACAAATATATGAATGAAGTCAATATTGAATGGTGAAGCTGTAGTAAATGTCTATGAGGTCACGACTATTAGAACAACATTTAAGGATTTAATGCCTACTAATTGTTGTAAGCAACAAGCAATGAGAACAAGTGCTTCTTGGCTTCCAGAAAAGGTTCCGAAAAAACACAAGCACGAACGCTTATTCTGATGGTATTAGGAAGTTTAATTGTCATTGAGCTTATTGCTGTAACCGCAATAAGTAAGGATTTGTATGAATAATAACCTAGTTTGTCGACAACATGAACACTGTTCTGTTGAATTCATACAACACGTAGCAACAAAGTATGAAAGATGAGCTCACATACCCGTGAAGCTCGGGCAGTTCATACTGAGCATTCCAATCCACATCCATATCAAACCCAGGGAATATTGGAAACTTAATCTTCTGCCGAACTGCAGGCAATCCAGGCAAGCCCAAAGCCGACGTCACCTTCCACTTCCAGCCAGTAGAATTCCTGATGAAATCATGCCCAACCCCAAACTGCTCACGCATGTTAAGACTCTGTAAAGAATGAGTATCGTAGAACATATGAAACAGGCCACTACAAGTACATAAAGCCAAAAGAATACCATGGAGCTGTAGAAACTGCCAGCGTTCTAAGTTTTCAACAAATTTAATCTATTTTATGAAATACAGGCAAACGATATGTAAGATTCAGTAGCAGCTTTGAGATGCAACATTGCTGCCCAGAGTGATCTTCAAATTCCAGCTTCTCGTTTACAATAAAAGCTCTATTCAGTAACAACCAATATAGAAATACCTGAAAATGCAACAATGAACCAATAGGAATCTTCTTCGTAAGTATCCGCACGTCTCTTTGCTTGGGCTCACATATCACTCTCCAATAACCACTTCCAGAGTAAGGTTTGATGACAAGCTTGGTGTGACAATCATCAGTCTTACACCTTTGCAGATGCATACCATCGACCTGCACACCATTAAACTGTCCACAACCTTCACCCTTCAGTGAAAACAATCATATGTGATCGCATGAGCAAATATGTACCATTCAAATAGAAACCAAGAACAGAGTGCTTGTATAAAGCTAACTTTCTTCAACACTAGGCGTCTTTGGGGAGTAATGATCACAAGTTCTTTCTGAACATGTCCAAATTTTTTACTTGTCGGTGAATCTGCAACATAACTCCAAATCCCGATCATGCCAAAGTCGATAACCAAGAGCGAAGGGACACAAGAGAATAATGGCATGTGGCTACATCTCCGCTTGATTAAATCTTACATATCGTCTGTAAGAATTCCACTAAATAGTTCACCTTTGTTAGATACTTACAAGATTCAATCAAACCTCGGTAGCGAAACAGAGAAGTTTTGACTATTCACCTCAAAATTCGCACCTAATTGGAGTCCTTCCACGCGCTGTCGGAACTTGAGTGTGAAGGTCTTCGGCATCAAATCGAAAGTGTAAAACTCTCGAAGCTTGTGCTGCACATCGCTGCACACGGCTCGAAAGCCACGACTATCCCCCCGAATTGGCGACGAGCTTCGCGGAGAATGGGAAGACGAGGAGGCATGTGCTTGCCTTCCGTTCGACTCCATGTCTCAATTCCGCGGTCCAATCCTCCAATCTAAACCCTAACTGAGTTCCAGAAACCCCAAACGCATCTTCCAAAACAACGTGCCAATCCACCATAAGCCAAACCGCTGGGAATACGAAGGAGAATTCAATTTCAATCTAAGAGAGGAGGACCACAAAAGACCCTGAAAAGCTCAAAATATTGTGGAATTATGTAAGAAATGACATTAATGCACGTCGCAAATTCTGACAATTTGAGCACAGCAGAATTGTCAACGAAGCATAACCTAGAACTTTGGAGAAGAAAAGCACTGCGGGAACGAGATCGGAGAATTGGGGATCCCCAGAGCAAGAGAAACACCAGCACGTCATTCCGGGGCGGGACATCCTGACCCCCGGACTGATGCCCGGGAATGTTCCAGGAAAGGTATGCTATCCGGGTATGTGTAGTTTAGGGCACTCCAACATTTTTTCATTCATTTTGACTGTTAAAAATTAAAATTTTCTCCATAGAAAATAACCAACATCTTTTTGCTTGTAGCTCATTGGCAATAAATCATGCATAAATTTTTATTTATTTTTAAATGAACACAATGAAATCAACTTCCCACAAGTTCAATTCAATTCTAAGGTAGACAAGCCTATTATCACCTTGATTTGCAACCTTGATTTGCAATCTAAGTGTCTTGGAGTCAATTCCAAGAGGGGCATATATTTTTCAGAGGTGTGTGCTTGTTTCACGATTAAATCCAAGTGGAATTATAATTTTTCAATTAAATTATAATTTTCTAATTAAAATTATAATTTCTGTGAATTCTTGAAGTAGTTAACCCTGAAATTACAAAATCACCAAATAGTATAGGGTCAAAAATATCCCCTAAACAACCCATTACCGCCTAATCATGTACTAGATATTCTTTATTAATGGAGTGACACATTAACCCTTGTTGTCATAAAATCTCTTATTTTGTTATAGATTTTTCTAATTTTGTCATAAAATGAAGGGAATTGGAGGGATTTTAGGTGGAATTAGGACCAAAAGTAAGTGATGGAATTGGGTTGGTCTATTGATGGAATTGGACTATAATAAACATTTTTATAGTCCATTACCATTGGTATTACATTATAATAAACATTTTTAATTTAAAAATTCAAAATTTTCTTAACTTTTTCTTCAAAAATTCTAAATGATTTCAAAACATTTTACAAAAAAACATCTGAAAATTTTATGGTATAGAAGTAACATGTGATTTTGTCTCAAAAAATATAAAAATGATTATTTTCATTTATTGTAGAAGTACAATAGAATCTATAGAGTGAACTTAAGGCTTTTGAGGTCTAACTACATGATTCTAAACTTTCATCTTCCAAGTAAGGTAGTTTGCTCTTAAAGCAACCATTTAAGACCTGATTGCCTTTGGGGAGAAGCTAAACTCTTTAAACCAATTTTCAATCAATTTTCATAGGAAGAAAGATGGAATTGCCATTTGACCCAAGTTGTTTCATATTTTTTTGGACCTTCATGGAATTAATTACAAATTTTTGAAGTTGAAACACAAGGATCGCTTAAAGCAACCACCTCCTGAAATATAGAATGCTGGTACATGGAAGAAAGCAAAATGTACCTTTATGTCATGATCACTTTGAGAGTAGACTATCTAGAATTCAGACTTTCTGAAGTTCAAAAGTGTTCCTAAATACTTTCCCATACCAATGGAAAAGTATCCTCATCTTTGTTTAGCTATTGATAATATAACTTTAAGATCTTTCACTTCAAAACAATACCACCGTTGGGGATTGACATTTTTTCAATTCTATGTCAAAATCATCAAGAATCTATGAAACGGAAGGAGGAGCATGTTTCCTTATCATGCACTACCTCCTTTCATTTCATACTTTTTCAAGTATGAAAATGAAAAATATGGAAAAAAATAATCAAGGTGTAAAATTCATAAATCATTCTCATCATCTGAAAACTAATTATTACTGGTTCACAAGGACCAGTTTGATGAGCATATTCACTCAAGAATAGGCGCCCAATACAGAACTCCACAAGACTGGATTCCTTCTGGATACCAAAGACAAGAATTAAGAGAAGCCTCTCTGTATCTTTAGCAACAAGTGTTGTCTAAATACCACTAACACGGTCCCAGCTATTCACAATTGAACTCCAACTCCAGAAGTCTACACTTTTACGCAATACATTCTGAAAAATCTCTCAAAACGAGCCTATCTAGCAAAAATATAAGTGGCGTTACTTCACGGATGTTTTCCACAGAGATATGAGGGGTACCGGTAACTTAAAACATTCTCAAGCAGCGCTGCAGTATACTCGTACGGATAAAATTAAGATGATGTAGGATGGGCTACGGCAGTTGCCGCATTCGACAACCGAGACCGACGTGCTCCCTCAGCTCTATCCATGTAGTCAGCATGTGAATCATGCTTTTTACCTGTGCAAGCACAAAAGCACAATCAGAAATGAGTTTCACTTTACAAAAACCATTCGGGTTTCAGGATTTTAGAATTTAGGATTTTAGGGTTTAGGGTTTAGGCAAGAGTTCTGAAAATCATTCGAGGCTAAAGTTAAGCTAGTCAGAACTGGAGTACTCTGGGGCATAGATACATAGCATCCAAATGAGTCATTCTAACCACTTGCAAGTTCAAAAAACTGTTACAATCACTAGCCGCGTCAGATACTTCAAAAGCATCACTGAATTTTGAGCTCCACATGAGCGCGTTCAATAGACAAGGAACTGCAACTCCAACCCTCGATACAGTCAGGGCCGGATATAACATGGCAGTGAGAGGAGCAATGCTAACCGCAATTTCCCAAAAGATGTCTCATTGTAGTAACGAATCATCTCTTATCATACAGTACTTTAATAAGAGAGTCCAAATGCGAATTAAACGCAGAAAATTGAGACCGATGACAAGTTTCCTGGCGCTCACGCAATCCCTACGTTTTCGAAAAAATTTCAAACCATGTTCCTAAAATAATTCAAAAAAAATAAAATGAGGAAAATACCAAAAGCATTCACATTCTCAATAAAAACATCACCCCAATACCTGAGGTAAGAAGCAACCACGGAATGGTGGCGAGGACACTAATGCCCAGCATCCCCACAAACACGTGACGCTTGCTTCCACTCCACATCATCAACTGCATACGCGACGGCGGATTCTTCCACCCCGCGGCCCGCTCTGCAGGCGACGCCGCTTCCGGAACGAATGGCGCTTCCGCTGGAGCTCCGACTCGACTACCCGACGAAGTCGTCGTCTTCTCCTGCGGAGACTGCACTCCTGACATGATCCTCGCAACGGAATTTTACAAACCACTCACTTTAAAAACAATTATCCTCGAAAATTGAATCAATCGTGCAATTAGTCTCCGAAACTCTAAACCCTAAAACTCGGATGGAAGCAGTGAGAGAATCCTGCAATTGATCTGCAAAGACCTAAACCCTAAAACCTGGAAACCTGGATTGCTGGAGAGTGGAGAGCCCCAGCGAGAAGGGAAAGAGATGGTAAACTAGTAAGTCACGATCCATGTCGACGTCAGTCACAGTGCGGGAATGCTGACGTGGAACTTGTGACATCACCTGTGGTGTCCTTTCCCTCCCTTTTTTTTCTTTTTCTGTTTTTCCTTTTCCCTCCTTTTCTCTTTCGCTGCGTGGATTGCTCTCCTTCAGAATTTGGAGTGCGCCGGTGCCACAGTCGAAATAAAAGCAAAAGACCAAATGGCGTGGTTGCGGGTTAAATATCTGGCAGTGACAGGTGGTTTATCTAGCGTGAAATCAGCCTATCTACCTGATGGAAACCCCTTGCAATGTGTTGTTCAACACACTTGTGTCAAAAATAAATAAATAAAAGCAAAAGTAATTTTCTAATTTTCTAATTCCTAAAAACTTCAAAAATCAATCACTTTCACATTGTGAATTGGAATGCCTTGAAACAAAGTCCATGCAGCCAGGTAGAGCACTTTTTGACAATACCAAGAATGCACGGCTTCAAAGATCTCCAAAACAAAACAAACAATCTAACTTAAGGTATGGATTTTGATGACCTATAAAGGTCAATTTTTAAGAGTTTGTGTCCTAACTTATAAAATTACTTTGCCTTAAAAAGTGGTACAATAAAAAAAAAATGTCTACTCAGACAAATGCAGTAAGATTGAGTCAAAATTGCAATGTGAGGTTCTATTGTCTTATAGACATAATGAAAATCATAAATTTACAAAAAAAATTTCTTTTTCAAGGATAGATTGTAATTTTTGTGAATATTATTTGGACAATGATTCTTTAAAGACCTTTTTGTGGTAGATGCTCTTAATAGTTTGTAAAGATGTTCTAAAACAAATTTTTTGAATTATTTTTTAACGTTGTTTGCCAAATTGTCTTTCCATATCCAAAAAAAACTTTTCATTTTATACAAAAATTCTATCTTTAGTGAATTTTATACTCAAATTTTTTTAAATGCTTATAGTCAATATTTTGGGAGGTAAGGTGGAATTATTGCTATGTAATTTTTTTGAGCAAATATGGAGTGATTAATTCTCTTATTTTCAATGGATAAAATCGCTCAATTGCTAACATAATCCAATGACAATATCACTCTATTGTGGATAAACATATATATTTTTAGATTAATATATGTGTTTTCATTCACTTATTATTTACTTAAATAATCCATGTTAATGACATATATAGCTTCATTACTCTACTAGAAATCATATTTTGCATTGCTTACAAAAATGAAAATACAAACAAACTATTTATTGTAGTTTTGGAGGGAAATGAACCCTTGTTAATGAAAGATCATGAGAAAAAATGTTCCATAGATAGTGGTGTTTTTAAATATTATCTTCCATCAAAAAAATTCTATTGAGAATTTGATAGGCAAAAGTTTGAGTTCCTACAAAATAGCATTGATGGGCAATACAAGTAGGCAAGGGTAAATGGTATAGAGATAATTGTTGATAGCAGCATGACTAGGTATAATTCTTGTTTTTCTACTATTTTTTGAGTGACTACAAGGTTTTGAAAATAATCCTCTATTTTTGAAAATTTGTATACATGTTTTCAACTCTACTTAATTGCATTTGGTCCCCCCCCCAAAAAACTTTTCTTTTGTGAAAATTTTCAGGATATGGCCCTCCAAAGTGATTTTGTTCAAAGAAATGTTCTTACAAAATAAAACTTTCATTGTAAATATCTAAGTATTGCAAGTTTTATGAACCAAAAGCCATATTATATATACCTCAAATAAGTAACATACAATTCATTCATGACATTGACAAATCCAAATTTGAACTTAATTTGATTGAAAATATATATATATATTATACACTCTTCATTGTGATTGACACTTAACTTAAATAAAAATAGAAAATATTTTTTAATTACTCTTTTTTTAGCCCTATAACAGGCATTCAACCAAAGTTGTCTAATTTCATTGATAGGATTTGACAATAATAAATAATATACCTTGAACCTATTGTTTGTTATCCATCCAAATACTATAGGACTTCCTACAATTTGGTTGAAGCATTTGTTCAAGGTAATTAAAAAGAAAATCTAGAAAAGTGGAAGTCTTAAAATTTTATTTGAAGTATTTAAAATAGAGTTGTTTAACCTCTAAAGTTTACCACTAAAGAATTGGATGCTCATAGGTCAAATTTAAAATGTAACTTTAAAAATATCTAATTTTGATATTTCATCAACCCCTAAAATTCTTTGATATTTAGATGCCCAAATTACTTCAAATTAATTACTTATAAAAAAAGCAAGGCTAAAATCTTAAACTATAATTATTTTTTATAGAATCCAATTATAGGATTTTTAAATTAGTTAAATTGTTCAAGATCATCCTTCCAAAAAATTTAAGTGAATATTTTCACCACTTGCAAGTTCAATGTCCATAAACTCCAAACTATAGACTTTTTTAGGCCTTCCTAAAGGTAAGGTTTTTCCTTTCAACATTTTTAGAAAAATCAAGTATGTCTATTTATATTTACTTATTATCTTGTCTTTAGAACTATACTTAAAAAGTCACTTGAAACACCCATTTTTCTTGTAGACGTTCAATAACTTGTGAATTTTATTCAACATGTTGGAAAATATGTTGAGAATACATACATTCAACCAAAAGCTTTCCTATTAATTTAAAAAAATTATAAAATAGAAGATGGTATTGAATAAATGAAAAAAATAAAAATTACTAATAACTTTTCTAAGAAATTGAAAATTAATAATTCCAAGGGTGAGAATGTTATATTATATTATTGTTGTTTTTCATTTTTCATTTTTAAAAATTAAATTTACAGACAAATTTATGTGTTTATTTTACCTTCATTGCCCACAAAAAATTCCACATAAATTTCACCTCAAATATTCAAAAAAATTTGAGTAGATATCAATCTATAAAATTCAATAAAATTAATTAATAGTTTATTAGGACACATTTTTAGCTACTTGATTTGACATTGAAATTACTAAAAACTTTTAGCTTTTATACTATTTATTGGAATGAATTTGTACATTAGAATGATTAGCATCTATCCTAAAAATTTTATTCTAAAATTTGACATTATGAAGTCAATAGAACTAGTTTAAATTTTTTTTAAAAACAAAGTGTGCTCCTTTGTCTTTTTAGAAGTTCAAAATTAATAAACATTCATCAACATATGTCATTGAATGAATGTCATATGTCATGTACTAATCACAAGTTATGGCTTCCAAAATATATTCTAAAAATGATTGATTAATTTTGTTGAAGCTATCAAAGCAAAAAAATAATCTTCTACTAATGGCTTCAAAAAAATATTCCTTTCAAGATTTTAGTAGTTTTAAGTCCTAGTAACATTCTTCCAAAACCATACATCATAAAACAATGTGATCTACATTTTGTCTAATTGTGGGTAAATATCATTTTGAATATGAGAATGCTTATACAAAACTACATCTACAACAAAATACCCATTATATTCTCCAAAATCCATCACTTCCAGCAACAATCTCTTCTATTAAGACAAGATGTTTGTTTTGTTTGATTGTTTGTCATGTTGAGATCTCCCGGACTGTGCATCCCCAGTTGCGTGTTTGGTACCGTTGGAAAGTCCTTGGCGAGGAGGGGTGCACCGGCTTGGTTCCATGGCGTTCGGATGTATAGTGTGAAAATTGTGCATTTTTGAGTTATTTTTGGTTCTAAAAAATTAGAAAATTACTTTTACTTATATTTTGGTCTCAATCTTGGTACCATCGGAAAGCTCTCGGTGAGGAGGGGAGCACGGGCTTGGTTTTGTAGCATTCCGACTCCCACTGAAAAAATTATGCATTTTCAAGTTGGTTTTGGTTTTGAAAATTACTTGGAAAATTACTTTTACTTTTGTTTTGATTGTAGCAATGGTATAGGGCACATGTACTTGGTACCGTCGAAAAGCCCTTGGTAAGAAGGGGTGCACTAGCTTGATTTTGTGGCGTTTGGATGTACAGTGTGAAAGTTATTCATTTTTGAGTTATTTTATGAACTAAAAAATTAAAAAATTACTTTTACTTTTGTTTTGATTATGGCAATGACACATGGCACACTAGTCTTTTTTAAATTCTCATTCACACACAAAAAGATTAGCATATACTATATATATAAATATAAAAGAACATTTTGAAGATTTCAAAGTCTCTAAAGTCCCAAATCTTCAATCAATCTTGCAATCAATAAACACTAGTAGTCCATATATTTTTCATACACTATACAAATAAACCAAGAATTTTCAATGTATTGATTATGAGAACACCCAAGTAGAAACCCTAGGTTTTCACATTCAAAAGGATTACATTTCAATAAAATAAAATGCAAAGATAATAATTTGCTATAAATTACCTCAAAGTTCAATTGCACTTGCTGTTTAAAATAGTATCAATAAAGATCTCAAAAATTTATTTACATACTCCTTTGTATTAGCTTCAATTTTATAGTATCATTTTTTGTCTAAATGTTTATCTTTTTATCCACTACTAATTCCTCAAAGACTCAACATCCACTATGTGAATTATGGGTGTTTTCAAGAATAAATTGAAGAAGCTATAAGAAATGGATGAACTACATCCAAGTAAGCTAGAAAAAAAATAATATATTCTTCAATAATGCAAATAGAGTGATCAATCAATGTCTTGTAATTATTTCACAAAGTTGTTAATTTGTGAACGAGTTCATTTAGAGATGGAAAGAAAATCAAAACTTGCAAAATTGAAGATTTAATGTCTAGATTCTATACATGCCATAATTTATTTTGCCAAAAAAACTCAAAATGTACATCCACATTCCTCCCAAAGACTCTTAGAGGTTAAAAAGGCTATTAGCAAAGAGGAAGGCAAGTTTGGAGTCGTTTAGAATAATCTCCAAACTTTCTAGAAGTAGTTCTTTATTCTTTTCTCTTCTACATGGAGCTAAATGCAAAAACTTGCCCTCTATTTGTGTCTAATTGATTTTGTATTTCATAATTCCTCCTATTTAATTTTAGAGTCTTGGATTTCCAATCTAATTTTATGAGGAAATTTCCTTTAAATCACTTTCTTTCTAACATTCAAAATTTATAGCAAAACTCTAATATCCCCTCTAAAAAACACTCATAGCACTACTCTAAAGGGACATCTAAAAGTTTAAAGTTCCCCTTTCATTTTAGTGTTTCATTTTTACATTAATCCCTATAGAAGAAAAAATGAGAAGCAACCGACAAGCTCAGCTCTTTTGTAAAAACATTAAAAACTATTATTTTCAATGGATGGAAAATTTGGAGTTTATATTTGGAATTGGAGACCCTTAATTGCCTAAGAGAGTATAAGAATAACATTTTTTTACCAAGGAATTCATCACTAAATTACAAAAATCATATTTAAGAATGCTAAATTTATAATAAACATGATCATTTTTTCATTGCTAAAATTTTAATTCATATTAAGTTGTATTTCATCAAATTCATTACTTTTCATATGCATTAATTTATTCTATTACTGAGGGAAAATGAGCACCATCTAAAAAATTAATGTCACTACAAAACTTTATTTTTGTAGAAATTGTTACAATTCAATAATATTTCAATTTATTTTACCTTAATTACTTTACAAATATCATAAGGTAACCAACCTTACAATATTTATAAAGAAATTAAATTAAAATAGATTGAAATATTATTGAATTGTAACAATTTCTGCAAAAATAAAGTTTTGTAGTGACTTTTAGGGTGCAAAAAAGTTTGTATTGAAGAATGTAAGAAATTCAAAATTAACCAAGTACAAAATTGGAGTTACTAGTCTTTTCCATTGATCCTCTAAAATAAGGTATTGATGGGGGAATTCCAAATCATTGATTCATGTCATGACCCTCTAAAAATAAGATATTCATTCGAAAAAGAATTGTCATTGTTATATGAATTTGATATGACAATAATGCTTATGAAGATCCATACTACACTAAATGCAACTTTCATATAATTAAAACTTTATATAGATTCAATATTGCACCAAATGTAATTTTCATATGACTTTCATAAAAACTTCATATGATTTGAAACTTCAATAATTTAAAAAATTACAATATTCCAAACTTTTTGAAGTTTTTAAAAGTATTGCAAAGTATACTCAAAATGAAAAGGGTTCAAAAAGCTTTCCAAAAATTTAACCCTTCTAAATTTTTAACTTTTAAATGTTATTCAAGTTGAAACTTTTAAAAAGACTAAAATTTCAAATCATTTGAAGTTCATATGATAGTCGTATGAAATTGCATTTAGTGTAATATTGAGTTTAATATGTCAATGACAAGGGATTTTTTTGATAAGAAGTTCATATGAATTTGCTCCATCAATTTCATACAATCTAAACTCACATTAAAATCATATGAATGTAGCATCTAGTGCAATCTTAACCCTTGAGCGCCCAGACCGTATTTGCTAAAATCCAAACCCTTCTCAATTCATTCCAATCAAACTATCACGTAAAATGAGATCCACATAAATTGATCAATAGGGCCGGAACTATAGGGAAAGGACATCCTTTGACTGTACCGTTGAAAAGATTATAATGGTCAAACAAGGAGATCTTTGAGTTTTGAGAGGCCATATTTGAGGCATTGGGGTGCTCAAGGGTTAACCTTTATAAGCATTGATGTCATATGAAAGTGATATGAAGGTGACCATTCAATTTTTGAAATGTTGCCTAAGGTGTATATCCCAAATGCCTCTTTGCTCAATTTAGCCCCTATTAATGGAGCATTTTTGCATTTTAAAGTAATTTAAACTATCTAGGGAGTCAAATAGGAGTTGAAAGGGGTAGAATTTGGATTGAATAGTCACCATTTTATAGCACCCCATGTGGCCATGTGGTTTTGACACATGGGCAAAGATTCCTTCATTATCCCACTATTTGAAGAGATAGTTATGGATTACCATTGCAAACATGTAGGAAATCCAAAGAACCCCAATAAAATTCTAAAAGACAAAAATAGTTCCTCCTAGAAACAACAATGGGAAGCCATATGTTTTTGCTTTGACCACCTATAATTTGTATTTTTTTATGATAATCAATGAATTGATTGAAATACATGTGAAAAATTGGTGCAATTGATCATTTTCAAATTGCAGTTGATCATTGGTTGTTTAATTGCAACCAAAAAATTGTGAAAATGATCAATTCAAATATGACACATATTATACTTTAGAAGAGGGAGGAATGCCTAAAAATCACTATTTTAATGTCTCCAATTCAATTGAATCAATTCTCAATTTCTGGAATATAATTAACTTAAACTAAGTCATCAAAGACAAATTGATAGGTTTGCACTGTTGACGTTGTTTAAATTTAAAAAAAAATTCTACACAAAGTCAAATGTAAAAAATGGGGCAAGCAATTGAAATTACATATTATTTTTGACAAAGTATGAATTTGCTATGAATTTTTGAAGTGTGTTGGCAAATTGATCTCAAAGAATCTTTAGACTACCCCAAGATCAACAAAAAGTGTATCCATGGCATAATGGTCATCTTATGCACCTATAGCAATCATATTATTTTCTAACATGGCCACAACATACATGAAGGCGTTTCTTCTGATGAATTTAAAGTGGGCCCTCTTCAATGTGGCATTGACCCCAAACCATTCCATCACTATGTGTACATCTCCAAAGTCAATATGTACCTATGTGGAAGAAATGATTTAGAACCTCTACCAATTTTTTTTGACCCTTCATAACTTTTGTATACAATATCCAAATGCTGCATTCTCTAGTATGTTTGAACTTCTTTCACTTGCCAACAAGAAAATACGAAAATTTGTCTACTCTAATAACAGTAAATAGGAAGGTACAATAGCAAAAAGTGGTAGTTTTGGGGATTCCCACCTTAATGAAAAACAACATGTTGTCATAGGTTGATGCAAGACTTTGATGGATCTTTCCCTATAACTTGACTGTGCTAAATGCTCAAGGCACCAAATTTGGATGTTAATCATACTTTGAAGTAAAATAAAATCTAATCAAGTTGCTATTTTTATTAATTTATATTTTTGAAAAATTCTTTTTGAAGTCTAGTTTCAACATCAAAAATCTGATTTTGAAAATGATTGTTTATGATTGTTTATTCAAGATCTTATACAAGGATGTCCATTGCAATCTTGACTTTTCCATAGACAATGTCAAGGGCTCTTGGAAATGAGCCTCAAATACACTAGATCTTTGGAGAAAAAATCATATGAAAAAATCATTAAAAAAATAAATTTGTAGAGTAGATTTTGAAAAGCCATAAAATTGATTAGAGGTTATGTATGTTAGGTCCTTTATCCTCGTATTTTTTTAGTGACCAACATTTTAGATTTGACATGTGAAAAGAGGATTGAAAGACTTCAAATCCCCGTTCAAATCAATTTTGTAGTTTTAACACCTCCATGATCAAACATTATAATCTTTCAATCCATAAGTACTATTGTTGTCTTTTCTTTTCTTCTATGATCTCTAACATGTTTGGTTTGAATTCGTACATTTACAATTCCAAAAAAAATTGATACGACTTATCAAAATGTTGTCTTTTTGTTCAATTTACGACCAAATTCCGTGAAGCTCAAAAAAAATGCCTTGGGCATTTAGGGGCAGGATATTTTTATTCTAGCATTCTTTTTCCGAAAAGCACTAATATTTTTTGGGGGATAGGGAATCTCGAACAAAATATTCTTGCTTTTCAGTGGATGAAATTGCCAGTTTGCTACTCAATTTCATACACCATCGCTCTCTTTTGGATGGAAAAAATGAAATTTCATCCACTTCCATGGATGTGAATAGCTTCATTCATTCTTCCAGTGATGACGGATCGCTCTGTGTAGTCTGCACTGCCTAAAATAAATGAAATTAAAAAAACAAACCCCTCTTTCAGGGATCTCTTCTTTTAAGAGAAAAGAAAAAGGAAAGAAAAAGAAAAGTCTCTGACGGATCTTTTTCCTGTCATGGGCTGGTTCGGCTTAGCCAACAGCCCACGTGACGAAGTCCGTTGCCACCACTCATCCCCTCCCCTTTCACCGCCCGCAATCCCGCGGCTTGTCAGCGCGTCAGCCCAAAGCTCCAAACCAAGGAAAACAAACGCCAGGGCCTGGAGTAGACTCAGCTTCAGCTGGATGGGGGTCAACACCTGGACCCTCAGTGCCAGGGCCAGGGGGGATTGACCCCCTTATTGCCCCGCCGGGGGGGGCTGGACGTACTAGAGAACGGGCAGGGTGCTGCTTGTTCTGTCCCACAAGGGGCTGCAGGTTGAGCCCGGCAGGGCAAGACCTGTAGCTGCGCGCGGGGGAGAACAAGCAGCACCCTGCCTGCTCTCATGCGTTAAAAAGTAGGGCTTGCTCATTCTATACGAAGATACGTATAAATATAGTATATGCAATGATGGTTTGGAAAATACTGGCCCATTCTGAATCCAGTAACAAAGTCGTGGAAGTGGTAGAATGCCCAATTTGGATAATTTTTTCAAAAGTCATTGGCCTCCAAAGTTTGCAGCCAGTCAACCCTGATTCATCCGTGAACAATAAGATTTTGTCCGATATGACAACCGTGGTAATGGTGCAAAACAAAGTAAACTTCCACAATAAAATAAAATATAAATAAATAAATTTATAATTTATAATTTATAAATTTTTATAATCCTAAACCCTTTTCTAAAGTGAGACAACTAGAACGCCTCAAAACAAAGTTCATGCATCTTTAGTTTGTTGCAATGTGAAAGGTTGCTTTCTTGATATGAATAGAAGGCTTAATGCATAAAGGAATGAAAGGATTTTGCTTTGTGGCATTTCAACATGCAATGTGAAAGTTGTGATCTTTCCTAAATTATAAATAATTTAATTTATTTTTTGAACTTAGAAAGAATCCAAAAAAATAATAGAATTCTTAACAAAATTCATTAATTTTTTTGGAAGGCAAAAAGTTGCTTGCGGAGATGCAAAATGTCATTGGGGAGGTCGCTAGGTTGTTGGAGTGAGGGAGGGTTGCTAGAATGAGGGAAAAGTCACTAGGGGAGGAGGTTGGAGGGGCAGGCGCATAGGGTTGGGCAGGGAAGGGATGACGGAGGAGATGAGAGAAGGGATGGATCCCTCTGTCATTGAGCCCCTAGGGGCAATAAAGAGGTCAACCCCTCCTGGCCTAGGGGTGGGGGGCGTGTAGAGCAACAATTATTTGTTTGAAGGAATGTAATTTGACAATAGAGTTAACCTTGAAAGGCCGTTGGGGTCCTTCTACACAACCTGTATTAACCTTTGAAAGATCCTTGGGTCCCTCTATACAACCTATATTAATCCTTGAAAGGTCCTTGGGTCCCTCTATACAACCCATATTAACACTTGAAAGGCCCTTGGGTCCTTCTATACAACATGTATTAACCCCTATAATAACTCTTTAATTGTTGTTTACTATATGAGTTGTGATACATTGTTGTTTATATATCATGATCATTAATTTACTTTGTATTGAACAATATTTGGTCAATCTTTTTTTGGTCAAGTACCACCATATTCATAATATGCTATATGGCCGCAATGGACTTTTAGGCCCTTCTAGGGTTAATCATAAAGTTTGTTGGAATAAGATATAACAACCCATTATGGTCAAGATGACTTGTAGTGGACACCCAAGGGAATGACCCCATCATGATTTTTTTCAATATGTGAAATTTTAACCACAATGCATGTTTTTTTATATGATAGTAATGGAGTGATTAATGACTTCATAAGGAACTTCCAACTTTTTAGTGTGAACTCATTGTAAGTATTGACTTTTTAGGCCTTCCATGTTTAAAAATATTGCAATTGCTTTACATGAACAAAATGAGCATGATGGATTCAGATTTTGTTGGTCCTAAGGTAGTCTACAAACTTTTTTGGGCCATCATACATTGAACACTTCAAAAACTCATAGTAGATTCATACTTTGCCAAAAAAACAACTTAATTTCAATTGCTTTCATTGTTTATCACACTTGTATTAACATAAAAAGAATTTTAAAATTTCAATAACAACATAATGTCAAATTCCAAATTTTGACCACAATGGACCATTTTACCTTATTACACAAGAAACACGACACCAAACTCCATTGGACCTCAAGTTTCATGCTCTAAGGAGTTTTGTCATGTTTTTTTTTCCCCTAAACTCTAGCTAACAAAGGTAGGAGGTCCATAAATCGCCCATTTAAGAGCTGAAATTGAATTTTGGAGAGGTGAAGCTTCTTGAAATCTTTTTCAATAAAATTTTCTAGGAAGACAAGTGGAATTGGCATCTAATCCAAGTCATTTCATATTTTTTTGGAGCTTTGTGAAATTAGTTATGAATTTTTGAAGTTGAAATGGCATAGGACTCTAAAATTGTCCACTTCCTAAAATGTATACTTATTGTACATTGTTGAAGGTTCTACAAAGCAACATGTACAAATAGTGTACATTTGAGGAGGTGGGCAATTTTCGAGCATGTATACTTTTAAAAACTCCTACCTTAGTGGTCCCACAATATACACATTTTACGATCAACTCAAAAATATAGTATGCCCTCCCTTTCACAATAGGTGAAATAAAAAAGTTGCTATAATGGAGTTTATTGTAAAGTTTGTCATGTGTTTGTAAACATGTGTCAAAAGAAGGTTTAACTCATAAAAGTATAAAAGATTCATAGCACCAAACTCCATTGGACCTCAATTTCGGTGCTCCAAGGAGTTTTGTCCTATGTTTTTCCCAACCTCTAGCTAGTGGTTCTACATTGCACATACTTTACGATTAACTCTAGTATGTTGGAAAAGTACCATCCATTTTAGATGAATGCATGCACACTTGGATGTATAAATTAGTCATCTGCATATTTTCATTTCATCCATAACTATTGTAACAAGTTTTATGACTCCAACGAAATATCATCTTCTACATTGCCCCAAATAAATGATTAACCTTTGAAGAATGTTGAAGTTGAAAAGTGATTGATGAATGACTTCATTGTTCAGTATAGAAACAAAAAATGCACCTATTGGTGCAAAAATTGGAGTAGTTTTGGTGACTACCTTGGTCATCAAGACTACATCTTTAATCCATAAATGATGAGGAAGACAATTTTGGGCTGATGAATGACAAAGAATCTCTCCACGTAGGATAGAAGTACAACTATTCATGCTCCAAATTTTGTGTGAAAAGGGAAGGTCTTATATAGTAATTCGTTTTTCAATTAAAGCTTATGCATTTGTTTAAGCCAACTATTAAGGATTAAAACACAACCGGGAGATGGGAGGCCCTACAAATCCAAAATTCCCTCATAATTCCAGATATTTCCGCCAAAAGCAGAGCAGTCGAAAGACCCACACTAATTGCGCGGTCGTGGACGTGAGTCCAAAACGGGGGGCAGCCCGGAGTCCCGGGCAGGCAGGCAGGGCCAAGGCGGCAGCCGGCGGCACGCGAAGCCGCGGCGCCTCCTGTCGCGTACCGCCCCCAGCGTTCCACAGTTCGGTTTTTGTGTGGCCACGACCCGCCCCCTCATCACCTCTCAACGTCGGTTTCATCCGACCACCTGCTGCCTGCCGCTTCCACCGCGTCGACGGATCCCACTCTTTAACTCCTTCCGTCACTTCGGGAACGAGCTCGCTTTCAACGCAATTGGGGATGCAATTGGGGATGCAATTCGAGGATGCAAATTGGGGACGCAATTGAGTGGGGATGCAATTTGGGGATCCGAGCAATTTGAGTCTGTCATCATTTGCACTATTGTCGATCGCACAATCAACCATTCATCACGAGGCGCCCATTTCGATTCTCGTTCGTAACGAGGACGGTATAGCAATAGCAACAGCGATAGCGGGAAACGAGAGGCGATTGTTGGTTCGTTTTGACGACGTGAATTGCGAGCTGGACTAGATCGACCCGAAATGAGCAGAGGTGCGAGCTTTGGGGATGCTAGGGTGGATGAGATTCCACGTATGGCGGTGGCGTACTAAGATTCGCGACGACTAAACGTGGCCATGAGCAGGTCGTTGCATTCGCGAGGCTACAGGGCAGCAGCAGTAGTGCCAGGAGGTTGGGATCACGCGGCGATTTACTCACGCTTTCGTCCAATTCGGGAAGCCAGGGATTCGAAATTCAGTTAACCCAGCCAAACGAGCTCGCAAATTCCTTCGTTGTAGAAAATTATTCCCAGGTGGGTATTCAATATTCTTGTTTGGTGGGTATTCGGAAATTGTTCTCAGTTGGGTACCCAATATTTCTGTACTAATCGAATCACAGTACGCATTCCCCGACCCCGTTTCACGTTTCGAAACACTTTCTCGCGATCATCCCGGGGTTAGGGTTGGAAACAGGGGAGCCTCCAGAGGTAGACACAGACAAGTAGACTCCACAGTTTGATTCCTCTGGCAATGCGATCAGGCATGGTAGCACAAACGCTCCTGAAGATCCTGCAATGAAAGAGTTTCCAGGCAGAGCCTCATCTGCTGGCGTATCAACAGAAGTCTCATCACCTCATCACGACGAAACCCACACAATTGTCCCCCCCACGCCTCCCACCAATCCCACCAACAACCCCAATCCCACCACCAGCTACGAAACTCCATTGGCGGAGGATCTCACTGTCCGCCAATGGCTCTCTCAACCCAACCGCATCATCGACAAAGTCCAGTCCCTCCACATCTTCAAGCAAGTTCTGGACTTCGTGAATCTCGCTCACGGCCAAGGCGTTATGCTCCGCAACATCCGCCCTTCCTGTTTCCTCCTCTCCCCTCTCAACAAAGTCGCCTTCATAGACTCGGCGAGTAGTACGCGCAGCAGCTCCTCGTCGGGAGATGGAGATGGAGACCGAAACTTCACCACTCCGTCGCCGTCGCCTGAACGAGTTGTCGTGGAACGTTTTTCTTCTGCTGCTGGTGGGAATTCTGCTGCGATGCCAGCAACGGAGGAGTTGAGTGGGAGTAGTACGAGTGGGAGTGTGATGGGTGAGATGGAGTCGGAGGAGATGGGGTCGCCTGAGGGGGAGAGTGCGTTTGGAGAGCATTGTTTTCCGCAACGGCAGGTGCTGCAGATGGAGATTGCGTGGTACACGAGTCCCGAGGAGATGGCTACGGGGGAAAGCTCGTTTGCGTCGGATGTGTACAGCTTGGGAGTGCTCATGTTTGAGGTGAGGGGTTCGCAGTATTGGACTTTTATTTTATGGCTAAGGGATTCGAGTTTGTCACTTTGGAAGTATCTTGTGGTTTGCAATGCTTATGGAGTTGGGGGTGCTGATGCTTGAGGCTCATCCGCGCTGGAGAAGTTTGCTATGAACTTGGTTTGCTTTCGAGGAATTCGAACTCTTTTATCTCTCTAGATGTGTGCAACTCTTGGACTGTGTTGTAGTTTGAAATGCTCATAGTTTAGGAGTGCTTATTGTTTGAAATATATCTACGCTGTAGCATTTTGCAATGTATTTGAGAGTATTCAATGTGTTTTGGTTTTCTAGATGTTTGCCACTTACGAAGTGTGTTGTAGTATTGAATGCTTCTGTAGTTTGGGGGTGCTGATGTTTGAGGTACATCCACGCTGAAGCATTTTGCTACGAACTTTGGTTTTCTTTCGAGGGGTTCAAATTCTTTGGTTCTCTAGATGTTTGCCATTTGCGAAGTGTGTTGTAGTATGAAACACTTCTGTAGTTTGGGAGTGCTTATAGTTGAGGTTCCTCCACCCTGAAGAATTCCGTGATGAACTTTGCTTTGCTTCCGAGGGATTTAAATTATTTTGTTTCCCTAAATGGTTTCCACTTTCGAAGTGCGTTTTGTCATGGAATGCTCGTAGTTTCGGGGTGCTTATGTTTGAGTCACATCCATGCTGAAGCATTTTTCTGTGAACTTTGGTTTACTTTTGGGGAATTCAAAACCATACTACAAAATGGACCTTGATATGAAAGTCAATGTCACCGACGTGGTTTTTGTGTGACATCTGACAGAAATCCCCCCTCATTTGATGGTTTGTTTTTGGTCACACAATCCTTTCATCGGAGTCCATTGTAGTATGAAATGTATCTTGAAATGAAAGTTACACGTCATACATACGAGGACACATCATTCTGGCTTGGTTTTTGAATCAGAAATCACAATGTATTGATGATTTTTTTCGGTTACAGTCCTTTTTGTTGAAATTCCTGCTGTGAGAGCGATTTGAGTAAAAGTTGACCATCATTGTCTGGCAGTTGCTCTGCTCATTTGGTTCAGAGGTGGAGCGGGCTAGAGTGATGGCGGATTTGAGGAACCGTATTCTACCACCCCGCTTGCTATCGGAATGCCCAAAGGAAGCCTCCTTCTGCCTCCGGTTGTTGTACCCAGATCCAAACTGCAGGCCCAAAGCTAGGTACGTTCCCCTAGTACCAAAACAGGGCTTTCTCCTGGAAGTATCGTGTGCATGTGTCCTCCTGTCCAGTTTTTAGGGTTAGTTTACGTGTAATATACGCGCACCTATAATCGTCACTGATGTAACTAATGAGCATAGTTACTATTATTCAACGTAAAATGATTTTTATTGAATCTTATTGACAACTGAAAGAGTATTCCAATGCACTTCAGCATGCATTATTTGGACACCATATGAATAAGTTATGAATTTTTAAAGTTGACTGTCTGTAGTTGTACCAAAGAACAACAGTAGGTTCTCATAGACTCTCATGTTTTGATTGTGTCCTTCTTGTGCAATCAATGTGGAGGCTTTTGTGACGCTTGTTGGTCCAAATGTAGGTGTCGCACTTTGGGCAGTGTTGATTATGTGTGTACATGTCTTGTTACATTCATGGCAATCATATTCATGGCTTGTGATCCTGATACCTCAGCTTGTGCCTTCAGGGAGATTTACAACAGTGACATCTTAGCAGACGCGGGGGACGCCATAGCGGAGAGGCAAGCCGCAGTGCAACTGGAGGAGAAAGAAGCCGAGTCGGAGGTCTTGTTTGAGTTTCTGTTGCGAATGCAGAGCCAGAAGCAGGAGAATGCTCGCAAGCTAGCGCATGATGTTTCACGCCTGAATGCAGACATTCAGGAAGTGGAACGGAAAAGGCTTGCCTTGAAGAAGAAACGCGGCAGTCCGGTGACGAGTGATGGCCAGAGACGCGTCACCACAGGTCAGTGAAATCATTTCTGCACGAGTTTTTGCTTAATGTCGAAAACAGGAAATTCTTAGCTAGTTTTATTAAGGAGCTTTTCTGGCAATGACCCTTAAATGTAGGAATTTCTTCTAAAGAACCGTCAAAGTGAGCCAATAATGTACCCAAAACAGTCAGTTTCTATTAATTTTATGACGAGTCTGCAATGTACTACCGGCAATGGCTATCAGAAATTACCGCCGGGATCCCTTTAAAATTTTGCACATATTTGTTTATATCTCAGTGCAAACAAATCAAATTTCATCAAATCAGTCAAAGAGGAACTGAGGAAGTTTGTTATTTTAATATTCAAGTACCACTTCGTGTGAATGAGAAGACTTATTTGAAAGAAACATTGCCCTGGAGCGCTCTATTCATCATCCAGAACACAACTCTGAACTGTGAAGTCCGCCCTTAGAGGCTTAAGATTAAATTTAGTTTGCTAATTTGAATACCATAACAGGTGCAGAGCGCAAGGGCCTTCTTGGTAAGAGACCTCACCCCGAAGACGCCACCCCCGAACAGCGACTCAAAACATCTTCCAAGAGTGCCAGATTCATGAGCAACTTCACCCATTTAGAGAAAGTCTACTTCTCCATGAACTGGAGATCGCCGACTACTCCCCCTCCCCCTGGTGTCACCACCGTCTCCAAACCAAGCCCCAAAGCGAGCTCCAAAGCGAGCTCTAAATCAGCTTCCCTCCCTGTTGGTTGTGATGAGAAGAAGGTGACGACCATGAGCTCCAGACAACAAGGCGACGAGACCCCTGAGGAAGACTCGCTGGGTTGCTTTTTTGACAGTTTGTGCAAGTACGCTCGCTACAGTCGGTTCGAAGTGAAGGCCACGTTGCGGCATGGGGACTTGTTGAACACGGCGAACATGGTGTGCTCCTTGAGCTTTGACCGGGACGAAGAGTATTTCGCGACGGCTGGGGTGTGTAAACGGATCAAAGTGTTTGAGTGCGATAGTATTCTTAATGAGCAGGTGGATATTCACTATCCGGTGGTGGAGTTGCCGTGTCGGTCCAAGTTGAGCAGCGTGTGCTGGAATGGATATATCAAGAATTATATAGCGTCGTGCGATTATGAAGGCGTGGTACAGGTGGGTTTGGACGTTTGAGCTCCCTCAGTTTGCTGGAATTTGTCATTGATTCTTACTGTTTGCTTTGCATTACAGTCTTGAACCTATCTTCTCCTTTGGTTCTGTAGGAATAATAGTTTTGGACAACCGAATTCAAAGGTTTCTTACTTTCTCTTCTTCTGCCACAGAGGCTTGCATCTTGAAGTAGAAAGGGACCTCGTGTGATGGGTTCAAGAATGTTGCGTTGGCCGAGTGTATGCAGTTGTCAGAATTATTGTGCATTGTCTTTTGAATCAAGGTCATTGTCTTCGTTGTTTGGGTGGAGTAGACTAATTTGACTGAAAACTCTGTTTTCTTCGTTTAGTTTTAAGGATAGCTTTTCAAGTTGTTTTGCCTGAAAGCCAATATTTTCTCGTAATTCTAGATTTTCAGCCTGTTAAGTGCGTCATTCATTGTCTTTGTTGTTTGGGTGGACTCTTTTCTTTTGTGACAGTAGTAGTGGAATATCTGCAGTGCTTGTTCAATCTCTTTTCGGAGCCTACCTTTTTAACTGGGGATGCTCGTGGATCAGTTGTGGGATGCGAATGCCATGAAAGTTCTGATGGAGTATGAGGAGCACGAAAAACGAGCTTGGTCTGTAGATTTTTCCAGAGCCGACCCCACCAAGTTAGCCAGTGGGAGCGATGACGGAACTGTGAAATTGTGGAGTATCAATCAGGTATCATTTTTTTAACTTGAAAATCACTGATGCGGTCCGGTTTTTCTTCGATTACCACTAGGGTCCTCAAATAGTCAGTAGTCGCCACTTCCAAATTGAAATGAAGCACGGAGGAAGCTTCAAGAAAGGTGACGAGGTCTACCAATAGAAGGAAAAAATCATACCTTACGATTTTGAACAACATATTCATGTTTTGAAAGTTACCATGATGGAACCCAAGCTTGCAAAGTGGACTGTTTTAAAGTAGGGCACTTAAAACCTTTAAGGTCCCAAGCTCGAATAGGACCTCACTTGGAAGCTAACGTTCTATTATTATCAACTTTCAGAACTTATGTCCATTTTTTAATAATGTAGGGTATGTTTTCTTTTTTTTACTCGGTACTTTTTGTCTCCCTCATTGAAGCTTGCTTGAAGCTTCCTTAATGATTTATTGACTCTGGATCAAAGGGAAGAAGGCTCTGCATCGACAAAGACTTCCTGCCCTTAGCAAGTTTGAGCAACTACCAGTGCTATAGGGTCACAAAGCCTCTTGCATTGTAGCTGCTTGTTTCAACGAAGGCCCAAAAGGTTTCATCCAGCTACGTGGTATCAGTGAGAAAATGTTTGAATGTCATTGCGGTTTAGCAAGAACAAATGAAAGAAAAACTAGAAAAAACTGGGTGAACGAGGATGTGACAGATGAAATGGTGACACAGTTTGCATGTAATAAATCCCTCCGTCCTGAAACAAGTGTCCACTTTGGACCTCATGTTTTTGAGGTTGTTTTGAGTAGGTCATATGGAGGCTTTCTTGAGTCCCATTTTATTTAGATTGCCATGAACACATGCAATATTCTTCATTGATTATAGTCTAATAAAATTTGAACTCCGCTTGACAATACAGAATTCTGAAAAATGCTCCACACAACATGATCAAAGAAATTGGTTTCTAACGTTTTGGACAACAAAACTGCGGACACTTATTTCTGGACGGAGGAGGGAGTATGTGAGATAGATATGGAAGAAAGCCACTTTTGCCCATTTAGGCACTCACAAATGTTCCCAGCTTTTGTTTTCTGTTTTTGCATTTACATAGTGCCAGAAGAATAGTTACCAACCTCTCATCTAAACCCCCATTTCTTGTTGCTTTGGAAAATTGCAGAATGGTTACCAAACTGTCATCTAAACCCCCATTTCTTATTGCTCTGGAAAATTGCAGGAGAGCAGTATAGGGACGATCAAGACGAAAGCCAACGTGTGTAGCATTCAGTTCCCTCCCGACTCCGGGCATTTGCTGACGTTTGGTTCCGCGGACTACAAGGTGTACGTGTACGACTTGCGTTTCCCGAAGCTGCCGCTGTGTATTTTAGCTAGTCACCAGAAGGCCGTGAGCTATGTCAAGTTTGTGAATTCAGTCACTCTCGTTTCCGCCTCTACCGACAGCACCCTCAAGCTCTGGGACTTGACAAGAGCCAACACCACGCCTCATGCTCAGACGGATTGCTCACTCACGTATACGGGACATACCAACGAAAAGGTATCCCTACTATTGCCTATATTGTTTATGGGTTTTTAGTTTTTTTTAGAGTTTAGGATTTAGGGTTTAGGGTTCGTATCCCGAAGTAAGTGTTGGCAGTGTGGTTTGAAAACGTTGAGAAAAGCACCAGTTTTAGAAGGGTTCAACTTTTGTATCACCAGAATCAATGAAGTAACATTACATGCAACCTAAGTAAACTTGGATAGGAACAAGCGGAAATGAAGTTGGTTTTCTATTTTCAAAAATAGCTAATCAACTTCATCATTTTTGCTGTTTCCCTTCACGTTGGTAGTTAGCTCTTTCGTTATCACATTTGACGGATTTAGATGTGATGCGTATCCATCTTTTGTGTTGCTAAATTGGTTGGTGTGTTATCATGTGCAGAATTTTATTGGTCTCTCCATTGCGGATGGTTATATTGCTTGTGGATCAGAATCGAACGCGGTTAGTTTTCTTTTCTTACTTGACCGTTTCGTGTTTGTTTTTTTCTCTTTCTAGGTCATCCTTTCTTCAAAATATTTGAACTCCGAGAAGGTGGTTACTCTTAAAATTGACAATGAACCCTATTTCAGTAGAATATACGCAGTGGTGTACATTCTAGTCCGAGAATGTGTTCCAGTGGCACATGTGCGAATGCCTTTCGAAGAGTAAGTAAACATGTACTGCACAGGTACATGCTTGCCTTAGAAATGTACACCTTGGGCATATTCTAGTTGAATTGGTTACTTTATCTGATTAAGGTGCACACCTTACATATGTAAACAGCCACAGTTGGCCACATTCACTTACGACTGAATTAAAAACAAAAAGTCCAGTTTGGAAGCTCATAGCCAATTACTATTCGCTTCCAAAGCATAAATTCATTGTTTAAATATGCAGGCATGTTTTCTAGCTTTTTTTTTTGGGTATTCCTTCCTTCCTTGAAGCTCTCAAAATGATTCATTTTAACTCCTCCAGATTTGAAAGCAACCTCTTTCACCAAAACATACGCTTCTGTTTTAATTTCATTTCAACTCCTATACATATGAAAGCAAGCGCTTTGTACCCAAATAAATTCTCTTTTGTACTTTTACTTTCCTAACCCCACCTTGTTTGTTTGATTACCCAGGTGTTTGCCTACCACAAATCCCTGCCCATGGAAATGGCATCCCACAAATTCGGATGCACAGACCCCATCACCGGCCGGGAGGTGGAGGAGGACGGCGGTCAATTCGTGTCCAGCGTGTGCTGGAGAGGCAAGTCGCAAACCCTTGTCGCCGCCAACTCCATGGGCAACATCAAGATTTTGGAAATGGTGTGAGGCAGTTTTTCATGTTTCTGTAATTTTTTTCTCTGAATTTGGACTCACCACCCTACCCTCCCTCCTCACGATTTCTTCTTGGTAGCCAAGGCATCATTTTGTTATTGTTATTGTTGCTGTTGTTGTTTTCTTTTCGGTCTGCAGCTAGAAATTAATAGACGGGAATGTATTAAAAAGAAACAGCAGATTTGGTAGGAAGTAGGCTGTAATCTGAAACTTTCGCTGTAGAAATTGATGGTTCCACCTCCAGAAAGGGATGCGAGATGGAGGGACGAGGATCTATAATCAAGAGAGACGCAATCTTTTCTATTTGGCAAATGGCTCATGCTCTCTCTGATCTTGGTGCTGTTTTTTGCTGTGCATGGGGATGAACTTCTTGTCTGTGTGTGTGTGCTTGCTTATGTGCATTCAGGTAATTGCACAGTTTGAGGGTTGCTGGTTTAGTTTCACATCTAAGAGTCAAATTCGTTTTCATTTTGAAATTTTGGTGTCATCAAATTCAGGCTGGTTTTAAGTTGGAGGTCTTCTTTTTGGACCATGATTATCAACCCATGTACATATGTAAATTTTTTAGCACACAACAGTTTTGGCAAAAACAAGTCAAAATTATGTGTTTACAGCACGCCCAAATTAATGACTACGGCATGCTGTGGCTTGATTGTGTGATGAGTGTGCTGGGGGAAAATATGGTGTGAGAATTTTGCAAATGATGGTGTGAGAAGTGTGCAAGACATTCCCAAAAATTGTTTTTCATATGATCCTATTAATCTTGGAAAGGATGAGGTAGGAGGCTCTAAAATCACCCACCTCCTCAAATGTACACTATTTATACATGTTTTTTTCTTTTAGCCTTTAGCAATGTGTAAACATTGTATGTTTGAGGAAGTGTGTGATTTTAGAGCCTTATGCCATTTGAACTTCAAAATTTCATAACTAATTCTACAAAGCTCCAAAAAATATGAAGCAACTTGGATTAAATGCCAATTCCACTTGTTTTTCAAGAAAAATTTATTGGAATTTTTTTTGAAAAATTCCACCACTTGAAAATTCACTTTCAACTCTTAAATGGGTGATTTATGGACATCCTACCTTAGATTGGTAATTTGTGTGATTATTCTTCAAGTGAATAGAAATTTGCATTCTTTTATTCTAGAATACATTGTACCTATGCTAATTCCAAGAACCACATTAGAATTAGCATCTATTTAATTATTTTTGTATTATAGTATTCCCAATAATCCTTTACAACTTGCAAAATTCTTTCTTTTCTATTTTTTTAAAACTACTCTTTTAAGATAGCCAAAGTTGATGCATGTTTGTCTTGAAGGTAGTATATTGAACTAAATTCCATAAACTAGTTTTGGGATCAGTGATAGTAAATAAATAGACTAACAATATAGGTAGGTGTTTTATGCTTTCAACTTAAAAAATTCATAGATCATTGTATAAGTGTAAAAAAATTATAGAACAACTTTGGTTGAATTTTTTTTTAGAAGGCTAACACTCTTGTTAAGAAATAATTGCTTGGACCACCTACATAGTAGTGGACACCATATCTACCCACAAACTAAAATTCCTCATAGCTTTCATCTCATTAATCAAAATGGAATACCATATATTGGAGTCACGTTTGTAAGACCCCATACAAATTGTTTTCTTTTTGGCTGAATATCCACTTTGTTATCTACTTTTAAAATTTATAAATTTTTGTTTGACTTTATTTTGAATTATTCATAAACTATACTACACTGCTACTAGTTCCTAAATTTTGTGGGACCATAAGTGGGGCTTCCACACTTTGAGGTGGCTTTATTCAACTTTAACTATAGTATTTTCTACAATTTATTTTTTCAGATTACATATTATTTTCGTTAATATTTTTTACAATGTTCATATACACCATGTTATAATTTCTGAAAATTTCATTTCATACCCTATTTATTTATATTTTGATTTATTTTTTAACGAATCTGACTTGAGCGTAGGATAATTCAAAGTTTTCTACATATATATAAATCTAGAAAATCAATTCAATTATTTATTCCTTAAGAAAATGATTTTAAAGAAGTTTTTTTAGCTACACAAACTACTTACTTTGTAATGAAAATTACATATCATGCAATAATTTTTTTACCACATAGTCAAAAGTTATGAAAATTGTTGTACTTTAAAACTACTCCTCAAGCACATATTATGTAAAATTTTCAAAGAAAAAGAATAAAAATTCTATTAAAAGTGAATTACCCCAAATCACTATATAGCCCAAAAAATAATATTTTCAAATGATCAAACATTATAATCTTTCAATCTGCAAGTGATATTGTTATGTTTTCTTTACCCATGTGATTTCTAACATGTCTAGTTTGAATTTGTACAATTACAATTTAAAAACACTGATAAAACTTATCACAATATTGACTTTCTTTTTCAATTTAGAGCAAATTTCAAGAAGCTCAAAAAAGGCCTTGAACATTGAGGGGTCAAATGTCAATGAAACACTTCCAAGTCACCTGTTGGAGGGTTGCAATAATAAAAAACGTGTGGAGTTACGTTCTCAGATGCGGTAGATCCTATTTATTCGATAGCTTTCAGAGGCGGGATTGTACCTTTAGCATAGGAAAATCAAATTGAGGCCAATGAGTGGATGCATCCAAAAGCAAGATGTTCCCGAAAGCCATAAAGCACCTATTCAATGGAGCGAAACTGGACGAAGGAATATGCCTCATTTGTAACGAAAACAATCATTGCGATTTCAGATCCACCAGTGCAGTGGATCCAAGTAGAATTCATCAGTTCTCTCTGAGCTTCCGTTCCGATAAAATTTCTTGGAGTGGAGTCTCTGACACAGAAGCGGTGAACGAGCTGCACATCCATTCCACTAGATCTCAGGTAAAACCAAATCAAAGTCCACATGGAAATTGGTTTCAATCAGGTGAGGCCCAAAGAGTGCAAGTTCCAGTTCTGAATTAAGATATTGGAGTCTCTTGAACATATACAAATGAAAAGCATTCCCACCTAGAAAACTATAGATTGCGAAGCACCAGAGCAGACTCAGGAAAGAATGAGCTCAAGTTATAGACTTGGGCTATGTCACGGGAAAGAGAGACACAAAAATTACAAATAGAGGCAATGTGCTTCGATGAAGAATAGACATTTCCATTAATTGTTGTCACTACGTGCCCAATGATAGTCGAGGCAGAAAGACTTGAAAGGCAATCTCACAGAGATATCCCTTGACAACAGAGAAACATCCACTCGTCCATTATATTGCATCTTCCGGTACAACATAATGGTAAGTTCTTGAGCGATTGTATACTCATCATCTCCACTCGCCTAACTTTTTCTGGCAAACGCTCAGTGTGCAAACTTGACGAAGAATGCTATGAACGAAATTTCAGAACATTCTACATAGCGACCGGGGATGCAACATTCAGAATCTGACATCAAACCAACTGGATAATTAATTGATGAACAACTCCATGGTTGCTGCGGGGGAGTAAAGCAAATGAATTATGTCACTAACTGTGACGACCTAGCTATTGAGTCGGACAAAATCATCGCAATATCCGCATTCAGACTCAAAGGACTAACATGGTATATGTCAATACTAAACAACGTGATTTTCTATCCCAGAGAGATTCTGTGACAAGGAGGCGACTGCAAGATAGTACGCAAAGTAATCATCAGGTAAACATCGAGACGACCAGCAACAGAGTCGAAAGAACAACTTCCAGTTTCAAACGCAATAACAGCGGACCAAGCTAAGCTTTATTCTTCTGTAGCTCCTATAGATCTCAGTACTATGTCGCCTGTGTAACTCATACAAAATAAATCATTGAGGAAAAAGATGTAGAAGACGGAAAAAATATGCGATATCGGTGGTGCTTGTACATGCATAAACAAAGGCCTACCTGCACATCACTGGCTCTCGAAAAAATTGCCAAAGGATGACGAAGAGACTGATACATGCTCAGGAGTCTCTTCATTTGCGAATGGACTGTGCCTCTGACTTCTCAACGTCAGGAGAATTCGACTGCGCCGAGGACCGCTCGGAAGAGTCTGCGTTAAACGAGGCAAGCAGCAATCCTGCTGCAGAGCCGCCACATCCAGCTGCTGTGGTCACCGCAGCTGCCACCGCCGGAGCAGTTCTAACAGACATGGAAGACCACATGACGACACGCCAAATGCTTTCGTAAGTACCTAATCACGAACTCTCTTCCACAGCCTAGACAGAGCGAGAATCAAGAAGACAGGCAAGAAATGTCGCCCTTCACTTGTCTGCACAGATCTCCACAGATCTCCACGAGCAAGCTTCAAACGCACCGCGGCAGCATCTCTTCTTCCGATTTCAAGAAGCAACTGCTAGCATCTCATTCCAAACATCATCGAACCAAATGCCTGTTGCATGTGGCATCGTTCAAGCTCCAAAACCTCCTTTCCACAGCCTAAACAGAACACATCAAGTCGGCAAACAAGAAATGCAGTCCTTAGCTTTTCTTAACTTTTCTCCACAGATCTAAACGACCAAGCTCCAGACACGCCGCCACAACATCTCTTCCTCCAACTTCAAAAAACAAGGTCTAGCATCGCATCCTAAACATTGTCAAACACCATTGAACAAGCAACCTAAACACGCAACGCCTCGTTTAAGCTGCAAAATCTTGCAAGCCCAGGCAAAGACTTCTTAAAACGCAACGCACTTGATCCGACGCCCGTAAATGAGCGGCAAATGAATACGCGCAACTACATGGTGAGACCGAAAATTTCTCACACCGTTTGTTCTCTCCGAGTACCCGAAGGAGGAAACGAAGTAAGTTTCATTGTTTTCCAAATAATTTTTTCAAGTTAGAAAAAACTAATAGAGACGAAGCAATTTTCATAGTCTGCGCAATTAAAAAAACTAAAGAGTCTGAGAGAATATGCTACGAAATTGTCCCACCAACGAGGCGGCGATGGAACAGCGGCAAAAGGCTCGTGACAACTGAAGAAGACGATGCGGAAACAGGGCCGGGTCAACGAACACGGGATTCCCATTGGGGCCCGCCAACATTTGCACACGCTCTAATTATTGACGGTTCTAAACTTTCTAATAACTACTGTAAAGCCTCTGAGAAGGATGAACAGTTTCTTGTATATCCGTCCGACGGAGTCCGTTAGGTTATCATCCAATAATTATCATTCATCCAACAGCCCTCATGGTTTAGGGTTTGGTTAGGGTTTAGTGAGGGCTCTGCTCCTACAAAGAGGAATTTCCGTCTTCATCAGAGCGTACCTGTATCGATTGCCGAGACTTTTTGCTTGACATATGTCCGAATTGCGGGAAAGTCTTTGTGTGAATTTAGTTATTGTATTATTGTATGGATTCGGACATAGTTGCTTTTCTGTGATGTGCTTGGTACGTCTGTTCAGTTTGGTTACTGTGAGGATTCCTTTTTGCGCTGAAAGCTACGGCTTCTGTGGCTGCAAACCTCTAAGAAGTACTGAGTAACCGTATCTTAGACGCTATGTTTCTAAGTAAGAATTTATTGGTGAGTAGCTTTGGTTGGAATTCTCTTTCTTATGATCACAAGGAGGATACACCATTGCGCCGAAAGCTTAGGCTTGTGTGGCAGCAAACCTCTAAGAAGTGCTGAGTGATCAAGTTTTCAGAGAATAAATATGCTGCTGTGATGCACTGTGGACTGAGACATGGCGATGTACACGTTGTTGTGCTGGCGCCTACATATTGTGCTAGAAAGAGGGGTGGTTCTTGCTTTGCGGCGAGGGTTTGACTGATGTCATTTGTACCTTCTGTGCGCCAGTAGAACCTGTACATTACTGAAGGTGGTACTATCAAAAGATTTTTTTTCCTTTGCCTTCTGCCATTTTGCTCATCGTCTACTGATGCATGCGTAGGTGGCTTCGAGTCCCTAAAGAACTCCATTTCCATGTCCGTAGCTCTGCAGTGATGAAACTGATAGGAAGGTTTCATAGAAATCTCAAGAGCGAGCTTTCTTCTCATTGCAGTGGCCATCTGTGGGCATATCGTAGCCCGCAACTTCACAATTTTTAAGCTTCTCTTCATCCCCAAATAAGTTACAGGATTCGCACGATCTACTCGGGGATCGAAGGATACTAACGAGCTTGATACGCAGGATAATAAATAGTGTCACCAACTGGTCGTGGTGAAAGTTGCTCGACAAGAACTAATCGTGTACTCCGTATCTATTAAATGCTTCTCTGCAGTATCTCCGTCCTTTAGAAAATTCTTGTATCAAATTGTGAGCTACTCTAAGGCCACCACGATCACATCCGCGTCAACTGCGATCCCATGTCGGATACGAACCGTGATTCAACATGCATTATTTGCAGCTCAAGCCCAAATCCTCCCACGTTTCTCTCAAATCACTAAATTATGCTACATACACATGCACAATGCTCTCAACTACTGAGGTTGAGGTGACCCTAAACTACTGGATGATGGTGGTAAGGTACCCAAAAACCAAATGGGGTTGTAAGGTAGTGTGCTGTAAAACGGACCCTTTTCTTCAGATGGCCCCTAGCTTGGGGGAGAATGGAGATGAGGTGATCCTTGCATGGACTACTTTAGCAATTGAATGCATCAAGGAAAATTTATTTTTCTATTGCAAGAATCAACCATAGTCTTTGAATCAGCACATCTCTTTACGGCAGTGAACGGATTTTGGGAGACCTATGGTCATGAATAGGTGCCTATGTCCTTAATCTTTGAAAGTTTATAAGTAATTCAAAAATGCTTGGAAAAATACAAAACCACTTGTGTGAGGTTCCATGTCTATTTTTCTTTCTCTGAAAAATGATATAAAAATACTTTTGTCCACAAAAACCTATGAAAAAGGCAGATCAGCCCTTCAATAGTCACTTTTAGAATATACTACCTTATACCTGGTAGCAACAGATGGTTTATCTAGCCTAAAATCAACCTCTCTACCTAACAAAACCCCTTGTAGTATGTTGTTCAACATGCTTGTGTCAAAAAAATAATAATAATTTGGGTTGGTATAAGATAACAATCTTGAGGTAGAAACACGGCATCACTTTTTTGGGTCCCATTATCTCAATGATTAAATGACCCCCAAACAAAAAATCAACCCAAGTGGATTTGTAATTTTGTGACAATCCAATAATATTTTACAAAATTTCAAAGTTGAAAACATAAGGTACTCTATATATACAAAATACTAGACTCACCTTGAAAGAACACCTTTGAAGCACGAAAAATCTCCCCCCTCATTTGGTTGCTTTAAAAAGATATTAAGGTTCTAAGTCATGGAAGTGTTAATTCAAGTCTATTTTTTAGGTGTTTGAAAATGGAAAGTGTCACAATTGGAGTGCTTACCTTATTAGTGCCATGTAAATATTTGTAGTTACTATGTCCCAATAGAGCACATTTAAAAGTTTGAATTGTATACTACTAATGCATAGTGGCACAAATAAAATAGCTTTTAAAGTGTGGGATATATAGGATCTCCTACCTTATATCTAACAATTTGAGATCCCTAAGCTAGGGATTCCCAAGAAAATGATAATTTCTTAACCTTTTTTTATTTTGATGATGAAAGCCCTTCGGCTAGTGCACCATATTTGTTAACCTCAAAGTGCTTTAGCATCCATCCATTAGGTGTATTTTACAATGTTATCATATACACTTTATTCAATACATATCTATTGAAGAGGCTTCAAAAAAAATAATGCAATATATCAATAGAATGAAAAAGAATGATCTGTTAATATGATTTGAATATATTGCAAAAGTTTCAATTATTTATTATGGAGTATAAGGTTTTATGAAGTAATCTTATCATGTTTAGTTTGAGCATTTAAGGCTTGAAATGGCAAGACATCAAAGAAATTTGCTCAGAGGTCATTATATCTTGTCATCTTGTGCCACAATTCACAAATTATATCTTATACTACATTTTAGAAAACCTATACTCCATTTTTTTTAATATAATATAGGGATGTGAAAGCTGTTTTCTAAATGCATTCTTTCTAAATAATTGAGTTGAAAAATATGCCATTTTAATTCACTTTTCAACCTCTTCTAGAAATCATTTCATATGTTGTTTGAATTGTGAATTTTTGGCAATAGAAACATGTAGTCATTATTAAACAAAGCTCAAAATTATAGGTTGAAATTATAGTTTATTAAAAAATAAATAGGGGGTCAAAAACTCACTTAGACACACATGGTTTGTTATAGATAAACTAAGTGATCTCCTCGAGGAACAACAATGCTTGCAAGTTTGGAGAATCCAATTGCAGGCTGTGCAAGAATATGTATAGACATTGAGCTTGAATGAGCTTGTTGAATGGTTGGTGTAGGAAATGTAGGTGGGTGTTCTTGGTGCAATCGGTGTGCAATGGATTTCAATTCAAGTTGTTGATCATGTGTTGGATTGCGAGTTGAATGGTGCTTGCTTCAACAATGGCAATGAATTTCAATAGTTTGATTTTGTATCGCTTCTAAAGGTGCTTGTTCATGGTCATAGCAATTGCAGTCGTACTAGCGTTGATGTTTAGTAAGAGGTGTTTAGATAGCTACAAAAAATTCTACGTTGCTTGGCAAAAACAAACACTTGGATTCAACTTCTTATGGACAGATTGCAACAAGTGCAAGTTGGCAGATATAGTGGAGCAAATTTCAAAAAAATTCACTCTTTTGAAAGAAATTGAAGAATATTTGTTTAGCCCTTCTATTTTCTATGGATTGAGAAGCAAGGCAATTGTATATGCATCTAGATTGGAATGTCTAGGATTTTTTAGACTAGAGAAACTATGTAGTCCTAAGGAGGTTCTATGTCTATTAAATTTTACCTTTTTAAGAGGTTTTGTAAGTGCATTTGTTGATTAGGCATTGGTGTTGATGTAATATAATTAGATTTCCCAAATTAATATTCTTTTTCTAATGAAGTGATAGTGTATTTTGATGTACTTTGAATGTATATGGACTACAAGGTTTTGAGATAGCTTCATAGCATTTTAATTGTTGTAGTAGCCTAATTCCAGAGATTGTTTTTTGAGGAGTTTGGCTATGAGTTTTGGTGGTAGATAAAGTATTGTGGGATGTGGTGATCTATAATTCTAGGAGAAGTTGGAGAATCCAAATGGCTTTTTATGCTCCATCATTAAGGGCTTTGTACTTGGACTCTATGGACGAGTACAAGACTATTAGTTGGTGTTTCAATTTCTAGTTGATAGGACCTCTAACTAATGTAAATATGCATAACCCTATAAATTGTTGGGTCTTAGGACATAAGCCCCAATTGGCATCTGGAATTCCCTAAATTTCAATTTTGGCTCCCATCGAGGCTCCCATGGTGTAGAGAATACCATAGTCAAGAATCCCTTTGAGATCACGTAGAATGTGCTTTGTAGCATCTATATGGGATTGTTGTGGATTAGCCATAAAAATGCTAACATGGCTTATTGTATATGATATATTAAAATGGGTTACAATCAAGAAGATAAGTTTGCCTATGAAATGACAATATGTGAGTATATGTCAATGTAAAAAGAGAGGTCATATTAGTCACTAAGACTTGGCCTTTATGTAATGGTGCAAGTACTATCTTACACTACCATATTAAACTCCTTGATTATTGAAGTTGCATATGCATTTTGATGAAGTAAGATACCTTGAACTTGACCTTGAAAAAGAGTTTTAAAAGAAATTCCAATGTATCTTTTTATCTTGTTCAAGTTAGTGATATTGAACTTGGTGTAAAGGGAGATCTTGAATTTATCTAAATTTCTAGTGATGAATAAATCATCCATATATAGCATAAAAATCATAGTCTTCCCGTCCCTATACATGTAATACATGTTGCCATTGGAATTGCTTCAGGCCAAAACATCATAATGTTGCATCAATCCAGTCATACCACACATGTTGACTTTGCTTCAAGTCATAAAGGGATTTGTGTAGCTTATAGAATAAGCCTTGTTTGTCATGTGATCAGATTCCAAGTGGTTGATACAAATGTGAAGATTTTTTCTTTAAGAGTATTGTACTAGAAAGCAATACGAACATCTAAATGGTGGACATTCCTACTACAGGGGCAATGGTGGTCCAGATGGTTGCTCATTTGATGATAAGGGCAAATTTCTTAGTAAAATTGATGCCATGTCACTATTTAAAGTCTTTGGTAACAAGATACGCCTTCTTCCAATCAAGTTGGTCACCTATGCCAAGTTTTATTTTAAATATCTATTTGCATGTAATGGGACATTGACCTAGTGGTAGTAGCAAGTGTTGTTTTTCTTGCATTGAAATTTACCATCTGGGTGGGATCGTGTCAAGCTTGGTCAAAAGTTATTTTGTCACTTTCTATCTTGATGGGTTGATTGGGTTTTGGATTGAAAGTGAGTAATCATATATTGAAGTTGTTTGTAGAAATACAAAGGTCATAGCACTCTTATCTGTTATTTAATATTTGACATCTAGGTCTCTATGATCTACAATGGAGTTGTAGGATTATTAGTAAGCTTGATGGGGCGGATAGTGGTATTGAAATGTCAAATTGGGAGTTGTGAGCATTGGATGCTAGAATAGATAATTTGCAAGTTTATTCTAAAAAGGGTTCATGTATAGGAAAGTTTTGTTGGTCAGTTGACTAGTTCATACTTAGCTAGAAGATGGGATCTGTTTTGTTTTTGGAAATTGGCAATCCACTAGAAATTCTGTGATCTCTATAATTTTAGGGTCAAGGTTTTGTTTATCAAACCTCACATCTCTGTTGAAAAATATTTTTTATGACAATGGATCATAACCTCTATATGCTTTGCCCTCTTCATCATAACCTACTATGATGGTAGTAATAAATTTAAGGTCAAATTTTTGTGTTTTAATTTGAAATTTGGAATATAGAAAAATGCTATGCATCCTAATGATCCTATGACCCTAAGGTAACTAAGATTTGCCAAACCTCTTTTGGAATTTTAGGTTTGAAGGCTTTAGTAGGGGATTTGTTTTGAATGTAGTTAATTCACTTCATTGTCTTTGCTACTTTTTCCCATAGGGATTTAGGAATTTAGGTTCCTATCACTAATAGAGTCTCCTATTTATCTAAACATGAGTTGTCTAACTTGACGTTGTTTACTTAGATGATCAATGTAACAACCCGATGTTTTTATGTCAATATTATGTCAACATTGACATCCACTAACGTTCATTGTAACATGTTCAATGACATAAAAACATGGGGTTGTTACATTGAATGTTTAGATAAACAACGTCAAGTTAAACAACTCATGTTTAGGTAAACAAGAGATTCTACTAGTGTATTACTATATCTAATGCCTTTTAGAAGAATTCTATTTTTTAGTTTGGCTATGCCATTTCATGAATTGAGTGGCCTATTGTGAGTTGGCTTTGAATACCATGAGAATTGTAGAATGAGATGAAATGAATTGACATATATTCTCCCCTCTATCACTCCTAATGGATTTAAACTTGCAACTTTCGGTTTCTTCCAAAATTTGAATTGTTTAAACTTATTTAGTATTTAAGATTTTTTTGATAAAAAATAAAACTAAGTCTTCTGAGAAAAATCATAATGATGGCTAATATATATTGGATCCCTTGATGTGATATAGTCAACATTGGCCCACATAGGTCAATATGGACTAACTAGAGCTTGTTGGTGGTGACTAGTGTGCTTCTTCAGAATTATGTATGGAGACATCTTCCCAAACATAACAAAAAGTGTAGACATGCTTGAGTAGTAGGATCTTAGGCACTCCTGACCAAAACTACCAAGTTCTTGTAAGAATTCTTGCTTATCATGTGATACAAACTTTAGAAGTTTACATGTTCAACTCTTGTAGGTAGGTGTTTTTAAGCTATGGATATTCCAAAAATACAAACTGACAATTTTAAACTTTGAGACTTTTTTTTCTTTCAATTATTGAATTCATAAAATACTAACTCCTTTTGGATTTTGAATTTAGGTGTTGTTTTCTATTGGTATCCAAATGCTTGTAATTTTTTTAATTAAAAAATCTACCAATAAGAGTCGTTTTATGTCTTGTTGAATTGTTTTAAATGCACTAAGAAAACATTCTTATTTTTACAATCTAGTATAAAAGATTCTCACATCTATAATTGAATAAAAGGAAGACTTGTCTTTCAAGTCAATTTCTTTTTTAATTTATCATTTCAAATATAATTGAAATATATATTCTTTCAAACAATGTTTTTGATATGTTAAATCTATATCTAGATTTTTAAAATTATTGAGTCTAGAAACAATTTAGATATACAAAGGTCAAGTGCAAAAAAATCATCTTGTATATATTTTTTCTACTTCTTTGTAGTATATTACATGTTCAAAGTCTTGCCAAAATCTATTTTGAATTAGTTTTGAAAGGAGGTTTTTAAATCCTAAATTCTTGAAATATTGATTTTTTTCAAATTAAAAAAAGTTCTAGCTTATATATGTATATAATTTTCTATAAATCAATTTTTATATTCTTAATTTCACAAGAGTTCATTACAATATTGATTAATTTCAAAATTATCAATTAAATTTAAAATACTTTATATGCATTGTGCACTAAAAATGCAAACCATTGGAATATTTGTAACTTGAAAATGGCCATGCCATAGTTTTATCCCAACTAGGGACAATTTTGAAGGTTGATGGCATACTTAGTTGTTTGGAGGTAGCAATAGGTTTGCATGCCATGGGTTTTGAATTGGTTCACAATGTCCTCGCTACATGTACTAGATTAATAGTATAATACTTGAGTTATTTCTCATGATCATTTGACATGATGTATTTTTTTTCTATATAGTTTGTTTCTATCATCTTTAATGCCTTACAAGAAGATCGTTGATAGTATGGATTGTCTTTGTCAAAAATGTAACATCATTTAGAGTCAAATAGAATTTCATATCCAAAATTTGTAAATTTTCCTATCAAAAATGATTTTTACTTTCATACCCAAAATGTAGAGAATACTTGGAATTTGTTTATTTTCACCCAAAACATTTGGAATGGTTATAGTTCCTTGACCATCTACTTGCATCATCTGCACTCTTGCACTTTTGATGCAAGGAATGCGATAAGAATGAACATTATCATATAAGTGATGTGGGATGAGGCTTTGAAATCCAAGAAATAGTTTTTTTTGACTTCAAGATTGGTGACGTAGGTGTTGATGACTTTGCATGATTCGACACCATTATCATACACCAAAGGCTATGATGCAAGTGTTGAGGTGTACAGGTAGATCGAGCACTTTCTTCTTCTTTGTTTGGAATGTCTTCAATAATGTTTGTGTAGCTATAACTGTCAATTTTTATCTTGGATAGTTTGAGTTGCATTTCCTTGATCTTAACTTCATTGACAAGCGTGATCTCAATACATTCTTGTGTATAGTGGCTTGTCTAATTACATTTGTGGCAAATAACTTGCTGCTTAAAGTCAAGGCATTGGACTTAATCAGATCTAGGATTGTTTTGGGAGTGATTGGAGTACAAGCCATGCCTATGGGAGTTGCAATTTGATCTATTGTTTTTTTTGGAAGCACCTCTAGACTAGTAGTTTGAGTTTCTAATAAAGTTGATTTCTTCTATATCATCCCTTTGTTTGTCTAGATTACAGCCTATTTCTTCCTACGAAAGAAGACCTTCTAGTTCCAAGAAGGTAGGGAGTCTTTCCCATCTATTCTGGATTTGCTTAACAATGGACTAGCTTCAAGGTAAGTTGCTAAGCGTTAGATCATCTAAGTCCTTATTTGGTGTTACTACATCTAGATCAATAAGTTGTATGACAATTAGATTTATTTCTTTAAGGTGTTTACTAATGCCCTTCCCTTTTGCTACTTTGAGAATATAGAACTATTTTTCTAGAGACATTTGTCATGAGAAGTTGCTGATATTGCACATGATTTTCAAACAAAGTCAAATAGCTTGTGGATTTGTCAAGTAGATTACACTAGGAATGATTGAGTCTATTACCATTGATATGATCATGCAACTTGTTCAAATCAAAGTTTATTTTCTTTTGTTGTTGCATCTGCAATGGCCACTATTGACACTACAACTCTTGATGCAATAGTGACTCTAGAAGTTGCACTTTGGGAGTTGTAGTTGGAGGTATAAGTTTGACAAATCACTAGAACTTTTTTTGTAGCAATATCATCCAAAGCTTGTAGCTCCAAATAATGTAGTTGGAAAGACCAATGAGTTTTATGGATTCAGAGACTTCTTTGATGGTTGGGTCTATAGCAGCAACTCTTTCTTGAGATAGATATTGATCGATCTAATGTATAATACTACTAAGAAAGATAAGTTCTAACTTCAATAACTTTTGTAGTTGATAAGAATTTGGACTCGAGCTTCTAACTTTAAACTCTGATACCATGTAAGAACAATCATGGACACAAATTGATTCTTCCTAATGAGCAAATATGATTAGTGAGACAACCAACATTAGGCACCAGTTAAGTACAAGTCCTAACTCTAAATCTGAACATTTGATAATGGATGAATGTACAAAAGATGATGCACTAGGATTGGAAACCTACAAACAATATCTTGGGTGGTAATCTCCAATAGTTGCTTTACAATTGTTTTGTAAGGTTCCAAATCAATTTATAAAAGGATGGGAAGAAAAAAAAGACTTGTAGAAATAATGATTTTAAAGTTGTGTAGTTTCAAACTTTCAACAACTTGATTGAGATATGTAATTAAGGGCTTTGAAATCATAGGCAAGCATGTAAACCTCAGTTGCTTGAGTGACCATATATAGTTGCTCTAAAATTTCAGCTTATTTCTATGTGAATAGTTAAATTCTTTTAATCACTCTAAATTTTTTTTGAGGATAATATTTAACTAATTTAAGGTTAGCTATTGGAAGTTCTAACCTCTCATTGAAAAAAATTAAATATTTGATTTTTGAGAGGTCCTCAAAGGCATGTATTTACCATTAGTGAAAGAGTAAAGCTTGTTAATTTCACTTGCTTTGAGTTCTAAAAAATTGTACTTAACCATTTGCTTTGACAATGGTTCCAATGGAAAGAATAAAGTGTTTTGACAATTCTCTATTTCAAGTTTTGATTTGGAGTTATTTGCAATTTCTACTTATTAAAAAAATTGCATTTCAACAATTGCAACCTAGTAGATTGTATAATGAATTTGATAGCTCTTCATTTGAACTTAAGGTTTTTGGAAGTGCATTTTAGTGTGCTAACAAAATTTCTAGTTGTTCATGTCACCTCTTATCCCAAAAAACTCATATATGCAAATTTCTCAAACATTATGGGAAAAGACAACACACTAAAAATAGTACATAAAAATAATATGCATGCATTTTTCTTGTTATAATATTACGAATCCTATTCAATTTTACACTCAAAACTAGTATGTACACTAATAAACAAGTGCTTCATTCAAAAAACATGGATGTTTATAAATAATATTGTAGGCCGACTATAGGTTTATGATAATAGCTCTTGAATTCTAGGAGACATGTGTTAATTGATGATTGTTGGAGTATTCATTCACTATACATGGTCAATTATAAGTTAGCTTTGTATGTCATTGTTTTTTAATCAAAAAATTTGGAAAAATGATGAAGGTAACAATACCTAAATGTATCTAAATCAGGTTGAGAGCATATTTCCTAATATTGAATTGTAGAAGCATTTGTTGGGCCTTGTTGGTAAATTCTCTTAGAATACATTTTTTGGATGGAATAGATTAGTTTGCAAAAAAGTCATAATTAGGTGGTGTTATCTTATCACTTAAATTTTTGTAGAGAATTGTACATATGATACCATATTTGACTTCTAAAATATCAATTATATAAGAATATGACAAAACATTGATACACCATTGAGTTCATATTTCAATAATTATCATTTTTCATGTATATCATGACAGATAATGTTTGTTGACCTTTGCCTATTGCTCTATTCCTTAGAAAATGCACTTAAAGTGTTTTTCAAAACCCACTTGTATTCAAAGGGTATTTGAAAAGGAGGTATGAAATAAAATATATATTCTAACAATATTCTAATAAATTTTGGATATTTTTAGAATATTTTAAAGATTTTTCATTAATATTCTTTAAAAATACTTTACATATTTTTTAGTGGAATAATCTAGAACTATTGATCTTTATAAATAGTCAATTTCTTACATGTAATTGAATTATTTGAACTCACAAGGTTTCTAAGGCTTTCATTTAATGCACTCTTCATGTTATATTAATTTCTACATTAACCTTTAAAGGTTAGAAAGTTCAATTTTTGGACACATGTTTTTTTGTATCTATATTAATATAGAAGGTGTCTATAGTAGTAACAAAATTTGTATTTATATTGAGGCAGATTCAGTGACACATGGCACTCCCAATTGGGATTATCAACACACCTCCTATATGTCTTATAAATTCATATATACTACGTATATGATGCTCTTTTTGAACATGATAAGACTTAGATATTAAAATGATGTTCATTAATAAAATGTATTGGTTTCAAAATTGTCTTGAATATTATGTAGCATACTTAAATTCCAAGATGTAGGTGAGTTTCTTTAATGGTTATACTTGCTAAAATTGTAGCATCAAAGTGCACAACACTCTAAACAACAATAGGAAAAAAATAGTGGCTTAAGCAATACTACAACAGTATATATTTAATATTGTGTTAATGTGTTTATAGTCCAACTCTAAAATAATATTGTTGCAATACAAATGAAGACATTATTGCATAAAGCACTACTGCAAATTAATATTGCATAGCACTTTGTTATTTAGTATTGTTATATTGCTTGCACAATATTGTTTTAGAACTAAAAAATGTTTGCTAGTTAGTATTAAAGATATACAACAAATAAAATTTTCTAATATTGCAATAATGTATATTTATTACATAGTAAAAATCCTCTTTTAATACTAAAATATGCATGCTTTTATGATTAATTTATTTACTATCTATATTGTTGTAATATTGCAACTACAAAGTTGTTTTTTTAGAACAATATTGTAATTATATTACATTTGTCCACATTTCAAACAACAAAAAACTCATGATGATTACATTTTCTTGTTCAATCAATATACATTTTAGTACAAAATTCATAGAAATTAAAATTTCACATTCATATATGTAACTTTCAAGACTTTACATTTGTAAGTATACATACAAATACTTATTAAACTACTATATTTCACTACCTACAATTGCTCCAAAATAATACTCAATATCAACTTAGAAGACAAGTACATAAACAAAGGAAAACAATTGTTGTAATGGAGCAACTCCCATTTAAAATACATGAATCCCACAACTCCAAAACTATTGTTTACAAATATGATTTTCTTAAATTATCCTATAATTCCCTTGCATCACCAATTGAAAATTTGAAGTAGTCATAAACTTAAAAACATTTACCACAGAAATATATTATTGCGATGTATGGAAGACAACATATTTATGAACTAAAATTAAAACATGATAATAAATTATAGAAACTCAGAGTCATTTACACTTGCAAGGCTTCCATAGTAAGCACTTGGGCTAAAGCAACAAAAAAGAACTTGATTTTGAGTATCCAAATCATGTATTGTAGTATTCATTCATGTTTTGTTTTTTTAGATCAATGAATATAGTATTAGTCAATACTTGTAGAAACACTCATCGAACTAGGAATAAGCATGTAGTAAGCCAATTCAAATCTAAACAAAACAAAAAGAAAGTTGCAATTCATTAACGACCAAATAGAGAAATCCCAAACCCGTGAATGAGCTGTGAATACTTTACAAGACATTGTCCTTGCATTGCTATAGCCCATAGGCACTCTATGAGTTGTGTCTTGTATTTTCTATGTTCCAAATGCTAATATTGCTATAGATCAACTTCTTACTGATAAAAATCTTGCAAAAACTCTCCAAATCAAAATCCTCCAATAACAACAAAAGTGTAGAAGTAAAAATACAAAACCCTAATTTCAACATTCAAGGGACTCAAATTCCATTGAAATCCAAGGACTCTTGTCCATTTCCATCAACCATGTTACGACCAAATAACACCTTACAACTTCTAATGGATTCACCACACTTTACTTTTAGTGTCACTTGAATCTCAACTCATTAACATTGCACATGCTAAGCGCCCACAATATTAATTTTCATTTTTCAATTCATGTTACCAAGTCCCAATCCCTAAGATTGCTAACATTTACACTCCACTCATAACACTGGGCATGTCATTTGATGACATGGAACGGAACTTCCATTGATATTCAAACATTGGGTATAGACACTAACCACCCTTGAATGTCATCCCAACTCCATTCTAGGCCCATGAATATTTGTTACTTGCCTTTTGTTACTAATCAGGACTTATATTTCAGGACAAATGGGAAATGGCCTAGCAAGGAGTGAGATTCAATCCAACTGGTGCCATGGGACACCCACACTAGTATCCTATAGTGCCTTGAATCCAATGGTGAACTTGCATCATCCACCTTAGTCATCGGAATTTACTAAGGCTCTAAGAGAAAGTGAAGAGGGAGACCAACCCCTCCTATAGTATTTTTGTAGTATTCGGTAGATTCCCCTATCCTAGGTCGAAGGAAATCTCCATACACATTTGGGTTGTGGAAGACCACCTGATTCCAACTGAAATCACGACGTTACACCACCGTTTGGATTTTTGAATTTTCAAATGGCGTAACTTTGTGGTCTTAGCTCCAAATCCCTCATGCAAGACCATTTTTGATATCTATGCAACGAGTAGATGTCAATGGACTACTTATTTGTCTCATTTGAACAAGTTCTTGCAAAGTTATGACCTTTCAAAGATTCGGGTTCACTAGGGGAGGCATCACGCCTTCACCACAACCCTCCTCTTGGCCATATTTTTTACTCGTAGCTTAGAACCTCATAATGCTTGTCATTATAGCTTCCTTGTATTCTTAGCTTTTTAATGATATGCTACATGCCATATTTTCATAAATGATTCATTGGAAACCTCTCACTCCTAACCCTTAAGTATCTTGGTGTCATCGAGACATAGCCAACTTTGAATGGCCATAACTTTTAGCTTTCAAGTCCAAATCATGCGTTCTTTAGATAGTTGGATGCATATTCTCAAGTTCTTTTTTAGAATGTATGATATACTATCATACCTTTCAAATCCAAGGCGCTATTGCCCCCTATTTGTTCAAAAGACACCCATTTCTCCCTTCTTAGGCTCTTGGAAAGCTTGGAAAGTCACCCCCAAGGTCCCCTTGCTCACTAAGGTACTTCAAGCACCCCAAGGAGATAGGGATGTAATACTATCCTTGCATTGCCGTCGTCCATAGGCACTCTATGAGTTGTGTTTTGTGTTCTCCATGTTCCAAATGTTAATATTGTTATAGATCAACCTCTTACTAAATACAAATCTTGTAAAAATTTTCCAAATCAAAATCCTTCAATAACAACAAAAATGTAGAAGTAAAAATATAGAACCCTAATTTTAGCATCCAAGGGACTCAAATTCCATTCAAATCCAAGGACTCTTGCGTATTTCCTTTAATTGGTAATAAAATCTTCAAATCATTCAAATTTAAATGTCAAGTGACTCAGAATCAACAAAACCTTTTTCTCTTACCATTCTCTTTGTTTCATTACACAAGAATGGTTCCAATCTTGAAGCTACCTCTATTGGATTCAGGAGCAGGTAGTGCAGTCCACACCGCACCACTATATATCCAAACCTTTTTCGACTCTACTAGACTATGTTTGGATTACTAGTTAACTTCAAATTGTCTAAGCTTGAATACTAGTGGTCTAAGCTTGAATACTAGTTGACTTCAAAGCTTGAACACCTTTGTTTGCCAAAGATGCGGTAGTCTCTCCATTCAATTGCTCTTGCAAAAAACTTCAAAGCACACAAAGTGAAAGCACAACAAAAACTTCATGCAAAGTTTTTTCACATCCACTCATTCTTTAGTATTGCAAAGATATATTTTCAATATTGCATCAATAATGTGCAATAGTAGAATTGCATCAGTATTGCAATAATACCTAATTTCTCATAATTGAATACCTACACATTTTGTACTCCTGGGGGGGTTACTTAGAGTGTCCATTAAAAACCACGTGCAAACAAAACTTTGGACTCCCTATATACTTATCAATTTTAAATATAATTAAATGAAAAAAATATGAATAGATTTTTCTACTTTGAAAGTTTATGTTTTAAATTATTGATGTTTTTATTTGTTAATAATAATTAGTTACAAATTTTTGAAGTAAAAAGATACATTGTAGAACTGAAAAATAACTTTCACATCCCTATATTATATAAGAAAAAATTGTCTAAAAAATGAACAAAAAATTTCTAAAAATAACTCTCTATTGGAAGCTCATTTTGAGTTGAATATTGATGCAATGGTCATCTAAATGTGTTCTCTAAAAATATTTGAGTTAAAAAAACATGCCATTTTAGTGCATTTTTAACCTCTTTTAGAAATGAGAAATCATTCCATATTTTATTTGAGTTTGAAATTTTGGAAGTAGAATCCTAGTCATTAGTAAACAATGGTCAAAATTTGAAGTTAAAATTATAGTTTATTAGAAACTACTTGTTCACACGTAGCTTGTTGTAGTAGAACTAAGTGCACCCCCGGAGTTTGTACTCCATCTATACTATAAGAATACTTGATATTAACCTTAAAAGAGCCCAAAAGCCCTTTGAGTCCATATAGTATATCATGAATATGGTGGTATTTAATTAAAAAAACATTGACCAAATATTATTCAATACAAAATAAATTAATGAACTATGCATTTTTTACTGATCAATACTAATTGCGTAGTAGGGGAATTGCGTCAGTATTGATGTAGAATTGTTGCAATGGGGGGTATTTTCTTGATGAAAGACTAGTACAAAATTCAAGTAGTTTACATGTTTGGAAAAGGGCCAATTTCTTGAAATGGTCATTTGATCAAATTTAACAATTTTTGGTTGCATTTAGTTCATCTTATTTAGCATTATTGATCTATATATTGACTAATCAATGAAATTAATCATTACCATGGTAAGGTTCTTGTTTCCAAATAATTGTGAGGTTCTCTATATTTTAAGTTCTATATTTTAGAATGTATTAGCAATTTGGTAAAGCTCTAGTATCACAAAATGAAGAAGCAATTGTTTATGTGTGAACAAATGATTTTTACAATATATAAAATTATCCCAAGAATAATGTGCTAGTCAATGGTAAATAGCTATTAATTCTAAATATCTTTTAGTAACATTGGTGTACCTTGGCAACAAAAACACATTTTTCTTTGAATGCTTTATTCTGTCTCTTTTAAGATTGGATGTTGCTAAAATTTTTGCATGACTATAAATTTCTCCCAAACATTCACAAGAATCATTAATCCTTGACATCAACATCTACCAAAGTAGACAACCTCAATATACATTAGTCTTAGATTTCAAAGCTCTAAGGTTTTGAAAAAGTCCTCTAAGCAAGGAGCTCAAGTAGCTTGAGAGACATCTAAAATTTTAGGTTTAGTCTATTGTACTCATCCTAAATTTGAAAGCTATAAGGTTTGGGCATCTACAAAGCAATGTAAAAAATTGAAAACTTTCTATTTAGCACTTAAACATCACAAGCTTAGTACATCAAAATTTTCCAAAATAACAAATATGAGGTTTCTATAATATCATTTGTTGTTCATCAATCCTCATCTTGGTGTCTATTAGAAACTACGGACAATATAATTTTCCAATCTAAACTCAAGTCCAAATTAATTTGTCTCAAATTAAAGTTTAATTGAATGTACTCTTGCATTTAGAAATTACTCAATGCCAATATCTTTATGAAGTAAAGAACTAATTGCACTGTATTTACTAGATTGATTTTTGAGATCTACTAATTCTATGGCTTTTTGGCAATGTGACTTCCAATAAGATAGTATAACTAATTGATACTGCTCCAATTCTTATTTTATAATAAACAACATTAGTTATCCAATCATTGCAAGATCTCACAAATGTTTGAAGATATGATAATAAAAATGTTCTGTATCATTGTTTTTCCACAATCTAATAGACTTAACAATGCATGCTTGCTAGGTGAAAATACAAAGATGCCCCTAAATCAATATATCCAATGTACATGCATGATGATCTTCCAAGAAAAATTAGTGAAGAATTAGACAACCACTTTGCTATGGTGAAGTGATAGAGCTAGGAAGACTTTTTTATTACAATTATCCTACTCTAATTGTAAAGTCACCTAGTATAGTAAAAGGACCTCTCTATTTAGCCAACTTGTGTACAATATTGATCTTGCCTTCAACCTCAACTTGAACATATGATTCAAGGGTACAAGTGATGAAGCAATATGTAACCAAGTATTGTACATTATACTAAGGATTCTTTTAATCCACCCCAATGAATCATGTCATGCCATTTTGATGACAATGATTGGGGAGGTTTGGAGAACTTCCCACAAGATTTAACAACATCTGATTTATGTATATGGTTTGATCCATCAAGTCTAAATCTTCTACAACTTCCCAATTTCAAACCACACTTTTCAGTTTTATGAGTTGACAATAAATGGCCAGATGAATATCTAGTTCTTGAATAGGTAATTGCTTGCATATAGGAAGCCTTCTACCAACATTTATTAGAACAAATGTCAGGTTGAATACCAACAATATGTTCCCATTCATCATTGGAACAGCCTTCAAATATAAGGTGAGCAGGATCTTCAAATTTAGAGACCATTTGAAGCGCATTGCCCTTGCAACTACCCTTATTTGAAAGGTGATTTATGAACTTCTTCATGAGTCCTTTTGATTGTTGTTGTGATGGATTTTCAAGAAATTGAGTACCTATTCTTGTAACTTCCAATGTCTCCCCTTTTAATCCTTTAAATATGGATTTGATCTCTTCTGGTCCTTTATTGATAAAAATGTCTGTAATCCATTCTAACTCAAGCCTTGGCTCATCAATCCATTCTTTAACCCAATATATACTAACATGACTTGCTGTACAACCATCATAAACAACCAAATAGTTGAGGTCACGCTCAGCATAAAGTGAACCTTGACACAATTTTTCCTCAAGCAACTCATGTCGATCATTAAGTTTGCCAATGACATACCCTCCTTTCTCTTCCCAATACAGCTCTTGCATCTTTTTGAATGACTGATCCTCAACCTTTTTGCCTTTGGAATTTTGTTTCTCAAAACCAATATCACCTCCACTACCCAAAACTTTAATTCCAATACTATATTTTTGCTTATTTTGTGCTCCAGCATGAAATTGTGCTACTACTGCACTCAAATCTACATTGCTTTGAGTATGAATAGACGTATCATTGGAAATATTAGAAATATGTATGTTTCCATCCACACCATGTTCCAATACAACTAAACTTTGGTTATTCCTACAAACCCTTTTAGAAGAAGCACAATTATGATCCAATTGATTCATGCCCCATTCCACAATCTCCCCAAGTTGATTGATATCATCACCATATAGGATTTGGCATTCCCACACCTCTTGTTCCATAGGTTCAAGAAAAGGAAGTATTGAATCAATTTCAATATGCCCTTTGCCTTTCTTCCATGTCAAAGTCAATCCCTTGTTATGAATTGCCATTGCAAGTGCAATGACAAGAATAGGACTACATTTGAGGCCATGAGTTTTAAGAAAATGTGCTCCTTTAAGGTCTCCAAATGCTTCAAGAGCACAATGCTTGTTATCATTAGGCTCAAGATCATAAGAAAAATCTTCTAATGCTCCAGAATAATAACTCCCATCCTCCCACATAATTTCAACATGTATTTCTATAGATGTCACTTTCACTCCAATGACACCAATTGACTTGTCAAGGTTTGATTTGTCAAGGTCTAATACTTTGTCACTATCAAAATAATATGCTCCAGACAAATGGTCTTGCACAATGCCATATTGTATAGAATTTTCTACTTGAAACTCTTCTACTATTCCTATATTTGTTGAAAAGGTTTGACATATTGCAATTGTTTTTCTCGGAGAATATACATGCTGGACATCAACATAATCAATAAACCAAAAGGTTTGACTTCCAGAATCTTGTAAACTTTTAACCCTTTGGACAACCAAATGTACAACTTCTTTAAGAGTATGTAGGATTCCTCTAGAATTTGATCCTTGAAGCAAACATGCCTTCAAATGATAGAGAAAAGTTGTTGGAAACAATGATGCAATGATACATCCCTTACTTAATTCATCTTTCTCTTCATCAATCAATTTAGATGCATACATCCCAGAAAATGAGTTCCATTGAGTATAACTTTCTTGTAGAAGCTGAGCCATGTTCAAGTTCCTTCGCAATAAGAAATTTGTAGACTTCATTACTGATTCTAGTATTGGTTTCAAGTCTTGTAGAGATTGTTCACTCTCTATCTGCAAAAAAATTCATAATTTATGAAATAATCTTTACAAAATGGCTCAATTGGAAAATTGAACAATATAAAATCATAAGAAAGTCACATTATTAAATTTATTTTAATATAGATGGAACATAAGGATATAGAAATGCAATCTCAAATTAAGATACATAATCACATGAGTATTATTTACCACAAGCTTGCTTTTAAGTGTGGATATTACTTTAGGCTTACTAGGACATCTTCCAACCAGCTCTTCTTGGAGTTCTTCAAAGGCCTTCATAGAAAATCCATGCACCTCTATATTTGATCCTTCACCTTTTTCTACTTGAAAATTTTCAAGTCTCTAATATATTCATCACAATGACAAAAGAATTCAACTGAGTGAGATACTTTAAGAACATTGCTTTCCAAAATACAACCACCAAGTCTACAATATAAACATCAATAATTAAGTGCATTTTCTAACCATGCATTTGAATGCAAATATGTCCCAAACTCAAAGCCTTACTTTTTTAAACCATCTTATTTTTGTTGGAGATTCTTATATTATTTCTATTAAATTTGTAAGAAATAGATTTTCAAAATATGATTTTGTAATTATTTTTTAGTTCAGTGGATACAAATTTTTTTCACCTCAAAAAATAATTTTTTTACTCCCTCTATTTCTAAAAAAGACTTTTATTTCTTGTGTGCTTTATAAAAAAAAAGGGGTCTTTCTCATAAACATAGGTAGTAATACAAAAGATGACCCTTCAAAAAATCACCTGAATAAATATGTACAATAAAAAACTTTAAAAATCAACATATTTAGAACTTTAGAGAAAGTATTTTCATGAATATTGCAAAAATTCAATTTGAACTTAATTTTTGAAGGATTATTGAATTATAGACTTCAAATTATATTGATAAATAATAATTAATGTATCTAATCATATGGATGTAATCATGTTCTACAACTTTTACTTATAGTCAATCTTAAACTATTCTTCTAAGTTGCATTTCATAATACATCATGATTTTAAAACTTTGGCCACAAGCCCACAACTCTTAGTCCTTAAAGGATAAAGGATTGAATATAAATTGTGGCATCTTTCACAAATGTAAAATCAAATTGTAACACAATTGATGCACATAGACTTAATTACAAATAGGATCAACCACTAGTAGTGAATCTATTTTTGTGGTATTCTAATTACAAGCATGAACTTGTATTCATCAAAAGAAAAACCATATTCACCTTTTTGCTATGTCTATAAATCATTCCTCTCTAGTAGATGTATGGAAATTTCAATTCAAAAAAACAAAAGTAATACATTTCATACATGAGGGATGTAATGGTGCAACAACCTGCTTCAAATCACATGCACTGTATACACTTGTAGACTTGGAAATGCCACCAACAAAGCCCCATGTTCTGTCTTCAATCATTGTAGTATCAATCTCTAATTTAGACTTCATGAAAGCTTCAATATCCCAATCTATGCCATGCATCCTAATCGTGCTCAAGGTGAAATTGTAGTTGACCAGTAGATCCATAAATGCTACTTTCACCCGGGGATCATCCAATCCTTTGCATTTGTCAAGGTTCAACATTTGGAGGGCTTTGTTGAATTTCAAAGAATCAAGTATCTCACATACATCAGATGGTTCCAAAGATACATTAATCATAGAGAAATGACTAAGTGTCTCATTCATGCGTAACATTTGAGCAACAGATTTTGCTACTTTCCAAACTTGTCTGAAAGGGCAGTTAATAATATGAAGTCGTCTGAGAGAGATGTTAATATGAAGTTCTCTATCTTTATTTGCCATCAAGGGCCTCAACAAATGCTTTAGGCAATATTCGTCCCACATATGCATATCAACTTTCAATTCTTGAAGAATAGAGTTCTCAGCCAACATTGCTTCCAAGGAAGTAGCTACCTCATAATCATTGTCAAAGCTTGACCAACCAAGAAGACCCAACACTTGGAGGTATCTATTTTTCTTCAAAGAATTAAGTATCTTATATACTGAATCTTGATCCAAACCCCCAAATTCTATAGAGAAATGAGTAAGGGTCTTGTTTGTGCATAATAGTTGGGCAATAATTTCTGCTACTCCCGAAAGACATCCACCAATAATATCAATGTGAAGGCGTTTGAGAGAGAAATTAACTTGAGGCTCTCCATCAATGTCATTCATCAAGGGCAACATGAAATGCTTCATCATTATTTCATCCCAAGCCTGACATTGTAGATTCAATTCCTCAAGGGAGGAGTTCTCAGCCAACATTGCTCCAAAATAAACACCCTCAAAACTTATATTGTTGGACTTGAATGTAAAACTCTTGAGACTATGGTTTTCCTTCAACATGGCAGATAAATCCATTGCATTCTTATTTGTAAAAGGTTCACTAGTTGATATGACCAAGTTCTCTAAAACCTTGTTGATTGATAGGGTTTTGTACAACTGATGTACTTCTTCCTCATTTAAACCACCTATAGTCAAGCTTCTTATGCTCACGCACTTGTTGAGGGCTGCAATGACCATCAAACGCCATTGGAGTGATTCTTGGCATAATTCTCTAGAAGAAGATTCAATGCACAAAGTCTTCACAGCACAATTTGGCCTCTCCAACAATTCTGAAAGGGTGGTCGCTAGTTCAATAGTGAGAAATTTGAAATCAATGGATAAGCTTGCATTTTTCCCAAGACAATTGGAGTTGAAATAGTAGAGTAACGATTGGACTCTACATGAATCACATTGAAATAAATAACCACTTGCAAATTCTGTGCCTTCACAATGATGCAAACAAGCATAGAAATCAAGTAGCTTGTAAAGAAGCTCATGGATCTTGACAAACTTTTCACCGTGTAAACCAGTCCATTCAACAACCCCATTGCTGGCTCCTTCCAATCCTGAGTGAAACAATACTAGACCTTCTCCTCTTTTTAATACTCCAAGAAGCAAACCAAGAAACCGGTCAAGAGGGTGATATATACAATAACGAGATTGGACTTCAACACTCTCTTTTGAGCTCATCCCCTGGGGACTAAAATCCTTGAAACCCTCACTGATCTTAGGTTTCTTGGATAAAGATTCCTCACTAGACCTATCCAAGGTAGGCAAGTCACGAATATAATCTTCAAACATACTTGACGTGTCTTGAATTTGAGTTTCCAAGAAAGAAAACCTATCCACACCACAATCATTGAAAGTCTTGGCAATGTGACTAAAACGTACCTCATCAAAAGTGAGGTTGGCTTGAATGCTACTACTGCCCTCTAAAGCTTGGCTATCTGAAACAAAATCTTTACCAAGCCCCAATTTCTCAAGTACATCACCAATGACTTTGAAATGCTCTGCAATGTGCTCACATTGAAACTTGTTCACCAATAGATTGCTTGAGATTTTGCAAACATTCTCAATAGATGCCCAAGCACTATGGACTACCCATGCTCGTTGCAGTCGTAGAATACACTTTGATTTGGACCCTACATCAAAATTCAATCACCTCAAGTATATTAATTCCACCGTGAAAGGAAGACCAAGTTGAACATTATTTCTTTTATTGTTTGTTGTCTAATTACAAGAAAAAAACATAAACCTTCACTTTCAAATATTATTAGTCCATAGGCCAATTTGTAAAACATCAATTTTACATTCTATTCCCAAATATAGAACTCTTCTATTATATGCACAGGACATTGGCATTAAAACTATTTAGAGGATGACTTTTGTAAAAGTTATACCAAATTAAAAAGACCAAAAAGTTAGGTGAAGACCACATAAAATAAAATATAGAAAATGTTAGGTTGTATATCTATTAAAGAAAACTCACAACATATACATATATATATATATATATATATATATATATATATATATATATATATATATATATATATATGAAGAATTAAAACATGTGTGCATAGTTTTAAAAAAATCTATATAAGAAATTCCCTCCAATTAAAATAAAAAATCATTTACAATGTTTTATTTTTAACTTAAAAAAATAAATTTTTATTAAACAAACCAAAATATTCGATAGCTTGTTCTATGATACATGTATTAAAAAAACTCATATAATTAAGTTTTCAATGCTATTATTGTCTTCAAATAATATTCATTTTATATATATAATTACATTTTTGGATTCCTTGTTAAAAGGGCTACAAGAGTTTTTTATATTAAAATAAATTATATCCCTTGAGATTGAACTAAAATGAATTATATAAGTGATTATAACTAGAGCTATATAATACGGGAATTGCGTACCCAAGAATTCTATTCTCCTTTCATGATTCTAATCACAAAAATTAAAAATGTCTAGACAATGAAAATTGTGTTTTTCTTAATTAATTCTTTCAAGAAAATTAGATCAGCAATGATCTCTTCAACACAGAGCAATGCACCTCAAAGTATTACAAAGCCATTGCAAAAAGAGTTTCAAACTGCTTTAATGTTCTCTAAAGATGAGACCAACAAGGCTCAAAAGCAATCACCAACAATTAAAAAGAATGTAGGGACCAAGTAATTGTCAGACGCCTTCTTGCCCATGGACTCGTAATGTTTTGCAGCGAGTGAAATGAGATTGCAATACGCATGCTATTAGCTTTGGATTCTCACCAAGTTGCCATAGCTGATCCTTTTCCTCTCCCGTTTCCATTCGTGCAAGAGCATCAGTCTTTGCTGGACTGTCAATCCAGGGATCCATACAACGCATTAACAATCCATTAAGAGCATCAGATTTTGCTGAAGTGTCAACTGAGAGATCCACAAAAGGCTTATGAGGAAGATCGTCTCGATGTTTGCTGTAGTCATCCGACTTGGAGATGTCCAAAAGTGTACGGATGTCAGAAGGGCTAGGACCCAAGGCCTCGACTGCATCCAGAACAACAAAAGTTAGATTTGCACATGACACTAGTATTTTGGCAAACCTGCAACTTTTACGCAGGAAGAGGGGTATAAATAGGTTGGTTTCCGACTGCAATGTCATTTCCGAAAACCACCCAACCCTTACTAGCAGGACTCTTTTGGGGGGATTTCAAGTGCCAGATTGCATCAAGGAAAAATAATTTGGCTAGAAAATGGAAAAAAAATCTTGTTCTTTGCCCAAAAAAACTTCGAATTGAGAAAAAATCTTGGATAAAATCGCCAAACTATGGATGAAAATAGAATTAAAGACATGTGATATGTATGAATGTGATATTTTTCTATCCAATATGTGGATGACTGCTGAAATTTGGAGCACCACCGTAACATTTTATATCGCCACTTTGGCACTTTAATAAATAAATAAAAAGCCCTGCTCACCAGGTCTTAGAAACACAATAGCAAACTCAATTCAAACTCGAATGAAGCTCTTAGAGATATCGGCAGGGAGGTCAGGGAGGAGGTACATCCGTAGTACATGAAATCTCTTTCTCGCCCATGGACTAGTAATGTTTTGCAGCAAGTGAAATGAGATTGCATGCTATTAGCTTTGGATTCTCACCAAATTGCCATTTCGGATACTTTTCCTCTCCCGTTTCCATTCGAGCAAGAGCATCAGTTTTTGCTGGACTGCCAACTGAGAGATCCACAAAAGGCGTATGAGGAAGATTGTCTCGATGTTTGCCATCGTCATCCGACTCAGAGATGTCAGAAGGGCTACAACCCAAGGCCTCGGCTGCATCCGGAACAACAAAAGTTAGATTTGCACAGGACACTAGTATTTTGGCGAACCTGCGACTTTTAAGGTCTTGGAAACCCAATAGCAAACTCAATTCAAACTCGAATGAAGCTCTTCAAGATCTACCCAACAAGTTATCTTTCATCGAACTTGGTCCTGCCATTTGAACTTACACTTTGAGAATTTGAAGTTCATGTTCATTACTTGCTCAAATCTCTCAGAGATGATGCTAATTAGGAGTCTATCTAATGGACCTTTGCAAGAGCTTTCCAACAAGCTATCTCTCATCAAATTCCACCCAAGGTTCACATGTGTATTATAGTGAATATTACGCATTTCGTGCATCTTGCATCTGGCGTATCAGAAGCAAATGACGAATCTATCTGACTCGGCCACTCAATAGCTTTCCAAAGAGGTATCGTGAATTCATCAACTCCTTCTCAAATTGATATCATTGTGAGTAATTGAAGTCGGTGATTGAAAAGAGATTGAGAACCATCCTATCCTATATATTAATCACACAGAGGTCACGATTTCATCCGTCACCTTCTCAAACACGCAATTTTCATTTATTTGTTCTTCGTAAACCTAAGTGAAAAAACATATTCTCAATGAAATCTTGCAGATGAATTTTTTTAGTGTTGCATTGCATCAGGCTTCGTCCTAGTCCTAAGTAGATGATGTCACCATTCAGGGTTTTAGACTTTTGTAACCCTCTTCCCTGTTATAAAAATCGGAAAGCAAAGAAATCTAACCTTAGATACACCGTAGGAGCACATCAGAATTCAATCAGAAGAATTTCAGCATCCTGTAGGCCGAAAACTTACAGCTGTAAACAGTGGAACCCTCCAAATCTTTGTTTTCACCGCTGCGCATGCCAATAACCGCTCTGCTGCTTCCACCAGATCCACCCCCACCCCTACCCCCTATATCTGGGGCCTTCCACTTCGGAAGCAGTCTGTGATGGTGGTCTGACATTGAGGGACTCCCTAGAGCGCAATCGATCCCGAATCGTCGGCAAGAAGTGAACCACCAATTCGATCTCACAAGTTCCGAACGATTGCAAAAACTACGCTTACACACTGACTGCAGCCAGAGTGCCGCTGGCATGAGCAGAGGACTTCGACAACATGGCTACAATGTTTTGAGCATTTTCCTCCAAATCTGACGCTGATCCTGCACGCACATCTAGTTGGAAGCTCCGCAGTCCGTCGTCCAAAAAGGATGAAGAACCCACTTGGTAACAGACATATGAATGGTAACTGCAAGTAAGCAGAGCAGCAGTTGTCAAGAGAGAGACAGTCGGTACATCACAAGAAAGACGTACCTCCGCTCGATACGAACTTTCATGTTTGCAAATCGTGAATATCAAGCACATAAGGATCTGAAGGCGACACAAACCAACAGCGAACATGGACTAAAATTGCCTTTCATCTCAGATACGATTAGCTCGACATGGCATCCAGATGGTAGTACCTTCTTAGGGTGCTGTACTGTTGTATTGGGCTAGTCCCTTATTTGACAACTAAAAAGATCACACAACAGATTCGCCAAAAGAGAAATGAACTCAACAGTCAGGGTAGCACAAGAACAGTACCAGCCACAGATGCCAGAAGCCTAGCGAGTGACTGTCAAGAAATCTTTGTGTTGAGCCTGAAGGTCCTACAACAATCCAGGACACTACTAGAATTAGAAAAGGAGACTAACATGATCACAGTAACCTATGGTAACGACTCCAAATATACTGAACAATTGAACCAAATCCCTTCACGGTTGCAAAACCAACACTCCAGGGAAATGCACAAAACGCACAAAACGCACAAATCCACACAAGTTAAGAGTTCGTTCCTTCCAGGATGATATCCTAAGCTTCATATACTCAGTAAAATTCCCCAGCAACTCTAGTGACGACACCAAACCACTCACAAAGATCTAGCACCAAACCCTAATGAACTCACCCAGTGAGTTCAAGCACAGCGTTTCGCTCAGACCGAGCTTCAATGTTGCACAGTTCAGAGACTCAAGCACGACGGTTGTTGAAACTCACAATTCAGAAATTCTCCGTCCTCCCCGGGAGACTTCGAAAATTCCAAAATCCGATGAAGAAACGCTCTCTCTCGGGCTCCGGTTCTACCTTCTAGCGAGACCCAAAGCTTCAGAGCTTGATGTGTACAACTCACACCCCAGCGACATCATGGGGAATTTCGTTAAAATGGCGGCATTCTGTGTGCCATTTTTAGACCGCCAACTCTGAATTGTAAAAATGACATCTAGGACGGCTATAGTTTTCAGTAATCTTGGACTTTTATAGATTATATAAATCTACGACATCTATAGATTTCAAACCACACAATCTGAGTTGTAAAAGTGACATCTATTACTGTTGTAGATTTTTCTCATCTAAGAATTTTGTAGATTTCAAACATCTAGGATGTTTGTACACTTTAGACCACTTGCTCTGAACTGTAAAAACTGCCAATGTAGCGGAATTTCGCCATTTTAACGAAATTGCCCATTATCCCAAAAGCTGCTCTTCTAAGCTTACCAAAGAAGTGTGGATGTGTCTGCTTCGATGTCACTAGAAGAACCGTGAGCAAGCGCAGAACGAGCATCATTGCAAGTTCGCTTAGGGTTCACGTAAGGAATTTTCTGCACCTGTTGATCTCGCGCAAATGGTGCCATGATGTTCAGTGCTAAGCTTATGATCTATTGCATCTACAGTATCCTCCACTCTGCCTTATCGTCCACGACATTGGAAATTCCAAACATATGGTACGTAACGCTGGCAGCGCCAGCTACCACCACGGGCGGGCCTCCGGGTCGTCGCTGCAACAGTAGCGCCAGAAAATTTCGAACCTCCGCTGATTCTTCTCAGGTTTTAAAATACGTACGTTGAAAGTGAATAAGAAAACAGTGGGGCATCACAAAACAGCATAATACTGACCAGCGGTAATGACGTGCTGCATCATGCTCCGACTTCTTGGAGCAACTGGCGCCTGACCAAATCATGTACTCCCTTGAGGCAGCAAAGTCGTGGCTGCAAATGGTAGTTTTCCATTGAAAAATGAGGATATTTGCGGCAACCAGGAATAGTCGATAGCATGCGAATCAGGGAAGCTCAATAATTAATAAGACAGTCCTGTAGCGAAACTTGGCTGTGAAGGGTGACAGAACAGGCTGCGAACTGTGGCTCTCCAAATCAACGTTTGATGACACTTGATGACGTTCTATCAATGAGGAAGCCAAATAATTTGGCAGAATCTAAGCATGCTTTCATGGGCGTTACTACAGTAGAGCGTTACGTCCGACCTGATCGAGTTTGACAACTGAGGGGCAGTCTCCATTGACGTCCAGGCGCGCGAGGGGTCCCGTCCGTTTAGCAGGAGGGTCCAGCAGGTGCCATTAGCTCCCGGAGGTCCGGCTAGGAGGAACCTGCAGCCTGTTTCTCACTGGACGATTTACTAATTACTGGCTGGTTCAGCTCCTCGCAACTCGGTCAAGCTTGTCCTTTCCTTGTATTTATGGTAAAGGTACCTATTAATAACCAAAGCCCCATGAGCAATCAGTAGGATGTGTTAAATTTGAAGAGGTTGGGTCCATAGTTCGGGAAACTTTTTGAGTTTTACCGGCTAATTTCCTTCAATTCTCATATTGAACCGGTTTTTTCAGAATTGAGTCCGGTTATTTTCTCTATTTTGTACTCAAAATAGAAATTTTATAGATTTTTGCACCGATTTTTTGCCGATGTTTTCAAATTGCAACCGGTTTTTTTCCCAATTCCTCCGGCTAACTTTGAACTAGCCGCCGGTTTTTTCCGAACATTGGTTGGGTCGTTGGGACTCTTTTTTGTTTTTTTAATATTTTAAAGGTTACAAGAAGCTTTCTTGTTTGATTGGTTGTCACAAGAATTTCAACATGCCATATTTTTTGTGGAATTCCTTATTTGATCAGTTATAGGTGCCTTCACTATAGAGGGGTCTAGGTGACGGTCCGGCCCCTCCAGCTCTGTAATTCCACAATGCATGCACTAGAGCCTAGAGGGCCAGTCAAACATCCAATTTCGGACCTTCAGACGGGTAATAGAGACTACTTCTGCCATGGCTCAAACCGGTCGAGTCTACAATAGTGCAACGAGCCTCTTGTGAAGGTCCAGTCCAGGGTGAATGTAAAAAAAAATTATTTTGTATCATTTTGATTTTGTTGTAACCTCTCATAACTAATTTGGGGGTTGTGATTGCAAATATGAACTCAAAATTTGAAAAAAAAAATTGCATAGCAAATCAAAGGTTTGTGCATTTTCCCCAGGGGTAAAACACGGGCCTCCGCAAGAGGCTCGTTGCACTACTATATACTCAACCGCTCAATCCTGAAGCAGCCTGAAATTTCCTGAGCTACGAACTCCAATGTAAACATTGCTCCGTTTGAACATTCTGGAGCACATGCAGCAGTGTTTCTAGCAACTGGAGCGAGTTGGGAGCGAGCTTTCATTTGGGGTCAAAATAATCGATGCAAGAAACCTTTCCATACCCAATCTGTGGGATCAATAACCTTTGGTTGACGCAAGAAGCCAAAACCGAGAGAGTCTATGATTGAATGGGATTGCAGTTGTAGCACATCTGGCGCTGATCTGCAAATTGATCCAACACTTCGATGCGTCCCTGTGCTGTGATTGTTAAGTAGGGGACGATAATCTTACAAATTGTTGCTGTGCCATTCAAAGCATTCTGCGTAATATAGAATAGAATTGGCATTTTCTAGTCTTGCATAATTAACATTTGATTCTTATGCAATCCCATTCACATGTATCAAATTTCAGTTTAAAAAAACAAAATTTCATTTTGAGTGAATCCATTGTTTTATTTAATAGTAGTGGTTTTACATGATAATTGATTGAAAAAACATTGGTGATGAATTTTTAAAAATTTGATTGAATAGATATGTAGGAAACATCTATACATACATCTTTCATGTTAAAAAAACACCTCATTAAATAACAAAAATATTAAGTCCATGGAGAGTTCAATGTGAGGTGACCCAACTTTGTAAAATAGAAATCTCGACCATCGTCAAGGATAGGACTAGGGCACATCTAGTCTTGGAGTTTGTTTTTTTACCAAAGGGGGATTGATGTAAAAAGGTGTGGTCTTTTATTATAGGGCACTAATCATGGACATTTTCATCTAATATGGGGTACCCAATTCCAAATATGAATTCAAGTATCTCAAATTTGATCATCTACATCTAAATAATAAATTTTATCATTTATTTATCCAAAATTTATATGCATTCATTTAGATGTGGTGATCTATCCTTCTTTGATATTTGCTTAAGGATTCTTAGTGATTTCATTCATTCAAATTAGAAGATATTTTTCAAAATATTACAACATCATTCTCCAAGATATTTACAAATTTAAGCCTTGGATGTGATGCATTTTACTTGTTGAGAGAATGTCCATATTGGAACACTGGCAAATGAAATCAAGGTAAATGACCTCATTGTGGAAATAACTTTTGTCCTGCCCCTATGAGATATTAAAAATTTTGTAATTTTTCTCGCATATAGAAAAATGTAAGAGAAGGTGGTCACAAATTGAAATTCTATTTTTTTGACAAAGCATAAATTAGTTGTGAATTTTAGAGTGTATTGTCTAGATAGCCCATAAGAGTCATTAGAACCTTTTCAACCAACCTAACATGCATCCATCATAGTTATATTACTCACTAAGAAAGATGATAGTTCTTTTTCAGAAATAGCAACATCCACTATAAGAAACCCACCTTTTTTAGACATTAGCATCAAACAAGCATGATTTTCAAAACATGAGCAAGAAGATGGGATTGAGGCCTTTGGAGGTAGATTTTTGTTTGATGTTGCAAAAGATGTGTAGATGTCAATTGAAAAATGAGTTGGTGTCATGTGCAAAAATAATGTTTTGAAAGACGTCCAAAAGAACGTCATCTCATTTTATAAAACATCTAGAAAAACACAGACCTATCATGTCAACAAAGGGTTCCGATTTTATGATGGATAAGTTAGTAGAAGTTACCATGGACTAGGGTAAAATGTAGACCACATGTGAAAAACACATAGGAAAGACAGCTCCTTGGGAGGTTTTGAAAAAGGATTGCATGGATAGAAAAAAAATAGTGGGATGACTACATTTCCCATTGTACTTCCAATGTAGCTCTAATTGTTTAATATTATATTATAATATAAATAAATAAAAATGCCTATTTTAAGTCATTTAAAAAAAATATTTTAATTATAGTAGAAACATTACTTTAAAAGCTTTGCTTTGTTAGTTTTACTCATAAATAAATAGAATCATTTTGAATGTTAAAATCAAATTTAAAGAAAAAGAAATCCCAAAATATTGAAGCACATTATACCAGTTTACCATTATTTTGATAAAGTATCCCCATATTCTATAAAACAACAACTAGTGAAGACACCATTTTAGTACAACAAATTCACTTCTTCAAATTATTTAAAAGGTTAGTTTTGAGATCATAACACACTCCATTCTATAAGTTAGTGAAACCAACTTTTCTTCATTCTTTTTGTTGCCATCAATTATAGTAGTGCACCTATGCATGTTTTATAGGTATACTTAAATATCAATTGTTGGACGTTGTTATTTTCAATAAACTCTAAATAATCATGCATATTTGTTGAATGAACCAATTAAACACCATGATATTCAAATTACAAAAGTCATGGAGGTCTTATTTCCTCAAGTTAAAATTGTAATACAAACCTCAAAATCAATGACTATTAGTGAATCATGCTTACTAAAAGTTATTTGGAGGGATCCAAATTTCTTATAATTTAATCCTAACTAAAGAGTGGTACTTTAAAAACTATCCGCAAAAAAACAAAGCCATAAAGGGTATGAAATATGGATACAAAGTACATAATACCTTTGACATACAAATGCATACAATATATATATATATATATATATATATCCATACGTATCTCTAGGAAACATGAATAGGAATTATATTAATACATACGAATACATACATACAATCCTATTTATCCCAAATAGATTGCAATCCAAAATACTTCCTAAACAATATAAATGTGCCACAGTTGAAGAAGTAACTGAACTAACATCATTGATGAAATATTTTGTTCAGAGAATTACACGTGTATCCCTTTGAAGTCTTACAACCAATAGAAAATAGGTTATCACACCCCTTTCAAAGATTTTGGAAAAGCTTAACCACCAATGGCTAATTGCCACATGTATTACTCCATTTTTTCATGTCTAGTTTTCAAAGAAATAAGCACTTTTGTCACCTATGGCTCATTATCCACTCAAAAGACAAACAACATTTCTTCTTTGATTGGATCAATTTACAACATTAAATTGAGTCATATGAATTCAAGTAGGGTCTAAGTTTAAGAAAAGTATTATTCTAGGTAGCTAGAAATGGGTCCATTATCATCATGCATTCAACCTAAAGCCATTAGTTTTGAATTATAGAAATTAAACACGAAAAGACCAAGGAAAAGACGTGGCCTTTCACCAAGATAGATAGCCAAAAAAGTTACAAATTTTGAATAAGTAGGTGCATTCTTCTTCTCTATAGTTTCCTAGAATGTCATTCATAGGACACTTTTAATCCTTGTCATTGTTATAGGGTTAATCCCTAAAGTTCCTTCATATTTAGAAGCCCAAAATTACTTCAAAATACTAGTTTTCAAAGCAAGGCTTCATCTATATTTCTTTTTTAACAAATCCAATCAAAAAATCCTTAAATTAACTTGTTAAAGTACACCCTCCTAAAATTTCAAAATAAAAAACCTACCAATTGCAAGATCATAATGCTTGGATTTCAAAAGTTAAGAAGCATTCAACTCTTTTCAAATGGTTAGATTCCATCTCTCAAACATTTTATCCAAAAATGTGTTGATGTGACAACTTGCAACTTTCCATAATATGTTGAAAAAAGTAAATGGAAAATAATACATATAAAACATTTCAACCAAAAAAAATTCATGTTCATGCTAAAAAAAATAGTAAAAAGAAAGAAATAGAGAATACTTTAAAATACTAAATTGTTAAGAATTTAATTATGGAATTAAAAAAATACAATCTTAATGGTTGTAATGTTGTAATACACAATATGCATCCTAAGATTTGTTTTTTCCAAAAATATTGAAAATTGAGTTAAATAAAAGAACTTCAAAGCTAATTTTGAGAGTAGAGCTTCCATAATTGTGCGCAAACTAAAACTCCTCATAATCTTCATTTCATTAATAAAAATGGAATGACTAAAAGATTTTTGCGTACATACAAATATAAAAAACCAATTTCAAATTTTTTTCCCTTAACCCCTAAAGGACCAGTAATGCCTTTTTTGGTAGTATAGATATTTTGGGTAGGTACATGTGACTAAAGATTTGTATATTTTAGGCTGAAATTTTAATTGAAGGTGGGAACAAGGAATATCTTTCATACGCACCAAATTTCATGACATTTGGAAATTCAAATCAAAAGTCATGGCCAAATATGTTATTTTTTTCACCGACTAGGCAACACAGTCACATCAGACAAAATTACTTTTTTTGAAAACAAAAATTCAAAATTGATTTCTAGAGTTATATATACATAGAAATCTTTGAATCATTCCATTTTGATCAATGAGATGAAAGTTATGAGCAATTTTTGTTTGTGGGCAATTATGGATTCTCTACTCTAAAATAAGCTTTGAAGTCCTTAATCTCACTCAATTTTCAATATTTTTTGAAAAAAATAAAATCATAGGCTGTAAATTGTTTACAACAACATTTTGACCATTGGGATTGGTATTTTTCAGTTCTATAATTAAATCCTTAACAATTTAATATTTTGAATCATTCTCTACTATTGTCTACTCACTATTTTTTCCTGTATGTTGTACAATTCCAAATGATCTGAAAATTTTCAAGCATGTGACCAACTTGTCTTGAAAAAAGAATCCAGAGAGTAACTACCATTTGGACATTTTTTCATATGAAAGTGAGCTTGTGAAGTGCAACCGCCCTATTTTTTGCAGTGCTAAAAAATGATTTTAGTGAATTTGAACACTTATATCTTGCAATTCACATGGTGGAAATTTCTGAAATTTTTACCACATGTTCTCAATTCAGCATACTACAAGATCCTATGGTTACATTTTTTTTAAATTCAAAATTTTGGTACTAGAAATGGCAATTTTGGAGCATTTTTGGTGAAAACATAGTGAAGGAACTTTAGGGGTTAAGAAAGTGATTTTATCTAAGTTGCTTAGGTTTTCTAAGTTAAGAAAAAAACTACATATCATACAATAACTATTTAACCATGTAATCAAAAAAGTTACAAAAATTGTTGCACCTCAAAGCTACTCCTTGACCACATGTTGTGTGAAAATTTCATAGAAAAAAATGAAATTTTGTTCTTGGAGAAATGCCTAAATTTTCTATGTTGCTAAAAAACTTTGTAAAAATAAAAAAAGAAATAAACAATATTTTTTTTAAATGTTGTTTGGTCCTTTAGAGGTTAAGATATAATGGCATGAATATTGGCCACAATCAAAGTTGATTGACAATAATGGAGTGAATTAGTGTCTACAATAGGAACTTTTTATCTTATGAATAATAAAATATATGAGAAAAAAGACAATGTTAAGATGTTGATTACTATAAGAAAATCCCAATGTTGTAGCAAACAGGGTCAAAGAAAGGGCCAAAAGTGTGCCATGTAGCAGCACTGCCACCTCCATTTAAGATGTCAATAAAAGAATGTCCCATTTTTGGCTTAGCATAAAGTTCATCTCAAACACTTTTACTTTTGTTATCCCATATTATACATTTTATTTAAGGACTTGTCTTGAATCCAAAAACTTCATGGAACTATATTTTAGTATATACAACTAGGAGTTCATTATAATATAAAAATGTTCAAAGAATAAAAACATGCTCATTATAATTTTATAATAATTTGACTCTTGGAGGCAATACTTTAATTTGAATTTTTTTTCCTCCATAAACATTCTTTACTATGGTTCTTGACACTTCTCTCCAATATATAATTGACACTTGTGACAATGCCATGTAAAGAAGATCCACAATAACTTAAGAAATTGTTACCACAACTCTTGACATATAGTTATGTACTATACATATTATTTAACATAGTTCTCTTTTGAAATATTCAATATTTTAAAACTTGTATAGTATTTATTATAAATTTTCTTTAATGTTTCTTCAAAAATTTATAGTGATTTGAAATTTTTTACTAAATAATGTTATTTCACCTTTGAAAACTAAATCTAAAAAATTTAAGTTATAAATAGTGCCAAATTGGAGGATATACATTAAAAGATTTTGAAGTTTGACAACAATTATGACCTTCATTATTTTAGAGTTTAGCCCCTCAATGACTAAATGACTATTCAACATGCACAAAATATATGGGATAGATTTAAGGTAAACCAGCCTATTGTAGTCAAAATTAGGAGTTCAGCCACATGTTGTTGCTGAAATTTTTCAAATTTTTTTCCACATACAAGCAAATGTGAGAAATAGTAAGAGCAATTGAAATTGTATTTTTTTCAACAAAGTATGAATTTGTTATAAATTTTTGAAGTGTTCAGCCCAAAAGAGTCTATAGATCATCCCATCACCAACAAAATCTGACTCCACGATGCTCATGTCATTCACCCAAAGTAGTTATGAATATTTTCTAAAAAGGAAGGACTTAAAAATCATTTTTGATATTGAATCCCCTCTGAAAAGTTGAAGCCTCCTAATGAGATTACTAATCAATCCACGACTGTCATTTCTTACATGCATTAAGGCCAAAATTTCACATAATGAAAAAAAACACTCCCTAGTTGACCACAATGGGTCATTTGGTCAACTACAATGGGTTCGTTTACCTTACATAAGGTCAATTCTCAATAGATGTTCAAGAATTTTTGACAAAAGATTTGAAAATGTAATTATCCCCTTAGAGGGAGTTTTTTTTCCCCAATTAGGTGCCTAGATCAAAAATAGATTGCTTGCAATTTTTTGGAAAATACAAACAATTTCAAGCAATATGTGCAAAACTCTTTTTTCACTTTTGAAATTTGGTAAATTGTATATAATTAACATAATATAGAATGTGATTGCAAGAAAAAACATGTATAGTGCAAACGCTCATGAATTAAGTTTGTTGACCCTATTAGATAAGCTAACAAAACAATTGTTTTTTTCAACTTCAACGGTTAATATCTTTCAAATTATTTGGTCAAAGTTTCTAAATTTTTTTAACAAGTTCCCAAATTAGTCTAATACAAATTTTTATAGTTGAATTTTTTTTAATTATTTTTATTTTCTCTCATTGTCCTAAAAAGTGGCAATTTTTGAGAATTTTTGCCCAAAATGTTTCCAATATTCTAGGGGTTAAAACAAGCCATTAGATGTGTTTTTGAACCTTGAAATGCTTGAAAGGACAATTTGGAATACTTGGATGATTTCAAAGGCTTATAGGATTGCTTAGCATTCATGCAATGGGAGTGAGATGAATGTTGTAGAAAGTGTACTCCATCCAATTAATATCTATTGAAGAAGCTTCAAGAAAAGCTATTAATTATATCAATGGAAAGAAGAAAGAATGATCCATGTAACATAGATATGTTGGAGAATTTTCAATTATTTTTTATAAGTTTTTCTATTAATCCCTCAAAGACAAACAAAATACAATGTGTCGTCTTCAAATTTTCAATGGCAAATTCTTAGTAGGGTGAAACAAATCTCAATATTTTGTAAACTAAGATCTTGTAGAGTAATAAGTTGAAATACTTGTTGCACTTTTTATTTTCAAATTTTCAATGTTAGAAGTGTTTAAAATTTTATTTAAAAAATATAATCTAATAGAAAAAGGTAGCAAACATAATGTTTTTCTAATGAAGGAATATTAGAGATAAAAAATAACATTTTTTGGGACATTTATAATCTTCATTCTACACAAACAAATTGGATATGGAATTTTTTTCAAATTTGTATTTTTATCAATCTAAAAAACATAAAGTTCAATCTAATGTGATTAAAAATACAAAATAATTAGAATGATTCTAAATTTTTTGAAGATGTTCCAAAAAATATGCTAATAATATCAATTGTTAAATTTCAAAAATAACCTCATATATAAATTTTTAAATTTTTTGTTGGATCCAAATTAGCCAATTCTGAATTTCTACTCCTTTTGTTTGAACATGTGTACAAATTTGAGAGTTTTTTATTTATCAATTTTTTATATTATAAAATACTACATTTGCTTGAGATTTGAATAAAACGTGAGGGAAGGGGCTAAAAAATATTATTCATCTTCTTATAATTTTTCTTCCCCTCAAATTTTGTTTTTTGCCTATAAAGTTGATCATCCAAAATTATTATAATCTAAATATCCAATAGTCAATATTTTCCACATCTAATTCCATGCATACAAACCAAAATGGTCTTTACTTTTATATGGTTAAAAAAAATTCAAGCATATCTACGTTTAAAAAATATCAAAGTAGGACAATTCATTAAAAAACCTCCATTGTCAAAAAGTTGTTGGGCCTTGAAAGGTTAAAGTAATCTTATTATCTTTATTTCAAGTACATAAGGTTTGAAATGGCAAAGATTTAAGAAATTTGCGTATTTCAAACACCTATCAAAAACTTCATTCCACTAAAGTCTTAGCTTGTACAATTGTATATACCAAAAATGTTGCAATTTTAGAATTCATGTTTGTTAGAATAGCATGAAAACATTCTATTTTATCCCCCAAGATATTTATCCTCTACTAGAGTAAATTGGCCATTTACCACGCACACCCAAGAATTGTACAACAATTGTTATCAATTACTACACATTAATCACACAAATCAACTACCAATTCAATTTTTATGGAAACAAAAATTTGTATCACCACCCAATGACCGCACATAGTGCGGTGAAGGGTTGTAAGGAATCTTCTATTAGATTTCAAGTGCATCGCCTTTAAATTGCAACAAAATTTATAGGAAAAAATCTTTTTACATTCTATTTTTTGAAGGTGAATCTTAATATGGCATTTAATAATTATGCCAAATTTCAAAACATACAAGTCTTTATATTTATGTAAAGAAAGATTTGAATTTTGTCTATGTAGTGATTGGCAAATTTACTATAAGTGGATTAGGTATGTTTTCAAGAGCTTATTGTAGGTGCCAAATAAAATGAATGAAGTACATCTACAATATGTTGAAAATGACAACACGTTTATGTCTATTCTTTAGCAATGTAACAAGTTCAACACTTCATAACTTTTTTGCAAGGTTTTGAAACAATTCATCTAAGATGATTGAGACATGCAATTAACCCCTAAGGGCCCAAGGCCATTAGTTTGTCAAAAACCACTCAAGACTGCCACTTCTGTTGTATTCACCCAAGAAAACAAGATTTTTTTTTTAAGAATCTAACCATAGGATCTTATACTTTATTTGTTTGAGATTGTATGGTAAAAATTTCATGAAGTTTGACAATACAAATTGAGAGATATTAGCATTCAAAGTTGAAAAAAAAGTTTTTTCTAAACATTTGCTTGCAATTTCAGATGACTTTGATTGCCATTTGTGGAATTTTTTTGCACTTTGGACTTCTAATTATAAAAAATTTGTATTGAATAATTGAATTGAAAGTTTAGGAAAAAAATTTCAAATAAAAACCACTTTATTTTTATTCTTTAAAAAACCATTGAATAGAAATAGGTTCAAGACTGAAAGGAAAACCAAATTGTTAATAGATCTAAGATGGGATTGAAACACAATAATTCCAACAATGAGATTATTTAAAAAACAAACTTAACCTTGTAAAAAAATTGTGAAAAATTGTGAAAATTGCATTAAAAAATGGATCCTATGAGTTATTTCCCAAGAAAATGCTTGAATTGCCTCCAAACCAAGATTGTTCATAACTTTCACATCACTAATCCAAATGGAATGAATCACAGCTTCACATATAGACAAAAATATGATTTATAAGAAAAAATATATTTTATTTAATTTCAAGTTTTTGTAAATTTCTTTTTCTCCTTGCCAATTGAAAATTTAGGCTTTTTGTTGTATAACTTTTGCTCTTAGGCACTAATTGACATAAAAATTAAATTTTCATGAAGCTAATGAGTTTTTATATCTTATGAAAAAGTTTAAAAAAGTTTCATTAAAAATTGGGTCATATGAACCTTCCTAAAATCCATTTTGTCCCTCAAGGGGACAATGGGCCTTTAAGGGTTAAGAATTTTTGTCCCTTGAGGGGACAATGAGCCTCAAAGAAAAGTGCTTAGGTGTTACTTTGTGGTGATCCAACCTCATTTTGTAGTTGTTAGTAAAGGATAACTTATTTGGCTTACAATGAGGTGCTGAAATGTACTTTTTTGTACTATATGGCAGTCCGGTTAGAGTATGGGCACACTTGGCCTTACATGTGGTGTTAACCCCTAGATACCTAAGGCACCAAATTTTGGTGTCAACAATAGTTTGTAGTTAAATAAAACCTAACTAAGTTTCTATTTTTAGCAATTTATATTTTAGCAAATGCTTTTCTAATCTATTTTTAGCATCAAAAATCTGATTTTGGAAATGATTGATTATGATTTTTCTATTCAAGATTTTGTGCAAGGGTGTCCATTGCAATCTTGACTTTCTGTACTATTGAGGGCTTTTAGAAATGAGCCTCAAATACACTAAATCTTTGGGGAAAAAATTACATTAGAAATTCATTTAAAGAATTGTAGAGTAGATTTTGGGAAGCCATAATTTGATTGGAGTTTTGTATGTTAGGCCCTTTATCCTCATATTTTTTTGATGACCAAGTTTTTAGATTTGGCATTGGAAAAGAGGATTGAAAAACTTCAAATCACTTTTGCAATTTTAACACCTTCATGATCAAACATTATAATCTTTCAATCCATAAGTGACATTGTTGTATTCTCTTTCCTATGTGATCTCTAATATGCTTAGTTTGAATTTAAACAATGATGACAATTTAAAATAAATTGATTATAGCTTATCAAAATGTTGGCTTTTTGTTCAATTTAGAACAAATTTGTAGAAGCTCAAAAACATGCTTTGGGCATTTAGGGGTTAATCTTTGCTCTTACTTTAGAATCTATTGTTGTGTGAAATTTGATAATGAATTTTAGGTCATTGCTAAAATTGCTCCCCCTTCATGAAGTCCTACTGTAGCCATACCTTTAGAGGTTTATGATAATATCTCTTAAGAACTCAAAGAAGCATGTGTTAACCCTTATAGGACCTTTATGTTTAGAGGATCAAATTGTTCAAAATACTCATCTCCAAAACAAGGTCAAAATCTTCATCAATAATTATTTTTTTAAATATCCAACTATGGGATCTTTTGACTGACTTGTTCAAATACGTTATCTAAGAATTTTAGAGCAAATATACATATTGATTGCAAGTTCAACATGCCTAAACTTAACCCTTCAAGGACAAAACCACTCAAAATTGCCATTTTTGCTACAATTTATCTAAAGAAAAAAAATTGTTTTTAAGAATCTAACTATAAGATCTTGTATCTTACTTGTCTATGATCATGTGGTAAAAATTTCATGAAGTTTGATTACATAAATAGGAAGATATTAATATTCAAAGTTGGGAAAAAAAAAATTTGAACATTGGCCTACAATTTCAAAATACTTTGACTTCCATTTTTGGAAATTTTTTGCACCTTGGACTTTGACTTTAAGACTTTTTATGTCGAAGAATTGAGTTGAAAGTCTAGAATTTTTTATTTATTTTAAATCACTTGATTTTCATTCTTTAAAAAATTGTTAAGTAGAAGTAGGTCCAAGATTGAAAGCGAAACTAAATTGTTAATAGATCTAAGATGGGATTGAAACACAATAATTCCAATGGTGAGATTATTTTAGAAAACAAACTTAACTTTATCAAATAATTTTTTTAAAAATTAAAAAAAAAATTCATTTAGAAATGAATCTTGTAAGTTATTTTTTCAAAAAGATGCTTGAAATTGCCCCAAAACCAAGATTGTTCATAACTTTCACATCACTAATCATTAGAAAAAAATTGAACCCACAAAGAAGCCTTGAGTTTTTTTACTAATTTTTAAACTAATTGAATGATTACGAAGGTGGCCTCGTCCTCATTAGGGCCACCACTTGGCATGTGCTCCATTCTTCATGATGGAACCATCATGAGATTTATAAAAAATTATGGAGATGAATTGGGTAATGATTACAAAATTTTGAATTTATCGTGCTATTCATAGCCCAATTAGTAAGTTGAGAAAGCTCTTCTCACCTAAATTTATGAGATCGTGAAGATAGATTGGATAATGATGATGAATTTTTGAATTCATCATGCAATTCTTGGGCCAATTAGTAAGTTGAGAAGGCTCTTCCCACCCAAGCTTTTGCATTACGAAGTGGCCTCTTTTGGGGTTCAATTGAAGTTATAGGAACTTGCTTGAAATCCATTTTGTCCCCCAAGGGGACAATGGTCCTTTAGGAGTTAAAAATATATGCATTTTCTAGCTCTTCCAAAAAGTGAAGTTTTGTCCTTCAACATTTTTAGAAAAAAATCATTTGTCCTATAAATTATAAATTTTTTCAATATGTTGGAAAATGGGTTGAAAACATATGAAAAAAATTTAAACAAAAAATCTTGAGAAGCAATTTTAACTAATATACTAATATATTAAAGAAAAAACTAATATACTAGTAACTTTTACAAGAAATTGAGCATTATTAATAACAACAATGAAAATATTTTGATAAAAACTTAGCATACTATATTTGAATTTGAATTTGAAAATTTTCAAAATTTGAGATCAAAAGACAACTTTGTATGATTTTTCTACCTTCATTGCTTGCAAAATAAAACTTCTCATAACTTTCACCTTGTTATTTAGAATTGAATGGTTCAAATTTTTTTGACTAGGTATTAATCTATAAAATCTCCAAAAAATAAATCATATTTTTTAATAATATATTTTTTGCTACTAGGTTTGATATTGAAAGCCAAAAAATCCTTCTAACTTTTGCTATATGAAATAAAGCTTCAAATGTACATTATAATGAATAGCATTCATTCCAAATTTTCATGCAAAACTTACAAATTTTGAAGTCAAAAGAGCTTGCTTGAGTTCTCAAAAAGTCCCAAGTGGATTCCTTAAAACTTTAAGGGTTAATTGATAAGAGTTAGAATATTGAGTCATTAAGCATGATCAATTATAACTTAGTTTTTTTATGTAATTATTTTATAAATCAAAAGAATAAAGGAAGAAATTAGGATAATAACACTTAATCCCTAAATTCCCATTGTCCCCTTAGAAGACAAAATAGATTTTAGATACACTCCTACAATTTCAAATTATTATTGTGATTTTTTGAAACTTTTCTTGAAGATAAATAAACACATTGGCTTTTTAGAAGTATAATTTTCATTTCAATTTATGCCCAAGAACAAAAGTTATAACACTCTAAACCCAAAATAGAGATTGACAAGCAACACCCAAAAAATCATAGAAAGTCAAAATTTTCAAGAAAAGATTTGATTCATTATATTTGGATTAGAAATGAGAAGTTATAGACAAACTTGATGAGAAGTTTTAGGCACTCTAAGCATCTTCTTAAAAAATATCTTAAAAGATTCATTTTTGAACATAATTTTCACGATTTGTTCAAAAAAAAATTTAGTAGGGTTAGTAAGCTTGCTAAAACAATATCAAAATTGGCATTAGTGATTTTTAATTCCATTTTAGGGTTATAACAATTTAGTTTTTCATTCAATCTCTTACCCACTTCTACTTAACAATTTAATAAAAATAAAGATCAATTTTTTTTTTTTTTTTTAAATCCTAGACTTTCAATTCAATTTTTCAACATAAAAAATTAGAAACCTAAAATGTGTAGTGCAAAAATTTTAAACAAAGAAGACACAAAGCCATTAGATGTTTTTTAGTTGCATTAGAGGGTTGTTGTAGGTCATTCCCTATGCTTGGAGCTAGCCATTGTTGGCCAAATTTTTTTTAAATTAAAAATAAATATATTAAAAGAAAATTACAAAAAATATTAAAATTTTATTTATTTTAGTATTATTTGATGTCAAAGTTATTTTGCCAAATCAAACTACAGTTGTGGCTAAGTTCCCATAGTCTAGGAACTCAAGGGAACTCACACCCCTATAGACCACCTAAATCTCATCTAATGCATAAATCTAGTTAGTCATGGTGCAAAAAAATTATTCACTTCAAAAGCAAACATATTGCAATCCACGCAATCAAAGTTCTTGAAATTTCTTCCACATATTTTTATAATAGTCTAGTGCAAGATCCTATAGTTATATATGTACAAAAACAATTTCTAAAGTTTTTTGCACTTTACAATAGAAATGACAATTTTGAGCATTTTTTGATGAAAATAATGTCTTGGAAATTAGGAATTAAATGTGCATGAATAATGGATTGAGCATGGTTTTTATTATTGAATTATAAAAGTTTCTCTATTTGGTCTTGTTAGTAGTTGAAAGGGTATTTCAAATTTTCTTAGAATGCAATTTTTGGACTTAGTATGAATAAACTATGAATTTTCAAGCTGTTAAATAACCAAATCCACCTAAAGTTGTTCCTAGGTTTTCATGTATGAAACTATACATTTTAGGCAAAAATCTTGATAGGATAGTTTTGCAAATAGGTTACAATTAGATATTGTTACCTTAGCCTTTAAAGGTCTATAGAAAACCATATATAGTACTAATTTGACTTTTAGAATACCAGTTATATACAAGAATATGATAGCACATGATACCATTGGGTTGATATTTCAACAATTAGCATCTTTTATGTGGATGTTATACTAATATCTAAACCTTATTATGCTCAAAAATGGCATCATACCTATAGAATACACCTAATAATATTTGATCATTTTATGATTTTTGAAACATGCATATAGGAGGTGCATTGATGATCAAAATTGGGATTTTCATGTGTCATTGGATTTGGATTAGTATAAATAAAAACTTTTGTCACTATCATGTACCTCAATTTATACACCTTCTATAACAATATATAAAAACATTCTGTAATGCCCCAAATTGGGCTCCCAAACCTTCAAAGATTAATGCAAGAACAAAATAGCAAGAAAAATCAATGAGCATGCACTACCATGATATACTAACAAAGTGTATTGGTTTTAGAATAGTTTAGAATATTGTATAGTATATTTAACTCTAAAATGATGAAACCTATCACCAAAGTATTTTGCCAAAAATGATTTGATGTTTAGACCAATATGTGCATTTTTCAATTCTATAATAATCTTGAAAGTCATCCATTAACTACTTTTTCACTTCATTGTCTTTCCAACTAAAGATTAACCTTTAAACATCAAATTCCATTGCTTAGGCTAGATTTTGAAGGAGTCTTCAATTATACTCTTCCATCGGCTGATTTTAGCTAATTTGGTTAGGCTTGTTTGAACAATATTAGGTCATAGTTTTTCATGTGTAAGTGAATTTTACAAAATTTGAATGGAAAATTTTTAATTTTGGAAAACTAATACTTATGAAAATCCTTTGTTGTTTCTTGGCCTAACCACAACCTTATTCTTAAAGAGCAAGGTGATGCTAGAAAATTCAAAAATTCACAAGTACCATGACCTTGTTTTCCATTTTACTTTAGATTCCCCTTGGGTTTCTAGGAGGCATCAAAATGACGTTTAAGAGTTAAATTCCAAGTTGTAATTGAGGTTCCTTTATGGACATATTTATTGAAATTGTGGCATTTAAGTGCACAACACTCTATAAACTAAGGCTAGCATCGAGGCTAGCATCGAGGCTAGCATAGATCTTAGAAGATACAAATCACTACTAGAAAATTTCATTTTTTTGTTGTTTTGGTCGCGTTGATCCGGTCAACAGATTTCTGTCAGATTTTGACCGGATCAACGCGACCAAAACAACAACAAAATGAAATTTTCTAGTAATGAATGATTGTCTTGAAAGATGTCAATTTCTTGAAACGATCATTTTAAAGCATTTGACAATCTTTGATTGTATTTGATTCATGTATTCAACATTGTGAATTTACTATATTGATTGATCAATGAAATCAATTATTAAGGTAGTCTCCCCCAAATTACATTATAGTGCCTTAAAGCACCACTTTATTAGATGCTCATATTGTGTATAGCTTCGAAAATAATATGTACTTATTCTTGCAAAAATGGTTTTAGAAAATCTACCAAAAAAACTTTGATTCATTATAATATTGCATATAGCATCTAAATGATGCATTTTTGGTGCATTGAAGTTTCCTATCACTTGTCAATTAGAAAATATAAAATTTTTATTACTCTAATAATAAAGATGTTCATAGTAGAAAATATGGCAATTTTGGGTGTTGCTTCTTCAGTATGATGAGGTTCGTGTTTCACAAGAATTGTATGGTCTTCTTTATTATGAGTTCTATATTTTAACCCAAGAATGCCACAAATGCCATTTTGTCGCATTCAGATGACTTTGGAATAGTACTAATAGAAGATAATAAACCATTTTCCATTCACTCTTGTCTTGGTAGTTCTTTGGATGGAAGTTGTTTAAATGGTGTTCAAAAATTGATTCAATGAGGTGATTATGTCTTTTCAGTGTAAGAAGATTCCAAAAAACAAATCCAAAAAATTGCTTTTTTAGCATATTTTGGAAACTTGAAGCTCCTTATGCTTCACCTTAATTAAATTCATAATAACGATATTTTTTGACATTGAAACCAACTATTGCAATATGGGTCATCAACTCTAATTTTTCTTTAAATTTGAGATTTTGAAAAATCCCTAAAATTGAATATTTCATTACAATTTGAACTTAGATATATTCTCAATTTCTATTGGTTTTCTACTTATATAATGGCACAAAAATTTGGCCAACATTATAAGAAATTTCACTACAATTTGCACATATGATAAAATTTTCACATTTTTTGAACAAGTGTGTATTTGATGTGAATTTTCTTCACTTTTTCATTAGAAATTCACATCAAATATAAATATACATAGTTGTAAATGAGTACTCTTAGAGTGAATAGTTTTGATATCTAAATCAATGGTCATTGGCATTTCAAAGTTAACTTTAAAGATGTTGAGGCCAAAGAGTGGTTGATGGATGACTTCATTGTTCAATGTAAAAACATAAATTGAATGCACTTGTTGGTTTAATAATTTGGTGACTACCTTGTTCATAGGGACTGCATCCTTTAACCCCTACAATCCTAAGGCTTTTTTCCCATAAAAACCCACTCAAAATTGCCATTTCTATTGCAAAGAGAAAAAATCATTAAAAATTATTTTTTAACATATCTAACTATATGATCTTATAATACACTAGTATAAGAATGAGTTGAAAAAATTTCAAAAATTTTGATCACATAGATTGCAAGATATTTGCATTTAAAGTGATGAAAATTAGTTTTTTTTATACCTTGATTGGGTAGGTTTTTTGGCTTTGAACCTTCTTAATTTAAAATTTTTGCACTAATGATTTTGATTTTTTAATTTTTCACATTGAAGAATTGAGTTGAAAATGTAGAAAAAAATTCAACAAAAAAACACTTAATTTTCATTCATTAAAAAATTGTTAAGTAGAAGTAGGTTCAAGATTGAAGGGATAATAAAACCATTAATAACTCTAAGATGGAATTGAAACACAATAATCCCAATAGTGAGATTGTTCTAGGAAGAAAACTGAACCCTACCTAAATTTTTTTTGAAAAAATTGTAAAAATTTCATTCAAAAATGGATTCTAAAAGTTATTTTTTAAGAAGATCCTTAGATTGCCTAAAAAATAAGATTATCCATAAGTTTTCCATTATTAGTCCAAATAGAATGAATCAAAGCTTCAAGTGTAGACAAAAGTATAATTTGTTAGAAAAAAAATTAAAAATAAATAAATAATCAACTTTTTGTAAATTTTTTTGGGCTACCACTCGAGTTGCTTTTTGGACTCATGGTGGCATAATTCAATTTGTTTCCAAGCATTGATTAAAATAAAAATTATATTCCTTGAAAGTTAATCTGATTTCCTATTTTCAAAATAAGTTTCAAGAAATCATGTCAAAAATTGAGATCACACAAGCCTATCCAAAATTCCAAAATTCCCCTAGAGACTTTGGGAATTTAGGGGTTAAGGGTTAAGTTGTACTTTCCATTGGTAAGGGTCTAGCAATATAGAATGAAGAAGCAACTATTTATGTGTGGACAAACAATATTATTCTTAGAGAATTGTAAATACTAGCCAATGCTAAATAGCTATTAATCTTCAGAAGCCTTTAATAACATTTATTTAGTATATTGTAGCCACAAAAACACCCTTTTTCTTTTAATGCTTTGAATGCTATGCTTTATGCATTATTTTTAAGGGCCACTTCGCACACATCCCAAGTTGCAATGAAATCTCAAAATCTAATTCTAGAGAGTAGAGAGTTGAAAATTAGGAATTGGGGCTTGACACTATGTTCCAAGTCCAAAGTTCCACATTACTCCAAATACTTTTTAGAATACTTTTTAGAAGTTTTGGTGCTAAGGCCAAATACTTTTTATAATACTTTTAGAAGTTTTGGCTAGAGATTTGAAGGTCAAGTTAGGTCTAGTCAAAATGAAAACCCAATTCAACCTCTAAGTCCTAACAATTTTTTTGAATATAAAATGAGGCTAAAAATACCATGTAAGGCATCCTAATGGGCTAAAATTTTTTCTAAATTTATCGACAATGACACTAGCATGTGAGCATTGAACATTGAACAAAAGGCTATAAAGATTTTTTGATCCACTTTTAGAAAAAAAGGAATTTTTAAAAAGAAAAAAAAGACGTACCAAAGTTAAAATTTTAGAGATTTTCTTTAACATAATTTTGAATTTCAATTTTGCAACGCACATTATTTTTGTATTATGGCAATGTATTCTAGAAAATTGACTTAAAACACCTCTCAAGATTATTTAAATTGATTCCAAACAACCCAATATTTTCCAAATATCATAAACAGTCAATTTCATTATAATCAATCTTGATGAATTTCATCTATCTACATTCCTATACATTTGTCTACATTCATCCAAGAGCCTTAAATTAAAAGGAACATAAACTTCTCTCATTTTTTAATCAACATATTGTAGTGAAAGGTTATTTTGAGTTACATTCTTTATGAAGCATGAGACCTTTTTCTAATTCTAAATCCACGAACTCAATTGTCCCTTCCAAGGGTTTAAGATTGTAACTTGGTTCCATTTTCATTTTTTGGGGAAAATCATTTATTAAATAAAAACTTTAGAACTTTGGAAGCTTTGGAAACTTTAGAACCAACAATGTTAGAGTGTGAGTCGGGAATAACAAGTGACTAGCATTGAGTATTGAGGATGGAGCACTCATAAGGCAAATTTATTTGAAATAGCTAAAATAATATCATCTTATATTTATATAGAATTCATTAATAATACAGAAATTTAGAGACCCTTTCATATGCTAACATATGACTTGTTTTAGAGTATTGTAGATTTGTGGAATGCCAAATAGTTAGGCCAAGAAGAAAGAACCTTATACTACTACAAGTGTGAAAGTCTTAAATGTCGGGTTGATGAGCAAATGAATTTCATACATTTGTTTTTAGCATTTGTCAAGCACTTCTTTGTTAGAGCATTAGGTATCCTTTAGATCTTTATTTTTTCACTATAAAAATCTTTAAAGTGATACGTGGTATCCTTGCAATCAAGGATTCACTTACTACCAATTTTCTATTCCATTCTTTCATTTATTTATTTTTAATTAAAGATATTGTTATGATTAAAATTTTGTATTCCTACTCTTCACAAAGAACACATGTAGTATTAAAATGACCCTTGAAATTCAAGAATTAGAGAATGCTTATGCTACAATTACAATTTTCTAAAGTTCCCTACCTCTTTTTGCCAACCTATTTCAAAAGGAACATGTAGAGTGTGAAGAAGAATCCTTGTTGTAAAGTATACTTCTTAAGTTCAACTTGTGAAGACATTCTTACACTTTGTAGGGTTAAAATCAAGGACTAAGTGTACATGTCCTCATTTTCTTCTACACTTCCATTGGCTACTTTGAAGATGGTTGGAGGATCATTAGAATCTCGGAACACCTTCAAGGCAATCCTTGAGAAATGCATCATAACATTTTTGTATTGTAGTCAAATTTGGCTAAATTTTTCCACTTTCATATGTATATTTCTACTTCACTTTTTCTTAGGCCTTTACATTCTTTATGGTTTCTAATTTGTTACAATCATTAGCCTTGGGCACATTAGTGCTATACCAAACGGCCTTCTCTAGTTACTTTGTGGCATGTATAAATGTACTAACCAAATTCTTCCAAATTCTTGTCTTGAAATTTGGTGTTAAACCTTGTACAGTGAAGCTAATGTCAATTGTCTACCTTTTTCTAAGTCCGTACTAACCAAGTTCTTTTCAGTTGCCTTAAAATTCGAGCCTAATCCCTCGGATGGCAAAGCTTCGCCCTCAAAGCAAACTTTTTAGTATTTCTTTGCATAGGTTTTCTTCCAAAAGGAACCAAAAATCCTTGTTTTATTTTGTCTGAATTGTTCAGTATCCAAAAATCAAGGTTTAAACAAAAAAAAGAGCCAATCCAAAGTGAACTAGCCTAGAGTTGGATCAGCCCATTAGGCCGGCTCAATTAGGTTACAACAAGAGGGGTTGGTAATGTAGGTAGTCCATACCTTGATTGGGTATCCGATTACTTGATTCACATCCATACATGCTGGTTTTGAAAACCAAATTAGAAAAATACCCTTGTGGTTCCAAATTTTGGATTTTCAACATTTCTTTTTAATGTTTGGAAGTCCAAGGCCCTGTGGCAAAAAGAAACTAGAAAACTAGAGTTCATAAAAAATTTCAAATAGAGTCTAGTTTCAAATTTAAAGCGAGAGAGTGAAAGGGAGTTCAAAAATTGCCAGACAGAGTCTAGTTTTATTTTTCAAAGCCAGAAGTTCAAAATTTGCCCAGTAGGGGTTGAGATTTTATATTTTAAAAGAGTTTGAGAGTGGGGAAGTTCAAAAATTGGCCAAAGCAAGGGTTCATTCTGCAAATAAATAAGTCGAAGAGGTGTGGCATTCAAAAATTGGTCAAGCAAGGGCATGTTTTGTAAAACCCCAAAGTCTAAGAAGTAGAGAAAGTCCCAAATCACCCAAAATAGGGTTGATGTTCAATTACAAGGCGTGTTGAGAGGTAATAGAGAAGCTAGAGAGGAATCCACCAAGCTTGAGATTCCATAATTGAGGACAAGTTCATCAATTGCAAGCCAACCAAGCTTTGAAGGGGTCCGATTCATCAAAGGCATCCAAGCCATCCAAGCTTGCCTCCACAAACCATCAATAGTAGCTTCAACTTGTTGTACAAAATCCATAATTCAAGCTCTATCCTCACACACTAGGACTATCAAATTGAAGTTGAAAACAAGAAAACTAGTTTATGAGTTTGGCAATTAGTATTTGAAGAGAGAAGCAAGATTTTAAGTTTGTATGTGAACCAACCATTGGAGAACAGTTACCCCATTAAACAAGTTTTGACTTTGATTGAAAGACAAGGAGAAAAAACAAGAAAGAGAATAGTTGACTTCCATAGGTTCTAGAATTTACTTATTAGTTAGTGTAAGTCAAACAAGCTTGTCTTTGAAGTTTTGTTTGATTCCTAAACAAATTAGCAAAGCATGCAAGATTGGATTTGATAGGATTGGATTTGGAAAAAACATCTTAAAAGAGAAAAATATAAAGAAATAAGGAAAAATAAAAAAGAAGGAAATTCAAAGGAAAAGAGATTTTGATGTCTTCAAATCCATTGCATGAGTCTACAAAATACAACTTTCAAATATGAGGAGTATGAAATGGAAGTGGAAGGGATGTACAACTATCCATTGAAAAGATGTAGCCATCTCCATTGTGCCCACCCACCCTTCCAAAAAAATAGAAGCCATTGGATCAAATGTTGAAAAAAAAACTACCCCCCTCCCTATCATTGATCTCATTTTCAATATAAATATTATATATATATATATATATATATATATATATATATATATACACACACACACATTTAATTTATACATATTACGTATGAAAATATTCAAGAATACATACATTCAAAGGTTTTTTTTATATAATCCATATTGTTTGCTGGTGGAATGCCTTCTGTAAAATATAAGAACTTGGGGGGAGGTGTCACACCTAATGAGATGTACTGCACAAAATTTGTTAAGTTTCTATCTAGGTTAAAATGTCATACCTATGGAAAACTAGTTTAGAGATTCAAATCAGAAAATAAATCAACAAGAATCTTGTTACTATCTATTCAAAAGACAAGACATACAATATCATGATCACAAGGAATGAAGACGGGGAAATTGAAGATGTTAAGTTTGAGGTAAGTTTGTGATTTCTTTCTTTCCCTCAATTACTTCATTTTCACAAAAAAAATTGAATTAGAATTAGACAATAGCATTAAATGTTAGATTTTAGACTCAGACCATTGGGACAATTAGAAAAATCAAACTTTAAATTTAGAAGTAGTTAGAAAGTTTTAATAGCTTTCTAGAAAGGTATTACACTTAGAAAAGAGATACAAACTCCAAAAGTTATGTTTGGATGAAAAAATAGTAGTGAAATGGATGAAAAGTTAAGAAGGCATGCAAGGGAATCTTGAAAAGGATATTAAAATCTAGAGTAGAAATAGAAATAAAAGGAAAAAAATAATTTAATTAGGAAGTCGAGATAAAAGAAATTTATGGATGAAGTTTGAGACACTAGTCAACAGTTAAATGTCATCCACGAATAACTTTTATTAAGAAGGTCAAAAGTATAATTTTTTAATTTAAAAAAAAGATACAAATAATACCTTTAAGATAAAAATTACCCAAACCTAAAAATATCAAGTAGAAGTAGAAGTAGAAATTCAAAACAATAGTAAGGAACAATTAGGAATTTGCCATCATAGTTAAAAGATGATTAAGGGACAAGTTAGATTTAGAACCTTATAGAGGATACTTCAAGGTATCCAAAACTATTTTAAACTTAAAAATTGACTTAAAACAAACAAGTTAGAGTAGGATGAAATTTTTTAATTCAATTAAGAACTAATGTGGACAAAGGTAAAAAAAGGGTTGACCAAATTGAACCAAACTCAAAATTTAGGTAGTAGTATTAAAACTAATAACAACCCAAAATCTTTAAGTGAATTCCAATAGATAGAACAATAGGAATTGATGGATGAAGTTTAAGAATTTAATTTAGGGCTAAACTTCATCCGTGGAATAATTTTAGGGAACTAGTCCAAACTTAGAGATCTTTATCATTTTGGAAATGGAAAAACAAGACCTAAAACTTACAATCTTAACCTTTAATGCTTGACTAATCCTTTCATGGTCTTTAGTTTTAGTTGTTGTAGCTAAAATCAATTGTTCTACTAATTTCAAATTGATTTGGTTAGCACTGTACTTATGTAAAACAAGATTAGAAAAAAAAAAAATTGTCCATTCCTTGGAAGGCATAATTGGACGGCACATTTAGACACTTAATAGACAAAATCTTTATGACAAAACATTAAGAATTTGGTTGTGTTTGTATTATTCTAAGGGTGAAGATAAAGCACCTACACATCCAACAATAGGCAAATTAAAAGACCCCTTGGAATTAAGAACCAAGTGTAGTATAGTGATGATAAGAGAAAGATTTACCAATTTCTTGCACAACCTTGGATGATTTTATATAGTGAAAATGTGAAAACCTTCTACATTAGCTGGGTGATTGCAAGAAACACTTGTACTATTTTGTGTCACACCTTGCGGGCTGAGTTGTTTTTTGGCCATAACTTTTGCGTTTTAACTCCAAATGACTTAAGATTTACAAGGAAGGTACTCATGATTATCCTACAACTTCCTTGATTTTTTGGTAATTTTCAAAAATAATTTACTATCCAAAAATAGGCCCAAAATAAATGTCACACTTGCCAATTTGGAGGTTTTTAGTACTTTTTAGTACCTTTTTCATATACCCTACATCAAGATAATTATATGGAGTTCTTCCTTACATATAAATACAACTTTTCACCGAAGGGTTTTTAAAAATAATTAATTTTGTGTGGTGTAGAAGTCTATGAAGAGAGCTTCCTTTTGCTTGCATTTTGAAACATATAAAATATTATTTTTGTAAGTTTTTTGGTGAATGACCATCTTCAAAAAGTTTTTAAAAATGAACACTTTTTATTTTTTGTATTTACTTATTTTTACTATTTTTAACTAATTTTTGAATCAAAGGTCCTATTTTCTTAAGATTTGGCACTTTTCAAGTTCTCCTACTTAGAGAATTTTCCTACACATTTCCTTTGGTGAAAACCTTCATTTTAGAGGTATATACAAAAGTCATATTTTAAAGATTTTTTAAAAATTATTTTTCTAATTTTAAAGTACTCCTAAAGATTTCATGAGTACTATTGAAAAATGCAACAAATAGTACAAGTGTTTCTTGCAAGCACCCAGCTCTAGTTGTGATTTCTTGCATGGTATTTGGTGCTCCAAGATCCATCTCAAGTAGAAGCTCTTCCACTTTTAGCCAATGAATTAAGTTCATCAAAATCATTGAAGCAGACATAATAGAAAAGAATTGAATGAGAACCAAAGACAATAATATTTTTATCCAATTTCATGTCCAAAAAGAAAGTCATAACTATTCTAGTTGGTCATTGAAACTTTAAGCCATTTTCAAGGCATTTTTGAGTCCTCATTTTGGAAGTTATAAGGAGTTGAAGCTCAACATACAAAGAGTCATTTTTAGGCAAAATTAACCATACAATATTGTAGAAAGTCAAGTCCTTATCATCTCTATACAATTTGGTTTCTATCCAAGTCATAGATTGGAAGATTATAACATAAAAGTAAAGAAATGGATGTTTTAACGTGACTAAAATTGTGCTTTGATTGGCTCTAAAGGCCACATAACATTTTAGAAAGTTGGCATCCTATGTTCATTCTCAATGTAACAAAATTCTTCAAGCATAGAAACAAGTCTTGTATTATAAGAACCAAAAACAAGTGAAAAAATGGGCTTATTGTAAAGACCACTTTATCATTAAATTTCAAAAACTATGAGATGAATGGAAGTTTTGTCACAAATTTTGAGCCACAATTCAAGATCAAACATGATAGAGTGAAAGAATATAAGAAAAATACACAACAAGAAAAACGATTGAAAAACGATTGAAATCCGAGCACAAGATGTATATTCTAGTGGTTGTTGCTAGCCATGCCTCCACCTCATTGGCTAAAGTTTCCTATCCTATGACTCTTTGACTCTTTACCCTCGCTTGCACTTTGTAATTTTTTGTAAAATCAATAATGAATCTTCTTTTAAATCTAAATATACTACTTCATAGCTTACTTTATTTTCTTAAGGATGAACCCAATAACAAGTGACTTTTTACATTCCTAAGTTTGAAATTGGTTGTTCTAAAAACAGATCGACAAAATTATGGTCAACACAATTTTTAAGGGTTAATGTATATATTCATTAGAGGGGATTTGAGGCCTCTAGAAGACTATTTTGGATTTGTTCTCCTTGCTATGAACCACTATAATGCGTACTGACTATTAAAAGATTTTAAAATTTTAAAATTTTAAAAAAAGATTATAAAAATTATTTTAAACAACTTAAATGTTAATTAAATATTATTATCTGACGTGTCTGGCTTCCAACCACGTTAAAATACTAAAGTTGCTTAGTTACTACATTCCCTATAGTCCCAAAATAGTCTAGGAACTCTTGGTCTTCTAAAGGCCTCAAAAATCTTCTAATGGCAAAAATTCCTTCTTCTAATTTAGCTGAGACCATATACAACAAGTAGCTACGAATTTCCAAAACAAAAGATCATGCTTGAATATTGCCACAAGGGATAACATGATGTGGACCTTGATGTTTTCCACAAACTATAGGGATTTCCTTCACAATTATGCATCTAGCATTGGTCCCTACTTATATGAGTTACATCTTCAAGCAACAAGACATTTAAATTTTTTTGCATAATTTGTAAAGGTTGTTACAAAACTATGGGGCATTGAAAGATTTATTACCAAAAAAGATCCCTACTTAGAGATTGAAGAGGCATTTAGCTTTGTGAAACAAACGTTTGATGTACCACCTAGATGATTAGATCTAAATCATCCAATTGCAATTCTCATCTCTATGACAAAATCAATTTTTCTCTCTCTTCCATTCAAGCACTATTGATCTAAACTTGTACCACTATAGTTTCATCACCATTGCCTACTACAATGAAAAATGTAACCTTGATTGTACTTCCTTCTATAACAAAAGTTCATGTATTTGACTACAATGCTTCGTAGTGGCATATTGCAAGTTGTACTAAAACATGTAAGGACAACAAGGGCATGCAAAAGATGAGACGTGGTAGAAAATTATGCAAGAACACAAAAATAAAATTTTCATGCCAATTTACAATGTCCAAATTATAGAATGTAGTACGAAGGCCAATAACAACTTTTAGACTTCTAGTTCACTCTTGACAATGTCATGCAATGCTCCCAAAACTTCTCTAAAAGACACCAAAACCAAACAATTAGACCATGAATTCCAACTAGGCTTAGGGGGATTTTCAACAACCAAAGTTGTAAGATCTCTCTTCAAAAAAGCTTGGTTAGGAATTTATTAGTAAACAAGACACCAAAATCGCAAGAAACCTAGATGATTAGTATGGAATGTTCAACACTTCAACAAAATGCAATGCTTCTCAAAGGGACCCCAACGTCCTTTGAAAAGAGCTCAAAATAAAAACAAAAAGAGAGAAGATTACTCCAATGCAATTCCAAAAGCAAGTGTTTGGGTCCAAAAGACCAAAAATCAAACAATGTGGCTAAGTTTGGGCTAGTTACAAAAATAAGAGCAAAATGGCCTTGGTTTAGCCAAATAAGAAAACAAAAAAGGGGGTGCAAAGTGAGAGGAGAGGAGTCCTTTTATACTCTTCCAAGGCCTCCTTCCCCTCTCATTTATCTAGAACTACCTATAAAAAAATCAAATTGATGTTAACTATTCAAATTCTTCCTTATTGCTATGATTGCTTTAATTTTTGGAGAAATGCTCTAAATCCAAACGGATAGTGCCATTTTCTTTAGAAGACCCAAATTAGTGAATCTAATCCCTACTTCCTATTTCTAGACCATTTCACAAGTAAAAGCCATCAATTTGCAAACCAGTGAAAAAGATAGAAAATCCAAATGTTGGACTCTGCTTGTTCTTAAAATTTTCACTAGCTTGGATTGTTTGGAAGGTTCAAAAAAATAAGAAAAGAGTCCAAGTTGACTTCATTCAAACATTGTATGCATCTAATATACTATGCAACTTATTGTATATTTTGGAATTTCATTAAAAATCATTGTCACTGTTGGTTTTGATACTTGTTGGTGTCAGAATGTCTTGAAGTTTGTTTGGGTGCTTATTTATGCAAAAACATATTATCCTAACTTTTAGTGGGATTTTACTGCTATTTGGATAATTTCTATGAATTTCCCAGTGCAAATAAATGCTAGTTGACTTCCTATGGTGTCATCTTCTACAATTCGGAAAATTACATAAAAATTTGGGTGACTTCTAGAAGGTTTCTAAATGCTCAATGCAAATTTACATCTTTACTTTATACTAACTATGGGAGGGCTTAAATTAATACCTCCAATTTTAATTCTTTTGGAGAAGAATCATTCCCATGCAAGAGAATCTAGGTGGAATCCAAGCTAGCCAACTTTGCCATTGAGTTCTTGGCATGTTTTTAGGCTCAAAATACCTCTGTGTAATCTTTGATCGTGTATGTTTCAAAATGGTGGATTTCTATCTGTAAAGCACAAAAAACTTTCACCAATTCTCATGAAGTGGATGGTGACCTATATGTAAATTGCTTGTACATGTTTCTAAAATTTAGAAGGATTTTTGTCAACCTATAATACCACTCATTCAACAAAAAACTTGTCATAGGTACCCTAAAGGATAAATCTAATAAAAGTCTAATTTAGGTGTTATTTTATTAGTTTGGTGATTAGAGCTTATTTCTATCCCAAATCCCTAGTCAACATCCTAAACACCTATTTAGACATTAGGAATGATAAATGAAAGTGCTTAAGGCACCTTTGGATTTTAAAGGAATAATATATTGTACTTGTAGGGCCTTCTACTAAACACAATACAAACACTCTTTTTAGGTCTTTTTGAATGAAAATACTAATAAAAATGAGAAAAAACAAAAAAATACAAAGTCCTAATGACAACTACACATCTCACAAGATGCAAGGTAACCTCCAAGTAAAGTTGATTGATTTGTTTGAATTGTATACAAAGTGAATGATTTGAGAATGATTGAGTCTCTTTGTTTTGAAACTCACAACAATCATGCATGTGCAAGAATGTACTTTTGTCAAAGTGGGACCAATATAGAATAAATTGTAGGAATGTTTTAATGGTCTAATTTTTTTGAATGTCATTTGAAAGCTTTTGGTATTATAAAAAGGTCTCTCGAATCTTAGGGACCTTTAGTTAGTGCCATAGGACTTTGCTTCAATTTTTTTTGAAGGTGTCATTAGGAAGACTCCTCTACCATGAAAAGGTCTTTGGAATTTTAAGAACCTCACTTGGTGCCAAAGGACCCTCCCTCTAATTTTGGGGGTCATGTGAAGGACTTTGGTTCTTTGAGAAGGCCCTTATGTGCTCAAAGTGGACAATCTTTGCATAAGTGAAAAAACACAATTTTTTTCCCAAATATGAAAATGATTGAGAAAAAGCATCTTCAAGTTAGGAGGAATGAATTTTTAATATTTTTTATTTTAATATTTTTACTTTTTTTTGAAAACCAAACATCAAAGTGTCCATTTTCTTGGTAATTTCCATCATTCTTTTTTTGTATATAAGTTTGAAAGATAAATTTTTCTAGGCCTAAATTTTTAAGAAAATACTATTTTCAATGCTTTACAAATTATCCATATTTTATTTCATTTAGAAAAAATTTATGTGAGGTTACTATAATAGTACTTGTTCCCCAATTCTCATCTGGAGTCTATGGGAAAATGTAGTTTTCTAATCCAAATGAGAATTTGTCAAATTCTCATCAAATGCACTTTTGCACCTAGAAATTACTCAATGTCAAGAATTAATTGCACTAGAATAACTAGGTTGTACCTACCAAATTTCTTCAAAATTTCTTCATTCTATAACTTTGCAACAATCAAACTTCCTATAATGCAATACAATAGCTCAATATTGTTGTCTATACAATATATAATTTTTGTTGATTATAATTGAAGAATTTGACACATATCTAAAAACTCACACCTATATTACTATAGTCCTAGTTTATAAAAGTTCCATGCACATGAATCTCACAATTTGAATACTCACATTTATATAGAAAATAGAATGAGAACATGGTATTTTATCAATTATAACTAGTTTGCTAAATGCAATGTTATGTTGCCTAGTTTCAATTTTGTACAACTAGATTACATGTAATACAAGATATATTGCTATAAAACCAATGTTAACCCTTGAATGTCAACATAGACATCTAACGTTTGATGAATGCCAAAAACCTATGCTATGGATGTAAAAAGGATCTTTTTCATTCATTTTTTGGATGAATGCAATGGCAAAGATATGTTCCGTTGTACAAGCCCAATTATATGGTCTTTCAAAGATTTTTTATTTTTTGGTGTTGCAAACTATAAACAAATGTCGAAGAAATTCACTAGGACGATATTAGAACCCCTATTGCTGTGCTTGCAAATTTTATAAGGGCCACAAGTCCGATGTTTAAGGGTTAATGATGACTATATTCTACAATCATTCATTAAAAAATTTCAATCTAAGATCATCCAACATATTTTATTATTGAAGTGACTAAAAACAAGAAATTTTGAACGCTCTTTGATCGTTAAACTATAATGTCATGGACTTGTAGGTTTTGACAAAATTAGGTCTTGGATAGTTTCAACTACAACAACCTACCTTTATAGTAGCCAAAGGCTTTCTTCTCCAATGACAAGCAAGTATCTGTAGTGATCAAAACTAAAGTGAAGACATTAGCAAAGGAAGGGTGGCTTACAACAAGATGTTCCATTGAATTCATAATGCAAATTCCAAACAATACATCTTATTGGAAAAGAAACCCTTATTTCATCCTTGGCTCAACAAAGTTTCTAATCACTTTAGCAACCGATGAGATGATTGACACCAACAACTTTCATGAATATAACCAATTTATGGCAAAATCTCACAAAATTGGAACCAATAGAGATAAGAGAAATGGTGCACTTTCCAATCACCTAAAAAAAAGGATAAATATTAATTATCATACTACTAAAATCATAACTCCCTTTGTAATATCACAAATGCTACCATTAATACTAGGGACTTGTGCTTGCTATGCTAAGCATTCATTGTATTACATATTAGTAAAATTTTGATATATTTAAATAGAATGCATGATAATGATTTCAATAAGTCTTTAAAATAATTATTTTAAATATTTTATAAAAATATTTTCAATCATGCATACATAGAAATCATATTTTCACACAATGTGATATTACTGAAATAGAGTAGTACTTCACAATCACCTTTGTAATATCACTTTTTACAAAGGATGACATTATAGAAATAATATAGTCGTTGCAATTGAGGTGATATTAAAGAGGATGAGTATGGTGATATTATAAAGGTAGCAATTGCAGTTGAGGTGATATTAAAGAGGATGAGTATGGTGATATTATAAAGGTAGCAATTCCATTGTGTTTCTTGGCTTTATACTTCTTTTGCATTTCTATGATTTTGTCCTTTTGTAAGCTTTGAGCTTTTGATTTCAATTTTCTATTGTTACTACCAAATGATTTGAGAAATTTATTAGATTGAACTGATTTTGGATTTCACAACAATTAAATTGTTCACAAAGCTTTTGAGATTTATAAGTTTTTTCTTTAAATTCTTCTATCTAGGTTGCCATTGTTTGTAACAATTGAGTCAAATTTCTAATGCATTCTAATGTATGTATATCTTTTACCATATTCATCATTGCATGTATATCATTCATCATTCAATAAATATCTATTGTACATTTCAATATATGCTTATTTATTAAAAAAATTATATTAAGATTTTAGTCATTTTTATCTGAAAATTTATTGAAATTCTTGCTCTGCATTCTATTTAATACATAAAAATTCTAATGAAATTCTAATGGTGAATGCATAGCCATAGCAAGCGCCAACCACTAGTATCCAACTAAAATCTCATGTTTCTAAATAGACATGTTGAAACCAACTAAAATCTCATGTTTCTAAATAGACATGTTGAAACTCAAATCTATACCTACACTAGAGTTTAAAGAATTTGGCATTTAAAATCACATTCTTGACATTTCAAAATTGTTATTTTTAACAAAGAAGACCATTTTGGAAAGCCTACCTACAACATGCAGCACTCCAAATTGCACCAATTTAACAAGTACAAAGTTTTTTGTCAAAAAATTTGTTCAAACAAACTACACATGCAACATTCAATTGTACTTCAGACAAGAAATACATGCAACAAATCAACGAGTGAAAAGCTCATAGTCAAAGTTCAAGGTTAAACACAAAAAAGATCAAAATGAGTTGTAACCCTTACCCATACCAATCAAATAAAATTCATACATAATAGACTACTTGATTGTACACAAAAAAACCTTCAACAACTTACAATCCTCCTAGCTTTACAAACAACAATTACACCTACTCTCAAACTAATCGTGTAGTCTCCATGAGGCAGAGCTCATGGGAAGTTTGTTTAGTACCCTTGTATCTTTGTCCTTCAAAAGAGTCTTGGTTTTCAGATTGAGTAGTCCAATTTCACAAGCAAGGCTCTTATCACAACTGCAATTCACTACCAAAAAGTAAGTACAAAATTCAAGCACCAAAACTAGTTTGGTCTTCCAATTTTTGTAAACATATTGTATGGGTTGATCAATGAATTCAAATATCAAAACATGTTCTTGTTTTTGGCAATGAGGCCTATACATGTGATTACTTGAGACCAAATCATTGATTTTGTTAGTGTCTAGTACCACAATGCACTTCATTTTTATTAATTAGCAATTTTGTCATATTAGTAGGTATTTGCAACATGGATCCCCTAAACCTGAATCTATACCAATCTTAATGATAGAGATCTAAGCATATGCTAAAATTAGGTGCTCCCAATTATACCACAAAAACAAAATTGACATTGTTCAATGCAAACCAATATAGCCATGGTTTCTCATTTCCATCTTCTAGACTATTTGCTACACCTCACTTAATGCTTCAAGTAATATTTGAAGCTCTTACAACAAAGCATGTGACTTAGAAATATTTTTTTGTAGACAATGAAACACACTATCTAATCAAATGCTTGCAAAATTATAAGAGGAATAGATGCTCCACTTACAAGAAGTTGTAGACAAGTTTCCAACCAACACATGCACATGCTGCTCATGGTTACACAATATCAAGTCCACCCCACATCGCTTTGTTGTCTAATAGAGATCCAAGTCTAGAGTATTTTGCTCGTGCTCCCACAGGACTCCACAAATGTTTGTACTCCTTGGGCCCTTCTCGAACGCTACAATATCCAACAAGGCCAATCGCTTCGACTTCTACTTTTGTCTCAGTTGTCAACAATATCCCAGATTTATACCAAGTTTTTAAATAGACCATCGCTTCCATATAAGTACCCTCCCACCAATACTTGTTGCTTGCTCCATACTTTGCTTGATGGCCTATAATGTGCTCCCACTCATTTCGGGATTTATACTTGTCAACGAGATTTCGTACCTGGATTGACTTCATAGATGCGTCGATGGCCTTTGGTACTCTCCTTTTAATCTTTGATAGATTTTCTAGATATCCAGGCACAATTTTTCTCAATACTTTTGATGGATATTTAATTTCCACAAAATCGCTACTTTTTCTTTCGACAATCAATTCCCTCCCCTTTAATCCAGTTTCAAAAATCTTATTAATCTGCTCTTCTTCATATATAGGAATGTCTGAGATCCACTTCAACCCAAACTTTGGCACACCCTCATTTCGTTCAATGGCCTCATAAATACTAATGTGATGTGCCATTGGTTCATCATTGTGAACCACCAAATAGTTGTGGTCATGCACTTGACGAAGTTGACAGGTAAGAAGCAGTCGTTCAAGATCTGGATAGTCAGTGTCAAGGGTGGAAATTTTATGAAACCCTCCTTCTGCATTAACCTGTTTTGCAACGACGCCCTGAAGCGCTCTCTTCCTGGCTCCTTCAGTTACTGAATCACGTGTTTGGAGACTGCCACTAATGCCAAACCCAGCTGCTTGGACACCAAAAGAACGTGTTGTCGCATTTTGTGCTAGTGCAGCCAAATCTGTGGCATCATTCGATGTGTTCACTGCAGGGACAACATTAGCTGTACTATCATCTCGAGAGCCGGAAGTACCCACAGTTCCGTTCACATTCACTTGAACATTAGCTGTACCATCGCCTGGAGTACCCACACCTGGGTCCACATTCGCTCCAATCACTTGGGGATTGGCTATTTCATTTGTTCCCATTTGAAATGTTTGGTTGTGAGCAGCACAACTATTAGTGGGTGTTCCCCATTCTATTTCCAATCCAAGTTGATTGATCTTACTAGTGTATTGGATTTGGCATGCAGTTGCTTCCACTTCCACTTTCACTTCCTCACCAATTTTTGGATAAAATTCAATGTGACCTTTGCCCTTCCTCCAAGTCAATGTCAATCCTTTCCTTTTAATTGCACTAGCTAGAGCAATGATGAGAAGGGGACTACATTTTACACCCCTATTCTTGGGAAGGAATCTTGCTCCTTCAAGGTCACCAAATGCTTTTGCTGCACATTGTTTGTTTTCATTAACATCATACTTGTAAGAAAAATCCTCCAATACTCCAGAATAAGAACTTCCATCTACGTGAATGTTGTCAACGTATATTCCTTCAGATGTCACTTGCACTCCAATGACACCAATGGTCTCATTAATAGGTGTTTTTTCAGATGTTACTTGCACTCCCATGACACCAATGCTCTCATCAATAGGTGGTTTTTCAAGATCTGATGCTTCAACACATTGATAGTAATATGCTTTAGTCAACTCATCTTGCATTATAACAAGTTGTGTAGAGTCATTTGATGTCTTTGTTGAAAAGTTTTGACAAATTGCAATCATTCTTTGTGGATCAAAAGGAGCTCCATAATCAACAAAATCAAAAAATGTCGAGGTTTGAACTTCACTCTTCATCATTTTAACTACCCAATCAGCAGCTGCTTTCCACATAGGTCGAAAAAACCCACCACGGGGGTATTGAAAGATATGGACTTTGAAATGATAAAGAAAAGTTGTTGGAAACAACGCAGCAGCAATGCGGCCCTTGCTATAGTCATTTTTTGGTAGAGGATACAAATTGGAAGGGCACATCTCCTCAAATGTAGGATTTTGAATATACTTTTCTTGTAGATATTGTGCCATGTTGAAATTCCTCAACGTAGAAAAGTCCTTCATAGGTAATGATTCCAGCAAAGATTTCATTTGTCGTATAGATAGTTTTGATTCCATCTACAAAGACATATATCATCCACATTTATAAATGTTACTCAATTTATAACTCCAATAGTAATTCAAATACTCTCATAAAATCACAACACCACATTAAGTAAATCTCACTTTGAATTCGCATCTCCATATGACTAAGCTATCTATTATATGAATGTCTTCAACTTACCTCAAGCATGCCTTGGTGCCTTGATGTGTAACCATTGTTGGAGTCCTTCACTACAGGCATGTAATGGGAAATTTCCTCAAGTATGGCATGTAAATATCCTTCTTCAAAAATGGCATTTTTCTCAACTTCCAAACCATTGGACGGCCAAGAGCTTCTTTGAAGTCCACTAAACTCCTCACAAAATCTCCCAACATCAACCCCACCTTGGTGCCAATTTTCTACCAAATCATTTGCTTTTCTTGATACTTCATTCTTTCCTTCACACAAAAAATTCAAAGCTTCCCTCTCCAATGCAATGTCCAAGGAACTTCCTTCTCCATCAATAGTACTAACAGGTACATATGGATTTTGAAGGTCATGTAGTGTCAACTTATAGAACAGAGGGTACACTTTCAAGGTTGGATTATTTGTCTTCTTGGACTTCACAATTGTGTTCAACTCAGACATCAATGGTTTGGACTTCACATACATGTCTGATAGTATAATAATTGCTAGTTGACATTGATCCAGAACTGCAGCAGGGTTGATTGAATCTTGGTCAACAACATTGTAGTTTGATGATTTCAATTCCTTACATAGTAAGCTTGCAAAATCTCTCATTTCGTTTGAGTAACTGAGAAATACTTGAGGGCTGCAAGTATTGATACAACACATGTCAATGAATGCACAAAACAATGATAATGTTAATACAAGCTAGGATTGACTGTTTAGGAGTTGAATTCTAAGACCCAAAACACTTGAGGATAAAATCATTATATTATCGGTTTAGTATGATGAAGAAGCAATGGAATACATGCATACCGTTCATCTTTTGCTTCCACCTCTGACTTATGTTTATCAAAGGCCCTCTTGGAAGATCCGCACTCTTCTTCAATTAATTCTTCACCTTTCTCCTCTAGCTGAAGTGTCTTAACAGCCTACAAAATTAATCACAACAACATTGAGTTCAAAGTGAGATACTTTAAAAACATTGCACTCCTCAAGTTCATCAAACAAGACTACTAAATAATTGTCAATCAATAGCTACATAAAGACTGAAATGAGAATTATAAATGACAAATTTTTAAATCAAATTGGTACACAAAATAGACTTATATACCAAAAAGGTATCACAAAAATCCTAACCAAACTACTATTGTGTTAACCTTTTTGCAAGGAAAACACAATATTCACCAAAAGAAAAAGTAGATTCATATTTCTACAATGTCAATCACTCATATTTCCTATAGGATGAATTGAATTGAGAATTTTCATAAGAAATATCAAAAAAATATATACTACATGGATGGGGGGAAAATTGTGCAACAACCTGATTCAAATCATGTGCTGCCTCTACAATTGGAGAATCCAAAGTGGTACAAGCATGGCTCCATAATTCCCTTGGGGCCATTTTAGTATCAAGGATCAATTGATTCTTCATGAAGTTTTCAATACTCGATTTCCAGAGTGTCCCAGTAGTCGTGCTCATTGTGCTCAAGGTGAAATTGTAATTGACTAGGAGATCAATAAAAGCTACTTTCACTTGTGGATCATCAAACACTTTGCATTCAAGCCCTAAAATTTGAAGGGCTTTGTTGAGCTTCAGAGAATCAACTATTTCACATACATCAGATGTCCTCCAACATGGATTACTCACGGAGAAGTGAGTGAGTGTCTTGTTCGTGCGTAGCATCCTAGCAATAGATTCTGCTACTTCCCCACACTCATTGGGGGGAGGTTCTGCACTCGAGATCATCCCCTTATCAAGAAAGTAATTAATCTGAAGTTGTCTGAGGGAGATGTTGACATGAGGTTCTCCATCTTTCTCTGCCATCAAGGGCCTCAACAAATGTTGTACGAAACATTTGTCCCATGCATAGAATTGCACTTTCAATTCCCTAAGGCTAGAGTTCTCAGCCAAGACTGCTTCTAAACAAGCAGCTACTTCCCGGTTATCGCCAAGTTTCCGGCCATCCCTTGGCCAACTCTCAAGTTTCAAAACTCGGAGGGTTTCGTTTTTCTTCAGAGAATCAAGTACTTCACATACTGCATCTGGATCCAAATCCACAAAACTAATGGACAAACAATTCTCTGCCTTAATTACGTGTAACATTTCGGTATCAGACTCGGCAATCTTTCGGGTACCATCCGTGGGAAGTTCTCGTCGTGTACAAACATAAAGCCGCATTTCGAAAAAGGAATGACAATCTTTTACAGATAATATAACATTAAGCTTCCCATCAATGTAAGGCATTGAAGACCGAACCAAATATTTGATAAATCCCCTCAATCGCCGTGATCTCAAACAAATTCTATCTAGAGATATCGCAGCCAATATTCCTCCCAAATAAACAGCACCCGTAAGACTTACATCGTCGAACTCCAATGTGAAACGCCTGAGACTATGATTCCCCGTCACCATAGCAGATAAATTCAGTGCATCATTATCTGCAAGAGGTCCATCAGTTGATATGTCCAGGTTCTCCAAAACCCTGTTATCACGCAGGCTCTTGCACAACTCATGCACCTCTTCCACATTTGAAGCACGTACAGTCAAGTCCGTTAAGCCCACATTCCCACTAAGGGCTGCAATGATCATCAAACGACACTTGCGTAATTCTTCTTGATCAACCTTGGCCCCAGGCGATGATACGATGGACAGCTTCTTCAAGGCACAATTCAGCCCCCTTAACATATCTGCAATTCCGGTTGCCATTTCGATACTGAGAAAATTGTTGGAAATGAAAAGACTATCAGCTTTCTGACCAAGGTTCGAGTTCCAATAGTAGACTATCGATTCGGCTCTGCAAACATCAGACCCAGAGAAATAACCGCTTGCAAATTCTGTGCCTTCACAATGTTCCAAACAAGCATAGCAATCGAGTAGCCCGTAAAGAAGCCCGTGGATCTCGACAAACTTTTCACCAGACGTACCCGTCCGTTCAACAACCCCATTGTTCGCTCTTTGCAATCCCGAGTGAAACAACACTAGATCTTCCCCATGTTTTAATACTTCAAACAGAAGCCAAAGGAACTCATCGAGGCGGTGTTCCATCCAATAATCAGATCGTGCTTCAATAATCTCTGGCAGAGACACCTCATAGGACATCAATTTCTTGGATAAGGATTGGTCACTGGAACCATCCATGGCAGGCAGTGGACGAATACATTGGTGAAACTTTGTTAACCAGTCTCGAATTTTAGTTATCTGGTCAAAAGACTCGCCAATGTTGGTGAAGTATAAATGCTTGTCAAAAGACTCGGCAATGTTGGCGAAACGCGTTTCCTCAAAAGTAAGGTTGATCTGAATGCCGTTACCGCCCCCCAAGGCTTGGCTGGAAACAAAATCTTTCCCGAGCCTCAATTTCTCAAGTACATCACCAGTGACGTTAAAATGATCTGCAATGTGCTCACACTGAGGCTTGTTCACCAATAGACTGCTCGAGATTTTGCGAACATTCTCAATGGACGCCCAAGCACCATGGACCAACTGTGCTCGTTGCTGTGCTCGTTGCTGTTGAATAGTGTGCTCTGACTTTCCTGCATCGAATTCAAGCAATTCAGGACTCCGCAAAAGGAACGTCGACTTCAGAGTTATCTCTGTCTTTGATTAACGTTTAATTACAGGATTTAAAATACGACTCCACTTTCAAACAAGCGCTGGTCCATGGGACAATCCATTAACCATCAATACTATCCAATCATGACAATGAATAAAAGCAAACTAGCACCTGAATCCTAATCAAAGAAATGGAGAAAGCACTGAGCGATGCCCTTTTAACTACGACAAAGCTGTTGCAGAAAGAGTTTCAAACTGCTATGACATTCTCGTTAGACGACGCCAATAAGAATTACCATTAATTTAAAATGGCCGTCAGGACTATGCTATCGTCAGAGGTCTTTTCATTCATCGGCCCAAAATGAGATTCCTCATCTCGACAGAGAGGTCCTGAACGTCCATCACATCCGTATTGCTTCAAAAATTATTCTCGCCCGTCCTAGCAGTTGTGCAACAAGACAAATGAAATTCCAATACACATGCTATCAACTTCGAATTCTCACCAGGTTGCCATATTGGATACTTCGAATTCCCACCAGGTTGCCATATTGGATACTTCTTCTCTCTCCAGAGCCAGGGTATCCCAAGACCCAAATCAAGAATTCTCGCTAAACTGTCAAACGAGGAATCCAAAGAAGGCTTCCGAGGAAAATTGTCCCGATGATGTCTATCGATACGCGGATCGGTGGAGTCAGAACGGCTAGGACCCAGAGCATCGGCTGCATCACGAAGAAACATGGCACAGTGATTATTGCTGCAACACAATGATGCACCTTGAAGTATCACAAAGCCATTGCCGAACTCATGCTATCTAAAGAAGAGGAAACCAGTACTCGAAAGCAATGACCAACAATAAAAACAAGTGAAGGGACTAAGCAACTTTTACCTGATTCCTCGTCCTCTGAATGGGATCCATCTGGAATATGAGGATGCGTTTCGTGAGACTCCAATTTTCTTTTTCCCTTCCGCGAAGCAGATGGCTTCAATTGCTCGGTGTCCTCAGCAGATATTTCCGTTGACTTGCTCGTTAAAGCAGATGGAAATCGCTCTGAAGAAGTATCCATTTTGTCACCCTCATATATTTCGTCAGGAGGACGGCCCTTCTCATGGATTGCAACATCTGCAACCTCTTCACCCCCAAGCTGGGGCTCGCCGGTGACCGGAGGCATCACAATCTATGGCGGGAACAAAAAGTCATGGGAGATCGAGACAAAAATGATGTTGTCCTACTCGATCTTTATGTGTTCCTAACTATGCTGATACAATGCACTGAGAATCGGCAAGCCAATGTCAAAGGACAACTCTGCAGAAAGGCAACCAGTCCGCTAAAACCAAACACTACAGAATTGCAAGCAAACTAACTAAAATTACCCACAAACGACAAAATAGCAAACAACGAAGAGAAGACAAAATTTGGATACACACTAGTCAAGTCAAAAACAATTACCACGAGAATGCACAATGAAGATGAAACATTGGAAAGAGGAGAAGCATGCTGCATCGAGTACCTCGTGCTTCAGACAACCCTACTGAGTTGAAAGTGACAGCGCCGCACGTCGTCAATCGCGAGAGAATGAAGGTGTCACGAGTTCACTGGCGTCGGACAGCAACTGCAAGTTAGCAAAGTAGCAGCTGTCGGTTGTGACCCATCCCAAGAGCGACGTTGCCTGCGCTGAATACAAACTTTCATGTTAGAATATCGTGGACAGCAACCACATCAGAATCTGCAACCGACGAGAACCACAATAAACATGGACTAAAAGTGCCATTCACTTCAGACACTATTATCTCGGCATGGCATCCAGATGGCACGATCTTCTTAAAGTGTTGCATTCGGCTCCAATACAACAGTCCCTTCTCTGACCACTACACTCTAACCAGATCACACAACAGATTCAACCGAAAGAGAAATGAATTAAACAGTAAGGGTATCACAAGAACAGGACCAGACACAGAAGCCAGATGCCAGAAGCATGGAGTAAATTGAGCCTAGAGTGTATCACAAATACCACAAGCCCGGAGTACGTTGAGCCTGCAGTGTATCAAACACGCCAGAAACTTAGAATATATGTGTGGAGCCCCAATTGCAAGGTCCTGCCAAAGTCCACGAATTTACTAGAATCAGGAAAGGCAAACCACGACGAGCACACTAACCTACTCTACTGACTCCAAACATACTGAACATTTCAACCAGAACCCCCTTTACGGCTGCAAATCCAAAGACTCCAGCAAACGCACAAAATTGAGACCCGGCATCTTCCATCAAGAATGTACTCCTAAGCTTCATATTCTCAGTGAGATTCACCAACAACACCAGGAATGACACTGAACCTGTCATAAAGATCAAGCACCACATCCTAATAAACTCGCCAAGAGAGTTTCAAGCACAGCGCTTCACTCAGACCGAGCTTCAATGTTGCACAGTTCAGAAACTCAAGCACGACGTTAAATTAGTGAAACTTACAATGCCAGAGCAACGCTAGTGCCTCTCCGTCCTCTTCATGAGACCTCGAAAACTCCAAAATCAGATGAGGCAACACTCTGTCTCTGGCTGAAGTTCTACTTTTCAAGCGAGACCCAAAGCTTCAGAACTTGATGTGCAACTCTCGTCCTGATGTCACCAAAAGCTGGCTATTCTAAGCTTAAGAAAGATGTGAATGTCTCTGTCTCGATCTCACATGAGGAACCGTGAGTGCAAAACGCAGAACGAGCACGATCGCAAGTAAGTTAGAGTGGGTTCACGTATGAAATCTTCTGCAGCTGTTGAGCTCGAGCAAATGGTGGGATGATGTAAGTCTTAAAGCTTACTGTTCACTCAGATCTTTTGCATATATCTAGGCTTCATCCTCCACTGACCACTCTGCCTTTTCAAACAAGTTGTCCACAACATTGGAACCTCCAAATATATGGTAACACTGGCAGCGCTCGCTACCACCACGGCGGGCCTCCGGGTCGTCACTGCAACAGTAGCGCCAACACATGGGGGAGTGGGGGACCTCCGCTGATTCTCCTCGAGTTTTGAAATAGAACACTCGCGTTGACAGCGAATAAGAAAGCAGTGGTGCATCACAAAACAATAGAATACTGACCAGCGGTAATGGCGTGCCCCATCACGCTCCGACTTCTTTTACTCCCGAAACAGTGGTGGTTTTCCATTGAAAAATGGGATTGATCACAGTACAAGACAGTACTGTAGCGAAATTTGACTGAGAAGTTGGACAGATCAGGTTGCGTTACTGTAGCTCTCGAAATCCACGTTTGATGATCACTCCGTTGACAATGGAAGCCAAATACTGTACTGCATGCAGAATCTAATCATGTTTGCTTTGGGAAGGAGCTGGGCACTTGTAACGTTCCGTGTTTCGGTACGTGCGACCAGAGTTCACAGTTGCGTCTAAAACTCATAGCAGCCTGAAGATTTCTACGCTAAAAAGAATGGAATCTGTGTGTTGAATTATTGAGCACATCCAGTAGTGATTGTTGCTAATAACCATGGTATGCGCACCCACTCAAACTCAAACTGAGCGTAGTAACTGCTATAACCCCTAAAGTCCCAAGGCTTCTTTTCCATCGAAAACCACCCAAAACTGCCATTTCTAAAAAGAAAAAAGAAAATTGATGTTTTTTTGTCTTTCTTTGCATATCTAACCATAGGATCTTGTACTAGACTAGTTTGAGAATGTGAGGAAGAAATTTCACAAACTTTGATCATGTAGATTGCAAGATATTTGCGTTTGAAGTGAAGGAAACAAATGTTTTTTTGGCACCTTGATCAACTACATTTTTAGACTTTGAACCTTCATAACTTAAAATTTTTGCTCTACTGATTTTGAATTTTGAATTTTATATTATAAAGAATTCAGTTGAGGGTTTAGGAAAAAAATTTCAAAAATCAAACACTTAGTTTTCACGCATTAAAAAATAGTTAAGTATAAGTAGGTTTAAGATTGGAGGAGAATCTAAATTGTTAATAACTCTTAGATGAAATTGAAATGCACTAATCTCAATGGTGAGATTGCTCTAGCAACAAATCTTAACATTGGGAAACTTCTTTTTTTAATTTTAAAAATTAAGTTCAAAAATGAATCCTACAAGTTATTTTTTCAAGAAGATGCTTTGATTGCCCAATAAACAAAATTGTCTGTAACTTTCACATAACATATCAAAATGGAATAAATCAAAGCTTTCTATGTACATAAAAATATAATCTATATAAAAAAACTTAATTTTATACTTTGAGTTTTTTGAAGGGTTTTTTCTACCCGTCAAACTAAAAAATAGGGCTTTTATGCCATAACTTTTGTTATTGGGCTCTAATTGAAATAAAAATTATATTTTCAGAAAGCTAATTTGTTTCACTATCTTCACAAAAATTTCAAAAAATCAGGACAAATATTGAGACCATAAGAACTTGCTTGAAATCCATTTTGACCCCTGAAGGGACAATGGGACTTTAGGGGTTAAACATAAACGGTGATTATTAGATCTTATTGGCAACTCAAAATGAGGATTTCAATGCACTTTAGCATGTGTTATTTGCACACCATAGGAACAAGTTATGAATTTTCAAGTATTGACTTTAAGTGTGAGAATTTAGGTGTTTAATCAACACTAGGCTCTCTTAAACTCTCATACTTTGATTGTGTTCATCGTGTATACAACTTGTGTAATCAATATTTAGGTTTTTGTCGATACCTTTTGGTCCAAATACAAGCGTTACATTGGAGATTGTTGATTGTTGGTGTACATACCTTACACCAACAAAGTTTTAGTTTCAACCTTTTAAGTTTGATTAGGGATTTTATTTTCAAGTTTGTAAGATTGTGTAACTTAAATTCCAAACTTAAGTGGAGTTGTGAAGTTATTTGAGTTACATCCAAAGCTAATAAGTTTATGACTGAAACATAAGTTATTAATGCGGTTTATATGCATTCATCTAGACATGATATCCTACTTCTAAATTTGTTTGAGGAATTCTTAGTGATTTCATTCATTCAAATTGGAGGATATTTCTCAAAATGTTACAACATTGTTCTCCAAAAAATTTATAAATTTAAATCTTGAGTGTGATGCATTGTGCTTGTTGAGAGAATATCTTCACTGGAACCTTGGAAAATGAAGTAGAAGTAAGTGACCCCATTGTTGGAAGCATGTTTGTCACTTGTCCCCATGGGATAATGTAATTTTTATAAAATAAATAATTTATAGAAAAATGTAAGAAAAGTCCATAGCAATTGAAATTCTATCTTTTAAGTCAAAGTGTGAATTAGTTATGAAATTTGAAGAGTGCTAGGTAAATAAACCACAAGACACCTTCAACCAATATAATGTACATCTATAATAGTCATGATACCTACTAAAAATGATGATAATTTTTTTTATTAATATCAAAATTAATACTTCTAAAATAGTCTTTTTTTTTCTTTTTTTTATTCCCATGTAAGATAGAAGTTCCTATAGGCATTAGCTCAAGCACTAACTCACTCCATTGTTGTCAATCGAGGGTTGCTATTATGTGAGCATAGGAGTGTAAGCCCATGAACTTAGAATACACATACCTATATTATAGGTTTATATACTATAGAAACCGTCTATGATTATAGTGTGTATATATATATATATATATATATATATATATATATATATATATATATATATATATTACAAATATACATATTATAGGTGTTTATGATACATACACCTGTAGTGTGTGAGATTTATATTATAGGTACTTATATTGTAGGCTCAATACTCACAAGCTTGCATTATTGGGCTCACATACTAGGGGTGTTGGTTGTCAATCAACTTTGATTATGGCTACAATTCACTCAAGGCCATTTTGTTTTAAATGTCTATTATTAAAAAATGTCCGCTTTAGGTTGAATGCATGAGTGTAATGGTCCCCTTCTTGTTGCCTAAAATGGACACCCTACCTTACAAACTTTGGTTGCGTTCATTTAACTCAGTCTTATATTGGAAGTTGATTCAACTAAGGTAAAGAGTTCCTAAAGTTCTAATCTTTAGTTGGAATAAAAATCTATAAGAGGAACTTGACTACCACCTTATAATTGTAGTAAGCATGATTTCCTAAGTAAATTTGATTTTGAGGTTCATATCACAATTTCAACCTCATAGAGCAAGTTGGACTTCTGCACTCTCTATAATCTAAATGAGATCAACTTAATTAGATGATTCAAAAAATTTGCATGATTATTAAAAAATTTAGTAGAAAATAAAAATCTCTAATACTTGAAAATTTAAGCCTAACTACAAAACATGCAAAGGTGGACTACTATAGTTAATGCCAACAAATGGAATGAAGAAAAGTTGGTTTCATTAGTTTGCAACATGGAGTGTACTAAAATTACACATGCTTCCAAAATCAACCTTTTAAATATTTAAGTAATGAATTTGTTGTTTTATTTTATATGGGGATAGTTTATTAAAATAATAATATGCCTATACAATGTACTTCAATATTTTGAGGGTCTTTTCTTTAAAACTTGATTTTAACATTCTAAAAGATTTATTTATGGTACTTATCAATAAAATTAACAAAAAGAAAGTTTCTACTTGTATTGAAACTTTTCAAAAAATTACTTTAAATGAGTATTTTATTGATTTTTGAAGTAAAAGATCTAATGATCTAAGACCACAATTTTAAATGAATATATATGGTGACATGGAAATATACTTTATAATCCTTCCTCCATCACAAATAAAATGTTTTATCACAAGCAATTTTTGTTCAAATTTAACTATCCATTATGCCTTGCATAGCCTCACAAGCACATTAAACAATGTTTGCATCAAAGTAGAGGCAAGTAGGTAATTGTGCAACACATTCTAGTCAATCTTTCCCTAAGTATTTGTACATTTCTAAGCACTTTCTCCACTCTTTAGAGTTCTCTTATTTCAATAGCTAGGAGACGGTTGTAATTCAAGGAAATAAAATTTTCAACTATAAATTTTAATTTTAAACCTTTAATTCCTTAACACTCCAAGGACCAATTTATAGACAATGAACAAATTGAACTTCATACTTCTTTCTCATTATTGCTTGGATAAAAATCATCATAATTTGTAGAGACACTTTATTAAGTTGTTGTCCTATCTAGTAGTTGGATTTGGTGTTATTTGAGTACATATTTTGTAAAATGATGTCATAGATTTTAAAAACATGAAAATTTCAAAAAATCACCATGTTAAGAAAACCTCATTTCAAATTCATTCCAACAAATTTTACTCAAAAAATGATAATATTTTGCTTGTAATCAAATTTTGAAGGAATTTTGAAATTTTCCTTTAAAAATTTATAAAAAAAATATTGGTGATAGCATTGGTGAATCTATCTACATGGAAGGAATCTAAAACGCAAAATCTAAAACTTTTATCTGTATATCAATTCCAAAATATTCTTCCAAAAAGTACTTTAACCCCTAAAGGACCAAGGCCTTAATTCTACCAAAAAACACTCAAAATTGTCATTTCTATAGCAAAGAATAAAAAAATTTGAAAATTATTTTTTCTGCACATCCAACCATAGGATCTTATACCTTACTAGTATGAAAATGTGTGGAAAAAATTTCAGAAATTTTGACCACATAGATTAAAAATATTTGTGTTTAAAGTGAAAAAAATAATTTTCTTAGCACCTTGCGGGACTAGATTATTTGACTTTGAACTTTTTTAACTTAAAGTTTTTGCACTACAGAGTTTTGAGCTCTAAATCCTTATTGTGTGAAATTGAGTTGAGAGTCTAGGGATTTTTTTTTTTAAACTTAATTTTCATGCTAAAAAAAATTGTTAAGTAGAAGTAAGTATGAGAAAGAAGGAAAATCTAAATTATTAATATCCTTAAGATGGAATTGATCTAGTAATGGTGAGATTATTCTAGCAAAAAAACAAAATCGTGTAGAAATTTTTCTTTAGAAAAATTGTAAAAATTGCATTCAGAAATGAATTCTATGAGTTATTTTTTTCAAAAAGATGCTCTAACTACCCGAAAAAACAAGATCGTCCATAACTTTCCCATAAAAAGTCCAAATGGAATGAATCAAAGCTTTCCATGTAGACAAAAATATAATCTACGAGAAAAAAAATTCAAAATTTTGCAAGTTTTCTTTTGCTGCCTGGACTACCCCCTACCCCTATTTTGAACATATTTGATCATAACTTTTGTTTCCAAGCACCAAATGTGAAAAAATTTATATTCCCACAAAGCTTATCAATTTTTCTATCTTCAAAAAAAGTTTCAAAAAATCACAACAAAATTTCAGATCGTAGGTACTTGCCCCAAAATGCATTTGTCCCTTGAAGGGACAAGGATCTTTTAGGGGTTAAGATGATTTAATTTTCTCAAATTGTCAATTTTGGAAAACCCTTTGTACATTAAGGGGTTAATCTTAAACCCTACCTTCCCGCATATAAAAAAATTAAAGTGTTTTTTTTAATTGCATAGACTTTCTTGCAATAAGACACTTAATTTGGGACAAAGGGAATATAATCCTATATACCACATAACATACTTCTTATCTAAAATTTCAATAAAGTTTAAGCATATTTTGTATTCGATATGAATTTTCTTCATTTTTCTTCAAATAATTTGAAAATTTTGCAAAGAAATTTGATTTCATCTCAAAAAAAATAAAAATAACAAATTTCACTCATAAATAGTGTCACTCGTGTATTGTGAGAAATAAGGTTTTGTATACAGTCTTTCAAATGGTTGTTTCAGGTTCTAGGCCAATGTTTTCTCAAGACATGAAAGCGCACTCTCTTTGTCCAGGATTCGGATTTATAGGTCTATCATGATGGCCGGGATTGCAAGAGAAGTGAACAAATGAACCCAAATTACACTCTTGATTCGAGAGTACAACTTACCACTTTGTCCTATACCTTTCTTGAGCTTCTTAGCTCTCGAAGGTTATTCTAGTCCATAATGCTTGTGCTCCTTAATGCAACCCACTAAAGAAAATTTGATTAAGAAAGACATGCAATGAATGAGCAGCTAGTGCACAAATTTCTCTTCAAGGTCGAAGTGTGTAGTGCTAAATTTTGAAGTCTTTGACCGTTGTGATCTTAGGATATAATGACATCCTGTGACAACACTACAACGAGCATTTCTGAAAGTATCTTTGAGGTAACACAAAACAATCACCATTGCATTACTTCTTGTAAGTTCTACACCCAAGGAGTAAGTGAAATTGAATTTACTAGATATTCGGTAATTGGATAGTGAATGTGGAGAACCAGGAGGATTGCACACACTCAATACAACTGGAACAAGTCTGTCTGGTTGATCAAAGTGCCACCCCTTGTTAGGACTTCTTACTTGAAGCTCTAATTTGTAGCTCTACTAAGGTCACGATGTCCATGGATCCGTTGAATCCCAACCCTTGTGAAATCCACGAGGTATGTGTCGCTCTTGGTTGGTTAAGAGAAAGAATTTTGGAAAATTAGGGTTTAGGGATAGAGCATAACGGTGTTTTGAAAGAGGTTGGTGTTTTATGTAGAGGTACTCTTATGGAATGTCTTGGTAGTTCTCTTGTCTTACAAAATGGATAGAAGATAGCCCTTTAACCCCAAAACAATCACGAAACCAAAATTGGGCCTCCTATTTTTTTATATAGTTTTCAGGAGGGCACGTGGAGACTTTCCTTTGTTCAGTTTTAAATTACTTTTTTGACCAATGCACACAATTATCTTCATTGATTTTGTTGATATAGAATTTAAACCTAATTGAATTACACTTTTCACAATATGATTGATGGAATTGGACATATTAAGTGAAAAGTTGGGTTGGATCATTTGTCTCGTTGTTTCTAGAAGTACAAGCAGTCCTAAGAAGAGGGTTTCTTGCTTGAATTTGCAGTTCACAATGCCAGAGATGGATCTAGTGGCCCCATACCCAAGTCGTCTACTTTGAATGTTTCTAAAGACTTGGTTCCCATGTCCACACCCTAAACCCTAAAACCCGTAAACCCTGAACAATAACAGGAACAGTATGGGCATGATTTTGCTAATCAGCTGTTTTATTTTAATTCTCTGCTCCAAAACATCCTGGAAATTTAAATTGGAATGAATTAGGGTAGAAGTCGTTTAAGAACATCAAGAAATCCATCTTACAAATTGATCATTTTCACTGAGTAACGTTCTGGCTCACCTCCCGGTGTCAGTAAGTTGTGGATAGGATTATGGCACGAAGTCATTGAAGTGATCAACTTGATGCAGGCCTTGGGTGATCCACATTGCAATCTGTCGCAGGAAAATTGAGAGTGGAAGGCACAGTGAAGCATAAATTCGATATGATGGCCACGACTTTATTGGGAACAATGACGAGTATCTCGTAAGCATTGCTGGGATCGTCTTCGAATGTTGATGGTCAAAACTAGGGCCACATAGGTTTGCCTGATTTGCTGTCTAAGTATAGCCGGTGTTTTGGTTTTATGTTTTATTCTTTGCTAACATGTCTTTTCAATTACAAGTGTTTCAATGGCACAAAGCTTGGTCTGTGCAAACAAACTCGCTTCTATTTTAACGGTGCAGATGTCCTAAATAATATGGCGTTACGTTTCTGTGTTTCCTCACGGTCTGTCAAATGATTGTGGTGGTTTTAATTGAAGTTTAGAGTGACCAAGGTAAAAGTTCAAGTAACATTAATCACAACATAACACTATTTACCATCATTAGTGTAGTGAGATCTCATACTATGAGCAGTAAGGGAGCCGACCCATTTTTGACCAATTAAGCAATTTTGCATATCTTGTGTGTTTTTTTGAGTGGAGAAATTTTCCCATGTACAGAAATAGAGTTTAGAAGGATTCCATATTTTTTCAAAATTTTATTTCTCAAAACATAATTACTACAAATTTTTTAATTGAAGATTTTGTCCGACACATTCTTATCATATAGGTCCTCCTATTTCCAACCATAGGTTGGTTGTAAAATCAACCAAGACTACAACCAATCATAATGTGCCATGACTGCATTGGAGATTGTGCCACAATTAATGTCCTGCTTTCTCCTGGTGATTGAAAAGAGTGTAGTCTATATGATGGGAATGAGTCCCTAGTTGGGAATGGGTTGCCTCCCTTAATAGGAGGGAAAACATGACAATATTGACTCACAATGTTGATTATGGAGACGCTAAACTCAAATACAATCTGTCTCATGGCATTGAGTTTACATGCTAAATGAGAATTTCAGGTTAGACATCTTTTTGGCTTGCGTACATACTCTTCTTCAGGTCGTCATTTTTCACTACAACAATGGCAGTGTTTTATGACTGCAGAATTATGACAAAGAATGACTGGCGACTACTTGCAGTCATATTCTTGAAGGTCAACACTTTGGGGAGAAATATGACTGCAAAATATGACTACCAGTCATTTTTACGCCTTGTACTTCACAAGTGTATACTATACGGCCATTAGGAATACTAAAGTACTTCATAGAGAACGTAGAGAACATGTTTGGGAACGTTGAGTCATATTATCAATTATATTTTCATAGTAGTGAATTTTTTTTGGTTTTGGGCAATTCAAAAAGAATACGGGCAATTCTAACAAAAATATAAATAAGCCATCATTTAAAAATTTGAAATCATAGTCACCTCCTTTTTCGGATTTTGAATCCTAGTCACCACTTTTTTAGTGTTTTGAGACCCTAGCCATTATTTTTTAGGGTTTTAGAACCCTAGCCGCCACTTTTTAGGGTTTTAAAACCCTAGCCGCCGCTTTTTAGGGTTTTGAAATCCTAGCCGTCACTTCTTGTGGTTCTTCTTCCTTACCTTCTATTGTCTCTTAGCTCTCATTTGTTGTTGTTTTTTATTGCATCTCAACTCTTGTTTCTTGTTGCTTTTTACTTCATGTTTCTTGCTTCTTATTGTTGTATCTAAATTTATTTTTTTTGCATTTGAACTCATTCTTCTTTTTAGTTCTTGTTTTGTAGTTCTTGCTTCTTATTTCTTCTTGTTGCATCTACACTCTCATTTCTTGTTGTTTCTTGTTGTTTCTTGTTGTGTCTTAGTTGGTGCTTTTTGTTTCTTCTTGTGTTGTAGTTGTTGCTTCTTATTTCCTTTTGTGTCTTAATTGTTACTTCATGTTGTGTCTTAGTTGTTGTTTCTTCTTACGTTTTAGTTGTTGTTTCTTGTTTCTTGTTGTGTCTTAGTTATTGCTTAGTTGTTTCTTGTTGTGTCTTAATTGTTGTTTCTTGTTTTTTATTGTGTCTTAGTTGTTGTTTCTTATTTTGTGTTTCTTCTTACGTTTTAGTTGTTGTTTCTTGTTTCTTGTTGTGTCTTAATTGTTGCTTAGTTGTTTCTTGTTGTGTCTTAATTGTTACTTCTTGTTTCTTGTTGTGTTTTAGTTGTTGTTTCTTATTTTGTGTTTCTTCTTACGTTTTAGTTGTTGTTTCTTGTTTTTTGTTGTGTCTTAGTTGTTGCTTAGTTGTTTCTTGTTGTGTCTTAGTTGTTGCTTAGTTGTTGCTTCTTATTTCTTGTTGCATCTTAACTTTTACTTCTTGTTATTTTTTAATACTTATCTTTTTTTTCTTGTTTCCTCCATTATCAATCTTATTCTTCTTATCCTAAACTTAAGCTACATATTTTGTGTTGTTATAAGCCTTTGAAGGTTGAACTTTGTTGTTCAATCACTAAAAATTAACGTCTCATTTCTTTAATTGTAAATGCAGGCACCAAAAGTTGAAATAAAGACATTGGAGGTTACTTACAATCCAATGAAGCCATCTTCACATTATTGTAAGGATTATAGGCCTTATTGGATTGTGTGAATGATTCATTGTGATATATAGATTTTGTATTAGTGACTAATAAATGTCAATGAAGATAGTTGTATTTGTTCTTACATTCTCCTTCTTTAATATGATTATCTCTCATACATCTTTAAAATCATATATTATATATTCATTTTTAATTACATGAGGCTTTTTATTCAATTGTCAAATCATCTTGATGTATGATAGTTATATATCATGTCTACTTAAAATGCATTAAAAATGTGATTGTAGTTAGTAATATGACTGACAAGAGTTATATTCTACATCATTCAAAAATATGACTCATGAGAATCATTTTTTACATTAACAAGAATATGACTCACCGTAGTCATATTCCACATTACTGCAAAATATGACTCACACTAGTTATATTCCATGTAACCAAAAAATATTACTCATTGCAGTCATATTCCATATTACTACAAATATGACTGACCGCGGTCATATTCCATATCACTACAAAAAATGACTTACCGCAGTCATATTTCACATCACTGTAAAATATGACTCATTGCAGACATATTCCACATTACTGCAAAATATGACTTACTGCAGTTATATTCCACATCACTGCAAAATATGACTCATCGCAGTCATATTCCATGTTACTGCAAAATATGACTCACCACAGTCATATTCTACGTCATCAAAAAATATGATTCATCACAGTCATATTCCACGTCATCAAAAAATATGACTCAACATAGTCGTATTCCACATAGGATTTTTTTATTTGCCCGGGCAACCCAAGAAAAAGTCAAAACTCCCCTAGCATAGTCAAAGTATACGCCTAGTTGGCATACTATGGCTAAAAATGGATATTTATACCCTTCAACCCATATGACTGTCAATATGACTGATGTCTGAAGCGACTGCTTTTAAACTATTGGAGTCAGTCATATCCCGAGTCATCTACAGTGATTTCTGCGTGAGTCATATTTTTTGATTTTACGACTCACTACAGTCATATTTTGCAGTCATAAAACACTGCCATTGTTGTAGTGTTTGTAGCCCATTTGGTCATTGTGTCCAGTACTTGGAACTCCAACACAGAAGACGATTTCTACGAGTAGCCTCAGGATACATTTGCCAAGACGTGACGTCAGTCTGTTTTGTTGAAGTGACAAATTCCAAGAACAAAATCCTAGAAACCATAAACCTCAACACCAAAACATACAATCTCCTATGTGTCAATGGGCACTACAATTAAAACTGTTGCTATTAGGTGGCATTATCCACTGTGCAATTTTGCATTCTACCTTAAGGAAACCCAGAGAAGATTTGCAAACACAGTGCATAATTGTCGCCTGCTAGTTCACCACGTACAATCTCATGTTTACTTCGCAGCACCAACTTTCCAAGGAAAGATGCCGTTCATAATTAAAGGCTTGAAAACGATGCTTCTAACCCCTCTGAATTCTTTTCTCCTCCATAGTCATCACTGATTCTCTGATTCTTCTTGTTAAAGTATTGAGGAGACAATGTGCAGTGCTTATCCATTTATTACGTGCAGGGGACGTGCTCAATGGATTGTGTATTTATAACAAGAGAGTTGCAATTCAAAATGCCTCTGAGCTGAAACCAGAGTTCAGGCGGAATGAAAAAGCAGAATCAAGCATACCATATTTGGATTTTAGAAAACCAAAACTCCATTTTTGGTAAATTGTTTCATTAAATTTCAATCATTTTAAACAATAATTCATTGAAAAACATTGATGATGAGCTTTTTAATTCAATTGCAGCAATATGTGGGAAACATCCATACGCACATCTTTCCTTCAATAAGCATCTCCAAAAAGTTTTAGGCTTCCTTTGCAATGGTTTCAAAAGTTAGGGTGACAATGTCCAAATTTTCAAAAATAGATATTTCTTCATTGTAATTAATTCATTGTTAGTATAGCACATTAGATTTAAAGATGTCCCAATTATGAAATATATATATACACACAAACACAAGATAATCATACTTGATTGCCACCTCTTTAAAAATGGGTTTCAATTAGAAAGAAATAGAGTTTTGTTTCTTTTTAATAATGTACCGATATTATCTAATGAATATTAAGGCAAGATACAGTACTCATTCCTTAATTCTACCCATGAATGAACCCTTGCCAATGGAATCTACATAAAGCCTTTCACATTGCACCAAAAAAAGAATGGACACTTCAAAATTAATTAGAGTGGAGTCTTAAACATTGCATTTCTATCTTACTAGGAAAATTTGGAGTAGGCAATATTACATTTTCATCAATTGGAGACATATATTATTGGAAATGCAAGCTTCAATCTAGAAAATAACATGATGTAGGAGAGTGGTTATTAAAGGAGCTTGCTTTAGTAAAAGGTGTATAAAGAATATGATCATTCAACAAAAATGTGGTGGAAGTATGCATTTATAATATAGCCAATCCATAGTGATATCTAAGAAGTGACTTAAGGGTGAAATACAATCACACCACTTGTTGGATAATTAAGAAAACAAGTGGTGTAACCTTCTTACATCTAAAATCACTCCTAGATACCATCATGAATTAGAAACACTATAAATGCATTATTTTCACCATATTTTTGTTGAATAGTGTACACCTATAACTTAAGTGTTCAAGTTTACAATGTTATAATAACCATTCTCATGAAATAGTCATGTAACTATTTAAACTAAAGACCATGTGTTCAACAATATATATCTTTTATTGATAGAAATGTGGCATTCTTTGTGACAGTTCCCCCCTAATACATATCCCTACTAGGATCCTTGAACTTTGTCATGAAAATATCCCTTGAGAACCTATAAAGGGCTAAAAATGAACTTGCAAAAATCCTTTGAGAACCTTCAAGAGACTAAAAATGAATTTGAAAAACAAAGTTAAGTCTTAAATGTATTCATTTGCTTCATATTTGAAGTTTTGCAAAGATGTATTATAAACAATAATTTGGGGAAATAATTTAGTAAGGGGGGCATTTTGCATGGTATAACCAATGTACTAGTTTTCATGATGAAATGCACTATTTTTCATTGTTTTTATCATATCATTTATTAGAAAAAAATAAAAATTTGAATGCAAATTATAGATGGAGTAGGTTTCATAGTCTAAATGAGGCATATAGAAAAAAAAAGCCAATACATTGACACATTTCCATAATGCATTCCAAAATTTAAAAACTAAAAAAAAAAATAGGTTGTAAATGGAATTCCTAGCTCTTATATTTTCTAAAAGAAACACGTGTGAAATGAAATTGTTAAATATTTCTATTTCTATTTTGAGATAGTTGAATTTTTTAAGTTCATATTTTTTAGATGATTTTTTATTTCTCTCTATTAAATTTCTTTTTTATGAATACATTTTTTGGATGTGGTTATCAATGAAAATCTCTAGGTGGTTTTATAATAAAAATACAAATCCAAAATTAAAATTGGGTCTTCTTTACCCTCAAAATATTGGCATTTATTGGACAAATGGTTGTTATATAAAAAGTTTCAAAATTCTATACCTTCAAGAAAATTTGTTTTATGGAGAATTTTGTTAAAATAGCGATATTCCGTGCTTGATTCCGTGTGCCATTTTTAGACTGCGTAGTTTGAACTGTAAAAAATGACATCTAAGACAAATGTAGATTCCATACATCTAGGAATGGTATAGATTTCACATATCTATGACGTTTGTTCATTTTAGACTACCCAATCTAAACCGCAAAAACTGGCAAAATAGCAGAATGGTGCCATTTTTGGCAAATTAAAGTTTCAATACAATCTTTTTGAAAACGTAAAATTAAAAGTTGATCCTTTAAATTTTGTAATATTCCAATGTTAATCTTCTTTGAAAATGAGTTTAAAACTAAAATGTTGTCAAAATAGACAAGAATACTCATTGACTAGGCAAGAGTATACAAAGTGTTGTCAAAGAACTAAGAAGCTCATAAAAGATTAATTTTGTTTGACCCAACAACAAATGAACATGTGTTTATTTATTTTTTAATTGATAGAAAATACCCAAGATAACATAAAAGAGAATCTGATCGCAAATACTAAAGTCTAGAATAGTTTGACTCCCAATCAATACTTTTGTTTTTTTTAAACTAGATGATGTCACACAGTTCCAATAGGGTTGATTTTCATAGTCACCAATCTAATGTTTAAGGGTTAATTATAGAAAGATGCCACAAATACTAAGTGTTTGGTAGATGGCAAAGAATCTTTCTATGTAATTTAGGAGTGCAGATGTTCATTTTGAATGTTTTGTGAAAGGGGGAGGTCTTTTACAATAGTTTGAACTCCAATGAGTACTCTTGAATTTTTTTAAGCAATGATTGGCATAGTTCAAAAAAATTGATTTCCATGATAACCAACTCCCTCTTCTAGAATTAACTTAATTAGAATTGAAGGTTATTCTTTTTTTACTACAACTTCAAAAATCAATTCTACAAAATTTAAAAATACTTGAAATTAAATTTCAACTATATTTTTTCTCTTTGTGCTAAGTAGTGGACATTTTGTCAAACCTCACTTCTAAACACATTTAGTGTTTTTTTTAGTCTATTAGTTTGTAATCTTTTTAATTTATAATAATTTATAATGTTTTAAAATTTTAATAAAACTATATATCAATTCACATTCTTCAACATTCATTGGTTATAATTGAAAATTTGTAGTATTTCTTGGTGGTGTAGGTGACTAATTGAAGCCCAAATAAAAATGTTCAAAAGAATAGACAAAGTGGCTATAAAGATACTCCAATTTTCCATACCATTTTTCATCATCTATAGCTTCAAAAGGTTACAAAATTCTATGTTTAGGGTTTGGTGAAGCGACCTTGCATTAAGGTGTCTTCACTACACTAAATATTGAAATTAGATTGCTTTACCCCAAGAAATTTATTTTACAAGACATCAAAGTCAACAAATATTTCTATAGATATTTTTATTTGTATATATGAATGAATGAAGGATCATGAGTCCCAATTACAACAATGCATGATTCAAGAGTACTGCATTTTTGTATAGTAACACTAAATATTTATATAGTGTAAAATGTCAAGAAATTAATGTAATACAACCTAATTTCACTATTTAGTGTAGACAAGATGTGGCAACACCAAAAAACATCCATTCCTCACCTGTGTCTAAATTAGTAGTGTCAATTGAAGCTACTCTAAGCCATTTTAGGAGTAGTCATTACAACCATTTGAGAAAAACTTAAACGTGTCTTCTTTGAATAATTGAAACTATGGAATTTAAAAAAATATGTAGCAACAATACTTTGGGGGTAAATATATGGAGTGCCTTAGTGTCCATAGTTAAAGGTTTCAATCATTCCAAAATAGAAAAACAATCCTTTGTGTCTATAGTAGTAGTGCAATGAATTGCATGTAAAGGTCCAACCAAGGGTGGATGTGGAAAAAAAAACTACTTTGTGCTTGATTAATTGATTTTTTACACCTTCACTTACAAATTTGTTGTTTTTGATTGCAAATATAAATTCAAAATCTGTAAATTTTATCACTCATGACAAATAAAAAGTTCTTATGTTTTTCCAAAGGATAAAATGTGGTGCAAAAGGGTCTCCGCATTTGACTCATTGCACTATTATAGATGTGATCCTTCTGCATGTGATGCAATGGGCCCATCTATCTTACAAAGAACTACCAATTGCAATGTGTCATATGAACTTATGGGAGGCAATCCATTTTTTATCAATGATTCATTCTCACACTATAGGGTGGTGTAATCATGTGCAAGAGGTGATTAACAATGATTATTTGTGGCATAGTTCTCAGCTCAACTCTAGCGCATTATGATTAGCTACAAGACTCTCAATATTCCAACCAACCCTTGCTGGATTTTGCAACCAACCCTTGGTTGGGAAATAGGAAGGTCTATATAACAAATATGGGATGGAACATAATCTTCAACTAAAAAATTTATAGTAATTATGTTTTGGGAAAAATAAAACTGAAAAATTATGGAAACCTTATGAACTCTATTTTTGCACATGGAAAAATTCTCCCACTACTAAAACCTACCTTGCAGATACTTGTATTTGCTTAAATGGTCAAAAATAGGTTGCGTCTCTTAGATAGAGAAAGTTGAATGCATCCTATAACAACAAACTTTTGGGGCAAAATTCCACTCTCTGACTACCTGTGTTGTGAAGACTTGAGGCAAGCATTGTCTAAAAAAATAACCCACTGGATTGCAACATATCTTACCTCAAAGTTTGCACAAAATCTTGAATAGAAAAATCATAGTAAATCATTTTTAAAATCTGATTTTTGATGCTAAAACTAGACTTCAAAAAGAATTTGCGAATATATAAACTACCAAATACACCAACTTAGTTGAGTATTATTTAATTTCAAAGTATTGTCCACACGAGACTTTGGTACTTTGGACATTTAGGGGTTAAATGATGCCTCCCCTGGCACTTGCAAGCAAAGAAGAGCAGGGTTGGCCAAGAAGGCCCTTAGGCCCTTTTTGGACATGCAACAGACTAGCAACTAAGGTGAAAGCACCCAAAACCATCAATTTAAGCAAATTAGCGTAGTTGGAGGTATATTTTTTTTAAATAATATTTTTGTATTATATGCAAGTGGAAATCATAAATAATAAGAAAAAATTAGATTTTTTCGACATTGTATGTAATTTCTATGATTTTTCAAAGTGTTGATTACTTAGACCACTAAAACTGTCCCATAGGTGCCCCAAAATTGAACCTTTCAAAAATTAGTTGTCAACAAATTACAATCAAATATGTGTCCTTCAAATGTGTTGGCCAATCAATGTTAAGCATGTGGAGGACATATTCATGAAAGTCTAGGAACATAATTGGATGAATTTAGGAACAAAGAATAGAAACAGGTGCGGGAATGGGTGTTTCTACCTTATAATAAGCCCAATAATAAGTTCGTAAGTTGGGATGCCGGACATTGTTGTTTTCTGTGGGAGACAATTTGTTGGGTTGTGACTTGTGATAGAATGGATAGATCCTAACTTAACCCCTAAATGCCCAAGGCACCAAATTTTGGTGTCAACAATACTTTGAAGTTAAATAATATTCAACTTTGATAGTTTGTATTTTCTACAAATTCTTTTTGAAGTCTGGTTTTAGCATCAAAAATCCAATTTTGAAAATGATTCATTATGATTTTTCTATTCAAGATTTTGTGCAAGGGTGTCTAGTGCAATCTTGACTTTCTATAGTATTGAAGGTTCTTGGAAATGAGCCTAAAATACACTAAATCTTGAAAAAAAAATCACATTAGAAATTCATTTAAAAAATACTAAAGAATAGATTTTGAGAAGCCAAAAATTGATTGGGGTTATGCATGTTCAGTTTCTTTAGTTTGATAATCTAGAGTGTAATAAGTCAATCTATAATCTTTAACGCCAACTATAATCCAACACCTGTCTTAGTCTTCATTTGTGGTGATATAGGTTCCTCCCCACAACTCAATTGATAACTTTTGCAAGAACAAGGTTTGCTAGACAAATAAGTTTTTTTAATCTTATAAAAAGAAATTTTAAATTGAAAAAAAAAATTGGATAAGAAAGTCACAAAAATCTTTTAAAAGTTTACTATTTGTTATTGGTGGGTTTTTCCTATGCTCCATTGTTGGGTAGAGAAGCCTTGCCTTGGGAAATTGTGGGGAATCTAGCTGCAACTAGATTTGGCCCAGAATAATGAAAGAACCCCAATCAAATACTCCCATTATATATATATATATGCCCCATAATGATATATAGGCCAAGTAGAGTAGCCTATTCTCATATAACTCCCATAATATGCTATAGAGTGTAAGAAAGTATCACATGTGTGTAGAAAATGGTAGAAGATACACCAAAACCTCTATAATTTCTCTTAAAAGAATACCCGATACTAAAATGAATGCCACAGAAGCTTCACAACTCCAAATCAAGAGTGTAACATCTCTCTGAAAAGCTAACAAAAATATTTAAAAACCCTAAAAATCTCAAGTAAAACTAAGATACTGTCCAAATTCTATAGTTGTTCAAAGTTCACTATTCACAACTCAAAAGCAACTTACCACTATTCTGCTTCCAAGTTCATAACTTCCTCATGCTAACTTCAAATTGAGCAAATGATATCTCTATGAGAATCTAATATTTTAATAAACAATTTCACCAAGTATGATGAGAAAATACTTTCTCACCACATAGTTATGAGCCCTCAAAAGTTCAGCCTCCATTCTCTATGGTAAACATCCCTCCCTCACTTCCTCATGCATAACTTTTGCACAAAAACTTCAAATAGAGCGAGTGATAGGGTTTTGAAAAGACAAAAGTATGAAGAATAACCTCCCAAAATTTCATAGCCAAAGCCCTCCTGTACAAAACACAATGACTCACTAAAATCACGGTTTTTCTCAAGCAAACCTTGAAGAGGAGGAAGAAGACCTTCCACTTTATCCTCCACCTCACCCTCCATACTTTCCACCTAAGCTAGTGAATTAAACCCCTACAAGTGCCATATGGACCACAATTTGTCCATTGGTCACTTCTTTTTTCCCATAACCCTATCCTTATCTCCTACGTGGCCTTCTAATCTTCTAGAAGTTAATAGAAAGGTCAAACAAGCTTCACCTTTCCATTTAAACAACTTTAAATACAAACTAAAAAATACCAAATGACTTCAAGTGTAAAAACAAACATTATAAACCCAAATAATTGTTTAATAGAAGTAAAAAAGGTTGAGTCCAATCCGTATGGATGGATTAGGCTCCCCCCAAAACCCTCTATTTAAACAAGAACTATTTATTTCTACATAATGTACGTATAAACAATACAACACCGTTTGAAGGGAGGAGAACCTTGATGACTATTTGTCCACCCGAACCCGAAGTCAAGATTATGGTAGAAAAAACATATTCCTTTGATAAGTATTCCACCAATTTTTGAGCCAAGGCTCTAAAAAACAAATTTTAAAGAAAATAGAAAATCCCCACGGGAAAATAAAATAAAAATAACATATATTGTATAGAAACCTTAGGCCCTTCAACCTCATATATTTTTGGTTACCAACTTTTTAGGTTTGACTTGCAAAAAGAGAGTTGAAAATTTTTCATAGTTTTAACACCTTGATGATTAAACATTGTAATCTTTCAATTCATAAGTAATATTTTTGTATTTTCTTATCCTATGTGATCTCTAACATGTTTAGTTTGAATTTGTACGGTTGCAATTAAAAAAATTGATACAACTTATAAAAACGTTGACTTTTTGTTTAATTTAGAGCAAATTTCAAGAAGCTCAAAAACAAGCCTTGAGCATTTAGGAGTGAAGGTAGACAAGCCTATTACCACCCTAATTTAAAATCTGAGTATCTTGGAGTCAATTCTAAGGAGGGCATATATAATTCAAAGGTGTGCACTTATTTTACAAATCAAATCCAAATAAAACTATAATTTTTCGATAAAAATTATAACTTTTGTAATTTTTGAAGTGATCTACCCTAAACTTACAAAACCACTTGTAGAATGGGATCAAAATTTAGAAGGAATTTGCAAGCAAATAATAAGGGGAAACACTTTTAGATTACTATTCATTGGCCTTCAGTTGTGTTGCTGGCATGGTAGGATGTTGTGGGGGGTGGGGTGGGGTAAGGTGGGTATTCCAATTATTGGTTTAAAATATTCAAGTAAAGCAGAGAAATAGTTAATCCAATGAAGATGTTGCAGAGCACAATGGTGCAATGGATGACTTCATTGTTGATTGTAGCAAAAGTGAACAAGCCTATTGGTCCAATAATTAGAGAGTTCTGTAACTACCTAGGTCATGGGGCGTTGTGTCCTTCTAGAGTTAACCCTTAAACATCAAGGCAAACATTTTGTGTCTAATGGATGACAAAGAATCTCTCTGTGTAGGACAAAAGTGCAACTATTTATCTTCAAAATTTTGCAAGAAAAAGGGAGGTCTTCTATAGTGGTTTGTCTTGCAATGAGTGTTTTTACAATTTTTTAAGCCAATGCTTCACACTGTCACAAAAACTAATGATTTCCAAAGTCACCTCATCGTCCTTCAAAGATTAAGAATGCTCCAATTCCGTTTCATTTCAGTCCAAACAAGGTGAAGTCACAAAAATAAGGAATTAACCTTTAATCCCTAAAGGACCATGCTGCTAAATTTGGCAACATAGCAATTTCGGATAGGTATGAATGATTGGATATTTCCATGTTTTTGGCCCAAACTTTAATAAAAGATGTAGATGAGTAATATCTTTATGTGCACTAAAATTTAGGAAATTTGAAAATATGAGTCAAAAGTTATAGCCTAATATATTACTTTTTTGGTAAATGGGCAATCCAAGCAAATAAGAAAAAATTGCTTTTTTTGAAAACATTAATTTGAAATTCATTTTCTAGATTTATATATAAATGTGAAAAGCTTTTAATCATTCCATTTGGATCAATGGGTCAAGTTATGAGGAGTTTTAGTTTGTGAGCACTTATAGATTCTCTACTCTAAAATAAACTTTAAAGTCCTTTTTTTACTCAATTTTTAATATTTTTGAAAAAAAATTAAAAGATTATATGTAGATTTTTTATTACAACATGACAACCATTGGAATTGGCTTTTTCAATTCCATAGAAATTTGTTAATAATTTAGTGTTTTAAATCATTTTCTACATATTTCTACTTACTATTTTCTTCCCTATATGTTGTGCAATTCCAAATAATCTGAAAATTTTCAAGCATATAGCCATTGTGCCTTGGATAATGAATCCAAAGAAATGCCACCATTTTGGAGCTTTTTTCATACAAATTTGACCTTGTAAAGTGAAGGCATCACGCCTTCACTACAATCCTCTTCTTGGCCATAATTTTTGACTCATAGCTTAGAACCTCGTAATGCTTACTATTATAGCTTTCTTGTATTCTTAGTTTTTCAATGATATGCTACATGTCATATTTTCTTAAAGGATTCATTGAAAACCTCTCACTCCTAACCCTTAAGTTCTTGATGTCACTGAGACATAGCCAACTTTGAACAGTCAAAACTTTTAGTTTTCAAGTTCAAATCACGCATTCTTTGGATAGTTGGATACGTATTCTTAAGGGCTTTTCATGAATGTATTATACACTATCATACCTTTCAAATCCAAGGTGCTATTGCACCCTATTTGCTCGAAAGACACCCATTTCTCCCTTCTTAGGCTCTTGTAAAGCTTGGGAAGTCACCTCCAAGGTCCCCTTTGCTTATTAAGGTACTTCAAGCACCCAAGGAGATAGGGATGTAATACTATCCTTGCATTTCCATAGCCCATAGGCACTCTATGAGTTGTGTCTTGTCTTCTCCATGTTCTAGATGTTGATATTACTATAGATCAACCTCTTACTAAATACAAATCTTGTAAAAAATCTCCAAATCAAAATCCTTCAATAACAACAAACGCGTAGAAATAAAAATATAAAACCCTAATTTTAGCATTCAAGGGACTCTAATTCCATTCAAATCCAAGGACTCTTGTGTATTTCCTTCAATTGGTAATAAAATCTTCAAATCATTCAAACATAAATATCAAGTGACTCAAAATCAACAAAACCTTTCCCATCCTTATACAAGATCCTTGTAGGTGCTCTTCTTTCTTCAAATATACATCCCTCAAAATAAAACAAGATCATAGAAAATATCACATGCCTTGGACTAATCAAGTACAACATTAGAAATCTCTTCGTTTCATTACACAAGAGTGGTTTTAAGTTTGGAGCTACCTCTATTGGATTCATAGCGACAGTAGCAAGTAGTGCAGGCCACACTGCACTACTCTATATCCAAACCTTTTACGACTCTCCTAGACTATGTTTGGATTACTAGTTAACTTCAAATTGTCTAAGCTTGAATACTAGTTGACTTCAAAGCTTGAACACCTTTGTTTGCCAAAGATGCGGTAGTCTTTCCATTCAATTGCTCTTGCAAAAAACTTCAAAGTACACAAAGTAAAAGCACAACAAAAACTTCATGCAAAGCTTTTCTACTCATTCTTTAGTATTGCAAAGATATATTTTTAATATTGCAACAATAATGTGCAATAGTAGGATTGCATCAGTATTGCAACAATATCCAATATCTCATAATTGAATACCTATACATTTTGTACTTTCAGGGAGGTCACTTAGAGTGTCCATTAAAAACCACGTGCAAACAAAACTTTGGACCCCCTATATACTTTTTGAATTTTAAATAAAATTAAATAAAAAAATATGAATACATTTTTCTACTTTGAAAGTTAATAATTTGAATTATTGATATTTTTATTTGTTAATAATAATTAGTTACAAATTTTAGAAGTAAAAAGATACACTGTAGAATTGAAAAATAACTTTCACACAACTATATTATATTAAAAAAATTGACTAAAAAATGGACAAATAATTTCTAAAAATAATTCTCTATTGAAAGTTCATTTTGAGTTGAATATTGATGCAATGGTCATCTAAATGTGTTCTCTAAAAGTATTTGACTTAAAAAAATATGTCATTTTAGTGCATTTTTAACCTCTTCTAGAAATAAGAAATCATTCCATATTTTATATAAGTTTGAAATTTTGGGAGTAGAATCCTATAGTCATTAGTAAACAATGGTCAAAATTTGAAATTAAAATTACAGTTTATTAGAAACCACTTGTTCGCATGTGGTTTGTTGTAGTAGAACTAAGTTTGTACTCTATCTATACTGTAAGAACACTTAATATTAACCTTAAAAGAGCCCAAAAGCCCTTTGAATCCATATAATATATTATAAATATGCTGGTATTTAATTAAAAAACATTGACCAAATATTGTTCAATACAAAATAAATTAATGAACTATGCATCATTTTGTATTGATCAATACTAATTGCTTAGTAGGGGAATTGCGTCAGTATTGATGTAGAATTGTTGCAATGGGGGGTATTTTCTTGATGAAAGACTAGTACAAAATTCAAGTAGTTTACATGTTTGGAAAATGGCCAATTTCTTGAAATGGTCATTTGATCAAATTTGACAATTTCTGGTTACATTTAGTTCATGTTGTTTAGCATTATTGATCTATATGTTGACTAATCAATGAAATTAATCATCACCATAGTGAGGTTCTTGTTTCTAAAAAATTGTAAGGTTCTCTTTATTTTAAGTTCTATATTTTAGAATGTATCAGCAATTTGGTAAAGCTCTAGCATCACAAAATGAAGAAGCAATTGTTTATATTGTGAACAATATATAAAATTAACCCAAGAATAATGTGCTACTCAATGGCAAATAGCTATTAATTCTAAATATCTTTAACTAACATTGGTGTACCTTGGCAACAAAAACACGTTTCTCTTTAAATGCTTTATTGTCTCTTTTAAGATTGAATGTTGCTAAAATTTTTGCATGATTATAAATTTCTCCCAAACATTCACAAAAATTATTAATCCTTAACATCAACATCTACCAAAGTAAACAACCTCAATATACATTGGTCTTAGATTTCAAAGCTCTAAGGTTTTGAAAAAGTCCTCTAAGCAAGGAGCTCAAGTAGCTTGAGAGATATCTAAAATTTTAGGTTTAGTCTATTGTACTCATCCTAAATTTGAAAGCTATAAGGTTTGGGCATCTACAAAGCAATGTAAAAAATTGAAAACTTTCTATTTAGCATTTAAACATCACAAGCTTAGTACATCAAAATTTCCCAAAATAACAAATGAGGTTTCTATAATATCATTTTGTGGTTCATCAATCCTTCACTTGGGGTCTATTAGATACTACAGACAATACAATTCTCTAGTCCAAACTCAAGTTCAAAATAATTTGTCTCAAATTAAAGTTTCATTGAATGTACTCATACATTTAGAAATTACTCAATGCCAATAATTCTCTAAAGTAAAGAACTAATTGCACTATATTCAGAAGATTGATTTTTGGCAATGCGCCTTCCAACAAGATAGTATAACTAGTTGATACTACTTCAATACTTATTTGTTAATAAACAACATTAGTTATCCAATCATTGCAAAGTCTCACAAATGTTTGAAGATATGATACAAAGATGCCCCTAAATCAATATATCCAATATACATGCATGATGATCTTCCAAGAAAAATTAGTGAAGAATTAGACAACCACTTTACTATGGTGAAGTGATAGATTACAATTATCCTACTCTAATTGTAGAGTCACCTAGTATAGTAAAATAACCTCCATCTACTTAGCCAACTTGTGTACAATATTGATCTTGCCTTCAACCTCAACTTGAACATATGATTCAAGGGTACAAGTAATAAAGCAATATGTAACCAAGTATTGTACATTATACTAACGATTCTTCTAATCCACCCCAATGAATCATGTCATGCCATTTTGATGGCAATGATTGGGGAGGTTTCGAGAACTTCCCACAAGATTCAACATCATCTGATTTATGTGATACATCAAGTCCAAATCTTCTACAACTTCCCAATTTCAAACCACACTTTTCAGTTTTGTAAGTGGACAGTACACAACCAGATGAATATTTCGTTCTTGAATAGGTAATTGCTTGCATATAGGAAGCCTTCCACCAATATTTATTAGAACAAATGTCAGGTTGAATACCAACAATATGTTCCCATTCATCATTGGAACAACCTTCTAATATAAGGAGAGCACGATCTTCACATTTAGAGACCATTTGAAGCGCATTGCCCTTGCAACTACCCTTATTCAAAAGGCGATTTATGAACCTCTTCATGAGTCCTTTTGATTGTTTTTGTGATGGATTTCCACAAAATTGAGTACCTTTTCTTGTAACTTTCAATGTCTCCCCTCTTAATCCTTTAAATATGGAATTGATCCCTTCTGGTCCTTCAGCGATAAAAATGTCTGTAATCCATTCTAACTCAAGCCTTGGCTCATCAATCCATTCTTTAACCCAATATATACTAACATGACTTGCTGTACAACCATCATACACAACCAAATAGTTGAGGTCACGCTCAGCATAAAGGGAACCTTGACGCAATTTTTCCTCAAGCAACTCATGTCGATCACTAAGTTTACGAATGACATACCCTCCTTTCTCGACCCAATACACCTCTTGCATCTTTTTGAATGACTGATCCTCAACCTTTTTGCCTTTGGAATTTTGTTTCTCAAAACCAATATCAATTCCACTACCCAAAACTTTAACTCCAATACTATATTTTTGCTTATTTTGCGATCCAGCATGAAATTGTGCTGCTACTGCACTCAAATCTACATTGCTTTGAGTATGAATAGAAGTATCATTGGAAATATTAGAAATAGGTATGTTTCCATCCACACCATGTTCCAATAAAACTAAACTTTGGTTCTTCCTACAAACCCTTTTAGAAGAAGCACAATTATGATCCAATTGATTCATGCCCCATTCCACAATCTCCCCAAGTTGATTGATATCATCACCATATAGGATTTGGCATTCCCACACCTCTTGTTCCATAGGTACAAGAAAAGGAAGTATTGAATCAATTTCAATATGCCCTTTACCTTTCTTCCATGTCAAAGTCGATCCCTTCTTATGAATTGCCATTGCAAGCGCAATGACGAGAAGAGGACTACATTTAAGGCCATGAGTTTCAAGAAAATGTGCTCCTTTAAGGTCTCCAAATGCTTCAAGAGCACATTGCTGGTTATCATTACGCTCAAGGTCATAAGAAAAATCTTCCAATGCTCCAGAATAATAACTCCCATCCTCCCACATAATTTCAACATGTATTTCTATAGATGTCACTTTCACTCCAATGACACCAATGGTCCAATCAATAGGCAGATTTTCAAGATTTGATGCTTCAACACATTGATAGTAATATGCTCTAGTCAATTCATCTTGCACTATAACAAGTTGTGTTGAGTCATTTGATGTCTTCATTGAAAAGTTTTGACACATTGCAATCATTCCTCGTGGATCAAGAGGAGCTCCATAATCAACAAAATCAAAAAATGTCGAGGTTTGAACTTCACTCTCCATCATTTTAGCTACCCACTTAGCAGCTGCTTCTAACATACCTGGAAAATTAGCACCACCACGGTCTTGAAACATATGCACTTTGAAATGATAAAGAAAAGTTGTTGGAAACAATACAGCAGCAATGCGGCCCCTGCTACAGTCATTTTTTTGGTCAGGACTCAAGTTAGCGAACATCTCCTCGAATGAAGAATATAGAATATACTTTTCTTGTAGATATTGTGCCATGTTGAACTTTCTCAACGCATGAAAGTTTCTCATAGGTAATGATTCCAACACGGATTTCATCTGTCGCAGAGATAGTTTTGATTCCATCTACAAAAACAATTGTCATCCACATTTATAAATGTTACTCAATTTATGACTCCAATAGTAATTCAAACACTCTTATAAAATCACAACACCACATGAAGTAAATCTCACTTTGAATTCACATCTCCATGGGACTAAGCTATCTACTAGATGAATGTCTTCAACTTACCTCAAGTTTGCCTTGGTGGCTTGATGTTTGATCATCGTTTTGTTCCTTCACTGCAGGCATATAATGGGATATTTCCTCAACTATGGCATGTAAATATCCTTCTTCAGAAATGGCATTTTTCTCAACCTCCAAACCATTGGACGGCCAAAAGCTTCTTTGAAGTTCACTAAACTCCTCACAAAATTCCACGACTCCCACCCGACCTTGGCTAAGATTTTCTACCAAATCATTTGCCCTTCTCGATACTTCATTCTTTCCTTCACACAAAAAATTCAAAGCTTCCCTCTTCGATGCAATGTCCAAGGAACTCCCTTCTCCATCAATAGTATTAACAAGAACATCTGGGGTTTGAAGGTCATGTAGTGTCAACTTATAGAAAAGAGGGTACACTTTCAAGGTTGGATTATTTGTCTTCTTGGACTTCACAATTGTGCACAACTCAGACATGAGTGGTTTGGATTTCATATACATGTCCGATAGCACAACAATTGCTAATTGAAATTGATCCACATCTTCAACAAAGTTGACTGAATCTTGGACAACAACATTGTAGTTTGATGATTTCAATTCCTTACATAGCAAGCTTGCAAAATCTCTCATTTCATTTGAGTAACTGAGAAATAATCGAGGGCTGCAAGTATAAACACAACACATGTCTCAATGAGTGCACAAAACAATGGTAATGTTAATGCAAGCTAGGATTGACTCTTTAGGAGTTAAATTTTAAGATTGAAATCTCTTGAGGATAAAATCATTATACTATTGGTTTAGTATGATGAAGAAGCAATGACTACATGCATACCGTTCATCTATTGCTTCCACCTCTGACTTATGTTTATCAAAGGCCCTCTTGGACGATCCGCACCCCTCTTCAATTAATCCTTCACCTTTCTCCTCTAGTTGAAGTGTCTTAACAACCTACAAAATCCATCACAACAACATTGAGATCAAAGTGAAATACTTCAAAAACATTGCACTGCTCAAGTTCTTCAAACAAGACTATTAAATAAATGTAAATCAATAGTAACATAAAGACTGAAATGAGAATTATAAATGACAAACTCAAGGTCAAATTGGTACACAATGTAGACTTATATACCAAAAGGTATCACAAAAATGCTAACCAAACTGCTATTGTGTTACCCTATTTGCAAGGAAAACACAATATTCTCCGAAAGAAAAAGTAGATCCATATTTTTGCAATGTCAATCACTCCTATTTCCTATGGGATGAACTGAATTGAGAATTCTCATAATAAGTATCAAAAAAATGTATACTACATGGATGGGGGGAAAATTGAGCAACAACCTGCTGCTTCAAATCATGTGCACCCTCAACAATTGGACAATTCGAAGTGGTACAAAAATGGCTCCGTAATTCCTTTAGGGCCATTGGAGTATCAAGGATTACGAAGGAATCCGGACTCATGAAATATGCAGGCATCCTCACTTCCATTAAGGTGAAATTGTAATTGACCAAGAGATCAATAAAAGCCTCTTTTACTTGAGGATTATGATACGCTCGGTGTTTGTCAAAGTATAATTTTTTAAGGGCTTTGTTGAGCTTCAGAGAATCAAGTATTTCACATACATCAGATGTCCTCAAATCTGGAATTCGTATGAAGAAATGAGTAAGTGTCTTGTTTGTGCGTAGCATTCTAGCAATAGATTTTGCTACTTCGCCACACACATTGGGGGAGAATTCTGCATTCGAAATAATCTGAAGTTGTCTGAGGGAGATGTTGACATGAGGTTCTCCATCTTTCTCTGCCATCAAGGGCCTCAACAAATGTTGTACAAAACATTTGTCCCACACACGGAATTGGACTTTCAATTCCGTAACGCCAGAGTTCTCAGCCAAGACTGCTTCTAAACAAGCAGCTACTTCCCGGTTGTCGCCAAGTTTCCGGCCATCCCGTGGACAACTCTCAAGTGTCAAAACTTGGAGGGTTTTGTTTTTCTTCAGAAAATCAAGTACTTCACATACTGCATCCGGATCCAAATCCCCAAAACTGATGGACAAACAATTCCTTGCCTTGACAATGCGCAAAATTTCGGTACCATCCATGGGAAGTTCTGGTCCTGTACATACATAAAGCTGCATTTCGAGAAAGGAATGACAGTCTTTTACAGATAATATAGCATTAAGCTTCCCATCAATGCAAGCCATCGAAAGCCCCAGCAAATACTTCATAAATCCCCTCAATCCCCGTGATCTCAAATATATTTCATCAAGAGAAATCACAGTCAATATTGCTCCCAAATAAACAACGCCGTCAGGACTTACATCGTCGAACTCCAATCTGAAAGTCTTGAGACTACGGTTCTCCGTCACAATAGCAGATAAATCCATTGCATCATTATCTGCAAGAGGTCCACCAGTTGATATGACCAGGTTCTCCAAAACCCTGTTAGCACGTAGGCTTTCGCACAACTCATGCACCTCTTCCCCATTTGAAGCACGTACACTCAAGTCCGTTAAGCCCACATTCTCACTAAGGGCTGCAATGATCATCAAACTACACTTGCGTAATTCTTCTTGATCAACCTCGGCCCCAGGCGATGATTCGATGGACAGCTTCTTCAAGGCATAATTCGAGTCCCTTAACATAGTTGCAACCATGTTCGCCATTTCGATACTGAGAAAATTGTTGGAAATGATCAGACTATCAGCTTTCTGAACAAGGTTCGAGTTCCAATAGTAGAGTATCGATTCGGCTATGCAAACATCACATCCAGAGATATAACCGCTTGCAAATTCTGTGCCTTTACAATGTTCCAAACAAGCGTAGTAATCGAGTAGCCCGTAAAGAAGCTCGTGGATCTCGACAAACTTTTCACCAAATATACCCGTCCGTTCAACAACCCCATTATTCGCTTTTTCCAATCCCCAGTGAAACAACACTAGATCTTCCCCATGTTTTAATACTTCAAACAGAAGCCAAAGGAACTTATCAAGGTCGTGTTCCATCCAGTAATCAGATCGCTCATCAACAATCTCTTCGAAGCTTATCGATAAATTCCTGGATAATGAGGCTTCGCGACTGGAACCATCCATGGTAGGCAGTTTACGAATACATTTGTGAAACTTTCTTAACCAGGCTTCCATTTTCCTACTACTTTGAAAATCACGCTCATATTTTAAATGCTTTTTAAAAGACTTGGCAATGTTGACGAAACGCGTTTCATTAAGAGTAAGGTAGAACCGAATGCCGCTACCGATATCCGAGGCTTGGCTGGACACAAAATCATCCAAGAGCCCCAATTTCTGAAGTACATCACCAGTGACGTTAAAATGATCTGCAATGTGCTCGCACTGAGGCTTGTTCACCAATAGACTGCTAGAGATATTGCGAACATTCTCAATGGACTCCCAAGCACCATGGACCAACCGTGCTCGTTGCTGTTGAATAGTGTGCTCTGATATTCCTGCATCAAATTCAAGCAATTCAGGTTTGCTAAAACCTCCGCAGAAGGAAGCTCGACTTCAGAGATATCTGTCTTTGAACTTCTAATTACAGAAATAAACATACACCTCCACTTTCAAACAAACGCCGGTCCATGGGACAATCCATTAACCATCAATACTATCCAATCATGACAATGAAAAGAAGGAAACTAGCACCTGAATCCTGATCAAAGAAATGGAGAAAGCACTAAGCGATGCCCATTTAACTACGACATAGCTGTTGCAGAAAGAGTTTCAAACTGCTATGACATTCTCGAAAGACAACGCCAATAAGAATTACCAAAAATTTAAAATGGCCGTCAGGACTATGCTATCGTCAGAGGCCTTTTCATCCATTTGACCACAATGAGATTCCTCATCTCGGCAGAGAGGTCAGGCTGGATGGTCCTGAACGTCCATCACATCCATATTGCTTCAAAAAGTATTCTCACCCATGCCAGCAACTCTTAAGATGTAATCATTTTTTCTATTTGGATGTACTTAAGAATGTAATCATAATTATATAATTTGTCTTGTTGCACTTAAGAATGTAATCATTTTTTACAAATTATATATATTCCAATACACATGCTATCAACTTTGAATTCTCACCAGGATGCTGTTTCTCTCCCGAAAGCCATAATTCTTTCTGAAGAGCCAGATTAAGAGCCCGAGTTCCCGCTAAGCTGTCAAACGAGGAATCCAAATAAGGCGTCTGAGGAAAACTGTCCCGATGATGTCTATCGACATACGGATCGGTGGAGTCAGAACGCCAAGGACCCAAACCATCGGCTGCATCACGAAGAACAAAAGTTAGCTATCCACAAGACACTACTTTCTTAAGCGAATTCAGATCTTCACACATAAAGAAAAGTATAAATAGACCGTATCGTCCATCACCAAAACCAACAAACCCTCACCAGGTCTTTGAAATGCGATAGCAAACTTAATTTAACTCGAATGAAGCTTATAGAGATCAATCCATCAAGTTCTCATACACCAAATTGGACCAGCATTTAAACAGTGCATAGAACCTGAATCTTAATCATAAAATACTCATTAGAGATGACTATAAAATTGACATTCTAAGAAGAAACATAGTACAGTGATTATTGCCGCAACACAATGATGCACCTTGAAGTACCACAAAGCCATTGCCAAATACTTTCAAACTCATGCTATCTAAAGAAGAGGCAACCAGTACTCGAAAGCAATGACCAACAATAAAAACAAGTTAAGGGACTAAGCAACTTTTACCTGATTCCTCGTCCTCTGATTGGAATCCATCTGGAAAATGAGGATGCGTTTCCGGAGACTCCAATTTTCTTTTTCCCTTCCGTGAAGCGGATGGCTTCAATTGCTCGGTGTCCTCAGCAGATATTTCCGTTGACTTGCTCGTTAAAGCAGATGGAAGTCGCTCTAAAGAAGTGTCCATTTTGTCACCCTCATTTATTTCGTCAGGAGGACGGCCCTTCTCATGGTACTCTTCACCCCCAACCTGGGGCTCGCCGGTGACCGGAGGCATCACAATCTATGGCGGGAACACAAAGTCATGAGAGATTGAGACAAAAATGATGTTGTTGTACTCGATCGTTATGTGTTCCTAACTACGCTGATACAATGCACAGAGAAGCGGCAAGCCAATGTCAAAGGACAACTCTGCTGGAAGGCAACCAATCTGCTAAAACCAAACACTACAGAATTGCAAGCAAACTAACTAACTAAAATTTCCCACAATTAAACGACAAAATAGCGAACTAAGAGAAGACAAAAGTTGGATACAATTACCACGAGAATCCACAATGAAGATGAAACATTGGAAAGAGGAGAAGCATGCTGCATCGAGTACCTCGTGCTTCAGACAACCCTACTGAGTTGAAAGTGACAGCGCCGCACGTCGTCAACCGCGAGAGAATGAAGGTGTCACGAGTTCACTGGCGTCGGACAGCAACTGCAAGTTAGCAAAGTAGCAGCTGTCCGTTGTGACCCATCGCAAGAGCGACGTTGCCTGCGCTGAATACGAACTTTCATGTTAGAATATCGGGGACAGCAACCACATCAGAATCAGCAACCGACGCGAACCGCAATAAACATAGACTAAAAGTGTCATTCACTTCAGAAACTATTATCTCGGCAAGGCATCCAGACGGCACGATCTTCTTAAAGTGTTGCATTCGGCTCCATTACAACAGTCCCTTCTGTGACCACTACACTCTAACCAGATCGCACAACAGATTCAACCGAAGAGAAATGAGTTAAACAGTAAGGGTATCACAAGAACAGGACCAGCAACAGAAGCCGGATGCCAGAAGCATGGAGTAAATTGAGTCTAGAATGTACCACAAATACCACAAGCCCGGAGTACGTTGAGCCTGCAGTGTATCAAACACGCCAGACACTTGGAATATATCTGTGGAGCCCCAATTGCAAGGTCCTGCCAAAGTCCACGAAATTACTAGAATCAGGAAAGGCAAACCACGACGAGCACACTAACCTTCACTACCGACTCCAGATATACTAGGCAATTCAACCAGAACCCCCTTTACGGCAGCAAATCCAAAGACTCCAGCAACGCACATTTCTGAGACCCGGCATCTTCCATCAACAATGGACTCCTAAGCTTCATATTACCAGTGAGATTCACCAACAACACCAGGAATGACACTGAACCTCTCATAAAGATCAAAGCACCAAACCTTCATGGCCTCGGCCAGTGAGTTTCAAGCGCCGCATTTTACTGAGACCAAGCTTCAACGTTGCGCAGTTCAGAAACTCAAGCAAGACGTCTTGTGAAACTTACAATGTCAGAGCAACGCTAATGCCCTCTCCGTCCTCTTCGTAAGACATCGAAAACTCCAAAATCCGATGAAGAAACGCTCTTTCTCCGGCTCCAACTCGACGTTTTTGCGAGGCCCAAAGCTTCAGAACTTCATGTGTACAACTTTCACCATTTCGCATTCCGACATCACCAAAAGCCGCTGTTCTAAGCATACAGAAGTTGTGAATGTCTCAGCAATGAGAGTGCAGAACGAGCACCATCGCAAGCAAGCTAGCGTAGGGTTCACGCATGGAGTTTTCTGCACCTGTTGAACTCAAGCAAATGGTTACACATGCGAGTTCAGTGTAGATCATGGTTGCGTGACGTAAGCTAGAATTTTGTATCTAAGGTACTGCAGACAACAAATGTAAGCTCAACGTAGACAAGCCTATTACCATGCAATCTCACAATCTGAATATTTTGGGCCAACTCCAGGATGGGCACATATTTTCAGAGGTGTGCACTTGTTTCATGTATCAAACCCAAGCGTTAGTACAATTTTTCAATCAAAGTAATTATTGTAATATCTGTGAATTTTTGAAGTGATCTACCCTGAAATTACAAAACCATTTGGAGTCATAAACACTTTGTTAACAACTTGTAAGTGAACCTTTTTTTGGCACCATAGGGCGAGATTGTACCATTTCATAATAAATTTCTACTTTTTGTTAGAGAAAAGTAATCCTTTTTTGTCAAAAACATTCCATTTCTATTTCAAAATGTGCATGCAGTTGCCAAATTTGGGATGAAAAAGTGCATGAATATGATTGAAAAGTGTTTTAGGGGTCCAAAAAATGGATGAATGTCGAAATACAATGCTTCACCAATTTTAAGTAACTGCCATCTTAGCACTTTCTCAAAAAGTAAAAAAAAAGGACTGCCCATAACCACTCTCCTACATATCCAATGGTACTTAAGTTCTAAGTGAACCATAAAACTTAAGGCAGCAAATGATTCTATCTCCAAAATGCAACCCCCGCTCTTAAATTCATACCCTTCTTTTTCAGAATGAAAAAAATGCACCCCGTCAAAGTGCAGTGTAAGTTCGCTATTGGGTTCAAATCCAGTGTATCTAAAATTGTCACTTAAGCTTCTATTACCACCATTTTGCAAGTGTGAAAACGTTTTGCCACAGTCAGTCCTCTTTAAGTCACGCAATCATTCCAGGGATTTTGGCAGAAAAAGAATGGATTTGGAAGGAGCACTTCACGCCTGGCCTGGACTCGACTCCCGACGCCCTGCAGACAGCAAAGTCACGCTGGAAATGAATGCGCGGCAGTTGTTCCATTAAACTGCAGAGTGACCCATAAATGTCACACTCTGGCATGCGAGTCACGGGCTTAAATACGAGACAGTGCTGTACCGAAATTTGACGGTGCAGCTCGACAGGACAGGTTGGGATCAGTACCTTAACTACTGCAGCGGCGCAGCTCTTGCAATCCGTCAATATTTGGTGATGGCGCCATCAATTGTGGAAGCCAAATAATGTAATGTCGCAGAGTGTTTGGTAATCAATCTTGTCAGGTTTGCGACCGAAGGACGGATTTCGGAGGATTCGAGCAGCCACAGTTCCACACGGCAACTCAGCAAGTGGTGCAAAGCCTGCAACTGGCCAGACTAATTCTAGTACAAGTGTGCGAAACAGCAAGTGCAATTGAAATTATATTTTTTTTTGACAAAGCATGAATTTGCTAGGAATTTCTGAAGTGTTCAGCCCAAAAGAGTCTGTAGACTACTTCATAACCAAAAAAATCTCAATCTATAATGCTCGTCTTACTACCTAATGCAGTCACGATATTTTCTGTCGTCAAAGGCTTAATCCCAAAGTGACATTTGATATCGAGGGTTCACAAACATTATTGCTTTTGAAGCTCTATAGGTCTAGATATCTTCAAGTTATACAAACCTCAACCATACAATCTTATAGTGTGTATGATTTAGATGATATGTACAAAGTTTGAAGTCATTTGGCCATATAGATTGCAAGATCATAATGTTTTAGTGTCAAAAATAGATGCCTTGAAATTTTCCCTCAAACACATTTAGAGGTGAAATTTGTTTTCTAAACCTACTCAAATGAAAAAACTTTACACTACAAAATGATTCAAAAATATTATGCAAACACATTGGTGAATTTTTTTTTCATTCAATTGACTCATTGTGTCTAAAAAACAGCTTTGAAATGTCAAAAAACAGCAAGAAAAATTGCAAAAAACACACCTAAGGCTGAACCTCCTCCTCCTAGAATGCTTCTCACTCACTCATTGCTTCTTGGATTGACATGAGATTTTTGCCTCACAAACTTGACTAGTATGTGCAACTTTCCAAAAGAAATTATTGAAAATGGACTTTGTATGAAGATAAAATAGGCCGCCGAAGTTCACTCTATTCCCCAAATGCCAGGATATTGAACTTTGAATTACTCCCAAACATTCACAACAACTTGGATTGACATGAGAATTTTACCACAATAACTAAACTTCAAGGGGAACAAAATCCAACAAATTTTATTGAAAATGAATGTTTTACAAAAGAGATTCAAGCCCCCGAAGTTGTAGCCCTAAATGCAGTTTGATGAACTCAAATTGAAGCTGTGAACTTCAATTGGCCCTCCAAAACTCATTACATCTTGGATTGATTTGAAATATTTGCCACACAAACTAGGGGGGAGAACACAACTTTCCCAACAAGTTTTATTGAATTTGGACCTTGGATACAAAAGTCACAACACTTTGAACTAGACTTCAAATTGTGTGAGGACACTTTCTGTCCTCTTTGTCATTTTTGGGTTAAAAAGTCAATTTTTACAATGAATTTCACACTGAAAAGTTAAAAGTTCCTAATGAGGTCACTGTTCACTCTATTATTGTCATGTAAGACATGCATTGTGGCCCACATCTCACATACTAAAAAAACCATGAAGGGTCATTTCCTAGGTGACCACCATGGATCAATTGACTGCAATGGGCTGCTTTACCTTAAAAGGGTCGAGTCTCCTCTTCACCCCAAGTTTGAGATACCGCCCCCAAATGGACGCTCAAAGAAATATAGACACGTTTTAAATTATTTTTGGAAACAATTGAAACGTTGAAAGGCAATTTTATTTAAATGAAAAAAAACTTTACTTGAGTTAAACTACTAAATTTGAAAAGCATTATCAATTTTTTTTGCATTTTTTTCTACTTTTTCCCTTGTAGTGAAAGCAAACTCAACAATCAAGTAAGATTTTGACAATTTTTTGCAAATCCAAATTTCACTACAACTTGCAAACTTAACATCAGGGTGCTACATACATACAAGTTCACAAATGTGGTTTGAAGCAGTCAAAAGTCCTCAAGTTAAAAATGCCAATGCTCAATGTTGAATGTTGAATTATTAACCATTAATTAAAGTCTCTAATAATGCCTTTTTCCATCAAATTCTACTAAAAATTGCCATTTCTATTGCAAAGTGAAAAAATATTTAGAAAATATTTTTTCCTCATGGCTAACCACAAGATCTTGCACTAGATTAGTGTAAGAATGTGTGGAAGAAACCTTCATTCTTTAAAAAAAATATTAAATAGACCTAGGTATGAGATTAAAGAAAAAAATACATAATTAAATTTTAAATGCTTGAGGCACCAAACTCTAAGGGCAACAATACTTTGAAGTTAAATAAACCTTACCAAATTAATATTTTTAATTGACCTTCTACCTCCTAGTAGTTTATCTATTTTTGAAATCTTATTTTAGAATTAAATATCCAATTTTGTAAATGAATGATCATGATTTTTCTTTTCAAGATTTTGTATAGGGGCGGGGGGGCATTGCAAATCTTTATTTTCTAGTGTTGAGAGCTCTTGGAAATGAGACTCAAATACACTAGATTTGGGTGTGAGAAAAAATCACATTAGAAATCCATTTAAAAAAAATGTAGAGTAGATTTTGAAAAGCTATAAATTGATTGGAGTGATGCATGTTTATGTCCTTTAACCTCATATTATTTGATGACCAATATTTTAAATTTGACATGTAAAAAGAAGATTGAAAGACCTCAAATCATTTTCATAGTTTTAACACCATTATGATTAAACATTTTAATCTTTTCAATCCATAAGTAATATTTGCATTAGATGTTTTTCAAGTGCATTAGAGGGCCATTTCAAGCTTATTCTCCATGCTAGAAACCAACCATTGTTGACTAGATTTTTTTTAGTTTTAAATTTTTAAAATTTATTAAAATATTAAAAAAATATGTACAAATTATTATTATTATTTGATGTGGAAGTCACTCTACCACATTAGACTATTATTGCTGCTAAGTTTCCACATTTCAAGAATTCATAAGAACTCATAGCCCTATAGCCCACTTGATTTTCATTTAATGGTTATGTTTTATTTTTCTATGTGATCTCTAATATGTCTAGTTTGAATTTGCACAATGACAAAACAAAACAAAATTGATGAAACTTATCAAAAAAAATTTGGTTCAATTTAGAGCAAATACTAAGAAGTTCGAAAAAGGCCTTGGGCATTCAATAGTAGGGGTTAAGGAAAAAATTAAAATAATTGAAATACATTGGATATTGTACCATTTAAAAAAATATAAACCACACTATGTAAAATTTTAAAAGACACCTAAAATGTCTTCAATTTGAATCAATCATGTGGATATACCATTAAGAAGTTGCACACAAAAATCGATTGAAAAATATTCATTTTTCAATATGCACAAAGTTTGTTTGACTATCTAAGGACACAACCCATCCTTCCAAGGTCAACAAGCTTTAGTTGGACATTGCAAGAATAAGATATGAGTTTCCAAGGTATTGTCACTATTGTAGGTGTATACAAAGCCAACAAATGACTCTTATAGAGTTTCATGTTTTGATTGTGTACAACTTGTGTGATCAACATCTAAGCTATTGAGACACTTATTGCTCAAAATGTAGGTGCCGCATTTTTTGCACTATTGACTATGGATGTACATACCTTTTGAGCAAGCTATGAGCAAGTTTTATTTGTAGTCAATGCTAAGATAGATAAGTCTCAAATCATACAAACTAATAATTTGAATATCTTGGAGTCAACTTCTAAAGGGGCACATATTTTTTAGATCTTGGAATCAACTCTTGGAAGGGCACATTTTTTTTTAGAGGTGTGTGCTTATTTTGCAAATTAAATGAAAGTAGAATTATAATTTTTTGATTAATTCCTAAAGGTTTTTGACTATGTTTTCATCAAAAATGCTCCAAAAATGCCATTTCTAGTACAAGTACCAAATTTTAGAAAAGAAAACATTTTTAGACACATGTAACTATAGGATCTTGTAGTATGCTTGATTGAGAAGATGTGAAAAAAATTCAGAAATTTCCACTACAAGATATTGACATTTGAAATGATAAAAATCTTTTGGGGGGACCTCCAAAAACCTTGAAAAAATGTCCAAAATGATGGTTCTTCTTTGGATTTATTCTTCAAAGCAAGTTGGCCACAAGCTTGAAAATTCTCATATCATTTGAAACTCAACAACATATAGGAAAAAAATAATAATTAGAAAGATGTAGAGAATGATTCAAAATGCTAAATTGCAAAAAATTTAGATATGAAATTTGAAAAATGCCAATCCCAGCTGTTGTAATGATGTAATATGACCATATTTGTTATATTGAGATTTTTTACAGATTTTGAGACAAAATGCTAGATATTATAAATTCATTTACAAAAATAATATTGAAATTAAGAATAAATAATGCTCAAATATTGATTCTAAAATGAAAATTTAAAAGTTGGTAGTTGGTGTTATTACCTATTTATAAAAAAATACTAATAAAAAAATAAAGCAGTTTATCTTCGAGTCGAAGATAAAAATGAGATTGCAAAAAGTCTCAATATAATGAATATGGCCTTTAATAAACAATCTACACCTATTATTTTTATTGTTTCAGAAAATATTAAAAACTTGAATAAAATAAAGGACTTTAAAATTTCTCTTAGAGTAGAGATTCCATAATTATCCACAAACTACCTACAAACTAGAATTCTTCCTAATTTTCATCTCATTAATCAAAATGGAATGATTCAAAGTTTTTTACACATGATTAAATCTAGAGAACCAATTTCAATTTTTGTGTATTTTAAAAAAGTGATTTTAAAGAAGTCATGTAGTCATTGCAATGATTTTTGAGAAAATGATGGATTTGAAAGATTTTTTGGAAAATATTGGGACCCAAAGTAAGGGTGATGGAATCAAGTAGTGAGTAGAAATGGGCTTGTCTATCATATCCTCTAAATGCCCAAGGCACCAAATTTTGGAGCCAATGAAACTTTGAAATTAAATCAAAATTTATTAAATTACAATTATTACCATAGATTCCTAGCAACTTGGAAACTTTCTACCTAATAATTAATGAAAGTGCAAAATATAGTTAGTCAATCCAAAATTAATATATTAAAATTGGTCAATTTTATAATATAATTAAAGGAATTCAAGCATTCATCCAAATATTTAAAAAAAAATTAGGTTTGTTGCTCCTACTTTCATCTAAAGCGAGTGCTTTTACATAAATCTTTGTCGTCATCTCAAACTCTAAACACTCTACCTTATGTGGCAAGATTTTGTTAAGTATTGGGATTTATTGTGTCAAAGAGATATCTTTTGTTTGAAAAAAATTGCGCTTAATAACAATCAAGATGGCAAGGCAAGAACTTTGCAATGTATGTTTATAATTATTGACAAAGAGATGTAAGATTGTATGGAGAAAATTGAACTTTTTTAAATAGGCAATCTTTTAATATATGTTTTTATTTTTTGGACAAACTAGGTTAGTAATTTTTTCAAATTTAGGCACCTTCTTCATTATTTATTTTACAACTAAACTTCTACAAAGCTACAATAGTAGTTTATATTTTGAAAAAATGTTGAATTTTAGAATAAAAATCCAATATTTAAAATGAATCTTCATGATTTTTCTATTAAAGACTTTGTGCACAATTGTTCATTGCAAATCTTGACTTTCTAGTGTTGAGGGCTCTTGGAAATGAGACTCAAATACACTAGATCTTGAAGAATCACATTAGAATTTATTTATTAAAAATGTAGAGTACATTCTGAAACGACATAAATTGATTGGATTTATGCATGTTTTACCTTTTAAACTAATATTTTTTTGTGACCAATATTTTAGTCTTGATGTGTAAAAAGAAGATTGAAAGACTTCAAATCACTTTTATAATTTGAACACCCTTGTAATCAAACATTACAATCTTTCTATATGTAAGTAATGTTGTTGTATTTTCTTTTCTCATATAATTTCTAATATGTTTGGTTTAAATTTGTACAGTTACAATTCCAAAACATTGACAAAATTTATTAAAATCTTCATTTTGTTTAATTTAAAGAAAATTTCAAGAAGCTCAAATAAAGCTTTGGGCATTTTAGAATTAATGACATTAGAATGTATTCATATTCAATGTGTGGATTAACCATGGTTGATACAAGAAGCCCAAAACACAAGAGTCTATCAATAGGATAAAGTTCTAACACTATCACGACCCTATTAACACCTTGTGATTCTAAACAACCTTCAAAGGTCCTTTATAATTTAATGGACTCACCACACTTCACTTCCAGTATTACTTGGATCACAACTCATTAACCCCTAAAGGACCAAGGCCTTATTTCTGCCAAAAAACACTCAAAATTGCCATTTCTGTAGCAAAGAGTAAAAAATTTGAAATTTTTTTTTTTGCATATACAACCGTAGGATCTTATACCTTACTAGTATGTAAATGTGTGGAAAAAATTTCAGAAATTTTGACCACATAGATTGAAAGATATTTGTGTTTAAAGTGAAAAAAACAATTTTTTCAACACCTTGCAGGACTGGATTATTTGACTTTGAACTTTTTTAACTTAAATTTTTTTCACTACAGAGTTTTGAGATTTAAATCCTTATTGTGGGAAATTGAGTTGAGAATCTAGAAAAAAAGAAAATTTTAAGAAAAAGATTAATTTTCATGCTTAAAAAAATTGTTAAGTAGAAGTAGGTATGAGAATGAAGGAAAATCTAAATTATTAATATCTTTACGATGGAATTAAAATGCACTAATCCCAATGGTGAGATTGTTCTAGCAAGCAAACAAAATCATGTAAATTTTTTTTTTAGAAAAATTGTAAAAATTGCATTTAGAAATGAATTCTATAAGTTATTTTTTCAGGAAGATGCTCTAACTGCCCGATAAACAAGATTGTCCATAACTTTCTCATAATAAGTCCAAATGGAATGAATCAAAGCTTCCCATGCAGACAAAAATATAATCTACAAGAAAAAAAATCCAAAAAAGAAAAATTCAAAATTTTGCAAATTTTTTTTTTGCTGCCCGGACTGCCCCCCGTCCCCTACTTTGAGCTTATTTGGTCATAACTTTTGTTTCCGGGCACCAAATGTGAAAAAAATTATATTCCCACAAAGCTCATCAGTTTTTCTATCTTCAAAAAAAGTTTCAAAAAATCATGACGAAATTTCAGCCTGTAGGTACCTGCCCAAAATCCAATTTGTCCCCCGAAGGGACAATGGTCCTTTAGGGGTTAACATTGTACATCCCACCCACCCCCATCATTAGTTGCCATTTCCAATTTATATAGCTAAGTCCCAATTCATAGGACTACTAATACACACTTTGCACATGACATTTGGTATGTCACTTAGTGACATGGGGCAGAATTTTCATTGATGTTGAAGTATTCAATGCAAATACTACTCTACACCAATGCTAACCATCCTTGAGTGTCACCCCACTTTATATTAAACCTATTGTATACTTTCTACTTTCACATTGTAACTAATCTGAATTTATAATTTAGAACACATCCTAAATGGCCTAGTAAAAAACAAGATTCCATCCAACTAGTGCTATGGGACACAAATACAACTGTCCTATGGTGCCTTGGACTTGGTAGTGAAGTTGCATTACCAACCTCAAGTCACTAAGACTTATTAAGGCTCCAAAAAGGAGGGAGGAGGGAGACCAAACCCTCTTATAGTACTCTCTATGGGATTCAATAGACCTTCTTTTGTAGATCAAAAGAACTTCCAAAATCCATGTTGGTTTTAGAAGACCACCTATTTCCAACCAAAATCACCAAGTTATAACCTTGTTTGAACTCCCAAACTTCTAATGGTATAAATTTATGGCTAAAGCTATAAATCCCACAGGCAAGCCTATTTTAGATATCTACATAACAAATAGATGCTAGTGGATTTTTCACTTATCTCATTTGGATAAATTCTTACAAAGTTATGGTTCTTTGAAGATTTGAGTTACTTAGAGTGGCGTCACACCTTTACCACAATTTTTCTCTTGGCCATAATTTAGGCTTGTAATTTAGAATCTTGTAATGCTTTTTAATGATATGATACATGCCATATTTTCATGAAGGATTCATTAAGAACCTCTCACTCCTGGCCCTTAAGTGTCCTATCGCTGCTAAGACACTGCTAACTTTGAATGACCATAGCTTCTAGCCAATTAGTTCAAATCATACATTCTTTAGATGGTTAGTAGCGTTTTCTCAATGGCTTTCCAAGCATAGAAGATATTATACCAAGTTCTACTAATTTAGGATATTATTGTACCATATTTACTCAGAAGTCACTCATTTCTCCCTTCTTAAACTTTTGCAAGGCTTGGGACATCACCCCTAAGATCCTCTTTGCTCACTAAAGCACTTTAGGCACCCCAAGGAGATAGGGGTGTATCAAATACATCTAACATTAATATGCTAATTGATCCAACTTTGGTGCGTCTCTATGTTGTGATTGTACTATAAGGTATGGGCACCTATTATCACTAACTACAACCAAGTGTAGTTACTACTACAAAACATACTCTGTAATTGATTTTTATTAGGCTTTTTTGGCAACTAGTAGAAAAATCTCTAATTGCATTATTAAGACACAAAAGACTAAGTTATAAATTTTTGTAGTATTTGTCTTTAGGTGTATCTAAAACCAACTCTAGGCTCTTCTAGACTCTCACATTTTGATTGTATACATCTTGTGTAATCAATACCTAAAATTTTATTTTGTTTTTTGGTCCAAATGTAGATGTTTTAGTTTGGGTAGTGTTGATTATTGGTTTACATTCTACACAAGCCAATTTGGGTTCTATCCATTCAAAATGATCAAGGATTTGTTTTCAAGTTTCCAAGATTGTGTGCAAGGATTGTGTTTATTCCTTGAATATTGTGGTATATGAATAGAGTGATGAAGCTATTTGCATTACATCAAAAAAATACTTGGTTTATAAATGAAACATAATTTGTTCAACCAAGTTTATATACATTCATCTAGACGTGGTGTTCTCCTATTGTGAATTTGTTTGGATTTTTTTGGTCATTCCATTAATTCAAAATGGAACAATATTTTTCAAAATATTATAGTTGTTGACAACAACTTTTCTAAAAAATTTACAAATCCAATCTTTGTGTCTCGTGCCTTTTTCTTGTTGGTATATTGTCCTTGTTGGAATCCTCAAACAAAGTTATAGTACCATTAAAAATTGACTTACTTTGATATTGTGATCAAAAGTTTTTAATTCTTTTCACATATAGACAATATAAAGAGAAGGCAGTAGCAATTGAAATTCTATTTATTTGGTAGAATACAATTAGTTCTAAATTTTGAGGTCTCTTGTATGAATAACCCAAAAGAGTCACTAGACTTCCTTCCATCAATATACTGTGCATCTATAGTAGCCATGTTACACACTAAAAAAAAAATAATAGTTTTTTTTCAAAAAATCACATCCACACCCTAAAATAGTCTTTTTTTTTCTTATATTTTTTAACCTATAAGATAGAAGTTCCTATTGTAGACACTAACTCACTTAATTATTGTCACTTGATTTTGATTATGGCAACTATTCATGCCCTTGTATCTTAATTTCAAGTATTCATAAATGGTGGATTTAGGTTGAATGCTTAATTGCCCAAAGTGATTATCCTATCTTATAAGCTCTCTTTGTCTTCATATGACTCCATATGGTATGGAAGGTTGATTCAATTAAGGTAGAGAATTTCTAAAGTATTACTAGTAATGTTAAATTTTTTAAAAGAAACTTGAATCCTTCAAAATATATACCAATAAATATAATTCACTAGTTTTGGTTTTAAGGTTCATATCAAAATTTCAACTTAAGAGAATAAGCTGAACAATATCTCTATAATTTTAAAATAGTATATAATTGGTTGGTTCATTAAAAAAAATCCAAGATTGTCTACAATTTAGTAAAAAAGACAATCTCCAATAATTTAAACCCTAAATCAAACTACAAAACATATAAAGGTGGACTAATGTAGTTGATGGCGAGAAAAAGAATGAAGAAAACATATGTATGTATGTATGTACATATTATTTCAATATTTTCAAGATTCTTTTCACTAAACTTGCTTAATAGAAAACAAACAAACATGTGCAATATTAGAAGTAAAATTTCAATAAGTTTGATTGAAATTTTTTCACAACATTGCTCAAAATGCTCATTTTACTAAAGTGTGAAGTTGAGGTTTGAAATTGAGGATCTACCTCATTTTCTAAGTGTACAATAATACAGAAAATTATTTTATAATATCCTGATAATATCATGTTATGAACCATGTAATGTGCTTTTCTTTTGAATTTTTTAATACTTTAAAATATATTTTGTACTACATATTAATTTTCTTTAGTTCTTTTCCAAAAATTGTTGGTAATTTGAGATTTTCACAAAAATTCTGAAATTTTAGCAACTTACTAGAGGTTGGTGCTTGCTTTGCTACGCATTAACTATATTACTTTCATCAATTTGGCTCTAATTTGACTCTAATTACATCAATCTCTTGAAATTAGATTAAATTGAAGCTCAAATTATACTCAAATTGTTCAAATGAAACTCAATGTTCAAATCACCATTTGATACATGAATTCAAGTTTATTCAAAATAAATGTAAAGAAAATACTTTGAAGGTATTGTTGAGCTCAAGAACACCACCACTTGATAAATTTCTTCACTCACAAACAATGATGATCAAAATTGAAGAATTGTAATGCAAATTTATCAAATTGCAAAGACTTTTAAATACTTTGTTGTAAAATCCAAAATTGCTTCAATTTAACAAAGCTTCAAATCATTTGGTAGTAAAAAAAGAACATTAGAATTGAGAACATTCAAAGCTTCAACATTCAAATCATAGAATTGTGAAAGTAAAATGAAGTGTGAAGCCAAGAAATATCAAACCTCCATAATATCACATTTTTACACTATGTGATATTACAGAGGTGAAATGGCTACTGAAACTCTATAATATCACATTGTGTAAAAATGTGATATTATAGAGAGATCTGACTTCTGTAATATCACATAGTATAAAAATGTGATATTACAAAGGGATCTGACTTTTGTAATATCACATAGTGTAAAAATGTGATATTATGGAAGAACTTGTGATCTTAGTAGTATGATGATATATAATAAACATGTGATTTCATCTTTAGAAAGGATAATTAAAAATATTTTCTCATAAACAATGCTAAATTGTAATGTTTAGAATGGAGGATTTTGAAGTTTGACAATAACATGGACTTTGTCCTTAAGGCTAATAAGTTGGAAAAAAAAACATTTTTCTTTTGGGATTTTTCATCATCACATTTTCAATCAATGGTGTTGTATTTTCCTTCCTAGAGACATTTTTTTGACTATCCTTCATAAAAAAATTATAAATTTATGGGACCTTATTGTATTTGAATTTGAGCCACAAAAATGATCTTTTTTGAATTTGATTTTAACTATCAAAATGAATCTTATTAGTTCATTTTGATAGTTTCTACTCCAATTTGAAGTTTGGGAAGTACTAGAAATTGAATATTTTATTACAATTTGAACTTTGAATGGGTTTATTATCATAGATTGCTAATTTCCTCTTTTTCTAATGACATTGTAAATTGATTTACACCATGATATTATACATTGTCATATATAACTGTGGAGAAATTTTGAGATTATTTATAACATATTTGATATTATTTTTTTTACAATTTATGCAAAAATTCACAATAATTTCAAAATTTTACCAAAAATCTAAATTTTTTGCAATATGTACTCCATCTATTCCAAAAATTATCTTCAACTTGTTAACCCCTAAAGGACCAAATGGCTTTCTTTGGCAACATAGTGATTTTTGGCAATTCACTATGAATGGAATTTTTATTTTTTTCTTTGAACTTTTTACACAACATGTGTCCAAGGGAGAGCTTTAAGGCCCAACAATTTTCATAACTTTTGACAACATGGTCAAAAAGTTATTGTATGATATGTAATTTTCAACATTTGGTGGGCACTCTGAGTAGCAAAAAAAATTCTTTAAAAATCACCTTTTTTAAAAATTAAAAATTGAAATAGGTTCTCTAAATGTTTTTTATATGTAAATCTTTGAATCATTCCATTTTGATTAATGAAATGAAAATTATGAAGAGTTTTAGTTGTGAGTAATTTGTGGGTAGTTATGGAATCTCTACTTTAAAATAAACTTTGAAGTCTTTTATCTAATTCAATTTTTAATAATTTTGGAAAAAAATTAAACAATCAGGTGCACATTTTTTATTACAACATTTCAACCATTGGAATTGTCATTTTTCAATTCCATAAATAAATGGTTAACAATTTAGTATTTTGAATCATTCTCTACTTTTTTCTACTTACTATTTTTTCCTATATGTTGTACAATTCCAAATGATCAAAATTTTTTGAAGCATGTAGCCAACTTGACTTGGAGAATGAATCCAAAGAGTAACCATAATTTTAGACAATTTTTCATAAAAATGTAACCTTGTGAAATGCAAGGTAAAAAAAAGGATTTTTGTCATTTGAAATGCTAATATCATGCAATTTACACGGTATAACTTTCTGAAATTTTTTCCATATCTTCTCAAACCATAGTACTATAAGACCCTACGGTTGCATGTGTTCAAAAATGTGTTTTTTTTTCAAAAATTTGGTACTTGTATTAGAGATGGTAGTTTGGGAGTTTTTTTTATGAATACATAGTTAGAATCCTTTAAGGGTTAGTAAGGTAGACCACCCAAATTATATTTAGTGACCAATACCATCCCCTAATATTAGCCCCAATTCCATCCAGAAAAACATTCAAATCTGTCCAATAATATTCAAATCCAATTTTGACAAAATCAGTATTCTAATGTCCATAAGTGAGCACTTTAGTGCCATTAGATACATGGAAAGGTAGTCATTTGGTTGTTTATGAGACATTTATAATTGCACTTTTTGGATGGTTTTGTAATTTTAGTACAAACTGCTTCAAAAATTCACATAAACTATAATTTGAATTGTAAAATTTTAATTCTACTTGGCTTTGATCCATGAAACAAGCACACGCCACTGAAAAATATGCACCCCTCTTAAAATGGGCCTCAAGCTAATATGCACCCCTCTTAAAATGGGCCTCAAGCTATTTAAATTCCAAATCAAAGTGGCAATAGGCTTGTCTATTGTAACCCTTAAGCACTTCAAAGTCCATATTCTAAATTATGAATGGAGGGCTTGCAAGCATTGTTTAGTCCAATTAATTTCTCATTCATCTAATAAAATACTTAAATGTTGAAAAGACATCCTTCTTGTCCAATTTCCATGAAATTTTGATGAATGATATTCATGTGTAAAGAAATAAGCAAAAATGTGAAAAAATTTAAAAAAGGAGTGAGGTTTAATCTCAAATTGAACCTGATTCATAAACTTCCAACTCAATCAAGACCTTATTTTCCAGATCAAAAAGTTCAATAAATTAGGGTTCATGGTTTACTTGATTTTTTGTCAACTCCGAGGTGGAGATTCTTTGATACTATTGGGTTGGTAAGGTACCCATATCCATACCTGATCACTTAAAGAAGTTCAAGACAGATGAATAGCAGTGTGAGGCAATGGAGATTTTGCTCATGTAGGGAGATAAGAAATATTGGAGCTATGAATTTTTTTGTAATTTTATTCCCCAAATTGAAATTACTATGAATTTTGGGAGTCAAAAAAGTGTTTGAACTCATAGCCAATGTATAGAGTCTTCCGATTCAAGAAACTACTTTCCCGATTAAAACTTACCATACACTTTATGTGAATTTGGGACATGTGTCATGACTTTATTAATCCCAACCTTGAAATTTAAAAAAAAAAAAAAACACATTTCATACTTTAGTTGTAAATCTGTTTTAGCCTTGGTTGGAGATAGTTGCATCCTACATGTTGAGTATGGCTCCCTACTTGGAAATGGGTGGTTCTACTTTAGCATGAGTTTTAGGATTTGAAGTCATGGAAGAATTGAAAAGAGGGATATTTTCTATAATATCTGCAATTTCTATCCAGTGTTTCAATTCCTCATTTGCAGTGGACATGTGTTGTGAGAAATAAGGTTTTGCATACAATCTTTTGAATGGTTGTTTTAGGTTCTAGGGCAATGCATTAGGTGAACATTGAGACCACTAAAAGTTCGTATCCCTTTAATAAAACTCCAGCATTAATGACAAGAGAGTGGCTTTAAAAAACAGGTCGCAACTGCCCAAGCCGTAGAGATCTTCCACATCTGACGGATGTAAATACTCCATTCATTGTACAACTGCTCGAGTTCAATGATTGCCAGTCATGGCAGTTTTCCCTCCACATTCTATCACTTGCCACATTGTTAAAAAAGCTCATCCAGTTATTCTTTTACTCGCGCCTTTTTCTGCAACGTCTTTGTTCTGCCAAAGCATCCCGTAGCACTTGCTTTGCCAGAGCGTCCTTCACTCCTGTAGCATCATGTAGTGTTCTTTTATTGTCAAAGGTTGATTGTGTCGTGTTTTGAGTGTGTTGATTACAAACCTGGCATATAAGATTTCTGCATCGATTGGTGCAAAGTATGCACCATTGATTAATTGGAGTCGCCTTATTCATAAACAAACCCCTAGGTCCTAATTTCCTGCTTTGTGTGAAGGTGGAGCATTGAATATCGACCTGTGGGTCAATGGTTCTCTTTATCCAATAAATCCAAGCGATGGTAGGAGACCCCAGTTTCAAAGTATTGCTGAGTTGCTTGAATTCGTTGGTGACGGGAAATCAGGTTTGCTTGGCTACACCACTAGTCTATGTTCTGCTGATCAAATTACACAATTCAATCTCAATGAAGTTCAAAGAAAGAATGAAGCCTTGAGAGATCATCTAGATTTTTTAGTCAATGCTACTGTAGAAAGAGATCAATTGCTACAGTTTATGAGAGAAGAAGCTTATGCAAGAGAGAAAGTCCAGGAAGAGTTCAGATCCATGATTTTGACCTCCAACTCACTAAAAACTGAAATATGCAAGCTTAGAGAAGACTGTGAGAGAATGAGAGGTTATTATGAAGCACAATTACAAATGAGCAAATCCAATGAGGAAAAAAGTGTCGAGGACTGCTTACAACTGTAAACTGATTTGTGGGTCAAAATGGAGTCTCTCAAACAATCGCATGACAATAGACTAGCATCTATAGCTTCTGAACTTAGAAGAACTAAAGCCATGTTGCGACGCCGTGACTTGCAACTTAAAAAATGGTAAAAACACCGTATGGCTACAAAAGCACGGTTAGGAATAGAAGGGACATTCACACACTAGCACCAAATGGTGGCCAAGCAAAACGAGGAATTCGTTTGGCTAGATGTATCTTGACACTTGCTACTACAAAAGAGGTTCAGTACCGGAACTCACAACATGGTACAAAAGAGCGTCTCTACGGTAGTGAAGACACTCAATCCGAGACTGCTCAAGTCCTTACATCACTATTGACTGTGAGAGAGGTTAATGCCATGTGTGAATCTAACAAACTCACCCCTATAGGAGTTAAGATGGCTAACCATTACCTTGACAAGATTGGTCAAAACATAGGAGCCCATGACATTTGTGAGACAATGGATAAAAATGGGATAACACAATCAGTATACTCTGCTATGTACAAAAAATTTAAAGGTGCTGCTAAGTTAGCAAGCAAAGGACTTCAAATTGGTTGCTTGCCAAATCCAAGTAGTGTCACCAAAGTTCGACAAATGCTAAATCTCAAACTACGTGATTACATTGGAGACTACAAATTCATTTCCGACACTTTCCAACTTCCAACAACAAAGGGGTCAAAGACAAAGGACCCAGTTACAATCAAACTAAATGACTTCAACTCTCTATTTGCAGATGTGGAGCAGGTTCAACGTACTATGGTTCAGTTATATGGCATGACAACTACAGGTAATTCCTATACTTACCTCTGCTCCTTTCATGATTGAATTCATATATTTTAGAATTAGATGCAAGATTACAATTACAATGCTTCATTCAATGTGAACTTATAGATCTCCAATTGCCAAAAGCTTTTAAAATAATTGGAATAGTTTGCACCTTCTTGCTCTCTGTCTAATTGTTGAAATTGAATTCTAGGGAGGTGAAACGTCTTGAAATAATTTTCAGTTAATTTTCCTTGAAAGACAAGTGGAATTGGCATCTAACCCAAGTCGTTTCGTATTTTTTGGAGTTTCATGGAATTACTTATGAAAATTTGAAGTTCAAAGGTCATAAGGCTTTAAAATCGCCCACCTTCTTGAATATGGCAATTTTAGAGCCTATGCACTTCTCGAACTTCTTACCTTACTCACGTTGGCAATCTCACTCTTGTTAGTTAGCAACTTTTTTATACAATGTAAGTTTCTGTTATTCTACCAAGGATGCAAAATTAATGGTTATACTTGTTCTTCCAGAATTGCAAGGTCAACCGCTCATTTTTGTTCTCAAAATTGATGAGGCTGAAATTGTACACTCTCAAAAGATGGAGCGTGTGTCAATTACATTGATGAATCAAGCCTTGAACTTACTAATTGAACCCAATAGCGAATAATTTTTCTCTGTTCAAGCAGAACGAGAAATATGGCCTATTGCCTCATTCCAAGTTCCACGAGAAAATAATGCAATTTTACAGTGGGTATTCTCACACACATCCCTTCCAAGTTTGATAAAGGCACAAGGGGCTGGACAATTGCTACATGTACCAGATGTTGGTGATTTTACTGTTGAGTGGCACCTTGCTGTAGACATGAAGAGCATCAAATGCATGTATGGCTTGTCTATGGGAGCAAATAGCCCTTATTCATGCATATATTGCATGCAAAAGCGAAAGAAGCCAGTGATAACTAGTACTAGAGAAGCTGAAGTACTATTCAAAAGCAATGCCTTCTCCTGGGATGATGGCTTGTTTTCAAATGCAATTGTAGCCAAGCTTGTAGAAGGAGTGGAAGCTGCAAGCCGATGGGATGGAATCTTGCCGATATCAATGGACCATGTACATATTTGCACACTCCACGCTTTCAACCGCATTGTTGAAAAGATTGTGTAGCTACACTTCATCCATGTGTGGACTATTCAAAATCCAACACTCAAAAATCAAGCCATCAATGAAATGCAGAAGGTGGTTTCTCTTACAAGTGCTCATGGTGGAAATGTTAGAATTTGCAAAAATGCTGAACTATTAAGAAAGTCAAACAACATCCCAAACAAGCCAAGTTTCAGTGGAGCTCATGCTCTAAAACTATTCAACACGTACCTCACGGCAGATGGCATTCAACGGAAATTGTACATAGATGTCGTTAATGCAGAGCACAATACAATAAATAACGGTCAAGCCAAAAGAGACAAGATTGACATGTGGAAAGCTTTGGATGAATTGCGACCATATTTCTATGGTCTACGATTAAAGCCAGATCAGTCTCCATCAGATTTCAAGATGAAGGTCAACCGCTAGGGGAAGCTATATGCTCGATGTTTTGGGGAGCATCAAGTCACGCACTACATGGTACATTCTTCACTGAAACCTTATTGCATTTTTGTTAATTGTAATGTACTATCTTTCTTGAATCCAATCGTACTTGTTGTTGGTCAGTGAAGTCAGTACATGCTATCGACCTAGTTTAGCAATCATCCGAACTGCCCAGTTGCTCGTGTTCAATGTACTTCATGACCCCAACAATTTTGAACTCATGAACATAAGTATCTCAACGTAGCAACTTCATACTCTACAGTCAGTGTATAACTTATTCAATCATGTACTAGTATCATATTATGCTTTAGTGCTTTCTTGCTACGGGTTACTAATCACTACTAAGTGATCGTAACTAGATCCACTAGGCAATTACCGATTTGAATTTGTCTATCTGTGAAGTCTGATTTGATGGATACGTCCATACTAACAATGCCATAGTAATGGACAAACTACTCCAGTCTGATGGTTGAATCTACATGAATCTCAACGTGAATTCCATTGTAAATATTCCAACGTGAATCTAAATGTGAATCTTCCCTAACATCAATTCTACTGTGAATCTCGATGTGAATGCTAGTCCTCAATCGGACTGGGCTCCCATTCGATCAATTAGTGAGAAAGTACAATCCTCAGTTTTCAATTGGACTGGGCTCCCACTCGATTGATTAGTGAGCAACCAAACTTGCAAACTCGCTTACTAATAGAGTCACAAAGATTGATACAACTTGTTTATTTTATATAGATTTATAATGCAAATTTATACAAATTTGATACAGTTTCTTTTACCGGATTTGTAATGCCAATAGTAATAACATGTTATGGTTCATTGACTTCATTTTATAGTGTCTTTAAAATGTTTTGCTTATGCAACGGCTATGTATTGATTGATTTATCTTGTAATTGGCAGCATGTTCTAGTTCGACATGGCCCATATTTTGTAGAGCGTTATGGTTCCTTGGCAGTTTGGTCTTGCTAAGGAATGGAAAATTCCCACCATGCAGCAAAGACTGCTTATCAACGCCATACACAACATTCTGGTGGTAAGTACAAAAAAGCCCTCTTATTGAAACCTATCAGCATTGGTATCGTATAATTGCTCATAGATTTCGAAACAAGGAAATTGCTTCAAATTTAGCAGTAATTGATACATCATCCATTGAAGATGCTATAGCCAAGAGACGTGAGGCTAGTTTGAACTCAGCTGCAGCTGCACATGCTGAGCTTTGGCGTTCAAAATGTAGAAGAGAGGGTAGTAGATGGGTTTCTATCTCCGAGAATGAAAGAACAACTTCATAACTCCTAGTATTGTTGTTGTTGCAACTAAGGAACTAACTAGGTAGCAAGTCCACAAACGAAATGTGGCAAAAGGGATGTAATTGATTCTTTCCTCAACAATTGAAGTATAAAAAGAATACAATTGCCCCTTGTAAAAACTTGGATGCCCTGGTGATGCCAATGCCAAGCTGCCATCATCTAAATAGGTGCAGTATATTTCAAAAGTGACTCCCATAGCATCATAACTTTCTCAGGAAGCGTAGTACTTTTGGTGGCATCATATCTGCAACTGTATGCTTTTTTTCATTCCTTGCATTAATCTTCACAGTAGTTGTTCCATCTACAATCCACAATTGATATACTGCGTTTGTTTCTATCCCTACCTGCATTACAACCTCTTGGCGAATATCAACTAGAGACCAAGTCAACCCCACCTCCAAATCGTATTGTCTGTCCTCCATTTGACAATGCACTTTGACCATGACAGTAGGCATGTATTGGTCTAGGTCTACCCACTCTGAAAGTGATACTCTTCTTTGTTGATTGTATATAAATCTAGCATATAGTGTAGACCTTGCAATATGAAATCTGAATATTAATGAAGTCCTTGCAACAGTGCATTTAATTGCATCTGCTGCAAACGTCACCTTAGAATCCCAACCACCATCTATAAGGGACCTGCACAATGTATCACTTACTTGTTTGAAAATCCACATAGTTGTTGTCCTTTGAATAGTATCTGCTGCTGCAAACAGATCAATGAAAACACAGATAGGCATAAACCATGACAAATGAGTCTGGTTTGATCCTGTGTTAGGTCTCATAGCATTTTGGAAGTCCAAGCAAAGCCTTGCCCGGAAAGCCTCTATTATGCACATATCTAGAAGGGGTCACTCTGGAGAATCAAAGTTTGGAAGTGGAATTGGTTCTATTTTGCCGAATTGTATCCCTTCTGTTTGTGGAACATAAAAAGCATTGTAGAAAAAAACCCATCATGTAGAAGCTCCTTGTGTGGCATGTGTAACACAAATGACTCCTTCTATGCATCTTGGATCCAACCACTGCTTATAAATTGAAGGATTTAAGTCTGCAACAAGGTAGTGGATATAAAAAAAAATAAGTCTAAATTCATTGAGAAAAATTAGAATTGGATAGATATAAGAGCTGGTTGAAAGTTCAAACTAATTTGTTTGACAGAATCTGAGTTTGGAGGTTTGAGCGAGAGAATCTGAGCTTGGTTGAAAGAAATGAAAGTTGCTTTATGAGTCAAGATTGGAGCAAAAATAACAAAGGCTCAAGAAATCTACAAGGCATGAAAACTTACAATTGCATGTTGCAGTCATCTCATATGGGACTTCAAGATTCAAATCTAGTTGGCGCCACATATAAGCGTGTTGCACCTTCGCCATTGACACTGAACCTTGTGCACAAGGCTTGAACTTCAATATTCTAGCCTTATACAATCCATTCATCCCTGAGCCTCCATGTTTTTTAGCGTCCTTTGCATGTCCTCCGACACTTCCAGGCATCAAGGTCACCCAACTATTCATCTCTACCTTTAGCGGCACCCAATTCCCTTCTACATCTGTACAAGTGAAAATTGTGACAGCCTCAATTGAAGAGCAAGGTCTCATTGCTCCCAAAGAATTTGACAATCCAAAGAAACAATCACAAAACATATGAAACTCAAACCCTATAAAGCACAATTGATAGTCTCATAGCAATAGAATTCCAACCTTGGAAAATTGTCAAAACCCTCTACTCATTCCCACTACCGCAATGATGAGCGCGCATTTTTGAAAGAGCGTGGGAAGATGCTCGTTGAAAGACGCCACATATAACGAACAAGTACCACACAGAAACGACAAATTAATCAACTCCACACGCAAGCAGTTGCTTTCATTTGCCCAACCTCACTCAATGTTCATTGCTGGACGATCATTTGCCAGCAAGACTATACATACACTTTGGTCGGGCAGCACTCGAGGAATACCACGGGCAGCTTTAATTATTGGGGGCCTTTTAATGGCCTCAATGTTCTCCTAATGTTTTCTCAAGACATAAAAGCATGCTCCCTTTGTGCAAGATTCAGGTTTTTTGGTCTGTCGTAATGGCAGTGATTACAAAAGGAGTAGAGGAATGAACCCAAATTACTCTCTTTCTTGATCCAAGAGTAGAACTTACTACTATGTCCTATACATTTCTTGAGCTTCCCAGCTCTCTCGAAGGTTATCTAATCCTTTTAGCACACTTCAAACCAAAAGCTGAAAATTTGACGATAGGACCAGCACAACATGATCTTCAACCCTTGGTGGGGTACTGTAGCTCATAAGTTGCAAATTATTTTTGATTGTCATGCCCATGACTGCCATTACCTAGTATGTTAAGCGATGAGATGTCGTAGACATTTTTAATGTAGTAGAATTGAGCTATTATATGGTAATCAAGAATTGGGTTGATCTTAGGAGACAAGAAGTGAATGGCATCCTATGACAACACAACAACAAGCATTTCCGAAAGTATCTTCTAGGTAACACAAAACAATCACCATTGCATGGCTTTCTGCGAATTCTACACTGAAGGAGTATGTGAAATTGAATACTAGATATTTGGTAATTGGATGGTGAATGTGGAGAACCCGGAGGGATGCACATGCTCGATACTACAACTCCAACAGGTCTATCTGGTTGATCAAAGTGCCACCCCTTGTTAAGACTTCTTGGTTGAAGCTCTAAATCCTAGTCCCTAAACCTTAAAACTGTAGCTCTACTAAGGTCACGATGTCCATGGATCTGTGAAATCCCAACCCCGTTGAAATCCATGAGGTATGTATTACTATTGGTTGGTTTGGGAAAGAATTTTGGGAAATTAGGGTTCAAGGATAGAGCATAACGGTGTTTTGAAAGAGGCTGGTGTTTTATGTAGAGGTATTCTTGTGGAATGTGTTGGTAGTTCTCTTTGTCTTACAGAATGGATAGGAGAGAGCCTTTTAACCGCGAAACAATCAAGAAACCGAAATAGGGCCTCCTGGTTTTTATGCAATTTTCAGGAGGTCATGTGGAGACTTTTTTTCCTTTAGTTTTAATTGCTTTTTTGACCAGCGCATACAATTATCTTCATTGATTTTGTTGATATAGAATTTAAACCTAACCGAATTACACTTTTCACAATATGATCGACGGAATTGGACATATTCGAGTCAAAAGTTGGGTCGGATCATTTGTCTCGTTGTTTCTAGAAGTACGAGCAGTCCTAAGAAGAGGGTTTCTTGCTTGAATTTGCAGTTCACAATTGTCAGAGATGGATCTTGTGGCCCCGTACCCAAGTCGTCTACTTTGAACGTTTCTAAAGATTTGGTTCCCATGCCCATACCCTAAACTTTAAACCCTACCCCCCTAAACCCTGAAATAACAGGAACAGTATGGGCATGATTTTGCTAATCGGCTGTTTTATTTTAATGCTCCGCTCCAAAACATCCTGGAACTTTAATTTGGAACGGACTAGGATAGAAGTCGTTTAAAAATGTGAAGAAATCCGTCTTACAGATTGATCATTTTCATTGAGTAACGTTCTGGCTCACCTCCCGGTGTCCTTAAGTTGTGGATAGGATTGTGGGACTGAGTCATTGAAGTGGTCAAACTTAAGTAGTTGATGCAGGCCTTGGGTAATCCACATTGCAATCTGTCGCAGGAAAATTGAGAGTGGAAGGCACGGTGAAGCATAAATTCGATATGATGGCCACGACTTTATTGGGAACAGTGACGAGTATCGTAAGCATTGCTGGGATCGTCTTCGAATGTCGATGGTCAAAACTAGGTTTGCCTGATTTGCTGTCTAAGTATAGCCAGTGTTTTGATTTTATTTCTTACTCTTTGCTAACATGTCTTTTCAATTACAAGTGTTTCAATGGCACAAAGCTTCTTCTGTGGCGACAAACTCGCTTCTATTTTAACGGCGCAGATGTTCTGAATATGGTGGCATTACTTTTCTGTGTTTTCTCACGGTCTGTTGAATGATCGTCGTGTTTTTTTGGACTGCCTCGTATAGATTCTTGTCCAGTTTCAACGTGCAGTAAAAAGGTCTGCAATCCGTTACTGCCTTTGATATTTTCCTTGTAATTGCAGAGCAGGTGGTCATTAGTGAGGTCTCATACCATGAGCAGTAATAGGAGGAGAAACACGACAATATTGACTCGCTAAAGTCGGATACAATCTGTCTCATGACGTTGAGTTTACATGTAAAATGAGAATTTCAGATTCGACATCCTTTTGGCTTGTGTACATACTCTTCTTCACGTCTGTAAGTTGAAGTTATTATGTCGTTGTTTTTGTAGCCCATCTTTTAATTTGTTAGTCTGGTCATCGTGTCCAGCACTTGGAACTCCAACGCGGAAGACGATTTCTCCGAATAACCTCAGGATAAATTTGCCAAGACCTGACTTCAGTCCGTTTTGTTGACGTGAAGAATTCCAGGAACAAAATCCTAGAAACCATAAACCTCAGCACCGAAACGTACAATCTCCCGTGCGTCAACGGACACTACAATTAATTAAAACTACGTGTAAGTGGCATTAACGTCTGTGCATTCTACCTTAAAAGAAAATCCAGAGAAGATCTGCAAACAAAGCACATAATTGTCACCCGCTAGCTCACCACGATCTCGTGTTCACTTCGCAGCTAGCATCAGCTCTTCAATCAAGGAAGGACGTCGTTCATAATTCAAGGCTTGAAATCGATGACTTCCAACCCCTCCGAATTCTTTTCTCCTGATCAGTAGTCGTCACTGATTCTCTCTTTCTTCTTGTTGAGGTATTGGGGAGACAGTGCGCAGTACTTATCCATCTATGGGACGTGCTCGATGGAGTTTGTATTAGTAATGCAAGGTACCTCCGAGCTGAAACCAGAGTTCAGGCGGAATGAAAACGAGGAGGATGTGAAACCAGACACTTGACAGAATGTATCAATGCCTTTCAGAGTTCAGTGTACAGTCGGGTCCAGTTCATTTACGAACTGCCTCTTTTTGCCATTCAAATTTTCTTTTACAATGTAGAGTATAATTGATAGATTTTGGAAGAGATAATTATCATTGCATCCTTACGCAATTGCACTCAAGCCTACAAAATTTCAACTTCAAAAAAACAAATCTCCATTTCTGGTGAATTTTTAAAGTTAATTTTCATGGTTTTATAAGATATATTATTGCAAGCAATTGGTGGTGAATTTTTAAAGTTTGATTGTGGATATGTGTAGGGAGCATCCGTACGCACATCTTACCCTAGGCAAGTGTCTCCAAAAAAGTTTTACAATTCAGTGTTAGGATGACAATGTCCAAATGTTGTAAGAATAGATATTTCTTTGTTATAATTAATTAGATTTTTCTATTTGTCACTTATGTGGTAACTAATTTGGTACATTTGAGCATGATGGTACAATTACTTTACCAAAATCTAATTCAAAATATAGAGACATCTATTTCACAAAGTTTGGTCATATGACACCTCAATTGAGCCCTTATTAGGAGCTTATATTTTTGTTACTTAATGGGGTGTTTTTTTAATATGAAAGATGTGCATATGGATGTTAACTACTTATTCAGGCAATCGAATTAAAAAAATTCACCACCAATTATTTTCAACAAAATATTATGTAAAACCATGAAAATTGACTTCAAAATTCACCAAAAATGGAACTTTGCTTTTTTAAGCTGAAATTTGGTAGGCTTGTCAAGTGGAATTGTGTGAGAATTGAGTGTAAATAATGCAAGATGAAAAATTCCAAATCTCTTCCACATTGTGTAAGGGAATGTGCACAACAAAAAGAGGGAGTTCATACATGAACTTGACCCGACTGTACATCGTTCAGTGGTATTGCGTTGTATAGTATACTCTAAGAGCATCGCCACCAATTCCTAGGAATTGTGGCCCAAGAAATGGTTTGGCCAGTGCTCTGCAACTCCCGGGACCCTTCCGTCCCACAAACATGCCATCCATTCCCAGAAAGACAACTCGGCAAGACAAGTTCTAATTCATTTGTTTCAATAAAAGATAAAAAAGAAAACAAGTCAAGACTTCTCATTGGTGGGACTTACTATAGTTATTACACTTTTTGAAAAGAAAGCCAAAAACATTGTTAGACAATAAGAATAGAAGATATAAGCAAGACCAGTAGGATGGGGATTTGTCCACTTATTTGAGCGGGGACGGACTCATTTATTGCTTTCTCCGAGAAGCGATGGGAGAAGTTTTTGAAGCCAACCTCTGCGTCTTCTAGCATCAATGGTGGCGATACTCTAAAGAGTCTTGCAACCCTACTATGAAACCCTTCAAAATTTTCCTTTTTAACTCTATTTTAAGAATGTCCTATCAAAATTATCCTATTATATTTATTGCTTTATGAAACCTTAACAACATACAAAATTTCAATGTCCAAAAATAAAAACTCCATTTTTGGTGAATTATTTTATTTGTTTTTCACGATTATACATAATAATTAATTGAAAAGTATATATGATGACTTTTTAAGATTTGATTACACATGTGTTTAGGAAACATCATTATTCACTCTTTCATGCTACAAAGGCTCACACTATATAGGAAAAAATTTCTTCTACGTAGCTTGGATATGTTTTGTAATTTTCTTTCACATACATTGCAAAATATTCTTTCATAGACTTTGCAACAAAGTGGTACATCCACTACCATCGACTACTACCACCCTAAGTTGCTATTATAGATTCCATTTGGTTTGACATTGTAGAAATTAACTTTTGGATACTTTATTGAGGTATATCCTCCCATGCCAAATTCACTAATGTCTACATTTGGTCTCTGTCTTGGGGTCTACATCTTTTTTGCACTCAACCTTTTACTTTCTTTCATACATTTTCTATAGGATTGAGGTTAGAAGAATTTGGAGGTTATTCAATGAATTTTACATTACATTATAGTGCAAAGTTAAGTTTCACTGCTTAGAACTTCATAAAATTTGCTTATAGAACTCCTAGCAACATTACATGCACAATATCTTAGACAAACATCAATCTTTTTTCACAAGCAACAATCACTAGAAGCCTCACTAGAAGTATGCATGTAGTAATGTTGATCCTCTAAATTCTAAAGTTTGTTGAAATCTAGTGCCCGTGATCTTCTACAATGAAATTTGAAAGTGTAGCATTGTACATTTAAACTCAACTTAGTGTTTCCAAAAAACAACCATGTCTCATAAAAATAGAGATCAATTTTTTAAAAGTGGAATGAGGCACAACAAGGTATGTGACTCACCTTGTCCAAGGTAAAAAATCTCAATCAAATATCTAAATTTCCTTGCTACAATTATGTTTTGTAATCACACTACTTGGCTGAGAACTAAATACAGGGTTACCGAAGACTTCTTGGAGGGGTTCTTAGGCTTTGTTTCATGGAATTGGGACCTATGGTATGAAAGTTCTTGAATTTCAAAGTTTTTATGAATTAAAAAATTAAAAAGTTACATTTACTTACATTTTGATCATAGATCATTGTGAGTTATCATGTAATCAAACTTTGTAAAATACATATATATGTCAATTAGATTTTGTTATTCTACCTCACATTGTAACTAATTTTGTACATTTGAGCATAATGGTACAATTACTTTTCCAAAATTTAATTACAATAAAAAGATATCTATTTTTCAAAATTAGGGCATTGTTACTCCAACGTTGAAATCTCTTTAAAGGGAATTGCAAAACTTTTTTGGAGATGCTTGTTGAAGGAAAGATGTGCATATGGATGTTTCCTACATATATTCACAATTGATTTAAAAAAATCACCACCAATGTTTTCAATGAATTATAAGGCAACATCGTGAAAATTAAATGAAAAAATTCATCAAAAATGAAGTTTTATTTTTTTGAAATTGAAATTGGTATACTTGTTTGATTGGAATTGTATAAGAATTGAGTGTTAATTATGCAAGACAAAAAATGTCAATTATACTATATACTATACAAAAAAAATTGAATGGCACAATATATAGTTTATAAGATTATTAACCCCTAGTGTAAAATAATTCTCTAAATAGGAGAACCAAGAAAAGTACAAAATTGCAAGAAGTTAAATACTTTGATGTTTTAATTTGTAAAAAATAGGAAAAAATGTTTACAAAGAAATTAAAAATTGACCATTTAGGAGAATTTTGTGATGAAGAGATTTCACCAAAGAAATGATTTTGAAACCATCTTTATATTATTCAAAAGTGTGTCCATAAGGAGCCCTATTTTCATGAATATGAAGGATATAAGATAACATATTCTCAAATTTCCCTTAGCCTGAATATGTTGCTTAGTGTGGAATGTACCATCAAAATTTTAGCTCTAGATCCTTAATTTTGGTAACTCCATAGTATTAAAAACCTCTAAAGATTAAAAATTGATAAATAAATTTAAATATAAAATGATTAAAATAAATTTTGAAGCATGACTTATATGAACTTGAAATTTTTACTAGAGATGGTTGTTTGAGTGAAAATAACTTTTGTTCTACCTTAGTAATAAATAAACAATAGTGGGGTTTCTTGCAATGGCCCAATATCTTGGATTGTGTTATGTGGAAGATAGTCGTGATCACAATCCATGGCTAAGTAACCATGTCCATTCTTTGTTACAAGACCAACAAGTAGCCTACATTGCAAATATTCTTTGATTTATTGCAAATATAAAATAAAGGTCACTTATGCTCCTTTTGGAACTTGTTGCTAAAAAGGGTGGTGATGTCACTAACATTGAAAGACCTAGATACCTGGATAATATTCTAACATCTTATAAAAACCTCCATAATCTTTTGGAAGCTTGCAATATCAAATGACTTTGATTGCCATTTGTGAACTTTTTTGCACTATGGACTTTGGATTTTTTTTAAAATGAGTTGAAGAATTGAATTCAAAGTCTAGAATTTTTTTAATTTATTTTTTGAATGCTTGATTTTCGTTCTCTACAAAATGATCAAATTGAAGCAAGTCCAAGATTGAAAGAAAAACTAAATTGTGAATAGCTCTAAGATGGGATTGAAACACAATAATCCTAGTGGTGAAATTGTTCTAACAAAAAAACTTAACTTTGTCAAACTAATTTTTAAAACAGCATAACTTTTACTCTTCAACATCGATTGAAATAAAAATGATTGTCATAGGAACTTGCTCAAATTCCTTAGATTCCCTTGATTGGACTCTTTGTCGTTTAGAAGTTAAAAGTGTGAAGTTCATGTCACCTTCTGAATATAGCAATTAAAGATCGCTTTGAATAAACAACACTAATTTATTTCTATAAAATATAGGACCATTTTTAATATGCAAAATTAATTGATGAATCAAGTAATTGTAGTATATTCTAAATTACAAGGCAAAGTAATTTTTCCTTCTAAAATACTCCTTGGATGCACGTAATATTAAAAAAAAAATACATATAGTGAGTACAATGAGTAATTGCTATCACTTTGAATTCATTTGCCTATATGTGGGACAATTTTAAAAAAAAACTTGGATCGATAATCCCCAAAAGGTTTTAGGTGGAATGTATGACTAAAATGAACCCATCCAAACCTTCATTTTTGAATAAATGATATTTAGGCCATGATGAGACTAGCCTTTGGATATGGGACCATGACAAAAAAAAATGACTTCTTGTAATACTATAGGATTGTACTATGACTATTTTATGATACACTTTTCTATTGGTTTGGAGAAGACCTCGGTCATTTTTTGTATTGATGTATTTGGACAACACACTTAATAAATCATTACAAAATCATACTAACTCAAAAAATAGAATATTAATTGCTATCACCTTTTTTGCATTTGTTTACATGCAAATGATTTAAATTAAAAAATTCAACCGTCCCATAAGACAACGAAGACATTTTTTGGCAACAAACTATTGTTATCTTACTTATTCACTAAATGTTGAACCATCCATTAGGCAAATGATGAATGATTAAAAAAACACTTCATCCAATCTAATTTTCAATGAGGAAGGAAAAAAATATTCAAGTAATTTATCAATGAGAAAAAGAAAAGAAAATCAGTGAAGAAATGAAATAGATATTTTGATGGATTTACAATTTTTTTTATTACAATTTTGAAAACTGGTCTTGGCATCTTTAGTTTTTAAAATTAGAGATAAATTATTTTTTCTTATAAGGTGGACCAATCCATTTTTGTTGGTTGACTAATTCCATCATCCTACTTTTGGCCCCAATTCCATCTTCCTACTTTTGGCCCCAATTCCATCCAAAAAATTATTCAATTTTGTTCATTTTTTGACAAAATTACTAAATTAGTGCCTTAATGCCAACAAGGGATAACATATCAATCCTTCAATGAAGAACACTTAATCCCTAAAGTACTAAACTATGGTTTTTTGGCAATATAGCAATTTGGGGCTGCTCACTACAAACAAAATTTTTACTATTATTTGCTGAAATTTTCACACAACATTTTCTCTAGGGGTAGTTCCAACGCTTAACAATGTTCATAACTTTTGACAAGATGGTTAAAAATTTATTGCATGATATGTCATTTTCATTGCTTGGCGGGCAGCCCGGGCAGCTCAAAAAACTTCTTTAAAATTTATTATTTTTTAAAATAAAGTTATAAGGTTTTTTAGTTTGTGGGTAGTTATGATTTTCAAAGCTCCATACCTACTTGCAAACTAAAAATTTTGATTCATAACTTTCATCTCATTAATCAAAATGAAACCATTCAAAGATTTCCACTTATATATAAATCTAAAGAATCAATTTCAAATCGTTATTTATTTTTAAATGATTTTTAAAGAAGTTTTTTGAGCCACCTGTGTTGCCCACCAAGTAATGAAAATGACATATCATGCAATAACTTTTTAACCATGTAGTAAAAAATTATGAAAATTGTTGGGCCTTGAAGTTAATCCTTAAATACATGTTATGTGAAAATTTAAGTGTAAATAAATAAAAATCATGTGTATAGTGAACTTCCCAAAATCACTATGTTCCCCAAAATATAATTTTTACCTTCAAGGATTAAATACCATTGAATATATGGAAGAACAATCATGAATTGTTAAAAGAATGTTCATGAGTCCACTCTACTAATAGTTTTATAATTTCAAAGGTAGACCACTTCAAAAACTTCACATAAATTATAATTTTTATTTGAAACATTATAATTCCACTTGGATTCAATTCGTGAAACAAGCGCGCTCCTATTTTCTTGCCAAGGGCAAAGGCGCTTTTTACCCATCCAGCAACGAACGAACACAACCCCGAACCAGTAGTAACGGAATTCATCCCCGGAATTCATCCCCGGAATTCATCCAAGTCGGTGCTCCAATGACCATCTTCCCAGTGGCAGATAAGCGCACCCATAATGCGCCTGACTGTACAATCTACACGTGCCCGTCATGCAGAAATCTAGTGGCAGAGAAGATATGACTCCCAGTGAACTGCCCAGTGGGTACATCCTCTGCGACTGGTCGGCGCGCCCATCGGATCCGCTCACTTATCCACTCCGTCTCTGGAACTGGTGTGGGCTACACTATATGTCTAAACATTTCATTTTAAATAAAAAGAGATAAAAACTTCTTACCCCTCCATCAAGTCTGTCAGTCACCGACTAAAAAGCTCTTCAAAGGGAGGATTGCCCCCATGTATTCACCCCTGCAGAAAACACTGGAATTTTTTTATTTGTGGCATATGGTGAAATTTGCAAATTTTGAATTCATATTTGCAGTCAGGGGCCCCAAATTAGTTGGGAGAGGTGTGGAAATACAAAATTTAAGTGGCACAAAATAGGGGGCAATTTTTACATTCATCTTTTGAATGGGATGGGCGACCACGTAGGAATCCCAATTTGCTAAAGCTTTTTTATTCTGCTTGCCAAGGCCCTTCCTAGACTAATTTTGTGTGATGAAATATTTTTGCATGGATTAAAATGTGATAGGTTGATACATTAGTACTTGACTCAAACATAGCATTAGTAACCTTTAAAGGACGGATGGGTGAGTATAGAAATCATCTATTTGGTTACCATGTGGATCATTCATTTTTAAAATGGCAAAAACACTCACTGGAAGTCAAACTATTGTAGAAGCCCTTCCCTTTTGACAACAAAATTCCGAAGATGAATAGTTGCACTTTTGTCCTACTAGAAGGATTCTTTGTCATTCATTGGATGCCAAACATTGTCCTTGACATTGAAGGGTTCATGAACACTAGTGGAGGCCCTTTTGCTCAGTTGAATCTATAGTAGTGCAATGAGCCTTATGTGGAGGTCCAACCATTGGTGAATGTAAAAGAAAGACCCCCTATTTTGTGCTGTTTTAATTTTATTGTTAACACCTGTCTTAGCTAATTTTGGGCCTTTAATTGCAAATATAAACTCAAAATTTGCAAAAAAATAAATTGTGTAGCAAATAAGAGGTTCCTACATTTTTTCCAAGGATAAAACACGGGGACCAAACCACCTCCACAAGAGGCTCGTTCCACTACTAGAGACTTGACCCTTTTGTTTCCCTACAAAACAAAAACTTACTACTTTCCAATTAATAGCCAATGACACCACCATTGCAACTTCTTTGTAGAGAACTAGCTAAAGACTTTCTACAAATTAATTTAAATTTAAAGTATGATAAATTTAGAGAGGGGTTAAGATATCCCCACCTCCAAAGGGAAATGGTTTAGACTAGTTAACAATGGTAAAAATGTATTCCTAAACCTTACTAAACGTGTTTGATGAATGCCAAATACTAAGGTAGGAAGTTCTAAAAGTGCATAGGTTCTAAAATTGAACACCTCCCCAAAGGTACACTATGTGTACATGTTGCTTTTTCATAGTCTCCAACAATGTACAAACAATATACATTTGAGGAGGTGGTCGATTTAAGAGCCCTATACCATTTCAACTTCAAATTTTCATAATTAATTCTACAAAGCTCCAAAAAAATATGAAACATCTAAGGTTAGATGCCAATTCCTCTTGCCTTTCAAGGAAAATTTACTGAAAAATATTTCAAGAAGTTTCACACCCCAAAATTCTGTTTCAACTCTTAGGGGTGCAATTTATGAACCTCCTACCTTATTACACTTTTTTCACCAAAACTTTAATGAGTTGTTTTCCACAGTTCCAAAACCTGTGTTGTTGTTTTTTTTCTGGAAAGAAGATTACTTCAGTGAATGAGCCAGCAACACTTTTAATTTTTTACACCAATACCCATATTTTTAATTTTTGCAGGTCCAGTTGCCCACATGGGTAGCTTTTGGAAAGATTTGGAAAGTATAAGGGCGTGGCTTCACATGATAGGCTCCACTTTCAATCAGCATGACTTGTGCTTGCTTCTGTGTCCACTGACAAGACTTTTGAGGTACAATTTATTTTTAATCAGGGTGTACTTGGGATGGGCTCAGTCAGTAGGTGGTGGTTCTGTATCAGACCCAGACACAAAAAAATGAGAAAAAGAAAGGGGACCCAAAATTTAAAAAATAATAATCAGTCAAAACAAGCAACAAATCCATAAATCGCCCCACTAAGAGCTGAAACTGAATTTGGGGAGGCAAAGCTTCTTGAAACAATTTTCAATAAATTTTCCTTGAAAGACAAGTGGAATTGACATCTAACCCAAGTCGTTTCATATTTTTCGGAGCTTCGTGGAATTAGTTATGAAATTTTGAAGCTGAAATGGCATAGGGCTCTAAAATTGCCCACCTCAGTCTCAAATGTACACTGTTTGTACATTGTTGAAGGCTATGAAAAGCAACACGTACACATTGTATGCATTTGAATAGGTGGGCGATTTTAGAGCTTGTTAGCTTAAGTTAACTCCTAAATTTTATGGAATAATTGCAAAAAAAATATTATCTACCACAAATGATAAAATTTAATAAAAGAAGAAAAATTGAATTCAAATTCAGAAGCAAAGACTCTAATTAGTTAGAGTGGTCAATAAATTCAAAATTAATCATTGAAAAATAGGAGGCAATTTTTTTCATTCAACCCATGTATAAAGGGATTCAATGTTTTTAGGCCCAAAACTACTTCAAAGTACTTAAACCCAAAGCAAGGCTAAAATCTTCATCTATATTTATTCATTAACAAATTCACCAATTTGATCCTCTAATTAACTTGTTAGAATACACCTTCCTAAAACTTAAGAAACCTTACCAATTGCAAGATCAAGTTGCTTGAATTTCAGGAAAAAAAAATTTCAACTCTTTCTAAATGGTTAGATTTCATTTGAGGGTTGCTAACGTGTGAGCCTAGAACCTTGAACCCATGAGCCTAGGAACCTAGGTGTCTTCCATGGTTATAGGTTACCTATATTATAAGTATCTTTTGTAATTACATGATACTTATGTTAATAGGTATATATGTCGTAGGTACCTTCAATAGTTATAGGATACCTATAATATAGGTATGTATATTGTAAATGTTTATGTAATAAGCACCTTCCGTGGTTAATATATGGTACCTATATTATAGATATATAGGTTATAGACACCTTCAATGGTTGTAGGGTATCTATTTACATCTAGCTTCAAGGATTGTAGGCTTGCATTTTTAAACTCATATGCTAGCGTTGTTGAATTTCATTTTTCAAAGTTTTTATACCAAATATGTAGATCTTACACCTTGTTACTCTCCATAGTTTGTTGAAGAAATAAGTTGGAAATACATATAAAAAACTCAAACAAAAAATATTTCATATTTATGCTTGAAAAAAATAGTAAGTAGAAAGAACTAGAGTATGGTTTTAAAATACTGAGAATTTAGTTATGGAATTGAAGAATTCCAATCCCAATCATTGCAATATTGTAATAAATAATCTACACCCTATGTTTTTATTTTTATTCAAAAATATTTAAAACATAATTAAATAAAGAACTTCAAATTTTATTTTTAGAATAGAAATTTCATAACTATCCACAAACTAAAACATTAGGAAAAATTTCAGGCCTCAAAGAGGCCGCAAATTTTGCATCCTTATGGTGCAATTATAATAAAAAAAATATTTTTAAATTTTAGATTTGATGTGTCACTATTGATTCCATATCAGCAGCATATTAGCTTCATATCAGAGTTGCTACTTTTTCAAATTATTTAAATATTTTTTTCAAATTAAAAATTTCCTTTGTAGTGAGCTATCCAAGATTGCTATGTTGCCAAAATGGTACTTTAATTTTTAGGGGTTAACTTAGATATGGTGAAAAAATCCAATTTTTTCACCCTAGGCCTACAAAGACAGCTAGGGAGGATTGATTCCTTAATGCCTCAATTAAGGGAAAATTGCCCCCTATTTTATAAGCATAAATTTTGTATTTCTTCTCCTTTCTTAATTAATTTGGGGACTTTGGTTCCAAATATGAATTTAGAAATTGCAAATTTTATCATAGGTGACAAATAAATAATTCTAGTGATTTCCTCAAGAGTAAAATATGGAATAAATAGGGGTCAATCTTCCATGGCCCACAAAGACCAATAGCCTTAGTTGTTGAGGAAGAAGTGTGCACTCCATGAATTCTATCATTTTGTGAGGTGCCCAATACTTTATGGTATTTAAGGCTTTGATTACAAGTTTCAATTAATTTGTGTTTCTAAATGTTTTCCTAGTTGTTTTTTAAAAAGTATTGTACAACTAGGCTCTTTGAAAGGACCATTTGAAATTTGAAATAAAGATCTTAATGCACTTCATCATTATCTCCAAATTTTTCTATGTGTAGTTGGTCATTGTAAAACCCATTCTATATCCATAATCTTCTTAAGATACTAGGGGCATGAAAGGATTGCAAGATTTGAGACTTCAACGTCCTTGCCTTTTTCAACTTACACAAGCATTTGTCTTTGGTAAAGTTTGCACTTTGAATTACCCAAAACAAACATTCACATTACATGCAAGAACAAGATAAGATTTGCATTGTTGTTGCATTCTAAGATCTCATTGCTTTTGTAATGTTGGAATTTAATTTTTTTAAGATACTTAAAAACAATAATTACAAATAAAGTCTAACAACAAAAAATCTTTCAAAAGTAAAGTTGAATAATGATTTTTTTAAGGATTATATTATCAAAAAATAATTTTTTTTAGGCACTTAAGCTTTGAAATACAAAGTAGAGCTTTAGACTTAATAAAAAGGCAAAGGCAACCATTGTATGCTATTAGATGAGGGCAATTATATATTACAATATACAAAGTCATGTTATGCTATCATTTTACATAGAAATGTTTAATTCATATTAGTTTTCTATAAAAAATTTGATACAAGCATCAAAATTTACAATTGAATATCCACCCTTTTGTGCCACAACTAATTCATGACCTCCATCAAAACATTCAAGACAATTTCTACCTCACAATTTATACAAAATGTACATTTTATACAATAAATAGTAAAGAACATCATTGTATAGGCCCTTGGAGAATCTCAATTTAAGATTTTGGAAATCAATGCTAAATACAAAAATGCATAAAAATCCTAAAAATATGAAAAAAAAATACAATCTTTCAATGATTCTAAAGACCTATACTAATAAAATAAATTACTATTGAACAAAATGTGTAACAATCCTACAACAATATAGAAAAGAAGCAATCTTTTTGGTTCTAAAGACTTATACTAAAAAAATTAAAAAATCTCAATTGCTATTGACCAATGAGATTCCTAAATTTAGCATAATATAAACTCTCTTGTTGTAAATTTCTCAAATTTGAACACTTAGATATTGTCTAATTTTGTTATTTGTTCATATAGCTCAAAAAATCTCAGCCTCATCAAAATTCATCTTTATGTGCATTCTTCAAAGTGTTCTTCAAATCTTTGTGAATACACCTAAGATATACGAGCTTTGTGAAAATGCAAATTTATTCTAATTATGTGCTTGGATCAAAAGCTATGTGGTTTCAAATTATATAGGCCTATGGGACATGGTGTTCATAGAAAGGTTCAAGATACTGGACAAGTTGCAAAATAATCTTTTTACTTGCCTTGAATACCAAAATCTTGCAATCCATATATAAAGACAAATGGATTGAAAAATTTTCTACACTAGCAAAACATCTTTTGATTCCAAAACTAGTTTTCCTATTGTATTCTATTATAAATTCTTAGTCCATTGTTGTTTCTTGATGTTTTCAAATTGCATCTAGTTTTTTCTCCAATTCCATTGGCTAACAATTAACTAATTGGTAGTTTTTATCCAAACCTTGCAACCTTAATCCTTGAATTAACTAATAAGTCCTTTGATATCTTGCAAAGCATAATATTATCCTAGAATGAGGAGGACTACTACCTAGTTATACAATTGTTAGACACTTTACACATATTTTAGTCCACATTAATTCTGAAAAGGTCAATATAAACCCATATGTGCAATGTTGTATTTGACTTCCAATACTCTTAGTATTATATAAATGACTTCTAATACTCTTAGTATTATATAAACTAAACTATGGTGCAATTTTGGATTGAAAATTCAACAATTAACATATTTCATTTGGATGTAATTTTAGCACCTATGCCTTATCATGCTCAAATACAACACTATAGAAGTAGAATATGTGGTCATTTGCAATTTTTCAAATCAAATATGTAGGAGGGGTAATAATAATTCAAAGTGGGAGTGTTATATAGTATTGAATTCAATTTAAATAAGATGAATACAAACTTTTGTGACTACCAAATAGAGAAGTAAGTCCAACTACTATTGAGTTGGCATGAATTAAGAGTTTGTTCATTTGAAGTTCTACAACATTTTTCACAATTGTATACAATTCATCCACCCTCTATGTCAAATATACACAAAAAAACTCATGTTGCAAACTAAATTAAGTTTTCCAAATCTTTATGGATTAACTCTTAGCCCCTAAATGTTAGAAGGTAACATAATTTAGTGTAGATAATGTTTTGCAGTGAAATAAAATCTTACAAACTTACTACTTTTAGTATTTTTTTAATGTCCTTTAAAATCTATTTTTAGCAAAAAATCTAATTTTGAAAAATAAATTGATAATTATTTTTCTATTTAAGATTTTGTGTAAAGTTGTGCATTTTAAATCTTAATCTGATATTGTGAAGGGGCTTTGGAAATGAACCCTAAATTTTGTACCCGTAATTCAATTTCCATACTTGTGTGTTGAGATGGTTTAATTTTGGAATTCAAATTGTAGAAAAAGACATTTTTTAATTGTCAAATTATTTCAAAATTTTATAATTCTAGCACTTAAGATTTCAATATGGACTTGAGACCTTGAAATAGACATTATTTGTTTATTGGGTATTGGTTTGTAATTTTATAAAATTTTAGATATGATTCAAATATTTTTAAAGTTACAAAATTGATTTAAGTGTAGGACAAATTGGATCTTGGGAAAAAGTCTCACTAAGAATTCATTGTAAAAAATTATAGAATAAATTTTGAGAAGTCATAAATTGATCATAGTTATAGATGTTGTATTCTTAAACCTCATATTTTTTCATGACCGCTACTTTAGATTTGAGATGTAAAAAGAGGATTCAAAGGTTCAATCCACTTAAAAAAAATTTAGACCCTCTCATAATCAAATACAATAATCTTTTTAACTATATGTGAATATGTGATATTGTTGTATTTTCTTTTCCTAAGCAATCCATGATACATTTCGTTTAACCTCCAATGATATTTAAATGGAGAAGGCAATTTGCAAGAAATAGTTGTATTTTTTTTGGTCTCGTCTTGTGTGACGGAGTGTTTTCCAAACACAATACAAATATTAATGATTCAATATAGTTGAAATTTGTAATAAAGGCTAGTATGTTCATTGTAAACTTTGAGAATTTTAAAAATAAAACTACTCTATGTTGTATGGAAATCTATAATTTGGGTTTTTTTAGCATGTTGTTTAAAACATGGAAAATTATTTGGTGATTTTTTAAATAAATGATCATTTTCTTAGAATTATGAAAAATAGATATTTTTTAATTTTAAAATGAATTTCACATTTTTTTTACAAATTAAAACTTCAGTGATAAAGATCTAGGAATTCTGAGTTTATTTTGAGTTTATTGGGGGCAAAAAAAATTTCTAGTTTCATTGAAGCATTGTAAAATCTTTCTTAGTATAATAAATTATGCAATGTGATAGTTAAATAATTTCAAAAATAGAATAAATAGGCATTGATTACTATGTGAGTAATACAGTTGATTCTAGAGTGTTGATTTTGTAGCACTCCCTGTAAAGTAGACAAGCCTATCACCACCTTGATTTGGAATTTGAATACCTTGAGATCAATTCCAAGAGGAGCACATATTTTTCCAAAGATGTGTGCTTGTTTCAGACAATAAACCCAAGTGAAATTATAATTTTTTGTTTAGATTGTAATTTTTGTGAATTTTTGAAGTGGTCTACCTTCAAATTACAAAATCGCCCATAGAGTGGAGTCACAAATATCTTACAAACAACCCATAATTACCTTTTTATGTATCTATTGGCATTTATATTCCCACCAATCAAGGATTGATACATTATCCATTTTGGCATTAGTACATTGATTTTGTCAGAATCTTGAAGAGCTTTGGATATTTTTTTTGGAAAGATTTGGAAGTTTGATTGGATGGAATTAGGGACAAAAGTAGAAGATGGAATTGGACAATGGATAGAATTAGGCAAGTCTACATTATCCTTTAGTGCAAGCTAAAAGCATTCTAAAGTAGGAGGTGCTAAATAATTCAAGCTCTTAGAGTGTTCTTTAACACCCATGTACAATTTGTATTCATTAAGGCCAATAGTGAACATGTCAAGGTGGAAATGCTTTTAGATCTTCTTGTGATTTCAACTTTAAAATTTATAACTAATTCCTCAACAATCAAAAATGATATGTAATAACTTGTAGAAAGTGCATCTTCCATTTTCTTCAAGAAAAATGATGTGAAAATTTGAAGGGGGTCTAAAACTCCTCCAAATTGAAATCAATTCTCAAGTGGTCACTTTATGCACCTCCTACCATAAAACCTCAAATCTTCTAGTAGGAAAAAGAATGTAGATTTTAAGTTTTACATGCAAAAGATATTATAGTATAAGAAGAATCTAGATATAAGATCTTCATTTTTTGCAAGTTCTTATTTTCTTTCAATCATATATAAATTGATTGAAAACCTCGCCCCCCCTCCTCCCATGAGGCACCAAGTGACCACAGTAAAGAAAAGAGAAAAAAAAAATGCTTTCTCACCATACTTGAAGTACTTAAATCCATTTCTCGAAGCTCGCACACTAAGCTCTTGAAGACATTCACAACCCACTTGTAGATGCCACGACTCTTGCATTGGGGCTAACTCTAAAAAGGTCTCAGAAGCTCAATTTTAAACACAACATGATGTTTTTTTTTTAATGTGTATTTGATATAGAAGGTGCATGAATTCAAGGTCTACACTAGTGAAACAAGTTTGTATCCTTATTGAATAGAATCCAATGACATGTGGCACACTCCCAATTTGGACCATTATTGTTGTCTTAGAAACTCCATTTCTTGACTCTCGCACACTAAGCTCTTGAAGACATTCTCAACCCACGTGTAGATGCCATGACTCATGCATTGGAGCTAACTCTAAAAAGGTCTCAGAAGCTCAATTTTAAACACAACATGATGGATTTTTTTTAATGTGCATTTGATATAGAAGGTGCATGAATTCAAGGTCTACAGTAGTGAAACAAGTTTGTATTCTTATTGAGTAGAATCCAATGACATGTGGCACACTCCCAACTTGAACCATTATTATTGTCTTAGAAGCTCCAAAATGGTCACCTGTTCCTCTTATGCAGTGCCGTGTATCTGAGCATGATAAAGTTAAGACGTTAAAATGACATCGAGTCAGTAGTATGTCAAGCCAGTGACTCCAGCGACTCGAGTCTTGCTTGGCCCTTGGGCTTGGTTGACGTCTCCTTTAGCTTTGAATCCTCCCCCACCACTACAAGACACCCCCAAATTAAGCTAAAAGAACAGAAGCTTATGAGTTCCTGCCACGAAGGAAAAACACTGTCAGTACATTGGCAGTACAGCGCAACGTAGATCCGGGCACGATATCTGTACTGTACTGCTGCGAAGCCCAACCAGCTCTCATCCAGTTCCCGAAAAAGAAACGGCGTCCTCCGTCCATCACCAAAGTCCCGAAATGCTGATTGTCCATGGCCACTTGGCATCCGATCCTCATCCGCCACCTCACCCCCTTTGCTAGAGTAGTAGTGTCGCCAGCATCACTCTCCGCCCCGAGTATAAGTAAACGCCCTCTCGCTCCCCATTGCATCAGTCTCTCACTCGAGTACCAATCCATCCATTCGCAGATAGAGCTTTCTTCTGTTTCGACACCAGTGTTTTGCGTTCTTTGCAGTTTCGGTACACAGTTCGGTTGAGCAGCTAGCTAGCTATGGACAAGATCAAGGATATGATGCACGGGGGCCACAAGAAGGAAGGCGAGGGCGTTCAGCACGATACGACGACGATGCCGACGACCACTGCTGGAGGATATGGCCAACCCGGCCTTGCTCAGCCTCCTACAGAGGGCGGACACGAGAAGAAGGGCATGTTCGGCGTGGGCGGACACCACAAGGTTTGATCTCGACCAGCACTAGCTTCGTTCCTGTCGTTCCAGTGCATGCGATGGGGTGCATGAAAGCGATTGTTGCTGTCAATGGTCGGCGTTTTGGATTGTGTACATTCGTTGCAGGGTGAAGTTCTGACGGGTAGCTTGTTTCCAGTGTCGGTGGGAAGCCAAATTTCTAATGTTGGTCTTGGTTGAAAGCACTGGCTGGATGTACATACCTTGTTGTTGTTGTTGTTGCTGCTGTTGTTGTGTATAGCACCGTGATGTCTGAGCGTGAAACTGTAATTATGATGTTTGTCGATTTGTGTTGAAGCTCTGTCTCAGTATGCCAGGATGTGCCATGTATCAGTGTGTGAATTAATCTCTGGTTTTTTGTGGGTGGATGTCGGTGAAGTCACTGATTTGTGAACGTTGTTGGGTGTTTCTGAATGTACCTTGTTGTCGTCTGTATCATTTACGTCAGCTAGCTTCAGAAGCTGATCTATGTGACATACAGTCGGCATGGGCTAATCCTGTGAACTCATTACGTCGAAGAACGTGGGAAGAATCGTTGCTTCTTGCTTCCTGACACTGATACTGAATCAAAATAGTTTGGTTGTTGACACGGTTGCGCATGTGCATGATGGTGTCTGCAGGATGACCAGGAAGGAGGCAAGAAGAAGGGCGGCTTCATGGGCATGGGTGGAGGCTCCTCGAGCTCCAGCTCTTCCGACGAGGAGCGTGAAGGTGCCAAGGAGAGGAACCGTCTGCGCCGGGAGAAACGAGAAAGGCGCAAGGCTGGCGCCGCTGGAGGCACCGCCGGTACCACCACCGTTCCCCTGGAGGGTGGCGAGAAGAAGCACGGCTTCTTCGGTTAAAGAACCAACCACTCCCTATGATACATCAGCAGCACTCCAGCATAGTTTCATAAACTTGATGAAACAAGGGACTTCGGTTTTGATCGATCGGAGTAGCTTGCGAAGTTCCGTATTTTGTGAAGGCGAAGCGTGTAGTTATGGTGTTTGTGTACATTCACTGTCCCGTGTGAATGAATCGTGTGTATAGCAAACGAATGCGTTTTTCCAATGATGTAACCGCAGCTGCTGTGCTCTTGCAGCGCGAGCGCTCTCTCTATAAAGATGAATGTCATTTTTGTACATTTGCCTTGTTGTGAATGGGTCTCGTGCTTGTGCAATCGTTGTTTTCTATGCAAACTAGAGGCACATTCGTTTAAGCGTCCAGTTCATTACATGCTCCATTGTCCATTCAGGGGACCTTTGTGAGTAAACACCAATTCTGTTGACATGTATTGGGTAATTGAATTATAGCTTTGCACAAAATAGATGTGCAAAACTTGACAAGGTACAAGATTTTACGGTGTTGTATGCAAAATCTCTAAGTTCACCTGTATGATGAATTGAACCACTTCCTTGCAGTATGATGAAGGGAGACTTTGCATTCCATGATAATGTTCAGCAACTGATTCAAGCCACTTCTAAGAAATTCGATCTGGGTTGACAATGAGCAATTCGATACGGTAAGCAACTTTCTAAATTTCTTAGGGATGCGTGCCATTCAGACGTAACCATATTCGATCTACTTGCTTGAAAGTGAAGCATTCTGCAATCACTGCTCAATAGCTCCAAGCAGCACACCATTGAACATTGTTTTGCAATTGAGCAGGAAGATCGGTTTTGAGGCCACGAAGGGAAATATGAAACAATTAAAGATGGGTCACACGCATGAAATACCAACTACCCGCACTGTAAATAAAAATATTGGACATTGGTAGTTATCCGTAATGATGTCAAAAGTGATACCTGGCAGATCTAGTTGCAGATTGTTACGACGGAGTCTTTAGTGACTTCATAACTCCATAGACGGTGAGTGACCTATATACATACTCTTGTCCTCACGAAGCACAAGGCTTATGAAGATGAGAACTATGCTCTTAACCATGGTTGACATCCATTGCTGAGAAGCACACGGCTGATATAGATGATATCGAAGAGGAAGGAGATTTTTCACTTGCATGCCGAACAAAAGGATGTACAGAATGAGGTCAGCGGTATAGAAAACAACGGCGTCGATCCTCAACCGTCTAAGCTCGTCTCTTTGTCGTCATCCATTTCGGCATTTTAGAGAAAAACCACCAGTCCCGAAGCCAGTATGGGCAGTAGTAAAGAATGCGGTAAATGCGAGACATAAACCCGTAGACATAACACGCGGGAAGAGATCTTCGTAGAATGACCGTCACTGCCTTCTTCGCGAAAACGGGGGCTGGGGTGGATCTTGGATCGTGGGCTACCATACTTCGTTTCAGCAAGTACTCTTGGTAGGGCTTGAAAAGTCGTAGTGAATTCACATAGCTTCTCACAATTTCTGTTCCTCTCGGAACAATACCAGTAACGACTGCTCCCGGAACAAGAAGTAGGACGTCGATGTTGAATGGTTTCAACTCCAACCTATCAACACAGAGACGTATTGTCATAACAAGTTAGTGTCATCGTCAGGTCTCAATCCCAGGTGTAAAGGGAGTATCTGGCCATTAGCTGTATATTACACTCATAGCTTGGTTAGTTGGGGTCATTCTTGTCACGCAATGTGCGTTCACAGGCCTAGGCAGCTGAAGGAATTACTACACATTCATAAAAGATGGATAAGCAACGCTACGGCAGTCGATGATGGGGAATTCAGTTTTACCTCAAAGCATCTGTGCTCGCATGCAACGCTGCCTTAGAAGCGGCGTAAGTTCCAGAAAATGGACCGGACGCAAGACAAGTAATACTGCCTACATTCACGATCTTGCCCTTCCCCTGTGCCACCATGTGCGGCACAACGGCTTGAATAAGCATCACGGGACCTGCACAGACGAAGTTGGCAACCCATTGTCAAAAATCCAGAAGTAAGTAGAGCATACGGTACTGAGACGTAAATCTACACTCGATGTCTACTGTACGCTTAAAGCATCATTTCCTTTCAAACCTAAAATTCTGAAAAAACATTCTAAACGAAAATTTGAAAGCCATCATCTGTGAGTTTGCTCGGATAATTGATTCGTCACTTCACAAAAATCACATCACATATGTCGAAGAGGAAAAAATCACCGCAAGGCTTGAAATCCGTCTATTCTATCTTTCTTAAAAAATGAAACGTCAAACAGCAGGATAATCACAGAAGATGAACACCTCCGAAAGTCAACCTCCAACAAAAACTTCAAGAGATCTCCACATGACTTCCAAAAAATTCGAAGTTTCAAGGTAGTAAGATCTCAATTTAAAGCAGTCTTCCTTTTAAAATCACACGTATGCCAAAATTAGCGGGCCAACGTACCCAGGTAGTTCGTTCTGTAGACAGTGTCCACGATCTCGATAGGTACCTCCGCCAAGGGACCCGCACACGGCTTCGCTGCATTGTTAATGAGGATATCAATTCTTCCATACATGCGCATGACCGACTCCACAGCCTCCCTGATGCTCTCCGCCGAGAGCAAATCCAGCGGAAGGATCTGAATGTACTGATGACCTTCGAACACCTTCATCGTGCTCAGCGACCTCGACGTCGCTACAACGGTGAATCCTGCGTCGCAAAACTCCAACGCAAGCGCAGCGCCAATTCCCCCGTCGGAACAGCCCGTGATCAACACCACGTCGTCCCGCCTTCCCAGCGCCATGGCCGGCCCTCCTCCCATCTCAACTCCGCTCTACTTCACCAGCAACCCCAGGCAAGTACTACAACTCACACACAACATCAAAGATGTAGAGATGCTTACACAAGGCACGATCAACCTTCAAATCACTAATCAAAACAGAAAAACACCGCGCAAATGTAAAGAAAACCCGAACAATGACGCTCACCAGAATTCAGCCGCCGCAAGAGGCGGCGGTAATTAAAAATTGAGAAAAAGATGGTGTGAAGTCTGCTGATATCAGCAGGGGAATCTCACTGAGGTGCGCAACGACAGCGAAATACTGAAGGCGAGATTCCACGCAGAGGATTGAGAGAGTACAATTAAGCTTGTGGAGCTCGCGCAAGAGCCAGTCCAGTAGCAGACTCGGCAGAGAGAAGGTACAGTTCACAGCCACTTTAAACGACGCCCGCCTGCCGCCCTATTGAGAACCTGTTGTTCACTGGTTGAGGACCGGGAAAATAATATTTGTGATATACCAAGGTAGATGTACCCATATCCGACCACTTAACCCCTCACCGCCCAAGGGGACCAAAAGTGTCCTCACGCAGTCTAGCAGTCAACTTCAAAATGCTGTAACTTTTGCATCCAATGTTCAAATTCAATAAAATTTGTTGGAAAAGTTGTGCATAATAGTCTGTTTTCTGTGGTAAAATTTTCAGATCTATCCAAGATGTAATGAGTTTTTGAAAGCCATTCAAAGTTCGGAGGTTCAATTTGAGTTCACTACACTGCAATGAGATGGCTGCAACTTCGGGAGCTTGTATCTTTTTCATCAAATGTTAGTTTTCAATAAAATTTGTTGGGTTTTGTTCCCCATAAATCCTACTTATTGTGATAAAATTTTCATGTCAATCCAAATTGTTTTGAATGTTTGGGAGCAACTCGAAGTTCAAAATCCAGACATTTTTGCATTACAGTGAACTTCGGCGGCTTATAACTTCTTCAGATAGGGTTTGTTTTCAATAATTTTTGTTGGAAAAGTTGCACATATTAGTCTAGTTCTTGTAATAAAAGTTTCATATCATTTCAAAACGTTATGATTGACTGAGAAGCATTTTAGTAGAGGTAGGTTCAGCCATAGATGTGTTTTTTTGCTACTTTTTTCACTGTTTTTTGACATTTCAAAACAATTTTGCAAACGCAATGAGTCAATTGAATGATTTTTTTCCCCACCAAAGTGTTTGTCATTTGATTTTTAAATCACTTTGCAGTTTAAAGTTTTTTGATTTGAGTAGGTTTATAAATCGAATTTCACCTCCAAATGAAAATTTCAGCATCTTTTGTCAACACTAAAACATTATAATCTTTCAATCTATATGGTCAAATGACCCCAAATTTGATTTACACCATCTACAACATGCACACTACAAGATTGTACAGTTGAGATTTTCATAACTTACTCACATTTAGACTTATAACACTCAAAAAGCGAGGTTGTTTTTTAACATGGTTAGGCCTTGGGCGGTGAGGGGTTAAGAGATATCATTAGTTGTTTAAGGTGCAACAAATTCTTCCCATTTGGAAAGATAGGAAACATGGGGATTGCAAATTTTTCGTAATTTTATAGCCAAAATTGAAATTACTATGAATTTTGGGAGCCAAAAGTGCTTGGAACCCATAGCTAATGTTTAAAGTCTTCCAATTCCAATCATTCTAAAATTACTTTCTGCTCACTACTTCCTACTTTGTTGCCTGCTATTTTGGAACATATGCCATGATCTTGTTAGTTCAAACCTTGGAAAAGAGATAAAAACACATTGCAAGCTTCAATTGGAAATTTGATCCAACAATGATTGGAAACAATGTCCCCTACAAGGTGGGTTGGGTTGTGGTTGACAATGGAAGCATTTACCTTAGTGTGTACAAAGACTAGAAGACACCTACCTCACTCATGATTCAAAGGATTGTTTTTTGTCATTTAAATGTATATTGTTTTTTTGTCATTTATTTTCGGCAATGAAGGAAGCAATCTATATAGAGATTTTTGAGTAATGGAGCTGTTTGCATCTATATAAATGAATTGAACGTACAAATTGAATCATTGGCTTAACCCCTAAAACCCCGAAGGTGATTTTTGTCAAAAACCACTCAAAAACTACCACTTCTGCTACATTCACCTAAGAAAATCAAAAAAATACTTTAAAAAAATCTAACCATAGGATCTCGTACTTAACTTGTTTGAAAACATGTAGTAAAAATTTCATCAAATTTGACCATATGGATTGGAAGATAAAAGCATTCAAAGTTGGAAGAAAAGTTTTTTTTGAACTCTGCTGCCCTACAATTTCAGTTGTCTTTGACTGCCATTTGTGGAAATTTTTTGCATTGAGGACTTTGAACTTAACAACCTACCATAATGAAGTCAATGCTAAATATACGTACACCAAATTTCACTGAATTTTTTTTGTGGAACACATCAAAAAAAATCTTGCAATGACACAATGTTTGGAGAAATGACAATACACTATCTTTTCTAACAAGTTTTCTACCTCATAATTTCTAAACTCCAAAATCTCTATAGTGGATTGGAACATTTATTTATCTTTGACAAACTTCCCTCCAAATTTTAAAAAAAAAAATCTCTAATTTCTATTGAATTTAGAAGACCGCAGTGAGCCACAATCTAATGGGCAATGGAAAAAAAGGGATCTAATATGTTTCCTTGTGTTCCCAGAATGTTCCCTACTGTGTTCCACTATATCAAAAACCTCCACCTCACCACATCATCCACCTACAATGCACTCCATCCATCAAGTGTTTCTGTCCACCTACTTCTCTATCAACTTCAAAAATTTGTAACTAATTCCACAAAGGTCCAAAAAATATGAAATAACTTGGCTTAGACGCCAATTACATTTCTCTTTCTATGAAAACAAACTGAAAATTGATTCAAGGAATTTATCTTTCCCTAGTAGCCAATCAACTCTTGAAAACAACATACTACATTATCTCCATCTAGATGGTGTTATTTCTTTAATTTTTCCTTTGGCTAGCTCTTGTCAAAACTAGATTGTTTTCCTCCATGTGCCATGTACATTACAACAAATGGCGTGCAAACTTATGAGAACATGAATTGTCAAATTGCCTCCCCTAAAGAGAATGATGTGGGACATTTGACATCATTTCATTCCTTTCACGTCATCCACACCATTTTAAATCAATAACTACAAATACATGCATCAAAATGTATTAGAGAAATGAAGTACAGAAGTTGGTACCTCGGTCACAAGTCGCAATTGTGAACTGAGTCAATATCAATAAAACATTCAAATTTCAAATAAAACTTTCATCAAAACAACATATAGTTCATTGAAATTAAAGACTTCAACATTAATATTATTAAACTTGATTGAAAAAGCCACCCATGATTAGTAAAATTATTTAATTAACACCTCAAGGACCATCATGTTTAAAGGCCCCAGACCGCTTCAAAATACTTGTTCCCAAAGCAAGGTCAAAATCGTCATCAATACTTACTTTTTAACAAAACCAACCATAGGATCTTTAGGTTAACTTGCTCAAATACATTATTCCAAAATTTTAGAAAGAATATCCCCACCAACTGCAAGTTTATTGTGTCCAAACTTCAAAACATAAACTTTTCTAGTCCTTCCAAAAGGTTTAGTTTTGTCTTTCGACATTTCTTGGAAAAAACATGTCCTATAACTTGTGTGTTTTAGTCAATCAAGTTGGAATTTGGTTGGAAAATAAATATTTAAAAATTTGAACAAAAAAACTTTGATATTCATTTTAAAAAAATTGTAAAGTGGAAGGTGATACTGAATGAAAGACACAAGTAATATGCTAATAAATTTTTGAAGAATTTGAAAATTGCTGGTTCCAATGGTGAGAATATTCTAATGAAAAATTAATATCTTTTATTTTTATTTTTATTTGAAAATTTTCAAAATTGAGAGCAAAGGATGACTTCATATTTTTTTTACTTTCATTGCCTACGAAATAAAACGTCTTATAACTTTTTCCTCATTGTTTGGAATTCAATGGTTCAAATTTTTTGAATAGGTATCAATCTATATAATTTCAAAAAAATTATTAATATTTTTTTAGATTACATTTTTTACTACCCAATGGGACATCAAAATCAAAACCCTCTCTCCAATTTCTTAAAAATTTATCAAAATGGCATGAAACAAAGCTTCACTCATAGATTATGATGAGAAGTACCCATCCTAAAAAATTCATGCAAGAATTTCAAACTATGAAGTCAATAGAGCCTACCTAAGTTTTCTAAAAGCCCAAAGTAGGATCCTTGGTCTTTTTGGAGTTTAGGCAAGCTCTTTACTTATAGACACATGGGGTGGTAGAAGGTAAAACAAACAATATGGGATGCATTAATTAAAATAAGTAGGAACTCTAGCGCTTATGGTTAACCCCTAAACGTCAAAGGTCCAACCAGGCTTAAAAACTACCTTTCTTTGCAAGTCCGAAAAGTCAAAATTAGAGTAAGGTATGAAGATCTTAACCATACAATATTGTAGTGTGCATGTTGTAGATGGTGTGGAACAAATTTGGGGTCATTTGACCATATAGATTGAAAGATTATAATGTTTTAGTGTTGAAAAAAGGTGCTGAAATTTTCTTAAAAACACATTTGGAGGTGAAATTCGATTTCTAAACCTACTCAAATGAAAAAACTTTAAACTACAAAGTGATTCAAAACTAGAATATATATAGTTTGGTGAAAAAAAACATCATTCAAATGAATCATTGTGTCTGCAAAATGGATTTGAAATGTCAGAAAATAGTGAAAAAAGTAACAAAAAATTACATCTATGACTGAACCTCCTTCTACTAAAATGCTTCTCAGTCACTCATAACTTCTTGGATTGCAATGAAATTTAACCACACAAACTAGACTAGTATGCGCAACTTCTCCAACAAGTTTTATTGGATTTGGACATTGTATGAAGAAGTTATAGGCCGCCGAAGTTCACTAGAATTCACCAATGTCTGGATTTTGAACTTTGAATTGCTCCCAATCATTTGAAACAACTCGGATTGACATGAAAACTTTAACACAATAATTAGACTTCAGTGGAAACAAAACCCAACAAATTTTATTGAAAATAAACATTAGATTACAAAGATACAAGCCCCCAAAGTTGCAGACATCAAATGCAGTTTGGTGAGCTCAAATTGAACAAGTGAACTTTGATTGGCTCCCAAAACTATTATACATCTTGTATTGATGTAGAATTTTTTATCACACAAACTAGACTAGTATGCGCAACTTCTCCAACAAGTTTTATTGAATTTGGACATTGGATGCAAAAGTTACAGCCCTTTGAATTTGACTTTTAGACTGTGAGGACGTTTTTCGTCCCCTGTGACGTTGAGGGGTTAAGTCAAATTAAAGTAGGAATTTTATTTGAAGTAGAGTTCTAGACCTCATTTAGTCATAGTAGAATAACTTTTCTCAAAAAACTTTGAACTAAGAGAAGTTGGGAAATCTATCTAAATTCCTTCTCCAAAAACCCGTTTGAGATTTCTAGCCTCCAATCAAAAGTTATGAACAAATTTTAGAGAGGGATTGGAAAATATATTTTTTTGATGTTTTCAAACATCTTCTCTAAATTTTATCTATAAATTTTGATTGGAGGTTAGAAATCTCAAACGGATTTTTGGAGAAGAAACTTAAATAGATTTCCCAACTTTTTTTAGTTCAAAGCTAAAAACAATTATTCTACAATCGTACATAACTATAATATTTTGACAATGAGCGGTCAACTCTCATTTTCAAATTATCCCATACTCTTTGAAGATTTATAGTGGACAATTGTTTTCAATATAAAAATGACATTTCCAACCTCCTTTCCTACAAATATCATTGAAGCAATTCCTTGAGCCATCAAAATTATTATTTTTAAAGCAAAGGGTTAAATGACATTGATATTTGATTTAAAGAATTCTTAAAAATTTTAGTAAATTATTTTTACATTTCTTTGCTGTTTTGTTTGATTGGATCAAGTACACCATAAACCTCCTCTGATGACCTTGGTACCCAATACTAAATTCTAATTCCCTATGTAGATGTTTTTTGTGGATGCATGGGGGAAGGGTGCCAAACCCAATGAACGGGGAGTACTGACATTTAGTTACAACCTAGCCGGTTGATTTCAAGAATTTCCGATTGAGTTTTAAAACCTTCAATAGAGTTTCCGGATGAAAAAAAAGATTTTTGGAAATGGACTAGATGAGAAAATAAAATGCCGGCTTTTTACCATCTACTCTAGGAATATGTTGGAAAATTACTGATTCAAAATACATGAATCCAATTTTTAGCCGGCCGAGATTATAGTTTGTAGGAATTTTTTAAAATTCTAGTAGCATAGTATCCTACCTTACTCACTTAAATGTTTTTTAGTTTACCTGCTCTTACAGACTAACAGAGTTACAAACTTACAGTAACTCAATATATTTTGAGATTTATCCACTTGGTTACAATTTACCCACGTGGCTTTTACTTACCATTGATAAACCTAGCCTACTAGGATTTTTAGAATTGCAAATTTGTAATTGGACAACTCCACGACTTGAATTAGGTTCCTGCCTTCACTTTGCATGTCATGTTGACACTGCCTTCACTTTGCATGTCATGTCGCCACTCCCTTCGCTCCAATCATGTCTTGCACCTCGCGGTAGCTCTCTCGCTCAAGGTTCAAGCTATCACTTTTGTCTGTCATTGTTGCTCTTTTGCTCAGCTCAATTTTTGTATTTTTGAGGTCGGGTTGTCTAGCATTATTGTTTCTCTATTGCTCGTTCTTGGTTTTGTCTTATGTTGCGGTCTTTGTGGACACACTGCACTTGCTCTTTAGGCCAATCTCGTAAATTGTAATCTTATCACTCTTGTGTCACTTGTGGTGATTTTACTTTTGAATTTTTGCAATTGTGGGCTCTAGTGCTATGAGACTGCAACTCCCCAACTTACGTCAATTGATTGCGAAGCGATTTGAAATTTGGAATGCGCTTCTACATGTTTGATTTCTGTGATGGACTTCAATTGAATCTTGTGCTGCTATACGCAACGTAATTGGCATTTGGTTAGTTTTCACCCCTTTCTTCAATTTTTTTATGTTGTTTGTTTTTGTTTGAGTGTTGATTGGAATTAGAAAATAAGGTTGTTCTTTGTAGGGGTTTGCATTTGGCCCTGATTTGTAGTGGACTCAAGTTGAATCCATTGCTGCTTCGACCTACAACAAATTGGCCGATTGGTTGGCTAATCATCTGGAATTCTAGTTAGTTCTCACCCCTTCTCAATTTTTTTCCTATTTCGCTTTTGTTTGAGTACTTGAATGTAGTTGATTAGTATTCTTGTTGTTCTTTGTAGTTTTTTATAGTTGTTCTTCACTTGTAGAAGGCTTTGGTTGAATCCAGTGCTTCGAGAATTTGAGGGACCCAATTTGTCTAATTGGTTGATTAAATTGCATAATCTGATAACTTACTACTCTCCCCATTTTTTTCCTCAACCTATTTGCTTCTCGTTTGGTGTTTTGATTTTGCCGATTGTGTATCTGGGTTGTCTTTGCAGGGTTTAGGAATTGGGTTTGATTCCTCTCCCCATTTTTTTGTTGATGATTGGGCTTTTGTTTTTGTGTTTAACTATGGGTTGCTCGTTGCAGGGTTCATGGCTTTATGCTAAAGGTCCTTGAGGAAGGCCATATTCGTTAAAATGAGACAAAGTGTAGTCTCAATTTTATCTTTGACTCAAAGATAAATCGTTATAACTATTCAATTTTGAGACTATTTGGTAATTTGAGACTTTCATATATTAATATATATAAAAACCTTTGATTGCCTAAAGGTTGCACTTTCATTTTATCTTCGACTCAAGGATAAAAGCACTATAATTGTTTTAGGATTGAAGTCTCCAAATGACCATTTTGTCTCATTTTAATGAATATGGCTATAAGGGACCATTACTTTGCCAAATCCAGGGAAATAGAGGTCGTTAATCTTTTGTCTTTGAGGTTTGAGAATGACTCTTGTCCCGAAACTATTGATTCAAGGGTGAATAGAACTCCTCCTTCAAAGGCAAAGATTGCTCAAAGTCAGTGGAGGGACTAGTGGTGCGTGCAATTTGAATGGCTATATTTTGATGCTAATATTGGGAGGGTGTTTTGCAAGGTTTGCGGGTGATCATTGTATGCCAAAGTTGGCTTCAAAAATCTTAACGTAAGTGCTTTTTAAGACCACTCCCGGTCCAATTAATACAAACGTTTGTCTTGGGCATTGAAGAGTAGCAGGAAGGTGATGGAGAAAGCTATCGTGAGCGGTCAAAGAGCGTGTGATGAAGCTATGGCGTCATTGTTGTAGGCTGCCTATTTTTTGGAGAAGCACTCTTTACCCTACTCTAAATTCCTCTCTTTACATAAACTACTAGTAAGTGTTAAAGCCCCAATAACCTTGTCTTTGTATCATGACGAGAAAGCATGTGCAGACCTAATCATGTGCATTTCAATTATGAATCAAAAGCAAATTCTCAATTATGTTTGAAATTCACCTTTTTTGGTGTCATGATAGACAAATCCACGGATATTAACGTCACAAGGCATTTTATGGCGTTTGCCACCATCATCGAGGAGGGTTTGCCGGTGAGTCTTCTCTTGGGTCTATTGCCAATTGAAGGTGGGAAGAAGGATATTGTCGTCATCTATAAAACCCTAATTGCTGCTCTGTGACACTAGGGGTTTGACCTGCAGAAGTTTATAGTCTTCGGCAATGATGACGCCAACACCATGATGGGCTCTCTCACCGAAGCAACTGCACGGCTAAAAAAACAGGTAAATCCTTACCTACTCGCTATTTATTGCATAGTGCACTGCACGAATTTGGTGGCCCTCGATGCTCCAAAGTTGCCCGCCCACAAGGTGCTTTCAAGTGAGATTGATTCTCTTTTGAATTCAGTTGCTATTTTTTTCTACAAATCGTTCAAGCAAAAGCATACTCTAACTGCCTTGCAAAAAGAACTTTTTGATGCGAAAAAATGTATGAAATGCTACCACAAAATTAGGTGGCTGTCTCGTTGGCAAGCGGTGAGTACCTTATGTGACTTGTTGGAGTCTGTCTTATGTTACTTTTGTGATGTGAAGGGTAGCGATTCTAGTCAAGCTGCATCTATTTTTGAAAAGCTTTTGTAGTTCAAGGTCATTTACATTTTGTTCTTTCTTGCTAACATTTTGAAGTCTTTCAATATAAATTTGTAGATGTCACCTCTATAGGTAGCATTGTGTGCACAAAGATAGCGCAAATTTGGATGCTCTTTCTTGTTGAAACCCTTGATTTGAATGTTGATACTTTTAATGAGAGCACAAGGTTTCATATGCTTCATGAGTATGACCCTTTTGGGAGTCATTTGAGGAAGCTTCCAATCAAAATATGGGGGAATATGTTTCATGACATCACAATGTCTAGGTCTAGATTAGGAACCAATTTGGAGGAAGCTCTCCAATTTCATTGTTCATTTGCTGAAGCGGTTTGTGAGGGTTTGGATGCTCAATTTCAAGACAATGATGTAATTTCTTATTTCAAAGTGCTTAAGCCATTTAATATACCGTCCAAGCAAGTTGGATTGCAGAGCGGGGGGTCTCTGACTTGGACAGAATGCTGCAGTTGTATGGAGAGGATCGGTCACATTCAGGTTTTTCCTTCCCTCCCCTTCTTGATGTGTAGGCTTATAAGTAGGAGTTTCTGTCTTTCAAATTGCAGTACACCACTGAATGGGGAGACAAAACCTTCCAGGATTTGTGGGGCATGATTACTTGGAATCATACTCTACAAATCCATTATCCAAATTTGCCTATCCTTGCCGATATAGCTAGAATACAATGCGTTTCCATGGCTACCTACGAGATAGCTTTCAACATTCAAAATTTTATTAAAACTCGTGTTAGGAACCAATTGGGAAGCAAAAACCTGGAGGCTTTGCTTAGAGTTGCTTTAGAGGGACCAGAAGATGAGTATGATGGTATAGTGCACGATGCCATAGCCTTGTGGAAGCATGAAATGAAATATAAGTATTTTTATGCGAATCCTTCTAGTTATTTGTCTAATTCAACCACGAGTCCTAGTGCAAGCAATGCATCTTCTTTGTATGAAGATGTGCATTAGTAGAGGACACCGTTATGTTGACAACTTCTTGTGACTTGTATGCATTTGTTGCCTTGTTTGTTATACATGTACTTTTGATTATCTTCAATGGCGTTGTGTACATATGTTGGTTGGTATGTTACTTAGCCCATTTTTTTGATCTCAAGCTAATTTGATTCTTGTAAATGGCGGCTTGTTCTCACTCCTCTCCCCATTTTTTTGCTCAAGTTGTTTTGATTCTTATGAATGTGAATGTTGTGGGCATGTTGTACTAACCAGCCTCCTAAAAATGCACTGACCTTCTTTTGGATTGGTGCATTTTAAGAAGGCTGAATCCCTGGCCCTAAATTAGTAGAGGCAATGCCAGGTTCAAATCCTGCCAGGGATAATGCTTATGAACACTTTTAAAGCAAAACAAAGTCACTTCAAGAATCAAGAAGAAAACCAACAAAATAATTACAACCGGACATATTCTCACCTTCATAGAAAATTTCCGATTAGAATTAGACAATGGTGGCAATGCCATTGAGAGAAAAAAATATTTTAAGAAATTGATTGGCAAATTTTGGAACTTTCTGGCACACTTCTGGCCAATTTTTTAAAAACCAAGGTAGATGAAACTCTAACAGAAATCCACTGTTTGGCCCACAAAACTCCCTGCACTATGGCCATGCCTCCACCCGTTGTCTACCTCGGCAGGGCTCGTTGTCCGAGTTTCCTTCCTTCTTCAAAGTCAAAGCAATTTTTGTTTCCGAGCCTACTCTTAAATTGTAATTTTGCCAAAAATTGTCAATAACTTTTCCATCTAGCATCCGATTGAAATAAAAATTACATGTTTATGAAGCTTTTAGCAAACTACACAACCTCAAAAAATCTCAAAAAAAGTCACTACAAATTGAGTCAAAAAGAACCTACTTGGATCCAAATTATCTCTAAAGGAAACAAACAATCCTTTAGGGGTTAAAATATAGCAATAGCAGTCATTGGAAGTCAAACTACTATAGAAAACCTCCCCTTTTCACAACAAAATTTTGAAGATGAATCCTACTAGAAGGATTCCCTGTCATCCATCGGACACCAAACATCTACATTGATGTTTAAAGGTTAAAAAATAGACTAGTGACTGTGAAAATCATTCCTTTGGTTACCATGTGAATCATTCACTTATAAAATTACGAAAACACTCATTGGAAGTCAAACTACTATAGAAGACCTTCACTTTTTACAACAAAATTCCGAAGATGAATAGTTGTTCTTCTATCCTACTGGAAAGGATTCTTTGTCATCCATCAAACGTTGAACATCCTCGTCGTTGTTTAAGGGATAATCCAAAAGAGTGTACATTCATTGAAAATGAGCAATATTGTCCTTAGAATATGTAACAAATCAACAATTTTATTATATTAAAAATGAAGGAATATATCACATATTATTACCAAAGAAATTCATATTGCTTGAAAATGAAGGAATATATCACCTAAAATCGCCAAAGAAATTTATATTGCTTTTGAGGGAGTCCCCCCCCCCGCGTGGGGTCTCACTCTCGAATAGGACAAAGTAGGACAATTGCTTTAAAGTGATGAAGGTCGTCGGTTTGGATGAGACTTTTGTGACTTTCAGTGTCGTTCCTCTGTAGCGGCCGTGTATTGCTCTGGAACTTTCAAAATTTGCGAACATATAGGATCTAGGAACAACTGTTCTGGAGAGAGCTAGAGGTTGGTTCTGGAGAGTTTGTACTTGGAGATCGATTGAAGAAGTTGTTGTTAGAGTTGGCAAAAGTTGGTGCTGCTACTGTTGGTTGAAGTTGATCTAGCTGCGGGTGTTGTTGCTGTTCGTCGGAATTATTGTTGTTGCTGCGGGTGTTGCTACTATTCGTCAAAATTATTGTTGTTGCTGATCGACGCTGGTGCTTGTGTTCGAAGTTGATGTTGGGAGTGCTAGTGCTTTCGCTCAAAGTTATGCTGGGAACACTGCTGCTTTTGCTCGAAGTTGATGCTAGGAGCGTTGGTGCTTTTGAAGTTGATGTTGGGAGCACAAGTCAATCTTTGAAACTCTTGCTGGTATGGATTTAAAAAAAATTAGAGCTCTAATCTAAATCCTCACAAAGTCCTGAACTCTCAAAGCCCTAAACTCTCTAGGGCGTGGGATTGCTTGAACTTTTGAATATTTATTAGAATTGCACTTGGAATTGTGATCTGGGGATGTGGTGTTTGTGTTCATGGTGTTGCCGATTGATGTCAATGTGAGAGAGGGCTTGGGTTGTGAATTTTGCATTTCGATTTGGTAGTTATCGTGACTAATTCAAGCCTTCATTTTAAGTTAATTCCAGCCTTGATTGTGAGCTGATGATTCAAGCCCTCATCGTGATTTGATTTGAGCCCTTGTATTATTTAATTCAAGCTTGTGATCTAATTCAAGCCCTTCTGTCATTTCATTCAAGCCTCGTGATCTGTTGTATTATTTAATTCAAGCCTTGTGATCTGATTCAAGCCCTTGTGTCATTTGATTCAAGCTTCGCAATCTGATTCAAACCCTTGTGTCATCTGATTCAAGCCTCATGATCTGATTCAAGCTTTGTTGTGATTTGTTTCAAAATTGAAGCCCTTGTCATGAATGATAAATCAATTCATTAAGTTGCTGGATTTCTTCTTTGAAAACGTAGTATACATATTCAATTCGGTAAGTAGTTGTTTCAAAGTTAAAAGAATACTCTCTGTTCCTATTAAAATTAGTAGTTTTTCAATTCAAATTTTTGTTTTAGTTTAGGGTTTAAGAATGATTTGAACAATTGGATAATGGTTAATTAGATCAATCTTATGTTAATCATGTTTATTGTTGTGTGAATTTTCTTGAAATATTTTTTAGTAAATTTTCCTTGAAAGATAAGTGGAATTGACATCTAACCCAAGTCGTTTCAACTTTTTTGGAGTTTTGTCAAATTAGTTATAAAATTTTGAAGCTGAAATGGCATAAGGCACTAAAATTGCCCACCTCCTAAAATGTACACCTTTTGTACATTGTTGAAGGCTATGAAAATTCAATATGTACAAATAGTGTACATTTGAGGAGGTGAACAATTTTAGAGGTTGTATTCTTTTATAACCTCCTACTTTAAATCTAGAAGTATAAGTTTGTAGTAGTCATTGAGACCTTAGCTAGCTAGGGTAACGGGGTGATTAATGAGTACTAAGCTCTAGATGATCTTCTGCAACATATTGAAGGTAAAGTATTCAAACTACATAGTTTTTTTTAGTATCTCTTTGTCATTTTCTCAAATGGTTTAAGTCTATTAGCTAGCATGTTAAACATTTTATTTCAAGTGTTATCTTTAAATTAAATCTAAATAAGGGTATTTGCTATGTCTTGGTTAAAAAAGAATGAATTTAATGAATATTGCAATGAATTGATGTTGCCTTGTTGTGTATTGGTAGATTTATCATGGATTTGAACATTTGTTCACCTTTAAGGAAATATTTATTTAAGATTATGTATGGTGATAGATGGGATTTATTTGACATTGTATTTGGATCTTGGTTTTGATATTCAAATTCTCTATGCTTGTAATTTGTTATAATCATTTTTCACTACTTCTAATAGACTATATTAATGCACTAAACACTAAAAAAATATAACCCTTATGTTTGTTTGATTTTTGTAGGACTATTTGCCTTCAAGTTAGCATATTACAAATACAACAATTACTTTGAAGGCCCAACACTGTGCGAAAAATTGGCAGTGTGAAATATTTCTCTATTATTCTCTATTTTGTTGAAGAATTCACGTGCTTGGAGTTTTGAACAAGGTAACACATACTAATACTATTTTCAAATGTCTTTTGGTTGTTGATGCATTTGATTATAGACATCAATATTGTAAATTCAATTATTTTTTATTTTTGAATTACTAAAAAGTAGCCAATGATCATTGTTCACATTTGAAATAAAATTCTTTTGTAATGTAGATTTCAAGATGTATGGAATCTCAAAAAATTTGGAGACGGTCCTCAAATCTCAGAGACTTCGTGAAGACCTTGTTATTTCCTCAGAGGTGCACTTTGTACCTTCAATATTGCCTCCACAATATTCTTCTCCACTTGAATGCCCCACTTCTATAAAATGTAGTGGATGTGACAAAACTTCTGGTACATTGAATGCATTACAATCAACATGGATCAAGGCTATTTTGAATCAATTCAAACAAGATGATCATAAATACATTCCTTTATGGAATTATCCACCAACACCAAAGTGGAATGTGCGGCCGGGTTTAGATGACTATTTATTGAAGCCTTTGAATATTTGGCATCTAGAACGACAGTTGGGCATTTCTATATGCTCACAACAATGTCCAACTTGCCAAAAACAAGGTTATTTGAGATTCAAAGAATTTTCTTTACCGAGGCATGTTCATGACTTGCAATATGATTGTTATTTCACATCCACAATTTACATTTGTGCAACCAAAAATGGATGTGGTGCAACATTTTCTATCATGGATGAAGATGTTGTTTTAAAAAACAATATCATTCCTTATGAGGCATTTTTACAATGTCTTGTGCAAATATTTCATACAAGTGCTTGGACTACTTCTTTAGTTCAATCAATGTATGATTTGACAACAAGTCGTGCAGGAATTAATGATTTTATAGCCATGGTTAAAAAAGATCGAACATCTTACTTTATGTTGCGGTCCTTAGCATGGAAAGGACACATTGATTATTACAATGGGGTAGTAAGGAGCCACTCTTACACTACATCAAAAGAAACTTTTCAAGATTTTCCTATGTTTTTTCAACATTGCAATGGATTCAATGGAACGTCAGGTCCCTCAAGGCAAATTGCAACATCTATATTTGAAGCCATAACAAGTCAACAAAAAAAGTTTTTTCAACGATTTAATAGGGTCACATTTGGCAACAGATCATCATCATAATGTACCTGCTAGAATTCAAATTGATGACCCTACAACAGGTCAAAAATTTGCACCTATAGATGGACTATTTGCTGTTATGAATGAACGACATCAAATTATTGCTCACCGGTGGACTAATTCTACAACTAATGAAGAACGTATAGACCTTGCCAAAGAATTAAAGTTGCGATACTCTGAGTGATTGCCTTCAATATTGATCCCGTTATGTATTTGGATAAATGTTGTGATGATTGTCAATGGTTTAGAGAAGCATTTCCACAAAGTTGTATTTTACTTGATAATTTTCATTTGATTACTCGATATCGAGATAATTCAAATGCAACTGACAAATCCCGACATTCTTTATTCATGAATAATGTGTCCAAGATCATCATTGGACATGGAAGTCAAATGCAAGAAGGTTCTATCATTTATGCAAAACTTTCATCTTTTATTGAAAGTTTTCAAAAATTTGAATCACACTTACCAGCATCTACACGTGTTATTAGAGAGCCATTGAAAAGATGTCATGAGACACAAAAGAAACACTTTTTGAATTGTTTGAATCCTCCCACAGGGCTTTCACATGAGATATTGGATCGTTTTTTCAGACGTTTATTACGACGTGGCTCTTCACGAAATGAAAACTTTTGGCGACACCTTCGAGCTTCATTTCCAGAGTCATGTGGGATTTCATTTGGTGATGCACTCACTACTGCATTAGTATGTGGGTGGAATTTTCATGGAGAAGTACAATTCAATGATAAATGGGCATATTTACCTATCTCAACAATGCACATTATTTTGACACAAGACTTAGCCCTACGTTCTAGGTCTAATTTGTCTTCTACAAATGGAATATGTACCATGTTTTGCCCGTTGCCATTATCACTACATGATTGTGATAATGAATTTAGCATCACAAATTCCTATTCAGAATCATTGCCAACATTGCCAACATTGCCACATGTTTTGTCTAACCAAAATAAAGGTTTCAATGTTGGCATTACATCACTAGTTGATTATGCTATTTGGGATAGCCACACATTTGATCCGATTGCAGAGCAAGTGGTTAATGCTATACAACAAGTTCATGATGGGAATCTAGACTTGAATAGCTATGACATTCATTCTAATGAAGATCATATTATTCCTAGAACAATTCAAACAAATATTGGCAATCCATTGAAGAGACAAAGGACTGCAGATGTTCATGTTCATGGTTCAGCATCAAGTCATAAGAAAAGGTCAGGTTCTCTTAATACACTTGGCAATCACAGATTTAGTGCCTTTGATAGCCTTGCACTATGGGATTCAGTTATGGGCCTATCGCCTATGTTTAATCCTTTAGAACGGCAAGTTTTACGATTTATTACCATGCATTGTTTTACAAAAGAACCACTTTCTCATTTGAAAGATTTTTCACTCCAAGGTTTCAATTATAATGCACTCTTCCGAATTTGGAATGTATGCATTTTTGCCATTTGACAAAGTGATTTCTCTTTCAAGGCCTATTTGCGCCCTAAACCATTGCAAAGTTTAAAACAACAATTACTTGATATGGTAGCAATGATGCAATTCCAAACTACATTTCAAAGTACAGTATGAACTTCAAGCATTATTAGCAACCTTTATATAGCAACTTCATGTCTTAGACAGGAAGCGCAAGTTATACAAGATGTTGATACATCACATATCATTCACGAAGAAGAAACTATACCCATCCTTGATATTACTAGTATTCCTTCTATGGCAAATGTTCTACCTTCAATTTCTCAATACTCTACATTATCACCAGATGAAGCACTATTGGCTATGGTAAAAGACGAACAAATTGTGTCAAAGTCAATTCATTGGAAAGTTTCTATAATGCCCCAATGGAATGCTTTAGCATCCAAGGGTGTTTTGGGATTTTACAAATCTTCACATGAACAACTTAGAAGACGGTATAAGTATTTGCAAGCTCAACTTTCAATCCTACAGTCTTCTAATTCTAATGTTGTAGGTGATATTTATCCCAATATCACTGAAGAGGTGGAGATGCAAGTTGAACTTCAAATCATAGCAGATTTACCAACATCATTGCCTTCGGTTGATTCAAATGCTTTACAAGTACCAAGATTAGAATCTATATATGAGCCTCCACTTTGTAGTCAACTTCCAAGTCTTCGAGACATTGACTCAACAATTGTATCATCTGCAACAAAAGGTACTCCATATTCTGAAAAAGAGACTCAATTGTTTTCATATTTATTGCATCATCAAAATGAAAAGAAACATATCAAACCAAACAATCGTAGTACGGTTGATTGGGAAAAGTTTGCAGTACAATGGAAATATTATTGTCAAGTAGAAAATTGCCTTGGAAATTCTAATTTCCTTATTCGAGATCAATTTCAGTTGAAACAAAAAAAGAAAGATGAAGACAAAAGAGGAAAACAGAAAATGTAGTACATATTAGTTGTACTCATGTTAAAATTTAGGTGTATTTCAATTAATATATAGATTTATCATACATGTAAAACTATGATGATTTAGAAAATTTAGTTGTCATATTGATGATTTTTACAAAGCATTAGTTTTTATTTATGTATGTTCTTATTTGAACACATGTTATTTTTTTAGAAATAAAATGACAACTTCTATTGCAATCATTTTATATTTCCTCACTTTATTTTAGATGATTTCATTTACTATATGGAATTTATAATCAATTTATCATTATTTATTTTTTGTTCAATAATTCTATTTTATTTTTTATTTTTTATAAATATTCTAATAAGTAATTAGTATAAAATAATATCATTTGCCATTAAGTTAAAGTACATATAGTGCATTGAACATTGTTATATTTTATATTTTTATATTTTAAAATCACATTAATTTCCAAAATTTATTTATATAATATTAAATTTATTTATCAATTTAATTATTTTAAAAAAATTTAAATAAAGAGATTTTTGTTATTATTATTTTTTATATTTAAGATCAATGTAATTTTTTAAGTTTGACTTATAAACAACTTGTATAGTGAGGTGCACTTGTCCAAGTGTTTTTCATGACTTACCTATATATTTTTTAAATCATTAATTTCTAGAATAATTTATCCATAATTTAATTTAATTTATAGAAATTCAATTCAATGCATAACCCATAATTTCACGCTTAAGAATCAAAAGTGCAAAAACAACTTTGGTGCATTCCTATTCATTAAGAGTTTTGTGGTGATGTTAAGAATGTCATGATATATGATGAATTTGTGGACAATTTTGAAGACCATCATTTAAATTAAATTTTGAAAAATGGTATAGTATTATATCCAAAAACAATGATATCACTTTAGTACCATTTTCAAGCTCTCCAGTGGTATAAAGAGAATGATTAGTGAATGCACAACTAGAGATATCTCAATGTAATATAGAAAAAAAACGAGGAATAAATGTTACCATTGTATTTTTACTTTTTCTTTTATTCAATTTTTATTTTACATAAATAAGTAAATATAAAGAGTACAAAGCCTCTAAACTCTTCATTCATAATAAATCAAGAAGTCAAACTCTCTTCTCTAAGGTATTGATGTTAGAGTTTTGATTTTAATTGATTTAAAAGCTCAATTCTTCTTTTTCTTCTTTTCTTTTTCTCTTTTTTTCCTTTTTTTCTCTCCCCCTCTTTTTTCCTTTTTTCCCTCCCCTCCCCCTCTTGATTCCTTTTTATCTTAGAGTAGGCCCTGGCGCCCCATCCCCCCCCCCCCCCAAACCCAATGCCCCTTGACCCCATGAAATGTATGGATTCGGGTCAGTGTTGTTCCCGGGTATATTTAATCTAGTCAAATCCAGGAAATATGTAGATTTAAGATACCCGGATAAGCACGGGTATCGACCCGGGCTCCAACTGGAGACATCCGATTCGGTACCTGCACCCGCCGACCAGTTCAGGTTCTTCACCACCACGTGGTGGTTGCTAATTGCCTGCTTTTCCAGGCACAGGGACTTGAGCTTCACTCAAAGTTCAAAAGCTTAAATCTTAGTCACTCGATTAGTGATCTACGGTGAGTAAGAGTCACTCGATTAGTGAACTATAGGTTTGCTTAGTGAGTTTATGCGATTAGTGAATTTGCTTAGTGAGTTCGGCCACCGCCATTGCTGTGTAGAAGAGGAGGGATTCGGGCGCTGCTGTGGATACTCGAGCAATTGAGAAGACCACTGTGATTATGGCGCAATTTATGAATTCCGGGGCTGTGGTGCTGTTGCTGCTTGCGTCTTTGGCCGTGCTGGCGAGCGCCACTCCTCCAAAACCTAGTGATTGGCAACTTTGTGGTACGCTTTTTGAGCTCTGCATGTGCAATTCGAGTTCGTTCAGTGGTAGGGGTCTTGTGAGCGCAGCATGAGAGTTTTTTTTCGCTTGAGATTCGTAGTGGTGACTGGTGAGTGTTGGAGGATTTTAGGTGAATTTCCTCGTTGAAATAGACGTTTGGAAGTGTGATAAGACTTTAATGATGAGAGGAATCCCTTTTGAAGTGTTTCTGAAGCTTGAATCGGAGCTAATTGCGAGTTTCTTGTGCAATTTTTTGTGGAACGCTTTGTATTTTCGTTTTCGTGCTGGTATAGATGATTGTTGCTTGGGTTCTGAATTTGGTACATTCGAATTTCTTGTCTCTTGCGTTGCTATCAGAAATTGACGATGTATTGAGGGAACGAGTTCAATAGACGAGACAATTCGTAGAATTACTCAACCGGGTGATTTAGCTCTCTGGTCGTAGTTTAGACCTTGAAAATTATGCGGTCAATTAGGTCACTGCTGACAATCGGATGAGTCATGACGTTAGAGGACATGTAGAGCGGTAATGCTGTTGTTTTCTTTTGTTTTCGTTTTGTCGGTGCCGATTTGAAATATCAGTTTAGGAAGACTAGTTTATGCTCTGTTTTTCTAAATCTGAATTTCTTTCAAATATTGAGCGTTTCATCTCATTTGCAAGTTCTATGGGTTTAGGGTTTTACAGTTTTACAGTTTTACAGTCTTTTGGTAATTAGTGTGATTTCTCTAGTGTTTAGACCTCATATATCACATCCTTTGTTACTCCAACTGTCAGTATATTTATCAAACACTTCCATGAGAAATATTTTTCGTACTTTGTGATAGCCAAATTGCGCTCAAAAGTGTCGTCTGATTTGGACCTGAAAGGGTTAATTGAATGAATTGAGTACCTTTGTGTACATGGAGAAGGTATATTACAAATTACAATGTTTTGAACTTCGATCGAGAGAGCGTTAAATCTAGATTGTTTTTCTATTGCTGTAGTTTGTGTAATTATGACAAGTTCCATTTTAAATGCCCACAGTGGCTTTGATCGGTTCTCATTCGAATTTCAAATTTTGGACACTTTTGCGGTCTAATTTCTGTCGATACCGGCTTCTGTGCTAAGTTTGGCACATCATGTTGTGCAGATAAACATGCGAACTATGATGTGGTGGTGAAAAATGTTACGATTAACCCTGACCCCGTTGTCAGTGGAGAGGAGATGACTTTCATAGTGCCTGCGTATACAGGTGAGTGGTTTGATTTCTATGTTCCACCGCCAATTAGTGCAGTGTGTATGAATGCAATTCTTTTTGGAGTTGATGTTTCTTAAATTTGTGATTAGGTTTCTGTTATATTGGGTTTTACTCCATGGATCTGAATTGCGTGCTCTTGCACTTCCTGCTGGGTTCAGCATTAATTTCTGCCGATTATGATCCATGAAACTTGCAGGGAAGGAAATCAATGGAGGAAGTGTGATCGTAAGTGTGTCGTTTCACGGCGTTACTGTTCATACGGAGAAAAGCAACATCTGCGACAAGGCACGATGCCCTATTGCGCCTGGAGTGTTCGTATTGGATAACACAGAAGTTCTTCCAGGCATCACACCACCGGTAGGGATGTGGGATGTTTATAGCAAAGCTGTTCTATAGTCTCTTACTTTTTGCATATAACTTTGCCATCCCAGTATCACTGCCTTGAATTTCGTCGTCCAAGGTTAAAATATTCATATTTATCAAGATTCTCTTTTCACATTTCATATAATCTGTTTGTTGAGACTGATGATAGTTCATGACGGCAACGAGTGCTTAATATGCAAGTAGGTGATTGCCAGCTTAATCAATGTATCTAACTTAGCATCATATGGATATCGTTGTGTTGTCCCTAATTCTTTAGGTGCTAAGCGTTTTGCAACTGATTTTGACTAGATTTATTTCTTGACAATGAGAGTACTTATTTCAAGTGTCTGTATTCCTGTTTTGCAGGGGAGCTACAAAATCAAGCTTCAGTATCTGGGTGAGGAAGGTGAACAGTTGGCGTGTGCAAACATCAACTTCAGTATCATCTGGAGTCGGAGCGTTGTCGAAACTCTTGAGAGCTTCAATCCAATTGAACTGCACAAGAATTTAGCTAATAAACAGGCACCCGTGGCACATACTTAGCTTACGCAAGGGTGGTAAATGATGTTTCTACCAGTTGCTGTGGCCCAGTGTGATGTGTTGAGAATGGAACCATTGTTGACTTAACTTAGTAGGCAGAGATATATAAGTTGTGCTCCTCTGTAGTTTAACCTCTAATTGCCCGAGGCCTCAAATTTTGGTGTTTGACAATACTTTCAGGTTAAATAAAACCTAACTAAGTTGCTATTTTTAGTGGTTTTTATTTTTGGAAAATTCTTTTTGAAGTCTAGTTTTTGCATCAAAGATCTGATTTTGAAAATGAATGATGATGATTTTTTTATTCAAGATTTTGTGCAAGGGTGTCTCCATTGTAATCTTGACTTTCCTTAGTGTTGAGGGTTCTTGGAAATGAACCTCAAATACACTAGATCTTGGAGAAAAATCAGATTAAATATTCATTTGAAAAAATTGTAGAGTAGATTTTGAGAAGCCATAAATTGATTGGATTTTTGTATGTTATGTCCTTCAATTTCATATTTTTTTGGTGACCAATTTTTTAGGACTGACATGTGAAAAGAGACTTCAAATCACTTTTGTAGTTTTAACACCATGATCAAAAATTATAATCTTCCAATCCATAAGTGATATTGTTGTATTTTCTTTCCCATGTGATCTATAACATGTTTAGCTTAAATTTGTATAACTATAATTTTTTTAAATAAATATAACTTATCAAAATGTTGACATTTTGTTCAATTTAGAGCAAATTTCAAGACGCTCAAAAAAAGCCTGAAACATTTAGGAGTTAAGGTAGGTACATCCAAAATTACCACTTTTTGCTATTGAACCTATTTTCTATTATTAGACTAGTCAAATTTTCATATGTTCTTGTTGGCAAGTAAAAGGAGGTTCCAATGCACCAAAGAACATGGCATTTGGATATTGTATGCAAAAGTTATTAAGGAACAAAATTTGGTTCTAAAAGTGTTTCTTCCACATAGGTATAGAACTGATTTTGGAGATGTGTATATTGTATAAACGGCGGTTTAAGATCAATGGCACATTTGGGTGTATCTACTTTAATGGATGTTTAATAATTCTCATGTACGACCTACAATTCAATTTATACTTTGATATTACTATATATGCATAATGTGTAGTATAATAGAATTTCTCTAAAATAATAGCCCCAGATCACGTTTAAGTCACAATACTTAAGAATCTCAAAGAACTTTGATATATATGTCTAGGATTGGGTTTAATGAGGGACCGGACAATCAAACTTCATCACTTTAGAAAGGTCATTGCCTTAAAGAAATTCATTGTAAATAAGTTCTATTGCAGTGTGGTTGTAAACCCCTAGAGGTTCATGTCTATATTTTGCAAAAAAAATGTTTTAAAATTATTGTTTCTTCAAAAAAAAAAACTTATAGAATTCATTTTTTAAATCAATTTCAACAATCATTCAAAAAAATGAATTCCCACATGGTTTAGTTTTCTTTCTAGAACAATTTCAATGTTGGAGATTCCATTTTAGAACTATTAACAATTTAATTTTGCCTTCTATCTTATACCTAGTTCTACTTCATGAATGTTTAACCTTTAAAGGCCCAACATGTGTTTTTTCGTAGTATAGAAATTTTGTGCAAGTCCATGTGACTAGAAATTTGCATCTTTTAAGCTAAAATTTTATTAGAAGATGTCCTAAATATCTTTCATATGCACCAAATTTCATGACATTTGGAAATACAAGTCAAAAGTCATGGCCAAATATGTTACTTTTTTCACTGATCAGGCAATATGGGCAAATAAAAAAAATCACTTTTTTTGAAAAAAAAATGATATTGGTTTTCTAGAGTTATATATATATATATATATATATATATATATATATATATATATATATATATATATATATATATGGAAAGCTTTGAATCATTCCATTTTGATCAATGAGATGAAAGTTATGAGTAGTTTTTGTTTGCAAGTAGTTATGGATTTTCTATTCTAAAATAAAGTTTGAAATTCTTTATTTTCAATAATTTTTGAAAAAAATAAAATCATAGAATGTAGATTGTTTATAACAACATTTCAACCATTGGGATTGGCATTTTTCAATTCCATAATCAAATCCTTGACAATTTAATATTTTGAATCTTTCTTTACTGCTGTCTACTTATTATTTTTTTCCTATATGTTGTACAATTCCAAATGATCTAAAAATTTTCAAGCATGTGACCAACATGTCTAGAAAAAAAATCCAGAGAGTAACCACCATTTGGGACATCTTTTCATAGGAAAGTTAGCTTGTAAAGTACAGTAGCCCTATTTTTTGCAAGGCTAAAAAAATGATTTCAGTGAATTTGAATGCTTATATATTGCAATCCACGTGGTGGAAATTTCTGAAATTTTTACCACATGTTCTCAAGTCAGCATACTACAAGATCCCATGGTTACATGTGTCAAAAAAAAATTCAAAAATTTGTTACTTGTACTAAAATGGCAGTTTTGGAGCATTTTGGTGGAAACATAGTCAAGGAACTTTAGGGGTTAAAGAGTGAAAATAAAGTTTTTGTTTTTGAATTAATTTTTCTAAAATGTCAATTCAATTAATTAATATTTCATCAACAATTATTGGTTTATAGTAAATGGACCTCCCATACCCTCAAATCTCTGTAATGAAAATTGGCTATTTCCATAGTTTACATGTTTGCCAAAGACAAAGCATTGCCATCAATGCCACTTGATCAATTTATGTAGAATCACAAATGGATCACAACTACAATATGAAGCCTTTCTTACACTTATATAGAAAGACAAGGATAAAATCTCTTTAGATACACAACTTGTCTTTGAAAGACAAATTTTTACTAGTAATGGCCTTTGAAGATAGTTTGAAGTGAAAAGGGGCTACAAAAGTGTCTAATCTACACTATAGGATATTTTCTAAACTAAGGCGATTCACAATGTAAATTTATTTTAAATGATTGGCTATGAACTTTGAAGTCAAAGGATGTTTTCAAAATAAGTAGGCTTGACATAATTTTAGGATTCAAATTTTGTGCACTTTGGCATGGTCCTAGTGTGGAGGGCACAATATTGGACCCTTTACAAAAAAAAAAAAGTAATAAGTAACTAAAAGAAAATCAATGAGACTTGAAATAAGGAGAGACTTAACAATAAATAATTAGGGTTCCATTGTTGATTTTGAAGTCTGCAAGAAAAACGTATACATCAGAAGGGAGCCTATAATAGAGTTAGCTTCTTTTGGTTGGCAGAAATTTTCTTGGAAGTTTACAAGAAGTCCTTCAATTGCCCCTATTGTAAAAGAAAAGCCTTGATTGTAGGTCAAAATTGCTCGGGCCCCCCACTATGATCGTGCTTGTACTTCATTGCCATGAAAGGAAATGCATTTTGTTCCACACATGTCATTATGTCACTTGGACAAAGAAATTTGAGTATAAAGTTACATTCCTTGGTCTTAACAATTTTTTAAATTGTATTGTCTCAAAACTTATTTCCCATGGCCTTTTTGTTGTAAAGGATGTCTTTGCTTACTTTGCTACATCAATATGAATGTTGAACCATTTATTGGATTTGTGTGCACCACTAATTTTCAAATTGAATTCTCAATTGCTAAAAGCACTATTAAATGTGCAAAATATTCAAATAGTACACCTTGTAGTATAATCACCCTAAATCACACTAATTTAGAAATTAATATTTGAATTTATGAGGCTCACAAATATGATAGTTCACTATTTTTTTAGATATTATCCTTATATTTTGGTCTAAATTATTTTTGGACTATCTCAAATATTTTAATTTTATAAAAATATCTTTTGATTTCATCCAATTTCATCCAAATTTTTATACTTATTATATTACATTTTTCAAAATTCCATTTAAAAATTGTGAAGAGGTCTTTCACTATAGTAGGTAGATAGCAAGTTCAACACATCTTCATCGAAAATTTAATTGAAGTAAGAAAAGACAATTTGACATCCAATTTTCAATCTACTAAAATCAAACAATATTGTCTTCATTTTCCTTGTGTACTAGCAATGTACATTTGCATTCTAGAATGTCCGCTACTAATATATGAAGGTAGCATGGTAATAAATGATATTTCCATAATTGCAATAAGTTAATTGACCAGGATTTTGCACCGGATTTAATGCAATGCTTTGTATGCTTGTTTGTATAGAACCAAATTTATTAAATTTAGATTTTATTAGGAAGGCTCTATTGACTTTGGAATTTGGAATTTTTGCATGAGATTTTAAGGATCTATGTTAACCTATCTAATCATCATAATTTGGATGTGAAACTTTTGTTTCCCATTGCTCCAATAAATATTCCAAAACTTATATGTTATTATTATTTATTTCAATGTCAAATCAAGAAACTTAAAATATTTATAAAAAAATACCAATTAATTTAATTTGATTGTTTTTATTGGTACATGCACAAAAATATCTCAACCATTCAATTCCACATAATGAGGTGAAAGTTATGAGGAGTTCAATTTTGATAGTGATGAAGTTAGAAAAAACATATAAAGTCATGTTCTGAACTCAATTTTGGAAATTTCAAACTAAAACTAAAACTTATTATTAGTATAGGTTTCTTCCTAGAAAATTCTTATTATTGGGATTAATAGTTCTCAATTTTTTGTATAAATTATGAACTATTTAGTTTTTTCTTTCATCTATTAGTTTCCCCATCCACATTATAATTTTCTAAAAGATGATTATAAAAAAGATTGGTTAAATTTCCTTATATATATTGTCAATCCATTTCCCAACATATTGTCTAAACCGCACACAAATTTTGGGCGTAAATATTTTTTTTCTAAATTTTTTTGAAAGACCAAACTTCACTTTTGGACACCTCTCCACATCGAGAGCTTCTGATGATACCAAGCATGTGACCAGGAGAGTCATGGTCCAAGAGATCTCACCATAACAAACAAAACAAACGAATAAACAAATAAATAGCCTATCTTAATGGATGGATGGATAGATGTCAAATTTTTGGGGAAATGAGGTAGGAGGTCCATAATCGCCCATAAAATATTTTTTAGTAAATTTTTCCTTGAAAGACAAGTGGAAATGGCATTTGAACCAAGTCATTTCATGTTTTTTGGGAGTTTTTTGGAATTAGTTATGAAATTTTGAATTGAAATGGTATAGGGCTCTAAAATGACCCACCTCCTCACATGTATGTTGTTTGTACATTTTTGAAAAAATAACATGTACAAATAGTATTCATTTGAAGAAGTGGGCGATTATAGAGCATGTAAGCTTTCAAAACCTCCTATCTTGGTGTACAATAGAGATGTCAAAATGGAAGAGGGGGGGCAATAGAGTTAATTGTAAATTGAACTCTAGTTTGTAAAGGGGTGTTTAGAGGAAGGTTTAGTTATTAATAATAGTACAAAAGAAACATAACACCAAACTCCATCAGACCAAGTTTGGGCACTTTATGGAATTTTGTCCTATGTTTCTCTCAAGCTCTAGGTCTTGGTCCCTCATTGCATACTTTATAGTTAACTCTAATGTTTATTCAAACCTTTATATGGAAAAAAAAAGCTTTGGAAAATGAAGAAATCAATGAAGTCTAACTCTTTCTAACAATTGTCAAACTTTTCTTTTCTAAAATAAAGTAACTACTTGGCAAGAATGGACCTTAATTAGTCCCTAAATATTGTATTGTTTTGACTCAATTCAAAACTATTTCAAAATGCTCACACTCAAAGCTAGGGGGAAATCTTCATCCATATATATTCTCCAACAAATTCAATTGTAAGATCCTTTAGTTAATTATTTCAAATTCATCCTCTCAAATATTTTAGATTAAGAATCTCCACCAATTGCAAGTTCAAAGAGCCTAAACTTCAAAAAATATTTTTTTCTACCCCTTCATGGGTTTTGTTTCATGGCGTTTGGATATAGAGTGTGAAAGTAATTAAACTTCAAAGTTTTTATGAATAAAAAAATAAGAAAATAAAATTTTCTTCTGATGAATTGTGGCAATGGCGCATGGCACACTACCTTCTTTACCTTAAGACAAGATGTTTGTTTTGTTTGTTTGTCATGTTGAGATCTCCCGGACCATGCGTCCCTAGTCGCATGCTTGGTACCGCCAGAAAGCTCTTAGCGAGAAGGGGTGCACCGGCTTGGTTTCGTGGCGTTCGGACGTACGGTGAGAAAGTTAAGCATTTTTGAGTTATTTTTGGTTCTAAAAAATTAGAAAATTACTTGTACTTATATTTTGGTCACAATCTTGGTATTGTTGGAAAGCCCTCGGTGAGGAGGGGTGCATTGGCTTGGTTTCGGACGTACGGTGTGAAAGTTATTGAATTTTGAATTTTTTTTTGAACTAAGAAATTAGAAAATTACTTTTACTTTTGTTTTGACTGTGGCCAGGACACACTAACATTGTACACTATTCAATGAATACTTTTCCACCGCCCTCCGTCTGTCCGTCCGTCCGTCCTTCAGCTGCCAATGTTCCTCTTGAACTTCAGTTGCACTTGCGTTGCGACATGATGTTCCTTGTGAAGTCAAGTCACCAGAACTGAAATCAGGGAGACAGGACTGAGCTCCAGAGCCCACTGCAGGAGAACTTGACTCAGTCAAGTCAAGCGAACTGAGCAGGACGATAAACACGTCCGTCCCATGACGGAGATGGGACGGACAGGTTGAAAACGCAGCAGGAATTTTACCCGCAGGGAAAAAAACGCATTAATTTTACCCCTAGGGGAAAAAACGCAGGAATTTTACCGCTAGGGAAAAAAATGCAGGAATTTTACCGAAAAAACGCAGGAATTTTACCCCTAGGGGAAAAAATGCAGGAATTTTACCGCTAGGGGAAAAAATGCAAGAATTTAGGTAGAACTACCCATTACCATACAGATTTGCTATCTAGATACTTTGGAGAATCTATTTATGAGCTCTCATATTTTTCAGAGATTGAATTGTTTGAGAGAAGTCAATTGCAAAAAAAATGAAGACATTCTGACAAGAATTGAACTTTTTGTGATTTTTCAAAGCTGAAATGTTAAAACTGTGAGTAGACCCTTGGTAAAGCATGACCAGACCATTGTTGAAGTGTGGGCTGATGTGTCCGCTCCCCAGTGCATTGCCATCATGATCATGGATGAGTAAGATTATGGTAATAAGATGGGCCAATGACGGAAATGGGAGGAACCTGTAGGTGGGGGAATTGGGTAAATGGTGGTAATGGGTAGTTCTACCTTTTATCCCTAGGAAAAAAAATGCAAGAATTTTATCCCTAGGGGAAAAAAGACAAGAATTTTATCCCTAGGAAAAAAATGCAAAAATTTTACCCTAGGAAAAAAAAGCAGGAATTTTACCCTTAGGGAAAAACTTGGGAATTTTATCCCTAGGGAAAAAGGAAGAATTTTATTCCTAGGAAAAAATGCAAGAATTTTACCCTGGAAAAAAAACCAAAGAGTTTTTTTTTTTAAATTCACATAAAATTATTTTTGCAAATTTTGAATTCATATTTGCAATCAAAGACCCCAAATCAGTGGGGTGATATTTAAAACATACCCTAAACATGGCACAAAATAGAAGGCAAGATTTTACTTTTACCCCCAAGAACTCAGATGTAGTCTCTTACGTGAAGTTAGGAATTCCACTGTCTTATAAGTTTCAAGTGATTTGATTCACTAATTGGGGTCATATGATAAGCTTATAACATGTCAATCTCAAAACCTAGCTTATGGTGGGCTTCTATGTGGAGCCGGGGGTTGGTGAAGCGTGCCAATCATCAGTTAAATGGGTGTTCCTAAATGATGGAGAAGCCCATTTGATTGATGATTAGTAGGCTCCACCAACCCCCAACTCCACATGGAAGCCCATTTGACTAACGATCCGTAGGCTCCACCAATCCCTGACTCCACATAGAAGCGTGTCTTTAGCTTGCTTAAAGTTTTTGAAGAGCAAGTTGTTTGAAAGGAGTGGAGTTTCATAACAACTTCATTCACCTCCGAATGCCCAAGGCCCAAATTTGAGTGTCGACAATAATTTGAAGTTAAATAAAACTTAACTAAATTGTTATTTTTAGTGGTTTATATTTTTGAAAATTTTTGTTTGAAGTCTAATTATAGCATCAAAAATCCAATTTTGAAAAAGATTGATTATGATTTTTCTATTCAAGATTTTGTACAAGGATGCCTCCATTGTAATCTTGATTTTCCATAGTGTTGATGGCTCTTGGAAATGAGCCTCAAATACATTAGATCTTTGAGAAAAAATCACATTAGAAATTCATTTGAAAAAATTGTAGAGTAGATTTTGAGAAGCCATAAATTGAGTGGGGTTATGCATGCTAGGCCCCTTATCCACATACTTTTATGGTAACCATCTTGTTAGATTTGACATGTGAAGAAGGGATTGAAAGACTTCAACTCACTTTTGCAATTTTTAGGCTGTCATGATCAAATATTATAATCTTTCAATCCATAAGTGATATTGTTGTGTTTTCTTTTCCTATGTGATCTCTAACATGTCTAGTTTGAATTTGTACAATTACAATTCAAAAAAAATTGATATAACCCATCAAATGTTGGATTTTTGTTCAATTTAGAGCAAATTCCTAGAAACTCAAAAAAAGCCTTGGGCATGTAGGAGTTAACGAAGTGAAGAATCAATCAAGATGAAAGAGCTTGTAGGAATTTGTCATCTAAAGTAGTAGCACCCATAACTCTTACTATACCTATAACCGTCGCATCTAAATTCTTAAAAAATCTTGGGGAAATGAATAGACGTAATTGTAAGGATGTATTGCATCTAAATACAAGACCTAGTGTTGGTATTAGGTACATTTACTGTTGGCTTTTTAGAAATTCACAACTTATATTTAGAGTGTTTAAAAATTACATTTAAAAGTGCATAGGAATTTTTTTCTCTTGCTAATAGGGTCCAATAATTTGTTGGATGTCTATTAATAAACATCATGTCCCAAACCCTTAAATTGACAATTATGGGTGTTGCTACCTTGATCTTAACACAAGATTGAGGAAATCATAAGAGTCTCAAACAATAGATAGATCTATCTATTAGAATTAGCGGAATTTGACCATAGTGATTATGAATGGAGTTTAATTAGTTTAAAAATTTCAAAGTGTTATTATATGGTTGTAAATGTCAACATTTGACATCTCCAATCCAGGGTGAGGTTGAATTATGCCACTAGTAGAGATCCACATTCAAAAATAAATTTAAATTATGGTTCTGTGTTGAATTTGTGTTATTTTAAACACAATTTTGTGAAATGTGCGTTATTTTAAATACATGTGTGTTAGATTCTACCCATATTTAACATCATATGGAATTTAACATCTTATAGAATGATTTTTTCAATGTAAATTTTTAGTAGTGTGCTTTAATATATGTAGGGTCTTTTTTTGTCATTTTTGAGCACCATGGTCTTTTCTGAAGGTAAGATGATGAAGCTACAAAGTAATGAAGTTACAACCATTTGCTTTTCACCTACCATTTCATTCATGAAGCAACACAACTATTATGCATTTTGCCTACACTTTTGTGCGTCCTTTCCTATAGGATGTGTAGGGTTACTACCACTTGTTCTCCATTGCTTTCATAAATGTGTAGATTGAACAATCCTTGTCTACTTTCATTTTTCAAAGTCTCTTTTATAAATACTTTTAGAACACCATTAGACTACTTGTATAAGGTTCAATTTATTATTTGTAGATGAACAAATTTTAGACTATGCAAAATTTTCAAATCTTAAATTGGTTGTCATTAGTAGCATAGAGAGCACATAATCCTAGCAAATTCTAATAATTAACTATTAGATTCTTTTCATTGATTTCATCTTAAGAAGACACAAAAAAATATAATGATCAAACGTCACAATTCTTGAAAATGCATTTACAAATTGGCCTAAGGGGCTAGCTACAATGTTTAACCTCTAAAGGACCAAGTGGTTGTTCAACATACGCAAGAGATGCTGGATAATTACTTATGAAGTCAATTTTGGTTGGATGTTCATGAAATTGTGACACAAGGTGAGATTAAATTTTTTTTTGTGTGATTAGATGCCCACATCAAAACTTTCGTTGCCCTAAGCTTTTTAGATAGCCTTGGTAACATGTCCAATAAAACTCCTCTTCTAATTTTGAAATTTGGCAGGTATGTAACTCACACAATGCAAGATGCAAATGTCAAAAAATTAACCATGTATAAGTTAGTGGAAAAATCTCATTCTAGAAGGAGTTAAAGCTTGATGCCCTTATCATGCAAGGGTGGAAAAAAATTCATCTAACTTCAAACATTATAATCTTTGAATCCACATAGTCAAAGTTTTTGAATTTTTTTATTACATTCCCATAGTAGTACAACACAAATTTGTATAATTGAATTTTGAAGAAATTTTTTTTCATGTTTTTGTCACTATCCTAAAAAGTGACACTTTTTTACAATTTTTGTCCCAAATGTGCCTCAATCCTTTAGGAGTTAAGAAATAATATATTTGACGACTATGAAAATCATATGATTTTTCAAATTCGTGACCTTTGTACCTTACTAGTAGCTTAAGCCTAAATCACATTTAAATATTGTAAAAAATAGGATCATACATGATGAAAACTACGTTGCTTTATATTGCAAGTGAAACTACAATATAAATAAATCAATTCATACATCATCATTGAAATTAACGTATAACATTGCTAAAGTGGAAGGTCTAATCAAAAGTGATGAGCATGAAACGGCTAGTACTCTAATGCATTGTACCAAAAACAACACTCTAAAATTCAAAAATAATTAAGGACAAAACTTAAAACAAATGTTACTACAAAATTAATGAGGTTTAATCATGGTGGCTTCAAAACTTCATGGCTTTGATATCATTGCCTCAAAAAAATGTCTTGTACATTATCTAGCCTCAAAAAGACACTTGAGAAAAGGTATCAACATTGCTTGAGAATTGATAAAAAGAATCTTTAACTCTAAATGCCCAAGACCTTTTCTGAGCTTCTTGGAATTTGATATAAATTGAACAAAAACTCAAAATTTTTATAAGTTTTTATCAATATTTTTTGGATTGTACAAATTTAAACTAGATGTGTTGTGGATCACATATGACAAAAAAACAAAAACAAAAACTTATGGTTTGAAAGATTATAATGTTTGACCATAAGTTTATTAAGACAATGAGATTGGATTGAAGTCTATCAATATTCTTTTCACATGTCAAATCTAAAATTGAGATCATGACAAAAACATGAAGTTTTAGAGTATGGCATGTATAATCACAATCAATTCAATGCTTCTCAAAATTCATTCTACATTTCTTTAAAATGAATTTCAAATATAATTTTCTCTTCAAGATCCATGTATTTGAGGCTCATTTCTAAGAGTCTTTAATACTAAGAAAAAAACTCAAGATTTTCAATGAACACCCTTGCACAAAATATTGAATAGAAAAATCATAGACATGATTCATTCTCAAAGTCATTTTTATACTAAAAATAAACTTTAAAAGTATTCACCTATAAAAAAATATAACAAAATAATAATTGAATAAGGTTTAAATTTAACTTCAAAGTTTTGTCAACACCAAAAAATAATGCCTTTAACTCCAATCACTAGGACATCATTGTAATTTAAGGTTTTAATTCCAATAATAATCTTGAAGTGATGTTGATTTTGCTTTTAATATAGATATAGGGTCATTTGTAAATTTTGCTGAAAAAATGCAATATTCCACTTAGGTTGACAAAAGTGTTTCTTTCACAATATAAATTGAGTTTAAAAATAAGTGTCCATTAAACAATGTATTTCATTAGTTTACCAAAAAAGTAAAGTATTCATCATTGCAAAAGAAACTTTGATCTTTTATAACTTTTGCATTGCAAATAGAATTAAAGCAACAAATTCATGGAACATTGTAACCTTCTTTCATATTTTAAGTAGAATCTTGATAAAACTCTCAATATTCTAATAATAATCAACCCAGCATTCTCAAATTTACTCTTTAAATTCTCAATGCTTGCCATTTTTGAACTTGAACCAATTCTTGAGCTGAATATTTATACATTCTATAAGTTGCAAACTACATGATTATTAATTTTGCTTCTTGAAAGCCAACTTTGACTTTCACCATATGCAGTATGTTGTTTTGTCTTTTGAGTGGATAGTGAGAATTTTCACTCATTTTCAATTTGAAAAATCCTTGAGATTAATTTTCACATTAAATTTCTACACATACTCCCACCCACTTCAGTTACATATATTTTTTTCCAAACAACCCCCTTGCAATTGATATGAGATTATGTGATTCCCATATGTATACCATCTATACTCGTAACCAATATCCATATTCTGTATGTACGTATTCAGTATCCCCCTTCAAAATCTTAATGGCCTGATTAGGGAAAGAACCAACTAAGGGTTTAGAAGAACTTGTTTTTAATTTTTGTTTAAATCGACGACATGGGAGGTGCTCATTTGTTTTGTTTTCCATTGATCAATGGTGGGGGATTTTCTTGGAAGGGAGGAGGAGGCAAGAACCACGTACGTGATCCTGTAATCACAAAAGATAGTATCCTTAATCTATTTCCTTAACCCATAAAAGAATTTTTAAAAAAGACACTTATTGTTGAGCAAAGAAAGTACCAATTAATGGCACCTTGATTATGCAATATTTTTGTATTTGGTAGTAATCTCAATACTTTAAATTGTGGAGTGTTTTCATATTAATTCTTGGCCCTTAAAGGACTAGCCATTCAAATTTCAAACAATGGATGAATGCAAACATGTTATGTGGACAAAAATCTTCATTTTTTATCCATCTAAATATTTGTACATTTGTTCTATTACTTCTTTCATGTTTGTATAGGATAGATTTTCAAAACAATTATTTGCAAATACTCTATAGTTCACGGAATATAAGTATCTTTAATCTCAAAAACTAATTTTTTCAATTAAAAAAATGATCCTTAAAAAATGACTAAATAAATAAGTAAAATAAAAATAAGAATCCTTAAAAATCTTAGAACTTAACATTTTGAACTTAAAGAACCCTTGTGAAAGTTATAAATATTCAATTCATTTTCAACTTTAGAAAGAATTTGGAGGATCACATTTTATTGAATTTTTTTGCTTAGAATAGTGGTTGATCTAATTGTCATGAATATGACCATTTTGGAAAATTTGGACTACCCTTTGTCCTTACGGATTATAGCCTAGTTTAAAAATAGAGATATATATATTTTTTATTCATTAATAATAATATTTTTTTTTCCAAAACATCAATGAACTCCATTATTAAGAATATTCTTACTTCTTTTCAATGATATATTATTTACCGATCCATGATCATTCTTGAAGGGTGTCCAAATGATTACCAATTGAATAAAGTGAACTTCCCAAACCTATTAGAAGATGAAATTTGTCCATGTGCTTCAAATAAATAAATGACAAAAAAAACATTCAAAGTTTACTATGAAAGAGGGTGAAACAGGCCCCCTGATTTAATTCATAAAATGAGGATATATTTATAGTGGAATAATTTCACTCAGTGGACTCCAACTTTTTGACTTTCCAATTTTTTTTCCAAGAAAACTGAGGACCATACAGTTACTAAAAAAAAGTTACAGGCTCAAAAAGTTATGTGAATACACTTGAGACCCACCTGATGTTCAAAGATAAAAGATTCAAAGACAAAAAATTCGAAGACAAAAATTCAAAGGTAAAGATTCAAAGACAAAAATTCAAAGGTAAAAATTCGAAGACAAAAATTCAAAGGTAAAAATTCAAAGACAAAAATTCAAAGGTAAAATTTCAAAGGTATAAAAAATTCAAAGACAAATTTTTATCTTTAAATTCTTTTTATGTTCAACTTTTGTAGTAATTTATTGATGGAAGATGTGAGGATTCTTTACCACCAACTTAGCCCCCACCAAATGCCACCACTTTTTTTTGCTCTCGCTAGGATGGATGACCCAAATGACAATTTATTTTTTTAAGAATGTTAGCTTTTACAAGAAAAAAAATTGATTAAAGGCATTTCATAATCTTCTGATAGTCACACAATATTCTATGAATTTTTAAAGTTGAAAGCATAAAATACCTAGTTGTGTTTAAATGGACATTCCTGAAGTAGGAATTGCCTCAAGTCCCATTTTTGTCTCTTAAATGTCGTGGTGTTTTAAGTGAATGAAAGTGACCATCCAAGGTTTAAACATAGAATGTGTGAAATGGTTGGTGATGCTTTTGGGTGTGTATACCTTAGAAATGAAAGATTGATTTATTCAAAATCCTTCAAGTAAAAAAATTCAAGAAAAAACAAACAATATATTGTTGTAGGTAGGATTTGAGTAAACTTCTACAAGAACAACTTGAGATTAAATTGTAGATGAAGAATGCGGACATGAAAATGACAATGAGTTGTAAAGGATAGCTTGATAAATTGGCCAAATAGAGAAAGAATTGGGAGAAATCATTGAACATGAAGCTACCATTTTGTGTGTTCATTATATCCTTTTCAACATATGTTGTGCTAGATTTATAGTGACCTTGATACTCTCTTCAAATTCAATTATGAAGTGCATATATTTCCATTATTAGACCAAAAATTCTCCACAATGATTCTTTCTATTGTAATAGTATATATAATACTAATCTACCAAAGTTGCACTATTAGAAATTAGTGCAAGCCAAAACTTTACAATATTTATTATTTTGTATAAAAATGAAATTTTGTAGAATAGATAATTTTGTATAGTGACCCTATTGTTTTACAATCACAGGTAAGTGTACTTCCACTTTTATTAGTATGCCTTCTTTTGTATTTACTATAAACACATATTATTCCTTCATCCAAATTTCATTGAAGTTTTGCTTAAATACAATAAGTAATGATTAGAGGTGTATGTATCTAATGATTGTTATACACCCCATACTCTTTACATGCTAAGCTATTCCTTTGTATGCATTGTTTTATCATTCCAAACCATCTACACAAAAGTTAAATTTACACAATATATGAGGGTCAAATTTGGCAAGGAATTATAGAGATTGAATTTTCTTGTTAGATTTTGAAAGGTCTGTCATCATAAGATGACACCACTCACAAGATGACTTACAGTGTTTTTTTGACAAAAATGACTTAATTTATGTTAAATCTAGTTGTTGATATAGGATATGTCATAAATACTAAAAAATGTGTTGTTTTAATACTAGATTATTAGCAAACATGAACAAGTTATCAATTTTTTAGATTTTTTTCAAAAATATATCATAACTAGGTATATTGATTTATTTTAAAAAGTATGTTATAAAATAAACTTATATGGTTATAAATTTTACAAAAGAATTTTTTTGGCAATTATGATAGTTGTTAACCCTAAATGCACAAGAAAACATTTTATGGTCAATGTCCAACTTTGAGTAGCATTTTCTAGTAGAAATAAATTTGTTTTCAAAAAACATATTTTTTTCTAAACAAACTAGATCATGTTGTCCTCCTATCTATAGCTATATCTTTATTTTTCAACACTAAGATTGCTATAGTCAAACAAAAGTTATAAAGACAATAGTGTAGAGTGTTTAGTATTTGCTTGATGTTGGAAAGTTTCTTACTTGGAGAAAATGTTGATATTCTCATTATTAAATCTCATGTTTTTCTTACAAACAAATGAAACTGCAATTTTGATCAATCACAATAAAATTCAAAAGCTCATAGTTTTGAAATTTTGATATTGTGTGTACTTTCTACTCTTGATGCTTAGCATTGTTTTCTTTAATACAAATATCAAAAAGTCAACAAACTTATATTTTGTATCACACTTGTGTTTTGTCGATAATCCTTATGCCTTTAGTAAATTAAAACCAATGTTGTGCAAGTATTTACTAAATCAACACTAGAATGGTAAATTTTGGTTGATTATAAAAATCTGGTTGAGGACCATTGCATATCAACTAAATAAACCACATGCTTGATTTTTAGTAAGAGACTCACACTACCGAATATAGCTACATTTAGGACTCTTCAACACAAATAGCGCTATTATTATTATATAATGGATAACACATATTCTTCACTTGTAAAGAATTATAATTGCATATAAATCAATTTCATAACAAACACTAATAGAACAAATTCAAAATAGTTTGGGAGATCAGAAATGTCACCACACAAAAAAAACAAATTATAGAAATGTAGTAGGTATTATTTGCCACACTCTAGCATGTAAATTATTCCTCCCCCTCAACATATAAATTAAGGTGTCCCCCCTCTTAAAATGCACCACTGATCCTAAACTACCATCTTCACTCTGTGAACATCTCCAAAAAATCAATTATACTCCTACATGGAAGAAACTATTTCAGAGCCAAACTCTGTTCAATTCCCTCACATCTTTTGCATCCAGTATCCAAATGTCACATTCTTCAGCGAGTTGGAACCTCCTTGCACTGGCCAATGAGTGAATATATGAAAATTCAACCAGTCTACTAAATAGCAACTAGGTACACAGAAGCAAAAAGTGGCGGTTTGAGGGCTACCCACCTTAACTTACTCGTCACCCTGAGCCACGCCCTGAGCACTCAAGTTCTGAAATGTACACCACCAATATAATTTTGCCCACAATGGACTTGCTCCCGTTTGACCTGGAATGGAGTAGCTTTACCTCACCACAACTACACCCAAAAGTCCGCTGCTGTGTATGCATGTAGTTATGTCGGTGCAGTCCTACTACTCTTACATACAAAAAAAACATCATTTCTAAGAGAACTTTTTTGTTTGTTTGTTTAAATTTTTTTTTTTTTTGGCCACCCCCTATCCCAATGAAAGTATTCTCTCACAGCTTCTGAACATCATCACAAGCAACTTCTGTTGATTATTTTATTTTTTCAACTCCCTTGACTCAAGGAGGAACCAAAAGGCCAACCAACTCTACCCACTGTACCCCTTCCGTGCCCAATAGCACATTAAAGAAATCCAAAATTAAATCTATTGGATGAGAAAAGCGGAAAAAGTCAGACTGCCAATCACCAGCAGGGCTGGCCCCCCCATCATGGGGATTTGGAACGGAAAGAAAAAGAATTAGTGTCCCTTCCAAAAAATCCAACCCAACCTTCTGCTAGTAATTAATAAAAAGCCAAGGCCTGGAGGCTGGAGTTACATGTTTTTTTTTAAATGTAGTTTCAATAAGAAAAGTATGGAGCGGAATAAGATTTTCCATCATGGTTGATGCTCATAATTGGTTCATTTTGTCCTATGCGTATTTTAAGTAAAAAACCCACCAAGAAATGTCTCATTTTTGAAAGGACGGGGTTGAATCGACCCCTTTCTTGTCCGCAAGGAAAAATGCTGAATTTGTAATTCACGAGGAATGATAAATTTGCAAATTTTGAATTCATATTTGGAATTAGAGGCCCCAACTTAGGTAGGAGAGGTGTAGAAGAAAAATTTATCAAACATAAAATAGGGGGGGGGGGGATTTTTTTTACATGCACATCTAGAATGACATTGGGAGAGGGAGGGGACAAGCGAAGAAGGAGGCTGGGTCATCCTAACCATTCAGAAGGCGGCCAAATTGTTTCTTGTAATCTCCTCTTGATGCGTGAAATCCGTGTGATTGGTGATTATAGATTTTTCATTCATTCATCATATATTTTCATCAATATTTGGACAACTGTTTATGTTGGACAATCTCCTTGTTGTTGAAAATTATGGCAAAAAATGAGACATTCCTTGTAGGGCTTTGCCCTCCACTTCTCTTTATTTATTTTTCCTTGAGAATTCACTCAATGATTGCCATGTATAAAACATTAATAGAAAGTTGACACGGATTCCAAAGTTTAGAAGTTTTGCAAGGAGATGAGTGACCTTGCGTACACGTCTTTTGTATCATGCGTAGGGATCATCAACATTAAAGGATGACTTTTGTAAAAATTATGTCACATTAAAAGCACCAAAAAGTGAGGTGAAGACCAAATTATATAAAATGAGATGTAGAACATGTTGGATTGTATAGTTATGAAAAAGAAACTTCATAATAAATATGAAGAACTGAAACACCTATACATAATTTCAAAAACTCCATACAAGAAGTTTCCTATAATTAATATTAAAATTCATTTATAGCGTGTTATTTATATTTAAAAAAAAATCCTAAATTCTTGTTAAAAGTTTCAAAAATTGAATACCTTGGCCTATCTGATATATGTATTTTTTTTATAAAATTAGATTTTTAATGCTATTATTGTTCTCGAAGAATATTCATTTCATATGTATAATTACATTTTAGGATTCCTTGTTAAAAGGGCTACATTAATTTTCTACATTAGAACAAACTATATCCCTTAAGATTGGACTAAAATGCATTATAAGTGATTATAGTCAAGTATTTGATTGTATAGAAATGTGTATGAAAATGCAAAAATAGAAGTTGAATGCTTCAAGAACAAATGAGTCTATCAACTAGGAAAAAGGTAGGTTGTATAATAGTATATCACAATCTCATATATACAAACATAAGCAAAGTACATCAATTCAAGTATTACAAAGTTGGAGTATTTTAAGTTATTATATTGCAATCTATAAATATAAAAAGTTGAATGCAACTTAGATATAGTGAATCTACCCTATTGAAAGTAAAATAAGATTAGTTGTGAAAGTGTTATTATTGAATAAATTGAATTGACTACTTTCATTGTTAGGCCAATCTTAAACTTTAGTTTAAAATACCATAATTATCATTGAATTGTTTTGATGATAGGAAATGTTGTACACTTATAAATTGACACAATATTGCATTTAGTTAGATTTTGGAAGATTGGAATCACTGTCACTTTTTCAACAATCTATTTGACTTACAGTGATTCTATCACTCAGTCCATTAGTCAAATCATAGAGAAATTGAACAATTGAAATACTATGAAAGGGCCAACTAGGAATACTTCAAGGGATTGCAATGATCTAGATCAAAATAACAAGGCAACAACACAAACAAATACTTTTTCATGAAACAAAAGCACATAGAGGTTGAACAACTAAAGTAAAATGAACTTAGTTCATTAAATACACCCCTATTGAAATTGAACAATTCATGTAAAGAAATCACTACACTAATGATGATAAATAGTGTTACCCATACTAACTGTCTTAGAAATGCTATAAGTTTTTACTCTTCATAAATATTTTTACAAAAATCATAAATCCTAGTGTCATTCTAAGTGGGAAAACTCTACATCCATAGTTGGTAAAAATATTCATCAAGAGTAAAAACTTATGGCTTTTTAAAATAAATTAGTGTAGTTCATTAAATTAAAGTCAAAAGCAATAAAGACCACTAGGAATAAATCAAGCTTTTAGTTGATGTTTAAGAATGTTAAACTAAATCATAGATTAGTTAACTATATTTCAAAATAAATTAGGATTAGTGAAATTATTTTATATGTGCACAATCTATTCACTTCACCTTCTCATTTACCCCTTTCATTTGCCAACCGAAAAGGGCCCCCAACTGATGGGTATCAACCCTCTAACAGGACAAGGATTACCATATAAACGATTCGTATGCAATTGGCAGTGACGGCTTTCCGCCTCTTTCGCCTCATTCAAGCGAGATACACAAAGACGTAGAGCCGCATCCCGTTCACCAACCGAAGGTCGTTCGTCACATCCATTGGATATGGTTCCCCGTCCATCGGTCGGTGATCGTCGAAGAAGCTCTTCGTAAGCTTGCACGCCATAGCTGGGAGGAGAAGGAGGCAGGAGTGGAGGAGCTGCAAGCGCAGGGAGCTTGCATCGCTCGCCGTGTGCGGTGTCTTCTTCGGAAGAAGAAGCACTTGAGATTGCATTACATGATTGTGAGGTTCTCGGGGGAAACGGTTCGATTGGATTCGTGCGTGGATTGATGGAGCGTGTGCGCGGCGAGGACGGTGGCAGAGATCGCAAGCGTGGCGGAGGGGATGAAATTGGACGCCGCGGACGCGACGAGCGCGCGGAGGAAAAATATGATCGTCGCAAGAGAAGTCGCGAGGAGACTACTAATAATGGAGGGAGAGGAGGTTTTGTGGTGGAGAGGTCGGATCGGGAGGGGAGTAGGAGGAGCAGCGGGGACCAGCGGATGATTTCTAGGTCTAGGTCAAGGTCGCGAGAGCGGGAGAGGCGGGGGAGGTCGGAGGAGGATTACGATGAGTACTCTGACCGCGATGGCAAACGGAGGCGGTATCATCGCGAATTCGGGACTCGTGGCAACGGGCGCGAGAGGCTGTGGATTGGTTCCAGCCGGGATTGCGCTGAGCGTCGCTCGCGCGCGTTGCCTTGCCGCGATCGGGGAAGGGAGAGAGAGCGGCCGCGCACCGGAGGGAAGGAGAAGGAGAAGGAAGTGGATGTCGTGACGGAGGAGAAAGAGGGAGAGGAGAAAGCGAGAACGTATCAGCTGGAAGTGCTGGCGCAAGCTAAGGTGAAGAACACCATTGCATTTCTAGAGACAGGCGCGGGGAAGACGCTGATTGCTGTGCTGTTGATGAAAGAAAAGCATAAGTTGTTGCGGGAGCAGGGGAAGCGCATGCTCGCCGTCTTTCTTGTCCCGAAAGTACCACTTGTCTACCAGGTACTTGAAATTTGTCAATCTCTCTTACAAGAAATGAACAAATTTTCTGAAATTGAAAACGGCACGTTCCCAGTGTGGGGGCGCGGGAAATTTTGACCGTGATCAGGGCTCCTCTCCCGCGATAGGGGCGATGGGTGACTTCCTACGGACTTCGATATTTTCTTGGAAGTCCGCAGACTTGCAAGAAAATTTCTGCCAGTCATGCAACTCCCGTGGAGGAATACAATCAGCAATGGACCCCTAATGATTTTTGTCAAGTCTCTCCTTGTTTCAAGTCTCACTAATTTGTTTTTAGTTAATTACTACCCGTTTTTTGTGAAGGATCCAATATCGAGCCCCCCACACTAGGACCGTGCCGATTCTTCAGTGGTCGAGTCTTTCCCCTTGGGCGATTTGAATTTGAATTTGCTTACGTTTCTTTGAGTTTGCCTCTGAGAGGGAGAGTTCTTGGGAATGAAAATTACATCAGTAGACCATTCCCTTCTTTTTAACGAATATTGTGAAAATTTTCGTTTCGAGTAAAAATTGTTTGAGTTTTAGATTGCTGCTATTGAAGCTTAGGCTCGAAACGTCCGGTTCCTTGAGATTTAGAGGTGGAGCCTCTCCTCTTAGTTTTGCTCTCTATTTCATTTTGCTCAGGTTTTTTGTGTTTGCGTTAGAATGGGACGCTTTTTGAGAATATTCTGATTCTTATATAATATCTGAATCTTGCAGCAAGCAGAGGTGATTCGTACTAGCACAAAGTTTACTGTTGGTCATTATTGCGGAGAGATGGGTCAAGACTTCTGGGATGCTCGAAGGTGGCAGCGAGAATTCGATACTAAAGATGTAGTTTATTCTTTCCCTTGGTTTCTTTATGTTGCGTAGGTCTTTTCCATGTGTTGTTATGCTTCATTTTCTCTGTGCAGTTTTCAAGCTTTCTGCAATGGCTTTTAATGGTTGTGCCTTGGATCTGATAGGAACTCTGTTTTCTTCAGGTTTTCGTGATGACCGCACAGATTCTCTTGAACATTCTTAGGCACAGCATTGTGAGAATGGAATCGATTCACCTACTCGTTCTTGATGAGTGCCACCATGCAGTGAAGAAGCATCCCTACTCATTGGTTATGTCTGAGTTCTACCATATTTCTTCTAAAGACAGGCGACCCTGTGTCTTTGGAATGACAGCATCGCCTGTGAATCTGAAAGGTATGTATTCATTAGACACTTCAGACTTTGTATGATTATGCTAACGCATTATGTGGGGCATATTGTTTCAGATTCGGATATTACTGGAAGTGAGTAATTTGTCACCTCTAGCGCTTGCTGGACATATATTAGCTTTATCGGTTTATTCCTCTCTCTCTAAGACACGTGCATGCTTGTTTCCTTTCGGTTGGGCAGGTGTGTCGAACCAGGAAGACTGTGCAATAAAGATTCGAAATTTAGAAAGTAAACTGGATTCAATTGTGTGTACGATCAAGGATCGCGAAGAGCTTGAGAAGTATGTACCTATGCCTTCAGAAACAATGGTCGTGTATGATAAACCGGCCTTGTTTCTCTCATTGCGCGACGAGATAAAGCAGATGGAGGCCACTGTAGAGGAAGCTGCTAACGCAAGTGCCAAGCGCAGCAAATGGAGATTCATGGGCGCCCGGGACGCTGGTGCGAAAGAGGAGTTGCGGCTCGTTTATGGTGTTGCGGAAAGGACAGAAAGCGATGGTGCAGCTAGTCTTGCTCAAAAACTTAGGGCCATAATTTATACACTTGACGAATTGGGTCCATGGTGTGCTTACAAGGTTTCCCTGAATTATTTAACGACTCTACGCAACGATGAGAGGATTCAGAACCACCAGTTAGACGTGAAGTTTCAAGAGAAATACTTGGAAAAAGTTTGTGGTCTCTTGCGTTGCGAGCTACGTGAAGGTGCCGTAGGCAGTAAAGATGCGGCTGAAAATGGAGAATCTGCAGATGTTGAGAGTGACAAGGTTCAAGACGCCATGGATGTCGAAGAAGGGGAGCTTCCTGATTCTCAAGGTGAGTAGATAATCTTTCATGTCTGAATGGAATGCATGTATCCTATCTGAATGAAGTATGACTATCCCATTATTCCTCGTTTTTCCTGATTCGTGATCTTGAATATTTTAATGGTTGCTCACTTGTACCTGACTGGCGAGTTTGGGTGTGCGTCAATGCAGTGGTATCAGTGGGCGAACATGTAGATGAGGTTCTTGGAGCTGCAGTAGCTGATGGAAAAGTGACTCCGAAAGTGCAGTCCTTAGTTAAAATTTTGCTGAAATATCAGCATACCGATGACTTCCGGGCAATCATTTTTGTGGAGCGGGTAGTTGCAGCACAGATTTTGCCCAAGGTGCAGTGCAACATACAGGCTAATTATGTAACACTTTGAGATATTTAAATCTTCCTCTTGGTTGTGATAGAATTATGTTAGCAGCAGATGAAGTTCGCAATTTGGCTAAGGGAACCTATGCAGTCTTCTATTTGTGATGTACATTAAATGCAATATCTGTAGGGAGTTTTTGTCGGACGTCGATGCTAGCAATGATGGTGACAATCTTGGTAGAGAGTCTGAAAACTTTTGTAGTTGTCGATCAGTTTTACAGCACTTCTTGTTTCATGTGTTGCCTCTTGTATGGTTATATATGGGACTCAAAGGAAAGAGGAAAGGGTCTGATTGGGTGGCATGCTATGCAGGTCTTCGCAGAATTGCCTTCACTGAAGTTTGTGAAGTGTGCCAGTCTGATTGGGCATAACAACAACCAGGATATGCGGACACGTCAGATGCAGGAGACTATTTCCAAATTTCGAGATGGACGGGTGTGCTATAACCTTGGTCCACTATGGCTTTCCTGCGTGCATTGCTTTGTTTGAGATTATGTGACTCATGACCTTTTGGATTACTAGGTATTCTTTGATTACAAAGGCCTTAATTCCTAGTGTGAGCTGAGTTAAGACCCCTGTGATCAGTGATGACCTAGTTGCCCAATTGGGTACACTCTCTTCGCAAGGCTTCCCCTCGGACTGTTCTGAATTTCTGGGTATCCAGGTTTGGTGCTTCATCGTATGGCTAATGTTGGATTTGCAAGCACTTCTGGGGACTGCGCTACATATATGTTCACCTCTTTGTGATAGTGAACCTGCAAGGAGTATATTTGTCACGAAAGGGTTTACGGTTCTTCTGTGTGCTGGTTCTATTCTCGTCGGCTAGGAAGAATGGTTTCTAAACACTTAGGTGCAAGTAGACAACGTTGCTGGCACGCTTTTGATCTTGATCTGGGGTCAAGCTTCGTTTTGCATACATTATAGATGTTTCCGATGAATATTTCTGAATAATCGCCAACGTAATTATTCTTGGTAAGGCTGAATTATTTTAGCGGGGATGTTTGTCGTTCTCGTGGTGCAAAATGGTAAAATGGACTGCTGAGTTGACTCTGGAAAACTTCTTAATAGACTTCGTTGTATCTAACATTGAAAGTTGGTTGAGGTAGGTGACGTTGCTGGTGGCTACAAGTGTGGCCGAGGAGGGGTTAGATATTCGACAGTGTAATGTGGTCATCCGATTTGATCTTGCCAAAACTGTGCTAGCCTACATTCAGTCTCGTGGTCGTGCTCGGAAGCCGGGCTCAGATTACATTCTAATGCTTGAAAGGTACGTTGATTGATCTTTAACTTTGGGCCACATTCTCAACGTTCAGGAGGAAACGATGTTAACGCTCCTGTAATCTGCACGTAGTTACATATATCTGATGTTGAAATCTTTAGGTGTTCTTTCAGAACTTTGATTCCTTAACCCTTAATGACCCAAGGAGTCTTGGACAAAATTTAAATGTGCTATAAAATGATTAGGCAATAGCAATTCCAATGTTTATTACACCTTTATACAATGATAATCCGTTTTATTATCCATTATAAAATTGAGATTTGGGGAAAACGTTGAGATCTTGGGAGAGTTGACCGAGAAGTGCTTCCAGAAGTGGGGCTGTGACCACAAAATGGTTGCACGGGTCACTAGTGATCAATAGGCTCTGTTGAACGTACTAAGATTGGATTTTCGGCCTGCTTGGATTATGATGAACTATGGTCTTCTTGTAGGTTATAAATATCCAGTCACGTCATTTCCAGACTCCCGTTTGTTCTCTGTCTTATGATGAAGATCGAGTAGATTGGAAGTTGTGATGCTGTGACGCTGTGACGCTTTGATGCTTTTATGCTTAGATGCTGTGACAATGACTTTTGTAGGCTTTAGCGATAGTCTAATGTGATGATTTCCCTACAGAGCCAACCTGCAACACGAGGCCTTTCTGCGGAATGCAAAAAACAGCGAGGAGACCTTGAGGAAAGAGGCAATTGAAAGAACTGATCTGGGTGAGAAACGGGAGAGTGCGATTTTAGCCTCCATTGATGTAGGGGAAGGGGAAATTTATCAGGTGCCGGCCACTGGGGCAGTAGTGAGCATGAACTCGGCTGTGGGTCTTGTGCACTTCTACTGCTCCCAGCTCCCTAGTGACAGGTACTCATGTACTCCCAGAAACTCTACTTGTTGCCAATTTTAGTGCTTATACTCGATTCTTTGTTCCTGGATAGGAAGGTCTCTCAATGTGCTGAAGTGATCCGAGGGTCATGTAGGTACTCAATCTTGCGCCCCGAGTTTATCATGAGCAAGCATGAGGGTCAAGGGGGTGTAAGATACTCTTGCAAGCTGCAGTTACCTTGCAACGCTCCACTAGAGACGGTGGAAGGCCCAGAATGTAGTTCCATTCGAGCAGCGCAGCAGGTAGGCTATTCCGATGGTTGTGTTTTAATTTTTTTGCATTATTGATTAACTATCAAACATGATTTCATACATTGCACTGGAATAGATATTATCTTTCCCATCTTCATTATAGTACAGGTCCTTAGAGGTCTGGTCCGTGCTCGCAGTAGGAGTTCCTTTCATGGGTTTATAATGTCCAATATAATGAATCGACTTCGTGGGTCAGGTTGTGTGCTTGGATGCATGTAAGAAACTTCACGAGATGGGTGCATTTACGGACATGTTATTGCCTGACAAAGGGAGTGGGGAAGAAGCTCAGAAGTTGGAGGGTAGTGAAGAGGGAGAGCCTCTTCCTGGCACATCCCGCCATCGAGAGTATTATCCGGAGGGCATTGCGGACATCCTGAAGGCAAGGAAGAGTTTTTATTTCATTTATTACTTTTTCAGATTATGGTTTGGAACTGATGTACTATTGTTGCAAGTCCAAATTTATTTTCTGTCCCAATATCTGCAGTTTGAACTCATTTGCCGATGCACCTACATTCTCTATCTACATTCATGGTTACGTTCATGTTGAGAGCCGTTCTGCTTAAGTTCATATTTAAGTCTCCAGTCAGGCATTGTTTTGAATCCAATACGTAAGGCAGACGAACTGCAAGCTGCTACCTGCCGTATACCGTCTCTAAATGTCTCAGCTTTCTTCTCTTTTCGAGCTTTATTTTTTGCGCGAAATGTCCCTTGTCAATCGGTTAAGTTGCTATCCGTGACAGGGCGATTGGATTGTAGCGGATAAAGATGCTGATGCAAAACTCGGCAGTAAGGTGCTCGTATTCATGTACAAAGTTAAATGTGAAAATATTGGTGTCTCCAAAGATAGCCTTCTGACTGAGACATCAGATTTTGCCATACTTGTCGGTCAAGAGCTTCAACATGAGGTAAACTTTTTCTTCCCTTCTTTGGCGCAATATCTCTATTTATCGAACTTGTCCAGACTTTTTGGAGCTTTGATTAACCCGGAAAATCTCAAATACTAGCAGACTATTCGGAAAGTTGAGAGTGCATTGCTGATTTTTCATCCTTATCCTGAAGGTCTTTCCGAAGTTTAGCCCCATCGATTTAGGAAATAAATTGTCTCTTTTTTGGCGCATGATATAATGTTGGGTACTCGTCTATTGAAAGTGCTGGAATCGAAATGTAGGTGTTAACGATGGCAATGGATCTTTTTGTTGCACGGACAATGACCACTAGAGCGTCACTTGAGTTCTGTGGTGCCTTGGACTTGAGCCTACCTCAGGTAATATAGCTCTCTTCCTTGATCCTGTTTCCTGCGCTGTGCTGAAATGTCTATGCTCACACCCTGGGATAGGAACGACATCGACTGTATCACGACATGCGAATATAATACTGTTATAATGAACTGTTGGTGGGTATGTTGGTGGGATGATTGAAGGAGAATATCTTTTGAACTCAAATGTTTAAGACAATAGTACCACATTCCTTTTATTAATCTCGTTACCTACTATATACGAATGAGCTTTGATAATCTTAAACAGAACTACGGCCGAACGATATTTTTTTCTTTATTGTAAGAAAACGCGTACCTTCCCATCAGGTTACTTGCTGCCACACTTGTCTTTGATGTCAAGTATCAGGTCGTTCTTGTTGTATGCAGGATGTTTGGAAATTAATTCTGTTACGTGAGCAGCTAACTTTGCGAACTATACTCAACGTATAGGTTCATATTTCTTGATGAGCAAGGGTACGCTAGTTCAGCTCACCCGGACTAATAATCTGGTGTATCCTAATGAAAATTACTTGTCTATTAGACGAACTCTGAATGTTTTCTTTTACATTATCTGTTAAATGAACTTTGAGATCCGCTTTTGATGATATTCTGTCCACGCAATAACGCGTAGTCCTTGGTAATGATTCCTTTTTGAAAAAGAAAATACTTACCATCTGGATTTATGGACAGAATGTAACTTTTTATGACAGTTCTATCTCCAAGAGAGTTTCACTCTCGAGGATCTAATTAGGGATGATTATTTTCTTTGTGGAACTGAAATTGTTGAGGTGGTTGTTTTTTGCAGTTGACCGAACTGAAGAGTTTTCATGTGAGGCTGATGAGTATTGTCTTAGACGTGAATGTCGAGCCGGCAACTACTCCGTGGGATCCCGTCAAAGCATATCTATTTGTGCCGGTTGTGCACAGAGTTTCGTCGGATCCTATAGAATCAGTGGACTGGGACTTGGTAAAAATGACTATTGAAACAGATGCGTGGAACAATCCCCTGCAGCGCGCGCGGCCGGACGTGTACTTGGGGACCGACGAACGTGCTCTTGGTGGTGATCGTAGAGAGTACGGTTTCGGGAAACTGCGATGTGGCCTTGCCTTCGGGCAAAAGGCGCATCCGACGTATGGGATTCGTGGTGCTGTTGCCCAATTTGATGTGGTGAAAGCCACGGGTCTACTTCCTGCTCAAGATACGGTGGAGAAGACGGTCATACAGGAAGTGCCTCCGGAGGGTAAGCTTCTATTGGCGGACGGATTTATTGAAGTTGAAGGATTGGTGGGACGGATCGTCACTGCAGTGCATTCTGGAAAGAGATTTTACGTAGATGCGGTTCGCATTGACATGACAGCCGACAGCTCCTTTCCTCAAAAAGATGGATACCTTGGTCCTCTGGAATACACATCCTACGCGGATTACTATAAGCAAAAGTAAGATTCAGAACCATCCTTTTTTTAAGCAAAGTTTCCTTTTGTCAAGTTTCTAGGTGAAATCCCCTCATTTGGACTCCATGGGTTTTTTTGGTCAGAGATACGATAGCCTATTCCGATGGTCAGATTTGTTGAAATGGCGAATCCCAGAGCGCCAAGGATGTGTTTATTCGACTGTTTTATATGCTCAATCTCTGAAATGGAGTACTTTTAAGTGCCTAGAGCTTTGAAAACTCGGGTTTTGAGTTGACTAACTGAAACCTTGAGCTCTAAAGCCGAGGACTGTTATAGGTATGAGGTTCAGCTGGGCTCCAGTTTTCAGTTGGTTTACTCAAAACGGATCCGGTTTCTCAAAACAATCCTCCAGATTCCGCCGTTTTAGCAAATATGGGGTTTCGGGAAACTGTTTTTTTATCATGGTGATGGACAAAATGAGTTGTGCTGTTCTTTTTTGGTACTGGTAGACGCATTGGAACTGAGTTGAATGATTTCTTGACGCATTTTAACGGCGCATCGGAGATTTTGCAGGTATGGTGTCGAGTTGGTTTGCAAAAAACAACCTCTTTTGAGAGGCCGTGGAGTTTCTCACTGTAAAAATCTGCTGTCGCCACGCTTTGAGACCTCCGATGGTATATCTCTCTACTTGACTCCCGCTTCTCATAGTGCCCTGATACTCTTCTAGCAAGATTTCAGACTCAGGTTTGTTTTGGTTGAATTATCACAGCTTAACCGCAACACCAGAAATTCTGGAGTGAAGGGTTTCGCGTGACTATTAACCTTACCTTTAACTTGTTACTTCGGGGAGATTTGTGCAGGTCCTGCGAATTCGCAAGATGCATTGGATAAGACGTACTACGTGATGTTGCCACCAGAGCTTTGCTTTGTACATCCTCTCCCAGGACCTTTAGTGAGAGGTGCGCAGAGGTTACCATCAGTTATGAGACGAGTGGAAAGTATGTTACTTGCCATACAGCTGAAGCACCGAATCAATTACCCTATTGCGGCTTCAAAGGTATATTACCCTTCCTTGTGAATTTCACTGAATGAGTTGGAGGTTTTCTAAGTTGGCTCGTATCTCTTTGAGTTGCTTTTAGTATTTCGAATTAATTGACAGTAGCGGCAAATAGTAGTATAGGATATAGTCTCAGTTCTGTTATTATCTCTAACGTGCAAAGAAATCGCGGCAGGTACTGGAGGCGTTGACAGCTGCGTCCTGTCAAGAGACATTCAGCTACGAGCGTGCTGAGCTACTGGGCGATGCATACCTGAAATGGGTTGTCAGTCGTCGATTATTTCTGAAGTTTCCCAGTAAACATGAAGGGCAACTGACACGCATGAGACAACAAATTGTTAGTAATTCCGTCCTCTATCAATATGCACTGGAGAAAGGCCTTCAGAGCTATATTCAGGCTGACCGGTTTGCGCCTTCCCGGTGGGCTGCACCTGGGGTGCCTCCTGTATTCGACGAGGATACAAAAGATGGCGATGATTCAGATAAAGAGATGAAGCCTGCAGGTGCAGGAGAAGTAGTGGAAGTTGTAGGTGAAGAAGGTGAAATTGTTGTAACCGAGCTTAATGACGACCTTTCGAACATGGAAGACGGTGAAATCGAGGGGGATTCGAGTGCGTATCGAGTGCTCTCAAGTAAAACCTTGGCAGATGTGGTCGAAGCATTTATTGGAATCTACTACGTAGAAGGGGGGCAGGACGCTGCAACTCACTTGATGAACTGGATAGGGATTCCCGTTGAATTTGATGAAGCGGACGGACAGTTGGCCATATCAGGCTGTCAAGTTCCTGAAGCTGTCTTGCGAAGCATCGACTTCCCTGCACTAGAGGCAAGCATTGGGCACAAATTCCGAGAGCGAAGTCTTCTGGTTGAAGCTATCACACATGCGTCTCGACCATCCTCGGGAGTCCCTTGCTACCAAAGGCTGGAGTTTGTGGGGGATGCCGTATTAGACCATCTGATCACACGGTATTTATTCTTTAAGTATACTGATTTACCGCCAGGTAGATTGACCGATTTGCGAGCTGCTGCCGTGAATAATGAGAATTTTGCACGTGTCGCCGTGAAGCATTCGTTTCACCGTCACTTGCGGCATGGCTCTAGTGCTTTAGAAACACAGGTATTTATCCCTATTCTGCGTTGGGTTTCTTCACTCGCATTTTCTATGCTGTAGGGCTTGCTCACTTTGTTTGAAAGATCTGGAGCATCTGTTGTATTGCGTTTTTAAGCACTGACAGCAATGCATATGCTCGCAACTTCCTACACTACAGTTATTCACCTGATTGTTCGACTATATCGTCTCATGATTTCTTTCCGCTTGTTTGGAAGGTACTTGTAGCAACTGATTGACCGGCTTTGGCTTGTATATTTGCTCATCAAGTTGATGAAGATTCTGTATTTAGTTTAGAAAGTGAAACGTCGATTTTTTTGGTATTATCAACATGGTGTCTTTTGTATATACAGATTCGCAATTTTGTTAATGACATACAAACGGAGTTGGATAAGCCTGGAGTTAACTCCTTCGGGCTTGGAGATTTCAAGGCTCCTAAAGTGCTGGGCGACATTCTGGAGTCCATCGCTGGAGCCCTATTTCTAGATACGTGTCTAGACTCTGACCAAGTGTGGAAGGTACGCTTCTACTGTGGCAGCTGTTTTTTCACTTATTTTTTTAATTTTAGTTTCTAGTGAACTCTTCAAGACGATCGAATTCATGTATGGATTGCTGGGGTTGGTATCAGACGTAGTTGACATTTAGAGGTCCTACTTGGATTTATTTCCTCACGAACACTACACGCTTTGCGTAGGTATTTGAGCCCTTGGTACAACCAATGGTGACCCCGGAGACATTACCCATGCATCCAGTTCGAGAGCTGCAAGAACGTTGTCAACAACAAGCTGAGGGGCTGGAGTACAAGGCATCGCGTGCAGGGAATGTGGCAACCGTTGAGGTATTTATAGATGGTGTACAGATTGGTTCTGCGCAAAATGCACAGAAGAAAATGGCACAGAAATTAGCAGCCCGTAATGCGTTGGTTATATTGAAAGAGAAAGAAGTACTGAAAGAGAAAGATGCCGAGGCAGAGAATGGTGACGGCAACGCTGGAAAAGCCAATAAGAACGGAAATTCCAATTTCACTCGACAAACGCTCAATGACCTGTGCTTGAAGAGACAATGGCCCATGCCGCAATACAGGCAAGCTGACCTTATAATTTTTGAATTTTGGTTTCTTTTTCAATTCATGCTCATCATCTGTGCAATTAATAGTATTTTTTTAAAACTTCCGGCGAGCTCTTGTTCGGAGCAGTCGTATCCAAATGTGTTTGATGAAGTGTGAATGCTTTCTCCATATTCTCTCTGAAGGAGGGTTGGTTCCTGACTATCTACGTTTCGGGATTTTATAGGTCTGTTCTGGAAGGCGGACCGGCGCACGCCAAGAGGTTCACGTACTCTGTCCGAGTGCTGACCACAACGGACGGGTGGACCGAAGAATGTTTTGGAGAACCCATGCCGAGCGTCAAGAAGGCCAAAGACTCCGCCGCCCTCATACTTTTGGCTCTCTTGAAGCGTTCATAGGTGGTGGTTAACACACCCTGCAAATTGCAGACGAAGTTTTGAAGTCAATAGCTTTCTCCCTTCAATCCGCAAGGGAGGTAATCATCTTATTTTATCTCATTCTTGTTCAAACTGAGAAAGTATAGGTTTATATACATTACAGGTGCGTAGAGGTGGAGGGACTTGAGGTTTCCAATTCCAGACTCTAGCGTATTTGTGACGAGACCCCAAAGGGTCATATTGGTTACAGCATGTGTTGTGAAAGTAAGTCCAAACGTTCTTGCTTCCAACCGCTGTCTGTATTGAAGACCAGTTTTGTACCGTACTTATATCGATTTGTTTTATTTATCCCTTCCCATATCTAGGTCCGTCAATCGATGGAACTCTAGCAACTGCTCAGCTAGATAGGGAGTAGAATTTTTATGGATGTTCCAACTTAAATTACATGTGGCTATTATGAAAGTTTTCATACTTTGGAGTCCTAATTGTCGTTTGTAACACAGCAGATCAAATCATCTGTGAAATATTTGAAGTCATTTTAGGTAAACCTATTTTCAGCACTTGAAAATTCACATTCGATCAAGTGTGAATTTCATCTGTGAAATATTTGGAGTCATTTTAATCAATACTATTTCACTCAATTAAATCTAAAAATTTGTGAAATTCTACCAAAAAATTCAAAATGAATTCTTATTCCACTTACTAGTGAATCTTGGAAAAAAATTTACTTTTGTTGAAAGTTTTTTCACTAATTTATTTGATTAAATTATGAAAATTACAAAAAAAATTTAAGAATTTGGAAAAATCATTTAAAAAAAATGTACTTCAACATGGCCAAAATTGTTGAAAAAAAATCTAGTTTCTGACAATTTTTGAAGTGGATGAATACTTATGAGTAATCTCCAAAATAAAAATTAGTCTACATCACTCAAAAATCGTTCATCTAGTAGTTTTAAAAAATCAACAAAGATTATCATCCAGCTTTTCTGACTCTCAAAGAAGACCAATAAAATTAAAAACTCAATGCTGAGGGGAATTTGCCCCAAAGAGAGTGCATTGCAAAATAGCTTCTTCACAAAGAAGGGGGAGCATGGCAAGGAAGGTGATATTTTATTGAACACCCAACAACAAGGATATTCCTCCATATGATCTCTTAGCAAAAACAAAATCCTTTCTTAGCTAATGTGCACAAAGAAAATTGGGATGAAAAATGTGTAATACGCAACTATGCGAGCAAAAACTTGACAAAAATTCACAATGACTAAGAATAAATACATGAATGCATCTGAATAAGAATTCAAACATGGTTCCTATCATTGAACCCTAAAAATTTGTTGGGTCTTTTTGGTAAACTAGTAGTTGAAAGAGGATTCTAAATTCTTTTAGAATGTATTCTTTGGACTATGTATAAATAAGCTATGAATTTTCAAGTGCTGAAAATAGGTTAACCTAAAATCAACCCTAGGATGGTTTTGCAAATAGGTTGCTGTCAGCTTACCAAAATTTCTGGCGATGGTTTACGTTCGTTGCCACACGATCCTGAACCGAGTGGAGCGTGCCTTCGTTGTGAGTTAGGGTTTGATCCCTGTCTTCTTTCCCGTCGTTCAATCTATCGCCTTTGCCAACAATTTGTTGAGATCGGCACCTTCAAGTGTATGGAGACAGCAATACACTCCCGTAGGCAGCAGTGGCGCTGCCTTTCACTTCTTGTTTCGGAGCTTTTCTGCAACTCATCGTTTTCGGCACGAGTAACTGAGTTTGGGTTTGATTCATCCAAGCACTCCTCCCAACTCGATCGTTCCTTTGTGAAATTCAATCGCTTGCCAGGCTTCTCACATCTGAGTCGGTCTTTAGGTTAGGTCAGCTCAAGCTTTCTGGGGATTTTTCTACGTAGTCGTTCTTGGTTCAATGCTGCCTCTGTCACATAGAGCTTCCCTCTTCTATTCTCTCAGTCTCCGATCGTCCACTTTGCTTGGAAAAAGGGACGAGTTCGAAGAGATTATAGTGCCTGCTGGAATTTTCATAAATTGGATATGAGTTCTCGAGTTTTTCTTTTGGTTAAGATGATTAGTTATTTCGACGTACAGGCGCCGGAGATCGAAGGCCTCTACGGTACTCATTCATAGCTCAATGCTGTCTGTGTCTCATAGAACCTCCCTCTTCTATTCTCGCAGTTTCGTCGGTAATCCGCTGATCGTCAAGCTTTTAGGGTTAGGGTTTAGGCGTAGGGATGTGAATATAGCTGCGTTGCAGACAGGGAGTGGCAGTGCAAGCATGGGATACTGGCTCATGAAGACGGAGCCGGGAGAGTGGGGATGGGAGCATCAGGAGCAGAACGGGGGGGTTTCGCAATGGGACGGTGTGCGGAACGCTCTGGCGCAGATCCATCTCCGGAGTATGCGACTAGGTGATCAGGCTTTCTTCTACCACTCAGGCAAAGGCCCTGCCGTGGTTGGCGTGGTGGAGGTCGTGAAAGCTGCGTATCCGGACGTCAGCGACGACACCGGCAAAAGCTCCATGGTGGACGTGCGCGCTCTCGCGGCTTTTCCCAAGCCTGTGCCGTTGTCCGTCATCAGGAGTGATGACGCCATGCATGACTGGATTCTGTTGCGCCAGTCTCGCCTCTCGGTCATGCCTGTCACGCCGGACGTGTGGCGACGGGTGTGCACGTTGGGAGAGCTTTCGCCTCCTCTGTGTCTGTCGAACGAAGACGACGACGCCATGGCTGAAATCAAGCCTGAGAGAGTGGCGCGGCCTAATAGGAGTGGGAAAGAGAAGGCTGATGCGCTAGGTAAAAGCGCGAAGCAGAAGACTAGTGTGAATAGTTCAATTGAAACTGCGAACCATGAGGAGCAATCTACTGATTCTGAAGTTGCCCCTGTTGCTGAGTTGAAAACCTATCGAAGAAAAAGGACTGCCTCTGTTGAAACGACTGTTGTGAAAGTTTACCAGTCGAGAGGTGTGAAAAAGCGTACTACTGGGAACGATACCTCACTAAAACCCGAAACCCTAACCTGAGGATCACCTGCGACTCTCTCTTCCTCTTCTCTTGTTGTTGCACTTGCATTAGCCTGGCAAGACCTTCAATTGAAGCGGGGTTGAACCAAGAACGCATGCTTTTGTCCAACTGGCACATTGGTGAGGTATGACAGCAAACGTATTGTGTGATAGATTTTGAGCTCTCCGGAGATATCTTCAACTTTTCGGGCATCTCCAGTTCCAATCTACTCTCTCAGAGGCACTTTGAATTCAATTCTCTGTGGCAGGGTTGTATTATATGTGAATTGCCTTTGCACTTCTTACGTAGTCCATGCAATCGACTATCAATTGACCTTTAGTATCCACTTCATTCTCGAGTCTTTAGGTTTCAAACAGTGATAGTTGCGAAACGATCAGCACTGCAGTTTTTGAGATTTGCAAGAATTTCTATGCGATATCCAGTTTTCACATTTCCACAGTTTGAGTCTTTGTAAGTATGTGACTTCATGAGAAACCTTTTAGAGGACATGAAATCTCTGCCAAGGGGGAGTGTACCTACGATTTTTCAACTGAATTATTAGCTTGAAATGATTAGTCCCAACCTGGACGGCTTCAATGGTTCTCTTCATTTCGCATCAGAGTTGAGGCGATACGACACGGTGGTTTCCAGGCATGGCACTTAAACCCTTCTTAAGAAGAAATTCTTAGGATTTTTTTGCACAACGAGAAATATTCACGATCTACATATACATGGGCTTCCAAGGATAAGATTTAAATGTGCGTCTTAGATTTTTGGAAAATCTTAGTAATCTATTTTGGACTCCACTTCAGTTTTGATCCTATTGCTGTTTTTCGATCATCTCTGCAAGCCGAAGATTTGAGCAACATAGGTCACTTGTCGTATACTTGGTTCTCTTTCAACAGTTGATGATTGTGAGGTTGACGGTCATCACTTAGAATTGCGCTTGTGTTAGAATTGCTTTGTCTTCGATTGGCAAACACAGGACGTGCTTACCGTAGTTTCTGCGTTTGCAGGTTTCCAAACGTTGCACCGTTGAAGAATTTGTGCTGCATCAATGAAGGTGAATTCGTATGCTGCTCATGGCAATGCGTGTCCAGTAATTCGCGTGTCAAGGCTGCCAGTGGAATAGTTTGCCAACAATTCAAGGTCTAGACACCTGTTACGTGAAAGACAATGTAAAGGACTTTTTTTGTCGACAAAAGAGAGGGAACTTGTTTACGGAAATTTGGCCTCTGGTGTATTCTCAGAGGGCGTTGTTGTTCGGTACTGAATTCGGTTTTCTTACATCCGAATATCTGTCGGGAAGGACTTGGCGGTTTCCGGAGATTCTTCACAAACATGCCAAACTTCGGCAGAAATTTATCATGCTTGAGTACTCCCATATGCTGTTTGGTTATGTATGCAGATCCGTTCAGTTTTTTTTTTCTTGACATGGCTTTGAAGCAATGGCACTTTGCTACACGCAGATTGGCTTTTGAAGTTTCAGTGACATTGTATAGGCTTAGCAACAGGCCCAATCTCATATAAACTCAAAAGCGGTTCAAATCTCAAAGCTTGCTAGTCTTCATAGAAATAACGAAACCCCTGACAAGGTACATAATGTAATCATTTTCATTACACTAGATAGGGGCATTAATCCCTAAAGTCCCCAAAGCCTTTTTTCCATTAAAAAACACTCAAAACTACCATATGTATTGCATAGAGCAAAAAAACTATTAAAAACTTTTAAAATTGTCTTTTTTCCCATATCTAACCTCAACACTACTATAAGAATGTGTGGAAAAAATTTCTTAAACTTTGATTGCATAGATTGCAAGATATTTGTATGTAAAGTGAAGGAAATATATTTCTTCTACACCTTGTTCATCAATATTCTTTGGCTTTGAATCTTCTTAACTTAAAATTTTTGTACTAATGATACTAATTTTCTAATTTTTTATCTTGAAGAATTGAGTTGAGACTCTCTAGAAAAAAAATTCAACAAAAAAACACTTAATTTTCACTCATTAAAAAAATTGATAAGTAGAAGTAGATTCAAGATTGAAGGGATAATTAAATTGCATGGTCAAGTTTTCTTTTTAGAACAATCTCACTGTTGAGATTATTGTGTTTCAATTCCATCTTAGAGCCATTAACTAATTTTTTTTAATTTGTAAAAATTGCATTAAAAAATGAATTCTTACAATTATTTTTTCAAGAAGATGCTTAGATGCCTCCAAAACAAGATTGTCTATAACTTTTTCATCACTAGTTCAAATAGAATGAATCAAAGCTTCAGATGTAAACAAAAAAATAATATTTGAGAAAAAAAAAATAATGTAAAAAATTTTAAATTTTTGTGAATTTTTTTGGGCTACCTCTTGAACAATTTTTTATACTCATAGTGGCATAACTTTTGTTTTGGGGCACTGATTGAAATAAAACTTATATTCCCACAAAGCTACAATTGGAAGCCACAATTGAAGCATTGTTAATTTTGAAATTAGCCTATGGTTGGAAATATGGTGACCTATATAACAAAAATAGTTTAAATAGAATCTTTATGAAAAAATTTATGCTAATTTTGTGAAATTCAAACCTAATGAAATTTTTACTATATAATCTTAGACAAGTAAAGTACAGATCCTATGGTTAGATTCTAAAAATGGTATTTTTTTGTTTTCTTTGATGAACGTAGTAGAAATGGTAGTTTTGAGTGGTTTTTGACTGAAAATGGCCTTAGTCCTGTAGGGGTTAAGTGATTGGAAAGGGTCGGCTACTTTAGTTGACACTTAAGTATCTGTGCATCTATTGAGAACAAAAGGTGACCACAGAAATTGTCAAAATGAAGAAACTATTCTAACTTGATTTTGAGAATTTTTACTCATTACCTTGGTGATTTTTAACTCTTAACCCCTAAGTGCCTCAACACTCCAAATCTAGCCTCCTCCCAATTCATGTTTGACCATTATAATCTCATAAGCCATAAGGTGAAAACTTCTACAATTTTCCCTCAAGTTGTCTTCCCTAACCCTCTGCAATCTCAATAGAACCAACATAAATTGCAGCCATGGCCTAATTTCAAAATTTATGTTGGACGCTCAAGGATTAAAGGACATTTTTGTTCTTTGGGAGACAACCCAAAGATTCTATTACAATTATTTCAAGCCAAGCAAGCACGAGAATTGGATTCACATGGGATTTACAAAAGGAGAATTGCATTTGATATTTGTACAAAGGAGGAAAAAATACAACAATTTTTTAAAAGAAAACTTTTGCTATTCCCACTATCCTTTGGATACAAGGCAGGAGGGGCAAAAATGTCCTATAAGGATTAATCCTTTCATGGACAGAGTCCGTGAATGTGAATCAAACTTTATTTGTTTCTTCTATTTTTTTGCTATTTATGAGTGAAATTTTTATTTTTTTACTTTTTTAGATGAAATAACATGTTTAGTATACACCTAAATATTTCTTTTTGAAAATTTCAAATTACCATGATCTTTTGGGGAGGAAATTGAAGAGAATTTAATTCAAATACAAAATAAACTTGAAATATTTGAAACATTTAGAATCAAAAGTGCATATATATAACTAACTCCAATTCTTTTTTAGAATGGCATAGGTGAAGTATATTATAGTATAGAACATTATAGCATGAAGAAAACTTTTGTTTCACTTTATATTTAGAAACATAGTTATAAACCTTCAACTTCAAACTTCAATAAAATGTTCACTTTTAAGAAATTTTCAAAATTTTCAAGCAACATAAATAAAATTAAAAATAAAAGATTCATTTATTGATTTTGCTTAAGACCAAAAGAAATCATTTTGAATGTCAAAGTCAAGAATAAAAACCTGAGAAGTACAAAATATACTATATTAGAGGGTTTATAATTAATAATTCCCTAACAAAATCATAAGACAACTAATAATGATCAATTTTGATCCCTCTCTTGGAATTGAACATTTTTCTTGAAACAAAAATAATAATAATATTAGTATTTCCGTTTAGTAATTGAATTGTTTTCAATTATTGTCAACACAAGAATCTAATCAATTTTTAATTGTTAATTGTTCACGAAAGAAATAAATGAAACTTATTTAGAGATTGAAATAAAACTACAAGAATTATGCATTGCGACATGGTTCCTATATTTAAACTCATTAAACTTCAAAATTTTGTTGGATTCTCTTAGTATGCATGTGAGTGAATTTCACCTTAAGGTAAAACTCATTCACAAAATTGGGCCGGACGAGGAGTGTATGGGACTCTCTAACCTAAACACCTCCAAGCAATGGACTCTTTCAATTTTTTGGTAGCATTTTCATGAATTGACCTTAAGTGAAAGAGGACCAGCCCCCCTAAATTCCTGAAAAACAAGCTCTAAACTACCTTAATCTCTTAATCAAACCTCCCAATACTTAGGGCAACTTCTTAAGTCAAAATCACATCCAAATATGTCCTTAGAGGCCTAAAATGGTCCAAATTGAGTTCTAATTAACAATTCTAGCACACCATGCTAGCACAAACATCTAATTTTCACTAAACCCCAAGAATTAGACTTGCATGCAAATTTAATCATCCTCAAGCATCTACTTTGACCATCCTTGCATTCAAGATCTCTTTCCATAACCATATGCAATCAAAATTGCAATCTTACAATGACAAGTGTAGAAAAGTTCATCAAAACCTCACCATTGGCCTCCTCCTAAGGCCAGTGAACACCCCTTCACTAAAACAGCTATCAACACCTCAATTCCACTCCAAATTAGGTGAGAATAGTCTTGTTTGGAAGCTAACTTGAAGGTGCATCTCCCCTTCAAAAATCAGATTCATTGATGTTGCCATACTCTTGCAGTCGCTTGCCAAAGTCACTTCTCCCAATCGAAGTGACAGCAGACCTCCTTACACAAATTCAATCGCCCCGACCTCGTCCTTGCTCCAAATGGGGCGAGTCATAGCTTCCTGGAAAGCTGACTTCAAGGCACTCCATTCCTCCAAATTTCAACTTCATTGGAGTCCTTACGCTTCTGCAATCGCTCCTCAAAGTGAATAGGTTCAAGGAGGATTCCAAAAATCTAATCTTTCACTTCATATTCTCTCCCACTCTCCCATCTGACCTCACCAAACCTCACTTTTCACCCCATTGTCACTTCAATTGAGTGAAAACCTACTCGACAAATTGACTATGATCCTCAATCAACTTCTTGCACTCATTGTTTTCTCCCAAAAAAGACACACACACACACACACACTAGAGAGCTAAAGAAAACACAAGAGAGAAGAGAGAGAGGGGAAAGGACTCCTAACCCTAATTCGACCTTTTCCCCCAACTAACTAACTAACACTCCTAATCACTTTCATCCAAGCTAATTTATTGAAATTTCATTAAATCATTACTAATTGCCTAAATTAGAGTTTCTACCACTATATTAGTTTTCTCATAGTAGTTTTAAGTTTGATAACTTCTTTTGTGCTTTTCATATTTCTTCTTTTTTGTTGGTTTTTGATTTATATTTAGATCCATTTTCAACTTCTAATCCTTGTTTTCAATTCCTTTTTGTATTTTTTTATCGTTTTAAATATTTTTGGGTTGAAATTTTGATCTAGTTTCTTATCCTATGTACTAAAAGTCTTCTAACTAATGGTTATAGTTTAATTGAGGATACTAAAACTTTTGAATCTAAAACTCATATATATATTTTAATTATTTTCTATTATATTAAAAGTGAACCAGTATAGTGGTTCACAATGCATTTTAGACATTATATAAAAAAATCATATGAATTTCAAAAAACTAAAAATAAATGTACAAAATATTGATCCTACTCTAATAGAGATTGTACATTATGAGCAAGAGTTGTGAAGGGTTGATTATGGATATACTCTGAAATCAATAGATACAATTACCTTGCAACTTAATCAAATAAGTTCTTATAAATTAATCCATTGAATTATTCTTTTTCAATAACATTTCAAATATAAAAATAAAAATTCTTTCTAAAATTAATTTCAAATGTTAATTTGAAGATTTGTAATTGTCACTCGATTTCTTTTCTTTTCAATATAAATTTTTTTAGTTCTAACTATTGGATGATTCTATAAAAAATTTATTTTACACATTTATTGAAATTGCTTTTGATAGATAATTATCGAATTGAAGAAGTTATTTTTTGGGTCAAACATAATTATACTCTTTGAACTATATAATATTTATAAATATACTCTCGCAACGGAACGAGTTGCCCCACTCGTAGGGCCAGTTGATGATGTTTATCGAGAAGTGACGTCTAGATTCCAAATTCGTGGTACCAAATTCATGCAACCACTACTAGAAAATTTAGATTTTTTTGTTGATTTGGACATGTTGATCATCAACACTTTTCTGTTGATTTGAACAATAATCTGTTGATTTGGACATAAATCAACAGAAAAGTGTTGATGCTCAACACGTCCAAATCAACAAAAAACCTGAATTTTCTAGTAGTGAACTAAACCCTGTCACATCAACACAAACAAACTGTCTATTTGCGTTGCATTGGCTTCCTCTCCACTCGCCTAGAAATCGCCCTCCACGAGCAGGAATGAGTGCGCTATGGCCATCGTATACAATTCAGTCCCCCTTTTACATAGGATTCTTTACCCAATAAACTCCTCTAGCTAAGGTAAAGCAGCCCATTGTGGTCAGAATTTAGAGTCTACCCTCATGGCACTGCTGAAATTTTTCGAATTTTTTCCCACGTAAAGACAAGTATGAGAAATAGTGAGAGCAATTGAAATTCTAATTTTTCAGACAATGTATGAATCTGTTATGAATTTTTGAACTGATCTATCCAAAAGAGTCAGTAGGCTACCTGATAACCAACAAAAACTATATCTAATATGTTCATCTTAATCACCTAAAGCAAAAGAGTCAGTAGCCTACCTCATAACCAACAAAAACTATATCTAATATGTTCATCTTAATCACCTAAAGCAATCATAATAATTTCTAGTGTGAAGGGCCTTGAAATTGGAATTTCTATTACACCAAGGAAACATTTTTTTGGAGTAAAAGTAATCTAATTTTGCACTAAGTAGCTCTGGTTGTAGACTTTCATGTGCCAAGGAATTCAACACAAGACAATTGGTCCAAGACAATTACTAGAGGTTAGTAATTTCTCCAGCAATATCAATGATAAAAATAATTGCCTTGCACACTCTATATTACTATCATACTACTAAAATCATAATTCCCTCTGTAATATCACAAATGCTACCATTAATACTAGGCTCATGTTTGCTATGCTATGCATTCATTGTATCACATATTATTAAAATTTTGATCTATTTGAATAGAATACATGATAATGATTTCAATAAGTCTTTAAAATAATTATTTTTAGTATTTTGTAAGAATATTTTCAATCATGCATACATAGAAATCATATTTTCACACAATGTGATATTACTGAAATAGAGTAGTAGTTTGCAATCACCTCTATAATATCACTTTTACAAAGGGTGATATTATAGAAATAATGTAGTCGTTGCAATTGAAGTGATATTAAAGAGGATCCATAGGGTGATATTATAGAGGTAGCAATTTCATTGCTTCTCTTAGCTTTATACTTCTTTGCACTTCTATGATTTTGTGCTTTTGTGAGCTTTGAGCTTTTGTGATTTCAAAATTCTATTGCTACTACCAAATGATTTGAGAAATCTCGTGAGAAATTTATTAGATTGAACCAATTTTGGATTTCACAACAATTAAATTGTTCACGAAGCTTTTGAGATTTACAAGTTTTTCCTTTAAATTCTTCTATTTGGGTTGCCATTGTTTGTAGCAACTGAGTCAAATTTCTAATGCATTTTAATGTATGTGTAACTTTTACCGTATTCATCATTGCATTTATTTCATTCGTCATTCATTAAATTTCTATTGTTTATTTCAGTATATGCTTATTTATTTAAAAAATTATATGAAGATTTTAGTAATTTTTGTCTAAAGATTTATTGAAATTCTTGCTTTTTATTCTATCTAATACATAAAAATTCTTATAAAATTCTAATGGTGAAAGCAAGCGCCAACCGCTAGTGTGAATACTAAAGAAACAAGTAAAGGAATATTGCCTTGTTTTTAAAATAATCTAACTGGTTGTGCTAATATTTAGATTGAGATGTGTCAGTTTGTTAATAGAATCCCATAAGAGGAGATTTTATCCAAATTGGTGCATAATATACCTTTGGAAAACTCTCAACAATACCTTTAAACTACAATTTTCTGATACCAAATATCACTACAAGATAAAAGAGTGTTTTAAGTGAATTATTAAATATAGTCCTAAACATAGGATTGTAAGTAATGACCTTTAAGGGGATTTTTAGTAATAATTTACTAGAAATATATGTGTTTTTAGTAAAAAGAATTACTAAAAATCTCCTTAAAGGTCATTACTTATAATCTTATGTCTAAGACTATACTTAAAAATTTCACTTAAACACCTCTTTCTCTTGTAGTGTATGGAAGGTTACAAAAGAAATTGATCAAACTTCTATTGTAGTTCAAACCGGGGTTCAAATTCAATTATCAAATTTGGCCAAGTTAATAATTAACAAACTCTATGAACTATATATTCTTTCCTTAAACCCTAAATGACCAAGTGACAATTTAATGTATATAAAAAGTCTTGGGTAACTACACAGAAAGTTTATTTTAGTTAGATGTTCATAAAATTTTGATAAAAAGGTGTAAACATGTACTTCCTTCATGGGAATATAATTTTTATTCCCAATTAGATGCCCAGATCAAAGTTATGATGCCCTAAACTTTCTAGGCAACTTGGGCAACATAGACAAAATTCCTCCTACTTCTAAATTTGGCAAATATGTAACTAACATGATATAGGAAAAAAATTAACCATATGTAGAGCAAAAATCTCACTTTAGGAAGAATTAAAGTTTGCTAACCCTATTGGGCAAAGTAAATTAAAAAAAACTTTTTTTTCTAACTTCATACATTATATAATCTTTCAATCTCAATAGTCAAAGTTTTTGAATTTTTTTTCATACATTCCCATGGTAGTCTAGTACAAATTTGTGCAATTAATTTTAAAAAAAAATTCATTGCCCTCCAAAGTGCTAGTATTTTGACAATTTTTGTTCAAAATGTACCTCAATCTTTTAGGGATTAAATCATGTGGCAAAGTTCACTTGTTTTTCCTTCACCAATTAGTGACAATGACATGTGAACAATCAACAAATGCTTCAATTATCTTCAATTAGATTTTACCAACTTCTTAAGCACATGAAAGTATAACCTACTTGCTTAGAGTCATTTCATTATACACATTCTTATGAGTTTTCTTTATCAACACAAAATTCAACATCAAAGTTGGAAATGAGGTACTCCATGACTTTGGCAACTATGAAAGTCAATGTTGATCTTCAAGCTACCAAATAGTTGAGGAAAATCTAATCAGGAGTACATTCTACACAACTAGATGTCTAAGATCCATTAGTTTTGTTCGTAGAAGTCAAATCAATTCCCTTTGAAATCAATAGCACAATTTCAGCTTTTAGTCCAATCATAAGTGAGGATTACGTGCCTCTTACACAACAAATTAGCTCAATCTCTTAAGTGTAAAGCATCCCTATCTAAGATTCTCATTGTAATCTCAATAGAGAGCTCCAAATTATCACTAGTGCCGCACCCATTAACCCCTACATGTCTAAGGCCTTTTTTAAAATTCTTGAAGTTTACTTGAATCCAAACAAAAAAACCCAAGTTTTGATTAGTTTTATCAATTTCCTTAAAATTGTAACCATATGAATTCAAAAAAAAAGTTGAAGATCAAGAGCCATAGATTACAAAGAAAAAGAAAAGAAAACAATATCACTAATAAATTAAAAGGTTATAATGTTTGATCAAGACAATCAATTAATTTTTTTAAAACTTCTCAAAATTTAGCCTATAATTTCTTTAAATGGATTTCCATTGTAATTTTTTTCTTTAAGATCCAATGTATTTGAGGCTCATCCCCATGAGCAAATCTCAACATAAAAAAACTCACAATTTGCAATGGATATCCTTGCACAAAATTTTCAACAGACAAATCATGAACAATTTTTTCAAAATCAGATTTTCGATGCTTCAAATTGACTTTATAAGGTATTCAACTCAAAAAAAACTATCAAAAATGGTACTTCAGATTTTATATAACTTCCAAGTTTAGTCAACACCAAAATATCTTGGGCATTTAGGGGTTAACAGCAGGGTTGCAAACAGTTTAACCCAGTGAGGGCGCCCAACACTAGAAGTGTCTGATGAAAGAACGACTTGCAGAAGAAAACAGAATGACTTTGTAGTGGGCAGCATCCTTCCAGAGTTAAAACACCAAAAAGTCAGTTGCTACTTAGCTTACAAATCCAAGAATTGTCCCAACACTTCATCAAAGTTCAGTAAGAGGACATATCAATGCAGAGTCAAAAGTGCTAGGCATCGCACTCGTATTCAGAAACCAACAGCGTCCATAATATACACAAATAATCTGAACTGTCTATAATGATGATCAGCCAAAAAAATGTTGAATAGAGCGATTATTGTACTTCAAATGGAAGAAAATATGGAAGTCACATTCATCTTTCTATATGCCATGCATCGGTACCCCAGTCCTAATATGAAGTGCTATACCTCTATCTAATACCTACCCTAAACCCAAGCACCAGAGGAATCCACGGCCAGCAACCATGTACTGGACAAGAGAAGGAACACACCTTTCACTTGTTCTTAACATCTTCACTCTTGGTTAAAAACCGCACTGCCACAGCCAACGCAAGAATAGCAAGAGGGACAACGAACTGCAATATCCTGATGAGAAACTCAGAACTCTTATCAGGATTGTAAGTAGCTTGCTTGGCGGGTGTGAATGTGGGCTTGGAAGGAAATGTGGAAGGGTCAATTTCACCGACGTAGTATTCGTCCATCATGGCTCTTGCACTAGTGCTGTGACCTACATCCTCGAAGTCATCAGTGGCATCCTTCCCTGAAATCCATCGAACAAAAATATTGTTATGTTTGATCCACATCATCATAAAAATCCCATATAACATCATATTTACACTTCACTCTTTCCCGAAAACAAATTGGGGTCAGAAGTTCACCACCGTTCCAAAGGTCCTTCTCATGTGAGACCTTTTGCCATGAATAGGCCATAAGTAAAATAAATGTTACTAACAAGTACTACCTCTGTCTCAAAACAAATCCACGGTCTCTAGTGGGAAATTAGTCGGAGTAGCATAGATTTATTTTGAGACAAGGGAGTAAATATTTAGAGTCCAGTGAATATAGGACAATGCAAAACAGATGAAGCCTATCCCCAGCTTTACTCAGCCTATGAGAATAAACTCATGACTTACAATATTCAAATAATACACATTTACCCTGTGAGAAAAAATTTATAATTTTTCCATTTGATATTCCAGATACCGCATAGAAATCCTATAAAAAATAACGACAAAAATCACATTACAAATTTCGATTCAATAAGAAAAAACACCCAAGGCCACGCGCAAAGGTTTCCTATCCTAATTGCTCATCAGCACTTGCAAAACATGTTCCATACCAATTCCTTACATCAATTGATTTCCACAATCTACTCTCAAACGACTCACAAAAGACACGTGCTTCACAAACAGAAGGTGATTGTCAAACAAGCCTATGCACTGTCCACCATACCAGTAGCGGAGAGCAGAACCTCGTCACCTCCTGGGTGATCTTCAAGGAACTTGGTAACATCATAAACCTGCAACCACGAAAAATTGCATAAGAACTAACTATCAATTGCCGGAGTGACAAAAGACGATTCAAATGAGGGTTAAACCTGTTCCAAGAAGGAAACACACTCCATCAGAACTCTTCTAGAAAGCTAGAAAGCTAAAAAAAAAAAAAAATACTCCCTCCGTCCCGAAATAAGTGTCCGTTTGAAAACACACGATACGTATTTCATTGATCATATTGTGAGAAGCATAGATCCAGAAAGGTTCAAATTTCATGTCATCAGAATCAATGAAGTTATATATGTTCATTGGAACCTAAATAAAATTGGGCAGAAAAAAGTCTCTATGTGATCTGCTCAAAACAAGCTTAAAAAACATAAGGTCCAATTAGGACACTTATTCCAGGACGGAGGGAGTAAAAAAAATGAATCACAGCTGATATATTACGAAACCAAATCAAAGAATCAAGAACAAATATTTCTTCCCGCTCAAGACATCATAAATCGAAGAAAAAGAAAAAGAAAAAGACTACAATCTGAATCCCAAGAAAACCCTAAACCCAAGACCAGCACCACAGTCTCGTCGGCTATTACTACTTGCTCCGATTTGCAGTAAGACCATGACAACAAGAAGGTCACCTTTCCGCCGATGACCAGCCAGCAATCCCTGGCGTGGTTGTGTGCCGAAACCTCTTCCAATGAGAACACCTTCGTCTCCATAGCGAACGCCTCCGTCTCCACAGAATTTCGCAGAAGCGGAAGAGAAAAAAGAAGTTGCAAGGGCAACTCTGATCCCGCGGGGTCGCTCCCTGCCCGTGTACGAGCTGTTGATCGAGAGCAGCACGGCAACAATGTGCGAAAGAGGTGCCGCAGACTCTTATACGACTTGGGAGAGAAGTAGATTTCAGGAACTCAATAATCGGTGCGTCTAGAATTTGAGGATGTACTCAGCATGTAGAGTCTAGGTTTGGTAGATTTCGTAAGGATGAATTCTGTTTGTATTGGATGAATGTGGATGAAGAGTACTGGTAAAGATGCCTGTCGTGTAGGTGTATCTTTCAATTGTCTTCTACACAATTCACAATTATTTACGTGAAGACTTTATTACTTTACACCCACATTGCACCATGTGTAAGTTATTGAAGTCATTCTCCAATGATAGTTTTGGTCCAACAATATTGTGGTGATTTGAGACCAAAATTGTGATAGTCTCTTTCCAAGCAAGACTATAATATTATTTTTTTGGATTTCTTTTAGTAAATGTTATCATATAATCTTTTAGTTAAGTACTTCAAGTACATAACATTGTTTATCTAAGTATGTTCTTTCTTCCTCAATTCTCTCATTGTCCCTGTGAAAGACTGAAAATGTATTTCAAATCAACTCATGTAATTTTAATTTTTGATGAGGTTTTTTGAAAAAAAAATCTTAAGGTAGAAAATCACATTAGCTTTATGGAAATGTATGCTACAATAAGCTCAAAATGAGAGAAACTAGGCAACAAAAAAATCCACAAAATTTTGAAATTAGTTAATTAATTTTCCTCATAGATTATGTTTTTGTCTACTTAGAAAGTTTTGATTCATTCCATTTGGATTTGTGATGTGATAGTCATGGAGCTACTTGTTTTGAGGGCAATCATAGAAACTTCTTGAAGAATAACATACTAGATTTATTTTGTATTCAATTTTCATTTTTTTCCAAAAAGAATTTTTTTGACAAGGTTAGCTATGCTTGCTAGAACAATCTTACTATTGGAATTAGTCCATTTCAATTCCATCTTAGAACTAGTAACAATTTAGTTTTTCCTTCAATCTTGTACCAACTTCTACTTCACAATTTTTTGAAGAATGAAAATAATGCATTTATAAAAATAAAAATAAAATACTATACTTTCAATTCAAATCTCCAATATAAAAAATCTTTAAATCAAAATATTTAGTGCAAAATTTTTAAGTTATGGAGATTCAAAGTCAAGTAATCTAGTTAAAGAATGTACTCCAAAATCCACTTTCTTTACTTTAAAGGCAAATATCTTGCAATCTACGTGGTGAAATTTTCTGAAATTTCTTCTACACATTCATACACTAGTCTAGTGCAAGATCCTATAGTTAAATATGAATTAAAATTAAAATTAAAATTAATTATAATTTTTTTGCTCTTTGCAATAGAAATGGTGGTTTGGAGTGGTTTTTGATGAAGAAAGGGCTTTAGAACTTTAGGGGGTTAAAAACAATTCATTGTGGGATACTTGGAGAGCAACTTTGAGTAAACTTTTGCAAGATGAATGAATGGCCAAAGAACATTTTTGCATAAAAGTTGGCATGGAATAGGGATACTTTTTTGGTTAAAATATTATGGTATATCTTCCTAAAATTTTTTAAGTGAAAATCTTCTCTAAGTGCATGATCTTGATTTCTAAACTTCAAGACTAGTCCTCCCTAAAGATGAAGTTTTGTCTAAAAATTTGTAGTAAGAAATGCATGTCCTATAAATAGTGTAAGGTAGGATGCTCTTAAAGCGCCCTTTTAAGGGTTGGTCTGCCTTTTCATAGGTTTTTGTAGATAAAAATATTTTTAGATAATTTTTCAAAAAAAGAAAATTAGATGTGAAACTTAACACAAGTGGTTTTTTATCTTTACAAGAATTTTTGAAATACTCATGAATTTTCAAAATCCAAATATTGGGGGGTGTAGGAACCTATTTGTGACCATAGATCTCCCAAAATCCATCCACTTGCAACTTGTAAAGAAATGTGAGGAAATCAAAAACAATGATTGGCTCTTGCGATAAAAAAAATTAATTTTTTCTAGATTCATTCAATGGCTAAGGTGGTTCATTTAAGGATCACCTCATCTCCATTCTCTAGCTAATAATAGGGGTTATTTGAAAGAGATGGGTGGTTTTAGAGCAAACTACCTTATTGTAACCTCTAAAGGATGGGTTTGACAACCTTACAAGAGAAATTTTTGAAAGTTGCCATTTAGTTTCATACATTTACCAAAATTGAAATAAATTTTTTTTTTTTTTACTTTAATTGTACTTAAGTTTAGTAGACTATTTTATAAATATATGGAAAAATTTCAGCCCATTTCACAATGTGGATTGAAAGATTATAACATAATTTGAAGTGAAAAACAATTTTTTTCATTCCTATGAGGCAAAGTTAATAGATTTTGATCCTCTTGCAATAAAATTTTTGCTTTACACCATTGAGTACTACATCTTGTTTGGTGTACACATACAAATTTCGTGAAGCAAATAAGTCGTCTATCATACTCTAAATCACCTTACAATGCAAGGAATTCAAATACACTAGCAATGCAATAGTCATTTTTTGATGACTTCTTTTGCAATGAAGACATTTTTATTTGAAATTGAAACAATGAAAACTTAGAGACACACTTGGAATATGAGGAAAAAATTTCAAGAATTTTGATAGCATTCATTTTAAAATGATGAAGTTTGTAGTTAGAAGAAAATATTTTCTTTCAAACTTATCCAACAAGGTTAGTAGAATTTTGACTCCTCTTGGAATGAAATTTTTTTCATTGAAAGTAGTTTTTTTTCACAATTACATATCTTTTTGGTGAACTCTCATAATCTTCAATTAGAATGGAATTTGTGATGCGTAACTTCAATTTTTTAAGGACTTTCACAAATCTTATGGCTACATATAGTACTTCATTACAAAAGAAAACCATATTACATTCACAATTCTATTTTTTGGTATTTCAAGGTCTTCCACCTCACTTACAATGCATCTAGGTATTAAAGGCTTAACAAATGTCAAAATGAAACACAAAAGGTTTACTAGTCTAAGGTAAGACCACCCATTCCTAATCAAAGACCCATACCCAACCTATAAGATGTAGTTAGTTCCAACCAAAGTTGGAACAAATTTCAAATCAAAGCTTAAAGATTTTTTTTTTCCTTTTCAAGTTTGGGACTTATACATGTCCAAAAGTAGTGAGCAAGAAAGTAGGAAGTAATGAGTGAAAAAGTAGTTCTTGAATGATCAGATTTGGAAGAGTCTATACATTGGACATAGGTCCAAACCAACTTTTGCTTTTCAGAATTCATAGTAATTTCAGTTCAAGCAATAAAAATACCAAATTTTTGACAATCCCCATCATTTCTATCTCTCCACCTCCAGAAATATTTGCTTCACCTTACACTACTTCACCTTGCACTACTTCAAATCATGTCCACAATTGCTTATGTGATCGGTTATGGGTGGTTCTACCTTATACTAAGAACAAAAGGTTTACTAGTCTATGCTATTAAGACAAACATTTGTTACTTAGTTTGTGACACATGTCTGGATCTCAGCAACCACCAGGGCACCCTTGATACCATTGGAAAGCCCTCAAGAGCGGGGTGTGCCCAAGGCCAGTTTCGTGCCATGATATGGGATTTCAAAGTAAAGGGATAAGCAGGCACAGGAATTTACAAAATTGGTTGCCAAGAGCGGTCGGGCCATATAAAAAGGCCGTAGAATAGGCAGTATGTGCAGGAAAATACAAAATTGGATACTGATGCCAAACAGTGCAGAAGTCTCATGACATGAATGAAATGTACACTTATTCAGCAAGTTAAAAAGACTCTTGTCACATAATATAAAACTCCCACGACGAGTTCCATGTGTGCTCTGATCTCCTAATCTGTCATAAGTCACCAAAGAAAATTACTCATTTTTAAGTTCAGAGTCGGCAATGATAATAAGAGCCATGATGCTCAGAAGCCAAATGATCAGCTCGGAAGTGCTTCACATCATGCTTATCGAAGGCTGTCTAAGAGAATGAAGCTGGCAGATCACTAATGGCAGTCAAAGGACACCATATAGCAACATGCAACACCAGTAAGGAGGCAAGCCTGACCTAAAGAAAGTAGAAGAAATCTATGCACTCACTAAATAAGTTCAGGAACTAGGTAATTCAGCTCAGAGGTTGCAGAGACTCCTCACCTGCAGCCAGTTTCTTACTGTACAAAGGGAACTCAAAGAGAAACGCGGTCTTGAACCACTTCGGAAGACTCCCATAAAGAGCAGGCGGCAGCGGAATGAGAGGGCTGTCACACGATGGAGCATACCGGTGGTTAATTCATAAGGAGGTCTAACATACTTGAGGCAGAGGAATAACAAATACCTGGCACTGAAGCAAATTCCAACCCCTTACATTCTCTCACGATGCTTACGAGAAAGAAATTCGTCGTCGGTTTCAGTAAACCAATGGTGCACGACCAAGACAAGCAATTCCAGTGAATCCACGTACCTCGTTCTATTTTTGTAGGCCCGGTATGCTGGATTGCCTCCATGCTTCTTATCAGCTGATGCCTGCTCCAAAGCAAAGATAGAATTTCAACTTGCTTACTTCTTTATAGAATCAAGTTGTAAATGTTAAGGAGAAAATGTGCAGTATTTTACTCCTCCGCTATTTAGTTGATCGTTCTTAAATGCAGGACAACCATGCAATGTAGTTGCACCAAAACCAATACTTATAAAAGAGTTGCACCAATCTTCAATGTTGCTAGATATATGGATGAGCGAATGAACCCTAAATCAAACCCCAACTTGGATAATAAAAATGCATTAAGATGCAAATTTTCAAAGTTCAAGATGTATGCAACCTATATGTGTCTTTCAATGTACTCTGTGATAGAGGGTTTTTTTTTTTTTGAGTGGGTGGGGGGTGACTTGCACCACAGCCTCCGAAGACTGCAGACTTAATAAAAGTTGCACAAATAAGTAATGTGTACAAACCTCGAGTATAGGAATGCCGCTGAGAAAAAGGAGGAGAAGGGAGATCAAAATTGGACTGGCTACAGCTCCCCATTGGCCACCTTTCAGCAAGGGCGTAGAAGCCACGAAGATCCCACACCACAAAAAGATCTGTCTCGAAATAAAACAAGAGTTAACTTCTGAAGCATCAGAGAGACAAAATGATGTCTCGATTTCATGGCCAATGGACAACCATAACATACTCAACTACAAACCATCACTGAAAAAACTAAATGTCATTCAATTCATACCACAATGCCTGCGTGTATCAGTTGTAATGAACCTCCATACCTCTCCAAAGTAGTTCGGGTGCCGAGACCACTTCCACACACCAACATCGCACCATCTACGTTGCGATTCTGGATGTCTTTTTAATTGAAGTTTCTGATGATCAGCAACTGCTTCAATGATCACACCAATACCCCACATAACCCAACCCAACACATCGGCAATTTGGATTCCAGGATTTCGAGTTACTATTCCGTTCACAATAGTAACTGGGAGAGACACAGTCCACACCCAAATGCCCTGTCATCGGACACAGTCCACAAATTCTTAGTACTAGCCTGAAGAGTCAGACATAACAGGATCAAAACGAGCAGGCAAATAGGGGCCTGCGGAGCAATCGAGCTACTGAAGGTTCTCAAGAGTCATAATATTAACTTGGAAGGGTCTCATCTCGTTGAGAGATACCTGAAGAGTCCAAAATACAGCAAATCTGGCAATATTGCCTCGCTTGTCATCCATGCGCTTATCCTCGCCCCATTCTAGGATCCTGCCTCCAAAGTCAAGCAGTAAGATACGATTCAACTGAGCTATTGTGCATTCTCTAACATGAGGAACAAATTCCGGCTCCGTCAATGGAAGACCATATAAAACACCAAGATGAACGCCCTTCAAGTAAATTGAACTCCTTGTCGAAAGTTTCACGCATGGAAGTCAAGAATAGCACACAAAACAAAGGCAGCCAAATAAAGATATTTTGTGAAACTGAGAATGTCCTCGAGCGCGGCACAGACTAGTACGATGGCCTCAACAAAAATGCTGTCTCAAACTCTAACCAACGTGAACAAACGAAAATGGCATTTACTCTTATGACGTTCCCAATCCAGCTACGTTCTACAAGGAAACATTAGTCTCTACAGCATTTAAGGATTATCAAAATACGAATAAGGTCCGAATTCAAATTAGAACCGAGAGGAACTTCCGTACCGCAAAAGAAGAAAGATTGACAATCGAAGACCCCACGCTACAACCATGGACGTCAGCACAATCTGTAAACCCAAGATAACCCACTATGTCATTATACTGCACTTCCTCTTGAATATTATTTTCCATGATGAAGTCGTAACACAATTTCTCAAGAAAAAAATTCACAATGTAATATAAACACGCCCGAAACCAAATAAACCAGGAAGGCTTGTGAGAAAGTCCTCCACTGACCGAGCGAAGGTTGTGTGTGCCCCTGAGCAAGAAGGTTGTCACAGCAAGTATTACAAAATTGAAGACACCTGATCCACACAGAGGACTTCTGACTGTTAGCATAGACTCAATTATTTACTTAAAGAGCCCTATTCTTGATTCGGATTAAAAGCCCATTAAGAAATAATCTGCACTGCATACAATCGCTTGTAGGTTACGAACCATTTTGGACTTTGAGAAGAGGAAAAAATCGACGTAATTCAGTTAAGAAAGCCCAGGAAAGTTTTACCTGCAAAATCTGTCACCTTATCAATTTTCAAAGTCGCTGCGACGATGAAAAACGAAAATTGAAACACTGCCTGCAAAATCCACCACCCACGGAAATAAGCACCTTCAACTCAACTCACCAAGTACGAAAATAATTGAGAACGGGTGAACATCAAGTACAATATTCAACAATCCCTTTTTCCTGAGTACAGTAGTAGACTGCTAGTATAAAAGTACATTAGCATACACGCCAAAGAGCAAAATTAAGACGAACAATAGGCATACCAATCGCTCCCTGTTACCTATTTTCCTTTCTAGACATGATTCGACGTGCTCCTCATCTACAAAATCAGAAACATTTTCGGAACTTGATGTTTTCTCACGTAGTATGTACGTGAGAAAGGTACTTAGTTACATTAATAACCAATATAATAGGCCAGGTTTGGCTATAACATGAATCACTTATTTTTGAAATAGCAGACAGGCCGTCTGGACAAGCTGGCACCCTGCTCTTCCTTCTGTACTTCAGAGTCAAATTTAAGTATCAACCGTATAAGCCATGTCCGAGAGCAGCGATGCTAGATATTTTTAAAAAAACGTTTAATCAATGCCATCACACAATGCTGCGCATTATGAACGCTGAACTTCTCAAATTTGGACGTACGAGAATGAAAATTTCAGATTCTAAAAAATATAAAGAGAACGAGAGCTCACCTATCAGACCCTAGCAGGAGGGACATAGCGAGAGGCAAACTCCACCTATATTAAATATTTCCAGTTCTCCTTCTAACAACTAAATTCCACGAAAGAGGTAATCCACACGCTGCACAATGGATCCTATTTCAAACTTCTCTAGCCACCGAGTTCATTACTGGGGTGTCTCGGACTGTTGCCATTATGCTACTCCAACGAGATTTTCTGACCACTCCAGCACCGACGCAATTTCTAAGCATCTGGAGTTCCGTACTACTGTTCACAATTGCCTGAGCTCTCATTCGCGAAAAATACATGACTCGATTCACCACCTAAAGAACGGAAAAAGAAGACCAAAAAAAACAATCACGAACCACAAAAGCAACAAGGTCCAAAACTCGGCAATACGAAAAAAATTGAAAATACATTTATTCCAGGCTCAGCACTATGAATACTATTTCAAATTTCTCACGCCATTGCTCTTGTGTCTCCAACTACTAGGCCAATATGCTACTACCAAAGCGATTTGTTAGTCACAACAGCAATTCCTCACCACTAGAAGTTCCGTATAACTGTTTTCACGATTTCCTGAACTCTCTCACGCGAAAGGAAACAAGATTTGATCCAACTCCTAAAGAATGGAGAAAGCGAAAAAAACAGAAGCATAAGCTCAAAAACCCGGCATTAGCGAAAAAAAAAGAAACAAGGAGTGCGGAAAAATTACCGTAATGAGGGCAGTGGTGCCAAGGTAGCTGACATCGCCCTCCACTGCCATGATGTCTGCTGTAAGTTACAAGCGCAATGTCCACAACTGCGATGCAGCGCTATCACTTGGAGACTCGAAACACTACTCTCCTCCAGTGCGTGGTAAGGACGAAGCTGCCCGGGATGAACAGATGAAGGGGATGAATACTGTGTGGATGAATATTTTATGGATGAACACTGTGACGACAAGTAAATATCCTGCGATTGCTTTTCAGGAGCTGCTTCGGAGGCCTTTCCGAGTTTCCGAATAAAATAAGTTAGTGCACCCACACTAATAGCAACGGAGCATACGTATTTCTATTAAAAAAAATTAATTTATTTTTATCATATCTTATTGGCTAGCAAAAGAGGATTTTAGCACATTTTAGTATGTAATATTTGGACATTGTATGAATAAGTTATGAAATTTTAAAGTATTGTATTCAATTGTATCTCAAATTGACACTAGCCTCTCCTAAGCTCTCATGTTGTAATAGTGTACATCTTTTGTCATCAATATTTAGATTTTAGTGTTGATTTTTGGGGCTACATATAGTGTCACATGATGGGCAATGATGATCATAAGTGCATATACTTTAAAATGAATATGCGTCCAACTGAACCTTTTTATAAGGTTACCTTTTCCACACTACCATTCACAGATTTTCACTCATAGTCAATATATATTCTTGATGTTGTAAAAAAGTAAAATTGAAATTTACAAATGATTTGAAAGGTCACGATTTCTTTACAAAGAATGTTTGATTATGTGACCATTTCTTGTCTAAATTGTATAACTAGAGATGACCATTAGAAACTTTTGAATGAATAACTAGCGTAGTAAATTATATTCATTGATAGTCACACTAACATATAGTAAGGAATTAACATTTACCTTTCAAAGTGGTGCATTTTACACAAAATAGAATGGAAAATGTTAGTTGAAAAAGGATTGACTTCTATAGGTTTTTGACTATTTGTTCACCAAAAATGCTCCTAAATTGCCATTTCTAGTATAAGTACCAAATTTTAGAAAAATGAATCATTTTTAGACACATGTAACCATATGATCTTATAGTAAGTTTATTTGAAAAGATGTGGAAAAAATTTAGAAAATTTTGCCATATAGATTGCAAGATATTAGCATTTGAAGTAACAAAAATTATTTTTTTAACGTTGCAAAAAACCTAGTTACACAACTTAGACCAATTTCATCCAATAACTTTCTAACAATGTTAGATAAAAACAATCCATTGTGGTCAAATGACCCCACAGTGAACACTTAGGGAATGATCCCATTATGAGGTTTTTTAGTATGTGAGATTTGGGCCACAATGCATGTCTTACATTATTGTAATGGAGTGATTGGTAACCTCATAAGTAACTTCCAATTTTTCAATGTGAATTCTTCATAAGAATTAACTTTTTAGGCCTTCCATGCTAGAAAATATTATGACTACTTTTAGACCATGATGCAATGAACATTTCAAAAAATTCATAGCAAATTCATACTTTGTCAAAAAAAAATATAATTTCAATTGCTCTCATTGGTTCTCACACTTTTCCTTATATGAGAAAATAATTGAAAATTTTCAAGAACGGCATGAGGCCAAATTCCTACTTCTGACCACAATGGATTGTTTTACCTTTAGTCAAAAGTTATGAAAATTGTTAAGCCTTAAAATATTGTGTGAAAATTGCACATGTCAATTGCAAAGAAAAAAAATAAAAATTCTATTTGTAGCGAGCTGCCCAAAATCGCTATGTTGCCAGTTTGGTCCTTCAAGGGTTAATATCCATAATCATTCTCGTTCCAAGTCCCCAAGATCAACCAAAACGTACAAACATAGCATTATGTCTCATACTAACTGCTTGAGAGAGGCCGGCTCTCGAGAAATATTTAGTGAATATAGTCCATAACTCCATATCGTCATTTCGCTGTTTACACAGACGAAAGAGGACAGCTGGATGGACAGTTTATTTTGCATTGAAGTGAATCCATAAGTAATCAGCGGGGCTAAGTGCACAGTTGTTCAGTTCAGTTCGAATTCAAGAACTTTAGAAGAAAAACTCCAGATTGTACATTTCGGTGGTTACAAAAAAAACTGCAGAAGTGTAGCTAATCAGGCCTTCAACGTCCAAACAGGTCGAGCGTCATAGATTTACCGGTAGATCGGGAGAGCAGTCTTTAGAAACGCACCCTGTGTAGCATAGTCCAAGCAATCAGAAGTGAAAATAATCACTTCTTTGCTAGATCAGACCCTCCAAGTGTATCTTCCTTGGCAGGACCTGTGCAGATACAGGTGGAAAATGCGTAACCATCGCCCTCCGAGTAATTCTCAGTTCCCAATCTATCCGAAGTTGGTGCAAAAAATCGTGCACCTCTTTTGCAATGCCATGATGTCCACCTTACAAACTGCTGGAAGTCTGACCTCATCACAACACCTACACAGAGGTAGCTGGTCGCAAGTAATCTGGGCAAGGGTATTTCATCAAATGTCACCCCTCAAACGGGGGGCTTTCGGAGGCACAGGAATGGCCGTCAGAGGTGCGTGATTGTCTTCTGAAGGCGTGTGATGATCCTGTCGGAGGATCGTGACCGTCTTTCGGAGGCGTGTGTTAATTCTTCGGAGGCCTCGGATGGACTTCCGAAGGCCTATGATTGTCCCTTTGAGGCGTGTGATTTCAATCTCATTTTGATCCTCCTCACTGGCAGACGAAAAGAAGGCCTCGAACTCCTTCAACCTTCCCCCAGACGGAACCTTCTTTGGGGGCGAATCTGTAAAACCACCACATTGATCGAGACACATCGTTAATTCTCAAATACCTTGCAAGAGCCAGTCGAAAAAGAACTATGATTTATAGAAGTGAACCTATAAAACATATCTACACGAGTCACACTTTGGCGAGTCACACTTTCCTAAAGAAGTTGAGAATCAAGAGTCGAAAACGTCAGGTACCACAAAGTTAAGAATAATGGACACGTAATAGAAATCAACGTCCCATCAGGAGAAACACGTACCAGAATCCTCCACAAAGAGGAGCCGACGGTGATGTGCCTTCAACGTTTCAGCTTTTAAGTTATTTTCTCGTTGGCAAAGTGCACGCTGAGCTCCTCCCAAACCAGAACATAAATCAGTTGCCCCCCAGGAAATTGCGAAGTAAAGGTATACCGTGCAAAGTAATGTCAGGAGCCCAAGCGCGTAAAGGAGGAACTTGTGGCGGTGAGCAAGAGAACGCCATGAACTGTCGGGGGATGATAAGCTTCTCCTAAAAGGAGATGGGGACAGCGGGAGGGAGCTCCTTCGATATCCTGGGGATGGAAGACTCTCGTTCACCATCTTAACAGTTGTTGACAACTTCCGACTGGAATCTGATACCAGAAACGAATACGAAAAAATATATATGCAGTGCCTTCAAAATGCAGGTCGCTAGATCACCAGTAGTCAGTGCATCTGAATATCGTCCCTGCACATCAAGATCCTCCAAATTCTCTTTTCAAGCGCCCCAAGATCTCATTTCAATAAAAGCTTCCATTCGCACTCTGCAAAGTCCAAGAAATTTTGAAATCGACTCAGAAGCTGTCCTAATAGTTAAAAAGAAATTCCAGTGGACAGAACAACCGAACAGCACCTCAAGCTACTAACAGTGTACAAAAGTCGATGCTTTAAAAGACCGTCAGATGACGAAGGCCACCTCCTGGCCGATGGTCGCATAAGTACAAAAATTCAAGTACAATGTTCACGTTACAGAGCAAATTCAACAGTTTCTGCCAAAGCCACCAAGGCAAGAGTGAGGCATGGGTAGAACAACCACGGTTCTATGATGAATACACAAGAAAGCATGGGTCGGATTCAATCATGACAGGGTAGCATGTGCCGTGAACTGCCATAGAGATTCGATAAATTGTGAGGGTGGCAGACCAGGAAAGATGATTCCCATGCTAATTTCTTAGCATTAATTCAGGATTCTTTCTAGTTCCACTCTGCAATTAACTCACTACACCTTCCTTTGCCCATCACAAATGCCATCAGATATGCGGAATCCACGTAACAAACGGCATATGAGCTCAAAACTTGAAAACATAAGCTTCATAAAAATCATTGTTCTACAGTTTCTAGTCTGGCGAAAGAAACAAAAAATCGTCACTAAAACAAAGGTTGGCATGTTGGGAATCCAAACTGAAGATTTGCGGCATTTCCTAATTAAGGAGATATCCAATCAGAAACTCAGAAACCTTCTCTGACGTAAAAAAAACCGGGTCCAAATCACCTACAGCAAGCCAAAGCCATTTCGAGCCCAGATAATAAAACACTATGCTACAATAAGTGCTACTTTCATTAAACCCTTTGCATGATGCCACGGAAACAGGAAATCAAATGAAAACCAACCTTTAAGTCCTAGAAAAGACATGATGAAGACTGTCGCCGAAGAGGGAGATCAGCTAACGGCAATTTACATCATCCCTTAAACTATAAATAAACTCAAACAAGATATTTAGTACATCATAGAAAAATAATTTTCCTCCACGAAAGTAACATAGGCCATGTAATGAGCGAACTGCCAATGTATCTACTTCACAAAGAGGTAATGACAAGATATGCTTTGAAGTACATTGAGAGAGAATGAACTGCTTAAACCCTCAGGGACGAGGTGATCACCACTTGGATAGAATTAGGGGAGTAAAGTTTCGGTTCGATTTTCACATTAGGACGCTCGTCCATAACGGGCATAACCAATACCAAGTTCAATGCACAAAACAAATTACAGGACAGATGCATCTCCAATTGATCAACAATGGTGCGCCTCACCACAAAAAAATACAAGAATCTATATCGCTGAACCATTTTATGCCGGATATTGCTTGGAAAACGCGTCACCCCTCGCCGACTGAGAAATGCATCTCACTGCGCGAGGTGACCGTAATTAATCCTCCTTGATCAATTTGAAATTCCGGATCTGGACACTAAAACGAAGCGAAAAAAGAGCAGCTATCAAGGAGGATTACACACAGGCGACTTCACCGCATTCCTGCGTCTAATGAGTCCACAAAAACAGACCTCGAGATCTGCAAGCCTCCTAACTCGAAAAAAAAATCCGTTACTCAGTGATCCCCGAAAAAGATGAACCCACACGACCGACAATCTCCACGAGGACGATGCACAATAGGTGAATAAACCAAGAAACATGAAATGTCACGAACCTGAATTCCTCCAGCCAGACTCAAATCCGACACCGATCCCCCAAACCTAAGCAGCAGAACACGGCAGTTTCAGCTTCGCAGTGAATGCAAAGTGAAACCCCGGCCAAAGAAAACGGTCGTCCGAAGTCGGGAAAATGAGAGAGCAGGCTCATGAGACAGCTGACAGAACGCTCTGCGCAGAGAAGAAGGCGCGTCGAAGCTCCCGTGCAATTCCCGCAAGAGCAATGGTGGAGAAACAGAGCGTCAGCTCGACTCTGCACGCCTCCGTTGAATGTCCAGCCACGGGGATATCTGACTGTCAAGTGATACTCTGCAGATGCCGTGTAACATGACGTGATGCTTCCGACGGTTTTCGACGACTTCCGACGGCGAAAGCCTCCGCGGGCTAGTTTGCAGAGTGCCCGCTAGCCGTCGCCGTTGGTTGCCGTCGTTTGCCGTAGGTCGCCGTCGCGGTTCGAAAGCGCGTCGCGAACAGAAAGGACCGAGTCCAAATTAAGGTTCCCATGTTCCCCAAGTCATTCGTCACCAGTCAAATTGCACCCTAAAATAATGCATTTCTCACTCGGATTTTCAGGTAAAGAAATGGGACTTTTCTTAGCAATCGAATATGCTCCGAGTTCCATTATTTATTTAAAAGGTTGAGGAGGCCTAATTCCCCTCAATCATATAAAGAATGATATTTGTTTCTTTTCCTATATTCTTGGGATTTTATTAGTGTTTTGGGAGACTAAACTTGTCTATTGTATTGTGTAATGTTTCAGATTTTTGTTACATTAAAATCAAATTCACATTTTTGAAGGAAGGAACCAACATGGTTGTTAGAAATGACCATCTTATAATCGCAAACTAAAAATTTCAACAAATTATATGCAATGTCATTTATTATGTACCAAAAAGATGTAAACATGATGTTCCATGGTCAATTTCTCCCCTCCCCTTCTTGGACAAACGAGTAGCCGTTGATTTGATTTTTTTTAAAATTCTCCACCCTTCCCAATACTTTGGACTTTAATTTAAAAAATCAAAGCCATGGATGTTGAACAGACAATCTTGGGTGTCCAAATATGGATACGAAATATGAACAAAGATATGGATTATTAATATGGTACATGTATGGATACAAATACAAACATATAATATGGTGTTTATATAGATACCAATACACATATGGATACAAATACAAAATTTGAATAGTGATATGTCCCATATTGATTGTATTGGAACTACATTATGGGAAATACAAGTAGGGGTGGTGGTCATAGAGGGGGGGGAATTAAACACATAATAATTTAAATTTAAATAAAATCATGTGACAATTGGGGGAATTAAAACACATAATAAACAATGAAAGCTTGTTTTGAGCTCATTGTGACAGTTTGTCACAATGTATTCAAAAGAGGCAGTTTATCACTATGGATCCAAAAGATCATATTACTATGTTATCATTTGGAGAAAACACATGAATACTCATTGCCAAGTATTGAAAAATCTACAAATGGGACAAGAATGAAGTAGAAACCAACTTTGAAGGTATAATGAAAATATTTCATCATAAATGTTCTAAAATTGCCATTTTTGGTAAATATGAATGGAAAAAAGTTGAGAAAAAAAGTTGAATCTTAAAAATCTATCATTATTTAATTGTCTTAAACAATTTTAAGAATGTGTGGTAATAATTTCAATTGTTTTGATAACAAAATTTACAAAATTTTAGAGTTGAAGTGAAAACAAAGTCTTTTCAACTTCACACAACAAGATCAACTTACTTTAACTATTTTGCCTTGATAGTTAGTTTTTTTGTACAAGGTTGATTTTTTAATCCAACAAATAGTTGACCATATTACTCTTGTATTTTCTTTTAACAAAGTTGAAGGATGTTGCACATCAAAAATGGGCTCGTACTTAAAAAATATACAAATTTTTCAAATTTTTTTAATACATTTCATTGTTTTTTAGTGACTTCAATTTTCCCACTGCTTTATAATCTAGTGGCATTGAGTATTAATATAGATTACTTCTACAAATTAAAATAGGAAAAAAATATCATAGTTATAGGCCCATACATCATGTATTGGTGTTAAAAAAAAAATAGTTGATGTATAGATAAGCTAAAATGGACACTCAAGGCATCATGGAGTTCAATTCTCTTTCATTTAGTACTTGCAATGAATATCAAACGACCCAACTACAAATATCCACATGTTTACTAGCATCCAAGTGACCATGTTCCAAAAATTATCTACTTTGCCCCTCCACTTAATGGCATCTTGGATGTTCACTCTTGGTTAATCCCCAAAGCAACGATGCTAGCAGGCGAGCTTGGAGCACGGAGCTTGCGAGCCGCGAGTGAGAAGTTCGTGAGCGGTGAGCACCAAAAGTATATTTATGAAAAAAAATTTCGTCAAATTTTTTTTCATCCAAAAACTTACTATTTATAGTAAGTTTTGTGACCTATGACCGTGGATCCTATAACCGTGGTCTACATTTAATTTATAATTTAAGGGTTGGGTTTCTTATTTTCTGACTTCTCAAACTTCTAAAATTATGTATACATTTTAAACTCTTATTCATCCTACTACACAGAAGTACGGGTATAATACTTGTTATAAAATAGACCGTAATGGGTTTGGAAGAACTCTACAGTGTTGTTTGAAGGGGATAAATTGAAAATGGAGAACTAGGGCTTCTAAATATCCCATAATGATTGCTATTTCTAACAAGTGCTAGTATAAGAGGATTCGTATACAAGGGGTAGCCAAGCTAAAGGTCAGGTTTTACTGACTACCGCAAACCAATGCGGTAGATTTTTATTTTTTATCCTTAAGTGTTTTACTTCGTGTATTTCAAATTTCAAATTTTTTTTCTTTCGACTTGACTGTGACTAGGATTGTAGAGAAGATGTGGCAAAGCAAAAAATGTAAATTAGGTTCATCTTCGTAAATGTAGGATAACACGAGAGTATAGGATTAGGGTTCAACCCATGCATTGGAATTTCATTTCACACGATTTAGTAATGACACTTCTGAAACATACTCCCACACTTTGCAAATGCAACAACATTTGGATTGGTACATGTTTTAAATCATTTCTATTGCCTGATACATAAACAAATACAATATGCATGAATTTATCAGAAATTGCCACTAAGCCTACTCAGGGATAGTGATGAGCCCCGCTCGAAATAGAAGTAGCTTCAACTCATTGAAGCTATAACTAGGTGCATGAATGAACTTGTCATCATGGATATCCATCTTGCAAAAATACCTATACAAATAATATAGATGTTTACAGTTCACATACTGCTGCCTTCCTCCAATTGCCGAGACAGCCATATTCACAAAATCCGGGCAAGTGCACGAGGGGAACATACCAACCGTAATTTGATATACGTTTTTGATAGGGTGAGATCCCGTCTCCAATTCCACTATTGCGCCAAGGCCTGGAAAAAGGAGTAGGGTCACTCCTAGAATTTGTCCTTTTATGTTCCCAGCACTCTCCCACTTGTTCCGTTGTTCTGTACTTGGAGCATTTGCAATTCTTCTGATGGTTCGGTTGTTCCTGATTGTTGGATAAGCATCCGGGTTCTTGGGTGGTGGTTCGTCATACAAAGCACTTTTAAAAATCTTGGACATGGTGAACAATCGGCGAGGCGACAGGGTGGGTCGTTCTTGGAGGTGGAAGCCTGCATGCTGCAGTAATAAAGTTTCGTCTCGATTGAGATTTGTCCCAATCAATACGGGCCAAACCTCCGGCACCCACTATAAGAAATCAATGTTTTTTTTAACAAGGGAAAAAACGTGCCGTGATGTCTAATTTAATAAGGACGATGCCTGTAGTGACGTCTAAAAAAATCCGTTTAAAAAAACGGGCCAAAAACGTGCCATGTTATGTGCTGAAACGTGCTTAAATTTTTTGTGACATCAAAAACAACAGGGTCACCTAAGAGTTTCTGAGAGTGCCATGTGGAGGGGTTTTGGCATCCACGTAGGATTTTTAACGATGGGTAGGGACACGTTGGACAACTTTTTCATCCACCGACGTTCTGACGTGTCCAATGACGTGGACCCCTAAATATCCAACGTGGAAAATAATTTCCGGTGCACGCAGCCTACGTGGCAGCTGACGTGGCACTCTTCTGCGGTACATGCCGGTGTTCTGTGTGATGTTCTCTGGGACGTCACATTTGACAGGAGGATGTTTTAAATGACATCAGAGTCAACGAGAATGTGCTTTACGAAACGAGCTGGGTGGATAATATTGTGGAATTTATTCTTTGCTGAAATCGCAGACATCGTCCACATACACGTCTATTGTGACATTCAGTAGAGCAACCCGTGTACTGGGGTATGCATTGCTTTGCGCTCAGTGTTCCGTTTGACACGCACAGTGACATCTGTAGTGTTTTCTTGAGCATTACAGAAGACATACAATGCGAGAGGAAGGATGTTTTCTCGAACGAAATGAACAACGTGAATCATAAACCTCAACATCAAAGACGATGTACTCTACAACCCATACACATGAGTGAATGGAAGATTGAGATATGCCATTAGAAGATGAATTATGTGTCTTTGTAAGAGATGTCCAAGCATAGAAGCCTGTGTTTTCAATGGCATTGAGATTATAAGGCCACTTGCCAACTTCTGCACAAAAATGCCATAGTCTAGTACTACGAAGAAATCCACAACAACATTAACTACAACACTTTCGATGAAAACATGGTGCGTTCTACTCAATGTTCTGAATAACATGCTTGACCATCATATGCGATGTGAAGTTGGACACGCTGTGGCAAATAGAGACTCACTTCTTCCGAGGTGCATCCGATTTCTTGACAACAGCAGCCTGCATCGTACCACACCAAGTCAAAACCAGCAGTACCTACTCATGCATATTTATTGATGGGACTCTTATACAACCACAACAGATGTCAAGGAATGCTACACTTGCATTATTCTTTTAAGTTGCATACTGAAACAAATGAAAGTATGGGTGAATGGAATGCAGGCTTCCTAACCTTTTTAGTGGGTTGGGTAGGTTTAGGAAGACCCACCGCTTTGGGAATTGCTGCCTTCGGTGTAGCCTTCGTGCCCTTCGCACCTTGCGTGGTCCTCACAGCACGCCGAGGCCGGCTTGAGAACTCACCAAGGACTTCAATGTCTTCCTGCAACACCATCACACAATTATTATTCACTTCTGACATCCTCTAATCACCTACACTTCCTAGCCTTACCTGAGCACCATTGAGGCACTTGCTTTCCTGTAAGATGCACATAGTTATTGTAAAACATTCCTGCGCATTCAATGGAATGGTGGACTGAAAGGAAACTTCGACTTCTGCTTACATAGTATTTTGATGTACTGACTTTGAAAAGAACAGGCTGAGCCCTAGAGTGCATCAGCGTCTGCCACTAGTGACGTTTACTTGGATGTCCAATTTGACACGCACTTGTAAAAAAAATTGAAGCATTGCAAGGCATCCGCTACTACGCTATGACACCATCCTCATACAAGGCAATTCATGGAAATAACGTCACTAGCCTAACAAAGGGAGTGCTTCACGTCAATCACTTGGCACTTAAAATGGAAAGAGAGACGTCGCATCACCTGTTGCTCCGTAGAGGTCTCCATCGTGTTTTCTCGCCTCTCAGATGTTGCCTGCACCCCGGAGTCTTTCACTATGGCGTACACATCTTCCACTCCTTGCTGACCTTCAGCAGTTTCAGGGATGGCAACTTCACCGGCGCCTTGTACCTGCTCCTCCTCAGCATTAGCTACAACGTCGTGAACAACATCGTCTTCAACAGCCCGCTTGTCGACGTTAACGTCAACAAGAATATCGTCTTCGACATTGCTTTGGACAACTATGGGGACTGAGTCAACGACATCTACAGGAGATGTGGGCTGCAACACGGGCATAGGACAGTCCTTCTGTGCCATTTTCGATGCCTCTGCCCTAGGTGACGTCAGAAGTGGTGCATTCCCTACCTCCATTGGCGAAGATGGCTCCGGGGTCCCCCCAGCACTTGCTTTACACTGACTTGCGAGGATCTGACGTAGCATTTCCTCCATGCTTTTGTGGGACGTGCTCACGGTCTCAGTAAGGCGACTTACACTAAGCTCAAGCTCATCCAGCCGACTGCGCATATCTTGCAGCTCTTTGCCATGGGGACTTCGACCTCTGCGCTTCTCTTCTTCTAGACGTTGCAACTCCTTGGCCATTTCTGCGTCCACCTCTGCTTCAAACGGTGCTCTGTTCCGCAACAAAGTCTACAAGGGGAAGAAGAATATGCACTTAGAGTTCACATGCAAAGCTTACATGCTTCAATGGCACCGTACAAGGGGAACAAGAATATGCACTTAGAGTCCACATGCAACGATTACATACTTGAATGCCACCCGACAAGGGGAACAAGAATATGCACTTAGAGTCCACATGCAACGATTACATGCTTGAATGCCACTCGACAAGGGGAAGAAGAATATGCAGTTACAGTTTAGATGCAATGATTACATGCTTCAATGCCACCCCACAAAGGTCCTTCCACGTGCAAAGAAGAAGGCCCAGTCCTCCACATCTACCACCAGAGCGGACATTTTTGGGAAAAACAAACGCAACATGTGTGATGAAAGTGGTGTCGACCTGGGCAAGTAGGTGGACGTCAGTTACTACATACTTACCAGCCTCGAGATGACTTCTCTCTCGACGGCCTTATGCTGGGCTATGCTGGATGCCTTGCCCTTAGAAATGGCAGACATATGGGCTGACTTCTCTTGGGAAGCATCGGTCGCACGAGCCTCCTTCAATGCCTCCCACACATCGTCATCCATTCCCATCGGCTTGGGTTTTCCGCCATCAATCAATCGATTGAGCTTCCAACGAACATGAACGAGCGCTTTTGTGATGAACGGCTGCATCCACTTCTCCGACACGCGCTCGGACTCTCCCTCTATACGCCAATCTGCAAGCCAGAGAACTTAGTATAGCTACCTCTGCATTATGTATGACATTGTTGTGCCAAAGAATAACAAGAGAATTAACATGGACACTACTATGTCTCCAGAAACTCACTGCACGTCCCTGTGGTGCGGATGACCATAGGGAGCACCCCTCACTGTAGAAGATCCTGCACTGACGTTAGGCGTGACATTGTATTCGACGTCGCTGTGGACATTACAGGTGACATCCACTACCCCGCCTCATGGCCAATGAGCTACCTTCCACAACATTTACAGTCTTTTGAACTACATGCAACAGTGAACTACAAGGTCTGTAGTCGTCTTCATTTCACAGAGAAGGACTGAATACAAACCTGTATAGAGGCGCCTAAATAAGCGCCGTCTGTCTTTTTTGGGCTGACCTTCCCATCCAAACCTGGGGTCAAGGTCTCTCGCATATTTCTTAATGTCGTTGGAAAAAGGAACCCTCATAGGTCCGAATGGTTCCCCCCTGTCGGTCGATTTCTACAGGTTTCTTCATTACAGTGCTTACGCCTTTTTCGCGAGACTGTTCGGGGATCAGCTGTTCGATCATCTCTTCAGTATCAGCATCCGAAGCTGGTTCATCAGACCCTGTGTTGTAGCCCTTACTGTAAAAAGGTCAAATGCACGATCAGCTTGGGAAGAAAATGGGGCTACGTCAGTACAAACAAATCAATCCCGCAACTGGACCCCCGCAAAAGACATCCACATACGCTATTTTTGGCTTCACAGTTCTATACATGCGACTCTGTTGCTCACGACGTTGAACCTAACGTCAATGTAAACACGCGTGGACGTTGTTTTGAACATGACATGAACTTCCTCTTGATAGAAACTGGGAAGCCGCCTTGGTTTAGGGTCTGCCACCCTTGTAGAGGGATGACTCCCGAACGTCTTCATTGATCACTCCGGAATTCAATATGATTGCTCTCTGAGGAACAAACAATCACCTTTCTTTGTACAGAGTTCAACTCAAAGAACATGTCCTTCGTGACGTAGACATGAACGTCACACAATTTATGCGGACGTCACATTAAACGTCTATGACGTTGAACATGATAGAGTCGACGTCAGAAGCAACATGGTGTACGTTGCACTTGACGTCCGTACCAACGCGTACCTCCCCAAAAACCTTGAATACCAGTGGTTCTATACTCAAATTATGTGTGCTCCCAAACGTACCTCCAAGACTGCTCTCCGAGTTCCTCCTCTTCCTCTGCGTCGTGCCCTGCCTCCTTCGACAAGTCCAACTGCACTTGAGGGGTCTTCTTCCTCTTCGCTGGAGGATTGCTGTCCCGGTTTCGTCCCTTCCCCGCCGACGCAGCAGGCCAAGGGTCTCCTCTGGCCTTGGAGCGGCGCTCATGCTCCCCGCGCATGCGGATTGGCTTTGGCGGCGGCGTTTCTTCATGTTCACTGGAGTCCTCTTCACGCTGCTGACTCGCGTTCCTCTTCCGCGCAGGGGCCTGAGCGCGAGGCATTTCCGCACCTGCCCCTCTCCACTTCACGTAGAACTCACCATTCTGTACCCTCCTCACACACAAACGCGCACATGAGCGTCCACAACAAAGGTCACACATTGGGGAGGCATCCTGGCAACTTGAAAACCTGTGCGCAATCGACTTGGTGCAAGGCGTGTTCTAGCCTCCGATGAAGCTGTGGCGGAAGATTGGAACCCTTGTTGCTCCAGATCAGTGGAGAGCTGCGCCCCTTGCAACTGCATGTAAGAACGCCGCCCTTGCCAAATTGACACAAAAAAGAAAATTTCAAACTACAAAACCGATGCCGATTGGGGAGCACCTACCTCACCTCTCTCACATTAGCAAGGCTGGCTCCAAAGACGAACGCAATTGAAGGATTACACAAACGCTGAAATTTCAGGGTTGTGCAAGGCCGCGCGTTCAAAGCAACGTAGCGTGGCGGAAGTGAGTGTGCTGTGGAATTGAAGGCCCGCCCCCGCGTACAGTTGAGGTGGCCCCCCTACGAGCCCCCTACGAGCCCCTATGGCCGTCACGGCGCAGGCCTCAGTCGCGACCGCACCACCGGAAACCCGTCCAGGAAACCCTAACTCCGCGCGGAGCGGCAGCGGCAGTCCTCCCCGCAAACCCTAATGCGACCTGCGAGGCTCGCCATTATCCCAATTACACGATATTTCATCGTTTCGTGAAAGAAGTTGTGTACATTGGAAAGTATCTGCTGGACGGCACCTTCCTTTGGAATGCCCTCATGCCTTGGAGGCAATGTTTGAAGTGGGAGAGCATCCTGGACGGTGTGGCGAGAGCTGCGTCGAAGGATTCCTCCAGCAATACTTCTTCGTGGAGTCTTCACAGACTGACCTTCTAGATTGGTACATATATGCCCACAGACAAGACTAGTGAGCAACGAAGACGCCTCAGAGTCTTCCGCCGGGACGACAGACGCCTCCTGGCAAGGCTCCGCAAAGCGTACCACCTTACGACGCAGTGACACTTCACAGTATACGGCCATATTGGTGAGGAACGTGTACACTCTATGGTATAAGGTGGTGCGCCTTCAACTCATGAGACACAGAAGATAGTAGTCATGGGCAATGTGGTCACCTCTGTCATTGTGGGCCAGCCCTTGAACACGTGGGGAAAGTCCTAAGCTTGGACTCTGGTCGTACGGACTCCTGTTGTCGATGATGTCACAATGGACATCTAGCCTGTCATTTTCGTGTTGAAGAATATGTCTTCTTGTGCACAATGCTATCACTTACAACATGCTCTGTGAGGACTTCGGATGAGGCATCTGCAGTTTGTGTTTATACAAACTCAAGTTGACGTCATTGTTGACGTCACTTTTGACATCCTCTTTGATAGTCAATACAGGGCTCGAAGTGCCATCAATGGAAATTTACATTTCGATCCTTGGATGACATAGTATGGGCCTAGAAGTAAAACAATGAACTCATTTCCAGTAATGCTTGCATTGCGAAAGGCACGCTAATTGTGAAGGAATCTTAACGCACGTCTTTAGTTGTGATTTGAAGATCGAGGTTGTTCTGCAATGACGGAACTTGGCCATGGAAGCAATGTGCGTTGTCTGTCACACTCACATTTGTATCATTCTGAACCTAAACACTCTTTAACACTTGGTTGCGACCTTGTATTCACTTCGTAGATGGCGTGGCGTCTCAATTCCCAAACCCGCCGACAAGGTGCAACTATCTGTATTTCAGAAGATGGACACACGTTACGCCACATTCCACTTGGTGACTTGATTTTGCACACTGAGTTGAGAGTCGCCACAGAGGAAAACATTCGATCATTCAGGTGTCCCTGTAGGGATTGCAAGGGCGGTTTACAAAAAACCATTCAGGTTATTCGCCGGCACCACGGAGAGGTTGGTCGGGATCCATTTCTCACAAAATCCGTACTGGGTGGAGACCCCCCCGAGGGCTATCCACGGCGGGGAATGTGGGTAGAGGACATTGCTTATGACGATGATGTCATTGACAATGCTTCCTCTGACATTGAGCCTGACATCAACCACAACGTCACACAGCCTGAAAATGCAGGGCCAGCTGATTCGGAGCCCCACATCCCTTTAGATGCATATCACGAAGTCCACCGGTAGGTCCTTGAGGCATTGGACAGAGGAGATGCACTACACGGAGAGGCTGAAGGTAGTGTGGAGTTTCCCGAAAACGATGACGTTGGTGGTGATAGTGTGGACGGATTGGAGGACCTTTACAGACAAGCTACTACCCCATTGTACAATGGATCAAGGACAAGTGTTGTCTCAGCCACCATCATAATTATGAACATGTGTACGGTGTTTCGGGTGAGCAATAGGTTTAGTGATGAGTTGTTCCGGTATTTGTCTGTGGACTTACTCCCAAAAGGTAATAAGCTGCCGGGATCCCATTACGAAGCACGAAAGACCATTAGAAAATTAGGCTTGCATTACAACAACGTGCATGGGTGTCCCAATGGTTGTATCATTTTTGAAGATGAATATTCATCATTGGAGATTTGTCCCCATTGTAGTAGCTCCTGGTAGATGGATGGCTCAAATAACATTCCCTCCAAGGTCATTCGGCACTTTCCACTCATTCCTCGACTCAAACGAATGTGGCGCTCACCAGAGATAGCTCGGATGTTGACTGGCTACCTCAAGCATGTTAGTGATGACGGGATCATGCGTTCCGTTGTCGATAGTCCTGCCTGGAAGCACATCGATACAAACGTCGCGTTCGGCACCTTCAGCTCTGAGGTCCGAAACATGCGGCTGGCTCTAGCTTTAGATGGTGTGAATCCATTCAAGTTGAACAATAGTAATTGGTTGACTTAGCCAGTGCTAATTCTAATATACAACTTCGAGCCTTGGTTAGTGACCAAGAAATTTTTCATTTCACTATCCATACTAATTTCGGGAAAGCACTCACCTACATCTAAAGGTGTTGGTGTCTTCATCCGTCCATTGCTGAAGGAGCTCAAAGAATTATGGCAAGGTGTTCCAGCCCTTGATTTCTCCCAAGTACAAGGGAGTCGCAGTTTCACCTTACGCGTTGTCTTGATGTGGACGATCTCTGATTTTCCGGCCTTGGGCCTCATATCCGGCTTGTGCTGTAAGGGATACAAGAGTTGTCCTTGTTGTGGAAAAGACACCGATGCAAGGATGGCTAAACTGGGAGATGTTCTTCCTAACAGGCAAACAAAGGGCTCAAAGATTGTGTATGGTGGTGTTCATCGTTATTTACCACGGCATCACCCTTACCGACGCAATTTGAGGTTTAATGGTCGAACGGAGCCTCGTGATAGGCCCTGGAAACAAACCACCGAGGAAACCATCGCATACGCAGCGTGGCGGCAATCGTACTTGGATCTAGGAGGCAGAGAAAATGGGCCTGATGACCCAGTTCATGTCACTGGGGTGAAGCACCTGTGTCCTCTGTCCCAGTTGCCGTATTGGAAGGTCAGTGGGTTTCTAACCATCTGTATGTCCCAGTTGTTATTCCTGACGTCTATTGGGACATTATGGTTGACGTTATATCAGACATTGGGAGTAACGTAGTTGTCACTGCCTTCGATGAACAGCACTCTGTTTTGAGAAGTGAAGAGCATGTCAGCACTTGAACAGTACATGCTTGACAATAGTGGTACACATGTTTTGGAACTCTGCTTTCTTTTCTTTAATTCCCAATTTTTTTTTTTGCTTGTAGCAGCATCTGTTGGAGCCTCACATCTTGGATGTCATGCATTGCGAAAAAAATATGTGTGAAAACATAGTCAAAACTTTGTTGGACATGAAGGACAGTGCTGGAAGTAGAGTAGATGCAGAGGAATTGGGCATTCGAGAAGAGATATGGCTACAACCTCCACGACGGCAAAATGATCAATACTACTGCCACGTGCACCTTTCATACTCACACCAAATGAGCGCAAAGAATTTGTAGCCATTGTCTCAAACATTCGGACCCCTACAAACTATGTGGGTAGCATTTACAAGCGCTTAGAGGACAGGAAGCTGCAATATATGAAGACACATGATTATCATGTCTTCATGCAACAAGTGAGGGAACCACCTACACTCCTTTCTTGGTGTACACGTCAATGTCGACAATATCCAACAATTCAATAACTTTGTTTGTGTGCATCCACATGTTTTGCAGATTCTTCCCATTGCGGTTCAGAACATATTAGATGAGAGGGTCCGCCTAGCTATTATTAAAATGAGCAGGGTTTTCCAAAGGCTATGTGTAAAGGAGGTGCGACCTGATGACAAGGAAGACATGATGCGCGATGTTGTCATGGTGACATGCGAGATTGAGAAGGAGTTTCCGACAACGTTCTTGAACATCATGTCTCATTTGCCTGTGCACCTAGTAGAGCAACTTTTCACTTGCGGTCCTGTGCATTGCCGGTGGATGTACCCAATTGAGCGATATATGAAAACACTCGAAGACTATGTGCGGACGTATGCACACCCCGAGGGTAGCATTGCTGAAGGCTATCGAATGGATGAGACGTTAGGATTCTGCACAGAGTACATGCAGCAGTATGGAGCAACAACGCAACGGGTGTGGGATGCTACCGAGGAACCCATCATGACTGATGAAATTATTTCAAGCAAGAAGATGCAAAAGCGGAAAATGTCCAATGAGTTTCGCAACAACGCGCATGCCTTCGTCCTAGACAACGTAGCATGCTTAGAACCATGGCGGGAGTGAGTGCTCTTTTCAACCTTCTTGACATTGTTTCCCTGGAGTTTACTATGAGATCATATTTGTACTTCTGTTGTCTAGGGACCTGGACGGTAATGTGCACAATGTCAGAGATCATGTCTTGATAAACATTTATTATAACGTTTCAGCTATATACGTGTTCGTGTCGACGTCACAGTGAACATCTCTGTCAATGCATAAAACTTGCAGTCCACGTCGAATTGGACATATGGTACCTTCATAATGCTTCTTCACTGTGCCTTGGCACTGTAAGCGTCGTCTAACAATGCATGATCTGAATGCCTTGTAGGGAGTATGTGTTAGCGAGAGGCCACATCTGGGAAGAAAGGGAGGCCTTTCGAAGACAATTTCGGCGTCAACATCCGTCAGTGCCAGTGTGGTATCCCAGCGAGCTCTCTGATTTGCCTCCGTTTGCATTGTGGCTGAGTGAAAGAGTTCAGAGTCTGCGACATGCCGGTGAATATGTTGACCCCGATGTTGTAGAGTACGGGCAACCTCCAGAGCGGTATGCAGTCTCACATCGCCAAATGTATGCGTTTGGCATGCACCTCCGTGTTCGTAGTGCAGAGAGGGGCCGTGTCACATGCGACTCCGCAATTGTGGCCTCATTCACTGAGCAACTGCATTGGGGGCTTCGCAATGGGCGACCCATAGAGAGAACCAATGAGTGCGTGGGGTATATTCAGGAGATATTGGAGTTGGACTACTGGAATCATTGCACAACAGTGCTGGTGTGCGATTGGGTTCGATCAAACGAAGACGCTCGATATGCAAACATCCGCAAAGACCAATATGGGTTTACAAGAGCAAACTTCACTTGCATGGATGGCAGAGTCCACGCTGACTCTTTTGCTTTCCCATTGCATTGTCAACAAGTATTCTTCTCCGATGATCCGCACAGGCAAGGTTGGAAAATTGTGTGTCGCACAGATGTCCGGGGCAGACGTGGGCAGCTACAGGTGAACCAACCTATGCCTACCATAATTAATGTTGGCAGTGACACAGACTTCCCCGGTTTGCAACCTCAGTTGGTGAACGTGGAGCCTCAGAGGCAACCGGCCGAAGATGGTGGCACATACATTTGACCGTGGATGCGGTTTTGAAGTGAGTAGGAGAGAGATGGACGGCAGTAGGCAAATGGAGGCTAATCTGTTATGAAACGGCCGCTACACACTCATTGTCGATGTTGACATTGCACATGATGTGCGAATGGATGTCAAGGAGGACGCCCATTCTAACACGCTTGTTGAAAAGGACATTGGATATAACATTCCAATGGACACATTTAAACCAAGGTCGCAGGCATGCTCGCTCGAATTGGGGCACCTTCCATTCTGAATGTTCTTTTCGCTACAGTAAAAAAGTTTTTTGTTTCCTTCCCATGGAGTTCTGAGGTGAAAGTTGCATGGAGAATGTCTCAAACACCATATTTGTTGTTGCCTTCACCCCAGAGCCAGGTCTAGGTACTTGCATGTGCTAGCCCAAGACCTTCTCATAGATCTTAGGAAGATTGTTTAGTGGAGCATGGTGATGCAATGGAAGAAGTCGTCTATGCATTGAATAGAAGGATTATCAATGTCTTGTATAGAATGGAATGTCACACCCCATGTTCCGTAGTAGTGAGAGGAGTTGTACTTGTAATTATTGTGTTCTACCATATTCTAAGAGTGGAAAATAGTAATGAATTAGATTGGGTTGAGTACATAATGTGCTCTGTATTTTTCTGTAGGCAGAGATCTCCCCACCTAGAAGCCAATGGAATGAACTTGGCCGGAACCCCCCCCATGTTGTCCCCATTTAATTTTCCTCCCAACTCCCTAAATCTGAAAAGCAATGGAAGGAATGCACTATGGGGTGACAGCACACAACACTGAATACACGTTCGTCAAAAATTAGGAGTACTTTCAAGTGGACATGAAGTACTTGAAGTATATAAAGTACCTTGGTGGAAGTACCATTAGAACTTAAGGAAACTTTAAATGGATGCTCGTACATTCTTGCCATTACAAAGTAACATACTTATAGACAATAGTTTCTTAATGAACATCTTCATTTGAACTTGAGTTTATTGGAAGTGCATTTTAGTGTGTTAACACAATTTCTAGTTTTTCATGTCACTTCGAACCTTAGAAAACTTATATGCAAATTCTACTTCCTACAATAATCTCACTATTGGGATTAGTGCAATTGAAAGCTATCTTGGAGGTATTAATAATGTAAATTTGCCTTGTATCTTGATGTTTCTCCTATTTATGAATTTTTTGAAAATGAGAATGAAGTGCCACGTGGGAATTTTTTCCCTTAGATTCTCAACTCCATTTTCCAACATAAAGATTTAAAGTTCATAACTCTGTAGTACCCAAATTTCAGATTAAGATTAATATTCAAAGTCAAATATTTTAACTGTACAATACATTAAAAGATAAACGAAGCCAAAAAAAACCCAGAAGTTCCTTGAAGTTCCTAGATTGTGGGAATTCGCCACATTAGCATTTAATGCAAACCATGCCACAGTACATAATATTAATTCATAATTTTTTAAAAATAAAATTGTAATTTTTAAAAAAAAATTAAAATTTTCAATTATAACAAAGTAATTAAAATTATTTGACAGCAGTGCCTAATTCGAAATTCTTAGGCAACAAAGGGAAATTGAACAACCTTGAAATGCCCCTCCCTTGCCTTCAGAAATCTCTTTAGTAGTGTTGAAGAACTTGTGTTTTAAAAGAGTGGAGATGAAGTTGAAAGTTTAAAACTACCCTGAAGTACCATAAGTAATTCTTCACGAATAGAAGCAAGGAAAAAAGTCAAACAAATATTCAAAATTTTGGAGATTTAAGCAGTAGCCATGCTACAGTATGTGAATGTAGTGCTTTACTCATAAAAAATTGAACGTAAATATTATTTTTTGTGTCTTTTTCCTTCGCAAAAGATAATGCCCATCTGACTTCCACATTCCAATAGATATTGTAATTATAGTTCTACTATCACCAAGAAGCCCTTGCATAGTATATATATTCTATCTTTGTACAAACTAATGTGCTTTTTGTATCATTCATTTGGCCTGTACAAAGTCATTTGTAATTATTTTGCAAACCTAACACACTTTTATTGTTGGTAAAGTACTTTGTAGAGGATGGATGAAACACTAAATTGGATTAGAATGTGGTAGAACAACTTCTCTACATAGATACCTACCAATTGGATCAATTGAGAAGTGAAAATAATGTTTATTTTATCTAAGAAAAAGTACGTTATATAAATACATCTTGAAAAAGTACTTTTTTGACGTACTTTGTAGGGGGCTGTAATGTGCCTTCACCCCAATTTTTTGGAGAGAACCCTCGAGCCCGAACGCAATGGAATGAACTTGGCCATAACCCCCCCATGTTCTTTCCATCTAAATTTTTTCCCAACTCCCTAAATCCAAAAAGCACTGGGAAGAATTCACTGTGGGGACTTCAAATTACTCCCAAATTGTTTGGGCCATCCACGAACCCCCAATAGAAAGCACTTCTTCGCACTCCCCGTACTACCATTCCCCCCATATTGGGGGGGACCCCCAAGCCACATCCCAATGGAATGAATTTGAACAAAACACCCCTATATTCTCCCCATTTAATTTTCTCCCCATTTAATTTTATCCCAACTCCAAAAATCCAAAAAATATTGGAAGGAATTCACTATGGGGACTACAAGTCACTCTCCATTTTATGGGGCCTAATTTGCAATCCCAAAGCCAATGGAATAATGTCACATTGATCCCAACACTCCCAAGTAATCCCCATTTTCTGTTCTCAAAACCCATCTCCAAATAATATTGCGTAACTTCACCTCTATGATAAGGTTATCCCAATGAGTCTCCATTTTTATTTCCCATCTTTCATGTTTTAGGACCTAAAATATTTCATTCTGTACATCCTTTTAATTTTGGCATACCCTAGACTTGTAACACCAAAACACATTTGTGGAGTCATTACATGTGTCTATGTCACTTTCATCCTACCTCGTACCCATGACTTCACATCCTCCCAGAAAGCTTGAATTTTATAGCCTGGAGCTCTTTCCTATACTAATCAGGTGTTTTCCCTGTAGGGCAGCACCCCCCCTACCCGCAGTGAAAGACGCACTAGTGGCTGACGTGGCCGATTTGTGTTTTTTTGGACGTCATCTAAAACGTCCTTTATTTTTTTTGACATAGTGAAAAACACGTCCGTTCAAAGTGACATCCCTATATTTCCTGACGTCTATTATGACGTTTTAGATGACGTCACAAAAAATTGTCCATGATCTGCGCGTTCGTCCAAAAACGTAGTGACGTCAAAAATAACGGGGATGTCACAGCGTAACGCAGTAAAAAACAGGGGTTTCTTATAGTGACCTCAGGCCAATCAATGACCCATTTCCGCTTTGAGCCTTTCACGCACCTTTCGATGTCGTCCCAACAGAACTAGAAGTCCGAGACCACCTCGCGCCTACTCCCATATTCTTCTTTCCGCCCGCGATAAGTGGGAGTTGGGGTTCCCTTCTTCCCTTTTGCAATTTTCGCGTTACACTTGATGTTTGATGTCCGTTGTTGAGCTTGACATCTGGCATTTGACTTGTGGCTGATCCTTGCAATGTGCCACTTCGATGTGTCACAGTCACTTTCAAATGCAACGGTCACATATTGCAAAGGGCGACCCTCAATTGTATTGCCCTTGCCGTCCATCAATTCTTCTGAAGCCTTCGTAGACCTAGTCCGGACACGTGGTTGAGAGAAATTGATCTTATCTGGTCTATGGGAGTCTTCGGCATCACCAATAGGTACATCCAACTTCCTCTTTGTGCTTCCAAATATTTCCTCCCCTTCCAAATGTGGTACACGACTTCCCAGACCATGTGCTTTAGGTAATGTGTTCAACGCCTCGGCAATTTTCTTTGGGCACCCACTACGTCTTGCAGCTCTTAGCTTCAGTTCCCCCTTAGATGGGCCGGATCCGCTTGCATGACCTCTGAGATAGGCGCGATACTTTGTCATTTGCATCCAAGCACGAATACTGTCATCACAAGTGGCATCAAATAAATTGTTTCCTCTCTTTCCAGACATTTGAAGCCACTTATTGTGCATTGTTTCAGACAGGTTACATGAAGGCAAGTCTGCCATCTCCTCCAAACTCAAGCCCTGCAAATTCAGACATGACAATAGATGAAGAAGGACTTCCCATTTCATATTAGAAAGATCCAATACTTTCCTAACCTCCGGGGAGTCCATTAAGAGTTGATATAAAGTACACGCCGAAGTCAATTTTCTTCATGCAAAGGAATAGTTCACAACTTCTATTCCCCACAAGTAAAGCATATACGAATGAGCTACCTTTGATGGTTTAGGATAGGTCATTTTTTGGAGCAAGGCCAACTAGTCTTTCATCTCCTGTAGATGTTCAGCAACCTTCTGTTTTCATTTCGAAAAGAAATATGCATTTCTTCATACAAGGTACCTAAAATAGTATTGGAAGGGAACACTTGGGCATCCGTCGGATCCGACGGATGCCTAAGTGCTCTCTGGTGGTACTTCCGATATCTAGACTTGAACTTTACGACAACAAAAAGAAAGGACTACCTTCCATTACTTTTAGAGAAAACTTTGCATTGGAAATGAAAGATACATTCTCTAAGGCTAGTGGAGAGTATCCTTGGATGTCCAAACATCACAAGATAATAAAAATAGAGTACCACAAACATTTTAGAATAGAAACAAACATACTACCTAGACTACACATAAGACTAGTACACTGCAAAAAGAATACTAGACAAAAAAAAATAGATAAAAAAACATTGGATTTAAAAAACTAATACTGGCTAATAAAAAATACATTTAGACATATATTGTCACACGCGCAGATATAAGTATGTCTGGTTTCATGTACATGCAAGTATTTGGATTCAAGGGGAGACCAGAAGGGCACTTACCATTGTCATAAAGCCTCCCCATTGTAAGTATCAAAAATGCCAAAATGCAAGCCAGTGGTCCAAATGATGAAGTGCTTCTTCAGTCGCGGCTCCAGATGACAACCACCACGAACGGATTGCAAGGTACCGAAGCTTAGCTTCATCCATGGTCTTCGACTCTTTGTACTGCTTGCATATTGTAATGTATTGGTGTTGGAGTGCTTGCTTGATGTGTTTTTGCGTGTGCTTGTGAAGGGAAGTACTCCAATGTAGCAAACATGTCCTCTCCCGATTCTCCATAATCTCATTCGTAGAGCTACTTCCGTACACTATGCGAACCCCATTCCAATTAGCCATAGCACTATCTGCCATGAACCCTTTAAAGTTTGGGTCACGCACTCCATGTCATGACATGACAGCATTCAAACTCCTCCAGAACTGTACTTGGACCTCGGTATCTTCAGACTGCATGTCGTAGACAGCAATTGTCATCACTTTTTTGTACTGAGAGTCGTATACGTGGCAGCCCATCGTAGTCCAATCCTTCACGCACTTCACGTGGTCGAACATCATCCACGCATTTTCTAGATCGCCTCCAGCTTACATACGCCTTACCAAATCCAATCCACTTTCGGGTCCTTCTGTCAGCATTTTGAAAACGTATACTTTCTCTTTCCCTTAGCCAGGGAAGACGCTATCATGTATGAACTCGAACTTCGACTCTTTCTTCATAGTCATGATGTTGTCAATGACCCCCCCTCGGCTACTTGAGCGAAAAGACGAGATGACATTGTGTATGCTAGGGCTGCTTAGATATTGGAAACAATCCATCACTTCGTCCATTTCCTCTCCCTTCAACATCACCTTCTCCCCTTCTCCATGGTGAAATAGACAGGTTGATAGGAAATCTTTGCTGACGAACAAAGCTATGGCAGAGTTTGTGGTTGTAGGTGTTTTAGCCACTTGCTCTGCGATGAGTTCACTGATTTCGTTCCTAGAATCTCTATACATACCCTTCCCTACTGGGTGAGTATGGTCTCCAAAGTGAATACAAGCCCTTGTCATATTTGGTTTATCGTTGTAGCAATAGTAGATCCTAGCATTGCAAGTGTAGAGGCAGGTGGGTGTGACTTTGCAGACCTTACAATGTAGGCTACAGTCTATTGGTGGAACGTTTCCTACTGCAAATGGAAACCTACTGGAACTGCTCCACTTTGTTTCGTTTCTTTTCATGGCCCTCTTTAGGTACTCGCACTTTGGATTATTACAAATAAGGTGACCAACACAAAAAGACTTATGGAACTTCAGATTGTCGACGTTGTGGATGTTTGTGGTCACGAGCTTGCACCATGGATGTCCATTATAGCGGTTGTCTATTCCCTCCAAGTTCTTTGCAGCCAATGATGAAGAGGAAGAGCGACATGGAGGTAACTCGAAGACAACATCTCCATTATACAGAGGTGGGAGATACTGCACGCGATGGTGCTTCACAGCATCGAAGTCTAAAGTGGACAGCTCACTCCGAGATTGATGAACCGTGGACAATCTCTTCAAGCAATCTATAATACTCAGTTGGCTATTAGGACTCGCCAACATAGGAAGACATGAAAACGAAAGGTATTGCGAACTACTAGGTGGGGTAGTAAAAGTAAGTTTAGAACTTTTCATCACATGCGCTCCGGAGGTGGCCTTTTGTGAAGTGGTTTGCGGGGCCTCTCCTTCGGACTCACTAGACAACTCTACAACAGTATCCAATTTCTCGACCTTCACCTTTGCAAGCATTGTATTGTTTGGAAGCATGAAAGGGCGGTCTATTAGAGGACTAGGTGTACGTGCTGGAGATGTATAAGGCATGTCTACCGTAGAATTATCTGACTGTCGGCTACCTAGCTCAGTGGCCGCCCCTAGTAGACTTAGGGGAAGCCCGAAACCTCTATAATTTCCTGCTCCTAGGTACCAGTAGTGGCCTTTGTCATCTATACACTTCTCTATAGGGATGGATTGTTGTAATTCACCTGAATCGGACTTCCTCTCTTCTTCAACATAGATTGAATTCTCTACAAACTTGAATCTCACATGAAGGAGGTGACTCGGGACTCTAGCCAGTCCTTCATCATTCACTGGGAACAATAATGGTGTGTCATGACCATCTACTCGAACGCAAGCCATAATACTAACACGGACAGTAAATGAGATGGAAATGAAAGAGTGGTGTTCGAGAAACGGTAGCTGCATTATTATACATGATGAAGGGCATTTGTGTAATCATTGCGGTGATTAATTTTCAAGGACGCCATGAGGACAAGGTCAGTATAAATTATTCCTCATAGATGTTGATATTTGATCCTCTTATGCCTCCATCTGTAAAAAGCCTTCTTCATTAAGAAATAATTCTAGGACAGAAGCCCCCATCATTTATTACCATGCTGTAAATGAGACGATGTAGTATGTTCAAGATACCTAGGATGCGTATACATTTATAATTAGAGAGTTGCACATTCATTTTTTCATATTATGTTTTGCGTGCAGGATCGGAGTTTCCCTGACATTTTCAAGATCTAAGCATTTCGGGATTACTGCTACCAAGAACACGCACATGGGAAGAGGAGCCGTAGCTGCCATTGGAGGTAAATCAAATCCAGCACGGACCAGATTTGAAGGCACACTTCAATCTTGAAGGACAAATCTTCTTCAATACTTCAAGGCATGAAGAAGGCACTTGATGTTGGTCTTCATTAAGCGCTGTCATTGGCTCTATCATTCAAACGAACGGCGCATTAAAGTAGCCGTCGCAAGTCGTACGATGTCATTAAGAAGACGGTTGTACTGCATAGGATGTCAATAAGAAGACTACTTTCAAGGTTTATTGGCACGCTTTGAGCCTTCCAAGGTCTCTCCACCGTGACTATAAGTTGGACCTTAGCTAAACTCAATTCCTTTCTTATTATGTTCAGAAGTTCTAGTATTGGTGCTCCTATGTAGTATTGATGCTCTTGTAGTTATGTCATGCTTTTAGAGAACGATGTCTTTCTCTCTACTATTCCATCGAAGAGGAGGAGAAAGAAACACAGCTTGTTCTTTTTCTCGTCACCTAGAGCTTCGAAGAGGGCAAGGATGACACGGGCGAAGAAAGTGATGTCAAAGACCAAGCACAGTGGATCCAGCGACCTCCAAAGGTCACTACAATATGAAGGAGGCGATTTTGGTGTGGCGGATGAAGCGGGCCATGTCGAAATGTCAGCGTTACAGGGTGTTCAAGCGAGCTCTGCCGCTACTACTGGTGCTAAGGGTGGACCTGAACATGTAAATTCCATCCATGTCATCAGCCCTATTATTCATTCTCAATTGTAAACAATCTTGTATCGTCAGCCTTCTCCCATTCTAGGATACAAGGGGTAGATGAATATGGTATGTACAGTGCAAAGAGAAACCAAGGTTTGCATAGAAGATCAATTGGAACGATTAACACAGCATTCTGTGTTATACAAGTTTGTGGAGGTTGTAACGAGGGTATAGTGAAGGGTTCGTACATGTTGGTAGTGCTTTGAAGACAGCAGTATAGCACCCATTCTTTTAGAAGGTCTGTTCCTCAAATTGGAAGAGAAGTTCACGGTCTACGATATTCATCCATGTTAACAACAACTACGAGTTTGCAGGATTCACCTTCAACTTCCAATCATTCTTAGGCATTCCAAGCAGGTAGACTTTTGATATTATGAAGAAAGGAAATTCTTGTAGAGGCTTCAAGAATTCTTATATGCAAAAAAACTTTACTGTGTATGATTGCTCCTTCAGTGGTCTCAAATTAGAGTACTGCAAACAAGCAAGTGCTCTTGTCTAGTACCAGATGTCAATTTGTTTTTAGAGACCAAGGTTCAACGTGTATGGATATTTTTGAATTTGAGATGTTTTGGGTGTTTTGGGTATTTGAGATATTTCAAAGAGTTGGGTATTTTGAGTAGTCTCGGTAATTTTAGGTATTGACGTAGCACCCTCTGTTGGGAATTTTGGGGTATTAACGTATAGGCGTATCTACGGTACTTGGGTATTTGCGTTTTGTGGGACAAAAATAGATGGATATTTTAAATGGGTGGGGTACTGGATTGTTGTGGTACCTTGGGTAGTATGGGGACTAATGAAGTTGAGTATATGGAAATTTTGATTTTAAAAAAGGAAATGGATGATTTTAATAAAGAAAATAGATGATTAAATAAATGAGAAGACGTAGCTGTCTTCCAGCAACCCGTATTCACTTACCCCCGTGCCACCCGCTCCATCAGTGAATCAGAAGAGGCTTTCTAGTGAAATTTGAATCATTAATATAGCTGCATGGGTCAGGTGCTCCCGCATTCCAGAATTTGGGAATGTGTCCAAGGAAGGCAAATCGAAGATAAAACCCCAGATTTCCGTTGCAGACATCCAACCCAAGAGAGTCCTGAAATACCCGAATCTGAACGCTGGCTGCGTTGATTCCAGCTTGTTCACCGCTATGGCCACATCCAAGTAGAAGAAACGTTCGCTTTGCAGTCCGTGCATTTCCTGTCGGTCTTGCTCGTAGTTTGTAGAGTTCAGTGCATACTCCATCGCATTCGCAGGCAAAGCATCTTCTTGCACTGAGGTATTCAAATTTGTCGCTCTAGCTGGGTCGAAGCCGCAAGGAAGCTCTGATTTTCTCTTCTCATGATTTCAGTCGATGTTGTCTCCAGGCACTGTGCCTCCAGTGTAAGATGAATTTGATTTCCATGAGCTTGAAGCCCAACGACATCAACAACAATGCTAATTCGTGGATTCCCTTTGAACAGCAGAACGATCCAGTCATGGTGCGGAGCACCCGCAGTCGCGCGAGGAACGTTGTCCCGGACACGGAGGTTACCCTCAAGGTTCGTGGATGTTCACTTCTCTTGCGACGCTTTGAGTTTATAAAAGAGATTGCAAGTGCCCATGCTTTCAGTCTCTGCCTCTAGCGTCGCTTTAGTCAGGCGCGACAAGTGACACGCGTCACACGCGCCACGCATGGCTCGTGACGGATGCGGCAGCAGAGGCAACAACTGAAAGCAACCAACATCACTTTTCTGAAAAAAGGCGAGTAGGACCCGTCCAACGTCCAAGAATATGGATCAGGTGGAGGTGTCCGGGAAAACACTATCGGATCCGACGGTGTTTTCCTGGACACCTCCACCTGATCCATATTCTTAGACGCTGAACGTTTCGTGGGCGGTTATTGCCTTAAAACATTCATCGTTCGAATCGGTCATTGGTAGCCGATGTGACGCGCGCCACTTCCATCACGTGCGTGAAGCGTAACGTCCGTGTCGCGTAGCACGCGTGACGCGCGACGGAAGTGGCAAGCGCTGCACCTGGCCCATGCAAAATAAACGAAGGCGATTTTTTTTTTAAATTGCTGCCTTTGAGACGCTCAACAGGCAAGAAAATTGATCAGCTCCAAGTGTCCAGGAAAACACCGTCGGATCCGACAGTGTTTTCCTGGATACTTGGAGCTGATCCACTTTCTCGCTTGTTGAGCGTCTCAAAGGCAGCAATTTAAAAAAAAAATTCGCCTTCACATTTCTTTATCAAGTGCCAGGTGCAGCACCCGCCACTTACGTCACACGTGACGGATGTGGCGCGCGTCGCGCCTGGCACTTAACAAAGAATGTGAAGGCAAATTTTTTTTTTAATTTCCGAAAGGGAAACTCTCAGCAAGCAAAAAAATCGATCAAGTGGAGGTGTCCAGGAAAACACCGTCGGATCCGACGGTGTTTTCCTGGACACCTCCACCTGATCAATTTTTTTGCTTGCTGAGAATTTCCCTTACGGCAGGTACTTGAATTGAAGCTCATTGTGTGGGTGCGCAAGACCTTCAGTAGCATCTATTTGTGTCTTATTTCAGACGTTCCTGGACAAAGTCGTTTACAAATTAGCAGCGCGACTTTGGCAATCCTTGGCAGATCCAACGGTGTTCACCAAGCATCCTCCAGGTACTCAAATTTTTCTCATGTCAAGCAATGTGAATCCAGATTCTCGCAGATTCTCGGGATGCGGATACTTTTGTAGTAATGTAGGCCTGTGCTGAGGAGAATGAGAAGCTTCATTTGAAGGACATGGAATGCAAGCCGGATTCTTAAATCTTTAGCATGCAAAAAAATCGATCGGGCTGGGGTGTCACCATGAACACTGTCGGATCCGACGGTGTTCATGGTGACACCCCAGCCTGATCGATTTTTGTGCGTGCTGAAGATTTTGCGAGTCCGGTTTGCATTCCTAATTGCCTGAATGATTCAGTGTTTGAGACTTAATCGTGAATCTAAACCTTGACGTAGACTTCACTTGCTAGTCTGTCAAAGTTTCCACTATTTTTTGGTTTAGTTCATTGTTAAAGCATTTTAGAATATACTGTAAGGCGCCACTTCACTCCTGACACGTGGATCTTAATTGTCCAGACATCTGATGTTGTTGGGGAGATGTTGGATGGAACTCACTCATTCTCCGCAGAGGTATTACTTTGCCTTGTTTTGTATACGTTTAGATCATCATATTGATTTGATTTGAATTTTGGATTTCGGCTTCATGCTCTCAATGTCTTGGGCAACGTGTCCCAAAGCTCTCAATGCCTTTGGGAACTCGGCCCCAAGTTCTCTCTATCTTTGGGAACTAGTTCTCAAGATCTACTTACCTTTCGCTTGGAATTTGCATTGCAATTGCACTGTCTTCATTACTAGTGCTTCTTTTATTGTACTATAAGAGTTGTATCTTATTGTCAGAGAGAACTACCTCCTCAAGATGTACGCTTCATTATTTTCTAACTTACTGTATGTCTTGAAAACATGTAGGGTTATGAACCCTACATATTCGAGAATTTTGTACCCTTCAATCTCAACTCTAATTTCATAGCACTGATTTCTCCAGGGTGGCCAACGCAAAGGCAAGCGCCCAAGGGTGACATCCAAAGAGAAGCACACTTCCATTGACCAGTCCTTCCCAGCACTTCAAATTGGAGGGTCATCACAGCCAAAGAAGTGGCCTCAATCTGGCCAGGAGCTCTTTAGTGACTCCAGCGATGACAAAGAGAACTTGGTGAGTTTTGCAGACATCATAGATGCTGCAGAGCGCGCAGCAAATGACTTTGAGGGAGACAGGCTTAGTTGGAACCGGGGGCCTGGGCCATGGTTCTCACCTGAGAGCTCGGAGACGGAGTATTCCTCCGCTATTGAGCTCTCAAATGCTAGCTCTAGTCCCCCATTTGAGGAAGTGTGTGAGAGCATTGGCATTGGTAGAGTTTACACATATGAGGTCATCATCTTGAGCTCAGACTCGGATGAAGATGATGACATGGACATCATCCATTAGGCTCTCTGGACTTCGTCATATATCTTCTCTGGCAAAAAACATGGAAGCCTTCTGCAGGCTATTTGTCCTTCATCTACTCTCCACCCTTCACTTCTAAAAGTGTAATTTTCCTTTTTGAAGTAAAGCATTTTCATTTGGGCTTCAACATACATTCTTTATACAATTATACTTACTTGACTTCTTTTGTAATTTGCGAATGAAATCTTCGCTGACTAAAATTCTACATGCAGATGGATGTCTCACCCACTGGAGTAACTCAAGAAGATACCATCTTAGAGACTCCGGGAACAGATGAAACAACGCAACCACATATTGGGAATGAAGAAGAAGACGATGAAGAAGAAGACAAAGAAGGAGGAGGACAAGATCCCATGCAAATAGAGGATCTTGAGGACGAAGAAAAAGGACTCATAGAGGATGAACTGCGACGCATACAAAAAGGGGACTCAATGGATATCCTCACCAGTCTGCGCATGAAGCCCGAAGAACTCTTCCGGCTACACATCCCGCTCTGCAGACTGGTCGTTATGCCCATGGTTAGGCCCACACTTGTTTGTGACATTACAAAGTTGGAGCAAGAATTCGCAGGAAGGTACCATGATGGAGCGGCAGTGTTCTATGTTTCCACCACAAATGAGGAAGGAGAAAGCCAAGAGTTCACAAAGGACAAGATGAACAAGTGGGATCCAATCTGAAGAGAGAAAAATGAAGTATTCACACGCTACCTTGACTCCAGACCTGAACTCAAGTTCCTCAAAAACTTGAAGTTTTTCATTTGCGATGGCAACCATCGCCGCCTTACATGGATGAATCTCATTGACAGGTGCTACCCATTGCTCCCAAAATGGCATTGTGTCGTAGACTGCATTCTACTGGAAACCAAAGGGAAGACCGAGCTTGTCATGCAAGTGATGCATGACATCAACAAGTGAGTTCTGCCTTTTTGAATTGCTTCTCCTTACTTTGGTTTTCGTGTGCCCTAATTGTGAATTCACGTAGGGTTGTCGGATTTGCTAAAACAGTGTTGTACTTCCAGGTTAGTGGAGGACTCACACGTGAAGACAAACTTAGTGCACACTCTGTACCAAGTGCAGAAGTATGGTCTTCTCCCAATCAACCGATTTGTTGATCTCCTCAAGCCAGGGGAGAAGAAAAGGTGTTTGCAATTTAAGATTTCAAAGAAATGGTATAGCATACCTGTGGAGGTCTTGACATCGTTCATTTTCAGGGTAAGACACTATGTGTTATAGAAAATTGGAATCCTTTAGTTTGCTACAACCTGCGACCAAAACTCTTGGCATGACTAACTTCTAATTTGAGGTGATTATCTTCTTATGCAGCAAGAGATTTCTCAAGCTGCGGATGCTGCAGTGAGAAAGTATACCGACGCTACACCAAAAGAGGAGAAGACCCCAGAAGAAGTCGCGCAGGCCATGAGGGCTAGAGCAAAGGAGAAAACCAAAACTCTGATGGTCAAAATGGAGAAGCTGCTGGCAGTGGCTCAACCATCTAATGGGTCAGGCTTCTTACAGGAGGTCAGTCGAATTCTAAAACTTGACACCACTACGGTTTCCCTCATTTTGTATTCAAACAGTAAGAGTAATTGAATGTATTGTTCTCACAGGTGGAGAGGCATTGGAGCACTAATGAAGTGCCCGAAATGACATTGGAAAAGCTGCAAATGGTGGCCACGTGCAACATGGCGCCCGCACACAAGATCAAGATCTTGAAGTGGTAGAACTCTTCTGCTCCATCTCGCGAAGCAAGGAAGTTCCCACCCAAGCCTGTCTCCGAAAATCTCCTGCTCTATTTTCTTGCCAAATGCGTCTGGTATGCCGGGGTAAGGGAACTGTTTCCTAGAGTCAAGTAACTATACCTGGCGATACTTGGTTTTCAAATTGCAATTCACAATTTCAGAATGGGACCATGAACATCTTCTATTGTACATGTTTAACATGCATTGTTCTTTGCAGCTCGAAGATGCAGCAGTGGAGTACTTCGACTCGGTGGTGAAGCAGGACAACATCACTGTCAACTACAACATCCCAACGCAACCACAATACTTGGTAGAGTACATTGAAGAGTGGAGGCGCACAATTTGGGAGCACGGGTTTCAGAATTATTTCAAGGGGCACAATTACTTCAAGAAAGGAGACTCATTCATGGTTCACGAAGCCTCTGCCACCGCTGTGCGCAGAGTTCTGTACCAGTGAGTTCCACTATCTCAATATTGGGATATGTCTCATAACTTGGAGGACAACAAGTTAGCGTACAAATGAGTATACTATTTGAAGTCAATTACAATATGGGTTCAGATTTTCACTTCAACTCTAACTCCTAATTTTAGAAGCCTTCGGAATTGAATTGTATGGTGATCATCTTCTGTTGTTTCTACTACAGGCTCTGATACTAGCTATGCATTTATTTGTCACAAGTTTGTTGGTCTAACCATCCGAGATTGCTCACAAAAGTATGTTGTACAGCTTCCATGCTCATTATATACATTCTACTGAATGCAAAATTGTGCTTGTGTTGTAGATATTTCAAATTTGAGTTCGAAGGAAAAGGAGCCATCGATTGCTCAGACCTCTCCCCCTTCCTATCATCATATCTAGATCGCACATCCAAAGCTTGTATGTTCACCGCACACCAGCTCCGTACCTATACCACAACTCATCTCACTGGTGGAGGATGGTACTTGGATTGTGTCCTTGAGTTCAATCCTCCTTCCGAGGTTGAATTCAGGAGATCTTTGGACGGAAAGGGGGTCTTAGACTTAGACATCAACGAGTTTGCAGGCCTCGATGACAAAGCGAGGAACAAGGCCATTGCAAGGAGGGATTTTCTTGACCGGAAGAAAGAGGCGCGGGTCCAAGTCCATCTTGAAACGAAGGAGATGAAGGCGTCCGAGCTTGCTGACAAAAAGGTGGCAAAAGAGAAGGAAGACAAGGATAAAGGCAAGGGCAAGGGAAAGAAGAAGGAAGAAGCGGGAGGCGAAGTGGTACCATCTTCCATCGCAAATGAAGGTTCACAGGCACAAAGTGCAGTACAGAAGAAGGCTATTCTCTTGCAGCTCACTGAGGAAGTTATCACTCGCATGACACAAGCCATGGTCATTACAGAAGGTGATGTCGCCAAGACGGAGGATTTGATCCTCAACATCTCCATCGAAGTCCTGGCAAAAGACATGGTCGAGGAGAAGCCGACGTGGTACAACGAGGTGCTGCATTTCTTGAAAAAGGTATCCATTTTCATCTTTGTACTCAAAAGCGCATTTTGTGCTTTCATGTCTCATGAATGTTGTCTATGCTTATTTTCAACTTCACCATATTCTACATGTTTGCAGATGTCGACCGGAAAGACTCACATGTTCGAGGGAGTGCCAAATGCTCGACCGGGGGTGGATGTCATATTCATTGATTGTCCGGAGAACTTACCCGTGCCAGGGCTCTCTAAACTAGTCCATGAGGTGCCTAAATGGAATGCAGATGCAGATGATGAGGCTCTGCAGTTGGCATGTAGCTTTGCCGCAGAGCATCTACAAGATGATGGGTGCATCATTCTATTTCACTCCTACAGCATCAAATCCAAAGAGAACATTGTTGGGGTATGTGAGGCGTATGACTTGCTGATGAAGAAGGACTGGATGGGGATGAACCGCATGCACATCACCTCGGCTATAGACAACACGAAGACGGTAATTTTCATAGAATTTTTTTGACTTTTATGAACAAGTCGCAATGCACTCCATTCAATGCATTCTTACGTACATTTGCTATGGACGTTGCAGATACAGAAGTTTGGAATCACCCTCCTCGTAAAAGACCTCGGCTCCAAAGGAAAATCCAAATTTTCCTTCAAAAAGACTAACACCATGATGAAGGCTGGTGTGGACTTGGCTATCGATGACATGTTGATCAATTACACCCATGCAAATGACGTGGCTATGAATGGAAACAAACCTTGGCGAGGCGAACGCGAAAAAGATCCAAGGTTCTTCACTATCCTCTTGGAAGCGACAAGCGTCCCCGGAGACTTGATTTTAGATTGTACCGCATCCACAGATAACGACTCAATTCCAAAATTTACTCCTTCAAATGTGTTCTTCCAATTCTTTCATGGAACTAACTCATTTTGATTTTAATACCTCTAGGTGCATGCATTACGGCTTGCCGTGGCACCGGCCGCCACGTTGTGGCTTTGGAAGGGAATCAAGACATTTATGATGCCATTCTGAAACCCATGAGGAAGTCACCAACACCCGTAGTGGCAACACCAACTGCGGCACTGGTACTTCACCTTTCACAAGATCCGGAGGATATACCAGTGGTGCCTCGCAAATTCGTTTGCAAGGGAAAATCCAGTAAGTAAGTTGGCATTTTCTTTAATCTTTGCTTGGGTAAGGACGTTCATGTTCTACAATATTGACAACATGTCTTCTTCCGTTGCAGAGATGGGAGATTGATGCCAACAAATGCCACCCTACCCCAACTAAGTCTTCTCATCAGTCCGGAGAAGCCTTTTGAACTTCCAATCTATGCCGAGCAGATGGCGAGTGCCTTCGCGGAGCTTGGTTGCTCCAAACCCAAATGCCGCAAAGACACTTACGCTCTAAATGTCTTACAATATTTAGATGTTTTTGCATCCGAAGGTAGAGAGTCCTCTGAGTCATCTAGAAGTTCTGATTCTCTGACGGAGTCCTACATGACTTAGATTCATGAGATTGACAAATCTCTTCAATGGGTCAAACTATTTTGTGTTCATTTCTATTGTGGTTGGATTTGTGTGTTTCATGGCTAATTCTTCAATGTGTTCGGTTTTCTTGCATGTTATTTACTTGCTTCACTTTCCTTAATTGATAGTATTTCGTCTCTGCTAAGAAGAAAGATTGAAAAACAAGAGCAGACCTCATTGCCGACTCTCAAAACTAGATCTTACATTATCCGCTCTATATACGACACAATATCCACGGTTATAGGTCACCTCTACAAGATTATAAATTTTTTCAATTTTTTTTTCACGCTCACAAGCTCACAAGCTCACAGGCTCGCCAAATAGCAACCTTGTCCCCAAAGGATTGTGACTATGTTTTAACCAAAAACACTTCAAACTGCCATTTCTAACACAAGTACCAACTTTTAGAAGAATAAATATTTTTGGATACATGAAACTATAGGATCTTGTAGTGCATTGGTTTGAAAAGATGTGGAAAAAATTTCAGAAATTGCAAGGTTACAATATATTAGCGTTTGAAGTGATAAAACCCTTTTTTTGGCCCTGCAAAAAACTCTTACACTTCACAAGATTAGATCATTATGAAAAAATGTCCAAAATGGTGGATTCATTTTTCAAGGCAAGTTGGCTACACTCTTGAAAAATTTTAGATCATGTGAAATTGCATAACATATAGGAAAAAAATAAAATAAGTAGAAAGGAGTAGAAAATGATTCAAAATACTATATTGTTAAGAATTTAGTTATAGAATAGAAAAATGACAATGCCAATGGTTGCAGTGTTGTAATAAACAATCTACATCTTATGATTTTATTTTTTCAAAAAATAATGAAAATTGTGTAAAATAAAGGACTTCAAATTTATTTTGGAGTAGAGTATCCATAATTGCCTACAAACTAATACTCCATATAACTTTTGACTCATTGAATAAAATGGAATGATCCAAATCTTTCCTTGAATATATAACTCTAGAAAACTAATTTCAAATTTTTGTTTTTGAAAAAAGTGATTTTTTCTAATTTGCTTGGACTACCCATTTACAAAAAAAATAACATATTAGGACATAACTTTTTACTCATATTTCCAAATGTCATCTAATTTAGTGCAAATGAAAGATATTCCTTGTCCCCACCTTTTGTTAAAATTTCAGCCTAAAATATGCAAATCTCCAATCACATGTACTTGCCCAAAATTTTTGTATTGCCAAAAAACACATGTGAGTCCTTTAGGGGTTAATTCAAATTACAATTGTTCATGCTATCCTAGACTATGAAAGGTTGTATCTTTTGAACCCAATGTCCAAATTAAAATACATTCATTTCACAAAGCTTGTGCAAGCATAAATCTTTGATATAAATTCACAATCACTTATTAAAAATAGATTCTACCTAAACTCACCTACAATAATGATTGTCTTTTTGGAAGACAAAATTATTATTGCAATTATTGCAATTTAATAATATTATATTCCCTCCATCCCTAAATGATCTTTTTGTTGGACAAAATGTTCCAAATTAAGGCCCAAAATAACATTCTTTTAACCTGTTTTGCATTATAAGTAGAATTTAGTGCACTCTTATTATTTTAAAAACTTTGAATTTTAGAGCCCTTTTTCAAAGTGAAATATGGGAGTACTAAAAAGTGAAATTTATTAGGCAATTTTAAAGAGCATTGGTAGGCACTTAATTGTTGAATGTGAAGTCGTCATTTAATAGGCAATTTAGTATGGGCCTAAGCCCATGTATGAACCTTTGTTTTGCCTCCCAAAGCTTCATCTCCTTCAATCAAGGAACAATCAAAGAGATGCAAACAATAAAAAGAAATTGAATATTTTTTGATCCCTTCAATCATTTCATTTGTTTTTTGATTGATGATTGCAAGGATAGAGGGGGGACTACTACTTGGAGTTGTGTTTTGCTAGTCCTAAATAGCAATCAAAAGTCAAATCTTACTAATTTGCAACATCACAAAATGCAACAAGAAGATCATTTGGAGACAAAAGGAGTATGATATTCAAAATCTAATTTCATCAATCTACAAAAAAAAATACAAGCTTTAAACAAATCACCAACCAAATATTTGGATCTTTAGACCCCAATTTAATAAAAAGATGTAAACTATCTAAATACATATTTAATAGTACTTCACGTCATTATTCTTAGACTCCTTTAATTAGACTCTTTCTTCAATGACAATCCAAAATATCTTTCTCACTTGCCACAAAATTATTTAGTAGAGTACTATAGTCTTACATTCAAACTATTTGACCTTTACTATGAATGTCTTCCAAGTAGTTATATTAATCCTCAAAAAACAACATAAGCATGTGACCATGGAAATCATCCCTTTTAGTATCATATAAATCATTGGCTTAAAAAAACCCAAGAAAACTCATTGGAGGTCAAACTATTGTGCAAGAATTTTCCTTTTCACACAAAATTTCAAGGATGTATATTTGCACTTTTATCTTAAATAGAAGGATTCTTTGTTATCCATTAGACAATAAACATTTGCAACATCCTTCAAGGGTCACCATAACACTCTAGCATCCAATTTATAGATGACAAGTAAATTCAAACTCATGTTTCTTCTTCATTACTACTTGGATGAATGCCATCATGATTTGTAGAGATACTTTATCAAGTTATTGTCCTATCTAATGGTTGGATTTGGTATTACTAAAGTACATATTTTTTCTAAAATTACAAATGTGGAAGTATGTCAAGAGGTTGACCAAGCCAAAATTGCATTGGCTCTAATTAAAAACTAGAGTAGCAAAAATGAGGTCATAAATTTAACCCTTAAATGCCCAAAGTCCTTTTTGATCATGAAAGTATTACGATTGTAAAAGTGATTTGAAGTCTTTCAATCCTTTTTTCACATGTCAAATCTAAAAAATTGGTTATAAGAACAATATGAGGTTAAAGGACATAACATGCATAACCCCCAATTACTATTCTACAATTTTTTTTAAATGAATTTATAATGTGATTTCTTCTTCAAGATCTAAAATAGTTGAGGCTCATTTCCAAGAGCCCTCAACACTATGAAATCAAGACTTCCAATGGACACCCTTGCACAAAATATTGAAAAGAAAAAACATAAACATTCATTTTCAAAATCAAATTTTTGATGCTAAAACTATACTTCAAAAAGAATTTTTCAAAAATATAAACCACTAAAAATAATAACTTGATTAGGTTTTATTTATCTTGAAAGTATTGGCATTGGTAGGGGTTAAAATAACACAAAAATTTCTAATGTCAAGAGAACCTCATTTCAAATCCATTTCAACAAATTTCACTCAGAATTTTTGACACAGATAGCCCTACTGAATCTATAACTGTACGGATAAAATCTGAAACTCAAAATTATTGGTATATCAATTCCTAAATTATTCTTCCACATACGGAGTAGTACTTTATGATCATTTTTCTCAAAAGTGTCAAAGCGTCAATTCTGGAGAACACTCTGTACACTATAAAGGGTTAAGGGAGTTACAACGTACTGTACAGCATTCTTCCGATGTTTTGTAATCCTCTCAATTGCTGACAAGAACAAACATTAAAAATTTAACCAGTTCCATACTACCTCTGTTTCTGAAAAAGACCCTTGTTTCCTTTGTGTTTTCAAACACGGGTCTTTTTGAAGAGACTCTGCTCAGTGATTACAGGTGTACCTTATCAAGAATTCAATGGTGCCTGAGATGACCTGAGTAGGTTTCCGTCAAATCCTCAGACACTTCATTCGTCTGCTCAAGATGGCATCCTGTTCTGTACACTCTTCACATCTGCACCTGAAATTCGTACCAGTAGCTAATAAGCGTGGACAATGAACACGCCCTTGACAATTTCTCATTCTACAGTACATCGGATCTCAATGAGGAAAGCAAATGAGAAATGTTTAGAACGGGTGGAAGCTTCACTAGTCTAAGAAGACATCAGACCACCGTGTTCGAAGAAGACGGATTAAGTAATCATATTGAGCGAATGCACGCCCTAAAAGAGAGGAAGATTCTCATATCATGTGCTACCTGCTGCTTCAAGAAGTACTCGAGTAAAAAAAAAAAATACATTGATGATCACTCATGGCCAATACACTGATGATCACTCCTCTCAACCGGAAAAAGTAAATCGTGGTCCCAATCTTGACAGTACCCATCAGGCAACCTCCAGATCCATATCGTGCTCTCGCACCGACTGCACTTGATACCAGCTCGAGTGTTCCTCACCTGCAGTGATCTGGAAGGTAATCTGCTCAGTTCACATCCGAAGGATCAGACATCAGAACACAGATCAGAAAAAACAAAACCCCAAACCATGAGAGTCGTGAAAAAAATTGACCCCAGATAGATGGTTGTTGAGAATAGTAGTACAGAGGCTACCAAGGGATAGCAATCAATGTTTTCCTGCACCCGGTGATGTAACATGATATTCCTGAAAAGTTGATGGAAAAATCCGTTGCAATTACATGCTAAGTGAAAGAGACGTGAAATAGATGCTCTTGAACCACCTCTGGAAATCTATACTGCTCTCAGACGAGCACTACTGTGAACTGCAACCTGACTGTTGTACAGCAATTTACAGCATTTAAAACGGTGTACCTCGGATCACACCACCGCGTGACAAGGTAGATTGAAGCAGAAAAAGACAACTCATTCAAATTCGGCACGAAGTTCATCACTTCGAAAAGCAATGAAATTATAATCAAGGGCAAAAGTGAAAACCTGGAGTAACAACACCTGAACGCTCCATACCAGCTAAAAGTTCGCTAGTTTACACAACACAAGCAACACGACACAAGGGAGCGAAAATGACATACACACACGTGCACAACAATTTCACAGGCCAGCTTGACACTAAGAAAGAAGCAGACAACGAAGAAATAGTGTATACAACTTGAGCTTGGTCAGCCAAAAACTTATGACCAAAAAATATGTTACAGTAGACCTAGCGCTCAAAAACTTTTAAGCCTGATACGTGGCAGAAGGTCCTGCACATAATCCCAGGTTACATTACAATTTAGGGCACAGAAAGCTAGGGCAGGGAAGAAGAACGACCGAGACGTGGAAGAATTTCTACACGGCAATCATCCTAGCTCCAAGGTATCGAGATGAATGTGCATTTATCAGTACTAAAACGTTAACCTGGCCCGACTGCAGGCCATTATGGAACCTAGTAGTATGGCTCCGCCTTGTGTGAAGGGACAGAAGGAGCCATGACAGATCGACAAAAATCGAACTTGCAGGCATCCGTGCCGTCGCGAACACTGATGGAGAATTGCATTGATCAGTTTCTTTGCAAGCCCCATGGTGTATCCACCTTCTTCCATCTGAGCAACACGCATCGATTTTTTCTCTTCTTTCCTCGCCACTTTAATAGCTTTCTCCTTAGTAGCAGCACCTCTTCAAATAACCCACCGATAGATGTCAAAACTCGAGCGCCTCAACGGACCGAGAAGACAACCAGGTTACTCCACTCCATTCAGATGACTGCTCTCGTCATCAGCTAGGTCCAAATGAGGCACAGCTTTTTAAGTGGACACGCACACTGCAGTAATTTGTACAACAGGAAAGCAAGGGTCTGTAGGGCACGCGCATTGCAGCAATTTGTACAGGAGGAATGAAAACCAATTCATCCATTTTAATCCTTTCGCTCCGCAGCTGCTTCAAATGCAGGAGAGTAGGCTTCCCCCATTGTTCACACGGGCAGTGAATTCGCCATTACAAGAGATTTCGTCGCATGTGAAAGGCATATTCCATCGGTACGATTGACACCCATGAGTGGGGCGATTCCGTAGCGACCATTCAATACATACTATTATACAATGAAATTGAGCGTCAGAATGAATTCATCTCCAGAAGGTAAGTTCGTCGCTTCACCAGCAGATTCGTGGCAGTCTTGAACGGCTCATCAAACGCTCCCGACACAAAGCTCTCAGTCTCCTTGCGAGCCGGGTTCTCGCTCGGTCTGATAGCCACCAGTGTCGCTCCTTTCAATCCAGTTCCTCCCGGAAGTTCTAGGTATGGTGCATACCAAAGCTTCATGTTCAAAGCAGGCACCTGCGTCCTGTTGGATGACGGAGAAGCTGCCAGCGGCGTGTCACGAAATTCTTTCAATTGCTCTCTGTTCATACATAGCATCCCCTGTCCATCTGCATCCGTAAGTACAAGGCTTTCCAGCGTGGGATGGTCCGAAATTATTTGCTGGAGAAGGTAGTGCCTCGCTGACGCAGCAATCAGTGAACTAATAGTCCAAACAACCCTTACCTTGAGCCCTCCATCAGTGTAAAAAGATTCGGGAATAGTTCCACTTTCATCCAGAGGAGCGATAGGGGTTTCGCTGGTCTCGTCAGTCACTACTTGCGGTGCTCCTTCTTCCCTGCCGTTTAGGAACCAAGGACGTACTCCCTCTAGTTTAACTATTTTTTTCTCTTTCTCCACCTTCACAAGCGATGCAGCTCCGAGTATCACACAACTCTCCAGAGTGCTTCCAAACTCAGCTCTCCATTTCAACAACACACCGTCCTCAATCCCAAGCTCTCCTCCCGGTAACTCGATCCTTAAATTCTGAATCTCCTTAAAGTTCTTCAAAACCTCCCCGGGAGAATGATGCGACACTTCGGCGAGAATAGTCTTCTTCGGTCCCAAAAGATGCTGCAAAGCCTGGAGCGGTTTCACCAAGGTTCCCACGACAAACCGTACGAAGTGACTGATAATTCCTCTGCCCCTCGCGTTCAAACCATTGTCCTCGCCCGATATCACACAATCAACCTTGACGACCACGTTGTCCACCAAGGGAGCCAAAGAGTGAAACCTCTTCGACACCGCACAGCACCTCCCTAGAGCCTTGATATCCGCGAGCTTGTTAAAGATCACCAGGAGCAACGAGTCAGGCAGTCTGTCAAAGTGGTCCGTCGCAGGCATCGGCATTGAGAGAGAGATTCTCCGGCAGTTCCTGCCGTGCTCCTTCGCTAACAACTGCTCTATATGCATTTATGAGCCGAAACCTTAACCCCCTTCAGCCGATTTTGATTAAGAAGTCAACAGTAACCAATTTCCACCGTGCAGCCTACCTTTCAACTACAAAATCACTTCCGCTTCACACCACAACGAAACACAACGAATCCTAACGAATCCTCGCCTCAAAATAAACAAAGAAAACAATCGTCCTCTTTCTTCGTACATCCAAAGAAACGTCCTCCTTATCTACCTGCTTCTTTGCATTCAATCCTAGTACATTAGGTTACCTTCCAATACACTACCGCCGTCCTCGTACATACCATCCTCCACAACACCTCCACACCGTCTCCACACACCTCTCTTCTTCCCAATACCACTCCTTCCACCAATACTCAGAAACCAAAAAAGCCTCCCAAAGCACACACACCAAACTCCCACCACAGTACTCCAACACCACCACTTCTTTCACCAAAATACGCCGATCATACTTCCCCGGCGCGATCCAAGCGTGTCAACGCCACCAAACTCCTCCCAAACCATGCCTCAAAACGCCCGACCTCTGACCACTAATCACTCGCCACTGCCTCCTTCTCACGCACACACTACATCGACAACCAACGAAAGAGCGAACGAACGAACGAACACCCCGCCCATACCCTACCCTACCCCACCATAGCCAACCCTACCCAACCCTACTCCAACCAAACCCTAGCCAGCCAACCCCGGAAATCGAAGTCCGCCCCTCCCGTGTCCGAAATCCTCACACTCCCTTCCAAGCACCAATCCTTCCCAATCGAACCAGCAGCAAAGCTTGCCCGCCCTCCTCCCGGCCAAGCCAAACCCTCGAAAGAAAGGCGTCCAGCATTGGGGATACAGAGAGAGGAGAGGAGAGGCTTCAGTTATGGGGAAGGCTGGAGGTCGCTGTTGGTGTGCGAGTTCGTGTTTGTTGGTGCTGGTGCACCTGCAACGGGAGGAGCGAAGGGGATGGGGGAGCTGCTGCGGACGACGGAGGACGGTTCTGGAAGGGAGAAGACGGTTCTGGAGGTTCGGGTGGATAGAGGGCTGGACTCTTTTGTAAAGGGCAGTTTGGGGGGCCCGGTTGAGGGCACGGTATATCAAGGGAGACTTCGGGTGAGGTTTGGGTGCTGCCTGGTGTACGGATACCATTTTCTCTGACTCGGTCCACGTCACTTGGCAGGCTGAGATAGCGTCGCCGGCACCGTTTAAGGTAGGAGCCCCTAAAAGCGACCCTTTAAAGGCTGGTCCGCCTTTTTCACAGGTTTATGTGGACAAAAAATGTTCTTACACCATTTTTCAGAGAAAGAGAAAGAAAAATAGATGTGGAACCTAACACAAGTGGTTTTGTATTTTTTCAAGCATTTTTGAATTACTTACGAATTTTCAAAGATTTGGAACTTAGGCATCTTATTTGTGACCGTAGGTCTCCCAAAATCCGTCCCCTTGCAACTTGTAATAAGATGTGGAGAAATCAAAAACAATGACTGGCTCTTGCATTAGAAAAACAATTTTTTTTTGGATTCATTCAATTATTAAAGTAATTCATTTAAGAATCACCTCATGTCTGTTCTTTAGTTAATAATAGGGGCCATTGGAAGGAGAAGGATGCTTTTAGAGCCTCCCATCTTATAAGGGGACCCATAAAGGTTTAAGATAGAAGGACCTATTTCTAATTACTTAACCCCTAAATGACCATTGATTTCAACTCACTATCCATCACTCATTTTATTGCCATTTTGCAACTAGATATGTATGAGAAATTTTGCATTTATTTTTCAAATGCAAAATTACATGTCTTCATTACTTCACAATAATTTCGATTTTTTCATGGAAAATTGAATTTTTGAGAATTTTTGAAGTGAAAATGAAGAAAAATCACATCAAATAGAAAATTATTTCAAAAAATCTAAAACTTTCACCATGTATATGTATCACAATGACAAAAACCATAGTGTAAACTTAAATTCCATATAGTTCTTTAATTAGAATTCAATAGACATTGACAATGAATCCAAAGTTCAAATTATAATAAAATATTCAATATTAGGATATTTTAAAAGATTCAAATTGGAATAGAAACCAAAATAGATGACCTTCATTTCTTTAGTTGGACTCAAATTCAAAATATCACATTTTTATAGAAAAATTTCAAAATTAAAGCAAGGAACAACAACTTCCCCAAATACACTAAAATAGCATATTTTGTAATCCATTTCTTTTTAAAAAATTCTCATTCACTTGAAGACAAATACTGCTAGACATTGAATTGGATACTCTTTATAACCCAATATGAAAGGTCAACAAGGAAACCAAGGATGAAAAAATGCTTTCAATAGCTTTATAAGCTCATTGGATTGTCATCCAAAGGCCACAAATTAGCGTCTAGAGTGTTCTAGGGTTGAAAATTGGAGCATGTACAATATAAAAATTTGTTGAAAAATTGAGCTCAATATATGCAAACATAAGGATGACGAAGAATGTAAAAAAAACAATTTTTTTTCTAAGAATGAATATTTTATTCAATATAAATGTGAATTTTTCATTGGGACCTATTTTGGTCTCATAGACTCATCTATTGTAATTAGCTTTGGCACTTCTCCCTAGATAAGGAGAGAAGAGAGATGAGTGGATGAGAAGGTACAAACAAAAAATCTTTTTCAATGAATAGTGCATTCCACTATTATTCACAATAGGCCAATCAATTTAAAAAATCATGATAGGGAGTTGTTCATAAAAGGTACTTACCTTACAAAGCTCAATTTCACATGCAACATGGTGGTTTTTTTTGTGGAAGTAAGTACACCTAAAATTGACAAAAAGAAGAAATTCTTCATATTTCCATTGTTAAGTGAAAAAAGATTTTGTAGGTCTTATTGATAGTCAAAAGGGTGGATTCTAGATTTTCTTAGAATGCATTTTTTAGACACCATATGAATTTTCAAATCGCCTAAAATAGGTGTTTTAAAACACAGTGGCAAGATTTTATATTCATGTTGAGCTAGATCTAAAAACATTCTTAATGTAGATCATTATTATATTTCCTAAATTATATTTCAAAAGGTGCAAAAATAGTCACAATTCTAAGTGTATGATATTGTATTTGAGCATAATAAAGTTATATTTGACGTTAAAATGACATCTATATGAAAGATTCTAACTATTGAATCATCAATCCAATGGCATATATCTTGCAATATTATGATACACAACTTGTATTCTAAAAGTCAAATGTGACACTATATGTATAATTCTCCATAGACCTTCAAAGATTAATTTGTATTTGATTTTTTCATTCACAAAAATGGAAAGTTTGTTGTTGGTTCTATTCACCCCTCAAGGACTAGGGAAGAATCTAGATTTCCCAAATTGTACATATGTATTATAAAATACAACTTAGGAGAATAATTTAATGATATAAACTTCAAGTAATAGTTGTAAAATAAGATCAATAGATCATATCCATGTGGTTAGATCAACTAACATAGGAACCAATCTTTTCAATAAAATTTGAAGCCAAAAATTGAAATACCTTCTAAAATCATTTGCACATTGAATATTAATTTGTGATTTTACAATAATTTTTTTCCTTTAAGTTCAAAATGTTAACTTCTAATCATATTAATTTTTGAAAAGTTTCATTTTACTTTCTTATTCAAATTGCTTTCGAAGGGTCATTTCTGAATTGAAAAAGTTATTTTTTGAATCCATTTGTTGTTCAAAATTTGAACATCTGGTCATTGAGGGGTTAAGATTTTGATGTAGGACCTAAAAATTAAAGTAGGAGTTTTAAAAAGTGATTTTAAAAGAAATGGAATTCATTTTTTTGTCAATTTTAAGCATGAGACTTCCTAGTGTTCATAGTATTGAAAGACCAAAAACAAAAATTTCAAAAAAATGATTATTCAAAGAAAAGTAAAGTATACTTACAAATTTGAAACTTCTTGTTATTTAATGTCCAAGTTGTCTTTTTAATATTTTTGTTTATATCTTTGTACAAATATAATATTATGGTTGTTTACCTTAATAGCTTATCTTAATGGATATTTTTTAAAGATCTAAATATTGTTTGGAATAAATGATAAGCTATTTGGACAAAACATTATTTAAAGCATTATGTTCAAATGTACAAAATATGGCTTCCAATTGGAAGAGTAAAAGATTAATTGAGTTATTGATGAGACCATTGCGGGTAAAATTGTTGCTTTACCATTATGGGTGAAAAAATCAGTTTTATCATCTAGAGATAAATGTAAAAATTGTGGTAATTGGAATTGCAATTCTATAACAAAGCACAAATTTGTTATAAACTTTTTTGAGTTTGCTACTAGTCCAAACAAGTTACTAGACCTCCCTCTATTAAAACCAATACAAAGCTCGTCATTAATGGTTGTCATGCTACATAGTTAAAATAGATGCAACATCAATGTAAATGCACACAACATTTAAGTCTCCATATAGTCACCATGTTTTCATTGAAAATACTAATTCACTTCGACATTATAACTCAAATGTTTAATTGTGTCTACTATTCATTCCATTGTGGCCCACATTTCAATTATTCAATATTAACATCTTTTCATGTTGAATGCACAACTATTATAGGCCATTTTTGTATTTTTTGGAATGAACAAATTAATATTTGGAATGGGCCATTCCAAATATCAATTCCATGTTAACATAGGTGCCAACCATTCTCCATTGTTAAAGGTAGACTTTGCAATATTAGATGCAACATTGTCAAAGCAATGACATTAGGATGGGAGCCTAGAAATGCAAGCCTACAAGCCTTGAGCTTAAATGTAAGTAGAAACTTTACAACTATTGAAGGTGCCTATAACATACATACTTACAACATAAGTACTTTATAACCATACAAGGTGCTTATAATATAGGTACATCTCAAAGTTTTGGCCCAACGAATTGTTAGCAATTACCATGCAGTTACTATTGTTTCATGGGTGTGTACGTTAATTTGTAAGTTATCGCATCGTTACAATGCACATGATTACTGCAAAGAAGTGGCACTATTTTGTCATCTGTATTAACTATGTGACCTCTATACGTTAATCACAAGTGCACTAATGACACAAATTGTGCACAAAAACTATTATCTTTGTCGTGCATTTTATTTACGCTGAAGTACACAAAAAATTCATGACAATAATGTCATTGCGATTTATACTGGGATAACCTTTATTAAATGTTATCAATGTTTAAAAAAGTATTGTCAATGTTAAATTGTTGATCACCTTTCTATTTAGCAATAATCTTTTTCTTAATTAATTATTTTTATTTTTTTCGTTAATTAATTAGTATAAATCTAATAAATTATAATTTACATCTACATAATTGCACCAAATGTTTGAAATGAATCCATGACTAGACCAACAAGAAACTTGATGATGTAGTGATAGAAATGTATAATTGCACCAAATGTTTGAGTGAAATCCATGACTAGGCCAACAAGAAACTTCATGACGTAATGATAGATTCACTTTACTGGCACTTGGTGAGAATGGAGAGTGGAGAGGTTTTTTTTATACTGAATTTCATTGTTTGTCATGACCACTCAAAGGATATGGAATAACTTAAGGATGAGAGGCTTGGTTGACCATTCATTGTCAACTTGAAAACGCAGGAAATGTGTTAAAATCATAATTTCGAACCTCATTTAGGCATAGTAGAATAGCTTTTTATAAAAAACTTTGAATTAGAAAAAGGTGGTGCATTAAGCCATATTTCATCTCCAAAAATCCGTTTGACATTTCAAGTCTTCAATCAAAAGATGTGGATAAATTTTACAGAGGCATTAGAAATTGTCAAAAAAAATTCCCTTCCAATGCCTCTCTGAAATTTGTCTATAACTTTTGATTGGAGACTTGAAATGTCAAACGGATTTTTGGAGATGAAATATGGATTAATTTTCCAACTTTTCTTAGTTCAAAGTTTAAAAAAAAATAATTCTTCTACTATATTTAAATGAGGTCTGAATTTTTACTTTGAATATAATTCCTGCTTTTCAATTGACTTAGTACTAAAATTGTAAAAGATAAAAAAAATGCAATGTTAGTGCAATAACTATGCATGGACTTGATGTTGTGTGATTATTGCACTAATTTCATATGTCTTAAATAAGTACGAATGTTGCACAAAGTTAGTAGCCCATCACTAAACCACTGAAATTGTGCATATTTTGTCAAGCATAGTTATTGTACAAGTGTAACACCTCAAACTCAAATATGAATGATATGCCTAAACTGCACTATAATCATGAATGACAATTTCGTATTGTAACAATATTTTCAAATGAATGAATGTAACATGAAAACAATGCCCGATGATAATCGTACAATTACTATTGACAATTCGTGACAGGGAAACTTTGTGATGACTACCTATAACATAGACACCTACACTACAAGAGAAAGTGTGTGTTTTAAATGAGATTTTATTGAAAATCTTCTTAATGGTCATTACTTATAATCTTATGTTTAGGACTATATTTAATAACTCACTTAAAACACCAATTTCTCTTGTAGTGCTCTAATATAAATATGGAAGGGGCTTATAGCATAGGTACCTATAACATAGACATCTATAATATAGGCACCTGTAATATAATATAATATCTTATATTCATAGAAAGTGCCTACAATATAGGTATTTAGAACATAGGCTCACGGGCTCAAGATCCTAAACTCACATGCTAGCACCTATAGTTGCTAAAATATATATATGTTTTTTTTTATAACATCAACACTATTCCTCCAATACCTTTGTCAATGGCAAAATCATTGAATAAGGACATGTTTGGAGACACAATAGTCAATAACTAAAGGCTCTATATATCACTTAAATATTATCAACAATTGTTTTTTTGTGATTTGGCAGCCATTTGCACCAAAATAATGGGTCATGTACCACGCCCTTGGAACACAAATAGTATTGAAATGATGGAAAATCGCCAAAAAAACTTCAAATTAAAAAAATCTTGGAGGAAATCACCAGATTGTAGATGAAAATATAATTATGGATATGTGATATGTGCTAATGTGATATTTTTATCCAATATGTTGATGAATGTTGAAATTTGGAGCACCACTATAATATCTAACATTGCCACTTTTACACTTCATAAAAAATGAAAAAAAATGAACATTACTCTAGTGAGAATCCAAGAGGCATTCTTCATGCATTTCTCTAGTGGAATATTTTAGAGAAATTAGAGGAATTGGATAAAAGACCAAAGGATTAAAATGACAAGTCTTTCCAATATAATTTATGGTTCTTTATTTGAAGTTGAGCAAGTAGTATTTTGTTTTTAGATAAGGTAACAATACCTAATTGTAACCTCTTTCTATAACCACCCTCTACAAATTCTTGCCAAAAAAGTACACCCTCTTTTCATGAGAGCCAAAGGTTGCATTTAATTACATCTATTTTCAACACTTTGAAGATTTATAGTTTATTTAAACAATTTTCAAAATATGCATTCAAAAAAAAATTAGAATTTCCTTCTAACTACCAATAAGACCACACAATTTTTTTTCTCAATATAATAGAAACTATGCTAAATTTTTCATTGAAATGCATTTAGATGTGGTCACCTTAGATTGAACTACAAAACACAATTGTCTATACTCATCGATCCTTCTTATACACCACAAATACATAAGGGGAAATTGGAAACTTTGGATAAGGTGGATATTCTCCAAATCTATCATTTTTTGCCACCATTTCCAATTGCTATTATTATTAGATTGGTCAAGTGAAAAGAAGTTCCAATGCACCAAAGACCAAGACATTTGAATACCACAAGCAAAAGTTATGAAGGGTCAACTTTGGAGTTAGATCAATGTTCAAAAATCATTTCTTCAACATTTGTACATATTAGAGTTAATCCTAAAGTGAACCCTAGTAAGCATAACTCAAGGGGTATTAGAAGAATGAAGGTTTAACTAAGATAGACCAACCCAATTCCATCCCTTAATTTTGGCCCCAATTCTGTCCCAAAAACCATCCAAATCCATTCAATCTTTTTGACAAAATCAATGAATAAATGCCTATAAAGGATAATGTGTAAATCATTTATTGGTGAGAACTTCAAGCAATTATAAATTTTTTAGAGGACGTTTATGATTCCATCCTATGGGCGGTTTGTAATTTCAGGGCAAGCCATTTCAAAAATTCACTTAAATTACAATTAGAATTGGAAAATTATAATTCCACTTGGGTTTGATTCTTGAAATAAGCGCACAACTCTGAAAAATTTAAAGTGCCACTCTCGGAGTTGGCCTCAAGTTATTCAAATTGTAAATCAAGGTGATAATAGGCTTGAATACCTTAAGAATAAGGTAGCCTATCTATACTCTGCCCATGTTCCAAGAATTGTTCCTACTTTTGTACCATGAATTGTTATTACAAAAATGGATAACTCTTTAGTGCTAAATTATTGTTAACTTGGGATTTTGATGGACAATTTAATGAGTGGTTGGGGACTAAGTTTGATTTGAAAGTAAACGAAATTTCAGTGTAAACAATGTAGAATTATAAGTGGTGGTATAGTTTGTGCACCCATAGGTAATTACATGCACCATGTTGTTCAAGTTCAAGGTTTGCATGCCTTCATTTTTTAACTCCATTTGCACCATTGCTAGACACCTCTATGACATTTAATGGCAATACCTATAGACTTCAATAGCACCCTACTATTGCAAGCTTGAAAAAATCATATCTAATTCAATTTAAGTTCAAAATTTTTTAACCAAATTGTGATGGATGTGTTTGCTTCTCTTCTTCTCCTAAAAATTTGGTAGCAAATGCTTTGATTTACATGGAAGAGATCCTAAGCCAATATGCTCTTAATCTAGTAAGGATGATGCTGCAACCTACAATGGTCCGATGGATGACTTCATTGTTGACTATAGCAAAAATAAATGGGCCCATGGTGGAACCACCTATAATCAACCAAATAAGCAACTGTGGACATAATGTGGAGTACAATAATGAAGGAAATATTTCCATAGGTGCATAGGGATATTGCCAAAATTGGATAATTTTATCGCTTGAACTGAAATTACTATGAATTTTGGAAGGCAAAAGTTGGTCTAGACCCATGTCCAATGTGTAGACTATTCCAAAATTCCTTTTTTAAAAGACTTCTTCATGTTCACTTTGGCACTCTAAATCAAACAGATGTGTCATGAAAAGAATGGAGGAATTGATGAATGGAAATTAAAAACTCATGTTTGGAAATTAGTCCAACCTCTCTTGAATTTCAGCACCCCTATTGATTGGTGATGGGATTGTGGTTGGTGATGGGATTGTGGTTGGTGATGAGGCTATGGTTGGTGATGGGGCTATAGTTGGTGATGGGGTTGTAGTTGGTGATGGGACTATGGTTGGTGATGGGGCTATAGTTGGTGATGGGGCTATGGTTGATGATGGGTGTTTCTACTATATTGGTTCAATAATCAAAGAGTTTGGGTGACTACCTTGGTCGTAGGTGGCTGCGTCCTTACAGCGTTAAATGGACAATTTACGCATCCCCTTCCCTTGGATACAAAAGAAACACAATACCAAACCCCATCAGGTCCATTTTGTGTGCTTCAAAGCTTCCTGTGTTTTTCTTCCTCAAACTCCGGTTCCTACTCCCTCATTGTACACACTTTACAATTAACTCCATAATTGATTTTAGAGATGCGGTGTGCAATTTTGGGTGATTGAAGCCACCTTGTAAGCAGCAGTTTTTTTTAAACTGTAGCATGCCATTGCATTATATTTGGAGGGACATCAGGGTATTCATTTCTTTATGTCAGAACTGGTGACATATCATCCAAAAAAACCCACCGCTGCTGCTTGTAAGGTAAGTTATCATTAAGTTATTTCATTGCATTGCATTGCATTTGTTGGTGGATTCATAGCTGATGACAAATTCCCAAGTCCTTGTTGGATGCGGGGTGGTTGCACGCATTGAACTTTCACTGAAAAAGCAACAGAAAGCACACAGCCCCAAAGGCAGAAAAAGAGAAGCCGGTACCGGCGTACCACCAGGCCCAAAGGGATTTCCCTCGTCTCCACGGATGATTTGGTTGCACTTTCAATGGGGGGCTTGCTACGACCCACTTTTACTTTTTTAACTTTGTTTTCTATTTTTTTATTTTTTTGTTTTTTATTTTTTTTGTTGTTGGGAAACACATGGGCAATTTGCCATGGCAGTGACCCAATTTTCAATGCCAGTGCACGAGTTTTGGTGTCACTCCCAAGGCATCAAAGACCTTCTCTCTCTCTCACTAGAGCCAGTCATGGACAATCAGTGAAACAATCCGCTTGTGTTAAAAAATTTGAATCATTTTGAAAGCATTTGAAACAATCTGCTTGTGTTAAAAAATTTGAATCATTTTGAAAGCATTTGAAACAATCTGCTTGTGTTAAAAAATTTGAATCATTTTGAAAGCATTTGAAACAATCTGCTTGTGTTAAAAAATTTGAATCATTTTGAAAGCATTTGAAACAATCTGCTTGTGTTAAAAAATTTGAATCATTTTGAAAGCATTTGGCAGTATTTATGAGGGGCTTGAAATAGTTGAATGGGAATCATAACCGGTTGTTGACTCTTTCCTTATGATAATGTGGCATCGTTCCATCGGGAATCGGTCGCCATTGTCATGACAATTTGCAACTCCGTACCTTCTTTTTTCCAACTTGCGTCTTACGTTCATGAAGTTTAAAGGTTGTGATTGAGAAATGTACAACCGGTTACGTATTAGATAATTGATAAGTCACGCTAGCAGCAAATAGGTTAACATACATAACTAATTGTACATTTTTCAATCATGACCTTTGATCTTCATGATCCAAGGATGTAGGAAGCAAGTTGAAAAGAAAGAAGGTTATGAGTTGCAACTTGTAATAGAATGGCAATGGTGATGGGTTGCCAATGGGACATTGCCACGTTAACATTGAGAAGTCAACAACCGGTTATGTATGATAATTAATGAGTTGCACTAGCGATGAATACGTAATTGGGGTAAGTAGCTTTGGGATGTTGAATTGGTATGATGATGCCAAATTTTTGGAAGTTTCGATTGGTTGACATTAAGTAAGTCTTTGGAAAATGGGTGGATTTGCACCTTGCAAATGAGAGGTGGTCATGGGGCTCCAAAAAAGTCTAATGACATCATGGAGTGCAAAAGTGATGAAATTCAAATCCCTCCTTTCTAAATTATTTTGAGAAATGGTTCAAGGAGGTGGGTTTGACAAGAATTATGGGATCCTCATTAAAAAAAGTGCCTAAATTAGGATCCACTTGTGCTTGCTTCACATCATTTCTCAAGAAAATTTAACCTCTAAATGTCCAAAGCTTTTTTTGAGCTTCTTGGGTTTTGTTGAAAATGAAACCCCAAAGCTCAAGTTTTGATAAGCTTTATCAATTATCATAAAATTGTGACTGAAAAAATTTAATGGGACATATCATGGATTACATAGGAAAAGAATAGACAACAATATCACTTATGAAGTGAAAGATTATAATGTTTGCTCAAGAAGGTATTAACCCCTAAAGGACCATTGTCCCTTCGGGGGACAAATTGGATTTTGGTCAGGTACCTACGGGCTGAAATTTTGTCATGATTTTTTGAAACTTTTTTTAAAGATAGAAAAACTGATGAGCTTTGTGGGAATATAATTTTTTTCACATTTGATGCCCGGAAACAAAAGTTATGACCAAATAAGCTCAAAGTAGGGGACGGGGGGCAGTCCGGGCAGCAAAAAAAAATTTGCAAAATTTTGAATTTTTCTTTTTTGGATTTTTTTTCTTGTAGATTATATTTTTGTCTGCATGGGAGGCTTTGATTCATTCCATTTGGACTTATTATGAGAAAGTTATGGACAATCTTGTTTATCGGGCAGTTAGAGCATCTTCCTGAAAAAATAACTTATAGAATTCGTTTCTGAATGCAATTTTTACAATTTTTCTGAAAAAAAATTTTTACATGATTTTGTTTTCTTGCTAGAACAATCCCACCATTGGGATTAGTGCGTTTTAATTCCATCTTAAAGATATTAATAATTTAGATTTTCCTTCATTCTCATACCTACTTCTACTTAACAATTTTTTTAAGCATGAAAATTAATCTTTTTCTTAAAATTTTCTTTTTCTCTAGATTCTCAACTCAATTTCCCACAATAAGGATTTAAAGCTCAAAACTCTGTAGTGCAAAAAATTTAAGTTAAAAAAGTTCAAAGTCAAATAATCCAGTCCCGCAAGTTGCTGAAAAAATTGTTTTTTTCATTTTAAACGCAAATATCTTTTAATCTATGAGGTCAAAATTTCTGAAATTTTTTCCACACATTTCCATACTAATAAGGTATAAGATCCTACGGTTGGATGTGCAAAAAAAATAATTTTCAAATTTTTTTACTGTTTGCTACAGAAATGGCAGTTTTGAGTGTTTTTTGGCAGAAATAAGGCCTTGGTCCTTTAGGGGTTAACCCCTAGACAACCAAGTGTTTAAATTTTGAACAACAAATGAACACAAATACATCCAAGGCACAAATTTTGTGTGAAGCAACAAATGAGAGTCAAGATGTTTCATGCTTGAAGGGGGTCCATTCAAGGTGAATCTAGTATTATACATATACAAGCTATCCTATATTTTCAACTTTGAAAATTCGTAAAATATTAGTGGAGTGTGGGAATTTTACAAAACCACTTGGGCCGCATTTCTATTGAGTTTGCTAGCAATCTCATCACTTGGGGTGCATTCATGTTTAGTTTGCTAACAATCTCATCACTTGGGCTGCATTTTAGTTGAATGTCGCTTCTAGGTGTTGTTACTATATAACTTAGAGCAACTCCAATGTTGACATTAGAATGAGCACGGGATCCTATCTGGCTCAGGTTTGTTGCCGGAGTATGGGGTGGGTCAATGCTATTTCTAGAGTGTGATTTGCAACCATGCTCTAATGTGGCAATGGATCAAGGCTTAACAAACATCATTTTTTGAGTGAATCTCTTCCGCTTTTGGTTGGTGAGAGCACACTTTTGGGACCACAACCACCACTTGGTGAGCTCAAGAACCACCACTACCTGTAAGAGAATCTAAGCTTCCCATGTACTGTTCCGTACTTAGCAAATTGTCCCAAAATGCCAAGCAAGGGCTCTCATGTGAAGTGCCCTAAAAAAATCATGTTGATAATGACGGTTGCATTAAGAAGTGTTCACAACATTGTTAATTGGGGGAATCCATCCTTGTCAGAGGAAAGATAATTCTCTCTTGAATGCCTAAGAGAGCATTAAGTTGTAATCCCAAGCATCTAATTGGCTTAGAGAAATAACTTAAAATCTTAAATCTGCCTTGGTTGGATAGATCATTCACTTTTCCTATTCATAGCACTGTGTCACACTTATTGTAATACGAAACAGAGCCCGTTGCAATGCAACGGCAATGCAATACAACAGGGGCACAATGAAAAAACAAGATGAGAAAAGTGGGATGAAAGTGTGACTAGAGTGTGATTAGGATTTTGTATAATGGCAGTAAAGTCACAATCGCGCACTCACAAGAAAGTAAAGACACCAGAGCGATGAAAACATTTGGATGAAATTACTGAATGAAAACGTGACCATTTTCATGAGAGTAGGTTGTGACAGGGCTTGTGATGGTTTGCACTTACTATAATAGATTACTCGATTAGTTCCTTTGGGGGGGGGAGCAAAAAGGGATCCCCAAGGGAACGTTAATAATGTTATGGACTTTTTTTTGCAAAAGCCACGTTATAAACCCCGTTGCCACCGTTTCCTGTGCTTGTTTCAGTGTTGCATTGGAGCTGCTCTCTCTGTCTCTCTTGCAGCATAACCTGAAAGAAAGGGTTTTTTATGCAGTGTTTGGATAATTGGTGTTCATGATTAAGATATTTTTAGTCTGGGTGGGTGCTTTCAAACTGGACCGAGTACGTTTCCTTGTCAGCTTTCCAGTTCTTAATTACTTGTGCTGGCCCAATATTTTATCACATGCAAATTTGGAGCACGTAAGTTGGAGATTCTGTCTGAATTTCAGAATCTCATGTTTCACACTTTCGGATGCTTTTAGACCTTTTCAGTGCTGGAAGCTAATTAACTTAAAAGCCCATTGGTATTGTTAAATTGGTACAATTGCCATCAGGAGGTAGTGATCTATCTGGATGAGCGAGTCACTTATTGAGGTTCATGGAATGCAAGAATCTATTTGTTGAGAACCTCTAAACCAGTGTCTAAGTATTCATACAATTTATTAGTGCAAAACAAATGGACATTATAGTCAAGGAAAGATTTTTAAAAAATAGGAAGTTGCAATTAGGGAGGTTTCTCATTCGCGATCACCCACACATTTTGGCGATGTGGGCCGCTCTCTTTTTGTGTAGGAGGAGATGATTAGTGATTAATTATGGCTCAATTCCCAGTGCAATTGTCGCACATTGTAATTGTTCTACAAGACTATGAATATTGCAACCAACCTTGGGTCGAAAATAGGAAGGTCTATATGATCAAAGTAGGAAGAACATTGTCTTCCACTCATAAATCCATAGTAATTTTGTTTTGGGAAATAAAAATCTGAAAAATGATGAAAAACTTTTGAACTCTATTTCTACACACTAGAAAATTCCCCCATTGAAGAAACCCACCTTGCAGATACATGGACCTACTTTAAGTGGTCATGAATGGGAAATCTCCCTTAGATACAAAGTGCCATAAATGAAGCTGGGTCTGTCTAGAAAGAGAGAAGGAAGGCTTCTTTTTTGCCAACTAGCTTGCCCTTTTCCGTGAGTAGACGTGCACAAAAAAAGGCTTGGAATTTAATGTAAATTCTCTGGAAAGCTCCACATCTTTTGGACTTTGACCTACTGTTGTGAACTTCAAGTTGCTATAAAAAAAAAACAGCAATCATACCGGTATCCCATAGCTTTGCAGCTGATAATTTAGCTCTAAAGTCTAACCTGTCCTTCCTGTTGACTTCCGTCACTCCGTCGTTGCAAACCGAGGTGTTAAAATTGGGTTCCAACACAGGTGTACAACTCTCAAATAAGCTGATTCCACTCAACTGAATTTCCCCTTCCAAATTTGAAAATTTGTTTTGAAAACTGAATTTGAAGTTAAACAGTGTAAGCTTCCTTCATCAGGCAGCGAGTTCCGCGTTCCATCGTATGCAAGACTGATGAGTTGGGTCGGATTGTTTGTGGCGTTTTGAAGTGAGTTTTCGCAGTAAGATCCAAGGTTTCGTCATGCTTGGTCAGAGTGAATTTTATTTACTTATTTGTTGACAGAAATAACTTGACTGAAAATTAGGGGTCCTATCCCGCCGGACCGACTTCGGAGTTCAGAGGCATTATTTCGGAAGAAAACAAGTTGGTGAGAATCTGCCAGTGGTGCATAGTATCATAGTCAATGCAAGCCAGCTGACAGACAGACAGACTGACTGACTGACTGACTGAGTTTCTTAGATATTTGCTGTACTCCTCCGTTTGGGGGACGCTCAACGCTGGCCTCGGTGGAAAGCTAGTCTACAGACTAGAGAGAGAGAGAGCCAACTTATTTTCGATGATGTGCTCTGCTCGGATTGATTGCCGCTCATTTGGGGATAGGGTTGCTAATTCCAAGCTCCGTCGGCCCTGACGGAGCTCAACCAGTGAGAACTGGATTCGCCAGTTGGACAGGAAGCTCCGGAGAAAGCTACAGTACCCTCGCGCTGGGCCTTAGAGCATCCCCACCAGTGACTGAGTTCCGTATCCTTAAAGCTTTAGGGAGAGGAGAGGACCTCATATGCAGATAGAGATACAGAAATTTCACCGCACCAACCTTTATCCAAAACCTGTATCTCTAAAATATACAAGATTTCTGTAAAACTCTTCTCCAGTTCTGTATCCAGAGGCTCATATGGAGAACTCGCGAGGTCTCATCCCTATTTGATGTCCCAAGCTCAGTAAGCAGATAGAGAAACGGAAGAGCTAGTGGGGATGCTCTTAGGGCCTCCTCACATGTATCGGTGGGTGGGAGAAGTCCACAGGGTCGATATATAGAAAGCACTTTTATGTTGTTTCTACAGTGTGGAATACACCAGGATCGGTAGAACTCTCTCTCCTACTTCCACGCTTACCGATCATCGGTGGCACTGTTCTTGTCTTTTAGTTGCTTTCTTTGCCCACCGGATGAGCATGTGAGCAACCCCTTAGCCTACCTTGAAGAAGAGAGTTCAAGCATCTAGGAAAAAAAGTAACTTAATAGGGGTAGTGACACCTCCTTTGAGAAGCAAACTTGGACGATATGCGAGAAGTTGGTGAGGGAAAAAGAGGAGCAAATGAGGAGTTATGGTGCATGAAGTAGGTGTGACACCCCTTGTGTAGCTTTGCTGTAAGGAAAATGAAAATTCAAGAACACAGGCGGCGCGATACGGAGGTGGCAGAATGCAAGTGGCGCAGGCAGCGCGGCTTGAACACAACTAAGGGTGGAAGTTCTCCGATAAATTTCTTCATGCCAATTTCTTCACCTCCAAAGGAGAAGAATGGTCTGGTTCAATTAACGGGGAATGGGAGCTCCGTAGTACACGAACAGCCAACGGGATAGCGGTACGTCTCAGTTCTCCATTAATTGAACTAGGAGGGAAGAAGGTGTGACTATCCTTGATGTTCTAGTGAGGGTGACAAGGATTGACCCTTAAAAGCTGGGTTGGTGACCGTGGAAATCAACCCTTTCGGAACTTTGTGACATCATCTAATTTAAAGAAAACCAAAAATATTCATTGGGAGTCAAACTACTGCAAAAGATCTCCCCTTTCCACCCCTAATTCTGAGGATGAACAATTGCATTTATGTTCTATACATGAGACTTCCTTGCCATTCATCAAACAAAAAACATCTACCACATCATTTATGGATTAAAGTAGAATTGCCCATTACCACACAAATTTGTCATCTAGGTGTTTTGGAGAAGCTATTCGTGAGCTCCCATATTTTTCAGAGATTGAAATGTTTGAAAGAAGTCAACTACTAAAAAAATGAAGACATTCCGACAAGAAGTGAAATTTCTGTGGATTTTTGAAGTGAAATGTTAAATTGTGAATAACCTTCAATATTTTAATGAAATTATTTGAAACTTTCTTACAAGATAGAAAAACTTCTTAGCTTTGTGGGAATATGATTTTTTATTTCAACTAGTGCCTAAGAACAAAAGTTATACCATCTTCAATATAATTTTCATGTCACTAGGCAAAAAAATGAAATCCACAAAAGTTTGAAATTAAATTAAAATTTTTTTCTTCTTAAGGATCATCCTTTTGTCTATTTGTGAAGCTTTTATTCATTCCACTTAGATTAGTGATGTGAAAATTATGGACAATCTTGTTTATTAGGCAATCCAAGCAACTTCTTGAAAAAATAACTTATAAGATTCATTTTTTAATGCAATTTTTACAATTTTTCAAAAAAATTGTTTGACAAGGTTAAATTTTCTTGTTGGAACAATTTTTCAAAGAATGAAAATCAAGCATTTGAAAAAAATTCCTAAACTTTCAGTTCAATTCTTAAACACAAAATTTTTTTAATTCAAAGTCTATAGTGCAAAAAAATTCTATAAATGGCAATCAAAGTCATCTGAAATTACAAGTCAATGTTAAAAAAAAATTTCCAACTTTGAATGCTAAAATCTTCCAATTTGTACAATCAAACTTCATAGAATTTTTACCACATGATTCCAATAAAGTCAAGTACAAGATCCTACAATTAAATTCTAGAAAAGTTATTTTTTGGATTTCTTGGGTGAATGTTGTAGAAATGGCAATTTTGAGTGGTTTTTGACCAAAAAAATGGCCTTGATACTAAAGGAGTTAAAGCGACCTTTTACGAGCTGATTGCATTTGGAGAAAGATAAACTCCTTGAAATAATTTTTAGACGATTTTTATAGGAAGAAAAATGGAAATGGCAATCATTTAATATATTTTGGAACCTTTGTGGAATTAGCTACAAATTTTTGAAGTTGCAGCGCAAGGGGCTTTAAGAATGACCACCTCCCAAAATGTATACTATTGGTATAATTATTGAAGAAAACAAAATGTATCTCTGTGTTAGAGGTTGCATCTAGAGCAGGGGCACTTTTACAGTACCCTACCTTATAGTCTACCTTCAAGACTCAATTGGGTTTTCACAGTAATCCGAGATAGATGGGCGTGTCATTGTAGAAATCACCCTTTTCAATATTGTATGAAAATCATTTGTATAAACCCCACTAAGAGGACTCACTTACCTATTGCAGGTCAAACTATTAATTGTGGAAGACCTACTATTTTTCATACAAAAATCCAAAGATGAACATTTCCACTTTTCTCCTACATAGAAGGATTTTCAATCATCCATTGGACACTTAGTGATTGTTGACTTCTTTCTAGAATTACACTTGCCCCTTCCTTTGTATATGGTTAGTTTTGCTTTCCCAAAACTTTCTTAGCTAATTTAGGGGTCTTTGATTCAAAATGACCTTATTGTGGATGTTCAATAATAAATTCCAACATTTCTAATATGAGCCCGTGGGTGTGGGTTGGATTTCTTTGCCTATTTAAGAAAGAAGGAGAAAAAAGATTTTTCTCGCAAATAGAGATAGATATAAAAAATTGTTTCTTACTATATATAAGAATGGTTAATTTTCTACTCCAAATCTTCTAGAAGCTATGTGAAAGCCTCTAACTCCATACATGAATTCCAAATTTCTAATTGTGATCATCTATGGTCAATAAATTGTTCTTGTATTTTACCAAGAAACTATTTTACGACTAGTATAAAAAAATTTAATATGTATAAGGTGGTTCTTACAAAGAATGATATTTTTTTGAGCCTAAATTAATGATACTTCAGCAATGTTTCAAGGTTCATCCTACCATGTTATATAATGTTATGATTGCATTATAGATCATCTATTTTTTGTGAAACTTGCATAGAATAATTGTAACTATTGATTGCAATGGCATTATTTAACCTTAAACTACCAAAATGACCAATAAATAAATTTTGAAAAGTTTTTGTGAATATAAAAATATAAAATTTTATCTAATTTTTTTTGGAGAATTACTTGAATACTTTTATAGTAGAGGGGTTTGAAAATTCCATTAGTAGTAGTTTTCAACTTTTCTTAAAAAAAATGTTTTTCACCTTTAATCCTTAAATCCTTTACTATATGATTAAGGAGACAAAATCCATATGTCGCACATTAGAAAAGGGCTTGCAATTTCTAATGCAAATTTAGAATTCATCATACTACTAAAATCACAACTCCCTCTGTAATATCACAAATGCTACCATTAATACTAGGGGCTCATGCTTGCTATGCTACGCATTCATTGTATTACATATTAGTAAAATTTTGATATATTTGAATAGAATGCATGATAATGATTTCAATAAGTCTTTAAAATAATTATTTTAAATATTATGTAAAAAATATTTTCAATCATGCATACATAAAAATCGTATTTTCACACGATGTGATATTATAGAAATGGAGTAGCAGTTTGCAATCACTTCTATAATATCACTTTTTACAAAGGGTGATCTTATAGAAATAATACAGTTGTTGCAATTAAGGTGATATTAAAGAGGATCCATATGATGATATTATAGAGGTAGCAAATCCATTGCTTCTCTTGGCTTTACACTTCTTTACAATTTTATGATTTTGTGCTTTTGTGAGCTTTGAGCTTTCATGATTTCAATTTTCTATTGCTACTACCAAATGATATTAAGAAATTTATTCAATTAAAGCGATTTTGGATTCCACAACAATTAAGTTGTTTACAAAGTTTTTGAGATTTATAAGTTTTTCTTTTCAATTCTTCAATTTGGGTTGCCATTTTTTGTAACAATGGAGTTAAATTTCTAATGCATTCTAATGTATATGTATCTTTTATAGTATTTACCATTGCATATGTTTCATTCATCGTTCAATAAATTTCTTTTATACATTTCAATGTATGCTTACTTATAAAATAAATTATACAAAGATTTTAGTCATTTTTATTTGAAGATTTATTGAAATTTTTGTTCTACATTCTATCTAATACATAAAAATTCTTATAAAATTCTAATGATGAATGCGTAGCATAGCAAGCGTCAATTGCTAATTAGATGCTAAAAATGTAAAATTGAATTGGAAGGCGGGTACTTTTGAGTATGTTGTAATGGCAGATGTAAATCATGCAAATCACAAAAGATCCAATGCCACAACAAAAGTGAACAATCTCAACTTACTTGTCCCACACTTTACCTAGTTTTAGGCAGTGAGTAATTAAACACTTGTTGGTAGTATAAATTTCCATAATTGCAAAGATGAAGTAGAAAATGAAAGTTAAAAGAAGAATTAAATGATGATTGTATAATTTTGCCTTCTTTGTAAAAAAAAATAAAACAAGGTTGCATAGTGCTTAACAATGATGTTATGACTTTCAAACAAAATTTGCAAAATGTGATCTACTAATCATATTTATATAATTAGATTAACTACTACGCTAACCAATACTTTTCAATAAAATTTGAATTTGAATGATAAAAGTCCTTCTAGAATTAAATACAAGTTGAATATATATCTTTTTTATAAGAATTGTTTTTATGTAAGTTTATAATACAAAGTTCTTATTGTAGTGGTGTGTCTAGAAAAATTGTTTTTCTCATTACTCAAGTTGATTATAAAAAGTCACTTTTGAACTTCAAAAGTTATTATTTGATGTCTAACATACTTGGGCCTATAGAATTATTAAAAGAATTTCTTGAAAATAAATATTCTAAAAATCTATATTGTATAAATGTAAGAAAACTAATGCAATAATCTACAAACATTCATATATATGAAAAATGCAAAATTTTGTGTATTTGACCAAAACATGGTTACATCTATTGTTTGAAGTTTGAACATTTGGTCCTTAGGGTTAGTCTCTAAAGAACATTTAGACTCTATCAAATTTCTACATTAAATTTCATATTTCAAAAAAATTCTTATACTAGTCTAGTGCAAGGTCCCATGGTTAGATATGTAAAAAAAAGAGTTTGTGAAGTTTTTTGCCTTTTGCAATAGAAATGGTAGGTTGGAGTGCTTTTTGATGAAAAAAGGCCTTACAACTTTAGGGATTAACAATAGAAGACTTTGACAATAAGCTCAAACTACCTAACCACAAAAAAAGATAAATTTCCAAAAGAATTTTCTTTACTACTAAACTCCATCTTATAGAATAGAAAAACATTAATAATAAAAGTATCAATTCTCAAGACCTTTTTTATACTTTTAACTTTGTATTATGAATTCTATATATTAAGATGCACTAAAGTACAAGTCCTAGTTATATTTAGAAGTATTAGAAGTATTTATATCTTATCCAAATCTTGATCTTCCACTTGTAGTTGACTACCTTCAAGTTCCAATGCATTTGTCCTTATCCCAAAGTTGTCTAATTCTAGTGCATTGTCTAGTGCACTTGTCATCAGCTAAAAATTGTCTAACTCAGTGTACAAATCTATTATCTATCTCTATGCAATTCTCCTTACACACTTCATTATGAATAAGTACATCCATCAATGCACTCATTCATTAAAAGTCATAATAGATATAAAGTTTCATTCTTCAAATTCATTTAAAAGAAGCAATGACAACTTTTAGGACAAAATTCATTTAGCCAATTTTTAGAGTGACCTTTGTAATTTCAATACTAACATACATAGGGTTCAGTTTGTGACCATGGGGTGCTTTTGAAGCTATGATTAAAATTGAAGTTATGACCAAAATGATGGAATGAGGCTAGGATAAAATCTCAAGATAAAACTAGTAGAATGAAGCCTTGAAGACAAATTAATAGAATTTTGAAGTTAAACATCTAAAATTTATGCATTTCTAAGAGAGTTCATTGCCTTTTCAATTGAAGAAGTTGAAAAGTTTTTTGAAGGGATCAATTGATGCAAAGGGTTCAACTAATTTTTGAAACAAGGCAAGAATAATTTGGATTTTGTAAAAGGTGAGAGAATTGGAAGGATTTTGAGGCAACCAATGTGTGAGCCAATGTCACTTACTAAAATTTGTAGAATGTAGGGTTCAATTTGTTAGTTTTATATTGATGAATATAGGATTCAACATTGGCTATTGGTCAATACATGCCTCTAATGTCCACTGTAACAAGTTCATAGTTGTCAAGATTTCCATATCAATTGAAGTCTATGACCTTATAATCTTAAAAGGATATGCCTACAAAGTTTTTTACAAACTTCATTTTGCATGTATCTATGAATGTTTTTTTTGCATTTGTATTGCAAAGATGTGATTACATGTCTTCCATTAGTCATAAAAAATAAGGTTGTATTTCTCTTTGTACTATCAGTGACAATCCATTAAGCTATTGTTGAATAAAAATAATACATTGCCTAAATTACCACAATTGCTATTATGTGAGCCTAGGATCTTAAGCCCATGAGCCTAAGACCCTAGGCTTGTATATTATAGGCACCTTCCACAGTTTTAAGATATTTGTATTGTAGGTGCCTATATTATAAGTGTTTATATTGTAGGTACCTATATTATAAGCACCTTCCATGGTCATACGGTGTTTAAATTATAGGTGCCTAATTATATTATAGGTGTTTATGTCCTAGGTACTTTTTATTATTATAGGATATTTATATTATAGGTGTTTATATTATAGGTGTTTATATTATAGGTACTTATATTATGGACACCTTCCATAGTTATAGGGTATTTATATTATAAATATGTATGTTATGAATACCTTCAATAGTTGTAGATATCTACTTATACCTAGGTTCAAGACTCATAGGCTTACATTTCTAGGCTCATATGCTAAGGTCCATTGCTTGCCCACCTTTCATCCATGTTTTTGTTTTTTTGTTCATCATTCATTCATTATTGCCTTAATCATTATCAATGTTTTGTATAATTTCTTTAAAAAAATTACTATTTATTATTCAACTTTTGGATATATGCTATTTGTAGTATTCTTCTAATTATATATGTTATATTTTATTTTTAAATATTTTTTTCCAAAAACTTCAATACTCCTAGTTTTACCCTTCAAATGAAATATAATCAACAAGTGTTTTTTGCTTTCACCTTAGAGATATGGTTCACAAAAATGATATTTTGGTGTATTTTTCCAAGTTTGGGTGTGCCTCTATAATGAAAATTTTGTCTATTGAATAAATAACTAATATAAAGGGGCATTTCATGTAGTAAATGTCTATATTGTGTTGTAATTAAGGTCACTTGTTTTGTATTTTGGACACTTATCTAATTAGATTCAAGGTTTGTTTTGGAAATAAGCAAAGAAACCACACTTGTAAGTCAAATTGGCACAATTTGACCCTTAAGGTTGCTTTTCTATGAACATATGAACGTGAGCTTATGAGCTTGTGAGTATACAATTTTTTTGAGTGAAGACCTATAATTGTGGATATTAGAACTTAAGATTGTAGATATTAAAATACTAGAGAATTACAATACGATTAAAGTATTGAACTAGTTATTTTTATTTTGTCAATAAATAAAAAAATATAGGAGATTAGATGCTGATCAATGTTTTCTCATGGCTTGGGATCTTTCAAGGATGATGGAGGTAACCTACCATTCAGTCTTGATGTAGGGTTTGGTGGATTTAATCAAATTTTAGAAAAGACAATTTTGGAAAGAAGGATACAAAAAAGGCTTTGTCAAACTAAATTTTATTTTGGTTAATCATTGTCTTGTAGTATTATGGGTCCTCTTTGGGACAATGGAAGGGTAATAGCATTTTCCTTTTGATTTGTATGCCAATGGTCTTATTTAGATTTAAAAAAAAATTGTTGATAGGATTTTATTATATGAAAAAAAAGCTTAGCTACACCAAATTTCATTTTTGTTGATCACCATCTTGTAGTAGCGTGGATCCTTTTGGAGCCAATGGGGGTATTTGCACTTCTATTTTGATGTGCTAGTAATTTTACTTGTTAAGATTTTAAAAGAAATATTTGATTTATATAGAAGTATGCAATTGTTCCTCATAAGTGCATGTTTGTTGTTTAATCTACTTCATATCTTAGCCTATTAGCCCAATTCATATCTATCTCTCAAGTGTTGTTAGACTTTCATACAAGATATTAAACTATTTGACATATAACAATGGGAAATAGACAAATTGTTCACCCTATTTACACTTACAAGGCTAAATAAACAAAAAAATTCAAAAAAATTGACAACTAAATAGCCTCCAATTTAACTTCCTTGACATCCTCAACAATTCACTCTAGTTTGCTTGTTTTGCTTTTATTGTCCTATTCTCTCTTCCTCTGCTATTTGTCACACTCTTTTTGGATATCAACGTTGCATTTCGGATTGTGAGTCCTCTAATAGTTTAGCCACTTTTGGATGGCACAAAATCTAATTGCCATAAATTCATTAACCAATGATAAGTGCAACCCATATAAGAAATGAGTAATCACCATAATCTCTATCAGTCTCTACTACCGATAACTCTAATATTTGATCTTGAGGAGGATGTGGAACCCTAGACTCAACTTATTAAATTGTTTCACATTGATCACCATTCCGTAGATAAGGTGGGTACACCTAAAAGCGCCACAAATTGGTTTGTGGCTCTTGTAAAGGTTGAATGGTGACTAGTCCATGTAGAAAATCAAAGAGATGTATTCATGAGGAAGCGATGCACAATCAATTTAGTCATTGTAGCATCTATGAGAGTACAGTAGGCTTGCAAAGTTTTGCATGTAGGGTGACTTAAAGAGCTCATAGACTACATTAGAAAAGAGCATGGCCATGCCCAATATGGCCATCATAGGATGTCAAAAGGAACACAAATTAAAAAAAATAAAGAAGTTCAGCCATTGTGCCATTAAAAAAGAAAAAAAATAAAGAAGTTTGGGGAATAAAGAAGTAGCAGAAGAAACTACCAAAGTGTAACACCATCCTCTCATTAGTGACATTTAACTCATCATCCTCTAAAATGCTTTAGTTGCCACTTAAAGACTCTGAATGATATCTGTAATTTGACATGAACTCTCTCATAAAAACCCTGACAACTTCTAAAACTGCCTATGTAAATGAATGACCATTCTTTGTATATGCCAAAGCCATTTTAGTACCTTTTCTAGCTAGCGCTTTTACACACAGGGCAATTTTGGGTGTAACCACCTTAGATCCGATGTAAAAAATACCTTTAAAGATAGAATTGGTTGTTTTTTGCTAATATCCTTGAACATCATGTATTATTGGCCTAAAAATGCATGGATTAATTGACTTCTTTGTCTTTATGTCTAAACTTGCAACCATTGGGTTGGAACATAGGTTTTTGGTGGCAAATTGATCACAACATTCAATTTAAGATTTGGCATGGTAAGCAGACCTTACACCAATTCATTTGCCACTCTTTGTAGATGTTTATAATGTATGTTGGCATGGATTGCAACTGCACAATGGATTTTTGTAAACTCCCTTGGTTGCGCTACTGCCTCTCATGCAATGCAACTTGCCAACACCTCATGTATACGTTCAACATCTTTTGAATGAGTCAACTTGATTGAATTGAGCAACTTGACTATCTTTGTGTTCCACTTACTTTGGGTCTCTAGATCTTGACTCGTCTTGTTGATTTGAACTCTATGGTTGTAAATTCAAATCTTTTGATCTCATATTGATTTGTCTTCTAATCTACAACTACTTCTCTAAGATCATGTAGTAGAAGAAAGCTTTACTCCAACATCAACTATTAGATATAGTAACATGGTCTAGTTGTCTAGCACCAAATTAGTTTGAATCAACATGTCGCAAATTAAATTCCACAAATTTTCAAATTGGTATGCCAACCCTCAAACATCATTGAATTGTTCTTTTGTCAATATGAGGCCCTTAAAAAAATAAAAAATAATCAAGCACACATTACATTGTAGCATTTATGAATGAAACAAAAAGTAAGTGGATATCTCCATTGATGGTGCCAAAGAGATGCCTGCAAAGATTGAATTTATTCATCTTGCCTTCTCCATCTCTTGTTATAACTCCTCATTAGACTTGGTCAACACTCTAACATCAACCTTCAACCATTTGACTTTCATTTCTCTTGGTTCCACATAAATACAAGACCCTCTTCTTCTAATGGTTCAATTTGAGTTAAGGCCAATCAATAATCGTCTTGAAGCTTATTGTAATTGACTTGCAACTTATCTTTCTCCTCTGGATAATTCTTTGATGACTCATGGATTACCTCCATCTTATTCTAATACTTTGTATTCTTATACATCAAGGTTATATACTTGTGCTTTTGGCGTGCAATCTTGTCCTTTGTACTACGGTGCAATTTGATCAATTTATCTTGCTCGAAAGTGACTAGACTCAATTGCTTCTACAAAATTGCCTCTATTTCCTAATACGATTTTGATCTCCAATTTGTTGATTCAGTTCTTATCTAGCAACTCCTTGTATTGGAGTAGTATAGTTTTTTTATGCTCTTTGGGTGTTGAATCTTTAGCTAATTTGCCACCTAACTTGTATAAAACTGGCAAGTCCTCAATTTCTACCCCCTTCTGCAAGCTCGGCAACTTGACCACTAGCCTAAGTATCACATGATAAGTTTGACAATAGTTTAGTACGCCTAATCATTGTATTGAAGAAATTTGCTTGAGAAATTATTGATATTAAGGTAGCAAAGACTAAAGTAAGTGGATTCTACTTCTTCTTCACTTGAAGCTCCACCTTGATTTGACTATAGATGTCATCACTCTAGTCTATTTGATGTCCCTTTTACAATGCATAGTAGGCTACTACAACCACATCTTTTGATTTTTGGCAAAGGAACAATTTTTGATTGAGGTATATCAAAATTCTTTTTTCTTGTTGCATTAAAACTCTTTCTTCTTCTTAGTTTTAGTTTTAGCTTTTAGTTTTCTTGCTGTTGCATTTTATCTCTCATTTCTTCTTGTTTCTTGTTGTCTCTTAATTGTAGCTCCTTATTGCATCTTAACTCTTGCTTATTGTTACTTCTTAACACTTACTACTTTTTTCTTTTTTTTCACTCCATTATCATTGTTGTTCTTTTTACTTTAAATTTGTACTACATATTTTGTATTGTTGTAAGTTTTTGAAGGTTGAGCTTTCTTGTCCATTCACTAAAAATTAACCTCTCATTTCTTTAATTGTATATGTAGACATGAAAAGCTAAAACAAAGTTGTTGGAGGCTACTTACAATCCATTAGGACCATCTTCACATTTATGGTGAGGAAAATAGATTCTATTGACTTGTTTAAATGCTTTATTGTGATCGATCGATCGATCGATCGATCTATCTATCCATCTATCTATCTATCTATCTATCTATCTATCCATCTATCTATCCATCTATCTATCCATCTATCTATCCATCTATCTATCCATCTATCTATCCATCTATCTATCCATCTATCTATCTATCTATCTATCTATCTATCTATCTATCTATCTTGTATTAGTGATTAGTAAATGTCATTGAAGAAAGTCACATTTTTTCTTGCATGATTATCTTTTGTAATCATATAATGCTCATAGTTATACATGCCAAAATGTGACTTTGCATTTTTAAAAACATGATTGCAATCAATTATAAATTACTAATCACATTCATGTGAACTACCACATCAACCATAAATATGACTCACAAAAATTATATTTCACATCAGTAAAAAATATAACTCATAAGAGCTATATCCCGCATCATTCAAAAATATGACTTGAGAAAGTCATTTTTCACATGAGCAAAAAATATGATTCACAAGTGTCACATTCTACATCAATTATAAATATGACTCACAAAAGTTATATTTCACATTAGTAAAAAATATAAATCATGAATCATATTCCACATCATTTAAAAATATGACTCAAAAGAGTCATTTTCCACATTAGTAGAAAATATGACTTACAAGAATCATATTTTACATTAACAAAAAATATGATTCATTGTAGTCATATTCTATGTCAATCAAAATATGATTCACCATAGTCGTATTCCAAATCATTCAAAAATATGGCTCATTGTAGTTATATTCCACATTAGCCAAAAATATGATTATATGGAGTCATATGCCACGTAGGCTTTTTTTCTTCTTCTCAAGCAACTTAAGAGAAAGTTAAGCCCCCCAAAACAGTCAACATATACTCCACGTTGACAAAAAATGGCTAATTATAGCTAATTATATTCCTTAACGTATATAACTACTAATGTTCAATACGACTCGTTAGTAATGATTGGACCCAGTCATATTCCGAATCATCTACAGTGATTTTGGCATGAGTCATATTTTGAATTTTTTTGATTCATTGCAATCATATTTTGCAATCATAAAACATGTATTTTCTAGTAGTGTTATGATTTTAGGCTCACATAATAACAAAGGTGTATCTTAAAATTATATAATTAATTAGTTTAAATAGATGTGATAAATTCATAAATTTCATAATTGATCCTATCACCAATTATAATTAATCATAGCTTGTATTTAATTGGGCCAAATTAGAAAATTAGCAAAACCCCAAGGGGTCTTAAAATCATACATATTTAAATAGTATTAGTACTCCTACTTCAAATATTTAACTATGGAAGGATATAGCCCCCATGAGTCACCAAAGTACTCCAATTATTGATCCAATAGGTACATTCTTTGTATCTATAGTTAATAATGAAGTCATCCATCAAACCTTTTAGTTCTTCAATGTCCTAATAGGATTAGTTTCAAGGTGGCATGAAATTTTATAAGGACTATGTTCTAAAAGTTTGGTAGAGATAGTGCAATTAGCCATGTCTCATGTAGAGATGCATAAAGTAATTATACTTAAAGCTAACTTGTTTCTAAAACTAACACTTATTGATTCTTGCCTAAATGTACAATCTCAACTCATGAGACCAAAATTTCAAATTTACTTTAAGCATCATGAAAATTCATAGTTTCTTCATATAGCACCTAAAAATGCATTTCAAGGGAATCTAAAATCCCCTTTTCAAAACCAACAACCCAACAAAATATTTGCAATTCGATAAATAATAATAGGAACCATCCTCAAACTCTTATTCGGCCGATTTTACATGTTGTTCCCCTACACGGTCATGAGACCTTTCCACGGCATGCACTCGGTCCCCACGGCTTTAGGCTTCCTCCGTAGAAAACAGGGCCCTATCCACACTGCCGTACTATGCCTGCGCTGCCAGCAAGCTTCCCTTTCTCGTTTGCCAAAAGCGCTCGTTCTCTTGCAAGTGCCTCATCAGGCATAACTCTACCAAACCCAAATCGAGCTTTCTGTCCCTCTGGTTGTTGCAGGGATTCCTTACATTTTTCTGGGTTTTGTTGGGTTTGGGGGAATTGCCACTGTATCGTCCCGATCCCGAAGCGAGAATGACCACGATGAGGTGCAATGTGGGTGCGACGACCGGTACGGCGGTAGCGCCCGCCGTTGTGCGCCATCAGCCGATGGAACGCCTCGGAAGCTCCGTCCAGGGTCTGGCGATGAGCAAGTTCCTTGGGTTGCGGATTGCGAGCAAGGGCGTGAAGAGTAGCAGCCATGGGAGTATTCCGACGAATGTGCTTAAGGGGAGCAGCAGAAAAAACAACAACAACTACAACAGGGTGACGGTCCGTGCTACTGCGGCTGTGGAGACAACGCAGAAGACAGACAATGCCGTCGTGGAGAAGTCGATCAACACCATTCGGTTCTTGGCGATCGACGCGGTGGAGAAGGCGAATTCGGGGCACCCGGGGTTGCCAATGGGGTGTGCGCCCATGGGACATATTTTGTATGACGAGGTGATGAAGTATAATCCGAAGAATCCGTATTGGTTCAACCGAGATCGGTTCGTGCTGTCTGCTGGTCACGGTAAGTGAATTGCATTCGGTACCACTCGTTCTAGAATGATGAAGTTTGAATTTGCCGATTATAAGGGTAGAGACTCCATTGACCATATAGGTGAGCTTTGAATTGTGCTAAGTTAATTGTGAGAATACTTGATCTACTGGCATTTGTCTTTTTGCAATAGTTTTGTAGCTTAACAGAAAATAAGTGTGCAAAATTTTAGATGGCGCAAGTTTCTAGATTGATTTAGGGAAAGGTTCAAAGTTCACCTGTACTGTGAATGGAACCTCTCTCTTGCTGCATGGTAAATCCAAGCCTTTACTCTTAATTCTCCTCCTACTGAATTTCTGACTCTTCTGTACTTTGGCATTTGTTGTGATAACAGGATGCATGCTCCAGTATGCCCTTCTCCACTTGGCTGGATACGACAGCGTGGAGGTACGTCCTTGGTCGCGAACTCATTCAAATTTTGAATCTGTTCGAGATTCGTCGCGTTTCAATCCTTTCTTTTATTGGTCTCTAGGGTTGCACCACATTTTGTCGTGGGTATGACATGGGGTAATTTTAGGTTGTACTCACACGCTGTTTCGATTTACAGTCAATGCTTTGAGAATGGACTCCCGAATTAGTAAAGGTCAGATCTTGTTCCCACTTAAAACATAGAAATAAAGGTTGAGTTTGATAAATCGTACTGTGAAGAATAGGTAGAATAATACATGGTAGTGGGTAATGTTAATACATGTGGATAACAAAGTAACGCCTATTGACAAACCTCGTAAAGGGCATGGACGTGGACAATGGGAGGCACCAGATGGCTATGTCACTCCGTCAACAAATTGGAATCCGATCAGGTGAAACTCTGGTTGTCTCGTCCAACTAATTGACGGTCCTCTCTGCAGGTTGAGGATTTGAAGCAATTCAGGCAATGGGGAAGCAAGACCCCCGGTCACCCCGAGAATTTCGAGACCCCCGGGATCGAGGTGACCACCGGTCCCCTAGGGCAAGGAATTGCCAACGCCGTGGGCTTGGCTCTGGCCGCTTCAACAAGCCCGACGCTAACATTGTCGACCACTACACGTAAGAGTCAAATCGATCCTTGGCTGCATGGAATGTCGTGTTACGCTTGAGCGTGTATCCCCAGGGCATTCACACATTTGGCCTGCGTCGTTGGTAAAGTGATGGAAGTAATGTAAGGACTCCATTCATTATACAGTAAAGGAGACGTTCCATTCACCATACAGGTGATCTTTGAACCTTTCCTTACATCAATCTAGACACTCGCACCATCTAAAATTTTGTCACATTTATTTTGTGTTGAAATAAAAACAGTTTCAAAATACGAATTGTCAATAGAGTAAGTATTTTCACACTTAGCACAAACCAAAGCTCACCTGTGTGGTCAATGGAGCCTTTAATGTACTGTATGGTTAATGGAGTCTTTACCTTACCCGAGTGTGCGTCGTGTGTTACCAGGGTTGTAGTAATCTCAAGTTGTGTGTGAATGTACTTCAATACAGATACTGCATTGTGGGAGATGGATGCAACATGGAGGGCATCTCCAACGAGGCCGCCTCCCTTGCTGGTCACTGGGGTCTGGGAAAGCTCATCTGCTTCTACGACGACAACCACATCTCCATCGACGGCGACACGGAGATTGCCTTCACCGAAAGCGTGGATGACCGCTTCTCTGCTCTGGGATGGCACACGATTTGGGTGAAGAACGGCAACACCGGATACGATGAGATTCGTGCCGCCATTGAGGAGGCCAAGTCCGTGACGGACAAGCCCACCATGATCAAGGTGACCACCACCATCGGCTTCGGATCGCCCAACAAGGCGAACTCGTATTCCGTGCACGGCGCTGCTTTGGGTGGCAAGGAGGTCGAGGCCACGAGACAGAACTTGGACTGGCCTTATGAGCCCTTTCACGTTCCCGAAGAGGTCAAGAGGTGAGGTTCCGTCATTGCCAATTTCAATCAGTGCGAGTGTTCACCTTGGAGTGAACGTTACAATTTATTGGATCTAAGAGATTGATATGCCGTTTTGGAAATTGGTGTGTCTAAGTAGGTTTCTGATTATGCTCTTGGATTCTGTTACAGCCACTGGAGCCGCCACATCGACTTGGGTGTCAAGTACCAAAGTGACTGGGAATCTGCCCTTGAGGCGTACGTTCAGAAGTATCCCGAGGAGGGTGCCGAATTCAAGCAGCTCGTCAGCGGTGAATTGCCCGATGGCTGGGATACGGCGCTTCCCGTAAGTGAATCGAACCCTTTTCTGTTCGTTATCAGGGGTCTGCTTCTCGCTTTATTGAACTATGGCCTTTTGGTTGATATGCCTGTAATAATGTGCTTCTGCAATTTCAGTAATTTTATGAGAAAGACACAGATCGTTTGGAAAAAGAAAGTAGTTTGAAATCGCTGTAAGTTTCGATGCCAGCAGAGCTGATTTGTGGTGTTTGTTGTGACCAGTCCTTCACTCCCGAGGATGCTGGCGATGCCACTCGCAACCTGTCACAGCGATGTCTGAACGCACTGGCACGTACTCTTCCCGGATTGATCGGCGGCAGTGCGGACTTGGCCTCCTCCAACATGACCTTGATGAAGATGTTCGGTGACTTCCAGAAAAACTCCCCAGCAGAGCGCAACGTGCGGTTCGGCGTGCGAGAGCACGCCATGGGAGCGATCAGCAACGGCATCCAGCAGCACTTGAGCGGTCTGGTCCCGTACTGCGCCACCTTCTTCATCTTCACGGATTACTTGCGTGCAGCCATGCGAATCTCCGCTTTGTCCGAGACTGGCGTGATCTATGTGATGACCCACGACTCCATTGGTCTGGGAGAGGACGGCCCCACGCATCAGCCCATCGAGCACTTGGCGAGCTTCCGTGCCATGCCCAACATGTTGATGCTCAGGCCTGCAGATGGAAACGAAACCTCAGGCGCGTACAAAGTGGCTGTTTTGAACAGGAAGAGACCGTCTACCTTGGCTCTGTCCAGACAAAAGCTGCCCAACTTGCCTGGCACTTCCATTGACAACGTCTTGCTCGGGGCATACGCAATCTCTGATGACTCCTCCAACAACAAGCCGGATTTGATCCTTTTGGCCTCGGGATCCGAGCTTGAGATCGCAGCAAAAGCCGCGGATGTCATCAGGAAGGAAGGCAAGACGGTGAGAGTGGTGTCGTTTGTTTGCTGGGAGCTTTTCGAGGAGCAGAGCGCGGAGTACAAGGAGGGCTTGCTGCCGTCCACTGTGACTGCTCGCGTGTCTGTTGAAGCTGGTGCTACTTTCGGTTGGGAGCGGTACGTCGGCTTGCACGGCAAGTCTGTTGGAGTGGACCACTTCGGTGCCAGTGCTCCTGCCAGCATCTTGTACAAAGAGTTCGGAATCACGGTCGAGAATGTCGTTGCCAAGTCGAAGGAAGTGTTGGCGTGAATGACAGGAATCACGGGAATTTAGACTGTTCTGTTGTGGCTTTCGGTAAAATCCTAGCAAGCAAGGGGAAATCCTAAGTTTTGGAATTGATGAAGGGTGTCAGAATAGAGGTACTCACGATTGCATTCGGCATTCAAATTTGAGATCGGAGAGATCGTTCCGCTTGCCAAGTGGTCGGTCCACAGAGTGAGTTGAGCATTGTTTAGGGTTCCAGCATTTCACCCTTGGTTCGCCGTGGCAAGCTGACGAATGCTCGATGCTGGTGGCGACTCGTAGTTGTCTGGCGCAGGCATGCTGCTTTGTGAAATTAGAATCCTGAGGCAAGCTCAGTATAAATAGTAAGGAATAATCACTTCCCTCATTGAGGCTCCTGGATGATTAGGAGTAAACTTTGCTTTCATTTAGGAATCGGCTCGTTGCTGTTACGTTTCAATTCGCCATGGGTCCTATCCTGCTGAAGCTTAACCGCTCCTCACCTAACTGTCAAAGCCCTCGCAACCGGGTTATTACCGGTACATATATGGAGATCAATGACCTAGAGCTTGTCGAAATCTCAAATCGTCTTCTGTAACACGAAATTCCTTGGAAGAGGCATGTCTCCTTTTCAGAACAGTGCCAACTAATTTATTTAGAGCAAATTCAATCAAAACTAAAGCTATGACACGCTCATAAGCGAAGACAAGGGCTTCTTGAATCGAGAATCTCTCCTTTCCATCCGAATTCCAAGGATTCTCACAAGGATTCTCTAGAGTGTTACGTATGATTTTTGCGATTTTATGCGTGTATTTCAGAATTGTTGGTGTGTCCAGAAGTCGGAACTGACAACGATGAAATAAAGAAAAATGGGTTCCCCCCCGGAGATGGTCACACCTGAAGGCTCTCAGAAACGATATGGCGAACTGAAAGAATCGGTGCGCGTGCTGCGAGCCCAAGTCCGAGGCACCCACGTTGCCTCCACGACAAACGATGCAAGCGGTCCTGTGAAGGGTCTGGACGATGGAACCCTGTTAGAGGCGATTAATCCGCAGGAAAGCTTCACCATGCAGCACCTTCGGCTGCAGTTCAAGATGGAGCTGCAGGTAACCAAGCATACGGTGAGATTATGGACTAAGTTAGGGAACGTGATGGCAAGGATGTTATTCCCATAATGAGATTCTGCTTTCGCGTTACTGGACATAATCCTCTTCAATCCTGCTCAATCAAGGGTCTCAAAAATGTTATTTCCATTTACGAGGCTCTGCTTTCACGTTGCTGGACATAATTCTGTTGAAGCAAGGGTTTCAGAAATGTTGTTTCCATACTGAGGCTCTACTTTCACGTTTCTGGACATAATCCTGTTCGATTCTGCTCAATCGAGTGTCTCAAAAGGACACCATAATGCCAAATGAACGACAAGAGAATGAGGTATAACCATGCGCTCCATGCCTGCCATTTTTACAGAAGTAAGCTCCATTGAAGATAGGTTTAGGTTTAGGATTGGTCCCAACTATGATCCCCTTTGCAGAGGAAGAATGAAGAGATTCAGAAGCTGATTGCGAATCAACGAGGGAAGTCCCAGCAGATCGAGAATCTGGAGAAAGAGCACCGCGTGCAGAAGAAGAAGCTGGAGGCGCGCACTCAGCATCAGTCGGAGAAGATTTGTGCGCTGGAGGCTCAGCTCTCCCATCGGATCACTCTCCATCAGCAGGCCAGTTGGTCCTTCAACACTTCAATTGACTCAGAAAACAATTCGTTTCAAAAAATGCAAGAATGTCTCAACTATGGTCTCAGTGAAAGCTGTCTCAAACACTCACTGCAAGCAATTTGGTCAAGCAGATTAGGGTTTAGGGTTCAGAATGGTAATGGAGTTGGACAATTTGGGAGTGCAGGAGCTCCAGGCACAAGCCTATGCATTTGCTGCCAAGCTGCGACAATGTGAAAACGAGAAATGCGAGCAAATGGAGGCTGTCAGGTCAGAACAAGTTGCCACTGTTGCTGCGACAGAGGAGCGGCATCGCGCAGAGCTCGGCCAAGTAAGCACCATCGCCACCACCACCGGTAGAAAACATTGTCCAAATCAACATGTTTTGTTGCTTTGGACGGCTTGATTTGGACAGGAATTAACAGAGTTGTGCTGATTTGGACATGTTTTGTTGCTTAGGAAGACTTGATTTAGACATTGTTTTCCAGCACCACCGGTAGTGCGGCCAGTTTCGGAAAAGTACCGGTATATTGAAAATTTGAGATGCCTCAAGTGTTGAAGGAATTATTCCATTTACTATACCACTGTAGAAGTACTTCCAATCCAAATAATGCTTCAAAAAATGTTATGACAGTTTCATTCTGCTATCATGGAAATGGGTTCGAGGTAGATGCTTAGAGATGCAGTTGTTTTAGGGACACGGCTTGACATTGTCCAGATCAGGCCCAGGTGATCTATGTTCTGAGTCTCCGAAGAGCCGAGGACGCTGAATCTAAAGTGAAGGAGTTGGAGGCAGAGCTTGTGGGTTTGAAAAAACAAATATCCCACTCTCAAGAATTGAGCATCAAAAAGGCAAGAAAAGCATTCGTCCGTCTCCTCTAATCCTGTTCTTTTTTGGAGCTCAATGGTGAGTTTCACGACTTGTTGATCAGGTGAGAACAACCACTGCTCATATGCTCTCGTTAAACCAATTCATCAGCTCCTGCCACCAGGGAAGACAACATCAATGGACTTCAGATAACCTAATGCAGATAGCCTTATAAGTTGTGTGTGAAAACCACCAAAATGTCATCAGAGTACTATGTAAGAGAATTCTTGAGCTGATCGACAGGCTTGAGGCCCAATTTGAAAGTGACGAAGTGTGCAATGGTTGTGGTGATGGGCACGTGCAGGACGAAGAAAGTAACTCAAAGATGGATAAAATCATAGCTGTGTACGAGGACCAAATACGAGATCTAAGTAAGAGCTTCCTCGCACCTCCATGAAACAGTTTGGTTTCGGATTTTGTGACAAGTTCCTAACGCACTTCAACTGCAGAAGCAAGGCTGAAGAGAGAGAAAGACGAACTGGAACGAGTGAAGGAGGACTTGAGCAAGAAACATGCTCTGGAATTGCAGAGCTACAAGATGCAAAAGGTACAATTTTGTTGACGCCCACTTTTTTATTGGTCTTCCTCTTTGTCATTATTTTTTGATTTTATACTTTTTCCAAAATCACCGCTGCTCTTGCTTTTGATTTGATACTTTTTCCAAATCAGGATCATCCCCATCTCCGTTTTGACAATTTTCTTCTCCAAGCTTCTGTAGTTTTGGGAATAGGCGATCTTGAAAACATCAACCCTTTAAAGACCAAGAAGCAATTAATCTGGTCTCATGTTTTTTAAAAGGATTTTGAAAGATTCATAGAGATTATTACTTGTTTCAGAAACTTACTTCTTTTAACCAACACATGCAATGTTCTTCACTCATTCTAGTAATATCAAAATACATTCCCTTCACATTCTACTTTCCAACGTATGATCAACCAAAATGGTTTTCTTAAAACTAGGAATCCATGGTCTTTAAAACCACGCTCAATCCATTTAATAATACTACTTGAGATTTCCTGTATCTTGGCGGTACACCAGTAGAAGTTGTGTCAGTGTTTTGCAGTGCTATTAGCTTCCCACCTTACTTGATTTAGAGTTTCACTTCTCTTGGTAAGCTCACCACTGTCTTCTTCGCCTTGCTTCCGAATTTCTCGCCACTGTTGTTCGCCACGGGGACCATTGTTGCAGGCTCGGGAGATTGATCAAGTTTCCGAACGTGTGCGGTCAGCCGTGGACAGTCGGGAGGCAACCATAGCCCAGCTCAAAGAAGAGCTTGCCAAGCAGCAGCAGCAGCAGGCTTCATGTTTGCTTGACATCTCGTGATGGATTCTTCTCTTCCACTAGCTCGTCCCTCCTCTTTGCTTCGAAAATTGAGTTTTCTCTAGCTAGCTCGGCATATGAATCCAGTGTCAAATCTCTTTACAAATTGGCCTGTATAGTGGATTGTCATCATTTGGAGTTCGTGTACGTTTCTGAATTATTAGCTCTTGGTAGAATGTGGCCGGTGTTTCTGCCATGCCAGGTTGTGTGTCACATTTAGGATTCGATGGTGGTTTTGGAATGTCCTAAGAGAGGTTTGTAGAGGAGGATTTGGCTTGATTCTTTCTTTGTAATTCAGCAGAATGGACGTATTTGTGCTTGCCCATTTCTCTATTTCAGCTTGCGAATTGAAGAGCTGACTGACGAAGATGCAGCTAGTTAGTGGTCGCTCATTGCTTGATTTCTGAGCATTTGCCTGCTTGGTAAACGCAATGATAGTCCTAATTAAGCAGTGTTAATTTTCTGGGGTCATGGTGTTTAGGCGTTACTCCGGATTTGCCAGGACATCGTTGTGGAAGATCAGCACATAGTTCTGATAGAGCACGATTCAGTATTCCTGTGGGCATGTCTGGCCTACATTGGCCATTAGGTTATCTAGATTCTACTAGTGTGCCCTGTGCCGTTGCCACAACCAGAATAAAAAATAAAGAACTTTTTACAATTATGATATCTTTCACACCATAGGTCCAAACGCCACAAAACAAAGTCCATGAACCCCTCTTGCCAGAGAACTTTCCAGCGGTACCCAGAACGCTACTGAGGGACGCATGCATGGTTTCGAGAGATTTCACTGTAACAAATAAAGCAAAACAAACAAAGCAAACAAAGCATGGTTTCGAGAGATTTCACTGTAACAAATAAAACAAAACAAACAAAGCAAACAAAGCAGACAGAAGCAAACAAAACAAACAAAGCAGACGGCGTACCTTGAAGCAGACAGCGAACTTAAGGTATGGATTGTAGGTTTCTGTGTTTATTGAAGGGCAGCCTAACTTAGATCATTCTCCGCTGAATGGTTGCTTTCTTCTCTTCTGTGGCCGAAGCTGAATTGAGAGGAGTTTAAGTCGAACATGCCCACATTTTTGTAATCTCAATCAAGGATGAGGAGTGCAAGCATAGTGTATGATGAGATTGGTTCAATGTTGCAGTGAAAAAACTAGAGACATGCACTTTAGAAGGTCATTTGTATGAAAAAATGTCCAAAATGGTGATGCTTCTTTGAATTCGTTCTTCAAGGCAAGTTGGCTACGTGCTCGAAAAATTTGAGATCATTTGGAATTGTACAACATATAGGGAGGAAAATAGTATGTAGAAAGAAGTAGAGAATGATTCAAAATACTAAATTGTTAAGAATTTAGTTATGGAATTGAAAAATGCCAATCCCAATGGTTGTAATCTTGTAATAAACAATCTACATGTTGTGATTTTATTTTTCCAAAAATATTGAAAATTGAGTTAAATAAAGAACTTCAAAGTTTATCTCAGAGTAGAAATTTTGTAACTAAAGTAAAACAGTCCATTGTGGTCAGAATGAGGAGTTTGACATCATCTTGTTGTTGAAATTTTTCAATTTTTTTCCCACATAAAGACAAGTGTGAGAAACAATAAGTGCAATTGAAATTATATTTTTTTGACAAAGTATGAATTGGGTAGGAATTCTTGAAGTGTTCAGCTTAAAAGAGTATGTAGACTACCTTAAAATCTGAATGCATGATGCTCATCTTACTACGTCAAAATATTTTCTATCATGGAAGTCCTAAAAAGTCAATTTTTACAATGAATTTCATACTAAAAAGTCAAAAGTTCCTAATGAGGTCATTGTTCACTTCATTATTGTCATGTAAGACATGCATTGTGGTCCATATCTCTTACAATGAAAAAAAGCAGACAATGAGTCATTTCCTAGGTGACCAAAATGGGTCATTTAACCACAATGGGCTGCTTTACCTTACTCGCAAATTAAAGCTCCTCATAACTTTCATCTCATTAATCAACATGGAATGATTCGAAGATTTTTACATATATTTAAATCTAGAGAAAACAATTTTAAATTTTTATTTCTTGATAAAGTTTTTTTTTAAATTAGCTACATGGGTTGTTCACTGAGTAATGAAAACTACATATCATACAATAACTTTTTAACCATGTAGTCAAAAGTTATGAAAATTGTTGGCCCTTAAAGCTAGTCCTTGGACACATGTTTTGTGAAAATTTAAAATAATATAATAAAATTTTCATTTGTAGTAAACTACCCAAAATTGCTAGGTTGCCAAAAGAGTAGTTTAGTGCTTCAAGGATTAATACTAAAAGGTTGCAGTGAACACTTAGTCTTAGATAGAAGCTACCCCCCAAAATGACTTTCAAAGAAAGTGTAGAAATGAAGAATGCACCTATTCACCCACAAATCTTATAATTAGTGGTTGACTATCTTGGTGTTGAAATATGTCCATCTAGTTGTGCATGATGTCATTTGGGAGGGGGGTAAAGCAAAATTTTCAAGGAGAATTGAAAGTTCAAATCTTATGCCCCTACTAGCTAAAAAAAGAAATGGCCTATAAAAAGACATTCAATATTTGGTCTAAGTTACTATGTTGGTCTTTTCACAAATAGTTTTTTTAATTTACATATGACAATTTAAAGTATGTTTCTACTAATAATTGTGATATTAAATTAATCAAAGTGGTTAAAATGTGCATACTTATGAAACCAATACATTAGTAGAGTTCTTTACTAGAAGACTTCTAATGGAAGGATCCACTTACTAAAAAAAGGACTTAAAATAGTAGGCCAACTAATATTGTGACCTTTATATAACTTTGTAAGAGGCATGCATATTAAAATTGAGCTTTCACTTGTGTCCCTAAAAATGAAAATAAAAAGACATACACACTAAATATAGAATACCTATTTAGAAGTATATCCAATAATATCTAGAAAATAAATAAGCACTCTACAAATCATGTTTATCAAAATTCAAAAAATCAATTAGTTGTGACTTTGTAAAGTTGCAATTATTCAATACAAATATTCCAAAAATAAAACATTATTTATCAATGAAAAAAATCACTATTGTAAATGAGTTTGTGGAATTATATTTTGTATTTGTCAAATACTTAACCACAAACCAAGATTAATTAAGTAGGCTACCTTTAAATCAACTAAATTGTTTTCAAAAGATTTCCTCATTGCACTCAATAATCTATACCTAAAATTTGGTTGTTTGTTTTGTTTTGGTTGTTTGTCACGTTGAGATCTCCTAGATCGTGCATCTCCCAGTCACGTGCTTGGTACCGTCAAAAAGCCTTCGACAAGGAGGGGTGCACCGGCTTGGTTTTGTGGCATTTGGATGTACAAGGTGAAAGTTATTGAATTTTGAAGTTTTTATGAACTAAAAAATTAGAAAATTACTTTTACTTTTGTTTTGGCTATGGCAACAGCACAAGCACACTAGTAATGTTCTCAATTACTACAAAGATCCAAAGCATTTTAAGACATAGTAAAACAATGGCAACTATGGATTTTATTTTCATTTTTTATAAAGTACCAAAGTGGCAATATAAAATATTATAGTGGTGCTCTAAATTTCAACATTCATCCACATATTGGATAGAAAATATCACATTAGCACACAGCACATATGTAATTATGTTTTCATCCACAATTTGGTGATTTCATCCATGATCTTTTTTCTAATTCAAAGTTTTCTTGAGAAAAACTTCAAAGTTTGTTGCCATTTTTTAGTCCAAATTTTTTTTCTTGGTGGCACCAGAAAGCTCCCCCAAAGCCCTGATGGCAATTAATCTCCAAGGTTTAAATACTTGGAAAGAGACTTGTCTATATGAATCCCTTTTGGAGAAAAAAAGAAAAAGAAAGCTCATAAGCAAAATATTTTTTTTAAGGGATATTGGTAAATAATATGTTTTTCGTTTATTCAATGGAAGAAATTTGAGAAGAAATCACTAAACTGCCACTGAAAATTAGTCTTCAAGTAGATGGGGAATTTCATTAAAATGGCGATATTCCATCTGCCATTTTCACAGTGTGTCATTCCCACAGTTCAGACTGGGCGGTCTGAAATCTATTAGTGTACTAGATTTCAGACCACCCGGTCTGAACTATGGAATGTCAAAGTCACAGAATATTAGCCATTTTAATGAAATTCCCCATGTAGGATCTTATTTAGGATGAATAAATGAATTTCTGTCCATATTTTGAATATTCATCGATAGCCATGATAGCCATGGATGTAAAGAGTTTTGTGACTCCATTGAAGACATTGGCAAGTATTTTCCGCACTATCCAAAATATGGTAGAAGTACCTATTCTTGATAACTTAAGCATTTTGCCCTATACTCTACGAGGAGAAAAATTCATCGAAAACTAAGCTCAATTTGTACAAACCAACGTTTCTTTTTACTATAGAACTTGTGTTCTTGGCATCATGTCATTGCATTATATTTGGAGGGACATCAGGGTATTTGTTTCTTTATGTAAAAATTGGTGACAAAATGCTAGAAAAAAACAAACGTAGTGCAAACATAAGGATGGGGAAGAATATATATATATATATATATATATATATATATATATATATATATATATATATATATATACTTCAAGAATGGATATTTTATTCACTATAAATGTGGCTAGATTTTTCATTGGGACCCATTCCAATCTCATAGACTCACCTATTGTGATTAGATTTGGCATTTCTCCCCAAACAAGGACGGAAGAGAGATGAATGGACGAGAAGGTACAAACAAACAAAGAACCTCTCTCGATGAATAGTACATCCAAACATTGTCCACAACAGATGAGCCTAAAAAGTCATGAAAAGGGGGATGCCCAACTGAAAATAGGTACTTCTACCGTGCCTGAAATTGAAAACCCAAGTTGCCTTCCTTCCCAAATGACATTCTAGAATATCCTGCACACTTGTCACACTACCAACCGTTGCACCACGCTTGCCACACATTCCATTCCTGCACACTTGTCACAATATCATTGGCTGTTGTGGACTGGTCACACAGGCTCCAGGCCGGCAGTCTCAGGGTTTACCCAAAACTGGCTGTAATTTAATTTTCGTTGAATGTGCTGCACTGAGCAGCTAATAAACTGGAACAGAACCAGTGATTTCTGTGATCTAGAGTTGGTAACTGAACGGCCAGGGTGAACTGACCCCCTCATTGCCCCGGCCAGGGTTAATTGTGAAAAAAAGCCCCCTATTTTTTTACCATGACTTTTTATATTTCTACACCGCCCCTAGCTAATTTAAAGCGGCTGATTGCAAATATGAATTCAAAATTTGCGAAAAAATTCATGTGATTGCAAATTAAAAATTCCACAGCGTTTTCCTAAGGGGTAAAACGGGGCAATGAGGGGGTCAGTTCACCTTGGCCGTAACTGAATTGGGTATGAGATGGCGACCCATTTCCAACCAGTTGAGGAATTGAGCCTATCTGCCATTGGTGTGTGTTGAGGGAAATATTTTTCATGTACAGTGAAAAAGGAGGACTTGAAATTTTTCTACATTTTTTTTGGTCAAGAATGGAATTATCCTAAATTTTTTTGGAGAAGATTTTGTAAAACCTATTCTTGTCATACAGGGTATTGCATTTCCAACCATAGGGTGGTCAAATAATCGATTGTATAGAATTCCTGAAAGTGACGAACGTGGCACCCATCTGTGCTTTCCTTGTCTATACTGTGGAATTGGGGTGGTGGTTGGAAATGGGTCGCCTACTCTAAGTTAAATAATGCCAACATGTCACTAACAAACAAAAGCTAATTCATACTTAACCCTAGAAATCATCCCTTTTCATTACCGTGTGAATCATTGGCTTAACCCCTAAAGCCCCGAGGATCTTTTCTGTCAAAAACCACTTAGAACTACCACTTCTATTGTGTTCACTTAAGAAAACCAAAAAATATGTTTTTTTTTCCAAAATCCAACCGTAGGATCTTGTACTTAACTTGTTTGAGAATATGTGGTAAAAATTTCATCAAATCTGACTACATAGATTGCAAGATATTTGCATCCAATTGAAAGTGAAGAAAACAAGTTTTTTTGCAACTTGCTTGACTAGAATTTGGGGCTTTGAATCTTTGTAACTAAAATTTTTTGTGCTGTTAATTTTGATTTTCTAAATTTATATGTTGAATAGTTGAGTTGAGAATCTAAGGGAAAAAATTCAACAAAAAAATGCTTAATTTTCACTCATTAAAAAATTGTTAAGTAGAAGTATGTTAAAGATTGAAGGAAAAACTAAATCATTGATAGTTTGAAAATGGAATTGACATACAATAATCCCAACAATGAGATTATTCTAGAAATCAAACCTAACCTTGTCTAAAAAAATTTTAAATTGTAAAAATTGGATTCACAAATGAATCCTATAAGTTATTTTTTCAAGAAAATGCTTAGATTGCCCGAAAAACTAAGATTGTCTATAACGTTCTCATAACTAGTCTAAATGGAATGATTCAAAGCTTCAAATGTAGGCAAAAATACAAGATTTTAGAAAAAAAAATTGACTTTTTTTTATTTTTTTGTGTTGGTTGTTGGTTTTTGTTTTTGGCTTATTGTGCCATAAATTTTTCTCCCGAGCACCAATTTAAACAAAAATTATATATTCACAAAGCTCTCGGCAAAACACAACCTCAAAAAATCTCAAAAACATTCACTACAAATTGAGACAATACGAATCTACCTGGATCCAAATTGTTTCCCGAGGGGACAAGCAAATTGTTTCCCAAGCATCAAATGTTTGTGTCGACGTTTAAGGGTTAAAAATCAAACAACTCTAAAGTAGCTCGCCCTTTTTTGATCACTTAAGCAATTCAACATGTTTGTTGTATGGATTTGGTGAGGGAAAATTTTTTCCTCACATATAGAAATAGATTTTAGAAGGATTTCATATTTTTTTAATATTTTTTTCTTCAAAAACAAAATTACCATGAATTTTTTTTGTGAAGATTCTGTTCAACCTATTCTCGTTGTATAGGTCACCGTATTTCCAACTATAGTATGATAACAAAATCGACCATGCTTGAATGTAGGTGATAATGTGTTTTCTAATGTACATCTTGTAATCATTGTATGCTTTCAACGTACACCTTCCAAACATTTGGGCTACGTGAGCTGTCACCTAACCAGGTGTAGTGTCAACTAAATCACAATTGGTTAGAAACATAACAACTTAATTGGAAAGAGGTCGACTACCTTATGTTGTTAGAGAAAAAAAACAAGATAGCCAAGAAGCTAGCAGCCCAAGGTCCTACTAAGGTAGAATTATACATTCTTGACCAAAGAAAGCCCCATACCCAATTTGTAGGGTTTAGTTATTTCCAACCAAAGACCAGAATAGATTACCAACCCAAGTTTGGAATGTTTTTTCTCTCCTTTTCAAGGTTGGGACTAATAAGGTCATGACATATGTCCCTATGAAGTAAGTAGGAAAGTAATTATTGAATAATTGGAATTGGAAGACTCTACATATTGGACATGAGTCAAGACCGATTTTTGGCTTCCAAAATTCATATTACCTCCGTCTTGAAATAATTGTCCACAATTTTGTTAATATTTTTTTGAGCCAATTTCATTGATCATATTGTGCAAAACATCATTTAGAAAGGTTCTAATTATTATATCAATAGAATCAATGAAAAACATTACATGTGTCCATTGCAACTTAAATAAAATTAACCACAATGAGGTATTTTTTTGACATATTTAAAATAGCCTTAAAAAAACATGACATACAAAGTGGACAATCATTTTGGGATGGAGGGAGAAGTAATTTTAGTTCAAGCCATAAAATTATCCAATTTTTGGCAATCCTCATCATTTCTATCTCTACACCTTTGGAAATATTTGCTTCACTTTGCACTACTCCACGTCATGTCCACAATTGCTTATTTGATTGGTTATGGGTGGCTCCACTAGAATGTAGAATACAAACTTCTGCCAACTATTTCGTCCAATCATCTATACCTTAAATTTGTTTGTTTGTTTTGTTTGTTTGTCACGTTGAGATCTCCCGGATTGTGTGTTCCCCATTTGTGTTCTTGGTACCGTCGGAAAGCTCTTAGTGAGGAGGGGTGCACAGGCTTTGTTTCGTGGCATTTCGACTCTTGGTGAGAAAGTTATGCATTTTTGAGTTATTTTTGGTTCTAAAAAATGAGAAAATTTTCCTTTACTTTTGTTTTGATTGTGGCAACAACACAGGGCACACTAAGGGAGCCGACCCATTTCCAACCACTTAAGCAATTTCGCATATCTGGAATGTTGTTTTCTTGAGTGGAGAAATTTTCCCATGTATAGAAATGGAGTTTAAAAAGATTCCATATTTTTTCAGAGTTTTATTTCTCAAAACATGATTACTACAAATTTTTTAGTTGAAGATTCTGTTAGACATATTCTTGTCATATAAGTCCTCCTATTTCCAAGACTGCAGCCAATTGTAATGCGCCACGGCTGCAGTGGAGATTGTGCCACAATTAATGTCCTGCTTTCTCCTGCTGATTGGAAAGAGTGCAGTGTCAATGGGTCCCTGGTCGGAAAAGGGTCGGCTGCCTTAGTTATGATGAATTCTAGGTGCAGCAGTGGAGACTGAGGAATTTCGTGTGGAGTAGTTGAGAAAAAATATGATGAGAACTTCTCAATTTAATTGAGAAGTAAGGTAGTTGGCAATTGACTTTACCGGCGTGCCAGCCACTCGAGCATACAAGCAAAATGGTGATGGAAGCTCAATTACTCACCAGTCACCACGTTAGTCAAGGCGGGTCACCTTCATTGATTTTCGTTTCATTTAAGAAAAAAATGGACTCATGTAAACATGTCAGAAGTTTCACTGGTTAATAATTGCAATTTGGTACAGTAGTAGAATCTCACCGTCTCACAAAACAGATGCATTAAGTTATTTAAGCTTAAGTTAATGGAGTCGTCACTCGTCTCCCGATTTGCAGCTCAAACTCCAGCTTCTGAAGCTTCGGCACATGATCACATTGTTATGTTTTCGCCCTTGTTATGTTTTTTGTGTTGCAGATCAGAAGCTACAGTCTTTTAAGGCATTTTAATTCACCAGCTAACTTTCCATCGCCACCAGTGGTCTCATGGATGTGAAAATAAGAAGATTCAGCTGAGCTTATTTCAGTTACCAAAAAATGTGAAAACCATTGTTCAAAGTCCCACAAAGCAGATGCATTAAGCTTAAGTTAATGGAGTCATTCGTCTCCGAATTGCAGCTCAAACTCCAGCTTCTGAAGCTTCGGCACATGATCACATTGTTATCCTATGTTTTTGCCCTTTATTTTCTTGTGTTGCAGATCAGAAGCTACGGTGTTTTGAGACCTTTATATTCACCAACGAACTTTCCATCTCCAGCAATGGTCTCGAAGATCATGTGAAAATAAGAAAATTCAGAGCTTACTTCAGTTAAAAATTGCAGATAAAATGTCAATTCAAATCTGTGAATCTCAATTACTCACCAGTCACATTGCTCCGTCCACGAAGTCACGTTCATTAATTCCGCAATTGAAAAAATAATTTGAAACATGTACCCATGTCAGAAGCCTGATTAATAACGTCAATGTCAGGTACACCAGAAATCAAGACACCCATCTCCTTCTAATGTTAATGCAGTCTTCTCAGTGCCGGTGCATACACTTTGATTGTTGCTGGTGTTTTCGCACGTCCCCATCGCCAATTCTCCACTCCAAAGCTCAAACAGTGAAAGCTCAAATATCATTCTCACCAGGACCAGGCACGTAACTTACTCGCAGTGACTCCACTGGCATTTATGTTTATCGTTTAAAATAAATATAATGCAATTATGGACACATGTCAGGAGACTGGTGAATAATTAGTTCAACATAGGTCACAGGCAACCACGGCACGTACAGACCTCAAGGACCCCAGCTCCTTCTAAAGTGCAGGCCTCGCAGCGCTTGGCACATCATATTCTACGCTTAGGTTTTCCATTTCTCATTTTCAGTGCTGTGAGGTTTTCAATCACATTGTAAGTCTTATCTTAGCAAGTGTTGCTGGAGTTTCTGTGAGTTTTATAAGCACGTTGTCGGTGTTGGCCGGAGTTTCGGTGAGCTTTTCATCACGTTGTGGTGTTTCTGTGAGTCTTTTCATCACATCGTTACTGTTTTCTGGTGGTTATCGTTTTGATTGCGAGCTTTTCGATCAAATTGTCGGTGTTTGCTGGTGTTATTGTGAGTTTACTAAGTATGTAGTTGGTGTTTGCTGCCGGTATTTTTGTAAGTATTTCGATTACGTTGTTGGTGATTGCCAGTGCTTTCCGGAGTCGGTCTCCGTGAGTCTTCCAATTCGATTACATTGTTGGTGATCGGCGGTGTTTGCCGGTGTTCTTGAGAGCTTATCAATCATATTGTTAGTGTTTGCCTCTTCTCCGGTGTTTTTCGTGACTTTTTTCGTCACATTGTTGACTAGTGTGTTTTCCTCTGTTTTCCGGTGTTCTTGTAAGCAGAAGAGCAGGAGTATCTTGTGGCGCTTGCAATTTTTTTTTCTTCTTATTAGCGATGCCGACCCCCACGACCTCCACCCCGAGCGTGGTCGTCGCCTCCCCGAGCACCTCCTCCGGCGGCATCCTCGCCCAACTCCCCGAGGGCGTTGTCACCCACATCGCCACCGGCCCGGAGTCCCTCTCCCAAGCGGTCGCGCTTTTGACCGAGTTCGGCCTCCCCGACGGCCTACTCCCCCTCCAAGACGTGTTGGAGTGCGGCTTCAACAAAGAGACCGGCTACGTGTGGGTCACGCAGAAGAAGGCCATCGTGCACACGTTCAAGCAGATCGCCAAGCAAGTGAGCTACAGCGACAAGATCACGGCGTACGTGGAGAAGGGACGGCTCAAGAAGCTGACGGGCGTAAAGGCCAAGGAGCTTCTGTGGGTGTCCATTGTGGACATCGCCTTTAGTGATGCCACGCATCTGTTTTTTAAGAGCTTCACGGGACTGGGAAAGTCGTTTCCTGCGTCGGCGTTTGTGAAAGGGGTAGACGAGGCGAAGTGAAGACGAGCTGGGTGATGGGCTCTTTGGAATACCCCCTGGGTTGGTGGTGGAATTGGATTGTGTTCATGGGGTGGGTTTTTGGGGTTGTATCAGGATGCGATTGTAGCTTTTTGGTCGAATAATTTGACAGGGAATCCAGCATACAGGTGCAAGTTTTGCATGTGACGACTGGTGGTGAGTACGCCGCTGTTGCAGAACATTCTTGAGCTTCCCGGTTTCCATGCCCTAGAACGAAATTATTAGTGCAGACACTCGTTTAGTGCACACGGATACCCGTTTGGTGCACAGACACTCGTTTGGTGCACACTGACACTTGTTAGGCAGACAAAGACATTGCTAGGTGTACCCAGACACCTATTTGGTGCACTAATTTTGTGCACCCATATATTTACTTTGGGCACAAGGGTGTTAATTTTTTCCACATGTATGCGTTTCTGGTCGTTCGAGTTCATTCGAGTTCATTCTGAGTCATTTAATTGTTCCACCATCTTCTCCCCTCTTCTATCCCTTGTTCATATGAATCCACACAGGCTTCTAACTGGTTTAAAGATAATATGTTTGTGTTCGTTGTGCTGTGTGATCCTTGCAAGAATGTTGGATTTCGGAAAAGTGAAGGACTTCGGCAGTGAGTCCAATGCAGCTTTGATTGATTTGTTGGATAAGCCAGGATTGCTTGAAGCATTCTCTTGGCTGGACCTTTATAAAATAGAGAATATTCTCTGATTTTCCTTTTAAATGATCGGTTTTTTTCCGAAGATTTTGAAATCCATTCGGAAATTCTCAAAATCAACCGGCTAGCTTTTAACTAAATGCCGGTACTCCCCGTACATTGATTGTGAAGACTGGCAACGAATGAACCTCGTTTTTGAGTTGGTGAATAAAGGAGTCATTTGACATGGAAAATTGTTACTCGTTTTTGAGTTGGTGGATAAAGGAGGCATTTGACATGGAAAATTGTTACTCGTTTTTGAGTTGGTGGATAAAGGAGGCATTTGACATGGAAAATTGTTACTCGCTGGCGTAGAGCAATTAAGTTTGAATTGCTGCAGACACTCAAACCTCTTCAATACAACCTTCTCCAATAGCATATTCACCAAACCCTACGGCATGGAGTAATTGCAAGGGCTTTACGGTGACTTTTACATGCACCGCTCGCTTTTGGTTGCAACTCTATCGATTGTGTCACATTGGACAGAGCTCCACCTAAGCACTTTCATTCTTGGCTTAGACATTAACTTATGGACGTGTGGGTGTAGTCTTGAATAAGCAAATTTCCAACTTGAATTTCCTAAATACCAGATATATTTCCTAATTTGTTGAAATCCAGATATATTTTTCCCCAAAAAAGAATGTCTGATGATGGTGATGAATGACTGCTATTAAAAAATGCGAGCGTCACCACAGACTTGACTCTTGGACGTTCATTAATGGATAATTTCCAGGGCATGAAATCCCATGTATCATAACATTAGTGCTGCACTACTGACAACCAGACCAACCTGCTCAGAAGCTGACATCTGAGCACACAAGGAATTGGTTCCGTTACTTCCGTTACTTGGTTCCAAAAGTGAAATTGCAGAGAAAAATATGCATTTACTGCAAGAGCACATAAGACAGTGCCATGTTGACTGACCACCCTTCCACAACAGATCATTGTGGTTGGAAGTAACTAAGGTAAGGTGGAGCCATTACCAACCAGTGCCCATAGGCAATCAATAGGCAATCAATAGGGTATCTCAAATGCAGGAGAAGGTGAGACTCGTTTGCATTCATTTCAAATTCAAAGAAACTGGATTTTGTAACCAATGTGGTCCCAACACTGTTGCAAAACTTGTGCCTCCTTTTGTGTGCCAGAGTTACCTACAAGTACTCTCCCAGTTATCAATTTTGTAAGACTCTAGACATTGGACATGGGTTGAACTCAACTTTAGGCTTTCATAATTCATAGTAATTTCAATTCAAGCTGTAAATTCACCAAACTTTCTACTACAGTGCCATTTCTATCTTTGCACTTCAGGAAATATATGCTTCGCCAAATACTGCTGCAGATCATATTTGCCATGGCTTAAGTTATCGGTTATGGGTGGCTTCACCTTGGACACTTTTAGAATCAACCTTCCTTGAAGCAACGAAAGGGTGTGAGAAAACTTATACAAAAATAAAGATAGGTATGGAGCCATGGAGCCTAGAAGTACACCTGAGCTCAGGACCTCAGCCCTGCCAATTGGATCCAAAACTGAAAGTTCTGAATTTCTCAGTGCGCTGTACCTTTGTAGCTACATAAAATCCTGCACCCTGCACTCTAGGATGACACACTGCAAATGGCTATATCAACATTTTCCTCAGAGAAATCAGTGTAAGAGATTCTGGAATGAAGTACTTCCTGTGAGAGTGGTAAAAAAGAGCGTCTCAGATGCTGCAAGGTGGGTCCAGCACAACCTACTCAAATTTGAATCAGAACATGAGGTTTTGACAGAAAATTGACACTTTTATTACACAGCAACCGCACATATTCTGCAGAAATTAGCGCCAATTACTCTGTCCAACATAACTCTTGCATGAGGGATACAAGAGAGGACAGACTCAACAACACATACACAAACCTCCCGCATACAATTCTCGAAAACCGACTCCATCAACATCAAGAGTAGTTATCTGTGCATTTAGGCGCGGGGTCTTGAACAAGTAGACTCATAATTCACGCCGGTCCTCAAAATGACTGGAGTTCTTTTCTTCTTCTTCGTCTTCTTCACAAGTCTTCACTACAGCACCCACGCTTCGACTGGTCACAAAAGTGAAAGAAGTCACTTGGGTGCATCTGGCTGGTTGACTGGTAAAGAAGCCTGGACTTCCGGCAGCTCCAATAGAGCCTTGCCAATGCGATCAATTGTCGGGAACTGTGTCTGAAAGTCCCACAGGATGCAAAGTCATCTTCATGTTCAAATCCTTGTTTTGGTATTCTGACACTCCTCTCAACCGCATTGCAACCATTTTAAGAACTCCCTTGGTAGGTTGGCGGCAAAGAGCCAACTAACCATAACATCAATAACCAGTTCTAGCACGAAAATAGGGACCTTGCTAGTGAGGAGTCGGTGAAAACTTTACACCCTGTCTCCATTCCTCGGTGAGACTTATGAACTTCTATTAGCACTCTCATGAAATGTAAAAGTTGTCCAATCTGTTCCCAATGTGAACACAACAAAACAGATTTTTGGAAGATATACGAAGAATGTAGAATTCCAAAGTGTGCCATAGAGAGGGTTGAGTTTAATTAAAATTCCTCCACAAGGGACCCAGGGATATTCAAATCTCAAGAGAGGTGTCAAAAAAGGCCTAAGGGAGAAAATCTCTGGGTTATAGAATGTTATGACAGTCTATTCTCAGAGTATACGAATTCAATGCACGAAAACAAATCCACGACAAGCATTGGTCACTTTGTACTTACCATGTCAACCTTAAAGCGGTTTGCGTTGCCAATTTGCGGTACCAGAAAAACATCTGCCTGCACAGTCCCCAGCCCCACATGCCAGAGTTTCAGCTATGGTTGAATGTGAAAATTCACAAACGAAAAATTCACAAGGAGGGGCATGCTGTTCTTACGAGTGTCAGCTCATCGCCGACTGAATATTTTCCAGCCACTGTCGTCAAAAGCTGTTCCAGCGCTGCAACCAGATATAGACAAGTATTTCAGTGATCGAGTAACCACGAGTTCAAATCTAGTCGGGTGAGAGGATTAAAAGAAATTTTTAATATGGACACTACTAAATTAAGCATAATGTCTAGGTCACTAACCAGTAAATCCTATTGTGATGTGGTCGATAGCCCACTTGAGTCGAGCATCCGCATCTGCTATTTCTTCAACCATTTTCTGTTTCACAGCATCAACAAGTGTTACCCTAAACTTACAATGGACTGAGTTCTCAACTGAAGTAAAGGTAAATCAAATGAATGAAAGCATAACATTCTTGAGGAGCTGCCCCAACACCATTGGACAAGGAATTCAGATTCCTTTTGAGCACTCTCTTGAGATCGCTCAGTTAGGAAGTACCAAAAGCTACAACAAAAAAACACGCATTCGCCATTCACTGAGCACCATGCATGCTTTACAGTGAATGCCAGACTTGAGTCTTTTTCTGGTTACCATCTACAGTGGAGAAGGACGAGTTCTCACAATTGCTAAAGAATGTTGTGCATACAAACAGGTTAATGTGAAGAGTTTCAGAGTAGGGATATACCAAGATTCCCAGGTTTTGAAGGGGCTGAATATTTGCTCCAATCAAGTACATCACCTGCCACACAGTTGGGTGTCAGACAGTTTACAGACCCCAGGACTTTATGAAAGAATATCTTTCAAACTTGGTGACCCATGCACCTGAGGAACCAATAAACCACTCAACAAGTAAGATATTCCCGAGCATGCATATGAATGACTAAATTCGGATTATCATATACATCAGGAACATTGACTACATGATGTTGCTGTTGTGCCTTTGCAAAATTGGATCCTTACCTGACGCACAGTTGCTCTCTTCACCAGGTCCACAGGCATTAAAGGCCTTTTATCAGGGAACCTTTCTTCGAAGTACTGCCCCACCGTTACAACCCCAAAACGTTACTGCAAAACTACAGATGATACCCTCAATACCTGAATAGTGATGAGAATTTTGAATTCGTCTGCAGAGCTATGTCTTTGAAATAAAACTCATATAGGCATACCATAACAATGGCCATGGAATCCGCTATGTGAACCCCATCGACCTCCACAGCTGGGACGTACTGGAGAGGACTGATCTTTTTGTATTCTGTAAGAAACAAAATTGCAGCAACTTGTAAGCACGATCACTGAAACCGGATCACACGGCATAAAAATGAGCTAGTTGCACAAGAACCATCAAAAGCACACTCTTCATTCAAAGTACAAATACCCTCGGATTTATGCTCCCCCTTGGAAATGTTGAGTGGTTTGTACTTATAAGGAATGCCTGCACATTCAAGTTGAGCGTCAGAATATTATTGTAAAGCTCCACAGGCGTGAGCTGCCCCGATGAAAATAGGCTATGCAAAGTTGTAATACACTCAAACCTCTTTAATATCATCGTCTCTAATGCCACATCAAATATCATATCAGACGTCATATTCTAACATCATCTCAAATATCATATTCCCTCACCAAACCCCAGAGAATAGACGAGCCTAGTTCAAACTCACTATGTAGTTCGCAAATGAGGTTTGTATCACAAACTGCAGCTACAAGCTATGGCCTACAAGATGCCCAAAACTTGAAGTTTTCACACTAAGTCATCAGAATACAGAAGTTGAACTACCTTCTCGCAAATAACAATAAAAAGACACTGTGTAATGGCTTGTTGGCTACAGTAATAGTTTAAAACCCTCAACAGTAGATTCCAATCATCCTACGAAAGTATTCAAACCAGCCTGCTAGAATGTTGAAATTTTCAGAAGTATTAGCATGGGCGGTACTATTAAATTGTAAGGAGAAGCAACTAAATTCTGGTAATTGTTCACCAGTACAATATTACGTTACAAAATTCGACACGATCTCGTGCACTTAAGGCACCTAGGCTGTGACATTAAAGAGGTAAGGATCCAAAAAAGTGTCCAACCTTTGAGCCCAAGAGCCAACCGCACCCGCCATGTGCACGAGCTCGTATGGAAACCCCACATCGTCACGGTGCTCACCTCCGTTCCCATCTGCAGGAATTCTCCCCACCCCCAAATGAAAATCCTGAAATTTCTCGATAAAATCTAATTCACCACATGTGGCCTTTATCAAAAACAAAATGCTAACATATGCTCACCTCAGAACCTGAAATAGGTCTCGAAATTGCAGTAATCTAACGAGTTTCTTGCCACAGAAATTCCTCGAGAAATGCACCTCTCATAAACAGCAAAGAGAACGGAGAATTGGACACAAAAAGAAGAAAGAACAGAAGCAGTGGCGACCTCGTTCGGAGCCGTCTGGAGCCGCTTCTCTGGATGAATCTCGTCGACAGGAACCGCTCCGGGCGGCTTCGCTCAAAGCTTCAGAAAACAAGGAGCCGGCAGCAGCCGCACCGGAAGCTGATACTGTTCACGCACTGTTCACGCACAATTCTTCCCTTCATATACCCGCCCTCTTGGCACCTGGCTGGGAGCACGCTGAGAACAGATTTCATCGGTAGCATGTGCGTGAGACTGATGGCGCCGGGAGAATCACCGGGCGACCCTACTGGGAGAGATGAAATTCATCGGGGTAACGGACAGATCGGGGACAGATCAACGGACAGGGGTTGATTGATCCTGTTCTTTTGGTTTTGTTGAGAATAGTAAACGAAATGAAACTGTAAAGTTTTATATAACCAAAGTATGCATGAAAAAAAGAGTCTTAAATATATTCAAGGTAAAGTAAATATATATCAAGGAGAGAGAATCTGTAAATAGTTCTCTTCGTTTACTATTGGTCCAAGGGATCCTCTAACTAAAATAAATTATAGTTAACTAGAGTGGAGAGCGTAACTGTGAAGATAATACTTATTTTAACACTCTTCCTCGCTCGACATAACATTTATATAAAATAACATCATATATGATAATTTTTGTAATCTTGTAAGATATTCAGTGCTACCTGATTAAAATCTTATTTAGGAAAATCTTGATTAAAGTTAAGGAGAAAACCATAGATAAAGAAAAAAAGAGTACAACACCTTTATCAATCCATTCTCATGGTAAACCCACTGGGAAAAAAATCCATGGAAGGATATCAAAAGGTTTTACAAATTTTATAACAAAAACTATTGAATCTCACTCTCAGGGGACAAGGAAGTGGTGCCCTTGCAAATGAGAAATTTGGTAAGCTCCTTAGGTTTCTTGATTAGACGATCTTGAGCACTGCCATGTATCCTCTGTGGGAATGGTGTATTAGGGTTTCCGTGGAGCTTGCCAAGAGTTCACAAAGCTCTCCTTCTTTGATGAATCGCAAAACGAAGAAGAAGACGGTGCCTTGGTGACTGCGTTCATACAGACAGACTAGACATTTCTCTAAAATCAAAGTATGTGGTTTTCCTTTTTGAAAGAAAGATAGTGTGATTATACAACTTTACTAAAAGGGTCAAATTTGGGTGCACTTACCTAAATTACATTTGCACACTTGTTATTAGAGTTGATGTTGGCAAAATAAATCCACTTGAAATGCATATTTAAAGTCATTCTTAGAACACTTATTAACACTGTTCTTGATACCTAGTGAGAACATAATTTATTTTAACCTTAAAATTACAATAAAAGACTAAAAGTGTCCTATGAATGACTTTTAGAAAAATATAAATTGAATAATGCACCTATTCATCATAGAATCTTATAGCTTATAGTAAATTGCCTTAGTGATAAGCCTACTTCATTTGATTGCACCTAATTGTAATCCTTACAAATTTAGGCTTAGAATCTTGCTTCTATTTATGAGAGCCTTGAATCATTTGGGGGGCATCTATTTGTTACACTTTGAAAGTTCTTACCTTAATATTCATAAAGTGTCAAAAATTATATAAGAAGAGAATCTACAATACCTTTTTGACTTCTGAGAGATTGAATAAAAAAATTAGGCAATTCTATAATAGTAATAATCCTCAATTACTTCTTCAAATGCCATTAGGTGTAGTTACTTCAAATTCCAACACCAATGGTACTTTTCAATAGCTTTTAGTACAAACTACATTTGTATATAGGGAGATTGTTTTTTCTTCATTCATACACTAGAATGGCAATAACTTGATTTATGATTTTTGTGCAAGGTTCTCAATCAATTCATGTCTAGATGGGTGGATAAGAAAAAACTACAAAAATGAAGATCTTTTATCTACATTTTTTTCAAATTGTTATTGTTTTGACTAAAAAGCTCAAGATCTACATTTCCATTAGCAGGGACTCTCAAGAAACATTACAAAATGCAAACTCAAAATTATCATGCTTTCATTGCCAAAGACCCTCAATAATAATACTCTTTAACCTTGTAGCGATGTTGAAACCCATGTTTTTTTGGGACATGTCCATAACATGGTAGTTACATTTTTTTGGACATCAACCACATTCACTTGGATACCAAAAACATGTGTCAAGATTGACAAGCCCTCAAATAAGCAAAATCAAAGAAAAAGTGGTTAAATTTGCAAAAGATTTAAAAGGACGTCTTAGAAAACATTGAATTCATACACAACATCCCATATGTCATAAATTATATACCATATATAATATTTCATACACAATATGCCACATATTATATAATATACACCATATACAACACTCCATATATAATACAACATATACAAAACACCATATAGAATACACTTTATTTGGCAATAATGTTAAATGGCTTGAAAAGACATTTATTGTGAGTATATCGAAATGAAAACACAAATTTATATAGAAGTGGGGTGGTAGGAGGTATGACAAACCATGTAGGATATATAAAACATGTAATTTGTAATAAAAATAAATTTTTAGGGATGAACATGAAGATGAACATGACATTGTCTCATTTGATGTCTACAAAAACATCTTTACAGCTATGTTGTATGATCTAATGTCTCAAAAAACATATAGACGTCTCAAAAAATAGAATAAAAAATTCTTAGACATTGTCGAATTATATGTAAAATTTTTCATATAACAAAGAATATCATTATATTTCAATGAGTATAGTTTTTATTTAAAATATTATTTTTTTGTGTATATGTAAAGCTTTGATTTATTCAATTTGCACTTCTAATGAGAAAGTTATAAAGAACCTTCATTTTGGGGCAATCTAAGTATCTTAGTGAAGAAAACTCATAGGGTTTATTTTTTAGTGCAATTTTAAAAAATAATAATTTTTTTTGGCAAGGTTAAAAAATAATAATTTTTTTTGGCAAGGTTAAATTAACATCCTAGAATAATTTCATTGTTTAGGTTATTGTGTTTCTAATCTATTTCATAGCTATTAGTGGTTGATTTTTTATTCAATTTAAACATGCATCTCTTTAATAATTTTTTAAAGATTAAAAATGAAGTTTAATTTTTGGAATATTTTTTATAGACTTTAAACTCAATTCTTCAACAAAATTTTTTTTAATTCAAAGTCCATAGTGCAAAAAATTTCACAAATGGCAATGAAAGTCATTTAAAATTGTTGACTAGCATTAGGCAATTACAGTACAAGATCCTATGTTTTGACTTAAAGAATTATTCATTTTGTTATTATGGATGAATTTAGCAAAAATAGAAGTTTTGACTATTTTTTGATAGAAAAATGGCCCTGATATTGTAGGGCTTAAATTACTCAAATTTGAATATGAATTAAAGCTTGGAATTGAATTGTAAATAGTTCAAATTTAAAATAATTTTGATTCAAGTTTTAAAATTCAACTGAAATTAAAACTAGGATCAAAATAGTTCAAAATTGCTTTTAGAGAAGTGAATCATAAAATAAAATAACAAAGAAATCACCCTAAACCTACAACATATATTTGTTGAGTTATAATTCAGAATATAAGTTAGAAATTCAATTAAATTATAAGTTTGAACTCTAATCAAAGTATATTCTATAGAAAACTAAATGAAAACTGCATTAAAATTTGAATTCTAACTAGAGTTGAATTTATTGGAGTTGAATCAAAGTTTGAATTTTCATTAAGTTATTTGAATCTAACTTTGAATTATAGTTGAATTTTATTAAAATCTTCATGAAATTCTAAATTCGCAACATAGTTATAGGATTTCATTGAATTTCAAACAACATTCAAAATCAAATTATACTAGTTAATTAAAAATTCCAACTCTAAATTCATATTCTATAGATAATTCTAAATTTTTGACAAATTTTGGAAGAATTTAAAAGATTCTAATAGAATTTGAATCATGGAATCCCTATTTCTAATGAAATTTGAATTGTAAAATCCCTAAAATCTGAATTCTTTCCAAATTTCCTATTTTTAATATTTTTGAAAATTATTTTTCCTATTTATTATAAATTAAAATGTCAAAGTACCTATTTTTATGAGATTTTGCACTTTTCCAGTTCTCCTTCTTAGAGACTTTTTTTATGCTATTCCTTCCTAGGGTACCTTCTTTGTCAAGGTGTATACACTGAACACATTTTTCATGTTTCTTTGAAATTGTTTTTCTAATTTTAAAGTACTCTATCAAAAAATAATATGAATTGTACAAACAGTGCAAATGGGTGTTCCTCGCAACGACGGTCCCAAAGTCTGTTTGCACCTTAGTTTGTCCAAAGCATGTATCAAACTTCATCTATGTGTACAAAGCAAATGAAAAAAATGTATTTCATTTCAAACATTTTGTATACCTGGAAATTTTTACAAGATAGGAGGAGCACATGAAATAGAAGTCATCAATGTCAATTGACAATGCAAGTATTGTATAGAAAATAATTGAATCTAAAATGGACTGAAACAATGATGTTCAATGTATGAAAAAACTTCTAATTCATCTTATAGAAGAATGTGAAGCCTTGGGGATGCAACTCTTGTATGAACGGCATTAGAAGCCGACCATTTAGAAAAAAATGAAATGTAGAAAAAATTGGCTATTATATTAAAGAAAAAAATAGGATCAAAAATCAAAAAAATTAAAATTAAAAAAAATATATTGTATGTATGTATACATCCATCCATTAAGATTGTTTGTTTTGTTTTATTTGTTTGTTTGTTTTGTTTGTTACATTGAGATTTCCTGGATTGTTTGTCCTGGTACCCTTGGAAAGCCCTTGGTGAGGAGGGGTGCATGGGCTTTGTTATGTGGCGTTTGGATCGAGGATGTAAAGTTTATTTAATTTCAAAGTTTTTAGGAGTTAAGAAATTAGAAAATTACTTTTTTGGCTACAACAACGACACAGGGCACACTAATATATGAAGAATAGAAAGACGTATGCAAAGTTTAAAAAAATTTGTATAAGGAATTCCCTCCAATTGAAATTAACATTTCCTTGTAGTATTCTTTTTAAAAAAATAATTTTTTGTATTGAAAACAACAAATAGTTGGGTAGATTTTGGTATGATATATGCATTAAACAAATTCATGTAATAAGCTTTTTAATACAACTATTGTCTTTAAAGAATATACCTTTTATGTATATGAATATGTTTTGGGATTCATTATTGGAAGGGGTACATCAAGTGATTTTTGCATTACAACGAATTATATGCATTGTGATTGAAGAGAAATGCATTGTAAATAATTATAATGAATGGTATATGATATGGGAGTTGCTTATCCAAGTGTAAAGCTCTAAGTTTGTACAATCCCCTTGTAGTACAAAATGGATTTCAAACCCGCTCAGACATACTTAATATTTGATTTGATTTATGAATAGATTTTCTAAAGAAAGAATGACACAATAGCTTTCTAGAAATAGAGTTCTTTATTCAATCAATGATCAATACCAAAAGTAATGGCAATAAAAGCTCTTCTTGTAGGTGTGGTGTAATAAAATCCCCCATTGAATAAAAATCAAAATAAATTCTAGGAATTCTTTTTTCTCACTTTCTAATTAAAAGTAAAGTAGAATCTTTCAAATGGATGTCTTGTGTGGAAGGTGGGGGTTAACTTTTTGTTTAGGCGAGCATTGCATTTGCTTGCAAAAGTTACTTTTACAATACATTTAAGAACTATCAATATTGCAGCACCTTATCAACAGTAGAGGAATTGCTATAAACCAAGTTGTAAACAATTTGAATACAATGGAAATAAGAGTTCATTTCTTCCTATAAGTAGTTGATGTCAATATAATTAGAAAAATTTACATATGTTTTGAAGCTTCTAGTATAACATATACATAGGAATTGCATGATTGGAAGTGAAGTGTAGTACATTGTACTTGGCTTATGAAATTCTAAAAGGATTTAGATATATTTCCAATAATTATGTTTGCGTATACATATACTTATAGAAGAGATGCCAACAAATTTTGTGCTTCATTAAAAGTCCTAACTAAAAAATAATGAACTATAGCTTCATCCATCCATAGAAGGATTTTTTTTTAAGACTCCCAAGCTGCTGCCTTTCCTTGTGATTTTTAGAGTGGGTAAGCATTTTACTTGGATGTCCAATAATATCTAAAAACTTACATGCAATGAAAACATTTGACTTTGTCAAAGTGACATTATCACATTGTTTTGGATGTTGCATAAAATACGACTATATTTTCTTAGATGTCTTGTAGAACATACTTGTTTTTTGTATCATGGCCATGTTTTTCCACAAACATGCACACGTTTTTGGCAGTGTCCATTAGAATTATGTTGCCCACCAGCTCAAATTCTATGACACCCTCTTGTCGACCAAAACATGCTATATTTCTTGTTGCCATCACAAAAAACATGGGTTTCTTCTAGTATGTGTACATTTAGTGTCTGTTGGATGACTTTGCTCGGCACTAAAAGACAAAAAATGTTTTTTCATCTAGTTTATTTATTTGGAGAGTACTTGAGTATATTTTAGTGAATAGTTTTGCATAATTTATTGAGATATTTAAAAATTAAAATAAAATATTAAATTGTTTAGCATTATTGAAGAAAAAATGAGTAATTAGATTTTAATAACTCCATCAAACAAATATCTTTCTAAGATGAATAGACAATGAGTTCAAAAGAGGCAAAATTTCTTCATTATGCTCTTATTGACTTTTCTAGAGAAGAAGATGCTCAATCCATGGATTATCCTTGTAGTGTTTTTTTAGCCATTTCTTGCTATTTTCTCATGATGTGAGTTTGAGCTACAAAAATGTTGTTTTTTGAATTTGAGTTCAACTAATGAGATGAAGCTTATCAAGTGCAATTTTTACACCAATTGAAAATTTTGAAAAATTCATAAATTTCAATATTTAATAGCAATATGAACATTGAACCTATAACCATGGTTTATTGATTTTTAAATTTTAGAGTGATGCAGTAACTTTAATTTATACCATTATGTTATAAACCATGGTTTACATCTACAATGAAAATTTTAATTTTTTGAGTATATTTTGTATTTGATATGAATTTTTAAAATTTTCTTCTTAAAAAATTTATAGTTAATTTTTCATAAAGAATGAATCCAAAGAGTTACAACCATTTTGGACATTTTTTCATAATGATCTCACCATTTCTTGTAAAGTTTTTTATACTAGGTCATCTAATTTAATAACAAGCAATAGTTCTCAAGAGTATTACATGTTAGGCCCTTTTTCCCCACATTTTTTTGTGATCAACTTTTTAGGTTTGACACATGAAAAGAGGATTGAAAGAAACATAAAAAATTTCATTAAAATCTAAATGCAAAAAATAGCAAACAAAGTGATTATAATTGAGGCTTGAAATAAATTGTTATAGGCGTGTCCTTATAGGATTAATACCAAGTGCGAACATACCTTAGTATAAAAGGTTTAATTGAGAAAATAGTTGAAGAAATAGATGTGGGGCATTTTAAAGAGGCTTTAAAATGTTTCCCTTGTAGCTTGTCTATAGGCCCATGTTTTTAAGGCTAACCACCAATGTGCAATGTTGCAAATGAGGGCATGAAAATGTAGGTTAGCCCTGATCAAGTAGGCAAACAAAATCTATGAACTAGCCCTCACGTATTTTTTATTGTACTTCTGTTATCTGCTACGGCAAAAACAATAATGTCAAATAAAACATTGTGGCTCCTTGACACAACCTCCTAAGTTCCTCGCAACTTCCTAAATTCTCTTCGTTTGCCACAAAGTCTACAGCCTATGGTACTCTTTTTTTGTGTTAGGGAGATTGTGATTTTAAGTTTGTTTGGTTAGAGTGAGTTGAGGTGTTTTTTGTGACATTATAGAGCTTCTAAGAGAGGACTATTAGCAGTTTAGCACTTGTGTATGGTGATGAGGGGGAATGATTTTCAAGGGACTCAAGAGAGAGGTAGGGGTGGTACTTCAAATTTAAAGGAGTAGAAGGAGGGGACTTTGAGGTTTCTTGTAGACATGTGTGAGGAAAAGTAGTGGGAGTACAACTGCAAGCCCTTTAAGCAAGTGAATTAGGAGTCCTTTGTAAGGTAGTTGAAAGTATGGTTTCCTAATGCCCCTTAGAGAACTTGGAGCCAAATGTATGACAATTGGAACAAGATGAAGACAACGTACTAGGAGAAGAAGGTAAAGCAAAAAGAAACAAGAGCTCCACCTTCCTTTTGGACACCATGGTATGAAATTACTAACAGTATCTTTCGTGGTATCGCTAAAATCAATAGTGCGCTTCATGGTGTTGATGGGTGATTGCAAGAAAGACCTGTACTATTTGTTGCGTTTTTGTCACACTCTACTTTTTTATTTCTGTTTTGGCCATAACTTCTACGTTTTGGCTCCAAATGACTCAAAATTTATAGGGGAGCTACTGATAACCATTATACACCTTTCCCTATTTTTTGAGATATTTCAAAAATAATTTACTATTTTTAAACAGCCCCGATAATTTCTCACAATGGCTGATTTAGGGATTTTTTGCACTATGTTACAAAGGAAAAAATCGAATTTTGATCTGAAATTTGGAGAGGATGGTCTTCTAGTAGAATTATAGCTACTGTACAAAGTATTTTGAAAAATTCTTATTTTTATGTGGTGTACAAGTCCACAAAGAGAGCTCCTTTTTGCAATTTTTTTCAAAGGTAAGAAACATTATTTTGGTGAGTTTTTTGGTCAAAACCCATCACCAAAAAGTTTTCTCACATGATTGATTTTTTTATATATTTTTAAAAAGAAAATCCTATTTTTTACAAATTAAAATGTCAGAAGTGGTATTTTCTTCACCGGTTTTTTGAAATCCTAAAACCGGTGAAGAAAATACCACTTTTGACATTTTAATTTGTAAAAAATAGGATTTTCTTCTTAAAAATATATAAAAAATCAATCATGTGAGAAAACTTTTTGGTGATGGGTTTTGACCAAAAAACTCACCAAAATAATGTTTCTTACCTTTGAAAAAAATTGCAAAAAGGAGCTCTCTTTGTGGACTTGTACACCACATAAAAATAAGAATTTTTCAAAATACTTTGTACAGTAGCTATAATTCTACTAGAAGACCATCCTCTCCAAATTTCAGATCAAAATTCGATTTTTTCCTTTGTAACATAGTGCAAAAAATCCCTAAATCAGCCATTGTGAGAAATTATCGGGGCTGTTTAAAAATAGTAAATTATTTTTGAAATATCTCAAAAAATAAGGAAAGGTGTATAATGGTTATCAGTAGCTTCCCTATAAATTTTGAGTCATTTGGAGCCAAAACGTAGAAGTTATGGCCAAAACAGAAATAAAAAAGTAGAGTGTGACAAAACACGTTAAGTCTTTCTTGCAATCACCCTGATCAAGGCGTTTGTTTGCAACATTTAAAAGACAGTTCACATTACTAGTGGCGATGAAGAGGACACTTTGCCTAATCCTCTTCCTATTCCCCCCTCACGTGGGCTATTTATTCAGAGTCACCATGCACACAAGCAGTTAATCGATTGGGATATGAAGGATAAGTCGATGTGAGTGCATGAAAGAGAAAGAGGAAGTTGTCTATTGTAATTGATTCTATTGCTTCTGCCATTGCCAATTTTTCCAAGAGAATTTTGGAGGTGGAGAAGATGAAGTTGTGCATTGCAAAAAAGATTATAGAAAGCAAAGGAAAGAGTAGGAAGATGGTGATGAAAGGTCAATTACAAATGACAACTTTGTTTATTGAAGTGTTGAAGGCCAATGAATCTTCTAGTACTTCTAAGTAGATGTTGCATTTTTTGTGTTATCTACTTGTAGGGTTTTAGAGCATTGGAATGTTATTCCAACTTTGTATAGAATTTGGTTTGTGTGGATTTATTCCAAAATTCACTACTTAAAATAAAAGATTTTCTTAAAAACATAATTGCATGTGTATGTATGTGTGCATTTGAATTTGAAGCTTAGAAAAAACGCAAGTGCAATATATTTGTAGTCATTCATTATTAGGGTTTTTCAAAATCTATTGTTTAAACAATTTTTACCTAAGTTATTCTTCTCCACATCTCGTTTGTTCTCTATCCTTAGCCACGACCAATCATATATTCCCAAATCCAACAAATAGATCTCTTCCTAAACTTACATTAGTCACATGAGGCTTTGGTTGGTTCAACAACTTATAATAGTTGTGTAACCAACAACAAGCTACGATAATCTTAGTATCCTTGTCAACTCTAGAGTTGAAATTCTTCAAAATTCTCCATTTGTTCGTCAATGTGCCAAATGCTTATTCAATGATAATTCTTCTAGAATTCATTAAGTTATCAAATTTTTCCTTTGCAAATTGTTTTGAACCTTCAAATTTTTCATCAAGTAGGTGCAAATGGAGTAGGTAGCATCTCCTATCAAATAAAGAATACAATAGACATCTTTCACAAAACCACTAATTCTTACAGAATCTTTTGTTTCTTCAAATTTTTGTACAAACGTGACATTTTGAGTTGACTACTATCATGCACTTCTTTAGGTTGGCTAGTGCACACATTTCAAAAAATCTTCTATAAACTACAAAACGCTTGTAGAATAGTGGAGTGGGATTTTTTTTTATTGAAAAAATCACTAGCTGCTAATGTCACTCTTCTACTTGGATTCTTTGCTAATGGTATATGTGTCCCATCAATAGCTTCACATATATTGGGCAATCCCTTTAATTTTTCAAAATCTAAGATGATGCTTTGAAGGCGGTTTTTACTTGGAATACTAATGTAATGGCTAAATAATTTGTCTTTATTTGTAAGTATGTCACAAACAATGTCAACATACTTTCTAATGGTTGAGTCTTTAATCTAAAAACTATCTGCCATGTGCTCTAGACTATAGCCATGTGCAAATCTATAAATTATACATGCTACAATATTTTTTATTTCCATTTGTGGACTTACTTCACTAGAAGAAACTTGTGTTTTAGATGACAAGCTTGGATTTGTTAAAATGGATTTTAAATGACATCTATGTTGACAATTAGTTGTTTTTATGGTTTTATAATGTTATGTTAGATGTGATTGTTGATATAAAAAATAGCTAAATGTCAACATAGATGTCAATTAAAATCCGTTTAAAAAAATTTGGACTTGTCACCTAAAACATTGGTTTCTTCTAGTGCTTGATTCACACACCTACTTCTTAAGAAAGGAGTCAACATGTTCAATAAGTTTTCAAATGCACTAAAATTCATCCTATAAAACTTCTTGAATATGTTATGGTTCATTTCATTATTTGATCTCTACACTATCATTTCTACATAATTTCAATGTGTTGATTGCCTAGGCTCTAGTACTTAGAAGAAGTGGGAGGCATTCAATTTTTTCCTTGAGCTAAGCAACAACAATGAAAGAAAATGAACCTCCATTGAAATCCCACCACTTGAATTCAATACCTTTCAAGTCCTTGATTTTTAACTCAAAGAATTGTTCATTGTTGTAGAAAGCATCATTTACATGAGGATCACTTGAGCACAAAAAGAATGTTCCATATTGACATATACAACTCTTCCAAATTGTTTTTATACAACACGAAGGTCAAGCTCTCCCAAGCTTTTTTAAGCTCCCACAAAAGAAGCTCCCAGTGATTCAATCCCACTCAATAGACATAGAAAGAGACTTTCTTTGTGATGAGGGGCGCATTTCAGTTGACATCCCCTGAACCACCTACTAGGAGAAATTATTATCAGCTTTTTAAAAAAAACTATGTGAGTTAAAAGATATGATTTATTTAACTTAAAATATGAAATTTTTATATAATATGTAGGACTACTATAGGGGCTATATATATTAGGCTTTATAAAAATATTGTGTAGTAGAATTTTTTTATTAACAAATTAGCCTTGATAAATAAGGGCCATGCAAAATTTTCATAGTACGATGAATATAAATGTGGACCATGATTTTTAGTATCACATCATGTTTAAATGTCCATCAAATCAACAAAAGGTCAAAATTCAATCTCAAAGTGTGTCAAGATCAATCGATTGATTGATCGATCTATTGTTCGTTTATTCATTTGAAAAAGTTAAGCATTCAAGAATTTTTTCTATTATTGAATTGCCTAATTTTTGTTCAATCTTTTTGAAAGTCAAAATGATATTGTAGATTTTCTTCTTCTGTATTTTTTTGTCACCTTATGAATATTAAGTTAAGAATTTCAAAGTGTTGCAAATAGATGCCTCCACACCGATTCAAAACTCTCACAAGTAAAGGCAAGATTTTAGGCAAATTTTTTTAAAGAACACAATTAGGTGTAGTAAAATGAAGTGGCCCTATCACTAAGATAATTTAGCATAAGTTATAAGATTCTATGATAAATAGGTGCATTATTCAGTTTAAATTTTCTAAAATGTCATTCATTGGATACTTTTTAGTCTTCTACCATGTTACAAGGTTAAAAAAATCATGTTCTCACAAAGTATTAAAAATGGTGTTAATGAGTGTTTTAAGAGTGAATTTAAATATACTTTTCAAGTGGATATACTTTACCAACATCACCTTTCTTTTTGCTTAGTAATGTTGTTTGATCACACCATCTTTCATCCACGTACTTTGATTTTGGAGAAATGTCCAGTCCAGCAGTGTGAACGCGGTCACCAAGGCGGTGTTCACTTCTGTCTTCTTCTTCGTTTTGCGATTCATCAAAGGAGGAGATACGCAGAGGATCCTCGTAGTAAGGGTAGAGCTTGCGAGCTCCTGGCAAGCTCCACGGAAACCCTAAAACACCATCCCCACAAAGGATACATGGCACGCGTACCTAGCAACCATTTTATGGACTGGCACACGTTGTAGAGTATTTTGTCACACAACAATAACACACACCCTCGGGGTGTCGTCCGGAACAGGGGAGAGGGCTGGGACTAAGTTTAAGTTACGGTCGCCGGCAGCGATGGGGTTGGCGGCGGAAGGAAAGATTGTGCGACAGGTGGAGCTTTACAAGTGGCGATCCACCGTATGGCGATTGGATATTTGGCCCTTCCTGGGCGCTTATGTGTTTTGGTTGCTCGGAGTGGCTACGAAGCTGGACTCCACGGATGCCGGGATCGTGCTGGCCGCGATTGCGATTCTGCACATCTTGACGTTCCTGTTCTCCACGTGGTCGGTGGATTTTCGTTGCTTCTCGCAGGCTAGCAAGGTGCGAGGGATTGACTGAGAAAAGTTCGATTCTTGATTTTTCTAGGGTTTTGAGAATTGAGGTGAATTCAGGTTATTAGGGCTTGATTTTGTGAGCTGGAATTGATGGCAGGTGACCGACATTCACGAGGCGGATATTTGCAAGGTCACTCCTACCAAATTCTCAGGGGGCAAGGAAGTGGTGCCCTTGCAAATGAGGAAATTGGTAAGCTTTCTAGGTTTCCTGATTAGGCGATCTTGAGCACTGTTGCGATTGATCGAAGAAATTTGAAGTCTCGCTAGAGAATCGGAATTTTGATAATGGAATTGCAGGGCTTTGGTAGGCAAGGTAAATTTAAAGTCGTGCGGGAAGAATACTGCAATTTCGAAGTCTTGCTAGAGAATCGTGCTTTTGAGTTGAGTGTGCGTTAGGTTTTCTTGGTTCATGAGTTGCAAGGTCAGTTGTTTGAGCTAATGATGAATCTCCTCGTTAGATGTATGAGCTAATTACGGATGCTCACAACGTGCAGAGTGTAAATTGTCAAACTAGCTTTTGTGTATCTGTGACCGACAATGATGCAGTGAGCATTGATAAATTAGTGGAGCGTTCTGATGTTTCTGTACGAGTTGAGGGTTTTCACTTTATTCTCATCATTTAATTTTTTTTTTTACATGTTGCAGATAGTTGCTGAGAAGCGATCGGGGGGTCGAGATTATGGGCTTGTCTCCGACTGCCTTCCTGCTGGTTTTGAGGAAATCGGATTTGACTTCAGGAAACAACGCTTCACTTATTCCAAAGAGCTGAATAAGTTCTGCAAACTGGATTATCCAACAAAGGAAACATTTGGAATTTATACCAAAAGCACTGGTCATGGGAGTGAGGCAAAGGCATTGGCTGCAACTGAAAAGTGGGGGAAGAATATGTATGTTTTCTTGTATACCTTTTCTGCCTTCTCTTGCGCTGCATTGTGCTATATTCCAGTGACCAATATCTAGTAGTTATTTTTTTTTTTCATTTTACCATTCGCGTGCAAATTATAGAGACTGAAGCTCATAAAGATCTTGCATATTCGTGTCCTGACGTATGCTTGTTTATGTGAGGGGTTATTAATCGAGAATTTAACTTGGTTGCATTAGTATTATCAAGAGAAGTATATAAAATTGAGATTGAGCAGCTTGTCAACCTAACTTGGCATTGTGTATGTGCGTGTTTAGGTTTGAATTTCCACAGCCAAATTTTCAAAAACTAATGAAGGAGAACTGCATGGAGCCATTTTTTGTCTTCCAGGTTTGGATACCGTCCTCTGTCTTCTCTGAGCTATATATCCTCCTATGTGCTCTAGTCTGAATGCCTGCAAATAGTTCTATGGGTGTGAAGCCAAGTGTTTTACATTACAGAAACTGGTGGTGTTTAAAGTCCTTGGCTGCATTAGGTGTGCTAATGAGGTGTACACTACGTATTCAACACATCCGTGATGAAGTCTGATAAATTTATTGGATAAGACTTCGAAGATAAGGAAGCTGTACTGCTTTATTCTGTTTACGCTGTAGAACTAAGGTTCTCATTTTGGCCATAAGATAGTCTGTTCTTAAAGCGACCGTTTAAGAGCTGATTGCCTTTTCGGGGAAGCTAAACTCCTTGAAACAATTTTCAGTAAATTTTCGTAGGAAGAAAAATGGAATTGGCATCTAACCCAAATCGTTTCATATTTTTTAGACCTTCGTGGAATTAATTACGAATTTTTGAAGCTAAACGCAGCGCTTACTAAAAGGCGACCACCTCCTGAAATGTTACGCTGTTGGTACATTGAAGAAAGAAATATGTACCTATGTGTCATGATTGCTTTTAGAGCATGGGCACTTTTAGAGCAGACTACCTTATAGATTAATACTATCTTCTGGTGACGTCAAAGAAGATTCACTGTCATGCACAACTTCTATAGTTGAGTTTAGGTTTGTCTTGAGTTGTGCAGGTGTTCTGCGTGGGACTATGGTGTCTTGACGACTATTGGCTCTACAGCGTTTTCACTCTCTTCATGCTTGTTCTTTTTGAATCAACCGTTGTCAAGAGCAGACTGCGAACCTTGTCTGAGCTGCGAAGAGTTAGAGTGGATAGCCAGACTCTAACGGTCCATCGTGGTGGAAAGTAAGTACATCCGAGGGGTTTGTTGCTTTTTTTTTGTGGTTTCTCAATTGTGATAGTTCAATCATGCTGTGCGTGACCTGATTTGAACTAATGGAGTAATTCACAGGTGGGTGAAAATGTCAGGGATGGATCTTATTCCTGGAGATGTGGTTTCAATTGGACGACCTACTGGAGTTGGTAGCGAGGAGCGAACTGTTCCTGCAGATATGTTACTTGTTGCTGGAAGCGCAATCGCCAATGAAGCTCTGCTTACTGGAGAGTCTACGCCACAATGGAAAGTAAGCACTGAATTGTTTATGAATAGAATCTATTGGGAAACCTCTTGAACTTCACGTGTCGTGTCTTAGCTTGACTTCTATTAGGAGCATAGGTTACGATGCCCATGAGTTTTGTAGCAGGCAAATTTTGAAGGGTGTTGTGCTGGTGTAGCTGCATCCTATTCGAGCAATTTGTAGTGGATAGCCACTATCTGAGAAGAATGGACGCGTATTGTGTATTTCAGCGCGAAGAGTAATTATCAAAGCACTGTCTTGTCTGCAGGGGTCCATCGTTGGTCGGGATTCTGACGAGAGGTTGTCAATAAGGCGGGATAAAAATCATGTCCTCTTTGGTGGCACCAAGATACTGCAACACACTCCAGACAAGGTAGCTAATGCTCATGTCAATTTTGTAACTGGATTTGAATAGGGTTTGCCAGAATCGAATGAGCTCTTCTAGATCTTATTTGACGGGGGGATACTTCTCATTTTGATGCATCACTTTGCTAATTGACTGCAGTCCAGTACTCTGAAGACACCTGATGGAGGTTGTTTAGCGATTGTATTGAGAACAGGATTTGAGACCAGTCAAGGGAAACTCATGCGTACTATTCTCTTCTCAACAGAACGGGTACTGCCCATCTATTCAAACTTTTGTTTACGTCAGACATTTATTATATTGTCCGACCTGCCAGCATCTGTCATTCGCTTTTATTTTTATTTTTATTTTTGCAGGCAGTCGTTCTTACACCGACTTGATGACATTCCCTCGCAATGATTCTGAGTTCTTTATATGTCAATTACATTTCATTTATATGCCTGACGATCGAACGATGCATTGCTTCATATCTGTCCTTTTCTTTCTGTTTCCAAAGTTTCTCCTCCTCATCCCCTCTCCCCAGAATTATTAATTTGAATAATTGTAGGTTTCTGACCTTGGAAGACACTTGTGTTTACAGGTAACTGCAAATAACTGGGAAAGTGGTATTTTTATCCTCTTCCTGGTGTTTTTTGCCCTGATTGCTGCCGGTTATGTGCTGAAAAAGGTAATAATTCCATGTTTCGTATTTTAAGAAGTCTATCATCGTCGTTTTGATATTATCCTGACGATATCGTCGTTTCCTTCTCTCTGAAAAAAAGAAAAGGATATCTGAAACTTTAGTTTGAGAACATTTTTTTAAAGAGAAGTATGCCTAGTATTGGTGTTCAGAATGTGCCATTGAAGATGATGTATTTATTATTATTTCCTGTGTAGCAGTCTTTTGAGAGATGGTGGCCTTACTAATAAACAATTATGGCCAATATTTGGTTTATGTAGGGTCTGGAAGATCCAACAAGGAGCAAGTATAAGCTGTTACTGAACTGCTCTCTTATCATCACTTCCGTTATTCCTCCGGAACTGCCCATGGAGCTTTCCATTGCTGTTAATACTTCTCTCATCGCTCTAGCGCGTAAAGGCATATATTGCACAGAGCCATTTCGTATCCCATTCGGTGGCAAGGTTTGTTTTATTGGCTTTTCTGAAAGGCGTCGCGATATTTAGTTTTATTTTTTTAGTTTTGGGTTTATTATTCTGTAGACGGTGTGAAGGGCATCTTGTTGCATTTTGTATCCGTCATGTAGTCCTTGGAAATTTATGTTTTACTTCCTATATTTAAGTTTGATATATGATTTTTTGCGCGGCTGATGGGCAATATTACAGCTTCAGACGATCCACTTTAAAGAATTTTTACGCATTGTCTGACACAACTTTAATATCGGGGTTGTTGACAGGTGGATGTCTGCTGCTTTGACAAAACTGGCACTTTAACCAGTGATGACATGGTAACTCACGTGTCATGAGACATTGAAGTATATTTGGGGCCACCTTTTAAGTTCATTCTCCTGCTGTTCTGACCTTGCTGTGTTATTAGATTAAAAAAGCATATAACTTTTTCATAGGAGCACCACAGCTTTAGAATCGTTGCGGTTTTATACCAGTACCGCTGCAGTGCCTAACGTTAGAATGATATGATTGCAACCAGGAATTTCGAGGAGTAGTTGGTGCTGATGGGACTTCAAAGTTGGAAACAGAGCCGAGCAAATTGGCAACTTTAACTATGCAGATTCTGGCTGCGTGCCACGCTCTGGTCTTTGTTGACGGCAAGACTGTAAGCTTCCCTTCCTTTTCTCTTTGGTACGAAGAGATGGCGTGATTTGAATATGAAGTAGTGAAGTTACGAAAGGATGGTCATTGTTAGATATATGACGTGTCATGGAACATCGACAGGTTGGTGACCCGCTGGAGAAGGCAGCACTGAAAGGAATCGAGTGGATGTACACTGCTGATGAGAAGGCCATTTCTCGCAAGTAAGTATGGGCATAAGTCCAGCTTTCTCTTGTTTGGGGATCTCTGTTAGTTTGAGGGGAATGTCGTGTTCTATCAAGGAGAGGGAATTTATTTTGGCTAAAGCCAGCCTGTGTTTCAACGGAGGTTAACCATCGCCAAGATTTTGCGCATTTGCCAGTCAAGCTTGTCTGAAGGGTCATTTATGGAAAATACTTTCATGTGAACGAAGTATTTGTGCGCGTCACGTTTCAGATGATCGCTGAGCTAATTATCTGCCATCATTATGTGCAGGGGAGCAGGGCAGCCAGTTCAAATAATTCAGCGGCATCATTTTGCATCGCATCTAAAGCGAATGGCTGTTGTTGCTCGCACCGAAGATACTTTTCTGGCTCTCGTTAAGGTAACCATTACGGTAGTCAGTCTGCCTCTCGGGCAGCGCGACTTGTTGTGACTTGTATTTTCCAACTCTATTTTATTCGTAAACCTCCAAGTACTAAGTTTCCGTCGAAACGAACATACACACCTAATGCATTATCTCTTCAGGGATGTTCTTGGTGATGCTTTTGTGGGAGCATCTCTCGTGCAATGCTCGAGTAATCTATAGGTTGGTCGATATGGTTGTGATTTTGATTCCTTCTATTTGCAGGGTGCTCCAGAAACAATACAGGAGAGGTTGTCCAATGTCCCTGATAAGTATGTAGAAATATACAAGGAATATACTCGTCAAGGGGCTCGTGTACTTGCTTTGGCATACAAAATTCTTCCAGACATGGCGGTAAGTTCCATAGTCTTGGTCTGTTGATCTACATTTTAATTTTGTGACGAACGTTTTGTTATGCCTCGATTGCAAATGGATCAGGAATGTATATTGGAGCTTTAGATTCATTCAGGAATTGCGTTTAGATCCTACTTATTCATTTGTTGAGTATTGTTAATTTTCTGTTGAAATTGCAGGTTGGTGAAGCCAGGTCTTTGGATCGTGAAACTGTGGAGACTCATTTGACGTTTGCTGGATTTGCTGTATGTACAAACACCTATTCTACATGAATGAGAATTCGTAGGAAAGAGTTTTCTTCGGATTTCCAATGACTGGTAAAAGGTGATTTGCTGCAGTTATTTGAACTTGAGTACACACTCTTGGGTGCTTAAGTGTGTACCGTGTTATGCAGGTTTTTGCCTGCCCTTTGCGTAATGATTCTGCAGAAGTTCTGAAGGAGCTCAAGGGGGCCTCTCATGATCTGGTATATGCACTTCTGATATTATTGATCAGCAATGCTTGTGTGGACGTTGTCTTATGTTTTCTGAAATGATATTAATATGCATAGCTGTGTCATCAACAGTGATGTCAGTGCCCTTAGCTCATGGAATAGCGATTGACTTGTCCTAGACTGACTTCTAGGTGATGATTTATAGTAAGTCGAATTAATGAAACTCGTATGTCTACACATGGTTGGGGTGTTGCAGTCTTCTGAGCTTTAGACTAACTGCCGATCAACAGATAACATTATTGTTCGCTTAATGTTCATGCTTAGTGTTTTGATTAGTGTACCTGAAAAGTAATTTCTTTTCGCTGTGCTTGACAGGTGATGATTACTGGCGATCAGGCGTTAACAGCTTGCCATGTGGCAGCTCAAGTTCATATTGTGACTAGGCCTGTGTTGATTTTGACACAACGACCTGGTGATTTAGCTGGGCAGTTCGACTGGCTTTCACCTGATGAAAAACTCAAATTACCGTATAAGTACGTTCGGTTGCATTTTCGTCCTCTCATTTGGTTGAGCTTATTGCAAGTGTATTCTAAGTTGGAAATCTATGTGGACATCTGCCTGTTGTGTAATGTGTAACGAGGGTGGGTGTGCTTTCTATTGCAGCGAAGATGAGGTTTTGGACGTGGCAGAGGTCCATGATTTTTGTGTTGCTGGTGATGGTCTTGGTATGCTGCAGCGAACCAATGCTCTGCAGATAGTTGTTCCCCTCACTCAGGTCAGTATCATTTTGCGATCTTAAAACCATATTGTCCGCAAGGTTTGCAATTTAGCAGTATCCTCACTCATGGTTTGTATGGGTGAAACATAATTGGGTTTATGATAGAGTTCCAGGCAGCTTCTGAAGTAAAAAGTATGTTCGAGACGGGGTAATTATCACCTTACGATGGGGTGCTCGCTTTCAGGTATTTGCGAGGGTGGCTCCCGACCAGAAGGAGTTAATATTAACAACATTGAAAGCTGTGGGCCGCACTACTCTTATGTGTGGTGATGGTACCAATGATGTTGGAGCACTTAAGCAGGTGAGGTCTCTCTGATAAACTTCTGGCGATTATGCTAAACATGCATGGAAACTTTGGTAAGGTTTGGGTCAGGATTGACTGATTAATCTTGTCTTGTTGTCTAGGCTCATGCTGGGGTGGCGCTTCTTAACGCCATTCCTCCGGCAAAAGCCTCGAAGGAATCAACAACTACCTCTCCAACAGATTCATCGGGTACTGCATCTAGTCCAGGTAATTAACAGCATGCCTTCTCGTAACGTCTTTCAATACTGTAATTGATGCTCCAGCAATTACAGTGACGATTTTTCACACCAGATGATTGAGGGCTTTTTTCAAGTCCCAGCTGGTCAGCTGGAGAATCTGGTATATGTGTCTTAGCCAGCTCCTTTTTTCTAATTGCAAATCGTACTGGATACAGCTGTGAACGCCAAACCAAGGCGGAAGGGTGGGGTTTCAGGTTCACAAGGCGCTGTCACACCAATCGAAAGCGGACAATCTTCGAAAACTGGCCTCTCCGCTGCAGATCAGCTGTCACCAAGTGGTCGACAACTCACTCCTGCTGAAATTAAGAGAAAGGAGTTGAAGAAGTTGATTGACGAGATGAATGAGGAGGGTGATGGAAGGGCTCCAGTGGTGAAGCTGGGAGATGCCTCTATGGCAGCTCCCTTCACTGCAAAACATTCTTCTGTGCGGCCCACTACCGATATTATACGCCAAGGTCGTAGTACACTAGTAACAACCTTGCAGATGTTCAAGATTCTGGGTTTAAATTGCTTGGCAACAGCTTATGTTCTGAGTGTGATGTACCTGGATGGAGTGAAGCTTGGTGACATGCAGGTAGTATTATTATCCTTTTCGGTTACATTTTTCAGCTGCTCGTCTTTTTTAATCCTAATATTGAGTTTTAATTTGAATCTAATTGTTTACTATACACGCTTTTCTGTTATCGAGTTGATGTTTAGAAATCCACGAAAGTTCTTCTACTCAGCTACTATTTGTTCATCTTTATGATGCAGGCGACGATTAGCGGTCTGTTTACTGCCACCTTTTTCCTCTTCATTTCCCACGCCCGACCTCTTGACACCTTATCAGCTCAACGACCACATCCGAACATATTCAGCCCTTATGTCATTCTTTCACTGCTTGGTCAATTTGCTATACATATATCATTTCTCATCACAGCTGTGAAGGGTGCCCAGGCTTTCATGCCCGAAGAATGCGTTGAGCCTGACTCAGAGTTTACGCCCAATCTTGTCAACACAGTCTCATATATGGCCAACATGATGATTCAGGTAAAATCCTTTGCTTGCAGAGGTGGTGTGTATGTCTTATGAACTTGTGACATTCTCAAAGAATCATTTTTCTGGTAATGCACCTAAGAGAATATCGTTTGAATGGTACCTTTTATCATATTTGCAGACACAAGCTATATTGATTTCATTACAGCTGTCAAACTGAGGTGCAATGGCCACTTGACTTTACTGAAGCAGTTGACTTCTGTTTTTTGGGACTGACTTCTGGTTATGATGTCACAGGTGGCCACTTTTGCTGTGAATTATATTGGTCATCCTTTCAACCAAAGTATTCGGGAGAACAAGGCTTTCTACTATGCTCTAACCTCGGCAGCAATTTTCTTCACTGCCATTACATCTGATGTGTTTCGCAGCTTGAATGATTGGCTGAGGCTTGTGCCTCTCCCAAAGCCCTTCGGGCATCAACTTCTTTTTATGGCATTTGGAATGATGGTCAGTTGCTATATCTGGGAACATTCTTTGCGATGGCTATTTCCTGCAAAGATGCCTTCATCTCGGCCACGCCGAAGACCTACCAGGGCTTCAGGTGCTAAAAAGATCCAGTAGATATAGTTACAGGTTATAGTGGATTATTAGGTAATTGAAGAGGTTAGACGCCCACTTACATTTTGCAGCACTCATTGTTTCTTCGCATTGGGAATGCGCCTCAGTGTTCTCGTCAGTGGTATACTTAATAAATTTTGTTCAATTTTTTTTTGGCAAGTGATGACTTTTAGTCATCTTGAAACTGACAAGAACCCTGTGTAAACTTCTCTAATCCTTCTCTAATCCAAGGAGGCATTTTGCAGGTCTGTCAGTCTCACTTTTGTTTGGGAGTAGCTCGCATTGTTATTGACTATAATTGTGATCAGTGGTTCTACTTTTGCGCATCATTTTTTTTTTAGAATTGGAGGGCCCAGCTCTGCTCGAGCTTTTCTCATTCTGCTAGCCAGAAGTTGAGTTCTGATCTTCTCATTCATGAATTCGGAAAGGGAAGTTTCATCTTGAGGCCCATTTCTAATACTTTCAATTTCACGCATCATCTTCCAAACGATCGCTGTTATCACTGCCCTTGACATTTCTTTAGTCTTGACTTTGCAGCTGTAGCTTGTAGAGAATTATCCCCTGTTTGACTGTACTTCTTGTGTGCAGATTCCAACACTCCTCTGGGTAGTTGGAGTTTCCCTGAGGTCTCATTACGCCGAGAGAATTTGAGCAATTGTGCATTCTGTTCGACTTACAGCTACAAGCCCGTGTCACAGCCCAAGTGACAGCTTCTCCAAGGAATGCTGTAATCCTTTCAAGTTTCCAATCATTTCCATGAGTGACTTCGACAGAGCCCCAGTTTCCCAAGAACTTTGGCAAGCCATCCTGGCAGTAACACATGCAACATTCTAAGCTGCCAAGTTTCTCCCTTGTGGTACCAATATCCCTAGAAGATTTTTTTGATGTCCGCAGGTGCTTGTTTTGCGTATGAAGAGACTTCTTTGGCTCCTGTAAGTTCTCCACAATCCTCTCTTTACTTATTTTGTTGTTGCATCAGTGTCTTTGCTCTTCTCTTCTCCGTTTCCATGACTCCACTTACGGTCTTCCAAATGGCTTAGAGAATGTCATAAATGAAAACTTGCCCTCTCATGCTTCGCACTTCTGCAAGATGTACGCAAATTGATCTTTTGAGCTTCTTCTAAATAGAGGCAATATGAGCCATTTGAATCTGTAAGCCCTCTTGTAGTTGTGATGAGGTAAAATCAGTCAACAACAACAACAATGCAATCAGTTCCAAAAGTGTGCAAAAATGTGAAGTGCAGTTAAGGTTGAGGCTCCATTCACCATTCACCATACAGTACATTAGAGGCTCCATTGACCATGCAGATGCACTTTGAATTGTTCTAATTGTGAAAATACTTGATCTAATGACCTTTCTTTTTTCGCAATTGTTTTTGCAACTTAACACAAAATAAATGTGCTAAGTTATAGATGGTGCAAGTTAGTAGATTGCTGTGCGGGAAGGTTCAAAGTTCACCTGTACACTGAATGGAACCTCTCCCTTACTGTATGGTGAATGGAGACCTTATATTTCCTTTTATTTTTTCTTGTGGCGTTCCATGTCAGGCAGCTCCTCCATGTTGTCGAACCAAGTCCCTTGGCTCTGATCCAGATCGGTCTCGCTGCGCTCATACGAAGCCCCAAGGCCCGAGGCCTTCTTCCTGGTGGCCCGAGGCGCCGTGGTCACGTAGCCGTGGTAGTACTCTGGCACATACACGCCCGTCAGGGGGTCCGGCGTCCACCAGGACTCGTCCTTGAGGGCTGGCGCCGCCTTCACATTCGCAAACTTCTTCCGAGGGTCCGCCTGTTTCTCCAGAAAGTCCTTTCGCCATTTGTCGCCGTGGGCGTGGGCCGAGCTCTCCTCGCTCCTTCCTTTCGTTGGATTCCATCCCGACTTCGTGTTGGTGCTCAGGCCACGGGCTCTTCTTCTGGAATATTCAATGTCACGGTACATGGAATGAATTTCGTATATAAAGATAGATATTGTTTGTTCTCTGAAACCCTAAAATGTGCTCTTGAGGATGATGAACTGACTGACAGGATTGGGTTAAGCTAACCCTAAATGCGACACGTTTGCTGATTCCACCATTTTGGAATGAGGGCATGGGCTGAAATTTTACTTGAGTGGCAGCAAGTCACTGTCACGGTGCTTTGAATGAATTTCGTTTGCAAACATGATTTCAGGATTTCAAAACCCTAATATGTGCTCCGGCGTATGATGAATTGGCTTACAGGATTAGGGTAAGCTACCCTAAATGCGACTCGTTTGTCGATTCCACTACTTTTGGGTTGAAATTTTACTTCAGATGTAGCAAAGCAATGTCACTGTGTATTGAATGGATTTCGTATGCAGACATAATCTCAGGTCTCAGAAACTGCAGAGTGCACGAGTGCGTCATGGACAGTCTCACAGGAGTATGGTAAGCTACCCTGACTACGACAGGTTTGCTGATTCCGCCGTTTGAATGAGAGTATGGGTTGAATTTTTACTTCAGTGTTAGCAAATCACTGTCATGTTGCATTGAATGAATTTTTGTATGCTTGAATACTTTCAAAATATAGATTTTCAAAATTGAAATCGCTGGTGACACTAGACTACCTTCGTTGAACATCCTTGAAGCAAGAATTGAAATGCTTCAACTTTCATTGGTAGATTCAGAAAACTCTTCACTTTGTATTGAAATCTTGTGAGTAGTGTATGACATTTTTGGATCCAATGCACATGGCTTTCAGTGCCAAATGTAATGCAGGTGTAGCATTTCGGATGGTGGGTATTAGGTTCACATACCTTAGCGGCGCACACTTAGGGTTGAAAGTCGTTTCCTGTGAGTAAAACCATGGGCGACTGAGGGTTTGCACCAGTCTCTGGTATTGCTGCTCCAGGCTCCAAGCTCTTCTTATTATCCCCCACCTGTCCGCCATTTGCATTCAAGCTCTGATCGTCCTTTGATTCAATTCACATTGTGAGCTGTACCTTCATTCTGCAGAGCCCTCGACTTCGAAAGGGCGTGACTCTTGGATCCCAACGTGAATTAGATCAGTAGCTATTCCGAGAAGGTTGTGCATTGTTAATGAATTGAGGTAAAACCTTGGACAGTTCATGAACAGCCCATGGTGATTGCATCCATCATGTTTTTTTTGTGATCAGCATATGGGGCGAATTTTCAAGGTAATGTACAATGACGTTTCTGGAGCTGCCACAACCACATGAATCAGTCGGCCTTCACGAGACCAACGACAGAGGAGCATTCTCGTTGGTGGCTCATCAAGAGGGATCCAGTACTCACAAGACCACGGATAAAAAATGACAAAATTCGATTGATCGTACTGTGAAAATACGGTATTAGAGTTCAAATAGGACCAAATGTTACATCGCTAGAGTCCGTGAAGAACATTGCAGTTGTTGGTCCAAGAGGAAAAATTTGAACAAAAGTAGGCCACATATGACCCCCACTCAAAAGTGCTAACAAAATCAGGAAGCTCAAATTGGGCTTCTTAGAGGTTGATCGACTTGATTCCACCTTGCACTACAAATGCCGTATCACGGTTGCACAAATTCTCATGGTGCTCATGGTGCCTCTCCAGAGATGTCCAGAGAGTTTACAGTAATGCGGAATTTATGCCACAGATGGTACTCAGTACAGAGCGCAGCAAGAGAGGATGGGAGCCCACGCGTATGCCCAGCTTGCGATCACATTCTCCTCGGACTTGCGCAACGTGAAGAAACTGGACACTGCAACTCTCAAATCACGAGCCAATTCTAGAATGAGAGCCAGAATTGTTACCTTCTCGAGAATTGGAGCATGTTTTCAGGAGCTATGGCGCCCGGGCTTGGATTTCGACTGCTCGTGGTGTTGCTGATCACCATTGCCATCGCCACAACGCCCCCAGCGAGTTGCGACTACTCCTCAGGAGCTTCCGTGCACATTTTGAATGCTGGTCTGGACCCCATTCTGGTGCATTGTGAGTCAAAGGACTCCGATCTTGGCGCGTATCCAGTGACGCCGGGGGCGAACTACTCGTGGTCGTTCAGCCCGAACATCTTCGGCATGACGCTCTACACTTGCGAGTTCTTCTGGAAAACGTTCACGCAGAAGTTCCAGGCGTGGAAGGGGAGCTACTACGACACGCGACCGCCGTGCTCCGTGACTGGGCCCTGCAACTACAAAGTCACGCCGGACGGCTTCTACGTGGGGCTGCAAAGCTACAACAACGGGAGCCCTGACAACAACGGGAGCAATATTGTAGCGAATCAGCAGCTCTGGGCGTTTTACCAGCCGTGGCTGCCGCTCAATGCATCCCAACTGTTCCCGCACGGGAGGGATCGAAGCTCCGAAGATCATGGACCTTGAAACCTTAATGGAAGCATCGAAACCTTTCATGTGCACCCTAATGGAAGCATCGAAACTTATGTGCAACCTTTTTGGCAGAAGCACGCTCTTCTTAGTAGATTGCGTTGAAATTTGAAACAGGATCATTACGACAGACTTTGAGGAGGAGGCGTTAATTATAAATAAAAGAAATTGAAATCTGCAAAGGGGTGATGGTACTTACCTGAATTTCTTGCTGAAATGTTGCAACAGTGGTGCCTTTGCTGTGTGAATTTCTTCAATCGTGTTTCTTCATGGATTTTGTCATGTCAGAAACGGTAGTCTAGGACAAGCTCATGGAATCGAAGCTCTCACCGTAATGGAACTCGAAACTCATACGAAAGAACAGAAACTTATGGACAACCCCCTTTTGGACGAACATGCCCCGCTAGATTCCGTTAAAAATTGAAAGGATGATCAGTTGATCACCATGACGGACGTTGAGAAGGAGCTAAAAAAAGAAATTATTATCTGTCATCGTTTGAATGTGAAGATCATTCATGCCAAATCGACGGTCGTGCTTGCGTGAATTTCTTGCTAAGATTTTGCAAGCAGGGAGAACAACACAGGCTGCAACTGTGTTAAATCCTTCGATTGTCTTCATCGTGGTCTTTCGTCAGAAAGGTGATCCAGAACAAGCCAATTAGGTTTCCTCTGTGTCGGGAAAAGAACAGTGATCGAGATGGATGACATGGTTCCAGCACGGAGTGACCTTTTCCCTTATTCCCTTTTCGATTCTATATATGTAACAGATCCACTCTCTTGCTCCTGAATGCCTTCACTCCAGCCGCTTTTGGATCCAACAACCCTCCTGCAGTCGTCTTTTCCAAACACGTCATGAATGAATGGCGCTATCGGCAACATTTCCACGCCAGTGTTTTAGGTTAAATTCACTTTCACAGATTCTCTTCCGAGATTGTGTAGTCCATTAGGATTGTCGTGTAGGCGCGCGTTCTGGTTACAATGGGAAGTCGCAGGAGAGTCGCAAGGGAGCTTCTTCAACTCGCAAATGCGGCAACATGTTCTTCGCAGCGCATTCCGATTCCCTCTCTTATTCCCAAATTCCAACAAACACATCTCGCAGCTCGCTATGGTTGGTCAACTTCTTCCTTAACAGGCTCTAAATCGACTTTCCGAGCTGGATTTGGAGCTTCCCGAAAGTTTGCAACTGCGACAACAGCTCCACTTCCTGCAAAACTCCCCTGGTACGGCCGCTACGTAGGTTACACGATTCTCTTGGGTGGGTCAGCCATCTTGACATACTACTACTACCCACACCCCAATCGCGGCCCGCGCGTGCAACAGCAACAACCTAGTCTCAGTCTTCCCCTTGACGACGAGCACACGGTGGCGAACTGGAGCGGCACGCACTCTGCCACGACGCGCGTGTACGTGCAACCCGAGAGTTTGCAGGAATTGGAAGAGATTGTGCGGCTTGCGCATGAGCAGGGGCAGAGGATTCGGCCTGTGGGGTCGGGGTTGTCGCCCAACGGGATTGGGTTGAGCGAGGCAGGGATGGTGAACTTGGCGTTGATGGATCAGGTAGTGAGCGTGGATCGGGAGACGAAGAGGGTGCGAGTGCAGGCAGGGGCTAGGGTTGCCGAAGTGGTGGAGGCGTTGAGGCCGCATGGATTGACGTTGCAGAATTATGCGTCCATACGGGAACAGCAAATCGGAGGGTTCATTCAGGTTTGGGCTCTGTGTGCTGGAAAATCCAAACTTTTGAACCCTAAATCTTGATCGGGAAGCTCCTTAATGCCGTTTGGCATCGCCATTGCATTCCACGGAATCAATTTGTTGAATTTGGGGAAACTTGTTTTGAGTGCTTGCGAAGGGATCCTTCAATCTGACTACTTTAGGCGTTGGTCCTTGTCTGCTTGGAATTTCGTTGCTCTTGTTGAGGAAAATCTCCACCCTGAAACCCTAAACCTTGATCGAGAAGCTCCTCAATGTTGTTTGGCATTGTGATGGGGTTTTTCTTTTGATTTGGAGCGTCATGCATGTCACGGGAACTGAGTTGTTGAATTTCGACAAACGTGTTTCGTGTTCTTGCAAAGGGATCGATCAATCTGATAACTTGTGGCGTTGGCCCTTCCCTGCTTGGAGTTTCTTTGCTTTTGTTGAGGAAATCCTCTCCCTTAAACCCTAAACCCTAATCTAGAAATGCCTCGAGGCTGCTGAAATTGTGAATGTTTGATTTGGAACTCCATGTGCATGCCATGGCAATGAACTTGTTGAATTTCGACGGACATGTTTGGTGTGAGTGCGAAGGGATTATTCAATCTGGTATCTTGAGGCATGTGATGGGAACCTGGATATGAGGCACTTAGGAATGGTTGTAGAGGTCCTGATTTGACAGTGTTTTTTATTTTGATTCTTTTCTATTGATTTGGAGCGTCCTGTACATACCGCCGGAAACAATTTGTTGAAATTCGACTTACATGTTTGAGTGCTTGCGAAGAGAATGTTCTATGTGATAACCTGAGGTTTGTGACGAGAGGCTGGATGTGAGGCACCTAGGGTTGGTTGCAGTGGCCTGGATTTGACTGTGTTATCTTGGTGATTCTTTTTTATTGATTTGGAACATGCTGTGCATGTCACTGCAATGTTGAGTGCTTACGAAGGGATTGTTCAACGTGATGAATTTGAAGCATGTGATGGGAGTCTTCAAAATTTTACATGTTAGGGGAGGTGTGTCTAATAAAGAGGGTGACACAGGATTGGAGCATCATGGATACCCTGATTCTTCCTTGAATAATGAGATTGGGCCAAGGTGTTAGGAGACCCTTTGAAGAACGTTATGCTTAGGGCTTGTTGTGGTGGTGATAATTTCTGTGGCAGGTGGGGGCTCATGGAACCGGAGCCAAGCTGCCTCCAGTGGATGAGCAGGTGGTGAGTTTGAAGCTGGTCACTCCTGGCAAGGGGACTTTGGACCTCTCTCCGAAAGATGGAGATTTGTTCTATCTTGCTCGATGCGGGTTGGGTGCTCTGGGTGTGGTTGCCGAAGTTGAGCTCCAATGTGTGCAAGCTCACAAGCTTTTGGAAACAACGACTGTCACCAATATGAAGCAAGTCAAAAGAAACCACAAGTAAGAATGTTGCTTCGATTGTGTCCATTGCGACAGGCAGTTGTATCAATCTCATTATTGGTTGTCAAAATTTTAATATGTACCATTGTTCATCATTTGGGGTACATCAGACCACAGTATTAGCTTCTGTCTACTGAGCGACTTTTACATTGACTGCAGGAAATGGCTGCAAGAGAACCAACATCTACGCTATATGTGGATCCCTAGCACAGATACAGTAGTAGTGGTGCGATGTAATCCTCTAAAGGAAGGCCAAGTTCCCAAGGAGGCATCGTCAAATTACAGTGAGGACGAGAGGTTGGGCATGGCACGATCTTTATACAAAGAAATGGCTGCACAATATGTGTAAGTAGCTTTCGTCCACTCCACCCACGCCATTGGCTATGGTTGTCACCACTCATCGAGAAATGCTCTTTTTTGGAGGCCACTTTCTCTCAGTACATATGACTGCAAGGGCTTAACCCCTAAGTACCCAATTTCAAAATACAAAGTCAAATTTGGAAGCTCGTAGTCAATTATAGCAACTTTCAAAATGTAGGTACGATTTCTTCTTTTTGTTGGTATTTGTTTACCTTCCTGGATGATTTATTTCAAGCAGCCTCTTTTGTCCATTCAGGGATTAATGTGAGAAATTCACTGTCTTAGTAAATGGCTATAACTTGATTCTAACCATATTATCGGTTGACAGGGCGAAGTCGCATGAGCCTGAGTCACATGAAGTGCAAGGAAGAAAAACTCCTCAAGCAGAGTCTGGGATGTGGGGCGGAACTGGGGCAGGTAGCAGAGACCCTGTGGGACATCTTTCTGATGAGGAACTGAATTCGCTCTCATTCACCGAGCTTCGTGACAAGCTTCTTGGATTTGACCCTCTCAACCAAGCCCATGTTATCAAAGTGAGCTCCCATTTCTGCACACTGATGCTTTTGGTTTTGGTTTTCAGGTAATTAGACTGCTAGTAGGATTTTTAGTCAACATCAGAAAAAGAATCTTCTCCGTGATTCATGGGAAGGTCTTCCTATGGTCATATGGAGGCCAACCTATGTATCATGGAGGCTTTTGTATGACCATCGCATGGAAACCTTCCCATGAATCACAGGGAAGATTCTCTTCATGATGTTCACTTGAAATCTTTATTTTGACCTTTTAGAATGACAATCTAGAATCTCCTGTTCACTTGGCACATTATCATCGACTGTAGCGCTCGTCATACATTCGGACTATGTCACAGTGAAATATTGGGACCCCTGGTGCAAGGATTAATGAGGCTTGAGTGTTGTCTAAAATCCCTTGAAACAGTCTAATTTTGTTGCAAATCTTGTTTCGTATACTGTGCTGGAAATCAACTTGTTTTCATGGTGCAGGTGAACCAAGTGGAGGCAGAGTACTGGAAGAAGAGTGAGGGCACCAGGGTGGGTTGGAGTGATGAGATCCTGGGCTTTGATTGCGGGGGTCAGCAGTGGGTTTCCGAGACGTGTTTCCCAACGGGAACAATTCAAAAACCGGACATGCAAGATTTGAAGTTTATTGAGCAAGTCATGAGTATGATCAAGCGAGAAGGCATTCCCGCTCCATCTCCCATTGAACAGCGGTGGACGGCCAGCAGTCGAAGCCCTCTTAGCCCAGCTTTTGCTTCATCTGGAGACAGCATATTCTCATGGGTGAGTTCCAACAATCTCAAAATTAACCCTACCTGAGTGAGCACAAAACAAACAAAACGTCTACTCTGGACACGTATAGCTGATTACAGTAACTTTTTCAACGTATTTTTACAATTCCAAGATGTAGGACATGATTTCTTCTTTCAATTGGAATATTTTTGGTACCTCCATTGAAGCTTCCTATGCGATTCTTTCAATTCCTATATACAAGAAGCGTCCACATTTGACCATGTAGTCACTGGGGTTTAAGAAGACTCTTTTGTTGAATTCCATTGACTGGTATCGTTTTTCGACATTTACTAGGTTGGCATTATTATGTATCTCCCAACCGCTGATGAGAAACAGAGGGAAGCTATCACGGAGCGCTTCTTTGAGTACCGTAAATCTGCACAGCACCAAATTTGGGATACTTATGGAGCACATGAACATTGGGCCAAGATAGAGGTAAGTAAATCCATTTTTGCCTTGTTTTTACATTGACCAGATGTGGATGCTATTTGCATTACTTTAAGCATTTTAACGTATGTATGACTGATTTTTGGGAGATCAATGTAGAGCTGCGCAGAGATCACTCTGGGTACCAGAGCCTAATCTATTGAGGGATCAACGTTTTATCAAATTTACGTATGAATTTTTTCTGCAATTTCAAAGTAAGAGGTTGTAGACCACTTCTGAAGGGACAGTAGACAACTCCACTTCATTCAAAGCTCAGTGGCAATAGACATTTAGCCAAATCATACTTACACCTCTTGCTAATTGATAACCAACCAAGTGTTTGAATAGATGAGCTATCATTAGTAACAGGGGTCTCTACAAGGTACCTTTCACTTAATTACGATCATGTTGTAAAACTGACACCAATGAATTGTTGCCTAAATGTACACCTTTTGAACATGAGAGTCTAGGGTCAATTTTGGGTGCTCATATAATCTTAACACATTGAAAATTCATTGTTTATTCATGCATTGTCCAAAAAATACCTGTTACACAATTCTAGAATCTTTTTTCCAAATTGCCGACAAGATCCAACGTAAACCACGACAACACTTAATAATGCTCCTTTGGATGATTTTAGGTGCAGTTACATTACTGGACTGAATGAGGTCCCTAACAAGATGCACACAGTTCCCTCCATTTCATTGCCAGTATTTCGTCTGTGACTCTGTAAGTAGATTAGATTTGTGACTTTGAAAAAACTAGATTGAGATCTGCTTTGATGACCTAAATTTTTTCATGCAGGTCCCGAAGGACGAGAATTCCTTGGAATGGGTTCGGGAGCGGCTTCGGCAAAGGTATCCTCTGGACAAATTCTACGAGGCAAGAGAGGAGCTGGACCCGAAGAACATTCTTGTAAATGACACCATTAGCAAGCTCTTGCCGCGAACTCACACAGAAGCCAATTCAACGTAATTGTCAGTAGATCAAGTTAGTTCCAGGCCATCTCCATTTACATTCTTGTTGACGTGGGTTTGAGTAATTTCTGGGGCAGTCTGCCTACCTTCCAACATCAGTGCTTTGTTTGTGATGACCTCCAGAGCTGGTACCACTTGGGAAAACTGTGAAATAGGATTTCCAGTTCAAACTGGGCGTGCAAGAAAGTGTGTTGCTGTGGGGTGGAATGTCTGGAAGATTTGGATTCCAGGAAGCTCCTGGGAGTGAATTTTCTGCCCATTATAAGGTAACCGTAACATTGGATAAACAGGCAATGGTCCTCCCCATGCTAGGAAGGTATTAAAGTAACTACACCTAAAATTGCACGCTTCCTAAATTGCACACTTCCTAAATTGCACACTACAGATTCTTGCCTAAAATGTACTCCCACGATTCATGAGAATCTATGTTTGCTTTTAGGAACACCTATTTTCAGCACTTTGAAAATTTGTAGTTTAATTCATACTATGTCCAAAAAATGCATTCTAAGAGATTCTAGAATTCCCTTTTCACTACCAACAGGACCTCACAAGAAGTTTCCAATATAATAATGGGAACCATGTTGAAAATAGGTGTTCCTAAGTTCCTTATTTGTGTGATGTTAGGTGTGCTTTGCTAAAAGTCCCAAAGGGACTTAAGGGCCTTTCGCACTTGCTGTTAAGGGAGTTTTAACTATTGCAAATAGAGGGGGTCCCGGTGAATTCACCTGTGATTGCCTCGCCCCATGGATGGATGGGCAACGAGAACCTCTGGCCTCTCTAACTTGCTTAACCCCAAAGTGACATTCAATTTCTGGGGTTCAAAAACATCATTGCTTTTGAAGCTTTATGGATCTAAATGTCTTCAAGTTATACAAATCTCAACCGTACAATCTTGTAGTGTATATGTTGTAGAGGACATGTAGAAAATTTGAAGTCATTTGGCCACATAGATTGCAAGATCATAATGTTTTAGTGTTGAAAATGGATGCTGAAATTTTCCCAAAAACACATTTGGAGGTGAAATTTGATATCTAAACCTACTCAAATGTAAAAACTTTACACTACAAAATGATTCAAAACTAGTATACAAACACATTGGTGGAAAAAAAATTCATTCAATTGACTCATTGTGTCTACAAAACGGCTTTGAAATGTCAAAAATCAACAAAAAAAATTGCAAAAAACACATCTAAAGGTGAACTTCCTTCTACTAGAATGCTTCTCAGTCACTCATTAATTCTTGGATTAACATGAAAATTTAGCCACACAAACTAGACTAGCATACGCAACTTTTCCAAAAAGAATTATTGAAAATAAACTTTGTATGAAGAAGAAACAAGCCGCCAAAGTTCACTATACTCCAAAAATGGCAGGATTTTGAACTTCGAATTGGTCCCAAACATTCAAAACAACTTGGATTGACATGAAAACTTTACCACAATAACTACACTTTAAGGGGAACAAAACCCAACAATTTTTTTTGAAAATGAGCAATGGATGAAGGAGATACAAGGCCCCGAAGTTGCAGCCCTAAAATGCAGTTTGGTGAACTCAAATTGAAGTTGTGAACTTCAATTGGCTTCCAAAAAATCAATAAATCTTGTATTGATCTGAAAATTTTATCATACAAACTAGAGGGGAGAAAGCAACATTCCTAACAAGTTTTATTGAATTTGAACCTTGGATGCAAAAGTTACAGCACTTTGAACTGGACCTTAAACTGTGTGAGGACACTTTCTGTCCTCTTTGTCACTTTGGGGTTAAGGGCCCATGCCAGTTACCTGGGGTCTGTCATTTTTTTTGTTAAATCAGATCTGGTTACAGCAGCCCATTCTTTAAGTTTGCTTTGCTTCCACACAAAAGCCGGCAAAGAAACCCTTCTCTTGTGTAAACAACATTGAAAAGTTGAAAGTGCTAACAAACCAATTTCTATAAACAAGTAAAGCGAACTTCACTAAAATCAAGACAAATTGATGGACAAGTACCTTCAACTTCGCTTGTGCTCAAATCTAAATGGGAATCTCCTTATATTCACAAGGGTGGTAGGAGGTAGAGCAACCCATGTGGGATATCTATATTAGGAGGAGGAAGAGCTCCACCACTCATAGTTAAGTCTAAAGTACGAATTGTGGATTTCAGACCCCATTTAGGCATAGTAAAACATCTTATTTTTAAGAACTTTAAACTAAGAAAAGTTGGAAAATCAATACATCTTTCATCTCCAAAAATCCGTTTGAGATTTAGTTACTCCAATCAAAACTTATGAACAAATTTTAGAGAGGGATTGCAAAAGGAAACTTCATTGACATTTTCAAGTACCTAGTCAAAAAGAAAAAAACTATCATCAACTATTTCATCTTCTATAATTTAGAATAACATTTTAGAAACACAATGCTCTAAAGAAAGAGGTCTCAAAAAGGGCATTTGAATATTTTGTAATGAATTCAAATTGAATCAATCATTGGCACTTTTTGAATTTGGCATATGTATTTTCACGAAGATGCAAACAACTAAAAATTAGTTTGAAATGTAAAAATCTAAACTTTTATAATTAAGAAAAGAAAATTTGTAAATGATTATGCTTTAAAGACAACAAGTCCATATGTAAGTTTAAATGCCTTAATTTATGACCATTTTGATTTATTACACTAGCAAAGCAAAGCAAACTTAAAGAATGGGCTGCTGTAACCAGATTTGATTTAACAAAAAAAAATGACAGACCCCAAGTAACTGGCATGGGCCCTTAACCCCAAAGTGACATTCAATATCCAGGGTTCAAAAAACATCATTGCTTTTGAAGCTCTATAGGTCTAGATATCTTCAAGTTATACAAATCTCAACCGTACAATCTTGTAGTGTATATGTTTTAGATGATATGTACAAAATTTGAAGTTATTTGGCCATATAGATTGCAAGATCATAATGTTTTAGTGTCAAAAATAGATGCTGAAATTTTCCACAAAACACATTTGGAGGTGAAATTCGTTTTCTAAACCTACTCAAATGAAAAAACTTTACACTACAAAATGATTCAAAACTAGTATACAAACACATTGGTGAATTTTTTTTTCATTCAATTGACTCATTGTGTCTAAAAAATAGCTTTGAATTGTCAAAAAATAGCAAGAAAAATTGCAAAAAACACATCTAAAGTTGAACCTACTACTACTAGAATGCTTCTCACTCACTCATTACTTCTTGTATTGACATGAGATTTTTGCCTTACAAACTTGACTAGTATGCACAACTTTTCCAAAAAAACTTATTGAAAATGGACTTTGTATGAAGAAGAAATAGGCCGCCGAAGTTCACTCTACTCCCCAAATGCTAGGATGTTGAACTTCGAATTGCTCCCAAACATTCACAACAACTTGGATTAACATGAAAATTTTACCACAATAACTATACTTCAAGGGGAACAAAACCCAACAAATTTTACTGAAAATGAATGTTTTATGAAAGAGATCCAAGCCCCCAAAGTTGCAGCCCTAAATGCAGTTTGGTGAACTCAAATTAAAGCTGTAAACTTCAATTGGCCCCAAAAAACTCAGTACATATTGGATTGATCTGAAATATTTGCCACACAAACTAGAGGGGAGAACACAGCTTTCCCAACAAATTTTATTGAATTTGGATCTTGGATGCAAAAGTTACAACACTTTGAACTGGACTTCAAATTGTGTGAGGACACTTTCTGTCCTCTTTGTCATTTTGGGGTTAAGCAAGTCAGAGGGGCCAGAGGTCCTTGTTGCCCATCCATCCATGGGGTGAGGCAATCACAGGTGAATTCACTGGGACCCCCTCTATTTGCAATAGTTAAAACTCCCTTAACAGCAAGTGCAGAAGGCCCTTTATTAATGAATTCAATGATTAGAGTTGGGTGAAGAGCATTGTAAGTAATTTTATTGACTATGGAGGTCTCCTTTCCAAAGATGCAAAAGGACCCTTGTCTCATTTATAAGCAATGTTATGAACACCTAAAACAAATCAAATAAGGAATTAACCTTGAAATGGTGGGCTTCACAATCCTTTACATTCAAGGATTGGAGTTGACTAAGGAATATTATAAGACAATTTTGTTCATTGTAGGCATTTTTTTTCAAGAATGCAAAAAGGACCTTTGCTTCAATAGTAAATAATGATATGAATAACATTCAAAACCAATTAAATAAGGAATTAACCTTGAAATGGCAAGTTTCACAATCTTTCACTTTGGTAGTTATCATTTTGCAACTATATATGAATGAAATTTGTTATATTTTTTCTTAGAGATGAAATTACATCTCTTTTATGAGTTATAAAAATTTCAATTATTTAGGTGAAAATTTGAAATTATTCTTAATTCTTTGAAGGCAAGTTAAAAAATATAAAAAACAAACATGCTCAAAAAAATATGAAATTTTCACCATAAGAGTATATTATAAGTGGTGTAGATTTACTTTTGATCTCTTCTTTTTTGAAAGGTGGGACTTAACCTCCATTTAGGAAGAAGCCACCTCAACGTGACTAGATTGTATATAACATACTTTGTTGACAATCCAAAAAAATACAAATAGAATAAGTCATGCCTTATTGTCATTGCTAACAAAATTCAAGTAGTATAAGAGTTCAAATGCTTTTTGGAATAAGTATTGAATGGGTGTTTTAATTCAACACAAACATATTTTAAAAATTCAATAAAAAAATGATCATTAGAAGATTATTCTAATTATTTAATTAGATAAAGGCTAAAATTATTGTAGTAGTGGGAAGATTACTTGAAGGTTATAATTAAGTATATTTTGAGTTTAATAAATTGAAATGTATTGTTGCAATGCTACTTGTATTTGAAGAAGAAATTTTCAAATTACTCACATTGTTTTGTTATATTTATTGATTTATTCTCATTCACATCACTGACTACAAAAATTGTAAAAATTACACTTCTATGGAATCACTTTGAAATTTCACATTTGTTATGCAACATAGGTTAATGTAGTAAAAATATAAAATTGAAACTTATTAAAAAAATCAAACTACACTAAGAAATATTGCACAACAACATTGTCACTATCATATGGGGCTAATCCTTCAATGATTCACCCTTGAAGAACATAACCCAAGGTAATCATCAAAAAGCTCCAATTTTTGAACCAATAAGTATATTCTCTATTTCTATAGTGAACAATGAAGTCATCCATCCAACACTTTTGGTCTTCAACATCTTTCAAAGGTTAAGCATTTCAATGCATGAAAGAACATATTATTTTAATGTATAAGCAAATTTTTATCACTACGTACAAATTTCTCTTACAATTCCAAAGGTGAGGTGGAAGGTTGTCTGCTCTTACAAGTGACACAACTCATTTTCATTCAAAGATCAACAACAATAGACATTTAACCAAGTCATGTTTATACCACTTCTTAATAAGTTCATCCAAAAGTATGATGAGTTCCTAGTAGTAATAATGGACAACATTGGAGACAAATCAAGTCCCTAAATCAAATCTAGCAATTGTTGTATGTAGGCCCATGCCAAGAATATAAAAAAAACAAAAAACTAAGCACTCATAAATCAAGCTCAGACATTTGAAGCTCCCCACAATGAGAGTGCTAAGAATTATTGATTTCATTGGCTTGACCCAGGTGTAAGGCTTCCTTAGTATCTGAAAGCCTCGATCCCGGATTCTAAAAAAAATTCTACAACTGAACTAGCAATCTGTCTCATGAATCGCCGTCAAGTAGTGGCGATTCATGAATCCGTCTCATGAATCCGTAGATTAAACATCTACGGATTCATGAGACGGATTCAGACCAAACATGAATCCGACTCATGAATCGCAATCCTTGGATTTAATCTACATCCTATCTATGTTTCTACATGTAGAATATATGCACAAAGAATCCTAATCTTCGATTGCCATTAGGCTTGATTGGATCCTCAAGCAAGAATAATGCTGAGAGCGTCTAACAATTATATACCAGTGATCAAGGAGACACTTTGTCCGTGAAACCTTAGATTCAATCAACAACCTATCGCTGTTTCAAAAGAATGTCTGTACAGTTCAAAAGAATCCTTATTATCTTCGAGTGCCACTACGCTAATTTGAATGAATAAATCTGAGATCGAGCAGGTATGTACCAACGGAATCGATCACCAGCCAGAAGACTGTGGAGCCTGCGCCCCGGCCGATTTCCGACACTCCGTCAACATGTCCACATAAAACTGGCACTTGCCGACGTCGTTGGCATTGGCTTGCAAGCAATCCTTGAACGCCTTCGCTTGATTCGCACAAGTATCCGCTTCCTGGCTCGTCCCCGACGTCGGCGACGACTGCGTCACCTGTGTCACTTCATGGTGCACAGTGCGCGGTCCCATTACGGCGTCCACAGCCCGATGCGCAACCGCACTACCACCTCCAAACGCCATGCCCTCAGCAATTGTGCTCCCGATCCCCCTCATCATCCCCCCCGTCTGCTGCTGCGGCACAGCAGGAGGAGGAGGAGCTCGCACCACAGCAGGCGCAGTCGATGGCCGCGCCGCTGGTCGCGACGGTCGCGAGTTTCGTGAGCCGCGAGGCATGGCTCCCCCAAAACAAAAACCGTACCAAAAACAGCACCCAAAAAAAACGATGGAAACTCTAGAATCGATTCCCCCCAAAAAACCTTCAAATCCTTAAAACTAGACCCAAAATTCCTGAATCAAGAAAATCGAGCCGGAAGACTTTCGGAACCGCAGCCAAAATTACGAAAACCCTAACCTCAAAATTACGCAGAGCCCATTCCAAACCCAAAATTTTCAGCGAACCCTCAGTAACCGCTTGAAGAAACGTGGGGCAAAAGTAAAAATTCTGCAAACGCTCCTACAGAGTGAATTTCGAACCAAAACGTTGCCTGGAGGAGAACTCCGAAAGGTCCCTCCAAATTAAACAGCTCAGACTGCAACTTGCAGCCCGAGGAATCATGCGCAATTGGCATGCATGTAACACGTTTGGAAAAGAGATGCCGAATGTGGTCGCTCCAGATCGGATCAAATGCATGCAATGCAAAGCAAGCGCTTTGAACTTATTGCCGAAGGGACGTTTGTATCATAGAACGGCACTGCAACTTGCAATGCAAAGCATCGTGGCCGCTTCCAGCTTTCCCAGTTGGCACGCCTGCGTGGCATGCTGCCATGGCGCGTTGTGAGGCGTCCACCAGAACACTGACCCCTTGGCCTGACTAACTCACAGGCAGAGTGGGGTCTTTGGAGTTCGAAGTTTGGGCCCAGGGCTCGTCATCCGCATGGAACATGCAGCTAGCATACAGTGTTCCAGCTTCAAGAAGTAGCCTCATCTCGTCACCCTGTCTTTCACTGTTCAGTGTTGCTGTTGTTTAGGGCAGCGTGCCACTGCCCCCACCCGTCCTAATCGACCCTCCTTCCACACTATGTGGTATAGTATGAATGTGTTTGTAAATAGGATTTGGAAACTCAAATTCAAAAACCATAGCCAGAACCACCTATTCCTAACCAAGGAGACATACCCACCCCTCAGGGTATAGTTATTTCCAACCAAGCAGCTGGAACAAAATTCCACCTTGAAGCTTTGGAATGTGTGGTTTTTCTCATTTTCAAGGTTGAAACTAGTAAGGTCAATTTCTAAGTGTCCCAAAGTGTGTGAGAAGTTTATAGTCTCTTCAAATAAAGTCTAGACATTGGCTACTAGTTCGGATAACTTTCCAGCTCCCAAAAATCATAGTAATTTCAATTTGGAAAATAAAATTAAAGAAAACTCATAGTCTTAATATTTCTTATCTTTCTACACATGAAAAATTTCCATTGCCTCACACTACTCTTCATTTATCTTGAAATCACTTAAGTGATCAAGTTTAGGTAGTTCTACCTTCTACACAGGTGGTTCTACTTTCTACACGGGAAAACTTTGCATTGCATTAGACTACTCACAAACTATCCTAGACTCACTTATTTGATTAGAAATGGATGCCTCCACCTTCCTTTTGGCATTCAATCCAAGACTTCAAACCTTTAAGTCCTCCCCTCTTTAGTATTGCCTTCCTTTATTATTATTATTATTATTATTATTATTATTATTATTATTATTATTATTATTATTATTAATACATTGCAAAATCACCCACCTATATGAATTACATATTATAACTTTCCTTTTGCACAATAGTAGATATTTGTGTCGAGGATGGAGATGGCCCCAAACTGACTTACAACAAATATTTCTTTTACTTGCTCTAACAAGAACTTCTAATCTACTTGGATTGTTGGTGAAAGGAAAAAAGAGGAAAAACAAAAACAAAATATGCTAGTCAACTACTAAAATAAATAAATAAAAGTGCACCCACTCAAAATCCCACGTGGCAAAGAAAAGGGACTTGTAAAGATCAATAGTTTGACACTTTCCCTATAGTATCTTTAACTTCACTAAATCCACTAATTAACCTAGTGCATTTTGTCACTTTCGTCAACCAATCAATTGCCCTTCATTTTTGGATGACTAAGAGGGTAAAAGAAACGAATGTGATTAAAAGATAAAGATCAATTTATGACTACTTGACTGCAAGCAACAGAGGCTAACTTGTGGTTAGAACATTTTCTATGTATACTTTTTTGTTCAAGCAGTAACTTGTATTTTGATACTATTAGTGTCATTTCTTGATGTGCATCACTTACATCACACTTTAGCCCCCCTATACCCAACATCTTTGAAAATTTGTAACAAATTCAAAATGCTTTCTAAAAAATTATAGCATTTGGATTCCTAGTCCGTCGCCAATAATGTGCAAAAATTGAAGCATCTTCCAATCTTGAAGATGCGAAAGTAAAAAAAATATGTCAAAATTACAGAATTGTCCAAGAAGTAAGTGATTTTTTTTCCCCAACAATTTGTTCATGCTTTCCAAGGAAAAAGTAACCTCTTATTAAAAAAAAGAGAGAAAAAAAAAATTGAAAGAAGAAGAAGGGCAGAAGGGAAGAAGAAGGGATTCAACCATGTGCATTTGACTTCCTTTTGGGGACCACAGACTGCTGCGTCTCCAGTCCTGCCAGGCGCTCTCCGAGCGCCACCCACTGCGCTGCAGAAGCACCTGACCCGCGCGAGTAATTCTGTTGGCCCTGTCTGTTCCAAGAAGATGCTGCGCAAGTAAGAACCAGCCACGTGACTCCCCGCGAGGGGAGTTTCCGAGCACCTTCTGTCGGTCAAAACACCCACCACCACCCCTCACCCCCCGTCGCCCCTTCCCAAGTGTCTTGAAGCTTACGGAGTCAGAGGCGCGGGAGATTCAGTGAAAAGGTTAGAAAAATTGCCAAGTGGGCCATGCATGCTCTTTTTGGGCGACTTCTTCGGCTCAGAGAGATATCATTCCAATTCCTCAGCATGAGCCGCTGCAAATGCGGACAGGCCTCCAGATGGCGCTCATCGGAGACGTATTCCTGCAGCCTGACAGTTTAGGTCATTGGAGTAGCCTGTTTTTGTAAGTCCATTTCGGGCCTTTTGTTTTATTTGGGGGGCACTTTCGAGCCCTTTGTTTCCTGGAGAGATTTGCTGGCTATGGTGACACAGCAGGTCGGCGGGGAGGACTCCGACATCTGTTGTGCCTGGCAACTTCCCTTTGCCGCCTCACCGCCGCCAACGACCAATCAACCACGAAGCTCAGCATCTACACATCATCACCTCTGAACTACAAGTGTGCGATTTAATGCATATGCTGGACTTGCTGCATGCTTGGGAGGGAGCTGCGCAAGCTAAGCTACCTGCAGGACTCGCTGAATTGGCTTGCGCAAGATTCATGCAGGACTTGGGCAAAAAGGGCAAGAATTTCTTGCCAAGTGGCACCGCCACTTGGGGTTTTTCTATCGAGCCAGCCGGTACGCGACGTTGCAATCGACTGCAGGGAATTCGTTTGAAACAAAAGTGTCGAGCGAGCTTACGCTTGCTTCGTTTTTTTGTATTCAATCTCGATCTTCACTTCCAGCTTCAGGAGGACGTCCGACGTTGTAGGCCGGAGGTGCAGCATTCAAATGGGGAGGTGGCATCATTATTGGTTTGGTTGCGGATAGCTACTTTGTTGAGATCGACTGACTGCAGTGAGTGAAGTGATTGGTTAGAGATTCTTGAAATCGGGGACGGGACGGGACGGAGTGGAAATTTTTTTTGTGGAAGTGCAATCATATTCAACTGGGTTGGAATTGATCACGTCGAAATACGTTTGAGTACGTGAAGTTTCTGAATCCACTCGATGGGTGAAATTTTGTTCTTTGAGTATTGTCACAGTATTCAGGTGATTTTAGGTTGAGTGAAGGATCACAGTGTTCAGGTGGTTGAGATTGAGTGGAGTGTACGCAACCGCATTCAAAGACGAGAGCTCCTTGAACTTCCGTCTTTGGATTCGATTGATCTTGTCACTGAAATTGGGTTTCGGACGTTAGATGATGAGTTAAGAAGTTTTTTGGGTTTGCGTTGCGCATTCCATGATGAAAATATTGTTGCATATCGGTGAGAAGTTGGTGACTGCAGTAAGTGAGTAGGTCGGCGATTTCGTGTTCAAGAGACACAGAATGAGAGAGTCAGTTTGATTGAAATGGAAATCAGTCGTGATGGAAATCGATCGGAGGATCGTATCTCACGTTCGGTGAATGTCTACTTGATTGGGTTGCAGGAGAGTAGAATTTCAGAATTTCAGAATTTTCAGTGTGCATTGAATCCGACGTTCAGTCCAACGTTCGTTGAAGATCGAGAGAGAATGCGCATTCGCAAGCGCGGCAATGCGAGAACTGGGGAATCCTCCGGCGCACAACGCCCTGGCGGCGTTGGTGGCAGCCACCAGGAGCTGCTCGTGGCATCCAGCTTGCAAATAGCGCAAGATTGCGATACAATTGCAAATGACGAAGAACGTGACACGACAAGGAATACGGGTGAAGAAGAATCTCGCGGAGGGACAGGAATCTCAGCCGGCGCTAGTATTCACGAGAGAGCAGGAATTGGTGGTTCGACTTCCCGTCCTTCACAAACACTAGTCGTGGATTTATGGCAAAGCGGCAGAGGAACATTCAACCCTTCGGAATCGTACATGAATCTTGACGAATTTGTGAACTCGTTAGCGAGAGAAAAGTGTTTTCCAGCAGACGAGTTGGCAGATCAGCTACGCGACAGCAGCGTGACGCCCGCGGTGCAAATTGATGACCGTCATTTTGAAAGATTAGCGGGCGGGAGTTCAATGGCGTCGCAATCGTCGTCCTTCGAGGAGCTTGACACGTCGTTGCGCCTGGGGCAGGCGAGTCACCCCGCCATGGCGAGAAGGGAGGAGCGGGGCAAGAGTAAAGTGGGATTTTCAAACGAATCTGAATCCGACTCTGAGAACGGCGGCCGGGAGAATTTGGCGCCCGAATTTCATGTGAGGAGGCGTGGCACCCCGCGAGCTGGGTATGGTGAGTTCTTTGCTTTCGTGCACTCTTTTGTGTCCAATTTTTGGTTTGATTATCGTCACCGGGCTGTATTTGTGATTCGGCGTGGCAAATCATAAATTTTTTGCCCTTTTTTCGCGGTGCAACTGTAGAAAATGCATTGCTCGATTCATTTCTTTTGGTCTCCTCTATCGTTTTGTGTCCATTTGAGTGCAGATTTCCGACACAGTGCTGTATGCGAGATTTGGCGAATTTTTTCTTTTTCTTATTTCTGCTGACTTGGGATGCAGATACCAGCGGCTATGTAGCATTAGAGGGCAAGAATGAGAAGAGCTCGCCCTCGCCTAGTCCCATTGAGGAGTGCGATGAGAGCATCACGGTGCGACGACCAGTATCGGTAATATTTTTGGCCCTCTCTCATTTCGTGCTCTTATTTGACGCTGTCTCAATCAGGATGTATGAGATGATTCATGTAGAAATGGTCAAGATTAGCTTTCGCTGACTGAGGAAAATTCTGAGTCATTTCTTGAAAATTCTGAGAGCAGTTGCAAAATGCATCGATTTAGGGTTTACGGAAATTTCTGCAGCATTGGAGCATTGTTCCTTTTATTAGTCTAGTTGATTGTTGTTTGTGGATTCCTGCTAGCAATATGAAAGGGGCATGCTATGAGTGTTGAAAGTTTTTCCGACAGGTGATTTAAAACCAGTAAAAGGTTTGATGTGTAGAAAGGTTATATACGCCGTCATAATTAATATATTCATGGTTCAAGATTTTAGGATGTCAAATCAAGACAGTGTTGGAATTGGTCTAACGTAAGATTTGTGCATGTATATTTATACGTTGTATCTGTTTGCGAGATTTTAGGGTTTTGGAAAAAGACGCTGTTTGAATTGAGATTTTCTGCTTTGCGGTCGTTCTGAAACTCAGATATGTTCAAGCAATACAAGTGCATGTGACATTAGGTCGTGTCAACGTATTACGTAAGAGCAATGGTTCAAGAATGTTTCGCGCCTGGATCCAGTGCCTAGTAGAATAGGCATAGAACATATATATCTTCAGCTTGCTTGCTGTACGCAGGGTTATATGCGTGTCCGGTGTAGGCTTTCAGCTTCATGAGAGTTCTAATTATTAGGACCTTCGGTTTCATTGATGATCGATAAATCTCCTGTAATATTTGCAGCTAGCCTTAGAGACTCGTGACATAAACCACCATGTCAAAGAAACTGGGCTAATGCTTTATATGACTTCTGATCTGACATCCTCACATGAGCGTAAGTCCATGATTAAGTCACACACCAAGTTTCGGCAATCGGGGTATCACGAGGGATTAATAATGATTTCTCATCTTGGTGATTTGCTGAAGGATTTGATGTTGTTGTCCAGGATTTGGCGGATGCACCACTGGAGCTTGAGCCATCTCCGCCGGGTCTCCAAACGATGAAATCTTCTACAGAAACCATGGAACCATGGTATCTGCAATTCCCCTTTCTTGACGTGGATTTTGATGCTGTGTTTCATTTTAGTTCGTAGCAATGTCATTGTAGATTCAAATTTGTTGTCGACATCCTATGAACAATGCTTGGTCCCTATTAGTGGCTCCCAGATCCGCTAAACAGGTCGCAGCCTCATTTGGGTGTACTTGCAATTTCTGCTAAACAATCTGCGGCAGCGGGGTCGAAGTGTTCTGAGTGTTACTCTGTCATCTAATTGATGCCATTCCACGTTTGTTGGTCTTTGTTGTTTCCACAGGTTTAGCAAGAAGAGAAGAGTTTCCGAAGATACTGGTAAGAATTAATGGGAAAAAACACCTTACCTTTCAAATCATAGAGAAATAATCACCATCATATTCTGTTGTCTGTAATTAAGAGCTGCTTCGGTCTTCCCTCTGTTTATCCCACGATCTATTATTGCTACTTTGGCTATGTCACCATTACATATGGGTTGTTATTGAACTCCATTGAGTGCAAGAAGATCTCGAACAGGGGGAGTTTAATTAGGTTAGGAGTCATGCTCGAATGTGACACCCCAGGAAAAGAGCTCATCAATATTACTTTTGGGGGTCCTAAAAATCCCACTATGAAATCGTTTGAATATACGGGAATGACAGTGCGCAGGGTATTCCTAAATGTCATTTAGACAAGGCTACATTCGAGAGGTCTGAGTGTACATGCTGTCACCTGATGAATTGGCTGTGTCTCCTGCTGTGCAGATAGTCCAAACAGTAGGCGCCTCCCATCACCGGCACCGACAACTTCTGAAGATCCTTTGGCAGCGGACCACCCTGCCAAGCAGCCAAGGAGAAGCCCAATGTTTTCGTTGTACACAGTTTATCACGAAGCGGGTCGGGAAGGGCTGACAGCAGGGGAAGCCATGTCCACAATAATGCAAAAAGAATTACCTGGCTTTGAAGACCCGGAATGCCGCTCCCGACGGCATGTTACGAAACTACTGCGCAGCTCGCCCTATTTCATGGAACTCGGGGAAGGAAAATTTGCCCTCTGCAGTGCCATGATTGACGAGGAGGAAGATGACCCTTCAGAGGAGGCAGCTGGTTCAGATTCTTCACAAAGACCAGAAGCAAGCAGACTTCCTGTTTCCTCTTCTTCACTGGCGATGACGGACAATGAGAAGAGGAACGAGGAAGTTGAGCTTGAAAGGACGGCGAACGAGAGCGGTGGTACTGCTACTGTAGGTGCATCCTCACAACATACGGAGCGAAAACCTTCTGGACGAAGCGGACGACCGAAAAGATTGAAGTACCTGAAGCAGGACAATGTCGAAGAGCTCGGGAATCAATGCAACAGAAGTGATGGCAAAGGATGGACTTGCCCTTTGCTTGCCAAAACGGGGTACCAACTCTGTGATCACCACCTCGACAAGCTGCGCTGCAAACCGGGAAGCAGATCGAAATACAACAAGAAGAAGAAGAAGCACAATTAGGGCTGAACCCCGTCCATCATATTCAAGAGCAAGAATCGACACATAAGCTGGCAGTCATCTCAGCATATTTGACATTTTGAGTTCATTTTCACTAAGGGTAGACCACAGGTATGTAGACATCATGATGCAAAGATCACTGCCAGCTCCAAATTATCATATCTTACCTTAAGTGTATTTGACATTGATGAAATTGCATACTGGCTCATGTATTGGGCACGATGATTTCGCTTTATTTAAAGGCCAGCCTCTGAGGGTAAACAAGCACAAACAGCTCCATTTAGTGGAACAGGTGGACTCCAGTGAAGTAACTTAAAGTTATGTAGGGTTGGGAGGTTGTAATATCTCCCACTGTCTTCTGAATTATTGTGCAGATCATATTCATGCTTGTCTCTCATTGTCTTGTGGGTTTGGGTGTAACTTTGTACTCTAGCACCACATTGTCTTGTCAGATTTTATGCAAATTTGTACTCTCTCAAAAGTTCATGATTCAGTGCTCAGTCAAACTGAAAGTGCCCATTAAATTTGTACTCCCTCAAACCAGATTCAGGCTATTCTGTAGTTATGATAAGGACAAGAGTTCTTTCATTGAACTTTTCTTGCATATCATTCCACAAATTGAACTCAACTGCATCATTGGAAATAGGTTATGCAATTACAAAACAGACGTAAATTTACACTGTAGTATTCATGTACTGTACTGTACAATATATGCAAGAAGGAAGGCTTTGACATCCCACGCCATCTGGTGTATTGTCTCTTCAATGTATTTCTAACTTTTGACTTGTATATATTTAGAATTTATATTACTATCGTTTGAGGCACATCCAAAAGTACTTATAGTAGACATAAGAAAATTCAAATTTAGACAACGGACAATCAATTTGAAAGCAAGCTAAAAGTCAAAAAATTATAAAGGTTTTGACAAATCACCCTTACAAAAGTAAGATTCAGCCAATTGTACTTCAAATAGAACATGCAATTGGCCAAATTTTTACATTGGTAAGTTTGATTTGTCAAAACCTCTATAAATTTTACTTTTAAGCTTGCTTTTAAACTAGTTGTCCAATAATTGAATTTGAATTTTCTTAAGCCTATTCAAAGAACTATTGAATGCAAGTCCAAAAATAATAATTTCAAGTTCTAACCATATTCAAGTTAAAAGTTAGAAATACATTTGAAGAGAAGATGCCTTGGTCGAATTTAGGGTGATTGTACGTAGTACAAATTCATTTTGAAACCAATCTTCTTGGTGGTGCCATTTTGTGGTGTTTGGATGAACTTTGAAACAATATAGAGCACAAATGAGAAATCATTTCTCATCCACTTATTTTAGAGGGTTACTTGAATGTTTTTTTAGAGGTCAAATGATGTTGGAAATTCCCTTACCATAGTGTTGTTGACTTTTCTAAGGAAAAAGATGCTAAAAAAATAGATCAACAAAATTGCCTTTTTAGTGTATTTTAAAAAGTTTTTGCTCCTTACTCTAAATCTGAATTTTCTCTATAAAAACAAGATTTTTTTGAATTTGAATTCAACAAATGAAATAAAGGTTATTAAACCTAGATTCTTATTTAACTTGAAATTTTGAAAAAATAGTAAAATTGAACATTTTATTGCACTTTGAAATTTTGTTGTATTTCCAATGTCTACTAAATTCAATTTATGAAATGACATAGAAATTTTATTTACACCTTCTATGATAAATGACATAGAAATTTTATTTACACTTTCTATGATGGTTTTCATTGTTCTACTTGAAGGTCTCTTTTAGCACTTAGTTTTCAGAATTGAATTTTCACTTCAAATTCTTAGGGCTCTATGTCACCTCACACTAGTTACAAGATGACATGTAGCACTTTGTACAAAAATGACTTAATTTATGAATCTAACCTTCACATAGGATAATATACACTCGTGGCAAAAAATTTAGATCTTTTGAGATAATTTTTTCTTTGGTATGCTTTTTGTTTATTTTTTCTTCAAAAGTTTTCAAAATTTCCAGTTTATTATGAAAAATCTTTAAAATTTGTAATGTAAAGAAGAGATGTGATTTCATCTATGAAAAATGAATAAAAAATTTCATTCCTATATAGTCACAAAATGGGAGTTTACACGATGAAGGAAGTAGAAGTTGTCTTGCATAGTCATAAGCCCAATGTTCTAGGGTTAAGTGATAAAAAAAACATATTGAGAGACTATTTGATGACAAACACTTTGTTCTTTGTAAATAAAATTTATGCATTGCTACAAAATATTGGGATCATGGCACCAAAATGTAGTAAAAATTAATTGGTAATTGTCCAACTTAGAGTCTAACTCCTAGATTTAGATTCACTCGAAGGGGATCAGTATTCAATGGAAATTTTATATTAACCCCTAACTACCTAAGCAACTGTTAACCTAATATTATTCCCTTGGTAAAAGATAGGGAGAATAAATTGGCCTATTTTAACCCTCAATAAATAATTGTTAATACTTCAATGTTAATCTAATAAATATGTTTAGAGTTACAAAATATCATAATCTATTAAATAGGAATATCAAAACCTACAAAAATATTGTAACAAGGAAATTATTAATTTTGGAAATAACCAAAATATCGTTGTACACTATGATTTTTTGAGTACTTTTGGAAATTAATAAAAACAAGATATTTATGAGTCCTGGGGTATAATGGTAATAAAACAAAAGTAATATACTTAAATACACAAGATTATGCAAGAAATAAAAGAAAATGAGATTATATGGACAAGATATTAATTTTACAAAGTACCATTTGTATACGGGTATAAATGGCGGAAGACCACTAAGGCATTGGAATTAGATTAGTAATAGCAATCACTAGGCTAGTTTTTAGGAAGGAATTGGGTAGTTGTAACGGTTAGGAAAATTTCAATTGGAATATGCATAGACCTTTAGCCGTAAGGAAAACGGTTAGGTCAATAGGATTAGTTCTCTTATGACCGGGGAAACTATAAAAGGGGAGAAAAATTTCCATTTGGGGGACAATAAAAATATAATAAAGACATAAGAAGAAGACAAGATAAAAGACCAAGTTTTCAAGAAAAATAAAAGACTCGAGATTCCTAAAAGACTTGCATCTCCAACCAATTACATGAAAGACAAAATTGCACCAAAAGAAGAAGTAAAGACAAAGAAAGAAGAAATCAAACAATCAAACCACTACATACAAATTAGAATTTAAGACATATAGACTACATAGAATATAAGAAGGAAGACTTTATTACTTAGAAAAATATATTAGGAAAGGAAGAGAAAGTTGTGTTCCAACAACCAATCTAAAATTTTAGCTCATTTGGGGGTGGCAATTAAATTCTTTTGACCTTTTAAAAAAAATTATGGGCAGTATTGAAGGTTAATTATTGGAAGTTTTTATTTATTTATTTATCAAAAAGATAAATATTTGATTTTGGAGATCCTCTAAGGCATATATGTACCATTCATGTAAGTGTAAAGCTTACTAATTTTACTTGATTTTGAGATCTAAAAAATTTACTTATTCTCTTGTTTTGAAAATGGTTTCAATAGAAAGAGTAAAGTGTCTTCATAATTTTCACCATTGAAATTTTAAACATGGAAGTGTTGATTTGAATTTATTTTTAATTTCTATCTATTAAAAAAATTGCATCTCAATAATTGCAAGGTGGATTGTGTGATGAGTTTGATAACTCTTCATTTGAACTTAAGGTTTTTGAATGTGCATTTTAGTGTGCTACTAACACAATTTCTAGTGGTTGGTGTCACCTCCAATCCCAAAAAACTCTTATATACAAATTTCTCAAACATGTGATGAGGGGCAGCATACTATAAATAGGATGTGTACAAATTTCCTGATATGATCTCACAACTCCTATACTAGTACACACTTACAAAAGGAATGATCCAAATAGTAAGGTCTTTAAACATCTATATGGTTAGATTTTGGAAAAAAAAATAATTTTATTGGAGATAAATATAAGCTCATGCTCTTTTTTCATAGGAAAAAACACACTTGAAAAAGCTTGGACACTTAGGAATTAATAGAGAAATGGTTTTACCTCTAGTTCCTATTAGGATTTTAACCCAACTCAATTGCTCATGAGTAATTTATTTCTTAATAGAATTAACCAATTTAAGGAAAATTATGTCATTTCTCATGTCATCACTCTTATTTATGTCTTTTTATTAGAAAAATAGGTTAGTTTGCCTTATTTGGAGGTCTTTTCTACTAAATTTTTAATTAGATACACAAATACATAACAAACATTCAACAACCAAATCACATAATCTCCAATTTTGTTTAAACTCTCCAAATTCCACATGCTATTAATATTCATCACACTCTTGCACATCAATTTGGCATAACAATTTTTGAATTCTTTCTTTAATAATAATTTTATTAATTTCTTCAAAGTTCATCATACATAAATTTGTGACTTCAATTCTTTGCCTAGTGGTTCAACTTGTTGTCTGGTGGAAATTGGACAATAATACTTTATTACGATGGCAATCAACACACATTTTTTCTTTCACAACCTTGGCATCCTCATTTTAAACTAATCAAATAAATACTCAAATTCCAAAAAAATACACAAACAATTATTACAGTCACACTAAACTCAACACACGTTCCTAAAATTATGGTACTTTCCAAGTTGGATCCTTCTCCTTTAAATATTCCTTTGAAACAACACCTACACATTTTAAATATCTAACTTGGAATGGTGTGAATCTTCATTGGAACTTTTAGTATCTATCCAATTGACTCATTTCCAATACTAAGGGGTAACATGTAACAAGTTGGGATAAAATTCCTATCTATATATAAAAATTGAGACCTACTTGCTAAACATTGTTCACTAGTATATAAACACCTAATTGAAAAGTTCTCAATTATGCACTTGAATCCTTATCCTTCTACAATCACTCTTTTGGATGAATATACATATACTAGAGTGATGTATATCTATTATGGCCAACTATATTTTACATGTTTTCATTCATATTTGTATATGCAAATAGCTTCTTTACTCTAATTGGTGTAGATTGTTTTTTGCACAATTCTAAACAAATGAAGTATATATTAATAAAGTGTACAATGCTAATACATAGTGGCCAAAATAGGATGCCTTGTGAATTGTGGTACAAATAGGATTCCTACCTTTCAAATATGGTCCCATTCCCCTTGGTGCAAAGTTGTATAATAAATACAAATGTTGGAAATTGTTGCTATTTGTGAACATTAAAGGTTGATAAATAATAAGCATTAGAATTTCAATTATTGATGATAAATATATACAATTCTATGCAATAAGGTAAACTATTATATTATGGACTTGATTATGGAAAGAATGACTAATGTAATATAATATTGTTTTTTGAAAAATGTGGGAATAAATTTTAGTGGTAGACAAACAATAAATAACAATGTTACAATTGAAAAAATAATTTTTGGACTTCATGTGATTTTTAAAAGATATATATAGAAGGGTGATACCTTGAGCATCCTATTTTAGCATGTAGACATACTAGTCAACATTAGAAAAATAGCCATAGTAGGGCTTCTACCAATCTATATCCAATCTAGTCTATAATAACCGCATTACCAACTACTAACTTTTATTGCCAAAATGAATGATGTACATTGATTGAAGCTAACTTATAGTGAACTGATGATAGTGTGTAATTAAGGCATAGATTTTCTCCATTCCAAATAACTATTGTCCTCATTTTGGGCAATCAACTCCCTAAAATAATTAATTAATTATTTTATTCATATTTTCTATTCACCAATGCAAACAACTAAAAATGGGGCTTTTCCTCGATATTTGAATGGAAGTTTGGATTGAAATGGGATGTTTTTACCTTAATTGGTCTCCAAAAGACTACTTGCAAGTTTTCTTCAAGACGCCCAGTGAACATAACTTGAGACTAAAAACTCTTAATCAGAGTCATTACATTCTGCTTTTGAATCATTAAGGTATGAGGCCCATAAACTAGCCATGTTCTAAATGCGTTCCTTATCAAAGAATGAGTGACACATTCCTTCACATATCTATTATTACTATCATCAACGAGACAGGTAGACTGAAAGGGACAATTTATGAACCACCTACCTTAGTTACACATCACATCCCACTCCTAACACTTCTCCATGACTTGAGGTACATTCCATTCCAATGTGATATTTTCATGATAGTTTTCTGAATTTCACCACCTATTTTCCTTTCGATTCCCCCGCATATTGAACCAATTTTTTTCAAGTGTAGAGTCCAATTCTTTTTCTCTATTTTTTCACTCCCATGTGAGAATTTACAAGTTTTTTCACCATTCTTTTTTTTTTGCCGATGTTTTCAAATTGCAACTAGTTGTTCTTCCCCTATTCCCGCACACACTAACTTTGAACTAGCCGCCGTTTTTTTCCCCCGGAACATGCTATGATTCCAGGTGTTCAATCCAAATCCATTCCTCATCCTACTGGTACCCTCCGGCAAACCCAAACAAAAGGGTGCTGCGCTGCAAATCAGAGCTTGGATGCTTTTACGGCGAACTCGGGAAGCATGTTAACTTTCAGTTAGGATTGCAATGATAAAAAACTTCCGCAAGTCCGTACCCCGTCATTGCCAAGTCAGTACCAGGCATGGACTCACTCGCTGCAAAGTGTCAGTAGCCCATTGTTTTTTTTTTAAAAAACAACAATAGCATCGCACATTGAAAACAAAATAAGTTAAAACTCATCGTCAAAGTTGTACCGGTACATATCCCATCTTGTACAGTACGGTATGTTTTTGTCCGTTGTCTATCACTTTAATTTGAATTGAAACTAACTTGCATTGCATGTGGGGAGAATCAACTTTTAGTTACATGCATGCCGGGTTTTTTTTAGGATTGTATAAACAAAATGAAAGATAGTGGGTGCACTTTGGACTGTGAAAGCAAGGTTTGGGAAAATCAAACAACCATCTTGGGACTTACTTGCCATGAATATTTAATCGAATTTGTACTAGGGGATGAAGAAATGGATTAGATAGAGTTTAAAAAATATTGAAATTAACCTATGAATTTTTCACCAAGGTAAAGAAATTTATTGACCCTCTAACCAAGGCTAGTTGACTAGGCAACCTAACACCAAATTGAGCACCAAATGGTGTTGCAACCTATTTCGGGTTTCCCTTAACTTTATCACCTTGTTTCGAAATTTTGATATTAGGTTGAATCTCTCTTGCATATACAATCACGTGGGATTGAGTTTTGTCTCCCTATATCACACTTGATTGTTACATCTTTGTATGTGCATGGTCTAGTTTCTTGCTCCAATTTACATGCTTGATTGTTTGTTTGTGGGTGCTACGGAGATCTATCCTTTGGATGTATAAGAATGTACCACAATTTGATTTGTGTGTCTCTTTGATGTACTATCCAACCTCTCCAATCCTCCTTTAATCCCTAATGTCCCAAGTGTGGTTGTTGTTCCTCTTCTTTTAATTTATTCTTTCTCAAGTTTTGATTTTTTTTTGTAATAAACACAATTCCTAAGAAATAGACTGTGTTATAAATCCAATGGTTGTAGTTTTATCAAATTCCAAGTTAAACTCCACTTCATGGAATTTTTTAAAAATTGAGTGGTGTAGTACAATTTACAACTCATTTTGGGGGGGTTCAATTTGGTCATGGATTGAAAAGTTAGACAACCAATGTAATTGCTGCCCACTTCAAAAAAGGCAGATCCAAAAAGCTTGAGGAGAAGACAAGTGTGTCATTCTTGCTTTACTTTACAAACACTACTCTCATTTTAGTGGCCACCATACATTGCAAGTTCCACCCCAAATTTGGCAAAATGCCTTAAAAAAATGTTGTGAAATTTAAATGAGCATTTTCTACTCTTTTGTCTTTCATTGAAGACAAAAGGTCATCATTTCAAAATATTCTTACTATAATATAATCCTTCAAAGTGTACTACTAGCCCTATATTTCCATTAACCGAATTAAAACTTCAAACTTAAATATCTACTGAACTGATTAGTCAAATAATTTGAATTTTTTTGAAGTGCTCACTCTTAATGTGAACTACAAGATCCTATAGTTACATTCTATAAGGTCTCAAGTAAAAAGGAGACAACAAATTGCTCAAGTTCTTGACAGTTTTGGCTTATTTTGAAAATATACCCCACTTGCGTCATTTGGGGTTAAATGTACTAACAACAAGAACAAAAATTCTAATACAAAATACTAACATTTGGATTTTCACCAAACCGGTTTCCATAATTTAGAAAATCAAGTGAATGTAAAAAATTACAAGGTTATTGACCAACCAAAAAAGACTTATGTAGGATATAACCAACTAAAGAAAAAAAACAAAAAACCAAGTGAACTCAAATACAAGTGGAAGTCCACGAAGTTTCATAAAAAAGCTCTTGGAAATGTTCTTCGAAAGGCAACATGTAGCGTGAAAACTCAACCAAGAAACGCACTTGGAAGCTGGAGAGGGCACAATGGCACATGGGCCTCCTGTGACCCTGAAGAACAAGCCTTCTACTGTAACATGCTGAGTAAGCAACCGTTTAAGAGCTTATTGCATTTGGGAGTAAGCAAAACTCTTTGAAACATTTTTCAGTAAATTTTTGTTGGAAGAAAAATGGAATTGGCATCTGACCCAAGTCATTTCATGATTTTTGGGTCTTTGTGGAATTAGTTATGAATTTTTGAAAATGGAACGTAGTGTTCACTGAAAGCAACCACCCTCCTGACATGTACTTTTTTCGTACATTGAGGGAAGCAATGTAAGAGCTGATTGTCTTTTGGGGTAAGCAAAACTCTTTGAAATAGTTTCATGATTTTTGGATCATTGTGGATTTAGTGATGAATTTTTCAAATTGAAACGTAGTAGTCACTAAAAGCGACCACCTCTTCTCATATAGTACATTGAAGAAAGCAAAGTGTACCTTTGTGTCATGATTGATTTTAGAGCACAAGTACTTTTAGAGCAAACTACCTTAATAGCCAATTATGAGAGACACGCAATTAGAGGTAGAAATGAACCCCTTAACCCCTCACCGCCCAAGGCCTAACCATGTTATAAAACAATCTTGCTTTTCAAGTGTTATAAGTCTAAATGTGAGTAAGTTATAAAAATCTCAATTGTACAATCTTGTAGTGTGCATATTGTAGATGGTGATAATCAAATTTGGGGTCATTTGACCGTATAGATTGAAAGATTATAATGTTTTAGTGTTGACAAAAGATGCTGAAATTTTCCTAAAAACACATTTGGAGGTGAAATTCGATTTCTAAATCTACTCAAATGAAAAAACTTTAAACTACAAAGTCATTTAAAATCAAAAGACAAACACTTTGATGGGAAAAAAAATCATTCAATTGACTCATTGCATTTGCAAAATGGATCTGAAATGTCAAAAAACAGTGAAAAAAGTAACAAGAAAACACATCTATGGCTGAACCTACCTCTACTAAAATGCTTCTCAGTCAATCATAACTTCTTGGATTGATATGAAATTTTTACCACAAGAACTAGACTAGTATGTGTAACTTTTCCAACAAAATTATTGAAAACAAACCCTGTCTGAAGAAGTTATAAGCCGCCGAAGTTCACTGTAATGCAAAAATGTCTGGATTTTGAACTTCAAATTGCTCCCAAGCATTCAAAACAACTTGGATTGACATGAAATTTTTATCACAATAAGTAGACTTTATGGGGAACAAAACCCAACAAATTTTATTGAAAACTAACATTTGATGAAAAAGATACAAGCCCCCGAAGTTGCAGCCATCTCATTGCAGTGTGGTGAACTCAAATTGAACCTGCGAACTTTGAATGGCTTTCAAAAAATCATTACATCTTGTATAGATCTGAAAATTTTACCACAAAAAATAGACTATTATGCGCAACTTTACCAACAAGTTTTATTGGATTTGGACATCGGATGCAAAAGTTACAGCACTTTGAAGTTGACTGCTAGACTGTGTGAGGACACTTTTGGTCCCCTTGGGCGGTGAGGGGTTAACCTCTAAAGGATGGAGCTCATGATCATATAGTCAAACTTGAAAATCTCTCACTTTGTATCTTCCGTTTCTTCTCTCTTATTAGTGAAACTTTCTAGTTTATTTTTTGGGGATGAAATCAAATGTCTAATAGTTTCATGTAATTTTCAAATATTTTTGTAAAATTTCAAATTACCATGAATTTTTGAAAGAAAATATGAAGAAAACTCATATCAAGTACAAATCATGTTCAAAAAATGTAATGTTTTTTAATAATAGAAGTAAATTATAATACAAGACATTATGGTATAATGAAAAACTAGTTTGCCCTATACCATTGCCATGACCAAAAATATAAGTAAAAGTAATTTTCTAATTTTTTAATTCACAAAACTTTAAAATTCAATAACTTTCACATCATAGGTCTAAACTCCACGAAACAAAGCCCGTGCACCCCTCCTCGCATATAGCTTTCCTACAACACCAATATAGCAACCAGTGGACAGATGGTTTAGGAGATCTCACTGTAACAAATAAAACAAAACAAACAATTGAACTATCTAACTTAGGGTATGGATTTCTTGACATTTCATATTTGAAAATATAATTATAGATCCTCAACTTCAAACTTCACTAAAATGCTTGTTTTTAAAAAAAATTCAAAATTTTCAAGTGGAGTAGAACTTGCACTTCAAGAGCTTCATTTTATTTGTCTTATTTAAAAGCAAATGAAAATTTTTTGAATGTTAAAATCAAGCTACAAGGTAAAAAAGCTCAAAGTATTGAAATACACTAGATGGAGTACCATTTTTTTGACGAAATATCTCATATAAAATTTTTAAAAACTAAAATGTCTTGAACTTAACTTAGTGATATGGCAATAACATCAAAAAGTTTGTAGACAAAAAATTAGATATTTTTTCAAAGTCACTTTATAAATAGAAAAAGTTACTTTTTAGGCCAAACCTACCAATATCCTTTGAATTATAAAATATTTGCAAAAAAAGTCTTTAAAATCATGTACAAATATTGAAGAACTAATAGAAGTGAAGAATAACTTTCATACCATATATTCAAACACCACAATACAAAGCCTTTGCACCCTTTCTTATAGAGGGTTTTCCAACAATACCAAGAAAATAGCTGGGGGACGCATGATCCAAAAGATCTCAACATAACAAACAAAAAAACAAAAAAAATTATATTAAGGTATAAAATAAATCAATCCATTGTATTTAGATGACTCCATAAGGTAAAAATACTGTAAACTATGATGGTACCAAAAACAGTTTCAATATATATGTTCTTGTCATTTCAAAGCGTAAATGACAAGAGTAGCCGTACATTGAAACCATTTATGGCATTGGCATGGTTTATGGTATTCCTACCTTAGTAAACACCTAGGGAATGACCCTACTATGGGTTTTTTCAATATGTGAGATTTGGGCTACAATGCATGCTTTACATGACAATAATAGAATGATTAGTAACTTCATTAGAAACTACCAACTTTTTAGTGTGAATTCTTTGTAAAAATTGGCTTTTTAGGCCTTCCATGTTAAAAAATATTATGACTATTTAGGTTAATAAGATGAGCATCATGGATTCAAATTTGTTGGTTTTGAGGTAGTCTATAGACTCTTTTTGTCCATGATGCATTGAACAGTTCAAATATTCATAACAAATTTGTCCAAAAAATCACTCTTGTTCTTTCTCACATTTCTCTTTATATGGAAAAAATTGAAAAATTCCAACAATGGCATGAGGCCAAACTCCTAATTCTAACGACAATGGGTTGTTTTAGCTTAGATGATGAAATCTTTCTAGAGGTTGTCTAATTAGCACTAAGCTTATTTAAATGGACATAGTAGTTTGGAGAGATTTTTGCAATACAAAACAAAGATAGGTTGAGCTACATCAATTGAAACCAACACTACAAAAAAACAAGAATATATATGACTTGTCCACAATGATTGCAAGTACAAAAATGACTACAAAATAATTGCTACCCAATTTTATTAACCTTGAAACTATATGCTAGACACCTACAAGAAAAAGACAAGATTACATACAATGATGCCAATCCACATTCTAAAGAGAAAAATTAACAAAAAATTGCAACCTAATCTTGTATTTTTGCTCCCCTATAACACTAAATTCACACCACATTATACTCAAAACCTTGAAGCAATACCAAAAAAGCAAAATAAAATCTCAAATCATGCATTCCATGCTTCAAATCCAATAAATCCATTTAGAATACTAAAAATTCAAGGAAAAATGAATTGATCTACAACATTGTTAAAACTTGCATCATTCACCAATGCTACCAAATTCCTAAAACATGTGCCCTCTATTGAGCGTTGATTTCCAAAAATGAGTGTTGATTTCTAAAGTCAAACCTAAAAAGATGCATCCAAACTGTGTAGAAAGCTAAAGCAATGGTGAACATAACGATGGCAAATGGCAACCATGAGCATAATCAAAATTAGGAAGCTTTGGTGTGCAACTCTAGTTTTTTGAACATTGGGCCTATAACCATGGAGTTTTCATTTTTTCATTAAAAAAAATTGAATAAAAAAATTGCACCAAAATGTTATATATTATAATGTAAACCTAAGTATGTAGAATATTCAAATATTTTGAATATAATTATATTGAAATTGAATTTTTGAATTGTTTTATTTTTTATTCAAAAAATCATTATAATTTCAAATTTTATACTTAAATTTACATGAGTAATGGAAGACACTTGGTATTATCTCCAAAAAATAAATATAAAAAATACTTTTGTAGTTGCAAAATAAAGTTTGAAAAAATAGTAATAGGCTTGTCTTTTCATGGTTATAAGACTTGATATGGAAGTCTTGGCAACTATGAAATTGTTTTGGTGGACTTTGGAGGTGTATATTGAATCTTATATTTATCAATACATACCCTTCCAAAGATCCAAACTCAATGGTTGCAAAGTAGACCTTATATTGCACTTGTTTTTAAGTTTCATTGGTTGCCTCAAAAACTTGTCAACTTTCAAATAAAATATTTCTAATCCAAAATTGGTTGGCCTTTATTTTAGAAACTAATTAGAATAAACCAATGGAAACCTAAAATTTGTGTAAATACACCCATTTGCATAAGTCCCATTGGTTGTCTCAAAAAACTTCCAACTCTCTTATTCTTTTTTAAAATTCCAAATTATTTTAGCCTTTGTTTTGGAAATTAATTGAATTCCTAAGGTTCACACTGGTTCCCTCAAAAATCTTTTTAATTTCCTCATTTGAAAAGACATAGAATTCTTTTTAGGTTTTAATTTTAGTTATATAAATTTTGAAATTCCATGATTTGAGTTCTAACTTCGTTTCATTATTTTAGGCATGGCTTCAATTTTAATTGTACCTTCAAAGGCATCCTATGGTTGTAAAGTAGAACCTATATATGGAAATATAGAAATCCCAAAGGTTACTTTAAAAGTTGACTAAACCAATTCCAATCTAAAGTCGTCATTGGAATTTAATAGTTTTGATCATTTATTGAAAATTGTACAATTATTCAAATATTTTTTTAAAGTTTCAAATAGAAAATTTCCATTCCAAATAGAAAATTTCCATTCCAAATTATAATCATGTTTCTAAAGTTGATTTTGTCAATCCCTAAATTGCCATGAAGCTAGAATGTGTCCACAAAAATAATATAATAAAAAAATATTTTTATTATATTAGTATTTAAAGTTTCATATGATATAATTTTTTAATTTTGATTTTTGCCTAAAGTAGACAAATGTGTCTAGTGTCAAATGTATGAATTTCCTTCTATTTAGGCAAAGACAATATCTAGCAACAAAGTTATTATATGATGCTTTGATGCTCTTTTGAGGGATAAAATCTATAATACTTTATAGATATGGCAATTTAATTTTTAATTCTTGTTGTAAATTAATATTTTGTAGTTGATTCATTATAGTGATCATTTAGTGTACAATGTTTGAATAATTAAAAACTTATGGAGAGGTTTGGGCAATGAATGAGCATTTTGTTAAAAGCTAGCCGAATTTATTTGAGAATTTCCGAATGAGATAGAAAAGTTTAGGATAAGGTATTGGACAAAAGAAGGTGCTTTTCGGAAATGGAACAGGTTGGGAAAAAAATCCAGCAATTAGGTCGGTCTTTGTGAGATTACGAAGGAAAATTATTGTTTGAAATAAAGGATTGGCAGCAGTCAACTGAGTTACAACTAAGTATGGTGGATTTTTTACTGAGGCCCTTCAATATCCGAGTGAATGGGTGACCTACCCCAGTGTCCAAATCCATTGTCACTCACACTCTCACAAGCTCAAGCCATCACCCATTCACTCATGACAATTTTTCGGAATTAAACTCCATCACAAAGTTTAAACCCTATAGTTTATCAATAGTTATCATGTGGTTATCATTGTTTCATGGGTTCACACGTTAATTACAATTTATTGCATCATTACAATGCATTACTTTGCATTGTTATTGTATTGTTACAATGCATTATTTGCAACTGCATCATAATGATGCAATAAATTGTAATTAATGTGTGGATTCATGAAATAACGATAATGACATGATAATTGTTGACAAACCATACGGTTTAAACTTCTCCATTTGATCCATTAAAATTTCTGCTTGAAAATATGAAAAGTCCATTCTAAACTAAATTACTACATGACTTCATCAACTTGATCAGGCTAATACTCACTGCAATCTTGAAGGAAAGGATTTGAAGAACTTATCATTAATTAAAACAACTATGCATCACAAAGTTTAAAACCTATGGTTTGTAAACAATTATCATGTGATTATCATTGTTTCATGGGTTTGCACGTTAATTATAATTTATTGCATTGTTACAATGCAGTTGTAATCAATGCATTATAACGATGCAATAATGATGTAATATATTGTAATTAACATGTGAACCTATCTCGGGGATGCACTCCTCCTTATTTTGATGTTAGCGTGCGAATAAAACTTTGGACATCTTATATACTTTTTAAATTTTAAATAAAATGAAATGAAAAAAATATGAATAGATTTTTCTACTTTGAAAGTTTATGTTTTGAATTATTGATATTTTATTTGTTAATAATAAGTAGTTACAAATTTTTGAAGTAAAAAGATACACTGCAGAACTGAAAAATAACTTTCACACCCTTATATTATATAAGAAAAAATTGTCTAAAAATGAACAAAAAATTCCTAAAAATAACTTTCTATTGAAAGTTCATTTTGAGTTGAATGTTGATGCAATGGTCATCTAAATGTGTTCTCTAAAAATATTTGAGTTAAAAAAACTTGCCATTTTAGTGCATGTTTAACCTCTTCTAGAAATCATTCCATATTTGGTTTGAATTTGAAATTTTGGGAGTAGAATCCTATAGTCATTAGTAAACAATGCTCAAAATTTGAAGTTAAAATTATAGTTTATTAGAAACCACTTGTTCACATGTGGATTGTTGTAGTAAAACTAAGTGCCCCCCAGGGAATCTATGAAACAATGATAATCACATGATAACTGTTGACAAACCATAGGGTTTAAACTTTGTGATGAGGTTAAGCACAATCCTTGACTAAAAAAATGATTGAATTTTGTTTTTTTATTTTTTGGGACACAAATTAAATGGCGTGATTGTTTTTAATTACAAGTCATAGAAGGAGCCATGTTGTGAGGTAGGAGGTTCTAAAAGTGTTGAGGCTCTAAAAGGGCTCACCTCTTTAAATATACACTATGTGTATATGTTTTTTCAAAGCCTTTAGCAATGTACAAACTATGTACATTTTAGGAAGTGGGCGACTTTAAAGATCTATGCCATTTCAACTTCAAAATTTCATAACTAATTCCACAAAGCTCCAAAAAACATGGAACGACTTGGGTTAAATGTCAATTCTACTTGTATTTCAAGGAAAATTTACTGAAAAATATTTTAAAATGTTTCACCTCCCCAAAATTCAATTCCATCCCTTAAATGGTCCATTTATGAACCTCCTACTTTACTAATTGTGGGCATGTCATACTAAACCCAAACCTCCTAAAAATTTACCACCTTTTAGCACACTTCTGGACAGATTTCAAAAAAAATTGAGGAAGGTGAAAATATGTGGGAAATCCACCAATTTTCCTATAGAACTTCTTGGAATGTGGGTTTGGAATATTATTAAAAGTTTTTAAAAGAAAAATTATATTATTTTAAATATTAAAATTAAAACCTCTACATCATACAGAATATTAATTTTTGAGCAATTTTTGACATTGAAACTAATTAAAATTTGAAAATCATGTTTTTTTTAAAGTAATATTTAAAGATTTAGAAAAATTTGTAATATTATAAAATCCTATAATTTTTGTAGACCTCATCTAAAATAATTATATCATTTATGCCACATGTTTGACTAGCTAGTGACATAAAGTAATTTCTATTTTTTTTTCGATTTTATGATTAGATGTTATTTTGAGACCTAACAATGATGCAATCTATTTAAATTTAAGAGGTTTATTTTATTACATAATAAAAATACTTATTTTATGCTTTGAGATTGTAACATTGTGTTTTAATAGACAACCTTTGTTTCACTATTCTATCCTCTTATTATTGAATCAATTAGATAATGTAATCAATTTTACCAATGTTTTGCTAATATATTCTTTTTTCATATAGGTCATAAAATTTGGATGATTTCATTTTTGTGTTATATATGTCAACTAAATTTAGAAATGGACTGTATATTACAAATATTTCTTAAAATAAAACATAATTATATACAATGAGCATTAATCAATGACTTTAAATCACATTATTAGAGAATATGTACATATGTCATATATAAAATTGTATTTTATTACAAATTTTCTTAAAAAAATTTAAAAGTTATAATGCATCTCCTAGCCAAATTTGTATTATTATGGAACAAAATCATTCATGCATGAACAATTTAATTAAGAAGAGGCACTTTTTTGGAAAAATTAAAAGATGCAAATGTAAAATATTCAATTAGATATTAATTTATTATATATATATATATATAGTTTGGATGGTGGCGGGGGTGGTCATATTTTTATTGTAGCTAATTTTGTACTACTAGTATAGATCATTATCTATGAATGTATGATAAAAAAATCTTCAAATTATTATATAGGCCTTCCATAAATAAAGTTTTTATATACCACCTTTAATTTCTTTTATAACCTTACCATTTCCCATTCAATGCATATGAATACAAATATTTCAGTTGGGTGCAAAATTAAAACACTGCAACTTTTTTAAAACAAATAATTATGAGAGTTGATTTTTTTGTGCTTTGAGGATGTCCATTCAATGTGAGTTTAATGTCCTTTATAGGATACCTTATGTTCTCAATTTTGAATATTTGCAAAATATTACTAACAAGAGCACTTGCAAGAGCATCAAAAAATGATCAAAGCACTTGAATTGCATTTCTTTTGAGTTTGCTAATAATTGCATCAATTTTTTTTGGTCATTTGACTAATGTAATAGTGCGATAGAAAAAGTGTTGCATATAATTGTTTCTAACTTATTTTAGTAGAAAGAAAAATGCAAAGAAATAAATATTTTGGAAAAACTACCTTTCAAAAGAAGCACCAAGGATAAAATATGTTGCCTATACCTTTCATGTATGAGATGACAATCTACTTCAATAAATTCTTCATTCATGATACTCTTCATACCATTGTTGTTATTACTAGTATTAATAAAACTTATATCAATGAAAAGAAATAAGCAATGACATAGACATGTTGGAGAATTTGCTTTTGAAAGGAAGAATAAGGATAGACATTGCTACCTCTAATTTCGAGGTATGAATGATTGAACTACTTGTAACTCACACTCTTTATTCACAATGGTCATCAAACCACCATTCTCCAAGGTATAGATGATTGAACTATCCCTAACAAGCACTTTTCATTCACAATGGTCATCAAACCACTCTATTATCCAAGGTATGAACGATTGAACTACTCCTAACAAGCACTCTTCATTCACAATGAATATCGGACTAGCATTCTTTAAAGTATGAATGATTGAACTACCTCTACTAGATGCTCTTAATTCACGATGGTCATCGAACTACCATTGGCTTTGAGGCTTGAACAATTGATCTACTCCTAATACAATCTTCAATCATGGAGAATATTGAACCACAATTGTTACTATTATTAAATGTGCTGAAGGGGTTTCATTTACATATTATGACTTTTTGAAAATAATTTGTATTACTATTGTTAGTTATAGTTCAAGCACTTGTTTGCTAAACGTCGACAAAAAAAGAAAAAGAAAGGTGCATTAGTCATTAGTGCATGGTGGGTGCTAAAAGACATGATAGGTGTTTTCAAACAATGAAGATAGAATTTGCTACGACTACCTCTACCTTCAAGGTATGAACCATTGAACCACTTCTACTAGGTACTCTTCATTTACGGTGGTCATTGGATTGCCATTGGCTTTTAGGCATGAACAATTAAATATCCCCCAACACACTTTTCATTCACCGTGGTCATTGGTTCACAATTGTTATTATTATTAAATATGTTAAAGGGGTTTCATTTTACATGTTGTGGCTTTTTAAAAATAATTTTTATTACTATTATTAGTTGTAGTTCAAGCACTTGGTTGCCAAATTCCGACAAAAAAAAAGAAAAGAAAGGTGGATTAGTCATTAGTGCCTAGTGGGCGCTAAAAGACACGATAGGTGTTCTCAAACAATGAAGATAGAATTTGTTTAATCTACTTATAGGTGCTCTCAAACAATGAGGATAGAATTTGCTACGTCTACCTCTACCTTCAAGGTATGAACCATTGAATTACTTGTAATTGACATTCTTCATTCACGGTGGTCATCGGACAGCCATTGGCTTTTGAAGCATGAACAATTGAACTACCCCTAATACACTTTTTATTCACCGTGGTCATTGGTCCACAATTGTTATTATTACTAAACATGTTGAAGGGGTTTCATTTATATGTTGTGGTTTTTGAAAATAATTTTTATTACTATTATTAATTGTAGTTCAAGCACTTGGTTGCAAAATGCCGACAAAAAAAGAAAAAGAAAGGTGGATTAGTCATCAATGCCTGGTGGGTGCTAAAAGACACGATAGTTGCTCTCGAACAATGAGGATAGAATTTGCTGCGTCTACCTCTACCTTCAAGGTATGAACGATTGAACTACTTGTAACTGACATTCTTCATCCACGGTGGTCATCGGACCACCATTCTTCGAGGTATGGATGATTGAACTACCTCTACTGGACATTCTTCATCCACGGTGGTCATCGGACGGCCATTGGCTTTGAGGCATGAATAATTGAACTACCCCTAATACACTTTTCATTCACCGTGGTCATTGGTCCACAATTGTTATTATTATTAGACATGTTAAAGGGGTTTCATTTACATGTTGTGGCTTTTTGAAAATAATTTTTATTGTTATTATTAGTTGTAGTTCAAGCCCTTGGTTGCCAAATGCCGACAAAAAAAGAAAAAGAAAGGTGGATTAGTCATCAATGCCTGCTGGGCGCTAAAAGACACGGTAGGTACTCTGGAGCTTGCGGATCCGAACTTCGAAAGCCCTAGAAGACGAACCAGCCAGCCGCAGTGTTCCCAAGGCGGGAAGGGAAGGCCACGACTGAACCAAGTGGTGCGGACATGGCCGCCCCAGCGAGCTGCACTTCCGCCAGCTGCAACAAGATCAATGTCATCACCTCTGTGGTCCCAGAATTTCATTTCCCCTGCATAAGTTTCCCGAGATTTCGTCACCAGATCTAAATTTAGCGCGGATTGCGGTGCATGGGTGGAGGTTTTGAGCTATAAGATAGTGGTGCCTTGAAGGTACCTTGGAGGATGGTGCAGCCGCGCTTCTGCTTCTGCTGCGGCTGCCGAGGACGCAAGCGCTAAGAGCTGGCTCCACCGGGGATTTCACGGTGGGATTTTAATGCTCTTGGAATCATCCCGTGTTCATTCGGGTTTTGCTTTTTTGCGGATCTTTAGAAACGAGACGGTTCAGGATCAGCGTGAATGCGGTTCCGACTCGGCCGCACTTTGAAAATTCTAGGTCTATTTCCAGCCATTTGGATGAGAGATGGCCGCGGAGTGGTCAGAATCGGCGTTTGGGAAACCCTGGATGGCGCTAGAAAGATGGTGCGCATTTGAGTTTTTGTTTCTGTGATTTTCTTTTGTGGCTTACATTTTAGTTTGCCATCAGGTTTGCCGTCTATGGCGCGAGTTTCCGGGCAGCTGGTAATGACGGGAAACAGAGATGGCGAGTTTGCAATGAACGTGGAGTTCAGTGATGCTAAGGAGGCGCACCAGCTACGGCGTTATGGTTATTATGTTGGGCATTCCACCTATGCGGAGATGATCGAGCAGCTTACGAAAAGAGCTTCCACTGCAATGGATGAGTCGAAGCCGGCTGTTACTGAGAATGTAGGGGATGGTGCCACTGAAATCGGCGATGAGGTGCGTACTGTTGATTCGCAGAGTTCGACCGAGTCCCGCAAGGTTTCTACCCCTGGGTCGTCGTTGGTGGACACTGCCCGAGTGGGTGATCCTCCCACAGGGGCGTTTTTTTGCAGAGCAGAGCATTCTCTTAAAGAAGAGATTTCTCTCAAAGAAGAGGATGCCATCAAAGAGGAGGATACTAAGAAAGAAGAGGATTCTTCCAAATGGAAGATTAATTGCAAAGAGGAGGATACTACCAAACAGGAGGATGTTAAGAAAGAAGAGGATTCTTCCAAAGGGGAGATTAATCTCAAAGAGGAGCATATTAAGAAAGAGGAGGACGCTAAGAAAGAAGTGTATTCTCTCGAAGGGGAGTTTACTCTCAAAGAGGATTCTTCCAAAGAGGAGGTTGCTACCAAACAGGAGGGTTCTGGCAAAGGGGTTCCAACTAAAGAGGAGGTTGAAAAGGAGGTGGAGAACGTGGATGATTACTTCGTGTTTGACGAAGATGTGAGTACACCTGTCTCACTTTGTCTCCTGCCGCTGGAACTGGAGGAGGGGAAGACTGTCGGAGGTTCGGGCAGCACGAAAGTGCTGAATTTACATGGCAAGAGTGTAGGGGTGGGCATTACGTGGCTTATTAGTGCCTGGAAGTTAGTGTTTCTTGAAAATGCGTCGTTTCAAATTCTAGTGAAGATGACGGAGAAGGGCGACGCGAAATGGTAAAATGTCGACCATTTCTCTTGCTTGGTTGTGCTCCCCTCTGCTCATTATGCATCTTAGAAAGAAAAATCCCATTCCAAGCTTCAAGATCTTTGAATGCTTTGTGCCGGTACTCAAACACTTACGTCGACCTTTTGAAGGGCAGGATCCACAGTTTGGGAATGGAATCCCTTTATCGTTGCCCTTGTTGTTTCAACCCTACAAGAGGTGCCTTTTTTGCTTCAACCCTCGTTTTGAGAGGCTAGTATGTGATCTCGGTTGTGCAGGATAAAGCTTGGGGAACCTCAGTCTCGCTGCAAGGAAGCACTAGAGGACGTCTTTTTGGTAGCCAAGGTCCTTGCCCTACTGAAGAAGGAGCCGCAAGCAAGTGAAGATCGAGTTTGGCACCATCTTCTCGAAGGGTCTGGTCTCCTTAATGAATTTTGTCGTAATGAAAATTGTCTTCCCCCCTGAAGTTCTCTGCAAATTGTTCAAATTGATTTCTCCTGTGATGGATCTGGCGTCATTTTATTTTCTTGACTTCCTGTTTCCCTCATCTGTTGATAGTGTAACTCCGTGCAGGGACGTCGCTTCAGGAACTCTTCGTGACCACTTGCGCATGCGGTGTCCACTGATGGAACAGTTTATCAATCTGGATCCTATCCTAAAAGAGGCCAATGTGCGTGTTTGACAATTTTGCCTGTAAAGATTTTAATTTAGCTTTGGTCTTATCCCCAAAGTGACCTCTTCGATATCTATAGAAGTTGAAAGTAATTGTATAGGAGGTAACAAAATGTACCAATGAACACGAAAAATTATATCCTACATTCTTGAACGACAGAAATATGCTCTAAAAGTTACTCTAGTAGACTTTTTGCTTCCAATTGAACTATCTATTGGAGGGGTAGAGGAGCTTTTTGTCGTTGTTCTATCTTGGTTTGCTGATTTTGTATACCACCTTTTCAGGCTCGAAAGACTCTTTTAGCTTTACTTGATAGAGAGAAAGAAGAGAACTCCGGGAAGCGGATGTTGTCAGATAGGGATAGTTCTGATGAAGTCGAGAATCAACCTGGGAAGAAGTTCAAAACTGGAAGTGTCGTTCAAAAGAACGAGAAACTGGCAACGATGGTTGGTGTGATCAGCTCCTCTACACCAGAAGACGTGTACATGGGGGAGTTCGATGGCGAGGAGGAATATTATGATGAAGGTGAAGGTGACGAAAGCGACGAAGAGTTTGGAGATTCTTGTTGTATCTTCTGTGATGATGGGGGTATACTGCTGTGCTGTGATGGTCCTTGTATGCGGTCGTTCCACGCCACAAAAGAAAGCGGCCTCCATAGCCAGTGTACGACGCTTGGTTTGACCGAAGCTGTAGTTGCGGTATGTTGAAGGTCCGTTCGATTAGAGAATTTGTACCATCCTCCTATCACACAATATACATATTCACTTGACGTATCAATGTACCTGCAAGTCATTTTGTTGTTCACACCCATACAAATGTCATTCTGTGGTCATTCTGATCTTCCTGGCTGTGCAGAGATTGGTGGGAAAGTGGCTTTGTAAAAATTGCAAATATAATCAGCACCAATGCTACGTTTGCGGGGAACTTGGCTCTGCTTCGAATGGGGATTTGGGAGCGAGACAAGAGGTATGCCAGCTTCCCATGCATCATTCACCAGATGCTTGTTGCTGACACGCAAGCTTGTGCAATTTTTTTTACTGAACTTTGATTGATATGCAGGTTTTTGTATGTAATGTCGCGTGCTGTGGAAGATTTTATCATCCGAAGTGTATAGCAAACAAATTGACAGTTGATCCGAGTGCAATAGAAACTCTCGCCGAAAATATACAGGCCGGGAAGGAGTCTTTTACGTGTCCGCTGCACGCTTGTAATGAATGTGGAGAAGGTGAAAATAGGGATGTTTCAGACCTTATCCTTGTCAAATGCCGACGGTGTCCCAAAGCCTGGCATAAAAAATGCTTGCCTAGGTGTGTTTCAGTCCTACGACCTGTACATCTCCTCTTGCTTGCTTATATCAATCACTTGTGTTGGGTAATCTTTTCTTCATCTGTGTGATCAATCCTTTCCATTTATTTGTGAAATGTTTTTGCATTTCACACCAACCAGAAACATATTATTTGAGGAAGAGGCAAGGAAGAGGAATGTGGATATTCGAGCTTGGACATTTGGAGAGAAAAAGACGCAGCTCATCTGCTATTGCACGTGAGTGGTCTTTCTATACCTCAATGCATTTCGTTAGTGTAATAATGATCTGTGTTGTCATTTCTATTGAGGTGCTTGTATTTTACGTCTCAGGGATTTTTGACATGGCTCCGACAGTCTTCGTAATCACTGTGCTCTGTTTGCAGAGACCACAAAATCATAGGATCCCTGGGGACGCCATCACGAAAGCACTTGAAATTTGGACTCTCTCCTGAAGAAGCTAAAGAAAAAGAAGCTAAAGAAAAAGAAGAATCTGAAAAACAGAAGAAGAAAGTTAGTGCTGTAATGAAGGAGCCAGTTCGCTACGGGACCAAAACATCTCCTACGGCAGTATCGATGGGTAAAAATGCAGGAAAGAAATATCTTAGTACGGAAATAATTGCCAAGCCAAGACCTGATACGCTTGTTGGATCTTCCTCAGTGCCACCACCGAAGCCACGTATATCTAAAGATGCTTTGAAGACTTGTGAAGAGGCTGCCGAGAGGTATAGCTAGTGTTTTTTCCCTCTGACTTGTGTCGGTCTTTTGGTTGAGTTATGCCTCTACTTCTTTGTATAGGACGGGGTTAAAGTAATCAGTATATTAGTTAGTTGTGTTGTGTTTTTATTTGATCAATCACATGGAGTTTACAATGTCGTCTATTTTGATTTAGTATGTGTTAGCATATTTTTAACTTGAAACGCTTTGGTTCTATCTTGAATGTTAAGGACTTCCTCCCCTTTTTGTCCAGGACTGTTGATTTTATTGTTACTCAGTCTAAGCTGAAGGTGACGGAAGATTCTGTGAAGTCGAGGCATGAAAGTAACCTTCCCGGTATCTATAAGCCGAAGAGAAATGGTTTTATGAAAATGGGCATGGTCGTTTCAATTTTGGAGGTAATTTCAATCTTTTACTTTTTGACCTGTCTTGCGGGGCAAACGTAGAGATTTTGCACCTTGCAATTTTAAGGGTAGCTTTTTTGAATCACCCAAAATATAATAGATCCTCAACTTTGGCTTTCTCTGTTTTGTAATTGGATTCCAGGGCGCGAAAGCCGCTGTGGAGAAGCTATTACTCGCTAGACACTTGGAGGCAATGACGATATGCGATAAAAAAACTGTACAGACTGTGCTGCACGAAGAGGTAAAGTCTTCTACTTCCAGCCTTCATTGAGAAGGATTCTTCTGTTTATGTGGTCTTTGTTGGATTTGGTAAGTTAGGGTTGTAGTTGGGGTAGGTTTTCAGGTTTCTCAGCATCAAATGACGTGTGAAACAAATTCAGGCGTAGGCCCCCACATGTGCTAAATTGCAAGTACTTATTTTGTGAATTGTTTAGATGCCGCGTATTTAGTTTTAATGCTTAAGCTAACGTCTATTGAGCCCCCATTTCTTCACAGGATCGTTTGAGGACCTATCTTGCTCCAACCTTGTTCGGGAAGCGGTACACATCTTATGGGCGGCACTTCACAAAACTTCAGAAGCTTGAAAAGGTACGCAGGGTTTGGTGTGATAAGGTAGAGGTTTGCTATATGCTCACTTTTCGTATTTTAACATTTGTAGGAATGTGGTTCTTGGGGGATGTACGGAACGGTGGAGTAATCTTTGGGTGCGATAACCAATCCGTTGAGACCAACCTTTGTCACTATGCGGTGAATTTCTTATGCAATTCTAAAGCGGAGGTTGTAGACCACTAAGATACATATTAGACACATTAGAAAAAATCAGTGCCCATAAATATTTAGCCAGGTCATGCTTACACCCTTTGCTAATGAGTCCAACCTTGGGTATGAACGAACGAGTTTTTGTTGGTAACAGTTGGCAGTATAGGAGATGGGATCAGGTCCATTACGGTTTTAATATCCTTCGCCTTACTCTTGGTCAAGCATGGGAATTTGCCTATTTCTGGACGGTAGCTTAACATGTAGGGCTGCCTTTTGGTTTGTTGGGATTAAGTTATTCCATGGTAATTTAGTTAGTCAAGATTTTAGCTCTTCTAATGTAGCTAGTGCACCATACGACTTAGGCAGCCATAAGACCAAAGGACGAAATCACTACACTAAAATTGGTAAATAGTGTATGGTGCTAATTAGTGTTATAGTGAACTGAATCATAGCCTTAACTTATTATATTACCATTCCAATTTTTATATTTTGTTCCCATCTAACACTAAATGCACTCTCGTAGAAATGTTGAAATGACTAAATTTTACTATAGAGCTAAATTAGTGTTAGAATGAGTAAATAATGTTCTAACACTAACCTTCCAAATCACAATTAGTGTTATTGTTGAAAATTAGTGTAGCCAACACTATTTACCAATTTTAGTGACAAGCACAGTAAGTCCTTGTCAATTTTATGATAAACTGAAAGACATTGAGGTAGTATATTTGTAGATTGGTGGGTGAAGGGGATACATCTGTGGATACCACTGAGTATGTCTGTCCTATGGTTTGGTGTCGAGTGACAGTCTCACTTGAATGCTTTTGTCTTACTAAATTCCAGCGTGGTTGAGCAGGTGGTGGAAATTCTTCAGCCCTATATTTGGGATAGAGATACGGTATAGACTCGTCCATCTCTCTGAAGGACTGTATCAAATATCACTGCATCAGATAATAGAATGAAATTTCGTTAGATTTTCCACCTTTTATTTTTTAGGTATCGATTGGCCACTTCTGGTTGCCTACGTTCTTTGCCTACGTTTGGTTGCCTACGTTTCAGAACTTTTCAGATTTTCCATTCATGATACCTTCACAAACGGTAGCTGCGTATTTTTTTTAAGCAGAATAAATTGTGTCTTTGATTTTGTCCTGATGGACTCACCGTTGCCAATTTTTGTTGATGTCTTAGATTGTGGATTTTAGCTGTGGAGATAATTCTTTTTGCCGGTTGTTCCGCGAAGCTCTGTCAGAGGCTAGAAAGACGAACTGCCAGTTCAAGAACTTTGATATTTTTCCTTCGAAAGTAAGTGCATTTGTTTCAGTTGAACTCGCAACATTCCGCTTGGGTCCCTCGTAGGCCTGGATCTTCCCAGAATTTTTTCTGAAAAGTTTCAGTGAAATTGGTGAGAAATAGAAATGGCCGTTACTCCTACGTGCGAATATTATTATGAAAAAAGTTGGTATGTTTGTGTGGCTAGTGAAAAGAATGATTCAAGACAAGTTATTGATGTGGATGACATATTTGGCTGACCAATCTATTGCTGGCGTTGTACAGTCTTACTGATTAAGTGTTTGCACATGGATAGGATTCCTTTGGATTTGAGCAAAAGGACTGGTTGCAAGTCGGCTTGAAAGATTGTGGGCCTGGTGAAAACTTGGTATGGAAGCAATTTAGCAACCCTTTTAGGTCTTGGCCCTTGGTCATTGGTTCTAGGCACGAGTTGCTGATTACGTGGTTTCTGTTTCTTTTATCTCGTGCCACAGATTCAGTATGATTTGACTTCGGTGTCTATCACTAAATGCTTCTCACACTACTTTCGTTCCTGTTGCTAAATTCTTAGCTTAGAAATAAGTGAATCGTGTCGTTCTTGATTTTAACAGGTTATCGGGTTGAACCCTCCATTTGCATTCGTGGAAAAGTTTGTTTCCCACGCTTTGGGAATGAATCCGAGACTACTTGTCCTTATTGTTCCTCCAATGAAGAAAAAGTAAGCTCTCAACTATTTAGGAATATATCTGGTGATTTTCTTTCCTTGAATTTTGGATACTCTCCATAGCTTGTACATTAATACGACTTCTGTCTATTGTGCAGCCTAGAGCATCTAGGTTACGAGTGTCTGGTGGACGATGATTCACTTATGGCGGAAAAGGTTAATCACATTTCCTTACTCTTTCTTCAGTTAACCGTAGTCTTTTCTTCGATTAGTTTATGTCTCAAGTACATTCAGCCCTCTCGAATGGCACATTCTGTAATTGCCCATTCTCTCCATGTTTATCCTGGGACTGTTCTCATCGGATTGGACATTCTCCACACGTCAAGTTGTGAACATATGTGAGTGCATTTAGATGCCTATGTCCCCTCGAGGCCGTATTATTAGAGAGTTTATTAACTAGATTAATGCCTGTTTCATGTCCTGCAATGATGCGCAGTCTTTCTATCTACCCGGAAGCGTGAATGAGAAAAGCATGGAGTGCTTGGAGCAGGGCAACAATGTGGCCCCGCACTTCTTCATCTACTGCCACAAGAAATTTGTTGGTCGCTACAAGGGTGGGGTTCCGGTGCCCCCTGAGGGACCGTCGCCAGCAAATCGAAGTTCAATTCGGAAGATTGAGATGCCTGCAAAGCTTCCACCTCCATCAGAACCGACGGCCAGTCTTTTCATTCCATCAGTCCCTCCGCGACCACTGCCTAGTCAAGTCCCAGGGAAAGTTGCTGCGGCACGCAATCGTGCCCCCCGACAGTATCTTGGGGTGTCAAGTGGGGTGTCTAGACCAATGGGTGCTGATTCACAGGAGGAAGGTGAATTGCCAAACCCGCAAGGTCACGTGCCGTTCAGAAACAACCCGAGGCATGTATGGCCAAACAGCCTTCCGCCTCCTCCTCCGTATCCTCCTCTACACATGCGTGTAGTGCGACACCAGCCTCCTCCGTTCCCCCCTCACACTTCCCCAATGATCTCTCATCACCATCATCCGGGGGGGTACTCTCCCTTTGAGCCTGGACTGTTTCCTCGCGGTAATCCTTACGTGGGGCTGCCACCTCCTATTCGCGCTTCGCAAAATGGTTACCAGCGCGGGCCTCGGCAGGAAGAGTTTCTTCCAGGCCCATCACCTTCCAGGCATCCTGAATTTCGACCTGAAGACGATAACGGTTATTATGGAGGATGGATTGATGGCTGATTTTGTGATATGATCGCAGATTGTACTGTGGATGAAGTGTCTTTACGAGAACTGAGAGCTTGGAAGCTGCAGTTCAAAGGAAATTCGACTCACCTTTGCTCTCCACTCGCTGTAGTAGCAATCACAGATGGAGCCTGTCAATTGCCTCACAGAGTCTCGTTGTGTTCTTTTTCCTCCCCAAGAATTAGTTGTGTTGTGAACTGCAAACTTTCTGAAACGCAACTGGAGGTAGTCAAACTACCGGTAGATTTGTAGTTCAGAAGAAGAGAATCGGTATACATGGTCAAGTACTGTATCTTCGATGCATTGATTAGTTTCGGTGGTGATCATGAGGTTGAGATCTGGTAGGGAGTAGTCCCTCTTTACTGCTCATGTGAACATCTTTTTTGTCCGTAAGAGGATATATCTTCTCCGGGGGACTGTTGTAGCCCTTTTTTCAAAGCTGCACAGAACGGGAATTTTGATAGTTGTTTCAATTAGCTCTCTTTAATTGAATTGTACTTTGAAACTCAGAATTCTGAGTCTAGTTCAAAACTTTTTCCTCTGAACGACGTGGGCAGCACTGATGGCGAGAGTGATTTTGCGAGTGTATGCTTACAGCGTTTTTGTAATGCATGGCTGCAGTCTGCAGTAGCACCTGAGAAAATAAACTTTAAATGCAGGTATGATCGGGCTCCCAGGGCGCCTTAATTTTGCGAAGACATTTGAAGCAATGCTGCTTGCAGACCTCTTAGAGAACTCCACTCGACTAACAATGATACAGGTAGAACCTCTCTTAGTGTTTCATCCAGTTCTGGAATGTACACTACTAACATAATTCAGCCCACAATGGGCTTGTTCCCATTTGGTTTGGAATGGGCGCAAATGCACTGAGGTTTAGTGCACATGGATCTTTGTGTTTATGAGGTAGTTCCCTTCTGAGAAGTGCACAAAATTTAAGCTATCATCACGGTCACGTGCTGATTGCTTTTTACTGATGAACGTTGGTAAGCTTAATTAATTGAGTATGAAGTCTCAAATTGGGCCACAATTGAGCGGCACTACAATGAGCTCGAAACGTCTGTACTATACACGATTTCACGGTTCACAAAGATTTGGACTTTCAGCTTTGTCATAACATTAATAACCAATGCAAATGGGTGTCTCGAATTCAAGCAAGAACGGAGTCAGAATATTTCACTCACAAACCTCTTCGCCGAATTTTAAGACTGAGCCTGACAAGGACTGATTATTCGGTCTTTGATCATGTATCCCGGGGAGCTTTTTGTGCAAGAAAGACACCCTAAATCGAAGGATCACTCATGTGTCTACATAAAAGACTACACAAAATGGTGAAATTAGTTTGCTCAATCCCAAGAAATTAAGTTAACTTTAGTAGTCATCAAAGTCAATAATTAAATACTTCTACACATATTTCCATGTGTACTGTACAGTACACATGGAGGTTCATGAAGGTTCATGAATCCCAACTGCAACAATACCCTAATTCAAAAGTGCTGTATTCTTGTACAGTGACACAATAACTTTTTATAAAGTGTCAAATGCATAGAAATTAGTGTAGATGGACAACCTAATTTCATTATTTTGTGTAATGATTCTTCACTAGCAATAGAGTGTTCATTTTTACACTTTCGTAAACAAGTAAGTGCTGAAAATTACTTCAAAATTATTTCCAAACAATCCTACAACAGCACATCCTGATCGGGCAAAACCTTGTGCACTGGACTGACACACGTTACTGAGCATACAAGGATTCATCAATTTACAAAAGAAGATGCCCAGATGCAGATGTAAAAAAATACTTAAAACATTCCGACAGTTTCATCAAAGGCCCGCGACTTTGGTGCTTCTTCATCAGTTCTCGAGCACCTCAATCACAGAAGCATTGAATCACAATAGCATAGTAAAAGGGAACATCAAAAACTAAAACCAATCCCCTCTACCATTCATCACGTACTTAGGTTATGCAGAAGTTATATATCATCGGCAATAATAATAGCGGTTTGAAAAAAGAAAATCAAAATGGTCACGTGAGTTTTGCGCTTGTTGATCGAATCAACGTTTGTGACCAGCTGGGGATGTTTCCGTCAGTCAACAGCAAGGACAAGTTGGCTTAAAAACACAGAGCTGAAAGAAGCAATTACGCTGCGAGAGAGGCTCTGTTCAAGTAGCACGCTTTTTCATCTGAGATTTCTTCCTGAACTTCTTCCTCCTCGCCGATTTTCTCCTCCACGATATTTTCCACCGCGCAGATTTGTTCTTCATGCCCTTCTCCCTCCGTTGTTGTTTCCTCCATGCAGCCTTTTCCCTTCTCGCTGCTCTTGTCTTCCTCACTGCTCTTGTCCTCCTCGCAGCTTTTGTTCATTTCCTCGTCCGCCAAGTTTAGGTCGATGTTAAGCCTCCTCCGCTTCCCCTCCATCCCAGAGTCTACATGAAGGGAGAAAAATTAACAAAGGGATTCCGAGTTTGAAACAGTCATAGATCGAGTCATGTGGCAGACTTTTCTTTACAGTTTAAGTCATTTGTTCTAGTAGCCTGGATAGAAATGAAACACCAACCACCTCCACAGTTGACCGAACATTGTTATAAACCACAGAAACTGTTCCCTTGCAAGGCTAGAAACGACACACACCTTACCGGCCTCTACAGTTGAACAATGTCACAAACAACAGAAGATGATACCAATTCTTTCCTTGCAAGGATAGAAACGACACACCACCCACGTATCTCCCCAGTTGAGCATTGTTCCAAACCACAGTCTAAGTTGCTACTTGTAAGGATATATAGAAACGATCGACACAAACCCCGCATACTTACCTCCACAATAAATTGAGAAATGTCACAAACAACAGAATTTGCTACCCATTCTTTCCTTGCAAATTGCAATTAAGTAAGGATAGAACCGATCGATCGAACCCCACCCCGCATACAGTACCTCCAAGTTGTACAATATTACGAATCACACTGTAAGTTGCTAACCCATTCTTTCCTTGCAAGGCTAGAAATGATCGACCCCCCGCATACACTCTTCTACAGTTGAACATTATTACGAGCAACACAAGTTGCTACCGGCACTTCTTTCCTTGTATTTGAGGCTAGAAACGATCTCGAAACACACCACCCACCTAGCTACCTCCCCAGTTGCACATTCTTCCAAACCAGAGAAGTTGCTAGTACGTACCTTGCAAGGATTGAAACGATCGACACACACCTCACATAATTCTTTCCTTGCAATTAAGAAAGGATGAAACCGATCGATCGACCAGTTGACCCCAAGTACTGTTACTCACGACCCATTCTTCCAAGTTTCCAATTAATTGTGCCTTACTACTGTAGCTCAGCTCTCAAAAGCAAATCGAAGTCTCTAATACTGAGCGCACCTTCTTTATCGAAGCTGGAGGACTGCCCCAATGTTGCCTGATCCAAGCCGATGGCGGCCTGTGGCTGTACCACGGTCGGTACCACAACCGGTACCACGACCGGTACCACGACCGGTTCCACGACCGGTTCCACTACCGGTTCCACTGGCTCATCCACCGTGTAGTGGTCTTTCCATCGCAAGGGGGTGGGGATCAGGGGCACGACTCGGAACACTGTCACTGAGATGTTGCTCACTTTGGGGTTGGGAAGCTCAAACACACAAACATCGCCCTCCTCCAAGAAATGGTCCAGGACGAAGATGGTCCATCCAGGGCCGGCCAAGCCGGTACGCTTGGGGTGCTCGCCATTCCACTCCGTATCCCATTTGCGGCCCGTCCCGTCGTAGAGAATCACCTTCCTGTGTCCCTGCAAGGGAAGCTCCATCGCCGCTGCAAAATCTAGGGTCCCGCCCTGCCAAAACACGAACGCAAGCAAGGCAAATCAACCGAGAGGGTCAGGAATTTGCATGAATTCACAACAGGTTGGTCTGGATCTGGAACTGGAACTGCATGCGCATCGGTGGAGAGAATCTTAGACGAGTCAACGTTGGCATTAGAGGGTGGTTTTCACCTGGGGATCTGATGATATGCATAGCAACGTTAGCAGTAGAGGGTTTTGATTTTGATTTTTTTCTAAACCTCTCTGAACTGTTCATTTTAGTTGAATGATGTGCATACATAGAATCATAGGTAGAGTCCATATTCGCATTTAGAGTGTTCCTTTTAATCTGTAAACCTGACTTAACCATTCATTTGAGCTACTGTGTACAACAATGTTAGCTTTAGAAGTTCTGTTTTTACTGTTGATCTGTTTAATTGAGGTTAACTGTTAATTTTAGCTGATGTGCACAGATTGAGAGAACATTAGCATTACCATTTGAACAACGAAACAACGGTGGTCTAGACCTTTGCACGTACTCATAAAACCGACCTCTAAGTTAGTCTAAGTTCTAACTGAAAAACCGATGTGGAAAGTGAACTCTATACTCATTTCTGAGCCCTATTTTTTCACCCAAATTCCCAAAACCAAGCTCTTCAAGAAGCAATTTTAGTGGAGTGTACTCACCTTGAGACATTGATGAACTATTGTCCTTGGAATTCTTAATTTGTTGAAGAATAGTTTTAGTACATATTCATGGACATTAAGAGAAAGCTAAATTATCTCACTTCAAATGTTCATAGAGAATATAAAAGAAATAATTTTAAGATTTATTTTCTCATTGAATTTTTTAACAAGGCTATTGGACATGCACAAACTAATCAACTATGACTCATAGAAATAGGCTCTCTTGCCTTAGATCTAGTCAATATTAGCATTAGATGTTTTTTCTTTACCTATGAATTTGTCTAAAGTGAACCATCCATTCAAGTTGATGTGCAAACATAGAGGTTCTTTATTACATGTAGATTTGTCTAAACTATTCCTTTGAGCTCATTTGCATTGATAGAGTTAGCGTTGGCATTAAATAGAGGATCATTTTTACTTGTGGATAGAAATCACACATTTTCCAAAAAAAAAATGATGTGTTTTAATTTAATCTTCTTGTATATTTTCAAACTTCAAAGTTGACACTTGGTCACTTGGAGAAACTTTGAAGGGTTGTATTGGTACATAACCTTTGAATCATTGTCATGTATATAGTTGAAAATATTCCACATTTAAAGGTAACTTTTTTTTCAAAAGATCCCGACTTATATGCTACTATTTGGGAAAGGATAGGGTTGAATAATTTTATATGGGGAGGGGCGCTAGAATTTGGGGAAGCCAACGGCAAACAACTTTAGAATCAACACTTTCTCAATACTTCCTTGATGTGAATCAACAGATCTGAGGTAGTTTGAAAAGCTAATACCATAGATGATGTGAAGAGGAAGTGAGCAAGTTTGAAACATCCACTTCTCTAGTGGGTGAATATAGAGTGGGTGGGGGTTTCTATGCCAACTTCACATTATGACATCTTTGTTTTCTAATAATAAAACATCAAATAGTTGCACATTGCTTCAATCTTATTAGTTGCTAACAGGTTATGGGTGAATATAGAATGGGTGGAGATCTTCTATGCCAACTTCACACTACATAGATACCTTTGTTTTCTAATAATCACACATCAAATCGTAGCGCATGGCTTCAATCTTATTAGTTGCTAACTAGCGGGGTTGCTAATTTTGTCATTGACTCCGCTAGATCGACTATCACATGCAGTCTACTACACTTCTTATTTGCGAGAACATTATCACGATTCAATGTGACGTGCATCCACTACATCTAGTAGCGTACGTACCCCATCTGATACCTAATCCACATAGTTTATTCTATGAAGAAAACGAGGAATGAACAAACAGGGTACGTACCCAAAGACCAGTGCAGAACTAAGCCAAAAAGCCAAATAAAAACATGAGCAAGACTGCATCAATCACAGCGGTAGTTACATACCAGACGATTTCCGCAATAGACTTGAGAAACTCTCAGTTGCATGACATGCGTCTTGCAGGAGGAGGCCATGGCATACCGCTGGCCCGCTTCCAGAGTCGCCTCGCGCTCCTGCTGAGTAACGGGGCGGCGTTTGGAAAAGTAGAGCTGCCGGGGCAATGGGTTTCGGGGCTGGGGGCGCTTGAAGACCCTTTTCGGAGCCGGAGCTTCCACTGGTATCGGCGTCACTGGATCAATTGCTGGGGCTGGGGCTCGGACTGTAGCCTCGGCTGCTTTGTTGGCTGCTGCATTCGCTGCTTCTCTTGCTTTCGCTGCAGCTGCCCCGCCATACCTGGGCGTTTTCAGTCTTTTCCGTCCGGTCTGCGGTGTCCTGTAAGTGATATGGTAGTGGTAGGGGCGGTAGATCCCATCGTATAGAAAACAGTCCGTCCCAAGCCCAATCTCAGTCATGGTTACATGTAAATCTGAAACGTCAGTTTCGGCAAATATATTGGCAATATTCCACAGGCAAAAATTGAGACATACATCTTCTCACAAGGTCTTATTTTCAGTCCACAAACTTGGCCGAATGTTCTGCAGTTGTGATTCTAGCTTTCATTTGAGCAAATAGAGACCAACTACAGTTACGACTGTGTCCTGCAACACTGTTTACTGAAGACAGTCACGGGCTAGAACCCGATCTGCATGGGTTAGTGATGTTATGCCAGTGAAAGCTCTCTTATGGGTCATGCAAGGTAGATCCCCCCGTTTAGAAAAATCCCCACCAGTCATGCTGGTAATTCTAAGTATCATTGTAACGTTACTACAAGTCAAGATGGTCCCAAGAGAAAACATTTGGCTAGAGCCACAATGTTCCGCACTTGTCATTTGACCTCTGAACTTAAGCAAACATCGTACAGTTCTAAAATCAATCATGTGTCGAGCTACCAACATCCTACAGTAGTATGTCCAGCTACAGTACTGTTTGATGAGAACAGTGCGCAACCCCGTCTGCATGGGTTAAGTTTATTGAAGCCCTAATTAAACCATTCTAAGAATTCTCCACTATTCTAAGATTTCACTTGGTTGTAGGCTTGTAGCATTTCATGCGACACTATATCATGTGGCTGGTTTTGGCAACACATGCACCTCAATAACTTGGGAAATTCATAACGAAGTCAATGAAGCTAGCGCCAAGTTAAGAATTTCAAAGTGGGTGGAGTTGAGTACGATTTTTACCTGCCTTGCAACTTCACGAGTAACAAATCTCAGCGCTTCTTATTTCAGCAGTCGTTTAAGGCGAGTTTACTTACCTTGCGGAAACAGCTGAGTCAGATCGATCCAATGGAGCTTGTCTTGGACGTTTCTCTGGTATTATCTCCTCGTCGAATCGATGATGTATTTCAGGCTCCTTCCCTATTTTGGCTGGGGCATTGGCAACTTCTGGTGCTGAAGCACTGGGTTTTGTTATGCCATCATCGACCGTCCAGATACCTGCAGGCGAATTAAAAGCTGACATGTCAAGCTCACCTCCCCCATGACCCATAGTCTCTAGGTTCAGGTTCCAGGCTTTCTCCATCGTCGAAAACTGCTTCTCCGCATCGAAAACTGCTTCTCCGCTTTGAAAGCTCTCTAGCATCTCTCCAGAATTCGCATTGAAATCAGCGACTCGTTCGGCATCCTCTTCTACTCCAGGCTCTTGGTTGCCAAGCTTCTCACCTGATGGTGATGCTTGGGTAGCGTGATTCTCCTTGTGAACGTTCTTAGCAACTCCAATGTTGTCGTTTGTGCTTGGGCAGTTCGGTCTCGTCGTCTTCAAGAGGAAACTTTGGGTGGGGTCCGTCACTTGTGGGAGAGTAGTTCTGGCGATATGAGAACTGGTATCACCCCCCTTGTGTTTGATGTTGTCGTTACTGTCGAAGACTTGAACTAGGAAGTGAGAGTTTTCCCACAGGAAGAAGAGGATTTGGTCGTTGACAGCAAGGTTGCAATCTGTTGCAAACTCTCGCCATCCGTTGAGGAGGCACGGCTCGGAGTCCCAGGACAAGCCTAACATCACTGACCATTTGTGTCCGTCTGGGCCTTCCAGAGTGATACTCTCTGTGAGTTTTTCGCGGTGGTGCTCGAGAAAGTCAGCCGGCAAACCCTGGAACCATGACCACACTACCACATTCAGTTTCGGCATGCAAGAAGGAGATCACGGGAATAGGGTTCACAGAGGAAAGAGAAAATGTCTTTAAGCTAACTATCAAAGACTGATCTGCAACAGCGAAACCGAAATTTCCGATGCTTATTATCTTGAGAGGCTCAGCTGCTAAAGAGGAAAACATTTCAAGATTACTGTCGATGGCTCATCTAAAACAGCCTAAACTGTAACTTCAAGCTTATCGAGGGCGCTTGTCCGAGTTAGAGGGAAAAACAAAGTTCAAGCTTTTCTTTAGAAGTCTCATCTTCAGGTTAGAGAAAAAAAACACGAAACTTCAAGCTTTCTAAGGCTCATCTGCAAAAGGGTACACTGCCTGCACCTTCAAATCTGCAAAAGAGAAAACTGCAACTTCAAAGCTCGTTGATTTCTAATTAGCTGCTCATCTGCAAAAGAGAAAGCTGCGACATCGAGCTTGTTATCAAAAGGCCTGCGTATTTGCAAAGGGGTTTGTTTGGGACATAAGAGCTTACAAGCTTGGCAAGCATGGAAGTCTGCAAGCTTCCCGTCACGATGTCTGCAGCGAAGTAAGACTCCGTGGGAGTGCTCTCTTTCTTCGCTTTCTCAAGAAGCTTCCTCCACAACCCTGCATCATTGCAGCTTGAAGCCCCATGCTCCGTGAACTTCACCATCTTTCCGATTGTACCAACAATCGCTCCACAGCACGCCTCTCTCAAAGGCAGACTCAAGCTGGTTACACCAACAGGGCTCACAGAACGGCCAGGAACCAGGATTTGGCTGTAGACAATGCGTCTGAGAGCTGTAGAAACGTAGGAGAGAATTTGCGGAAGGCAGGGGAGGACAAGGGAAGGGAAGGGAAGATAAATAATTTCCAGGAAGACGTACTCTAGAACTTACGGGTAGCACTCACAATCTCCAACAGTGAATTGTATACATCAAGTGATCAAACTAGATTAATAGCACCCGGCCCTAGATTCAGTAACATCTATCTAACTTCACGTACAGTACACCGTTCAAGCCAGGCATACGAGCAACCTGCCAGAGGTTGTGCCGCTTATCTATGTGAAGAGTACGTACATTCTTCACGAGATGTTCGACCAAGAGTCCCTGGCCCCGGCCTGAGAAGGGAAACAGAACTGCTGTCAAATGCTTCTCAGCAAGCAAAGGGGAGAGAGTCCTTGAAACTGCAAAGCTAGCCACAATCACCGCTCTCTCAGTAGACCTTGTCTTAACGAGTTGACAAGATGCCCGGTGACCGGTTGGACACTTCACAAGGGCCGCACACAGTCTTCAATTCCTTGCATCATACCTCCTTTAATTTGAGATTGATGGATGGTTTTTGCTGAATCAGGACCGCCCAAATGAGGGAAAATTGGAGAGGGAGGGAATTGAAGACTCACTTGAGTTGAAATTACTACTTCTTTCACTTTTTTCACTTTTTTTAAAAATGGCAAGATGATGATCAGTTGAAATTTGGTGTTTAAGCATAATTCTATAATTTCTACATTCATCCTAGCTTTTCCCTACATGATTGCCCATTTTTCATCCACAATTGTTAGTTTCATCCATATTTTATACAAAAATGGAAATATTTGTCAAAAATAGACTACTCTTATTTGGCAGGATTTTGGGGGGGGAAATGGTATAGGTTTGACTCCATTGTGTCAAAAAAAGGTAATAATGGAAAGAAAAAAAAATCCTTGATTGTTTGGGTTAGACACTAACACTAGTACAATAAATGTTGGGCGCCAACAGGAAGAACGTGTCCAACGGTTGCCACCCTCATTAATTCTTCCCATTAGCGCTCAACATGTACCATCATGCAAAGTGCCTAAGTTGATGATTACTTGAAATTTGGTAATCAAGTATAATATTTCTACATTCATCCATTCAACACATGTCAATTAAATGTATGCCAATTTTCATCCAAAATTGTAATTTCATTTATATTTTACATGGAAATAGAAATATTTGGTAAAAATAGACTACTCTTATTTGGCTAGATTTTTTTTGGGGGGGGAAATGGTATGGGTTTGGCTTGATTGTGTAAAAAAAAAGGTATAATGGAAAGAAAAAAAAGCCTTGCTTGGAATGGCACAAGTTCAGCACTAATTCTAGTACAATAAATGTTAGGCGCCAACGGGAAGAACGTGTCCAACGGCTGCCACCCGCATTAATTCTTCCCATTGGCGCTCAACATGTACCATTCGTGCGAAGAGCCTAAGTTGATGATTACTTGAAATTTGGTAATCAAGTATTATATTTCTACATTCATTCATTCAACACATTTCAATTAAATGTATGCCAATTTCATTTATATTTTACATGGAAATAGAAATATTTGGTAAAAATAGACTACTATTTGGCTAGATTTTGGGGGGGGGAAATGGTATGGGTTTGACTCCATTGTGTCAAAAAAAGGTATAATGAAAAAAAATCCTTGTTTGGAATGGTACAAGTTCGGCACTAACTCTAGTACAATAAATGTTAGGCGCCAACGGGAAGAACGTGTCCAACAGTTGCCACCCGCATTAATTCTTCCCATTGGCGCTCAACATGTACCATTCGTACGAAGAGCCTAAGTTGATGATTACTTGAAATTTGGTAATCAAGTATTATATTTCTACATTCATTCATTCAACACATTTCAATTAAACGTATGCCTATTTTCATCCATAATCGCAATTTCATCTACATTTTATATGGAAATGGAAATATTTGGCAAAAATAGACTACTCTTATTTGGTTGAATTTTTGGAGGAAAATGGTATGGGTTTGACTCCATTGTGTCAAAAAAAGGTATAATGGAAAGAAAAAAATCCTTGCTTGGAATGGCACAAATTAGGCACTAACACTAGTACAATAAATGTTGGGTGCCAATGGGAAGAACCTATCCAACAGTTGCCACCCACATTAATTCTTCCCATTGGTGCTCAACAAGTACCATTCATGCAAAGAGCCCAGGTTGATGATCACTTGAAATTTGGTAATCAAGTATTATATTTCCACATTCATCCATTCAACACATTTCAATTAAATGTATGCCTATTTTCATCTACAATTGCAACTTCATCTATATTTTATATGGAAATAGAATGTTTGGCAAAAAAAGACTACTCTTATCTACAAGAAAGAAAATGTATATTTTGAAATGATGCAAATGAATATGACTTCATTCAATTAATTGTATAAAAAAAAGATATTAGGAAAAAAATTCTTGCCTTGAATGGCATGGTTTAGGCACAAATGGTAGTACAATTTGTATTTGGTGCCAATGGGAAGAATTTGTCCAACGGTTGCTGTCTACGTTCTTTGAGTTAAAGCCCAACATATACCATCCATGCCAAAGTACACAAGTGCACAATTTCCTTTTGATTGACAAGCATGGTTGACATTAATTGAAGATATTTGGTATTTGCTTGTCATATTATTTTAAAATTGATAAAAGGTCAAAAAGTGTTGAATCAAATGCATTTTAGAAAAATGAAGTTAAAACAAGGTTGGATTATCTTTATTTTATATTTAACGTGTAATAAAATACCTTATCTTTATTTTATATATTTTTATTTTTTAATAAATAAAAATAAAAATAGTTAGAATATATTTTAAAGATTTTAATGTAAGTTTCAAATCATTGGCTAATTTGTCCTATCATACCTATATTAAGAAAAAATTCATTTTATTGTTTAAAAATTAACTTTTGTCATCAACTTGTATTTGATTTTTTTATAAAGGCCTATTTTGAATTCATATCTTCAAAATCTATAAGAGTTTGTTTGAGTAAGATGAAACATTAGACTTTTCAATGCATCATATGTGATTAAAAATAGACTTTGTTAAACAAGAGTAACATACACAAGCATGGTCTTTTCCATTTGTGACTTGTTTTTTTATTATTGCCTAATTTTCTTTATAGAATTCTATATAAAAAATCTTCTAACTTATCATCTAATAATACACTAATATTTTTTTTCAACCTCTAAACCCAAGCCCTAAAAACAAGAATTCACGTAAAATTTATATTTGTCTTTATCTTATTTGATGACCTAAATTTGCTTGATGTGAGAATTCAAGGATAGAATTGAAAATATTCTAAGATTTAGAAGATTTTATTTTAGTATAGAATTATCACAATATTGTAAGCAAAATGATTTATTTGTAAACATTTAGACATAATGTCTCTAAAACTTATGTGCACAAAAATAGGTTAATAAAAATTTATAAGATAATAAATGGTTTGATGTTTGTATTTTATAAATTAAAAATTAATTAATTAAAATTAACTATTTTTTATCAATTTGAAGGCACTTTTGGTCAATCAATTGCATTTCAAGAAATAAATAATTTTAAACATGCATGAGTTAGTGCAAAAGGAGCACCCTTTGAAGATTACTATAGAACCAGATTATACCATTTTAAAAGGCACTTCTTAGTTTGTGAAATCATTATAAGTGACTTTATATCTCAATTTTGTCTCCAAATCTTTGGGAGCCTAGAAATAGGATTAAAGCATAAAAACTTGTACTACTTGTCATTCTCTATAGTTCTAACAACTTTGATTTCTTTAACCTCTAAAAATCTTTTTAATTAAATTGAGGTTTTCAAAGTTTTAGTAAATTATTGCAATCTTTTGACTTTTATCACCATGAAAATCAAATTTTTAGGTGCACATTTTGGTTGTGAGTTCAACATTAGAGGAAATTTGGACCTTGCGCAAGGCAAGGCACAAGGTTGTTTGATTGCATAAAAATGTGCAATTATAGAAAAAAATAATCCAAAAAATTAAAAGAAATTGTCCTATGTAATCACTTGGTGTTTTGCACTAGATTAGGGTCTAAATTTTTTTTAAATATTAATTTTCTTCCTCTAGATTTGTACATCAACCAACAGTCAAATGGCTCTCCATAGATGCCAAATTTTCTCTAATGAAGTGTCTTTGGCAAGTTCAAATGCACTTTGTCAAAGACACTTCGTTAAAGAAAATTTGGCCCCTATTGAGGGCCATTTGACTTTCTATAAATCATTGAGTGTTAGGGCCTCAAAAATTCAAATTTTGTAATTCCTAAAATACAATGGATATCCCCAAAATCATGCAATGCTTTAAACCACATCCTGAAATAAGCCCCCAAATGGTTTAAACACATATTGAAGATTGTCAATGAGTGAGATATGGTGGCTTTTGATTATGTCAGTGTTATTACAACACATGCCCAAGCTTTGAAGGTAATACAACTCAAGGAATTAAGTCTTTAATAAGCTTTAATTTACATTGCTTATTAGTTTAGGAGATTGCATATTTTTTTAAATATAAATAATACAGTTTCAATTCCATTTCTTCTACTTCTAACACCTTGGGAGGGGGAGCTTTGGAATGTGACCACTCACTTTGAAGGTTGCTTATAAGTTGTTTCAAGTACTCTACTTTCAAAACCTTGTACACCTACTATGGTCTCATATTTGCCAGAATCAAAAAAATGATTATGCATTTTTTTCAACTATTTAGCCTTCAAATTATCTATAGCCCAATTTGTGGCAATTTTGGGTATATCCACCTTATAGGTGATAAGTTGCCCCTTAGCAATTATTTTGGCAGCTGAGGCCAATGCACTTCATTTACTCTTAGAAGGCAATGGCAACAATGACAAAAAAATCATCTTTTATACAATTAAAATTTGGATATTGAATTTTTGTGGATTTCTATTGAACTACTTAATATTAATTTTCTACAACAATCCATTATTTGGATTTTAGAACAAACCTTTTTTTGAAATTTTGGCAAATTTATGAAACATTGCCATGATCTTATAATGATCATCTTCATCAAAATATTTGGAGGCAAAATAATGGAATAATTGTCTATGGACTTTGTCAAAATCCTATGTATTGAAGGTGCCCAAAGCAACTTATTGTAAAAATAACTCATTTTATGATTTACATGTCAAAACTAACCACAAAATAAAATAGTGTATTTTCTAAAGATGTCGTTGATGTAAGAACTTTAGGAATCTTAAGACTCCTTTATGTGACAAATTTCTTCATGTAGAGTTGTTATATGATGCCACTTTGTTGTCATATCACTAGACATTACCTTACTATCTAATTCCTTAAGTTTGTAGGTCTTTTAATTTCACAATCCCTCAATGTTTGGAAACCTTGATGTCATAGTACCTATTATATCCAACATGAATTTTATATCCATGTCAAAAAAAACTTTAATTTTAGTCAAATTCTAATGATATGAAAACCTATAGAAACTCTTCGTTGTTATGAATTTTCTTCACAAATTATTAGAGATTTTCATGTATTATATTTATTAGAGCCAATTTGGACTCAAGTAGTGCCCCTTAGGGAGCTTAAATTGGGTACCTTGGTTTTCATTTAAGTTTGTAGTTCACTTGTAGTGGACATAATATTTTCCCTGTTTCTCCCCACTAATGGTACTCTCAATCAAAGCATGAAATGAAATTTCATTGGTTTGCAATGCTAGTTGATGAAGAACAGAGGACATATTTAAGTGTGGGAAAGTAAAAGAGGCTCTTAAAGTATTCAACTATAATATAAGAAAGGACTTTCAAAGTTTTTGATAAGCTAGATATAATAATGGACAAATACTTGACAACATGCTTTCACCAAAGAGAAGAGACTTATTTGGAGCAAATAAGCAATTCCTCATTGCTATGTGCTTGTATCACATGTCTAAACCTAATTAAACATAGAGGTTAACATTCTCTCGTGGAGCCCAAATATTGCCTTTCCTAATCTTATTTTGTCTCTATTCAGTATGTTTTATTAATACTAAAGAATTCAATGATTTGTCATCTTCCTGTCCTTGACAAATCATCAGTGATAATTGGTAATGTTAGCTTGAGACTCCTCAAACTTCTTGTTAGTCTCATGATCCCTATGATGAGTCACTTACAATTTTTGAAATTATGTAGAAATTTATAAACTAATTTTCATGAACATTTTAATGGTTTCATTGTTTGAAATTGAAGTTTTGATACTCATAATCAGTTGACTTCTTTCCATTTATGATTGAGAATTTTAAATTGATCATGGATCCACCAATTAAGCGTAGTTGTTGCTATGTAAAATTTCCCAATTAAAGATGATGCAGTGGATTACCAAAGAAGAATCTATTTTTTAACTATGCAATTAAAGCAATATGATTTTTTTTAAAACAACTTGTTGATTTTGTGGTGATACCTAAACTTGTTCAAGCATGGTTCACTAACATCTACAATCCAAAAACTCTAGTATGAGTATATACATATGGCAATTTTTATTTTTAGCACCTAAACTACAAGCATGCTAGACACAATTCCAAGAGTCTTGGTCATAATTTTAAAATGCGTTAATATCTCAAACTTTCAAAGACTAGTTGCATTTTGTACATACATGTGCACATTTCAACCTTTAAATAACATATGTCACATTGCTTCCTTTAACATGTCCTTGCCTACACTACTTGACAACTTCATACAAGATACCACCACTTCACATGCCTTTTGTGACTCTAAGAATATATTTAAGCAAAAAAATTATTTTCTTAATGATACCAAAATTGGAGGGCACTTCTTAAGTCTTCTAATGCTAATTGTACCTCTAGCTAAGACCTATCTTTAGTATCTTAATGACAACTTGTATAACATACAAGTTTGTCATATGCACTTTGTTTTGTATAGAATAAAAGATTGTTATAAAAAGTTTTCATAAAAATTCTTGTTCAAATATAGTACTGAGTAGAATAGTAAGAATTAAGAGTCTTTGACTTGAAATATAATAATTTGCATGAAATAGAAAGTTGTCATTGGCTTGCCAAATAATAATAGAGTGCAACCAAGTGACAACTTATAATTATTCATGATTGTCATAGAGCCCATCTAGGTAAAAGATTCTTATCACATCTAGTTTAAATAATCTCATATAAACTTGCATAAGGTAAAATGTATATAAGTACGCAATTTCCATTTATTGACAAGCACAATCGGCATTAATTACAAAAACATTTGGTATTTATTTGTCAAATTATTATTAAATTGATAAAAGATTAAAAACAATGTTGGGATCAAATGTATTTTAGAAAATGAAGTTAAAATGAAGTTGGATTATCTCCATTTTCTATAATAATATCTAAAAATATCTAAATTATTTTTAAATAAATAAGAAAATAAAAGATTTTTTTAGAACATGTTTTAAAGATTTTAATGTATGTTTCATATCATACATTCATACCAGTATGAAGATAAAATATGTATTTTTGTTTAAAATCAACTTTCATCATCAATTTGCATTTGATTTTTTCATAAAGGTCTTTTTTAGATTTATATCTTCTGAAAGGACTATAAGAATGTGTTTCACTAAAATGAATCATTAAACTTTTTAATGCATTAAATTGCATTATATGTTAGAACAAGAGTAACATATTCAAGCATGGTCCTTTTCATTTGTAACTTGGTCCTCCTATTGTTGCTTGATTTCCATCATGTAATTCTCTATCATGTCATTACTCTATGATGTCATATGATAATACGCTAGTAGAAAATTATGATTTGTAAATACTTTTTTTCATCCTCTAAACCTAAGACCTAAAAACAAGAATCTTTGTAAGATTTGTATTTGCCTTTATCCAATTTGATGACCTAAAACTACCTATTATGAGAATCCAAGGATAGAATTAAGAATATTCTAAGGTTTAAAATTTTATTTTGGTTAGTTTGGAATTATCACAATACTATAAACAAAGTGATTTATTTCCAAGAATTTAGACATAACATCTCCAAAATTTATGTATACAATAATAGGTTAATGAAAATTGGTAAGATAATGGAACCAAAAATTTATTAAAATAGAGGTATTATACAACCTTGGCATTTTTATTTTTAGGCTATGCAGTCTAAAATCTATACCAATTCTAGATTGTAGAGTTAAAAGACATGAATGGAAAAATGTCACTAGTTTAATAAATTTTCCCATATCTATGGTTTGATGTTTGTATTCTTTAAAATTAAAATAAATAAACAAAATTGATTTTTTTTTTGCAACTTAACTCTTGGTCAAACAATTGCTTCTCAAGAAACAAAAAATTTACAACCACAATTAAGTTAGTACAAAAGAAGCACCTTTTGAAGATTGCTACAAGAAAGAGACTTACCATTTTAAAAAGGCTCTTCATTAGTTGATGAAAGCCTAGTAACTTTGCATCCCAATTTTTGTCTCCAAATCCTTTGGGGGTTTAAAAAATAGGATGAAGGCATTAAAAACTTGTGCTATTTATGATTGTCTATGGTTTTAGCTTTAATGTTAAGCACATGGAGATCAATATCTTATATTCACGTGTCTAAACTAAATTGTTTTCAAAAGACATACTTCTTCCAATAATAGAGAATATGAATGTTTTTCATGTAAAAGTATCCAAAGATTTCGAAATTTCATGGATTCACATCATTTCAAAAGCATCCGTCCACAATTGATAAAATTCATAAGAACCTACCCAAAGGGGCTTATAATTGATAAAATTCATAAAAACCTATCCTAAGGGGCTTAGGGGTTAAGTTAGGGGTTAAGATAGAAGTTAAGATAGAGGTTGGGAGAAGATTGCAGTTTTAAACACTCTATTTCTTCCTTCAATTTTCATAAAAGAGTTCAAAGAATGCCATGGTATCCATATAATTTAGTCCTCATTTCTTTTCTTTCAGCATTTAAAATATTTTCAAATCATCCACTCACGTACATTTCTCCTTTTGGAGCTGATGTAACAATTACCAACACGAGATTTGACAGCCTGAAACTGCCAATAACTTAAGTGCATGAGAGCACAGAGACGTCTTGTTTACTTAAGAGAAAGTCGCTTCACTTGAATCATAGCCCTGTACATCTTGACACAACAATTTTTTCATAATAATAATAATCCCTAAAAACAATTTGAATCTGAACAACTCAGTCTGACAACTTGGCAGTAATTAATTTTTTTCAGTAACCAAGGTCATTCGCCCTACTGACACGGCCTGTTACCTGGCAAATCAAGCTTGTACAATTGCACTGCCTGCACTTGTCTAATTGGGATGAGAATTCATGCTTCATGCATGCAAGGTACCTATTAGTCAAGGAAAAGTATCCAAAATGCCACTCGATGCATCAGTTCCAGACTGAATAGATTAGTGAGTAAGCTTAAGGAATCACAATGAATCACAAACTGGACACCACATCAATGCCAAATACAAACATCTATTTTACAGATGGATCAGCGCTTTTAAAGGACTACAAATCTGCAACAATTGAGCTCTACAGCGTTGGATCAGAACGGTGTTTGCAACGAAGTCAAGTAATATAACATAATCTATGGTGGACCGAATTTGGCCAGAGAATTGGATTGGTTTGTCAGTTTTCGTACTGAATTACCTAGAGTAGAGGAGATCAACATCAGCAACAGGGTTTCCTTGAATCAACATGTGAAGAAACCCTGTGTTAAAAAACAATGCAGGAAGTATACAAGACTGGCGTGAAGCAGAACTAAATGTCCGAGCAACATCCCAAGCCACACAAGTTGCTTTATCTAATAAAGAATTTCACCAGGAAGGAAAACTCGGCAACAATTTCCGTTGGCCACAATCAAACATTGGCGACTTTCTTGGCTGCGAGAAGGTCCGAAATCTTGTTCGTGTAAAAGTCGGGCTGGATTTTGTTCTCGGGGCTCTGAAGAGTCTCCAACGTAGTCACACCTGTGAGGACATTCCAGTGCATTAAACTCTCAAGAGTAGTGAGGACACACCACCGCCTACAAGCAGAGAGAAAGGTTTGTGGCAGCACGATTCTTAAGTGTTGGTAAGGTAGAGAACGCCAAAACAGTAAGGGACCAGATCCTGTCTCCTATACTCCATCTATTCGCCAATAGTGTAAGTATGGTTTGACTAAATGTCTGTGACAACTCAATCTTGAATGGAATTGGGTTTCACTGTCACTTCTAGAAGTCTACAACCTCCCACTTTGCAATTGCAGAAGAAGTTCATCCATAAAAATGGAAATTTGATCTCAACAAAATTTGGCTCTTGTGCCCAAAGATCTCTCAACAGATCTATACATCTCCCCAAAATTACTCCCACAGATTCTAAAATGCTTAAATTAAGGAATTTACCTGATAGAACCAAGAGAGTAGCACAACCTCCGTTTTGGCCAAAGAGAATATCTGTGTCCAAACGGTCTCCCACCATACAAATCTGCGACGTTTTTATGTTGAACCTGCCACAACCGTAATGTGACCTATTAGATCTGTAAGCAGAGGTCCCCTGCAGTAATAACCATCAAGTACAACTGCGCCCAGAGGCAAGTACCCGGTCGAGAACGGTAATGACGCCAATCAATCAGAAAGAAAATTGTCCCGTTTCACAATCAGGTTCTTACTCTGATGCAAGATAGTCCATCATGAAAGTGGAGGGCTTGCCAACCACAAGTGGCTCTTTCTTTGTCGAGCCTTTGATAGCACCAACCATGGAACCACCACCTGTTGCAACAATTAACAACAGTCAACAACAAAGCACAAGTATCCCTTGCTAGTATGAACTTGTAGATGAGCACACAAAGCAAAAGATAGAATAGACACAATTGAGATTTCTCCCTCCAGGAAAAATCCATATGGATGGGGGAAATATGGAAAACGGTTGTACCTGCCCATTCCTGTGCATCTGTCAAATGAGTCACAGCGTCACAATTGGTAGCTATGAACAAGCACCCTGGGTTTTCACGGATGCAAAGAGTTGCATACCTGGTATTACAAGGGATTAGTTTTAAGAGCAGCATCCTTAGAAAGGTGACTCTGAACTTGATTTACACAGAGTTTAACAAAAGGAATAATTAGCGCTTCATAAGAGCTGCAGGAAATAAGCTTTCATGGAGAGTTTGATTACTTACTGAAGCTTGTAGTAGTTGAGGTATCGATCGAAGCCCACCACAACAGCTGCAACCTGTAAACATGTCATTTCTTCCATCAAACCCAACCACAGAAGAAAGAAGGGCAATCAAGAAATGGATGAGGTTAATAGAGTATACGATCACAAGTGTGCAGAACATACATCACGGTCGTGCTCCATAAGCTGACCAGGTGCCAGAATTATCTTTTTGTCTCCATCTTCCTGCAAAACTACTAACGCGTCAAAGGTACTGAATAGCATCCTAAATTTCCTCACGATTAAACCAAGTAGGTACGACAAGATGATAATTAGGGTAAATGCTCAGTAGATCAAGAATGACGCCATTCTGTTTGTTACATCATGAAAATTTTGCTACATGTCAGAAGGGATTTCAAATAATGAGCAAGCAAAATATAGAAATAATATAATTAATATTGATATTAACATTCCCCCCCAAACCAAAGCAAAAATTCGAGAATACTGCGTGACGTACAGGGCCTCCAATGTAATTGATGCCTGCTTTTTTAAGCTCCAACTCAATACCAGCTTCACCAATTACGTACACCTGGTTCAAGTCCCATAGCAAAAAAGTGAGAAGAACTGCGCAGATAAAGATTTCTCACCTAAAAAATCATATGAATAACAACAAGATTGATATCCCAAAAGTATGCAGATTCATGTCCCAAAAGTAATAGGTCTCAACCCTACCTTCTTGTCGGAAGGAAATTTGATTGACGTCAAATACGCAGCTGCAGCAAACGAAGATGCAAAGATTTCCTCCTGCAACAGTTGCAAAGTCGATGATGCTTTTAAAAATCAAATATGACAGCGAAAATATGTAGTCAATGGCAACATACCAACCCCTAAAGGACAGGAGTTCGTGATTTTTAAAATGGTCATCTGGACTAATCATATCGGGGACAGCATAATTCACATGAGGGAAAATTTAATATCACCAAAAAATTGATGAAAAACATTGCATGTGTTGGTGACAACAAATAAAATTGGACAAAAAGAAGGTCTCCATACAACCTAATCCAAGCAGCCAAAAAACACCAATTTGGGCTCCTTTGGTTTCTAAATGGATACACATGAATCATTAGGGCACAAAGCTTCCACCTCTGTAACACTCAATCCAAGACTCTCGAACTTTTTCCCATACTGCTTCCTCGACTTGGTGGAATTGTTGGTCACGAATACCAGACGCTTGCCCTGCATCCCCAACCAATGCCGAAATACCGTAAGCATCATCAGGAATATCGACATATATATAGTTTACACTGTGCAAATTGGGGAAACCCTACCCCACCTTATTCAAACCCTAAGGCACTTCAAAAACATGACAGCATTAATAAGAACATACCATGGATCGCAGCAGGTCCAGCGTCTCAGGGACGCCATCAATGAGCGAGTCGCCCTTCCAGATAACACCTGCAGCATGCCACCCCTCCTATTGAATTCCATCTACAATGTGGAAGCCTAATTTGCATCCTAGATCAAATTAAGATGCAAAAGAAAGAGAGGGCACAAAATACCATCACAGTCGAAAATGAAGGTCTCCACACTGTCAATCAACTTCGCATGGTCCGTCAAGAAAGGAGCTGAAGAAGCGATCGCGTCTGCAACCAAAGCATCAACATCGTCACAAAATTATAATCCAAATGCTCACATCCTAAAACCACCATTCCAATGCAAATTCACAAAATTCTAAACCCAACATTCAAATTCAAATTCTCACCATTATGAACCCACCATTCCAATGCAAATTCACAAAATTCTAAACCCAACATTCAAATTCAAATTTTCACCATTATGAACCCACCATTCCAATGCAAATTCTCAAAATTCTAAACCCAACATTCAAATTCAAATTCTCACCATTATGAACCCACCATTCCAATGCAAATTCTCACCATTCCAAACCCACCATTCAAATTCAAATTCTCACCATTTGCTGCAGCTTGGGCGCAGAAACTCATTCCTCCTCCGCTGTACGAGTTACTGGACGTTCGCGTGTGTTTCAAGCTTGATCGTAGCGCGCTAGAGTAGCCAAGGATTGCAGCTTTCGAGCTGGCGAGAGCTGCAGGCGCCGCAGCTGTGCCGGAACGGAGAAGGGAAGAGGACAAGGTCCGAAAGGGAGACACGCAAATTGCCATCGCCTACTCTCAATTTGGCACACAAACGAGCAAATCGCAGCGTCTCTACCTCATTCTCTTCTCCCAGCTATAGCGTGCGTCGTGAAACGATTGTTTGCAAATGTTCTCGGATCATCATCGGCAACAAGGGGCTCCGAATTTTTGAAGAAATGGTTGGTCTGGGGAAAGAAAAATCTGGTGAACCAGATTCATTCTCTGTGAGCCTCTGGATGGATGTCGTTCGTTGGTGACTGCCTGAGTATTCATCCATTTCATGACATCCAGTTTTATTCAACTGGTTTTACTACTGATTTGTCCGGCCTATTAGTGTGTGTTACGTTACGGTATATCTTTTTGTAAGGGAAGAATTTTTTTACCAGTAATATTTGTGGAGACTCTTCAACATGAGTAGCAAAACGGATTAAAAAAAACTTCTCTCTTGTAAAAATATTACAACCATAATTAAATGTATTTTGAAAAACATGCTAACACAAAAAATAATTATACTTATATATAAATTATAATCAGAATATGGTTAGGGTTAGGGTTGGCATTTCCTACCAAATAATTAATTAACCCCTAAAGGACCAACTTGCTAAATTTTGCAATGTAACAATTTTGGGCAGGTATAAGTGATTGGAGGTTTTCATGTTTTTGGCCCAAACTTTAAATAGAAGATGTGGATAAAGAATATTTTTCATGCGCACTAAAATTCAAGACATTTGGAAATATGAGTAAAATGTTATGGCCTAATAAGTTACTTTTTTTTGTAAACGGGCAATCTGGTTAAATTTTTTTTAATTTTGAAACAAAAATTTGAAATTCATTTTCTAAATTTATATTCTAGTGAAAAGTTTTGAATCATTCCATTTTGATCAAGGAGTCAAAAGTTATGAAGAATTTTAGTTTGCAGGCAATTATGGATTCCCTACTCTAAAATAAACTTTGAAGTCCTTTATTTAATTCAATTTTTAATATTTTTGAAAAAAATAAAAAGATTAGATGTAGATTGTTTATTACAACATTACAACCATTGGGATTGGCATTTTTTAATTCCATAAATAAATTGTTAACAATTTAGTATTTTGATTCATTTTCTATATCTTTCTATTTATTATTTTTTTCCTATATGTTGTACAATTTTGAATGATCTGAAATTTTTCAAGCATGTAGCCAACTTGTCTTGAAGAATGAATCCAAAGAAGCACCACCAATTTGGACATTTTTCATATCAATGTGACTAAGTGTTTTTTTTTCATTTTCTATGAAGTGCCATAGTGGCGATATTAAATGTAATAGTGGTGTTCCAAATTTTAACATTCATCTACATAATATTCAAGATTTTTTTAATTTGAAATTTTCTAGCGATTTATAGGGATTTTTTCATGTTTTTTTTTCTATAGGCATGGTCCCAGGCCAAAAAATTTGGTGCAATTTTGCACCACATTGCCAGAAAGAAAAACTTGAATGTGACCTTGTAAAGTGCAATTGCCCGGTTTTTCGCAAAGCTAAAAAAATTTTGTTACTTCAAATGCTAATATCTTGCAATCCATACAGTGGAAATTATTGAAATTTTTTCCACATGTTTTTAAGTCAACATACTACAAGATCCTATGGTTACATGTGTCCAAAAATGATTTATTTTCCAAACTTTGGTACTTGTACTAGAAATGGTAGTTTTAGAGTGTTCTTGGTGACAACATAGTCACAATCCTTTACGGGTTAAAGTTGGCAAATGAGATTCAATAGATGATTTAAAATAGAAAGATTTTTTTCTTGTAATCCATTTTTAAAAATTCTATTTCAAAAATTTTGGGATTTGTTTTACAAACGTTTTTTTACCAACCTTGACCACCCAATAAGGGATTGAACTCCAAGAAAGTGACTAAGAAGCATAAGAATAACACAATTTTTTTTCCAATAAATGACATTAATAGATAAAACTTACATTATTAAAAACATTATTAGAAAAACTTAAGGTAGGGACAAATAAATATAATTGACTAAAAACAAAAACATAACATTCGTTGGTGCCAATAGTACAAAGGCAAAAGGTAGAATTATGAAAATAAGGAGATCAATTCAAAATGAATGTCAAAATAAGTTGGCAATAATGACAATGCTTGCCACTTCTGAGTGTATAGTATAGTGACTACCAATTGAAAAGCCAAAGGCCAAACTACAAAAAACTTTGAAACAAATTTTATATATGAAATATACGAGATTATCTCATATGGTATGATGTATGGATATAAGTATTGATATAGAATATATATATATATATATACACAAAAAAAAAAAAACATACATATATACCTATTATGTTATCCCATATCAATTATAGTCTCATTTCTCAAAAAAAATATAAATATGGGGGAGGTACTCAATTACTTCACAAACAATATACATATTCATTAATTCATTCACTGAAGTAAGTGATAATTCATTTGTACATAGTTTGAGAGCCTAAATTGTCAATTCATTAATACATAATTTGAATGCCAAGAATGACAATTTATTTGTACATAATTAGAGTACCTATAATGTCACTTCATTTCTACATAGTTTGAGTGTCTAGAATGATGGTTCATTTGTACATATTTTCAATGTCTAGAATGACAATTCATTCATTCATTGAAGTGAGTGGCAATTCATTTGTATATAGTTTGAGTGTCTATCACTTCTGAGTGAATTAGTGACAAAAACTACAATGGATATGGGATAACACAATACATGTATCTTTTATACATAGTTTCAATGCCCAAAGTGACAATTCATTCATTTGTTAAAATGAGTGGCACAATACATGTATCTTTTGAGTGTATTAGTGGCAAAGACTACAATGGATATGGGATAACAAGTGATAGTTCATTTATGCATAGTTTGAGTGCCTATCACTTCTAAATATATTAGTGACAGAGACTACAATAGATATGGGATAACAAGTGACAATTTATTTGTACGAGTGACAATTTGTTTGAGTGTCTATCACTTCTAAATGTATTAGTGACAAAGCCTACAATGGTTATAGAATAACAAGTGACAATTTATTTGTACGAGTGACAATTTGTTTGAGTGTCTATCACTTCTAAATGTATTAGTGACAAAGCCTACAATGGTTATAGAATAACAAGTGACAATTTATTTGTACGAGTGACAATTTGTTTGAGTGTCTATCACTTCTAAATGTATTAGTGACAAAGCCTACAATGGTTATAGAATAACAAGTGACAATTTATTTGTACGAGTGACAATTTGTTTGAGTGTCTATCACTTCTAAATGTATTAGTGACAAAGACTACAATGGTTACAGAATAACAAGTGACAGTTCATTCGTACATAGTTTGAGTGTCTATCACTTCTAAGTGTATTAGTAATAGAGACTACAATGGATATGGAATAACACAGTACATGTATCTTTTGTACATAGTTTCAATGCCTAGAATGACAGTTCATTCATTCATTGAAGTGAGTGATAGTTCATTTGTACATATATCATCAATATAACATTGTTAGTATTCTACATCAACATTTGCATCCATACATTGTATTATATTAGTATAAATATACATATGTATTTGTACATTGTACCATATTAGATAACTATATATATTTTGTATACAATATATTTATTTAAAAAATGGGGTTTTGGATTAGAAAGGTGAGGTGGGCAAATCAAATGTTTTCTTTGAATATTGTGCCACTATTTATTGGATACTAAATCAATGGCATAGTAGATAGTTGAACCTATGAACTCGGAGACCTATGTTTTAATCCCTAAATGCCCAAGGTCATTTTTGAGCTTCTTGGAATTTGCTCTAAATTGAACAAAAAAAAAACATTTTGATTAATTGTATCAATTTTCTTTGAATTGTAACCTTACAAATTCAAACTAGACATGTTGGTAATCACATAGGAAAAATACATATAGCAATATCACTTATAGATTGAAAGATTATAATGTTTGATCATGAGGGTGTTAAAAGTGCAAAAGTAATTTGAAGTCTCTCAATCCTTTTTTCACATGTCAAATCTAAAAAATTGATCACCAAAAAAATATGAGGATAAAAGGCTTAACATGCATAACTCCAATCAATATATGGCTTCTCAAAATCTACTCTACAATTTTTTTAAATGAATTTTTAATGTGATTTTTTCTCCTAAATCTTATGTATTTGATGTCTGCTTCTAAGAGCCCTCAACACTACGGAAAGTCAAGATTGCAATGAATACCCTTGCACAAAATCTTGAATAGAAAATCATAATGAATCATTTTAATAAAAACTTGGTTAGATTTAATTTAACTTTAAAGTACTGTCTGACACCCAAATTTGGTGCCTTAGTCATTTAGGGGTTAATATTGTCACATCTTTCTTTATAGCTTGCATTGTTGCAATTCCTAAGATGACATAATTGTCGTAAATACACTTGTATTGATTCTATAGTCTTTGCCACTATGGCTTGCATTGTTGAATATCTCAAGATCACATGATTGTTTTAGTTCAATGCTATAAAGAATTTGGGGAAGTGTATTATATTGCTTCTTCATTTTTTTCATTTGATTTTAGGAACTTTGTGAATCTCTTGTAATATTTTTTCTTTTATTTTTATTTTTGTATTTGTTATTTTTTATATAAGTAGGACTGCAAATTATATATTTGCATTCATTTATCTTACAATGTTAGTGTCCAGTACAAAGTAAATGCAAAAAATAATTAATTAATATTTAATATATTATAAATCCTCCTCAAATTTAGAAAATTAAAATAACCATAGGTACATAATTAAAATGGTGGTATTAATATCTCCTTTAAAAATACTTCTTGGCATCTTATGGATTCTTAAATGTACTAGTAGTGTCTTCTCCAAGATTCATTTGTTGATTGGAAGTTCAACATCTAGTTCTTAAGAAGTTAATATAAACTAGCGGTTGGCGCTTACTATGCTACGCATTCATCATTAGAGTTTTATAAGAATTTTTATGTATTAGATAGAATGCAGAACAAAAATTTCAATAAATCTTCAAATAAAAATGACTAAAATCTTTGTAAACTTTTTTTTATAAGTAAGCATATAATGAAATAAACAATAGAAATTTATTGAATGATGAATGAAACATATGCAATGGTAAATACTATAAAAGATACACATACATTAGAATGCATTAGAAATTTGACTCCATTGTTACAAAAAATGGCAATCCAAATTGAAGAATTGAAAAAAAACACTTATAAATCTCAAAAACTTTGTGACCAACTTAATTGTTGTAGAATCCAAAATCGCTTCAATTGAATAAATTTCTCAAAATCATTTGGTAGTAGCAATAGAAAATTGAAACCATGAAAACTCAAAACTCACAAAAGCACAAAATTATAGAAGTGCAAAGAAGTGTAAAGCCAAGAAAAGCAATGGATTTGCTACCTCTATAATATCATCCTATGGATCCTCTTTAATATCACTTTCATTGCAACAACTATATTATTTCTATAATATCACCCTTTGTAAAAAGTGATATTATAGAGGTGCTTGTGAACTGCTACTCTATTTTTGTAATATCACATTGTGTGAAAATACGATTTCTATGTATGCATGATTGAAAATATTTTTACAAAATATTTAAAATAATTATTGAAATCATTATCATGCATTCTATTCAAATATATCAAAATTTTACTAATATGTGATACAATGAATGCATAGCATAGCAAGCACGAGCCCTTAGTATTAATGGTAGCATTTGTGATATTACAGAGGGACTTATGATTTTAGTAGTATGATAGTTGAATTGGTCTCATAACCTAGAAATTCAATTTAATATCAATTTAATATCATAGGTTTTTAAATAAAATAAAATTTCATCCAGGATAATTTATACAATTTAAAAGTCATTAGCTTACAACTTCAAAATATTAACATTGAAAATATTAAAATTTCAAATTTTTTCAAACTATAATTTTTTTGTATTTATAAGTGACTAAATTATTAAAAAAAAATTTAATTCATAGGTTTCCATTCATTAAAATTGGTCTTCATTAGAACAAGGAGAACAATAAGCTTTCTAGTTTAGATTTATCAATAACCTTAGATTCATGCAAAACATGTACTTAAATGTTGTTATTTTTTTGAAGTCTTTCAAGTTTGAGATGAACCTTTATAGCTCTTGTACAACTTAAATGTAACCACTTCATTCACTTTGCCTTCAAGTTGTTGATTTTTGTTGCAAGTTCAAAGAAGGCAGATAATAATATTGTACCTAAAATGATGTGATTGTTAACAAACATCACAAAATTTAAATCCTAATTGTACGGTTATTATTGTTTCATGGGTTTGCATGTTAATCACATTGTTATTGCATCATTACGATGCAATTACAAGTAATGCATTGTAATGATACAATAACGATGCAAAAGCAATGCACCATAATGATGTGATAACAATACAATCAATGTGCAAACCCATGAAACAATGATAACCGCACAATAACTGTTGCCAAACTGTAGAGTCTAAACTTTGTGATGAAGGTCAAAGACCTAAATACTTTCATTGCTTCATATAAATCTATACATTTGTAATACAAAATACATGTCATATATTATACTAACACATATTGTATTGATATTTTTTTAAATATTAACCAAATTCATCATTGCACTCTAAAATTTTTTAAATCAAGATTGCAATTGATTTAAATTAAATTTATAAGTAGTCCAAAAATTCACTCATTATTTGAAATTATTTTTAAAATTAACAAACCTATCAACACTATTATTTTACAAAAATCTACATTGCTCTAAATGTATTAATATGATAAGTTTATTTTATTGAATAGAATTTAATGTCCAAAAGTCATTTCTCAACAATTGAATATCTATACATAAAAATTTAACAATGAAAATGAAAATGAAAATGAAAATTTAAATATTTAAATTTAAAATAAAAAAACTCCCTATACATTAAAATTTTGATAGATTTAATTCTATATCTAGATTAAAAATTCATTTAGAATTTGAATTTAAATGTAAGGATTAGGTCTAAAAGTAATCATCTAATTTTCTAAATCTTAATCCTTCAAAGACATTTTGTTCTCCTTGAATCCTTTGTCCAAAGAATAATTGGAATTGCAGGAGTTGGTGGCAATTGGCCCTTGAAAAATTTGGTGCATTTTATCATTTCTCCTAATGTAGTTAAATTTTGAAATATTGTTGCGGTCAATTGGTAATTTTGGAGTTAACTTGTGGGATTTACTAATTGGGAATGTGGTATGTAGGCATATATGTAGTAGTTACCAACTGGGTTTGGGATTTAATATATTGAGCTACTAAAATGTATAAAGTCAATTGGTAGTTATAACTATCAACCAAAGTCTGAGTATATAAATGCTTGGTATTCCAATTGGATGTTCAATTGACCTCGGCAAACAGGGATTCCTTCCACTAGCAGAAGTAAAACAATTGTTGTGTTTATAATTTTGTTTCGATGAATAGAGAAGTTTGTTTGCAATTGTGAGTTCATGTGTGTTGTGTGTGTTTGAGATGCTGACTGTATATAAGTGGTGCCTTATTATGTAATTGAATGAGTATTTTTTGTGTGAATTATGAGGTGTGAGATCAATTGGATGAGTGGAGTGTGAGAGAATGTATTGATTGCCAATTGGGAAATAATTGAGTGAGAAAAAGTTGAATGCTGGTTGTAAGGGAATTGCATATGATCAATTGGAGTTAATTAATTAATTGAATATAGATTGTGTAATTGAAGAATGACTTGTGCAATTGGAATATGAGTGAGAATCAATTGGAATGATATTGTGAAGACTGACTGTGTGTAATTGGATTAGATTAAGAGATTAATTGAAGCTAATTGGGTGTTGAGAAATTGTATGTATGTGATATGTGAATTAAATTAGAAATTCAAACAGTATTAATTGGGAGGAGTCATTGTATGGAATTTTAAATTATGGATGAGAATTTAGTGTAAATCAAATGATTGAGTATCTAAATTATTAGAGACCAATTGAATATTAAAAGTGGATGATGTTGAAAAGCCAATTGGAGAAAAGTTTATCAGAGTATATGCTGATGGAGAAATCAATTGTGAGAGATGATGAAGAACATTGAGGCTAGACGTGTAAAGAGGAGATTAGATAGAGAAATTAATTAGAAGAGATGATGAAGAACATTGAGGCTAGACCTGTAAAGAGGAGATCAGATGGAAAAATCAATTAGAAGAGATGGTGAAGAACATTGAGGCTAGACCTGTAAAGAGGAGATCAGATGGAGAAATCAATCAGAAGAGATGGTGAAGAACATTGAGGCTAGACCTGTAAAGAGGAGATCAGATGGAGAAATCAATCAGAAGGGATGGTGAAGAACATTGAGGCTAAACGTGTAAAGAGGAGATCAGATGGAGAAATCAATCAGAAGAGATGGTGAAGAACATTGAGGCTAGACCTGTAAAGAGGAGATCAGATGGAGAAATCAATTAGAAGAGATGGTGAAGAACATTGAGGCTAGACCTGTAAAGAGGAGATCAGATGGAGAAATCAATCAGAAGAGATGATGAAGAACATTGAGGCTAGACCTGTAAAAAGGAGATCAGATGGAGAAATCAATTAGAAGAGATGACAAAGAACATTGAGGCTAGACCTGTAAAGAAGAGATCAATTGGAGTTAACTGTTGGTTGGTGATTGAAGAATTGGATAAGGAGCAATTAGAATAATGCAAAAGAAATATCGGCTAATAGATCTTTGATAAGCGATCTTAAATCATAACCAATTGATGTGATGGAATTGAATATTTATGTCAAAATCACACAATTGATGCTCTTAGGGATTAAATAGTATTCTCAATTGAAATAGTCTACCTCCCAGAGTTCGAACTCATTTTCATAAGAATTCATTTTAATAACTTAGGGAAATAAAATCCTACTTACACTTAGCATGCATTGAATGCAGTTATACTGTATTAAAATTTTGATTGCTACAAAGAGAGTGCTCTTTATCAATAGATGTGAAGGTCAAGGTGCTTTATTTTGAGGTTGCCTAAGGGAGAATCCTTCACTTGAGGTTACAAAACTTGCCACAATATTTGTTGTATTGCTTGCCTAACTTAGAAACATTGCACCAAATTCCTTAGGCTACTCCCTATGGAATGAAAATACCCTTCTAGGGTTAATTCATATTTTTCTTAATTTACAATGAACTTTTTCCTAGAGGCTATTTTGAAAAGGGTTTTAAAAAAGGTGTTAAATCCCAAAATCTTTTTAATATCACCTATACCATCCCCAAAAAGTTACCATTGGTGATCAATGCAAAAAGATTTTGGAAGTTAAACTTCATATTTTTCACTTGATTAAAATTTATTACAATAGTTTTTTTCAAAATAATCATAAAGTTATAAACACACAATGTACAAAAAAAATTAATGTCCAAATTCCAAAAGGCCATTGCATATAGTATGAAAATACTTTGTAGAATTGTATATACTAAAAAAGTTTATCTATCAATTCTAAATTCTAATGAATACATGTTTTTTTTAAATTGAAGTTTTATCATAAATAATCTTTTTCTAAACATTGTTTTAGATAATAATGATATGTATTATTGACTAATCATCATAACTGCATCTATCCTTTCAATGTGACATTTGATGTATTTATCTTTCTAGATGTGTACAATATATAGTAGTTGTAATTGATTTTACATAAAAATATTAAATTACAATTATTTTTTCATTAACAATTATTTTTACATTAATAGTTATTTGATCCTAGATGCTAGAATTGATATTAATTATAACTTTTCAAATGTATGCATGTGATATATTAAAGAAATATAATAGAATTCACTACATAATTTGTATTTATCTCCATAGAAAAGTAATTAACCTTAAAAAACTATATTTAATCAATTCAATAATTTTTTTTTACTATTTTACATGTTTGATCCCTAAAGCCCAAGGCATTGAAAACTAATGTCAACAATAATTTGAAGTTAAATAAAACCTTACTAAGTTGTTATTTTTAATAGTTTTTATTATCAATAAAGTCATTCTGAAGTCTAGTTTTAGCATTGATAATCAAAATTTGAAAATAAATGATTATGATTATCCTATTCAAAATTTTGTGCAAGGATGTTCATTGCAAATCTTGATTTTTTAGTGTAGAAGACTTTTGGAAATGAACCTTAAATATACTAAATCTTAAGAAAAAATCATATTAGAAATTCATGTTAAAAATTTGTAGATTAGATTTAGAAAAATCATAGATTGATTGAGGTTATCAACATGTTATCCCCTTTAACCCCTAAAGGACCAACATGAATTTTTCAGCAACATTGAAATTTTGGGCAAGTACATGTTACTAGAGATTTGCATATTTTAGGCTAAAATTTTAATAGAAGGTGGGAACAAAGAATATCTTTTATATGCACCAAATTTCATGACATTTGAAAATATGAGTAAAAAGTTATGGCCTAATATGTTACCTTTTTTGTAAATGGGCAATCTGGGCAGATTGGAAAAAATCACTTTTTCAGAAAAAAAAATTTGAAATTGGTTTTCTAAAGTTGTTTATATGTGAAAAGCTTTGAACCATTTCATTTTGATCGATGAGTCAAAAGTTATGAGGAGTTTTAGTTTGTGGGTAGTTATAAATTCTCTACTCTAAAATAAAAGTTTGAAGTCCTTTATTTTACTCAGTCTTCAATATTTTTTTGAAAGAAAATAAAATCATGGGATGTAGATTTTTTATTGAAACATTTCAACCATTGGGATTGGCATTTTTCAATTTCATAAATAAATTATTAACAATTTTATATTTTAAATCATTCTCTACTTCTTTCTACTTACTATTTTTTTCCTATATGTTGTACAATTCCAAATGATCTGAAAATTTTAAAGCATATAGCCAACTTGACTTAAAAAATGAATCCAAAGAATCACCACCATTTTGGATATTTTTTCTTGCAAATGTGACCTTGTGAAGTGCAAGCTGCCCGTTTTTTTGCAGAGTCAAAAAAGGGGCTTTGTCACTTCATACACTAATATCTTGCAATCTATACGCTGGAAATTTCTGAAATCTTTTCCACATCTTCTCAAACTAGCTTCCTATAAGATCCTACGATTATATGTGTCCAAAAATATTTTTGGTGCTTGTACTAGAAATGGTTGTTTCGGAGTGTTTTTGGTGAAAACATAGTCATAGTCCTTTAGGGGTTAGCCTCATATTCTTTTGAGGACCTCAATTTCAGATTTGATATGTGAAAAGAGGAATGAAAGACTTCAATCAACTTCATAGTCTTAACACTCATGATCAAATATTATAATCTTTCAATCCATATATTGATATTATTTTTTTTCATGGGATCATTAAGATGTCTAGTTTACAATTCAAAATAAGTTGATAAATAAGTTGAATTGCTGCCACAGTCACAATAAAAAAAAAAAGTAATTTTTAAATTATTTAATTCATAAAAATACTTCAAAAATCCATAACTTTTCTACTATAAGTCGGAATGTCACGAAACCAAGCTTGTACACCCCTCCTTGCTGAGAGCTTTTTGATGGTACCAAGATTGTGACCAAAATATGAATAAAAATAATTTTCTAATTTTTTATTGTGCCCTATGCCATTGCCATAGTCAAAACAAAAATAAAAGTAATTTTCTAATTATTTAGTTCATGAAAATACTTCAAAATTCAATAACTTTCACACCGTGAGTTAGAACGCCACGAAACCAAGTGGGTGCACTCCTTCTCATTGAGGGCTTTTTGATGGTACCAAGATTGCGACCAAAATATAAGAAAAAGTAATTTTCTAAATTTTTAGAACCAAAAATAACTTTAAAATGCACAACTTTCACACTGTACGTCCAAATGCCATGAAACCAAGTCGGTGCACCCCTCCTCGCTGAGGGCTTTTCGATGGTACTAAGCATGTGACTGGGGGACACATGGTCCGGGAGATCTCAACGTGACAAACAAACAAAACAAACATCTTGTTTTAATAGAAGAGATGGGGTGGAAGTTGCCTTGAAATTTTTGACAAAGGTTATGAATTTGCTATGACAAAAAGGGGTGGATATATAAGTACAGATGTTGGTATTAATATCAAAATTTTGTTTCTAAATAAGTGAAAATTAAATATTTTTGCATACTTTAAAAGATAAAAATTGGTGTATAGTAGAACGCAATTATATAGTATATATATAATTTATTAATCAAATTTGGTTGCACAACATTGTCAAGTCAAATGTAGCACAACTATTAAGTGAAATCGAAAACATTGATACCAAATTTCAAAGCTTGACCTCCATGGCTCATAATTCCAAATTTAATAAGAACATCATGCTCAAGGCAAGGTGTTCCAATAACTTTAGTTATAAGTATTATACCGTGTATACATCAATTTACTTTAACAAAATATAAATAATGACTAATAATCCTAAATTTTCTTTAATACCTTTACAAAAGGAAGAACATTCCCCTTCACAAAAGACTTCACTACTAGAAAATTTTGTTATTCTGTTATTTTGGTCGCGTTGATCCGGTCAAAATCTGACAGAAATTTGTTGAAATCAACAAATTTCTGTCAGATTTTGACCGGATCAACGCGACCAAAACAACAGAATAACAAAATTTTCTAGTAGTGCTTCAACCTTAAAACAATGAAGTTTGAGCATCTAAAGATGTATTAATCGTCCAACAACATCCAATTTTGTTTTTAATGAATAAGTCAATGAGAACATGACTATGATTTATGGAGACCCAAACAAGACAAAATTTTATGACACTATATATTTGACATGATAATGTTGCTATCAGATAGTAAGTGTCTAATGGATGACAGAAAATCCTTTTATCCAAGACGAAAACGAAGATGTTTATCTTTGGATTTATGTGTGGAAAGGAGAGGTGTTACACAATAGTTTGATCTTTAATGAATGCTCTTGAATTTTTTTAAGCAAATGATTCATACGGTACCAAAATGGATAATTTCCACAATGACCAAGCTAGCATTTTAGTGTTAATATATTGTACGTGAAGGTCTATTTTGACACTTAAAAGACCAAATTTGATTTTCCACATTAAGTTCTTAAGAGGTCCACATCACCTCACACCATTTACAAGATGACATGTGGCATTCTTTTTTACAAAAATGATTTAATTTATACCAAATATGACCTTTATATATGATATAATACATAATATAATATGATATTATAATGTTTTGCGAGTAGGTTTGGAATAGCATGGGGACTTTGCTATGAAAATGTTTTGTGTGGAATCACTTTATATCCTTAAGTTCTTAAAAAACCTTGAACATTCTTCAAACTCCTGCTTATTCAAATCCAAATCCTATAATTCCCATTATAGCCTAACTCATTGACATAACTATCTTTGGCCTACCATATCTGATGGACAATGTTTTCAAATTTTTTCAAATTTTGTTAAAATATAGATCAATTTATTAACTCCTTACATACCAAATTTCACCCTAATTCAAGATATTGTACAACTTTGGTGAACATTTCCCCACTATTGACTTTTTGCCCTTCTTGAGATATCCTAAACTAGCATAGTTGACTTTGATTTAGCGTATCATATAGATAGTCTTTTTTAATGTTTTGAAAATTTTCTACAAAATAAATTAACTTACCAAATCCTCACATACTAAATTTTACCCTAATTCAAGATAATGTCAAACTTTGGTGGACATTTTCCTACTTTAACTTTGCTTAGTCACATTTTCTACACCTAATTGTATTTTTGTACATAGCTCATAGACCCAAGTCCACAGAAGTCAAGATTTTGACACAAGAAAGAACGTGAGTGAAGAAAGGTCCTGTCCAAGTTTCATAGCCATAAAACAAAAACTCAATAAGATCTAGACTCCTCAATACCCCCTCCTTGGTTGCCTTAGATTTCAAACACTTCTACTTTGTGGCTTCATATCTCTTTCATAATAGATTTAGATCTCAAACTTGGCATCATAATAGACCATCCTCTTTAAAAATGAAATCCAAAAGTTTGCCTTGATTAAACACTTTATCAAAACACAACACAAACCCTTTCATATGAATGCTTCCTTTTATATAAAATTCAACAGCAAATACATAGTTTGCACCCCAAGTACATGCCACACCTCCAAATCATCAAGAATAAGAGAAAAACAAGGGTTCAGTCCTTGCTTTAAGTAGCCACCACAACCCTTAGTATCAACTATTAACCAACTAATTATCAACCGGCCATTCACAAGCTTCTAATACCAAGCTATTAACACAAATAACTTAAAACACTATACACTTTTTTTATAACAAATAAAATGTCATTGCAACTAATAGACAACCCACATCACAACAACAAACAAATATGTGAGGCTTCTTTTAAGTCCGTCCAACATTATAATTAGCACAGACATTGACACCTAGAGGTCAAGTAAAAAGCAAATGAACAAGACCCTTAACACATACCATAAGCATCCCATCACTAAATTACCACTTACTAGTAAGTACTGTCTCAACATACTAGTAAATTCAGACTGCAGTACTGTACAGTGCAGTGCTAGACGGTAGTCGCATCGGCAATACGAAAACGGAGCCTCGCCTCGTTAGGTTTTCGCGATTCCACTCACAAAGACTGATAACTTCCCTTCCAGACTTGGGCTTTGGAGCAGATTTGTTTCTTTTCAATTCTCATTTTATTTCTACCTTTCTTTCTTGTACAGACTCATCACAGACTATCGTTTTCTCCGAACAGTTGGGGCAAACTCTTGTTTTGTGGAGCGGGGTTGTCGGGTTCGAATTTTTTCAAAAAAAAATTCACAGAGTTGATCGAGTGAGGATTTGGTTTGGTTTCATTGCCTTGCGACAAATGCTTTGTGATCAAGGGTGGAGGAGAAGAGTCGGATGGCGAGGTTTTTTTCTTTCTTTTGTGGAGTGAAAAAAGGGGGGTTATGGTGGTGGTGCAATCTGGAGTGGCATCTCCAAGAATTGTGACAGAGGGGAGGAGGAGGAGGGATGGGGTTTTGAAAGAGCAGCCACAGAAGGAGAGCGTCGCCATTTTGCAGGTGAGAGGAGAGAAAGAGAGTCAGTTTTGTTTTTGTGTAATTTGCAGGAGGCTTTGCTTTGTAGTTGTCTGCATGTGCCATTCGTAGCAGGGACAACCCTTTTGTTTCGTTCTATTCCAGTTTAGTGGCTCTGTTAAGGGCAACCCATTCTCGGAATAAGAGTTTCTGTTTTGAAATGTTTGACGCGAAGCGCGCTCTTGCGCATTGTTGATTGTGATCGGCCGTAGGCCTAACAAAATTCTTTCTATGCTTACGTTGTGATTGACGTCGTGAGAGAGTGATAAGGGAGAGGGTAGGTTCTTCATCAAGAACATTAGAAGCTCTGGAGGAGTGGGTGTTAGAGATTGGATGTTGCAACAGTTTTTTTTTTTAAGCTTGATCTGATTACAACTGGATTCGTTGTAGCAGACTTTACGTGATCATGACTTTAATGGTAAGTGGTGATGGGTTTTCAAAGTATGATGCCAATGGAATCGGGAGATATGGCTGTTCTTGCATTGGGATTGAGTATCAAGCGAGTGCTCAATGAGCTTAGGTTCTCGATCATGGCCTGCAGCAACGTGGCGTTCAAATTTACGGGGGTGTACATTTGTTGTTCAAGAGTTGTGTATGCTGTGTTTGAAGCGTAAGCTTACTTATTTACTGGGCCAAGGGTTTGTCCAGATTGGAGCTTCATCTTTGGATCATTAGTGATCGCAAAAGAAGTAGAGCTGGCGGGGAACTCAGTTTGAAGTGGGGATGGGGAAGGGTGTTGTTGAGGATGGAGCCCATTACGAGGCGTGCTCAGAGTGCAGAGTCGTTTGTCAAACCACTCATGGGAAGGACTTGCCACACGCTGTGCCGAGGTTTTTCAAGTTAATAGTCGAGCATTCTACGCCCTCAAGTACAAATTGTCATCTGGTTTGTTCCTGTGCTTTGCTACTTCCCTCATTTGTGAACGTTTTCAGTTGGTGTAATTTCCCTTTTCCCTCCTGATTCTCAGATGGGCATAAATTTTCCCATCTCAAAGAAATGCGGATTATCTTTCTTGAGTGCCTCTACTTCTGAAGTCCCTGAAGTTTGCGAGCTGACTGAGCTTGGACTTGTCATTTGCAACTTGAAACCTGATAAGAGTTTGGACTTGAAACCTTACAGAGCTTGTCCTTGATTAGGCCTGCTACATTGGTGACCTGAGCTTAAGTAACGGAAAATTGAGCTTGCCACTGTGAGTTCTAGTTAATCCTAGGCCGAAATCGTCTTCACTTATAGCATAGACCAATGGTAGTGGTAATTATCCTACCTTTTCTGAAGGATATCAGAGATGTGAGAACCTCTCTTCTAATCACGATGTACATGGGCTTGAATGTGCAGCAAATACCTGCTTCTTTTATCAGAAATCACATAGGCCTGAACAAGAGAGAGACGTACGTCTTGGTAGGGACTCAGGGGTGCGAATGGGTCATGACTTTCAACACTATCGGGTTCAAAGTTGGTTGGAAGGAATTTTCAGTTGCTTACCAATTGGAAACAGGAGATGGGATCATGCTCAGCCTCGTTGCACCGAAGAGATTCTATGCGAACGTATTCGACAAATTTGGCATGGAGAAGTTTGACACGAAACAGCCCAGGAATAGAGGGGCTTCACCGACCAGTAAGGAAAACCAGGTCTCAAATTCCATGAATGGAGGTGGTGGTGCAGAGAATCAGTATACCCTCTTAGACTCCAATGGAACCCATCTTCACCGAGAGGGGCAATCCAATGGCACACATCATTATACTGCAGGCACCTCGGGTCAAAACGGGAGCCATGATAACAGGACCCTGTTCAGAGACAAGCACCATCTGTTCTCTAATGAACCAGTGGTAAGCAACAGCAAACCCTTAACCCCTACACCACCAAGAGTTCCTAAGCGGCTTCATGTTGTTTTTAGCAGCTTTAAGTTCAATGAAAACTCTTTTTTGGTCCAATTGTATTTACTTTTTGACCAACACATGCAATTGTTCTTCATTGATTCCCATGCTATTTAATTTTGTTCCAATTGAATTCTATTATTTTCACAATTTGATCACTTGAATGAGTCATTTCTAACCATGAAGCCTTGGTCCTTTAGGGTTTAACCTGTCCGCTCACTTTGGTTGCCCAAATATTGATTGTTCTTGAGCATTGATGTTGTAATGCATATTAGGATCATGAGGCAGATCCTTTGGGCATGAGTCCGTCATCCGATGACTCCGATGACTCGATACAAGTACGCTTGGCGAAGGCTGTCCTAGCGAAGGCGAGGCAGAAGAAGTTGAAGAGGAAGATGAAGACGAGCTGCACCAGTACTCTTCAGGCAGCAGAGGGTACTATTACTCAAAGGGAAGGTACAACCGTGGGGGTTGAAGCATGCCAGAATGACAGCCCACTAAGAAATGACGGAACTCCAGCATCAGTTGATGATGCTATGTTTGAGAATCCGTGTGAGGAGTTCAGAGTTTTGACTGATATTCGCGCATCTTTGATGGTTGAAGGCGGCGTAGATGTGTCCAATGTGGAGGAAGTGAACAATCTCCAGGCTGAGTCCCAACCAGGAAAACTACTGCAGGAGGAGGAGGCTCCTCTTCCACAAACTGCAACTGCGGAGGAGGAGGCTCCTCTTCCACAAACTACTACTGCGGAGGAGGAGGCTCCTCTTCCACAAACTACTACTGCGGAGGAGGAGGCTCCTCTTCCACAAACTACTACTGCGGAGGAGGAAGCTCCTCTTCCACAAATTGCAACTGGGGAGGGTGTTCCTTTAAGGGGAGCTGAGAGCAACAACCCAGCTGAGGATCAGCCTAGTCCTCTATTCATACCAGGTTTGGTCAAGCTGGAACCTGATCTGAGTCTTCACCAAACTTCTGAAAATTGTAAGGACTGTGGGAAAAGGAAAGAGGTGCCAAAACTTGATCGATCGATTACCCCCAAATCAGAACCTGTTACGACAGATAGCCCGGGTCTCAATGTCAGAACTCTAGAGGCCAAAAGCCCGAGTTCTAATGCTCCCCGCGTGACAGAGTCCCAGAAGCAGCGGGCTCTGTCAATTGCTACGGAACTTTCGAAAACCATCAAGAATCCAAATGCCCTTGTGGTTGGGCGAGTCAGCATGTCCGAACCCCACGGTTGTGTAAGTTCGCTCTTCCTTCACCTCTAAAGGACCAAGAAGTTCAAATTGGGCCTCATGTTTTTCTAGCAATTTGGAGTAGATCAAATGGGGAAGTTCTTGTGTACTATTCTACTTATTTTCTCACCCACACATGCACTGTTCTTCCTTGATTTTTAAATTTCAATCTCATTTGATTTCTATTGTTTTCACAATATGATCTATTGAACTCATCATTTTCAAATCATGAATCCTCGGTCCTTTCGGAGTTAAATCTGTTTTGTCCTATGAGTTTGCCCTCCTTAAGCGAGCATGAGTTGTCTTTTAAGGAACAGCATACATGCAGGTATTCATATGAGCCTGACGCTTTGTGTTTCCTCGATGGAGCATCCATACGAATGCATTGTTGGCCTGCTGGACACTTATTGATTCACTGAAACATTGTTCCTTCTTGTGTGCAGTTCTTGTCAAATATGTGTTCCGAAATGCTCCCATCAGTTCCCACGGAGTTAACCTTGATGGACACGGAGGGCGACGCGCAAAGAGTGAATTGGAAACCGAACCAGCGCATCATGGATGGTCCGGGGTGGAAAGACTTCGTGGTCTCCCACAACCTCCACGCCGACGATTTCTGGGTGATGGAGGTCGTTGACTCATCCGAGAACAACGTCGTTGTCAAAGCCCACATCTTCCGCTCACACGAAATGGAGAGATCGCCCGAGCGGCAACCTCCTGCAGTCCGGGCAGTCCCAGCCCCAGTCCCAACAGGCCCAGCCAAGACCCCTGCAGTCCCAGTTGCTCCGGCCCTACTTCCTGTCCTAGGAACGCCGGCCCCTTTCTTAGGAACTGGTGCCAAGACCCGTTCAAGCAACCAGTTGCATAATTCTGTTGCTTCCCCTTCCAAAACGAACAAGAGAACCAGAGCACCCAATATGGACGAATCTGCAGTACTAGCAAGGAGTCCAAGACTTTCTGAGATTCCAAGACCTTGTGCGACCAACATGGAGGATGACCGAGCGTTGCTAGAGCTGACTAGGTTGTCTCCCATGAAAAGACCCAGAAGGGGGTTGTCCTCCTCTCCTTTAACACCACGAAGAACAGACTCCACACCGACCTCAGGCACTGGGGAGGGACCAAGCCAAGCTGCCAAGTCTGCTAAGCCTATCAGGAAAGTGAAGCAACAAGCGTCTCGACGACACAGCCTGTACACGCCCCATGTACAAAGGAAAGCCATGGCCGAAGCAGCAGCCACCAAAAGAGGAGGGGCTTCGCAAAGTGCCAGCAAGGCGCAGCTGCGGAGCAGCGGCACAACGACGGACGAGCTGGCGGAGAATCCGAAGCAGGTACGAACTCGAAACTCCCAGAAGACTCATTACAAAGTGTCCAAGGTGATCGACCGCAGGAAGAGCTTGCAGGGGGTGGTTTTTTTGGTGGAGCTCACGGACAGGGTGAGACCCGAGAGTCTTCAGAGGAGGATGAAGGCCCAGCAGGATGAGAAAGGGAGGTGGTGGGTGCCGCACCACCACTTCAACCATAATCTCTCCACCTGTTATCTGGAATGACAACCAACTGTTCCTTAATGACCCTTCCTCACCAACCCCCACCTTTTTCTTTGGAAAGAAAGGGAAGGAGGTTTCATTTGCAACGAAGAAAAACAATCCTGCCTGTTCATAGCGTGCGTTACTACTGCTACTGTTAGCTTCTGGAACCTTTGCCCTCCTGGGATGATCGTACTTTTTTTACACTCTTGTTGGGCCTGAGCTGAGGGACATCATGACAGTTTTTTGTACTGCGAATACAGAACTGTTTTGTATAGTTAAATACTGCTTTTGGTTGTGAGTGCATGTTGGTGTGTTGCTGTCAACTTGAACGCTGAGTGCTGGCATTCGCAGATTGCTACTACTACCACTACCACTTCTCTACGCTATCGAGTTCGCTGAGGAAAATCTGAGAACAAGCACAGCCTTCATTGCTTTCTGAAGACGCAGACACGGAAGAGAATTGTCAAGCTCTTTACATTCGAAGTAGCATATTAAGGAATCTGGTTACCTTGCCAGGATAACTGAAGTCTATTTGCTTGATGTTTATGGAGCTTGCAGATGGCCCGGGAATTAGGTCTCTGGACTCTCGCTAGATGTACCCACGAATTCTGGAAATCAAACGGATTTTGAAGCTGCCGAGATGATTCCGTAAAGAACCCAGAGTAAAGGCGGTAACGTCAAAATTCTATGAACATATGAACACATCAATCAAAATATTAAAAATGTATGAAATGCATGTAGTACATGAGAGCATATCAAAAACCATGAACATATGAGGGCATGAGGCTAATGAGAACACATCGAACCCAATGAGCATATGAAGTGTATGCAGTGAGAACATATGTCATCACTCTGAAGACAACATATCATTGAATTGTGATTGTTCAAATAAAAGGTTCTAGACCTCCGAACACCATCGATATGGAATTTCAAAGAACCAACGAGTTAATGTCAAAACTGCGATGGGAGAACACTACTGGTCTTAGCTCACCGATTCTAGATGGTCTCTTTCTAGGTTGAAGGATGGTAAGAGTAAGAGGCAGACGTGAATCTTTCATGTTATTAACGTCTTCAACACGAGAGCATCGAGGACATCAAATGTGTTCTCTTTTCCTAATCCTGATATATGTTCCGATGGTCTTACTAGCTGATAACTATGGAGGGCTTTCGGTATAAAAAAATACAGTTGAAAGTCCACTGATGACACTGTCGAGCCTTTGTAGATGTCTGTCTCATTCCGGCGTCACATATGCCGAAGTTATGCCACCATCAACAAGCAGGCTAGCGCCAGTCATGTACGAGCTGTCACTCGATGCCAGGAAGAGGGCTGCCTTTGCCATCTCTACTGCCTCCCCAAAGCGACCCATGGGGATATGAACGAGCCTCCTCTGTTTCTTCTCTTCGGTATCCAAAAATTTCATCAGAAGCTCCGTTCTCAAGGGTCCTGGACAAAGAGAGTTCACTCGTACTCCTTCTCTGGCATGAATTACAGCTAGTTCCCGAGTAAGGGCGAGTACTGCTCCTTTGCTAGCTGTGTATGCAATTTGAGGGGTTGCTGCCCCCATGAATGCTACAAAGGACGCTGTATTAATCACCGAACCGCCTCCGGATCTGATAATGGCCGGAATTCCATACCTACAGCGACAAAAATTTAGGGGTCTTGAAAGAATTCTCAATAACGTTATTGAGAAATAATTTAGGGGTCTGAACCTCGGAATTTTTGGTTTTCCCATGTCATTTGAGACTTAAGCTAAGAATTATCTAACAGATCACGTAAAATCGAGAAAATTTGTCTGGATGTTTTAGGGCACAATTTCGGGAAGAAATAGTATGGTCACAAGGGAAGTACTTATTACCTGCATCCGTATATCACCCCTTTAACATTGATAGCCAAAGTTCGGTCTATCACATCGTCAGGAGTGTTGATAACATTGTCATCTCCAGAGTCCATAATACCAGCATTGTTGAAAATGACATGAAGCCCACCATAGACCTGCAAGAAGTTTTAACATCCTAAGCCAGTGCAAGGCATGATATTTAGCTGCAACTAATCCACAATCAATTTACTTGGTGAACATTCTTCTCATGACATAATCAGTTGAATCAATCTCTATTCAAATTGAATTATTTAATGGTAGCTCATTTAACCTAAAGTCTATGAATTCAAAGGTAGCTTAGAGAAGCATAGGACATAGCGGTAGACTAAGAGAAGAGTTTACACAATTAGTACCTAGTCATGACTTATTCTATGATATATAGAAAGCCATTTAGACATTCCATATAGTAACTTTTGGGGTGAAGGAGATATAGTTGAATTGAGCATATTTCTCAATCTCTTCTTTTTTTCTATGGTTGGATGGTGAGTTACTCTCTCACATCAATACATTTTGTCAACTTATAATTAAACAATCTCATCAATAAGAATCAAATGGAACCTTGGTCTTCCAACAATACATTATGATGAAAATTATTTACCTTCTCTGCTTTGGCAACCATGGCTGCTACATCATCAGCAATAGAAACATCACCACCTACTGCAACTCCTTGGCCATTTAGCTCATGCATTGCATCAACCGTTCGACAAGCAGCTGCTAAATTCCGATCAGCCACAACCACAGAAGCTCCCTCTTGCGCAAACAACAATGCAGCATGGCGTCCAATTCCACTTCCAGCTCCTGTATCCAAATGGTTTATAATGAGTGATTAATGTAAAAGTATATACTTGTGCTCAAATAAATGGAACAAAAGAACATAGATGCTTTCAAGAGGGATCCAAGTGGAAACTTGGGTGCTTTCTTTGCCCTTAAATCACAAACAAAGACTACATTTTATTCTAGTGAGAAATGCAATGCAAGACAATTAGAAGAGAATGTAGATTTTAGATGTTACACATACATAACATTATTCAAGAAGGTTGAAAGGTAAGCCCAAGAGTAAAAGAAAAGAGGTAGAATATATTCTATCTTTGTTAGTAGCTGAGCAAAACAGGTTTCTAAGCCCAAAAAATTGGACATTTGTAGGTTCTCAACTTTTAAGCTAAGTTGATAGTTGAGTAGGCCAACCACTAACTCCATGGTGAATGGCTACAAATCTAATCAACAAAGCCAACTACAACTCAAATAAATCTCCCAAAATTTCATTAAAACAAATTGTACCTAAGATTAGCAAAAGACAATACATTATACCATCATGAAAGTGAAGAATACCTTGTAGGAGGAATAAAAGAAGCTTGATCACTCTTAAAAATGAGGACCAGATTGAAAGAGAATAAAACTAACAATTAACTACATGCTGATATGTCAACAAAATGAAGCGCTAACAAGCCTCAACGACTTCCAAACACACCCCTAGATCATTACTAAATAACGTTAAGACACTCCTATCAACAGTGCTTTGCGCTCGTCTCCTCCGCATTGACCAAATTTTGACGCACCAATTGAAGTAAACGGTGAAAGATAGGGCTAACACGCCGCCTTCCACCACTGCACCTCCTAGAACCCTCACAGACCGTCCTCTCCACGAAGGCAATCACCTCCACTTCCAAATCCAAAAATCAATCATACTCTCCAAGCAAGCAAAAGCGAACAAGAGCTAACAAAATAAGCACAGTCGGCGCACAAACCTGTAATAAGTGCCGTCTTTCCAATAAGCTTCCCGGGACCAAAGTGCTGTGGAACACGAGAGGGCGCTTCGTCATCACTACCACTACCAGAAACAGCGGAGGAAGCGAAGCTGCGTCGACTCCAATCCAGAGCACGGGCACCGCGGCTAATGAAGCGCCCGATCATCGCCATAGCTGGGGACAACAAATTAAGCACTCTACCTTTTATTTCATGTAACTGGAAAGTTTCGTGAGCGTAATCGGAATGCAATAAGAAATTGGACGCAGCTTCGTTGTCAGAGGATTGAGGTGCGATCCGATGAAGCGCGTTCTAGATGCGAATGCGAAGGGTGGGAAACGAGAAGGTCGTGCGCTGTTGGTCTCGGAGGGCCGGTTGCTGAAGAATTAGGACGGGATCTCTTTGGTGAACAACATTGGAGAGCGCCTGGATGATTTTCCGCATGGATGATGTTTGTGGATGATTTCAGTTTATGGGTGATTTCAGTATAACTACACTAATGATGATAAATAGTGTTATGTTGTGATTAGTGTTACCTGAATTTTACCCCGGTCACTCTAAACTTCAATTAGTTGGCATTTAGTGTTGTGTTCACTTTTCTGAGCAATAACTCTTTTGAGTATGTAATAGGTTTCTTAGGTTCATACGTTTTTCTTTGCATTTTGATGAAATAGTTAGGTAACACTAAATGTAAACTTGTAAAAAATTTATACCCAATAGTTGACAAATAGGGTTTATGTTGACATTTAGTGTTCGTAACATTAACCGGATTGTTGACAATTAGTGTTATGCTTCGTGATTAGTGTTGCCAACACTATTTATCATCATTAGTGTAATGTTGCCACAATCAAAAAGAAAAATTAAAACTTTGAAATTCAATAACTTTCACATTGTAGGTCCAAACGACATGAAACAAAGCTTGGGCACCCCTCCTTGTTGAGAGCTTTCTAATGGTACCAAACATGTGACTAGGAGACTCATGGTCCAAGAGATCTCACCATAACAAACAAATTAATAAAACAAAACAAACAAACAACCTAACTTAATGGATGGACTAGTGTGCCTTGTACCCTTGCCACAACCAAAATGTATGTAACAATAATTTCTAATTTTTTAATTTACAAAAAACTTCAAAATTCAATAACTTTCACACCATAAGTCTAAATTCCATGAAACAAAGCCCACACACATGTCCTCACTGAGGGCTTTTTGATGGTACCAAGCATGTGACTAGGAGATGCATAGTCAAGGAGATCTCAATGTAACAAAGAAACAAAACAAATAAACAACCTAATTTAATGGATGGATGATTATCACCCATTTCTAATTACTTAAGCAATTTAGCCTATTTGTAGCATGGGGAAGGTCATTCCATAGGGAATAGCCTAAGGAATTTGATGCAATGTTTCTAAATCAAACAAGCAATACAACAAATTCTGTGGCAAGTTTTGTAACCTCAAGTGAAGGATTCTCCCTTAGGCAACCTCAAAATAAAGCACCTTGACCTTCACATCTATTGATAAAGAGCACTCTCTTTTTGGCAATCAAAATTCTAATACAGTATAACTGCATTCAATGCATGCTAGGTGTAAGTAGGATTTTATTTCCCTAAGTTATTAAAATAAATTCTTATGAAAATGAGTTCGAACTCTGGGAGGTAGACTATTTTAATTTAGAATACTATTTAATCCTTAAGAGCATCAATTGCATGATTTTGACATAAATATTCAATTCCATCACATCAATTGGTTATAATTTAAGATCATTTATCAAGGATCTATTAGCCGATATTTCTTTAGCATTATTCTAATTGCTCCTTATCCAATTCTTCAATCACCAACCAACAGTTAACTCCAATTGATCTCTTCTTTATAGGTCTAGCCTCAATGTTCTTCATCATCTCTTCTGATTGATTTCTCCATCTGATCTCCTTTTTACAGGTCTAGCCTCAATGTTCTTCATCATCTTTTCTGATTGATTTCTCCATTTGATCTCCCGTCTTTCCAAGTCTAGCCTCAATGTTCTTCACCATCTCTTCTGATTGATTTCTCCATCTGATCTCCTCTTTACACGTCTAGCCTCAATGTTCTTCATCATCTCTTCTGATTGATTTCTCCATCTCATCTCCTCTTTACACGTCTAGCCTCAATGTTTTTCATCATCTCTCACAATTGATTTCTCCATCACGATTGATTTCTCCATCAGCATATACTCTGATAAACTTTTCTCCAATTGGTTTTTCAACATCATCCACTTTTAATATTCAATTGGTCTCTAATAATTTAGATACTCAATCATTTGATTTACACTAAGTTCTCATCCATAATTTAAAATTCCATACAATGACTCCTCCCAATTGATACTGTTTGAATTTCTAATTTAATTCACATATCACATACATACAATTTCTCAACACCCAATTAGCTTCAATTAATCTCTTAATCTAATCCAATTACACACAGTCTTCACAATATCATTCCAATTGATTCTCACTCATATTCCAATTGCACAAGTCATTCTCCAATTACACAATCTATATTCAATTAATTAATTAACTCCAATTGATCATATGCAATTCCCTTACAACTAGCATTCAACTTTTTCTCACTCAATTATTTTCCAATTGGCAATCAATCCATTTTCTTACACCCTACTTATCTAATTGATCTCACCCCTCATAATTCACACAAAAAATACTCAATCAGTTATATACAGTCAGCATCTCAAACACACACAACACACATGAACTCACAATTGCAAACAAACTCCTCTATTCATCAAAACAAAATTACAAACACAACAATTGTTTTACTTCTGCTAGTGGAAGCAATCCATGTTTGCCAAGGTCAATTGAACGTCCAATTGGAATATCAAGCATCTATATACTTAGACTTTAATTGATAGTTATAACTACCAATTGACTTTATACATTTTAGTAGCTCAATATATTAAATCCCAAACCCAGTTGGTAACTACTACATATATGCCTACATACTACATTCCCAATTAGTAAATCCCACAAGTTAACTCCAAAATTACCAATTGACCGCAACAATATTTCAAAATTTAACTACATTAGGAGAAATGATAAAATGCACCAAATTTTTCAAGGGCCAGTTTCCACCAACTCTCGCAATTCCAATTATTCTTTGGACAAAGGATTCAAGGATCACAAAATGTCTTTGAAGGATTAAGATTTAGAAAATTAGATGATTGCTTTTAGACCTAATCCTTACATTTAAATTCAAATTCTAAATGAATTTTTAATCTAGATATAGAATTAAATCTATCAAAACTTTAATGTATAGGGAGATTTTTTATTTTAAATTTAAATATTTTCATTTTCATTTTCATTTTCATTTTCATTGTTAAATTTTTTATGTATAGATATTCAATTGTTGAGAAATGACTTTTGGACATTAAATTCTATTCAATAAAATAAACTTATCATATTAATACATTTAGAGCAATGTGGATTTTTTAAAATAATAGTGTTGGTAGGTTTGTTAATTTTAAAAATAATTTTAAATAATGAGTGAATTTTTGGACTACTTATAAATTTAATTTAAATCAATTGCAATCTTGATTTAAAAATTTTTAGAGTGCAACGATGAATTTGGTTAATATTTAAAAAAATATCAATACAATATGTGTTAGTATAATATATGACATGTATTTTGTATTACAAATGTATAGATTTATATGAACCAATGAAAGTATTTGTATCTTTGACCTTCATCACAAAGTTTAGACTCTACAGTTTGGCAACAATTATCGTGCGGTTATCATTGTTTCATGGGTTTGCACATTGATTGCATTGTTATCACATCATTATGGTGCATTGCTTCGCATCATTATCGCATCATTACAATGCATCACTTGTAATTGCATTGTAATGATGCAATAACAATGTGATTAACATGCAAACCCATGAAACAACAATAACCGTACAATCAATATTGCCAAACCATAGGATTTAAATTTTGTGATGTTTGTTAACAATCACATCATTTTAGGTACAATATTATTATCTGCCTTCTTTGAACTTGCAACAAAAATCAACAACTTGAAGGCAAAGTGAATGAAGTGGTTACATTTAAGTTCTACAAGAGCTATAAAGATTCATCTCAAACTTGAAAGACTTCAAAAAATAACAACATTTAAGTACATGTTTTGCATGAATCTAAGGTTATTGATAAATCTAAACTAGAAAGCTTATTGTTCTCTTCGTTCTAATGAAGACCAATTTTAATGAATGGAAACCTATGAATTAAATTTTTTTTTTAATAATTTAGTCATTTGTAAATATAAAAAATTATAGTTTGAAAAAATTTGAAATTTTAATATTTTCATTGTTAATATTTTGAATTTGTAAGCTAATGACTTTTAAATTGTATAAATTATCCTAAATGAAATTTTATTTTATTTTAAAACCTATGATATTAAATTGATATTAAATTGAATTTCTAGGTTATGAGACCAATTCAACTATTTATATTAACTTCTTAAGAAGTAGATGTTGAACTTCCAATCAACAAATGAATCTTGGAGAAGACACTACTAGTACATTTAAGTAACCCCTAAAGGACCAAGGCCTTATTTCTGCCAAAAATCACTCAAAACTGCCATTTCTGTAGCAAAGAGTAAAAAAATTTGAAAATTATTTTTTCTGCATATCCAACCATAGGATCTTATACCTTACTAGTATAAAAATGTGTGGAAAAAATTTCAGAAACTTTGACCACATAGATTAAAAGATATTTGCGTTTAAAGTGAAAAAAACAATTTTTTCAGCACCTTGCAGGATTGGATTATTTGACTTTGAACTTTTTTAACTTAGATTTTTTGCACTATAGAGCTTTGAGCTTTAAATCCTTATTGCGTGAAATTGAGTTGAGAGTTTAGGGGGAATTATTATTTTTTTTTAAACTTAATTTTCATGCTTAAAAAAATTGTTAAGTAGAAATAGGTATGAGAAAGAAGGAAATCTAAATTATTAATATCTTTAAGATGGAATTAAAATGCATTAATCCCAATGGTGCCTAAAAACATCTCATTTGCCTGATTTGAAGTATTTTTGCAAAAGTTATAAGCCTCTGAAGTTTACAGCCAATCAACCCTAATTGGTCCGATTTTGTTTGTGAACAGTGAGATTTCGTCCGATATGACAACCGTATTTACAACTTCTCTACTAGTTGCTATTCTCTCCATAACTAATTGAGATTAAGTCTAAAGTTCATGAAGTTTTTATAGAATACTAATAAAAAATTAAGCCATGTGCTTTTTAGATTTCATAATCATATAATAAAATTAAAAAAATAATGAGATATGCTCCTTCAAACGTTGTTGCTTTACAATAGATTCAATAGATATTAGACATACTTCACTTCAATGCTTTATAACCACTGATCTTTAAAAGACAATGCTCCTAAATTTCTTATGCCAATAGTATATTTTGGTCAAAACAAACCCTCAAAATCCCAACTCAAATAAAAACACCAATAGTACACAATAGTTAGAGTACCCAATTTATGTCAAAATTGTTGTCTTTATAACTTATGAAAGTCAACCTGCAATAGTTTGCATAAAATGCAATCCTTACCTTCACTACTTACCAAATTTTTCCCACACCCTCTTAAGGTGCAAGAAGCTCAATGGGCAGTAAGTCCACCTAATTGACACCTAATCCTAACTTCTTACTAATCCTACCTACCAATTCATTTATCCAATTAACTATTGTTTCACATCCAAGTAACCAACTAGAATATAAATAACACTAATACCATCTAAAACAACACATGTTGGTACTCTTGTACTCAAACAAAGGTAAATATCAATTTTAAGTACTAAATGGTCAACATCACAACAATGGAGATCTCAATTGTCATCATAAACAAACAAAATATAGCATAATACCAAACTTGTTGATAATCTAAATTGCCTTGTATTATTTTTGTACCTACATTTGATTCTTATTATTATATTTCATGCTAAACTCCTAAACTGCAACGGATGGCAAATACCTTTTGTTTAGTCAAGTGTTGTGTCAATGTTTCATTGGACAAGTTGGTTTCATTGTCATGTTAGACTTATATAATATAAAATAAAAAATATGATTTAAAAATTTAAAAAAACATAATTTATTTCATACTTAAAACTTTATAATTTTTCTAAAATGTGGTAGTTTTGCATGTAAGAGAATGAATTTGATCTTTCAATGTCATTTAGATTGTAGTAGAACTATCCAACCTTGGATTTGAGGATCTTTCTTATGCAAGCATCATGAAGCTTGTACAAATGGACAACCAATGATGAGCTTTAACTTGTCTCAAAGCAACAAGCAACCTCAAAGCTATTGTTTTAAAATTTTAACAAAGTTAACTTTTCTAGTGCAAAAATCACAAATTCAAATTGTGATTTGATATTTAAAATAATCATCTTGATAAATTTATCTCTTAAAGACAAAGAATAGTATAAAAAAATTGAAGTGTAATTGACTTTTAGAAATGCTATCCTTGGGATTCCTTAAAAATCAAGCCCCTCAAGCTAAGGTTGATGTTTAAGAGTTAAGCATATCAAATAAATTGATTAATTTTGGGTTTGTTAAGGTAGATGTCTGCAAAGTCGCTTTAATTTGTGCAACCATTTTGTACTTGTAAAAGTTCCAAAAGAAAGAAGCTCATGCCATTTGGCCATGCTACTCAAAAGTTGGTTTTAAAATAACACGGTTAAAGACTAGAGCTCCCAAAGACTTTTGGAATGGATGAAATTACTAAATTGCTACAATTTTTTGGATCAAAGTACGTATATTTTGAATGGATATATAAGTTTTCATCCACAATTTGTGTGTTTCATCTATGTCTATAGATGTGGTGATTCCAATGAAGATCTCATTATCCACTGCTCCAAAAATGAAACTAAAAAAATTCTACTTGTAGACGATGAATTGAGGATGCTAACACATGTGTGCAATCAATGTACATTGAGAAGATGTCATAACATTCTTAACTAGGCCAAGAGAATGTGCTTAGAAAAAAGCCATGTATCCAAGAGGATGTGATTTCAAAAGGATGAGGTGCTACATTTCCTTAACTTACAATAAGCATCATTCTTCTTTTGAGCCTACATTCTTAGATGAGCATGTTGAGGTAAAATAGATTTGTTTGAGAGCTTGTTGTTAAGATGGCGGTGATAAATTATATGCCAATGTACTGAGGAGATTGTTCACCTTCGTCATTTTCCATGTGGCATTTCGTTTCGTCTAGAGTGGTACATTGGATTGCAATCTGAGCACTTCTTTTGGTGCATTGTGTATTCTGCAATTTTAGGGGTTTTGTTGTGGGTCCTCGGACATACGGTGCCCCGTCGTCATGCTCCGTTCACACACTTTCTGTTCGAGTCCAAGGTGCCTGAGGTTTGCTTAATGAGTGACTTGAATTGTCAAATGCAGGAGAAAAATGAGAGGGAGACTTTTCTAAACTTCACTCCATTTTCCAAGGAGTAGTACATTTTTCACAAAATTCACGTATTTGCCACAGCAGAAGAAATGAAAGAATTTGGCAAAATTGGAGTGGTCCAGATATGAGCTTCATTCCCAACACTGCCATGGTCAATGAAGGTCTTTCTCGGTGCAATTAAGAAAGCCTGGTGATGTCGTGAAAGATCACTACTGAGTCATCGATATATTGATTCTAGCGCACAACTTGTACCGTAGGAATCGAAGCAGACCAATTGGGCAAGTAACAGACTTTAGTGACTCCCAGGGAAGGATCATACAGAAGCTAATTAATTGCAATGAAGTGCAATTGCAGTGAAGATTCAAGAGAAATCCAATATGGAAACTGGACATACAAATCCTTCTGTGTCCAAACTTCTTTCTTTCTGTATCCGACTCTATGATCACTGGACATTTCGGATTTCAATTCTGTTCGACACTCGATAATTGGAAAATTCGCCTAGAAACAAGCCTAGAGGATTGCAATCTGTGTAACTGTGGCGACTACCGCAATTCTGATTCTAGCTTCCCAGTTCTTCCATCCATTGTAAAAATCAACGCCGTCAAGTATGCAGGATTCCACTACATTGGCACTTTTCAGGATGCCTGCCTGACAGCACAAGTCTACACCAATCCTAGTATTAGAGCTTTGTGTTGATGTATGTCACAATTTTGGCACTAGAATTGCATGATTATTACATTTGACACTGGAGTCCGAGCTACCATAAAGTCGTTGCTAAGTCTTTGGCAAGGCACTATGTCTAGGTCAAGCCCTCTTTGCATATTTAAATCACCAAGCAGACATGCTAGCAGAGGCTCTATCTCTGCAATATCGACTCACCTCCAACTCATGGGTAAGGCCGAACTAGTGGCAAACTTTCTGGTATTGTATGTAACTACTATCCTCCACTTTGGTCCAAGTCAACAAACATGAAATCCAGAGTCTAAGAGTGTGGTCGATGACTGAACTCTTTCCCAAGTATATTCCATTTCGACATAAGGAAACTAAGAATATACAAATCACACCCAGAGAGAAACATACCTACTATAATATAATGGAGTTTTTATGAGTCCAATAAAAGTCTGAGAGGATCGCATCAGAAATTGTAAAGGAATGGAAGACAAGGAATCCACCGGGTATTTCTATTCAATGACATCAAGATCCTCTTCCGAGTCAACTTAGCTCTAGACTAAGAAGCTCTCTCAAAGAAAACCTCGTATCTAACAACATAAGGCCTTAAGTCCTCATCACTTCCTGGAGGTGGATCAAGTATTGAACGACGCTGCAACTCTTCGATAATAGCAGAGAAGGAAGGTCTCTCTGATGGATTCTGGTGCCAACACCTCTGTATCAAATCCTTCACCCAACAAGGAACATGATATGGCAGTGTAGGTCTCGCTCCATTCAAGACATGGTCATAATCATGGGGCCTATATTCTTCGAATGGAATATGTCCAGTCCAAATCTCGTAACATGTCATTGCGAAGCCGTATACATCAGCCTCGCGCGTGAAGTGGATCCCTGGCTTGCGCTCCTTAAGTTGCTTCAAGATTTCGGGTGCTCTCCAGAAGGCAGTTCCGACAACCCCGATGGAGCTTTCATAATCCGCCACACAAATGTCGAAGCTCCTTGACCACACTGCTTTGCACAAAATGTTGGATGCTTTTAGGTCTCTATGGAGAAGATCCATAGAGTGTAGATCCGCCATCTCCCAAGCAATGCAATACATAATTCGTTCTCCACACTCCTCACTGAAGACTGGTGCAGAGCATTTAGAGCGTGCACATTTGGATTTATAGGTTCTGAGTTCTTCAAGCAGTCGAGGCCTTCCGTCATGGTCAAAGAGTGGGGAATATTTGTGTAGGGTAACATCAATCAGCTTCCGCAAATCCATGTCGCACCTAGACAACAGAAAGGCAAACCTGTCATCCTCCAACACCATGGCACCCTCGAACAACGTTGACTCTAAATGATCATTGAGATTGAGAAGGAGACCGTCGGGCCATTGGAGCTTTAGATCTTGTAGAGAATAACCTTTCTTGAATACCTTCAAAACGAAGTCGCCCCAAACCACTCTTTTGCAACAAGCTTCAAAAATTTCCGCCTGACCTCCCTCTGCGATTTTGGGCCCCAATAAAACATCCCCAGGTGCAAGAAAACACTTTAACCATCTCTGATACTTCGGCAGTAGTCGAAGACTCTCAAAGATCTCGCAGTTGCTTTCCCCCGTGCCATCTGAGTCATTGTTCGAGCTTAGCTCACTCCAATGGACTCTGGAATCCTCAATCACACTCTCCAGTTCACTGCTGGAATTCAACCTGCTACAGCTACCACTTTGAACAACATCAACTGCAGAAAAGTATTCTGAAGAGGAAGAAGAGCTTAGACTAAACTGCAAGGTGATCCGGTGTCAAGGCTGTGCATGTCTCCTGCACTGAAGTAGGCAGAAAGATTACTTCGGGTCTCTAGCTCTTCCTGTTCCATTAACACATTCCTGTTGCCAGGTAATAGAGCATCACCCATCTGCTCAACAGAAAACCACAATCATAATGCTCAGTTCACCATTGTTACTTGTCCAGATGTTCAATTTCAAACTCAAAAACGGATGGCAAGAATAGACAGGACAAGAATATTGTAGACTACCCGCTATGTAAACCCACCGTTATAAAGGGTAGGAAAGGCGACGAAAATTAAGGAAGAGTCCAATAAAACTCAAATGAAGGGCAAATTGAGTCACGATTTCATCCGTCACGTTTTCATTTGCATAGTTTTCATTTCATTTCTTCTTGCTAGACCCGATTGAGATTCAAATATATTCAAATGGAACCTTTTTGGTGTGGTTGCAACAGACTCCGTTCTGGTATTTATAAAAACCAACGTCAAAGAGATCAACAAAGGGGTATAAGATACATTTGGGGGAAGAATTAACAATAAGACCCCAAGTGTGACGACCTGCACAACCTGGCTAGTGGCCACACCAACCTACACCGAACTCCATTCACTCTGTTCCGTAGGTAAGTGGTTTGTTAGGGTCTTTAGGTTGCGTAGCGGATTTCCCCATTTTATTACAAACCTAACTGTATCTCGCTCCTCTGCTTAAGGGATTGTGAAAACCCAAACCAAAATTTGACGCAATCTTCAAAATCGCAAGCTGGTCTCACTAGAAAACCAAATGCTAAATTGGGTACACGCATTGTTGAAGCAGACTCCGGACTTGGCTGGTGACGTGGGATTTACATGTACATGACTGCAAAAGTCCTTGCATAATCCTGCCAGTTTTCACATAATCCTGAACACTCACATTAATCAACTCCAACCATGCGTGGTACCCATTCACGCTAAGTAGCATCAAGCAACTCGCATTTCCGTCGACTAGAAACTCCAAATTGGTTAAAATGGCAGAATTTCCACGGAATTGGCATGCACACTGCCTGAGTTTTGAGGAATTAATTGAACCCCAATCAGCTTGGAGTTTCCCGACTGAAAGCTGGAGCGTAGATGATCCTCATATCAAGTCGTATCGTAGACTTCTGATCTCAAGTTTTCAAATGGTCACCTCAAAACCCACGAGGTGAGTTGAAAATTCCTATTAGTTTTCAGATTTTTTAGCACATATATTGTAGCACAAGAGATTTTGAAATTCGACCATGTATTTGAAAACTTTCAGTACATAAAATACCAGTTGCTAGTGAATGGATACCTGGCTTTCAAGGCTCTCTGGATGCTCGTCATGCCCAGCGAATCCTGCACAACAATCTCCACATACACATGATCAAATGACAGCGTTACATTTTGATACCACCAGGTGAACAACACTTGATGAATAAGTATCAACACTGCGCTGGATCGGAGACATCATTAGGGCTAATTTGGCGTCCCTGCTTCGTCATCATATGGATGTAATACTGATATGCGGCGAGAGATCGACGGGTCGAAAGTCTCGAGATCATTATAGGTGGAAGTCGACTACACTAGGTACAGTACTTTCGGCAAAATGTAGTAGTACTTGAAGTGTACATTTTGTGTAATCTGTACATCGTGTACATTTCCAAGTTCAAAACGAGCCATTGATTTGCAATATATACTGCTGGTAAGTTTTCATGCACAATGGCCTTTACTCAGGGTTTACGAGACTAGCATGTTCTAGGTTGCTGAGACTTGCTGAACCTGGAAAGAGAGTGGAGTGATGTGGTCCAGTCCACATGTTTGCCTTTCCTGATCACTAATTGTTTATCACTGATTCAGATTCAGACTACCCCAGCAAACTCTTCAATCACGTTAGAAGGTGGAAACCCTTGCGCGACCGGTGGTCGCAGATTAATCAAAGCTGGTTGATCTCGATTTGAATATTTATGGCGTGTAGTATGCGCAGGACCTCTTCCACTTTGGGCCACCCAGAAAACGCGAGCACAGAAAAAACAGGTGCAGAAATAAAACTTTAAACTTTCGAGCTCGAGAAAGAAGGTATAGCAGTCATCGATCGATGTTGCATAATGCGCAGCAGCCCCGCACAATAGAATGTAGCGACCAAACGCACAACCACCTCGTGAAAATAGCAAAGACAGAATGCTTAAAGCGAAACCTAAACTTCTAACATTACAAACGACTGCAGAGCTCTCTCTTCAATTAATCACAACTAGGACTCTCGTAGACAGAAGAGCTACGATACTTCCAAAACACACTGGAATGCACAGGCAGCTCATATAAATCTTCCGTGGAAGAAACCTCATGATTCTTCCCTTATTACCAATGGAAAATAAGGAACAGGGAGAAAGTAGAATACTCACAGAGGAAAGTGGCACTCGTGGGGTATTTCATGACTTTTTTCCTCGAATACTTCAACTTTTTTCGTAGGTTGGGCAGAGTTTGTAGTGGATGAAAATTGGCACTATGGATGAATGATAAGTGTAGTTTTGATTAATGAAAATCACACATTTTAGATGAATTCAAATCATAGTTTTGGATAAATAGAAATCACATCTTTGAATGAATAAAAAACACAATTTCAGATGAATCATAATAATAGTGGATGATGATAAACATTGCTTCTATGAGCTTTCTTGACATCTTTAAAATGGAGTCACATATCTGCTAAATTCAATAGTTTCATTGCTACTTTGTAAGATGAAAACACAAATTCAGAGCGTGATTGGAAGGACAATCGTGAAACAGAAGGATTGACATTTAAAAGTGGACCAACCCTTAAAACAAAGGGATTGACACTTAAATTCTAAGCTGGGATTGCTGCTACTGTACAGTGGGGTACAGCTCAATTACGAATTCTTGCATTCACAGTGAAAAAAAAGTTCACTGCTGCCCACTTTGACGCCCTCCCGAGGGCTGAAAAATTAATATTTTCTCACGAATTTTTTTTTACAAGATCCTCTTTATGCTAATAACATATGTGCCAAATTTCAAGTCCAAAAAATTTATACAAAAAAAGATATTCAAACATGTACCAACATGTGTTGTTCAAAAAAACATTTCACTAATACCAACTTTGACACCCTCCCAAAAATTGAAAAAAAAAGTTTTGGCCTTGAAATTTTTGGTGTAAGATAAACTTAGTGAAACTAACTTATGCACAAAATTTCAAGTTCAAAAAAATTTCCCACAAAGAGTAGTTCAACTTCTACCAATATGTGTAGTTATGAATTTTTTTTCCATAACAACACATGCTGGTAGATTTTGAATATATCTTTTTTTAAGTAAATCTTTTGGCCTTGAAATTTCACACACATATTACCAACATAGAGGTGATCTCATGCCAAAAATTTCATGGTACATAAACAATTTTTTTGCCCTTGGGAGGGTGTCAAAGTTGGGCCATAGTGAAATTGTTTCTCATGGCTACACCTATCAATTGGTAGAAGTTGAACTACTCTTTGTGGGAAATTTTTTTGAACTTGAAATTTTGCACATTAGTTAGTTTCACTAAGTTTATCTTACACCAAAAATTTCAAGGCCAAAACTTTTTTTTTCAATTTTTGGGAGGGTGTCAAAGTTGGTATTAGTGAAATGTTTTTTTGAACAACACATGTTGGTACATGTTTGAATATCTTTTTTTGTATAGATTTTTTGGACTTGAAATTTGGCACATATGTTATTAGCATAAAGAGGATCTTGTAAAAAAAAATTCGTGAGAAAATATTAATTTTTCAGCCCTCGGGAGGGCGTCAAAGTGGGCAGCAGTGAACTTTTTTTTCACTGTGAATGCAAGAATTCGTAATTGAGCTGTACCCCACTGTACAGTACAGTGTTGCCACAAACCTCGCTGGTTTACTACTAAATATACTTTGATTCTAGCATGGTGTTTGATTCGTTGCTAGAGGTTCTACTGTCCCGAGAGTGTTTTGTTTTCTTGTTCCAGTTGCTCGATCTTCTTCAGTTATGTTCAATTCTCAAGCTGTCTATGCCAACCATTACATTTGTTAATTGAACCAACAGACAAGGTATAGGGTTTAGTATCTCTATACAAATTCCTCACTCAAGCACTATCACACTCCTTCGATGAGCAATCATCAAGAGCCCGAGAACTGATTGCAAGCATACCTTGAACATTTTGTTTTCGACCATTAGTGACGTTTCACATTCTCATAGATTCTCTACAACTACTTGGGAAGCCACCAATTCAGCCTAGTTTCGATTGATCATCTCCAACCAACTACACCAAAGTATTTTACGAGTGAGTTGCAGAGTATAAGTTGATCTAAGGCATGAGTAAATCCATGAAGCCACATTACAAAAAAGCTCAGGAACTCACCTCTCCCACTCTTCAATGAGATCATTTAGCTGTGTTAGTTTGTGCTCAATCTTTTTGTTCTACAAGAAAAACAATTCCATGGATGGATTAGCTCTTGAAATCTTAGAGAGATCAGCATATTTTCTGGACTCAATCAATCTTTCTAGTTCTTGACAAAAAATGTTCTAGAGCTGTCTAAGAGTGATTATGAGTTTTTATGCACAATTTTCTACATTGATTCATGGCCGAATCCATGACAGCACAATTTTCATTCCACCTGCATGTTGATTACTTAATTTCTAGCTACTAGTCTCCATACGACTGAAAAGTGCAAATTGGGACACGTGCTTCCAAGTCTTCTGATTCAACAAGATATCTTCAGTTCCGTTTTGATTGTTACAGTTCTGTTTCGATTGTTATTGCAGGATGCATTCAAACTTTCAAATCCACCATAGGATATGGAATCATGATTCATCTTGCACTATATATGATCTATAATTCGACATGAGCATTCATCACTGATTCCGGCATCTGCTTTTGATGTGTTCTTCATTTGTTCATCTTGCAAAATAATCTTTCAGCCTCTAGTTATTCTTTGACATGAATAATATGGCAGATTTTAATAAAGATATATAGTGCAATTTCAGGCGCTTGGCTGAGATATAAGATCTATACCAAACCTTGAATTAAGAGTTCTGGAAATCAGAGTGTCTTCAATTTCTAGTCCTAGTTTTCAGAGATTTGGGCACATATTTAAAAGACAAAGTATAGGCAAGGATGGACATCATACTTGATTTATTTATATAATAGACATCATGCATTGAAGTCAACGAACCCATGTTCTAGAATGGTGAAAGCGAAATCATGAAGTGAATTCACGTACCGCCACATTGCTCATGTCCACTTTGACACCTCAAAGAATAAATAACACATTACGAGTCATCCGCTCAGCATCTTCAAGTTTTTCACGGAGCATGTTGACTTCATTTTCATCACTTCTTCTAGTTCCTGAATGTAGGATTGGTAGGCTTTTCATGGGGAATTTCATTAAAATGGCAAATACTCTATGACTTTGACATTCTACAGTTTAGACCGAGCAGTCTGAAATTTAGGACACTAATAGATTTTAGACTGCCCGGTCTGAATTGTGGGAATGGCACACTATGAAAATGGCACATGGAATATCACCATTTTAATGAAATTCCCCATTTTCATTCTTCCTTGAATTATGACTGAACCTGGTGGCCCAGTTTGATGCACCCAAACACAGAAGCTGATCAAGTGTGGCCTTTCTAGAGCTTCTGGATCAGAGGATGAGCTTGTTATACACTTTCCAATGGTGTAAATGCTTCTAATCCCATTTGGACCTTCTCTAGTTTGTTACGCAAGAAGTACATCTCAACTTCTCTTTCCTCAAGCATCCTGTGAATTAGACCTCTGCACATCCAATTTAAATCCAAAAAAAGGTGTCACAATAGAGGTGTCTAGAGAGGTAACCACTATTTTTGCACCTTATGTTTTCATTTTCCTATCCTAAATTTTTGTACATTTGAAAATTCAATGTAATATTTCTATCCTCATTGAGTAACAGCATCCTTACAAAGTCATATCTTCAACAAAACCAATTGTTGGAGTTACACAACAAGAGATATAGATGCTAAAAGGTGAAGATTAACTAGCACCCTATTACATCTTGTGTTTTTTCCTTTGTCTCTAAAAAATTATGACTAGTGATAATTCAATGAAAGATGAAAAAACATGCTAAATTCCAACATGATCCTGAACAAGAGCAAATTTGAGTTTTGCACACACAGCTTCGATACATGGATGAACAAATGAAAAGCAAATCAAATCAGCAAAGTTATCTTGTAATGAAACTCAAATACTAATGCAAACATGGATTCCATTGATGGATGGGAGGAATGGCAAACCTTTTGACATCTTCATTCCTCAACTTCATTTCCACAACTTCATTATCACTCCTACTGGCAGCTTTTGTTAGAACAACATGCATAATGGAAATCTGGTTTTGCAGTCCTTGTAGCTCACTTTCCATTTCTTCTCGCAACAAGCCCTACTTGTCGCAATCTCTCTTTAGAAGCCCCAACTACCCATGGACTGGGAAACATTCCATTTAATTTGTTAAGTTGGTGATCATTACAATATTCTTTACCATGACAATTAGAGTCCACTTTGAAATCCAATGCACACGGGGCAATAAATGAGAAACGGAACACATATTAAACTATCTTTCCAAGATCCCTTCCATTCAAATGTCCACCACTCCACCAAGTTAAGTTAACGTGAAGTTGCACAGTTAGGCATATAAATAGGCATATTCTCATCATTTGAACCAATTTATATGCATTCACAAGGCATTGGACTCTCATCATGTGGAGTGGCATCTTCACAAACCTGAGACTCAAGAGCATATACTGTGTTTTTCAGTTCTTCTACCGATTGTCCTAGAATCTCAACTTCCACTTACTTCTCGCTAGCTTGTGTTTTACTTAGGTCATCCATCTATTCACATAATTACATAAAAAAGAATACTCTAAGCAAAGAAACACTCGGAAATTATCATTCATTACAAACAAGACATTCCCATTTATACAACGAATAGTACCACAACTCCTCATTAGTGTCATTGATAGTAATCCTTAAATGTCACAGCCAATCCCTCGCGCTGATTTTCCAGTATATTTTCAAAAACTCTAAGATTTAAGGGTTAAAAAATGACATCTTATTGCTAACTATACTTACATCACACAAAATGTAATTAAAACCCTAAACCCAAATCACAACTTCTACAAACATGTACTACTCAAGGTTATAAATTTCTCACAGTCAGTCGACAATTATATCTACTCTAATCACTGTGAGCTTAATTATACATTCTTAGTGTATCCTGAGAATCTGTCATGTTGTGTATACATGTGACTAGAAAACTTTCACGTGTCAATTTGTAGACACACAAGAAAATAGATTGCAAAGCCCATTGTCATGAAGAGGTTTGAATGGAATGTTAAAAACTAAAAGGTGCTCTACTTCATGAAGCACATGAGCTTCACATTCAGAAGAGCAAGTAATTCAAAATTTGATAAAGGATGGCATCCAAATCTTGTGAGCTTCAGCAATGAAGACATCACTAATGTACCGCTTCTTTGAAAACATTAAGCATACTGCTCCAAAACTTTCAGAGAAGGTCTTCAAACTCTTTGATGATTTAGGCTTGAAACTATGGGGCCAGCTACTTCAATCTCTGTTGTTTCCACATTTGTTAGGCTTTTTGAAATTCATTTATTTTTGCATTTGGAACTTTTCCTATATTTTTTTATAGTTGAAAAATGCCTAACAATATCACAAGTTTTCCACCTCAAACTTATTCCTTCTTCTGGAAATTCTAATGTTGCAATTAGGTCTTTCTTAGGACCTGATTTTTGCTTTTCATTACAATATACAGTGAGTTGTTTCTTTAAAGATTTGTCTCAATGAAGAGATGAAGAATTCAAACATTGGTCCACAAATTCACTTATACCAGGTAAGAACCACTCAGAGGGCCATCTATTTTCATATGTGATGATGCACACTATGGTCTTTCATTAAATTTATAGCTACTAAGCTCTCTTCATACCAAAAAAAAATTTAAGTATAGAGTCTTACCTAAAATAATTGTTCAAGTATTAAAAAAGAAGCCTCAATGGCAAGCCAAGGTGGTAGGTTGTAGCATGTAAATACAATGGGCTATATGGAATATACACTTGAATTATTGCCAAAATTAAAGGATTGACTCCATCCATAGCCTTGTCTAAAAACACATTAGATGAGTTTTGAAGGAATTTCCATGGTTTTAGAGCAAATTTTCAAGAGACTGAATTAGAGGGCCTTTTCATGCTCTCATCTTTTCTTCTATGGTCATGGTGCCAAGTCATGAGCTTGAAAATACTCAGACACCGGAACATAACTTTCAATCAAGGGATAATTGGAAAATAGTGCATATTGTGTTTGTCATTCAATGATGTAAAAAAAATTTAACTTCAAAATTAATATGTAATGAATATGTACATATATCACAAGAAATGGCATGAAATCAAAGATATGGACAAAGATTTACCTTTTGAGGGATAGTTTTGTTGAAAGAGTGTCTTGCCAATAACAAGAAATGTTACAATTTGGGCACATTTGAAGGTCTTCATTTTCTCCATAATATAAAAATGTTGTTCCATGTTCATGAATGTATTGTCTTGTAATCAAGTCCCATTTCAATTATAACTTTCCTTATTTCCAACTCTTGTTCTAGACATCTTGGATTCCAACTTCAAGTCAATTAAGGTAGTCTACTCTAAAGCAACCATGTTCTAAATGCGACCCTAATTTAGGAAAGGGTGACATATTGCTTAAAATAACTATTTCAATCAAGGATGAGTTAGCCACTACAAGAGAAACACGTCCGAAATGACAGAAATCAGCTAGTCCTAATCTACAGAAATTTAACGAATTTCAGTCCAAAATGACAGAAACTGTCCGAATCTACAGAAAATTGCCTAAATTGACAAAAATCTGTCAATTTTTTGTAGATTAGGACTAGCTGATTTTTGTCATTTCGAACCAGTTTTTGTCATTTCGGATTGCTTTTCTTGTAGTGTAGGTAAGCTTAAATGGTTCCTTTAAGAGCAAACTACCTTTAAGGCCATATTCGTTATATTGAGACTTTTTGCAGATTTTGAGATAGAATGCTAGATATTATAAATTCATTTACAAAAATAATAATTGAATTCAAAAATAAATAATTTTCAAATAGTGATTCTAAAATGAAATTCTAAAAGTTGGTGTTGTTACCTATTTATAAAAAAAATACTAATAAAGAGATAAAGTTGTTTATCTTTGAGTCAAAGATAAAAATGAGACTATGAAAAGTCTCAATATAACAAATATGGCCTTCTTACATGGTTTGCAATAATTTCACTTCTTAATTCAACAGATAGTGATGGAAATTATATACCTACAAAAGTTGAAGTGAATTCTTGGGTCAATTTGATACCGGGAACTATGCCAAAGATGCTATGAACCATGGTGCAACAAGTAAGTTAATGCGAGTGCTTAATGGAAGGTGCTTGATTTGAAAACAAAAGGAAGGGTAGTTACATATGTGTACATTTGAAGTGCCTAAGTATAAGGTAAAATAGCCCATTGTGGTCGGAATGAGGAGTTTGACATCATGTAGTTGCTGAAATTTTTCAATTTTTTTTTCACATTAGTACAAGTTTGAGAAATAGCAAGTGCAATTGAAATTATATTTTTTTGACAAAGTATGAATTGGGTAGGAATTTTTGAAGTGTTCAGCCCAAAAGAGTCTATTGACTTCCTTAAAACCAACAAAATCTGAATGCACAATGCTCATCTTACTACCTAATGTAGTCAAAATATTTTCTATCATGGAAGTCCTAAAAAGTCAATTTTTACAATGAATTTCACACTGAAAAGTCAAAAGTTCCTAATGAGGTCATTGTTCACTTCATTACTGTCATGTAAGACATGCATTGTGGCCCACATCTCACATACTGAAAAAAACCACAATGGGCCATTTCTTAGGTGACACATTGAAATTGGGATATTCCATTCTTGGAAACCTTGGGGGATAAATTAAATTGTTAGAAGAATTGGTTCATTGGTTTATTGAAGCTCCATTTCATTTTGGTTCAATGCTTTTAGAGGTCCCCAGATGTAGGCGGAGCAAAAAGATCCTCCTAGTGTTAATTAATTATGTTATGAAACAAAGGTTTTGTCCATATCGGATCCTACTAACAACTACAAATGTCGGGGGTTATTTCTGTGGTGATAGCCTAACATAACCAATTCTATATGTATACCAAGAAGAATATGCAAACAAATCACCAAAAAAAAAATTCATGATTGAAATATTTGTTGAAATTAATCTTTAGTGTTTTGTGGTCAAAAACTACTTTAAAGTACTCTTATCTAAAGCAAGGTTAGAATGTTTATCTTTAATTTATATTTTAATATATTCAACCATGAAATCATTTTTCCATATTGTTCAAGCATACCCTCATAAAATTTAGAGTTAAAAATTTGCACCAATTGCAAGATCAATGTATTTAAACTTCAAAAAATAAACTTTTATGACCCTTCTCAAAGGCAATAGTATTCTTTTTCAAAAGTTTTAGAATAAAACATGTGTGTATATCATTTGTATTTTAGACAAAATGTTGAAAAATGTTTTGTAAATACATGGAAAAATTTAATGAAATAAGATTCCACAATCATCTTTAAGAAAATTAGGGTTTAAGGTGTGGACTTGAAAAACTTACTAATTGAAATTTAACCTTCTAAAACATTATTCAACAAGATTAAAAATCTTCCCTTCATAAAAGAAAAAAGAGTCATTTAATTCAATCTTTTTAGAAGTTGAATTTTGAGTTAATAATTGTAGATAGAATGACAAATTGGAATGCAACAAGTTTGCACAATGAAGAGTGCAATGACACCAATGCAACAAGTTCTACTTTGAAATGAATTTTTTTACAATTTTTTCTCATGTTTGTAAATAGAATATTTTTCTTTGCATAAAACCCAAAAATACTTTGTTAACACTTTTTTAAATGATGTCAAACTAATAACTTTTATTATACAAATAATATTTGAAAGTGATTTTTAGATTTGCCTTAGTTTTGTTGGTATTTGTCTACATGCTATATGAAAATCAAACCTTATTGCCCCACATTTATCATTGTCATTGGAAGTTATTTGGCAATGATTTTAGTATAGATTTTTTTTCAATCTTTGTTTCTCAAAAAGACTCCCCAAAGCTCATGAGGGCATTGAAATTGAATGTATAGTAGAAGGTCCCTAAAGCAAAAGCGTCCACCTTTTGAAATGTACATTATTTGTACATTTTTCTTTCTTGTTGCACTATCAATGTACAAATAGTGTACATTTTAGGAAATGAACACTTGTAATGACTACTAAGATTTGACTTCAAAAATTTATAGCTAATTCTATGAAGCTCCAAAAAATATGAAATGGCTTGCTTATTAGGTGCCTTACTATTCCATTTGTATATCAAAGAAAATTTACTAAAAAATATTTTAAGAAATCTAATCACCCAAATTAGTTTCTAGTTCTTAAATGGACACTTTATAGACCTCCTATCTTACAATACATTTGAATGTGCAAGGATGGTACATATTTAATATGATAATTGTTACTTTCATTCTTATAAACCTCAAAAGCTTAAGAGGGCATTGAAATTGAAAGTACAATACATTTGAATGTGCAATGGATTTTCATACAACTTTCAAAGTTGAATGAATTCACAATTAATTTCTAACCTTTTTAGTTATCTCGTAACCTTACAAAGATGTCAAGGACGTTCTGAGTCTTTAAGATGGTCAATTAAACTTTGCACATATTAAAGAATGGATGATTTTCTTTTGATTTTGTGTGGAACTTTATTGATGCTATAGCCACATCATTCGGTTAAGATCAAGGCATTTTAGTTTTTTATTTTATATGGGATAGTTTATCAAAATAATGGCACACAAATGTATTTCAATACTATGATCTTTTTTCCCCTAAAAAATTGATATTGACATTCAAAAAAATTACTTTTGTTTTGAGCAAAGCTAACAAAATGAAGCTTCTGAAGTGCGGTTTCTATTTCTACTTGAAAATTTTGAAAAATTCCTTAAAGTCAATATTTTAGTGAAGTTTGAATTTGAGAATCTATGACCACAATTCAAAATACGGACTGGCACAAAAAAATTTATATCCCAATGTTCTACACAATAATTTACTTCTATTCTAAAAATTTAGTATTTTTTTAACATCATTTGTATTTGAGATGAATTTTCTTCATTTTTTCTTCAAAAACTCATGGTAATTTGAAATTTTCACTAAAAAAATTGAAAATTGTATGACAAATACAAGGAATATGATTTCATCTTTAAAAAATTAAACAAAAAAGAACTCACTCATAAATAGAGAAGCGGGTAGAGAAGAAATGGAGGATACAAAGTGAGAATTTCAAGTTTGACTACAAGGTCACAAGCTCCATTTTTTATGGGATTAAACTAATTATTCAATGTTCGAATATCCAAGAAAGGAAATTTGAAGGAACTCAATTACAATAGGCTAAGTAAAGGTTTGATTTGGTCTTTAAGTGCTAAAATTGAATTTCCATGTCAAATTTTCAAAGGGCATGTCACCTCACACCATTCACAATATGACATGTGGCACCTTTTAATCCTTAACCCTGGGGCACTCCGACGTTCATTTTTTGAATGATGAACAAATTAAAGTTCTTGTTTCTATCTTGTTCCTGTTTGGATGAAAGTCATCCTAATTTTTGGTGATACTTTATCAAGTGCTTGTCTTATCTAATGGTTGGGTTATGTGTTGTTAGAATACAATTTTTTTTTAAATTACAAACGTGGATGTGTGTCAAGAGGTCAAATTGCATTGACTCTAGTTCAAAACTAGGTTTGCAAAAATGAGGTTATAGATGTAAAGAACACAAAAATTTCAAAAAATCACCATATCACAAGAACCGCATTTCAAATCCATTCCAATAAGTTTTGCTCAAGAAATGATAATATTTTGCTTGTAATCAAATTTTGAAGGAATTTTGAAATTTTCCTTTCCAAATTTATAGAAAAATATTGGTGAATCTAACCATACAAATGGAATCTAAAATTCAAAATCTTGCAACTTTCCTTTGTATATCACTTCTAAAACATTCTTCCAAATAGCACTTTTATAATGATTTTCTCCAAATCGACAATTCTGGCGAAGAGTCCAGACGCTCCAGGGTGACCTTGAAATTATCAGTTTTTATGACTATGTGAATCATTGACAAAATGAGTTAAACATGGCAAAATGGTTAAACAAAATTTCAAATCTGACCTTCACATAGGGTAGTCTAGAATTTTGGATTTACTTATTAAATGCACTTAATAAGTGCACCCAAAATAACCACCTCATGTTGAACCTGCTGACAGGATTTAAGTTTCCCAGTTAGATCATATATTCAATCACATATGTGAAAACAAAATTGATAATGAGCATCAATAAGGTACAGATTATACCCATAGGGCATACACTGATATCAAGTCGAGTGTATCCATGAATCATTAGAGGAGCTGCCAAAGTAAATTGGGCCAGAATAGGAGTTTCCAATGATTTTCTGTAGACAAGGAGGTTGTATAACTAAAACCTAGTATTACTGCACAAAGACACTTAGTAATGAAAGGGATGCAAGATGACATCAACACTGGTGGATCCATCGATGTTCACTGCACTCTGAATATATGCAATTTTGAAACTAATCAGAAAGGGAAGACAGAGAGAGCTCATAATGCAAGCAAGTCCTAAAGTGGGGTGATAATGCCTTCCCGAGGACTCGAGCGTCTCATTCTACTAGAGCCTGGAAGCCTCCAATAGATGCAGAATCAGTGGTTATGCTACAATCTAAATGTGAACTAAACTATCATGATAAAAGTATGTGAAAAAGTATAACTTCAGCACCAAAGCCAAGCCGAGCTGCAATACTGCTGAACTAGTGACAATAAGGAACCACCGTTCACTTGCTGTCTTGATGTGCGTCCGAATGTTAATAGCCAGGAAACCAGCGGACATGACTGCGGCCACTCCCACCACCACCCACCTCATAATATCCCACGGGACAACGCAGAGAAACTGAGAATCCACAAGAAAACCAACTGGATCAGCTCTGGGAAAACTGGGGTGAGAATTCTCGAAATTCGAGCCCCCAAGCATTGCTTGATGAACATTGCCACTACCAACAATAAGTAGCACATAATTAATTAAAATAGGTGCGAAGTAGCTTACCGAGGCTGGAATGAAGACAAAAAGAGAGTATCCGTATAGGCACCAGAGCTGCACAAGGCCTGAGACAACACCCAAGTACTTCAGGAGAAAGTACAGGCCCAGAGGTATCACCGCCACGTAACCATAGAACATAAAGGCTGCCCAAGACACTTTGTTCACGTCGTAATGCCAAGACGCGGCGTTAGTAGACAAGTATGCTGCAAAGTTCCCCAATGCCGCTGTTACGAACACCAGCGTAGAGCAGATCCAAAACGGCCCATACCTGTACCGAAGACATAGCAGATAGTCAGGTGCAGATTCCTCAAGTTGAATAAACTTGCAATCATGATTGGTAGCAAAAAATTCAAAATACTTCAATTGTAAGATACAATACAAACATGAAAGGAAGAGAAAAAAAAACAGACAAACACAAGCTTACATGTCAGGATTGTGACTGGTTTTCTCAATAAAATCACCCTTAAAGGGGAACAGAGAATCCCGAACACGCCCCAGAACATCCGAAGTGTCTACATTAAAGTAGGGTCGATAAGAAACAACGCTGAAATAGCTCTGCCACCCTGAAGCCGCTGAAGATTCACCATTCCCTCCTTGACTTCCAGAGCCAGGCTTTGAAAATGAATCTGCTTGTAAAATGAAGTCGCAGTGAGGAAAAAGAATACAGGAGACACAGTAGGAGCACGATTTACAAAATGCATGTAACTGAGAATGAAATAACGACAAGATGCATGATAAGGGATAAATAATCATTAGAATATACATTCAAATAACAGTGGCTTTAACGATACTCAAGATCTTACTCATGAAGTACATCACCAAAGTTGTCAGCGATACATAGTTACAAATGTTCTCCAAGAAATAATTAGGGCACTTGAAGCACCGATTGTCACTAGAAACTTCAGTTGCAATAGAAAAAAAACACTTGACACGCAAAGCAAGACCGACGCTCTGAGTAGCATACCCCCGATCCACATGACAGTGCTTAGAGAGCACACATTCTCAGGCGCAAAAATCTTAATCTTCATTATCAATGTTACAAGGTCACATGTTGCTTTAGCACTCACCCTTTCGAGGCATCTTGAGACTCTAGAATCGTTGATAGAGATTGATTTCGCGATAAAACTAATCAGGATTTATAATGTATTCTGCATATTCTTTACTCCTTCCAGCCATTCATATCCATCACTGAGCCACCTCACCTAATAACATGCTTGAGGTGACCAATGTATAGCCCGTTGAATAAGACAACGATGTATGGTGAAAACACAATATGATTGGAAAAAACACCAGCGAGGGAATTTGATCGACATTCTAAAAAAGTTAAAAAAAGGGATAAAGAATACTTACCATCGGCATCCCGGGGGGGCTGAAATGATCCATCGACTTTGCCTCGAGTATCATTTGGGGGAAAAGTTTGTAGATTAGATTCTGCAAAATTGAGAAACAACGACCATATTCAGCCATCGTGCTTTTGGCATTTTCATTTCTCTACTCAAAGACTGAGTAGACTTCGTACAATCAAGTTCAGCTGACATACAAAATTCTAAAGAATCCCGCATCAATTTCACACCCTGAATGAGCGTATCCTTCAGACAGAAATCCTCGAGCTAAGCGTGAAAATGTCCTCACCTTTAAACTGCAACACTCGATCCGAACTTGCGGCCACCTGGGAAACAACAACAACAACAAAGTCGTCCAATATAAGTAAATTATTTAAAGCAATCTTCTATTAAGCCTCGACTCTTGTTGTGATAGAAACAAATGAACTTTACAATCTCATTGTAAGATGGAAATCTCAGCATCAGGAAGGATCACACCACCGATACCAAATCTGCGTTAACTGCGTTTGACTGAAGAAAAAATCAAGTAGGAAGAAAAATAAATTCTACGCGGCATCTGAATTCCAGAGCAGAAAAGGGGAACATGATACTAACAGAAACTTAAAACCGCATAACAGATATTTGGACACAGGTGTCTACAACCCTAGCACAACGTGGACAATCAACGGCAAAGTCATGGGGTTATACAAAGGAGCCATATCCTACATGTCCTACATATCCTTCGTACAGATCCAAACTCGCTAACCGCATTGTAACGACTAAGAAAAGTGCAGCAACTCTGAATTCTCTTCAACTTCGATTCTTGTTGGTATACAAACAAATGAATTCAACAATCTTTCTTGGAAGACAGAAACCTTATATAACAAGAAGAAAACCACTGCAAACGACAAATCCCAAATCTCATCCCTCAACCGAAGAAAAAGATGTGCTCGACTGCAGGAGAATTTTAGCAGGAAGAAAAAGAAAATCCTAGACGCCAGAAAATGGCAGATTGGAAACAGGGAAGACAACACTAACGGAAACTCAAAAATCATTCCAATACGCAGAAGAAGAAGCTGAGTCACAGGCATCAACAACCCTAGCACCTCACGGGACAATCAACAACAGTACTCTGCAAAGAAGCCATTTCCTGCGAACCCTCACGCTTCCTCGAGTTTAACCTAACAAGCACCTCATCCCAACACTCCACGTCTGGACTCCAAATCCCTTCAAGCGTGTCCAAGATCTATCCCTCACGCTCATTAAGCAAGGAGAAAACGCCACACTGCCATAAAGATTGTCCCGCTCAGCCAACATTGGCAGAAATCAATCAATCAATCCAGCCACGCATTCGCCAAACGTCAACCCTTCCAACCTAAAGAAGAAAAAGAAGAAAAGAAGAAAAGTGTTACCGGCACAGATCCGGAGACAATCTCGTTGCCGAGACTGTGGTACCCGTTGGACATCTTGCCCCGTCGTCGTTACGTTGTCGTCACGCTGCTTCTGCCGAGGGTTGATGAAAGGAACGAAAGAAACCGCCCGACGGAGCAGCAGAGGCGCGCCCCCGACGCAGCAGCAACAAGAGATTGGCTCGGGTTGTCAAGAATGTGGAGACGGAGGGAGCGGGGGAGGGAGTGGATCTGCTGGGGATGGTGGCGTCACTCGGGCTTCATCGCCATGGCCGATGCGAAGGCTGCGACAACCTGCGTTCGTTCTTCCGTTCACAGCAGACGGGGATCTAATAATAGCACTTGCATTACTTCTTCCAGCGTACACGCGGACAGTACTTCGTATAACCCCCCCTAACCTCCGTAATGTCACAGATTAATTGCACACTTCTGAAGTTGCTTGTAGAAGTGACTTTAAAGAAGTATTTGGGTATGCGTCTAGAAGGAGGTCTAGCTTAATTTTGCATATTGTAGACCTTTTATTATCACATTTGTATATAATTTTCATAGCACAATAAAATGCGATGGTTAGACTTTACAATGAGTTGTGAAATATGTAAATTAATTTTTATAATATTTGGTGAAAGAATGATGAATCCAATTAACATTAAGGAAGGTAATATTAAAAGGGGTTTGGATGTTTCATGGTTCTAGTTTCAAGAACATTGTGATGATAGGAGCTGGAATAACAAAGAATGTGATTGAATACAAATTTGAATAAAATAATTTGAATGTTAATAAATAAATATAATTTTAAAAAAAGGGGGTCATAGTGAAATTTTTTATAATTTGTATAAGAAAAATTCATCAATCAATATAAAGTGTACTACCATTAACTCTTAACCTCTAGTATGTACAGAGTACTTCATTATAAATTCACTTTTGGGCAAATGAAGATTAGTTCTAACTACTAACAAAGTTTATCTTGCACTATTTGAGAATTTTCTTCAATATGAGATTTTGCAACATAACTCTAAAAGTTTTGTGAATTTTTTGCATGTTTTGGACGTTGATGTTTATTTTTTTCAAATGATCTATTCAAGTCATAGGGTCAAAAATGCAAAGAGAAAGTAAATGAGAGGCTCAAATGTGCATCAAAAAGTAAACAAAGAATGGAATGAGACACATCAAATTTTCAATATTCACTTTAATTTTTTTTCAAATCATGAATGGTCATGGACTAATAAAATCTTTGAGAATTTCCACATCCAAAATGCCAAAAACTTCAATAGACTCCATACCAAGATAATTCAATGTATACAGAAACCACTATTTACTTCACTCATTTAACTAAGAAGAAAGAAAATAATAATAGATTAGTTCTTCTTAAAATACTATATACATTTTTTATTCCAACCAATGGTTACTAAAGTCTATAGCCATATCTGAAACTATTATATTTTTTGGTTCTACCGTCTCTCTAAGGCCAATTCCAATTTCTTTTTAGTATCTTAGCATCCTCGAGAGAAATCCAACCCAAATTGTTTTGTAATTTTTTGACACTTGGATAATATTTTGTGAATTTTTAAAATTGAGAGCTAAGGATTTTGACTTATACTATTAGACTCATCATTAAATGGTGACTCTTAAAGCAAAGTTGCTTCAATTCCCATTGTTTGTCTCAAAAATCTCATTAAACTTGATTAACCCATAAACAACGACATCAACAATCTGACATGGTCAAGAGCCAACCATGTCAAGTAATGATTTTTAATTAAATTTTAAATATTTTAATTTTTTTTTAAAAGTAAAAATTTAAATTTAAAAAAAACTATTTTATTATTTTATAATTTGATTGTGCTTCTATAGTTCATAGTAAGGAGAATAGCTTCAAAACAGTCTCTTAGAGGCCCCAAAAAATATCTAATGTGGTGGTTTGGGCCTTGGGGGGACCTAATGGCTTTTTTTACATATCTATGACTCTAATAAAGCCATTTCATAGGATGGCAACCCGGATGGCAATAAGTGAAAGGTAGAGAATTTGGGTGCCTCTATCTCAAATAAATCACTCTAGTACTTGCTAGTGTTGTTGTTTGGATGTTCATTGACAAGCAAAAGTATTCATATGATACACTTTGAAGAATCAAAACTTGCAAGACTTACTACTAATTGAGAAAGTTGAATCATTGAAACAAATTTGAATATATAAGATGTTTTTCATTGTATAAAAAATTGTAAGAAGATTCATTTTTTGTCAAACTTAAATTATACTTCTCAAATTGATTATATTCACAAATTCAACACTTTCACTTCTATGAAATTAATTTTTTACTAAATTCATAGATAGATATGTATAGTAATTTATCAATATGATTCTATAATATAGCAATTTATATATTTGTATTGGAATCGTTGTTCAAATTGACAACTAATGGTTCCCCGAATGGTTCATAAAGTTTCATTAAATCATCACTTGTCTAAAAAGGTGTGTTTGAATAACTTTCTGAAGAAGTTTTCTTGTAAATAGACTTTGGATTTCACATAGATGAAGAGTTTGTCTTGCTTAGGATCCCACATCAAGCTCCAAAAAGTCATTATGTATGGCATCTAGACAACATACCTTCATGAGAAGGGAGAAATTGTACTACTAAACTAATATTTTAAGTAGGGAAAAAAGGGGGAAAAGTGGTGGATAAGGATGGAATTAGTATGGTCAAGGAGTTGGTGCTTAAGAAAGTTAATGTGTGTTAAAAGCGTTTGATTATTTTCTAGTTTCTATTTGAATAACAAAATATAAATTGCATATTTGATGGCAATGTTGTTATTGTTATTAAGTGTATTGTGTCACTATAGAAAGGCAACCCCAATCAACAATATTAAGTTGATTTGGACATCTTGATTTGGCAATTCTGAACTTAATTGTATTGATTTAGACGTTTTTTTATTGGTGAGGACATTTTGATTTGGATAGGCCTCTCTTGTAGTTAATATGAATGAAATTAAAATGTAATGTCTTGTTGGTGGTGAAGTATTTTGTAATGAGGGCCATTAAGAAAAAAATTGGGCATGTAGAAGGTCCTCTGTTTCATTCATTGCTTATTGTTGTTGATATTTGTGCACGTTAATGAAAGAAACAATAGTAGATGAGAACGATAATCATACACATTAGATGATGGTGGGACAACCAATAAGGAGATGTCTTGTTCCACTGGCATCAAAAGTTATAACTACAAGTGGTTGTGATTCCTCATGCAATTCTTAATCACTACGTTATATATAATGAATTTATAATAAAAATTGAAAGTGATCCAAAATGTATGTAAGGTAATCCACCCCTTTCCATTCACTTAAGTAATTTAGCATATATGTAGTATGGATATGGCAAGGGAATTTTTTTTCAATTTAGATAAATAGATTTTAGAAGGATTTCATCTCTTTTTTTTTACAAGTTTTTCATAAAAACAAAATTACCATGAATTTTTGGTGAAGATTCCATTCAACCTATTCTTTTTACATAGGTCACCTTATTTCCAACCATAGGCTAATTACAAAATCGGCAATGCTTCAATTGTGGCTTCCAATGTACATCTTGTGATCATTATATGATTTCAATGTACACCTCTTAGACATTTGTATTGCTCCCACTTTGAGTATTAGTATGAATTATCACCTAAACCACAATTGATAAAAAACATAGTAGCCCGAGTAGTAGCAAAAATGGATAGTTATCAAAAAAAAGTTTGTTACCTTATCAATGATTCATTTTGAGCATTGTTTTAAAATCTACAATGAAAGTAAATGTATGTAAGCCAATAACCTCTTTAAAGTGATATTATTCCTTCAGTTCTGTGGCTTGGACACATTGAAGATGTACAAAATAGGTAAAAAAGAAAAGTAACATTCATTGAATTAGAAATCCCAATGTCAAACATGACTTTAGTCAAGGACCACGACGAAATTGCAAACCACTAAAAAAATCTTCCAATATCATTAATGCTGCAATTCCTCTCTAAAGCAATAACCTCTCTAATGTAATATTCTCCTTTGGTTCCAAAGCTATTACCTTATGGTAGTTCTACTATAACATATTTCATACCTATAACCAAACATAGTAGGTGATCGACAAAGATGAGCTTCCCCTCCGAGAATTAGGGATAGTCACACCTTCTTCAACTTGAGTTCAATTCTTGGAGAATTGAGACATGTCGCGTTTTGGTTGGCTATCCGTGACTTGCGGTTTTTGTATTCTTTGAGAATTGAGATTGTTGTTTCTTGTCCTCTGGAGGTGAAGAAATGGGCTCTAAGAGATTTGTCAAAAAAAATTTGGTTTGGCTTTCACTCTCCACGTGCCAATATTGACACTTAAAGAAGTCGGCCACTACATGACACTCACAAATCCAGCTTTTCAAATAAACCCTTCTTTGAGATCCATTCTCCATGCTCCAAACACCAAAAAGAGGTGTCATACCTTCTTCATGCAGAATGGCTCCTCTTTTCTTTCACCAACTTCTCCGACTTTGTAGAATATTGCTTCTCGGAGGATGTGTGACTACCCCTATTGCTTAAAGTGCTTAAAGGTTCTCCCACAAATCACTGCTTCAATCGTGATTCAACTCTTACTTCAATTCTCAGTTGAAACCTGGCAAAGCGTTCCACCACCAGTGAAGCGAAGGCAGTTACGAGGCTAGTGCTGCTGCTGTTGTACTGCTGCTGTCGTGAGACTTGAAAGTGCAAAATGAAGAAGTCAGGCAATCCATGTTTGAACCTCACCCTCTTCAATTCCTGATGTGTCGTACGAGCTTTTACCACGTTCTGATGGACTCCAACTCGATCTGCCCAGTTCTTCAGTTCCTTTTTTCCTGAAACCCTTGCAAGGTATTAGAGTTATTTGTAAAGTGAACCCCAGTTTGGTACGAGGGGTGTTACAGGAAGGCTCACTGAGAGTAGTACAGAAGAAACACATCACCAAACTCACATCACACCCCAATTTGGGTGCTTCAAGGAGATTCGTCCTGTTCTTTTTTCAAACTCCAGTTCTTGGTTCCTCATTGCACACACTTTACGATTTACTCTATTGTGGCACAATTAATGCAGTTTCTCATTCTAGGTAAGAATACTGTCCTCTTCTCTAAATCTCCGTATTGATGTTTTCTAGATGACCTCGTCCAGATTTACACTTGTTTTAAGGGTTAGACTGTAATCACGGCTTTTTGTAGCTAGAGGTTCTCGCGTTCCGAAGTTAGGTAGTAAGTGTTTGAACATACCGAGTACGATGATACCGGCCTACAACACCTTCACTGATCTTCGTCTTATCTTTGTGTCTCATGACCAAATATGAAAGTGCTGACATTCGAATGCTCACGCACGTACATTCAGAAGCTGCATGTGCATTGTCAAGTTAGGAACGAGCCGAGGTGGAGGTTGAGTTTGGGCGACGTCATGAGTAAAGTGTTGCTCATAATCGTCATGGATATTTACAATCTAAAAATGAGGTTTAATTCATTCCGAGTTTTTTGTAGCATTTGAAGAGGTGGGATATTTTCTCAGAATCATTTTTATATATGGTGCCGTCTGAAATACCGTCAAGCAATTAAGGGAGTACTTCATTATTTGAACATTAAATGCATAAATGGATTGAGCATCTTCCTGCCCACTTGGATGTGTTCTTGCAGATACTCAGACACATAGCCTTCTGGAGTTGTGAAGTCTTACCCTGAGACTTTGAAGAGGATGTCTTAAGTTCCAGTGTTGAATTTCAGTTGCTGGAGTGAGAAGTCTGACTCACTTTGCGAAGTCTTCTGTCATGGAAGGTTCTGATTTTTCCATCCAGTCGTGATGAAACGCAGGGTCGGTGAATGTTTTACAGGAGGGAACAGTCCCAGTTCCCTGAGAACGGAACACTTCTGTAACTTGTAAGGACAAAATTTTAAGCTACTATATATGAGTATTGAGACCCAATTTTTTTTACTAAGTTAGAAATACACCTTGAATGAAGTAGCCCAATGTGCAAAGGCATAAGATTGCAGATGGTATGAAGATTGTGATAACCATACCAAAGCCCTATGGGTTGGTGTGCTTTACAAAACTAGTATCACTACATGAATTCTTCGTCTAAGCAACCCAGGACCAAGTTGCTCACCACTCTGTTTAATGCTAACCGAAAACCAGGAGGAAAGTGCACGTCATAAAAATGAAACCCTTTTACTTGCCTCCTTTCATAAATGTGAGCAGTGGCCTTCATGTGCGACCTATGTCTCTGCATGAATTAAAACAATTAGATGGTCACATATAGGTTTTCACACTTTACAATCAATACAAAGACAAACAATCAGTTACGCTACGATAGACTCAGTGCTTGTAGCATTGGCTTGCTTTTCGGGTAAGGTCTTACTCTAACTTCCTCACATGTAACTCCTACCCTACCCCCTTCACTTCAGGTCCAGAGCCAATACATGTTCAAAGAACAAGTAAGATCCACCCTCAATAGCTGTTAACTCCTTATGTGCTAATACAAAATAAGAAATCCAAAAACTCCCCTCCCCTCTAAAATACACTGTAAAGACATTTTAAACGCATTCAAGTGTTTGGGCGTTATTAACTTCCGAATAACTTGTTTGTGTAAGTGAGGACTTCATAAGTGATTATGTGTTAATACTCAAGAAGTGTTGGTATTTATCTACTCCCCAGTAATACCAGTTATAAAGGGTGGACTACTACTTCTAGAGGAGAAACTTGGGAGTATCGATTGTAAATATTAGCTCATGTGGGACAGCATTGAAAGCAAATCGATATCACAACTTGCAAAGTTCAATACCTTTCGGCTTAACAGCCAATGCCTTCTTCCGTTGACGGATCATATGCGTATACATTCCCGGGCTCCCTGCAAGCGGCATTCACGTGATATCCTTGAATCAAAAAATGACCAATCACACCTTGACCCAAATTCATGGTTTAAAACAGTAAATTCGTTTGATCTTATTGTCAAAGATTAAAAAATTCAGACAGGGTCAAATTTAATGTCTCCAGAATCAATGAAGAACATTGAATGTGTTGGTTAAATAAAAATTGAACGAAAAAAAGTCCCCATAAAATCCACACAAAAGTGCTAAGAAAATCATGATGGACAAGTTGGGCCTCTTAGCCCTTCGAGGGCAAGCCAGAGTTGGCAAAAGTTCAATGCTCACCTGGAATATAAGCGAAGATGGCCAATATTGAAGCGTAGTAATAATCGAAAGCAAAATTCAGCTTGTTCGGCATAAGGAAATTGTAAAGCCCGGTTTCCTGCCCAAAGGCAAATGTGAGAACAAAATAAAATCTCTTTCATCAGGTTAATCACCGAAAAAAGTTTTTAGCTAGCCCAGCTGAAGAAAAATGTATGAAAAGGCCGACCAGGTGAATGAATCTTACTCGCATGAATGGCAGAGCAACAAATATGAGACCGGCTTCACTGCAGATCCCAGTGGGATATAGGATATAGAAAGTGGTGTACCTGCAGCAACAAAAACAGTCCAAAGATTCAACATGTCAATTCTACCTAATCCTATAATAACATAAAATATTTTTAAACATCAGGCACTTCAATAGGAACTACTTTGCCATATTAATCAGAAGGAATAAAGATTAAGTGCAGATCAATAGCAATATGGGTAAAGGAAATGCAGTCCATGCATAATTGAACGTCAGACCTTAGCCAGAGAAGAAAGCGAGGTGTTGAACCGAACACCTCTTTCAAACCGAAGAACGAATATCGGATAACCTAGTGGTAATAAAACCATGAGAATCATCAGCAAGCAATCATCTTTCGTTAAGAGCAAATGAAAAAGGATGATAATTCACATGTGATGAACATGGTTGTAGTGCAGAATCAGATCAAATGTTCTCACCTCTGTAATACCCCAACTAAGGATCAAAGAAGTCACCAACCAGTGATCTCGAACCTGCCGATACAGAGCCAGTTCTCCAAAGTTAGACAGTTAGACTTGGATGGCTAGCAAGAATAGCAAACCCTCCTGCAATGGTCGTGTATCATTAAACCCTACGTGCCCGCTGGAAATTAAAGGTCTACTTCGGATGCTAATAGTCAATAATAGAAACTTTAAAAACATAATTCTATGAGTAAAAAATGTGATTTCTACCTTCTATTGGTAAACTTTATTACCCTCCTAAAATGATTCATTTTATCTCCAATAGATATGGACGCGGCCATTTTTGGCCACTTAGGGTTTATTAGACAAATTCCCTCAATGCCAATTGAACAACAACAATCATATCAAAGTCCCCGCACCATTCAGTGCTCACACAGAGATCCAGAATCATGATCTTAGAGCATGCTCAGAGTCCATTCGTGTCTTTGAGTTAGTATTAAATATGAAGTTTGTACTAGACGAAACTAAAAACTTTAAAATCTTTTGAGCGATGAGAATTTATTACTAACTTGGGGAAAGCTGTATAGAACACCCCAAGTAAGAAAGACGCGCGATCCAATCTGTGGCAGCGTGGCCATGACTGGAGACCTCGTGATTCCTGCAACACAAGTGTGCAAGGAAAGATTAAAAAATCGATCAAACAGCTTTACATGGACATATCAAAAGAGGATGAAGTCAAAAGACCATTGGTGGCACTGAGCCACAGAATTGAAAAGTTCCTATTCAAGCAATGTCCGAAAAACAGAGGCATCGAAAAGAAGACAAAACACAAAGGAAACCACTATAGGGAAAGTGTTTTACTGCATACCTACAATGCTGTTGAAAATCTGAAAACCCAGGTCCACAAACCAACACAACACTCATCAATCATGGTTTCTGGAAAACTTTCAACAATGTAGAATTCCAAGACAGACATCAAATCAAATAGCATTGGAAATCATGCACATTTGAGGATGATACTAAAAGCAGAGGGGAGAAGAGAAAGACCTCAAATAATGCAGCTGTCTGCCATATCTGGAGAGGCTTCTCCACCGCATCATACACTCCCGGGCAGCCTTTCGTGTACAACGCGTACACTGCAGAGTACAAAATCTGTGACCTGCGAGGAAAACAAACATGGTTCCCTCAACTATTTTCCAAGCCGAAAGATTTGATTCTACAATGGAGAGATCACAAAAAAGTGCAACCCACCAGAGAAAACGAAGTTTGCGAAGTTGGGGAGTTTCAGTATTCTCACCATCCGGCAAAGAGAAGCCAATTGTAGACCGCGAGGTAGGCACGCACGGCGCCCATGGCTGTGATGGCGGAGCACAAAAGTTCACGAGGAGGACGAACAATAGGAGAGGACGGACACTACAGAGAAGTCGGAAGTTCAAAGACTCGGAAGAAGGGGGGTTCTGGGGCTGTGTGAAAAGGACTGGGAGCTGCAACCAAGGCAGGGCGCTGCTCTTTGAATGAGGAGCCGAGGAGGTTTTCAGTCGCCAATTGAATGCTGCCAGTTGCAAACAGCGATCCCAGAACGTATTTAGGGTACATAACCAAGAGACCCCTATTTCCGTTGAGTTTTTATTTATTTATTTACTTAATATGCAAGTTTGAGCAAATGCAAACTAAAAAATGCAAGTTTGGGCAAAAGTGTATGACAAGCTCCTACAGTTACATGATTCCAAATTTTTTTTCTAAAATTTTGTACTTTGGTTAGAAATAAGGTAAACCAACCCACTGTGGTCAGATAACCCATTGTGGTCAGATGATCCATTGTGGTTAACTAGGGAGTGTTTTTTTTTCATTATGTGAAATTTTGGCCTTAATGCATGTAAGAAATGACATTGCATATATATTTGGTAAGAAAACAATGAATCTAATATTAGGGAAGGTAATACTAAAGAGTTTTGGATGTGTTATGGTTGTAGTTTAAGAACATTGTGATGATAGGAGTTGAAATAACAAAGAATATAATTGAATTCAAATTTGGACAAAATAGCTTGATTATCAAAAAAAATGTAATTTAAAAAAGGGGGTTATAGTGTAAAATTTTATAATTTATAGAAAGAAAAATTCATCAATCAATACTAAGTATACCATTTTAAACTCTTAACCTTCATATACTTCACAATAGATTTTACTTTTGGGCTAATGAGGATTAGTTTTGACTACAAATTTTATCTTGCACCATTAGGGGATTTTATTCAATATGGAATTTTGTAAAGTAATTTTGGAAGTTTTATGACTATTTTTTGCATGTATTTTGACTTTGATGTTTATGTCTTCAAATTATTAATTCATGTCATAGGGTCAAATATGCACATTGTTTGTAAATGAGAACTTCAAATGGGCATCAAAAGGCAAAGAAGGAATGGAATGAGCTACATAAAATTTTCAATATTCACTTTAATTTTTTTCAAATTACAAATGCTCATGGATTTATAAAATCTTTGAAAATTTCTGCATCCAAAATGCCAAAAACTTCAAGGGACTCCATGTGTACAAAACTCAACGTCTCTTGATACCATTGCTTACTTCGTCTATTAACCAAAAAGAAAAAAATTAGTACTTCATAAAATATTATGTACATTTTTTATTTCAACCAATGAATATTAAAGTAGCTACACCAAAACTACCACTTTTCTAATTCTACCATCTTTCTAGGGAAAAATTTCAATTTTTTATGAATTTGTTGAGAAAAATCCAACCCAAAATTGTTTAGTAATTTTTTGACATCCAGATAACATTTTGTGAATTTTCAAAAATTGAAAGCATAGGATATCCACTCATACCATTAGACTCACTCTTAAGAAATTGTATTGGTTTGGAGGGACGTAGTAGCTTTTTTTGTCACTTTTCTATAATCCTTCTCAACCATCTTATACTTAGGTCGCGGTAAACAAGAAGGAGGCAAGTTTTGATGCCTTTACCTTAAACAAATCATTCTAATACTTGTCAATGTTGTTGTTAGGATGCTCATTTATAAGCAAAAGTATTCATATGGCATACTATGAAGAATCAAAAGTAACTCTTGCAAGACATTGACTACTTATTGAAAAAGTTGAATTATTGGGACAAATTTGAATATACAAGATGTTTTTTGTTGCAAAAAAGATTCTAAGAAGATTTTTATTTTTTTTCATAGTTTTAAATCATACTTTTCAAATTGATTGTAATCACAAACTAAGCACTTTCACTTATACAAAAAAAATTATTTTAATAAATTTTTGGATAGAAATGTGAATATATTTAAATAAATTTTTTATCAATATTCTATAATTTGGAAATTGTATTAGAATAGTTGTTCAAATCAATAATGAAAAAAAAAATAGTAGATGTAAAGAATGATTGTACATATAAGATGATGGTGGGAAAAGACAACCAAAATAGACATGTGTTGTACCATTAGGACCAAAAAGTTATAACTAAGTATGAGAGGTTCATTCTTAATCATTATCTTATATATAGGCAATTTATATTAAAAATTGAAAGTGCTCCCAATATCTATATCATTGCTCGGGGGTTGCACTCCCCTTTTTTTTAATGTTGGAGTGCAAACAAAACTTTGGACTCCCTATATACTTTTTGAATTATAAATAAAATTAAATAAAAAAATATGAATAGATTTTTTTGCTTTGAAAGTTTATGTTTTGAATTATTGGTATTTTTATTTGTTAATAATAATTAGTCATAAATTTTTGAAGTAAAAAGATACACTATAGAATTAAAAAATAACTTTCACATCCCTGTATTATATAAGACAAAATTGTTTTAAAAATGAACAAATAATTCTTAAAAATAATTCTCTATTGAAAGCTCATTTTGAGTTGAATATTGATGCAAGGGTCATCTAAATGTGTTCTCTGAAAATATTTGAGTTAAAAAACATGCAATTTTAGTGCATTTTTAACCTCTTCTAGAAATCACTCCATATTTTATTTGAGTTTGAAATTTTGGAAGTAGAGTCCTACAGTCATTAGTAAACAATGCTCAAAATTTGAAGTTAAAATTATAGTTTATTAGAAACCACTTGTTTGCACGTGGTTTGTTGTAGTAGAACTAAGTGCACCCCCAGGGAATCATTGATTCATTTAAAGCATTGTTTCTTCCATTCCATTGATACATTATTTACATTATTTACATTATTTTTCTTAAAGCCTCCTCAATGAAAATGAATTGGATGAAAAACATTTTTCATAGCATTCATCATCCTACTAATGGATAATTGAGAATCTATGGATTAATGTCAATTTGACATGCAACTACAAAGTTCTTTATAATCACATGTCGTTAGGTTCCTTCATTTGTGACATCAAGGAAGTTAGGGGGTATTACATAATATATTGTTCAAGTATATACTTGAAGAACTAATACACTTGCTATTATTAAATCCCCTTTTGTTTATCATTTGAGCAACCTTGTTTTACTTTCTAAATCTTAAGATGGCAATTACTTACACTTTGATCAATTGGGTGGAATCAATTATAGGATTCTAAGTAAATAGACTCTTCATTTAAGCCGACCCTTTTAATTATGGATTGGAATTTCTTTCTCTCTTCTTCTCCATTTGGTGAAGTAAAGGATTTCAATATTCATCCATCTTTTGGACCAAAAAACACTCTTCAATTATATTCATGCATTACTTCATTAAATATTAGAGACCTCATCCATATTAAAATTTTTAAATAGAAACAAAAAAAATTGGCAAAGAAACTAATGGTACTTTAATCCTTGGATGATGAACAAACTCATATTCTTGTTTTTTGCTTGTTGTTGTTTTGATGAAAGTCATCCTAGTTTGTGGAGTTACTTTATTAAGTTCTTGGATTTGGTGTTACTAGAGTACATATTTTATACTACTAAAATCATAAGTCCCTCTGTTATATTACAAATGCTACCATTAATACTAGGGGCTTGTGCTTGCTATGCTACGCATTCATTGTAGTACATATTAGTAAAAATTTGATAAATTTGAATAAAATGCATGATAATGATTTTGATAAGTCTTCAAAAATAATTATTTAAATTATTTTATAAAAATATTTCCAATCATGCATACATAGAAATCATATTTTCACACAATGTGATATTACTGAAATAGAATAGCAGTTCACAATCACCTCTGTAATATCACTTTTTACAAAGGATGATATTATAAAAATAATATAGTTGTTGCAATTGAGGTGATATTAAAGAGGATCAATATGGTGATATTATAAAGGTAGTAATTCCATTGCTTTTCTTGGCTTTATACTTCTTTTGCATTTCTATGATTTTGTACTTTTGTGAACTTTGAGCTTTTGATTTCAATTTTCTATTGCTACTACCAAATGATTCGAGAAATTTATTAGATTGAACCGATTTTGGATTTCACAACAGTTAAGATTTTCAAGTTCATGAAGCTTTTGAGATTTACAAGTTTTTCCTTTAAATTCTTCTATTTGGGTTGCCATTGTTTGTAACAATTGAGTCAAAATTTTAATGCATTCTATTGTATATGTATCTTTTACCATATTCATCATTGCATGCATTTCATTCATCATTCATTAAATTTCTATTGTTTATTTCAATATATGCTTATTTATTAAAAAAATTATATGAAGAGTTTAGTAATTTTTATCTCAAGATTTATTGAAATTCTTGCTTTGAAATCTACCTAATACATTAAAATTCTAATGAAATTTTAATGGTGAATGCGTGCGCCAACCGCTAGTTATTTTCTAAAATTATAAATGTGGAAGTATGTCAAGTGGTTGGCCAAGCCAAAATTGCATTGACTCTAGTTCAAAACTGGATTTGCAAAAATTAGGTCATAGATTTAAAGAACATAATTTTAAAAAAAAAATCACCATGTCAAGAGAACCTCATTACAAATCCATTCCAACAAGTTTTACTCAAAAAATGATGATATTTTGTTCATTATCAAATTTTAGAAGAAATCTTAAAATTTTCCCCTTACAAAATTCATAAAAATATATTGATGATAACATTGGTGAATCTAACAATACAGATGGAATCTAAAATTCAAAAATCTACAACTCATATTTGTAAATCAATTCCAAAATGTTCTTCCAAATAGTATTTTATAATGATTTTTCCCAAATCATCAATTCTGGAAAAGACTTTGGACGTTTAGGGGTTAATTTGACAAAACTTAGAGATTTGTTTTAAAATGGCCCAATTAAGCTTAATTTGCTCATCTCTCATGGTGCATTGAACAGGTCGTGTCGCAGTGTTCACACTGCCATTCATACTTTAAATCAGGTTGTTTGTTTTGTTTTGTTTGTCATGTTGAGATATCTTGGACCGTGCGTCCCCGGGTCACGTGCTTGGTACTATTGGAAAGCCCTCGGCAAGGAGGGGTGCACTAGCTTGGTTTCGTGGTATTTGGACATACTACGTGAAAGTTATTGAATTTTGAAGTTTTTATGAACTAAAAAATTAGAAAATTACATTTACTTTTGTTTTGACTGTGACAACAGCATAGGGCACACTATCTTTTATACCTTAAATTTGGTTGTTTATTTTGTTTTGTTTGTCAATTTGAGATCTCCCAGACTGTACATCCCTGTTCACATTCTTGGTACTATTGGAAAGTCCTCGACAAGGAAGGGTGCACAAGTGGTGTTTGAACCTACGGTGAGAAAATTATTGAAATTTTGAAGTTTTTATGAATTAAAAAAATTAGAAAATTACTTTTACTTTTGTTTTGACTATGACAACGGTACATGACACACTATCTTCTATACCTTAAATTTGTTTGTTTATTTTGTTTGTTTTATTTTGTTTGTCAATTTGAGATCTCCCAGACCGTACGTCCCCGCTCACATTCTTGGTACTATTGGAAAGCCCTCTGTGGGAGCACGGGAATCCAGTCTTTAGGTTTAGAAGGGAAATAAGGGGGATAGAGCTTTTTACTCCCTATTTTTTTTCGTTTTTCGTTAGAAAAGTAGACCGTAAGTAGTTAGGAACCGGATACCGGAATAGGGTTACTTTAGAATAGATAATAGTGTTAACAGAAGTAACTGGAAACTAGAAACCGAAAGTCCGGAAACGGCACAGATAGGTCAGGAGTAGGTCAGAGTGAGTTTTATTAGAAACCGGAAACCAGAAGAGAGTGGGAGCAGGGACCGGAAACGGAACCGGAACTTGCACCAGCACCCCTTCCGGTCACCGAAGAAGAAGTAAAGGCGAAGGACAAGATGGAGGACGTGCCAAACTCTTCCATCCGGTCGGAGCCTAAGGGAGAAATGACTTCCCTACTGGGGGAAGTAACTGACGTTATTCTTAATGCAGCGCGAGCAGTAGAGGTTGCTGAGGAAGAGAAGATTGGAGAAGTGGAGACAGCAAGCAAGGCGAAGGAACCATCGGAGGAGGTGAAGGCCGCAACTGAAGAGAAGACGAGATCTGGACTGGAACCGTCCGAGAAGAAGAGCGTGCCCAAACCAGGGCTGAGCACCAAGTTTATCGACCTAAGTGAGTTATCTCCAGTCTCTCCAACTCCTCCTGCAAAGACACAAAAGGTATTTCCTTCCACCCCACTCAACTTAGCTTTGGGAAGCGAAACTGGGTCAATGGAGGAAAGGAAGACCGGATCACAGGGGCAAGGATCCGGGAAGGGTAGAACGATTGAGGAAACCACTCCTCAAAGTACTAGGGCCAATGTTTCGCCCACACCAACCATGCAGAAGAAGAAGCCTCCAATTATGTCAACACAGAAGAAGAGGATGATTCTAGAGGACGATGACGAGGAGGAAGAAGAAGAAGAGGACGAGGATGAAGAATCCGGTACTGAGGAAGACTTGGAGCCGTATTCTGACTCGGATCAAGCACTGGCAAAGACTCGGGCAACGAAGGTTGCAGCATCTAAGAAGAAGAAGCTCGTTGCTCGGAGTAAGGTACGCCAGGGACAGAAGACCGGAACTGGAAAGAAGCCGGCCGTGAAGAAGTTAAAAACTTAGAAAGTTACGTAGGGTAAATTTCTGAGGATAGGGTGGTGAAAATCTGAAGTTTTGGGATAGTTGTACATAATTAGGAAAATTACTTTTTGAGTGACACGGCCACTAGCAGTTGGAAAGTGACCGGGTCCGTAATTATAGGATCTGAGATCCACTTTTAGCGGAAGTAGTGGGAGTTTGAGTGAAAGTCAACATGGCTAGAAAATAGTAAGGGAATGAAACGTGTTGGGCCCTGATTGGCTGGAGCGTTACTTTTAGGTTAGGATTTTGAGGGAGTAGTTTAGTATTTAAATCCGGGACTTCTTTGGTCCCGGGTGTGCATCTTTATCTTACCTTCTTATATTCATGAGTACCTGGGAGTTCGCTCTTGGCGTGATTGAAACAAATCATAGTTGTGTGTACTTGACACTTGTCCGTGTTTTGGAAGTCCAGGCTGGAAAGTGAGTGTAAGTGGATACAAGGTGTACCCGGATGTTGAGTTTATCCGGTCCAGTATTGAATTAGTGCGTGTGGATGGAGGCAGAAGGGATCTCTAGTGTGGACTAGGAATGGACTCGGAAGGGAGTACGGATTGAGGACCACTCTCTAGAAAGAGTAAGGGTTAGCATGCCTCCGCAGCGCTCGTTTCCCCTCTCTTCCCCGCTAGTTCAGACCGGATTTAGGACTAACTCAGTAGGCTGTCGTTGTAGCATTGGTTTGGAGGGATTAGACCGGCTTGCGTGACCTGCTGGATACGACTGCGTTTCCTTTTCAGTTGTGAAGACGGTCTGTTTTTTCATTTGTAGGATTTGAAAGTTTATTTTTGAAAGTTTGATCACATAGTGAAACTTTTGACACTTTAAAATCGGAGGGTAGGAGTTAAGCTTCCTTCCTAAATCCCAATTAAGCAGATCCCTCTTCGAGAGGTTAAAATCGACATGGTTACGAGTAGAGATCTGGACCGGATGTGAATACTAGAGGTTAAGGTTAGATCTGTGGAAACGCGGATTTCGGTTACGGTCTGTAAAACGTAAATACATGTAACTACCAAACGTATGTGAATAGAAGTGTTGGGAGAGTTACAGGGTAGTGTAAAGCTGTGGGGTAGTAAACTAACCAATTAGAGAGTCTGTGTGATAAACAAGTGAGTGTTAGACCGGAATCAATCCGGTCAGTGTTGTTAGATCGGGAAGATCCGGTCTAAAGTGTAATAGTAATTGTTGGATCGGAGGGATCCGGTCGTGTTTGTCCAAGGAAACAAGGAGGCCAAGTGGAAGTTCCGGTCTATTGTTTTGCTTGGGGTTTTGTATTTGTGTGTTTCGTGACCATCACTCTACCATTTTCCGGTAATTGTGAACCTAGGAAATTCGATCTTTGTGGGAACGATACTCGAGTCACTTTAAGGCCTCTTTTAAGAAATATTGAGCCTTAGAGAAGGATTTTTGCTTTCCTGTGCTACGACACCCTCGACGAGGAGGGATGCACAAGTTTTGTTTTGTGATGTTTGAACCTACGGTGAGAAAATTATTGAAATTTTGAAGTTTTTATGAATTAAAAAATTAAAAAATTACTTTTACTTTTGTTTTGACTATGACAATGGCACAAGGCACACTATCTTCTATACCTTAAATTTGGCTATTTGTTTTGTTTGTTACGTTGAGATCTCCCGGACCGTATGTCCCCGCTCATGTTCTTGGTACTATTTGAAAGCCCTCGACGAGGAGGGGTGCACAGACTTTGTTTCGTGGTGTTTGAACCTACGGTGAGAAAGTTATTGGAATTTTGAAGTTTTTATGAACTAAAAAATCAGAAAATTACTTTTACTTTTGTTTTGACTGTGGCAACCAGCAGATCCACTCCCCTCCGTTCTCTCCGTCTTCACACTTTTTGACAACCCGAGCAAATCTTTTGTTGCTCACTGCGTCGGGGCGCGCCTCTGCTGCCCCGTCGGGCGGTTTCTTTTGTTCCTTTCATCACCCTCGGCAGAAGCAGCGTGCTAACAACGACGGGCGAGATGTCCAACGGGTACCACAGTCTCGGCAACGAGATTATCTCCGGATCTGTGCCGGTAACGCTTTTCTTCTTTTCTTCTGTAGGATGGATTTTACAGGCGACATGGCGGTTGGCGGTTGGCGAATGCGTGACTTGAATTTTTTTTCTTTTCCCCCACCCCCCGTTCTTATCTGCCAATGTTGTTGGAGCGGGACAATCTTTATGGCAGTGTGGCTTTTCCTTTTTGCTTAATGAGCGGGAGGGATAGATCATGGACTGTTTTGAAGGGATTCGGAGCCCAGACGTGGAGTGTCGGGATGAGGAGCTTGTTAGGTTAAACTCGAGGATTCGCGAGGATTCGCAGGTCGTGGCATTCTTTGCAGAAATGCTGTCGGGTTGATTGTCCCGCGTGGTGCTAGGGTTGTTGACGCCCGTGATTCAGCATTTCTTTATGCGTATTGGAAAGGTTTTTGATTGTATAATCTTCGCCGGCTCCAACCTGCAAGTCTCTGCCGTTTAGGATTTATTTTCGTACTTGGCTTATTTTCCCTGCAGTCTACAATATTTCGCAGGGGAGATTTGCGATTGGTCTTGCAAGAAAGGTCTTAAAATTCATTCGTTTGTATACCAACAAGAGACGAAATTTAAGAGAATACAGAGGTGCTTTACTTTTCTTTGTCGTTAAAAATGAGCTTATCTACTTTAGATCTGTACGCAGGATATGGTTCTTTTGAAGAACGTGACTCTTTCTTTGATTTTCTAGGGTTGTAGACGTCCGTGACGAAGTATCATTTATTTTCTTTTGAGTTTCTGTTAGTATCATTTTCGGCGTTTCCACTTTGGAATTCACTGTCAGCTATGCCGTCAAGATTTTTTTATCTTTCCTCAAGTAATTTTTTTCTTCAGTCAAACGCATCGTAGTCTAATCTGGAGGAACGAGATTTGGTATTGGTGGTGTGATCCTTCCTGATGGTGAGGCTTTTGTCTTATAATGAGATTGGTAAGTTCGGTTGTTTATGTCGCCAAACGAATCGAGGTTTAAGAGATGATTGGTGTTGCTGTAAATAATTTATTTATATTGGATGACTTCACTGTTGTTGTTTCCTAGGTGACCAAAAGTTCGGATCGAGTGTTGCAGTTTCAAGGTGAGGAAATTTCAAGCTTTTCTAGTGGTCCTGGAGAAGTGACAAGTCGTGCGTGGTCTTCATGGCAGGTTGCTCTGCGAAGTGCATCCATCTCGCTTGTAGCTCGGCATCCAGATGTTTATGAGCCGTGCGATGATTCCTTCGTTCTAGTGGATGCATTGCTGGCCGAGAAGAAGAAGCTTTTGGAACAGCGCCCGAGCCTTTGTTTGGAGGTTGGATGTGGCAGCGGTTATGTCATCACCTCACTAGCATTGATCCTTGGTGATGATGTGAATGCCCAGTTTCTTGCAACGGACATCAGTCGGGTGATTATCTATCTTTCTTTTGTTTTTTTGTTTTTGTTTTGCGATTGATTTCTGACGTATGGATGCGCTCGACTCCCATGCGTTGATGCTAGGCACTTTTAATACCTACCATTTTAATCTCAGCTTCATGATCGATTAGTCCTTTTGTTACGTGTGGAGCCCTTAGCTTTTCAGAACAAAACTAATTTTTGACTGTGCGTATGCCCACAACGATTTTTTTTAAATCATTACCAGTCATTTGTGATGGGAAGATAAAAGCAACATGTTGGTGTACTATTAAATTTTTTTTTTCCCTGGCTTCATTGAATGTTTACTCGTTCACAGACGGCGGCACAGGTGACACGTGAAACCTTATCAGCCCATGGTATTCAGGCAGACGTAGTAGTCACCGACTTGGTACACGGACTGGAGAAACGATTGGCCGGTTCAGTTGACGTTCTCTTGTTCAACCCTCCTTATGTCCCCACTCCTGAACACGAGGTATATTTGCTGGTCAATCAGATCCACCTTGCATCCATTCCATCAATATCTGAGATGACAATGAGTAATTTTGTTCAAAATAAGGTGGAAGAGGTTATCTTGTCTCTTCTCATTGGCAGGTATCTATTCTGGTTTTTGGGACTGAGGATTTATTCTTTTAATGATATTCTTGATCTCAGGTGGGTGCTGCAGGCATTGCTGCCGCATGGGCAGGGGGTGAGAGGGGCAGAGTTGTGATTGATCGCATGTTAACCATGGTAGACAACCTGTTATCGAATAAGGGTTGGTTCTACATGGTTACCTTGACAGCAAACAATCCGAGTGAAATATGTCAGATCATGAAAAAGAAAGGCTTTGCATCTCGAATTGTTCTTCAGGTGATTCACATCCTACAGAACTGTTGTGGATCTTGGACGTATTGGTGATTCTTTTGCCTGATGACGGATAATTATCATTCTGCAGCTTCTTGTATGTGGGAAATGTGTTTGTCGTGGTTACAAGGTTCTATTGATTTCTTTTGACTATCAGGTACATGATCTTTAAGTAATGTGCGTGGGAGGCAGTGTAATTCAATACCTGTGTGATAATGGCTCTTCTTTAGTACTTCTCATATTGAATTGTTTTCGCAGTGATTTTCTTGGCAGCATTTATGAAGACAGGCTAATGTGTGGTATTTTTGAGTGCAGCGATACACAGAGGAAGAGAATTTGCATATACTGAAGTTCTGGAGAGGGACTTGCTTGTGATAACGTGCGCAAGTCAGAGAGAGCGCTACGCGTCAGTCTTCATTTTCTGATCACTGTCTGGCTTGCATGTGGGAGTTGGTATTGGAGGAGTTCAGGTAATGCAGAAGGGATGTGTCGTAATTGGATGCGCCCCCTTGATCTTGCCCTAACCCCTTGGCCGGCGCAGCCCTCCTCTCCTGGTTGTCGGGACTCAGACGAAAAGCCAAACAGGAAATTACCGAACTTATGTCAACTGCGGTATGTTGCTACAGGTTGTTGTGGTTGCAGTCTTGCGGACTTGTAGATAATGGTGAGCTTTAATTTGGTGCAGATGTCATGACTTATACAGTGTGAGGAAGTGCTACCCAGGGAGTACTGGGTTGTTCCATTGTGGAAAACATCTGCATCCGTCTGAGTCTAGCAACTTACCCTAATGCCCTGTGGGTGTTCGGTGACAACTGGTGATGATCTGCACTTGCGATCTTTTTTGTTACCGTGTCAAACAACCGTTACACATAACTTAATCTGGTACAACGAATGAGTTTGTGACTAATTTGCAGGCATTGAGAAATTTTGATGTTATTTGACGGTGATATCGTCTTTGCTAACCTTCGGATCCGATGGATTTTGACGTTACTATTGGGAAGGACGAAGATATATTGCTCCTGCTACGACATTATCCTTCGGAGGAATTCCTGTCTACTAGAAACTGCATAGAAGCACAGTTGTCAACTAAGGTAGGAACGTAACACTCAAAATCGGCACATCTGCTGTTGTGCATGGTTCCTAGTATTGTAGTAGACTCATCAGTTACTTCAAATGTTCTTGTTGGCGATTGAAACAGGATTCCAGCACACCAGAGAATGCATTATGTGGATGCCATATGCAAACCTTGATCCATTGTGAAATGGTCCAACATCATATCTAAGCTAAATTTAGCCTTTAAAATTGTGTTCAGATAAAAATCTTATGTTTTTATTACTTCAAACTGTGACTTGTATATCACTGAGAAATCTCAATTTGTTTTGTGAAAAATTGTAATTGTTATCAATTTTGTTTCTAATATTGAACATAAATAAGTAAAAATAGCAAAAAAAATCCAAATTATTTGAAACAAGTAACAAGTAGCAATGGAGTTTAGTGAGAAAAGTTTTCAATTGGTTGTTTTATTTTTTACACCCAAAACAACCAAATTTATCCTTTAAACCGAATTTATTCTTTTATTTAGTTGATGCACAAAATTTTGATATTTTTTACTAGTAAAAAACTATATTTTTTACTGTATTTTCTACTACTATTAAATTGTTTTTTTGTTTGTTGTTTTTGTTTGTTTGTTTGTTTGTCACGTTGAGATCTCCTGGACCATGTGTCCCCTAGTCACGTGTTTGGTACTGTCGGAAAGCCCTTGGTGAGGAGGGATGCATGGGTTTGGTTTTATGGTGTTCGGACATATGGTACAACATAGGTTGGTACACTAGTAATTTTGATGGAAAAAATAAATTGTTGTGATTTTGTAGAGCAAAAAGAGGAAATTAAATTATATCAATTAAAAAATAAATTAGAATAATCTGTAATACTTATTATAAATGAAGGGTAGAATGAGAGACATCATTGTATAATTCAAATCCATTTAAAAATGTATAAAACCATGTATCAAGTTAGTTAGTTTATATATTTGTTTGTTTTGTTTGTTATATTGAGGTCTCCTCAACCATGCATTTCTTGGTCGCATTCTTAGTACTATTAGATAGCCCTTGGTGAGGGGTGAATAGGCTTTGTTTTGTTGTATTTGGACCTACAGCGTGAAAGTTATCAAATTTTAAATTTTTTATTAGTACAAAAATTAGAAAATTACTTTTCCTTTTATTCTAGCTATACCAATGACATAGGACATACTAGTACATATGAAAAACACACCATATTGTGTTATTTGGATTTTAACACATGGAGATTTCAATTTCAATAACTCTTTCAATTTTCACATTTAAATTTTTTTTCAAATGGAGTAAAAATAAAACTTGTTAAGCTTCATTTTTTTGGTTAAAATGAATTCCAAAAATAGTTGTTTTGAAAATTATAATAAAAATTGATCCATTTTTTTGGATACACGGACTTCAAAGAATTAATGGAGTCAAAGTTATACTATTAAATGTACTATTATTATTTTTATTGCTTGTAGATATATATTAATTCAAATTTTGAGGTTTGTACCTTACCAAAAGATTGCAATGTTTTCCATTTAAGTACTCCATTTCGAATGCAATCTAACATAATTCAAATGCCATCGCGTTCTTTTACAATTCCAATAAACAATTCAAATCTCAATTTCAAAAAATCAAAACTTTTCTTTTGGTGAATTTTTAAAATTAAATCTCTAAATTCTATATTGGGATGTTGTATACTCAAATTTTATAAAGTAACTTCTTTATTGCAATTGTATTTGGTCAATGGGCAAGTAGACTATAAATTTGATACTTTTAAAAAACTTTAGATGCCATTCTTTTCTTATTTTGGGGTATCGAATGACTCTTATATAAAATGTTTAGGTATGAAAACTACTATTGTTCCTTCTAAATTTTTTATTCAAAGCGTCCACCTCTAAATTTGTCATTGTCATAAGCTTAATTTCCATGAATGCATTATTTCATTTCAAATCTTTACTTGCAAACTAAAAGAGTCACAAAATATTGCAATTTTTTCCCTTTAAGTAAAAAATTGCTCAAAAGCAATGATTTTTTTTGATAGAAAATTATTGACAAAATGTTTTCTTTTACATTGGACAAGATTACTAATTTGCTCAAAAAATCATGAAATAATATCACTTCAAAAGGTTTGATTGTAAAGTTTTTCCAAGTTTGCATTAGGGATGTCAGAGGAAGGCTTAACTAAAAATGACATGAGAGAAACACAACACCAAACTCCATGAGATTCCAATTTAGGTACTTCAAGGAGTTTTGTCTTGTGTTTTTTTCAAACTTTGGCTCATATTTACACTTTATGATTAACTTTGAAATCTTAGGAGAATATTGTTTGTTTTTGAAAGAATGAATACACTTTTTGAATAAAGTAGTACTCTACTATATTTTCATCTACATTTGTATATTACATTTGTGCCCATGGAATACAAATGCAAATAGTTTTGTCCATCAATTCACTCTCAAAATATTTAATCCATAAACAACGCTGAGGTCATTTTTTTGAAGACAAATGACAAAGAATCTCTCCATGTAGGATATAAGTGCAACTATTTGTCCTCCAAATTTTGGCTTAAAAAATGAAAAAGTATTCATAGGAAGACAAACTACTATAGAACACCTTTTCTTTTCACACAAATTTTGGAGGATAAATAGTTGCATTTTTGTCCTCATCGTAGTTTATGGATTAAGAGTTAAGGTAGTGGACCCATTTCCAACCACTTAAGCAATTATGCATATTTGGAGATTGTGTATTTTGACTACAAATTTTTTTTGTGTACAAAAATAGAACTTGGAAATATTCCTTCATTTTTCATAATTTTTTAATTCAAAATGTAATTGCCATTAATTTTTTAGCTGAAGATTTTGTTTGACCTCTACTAGTCATATAGACCTTCATGTTTCCAACCACGAGTTGTAAACAAAATGGATCAAGGGTTGGTTGCAATATTGAGAGACTTGTAGTAAACCATAAAGAGCCATAACTACGCCAAGAACTACACTATAACTAATCATTATTCATCTCCACTTATACAGAAAGAGAATAACCTATACCATTGAAACGGGGATGTGATCAGAAATGTATTAACCACGATAAGTGTAAACCACTACCAGCAAACCTCCCATTTATTTTGTGGGTAGGTTCTTTGGTGCAATCCCACAATTACATGGATTTCTACATGTAATTGTGGATTACGGATTTTTCATTCACAACTTTCATCTTGAACTAGTTCCATTCATCCAATTGCAATTTCTAATAGTAGTTTATATAGACCAATGCCTCTTGTTGTTGTGCATTTAAGAGGAAAAAAAATGCTTCTTTGTTGGGCTCTGCCTTCATTGTTGGCCATTTTTTTATTGCATTAGGTAGTAAGATGAGCATTATGCATTCAAATTTTGTTGGTTTTAAGGTAGTCTATAGACTCTTTTGGGCCAAACACTTCAAGAATTCCTAGCAAATTCATACTTTGTCAAAAAAATATAACTTCAATTGCACTTGTTGTTTCTCACACTTGTACTAATGAGGGAAAAAAATTGAAAAATTTCAACAACAAGATGATGTCAAACTCTTCATTCTAACCACAATAGGCTACTTTACCTTATACTTCCTTTGTCTCAACCCCCCGTGTTTTAGATTTTTTTGGGGATTAAAAAATTATAGCAATAAATTGCAACTGAAAGGTGTCAAAGATTAGTCTTGAACTATTCCAAATCCAAGTACATAGTTTTTACGTTTAAAACTGCCTTGACATGAAAGAAAAGCAACATCAAAAGTGTGACTTTTTGGATGTTTTTTCATTAGTGCCGATTCATAGAACGTGGTCAATATGAAGTGTTTTTAGTGCAAATGTAGATGAAGGACAAGCAAACCTAGCTATACAAGTTCTTCCATCTATTGAAAAAACAAATCCTAGTGCTCACGATATTGTTGTTTCTTGGTACAATTAGTAAACAAAAACCAAATCTAACTCACAAAGAGCATAGAACATGGTACAATAAAGAGGCAAATACATGTTTCTTCTTGAGATTCTATCATTGTTAAACAATAGGGTGAGAGAAACAAATGAGGTTTTATTTTGAAATTCTATCAATGGTTAAACAATAGGGGGAGAGAGAGGCAACACGGGTTTTTTTTAAGACAAATGTGAAATCGATACACGGATTTCTTTTTAGACATGAAAAGCTCCCTAACACCCAATCTCATCAACTGAAAGCAGCAACTGCCGATACCCGCCCCAATACAGTTGAGAACCAGAATAACTGATACCCGTCGGATCAGGGCAGATGTCATGGGCGAATAGGGCGATACGAAAAGCTCCATGACCGTACGTGATCTGATCGTGACTAAGCTTTCGAGGAACATGAACGGCCAATTCAAATTGAGGACCGGACATACCCGTCCGACCAGGACCGGGTGAGGAGCATGAGAACAAGTGGAGAAACTGTGAGATAGGACTTGCATTCTGTTTCTGGCGGAGCCGGTGTGTGAGAGGATTGAATTTTGCGGCGCAATCCCATTTTCGGGTAGCGATGGCGGTGGCGAGCGGCGCTCTGCAAGCCGCAGGTCTGGAGCAATGTGCGTGGAAGTCGAAGAATTGGCTGGGCAGCGCCCACTCTCCTCGCCACAGCGTCCCGAAGGCTGAGACGGTGCGCGCTTCGCGAGCTTCCGAGGTCAATGGAGTGAAGAGCAGTGTCGGATTTCCCGGCGAGGCGAAGACATGGAGCCCCAGCAGTTGGACGAGCCGCACGGCATTGCAGCAGCCGAATTACCCCGACCCGCAGAAGGTGAAGGAGGTCGTGAAGCAGATGGAAGGGTACCCGCCGCTCGTGTTCGCGGGGGAGGCGAGGAGCTTGGAGGAGCGACTGGGGGAGGCCGCGCTGGGGAGAGCGTTCTTGCTGCAGGGAGGCGACTGCGCCGAGAGCTTTAAGGAATTCAACGCGAATAACATTAGGGATACCTTCCGGCTGTTGCTGCAGATGGGCGTCGTGCTGATGTTTGGAGGACAATTGCCCGTCGTCAAGGTGTGCGCTCATCTCTGCCAATGTGCTGATCTTTACCTCTCTGAAGCTTTTGTTCCTCTCCATTCTCGTCAATGTTTCTCGAGATTCACTGGGAGTTTGTCCAAAACCTTGTGCGAGTTGTGGATGGTGACCACAACTAATTGCGACACTGAGCTTATTTATTACGTAGTATTTATTAGAATGGTTAGACCTTTATATATTCTTGTTGGAAAATCAAAGAGGATTCTATCGCATCAAAGAATGCATAATTTGGAGACCACATGCAAAAGTTATCGTGGTTCGAAGTTCATGACCTAAAACCGAGAGGTGGTATGCATTTTTTAAATCAGTGAATGTACTCATTGTGCAAGATTTTGGAGTGTTGCAGTAGGTAGATGTTGCAATTTGGTGTAGTTATCTTACTCCTGGGCGTCATAGTTATGTTTGTGATCCTGCGGCACAAAACGATTTCACTATTTTCGAGATCACAAACATAACTATGACGCCCAGGAGTAAGATAACTACACCAAATCGTTCCCCTTAGTATCTCAAATTGCTTTTAAATTAGTTTTGGACTGTTTTTTTTGGTAAACTAAACCTACAGGACCACTCGAGCAATTGGGAAATTGAAGACTGGAGTGTGAGCATTTGGGGGTTTCTGAAGGGGTTCAGGGTTTTGGGTGTGGGAACAGGTTGGAAGGATGGCAGGGCAGTTTGCCAAGCCCAGATCAGCGGATTCGGAGACTGTGAATGGAGTGTCGTTGCCAAGCTACAGAGGGGATAACATTAATGGCGATGGGGCGAATTTGGAATCTAGAGTACCCGATCCTGATCGAATGGTTCGGGCTTACAACCAGTCTGCTTCTACCTTGAACCTGCTCCGTGCTTTTTCTACCGGAGGATATGCTGCCATGCAGAGGATCAAAGATTGGAACCTTGATTTCGCTTCACACAGTGAGCAAGGGGACAGGTAACTGGCTTCAGTACGCTTTTATGTGTTGATATCTGCCATTAGGTTACTTCATACACGATGCTATTTACGTTGCTTTAAAACTTTAACATATGTAGGAGTGTAATTTTTAGGAGATTTATTTAGCCGTGGAGAGATCTTTGGGTACAATAGTCAATTCTTTCGAGTTCAATTTTTTTTTATCATTATGAATTTCTTATGCAAATTCGCAGTGGCAGGTTGTAGACCTCTATAAGTGACAGTGAGACCCAATTCCATTCAAGATTGAGTGGCCATAATCATTTGTCCAAGCCACGCTGACACCACTTGTAAATATGGGCATCCATTTTTATGAATAGATGAGTTGCTGTTTGTAATAGGGATCAGAATATTGGAGACGGGATTAGGGTCCCTAATGATTTTACTAATCTCTGCCTCACACGTCCTTGATAATTTGGATAATCTCGTGGAGCAACTGAATTGCAGTATATCAGTGTAGAAGTCTGCTCGACTGACTAGGAATCCTGACTGAAGGAATGATTTTGTAATTTGGTAGGGTTGTTGTGTATCCACATCATCATCACCGTCTGATTGATTCTAGTGAGTTCTGTATCTTGTCCGTTTCGGTTAGAATGTTGCAAGAAGAGAACTGATTTTGAGGTAATTCTGTGCTGGATATAGGTACCGGGAGCTGGCGAATCGGGTGGACGAAGCATTAGGGTTTATGACTGCCTGTGGATTGGCTCTGGACCATCCCATAATGACTAGTATTGAATTCTGGACCTCCCACGAATGCTTGCTTCTTCCATATGAGCAAGCAATGACACGGGAGGATTCCACTTCAGGACTTTGGTATGATTGCTCAGCTCATTTCCTGTGGATGGGGGAGCGAACGCGGCAGCTAGATGGTGCCCACATTGAGTTTCTACGAGGAGTTGGCAATCCTTTGGGAGTGAAGGTATGATGACTTTTCTCTTCCACCTTTGCTCTTACTTAAGCTTTCAAGTTCCTATGTCTCTCATTGTGTAATGGTAGGAGTCTTGGAACCCACTTGAGAGAGCAACTTAACCTGTAAGTGCTTAACCCTTAAGCGCTCCGACGTCCATATTCTGGACGATGAACAGAGGGCTTGCAGGCGCTGTTTTGTCCAACTAACTTCTCATTCATCCAATGTAACACTTGAATCTTGAAAAGACAACCTTCCTTAATGACCAATTTCATGAAATTGCGGTAAATGATATTTCTGTACAAAGATATATGCAAAAATGTGCAAAAATTCAAAAAATGATTGAGGCGTGCAAAAATTCAAAAAATGATTGAGGCGTGAAGGGGTTAAGATTAAATGGAAGGACACTCTTGAAGCTACCCGATTTTTTTAACAAAGTTGCCCCTTAAATGACGGAACCTAAGTAAGCCACAGAATTGGGGGACCACAACTTCGGAGATACTGCAATGATTGCGAATTGGCCACCACTATTCAGAACTGAAAATACTGTTGTTTACACTAAAGAGAGTAAACAGCGTAATAGTCATTTTTACTTCCAAACACATTTGTATTGATGAAAAGTGTACTGCATGATTTCTCCTTTCTGTTAGTACTTATCTTTACCTTCTTCGAAGCTTCTTAATGATCCGTTCAATTTTCATAGATATGGAAGCGCCACTTTAGACCTTTGGGGTTTAGTATCTTGGATTCACTTGGAGTTGTTACTGACAGGATACCTTCTTGTCTTGGACTTTATGCATATCGTATTAATGTTTTGAACTGATGCTACAGGTCAGTGACAAGATGGACCCAGCGGAGTTAGTGAAGCTCTGCGAAATTCTAAACCCACAGAACAAGCCAGGTCGACTGACGGTGATCGTGCGCATGGGAGCTGAGAAACTGCGACAGAAGCTTCCCGCGTTGGTTCGGGCTGTACGGAATGCAGGTGTTATTGTCACATGGGTGAGTGACCCCATGCATGGAAATACAATCAAGGCACCCTCGGGAATCAAGACTCGCCCATTTGATGCCATTCTGGTCAGTTCCTTTCCCTACCTCCTTTGCATCTGATGCTTCTACGAATTTTCACGTTGTTGCTAAACTCATTCTTGTTTTAGCTGGGTTCGTTCACAACTTTAGTTTGTTCTTACAGAGAGAGAAAACCACTTTAAATGCCGCCCTGAATGACCAAAAAATACTTCATGTGGAGCGCCACTACGTTATTTATTTACTGACGCTGTCCAAATTTAAAGTCTCAGCCTTTATTCTTGAGAGTCTAGGGTTGATTTTGGGTGCGTCTAGGTTCTATTCTTTAGAAAATTTATAGCTAATTCATATTGTTTCCAAAATTGCATGCTACAAGAAACTGGAATTCCCTTTGGACTCCCAACAAAACTTACCTGGTTTAATTAAGGAACCATGATCAGATGCTTATTCAGAAGATTTTAGTTACCTTAGCTTTCAGAATGGGCTCATATTCTCACGTGTTGTGGCCTTCATTTGCGTAGATATGGAGCTGATCATAATCATGTGTTGTGTGCATGATGTGATGCAGGAGGAAGTGAAGGCCTTCTTTGACGTGCATGAGCAGGAAGGCACACATGCAGGAGGTGTCCATCTGGAGATGACGGGTCAAAACGTGACGGAGTGTGTGGGAGGGGGTCGCGCGGTGAGCTTCGACGACCTGAGCTCTCGCTACCACACCCATTGTGACCCTAGGCTGAACGCTTCCCAGTCGCTGGAGCTCGCCTTCATCATCGCCGAGCGTCTCCGCAGGAGACGCATCTCCCTTGCTGAGGACCCCAACCTTTTGTCTCTCAATGGTGTTCCAAATGGAAATGGGATCGTGGTCTGAGTTCACTCGGTATGGAACCAGGAATCTATTCTATATTATATCTTTGTGTTCCTTTGCGGTCTGATTAAGGCCGGAAATTTTGATCTCTTTGTCGGGATGTATGATGGGAGTGAAGATTTCCCACTCGCCTCTTCATGTATTTTGAAACTATCAATGTAGACTTCTTATCGAGATTAGCAGTCTCAGAACTGCTGACAAGCGTGGACTTCTATCACTTTGAGCTCACTTGGGTATGAAACCATGGATATACTTTTGTTTATTTTTTTGTGAAGGGATTGGCTCGATCAAGTATTGGATTTTCTTCTTTCTTGTCCGTTGCCTCTTGTGGGATGGGTACGGTGAATATCAAACTGGGAGCCTTGAGTGTGTCGTAGCAGTTGACGAAGCTCATTTTCTGTGATTTTGGCAATGATGAACGCCAGAGATGTTCTCGTATAGATGTGTAGGTCAAAAGCACCTCTTAAGGTATGTGCATCTAAAAGAGACACTCTCCTAATTGAGACACCTATCTATAGTAGTCCAAGATTCCAAGATTTCAAGCTTGGAATCTTGGACTACTATAAATAGGTGTTGCATTTAGGAGAGTGTCTCTATTAGGTGCACATACCTTAACCCTTAAACAACGAGCCGATCTTAAACAACGAGCCGATCATTGTGGATATCATCTATTTGGATACCTTGTGAATTGTTGGCTTAAAAAAATCCTAAAGCTCTCATTAAAAGTCAAACTACTATACAAGGCCTCTTAGGATGAATAGTTACACTTTTGTCCTACATACAAAGATTCTTTGTCATTCATTGACCAAAAAATGGCTTCCACATCATTCAAGGGTTAATCATGGTCTTTGATCATTTTAATTTCTTGGTTTCATGGTAAAGATTTTTCAAGAATATTGATTGGTTGTTAAATGAAACTTCATACTAAGGTTTTACCCCTAAATGTCTAAGGTTTTCTTTGAGCTTCTTTGAGTTTGTTCAAAACTAAACAAAAAGCTTCAGTTTTTATTAGGTTTATTATTTCAAAAAAATTGTAATTGTATGAATTCAAATTAGACATGCTATGGATGACATAAGAAAAGAAAACACAACAATATCACTTATGGATTTGAAAATTTATAATGTTTGATTTAGAGGGTGTAAAACCATGAGCCTTTTAATACTAAAAAATCAAGATTTGCAATGATATCCTTGTAGAAACTCTTCAATAGAAAAATCATGAACAATTTTTTCCAAAATTGGATTTTTGATGCTTAACTCCTTAAGGCCTAACAACTTTTTGACAATAGATGTTTTCAATGAATTGTCCCTTCTTGGTATTTTTTTGCACATGGATGTGCTTGAAATTTTTAATTTTAACCATACAAAATTTAAGACTACTAGTGCATGGAATTAATTGTGGAAAATATTGATCGTTGAATTTTTAGATTATAACAATTTTGGATGATCCACTTATAGGCAAAAAAAAATGCAGCTTAGGAGAGATTAAAATTTTGAAAGAAGTTGAATAATGATTTTTGGCCCCACCCAGCCCCACTGAAAAAATTATATTGGAATCTAAAGCAAATTTGGTATTTTTTAATTTTAGAAAATGAAAAAAAGAACCTCACATTTATACACATTTTCAAACAAAAAGAATAGAAAGCCAAAATCACCAAATCAGATCCTAAAAATAATTTAAAATTTATATATGCATAAACTTAACAATTGATATTATTAGCATATCATTTAGAACATCTTAAAAAATTAGGAATTATTCCAATAATTTTGTGTTCTTACCAAAGAGCGTTGGTAGAAGAGTAGACAAAGTATGCAATTTTAGCGAGTAGTTAGTGTACAAAGTAAGAGAAGTGGTAGCAACAAAATAATTATAAGTACATATATTGATTTTCAATTTGTATAGTACTTCCTCGTTTGTCAGTTCCAGCAACATTATGCTTCTTAACCTTGAAGAGCAACCATCATCATTTTGTTTTTTGTAGATTGTTCCAAAGGTATGTTAGATCAAACAATAGAATGTTTTTCTAAAAAAATCGTTGTAGAAGAGTGGTCTAGAGGTAGCTTTGCACAGAGTTTTCATTAAACAATTCTTTACATTCCACAAAAGCGAGTATATAAGATTGAAGTACCTCCAAACTATGTGTCCTTAGAGCATAAACAGTGCTCACAAATTGTGAAAGAATTTTGATATTGAAATTAGAAAGCAAAGCATACAAGAATTTACAGATTAAAAATGAACGAAAAGGTATGGAACAGGGTGGAGAAGCAAAAAACCTGAGCAAGGAAAATCTCCCACAACCTATCAATTTCTCTCCGTAGAATGAAAAATCCAAATTAGTAGCTAGTACCTGCAAGAATAAAAACCCAAAGACAACACATATAGGAAGAAAAAGGCTTGCAACGATATAGTTTCAAAGGAAGACAAAGGTGGACATCATAGTTTGAACACCATGTCCTCACATCGATTGCTATGTGCCACCAAGGACAAGTAGAGGAAAATATGAACATCTATCTAAACACTCTACTAGTAACACATAACACATATGTCTTTGGAGAAGTTACTTCATCAATTAGAAAGTGTGAAATGGGTCACTTTACCAACAAATGGCCATATTACGTATTCTCTGGCACATCCAAAGTTGACCTTACAAGCTTTACGGTACCAGTCATTCAAGGACAGTGATAAATTTTAGTACATTAGAAAATGTGTATGAAGCAAATTGTAAATAGATTTAACTTTAAAAGAACAATGATGTAGTTGGAAAATAACAAATATTAGTGCATTTGAAAATGCTTATGAAGCAAAATGCATGGGATTAGTTAAACTTTGGAGGCACAATCATCTGGTTGTAATTTCACAAGGTGAATGCTGTAGAAGGTAGTAACTGTAATGCACATGAACCCAAAATCCATTTGGTCCATACTAAGAAAATATATTCATAGTATGAAAACATTGCCTAAGCAAGAAGTGGAAATGGATTTCTATAAATCAAAAATTTTCTTCTACTATTGAAGATTTAGAATATTCTAGTTGTTCAATTTCCATCCAAAAGTACGGGTTAACAGTTTGCAACATTCAGTAAGGGTTGGTTGTAGGTGTACCCACTTAAAACGGAGTAGGTGATAGCCCTAAACCAAGTAGTGCATACACCCCTTGCAAAAAAGGCCAACCAAGTGTAGATGATGGTAACAGGGATCAGTATACCAGGACAAACGGATTAGTACGAGTATGAGAAAGCAAACACTGAATGCAGAACTAATGGGCTTCATTCAAAATTTCGGCAAAGTTTACATTTCAACAGTTTTCCATAAATATTACAGTATAGTTCCGGTATAGTACAGATAGCAAGCCTGTATAGTCCTCGGACTCCTCATTTGCCGAGGTCACAACGTTCGCAGTGTTAGAGGTAAACAACTGCAGGAGCTGAATCAAAGAATGATAATCAATAGCAGAATGGATAAACTTACCACCACCACAATCAGCTAAGTCAAAATCTTACAATTGGCTATCTTAGCTGCTTTGATGTAGTGACATTACGGGTTTTCAGAGTTCACAGTTCCAACCGTGCACTTCTGTAGTTTGTTTCCATATCTGTCCCAGAATTTGGTCTCAAAGAACTAACCCTCTCGAAGAGACATCAAATCGCATTTCCTGAATCGCCTCCATTCTCGAAGCATAAGTCTTGTATTGTGACAACACCCCCAATTGCGTCCATTCTTCTTAAGATTGGAGGACTGAGTTTGTACTCGGTGAGGGACACTCGCAAATAAATTCCCTACTTCGTACCGATCCCTGTTTTGCACTTCTGCAGAGTTGTACTGTACTCTTCGAAGTGGCATTATCAAAGGCAGGAGAGAAAGAAACCAGCTCAACCTCGCTCATTCTACTCCAGCAGGAAGATGGTGGTGGGGAGCCTACTAATCAAAGTTGAGAGTAAGAGTTGCGGTTAGAGCCAACTCTCATTGGTTCCCTAGGAGGTCTCAACGAATGATTCCCAGAACCGGTGATGACAGGCAACACCTCAAAGGAGCTTTGATCTGGAGACCTTGTCAAGGGCAAATGGTCTACAGAATTATACCTGAATGCCTCCTGTGGATGTCCATAATCCCAGCTTTGTTTGAAGCTAGAGTCTGAGGAAGAGTTTGTAGTGCGAGAACTCCGAGAGGTGCTTCTTGAATGTCTTGTACTCGAAATGAAGTCGCTAGAGCTGCTGGAATCTTTGCGTCTTGATGAATGCCTTAAAGCTGAATCAGAAGACTCCAATCCAAATCCTGGAAAAGTGAAGGCGTCCGAAAACGAGAAAGAATCCACCCCTTTCTCATTTGTCGAACTGAGACCGTAGATCTGTTGCCTTTTCTCGACAGGAATGTCGCCACTGAAGGTGAAGCTTATGTCGATGCATTTCTCTAGGTCGTCATCTTTCCAGTCTTGGACGTGGCTATGCTTCAGCAGCGGAGATTCGCCTTTGCCCACACTCTCCGAAGGATTGAGCTCAATCTCAAATCTCTCGGAAGAGCTCGAGCTGGTCACCAGGGCAGTTCGCGGTAGAGGAACTGGTTGATTGACGAGAATCCAAGAGGGTTCCTTACTAGGCGAGCTTGGGCTAGAGAGGCCGTTCGAATAGACGGTCCGCAGAGGGTCCGGTTGAAGATGGGGATTGCTACTGTCGGTGGTGACCCGCCTGCTGCAAATAGGGCAGGTATTTCGTTTACCAAGAACTGGATCAATACAGTGCCTATGAAAAACATGATCACAATGGGGAAGCTCCCGCACCACATCGTCGTCTCGGAACCCCAGTAAGCAAATCCGGCACCTGTCATTCAAACATATCCCACGTCAGATTCTGTCAGGCATGTCCTCAAACATGGTTATCACTGACAGTGGTCCGTCATTTAATATCAGAAGTCTCTGCTCTATAGATGCAGATCGCGCAATGTTGCACTTAGCTAACCAAATATGTTGTCATTGTGTGAGAAATCCTCCAGACGGAGGGCATCAAAAAGAAGTCATTAACCCCAGTTCTTAGTTTGCATGTACGGGCAACAAAAGCGAGGATCGAGAGCAATATCTAGAGCATGTTAAGGAGAAGTAAGACGTGGTCTGTCAATACTTACTGTGAAATTGTATCCCTGGTGTTCATGGTTGGAAATGTGAGCACCACATCTTTCTGCAACCCTTTCCGATTCTCAACCTACAAGAAGACCGTCATGCCCAATCAACAAGTTAGATTCCACAATACACCAACTAATATCGTAAGCCACAATGCCATGAATCTGTTCTCGTCTAGCGTTACTGTTAAGAACGCATACATTGCATGAAAAGAACATCGAATACGCCATAAACCTCGATTTGTTTTTTAATCAGATGGCAGTAGTCGAAAGCAATTTCTCATGACATCAAAACGCTCTCAATATTGCGGAAATATCAATGTCATGACCAACAAAACAATTTGAAAAGGCTTGTCAGTGCTGTCAATCAGCTCCAGAATCAGCTACCTCTCGTATTAGAGCAAAACTTGCAAACCTTGAGTTGACCACACAAGAAACATCCACTGCAGGATCACTAATTGTTCCACCAATTGATGGCAAGCTATTGATATGTACGAGGGTGTTTCAGTTCAGAGCAGAAGAAATCACTTACAGAAGTCTCTTCAGGCGTCGCCGAAATTTGGCCAGTCCTCATACGTTGCCGAAGCTTCCAAAGTCCCCAACATAAGCAGCACAAAGCTAATGTGACTGCGCATACTCCTAATCCGATAGCGACTGCTCTCTTGTTCATCATAATAGCCTTTACAAAATTCTACTACCCTACGGAAGAATCCCCCAGCAAAATGGCAGCACGCAGAGAAGCATGCACTACAATATTCACGGGACCCTAAATACAGAACCGACTATCATTTGCTACAACGTCTACAGTCGGAATTCCTACGACGGCTTGTTTTCACAGTGTGCTTGCGATTAGGTCTCCACCCTGCATGCAACACTGATTCTTCAGTACCGCCTCCACACATAAAAACTCCCGTTGTACCCTTCTTGAAACCAAGCCCCTTCGTTCCCTGTTCCCAAGATACTCCAATACACTCAACCTAATACCACCACTTGTCGGTAAAGCCTCACTCTAACGTTTCCGATGACTCGCTATGCACGAAAAAACCGAAAAACTAGCGAAGAAAAAAGATCGCCCTCAATTTTCACAGAGCGCACATGAGTCAACCGCGAGTAGTAATCGTATCCTAACCGACACTCGCTTCAACCTCCCGTTTTTGGCACGCAACCTAACAACCTCTCTCGCAGCTCAAAATTCCAAAAACCGGCCTCCAACTTCCGCCACAAGCAATCTCTCACCACAATTACTAAAATCCTTCTAACTACTCTTGTCTCACCAAAAACGCTCGTCAATTAACCACTCAAAACTTCAAAAACCTGCCCGTCCCTCTACTTCCACCCAAACACTACCTTCTCCGTCAATTACTCCTACCCTACTAACTACTCTTTCTCACCAAAAACAAGTATCAATTAACCACTCACTCGAACCTTCAAGAACCTGTGCTTTCGTCAAAACGGTACCCTCACCGCCAGCAACTTCACCCCAAACTGCGCAATTCCTAGGTAAGTAAGCTTAACACTCGCCCCCTGCAAAAGCATAACAACGTGCAGCTAGCTCTTTCACCAATTCTTTCCTGTAAAACACCTGTACTTCCGTCAAGACGCGCAACATACCACTTGTAACCCCCTCCCCCGTCTCCCACTTTCTTGCAACTCTCCGCACAATCAAGAACCAATTGCATGTCACACGAAGTTTATTACTGAAGCTCATGAAGCTCACGACAGCTCCTTCCGAAACGCGCTTGACTTGGCCATCTATATAGCCTGCAGGGATGCGTCTCCGGCCTCTTGTCTGCTCGGCCAGATGTCTTCCCGAGTGGAGATTTGAACCTCCATCCCGAGTGCAGTGTAAGCTTAAGTGGGGATACAATTACAGACACATGTGATGATTCCACAGCGAAGGAAAGGCTGCGAGGAAGGCAACCCCGGAGGTTCCACTGTAGCGGGGGCTGACATAACTTACCATGAAATGAGAGTGAGCTCGAGACGGGGGTGCAAGTCGGTCCCGGAGGTGCCAGGAAAGGGCGGAGCTGGACGGGGTCAACAGGGGAAGCTGGCGGAGGCGGGGGCCGGGTCAGGCGCGGGTCAGGCGCGGGCCGGGTCCGTGATGATGGGTGGGTAAGCTTAACTGGGGTTAGTTGCCGGCACGAGGTAGTCAGGGGAGCGCCTGACTCTGACCACGGGTTAGTGGAGACGGCTGGACAGTAACAGGACGGCCGGCTCCGTCGCAGGCCGTGAGAATTTCTGGGGCATGAGCAGCGATTTTCTTAACCCTGACAAGAAGGGAAGGGAAGGGAAGGTTGAACCACCCATAACCGACCAAATAAGCCATTGTGGCCGTGATCCGGAGTAAGGTAGTATGCTCTAAAAGCGACCATTTAAGGGTTGGTCAACTTTTTTCTTAAGCTTTAGTGGACAAAAATATTTTTAGGTCATTTTTCAGAGAAAGAAAAATAGGTGTGGAACATAACGCAAGTGGTTTTGTATTTTTGCAAGCATTTTTGAATTACTTATAAATTTTCAAAGATTTTGGTTGTTGGCATCTATTTGTGACCATAGGTCTCCCAAAATCTGTCCACTTGCAACTTGAAAAGAGATGTGCAGAAATCAAAGACAATGATTGGCTCTTGCAATAGAAAAATAATTTTTCCTTGATTCATTAAATGGCTAAAGTGGTCCATTTAAGAGTCACCTCAAATTCACTCTCTTCTTAATAATAGGGGCAATTTGAAGGGGACGGGTGGTTTTAGAGTAGACTACATTAGTGCACGGTGGAGCCAATATTTCTAAAGGTGCAGAGATAGAAATAATGGGGATTGCCAAAATTTGGTAATTTTATCGCTTGAACTGAAATTACTATGAGTTTTGGAAGGCAAAAGTTGGTCTGGATCCATTTGTCGCTTGGTCTAAAATTACTATTTCAAATCCACTCATTTAAGAAACTACTTTTTGTTCACTTTGGCACCCAAAACCGAGCACATGTGTCATAAAAAGAATGGGAGGAATTGATGGCCAAAATCAAGAACTCATGTTTGGACATTAGTCCCCACCTCTCTTGAATATTTCAAACATTCTATTGACAGTTGATGGGGCTATGGTTGGTGATGGTTGGTTCTACCTTAGACAAGCCTATTAGCACCCTGATTTGGAATTTGGATATCTTAGGGCCAATTCCAAGAGGGACACATATTTTTCAGAAGTGTGCACTCGTTCCATAGATCAAATCCAAGTGGAATTATAATTTTTGATTGAAATATTAATTTCTATGAATTTTTGAAGAGGTTAGTCATGAAATTTTTAAAAAACATTCATAGAGTGGAATCATAAATACCCCATAAACATCCTATAACTGCCCTTTCATGTATCAATTGACATTTAAATTCCTACCAATCAAGGATTGACATGAGCCCATTTTCGCATTAATTTTTTTGATTTTGTTAGAATCTTGAAGGAATTTGCATATTTTCTAGGCAAATTTGGATGAAGCAACAGACAAAATTGGGACCAAAACTAGTAGATGGAATTAGGTAGCAAACATAATTGGAGTGGCCTACTTTATCATCAAGATACTTGGCCAAAAATGATTCAAGTTTTGCACTTGCAGGTGCATTCTTCATTTCTATAGTGACCTAAAAAGTCATTTGTTGACCATTTTTTTGTAGGTGCAGCATTATAAGATTAACCTTGTGAGGATGGGTTGGTCACTATGGAAATTATCCTTAGGGCACAATGTGAACCATCTACTTAAAAAAAAATTGAAAGCATTCATACAAGGTCAAACTACTATGCAAGACTTGCCTTTTCTATACAAAATTCTAAGGATGAACATATATATTTTTGTCTTACATAGAAGGATTCTCTATCGTCCATCGGACTACTTTGGTTCGCAACATCTTTATAGGGTTAACCTTAGAAGGATGCCAACTTATAATCAAACTAGTCACTCAAAAATGATTTCATTTCTATACCAATAGGTGCATCCTTCTTTTCTTTTTACTATTTAACTACTACTACTTTATAGGGTTCAAGTAATATTCTTACAATAAAGGGCTTCATTTATTATTGGATCTCATTGGAAGTCAAAAGAACATTCTAGATTATTTTTTGATGCATTTTGGAGATTATATGAAGGCTCATTTACACATACTCATGACCACACATTAGTAGAGATAGTTGGGCAATAGATTGGATACAAGAAGGCTCTTAGATAGGAAAGATGGAATTTGGCCATGAACCAATGATTTTTTGAAAGGCTTTCTTTGGAATTTAGAAGGTAACACACCTAATTGCATCCAAATAAGTAATTGAACAATGTCCCTACTATCAAATGGCTTAATTTATTGTTGAATTGTCAAAAAAATATTTTGCATACTTATTGTATGTATTTTAGGGACACCGTATGAAGGCCCATTAACACATACTTATGAGTCAAGCTACATTATATAAGTATTTGTAGACTCCATTTTGCCTAGTGTGGCCCTATGGCATGATAAGTTAGTATGTAATACAATACTCTTTACAAAGAAATTTTTCCAAAGTCCTAGAAGGCATTTTTTTAGGCTACTATGCAATTGACTTGTCCAAATTCTTCACTATGAGATTGGCCTCCCTTACATGGTGGCTATAAAATTAGAATACTAAAACCTGATGATCCAATCTACTACAAGCTCAGTTGTTAGCATATGTAAACAACCCTTGAATAAACTACAAATTTTTAAAGTGTTGAAAATAGGTTTAATATCCAAAAGTGATTGTAGACAGTTATGAATAAAAATGGTACACTTTTAGGTAAGAATTTTGTAAATAAAAAGGAATTATAATTAGATGCAATTACCTAACTCACTCTAGTTGTGATGAAGATAAGAGCATTTGTAGTAGTCTCTTGAAAGTTCATCTAGACAAAACAATAAGTTCAAAATTTGGAGAATAGATCACTTGTATACCCATACAATTCATTCTTTTAACTTCCAACTAATAATAAGCCTCCTCATTATACATGAGCAAAAAGAATTTCATCATTCGTGATTGGACCATACATTTATCGCTTATATTTCAATCAAAAAATACCAAGGTAAATTAAAAAGCCAAACCACTTGATATGCTCCAAGAACATCATCAGTTTGAAGCTAAATCAAATTCAAAAGCAAAATATTTATAGATGAGGTACATTGCAAAAATTCCTTGGCCCAATCCAATGCACGTACACATGGTCAATGATGCTAGTGTGTGAGCATGAAAGTATGAGCATGTGAGCCTTGAGTGAGTGTGTGTGTATATATATATAGTACAATCCATTGAAGGTGTTTATAATACAAACACCTATAATATAGATATTTAAAACATAGTTACATTATAAATATGTAAAGTTTTTATAACAAACACCAATAACATAGGTATGTAGTCTTTTAAACTTATGGGCTTCATACTTCTAGGCTTACATAATAACAGCCTTCCACACATGGTACCTCAAATATTGATTCCATGTGCTAAATATTTGTTCTACACTACATATTTTTAAATTATTACTATATGAGTGGATTGGATTAGGCTTGTAGCATACAAGAGACAAAAGTGAGATCCAAAACGCTCCTCTATGAATAGTGTAAAGCTTCTTTCTATTAGCTTTGCCCATTGATGTCGACAATTTCAATCTTCTAATGTTGAGCTTGCATGAGAGTGCTCTACTTTTCATTTATTGCTCTAAATTTAAAGTCTGCTACAATAACATGCTCTAAGATATTCCCAACACCCATGTTACACGGATTGATTGATGATGCTCTAATAATTTTTGTGAACATTCAAAAGGTCTTACTAACTATATCATAATGATCATACTAAATCAAAAAATTATTAGGATTTTCACCTTAGGATAAAGCACAAGAATTTATTATTTATTGCAAGTTGATAAAATTTGAAAATTTTGAATTCATATTTGAAATTAAGAATAGAAAATTAGCTATAATAGCCAAGGCACAAAATACAAATCTAACTTAATTTCAAATAAGGGGAAAAGAATTTATACATAGTATTTTTCTAATAAAGTGAAAAAATTAGAATCTTTGCACCTAAGATTTTTTTTATTCAAAGTAAGAAGTATATAGAGATGTTCAAGAGTTTGACCTTTATACAAAGAGAAATTAACAATGTGACCCTTCATTGCCCCTTTTTTACCAAAGGAAAACAATGTATATCACAAGTGATGAAATTTGGAAATTAGAGACCTTGAGCTTGCTAGGAGAGGACAAAAATGTAAATTAAACAACAACAAAATAGGAGGAAATTTTATATTATTTATCTTTGACTAAAGCAATGGATCAATCACCTTAAGTCTTTGACCTTGGACTTAGGCTAAAGGCTATATTTTACATGTAATTGATTTATGGTGTATTTTCCATTCTTATAAGGGTGCATACCATTGTTTGTTAGTTTGATATAGTCTTGTTTAACTTGAAGGAGAATCAAGTATCTAGAGGCGACTATTCTTTCAAATGATGAAGTGGCCTAACTTCCCTAGTTCAAAAACAAATGATTATTTGATTTGAACCAACATTCTTGGACCATATGACCCTATGGCCATAGGATCATATGTCCTCAATTTCATAAAAAAGCTTTAAATGCTATTTAAATTTGCATTTTTAAATTTTTACAATTTATTAAATGTTATTTGTCTTTTGATGAAGACATAATCATTTTTTGCAAGTTTAAAGATGATGAAAGTTAAATGGTATGATTCAATGTGTTCAATGTGTCAAAAAATGTCAACATGATTATTCACTAAAATACATGCATTGGAATTTTTTTGAGTCATTTCCAAAATTGCTAATAGACAAATACCATTACTTACAAACAACAATTGCTCATGAAGTGAACTTTTCTTAAAATTATTCAATATTTTATATTCGGTACTACAACACTTATGTTTACAAATTAACTTTTAAGTTACAAACTTTCTCATACTATTAACCTCTAAAGTCCTAAAGCGCATTTTGAAGGTTTATATAGGCTCCAATGATCTTGATTTTTGAATTAATTTTTTGAAACTTTTTTCAAAGATAGGTATACACATTAGATTTGTAGGGATATAATTTTTACTTCAATTGGTACCCATTTGCAAAAGTTATGCTACTCTAATCTCCAAAAAATAGCTTGTAAGGCAAAAAAAAAATCACAATAACTCAAAATAAGTTTTTAACATTTTTAATTTCTCATAGAAAATACTTTTGCCTATATGGAAAGCTTTAATTCATTCCATTTGGATTAGTGATGAGAAAGTTATGGAGAGTCTTGTTTTGAAGGCACTCAAAGCATCTTCTTTAAAAAATAACTTATTAGATTCATTTCTTAACTCAATTTTCACAATTTAAAAAAAAAAAATTCACATAGTTGAATTTGTTTGTTAGAACAATAGTGTGTTTCAATTCTATCTTAGAACTATTAACCCCTAAATGCCCGAGGCACCAAATTTTATGTATCAACAATACTTTGAAGTTCAATAATACTCAACTTAGTTGCTATTTTTAATAGTCTATATTTTTGACAAATTCTTTTAGAAGTCTAGTTTTAGCATCAAAAGTTTGATTCTGAAAATAAATGATTACGATTTTTCTATTCTAGATTTTGTGCAAGGGTGTCCATTGTAATCTTGACTTTCCTTAGTGTTGAGGGCTCTTGGAAATGAGCTAGGTCTTGGAGAAAAAATCACATTAGAAATTCATTTAAAAAATTGTAGAGTAGATTTTGAGAAGCCATAAATTAATTGGGGTTATGCATGTTAGGCCCTTCAACTTCATATTTTTTTGGTGACCAATTTTTTAGATTTGACATGCAAAAAGATAGCTAAAAGATTTTCATAGTATTAACACCTTGATGATCAAATATTACAATCTTTCAATCCATTAGTTATATTGTTGTATATTTTTTTCCTATGTGATCTTTAACATGTCTAGTTTGAATTTATATGGTTAATTTTTTTTTTTAAATTGATACAACTTATCAAAATGTTGACTTTTTGTTCAATTTAGAGCAAATTTCAAGAAGCTAAAAACAAGCCTTGGGAATTTAGGGGTTAAAAATTTAGTTTTTTCTTCTATCTCATACCTACTATACATCAATTTTTTTAAGAATGAAAATCAAGTGTGTTCTTTTTGAATTTTTTTTTCCCATCTCTCAATTCAATTTATCAACATAAAAAAATAGAAATTCAAAATCAATAAAGTTGAACCACCCATAACCGACCGAATAAGGAATTGCGGACGTATTTGAAGTAGGAAAGGCATGGGAAATATTTTTAGAGGTGCATAAATTGAAATGTTAGGGTTTGCAAAAAGTTTGGTGATTTTTTGAAATAACATGAAATAACTATGAATTTTGAAAGGCATAAGGTGCTCTAAATCCATTGTCAATCTATAGACTCTTCCAATTTCAATCACTCAAAAACTACCTTCCTATTCAAAGCTTTTTACATTCTGACTCACTAATTTGGAACATGTATCAATGATTTATTAGTACCAATCTTGAAAAGGAGAAAAAAAAAAAAACACTCTAACTATGGTTGGAAATAAGTCAGTTTATAGGTTGGTTATTGGACCCTGATTGGGAATGGGTGGTTCTACCTTAGTGTAAAATTTTAAGTTAAGAAGATTCAAAGTCAAAAAATTTAATCAAACAAGATGCCAAAAAAACTTATTTTCTTCACTTTAAATGCAAATATCTTGCAATCTACACAATCAAAATTTTGAAATTTCTTCCACACAATCTTATACTAGTTAGTGTAAGATCCTACAATAAGATATGGGAAAGAAACAATTTCAAAACTTTTCAACTTTTTACAATAGAATGGCAGTTTTGAGTGGTTCGTGAAGAAAAAACAAGGCGTTGGGAGTTTGGACTTTGGGGGTTAAAAACAAAATGATACTCAGTAATAGATAGTGCACAAAAATGCATTCCAATAGCAAAGACCTAAGCTTGGTTACAAAACAAAACAAACAAAGAAAATAAAAGTTACAAAAATTTGCAATAAAACTGTAAATTTTTGTACAATAGCATACTATATTCCCCCTCCAACACACTCATATTCCAAAATGGTTTTTTCTTTGCTACAAAACTTTTAAATTATGTGAACTTTCAACATTTTATACATCTGAAATGAAAGGCATTTCCTGATATCCATTTCAATTAGTACCTGCACTTCCAGGTCACCAAGCATTGCATCCAAACTCACGAGAAGCAACGCATTCGCATCAATAAATTGTTGCCTCCTCGTTAGCACAGTTACCAGATTGAAACGGACCCCGAAATTTCAGGAAACGCCTGTCATTGCCACTATTCTCACAATTCCATAGACGCCCAACTTACTCCCAGCTCACGAACACATCCCATGAAAAGAAAGTCGCACAAGTTGCAGAAACAGTCCGAGCACTGCGCCAACGTATCAAGTCAAGAGCACCATTTGACTGAAGTCCGCATGTCTCATGCTTCTATAATTTTGGAGTTAACTTAATTGTTAAGTGAAAACACACAATACTGTACTGTAGTCCTTCAATAGAAATAACGAGACGTTTTCCTTATCACTTAGAGCAGTTTCTGACTAAATATAAGAATAATTACAAGCCCCAGGACAAGTCCTTCAATCTCAAATATGACTACAATATAACCTTAATACACCCTGATACAACAAGACAAACCCTTACGTTTCTTTAGCAGTGTTCAGATGACACCAAAGCAGTGCTAACGAGAGCTCGAGGTGCTTATTTTTTCTTCGTCCACAAAGCCACTGCGCCAACAACCACTATCAGTGATAAACTTCCAGCGAGTGAGGAGCCCATTACAGATTGCAAGGGCTTCTGTATCAGGTGACCGGCAGCGGCAGGGAGACATCGTATAATAAACGGCGCTTTGCTACTTCGCTCAAACTCCTCCATATCAAAGTCCTGTTGAAGTAATCACGGATCATTAATGAACACCAAGAGGAGGGTATCATTGCTTGGAACAATTTAATCACGCGAAAATGACGGTCAACTTAAAAGAAATCAAATAACAAAATAGAATTCTTTGGTCCAGAAGTATTGAAAATGTAGAACATGATATGAGCAGCAACTGTAGTTAATATGCTGTCTTGAATAGTGTACTTACAGAGGGAATCCGATTGAGAGTTTTAAGATGATTAATGTGCAACTTCACATTGCTTAAGGCTGCTGGCCAGTACGCAGCTGGGGTGTCTTGGTATGCTTGAGAAACCACCTGGTATGCTGTCCTAGCCCCTTTTTGAATGGCACTGAGAACCTTAGCCTCCCTCGCTTCCCGATGCCTGTAACAAGATCAATAAACATCAGGTTAGACAAGGGCATTCGGTAATAATCCTGAAGTGACACGTTAGTCCGGGCATGCATGTTAATGACAATAGCTGAGATCTTTACCTGATGTAATTTTGTAGCATGTGCTTGGGCCACAAGGTCGGATAGCCGTGAGCTGGAATGATCACCTTTGGTGCAAGTTCAAGAAACCGTTGACAAGTCGCCAGATAATCCTACAATAGAAATCATTCGATGTCAAACTTGTGGACAATGCATAGAACCTGAAGTTGCCATATCAAAGAGCATATGAAAAATAGCATTGCAGTCGGCTCAAACGCGCACCCAAATTTTCATTACTGCGAAATATGCTCACCGGTAACTGGTGAGCATGAGTGTAGCAACAAAGGGGAGGAAGCAGACCTCTAAGTTGCCACCCGAAAAAGCATCCAACACTGAACTCCCATGACTGCAGTTGCGTCCAGAAATACAGAAATAGTCAGATCACTCTCTACCTGCTGGTTTCTCGAACTGGAAACGATCTCATTTCAAAACAAACAACACCGACTTTACATACAGATATATGTTACATATATATGATTGTCCGAATTCGTCACTTACCCAACACAGTGATCACCGACGAGAAGAGTGCCCGTGGCGCGATGAAACAAGCCAAGATGACCGTCTGTGTGACCCTGCTCAAAGCACGTAGATTAACTCGGACGGAGCTGCATATTACTAGTGAAGGGAACTGCAGGCAACAGCACGCTATACTTAACCCTTTTCTAAACTACTGTACTCCTTGAATGCTGTTAGAGGCCATCAAGTTTCACATAGTTTTGTGTGCAAAACACTCATTGTGGCAAAAAAAGAATTTGGGATCATACTGGGGCGGAGATAATTTCGAGTTCCTGGCCAGAAATTAGCAGTTTGGAGCCACCAGTCACTGCGATGCACTCCAAACCATAATCTGGTCATCAACACTACACGATTAGGAAGAGAATTTAAATTTATGGATAACAACGCACGAACATTAGAGAAGCCTTGGAGATCACTTGGAAGTGACAAATGTCAAGAAATGCATACATTACCTTTTCCCATGCGCTGAAGTGTTTTTTCATGGGCAACAATGATAGCCTGAGGATTATTCTGTTTAACCGTCGGGAGGCCTGCATGTCAAATGCACTATGCATAAGAAAACGAGATTGTTTTGCATTCACATTAATGTAATCCAGATTATCAAGACCAAGGATAGCAGCAGATTCAGGGAAAAAAAAATACACAGCGCTCTTCATGTCCTATCCAATCCTGTTAGATCATAAACCAGAAAGCACGGTCCATTCAAGCGGGCATCTTCACCTCTTCTTACCTTCTCAACATATGCAAGAAGAGAGTGTCCCAAATCAGAGGATTTTGCATCAAATCAGCTGGAGCCTACACTAAAGAGGCTTCTGAACGAATACGATCAGTTACAGTAAAACATCAAGAGCACAAGCTCATCTGATTAAGTGTCTGGAGATAACAAAAATTCCATGCCCAACATCGGCATTTGCATAGTGATAATCCAAGACATTAGAATATTGCCGGAAAATCAGAAGAAAAGTTTCAAAACATCGTGTCCCCATTCCTGGATATGGTATAAAGACCTCAAACGTTTTGGAACTTCAGAAATGTCCTCATTGCAGGAGCATATTAATTATGTAGTTTAATTCAAAAGTTAAGACAACAGGAAATAACAGTCGTGAATGGACAAGCGACGATGCAAACAGTACTGAACAAGAGAGAATGGACAGATACAATTATTCGGTCAGAAAATGTGGAAGCAAAGAAATCTGACCCTCAATGTGATCACCATGGTGGTGCGTTATGAAGATCAAAAGCTTCTTCGGCAGCTCGTTAACAACCTGGGCGAGCTGCTCTGCACCAGCGGTGGAGGACTTAGATGCCGCAAATGTCAAATCAACATAACCTCGTCCACTACAACTAGGAAGAGAATACGGCTTCTGTTCCAAGACGTAAAAGCACAGGCATAAACTACTGAAATGTCACTAAATACCTGACTGTGAGCCGCAGCAGGATGGCACCCAGGGTCGCAGACCAAAGCATCACCGCAGGCTACAGCTACGGTGGTGTCAACTGGCTGTTGCAGTGGAGCCGTTGGAGCCATCACCACTAAATTAGTTTTACAAAATGGTTTCAACGTGGCTGAGTCCATCGGTGCTACGAACACACCGGGTGGGTACTCCTGTTGCAAAAAAAGTCCAAGATTAAAAGCTTACTCTGAAGCAATTGTTCAATTCGTTAACTGAGACATTACGGCGCGGACCCGCATGAAACAAAGCAGGTGATGTACTGTACTCGAAAAGCAGCAGTACACTTACTTGACCGTGAATACTGAGGTTGTACTTGAAGGACAAGCCTGCAGGAAAGTGCGAGGAGAACGCAAACATAGCCAAAGTTCCTATCCGCTTCTGCTTTGGGTCCGCATTGACCAGCATGTTGTATGCCTGGTATGGATCAATCCATATCCCATCCGCTGCAGCGAACCGCCAGAAACAACCCCCTATGTAAGTACTCGAAAATTTGATTACCTCAAACATATTCTACGAAAGTCTGCTTAATTATCCTCAAACCTTGTTTGCGAATTTCGGCTGTGTCTCTTACGCAAAATAGTACGCAACTAAGAAATAAGAGAACGGAAAATTTGGCTGAATGGATAACTGTTGTCACCTGCAAAGCTGCCGTCGTCAGTATATGTTTCAGTAATAAAAATGATAGTGTGTACAGGTGCGTTTGGCCCAAATTCAGGTTCCTCGATATACTTCCAGTAGCGCCATGACTTGCAGGAACCGCCGGTTGGATATATACGTGCTTGGATCTGTCACAAACTCAAATCTCTTTACTCTGACCACCTGGGATCCCAATTTTTTCACTAAGACATTGTTTGAATGTGCAAGTGTGCTACAAGTAATGATAGCGTGGCAAGTGTGAAGAATATTCAAGAATGTCATTTTAAAGAAGGCCATAACAAAGAAGTTTGAGTGCATTTTCAATCAATGCACCTGGTGGTTACGTCGAAATCTCCCGTTTTGTTGATAAGAAACGAGAAGTGACAGTAAAGATATCATTGTAGCAAGTGAAAAAGAGACCAACACGGTGATAGAAATGAGAGATACCTGGGCAACAGCGGCGTGGACGTCAAAACCCTTGAGACCGAGGCATTCGAGATTGAATTTGACATTGCTGACAGCCTTAATGAGGTGCTGATCGTCGTCGTGGCGAGGAGGACGGCCACCGAGAGGGAGGGCCGTCAAGGGAGTGGAAGGCAGGTCCCAGACGGCAACGTCGACGAGCTGATGGGAAGAAGGAGGAGAGTCATGGCGCACAAGAAAGAGCTGGAAAAGCTCCGAGGGCTGAGCGTTCTTAACAAGCAGCGCTACGCGAATTTGCGTAGGGAAGGCCATGTCTTAGGAAGCAGCAAATGCGGGCAAAAAGAGACGTGGTAGTACTACAAAGGAAGGGGAGGGATAGCGATTGTGCAGCTGCAACTACAAAAAAGCAAGGAAGGCAGGAATCATCATGATGTATGATCCATGAGCATCATCATAATCATCATCAGCGTCATCGTCAGCACCGCACTAGTACATTCTACCACAGACTACGGAATGCAATGCAGCGGGTCTAATAATGGCCGCAACTGTACTCCTTCGTACAAGCTCCACATCCGCCCAGCTGCTTACCAACCCTGGCGAGGCAGTTCCACTCTTGCTTCCCTTAACTCACACATTCCCTGCTCCTCCCCCTGGGCCCCTTCCCATTGGTTTTCCCCCTGTTCCCTTTGATCCTTTCCCAACGGCTTCCCCATGCCAACTTATCTGGTTTTACACAAAAACACGCTTATCTTCCCATCAGCATTCCCTTGTTTCTGTACCTCGCGCATTTTTTTCCGCCTCTCCGCTCGAAGTTTGATTTGCCTGTTCTACCTTCCTGGTTTCGTGCCAAACACTCCACCTGTAATAAAACTCTACCTGCAAATGGAAACGGAGCTAACGAATTCTACTCTTAATCACCTTCTCTACATAGAAACTATTTTTGAAGATTCGATCTCGGTTGGTTAAATGTGATTCACGAAGCAAGTGTGAGCGAAGCAGCACTGTCGTATATATTCAGGCCATGGAGCTCTCCAACTTCCGTGTTCTCTACGCAATCCTGACATTCAAAAAGAGTGACAAGTATTCTCAAACTGAGATGCTTACGAATCCGATTTGAATGCACGAACTGAAACAGGAAATGCGTTGCGAGTACTGGTGGAGCAGAAACAAACACATCAGACTACCGGTGATCAAACAACAAGCTCCGAAACCCTAATTCTCCCTCAATCATGTGAACGAACGTACTTGTACGCAAGTATTCGTTGACTGAAAGCAGTGTATATGTACTGTATAGTACACAATACGGTTAAGAGTATTCTTACCTTCAATTATTTTTTTTTAAGAAATTTAGAATTACCTTTTATATGGTGATGTGCATATTTTTTTTTGGCCATCTACAAGGCCTTTGCAACAAGAGTATAAGAAATTTGGAGTTTCTTGTCACTACGTTTTGCCAAATTCATTTAAGGGAGGGGTGGGGATTTGCTAAATCTTTCTTGTTATAGTAAATAATAAACTAGGAAACACAATTAGAAAAAAACATTTAGACTTAGTATAAATTGGTATCTTTACCTTATAATTGATTGCTAAATGAGCAACATAGTAGGAGAGCAAAAAGATGTCTTATTCATGATGTGAGTCCTTTGAGAATATTTTTGTGGAAAAACAAATCAATACAATGTAATAAAATAGAGATTTAAAAAAAAATTGTCATTCTAAAATAAGTTCAAAATCAAAATTCAATTTATTAAAAATGGTGAAAAAAATTATTGTGATTTATAAGATAATTCTATTGTTTAAAAGTCTTACTCTATAAGGAGTACATACAATTTTGAAGAATGATTTAATGAAGACTCTTAAACAAAAATTGTAGAACATGATTAATAGTTCAAATTCATTTAGTTGAATGTATTACAAAAAAATTGATACTTATGCCATCATAAAATAATTGCATTCAAATAGGGAGGGGGGAAATCACAAGTATTTACTAAAATTATGAAATCCTTTTTGAATTGGCAAATAACATTGATTTTTTGTTCTTAACATTTTATTTAAACAATTTTCATACTCCCTCCGTCCCAAAATGATCTTCTTGTTGCACTTTGTAACATTGAAATCTGTTGTTCGGTGACCAAAACAACGTCACCGAAACAACAGAAATTTCTGCGTTTTCTACTAGTGATACTAAGTGCCCACAAAATAAAATCCTCACATTCAAAATTTCAATGCCCACCAATGCTTCTTGAAAATTGGTCCAAAAATTTTTACTTTTCAATATTCCCAAACTACACTTTGAAAAGGACTCATAAAATTCAAAGTGATTTGGATGCTAGGAGTGCACCAAATTCTACTTACAATGTACATAAAATGGATTGTAAAAATGTTATTTTTAGCCTTAATATGAAATTTTTGTTGAGCAAGAAGATCATTCTAGGATGGATGGAAAGTATTTAAATAGAAAGATTATACATCCAAACCTTAGTAATAGTATACAAGAACGAAAATCTCTATATAATAATGATTATGAATAGTATTAATATTGATTCCATGGGATAAAGATTTTTCATACATTGATTATTTATTATATAGTCACCATATCAATATTAAAAAAAAAACTAAATCAACAATGCAGTTACATTATTTTTATGTATTAATATTTAAGTATTTTAACACTAAAATCAAATTCATTTTAGCATTAGTTTGTTTATTAGTATTTTTAGCATAAGCATTAATCCTAAAATCAAAATCAAGATTGTTTAATACAAAAATTGTACAAATAACTACGATCTTGAGATGTTGATCTCAAAGTTATATTGGGCATTAGCATAATGAATTTTTAGTATGTATGTATTAATTAACTAACTAGATATTGAGACAATCCATAATTAGTGGGTAAGGATCATTGTGGTGATTACCCACTAATTAGTTAATAATAAAAGTATTTGGGATGATAAAATATAAAAGATAATTTAATGTCCCTTTTTACAATTGTCAAATCCTCTATTATTACATTTGTATACAAATTTTTATGATAACAAAGTGTAATAGTAAGACTACACAATGAATGGGAATTAAGAAGGATACACAAATTTTAATGTGTAATACAAAAGGTGTCATCTATTTTTAGATTGTACAAAATTTGGAATTTTCATGGCCAATCACAACCCCTATATACATAAATGCACTTGCGCAATATAAGGTAAATAAACTTAATTCTGCCATGCAAGTTGACTATTTTTTCCATCTTTCTGAGAGGCCCTATTTTTGTCATCTTTCCAAGAGGTCCTATTTTTGCACCAAATGAACCTAAAATTATGCATTCTCAATTTATGAGAAATTAGGTTGTTTGTAGCTAGATTGAGTATGGCAAAGTCAAAGGTATAAATGGCAATAATAGGCTTTGCAAAGTTGCTTTTACGAGTGAGGGAATTTAAGTAGCAACTTTGTGCCAATGGAAGTGGCTATAATCACTACAAGGTGACTACTATTTTGGATCTCGTCAATTTTAGAGTTGAGCATGACTATTATCAACTTTCTACATTTTCAATTGAAGGAAATCTAGTGGCAATTATGGATATTGTGGATGCATTCTCAATAAATCTAATAATTATATACTCACTTAAAAAACTTTGAAATTACTTCTTGTTGGCTTCATTGTTAAATATACAAATTTTAGGAAAAAAATTGATCTTTTTCACATACCTCTAAGAGATCAAACTAAAATTGTGGCAACACTAATAGGATTGAATATCTTGTACTTTCCAAGGACAATCTCAAATTGAGAATATCCATGAATCTTTAAATGATTAAAGATGTATTGTAGAAGCCACTTCATGGCCTTGTTGCCATGTAGAGATTAATTAACCCTTGAACGTCAAGGCAGACGTTTAGTGTCTTTACTATAGGACAAAAGTGCAACTATTCATCCTCAGAATTTTGTGTGAAAAGGAGAGATCTTCTACAATACCTTAGCTTCCAATGTGTGCTTTTGGATTTTTTAGAATAATAATTCTCACGGAATCAAAACAGAGGATTTCTACGGTCACTAGTATGTCATTAAAGGGTTAAGTAAGGGGTTTGAAATAAGGACACAAAGGATGTAACACTAAAGAAGGTGATATTAACCCTAGAAGGGCCTGAAAGCCCTTTGTGACCGTATAGTATATTATGAATACAGTGGTATTTGACCAAAAAACATGGACCAAATATTGTTTAGAACAAAGTAAATTAATGATCATAGTATTATGTAAATAAAAATGTATCACAATTCATATAGTAAACCACAATTGAAGAGTTATAAGGCTAAATACAGGTTGTATAGAGGGACCCCAAGGGCCTTTCAAGGGTTAAAAAGGTTCTATCCATTTCTATTATGCACAACATTCATCCACGTTTATTGCGGACCGATTCCGGAATGGAATGGTTCTCCAGCACCAAATTTCTGCAGCTGCTCTTCCCGCCCGCGCTGTCTCTGCAAAATTTTGCAGGTGCATTTCAAGGTCTGTTTGGTGTGAATGCCGCGACAGAGCTGCACAGTTTTTTTACACAAGGCGAAGCTATTCGTATTCTAGAATGGCAGATCGTATGAAGTGAGTAGTGTTTTAGCATTGGGAGGGCAGTTTCTGACATCCTGGAGTTGGATTTGACGCCTACTCAGAATCGGCGCTATTTGGGGGGGATAGAATGAGAGCTTTAGAATTTCGGGATTCGAGTTATGGTCTGAGAAGGTGAGGAAGCGTAAGCAAGGGGAGGCAATGGCAGGGGTGAGTGGCGGAGGTTTAGCTGAGAGTGGGAGTGGCAGTACGGCAGGGGATGGGGTTTTCGATGCGCAGCAGGTAGCTGATGTGAAGGCGTGGCTGCGAGGCGCGTTTGAAGCCGTGGGGAAGGAAGTCCCCGAATTCGAGTACACACCGCGGACTGTGGCTCATCTGCATAACCTGGCTGTTCTTTCCCAGCACCGCACGCAGTCTGCCACTATTGTCGCCGCGGATCTGCGGCAACGGGCATCCGAGTTTCGCAGTCAAGGTATGCTTCTTCTTTCTTCTTAATGTGTGCAGGCTGAGGTAGCAATCTGGAGTGGGTTTTTTGTCGTTAAACCGTAATGGCGGGTAGAAAAGATAAGAATAAATACATCGTAATGGCTTGTGAGAAACTCATTGTTTTGGCTTTCCGACGAGCTATCAATTGTATGATTTGACCTAGAAATGAGCAAGACATCTCAGAAAATAGAACTACTTCTTGGCTCTCCCTGTTGTCTGTTTTTCTCCTAAATATATGCTGGCTGAAGTAAAAATTCCGAGATTTTTTCGTGATTAAATGGGAATGGCAGGTGTAAAAGTCTTGCTGATTAGTGAGAATTAGAACATGGCTAATGGATTGGAATAAGCGAATTGTTACGCAAGCTATCACTTGGATGATTTGGCCCAGGAATGAGCATGGTAATGAACTAATTGTTGCCTCTTTGTGCGGTCTGTTATCATTTTTGTTTACGTCATCTCTGGTAATCAGGGCTCTATACCTGCTTTACGTCAGCCATTGAATTCTCCTAAGTATTGGAGTCGTGAGCTGCATCTGATAACCACAAGTTGTTGTGGCAGCTGCCAGGATCCGTGAGACTCTGGAATGCACAGGACTGTCGCAAGAGAATCTCTCCCAGTCTGGTGTAATGTCTGCAAATACTCTCGCCAATGTTGCTAACTTGCTTGACCTCAAGGACACGGAATCTACTAGGTTTGTTCTTCTTTGCGACTATCTTGTATATTTTGTTGTTATTTATTGTCCTGAAATGCGATCAGAATTAAGTGTTCTTGCGTGTGAGAGTGACTTTATTACTTGAAGCCATGGAGAATTTTCGTCTTCTTGGTAATTTAGCAATTCGTCTCTAGAGGCTCTCAGCGATGTTCAGATGGATGGTTTTCTCGAAGCCTTTTTCGCTGATACATGTCTCGTTTTTTCCCTCTTGGCAGCTATCTGATGGCCATAGCTGAGCTCTCGCTGAAGAAAACTGAATTAGAGGAGACAAGATCCAAGGCTCAGAGGGAATCCAAAATGCTTTTAGACTACACGCGCAAAGCAATTGCGCGATTGACCTATTTGAAAAGGTGATACCTATATGTTTCTTGGATGTATGCCTAAGATGATTTTAGTTTATGTAGAAGTTGGTTGATAGCTGAGTTTGATGCTCTAGGGTCTGATTGCCTCTAATCTGATAATAGTTCTTTATGAGATTGTTTGTTTGCTGAGATCCTTTACCTCTTCTAATGGGTACGGGGTGAAGGGCTCTCGGTCAGCTTGAGGAGGAGGTGGCTCTCCGGGAGGGGCCTATGATGCAATGGAACACTAACCTCAAAATGATGGCTTCGAAAGAACGACAATACCTGCAACAGCTTGCTAACTACAAGGTGCAGTGAGCTTCTTACAACTCGCTAGTAAATTCTCAAAATCTTTCATGTAAGAAATAGTCGGTACTTAAGGTGCAGAGCCTTTGGTGTAACTTAATCGCTCTTGTTTGGGAGGTCATGGGTTCTTGAAAGTCCTATGTACTAGATAACCAGTCGAGTTCTGGGAGGCCCAAGACTGTTGTTAAACATTACCTTCTCCATTATTCTAAATGAGGACCATCGCATCTTGAATATCTTGAAAGTGCCTACAGAGAATTTTGCATATAATACCCGTTCTATGTTGCAGTCTTTGCTTAGGCGTCTCGGGTACACACGTGAGATTAGTCATGGCGTTCTAATGGCCATGGTGGAGCATCGTCATGAATTGGAGGCCAAGACAAAGCCCATTCTTGACACCCTACGCAGCTATCAAGATCTACCTCCGGTTCTAATCTTACCGGCTCTTTTCAAAATCAATTTACAGTGTTAATTTTTAGCAATGCTTTGCTGCTGTTCATTCCTGTATTGTTCTGTCTCAGGGTGAGTTTGGGAATTGATAGAAACCTTTTGCTTTGCTTTTCTTAATTGATGTTGTGGTATCTATTGGCGACAGGACAAGGCATTAGCGGGTCTTGCCATTGAAGACAAAAGGCGTGAATATGAGGCTGCGGAAAAGTACTTAGAAGATGCGTTACATTCAGCTCTCCATACCCCACAAGAGTGAATGGCACTTAAAATACTTGACAGCTGTTTTTCACTGTTATGGGACGGATTGCATCAGGGTAGGCCATATATGTCCTGCATCTGGGTGACAATCCAAGAGTCTCTTCTAGCGTTACATTCGTTCTTTATGTCAGTATCAGGCAGTTTTGTATGTACACAAATTATTCCCGATTTGTACACAGAAACACGTCACTACGCTAATTTTGAATCTTACCCGTTGCCCAAATTAGTTAGTATTCTTGTCGTCTGATTCAAGCATAAGTTAAGGTATGTGACCTGTTTCCGACAATGTTAATGTTTTAACCCTTGAACATTGAGGTGGACGTTTTGTGTCTAATGGATGACAGAGGATCTCTCTATGTAGGATAAAAGTGCAACTATTCATTCTTGGAATTTTGCAAGAAAGGGGAGGTCTTCTATAGTAGTTTGTCTTACATTGAGTGTTTTTACAATTTTTTAAGCCAATACTTCACATGGTCATAAAAATTGATGATTTTCAAAGTCATGCCATCATCCTTTAAGGATTTAAGTGTTTTAGCATGTGTTTGATTGAGTGCTTGTGGGGGGAGTAATTTTTTTTGGTCAAGTAATAGAAATCATGAAGATTGCACTATTTTTTGCTAATTTTTCATCAAGTGTGGAATTAGTAAATATCAAGGAAGTGTAGATTACAAGTTGAATTTGTTTTTAATGTATAGGTAAACCTATTTCCAAGAAGCACAAAACTAAAAATTGGTCTTAGTAACTTCATTAGGTGTTAATATGTTATTCATCTCACAATAATGAAGTTGCTAAATCACATCATATTCCCTTCATTCATGAAAATAGGTCACCCTATCTTGTACAATAGGCCAACAAGTTGTGTATCTTATATTCCCTCTATATTAGTCTTTTATTGTAGCAATGAATTTATGAAGGATTTGGCAATGTTTTCTTAATATATGTTATGATGAAATGATTCTACAATGAATGTACAATGTATCTTCTCAAGTGCAAAACAAGTAGATTTTGCTAATAATTGAAATCAAGGAAATATCAAAATATAGGAAGTTGCAATAGACACAAAGTGCCACATGTAAATTAAGATAGGTTTTATAGAAAGGAAACTTCTTGTGCAAATATCTTGTCCTCTCCATGTGTTTAGATTTCCACAAGAATGTCATAGAATTGAATAGATTCAATGAAAAGTTCAATGTCTTTTGGTCTTTGACCTAGTAAACTTCAAATTGCTATATGAAATTCAATTTGTAAAATTTTTTAATCTATAAAGTGGATAATAAACTAAACTCATCGTGCTTCATTTCATTCGTTAATGTCAAAAACAAAAGAAATCATCTTCAATCCTAGAATCAAGTTAGAAGTACATTGCTTAATCCCTCAAGGACTAGGAGGACACAACCCTCTTCAAATTTTCAATGGCAAATTCTCAATAGGGTGAAACAAATCGCAATATTTTGTAAAGTAGGATCTTGTAGAGTAATAAGTTGACATACTTATTGCATTTTTTTAACTTTCAAAATTTCAATGTGAGAGATATTTAAAATTTTATTTAGGAAATATAATTTTATAGAAAAAGGGAGCAAACATAATTTTTTTTACTATGAAAGGAATAGTAGGGATGGAAGAAAAATATTTTCTTGGACATTTTGTCTTTGGTTTGTACAAATAAACTAGGTTTGGGGGAATTCTTTCAAAGTTGTATTTTTAATAATTTAAAAAATACCAACTTCAATCCAATGTAATAAGAACACAAAATAATTAGAATGATTCCAAATTTATTGGAAGATGTTCCAAACAATATGCTAATAACATCAATTGTTACATTTCAAAAATTCACACATATATACATTTTAAATTTTTTTTAGAATCCAATTTGCTCAATTTTGACTTTCTACCCCTCTTTGAAAATGATTATGAATTTGAGAGAGGCTTTTATTTCTCATTTTTTAAGATAAAAAGTAGTATACTTATTTTAGATTCCAATACAATATTTTTTGAAAGCATTGTTCACCTTCTTATAATTTTCTTCCCTAAAAGTTGTGTTTTTCACCTATAAATTGATCATCCAAAATTGTTTCAATCTAAAAATCCAATGGTCAATATTTTCCACAATTAATTCCATGCATACTAGACAAAATAGTTTTTATTGTTGTATAGTTAAAATTTAAAAATTCAAGCATGTCCATATGCAAAATAATATCAAAATGGGATGATTCATTGAAAATCTCCATTGTCAAGAAGTTGTTAGGCCTTCAAGAGTTAAGGGGATAAGCGATTCAGGACAAATAAAATTGTTTAGTCTTGTTTTGTTACCAAATGTTTTTTCCAATGCAAAATAATATTCAATTTACATCTCCAACTTTTAAGCACATATGTTTTTTGCCATGTAGGTAATATATAATATAAAGATTTCTGTAATTTTTTGCATTGCAGTAGCATCTAAAAGATTTCATCAACCTCCAAAGTTACTTTGAGATATTGTAAGGATGTCATTAGAATATAGTAAAAATAAATGCATTTAATATAATAGACAACATATGATCCTTGAAGATACCATCAATACAAATTTGATGTCTACTCTTAAAAATAGATAGTCAACTTTGATGGTTTTGAATTTTGCATATCATCAATGAGAATTTTATAGGAAATTTTAGAAATGCTACCTATTTCACCATCTATCCTAAATAATGAACCATCATACAAAAAATTATTAATCAATAAATACCAATTAATTATAAATATATTAATTATAAATTATTAGAGTGCATTTAAATCTAAAGAGGTTTTTTCTAACAATATGATCATTTTTCTTAGAATAAGATTTTTGTACTAAATATTAATAGTATTTTTCATATACTTGCCAAATTTCAAAAGTAGATACTAGAAAAAATTTACATTAATTTAGATAACATTTTTTGTTAAATCTAACACAATTATATTGGAAATAACACAGATTTACATAATTATGTCTAAAATAATGCTAAAGTTGCATCATTTTTAACACAATTGTGTTAAATTTAACAAAAGACATCATTTAAATTTACATAAATTTCTTCTAGTAAGAGGAATACAACACCAAAATTGCCCACCTTATCCTATAAAAAAGAAGACACCATAATTTTCAATTTATTAATACAATAAAAAAATCATACTCCTACATAAATATTTATGTCTACATTCACTACAAGAAAACCTATCCAAAATGACAAAAACTGGTCTGAAATGACAGAAATCAGCCCCTCCCAATCTACAGAAAATTGACAGTTTTTTGTCAATTTGGACAATTTTCTGTCAATTCGGACAGTTTTTTGTCCTAATTGACTGAAACTTGTCAAATTTCTGTAGATTAGGAGGGGCTGATTTTTGTCAATTAGGACGCGTTTCTCTTGTAGTGATTCAAATATACAATTTTTTAATTATGTTTATGTGTTGCTTTCATTCTATATCTATGGTTGGGGGGCATCAACCTAGACTTAATATACTAATATATAAGATTATACCTTTATGTTTAGAAAAAATCTTGTCAATAAATAGAGTTTGTAATCTATTATGGTACTTGTGATTGTAAATTTTTTACAATATTTACTTGCTAATTTTGGTCCCATTTTAAACATGGACAAAATTGTTAATGCAATCTATTGGAAAAAACAATGAAAAGAGATATACTTAAAATTTGAAAATTTGAACAATATTTTAATGAATATGGCATTTAGATTTAACTTCATTGTATCAAAATTTATGTAAAATCTATTCAAATTGATTTCATATAACATGCTTGAATGGCCAATTAGTCATTCAATGACCAAATTATTTCTAGAGGTTTACTAGTTATTTTATTGTGAAATCTATAAAAATACATTATGATCATTTGTATAAATTTTTTATATTTTAAAAAATTGCTTTTGGTTATAGTCTTAGTTGAATACAGCCATGACAATGAAAACATGCTATCTCAATTTTTGATCACAAATATAAAAATTCCTTAACATTTTAGAGTTAAACCATCACAAATCATATTTAAAAGTATACTTATACATGATTTTAGGAATAATAGTAATATAATTAATCTAATCTAAAATTTTATTTGAATTAATTAATTTCTTAGAATCTCACTAATTCCATTTTTCACCCCATATCTCTCAACCATCTACCAAGTGCATGATAATTGTTGTGAAAAGTAAATTTCATCCAATTAGTATTCATTGAGGAAGCTTCAAGAATAATATTTCTATGGAGAGATGCTACGTATGAGCCATTGATACAGAGGAGTTAAAAGAGTTTCAATTATTTATTATACAATTTTAAAATGATCTTACTACCTTTAGGTTGAGCACTTACAAGTTGATACCAATTGATCACATTCTACTCTATTTATGGCAATGAACAATAGAAAGATTACTCATATGTACAATGCCCTTAAAAAATAAGTCTAAGCATGTGTCAATCAACTGCAAATAAGTTCAAATGGAGAAAGTAAGATGTTCATGAACTAAACATTTTTCAATTGATTTGTAAATCTAGGGAGCTTTATTCCTTCAACTATTTTTCAATAATAATTTATTGAAAGATAAATTGAATTGGTATTTAATTCAAGTTGTTTCATATCTTGTGAGTCAATGTAGAATTAGTTATATATGATTTTTCAATGTTTAGAGTTATTTAAATGTTTCAATGTTTAGATGGGGCAAGAATTACTTTCCATTTGTTCTTTGATGAATCTTGAGAGACAAAACTAATATGAAAGCATCAAAAAGAAACCTATAGAGTTTCATAATATATCACTCCATTTCTTCATATTCCTCATTCATGTTTAAATCAAGGTATTATTTTAGGTTGGAGAACCAAATTGTTTTCATTTGTGTAATAGATTTATTAAAAGGATTTTGCTTAATTCCTAAATGCTCGAGGCACCAAATTCTAGTGTCAAGAAGTCAAATAAATTCTAATCAAATTTCTATTTTTAGTAGTTTTTATTTTTGAAAAAATCTTTTTGAGGCATAATTTTTGCATCAAAAATCAGATTTTGAAAATGAATGATTATGGTTTTTCTACTCAAGATTTTGTACAAGTATGTCCATTGCTTTTCTTGATTTTCTAATGTTGAGGATTCTTGGAAATGAACCTCAAATACACTAGATCTTGGGAAAAAAATCACATTATATATTCATTTAAAAAAATTGTAGAGTAGATTTTGAGAAGTGTAAAGTAATTAGGGTTATGCATATTATGCCCTTGAACCTCATGTTTTTTTGGTGACCAATTTTTTAGATTTGATATGTAAAAGGAGGATTGAAAGACTTTAAATCTTTTTCACAATTTTAACACCTTTATGATCAAACATTATAATCTTTCAATCTATAAGTGATATTGTTGTATTTTCTATTCTCATGTGATCTCTAACATGTCTAGTTTGAATTTGTATGGTTACAATCCAAATAAAATTGATAAAACTTATCAAAATGTTGGCATTTTATTCAATTTAGAGCAAATTCTAAGAAGCTTAAAAAAGACTTGGGCATTTAGGGGTTAAAAAGCACAATCTATCATACTTCCATCCATTATTCATCTAAATTCATCCATCAAGCCTCTAATTAATTAATGGATAATTGAAGACCATATGATATCTATCTCAAGGCTATTTATAAAAGCAATTTGAAGAATCCAAATTATGTATGAACTTCCTAGTTTAGACCACACTATTCAGACATTAGATGAGTTTTTAGCCCTTTGGAGGGTTGTGAGTTTCCAGAAGTTTTCAAATTGCAAGAACTACCGCTGCTGTGGCCGAATGACCGCCACATTTGAAAATTTTTTTCAACTTTTTTCTTCATTCTAAGAATGTTTTTTTTTAAATTTAAATTTTTTTTGAAAAAACCATTTGCCAAAATTTACAGGGCGGACCAGTGTTGGGAACGGGCTGAAATGGCCCTTCCAACCCTCCAGAAATCATCTAAGGTAGTGTGGCCAAGCAACCATTTACCGGCTGGTCCCCCTTTTTTGAAGGTTTCCAAGAATAGAAATATTTTTGGATCATTTTTCAGAGAAAGAAAAATGGATGTGGAATGTCACACAAGCGGTTTCATATTTTTTGAATCATTTTTTAATTACTTATGAATTTTCAAATTTTTTTGTTGTAGGCACCTATTTATGACCCTAAGTCTTCCAAAATCCGACCACTTGCAACTTCTAAAGTGATTTCACTAAATGAAGGCAACAATTGGCTCTTGCAATAAATAATGTTTTTCTCTCGATTTTCTCAAAGGCTTGAGAGGTCCATTTAAGGACCACCTACTATCCATTTCACACCTAAATATAGTGGCGATTTAAAGAAGCCACTTGCCTTTTTAGAGTAGAATACTTTAATGAAGAGAAAACCACGATTTTTGAAGTGACTTCAATAATTACTAGCTTACTACTATAATGCAACAATTGGTATAATATAGTCTAGGACTAAGATATTATGTTTCACACCAAATACAAAAATAATTTCTATGAAATTGGTATTTTTTTTAAGTGCCAAAACAAGAAGCATAGGTAATTTTTTCTTTGATATCTAAGACAAATATAGATTTAGTGCTACTAAAAATGCACTTAATTTTCATTTAAGCTAATAGTTGCTAATTTAAAAGAAATTAACTTCAAAGTAAAGAATATAATTTGGTCATGTCTTGAATCTATTTTCAAATTTCTTTCAAAATAAAAAATTCCATGCAAACATATACCATTTTTAATCCAATTTTCTCTTCAATGACCTTCTAGTTAACATGTATACTTGTCACAAAATCAATGATTATAGCAAAAATTTCAAGCATTCAAACCATTTGAATATAGGGAAGACTATCCCTCAAGCAATCAATTTAACCCTGAAAACTTCATGACTATATTTTATCAAAATTCACTCTAGAACTACCATTTATGTTGCAAAGAGCAATTTTTTTAAAGTGACATATTTAACTATAGAATCTTGCACTAGACTAATATGAGAATATGTAGAAAAAAATTCAGAAATTTTAGCCATGTATTTTACAAGATATTATTTAGTGTATAAGATGGAAAATAACCATATTGTAAATTACTAGTAACTCTAAGACAAATTTGAAACTCGTCAATCTTAATGGTGAGATTGTTCTAGCTTGTACTGTAAGTAGAAGACGTGATTGACACTTCACCATGAAGATTTAAAGTTTTTTGAAAAATAAGGTTTAATGTTACAAATAGACTGTTTTGCAATATTTTTTTTTACCATATAATTGTATTGTTTTTGAAAAATAATTTTTGTAAAATTTTGGCATCTATTTTTTAGAATTATTTTTAGTCCAACTTGCCTTGCAAATATAGTATTCTAAATTGTGTGACTTTTTTATTTGAAATTTGAGAAAATTAAATTTAAATACAAATCCTATATGTTATTTTTTAAGAGGATGCTCTAATTTCTTGAAAAAAATAGACTCTTCATAACTTTTACATCAATAATCAAATTGGAATGAATCAATACTTTTTGTGTATATAAAAAAATATTCAAAGGAAAACAAAATTTTAAAATTTTAATTTAAAATTTGTGTGATACATTTGGTTGCTTGGAATCAACAATTTTTATTTTGGGTAGTATAACTTTGCTTGTGGTTACTAAATATAATAAAAATTGTATTTCCATAAAGATACTTTGATTTTTTTATCTTCAAAATAGTTTTTAAAATAGTGCGAAAAAATGAGATTTTAGGTTGTGCCTTAACTTCATTTGTCTCCTAAGAGAACAATGGTCCTCTACATGATAAAGGAGTTAGAGAGTACTTCCTCAATTTTTAAGCAAGTACTAACAACCTTAAGAACCAAGGGATAGTTTAGATTTCCAAACTTCTAGACATATACCATAAAAGGAAAATTATAATAAAATATAAGATCAAGTTGTAAATATGATCCATATATCATATCCATGCAGTTTAATCAACTACTACACTAACCAGTATTTTTCAATAAAATTTGAAACCAAAAATTGAAAATCCTTTCAAAAATTGATTATTAATTGAGTTTTTTTTGTTATTTTCACAAAATTTAGTTTTCTTTAGATTCAAAATGTTAAAATACTTATGGTGATCTTTTAGGATTATTTATTTATTTATTTAAAATATTTTTTGAACTAAAAAAATTATTTTTTGAGGTCAAACTTACTTAAATTCCTTAAATTATAGTAAATTTGCAAATATAACTTGTAAGAATCTATACTACACAAAAATAAGAGAATTAATATATGAATGTAAAAATATTTAGATAATATGAAAAAAAAAAAAGATCATACATGCTCAAATCGTGTGCGTTCATCTATTGTTCAAAATTTGATTGTCTTTTCTTTAAGGGGTTAATTCTTGCATACAAAATGTGAAGTGCACCTATGATGGTCTACATCTTCTTTTTGAGGGCTACTACACAAAAATTGAACAATTTAATTTTTTAAAATTCATTTCCAAAATAATTACAAATAACTTTAAAAATCTTCCAGCAACTGAAATTATTTACAAGTTGAACCCACTTAACAAATTCTTGTAAAACCTATGTTGCCTATTAATCACTATGTACTAAAGAAAAATTAGTTATTGAAGTAGTTCTAAACTACTAATAACTTTATAAAAGTTTATATATAAGGTTCACAAAAAAACATCACATCTCATTCCTAGCTAGAATTAATTTAGATATATTACAATATTCATACAAAAAAGTACATAATTGTTTACATTCAATTTTAAAAATTTCCTTTTAAAGAGAGGAAACGTAACAATAAATTACATTTGGATAATAGTAACATTGTAATTACTTCCTCAACCTCAACATTTCATACAACATGCATACTTGAAATTATCCATTTTTAATTGAATCTTCGATCTTCAAGTGCATAATATGTTTGTCTATAAATCTTCAACAAAGTATAGATAAGAGATACAATTCAAAACTTGGCAATTTTGGATATGAATTAGCTTATTTGAAGTCCATAAGGTAGGATGCTCTAAAAGTAACTACTAACACAAAGGTACATTTTGCTTTCTTCAATGTATCATAATTGTACATTTTAGGAGGGATTGCTTTCAACAATCATTGTGTTTGAACTTCAAAAATTCATTACAAATTCTTCAAAGGTCTAAAAAATATGAAGTGACTTGGGTTAGATGCCAATTCCAATTTCCTTCCAACAAAAATTTACTGAAAATTGTTTTAAAGAATTTGCCTTCCTCCTAAATGCAATCAACTCTTAAAAAATAGCTTTACTATGAGGTACTTGACCCCTTTCTGATGACTTAAGCAATTTAGCATATCTATTGTATGGATATGATGAGGGGAAATTTTTTCTTGTTTATAAAAATAGATATCAAATAGATTCCATATTTGTTTATAATTTCTTCCTCAAGAACGAAATTGTCATGAATTTTTTTGGAAAGATTCCATTCAACTTATTCTTGTTATATAGGTCCTTGTATTTCCAACCATAGTTTGATTACAAAATTGACCATAATTCAAGGTAGGTGATAATTGTGGCTTCCAATGTACATCTTGTGATCATTGTATGTTTTTAATGTACACCTCTCCAACATTTGTGTTGCATCAATTGTCACTTGATTACATAATCTATCACTTGAACCACAACTAATCAAAAACATAACAACGTAACTAACAAAAATGGGTGACCGATTGGAAAGAGGTCAGCTACCTTAAGAACAAACCACCTTACTACTCTTGAATAAGTTGTTTCAAAATTAGTCTTTTTGCAATATAAATTTTCTTTCATTTGCATAATTATTGTATAGGAAAATATATTTAATGGATTTTCATTGCAAAAAATAAAATAAAATCCCTAGCTACAAGTGGCTTGGAGGGCACTACAAAGACACGACACATGAAACCATAGAAGACTAGACAAAGTGATAAGACATAGGAGGCACCAAGTCATAATGCTGCGAGAGACCATAAGGTCTATTATGTTAGATTGTACAAGGCAACCACCACTCCGTCGATGAGCCAAAGGAGACGGTTAGGGTGGTTGGAAAATAAAACTAGCATGGAGAGTAGAGGCCACCCATTTCAATTGTACATCATTGCAAAGATGTCAAGTCTACATCTATGTTTAACAAAGTTGGCTAGGAGCTTTTGTTGAGACACAAGGAAGCACACGATTGAACTACCGTGTGAATCCATTTGATTCTACCATAGTCTAGGAGTTTGTACTAGATGTGGTGCCTTAATCTCTCAACCATCCAAGCATGTCCATTGAATTCTATATTGTTCCTTCAAATCCATAGAGACTAAATGACTATTGTTCAAACTTTCAGCCAAATTCTTTTGAATGCATTGAACTTCTTCAAAATGTTGATAGAAAAAATTTCTTACCTCTTTTGAGGGATTGTCAAGGCCCAGGGGAGTCTTTACCCTTATGAAGACATTCATCAAATGGAAAGCTCATTGCCATGCGTATTGTGCCACAAAGTATTTCCAAAACCTCTAGAGAACGGTTTCATCCGAATGTCTTGGGCACACCATGTATCTAATGTCAATCGTAGCGTCAATTCATTTTTTCTATGAATTCATTGCGATTGCTTTGTGCTATATCACTCAAAGCAATCCAACTCTCTTCCTTGTATGTTCTGGCGGCCATATTGTTTTCTATCTTAACATGAAGTCACTAGGTATATTTGCAAATTTACTATAATTTAAGGAATTTAAGGAATTACAAGTTATATTTGCAAATTTACTATAATTTAAGGACTTGTAATACAATGCTCGGCTAGGAGTCTTAGACTTTAGTGAACTACCCTATTCATTCTCCTTCAATAACATTGGGAAGGCAATGGATTAAAAGTCCTCTCCAATAATATTTAAGTATACGAGTAGAAGCTTGCTATGCACCAGTCTCTTCTTTTTTAAGGCTAAACTTGAACTTGGGTGGGTTAAATTGGAAAAAACTTGTATTGGAAGGTCTTCCAAGAAGTTCCAAAGTTTGCAGCCAGTCAACCCTAATTTGCCCGATTCGTCCGTGAACAGTAAGATTCTGTCCGATATGACAATCGTGGTTTGCATGCTTTAAGCACCTACTTAATTATAAGGATAATTAGGGCATCTTGAGGATTAATCACATTCAACCCTCTATCTTTTCTTGTTTGGCAACATTGTACCCATGAGATTTTGGTTCTAGCTCTATAGGAAGAGCCAAACCACATATAATTTTGGATTATAACCATAATTTTTTGGATTCCTGCCTTGATTCCACTCCATAGCAAAGCAACAAAAAAATTGAGGAAAAGAACACATTGTTTACAATAACTCCCCAACCTATTGGATTAATGTGGGCATGCATTAGATTTGGGGTTCTTTAATTGTCTTCTCTATAAGAAAGGGTCAATAGAGGTTGCGGTAATATGAAGTCTAAATGGGGTTCCAAGTAGCTTGGTTACATTCTTTTCATGAACCCAATATTGAGTTGGTCAATCCAAGAGGGATGGTCACTGGCCACATTGGAGCTCCAATAACCACAAGACTTGGTCTAGTTTAGTACTAGACCGGTTGCTAGGCAAAGTCAATTCCAAATTCCCACAATGACTTTGACTAAACCTTTGTCTTCTTGCAAGGTGAGAGATGTATCATTGACAAATTGAGCTATTATTTGTTGCTTAGTGCCTCTTGAAAGTTTGATCCCTTTAACAATTCCAACATTGACCCCTCTCTTCACCACAATGTTACACTATAAAAAATTTGTGTTATAAACAAGTTAATAAACATGTAAAATACATTTTTTCTAACTTTAGGCATGCTTCCATCGATGTCCAAAAATTCTATTAGTATTGATGTGACAAAATTCTAGTAAATATTGACAAAACAAGTCGTGTTTTTAGAGCGACGTCGTAGAAGACAAGGTCAAAGAAGGTGCCAAAAGTGTGCAATGTGGCAACCACATCATTGTCATATAAGTACCTTGTAGGTAAGCAATGCCACATGGGATTTTTTTCACTTGACCCAAAAATAATGTAGCAATTGATGTAGCAACTGACATCACCTTGTTTGATAAGATTAATAGTGTTTTGAGCAACATGAATTTAAATGTCAAGAAGAATTTTGATAATTATTCTTTTTAACAAAGTCAACTTAGACATCTAGACGTTTTTTGAGACATCAACTTCAATGTTCAAACATTTTGTGACATCAACTTTAACGTAGACTATACAAAATACACCATATAGAATAGGTCATATATAATATACCATACGCAATATACCATACATTATACATCATACACAATACACCATAAATTATACATCGTATACAATATGCCATACATAATACATCAAATTTGGTAATTATGTTGCATGGCTTAAAAAACACTTATTATAAGTATATTGATAAGAAAAGACAAGATATTTATATAAGTGTGGTGTAGGAGGGAAGACAAATCATATAGGATATGTAAATTTTTTGAATTATACAAAGTTGTCAAAGTTGATGTCACAAAAAAGATCTGGACGTCTTTGTTGACATCCTTGTTGATATCACAAAAATATTTGGATGTCTTAATTTATGTCTTAGTTGACATCTCAATTGATGTTTAAAAATCATGATTCAAATTTTAGATGGTGTCATAGCACTTCATCTTTGTTGGATGCCATGTCACTCAAATGCCACATCAAGTGCCATTTTAAGTTTTAAAATTATTATTTTTTTCAAAATATGTCACATGGTGACATGGCTACCCTTCTCCTATGTTTTTACATTTGGTCAAAGTTTTACCTTAGCCCATAATAACTTTCATTAACTTATATAGAATTAAACCAAAACCCTTTGCCTATATGACAGTTCTATATTTTCTTGGATGTTGTACACAACACAACTATGTTTTTTGTGATGTTTCTCACAACATCGCCATCACAAAGCACATCAACTTGTTTAGCATGTGACATACAAACATTTATTGGAACATCCAACTCAATTTTGTCTCCCATGGCTGCAATTCCATCTTCATGCACCAATTTTGAAAAAAAATGCGTATTTACTGCTAACATCTAAAAAAAGGGGGGGGGGGGGGCTTACAGTGTTAAGAACTTCTGCAACCACCAAAAATAAGTATGGGACTAAAGGACATCTTGGTCTAACACCTCTCGTGATTAGAATGGAAGGGAGTTGGAACCGTTCTCTTTAACAAGAGGCTTGCACATTGTGAAAAAACATGAAGGTTATGTTGATGAAACCGATCGGGATGCCAAAGGCTATTAATGTTTGGGATCAATCTACAGTGTCAAAGGCTTTAGTAAAATCCAATTTGAGAAAAATTAGAGACTCTTTTGTTTGTTGAGCCTAAGATATGGTCTCAAGAGAGAGCAAGATATTGTCTAAGATGAATCGAAGAGCTAGGAAAGTTGACTCATCTAGGTCTATAATCTCTATAAGAATTGACTAAGGTAGAAGCATTAGTAGTAGATCATTTAAGCCAATTTCAACTAGATAGTGAGGAGTATGAGGTTGTAGAAATTTTTTAGAATTTTATTCCCAAATTTGAAGTTATAGTGAATTTCAAGAGCCAAAAAGTATTGTCAATCTATAGTAAATGTCTATAGTATTGTAATTTTGATCATTGAAAAACTACTTTCCTATTCACTACTCTCTAATTTCTCACTCACTACTTTTAGACATGTGTCATAACCATATTAGTTCCAACCTTGAGAAGGACCAAAAAAAACATTTCAAGCTTAAGTTCTAGCCTCAAATTGGAAGTAGCACTTACTTGGCATTGAGCATGCTTGACAATTAATGCTTCTACCTTATAGACGTAGTTGGAGCACCTTGGCAAACATTTTATACACCACATTAAATGAGGTGATTAGCCTCCACTTGGTAAGGTGATTCTTTGGTCTACTCTTGTGAATCAACACTATGAGCCCTTTGATGACACCGGTAGGAAGTTTTTTATCATCCACCACCTTTGAGCCCATTGCATAGAAATCAATCTTTAACACACCCTAGTACATTTGGAAAAATTTGGCCATAATGTCGTCAAAGCTTGGTGATTTGTCATTTCCCAAGCCTTTCACCACACTAACTAGTTTGTTCATGGGATTTGGTTTGTTGAGTGCAATTTCATCTCCTCCCACTACAAGGGAGTAGTGTCAATTTTTTGTCAATTTGGATATTATTTTGTCAATTTTCTATCAATTCAAACATTTTTTTGACAAAATTCTGTCAATTTGGACATTTGGGTCAATTAAGACGTATCAATTTGGACACTGTTTTCTTGTAGTGTCCGAGAGTCTGTCATGAATAATTGACAAAGAAAGATCAATTGCCCTATTGCATTCTTCAATTGTGAATAGGGATATGAATAATTTATTATAGAATTTGCCACAAATATCTTCTAGAATGGATTGGTCTAATCTGAAGATTCCTTGTTCATCTTTTAGTTTGGTGATTTGGGACGCTTTGGAGTAAGGCTTTGCCAAGTGAAAAAAATATTTTGAACAAGTGTCTCTAATTTTTAGTCACTTTACCCTACTATGAATTCTATGGCCTCTGCTACTATATTTTTTGAAGGAAGCTAAGCAATCTGTAATTGAGCATATCTTTTTTTTTACCTCAACATTGAGCGAATCATGGTAGAGGGCCTCCAAAAGCTCTATGAAATCCTTTCTCAATGTTGATTCTACTTCCCTCCTCTCTTTTGCTTTCCAAATACAAAGGACCTTGTAGAACTTGGTGAGCCTCCTGAGTTTGCTAGTAAATCCTAAATTAGGGTATTGGCCCCATGTCCTAAAGACATTACCCTTCATTAATGGGTCCTTGAAATAGAAGTTATTCATCTTGAAGGATGTTGAGGTTAACTGGATTGATATGAGGACTTGTAAGTGATTGGAGTGGCATCAATAGTCCTTTGTCAAGTAAGCAAAGACTAGAGTAGGGTTGTCTCATTGTTGCTAAAAAGTATAGAAACAAGTTAAACACACTAGGGAGTGTAACCTTATTATTTGTCTATTGTACCAAGTGTATCTAATCATAGCAATCTCAAAAAATTGGTCAACCACATTGAGCACATGTTTAAGTATCAAGAATATTCTTCACTCTCAAGTCAAACTGATGTGATCGTTTACGTTAGTTTTATTGGTGAGGCTTTTGATAAAGTTCTAATTTCCTTCCAAATCCACCTACAATCTTTGGAAAGATCACAGAGTAGGGTCTTCCAAAGAATGCATCTTATCCTAATGCTATTAGCTACGTAGACATTAATGCCAACTAAGTTGCCACTTGAGGTTCCTAAAAAACACCTCCATTGAGCTCTTCCACATTGAATGACTAAAGATGCTAAAATCAGGGGGGCTAGGTGGGGAACAATCTACATACAGACCCCTCTCTTTTTGGCACCTTCTTCCTTATGGCTATGGTTTAATCCCACAGTTGCTTTGTGACCTAGAAACATGGCTCGCAGCTGAAATGATCACTTCAACTTGTTAAAATTTGAACCTCTCAGACATTAGAGATAATTTGGGGTCATGAGAGGGCCCTTTGAATTTCCCTCAATCTAGACACAAATACACTGCCTAGCTTAAAATATTGGTACAGCCTTAGAGGCACTTATTGTGACAACGTGGACAACAAGCTGTGAAGTTGAGGGATGCGGCCAATTATATGCGTTCGTTGCATACAACTTGTACTTGCGGTTTAGGAAGGGAAAACATGAGTCCAAGGAATGGAGTGGTGCTATTTTTCAATAGTTTTTGGGTTGTCTTGGCTACCAACACAAGAGAGGTACTTTGTATGTAGTCAATGACACTAGTCTTATTTTAATCTCCCCTTGAGAATATAAAACAAAAAATGCCGTCATGGTGGAAGGCCTATAGACACATTAGAAGCAAGTGTACTCTCAAGCCTTAGTGATTGTAATTAATTCAAATGTTGCCCGCATGTTGCCTGCATGTTGGCCGCATGTTCAGTTCAAAAAATTAAGGCTCTGCTACTGTTCGAGGTGGGCTTATAGGGCCTTCTTGAGGCTTGAAGTAGTTCCTTACTATATCATTTTTAGAGGGTCATTAATCCCTTGTACGCTTTTAAAATTGATTGTCACTTTCATAGATTTGATGATAGAGGAATAGATTCCAGGAATAATTTTGCACTAGGAAGTCCTCACCATGCTTGGATGTGTTGTGTCTTTGTAAAAGTATAGATGTGCATTGATGCCTTAATAAGTCAATATATAGCTTCACTTCTTTTTACTTGTTGGTTTGGTATTAGCACCCTAGATTGTAGAGTAAAAACTATTTTTCTTCATTTCTATTTCATGAACTTTGAGAATTTGGCCTACAAGTTTGTTTGGTATCCTCTATTTGTCGGAATGCGAGTCGTGTGAGGATCATTTTGGGTCATTTTGTTCAAGGCAAGGACATTCTAGAACTCCAAGGATAATTCTAAGGAATGATCTCCTCTATTGGTTGCTATTGCCATAGAGGTGGAGGTGAGGGTTTTAAAATAAAAGGGTTTGTTTTAGTAGTAAGTGTTGCCTTAGCTATTTGGGTACAAGGACACTTTCAATTAGGAGGGTAGGATATTGAGGGATGCATGGATTGGCTCTAAGCACTAGGCTTCTTCTCTAGCTTTCAAAAGCTTAACATGTTTACTAGAGAATGTTGTACCATGGGTTCAAGCTCAAATTTCGAAGGTCAAAGATGGTTGTTTAGAAGATGGTGACTAATTAGTGATGCCTTGCTTGAACAAGAAAACGATCTTTAGATCCAATCAAGGAAATTGGCTGCCTCAATCAACAAAAAATTGAGAATATATAAGGCTCGATTGGTCAGGGAAGCCATACATTAGGAGCACTCCATTTGCTCTAACCACGGTGTTGTGACCCCTTGATTCAAATAGCCTCTTGGATCCTTTGGATGTCCTTAGCCTACTTGGCTTTTGTAGTTGGGTTTTGAGGATCTAGGTTGAAGTATTTAGAGGCTACCACTAATTTGAGCCATTTGAATTGTATGTTGCTATGGAAGAACTTCCATTTCCAATTAAGATGGTAGGATTGTGACCATCCAAAAGTGGAGGGGCGGCTAGGAAGTTGTCACTAGTAGATTCACTTACATTATTGTCCATGGCCTCAACTTGTCTTTCTATCAATTTCCCTCCTTGCTAGCTTTAATTTGAACTAACAATTTCCTTGCCCATAGGCTAATTAAGTAATATGTTAATTGACACAACTTGCATTTAATCAATAAGTAGCAATAATTGACCTGTATAATCACTCTCTCCATCATGCTTTTGTTCTTGATAACTATCTAGATTTTCCATCCTTGGCCGGCCTAGAGTGCTATGCAAAACCTTTGGTCAAAAGTTGTTGCATTTTATTGGTCAAAAGTTGTTGCATTCTTTATAGATCACCCAACTTTCCTACAATCTCCTTTTTACTATGCCTAAGAATTTACCAAGAATGCCTTTCAATGTGATTCAAGTGATTGAGACAAGCAAGGTAGCTAGTGTTGAATCCTGTGGCCCATGTTTGGATTATACAAATCTCCCATCTTGAGTGCTATGGCATAAGCATCAAGAATTTTGAGTCATTGCAGTCAATCTTGTGAGGATTTAAAAGAACCCTTATTCAAGATCTCTTTCCATACCAGTCCAATCTCCAATTTGTGTTTGGATCATTGTTATCCTATTATTTAGGGTAGTTGGTTCCTATCTATCTTCTACAAAGTAGGCTACTACCATAAGCCTTTGGAGCCTCTTGGTCTCCTTCCACATGATCTCCTTATTGACATCGACCTCAAGAATAGCATTGCAAATTATGAAACTATGATACCTACGAGCGTAGCCATCAAGCAATTTCTCACTTGGAACGGCACGTGTCAAGGGATCTTCTCATCCTTCCCTATGTCCATGACGGTGGCAACCAATTCTAGTTCAATTGCCTCTTGCTTCAAGCTCCCTATACCACCTTGGTTGCTCGCTCCTTGCTACTTTGCCATCCGTGCATGTTCCATCTTCTCCTGAAGTTTCTCGACATAGGAGAGTTTCCGCTCATTCTCGGAGTCTTTCGGCCTACTTAGGTTTGCAACCCTAAAAGAACCCTAATTCCATACTACACCTCCACCCAACCTTGATCTGCATTCCTAATTGGGTAGGGAAAACAATGACTTCACTAATCAATCATACAATTTTGAATTGAGTAAGAACCTCTCCGATTGCTATGAATCAATTGATCGCTTACAACATACTTGCTACAAACGTATGTTTTACAAGACACATGTACAGCTAAAGAATTTTTGGGCCTGCATTAGGATAGTCCATAGTTGGCCTATCATAGGCTGAGTTACCTTAGTGGCTGCTCCTCCTCGTAAGTCCTTGTTTCAGTCATCACACACACTCTTTATAAAACACATTTTAAATCGGCCAGGTTGTGTGTGGTGGTGTGTGGGGGTTGCAAGCGGGTTGAATCCTCGCATTTGATCATAAATTTGTGGGTCAAGAAAGATACCCTGGGTCAAGGAGAGCAATGCTACACCATAATCCCAGTACTTAAGAACTTCCCTGCCCCTCCCCAGTGGTAGTTATGACCCTGACAATGCGGAAGTATTGTTGGCCAGAAAAATTTGACTTTGAATTCAATTTCCCTCAGCCCTTTTAGTTGAGGACGTACCCGTCTCTCCAAGTTTTAATGGGGTCCTACCATCATGGTCTGTTTTGCAGCATGATTTGGGACCTTTTTATTTTATTACTAAAGGGATAGAACAGACTTGAAGCAACTACAGCCCCACATGTTTGTAGTTGCCCCACTCAGTCCATCATCCGAGGCCTTCAAGTTTCGGTCTTGTCTTGTCGACAACAAGGAAGTGGCACTATTTAACCACTCAATCAATCAGAAGACTCCACCAGCTGCAAACCGGATTGGTGCCAGTGGTGGCATATGTTGAAAACCAGTCTTTAAAAAGCCATTTGATTTATAAGTTTGTAAGCTTCAATTTAGAGCTAGATCAGTTCAATTGGGGTGATGATAATGGAATGGAACACAAACACTACTTGATTTAATTTCCTTCAATGAGGCCGTTGAATGCCTGCAGAACCGACAGGCAGGCTCTGCAGCAAAGGGTATTCAAGGTTTCCCATCAGCACCATAAATTGGAACACCAGGCCTTGCCACAGACACACACACACCTTGAGCGTTGTGCTATGCATAATAATAACTCGACTGTATGAGTTAGTTGACATGATCAATCAGAGCGTACATACGCAGGGACTGCCAGAATTATGGGGACTTGCTGAAATATTTGGATTGGTGATGACACTAGGTCCAGGCAGGGAGGGGAGGGGAGAGGAGGGAGGGGGTGTCAGTGTCATCAAATTTGGCAACAGGATTTGCTTTGCTTTGTTCTTTCTAAAGTTAGGCAGATCATGAATTCAAAATGCTTGTTCTATGTAAGCTACACAGATCACGATTCAGTGGAGTGAATTCAAAATGCTTGTTCTTGTTGGACAGACTTTTGAGATTGCCTACCAGTGTGAAATTTTCTTCCTATTTTTCTGTGAAGGCACCCATCCACCCACCCACCCAGCAGCAGCAGCAGAATCAAGTGAGAGCCACTCTCTCTGTTGGGCTCTGGCCAAAGCTCTCCCAAGCAGAATGATCCACTTGTTTGCCAGGAAGAGAGACCATAAGTTTCTGTAGAACATCATTGGCAAAGGTTTGAATTGCATTAGTGTCCATGGTTTTTGAGATCTGCAAAGTAGCAGTATATTCATTGTGCACTGTTGGCACTGTATGCACGGTAATTAATAACATACCTTGGGACCAAGTTCATGAAGTGGAGCCTCAGTCTGGTATACATTCCAGCTTTCCAACTTTGCATTAAAAACTTTTCCATTATGGTTGAATAGATGGAAGGTGGGCACCCCACCCCACCCCCAACTACCCCTTTTTGCTGAACTGATCAATTTTTCATATTCCTTAGTAGGTTCCAGCAAAGAATGCAGAATTTACATACCGTATACAGAAGTTATGAAGCATCTACATTGTTTTTGGTAGGAGTTCTAAAACCATTTCTTTCTTTCTTCCACATAGGTACATATTTCCACATAGGTACATATTGATGGCAGTTTTGGGTCTGTGGCACAAATGCTGAAAACTGATCCCATTGCAGAAAGTAGCTGCAAGTTACTTCAGTCTGTTATTTCTGTTTTTGAGGTTATTTCTGTTTGTTTCAGAATTACTAGTACTACCAGAGCATGGTCACATAATGTGCCTTGCTTTTTTCAAGCATATGGTACAGTAGCAAATGATGTCATTAAACTAATGGTTGACTTCCTATTTCACCCTAACAGTAACTTGTGGAACATATTTCATGAAATGATCCACTGTGGGACACCCCCATGACAAGTCATCAATGGTGTAAGTAGAGGAGATTGAAATTTCATTTAAATTCATTGTGTAACAGTTATCAAGTACAATTGGACTCCACGTACCCATTTGTGTGGGCTCTCAGGCAGCTGGTTCCCAAGAGTGTAAAAAAATTTCACAGAATTTCGGTTGGTTAAAACGAAATTCTGAATTCCATTATTACCGAATTCCATATCAGGATATGTTATTGCTGGGACAATTTCTTTTTACTACTGTAGTACCAAAAGTCCTTACCTTGAAGGAATAGAGTTAAGCTATATCAGTAGTGCAGTATATGCGGGCATCAGCATTTTGGTTCGAGAATTGCTTTCAGTAACACGGAAAAAAGAGACGTGTCGGTTGCATAAAAAAATACCGGTACTCAATCTGCTGAGAAGTTTTCTGAACAGACAGAAGAACAAACAAGAACGGTTGATGAAATTTGCAAGCAATTCGACAACTCCTCATTCAAACTGGTGACATGATTGAAGCAACACAGATAATACAAGGCGCCAACGCTGGATCACAACAAACGAAGCAGAAGAGACTCAATAGACATGTGCAGTGACTTCCATCGAGATAATGGAAGGGTGAAGTCAAGAAGTGAGCCAAAATAGACGAGATGTCCATTTTCTTCTGCACAGTGCAAGTACATGAAGTACAAAATCGTCAAGTGGACCTGAGGGTTCTCTAGTGTACATGGATATCCAGCGTGAAGTCATCGATATCCAAGGTCTTGCAGCCATCGTTGACCCTCTTCATGCCGCTTTTAATCTATTGCCTGCCAGAGCGACGCTGATAGAGAGTCCTCCAATGAAGGAGGAGCCACCTTCAAACTCCACCGTTCTCAGAATAGTCGCACACTGCTTAGAGGCATTGTCATTGTCTTTTCCTGACAATGAATCTAAGCAACATGATTTAACCTTGAAGCTCTGAAACAACTCAATCTGAGAGAGGGCGGGTGCGTAGAACTTGAGCACTCGGATGGGGTACGTATGAATTGAAATCTCCATTGTGAAGCCTTCCCCTTCCAGTGCTGCCTGCTCCAACATTGCTTAGAGTCATTGTCATTGTCTTTTTCCTGACAATGACTATAAGCAAAGCTTGTGTACGACCTTCACAGGTCGTTTCCTCTAGCGAATGCCATTCTCGCCAGAATGCGCGCTGGCTCCACAGCTCGGACACGCTGGCGATGACAAGCAAAGCATAACAAACGTGGAGCAGCTTTGACACCCAGACACCACCATGACTGTATTCTGGCTTTTACGGTCCTCTTTTTCGCATACATTCGTCGCTTGTTCTTCCTTATCGCTGCTCCCACACATTGAACCATCATTGCCAAGCTCCCTGCCTGCACACCTCTCTGGTGCAACAGAGCATACACCACTGGTTCGTTCGCACACATCAGGTGGTGAGCATCCAGCTCCATTTCCCGCATCAGTTTCGTCACTTGCCGCTGAAGCCGACTCAATAGACAATTCTCCACGAATGTGCGCCTCCAGCAAATGTGCTTGCACGGTAACGTCTGCTTGACGAACAAGCATTCGCGGGTCCCGTTTCGCTCTTTTACAAGAACTCCAGTGGAAGTAGTAGAACTGCCCCGTCTGTACCAGGAAAAACTTAGTTAGACGCTACACAAACCTAAGATTGCCTACCAGCAGATCAAGTGCAAAACCCAGCACCATGAATTAGCAAGACGAAGCGCATTTGCGTCAATTACCTTGAGATTTAAGAACTGCTCCCAGTCCTCAGGCAAGGCTGACTGAGTTTGTAGCGCCTCTTCAAAACTATCTTCCTGAAGCGTACTGCTAGGCTCTTGAGACTCGCTACATTCGAGCTCTCGTTTTCGAGTAGAAGGCTCGCTCACTTCCGAAGACTGTGACCGAAGAGCTTCCATCTGCCGTTGCACTACCTGCAGAGCTTCCTGAGGCCATGCCTGCAAAGCAGGTCTGACACAGGCCGGTGCATGTTCTTGAACCGGAGTGCCGGGCGATGGCGGACTGGCTGGCACCGCCTTGGAGACCGTTGCCGGAAGTGATACCGTCAGAGACGACGTATGTGTGCGCAGCTCCAGTGTCGAGCAAATGCGAGGCGCTACGCGCCCTGCTCTCCCCATCTCAACTCGCAACCACTCAGCAAATGAACTCAATGCTTCTCACTCGCAAAAACTCTTCCCTGCCTTGATTTCTTCGCTTCACTGCACTTCCGGCACCAATTCCAGTTGAATGCCAACCACTTGGAACTCTTCAAGAACTTCTCGACCCGGTCACAATTAAACAAAACGCCAATACAAAAGTAATACACTATAGAAGCTCAAGACGCCGCGCCAGAATGAGGCAGGAATCAATTGCCGCTCCAATGTCACCCACCATACACCAGTCGCAGAGCTTTATCCTTGAGCTCCAGCTTCAATTCGAAAATCGCAAGCGGAACTGCACCTTAAAAAACAGAACGCGAATCCGCATTCGACCTTTTCACCCCGTGACCAAAGGACGTCCTTCCAATCTCACAGCTAAGCACAGCACCAGTACACCTCAACGCGAATCCAAAACGACGACAATAACCGCACTCACAGTCTCACACACACACGGGAGCTTCCCTCCAAGTGCAACAGCCCAAGACTTGTCACACGTCACTATCACCTGCTCAGGCAACCTCTCGCACCTACCTCCATAGTCTCCCTCCCATACACACACACTCCCACACACACACACCCAAAACACATACACCTATTCCCGCTCCTCTCCCTCCACCTCCAACCAATACATAGAGCAACCGAGACTCGCACTCGCACCTTCCGCGATCAAGATCAAGAGCGTGGCGGCAGTGAGACGAGCGGAATCCAAATCCACGTCACGATCTGCGCAGGACATGAAAATTCAAAACGGGACAAGAGCAAGAGCTGAGAGAAAGGCCGGGCGGGGGGCGCGGGGGAAGACAAGCCAAGAAAAAAGGAAGAAGACAAGAATAAGAGGATGGATTGGAGGAGAGAAGGAAGAGAGAGGAGAGATGAAGGAAAGGGGGAAGTGGCAGAGACGGGAGAAGCGAGAAGTGAAGTGAATATGATGGCAGAGACGCCACGAGTACACTATGCGGAGTGTAGAAGGATCATCATGGCAGTTTACGGTACATGTGCGGCCAGAGCCGGAGGGCAGGCAGGTAGCAGCAGGATGAGCAGAAAAGCCGAGCAGCGCAAACGCAACGCAACAAAGCCAAAGCGAGGTTGGCAAAGGTGAAGTGGAAATCAGAAGGCGGCAACCCAAGCGCTGCTAAATTAGAACTGGGAGTATCATTAAGGCGAGTGTGTGTGTGTATGTGTGTGTGTCTGTCTGTCTGTCTGTCTGCGCTAAGTCTGGCGGAGGGCGAGCTGGTTGGCTGGGGTGTGGCTAATTGACTGCCAGGGGACTTCTGCGAGCTCAGCCTGTATAGTGTGTGTGGCAGCATAGAATACCCTCTGGGGCAGCAATGGTCCCCAGATGCTCCAGCATTTGCTTCCACTATGCCACTTTAATTTCTAGCTAGACTTCACCCAACACCACACACACACCTCCTCCTCCTCCCATTAAATTTTCTCTCTTTTTCATAAATGAAACGGAACTTTTTTTTTCCTTTAATGGAATTTCATTGCAAAGATTGAATAGGACAATACCTCCATCCACAAGTGACCTGGAGCAGGGTTGGAAAAAACCCAGCAGCTAGTTCAAAGTTAGCTGGTGGAATTGGGAAAAAAATAATGGTTGCAATTTGGAAAATAGCAGTGAAAAATTTGTGAAAAAAATCTATGAAATTTCTAGTTTTAGTTTTTAAAAATAGAGAAAATAACACGTCTCAATTCTTCAGAAAACGGTTCTAACATGAGAATTGAAAGAAATTAGTCAATAAAACTCAAAAAAAAAATCCCAAACACTGACCTGGAGGGACAAAACCAGTGGACAAAAACTCCTCCCTTTTTGTAATTGGAATTGCGGAGGCTCTTGGATATCTCCTTTGGTTCATTCCTTCTCCACTTTCAAATCAAAAAAAAAAAAAAAAACTTTTGTTGTGTACCCTGTCTTGTTGCCACAGTAGAATAAAAGAAAAAGGAAAGTAATTTTCTAATCTTTTTTACTCAATATTTTTTTTACCACAAATCAAAACAAAATCCATGTACATCCTCTTGGGGAGAGCTTTCTAACACTACTATGAATGCGATTGGAGAACACATGGTTCTAGAGATCTCACTATAATAAACAAAACAAACTAACTAACAATTTCATTTTAAGGTACAAGAGTAAACTTGCCAATTATCGCATAGACTAAATTCAAATCCTTCTCCATGTAAATATAGAGTGAAATTTGGAGTGATTGTCAAATGTCAAGTTAAGATTCACCTTCAAAAAACAAAGTGCAACAAAAGTTCTTTCTACAAATTTTATTGCAATTTAAAGGCAATGAAGTTGAAATCTAGTTTAAAATTCCTTGCAACCCTTCACCGCATAGTGTACAGTCATTGGGTGGAAATCCAAATTTTTAACCCAGTAGCATTTGTTGGTAGTTGAATCGTGTAATTGTTATGTAGTACATGGCAACATGTGTTCATTTTTGGGATGTGTGTGGTATATGGTAGGTTTACTCTAGATAGAGTGTAAGGTAGTTTATTTTTAAAGTGACCATTTAAGAGCTAATTACATTGGAAGGAAGCTAAATTTCTTGAAACAATTTTTAGCCAATTTTTGTAGGAAGGAAAATGAAATTGGCATCTAACTCGAGTTGTTTTAATTTTTTTACCTTAGTGGATTAATTACAAATTTTTGAAGTTGACACATTAAGTGGGCACTAAATGCACCGTCTTTATGAAATGTACTACACTATTGATACATTAAAGAAAACCAAATGTATCTTCGTGTTAGAGGTATCTCAGTTTTAGAAGACCATGCGCTAATTGTTGTTCGGAATCATGGCAATTTGGAAGACCAATAATCATGAAAGTGATTGCCACATGTCATTTCTTGATTGCACTAGAAGAACCTTCTTTATTTAATGATAATACAAATTTGAAAAGTATGAAATTTGAAGATGTTGTTATTTTCTATATGTTGTATACATAAGGAAAAATTGAGTAGCACATAAATCCTATTCAAAGTGTGAATTTTAGACCAAAACACAAATATACTATTGATTAATTAGGAACTTTTGGGGAATTGTGGAGTGTTTGGAGAGCTCTTTTGGAGGGCACCATTCTTAAGGGTTAAGTTGAAATTATGTGTTTCAACATTTTCTTATAGTATTAATCCTAGAAAAGCCTTTGGGATCCATGTATATAATCTATATTTAGCCTTATAATTCTTCAAATGTGGTTTATCTTATAAATTGTGATACATTGTTATTTACGTACTAACATGATCATTAATTTACTTTGTACTAAAAAAATATTTGGCCAATGTTCTTCCAATCATACCACCAAATTCATAATATACTATACGACCGCAAAAGACTTTCAAGCCCTTTAAGGGTTAAAAGGTGACCAATTTTCTTCGATTGATGGTTGGAATCACAAACGAACTAATGTAAAAACACCATGATGATTTTACTTGCATTGTGATGAGCTTGAATGGCCTTTGGGTTCAAACAGATTCAAGTGGGCTTGAAATCAATACTCTTGTGTGTGTTTACAATTTGAAAAATGTAGAAATTGCCCAATCAATACAACATGACACATTCTCAAGGCATACATGTGCAGCAATTATAAAATTGTCATGTTGCTCGAGAGGGTTGAATTGAGTTTACCATTTGCTTTTGTTTTAATTATATATCCTAAAGCACAACAGTTTCAATTTTCTTGAAAATGGTTTTAAATAGTACTTCCTCCCCCAGTCCCTACTGGTTTCCTTTCCACACTAATTTGATGCTTACACTAACTTAATACATTTGGTTATTACTAGACTGAAGCCCCAATATAATTGGGGGGAGAAGGTTGCACTGTATTGGGGCTTCGGTCTAGTAATAACCAAATGTATTAAGTTCCCAAATTGGGACTTCAATCTAGTAATAACCAAATGTAATAACCCTTAAAAGGTCCTTGAGGTCCCTCTATACAACCTATATTTAGCCTTATAACTCTTTGGTTGTGGTTTATTACATGAATTGTGATACACTATTATTTACATATTAGCATAATCAATAATTTATTTTGAACTAAACAATATTTGATCAATATTTTTCTGGTCAAATATCACCATATTCATAATATACAGAAGGATTAAGTTCCCCAATTATTGGGGCTTCAGTCTAGTAATAACCAAATGTATTAAGTTCCCAAATTGGGACTTCAATCTAGTAATAACCAAATGTAATAACCCTTGAAAGGCCCTTGGGGTCCCTTTATACTATCCATATTTAGCCTTATAACTCTTTGATTGTGGTTTACTATATGGATTGTGATACATTGTTATTTACATATTAGCATAATCAGTAATTTTTTTTGAACTAAACAATATTTGATTAATATTTTTTCTGGTCAAATATCACCATATTCATAATATACTACATGACCGCAAAGGGCTTCTAGGTCCTTCTAGGGTTAAGTTCCCCAATTATTGGGACTTCCATTTAGTACTAACCAAATGTATTCAGTTCCCCAATTGGGGCTTCCATCTAGTAATTTTCAAACTTGGCGCAGCAGCAATGACTGAACTGAAATTCTGTTTCATTTGTTCCATTAAAAAAGCGAGAAAAAAATAATACCCACCTAAACTTGGCGCGCAGCAGTGGGTGGGTACGGCTTTTTCTCCAGCCACAGCAGTCATTTGGTGAGAATGGGGACTTGGGAGTATATTGTATTAAGCTTTTGCTTACTTTTTTTTAAAAGAGTTAGCGGTTGGTTACTACGCCTAAACCTAATCCGACCTAATCGGACCTCGTGATTTGGTACATGTTTTGCGCCAGAGAATTAAGCACTCACACACTCACCAGGTTTTGAGTTTCAGTTGAAAGTTTCTCCTCAACAAGAGACAAACATGTCAGTCCACTCGCTGGGGATTTGGGCCACACTAGCTAGAAGTGGATGAATTAAAACCCAAGCAATTGAACCCCCTCGGATGCGCCCACATTTTTTCGACAATGAATGGAGGGCTCGCATGCACTGTTTAGTCCCGTGTTTTTCCTTCGTTTCTTTGTACTAAGTTATTTCCTTTCCAAATGGAAATTGTCCATGTATTTTCCAATAACAACAAAAAAAAATAGTGAAAATAAGACATGAACAACTCGCCTTTGTTTGTTAGGCGCCATGGGGCCAAACCACACCATTTCAAAAATGAAACTCCTACTCTTTGCCAAACAAAAATAATCTTTTTTTTTTTCACCATAATTTTCCCAATTCTATTAAAAACGTGGATGAAGTCACCAAATTCGATGAAAAAGCATATGATTGTGAAGAGAAAAAAAATTCTTTTATCCCAGAGATGGATGAATGCAGAAAATGCAATGCTGATTTTTAAGTGATCGCCATCATAGCACTTTCTCAAAAAGTTTTTAAAAAAAAAGAAGGAAAGGGGGGGTTGCTGGACATGAATGTGAAAAAATAATGACGCACTCCTCCTCCTAAAAGCGCCATGCATGGTGTCCCTCGCCCCCGGACTTGAATTAATACCCAATGGGTATCACAATGTTGGCCTTCCCTTCCCCTCCCCTTCCTAGACTTACTGATTCAAGTGGGCTGCCCCTGCTGCTGCTGCTGCTGCCCCTGTGCTGCTGCTGCTGCTGCTGGCTCCTCCGCATTAAATCCTTGGTGTCAGTCAGTCCTTCTTGACCAGGTTTCCAATGAAACAGTAGACAGACAGAGACGCGCACACCAGGCAGTAACTGAAGGAGGAGAAGTACCACTTAAACGCACTTAAAAAACTAAGCTTAAAATTTATAAAAAAAAATTATTAAAAAAAAAACACTTTCAATGACAGCCCAAATGGGAGCCATCTCATCACAGGCAAAACTGTACTAATGGTGTACATTCATTCCAGTTTCTGAAATGTGCATCACTAAGAAATTTTTGGCCTGTGATGGGTTGGGTTGGCATTTGGACTGTCATAGGCTGGTTTACCTTAAGTTACTGTTGTTGTACATACCCTCATTGTGAATGGGCCATGGAAGGAAGGAAGTACTGATCTTTGATTTTGCCTGGGTTTTGCTTTTTTCCCTTCCTTGGGGTTCTGATGAGTGGATGAATGTTGTTTGTACCTTTGGGATATTTAATTGTGTGATGTCAACACAAAGCTACCATTACAATTGTAATGGACCGTGATTTGTGGGGGACATGTAAGTGTGCTGAATTATGTTAGTGGTGTACATTTCAGAACTGGATGAATGTATACCACCATTATAATTTTGCCCATAATGGGCTTGCTCCCATTTTCTCTGTAATTGGAGGTAGTTTATCTTATACATACACATGTATGTATATATGTTTGTACTTGTGGAACTCAGTTGGGGGAGAGGCTTGGAGGAACTGAAGTGGGTTTGAAATTACACCAATCTTCTTAGAGTAATAATTAAAACATGTATTTGCATATTTTCCTCGTGAATATTTTCCTGATTTGGGGATCACTTAATCCCCTTTAAGGATGTTGCCCTCCCCAAGAGCTGGAATATATTGTCCATATATTGAATTGATTTGATCCTCTTTTGAGCACTCAAAAATTCCTCCCCCCAAAAAAACCTCAATTGATAGGTGACTCAGTCTAAAATTTACAGCTTGAATGGGATTCATGTGCTTCTCAATTTCCCCTTTTATATACAACACGAAAGAGTGTATAGAAAAACAACCACATCCTTACGTAACAATAATGTTATTCCAATTATACACATCAACACACAAACAACACTAAGAAAAGAAAAGAATCGATATGATCCCCATTATATACATAAAAATATGAACAATAATACTAAAAGAAAAAAAATTCAATACAATTTCTTCGAGGCTTGCAACCACCACCGCCACCACGTCACTTGGCCTCATTTTAATTTTTTTTAAATACCTTCCCTTCCATTCCGGATATTGATTGGGAAGACTTTTTGTTTGTTTCTTGAACAAAAACAAATGACCCTATTGATCGGCCTTTTGGAATGGCCAAGTGCCAAGAATAATAAGTGAGTCCCATTGAAAGCGTGGGTCATGACACGAATTCAATCAGCCTGAATACCATATCATTGGAACCCCCGTGGTGGCACCTACCCTACAAATTCATTTGGTGGAAGATGTGCGCTGGCAAAACAAAACCCCATTCATCCCTGCCTGCAAAATTATCATATGCTACATCATTAGAATTGTCCATGTGTTAAAAGAAAATTTAAAAAAATTTAAAAATTTAAAATTTTAAAAAGTAAAAGTAAAAGTAAAAAAGCTACATCATTTGGAGAAGGGGTGGGGGGAATTAATTACCGGGTGTCCTGTACCCTGTCGGGCATTTCATCCACATACCATACCATTAAAAGGGGCCTCGTCTGCGTACTGGGGCCAAAAAAAAATGACCCTGACAATCACTTACTGCTGTAACTTATTATTATGGGTCTCTCTCCTGAAACTAAATGAGGCTTGGCTTCATAATGAGTCCGCTTTACTCTTGACAAGCTTCGCAATTAATAAGTTACCCCGCGAGGAATGCATGAGGGAAAAATACCCTCACTATTCCAACAGTCATCGGTTTCTATTCATTCAAAAACTAGGGTTCATCCATTCTCTTTGTGTGTTTTTTTCAAGTTTTTTTTTTCTACTAGGAAACATTCATTCCATTTGGTAAGGATGTGTCATTTGTTTGTAAGAAGAAATTACTTTTAAAATTTTAAGAAAAGCAGGCTGCACCGACCTGTGGAATGCCGGGATCAGTCAACAAAGATCATTAAAACTCTTGTCCCTTTGACCGGTATAATTGCGGGTGACTCCTTATTTAGGAGATCAGTCCGGGGGGGGCAATTTTAACCTAAATGCTGGGCATGAAGTTATTATACTGGTTTTTGTCAATTGAATACCATATTTAATACTGTACCCCAAGCACCTGATGTGGGTTGGGTGAAACGGAACTGGGAAGGTTTGAATACCCTTGTTCATGACTGAAATTGGATCACTATGTTTGAATTCAATGACACCTGGAGAGTGAACCACATTCAAACCATGCCTCAGGAAACTCACATTGAACCTTTGAATTTCAATTGGCTTACAAAAAATCAATACATCTTGGATTGATCTAAGAAGTTTACCATACAAACTAGAAGAGAGAGCACAAAATTTTCAACACGTTTTATTGAATTTGGATATTAGATGCAAAAGTTACAGCACTATGAATTGGATGTGAGGACACTTTTGGTCCCTTAAGTGCTAGCCTTCCCCCCCTTTTACTTTTTTTAAAAAACTTTTTGACAAAGTGCCGGGAGGGTGATCACTTGAAGTTTGGTGAAGCATTCTATTTCTATATTCGTCCATCTTTTGGGGGAAAAACACACTTTATAATCATATCCATGCACTTTTTCATCCAAATTTGGCAATTTCATCTACATTTGAAAATAGAAATGGGAAATTTTTGGTGAAAAAGATATTGCTTTCATCTAGCAAATAGTAGGCATTCGTTTTGAAATGGTGCAATCTAGCCCCATGGTGCCCCTCAAAAGGATTGCTAAGTGTGTAGGGGACCAAATGTGTTGTCGCATAAGCTGGGAGTCTAATTTGAAATGCTGTAACTTTTGCAACCAATGTCCGAATCCCATAAATCTTAATGGGAAATGTGTGCTCTCTTTTTTAATTTGTGTGGTAGAGTTTTTAGATCAATCCACTGATTTTGGGGAAGTTGTTTGAAGTTTACAAGTTGAATTTGAGTTCACCAAATTGCATTTTGAGGGCTTGTATCTCCTTCATTGAATGTTTGTTTTCAATAAATTTTGTTGGGTTGTGTTTCCCTTGAAGTCTACTTATTGTGGTATATTTTTCATTTCAATCCAAGTTCTTTTGAATGTTTGGGAGCAATTCAAAGTTTAGAATCTCCACATTTTTGGATTACGGTGAACTTTGGCAGCTTGTTCCTTCTTCATATTGCATTTATTTCCAACATATAAAAAAGTGGGAGAAAGTTGTGCATATTAGTGACTGAGAAGCATTTTAGCAAATGGAAGTTCAGCCTCACACATGTTTTTTGCAACTTTTCTTGCTATTTTTTGACACTTCAAAGTCATTCTGTAAACACAATGAGTCAATTCAATGATATTTCTCTTTCGCTATTGTGTTTGTAAATTGGTTTTGAAATTACTTTGTAGTTCAATTCTTTTTTCATTTGAGTAGGTTTAGAAATTGAATTTTACCTCCAAATGTGTTGCTAGGAAAATTTCATCATCTTCTTTAACACTAAAACATTATAAACTTGCATTGGCTATGTAGCCAAATGACTCCAAATTTGATTCATGTCATCTACAACACATACACTACAAGATTGTATGGTTGAGATTTCTATACCTTAGTGAAATTTAAAGTTATAACACTTCAAAAGCAATGATGTTTTTAAATCCCCAAGGCCTTGAGCATCTAGGGGGTATAGTGGTCTTGCATCTATCTATCTCAATGAAGGGTAAACACTTAAAAAATTACTTCTATTTTGGGTTTACTTTGTGGCCTATATTCTTTACAACTCATAGCAAATTTGGGGCTTCTTAATCCAAATTTTAATCTTAAGTGCTAAATAAAAATTCCAATGTTCTTCCAAGGATAAAAATACAAACTTCAAACAACCACTTTACCCCCCCCCCCAAAAGCTCAAGGCATCAAAAACATCATTGCTTTTGAAGTAGTCTAGATCTAAATGTCACCAAGGTATAGAAATCTCAACTATACAATCTTGTAGTGTAAGTATTGTAGATGATGTGAATCAAATTTGGATTCATTTGACCACACAGATTGTAAGATTATAGTATTTTAGTATTGAAAAATGATGTTGAAATTTTCCTAAAAACACATTTGGAAGTGATATTCAATTTCTAAACCTACTCAAATGAAAAAACTTGAAATCTAAAGTGCTTCAAAACTAGCATACAAACACATTAGCGAAAGGAAATATCATTCAATTGACTCATTGTATTTGCAAAATGGCTTTGAAAGGTCAAAAAATAGAAAGAAAAAACACATATGAGGCTCAACTTTCTTCTACTAAAATGCTTCTTAGTCACTAATCACTTCTTGGATTAATATGGAAATTTAGCCATACAAACTACACTAGTATGCACAACTTTATCTAAAAAATGAATTGAAAATGGACATTGTATGAAGAAACAAGCCGCCAAAGTTCACTATATTCCAAAAGTGTTGGGTTTTTGAACTTCAAATTGTTCCTAAACCTTTAAAAAAAATTGGATTGACATGGAAATTTTACCACAGTAACTAGACTTTTAGGGGAATATATTCATTTTGGCGAGCTCAAATTGAACCTCTAAACTTTGATTGGCTTACAAAAAAATAAAAAAATCTTGGATTGATCTGAAAATTTTACCACACGAATTAGAAGAGAGTGCACAAATTTTCCAACAACTTTTGGTCATATGGGGTGTTTACAGAGGTTTACTTAATGTCTTGTATATCAGTCTAATAAGGTATATAATCCTTATCACAATACTCAAAAGCAAGGGGTCTCAAATGATGACCCCCAAAAAATTCAAATTTGTTTTAAAAAACTTTGATCACTGTAAATAGAGTAAAATATAACAAAAAAATTTAATCCCTAAAGAGCTAGCCTTGTATTTTTGGCAACATAATTTTGGGGGTAGGTACATGTGAATAGAGATTTTTTTTCCTTAAAATTTTTCACACAACATGTGCCCAAGGAGTAGCTTTAAGGCCCAACAATTTTCATAACTTTTGACTACATGGTTAAAAGGTTATTGTGTGATATATATAGTTTGTTTTTCAACTTGGACAACTCGGACAAATTAAAATAATCACTTTCTTTAGAAACAATTTGAGATTTGAGATTTATATATATGTGAAAAGCTTTGAATCATTCTATTTCGAATAATGAGATGAAATTTATGAGGAGTTATAGTTTGCTAGTAGTTATGGATTTTCTACTCTAAAATAAACTTCAAAGTCCTATATTAAATTCAATTTTCAATATTTTTGAAAAAATAAAAGAACTATTGATCATTTAATTGTTTTTTAACCCCTAAAGATTTTTGACTATGTTTTTACCAAAAATGCTCCAAAACTGCCATCTCTAGTACAAGTACCAAATTTTTGACAAAAAAATATTTTTTGACATATCTAATAGTAGAATCTTATATTACTCTAATTTGAAAAGATGTGGAAAAATTTTCAAAAATTTTCACCATGTAGATTGCAAGATATTAGTGTTTGAAGTGACAAAAATCCTTTTTTAGTCCCTATGAAAAATCAAGTAGCTACACTTCACAAGGTCACATTTGTATGAAAAAATGTCCAAAATGGTGGTTACTCTTTGAATTTGTTCTTCAAGGCAAGTTGGCTACATGATTGAAAAACTTCAAATCACTACTTGGAATTGTACAACATATAGGAAAAAAGTAGTAAGTAGAAAGAAGTAGACATTGATTCCAAATACTAAATTGTTAACAATTTTTTTTGTGGAATTGAAAAATGCCAATCCCAATGGTTACAATGTTGCAATAAACAATCTACACCTAATGTTTTTATTTTTTTCCAAAAATATTGAAAATTGAGTTAAATAAAGGATTTCAAAGTTTATTTTAGAGTAGAGATTCCATAACCACCTTTAAACTATCCACAACTAAAACTCCTCATAACTTTCATCTCATTGATCAAAATGGAATGATTCAATCTAATTTCAAATTTTTATTTTTCTAAAAAGTGATTTTTAAAGAAGTTTTTTTTTCTATCCGAACTGCCAGTTGAACGTTGAAAACTACATATCATACAATAACTTTTTAACCATGTAGTCAAAAGTTATGAATATTGTTGGGCCTTAAAGCTACTCCCCGGGCACATGTTGTGAGAAAAAATAAAAATTCCATTCGTAGTGAGCTGCCCAAAATCGCTATGTTGCCAAAAAAAGGCCATTTGGTTCTTTAGGGGTTAAAATGTTATTTTTAGGCTTAATCCATAATATTTTGTCCAACAAGAAAATCATTTTGGGACGGTGGTAGTACAATATTACAACAATTGGGATTTGCATTTTTCAATTCCAATAATAAATTCTCAACAATTTAGCATTTTGAATCATTTTCTAGTTCCTTCTACTTACTATTTTTTCCTACATATTGTACAATCACTACTAGAAAATTTCGTCAACAGATTTCTGTCAGATTTTGACCGGATCAACGCGACCAAAACAACAGAAAAACGAAATTTTCTAGTAGTGAATTCCAAATGATACCAATCCATGAATGAAAATTTTCAAGCGAGTAGCCAACTTGCTTTAAAGAATGAATCCAAAGAAGTACAACTATTTTACATAGTTTTTTTTAATAATCTAAATATGTGAAGTGCAACTACCCAATTTTAGGCAAGGCCAAAAAAAGGATTTTTGCCACTTCAAACGCTAATGTCTTGCAATCTATACAATGAAAATTTCTGAAATTTTTCCACATATTCTCAAACCAAAGTACTATAAGATCCTATGTTTACATGTATCTCAAAATGATATTATTCAAAAATTTGGTTTTGTACTTGAAATGACAGTTTAGGAACATTTTTAGGAAAAACGTAGTTAAGGAACTTTAGGGATTAAATGACTTTTATCTTAAAGTGTGTTTTTGAAAAATATCAATGGTAAAAGAAAGGTGTCAAAAGGCTAAAATATATTTATGGTAGTGAAACACTATATTTGACATAACAAATATATCTATAATAGAATCTTGTTTACAAAACTAGGATCTTATAAATAGTAAATCAATGTTCTAATAATAAATTATTTTCTTGGAAGCAGATTGCATTAATCCTCAAAGGACCAAACTGATTTTTTGGCAACATAGTAATTTTGAGTAACTTACTTTTGACTACATGGTTCAAAAGTTATTGTATGGTATGTAATTTTTTAAAAACTGTGGGCAGCCTTTGCAACTCAAAAAAATTCTTGACAAATCACATTTTTAGGAAATAAAAATTTGAAATTGGATCTTTAGAGTTATATATTTGTGGAAAACTTCAAATCAATCCCTTTTGAATAATTAGATGAAAATTATGAAGAGTTCTAGTTTGCGGGTAGTTATAAAATCTCAACTCTAAAAGAAAATTTGAAGTCATTTATTTAACTCCCAAAGGACCAATGCCTTTATTATGCCAAAAAAACATTCAAAACTGCCATTTCTATACATTGCAAGATATTTGTGTTTAAAGTGAAAAGCACAAGTTTTTCAATACATTGTGGGACTAGATTTATTGACTTTGAACCTTCTTAATTTAAATCTTTTGCACTAAAAAGTTTTGAGTTTTAAACTTTATGGTGTAAAATTGAGTTGAAAGTCTAGGAAAAAAAATTCAAAAAACTTAATCTTCATGCTTAAAAAAATTGTTAAGTAGAAGTAGGTGTGAGTTAAAGGAAAATCTAATTTATTAATATTTCTAAATTAGAATTAAAACGCACTAATTCCAATGGTGCGATCATTCTAGGAAAAAAATTAAACCATGTAGAATGTTTTTTTTTAAATTGTAAAAACTGCATTCAAAAATGAATCCTATGAGTTATTTTTTCTAAGATTTTTTCAAGAAGATGCTCTAATTGCCCAAAAAACAAGATTGTCCATAATTTTCTCATAACAAATCCAAATGGAATGAATCAAAGATTATCACGTAGAAAAAAAATTTAATCATGGAGGAAAAAAATTCAAAAAAAGAATTTAATTCTAATTTTTTTGGTTGCCCCTTCTACTATTTTGAATTTATTTGGGTATACCTTTTGTTCTCAGGCACCAATTGAAAAAAGAAACGTGAAAAGAAATTATATTCCCATGAAGCTAATCAATTTTTTATTTTAAAAAAATTCAAATAATCGTGATAAAAATTCAGCTCATAAATACCTGCCCAAAATCCCATTTGTCCCTCAAAGGAGTAATGGTCCTCTAAGGGTTATTTTAATTTTCAATATTTTTTGAAAAAAATAAAATTATAGGATGTAGGTTATTTACTACAACATTGCAACCATTGAAATTGACATTTTTCAAATCTATAATTAAGTTCTTATAAATTTAGTATTTTGAATAATTTTCTCTTCTCTACTTATTATTTTATTCCTCTATGTTGTACAATTCCAAATGATTTGAAAATTTTCAAGCATTTAAGTTAGCCAATTTGCCTTAAAGAATGAATTCAAAGAAGAACCACCAATGTAAACATTTTTTTTTATACAAATGAGATCTTATAAAGTACAAGGCCCCCTGAAAGACTTTTGTCACTATAAATGCTAATATCTTGTAATCTTCAAGGTCTAAACTTCTAAATTTTTTTCCACATCTCAAACCAACATACTACAAGATCCTACAATTATACGTGTCTGAAAATGATTTTTTTCTAAAATTTGGTACTTGTACTAGAAATGGTAGTTTTAGAGTGTTTTTTGTGAATAGTCAAATAGTTTGAAGCATATCCAAAGTTGTTAAATTTGTAGATCAATATTTTCAAAAACAAAATAAAATTGCATTTAAAGTTTTTGAATTCCTTGTGAGAAGTTAAATTTTATTGTGTTCTTTGTGACATTTGAAAGCCAATAAATACAATTTTTAAAAATAATATTAAGAAAATGGATTTTTTTTAGTTTTAATTGCAATATTAAACCATTTAGATATAAAATTGGTCTTCAAATACAATACTACATTCATTTATATGGCTACATTGATTTTTATGAAAGATTTCAAATTTTCAATACAAAAAAATATTTGAATCTAATTATTAAAAAAAAAATTCTTTCCAGAACGTCAAGGAGTCTTGGTTAAATCATCTAAATGATAAACCATGGGTTTAAATTCACTTTAATCATTTCAAATTTATTATGTGTTTTCTATCATAAGTTTCAAATAAGTTCAAAAGATAATCAGATTTTGGAAAATAAAACCTTAACCCCTTATGGAGCTTTTTAATTTTGTTCTCCAACATTTGTACAGTATAAGATATTTAAATTCTATAATTTTGAATGTTATTTTATTATTTCAAAATTTATTTATATTCCACCTCAAAAATTATTTTGTATATTTCAAAAACAACTTTTAAAATTAAAATGAATAAATCTCTATTACCAAAATTCAAGCTTAATATTCTTGACTTAGATGATTATTTTACCCAAAAACACCCCACTCCTATACGTTTGATAGAGACAAAGAAGAGGAACTTTTTGCCTTATCAAATATTGTTATAACATGACAAATATTTTATCCATCTAATTCAAGGCATAAATTTGACTTGTGTTGTTAAGTCATTTGGGTGTCCTATAGTTTCCAAAATTAAATAATTAATAATTAATTACAAAACTTATTAGTGTTAGTATCCTACACAATAGACTTCCAAGATTGAATTATATACTACTTGGAATTTGTTCTTAATTGAAAATTTATAAATCCTAAATTGTATAATATATTAGAATTCCAAATGACAAAGGTCATCAACTACTTGCTCTTACCAATAAATCCCTACCCATATGCACTATCCATGAAATGTTTTTTCTTAGAATGAACCTTCATTGGCTTCATCTTCCTTCCAAGACAAAACACCCAAATGCTTGAGTTTGAAAAAACCACTCAACACTACCATGGGATGCTCTTTGTAGTTTACACCACCTAAAAAATATTTTTTTTTGGAAAAAACTTTAATTGGCTCTCCCTCCCTCGACAAAAATCATCCATGACAAAGTTTTTGTCCAAATCAAATAATTTTTTTATCAACCATTGAAAGTCAAGTTTTCTAACTACAACATGAATTTTTTTATATTTGAGAGGTATTCTTTTGGTCCAAACAACCCATCATAGATGGATAGAGACGAGAATTTAGTTACTTGGGCTTTTAGGGATTAAAAACCATATCAATAATTGTATAATCAAACATTGTTTCTAATAAACAATTTGGCTTTAAATCATTTAGAAATAATATTTTTATTTTTTAGAGATATGAGACTTTGTACAATAATTACTATCAATGTAAAAATCCTAGTAAATGATATGAAAAATAGTATTTTTATAATTATTCATAGCCAAAAATGAAAATAAATTTATAAATATGAAAACAAATCCAATTAATTTGGAAATTATTCTCAAGGTACAAGAAGCAAATTACAATACAATCACAATTTTCACATAGTTGTTTTAGTTTTTATACCCTCAACACCCTAAGTAAGCTATATTTTCAAGTGGCAAATTATTTCTATTAAGCTAGAATTATCCTTTAAACTATTGATGAATAAAAAAAATCTATTCATAAAAAAATCTATTCATATATATTTTATTTTTTCTAAAAAGAATGTAGAAAAGTAAAACCATTAAATTTTTAAAAACGTGTGACGCGAAGAAAACTTAATCAATTATAATATGTATTTGGATGATCCTAAAAACTGAAAATATTTAAATGAAAAATAATAATTAATAATATTATATTTAACTAATAAAATAATTACAAATGAAGAATACTCAATAAATACTTGTGCGGCTTGCAATTACAATAATTCTTTAAGTTAAAAAAATAGATAATAAATATAGTAGGCCTTATTTTTTAAAGTTTATGGTAATTCATTCTTATAATGAGTTTGATTCTAGAGATACTAAAAGCACAAATGAAAATTGCAATGACAAAATTTCAGTAGAATTCATAAATTTTGAAGAACTATGGTTAACCCGTAAAGGATCAGTGTGTGTGTTCAAGGAGACATTGTCAAAAACTATGTTCTTTTGGTGTATTGTTCAAAAATGAAAATTGAAACTCTTTTTTGAAACTTTAACCGTACAAAACTGAAGTTGAGTATTCTACTAGAACGTGGAAAAAATTTCAGCCCATTTGACCAAGCAGATTGAAAGATTATAACATTTGAGGTGAGAAAAAAAACTTTTTTTCATTCCTGCAAAACAGGGTTAGCAGACTTCGGACCCTTTTGGAGTAAAATTTTTTCTCTACACAAACATGAGAATTTTGACCATTCATAAGAAAATTTTATTAGGTTCAGTTATGAAAAAATTTAGAAGCAAACATGGAGTCTGGATCATTCTAAATCACCGTGCAATGCAAGGAGGTTAAATGAATTTGCAATACACTGGTCATAATTTGATGATTTCTTGAGCAATGAGGAAATTTTTTATTTGAAATCCGAACATTGAACATTTGGAATATGTTGAAAATATTTCAAGAATTTTGACTTCACTAATTGCAAGATAATAGGACTTGAAATTAGAAGAAAACGTTTTTCTTGAAACCACCTCAATATAGCTAACAAAGTTTGACTCCTCTTAAAATGTGATTTGATGACTAAAATTTGTTTTTCTTACACAATCGTATGCCATATTTTTTTTTAGATACATACATGCCAAATTGCAAAAGTTGATGATCTTTTTTGCAAAAAGATTGCCCAAAGATTTCCAAATTGCCCAAGTTGCCCGAAAAGTTTAAGGTAGCATAACTTTTAATCCAGACACATGATTGGAAAAAAAAATAGTTTTTCACAAAGGAGGCACATGTTTACATATTGTGTTCAAATTTCATGAGCATCCAACCCAAAATGACTTTGTAAGAACCTACCAAGATTTCTTGCATATGTTGAACAAACACTTGGTCCTTTAGAGGTTAAAGTGGGTAATGATGGGTGATGGGTGTCTTTGAGTACATAGCACATAGTCACTCCATGTACTCAAAACCACCACCTAATATATATCTTTGTATGTATCCGTATCTATAAACCATATTTTTATCTATATATTCATATCTATGTATCCACAATGGAGTTTATGTTATATCCATGTATCTCTTGTGCAACCTAAATATTTTATTTTTTAAGTAGAATAAACCACCACTAGAGTTTTATAATGGAGGTGTATCTAATATTATTGAGTTAATAGTGTGCAACAAAGGGATTAAATTTTTTTAATCTTTAGTGATTGATTTTTGCTACTCACATTTTGAGTGCAGAATTTACATATCTAGCTACATCTATTGAATATGAATATTGCTGAAAATCAAATATGAAATTAAGTATGTTTCAAATTTAAGGCTATAATATCAAATATTCTTGGGAGTGGGCATATTGGGTACTGTTTTGGGGGGTAGGAGGCATTTTGAAAACAAAATTTTAGATAATAGCATTTTAATGTCTAAAGTCCCATTGTCCTTTGAAGGGACAAAATGGATTTTGGGTTTGTTTTTACCATCTCAATTTTTGTTGTGTTTTTTAAATTTTTTTCGGAGATAGAAAAACACATTAGCTTTTTAGGAATATAGGTTTTATTTGAAGTTGTATTCACGAGCATAAGTTATACCACAACAAGCTCAAAACAAAACTCATTGGGCAACACAAAAATATTCATAGAAAGTCAACATAAAATTATCAAAACTTTGTTGGAATAGAAAGAGTTTGTGTTTACATGAAAAGATTTGATTCATTCTATTTGGAATAGGATTCATTTTTTAGCGCAATTTTTACAATTTTCAAGAGGGAAAGTCTAATGGGATTTCATTTTCTTGCTAGAACAATCTCAGTGTTGGAATTATTGTGTTTTAATTCTATCTTAAACCTATTAACAATTTTGGTATATTTTCCTTCAATTTCAAACCTATTCTACTTAACAATTTTTCAAAAATGAAAATAAAATGTGTTTCTAGCAATTTTTTCCTAGACTTTCAACTCAATTTTTCAACATAGTCTTTTAAAATGTAATATTGATAGTTGTAAAAATTTTATCTAAGAAGAGCTAGTTTGAAAATGTAGTTGTGCAAGTTGCCAAAAAAACAACTTTTTTTCACTTCAAACACAAAATATCTTGGAATCCATGTTGTTAAAGTTATTAATATTTCTTCCGCACAGCACTCTTATACTAGTCTAGTGTAAGAGCCTATAGTTAATTATGTATAAAGAATAATTTCTAAATTCTTTTAGTCCTTTGCCATTGAAATGGCAATTGTGAGTGTAATTTGATGAGAAAAGAGACTTTGAGATTTTAGAGGTCAATAATAGCCAAGAAAAATTGACAACTTCATTGTCCCAACATAGGAGAAAATCTAAAATCTGGCCCTTGTTTTTTAGTGGATAATTTTGCATTGTTCAACTTCTCTCATGTAATTTGGAATTTGGAATTCTTAATATGAATTTAAATCTTCTAAATTTCTCCATCAAATGATAAACAAAAAAATGTTGTAGTATTTTACACATTTGTTGAAACATGTCTATATAGTCTAAGCCTTAATCCCTAAAGTCCTAAGGGTTTTTTTCAATGAAATTCCACTCGAAATTACCATTTCTATTGCTAAGCGCAAAAACTTTCAAAAATTATTTTTTATGCATACATAACCATATGGGCTTGCACTCGATTGGTGTATAAATTTGTAGAAGAAATTTTTAAAACTTTGACTAAGTAGATTGCAAGATATTTGTGTTTGTTGTGAAGAAAACCATTTTTTGCACCTCATTTGATTAGATTTTTAAGGCTTTGAGTCTTCTTAGCCTAGAATTTGTGCACTACATGTGTTGAATTAAAAATAATTATAATAAAAAATTGAATTAAAAAGTCTAAGAATTTTTTTCAAAACAAACAAATTTGATTACAATTCTTTAAGAAAATGTTCAATAGAAGTAGATATGAGATTGAATGAAGAACTAAATTGTTAATAGCTCTAAGGATTTGAAATATAATATTTCCAATAGTGGGATTGTTCTGGCAAGCAAATCTAACCATTTAAATTTTATTTATTTTTAAATTGAGAAAAATTCATTCAAAAATGAATCTTGTAAGTTATTTTTTCAAGAAAATGATGGCCTAGTTTGGCCAGAAAACAAGATCATAGTTCATAACTTTTTCATCACTAGTCCAAATCCAATTAATCAAATCTTTCCATATAGACAAGAATATTTTTTTTATGAGAATCAAAACTTTGAAAATTTTGATTTTGATTTTTTGTGATTATTTTTGTGTTGCTTTTTTGAACCTTATTATGGGCTTAGGGTGGCAAAAACTTTGCTTTGAGGCACCAATTGAAGTAAGATTTATAATTCTGAAAAGCTAATGTACTTTCCTTTCTTTGAAAATGTTTTAAGAAATCACAACAAAAATCGAGACTACAAGAACGTATCCAAAATCCATTTTGTCTCTCAAGGAGACACTAGGACTTTAGGGTTTAATCCCTAACTACCCAATTGACCATACATGGTCAATTTGAAATTTTAGGCTCATTTTGGTATGGGCAGTCAAATTCCTTTAACTATTTCTTAAAATTTTATAAGCAATTTTGAAAATTAACTATCGGATGTTGTCAATTTTTACTGAAAAGTAGAATATTTGATTTTTGAAAGGTCCCCAAACACATGTATGTACCATTAGTGAAGAATAGAGCTTGCCAATTTTACCTCATTTCTCACCTTTGAGCAAAGCTTGACAATTTTACTTGATTTGAGATTTAAGGAATTGTACATATCCATTTGCTTTGAAAATGGTCCCAATGGAAAGTATAAAGTATTTTCATGATTTTCACTATTGAAAAACTCAACATGCAAGCGTTGATTTGGAGTTATTTGGGATTTCTACTTATAAAAAAAATTGCATTTGAACAATTGCAAAGTAGATTGTGTAATGAGTTTGATAGATCCTCTTCATTTGAATTTAGGTTTTTTAGAAGTGCATTTTGGTGTGCTAACACAATTTTTAGTTGTTCATGTCACCTCCAATCCCCCCAAAATCTCATATGCAATTTTTTCAAACATCATGGAGAGGGGCAATATACTAAAAATTGGATAATTACATTTCTCTTGTTATAATTTTACAACTTCTATTTTATTTCGCACTCAAAATTGGAATATACACTAATAAGCAAGCTCTTTAAACATCCATACAATTCAATTTTTTTTTAATTTAAAATTTTTTCATTTGTCAATGGAGATAACTATAAGCCCATGTTTTTTTTAAAGAAAAAACACACTTCAAAAGGCTTGGGTATTTAAAGGTTAAGACCCAAACTTGGTGCAACTTCACATTTTATCCCAAAGTAGATCAAGTGCACTTTTTTTCAGGCTTACTCTACGTAGGCATGTTTTCCACTACACTAAAATTGGTAAATAGTGTTGGGTGCTAATTAGTGTTATAGTGAACTGAATCATAGCCTTAACTTATTATATTACCATTCCAATTTCTATATTTTGTTCCCATCTAACACTAAATGCACTCTCGTAGAAATGTTGAAATGACCAAATTTTACGATAGAGTTGAAATAGTGTTAGAATGAGTAAATAATGTTCTAACACTAACCTTGCAAATCACAATTAGTGTTATTGTTGACAATTAGTGTAGCCAACACTATTTATCAATTTTAGTGCCACAAGGGTGAAAAACACAACAATGAAGGGTCAATTTACCATTCTTGCCCATTTAGCCCAATTCAACTGCCATTTTTTTTACTTTTTTTACTTTTTACTTTTTTTGGGTGTGTAGCCTACACTATTTACCAATTTTAGTGTACTCTAGTGCCACGAGGGTGAAAAACACAACAACGAAGGGTCAATTTACCATTCTCGCCCATTTAGCCCAATTCAACCACCATTTCTTTTTTTTACTTTTTTTTTTTTGGGTGGTGGTGGTGCAAGGTGGCATCCATCCATTCCACAAACGTGTGTCATGACAAAATTTGTGCAGCTTCAAATTCCAGGAATCTAAAAGCTTTTTTCAGTTCAATACCCATGGTGTCCCCAGCTTAATTTTGAGAGTGCCCACCAACCCAACTGAGTCTCCAACTATCACCCACCATCTCTATAAACCAATGTTGCTTGTTGTTGTTTTTCTCCTTTAAAATTTTTTTTTTCCCGCAAGCAAGCTTTTTCACCCCGCCCACTCAATTGGTGATGAAAATGATGGGGGTGTAGGTTGGGTAAATGTTGTCCCATTCAGTTGCTCCAGGGCATAGCTTGGTGAGGAAGCTACTGTAGTGTAGTGAGGGCGCATTGATGAGTCCATATCCAAAGGCTCGGGCATCCGAAATTAAAAGTTGTTACACTCAATCTCCTACGGAAGAAATGCGGCACACAGGGTGGACCAAGGAAATGATGATAACCCAAGTTGGCAGTCTTCATCGAGAAGATATATCCTTATCAATCTTCATCCATAATACATACCCTTATCAATCTTCATCCATTCCATAGCCAAAGAGCAATAGTATTCATCCATTCCATAGCCGAACAATAATAGTATTCATCCATTTGATAGCCGAACAACAATCTTCATCCATTCTATAGCCAAACAACAATCTTCATCCATTCCATAGGCAAAGAACAATCTTTTCATCCATTCCATAGCTGAACAATAACAGTATTCACCTATTCTGTAGCCGAACAACAATAGTATTCATCCATTCCATAGCCAAACAACAATCTTCATCCATTCTATAGCCAACGAGCAATCTTCATCCATTCCATAGCCAAAGAGCAATCTTCATCCATTTCATAACCAAAGAGCGATCTTCATCCATTAAATAGCCAAAGAACAATCTTCATCCATTCCATAGCCAAAGAGCAATCTTTTCATCCATTCCATAGCCGAACAATAATATTATTCATCCATTCCATAGCCGAACAATAATAGTATTCATCCATTCCATAGCCGAACAATAATAGTATTCATCCATTCCATAGCCAAACAACAATCTTCATCCATTCCATAGCCAAAGAGCAATCTTCGTCCATTAAATAGCTAAAGAACAATCTTTATCCATTCAATAGGCAAACAACAATCTCTTCATCCATTTAGTAGCCAAATAACAACCTTCATCCGTTGAACAACCAAACAACAATAATATTCATCCATTTTGCAACCAAACAACAATCTTCATCCATTCAATAGTCAATTGAAAGTACCAAACAACAATTTGGTCCAAAAAAAATCAAAAATGGTGTAACCGTGAGCCTTTATCATAGGTTAATTTATTGACTGGTCGTACCCCACATCCCTTTTCCAACCAAACCGTAACCGTGTCATGTGGTATGAATGCACGTGTAGATAGGATTTAGAAATTCAATTGATGTGTGATAGTTTCTATCCTTTTACACATAGCCAATAAAATTTTAGGAGTTTGAAATTATTTGGAAATTCATTTCTAAAAAATAAGTTTTTTACAAATGAATTTCAAGGAGTATTTAGATCAGTGAAATTGATTTTTTTGAAAAACATTAATTGTTCATCATAAATGTAATAATCAACCAATTTTTAGCTATGGTATTCTTCAATTCAATTAGTACTATAGGAAAATAATCATGATTATTATTTTTAATAGAAGTCTAGTATTTTAAATAAGAAGAGATAAAAGATTTTTTTTTTTTAAATTCTTACCAAAAACTAAATGACAAATCTCCACCTTCAAAATTTCAAAGTACTAATTAAATATTGTTAGTGATAGTCTTAATGACTTTCAAAAAAATTGTTCATCTTAATATTTGTCATAACTAATTGGAAACTATAAAATTTCCATGAAATTCAAACATATTGTGGTACAAGGTATATAACATGTATAAAATTTAATGTATTCTGAATTAATCAAAGTTATTAATAACATAGTACATTCCACCATTCAATTTTTTAATCACATCAAATATTTGAAGTATAGAATAAGAAATATGGAAGTTTGAAGTTGATTATGAATTCATCTAATTTTGAAAGTTACAAAAGAAACAAAGCAAAAATAATTCCATTAAATTACTTGCAACCTTGCAAATTCAAATTCAAGGCCTTCATACTATATTGGAGTTTCTATTCTTCTATCTTGTGACCAAGAGAAGGTCATTGAATAAAATAGATAATGATATTAATATCACTTGATCGGATTTGAATTTAGACTTTCAATGCTTTATTGTGCATTCAATAAAATTAAAAAATTTATACTTGTGCAAAATTTAGTTTTTTCTTGAGAATATTTGATTGAATTTAAATACTCTTAGATTCAATTCAAAGATTTAGAAACAATTGTGAGTATGGATAAAGTAATGCATTGTTTGTTATACAATTTATTCAAATTTTATCGAAAGTTTTTGTTTCTTAAATTGGTTTTGACAATTTTTAAGGTTTTGGAAACTTTTGAAAATCATTGTATTTCATATGATCTTTCATTGTGCTTAATTTTTAATCCCCAAAATTAATTTTTTGGATGTGTATAATAATTGTTTGTTTTTATGATTAAACTTCTTAATTTTAAAAATAAAAAGAATTTATTGTTTAGATTGCAAGTCTCAAAGTTTTAGAACCACTTGAAAACACGTACAATTTTATTCATATTTCAAGAAACACTTCAAATTATTTGATGGAACTAAAATTTTACATACAAAGTGGAGTTTTACTTACTTAGATTGGATTAAAAATGCCAATCTTTGCTAGGGAATCAAAAACTAATTCATTAATTTCTAAATTTTGTATATGATATATATAAGCCATTCACCACAATCAACTACTATTTTCATTCAATAGAAATCTTCTCAAGAGCTATACAAGGGATTCATTAGATTCAAGTAGGTAGGTACAAAATGAGGAATTTTGTCTTCCTAAGTTATATTTTTATAATCATACATCAAGGGGATTACTCATTCTAATATGTGGCATTTTAGGGGAAATTAATACATATTCTATTATATGAAATTTGGCCCTTGTAATTGGCAAGTGCAAATATACATATTTATTTATTTTAATTTTTTTTAAACTATTTAAAAAAAATTGCTAATCTGACATGGTACTATTGGTGATCACACATTCATATATATATATGAATGTGATTAAGAGTGGATACAATTTGTCTTCACATTGTCATTCAAAAAAATAATAAGTCAAATCAAAATGTGTGGAAGGAATTTCAAAAACCTTCATTACAAATTTGCAAGATATTTGAGTTCAAAGTGAAGAAAACATGTTTATCACATTTTGACTTAAGAAAAAATTATCATGAAAAATTGGTTTGAGAGTCTAGGAAAAAAAATTCAAAAAACACACACTTGATTTTCATTCTTTCATAAAATGTTAAAGTAGAAGTAGATATGAGATAGAAGAAAATTTCATATCATTAATAACTCTAAGATGGAATTGTAATACACTCATTCCAATGGTGAGATTGTTTCAACAATCAAAACTTAATCTTTTGCAATTTTTTTTTAATTTATGAAAAGTGAATTAAAAAAAAAATCTATTAGATTATTTTTTCAATAAGATATTTTGATTGTTGGAAAAATAAGATGCTTCAAAACTTTCTCATCACTTATCCAAACGGAATCAACTAATTTTTTTGAAATAGAAAGATGTTATACATTAAAAAATTTAAGAAATATTCCAAGTGTTTTTGTTTTGTTTATTTTTTATTGTTGCTTTTCCATTATTTGAGCTTTGTGTATCATAACTTTTTCTTTTGGACACCAATTGAAATTAAAAATATATTTTCAAAAATATTATACTCTTTCTATCATGTAAAAAAGTATAAAACATCATGCCAAAAATTAGGATCATATGAGTTTAGCCAAACTCCCAAGTGTTTAGATGACACTTGCAAATCTATGGGTTAAATTTTTATCCATATATAAATGGCTTAAAAATATTACCAGTATTCTATAATGCCAAAATTGATGTTTTTAAAAAATTATATATATTTTGGGATTTAGTTAAATTTTTTAATATTGAGTTTACAAATAATTTATATCATTGCATTCAACCTTGTTTTGAATTGCGGAAGACACTATCCCTTGAAAAGATGCAAACACTGTATTCTCCCTCTGCCCCCTAGAAAATTCAAAGTTGTTTATCTTGCATCAAATAAAATACCCGCTCCCCTTATAAATGTTGCCAATCCTCTAGAAAATCCATAGTTGTTGATGTCTATCAAATGGATGATATTAGCTGTCCAAAAATGGATATAGAATATAGACACAAAATACAATACAAAATGTGGGTACAAACTTCAAAATATGGATATGAATACAATTATAGATTTCAACTAAAATATCTCATATCAAATGCACTGGGAATTGAGTTCCAAAAATACAAGTATACGGGGGGAGAGGGGGGGTTCAAAAATTATATAAGTAAATATATGTAAGTAAATTGAATTGAAAAATAGCATTCTCTCACTATATATTATGTACCTAGAAGATGAATTGAGGGAGACATACATTGTAGGAAATCAAATATCAATGAAGACATGGGTAGGCATATAAAATCACAAAAATTTATAATCCTTGAATTTGCATTGACTCTTAAGATAGTTTTTTTACCAATAAATAAGTTTGAAGAGGGAATTCAAAGAAAAGTGCCTTTTATTATTCAATGAAATATATGAATTCACCAAAAGATTCATTTTCATACCAGTTTGGACTTTTAATAATTACAAAAAAATTAATTTGTGAAATTTCCATATTTTTTGAAAAAAAATTCATTCTTTAGTGTTTTTTCAAACAACAATTTTTCTGTCATATGGTTTACGACACTAGCATGTGAGCCTCCAAGCCTTGAGTCTAGGTGTAAGTAGCTACTTTACAACTATTGAAGGTGCCTATAACATACATAAGTATCCTATAACTATGAAAGGTACTTATAACATAGGTACGTATAATATAGACACCTACTATAATATAAATATTTTATAACTATGAAAGGTGTTTATACCATAGGCACCTATAATATAGGAGCCTAGGTTCTTAGGCTCATGGGTTTAAGATCCTAGGCACACAGATTAGCAACCATGATCATACAGTAATTCCCTTCTTACTTGTAATCATAAACATTTACCAAGCTATTTGAGGGCAACTTGACATTTTAGATGTCTATAAGGAAATCAAAACTATTTATATAATTAGTATAAAGCAATTAATGCACACAACAAATTACCTTTTGTGTTCAATAATTATTTTTTTTCAAAAAACAAGGTTTGATAGATTTTCCAAAGATTTTGGCATCTATCTTTAAAATTAGTTTTTGCCAACCCTACCTTACACCATAATACACATCAAGACTATATTATAAAGACTACACAAATGCACTAATTCACATTCAAACTAATACTAGTACTCAAGTATTTTAGGTTCTATGTTATTTTTTGAAGGCTACTTAGCATTATGTCCCAAGTCCCAATTTAAATTCTCATTATTTCAATTGTGCAAAGTTGAAATTTAAAACTTAGGGCTTCACACTACATTTTCAAGTGTAAAGGTACCCTAAATTCACTTGTCTTCAACTAATTCACTAGTTGACAACATTACTATTTCATTCAAATTAGATAAATTTGGTGCTATGAGATTTTTTGTGATGAAGTTTTATGATGTTTAGAACTCAACTAGTCATGTAACATTGACCTCATCAAGAGAAGATTTTTCAAATATTTGTATACTTTTGCTTCTTAAATATTTGAATTTGAAAAAAATCAATTTTTCAATTATCTATTGGATAGTTGCACACTACAATAAACAAAGTCCCATCATGCATTTGAGGTGCATAAAAAAATTCTCAATTTCCACTCTAAAACCAAATCTCAATTAAAAAAAATTCCCTAATCTAGGATGGTGAAAGTTTCCAATAACTTTGTGTAAATTTTCTTTTTCAAAGGTCTATTTCTGAAGTATTTTAAAAATCATTTTCTTCTTATAAGTGATTTTATATTTTTTTAAATTGCAGTTTCCCCTAGATAATTGTATTTGAAAATGTAGAATTGCAAAGAAATGACGATGTGATGTTAAAAATAAAGAAAATATCCTACAAAATGCACATATCATAGTAAGTGATGGAAAAAGATATTATTGGTTAGGATAATATTGTCTATAGTAGAAAAAATGATTAGAATAAATTTGGAAGCTCAATTGTGTTTTTTGATAATAACTACAGGAACTTATTTTGTGGATTTGTGTACAAGAACAATTTGTTGATACCGTATATACAACATGCCTAGTTTAGAAGGAGGAATCAAAATGCAAATTAGAACACAAAGTCTAATGAAGGGATGGCCTTGTGGTTTTATATATGAGTGAAAAATTACTTTTGGACAATATAGTGGGAGGCAAATTGGTATATGAGAACAGCACTAGTGAATTTTGGAATTTTTTTATAAATGGGTTCATTTAGGAATTGCCAACTTTAGAATTTCATTGGTACGAATCACTAGAAGAAAAACATGTCCGTTGCAACCCACTGAGATGCGACTATGTGTCCTATACAACTGAGATGCGACTGTAGCCCTCTGTATTTGCACCAAATTTCACGTGTATGTAGTTGTAGTCGCAAAGTAGTCGGAAAATGAAGAATAGGGTTACGATATTGTAACAGAATAACTGACATGAGGTATTCTACATCCAGCATTCATCGCAGTTGTCCATGTGGACAGCTATCCGCAAAGTAGAGTCCACCGTGGAAAAATGCAATCGCTCTGATTACAGGTTGCAACTAAAAACTAGAAGATTGCAACTTAGAACTAACTCAAATGCAATTAGGAATCAACTATAATGCAACTAGAGCCCGACTACAGTGCAACTAAAAAACGATTCAAATGCAACTAGAGAACAAGTGCAATGTAACTAGAACATGACTGAAAATCGATTCAATTGTCCCATATCGATTGTCAAGAATACCATCAGCTTGAACAGATAAGAATGGTAAGTTATAGCATTCTTGTGTAATGAATTTTGATAGTGAAATTCTAATATTTATATATTTTGTAGATTTTTACACTTTGTAGATTTCTATAATCTACAACTCTATAAATTATAACCAAGTTGCAAACCAATTGTATGTCAATCGCAAACCAGTTGCACACTAATCGCAAACTAGTTGCACACTAGTTGCAAACCAGTTGTATGTCAATCGCAAACCAGTTGCACTCTAGTCGCAAACGAGTTGCACGTCAATCGCAAACCAGTTGCACACAAATAAGTGAAATAACTTCCACATCAGCAACCACGTCACAGCAGTTCATCCACGAAGTTCTCCATTGCCTATTGAATGACAAACAACCTCGCGACTGTAGTGCAACTCATGCGACTTGTTCACTGCGACTGCGAACTCCAGAATATCACCAAGTCGCAAACGTCCGATACAACTACAAACTAGTCGCAAACCGCAGTTGCAAAACCCTGCTTTTTCTTCTAGTGAATCCACTGTAAGCTAAAATGGTTTTATATTATTTATACATTAGCCTTGATACAAATTCAATACAAAATCATTGAGCCCATGATGGGTTTGCACTAGTCTTCACAATAAGCTCGTTGTATCACCACCTTCAAAGAGTCTTGGCACCAATGGATGATGCTCCAAACAAAACCATAATCACAACCACACCTCAGCAACATTGGCCTCATGAAGTTTTGAAATTGCTCCCTAGCAACGTTCATGATTTTCTTGAATTTTACTAGCTACTTTTCTTCAATTTCCACATTGAACCACTTTTTCAAGTATTAAGTCCATTTTTTTCTCTATTTTTTATTCTAAAAAGAATTTTTATAGATGTTTTTATTGGAATTTTTTCAATATTTTCAAATTACAACCAATTTTTTTCCAATTCCACTGACTAACAATAAAACAATTAGTGGTTTTCCCCAAACATTGCTTTATAGCACACCAAGTGACTCTGCTAATTAATCTTGCATTCAAAAGTGCTCTACAAAAGCATCCATATTGTACCTTCAAAGAAGATATATGACTTGGGATTTTCCTAAGTTATTGTCCATTGCATTCATAAGGTGTGTGTCATAGTACCATCTACTTTGTCTTCATTTTTTTACATTGTTTGTCCTTACACTAGTAGAAAAATCTGCAACTAAAACAACTAAAGATTGTTGTTTGCATCTATTGTTTTGGTTGCATTGTATTGGTCAAATTTAGACTCAAATTTATTGATTTGTTTTGTTGTTTTAATCAAATCCAAAAATAATAATCTAAGAAAAAATTTATATATTTAAATTTTTTAAAAATAATCAAATTATTTATTCCTGCCGAAATTTTTTTTTGGATGCTCGGATTTCCATACAACCTAAAAAATTAAATTATTTATATTGCCCACCGTCCATGCGGGCAAGACTACTTAAGCAACCCACTATACAAGCAAGTACTACTAATGAGGTTCAATTCTTGCCATTACCCAACACTACAATTACATGTACATCCATAGAGTAGAATTTTATTTAACTAGTTGTTTTAACTTCTTTTTTTTTCTTATAAATTCAAAAGACTTTGGAGGCCATTTTGGCATAGTAAAACAACTTTTTTTCAGAAAATTTGAACTATAAATAGTTGTGAAACCAAGCTAAATTCCATTTCCAAAAATCCATTAGAGATTTGAGACTCCAATCAAAAGTTATGAACAAAATTTAGAGAGAATGTTTGGAAATGTCCAAAAAAATCTCCCATTCAATCCCTCTTTGAAGTTTGCCCATAACTATTGATTGGAGATTCAAAATCTCAAACAGATTTTTGGAGATGAAATTTAGGTTGACTATACAACTTTCCATAGTCCAAAGTTTTTTGAAAAAAGTTATTTTACTAAGTCGAAATTGCCACCAAAGTCTTCTAAGTTTAAAAAACATCAAATTGTGCATAATTAAGCTAAAAAACATTTTCGAAATATAGTATCCTCCACGAAATCTTGCAAACCCACTATGAAGTCTTATAAATAATTGTACTTTGAAGGCCATTTTCTCCTTCATACTTTGTCCACTTTTCATAAAAGTTGTTGGAAAATTTTAATATTGAAGTTTAGTTTTTTAGGTAAAATTTTCAAGTTTTTCCTAAAATGTTTAGAGTTATTGGCAAGCATCTCATTAGAAGGTACTTTGGCTAAATATCAAATTTACTTCTTTTTATTTGTAGTTCAAAATTCAAAATTTTAATAGTCTAATTCTAAATTTGATCAAAATTTGAATAGTTAAAACTATAGAATTTAACTTTTATATAGTTCCAATTCCTAAAGCTAATTTGAATAATTGATTTTGAACTTGAAACTATGTATTTAAAGTTTAATAATACAAAACTTTCTACTTGATGGTTTATAATTTCAAAGTCAAATGTTGAAAAGAAATTAGATTTAAATATATAAGTTGGAACTTTGAATCAAATATTGTAGAGTTCAAAGTGTAATCTATTTTAAATTTTGAGTAATTTTGATTCAAAATTTAAAATTCTAATCAAATTCAAAATGAGATTGAGGCTATTTTGAAAGTACACTTGTAAAAGTCATATTATCAAAATTATCAAAAAAAATCAACCAAAAAACTGCCAAGACTTATTGGACTTATTGTATTACATTTCACAATAGAAATATGAATTATTTTTAATCCAAATAAAAGTTTGTATTCTAACTAGATTATATTCTAAAGAAAATTCAATTGAAAATGAATTAAAATTTTAATTCTAGTCAAATTAGAATTTAATCTAATATACTTATTTGAATCAAATCGGAATTTGATTTAAATAATTTAATTAGAATTCAACCTTTGTATTCAAATTTTGAAAGAATTTTTGAAGGATTAAAAATGATTTCAAAAAATTCTAAAAGATTCTAAAAAGAATTCAAATTTATTATAAGATTCTTTATAATTGTCTAAGATTCTTCTAGAAACCAAAAAATTCTTAAAGATTCCTTACGATTTTAAGAAGATTTGTTCAAATTCCAAAAAAATCCAAAAAGATTTTAAAATAAAATAGTTTAAAAAAAATTTACACACTACAATACCCATATCAATAAAACTGAAATCTCATTTCAACAAAAACTTGTTGATTGTTGCAATTCATGCCCAATGGTGCTCAAAACAATAGACTGTTGATTTTTTTTCAAATTGATCACTACTTTCTAGTAGTATTAGGACTTTTATTGTTCCACAACTACAAGGTTTCGACTAGCTTCATTCAATATCACATTATGACATTAGTAAGGAGCAAGTTTCAATATATGCATTTTATATTTTGTTTGTCCTTCTCTTTCTTAATCCCTTAACCAATGCATCAGATCCTTTTCAAATTTTTGCATGTTTATGGACATAATATTATTTACTTTAGTTTTGTCAAAATCTACATACAAATAGTGTAGATTACAAAAATTCAAGCATTCGTTGAGATGATTGAGAAGATTTGTGGTAAGAATAGCATTTGGAACCTCTCTATCATCATCTAGATTTAAACTTTGAAGCGCTAATTAAAGGAGCTAAAATTCATTGTGACTTCCATAGCACCATTTGTTTATGCCTTCCGAATCTTGTAAAATTATTGGCATGCAAAAAAATAGAAGTGGACAAGGGATTTGTTATTTATTTTATGTTTTTTTCCCTCTAGTTTATCTATTTGTGACTGCTAGGTGTATTGGGGTCATGCTTGATTTCTTTTTTGAAGGCAATATGATTCTTTGTTTGTGCCTTTTGACTCTTGTAAAATTGAGAATTTTTTTAAGAATCCTTTGAAGTCAAAGAATATAATTTTGCTAAATCTTAATAATGTAGCTTGAGGTCACCTTCAGGGAAAAAATAATTAAGAATTTTGAAGCCAAATGATTTTGGAAATTAATAAGCCACCTTGCCAAATTCAAAGAAAATTATAACTAATCACATTCAAAATGTTGGAAAAGATTCATGAGTAACTTGATCTTAGAACAAGTCTACTAAATAATAAGGAATCCAAATTCAGTCCTCTAACTTTACAACAAAGTAAGCAAGGACACTAGAAAAGTATTGAGTTCATTGAAAGCCATGACTATCGTTTTCCTATGAAATAAAGGAAACCGTAACTATTATTTTTTATGCAAAAGAACAAAACCATTCAACTTTAAAGAAGGGTTGATGAAAGTTAATAAAAATATTTAATAATTTTTAAATTAATAATTAATAAAAAAAAGTGCCAAATTAGTCCTTCCAATTTTGAATAATTATTTAACAAAAATGTGTTGAAGATAATTCATGCATGCTATAGTGTTCACTATTGCCCAATGTGAGGATGGTTTTGCATTTGTTGTTGGTTAATTTTTAGTGTAAATCATAGCATGAGTCTCTCTTCTTGTTTGTGGAATTGCAAAATTTCTTCAAAAGTTTTAAGTGGGTTAGTTAAAAAAAAAAAAATCAAAACCACACACATTTTGATATAGAACTCAAAAAATTAACCTTTAAGTTTATACACTACTTAAAAATAATGGAAAAAATTCCTATATGGCCTCATAAAGTTGCTAGTGGAAGATAAGAGTGGTACACTTTATGGGAACAATAGATAATTACTCCCAATGCGAGATTGAATTAAATTAAGTGAAGTTGTTTCTATATGATTTTGAAGATTTAATACGTATGTTGGATGAAATGATATTAATATATAAGTTGATTTATTTACAAATTTCTAAAAGTATGAAAATATAAAAATTAAAATACAATTAACTTGTCATTTCTATAAAAGACACATTTGTTTATTACACATTTAAATGTAAATGTAAATATAATTTTTAGGAATTAAATTTAAAATTAAATATATAAGTATATTTTAGTGAATAAATATATTTTACTTTACACAATAAAACTTATACTTTTATCTTATAGTAAAAAGAATGGTGGTAACTTCTTTACTTGATCAACACAAAATGGAAGGTAGATTTAAATGTCTCTTGACCCCTTAAATGCTATGATTGCATCTCACCAAAATAGAGTTCAAAATTTAATGTAATAAGTGAAAAAGAGAAAAACAAAAACAAAAAAACATATTTAATTTTTAAGAAGAAACAATAGGATCTTAATCTTAGCCATAAATACATGTTGTTAGAAATTTTCATACAAAGTGGCCTTGAGGATTGAATGATTCAGAAAGATATTATTATTTTTTGGGGATGTTTTCTTATTAGAATTTGAAAATAAATATAAAATAATATATGAAGACAACAAATATAAAAATTGTGTATGTGAAGCAAAGTCCATTAAATTAGAAACCATACTAGGAGTTGAAAAGAATTCCAAGATTTATGCATTTTAGAAAAGAATTTATTAAGAACTACAATACGTAATCACAAAGTAAACTAAAATTTAAATAACTTTGATATGGAATCAAAAAATTCAATCTCCATCAAGAGAAAGGTTTACAATATATACCATATAGAATTTTTTTTAATCTAGAAATGTCAAAATTGAGCTCAAAAATGAGTTTCATATGTTATTTTTGCTAAGAAATAATAAAATTTCTAACACCCAAAAAATATTCAAATCATTCATTTCACTAATGAGTATGGAATAAATTTATGTATTAATATAGATTGAAGGCACTAAAATATTTAAGAAAAGTATCGAAGACATTAATTATTTCATGTCCAATCTTTGTTTCTTCAAAATATAATAATAATGATTTTTCACTCATATATTAGAATTCCATAAAGTTTTCTTTTGCATTAAAAGTTGTTTGTTGAAAATTCCATTAAAAATTCACTAAAATATCAAAAACTCTAGTTGGTGCAAGTAGCATAAAATTGGCAATGGTCATGATATTGGATAGCCAATTTTTGTGATTTTTTTACTTTCCTAAATAAAAAAAATGATAAATCCATATATCTCTATATAGTATATATTGGCAACTTTAGCCTATTTTTCTCTATTTGAATTTTAGCCATAAAATTGATCATATTTGAATTTGAGACAAGATAATCAAATGATTATCAAGTGTAATTTCTACTCCAATTTGGAAACTTGGAAATTTTAAAAATTCAAATTTTTATTGAAATTTGAAATTTGGGTCCATTATAATTAATTACTAATTTTTTAATTTTAAGAATATACAATAAATTAATTTGCATTATGATGTTCTACACTACAATAGACACATAATTGTGGAGATTTATTTTAAAAGTATTTTTGATATTTGATATATATATATATATATATATATATATATATAGTTGTCTTAAATTTTTATAACTTGTTTACGACATGTGTAGTTGCAAAAATGGGAGCATACAAAAAGGATTTTGAAGTTTGAAAAGTGCTCATAGATTTGTCTTTTTAAGGTTAATTCCTAAAAGACTAAAGTGTTTTGGGTTTTGAAATTGCTTCAAAATACTTTTATCCTAAGTAAGGCTAAAATCTTCACCTATATTTATTCTTTAACAAAGTCATTCAAAGTTCTTTAATAAAAAATTATTCAAGTACATTCTTCCCCGATGTAAGAGTGGAAATCCCCGCCATTGCAAGTTCAATGTGCCTAGATTTCTAAGAATAGTTTTTCTATCCTTTACTAAGGGATTTTTTTTGTCTTTCAACATTTTTTAGAAAAAAAACATAAAAGTTCCATAACTTGTACCCTAGAGTATTTTTTAGTCCATATATTGGAAAATGGGTTAAAAAATCATGGAAAAAATTAAGCAAATTTTTTCACATTTATCTTTAAGAAAATATAAAAAGGAGGTGGTTTTATATAAAAGAACAAAAAATCTCTAATAACTTAGACAAAAGATTGAGAAAAGCATATCTCAATAGTAAAAATGTTCTAGTAATCAACATCATCCTATGTTTTTGTTTTTATTTGGAAATTTTCAAAATTGAGTTTAAAAACAATTTTATATGTATATTCAACCTTCATTACTTGCAAAATATAACTCTCCATAACTTTTATTTCATTATTCAAAATTGAATGGTTCAAATGTTTTTATGTAGGTATCGATTTGAAGAATCAAATAAAATTAACTCATCTTTCTTTAAAATATGTTTTTAACTCCCCAATTTGAAATATTAAAATCTTTTTAAAACTTATAATTTTTTTTAATATTCATTGAAAAGACATGAAACAAAGCTTCATATGTAGATTCAAACAATTAGAATCCATCCTAAGGATTTTATATGAACATTCTAAAACATGAAGTCAATAAAGCCTCCATGAGTGGTCAAAAAACAAGTAGGTTCTTTAGTGCTTTGCAGATTAAGTTGTGATATGAATGTAAGTTGATTTAAGCCTTTCTAAATATATTGATCATTTGTTAAATGTCAAACAAACCTAATGACTGGTTTCCAACTTAGAAAAACCATGACATTTGTCAAAGCCTTGAAGATGATATAAATTTTAGATTTTTAGATTTTTTCCTAACTTGCAAGCAAATCATTTTTATTCATCTCTTAAAAAAAACTATAATTCCTTCTTTGATAGGTTGTTATTTAATATCTTAAATTTAAAATTAATTAAAATTAATGGGGACATCATAATTTTAAATTCAATTTGATCAATTTTAACCTTTAAAAGTATGGTAATCTTAACCCTAAATGTATTGGACTATGTTTTCACCAAAAACACTCCAAAATTGCCACTTTTAGAACAAGTACCAAATTTTAGGGAAATTTTTTTTTAGACACATTCAACTGTAGGATCTTGAAATACACTTGTTTGAGAAGATATGGGAAAAATTTCAAAAATTTCCACCACGTAAATTGCAAGATATTAGCATTTGAATTTACAAAAATCCTTTTTTGTCCATGCAAAAAACCAGGCAGTTGCACTTCACAAGGTCACATTTTTATGAAAAAATGTCCAAAATGGTGGTTACTCTTTGAATTCATTCTTCAAGGCAAGTTGGCTACATGCTTAAAAAATTGGAGATCATTTGGAATTGTACAACATGTAGGAAAAAAATAGTAAGTAGAAAGAAATAGACAATCATTCAAAATACTAAATTATTAAGAATTTATTTATGGAATTGAAAAATGAGAATTCCAATGGTTGAAGTGTTGTAATATACAATACATATCCTAGGATTTTATTTTTTTCAAAAGATATTGAAAATTGAATTCAATAAAGGACTCCAAAGTTTATTTTAGAGTCAAGAATCCATAAGTGCCCGCAAACTAAATTTGCTCATAATTTTCATCTCATAAATCAAAATAGAATGATTTGAAGCTTTTCATGTATATATAACTCTAGAAAACCAATTTCAAATTTTTATTTTAAAAAAAATTGATTTTTCAGAATTTTTTTGAGCTGCTCGCCAAACTTTGAAAATGACATATCATGCAATAACTTTTTAACTATGTAGTCAAAAGTTATGAAAATTGTTGGGATTTTAAGATACTCCTTGGGCACATGTTTTGTGAAAATATCAAAGAAAAATAATGAAATCTTCATTTGTAGTGAGCTGCCCAAAATTGCTATAATGCCAAAAAAACGCAGTTGAACATTTAGGGGTTAATTCTGGATACAATATGGATTTCTTGTGCATGTGACATAAATATTGCACAAATTGTAGTATACATTAGAGCGAGCATTAGAGACAAAAATTAATATTGATGTTGGTTCAGATCCAATGACATTGGCACTATTAGTTTGAATTATATTTTCATTTTTCAACATTTCTCAAAAGCTAAAAAAAATACAACATACCAGTTGTACCACAAAATATAATTGTGCAATTTTAGGTTACCTTAGGGAGAAGCAAATTCAAAGCTCTTAAGATGCATGGCTATGGGGACTTAGGCCTTGGGACATTGAGATGGTTAGAGGGTGACCATTTAAAAATGCACCTTTGCCATTAGTTTGTCTTGATTGAAATGACCATCTTTATTTAGTGCTCTCTATAAATAGTGTAGGCTAAACCACAATGATTCACTTGTTGTAAATTTCTTAAGGTTTCTTGTGAACTCTTGAATATAATTTAACTTTGAAGATACCTTTCATTTAAAACTCTAATCTTGAGGTACAAAGGCATAGATGAAAACTATTTCTTTCTTTCACTTGCTTGACATTGAAGAGCAAGTTGACTAGGAAATATAAAGAGGATAGAGGATAGGAAAATTTTCAAAATATAGATTTCTAAGTATTTCTTTGATAATGTGGTAGCTTACTTGGAGATTTGAAGAGTTATATTAATTCTCTACTTTAATTCAAAGTGTTCCAGAAAATGAATTTTGAGGTGTTGTTTCACCATTTAATGTTCAAAAGAAATAGACCTTCTAAATTTTTAGTAACTTAAAAAGATACACATTTACTATGTCACTAGCACCCTTTGCACCCCTGAATTTGTTTTATGTTGCAAGCATCCCTTGTGGGCAAGTGAGTTTTTGTTCCATAAATACCTTTCAAATTTTGGCACCATTGCAACAAAACCTATAGAGTGGTCTCCTGGTTCATAACAAACTTATTCATTGTAGAAACTAAGGTTTAATCCTTCCTATTGCGCTTGAAACTCTTCCAGCCTATTGTGAGGTGAATTTAAGTTTTATTAATGCAATTGTGAATTGTAGATGCTTAAAACTAAGGTTTAATCCTTCCTATTGCGCTTGAAACTCTTCCAGCCTATTGTGAGGTGAATTTAAGTTTTATTAATGCAATTGTGAATTGTAGATGCTTAAAACTAAGGTTTAATCCTTCCTATTGCGCTTGAAACTCTTCCAGCCTATTGTGAGGTGAATTTAAGTTTTATTAATGCAATTGTGAATTGTAGATGCTTAAATCCATTGTGGAATACTTCTAGTGAAGATTTTTTTAAGGTTTTTAAAGGTCTATTTTGTATTGGTGCTTAAGTACATTAAACACACTCACATTTAGAGTACCATCCAATTCCAATTTTTTTGACCTCTTCTATATGTATAATGTCCCATTTACATCATAACCATTTGAAATTCAATCCCTTAAAGTAGGTAATTGGTTTTTTTTATTATTCCAATGAAGACCTTACACTAGAATTGGTTTAGCTAATATTTTGTGAATTAACAATATTTTTTCCTCTATTGAAAAATGTAGGTTCTAAATGATGTGCAACAACTAAAGCACCATATGTCAATTAGCGCAAGAGCCAAAATAGTATGAGATCCTTTACACTAATTTGGACAACATTGGATGGATGTCATCCAATTAGTATGTACAATTGGATAAAAATAAAATGGACCTTTATTAATTTTGAATAAAAAAGATAAAATATGGATGAAAATCACATCATCTAAGTTTTATATGAGAATAATATAGACTTCAATGTATTAATTTTATCTTGGATCTTGTCAAATTTGGTATTAGTGTGTATCATAAATTTGCATAATTCCAACATAAGTGTGATATAGTGTTATGATTGTGGGGGTTCACTCATAGAATAATCCTGTATAGTATTTCATTAGTATTTTTTTTTATAGAAATAACTATTCTTCATCTAATATTCAAAAAATTTAAATAGATAATTTTATAAAATAAAAAGATAAACTAATAAATTAATAAAATAAAAAATAGAGCCCATCACTATTTTCTTCACTATTAATGAATCAATAGAAAGTTTTAGAATTTGGAAGTGTTAGAAGTTCAAAAATCTTCTTAAAAAAATATTGAAGCTTGATCTTCTAATGAAATGATGTATCATTGATAGAAGGACAAATTGTAGACAAAAAAATCATGACTTCTTTTGCCTTTACTTATTAAGTGACCATATTAAATGATGAAAAGATGTAGAACTACTCAACATTTGGATAGACATAGAGACACACTAGCAAGCTTTGATGTCAAGGTTGTCACAAGAAGTAATCACAACAAATTTGAAATTTTAAGTTGTATTTGATTAATTTAAAATTAGTAAAATGAATAATGAAATTCAAATAAAGTTATATAATTATTTTTTAAAATAAAAATTTAATATGATTTATAAATTAAAAATAAAATAAAATTTTAACCTATAAAGGTTCAACAATAAATTAAAATTTCAAAAATATATAAAGTTGTGTTCTTGGATACTATTTTGAGGAACGATTTATTGATGATTTGCAATAAGAATTAAAAATCATAATGAATAGATTAAATTAGATGCTTGAATCAACTATTACACTTATCAATTAGCACAAGCTCTTTGTGCCTATCTACCACTTCAAAATTTTAAGACTTCAAAATTGATTGTCTACCAAAGGTTTGGGCCTTTATTACAAACTATGAAGGCTTTGAGAGCATAAATTTTTAGTTTCTAATATGCACTCATATGGGTATCAAGGTCAAAGAGAGTCATTGTAAAAATTGTCTTCATGAATAACTTAAACTTTTCATTGTAGATGCGGTTTCATATATGCAACTTCATTATCCAAATGGCATTGCCCAATGTTTCATGCAAGATCTGTAAGGCAATGTGTGTGATGCATGCCATAGCAAAAAGTCCCCACAAAGATCTATTGGGATGGTACTTGATGCCAATGTATTTGTACAATATTATTGAAGACACTATGATAGTGGAGAAACAAAAATGGTTTTAAAATAATCATGGATTTGATTTTGACACTTTAGTCATGAAGCCTTGAAATCCAAAGAATAGTAGCCTAGTAATGTTGTCAAAAAAATATTTACAAAATTCCAAGTTACAATGATTGAAAAATTGTTACTATAAAAGAACACAAATAGTTTGATGAGTGTTAAAAAAAATGAAACTCATTTTTCAAAAAAATATCATTAATAGCTTCAAATGTAAAAAATTTGGTGTTTTCTATTCCAATCATAGCTTTGATAATTTATAACACCTTTGTTCACAAGGCTTCAAAATTCCATTGCTTTATATTAAGTGACCTAAAAAATATTAGATTTAAAAAACAAAAATGTGACATTATATAGAACATAATTGTTTTTTGTTTTTTAATAAAATCCAATTGTAGAATAAATTTTGAAACAAGTAAATATAAGGTTCTTTTTAAATTTGATTTTGTATTGAACATGGTTGCAAGTTTTCAAGAGTTCTTTCTACTTGAGGTTAAATATAAAACAATAAATAATTTTTTTGAATTAAAAAATGTTTGCTAGAATAGCATGTATTTGTAGAGCAAACTTTTGAAATCTATTCTAAACAAATAATCTAAAACTATTATAGGGATGTATAAAATATCATATAAATAAAAAGACATGTCAAGAGATATAATTGAATTGATTAAACATTTGATGTAAAGATCTCAAGACAATTAGTGGATATCAATCCACTTACAATATCAATAGTTTCAAAAATCCATACCTATGTTTATTTAATCCCTAAAGCCCCAAGGGTGTTTTTTGTCAAAATCCACTAAGAACTACCATTTTTGTTGTGTTCACCTAAAGAAAACCGAAAGTTATATTTTTTTAAAATCCAACCATAGGATCTTGTACTTAACTTATTTAAGAACATGTGTAAAAAATTTCATCAAATTTAAATGCATAGATTGCAAGATTTTTGCATCCAAAGACATGAAAACAAATTTTTTTGCAACTTGCTTGACTAGATTTTTTGGCTTTGAATCTTTTTAACTCAATTTTTTTTCACTATTAATTTTTATTTTCTAAGCTTTTATGTTGAATAGTTGAGTTGAGAATCTAAGGAAAAGAATTTAACAAAAAAATACTTAATTTTCACTCTTTAAAAAATTATTAAGTAGAAGTAGGTTAAAGATTGAAGGAAAAACTAAATCATTCATTAATAGCTTTAAGATGGAATTGACGTACAATAATTTCAACAATAAGATTGTTCTAGAAAGCAAACCTAACCTTGTCTAACAATTGTTTTTGAAAAATTATAAAAATTGCATTCCCAAATGAATCCTATAAGTTATTTTTTCAAGAAGATGCTTAGATTGCCAAAAAAACTAAAATTGTCCATAACTTTCTCATAATTAGTCCAAATAGAATGAATCAAAGCTGCAAATGTAGACAAAATATAAGATTTTAGGAAAAAATATTTTGTCTATTTAAATTTTTTTTTTGTGTAGCCCGTTGACTTTTGTTTTTGGCTTATTGTGCCATAACTTTTTTTCATAGGCACCAATTGAAACAAAAATTATATATTCACAAAGCTCTTGGCAAACTCTAAAACCTCAAAAAATCTCAAAAATATTCACTACAAATTGAGACAATAGGAACCTACTTGGACCCAAATTGTCCTTTAGGTATTAAAATCAAAATTTATTGACTTTACACAACTTTTATTCATTATTTGTTCAATTTTAATTATAATAATTATTGGTTTAAATCCATTGATATGAAGATATCGAAAGTAATACTTTGAAAGGTAACAAAGTTTATTTCAATATTTTTAGATCTAAAATGCAATCCTTTATTTTTCTATTATATTTCAAAAAATTGCGAGTTATCTTGTGATATTTAAAGCAACAATTTTGAATCAAATTTGTTCTTTCTATGATTTCTTAATACACAACATTCAAGGACATTCATATTTGGCAAAGACACTCACATTTAGTAAGGTCACTCATATTTTGTGATTAAGTGCACTAGATGTAGCAAATTTTCCTAAATCATGAGTGAATATATAAAAACAATCTTAGCCTAAGATTAGTTTTACATGGTTCTAGATTAAAAAATATTATTTTATTACCACCAAGCTTTTTTGTAATAGGATAATTACTTACATATACATTAAATTGTTTAAAACATTGCACATTCCATTTGCAAAAGTATACCCTAAATTTCATGTGAAAGGGTTCTTTAAAGTATTTAGACAAGTAAAAACATTTTATTAAAGAAATAGTTTTTTTTAGTCTTCTAATTTTTTATTAAATTGATATATATTTAAGGTTTATTTGGATTATACATCTATTTAAAGAATTTTAAAAAAGTACCGGTATTTGTTATTGAATACAGTAAAGAAAATGAAGACTTAGAAGTGAGAATTTTAATGAATTTTAAAATCTAATATTGAATATGGATAATTTACATGGTCTAATTTTCAATAGAAATAAGTCAAATTTATATTAAATTGGGAGTTCTAAAATTCAAAGTTATGTTTAAAAACAAGCAATTTAGTTCTATTGTTTATATTTAGTGGATGTATGCACATGGATCATTTCATTTTTCATTCTATCAGTGCCAAATATTCTTGAAATTTGTTTAAAAAGAATACTTCTAATCAAATACACAATGTGCTCAAAGAGGTGCACTAGCTCTTGTAAAATCTTTGCCCCCAAATTGGATGTCTACCGTTTGTTTAGATTTAACCCCTAAAGTCCCAAAGTCTCTATAGGGGACTCTTTGGATTTGAGGTAGGTTTGTGTGATCTCAATTTCTTACATGATTTTATAAAACTATTTTTGAAAATAAAATATTAGATTACCTTTTCAAGAATATAATTTTTTTTCAATTGATACTTGGAGGCAAAAGTTATGCCACACTAAGTCCAAAAACTAGCTTGAAGGGCAATTTTTAAAAATCACTAAAAAATGAATTTTTCTAATTTTTAATTTTTTTTGGTCAAATATTATATTTTTGTCTACACCTAAAACTTTTATTAATTGTATTTGAACTAGTGATGAGAAATTCATGGACAATCTTGTTTTTCAAGCAATCTAAGCATTTTCTTAAAAAAATAACTTATAGAATTCAATTTTGAATTAAAATCTTAAAATTCAATTTTTTTAGACAAGGTTAAGTTTGCTTTCTAAAACAATCTCACCCTCAGAATTATTATGTTTCAATTCCATCTTCAAGTTATTTATAATTTAGATTTCCCTTCAATCTTGAGCCTACTTCTATTTAATAGTTTTATAAAGAGTGAAAAACAAGAGGTTTTGAGTTGAATTTTTCTCCTAGATTTTCAACTGAATTCTTTAATACAAAAAAATAGAAAACTAAAGTTATTAGTACAAAAAATTTAAGTTAAGGAGATTTAAAGCCCAAAAATCAAGTCAAGCACAATATAAAAAAACTTTGAAATATCTTGTTTTCTTAACTTTCAATTCAAATTTCTTGCAATATATGTGGTCAAAGTTTTAAAATTTTCTTCCAAGCATTTTTGTACTAGTCTAGTGTAAAATTTTATGGTAAGGTATGCAAAGAAAATTCAATTCAATTTTTCTTTTGCAATAGAAATGGCAGTTTTTAGTGTTTTTGATGGAAAAAAGGCCTTGGGATTTCAGGGGTTAATGAAGTCTCAATGTATTTTTTACTCAAATATATAAGATAAAGACAAAATTTCTATTGTTTTGTAAAAATATTATTTTATAATAGTTTTAAGAAATAACTTAACCAAGCAACATCATTAGAGGAAATTTGGACTATGCATAGAGTCATTTGACTACATGAAAATGTGCAATTACAAAAAGAAATTCAAAAAATTCAAAAATTAATTAAATATTTTTTGGCCCATATAATCACCTGGTGTACCACATAGGATTGGGGACAAAAAAGATTCATTTTTTTCCTCCTAAACATAAATTTTTTTTGTAGGATTTGTACATTAACCAAAAGTCAAATGGCCTTCTATGGGGATTGGATTTTTTCTAATGGTTTGATATAACCATGACCCCAAATTAACTAGGTCTCTACTAGTCTTTATGTTGTTAGTGACATCCATTGGAAATTGAAGGTTTGGATGCTCCATTTCTAGTACAACAGACCATGGCATTGGAAATTCCAAAATTTAGCCCTCATACAATTATCATCAAAATTAGAATTTGGAAATGATAAAGCCTTTTGTGATTGATGTACTTCCACATTTGTGCCTTTATTATAGAGACATAAATTGATGTCTCTAGGGCAATGCGGAATGCAATGTATGTGGCGTACACTATTGTGAAATGCTTGTATGAGGATTTGACTAATTTTTGCATGACATCATTGTCATTGTACCAACACAAGAGCCCATTGTAGACATGATATAGATTTTTTAGTCAATCTTTGATGGGCTTGGAGACCATTGCTTGGTGTGTGGCATCAACAAGTCCTAAATGGTGTGGGGCCCATAGAATTTGTCTGGATCTATCCATGTGAAGATCCAAAGGGCACTGTGGACATAATATATTGAAGGCATAAGACCAAAATGTGTGCATGGCAGGTCTCTATAATAAAGGCACGTGGTAGAGTCTATAAAAAATTGATACTATTTGTAGTCCTACCTTTGAAGTTTGGTGTTGTAGAGCACCTTGAAGGTGACATCCATGTGCTTGAAAACACACCACCCACCTCTTTGCATCAAGTCTCTTTCCTCTTCTTTGGAGAGTAGTATGTTCTCTCCCTAGTATAGTAAGCCAATGTTGTATGAAGGTGCATCAAAATCAACTTGAGGACATTGGTTGGTTGATTTCTTTGTCTAACATAGGGCCAATGGGCTCCTAGAATTGATAAGAGGTTGTGGTTTTTGTTCACCTTTATAAAGATGCCAAGAGGACTTGGAGGATGTACATTCTTTGGGGAGGCATTTTGCCCCTTTTGTATCAAATCACTTATTGTCTTTTCCTTCAATGAGTCTTTGACTTCATTGGAATGGTTGGAGGATGGGCAAGAGTATTGAACGGGATTGAAGGTCATTATGTACTCAAATCAATCGTTTCTTGAAATTGCAACGCTTGATGTTTTAGTATGTAATGTTCTGAAAGTTGACAAACACATTGAGCAACCGGAATTATGAGAGAGTGACACAGACATTGTGTATGTTGAGAGGGTATCTAACCGTCAAGCTCCATAGGTCAATGTTCAAGTGGTCATATATTGTAGGTTTTGCCCTAGCCCTTGTAATCTATAAGGCCACTTTTAGAGGTGTTGGAACTTCTTTATTTTGAACGTCTTGTTTTATTTGTATTCCCTAGTTTTGTATAAAGATTACATGAGTTTGGAAACAAGTGCAATGGACATGACATTCTTCGGGTAGGTCAGATATTTGAATGTCAAAGCAATTGGGTTGATTGGTGATGAAAGAAAAAAACTCACAAGAACTTCCATAGGTAGGTGTATAGAATTATTTTGAGGGATATCTAGGTTTTGAAAGAGGGTTTTTGTGCATTTTTTGGACTACTTTGTTGATGAGGCCAAGGAAGGGGTGCACATTTTTGATGAGTACGACCTTCATTCCCTTGTAGAGCTTCAAAAATTGAAGAAGATTATTGTTCTTCTACATCCTTAACCCCTAAACGTCACAGCCAAAACATCAAAACTCAGGAGCTCTTAGCACTATGCAGGGAAAAACGGAATAATGAGAAATTTCATAATTCAGTTGAATCCGCAAGCTAACTATTTAATGAACATGATTATTCAAATTTCAAGAGAATACACCATCTAGATTTAGGGATTATAATAATTGATGAACTATGTATCGGAGAAATTTAGAACTTTGAACATCCAAAAAACATTGTTGTGATGTTCAAGGGTTAACCCCTAAAGTTCAAAGGTCATTTTTTTCAAAAATCCAAGCAAAAAACATTATAAATTGTCATTTCTAATGCAAAGATAAAAATTTCTAAACATTTGATTTTTTGAATATCCAACCGTTGGACCTTCCACTAGATTTGTCGTGAGATTTGTCTAAAAATTTATGGAAGAAATTATGAAAACATTGAGCAAGTAGATTGAAGATATTTGCATTTAAAGTATTAAATCCTCTTTTTTGCATCTTGCTACACTAATATAATCTAGTGTAGCAAGATTGCCTCTTCACAAATCTTATAGAAAGTCTTCTCTCACTACTCCAATCCATTAAACTAAACATCTTTCCATTGCAAATTGGCCTTTTGAATGTCATTAAGTGGAGTGGAAGGAGGTGGAGTATGTGTATCTTTGACATTTTTCCATTTGATCCCAACATGCCCAAGCCTTTTGAAATGTGTTTCTCTTATGAAAAAACAACATGAGCTAATAATTATCCTCACTTGAAGCATACTTTAAAAAAATCCAACCATATAAAATTTTGAAGAGCTTGCTTATTAGTGTATGTTCCAATTTTGAGTGAGAGATTGCATAGGAATTGTGAGATTATAACAAAAGAAATGTAATTATCCTATTTTGAGTATCTTGCCCTTTCATACAATGTTTGAGAAATTTGCATATAGGTGCTTTGGGGGATTGGAGGTGACATGAATAACTAATAATTGTATTAGCACATTGAAATGCACTTCCCAAAACCTTAGTTCAAATGAAGAGGCTCTATCAAAGTCATTATATAATCTACCTTGTAATTGTTGAACTATAATTTTTTTTTATAAATAGCAATCCCAAATAATTCAAAATCAATGCTTATTGAGATTTTCAATAGTGAAAATCATAAAAACACTTTACTCTTTTCATTGGGACCATTTTCAAAACAAATGGATACGTACAATTCTTTAAATCTCAAATCAAGTGAAATTGTAAAACTTTACTCGAAGTTGAGAAATGAGGTAGAATTAATAAGCTTTATTCTTTACGAATGGTACACATATGCATTTGAGAACCTCTCAAAAATTTACCTTTTGTCAGTAAAAAATGAAAGCCTTCAATAGTTAACCTTCATAACTATTCTTATATTTTATTTAAATGGTCCAAGGAATTTGATTCCCCACACCAAAATGAGCCTAAAATCATACTACTAAAATCACAAGTCCCTCTGTAATATTACAAATGCTATCATTAATACTAGGGGCTCATATAAAACAAAAAAAGTAATTTCAAATATTTTTTTCATAAAAAAGTGTTTTCTGAAGATGCACCCAAATTACTACTTACTAGGGCGCTAAAAAAATTGCACATAATAATTTAACCCTAATCCTTAAAGGACCAAATCCCAATGTCTTTTTTTGTCAAAAAAAATATTTAAATTCACCAATTCTGTTGCATTTGCCCAGGAAACAGAGTTTGATTATAAAGATTGGAAAATATTAGCATCCAAAGTTGGAAAAGAAGATTTTTTTAACATTGTTTTGCAATTTCAAATGACTTCAGTTGCCATTTGTGGAATTGTTTTCTACTACAAACTTTGAATTAAATTTTTTTTATGTTGAAGAGTTGCATTGAAAGTCTAGGAAAAAGATTCTCTCCCCCAAAAAACACTTGCTTTTCATTCTTTAAAAAATTATTAGGTAGAAGTAGGTCCAAGATTAAATTTAAAAAACTAAATTATAAATTGCTCTAAAATAGAATTGAAAAACAATAATTTCAATAGTAAATAGTGAGATTTTTCTAGATAGCATACTTAACTATATCAAACAATTTTTTTTTGAAAAATTGTGAAAATTGCATTAAAAAATGAATCATATAAGTTATTTTTTGAAGAAGATGCTTAGATTGCCCAAAAAACAAGATTTTCCATAACTTTTTCATCACTAGTCCAAATAGAATGAATCAAAGCTTCACATATAAACTAAAAAAATATAAATTTTCAAATTTTTTCAAAATATTTTTACTTTTTATAATTTTACTTGTGTTACTCGCCAACCTCTATTTTTGATTCATTATGCCGTAACTTTTGCTTCTAAGTACCTATTGAAATAAAATTTGTATTCCCACAAAGCTTATGTGCTTATCTAGCTCTGTAAAAAGTTTTAAAACATCACAATGAATATTGGGACCATATGAGCTTGCCCGAAGTTGCATTTTGGCCCTTGTAGGGCCAATGGGATTTTAGGGATTAACCCTTCAAGACCAAGAGGACACAATGTATCTTCTTTAAATTTTCAATGGCAAGGTCTTGGTAGGGTGAAACAAATCTTAATATTTTGTAAACTAGGATCTTGTAGAGTAATTGGGACAATAACAAATTGACATCCTTGTTTTAGACTGAAGACACATGGACGGTTGGGCAGTTAGGGGTTAAAATATACACTCAAGCGGCAAAGCAAAAATGAGAAGGAAGAAGAGGGAGTCTTCTATGTGGATTGGTTAGAGAGGCACATGTTGAAAAAACAATAACGATGTTGAGTAGGTTAGCAAGAGTACATGGGGGTACAACATTCAATACACAAAATAGTGAAATTAGGTTGTATCACACTAATTTCTTGAAATTTGACACCATATAAATATTTTCAGATATTGTACAAAATGTACTATATTTGAATTAGGTCTTGTTTTAATTGGGACTCACGAACCTCCATGTGTACAAATGGAGATCTTTTTAGATAAATTTGTTGACTTTGATGGCTTGCAAAGTAATTTCCTCAATATAAAGCAGCCTAATTATTAAGGCAACCTAATTTCACTATTTTTTATAGGTTAACAGAGGCAAATCACATACACTTCTTGTCTTGTAAACCTAGATTTTCAAACAATCAATCCTAAATTTTGAACAAACAAACCTCAATCATTCAACAATGTAGCAGGTGTTAAAGATTAAAAAGATCAACAAATAGCCATTAACCCCTAAAGATATAAACTACATTTTTTTTGGCAACATAGTGATTTTGGGCAGCTCACTACAAATGATTTTTTTTTAATAAATTTTGCACAACATGTATCCAAGAAGTAGCTTCAAGATCCAATAATTTTCATAACTTTTGATTACATAGTTAAAAAGTTATTGCATGATATGTCATTTTCATTGCTCAACAAGCATCCTGGGCAATTCAAAAAAATTCTTTGAAAATCACTTTTCAAAACATTAAAAATTTGAAATCAGTTCTTTAAATTTATGCATAAGTGGGAAGCTTTGAATCATTCCATTTTAATTAATAAGATGAAAGTTATGAGGAGTTTTAGTTTGTGGGTAGTTATGGTTTTCAAAGACGGTATTTATACTAGAAATGGTAGTTTTGGAGTGTTTTTGGTGAAAACATAGTCAAAATCTTTTTAAAGGTTAAAGTTCCAAACAACGCAAAAGTCGCTAAGTGATGTAGAGGCCTAAGAAAATATCCAATTGATAACAGAAAGCTTGGGAGTGGGAGCACGAACACGAGTAAGCCGAGACGGAACAAGAGAGCGGCAAGTGAGTGGGCAAGAAGAGTAGGAATCCTAAACCCTGTCCAATCCCTTCAACAAGGGAATCCAAGTCCCTCAAACGATCAACCCTAAAACAACAACTGCCTCATCAAAGGACTCACCTGCCTCCAACAACTTGGATATAAGCCTTGGATTCTAAATTGCAAAGAGCCGAAATCTGACAATTCCATGGAAGGAGCAACTACACATCCACCTCTTATTTTTCACACCGATTGATCGCTTAGTTGTTGGTCCCACCAATTTATAGGTCTAGTTTTAAATCTTCCATTTTCACACTTGAACTAATTATTTTTCGCAAAGGCATTTGGGTAACAACAAACGAACGAACCATCGTAACAATGAACCAACCCACCCACCCACAATTCCGTTCCCCCGACCGTTGGTTGCATCACGCATGTGATTCATTCATCAACCTTGTCATGTACCCGGCAAAGCAGAGTAGACGCTGACATGGACCAGCTCCCCCTTGCTCCAAAATAATTGACTCATGTCCCCGTCGACGGTGAGGACCTGGCTGATGGTGTGATATTCTTTTTCAGCCCATGTAAGCCCACTCTCCAAGGGTCCACCATGAGAACGACCCGGCAAAGCTCGCAGCAATGGCCCAAAGGAACCCATGGAGGCAGGGACGGACCTACCATCACCACCACCAAGTCCCATGTCAACTTGGTGACAAGTCCGACTGGGAAATCACAACCACAAAGGCCCCAAGGCCAGAAACCCTAAAAGTAAAAGTAAAGTCCTCAAACAAAGGAAACAAATACCCGCCTAATACTCCGCACTTTTTTCATGTTCCATGCATTTCATATATTAAGGCTCATTTGTGAATTGACCCCTCTCAATGTTTGGAAAAAATCGGCGGCTAGTTCAAAGTTAGCTGGAGGAATTGGGAAAAAAATCCCAGATGTATTTTGAAAACATCGGCAAAAAAAACGGTACAAAAGTCTATAAAATTTCTATTTTGAATTTTAAAAAATAGAGGAAATAATTGGACTTGATTCTTCAAAAACTAGTTGAATATGAGAATTGAAGGAAATTAACCGGTAGAACTCAAAAAGTTTCTTGAACTATGACCCCTCCCCCCAAAAATAATCTAAAAAAAAAGTCTTAAGAAAATGTCCAACTACCCAGGCAAGTTTGATACTTTTTCATTTTCCCCACGTTTCAAACGAGGCTCATTCATCAATTGATTCCCCCTAAACCCTAAAAATCCTAAGAAAAATGTCCAACTACCCAGGCAAGTTTGGTACTTTTCATTTTCCCCACGTTTCAAACGAGGCTCATTCATCAATTGATTCCCCCTAAACCCTACAAATCCTAAGAAAAATGTCCAACTAAGCAAAGTTTGGTACTTTTTCCATGTTCCCCGCATTTTGAATAAGGCTCATTTGTCAATTGACCCCCTCCTAAACCCCTGAAAGCCCTTAAAAAATTGTCCAGCTACCACCCCAGAAACCCTAAAAGTCCTAAAGAAAATGTCCACCCCCGGCACGTTCGTTACTTTTTTCATTTTCCCTGCATTTCAAATAAGGCTCATTTGTCAGTTGATCCCCCAACTTGGGAAAAGGGAGGGCTTCAGTTAACTTGCTGGACCCATGTTTTTTAAAACTCAAAAGAAAGGAACACCATGGTGCCTGGCCCCGTGGTTGCAGGAAGTTAGTCATGGGGTTTTAGAGATACAGACAAAAGGGGGGGATGGGGGGCAAGAGAGAACGGGGTGCTACACCAATTTATCCGGCAACCGCCGTCTCAAGTGGGCTCATGTCACCTGCAAAATTTGTGTGCGCAACCCATACATTCCCATAAATTGTGGGGTAAAGGTAAAACTATTTCTATGATACTCCTATTTGGAAAACGTGGGTTGAAAAACCATAAGAAACAATGTTACAATTGAAAAAAAAAGATAATTTCTGGATTTTATAACCCTTGAATGTGGAGGTGGACGTTTTACGTCTGATGGATGACAATGGACCTCTCTATGTAAGACAGAAGTGTAACTATTCATCCTCAGAATTTTGCAAGAAAAGGCGAGGATTCTATAGTAGTTTGTCTTGCAATAAATTCTTTTCCAATTTTTAAGAGAGTGTTTCACATGGTCATAAAAACCAATGATTTCCAAAGTCACCTTGTCGTCCTTTAAGGGTTAATGAGCAAGAACCCTCATGTTCTAGGTGGAGGTATAATTCCCCTTTAGATACCTAGGGGAAATGTAGCTATGGCTTTGTTTCATCATTGGCCAGGGGTTGTAACTTGAAGTTGGGTTCGGTGTTGGCAAAGTGATTTGTGTCACATTAGGCTGAACTTCAACCATTGTAGAACACAAGGAAACTTTTTCTTGTTGCGATTGTATTCTTGAAAATGGATCTCAAAATTACAAGCATTGTTACTGTGAGCTTTCATACTAAGGGGCTCCTACCTTAGGGGGGAGCAAAAGGAAGCCCTCTAAGGCTGGTTAACAATGTTATGTTCATGTGCTTTTATATATATATATATATAATTTTGTAAGGAAAAATTGAAGAAGATTCATATCAAATACAAAACATGCTCAAGAAAATCTAAAAATTTCACCATAGGTATACAAAAGAGTGTATAACGGCATCATAATATACACCTAGGTTATCATATCATTATAAAATTATAAAACCAACAAACCAAAGTATACACTCAAGCACCTCTTTGCCAATTGAATAAAAAAATTGATTTCTTCTATCCTTGTAGCCCTTCTTGAAATCATGTATAGGACCCAAATTGTTTGGACTATCCTTGTATGGTTAATATAATAAATTAATGTAGTAGACAAGAGATAACAAATATTTCTTTTTGTAGAGGTAAGGGAGGTGCTTATATCACTTATAACAAGGAGTTACTAATAGTACCAAAGGAAGCTCATTCTTGATTAACCATTAAAGGACTAGGATACTTGAAAGTAGGCTTTTGGATGATTTCAAATGGCCAATAGAAGATGTAATATTGTATTTTTTCATCCAATTTTTTAAAGAGAGTTCTTTGAGTGTGTTTTAATGCATGGTGGTAGAAATCCCCTCATTGAAGTATTATCAACGACTTTAGTTAGTGACTTTTCTATAGAAGAAGATGCTACAAAACGTATCACAAAAGATACTTTTTGAATGCATTTTGGCAATTTCTACCTCCTTGTTCCTGATTTGAATTTTAGGCATGAAATGATCTTCTTTGAATTTGAGTTCAATTAATGGAATTAAGCTTCGTTGCCTACTTTCAAACCCATTTTGAAACTTTGAAAAATTCATAAAATTCAATATTTTATTACAATTTGAACGTTGTGCCTATAACCATAGCCTATTGATCTTCTAATTTAGAATAACACACAGAACTTTGCATCACAACAAGATGTTCTACACTATAATGTATGCCTATGTTGAAAATTTCAGATTTTTAAGCAAATTTTGTATTCAATATGAATTTCCTTCATTTTTTCTTTAAAAAATTTATAATAATTGCAAATACTCATGAATTAAAAAAAATAGTATATCTATAGAACAGGTGATTGCATCTATGAAAATCAAAATAATATGAACCATATTTAAATATATGGAAAAATGAAGCACATAAATCAATGAATTTTTAGATTCTTTCCATGGTCACGAGTGTTCATCTTTATGGGTTAACATCTAAATTTGATGACTATGTTTACATAAAAAGTTGCATAAAAAGACTCAAAAACTACCATTTCTATTGCAATGAACAAAAAATTTAAGATTTTTTTTTCCTTATTCAATTGTAGAATCATGCACTTGATTATTATGAAAAAGTGTGGAATTTCAAAAACTTTGGTTATGCAAATTATTATTGTTTAGAGTAAAGATATTATTTAGCTTTGAAAGTGAAGGGTAAAAATTTATAGCATTTTAAAACCAATTAGTGTAGGTGACACCAAATATAGTTTTAGAGTAGTGCTGGTTAACTTCGACGAAACGCAACAACGATGATTAGTCAGAGGCACACTCGGAGAGTTCCACGAACGGAAATCGTCATTCGTTTTGCCTTTGTCGGACGGACGTCGTCGTCGCTACCCCAGAAAGGCTCCGCAAACGGAAATTTGTTATTCGTCGGTGTTCGTCCAACGAAGAGCGACGACGTCGTTCCAGGTTGGTCTCGGAAGGACAAAGAGGCTGGCGGCCGGTGAGCAAGAGAAGGCTTTCACGCGCGTGTTTGAAGCTGGAGAGTGTTGGTGTTGCAGCGATAGCGATGGCTATGGCGGGAGGAGAGAGCCGCAACGCGGCGGAGTTGATAGCGCAGGACAATGCGGCGCCCGCCCCCTCCACCGCCAGGGCCAATTTGTCCAACATCATGCCCGGATGGTTCTCGGAGATCAGTCCTATGTGGCCAGGTGCGTGCTTGTTTCCAGCTTCTTTAGTAGCGATTCAGCTTTTTGTTTGCTTGAACTAAACTCCTTTTTGTTTTCCGCTTCAGAATCATTACTTTCTCCTTGAGGTTTTGGTGTTCAGTTTGCGCACCTTTATAGAGTTTTTGCGCTAGTTTCACTAATGCGGCGGTCGGGGCTTGTGGCCTCGTGGTCGTCGTCACGTCACTGTTGAGAACCTCTTGCTGAAGCGAGAGGCTTGGATGTTTTGCCCGCTTGCGAGGTGGCAGCCTCAGGTCGGGGTTTAGAGGTCTTAGTACTATAGCCATGCCATAGTACGTTGCGAGGGAGCGTAATCTCGAGAACCCTTGGTACGGGGAGTCTCGTTATAATCGTGAGCGCGGAGATGTTTGTTCGTGAGCGTTTCGTTGCGGAATTCGTTTTGAGGAAGTTGCGATTATAGGCGACTGTTTGAGTAGAAATATTTTTGTTCTTTTAATTTTCTAATGTTATCGTTTCCCTGAATTCTGACCGACTACATTGTTTGTTGTGCGGAAACATGCGGAAACGTGTCGCTTGGTTGGTTTACTCATTGCCCGAATAGAATCGGGAGTTTTGAATGAAATTGTGCCATGTCACCGTGTTAGGGCACTGTGCGCTTTATTTCGGAGACTTTTTGAATTTGTCCACGCTAGTACTAGTAATATATCAAGTTTACTACCGGTACACGATTCTTTTGAGATTCTCAACGTTGTGTTTAGCATTGTCAGTGTATAATTGAACGCCATTGGAGGTGAAATTTTTTGGATTGAGCTTCAAGTTTACGAAGTGAACTTTTGTATCTGGTGTCCCCATGCTCTCGCTTTGTCAAAGAGACTCTGCATCTGACTATGAGATTAGGCTTTCTTAACCACCATGGAGGTCGTATTCCCTTACATACAAGCTGTTTTCAAATTCTTGGAAACTCTGTTATTTTCGTTGAACCCCAGAATCTTAATTTTTCTCAGCAGTGCTTTTAAGTAGTCATCCATGTCCACTGCAACTCGAGTTTGCATTCTTGCTTCGACCAGTTTTGGAATGTTTTGACCACTCGAGCCCGTGCCACGTCCTTCCTCTTCCTTGACGGGCTATTGCGTGCAAACGATCTGGAAGAGGTATTGTAGATTATCTCAATTATATAGGTGGCAAGACATTGCAGTTTTTTTTGACATGAAGTCCATGCTAAATTCACCTTAAACTTCATCCAAGCTGATATGTCTTCAATTTGAACAGACTCTGGAAACAGACGATTATTTTTCGCTTAAACGTTATCCATAAATTTTGCATTTGTAGAACAGTTATCTTTGATGAGCTCGATTTAGTGACTTATCTGAGTTTCAAATTGCTTCTCTCATGTGGTGCAGGGGAAGCACATTCTTTGAAGGTGGAGAAATTTTTATTTGAGGGCAAGTCGGACTATCAGGATGTTGTTGTTTTTGAGGTATCTCTTCAATTTACATATTTTTCTTGTTTAAGGATAATGAGGTGGGATCTTCAAATTCAAAACGCTTTACGCGTGAGGATTTGAATGGAATAGGTTGTGCATATGATGGTATAATTCTAATAATGACATACCTTGTCTCACTCGTATAATACCTAATTGTACGGTTGTGATGTATAAGTAGCGATCAATCTGCACGTTTGAAGATTCGACACCAACTTGATACCGAAATAGGGATTGGCTCGCTATTTTTCGACTGAATCCCCAGATGACTGAACAGTGTTATTGAAATTTGAGGTTTATTCTCATTGTTTTTAGGCCTATTGCTTCCACAACTGGGTCGAAAATAGGGATTGACTCGCTATTTTTTGGAATTGATTTGTTTCCTCAGTCGGCTACCTATGGAAGGGTCCTTGTTCTGGATGGTGTGATTCAGCTCACTCAACGCGATGAGTGCGCTTACCAAGAGATGATCACTCACCTACCTCTTTGCTCGATTCCCAACCCTAAGAAGGTAACTTGCCTCACCTGCTGTTTAGTTGAGAAGTGGTTGTAAATTGCTTGGTTAGATTGTTGCGAACTTTGGATCGAGCATATTTTCGGGGCGTAGTTTCCATAAATCTTTACAATGAATGCTGGAAATTCTTGGTAAATGTTGCATGGCGGGATTTGCATGCGTTGGAAGTACCCCTGTTGTCTTTCCTTGGGTGTAGCGTATGATCACTGGACCTTCAGTGGATTTGCTTATTCATCGTTTGATTTACACGGCACAGGCAATAGAGGTCTCTATGGAGCTAAGCTTTTTTATAGGCAATAATGAGGATATGTATCTTCACAGCTATCAAATCTTGTAAAGTCGACTGCTTGTTTAGAGACAATCCTTTTTGTAAGTACGGTAGTTCGTGTAGACCTGCTACTAATGTTCAAGTGGCATCGTTGTGACGTCTTTGATGGGGGCCAGGTGCTGGTGGTCGGCGGAGGTGATGGAGGGGTACTGAGGGAGGTCTCTCGACACACGTCCATCGAACAGATTGATATTTGTGAGATTGACAAGATGGTTGTTGACGTGAGTCCATCTCTTTCACCATAATGATTATGTCTTATTTGGTCTCGTTGACTTTGTTTCTTGCAGAAGAGATTGTTCTAATGTGAAAAATTCACTGTAGTGCATCTTTATTAAAGGATGTCAGCAAACTGTATGTAGAATGTCCTGGATGTAGCTAATGTTGGCTTACTTCAGGTCGCGAAAGAATATTTCCCAGATGTTGCCATAGGATTCGACGACCCTCGAGTAAACCTCCATATTGGAGATGGTATGTTCAAGCTGCATGCTTCTGACAACCTAGCCACTGCACTTGTGTCTTGGAAAAGCAGTTTGTAAAATTGCCTTGTATGGAACATAAATACTTAGTTTCTTTGATTGTCATTCTTTGTGGTTTAGCTTTCAATTGCAGATGGACTTGGAAAGTTTTAATGATTGCTAAACTCAACTGATCCTGACGTTTATTGCAGGGGTTGCATTTTTGAGGGAAGTTCCAGAGGGTACTTACGATGCCATCGTAGTTGATTCTTCCGATCCAGTTGGTAGGTCTCTCTTTGTCCTGACTCTAAGGATGGGAATGATTCTTTACTGATGAGTTTAATAAGTTCAGTCAATAGCCTAACATCTTGCTTCTCATTTATGGTACTCACTAACCTTTTTGTGCCAAGTATGTACCCTTATCTTACCATTTATTATGTAGGTTCACTGATTAAAATAATGTGGGTGTAGGTCCTGCTCAAGCATTGTTTGAGAGGCCATTTTACAAGTCTTTGGATCGAGCATTACGACCAGGAGGAGTTATTTGTACACAGGCTGAGAGTCTTTGGTTGCACATGCCTATTATTAAGGACATCGTGGCAGCTTGTGGCCATACCTTCAAGGGTTCTATCAACTATGCCTGGACTAGTGTCCCAACTTATCCAAGGTGAACCACGTCGCTCTTGCTAAGAATTTTCTATGCGACTTGTGTTACCTACTTTACAATTGCTTTGCAGAAAACGCTGTGGGGTTCTGCCATTCCAAATTCGTGATGTAGGCTACCTGTTCCAGTGGTATTTACCGAAGTGCTCCAAAGTGTCCTTAGCCAATGTTCTTTTGGTTTGGAATTCTGTGATAAGTTTAAGTTAGTGGAGAAGCTCTTTCATAGTTTAGTCATTACAAGACTGCATGTAACTAACCAGGATGGGTTGGGTGTGCTCTGTGCAGTGGGGTGATTGGTTTTATGCTCTGCTCCTCAGCAGGCCCGTTTGTCAATTTCCGTGAGCCATGCAACCCTATTGATAAAGCAGTGGACACCAAGCTTTCTTCCAGGCGTCCTCTTAAGTTCTATAACTCAGCTGTAAGTATTCCCTTGGCATCCTAACTTTTTGGACGCACAGCAGGCTATCTTTATTGAAGTTCAAGTTTTCTCGTCTTTTCTATCGAGAGTGAAAATAACATTCAGGAGGCACTTTGAGAAAACTATCTGCAGGATAGTGTTTGTTAGTTGGAGCTAGAATCCTCATACATGATTTTGTAATTGGTGGTGACAGATGCATGCGGCAGCATTTTCTTTGCCTCAATTCGCAAAGGAGGAGTTGGAACATCTGCTTACACCACCCCCGTCATCTTAAATGAGGAAGGTTGATTGTGTGTTGTGATTCCCCCGATTCTGTGCTCCGTGATAGGATAGTACAAGGCTAGACTTTGTGAAGCGGTAATAAGTTTATTTTAAAATAAATATAATTTGTAGTTTTCTTTCATCAACATTGTGATGGGAGAAGAGCTGTGGCTCTCCATTCCAAATCTTTGGTTCTACCTAATGTGAAGGGTCACTAAATTATTTGAAGCTATTGCACTAATCTTCTTGAGGTACAGTGACTCATAAAAGGACTTGGTCATTGCCTGTGACCTTAAAAATTGGACAGAAGTTTTTGGAGTACTGAGAAATAGTAAGGAAGATTCGTCATAGATATTACACATGCATTACATATGTTGTCAAGAACATGTTATGAAAAATTCGTGAAAAGAAAGTTCAAATCTTAAAAAGAAATTAAGTAGGAAATCATGATAACACAAAGAAAATTCAAAATGAAAAGCTCAAAAGTAGCAAATGCTCATGTGTACAACAATTACAAGTCTATTACCATGTGTATCTACCTTTAGCTACAAGAAGATTAACCACCCTTGTTGGGATTGTATGGATGAGCTTTTGTATGAATTTTACTTCAATGCTCTGCCAAACAACTTGGATTTTCTCCCACAAGTCATCTTTACTCCTAAGTGAATCACCAAACAACCTTAGCCCCTAAATGATGGACCTATGACCATTGATTTCAAGCTTCATTGTCCATCGTTTAGTTTGTTGCCATTTTGCAACTAGTTATGCATAGAAATTTTTATATTTATTTATTTTAGATGAAATAACATGTCTCCTTCACTTCACCAAAATTTAGATTTTTTTTTTGTGAAAAATTGATTTTTTTGAGAATTTTAGAAGATAAAATGAAGAAAAACTACATCAAACAGAATATTATTTCAAAAATCTGAAAATTTCACCATGTGTACATATTATAGAGATGAACATCATGGTGTGAACTCAATTTCCGGAGACATTAAAAATACATCTAAAGTTCAAATTGCAATAAAATATTCAATATTATAAATTTTTTCAAAATTCCAATTGGAGTAGAAACTAGAGCATATGACCTTCATTTTGTTAGTTGGACACAAACTCAAAAGATATCATTTTTGTGGAAAAATTTCAGATTTAGAGCAAGTAGCAACAACTTTCCAAAATACACCAAAACCATATTTGGTGATCTTTTTTTTTATTAACTTCTCAATTACATGAAAACAAACACTAGAAAGACTACAAACTCAATTGGACACTCTTTGTAACTCAACATGAAAGATCAACATGAAAAAAGGGATGAAAAAGTGCATCCAATTTCTTTTTAGTTCATCCCAAAGCCATCCAAATGCCTCAAAATGGTCTCATTGTTGTTTCTGGGTTAAGCATCTATCTATTTCATTCCACAACATTAGGTGGCCATTCCATTGCAAAGAAATCTTGCCAACCTAACCATTGTTGTAGAAGACCAGATGTATACTTTGGGTCATTATCATGTTGGAAAATGACTTTTGCCTCATCAAAACCTTGTCTCTCAATAGTATCCAACAATTATGAATCTCAAATGTCAAGATAAACTTGCAAATTCATAATGCCATCAATGTGATAAAGGTTTCCTACACCTACCTAACTCATGCATCCTCAACCATGTGTTAACCGTATGTTGTATATGACAATCACAAGGAGGCTTTGTAGGATTTTTCCAACACCATTGACAACCATCTGAACCAAAAACATTGAACTTGGAGTCATCTGACCAAATGACATGACTCTAGGTTTCTACATTGCAGTCTTATGAAGCCTTTGCCCACTGAAAAAGCTTTTGTCTATGCCTCTTTGTCAACAATGATTTCTTTCTCTTCACTCTAGCCCCAAGCCCTTGCCTCCAAAAACTTCAATGGATAATCTCATCACACAAACAAAGACCCTGAGCTCTCAAACTACGCCCTACAATTGCCGCAGTCCCTAAGTTCGGCTAATTGAGAGTCCTCACAACAAGCCTCTCATCTTGAATGCTTAAGAGACGTCTTCTCCTTGATTTAGGACAATTAGACACCTCCCCATCTTCTCTTAACCGAGCTAAAATGTGACCAACTATGCTATGGGGAATGTTAACATGGCTAGCTATAAAACGATGTGAAAATCCTTGCTCACTCAATGCTATGACTTGGAATGCTCATGAAAATTCGTTTTCTTCATTTTGACTACTAGAAATGTGAAGAGTCTCAACTTAAGACTTTTGGAAGCTCTAAAAGATCTCTACTCACAATGGAAACATACGTGGAAGAAGAAGTCACTATAATCAACAAATGTAATTGGCTACCTATGTAATTGGCGACCTTTGAGATAAATTGAACCACTCCCACAAAAATGTACCACTTAAAATTATTGTAATTATCAATATTTGTTAGCAAATCCCATTGATTATAGTGACTTCATCAAGTGGTACATTTTTGTGGGAGTGGTTCAATTTATTGTAATTACCAATATTCGTTAACGAACCCCTACAAATTCTTGCCTAAATTACACTCATTGTAAATATGCAGGCCTAAGGTTGATTTTGGATACATTTGTAATCAACTCTTTGAAAATTTATAATATATTCACACAATGTATTAAAAATATATGCTAAAAAATGTAGAATCTTCTTTTACTTGTCAACAAGTTTCAACAAAAGACAATTTCATACAAAGGACCATTCCAATACGCTTATTCAAACTCTTTTGATGTAATTACCAATCAACAATAGCTTGAAAAAAAGACCATTCAATGTGCTACATGGAATCATTTCTCTGGTGTAAATTTTAAGGATGGTTATCCCACTACCTTCAAATTTATATTATAAGAGAAAAAATTAAATTGTATTCCCACACTTTGGAATACTATAGGTGGATGGCCTTGTCGAATACCTTGCATCAAGGCCAAATTTGACATAAATTAAGACATTTTTGTAAAAACAAAATGCCACATGTCATCTTGTGAATGGTGTGAGGTGACATGGACCCTTGAGAATTTGACATGGAAATTCAATTTCAGCAACTGAGTGCCAAATTAGACCTTCGCGGACAGTAATTATTTTTCTAGGAAAGATGAAGAAAGATGAAGAAAGATGAAGAAAGATGAAGAAAGATGAAGAAAGATGAAGAAAGATGAAGAAAGATAAAGAAAGATAAAGAAAGATTTGGTTCAAGATGTGCTGAAAAGAATAATAATAATTTAAAAGATTCTTTTTCTCTCTATTTTTAGAATTCGTTTCCGCCGATCGTGAGAGTCCCTCCGTCGTGTGCAAATTTTCCTTCCTGGGCCATTTTCAAATTTGTCACTTAATTCTTCAAAGTGCCGATCTGCCTGCACTGACTTAGGGTTTCGATCGCTCTGTCGCTGTTCCAGAGGATTTGAATGGATAGCTCTTGACAGAAATTTCGGGTAGATTCGGCATTCGAATGCGCCTGTTTGTTGTTAGGGTTTCATGATCGAAGCAGGTCGTGATTTGGATTACCGCAGGTCGCGCGATCTTTCGTTTTCGTGGGCTCGGGCGATGAAGCTGTGAGTTGGAATTAATGTGACGTTATATTTCGAGTTCGGGTGGAATATTGGAGTGGAATGCGTGAAGGCAAGTATGGAGGCAGCTATGGATTTGATGCGTCGGATGCCTCCCTCTCTATCGCAGCAGGCATTGGACTCGTTGTTGCTCTTGCTACCTGCACATTCGTCGGAGCTTCTCTCACAGTCTGATCAGCCTCTTCAGGTTTCTTCCTCACTGTTCCGCTGTTGTAATTTTATCTTGTTTGTTTTTCAGTATTGAAAATTTGAGTAATTTATGTAGATCGGTCACGCAAAACTTTTGCGTCTCACCTGTGGTTTGAAATGTAGTTCTGCCATGAATGTTGTCGAATTCAGTCCGTAGTTACGAAGAACGGCGTGCGAGAACGTTCTTGCTTTTTCTTGCTTAGGGTCAATTTGAACGTTTTTCCAATGTCTCTCAATTAGATCTGAGAGATTACAGCGCAGGAGCACTGGATGTTGAAAAAGAAATGAGAATGATGCAAAACTAGGTGCAGTCCAAGAAAGTCGATTCTGGAATATTCGTCTGACTGTTCTTCGTAATAATGATTTAGTCTTTCCTGATGTGGTTCGCAATTGGCCGCTGTTCACTGAGTTGTGTGACTGTAGCCGTTGACTGTCATGTCCATGTGTTCATTTGAAGATATTTAAAGAAGAAGAGGACACTCTTATTTAAGAAGATGAGGTCCTACTGCAGGTGGCTTGGGATGAAGAGCATGACAAGCATTATCTGCTTTGTGACTACAATCGCGATGGCGACTCGTACAGGTCCATTGTTGTCTTGACTCTATACCTACTGTTTGCTGGTGTTTGTAGTCTTATCCGTCGTGATGCCATCATTTTTGGACTACATCGAATTTGTTGTGTTCATTTTTTCTTCCGCCAGTTAGGCTTCCTCATTTTCTTCGGTTGTTACATCCAGATCGCCGTGGTCGAGCAAGTACAAGCCGGATTTGGAGGATGGTGTGCAACCCTCTACTGAGTTGCGGGCTTTGGAGCAAGAGGCGAACGAGGTTTTCTCCATCTATCGTGACCAGTGAGACTCCAACTCCCATTCTCTCGTCATTTTGAACGAATTTCCATCGGAACCCTTGATTGTACCAGCTTGGCATTTCGTCTATGTCTTGAAGGCAAGCGCTCCATTATTCAAGAGTGGCTCCAGGTTCGGACTGCACACCTCCGATGGTGAGTCCTGAAAGTTCGTCAAATAGGTCACCTTTGCTAATTTGTGCTGGGGTCAATGTGACAGGTATTATGAGGGGGGTATCTCGTCAGTTTATGTATGGGAGCCCGAAGATGGAAAAGGTTTTGCAGCTTGTGTTCTTATCAAGAAAGGTATTTGTCCCGGCTCATCGACTGCAACTACCACTCTTAAATCCATTAAGTTTTTGCAGCCGTGTTGACAAATTTTTCTGGGTCAACATTCCTTCCTTTTAACTTAAGACCTATTATAATGATGACTGCTGCAGATGGGTCCGATTCTGGTGATGGTCGACGTGGTCTCTTGCAAGAGGGATCTTGGGATGCTATTCACGTTATTGAGGCAAGTCATGAGTTTTGATGACAATATGGTTGGGGTTACTTATCGCAATGCCTTTCTTTTAAATAACTCCCTACATTTTAACGAAGTATACACTTATATCCTCGCCATGGCTGTTAGTCCCTACTCAAGTATTTACCATGGCTGTGATTCACTTGCTGTTGATTTGGTCTGGTATGTATCTTGCGTAGCACTTCAGTTAAATGATCCAGGAGATCTATCATCTGTGTTGTAGGAAGTACTGGTTTACGTTTTAGGCTGGCTCGTAGATGTGCTTAATGTCTAAATTGAAGGCATGATCATGAAGAAGACATTCTCGAAATCACATTATCTTCACTGGCATGTTTCTGGAGTAAGTGGAAGATGTTAATACAGAAAATAACATTATTTGTTCGCTGCTTGATATTGGCCAAAACATGTCACCTTTGAAGACGTGTATGTTGCATCTGTCTTGCTGTGGTTGAATGTAATCACAAGACTGGGTTGAGTTCAGGTTAAAGAAGACCAAGATCGTCAGTATGGTGATTACTGCTTAACAAGCACAGTGATGCTGGCTCTCACAACTGCAGACCAGGCATCTGGTCCATTCAGTTTGTCGGGATCCATTACTCGACAGGTAATACATTCGTGATATTCATGCGTGTGGTGCAGAATTCTTGCGTTTCGTATATCTCTGACGCAGCAATGTCCAAATCTTATGCGAAGAATCTAATGCAAAAGCATATTAAGTATCGTTCTTTTCCGGCAGATGGAGGCAAATCTATCACTGGGGCCTGGACATCTCTGCAATATGGGTCGACTGATAGAGGAGATGGAAAGCAAGCTGCGTAATGGACTCGATCAGGTAGTCAAGATTTATTAATCGAGTTTTGTGTTTCAAATTAGAGTGAACTTGAGAAAGTTGTTATGTTTTCCTTGACCAATTTACACATTCACATCTGCAGAGGTGCAACAATTAGGGGGAGGTCTCTGATCTAAATTGTTATCCACCGCTGTGTAGGTCTATTTTGGTAAGACGAAGGAAGTGGTGTTTACATTGCGTGAACCAATGGGAGTTATGAGTTCCACTTCTCACGCTGGACAAAGTTTACAACGAAGGATTGCAAGTGATTTTATACGCTCCCGTACTTGAATCCTTGATGACTGTCATCACAATCACAAGTTATTGCTTCAGCTATTCGTGGTTAGCAACGACTTGCTAATGATCCCTTGAATCAAGGGGAGAGTTCTTGAATCAGGAGCTTCTGCCTTACAAATTGCGGGAGGGTGGGGCTTCAAGGCAGGAAGCCGTAGGGACTTGCCATTGTATTCCTGCCATTGAACATACCCTCATGGATACTATTCTTCCATTGGATGCTTTTACTGTAGTTCGATGTTTGCTGGCACTAGCTTTGACGTGTTTTTAATGTATTGGTTTGTGTGAGAGGGAGTGATGGTGCAAGGAATTATAGGAGGGTCAGTGTAATAATACTTGTAATGCAAAACTTCATTCAATGGCAATTGACACTACCTAAAAGCGGCTCTATTTCTAGTCCACTACCTCGAAGTTCTAATGACTGGAAAAATTTAATGAGATTATTTGTGAACTAAGAGCAATGCATCCCAAGTAGTTCCATAATTTTCCAACTCTTTGGTAATATTTTACAAGTTTTCAAAGTTGTAAAATCATGGTAGCTTATACATAACATCTTGAATGGTTACTTTTGAAGCACAAAATGTTTGTTCCAAATTAATAAGTTGAATCAAAATTCAAATGCAATTTAGAATAAGCATTTGAAAGATAGGTTGGCAATATTTCATGACTTATAGGATAATACTCCCTCCATCCTAAAATGATCTTCCTATTGGTTTAATTTTTTGTCCCCAAATGATCTTCCTATTGCACTTTGTGAAGTTGCAAATTCATCACGTTTGGTTATTGATTACTATTTGGGATTGACAAAACAACTCCAAGTAGTAGTTTCCCCTCCATCCATGCAATCATCAATTAAAAGACAAATGAAATGACTAAAGGGGTCAATCAACATTGTTCATTCTTATTTTTTGCATCTCTTTGAATAGAAGGAGATGAAGTTTTGGGAAGCAAAACAAAGGGTCACACCTAGTTTGGAGCATATACTAAATGCCTATAAAATGACGACTTCTTACTAAACAATTAATAGACCATTGGTGCTTCTTGAAAATGCCCCCAAAAATCTACTTTACAATATTCCAAAACTACACTTTGAAAAGGGTTCCAAAATTCAAAGTTTTTAAATTGGTAGGAGTGCAACAAATTCTACTTATAGAGCAAAATTGGTTTTCAAAATGTTGTTTTTAGCGTTAATCCATAACATTTTGTCTAATAAGAATATCATTTTGGGACAGGGGTAGTACTATTCTATGAAAAAAGTTAGAAAATTAAGTTTGAAATTTGAATGTCAATTTTTTTATCCAAATTTTAGTTTTAAAGTTACATTGGTTTATTTTTCAAAGGAAGAAAACAATTAGAGTCCATATTAAACCCTAAAGTCCAAAGCCATTTTTTTGGTCAAAAACCATTCAACACTATTGTTTTCAATATATACAACAAAAACTTAAACTTTTTTTTTCGAATATCCAATTTTAGGATCACTAGACTAATATGAGCATGTCTAGAAGAAATTTCAGATACTTTCATCAAATCGATTACAAGGTGAAATGTAGAAAGCAAGCTTTCATATTCCTAGCTTGATTAGATTATAAATCCTCTTAATATAAAAAAATTTAGTACAAATTGTGAATTTAAAATTTATGTGGAAGAATTGAGTTGAAAGTTTGGAAAAAAAGTCCTCACCCCTTATAATGTTCATTGTTTAAAAAATTATTAAGTTGAAGTAGATACAAGATGGAATGAAAAACTAAAGTTGATAGCTCTACTATGGGATTGAAACACACTAATCCCAAAGGTGAGATTTTTCTTGAAACTAATGTAAACCTTGTGCAAATTTTTTTTAATTGTTAAAATTGAATTAAAAAATAAATCCAATACATTATTTTTTCAAGAATTTACTAGGATTGCCCACAAAACAAGAAGATTTGTAATTTTCACATTACTTATTCAAATAGAATGAATCAAGCCTTCTGACATTATCAAAAATATAACCTATAAGGGAAAAAAATTAATTAAAAGTTTAAAAGTTTTTGTGTCTTTTTTATTACCTACCTTCACTTGTTTTCACTACAACAAAATGTATATTTTATGACTGCTGAATATGACTGCAACCAATCATAATATTGAAAAAAGTGATTGAGGTAGAAATCACTGTAGATGACTCAAAATATGACTAGGTTTAGTCATTACCAACTAGTCACATTTTTTTGAGTCACATTTTCTGTCATTTGGTATAATTTCTTGTATTTTGCCTATGTAATATACATGTTGACCACCTTTAAAATTTGACTTTTTCTTGAGGTGCCCAAGCAAGGAAAAAAAATACTATGTGGCATGTGAATGAGTGCAGTCATATTTTCTACTAATATGTGACATATGACTATGGTGAGTTATAGTTTTTGTTGATGTTAAATGTGACTCTTATCAGTCATGTTTTTTTATTAATGTTGAATGTGACTCTTATGAGTCATAATTTGGTTGATTTGGAATATGACTTGTGTAAGTGATATTTTCTTTTATGTGTATTGTGACTCTTGTAAATGATATTTTTGGTTGATGTAGAATATGACTATTGTGAGTCATATTTTGGTTGATATAGCAATTCAACTAAATGTCATTGGTAATTTTGTGACTGAATATAATCATATAGTTATACATCAATATAGTTTAACTACTAAATAAAAGAATTTATGTAATTAAAAATGAGTATACATGATTTACAAGATATATAAGTAGTCATATTAAAAAAGGAAAATGAAAAAAAAAAGATGTAAATCTTTTCAAAGACATTTATTAGTCTCTCATACAAAACATTGTAGAAATATTACAATGACTCATTCTATGATTGAATATTCACACATGCTTGTAAGATCCATATTACTTACAATAATGTGAAGCCATTGATTCTATTGTATTGTAAATAGCCTTCAATGACTTTGCTCCAACTTTTAGTGCCTACATACACAATCAAGAAGGTCAATTTTAGTGAATGAATAAACAACTATGTTTTTAGAAATTACAAGAAATAAAAGAGAATAATAATGGAGATGAAAAAAATAAGAAACACAAGGTGGCAAGTGCTAAAAAGTAGCAACAAATAATAATGGCAACAACTAAGAAACAACAACAACTAGTAAGCAAAAACTAAGAGACATCAACTAAAAAACAACAACCAAGAGACAACAACTAAAAAGGAACAACCGAAAAACAAAAACTAAGAAGCAACAACCAAGAGACAATAACAAAAAGACAACAAAAAACAAAAGAGAAGAAGCAACAAGAGGCAAGAAGTAAGAGTTAGAAAGAAACAAATGACAAGGAAGAGAAGGCAAATGAAGTAGTGGTTAGGGTTTCAATACCTTAAAGAAGTGGAAACTAAGGTTTCAAAATCCTAAAAATGGAAGCTAAGATTTTGAAATTCTAAAAAATGACTACTAGGATTTCAAAATCTTTAAAAAATGATGGCTAGGATTTTAAAATCCTCCAAAAGTAGTAGCTAGGATTTCAAAATTTTGAACAATAGTATTCTTATATTTTTTAAATTGCCCAACTTTTTAGGGATTGTCAAAAAAAAAACTTCTATAAAAATGTGACTATAAAATATAACTACACATAGTCACATGCAAAAATATGATTGATACATATGACTAGGCATTTCCAAAACATGTTCCCTATAAAATACTTTGACTTTCCCAACAAGTATATATTATACACCCATTAAATACAAGGGAAAATATAACTGACAATCATATTTGCAGTCATATTTTTCCCAAAGTTTTGGCATCCAAAGTCACCCATAGTTACCCATAGTCACATTTTCCTAATCATAAAATACAACTTTTGTTGTAGTGTTTGGGCTTATTGTAGCATAGCTTTTACTCCCAAGCACCAATTGAAATAGAAATTATATTTCTAAAAACTTAGTCAATTTTCCTATCTTAAAAAAAAGTTTCAAAAAATCTTGCCAAAAGTTGAGATCATAGGTACTTGCCCAAACCTTCTAAAATCCCCTAAAGAAACTTTTATAATAGTTTAGAGGTTCAACTTTTGAAATAGTATATTACTTTAGAAAACAAAATCCATTTCATAATTTTTAAATTTTTAAATTTCATAAGATTAGAAAGAATACAAGTAACTGGTTGAAAGTATTTCAATCCAAATAATGATGCATAATTTTTCTAAGTTCCTTTTCCATGTGATGTATAATATATAGAATTCTAATTGATTGAAGAACTGAAAAATCCTACTTCCTCCATCCAAAAATAAATCTAAGGTTTTCAAATATACTTGTCCCAAATTAAATTTGAAATTGGCTCTCTACAACTTGTTGGACAACAATTGAAGCTAGTTCAAACACCTTGAAGCAAAAGAATCCATATATACCACATTCTAGAGACTACATAGCAATACGATCCCTATAAAGGCAATCAAAACACAACCTCAAACCAACCAAAGGCAAAGAATTCAATTCACAACTATACAAAAATTGCTACTAACAAATCTCTTATTGAGAATTTCTTGGACTCGAATTACACAACATTGCCAAAATAGAATATGGAGGACATCAATGGACAAATGGACATCAATGGACATCAATGTACAAATGTTGTTCTAAAAATGATCAAAATTAATACCTCTCAAGTAATTCCCAAAAGAGAAAAAAATTGTTGATTTTGCTGCTTGTTTTCACTACTAAAATGTAGTGACTGATTTGATAGAAAATCAACAACTGTCTAACGTTTTGAGCACTATTACACATGAATTGCAACAATCAATAAATTTTTGGTTAGATGAGATTTCTATTTTGTCGATTTAGGTAATGGGTTGTTAAATATTTTTTAAATTATTTTATTTTGAAATCTTTTGGAATATTAGAGAATCTTTTAGGAATATGGAGGAATCTTCTTCAAATCTTAGGGAATTGTTGAGAATTTTTTTGGTTTCTCAAAGAATTTTAGAAAATCTTAAGGAATCTTATTTAAATTTTAAATTTTTTTGAGAATCTTTGAAATCTTTTTGAAATCCTTTTTAATCTTTCAAAATTTGAATATAAAGTTTGAATTTTAATTAAAATATTTGAATCGAATTCCAATTTAATTCAAATAAATAAATTTGATTAAATTCTAATTTGACTAGAATTAAAATTTCAATTCATTTTCAATTGACTTTTCTTTGAATTATCAAATCTAGTTAGAATACAAACTTTTATTTTGATTATAATTAATTCATATTTCTATTGAAAAATATAATTCAACAAGTCCAATAAGTCTTAGAATTTTTTTGGTTGTTTCTTTTGATAATTTTGATAATGTGACTTTTTTAAGAGTACTTTTGAAATATTTTTATTCTCATTTTGAATTTGATTAGAATTCTAAATTTTGAATCAAACTTATTCAAAATTCAAAATGGAATACATTTTGAACTTTAGAATATTTGATTCAAAGTTCCAACTTATATATTTAGATCTCATTTTCTCAACATTTGACTTTGAAATTATAAACTATTCAGGTACAAAATTTTGTACTATTGAACTATAGTTCCAAATTGAAAATCAACTATTCAAATTCAACTGTAGAAATTGGAATTATTAAAAAGTTAAATTCTATATTTTTAACTGTTCAAACTTTGATTACATTTAGAGTTAAACTATTAAAATTTTGAGTTTTGAACTAAAATTAAAAAGAATTAAATTTGATATTTAGATAAAGTACCTTCTAATAAAATGCTTGTCAATAAATCTATACATTCTAGAAAAACTTGAAAATTTTACCTAAAAAATTAAACTTCAATGTTAAATTTTTCCAACAACTTTTATGAAAAATGGACAAAGTATGAAGGAAAAAATGGATTTCAAAGTACAATTTTTTTTATTAGACTTTGTAGTGGTATTTTAAGATTTTTTGGAGGATATTATATTATGAAAATATTTGTTTTAACTTAATTATTCATAATTCAATGTTTTTAAACTTAGAAGACTTTGGTGAAAATTTTGACATAGTAAAATAACTTTTTCAAAAAAATTTGATCTAAGAAAACTTGTATAGTCAAGTTAACTTTCATCTCCAAAAATCCGTTTGAGATTTTGAATCTCCAATCAAAAGTTATGGCCAAAATTCAGAGAGGGATTGAATAGGAGATTTTTTTGGACATTTTCAAACATCCTCTCTAAATTTTGTCCATAACTTTTGATTGAAGTCTTTTAATCTCAAACAAATTTTTGAAGATGAAAGTTATCTTGGTTTCACAACTTTTCTTAATTCCAATTTTTTGAAAAAAAACTGTTTTACTATGCCAAAATGGCCTCCAAAGTCTTCTGAGTTTTAAAAAAATTTAAAAATTAAAACAACTAGTTAAATAAAATTCTACTTTATACATATGCATGTGATGATGGTATGATGTAATGGCAAGATCCTTGGGCCTCAACCTTGAGGTCCAAGGATTGAATCTCATTAGCGGTGTGGTGGGCTGCCTAGGTGGCCTTGCCTACATGGCAAGTTGTTTAGGCAATATAAAAAAAATTGATTTTTTTGATTGTCGAAAAATCTAGGCAGCCCCAAAAGATAATTTTCCGGTTAGGAATAAAAATATTTATTAAGAAATTATTCTAAAGTTTTAAGAAAAAAATCATAAATTATTTTTTTTCCAAATTTGACCAAAACAATAGAACAAATCAACAAATTGTTACATAATTTTGACAAGTACAATGCAACCAAAACAACAAATGCAAATAATAGTTTTCAATTGTTTTGGTTGTAGATTTTTCTACTAGTGTTTTCAACATATGCCACTCGATTCTTCCATGCCTAGTAGGATTTAGTAGAAGCTATAATAACTACGCAATCCTTTGAAAATAGGATGTATTCACGTACTAATCTAACCAATTCTAGAAAACCTTGAATTTATTTTGAGACAAAAGGAGTATTTGACAACATTCAAATGCTATTTATTGCTATAATTATATAGTACGATTTTATTGAATATATGAAATTGATAATTAAGAATGCCCCAACATGCAATAATTAATATTGATACATGCCTCATTTTCACTTGAGTTTGTAATTTTTAATCTTTTAGCCCCTAAAAGACCAAGGCCATTTTTAGAATCTAATTTTAGAAACTTGTACTTTACTTGCCTAAGATCATGAGGTAAAAATTTCATAAAGTTTGACTAAACAAATTGGAAGATTAACATTCAAATTTGAATTTTTTTTTTAATATTGGCCTATAATTTCAAATGACATTGATTGCCATTTGTAAATTTTTTGGCACTATAAAATTTGAATTAAAAAAAATTTGTATTGAAGAATTGAATTGAAAGTCTAGAAAAAAAATTCAAAAAAAAAAATTATTATATTTTCATTCCTGAAAAAATTATTAAGTAGAAGTAGGTTCAAGATTGAAAGAAAAACTAAGTCCTTAATAGCTTAAGATGGAATTGAAACACAATAATCCCAACAATGAGATTGGCTTAACAAACAAATTTTACCTTGCTGAAGAATTTTTTTGATAAATTGTGAAAATTGCATTCAAAAATGAATCCTATAAGTTATTTTTTCAAAAAGATGTATAGATTTCCTAAAAAATAAGATTGTTTAAAATGTTCACACCACTAATCCAAACGGAATGAATCAAAGTTTCGCATGTGGATAGAAATATGATCAATAAGGAAAAAAAATTTAAAAATTAATTTCAAGTTTTTGTGGAATTTTGTTGTTGTCATGTGGTGTCATAATTATGTTTAAGATGGCATAATTTTTTCTCCTAGGCATAAATTGAAACAAAAACTATATTTCCTCAAAGCTAAAAAGGTTTCCTATTTTATCAAAAAGTTTTTAAAAGTTTCACTAAAAATTAAGGTGATAGGAACTTGTCCAAAATCCAGTTTACTCCCCAATTCTGAGGGGTTAAACCATTGTGCACCATTCCCTAATTTCTCTATAAACTATTGGATTTGATTGTTGTTTTAATAGCAAAAAAATTCTAAAAGGTGAAACTAAATTATGCTAGTCAGCATTTCCGATTTCCTTTTTCAGTCTAAAATATCATTTTTGATCTCCAAAAAAGATAGATGATAATCATTAAAGGAACAAATGAAATCATAGAATTTAAATAAATAAATTAAAAATATATATATATTAAATTATTTTTTGGTTCAAAAATGGATATATGATATATTATGATTTGTAACAAAATGCATGAGATCTAGTAATGAGAACACAAATATTTTCCCAAATAATAAATTTTTCAACATTAGGTCAATTTTAAATACTTTATGCTATTTCTCTTATGGATTTTGTTTGACTATAGCAATCTTGTTTTTGAATATAAATATTGAAAGACAATTTAATATTTAAAAATAAAATAAAAACTTGCAAAAAAAAATTGTCCAAAAATGTTGCTTGAAGTTGAATAGCGACCAAAAAATGGTCACTTGAGTGCTTAGGGGTTAAGAAGATTCAAAGTCAAATAATCTAGTCACAAAACATGCTAAAAAAACTAATTTCTTCACTTTAAATGCAAACATCTTGCAATCTACATGGTGAAAGTTTTTAAAATTTCTTCCACACATTCTTATACTAGTTTTTTGCAAGATCTTACAATTAAATATGCAAAAAATCAATTAAACTTTTTTTTGCTCCTTGCAATAGAAATGGCAATTTTGAGTGTTTTTTTTATGATAAAAAGGCCTTGGGACTTTAGGGATTAATTAAATGAAGTAGACTATTCACATCATTCATTCAAGGTCTTTGTTTTAAATGATGGACAAAATACTTTTGAACAATGTTTTATCCAAATGGTTTGCTAATTATCCTAAATAATACTTGAATCTTCAAATGATTATCTTTTTTGTGATCAATTTGATGGAATTGAGGTAAATGATAAGGTAGAACAACCCATTCTCAAAGAGTTCACTCATTGTAATTAAAAGCTTACACATGAGCAAAGAGGGTATTTGATGTGGGGCTATTTACCATAATTATTGCATTTAAGATGACCGTATTTTTACATGAAAAGCTACAAGGAGCATATTTTCAATACCCTATGGTTTTTGTAAATTCATTTATGCAATTTTTAAAATAGGGCTATCTTATATATAAAATTTAAGTGCCTAATTTTTCCCCACCTCTACCCTCCTTCAAAAAAACTTCCTTTCCTCTATTACATACATGTATAGGGGATACACCATAGATCCAATAACAATCAATTCAATTTAAGTGCCATTGACCAAATCAACGACGCTAGGATGTGAGTGTGTGAGTGTGAGTCCTAAGAGCTATGAGCGGGGATTGTGTAAGCCTAAACCCTAGAATTCTAAAATATGATGTAATTTCTAAATTTTTTTCATTAAAAATTAAAAAATTTAGTGTTTTTTCTGAAAAATTATTATATTTAGAAAATCTGACCTATTACCATGGGACCCATGACCATGTATTTTAGATTTAAAGGTCGAGCAAGTTGATGTTATTGCATGTTTTGAAATTCATATCATGTTCTAAAAAGCTTAAAGGCCAGCTTATAGTGGGTTGATCAAGTGAAAGTGTAAATAATTTAAAGGCAATTCTAAAGATGAGAGGAAGACAATTGAAATGAAAATATAATAGTATGTGGAACATTATGTATATAAAAAAATATTCCTTTTATTATAGCAAGGAATACATTTTGAAATATAAATGTAATATTTTGCGACTGAAATTTTGGAATTTTGAAGATAATATATCGGTACTACATATCTACTTCATATCATGCTAATATCTATCAATTAACTTGCTCATTCACGCATCTTGATGATTTTAGCAATAATAAGCACTTACTTCACTTCATTGAAGTCGAGGATAGGAGCGTGGATAAACATATTCATCTTGTAATCCAATTTGCAAAAGTAACAAAAGATGTAATAAAGTGTTTGCAATTTATGTGCTATCACGACTTTGTCATTCTAACTGGACGAAATTCCAACAAGGGAAACAATGGATCAGGGAAGGAAGGTCCCAAGAAGCGGTTACTCAGAGTTAGTTACTAATCCTAGATTAAAGTATTCGACAATACAAATACAACTTAACCCCTGAGCGCCCAGTGCAAATTCCAAAAACAAGCTACAAATTGCCACTCAAGTAGAGCCCACCGATTAAAAAATAAGATTCAAGAGACATGACCGTTTAGATTGTAAGAGAGGTAGGGAAGACATCTTTGGAGAAATTTGTGAAAGTTTTCACCATACAACTTAGGACATTATAATGGTCAAATGTCTCATAGTAGGAGGCCACATTTGGGGCGCTGGGGTGCTCAGGGGTTAAAAGACACGACAGAAGACTAAGGACAAGAGATACATGCTCATACACAAAGACAGATTATCAATAACAATTGTATTAAGCAGAAACAAGAGAGAGAATATATATACTGGTGCTACTGGTAACTAACAGATGAACAGTGTCGAGGTGGATGAACAGGATCGGTGTCAACAACAACATAAAGCCTAATGAGGGGGGCGTTGTCCCTCACTCAACATATTTTCAATACAGTGCAAGTTATAATTTTGATACCCCTGGTCCTGAGGATGAAGCTCTAATTCAACTGATGGCTTCAAAGATCATTCCTTGCAGGACGTTAAATCATGCCAACTAAGGTGGGCCTAGCAAGGTAAACTTTGTGTTCTAGGAATAAAAGTAAAAAAAATCTCCCTATTTTGAGCCATGTCTAGGATATATTGTAGACCTTACCTAGCTAATTTGGGTTCTCTGATTGCAAGTAAGAATTCAGAAGTTGCAAAAAAAATCCATTTGTGGTAAATAAAAAATTCCTGCATTTTCCCCGAGTTAAATCCACCTCAGTGGGGCCCACCTTAGTTGGCACGATTTAACGTCCTGCTCATTCCTTTGGCCAGCATCTTTTGATGTCTTTAAAGTATTTGATCAGTGAGTGATTTATGCAACAGGATTGACCATCGATCAGCGTCCAAATAGGAGAGGATGCTGGACCATCCATTCTCTTGCAGGAATGACCCTCAGAAAGTTCGGTCATTAGAATGGGGTCCCGGGAACCCCGAAGAATGCAGCTTGCAGCCCACTGGGAAGCATCAGCAGGATCCATGCCTCAAGTTACGAGTCTTGAGTCCATAGTTGGGGAAACTTTTTGAGTTTTACCGGCCAATTTCCTTCAATTCTCATATTGAACCGGTTTCTCCAGAACTGAGTCCGGTTATTTTCTCTATTTATTACTCAAAATAGAAATTTTATAGATTTTTGCACCGGTTTTTTGTCGATGTTTTCAAATTGCAACCGGGTTTTTTCCCAATTCCTCCAGCTAACTTTGAACTAGCCACCGATTTTTTCCGAACATTGGTCTTGACATTATGTCGAGTCAAAAAACTGCCCACTCTTCCAGATGATGGGTACCACACTGCAGGTGGCCAATGACGGAATTTCAATCAGCATTTGGGAGGAATTACATTTTGTCCAAAGCATTATCATGGCTTGATAATGGATCAGGAAAGATCCAATGAGGAAACTAGACAACCATTGCTGGAGGAAATTGAATCCGAATGAATTCTAATTGTAATTTTTTGAGTGAAACATTTCTAATTGTAAAATGACCACAAATAATTTTTTTTCTTTCTAATATTCACAAAAAAAGATTTCTAAATTCTCTTGAAAGCTTCATGAAATTAAAAAATATCAACATATTATTTTTCATAAATATATTGAAAATTTTTGGAGTGGATTTCTAAAAATACCTAGGGTCATATTTTAGTCAGTAATAATTCATTAAATATAATATTCAAATTCATTAACCCCTAAAGGACCAAGGCCTTATTTCTGCCCCAAAACACTCAAAACTGCCATTTTTGTAGCATAGAGTAAAAAAATTTGAAAATTATTTTTTTTGCACATCCAACCATAGGATCTTATACCTTACTAGTATGGAAATGTGTGGAAAAAATTTCAGAAATTTTGACCACATAGATTAAAAGATATTTGTGTTTAAAGTGAACAAAACAATTTTTTCAGCACCTTGCGGGATTGGATTATTTTACTTTGAAATATTTTAACCTAAAATTTTTGCACTACAGAGTTTTGAGCTTTAAATCCTTATTGTGTGAAATTGAGTTGAGAGTTTAGGGGAAAAAAAAATTCATAAAAAAAACTTAATTTTCATGCTTAAAAAAATTGTTAAGTAGAAGTAGGTATGAGAAAGAAAGAAATCTAAATTATTAATATCTTTAATATGGAATTAAAATGCATTAATCCCAATGGTGAGATTGTTCTAGCAAGTAAACAAAATCATGGAAAAAAATTTCTTCAGAAGAATTGTAAAAATTGCATTCAGAAATGAATTCTATAAGTTATTTTTTCAGGAAGATGCTCTAACTACCCGAAAAACAAGATTGTCCATAACTTTCTCATAATAAGTCCAAATGGAATGAATCAAAGCTTCCCATGTAGACAAAAATATAATCTACAAGAGAAAAAATTCAAAAAAAAAAAAATTCAAAATTTTGCAAATTTTTTTTTGCTGCCCGGACTGCCCCCCGTCCCCTGTTTTGAGCTTATTTGGTCATAACTTTTGTTTCCGGGCACCGAATGCGAAAAAAATTATATTCCCACAAAGCTCATCAGTTTTTCTATCTTGAAAAAAAATTCAAAAGATCATGACAAAATTTCAGCCCGTAGGTACCTGCCCGAAATCCAATTTGTCCCCCGAAGGGACAATGGTCCTTTAGGGGTTAAACAATTATTGTAAAATTCCTAAAGTAATTCTACTTCCTTTCATGAAAATTTTGAAATTTGATAACTTCCATACTTTTGTATGGAAGGTTCCATTCTGGGTCTCTGAATAGAAAGCCCTATGCACAAAGGAGTGCAAAGGCTTTGTTTCATGGCATTTAAACACCTAATGAGAAAGTTATAATTTTTTCAAAATAAAAGGTAATTTCACCGTTTTCCTATTAAATTAAAAAATCCATAACATTCACACCATATGTTTAATGGCCCCAAAATTGGCACAAATAGAAAGCTATATGCATGAAGGATTGTGGTCTTCCAATATGCAATGTAAAAGTTATGAATTAAAAAAAAATTATTTATTTATTGGATTCATTCAAAACTTTGGAATTCAATAACTTCCATCCAAACAATTTGAAACAAAGTCTGTTCACCCTTCTTTGCAAAGAATTTTCCAAAGGTACCCAAAAGACCATGCAATGCTTTATTGTTCCTTAGCTCTCAACATATCAAACAAACAAATCAAAACAAACAACTAATCTTAAGTTGTACATTCTTATATCAAATGCAGAGAACCAAAGAGTTAGGTGCAAACTTTATTAAATTAAATATGTAGAAAAATTTAGTTTCTACATTCATTACAACAAAAAATTACTATACATACAAAGACTCAAAACACCTACGCATAATATTCAAAAATGCATTTGAGAAGTTTTGTCCAATTTCAATTCATTCATAGTATTTTATTATAATAATAAGCATTTTTAAAATTAAAAGCACTTAAATTATTGATGAAATGCACAAGTTATAGGACATATGTACATTTTTCTAAAAATGTTGAAAGACAAAACTTCTCCTTTATGAAGTACTTGAAAAAAAAACATTTTGAAGTTTAGGTACATTGAACTTCACTTTAATTAGCATATCATTCAATGTTATTATTGTCTAAGAATGACGACCTTTTGTTAAGAACATGAAAAATTTTGCACTGTCAATGTGCAAGGCCTTCATGCACAAAGGTTACAAGTTTCAAGATTCTGGATTCTACAATTTCCTTAACGACAAAACCAAAGGACCAAGGCCCTTTTTTTGCCAAAAACTATTCAAAATTGTCATTTCTATACCAAATGATAAAAAAAAGTGGTAATTAATTTTTTTGCACATCTAAGCGTAGGATCTTATGTCTTACTATAACTAGTATGAGAAAATGCCAAAATCATTTCAAAATTTTGGATTGCACAAATTTCAAGATATATGCGTTCAAAGTGAAGAAAACAAGATTTTTTTTGCACATTCCGGGATTGCACTATTTGACTTCTAATGTTATTAACTTAAAAAAAAAATTCTACAAAGTTGATCTTTAAATTTTTATAGTGAAGACGTGAGTTCAAAGCCTAGGATATTCTTTTTCTTAAAACTTAATTTTCATTCTTAAGAAAATTGTTTAGTAGAAGTAGGTATGCGATAGAAGGAAAACCTAAATTATTAACATCTCTATGATGGAATTCAAACTCACTAATACCAATGCTAAGGTTGTTCTTGCAATCAAATTACACCATATGGAATTTGTTTTTTTATAGATATTGTGAAACCTGCATTTAGAAATGAATCCTATACGTTATTTTTTCAAGAAGATTTTCTAACTACCCCAAACCAACTTTGTTCATAACTTTCTCATAACAAATACAAATGGAATGAATCAAAGATTTCCATATAGACAAAAATATAATCTATGAATTTTTATTTTTTTTAAATCTAATTTTTTTCAAAAAAAAATGATTACCTCTTCTTCCTTTTTGTGAGCATATTTGGACATTACTTTTGTGAGTAGATACCAATTCAAAAAAAATTATATCCCCAAGAAGCTAATGAAATTTTCTTCTCCAAAAAATTAAGATAAAATTAAGACAAAATTTGAAGCTATAGGTACTTGCTTGAAATCCAAATTGTCCCCTAAAGGAATAATGGTCTTTCAAGGGTTAAATTAGCCAATCAAGTTAAATTATCTTCTTTTTTTAAAAAGAAACTAACTTCCCATTGCATGCTCTAATGCCACAAAACAATATACATGCACTCCTTTGTGCATAAGGCTTTTTATATTTGTAATAAGAATGCAACATTTCACACTATGGTGTGACTATTACTAAATTTCAAAGTTTGGATGCATTAAAAAAATTTTAAATCTTCTTTGATGGTTTCTATTATTTTCAAGAATGCAACCTCTCGCATTGCACTAAAGCCTTTGCAGTCCTTTATAAATATAAGATACTAAATTTTAAATTTTTTGCAAGATTAAAAACTAAAACATTTGTGAACTCTTACCCAAATATATATAAAAAGAATTATCATTCTACTTACAAATAAATCTTCAATATAATTTATATGTAAAATAAGTTCTTTGTCGCTAATTTTTTTAATTACATTAGTAAGTAATAAAAAATTCTTTGAAGCATTTCTATAAATTATCAAAGATTTTACTTGTACTTCAACAATTCTATAATTTATTTGGAAAAATCTACTTTCTTAGTTATTCTTGGTAATTTTTGAAGTGTACTTATACTTATGAGAACCTTTGTAGACTTTCAGTTACAACCATGGGATATAATTTCAATCCAAGCACAAGAAGACTTAAAGAACAATGTAGATATCTTTAGCTTTTGGAATGTAAGGTAAAGGTACCCATTCCTAATTGACATCCCATTAGCAATCAAATTGATAAGGTATTGTACTTCCAACCAAAGTTAGAATGGGTTTCTATTTTCTTTTTGATATGTATGTTTCTCTCATTTTTTAGAGTTTGGACTGGCAATAAGTTAATGATACATAAGTGAGCAAAAAAGTAGGAAGTAATGAGTGGGAAAGTAGTCCTCCAATGATTGGAATTGGAAGAATCTACAAAACGGTTCTCGCACTAGTGTACTTTTTGCCTCTCAAAATTTTATAGTAATTTCAGTTCAAGTGTTAAAATTATCCAAAATTTTACAATCCCAATTCATTACTATCTTTGCACCTTTCAAAATATTTGCTTTGCCTTGTACTACTTTAGATTATGTTTAGAATTGCTTATTTGATTGGTTTTGGGTACCTTCACCTTAGTGAAAGACATAAAATTTCTATAAGTTCTTCAAAATTAAAATTTTAAATTCCAATAATATAGTTATTAGGATTTTTATATTTCTTTAGTGTATTTTCGAACATACAATTTAGTATTTTGCATCATTCTCTACTTCTATTTACAATTTTTTTTTAAGAATGGCTACAAGTGTCTAAAAATGTTTTCTATTTTAAATTTGGTATTTGTACTAAGCGGTTGTTTTGGAGAGGTTTTGAAAACATTGTCAAAAACATGTTGAGGTTACCCCCCAAGGGGTGCACTTAGTTCTACTACAACAAACCATGTGCAAACAAGTGGATTCTAATAAACTATAATTTTAACTTCAAATTTTGAGCATTGTTTACTAATGACTGAAGGATTCTACTCCCAAAATTTCAAACTCAAATAAAATATGGAATGATTTCTAGAAGAGGTTAAAAATACACTAAAATGGCATGTTTTTTTAACTCAAATATTTTTAGAGAACACATTTAGGTGAACATTGCATCAATATTCGACTCAAAATGAGCTTTCAATAGAGAGTTACTTTTAGGAATTTTTCATTCATTTTTTAGACAATTTTTTCTTATATAATATAGGGGTGTGAAAGTTATTTTTCAATTCTACAGTGTATCTTTTTACTTCAAAAATTTGTAACTAATTATTATTAACAAATAAAATATCAATAATTCAAAAAATAAACTTTCAAAGTAGAAAAATCTATTCATATTTTTTCATGTAATTTTATTTAGAATCCAAAAAGTATATAGGAATCCAAAGTTTTGTTCGCACGCTAACATCAAAAAAGGGGGAGTGCACCCCTCGAGGGTTATACATTACATTTATAGGGTACTTGAACAATGTAGACAATGGTCTAAGTACTCTAAAAAATCAGATTGCAATTTCTCTTCAATTTATATAGATACTCATAATAATGTTACACTTTAATTGTTAAATTGTACATTACAAAAACATATTCCAATGCATAACATTATGTTAACATTCATCACACTACAACAAAAGCAGTGTTTTATGACTACAAAATATGATTGCAGTGAGTCGTAAAATCAAAAAATACGACTCACGCAGAAATCACTGTAGATGACTCGGAATATGACTGACTCCAGTCGTTTAGAAGCAGTCGCTTCAGACATCAGTCATATTGACAGTCATATTTTCCGAGGGGTATAAATATCCATTTTTAGCCATAGTATGCCAACATGGCGTATACTTTGACTTTCCTAGGGGAGTATTGACTTTTTCTTGAGTTGCCCGGGCAAACAAAAAAATCCTACGTGGAATATGACTACGGTCAATCATATTTTTAGATGACGTAGAATATGACTGCGGTCAGTCATATTTTTGGATGACATGGAATATGACTATGGTCAGTCATTTTTTTGATGACGTGGAATATGACTGGAGTGAGTCATATTTTTTGATGATATGGAATATGACTGCAGTCAGTCATATTTTTTGGTGACATGGAATATGACTGCGATGAGTCATATTTTTTGATAACATGGAATATGACTGCAGTCAGTCATATTTTTTGATGGCATGAAATATGACTGAAGTGAGTTATATTTTGCAATGATGTAGAATACGACTCTCGTCAGTCATATTTTATGGAATATGACTGAGGTGAGTCATATTTTGTAGTAATGTAGAATACGACTCTCGTCAGTCATATTTTATGAAATATGACTGAGGTGAGTCATATTTTGCAGTGATGTAGAATACGACTCTTGGCAGTCATATTTTATGAAATATGACTGAGATGAGTCATATTTTGCAGTGATGTAGAATACGACTTTTGTCAGTCATATTTTATGGAATATGACTTCTGTGAGTCATATTTTTGGCTTCATGAAGTTGCAAGTAGCTTCCAATGTCTTTGTTTCAACTTTTGATGCCTGTATATACAATTAAAGAAATGAGAGGTTAGTTTTTAGTGATTGAACAACAAAGCCTAACCTTCAAAGACTTACAAAAACACAAAATATTTAGCTCAAGTTTAGGATAGAAAGAATAAGATTAATGATGGAAGAAACAAGAAAAAGAAGATAAGTATTAAGAGTTAACAAGAATCAAAAGTTAAGATGCAACAAGGAATAAAAAGCAACAACTAAGCAACAACTAAGCAACAACTAAGACACAACAAGAAACAAGAAGCAACACAAAACAAGAAACAACAATTAAGACACAATATGAGGCAACAATTAAGACATAAGAACAAAGAAAAAGCAACAACTAAGACACAAGAAGAAACAAGAAGCACCAACTAAAACATAACAAGAAACAACAAGAAATGAGAGTATAGATACAACAAGAACAAAAAAAAAGCAAGAACTATAAAACAAGAGGAAACAAAAAAACAAGAACTAGGAAGAAGAAAGAGTTCAAATGCAAGAGAAAGAAAGAATTTAGATGCAACAATAAGAAACAAGAAGCATGAACTAGAGAGCAACAAGAAACAAGAGTTAAGATGCAACAAAAAGCAACAACAAGTGAGAGCTAAGAGACAATAAAAAGTAAGAAAGAAGAGCCACAAGAAGTGACGACTAGGGTTCCAGAACCCTAAAAAGTGGCGGCTAGGGTTTCAAAAACCTAAAAAAATGACGGCTAGGGTCTCAAAACCCTAAAAAAGTGGTGACTAGGATTCAAAATCCAAAAAAGTAGGTGACTAGGATTTCAAAATTTTAAACAATGACTTCTCTATATTTTTTTGGAATTGCCCAAATTTTTCTTGAATTGCCCAAAACAAAAAAAATCACTATTATATGAAAATATTAGTGATAATATGACTTAATGTTCCCAAACATGTTCCCAACGTTCCCAAACATGTTCCCAACGTTCCCAAACATGTTCCCTACGTTCCCTATGAAGTACTTTGGTATTTCTAATGGCCGTATAGTATACGCTTGTGACGTACAAGGCGTAAAAATGACTGACAGTCATATTTTACAGTCATATTTGTCCCCAAAGTGTTGGCCTTCAAGAATATGACTACAAGCAGTCGCCAGTCATCCTCAATCATAATTCTACAGTCATAAAACACTGCCATTGTTGTAGTGTCAACTCGTTAATGACTCTTGACATTTGAAAACACTTTGTACATTACATTACATTTGCCTTGAGAATTATTAAAAATGAAAAGAAGAGCTACTTCAAAAGAGGATTCTTTATAAACAATTCATTCTATTGTCTAATTTGTAAGCCATTGGACCCAATTCTACTGCTATTAGAGTCGAGGTTGACATTTCCTCTCGGATTGTTGCATCCCATATCATGCCCCATGCTCTTTCCATCACACAATACCTTAGCATCTCTTCGCGGAGGCGGCATTGGTAAATGAATGTCCTTAGCATTGTCACTCACTCACTTTCCTTATTAGTTAAACCTCGTGGTATTTCAGTCTGACTGGGACAAGCTTGAATTGTTGGAGCTCTCTGGTGAGGCGCTGCACTTACAAGGTGTGTTTTTTGTGTACAATACTTGTAACTTGGTATTTTTAGGTTTTTGGTTTTGGGTGGCAGCAATAATGGCAAATTCTCTGTAAGCAGGAATGGCATTCAAGGTAGCGAGCTCAACGTTTCTCCATGTTTCTCTAGTTAGGGTCTTGGATTGAACGTCGTGAATGTTGGGTGTTTCATTTCCTTTCCATATTGAAATTGCACTTCATGTAGCTTTGTAAGGGTGTAGCATTGGTTGCCTAATTTAGTGAGATTTGTCCAATCTTATGGGAATAGAGAAGCAGTATATGCATATTGACCTTGGATTTTTTGTGGAGCATGGGGTTTGTCTTTAATGGCAGCGTGATTGGAATTAAAGCTCTTATTAGTGACTCGTTGTGTTCTCTAAAAGTTCAATGAATCACTAGTTTATGGACAAGTATGCATGGGTTAGGGTGGCTATCTGTTGGATTTTCAATTTTAACAGGGGTTCTGGTAAAAAATTAGATTGTTTGCAAGGTTTTGACAAATGTTATAGAGGAGATTTTTTTCAAAATTTTTGTAAAGTCTTTCAATTGGACATATTGAAGATATGGAAGTCTTAGGTAGTTGTTGCTCCTTAGTTTAGCTCTTTATGTCTTTTTTATGCAGAGTCTACGCCATCAGTATAGAGATTTCTACTTTGTTTAGCCATATTGCCAACCGCCACCATTCATTTTTCGATTTGCTAATGATGGTCTTCGCGTTGTGGTTGTCTACAACATTCTTCATTACAGGCAAATTTCAAGTTGTCCTCTACAAAGCCATGCACAAGCATATGCAAGTGAACAATGCGAGTAGTGTATAGATCCAAAGGCAAATATTTTCAACAACCAATGTAGATGTGACTTCATTCACAGTGAATAATCAATCCCTTGCTTTGCTTTCATTTTAAGTACTTAATATTGTGATGGTTTAAAGCTTAGGTTTTGAGACTTATTGTGGAAAGTTATTGATTTTCATTAGTTTCAAGTGTATGAAAAGAATTAGCCTTGAGTTGTTGTAGCGTTGTCGTGTTGTAATTATGTACATAATATAAATTTACACCAATACATTATTATAATGAGATTTTATGATTTGGGAAGAAGAAACTTTTTGATGACGCTTCCAGTAGCTTCAAGGTTATGCTTGTAACTGACAGTGAATGATATAAAGAGTTCAACCTTGGATTAACTTCATCAATTCAAGTTAGTCTTTTTCAATCTATAGAGTTTGTGATTCATTGTGGAGTTGATTTTCAAATGTCGAACTAGAGGGTTTTTATGGAATCGCAAGATCCCGAGTCTCAACTAAAAGCAGATCTACAACTTTCTTTGTCTCAACTGCCGGATCACCCTGTCCAACCAATGTCAACGATATCGTAGCAAATCTGTCCACAAGAAAAAGGTGGACCTTTTCGGCCACTGAAACTACCTCGTGTGAAGCAATGTTGGCACAACAATCATCAAAGAGATGCCCGTGCTTTGATGATTTTGCTTCAAGTCAGTTGTGTTGAACCAAACACTCAAGATGTGACTTTTGAGAGCAATTTGAAGGCCTTAATGAAGAGCAATATTAGTATATGGTTAAGCCGATTAGAGGAAGTTCTAGTCATCAACGTTGATTGAAAGGGCCAGTGAATCCTTTAATAAAGGCCGAACGTGCAAACTATGTAGATGCTATCGTCTGGCACATTTTGAAGTTCTTGCAAATGAAGTAGTATTCTTCTTTGACTTCAATTTTTACCTTTGTTTGGCTTTTATTTTAGTATAGTGATCATTTTATATTTTACAATTCATTCATATGTTTAAAATTGAAGGATAAAGGTTTAAATGAGATTTACCTACTAAAATTTAACTTTGGTGGTAGTTTGGGCCTTTAGAGGTGAGATAAACCTTCTAGAAGATCTTCCCTATGATTAATGAAGGTTTGGAAACCCATGGTGATTGTATATAGATTGTCCCCTCCTACTTTAGGGTTTATTTGGTAGGTAGATCCAATTTTTCCTTTGCCTAGTCAAATTTGTGTATGAGAAGAGGAGATAAGAGACCCGTGACTTTGAGGAGTCACAGTTTTTGATGTATTTTGAGTTTTGCAATGAAATTTTGGAAAATTTGCTTTTGAAGTTTTTGTGCTTTTAAAAAGACTATTCTTGCTTGATTTAAGTTGTGATTGAAAAGTTATAAGAGAGTGAGTGAAAGAAGATCTGTTGCCACCTAGTTGAAGAAGGGCAGAGATTCGAGTGATCATTGTGACTTGTAGTTTTTACCTTTTTTTGAGATTTGGATGAATTAGAGTAGTCTTTTTTAGCTTTCTAAAGACTCATTTTTCAAAACATTTGAAGCATTTGAGATAAAGTTATGAGAGTTTGGGTGAAGAAAGATGTAGTGCTTTTCTATTTGAAGACTTTGAGTGAGGTTTGTAAGTGGATGCATTTGGTGCATCCTATTTGCTTTCATTTTCTTGCTTAAGTGTTGTTTGGAGAAGAGGATCTAATGTGGATTTCCTGGTTTTTGTCTTGGTACTTTCTTCGTAGCAGACTTTGTCTCATATTGTGTTCGTGGCTAGGTGCTTTCAATTTTTGGTTGTATCGTGGTGGTGAGGTCAAATTATTAGCTGGCGAGACCATTGAGTGTGCACCAAGTAGGCGGTGCTGATTTTCCCTTGGGGTGAGGTTGGAATGATGACCAGCAGATCATAAGGTTTGGTAGTGATACAAGTGCAGGTTGCCCTTACCTTGTAGATAGTTGCAGGTACCCAAATAGTCATCAAAACTACTTGGAAGTCTTTGTATTTCAGGCTTTGAACTGGCGGTAGATACTAATGAGGCTTGTAAGCCTAATCGGCGTTGAATACTACTAGATGCCTTAGATCTTAAGTGCAAACAGGGTTGTTATTTTAAACCAATCTGTATTTTGAGAACAAGATTGGGTTTAGGGAACCTTACTTCCTTTCTCCTTTTTCTAATCTCGTCACTTTTAGTTGCAGCCAGATACCCCATGTATTCCTGAAGCAGACCCCTCTCACCTTGACAGCGTACTTGGCAAAACAAAGGATACTTACCAAACGTTATCATATCAATTGAAAGTGACATTTCTGCTCTTGAACTTACAAGATGCCAGAAGTTATGGACATTCAATATATTCTAAGGAGTCTTCCTGGTAATGTTGGAGAAAGAATTAGACCAGAATATGATCAATTATTTCAACCGCCTCCTTTAATTCATAGGATTTCGGGGAAACAATATGGACAAAAGTTTTTGCATGATAATTATCCCTCAGAATGGTTTAAGTACAATAGAAATATGAAAAAAGCAAATCAATGGCTTGAACATTCCTTAGAGCATAGTCCGCAAGAAATGGGGAAAACAAAACGAGAGTGGTTGAAAAGAAATTGTATTTTAAAAATTGTTGAGAATAATAGGATAGAGCCATTAATTTTTTATGGGGTTAATATGACATGGGAGGTGGATGACATTGTGACTCATATGGTAGAAAAACTTGATCAACATCAAAAGAGGAAAAATAGAAAAGTACGTGAGGACCAGGAAAATGAATGGATTCAAGAGGTGAATTCTATTAGCGACAATGCACTAGTTCCTGCGGAGTTACATATTGAAAGTGTCGATGAGAAATTGGTGATGGCAGAATTGAATGAAAATATACACACTATGAGAGGTAGACTATTTAGTGAGATAAAACATTTAAAAAAGTTTATTCCTCGAAAAAAACGGTTTGATGGATATACCTCAAAAATAGATAGCGAGCAAATGCACATGTTGGTTGAATACTATCGAGAAAGACGATGGGTTGAGTACCATTGAGAAAAACAAAGGTACAAATCACACACCTACTCAGGTTTGATTTCAATACTTGTTAGAAGTTGTATGCTGCTTTAATATGGTTATATTTGCATTCTATTGTAGAGAGGTGATGAAGGGTACATTGCTTATCAGAGATGGGGGTATATTATTGTTGTCACTTTGGTGGTGTCATCACTTGTGCTATAATAGGTGTGATGTTCGCGGCCATAGTGAGCTCGTAGTCAACCGTGGTGTCTCAGCAGACGATGGCATTAGCGAAAGATAACAACAAGGCTGTAGCCTTGCTGATTCCATTGGTATCCACGATCAGGTGGGTTGTGTTCAACATCTTAAAGCATGTGTTGAACCAGTTGGACATGATAAGGAGCGTGAAGGGATTGGTGGCAAGCGCTAGCCTTGGAATTGTGGCCACATTGTTGGTGGCTCCCCACGCCGATGTGGCTCAATAGATCTCAATTTTGGTTGACAATGACACAAAGGGCCTCATCATCATTGGGCTGCTTCTTTCCGCCATCATGTGGGTTAGTATTTGGGCAATCTTTTGAGTTTTATTGGTTAATTTCCTTTAGTTATCGTACTATGTGCATGTAAATGCTAAAATATTTCAATATTTGAAAATATAATGGCTGATTTTCTTTAAGAGATTTTTTACTAACCAATTGTTGTTTATTGGAGTCTTTTAGGATGAAGCTACAATCATTTAAATCTCATATTCATATCATCCATTAAGGAAAGGAAGCTTGGAGCATTAGTTGTTGTCAACAAAGATGACCTTCACTTAGTCGCTTAGAAAAGAATGGAGGCCAAAGAAAATCATGATGTGCCAATTGAATTTGATTTGCAGGCATTCATACAAGAATTGAGAACTTAGTAAAGAATTTTCTTTTTTTTCCATTATCATGCCAATTTTATTAGTTTGAACATAATGCTTTTGGACTGGTCATATCATTGTATAGGCTATCTGACATGCACTCTCAAAAGCTGACTGATTCTAATTCTTTTATTATAAACATATCACTTCCAAGAATCCAAACTAGCTTTCATTTAAATCTTAATGGTTTTAATTAAAGAATGTTGTTTTACCTTATGTGCTTTGATATAGAAGAAAATAAGTATTTGACTATATGAATTTTTTTACATTAGAATATTTATATTTAGTTGAAGCAGAAAATGACTTCAATAGTTTTAAGAGAATAATTGAAAATTTAGATACAAAGCATTACTCTTGATAGAGGTACGTACTATGAATCTTTTCGAATCTTCATACTCACACTTTTTCTTATTGGCAATGGCGTTGGTTGCTTACATCCAATAGCATCATTTTAGCTCTTATACAACCCATTTACGGTATGACATCCACTTTCCATCCCACATTTGTTTGAGACAATTTTATAATAGTATCCTTGGACTTCAACAAGAGTGTCAGAGTTTAATGCTTGTGTTCTTCAATTTAAGTCAATTCTTGAAGGAGCTACATTGATTTGTCCTAATAGCAAAAATTAGAGTCACCTTGAGAATGAGTGTCATCACAAAATAATTATAATTATTATTATTATTATTATTGATTCAATAGATTAATATTTTAACTTGCACTAATTCAAATTGACTTTGGTAAGTTACTTTGAATTTGGTAAATTAGTGTCATGCGCAATATTAGGACAAATCAATATAGTGTTTTTTACAAAAACTTGGAGCTTAGAATCGCACAGGGTTGAAAATGGTAAGAAACAATAGAATCTTGAAGTTGTGCACTCCGACAAATGTATTGAGAAGTAAGTTAAGAGAAATGATTTGCTTGTCATTTGCTTTGGTATCATGTATTGTGGTTTTACCTTAAACAAGGTCATAGGTAGCATGAGAACACTACTAGAAAATTTCGTTTTTTTGTTGTTTTGGTCGCGTTGATCCGGTCAAAATCTGACAGAAATCTGTTGATTTCAATAGATTTCTGTCAAATTTTGATTGGATCAACGTGACCAAAACAACAAAAAAACGAAATTTTCTAGTAGTGGAACTAGTCTATCCATGTTTGACCATTTATTTTAAAACAATTTTTTGATTTTAATTTTCACATATTTTGTAAGATGTTGATAGTGTATGTATGCGTTCCCCAAATGTACTGTTCATGGATTTTTTGAAGTTGGAATTCAAGAGAACCCACCTACATGATATGAAGTTATAATTTCGTTTTCGAAGAGTTCAATGTTTTTTGTAGCATCAATTGCCACTTATGAAATTAGTTTTTAATTGATAGAAGTTTGACACTATAACTAACTAGCAGTTGTGTATATAAGCTAGTGTGGATGCTGATACACGAAGATAGTAACAGGTTGAGTAGATTAGAAGGAGTAAGTTATTTATCTTTAGGATATGGATGCACTCTTGAGTTGGTATGTTGAGTTGGAGTGCATCGCAAGAATTGAAGATGCAAAGATGCAAATCTCATGTATTTACTTCATTAATATTAAACTTTTCTCAGACAACGTTGCCTCTATATTATCACCTTGTCAATTCTGTACTAGTACCAAGATTTGGGAGCACTGTACCGCTTATGACAATTCATCCATTTGGCAAATATTTCATTCAAAAAATTGTACCCTAATTTCATCCATCCAAAGACCATTCATCCAAAATTCATCAAAAAATTATCATCTAAATAACAATTCTTCATCTATTAAAAATTATTTGTCTATAATTTTGTCATCCATCCATCCAAATTTCATCCATAAAATCATTCATCCACTGAAATTTTTGTCATTCGTTAGTCAATTTTCCATCCGTAAGCACTTGAAATTCAAAATACCGGGGGGATGAAGTTACATAGATGGTTTGGAGAGGGGGAATACCCCTCCCAGTGTAGTTGTTGAAACTTTTGACACCCCCCCGGTAACCCCCTGTCGGTCTCCTTATGAAGAATTGACAGACATGAAAGTGAAGATCTTGAAGGCCGGGATTCAAAGGTGGCGACACCTAACAAATTTACTAGGAAAAAAGGCAAAGAAGTATACAAGTGGTTTGCCCAACTTCGCTTGGTGTTCTAAGGTAAGCCATGGGCCTATCGTTATGATGAAGATAAAATTGTTTATGCACTCTCGTATATGGGTGGCGCGACATAGAATTGGGCAATGCCGATCCTCCAAGCCCTGAGCAAAAGACGGCCCCATGAATTATTGACTGATTATAATGCTTTTCAAGATGTTGTTATTGTTGTTTGTAGAGATATTGATCACAAAAGTACAATAGAGGATCGCCTTGGAAAATCTGACAAACAAGGTCAGTAGCAACATATATTTCTATGTTTAATGAATATGCCGTCCAAGTTGATTGGAATGAGTATAAGCTTGGTGGCACAGATTTGTGAAGGGTTAAAAGGAGACATTTTTTATTTGGTTGCCATTGCAGAAAATCAACCGCGCTGACTACACAAATGGAGATCGATGGCCTTGTGGATCAATGAACGATTGTGGTCCTCACACCAAAGTAGACGTCTATTGGTTCCAGTTTTGCATCCACAAGATCATGTAGAGCAATTCCAAGCTACCTCCGGGAATTCAGGGCCAGTACCAATGAAGATTGATGCCACCTCTGCAACAACAGCCATGGGGAAGACAGTGGTGGATCGACTAGAGTATCAAAAACAAAAAAAGTATTGGAATTGTGGATTATATGGGCATGTGTGGACAAAGTGTCCCACCAATCTTTCCAAACCATTTTTCCTTACAGTTATAGAAGAGGAGGCAATTGGAATAAATGAATCAGGAAAAGGTTGGCTCAGGACTGAAGCCATTTATTCGGTATCCGGGCACACCTCAAACAGCAACAAGCACAATCTCAAAGTGGGACTGGCTGCTGCATCTAAGCAATCATAGCAATACGGGGAGATCACTTAGAGTGTCCATTAGAAACTACGTGTGCTAAGATTTTTGACCCTATTTTATGTTCTAAAATTTAAGTAAAAGGAAAAGAAAAAATATGGAGATTCTTCTACTTTGAAAATTTATGTTGTGAATTATTAGTATTTTTATTTGTTAATTATAACTAGTTATAAATTTTTGAAGTAAAAAAACACACTGTAAAGTTGAAAATAATTTTCATACCCTTGTTTTATTTCAAAAAAATGTTTAAAAAATGAACAAAAAATTGCTAAAAATAAATCTATTCAAAGTTCATTTTCCTTGAATAATGATGCAATGGTCATCTAAATGTGTTCTCTATAAATATTTGAGTTGAGAAACATGCCATTTTAGTTCATTTTTCAACCTATTCTAAAAATTATTCCATATGTTATTTGAGTTGAGAATTTTCAGCACCCTACACTTTTAGTCAATATTAAACAAAGTTCAAAATTATAGATTGAAATTGTAGTTTATTAAAAAGTATATGGAGGTTCAAAAAATCACTTGAACTCATGTGGTTTCTTACAAATACACTAAGTGATCCCCTTGAGCATGGTGATTAGGTGGGGTCACAGCACCACATTACTTGCATGCTACCACGGAGCCAAGAGCACATTTGATGGTAGACGTCCAGATCATCTCACTTGTAGCAACCACCCTAGTTGATTTGGGTGCTACTGGAGTGTTTATGCATCATGATTTTGCTCAAAACTACAAAGCTAAGATACGGCCTAAGTTAACTCCCCGGGAGGTTCGAGTCATCGACAGCCAGGTTATTAATTCCGGGTTGATTATTCATGAAACAACATTCAAATTAATGGTGGGAAGTTACCACGAGATAATTGTAGCTGATCTTATGAATACTAGCTACTACCATTGTATTTTGGGGACGCCATGGCTCGTTTATCACGATCCCATAATCCGCTAGTCCCAAAATCAAGTGATTTTTGACTCGATGTATCGTAATTGGCACTACCTACAGCCGCCAGCTAGCGATGCTAATCTAGGGCCTACGTCGAGCAAGCCAAGGGAATCACGGTGTTTTCCCTTGCAACAAGACGGGAAAAGGATTTATGTCGATACAAGGTCTTTGGTCAATATAGCTTCGACAGTGCAGCATGGGAGGACGAGCTCTACGGCAAGTCATCAAGAAGTAAAACCCTTGTCTAATGGGCTGCAAAGTTCAGAGCAATAAGCGGTTACCAAGGTTGACTAGCCAATTCAAAGGAAGGGGACTGCTCACTCCCGATTGGTCGCATTGAAGCACACCTTGGTATCCACAGTAAGATTCCACCTATCAGCAAAGCAAGCTGAACTGTATGTGCTGGAAATAATAGAATTGGTTGATAGGAGTAAGGCCAAGGAGCAGCTAGCTCAACAAATCCCAAAGAAATATCATAATTTACTAGATGTTTTCTATGAAAAAGCCTCCAATGAACTATCCAATCACAGTGGGTCGGATATGACATTAGAATTTAAGGAGAGGCAGGAATCTCGGAACACTAGGTTGTGGCCTATGTCTCTAATAGAGTTGGAGGAACTTCAACGATATCTTGAAGAAAATCCAAGCAAAGGTTGGATTCAATGTTCCAAATCTTTGGTCTTGGCTCCCATTGTGTTTGCCCAAAAAAGGACGGATCCATCCAAGTTTGTATGGACTATAGGAACTTGAATAAGGTCACGATAAAGAATTGATACCCCCTTCCTCTAATTCTTGACCTAATTGATCAGCTAGCAACTGCAAAAATATTTACAAAATTAGATGTAAGATAAGCTTATCATCGAGTACAAATGGCAAGGGGCCATGAATTTAAAACAACTTTTAAAACTTGCTATGGATTATTTGAGTATTTAGTGATGCCGTTTGGTTTAACCAACACCCTTGCCCAGTTTCAAGCCCATATGCAAAACATTTTTTATAATCTATTAAATATCTTGGTGGTAATTTATTTAGACATTATTCTTATTTTTTTCAAAAGATTTACAAGAACATCAATTAATTGTTCGAGAAGTTCTCCAAAGATTGCATCGGCATGGTCTTTATACCAAGGCCTCAAATTGCCAATTTCATCAAAATTCTATGGAATTTTGGGGAATGATGGTCTCAAAAAAAGTGTTGGAAATGTGTCAAGACAAGGTCCAAGCTATTCAAGAATGGCCCATCCCCAAGACAATGAAGGAGGTCCAAGCTTTTTTAGGATTTGCCAATTTTTACCTCCGCTTTATTTTTGACTATTCGAGAATCACGGTTCTTCTTACATTGCTAACACAAAAGGATCAACAATTTGAATGGATCCCTTTAGCGGATCAGGCATTTAAAGAACTCCGTTGCCATTTCACTAAGGCTCTAGTTCTAATTCATCCTAATTTTGAATGGCCTTTTGTAGTAGAAACGGATACCTCTAATAATGCTATAGGGGCTATTTTATTACAACAAGGAGAAGATGGGCATTCACACCCATGTACTTATCAGAGCTCTAAAATGCAATTGGCCAAGCAAAACTATGACATATATGACAAAGAATTGTTGAGCATCGTGCTAGCATTTCAAGAATGGTGGGTCTATCTTGAAGGGTCACCACATCTAATCCGGATAATTTCTTACCATAAAAACCTTAAACATTTTTTAACAACCAAACAGCTCGATGGTCTAAACAACTCTCAGCATTTGATTTTGAAATCCACCATTGACCGGGGACATTAAATGGACGCGCAGATATGCTTTCAAGGTGCCCTTATGTCCTAGAGGCTCTTTAGAAGAAGCCAAACCTCTATTACAATTAGCAGCTACGGAAACCTGTGAGCAGTATGGACTAATGCTCAAATTATTGAACGCATTAAGGTAGCCACTAGCACAGATACCACACTTAAGCCAATATCGGCTTTCTTCATGAATGGCCCTGACCAAGCACCACTTGTATAATTGCCCAATATTATACATTCATTTTGATTTTATTGTTGAATTTTCTTCAAAATAATATATTAAGTTGTAAAATTTTGGGCCTTTGTAAACTTTGGCCAATAATAGTGGCATTTTTTGAGACTTACACTTCTTTCTATTATATGTTAGTAATTACTCAAATGTTGAAATTTGTTTGCCTTCCTAGACCCTAGCCGTTAACAACCATGCTTTTCAAGACTTAAATTTTCTTCTATTATACACTAAGAATTAATCAAATGCTAAAATTTTCTTGCCTTTATAGGTCCTAGCCGTTAACGGCTACACTTTTTGGGACTTAAAATTTCCTTCTATTATATGCAGGAATTAGTCAATAATAAAAAAATTCTTAGTGTTTTAGACTCTAGCCATTAATGGCCACAGTTTTTTGAATTCCAATTTGTTTGCATCATATGCTGAGATTTGGTCAAATGTTGCAATTTATATTACTTTTCCTAATGGATAGCCATTAATAGCTATGCTTTGGGGGATTCAAATTTGTTTTCAACATATGCTAAGAATTTGATCAAATGCATTTATTTTTTTGCATTCCCAATGCACAACCGTTAACGGCCACACTTTTTTGGATTTTAGTTTGTTTGTGCTATGTGCTAAAATTTAGTCAATTGTTGCACTTTATTTGCCTTCCTAATGGCCAACCGGGAAAGGCCATACTTTTTTGAATTCAAGTTTATTTGCATCATATGCTAAGATTTGGTCAAAATAATGCTAGAATTTATTTTGCCTTCCTAATTGACAACCATTAACAACTAAACTTTTTTGTATTTAAGTTTGCTTCCAATATATATTATGGATTTGGTCAAATGCTAATATTTTTTGGCCTTTCTAGTACACAACTATTAATGGTCACTTATTTAGGATTGCTTTTAATATATGCTAGAAATGGTCAAATGCTACAATTTTTGGGTCTTCCTAATGGATAGCCATTAATGGCCATGCTTTGGGAGATTCAAGTTTGCTTGCACCATATGCTAGGATTTGGTCAAATGCTACAATTTTTTTGGTCTTCCCAATAATGGATAGTCGTTAATGGCTACTAAATTGAATTACATATTGCAAAATACATATGTACAAAAGACAATTTTTTTAATCTCGATTTGGATTGGAAGAGATTCATCTTTAAGGTCTATGTATCAAGTCCTAGACCTTCATATTTGTTTTTAAAGAAGTTTGGCCAATACAAGTTTCTTGTTACTATTGGTCAGCCACTAATAGCTAAGCTATTTTACAGCTTCATCTAATACAAATAGAGTTATTTGAATTAGATGTGATTCACATTTTATATTTGGATTACATTAATCATTTTTTTTAATGCATGCTAATTGATTATATTTGAACATCATTTCAAAAATGTTGACTCAAAGGGATTCACAAGCATGAAAATTAAATGTTACACTTTAACTTCTATTTTAAGATCAATTGGGGTTACAATTACATGGCTTTTTGAAGAAGAAAATTATGAACACTTCTTTTCATTTTGATCCATTGAGGTATGAAACTCATAATGAAAGTTTGAAGATGATTCAAGAGAAACTTTCAAGGAAACTTTGGATGTTGACAACTTCAATAATGGATATTTCTATGAAGATTCATCAAGGATTAATACATTTATTTAGTATACAATATATAACTACTATATTTGTTTTAAATATTCCATATCGAAGATATTTTTGTTTTTATTTAAAAGCATAATATAAAAACAAAATAAAATGGATGAACCATTTTCATCATTTAAATTTGCATAAAGGTCCATGATGAAGACTATATTGATCGTTAAATCATTCAAAATCATTATTCATGATTTAGTGCTTGTAAGGTTTACAATGCCTTTTTGACCCACTTTTGTTGATCTTTCTATTTAAGACTTCATAAACATCCCCCTATAATGGTGTTATGATGTATTGCAATTTTACATTCATGTGCTTCATAGTGAGACATTCTAAATCACTGCACCTATTTTCATTATGTGTTTGTTTATACACAATATCTTTTTTGAATATTTCTCGATTTTTGGAAATATATTGGTTCAATTTTTGGTACAAAATTGCATAGTAAGCATATTCATTTGTCGTTCATTTGTATTGAAGATCCTTACATCTAATTCCACAATCATAGGTTCCTAATAGATTCGCAAATCCTAAATGGAAAAAAAATGGAGGCTTATAGACTCACACTCACAAGTTCAAGTCCTAAAGGTCAATTGTTTGTTGAATAAACAATTGAAAATCTAGGGTAGGTTCTTATGAAATCAATTTTGGTTAGATGTTCATGAAATTTTGACAAAAGGTGTGAACATGTACTCCCTTAGAGGAAGTATAATTTTTTTTACTTGGGTGCTTGAATCAAAAGTTATGCTGCTCTAAATTTTTTTGGCAACAAGGGCAATTTGGGCATCTTTTGCAATTAAATGCTCATCAACTTTTGAAATTTGGCATCTATGTATATAATAAAATAAGTCATACAATTTTTTTTTAAATTGACTTTCAAATCACATTCTAAGAGGAGTCAAATTTTGTTAGCTATTTTGAGGTAGCTTCAAGAAAAAACATTTTCTCCTCACTTCAAACCTACTATCTTCCAATATTTAAAGTCAAATTTCTTGAATTTTTTTTGACATATTCCAAATGTTTGTCTCTAATTTTTTACCATTTGTATTTCAAATAAAAAACTTCCTTGTTACACAAAATCATCAAAAAATGACTAGAATATTGTCAATGTACTTAACCTCCTTACATTGCAAGGTGATTTAGAGTAAGCTAGAGTTCATATTTGCTTTTGAAATTTTCATGTGTCAATCTAACATCATATTTGAAGTGACAAAAATGAGTATTTTAACCATTCATAAAATGAGAAAAAGTTTTTTTCTCACTTCAAATATTATAGTCTCTCAATTCATGTGGTCAAATGGGCTAAAAACAATTCTAGGCATTGCTTTACTTTTTTAATACACTTTTGTTTGTTTGGAATTCAAAAAAATACATATATTTTGGATAATGCATCAAAAATTGGCAATTTCAAACTTTTCCTTTTCTAAAACATCCTTCAGCTTTTAGGGGTTTATGACAAGTTTACCATTTAATATTTCAAAATCTCCATTGAAACTATCCCGTAAACATCTCATTCAATATGGGTGTATTTAGCATGTATAGCTTCAAAGATTGAAGTTTAAACAAATTATAAACTCTATCTTTATATTTTATAGTTTTCAATTCATTTAACTTACTACAATAAATTTTCCTATTTGTGCAATGTGACAATTTTTATTGCTTCTAGTCCATGTCTTACATTTACACTTAATTTTCTAAATAAATACACTACTAGTACTATGACACGATTTTAGTCAACCACCCTTCATTTCAGATTTTCTTAACTATGTTTATTTTATCATCCATATAAAATATTTGTTCACATTAAAGTTTTCTATCTTGATGTAAAGTTGACTTTTCCCCTCATCAACATTGGTTGACATGCATCCTAATACATCAGGATTCATGTTAGCAAAATTTTTGACAGCTTGAACAACATGTTCATCAATATGAACAAACAAGTTGTCAACCTACCATCCATGCTCACCAAAAGTTTATTTATTTATTTGACAACCTAAATAACTTGTCCTTCGACTTAGACAAACAAGCCATATATAATTTTATAGATCCTCACAAACACTCAAATTGAATCATGATGTTTCGTCAATTTGATGGATATCTAGACATGATGTGATGTTATAAATTATGGTGCACATTTATATTCATCATACTAAAAGAAATTTATATAGCCGTTATCTGTGAAGGTTAACTTATTAATAAAAATTCCTACTACATAATATTTTTACACATCTTAATTTTTGTATGTGCGTATGTGTATATGTATTATAGTGTGTAGTATTTCATAAACCCCACATAGTAGCACTATATAGTGTATATAATTTGCCTTGCTTCAAATTAAATGGACCCTATTTTTTAACTCACGTAGTTTTCTAAAACATTGATAATGATCTCTCCGGAAATCCATCATGATCAAAATTAGGAGTTGGCCTTCATCTCATTGCATTAATATTTTTCATCATATAAATTCATGTATAAGAAATGGCAAAAGCAATTGAAATTATATTTTTTCAGCAAAGTATGTAATGCATTTTTGAAGTGTACTACCCAAAAGAGTTTTTAGACTACCCCTTAGCTAACCAACAAAAACTCAATCCATAATGCTCATCTTATTCACCTAAAATAGTCACAATATTTTCTAACATGGCCATAACATGAAGGCTAAGAAAAACATTCCTTGCAATGAATTTACACTCAAAAGTTGAAAGTTCCTATTGTAATCACTAATCACTTCATTACTATCATCTGAAACATTCATTGTGGCCCAAATCTCATTTATTGAAAAAAAGAATTATAATGGAATTTTTTTAGGTGTTCATGATGGATCTTTTAACCGTAATGGATTGTTCTACCTTATATTTGTACAAAGATACAAACAATAACGAGCAAGAAATCAAAAAAGGATTAGGGCCTTAAGTTGAAATTCAAACTAATTATTCAAATTAAGCCTTACTTTTAAAGTCCCATTGTCCCCTTGAGAAACAAAATGGATTTTGGGCAATCTCTTATGGCTTCAATATTCATCGTAATTTTCTTAAACTCTTTTTGAAAATAGAAAGATACATTAGTTTTTTAGAAATATAATTTTTATTTCAATTGGTGCTTGGAAGCAAAAGTTATAGCACAAAAGGTCCTCTTTATATAATTTATTTTTTGTAAATTAAATTTTTTTTCTCATAGATTGTAATTTTATCTGTGTGGAAAGCTTTGATTCATTCCATTTGAATTTGTTATACGAAAGTTATGAACAATCTTATTTTTCAGACAATTAGAACATCATCTTGAAAAAATAACTTATAGAATTCATTTCTAAATGCAATTTTCACAATTTTTCAAGACAAGGTTAAGTTTGCTTGCTAAAGCAATCTCACTATTGGAATTATAGTGTTTCAATCTCACCATTGGAATTACAGTGTTGCATTCCATCTTTGAGCTATTTAGGATTTAGTTTTTTCTTTTGATCTTGGACCTACTTCTACTTAACAATTTTTTTAAGAATGAAAATCAAGTTTAGTTTTTTTTTAATTGTATTTTTTTTAGACTTTCAACTCAATTATTCACCATACAAAATTTAAATTCAAATTTTGTAGTGCAAAAAAATTTCACAAATGGTGGTCAAAGTCATCTAAATTGTAGGCACATGTTCAAAAAAATAATTTTTTCCAACTTTGAATGCTAATATTGTCCAATCTGTATAGTCAAACTTTATTAAATTTTTACCACATGATTTGAGACAAGTAAAGTACAAGATACTACAATTAAATGTTGTTTGTTTTTCGTTTTATTTCCTTAAATGAATGCAGGAGAATTGATAGTTTTGAGTCGTTTTTGACAAGAAAAATGGCCTTGGCTGAGAGTTAGGACATTCGAGAAGCTTCCACGAAGGTTCCCCCGCTCTTACGGGAACACAACGGCAGTAGTTGGTCATGGACCCTTTTTTTTCTTTATCTTTTTCCCTTCGTACTCACCATTTCTTTCTCCCTTCCTCGTACACCTAGGGTTGTCTATTCCAGCGTCTCTCTTTAATCGCGCTTCTATCACTTCTGCGCCTCGGCCATGGTGTCTCCCCGCACCTGACCACCGCGCTCAGTTGGCTCCACCGTCCTCCACGACCCTTCTCCTAGCCCCGCTTCCCCTCTTTCTCATTTGAAATGAAAAATAATTTCTAAGCTTTCTTCGCGCTGTTCAATCGCTCCATTTGGTGAAGTTCTGCATTTTTACGGTCCTCTTTCGTTCCAATTTTCTCTTGTGGGCAAGTGAATTCATCGCATCGGCCATGGGAACACGTTGCGGTGGTGAAGGTTATCGGAGCGACTGGTGTGATGTAAGAGTTCCGGGGACTGCGTTTTGAGGCGAGCATCTATTTGCGTCCTTAGGGTTTCCATGCTTTCTCTGCTCTGATTTTTGCGGGGATTGGAAGTTGGCTGAGTTCTTTCCAGATGTTTCTTTCTCAGTGCAAGTGCTGTTTCTAGGGTTCTTGCGTGCTCGGACTCTATTGCCGAGGTCGAACTTGAGAAGGGCGGGGTCTGAACTGGGGTGTGGCGACAGTTTGAGTGGTGTCGGGTTTATGTTTCTTTCTTCTCCACGATCGCTCTGCATAATTTCGAGTATAAAATGAAGCCCCGAGCAGTTTACATGTGAAGGGCGTAGTTTATAAGGGTTAAGATCGTTTAGTGGAGGTTGTACGTGACGTTCCGGGACTGTTGCTGGAGGATCGAATTGGATAAGGCGTTTTAGGATTGTAAGTTGATTCTGAGAAGAATTCACGAAAGTCGTAGGCAATAGGAAGGGCGTAGGTCAAGGGATTCTTTGAGTACCTTGCGCAGATTATTCGTTTTTCTCATCACTCCTTTGGGCATTTGGTTTGTTTGGAGGATTGCTATACAGGATGAGTACGCAGGATGTTCAGACGTGCGGGAAACCACTTGACACTCTAATCGAGAGAGTGCTATGCCAGAATATACTGTCTTCGGATTATTTCAAAGAGCTATTTGCTCTCAAGACATATACAGATGTGGTAGACGAGATTTATAATCATGTGGATCATGTTGAGCCATGGATGACGGGGAATTGCCGGGGTCCATCAACTGCGTTTTGTTTGCTTTACAAGCTTTTCACGATGAAATTCACGGTGAAGCAGATGCAAGATTTGCTTGACCATCCTGATTCGCCATATATCCGAGCTCTAGGTTTTTTATACCTAAGATACGTTGGAGACCCGAAGACGCTGTGGGAATGGTTGGAGCCTTATGTGGAGGACCCGGAGGAATTTTCTCCAGGATCTAACGGGAAGAGGACAACAATGGGTGTATACGTGCGAGACATTATTTTGAATCAGTACTACTTCGACACGCTGTTTCCTCGCATACCTGTGCCTATACTGCGACAAATTACTGCGTGTCTGGAACGCATGAAGCTGCCAACGCAACCCTCGGGTGTTACTGGGAGCAGTAGTCGACATGGTGCAGATGACACTGCTAGAAGACCACCTTCTGTTAAGGCGGCTCTTTCTGTGTCATTCGGGCAGCGAGCACCTCACCGGGCATTCACTCGAGATTCCTCCCCTGTTCGCCGAACTGCGCCTGTTAGGGAGCCTGCAGTTCCAGACAGCGACAGAGATAGGGAATATGGTCGAGACAAAGGCAGAAACTCTCGAGACAGGGACCGACGTGAAAGTGAGGCGCGGGATCGTGAGCAGGAGAAGGACAGAGCGAGGGAAAGAGACAGAGACAGAGACAGAGAAAGGAGCAGGGATTACGATCGTGAAGGAAGCCGTGGAAGGGGTCGGGATGACAAGGATCGAGACAATGGCAGGGAGTATTCTAGATACAGGGACAATGAACGAGACAGAGCGAGGGCTAAAGATAGAGGATATGGACGAGAGGAGGACAGGTCAAGGGATAGAAGGAGGGACCGGAGTCCCGACAGGGATCGAGAGAAGGAACGGAGGTATAATGGTGACCGGCGCCGTAGTCGCAGCCCTGTCCGTCACAGTCGAGATCGTGACCGATCCAGAAGCCCCGCTCGAGCTCCTCCCGCGTCAAGTAACCTCAAGAAGCTGCTGGATGTCTACGGAGATGCGAGCCACACTAAGAGTGAGAATGCTACTAACAGTGGTTTGAATTCAAAAGCGTCAGTTGATGATGATGTGATTCACCTTGGTAGCGCAAGATGGAGGTAGTTGTTAGGGACTTGAGGACTGTGCCCCAGTGTGGACCGCAATTGAAGACAGGACTCTTGCTGATGAGTTTTAGGTCTCTCCAGCTCTTAGCAGTGCCAGGGATTGGAAGTCTCCGCTGGTCCTTTGTTCTTGTCTTCTCTCACTTAAGACTGTCATTTACAATTTCACAAAGGCTTTCATGAATAATGGACTTGCAATGTTTGTGGGTATGCTGTATCGCCCTACAGCCCAGCCCTTCAGATCCATCTTGGGTTTTTCCGCCTTTTTCAGTTGCTGCGCACAAGAATGTCGGTAGCCGCAGATATAATAATTTTCTAATGGATGAAGCACTGGTGTTTGGGTTCAAGTACTACCAGCATCATTGGTGTGGTGAGTGTATCTCATTTTGCAACGTTCTTATTTGTATTTGCTTCATGTGATTGTCAGTGGTCCGCTTGTGGGGTACCAGGGTCGAATGACCAGTACATGACCTGCCCATTGTGTTTGATGGAAGTTGAAGTAGGAGTGGTTGCTTGCTAGAACGTTATTAATTGGAACTAATGCAAGTTTCATTGTTTCTTGTTTCATTTGATCCATTCCACATCAAACTCTGGATGAACTTATCGAGCTTTGGTTCTACTAAAGGCAAGTAGGACCTTATCCAATGACTTGAATGTACTATAATGAGAGGTTGCTCACTGATAGTTTCTAGGACTTCTTGCATGTGCTGTATGTAGTGGTGCCTTCCGTCATCATAGATGTTACTGGTAAGGCGCTCTATGTTGCTGGTTCTTTTGACACTAACTACCTCAAGTTTCCAGTATGCCTCCAGTGAAGAGACACTTCCAGGGGTCGTATCAACTTGTCATGGACATTTGTTTCTCCTGGAGCAACTGGAGGTTCCATGTAAACCTGAACCATGTCATGACGCATTTTGGTACATGATGAGTATCAGTCGTCTGATACAGGGATGTCTTTAATACGGTAACATTGTCTGTCATCAATATCTGTAAGAGACTCTTTTACTGGATGCACTTGTGTTAGTTTGGCAAGTCTCTGGCCTTATTTGCCTTTGTATTTAACCAGTACGAGTGCTAGCAGCTACGCAAGTTTAATTTTTGTGAACGTTTTAGTAGATGTGGCTGTTTCTAGAGAAAAGAATGCCCTTCTGGGATGTAAGGGGTGTCTGTTATGTTTTTATGTTTGTCTTCGCTCAGTTGATGGAGATGTTGGTCCCATTGTCGAGCTCGACTTGTGAGTCTGGCGCATCAGTAAGAAAACATGTTTATTTTCTCTTCATTGCTGGGCAGATTAGCCAGGATCGATAAGACGGAGTTATAGCAAGTACACAAAAATTATTCTCCAGACGCAGTTTTCTTTTGTAAATCTGCATCAGCGCTTCACATGTCTTCACCTGCATGGTGAGGGTGTAATTCAAATTGATTTCAGCTTGAGAGTTCAAGCAAGTGTAATTTCCTGGACTTCATAAACACGTGTGAATTTGTAAACATACTTAAGCCTTGCATCCCAGGATAAAGTATTTTCTCAGTCGCTGGCATTGCCATTAATAGGATCTCTGAAACTATAAAGAATTTTTTAAATATATCCTAAGCTGGTGAAGGTACATTTTTGCCAGAAGCGTTTAAAAATCTGATTGAGCCCGAAGATTATACGCCATGTAATGAACTTTTTTTTTTCACAAGTGAAAGCTTTACCTCTCTGCAGAGAAGATACAACTGAAGTTGCAAACCTGCAGAGCAAAAGAGTGTCAGTGAGCTCAATTTTTGATGGCAAAGAGAAGTTCCATTGGAGGGTGTCATTTTGATCATAGATAACGTCTACAAATGCTTTTTTTTAATCAATTGGGAGTAGTTTTTAGGTTCAGCTGTGCCCATAAGAACACCTTTCGAAATACCTGTACTTGCTCATGTGAATTTTTAGAATTAGTAGTCTAAACACAACACTAGATTCACCTTGATTGGACCCTTTGAAGCACAAAATGTCTCAACTCTCAATGGTTGCTTCAAAAAACTCCTCAATTTTCATTGGTTGTTTCAAAAAAACTCCTCAACTTTCATTGGTTGCTTTTAGAAAAGTTGTGATGGTTTTGAGTCATAGAAGTGGTTATTTTTTAGGTGTTGGAGAATGGAAAATGTTGTGATTAGATGCTTTACCTTGTGCACCATTCTTCCAATCTCTTAACACAAGTCTTCTCCCTTTGCAGTCATCATCAAAAACTACTTGACCAATAAGTTTTTGCCACTTGGAACAAGTTATCTTACATTAATTAATCCCTCAGCCAATACACAGGGAAACGCCGGTGAATTCATAATTGTTGTTACCGATGGATCTTGTGAAAGAAAACTTGAAGTTTGTCCAATTTGATTTTGATTTTTGATTGTATAAGTCTTACAACAATCTACCTTAGAGCATAAATTTTTAACACTCCATATGCAAATATGTCAAATTTAGTGAACTCACTAAGGTAGAGACACCTAAAAGCGTCACTTTTTCACCCTACATAGTTTTTGTTATTAGATTGATAAAAATAAAAATAAATAAAAAATACACCCCAATCACCTAATGAAAGGAGATTTCAATGCACCAAAGAATGCACCATTTGGATATTGTATACAAAAGTTATGAAGAGTTCAAGTTTTTTTGGTAGATGTTTTAAAATTGTTTCTTCAACAATAGGTAAGTATTGATGTAGGAAATGTACATACTAATGAGAACATTTGTTCAAGTGACACTTATAAACACCAAGTATATTTAAGTGTCTCTACCTTCAAATACCCATTTCTCAAGGGAGAATAAGCGGCTATACTATACGAGGCTCTATCCCTACAACATTAGCTTGCGCTTTGAGTAAGGTACTCGGTAAGGTAATTACATTCTACCTCCCTTAATTTGATTGTTTAGGAGACCGTCATAGTAAAAGTCAAATAGTTACAAATGTACTCCAAGGAATGATTGTGTGCAAAATATTTCAAGAATTTTATTTTAAAGGAGGTTCAAAGTAAACCCTCATAAAGCTAGCATCTACTATGTGGATTATGAGTGTTTTCAAGCACTTATTAGTAGAGCTACAAGAAACAAATAAAGTACATCTAAGTATGTTGAATTTATTTTTTGTCTATTCTTCAATGATGCAACTAGTGTGATCACTCCTATGCTTCATGATTATTGTGTAGGGTTGTGAATGAGTTCATGTAGGGATAGGAAGAAAATGAAAACATGCAAAGATGAAGATTTATTGTCAAGATTCTACTCACGCCATAATTTATTTAACCAAAAAATCTTGAAATCTACCGTACATCAATCTTCCTCCTAAGGACTCTTTGGGGTTAAACGTGTGTGTGTGAGTACACTCATAGTAGCTTTTGTACTCACAAAGCCTCCCTTTCGGTTGGAAGTCAGTAAATTACCTCTTCCAAATATCCCAAGGACTCTCGAGGATTTAAAAAGTCTGATCATAACATTGTATAATCAGGCAATGGTCCTCTCCCCTATGCCAAGAAGGTATTGTGGCTCCCTAGGTGCCTAAGAGGGACTTATTACTTCATTCAAGGACTGGAGTTGGTTGAGGAGCCACATAAGACAATTATGTTCCGTGTAAGGGTCCCCTTTTCAAGGATGCAAGAGGGCCAACCCCTGCCTCTTTGGTAAACAATGTTATGCGTGCACTCAAACTTTCTCAGAATAGCTTCTGTCTATAGAAAGTGAGCCTCCCTTTCTATTGGGATCCAATAATAAATTACTCGAATTTGCCCAAATAAATTACAGATTCTACTGTAGGCCCATTTTATTTTTTATTCTTTCTGCTGTAGGCCCATTTGGCTGCCCAGCTGGTTGACTGCAGAAGGTACAGTGCACCACATGTGCACATGCCTTTTGTACAACAGTTTACACATCACGGAATACATGTGCATCCTTCTCCATTTGCAAAAAGAATATTTGAAGAGGGGTAAGGTAGAAGCCCCTAAATGTGACACTTATTCACGATTGTCACATCTTGAGAGGGTAGGGACGGAATAAAATGATGTGTGCACATCATTGTTAGGAAATGATTTAGGAAACCAACAAAATCAGTTTCATATTTTTTCGAACTTATATGAATATGATATGAATTTGTGAAAACAATTGTATAGATGTATTTACTGTAGACAATAGACTACTATAAAAGTGGACACGGAAACACCCAATAGGAACAAAATTTTACCATAAAAATGGACACGAAAACATTTGAAGCTTCCATCACGATCATTTTATTGGTAAAGGCAAAACCTAGCCTCATCACTATGATACATTCATGGAAACTCATATGTTAGCATTGGGTCCACCTACACTTTAGTTTAGGGCTTATTCTAGGTGTCTCCTACATTTGGATGCACATACCTTAGTCACACCTTCACCAAGCAAACTTCGTACCAAAATGAGAATTGGGTAAGCAAAAAGAAAAGCTAGGGAGGAGCAATTCTTGATGAAGAAGGTATGACCCCTTGTTTGGTGTGTTGACAATGGAGAATGCAAAAGTATAGAGAATGGTTTACTATGGTAAGTTTACTTGGTTTAAAGACCCAATCAAACAAGCTAGACAACATCATCCATGGTGAAATCTGCAATGGAGGGGGGAACTACGAAGCTCAAATGAATATAATTTGCTTGTGAATACTTTTCCGCGCCCATTCTTTTGCTCTAAAGCCAAATAATCAACATGCAAATGCTTTTGTAGTGGAAGTATATTATGCCTGTTGGAATTCACTACATCCTCATTTTTTTAGAAAATGGGCATGCAATAAAGAAGGTGTGACTATCCATATGTAGTATTACAACATTTAGAAATAGAAGGACTATGTTGTAATACCAATGTTTCATTTGTAAAACACAAAGAAAACAATGATATTATTTAGAAATAAATGGAATGCAATTTTTCTTTTGGCCCTTAAGGTCCTAAAGTTGTTTGGGTGAGAATGAAAATATAGGCATAATTTTTTAGCAGATGTGGGATTATTGAAGACAGAAGAGTTGAATTAGAGAAAGAGTAATTGTACCAAATTGGAGGATGGGTGATAGACTATGGATGTGCAAAAATTAAGACAACCATTGAATTTACAAGAATTCAACATTACTTCTTTCATGCTTGTTCAACACTTATATAGGAGTAGTTGAAGCCAATATCTACAACAAAAGATTGGAAAAAAAAGTTAGAAAAAACAACATGTTGTTGATTATAATACATGAAAGTATTGAAAACATTGTTACACATAGTTTTATATGTTGTATTTTTTCATGGTGATTTTCTTTTCCAAAAATACTTAGCCACTTGTGCCATCTTTATATTTACTCCCGCAAAATAAAAAGTGGCCAATGCTATTCAAGGCGCCAAGTATTGCAAAAGAAACATATCATTTGCACTTCTTTCCATATAATATTATACAAAGATTGGCAAACATGCTCATGTATAAATACATGCATATATTGCATGCAATTGTATTTTTCAAATTTGATTGTTCTAATTCTTTTTCTATCAAATGATTTAATTACCTTCATTTTCTAACTCACTCCCAATTCCCCTTAAATTAAGAGTTAATATTTTTATTCTCCACAAAGTGAAACTTGGCCAAATCTATAATTAGTGAACGTGAAAATTCAATTTAGCAAGGCATAGTGCCTATTCTACATTTAATCTACTTGCATAGTATCAATTCCAAGGGGCATTAGTCTATATTTATTCAATTTGGTATTAAACAAATTTCAATAGCCAATTAGAGTTATTGATGAACCTTTCAAGGACTAAACATTCTAATTTTGAACAATAGATGATTACAAATGTGATAGATATACAACTCATTACAAAATATTTTCAAAGCATACAAAATTTTGTTTTTCATCTATCTAAATGTTTGTAGATATTTGTATTAGCTTTTTTCTATTTGAATGATATAGATCTTCAAATCTTTTATTTGCAAATATTACATAGTCTAAGAGATTAAAATGAAAGTCTTTAAAAAAATACCATAATTAGAATTTAAAAATTTTGAACTTTAAAAAACAATTTTTGTAAAAATTATCAATATTCAATCTATAATCAATTTCAGAAGAAGTTTTCATGTTTGGTTTCAAATTTATTGAAATAAATTTAATTGAATGGATGTGATCTATAATCCATATTTTATAACTTTGTTTAAAGTCATTAAAATATTCAACAAACAAGTGAATAGAAAAATGATAGACAAGTCTATAAAATGAAAGAGACAATGACATTGGTGCAAATTAATGGTCTTCTTCACTAGTTCATTCTATGTTAGTGGATAATCCAAAGTGAATAAAATATCTTTTTTGTATACATACCAAAGACACTTTGCTACCATTGCTAGATGATGTTATGAAAATAGAAACAAAGTAGGAAGTTTCTTGAAGGCACCATGAATAATTTGAAAAAGTGGAAATTATCTTCAAATCCGTTGGAATAGAACCTCATTGCTTCAATAGAAAGTTTTGAATTTTCTTCAAAATCATTCTTAAGAAATTCATTAGGAATATCTCAAATACAATCAAAGATTGTCTACAAGCCAAAATTGCATTGACTCTAGTTCAAAATTGGATTTGCAAAAATGAGGTCATAGATGTAAAGAACACAAAACTTTTAAAAAATCACCATGCTAGGAGAACCTCCTTTGAAATCCATTCCAGCAAGTTTTACTTCAAAATTGATAAATTACATTGATTTATCCTATTAGCCTTTGCAAAAATTAGTGGCACTTACAAAATTTGTATCAATACTAACTATAGTATATTTTTGTGAATAAAATCTGCTTTTGTTTCTTATACATGAATAAAAATACATAAAATTATATTATTTTTATTTCAATGTTTTCTTTTTATATCCTACGCACAAAAGTACTTTTGGACCACTAATAATGTTTTTGGGGTCTACGTGCACAAAACGTCATAACAAATTCATACTTTGTTAGAAATCTGTAATTTCAGTTGCTATCACACACTCTCTTGTATTTTTCTGTATATAAATTGTATATTAAATTGAAAATAAAAAACAAATGAAGAAATATCCATTCCATAGAGGGGACTAGGCAATAGTTCTCTCCACAATGGTCTCATCTACCACTTTCCAAACTAATCCACCGATATTTTAAGGCACTGTACACAGTAAGGGTAATCACACCTTCTTCACCTCATTCCCAATCTTCATAGAATAGGGACATGACACTCTCTCATCGGTTCTCCGTGACTTCAAGAGGTCCCATTCTATAAGATTCAGAATGACCATTCTTCTCCTACAGAGGTGAAAAATGGGTGAGAAGAAGATTTAGCAAGTAAAAATTTCACATTAGATGGGATTTGAGGCCTTTAGAAGGTTGTGAGTTATCATGGCAGAGAACTCGTTGTAGTGCATTGCAGCAATGACAGTACAGCTAACTGATGTGGCCGAGGCATTCTAAGAACTATTTTATTTTCAAAAAAATTCCTTGACTGTTGTCCGTTCCCTCGTTGTGGGGAACAGGCTTGAAACAGCCCTCTACAAACCTCAAATCCCATCTAATGTCTTGCTTTTAGCCTCTATGTGTCACCTTTACCGCAAATCTCTCTCATTACTGCAATCAATTTCATCACCAAAATCATATACATCAACGTTTAGAGTTAGCTACATCAACGTTTAGAATTAGCTACATCAACGTTTAGAGTTAGCTGCATCAACGCTCACTTTGAGAATTAGCTGCATTGACGCTTACCCTAAATTTGTTGATCATGATTCAATTTATTGCATCAAATCCTCTTTCGCAAGTGAACACTTCCTTCAGTTTCCATTCTCATTCTTGACACAATACAAAACGGGTGATCAACCTTCTTCATATAGAAATGACTCCCTAATACCTCCTATTTTTAATCTTGAACTTCTCATTCTTCCCAAAAGTTTCGTTTCCCAGAAGATGTGACTAGGGTAGCACCAACCATAACCTTCACTCTATCCACAACCATCTCCCCTAAAATCTTGGGAAGCAAAATAGATGTGATTACAAGGATACCTACATTTGTATATCAAAGCCTAATGTCAATATCAGGTGCATCCATAGAGTTGGCTCTTTAGAAATTCACAATTTATAATTATTCACAGTGTCCAAATAATACATTTGAAAGTGCACACGATGAATTAATTTTCTCCTCCTAGTAGGATTCAATAATTTGTCAGATGTCTACTAATAGACATTATATCCCAAACCCTTAAATTCACGGTTATGGGTGCCGCTACCTCACCCTAGTTGGAACATGATTTGTTCCATTGCCGTTCTGGCCGTTCAGGGTTGTTGTTGCGGTTGTGTCTGGTCAGGGAGGATTGACCCTCTTATTCCCCCATGTTATAGCCCTGGAGAAAACACTGAAATTTTTTTATTTGCCGCCCATCACAAAATTTGGAAATTTTGAATTCGTATTTGCAATCAGTGGCCCTAAATTAGTTGAGATATGAAAGGAAAAAAAATACAAAATTGATGTGGCACAAAATAGGTGGCAATTTTAATTTTTACATGTACCCTTGAATGGGGGCAACAAGGGGGGTCACTCCTCCGTGCCCTTGCGCCCCCCGCGTTCAGTCGGTTTGTGAAGGGGCACCGACTCCTGCTGTCCGGTAATGATGGCGAAATATATTTTACTGTTGGGGGGCGTGTAGGAACATCTGATGATAAGCTTAAGCATCATTTTAGAAAGGTTTTAAGGCAGGGGGACAACTGTCAATGCCCCCATGGGGGGCTTGTGGAGAAGGAATAGGATGGGAATGCGGCTGGAAGAAACACACCTTACAAAGATTCCGCGGAAGCAAAGCCCACATGTTGCACATTTTTTGCACTCCAAGTTTTCTAGTAACTTAATGGGTGTGTACTTTTAATTAATTTAACAAACTAGTAACCATGGAAATCATCCATTTTGATATTGTGGGAATTATTGGTCTAAAAGATTTTAAAAGTACTCATTGGAAGTCAAAGAACTGTAGAAGATCTCCCCTTTTTCACGCAAAATTCAGGGGATGAATAGTTGCATTTTTATTCTACATTAAAAGATTCTTTGTCATCCATCGAAGGTTAAGCTTGGGGAGTGCACTTAGGTCTACTACAGCAAACCATGTGTGAACAAGTGGTTTCTAATCAACTATAATTTTAACTTCACATTTTGAGCATTGTTTACTAATGACTGTAGGATTCTACTCCCAAAATTTGAAACTCAAATAAAATATGAAATGATTTCTAGAAGAGGTTAAAAATGCACTAAAGTGGTATGTTTTTTTTAACTCAAATATTTTTAGAGAACACATCTAGATGACCATTGCATCAATATTCAACTCAAAATGAGCTTTCAATAGAGAGTTGTTTTTAGGAATTTTTTATTCATTTTTTAGACAATTTTTTCTTATATAATATAGGGGTGCGAAAGTTATTTTTCAATTCTACAATTTATCTTTTTACTTCAAAAATTTGCAACTAATTATTATTAACAAATAAAAACATCAATAACTCAAAACATAAAATTTCAAAGTAGAAAATCCTATTCATATTTTTTTCATTTCATTTTATTTAAAATTCAAAAAGTATATAGAGGGGCCAAAATTTTGTTCGCATGTGGTTTTTAATGGACACTCTAAGTGACCCCCCCAAGAAGTTAAGCGTTTGCCTCGACATTTTAGGGTTAATGGTAAGCTAAGAGCACCTTGTATCACCGTTTTAGGGTTGGCTTCACCTATGATTAAAACACCCATTCCAGTCCATGTCCCCAATTTTATCATGATGTACCAACATAGTGCATTCTTACTAAGAAAATGTGCACCTTTGGTACATCATGACGGAATTGGGAACATGGATATGAATAGGTGTTTACACCTTACTTCTAACTTATGCTTGAAAAAAGCAAAAAAAGGTTGGAAGCAAGAAAAGCCTACACATTGTTTACCAATGAGGTAATGAACAAAACAGTCTCTTTATGTGGCTCTTCAATTAGCCCCAATCTTTGAATTAATTGATAAGTCCCATCTCAAGAATCTTGCAAAGCATGATACCTTCCCAACATGGAATTGGGAGGACCACTGCATGGTTATACAATGTTATTATAAAGATTGAAGGCAAGAAAAGGAGTGGAAAAGTATCCCTTAGTTTTCCAAAATCACTACAACTTCTCAAGAGCAATCTATGGAAGTCAAAGAGTTCTTTAAGGCAATCAATAGGATATGAAGTTTTTTTCATGCTTCGAGTGAGTTTGTTTTCTATGGGTGTGTACTACATTAGTGCCCCTAGGTGCATAGGGATAAATTGCTATTGACCACGGAATTTTTAAGGCCTACGCAACTTCAAAATAGGGGCACCTTTTGCAATGCACACATGCATAGTTTGTAGCACACAACATTAGCATGTGAGCTTAGAAATGCAAGCCTACAAGCTTTGAGCCTTGGTATAAGTAGGTACTCTACAACTATTGAAGATGTCTATAATATACGTACCTATAACCATGGAAGGTGCTTAAAAATTAAACACCTATAATATAGTCATCTATAATATATATCCTATAACCATGCAAGGTACCTATAATATAGGAGCCTAGGTTCTTAGGCTCATGGACTCAAGATCCTAGGCTCACATATTAGTACCCGTGGTCTGTAGCACCTTCTCAAATTCGATTTTTGAAAGTAGTCCCAATTTATATTGTCCTAAAGGGATAAGTGAAATTTTTGCTACTTAGTAATTTTTTTCTAAAATACAATTGACAATGGAGTTTTTGATCCTGTTGTAAAGCAGCTACACTTTTAATTTTACATACATACGAAAAGGCTACCGTAACAAATGATGTTTGAAACAAAGTGCTATCATTTTATTTTTTGAGTTGGAATTTTACCAATGTCAAAAGTTTCTATATCAAAGAAGATGCAACTTCGTTGATGTTTTCCTAGTTTCAAATGTGTGAAAATATGGAAGTCACATCTAACTTGAGTTGTTTCATATTTTTTGGATCTTTGTGAAATTAAACCTTTTTCGGATCTTTCTAGTTATATATTTTGAAGTTGCAATCACAAATGACACTAAAAGTATTCATCCTTTAATATGTTAATTGTTGGTACATTGACAAATACAATTGATACATTGAAGAAGACAATATGTATTTTGTATATTAGAAAACGCTTTTGGAGCCTGAGCTATTTTAGGATCTCCTACCTTATTCCAAGATCTAAGGCAATTGAAAGGGGAGTGTAGGAGTGTGACAAGTCAAAGGAGAGAGAAGATTGTTTGCTCCAAGGTAAGGAATCTAAGAGAATGACTATGCTACATGGATAGTCTAAATTAAGCCACCCCAACTCTAAATTTGCACCCTATGTTGAAATCTAGCTATTCAATAATCTCATGGATGGAAATCAACTTGCTCCCCAACCTACCAAGTTTTTTGCACCTAGTTTCCCTCAAGTCAATTTGGATGTGGAGTGTGGCAAAAATGATGTGATTCTAGCCCCTCAATTTCAATGGGTAGGTAGTTGCAGATCTTTTCAAGTTGCATCCTCTACTTCAAGGGCATTCATTTAGAGGGAGTCTAGTGGCATAGATAGGTATCTTAGGCTTTCAATTTTGAAAATTTACAAAATATTATATAAGTATCGAGAAATTACAAAATGAGTTGGGTTGGATTTTTCTTAAGGTGACTAATAACGTCATTAAAAATTTTTGAATCTGACCTTAGGAGATAGTACAGAACAAGAAAAATTGACAATTATAGGTGCTTCTATCTTAGCCTCATTAGGAGAACTTCAAATCCTCAAAATATAGCATGTTAACTTCTAAAAAAAATTGGTAGTTCAATTTGAAGAAAGAGAAAAAAATAACTCCAAAGCTTTAGTCCTTAACTCTTAAAGGACCAAGGCCTTTTTTGTCATAAAACACTCAAAATTGCCATTTCTAATTTTCTATTACAAGGTGCAAAATTTCTTTAAAATTGTTTTTTTCTAACCATAGGATCTTGCACTAGACTAGTATAAAATTGCGTAGGAGAAATTTCAAAATTTTTGTTAGTATAAATTAAAGTGAAAATAAACATTTTATTAGCACCTTACTAGGTTAAATTTTTTGACTTTGAATCTTCTTAACCTAATTTTTTTTTACAATGGATTTTGAATTGAAAAAAAAATTATGTTGAAGAATTGATTAGAGAGTCTGAAATTTTAAAAAATTTTAAAAAAAATAAAAGAAATTGCTTTCTTGATTTTCAATCTTAAAGAAATTGTTAAGCAAAAGCAGGTACAAGATAGAAGGAAAAAATAAATCATTAATTGTTCTAAGATGGAATTGAAACCCACTAATTTCAATGGTGAGATTCTTTTAGCAAGCAAACTAAACCATGTGGAACTTATTTTTTTGAAAAATTATGAGAATCGAGTTGAAGAATGAATCTTGTAATTCAGTTTTTGAAGAAGATACTTGAATTGGATTCATCACAAATTTTAGACCCTACAATTGTCAATAATTATCATGTGATTATCATTGTTTTATGGATTCACATTGATTATCATGATAATTATCATTGTAATTACAATTTATTGCATCATTACAATGCATCGTTATCGCATCGTTACAATGCATTACTTGCAACTACATTGTAACAATGTGAAGTAATGCATTGTAATGATGTGATAAATTGTAATTAACATGTGAACCTATGAAACAACAATAACCACATGATAACTGTTTGATAAACTATAGGGTCTAAATTTTGTGATGTTGCCTAAAAAGCAAGACTCTCTATAACTTTATCATCACTAGTCCAAGTAGAAGGAACCAAATCTTTTCATGTAAACAAAATATATTCTATGAAAAGGAAATTTCAAAAAACTTATTTTGATTTTTGTGATATTTTTGGTGTTGCCCATTGACCTCTATTTTTAGCTTAGGATGGCATAACTTTTGCCCTTAGGCGTACATGTTTACAAAATTGTGGAAATAGGTTCAGAATAGCATGGGGACTTTGTTGTGAAAATGCTTTGCATATAATCTCTTTATACCATCCTCCTCTAAATAATCCTAAGCCTACCTTCAAATTCCATTCTCCCAAATCCCTATCCTATAAATCTTTCAATAACATGAAAATTCTCATTACTAGCTTTGATTTAGTATAGATGATGGACAATTACTCTAATATCTTGATTTTTTTTCAATGTAAATCATCTTGTCAAGTATTCATATATTAATTTTCACCTAAATCTAAGATGTTGTTCAACTTTGGCAAACATTTCCGGACTATAGACTTTCTAACCCTTTCCAATAAAACCTGTAAACTACCACAACTAGCTTTGACCTAGCATGAATGATGAAAAATTATTCCAAATGTCTTGAAATGTTACCACAATGTAGATCAACTATTCAAATACTCATGTGTCAATTTTCATTCCTATTTAGGATATTGTCCAACTTTGGTGGCCATTTCCTCAAGTTTGACAATAAGCTCAAAAGTGCCTTGTTCCTCCAATACTTGCCCCCCCTCTCCATTGAAAAAATTGAAAGCCGTTGATTTAGGAAAAAAAAGCCTCCCCCGTGCCATTGATTTTAAAAAAAACGAGTGTTGTTGAATAAGCATATGGTATAGATACAAATATAATACAGATACAATATATATGGTACAAAGATATAGTACAAAGATATGGTACAAAGATAGGTATGTATGGTATAGATATGATACAAATACGGGATATATCCCATATCAAATGGCACCTCCACCCCCACCTAAAAATTACAAAGGGGGTGGGATTTGGAGGGAGGGGGTAATTTTTTAAATTAAATTTAAATTGTTTATTGGCTTACTGGTGGAATAGTAAATATGCGATTTAATTATTATTTTTTAGTTCATTGTAATAGTTTGTCACAATGAGCTCAAAAGAGGTAGTAACTGCCTCCGTATACCTTCTATTGACTTTCTACCAAGTCACACCCTTTAAACCTTGGTTGTATTTTGTGCATACCTAGTAGGTTTCATATCCAATGTAGCCAAGTTTTTGATATAAGTAGTAGATAAGTTAATAAAATTGAAGCCTTCAAATATATCTTTCTTGATTGTCTTAGATTTCAAACACTTCCACTATGAAGCCTTGTATCTCCTTCTCTATAATAGATCTAGATTTAAAAATTGATATCATAGTAGATCGACTATCTAAAAACTTATATCCAAATGTTTGACTTGTTCCAAAATTTTATAAAAAAATACAAAAATTCCTCACATTAATGCTTTCTTCAATCACAAATCACCAACAGATATACAACTTAGCACCTAAGTGCATCCTACATTTCAAAAACTGTAAAAAAAACAAGAATCAAACAAGGGATCACTCCCTAAAGTCAACTATTAACCAATTGATTATCAACTAACAACTAACAAAAAATTTCAATACTAAACACATCATTGAATATATGAAGATGCCTACATCAACTAGTAGACGACCCTCATCATGAAGCCAATTTAAAAAAAATTATATTCCTTGAAAGCTAATGTATTTTTCTATCTCCAAAAAAGTTTTACAAAATCATGCCAAAATTTAAGGCCATAGAAATGTGCATGAACCTTGTAGAGTCCACCAAGGGGACACTTGATCCTTTAAGGGTTAAAGGATTGAAAAGCCCTTTTATGGTTGTAATATAATGATTTTTTGTGTAATTGACAAAGATGGTGTGTGAATTGAAGTATAGAGTACCATAACTGTATGATAGGGTCAGCACATTGATGCCAAATAATTGGTAAAATTTTAGAAAGTAGAGCAAACACTTTAAAATTGAATTTCTAAAAATTTAGCATTAAATTCAAAATGTAACCAAAATATTCAACAACTATGTTAGATACCTTCAAAAGTCATTTAATTGGTGTAGGTGGTGTAAAGACAAGCCCTACATATAAGTGGGGGGGGTAGGAGGTAAAACAACTCATGTTATATATATAAAGTTAGGATTAGGAAGAAGTCAACTGCTCATAGTTAATTCAAAAGCAAGAATTATGTGAAAAATAGAATTTTAAACCTCATTTAGGTAGTGCAAAATAAAATTTTCCAAATTTAAAAAACATAAAATTAATGTAGAAAATCAAGCTAACCTTCATCTCCAAAAACCATTTGAGATTTTGAGCCCCCAATCAAAGGTTATGGACAAAGTGCAAGTAGGGGATGGAAGGGACATTTTCTTTGACATTTTCAAACATCCTCTCGGATTTTTGTCCATAATTTTTTTGAAGGCTCAAAAACAACAAATGATTTTTGGAGATGAAAATTATTTTTTGTGGCCCTACCATACAATTATGATAGTGAAAAAGTTTATTCTCATATTGAATTGGATTCAATGATACAAAGCATGTGCCAAATTAATCATTATTACATCTCCTACTTGTCTAAATAATAAGCCACAAAATGGTCATGTATTTTATCTATATAGTGTTGCATTTTAGCATGATAAGGTTTGGATGTTGAAATGACATCCAAAAGAAAGAAAATAGTTATTGAATTTTCCAATGATGTGTATCTTGTTGTATTTTTGTAAATAATTATTGGTTTTAGAGCCAAACATAATACAACATATATGGTTTCCTATAAACCTTTAAAATAAAAGAGTTGGAGTGACTTAAGAATTTGATCATCGTAGATTCTATATGCTGATTCTAAGATCAAATGCAATTGACACCAAAACTCCATATCTTCTTTTGAAAGAGGAATCTACAAAATTTGATTACTCCATAAAGGAGTTCATTATTTGCTCAAGGCCCCCATGAAAGTTTGGGCAAGCTTTTATGATCTTAATTCTTGGCTTTATTTTTTGGGATTCTTATCTAAGATAATTTTTTTACCAATTTGGAAATATGATTTTATTTCAATCATTCTGACATCCAAACTAAAATAATTGAACCCACACAACCAAAAAACACACAAAAATTTAAACTAAAATATTCAATACTTCATTTCTCATAAACTATATTATTTCATATATAGGAAACATTTGATTCATTTCATTTGGATTAACCCCTACATGTTTTGGACCATGATGCAGAAAAAATGTCAAGAAATTTCTACTATGTAGATTGCAAGATATTAGCATTTGAAGTGACAAAAATCCTTTTTTTGACCTTTCAAATAATCGAGCAGCTACACTTCATAAGGTCACATTTGTATGAAAAAATATCCAAAATGGTGGTATTTCTTTAGATTCATTCTTCAAAGCAAGTTGATTACATTCTTGAAATTTTTTGAATAATTTGAAATTGTACAATATATAGAAAAAAATAGTAAGCAAAAAAAAATAGAGAATGATTCAAAGCTCTAAATTGTTAATGTTTTATTGATGGAATTGAAAAATTCCAATTGATCCCAATGGCTGTAATATTGTAATATTTTAATAAATAATCTACACCTTATTTTTTTATTTTTTTCCCCAAAATATTGAAAATTGAATTACATAAAGGTCTTCAAAATTCATCTTAGATTAGAGATTTTATAAGTACCCGCAAATTCCCACTAACTACTTAAAACTCCTCATAACTTTCATCCCATTAATCAATATGGAATGATTGAAAGCTTTCCACGCATACATAAATCTTGAGAAACCAGTTTCAAATTTTTATTTTTGAAAAAATGATTTTTAAAGAAGATTTTTTTTTCTACTCCGGTTGTTAGCCCAATAATGAAAACTAAATATCATACAATAACTTTTTAACCATGTAGTCAACAGTTATGAAAATTGTTGGGCCTCAAAGCTACTTTTGGGATATATGCTACATAAAAATTTCAAAGAAAGAAAATTAAAAATTCCATTTGGAGTGAATTGCCCCAAATCACTATGCTACCCCAAAACACAGTTTAGATGTTTAGGGGTTAATAATGAGAAAGTTATGAAACATCTTGTTTTGCAAACAACCATAATATCTTCTTGCTAAAATTGACACATTGATTTTTTTTTTAACTCAATTTCACAGTTTCCCCCCAAAACAACAATTTTTCAACTAGTAGAAATGTAAGTCATAGAGATGAGAAGTAAGATCCACAAGAAGATCCAACATGGCAAACTTGAAGGTGTGGGTCTTTTAAAGCCTTGTTTAAGGTAAACTAGCCCATTGTGGTCAGATGACCCATTGTGGTCAACTAGAGAGTGCTTTTTTTCATTATGTGAAAATTTGGCCTGAATGCATGTAAGAAATGATAGTCATGAATTGATTAGTGACCTCATTAGGAAGCTTTAACTTTTCAAAGGGAATTCAATGTCAAAAATGACTTTTTAGTCCTTTTTTAGAAAATATTCATAACTGCTTTGGATGAATGACATGAGCATCATGGAGTCAGATTTTGTTGGTGATGGGATGATCTATAGACTCTTTTGGGTTGAACACTTCAAAAATTCATAACAAATTTATACTTTGTTGAAAAAATACAATTTCAATTGCTCTCACTATTTCTCACACTTGCCTATATGTGGGAAAAAAAATTGAAAATTTTCAGCAACAGCATGTAGCTGAACTCCTAATTCTGACAACAATAGTCTGGTTGACCCATGTTTCTACTCATGCTCCAAAGAGTTCAATTGCAAGGGTGAAGTCCCTTGTGGTACCTTCAATGAACAAACTCTAACTTGGGTGTTCCATGGTTGAAATTTTTTCCCTTCTTTTTTTCCCTTCTTCTTCTTGGTCTTTCGCTTTCGGTACTGACTCTTTTCAAGTACCTTACCCAGCAGCACCCCGCCCCTGCAGCTTCCCAACCACCATGCAGATTGTCCACTTAAAGCTAATACCTTTTTCACCATGTCTGTGTGTTGTTGATGAAAGCGCTGCAACTTTATACTCCCTCCATCCCAAAATAATTGTCTGCTTCGAATGTCAGGTTGTTTTGAGAAGGTTGAAAAAATACTTCCTTGTAGCTAATTTTATTTAGGTTGTAATGAACATATGCAATATTCTTCATTGATTTTAGTGATATCACATTTGTAACCTTTCTTAATTATGTTTTTGACAATATGGTCAATGCAATGGCAACAAAATAGTGGACATCATTTTGGGACAGGGGGAGTAACATAACTTAGGTAAGAGGTTCTAAAAGCACACAATCTCTAAAAGCACCTTCTCTTCAAACATACACTATTTCATAGCCTTCGGGGTGTACAAGCGGTGTACATTTCAGGAGGTGGACGCTTGTAGAGCTGTATGCCATTCCAACTTCAAAAATTCATAACTAATTCCACAAAGCTCGAAAAAATATGAAACGACTTGGGTTGGATGCCAATTCCACTTGTCTTTCAAGTAAAATTTACTCAATTTTTTTTTTCAAGAATCTTCGCCTCTCCAAAATTCAGTTCCAGCTCTTCCATTGGACCTCCCGTACCTGAGTTTGAAAGTTTGTGGGAAAAGTACCAACAGCCAGAGTCATTCCACAAACCATGAGCATCCAGTTGGCAACAATGGCCCAATCCCTCGTGCAGATGTCAGTTTGCAGATGTCACAATACATGCGAGAAAAGGACTGGACGGACGGAGGAAAACATGAGCCACAGCAGGCAGAACTCCAGATGGGCTGAAACCATCAGGGCTCGCTCTTTTGGGGCCAAGGGGCGTTGTGAAAAAGACCCACTGAGTATGTTTGTTGGTTTGGACCCCACTCACAACGGAAAGTCCACTCCACTCGGAACGGAATGGATAAAGTTGAATTATACAACAAAAATGTGTGTGGAACTGAACAACATTCTGAATAACATTTGAGAAAATAAGCGTAGATATGAATTTGGCAATACGTGGAATTGAGGAAGCTTTGCAACATTCTGAATTTGAGAAGATAGCCATATGAATTTGGCAATTCTGCATTTCTGTAAAGGACAACATATAATATAATATAATATAATATAATATAATATAACATAACATAATAGTATCCATATTATGTGTGATGAGGGAGGGAAATTCACAAGGAAACAACCTTCATTCAATATAAATGAAAATCTTTTGTGGAATTTCTCAAATTTCCTTTTGAAATTTGAGTGGATTACGCAATTTGAATGGACAACACAATTGGAACAGTGCTCTAAAAGCAACCTTGCTCTAAAAGCAACCACTAACACATAGGTACTTTTTGCTTTCTCTATGTTAGTGATCTCTGTTTGTGTACCAACAATGTACATTTTCAAGAGGAGGGGGGTGCATTTAGTGGACCCCAACGTTTCAACTTCAAAAATTTGTAACTAATTCCACAAAGGTCCAAAAAATATGAAACAACTTGGGTTTGATGCCAATTCCATTTTTCTTCCCTTAAAAATTTACTGCAGATTGTGTCAAGGAGTATAGCTTCTCCCCAAACGCAATGAGCTCTTTCAAGGTCACTGGATGAGCAGCCTCCCGTACCTTCCTCCCAATTCTCCGTAGTGTACCACGCGAGTGCCTCCCCTTTGTTTTTTCTATAAATACAAACCACCCATGAGACAGGCAAGGTGGGGATTGACGGAGAGTTCATTTGTGTGGTCCTAACACGACAGAGATCGTTGAGCTACCTTAAAACCCTCCTCCCTCTCACCAAGAGCCGGATGTTCACTGAAGAAAAGGAAAACGAGCATTCCTGGTCCTTTCGTACCATCAATAATCAACATTTCCACACTGAATCTCCACCAATGACCAAAAGGCCCATGCTTTCCAACTTCTGACAACTGAACGCCTACAGGACGGGCTGGACGGACGGACTGGACTGGACTGGACGGACTTCCAAGTTCCGACTAGAATTCATGACGAAGAGGTCCGTCCGTCTTTCCATAACTTTACCCCAAAACTTTGGAAGCCCAGAAGGAAGGACAACAGAACGCCACGGATGACGGACGGATCCTCTCTGTCCCAATTGGGAACTACGTTACGTTACTCCACCGAAACCACTCCGGAAGGACATGGTTCCTGCAATCTACCGATTTCCTAGATTCAACAGCCCCAACGCTCCCACGAGGTGCATCCCGGGCGTGGAACAGTGGAAAAGGAGTACGGGGGAACAGCGGAATCTAAGCCGGTTGGAGATGCTGTCCCAACACCCCAACCGGGGTGATCAGGTGATGCTCGTGGTAGGAGCAACAAGACGCGTCGGTCAGTCGTGGTGGAGATGATGGTGGTGTCGTAGAGTCGGAGCTTCACTCTTTCCTTTGTTCGTGTTCTTGGACGCAACGCTACCTGAAGGAAACTTAGACTTGACACGAGCTTGTGTCCGAACGCGGTATCACATCTCGAGCGCGACATACGCTGCTGCTGCTGCTGCTGCTGGGGCTGCTGGGGCAAGAACTTTCATCTCCACGTGCTGGGGATTGGACCGCCGGAATTTGCTGGTTTAGTCTTGGTCGTTGTGCCATTCTTTGCCGTTTTCTCGAGTGTTGTGCGGCCATTGCCGTTGGGAATTCGGAAGAGAGAGAGAGAGAGAGGAAGGGAGAGGTCGTTTTGGATTTGGTTGACGAAGAGAGAGCGGGCTGTGAACGTCGTACATTTGTGCGCGTTTTCTTGGAGCTGTGTGTGAGTGCGATCGAGCTCGGGCAGCTAGTGACGTCGTCTTTCGTGGTGCGAAGATGAGGTGTTTTATACGATTCCTGGAGTAGACGAGCTCATCTTTCTGTCTGTTGATTACGTTTCTTTTTGCTGTAGAGATTCTGTGAGTTTTGTGCGCTTGACATTGGTGATTTGGAGTATTCCTGTGTTTTGAACACATTTTTGGATCTGCAAATGCTGCGTTAGGCTCTGAGCCCGGGGTAACAACTCTCTTCTAAAGAGTTTGTAACTATTAGACTCTTTTTGTAGACTCTTATTAGTGGTTTTGGAAAAATATGATCTCTTAGTGAGATTACAGATGTGTCCTGTGTAGGCTCATCGTACATAGCGAATCGGTGTAGTTGATTCGCGGAGGCAATTCTGAGGGCATTATGGAGGTCGCTGATAGTGAGAAATGGCACTGCTCTGAAATAGATAGCTTCCATGAAGTTTTCTGTCTGCGTCCGAGAATCGGTAGTGAATTAGTAATCGGAGTATCCTACGAAGTTGCATACTGAAGTTTCACATTGACGAGTGGGAAGCCAAATGGAGCACGAGGTTCTTGCCGGTGCTACTGCACAGCCCTCCTTAGACTGTACATTGAAATAACCGTGCCAGTGCAAGAAAATTCGGTCATTTACGGCTTCATTCTCGAACTTCTTTCTTCTCGGAGAGGCGGATTAGTTTTTCTTCGAATCTCGACAGAGAACTCGCTCTGATTTTTCGAACGAGTGCGCATAGAAATTCGTGATTTGCCGCTAAATCTTTAGCCGTTCTGAAAGTTCTGGTAATTGACAATCATGCCTTCTTTCAGACCGCTTTACAGGGCGTCCTCAGTGCCTCTTGATAAAGATAATCGATCAGTTAAGAGAGCTTTCGGTCGGGATGTGATTAGGAAAAAAATGATCCGAAGAAGCACACTGCCCGAAATCCAAGAGGAAGGCTTGTTAACTCCTCTACGACGTCCATCATCATATTCCGGGAACACTTTGAACTCTCCAGATTTTAAGAATGGGCGTGATTTAGAAGCAGGACCGGAGCCTCCTTATCATCAGCTACATTCAAATGTCGAGATGGCAGCAGCTTTGGTTGACCAGGTAACACTTCCTCCTGGCTTTCGGTGCATTGATAATTTGACTTGTCTTCAGCATTTACCGCAATGAAATGGTGGATTATTTACATCTATTGTCTGGATTTCCTACCTTTGCAACCTTCTCTGATGGAGATTACTAACACTTAACGTCTTCCTGCACATTTTCTCAACTTCTGGGAAATTTAACAAGACGCTTGTCGAAGCATATGTGAAGGTTGTCGATGCACTTGGCTGGCATTCGATGGCTTTTAAAGTTCTATCAGAAGATGATTTCTCTTGAATCCTAGCTAGGAAGGGTGCATAGAAAGACCCTCCATTTGAGGATTTGCTATCAGTTCTAACCCTCAGACTAATCACAGATGTTGAACCTCCTGGTATTGTTGGTTCGCACGGAGTTTATGCAAGGTCATGTATATAGAGGATATTGACATGGATAGTTCTACGACGATGACTGCTAAAATCTGCAATCATTTTTCTGGTGATTTGCATATAATAATCTTCTGAAAGTTGCTACCACTTGCGGCGATGGACTTGCCACAGATGGACGTTAAACAGTCAACCTTTCGCGCTCATAATCAGCCTTCTTCTAGAACAGAGTATCGTTGAAATGTGTTCCCTGAATGCCCGCTTTTTCAAACTGCAGGCAATGCAGGGGAGATACCTGCCACTACCTGTTGTGTATCACAAAGACTATGATACTGCGAAACGTGCCTTCATCCTCTATCATAAGCTTTTTGCTGCAAGGGGACTTGTGTACGTAATCCTCATGTTGCTACCTTTTTTTGAGGTACGTTTACAAATTCAAACGGCGCTTACTTACCGAGATTGAAATGAACGTGATTCTTTTGGAAGGAATTAGGAGGGCAACGTTGATGGCTCCTTCTGTGATGGAGCTTTGTTTTCTCAAGCAGAGTGATCTAGATATGAAACACTGCTTATTGACGGCTTACTTTGTCTGCTAGATCCCGGCTTGGTGTAAGGGCAAATTACCAAACCCGTGTGGTGACCCGAAAAAGTATCCTCTGAGCGGATTGCCTTACATCCATCCTTACGTATCTCTTGTGATCGAGGTACCGTTTTTTAACCGGTCTCTGTTGATCTATTTGATTAACATGAGGTGAATTGTTTCCTCAATTAGCGTGGATATCAACTTGGCAAAGTCTTAGATTGCCTTGAGTATGAAACTTCTAAAATGGCATCCGCAATCGCTGTTTCATTGTGATGCTAACAATTAGAGTGTACGAGTTTAATCCTGATTTGCACTCTTGTGAGATTGGAGAAGTCCTTTAAGATCGATTGCCATGTTGCTGCAGACATGCTGCGTTCTGCTTCTGGCGTGGTCCGTTGCATTGCAACAATACTTCTTAGGTTCTAGTTTTTGGCAAAACCAAATTTCTGTGTATAAGGTATTTATTCGTTCTCTTTTCTGTGTATCACGCATTGAGTTGATTTCTGAATTGAAACCTGCTGGCCGCAGTCATTTTGTGTTGAATGCTGCTGCTGAACCTGGTATTGATGTTGATGAAAATGCACTCACATGGAATACAATTATATTTCATAACCTGGAAAGTCGTGAAGACTCAGTGCTTCGATGATCTTGCTTCTTGTTTTGATCTGAAATACTTGTGAGGCAGGTGGCTATACTTGTGGCGATGTACTTGTCCATATCTGCATCCGCTTTGGGAATTGCCGAACAACAAGGCTTTAAGATATCGATGTATTTAAGAATTCTTATTCCCATTATATTTAGCAGGTACGTCGTGCACTGAAATGCTGATTCGATTAACACTAAAGGAAGAGTGTGTTAGCGTATCTTTGTGTTCTCTTTTCCTTCTCCGTTTCTTTTGTTTCTCCTTTTTGCTAGTTGTCATCTCTATGCCGTTCTACGTCCTGATTGATAAGAAGTCTCTATATCAATGACCCTGATTTCGAATGAATGATTTTGCACGCCTCTCAAATGACTCTTTTGAGTTTGTTCGCAGGGCAATACGTGGTTGTTTTCGCATGACTCTGCTCATTGTGCATACATTCATGGATATAACGGTACTGCTCAATTACTTCCTGTCTGTGCATGAATATATCTGATGAGGGTGGTCATGGGCCTTGGTACCTTCCCATGCACATCCTCATTGGGTAATGGATTTGCAAGTTGGGAATGCGAAGGGTCATATTTGTCATTGCAAACGTTACTGTTCCTGAAACTTGTTGTGTCTAATTCTCCTTCTCTTAGAATATTCCGTGAATACTCCTGAAACTCTGTTCCTGAAAACTTGTTACAGGGTTTAAATCTTTGCCTGCACGCTGAAAGTGAGATACGAATTTGCAGGCTGACCAAAGTTTTCTGGTGCACAGGTCTTAGTGGTAGTATTTGTGATGCTCTCAGCATGGCTTGCTACCACACTTTTTTCGGATTCTACACTTGAGTTCAAGGATTATGGCTCGTCCCTATTGAACCTATTTGTGCTGCTGACTACTGCAAACAATCCAAGTGTTTGGGCTACAGCTTATCGAACTAATCGATTGGCGTTTTTCTTCTTCTCTTCATATTTGCTTGTGGGGTTCTTCTTCCTGATGAACTTAGCTTTCTCTGTGATTTACAGCAACTACAAAGCTCAGGTATTGCCAACTCTGTAGGTATACTGTATGAGTGTTTTGGGGATGTAGTTCGTGTGGTATAAGAACTGAATCTGGTGAATATGGACCTGTTAGTTAGGATTCATCCAGTGCATTTGTCCCCGTTATGATCATCTATTCATGTCTTTAGATTTTTCAAATTTTTCAAATTTTCGTTCAGAATGCTTGGATTGGTATTTGGCCATTGTGAAATGTGGAAGCGTGAATACCAGTCATTGCAGGGAGGTAGGACCGGCATGCTAAGCATCGTTTTAAATGACCGATCATTGCAGATTTCCGTGGAAGTGGCTAAACGAATCACTGCACGGCAAGGCAATTTAAGGGCAGCGTTCAGCCTTTTGGACATTCGCCATCAGGAGTGGATCGACGGTGCCACGATGATAGCTCTATTCCTTGCCATCGGTCGATACAGGTGTGTCTTCTTTTTTAGGTTGATGTGGACTCTCATGTCAGAAGTTAAATTCATAATTATGAAGTCTTGAAGTCGCTAGAGGTGCATATTGGTTGCAAACCAGATATTCTATGTATCGAGTATTGCTTACTCTGTACTTTTCTGAAGAGATTTTTCTTCCAATGATGAATGAAAGCAGGCATATACCTGACGTTCGAGCACGGACTAGCCATCTGTTCTTAGCTCTCAACAAACGGGGAGATTTCAAGATCTGGTCAGATGAATTTGAGGAGCTCTGTGATGTTATTGCTAAAGAGGTCGAAAGACTACCGCAGTCTCAGCAACGAATGAGTAAAAGTGATATGCTGTTCGTGAATCATCCAGTCTATGCATATGTCATATGGGCATTCACTCTTGGATCTTTGGCAGTGGCAATTACACAAATGAATGTAAGTGTTTAAACCACTTCGTCCAATCGACTTGAATATTGCCCGTTGTTCTTACTATTGATGTCAATGATCAAGTATCACACTTTTCTACACGGCTTTTGGTTGTCACTGGGCATCCGTATTTTCGTAATAGATCCTAATATCCACTGGAATTGCAGGTGGGAAGTAGTGTACAGGACCTGCTTATCAGTCTGGAGTTTCTATTTGGTACGTTCTATTAACCTACCTGGTTCTAGCTCGACTGTTTTGCACTCAACTAACGATAAGATTAAGATTGTGATCTTGAATATCATGTGTGAACTATGGTTCAATTAAAGAATTCCTGGCCGATTGTAGAGTTAGTTTCTCGCCTATGTTCCCTCATTTAGCATACTACTGAAGTTTAGGCTGAGAAACGTAATAATGTGAAAGCCATTTTTGTACTCGGTCGATATCGTGAATATTCAGAGATGTTGTCTACTTCTCTGTAAATATGGTTGAATCTGCTCGCCTCATCCTCGCATTCGGTTTGCAAGGATCTTGACAAGGAAGAATACAGTTCAAATCGATTATCAATTATATTCAACTTAAAATGCGTTGGAATGCGATGTGTTGCAGCTTGGGTATTTGCGATGGATGCGTTACTCAAGTATTGTCTGCAAGGCTGGAAATCTTATTGGCGCAGCATGTTGAACAAGTTTGACTTTGTGGTTGCGCTATTGCTCGTGTCACTTCACTTTCTCTCTTTTTTCTACCAAGATGTGCGCCCCTGGTACGTATGCCTCACCTCCTGTTTCCTACTTTCTTCGCTTTCGATCCTGATATTCTTACCTATTTTAGAATATTTTCTCAATGTGAAATTAAATCTTGTTGACATATAGCGTTTCTCTGGAACAAATGAACTTACAATGAGATTTTCGACTATCAATTAGGACAATCAATCCTTGGACACGGGTAAAATCCACTCTTATGGTTAAATCTTTTCCTGTTAATGTCCTACAGGGTGTCGTATTTTCTCATCGCAAGGGGGTTCAGGACCATTGCGCTTCTATCTTTGATACCACGTTGGCGTTTAATGGCCCAGACACTAATAATTGTGATTCCTGCCACAGCCCCGATCTTAACCCTTCAGTTTCTCATCTCCTCTGTGTTCTCACTCTTGGGAATGCATCTTTTCGGAGGTCTGGTTTATGAAGGCAATCCTGCACTCACCGACACTCAGTATTTGACTTTAGGGTTTGAAGCGTTCAATTACAATGATTATGCATCAGCCATGGCTACCTCTTTCAATTTATGCGTTGTCAACAAATGGTACGTGATCATGGATGGCTATGCCGCCGCCACGGGTAGCAAATGGTCGCGGACTTTTTTCATGGCATTTTGGGCAATAGCCGTGGTGTTCACTTTAAATGTGGTGGTCGCCTTCTTCACCGAGGCTTTCAATAATCAGATGGAGAAAGCGGAGCGGATTAGAGCTGTAGAGATGAAACGCATTGCGGAAGAAGACTCTCGACTGGGGAGGAGAAGATCAGGAGTGAACCTTCCATTTCGAACAACGAAGTCGCTATCGTATTATGATCTCTATGAAGACATCGTGAAGAAAACATGATCTAGTAAATTTTTCACAGCTTACCCGTCACATTTTCTAAGCACTTCGAGAGCTTTTTGCTTTAGTCATCAGAACAGATCTGGATTACTTGCACCTGGCTTCCATGCGTAGAGACCTGCTGCGAATTGGGAGGTGTCTTAGCCGGCCTGCTCCCATGAAACAGTTTCTCGCGAGTATGTGGGGTCAGTTGGCAATGCCAACTTCACTCAGCAAATCTTTGAAAAGAGCTTGAGATCTTGCACTGACCGAGATTATGTTTTCCTGCAAAAGTATGCGGTATTGGGGTGAAATGTTTCTTTCATCTGACCTTTGAGGGGTGGGCAGGCAGCTTTTAGGAGCGAGTGTCATCGGCCTTACAGAATCGCGTCCATGAAGGGCGTGCTTCAATTTATCTCTAGAGGTTTTCTTTCATTGAACTTGTCAACCTTCAGGTTGCATTCGAAGAGTGTAAAATTTCCAGCTGAAACAGATAAGCTGACTTCAGATGGAGAGGATTTGTATAATATTTCTGTTTTAGAAGACCTATAGACAATCAGGTAGACCATCTCCTGTAGATATGGAATGAACTTGCTCTTTCTTGAACAATATTTTTTGGAAGAGTGGCAAGCATTTTGCATATTTGCAGTTACGTTATTGAATGTTGTAATTTTGTTACATTAGTATGGTGATTTTCAAGAAGGCAAGAATTGTTGTCCTCACTCTACATATGTATTGTAATGTGTATTCCATTGCACACAAATATCATGTTGATATGTTGCTAGTCATTTGATATAGATTGTGTTTTCTTGTAACAATTTCAATCTTTGAATTAATTGGATGAGAAATTACTTCACTCAATAGACTCAGTTCTACCTTGTCAAACACAAGGTATGAAGGACGTTGACGACAAGGTATGAAGGACATGGGACCACGGCCTCGGGCTCGACCTAGCCATTTGGCCAGTCCACTTCCGGGCGACCCCAACAAAGCTGTGTTCGACGACCCAGCTAATGTGATGGAGTGGCGCTGGAGCTGAGCCCTGGTGAAGACGAACGCTGACCAATGAATGGGGAGTATCGGCATTTAGTTACGACCTAGCCAATTGAATTTGAGAATTTTTGAATGAAATAGAGAAGTCTAGGCTAAGGTTCCGAATGAAAAAAAGAAGTTTAGAAAATGGGCCAGTTCGAAAAATTATGTTTAGGCATTTAGTTGTTCATCCTCAAGTATGTAGGAAAAATATTTATTAATAATATTTATTTAGGCGGGCAATCAACTAATCTTATACTTTCTAAGAAATTTTTATTACTACGCATGTAATTTTTTCTGTAATTGTGTTATTGTGTTATTGTAAATTGTATAAGTGTGTAGAAGGAATAAGTGAGATAGTGAGTAAGTCACTTGTTTTTAGTCTTTTATTGTTGGGACTTGGGAACTTGGGTTTAGTAGTTTAACTGTTTACCATTTGATTTATTTTGTCGAGGCATCGAAGTTGTTGATTGCTTCCTCCAACTCATTTGAATTGTAGGGTTCAAGGTGTCATAGTAGTTACACTCATCAGTCATCACTCACCAGCCTTGTAGGCTTGCAGCCTTCAACCTTCGTTGATTGAGAGTTTAAGTCTTGCAAGCATCTTCAAATTTGTTGAGCAATTGAGTTTGCTGTTAATCTTTCAAGCGCAATTGTGCAATGTGTACTCCTTGGCTCCTTGCATTGTGCAAGTATGTTCAAGTTTGATCAAGTGATCACGTGCTTGTGCCTTTGTAGAGAATTGGTGATTAAGTTTCAGTGATTAAAGATTTGCAAACTTTTAATTTCAAGAATTGGGGTTGGATTTAGGGCAAGTTTGTGTGTGATTTGCAATGCGAGGCTATGAGTTCATGACTTTGTATGCGATTTTTGGCGATTTGCAACGTGAGTTCGTGACTTCATGTGCAAAAGTGTGAGACTATGAGTTCGTATGCAATTTGCAATGCGAGTTCATGTGCAATTTTTGGTGAGTTTGTGTGCGAAACTATGATTCCATTACAAGATTAAGATTTGGTTTGTAACTTTGTACCCTATTTTTTTTTGCCCTTCTTCATTTCCCATTTATTTTTCCTGAATGATGGCAGCGAGATCAATGTAGGACTATAAGATTTCAATTGAGGGCTGTGCATGCGCAATTGTAGGTTGTGGGTTGTGCAACTAAGGATTGTTAATGCTACTGAGGATTTGCAATTGTTGGCTTCATGGTTTAGGACTGCGAGCATTCTCTTGCTGTCTGGTTTCCACTTGCTAGTTGGATGGCTAAATGGTGGATGAGGTTGAGGGTCTTCTTCCTCCTCCTCTTAGTTTTGCTAGAGAACCGTGAGTTTGGAGAGTCATAAGACATTGCACATGAGTAGTTTTGTACTGAAATTTTGGAAGGTTGTTCATCATGTTTTTATAATCATATCACTTTCTCAATTTGAAGTTTCTATGTGAAAGTTATACTTGAGGGAGGGAGAGAGGGATGATTGTCATGGAGTATGGAAGGTAGAATCTTCAAGGGCTGATAACTATTTGATGGAGCAGTATTCTTTTTTTAGATTTGGTGTGTTTATAGATTGAATTGTTATTTTTTCAAAAAGATATCACTCTCTTTGTTTGAAGTTAGGATGCAAAAGTTATGGGTGTAGAAGTGAAGTGGTGAGGAGCTACTTTTGATTTAAAGTGAGAGGACTTTGATTGGCTATAAAAATTGGACAATATCATATTTTAAAGTGAATTTTGAAGGAATTGTAGATAATTATGTTAGATTTCTATAAAGATATCACAAGATCAGATTGGAGTTAGCACGTGAAAATTATGAACTTACAAACAAAGTAGTGATGAGATGCCTTTGAGTTGGAGAGGGTGTACTTTGAGAAACTATAAAAGTTGGACAGTATGAGTTTTTGAGTTGATATTTGAAGAGATTGTAGGTAATTTTGTTATCTTTCTATAGAAATATCACAAGATCAGATTGGAGTTAGCACGTGAAAATTATGAACTTACAAGTAAAGTATTGATGAGCCATTTTTGAATTAGAGAGGGTGTACTTTAAGAGATTATAAAAGTTGGACAATATGAGCTTTTAAATTGGTATTTGGAGGGTTTGTAGGTATTTTTTGAGCTTTTTAAAAAGTTATTACGTTCTCAATTTGAAGTCTTGAAGCGATTTTGACACTCATTTTAGTATCGGGTACTTCTTCAAAGGAAGTTTAAGATGTTTATATGTGACTTTTACTACTTTTATACAAACAAAGGACATCTTTTTGGCCTATATGACACATCATGGGAGTATTTGAGCACGTGATATTTTATTTGGTTTACTTGACACTATCTAGAGGTTTATGTGTATATATATGGATTTGTGGGTGTATTTGACTTCGTAGTCCTTCATTTTCTAGGCCAAATTTAGTTGCAGCTAGATTTTTTGCATTTTCCCAAAGCAAGGCCTCTCTACTCGACAACAATCTTTATTTTACTCAAAATTCCTTTCTTTGTGTAAATTGTTGGTCACCGTGAAAACTCCGATGACCTTGTCTATGGATTAGAAGCAAGTCATTATCTATGTGTGGAATTTAGATTCTATGGTGTCATAATCGGATCATTATTGTATTGAATCTTTACCATACAATAATAGTAAAGTTATTTGAAAGTCAAGACTTAATTGAGATAATATTCATCTTGTCAAAAAAAATTTTAGGATATGTCAATTTTATATTGGTCTTAAAATGATAGGAAGAACCTTGCTCAAGGATGTTCCACCCACCCTCCCGGTCATCTAAAACCCTAAACCCTAAAGAAAAGAATTGAAAGAATTAATGTAATTAATTTTTTTTTCTAAAGAAGTCACATACATGTTTATAATTTTTTCATTATTCATTTTGATTCATAAATTTAATTTCTATTCGTGGACATTGTACACGTACTTCTCAAGCTATTCATAAGTTCTCAAAAATTCCATTCTTTATCCTAAGCGAATCCTTACTGAATGTAAAAAAAAAATTATTGTTCACTATTTGCTTCTACTCCCTCTCCATTTTTTTAATCCTAAGTGAATCCCATCCCAAAATTTAAAAAAAAATTCCATCACTTCAAATTTGGTTCCACTCCCTCCCCATTTTTTTTTATCCTAAAAGAATTTTAACTCAATGTTAAAAAACTCCATCGCTTAAAATTTGGTTTTACTTCCTTCCTATATTTTCATCCTAAGTAAATCCCATCTCAATGTAAAAAAATTCCATTATTCTCTATTTGTTTTCACTCCCTCCCGATTCTTTTTTAATTCTAAGTGAATCCTATTTCAATGTAAAAAAATTTCATCACTTCAAATTTGTTTCAACTCCCTCCTCATTTTTTTAATACTAAAAGATTTTTAATTCAATGTTATAAAATTCTGTCACTTAATATCCTAAACCACTCCCTCCCCATTTTTTAAAAATCCTAACTGCATTTTAACTCAATGTTATAAAATTCCATCACTTCATATCCTAAACCACTCCCTTCCCGTTTTTTTATTCCTAAGTGGATTTAAACTCAATATTAAATAATTCCATCACTTCATATCTTAAACCACTCCCTCCCCATTCTTTTTAATCCTAAATTGATTTTAACTTAATGTTATAAAATTCCATCACTTCATATCCTAAACCACTCATTCCCCATTCTTTTGTAATCCTAAGTGGATTTTAACTCAATGTTGAGAAATTTCATTATTTAATGTCCTAAACCACTCTCCTCCTTTTTTATTCCTAAGTGGATTTTAACTCAATGATAAGGAATTTTGTCACTTCATATTTGTTTCTACTCCTTGCCCATTTTTATAAATGCTAAGTGAATTCCATTTTAATTGAAAAAATTCAATCACTTCATATTTGTTTCCATTCCCTCCCCATTTTTTAAAATCTAAAGTAAATTCCATCTCCATGTTAGGAAATTCCACCACTTATTATCCTAAACCACTTCCCCCCCCTTTTTTTTATCTTAAATGAATGTCATCTAAGTGATAAATTAAAAATTTCATTGTATTGAAAGTAACAAAAAAATAATAACAACCAATCAGAATTGGTAAACTTAATGCCTGAATTTAAGATATAGATCCTTCAACGCAAAAGAACTTGTGGTCGCCTAACCTAATGTCGCCCCTCATAGTGCCTAATCCTCCTTCCTATATCCGAGGTTGTCTTACCAGAAGTTGCTACACTTGTGGTTGCTAGGGAAGTATCCAAGATTGCCTTCTACATCATCCATGGTCGTTGGTGAGTTGAGGTCGCCTTGAAAAATTACGTTGTCAAATATAGAGAGGTTTGCTTTGGAAAATCATGGGGATTCTAGTTGCAACAAGAAATGGTTTGTTAGAAAGTTTAGTCAAATCTTGAAGTCTTCAAGTCTTCAAATCTTCAAACTGCTTTCCATTGGTCTATCTTGTTGGTGGTTCTAAATGAATTCAAAGATTAAGATAGGTGATAAGAAACTATAGGCCTTGGATAGATAAAACAGGACAGCTAGACTACGAGCTAAACTATCCGAGAGATTGGCTCCTAAATTTCAAACCAACGGTGACCAACAAACATGTTTCACCAATGAGAACAATTAAAAAGTACGACCATGTGGGTGATCAATCCCACTTCATCATTTTCATGATGCAAAAAGAAGTTAGGCAATGACTTCACCCATGCTGCATACAACAACAAAATTTACAAAGAAAGACAAGCCACAAGCCACAACACACAAATCTTCAAAGTTTCCTTCATTTTCCAAACTTCAAATTCCAACTTTTACTCTTCGGTTGAACTTTAGTGTGGTGCTACTGATGATCTATACATTCAAATGAGATGTGAAATAGCTTTTGAAAAAGCTTTCAAAAAAACTTATACAATTTTCTATTATTCTTCCAAAACTCAAATCAAACTAACACTCTATCCATCTTTTATAGTTCAAAATTTCGACTTCTAAAATTGAGGGTAGTAGACCTTCTTTCACTTCCATACTCACAACTCACTCATAAATGCTCCAAATACAACAAATGATAACTACCTAAAAATTTAACAAATTTTTTCACAATCTCTCTAAATTTTATTGCAAACTTAAGACCTATCCATCTTTTACGGAAGGTTGAAGTCTTTGCTTCTTCACGTAGGAGGCAGCAAACCTTTCTCTGCTTAAATTAACACAAATCTCAACTCACAGTTTCAATTGAAGCAAGAGAGGACTTTTTGAAAAGATGACAATATGATACAAAACTCCTCCAAATTTCATTCCAAATTTCTCAAAATTCAATACAATATGGCTCCTCAAACATTTGGGCCTTCTAAATCAACAACGGGGAAGAAGATGAATAATATCACTTTATCCTCTACCTCAATAATACAACTCAATAATTCAAATTCAAATTAATATCAATCCATAACTTGGCCATAAGTCTATCCTACCACCCATTGATCAAATATTTAACCAAACCATAAAATTCACCTTCTTAACTAAAAGGTAAATCATCCTAAAATCATTAGAAGACTATTAATTTTTATATTTTCCTTTTGTGACTTTAAATACACAAAATAAAATTTATAAAAACACTAGAATGTTTATTAGATGTCTACTAGAGGTAAAAAAATCAAAGTTTCAAGAAAACCTCATTTCATTTGTAAAAACTTGAGAATGCATTTAAAGTGGCAACAATGTAACCTGCACAATCTGCCTTCGTCAAAGGATTGACTAGCCTCTCTAACCATCATTGGTGGCCACAACTTTCCTTTATAAACTTCATCATACAATAATATTAATTGATGTTCAGACCTTCAAAACACCCTTTAAATATCATTTCTCAATAGCCCGGCTCAACACATCCAATTTGCAATAAGATCATCAATATTCGAGCATTGTGCTGAAGTTTTTTGTGCCAACACTGTTCTACGCAAGGCTGCTTTGATGGTCTAGAAGGCCCAGCTTCTTTTTCAGGACATTTATGCGATAGTGCAAAATCCAGTGGCAAAGGAGGTTGATTCGGCAATTGTAACAAAGAAAACTCAAATTCTATGTCCAGTTGAGGTTCTTCATCTTGGAACTCAAAAAAACCCCTCCAATTCGACATACTAAAATCTAAAGTAGAAAATAAAGAAAAACTAAACCAAGCAGATGAAGCTCAAAAGTGGCTGCATCTTCTTAAATAGATGGCATACTATAGCAGGAAGGTGTTACTTCAAAACTATTTAGCAAAATGTCATCCTTCTTTCTATATTATTATAATCAAATTTATTAAAATAAAATATTAATATATATTTTTACATTATATACGCATTTATAGTGCAACATTCATCCCTCTAAACCTACACATCTTCCGATATATGACAATCTTACTATTCTTTGTCTTTTAGTTGAGTGTCAATTTCTTCTTCTTCAAACTTTTGTGTTTGATGTGGAGATAAAAAAGCATCAAAATCTTTAGTGTATAAATCACCATTTCTCCTTTGAAATACTTTAATCTGCTTTTTAGCAATTAGGATCTTCAAAAATGTTGCATCTAGCTCTCGAAGTAAACATGTGGCATTTTCATATGCCATAACTATCACATATGGTCCAAACCAACACCGGACAAACTTCTTCACTATTCTATGTTGATGCTTCAATGTGCTATCAAACACAAGTATCTAATCTCCTTCCTTGATTTTCTTGGTTCTCAAACAATGAATTTTGTCAAATCTCTTTTTGTTGTTCAACTTAGTTGCTTTTAACTTTTCCAATGCTATTTGGTGATCATCAAGCAACCTCTCAAATTGTTGAATGCGAACACTACTAGAAAATTTCGTTTCTCTGTTGTTTTGGTCGCGTTGATCCGGTCAAAATCTGACAGAAATCTGTTGAAACCAACAGATTTCTGTCAGATTTTGACCGGATCAACACGACCAAAACAACAGAAAAATGAAATTTTCTAGTATTCGAAGCTCAAACAATCTTTCTGTGTTGATACCATCTTTCTATGACAAAAATATCCATGAAGAAACACTTTCTTCTCCAAGAAATATAGGTTTATTGCCATATATGAGTTCTACAAATATATAATTAGTGACAATACTATATATAATTCTATCAGCTTATAAAGCAAATGAAAGCAATTTAGGCTAAATGTTAGGTCTTCCTCTACACGCTTTAGCCAAGGCTTAAATCATAGAAAGATGGTTTTTCTTAATTTTTCCATTGGCCTCAGAGTTATAAGTTGTTAACTTCAACTACATATTGTATTTGTTGAAAAATTCTCTTACTTTTAATGCATCCAATTCTCCTCTGTCTACTCTTATTCCACTAATACTTTCATATTAGCTAAAAATATCTTTAAATATGAATTGATAGACATTTTCTGTTGTTTTGGTTCAAAAAGTCTTTTCTTCCACGAAGTTCGAAAACTCTTCTCTTGCCAAAACAAGATACTTCATGCCCTACATCTTTCATGGCATGGCAACTACATTAATCATCTATCGAAAATGAATGGAAGGAAGGTATGTAAGATGTAGCTCATCTTTATGCTAAATTTTGAATTGTAATTAATACACAACATATGAAGCTACAAATTCCTCAATGTCTTTATATAGTCCCTTCTACCAATAGCGTTCTTTAATCTTTGTATATGTAACCCAAACTCCTCTATAACATGCCCAAAGTATATCATGAAATTCCTCAAAAATTTAGGTTTTAGTCTCGGAGTCTCCAACTATTCTCAATGGCATTTCATCAGCCCTTTTTGCCCTCTTTCATAGAAATTCATCTCATAGGAGGTATCCATAGGATTGATGTTTGATGTCCTTGAAGGTCTTATCCAACCAACCTTCATGCTTCTTTAAAGTTCTCAAATAGAGGTCAATATCTTTCAATCTCCCTTTATATAATTTTTCTTTGAATGGCAAGATTCCATTAGTAGAATTTTTTCTTGAGGGGGGCACTCTCCCTTTTTTAATATTAGCGTGCAAACAAAACTTTGGACCTCCTATGTATTTTTTGAATTTTAAATAAAATTAAATGAAAAAAATATGAATAGATTTTTCTATTTTGAAAGTTTATGTTTTGAATTATTGATATTTTTATTTGTTAATAATAATTAGTTACAAATTTTTGAAGTAAAATGATACACTGTAGAACTGAAAAATAACTTTTACATCCCTATATTATATTAAAAAAATTGTCTAAAAAATGAACAAAAAATTCCTAAAAATAACTCTCTATTGAAAGCTCATTTTGAGTTGAATATTGATGCAATGGTCATCTAAATGTGTTCTTTAAAAATATTTGAGTGAAAAAACATGCCACTTTAGTGCATTTTACCCTCTTTTAGAAATCATTCCATATTTTATTTGAGTTTAAAATTTTGGGAGTAGAATCCTATAGTCATTGCTCAAAATTTGAAGTTAAAATTATAGTTTATTAGAAACCACTTGTTCACATATGGTTTGTTGTAGTTGAACTAAGTGCGTCCTCTGAAAATTTTCTCCATCTATAGCCAAAACATAGCTGCCATCTAAGAGCTCTTCATTCCCTTCATGAGCCATCATCTCTTCCTTGAAAAAATATATGGCTTTTGATAGCAAATTTGCCATCAAGATAAATTTTGCAATTAATGCAATTGTCACTAAGGTTAGTTAGTAGCCTCATTGTACCATCACAACTATCATTGTTAAAATGGACATCCATGTCTATCACATCACCTATGATACACTAAATTTTTTTTGGTTCACTATCCCATCACTACCATCATTGCCAAAACAAAAACAAATTCATCTCTATCACATCAAGTCTAACACATAAATCTTACCATCACAACTATTGCTTTTAAAGTAAATAGCCATGTCTATCCATATCACTACTAAAACAGACAACCATGTTTGTAGAACAACTTTGACACACAAATCTTATCTTAATTCACTAAAACACCACAACCATCATTGCTATAAGATATGAAGGTTACCTGATTTTGAACTTGCTAGTTGAAAATTGAATATTATAAGTTGAAAATTGTCTCAATATGACTTCTATATAGAATGTATTTGAAGATTCTTATATATTATACCTAAAAGAGCATTTGATACATTAGAAAAAATTTGAACCGACAAAGAGGCCTTGAGTTTTCTTACTAATTTTTGTACTAATTGAATGAATAGAAAGGTGGCCACATCTTCATTAGAACCATCACTTAGCGTGTACTCTATTCTTCATGATGGAACCATCATGAGATTTATAAGATCATGGAGATGTATTGAATAATGATGATGAATTTTTGAATTCATCATGTAATTCTTAGCCCAATTAGTGAGTTAAGAAGGTTCTTCCCACTTAAATTTATGAGATTGTGGAGGTGGATTGGATAATGATGATGAGTTTTTGAATTCATCATGTAAGGGTGGCCCAGTTAGTGAGTTGAGAAGGCTCTTCCCACCTAGACTTTTGCATTACGAAGCGGCGTCTTATGGGGTTTAATTTTTTCCTAATGGTTGCCACTAGCTAAATTTTACAACCAATGTAATTGAAACTAAAAATATGTTGGCGAGTGTTTAGAACTCTACAAGGCTTTAATCATATTTTTGAACATCTTGAATGCAACACTAGTGATGTATCATCTAGTTGGATGGAACCATTAAAAAAAATTATGTGGCACTAAAAAAAAATTATATTAGACAAATAAAGTGCCTAAGTTGCTAAAATATATAGTATTTGAGTATATATATATATATATATATATATATATATATATATATATACATATATAAAAGACAATAACAATTGTATAAAATCACACTAAATAAAGTTATAATCCTATTATGATAAATTTTCATTGCAATAATAATCAAAGTTAGTTTACACTTGAAGTATAATTTTGTCAATTTGTCAATTTTTGAGTGGACATGAGATCTTTTAATCCCCAATGCATTAGGTTGATATTAAAAATGCATTATTTCTAATATGTTTAAATATACAATTTCATTTCCATTTAAATTGAAGAATTTTATTTATTTACTACATTATTATTAGATGTACAACATTTTTATAAAATAGACATGGTAAATCAGCATGCAACTATTTATCATGAATTTTATTGTTTTAACTATTCATGACAATTTACATTAAAAATATAGCTAACTACATGTTTTAAATATATTTTTATACATTCTCTTTTTAAAATTTATAACAAAAAATCATTTTAAAAATCCATATTCTTAAATGATATGCCTAGATTATCCTATATAGTCATTATTTTGAATCCAATTTCAATAATGCAATAGATGTAAAATTGTTGTGTATTCAAAACAATTAATCCTTAGATGTCCAAAGTCTTCTCCCAAATTGACAATTTGTGAAAAATCATCATAAAGTACTATTTGGAAGAATATTTTGGAATTGATTTACAAATAAAAGTTGTAGATTTTGAATTTGAGATTCCATCCATATTGTTAGATTCATCAATGCTATCACAAATATTTTTTTATAAATTTGGAAAAGAAAAATTTTAAATTCCTTTTAAATTCAATTACAAGCAAAATACTATCATTTTTGGAGTAAAATTTGTTGGAATGGATTTGAAATGAAATTTTCTTGCCATGGTGAATTTTTGAAATTTTGGTGTGCTTTAAATTTATGACTTCAATTTTGAAAATTCAATTTTGAAAATTCAATTTTGAAAATTCAATTTTGAAAATTCAATTTTGAAATGTCTTCCTTTGCCATACGTCAATAGTTATTGAAGTGTCCAAGGGCTATACATCATGTTTCAAACATCTATAGTTTTCCACAATAAATCCCTTAAATTTTTTGTTCCCCTTAATACCTTATTCAGTGTAGAAGATGCAAATGTAAAAAAAAACAAAAAAAAACTGAGTGTAGAGTAAAAATCTCACTGTAGGGGATGGTGTTTTCTTTACTGTAGGAGCGTCGTCATGATGGGGAGCTTAGGGAGGTTGGTGGCGATGCTGTAGGTGAGTATAAACCCTAAACGGAATCTATGGAAATTGGCGACCTCGAGATTTCCGGTGGCGATGGCAGTCGTTTCCTCAAGTTCAACGGCACGAACTGGATCCTCACCGCCAAGCATATATTCTGTATGTCTCCATGACCTAGGAATTTTCGTTTCAACCTCACATTGCAGGGATCGGATCCCAAGAGTCCCTGCAGATGTGCTAATTTCAACTCGATTCCACTAACATTGCAATACATTAAGCTTTCATTGATTCTCCACCTCTGAAATTGGCTCGCCTTTGAACATCCTGTAGAAGTCTCTGGCTAATTGTCGGAGCCGCATTCGACGGACATTGAATTGATTAAGCTTACATTGATTCTCTGTACCTGAAATGAACCGTGGCTTTGGACATCCGCTACTTGTCTTACTGAAAGTTCTCTATGGCCTCGTAGAATATATATGTCGCAGGACTCGCTCATAGGCTTCTCTGTCTCCTGAGGTTGCAAAGCTCTTGATGCACTTTTCAGTTTGTTTTGATAATTGCGAGTAGGTTAGTGGCTTAATTTTCTTGAATTTAGGGTTCACAAATATAGCTTGAGGAGGTGTGGAGCGGGGGCAAGCAGCGAGCATCCGTGGAGATGAATCTCCATCTCATTTTGTTTCTGGTTCCTGTGTGCCTCTTTTTCGCATTTCTACTTTCTTGCATCTGTTACGTAAAGATCAAACAAAGGCTTCAGTGTGCACAGGATAACGACGACGAACGGAGCCCGACTGTATTTCAGCTATATGCTAGAAAGTCGCCGCAACAACCTGGAACGCTTGAGACTGGGAATGGCTTGGATGTTCGACGTTCGCAAGATTCCAGTGTATTGTCTGCTGATGAATGGTCACGAGGAGCGGGTACTCTGCCCATGCTCACCCGAGGAGCTGGCTAAGAAGAAGGTAGCGACATAGTGCCGAAGTTTTGTTAGCTCAGTTGATTAATACGGATGATATGATTCGTTTATTTAGAAGCATGCATCTGAATTTTGAGGCTGCTTTTTCACAAGCTGCGTGTTCAGAGGGCTCAAGGATGCTAGGAAAGTAGAGTGGATGTTAATGATGTAGGTTTGGTTATGTCCAGGACATTATAGACAGGACCACAAAGAGCTGTGCGAGTTTAGGATTTAGCGAAGGCGGGATCTTGGTCTGAGGGGCCTGGCCAAACCGAATCCCAATGCCCGTTCAACAGGTGAGACCTTGTAAAAACTAGTGACGACTTTGAATTGTTTTGTTCAAGGATAGTCCTTTTTCAAGTTTAATTTACAAACCAAATTGGTAGTCCATTGCAAACATGTACCATGAACTGGCCAAAAATATACTGCACCCTGTACTCTCTGCTGGTCTGACTTGTGCATAGTTTCCCCTCATTTGCAAATAATAATACTTGTTACCTCTTCACTGCCCTACTAGTTCTCTGCCTTCCTTGCATTAGTCTCTCGAGCGTTCCTTGAGGGCACTGTTAACACTCCGAAGAATTACAGGTAGTTTTCATTGCCATTGTTCGATCGTGACATTTTCCTGTTTGACACTCTTTGGCTGGGCAACCATTACATTGCATTGCATACGAGTAGGTGCTGCGCATACAACCTGTTGCAATAAAAATCAATGGAAGAACGGAGATCGGAATGGTATTGCGACCGAGTTAGTATCACACCAGAACTAATGTCCTGGCATCGTTAATGCACATTGTTGCAGGATTATGCGCTATTTCAGCAAGCATTGCAAAGACATTGGTCAGATCGGGATGAATTCATTTCAAGAAAATTGATTAGTTTACATGGTCATCTTCAACAGGAAAACATGGAATCTAATACTAGTCGTCTACGATACCACCGGGAACCTCGGCCCGAGAATCCCGAATGGCGCGCATAACATTCTACGAGCATCTAAGCTAGGTTGATCTTTAGCGCCTTGGCATGCGTAGAGAGATGACAATACATTCTTCAAACGTCCATCAAGTAAATTTCCAAAATTCCTCTTATTGATCATAAAATAACGCCTCTTGCGATGAAATGTGAAGCATAACCTTTCTAGGTGCGCAGAATCCACATCTTCTCAGGTCAACTGTCGTTAAATCTCAATCGGTGGCGTCGTGCCTAGTCTCCCCCCGAGTCTTCCGCACCGCTAAGGCATCACGAAACCGCAAACGATCTAAGAAGGAAAGGGCAGACCAGGTCAAGTAAACATGACGAAGGGAAGTCGCGGTCTCCTCGATGAAACTCCACGTCAATAAGCCGAATCCAGTCGTGGCTTACGAGGAGCTTAGAGATCATGCACAGAAAGATTTTCGGCTGACACCTTTAGGCGACGGCACAATCAAACCAGAATCCGACTCCCACTCCGCGCCTCTGTTACCAAGCTCCGGATCTGTAGGTGCTGGATATCGACCAGCACCATTGCTGACATTCTTAGGATTGCTTGTGACCCCCTTAGCTCCTGTATCAGTCTCAGTGTCGTCATTCTTCAGGGTCCACAAGTAAATCTTGTGTTTGCAGATGACCAGCAACGCAAGAAGAAAGGCAACTCCGAACGGAATGATGATGATCAAGGCCCTCGTGTCAAACTTCGCCATGATGGAGCGTCTTCTTCTGCAACTGACAAGCAATGCCAAATCTCACACGTCAAATCTCAACCGCCATTCATTCCTCGACTTCACAACAAGGGAGGTGTACAAACTCGCAGCAATCTCTTCCCGCTGTTCAAAACTCCACCACCAAGGTACTGAATCCAAAACCCACAAACTACTTGCTGTCCTATGATCTCTAGAAACCATACACAATCTAGCACACTACTAATACGACAAGCATAGGTCTTGATGATGTGGTATTGTGACCAGGAGAAGTGAGATCTGGAAAATCAATGCAAAGCCTGGGAGGCGGCAGCAGCAGCAGGGCTGTTATTAGGATGCGCCGGGAAACGTTTTGGCAGGCACCCCACGTTGGGCTCGGCGGCATTTGTGCCAAAACGAGAGACTCCATTTATAGGCGGCGAAACCTAAAAGCGCCGCTGAAGCATGTGACGAAGCGTTTATCTGTGGCTGAAATTTTTGGCATAACCGGTTGTTGACTTTTTCAACGCTAACGTGGCACCGTTCCATTGGCATTCCCATTACAAGTTGCAACTCATAAGGTAAAAACACCCAATCCCATCATGATGTATCGACTGAGTACATTCTTACTACAAAAATGTTCACCTTTGATACATCATGATGGAATGGGAAATAGGGACGGGACTAGGTGCTTTTACCTTAATCTTTTTTCCTTTTGAACTTGCTTCCTATATCCTTGGATTATGAAGATCAAAGGTTGTGATTGAAAAATGTACGATTGGTTAGATATGATAACCTATTTGTTGCTAATGCGGCTCATTAGTTATCTAATACAAAATTCACTATATTTTTGGTCAAAATCACTCAAAAAATTTAAATTTGAAATGCAAACTAGTGTGTCCTATGTCGTTGCCACAATCAAATTATTTTTCTTAGTGATTTAATTTGTAAAACTTTGAAATTCAATATCTTTTATGCAAGGGCTTTCTTGTGAGGTGTGAGAGTCTGTGTTCTTGATACAAATAGAAAGTTTTATGCATATAGGAGTGCAAGGGCTTTGTTCCATGGCATTTGGATATGCTATGTAAAAGTTCAATTATTGATTTTTGAAAATAGAAGATGATTTAATTTAATTTTCAATTTTAAAATAGTTCTAAAAGCCATAACTTTTATATTATAGATCCAAACTCCATGAAATAAAGTCCATGCTCCCTTCCTTGTGGAGAGCTTTCCAATGGTACTAAGAACATAGTTGGGAGATTTATGGTTTCTTAGATCTCATTGTATCCAACAAATAAAATAAAATAAATAAACAACCTACTATTTAAGTTATAGATTGTCCTATGTGTAGGTCAATTTTGTATATAATTAGGAAAAATTTGGAACACGCTAAAGTTTTAGAAATTGTACAACTATTTTTGAAAATTTGAAAAAATTACAATGGTACTAATACTAAATATCCCAAAAAATATACTTGAAAAAATTTAGAAAAAAGAACACATTTATACATGAATAGAAGAAATCAATCCCAAATGGGAGTATTGAAAAAGGAGGAGCAAAGTGCTAAAAGTCTTAAAATCAAAACAAACTACCAAATTGTTCAAATTCTAAAATTAAATTATTTGACACCAAGGGTTGAATGTACCTAAAAGTATAGTAGTGTGCTACGTACCATTGCGACAACCAAAATAAAAGTAAAATTAATTTTTTTAATTCAAAATAACTCAAAAATCCATAATTTTACCTTGTAGGTCCAAATGCCATGAAACAAACCCATGCACTTTTTTTTGCAAAGTGCTTTCCAACAATACTTAGAATGTAACTGGAAATGTATGGTCTTGTGAAATGCATGGCTTTGTGAAACTTTTTTTTTTTGAAAAATTGTAGAAATTGAGGTCAGAAATGAATTCTACAAGTTATTTTTTCAAGAAGGTGCTCTAATTGCCCGAAAAACAAGATTGTTCATAACTTTCTCATAACAAATCCAAATGGAATGAATTAAAGTTTGCCATGTCCATAAAAAAAATTATTTATGTAGAACAAATTCTTTTTAGTCCATAAATTTTGCTCCCAAGCTTTGATTGAAATAAATTATATTTTTGGAAAGCTAATGTGTTTCCCTATCTTCACAAAAAGATTCAAAGAATTATAACAATTATTGAGACCATAGGAGCTTGCCCAAAATCTGTTTTGTCCCTCGAGGGGACAGTGGGACTTTAGGGATTAACTAACATTCAATGGACCCTTTTGCTCCCCCTGCATCTAGAGGCCTTTCAAAGTGTCCAGCTAATAGAAAATGGAGCTTCAATAAACTAACCAACCAATTCCTCTAACAATTTGAATTTACCTCTCTAGGTTTCCAATAATGGAATATTTTAATTTCAATTTGTCTAAAATGGTAATTAGAGCGAGAAGGTTCTCCAATATTTTCTCTATTTGGAAATAGCGTATCCATTCTCAATGTTGATTGCTTTGTGAAATGGATACACTATTTCCAAATGGAGAAAGTATCAATTTTTGTAACTAGCAATCACAATAAGCATCAATGTCTCAACCAATCATTCCTACCTTGGCCTTAAAAGATCACAAACTAGAACTATAAAATTAGTAAACTTTGTATGTTCTCATTTTGTGACTATTTATTTTTAAAAATTTTATTTTTATTTTTAGAAATGAAATCATATATTCTTATAAATTAAAATTTGTTGAGTGAAAAATTAAAATTATTATGATTTTTTAAAGAAAAAAAAGAAGAAAATTCATATCTAATCCAAAAGTAGCTCAAAAAAATTGAACCTTTTTCCATAGCTATATATAATATAGTGTCTATCTTTCAAAGAATTCAATGCTAATTTGGATAAAGTGAAGTTATTTGGACCAAACATTGCCTAAATGCACTTTGTTTATCATTTAAAATATGGATTTTGGAGAGCTTAGGGGATAAATACCTTCTTTTACAAAATCATTACATTGAAGAGGTTATTATGAAGTTTTAGTGAAAGGATGGTTTGTTTTATTTTATATAAGACTAAGATACATGTATAACCAACTATGAGTATTAATGTGTGAAAATTAACATGTGGCATTATAAGTCAAAAAAACTTGCAATATGATACAATATTGAGGATTTTGCATAAGAAAAACAAATTTGATTATGCATATTCTATTAATTATGCATTCATACTACTAAAATCATAACTCCCTCTGTAATATCACAAATGCTATCATTAATACTAGGGGCTTGTTCTTGCTATGCTACACATTCATTGTATCACATATTAGTCAAATTTTGATATATTTGAATAGAATGTATGATAATGATTTCAATAAGTCTTTAAAATAATTATTTTAAATATTTTATAAAAATATTTTCAATCATGCATCCATAGAAATCGTATTTTCACACAATGTGATATTATAGAAATAGAGTAGCAGTTTGCAATCACTTCTATAATATCACTTTTTACGAAGGGTGATATTATAAAAATAATATGATTGTTGCAATTAAGGTGATATTAAAGAGGATCCATAAGATGATATTATAGGAGTAGCAAATCCATTGCTTCTCTTGGCTTTACACTTCTTTGCACTTCTATGATTTTGTGCTTTTGTGAGCTTTGAGCTTTCATGATTTCAATTTTCTATTGCTTTTCTATTTTCCAAATGATTTTGAGAAATTTATTCAATTGAAGTGATTTTGGACTCCACAACAATTAAGTTGTTCACAAAGTTTTTGAGATTTATAAGTTTTTCTTTTCAATTCATCAATTTGGATTGCCATTTTTTGTAACAATGGAGTCAAATTTCTAATGCATTCTAATGTATGTGTATCTTTTATAGTATTTACTATTGCATATGTTTCACTCATCATTCAATAAATTTCTATTGTACATTTCAATATATACTTACTTATAAAAAATTATACAAAGATTTTAGTCATTTTTATTTGAAGATTTATTGAAATTTTTGTTCTTCATTCTATCTAATACATAAAAATTCTTATAAAATTCTAATGATGAATGCATAGCATAGCAAGCGCCAACCGTTGGTATTCTATTAAAAAAAATTGTACATGCTTCAAGAAAAATGTTTGAGTGAAGGTAATATTTATAGATTTATAGCAATATTAGAAGGAAAACTAATCTATGCTATTTTGCTTGGTGTTTTGTTATGTGTGCAATGTCAACTGAGATTTCCTTGACCGACAAAATGATACAGGCATGGTTGTGGTATTGTCAAAGAGTCCACAATGAGAATATATAGAGAGAGTAAGATTTGTGTTGTGTTGATGTGCAAAGTGAACCAAGATTGATACTTTCATTTGTCTTAAGAGTGTGTGTGTTACAAAATAAATTTACTTAAAGTTAAAAAAATTTATTAGGATTTTTTTAATTTATTGTTTGAATACTTATACTATTTATCTTAAAGACTTTTTATAAACATCATTGGTAAAAAAAAAATTCCAATAAAAAGTTATGATCATAAACAAATTCACTTTGAATCATATATTAATAAAAGAAATCATTTAAATTTATCCAAATTTTATTTTTTTGATACAATAAAATCGTTTGTACCATTTGTAGTGGAATAACAAGCTATCCACTTGGTGATATTGAAAGGACAAAGCCCATGAGCATGCAGTGAAACCTCAAAACCTTCTACTCTATACCCTCTATTGTAGCATTATTTAAGGATGAAATTTTTTATTTTTATTTTTGAGACATGAAATCATATCTCTTATATATAATTTAAAATTTTTAGATTTCTTGGTGAACATTTCAAATTACAATGATTTTTTCTTAAATGTAGGAAACTTATATAAAAGACAAAATATGTTTTAAAAATTCAAATTTTCAAAATAGAAGTATATTATAGTATAGAAAATTATAATATAAATAATTTTTTTGTGATAGTCTACAATTTGAAAAGGGATAATTGATGCTCAACTTCAAACTCCAATATTCTTATTTCTAGGGATTTTTTAATTCTAAAAGTAGAATAGAAATTAGACTTTAGAAGCTTCCATTCATTATGTATTCTCAAAACCAAAAGAAATAATTTTGAATGTCCTCCACATTTGTGCAAATAGGTCTCGAAATAGGTGTACTTTTGAACATTGAAGATGGTTTCAAGCTCATTCTTTCGGTGAAATTTGATCACCATCAAGTACTGTACCCATAGGGTAGGATCAATGGAAAACAATTATTTTTAAGAATGCCAGGAAAAAGTAAAATGAAGAAGAGAAATTGACAAATTCAACAAAAATTAAATGACCAAGTTATTGCAAAATAATAAAATTTCCAATATACAAGTCAACATGTCTTAAGATCCTCTATCATCAAGCAAATCTTTAATGACAAAGTTAAGCAAATTTACATTAACCCTTAATGAGGATGGAGGGTAGAGAGGTCATTTTTTTTATGAAATCTAGTGTTGTTCATGAACTCTTAAAGGGTATGGTATAACTTGAACATTGAGCTCTTACTAATCCTAACCATTTACATATTCCATATAGGTTGTTTTTCCTACCATCCAATTTGTATAAAGAGCTTGTCTTTTTCAACAACTCATTCATCTAAAAGTCTTTTGGAATTCTGAGCCAAACATGTTGGATTTTTTTAATGTAAATTTCAAAATGCAAAAGCTACTTTGAAAATTATAATTAAATATTTGGCATCAATGTGCTAACCATGCTCTATGGTTACAGTATTCAAGTTCTCATAAATGTCCACTTTTAGTTCCTTTAAAATATTTTTAATATTTTTTATCGATTTTCTTCAAAAAAATTGTTACTTTATTTCATGAATAGCTTTTGACCTACATTTTTTTAGGTCTCAAATTTTGGTAATATGTTATTTTTAGTACATACAAATTATCCATATTTTATTTTAAAATATTTCATCCCAAAGGTCATAGTATAGTAAGTACAAATCAAAATGAATCTACTGTCTTTTGAATGCATAGTCACTTGCAAGTGACAATTCCATCTTTAAATGTTTAAATGTACCCAATTTAAATGTACTTATTATACACATGGTATCTAGTGACAAGACAAAATTTAAAAAAAAATTCCAATCCCACTTAAATCCAAATCCAAACCAACCAACCAACCAATCCTATTTCTAATTTCAAGATTGCAACTTCAGATGCAATCAATATGGAATATATTACTTTATTGCTGTATCTGTATCCATTTTATATATTTAATATCCGTATTCATATTATGAATCCATACATGTCTTTTGTAATTGATGGCCATTGATTTTTGGCAAATCAATAGTGTGGGATTTTTGGCAAATGGATGGTATGGGAGATTCTTTTGTTTATTTCTTTCCACATTGGACAACAAGGGATTTGGGGGTTGGTTGGTTGGTAGGGGCATTCGCATCTTTTCAAGAAATAGTGAATACTAGTCAAAATGGTATTAAATTGACCATTCATTTTGCAATCACCCTTTAATTTAAAGAAATAACATAAAAATAATATTAGAATATATAGAATTGGAATATCATATTTTTATAAATTACTTTGTATGAAATAAATTAAAAACTAGCATGAATTGATTTAATCCCTAATTGCCCCTAAAGGACCATCATGTTTAGAGGCCCAAAATTGCTTTAAAATACTCATCTCTAAAGCAAGATCAAAATCTTCATCATTATTTATTTTTTAACAAACTTGACCTTACGATCTTTTCGCTAATTTGTTCAAATATATTGTCTTAAAATTTTAAGGTGAATATCCCCTCCAATTGCAATTTCAATGTGCCTAAACTTCAAAATGTGGGCTTCTCTAGTCCTTCCAAAAGGTGAAGTTTTGTCTCTCAACATTTTTAGAAAAAAGCATTTATGTCCTATAACTTACGCATTTTAGTTAATAAGTTGGAAAAAGGGTTGAAAATATATATTAAAAAATTTAACCAATAAAACTTTCATCTTCATTTTTTCAAAAATTGTAAAGTGGAAGGTGTTACTAAATGAAAGATATAATTAATATACTAATAATTTTTGGAAGAATTTTATAGTTGTTAATCTAAATGGTGAGAATTTTCAAATAAAAAATTAATATATTTTGTTTTTATTTTTAATTTAGATTTTTAAAAATTGAGAGTAAAAAACGGCTTCATATATTTTTTCTACCTTCATTGTCCACAAAATAAAACTCCTCATAGCTTTTACCTCATTATTTGGAATTCAATGGTTCAAAATTTTTTTGAATAAGTATTGGCTTATAAAATCTCAAAAAAATTATATTCTCTTAAAATATATTTTTTGTTGCCCAATTTCAAATTGCAACCAAAAAATCCCTTCTAACTTTGCATAGTTTATTGGAATGACATTAAATAAAGCTTTACACGTAGATTATGATGAAAAGCATCCATCCTAAAAATTCATGTAATTATTTGAAATTATGGTCAAAAGTCTAAAGTAGTAAAGTGGGCTCCTTGATCCTTTAGGAATTAATTAGTGTGGAGATAGCATTAATAAAGTTGTATACAAACAAATCAATGAGATGTTCTTCACTATCCAAAAAAATTCTTGACCATCCAAAGGATACATTTTATCCCCAAATGAATGCTCTTACAAGATTCAAAAGAGGAAGAATGTACAAAACACAAATAAATAAAACCAAAGGAAAAATAAAATTTAACGTAAGAAGATAGGCATTCCAAGCCAAATTTTCTTACTATACCATATAGTTGTCCACATCAATCCTATAGTTAGGTAGTGATACAATCTTTGAATGCATATCATTGAAGTAGTAATGTTTTTTATATTAACCACTAAAGGACTAGCATGCGTTTTTTGGCAACATAGAAATTTTGAGCAAGTACATGTGATTAGAGATTTGCATATTTTAGGCTGAAATTTTAATAGGAGGTGGGAACGAGGAATATCTTTCATATGCACCAAATTTCATGACATTTGGAAATATGAGTCAAAAGTTATGGTTGAATATGTTATTTTTTTCCCCATGTAGGCAGTTCAAGACTCTAAGTAGATCAGAAAAAATCACATTTTTTGAAAACAAAAATTTGAAATTGGTTTTGTAGAGTTATATGTATGAAAAGCTTTGAATCATTCCATTTTGATCAATGAAACGAAAGTTACGAGGACTTTTTGTTTGTTTCTTTACTCTAAAATAAACTTTGAAGTCCTTTATCTTACTCAATTTTTAATATTTTTTGAAAAAAATTAAATTATAGGATGTAGATTGTATACAATAACATTTCAACCATTGGGATTGGCATTTTTCAATTTCATAAATAAATTTTTATAAATTTAGTATTTTGAATCATTCTCTATTTCTTTCTACTTACTATTTTTTTCCTATATGTTGTACGATTTCCAAATGATTTGAAAATTTTCAAGCATGTAGCGAACTTATCTAGAAAAAAGAATCCAAAGAAGCACCACCATTTTGGACATTTTTTCATAGAAAAGTGAGCTTGTGAAGTGTAGCTGTCCTGTTTTTTGCAAGGCCACAAAAATGGTTTCTATGAATTTGAATGCTTATATCTTGCAATCTATGAGGTGGAAATTTCTGAAATTCTTTCCGTGTGTTCTCAAGTTAACATACCACAAGATCCTATAATTATAGTTAGATGTGCCAAAAAAAGTTTTTTTCAAAAATTTGGTACTTGTACTAGAAATGGCAGTTTTGGAGCATTTTCGGTGAAAACATAGTGAAGGAACTTTAGTGGTTAAAAATAATACAATAAGTTGCACTAATTTACAAGCATCAATTTTGTTAAATTGGTAATATTCCATAAATTTTCATTTTAATTAATGTACCTTTAAATTTAGCTTATTGTATTGATGGATGTGCAAAATGCAAATGACATTTCATCCAAAACATTTTTCATCATTCATCAATACTTTCTACTCCTTCCTTTGACGACTTTCTAAATCACTTCATTCCCTAATTCCTTAAATACTCACTATACCACTTGGTTTGCATTTTTGATACAAAATTGATTTTTACTAGAACAATCTAAACTTCCAGACACTACACCTCGTACTACACCAAGAAAACTCCTCTTATTTTTCATGAACATTGCACTTTGTGGACACGGTCAATATTCATCTTTTGAATAAAGTTAATGTTGTAACGTTGCTACGGACACTAAGTGCCTGATGGATGACAAAGAATCCTTCTATATAAGAGTGTAAGCTAAAAGTGCAAATGTTCATTTTTGGAATTTTATGTGAAAAATGGGAGGTCTTGCACAATAGTATGACCTCCAATAAGCAATCTTGACTTTTTTCATTCTCACCCTACCAAAAAGGATGATTTCAATGGTAAGCAACTTGTCCTTCTAGGGTTAAAGTTGTGATGCTTTAAATTAGAAAGACTGATTTATTTTTCCATACAATTAACTTCAAAAAAATTTCAAAAATTTCAAAAACCTATTTTAAAACGATTGTTGTGGATTGCCTTCAGTTCAAGGCTGACCCCTACTGTGGCCATGGCATTTGTTATTCTTGTTCTTAAGGTGTGACCACCCATAACCAATCAAACAAGCAACTGTGGACATGTTATGGAGCATAGTGAGGCGAAGGAAATCTTTCCATAGATGCAGAGATAGAAATGAGGGGGATTGCCGAAATTTGATAATTTTATGGCTTGAATTGAAATTTCTATGAATTTTGAAAGACAAAAGTTGCCATCCAGACCCATGTCCAATGTGTAGATTATTCCAAAACCGCTCATTTAGGAGACTTCTTGTTCACTTTGGCACTGTGAACCAAGCTGATACGTCATGAAAAGAATGGACTTGATGGTACGAAACCAAGAACTCATGTTTGGAAATTAATCCCAGTCTCTGTTGTATTTCTGCCACCCTAATAACTCCCGATGGGGTGGCTCTACTTTACTTCCTGATGCTGACGCTGTCAGTAGGTTTTTTTTGTTGTCGACACTCCGTTCATATTTCATAGCCTCTGGCCGACTCAGTTCACGAAGAATCTGCGGTTTGGACAATCAGGTCCTGATCACAGCATCCAAGAAGATCAGTGATCTGAACCTGCGTCAGTTAGTCACGACGAAGCGGATCAACACTTTGAAGATGCTTCCAGCCCATCTTGAACGCTCGCATTAGTACCGACAAGTTGTCCGTGGTCCACGCCGTGAGCGCAGGGCTCCCGAGTTTGGCCTCAATTGTTGCAGCTGTGCGGTGGCGATTGGGCTGTTGTTAGGCATGCGGGGGCTTGCTCAAATTGTGTGCTTGTCGGTCAATCGGGGTTAGGACAGTTTGAGATTAATTTGGAGAGTCCGTACTAGATGTCGATCTCTTGTCTAGGGTCAAGTCTCCGATCAATCCCCTTGTCTCCTAGCCTCATCTGCTGTGAGGAAAACATTCTCTAGTAGCAGGAGTAGTAGAACTATCCCAACGGACTCTTCATTTACAGTACGTTGATCTATGTACACCAGAGTTACTCTTCTTCTAGCTAGATCTGGGCTCCTGGCTCGGCGTCGGTTGCGATTTTGGAGTGAGGGGAGTTGGAGAGGGGGTTGCAGGTCGGGCGTTGGCGATGCAGAGGCAAGAGGCAGGCAGGGATGGAGGCCAGCCTCGAAGGCAATGGAAATGTCGGAGCCTGACGGATTGTGACGTCTATATGCGCACTGGAGTACGCGTGCCTGGGATGACTTGCCTCTTCAATCATCCTCCAAAACGCCAACAGCTGCTGCAGATCATCCACAAGCTACTGGTGCAGTTTTTACAACATCCCCTCCTGTCTCTTTTATCGTCGCATGGTGCATTGCAGTTGGGAATGAAGACGAAGAATCTAGCTAGCACCGAAACTTCCTTCCTCGTTTACATGATGAGAGAGTAGTAGATCTTAAGGTTGTGATGATCCAGAGGAGAAAATTTCAATTTCGTAAAGTTAGCGACTTTCCATGCTCCATTTTGACATTAACACTAGCTTGAGTAGCTTGTTGTGTAGAGAGATATGATTTATATGCGAATTACATTTCATCCATAACACTATACGCAACTAAGCTAGGATAACCCCGGCCCCATACCCCTTCAGGTCTCCTTTGGTCAACGACAACGAGGGCGTTATAAGAGTTTACATTATGGTAATGAAAAGGCCGGAGTTTAATTAGCGCTTAGCAAGTGGTTTGGGGGGTGCACTACAAAGGAAGTTCATGGGTGAGGAGTGACCATGAACTTCCTTTGTAGTGCACCCCTATGCAAGTGGTACTGGTTTCAATGAGTTGGTAACCTTTGGTTCGTCTCCTCTGTTAGAAAACTCTTGTAGCATACTCCCTTGCGATCATTTTATTTCTTTCCTTGCTTGAAGGTTCACCACGTCATTTTAATCTAATTCAGCCAATTAAATTTGACAAAATTGAAGTTGTAGAGTCATGTTCCATAAGCATCTGTATAATGTCCTCGAGCCTTCTGACCCGTCGATCTCTCTCGGAATATCAGTATTACATTCGTATAATGAAATAGCAGGGACGATAAATAAGGTGTCCGATCCAGCGCACTATTCACCTGGTGGTATCAGAATGTAGCACTGTCATTTGATCATGTGCATGTGGAGATTGTTGTGCAGCATCGTTTGGGCCTGGCCAAGCATCCGGAGAGTCTTAGTCAGCAAGAAATCCAGGTATCCATTCTCTAGCAACAGGTATTTGATGCACTGAACATTTTCTAATACATGATCGAATTCCGAAATCGCTAGTGCTAAAAAATCTGAAAACTAATGGGAACTTTCAACTCAGCTCATGGGTTTTGAGGTGACCATTTGAAAACTTGAGACCAAGAATCTACCTAGGTTATGACTTGATATGCTCCTCTGCGCTCCAGTTTTCTGTCGGGAAATTCCAAGCTGCTTGGGTTTCTTCAAAACTCAGGCAGTGTGCATGCCAATTCTGTGAAAGTTCTGCCATTTTAAGGAATTTGGAGTTTCTATTCGACGGAAATGCGGGTTGCTTGATGCTACTTAGCGTGAATGGGTACTACGCATGGTTGGAGTTGATTAATGTGAGTGTTCAAGATTATGTGAAAACTGACAAATGCAAGTTTGCAGCCACGCACGTGTAAATTCCAACATCCAAGTCCGAAGTCAACAATGCGTGTACCTTGTTTAGAATGCGGTCCTCGAGTGTGAGAGTATGAGACAGGCTTGCGATTTTGAAGATTGCATCAAAATTTGGTTTGGGTTATCACTTTGCTCACTGTGGGAATTCGAACCTGGTGATGGGATACTTGCCATGATGAAATGCGTCTATGAATCCTAGCCACGTTGTGCAGGTCGTCGTCACGACACACTTGGGGTCTTATTATTTATTCTTGCCAAAAATGTATCTTTTACCCCTGTGTTCTCTTTGACTTTAAAAAAAAAATACTACTGTTGTAACAACACCAGAAAGGTTTCATTTTGAATATATTTGAACCTCATTAGAGTCCAGCAAGAAGAAATAAATGGAAAACTGTGCGGATGAATACGTGACAGATGGAATTGTGGCTCAATATGCACTTCATAGAATAAATATTGGACTCGATCTTCCTTCATTAGGAAACGACTTTGTCGCCTTTCCTACCCTTTACAATGGCGGGTTTACGTCTACATTTATCTACCCCTGCCATCCGTTGTTTAACTTGAACTTGAACATCTGGATAAATAGCAGTGCTAAACTAAGTCTTATGTTTGTGTTTTTTTGTTGGGCAGATGGTTGATGGCGTATTGGAACGGGATGAGCTAGCGACTCAAAGTAATCTTCCTGCCTACTTCAGTGCAGGAGACATGCACAGCCTTCACACCGGATCACCTTGCAGTTTAGATCTAAGCTCTTCTTCCTTTGCAGAATACTTTTCTGCAGTTGATGTTGTTCAAAGTGGTGGCTGCAGCAGGTTGAATTCCAGCAGTGAGCTGGAGAGTGTGATTGAGGATTCCAGAGTCCATTGGAGTGAGCTGAGCTCAAGCAATGACTCAGGTAGCACTGAGGAAAGCAACTGCGAGATCTTTGACAATGACGCAGATGGCAATGGCGAAAGCAACCGCGAGATCTTTGAGAGTCTTCGACTACTGCCGAAGTATCAGAGATGGTTAAACTGTGCTCTTGCACCTGGTGACATTTTATTGGGGCCCAAAATCGCAGAGGGAGGTCAGGCGGAAATTTTTGAAGCTTGTTCCAAAAGAGCGGATTTGGGCCCCTATGTTTTGAAGGTATTCAAGAAAGGTTATTCTCTGCAAGATCTAAAGCTCCAATGGCCCGACGGTCTCCTTCTCGGGGGTGAACTCACAGGGTTGTTCCAGGGTAGCATGGTATTGGAGGATGACAGGTTTGCCCTTCTGTTGACTAGGAGTGACATGGATTTGCGGAAGCTGATTGATGTCACCCTAGATAAATATCCCCTACTCGGAACCTGCAATCCGAAATGTGCGCGCTCTAAATGCTTTGCACCACTCTTCAGTGAGGAGTTTGCAGAACAAATAACGTTCCGTATTGCTCAGCAGATGCAGTATTTGCACTCTGTGAATATTCTCCACAGAGACCTCAAAGCATCCAACATTTTGTGCTCATATATGTTTCGGGGAGTCAATGGCATTTGTGTGGCGGATTATGAAAGCTCCATCGGGGTTGTCGGAACTGCGTTTTGGAGAGCACCTGAAATCTTGAAGCAACTTAAGGAGCGCAAGCCAGGGATTCACTTCACACGCGAGGCTGATGTATACGGCTTCGCAATGACATGTTACGAGATTTGGACTGGACATATTCCATTCGAGGAATATAGGCCCCATGATTATGACCATGTCCTGAATGGAGCGAGACCTACACTGCCATATCATGTTCCTTGTTGGGTGAAGGATTTGATACAGAGGTGCTGGCACCAGAATCCATCAGAGAGACCTTCCTTCTCTGCTATTATCGAAGAGTTGGAGTCACGTGCAATGGATGTCTAAGGCAACAGTGTTCATGCCTTCATAGCTGATTCTGTTAGAAATTTTGTTTTGATGGAGAGAGCTTCTGATGTCCAGAGCTAGGGTGACACGGAAGAAGCCTTGACCTAGACATAGTGCCCTGCCAAAGATCTTTGCAAGGACTTTCTGGTAGCGGGTGTTCCAGTGTCAAATATAATAATTATGCGATTCTGGTGCCAGAATTGACATACATCAACACAAAGCTCTGAAAACTAGGACAGGTGTAGATTTGGGAAGCCAGAATCAGAATCATGTAGTCGCCATAGTTAAGTAGATTGCATTCCTCTAGGCTTGTTTGCACATGAATTTGCCATTGATCAAATTACGGTCAACTAATCAGCAGCGGTTGTCCCACAAATTTCTCGACACTCTACACTATAAATATATACAGTTATTGTAGAAGGATGCAGTAACGTAGGAACCAGGTGTGTTGCATGGGTTGGTGTACTAATTCATGGCTCTGGTTTAGAGAATTGCATATGTCTCCATCTGGACAAGTGGTGAGTGATGAGGTAACTTTCTACAGTAAGGCAACCTAATTGTTAAGGCAACCTAATTTCACTATTTACTGTAGTTTACTTATCCAGGCCCTCATCATCCAATAAGGTTCCAGTCGCAAATAGCAAAAATTTCGACCCAGTAGAAATCCATTGTAAAAAGTTGTGCTGCCAGAGTCTCGTTGCCCTCCACAAGTATAAAAGATCAGGGCCACCTCCTATTTTCCTGATGCCATTGTCTCTCCTCAGCAGCTCTGGGATTCACTTTATCATACGGCGGCCTTGGGAAATAGTGGAAATTAACGCTTAGGCCAGAGTTCTCTTGAGAATTGATGATTTGGGAAAAATCATTATAAAGTACTACTTGAAAGAATATTTTGGAATTGATGTACAAATGAAAGTTGTAGATTTTGAATTTTAGATTCCATCCGTATGGTTAGAGTCACCAATACTATCACCAATATTTTTTTTATCTCTTCTATTAAGACAGGATGTTTGTTTTGTTTTGTTTGTTTGTTTGTCACGTTGAGATCTCCTGGACCGTACGTCCCCCAGTCGCATAGTTGGTACTGTCAGAAAGCCCTCAACGAGGAGGGGTGCACCGTCTTGATTTCGTGGCATTCCAACTCACGGTGTGAAAGTTATGCATTTTTTAGTTGTTTTTGGTTCTAAAAAATTAGAAAATTACTTTTTCTTATCTTTTGGACACAATCTTGGTACCCTCGACCAAGAGGGGGGTATAGGCTTTGGACTAACAATGTGGAAGTTGTAGATTATTTTTGAATTTTTGAATTTTTTCATCAATTCTTTGTTATATCTTTTTGGAGGGATTTGGGGCTTAGGCTTTAATCATCTTCTACTTTTTCTATTATTTTGTCATCAAATTTGGTATAGGGTATAAAGAAGTAATAAAAGAAGGTATGGTTTTGATTGTAGCAACGACACAAGCCACACTAGTGGATTTTGAAAGGAAATTTCAAAATTTCTTAAATTCAATCACAAGCAAAATATTATCATTTTTGGAGTAAAACTTGTTGGAATGGATTTTAAAGGAAGTCTTCCTAGCATGGTGATTTTATGAAATTTTTGTGTTCTTTACATCTATGACCTCATTTTTGCAAATCCAATTTTAAACTAGAGTCAATGCAATTTTGGCTTGGTCAACCACTTGACATATTTCTACATTTGCAATTTTAGAAAAATATGCACTCTGACTAGTAACACCAAATCCAATTGATTGATCCAATATATAGGACAAGAACCTAATAATATATCTCTACAAAATAGGATGACTTTCATCCAAATAGCAACAAGAAAAAAGAAGAATAGGAATTTGTTCATTGTCCAAAATTTGGACTTCAAAGCGCTTAAGGGTTAAGCAACCTGTCGTTACTTCTTTCATACTCTTATTACATATATTGTCTTTTCACTTACGATGGCATCCAATTTGTTCTTTGTACCAACTGTCTATTGTTGCTATTATTATCAATTTGAGTCCAGTTTTTTTTTCATTTTTAAAAAAGTGCCAAAGTAGTGATATAAAATGTTATATTAGTACTCCAAATTTCAACATTCATCCACATTTTGGATAGAAAATGTCACATTAGCACATATCACATGTTTGTAATTTGAATTTCATCCACAATTTGACAATTTTATCAAAGACACTTTTCTAATTCAAAGTGTTTTGACAATTTCAACCAAGTATTTGGCATTTTTAGCCAAATTCTTTTTTGTGGTGCAATCTGGCAGCAGAAAGAAAAAACAAAAAAACTGTTTAAGTCCACCGACAACTCTTTGAAGTACTTCACTAAGAAGGTGGATCAGCCGCGGCACCAATGCCACAAACTCTTCACCTTGGGCTCGCATGGTCACCCGCAGGGCAAACCCTTTGCCAAAAAGCGTAATGAGGACCCTGTGGAGCGAAAGAGCTTGTCACGCCAGTGTCTGGTGTGGCTGACAATGGCAAGGTTTTTCTTAAAGCTATTAGAATCATGGATACCGGGGCCTCTTCTCAGATAATCCCACCTTACAGTTTCGTAGCTAATTAATGTGCGCTACATACCTGGTATTGGTTGAACAAAGGTGGTACACTAAATAGTATATTTAGTGTTGGATTACATTTAGTGTAATTACCACCCTACTCCACACAACACTAAATCTCAACTTTGGAGGAATTAGTGTAGTGCTAAACTTGACTGTGCTGCCTTCATCTTCTATCATCTCCTTCCTTGGCTTTCTCTACTTTTGGTGGCGGCAGCTCCCTCTTTTAATGTGTTCTAACACTAAATGTAAACCTTTTCAGATTTCAGATTTACCATAGAGTACATTTAGTATTAGAAATTAGATTTAATATTATTTACTTTAGTAAGGTTAATGATATTTAGTGTCATGGTTCGTAAATAGTGTTGCTAACACTAAATATACTATTTAGTGTAGTGTGCTTATGGTAAATCCTCTTGCACGCAACATTCTTGGGAATTGTCAGGCTTTGTTATTACCACGTTGACTAGTGTGTCCTGTGTCGTTGCCATAGTCAAAATGGGTGGAACTATCCAATTCCACCACCTACAGGTTCCTCCCATTTCCGTCACTAACCCATTTATTACCACAATCTTATTAATCCTTTATCATGATGGGAATGCACTTGGAGAGCGGACACATCACCCCACGCTTCAACAATGGTTTGGTCATGCTTCAACAAGAGTCTACTCACAATTTTACATTTTAGCTTTGAAAAATCACAAAAAATTCAATTCTAGTCAGAATGTCTTTTATTATTCTTTTTACAATTGACTTATCTCAAACAATTCAATCTCTGAAAAATATGAGAGCTAGCAAATAGCTTCTCTAAAGTACCTAGATAGCAAATCTATATGATAATGGATAATTCTACCTTAATTACCACGTTGACTAGTGTGCCCTATATCCTTGCCATAGTCAAAATAAAACTAAAGGTAATTTTTTAATTTTTTAGTTCATAAAAACCTCAAAATTCAATAAATTTCTCACTGTAGGTTCAAACACCACAAAACAAAGCCATGCACCCCTCCTTGCTCAGAGCTTTCTGATAGCACCAAGAACGCAAGCTAAAGAGGGATGGGCTGGGAGATCTCAACCTCCTTACTTAGAGCTTTCTGATAGTACCAAGAATGCAAGCTAGAGAGGCATGGGCTAGAAAATCTCAACATAACAAATAAAACATTGAATTTGAGGAAAGCATTTTGATTTTGAGAAATTTGAGGAAAACAAAATGGAATCTTTTTTATGAACTGGAGCGAAAAGGGGGGAAGAATTTCGATTCCTCTTGGAAAGTATAAAAAAAGTAGGCACCCATCCTTGTGACAGGAGGTATTGTTCACAGTGGGATTCGAACCCACGCCCTTTCGGACCAGAACCTTAATCTGGCGCCTTAGACCAACTCGGCCATATGAACACGGAAACAACCCAACCGGATTCCCCGTTGATGCTATGACACGTGCGTGCAGGTTTTTTATACCTTTATGACACTGGAGCATCGTATCACAAAGACAGTTGCAGGTATTTACTGCTATCAGCCAGAGAAGCACCACCAGATAACAATCCTGGAATTCACTATGTACCCAAAAGATGTAAACAGGATGTTCCAGGGTCAATTCCCCCCCTTCGGGAAAACTGGAAAAATTAGCAGCCGTTGATTTGAATTTTTTTTTTAAAATTCTCACCCTTTTCGATGCTGTTAATCTTCTGGAAGAATCGAAGCTGTGAATGTCAAACAAACAATCTTGGGCATCCAAATATGGATACATAATATGGTACAACTATGGATATAGATACAAATACAAGATTTGAATATTAATATATTACCATATTGATTGCATTGGAACTACTTTTGGGGAAATACAAGTAGGGGTGGTGGATGTGGGGTAATTAAAATACATAATAATTTTAATTTAAATGAAAACTTGTGGCAATTGAGGGGAATTAAAATACATAATAAATAATAAAAATTTGTTTTGAGCAATGTTGTCACAATGACAATGAACTCAAAAAAGGCAATTTATCACAATAGAGTTCAAGTAGTATGCCCTAAAAGCAACCATTTAAGGGCTAATCCACCTTTTTCATAGGTTCCTGTGGACAAAAAAAATTCTGGATCATTTTTTAGAGGAAGAAAAATAGATGTGGAACCTAATACAAGTGGTTTTGTGTTTTTAAGCATTTTTGAATTACTTGTAAATTTTCAAAGATTTGAAATATAGGCACCTATTTGCAACAATAGGTCTCCTAAAATTTGTCCATTTGTAACTTGTAAAGACTGATGTGTGGAAATCAAAGACAATGATTGGGTCTTGCAATAGAAAAAAAAATTCCTTGATGCATTAAATTACTAAAGTGGGCCATTTAAGGATCACCTCATCTCTATTCTTTAGCTAATAATAGGGACAATTTGAAGGAGAGGGATAATTTAAAGCAAACTACCTTAATTACATAGGACTCCCTAGTTTGTAACAAGGGTATTAAAAGAAGGTTTCACTAAAGAATAGTACAAAAGAAACACAACACCAAACTCCATTACATCTGAGTGTCAGTGCTTTTAGGAGTTTCATCCTATGTTTTTCTCAAAGTCTAGCTTTTGTTTCTTTATTTCATACACTTTAAGATTAACTCAAATGTCTTGAGATTGAACATCCTTCACCACTCTTGCAAAGGAAATCCAAGTGTTTTAGTCCACAATCTTGAGTTTGCCTTCTAAATTGGGATATGATGTTCCAAGAGCTACGTACAAGATAAAATGCATTAACCCTTGAAAGGCCCTCCATATGATTTATATTTAGCCTTATAAAACTTCAATTGTGGTTTAATATATGAATTGTGATACATTGTTATTTACATACTACCACGATCATTAATTTACTTTGTACTGAATAATATTTGGTCAATGCTTTTTGGTCAAATACCACCGTATTTATAATATACTATACAATTGCAAAGGACTTTTAGGCCCTTCTAGAGTTAACTAAGATAGTATGCTCTAAAAGTGGTTGTCTTTTTGAAATGGCTCCTATAAAAAGGTACTAAATAGATATGATTTGGTCCTTAAATGAACCTCTTTAGCTATTGATTGAATCAAGAAAAAATATTCTTTATTGCAACAGTCAATTAGTGGCCTTGATTTCCTCAACTCCATTTAAAAGTTGCAAGTGAACACATTTTAGGAGACCTAGGGTCACAAATAGGCATCTACAATAATTTTCTTTGAAAATTCTTAACTAATTTAAAAATGAGTCAAAAAATATGAAACCACTTGTGTTATGTTGTACATCTATTTTTCTTTCTTTGAAAAATGAGTTAAAAATATTTTTGTTCTTGCAAACCTATGAAAAAGGCAGATCAGCCCTTAAATGGTTGCTTTTAGAGCATACTACCTTACTCACAAAGAGCATGAAAACCAATTTCATCTAGAAGTCTTTGACCATTGTAAAACCAAATGATGTTTTTATTTTTATTTTTCTAGAATTTTTTTTGGCCATGCCATGTGTAGGGGGCTTTTCAAACCACACAGGAAGGCTTTTAGTTTAGGTGAACATTTATTTTAACCCCTAAATGCCCAAGGCCTATTTTGAACTTCTTGAAATTTGCTCTAAATTGAACAAAAAGTTAACATTTTGATAAGTTGTATCAATTTTTTTGAATTGTAACCGTACAAATTCAAACTAGACATATTAAAGATCACGTAGGAAAATAAAACACAATAATATCACTTATGAATTGAAAGATTATAATGTTTGATCATGATGGTGTTAAAACTATGAAAATATTTTAGCTCTCTTTTTGCATGTTAAATCTAAAAAATTAGTCACAAATTAAATACAAGGTTGAAGGGCCTAACATGCATAACCCCAATTAATTAATTTATAGCTTCTCAAAATCTACTCTACAATTTTTTTAAATGAATTTCAAATGTGATTTTTTCTCCAAGGTCTAGTGTATTTGAGGCTCATTTCCAAGAGCCCTCAACCAAGCCCTCAACACTATGGAAAGTCAAGATTACAATGGATACCCTTGCAAAAACTCTTGAATAGAAAAATCATGATCAATCATTTTCAAAATCAAAATTTGGATGCTAAAACTAGACTTCAAAAAGAATTTTGTCAAAAAAGTAAATTACTAAAAATAGAAAATTAGTTGGGTATTATTTAACTTCAAAGTATTGTCAACATCAAAATTTGGTGCCTCGGGCATTTAGAAGTTAATAACATATACAATTAATATGTTAACAACACCCCTTAGAAAGACATTTGTTGGGCCATTTGTGTACATCCAAGGTGGGCACCCAAAAACCACCACTTTTTGCTATTGTGCCCATTTATTATTATTAGATTAGTTGAATTTCATATTTTCAAGAGGTTGCATTGCACCAAAAAATGCAACATTTTGGATATGGGATGCAAAAGTTATAAAGGGTTCAAGTTTTTTTTATAGAGGTTCTAAAATTGTTTTTTCCACAAAAGTACAAATTGATTTTGGAAACATATACAAAGTAATGATGGCAAATTTGCGTTAGTGGTGCATTTGGAGGTGCCCACCTTAAGCCTTAAGCTTAGTGCATGCTAGGATCTAATGTTTGTGAGGTAACTACATCTAAATTGCTTTCAAAAAATCATTGAAGCATGGTTCTTTGTCTTAAACTTTATTGTTTTTTGTTGGATTTTGTCGGAAATCAAAAGTTAGGATTTGAGCTTTTCAATGCACATATTTTTGCAATTGGGACCCCAAGGGTGCACTATATAAGATATTCAATGATCATGTGCATTCAAGCTCCTATTATATGAGGGCTATATTTTTTGAATTTATATAGGCCTATGTATACCTACATTTCTAAATTTGGCTTATTTCGTATACCCTACCTTTCATTTCAAAACATTTCATGTGTTATTTTTTGGCACCCTAAGTTCATTATAAGTAAAAAATAGGTGCATGTTTCTCACAAATACTTGATGGATTTATTAGTAAAAACTGTGCATACATGTAGTAATATAATGTAATGAAATGGAACATCCAACAGTAGTTTCAAACTAACACCAAGTACATTTCAAACTAAATTCCAAGCACAAACCAACCAATGACTTGTACAAAACCTGAGACAAACTAATACAAATATGAATTGAGGTGCGAATGCAATGTGCACAAATGCATGGTTTGTATTAATAAGCACAGCATGTAGCATTAAAAATGAGTTCATAAATTGAAGACTGCAGTGCCAATGGTCCAAAGTTTACAGTTCAAAATGAAAATGCAAACACAATCACAAGTTTTGCAAGAAGAATCTGAAATCCGCAAAACTTAGGAACAACACAAAAACCAGTAGCCTAAGGAGTGCATCGCCTGAATGTGACACTAGAACCTGCACATTCCACAGAACAAACATGATGAAACAAAATGAGCAAAATATTAATGAAATGACAAATCAAACTGCATGATATGGTTCAGGGATATCCACAAATTCTTACCTCATCGACACGCTGGAGTCACCCAAACGTTTGGAGATGCGGCTTGCCCATCTCCCTGTTGCACCTTGATTTCATGTTGCCATCCTCTGTGAAGAACTGCAAAGTAAATCCTCCTCATTCGATTTTAAAGTAGATTTGAGTGCCTCCGATGTCGACCTTCCCGAAGTAATCTGGAACTCCGACTTCCATCTCCAACATCCACAAAGTCAACCTATCAGGAATAGTTGTAGCCACCCTTGCCCCAAATTACAAACCTTACAGGTCGAAGTATACAACAAAGCTTCTGCTGTTCCAAACAAACAAACCGGTGATTGCTTTAAAAACCCTAAAACCTTCCGCCTGCTTATAGAAATCCTGCATTCACAGCCATCCCAATCCAAACTCACAGGCGACCCCAATCCAAACTCACAGTCATACTCCCAAGCAACCGCAAGCACCTTCACCCTAGTGTCCACCTGAAGTGAACGGAACATCATCCATCCATTACGAAAAAATTGAACCCACAAAAAGGCCTTAAGTTTTCTTACTAATTTTTATACTAATTGAATGAAAATGAAGGTGATCACATTCTCATTAGTACCACCATTTGGCGTATGCTTTATTCTTCATGATGAAACCATTTTGAGATTTATAAGATCATGGAGATGGATTGGGTAATGATGACAAATTTTTGAATTCATTGTATAATTCATAATCCAATTAGTGAGTTGAGAAGGCTCTTCCCACCTAAATTTATGAGATCGTGGAGATGAATTGAATAATGATGGTAAATTTTTGAATTCATCATGCAATTCTTGGCCCAATTAGTGAGTTGAGAAGGCTCTTCCCATCCAAGTTTTTGCATTACAAAGTGGCCTCTTTGGGGGTTCAATTTTTTCCTAATGGAAATTAGTTCATCCACACCGTTTCCATTCACTCCAACGAGCAATTTGTCATCTTCCAGATTACATTAAATTCCACTTTGGATACTTTAGCCTACCCTTATTGTAGCTCTTAAAAGTTCAATTTTTTTTGGCATGGATTTTGGCAAGTTTACTGTAGGAAAAAAATAAGTAAAATTTTGTATTATCCCCTACCCTTCATTTTTTATAAGTTGAAATACCCCATTTCAGTGATGCTAATTTATTTCTAAAAACTGTCTAAAATTAATTTAAGACCAAGGTAATTAAAACAACCCTTCATTTGATCGCACATTATTAAAAAAATGGGAGTGTCTCCCCCCATTGGGATACTATATGCACATTAATCTATGAATTTTTCAAGTATTTTTAAAGGTTGTACAAAATGGACTTTAGGTTCTCATATTCAGAAAGGTATACATTGTAAGCAAGAATCTATACGGGTTAGTTTTTGAAACTTGGTTGCAAATATTAAGTGTACTTACCTTGTAAGTCAAAGCATTTAGAATTTCATCCTATGTCTATTTCAAACAATGGTAAGCAATTGCTAAAGAAAATATGCCCAAAAAGAATTTGATACAACTCTACATAAGAGAATGCAACAATATAAGTTTAGAATTAAAGTGGGTACCTCCAAAATTCTGCTTTTTGTTTTCTTGCCTAGTTACTATTATTAGAATGGTCAAATTTTTGTATTTTTTTGGTGGCACTTGAAAAAAGGTTCCAATGCACCAAAAAAATGTGACATTTGGATACAATAAGCAAAAATTATGAAGGAACAAAATTTGGTTTTAAAACAATTTCTTTCTCATAGATACATAATTTATTTTGGAGATGTACACAAAGTAAAAATGACAATTTAGATAAGAGGGGTATTAGGGGGGTCCACCTTATTGTACCACATATTAGAAAGAATAATGTTCTTTGGTAGATTTGATATAAAGTAAGAGTTTATTTGTTTGAGGTCCCACATGAAAGAATTGGGAAACTCTGGTATCAATGCCTAAATCCTTATACTAGAAAAATATGCAGGATCATAAACTTGTTTTACAAAATTGGCCTTGTAGGATGAATCTACCCATGGGAAAAATACAAGAATTTTTTATTTGCCATACATGATCAAATTTGCAAATTTGAATTCATATTTGCAATCAAAGGCTCTAAATTAGTTAAGAGAAGTGAAGAATATAGAATTAACACAACACAAAAAGAGGGGGCTTTTTTTTCACAATTATCCCACAAAACAAAAAATTCACCCTCCAAAATCCACTTCATAGGATGTTTTTTTTGTTCTATTTTTTTTAAACATCCGGCCTTCAAGGAATAGGATAGGTTTAGCGTCTTGCAAAAAATATTCATAGTGAGATCCAAATATTCCCTCAAATACAATCTAGTTGAACCTAATACATATCAAATTTGAAAAAAAATCCTCAACATATACTTAGGTCTAATTCACTAATATTGGAGAAATATTGCATCGGTATTTATATAAATTTGAATATTAAATAAAATGACAAATTAAGCTAACCAAGCAAATTTGGTCCTTGATATCAAAATGTAATAATACTGATGTTAGGCCACTAAAAGTGACTCTACTAAAATACTTGTACCCACACTATTTGCACTTTTTCTACATCAAATAAACTTTTGGAATTGTACATTAGGCTTTGATGTCAAAATATAGGTACCTTAACCTCTAAAGTCCTAAAAAAATTTTCCATCAAAAACCAATCAAGATTGCCATTTGTAATGCAAAGAGCATAATTTAAAAAAAAAAATTGTATTTCTAACCACAAAGTCTTGCATTAGGCTAGTGGGAAAAATGTGTGGATGAAATTTTAAGAACTTCGACCATTTACATTGCAAGATATTTGCATTTAAAGTGAAGAAAATAAGTTTTTTTTGCACCTTACTCAATTAGAATTTTTTTACTTTGAATCTACTTAGTTTAATTTTTTCCCCCACTAATTTTTTATTTTTTATGTTGAAGAATTGAGTAGAGAGTCATAGAATTATTATTCTTTTAAAATTTAATTTACACTCATTACAAAATAATTACATAGAAGTAGATTGAAGATTTGAAGGAAAAATTAAATTGCTAGCAGTTCTAAGATAAAATTGCAATACACTTACCTCAATGGTGAGATTGTTCTAATAAGAGATATTAATTTATTTTTTTAAATAATAAAAATTGAATTTAGAAATGAATCTTAATAATTACTTTTTTCAAGAAGATACTCTTCTTGCCTGAAATATAAGATGCTATGTGCCCATGAAGTTTGGTAAAATAGGAAAATAATGAACTAACTACAAGTAGAGATACACTTCTTGACTAACATTTTCAAAAACCTAGAAGTTCTTATCTTTTGGCAATGTTGGTGGTTGCTCTAAAAAATAGTTAGGATTTCTTTTTGAAAACCTAAAGTCAAACCTCCTTCAACTCTAAACTTTGACGCTTCCTATTGGCATGGCAGCAAAATATATATACAAGATTATCCAAAATCTCCTATTTCATTCCCTTTTTCTAGTTGCATTTTTTACTATCTAGTGGTGGATTTTTCATACATTGTTTTTAAACAACTTTTTCACATCAATTTTGTTAAATTGGCACAATTCCATAAAATTGGTACAATGGAATCTCAAGTGAAAGAAATAGCCAATTTCATTGAGTTGGTGCAATTTTAACACCAAGATTATGGTAGACATTTACAATAGGCTTTAAAATCTAAGATAAATATAGATTTATATTTCAAGCAAAGCATTTCAAAACATTCTAGAGTCTTCAAATAGTACCAATTATTTTAACAAAATGGTATTAGAAGAAAAATAAAATGATTTAGGAAGCTAGGAGTGGATGAAGGTGAATGGAGGTGGATAGTATGGCTAAACAAAGGAAAATATTGTGTATGAAATCCAATTTCATATAAATTTTTATATCTATCAATACAACAAGCTAACATATTGTATATAGAATTTTTCCAATTGAAAAAACAACAATTGTTTCATATATTTAAAAAGGTTGAAATTTTTTTAAAAAGCTTCCAAGTTATTTTTGAGCTTAAATGATAGTTTGAAATGAAATAGTTGGTTTAACCCATAAATGCCCAAGACACTATATTTTGGTATCACTAAACTTTGAAGTTAAATAAAACCTTATCAAGGTATTATCTTTAGTATTTCCTTCTTAAATTGAATATCCTTTGAATTCTTTTTGTAGCATCAAAAATTCAAATTTGAAAAAAAATCCTCCATGATTTATCTATTGAAGATTTTTAGTAGCACCCAAATATTGATTTTGTAGTGTTAAAGGCTCTTAGAGATGTATGGAGCCTCAAATACACTAGGTCTTAGGGAAGAAATCATTGTGTTATAGGTCATATAAGAAAAAAACATTTCTAATGGATCAAAAGGTTATAATGTTTGATATGAAGGTATTAAAACTATAAAAGTGATTTCAAGCCTTTCAATGCTCTTTCTACATGTCAAATCTAAATTGAGTTCATAAAAAAATATTAGGTTAAAGGATATATATAATATAAATAACAGTAATAAATTTATCACTTTTAAAAATCTATTCTATAAATTTTTTTAATGAATTTATAATCATATAGAATAAATTTCATGATTACCATCATTGAAATGAGATAAGACTTATGTAGCTTTCCCATGATAAAAAAAATTAGTAAAATTGCACAGCTTTTGAAAAAATGCTATTGTTGACAAGATTGATGAAAGATGTTTGGTTAGCTAATACTTTATATATATTTTGAAATTAGAATGCTAAAATCGAAATGCTTAATTTCTAAAATCCCAAAGTCCCTATATAGAACTCTTAGGATTTCAAGTAAGCTTGTGTGATCTTGATTTTTGACATGATTTTTTGAAACCTTTTTGAAGATAGGAAAACCCAAAAGCTATAATTTTTTTCAATCAATGACCAGAAAAAAAAGTTATGCTACCATGAGTCCAAAAAGTAGCTCAAAGGGCAGCCCTCAAAAAATCACAAAAATTTGAATTTTTTAATTTTTAATTTTGTTTCAAAGATCATATTTTTGTCTACGTCTAAAGCTTTGATTCACCCTATTTGGACTAGTGATGAAAAAGTTATGGACAATCTTATTTTTCAAGCAATCCAAGCATCTTCTTGAAAAATAACTTATAGAATGCATTTTTTAATGCAATTTTTATAATTTTTCAAAAAAAATGATTAGGCAAGGTGAAATTTGCCAACCAAAACAATCTCAGCATTGGAATTTTTGTGTTTCAATTCCATCTTAGAACTATTAACAATTTAGTTATTTCTTCAATCTTGAACCTACTTCTACTTAACAATTTTTTAATGAGTGAAAATTAAGTGTTTTACTGTTGAAGTTTTTCTTAGATCCTCAACTCAATTCTTCAACATAAAAAATTAAAAAATCAAAATCAATAGTGCAAAAAATTTTAAGTTAAGTAGATTCAAAGCCAAAAAATCTAGCCAATCAAGGTGTGAAGAAAAATTATTTTCTTCACTTTAAATGCAAATATCTTGCAATTTAACAGTTAAAGTTTCTGAAATTTTTTCCATGCATTCATATACTAGTGTAATACAAGATCCTACAATTAGATATGTAAAAAAAACAATTTTTAAAGTCTTTTGCTCTTTGCTATAGAAATGGTAGTTTTGAGTAGGTTTTGATGGGAAAAAGCCTTGGGACTTTAGGGGTTAAAAGTGCTCCAAAAACTCTAATTTTTTTCCATGGGTATATATATTATTTGATCATTATGATTTTGATGTGTAATTTTTTAGATCATTTTGAATTATTGGAAAAAGGATATGAGGTTTTCAAATGACAGCCTAGAGCACTTTCTCTATTCTCCAAAAACTTGCCAAAACTTGCATAGTCAATCATCTCTTGATCAAACTACATTGATAGGTTCAATAGAAAAAATTGTCCATAGTCTCTTTGTTGTTTACAAATTATTAGTGAGGTTTAGATTTCAATTTTTTTGCAAATGTAATAGCAAAAGGCTTTGTGTTCTATTAGAGTTTTAAATATGTGTATAGTATTAGGGGGCTTGTTTAATTGTTGGTTGATAACCGGTTTTTAAATAGTTGAAGTTAGGATTCAAGGTGTGTTAGGATTAGGTAGCAACTAGCTTCCTAGGGTTGGATTGGCTACTAAGAAACAAGGATTGGTGGAAATGAAATATAGAATGCACTTAGGGTACTAAGTTGTGTATATGCCAAGAATTTCTACAACAAAAGCTTTATTTTGAACCTAATCACACAATTTTGTGTCAACATCTAACTTAACCCCTAAATGCTCAACCGCATTTTTTTGGCATTATAGCAATTTTGAGCAGCTCACTACGAATGGAGATTTCATTATTTTTCTTTGAAATTTTCACACAACATGTGCCCAAGGAGTTGCTTTAAGGCCTAACAATTTTCATAACTTTTGACTACACGGTTAAAAAGTTATTGCATGATATGTCATTTTCAACGTTTGGCGGGCAGCTCAAAAAAATTCTGAAAAATCACTTTTTAAAAAAATAAAAATTTGAAATTGGTTTTCTAAAGTTATGTAAACATGAAAAGCTTCAAATCATTCCATTTTGATTTATTAGATGAAAGTTATGAGCAAATTTAGTTTGCGGTACTTATGGATTCTTGACACTAAAATAAACTTTGGAGCCCTTTATTGAATTCAATTTTCAATATTTTTTGAAAAAAATAAAATTCTATGATATATATTGTATATTACAACATTACAACCATTGGGATTCTCATTTTTCAATTCCATGAATAAATTATTAATAATTTAGTGTTTTAAATGATTGTCTATTTGTTTCTACTTACTATTTTTTTCCTACATGTTGTACAATTCCAAATTATCTCAAATTTTTTAAGCATGTAGCCAAATTGCCTTGAAGAATAAATTCAAAGAGTAACCACCATTTTGGATATTTTTTCATACAAATGTGACCTTGTGAAGTGTAGTTGCCCAGTTTTTTGCAGGGACAAATTTTTTTTTTTGTAAATTCAAATGCTAATATCTTGCAATCTACTTGATGGAAATTTCTGAAATTTTTCCCATATCTTTTCAAACAAATGTACTTCAAAATCCTATGGTTACATGTGTCTAAAAAAGTTTTTCCCTAAAATTTGGTACTTGTCCTAAAAATTGCAATTTTGGAGTGTTTTTGGTGAAAACATAGTCCAATATATTTAGGGGTTAAATTTGTATGGTTGTAATTTTTTTAAAGTAATAAACCATATCAAAATTTGGATTTTTTGTTTAGTTTTGGACAAATTTAAAGAAGTTTGAAAAAAACTTTGTCATTTACAAATAAATTTTTTTTTAGCAAAGAATCCTAGTTTGATGTAGGAACCAAAAATGTAATATTAGAGAAGGTGATATTAATCCCTTTAAGTTCCATTATCTCCTAGAGGGACAAATGAAAGTTTGGGCATATACCTATAAATTCAATTTTTGGTACAATTAATTTTTGAAACATTTTTTTATAATAGGAAAAGACATTAGCATTTTGGAAATAGAATATTTATTTCAATTGGTGCTTGGGAGAAAAACTTATTCCATTCTAAGTACAAATTTTAACTTGTCGAACAACAAAAGAAATCCTTAGAAATTTGAAGTTAATTTTTTTTCCTTTCCTTCAATCATAGATTATGATTCTATCTACAAGAAAAGCTTTTATTTGTTCCATTTGGAGAAGTGATAAGAAAGTTATTAGGCATCTTGTTTTGCCTCAATTATAGTATCATCTTTAGAAAATAATGTATTAGATTTGTTTTTATGCTCAATTTTTACATTCCTCCCACCAAAGTTCAACAAGGTTAACTTTGATTGTTAGAGCAATACAATTGGGATTAATTTACTACATTTTAATTCTATCTTTGAGCTATCAACAATTTAGATTTTCATTCTAATTATCTAACTTGTACCTATTTCTACTCAACATTTTTTCCATTCCATTCTTTATGATGAAATTTTTTTAATTGAACAATTGAAATGCAAAATTTTTAAATTAGGATGATTCAAAGTCTTATAAACTAGTTTGTCATAGTGCCAAAAAAACATGTTTCTAGTTACTTTGAATGTAAATTTCTTGCAATCTATAAAGTCAAAGTTCCTAAAATTTTTTCCACTCATTCTCATTCAAGTCTATTGCAAGACCCTACAATTATATTCAAAAGAAAAGAAAAACTAAAATCTTTTGCTCTTTGGACTAGGAATATATTTTTTGGATTATTTTAGAATAAGTTATGAATTTTCAAACAAGAAGTGTTGTAGGTCCCTATTTATGATCCTAGGTCTTTCATAAAGTATTCACTACAATTTCTAGAGAAAAATGGGAAAAGCAAGGAGAATGATTGGCTCTTGCAATAATGAATAATATTTTTCTTGATTTTTTCAATGACTATAGAGGTCAATTTAAGAACCACCTCCAATCCATTTCAATCAGCAATTTATAGGGGCGGTTCTAAATGCCCAAGCGGAATTTGAGCCTCCTATCTTACAAGAAGGAACCCAAACACATGATATTCCATTATCCAAACCAAGAACTTTTTTTAATTTTTTAGTTTTTAATTTTTAACAAATAGAAGGAACCATTGCATTAAAAAAGACAAACCAAGAACTTTAGAACAATCTGCATCATTGATTCAACTATAAATACTTGAAATCATTAAGGTGGGTACACCTAAAATTGCACCTTGCCTAAAACAATCATCATTACCATGTGTGCATCTCCAAAATCAATATGTACATATGTTGAAGAAAGCATCTACTCAAAAAAAAATTGACCCTTTATTACTTTTACATACAATATCTGAATGTGGTTGTTTTTTGGTGTGTTCAAACTTCCTTTCACTTGCAAACCTAGTCTAATATTGATAATTAGGTATAGTAGCAAAAGATGATGGGTTGGGGGTACCCAATTTAACCCCTAAATGCCCAAAGCCTTTTTGAACTTCTTGAAATTTGCTCTGAATTGAACAAAAGGACAACATTTTGATAAGTTGTATCAATATTTTTTGAATTGTGACCACACAAATTCAAATTAGAAATGTTTGAGATCACATGGGAAAAGAAAACACAACAATATCACTTACGGATTAAAAGATTATAATATTTGATTGTGAGGGTGTTAAAATTGTGAAAGTGATTTGAAGTCTTTCAATCCTCTTTTCACATGTCAAATCTAAAAAAAAATTCATAAAAAAAATTTGAGGTTAAAGGCCATAAAATGCATAATCCCAACCAATTTACAACTTCTCACAATCTACCCTATAATTTTTTTAAATGAATTTCTAATGTGATTTTTTCTCCGGGATCTAGTGTATTTGAGGCTCATTTTGAAGAGCCCTCAACACTAGAAATCCAAGATTTGCAATGAATACCCTTTTACATAATCATGAATAGATAAATCTTAAATCAAATTAATTCATTTTCAAAATTGGATTGTTGTTGCTAGAATTAAACTTCAGAAAAAAAATTCAAATACATAAATGACTTAAAATTATTACTTAGTAAGGTTTTATTTAACCCTAGAAGGACCTGAAGTCCTTTGAGGGTGTATAGTGTATTATGAATATGGTGAATTTGACCAAAAATACATTGACCAAATATTGTTCAATACAAAGTAAATTAACGAGGGACCCCAAGGACCTTTCAGAGTTAACTTTAAAGTATTTTTGACACCAAAATTTGGTGCCTCGGTCATTTAGGGGTTAACCTTCAGTCAGTTCAGTGTGAACATTTCCAGAGGAGAAGTACCGTTTCAGGGTTCAAGTGCTCAACCTTGTGAAGACTAATTCACGCATGGAATTAGTACGACGCATACGTCTACCCTCGTGAACCTGAATCTTCCATTGTCATATTATCGTGACAGCTGATGCATTCGGTTACATGAGGTCAGGATTCCAAGGTTGCTGTAGTTTTTAAACAGAATGTATATACGTAAGTGGATTCAATCAATATCTTCTAATACCATTCACACTTTAGCGAAACATTCATTCCGCAAAAAGATTTGCAGAAAAACTTCACAATTACACATTTGAAGCAGCATTATTCTGGCATATGCGAAACTCACAGTTGAGTCAAAGTATTGAGCAGTCGATCGATCTCTATCTCCATTGCATACATCGAGTGAAACCAATATAAATTAGACCGTCAAGCTTACAGAGTGCAGCGTGGAAAACGATACAGTATATCCGTCCAGCAGAGTGACTAGCCAGGCCTACAGTATGAGGCAAAGTAAATTAAATCATACGGAGTACTAATTTGGCAAAATGATCACTATCATAATTGGCCAAAAGCTTGTCACAGATTGCCAGGTAACTCGTCACAAATCTGACGTACCATTCCACTTCCATCTTTCAGCAATCGAGACCCCGAAACGTCAATTTCGTTGAATTGGCGATATTCCACGAGGCAAAAATTATGACACATATCTTCCCAAAGGCCTAAACCTGACTCACCAGAAGACGAGCGTAGGTCTTTTCCAAGTCATTTCCCAAGTCTATGCGAGCCATGTTTTCTACTGGTGCCACACGTCCGTAGAGACAATGACCTTCCAGAAGAGCCATAGTTTGACCTCTCGTCTGCATTTGAACGCTCATCCGAGTTGCACATCTAGACTACCTGGACGACTAACAAATCAAAAGAATCCAACTTGGTCAACACAAGACATAAGACATCCATAATTTACTACAACGATGTCGTACCATCGCCGTCTCAACGAAAAAGTCTTGAGGGCACTTCAACATTCTGAAATTAGGTGCAAGGAACGGAATTGCTGCGATTTGTGCGGCAATTCTGATCGCAATTGGCAATCTTCTGATGCACTGCCTGGTGGAAGAGATCCTGGATCAAACCCTTAACTGACTAGCTTACAAGACTGAAGAATATACTACTGAAGTTGAGGGACAAAAAATCAACTAGAGAATGAAATGAAAGCTGAACGAATTGCTATACGATGACGCCCCAACTGGCCGCAGACATGCAACACTGGTAATTGGAACGGCAAGTTCAATCCCACCTATTATGATAAGAGAAAAAATGGGGGTCATCAAACATCAGTCAAATGTACGATATTTCGTGCAGAAATCAATTACGATAGAATGAAAATTGACAACCGATTTGAGAACAAGCCCTCGCACCTGTTCTTTTACAACAATCTTCGAACATAGGAAGGGTGCTACAGTAGTGCCATAGGTCCTCATTCTTGGAATCCGCAAAATCTAATCACTCAAAGCACATCCAAGATTATTGTAAAGGCGCTTTATTCTATATACAGCTTATTGTACAGTTGTGCTGCTGATCCTCAGAACACTACAACAGACCCAGAGTGTCAAACAGCTTCTCGCCACTTCAAGGTACGTGCAATCTTCAGACTGCAGGGATGTTAGAAAAAGAGAACCCTTTGTATCCCTTGTAAGCATAGTACGCGATCCTAGTGTAGTAGAACCCGGGCAAAAACAGAACACCTCCCAGAATAGCAAAAGCGATGCCTGTCATACAACGCACACAAAAACACGGAATCAGAATTGCGCTGTGTGAACCAAATTTCGTGTCCTAAAAAGCAACAAACTACAAATGACGAGACACCAGAAAGGAAATGCATACTTCAAAGAGTAAATGAGAAAGGACATAATCCTCGAAACCTAAACCCACCCGCAACAAACCATGGAGCAGTCATTACACTTCAGTAAACCTTTCAAGAATTACTGTAGGAGAGAAATTGCTTTAGTTCAAAAAAACTCTGGGTTACAAAACCTCCAAAGGCTGAAAACACCTTCCCCCAATGAGCTCGTAAAAAGAAATCTCTTTAAATTAGCGAGTTAGCGTGGCCCACAGAATTGCACTGGGAAATGTAGTAAACAAAACTGAAGGCAAAAAAACCCAAACCAGGTTTTCCAGAGAGCCGCAGGCAGGCAGATCGCAAAACACAGAAGGAATTGAGAAAGTGATTGATTTCCAGATATATACTAATGAGCTCGTTTAAATTTGAAGGCATAAAACTTTGGCAAACGAAATCCAAATAGTGCACTCTTCCGTGCGTTGGAATCCTCTTCGATTATATATCACAAATGCTTTAAACCTCATCGTTCTACTAAAAAGTAACGAAGCTCAGCACTTGAAGTGTCCTGTTTACGTGTGGTAAACTCACACATTTAGGGTTTTTCCAACGAGTCGTCGATCCCATCCTACGCCAATCTTCACCGAAAAACAAGGCATACCGCAACATAATCGAAAACACAAATGAAGATTCAAGAGCACATTGAAAATAGCTGCACTCACCGTGGCCAGAATCGCCACCAATTTTGTACACCGACATGATCATGCCAAAGACGATGCCGAGCGCCCCGAGCGTAAGAAGTGTCACCGCGAGCGCAATTTCTTTCACGGGAGGACCGTTGTGCACAATGAAGGTGCCGCCACTCACATCGTCCCGAATTGAAAACGTCTGATCCACGTACGCCATAGCTTCCCACTCCAGCAACCCCTGAAAGAAAAATCAGCCTCTCAACACACTCCAATGCTGCTGCATGCTCCAGATGACTCACACAACACTCCTCCGGAATCCGTGCGTTGAGGATCGAGCAAATCTGTTTCCAGAACAAAGGGTTATGGGAAGCTTCAATACGAGAACGCGGCTATGGCGACGGAAGGCAAAGCGACGAAGTAGCGTGGAAGACGTGAAGCGGAGAGGACGATAGCGGGCCGGGCCGGGCCGGGTACGTCGACCTACGATGGTTCGTCGAAGTTTTGGTCGTTTGGAGTAGAAAGCGTCTTCGGATGTGCAATTTTTTTTGGCGAAATATCATAAGCACTAGAGTGCCCTGTCAATCAAAACAAAAGTAAAAGTAATTTTCTAATTTTATTAAAACCAAAAACAACTCAAATATCCATAACTTTCTCACCGTGAGTTGGAATGCCACAAAACCAAGCCTGTGCACCCCTCCTTGCCGAGAGCTTTCCAACGGTACCAAAATTGTGACCAAAATATAAGAAAAAGTAATTTTTTAATTTTTTAGTTCTTAAAAATATTTTAAAATTCAATAACTTTCACACTGTGAGTCGGAACGCCACGAAACCAAGCCGGTGCACCCCTTCTCGCTGAGGGTTTTCCGATGGTACTGTACCAAGATTGCGACCAAAATATAAGAAAAAGTAATTTTTAAAATTTTTAGAACCAAAAATAACTCAAAAATGCACAACTTTCCGGAAGGCCACGGAACCAAGCCGGTGCACCCCTTCTTGCTGAGGGCTTTCTAACGGCACCAAGCATGCGACTGGGGGACGCACGGTTCGGTAGATTTCAACGTGACAAACAAAACAAACATGCTGTCTTAATATAAGAGATTTCTGATCAATTAAGCCAACCCATTTCCGACCAATTAAGCAATTTCGCATATCTGGAGTGTTGTTTTCTTGAGTGGAGAAATTTTCCCATGTACAGAAATAGAGTTTAGAAGGATTCCATATTTTTCCAGAATTTTATTTCTCAAAACATAATTATTATGAATTTTTTAGTTGAAGATTCTATCCGACACATTCTTGTCATATAGGTCCTCCTATTTCCAACCATAGGTTGGTTGTAAAATCAACCAAGATTGCAGCCAATCATAATGTGCCACGACTACATTGGAGATTGTGCCACAATTAATGTCCTGTTTTCTTTTGCTGATTGGAAAGAGTGTAGTCTATATGACGAAAATGAATCCCTAGTTGGGAATGGGTTGCCTCCCTTACACAAAATATTGAGATGAAATTAGCATATTTTTCCAAAAGAAAATGATATCTTGAATAAAATGATATATAAAAACAAATTCTTAGTATAAGGCTCACATATGTTATATAAGAGTATTGTCATCAGTTGTACCAATAAGTAGCAAAGCATCTATTGCCCTCAGAGGTGCTGGTACCATGGCCACCTAGTGTTCTCCACCAACAACTTGTTAAAATTGGATTAGCCATCATTATTCAAATACTATAGTGAAGGCACCTATAATTGATCAAATAAAAAATTTGGGACATAATGAGGAGTAATGGAAGGTGAAATAAATATTGCACAAGGTGCAGCAATATGAATGATGGGGATTGCAAAAAGTTTGGTAATTTTTGCACTGAAAGTGAAAAACTTACTATGATTGTTACTATGATTTTTGAAAGGCCAAAGTACTTGTTGACCCATGGCCAATGCTTAGAGTCATCCAAAATTACTCACTAAGAGACTGGAAGCTATTTACAACAGCATAGAAAATAAGACATATTGTAATTCTTATGACAACCAATGAAACAAGGAAGCTTCTTGTAACCTTTAAAATATTAAAAAAAACAAAAATTAATCCCAACCTCTCCAAATTTAACACACCCTATTGATTGCTCATGGGGGTCTGGTTAGGAATGGATACCTCTACCATACTAAGGTACCAAGTCATGAAAAATGTCACTGTGGTACTTTTATTATCTTACATGAGTTGGTGGATGGTGAAGAAGTCAACAATTGAAAGTTATTTAATGAAACGGACAAGATAAATAAAGTCCTTTGATAGGGAGAGTATAGGCTTATTCTAGGAGCTAGAAGATTTTTTTTTTTTTTTTATTGATTATAACAATGAATCCATGGAGGCAACAATTATTGCACAATTTACAAGTAGGACATGGGGATGATTAAGGCAAGGAGTAAGTTTGATCTATGCTTGTATCTCAACTTGGAGAGGTTTTGGATGAGAATAATGGTCAATAGTAGTAGGGTAGAAAAAGCTCTAAATGTTGATAGGAAATTTGAGAAAGGTTAGTTATGCATTGATATCATGATTATTTCTTTGATAATCTTATTTTTAGTGTACAAATGTTTGAACATTGTTTCTATATGCAAAAAGAATTGAGTTTGTAAGAATTATGAACACTATTTGTCTTCATAATCCATATTTTGTTCGAAAAAAATTATACAAAATTGTTCAAAATTTGTTTGGACTTGTTTTGTTGCAAAAATGCACATTAGCTATGGATATGGTTGGATATGGGACTATTGTTGATGCCATTGTTGAATATTGTTGTATTGGAGAAAGTACAACAATAGAATTAATGAAGAGATTTTGTAGTACTAGAAGAAACTTGTTTTGGGGCAGTATTTGATCCCGGACATGGATGTCTCAATGGACATTAAGATGTTTAGGGATGGATGAGTCAAAATTTTCAATTTTAATGGATGTTGTGGAAAACATTGATAAATTTGTGTAAAAACATGTTGATGCTATCATGGACATTGATGTTTTAATTGACATAAACGAAAGCACAATGATGTTTATTTTTAACATTAAAAAAGGTATAATATTGCCACATTATCGAAGAGATATATTTTCATCCATTTTTACTATGGATAATTATGTAAAAGTTATTGTGCGATTTATTGTGGACTATAGTGAAAAGCTAAATACATGTGAAAAAAGAAAGGACGGGCAACCACTTGGTTGCAAAAAATCCTTTGATGAAGATGGTGACATGGCATCCAATAAGGTTGACATGTCATGCTACATCATCACACGTTCTTGATATAGATCAATTAGAATTTGTTTTCAGTCCACTTACATGAGAAAACTCACATAATCTCATATTATCAATCAATTATGTATTAATGAAGCAAAGGATTGGCCAAGCATGTTTGGTTCTTTAAATTGTGTGTACTAGTTTTGAAAAAATTGTCTAGTAGTTTGGCATGGACAATTTCAAGACAAGAATGGTATAAATAATATTTATCCTAGAGGCAATTGCTGAACAATCTTTGTAGATATGGTACGTGTTTTTTGGTTTGTTCAAGAAAAATAATGACCTAAATGTTTAAGATAGGTCTATTGTGATTAAAGACACATTGATGGAAGATAGACATAATTTATTTTTCATTGTAAATGGCCACACCTACCGTAAGTACTATTTCAAGGGGTGTAGTTTGTGAAAAAAATAAGGATATAGGTGCAAACACTAAGTAATGAATGGGGGATATTATTTTTCATCTACTGTTTACTTTGCACTCTATCATTATGTAATTTTTTTAATAAAAGTTCATTAAAAAGGTGTCTTGCATTAATTGTAATTTTTAATTGCTAAAAATATATCATATGCTATTTTACTTCATTTTTTCTACTACATTTTTTCTACTACTCACTATTCACAATATGATGTAAGTTTAAGATTTACAAATAGGGTACTTCTTAAACACACACAATTACCTCACCTCAAGCACTTTTTATTAAAAAGACATTCCATAAGAGAAAATTTGGACTCTCCAGAGGGTTGTTAAGAAGTGGGGGAAGGGACCTTGGGATTACATTTATTTCGGCTTCACAAATTTGTTTATCCTATAGTCACTCATTGCTAGTGCCCGCACTCGTCAAAGCATTGATTCAGGAAAAATTGTATTTAAATGGAGAGCATGCCGGCACTTACTCTTTTAAATATGTGTGGTCAGAACACACGGTCAAAGAATGCCATTAGGTTCTCCTCGAAAACAATCTGTTAGGTTCTCTTCAAAATCAAATTACTACAAGCACAAGTCAAGTTGTCAAAAATGAACCAATTATTTTTTATTGCGGTAGTGGATTCAAAGTCAAAGCTCTAAGTAAAAAAACAGTAGTTATCACTTCTAACAATAACATTCTTTCTTATTTTTAGATTTTTCAAATATAGATTTAAACTCCAAGTTCTAAGTAAAAGACAACAATTACTCCATCTAACAATAATATTCTTTCTTATTTTTTAGTTTTAGTCTCAAGCACTTTTAATTTAGACCAAATCCTTCAAGTTTCACTTCTAACTACTACAAGTTTCAGTTCAAACTAACACATGCTCAACCTAAAGTAATCATGAACTTCAAATTCAAAATTCTTTTACTTTATTTTCACTTGTTGCCACGATTTGTAATCCCAGGTTTTAATTTTCATTACATTGCTTTTACTATACCTTCATGATTTATTAGCACTTCAATTTCAGTTTTTGGCCTCACTTTCTTTACTCAAACTATTTTCTTGTGAGATTAGTGAATTTCCTTGTCGCTCATGCTCTAAAATTGAATCGAGATGTCTAATTGGTCCAACTACACTTACAACACTAAACACAATGGATCCATATGTAGATATTACACAAGCTTGACTAAGACTTGCAAATCCACAGTTTATAAATAGTAAAAATAAAAGATTAAAAAAAATTCAAGGTGCACCTCTCGAATGGACCGTAGAAACAGAGAGTTTGTTATCTGTCAAAGAGAGACATCGGAATCGAACACGAACCATGCCAAACTCTCATCTTCTCTGACATATAACTACAATTAACTAATACTTCGGAAGTACCTCCTTTGATAGCCTTGGAATTAAAAATTAACAGAAACTGATTGATTCTCAAGATATTCACACAAGGTGAACAGAATTTCCTGTCAGAGATGCCATCCTTTCCCTAGTGTTGTAGGGTCTTGTTAATAGCTTGGCTTGTCAAACCTTGACGGCCCTCCAAAGAGTCTAAATTTTTCTAATGCATTTATTCAATGCAAAAATGGATTGAAACAATACAACTGCATACACATTCACTACAAGGAAAATTTGAAACAAATCAAGTGTACATTACCAATCATTCATAGTATAGAATAGAATGCATTTATTGTGCAAAGTTTGCAAACATTGCAAAGTTTTGTGCAAGTTATGGAGACAATAAAGATTTTAAGGTTCTAATATTCTAAATCCAAATGTGTACAACCATAACTTGCACAAAATCTAAAACAAAACAAAACAAAAATGAAGGCCTATATGTTGAGGCAAGTTCTTTGTACAGTACAATGTCAACAAGAGCCAATAGTGGTTTCTACCAATTGTGATGTACAATTGGTAGAAATGAGTGCCAAAAAAGTAAAATAAGCTTTTAATTTTGGGCATCACAACTAGTAGACCAAAAAAATTGTATTTGGAATTTGTGTAATCATGTTGATAGGCTATAAAAGTTTATTTGGAGTAAATTTTGTTTAAACCCACTACTAAAAAATTTCATTTTTCTGTTGTTTTGGTCGCGTTGATCCGGTCAAAATCTGACAGAAATCTGTTGATTTCAACAGATTTCTGTCAGATTTTGACCGGATCAACGCGACCAAAACAACAGAAAAACAAAATTTTCTAGTAATGACCTTGAATTTTGTCACTTCTTATACATATGGAAAATCAAAAAAGAGATTGCCTACTCAAACCTTCAATGTGAACTTAGTCAATTTGGTCACTTTTTATACAACAAAATAAAGAAAAGATTGCATACTAGAACCTTAAATTTGAACTTAGTCATGTTATTCACCATAATCATAATGTCCACATCCTTGTAAAAGAACTTATAGACTGTATAGAGCCACTTAGTGAATCAAAATTTTAAACACATAATTTTTACAAAGCGGATCTCATCCTACAAGATCCTTAAGCAAAGACATCAACAAAATGCAAAATTTGTTTCTCATCAAAGAAATGAATGCTCTTGACAACATGCAAGGTTTTTTAGCATTGACAACAAATAGCTACAAAAAATAGGCAAAAAGTGCTCATTCACTTGCTCTTGTGAGATTCTAATTTCTACCATATTTCATGTCATTTAATGATAAAATGTATACAAACTATTGTCTACATTTATGTTTCTTGTCCAAGACTCCAAAATAAACACATTCATTAAAAAAATGTTCAATATGGTAAGTTAAACACTTAAACTCTAAAACATGACAAGTACTCTAAGAATTTGATTACAAATTTTGTAAGTGTGCAAGCTAAAGCAAAATTCATGAAGCAAGCTTTTGGAACTCCATACTGCATATGGTAAAGAGTATAGCTAGAAGTTTTGTTTGGCCCAAATGTTAGTTCACAAATTTAAAAAAAGCGATAAATTGGCAATTCATTCATGGTATGGTGGAGATTGAGTACTTTGGATATCATTATAAATTTCATTTATTCCTAAGTATTTTCACCCCTTTTAGAAGTAATATATATAATATTCGTCATTTGAATGATTTGTAACAACTCTCCATGAAGTTTAATTTTTTTTAATATTTAACTTTGAATCTTTCCAAATGTAATTCTATTAGAGCATAGGTTTATAGTTATTCCCTTGAGAAAAAAATGGGTCATCAACCTTGTTCCAATTTATAACCTTCAAGTATGTAGGGATGCTTTAGAAACAATTTTTCACAATATACACTTCATAGTCTTGAAAGGTGAACAAAATCCTAAACAAATAAAAATAAAAACTTAAGTCACAAACCTTGCTCTGATAGTCCAATGCACAATCTTTACACATGTGAAGATGCTTTGGTAGCAATTTTTCACACTACATACAATTCATACTCCTAAAGGGTAAGAAAATCCTAAACAAAAAAGAATGAAAACAAAAGTTGAAATTCGAGTCACAAGCCTTTTTCCAATTAATGCATAACCTTCAAATATGTTGGGACGCTTTGGTAGCAATTCTTCAAAATACACACACTTCATACTCTTAAAAGGTTGAAAAATTTGAGAACTAAATTAAACCATATGAAAACAAAAAAATTGATTTGATAATATTTACATATAATTAGTGTATATATATATATATATATATATATATATATATATATATATATATATATATATATATAAAAGACTTGTCTTTCATATGTAGTTGTTTAATCAATTTAATGAATACAATAGTTTAGCCATTGCAAATCTCACACAATAGAACTAATGTGAGATCTCAAGAAATTGATCAATGACTAGTGTATAAAATTTGATCATAAGAAACTAACAAATGGGCTAGATGCAAAATCTTGAGAACATGTCCATTGTTGCTCAGCCAAATGGGCACGAACAAGCCAATTGAACGGACTCCTTATTTGCACAGTGCCCGGCAAAGAGGCCCTTTCATAGTGTTGGCCGGAACTAGCTCCGTTGAAAAATGGTCACCATTCCTTGTATTTGTAGAGTTCCGGTCCAGTAATTAATCGCCATTAACTTGGAATTGAATTAGAAGCTATTAAACACAATATCTCGCGTTTACTACTAAATTTATTGAGACTCTTCTAGAAACTATGTGTTGAGCTTCCTTACAAAAAATTCCCTATTTGCTTGCTTGAAGGGCTTGCAATTGTACTCCCAATACTTGTCCGCACACATGTCTACAAGATATTGTAGAGTTCCTTTTCTCTTCCCCCTCCTCACATTTGAGGTACTGCAAGAACTTTTCTCGCGAGTTCCTTGAGAGCTATCACCTCCCTTGTCATAAAACATTAAAGATAGAAACCCTCCTCTTAAAGGCCCCATAATGTTCACTCAAAACCTAAACCCTAATTTACTACCTTCAAGAAAAATCAATATGCTACACCTACATAAATTTCACACAACAATACCACTTTGATGCAAATGAAATGAATAAAAGCTTTACATGTAGATAAAAATACAATCTATGAAAAAAAATATTTTTTATTTTAAATATTTGTGGAGTTTTTTTCTATCTGCCAAACTATAATCTGGGCTTATTGTGCCATAATTTTTGCTCGTGGGCATTGATTGAAATAAAATAATATTCCTAGAAAGCTAATGTCTTTTTTTTATCTTCACAAAAAGTTTAAGAAAATCATGACCAAAAATATTGAGATTGTACAAGCTTGCCCAAAATCCAATTTGTTCCATAAAGAGAAAATGTTGCTATTATGTGAGCCTACAGTATAAGCTTGTGAACCAAGAAGACTATACACTTATATTATAGGTATTTACATTATAGAAACATTCCATAATTATAGTGTAACTATGTTGCAAATATCTATATTATAGGTGCTTCTATTATAAGCATCTTCAATGGTTGTAGAATATCTATTTATACATTTGGTCAAGGATCACATGATTGTTTGTTTTGCATCTTCACACATTAGCATCATTGCTTAAGGGGATATTGGGATTTTAAAGGTTAAATACCAAGCATTCATATTTTGAACAACTAATAAATGCAAAAACATCCCAAGCACATAGAAATGTGTTTTTTCATCTGAAATTTTTTTAGTAGATTTTTGAGTGATTTCTTTAACATTTAAATTGTATAGATGATGATAAATTTTCTTTGTAAATATTTTATAGTTTAAAAGCTAATGGTAGATCTAAACTCTATAAATAACTTTTTAGTTCAAAAAATGATCCTTCAAAAACAACTTGAATAAAAAAAGTAAAATAAAAAATCTTTAAAAAACACCATAAGTAAAACATAATATTTGAACCTAAAAAAAATCTTCAAGGAATTAAAAGTATCCAATCTATAATTAATTTAAAGGAAATTTCAATTAATATTGGCTTCAAATTTAATTAAAAAATATTGGTTAGTATAGCAGTTGATCTAACTGTATGCATACATTCTATAAGTCATGTTTTACAACCATTATTTAATAGTCATCATTCAATTATTCTTCTAAAATACATTTTATAATAAATCTTTGCAATTGGAGGAATTTAGACTACCCCCTTGCCTTTTAGCACTTTTATGATTTAGACCGTACAATTTGAAATCTATACCAATCCTAAATGACACTTTTTATAGTACACCATGCAATCTAAAATGCATACTTGTCCTCAATGTCACTTTTATAGTTTAGACTACATATAATATATGGAATATGCTATTTTAATGAAATTTCCTATATTGTACATATTGCACTCTCCAATTCTCTATCAATAACCTATAATGTCCACCTCAACACGTGAACACATTTATTAATAATTGCATTTTGTAAATGATAAACTAATTTTGCAAAGGTCTTAAAACTATGAAACAAATTTGGTTACATTCCAATATCACTTTCCTTTCCATCAAAATCTACATGAAAAATGTTATCAAGGAATCTGCACCCAAAGATTGTGAATTGTTGCTAGTTGAACACACTCTACCTCGCACTTCACACAAGACTACTGAGGCTTTGTCCACATCTCATCAGGTGTTTTTTTTTCATTTTTTATGAAGTGCCAAAGTGACAATAAAAAATGTTGTAGTGATGCTTTAAATTTCAACATTCATTCACATATTGGATAGAAAATATCACATTAGCACATATCACATGTCCATAATTCTATTTTCGTCCTCAATCTCGCGATTTCATCAAAGATTTTTTTTTTTTAATTCAAAGTTTTCTGGTGAAAAACTTCACGGTTTGTTGCGAATTCTAAGCCAAATTATTTTTTTTCTGGTGGAATCTGGCTCCAGAAAGCCAAAAAAAACACAGAGCCTTGCATCTCTTACCATTCCGAATAGCACTCGTTCTCCTCCAAACACGGAACCCCATCCAAGGCGTATCCCCAAACTGATTCCGCCATTTGTTTTTGGAGAGCCCTCCAAACTTTGAATGAATTCAAAACTTCGAAACCCAAGCATCAGTTCTCCCGTCGCAAGGCATTGAAGAACCCTCACTAGCTTGTGCCCAACATGACCTCATTGGCAGAACAAGGAGACGGAGAAGATCATCTACGTACCAGGCAGCGCAACCAAACCATTATGCAGTGCATAGAAGAAACACGCGCGACAGTAGCGCTACGGTGCCACACATGCATACATCGACAAAGAGGAAAGTGATATCCCAGCAAGCAAACGAGGACTAGGCTTGTACAGCCACAATTCAAAGAGAATCACGTTGATCAAACTCCAGAGCAGATTCCCCAGAGGCCTTGCAAGAAATCCAAAGCGAAGATTGAAGGTCGTAGAGAACGAGATTGTGCCGGGGCTGGAAAATCCACAGACATGAATCTTACACATCTCTACATACTAGCTCCTTGTGGCACTCGTCCATGGCCCTGCATGCCACGTCCTTTCTTGCAAGAAAAATAATTCCTCCGTCCTTTCCTGCTTGTCTGTCTGTCTACTATTGAAAAAGTTCCTACCGACAATTGTTCTCAGAAGATAGCAATTAAATTCTTGCCACCCTTGCCGTCCTGGTTCTCAGAAATGCAGTGAGGCTGGAGAGAATTCCCGATATACTCTCTTAGCACCCTCAAGCCAACGCAACGCCTAAGCTTTCGATGGATGAAATCAAAGGACGCACATTAAATGTACACCCTCAATGAGAAGGAATACAAAGAGGAAGGACAAGTTTCGCACAGCCGTAGTTCCGTGGCATGCATGCAACGGAAGCCAAGCATAGGCCTTCCACCAAAAGCAGACTGTTGCTCATACCTTGCTCGATAGTCAGAATTGTGAGACCAGAATTTCTTTTCATCGCCATTGAGCCATATGTACAGCACAATCATCGAATTGCACAAGCGATTGCATCTATCCGTTTCGGCACTAATTAATGCTGTCCTTGCCACTACGCAAATGAGCGACCGTATATTTGCTGGAACGCATTCCTGCGTTGATTTGCACTGATTCATGGGGAATTACACCATCTCGGGATTCACTCGGATCCACAACGACCACCTCATCAGGAAGTTCAACGATCGGTGGAACAAGAGTTCCTGATTATTTCATTACTATCCCGCAGCAACGTGGAATGGAGCGAAGCGGTCAGATCGTTTTGAAGTGGCCAACTGAAACCGTCCACGGACACTAAATGAGGTTCCATTTGGGCTCCAGTGTTTCCTCCGGCAATTCCAAACTGCTCCACTTCCTCAAAAAACAGCCTTCGGCATGCGTGACAATTTCATGAAATTCTGCCATTTCATCATTTGTGCGCTTCATATTTCATAAGCAAAACCAGAATTTTGTGTCGCCAATGGAAACCAATCGTGCGCATTCGATAGAGAATGATGAAAACACTTTCCACCTGCATGGTTGGATTCAAGCCAAGATTTAAGCCCAAGCGCTTCAATGTCCATATTCTGCACGATGAACTGAATGTTTTGGGATATTATTTTTGCCCAAGTAACTTCTCATGTACATTCGAACTAAGTATTACTTGAATCTCGTAAATAGAACATTCCTTCATAACCAAATTGATGAAATTGAGGTACGTATTATATCCTGTGCAAAGATATTAATAAGCGAAAATGTCCCAAAATTCAGAAAATGGATTTAGGGTTGAAAGGGTTAACTCTGAACTGTTTAGACGGATACCAGCAATATAGAGTAAAGGATTGACAACATGGGCACAGGCTTCGCATGTACAGGTTGAATTCATGAGAAATGGATTACAGTGCATAAAATTAGACGGCAATAGCGTGCATATCCACGACCTCTTCACAAAAGAACACTGAGGCTCGCACTGAGGGCTTCCGTGTCTCCGCCCATTTGAACCCATACAAGCAGCCCCTCATCCATAGAATCCCGAGGGGGACTACGTCGCAAAATATGACCTTCACCATTTCCTTGAAATCCCTCCAAACTTTGGGTGTAAGCCAAGCATCACCCTTTTCACTGCAATTGCTTCACGGCACGCAAAGAGCCAAAGACCCTCACTAGTGACCCACAAAACGTAAACAGCAGTGGCGAAAATCTTGGTTTATAGCACGTCAGTTTTACACGATACTAATTCATCTTCTTTTTCTCATTCGCGAAAGATTTCAGTATGCACGTCTGCCATGTCCGAAGATCAGGTTTGTATAGAAAACGGGGAGAGTTCATAATTTGCGGGTTCGTTAACGGACATACATTTATAATATGAGGTTTCCTTAACGAACAGAAGACATTTGAGATCAAACTTCAAATCTACACCTCAAGTTTGTAGCAAGGGCTAACTCTGTTTCTTCTTCTTTGAGTTTTTGAAAACATTGTTGTTGCAGTTGACGGAAATGTTGAAGACTCCCTACTGAAACGAACCACTGATCAAAGATACCAATGGATGGCGAGAGACACTAAAATCACCTTCTGTCTTCATTGTTTGCCTGGACTGTTAGTGTCATGAATATACATTACATAACGTTAGGTTAAGTTGGTATCGTGGTCTCGGTAAGTGACTTCTATGCATGCCTGGCTGGTGTGATTTTAACTTTAATCTCAAGAGCTAATTAAGTAAGATAAGTACACCTGCAGTGATTGTGACAAATGTAATTGCGTCACTTAGGAGCCGAAAAAGTGGGTGCGTGCCTTCATTACTTGGGCTTTCGTCTTCTTAGAATTATTTAACTCGTAATCAGTCCAGCATTGTAACTTCCCAGGGGATGCATGTTGTATCGTGCAGAGAGAGAACATTGTGAATTTGGAACGGACTAGATAAGTTTTAGAGATTCGAGACGGAAGGATTATGAGTTGTAACCTTATGTAGACCAGTCAACAAGAGAGAATGACATCGACTTAGATCACAGGAAGACGGGCAGGGTGTCACCCCCGGGGTATTATATTCCAACATGAAGCTTTACCACCCCACCCCACCCCACCCCAAATTTCTTAAAACAGAGTTTTTTTTTGGAAGGGGGGGGGAAGCTTCATGTTGGAATATAATACCCCGGGCGGTGACACCCTGACGGTCTCCCTGCGAGATGAAACGCATATTACTTATATACTTGGCATTACGATCAAGTGATGTTAAATAATGTAAAAATTGACATTACTAGATCTTTCCTGTGAGATGTAGTGCTTTCATTGGTAGGTTAACTTTGCTCTGTGTTCAGTTGAACTACAGATATTGGTATGGGAGATGAATAACAGTGTTCCTGGCCACCAACAATGTACTCTAAGACGACAAATTGTGTCAATTCAGAGAGAAAATGGAGTGCAAGAAATGAAGGAATGAGACTTTCGAAAGAAGATGTCACGTCAACTCTGTATGTGAAGTTTCAGATTTGGGTTACCAGAAGCCAGGACACACCTTCAAGATCAATTTAGTCCCCTAATGGAACGCACTGATCATTAAGAACTTGGAGCTCGATCAAACGATCAAGTATGCTGAGACAGAAATGTGACATTCAAGCCCTCAAAGCTATGAAAACTAGGCCTTTCACGCGCTCAAAACGTTTTGAGGAGTCCCACGTACGTACTGGAACCTTGAGATCTAAAGTGTAGAATGCTCGGTATAGATATGAAGCTCAGTTTTAATTTGCACTGGATGGGGCGACTCAAACACACAGAGCTACAGTAATCACGGCCACGCACAATCAAACGTCAACTATACAGTAATCACTATGTACCCCACATCGATCTTTCACCCGGTCAATGCAATTCAGTCGTCACTTGGTGGACTGCCTGGTCATCCTCTTCTCCGTCGTCGTCTTCACCGCTTTCTCCTTGTTCGCACCCTTCGTTCTCTCAGCCGGACACGCAGGCTCACAAGCCACCCTACTCTCCTCCTTGAGATACACCGTCATGCACTGAAACGACGAGTCGGTACTCGCCCAGCACTTTGGACATGGGTAAGCCCTCGGCGGTACCGGAGGCACAAACCTGTCCAACGTTCCGGAAAAGCCGGCGATTACTACAAGCGATTGAGCAATGAGAAAATAACCGGTTGGATTTCAGGAAAAAGTCATTGTAAAATTCTACATTCAGTAAAAAACAACCGGAATTGGTACTTGAATAAAGGGTTGAATATGGGAATTGAAGGATAATAGCGGTAATGAAAGCGGTTTAGAGTTCACGAACCTGTCCTCCCCTTCGTACAAAGTCACACCAGGGCACCCTCGGGGATCAAACAGTGAGATGCCGAGGTCGAAGACGTTCGTGCAATGCTCGCACTTGAAGCGTGCTCGGAGAGATTCACCATTGGGGTCGCTGTCTGCGGGACGGTCGAGTTCGATGACTGTGTACTTCTCACAGATGGGGCAGATGTTCACTTGGGACACTTTGCCGGTGGAGTATGGGTGGGGAGGTCGAGTGTAGGAGGAAGTGGATCCCGAAGTGGATCCAGTTGCAGTTTCTGGTGGACTGGGTTGTCGCTGGATTCCCCGGCCGCGGCCCCGGCCCCTCCTGGAAGCTCCCCGTCCGGTTGCTGGTGGATTCATGATGCCACTACTGTGCTTGAATGGGGATGGGGATGCTGGTTGCCAAGACTGTATCCCCGACGGTATCCCGGACTGTACCTCTTGTTTGATGGTCTTGTTACGCTTCGGGATTGGCAAATGGGATTCTAAATCGTGAGTTTCTTGTTTCACGACCTGGGGTGTCACAGTCATGTGAAGTCGTCGTCCAGGAGGCAGAATGGCGGCTTCCACGACTGGGACGGTTTGCCAAGAAAGCTCTGATTCCTCCGAAGACGACGACAAAGATGACTTGGCTGTGAAGAATTTGTAGCTTGTAGCTGATGGGTGAAGAGAGACTCGCACGTCCCGGAATTGCGGCGCGCGTGGACGTGATGGATTCGCTACAGACGTCTTCGGATCGCCAGCTGCTTCCAGTTCCCCGATCTTGTCCTCAGTCTCTTTTTGTGGAGTCCGTGGCGCTCCTACAGCGAATTTGTCAACCTTGAGATGGCTTCCATGCCTCGCGTCCCTGCAAACACACATATCCCCCGGAAACAGACTGCATAAGAAGTACGAAATTCCCTGAAAGAACGCGAGGAAATCACAGGCCACGACGATTAGTTAGTTGTTGACCATCTTTGAGTCCACCACCGCACGACTTAATCACAGTCATGCAGAGATCGGAATTAGTGAATTAATGAGTGCCGACTAATGAACTCCACAAGAAAAGCAACACATTAGCATATGAAACTCGATCATGCACTGAAATGATTAGTCGGCACATATTCCACACGCGAGCAAACAATACATTCGCATCCAAAACTCGATCAAAGGCGCAAAAGCTTCCCCCAAATTCCGGTAACTCGAAGGTAACGAAACCAGCAGAGGTGAAGCTCCCTCAGGCGTTTACTCCAATCCGAACCAAAAGAAAAAAGATCGACATAGGGTAAATGATGGTTCTGAAGAATCCTATTACTCAGGAATACAAGTCAGGGCGAAGAGGAAATGGAATAGAAGGAGACCGACCTGCGACTGATGGATCGAGGGCCCGTTGTGAGCCATTTCAGTTGCGGAAGAAAAGGCTTTCGACTTGGACTTGGGACCCGGGTGTTTCTTATACGCCGCCCCCGGGGTGGTTGGCGGGACATAGCGGCCGACATGAATTGAATCGCTTAGCTATGGAGTACGTACTAGCTAGCCGGAATGCAAAAGATCACAGATCCAAGCTTCAATTGCAGTGCAATGCAGTCACGCACGCCATCCGGGACGCAATCAAGAATTCATTACTAGCTGCAGTACATGTACACCCATATGCCATCGCCGGCAACGTACAAGAGCTATACAGGTCGTCGTGGAGATGAATGGCATGTGTTGCATTCAAAGTGCGATTTGGGGGAGGAATGGACGGACAGAGCGACTGGAGCGAGCTCGGGGGGATGCAAGTCGTAATGAAGGCAGCTCCCGCCGCCAGTGGCTCGTCCTGTCCAGAGGAGGAGGCTCAAGGACTATTACACCTAATTGCATTTGCATGTTAAGCAATTGAGCATTGTTCCTATAATTATTCAATTAGTCCAACAAAAAGTTGGATCTTGTTCAAAGTCAAAAGAGGATTCAATATTCTCTTTTTAACTCTGAAAGATTCTTTGGTATGAAAATATATGTAGATTTTAGGCTTTCTAAATAAGAAAAATAAAATTAGGGCCTTTAATTAGAGAATCCAGATATCATTTCATTTAAGTTTTGCAATTTTTTTTCTCTCAATGGATCTTGGTCCTCTTAGGAGTTATGTTGCATTCTTTGGGCAACATACATCCCTAAATCTCAACCAAACACAAAATTGTCACAAATTGAAAATCACTAGATGACACCAAGAACAATGAATCTATTTTCATCCATATGTCGCAATGGAATGCACAAATTATATGGATCATTGAAAATTTATTTCAATTGTCCATCACAAATGATGAAGCTCCATCCACAAAAAAGCTATTAATGAGTGTATAATAAGACAACAACCAACATGGACAAGTTTAATATAGTTGAAAAAATGTTATAGAGAAAACTTAGAATCAATTGGATTATAATATTATTTTAACTTGAACTTGAATATAGGTCTATGTAAACCTCAAACCCCATCTCTTGGCCCCGCAAGTAGCCCAAAAAATTGAAGTGGGGGCATGAGTCTTGTCCCTTGTCCATTGCCTAAGGTTTGTGCAATTCTACTAAAATATGTTGTAGGGCCAATTTCCATCTATCCAAATATGATTATGTGAAGAGTTTGCACTAATAGCATGGAGAGTATCAAAGTACCCTAGTAAATTTATAAAGAAATTTCTTGCCTCAAAAAACTCTTTAACTCTCATTGACTTGCTCTTGAAAACTTGTGATTCTTGTTGTTAGTGTAGGTGACTATTCACAGTCCAAATGTGGATGAAAAGATAGACAAAATGATTCAAAACAATTGTGACTTCAAGCTATAATGCTTTTATTAGTTTTTATTGCTTCAAATCTGGGCTCAAATATATGGTGCTTTAGTTGTGGGTGCGTCAAAATTCAAAAGTAGGTATCGCTTAGTTATGATGTTTTTAATGTCGCGCCTCATAATTCAAAAGTAGTCCGGCCTTCGTTATGACACTTTCATAGTGGCGGGGTATAATTCAAAAGTTGCGAGGGAATCAGTTATGATGCTTTCATCACGGCGCCTCAAAATTCAAAAGTTATCTAGGATCAATTATAGCACTTTTAAATTTCCACAAGGCTTTATTTCAAATGGTTCAAAACTCAATTCTATGTTTGTCACTATTTATTGATAGAAAACATTAGCTAAACCAGTTCTAGCCTAAAGGGCGTCACTAGGAACAATACAAAACATATCGTTCTAATTTAATAAAACAAACTTTAATTCTTGAAGGTATGAGAAGCCCAATTTGGGATGCATCATGTGTCTTTTGTCAATTTAACATACAATGTGTATAAATTGCCTCATATACCAATTTGTAATCATGCTAAGTCAGATCCAATGACATGAGGCACTTATAATTTAAATCATTACTGCATCTCTTATATGTTTAAGAAGTTACAAAATGGCCACATATTTTCTCTCTCTATATATTCTATATGGTGCCATATTTGATCATGAAAGGGTATTAAAATGGTCATTAGTTTAGATATTAAAATGGTCTCCCAATGAATGATATTAGTTGTTGAATTTTCAATCCAATGGTATATGCCATCATATTTTAACCCCCAAAGGTTCATTGTTCCCTCATAAAACAAAATGGATTATAGGAAGGTTCCTGTGACCTCAATTTTTAATGAAACTTTTTGAAAATTTATTATAATAGAGAAAACTTGTTAGCTTTGTGGGAATATAATTTTTATTTCAATTGATACCTAGGAGCAAAAATTATACTACAAAACCCCCAAATTTTCAGTCGATCAGCAAAAAAAAATCTACAAAAACTTGAAATTAAATTTTAATTCTTTTTCTTGTAGATCATATTTTATCTACATGTGAAGCTTTGATTCATTTCATTTGGATTTGTGATGTGAAAGTTATGAACAATCTTGTTTTTCAGACAATTTTTGGAAAATAACTTATAAAATTCATTTTTTAATGCGGTTTTAACAATTTTATTAAAAAAAGTTAAACAAGGTTAAGTTTTCTTGCTAGAACAATCTCATTGTTGGCATTATTGTGTTTCAATCCCATCTTAGAGTTATTAATGCTTTAATTTTTCTTTCAATCTTGGACCTACTTCTATTTTACACTTTTTCAAAGAATGAAAAATCAAGCTTGCAAATTTTATTGTTTCTTAGCTTTGAGCAAAGCTTCCCAATTTCACTTGATTTGAGATTTAAAATATTGTGCATATCCATCTGCTTTAAAAATGGTCCCAATAGAAAGAATAAAGTGTTCTCATGATTTCACCATTGAAAATTTAAACTTGCAAGTGTTGATTTGGAGTTATTTGCGATTTCTACTTTTTTTTAAATTGCATTTCAACAATTGCAAAATGGATTGTGTAATGAGTTTGATAGTTCTTCATGTGAAATTAAGTTTTTCAAAAATGCATTTTAGTGTACTAACACTATTTGTAGTTCATGTCACCTCCCATCCCCCAAAACTTTTATATGCAAATTTTGAAACATGTGGGGAGGGAAAGCATATTAAACATACATTTCTCTTGTTATAATCTCACAACCCCTATGCAATTTTACACTCAAAATTGGTATGCATTCTAATAAGCAAGTTTTTAAAACATGCAAGAGAGCCTTCTTTGTATCCAATTTAACATAGAGAACTTATTACTTTAAGACAAACCTTGATAAATAGGGATAAGCCTAATGAAGGAGGATTCCATCAAAATTTTGAAGTGAGATTCATTAATTTAAGTTCTTTAACTTACTAAAAAATATGAAAAATAACAAAATACTATAAATTTTGAAATTTAATGTTTTCAGAGTATGTGCTTTTCAAAGAACCAACTAACATGTGAAGTACAATTGCAAATGTTGTATCCACTTCTAATATTATTTTCAGACCCTTTAAGCAAATATTTTGACTTGGGTTAATCTTAATTATTCAATGATTTTTATCTCTTAAAAAAATTGTGGATAAATGATATTCTTGTTGTCTTCTTCCATCTTAGCATGTTCAATATAGAAAAATATTTTGGTAAGATTGTGAAATGGATCAATGATTCAAAAATGATGTTTGATCATTAACCCCTAAAGGACCAAGGCCTTATTTCTACCAAAAAACACTCAAAACTGCCATTTCTGTAGCAAAGAGTATAAAAATTTGAAAATTATTTTTTTTGCACATCCAACCATAGGATCTTATACCTTACTAGTATGGAATGTGTGGAAAAAATTTCAGAAATTTTGACCACATAAATTAAAAGATATTTGCATTTTTTCAGCACCTTGCGGGATTGGATTATTTGACTTTGAACTTTTTTAACTTAAATTTTTGCACTACAGAGTTTTGAGCTTTAAACCCTTATTGTGTGAAATTGAGTTGAGAGTTTAGGGGAAAAAAAATTTCAAAAAAAAACTTAATTTTCATGCTTAAAAAAATTGTTAAGTAGAAGTAGGTATGAGAAAGAAGGAAATCTAAATTATTAATATCTTTAATATGGAATTAAAATGCATTAATCCCAATGGTGAGATTGTTCTAGCAAGCAAACAAAATCATGGAAAATTTTTCTTCAGAAAAATTGTAAAATTTGCATTCAGAAATGAATTCTATAAGTTATTTTTTCAGGAAGATGCTCTAACTACTTGAAAAACAAGATTGTCCATAACTTTCTCATAATAAGTCCAAATGGAATGAATCAAAGCTTCCCATGTAGGCAAAAATATAATCTACAAGAGAAAAAAATTCAAAATTTTACAAATCTTTTTTTGCTGCCCGGACTGCCCTCCGTCCCCTATTTTGAGCTTATTTGGTCATAACTTTTGTTTCCGGGCACCGAATGATTTTTTGAAACTTTTTTTGAAGATAGAAAAACTGATGAGCTTTGTGGAAATATAATTTTTTTCCAACCCGTAGGTACTTGCCCGAAATCCAATTTGTCCCCCGAAGGGACAATGGTCCTTTAGGAGTTAACCCTTACATAGAGTTTGATTATTGAAATATTGAAGCATATAAAGATTTGATTGTTGAACCATACAAATTTTGATTCAGATTGTTATTTTTGGCTTTTGCACTAAAGTAGGAATATGTATTATATGGATTACAAGTGCTCCATGTGTATTATTTAGTTTTAACTAGTCAGTTAGTGTTTCGGATTTTGTCCCCGTATTCATTAAAGTAGTAGCTCTATATTTGATATTTACTACTGAAATAAAATCTAATTTGTACTAAGAAAAAATGATCCCTCTTTGCAAATAGTTTTTAGTTTAAAAAGTAAAAATGTACTTTACTTCAAAAACTAAGTTTTATAGTTTAAAAATGAACCTAAAATAATGCCTTCAATAAATATGGAAGATAATAATTTTAAAGTGATCAAAATGATCAAATTTATAGAAAAATATCCAATGAAATCATTAATATTCAATCCATAATTAATTTCAAAATATATTAATAAATGTTGGTTATTACAATGATAGATCCAATAGCATTGATAGGGTCAATAGATCATAGTTTTTTTACCTTTGTTTAGAGAACTTGTTCCTATATTCTTCTTCTAAGTTGTGCTTCACTACAAATGTTGACATTTTTAGAAAATTTTCTTCCATTTTCTTCCAATGTAGCATTGGAAGTTCATGCAAAATTAGAAGTTGTTTAAGAGAATTAAATATATACCACTAAAATAGTTGTAACATTACAATCCAAATGCAAATTCTATTTTAAATATCTCCAAAACTATTAGAATAGATTCTAATAGATATTTGTGATTAGAAGTGGAAGATTGAATTCATTAGATTGAATTGAGTATGAATTTAATTAATGACTCATTTGCTTAGACATTGGAGATGCAAGATTCCAAGATCTACCAATAGCACAATTCAAACAAAACAAACAATTTCTAAAATTGGATTAAGGGAAGTGTGACTCCTACTTGAAGCATTACAATGCATACCCAATCTTCATCTCATAACCTAACCTAAATTTGTCATTCTTCTCTTCATGTGGCACAAATCTCATACAACAAGAATGACTATTCTATACTTAAGTGACACAAAAAAACTGAAATTCTTCACAGCATAGTGTACACATGAGTTGTCTTTCTAGTGAGTGCTCACCAAGCTGAGAAACAGTAAAACGATGGATGCTTTCATGATTCCACTTCAATTTGCTCCGTGTTTCTTTCTTCGACGGGATTGAACAATAGCACAACTTGGTACAAGGCCTTCTAGTACTAATTGCACCAGATTTTCACCATTTCTGTGTACAGATGTTTAGATACTTACCTTAGAGAAAAAAACAATCATTTGTTCCCACATTGAGATGACCTCAATGAATAAGAGCGTGATGAGTGATATCAAATTGGAAAGACCGTGAAGAACAGAATAGGGTTTGTCAGAGAATACGAGCTTTCTATTCCGCAATAAGAAGCAATTCTCAATCACACCTTGCAAACTTTACTCAGTAAGATTATTTCACAGCAAGATCCTGGAGCTCAGAATCGTGCAGTAAAAGTGACGAGCTCTAACACCCCATAATAAAAATTGAGCAGGTTCTGCGAAAACCAGAATCAAATAAATGCAGAAAAAATGAGATCAAAAACCAGACCCTACAGTAACACCCTCTAGACCTGGCCCAGTATCATGAAGAGCTTCCACCATGAGCCCTCTCTACGTGGTTCACTAATTGGACAGGATCTCGAAACTTCATACCACATTTGGGACACACATCCAGCATTTCTTGACTAGAAGGAGCGTCGTGCATAGTCTCCACATGCTTTATCAACTGCGCAACATTGGAAAACCGGGATCGACATTGCGGACATTCTTCTAATTTTGGTACCTGTTGTCCTCTTGACGGCGTTTGCCTTCCAGATGAATTCCCGGAGCTGGTCCCCGAGCCTGTAGCCATCAATCCCAGTTTGTTGATTCCTGCCTCCACCGAGGAATAGAGCCCTGTAAAAGCCCCTGCTATGCTCCCAGATTGGCTAGTTGATGGGGCTCCATTTGCAGGACCCTTTGCAGGCTTGCCGCGCGATTGCGCTGGTGCAGCTGATGTTCTCTCCTTGAAGCTTTTCATGAACATGTTGCCATAATGGCTAATGCTTCGGTTATTACTACTGTGAGCCTTTCGAAACTCTTCACAACCGTGGTCGGACCCAAACCGGTGTTTCACACACACGTCTCTCTTGCAATCGTTGCACAATACTTTGTTGGAGAAGACCAGGATCTCCTTGCATCCTCGAACAGGACATCTGCAAAGGTATTTCATATCAGCTTTCACGAAGAAGAAAGTAGAAGCGTAACATTTGGCTGATTGACCCTCCTGAATGGAGAGTTCATTGGGGGTTCATATCCTACCTATGCCACATGACGTCGGTAGAGAGTGCCACAAACATCAAGAGACTTGACAATTCAACCCTGTGACACACCCATTACATATTGCAACACACTTTCAAGCCAGTCTTAGGGCCAGGAATACTATGGAGGACCCACTGCATGAACCCGACGTTCTACAGGGTATCTAAGGCAACAATCCTCTACGACGTATGGAAGATCCTGGTGAACCTATAAAAACCAAAGGTCAATAAGGTCATCCTCTAGAAGACCCCTTTTCGTAAAACCGTACAACTACATGAACTAGAGATCGTTCTGGTCTTCTCATGAAGTCTATTTTCTCCAACTCTGTAGGGTTTGTAATTTATGAGTGTCTTCAAGAAGCATCATGAAACTGGGATTAGGGGCCTTCATCTGCAAAGGGGTCTGGAAAAAGAAACCCTATAGTATGCTAGATTTCCACTTCTAGGTCCTCTACAGTACAAACTATCCCCAGTGTCCTGACAATGATCCAAATCTAAGTGCATACGCTTCACATAAAGGAATCAGACTCTTTAATTTGCTACGGTGAAAACAATAAGGGACTCGCTGTTGAATGAGGTTTCCTTTTACCTGGGTTTCTTAGTGGCCTTCTCATAATTACTCGGATCACAATTCGTCTGAACATGACGCTCCCATGTCATATTCTCATCCTCATTAGGTATAGTCCGGATAGACTTGTGGCACACAGGGCACACAATAACCGTCACATCTTGCTCATTTGCATTAGGGCAATCGTGATTTTTGTACTGACGATGTTCCAAGCAAAAAACCTGCAACAGATATGAATGTCCCCATAAAAAATTAGTTAGTTCAAAGGAGAGTCCAAAAGCCTCTTGCAACAGCAGCAACTGATATCGTGTTTCAAACAGATTGAAAAATCACTATTCAAAGGAAAAACACCAAATTATTCACTGGAGTTGTCCTAGAGGCTCTATTACAATTAGCAGGTTTTACATCAGAAACTGACCCAACTTGCGTTACAATTGGTAATGGTTAAACGCGGCTAGGTTTTCAGGGATAGGGTTTTCTACTAGTAATTGTATAGACGTTAATCGAACCCGGGAGTGAAAACACCAACAATCAAATGATCGTGCACAATCCAACTGCATCATCTCACAAATCCAAGATGACCTCTTAGATTCACAATTCAGATGCCACCGATTCCAACTAGAAACAGTGCTAGACTGGCAGCAACCCAAAATCACAATGAATGCGAGAGAAATGAAGAAAGCCAAGAAAATCGATTAGAGCACAAGCATAAAAATGCTCCAAAACGACACACGAATTGAACCACCCGGACTACGATTGCACCGACTCGAGATAGGGTTTTCTACTAAAGATTGTATGCACGTTAATCAAACCACGTAGTTCAAACACCAACAATCACATGACCGTGCATAATCCGACCACATCATCAAAACAAATCCAAGATGATCGCTCAGATTCCCAATTCCGATCACATAGATTTCAACTAGAAATAGGGTTAGATGACTGCAAGAGAACAGAAGAAACCCAGGAAAATCAATTTACAACACAAGCTCCAATACACTCTGAAACAACAAACGAATTGAACCACTCCCAACATTAACAAATCTCACCGCCTACGATTGCAGCGACATAGGAGAGAAGGGAGTAAAAAACTAAGCCCAGCACCTTGTGGCAGGCGTTGCAAGTGAAGGGCAGAAAGTCGAGTTGATGACAATCCTGCAGCGCGCAATGCTGTCCGAGATCGGGCATCGCCGGAGTCCCCATCCTCGCTCGCCACCTCCGAGAAAGCTTCCACTCCAAATTTCGAAATTCAAATCAGTACGCAATTTTTCAGCTTCTTTCTCCTCTTCCCGATGACTTCGCCCTCCTCTTCCTCATCTCGATTCGGATCACTCAACCGCTCCGATTCAACAGTGCAGTGCAAGGAAACCACGAAAAAAGAAACATCGGTGCGAACACCTTCGGGCTCTTCTGCGTAGTGCGAGGAGAAAAGTCCGGGATCCTTCAAAACCCCGTCACCGACATCTACACTGAGAGACGCTCGTCAAGGCTCTGGAAATTTCAGGATTCAAACCGCGTCTGAGAAAGGTATGGGCCTTTGAGAGGGGCATTGAAATGGTGAATTCTTGATGGGATTTAAGGTAAACCACCCTATGATAAGCAGAATCAATGGTTTGCCTTGTTGGCATTGGCGAAAATTTTTAAATTTTTTTCCACACAAAGACAAATGTGAGAAATGGGGAGAGCAATTGAAATTTTATTTTTCTGACAAAGTATGAATTTGTTATGAATTTTTAAAGCATGTTGCCCAATTAGTCCTCAAGAGTCTCTACACTATCCCAAAACCAACAATAAAGTGTACCCATAATGATCATCTTACTCACCTAAAACAGTCACAAGATGTTTTAACATGGCCACAACATGAAGGCCTAAGAAAATCACTTCTTGTGATGAATTTACACACAAAAAGTAAAAGCTACTATGGCAATCACGAATCACTCCATCAACATCACGGAAGATATTGATTGTGGCCACTAACTCAACCTAATGACTTTTGGAGTAAAAACTTCAATACTGCACTAGATGTAACTTTCATATGAAATTTCATAAACTTTTCAAAGAAGTTATAAATCCAAAATAGTTACAATCTAAAGAAGTTTGTTGAACACTATTTTTAAATTCAAAAATTGAAAAGTTTAAGAAGCTTAAAAAAATTTGTACTAAAATTTTTAACCTTCTTGAAGTTTAAATTTTTTTAAAGTTATTGAAATTTCAAATCATATGCTCTTCATAAGAAAGTGGCATCTAATGTGATATTGCAATGAAAGTCATGTCAATGTCATATGACAATGACAATGAAAAGGTTTTTTTTGAGATATATGGTAGAGTCAACCAATTCCTTGCATGCACTAGTACATTTGGGTAATGGAGAGATATTCATTGTAGAATGTTGAGCACTAGGACATTGAAATTAAAATGATTTCAAATGAATAATACAATGTGAAGGAATTTTTGCGTGAAATTTTAAAATATGCTTGTAGTAGATTTTGGTTGAAATTTCTTCATTGAAGTATTATTGTCTTTTTTATATGAAGATGTTTGTAAATGGATTACAAAAGAATTTATATATTTTGGTTAGTATGTTACCAACTTTTATATATTGCTATGGATTTAAGTTTTAGCCATATAAATGATTATTTTACCAATAATAAAATTTTCAAAAAAATTATGCTTATAGTTTTTATGGAATAATTTTTTTTCATTTATACTATAAAAATTCATAGGAAATTCCATAACAAATTTCCATAACAAATTCCTCTAAATTTTATGACTTAATTTTTTTTTGATTTCAAATGTAATAAATATAATATAATAATCTTTGCATATATTTAAGGCATCTTGGCCTAATACCTCTTTCATCTCCATTCCACTTTCATATACCTATGATGCACATTCCATAACAAAAATGTGCACTACATTTACATGATTTTGGAATTGAGATGAAGGTGGTAAGAAGATGGGGTTACTTTAAAGTAAACTAGAGGCATAATTATACTACAAAGAATATTGAGGTTGATTATATGGTCAGAGGTCTAATCCTTTGAAGTTCAAGTAACTACATTTGAGGTGAATACATCCATAACTATTGCCATACCCATTTCTAACAAGTAGACTTGTTTTGAAAGTATCTTCAAAAGTGCAATTAAAGCACTCCCATACTCAATGGTAATTCATTGACTATTGTTTTTTTAAATTTCAATTTTATGACAAGTCTATGTGACAATTTCAATGTCCATTGGCAAGTAGACTTCTTCTGAAAGTGTCTTCAAAAGTGCAATTAAACCATTCCCATACTTAATGATAACTTGTTTGACTAATGATTTTATGAATTTCAGTTTTATGACAAGTCTATGTGACAATTTCAGTGTCTATGAAATTTCCACTTTAAAATTTCTTAATAATTACATGTCTTCTTCAATTTTCCCCCCTAAACTTCATGATTTTGAATTGCAAATACTATGAAAAAAAAACACGGAAAACAAAACATGAAAAAGCTGCCTCCAACTAAGTATGCTGAATTGCTTATTTTGACGGTTGTGGGTGTTTCACTTTAAATTCGACCCACAGAACTGTACAAGAGGTCCGTTCAAGGCCCAGATGCATCAAGTCGGTACCACCGTAACTTACCTCCACTTTCGCCTTCAAGCCCCTGCTGATCTCACGCGCTTTTACCGTCAGTTCCTTTCTCTCCGAAATTGCAAGATGGATTCCTCTCGCTTGATGTTTGCGTGAATCGGGAGCAATTTGTGCTCATTTGAGGAACTGGATTGGGAATTCTTCTTTAACTTGGACGTCTTGAGATTGCCGGAACGGGGGAGAGGCATTGGAAGAGGCGAAGTGCTACTGCAACCAATTCAGTCGGGCAGTGCTTCCGAACCTTGTGTGCGGTACATCTTCTACACTCTGCGTCACTCCTTTCTGGCATTAGAATTTGTTCAAGATTTATCATGCGCAATCTAACTGTGAAGAGCTGGCGGTGGACTCTAATGTGGGGTCTGCTCCATGGATCGTCGCTCATGAGTTAGGGCGTTTTTCGAGGATAGGAGCAGTGTAGAGTATCTGTGGAGCAGGCCCGAATTTCTATTGGGTCTGGAGTAGGAGTAGTGTATTCTGTAACGAAGAATGATTTGTAATGTTCAAGAAGATCAAGAGGTAGGGAATCTTTTTGAATTTTTTATTTAACCTATGCGGGATAGCTTTGTAGGGTTTGTGATTATGAGGGTCTTGTAAGAGCACCCTAAAATTTAGATCGAGGTCTTCATTCGAGAGGGTCTTTAAATCGTTGTTGGGACTGAAGGGACTGAAGGGAAGACCGTATGCTAGGTTTTCTCTTCTGGTCCTCTAGAGTGAAAACTGTCTGTTTAATGAATGCTGAGGACAACTCTCACTTCGCGCTATGAACCCATGGCAGTGGCTTAATAGTGCCGAATCTATCATGGTAATGGATTCTATCCTGATAATGGATTCTATCCTGGAACATAGAACAATGAGATTCTAAGCCATTCTGAGGTCATTGTCCCTTTTGGTCATTTGCCTATTTCAAGCACATATTTCAAGAACATCCATATCAAATGTTTTTCTGAGGGTTTGGTGTTTTTTGGCTAGTTTGTTTGTGATCAGTAGGATAGCTTTTGCAGAAGTGTTAGGTCTTTTACCATAACCCTGATAGAACGGTTGGTAACCTTGATAGTAGGGTTGTGTGTGTGGTAAATATCCCATGGACGCGTTTTGCCCATATCGCATTGCACTACTCCTGGGCCGGGTTGCAGCACAGCTCAAGCTAGTGGTAATTCGCTTGTCAGAACTTGATGTGAATGAACTTCGTTTCTGCCAGGGGAAAAATTTCGGGATTCGGATCCCTGGTGTATACTTATGCTTGTATTCTTTGGGCGGGCGGGTAAGTGATGGTCCTTGTGAAGAACCACTGAACGATGCGTTATGTTCTGGTTTTCAAAGTTAGGGTTCTCTACTATTTTTTCATCTCTGACTTGTAGAAATCGATTGGGACCTGCTTTTCGGACCTGGATCTGGATGGTCGGTAGTTCGGCATCCCTTGTGCAACCTTGAATTGGAAATAATCGTGGTCTTCTTGTTGTTCATGTGTAGACGCTCTTGGAGGTGGGGTTTCCGAGGCAGTAGAAGATTTTGAGGGCTTTATTCGTATGAGATTTTAAAGGCAAAAAGTTGGTCCGGACTTCGACAGTGACGCTGCTGTACAGGCCTACTCGGGCCAAAAAACAGGAGCAAAGTGAGTTCTTAGGCGTTTGTTTTTCTGAGGGTCTGCATGTTTTTCTGAGGGTCTGCATTTGTTTTACTTTTCTTGGTTCTGAAATTTATAACTGTCTGATGTTGTGTGCACTGGTTGGTCCTATGGACTTGCAATGTGAGGTCTTCTTACTGGTATTTGGATTCAGGTTTGGATGGGGGGAGTGTGTCCGGGTTGTTTACGGGTCAAGGGTGCGGAGGAGAAGCCTTACTATGCTCAAGAGTCGCGGTATGCTAATGTGCAGCCTAAGTATGCCACTCGGCAGCCTAAGCATGCTACGCCGCAGCCTCAGCCTCAGCGCCCTCGACCGAAAATTCAGCCGAAGAATAGCGAGGAAGAGCGTGCCCGGTCGGATGAAGCTCGAGCAAATGCCGCCATCGCAGCTCAGAAACGGTGCTGTATCTTTGAATGCTTTTGATTTTGAGTTCGCTTGATTATCCATGCAATCTAGAGTATATCAATGGTTTAGAGTTTCATTGTTCACAGAGTATATCAAGAGAATTCGTAACGGTCATTCCGTGTTCTTTTCCTCATTGCATCGGACATTTTTCTGGGTTTTAGACGTCGTTTGGGGTCTCTGGGATGTTATTTTCGTGTTTTCATCTGATTATGGCTCATTAGGGTTTATGAAATTTCTCTTAACACATAATCTTCTATATGGTTAAATAATCATTTTTCTGGAAGCAGCGAATTCCTGCTCAAGATTATGTCACTTAACTTTGACTCTGCTAGTTGCGAATGTCATATTATTTTAGAATTGGCGTGCGGCAGCCACCTGCAGTTAGGATGATTCTATGGTTTGTTCCACAGGCAGGGTAGCAGAGATAATCGATTTTATTGCGTACTTCAATCACCACCTTGCTTGTCCTTATTTCTGGGAGGACATAGTCTAGTGAAGACATAATTGATGTTAATTGACCCCCATTTGCGTGTGGAACAGAGCTGAAATATTCGAGAAGTCGGCAGGAGGAAGAGCTGCCAAGAAAGCAATAATTGCCGCAAAGGCACAGCCTCCCTCGAGAGACGAACCTGTTCTCAAGGTCTGGTCCTTATTTTTTGTTATGATTTTTTGGCTTTTCATCGATAAAAAGAATAGTCGTTATTGTTGAACCTTGTCAGCTAGCTCACCTAATCCTACCCTGATTTGGGGTCTTAGAAAAGTAATATGCTTCTATTCCGTGTTAGTCCAGACGAATGCTTGGATGTGATGAAAAATTAATTATTTGGGACTAACAGTCGAAGGTTACCGCAACATATTTGCTTTTGTCACTACGATAAATGAGAGTTCGTTGATGTGTAGGTTTATCTGTAGAATTTGCGGCCCGCAGATTATGATCTCGACAGCTTCCATTGACAAAAAGTTGCTTGTTGCTTTTCAGTGGACCATGGGATGACGGAAGAGGATCAACTCTTAACATGAATATGCCAGCCTTTCAGACTGCAGGTTAGTGTCATAAGAATTGACTCAATCGTATAGCTGGTTCCATTGTACCATTAGATTGTAATTGGATTCTTCGTTTGAGTAGGTTTTTAAAAATCGTACTAGCAGGTTTCGTGATAGCAGGACTCTCAATTGAGCTACTGGGGAAAACAGTTGCCAGGGCATGATAGGTCTTTCGGGAATAATTCGTCGAAACCACTGGAAGCAGGCTAGTGTTTGTGGCGAATATGCTCCCCTGTTGATCACATGATCGGAGTATAAATAAGCTACCCTAATGAAGCGGTCTTCTTGACACTTTTGCTTGTAACAGCCTGAGTACCAAGGATTCTTCACTGTAGATTCATATTGATCCCAAATCCTGGAGTCTTTGTGTATGCCTCCACTGTTGGCCATTAGTGTTGAAGTTGCAAGATGATGCATGCTTGGGTGCACCTGACCAAGTAATAATGGAATCGTGAAAACCCCATTCAACGTTGACCTAAATTCATAGACAGTAAAGAAGCTACATCTACAAGTAGAATTGATGGATTCCATCTAGAGGCCAAACATGAGACGGACAAGGTTTTGAGCTCTAAAATTGATCAGAAAGGCCGTCATACTCGGGGGTGTCAGAATTTTAAGGTTTTTGGTCCAAGTTTTGACTTGAGTAATCAATATCTAGGTTCTTGTACCACTTTTTGGTCCAAATGTAGGTGTTGCATTTTGGGTAATGCTACTAATGGGTGTGTATACCTCAATGCCATTTCAATTTTTTGACTACCATCTCCAATCTAAAGTACTTCTAGCTTTTAGAGCTCTAGGCATTTGAAAGTGTTTCATTTTAGTTCTTTTTCAGTTCAATTCAATTTTTGTAGTTTGAAACTCATTGTTTTTTAAATATTATCACCTGAACCCTAAACCCGCTAATGGCGGGTTCCGCGCATCACTGATCAGGGTGAGAATTTCCGCTTATCATCTGAAGCTCTGTGGACCAGTTGCCCAGGTTTCACAGAGTGCTGATTAGAAAATTGCTCAACCCTTTACCGTCACAGTATTTAGAAAATACACTGAAATGATAGCCCGAGGGCTGTGGCGCTTAAGGGTTAAGTAGCTTACAAGAGAATCTTGATGGAACACTTACAGTGATAAGAAGAGTGTGTTCAACTATTGAACCCAGAAGAAAATAATTCATACCACATGGAAAGACAGCATCAATACAGCAGTGGGCCGGAGTAGGTTCTCAAATCTCGATTGCGACATGTGTCACTTCATAAAGAAAAAGCCAAGGGTGAAGCTTCGGCAACACCCCAAAAGACGCAAATCCTCAAGTTGCACAAGAGAAAGGCAAGAGCCTCAGGAAGAGAAAGAAAAAAGATGCGTAATCTCAAAAAGATAGTCTAAAGCTTGGCCCCTTCAGATAATTTTTGTGATTACCCCCCTATAATTGAGAAAACCAGCATTCAGAAAACTATAGATAGTGTGATACTCTCGAATTGAAAACCACTGTGAGCTGTGTGGAAGTTCGGAAGGGCGGGGTATCCACCACAACACCCCGACTTACCTTCACTTAATTGAACTCCCCTTTTCTCTCTCTTCCAGCCAAGTATCCACAGTCCAAGAGATTGCCAACTCAACATGCAACATGGACTTCCACTGTCAGCAATGGACAATACGTACAGTAGACAATTGGCACATTGCTTTTTCCGGTAGAACTTTTAGTGAAGTTCCACGTAACTTAACTTATTCGATATCACGGGATGCATGTATCTTAACTGGCGAAGGACGTCGACAATTGCCACAATTCCTTGCTAAAAATAGTATACATGCAACATTGGTGGCAGAAGTAGACAATTGGCAACTTCTGCCCCTTTTTCCTCAGTTGTGTGCAGAATGGGATTCGTCAAAATATCATGGCAAGCACGTAACTGGTGAACAAGGACAGTTATTAACATGTCGCCTCGCAGTTGGTGCAGCCAGTGGAAGTAAGTTCGTAACCGCCTGTGATTGCACAGAATGTCAGCCTGGATCAGATCACCGACGTGGCCACAGCATTGGGCGCCGTTGATGAAGGACGGAACTGGGCTGGATGGGCTGCCGGGTGTCATGCTGGGGCGTCCTCCTTTTTCTTCTTCTCCAAGGCAGATTCTCATCTTGCATAAAGAGGGACGCAGGGGTGGTCGAAGGTACTGTCTGTTTTTTCGAGATCCAATTTGTGTAGCGACAGGCTCTGAGATTGAGTAAGTTATTTGAGATAGTTTGTGAAGATCGTTTCTGCTCGTGTTTTGCTCGCGTTTTTCTGGGATTTGGAGCGTGGGATCATCATGTCGGGGTGTGGCAACGCGAATTGCAAGTGCGGTGCCGACTGCACTTGTAAAGACGGCTGCTCGTGAGTTTTCTCGACCTTGATGGATTGCGTGCATGAATGCTGATTTTTCTTGTTTTGAGTGGGTGCACAGAGAATTATTCATGTGTGTGAGAGATAGAGAGATTGCATATGTGTTTTGGGAATGGTGGTTTATTTGAAGTGTGCTTCGGGTAGATGGTTGTATTTGGAAATTGTTTCCGTAGGAATGCTTCGATTTGCGGATGCTATTAAATTTGTTTTCTTGAGAGTTTTATAAAAGGGGTTTTGCTTTTAGTGATATAGAAGACTTTAGAATGGTGTCATGTCCTTGAGTGTTTAGAGAGGGTTCCACGTATCACGTACATGTGGAACTCCGTCTTGTCTTCGCAGCAATTGTCTTACTAAATTGTATCGATCTCTTGTTTGGCTGAAGAGTATTGAAATTTCATTACCTACGTTCTTGTGAATTTTCTTGGTTTGTGGGGTATGCCTCGTTACATAGTTCCTTGTTTGTGCTGATTATTCTCGTTAACGGTTGTTTTTACCCTGATTTGTCCTTGTAGGTGCGGAAGGACCATGGCTGTTCCTTCTTTCGGCGGACTCCGCAAGTAAGTCTTAACCTTCATTAACATGTGCACTATAACATGCATGTGAAACTTTGAAATTTTGCTTTAACCTTGTTGAATGTAAATGTTCTTATAGTTTTTTTGGCATTGTGATTGGCAGCTACAATGAACCTGATTGCAAGTGCGGACCAGACTGCAAATGTACTGATTGCGACTGCCACAAGGGCAAATGAAGGATCAACACACCGTGGACTTGAAATTGGAGGGAATTAAATTCCCACTTGAATGTATGCTGTAATCAAGCCTGAGAATGGAGCTGAAGTTTTTTTGGTCATTCGATAGTCGAAGCTGCAAAGTAGTCTCGAATGATTAGTATATTACGCCGAAACATCCGAGTTTATTTCATCTCTTTTTACAGCTCGTTAAAAGAGAGCATGAATGTACGATCGGTTGGGTTTGCTTTTTGAATGTGAATAAAGTTTTCAAAGTATACTACATATCTTGCTTGTCGTACTTCATTCTTCAAGTTAACGAATTTGTGATGTGTAAGATGTTTGATCCATGCAAGTCTATGGAGGCTGTCATTCAACTCAAATGTTTCGATCATTGTGTGACTGATTTAATTGCTTCAGAAAGCTCACAGCAAGTTTTGAAGGTGTGAATGGATGTTTGGTCTTCTTTGGTTTCAAGTCGGGAGTATGTTGACAAAATTTGACAACGAGGGTTGTTATGCACCCGAGGGTCAATACTGTTGAGCAGATGTAGGCATGGAACATCGAGGATGGAAATTTTAGCAATTGTAAAAGCTGGTGTTGATCATTACAATGTAAAGCATACTTGAGGTTTTAGGACCGTATTTGAACTCTTCAATTTTGTGGGAAGATACTCTATATTTGAATTAGCGCCCTATATGGAATTGAAGTTTTCGCATCTTACAATGTCGGGATTGGATTACTTGATCGGCGGAATTGGATTATCTTGCAATTAGATCTTGAAATCATACCTCCTGAAAGCATGGTAGGCTAAGATCGAATGTCCATGCAGTGTCAGAATTCGAAAAAAGGGATTTTCAAGTTTTCCAAAGTTGGAATTGCCTCGCAAGAGTGCCATGATGCTGTCACTTCAACGCAAGTGTACTATATATTAGGAATAGGAAAAGTCAGTGTAAGAACTTGTCTCCCCTGCTTCAGAATTTCTCCCAGAAAATTTCTCTCTTGCACACTTGTTTTGATTCCATTGTAAAATTTCGGTTAATCTTTTTGCCTTTGCAAGGTTTGGCATGATTCTAAGTGCACAATGAAGGTTTAAGATATCACTCATCCATTCCATCTCATTCATTCATCCATGACCGGCGTGCTTCCAAGTCTTCGCTCAAGCTTTTGTGCGGCTTCTGTGCGAACTTTTGCCACTTTGCAGTAGTGGCGATGGAGGCATCCCGCGTGTGGAAAAATTTGCTATCCGGGAAGCCAGCGGTGCCGACGGTAGCATGTCCGTCATGTGGAGCTCAAGTACCGGAGTTTCGAATCCACTCGCATTTGGATTCTTGTTTGACGACTTTGCCGCCTGAGGAAGAAGCAGTCGTTGCTGCTATTGCGGAAGTAGCACATGAATTGAGTGATGGAGGGCAGAATCGTCATCGAAAGGGGCGAGTCAAAGCACAAGGAAGGGCGCGAGGGAAAGGACGAAAGCGAAGGGAGGGCGCTGAGAGTAAGAAGGGTCGCGATGGGGCTACAGATGGTCGGAAGCGTCCCAAGGGAGGCAATGTGGAGGATGAGAAGGGACTTGATGCTCCTGTTTTGTCTGAAGACGAAAGTGATGATGCGAGCTTCTATCAACGTTGGGGGTATACCGTGTTAGGGTTTGACGAATTAGCGAAATCAAGAAAGGAAGTTGTTCTCAGCGATTTGCAGAAGCAGGAGCTCTTCGCGTCTGGAGTGCTGACAATCGAGCGTCGCGGGGTAAGCGCGATGGTCATGAAGCTCGATTGCCTTCTGGATGACACTGAAGGTATAGCGGACGATTCGAGCTTGAACTTGCCAAGATTTCGCAATGGAAACGGATTGCAAATTCCGGCGTGGAATCAGATCGAACAAGGAAGCTGCTCATCAGCGAGAATGAACACAGCGGATGCAAAGGGGTATGCAGTTGTCACACAATGTGCTGATCAGCTTATTCTCTGTTTTCTTGGGTTAGCCTTGTTGTGAGGACGAGAGAGGATGAGGGATGGAGCGACGGCAGTAACAGATTGTGGCAAATTATTCGCATTTTCTGTCAACGTTTTCTAAACCCTAAACCAAAATCCGATTTGGTGGTTGTTGGTTCTAGGTATGATAATACTCAAGCGGAGCAAGGCAAGGCGCTGGAAGCGTGGTGGGAACAGTGGGTCACTGTGGAGTGGCCTGAAGGTCCTCTGCCTTCCGGATTTCATTCAGTATCCTTCTCTCTTTCCTTTGATGTCATATTATAGTCAGCGTGATGGTGTATGTTGTGTAGCCAAGAATGTCTGAACTCTCTGAATCTGAGGCCTTAACAGGGCTAAACATTAGAGTCTTCCCCAACGATCTCGAGCGACGCAGGTCGTCCACACGGATACAGAGAAAGTTTGAAATGGAAAGATCTGCAGCTCAAGTAACGATATTATTGAATGCGCATCTTGCAGTACTATTCAAGCCCAAACCCTAAATTACAGTGAGAGCGGAGGTTTTGTTGAAGGGAGTACTGTGGTTATGCTTCAATTAGATGTTAGATCCAAATGCCGAGATGCTACACTGACTGGAATGCGCGCCGTTGGCTAAAAGCTGCCACGACTCCCTCACAAACAGAACTTCCCAATTCGTGATGAACAAGGTAAGATTTTCATATTTGTATGATTATTTAAAGGTATGATTTTAGATTCAAATGCCATACTAAACCCCCGAATTGTAATCATAGGATTTTCATATACTAAAACCAAAAAATGACCTTTAATTGATAAAAGCGGGTTACGTTTTCCAATAACTTTGGTCGGAAACAAAGACTTATGGGACGTAACTGGAAATAAAAGTAACCTACATGCCCAACGTAATATTTAAAGTCGTGTTCTGAATGACTCGCTGTCTGTCAAATTCTAGAAAGTTGGCAACAGCTACAAAAGAAAAAATTGCTGTGAAGGAATGAGCTTACCAAACTTAGGTGCTTTTGTACATGATTTGATCCGAAAGAGCTCGTTCGCTTGGTACATGATCCCATTATCAGTTATTTTGAACAAGGATGCTTAGAGTTGTCGTGTACACCATTTGAGGTGCTAAAAATCTTTTGACCCCTCTTTGCAGCTTGGAGTTGTGAGGGTGGGACCAAAACCTCAATTTACGGAGAAATCAACTAACCGAAGGACTTGCATACAATCATGGCTTATTGTCAATATAACTAATTGAATTCAAATTCAAATGCAATCTACAATAAGAAATGAAAGAGGAACCAAATGAAGAGAGGGCAATAACTCTAGAATGTAATACATCGTATTACAGCATACATCATCACCAATTTAGACCACGCCTAATGACACACTAGTTGAAATAAATAAAAATTAAAACCAAATTTTATTTGCTTACAAAGGTGGTACACTTCCATATCCAACTCCTTTCTATGAAATTGTTCTATCAGACGGTGTTTTGTTTTTTTTAAATTTCTCAAGGGCTGTAAGGACTTTCATATACAAAATTACTGCTATTACCGCTACTTCGACAAACACTCTTGAAGTTCAGACGCTTGGTCTCCGACGAAGTTGTCCATGAAATGTTGGAGATGGTGGTTTGTGAACATGCCATCTCCTTCATGCATCTCTATATCAGTTTCAAGTTTCAGTTTAGTAACCAAGCTTTGATCATCACTGCAGGAGGGGCATCGTTGAACAATGCCACATGTTCGCTCATCAGGATCAGAGCTGTTTTCTCCATGAATAGAACAATTGGCGTTTTGTGAGCACTCGGGGGCCATGATGGAGAGGTTTCTACACCGGGCAGTATGGTTTTGTGGAGAAGCTGGACTGGCAAAGGAGATGCTGCAGCAGGTGATCATGCTCTCCATGGACCCGTATTGGTCGAATTGCAAGGTTTGAGGGGATGCACAATGTTGTAATTCGCGCAGTTGTTGCAGCTGAATTAGGAAGGACGTGTTGTTGAATGGCGTGGCAGGAGGTTTTGTACGAGTGCTGGACTGCTTTCTTTTGAACCATGTCGTTTGCGCTATTGTAATAACTGATGGTTTGAAGCCCATGGAGGTCTGACTCCTGCAGAATGCAAAACACTCAAGTTAGGGTCGAAATCTGAAACCCTGAAAATCTAGGAGAAAGACAGAAGGCAAAATTAGGGTGCTAGAACTCATGATTTATGCTGCGAGATCTCACTGTTTTTTTCCAATTTTTTTCCCGTGCGATTCTGAGATCAAAACCTTCTGTTAAAACTTCTACTCTAGCTAGAGTTTTCAAGTCTTAAGAGCAAAGTCGACTCTATTTTCAGAACCGAAAGCTCGCACTCCTGAATGTATCACCCTCAACCAATGTCTGAATGCCGTTTGTTCACCTAGAAAATGGAAAGAGCTGAAAGCATGCTTACAGACCGCTTTTACAATCGACAGAAGCTACTGGCAATCTTCACAATGAAGCTATCCTTTGGGACTACCGACATTGTGCACAACGGATGCCTTCACCTCACGGTCCGTGTTGTTTGTGAATTGTGTCAATCTACAGCTGTCATCATTGATTGTACTTCTTAGTTTTTTAGACCGAGTGTCTGTACTTCACATTCTTTGTGTTCACTTTGCTTTCAACGTCATGCTTGCTCTTGCAAATCTTTAGGAGCTTACCTGGACTAGCTTCACTTAAGTTTACCACCCATCCAGCGCAGTAATGGAATGTGGAAGGGTCAGATTTGTTAAAAAATAATTCAAAATATAATCATATATGGCATGTAATGAAATTTTCAGAAATTGTAACATGGCATAATTGAAATGTGTAGAAAATATTAATGAAAATAATTTGAATCCTAAAAAATGATGAAAAATGAAAAATGCTTGATTAATTTACTTTGTATACCCCTGCTAGCCAATTTGGGACTTTTGATTGCAAAAATATGAATTCAAAATTTGCAAATTTTATCATACGTCAGAAATTTTAAAAAATTCAGTCTTTTCCTTTTGGGGACAGCAAGGGCCTGGCCCAGGTGAGTCTTTGACTCCTGCACTACAAGATGGACCCTGAGGTAAATTAAAGCCATTCAATTCAGTTCAACAAAAAGCACTTGAGTAGGCTTAATTTAACACTCATGGACTCCCGGCTTGCATGCCTTGACATAGCCCCAAGTGAACCTCTAATGCTTGTTGCTCAAGTTTTGGTAAAGCTAGAGGCCCTTGTACTAAAGTTTGGCAAAATATTCTAAGTGCTCAAGTTTTGGTAAAGCTAGAGGCCCTTGTACTAAAGTTTGGCAAAATATTCTAAGTTTGTTAAATGAAACTTTGAAAATTCTAAATCTAGTTCATGAAAGGGAATTCAATGCAAAAAAGAAATGAGTTTCTATGGGGTCTAACGAATTTGACTCCAATGTACAGTGTTCCTTCCATCCCAAAATGATCTTCTAGTTCCTCTTAATTTTATTGCAATAAGCTTAATACTATACATTGAAAAGATCTCTCCAAAATTCAAAAGTTTTAGGACAATAGCATTGCTCCAAATTCTACTTATAGCTTTATATGGGGTTTTTAATAATGTTATTTTAGCGTAAGGTCCCAAAACATTGTGTCCAATTGGAAAATCATTTTAGAATGGAGGGAGTATTGCACAAGTAATCCATTGTAAGGGACCTAGCAATTTTTCATGGAACCTTGTTAGAGATTATAAAGAATGAACACCCAAAGTCTTAAAGTGGTGATGTAATGTAGACTAGTGTGCCTTTGTGTGTTGTTGCCATAGCTAGAAGAAAAGTAGAATTTTTTTTTATAACAAAAAATAACTCAAAAAATTTGTAACTTTCACATTGTAGCAAGGTTGTTCTGTCAAATAGGATTTTAAGTTTTGGTGTCGAGTTGTCTGTTGAGTGTCGCATGTCGTATTAGACGCGTGTCTATCATATTAGACAAGCTCGTAGCATGGTTGCCCCTTTTTCAAGAATTTTCTGCCCAACAAGCAGAATTTTTTTTCCTACATAGAAAGGTCACCCCACATCAGTATGGATGACCATGGGTCGAAAATAGTGGACAATTGCAGCTCTAGAGGCCTGGGGAGACTTTAGGTCTAGTGATGGAGTGACTTCAGGTCCAGGAAGGCGACTGTGGGCCTACCAAGGCAACTTTGGGTACCTAGGAGACAAGTTCGGGTACAAAGGGGCCGACTGCGGGTATATTAGGAGTCACCTTAACCTAAACCCCTAAACGCATTATAACCCTATTGCCTAACTAGCAATCGTCCTACGTACATGTGGTTGCTCGTCACCCAATACAGTTGCTCCCTTCCCACGGTCGCCCATACCTGCAATCGTCCAAATGTTGCCACATGGATGCCACTTAGCATCCACTTGGCATCCACATAGTGGCCTGGGTAGGGTAAAAAAAACCAATCTGCCCGTTGACCCTATTAGACGGACATAGGTTCTGATGTTGTATTCTTTGTGTTTGTCGAGTTGTCAAATTGTCTGCCAAAACAACCCTGCATTGTAGGTCTAAATGCCACAAAACAAAGCATGCACTCTTCCTTGTAGAGAACTTTTTAATGGTACCAAATACACAACTAGGAGACACATGGACCTAGAGATTTCACTGTACAAATAAAACAAAAGAAAACTAGCAAATAGACTAACTTAAGGTATGGATTGTAAGCTTATAATTATTAGTGTCTTATCCATGTCAATTAGCTAAGATAATTCTAAAACATATGGAAAATTGGTTGCAATATGTTTGAGTATTTTTTATGTGAATATAGGTTTACACTTGTTCTTTATCTTGTGGTTGCATAGGCCCTACTACTCCTAATGGCAAAGACATTCACACTAGCAAGTACAAAAATAAAACCTCGAAAAAGGTAATGACATTTATGACATGTCAATTTGGATTGCAAAAGCAATTAAACAATTATACCATAGATACGTCATTAAAAATTGATAATCATCATTATGTGAGTCAAATTTGGGCTTGTCAAAGTCAGTGGGTTCAACTTTGTTGAAATTTCAAAGTAGCTAACATTGCTTTAGAGAGTTCATTGGATACGTGAAACTAAATCCTACATAGAAGCTTTCAAGTCATTGGCATGAATAATTGTTAAGTTAAATTGTAGCCACCTTTGTAAAGTTGTATTGTTGTCTATGAAGTTGCCCATTTGCCCTCCATATAGTTGTTTTTAGAATTTACTATTGTTAGTTGTATGAACTTCCAAAGTTAGCTTCATGTTTTCAATTTAGAAGCCAAGGGGATTATTAGTAATTATATATAAATAAATTCTAAAGTTTTGTATATGGTATAACAAAATCTTTCTTTAAAAGGCCACATACTCAAGGCATCTTTAATGGAATTGGTATATTGGCCCTCCAAATAAATTTTTAACTTTTAACTTGAAATTTGTTTCATTGTAAGTGCATTAGCAAAAATGCTCTATATAGTTACAATAAAACTCAAATTTAAACATTTGGCATTGAAATAAAATGCTTCAAAAGCAAATTATAGAGGCCTTGGAAAATCACATTTAATTTCCTAAAGCTCCATTGTGGTTGGCTTTCTACTCAATTAGGTTTGTATCTTTCCTTTGAAATTGAAATTGCCTTTTCATTCAAAACAAAACAAACCAGGTCTAATCATTCTTTTGAGAGAAAAATGAAAACAAAACAAGTCCTATTGTCCCCTTGTGAGAAAAATGAAAGTTTAGGGAAGTTCCTAAAATCTCAATTTTTAGTATACATTTTTAAAACTTATTCTTAAAATTAAAAACCACATTAGCTTTATAAGAATATAATTTTCATTTCAATCAGAGCCCAAGAGAAAAACTTATACCATTTTAAGCACAAATTTCAACCTGTTGGACAACAAAAAGAATCCACAAAAACTAAAAATTTAAAATTAATTTTTTTTTTACAAATAAATTCAATTTGGATAAGTAATGAGAAAATTATAGAGCATCTTGTAGTGTAGGCAATTAAAGCATTTTTTGTAAAGTAATGTCCTCTAATATGACAACTTTTTAGCCAGGCAATGATTCTTTACAACTTCCCAATCAACCAATGACTCTCCATAGATTAAACTAAGTTTTCTCCCAAGCATATGGGGAAGGATTATCCCAATCTTCAAGGGTGGATGGTCTAAACCAATAAACAATGTTATGAAACATTCTTAAAATTCTTAAATTCACATGCTAGGCTTTTGTAAAATGTTGAATTGATCAATAATATGTGTGAGACAAAAATAATATTGAATTTAGTGGAATATTAATAGAATAATTCAATTTGACCTAGTAACCATCATCATTTAACACTCATGAAGCTATTTTTCAGGAAGTTCTACCTTGGTCATCTCCTTGTTAATCCTCCTCCCTATAACATCCACAATCACTACATTTTGACTATATGGTAAAGGGCATGGAATCATGGTTATCATACTAGACAAGTTACTATTCATTTTTCGTCTTGTAGGACGAGTTACTATTCATCAAATGTACTTGAGAGGTACATTTGATGAATAGTAACTCGTCCTACAGGACAAAAAATGAATAGTAACTTGTCCAGTATGACAACCATGCATGGAATGGCGACCATGAAAACCATCCCTTCGGTTATCATGTGAATTATTTGCTTAAAAAATTGCAAAAGTACTCATTAGAAGTCAAGTTACTATAGAAGTCCTCCCCTTTTCACAACAAAATTCTGAAAATGAATAGTTGCACTTTTATCCTATTAGTCTAAGGATTCTCTATCATCCATCAGGCAAAAAATATCCTTGTCAACATTTAAGGCTTAACCCCTAACGCACCAAGGCCCATTTCAAGCATAAATTGTGAAAATCTACCATTTTTTTAGGGTAGAGAGAAAAAAAATGGAATTTAAAAAAAAAAATTCAATTGTATAAATTGGTATCAAACTACTAGACTACTATGAGAATGTGTGGGAAAAAATTTAGAAACTTTGACTACACAGATTGAAAGATTTTAAGTTTTTCACATTTGAAGTAAGAAAAAGTTTTTTTCCAACTTTGCTTGATAAGACCAACAAACTTTAGCTCTTCCTATACTCTTAGAGTGAGATTTTTATACTACACAAGGTGGGGTTTTTTTGGAACTATTATATCTTGTATCAAATAAGTTAAGTATTTACCTACCAAATTTTAGTAGAAGAATTTTGCACATACTAAAGAAAGTTGCCTAGGCTACCCCAAAAGTTCAAGGGAACATAACTTCTAATTTCAACACCCAATCAAAAAAATTATATTTCTTTTAAAGGGGCACATGTTCACGCCCTGTGTCAAAATTTCATGAATGTTTGACCAAAATTGACTTCGTGCATAACCACACAAGCCACATCTAGTGTATGGGTTAAAATCAGTAGGTGTTTTTTTTGGCAATATGTCACCAGTTCTGACATAAAGAGACGAATACCCTGATGTCTCTCCAAATATAATGCAATGGCATGCTGCCATGAACACAAGTTCTACAGTAAAAGAAAAAAAAGCGCTAGTTAGAATTAAGCTTTTTGACTCTGACTTCACAAGCTCCATCTGACCTGCCAAAACTTCAGATAAGGTCCCGACAATCGAAGCCCTGCAGCAGTGCAGCTTCTTCCATTACTTCGAGTTGCCCTGCATTAACTTACACACAGGCGACACCCTGGACATACTCACTCCAACACCGACTGCAAGGTTATTAAATCAAGTAGAAAACTGTTACGACGCTCTCGGAAGCTAGCTAGCTGTAGACAAACTCTGGCTATCACAGAGAATTTCCCTCATGGTCAAGTCTACAGTGAGTAATCAAGTTGAGTAGAAATCGTCCCCAATTTCAGTCACCAAGCCAGGCCGAGACGGAGGTTGCTGCGAAACAGAGAGGGCTACAATTCAACTAGCTGGCGGGCTAACTATAAGCCTGCCTGATTTTCTTATAATGCATGCATGACGGGAACTAGAACAGGAAATGGGGAAATGGGACCCTCCCTGTGCCGACTGGAGTATGCAGTATTGCAGTATTGCAGTATATGTGTAGGCAGTCTGATGGTGATGCACAAAGCCAGGCAAGATGACAGGAGGCTCTTCGTCTCGCAGGAAGCGAGGGAGCAAGATGAGAGGCTCTTCGTCTCGCAGGAGGAAGCAAGGGAGCAAGATGACGAGGGACGCCACAGGCGGTTCACGAGCAATGACGACTGATGATGGTTATCAGCAGCAGGATTTCGACGGACCCTATCGTCGTCAAGATCAGACTGTGTGCATCACCAACCAGGCAGCGTACAACAACGCAACTTCGGCCCCCGGAGGATCCACCGCGGACTACGAACCAGGTGTTCGGGATACACCCTTGATAAATCGATCTCCTCACCCTCCTTTCGTCTCATTTCCCCTTGTTGAATGTGGACAAACTTTTTATCATATTGATGTATAAACTTTGTCATGTTGCAGGTCGTCCTGTTATACAAACCACCAAGACGGTCAAAGAGGTGGAAATCGGACCAGGCATAACCCTCGGGGAGGTGCCTCGCAAGGATTTCAGCTTCATCACGAGCCTCCCCGTGGTGGAGGAGGAGCAGCACTAGCTAAACGAGTGCAGGGTATATTTCACAGGGGACCATAGGAGAGGTTCTTAACGGAAAAGAGGCAAGTGGTTGGAAACCTAATAATATGTGTTGTACCCGTTGCTTTGCTTTACTTTTACTAGTAGTAACGGCTCATGAGCAGTATAGGGGTTCTGTTTGTACTTTGTACCAAATGTCCGGCCTCGTGTATCTAAGTACTAGACTACTTAACATCAATTTCGTGAAAATGGCGATATTCCATTACTTCGGCACCTGCGCCTGAAACCAAAATCTATTCATGTCCGTCCTATTTGTGGCCTGAAATTTGGCTTGTGGAATATCGCCAATTAAACGAAACTGACATTACTAGCTGATTGCAAGTTTGTTTGTAAACGCATACTACTGAAATAAAGTTCCAACAGCAATAGCCTCAACTTCATTCTTCTCTTTCAAACGCTCTTTACTGCATATGATATTCGGACCAAATATCGCACAGGGCCTTTGGATTCGGCAGGATACTTGATCTAAAACGTACGTACTGAGCCACAGTAACATATACTTAGCCATTCAGGTCAGATAGATGTACGTACTACTTGAAAAGATCGAACGGTTAGGCAACCAAGGCAGTTCGATTCGGTATCACGTACAACTTGGGTGTAGCAATTCAAACGCGGTGATCGGTTTCGGAGGAATGGGTACAATATACTCACCTGATGATAAACTCTTGCTAGCAGCTTGCAGATTGTGAGCAACCCTCCTACCAAACTTGGGGCGTCGCTACAATGCACAGGAATGATAGGATAGATAGAATGTGACATACACGCCTTCCCTGTCGTCTCTGTTACGCAACTCAGACAAGTCCGAATCTGCACACAAACTGTAATAAGTAATGACGAAGGAAACACTCAGGAGGAAAGAGTACTGCGCTAGCAACTTCCTCACTGATTATGTAGTTTTGACTGACCAGCAAAAGAGGAGAGACCCAAAGCCGTTGCCACTCGTTGGGAAGCGGGCATTCCGACTACTTTCTGATCGAAACTGATGAGCATGTGCACTCAGGGTTCATGATCAGTCAGCTTTGGAGACGCGGTCCCCTGTTTTCTGCCTTTTCTTTTGGTCCTTGCATGATTCTCGTTACGGCAATGTAACGGCTTCTGCAGCTGCTTCGAGGAACGACCGTGGAAGGAGAGCTTCACATAATAACACCATCCCTGCTTTTCCTGGCCAACTAAGGTTTCAGTATGTACTCACCTAGAAAGTTACCGGAGCCGACGCGTAAGCACCTGACGGAACTGAACTGAAGTTATTGAACCCAAGCTGTGAGCGTTGTCGACAGAGATCAAAATATTTCACTGCAGAATGGGTTGTCATAACGCTGTTGAACTTGAAAGGATGAGATCTTTCACCAAGGTACTTTGCCAAAGAATGATCTAATTTAACCCTTAGCCCTCACCCAACAACCCGGTCACCATGGAAATCATCTATTTGGGTACCGTGTGAATTGTTGGCCTAAAAAAAATGCAAAAGCACTCATTGAAAGTCAAACTAGTATACAAGACCTCTTTTCATGCAAAATTCTAGTTGCACTTGTATTCCATATGCAAAGATTCTCTGTCATTCATCGACCAGAAAATGGCTGCAGTGTCATTTATAGGTTAACCCTTAAATGTCAACAAGGATGTTAGGTGTCCAATGGATGATAGGGAATCCTTCTAGTAGGACAAAAGTGAAACTATTCATCTTCAGAATTTTGTTGTGAAAAGGGAAGATCTTCTACAATAATTTGACTTCCAATAAGTGCTTTTGATATTTTTTAAGACAAGGTAATGAAAAGGGATGAATTCCAAAGTTGTCTATTTGTCCTTTAAGAGTTAAGCCTTAAAGGAAGGACATGTGACCATGGAAATCATCCATTTTGGTATTGTGTGGATAGTTGGTTTAAAAAAATCCTATAGCACTCATTGGAAATTAAAGTACTATACAAAACCTCCCCTTTGAGAAATAGTTGCCTTTTAGTCCTACACATAAGGATTTTGTATCATTCATCGACCAAAAAATGGCTACACCGTCATTTGTGGGTTAAACTCTGACAAGAACATTGGGCGTCCGATGGATGATAGGGAATCTTTCTAATAAAATAAAAATACAACTATTCATCCTTAAATTTTTGCATGAAAATGGAAGGTTTTGTAAAGTAGTTTGATTTCTAATAAGTATTTTAGGATTTTTTTAAAACAACTATTCCAAACATAATGCCAAAAAGGATGATTTCCACGATTACCAATCCATCCTTTAAGGACTTAGGACCACTTTGCCAAAAAATGATTTGATAGGTGGAAAGTCATCCATCAACCATTTTTTGACTTCATCCTCCTCCTCAAAATCCTTACAAGATTAAAACAAATCATATGGTCTCCAAAACCAAGTCCAAAACATTGTAGAAGGGCTAATAATTACTATTGGCTTTATGGATTGCAACTAAAGTAAGAAGTCCATTGTGGAATGTTTGATCATTATACTATCGCATTGTAAATGCGAGCACTATGTAAAAAATATGTTTGTGTTATTTAAATAGTTGTTTATATTAAAAATATAGTGAAAAAAAATGACATCATTCAAAGAAGCTTCAAGGTGATGCTTCTCTCTGATATGATAAATCAAACTATAAAAAGGAGAAAATCACCCCACAACTTTATTGAATTGATGTACTTTGTTTTGTATTTTGTTTTAGATTTAGTATGTCAAGTTGTAGGATTTTTTCTAAGTCTTAAGATGAAGAACTTCAACCAAAACATGGATTTGGGTGATCTTTGTCGCAATTGTCAAATTAACCTCATCTACTACTTAGTCTTACATAGATAAATGAACATTTACAAGAAGAAATTGAGTCTTCTCAACTGCCAAAACAGCCTCGTGTGGAACAACGTTGCCACAAAAACCTTCAACACGACGCTTGAGCGCTAATTATTCTATTATAAGTTGGGTGTATTGAGCCTAACAACAAAGAAATAATGTTTGAAGGCTATTTTGAGGGTTTGAATGATGATCAATACTATTGTATGGTCAAATTTATAAAAAGAAGTTGTGGCCACCAATGATGGTTAGAAGGGATGGTTAATCTTTTAACAAAGGCTGATCGTGTAGACTACATTGCAACCACTATATATCAGGCACATCCTCAAATTCTTGCAGATGGAGTGATATTCTTCTTGAACTTTTTTTAACCTCTAATGGACATTTAATAAGCCTTAGTTTCTTTGTTCTTATATTTAAAAGTGTTTTCAAATTTTAATTTGAATATGAAAAATTAAAATAAATAAAGATGGGGATAGTCTACCTTTTATGGGCTTTAGTTGCTTTATAAATAAGTAAAAGGGATAAATAAAGTTGTGGGAAGGTCAATAGGGATAGACAATAGGAATTTAGTGCCCATGTGACTTAGACATGGCCTCTTAATGTAGAATAAGGAATTGAGAGTTTTTTCCTCCTCCTTCATAGTTAGTAGGGAGAGTACCATGAGTTTGGGGAGCCATATCGTAGTTTGTATTATAAGTTTCTAAATGAAAATTTGCAAGTTTGTTTTTCTTATTGTTGTGAATCCGAAAAACTATGACTCATGCTATTTGGAGCTTGGATGAATTAGTTATGTTTATTGAAGTGAAAGTGGGTTAGTTGCCAACTAATAGCTTTGAGGGCTTGTAGAAATGTGTCTATAACACTTTTGTATTTAAAATTTGAGTGGGTTATATATAAATAGTTTATCTTTCCATGAAGAATTAGAACTCTTGCTTTGAAGTTAGAAAGAAAGAGTTATGGGCTTAGAAGTGGAATAGTGTTGGATTACGTTTGAATTGAAGAGATGAGACTTCAACAAGCAATAAAAGTCGGATAGAGAGAGATTTTGTCATATTGATTTGAAACTTATTAAAAAAATTTATAGAATTTTGTGTTATCCTTTTAAGAAATCATTACAATTGTAGTTTAAAAAAAGAATGTAAAAGTTATACGCTTGGGAGTAAAAGAGTGTTGAACTACCATTGAATTGAAGAGAGGAGACTTTGAGAGGCCATAAAAATTGGACGATAGGAGATTTAAACCTGAAATTTTGAAGGCTTATAGACATCTATGATAGCTTTCTAAAAATCTATCACACTCTTTATTTGAAATTTTGAGTCAATTTTGGCACTCATTGAAGTTTCAAGACTACTTTTGAAGGGTTTCATGTGACTTGTATTTGACGTAAACAACTTCTACATAAGTTTATAGTGTTTTATTTGACTTTGCAACCTCATACAAGTATTCTATACGATATATATAAGTACTTGAATGACTCCAAGTATTCTACAAGGTATATACAAGTATTTGAATGACTTCAAGTATTCTACAAGATATATATATATATAAGTATTTATACGACTTCAAGTATTCTATGAGATATACATAAATTTTTATGCCTTGATCCAAATTTAATTGCAACGAGAAACCTTGTGCTTTCCCAAAGCAGACTTTTTCTACTCAATAGTGCATTATTGCACTTATTGGACATACAAAAAAAAATTTAGCAAATGAATGGCAAAATAGAACATATTCTACATGTACTTCATTCAATTCATTTTAGAAAAATAAAAGATGTATTAAATCCATATTTAACTAATTATAGACTTTTTGCAAAATTATTGATGTTTTTATAAATAGCAATGTATTGGGTGGCACTAACACTTATCAATTTTTCTTTAAAAATTGATTCTGAATGATGATATTGATCCATTTTAAAACTCAAAAGCCTACATTTCAATTCTATAATTTATACTCTCATCATTTGCTAGCAAACACAACATTACTTCTATACTAAGTATGAATTTGTCCAAAATTAGTTAAATATCATAGCTTTCTATCATAGACTACTCTTGCCCTTTCAAATGATTATGTGGTTCTCTTAATTTCCTATAGAGTTCCAATGGCAATTTAAAAGCATCCTTTCACATCGTAGAATAATGCAAGAATTTTTTGCCATGAGTAGAAGCCTCATAGTGATGTTCATTGAATTCATGAAATGGTGACTTTTCAAAACAATTACACAATTAATACAATTTCTACTACATGAAGATACAAGAAAGCAAAATTGGGTCTATGACTAAGGAGTTGAATTGAACTATGGTTCATAATGGGTATGTCTACCTTATTTTTAGTATGAGACATGGAGGTTTGGCCACCTTATGACATTCTTTCTTGGATATCTAGCTCTTCTTTGATTATCCTACTCAAAAACCTTTATTTAGACAATTATTTTTGAGCTTTCAATTAGGTGTTTAGTTGACATTAACCCCTAAAGTCTCAAAGTTCCTATAGGGGACTCTTGGGATTTCAAGCATGCTTGTGTAATCTCAATTTTTGACATGATTTAAAAAAAAAAATTGAAGATAGGAAATCAGATTAGCTTTTAGGGAATATAATTTTTATTTCAATTGGTGCCCCAAAACAAAAGTTATGCTACCATGAGTCCAAATAGTAGCTCAAAAGGAAACCCCAAATAAATCATAGAAAGTTAAATTTTTTTATTTTTTAATAATTTTCTACAAAGACTATATATTTTGACTAAATTTGAAGCTTTGATTCATTTTATTTGGATAGTGATGAGAAAGTTATGGATAATCTTGTTTTAGGGACAATCTAAGCATCTTCTAAAGAAAATAACTTATAGAATTCATTTTTGAATGCATTTTTTACAAATTTTCTAAAAACATTGTTAGGTAGGGTTGTTTTCTTTACTTTAAATGCAAAGAGCAAAATACTTTTAGGCACAATGGTTAAATAAGTCAAAAATTAGCTTGTATTGATGTTATCAAGGCTAGCATTGAAAACAAGGATCCAACACATCCATACTACTATGGTGAAGTTTATTAGAACCCTTCAATATTTGTCTTTGTAACATTGCAAAATTCAATTGGATTCTTCCTTTTGGATCCTACCACTAGTACAAATCCCCTCTAGACTAAAATAGTTTTGTATTAATTTTGTGTTAGTTACAACACAATTTGTGTTAAATTTAATATAGATTGAGCACAAAAACATTGTAGCATATGGTGGTTTGTACTAATGTATTGAGTGAAGAATATCTCTTCTTGGGATATCTTAAGGGTCATTGCAAGAAACACTGGTACTATTTATTGTCACCTATTGAGTTTTGAAGTTCTATTGTCTTATAACTTTTGACTCCTAAGTCCAAAGAACAAGAAATTTTTATTGGAGATGATTCAATGTTTGCAATTATGAATTTAATTTTTTAAAATTTTAAAAAATCATTTTCTATTTGAAAGAGACTTATATTAATATGTCACAGTTGCAATTTTTGAGGTTTTCACTACATTCTGAGTATCCAAATTCATGCATATAGAGCTCAAATTTGGATGGTGTATTCATACACTATGTGGACATGTGCATAGAAAAGGGCATGAAAAAATATTATTTTTTATGTGTTGTACATGCAAGTGAAGAGGGATAATTGGTGTGTGTGTTTTTAAACAATGACAAGTGTAAGAAGCAAATTTTTTGGCTGAATGTGAGTAGCATCTTGCCTACACAAATGTCTATTTTTAAGGGGGGTTTTCCTAAGTTGCCTTCTTTTTTCCATGAATTAAAGTATTCGATTCAGTGATTTTGTGGAAAATAAAAACCATGAGTTTTCATAGTACTCATAATACATAATTGTACCTATAGTATGTTGAAATAAATGAGTCAACCTGCAGAAGATTGCTAGTAAGATCGACAGCTACTAATCATCATCCATAGTACTTATAGTACTGGAATGTAAGAAAACCTAAAATCGCAAGGAAATGGCCTATAGGGTACAAAAATGCTCGATGTTTCTTACAATGACCCTTAAGGGACTTCAATTTAACTCTGCCTACAATCATATCATCACCTTACCCAAAGCCAACTAGGAAGGTTGTCTTATATTTGATACAATAAAAAAGGCCCCTATGATATTGATTAACAATAATATATCAGTCAATTTAAAAAATTAAAAACAGCATGTTTTGCCAAGCCTTCTTTCAAACTTAGGGCTCTTTGTCTACTCAAAACTTGCCTTCAAGAACACTTATATAATTTAATCATCGAGTGCTCAAATTGAATTGAAGTATGAACTCCAATCTTGCCTTAGAAATACTTAAGTGTTCAAATTGAATTAAAGAAAACATCTAAAATGTTTTTGTAAAAGTGACTAAGAAAGTTGTAAAAGCGGCAATGAAGAGAATGAGATGTTTATTAGCTTAACCCCAAAGGATTAAAGAGCCTATTTTGTATTTTTTGAAAAATTGAGTAGACTTTGTTGACTTCATAATTTGAAATTTTTGCATGAATTTTTTGGAATGGACACCAAGCATCCTAATTTATGTGTGAAGCTTTATTTCACAACTTTATGATAAATATTGCAAAAATAAAAAGGATATTTTCAATTAAAATGACAAACCAACAACTAAAAATATATTCTAAAAAAGTATTGATTAATTTTTATTGAATTGTATAGCTTCATACATATTCAAAAAATTTGAATCATTCATTTTTGAATAATGAGATGAAAATTATAAAGAGCTTTACTTTGTAGGCAATGAAGATAGGAAAAATAGAAAAATTCATTTTTTAAACTCAATTTTTGAAATAAAAACATTCTCACATTAGGATTCTGAATTTAGAATTTTTTATAAATTTTTTTAGCAGTTTCCTTTTCTCTTTCATTTAATACCACCTTACATTCTTTAGTTTTTTTAAAGATGGATACGAAATTTTTTTTGAATTAAATTTTTTTTCTTACATTCTCAATCCATTTTCCAAAATATTGAATAAAATTCTTAAGTCAAGGGACATAAGCATTTTTTCTTAAACTCACCTTTTTAGAAGGGCTAGAAAAATTTATATTTTGAAATTTAGGTATATTGAACTTGTTGCAATTGATGAGGATATTCACTTTAAAATTTGGGGAGGATGTACTTGAACAAATTAAGTAAAGGATCTTACGGTTGAATTCGTAAAAAAATAAATATAGATGAAGATCTTAGCCTTGCTTTGCATTTGAGAATTTCGAAGCAGTTTTAGACTAAGGGGTGCTAACATGTGAGCCTAGGAACCTAATTACCTATGAACCATGTTGTAGGTACATATGTTATAGGCACCTTCAATGGTTGTAGTGTATCTACTGATATTGAGGCTCATGGCTTGTAGACTCACATGCTAGCATTGTTGGTTTTGAGCCTCTAAAAATGAAAGAATTTTAGGAATAAAATAGTTATTGTGAATTGTTGACCTACATAAGTCAAAAACTTGACTATGAAAGTATTGCAACATTATTATATGACAAGTGCAAATGAAAGGTGTATCTATATAAAGTCATATTGCAACATTATAATATGACAAGTCCAAGAGAAAGGTGCATCTATATGAAAGTTATACTTTGAAAATACACCCATAAGTTGGTGAAGAGAACATATAATATTGTAGAATATCTTCCACACATTATCATGATTGTACTACACTTATCACATTCAAACTATAGTCAATTTAGTGTGGAGGAATTCCATGCAATTTGATAAAAGAAATTAGTCATTAGATGTTTTCTGATATTTTTAGAAGATTGTAAGTCCCGGACTATGAAGAACTTGGGAACTGTGCCACATTAGACATGATTGGGAGATAGTCACATTAGATAATAATATTTAATTAAATATTCTAAATAACAAAAATATGATAATTTTTTTAATAATTTTAATATTTTTAATCTTCTTTTTTTTCTTTTTTTTCTTTTTAATTTATATTATTTAACCCCTAAAGGACCAATTGGTGTTTTTTGGCAACATAGTAATTTTGGACAGCTTACTAGGAATGAAATTTTTTTTTCATTGATATTTTCACACAACATGCACTTGAGGAGTACCTTTAAGGTTCAACAATTTTCATAACTTTTGACTACATGGTCAAAAAATTATTGTATGATATGTAATTTTCAACATTCAGCGAGTAGTCTGGGCGAAAAGAAAAACTTCTTTAAAAATAGCTTTTAAAAAAATAAAAATTTGAAGTTGGTTCTCTAGATTTATATATATATGGAAATCTTTCAATCATTTCATTTTGATTAATGAAATGAAAGTTATGAGGAGTTTTAGTTGTAGGTAGTTTGTGGTTAGTTATAGAATCTTTATTCTAAAATAAACTTTGAAGTCCTTTATTTAACTCAATTTTCATTATTTTTGGAAAAAAATAAAAAAATAAGGCATATATGGTTTATTACAACATTACAACCATCGGGATTGACATTTTTCAATTCCATAAATAAATTGTTAACAATTTAGTATTTTTGAATCGTTTTCTACCTCATCCATTTTGAACATTTTTTCATAGTGATCTGACCTTGTGAAGTGCAGTTGCCAAGTTTTTCGTAGGGACAAAAAAAGGATTTTTGCTACTACAAACACTAATATCTTGCAATCTAGTACACGGTGGAAATTTCTGAAATTTTTTCCACATCTTTTCAAAACAAATTAATATAAGATCCTACAGTTAGATGTGTCCAAAAGTCCATTTTTTTTCAAAAATTTGGTACTTGTAGTAGAGATGGCAATTTTGAAGCATTTTTGGTGAAAACATAGTCAAATAGTTTAAGGGTTAATATTTTAGCAACACTACACAAGTTCATAGCAAGGGAAACAACTTTGAAACCGGGGATCTTCTAGAGGCCTCAAATCTCTAGTAATGGGTTCAAGGAAGATGTGTTGGAACATCCAATTGAAGTTCACCTCATGCTGGCCAATGCACAAATCATAAGATCTAGTAAAAAATTAGCGCCTACACAAATTCAACAATTTAATATTTGAATGTGCAGTCGAAAGCAATTTTTAACCTAATGAAAGGAGGCCAGGGAGGATTGACCCATATATTGCCCCATCAAAGGGTAAATGTAAAAATTTCCCCCTATTTTGTGCCACTTAAATTTTGTATTTCTTCACATCTTCTATCTCTTCGGGGACCTAGGATTGCAAATATGAATTCATAATTTGCAAATTTTATCATATGCAGTGAATAAATTTTGGTGTTTTTTGCAAGGGTAAAACACAGGGCAATACATGGGTCAAACCTCCCTAGCCATGAAAGGATAAGCATGAAGCAATCATGGAATATGATAAGCATCTTCCATTTTAGTCATTTTCAAGGGGGGGAGGAGCTAAATGCTGCCTGATTTCGATAATTCTTTTGGTCTTAACAACAACATAAATTATTCCTAAGGCAACAACACTAAATGTTCTGTACAATTTATACCAAAAGGAGAAATATTTCACCAATCGCCTATTGAAAATACAACCAATAAGTCATTTTTATAGGAAAAAGTAGCATTGGAAAATTAATGCTACTAAAAAGACATAAAGAAATGATAAACATCAAGCTTGAAAACAAATTGGTCCAAACAATCATAACAAAAAAAGGAAACATGAAAAATTTAACCATAGGTTCCTTTAGAATTTTTTTAAAATGAAAAATAAAAATAAAAATAAAATTCTTGAAACACATGGACAATTTCCATTGATAAAGGGAAACAATACACAGAACCAAAAGAATTAATCCTTGGTGGCAATATTTTCATTTTCCACAACTGAATAACAAGCTATTTTCCTTTCTTTTCTTTTCTATATTTAAAAAAATTTACCAATGGAAAGAGAGACAAGAACAAGACCCTTGGTCCATGGCAAACAAACAAACCACAAGAACCACCCCATGAGGGAAGGAGTAGAAAGCCAATCTGACAAGACTAGAAGTCAAATGCTAGCAAAACCTTAAGCAAAGGCTTAACCCCATCTTTGGAAGACTCAATTTATTTAAATTATTTTTTATAGCATGAACTCAAATGATTCCAAAGCTTCATTGGTGAAGAATCAAGCTTGAAAATGAATTAGTCTATACAACCATAAATTTTTTTTAATTAAAATTAAAAAATCATGAATAATTTAACCATAGGTAATAGGTTACTTCAGAATAAATTATCTTGATAGCGTGAATTCAATTGACTCCAAAGCTTCATTGGTGAAGAATGCAATGAAGCCTACATGAAAATTAAAAGACAAAATAACAATCATTTAATCTTTACATATTGGTGACCGTAGAAATCATTCATTTTGATACCGTGAGAATCACTTGTCAAAAAAATCCAAAAACACTCATTGGAAGTCAAAATATTATAGAAGATCTCTCTTTTTCTTACAAAATTCTGAGAATGAATAGTTGCACTTCTATTGTACACTAAAAGATTTTCTATTATTCATTAGACACCAACTATTTGCCTCAATATTTAAGGGTTAATTTTTAACCCCTAAATGCCCGAGGCACCAAGTTTTGGTGTCGACAAAACTTTGAAGTTAAATAATACCCATCTCAATTGCTATTTTTAGTAGATTATGTTTTTGAAAAATTCTTTTTGAAGTTTAGTTTTAGCATCAAAAATTTTATTTTGAAAATGAATGATTATGATTTTTTTATTCAAGATTTTGAGTAAGGGTGTCCATTGTAATCTTGACTTTTTGTAGTGTTGAGGTTCTTGAAAATGAGCCTCACATACACTAGATCTTGAAGGAAAAATCACATTGGAAATTCATTTTACAAAATTATAGAGTAGAGTTTGAGAAGCCTTAAATTGATTAGGATTATGCATGTTAGGCCCTTCAACCTCATAAATTTTTGGTGACCAATTTTTTAGATTTGACATACAAAAAGAGAGCTGAAAGATTTTCATAGTTTTAACATCTTGATGATCAAACATTATAATCTTTCAATTCATAAGTGATACAACTTATCAAAATGTTGACTTTTTGTTCAATTTAAAGCAAATTCCAAGAAGCTCAAAATAGGCCTCGGACATTTAGGGGTTAAAGGATGCAATCCCTCTTGACCAAGGTCATCTCTTGAATTATTGAACCAATAGCAATGTAGTCTTTGTTTCTTCCAAATCATCCATCAACCACTTTTCAGCCTCAACGTCGTTTAAGGGTTAACCATATTCTAACTAGATTTGGTGAAGCTTTCAATTGTTATAAATCATTGAATAGCATCGCCATCAAACAAAACATTCTGCCACAATTGGTAATCTCAACCAAATTCTTGTCACCAACCCAGCAGAAAACATCCGGAGTAATTCATAAGAATAAGCGTAGTAACGTACGAATCCCAACCGAGTAATTGCAGCAAGTCAAAAAAAAATGCGCAAATGCGGCTCGGTGCTATGTCTCCTGGTTAGATCGAAACGCACTTTGCTTCAACGACAGTTCATGGCCGACCCAAAAACTTGAGCAGATGCTGTGGAGGCTTCCATCGATCATGCGAGAGTGGCTTGGCTCAAGTGCTCTGTACCCTGATAAGAAAGTTGCCTTCCTTAAGCGCTTTGACCACGTCTGGCTTCAAGCTGGATTCTTTGGGACTTGCTCCCAACTTCAGATGCGGTGGAACTTGTCTCAACCGAAGATTGGCTCTTTCGCTTGAGAGGCCTCTCATTGCGCCTGTTACTCTTCTTGGGTGCTGGCGCTGTCGTGTTTGTTGTCCAAAGAAAAAAGAAAAAAAAGGTACAAATAGAAAAGAGATTTACTTGAAAAAATGCAAAAATATTTCCGCCCAGGGCTTGCCCTCTGGTTTCTGTACTTTTTCTTCTTATCAATGGGAATTGTCCATGTTTCAAAAATAAATAAAAATGCGCATATATACATTTCAAAAGACCTCTAACAAAAACCAACTCGGTACCACCACTTTGCTGCAAGCCCTCCGTCGGCTTGTTCAGATTTATCCAAAGCCAAACTTGGCTTACAATTCCACAGTAGCAACACATCCCTCATGAGAAATCCGTGCTTCTCAAGGAAAGCAGGCGATGGACTTCACCAGCAGATCGATCACAGCTCGGCAGAACTCATCATCGACACATAATTCAGAGCCAAGCCCACAATCTGTCTGTGAAGTAATTCCAAGTGGGCGACGGGAACTCCAGAGACTCAACCTTGGATCAAACCTGTGCTTATAATTCACAGACTTCACCACACTCGCTCACACTGGAACAAAGTTCTGCAGTTGCAATGCATAAGGTCGTGTCGATATTCCAATGTTTCGTGCTGTCTCCGGAGTACTCGAATGTTTTGAGCTGTGTCCACTTGCACGCAAGAAAGATGGAGAATTGTTGGCTCGGGAGCAAAGGGGAGGAGGCTTTTGTATCGACAGAAGCTACCTGAGGAAAGTTTGAGCAGCTACTGTACTCGAAAAGCGAGCCAGTGCTGACAGGGACAGAGATTTTTCATGCTGTGTCCACTTACATGCAAGTATGGAGAATATGTTGGCTCGGGATCCAAGGGGAAGAGGCTTCGCATTGACAGAAGCTACCCCGAGGAAAATTTGAGTAGCTACCTGACTCGACAAGCAAGCCAGTGCAACAGGAACAGAGGCACAGAGCTGCTTGTTTTGATTTGGAATGAGTGTTTCTACCGGACGTGCCACTCAACGGGAAACTTCTCAAAGCCCCGTCCCGGAATGACTGCCCACCTCACCACCACCCAGAAATCAAGCGTACGAATGGACTCATTCCAATGTCGCCACACAGTTTCCTCCTCTCGCACGCTCCATCGCGTATCAGAGCTCTGTCTGTGCAGTATTCCCAATCGCATCAACTTCGTTTGCACCCTCACGTCACGCACAACGCCGTGAAAATCCCCTTGCGCACCGCGCAGAAGGATCACGTCGCCTTGAACTGGCCACGGGGGGATGCACTTGTGGTTGGAACCCAAAGTATGCGCGCCCGCAAGTCGAGAGTCAAGGGAACTTCGGTACTGGCTCACGCCTTGCACAGCAGGTGGGAGCGCGGGCTCCAGCTTGAAGTTGTCCATTTCAGTTTCTGGTCTGGGATGGAGATTTGAACGCAAGTTGGGAGATTCCAGGACCCGCGGCGACTCCGTGACGGCGGGCAAGCGCGAGGGGATGATGGGGGTGGTCGCGGCGGGCGTCATGCGGTGGTAGTAATCATTGCGCATATCTTTCTGAAGCTCGCTGAGAATGGGGTCATGCTCGTTCGACCAGGAGTTTTTGCGGCTGTCTTCGCGACTGGACTTGGAGTCTTTGCTATCGCGGCGTAGGTCGCTTCTAGGGTCGCTTTTGGGGTCGCTCCTGCTGTCGCGTCTGAGATCGCTGTTGGAGTCGCTGTTCTGTTGGTCCTTGTTAGACTTGGTGTCGATCCCGCTCGCGGCGAAGGCCGTGACGAGACGCCGAGGGGGATTGATGGCGGATTGCTGCGCGTTCAGAGGCTCTGGCTCGACGTGCCCTTGGAGCATGTGCACCACGCGGCTCATGGAGGGGCGGGCTGCAGGGTCGTCTTGGATGCAGAGCAAGGCGACGTGAATGGCGCGCATGGCGTCTTCCTTGTGGAAATACTCGACCTCCTCGACATGGAGACGCTTGTCCAGAAGCTCCATGGTGCGCCCTTCACTCATGAGTCTAAAAGCCCACGCTGGGAAGTACCACTGTTCCTTGCCCAGGGAGAAGTTGGTATTCTCGCGACCGCTGATGAGCTCCAGAAGCACCATGCCGAAGCTGTAGACGTCCGTTTTCGCAGTCACGGCGGCTTGCGGGAGCAGCCACTCGGGAGCCAGGTACCCCGGCGTGCCCCGCATGCTCGTCACTACGCGGCTCTGCTCCCTGTCCATCAGCTTCGCTAGCCCAAAATCGGATAACTGATAACGCCAGTCACAACAATAACAACGCAATTGGGTGAAGTCGAGAATAAAGGATTTTAAGGGTTGAAAAAATTCGATTGATGATATTGAGAAAAGACATAATTCAGACAGAATCGAATTTCACATCGAAGCAGGACACTGAAACCCTAAAACAGAGGGTGTGTACCTTAGGGCAGAATTGGTGATCGAGGAGGATGTTCTCGGGCTTGACATCCAAATGAATAATGTGATCGCTGCATTCTTCGTGAAGGTAAGCCAAAGCTCTCGCCGTCCCGAGCGCGATGTTCAGTCTTTGCTCCCAATCGAGTAGCTTCTCGCCCTGTTTCTTCCCAAACAGCCAGCTATCCAAGCTGCCGTTGGGCATGTACTCGTACACGAGCAAGCGATGCGAGCCTTCAGAGCAGAAGCCATGCAACCGGACCAGGTTGAGGTGTCGGATGGCGCCCATGGAGGCCACTTCCGCCCGAAACTGCTTCTCGCCTTGCACGGACGCCTTCTCCAGCATCTTCACCGCCACGCGGATGCCATTCGGAAGCGTGCCCTCGTAGACGGACCCGAAGGCGCCGTCGCCCAGCTTCTGGTAGTAGTTCTTGGTGGCTTTCTGGAGCTTCGAGTAGGAGAATCGAGGCGGCAGGATGGTCACGGTGTCCAGAAACTCCGAAGGGGATTCGTCTCCCTTCTTCCCCGCACACAAAACGGTCACCACTGAAATCCCCGCAAAGCTCATTAGCATCCCAGCAGCCGCGACGACGAAGACGCGCCATTGGAACCCCGCTGCCTGGGAAACTCCGCTCTGCCGCAGTGCCCGACGTCCCTTCAATTCGAATGCATCCGTCCGTCTTGCTTGATCCACAAGTGGCGAGATGCGCAAAACAAAGTCGACCATCCGTGGAGTATACAATTTGCGGAGATGATTCTCTCGTCGACTAACCGCAACGTCGTAATGTGCTGCCTGCGATTGTTGCCGCGCGTCTCTACTGTCACTTGACAAGCCGCCTGTCCACTCCACGACGCCCAAAACTCCTGACAACGACCTCACCTTCGATTCGGGAAGAAATTTCCCGCTCGTGATGGTGAGCCTGCAAGGCGTGTTGTCACGCAGACACTCAGCCCGCGTTTGCACTGACGCCGGCCAAACCGACGACGATCGGTTCGCAAGATACAAAGACAACGAAACCGTAGCATCGACTCTGAGTGCACACCCACGGCCGGCATTTCCTCCACCTACAATGTAACTGCTGGAGGAAGAAGAGCGAACGCACAGACAAAAGTCCCCAGCCGGAACAATTCTCTCTCCCTGGTCATCCAAGCCGCCGCCGCCGCCACCGAGAATGCTGCAATTCAAGTAACGACTCCCCGTAATCTCTACACTAGTATTCTGAGGCCAAGCCCACTTACAGCATTGCAAAAAATGTGTTCTACTCCCATCAGTCCAGCGAATGTCGTACGTCACTTTCACCAAGCTGTGATCGTGATCGTGCGGAACGAAAAGTTTCACGGAAATAGCAGTACTACTGTAATTCTTCTGACTAGAGTACGCCTCGCCTGCAACCTGTAGTAACAGAAGCGAAACCACCCAGCCGATGGACCAGCAGCTGCTGCCCCACGACGACGAAGTCCTCATCGCTACTATCATCAATGGCAAAGTATGCCCGTCACAGTGGCACTCCCGTCCCAACGTCTCAATCCAGCCCAAGACGACATTTGGTTTCTCTTCCTAGCTTGTCCGAGCCGCGAACATTTCTGCAGCCTAATTAACTGACTGTCTACTCCAAGCTGCCGGCTGCTCTCTACTTCGTCGCCCAGCTTGAAGCCAGCTCTATTCCACCTCTACTGCGAAACTAGATGAGTGCGCTTGCAACGACGAGTACTAAAAGAGCCGACCTGCTCGCCATGAGATAGAATGCATGGTGGAATCGGCGGATTCTTTCTTCTTCTCAGAGATGGTACTCATTTCGCTTGCAGCGACTCAGTCCTGCAAATGATTTGCAACGAGATTGTACTCGGGATTGTAGATTTATTACAAGCTGATCGGGCAGAGTGAAAGTGCACCGGACATGAGGCGAGTCACATGCACCGGCCGAAGGTCGACTTCCGAGGCGCGTTGGCGAGGAATCATTGAGAAAGCGATGGTATCGCCCCAGAATACGTGCGGCGTCACGTGTGGCGCAGTGCTCAGTTGCTCACTCTACAGGCCACCGACCGATGGTCGAACACCGCCAGTTAAGGCATGTATTGCCCATGTTTTACCCCTGCAGAAAACACTGAAATTGCACACATATGATAAAATCTGCAAATTCTGAATTCATATGCAATAAGAGGCCCCAAATTAGCGAGGAATTAGTGATGAAATACAAAATTTAAGTGGCACAAAATAGGAGACAATTTTTACATTTATCCTTTGATGGGGCAATACATGGGGCAATCTTTCTTGGCCGTCCTGCACATTCCCCACACTATGAATGAAAAACCAACACAAGGAAAAAATATAAATTTTGCCCCGAGGAAAAAAGAAGGAATTTATTTTTTTCACATGTGAAAAAATTTTCAAATTCTAAATTCATGTTTGCAATGAAAGACCTCAAATTATCCACATTGACTCAAGAACGTACTCTAAACATAGTACAAAATAGGGGACAAGGTTTTACTTTTATCCCAGAGAACTTGCATTTTCATCTTGCTTGTTCCACTTTGTGGAACAAGTTTAATGTCCTACGAAAAAATAACATAAGGATGGGAAATTTCATTAAAATGGCGATTATTCTATGAAAATGGCACAAAGGGGGATTGCAAAATGGAAGAAATCCATAGAAAGATAGCACGGGGATAAGGAAACATGGGAGTTGTGTTGCAATTTGGACTTGTTGGGAACAAAATTAGTACATCTATGAGGTTGACATGCCAAGAAGCACAGTCGTATGTGCTCTTGATATGGCATAAATGGCATGCAAAATATCACCATTTTAAATAAATTCCCTATAAGGGTAGAATTAGAAATGATTTTTTGAATTTTTTTAGAGTCCGAATTGCATTTTACAAGTAGCTTTGTCTTAATGTCAAACTAAAAGCAATTGAAAAAATTCAAGTTCATTGTTAAAAATAGTTTTTTAGAATTCAATAACTTGCCTTAGTCTCCTGCTTAGTCTACTAGCAAACATAATTTTTTTTCTCTATTTGCCAGGGCTCCAACAAATTCCTTTGTGACTTAGTGGAATTTGTTTCTAGAATTCCTTTGTCTTTTAGAAACTAGTGTGTCTATTTGTTCAAAATCCCATGTGAAAAGACACAATGAGCTCAAAAAAGGCAATTACTACCTTACAAATATGAACCTACTTCAATAGTTCAATGAAGAAATCTCTTATTACTTTCATAGAGTATTGACTGTATTGTATACTTATTGTACATTCTTATCATGTCAAACTCATATTTTATTTACTTGCCTAAAATATTTAGTTATGTACCTATAATTTTATTCATAATACATGTAACAAATGTGTTTTGGTATGTGCATAGGGTTTTTTAAACATGATTCAATGTTGTGGCCATCTATAATTTGTATATTATAGCATGACATTAGATGTTGGGGGACATTGGAGGGCCATTTCAGGCCTATTCTCCATGCTATGAATTAGCCACTTTTGGCCAAAATAAAAAACAATGAATAAATAAATAAAATCTAAATAAAATTTAAAAATATATATAATTTTAATTTTAATTTTAATTTTTCATTATTATCCAACGTGGTAGTTGCTTTGCCATGCGAAATTGCTAATGTGGTCAAGTTCTAACAATCCAATAACTCTAGGGAACTCGTAGCTTTACTGAGCAGGTGAATCTCATCTAATGGATAAAAATACTTAATTATGTTCATCTCCCCATTTCTATCAAATAGTTGTCTATCAAAGTGTCACTAATATGACTGTATTTGCTTTGAAAGACTTCTACTTTACAAATGGAGTTTCATGGTTATAAGGTAACAAGCTTTTAGTAAATGGTTTGGGGTCTTTCTCAAGGTGCTTCAAACATGTATCTACCAAACACTTTGAATTTTTTAAAAATCTTGACTTTGAAAATTCCAAGTAAATACAAAGCTCTCCAAATTTTTTAATTTTTTTAATATTAATGACATCTACTTGACTACATGAAAAAATAGCACCTAATTGTGTTTCTAACTCCATTTCTATATATATCAAAAAATTCATGTCCTAATAAATCATGTGACACCACTTTATCAAAGTGACACTATTTTGAGTTAATGCAAGTTGAAATCTTATCAAATTGTATTAATTTCTATAAAAAATTATGTATTTTGCAGTGACATTGATTTTCTAAGTAACACCAATTTTTTCTTCCCCTCACTCATAAAGTCTATTTCCATCATTGAAGTCCACATTTAAATTTTCTTGTATCTATTCAAGTTAAATGTTGACATGCTTTCAATGATCCTATTCTCAAGTTCTAATTCCATATCAATCATTCAAAAGAATTTTAATTTGCTACATAGTTAGTCATGAACCATTGGTGATGCATTGTCAATCTATACCCTTATTTTTGACCGTTAAAGCAAATCAATCATAGACCCTCTTTTGCTAGTTTTGTAATAGACAGAATCTTCACCTTTGATTTGTTGGAGAGGTCTTAGGTAAACCACCACATTTTTATTCGTTGCCTAATTCCATCATCCTACTTTTGGTCCCAATTTTGTCCATCCCATCATCCAAATCTGTTCACTTTCTAACAAATTCACTACTAATTAATGCCAGCAAGGGGCAACATGTCAATCCTTTAGTAGTGAATACTTGAACACCATTAGATACATGGGAGAGTGGTTATGGTCTGTTGATAAAATTTTCATGACTCCACTCTATAAATGATTTAGTCACTTTCAGGGTAGACCACTTCAGAAATTCACAAAAATTACAATTCAATTAGAAAATTACAATTCCACTTGGATTTGCTTCATGAAACAAACACACACCTCAAAAAAATGCGTGCCCCTTCTTCAAGTTGGCCTCAAGATATTGAGATCGCTAGTTTGCAAGGTAATGAACTTGTCTACCTTATTATTTACAAGGGAACATTATGGATGCTCGTACAACCCCTACACTCCCCAGTACATGAGAGGAGGTCAGTAACATAGGAACATCTTCCTATGTACCCCATAGTAGACCTCAATTATAATCCCAAAAATAAAAATTTTAAGGAAATCAATTGTCGCAGGACTCTAAATCTGTCGCACGAAGTAGGACTTGTAGGGTGAAAATACAAGTTCTCCAAGAGAAAAGTAAAAATTTACCCCTATTTTGTACTATGTTTAGGGTATGCTCTCCACCTCTCCCCACTAATTTGGGGGCTCTCATTGCAAATATATGCATAAAATTGCTAACTAGCTTGGTTTCGTCCCCCCCCCCAAGTGGAGGTATAATTCCCTCCTATATACCTGGGAGGAGAATTTAGTTATAATGCTGCACAAGTCATTGGCTGGGCAGAGGTGATGTAGCACCAAGTTGTCAGAGCTCGGTATGTCATTGGCAAGGCTACTGTTGAGGGCTCCTGATTTTTGGGGAGCAAAAGGGTCACCCCCAGGGAAGGTTAATAATGTTATGTGAATTTCAAAATTTGCAGATTTTCTTACGTGTGACGACAAAAAAAAAAAAAAAAAAAAAAAAAGTTTTAAGAAAATTCCTGCGTTTTCCCCCCCGGGGTGAAAATCCCCCCTGCTGCTGCTCCCCACTTTCGTGGGATGGGTGTAGCGTGGCCTGGTCGACTGTCAGCCGGGCGCCAGAGCCTTCAACGTGGTCTCTCTCCCCAGGTGCATGCATTGGCGTGGGATTGGGCGGGTGAGGTTCCGTATCGGCCCAGGAAACGGTACGGTACAGTAACTTACGAGAACCGAGGTTCATGTCCAGAGGACACGCCAGGCCTGAGCCGAGCGGTATAAGTTATAATTAGCACATGCATGCGGGCAAGGTGCCAAGCGAGACAATAACGATATTTTTAAGGCAGGCTTCAACTTGTTGCAAGCGAAGGCCACATGCGGCAACTGCTCTCTGACTGACAGCAGCCCAAGCCAAGCCCAGCAGCCCAGCAGCCCACCAGCAGGTACTGGACGGTACAGTACCTGCACTCAGAGCCCACCAATCTTGGAAGTTACCGGTCCTGGTGCAGGGACCGGCACTGCGCAAGGGCGCAACCACAACCTCCCAAGGATACCACTGGCTCTTGGAACTGATCAGATCCTTAAGGCCTTCGTTGCAGGGCTTTTTTTTCCATTTCTTTTAGGGAGTGCAGAAAGCGAAGCTTTTTACATCCATGGAAATGGATGAAAATTGCAAGATATGGAGAAAAAGCTTATTTATTCATCCAAAAGAGTGTACACTCGTCCAAAGTAGCTATAGACCCAAGGTTTGGTAGCATTTTGATAATTTCATTCATTGAAAAAGAGGAAGAATATCTCGTTTAAAAATCCCTAACAAAATGTCATTGCTTTTCGGCAAAAATTCACTAAAAAGAAACCAGATCCTTAAGGCCTTCGTTGCAGGGCTTCTTTTTTCCATTTCTTTTAGGGAGTGCAGAAAGCGAAGCTTTGTACATCCATGGAAATGGATGAAACTTGCAAGATATGGAAAAAGCTTATTTATTCATCCAAAAGAGTGTACACTCGTCCAAAGTAGCTATAGAGACCCAAGGTTTGGTAGCATTTTGATAATTTCATTCATTGAAAAAGAGGAGGAATATGTTGTTTAAAAATCCCTAACAAAATGTCATTGCTTTTTAGCAAAAAATTGCTAAAAAAACACCCTACTAATCTATAGAACCAAAAGACATACTAGTGGTGGGCAAGGATCAATTGAATGTACTTGAAATGGACATTTCAAAAACTGTTGTTATTGTGAAATGTTCACAAGAATTTCATAAGAGTAGGTACTTGTACAACACTTGTATATACTACTCATAATATTCTTTATCAAGTTTTGTTTTGTTTTAAAACTCTATCGGTTCATTGCAAAAAAAGAATACCTTGAGGGGAGGTGAAGTAAAGATGGAAGTCAAATAATTAGTCTTATCCAAATGAAATATTATATCTTAATTATTGTATTGCCTTATGATGCCTTGGATGCAAGAAAGGTAGATGGACCCCAATTAAGGGGTGAAGAATGTTACACATCTCTACATGCCATTTCAACTATCCAACCTTGAAAGGGAAAAGAACAAGAACAAAAACTTTGAATAAGGAATCCCATCCAAGGAATAAGCCACATATGAGTCATTTTTCTACATTTTTTTTAATCCTCTTTTTATAATCTATCAATACAAATATGAAAAAAATTATATTGGGTGGTACGTTCACATGTGTTCATTTGTCACGACAAACCTAATAAAAATAAAAGCTCTCTAACTTAGGATTATCTAAAATTCAAGAGATCTTTTAAGAAGATTTTCAAAGTAGGAGATACTAGATTTATGGAATTCTTTATTTGGTTTGGAAAAAATCATTACATAAAATTCAGACCTAGTCTAGAGGGCCGCTTCATAGTCATAGTCATAGTGATAGACTTGGCTATTTTCATGTCATTGTTGTCAAAAACAGTACCATGTTTCTAACAACCACATCATTTAACTTTTGTGATTGATCCCAAGGTAGACAATCAAACTATGATCGCTCATGATTCATTTTAAATCCACAATATTGGATGAAGGATTGTAATTTATAATCCTTATTTAAATTGAGAGTTCATGGAGTAAACTTGCAATATTTGGCGGAGGACATTTACTTCTTTGAAAAAGTATTGATTTTTCTACAAAAGAAAATGTTTAATCCTTAGTTGAAAAAAAGATGTTTTTCAAGTGTATTTGGGAAGCACTCACTCCTTGCACTTAATCATCAATTCATTTTTGAATTTGAGCCCAACTAATCAAATGAAATTCGTTGAGCCTAGTTTATATTGCAATTTGAAGATTTGAAGATTTTATTCCAATTCAAATTTGGGGTCAACAACCATGATCTACTAATTTTTTTAATCTTGCAACGACTCAAAAATTTGGTTTCATAATTTACACTTACAATGGTTTTTTAGAAATGTATTATACATTTGATATGAATTTTCTTCACTTTAACTTCAAAAAATCTTGATAATTTCAAAATGTCTCCAAAGAATCTCATAATTTTAAGATGTACAAAAAACATGTGAGTTCATCTATGAAAAGAATATTAAAAACTCATTGAGGTATAATTTTTATAAAAAATTGAATCATCCAAACCAAGGTTGGGGGCTCTAAAAGTGCCCTTGCTTTATAAGTGACCACTAACACAAACGTATATTTTGCTTTCCTCAATGTATCAGTAGTGTACATTTCATGAGGTGGTCAACTTTTATATGACCATTGCATTTCAACTTCAAAAATCCATAACTAATTCCAAGAAGGTCCAAAAAATATGAAACGACTTCGGTTAGATAGATGCCAATTCCATTTTTCTTTCTACTTAATTTTTCAAGGAATTTCTCTACCCCCAACATTCAATTAGCTCTTAACCCAAGGCCTTTTTTTAGATTTTAGAAATTTGATCTAAATTGAAGAAAAAGCCAATAGCTTGAGAAGTTGTATTAGTTTAACCCCTAAAGTCCCATTGTTCCTACAGGGGACAAAATGGATTTTGGGTAGGCTCATATAATCTCAATTTTTATTGAAACTTTTTAAAACTTTCCATAAGATAGAAAAACTTATGAGCTTTCTGGGAATATAATTTTTATTTCAATCGGTGCCCGAAAGGAAAAGTTATGTCACAATAACCTCAAAAAGGGGGAGACCGGGCAGCAAAAAAAATCCACAAAAAATTGAAATAAATTTTTTAATATTTTTTTCTTGTAGACTATATTCTTTTATAAATGAGAAGCTTTGATTCATTCCATTTGGATTAGAGATGTGAAAGTTATGGAGCTTCTAGTTTTGCGGGCAATCATAGCAATTTCTTTGAAAGAAATTCATTTCTTTCACTTTGAATGCTAATATCTTTCAATCTATATCCCAAAAAATTATCACATAATTTAAGACAAATGTAGAACAAGATTCTACGATCAGATTTTTAAAAATATTTTTAAAAACTTATTTTGTAGATGAACGTAGTAGAAGTTGTAGTTTATAGTGGTTTTGATACAAAGATGGCCTTGGGACTTTAGGGGTTAAAAAATTGTAACCATATAAATTCAAACTAGACATGCCAAAGAAAACACAACAATATCACTTTATGAATTGAAAGATTTTAATATTTGATTATGACGGTATTAAAATTGAAAAAGTAATTTGAAGTCTTTCAATCCTCTTTTCACATGTCAAATGTAGAAAGTTGGTCACCAAAAAATATGAAGATAAAGGGCCTAATATATATATAACTCCAATCAATTTATAGCTTCTCAAAATCTACTCTACAATTCTTTTGACTTTTGAATGAATTTCTAATGTGATTTTTTCTCCAAGATCTAGAGTAGTTTAGGCTCATTCCCAAGTGCCCTCAACGCTACGGAAAGTTGAGATTGCAATGGACATCCTTGCATAAAATCTTGAATATAAATATCATAATCAATCATTTTCAAAATCAGATTTTAAATGCTAAAACTAGACTTCAAAATGAACTAGTGTGCCTTGTGTTGTTGCCACAATCAAAATAGAAATAAAAGTAATTTTTAAATATTTTTTATTCATAAAAACTGCAAAATTCAATATCTTTTTTTGTCATTAGTCCAAATGTCACGAAACAAAGCTTGTGCACCCCTCCTCACCAAGGGCTTTCCGATGGTACCAAGTACACAATAGGAGTGTGCGTGCATGGTTTAGGAGATCTCACCATAATAAAACAAAACAAAACAACCAAACTATTTTAATAAATGTTTTTTTCAAAAATATAAACTACTAAAAATAACAATTTGGCTAAGTTTTATTTAATCCTTAAACATCGATACGGACATTTGACATTTGATGGATGATAGGGAATCCTTCTAGTAAGACAAAAGTGCAACTATTCATCCTCAAAATTTTGTTGTAAAAAAGGTTTGACTTCCAATGAATGCTTTCACTATTTGTTAAGCCAATGATTCACCCAGTAATGAAAAGGGACGATTTCCAAGGTCACCCATTCGTCCTTTAACCCTTAAACATTAAGGTGGACGTTTGGTGTCCGATGGATGACAAGAGAATCTCTCCATACAGGACAGAAGTGCCACTATTCGTCCTCAGAACTTTGTGTGGAAAAGAGAGGTCTTTTATAGTACTTTGACTTCCAATGAGTGCTTTTGCAATTTTTTAAGCCAATGCTTCACACGGTCATGAAAACTGATGATTTCCAAGGTCATCCCATCACCCTTTGGATTAACTTCAAAGTATTGTCTACACCAAAATTTGGTGCCTCGGGCATTTATGGGTTACACTGAAGTCGCTGCTACGGACTTCGGAGCGCATCATCATATGATTATGAGCAAGTTTCATCAGTAACATAACTCTTCTACAGTTCAATGTTGGGACAGAATCAGAGAATGATGCAGAGATGCCGGTGTGAACTTTGGAGAACGGGGCCAGTCGGAGCAGAAAGGGCGGAACAAATGGAGTTCGCCGCATTAAATGTGCACACGGCGGGAGCTTCTGTCGGCCTAAATCGAACTGAAGCTCCGTCAGGACTGGAACTCAAACTCATAAAGGCGGTCATTGGCAGTTAAAAAAATGCAAGTGAAAGTGTCTAAAAATACTTAACAAGCTGTGGACTGTTGAGAACATGAGAAAAATTTGTGCAGTCAGCACGTCACAAACTGAAGCCGGCAATACAGTGCACTAAAATTGGTAAATAGTGTGGGCAACACCAATCATGAAGCATAACACTAATTGTCAACAATTTGGTTAATGTTACCAATACTAAATGTCAACATTGACACTATTTGTCAACTATTGGGTATAAATTTTTTTACAAGTTTACATTTAGTGTTACCTAACTATTTCATCAAAATGCAAAGAAAAATGTATGAACCCAAGAAACCTATGACATGCTCAAAAAAGTTACTACTCAGAAAAGTGAACACAACACTAAATGCCAATTAATTGAAGTTTAGAGTGACTGGGATAGAAGTCCAAGTAACACTAATCACAACATAACACTATTTATCATCATTAGTGTAGTGGACCTCAAATGAAAGGCAAAAGAATTGAAAGGCAAAACATGTGTCAAGGAACTTTGGCATCGAAGTACGCAAATTATTTCAATGATTGCGAGAGTTAGTTGAACACTGTGGGAGCACATTCAATTCGGGAAGTTTTTTTAAAGTCTTACCAGCTATTTTCCTTCAATTCCCAAATTGAATTGGGTATTCAAGTTTGAAATCCAGTAATTTTTTTCTATTTTAATACTAAAAATAGAAATAGAATCTTCCACTCTTTTTCTATTTTTTGTTGTTGATTTTTCCAAATTGCAAGGTCTGTTTTTTCAGTTCCCAATTCCACTGATTAAGGGCCTCTTCACATGCTCACCCAATGGATAAGTTTATAGCTAATTCAAACAAGAAGACAAATGTGGCCCCCATTAGTTGTCTTGTTGGGATGGACAAGTAGGAAAGGAGGAGTTGAAGTTTCACCGATATTAGTGAATAGCCTCATTGGTGAAGACTAGTAAATCTAATTCTTTTGAAATTTTTTATTGTTTCCCTCCCCACCCACCAACTTCACATTGAAAGTGCAATGCCTATTTTTCCCTATAGTACTTGCTATGCAATTCCCCTAATGGCCAATATATGTAAGGAGGCCCTAACTTTGAACTAGTTGCTAGATCTTCTTGAAGATAGAGTAGGAGAGTCACTTGCATTTATATCGGGAGATTGTTATCTAAATGTTGTCTAGTTAATGTGAACATTTGGATGGATTTTTGATGAAAATTGAATAATTGTAGGTGAAAATTGATTTAAAAAAAAATGAAGGCATCCAATTTTGGATGAAATTTGATGATGATTGTAGTCCTTGAGATTGTATGAAAATAGTATAGACCACATTATAGTGGTTTCATCTAAATACTATAAACAACCATAGTATTACACCTTAGAAATTCGCACAATTTCCACATTAGTGCTCAAGAATTAAGAGTTATATTATTGTGGTTCAAAGTAACTTTAACATTATATGAGCCCCTTCTTCTATCATACAATTTTTCTTTTCTTTTCTTTAAATGAAAAAATCTATTAGAAAGTTTGGTACTTTTTGAAAAAGAAATGATGACTTCATACCGAATCTACTGAGTATTGAACAATTTCCTCTGGACCGCCGACCCAGTCCGCTGCAGTGCTTGCACAGTACTACTACTACGTTGCGATTCTCGGCGTCTTTCTCTTTTTCTTTTTTCTTTTCTTATCGAAACCCCATTCCATTGCAGAGAATCCGGTTGCGCTTTTGGAATTGATGCGTTTGGTTCATCGTGGCCGTCTCCTTCGGAAGCTGTGGCCGGAGTCAATGGGTGGGGTCCCTCGAGAACCAAATTTAAACAGGCTGCCAATGAATTCGATCTGCCATAGCCCACCAGCAGGCCGCTGCTCTAAAACTGATCAACCTTCGGCGCTGCCGCAACGGCAGCACCGCAGCACTGCAGCCAGGCCGAGCCCTGCGGGTCCAAGCCTCGATCCAATTTGAACCTGGAGTCAGGCATAAGTTAGGGTTGCGGCATTCTAGTGGCAGCTGCTTCGGAGCGAAATCATCGGGACACAATCAGCAGTTCAGTAGCCGTGACGAAGCGGCACATAAGATCGGCGGCAGGCCGGGGCTACAGTGGGAGTGGTCCCCAGGTGGGAATCTCCGCCCTGATCAAAACAGTACAGTTACAGTACAGTACTGTCAACTGAACTGATGAGCGAGGGGCCACGCATCGATCGAATAACTTATAATTACGGACGGCGAAGACATGGTTTTGCTGTTGAGAGGAATTCGGAAGACCGATTGCTAACTCGAAGGCCAGTGTCTAAATTTCGATCGGTGCACATGCTTGTGGCCGGGTTCCATCGTTTCGGAAGAGTTGGGAATTCGAAGGCCACTGTCTAGATTTTGATCGGGAGATCGAAGTGCTGCACTTCGGGCAAAGTTAGCGACCGTGGAAATCATCCCTTTGGGCATTGAATAGCTGATTTTCTTTAAAAAGCACTCATTTGAAGTCAAATTAGTATACAAGACCTCCCCTTTTCATGCAAAATTCTAAGGATGAATAGTTGTATTTCTATACTACATAGAAGGATTCTTTACCATTCATCAACTAAAAAATGGCCACAATGTCGTTGATATGTTAAACTGAAATAAAAAAAAAGGGAAAAATAGTGGGGAACATTGATGAGTACGTACAATGTTTCCAATGGTATTGTGGAAGCACTATTGAAAATAAACTGTTAAAACTCCAAGAAGACGGTAGAGGTTCTGTGTATTACTCTTTCTATCCCAAAATGTTCTTTGACTTTCTTTAAGTTTCTGTCCCAAAATGATCTTTCGGTTGTTCAAAATGGTCTTATTCTTGAAAAACTCAATGAATGGATGACAACTTCCTTGAAATACTTAGAAACAAGTTGAAATAACATTATTTTCAATATTAATCCCAAATATTTTGTCCACCCAAAAGATCATTTGGGGACAAAGGGAGTGTTAATATATCACAAGTTTTGTTGCACTTGTGGGAAGTCTTGAGGATGGTATCGCATGTAGTTATGTTCTCTTACCATGCAAAAGGAGCAAATTTGAAAAGAATTGATGTGCACATTTTGGAAATCGAGACAACAACAAACAATTTTAAGTTTGTACTTTTTAATAGATGTTATACTAGAGGATTTTTTTCATTAAAATTATGCATATAATATAACATTAAAAAAGATGATTCCAATGGTGTATTAAGATTGTTCAACTACAATTTCTAGTATGAGCCCATCACAAAATAACGGTGACCTTTGATACTTCAATTAGGGGTCAAACAACCAACTTGTTCTATGCCTAAATATATATGATCCAAAAATAAGAACATGATTGATCAATTGTTGCATTTGAATTAGAGGTGAGGAGAAACCTTCAAAATGGGCAATTTAGGTGCTCTTTTTATAATGTACATATGATATTGGGATTGGAAGGGAATAAGGTCCCTCTACCCTTCATACCATTGTTCAAATATTTTAGAGTCAAGATTTTTGGATTACTTTTAGTTTGTTGGTTTTAAGTTCAATCATATTTGTTGATTATTAAATTGCAAGGAGAAGGCTTTGTATCAACAACAATTATGTCAAAGGAGTTTGAAAAGCTAAATGAGCGAACAAATGCTACATGAAGGTAGTCTCTTATAGTAAATATACCCCAGAAGAATAAGTTGGTTATTGTGGAAATCATCCTTTTTGGTACTGTGTGAATCATTTGCTTTAAAAAAACCAATAGCATTCATTGGAGATCAAACCATTGTGTAAAACCTCCCCTTCTCGTATACAACTCTACCCTACAAGTAAAAGGTCTTTGTCATCCATAGACACTTAGTGTTTGTGGTGTCTTTTTAGGATTAAACAACTTGTTTTCAACATGGTTGTCATACTGGACAAGTTACTATTCATTTTTTGTCTTGTAGGACAAGTTACTATTCATCAAATGTACTTGAAAGGTACATTTGATGAATAGTAACTCGTCCTACAAGACAAAAAATGAATAGTAACTTGTCCAGTATGACAACCATGGTTTTCAATATCCTTTATTCTAGAGTTGTAACACCCAAAGTAACATTCACAAAATTGGCTAAAATTTGTTTTATTCGCTACTTAAAATTTTTAGTAGCTAAATGTACATTGAAGAAAATCCTTGAAATGATTAGATCATTACAAGAAGTTTGAGCCCTGAAGAAGGCCATTAGTTCTAGTTCTCTGACAATAGGGAATGTTAACAAAAAAACAAAAACAAAATATTAAAAATTCCAATTTTTTTCTCCAACAAAGGGCAAGGCCTAAATGACACATGACAAGTTTATACAAACATGTTTAAAAATGATTTTTAAAATGAATCCGAAATTATAGAACTCTCATAGTTTGACGTGGCACTACTATTGCCACATCAAATTGTGATTATTTTATTATTTTAATCATTTTTTACTATTTTTAACCCCTAAGTCCCATTGTCCTCTTGAGAGACAAAATGGATTTTACCTAAACTCCTATGGTCCCAATATTTGTTTTGATTTTTTGAATCTTTTAGTGAAGATAGGAAGATACATTAGCTTTTCAAAAATACAATTTTTATTTCAATTGGAGTTTAGAAGCAAAATTTATGGAACAAAAAGCCCATTTTTTTAGTTTGGTGGACAAAAAACCCCTTCAAAGTATAAAATTTTTAAAATTTGTTTTATGTAGATTATATTTTTATATACATGGCAAGCTTTGATTCATTGCATTTGGATTTGTTATGAGAAAGTCATGGACAATCTTGATTTTTCAAGCAATTAGAACATCTTCTTGAAAAAATAACTTGTAAAATTCATTTTTGACCTCAATTTTCACAATTTTTCAAAAAAAAGTTTCACAAGGTTAAAATCTCTTGCTAGAATAATCTCACCATTGAAATTAGTGTCTTTCAATACTATCTTAGAACTATTAACAATTTAGATTGTCCTTCAATCTTGAATCTACTTCTATTTAATAATTTTTTAATGAATGAGAATTAAGTGTGTTTTTTTGAATTTTTTTTTCAAGAATCTCAACTCATTTCTTTATCATATAAAATTATAAATTCAAAATCATTAGAGCAAAAATAATAAGTTATGAAAGTTTAAAGCCAAATAATGTAGTTGAGCAAGGTGCAAAAAAATTTGTTTCCTTCACTTTAAACACAAATATTTTGCAATAAACGTAGTCAAAGTTTGTGAAAATTCTACCACACATTCTTATATTAATTTAATACAAGATCCTATAGTTTGATATGCAAAAAACCTTTTTTTTAAACTTTTTGCTCATTGCTATAGAAATGACATTTTTGAGTGGGTTTTGATGGAAAAGAGACCTTGGGACTTTAGGGATTAATATTTTAATATTCAACTAGTAGTTGGCGCTTGCTTTGCTACGCATTAACTATATTACTTTCATCAATTTTTCATGTGATAGAATGTAGATTAATAAAATATGTATAATCTTTAAATGAAAATATTGACATCTTCATACAATATTCACTATAAGAAAATTGTGTCTGCTGCGACATCGCAATTTGGACACCCGGACATCGCACGTGACGTCTTCTATGTCTGGACTAATGTCCAATTACATCGTGCTGCTGTGGACATGCCAAAAACATGGTACGTTGCATTAGATTCGCAGGCCCAGCATCGTGATGTCTGAAAAAACATCGGTCAACGGGTAACTTCAGAAAATTGACATGTAGCTGCCACCTAGGCGCAGGAAAGCCAGAGTGTCATTTTTTTCATCCATTGCCCGTCTATGATGTGGCATCTGACGTGTAACTGACGTGGCATGCCACGTCGGTGCTGACGGAATTGGCTGATGTGGCATCTGTGGATGCTGACGTGGCATTTTGGGGGCCACTTGCTTGGTCTGCTTAGCATTTTAGGATGTCTTCTGAGACATCGCTGTGGACGTCCAGATGTCTTAAATGACGTCAGATGAAATAGTTGTATGCTGATTGAAATGTCCATCCGAGCGTGTGGAGTTTGCACATGCGTGCTTCTTAAAGCATACCCTGTCATAGGAGATGTCTGCTTGCATAAACCAACACAAGTACATGTTGAAATAGCAGATGGCTTCTTGCATTGTAGGATGTCAGCAACGACATCTACTTGTTTGATCTTCATAGAAGGAGATGCTATTATGAACACACTTATTTTTTGAGACATCTCCTAGAACGCATGTATGTATTGTATTGGACATTTTAATGTTGTTTATGTAGTAATATGTTGTACACAATATAAAATATGCAATATATGGTATATCATATGCAATATAACATATAATACATATAATATGCCATACAAAATACAATACATATAATATACCATACAAAATACAATACATATAATATACCATACAAAATACACCATACATAATATATATAATATGCCATACAAAATATATACAACATACCATACAAAATATATACAACATATCATACAAAATATATACAACATACCATACAAAATATAATATGCCATACAAAATACACCATACAAAATATATATAAAATACCATATAAAATATACTATACAAAATACAATATATATATATACAACATGTCATACAAAATACACCATACAATATGCCATACATTATATTTATCAAGTATATTGAATGGCTCAAAAATCTATTTATGAATTGATGAAAAGACAAGCCTTTTATACTAGTGGGGTGTAGGAGGCATGACAAACAATATGGGATATACAAAACTAAAATATGAGCAACAACATAAATACAATGATGTCTGAAATGACGTTTTAAAAAACATTTACATGTCTTAGTTATGTTTTTTTCGACGTCATTGTAAACATTCAAAAGAACATATGTAGTATGAAATTAAACATTCACATCAATGTTGTTTTAAATATTTGCTTCAACAATTTTTAAATTTTCTACAAATCTTATTTGTTGTTTATGATGTCATGATGAACATTTGCATGTCATTTCCAACATATATGGGGATGTCTCCTTGAACATTTAATTGATAAAGTCACATTTATTAAATCTAGGTTGTTTGCAACATCAACTTCAATATAGTATGACACAACAATACATCCAACACGGAATTCCAATTGTAGATTATATTTTTGTCTATTTGGAAAGCTCTGATTCATTTCATTTGGATTTGTTATGAGAAAGTTATGGACATTTTTGTTTTTTAGGCAATTAGAACATCTTCTTGAAAAAAATAACTTGTTGGATGCATTTCTGAATGCAATTTTTACAATTTTTTCAAAATAAAAATTTCACGTGGTTTAGTTTACTTGCTAGAACAATCTCACCGTTGGAATTAGTGCATTTTAATTCCATCTAAAATATATTAATATTTTAGATTTTTTTTCTATATCATACCTACTTCTACTTAACAATTTTCTTAAGAATGAAATTTAAGTTTTTTTATTTTTTATTTATTTTCCTCAACTCTCAACTCAATTCTCTATTATAAATATTTAAATATCAAAACTCTGTAGTGCAAAAATTTTACAAAGTCAAAAAATCTAGTCCCTCAATGCGCTAAAAAACTTGTTTTTTCCACTTTAAATCTATGCGGTAAAAAATTCTGAAATTTTTTCTACAATTTTTTCTACTTGTTAGGTGTAAGATCCTATAGTTAAATGTGGAAAAAAATTAAAATTTCTTTTACTCTTTGCTACAGAAATAACAATTTTCAATGTTTTCTGGCAAAAAAAGGCCTTGGTCCTTTAAGGGTTAAGATGTCAAATATCTCAAAGTCCAAGAACACTAGAAAATCACCCCACATTAGATATGAATGATTTGAAGATAATAAGTTAAGAAGGTGAAATAGCAATAAAAATTATTAAAATTTGATGCAAAATTTATGATTTTAAACTAATAAAATTTAGAATTTAAATCTTAAGTTAAAAATAAATATTTTTATATAATATAATATTGATATGATTTTGTAAACCTTTTTTCATAACAAATCCATTCATCTAATTTGTATAAAATTGTTATATAAATTAAATCTATATAGCTTATAACATTTTGAAAAATTTTCTGGACATTTTTTAAAACATCTGATGTCCACAACAATGTCTTAGATTGTATCATTGTTTTTCATAGCACCAATATGCTATGACTGAAATTTAGCAATGCTTTCTACAACATCAAACTAAAATCTCTGCTTTTCCAGCGTCTGTCGACGTGACATTCCAATGTTTTCTCAGACGTATGATGTTATCTTGGACATACAACGTTTTTGGCCTGACATCAGAAAAAATACATTTTTCTTATATGGTGCAGTTGGTGAATGATAGGGACTTCGATGGCCTACAACCAGTGCAACAAGTCATGGACCCGGTGAGCCAACCAGCAGACAATGGTGGAGAATATATTGCCGTAGTTAGTGATGACATTGCATCTGAGGAGGAACATAGGGTGTTCACATCACTGACATGTGTTTGCTTTGCCAACATTTTGACGTCCTACGTAGGACGTCTGAGAAATACAAAGCCATCAGCATGTTCATGTCTTCCAAGTAAACTCGTTGCATCTTGAATGTGCATTTTGTGACAGAGTCTGTCTTGCTTGGTGCTGCAAGTGACATTATATGAATAGGGTGGAATTTTATCTTAATGAAGTTTATTGAACGTGCGCAAAATGTAAGACTTCAATAGTCCAAAAATGAACCTAAACCAAGTAAACACATAAGTCATTTTGTACTACATAGGAAGGACGTGCATCATGTGCAAATTCAACCTTGGACATAAAGTCATGTCATGCATCTATAGTCATTTTGACATCAAAGAAAACGCCTACAATTGCTTCCACAACACCCACATGTCCAGTTAGACGTAATGAAACGTACAGTGAATAGCATGTGGTTTGAAGTTACATTCGCAGTAAGTACAAAATGTTGACGTCAAAAGTGACGTCAATGTGAACGTCAGTACGTCACTTGTGACGTCCACGGAGACATTCAAGATCGGAACATGGATAGGCCAAATATGTTGACGTGGCATGCCACGTCAGCACCCATGTCCACGTCACACAATTTCCACCTCATCATGCCACGTTAGATGCCACATAAGCTTTTAGGAGTCACCATCTGTTTGTTGTCCTCTTTTTAACCTTGGACAGTTACTTTACCTCTGACCGCAACAAAATTTTAAATCAACTTCTGAACTAAGTTTGACCAAAGATGGTGACATGGTTGAACATGTTATTGTGAACATCCTTGGAAACATCTAGTGTCCACCTGGATGTCTTACATTGCATCATTGTTTTTTGTAGCATCAGTATGTTGTGACTGAAATTTAGCAATGCTATCGAAGACATCAGAGCAAAATCTTCACTTTTTCGGCCTGACACCCCAATGTCTTCTGCGACGTATCGTGTTTTCGCGGACATACGTTGTTTTTGGCTCGATGTCCAGGCAGACGTAGTTTTCTTATAGTGATTCTTTGGAAATATATATATTGTGCAATAGAAAGTAATTAAAGAAAAGTCTTTATATCAAAATTTTCATTAAAAAAATCTTTGCAAACATGAAAACATTACAAGGATACCACCACTTGATAAATTTCTTCACTTATAAACAATGGTGACCGAAATTGAAGAATTGAAATGCAAATTTGTCAAATTGCAAAAGACTTTGTAAATACTTTATTGTAGAATTCAAAATTGCTTCAATTTAACAAAACTTCAAATCATTTAGTAGTAAGAAAAGAACATTAGAATTGAGAACATTCAAAGCTTAAAAAATCATAGAATTGTGGAAGTAAAATGAAGTGTGAAGCCAAAAAATATGAAACCTCCATATTATCACTATACCTTTGTAATATCACATTTTTACACTGTGTGATATTACAGAGGTGAAATGGCCGTTGGAACTCTATAATAGTACATTGTGTATAAATGTGATATTACAGAGGGATCTGATCTTTGTAATATCACACAGTGTAAAAATGTGATATTACGGAAGGCCTTGTGATTTTAGTAGTATGATTATCAAATAATCTGTTCAACATTGTGCTTGTTCACAACTTGGGGAACCTTTTCTTAATCAAGGTGTGAAATTTTTCCTGATGTTTAGCCAAGATTGGCAACAACCAATAAAATTTGATAGTCAGTTTGCAACTTGCTCCACATTGGAATTATCATTTATTTAGTCTGTTTTGTATTACAATACTCCCAATAATCCTTTACAACTTGCAAAATCCTTTTCTTTTCTACTTTCTTTTAATACTATTCACTCTCAAGGTAACCAAAGTTGATGCCTATTTCTCTTGAAGGTAGCATATTGCACTAAAATCCATCAACTGGTTCCAGGATCACTGATCCAAAGGTAATTGAAAAATGTTGGGAAAACGTTCAATCTTACGCTGTAACTTACTTCCTGACTGCTACTTCCTTCAAGATCACTGATTCAAAGGTAGACTCTGTATCATCCGAGATCACTGATTCAAAGGTAGACTCCGAATCCGGCAGGTTCCGATATTTTGAAATTTGCTGTGGCTCATGGATCGAGGATTGATTGTCCTTGCATGAACTCGGATTTTGTGGAGATTTAATTAATTTGCAGGAAGCAGATGCCACTGTATGCATGCCACCGCGTAGCAGTGATCGAGCGAGCTCTGCATCACCGCAACAGACTGCTTCAAACACTCATCAGCATCCAGGGCTGACCCAGGGCTGCACAGGCCTGGCTTTCAGAATGTGGTGAGCTCTAACTTAGCTAGTTCACATTTCAATATGTCATGCCCGCTTGTGCTTGGTATTTTTTTGTGTCAGACAGGAACATGTCGATACATCTGTTAAGTATCAACACCAAGGCCTCTTTAGTACAACTACACTCATTGATCCTGTTAGTGCCAGTGACAGAAGTTGACCAAACTTACCCAGTTTGAAGAATGTTTAAATTAGGGCATGTTCAAAATATTCCTGTCGGTATTGTGCACCTGAATTCCACAATTTTTTTCTCCTAGTGACACTAACTTCATGGCCTCCCCCGAAAATGACTATGGCAGACAAATTTGTGCTTCAGTGATAGTGCGACTAGTGTCCAGGATCGACATTTCAGAATGTTGGGTTTAGAGGTAGTCATATTGAAGAGGTCTTGGCTCGGAGTAAGTATGTAGCACAGATGCAGTTGAGGTGCTACAGAGCTCAGTGAAGTGAGTGGACAGGAGAAGCATTGGAATCTTGGGAAAAAAATATATCTTATTTGATCTTGAGGTCTGTTGTACGAACTTACTTGTCCTAACCATTTGATTCCTGGAGTCGAGTTTCAACAACAATTGTAAGATCGAATAGCTGAAAGCATTTCTAACTTAGTATCAGGTTGTAATCGACTTCTAACAGAGCAGTCGAGCATGCTAAACCTAACTCATATTCGTGCCTGAAGTCCTTTGCATTGGTAGCGAAAGCCTTTTTTGACAAAGCAGCTGAATGATTGAATCATAATTTGCCTTACAAAACAATCACTGCTCTAGATTTACGATGTATTCCACAGAGATGGGTCACTGTGACCCAGTTTCGTTAAATTGGCGGTATTCCATGCGCCAAAATTTGTGACACTGGTCCAATTTCAGGTCACAAAAATACGCTATAACGCTAGGTTATACATTTTGTGTTCAGACCACAGCCCTCGAACCACGCCAAAGTCATGGAATATTGCCAATTTGACGAAATTGATGTTCACAGTTTGATTAAAAACTCCAGCTAGCTAGCTACGAATATCCCGCCTACTTGGCGTTCAAAAGCTAGCTACGAATCCTGAACTAGCTAGCAACAAGACAAATGAAACCGAGAATGATCACAGAGACATTCCAGCTGCTGAAAATTCTGTCAGCAGATTGTATTGGAGTATTCGCATGGCATTCTTCGCTTGTTTCATTGCAAAATAGGCGCTGGGTCTAGTTGTTAGGAGTTCGCACGCTTCAGAGGAGAAGATTCTCACAGGCTCAAACTCCGCCTAGACTCTTGAAATTCTTCTGCAAATTCTAATCTTCAGGTCCATCTCATTTCTACCCATAATGTCAAGACTGGATTTCAAGGCAGATTTGTCACCATTCCATCGGATAATTGGAAAATCTTTATAACTCATAATGCACACCTTCTTTCTACACCTTTAGATTTGCAAAACGTAGAACAAATATGGACGTTTGTGATGAACTATTAGATTTGGCATTATGTCCTATAGTGCTCTCCAGCCTCTTGGCTCTAAAGCATTAATATATGGGGAATTTCATTAAAATGGCGAATATTTTGTGACTTTGACATTCCACAGTTTAGATTGGGCGACTTTAAATCTAATATACTAATAGATTTCAGATTGCCCGGTCTAAATTGTGGGAAATGGCACACAGTGAAAATGGCACATGGAATATCGCCATTTTAATGAAATTCCCCATTTATCTAGCCTATAACTTCAATTGTGGGAGGATTTAGATACTATATGAAAAGGATGAGCTACTTCGTGAGAAAGTGACACTCGAGAGCATCACGAAGTCAAACAAATGAGAAAATGGCAATGCTACAAATGAAAATTTTGGGACCAAGTGGACGAGATGTACCTATTGAAAATAAAAGGTGGCTATGTGAACTAATTGCACGTAATTGTGACCCCTTTTTAAAATAGTAAATTCAATACCTACAAAATTCTTACATAAAAATGTATTGCCTCTACTCACAAGAACTTATAGTTATTTTTGGGTATACTAATTTTCAGCAATTTGAAAATTTACAATGTACTCATATAATATCCAAATAATTTATGCAAAGGGAATTTAGCTCCTAAAGTACTAAGAAACCCATTTGAGGGAGGAGAAGAACTCAAGTAGACTCTATTGACTTTATAATTTGGGCAATTTTCCATTAAATCTTTAGAATGGATGCCAATCAACCCCTTTTTTTTACTTTTTGAGAAAGTACTAAGATTGCAATCACTTAAAATTTGGCAAAGCATTGTATTTCTACATTCATCCATCTTTTGGACCAAAAAATACTTTTCAATTCTATTCATGCATTTTTTCATCCAAATTTGGTGACTTCATCCACATTTTAAATAAAAATAGTAAATTTTTGGTAAAAAAATAATTTTTTTTTTTGTGAAAAGTATAAATTTATTATGAAATGGTGCAATTTGGCCCCATAGTGCCAAAAAAAAGGGATTGATGCTAATCATCCTAATCTACATATGAAACTTTGTTTCAATTCATTTCAGTAAATATTGCAAAAGTTATAAGTTTTTTTCTTTTTTTTTCCGATTTCAATGTCAAAAGCTAAAACTGCATTCTAAAAAAGATTAATTAATTTCATTTGGTCGTTTAGATTGATACCTACAAAAAAAATTGAACCATTCAATTAGGAATAATGAGGTGAAAATTTGGGGGCAATGAAGGTAGAAAAAACATTTAAAGTTTTATTTTGAATTCAATTTTGAATATTTTCAAATAAAAACAAAATACAGACTTGATATATGTTGTTTATTAGAAAATTTCCACTATTGGGATTTGCAATTCTTAATTTCTTGTATAGTTGTTAGCAAATTAATTTTTTCTTTCATCAAGTACCACCCTCCACTTCATTTTTTTAATAAGTGACTATGAAATTTTTCTTGGTTAAACTTTTACATGTATTCTCAACCCATTTTCCAATGTATTGGCTAAATCACACAAGATCTAGACATACATGGTTTTTACTTAAAACATTGAAAAACAAAATACTTAACCTTTGGAAAAGGATAGAAAATACTACTTTTTGAAGTTAAGGCACATTGAACTTGTAATTGGTGGAGATTTTAATTCTCTTAAGATTTTGAAAGGATGTACTTGAATAGGTCAAATAAAGAATCTTGAAGATTTATTAAATATGAATATAGACGGAGATTTTAGCCTTGCTTTGGGTATTAGTATATTAAAGCACTACAATATTTTATGAGTTAATTAACACATAAATTGAACATTTTGAAATTTTGAAATTCTTAGTTTGTATATTTAAAAAAAAATTTAAGCTTGCCAAATTTCTAAGCTCACAAAAGTGAAGAGGATCTAATTTATGAGAACGGACTTCAAACATCTATGACTTAATGTATATTTAATGAATTGCAAATCAAGTGGCTACATGTTGTTTTGCTTAAAAATTGGCAAATGGGCATTGTTTTCATTTGCATAAACCAACTCAGACTTAATTATCATCCAAAGAGTTTGAAAATTTGTGAATTTATAAAATAAAAAATTAGATCTTTAATTTTTCAAATATTTTATTTCAAATGTTCATTTGAAATATATATTGAAATATTCATTTTTTGTAGTAGAATTGTAACAATTAATTTTGTTCATGATGTAATTTGAAGATTTTACAAATATGGATGATATATAGTTTTATGTAGCAAAAATACAAAATTTAAATCTGTAAATAATTTAAAAGGCCACTACAAATTAGGTTGAGGTTTGCAGTTGAATTGCACAACTTTCCTAATCGAGGTGACACAAATGATGTTTGAATCCATCACAACTTTTCATTTCTTGCATGAAGTTATTATGACATGAAACCATATTTTTTTCTATTTTACTAGCGGTTGGCGCTTGCTATGCTACGCATTCATCATTAGAATTTCATTAGAATTTTTATGTATTTGATAGAATGCAAAGTAAGAATTTCAATAAATCTTCAAATAAAAATTACTAAAATCTTCATATAATTTTTTTAATAAATAAGCATATATTGAAATAAACAATAAAAATTTAATGAATGATGAATGAAATACATGCAATGATGAATATGATAAAAGATGCACATACATTAGAATGCATTAGAAATTTGACTCAATCGTTACAAACAATGGCAACCCAAATAGAAGAATTTAAAAGAAAAACTTGTAAATCTCAAAAGCTTTGTGAACAATTTAATGTTGTGAAATCCAAAATCAGTTCAATCTAATAAATTTGTCAAATCATTTGGTAGTAGCAATAGAAAATTGAAATTAGAAGCTCAAAGCTCACAAAAGCACAAAATCATAGAAATGCAAAAGAAATATAAAGCCAAGAAAAGCAATGGAATTGCTACCTTTATAATATCACCATATTGATCCTCTTTAATATCACCTCAATTGCAATGACTATATTATTTTTATAATATCACCCTTTGTAAAAAGTGATATTATAGAGGTGATTGTGAACTACTACTTTATTTCTGTAATATCACATTGTGTGAAAATATGATTTCTATGTATGCATGATTGAAAATATTTTTATAAAATAATTAAAATAATTATTTTAAAGACTTGTCAAAATCATTATCATGCATTCTATTCAAATATATCAAATTTTTACTAATATGTGATACAATGAATGTGTAGCATAGCAAGCACGAGCCCTAGTATTAATGGTAGCATTTGTGATATTACAGAGGGAGTTATGATTTTAGTAGTATGATGATGTCTTTTCATTCTCTACATCAAGATTTGGAAGGCCTTTTTTATCCTTGCATCAATGATGCATTTGTACATTGTCACTTCAAATGTTCTTTTCAAGAATGGAGACATTTCAAGTCTTAGAGACATTCATTGGATAGCACACATCATGAACATCACAATCCACATTCTACTTGAAGCATCATGGTGCATTATATTGATGACAAGCACACATGTACCAAAGTTCATCATTGACAACAACTTCATTCCATCATCTAATACTAACAACCACTAATTTGAATAATTTCAAACCATAAATTTTATAATAACATTTAAAAAGTTTTGGTCTCTAAAGTCCAAAATCTTCAACCAACTGTCATTTCTTAACTTTAAATTTCCTCAATTTAGTTTAAAGATGATATTTGACTATGTAGCCATTAAATTAGTCTTTAAATCCCAAATCCATTTTCTTAACAATAGATAGAGTTTTCTTTGATCTGTAAGACCATATTTTTTTCTTCCATCCAAAATCTTTTGGTTCTTTGTATTGATTAATCTCTAAATGCCCTATATTTGTATCAATAAGGCACCATATTTGATATCAATAAAATCTTGAAGTTAAATTAAACCTCATCATAATAGCATTTTTAGTATTTTTCTTTTTAATTGAAACCTTTGAAGCTTGTTTTTAGCATAAAAAATTTGATCTTGAACAAAATTAATAATGATCTTTCTATTCAAAAATTATGTACTAGGATGTGCATTGTAAATCTTGAATTCCTAGTGTCAAGGGACTAGAGTAAGATGGGCCTCCAATACATTGATTTTTGGAGAAAATTACAATGAATATTAACCTCAAATTTTCATGACCACAATTTTAGATTAGCATGTTAAAAAGAATTAAAAGATTTCAATTAACTTTCAAGTTTTATACTCCTTCAAGATCAAACATTATAATCTTTCAATTTATATCTGATATTTTTATGTTTTAATTTTATAAGTGATCTCATGATATATCTAGTTTCCTATTAAACAATTACAATTTAAAAAATGGCAAACTTATCAAAACTTTGACTTTTTGTTTAGTTTAGAGCAAACTTTAAGAAGTTCAAAAAAGACTTGGACATTTAGGGGATAAATAACACTTGATTGACAAAGATTTTTAATAATATATTTCATCAATATTTAAAATTAGAAGACTATTTCAAATTAGTAGCCTAAATGCAAGTAGGTATCTTACAACCATTAATGGTGTATATAACATATGTACCTATAATATACAATGGGGTACCAATCAAAATGGCGTTTTTGCATTCACGCAGAAAAATTTCACGTCTTCCAACTTTGACAGCCTCTCCAAGGTTGAAAAATTGATCTCTAACCATGAAAATTTTGGCACAATATAATATTTATGTTAATTACATGTATAATAAATTTCAAAGCTAAAAAATTTACACTAAAAAAAGATATCTGAAATCTACCAATATGTGTAGTTGTGAGAAAAATCTCACTACTGCCAACTTTGACACTCTCCCAAGGATTGAAATTTTTTTTCCCGTGAATTTTTTAAAGAATACCATCTCTATATTGATTATATGTTTAAAAAAATTTGAGTCTAAAAGATTCACACAAAAAAAGATACTCAAAATCTACCAACATCTATAATTGTGAGAAACAATTAGGGAAACCATTCACTATTGCCAACTTCAACACCTTCTTTAGAACAAAAAAATTATTGATATACCATGAAATGTTTTTTAGAGGATCATCTCTATGTTGATAACATGTGTGCCAAATTTCAAGGCTAAAACATTCACACAAGAAAAGATATTCAAAATCTACCAACATGTGTAACTATAAGAAACAATTTTAAGAACATACTGGAAATGTTGAATTATCTTTAATACTTCATGCTTCCAAATTTATATTATTCATCTGATGCAATCTTTAAATATAAAAAATTCTCAAAAAAATAGTGACATTTAAATATAGATATGTACACTTTTCTCATTCAAAAGAATTCACTTGATTATAAATTGTGTGTCATACACGTATGAAGAAGCTTTCTCCTATGAATATCAATGCTTGCATATTGAATTGAGCATCATAGAGAGTGTAATGTGTGATAACTTGAAAGGCAAGTGCAAGTAATGACTGAATGTTTTTTTTAGTAAAGGATTGAAGTCCTTGAACATGAGTAAGGCTTGAGTGATGACTGAGTGAGGGTTGGAAAATGGATGTTATGTGATCATTGCTTGAGGTGACGGATGAGTGCATGAGATTGCTTGAGGTGATGGGTGAGTGCATGAGGTTGCTTGGATGATGGGTGATGGTTGAGGGTTGCTTGGATGATAGATGACAGGTGAGGAGTGAGTACATGAAGGTTGGTTGGGTGTTGGGTGAGTGCCTAAGAGCTGGTTACTAAGATTTTTTTGATCTAATTAGCATTGTGAAAGAAAGTGGATGATGGCAATTTCAGATAAAATTTGTACTTGCATTATAGGTTTGAGTGAGGCAAGGACTACAAGATTTCACATTGCAACCATTTTTAGAGTCCATGTTAGAACAATTCAGAGGTTAGTGAAGAAATTCAAAGAAGATAGAACTTACAAGTGCAAACATTGTGGTGGAAGTCAAATTAAGAAACTTAATGATAGAGATGTTTGTACCATCGTGCAATATTCAAAAACTCATCATCACTTGTTGCTTTCATATATTGCCAATATATGTCCTACTAAAGTGAGTAGAAATACTATTTGAAGAGCCTTAAATAGAAGTGACATTTTTAGTCAAATTGCAATCAAAAAACCTTTTTTGACACCTTGTCACATGTCTCAACAATTGACTTTTGCTCAAAAATATTGTAGATGGAGTGTAGAAGAGTGAGAATGTATTGTTTGAACAAATGAATCTACCTTTGAAATTGAAAAAAATTCTAAACAGGTTCATGCACTAAAAGAAAATGAGGGTTTTTGCAACTACACTATGCAACTAGTTTTTTAGTTGTATAGGACATTTGTGACTAGTTTGCAACTAGTGATAATTTGGAGACCTCTAGTCGCAGTGGACATCCTAAAATTTAGGAAAAAGATATACCAATTGCAAAAGCCATGCCTCATTTGTGACTCATCTACAACTTGTTTGCAACTTGTATATTAATACATTTTAAATTATTAATCTCAATGATTTCATTGATTTGTAGATTGAAATTTTTTTGAACTACCATTTTTCTAGATTTTAAAATTTCAAATCTACCTTTGAATAGCAGTCAGATATGGGTACCCCCAAAAGCCCTTTTGACTCTAAAATGGGCTAGCTTACAAACTTTGAATGAGTCCCCTTTCAAAACAAAATAACAAATGAATCAACCAAATGTGGTTTTGCTTTCCTACACTTGTAGGATATACAAGAAAAAAATTTCATCAAAATTGAAGTCCTTTAAGGATTTTAACCCCTAAAGTTCCATTGTCCCTATGGGGGACAAAATGGATTTCGGGCAGGCTCCTATGATCTCAATTTTTACTAAAACTTTTTGAAACTTTCTCATAAGATAGAAAAACTTAAGAGCTTTCTAGGAATATAATTTTTATGTGCAATTGGTACCCAGGAGCAAAAGTTATGCCACAATAACTTCAAAATGGTGGAGACCAGGCAACAACAAAAATCCACAAAAAATTGAAATAAAATATTTAATATTTTTTTCCTGTAGATTATAATTTTTTGTAAATGGAAAACTTTGATTCATACCATTTGGATTAAAGATGTGAAAGTTATGGAGCTTCTTGTTTTGCGAGCAATCATAGCGATTTCTTGAAAGAAATTTTTTTCTTTCACTTTGAATGTTAATATCTTTCAATCTATATGGTCAAAAATCATTAAAAAAAATTATCACATGATCTAAGACAAGTGTAGAACAAGATCCTATGGTTAGATTCTAAAAAACAATTTTTAAAATTTATTTTGTAGGTGATTATAGTAGAAGTGGTAGTTTTGAGTGGTTTTGGTAGAAAAATGGTCATGGGACTATAGGGGTTAAAAGGAATTTTTTGTACAAAATAGGATTTGTCCTAGCTACACAAAAACATTCAAGAAATTTATTTAAAATATTAAATGATGTCATTTTGGTACTCTTTTTTAATATGAAGTACATTTAGGTATGTACTATTTGAAATGATTACTTTGAAGGATTAAAAATGTTATTTATTTGGTGATGCAATGCTTGCAAATGTTGATTTTAGGTAAATTTTGGCACAAGACATAAAAATATGCAAAATAATTATTTAAATAAGTTTTTTTTTGCTTGAATTAAAGAATTTTGTTTTGTCTAAGTGTACATATTTGTTTTTGGTTTAAAAAAAAATTAGTCACTTCAAATGGAAAAATTGGATAAAAATTGGAAAAACCGAAATATGTTAGAAATATCTAATGGTGCCTATGGTATTCCGTGTTTTTTTGTGGATAGAAGAAAAGTGCCACTACTATGTTATTGTGTGATTGATGCCAACATGGTTGGTATATCATATGCTTGACGTTGAACTTATTAACTTTGTTTCTAGGAGATTAAATTTATCTTTGTTACTAATTTTTATATTATAGACCCAGATTGTTACTTTTATATTTAAAATGACTAAGCCTTGTATAATAGAACCATATATTACTTATAACCAATTTTTCACAATATTGGTCCCCTGCATTAGAACTAATATTTTTCTAATTATTAGGCTTTGTGAATATTATATGTCATTTATTAGGTTTCTCATGGTTTGTAATTTTTTTAGCAAATTGAACTCCCTTATAGTTATGTACAATCTATATACAGAGAATTTTTAATTGCATGAGTCAATTGATCTTTTGATTGAAATATTTTTAAATTTCATCATTATTTTTAACTTATGCAGAGGAAAATGTTTTATTGGTAGAATATTTCCTATCTTATGTTTATAAAACTGTTAAATATGAAATTATTTTTTCACTATATATATAGGAGTATTGTTAAATACTTCATGTTGGTGTTTGGTATAGGTTTAAGTTTGTTGTAAATGTAATAGCAAAATTGAATTCATAATTCAAAATCTATAACTTTTGTTTAAATTAAATATCAATGATGAAGAATTTTGGCAAATAATTATGAAACAAAATGCAAATACTTAGTTACTTATTTTTTGCCTGGGGGGTGCACTACAAAGGAAGTTCATGGGTGAGGAGCGACCAAATTTTGGACCCCCTATATTATATCCTAAAATTTTATTTTTTTCTAAAAGAAAAATGTGAATATATTTTCCTACTTTGAAAGTTTATATTCTAAATTATTGGTATTTTTTTATGTTAGTAATAATTAGTTACAAATTTTAGAAGAAAAAAGATACATTGTAAAGCTAAAAATAACTTTCACACCCCTGTATTATATAAGAAAAAAAATTTGAAAAATGAAAAGAAAATTCTATTTATTAGCTTTCTACTATAAGTTTATTTTGGTTGAATATTGATACAATAGTCATCTTCATGTGATCTCTATAAATATTTTAGTTGAAAAACATGCCATTTTAGTTCATTTTTCAATCCTTTCTAGACAATATATCACATGTTATTTAGGATTGAAATTTTTGGCAATAGAAACCTATAGACATTGTTAAACAAAGCTCAAAATTGTAGGTTGAAATTATAGTTTATTAGAAAGTAATTAGGAAAAGTAGAAATGGGTAGTTAGGGTCTAGTTGCTCCTCACCCATGAACTTCCTTTGTAGTGCACCCCCCATGATTTTTTGGAGGTATAATGGATTGTAAGCATTAGAAAGATTTCCAATGAAAAGGGCATTATGTGTAACTTAGGAAAATTGAAAACAACATATCTAATTCACATAAAGAAAAGATATTCTTAATATTATTACATAATGTACTAAAAGATCCTATGTACTAAAAGATTAAATTGAAAGAACTTCACTAGAAATTTGTCACTTGTAAAGTCTCCACCTTTATAGAGTATTATAAGTGTATTACCAAAAAAGACCATAATTCCAACTACTAATCATTATTCTATTTGATTTGCTTATTCATTTTCCATGTGAAAGTAGGTGTTGGTATTTTCATTTTATTGTAGTTGAATTTAGGCGTTCATTTTATCTAGTAGTTTTGTATGGTAGAGATTGATTTTAGGTGTAAATACTCATCATGATATGACACTTGATACAAACAAATTGATGTTAAGGTCTTTATATTCATTGTGAAAACTTTGATCACTATACATATTTAGACTCATGAATTTCACAAATGTTTTGTTTCAATAGAATGACGAATTCAAGAGTTTTTCACATGAATTTCTGTCAAACTCATTTTTCAATTATAAACACACATCACAGGTGATTAAAGCAAAAACATGTAACTTCCTATTGTTGTCCTAGAAGGGGGACGATCAAAGCAAAAACATGTAACTTCCTATTGTTGTCTTAGAAGGGGGACTATCTTTGTCTTTTTGGATTCTATTATGGTTATTTAAACTTCCTATATGATTGCAATAGTAATTCCAAAGCATCCTTCAAATGGTCAAATAATGAAGGAACCTTTACCCATGTGTCGAACGTGCATGGGGGCGGTTCAAAGAAATTCATAAAATTGTTAACCAACCTAAACCATCCCTCCTTGCCTCTTTGGGGCAATCCCTTCCTAGATCCATAAAAGTGAGCTCAAGGTTGCTAGCATGTGAGCCTTGGAGCTTAAACACCTACATTATTGACACCTTTTGTAGTTATAGGGAGCCTATATTATAGGCACCTTCTATGGTTATAGGGTTCCTATCTTATAGGTACTTATGTTATATACACCTTCTATGGTTGTAAGGTACCTACTCACACCTAGGCTCAACGCTCATAGGCTTACTTTATTTCCACGCTCACATGTTAGTATCATTGGAAGTGTAGTTTAACCCCTAAATGCCCAAAGCCTTTTTTGAGTTTCTAAGAATTTGCTTTAAATTGAACAAAAAGCCAACATTTTGATAAGTTGTATCAATTTTTTTGAATTTTAATTGTACAAATTCGTACTAGACATGTTAGAAATCACATAGAAAAAGAAAATGCAACAATATTACTTATGGATTGAAAAATTATAATATATGTATTTTTAATACAAATAAAGAGAAGCCTCTACTACAGAAAGAATGAATACAAGGACCCAACCACAAGCCACCTAAGAGGGCCTATCTAGGTTTGTCATTGTGAAAGATTATAATGATTGATTATGAGGGTGTTAAAACTGCAAAAGGAATTTGAAGTCCTTCAATCCTCCTTTCACATGTCAAATCTAAAAAGTTGGTCACCAAAAAATATGAGGACAAAGGGCCTAACACGCATAACGCTAATCAATTTATGGCTTCTGAAAATCTACTCTACAATTTTTTTGAATGAATTTCTAATGTGATTTTTTCTCTAAGAACTACTGTAGTGTATTTGAGGCTCATTTCCAAGAGTCCTCAATACTATAGAAAGCCAAGATTGCAATGAACACCTTTGTAAGAAATCTTGAATTAGAAAAATCATAACCAATCATTTTCAAAATTGAATTTTTGATACTAAAACTAGGCTTCAAAAATACTTACTATAAAAATATTAAATATTAAAAATAGCAACTTGGTTAGATTTTATTAAGCTTCAAAGTATTGTCGACACCCAAATTTGGTGCCTGCCCTAGGCATTTGGAGGTTAATTTATAAAGAGTCATTGGTTGGCTAAGAAGTTGCGGTACTAGTATCATTGGCTAGCTAGGAAGTTGTGATGTTGGAGGCTCAAGCTTGCAGGGGGAACCAAAGGGGTCTTTTATTGTTGGTTGATCCTTAAGGGACCATTTCTCTCCGTGGGGACAACTTGGATCCAGGTAGATTTCTATTATCTTTATTTGTAGTGAATGTTTTTGAAATTTTTTGAGAATATGCGATTTTGCAAGAACTTTGTGGATATCTAATTTTTGTTTCAATTAGTCAATTTGGGAGAAAAAGTTGTGGCACAATAAGCCAAAAATTGAGGGTTGGCAAGCAACAAAAAAAATCACAAAAAGTCAAAATTAAAACTTTAAAATATTTTTCATTTTTGTGTACATTTGAGGCTTTGATTCATTCTATTTGGACTAGTGATGAGAAAGTTATGGGTAATCTAAGCACCTTCTTTAAAAAAATAACTCTAGGATTCATTTGTGAATGCAATTTTTTTAATTTTCTAAAAAAAATTGTTAGACAAGGTTAGGTTTGTTTGCTAGGACAATCTCACTATTGCAATTACTGTATTCCAATTACATCTTAGAACAATTAACAATTTAGATTTTCCTTCCATTTTGAACCTACTTCTACTTAACCATTTTTTGACATCTAAAGAACCAAGGCCATTTTTTTGCCAAAACCACTCAAAACTGCTAGTTTTGCTGCGTTTATTCATGAAAATAAAAAATCTTTCTTTTAGAATCTAACCGTAAGATCTTGTATTTTACTTGTCTGAGATTATGTGGTAAATTTCAAGAAGTTTAACCGTATAGATTGAAAGATGTTAGCATTCTAAGTTCAAAAATAAAGTTTTTTTGAACAGTGGCCTACAATATCAAATGACTTTGATTGCCTTTTGTGGAAAAAAATTGCACTATGGACTTTGGATAAAAATAATTTGTGTTGAAGAATTGAATTGAAAGTCTAGGAAAAAAAACTTTTCCAAAAAATGCTTGATTTTCATTCTTTAAAAAATTATCAAGTAGTAGTAGGTCTAAGATTGAAAGAAAAACTAAATCATTAATAGCTCTAAGATGGGATTGAAACACAATAATCCCAATGGTGAGATTTTTCTAGAAAACAAACTTAACCTTTTCAAATTTAAAAAAAAAATTGTGAATATTGCATTTAGATATGAATCCTATAAGTTATTTTTTTCAAAAAGATGCTTAGATTGCCCCCAAAACAAGATTGTCCATAACTTTCACATTACTAATCCAAATGGAATGAATCAAAGCTTCATATGTAGACAAAAATAAGATCTATAAGAAAGAATTTTTTTTAATTCAAGTTTTTGTGGATTTTTTTTTTTGGCTACAATATGAAAATCATGTTTACGATGGCATAAATTTTGCTTCCAAACACTGATTGAAATAAAAATTATATTCCCACAAAGATAATTATTATTTTTTATTTTACCAAAAACTTCCAAAAAATTTCACCAAAAATTGAGGTCATAAAAACCTACCCAAACTCCTTAGAGTCCCCCGAGGGGACTCTTGGTCTCTTAGGGTAAAAATTAAGTTTTTCTTTCTTGAATTCTTTTTCTTTTAGACTTTCAACTCAAATATTCAACATAAAAGCTCAAAAAATCAAAAGTACAAAATATTTTAGTTAAGAAGATTCTAAGCCAAAAAATCCAATTAATCAAGTTGCAAAAAAACCTTGTTTTCTTTGCAAATATGTTGCAATCTATGCAGTCAAAGTTTCTGAAACTTCTTCCATACATTCCTGTACTATTCTAGTATAAGACTCTATAGTTAGATATGCCAAAAAAAATGAAATGAAATGATTTTTTTTCTCTTTGCAGTAGAAATGGTAGTTTTGAGTGTGTTTTTTAATGGAAAAAAAGGCCTCACTCCTTCAGGGGTTAACAATGCTCACTATTCAACCCAATTCCATCCTTTTCAGCTCCCAAAATTCCACTTCCTCTATAGTTTCAACTAAGGTAACTCTGCCTATAACAGTCCAAATGGGAGCCATCTCATCACAGGCAAAACTGTACTAACGGTGTACATTCATTCCAGTTTTTGAAATGTGCATCACTAGGAAATTTACACAAACCACATGAGGCAAAGATTTTGGACCCCTTACTTACTTCATAAAATTCAATTTAAATTTTTTTTTTTTTTGCATGTGATGTGATGGGTTGGCTGACATTTGGACTGTCATAGGCTGGTTTACCTTACACTAAAATGTGCAAAGAGGGTCACAATTGGGTCCCAACAGATAGGGTGGCATTGGGGCTCTACACACACCATACCTTATTATAAAATAACCCATGCCGTTCCTGTCTTCAAAATTGGCAGATTGAAGCCTTTAGTTTAATTATTATTCAAGCCTTTGTGTGCCATCATTGCTCCTACTCCCCAAGCTTGCCGAATTGTAGCCGTGTTGGAATATTTGCACATGCTGAGCATTGGAAGGGGGCTCTGACCAATAATCTTTTCCTTTGGTGGGAGTTTTGTTGATAGAATGATGTGTCACACACCGTCATACGGAATCCAAGGCCTTTGGAGTATTTGGGAATTTTTACAAGAGTTTTTACACTCCTAACATCCCAAGGTGAAAAAAAATGTGGGTGTTCCCTTCCTTTTTCTTTTGGTGGGGAAGGGATGTCAACCACTCACTTAATAAGTGAATGAATTAACCCTTGAAAGGCCTTTAAGGTGCCTCTATATGATCCATATTTAGCCTTATAACTTTTTTAATTGTAGTTTACTACTGTATGAATTATGATACATTGTTATTTTACATACTACCATGGTCATTGATTTACTTTGTACTGGATAATATTTGGTCGATGTTTCTTCTGGTCAAATACCACCATATTCGAATATAATATTTGGTTGCAAAGGGCTTTCAATCCCTTTTAGGATTAATAATTCCCCTTTTTATGTAGTTTTCTTTTGTCTTGAGATAAGCATGTTGAAGAAATACATTGCAAGGGTTTTTTGTCAAGTAGAGAGGTTGATTCCACGCTAGATATTGAACTTGTCATCATTAGGTATCAAACATGCAACTTGCATGCCATTTGGTTTGGGTACCTTCTCCGTCCCATCATCCAATAGTTTAGGGTCATCTCAAACCCCTTAAATTTATTTTCATATCCCACCCCATATCTATGTTTTTTTGTTTTTGTTTTTGTTTTTTGTTTTTCTTGAACATATTAGATTGCAATTGATATGGGATTAATTGAATAGTACCATGTATCCCATACATGTATCCATATGTCATATTGTATTAATGTTTTGTTTTAATACATTTGTATTCTATATATATTTCCATGTCATATATTCCATATCCTATATAAAAATCTATATATCATACCATATTTCACTATTCTATATTAGACATTTGCATTCCATATACCATACTTATATGTATTCTATATGTATCCTTGTTATTGTATCCATATCCAAGTTGTTTTGGTTTTGGGTTTCAAAGATGGATGGACAAATCAAGTGCTTTTGATTAGTAAGGTAGGGAGGGTGGGTGGATAATTAATTGAAAGAAATTGCAGAAGTCTCTTTCAAGAGATAGTGACCAAATGTAAAACACCATTTAATATATTTTAGTAACTTCTAGCTTCTTGTTCATTTTAATTTTTAAAATTTTACTAATCTTTTTGAATTTGGTCTCGACTACAAATGAAAATGAAGACCACCAAGTTTTTTTTATTCCAAATTGAAAATTTTTAAAACTTAAATTCTTTATATTGAAATTTGAAGTTAGAGCCAATAAGCAAGGACAATTGATTTTTAAACTATAGGAGAAGGCAGTCTATACTATGATGATCATCACTACTATGTTGTAATTTTCAAAAATATTAAATGCTAATTATATTTAATATGAATTTTCTTCTTTTTTTCACTAAAAGATTCAAATTATTGTTTATAGGTCCTTGAGGTCATTTAAATGTCAAAAATTGTGATGATGCATAATAAAGGGATTTTTATAAGAATATTTTAGGAACAAGTTGACATTCTTGCATTTCTAAACTAAAGAACTTTATAAATAGTCTAGGAATAAGTTAATATTCTTGCATTTTTAAACTAGAGAATCTTTGATTGAAAAAATAAATTTAAATGATGTAAATGTTAGAGAACTAATCCAAGCAACATCTTGAATAAATGAAAATAATAAGCATTTTAATATAAGGGATAACTTTGAACTCATTCATCATCCCAAATATGGATATTGGGGCGACTAGGAATTAATGTTTTATCCTGTATACACTTGAGAAGATGTTTTGTGGACTTTGAAACATTTTTTCATCAAAATTATTTTGGAAGTTGTATAAACGTATTTTTACTTAATAATAGATATTCCCTCGATGTGATATCTTTAGACTTTTCTACCAAAAAATACTTTATCCATTGATCAACATGTAGTGCATTTTGGCACTTTTAGCTCTTTATACTTGATTTGAATTTTAGCCATAGAAATTATCTTTTTTGATTTTTAGACCAACTAATAAAATAAAACTTTCCAATTTGAAAATTTAAAGAAAATCCTAGCCAATTTAACATTTAATTATAATTTTGGATCAATAACTATGATCACTTGAGTTTATATTTTTGGAAAAATATGATAAGCCAATTTGCACCATGATGTTTTACACCTATAGAGAAAAATTCAGATTCTTTACACATGTTCTACCAATTAGTATGATTTTTTTTTCACTTTTTTATCATAAATTCACAATAATTTCAATTTTTGAAAAAATATTTGCACTATTTATGACTTACATAAGACATGTAGTTACATTTTTGAAAAATGAATATGAAAAATTTCATTCAAATATAGTCAAAAAATGGAAATAAACAAAGTGAAAAAGTTTAATGCCTCAAAAAGTGGTCATAGATTCATCATTTCTTTAACCCCTGAATGTCGATGTGGACATTTGATGTCCAATGAATGACAAAAACCTATACTATGAATGTAAGAAGGGTGTTTTTCATCCTATTTTTTTGGTGAACACAATGACAGAGACATGTTTTGTCGTATAAATTCAGATATAGGGTCTTTCAAAGTTTTTTTAATTTTTAGGTGTTACAAACTATAAACAAATGTCATAGAAATTCACTAGGACGGAAATTCACTAGGATGGTATTAGAGCCCCTACTGCCTTGTTTGCAATTTCTATAAGGACAACATGCAATACAAGCTTTTATAACTTCATTCAAAGTGTAGGAGCAATGCTTTCTCCTCTAATTAGTTGAAAACATTCACACTATTCACAAACCATTGCATTCCACAACCACTAGTTCGATGTTTAAGGGTTAATAGTAGGTGGTAGTCCAAATTTCCAATAATGTTGAAATTCAACTAAGAAAAATTTAATGATGATTTTCAAAGACAACTTCTAAACTATGATCCATAAATCACATTTGCACAATTAGAACCATCATTTCAATAACCAATATTTAATAATAAATTTATATCCAAGAATTCAAGATTCCTAATAAAATTTGAATACAAATTGAACTTAGTGATTTGCACAAAGTTGTTTGTAATAAAATCTTGTAGAAATCACATTATCTTTACTAAAACCAATGTGCCCTATGCCATTGCCATAGTCAAAACAAAAGTAAAAATATTTTTTTTATTTTTTATTTCATAAAAACTTCAAAATTTAATAACTTTCACACCATACATCCGAACAAAACCAAAACCGGTGCACCTCCTTGTTGAGGGCTTTCTAATGATACCAAGCATGCAACCAAGGATGCACAGTTAAGTTTATAAGAACATTAAAAAATTATAGTTTAGTTTTTGACATCATTTTTGAAGGAATGTTTTGTAACCTAGAAAGTGAGTTTTTGAGATGAAACATACATGTTCTCTCTGAACTGTAAAAAATATGCAAGGGAGAGCTTTGATATGAAAATGAGACGTGCATTGCTTCATAGCCTTTGGAGAAAATCTGAGCCCCCAAAGGATAGAATCTTAGATTCACCAAAATCAACCATTTGGGGGGTGGGGATGGACCCTAATCATCCCTTCTCGTTTTATCCCAGAAACACTCAACTGGCACTCACACATTGACAGGCTGACTCACAGCTAAAGCCAGTTCTCCCCATGCATTGGTGCACCTACGATATGACAATTTGAAAGCGTATAATTCTTGGCTTTGAAGGCACGCCTCAAAAGAGCAGGATGGTGAACGCCAACTCTTTTGATAGAACGGGGTTTCTCTTCTAAGCTTTACCTGATCAGGCACAGTTGCAAAAGTGGATAAAAGTAGAAATATAATCAAGTTGAAAAAAGACAGACAGACAGGTATACCTTCTAGAACACGATTGGAATTGAGAAAGAAATTTATGGATGAGGAAGCTGAAATAATAGACACCAAAAATCAACTCTTCTTGAATTTCCGACTCCTGAGATACTTTCCAAAAGACCTTACAACAATCATCCACTCACAACGACAAAGAAGTATTCCAACAAGGCTGATCAACAACTTTCAAATCCGTTTCTGAGGGATGATTGACCTCGGGGGCCGCTCTTAAGCTTAAAACAATGACAGTGCTTTGACATCTGAACTTATGTTAACACCCTTTGTCGTAAGTTGCCATTACAAATATACACGTGTCAAAGAACTTTACAAGCATATCACAACTGGCCTAGCTGTAATACGCATACAAGAGAACTTCGGCATCACACGAACAAATTCTGAACATACCCAAGTTCAGTCTTATCTGTCCGGTCTTTGCTTACGTATTTTGAAAAAAAATTGAAGTAGACACATGAACGTTGATAACTAGTGAAGCCCTGTACTACTCATGAAGCCAATCGAAATAAGTTATCTGACATACAGGGGATCAGGGGCATGGGCGTGGATAGATTACGATCCATCGCAAATAAGAAAATAAGCCCGTACGTTGGTCAGGGTGTTTAGGAACATGCTGCCAAATAGTCTAAATAGACAATCAGCACTTCATCAACATAGTCCAACTCACCTCAAGGACGGCTGCTACCAACACGTCTCCAAAGCCACACTTTATTGCTCCGGAAAGGCCAACCATGAGCCTAATTTAAGTTGTGGGACAAATAAGAGATTCAGGTAACGTTATAACGTCCAGAATTCAAAAAATTGCCGCTTCCTGCGCAAAAACTATTTGCCAATGGGGCAATATAACGATCCGAAGGTTTAAGAGAGGTCTCTTATACTAATTCCGTGAGTAAGAAAGGACCAATGACATGTACACAGAATCCTCTGCCTAGACGACTAGACTAGACTAGGTATTGAAGTACGCAGTGTAGACTTTCAACCTTTCAATCTAAACCTGACTATTCATAATGCCATCGCCTGAAAACTGCATCTACATTACCGATAAGAATACGGTCGAGAGCACCCGTTCGAGAATGATTTTGAAGTAATTATGAAAGTTGAATCTGTTACACAAGTTCCATATTTCTGGCCTAATGCCATAAGACTGGCTTCCCAGACTTCGAAAAACAATATAGCTCTGAAGAATCAATGAGTAGTCAATACCTTCACTTCCAGCTTCCAGGTGTGCAGGAAGGTAGCCACAACTACTGGCTCTCAAAGTTAATCTGAATCGCTGTCGGCACTACCCATCGCCTTTAGACCCCTTGGTCTCTGCATCGTGACAAGGGGAGGTCTTTTAGAACCAGTCATGCCACTGAACATGTTCAGAGCTGAAACCATTTAGGGACACAGTTCACAACACAAAGCTAAATTGAGAACAAACATAGCACAAACCACGACCCACCTTCTTAGTAGTCTTCTTCTCTTTTACTTCATAGCGCTCCCTTGTAATATCACAAAGCCAGGCTCCAGGACTGACGAACTGTTACGCACAGGGAGCATGCAAAAAGTAAGTATCATGAACAGAGTTCCAAATTAAACAACACACTCCCACTCTGGATAATGCAGAACTTGAAATAAACCACAGGACGTGTCCTGTCTAGATGGAGGAAAAAACACTTACGGTGATGGCCTTCTCCATATGCTTCGACCTCTTTTTGGGTCGGACGGGCAACTTGGAGCCCTTAATTGCAAAAAAATCGTCCTCCTTCTCCTTCCGTGACAAGGATACTAGAAACTTGGGCCACTGGAACAAATCCATATCTACTTTTTCAGAAGGACCTGCTCTGTCTTGGTGGACGTTTTCTTCCGTTCTCGCAATGACGGCAGGAAGAGCAGTCGGTGAATCGGCCGGGGTTACGGAGGCCTTCTCAGGATTTACTAGTGGTCGCTCTGAGAGCACCTCTGCAATTCGAGAAATATTGACTTCGGTTTCGAGAGAGCCGTTCACATGGTTGTTAATGATCTGTGCTGGACATATAGCTCCTGTACCCTCAACATCCCTGTTCACAAAGAAGAGGAAAGGAGATCAGTCATAAAAGAAGAAAAGAGGCAAGTAGCGCCTCTCTGAAATCATTCACACCGAGGATAAATCAGCTGACCGATGTTGCAAAGAATGCATGAGAACATCCTCACAGTGCTGAAGAGAAGAGGAAGAGTAACGCTGGTCCAGAGGATATCGCGGATAAAGTGTCTGTCGGAGGTAGTTCTGCTAGCGGGCGAAGGTAGCGAGTGCCAGTGCGGAATAACACATACCTCTTGCTGTCCCCAGTAGCGGGTTCCGGAGATGGCGGAAGCTTAGCAACAGCAGCTGGCCTTTTAATTCGCACAATAGGCACCCCTGGACTCTTCTCTACCTTGACGCCCCCCCTGCCTGATCTTGGAACAGCCTTCAAATCAGGCACAGTATCCTCCGTAGCAGCTTTGACATCAACTCTATTGTTGAATCGCAACCGTTTCCTCTGACCCCACTGCGGTAGGCTCACTCCATCAGAAATAGGTCGCTGTTGGATCTGTTCGATTACCTCCTCTTCTTTCTCGACCTGCTCTCCAATCCGGACATGACAGACTTCAGGAGCTTTGTGAGCATGCTCATTGCTAAACTTTCCTTGTTGTGCCACTTTCAACTTGTTGCCTGGTATCTTGACCAAAACTCTTCTACTCCCTAGTTTCAAGCAATCTCCCAGTTTCTCGTCTCCAACGAGGTCTTCCCTTCGACCGTTTTTTACGGTGCCTTTCCTTGCGACACTGACAGGCGCCCCCTCGGAGCTAGCAACCTGCTGCTGTCTGCGAACCAACAAAAACTTCTTCAATACGATAAGCTAGACTGCGAGTCAAGATTAAAAACTGAAAGTTCCAAATCCGATGAGCAAAGGTCTTAATCTTTTCCGCTAAAACAACCTAACGTATACGCTGTAAGACGTCTCGGGCATTCACCACGAATTGGGACAGCCGCCCTTCACGACGCCGACCTACACGTATGCTTTAAAAGCACTCTCGTCCTGCCGCAAAAATACTCACTAAGGCAGTATCCAGCTAGCTACAAAAGACACGATTATACAACAATTCAAGGTATCTACTTACTTGCGGACTGTCTACACTCTCAGTCGAGCGAAAATTCAAACAGATCTCGTCATCTGAAGGTTCCTTGAAGCGTTCCAACCGATATAACTACAGAGCCTGTATACTTACAGAAACACGATCCTCGAGAACAGTTTTGATCAAACCACGTGAAAAAGAAAACAAAAACGCTCAGCCTCGTCCTTGACCAAAATCTCTCTTCAACTCTCTACCGTACAACTTCGCATTGCAAGAAATCCACACCGCGACGCGGCCTCCACCACAAATGAACACACTACATTCGAGGCACGAGATCCCTCTGCAGAAAATCACTTCGACAAAGCCACCGCGCCACACAAGATTCTCGACACCTAACGCCGCCGCGGTCCTCAATGTCACTACAAAACTTTTCAAGAAGGAAACAGCAAGACCGTCACACTCTCCTCAATTGCAACACCTCAGAGCAATCTAAAATCTGAGCTTCATTCGTTTCCTGAAGCCACACAAGCGTCAAACTCCGTCAGACCGTTGCGCAAGAAGCCAACCTCATCGTAACTGGTGGCGGCTGCCGCGACACCCAACCGGATCGCTTCAAGTCCGGAACTATCGCATGAAGAGCATCAATCACAAAAGAAACACCATGACTCACTTCCTCCTCACAGTCTCCACTTCCCCCCTCGAATCCTCCACCTCCTCTCCCTCCTCCGAATCTCCGTCATCCACCACCCAGACCTCCCTCCCAACTTCCCCTCCACAGCACGAATTCCTCACAAAACTCTCACAAACCGCACACGCCACGGCGCCGCATCAATTTCAAATAAATCTTTCAATCTCCCTCCTACTCCCTCTGAAAAGAACGTCCTCCGTAAACGAAACCTCCACACCACAATCTCCGAAAAGAGAAATTGCCACTCCGTCACTCAGATTTCTACACAGGCGGTCGCAATGCACACCATCGAACACGAAGAGAAGAAAGCAGCTCTGCTGCACTTCGCCAACGCAGCACCACTCTCAACTCACTCTGTAACGCTGCAACACTGCGCAGCGATGGTAGGAAGAAGAAGAAGAAGACGCCCGGACCTGATCGTTCGTTCATGAGCTTCGTTCGTCGGACGGATGAGAATAGTCCCCTCCAGCGACGATTCATTTTCCTCGGCGTCCTGAACGACATCCCGTCACTTGGGACGCCGTCCTCAACGAGGTGTTGCGAGGACGCTTTCAACCCCAACCCTGCGTCTGTTTTTAGGGCTTTCCTTGGAGCCGCTCTTCATCTTCGTTGGGTGGCGGAGCGTGTATCGCAAGGTGGAAATTCAGTCCGGCGCTGGTCGTTTTTTCTTTGTAATTGAATTTGTTCAATATGTGTCCAAAAATAAATTAAAAAAATCGGTCCGGCGCTGCCATGCCTCAAGTGGAGCAACTTGTCGTCATTCTCTCACTGCCGACACTTCCGCCGGCCGGTGAGCTCTTTTGCTTCTAATTTGACCTAATCGCGCATCTGGGACTCAAGATTCACGTAGCACGTTTCCAATCTTTAAAGCGCAGGATTAGTTGGGAAGATCGAGGTCACGCACTTTCCTTGCAATACTGTAGATTGTAAGTGTACTGATGTCGACGAGACGTGCAGCGGGAGTTCGTCACTGCAGTTTCGGAGGTAGGCCCTACCGCCTTAGGTTCCCTGTTGCCAGTTGTAGGTTGCCGAGAGATTGTTCGGCAGGAACCTTGAAACTTTCTCAAGATTGTTAGAATCCTCTTTCTGGTGTCATTTGCACTGTTAGCGCTTTCCAACGATAAAGAAACATTAGTTGGCGAATTGGTGACAGAAGCAATATCGAAGTGAATTTGTGTGTGACGGAGGCTGAGAGTCTTGAACAGAGATAACTTTGGTGAATGTCTGCAGCTTTGAAGGTTTGTGGACTACAGACAATTTACACAATAACTTCCAACGAGGACAGACAATTTACTTTCAAATAGGAAGGCTAGTCATCCTGAGAGTATTAAATGGATCTGACACAGGCAAGGCTCTTTTCCTACCCTCTCTGCTCCAGATTTTGATTGCTCACGGCATGTTCAATAGGATTACAAGCGCTGGCACAGCTTGAAAATTGGAGTAGTTGTAGTTCTTATTAAAGCCTAGGAATGCCTTGATGTGATTTAGAGCATTCACGTTCGTGCGAAGTTGCTGGTGCAGATTCCATCGTAGGAAGCATCTACCATTCTACCTCTTGCAGCAGACGAGAGTTGAAGAAGATGCAAGATTCAAATTGCTGCCGACAATTTCGGATTAATCCCGTGGTCGCCTTCGATCAACATTTGTCGACCTAGTTGTCCCTCTATCACCAACCTCTTAACACTTTGACGCTCAAATTCTTTTTGAATATTTGCACGTTTTTGCTGATAATTGCGTAAGATTCTATTACTTGCCTCAATTTCATCAAATTAGTTGTAAAAATTGGTTGATTATCACAAATTCCAGCATTACTTTGGATGATTGAGAAGCTGTTTATGTTTATGACATGCTCGCCCGCAAGTACTCTGTTCATCTTACGGTATATGAGTTTGGACTTGGGTACCCTTTCGGGATTTTATTACATTTTCCCAGGAGTCGAGGCACTTGCACTGGAGTTGCCTCCAGAGGACCGTGCGGAGTGGCAAACAGATTAATTTTTGAAAAAAAGAGGCTCACCCGTCAAGAAATCATCCCAACTTTATTGTTTTAGGGTGTTAAAAATTTCATGGATTTTTAACACCCTAACTGTCTTCAGTTGTGTCATTGCTTGTGTTCCAGAAACAGAATGAAATGTACCAATCAAAGTCCGGGAAAGGCAAAGACATCGTAGAATTTTGTTTGCACAGCAATCAGGTCCTCCACTTAGCAGGGTGTCGAAGTAGTCATTGAATCTCTCTTTTGGATCCCCGCCTTTGCTTGTTGAAACTTTCCATACTACTTCGTATTCTTTGATATTACGATTTTATTTGAAACTAGCGTTTGGCCCTTGCTATGCTACACATTCACCATTAGAATTTCATTAGAAATTTTTATCTATTAGATAGGATGCAGAGCAAGAATTTCAAAAAATCTTCAGATAAAAATTACTAAAATTTTCATATAATTTTTTTAATAAATAAGTATATATTAAAATAAACAATAGAAATTTAATGAATGATGAATATGTAAAAGATACACATATAATAAAATGCATTAGAAATTTGACTCAATTGTTACAAACAATGGCAATCCAAATAAAAGAATTTAAAGAAAAAACTTGTAAATCTCAAAAGCTTTGTGAACAATTTAATTGTTGTGAAATCCAAAATTGAATTAATCTAATAAATTTCTCAAATCATTTGGTAGTAGTAGATAATTGAAATCATGAAAGCTCAAAGCTCACAAAAGTACAAAATCATAGTAGCACAAAGAAGTGTAAAGCCAAGAGAAGCAATGGATTTGCTACCTCTATAATATCATCCTATGGATCCTCTTTAATATCACCTTAATTGCAATGACTATATTATTTCTATAATATCACCCTTTGTAAAATGTGATATTATAGAGGTGATTGTAAATTGCTACTCTATTTCTGTAATATCACATTGTGTGAAAATACAATTTCTATGTATGCATGATTGAAAATATTTTTATAAAATAATTAAACTAATTATTTTAAAGACTTATCAAAATCATTATCATGCATTCTATTCAAATATATCAAAATTTTACAAATATGTGATATAATGAATGTGTAGCATAGCAAACACAAGCCCCTAATATTAATGATAGCATTTGTGATATTACACAGGGACTTATGATTTTAGTAATATGACTAGCGGTTGGCGCTTGCTATGCTACGCATTCACCATTAGAATTTCATTAGAATTTTTATGTATTAGATAGAATGCAGAGCAAGAATTTCAATAAATCTTTAGATAAAAATTACTAAAATCTTCATATAATTTTTTAAATAAATAAGCGTATACTGAAATAAACAATAGAAATTTAATGACTCGATTGTTACAGACAATGGCAACCCAAATAGAAGAATTTAAAGGAAAACTTGTAAATCTCAAAAGCTTCGTGAATAATTTAATTGTTGTGAAATCCAAAATTAGTTCAATCTAATAAATTTTTCAAATGATTTGGTAGTAGCAATAGAAAATTGAAATCATGAAAGCTCAAAGCTCACAAAAGCATAAAATCATAGAAGTGCAAAGAAGTGTAAAGCCAAGAGAAACAATGGATTTGCTACCTCTATAATATCATCCTATGGATCCTCTTTAATATCACCTCAATTACAACAACTATAATATTTTTATAATATCACCCTTTGTAAAATGTGATATTATAGAAGTAATTGCAAACTGCTACTCTATTTTGTAATATCACATTGTATGAAAATACGATTTCTATGTATGCATGATTGCAAATATTTTTACAAAATATTTAAAATAATCATTTTAAAGACTTATTGAAATCATTATCATGCATTCTATTCAAATATATCAAAATTTTACTAATATGTGACACAATGAATGCGTAGTATAGCAAGCACAAGCCCCTAGAATTAATGGTAGCATTTGTGATATTACAGAGGGACTTATGATTTTAGTAGTATGATTTGTATCATAGTAGCATCAAGTTTCCAAAACCTTCTTCCATCATAATTCTATAACGCTTAGAAGCAAATATTCCTACACCTCATCATAGTCTATATAGTGACTCTTTCCTTTTTTTAAAAATCGAAATGCAGTGTAACTTCTTACTGTAACAACCAAACAGTAGTAGGTGGCAACGTGAATTTTGATTGAGAGGCATAATCAACTGCAATTTTCTAAAATTACAAACTGTCATCTACATATGTGAGAAACCGGGAAGGTATCGCCACACCTAAATTGCAAAACTGACCCCTATAGATTCTCACCTCAAATGTATACTGCTGAAACATGCGAGCCTTGGATACACTTATAATCAACATTTTGAGAATTCATAGTTTCTTCATATAGTGTTCAAAAACTACAAAAGAGAATTTTAGCATTTTGAGGATTCATATAGTTTCTTCATACAATGTTCAAACACTACAAAAGAGAATTTAGCATTTTGAGAGTTAATATAATTTCTTTATACAATGTTCAAAATTTTTGAAAGAGAATTAAGAATCCTCTTTTTATTGTCAATAAGACCCAACAACAAAGACCAACCCATAATTTAGGAATTATGCTCATATGCATATTCCAACACTTCAAGTATAGTTATCTTTTTAGAGGTTAGGGCTATCAATGCTATTGCAAAGCACTTTTGGAATTGGTTTGCAAATTTGGCACAATGTTGACTTCACCTTGACCATAGTTGCATTGAAAATAAATCAATGTTATTGCAGTTCAACAAATGCATTCTTATGGGTCGCCTTGTAGCGGCTCGTTAGGTAGTCACCACTTGTGATTGGAGGATACCTGTTGCATCCAAAAGTTGTTATGTACCACATAATATTTTAGTTGAAGTACAACAATTCTTCAGTAATGAAATGCTCTAGAGATTCCTAAACAAGACAAAGATGAAAACATTTTTGATTGAAGACCAACATTAAGAGAAAAGGTCTTTGTTAGGGTAGTTCTACGCTCTATATACTAACCTTGAAAGGTTGAGGCATGTTACTAAGGTACTTCACCCAAAAATTATCCAATTTTTGGGCAAATAGGTTCACTCTTCAATTCTATAGTGACTTTGAAAGTCATCCATCACCCACTTTCTGGCCTAAATGAGTAAATGTCCTTTTAGGGCTAATGCTAAATTATTCTGGGACTATTGCATACTAGTAGAGTACATTTAAAAGTTAGAAATGCACACTATTGCCAAATTATTGTAAGATACGAGTCCCTATTTGTACATGTGACTACTATGTATTAGTGGAGTACATTTAAAAGTTAGAAATGCACACTACTGATACATGGTGGCTCAAATATGGTCCCTTAGAATTGTGGCACAAAGTGGGTCTTGTAAGTTATGTGATAACTGATCTTCAGTCTGGGTTTAGGGTTCATTGTTTGTTGAAATTATCAGTGCTACTGTCAATATGGCTTGGCTTGTAAACCGAAGAGGAAATAGGAAATATTACTGATGCACAAGGACAGATAGTGAGTGCTACCCGTGGAGAAAGTATGGACAGGTATCCAGCCTGAACAAGAGCATGTTGTGTTGGTCCGTTTTCACTTACTTGGGCGGATTGTCTTCTGAACAGCAAGTTGGGAAGCACTCCACCACGCAGTCATAATTGAGGTTAAAGAAAAATGGTATCTGAAATTCATTTTTTGAAAAGGCCACGGTCAGAATAATTAACAAAAACGATCATTACTTCACTGATCAGTTGAGGAGCCACATCATGCAGGTAATGGCTTCCGATTATTCAAAATGCTTATTAACTTTATGGGTGTGTGCTGCCTCCAAAACAAGGAAGTTGAGGCAGAAGAAGGCAGAAAGCTGTTGAAAGGCGAAGTGCTTACTGAGTATCGTTCAACTCCAATGCCGATGACTCGATGAAGGGTAGCACTGCAAGGAAAAAAAATTGGCTTTTCAATCAATCTGATCAGGGTTTGAAAACCTTGCTTTACACTAAAATAAGGAATGAGCATTCTTCATTGGAGGAAACAGAGTTATCTGAACTTATCAGAATTCAAACAAGAAATGCAAATGAATGGGGAGTGTACTGTTACCGAAAGAGCCCATTGCTCCATCTCTCAAGCATCTGACCAAGATTCACAATGAAGGCCCTGGAAAACACAACAGAAACAAAAGTGAAAGGTCCATTCGATTTCTAAAAAAGAAAATCCAGATGAGCACTTGGTTTTTGATAATCATCCTCACCCGTTCATCGGTGGAACATCCTCCCAAACTTGAGGCACTGCATCCTCTTTTCTGCACATCTGACCGCAGCATGGTTACTGTCAGTTTTTAAACTTACCAGTGCAGGATTTGTATACAAAGTTGAAGAACTTCTACACTAATGGGAGTTTCCCAATTTCGTAGCAAAATGCCTCAGAATGGCACACGGAGTGAAGAGTATAGCTATTGGCGTAAGGACTGAAGCGATACAGACCTGAAGACCAGGGACGTCGTCTGTAATTAGAAGGGTCAAAAAGCCCCAATCAGAATGAGCTCCAGCTCCAAACACTCCCTCTTCAATATTAGATTCCTCCGCTGCATGAGCAAATGAATTTCATCAAAATCTTGTCAAAGTTAACCCTAATTGTCCAAATGGCCATACAACCACTTTCATTTCCACATTAGTTGAAATAATCTTTTTAGAAACCCTCATGGTAACAAAATGTACCCATAAAAAAGAAGAAGCAATGTTCACAATTTGGAAGTTCAACACTCAATACGTTTTGATAAACCACTGTGATTGACTATTAGCTTCTAAAGTGGACTTTTCTATTTTAACCTTTGTGGTTCAGAATCCCGTGACTGCTCATATCTGTCAACGCATTAGCGAATTTGGCAATTAATTATAAAAACAAGCATCGAAGTAGTTGGAGTGTGCGATCGACTAACCAGAGTAGTGAAGAAGTCGCATAATGCTTGCGGCCTGGTCAATAATCCCTTTCTGGTAAAAGAAAGACTCATCCAGGTTGAGCGCTAACGCAATCAGCGAAGCCAAGCGCTTACAGAGATGTCTGCGGCACCTCACAAAATTATTCATAATTGCAATGAGTGAGGGCTGTAACGTTGCTTGTGATTGCATACCTTCAAATTTATTGTTTAGTGTATGGTAGGTGAGGTGTACGCAAATGGACCTTAAAATCACTTACCACACAATTTGCTGACAGTAGATCCAAGGCCTCCAAGGGCATAAAAATTTCTATTAACTCATGAATTTGCAAGATGCAGCAACAAGCGGAAAGCATTATATATGAATGCAGCAACTTACACCAATTCTTGATAATATCGTTCCATAATTTCTTTCCATCCAGGCACCAGCTCTGCATCATCACTCATTTCCAGGACCCATTTGAGTACACTTGCTACAATGATAACAACCTCCAAAACTTAAAAACAGGGCTCTCAGCAAAATTACACTGTTGCATGAACTCTTAGACATCACAAAGGGAATCTTCTCTATGCTTCATGGGGGAGGTCTCCCTACAGTCACGCTGATCACATGGAGAGCTCCCTATGGTCCCACGAATCATAGTCCCCATCAATCGCTAAGAATGTTTTCATTTTGATGCTGTCTTCAAGTTCCTGAAACAATCTAATCTCGTTGAAAACCTTGTTATAAGAAAGAGCTGAGCCTAACGCACACGATCTTGGAGTCAGAAAGCGTCTACCAAAACAAAGGGAAACTTCTCCATAACTCTAACCTGAAGAAGGGAATTGGTTCGGTCCGTAGAAAGGCAAGTCACTCCCTGGAATTGTAGAGCCAACATAGAAGCTCTCCTTCGTTTCACCTGCGATTTCAAACACCAGGAAGGTTAACTAAGTATTGGGTTTCAGTTGGGACTAAAAAAATTAGTTCAATAGTAGCTATGAACATTCTCAGGATATGGAGAAGATTAACCTCTAGCTTGAAAGTCTGGATTTAGCTTCTCATATTCAAAGGGTATGTAGCCACGTTGATTCTTGTCACGAAACACCTTCATCTTCTCCTCCAAGGGAAGCGAGAAAAACTTCTTGCTCTGTGCGAAGACCTCAGCAAGAAACTTTGAGTCGATGCCATGGTTGATAATGTAGAAGAAACCCTCGTTCATACATGCCTGCAACATATCCAATTACAACCATGACTTGAGGTTCCAATCATGTCTAAAATCCTCTGTCAAAAAAAGGGTTTGTAGTTCATGAGTCACTCTCACTGTCCTGTGGGCTTTGATTCGGGATATTGAACAATCAACGTTCAAATGTCTAATAGTTCCACCGAAGAATCAAAGTTGTTTCTGTCTCTTGGCTAATCATCACAGCTCCAATTAGATAGGCTGGGGGGAGTAGAATAATCTAGGGACACCCCAAAACTGTTAACTTAAACCCTTAGATCTTGATCAAGAGGATGTAAGCCTGCACCTCTGTTTCAGCAACAATCTATCCCCCCAAAATGGAACTTCTCAATTTTTGCAAACTGGATCCAAATAACGCAATCTTTGAAGCATCGTAATCTTCTTCCAAATCTGAAAAATATGGCAAGTCTAATAATAGGAACTATGCTCAGTGACGATCAAAGTGACGATTCTAGGTATCGCTACCTGAACTCCAAGAACCCTCATGGCAATTTCCAATTTGATTCCGAAGTACAAGCTTCACTGCAAAATTTTGCAACCCATCTCATAAAGAATTCTACACTCCAATTCCTAAAGAATTCCAGAACCAAAGCGCAGATAGATACCTCGCGGACTCGCGCGGCCTGCGTAATTTTGTTGGGGGAGGCTAAGTCGATGCACTCCAACGGCTGATGATGTTCATCATTCTCCGCCATCGCCAAAAGATCGAGTTGCAGGGCTCCCAATTGCAAATGTGTGACCCAGCTCCTTCAATTCATGTATCCTTGCAATTGTGCGACCTGGGGCTACAGCCATTGATACCGATGCAATTGTGCAAGCCCTTTACATACTTGGGATAATTTCGTGCATGTGAGCCTGACCGGAATTGCACATTTCCCAACCTGCATATAAAATTCTTACTTTCTTTGAGGATTACTCGAATGTTGGCGGTGTCAGTAGTGCTTGCGTCAGTCCGAATCACTAAAGAAGAGCACGAGATTCTCGACTCATTAAAGACAATGCGCGAAGGCATAAAGCGGCAAAGCCTGATCGCGCCAGACTGAGGAAGGGTAAGCTGACTAAGCTCTCCTGAAACCGTCTGAGCATCGGACACTAAGAAATTTTGGATGAAAAAGCCATCACTATAGGTCTCATTCATGAAAAACATCCATACGTGGAATTAAAGTAAGTTTCAAGACTGGGGTAGAATCGGGGTAGTAGATTTATGGTGTACACTATTCTTTTTGCTAAATCTGGAACCAGCCAAACAAATCAACAAAGAAATGTTAAGATGATTGGCTAAAGAAATTGAGAATCCTTTGAATCAAAATCCCATTGTAATTTATCCCTTTGCCAATGAACGAAAATTTTGATGGCCCACTAAAAGAATTGCTTGAAAGACATTTGTGGGAATGAAGGTTGGAGATGCCATTTTTATATTGAATTGGATTGTTCACCATAAACCTTTAAAGGATATGGGATAATTTGATGAATGAGAGCTTGACTGCTCATTGTCAAAATGTCAAAATTATGTTTGATGTAGAATTTCAAACCTTAATTAGTCATAGAAGAATAACTTCATTAAAAAAAATACTCTGAACCAAAAAAAATTGGAAAATCTATCTAAATTTTACCTCCAAAAATCTGTTTGATATTTCAAGCCTCCAATCAAAAGTTATGGACAAAATTCAAAGAGGATATTTGAAAATGTAAAAAAAAATGTCCCTTCCAACTCCTCTCCAGAATTTGTCCATTATTTTTTATTGGAGGCTTAAAATATCAAATGGATTTTCAAAGATGAAATTTAACTTGATTTCTCAAAGTTTTGTAGTTCAAAGCTTTTTAGAAAAAGTTATTCTACTATGCCTAAATGAGGTTTGAAATTCTACTTCAAATACAATTCTTGCTTTAATTTGACTTAACTATGAGTGGTTTAGCTCCTACTAATTTTAATTTATATATCCCAAATTGTTTACTTTACCTACTACTACCCCATATGTATATAAAGAGTTGTCTTCTCATTTCAAAAATATAAATCATAAATAAATAATAGTTAAGTCATAGTGAGGATATTGAGACATTGATTTCAATAAGATGGATGTTATATTCTTGATCTATAAGCACCCATTTAAGAGCTGAAACTAAATTTGAGGAGGTGAAATTTTTTGAAATATTTTTTCAATAAAATTTCCTTAAAAGACAAATGGAATTGGCATCTAGTCTAAGGCATTTCATTTTTTTAGAGTTGTGTAGAATTAGTTATGAATTTTTGAAGTTGAAATGGCATAGGATTTTAAAATTGTCCACCTTCACAAATGTACATTATTTAAAGTTTTAAACATTATTGGTACAAAAAAATCAACATATACAAATAGTATACATTTGAGGAGGTGGACAATTTTAAAACCTAAGTTTACATTTGAGGAGGTTCTTAAAGAACTTTAATCCCTAAATGCTAAAGGCCTTTCTTGAGCACCTTGGAGTTTATCAAAACTAAAAAAAAAATCATTTTTTAATAAGTTTTATCAATTTCTAGAAATTACAACTATATAAATTTAAATCAGATGTGTTGCAAAGCACATACAAAAATCCCCAGAACAATAGGACTGATGAATTGAAAGATTTGATATTATTTGATAAAAAAAAAAGGTGTTAAAACTATGAAAGTCATTTGAAGTCTTTCAATTCTCTTTTTACATGTTGAATCTAAAATTAAGGTCATAATAAAAATATTAGGTATACACAATCAATTTACAACTTTTTAAAATCTACCCTAAATTTTTTTTAGATAAATTCCCAATATGGTTATTTTTAGAAGATCCATTGTATTTGAAGCTCATCTCCAAGAGCCCCTAACACTAAAAAAAGCAAAATTTGCAATGGTATTAAATTATTAGTGGTATTGTTCACCTTTTTTTACATTTTATTTTTCAAAGCACTACATTTCATTGTAATCATTGCATTAGTCCAAATACTCCACCATAGCTTGAAAACACTGCAAAGGGGTGGAAATATATCATCGCAATGCCCTTTGAATGTATCCCAAAAGCCTTTGTCTTTAATTTTTCATAAAACCATCCTAGAGGTTGTAAGTTTTTGCACATATTGGTCATTTATTAAACATTGTGTACTTCTCTAAAATTCTATAAAAGTTGGTGCAAAGATAATTTAATTGAATCTTATATATTATCTAGAATTGCTACTAAGGACTCATGCCTTTGATTCCATGTAAAGTAGTATGCTCTAAAAGTGACCATTTAAGGGTTGGTCCACCTTTTTCATAGGTTTTCATGACAAAAAAATTTTAGATAATTTTTCAAAGAAAGAAAAATAGATGTGGAACCTAATACAAATGGTTTATATTTTCCAATCATTTTTTAATTACTTATAAATTTTCAAAGATTTGGGACTTGGGCACCTATTTGTAATCATAGGTCCCTCAAAATCTGTCTACTTGCAACTTATAAAGAGATGTAACAAAATCAAAGACAATGATTGGCTCTTGCAAAAGAAAAACAATTTTTCTTTGATTCATCCAATGGCTAAAGTAGTCCATTTAAGGATTACTTCATCTCCATTCTTTAGCTAATAATAAAGTAGTTTGAAGAAGAGGGGCCTTTTGTAGTAGACTACCTTACCAGAAAAAATTTGAATGTCATTCAAAGAAATATCTTTGATAATTAAAAAAATTATACATCTCTTGGATATTTTAGTTGTAACATTTTATAATGTTAATGGATATGACTCTGAAATGGTGCATATGGGGATACCAACTTTCTTGTTAATCCCTAAAGTTTCAAAGTCCCTATGAGGAACAAAATGGATTTTGGGTAGGGTTGTGTGACCTCAATTTTTGACATGATTTATTGAATCCTTTTTGGAAGATAGAAAACTACACATCAAATTTGGGGGGGGGTATAACTTTTATTTCAAAAAAGATTCAATAAATCATGTTAAAAATTTGAAAGTTATGCACCATTCTAAGCTTAAAATATTTTCTTCTAGGCAATACAACAAAAATGACAAAATGTCAAAATATATGTTTTTTAATTCTCATAGAAAATATACTTGTCTTCATAAAAAGATTTGGTTCATTCCATTTAGACTAAAGATAAGAAGTTACAAAGAATCTTGTTTATTAGACAATCTAAGCATATTCTTGAGCTCAATGTTCACAATTCTTCAAAAAAAAATGTTCTACATGGTTTGGTTTGCTTACTAGAACAATTTCACTACTACAATTAATGATTTTCAATTTCATCTTAGAGTTATTACTAATTTAGTTTTTTCTTCTATCTTGTATCTTCTTCAATCTCCTTAACAATATTTTAAGAATGAAAATTAATTATATAATTAGTTTTTTTTAAAACTTGTAGCTCAATTCTTGAACATCAAAAATTAGAATTTCAAAATGTATAGTGTAAAAATTTTAAGTCAAGAAGATTCAAAAGGTTTATAATCCAATCATGCAAGGTACGAAAACATATTTTCTTCAGTTTAACCCCTAAAGTCCCATTGTTCCCATGGGTGACAAAATATTTTTTGGTTAGGCTTCTATGGTCTCAATATTTGTTGTGATTTTCTAAATTTTTTTGGTGAAGATAGAAAAATACAGTAGCTTTCCAAAAATATAATTTTTACTTCAATCAAAGCACGAGAGCAAAATTTAAGGAATAAAAAAAACTTTTTTTTGTTTGCCGGGCAAAAAAACCCCTTCACAAAACCTTAAAGTAAAACAATTAAAATTTTTATATAGATTATATTTTTATGTACATGGGAAGTTTGATTATTCCATTTGGATTTGTTATGTGGAAGTTATGGACAATCTTGTTTTTCAGGCAATTAGAACATCTTTTGGAAAAAATAACTTGTAGGATTCATTTATGACTTCAATTTTTTAGTTTCACAAGGTTATGATTTTATTTTAGAACAAATTTACCATTGGGATTAGTGCATTTCAATTCCATCTTAGAGCTATTAACAATTTATATTTTCCTTCAATCTTGAACTTACACCTACTTAACAATTTTTTAATGAGTGAAAACTAAGTGTGTTTTTAAAAAAAAAAATCCTAGATTCTCAACTCAATTCTTCATCATATAAAATTATAAATTCAAAATCAATAGAAAAAAGATTATAAGTTATGAAGGTTCAAAGCCAAATAATGTAGTTGAGCAAGGTGTAAGAAAATTTGTTTCCTTCACTTGAAGCACAATTATCTTGCAATCTACACGATCGAAGTTTGTGAAATGTATTGTACACATTCTTATAGTAGTCTAGTACAAGATCATAAGGTTAGATATGCAAAAAAAACTATTTTTAAAAATGTTCTGCACTTTGCTATAGAAATGGCAGTTTTAAGTGTTTTTTGATGGAAAAGAAGCCTTGGGAGTTTAATGGTTAATTGCAAATATCTTGCAATCTACACAATCAAAAGTTCTAATTTTTTTTTGCAAGTTCTTATATTAGTCTTGCAAGTTCTTCAAATATGCAAAAAAAATTGTGAAACTTTTTTGCTCTTTAGAATAGAAATGACAATTTTGAGTGGTTTTTGACAAAAAATGGTTTTGGAACTTTTAAAGTTAAGATTTATTAAAGTACTTGTTGCATAAACAAACTAATTTGATATATTTGTGAGCATTTTTTGAAACCAAGATGCAGCAATTCTAAAATTAGTTTATGGAATTTAGTGCAATATGCCACCTTCAAGACAAATATGCATCAACTTTGGCTACCTTAAGAGTGAGTAGTATAAAAAAATAGAAAAAAAAGAATTTTGCAAGTTCTCAAGGACTATTGTGTACTATTACACAAAATTGACTACATAGTAGGGATGTCAAATTCTATTGTTTGTTGCAATTTTGGCTAAAATGTCTCTATTAAAGATCTTTTTTACAATTTATTAGTAGCACAAAGATTTTTGAGCTAAAAACTTAGCTAATTTTAGCCAATTTTGTGATTGTTGCCAAGATAAGATTCATCATACTACTAAAATCATAAGTCCCTCTGTAATATCACAAATGCTACCATTAATACTAGGGGCTCATGCTTGCTATGCTACGCATTCATTGTATCACATATTAGTAAAATTTTGATATATTTGAATAGAATGCATGATAATGATTTCGATAAGTCTTTAAAATAATTATTTTAATTATTTTATAAAAATATTTCCAATCATGCATACATAGAAATCATATTTTCATATAATGTGATATTATTGAAATAAAGTAGCAATTTGCAATCACCTCTATAATATCACTTTTTACAAAGGGTGATATTATAGAAATAATATAGTCGTTGCAATTGAGGTGATATTAAAGAGGATCAATATGGTGATATTATAGAGGTAGCAATTCCATTGCTTTTCTTGACTTTATACTTCTTTTGCATTTCTATGATTTTGTGCTTTTGTAAGCTTTGAGCTTTCATGATTTCAATTTTCTATTGCTACTACCAAATGATTTGAGAAATTTATTTGATTGAACCGATTTTGGATTTCACAACATTAAATTATTCACAAAGCTTTTGAGATTTATAAGTTTTTCCTTTAAATTCTTCTATTTGGGTTGCCATTGTTTGTAACAATTGAGTCAAATTTCTAATGCATTCTAATGTATATGTATCTTTTACTGTATTCATGATTGCATATATTTCATTCATCATTCATTAAATTTCTATTGTTTATTTTAATATATGTTTATTTATTAAAAAGATTATATGAAGATTTTAGTAATTTTTATCTGAAGATTTATTGAATTTCTTGCTCTACATTCTATCTAATACATAAAAGTTCTTATGAAATTCTAATGGTAAATGCATAGCATAGCAAGTGCCAACCGCTAGTTTATTCATAAAATAATACTTATGAGTTGAATTTGTTTCCAAATTGTACAATACTTTGTACATCAAAACTCATGTTTTAATATATTAGATTATATTAATATTCACATAATCATATTTCTCACTCCATGAAAGTAATCCAAACATCATGGCAATTTTATAAGTTGCATTAGTTGCACAATTTATTTCAATTTTTATGAGAGTTGAATGGTGCAATTGAAGTCCATATTAATTCTCATTTAGTTATTCAAACTATATTATAAATATTTTGAGTTTGATATTGAAACTTTTAGTATAGATAACAACACTCAAATATTTTGAGTTTTGTGCTTAGTACTTGTTTCTTTTGTCATCAATGGTCCTATATCCAATATTATTTTTTTATTATATATCCCGTAATATATAACCAATTTGTGTAAAGTATTCTTGATAAGCGCTACAATAACCTTCCACCAACCTCTAGTTTTGAAAAACTATTTGGTCTTGACATCTTCAATCTATAGCACATATTTTTTTACACCTTGAGATCTCACAACTTTTATTGGTTAGTATTTTATTGTTAATCAATAAATAAATAAAATTGTAATTAATTATTATTATTATTGAATTATATATCATTTTTAAAAATAAAAAAATAAAAAAAATAAAAAAATTATAAACAATAAAAAATGGGTGCCATTACTCATTTTTCAAAAAAATCTCATGTTTTTTAGAAACATGGATTGGTATTGCAAATGACATCATTATGGATTCACTTCATTCTTTAGCCTAACAATTTTCAATATGCCCACTTAAAAAATCCATTGGATAATAGCAATGATTCAATGCAATAAAATGGTTCATATACATCCTATTAAATATATTTAATAATATAAAACTAAAGTTAAAAAAAATATTATTATTACTTTATCATAATCTCATATAGCTCTATTTTATTTTATTAATTAATATAAACTATTGAAAATAGATTATTGATATTTTCTAATTTGTTCAATTGACTAAGGACTAGTGGCAAAATGTGATTTTCTAACCTACTTAAGACTTGGGAGAGTTTTTAGAAATAAACTAAAAAAGGACTATACAACTTCCAAATTCAAAGTTAGTATCCAATCTTAAAGATGACATGTACCTAAGTGAAGTCAACATGTTGCGTGCCTCAAGGTCACTTCTTGATGCTTTTTGCAACCAATTTATTCCCTATTTTCCATTACCAAAATGCACCAAAAGTTTAATTCTTTACATTATGAAATTTCTTGAATTAGACAATAGAATTTTGTTATAGAAAGAACCATACACCAAAATCATCTTATCACTATTAATTTATGATTTCATAAATTAATGTATATAAAGAAGCCTAACTTTTCTTATATTTTTAAAGCATTGAGGATAATTACCACCTAAAGAATGTAAAAATTTAATTAAAAGTGATATATATCTTATCATGTATCTATCAATATATACAATATTTACTACTATTGGACCAAACTAAGCAAATCTTCTACATTCTTGAAGAAATGATGCTTGCAAATTTTAATTTCAAACATCTAAAAGGTGTTCATTGCAAAAAAATAATAATTTTATGATAGTCTACACTCGATATTATATAATTGGACAAATGTGATAGAATTGATATTAAGGTAATTACACATTTTAGTGACATTTACCTAATGCCATATTACAAAATCTTGCATGATAAGTTGACATTGATTTTGCAAATGTACACCATTTTAGTAATAAAACTTTTGTCAATTTGGAATGATTTACTAAATAGAATTTGAATTTGAACCATTCTAATTATTACAAATGGTATCTAAATAATGCATTATTTGGTGCAACCAATTGCTCTTTAATTTTCCAACAAGATCAATTAAAAATCCAACTATTACAATATTAAAAGGTTCAAAAATTGTGTCAAGTGCATAAATGTCACAAAATTAGATATGGTTACCTTACTTCTCTTACATTGACAGAAACTCCATAGCCTGAGCATAGCATTTGACCAACTAGAGTTTGCATTGCAACATCTCCACTTTGCGCAGCCTTCAACGTATGTTCATACCAATGCTTCTCACATTGTGCTACCACATTTCGCAATGGGCTAGGTTTTTGATAATATGCTTCACAACAAGAAGAAATTTGATGGACCTTATCATTTTTCTTTCCAATTTTTTGGAACTCTTTGAATTTCCTCAAAACCTCTGCCATAGAATCTTAACTCTTGTCTATTGAAAGTTGCAAAAAAATCAAGGCCACCCTCTCAAGTATCAATGTTGAAGAAAATGGTGTGGGCTTTTTGATTCCACTAAGATAAAAACATCCAAATGAGACACTGTCCATCCTCTCAACACCTAGAAAATGATATTGAATTGTCCATCTTCTCAACACCTAGAAAATGATATTGAATTGTCCATCTTCTCAACACCTAGAAAATGATATTGAATTGTCCATCCTCTCAATACCTAGAAAATGATATTGAATTGTCCATCCTCTCAACACCTAGAAAATGATATTGAATGAGCACCACTATGATTCAAAAAACCTATGACAACTTTCTAAGAGCAACCAATGATAGAAGGTGAAGACTTTTTTTTGATGAAACTAATGAAAGTTGAGACATTTTGTACTTCAAGGATGTCCATTCAAGGTTTTATATGTAGGGTATCCTATATTTTCAACTCTGAGATTTATAAAATAATTCTGCAACCTTAAGTTGTAAAATTACAAAACCATGTATGCGGGGTGTATTTTTCTTGAATTTGCTAATAATTTCATCAATTTTTTTGGTCATTTGGCTAATGAGATAGTGGAACAAGGAAAAGCATCACTTTTATCTAGGTGCTCATACCTTAGTAGATACATGTGGGGCTTTAAAATTTGTCCTCAATCCCAACTCTTCAATGTTCATGTTCACCTTGAAGTCCCATGTACAAAAGCATTCTCTTTAGGTTTAAAAATTTAGGTTATAAAAGTATAATATGGATTTAATGATCATGTCCTAAAAGCATCCAAATATGCATTTGAGCATGGAACATATTTGTAAATAACTTTAGGTTAGCAATTTCCTCCAAAATGAACACACTCTTAAATTATGCCAACTTTAGAAAGTCATTGGAGTTTCTTTTCCTCTTAAATACTTAGTTTTTTAAATTGGATCATATTAGCAATTGAAAAGACTCCCATCATATTTTTGCATCTAAAATTCAAGCACTTGAATAAGTTTGAACTTCTAAGAACACTTCTAACAAATTTCAATTCTAAAATATAACAATGCAACTATCTCTTACATCAATCAACTAACACTTCTCTATTTCTTTAATATATATTTTGAATATGACATGGGTCTTGAAGTGGTTCCACTTTCAACTTGAAGTGTATTGATTATCTTTGGTTTAGTAAATGACTAAATCAAAAAATTCAACAGCTCAATATAAAATCTCCACTTAAATTCAAACCACTTTCCAACTTTATTAGCACACACGAATCCAATTGGTTTCCACAAAGCCATTTAGGTTGATTTTGTTTTTCAATATTTTTTTTAATCAAAAGATGATTTTCAATGAAATAGTTAGAAATGTAATGGGGTTTTCATTGATTCATGTGAAACATTTAAAGATATGAATGTGGTTGTTTGTTCAATGGTTTTGATGGATGACTAGTTCACCAGCCTCCATCATCTATGTCTCATTATATGTCAATTGGATGCAAATTAGGCTTTTTCCAAGTACAAGTGGATACAATAAGTCTTGACAAAGTCATTTTAAGTCAATCTTAATCGTTGATATATATATATATATATATATATATATATATATATATATATATATATATATAATCAAAAGATGCTTTTCAATGAAATTGTTAGAAATGTAATTTATTTTTTCAATGATTCATGTGAAACATTTCAAAATATGAATGTGGATGTTTGTTAGATAGACTAGTAATTTGGTAGATCACCGGCCTCCATGATCAACCATGTCTCATTATTTGTCAATTGGATGCATTTTAGCCTTTTTCATGTGTGTAAACCCAATTGGCCCCTATAAAACTTTTGAAATTTGTATGTGATAATTGGTCACGTTTATTGATATATTTCAACTAATAATCATATAGCTTGCAACCAATGCTTCCATCCGTATTGATTATGTAAAACCATTTTGACTAATTTTTAGACTACCGTATGTACCCTCATAAGAAGGGAGATCTTATATTACCTAAATAATTTTTGAAGGAAGGTAAACATAAGTAAAATTTAATTAGGGATATTCTAGAATAAATGATTAGGTTAGGGACATTGAGCTTGATTTTAACAAATTTATATTATAATATAGCAAATGAATGTCTTTAGTCAATTGATGCTCAAATCTATATCAAAACCTTTATACTAAGTTGGAATGATCATTAAATTGAATTTTTTCCTAATTTAAGATTTTGATTTTCCAAGCTATAAAAATCCTAAACCCATTTTCAAGTTTTTGAATAGATAAGTCAAATGCAATTGAGAATAAAAATTGAAAGATAGCCCAAATAAAAGGCAACATTGAAGCTACCGACGTTGAATTTTGCCTGCTGAGTTAATTGTAAAATACAAAGTGTGTTTGTGGAGTGTGAATTTGTGAATGTCAATTTAACAGTGAGATAGAATGTGAATATTTTGTGACCAATTTGTGAAGTTGTGACTGAATTGTCTATTTGCTACAGTTCGTGAGTGAGAACTAAGCTTATCATGAATTGCTCTTGTATTACGGTGTGAGAACAGTTGGTGAAGGTTGTGATTTCAGGTCTAGTTGACGGAGAGTTAGAGCTGGTGATTGTGGATTGTGACCATAGTCGAATTTCTTGCTTGTATGTTACAAGAAGAAATTTAGTCTAGAAAGATTGGTCGATTGGGCATGGTGAGAATTGTGAATGTGTCAATCTGTCTGTCTGTGTTGATGTAAGTGTTGAAATTCGTATGAGCAGTGGGCTACAGTTTGTGCTTGACGTGTATAAGAACTTTGTCAATTGTCAATTTGATTAAAGTAAATCTCTATGAACTTCAAGAGTTGTGAATCCTTCAATCTTACATGGGTCAAATTGCCTAAAAGCAATTCATCTTGAGAGTTGTAGTCCAATTGATTCTTCCAGTAATTTAAATGGCCAAGTGTGAGTATTGTGGAGCATCCTTGCACTACAAATGAGGGAGCGCATCTGCAATTGATTGGAGTTGTTGGAGGTCGATTCAATTGCGATTGCTGGGAGATAAGTGGTCAATTTGTAGCATGATGGAGGTGTCACAACTATAATTGTGTAATTTAACTGACCAAGTCTGTGATTAAGGGCCAATTCACACTATGGCCAAAGGTTGAGAGGCTGTGGGTTTTCACCAATCACATTTGGCCTCTCAACCCTTCACACTAGAAGGCACAACCCAAAAGCCCTCACCCTCCAAATTGCCTACATGGTAAGAAAAATGCCACCAAAGTGACGGACTCTCAAAGGAAGTTTGGGCGGCCAAACTATGGAGACCCAAACTATGGTCGAGAGGCCGTGGAGTTTGCCTATTAATTGCTCATTTCTTTGGACTCTCATCAAAGTTTGGCCACTCACTCCCATGGCCTTTCAACTTGGACAACCATAGTGTGAATTGGCCCTAAGTCTAATTGATAGTAGCACTGTCGAGTCTTTGGATATTGTCAAGAACCAAATCAACTAGAGACATTCACAACAAGTAAGTGAGATATACAAGTTAACAAAGTTGTGTTTGTAAGTGTTAAGTAGCTCAGACATGACAAGTGTTTTGGTCCATAGACGGTTGTATTAGTTTCAATGATTCATAGATTAAAAACTGACGAATCTAAAAGTCACCGGGTGAGATTGGATTATTAACCCATAATTATAAAAATTGCACTTTTTGGTAACATTGTGGTTTGGGGCAGTTCACTATGAATGGAGGTTTTATTTTCTTTTTCTTTGAAATTTTCACAAAACATGTGTCTAAGGAGTGGCTTTAAGGTCCAACAATTTTCATACCTTTTGACTACACGGTTAAAAAGTTATTGCATGATATGTCATTTTCAACGTTCGGCAAGCAGCTTGGGCAGCCCAAAAACTTCTTTAAAAATCACTTTTCACAAAAAAATTCTTTTCGAAAATGGTTCTACACATTTATATACACATAGGAAGCTTTGAATCATTACATTTTGATAAGTGAGATGAAAGTTATGAAGATTTTTAGTTTGTGAGTAGGTATAGAGTCTTTGAAAACCATAAGAGCTTGCCCAAAATCCATTTTGTCCCATGGTTGTCATACTGGACAAGTTACTATTCATTTCTTGTCCTGTAGGACGAGTTACTATTCATCAAGTGTACCTCTCAAGTACATTTGATGAATAGCAACTCGTCCTACAAGACAAAAAATGAATAGTAACTTGTCCAGTATGACAACCATGTTTTGTCCCCATGAGGACAACGGGACTTTAGGGATTAAAGAACACAAAAAAATTCAAAAAATCACCATATCAAGTGAACCTCATTTCAAATCTAGTCCAATAAATTTTACTCAAAAAATGATAAGGGTAACATTTTGGTTGTAATTGAATGTAGAAGGAATTTTGAAATTTTCCTTTTGAAATTTATAAGAAAATATTGGTGATAGCATTAGTGTGGAATCTGGCCGTATGAATGGAATCAAAAACTCTGAATCTATAACTTTCATTTGAAAATCAATTCCAAAATACTTCATAATGATTTTTTCCAAATCATCATCAATTTGGATAGTGGGTGTAGAAGGTCTCACAGCTTGCTTTGCTCCAATGATGCCATTGCTTAACGTAAAACAACCCATTGTGGTCAGAATGAGGAGTTTGACATCATCTTGTTGCTGAAATTTTTCAATTTTTTTCCCACATTAGTACAAGTGTGAGAAACAACAAGTGCAATTGAAATTATAATTTTTTTGACAAAGTATGAATTTGCTAGGAATTCTTGAAGTGTTCAACCCAAAAGAGTCTGTAGACTACCTCACAACCAACAAAATCTGAATCCATAATGCTCATCTTACTACCTAATGCAGTCACAATATTTTCTATCATGGAAGGCCATAAAAATCAATTTTTACAATGAATTGCACACTGAAAAGTTAAAAGTTCCTCATAAGGTCACTCTTCACTCCATTACTATCATGTAAGACATGCATTGTGGCCAACATCTCACATACTGAAAAACAACAACCACAATGGGCTGCTTTACCTTAGTGCTGATGGCAACAATGGTGACCTTGCTCCGACGTTTGTTCTCGTCACGAATTGCGGCACCATCTACTTCCACTGTTGCTCATGAATCCTTACGCGGCCGATCCCGTGCCTGATTTTGTTAGGAACCATCTTCTGAGGTTTCTTCGACTCCTTCTCCGGAACAAGTGGCCGCGGAAGTTGCCGCTCATACCTTTGGTGATATCTCTTCGCCATTGTGAAAGCTGGCCCCGGAATTTTATACTTCGCAACGTAATCTGCAGGGCCTGGAGAGATGCTTGTGTCTTTGGGCCATCGGCCGCTTGGAATTGTCAGCTTCGGTTGAGCAGGCAAGACAACTTCCTTGTTTGGACTGTAAGCTCCTGGCCCGGGGAAGTCTTCTATGATCCAAGACATGTATTCGAGCTGCACTGATCGAGTTCTTGAATCACTTCCTCCAATGCGAGCTATGGGATGGCTTTTCCAGAGCTATCCACCAGGTAATTCGTTCTTTGTTGCATTCAAGGAGCTGAGCACGAAGTGTGTGTCAAGATGTAAGCAGGCTGCTGCTGTGGATACGTTCAGTGACGGACAAGAATTGGAGGTAAGGACTGGCTTGGAATTCTATGATCAGAGAGTGTTTGCGAGAGTCACAACCGATTTACAATTTAAGCCGAAATTGAACTTGCTCTATGTATAATTTCCTCTAATGTAGTGCTAAGCTACGTTTTGGGAAAAAGACATACTCACGTTCTCCGGCTTCTAAGTTAGCAACATTTTGAACTTCTAATGTCCTTTTCAATCCTTGTTTCAATCGCTGAATGTGTACTTAGAGCTTAGGATTAGAATCCTTACAGAGTTGGATCAAAAGAACGCAATGTAAGGCAATTGAGATTGTGAGAACAGGATTTAACAATCCGTTTTCTAGTAACATCGATTGCTAGTGTATGTTTGTGAGCTGCAATTGTGCGATACCCATTTTCTCCACTGCCGTCTCGGCAGCTTGAGTCAAGCCGTGCGAAAGGAAAGCACTGCTGTGGGCAGAGCCGGGTTAGGGATATTTGCGTGCTAACCAACACGAACAGCCATGACGATTAGAACTTTTGAGATGCGTAGAGCTTTTTCATAGTGTCGAGTGGAAGAATAAGAGTCAGTTTGTATCTTGCCAATGATTCCATGAAGTCTTGGCTAATAGGAAATTCCAATTTACACTCCACAGCCGGCTCTTCGTTTACAATAAATTGGGAGTCAGATGCACAATACTTGTGTGAGTACCCTCACTGGTAGATTGGCATGCTAGTATTGTTAAAGTTCTCAGCTCATTTGTAGTCTTACAAACGCAAATCCTAACTTAACCTATATTTAAATGAACCTTCTCTACCACCACCACTTTGTGAAGGTGGATGTGAAGCAAAGTATTAAAACTAAAAGTTTGATGCTACAACTCGTTGTGAATTTTGATCATGACCTAGTTCAACTTCTAGGGGGTGATTTACAAAGTTGGTCGACTGGACAAGAAAATCCATGAAACTATTGGTGTAGGCATGCTGCAATTGTAAATTTGATTGATAATTGTGGTATCTTGCTAATAGGTGCAGACCCATCTTAGGGGCTCTAACTTGACCAACATACTATCAAAGAAATGAAATAGAGAATTCCAATATCAGTAACTGAACAAAGAATGCATAACCTTGCTTCAGGTAGTGATTTATTCATTTGAAGGTCAACTAGTTATCAATCTCTTTTGTACCTCTTTGTTGAGTAGATTCTTGAGATTGGAGTCAAGCCTAGAATCAATTGCTACTAGCTCCATCGAAAGGAATTGTAAGTGTATACATTGCCAACCAAATTGGGTTACCATTAGGGTCCCAATGTGTGAATTTAACACTTCACATTTAGTCACACAAGTAAAGTCATTTGCAACTAGTCAATATGAAATCATGATAGAGGCCTAAAGACGAGAGTATGCTTTGCATGCTCACTTCATAACCCATAAATGACATTGAGGACATTTTCTGGCAAAATCTCTCAATGCAGGACAGAATTGCAACTATTCATTTTTTTAAATTTTGTGTGAAGATGAAGTTTTTTACAGCAGTTTGACTTCTAGTGGGTGCTTTTGCATTTTTTGAAGCCATGAATTCACACAATACTAAAACAAATGACTTCTATGGTGACCAACTTGTCCTTCAAGACTGAGTTAATATATGGGGATTAAAACAAAATAGCTGGTAAAACTAAAAAAATCTCCAACACTTGAGCGTACCTAAAAGCAAGTTTATGAAAAATATGCTAAGTTATTCCTAATCAATGCCAATGTTAAGGTTTTGATTTTGCTAAATAACATTTTAATTGCCTTAAGAACCTGTCATGTTCACAAATGGTCTCATGTTGTGATTGTGAGTGATTTGCAAGGCTTGGGAAATATTGCACTAGAAAACACAAATAATTATTTAAAGAGGAGAAATCTAGTTTACTTTTTCTTCACTTTACTCTTTTTTAAATTGTATTTTAAAATATTCAACATTAGTGTATTGAATACATTCACCTCAACTCTAAAATCAATGATTATAAATTTCGTTCAAATCCATATACATTTAGTTTAGAAGGCTCTTATTATAAAAAACATTGTCTTATTCTAAAATCAATTGTCAAAATAGCCTTGGTGACATGAAATTGTAGGATAATAAACATCAAATATTACAATATACGAATGTCTACAATCTATTATTTATATATATATATATATATATATATACCAATATAATAAGTAAACTAAAGTTAATTGCCTTGACCAATTATTTTTGTTGGATCTTTTAATGAAAGACAATACATAGTATGAAATTGAAAATTTGGGTATTGTAATATAAAATTTTGTCTAATTAAAATATTAAACCTAATTATCAATCTTGACAAAAAAACATTTTTTTAAAATAGATTCCAAAATCTTAAAAAATCTAAAATAAAAAAAAATTGTATGATGAAAATATGGATTTTGAAGGAATGTTTCTATTTTTAGCATTTTTCCAATTTAATTTGACAACTTTAAATAAACATTTCACATGAAATGTTGATCCTAATAGTCGGGCATGGTAGTCACAATTTCTCTAAGCTAATAATAAAAGTACTTGTAATTGTTGTCAATGAACATTTAGGACTAGCATTTTTTTGTTGCATGACAAGTATATTTGTTAAATGAGATATACCTTGTGTATTGCTTTGAAAGTTTAAAGTTTTTCATATCCAATGTCTAAAAGTTTTTGCTAAAAGAGTCTAAAATCTTCTTTAACTTGTAAATAAAACCCAACCAAATATAAGTAAAAAACTAAGATTGTCTAAGACTTTAATGCCCAAGATTTTTTTCTTGAATTTTTGCACATTTCAACTAATATCTTTGTACAAATGTATTTCTTACCTCAATTTCATTAAAACATTAATAAATAATATTTTATTTGAAAGTTGAAATATTACTTTGGATGAGTAGAAAGTTCTTTTGACCAAAAAAATTCTAAATCATTATGGTCATTATCCAAAATACAAACTTTAAGGCACTTATGGGTTAATAATAGCAACCATGCTTAAATATTTATTTATTTTTCTACGAGTAGTTGAATTAATCCTTAATTTTAAAAGAACAAAAGTCGCAATAGTCTACAAATGAAAGTTGGAATTGCCTCTTATGATCTCAATATTTGATATGATATTTTGAAACCTATTTTAAAGATAGAAAAACATATACTCTATGTTTACACTATGATGTGCCATACAATATTAATCACCTAATACATGTACAATGAATTCACCTTCTCTTCAAGATTCACAATAATTTCAAATCTTCATTAAAAGTCTAGTTGTTTTTTCTAAGTTGTAGAAGCCTAAAAGGCATGTGACTTCATTTCTAGGGGAAAAAATAATAGATATAGATAAAATATAGAGGCATGATAGAGCATATTATATAAAGGATTTTGAAGTTTGTATATCTAGGCTCTATTTTAGAGAGTTAACCTCTAGAAGACAATAGTCTACCAAGTGAAGAATTGGAAATTTAGGCAAGTTTCTATATCATTGTAAGAATGGATATATACCTCACACCTCCTTTTAGGAATTAAATTATTTTGCCAATCAAATGTTCAAATCCAAAGTTTTATTGCCCAAAATTTTTTGGACACTAATAGATAACTTGTGCTAAAACTCTAATTTACTTCTAAATTTTGGCATGTATGTAATTGTTTTGATACAATATGCAATTGTACAAAAACACACTATGTTGGGTATAAAAATCTTACTCTAAGATGAGTCAAAGTTTGTTGATTCTACTCTCCATAGTAAAAAATTCCTTCAATTACTATAATCTTGCAATCTATATGTCAAAAGTTTCTAAAAAATTTCTTGATATTCCATAGTAGTCTATATCAAATATGTAAAGATGAATTTCAAATTTTTTTCTCTCCATTATTTTTCAATGCTTTAGAAATGATTAGTTTTTGACAATTTCTACCCCAAATATGCCTTGGTACTTTTTAGGGGTTAACTTGTAAGTGGTTCACTTTGAATAGTATAAGGTATCCTATGGTATATTGTGTTGTTTTTGTAATACAACAAAACCTCTCTTTTAAAAGAATAAAATCCATTTTAGTTTTACATAGATGTATTTGACATGTTTCTAAATACAAACTATTTGGGAAGGAAGCTAACTTTGATGTTCAATTCACATCTAGATTTTTGCTATAGATTATACCTACTTCTATGAACATAAAAAAAGTTTATGATTTATTTTGATGTTGTTTTATAATTTTCAATATTATGAATACCTATGAAATTCTAAAAATGAAAAGAAAGAATGTACGTCTTTGCTTTAGAACATCGTATCTTCTAAACAAAGCATTTGATTATTTGCTAAAACTGTAAACTATGATCTCCTTTGTAGTGATGTTGTGGCAAACAACTTACAATAGATGCAACCAATTTCCTGAAGCAATTTGAAGCCAAACATAAGTCCCTTTGAATGCCTCTACTACTCAATATCCAAATTAGTTAAAACTCTCTATAATACATTCATCTACTTCTAGAATAATTAAAGGCAACATTCATTCTATACAAAGGACACACAAGGAAACGACTATAGAACACAATAATAATAACAACTTCTACAACTTCCACTATGATTCAAACCATCCCACCTATTCAACAGGTTGCAAGCTATGACACCAACAACCGATACTCATGAATTCCAAAACTAGGATATTTAGTTGTTATAAACCAAAGAAATCTACAAGACTAGAAGTATAAGGTATTCCATGATGTATTGTATTGTTTTTGTAATACAAAAAAAAATTCTTTGTCAGGGCTACAAAATGTTGGATTTTTTATCCATTTAAAAAAATTTATATAAAATTCAAGAGTGGGAATGCCCACACTTTTGTAATTGACCATGTTTGTCGATGTTGTACTTAACATAAAAGATTTCAAGTTTTCCTTTTTTGTGTCCACTGAACCACTTAGAAATTAACTTTGAAAGGGTGTTGAGGCCCCAAAGTGGATGATGGATGGATGACTTTTGAAATTATTGTGGAAATGAAAATGCACCTATTTGTTAAAAAATTGGATCAATTTTGGCCTCATCCTTTCAAGGTTAAGGTAGTTGCCAATGTGAAAAAGCACAATGCCAATGCCACATGTGAGAAAGTTCATCCCAAAGGAACGAACAATCACACCAACATTCATCCACAGGGTAATCTTCAGGATTCCACCTCAGCATGTATTATTCGCCACGTCAGATAAAGAAACTGTGGCCCTCCTCTCCCCACGCTCCAATCTGGCTAAGGCTAAGGCTTCCCGACCGCTCTGCTCTCCCCCTTGTCCCCAAAACCCAAAACCTCACCCCTATCGTCTCCAGCTCCTCTCTGGAGCTCTGGGAGTTCATTCCCAAGTCCCAACGAATTCAATTTCTTTTTCCAATTGCAGCTTCTCCATCTCATTCAGAAGGCAAGATTTCCTGCAATTGTACTCCCAACCATTCGGTTCCAGTACCACATTAGTAGTATTGGTGTATCCTGGGAGCTTTCGCAAGAGCAGGAGAGATGGCGGCACTTGTTGGAGCGCCGTCACTGGTTTGTGTAGAAAAGACAATAGGCCTTGCTTCGTCCTCGTTAATAGGCGAGAAAGTGCGAGTGAACTTCCCATTACAATGCGCTGCCACCCCGCTGAAGAAAGGCTTGCAAGTGGCGGCACTCAGAGACGGGAAGAGCAGCCACGGAGAGAAGCCTTGGGATACGCAGAGGGTGTTCCTTGGGGTGAAAGAGAGCGCCACCGAGACGAGTGCCGTGGCGACGACCGACTTCGTTGTAGGAAGGACCTTCGGGTACACTATGGAGAGTGATGAGGAAGAAGACGAAGACGCCGAGGTTTTGCATGTGGATAATGAGTCCATGGATGATGGTGACCAGCTGGACATTTCTCGGTTGGGCATTCCTGCTGCTGTTGTTGCGGCGTTGGAGAATCGTGGGATTACGCAATTGTTTCCCATTCAGGTAACGGGAACCCTAATTTTGGGAGTCTCAAGTGTGAGAATTGCGTTTGACTGTACCTGGTGAAATGCAAACCTTTTGTGTCTGTGTCATGTGGTAGTGGTGGCGGTTTCGAAACTCCCATGGTGGCTGTACCTAGGGTTTGTGTGGATTGTTTGAATTGAGTCGTTGGACAATTGAATGTACCTGGAAAATTGCGAACCTTTTGTATCTGTCATGTGCTAATGGTGGTGATTTTGAAACTCCTATTGTAACTGTCTAGGGTTTGTGTTGAATGTGGGCGTTGGTTTTTATAGTTGCGTGAGGATTGAGGTGTTTTTGAGTGGATAAGGTATGAGTAATAAGTTGTGTAATCTTGAGAAAGCTAAGTAAGCGTTTAAACATAGTTCCTGTTATTAGACGGCCTTCATTTTTGTTGAGTCTAGTTGGCTTTTGAAAGAAAATTCTAGCGCATTCTAGAATGTATTTTTCGGGGATGGTGTGAAAGAATTATGAACTTGCAAGAATGCGATTACTCGTGTATGTAAAATTGATCCTAGCGTCTCACGTTCAGACAATGTACATTCTACATTTTAGTTTAGTTTCAATTTAAAGGGCTTGCTTTCGTTTATGTTCATTAACTGTTCGTTAAGAGTGCAAAACAATGGTTTATCTTGTTTCTGTTCCTGCTACACCAAAAAGTGCAATTGCTGTGGGCAACGCTGAAGTTTTCGGCATGTTTTATAATTTGGTTTAAGTTCTTGCTGAGATTAAATTTTATAATGAATCAAGGACTGAATGGGACATGACTTTGTACTGAACCGTTTCGAGTAAGCTGAAACTTATTCTTCTGGTTCAATCTTCTAGGCAGAAGTAAGAAATCTTATTGGAATAGTTCGGCCCATTGTTAAGTGCACTTTTTGGTGCACACGTTCGACAGTGAACCTCATATCCTGTATTTCACCATGAATTTTACACACTGAGCAAGTATTTATTTTCGGTTGTGAGGTCTCTGAGCTGCCCTGACTGTTTTATCTAAACCTCCTTGGTGATGAATTTTGCAGAGGGCAGTTCTCGATCCTGCTATGCAAGGTAGAGATTTGATTGCGCGAGCCAAGACAGGAACTGGAAAAACTCTCGCGTTTGGAATTCCTATCATCAACAACATTTTACTGGAAAATGAGGGAAACAGAACGGCAAGGTTTGTTTCGTTCTCACTCTTGCTTTTCTGTACCGACTACCTTGTTTTGAAATTCAAGGAATCGAAAATGCTTCCTTTGTTCTCTATATAACAAGCGAAGTGTCCCTACACAGTTTTGATTCTTATTTCGAGTTTGGAGTGTTTTAACAGAAATTTGTGGGCAATGAAATGCAGGCGGTCAGGTCGAGCACCACGGGCTCTAGTGTTAGCACCCACTCGAGAACTTGCGAAGCAAGTAGAACGTGAATTTATGGAATCGGCACCGATGCTATCCACAATCTGTGTATATGGAGGGGTTCCTATTACCACTCAGCAGCGCATGTTAACCAGGGGTGTAGACATTGCTGTTGGAACTCCGGGGCGGATAATCGACTTGATCAACAGAGGCTCATTACATTTGGAGGAGGTTCGTTTTCTGGTTTTAGATGAGGCTGACCAGATGTTGGCTGTCGGATTTGAAGAGGACGTAGAGCAGATTTTGGAGCAGATGCCAAACCAGCGTCAGAGCATGCTTTTCTCAGCCACCATGCCCTCATGGGTGAAAAAACTTTCTCGTAAATACTTGCACAACGCGTTGACCATTGACTTGGTAAGATATGATCTCGATGTTATTCACCGTTATCTGTCTGTTGTATAAGAGAGGAAGAATAATGCCAATCAATATCTAAACATACATGTTATGTCTGTTATGTATTCTGACTTGCTTGACGCTGTTCTCGGTTTTACTTGTGGCAGGTGGGCGAGAGTGATGAGAAGTTGGCAGATCGTATTAAGTTGTATGCTGTCTCAATAGTTCCTCAAGCCAAGCGCTCCATCTTGAATGACTTGATATCGGTAAGTACTTTCTCCCGTGAGCTCCTTTGTTCCATCTCTTGAACAGCTATTTGTGTAAAAAGAACAACATAAATAGTATTTTAAAGAGATCTATCGATGGTTTGAGCAGGTTTACGGCAAGGGAGGCAAAACCATTGTGTTTACGCAGACAAAGCGAGACGCGGATGAAGTATCCTCTGCCATGAGTCGAGTCCTTGGTTGTGAAGCCTTGCACGGCGACATCACCCAAACTCAGCGAGAGAAGACTTTGAACGCTTTCCGAGAAGGAAATTTTTCAGTGCTTGTCGCCACCGACGTCGCTGCTCGTGGTTTAGACATTCCTAACGTTGACTTGGTACGTGTCATTCCTTACCAGCCTACTTGTGAATTTGGTTTACCACTTGTTCGACACTTAACTGTGAATATATTGTCTAACTTCTGTAAATTGCAGATCATCCATTATGAGATACCAAATGACCCAGAAACTTTTGTACACCGTTCTGGACGAACTGGTCGGGCTGGGAAGGCAGGGACAGCCATTCTCATGTACTCCGACAAGCAAGTGCGAACAATGAGGCTGATTGAAAGAGATGTAGGTTGCAAGTTTACGAGGATCGGTGCTCCTAGAGTGGAAGATGTGTTGAAGGCTAGCAGTGAAAGTGCTACCGAGGTGATTAAGCGTGTTCATCCCGAACTAGCGGAAGTGTTCATGCCGGCTGCTGAAGAGCTTTTGAAGGAGCAGGGACCTACTGCATTTGCCGCTGCTCTTGCTCATTTGGCTGGGTTTTCCCAGCTCCCGGCATCCCGCTCCCTCATCACTCACGAAGAGGTACACCCATGCTTCGTGTGCATTTATCGCATCTATTCGGAAATCCACTCCCAGAGGTTGACTAGAAAACCTAGTTTCGTTTCAATTAGCAGGGTGTACTTTGAAAGCTGCCTGAAATGGCTTTGCAATTGGGAGGGTTCAACACGGCTAAGTTTCTACAATAGCTCTAGGTGTTTTCTACTATTGTGTGTACTGCACTTACTCCATCTAGATTCTGCTAGGATCTTTCACACGTCTCTCTCTCGTGTGCTGAGGAAGTTCCATGGCGTAGTTTCCACTGGGTAAATTTGGTGATGACATGGGATTCTCAATGGATTCTTTTGACAGGGCTTGATGACATTGCGCTTGGTGCGGCCCAAGACGTCTCGACCCTTGTCCCCTCGTATCGTGATGGGAGTCTTGTCAGATATCTGGCAACCAGCGACTGACAATGTAGGCAAGATCAAGATTGCTGACGATCCCGAAGCTGACTGTGCAGTCTTTGATTTACCCGAGGATTTGGCGAAGGAACTTTTGGAAAAGCCAATCCCTCAGGGACTGTTCATCGCTATCTGCAAATCGGTACCTCACAAACTTCTTTCTCTTTCGTGTGCGGGTCTGTAGTGAATATTGTGTTACTTGGGCTCTGAACTCTAGAAAACCCTACAGCATCTGTTTCATCACGAATATTGTTTGAACTTTCTTATGCTAATGAGTTTGTTCTGGTGTGTCTGCCCTAGTTTGTTGCAGTCTGGTGCTTTCGCGATGTCCCTTCTACAGTAGGTAGAGATGCTCACATTTTCATATTGATCTGCAGCTTCCGAAGCTGGTGGAATCCGAATTTGGAGGCTTGGAGAGAAGCGGAGATATGTATGGCCGGTTTTCAAGGGGAGGTGGACGGGGAAGTTATGGTGGGGGTCGTGGTGGCCGTGGCGACCGATCCAGGGTTAATGATCGCTTCGGTGCAAGAGGTGGAAGCGATCGAGCTGGTCGCTCTGACCGGTAATTATATTTCTTTTTGATGTCATTTAATTTAATGTTCAGTCAATAGCGATGTAATGTAAATGGGGTTAACTCAATAATAGTGTGATGTTAGTTGCACTTGCATTAACTTGATATCATACTTTTCTACTATTTAGGTAACATTGTCTCAATTGCATCAGTTTTACCTCTTGAAATGTTCATCTACCATTCATAGCTCTGTGAATCTAGTATTGGACCTTTTGAGATGAGTTTTTTCCATCATTTGTTGTACTTAGCTCAACCAGCTGGTCTCCTCTCAGAATAGTTTTTGAACCTGGGTACCATTGCCGCTTGTTGATCCGTTTGAGGGTTCGGAGCTGAGTAGGGAATCGGTTGTAAGCGGTTTTATTGAAGCAAGAGTGTTGTTATGTGATCCAGGGGCTCATTTTCTGGGACGTGCTTCATTTGCAACAAACCAGGTCACCGTGCAACTGATTGCCCAGAGCGGCGGTAGACTTGGACCCTAAACCCCGTGCTGCATTCTTGGCACGGTCAGGATTTTCAATCTCCTGAAATACATCTTTGCTGTTCGATCCACTTCCAACCGGCTGATTTATTGAATCAACCTGTACATGATAATGAGGCTCAGAATCAATCACAACACTCTGACGCGACCAATCTAGAACAGAAATTAACTCTCAGAAACAGCAACATAGCCAAGCTTACTATACGCAACTGCTGAGGGCATAGACTGCCTTAGCTTGAAGTTTACAACCTGGAGGTGTCGGTGCAGCCTCGCATCCCTAGACTCTCTTTCTTGTGCAAGCAAGTATTAGGGCAGCACAAGCGATGGTCTAGATTCTGTAGGGGACACAGATTGTCTGTTTCATCTGGACCAGGCAGGTAGAGCTTTAGTTTAGCGATGATACAGCAAGTGACGATTTATTCAATTCTTAATCCATTTGCATGATTCGTGGAGCATTCCCTTCTTTTCTCACTTTCAGGAAATTCACCGACTTATTCTTTTATAGATTGGATCCCAATGATTTTAAGCAATTAAGCCTGGAAGTCGTGTCTGATTAGCAATTAGTGCATATGCTACTGACTCCTCGGGCAGCCATGTAGGAGTTGTCTTTAGAATTTGCGTGGTGGACAATACCGACCGTTTTCTGCAGTTTGTGTGGAGTAGTTCCATTGCATTCCATTGTACAAGTGGAGACTTTAAACAGTTAACCCTTAAACGATGAGCCGGTCACCGTGGAAATCATCTGTTTGGGTACCGTGTGAATTGTGGGCTTAAAAAAATGAAATTGGGAGACAAGCTATTGTAGAAGACGTTCCCTTTTCCCACAAAATTTGGAGGATGAATAGTTGCAGTTTTATTTTGCATGGAGAGATTCTTTGTCATTCATCAAACGCGAAACGGTTGCCTTGACGCTCAAGGGTTAAAGTTCTATTTGTGAAATTTTATTTATGAACTTGTTGAAATATCCTTGTTGCATCCCTATTTGCTTGCACTGGGATGCTTGAGTATAACCTTCATGCAAACTTGTGATGTTTTCCACCAAAATTGGACTTGGTCACTTTTGTTGATGCAATAGAACTTCTAATAAACCTCACTCAAGTAATAAACTTCTCCTATGTAATATTGATAATCAGTCTTGGCATATGCCATATAGAATCTAACAAGTGACTACCATGCAATTACAATGTATGTGTGAGAACAGGGAAAAAGGTGTTGCTTTGTGACTCAATGTGTCCAATGTCTTTTGTATGTATAGTATGAATCAACTGTTCTTTGATTTGCTTAGTACAATATGAAAAATCATTGTAAACTCATCAATGCAATGACTGCAAATTTTATTAATGCAATGACCCTCCCTAACTATAATGACCTCTATAATGTAACGTATTAAATTGGTCTTGCCTCTCTCATTTACTAGAAGTTCTACTGTGCAATCTCTAGTGAACTCGATGGATGGCATTTACATCATTCTATTGCTAATTTGATAGGCTTCCTTGAAATTTGGCTAGTTTTGGTCTGATTCTAATTTTTTTTAGAGAACCTTTTTATTATATACAAAATACCTCCAAAACCATCTCTATTTGGGGGGCATACAAAACAAAAGATTAAGTGGTATTATTTATATTCAAAGGGTAAAAAAATTGAGAGCTGGGGCTAAAAGTTCTTTTAAACTAAAATCCATGATCTTCTAACAAAATTGTCTTTGCTTTTTACATTTAATGACTTAGATTTCAACTAGTTTACTAAGAGCTCAAATTCAACAACTTTAAAAACATCATTTAGATCAATTTAGAGTGAACTTTTGTATTTTTGTCAAAATCAAAAAATAACTTTTGAGTTTTGCAAAGAATTAGAACTTGTCCTTGTTGAGTTCCATTATGCTTTCACTACTATGCAAGTAGGAAGAAACTACATTTTAACTAAAAAACCCAATAATTTCAAGGTCAATGTTTAAAATAGTCTTCTAAAAGTTAGAAACTTGTCTCTTTTGCTTTTTATGAATCTCCCTCTAAAATTTTAATAGATTAAATTTCCAATTCTCACCTTGCAACCATTACATACTTCCATATAGTATTCCAAAATTTATTTTGGCTTCATTCTAGGTGCATTTCCTATTTCAAGCCTCCTCGTTTGCCACTAAAAAATCCTTTTTAGAGGTCATAACCTTTGAATTGGTGTAAATTGACAAGAGGGTATAAAATGGAAAAATTGTTTAAGAACACAAATATATATATGTATTAGTACTTTTAAGTGAAGACTTTATCATTTTTGTGAGACTTTGTTCTTTGACATGACTTTGACTATGATTCAAAATTTTAAAACTTTTGTTGCCACATAATAAAAAAGTACACTCTACATCACAATAGACCTTCTTGGAGATCCATGTCCTTTCATATGATGGTACAAACCTATTTTTCAAAAGATTCCTTGATTTCAACCAATCAAAACCTTCAAAATTATTAATCTCCTTACCTTAGGATTTGGTATGAATCAAACATACCTAGCAACATATTAAAGTGGTCATACAAAGTGGATCCTACAGGGTGAATTCTTCCTATGGGAATAATTAAACACATGAATTTCTTATTTGCCACACATGAAACTTGAAAATTTTAAATTTATATTTGTAAATTAGAGGCCATAAATGAGCTAGGAGAGGTGAAGAACATATATTGATTAATATGGTACAAAATAGGGGACATAACAATTAGTAACCTTCAAAAACATTGCCTTTCCCTCTCTAGAGGCCTCATCCACGAAAAACATTCACACAGGAAATTAAAGTAAGTTTCAGGACCGGGTTAGGACCATGACAAAAGATTTATGGTGTATACTATTCTTTTTGGTAAATCTTGGACCAGCCTAACAAATCAACAAAAAATTTGATGGCCTAATGAAAGAACTGCTTAAAAGACATTTGTGGAAATGGAGGTTGGAGATGTTATTTTTATATTGAAATCAATTGTTTACCATGAACCCTAAAAAAGTATGAGATAATTTGAAAATGAGAGCTTAACCACTCATTGTCAAAAGTAAAAATCATATTTGATGTAGAATTTTAGACCTCATTTAGTCATGGTAGAGAAATTTTTTTCAAAAATCTTTGTACTAAAAGAAGTTGATAATTTAAAAAAAATTTAATCTCCAAAAATTTGTTTGATATTTGAAGCCTCCAATCAAAAGTTCAAAGAGGATATTTGAAAATGTAAAAGAAAAATATTCTTTCCAACTCAGTCCTCTCTAAAATCTATTCATTACTTTTTATTAGAGGCTTGAAATATCAAACAGATTTTTGGAAATGAAATTTAACTTGATTTCCCAAAAAAATTTGAGTTCAAAGTTTTTTAAATATTTTTTCTAATATGCCTAAATGAGTTATGAAATTCTACTTCAAATACAATTCGTGCTTTAATTTGACTTAACTATGAGCAATTGAGCTCCTACTAATTTTAATTTATATATCCTACATTGTTTATTTTACCTCCTACCGCCTCATATGTATATAAAGAGTTGTTTTCTCCTTTCAAAATCACAAATCATTAATGGTTTTTAAAACATAGGGAAGAAATTAAAATATTGAATTCAATAAATTCAAAGCTATTTTTTTGAAAATTTTATTGAAAAATATTCACTACGTTACTAATCATTGAGTCCATTGTTTTTAATTGACTAATTTTATTACTTAGATTTATTGCAGTTTTGGTCAAATACCCAATAACATTCATGAAACTATCTAAAATTTGCTATATTGCTACTTAAAATTTTTAGTAGCTAAATGTACAGTAGCGTACCAATCAAAATGGCATTTTTGCATTCCTAGGGAAAGGAATTTCACTAATGCCAACTTTGACACCCTCCCAAAAGTTGAAAAATTGTTCTTTGACTATGAAATTTTTGGAACAACATAAATTTTATATTAAGTAATATGTATGCCTAATTTCAAGGCCAAAGGATTTACACACAAAAAGATATTTGAAATTTACCAACATGTGTAGCTATGAGGAAAATATCACTATTGCCAAGGATTGAAACTTTGACACCCTCCCAAGGATTGAAACTTCTTTTTTGCCCAAAATCTTTTTGGCATGAGATCACCTCTATGTTGATTACATGTGTGCAAAATTTCAAGTCCAAAAGATCTACACAAAAAAAGATATTCAACATGTGTAGTTGTGAGAAACAATTGTTGAAACCATTTTACTACTGCCAACTTCAACACACTCCCTAGGGCTAAACAATTACTAATTTACCATGAATTTTTTTGTACAAGATCATCTCTATGTTGATAACATGTGTGCCAAATTTCAAGGCTAGAAAATGAATATAAAAAAGATATTCAAAATTTCTTACTTCCATTATTTTCAATTATTGCTTGTAACCTAGAGGGTATAGAATGACATAGTTGAAGGAACTTTGTACCACTGATTGACCTCCACTCTCTTTCAATAAATACCTCATCTAAGTTTCTGGGCATGCCTTGCCATGTTGCACAGCATCTTTTAGAATCTTCTAGAGTTTCTCAAGTGGATTGAAATCAGGAGAGTTTGCAGGCCAATTGAACTTTCACAAAAGGCGTATTTGTCTCCATTCTTCACGTAGTTTGTTGCGATGGACAAGGGCACCATCTTCCATGAGCAATCTTTGTAGAACTCTATCCATAATATAAAGCAATTTGCCATCATAGATCACTTTTACAAAATCCTTAGTAGAACATCGATTTTTAGGCATAAAGACAAATTCTAACTTTTGCCCTTCAACAAATGTGCCCCAAATCATTAAAAAAGTCCTTCATTTTTAAAAGTAGGAACTATACAACTTGATGAAACCACAAGATTTGCACTTGTAAGTTCCATCTTCTCTGAAATTCTCCACTTACTTCTTAATTGTTTTAACATGGACTTTGATAGTGGTTGCAATGTGAATTCCTATGGTCCTTGCCTCACTCAAACCTATAATGCGATCACGAATTTCATTTGAAATTGCATCATCCTCTCTCTTTCACAATACTAATTAGGTTCAAAATTCTCATTGACCAACCCTCATGCACTCACCCATCACTCAATCCTTTAGTCCATCACACATCACACTCTCTATAATGTTCAATTCAAAATGCAAGCATTGATATTCACAAGAGAAAGTTTCTTCATGCATGTATGATACATAGTTTATAAGCAAGTGGATTCTTTTACATGAGAGAAGTGCACACTTCTAGATTTAGATGTCACTAATTTTTTTTAGAAGCTTTTATGTTTAAGGACTGTATTAAATGGATAATTTCAATGTGGAAGCATGACATGTTAAAGATAATTCAACATTTTCAATATATACTTATCATTGTTACACATGTTAGTAGATTTTGAATATCTTTTTTTATATTCATCCCCTGGCCTTGAAATTTGGCACATATGTTTTCAACATAGAGATGATCTTGTGCAAAAAATTTCATGGTAAATTAACAATTTTTCAGCCCTAGGAAGGGTGTCAAAGTTGGCAATAGTGAAGTTGTTTCCCCAATTGTTTCTCACAACTGCATATGTTGGTAGATTTTGAATATTTTTTTTGGTGTGGATCTTTTGGACTTGAAATATTGCACACATATAATCAACATAGAGGCAATCTCATGCCAAAAATTTCATGGGCAAAAAAAATAATTTCAATCCGTGAAAGTGTGTCAAAGTTAACAACAATGAAATTTTTTTCTCATAACTACACATGTTAATGAATTTCAAATATCCTTTTTTGTGTAAATATTTTGGCCTTGAAATTTGTCACACATGTTCTTAACATAAAGGTTATGTTGTGCCAAAAATTTCATGGTAAAAAAACAAACTTTCAGCTCTCAAGAGGGTGTCACAGTTGGCATCGATGAAATTTTTTTCCCTGGGAATGCAAAAACGCAATCTTGATATGTACCTACTGTAGTTAATCAGCTAGCTTTTCATGATTTAGGTTTGTCATATGTGCATCACTTTGCATTGAGCAATATCTTCTCTCATTTACAGTAAGGTAGGTGGCTCTTAAACCGACCCTTTAAGAGCTGATTGCATTTTTGGGACAGCTAAACATCTCAAAACAATTTTCAGTGAATTTCAGTAGGAAGAAAAAAGGAATAGGCATCTAATCCAAGTCGTTTCATATTTTTTGGACCTTTGTGGAATTAGTTACAAATTTTTGAAGTTGAACCCCAATGGTTTCTAAAACCGACCCCCTTCTGAAATGTACGCAGTTAGTACATTTCAGAAGTAAAATGTACGAGATCGGTTTTAGAACCACGTCGGTTTAAGAGCCACCTACCTTATGGACTTTTAGCCTGAGTCCCCAAATTGGAGAGAAACAACATAATTAGATATTTGTGTTTGATGATATGGTTATTTAGCATTGCATGGACATTTTTTAAAAGACTTTGTTTTGTGGGGCTGAATAAAATAATATTTGAAGGCCAAACAGGCAAGATCAAATGGCAAGCTGCTGTTCTGATGAAACTATTGGCTATGTACAGGCCATCCAGAGTATTCGTTGCTATTAAAGAGAAAAAATTGCCGAGGAGTTGAACTAATAAAATCATTTTTTAGCTTCCAAATGCTAACTAAGGTAAACCAGCCTATTGAGGTCAGAATTAGGAGTTCAGCCACACGCTGTTGCTGAAATTTTTCAATTTTTTTCCACATACAGGCAAGTGTGAGTGGAATAGTGAGAGCAATTCAAATTGTATTTTTTCAACAAAGTATGAATTTGTTATGAATTTTTGAAGTGTTCAGCCTCAAAGAGTCTGTAGATCATTCCATCACCAACAAAATCTGACTCCATGATACTCATGACATTCACCCAAACCAGTTATGAATATTTTCTAAAAAGGAAGGACTAAAAAGTCATTTTTGACATTGAATTCCCTATGAAAAGTTGAAGCCTCCTAAATGAGGTCACTAATTAATCTATGACTGTCATTTCTTACATGCATTAAGGCCAAAATTTCACATAATGAAAAGAAAACACTCCCTAGTTGACCACAATGGGTCATCTGACCATAGTGGGCTGGTTTATCTTAAATGTACTGATGGAAAGAAGAAATTCCTCCCATTTGGGGGACAATAGAAGTACAGTGAACCAGCCCATCACTGTTCACTGCCCAATTCCATTTTCCTAGTTTTGGCCCCTATTCGGCTTACTGCAACATCCAAATCCATTCATTTTTCTGACAATTTTAGTGTATTAATAAATGTCAAAAGCGATAACCTGTCAATCCTTCACTGGAGGGAACTCAAGTGCCAATAGATACATTTTAAGGTGGTAAGTTAATGGATTGTTTAGGGGACAATTTTGACCCCACTTTGTAAGTGATTTTGTCCTTTCAGGGCAGATCACTTCAAATATTCATAGAATTTATAATTTTAATCAAAAAATTAAAATTTGATCGGTGAAACAAGTGCATACCTCTGAAAAATATGTGTCCCTCTTGAAATTGGCCCCAAGATACTCAGATTCCAAATCAAGGTAGTAATAGGGTTGTCTACCTTATGTTTTGAAAGTTATTATAATTCATAAGGTGAACTTCCTAAGTCGTTTTAATATTTTATCTTGGGTTCTCATGGATAATTAAAGCCCTAACTATCCAACTTGCCACATTTGTAAGAGTTGAAATGGACTTTTTAGGAAGCTCCAAAGAAGGAAGCAAAATACACAAAAGAAAGACTTAACCATCTCCTATAGTCCTATCTTGTTTGAAAAAAAAGTATGTTTTAGAAGACAACTATACACTTGGAAAAAACTAATTGCAACTTTTTTTATCCTCCCACACTTCAAAAAATGAATTTGAATGAACTCTTCCATGACTCAAAATTAGGTGCTACAACTTTCCAAAAGCAACCAATGAAGTGAAGAGGTTTTCAAAGCAACCAATGAAAGTTGACACATTTTGTGCTTCACGGGTGTCCATTCCATTCAAGATGAATCTTAGCACTCAACTTTGGAAATTTGTAAAATATTACTCAAATGTCAAAAACCTACAAGACCACTTGTGTTGCATATCTCTGGAGTTTGCCAGTAATATCATCCAATTTTTGTGCATAATGTCATCCATTTTTTGTGCATAATGTCATCCAATTTTTGTGCATAATGTCATCCATTTTTTGTGCATAATGTCATCCAATTTTTGTGCATAATGTCATCCAATTTTGTGCATAATATCATCCAATTTTGTGCATAATGTCATCCAATTTTTGTGCTCGTTCAGCCACTGAGATAGAAGGACCAGAAAAACTGTTGCAAATGAATGTTTTTCACCTTTAGTTATTTGGAAGGTTGAAGTATGATGCTCGAATCTGGGTGGGAAGCTCATGGTGATGCATCAAGTGCTGTGCATTTTCCAATGTGTGCTTTGCAATGCTCAAGAGTTATGTTGGCAAGAGAAACAAGCAGCTGATTAACTCACCCTGCAGATGAAAAGAAATGTCCTGCTTGTGTTCCAAAACTGGGAGGGGGCTGGGCCAGTAGTCCAGTACTGTACTTTGAGGAAAGAAGAGTCACGTTGTAAAGTAGGAATCCCATTCCTGATCATTCCCGCATAACTTACTGGCAATGTAGGTTGCTCTCTTTCTGCACAGGAGGAGATGAACAGTGATTAATGGCAGTTCTCGATGCGGTTGTGGCACACTTGGGATTGTTCTACAAGCCTCTCAATATTGCAACCAGCCCTTGGTCGAAAACAGGAAGCTCTGTGTGATCAGAGTGGGAGGAATGGAATCTTTCGCTAAAAAAATCACAATAATTATGTTTTTGAGAAATAAAAATCTGAAAAATCATGAAAATCTTTTGAACTCTATTGCTGCACACTGAAAAATTTACCCACGGAAGAACCCTGCCTTGCCCTGCAGATACGAACTGCTTAAGTGGTCGGGAATGGGGTTCCTCCCCTATATATCACCCAGTTTGATAACTAACCTACAAAGCGCAAGTTTAAGGGTCTGACACAAGGCTTCATTTTCCATCCATAATGTTCAGCTTTGGTACGTTGAACATCATGAGCTGAATCTTGTGTTGCACCCACACGAGGACCACAATGATGATTTCAAAAGCTGGATCCACAAAATGCAGAACAGAGCACCTGCACTGGCTGCAGGTAAGGTAGGTACACCCAAAACTGCCACTTTTTGCTACTGAGCCTATTTTATATTATTAGACTGGTCAAATTTTCATATGTTCTTGTTGGCAAGTGAAAGGAGGTTCCAACGCATCAGAGAACGTGGCATTTGGATAATGTATGCAAAAGTTAAGGAACAAAGTTTGATTCTGAAAGGTTTTTTTTTGCACAGGTACAGAACTGATTTTGGAGATGTACAGTGGGGTACAGCTCAATTACGAATTCTTGCATTCACAGTGAAAAAAAAGTTCACTGCTGCCCACTTTGACGCCCTCCCGAGGGCTGAAAAATTAATATTTTCTCACGAATTTTTTTTTACAAGATCCTCTTTATGCTAATAACATATGTGCCAAATTTCAAGTCCAAAAAATTTATACAAAAAAAGATATTCAAACATGTACCAACATGTGTTGTTCAAAAACAAATTTCACTAATACCAACTTTGACACCCTCCCAAAAATTGAAAAAAAAAGTTTTGGCCTTGAAATTTTTGGTGTAAGATAAACTTAGTGAAACTAACTTATGTACAAAATTTCAAGTTCAAAAAAATTTCCCACAAAGAGTAGTTCAACTTCTACCAACATGTGTAGTTATGAATTTTTTTTCCATAACAACACATGCTGGTAGATTTTGAATATATCTTTTTTTAAGTAAATCTTTTGGCCTTGAAATTTCACACACATATTACCAACATAGAGGTGATCTCATGCCAAAAATTTCATGGTACATAAACAATTTTTTTGCCCTTGGGAGGGTGTCAAAGTTGGGCCATAGTGAAATTATTTCTCATGGCTACACCTATCAATTGGTAGAAGTTGAACTACTCTTTGTGGGAAATTTTTTTGAACTTGAAATTTTGCACATTAGTTAGTTTCACTAAGTTTATCTTACACCAAAAATTTCAAGGCCAAAACTTTTTTTTTCAATTTTTGGGAGGGTGTCAAAGTTGGTATTAGTGAAATTTGTTTTTGAACAACACATGTTGGTACATGTTTGAATATCTTTTTTTGTATAAATTTTTTGGACTTGAAATTTGGCACATATGTTATTAGCATAAAGAGGATCTTGTAAAAAAAAATTCGTGAGAAAATATTAATTTTTCAGCCCTCGGGAGGGCATCAAAGTGGGCAGCAGTGAACTTTTTTTTCACTGTGAATGCAAGAATTCGTAATTGAGCTGTACCCCATTGTACATATAATATAGATGGTGGTTTAAGGTCAGTGGCACATTTGGGTGTACCTACCTGAGTTGAGCTGCTGTCTGTATTGGATCCTCATGAGGTGTATACAAGGGATGATACACCTCATTTTCAAGGGTAACCGTAATTTTGAGTACAAATTCCAAAGAATTTATAGCTAGCATTTGGATGAGATGGTCTTCTAGAAGAATAGCACTATTCTACAATGGAATTTTTGTAATGGTAAATTGTATGAAAATCTACAAAGTGCATTTCTTTCTTTTTTCATTTTGAAATATAGGAAAATATATTCTGGTGATTGATTTGTTTAGTAAATGACCATACTTGTAGAGTTTGTTACAAATAGAAAATTAAATTTTTTTCATCATTTTTCTATTTTTTATGAATTACTATGTCAGAATACTAAACTATTTTGAGGATTTCACATCTTAAGTAGAGGATTCAAGCAAGTTAGGCAATAAGAAAAACTTCTTGTTGTTGAGGATTTTTTTTCCTTGAATTTTTTCCATGGATTCTTGACTAAATTTTAAAGCAACTCATTAAATTGGAAAAGTTATGAGATACATACATTTTGCCTAGAAAAAATCAAGAGATGAGCTATGCAAATGCAGAGTCACAAATTTCTTTTTAAAAGTTTCAAAGTAAGTATCTTGCAATAGGTGAGTTTTTCACTCTGAAATTTTGATGTAGTGTACTTCAATGCCATTTAGGTATAAGATGTTATGGTTGGACTAGAAAGTTTAATCAAAATAAAATGTTCTTTTAGCTGCCCAAGTTGAAAGTCAAAATATATTTTACCTCATAATCTTCAATTGCACAAAAACTAGTGTGTTGGAAAGCTAGTAACATGATACTCTTTGCCTAAAAATAATTTTAAAAATACTATTTGTGACTTTACAATAGCCTACCCAAAAATGCAAAAGACCAATATGGACTTCTTGGTCATTAAGTGGTTAACCCCTAAAGGACCATAGTCCCTTCGGGGGACAAATGGGACTTCGGACAGGTACCTATGGGCTGAATTTTTGTCATGATTTTTTAAATTGTTTTTTAAAGATAGAAAAACTGATTAGCTTAATGGGAATATAATTTTTTTTACAATCGATGCTTAGGAACAAAAGTTATGCTCAAATAAGCTCAAAATAGGGGAGAGGGGGTAGCAAAATAATTTCAAAATTTGATTTTTTGAATTTTTTCTCATAGATTATATTTTTGTCTACATGAAAAGCTTATGAGAAAATTATGGACAATCTTGTTTTTTGAGCAAGTAGAATGTCCATAAAAAAACTTGTAGGATTCATTTTTTAATGCAATTTTTACAATTTAAAAAAAAATTCCACATGGTTTATTTTTCTTCTAAGAAAAATCTCACCATTGGGATTAATGCATTTTAATTCCATTTTATAGATATTGATAATTAAAATTTTCCTTCTATCTCATATCTACTTTTATTTAACAATTTTTCAAAGAATAAAAATTAAGTTTTTTTGAAATTTTAATTTTTTCCTAGACTCTCAACTCAATTTCACATAATAAAGATTTAAAGATAAAAAATCTATAGTGCAAAAAATATAATTTGAGAAAGTTCAAAGTCAAATAATTTAGTCCCACAATGTGTTGAAGAACTTGTTTTTTTCACTTTAAACATAGATACCTTGCAATTTGTGCTATCAAAATTTCTGAATTTTTTTTACCACATTCTCTTGCTAGTTAGGTTTAAGATCCTATGATAAAATGTGGAAAAAAATTAAAACTTTTTACTCTTTGCTATAGAAATGGTAGTTTTGAGTGTTTTTTGGAGACAAAAGGCCTTGGTCCTTTAGGGGTTAACTACCTTTTGACTTGCAAAAGGACCAAGAGTGCTTTTGGGAGTCCTTTCAAAGTTCATGCAAGTTCCTACATTCTCAATTTTTATTGGCATGATTTTTTGAATTTTTTTTTAAATAGAAAGATTCATTAGCTTTTGGGATATATAGTTTTTATTTTGATTGGCACTTGGTAGAAAAAGTTATGCCATATGATGCTCAAAATGGAGGTTTTGGGCAACACAAAAATAATCACAAAAACTAAAACTAAATAATTTTTTTTGTCATAGAGAATGTTTTTATCTATATGCAAAGCTTTTATTCATCTTATTTAGACTAATGGTGAGAAAGTTACAAAAATCTTGTTTTGGAAGAAATCAAAATGTTTATCTCAAAAAATAACTTTTAGGATCTATTTCCAAACTCCATTTTCATAAATTTTCAAATAAAAGTTCTATGTGGTGGTGTTTTCTTGCTAGAAAAATCTCATTGTTGAAAATAGTGTATTTTGATTTCATCTTAGAGCTATTAATGATTTAAAATTCTTTCTATTTTATACTAATTTTCTACTTAATAATTTTTTAAGAATGAAAATCAAGTTTTTTTCTAGTAAAAGTTTTTTTAAAAAACTCTTAACTCAATTCTTCAGCATATAAATTTTTGAATTCAAAATATGTTTTGCAAAATTTTTAATTTAAGAAGATTCAAAGTTTTGAAATCTAATTAGATAAGGTTGAAGAAAAAAGAATTCTTCACAAACTTTATATGCAAATATCTTGCAATCTACATTATTTATGAAAATTTCTTCCACATAATATTGTATTAATTATATACAAGATCCTATTATTAGATATGCTAAAATACAAAGTTTTAAAAGTTTTGCACTTTGCAATAGAAATGGCAATTTTGAGTATTTTTTGATGGAAAAAGGCCTTCAAGTCCTTTTGGGATTACAATGAATTGTCCAATAAATATGAAAAGTTCAATATGGGCTTCCTAGTCATTTAGGAATTATTAATAACTACCTTTTGATTGCAAAAATATTATTGGAGGCTACTCATTACAATTGTTGACTGAAGGCCACTTTAGACATACAAAAGTGGCAAGAAGACATTGGATGTATGGGGTGATAGTCAAGGGAGAAATGAAGAAACTTTTCAATTCCTTGTCTTCTTTTCCTTCATAAGTCAAGGCTTTTGTTTGTGTTGTAGCTCTATTTTGTAAAAGAATAGGCTCCTAAAGTGGATTAGTGCTGGTGGCAAACTAATGTATGTTATGTAGGACTTCTTTCATTCATAATAAGCTACATTTGATATTTAAAAAAAATATGAAGTTGCTTCTTTAGACTTTGGATGCCACTTCATCATTCAAGCAACCCAATTTTGTTGTGCCTAATTATCTCTTGCTTCATACCAATACCACATAGAGTTTCAATCAAGACTAGAAACTAATCCATAAAAAATTAAAATTATTGAAATAAGAGCTACCATAACATTACTTACAAGGTTATAGTGTCATTATTCTTTTTGAGATACATATCTACAATTGTTGATGAATCTATAAATTTTCATCCATATTTTGTATAATTCATCTATGACCATTGATGTAAATAGCTTCATTACTTTAATGACAGTTGCTTTTTGTTCTCCTCAAAACCAATGAACAAAACAACCATAGACAATGAATCTACCTAGCGTTCATGTCTAAAGAAACATGTTTTTTTAGACATCTTTCTTCTTAGTAATAATCAACAATAAATCCTTCTTTTTTTAGGGGATGAAATTGCTAAATTTGTACAAAATCCTATGATGGTAGATTTCTCTTTTGAATGAATGTTCATACTTTTGGTTGAATAAATTATTCAACACTCAAATTTTGTATATTTTATCTAGGTTCAAGGATCCAAAGAACTCTATCAAAGGCTTTCCAACAAAGGTTGCTTCTTAAATAAAATAAGTTAAATTCTACCCAAATTAAATAAAACAAGTTACCACATTATTAGAAGCTCTGTCTTTATAGCACTCGCTAGCTTTCTGAGTAAAATAATTACATCTAAACATGTCCAAAGAAGCAATTGATCATTGTTCTTTGCTGTAAAGCAATGTTTTTTAGGTGGATCTTGTTGAAAGTTGAAAGAAAATTCTAGATTCCCTTCTTGTGCATTTTTTGGATACTATATGAATAAACTATGAATTTTTAATTTGTTGAAAATAGGTGTATCCAAAAGTGACCTAAGGTTACCACAAATGAATGAAGATAGTACTAATGCGAGATATTGCAAGATATTGCAAAGAAAGGGGTCATAATGAGGTGCAATTACCTTAAAGTAGCAATTCAAACATTTTCAAGATACACCGATCTGTCTTATTACAGTAATACACATATGTAAGTTCATTTCATACTTATTCTATCTGTATCATATTCATGAATCATCACAAATATCATATTGGGTGCAAATGTTCCTTCCCTCATTACAAAGTTCAAACAATATATAATAAGTTCATTTCGTAACATGGACCACCATATATAAAGGTTTGATTCAAAACCCAACTCCCCGAATTGAATTTCCAAGTCAAATTCTCAAAGTCCGCATCACCTCTCACCATTCACAAGATGACACGTGGCACTTTTTTTTTACAAAAGTGACTAAATTGATGCCGAATCTGACCTTCACGTAGGGTAACAGGACAAAGTCCCAGTGTGACTTCTTCAGCAAAGTCGCCACCTTTCGTAGATCCCCCAGCTGGTAAAGCGGTGAAATGTACGACACCGGTACATGTGAATCCCCATACCAAAGGAGGAAAAGAAAGAATAAAGGCATGAAGTACGTTTTAACTCACTACTTAAAACAGTAGTAAGTTGCTGCCTGCGGAGCTGGCCCAGAGCCGGCCCCACGTGCAGAGAGGCAGCCAAGGGAAGCCTCGAGTCTTCCTGCAGACAGCTCCAGAGTCCAGACCGTTGTGTCCCAAGATAGCCGAAAGATCTATATTCGTGCACTGCAGGCGGCTCATATGGGGGAACGGATTTGCCCTTTTGAACGGACCTCTCCCGTTGTGCCGCACTCTAAAACTATTCCATGGTGTTGTACACCCGGCGTTTCTCACGGACTTCTTCCCTGGCCACCACCACCGTCACAAGACACGTAATTTGCAAGGAATTTGCAAGTTTGAGAGGATTTTTCCCATTCGGGGATTGCGCCTTGGAAGACGACTAGTCCTTCTTCGTCTCCCTTGTTGGAGTGACGCGCGCTAGCTAGCTAGCTAGTACTGTCGGGACTAGCTAATCTTGGGAGCAGAGCAGCTGTGAGGATGGAGAGCTAGCTAGAGAGGGCCGTGGATATGGTGCTGGATCGTTGATCGACAGAGGCTTCATTTGCTTGTTGATATGCAGACTGTCTGCGCTTGTTGGTAATTTTCGATCAGACTAGCTTTTAATTTGTGGACTTGATTGAGAGTTTGGACCGATTCCAATGTGGTCCACGCTCGAGGTGGATTTCTGTTGTGTGGGACGATTGAGTTAATTGCTGCTCGATCAGACTGGTAGGACGTGTGGGTGTCGAGGTTTCGTGACTTGGATGGTTTCAGACTGGTGTATGGATTTTATTGCGGTGTAAGTTGGAAATTTGGTGGTAATTGTGTGTTTGCGGAAGGAAAAATAATCAAGTAGTTTGGTAGCTCGAATAGTTGAATTCATGCACATCCATGCTGGCAATCGCAAGTAGAGTTTGAGGGAGGAGGAGGAGCGTCTTGCTTCACTTTTGTGGGGTGGAGGAGCGCACAATGCGAAATCATGGCTGGCAGCCTCCGTTTCATCCTCTGCAGGCAAGTCCCTTTTTTTTTGGTGGTTCGTTGCAGATTTGACGAAGTCAAACTGGCGAGATTGAGTAGATGGGAAGCGGAGTATTGTCTGCCGGAGTAGTGGGGGGTGTACACAGGAGGGTGCAGGTTTTAGGTTTCAAATTCTTCGTCAGACAGGAGGAAGTACTGTTGCCCTAACGGTCGAGTGCACTGTAGCCATTGATCGGAAATGAGTAGCCAATGATTGGGTCCTTGAATTGCGTAGTATTCAATTAGGTCTTTGAAACACTTCTCCTGCTCCAATTCAGCTTTATCAGTGTACTCCAAGTGGTAATTCGATCCGTTTTCTCAAGGAAAGTGATCTGTTCAGTGGTAGAGATGGTACGGTACTTCGGCTCGCAGGGGTAATCCTTTATCATTCTATGCCATTGGCAACGGGAATTTGAGAGCAATTTGCGTTTGTGTGGTGCAGACAGTGGCAATTGCAGTCTTCTGTACGCTGGCCTTCTCATTCTATGTGTTCTTTGCTCCTTTCCTGGGCACTAGAACGTTGAAGTTTGTGATAATCGGTTGTTTTACTCCACTTGTAAGTCAATTATACCTTGTGACTAACCTTACTACTTTCTTTCATTTCTGAGCTTGAAAATGGTCATATTCGTTTAAAGTAGCGTGTTTCAGAGCCCCAGAATTCTCACTTTCAAATGCCTAAAATCTCTAAAAACCAAGACTGTTCTAGATTTGAGGTTTCAGTTCGCCAATCTGCCATTTTAGTGAATATGAGGTTGCGAGTACATGTCGATTGAATCCTGAGGTTTTGTTTGTCCTAATACTTCTGTTTGCGTTACAGGTGGGGGCAGTGTGTTTCCTCTACATCGCCTGCACATGGATTGATCCTGCCGATCCAGGTGTCCATCGATCCCAGGAGCATTACAGCCCTAAGAAGGAGATCGAGACAGGGTCAGGCAGGGAAGGGGACGCAGGGTCAGGCAGGGATGGAGATGAACCGAAGAAAAGCTCTCAGAGTCACTCCGAGATTCGAGAAGAAGGCCATGAACCGACTGGGTGCATGCCACTGGAGCGTTGTCAGAGGCAACAACGAAAGCCAGCAGAAGTGCATCCAGACGAGGAGCTTCTCTACTGTAGCATTTGCGATGCTGATGTGAGTCCATCTCTGTCTTTGTCTCCATTAGTACTGACAAGAAAAACCCAACTAACAAACTTGTGCATCTGCTTGGTGGTGGCAATAGCTAGATTCGCAGTCAAAGAATCCATTCACCTTAACTTCAAGTCAAGAATCTGGGACTAATTTAAAAGGTCAGCAATTCCACAAATTTGTGAGCTGAAAGTACACATGTATAAAAGTTCAGCTGGTAGGTTTGTACTGTGGAGGAGCAATCCTAACATACGACTCGGTTTCTTCCTCCGAATTCAATGATCTCAAGACCCTTTAGGTGAAGACTTCAAAAGACTATCATAAATTACGAACATTACTGAATGGAGCAAGTAGGGCTTGTGATAAGGCCAGAGATTGGTCTCTCTCATCTTAGTTTTTATTATTACACAAGAAAGGGTCCTCTCTTGTAAGTACTCCTGTACCGATTACCGAATCTAGTGTCTGTAACTCTGAAAATGAAGAGTACACACGTGTGCTTGGCTTAGCAACGAGAACCTCATGATTTGAATTGGGTGCAGATATCAGTTCACAGCAAGCATTGCAGGGCATGTGACAAGTGTGTGCATGGATTTGATCATCACTGTCGGGTAGAAAAGACTTGCCTTCTTCCTCCCATTTCATGGCGTGCAATTACTCTGACACAAGGCATAGCGTAAGGCGAATTAGTGTGCCTTGGTCGTGATTAGGCAATATGCTCATTAGAAGCTGTTGAAGTATCTGACGACGGGGATTTTGTACTGGACATGAATGCAGTGGCTGAACAACTGTGTGGGGACACGGAACTATAAGCTCTTTGTGGCACTGATGGTGTCGTGCCTGCTGATGGTATGATCAGTTCTTACACCCGCTTCTTGTGACCAGTATTTTACGAGCTTTCATTCTCTGAATTTCGCGTTGATTTTGGGAAAAAATTTCATATGGTTGAGATTTTCATGTTTGGGAGCTGATTTGTTGAATGTCTTCTTCTTCTTCTGCTGCTGCTGTTGTTGTTGTCAGCTCATTTTGGAGTGGGCAGTGGGCATCGTGGTGATGGTGCGCTGCTTCGATGACCAGGCCTCTTTTAACCAAGAAATTAGTGATAAACTTGGCCGGAGCTTCCCTCGTGTGGCCTTCATTACAGTGCTGGTAAGCCTTGCCTTGTAGCCACCATGTCACTTCAATGCACACCACCGTAGTAACCATCGTGAAAATTCGTGATAATTCGCGGAATTCCGTGACATTTTCTGGCATAGGAATGGCTAAGTTTTGAGGAATCTGAGCAGTTTTTGAGGTGCCCCTGGAGCTGAAAACTGAAGCTCAGCTGAGACTCACATGTATATTTTACCTAGGCTTTGAAGCTCAAGATTTTTGTTGCCCACCTCAGGACCAATGTTGTGTAGGTAAAAGAGTGGTGATGCCATCGGTACATTACTACAATCTTCAAGAGTAGTTCGCATAAGCGTATTTCCTATCACTGATGGTTATGTGCAAGTGATTATATGTATATATATGAATCACTCTTGAAGATGGTAGTGAGAATCACCCTTTTATCTGACAACATTGCTCAAAACCCATTTGAGAACTTGAAAGTCCTAGTTCTTAATAAAAGCTTTAGAAAGTACTAATTCTCAGAGTTTTGAGCTCAAGTTAAATGGGCATGTTTCTTAGAATGACGTGTTTCAGAGAGCCATAGTTATGAGTTCAAGTGCCTTGACCTCTGAAAACTAAGTGCTTGCTGGTCTAGAAATATGGATTGGTATAAATCTGAGGTTTCTGTCGGACGACCGAGACTTTGCAGTTCTTCTAAAATACGCTGTTTTAACCCTAAAGTATCAGGGTGTTGTCCAAATCTAAAAAAATGTGGAGAAGGAATACAAAGTGTAGTTTGGGAAGATTTTAATGATGACCTTCAAGAAAAGTTGGAAACTATGACCCTTGGTTCAAATCTTATAAATCCATACGGTTGGATTACAGTTGCCCTAACCAATTGATGTTTATTAATGAATTCGTAACTAAAAATTGAAAAATCCTTCTAATATTGATTCTGGAATGAATATTAGTGATTTTAGAAGGATGCTAGAAAAAAAAAAATTAGAAAACACTTTTTTATTATGTTGATTTTTTTAGATTTTAAATCTGGTAACCTCGTTTTTGAAGTCATTCTTGAAGCTCCATGTTTTTGAAATGAAAACAAGTAGTTTTTGAGGTGCAACACACTTGTAATCTTTGAACTATGGGATCTTTGCAAAGAAGGAGTTTTGAAAATTTACTATGTACAAACGTCATCAGGAATCTATGATCATATGGGTGAATGATAAAAACAAGTTTATGTGGTTTTGGGACATGAATACATGGTCTGTAGCCCCTTAAGAGCTTATTGTGGGACTACAACAGATGAATTACACTCCAATATGTGGGAAAAGCAATTTTTGCTATGTGACTGGCTTGGTCACTTGGTGCTTCATAATTTTTTTGTGCAAGGTTCTAAATTGAAAGAACTTGCAAAAATGAAGGACTTATGTGTAGATAGACCATAATTTATTTTCGCCTACAAGTCTCCAAGTCTGCATTCCCAGATAGTCTGCGGGGTTTAAGGGATTAAGAATATGAGAGTTTGAGTTCTACATTTTTTGCGGTCTGGTTTCTCACCAATCTGTTGATTTTGTGCTGCAGTTAATCTTGACCTTCCTCGCGTTCCTGGCAACTGCACCGCTCATGCAGCTCTTTTGCTTCCACCTCATCCTCATGCACAAGGTATGTATCAAGTTTATGTGTGAAAAATTACAGGTTTTATGTGAACAAAAGAAGTTTATGTTTGTAAGTGTCTCACTTTTTATCTTTAGCAAATCATCGTCAAGAGTATGGCGAAGCTATGAGATGTCTCCTAGTAATGGAGCAATTGACACTGTTGCAGGGCATAACGACGTATGACTACATTCTAGCAGTTCGAGACGAGAAGCAAGAGTTCTGGGAGGAGAATGGGGGAACCTCCAGTCTGACCACATCTCCTGCTACGTCGACAGAAACGGGATTTAGTGGCTACAACAGCGCCGCAAGCAAACGCATTGTGTTCTGCACGCCACCTCGCATGTTTGTCGATCAAGATCAGGTACCTTCCGCCGCAATCGCTCTGAGAATGATTCATAAATTTGCCTTTTAGTAGGAGTCACAATAAAATTAGTTTGTTCCGAGGTCTCTGTCTGATGATTGTGACCATTTGGAGGCCCGTTTTCCAGATGTGCCAATGTTGGCTAATGAAACAAATGTGCGCATTCTTTTCTATGGATTGTCACATGCTCGAACTTTTTTTTGCTGCAGACTGTATTGGCGTTGAGCGATTTAGAGGTGGGAGCAGGCAAAGCCGGTGCAGGCAAAATCATCGACTCTGCCAAATCGAGGCAGAAACCTGGAGTTCCAGGATTAAACCCCTGGAAGCTTGTGCGCGTGACGACGGAGGACGCGACGCGCGCAGCCGCGCGGGCGAGGGCGAAATCCTCCATTCTTCACCCCAACCGACCAGGCGGCACGGAACCTGTCGCATCCGCAGGTATTAACAAGTAACCCAAATTATCTAGAGTACCAAAACGTCAACTTCATTAAATGAATGGCATTCCATGCTTCGTTTTGACATTTACATTAGCTTGCTATGCAGATAGGTATGCAAATTAATAAGCAAATTTGCATTTCATCCGCCAAGTTACATTGTGCACCAGTAAGTTCGGATTTTGACCCCATCCCCACTCCCGGCTCCCTCAGCCCTATCATTCCCTTTCTTGCTGGAGGGTCCATCGCGCCATTTCAATGGAATTGTGCTCATTAATCGAAATCGAGGTTGCAATTCGGAGTTGCAACTCTAAACCTTCTCCTAAGGTGCAAGCCACACATACAGATAACTCTTATATCTCTCACTACCTCCATAACGAATCCATTTTTCCTCAATTTAGCAGGAGTCAACTTGGACACCGAGAGCAGCAGCACCCTCCACAGCTCCAGCGCCGGCGAGATCCGTCTCGCCAGTCGCAGCGGCCGCTTCCGCAAGCCTGCCCAACTTCCCCAAGCCACTTGGTCTCACCCCAAGAAATATCAAGTTAGCCCGGAAGTCAGCTCCGACACCCCAGGAACGTTGTCCCTGAGATCTTCTGTCGACTCGGGTCTGTCTGCATTACCTCTGGAGCCTCGCAGCCCTTATCGCTCCCGAAGCCCCAATGACGCATACTCGGGGGATCCACGAGCCTCCTTTCCTGTTCCCCAGGGTCCTTACCCTACGCACATTCTGTTCCCTCGGTTCCCGGGTGACCCCGGACTCCTTGGGCGTGGTCAAGTGGACAGCTCCATGGAGGGTGGGGTGAGGAGGAGTGTGACCAGTGATGGGTACGAAGCCTCGTGTGGCGAGAGTGGAGATGAGACCAGTGAGGCCGTGGGACTCAGTCCGGCGTGGAACCAGCCCACCTGGAGCAAGGATCCTTACAAAGAGGAGGATGTGAAGCCCTGGGTGGCGGCCTTTCCTGGTGCAGGAAGCTCAGTGCCGGACGTGGTGAGAAACCCTGCAGGTAAGAGATGCTCGAGACGTTGCCCCTTTGCTTCAGACTTCGATGTGATGGAAGAATCTCGTGCATAGTCTCAAGTTTCGAAGGTGGTTTCGGTTGGTGAAAGTTGAGGATATCAGCTGAGGATGTGAACTTAGGATTTACGACCGGGATGTACGATAAGGATGTCTGGAAACTCACAGAATGAAAGGTTTATGAAGATATAAAACTAGGGTTGTCTGGAGTGTCATTTGACGTCAGCAGATCGATATATCATAATTCAGGGAGTACTGAGGATGTGTTCTGTTTCAGGCCAATTAGTGTCCAGCAAGTCGCGAGTGGAGGCGAACATCCTGAAGGCGAAACCCGAGCTGCGCCACGCGAGGATGCAATCCTCCTCCCCAACCGTGTACGACGAGTCCCCGCTGCGCGAGTCTTCTGATTTTCTGTCCGAAGATACGACGACGAGCTATGGCGAGCCCCAGGACAGGAACACTATGACTTCCTTCTTCTACACCGGCCCAGAGTCGGAATCGTTCAAAGCGACTTCGGAGCGACAAGGGGTGTCCCACCGAATGCCCGTGAACCGACTTGCGCTTTCTCGAGGCGATCCGAAGCTGCTTGTGGACACACCTTGAGGGTCATCCATGTTCCACTTTGTTGGCACACTTTGGACTTTGGACTGAAGGGGAGGAAGATTTGCATCCAGAGAAGCTACCCTGAGGAAGTTTGAGTAAAAGCCAGCGAGTGCTCCAGAGACGGAGCCTCTCGTAATGTAGTTGCTAGTTTTCTGAGCACTTTTTGAGGAATTAAATCTCTTGATTCTGATGAAGAAGTGTGATAGCTATGGCATTGGATCCCTCTGGAGCTGGAGAGTCCATTCCGCTGACTCTAAATTTGTGACAGGCTTACTCGTGATGAACTTGAAACCGATTTAGAGGCAAGTAGTCGCTCCTCGATCTGATTATCGGAACAAATGTAGCTCGTGATCAATTCTTCCAGGAACTCGTGAGGGGGGTATTCTCCCATTGGAATCTGTACACAAGTGTCTCCTTGTAAATAATTGCCCACCTTCCTGCATAGAAGGAAGTGTATATTCATGTATGGTTTTTGATCTCCGTCGCTGCCGTTGAGGACACTGATTTACCAGAGAGACTCTATGTTAAATTATTTGAAATTTACGTAGGTTGAGAAACTCTAATACAGGCATTGGAGTGAGAGAAGGGTCTTATAGTGCGCTAATTTTGCAGAGCTGGGATAAATCAGAGTAGTCCAGAGATTGACAGTACATGTCCGTTTTGTGCTAGGCTTAACCCAGAAAGGATGCTGCGGACCACAATGGTCCGATGGATGACTTCACTGTTGACTGAAGCAAAAATGAATGGGCCTATTGTTCCAATAATCAGAGAGATTTGGTGACTACCTTGGTCACGGGGCCGCGCCCTTACAGGGTTAAACTCCACAGGCTTGATTTCAGGAAGGAGTGCATGATTTAAAAAGTTCTGATTACTGAGAATTTGGCCGACTTTTGTAATTGACTTTGACCTACAATAGACGCTCACTTTTATTTTGCAACCTCTTGTACCCAGCATTGAAAGTCATAGTTTGAACTCGTAATAAACCATGGGAAAGGTATTGTCAGGGGCTTTCCAATGGGATATCAAAATGCCCAATTGGGACAAAAACTCTAGGCACTTTGCAACCATCAGCTGCATCTACTTCCACATGCACTCAGTGTTATATCAAACTAGTAGTAACCTTCATGAAAATGAGATCCTAACTCCAGTCTCCTCACCACAGTATGGCAGTTGACCTATCTTGTCTACGCCTCAGATTTTTCATACGAAGTATGCATATAGTCTCTGCACTGAAGGGCATGTCACTGAGACGCGGCCTCTGTTTTACGTATCAATTATCGCTAATGTAGTTGTAACTTCAGAGATGGGAGCAGAATTCAGGTCACAATTCCACCCTCTCATATTACATGGATCGAAGTAGCATAAAACGAGTGCCTGTAACGTAATTCGGTTGTACAAGTGGCTGAATGACCTACTCTTCGATGTCGACGTGTGAGGACGCATGTAGTGTTTGATAATAAGACTGAAAACAAAAAATAAGCTGTGGACAGGGTGGTCTTGAAGGAATTCGACGCACTGTACAAGTTTCGTATCCTGGGGGTGCATTGGGACAGAGAAGCGTTGTCGCTACAATCATGAAGAAGGGCTTACTTCAAACCGTGCTTGAATTCGATATCGAAATAAGTCACCAAATTCGAAATAAAAGACACCTCAACCAGCATGAAATGTCAAAATTAGGATAATGTTCTGTCAAACCGGGATCAAATGTCCAAATGACAGTATTGATCCAAATTTAGAACGATTACGAAATTGCGAAAAAGTGAGAGCATCACGGGTGACCAAGATACAGGAGCAGAGCACTAAGCTTAGTATTTCCAAATTAGGGTTTCTCTGTCATACAGAATTTGCAGAGGTTTAGGGTTTTACCTTTTCCCCTAGCTCACATTGCGAGGGTGCCCGTTTCCGAGCGCGAAGATTTCAGAGATGGCGGATTTTGACGATCGCAAGCAAGCGGTTCTGGAAGGCTTGGCCTCCGACGTCAAGGACAAGTCTAGAGCTGGGGGCGTCGACGCTCCCATTGCATCTCTCATCGACCGCATCAATCGACACCCTCAGTATTTCACCACCAGTTCCTGCTCCGGCCGCATTTCGATTTTCTCCGAGTCCGCACCTGACGACAACGGGGGAGCTACTGTTGGGAAGAAGACGAAGAAGAAGAAGGGCGGCGACTGGGTGTACGTCAGTCATGAGACCGCCGTGGAGAGCGAGGTCCGGAATTGGGATTCATTTTAGGGTTTAGGGTTTCTGATTGATGCGCATTTTTGGAGAGGTCTCAGAATTGGTGGATTGTGGTCGAACATTTGTCTGGAATCGTTTTCAGGTCTTGGAGAGTTTGAAAGTGTATTGTGGGGTCTACTCTCTAACTCCCTTAATGTGACTGCTTGGAAGACAGACATAGTAAAGGTCAAATAGTTTGAATATAAGACAAGTGTGCTCCAGTCAATAACATTGTGGCAAGTGGGCAAGATATTCCGAATTTTCACTGAAGAGAGGGTTAGATTAAAGATGTCCGAGTGTGTTAGTATTTCGATTCGAGACTTTTATTCTCGATTGGAATCCATTTAGGGTTTCTGATTGATGCGCATTTTTTGAGAGGTCTCAGAATTGTCGGATTGTGGCTGAATTTTTGTCTGGAATCATTTTCAGGTCTTAGAGAGTGTGAAAAATTATTGCTTGACTATGGAGGAGGGTCTTTTAGTATTTCGATTCGAGCCTTTTATTCTCGCCCTCGAATGCCGTACTCCTGCCACTGCCCAGCTGCTTGTGGCGTGTGCCGTTTCTGCAGGGTTTCGAGAATCAGGTCTGGAAATTTTCTTGCAATTTTGTTTGGCAAGACGCTGGATTTATGGTTTATGGCTTGGATTGTTCTAGATGTTTTGGCTTTACGAAAAATTCAGTACTCTGTGGTATCTCTTCTAGGGAGTGACGTGCTGTGGATTGTTGATTTCATGGATCAGGGATAACCGGAATGGGAAAGCGTAACATTGTGGGTGTGCGCTGTTCGATTCGTTTGGAAGTGCCTATTGTTCAAGCTGGTCGCACTTTGGTTACGGATGATTATTTGAGATTCTTGACAACCTTGTCTAATAAAAAGATGGAGCTCAATCGTCAGCGCACCGACTCGTTCTTGGTTAAATTCATTGACCTGGTAAGTTACTTGTATCTGAATTGAATGTACAAGACTGCTCCGTTATTCTTCCGGTCAATGGCAAATTAATGATCTCCTTTTTTCCATACAACAATGTGCAGGTTGAAAATCAGAACGGACAGAGGCTGCCAGAGTTAGAAAGGAGCTTGTTAATTGAGGAATATGTACCATCTGAGGTCTTACCAATTAAAGGGTTGAACGGATTGACTTCTGCCAATGGAACGCGTGATTTTCATGACCAAACAGAAAAGAAGTTTAGTATGGACAAAGAAAGTAAGATGAAGATTTCTGCACTTAAGGGCAGACAATTGAGATTACTTGCTCGACTGAAAGTACTTGAAGATAGGAGGCCTCTTACGACAGGGGCGATCAGTGATAGGCAGACGCTAAGATCCCAAGGAGACAGTGTTTTCCGGGGTAAAATGACATCTCCGGAATCGGAACCAAGTTTTTCCCCAAGCAATGGTATTCTTTGCGAATAATTTCTCTGGTCTCTATGTGTGATTTTGCTTTGTATACGATTACATGTGGTGTTAGTATGAGCTAAGTATTTTGTGTCGGGTGCACATCCAGTAGCGGATTTCTGTTTTGGCTGGTGTTGTAGTTTCAGTATAGTGGATTTTGAGATTTACTTCGAGCCGCTGATGAAGTTTAAGAAGGGGTGGAACTCTGCTGATGCTGGTGTGTTGAGCACTGCATGATTGCTGCATTAGTTCAACTGCTAAATTTGGAGGCGTAGTTGCTGTTGATATTTGAGTGTTGCTTTTTCTGAAGAGGAATGATGGGTGTACTTACAGGAGGGGGCAAATCTGATGGGTGCAGTTTGTCAGCTGCTCATCTAGAGGTGCGTGGCGAGCCAATTGAACGGTTACACTGCTGGAGTCACTCAGTTGTACAGAGCCCAGAAGCCAATGGGCGACATTCTCTTCTCGTGTATGGCGGTTTCGGCGGCCCGGGTCGTCATGCACGCCTAGGGAACTCATTGGTCCTCGATTGTTTAAGAGGCGAAATGAAGTGTCTCGAGACTTCCTATGCACCCCCTCCAAGGATGTCTCACATCGCAGTTGTGATAGGCAAGCGCATGGTGGTAGTTGGCGGTAGATATGATCCTAGTACATGCCTTGGCGATGTCTGTGTCTTAGACCTCATGGAAAATTCGTGGCATTTTCCTAAGATCACTGGAGATTATTTCCTTCCAAGGTAAGAGGGTCCTCTTTGTGAGACTTTACTCCTTTGTTAATTTCAATACTGAATCCGAGTACTGAGCTGCACTGACATGTGAGTAATACTTTGGCAGACATAGGCACGCGGCAGCTAGGGTAGGCAACAATATCTATGTATTCGGGGGCATGAATCAGAACACCGTGTTGGGCGATTTTTATGTGCTCAATTCGTCTTCATGGGAATGGAAATGTATCAACCCTGGAGGTGACATGCCACCTGCTCGATACTCACATACATTAGCTGCCATTGGTCAGAAGCTGTACCTCTTTGGGGGTCGGGATGCAAGAAGAGTATATGGAGATCTTCATGTCTTTTGCCTGCAGACGAATACCTGGACGCAGCAGAAGGGTTTAGGGGAACTTGGCACACCTCGGTTCTCACATTCCATGACTGCTGTGGGAAAATGGTTGCTTGTTTTGGGAGGCTGCCCCATCACTCACCATAGAACTGACCTTGTGATTTTAGACGTGGAGAAAATGGTCAGCCGACGTATTCCTTTGATGCAAGCGCCACTGGACGTGCTTTTAGTTAGGCACACAGCCACGCTTTTGGGTACCAAGTTGGTGGTCGTTGGTGGAGGAGCAGCTTGTTTCGCTTTTGGGGCAAAATTCAATGTTCCTTTCTCAGTGGACCTGGAGCCTTTTCTGGGTAAAAATAGCTTTGAAACTGGCGTCGGTACCAACATGGATTCCTTCGGCAAGGCCGTATGCAGTGATGGCTGTGAGAAACGGACATGGATTTTGAGGTTAGATAGGAAAACTGCAAAGATTGGGAAAGATTCTTTGAAGCAGCTGGGGTGGTTAGATCAGAAGAGAAGACCAAAAGTGTTGGATGAAAGAATGCAAGTTGCATTCCCTATCACAGAGGAAGCAGCCTTGTATCTGAAGGATGCAGGCTCATATGACGGGATTCCATCGGTTATGTCTAGAGGATTTAATCAGGAGTTTCCTCAAGATTTAATATCAAAATTGGTTGCAACTAAAGGTGAGGTCGTTCAGATGCAATTGGCATATGATACCCACCGTCCAATCTCACCATCTGTCACACTGGAGGCGGATGTGTCTAAACTATTACAGGAGGTAGGACTACCACAAGCTCTGCTGGAGGATCTACCGAAGAGGTATGTATCTGGTTTCCAAACAACTTTCTATTTGATAATGAGGACGTGCTATTTGTGTAATAGAATAGTGTGCAATCAAGGAAAGAGGTAGTTATTGCGCTTGGTTCGTTTTTCGTTTTGGGGTACCTTATGGAGCTTGGCATGGACGTTTGTTGATCACGTTGCATGCCTTCTGATTGCTGATAGTGTTATTTGAGTGAATCTTGGCTTGTTCATGGAGTTTTCTAGGACATGATTTCATGTAGGTGGGAACGACTGGGGGACATGGCAATTCTCCCTGCAGGATCACTTGCGAGTAGTAGCTGGAGCTCAATCGGGCCTGCACTTTGGCCTGTCATTGCATCTGCGCTTGGATCAAGGCGCATCGCTCGCCAGGCAAGTGTTACCAAGCTTGTTTCCGTCTTCTTGAGTATTCAAAAGCTTGACTGGATTTCATTTTGTTACTTCCTCCGTCCCGAATTAAGTGTCCCATTTCACGAAAGTCCATGAGATTAGGAAAAGCCTTCTAGTTATTTACATTTAGAGGTTTGGGTTTAAAGAAATAGGATTTAGACTTTAGAATTTAGGGTTTCAAGCTGCAAATTTAGGGCTGTGAGAAGGTTTACCATGCGTTCTTATCATTAAAGCATTGCATGATTGAAATAATGAAAATCAACAGTGGCAACAATTATAAGGTGCTGCATATGGGAAAAGATCGCTTAGAGCTGAGGAATTACCTACTCGCCTCCCTTGTGATGCAAACATTGTTCAATGTGCTCGTGATGCTTTGCCCAGGCTTTGCAAGGCATAGTGGACACTTAATTTAGGACAAAAAAAATCCTCAAATGGAACTCTTAATTCGGGACAGAGGGAGTATATGATTTGTAATGTGCGTTAAGACTTTCGACGACTCTGTTGTTAAAGGCCGTTGTGATAGCTGAAGCTCATGAGGGGTCTCACCATGAATTTTCCAGGCACCAGTGGCTGCAACCAAGACTAGGGACAGCAAGCTAGAGTTGTTGTTTGGAGAGAATGGTTGGGTTGAGCATCGCGAAAACGGCCTACTGTACTGCTTTGATGCAACCAAATGCATGTTTTCATCTGGGAATGTCTCCGAAAAATTACGCATGGCCTATATGAAATGTAGCGGTGAAATTATTGTGGATCTTTTTGCTGGCATTGGATACTACGTCTTGCCTTTTCTTGTCAAGTACGTTACTAACCACTTCGCTGAATCTTGCTTATTCGATTGCAACCTTGTTTGACTCGTGCAATTTGGTTTAGGAAAGTCGGGTCCATCCTCAAATATCTTATTTTTTTGGTTTCATGCATGTATTTTTGGTTTCTGTTACTGGCACTACATCCAGATGCCAATATCCATGTGATTGTTTTACCATTGCATCGTAGGGGAGGAGCCAAATTGGTGTACGCATGTGAATGGAACCCTAATGCGATTGGAGCTCTTCGTCACAATTTGCTGGTCAATGGAGTAGAGAATCGTTGTGTTGTCCTTGAAGGGGACAATCGATTGACGTCACCAAAGGTTAAATAACCGTGTGTGTCCTTTGGGGAAGCTGTAGACATATACGAAGGATAAAGTCTTGACATTTGTGGCATTGGAACGAACTCTTGGGTTTGAAAGAAATTATTTTGAATCCTCCTGACTTGGAATAGTGGATTGGCGCAGGGTGTGGCTGACAGAGTGTGTTTGGGTCTCTTACCCTCCAGTGAAGGCAGTTGGGGTGTTGCAATCGGAGCTCTCAGGTTGTCTATTTCGTACTATTCTCAACTGCCAGTGAATATTGAGCTCGCCTTGGTATATTGAATTTCTGATCATACTTTGTGAGCGACCAATTCCATCATGAACTAAAATTTGTATTACAATTTTCTGAAGCTTAACTTATAATCTGAGATCGTAACCTATGGTTGCATTTTATCCTCCCAGGCCCGAGGGAGGGATGCTTCACGTGCATGAGAATGTGAAAGATACAAACGAGGCTCAGTGGCTGGATTACCTTGTCTCTGCCCTCAGTAAACTGTCAGTTGGTCTTGGTAATGGCTCCCTTCCGATGTGAAACTAGTTGTACATTGTTTGATGTATCTGTTTTGAATTTTGAGTTTACTGTATACTGCCAGCACACTATCTGTTGCTAGATTCAGTTTGTGAATCCCTTACGAACGCTAGTTCATTGTTGTTCTCATACTGAATTGCTTGTGATAAGCGCAGATAGACATTGGGAAGTCAAGGTGGTCCACCTTGAACGAGTGAAGTGGTATGCCCCTCATATACGTCACGTAGTGGCTGATGTTCAGTGCTCTCTCCAGTGAAAGGTACTAGAGAATCATGTAAAACAGTTTAGTAAGTTATGGTAGTGCTTGTGAACCACAAAGAATTTCTGCCTCTCAAGTTTCTCAAATGATTTGCTCGGCTAGAATTTCTGCTCCTCGAGTATTTCGGCATGGAGCAATGTACACCTATCCGCAAGAAAGAGTCGTGCTTCACCTTGTTTCATCTCTTAGAAATATGTAATTGAAAACTCAATAGCTATATAAGGTGTGTCACCCTATTGTGGCCACAGTTTTTGATCTGACCCGTTGGTGGGTGGAGGAAGTATCAATATTTTTCCAAAGTTGGAGAAACAGTTTATTAAGCACTAGAAAGTGGAATTGAATTTTTCTAACAAAGTATGAATTAGTTATGAATTTTAGTTATGAGTTAGTATGAATCCCTAGAGTGGACAAGGCATAATTTGGAGGTGAAAAGGGGTCCTTTAGAAGAGCTTGAAAGCCCTTTGTGTCCGTATAGTATATTATGAAGTTGATGGTATATGAATTTGGTGGTATATGATTATAAAAACATTGACCAAATGTTTTTCAGTATATAAAATAAGTTAGCGACCATAATAGTATGTAAATAACAATGTATCACAATTCACATATTAAATCACAATTGAAGAGTTGTAAGGCTAAATATGGGTTGTATAAAGGGATCCTAAGGATCTTTCAATGGTTAATTTATGAAGTATTAAGTGTTTCTTTCCCCTCAAGGATATTGGATAGTTTGGGCAAACTCTTGTGGTTTCAATTTTTGGTATGATTTTATTTTATTTTATTTTTAAGATAGTAAAATATAAGCTTTATAGAATTATGATTTTTGTTTAGATTGGTGTCTAACATCAAACATTATGTCTTCTTAACTTCAAAATAGTTAATCCCTAAATGTCCAAGGCTTCTTTTGAACTTTTTGGAATTTGATCTAATTTAATTAAAAAGTCATCATTTAGATAAGTTTTATCAATTTTTAAAATTTTAACCATTCAAATTTGAACTAAACATGTTAGAGATCAATGATGCAAGCATGTGAGCTTAGAAATGTGAGCCTACAAGCCTAGGTGTAAAGAGGTACTTCATAAATATTGAAGGTGCCTATAATATACATACAACATAGATACCTTCAATATAAATTTCTTATAATCATAGAAGGTACCTATAACATAGGCGTCTATATTCCTAGGTTCATATGTTAGCTACCATATGTTAGAGATCACATATGAAAAGAAATCACAACAATATCACTTATGGATTGAAAGATTATAATGTTTGATCATGAGGATGTTAAACTAAAGTGATTTGAAGTTTTTTAATATAATATTGTTTACCAATTGATCTTCCACTTCCTAAGTGGAGTTATAATTTTCCCCTTGATTAGGGAGGGGATTTGGTTATAATATAGAGCCTATGATTAGGCACTTGGGGGGAGTTTGTTAGAACTAGTCCATTCCCTCCCCCTACATCTTGTAGATTTAGAAACTTTATGCACTAGGGGCTCTCCCTTCCTATAGAAATAAAAAGGCCCCTCTCTCTGCTTGGTTAGCAATGTTATGAATCCTCTTTTCACATGTCAAATTTTAAAAGTTGTTCATTAAAAAAAATATGAGGATAAAGGGCCTAACATGCATAACCCCAATCAATTTATGGCTTCTCAAAATCTACTCTACAATTTTTTGGAATGAATTTTTAGTGTGATTTTTTCTTTAAGATCTAGTGTATTTGAGGCTCATTTCCAAGAGCCCTCAACATTACGGAAAGTTAAGATTGCAATGAATATGCTAGCACAAAATCTTGAATAGGAAAATCATAATCAATCATTTTCAAAATCAAGTTTTTGATGCTATAACTAGACTTCAAAAAAATTCATAAAAATAAACTACTAAAAATAGAAAGTTGATTAGATTTTATTTAACTTCATGTTATTGACACCAAAATTTGGTGCCTTGGGCATTTAGGGGTTAAAAGAGGATTGCAAAAAAAATAAAAAAAACTTGAAATAAAAATTTCAAAACTTAGTCTTTACTAAATAATGTTTCTATAGGGAAAGCTTTGGTTTGCACCATTTAGATAAATCATGAGAAAGCTATGGTTAGGAGCTTCTTATTTTGTAGGCAATCCAAGCATCTTTTTGAAAAAATTAATTGTCAAATTCATTTTTGAGCTCAATTTTCACATTTTTTACCAAAAAATACACTTCAGAGTGTTAAATTTAATTGTTAGAACAATAACTCCATTTAGATTAGAGTATGTTTGCACCTGACATTTGCTAACATTGGTTATTAACAGATAATACCTCTGTACAAAGATGAGAAGGCTTGTTTTTTTTATGGAAATGCATTTATTGCATTGGTTTAGTAAAAATTAAGTCATCAGAAGCTATCCAATGTTTAGACATGCAAACAACTCCTTCTGTTGTGAGTAGGGCTTTTTGGGGGGCTTTTTGGTGCTACATTGCACCCAAAAAAATAATTTGGCTAAAAAATGGCAAAAAATTGTAAAGTATTTTGCTAAAAAACTTTGAATTAAAAAAATCTTGGATGAAATTACATGATTGTGGATGGAAATAGAATTATAGACATGTCAGTATATATGCTAATGTGATCTTTCCAATTCAATATGTAGATGATTGCAAAAATTTGGAGCAACACTAAAAAATTGAACCACTTTGACACTTCATACATTTAAAAAAAAAAAAACTTGGTTGTGAAGCCTTCATCCTTGGAAATTGCAAAAAGCACGCCATACAATTCAATTCACGTTGTTATTGGCTTTGATAATCATAGCACTATGAGCTTAAAATGTGGAGGAACGACAGGAAGTGAATGGTGGCTCCTCTGGTCCACAATCAGTAAGCCCAAATGGGCGTGTGAACCACAAGCCAAGTTGCTTTCATGAAGTAGAGTAAACTAGCCATTCATCGTACACGTCCAAGAACCACACAACAATCATTGCCAATTATGGCACAATGATTACACGATTCAACTGCCAATTCAATTGTGATGGGAACAAAATTTTGTTTCACCATCCAATGACCACACACTGTGTAGTGAAGGGTCGGTCTGCAAGGAATTTTTGACTAGATTTCAAATGCCTTGTCTTTAAATTGCAATAAAATTTGTAGGAAGAAATCTTTTTGCATTTTGTTTTTGGAAGGTGAATCTTAATATGACGTTTCATAATCACACCAATTTTCAAAACATTCAAGTCTCTTTTTTTATGTGGAGAAGGATTTGAATTTTGTCTAAGTATGGTGATTGGCAAGTTTACAATAGGTTCCCCAATTACAATGAGGTCTTTATTATGAAGGACAACAAATACAATAGAGTTGATTGTAAATTGTGTGCAACAAGGAATCAAAAGTTGGAGTTTGAGAAAAACATAGGACAAAATTCCTTGAAACATCCAAACTAAGATCTCATGGAGTTTGGTGTTGTGTTTCTTTTGTACTGTTCTTAGTTAACCCTTTACATACTAAGAATTCATGATTTAAGTTGGATACTTTGATTGATTATATTATAGAAAGTATAATGGAAATGAATTTTTTTATTATATTGTTAGTTTGAGTTAAGAACATTGCATATATTTGTTTAAGTAAACAATTATTAAAATAGATTTTTAAAACCCAAATAAACTCTTCAAAATTGCTTTAAAAACATGAAGCCCAATTTGGGTTTCTTAGTCATTAAAGGGTTAAACCTTCTTCTAACTTTCTTGTTTAAAAAGTGGGGTTTCCTTTACAATTAACTCTAATGTACAAAAAATTTCAACATGAACACAAGGAATTCTACAAAAATTGGAGGGCTCATAAGTTGTTGCCTTCCCTACAACCTTGATTTGTACACTACTAGAAGCACGGTTGTCATATCGGACATAATCTTACTGTTTACGAATAAATTGGGCGAATCAGGGTTGACTGGCTGCAAACTTTGGAGGCCAATAATTTTTGGAATTTTTTTCCAAATAGGGTATATGAGTTGTTTTTTGGCATCTACAGTTTTTCATCTCATATACCCAATTTAGATAATTTTTCCAAAAGTTATTGGCCTCCAAAGTTTGCAGCCAGTCAACCCTGATTCGCCTAATTCGTCCGTGAACAGTAAGAATTCTGTCCGATATGACAACCGTGACTAGAAGTTGAAATGAGTGAAAATCAATGAAACTCTTTTGTTGTGAGGATGAGGGATTTGTTTTTGTTTTGGGATGTTTTAGTGGTCTTGAACGCTATGAGAACTTATGAAGAATGTGGGCTGAAGATGAGGTAAGTGAATAGTGCCTAAACTCTAAAATCATCCACTTCCACTAATGTACAGTATTTGTACATGCTGCTTTTTTGTAGCCTTCAACAATATACAAACAATGTATATTTGAGGAAGTGGGTGATTCTAGAGTCCTGTACCATTACAACTTTAACATTTCATAATCAATTCCACAAAGCTTCAAAAAATATGAACGACTTGGGTTAGATGCCAATTCCACTCATCTTCCAAATCTTCACCCTTACTTTACAACAACTTTGAGGTGAAGAATAGATTCTTGAAGGAGGTGACTAAGGTAGGAGGCTTTAAAAGTGTCCCTCTCCTTCAAATTGCCCCTATTATTAGCTAAAGAATGAACATGAGGTGATTCTTAAATGAATCACTTAAGCAATTGAATGAATTTAGGAAAAATTGTTTTTCTATTGCAAGAGTCAATCATTGTCTTTGAATTCAGCACATCTCTTTACAAGTTGCAAATGGATGGATTTTGGGAGACCTATGATCACAAATAGATGCCTATGCCTTAAATCTTTGAAAATCTATAAATAATTCAAAAATACTTGAAAAAATACAAAATCACTTGTGTTAGGTTCCACATCTATTTAAAAATGATCTAACAATATTTTTGTCTACAAAAAACTATAAAAAGGCCTATAAAATGGTCGCCTGGGGAGCCTCCTACCTTATCTCACAGCAGATGTACTTGAGTTCAGCTCTGTCGCCTGCGTGCCTAAAAATTCGATCCGCTTATGGCCACTTTCCAGTAACTGTGGCTTCCTAAAAGAGCCGCTGTTGTGTAATTGGGGAGGTGGAGCTCCAGTACAGAAGACCACACAAGGAATTCTGAAATCTTTCATTTCCGAGATTTTCCCAACTACTTGTTAACAAGAACTTCTTCAAAAACTAATGGTTACTAAACACAGTACTACTCTTATGAGACTACCATCTCAGCTGCCATGTAGATTCAGCGAAAACAAATGAGCATATATGCGAATTGGACTTCCAAACTAAGTGATGTGGGGACACTTTTGGTCACCTGGAGCACTTGGGTTAACAGATCAGAGTTGCTCTTGCTCTTCTTGAAACAGGGACATTGATTCCTCAAACCAACAAGGTACATTTTGACCTGCACTGTGTACTTGGAGCTCAAACCGTGCAAGCAAATAACTTATCAATGGGCACTGTATCACCCGGAATGAGATCAAGGAAATAACTGTAAAAATATTTAATTGCACTCTAGAAGAAATTACAAAGGCTACATGTAAGTAAGTAAATCCACTGCGGGGATTATTTCACTTGCCACCATATGAAACAAGGGATGGCATGTGAACAAGGATAGAATCCAAGAATAGGTTCAATATCCATTATTTAAATTTCTACGCCCAAGTTTGGCAAACCAAACCAAGCTCACTGACGAAAGTCTATGTACGCCTCAAAGCCTGTAGTAAAAACTCACACTACAGAGCTCGATCACACTACTAGAGCCTGTCCTTCGAATCCAAACATATATATAAACATGTTCTTCTGAAATGAATTGTTGTTCCGTGGGGAGTTGTAGCTAGGATTCTTAGCCCACGGAAGCGGCGGAGGAAGCTGTGACCGCTGTTTTAACTATCAATGAGGATACGAAGCCCTGAGCAACTTCAGTGTGGCTTCATCGATTCCAAAGGATTTCTTGATCACGGCATCGGTGATATTGGGCGCAAAGACCTGCACAGGCATCACCGGCGATCATTCATCAGTTACGGCTTGGAAGTGCTATTACTTCAGAGCTGGAAGTTCTACTGTATTACCTTTAATATAAGAAAAGCAAAGTAAATCCTCAAGAATAATAACTATGCTACAAGACTCATTACAATTATATTGAGCATTCTTTTCATGTTCTCACTGTATGGCACATGCATGATTGTCCTCGAAGGGTTTGAATGATTAATGATTGATTGGAAGAAGCGCATTATTCAAAACAATCTTGGGTGTGGACGTTTGAGCATATCATGCGGTTAAATTCAAACAAACATGTTCAATCTATTCAGTCTGTTCCTGTCTCAGTGTCTCCTGCCACCGGCACCTGCATCTTGATATAGAAAGGAGCTTGACATGATGGATATTAAGGTAGCTACACCTAATTGCAAATCCTACATCAGTTAATGAAGCACTTCAAAATCTTGCACAACTATTGCTTTTGTGAATGTACACCATCATGACAACAACAATTTTCAATTATCTACCAAAAAATACTTTTAGTGACCTTTGCACAAGTATCTAAAAAGTGACTCATTCTTTGATGCATTAGAACCATCTTTGACTTGCTAACAAACCAGCTATTCTAGGAACTCAAACCATGCTCAACACTTAAAGCTTCGAGTTTTGCAATTAGGTGAGGTATCCTAAGGACACAAAGAATATTGGAATTGAACATTTGGTATTAAACTTATAAGCGAATGGTAGCTAAGTAACCCTTGAGGTAGAGCTCCAAAGTAACATCAATTTCATTAAATTGGCGATATTCCTTAAGTCAATAATTGTGACAAAGAACTTCAAGCAACAAACTAGGACCAAGTATAGATTTTGGTTCAAGGTTGCATACTAGAGCAATGGAATATCACCAATTTAATGAATTTGATGTTAATAAAGTCAATATTCTAGATGATGAACATAATGTTTTGGGGGCAAACTTGTGTCTAATTTATTTCTCATTATTCATCCAAAGTAGTGCTTGAAGAAGGACAACCTCTCTTTACAACCAATTTGATGGAATCGAGACACAAAATAACATCATCGTCCAAAGATATATACAAGCCAGCTTGTGCAGACTATTACAGGCCTGAGCGAATTTGGAGAGTGCAAGGGTTCCTGCATGACGAATGAAGCCAGCGTACCTGGGTGGCGGTGGTGAGGAAGCCGGGGTTCTGCGAGGTGAGAGTGTTGAAGGTGATGGCGCGCTCCTTGCCCACGTTGATCTGGAAGTGCAGGCTCGCTTTGGGGAAGATGGTGACGTCACCCTGGTACAGCGTGGATGCGTACAGCACGTTGTCGTCGCTCACGAAGCCCGTGAGCACGCTGCCCTTGAGCACGAACAACGTCTCGGCCGCGCGAGGGTGCGTGTGTAAAGGAATCACGCCGCCGATGTCGAAGTCCAGGCGAGCGTGCGACACACCCTGCGTGTTCAGGCCAGGCCACTCAGTCGCGGTTGCAAGGGAAGCGACCGCACCCGTCTCAGCCTTTGAAGGGTCCGACGCTGATCAATCAAGCCAACACAATTAATCATCAGTGAGCTCATGGATTGCAATTAATCAATGGTGATTTGTCATTCAATTAATTAATAGAATTGGAAAATTTATCGAGAGCTAGCTCAGGGAATAATGTTCGGATGTAGAATTGAATGAGTCGGGAACCCCCCTGCAGTGTTAATTCGCAGGGATCCCTAGCTAGATGTCTCCAGTTCAAGTTGTCTACAGTAAATATTGCAGCCCGGAGGTTCCCGATTTTACATCCTTATACAATTCGTCATTTCGGTAAAATCTAGAGCGAGCTCCCCTAGTTGCCAGAAGAAAAAACTGCTCGGGTATCTCATTTTTGGCACTTTCAGGCAACTGGAAAAAGGGCAATTAAATGAATGATTCATGGAAATTGTGTTAGCAGGTACAATGTTATAATGTTGTGATCATGGCATTCTTGACCTACAAGACAAAGGACCCTTTGCATCACATGAATCAAGGCTTCTTTAATCCAATGTCAGTGTAAGAAACCCTGAATGCCAGGATTGCCAGCTGGCTTGCCCGTAATTTGTGGGACACTGTAGAAGGACAGCAGCCTCTTCATTCAAGAATGTTAGGGTGATCTACAGGTGGCACAAACATTAAGTGATTGTAGTCCGTCACCAACAATTGAAGTTAATAACCCAGGGAGAACGGCAGGGCGTACTCCCGGGGGTGTTATATTTGAACATGAAGCTTTACCACCCACCCCACCCCACCCCAAACTTTCTGTTTTAATCTTACAGTATGCAAAATCTTAATCGGGTGTTTCCAGAGGTACCTGGCGCACATGAACAATCGCACATTATTTTCATATTACGAGTCATGAATTATCAGTTATCAGAAACGAATTAAGAGCATTCAAAACCATAATCTACATGAGACCTGCATATAATCTATAAGTGGAGGCAGGTATGGAAGAGGAACTGAGTCTCACACTAAGCTTAGACATGGTATCTCAATTCCATGCTCACTGATTGACGTTCGAACAATATCGCGCGAAAATTGTGACACTCACCTGCAAGAAGAACTTAATACGTACTAAAAGTATTATCGATCGCTCAGCATGCACTCCAGTTTAATTACAACCAGGATCCAGATTCGATCGAGTCACGTAGAGCATGACAGAGATATGAACAGACAGAATTAGTGACGGCTTCGATGCGGGTGCGATCGACCCAGGCGGCTTCCTACCTGCTTCGCGGAATCCAGTGTAGGTGAAGTCTGTTGCAGTGACAGAGCTTCGGGGTTTGCAGGGAAGCCCATTCACGATGACGTCGGACTTCGGGTCCCCCACGCAGAAGTCTTGCAGGGGGTCGGGATCAGCGGCTTGCACAACGCCCACCAAGATCATAATCGAACACAAAATAACCAAAACCCAGCCCCTAGAGGTGGCTCCAGTCCCACTTGTCGACGCAAACGCCATAGCTGCAGATCGAACAACTTCCACTGCAATTATCGATACGATTCTCACCAGCTATGGAGAGCGAAAACGCCGCTGCAGTAAGGCTAGAAAGCTATGAAGAGCCAGCTGTGGAGCTGTGGAGATCGAAGCTCCCCGTTGGTGGTATATATACCCGAACGCTGCAGACCATATGCGAGATTTAATTACTGCGAACTTTCCTCCCCATTAACTCAACAGTGAGTTAGCCATTTTTTCAATATACACTGGAAAACATTGTACAGAACCTCCGCGTGCACAACCCCATTCCGAATGACGATTCATGAGGAGACAGAAATCAACAAGGGAAGGGACGCGACAAAAACTGCTTACGTTGCTGAAAGCACATTGAGTTAATTAAGTGAGTATATTGTCGGGATTGAAATTCGTGGGACCCCATGGCGAGGGAAAAAGAGAGCAAGAAAGTGGAATGAATGCATGAAGCATGTCGCTGGCAAAAAAATTCGATTTCTTGCACGTCAAGCCGTCAAGGGTCCAAGATCATCATGCGTAATTGAGTGAGGAAAGGCTTTCCACAGCCCGTTCCACAGTTCGCGTATCAGTCTATCTTGACAGACTTATGAGGAGACAGCAATTAACAAGTGGGAGGGATGCATCCATAAAAAATTGACGGAAGATGGCAGGCTGGTTCTTGACTTGCCTCAAACTTCAACTGATCGTCTCATGCATATTGAATTCAACTCTCCTTTTCTAGCTCAAGTACCGAGGGGAAGCATATATATCCTACAAAAGAGTGAGCTAGCCAAATTTTGTGATTGATGCTTCCAGAGTTGAGTAACGTCAATGCCGTTACATCGGCGCTACAGTAAGCACTATCCTTGGGACACTTCACACTACAAAGCTTCGTAAGCTAAGACTGAAACCCTTTGCCCTTTAGGGCATCTGCCAATGCAGTTTCGTGAATGTCCGCCAATGTAAAGAAACTGACTGAAAATATCCGACCAGTACAGTATAACGAAAGTGGCTTTCGAAAACATGCATGTTGTGGAATAGAGATCGACATATTAATGTCAGTTGAGCTAGTGGCATGAATGACAGTTTCATTAAATTGGCGATATTCCACTACTTTGGCAGCTTTCAGGAGTCACGACGCGAGGCCTGAAATGTTAATCTATATCTGTACTAGTTTTGCACTCCTTTTTAGAGCTTGTATTGTTTTATGTCCCAGTGTTTTGGCTCAAGAATCACGCCAATTTAACGAAATGGGCGATGACGTTTCTTCACAAGTGTGAGTTGACAAAAATCCATGAAGGGAGCTTCTTCACTCCTTCAGCAAAGTAGTGGTAACGAATGCGGAAGTGTGTGTTGAGTGACATATACAATATACTGTACTTTCGATCGTGGTGTGCGTTATTGAGTTGCGATCCATGTAGAGTATGTTGCTTCCTGGTGGTGGGAGTATTGGTATTCTAGTCAAAACTGCGGCTTCAGTTGTCTCACGAGGCCATGAATTTTTTATTTTATGTTTTCCGTGCGACAATCGGCATACTTCATAATTTAGCACCAGCTTCGGTACAAGACAACCGAATTCGTTTTCAACCCGTGCTATTTAACGTACTAGTATAAAGAGTACGTGGCTTCTATAGTTGGATAAGATTTTTCTTCTGTTTTGGAGTGTTGGGAGGATCGAGCTAACTGAACGAACACATATTCTATAACAGTTTCTAGCTAGTGGGGCATACGGAAGTGCAATCCACGTAGCTTGTGAGAGTGCCTGGCCACTGCAATGATTCAACGTAATCTTTGAAAAGTTAAAACTTGATGCTCAAGGTGAAGTCAGCTCACGAAAGAGTTACAAGTGTACAACTTTTACAATTGTCAAGCGTGAGGACCCGCCAGGTGACTTAGAGTCTAGATTCCTAGAACAGTATGAACTATGAACACAGACGCAGCTTTGAAGTTTTGACTGAGTTGTCACTTGATGCGGATAAGGTGGGTATGGGACGCAACCCATTCCTGATCAACGACCCATTCTGGCACAGCAGGCTGCTGTAGGATAGTATGCTGTAAAAGCAACCATTTAAGGTCTGGTCCGCCTTTTTCATAAGTTTCCATAGACAAAAGTATTTTTAAATTATTTTTCAGGGAAAGAAAAATAGATGTGGAAACTAGCACAAGTGGTTTTGTATTTTTCCAAGCATTTTTGAATTACTTATAAATTTTCAAAGATTTGAGGCATAGGCACCTATTTGTGACCATAGGTCTCCCAAAATCTGCCCACTTGCAACTTTAAAGAAATGTGTGGAAATCAAGGACAATAATTAGTTCTTTAGCAATAGAAAAATATTTTTTTCTCAACTTATTCAATGTTTAAAGTAGTCCATTTCAAGATCACTTCATCTCTATTCTCCAGCTAATAATAGGGGCAATTTGAAGGAGAGAGGTGCTTTTAGAGCATACTACCTTAATTTTGTGTAGGAGGTGATTAACAATGATTAATTATGGCACAATTCTCAACTCAGTGATGGCACATTATCATTGGCTACAAGACTCTCATATTGTAACCAAACCTTGTTGAAATTTGCAACCAGCCCTTGGTTGGAAAATAAGAAAGTCTATATAACAAATATGGGTGGAAGAGAATCTTCAACAAAAAAAATTTAGAAATTATGTTTTGAGAAATATAAATTTGAAAAATTATGGAAACTTTGTGAACTCTATTTTTGCACATCGGCACATGGAAAAATTTCCCCCCTCTTGAAATTTGCCTTGCAAATATGTGTATCTACTTAAGTGGTCAAAAATGGATTGTCTCCTTTATCCCCCAAACTACCACTTTTTGCTACTAACATGCCTAGTTACTACTCCCTCTATTTTCTAAAATAGATTCGTGTCACCTTTGTATTTTTTACAAATAAAACACAGGTCTTTTTAGGAATATGGGGATAGCAAATTGAAGGGATTAGTAAGATAAAAGCACTAGTAGTCAATCATTTAAGCAATTTTGGAATAGATGGTAAAGAGTATGAGGTGGTGGAGGATTTTCTTGCATAGAAAGATAGGAAATATGGGGATAACAAATTTTTTTAGAATTTGATTCTCCAAATTGAAATTACTGTGAATTTTGGGAGCCAAAAAGTGCACTTATTCAGTAGCCAGTATCTAGAGTCTTCCAATTTTGATCATTCAAGAACTACTTTCTTGCTCACTACTTTCTACTTTTTTCCTTACTGCTTCAGGAAATATGTCATAACCTTATTAGTTCCAACCTTAAAAAGGATAAAAAAACAACAACATTTCAAGTTTAAATTCCAAACCTAGGTTGAGTATAGGTTGAATATTGGGTGTGGTTGACAACTGGTGCTTCAACTATAATATTAAGGGAGAAGTATCCAAAACCAATAGTATATGCAATTTTGATAATTTCTAGATATGGTAGTCATTCTAGAATTTAAATCTACATAGTACATAGATAGTTTATTGTTTGTTGACTAAAATGATAAACTATCTATATTATCTACCTAAATTTACATTCTAAAATGACTAGAAATTATCATAATTAAGTACATTATTGGTTTTGGGTGCTTTACTCTTAAGGGTTGCTATTATGTGAACCTAAGAGCCTAAACATATGAGCCTAGAAGACTATATGTTATGTCATAGGTGTCTATATTATAAAAATCTTCCATGATTGTAGTGTAAAAATGATATAGGTTCCTATATTATAGGTGTTTATATTATAAGCATCTTCAATGGACAATGGTTGTAATATATCTATTAATATATGCTCAAAGCTCACATGCTTGCATTTTCATGCTTACAAACTAGTACTATTGCAAAGCCTTCTCTCCTATAGTCTAGAGCCAATAAATTAAAAAGATGAATATACATATCAAATTTTTTCAAATGTCAAAGGGACTTATTTTCTACTTTTAAAATACACATTTCAGCACTCTACTATCTAAATTCCCAAAACCTAAGCTAATCCACAGTTTTTCCTTATGCTAATCTTCAATTAAATGTGGCAATTCAAATTCCAAAATTAGAATATTTTTAATGAACTTTGGTAGCTTCTTTTTCTTCATACAATTTTTATTTTAAATAAGTGTTTTGGTAGGAAAGTTGCAAATACTAGTCTAGTTTGTGTGGTTAAAATTTCATATCAAATCAAGAAATTATGAGTAATTGAGAAGCATTAGTAGAAGGAGGTTTAGCCTTAGATGTACTTATTGCAACTTTTCTTGCTATTTTTTGACATTACAAAATCATTTTGCAGACACAATGAATCAACTGAATGATATATCCTTTCACCAATGTCTTTCTACGTTAGTTTTGAAGCACTTTACAATTTTAAGTTTTTCATTTAAGTAGGTTTAGAAATAAAATTTCACCTCCAAATATGTTGCTAGGAAACTCTTAGCATCCTTTTCCAATTTTCAATACTAAAACATAATAATTGTGCAATCTATGAGGCCAAATGATTCCAAATTTGATTCACATCATCTATAAAAAGTACACTATAAGATTGTATGGTTGAGATTTTTATACCTTAGTGACATTTTAGATGTATAACACTTTAAAACCAACAATGTTTTTAAACTAAAAAGGCCCTAGGCACTAACTCTAAAAGTACCTAGGGCCTTTAATCTCAAAATAAATTTGTGGTACTCCCACAATTTCCCATTAAAAACCATGGATTTATTTTAAAACAAAGCGAGTATAACATTTGATCATTTCTAAAGGCAAATTAAGGACTGGTCGACCACTTTTGGGGTGAAATGGCCACATTTACGTTTTTGTGGCATGATTGGTTGTGAATTGTGAGACGGGCCAAAGAAAATGGATGTTTGGAATTTAGAAATGCACCCTTAGGAACAAAAATCAAGGCAATCGAACAAGGCATGTGGGCTCTACACTAAATAGTGAAATTAGGTTGCTTGAACAATTAGATTGCCTTACTCAGGAAAGTTGCCTCGTGACTCACCACTCGTCCAAATGGAGGCACAAGCAATTCTCTAAACCCGAGTCATGAACCAGTGCACCAACCCATACAACACACATGGTTCCTACATTATTGCATCCATCTACACTAATTGTATATATTTATATAGTGTGGAATGTCGAGAATTTAGTGTGGGGCAACCTAATTTCACTATTTCATGTAGGTCCAAATTACTGACAATAGACTACACTAATGATGATATTTAGTGTCTTGTACACTAAATACGAAGGCATACACTAAAAGCCAATTACCCTATGAAAGTAAGTAACATTAAATGTCAATTCAAACACTAAATGTGAACTACGGTGATTTGAGAGACTTGCCAAAAAGTTACATGTTTGAATTTAGTGTTTGTGAATTTAGAAAATTCAGGAAATACATGCAAAACAATGACATTTAAAGCGTAGGAAGTTAGAAGTGATTAATTAAAAGTATACAATAAGCATTATCAATGAAAGAGTGGTTTATAACATAAAGAAGATGGAATGTACATTGTAATTTCTGAAAATCATGGAAGTACAAATTTTAGATTCTCGGAGGCACATGTTGCCCTAGAAAAATCTGCCCATACTTTCCTACTATCTCCTGCAAATGTGGGAAAAGTTGCTCCACACTCCAACTGCCATCTAGAGCTAAAAACATACCAAATCTGATCATGGCTTTTCTAGCATAGCTGATATTGTCACAATCAAGTTCCCGGTTGACATCTTCAACAGAATCAGCAGCTAACTGTAAGAAAAACCTCTTACCCGGATTTGAGAGTTTCCCTGACCAGCCACCATCCGCTCGAGGTGTATTCTGCTAAGCATTCGATGCTATTAAGTCTGTTTTCTTTGCCTCCCATCTTTTGGTCCATGCATCTTTCACCTTAGAAATAATGAACGTGTCTGTTGGTTGGCAAATTTGGGTCGAACAAGGTGGCAAGTATTTCAAAATGGCATTTTTGGCTTCCAAAACAGTGCTAAGTCTTGGGGTCATGTTATGACTGGTACAATTATCTACCCAAATAAATTTTGAGCGGCCATGGACATCAGATTGGAAGGCTCGTGGTTCTATAAAATAATCTGAAAATAGAGTTTGATCCATCCACCCTTTAGGACCCGTACGATAACATACCCCTGGGATGTTGTCATTCAATCCTCGAATTGGATAACTGTTGTTCGGATTTGTAAATATCAAAATAGGAGCTTCGATCATGGATCGTCGCCCCCCTGAGATTCTAATGACAATTGTCATTGAATCTTCACCCGATACTACCTCAGCATATTTGACTGTTGTGTCACCACGAAAGCTTAATGTTTTACCGTTGTCCATGTTTAGAACAAAATGGGTTTCGTCTATATTCTCCATTAGATTTTCATCAAAGGTGCCATCCTGAAATCCTCGATTTAAGACTCCTAGATGGTATGCAACTTGCATCTCAATTTCCTAGTCTTTTTTAGGACTGCAAGTGAGACGACCTCTTTGAGATAAGAGGACAATGTTTTGGATATGCATGAATTGTTGGATCCAACAATGGGTCAGTTTTTCAAGCAATAAAACATTGTCCTTAGGATCTTTGGATAGGGTTGTATAAGGGGATGTAGGGTCCACTAGGATCGTTTTTGCTAACTCAATTAGCAAACGGGGAGAGAATTTCACACCAGTTTTTTTGAAATGCTCGAATGCATCAAGTAAGAGCGGGTAGAGCCACTGTACCCATTCGGAGCATTTGTAACCACGACCGGGTGTTGCCTTTGTACGGAGCTGTTTTTGTCCTCCAGATCGGCTGCAGGTGCATGAAATTGGTGGAAGCTCTTGGGGCTCTTCTCCTTCGTTGCAATATCGATCATGGAGTGCCCATCAACGCGATGCACGCATCAAATTGGAGCTTCATTGACCTCGAAAATGCTCGGGGAAAGCATAGATGGTGCGGTTGTAGAGACCGAGGAGACCATGGATTGATTCGTTTTGCACCATCCATGTGATGATCCGCTTTCGTGTGGCAATGGTAGAAACTTGCTGGAGACATCGAAGGATTTCCGCCATGAGTTTGAGCCACAACGTGGAAAAAATCAAAAAATGTCGACCAAAAAAAATAAAAAATTTATATAATGTAGAGGACAACAAGACGATTGCAATGGTGTCGCTAATACCTGAAATGGACTTGTTGGTGAGAAGATGCGAGGACCTAAAAACGGAATGAGCGGGCTTGCAGCAAGCGGAGGCGGCAAATTTGAAATGTGTCGGGTGGACGGGAACGACGAACTATAAACCACCCCCCAGAAAAAAGCCCGAATTGGAGCGAAGCTGAGCGGAACTGCAGCGGAATTGAGCTGAGCGGAACTATAAGAGCCAAAAGAAGTCAGAAGAGAAGATGGCGCAACAAAGGTGAGAAAGCAAGGAAAGTCAGGGAAGAAGACGGCGCATTCAAGTCTAACACTAATTGTGAACAAGTTTAGATTTAGTGTTGTAGCTAGTAGGGGGGTAAAAACACTAAATGTCACTAAACACTAAATATCATCTTTAGTGTAGCTCAAAATACAACATTCAAAACCAAAAGATGGGCCATGAATGTGGTAAAAAGTGTACATTGTATGCGCCAGCGAGGCATTTACTTACTGTAGGACGCTGGGTGGGAACTGGGAACGGAGGTGTGGGAACTTGTAATAACCGTTGGGGAGTGGTCCTTCCTTGTGTGCTGGAAGGTGGGAAACATGGATCCGAGGCTTCAGCTGGAGCTTCACCTTCAAGTTGAATTGTAATTGCAATACAGATTCCACCACAAGTGTGTGACACAAGCATCACACATGCCCCCCGCAAAAGCAGTTTCAGAAGGATTTGTCGCATCTGCAAGAGATGCACCTGGTGGATTTGTAGTCAGTGTGATGGGGTTCACTTAACCCCAAAACGTCAGAGGTCCAACCAAGCTTAAAAACTGCCTTCCTTTGCAAGTCTGAAAAGTCAAAATTAGAGTAAGGTATGAAAATCTCAACTGTACAATATTGTAGTGTGCATGTTGTAAATGGTGTGGAACAAATTTGGGTTCATTTGACCGTATAAATTGAAAGATTATAATGTTTTAGTGTTGAAAAAAGGTGCTGAAATTTTCTTAAAAACACATTTGGAGGTAAAATTCGATTTCTAAACCTACTCAAATGAAAAAACTTTAAACTACAAAGTGATTCAAAACCAGAATATATACAATTTGGTGAAAGAAAATATCATTCAAATGAATCATTGTGTGTACAAAATGGATTTGAAATGTTAGAAAACAGTGAAAAAAGTAACAAAAAATCACATCTATGACTGAACCTCCTTCTACTAAAATGCTTCTCAGTCACTCATAACTTCTTGGATTGCTATGAAATTTTGAATACACAAACTAGACTAGTATGCGCAACTTCTTCAACAAGTTTTATTGGATTTGGACATTGTATGAAGAAGTTATAGGCCGCCGAAGTTCACTGGAATTCACCAATGTTTGGATTTTGAACTTTGAATTGCTCCCAATCATTCGAAACAACTCGGATTGACATGAAAACTTCACCACAATAATTAAACTTCAGTAGAAACAAAACCCAACAAATTTTATTGAAAACAAACATTAGATTACAAAGATACAAGCCCCCAAAGTTGCAGCCACCAAATGCAGTTTGGTGAGCTCAAATTGAACCTGTGAACTTCGATTGGCTCCCAAAACTATTGTACATCTTGTATTGATCTGAAAATTTTATCACACAAACTAGACTAGTATGCGCAACTTCTCCAACAAGTTTTATTGAATTTGGACATTGGATGCAAAAGTTACAGCCCTTTGAATTTGACTTTTAGACTGTAAGGACGTTTTTTGTCCCCTGTGACGTTCAGGGGTTAATTGTGTACATCGTCTTGCTTTGAGTTTTTTTATACTTGTGGAATTGTTGTGTAGGTGTGCTGGCGGTTACTTTTGTCTCCTCGGTAAGTGTCATGGAAGTTAGGCAGTAGTCGAAATTACATGTTATAATTTTGATTATTTTCTTGATTGCATGAGTGTTAGAGGATGGAGGTGTTGAACAGTGCGTTGTATGGTCTCCCATGTGCATTAGACAAGGCATGTAGGAGGAATAGGCACGACATGCAACGTTGCCCTCTCCTGATGGCAGTTCCCGCTTTAAAGAATCACTTGCCGTGTGAGGGTATGCCTCTTTGCAATGGCCGCCAGACTATTCTCAGTGCACCCTTTCCATTACAGTGAGTTTCGGTGGATGAGCTCAATTGAATGTAGTTAGTTTGAGGCAGTTGAAGGGCATGAATTTTGAACTGCTCTGTTTCAAAACGCGGAGGTGCGGTATGGACATGTGTGCTTTGTATGGACTTTGTGACGCTATTTTTTTGTGTTGCTATGATGTCTTGCTTTGGATGTTTTTGTTTATCTTGGCAAATTGGGACTCATGTAAAATCCGCAGCCTACAAGGTGCTTTCATGTGCAATTGAGTTACAGAGGATTACTGAAGAACGTGCAATGTAATTCAGCAAGGGATGGTCCTTGAGAACTCAATCTTTCTAGACTTACTTGAGCCACCTTAGTTGCCTGTATGGTTTCAAAATATTTGCCCTCCCCAACGTGTGTTAGTGTGTCTCTCTGGATCTCAAATGTTTGTTTCCTTCTATTGAATGTGGTAATTGCATGAGCGCAAAATGGTAGGCACCCTTGTGCGGATTTGAATGTGCCACAGTTTTCTTCACACATTGACTTGTATCTGTCGTGGTTTTGAAGCGCATACCACGCTGTGAATGAGTTCCCGATTTTCTTCACTCGTTGGCCCCAGTAGTCACTCATGTTGGTCGTACCATGAATTACATTTACTTTTTTGTGGCCAGTGGTTGCTAAACTGCCTGGCTTCAGTTGATCCGCCCGTTGTTGCTAACTGCATGCGGATAAGACAGGTTGTGGGAACTCTACGGTGGCGTTCCCCAAAGTTTGAAATGTCACCAAACATAATCATTAGCACAAAAGATGGACAGCGTGGCCTCAATTGATTGCTTCAGGATTTCTTCATAAAGAAATACGGTCCCATTTCTACGCTACTCTGTTCCATACACACAAGCACAAATACAAACACACAGATGCCTTGTAATAAAGCCTCAAGCGTTGGAATTTGCCACTAAATTCATGGAGAGTTAATGAAGCATTCAAGCTGCATCCATCGGTACGGTCAAATCAACGTTAGGCACCCTTCTTCTGTTTGAATTGAGAATTCAGCACATACGGTCATAGTTCACCTTGCCCACCCCCGAAATCGACCACGGACCTTAATGGGTGAACTTCACCAAGTCACAAAGTGCAACTCCTATCTAAGAAATAATGGAGGTATTTAGGACTTATGGACCAAAATAGCACTTAGGAGGCCCTTCCAAAAGTTGAAAATATCTAAATGTTGGTGATTTTGAAGGTGAATTTCTTGGCGGCTAGCCAGCATATTTAATAAGTATTTGTAGCCAGCCAACATATTTAACAAGCGGAGTACAAACATTTTAAGAAGTGACATCCCAAATAGAAGGTATTTCAAATTCAATTGCATAATATAGAAAATATACAAATTGTGACAGCTTGCCAGTATAAATGAAATCATAGCTTTCAATGACAAAAATAATACAATGGATTATTTGTTGTTCAAAAATAAAATATACAAGCCCAGAGCCAATATCATGGTCCTAAGTAAAGGGATTAGATGCTATTGTAGAACTTATAGGAAGCTCTCCGAGAAAAATCACGTATTAGACACCAGCCAAGACAAACATCATGCTTTCTCAATACGATACCACTCATCTAGTAATTGTTGTCCCGACACCAAATTAATGCATTGAGAGTACCGAAAGACACAACTAAAGTTTTGGCCGATAGTCGACACAAATAAAATGTATTGAGAGTCTAAAACATCCAAGTAATGTATCAGCTGATAGTTGACACATAAGTAATGTATCATTCAATAGTTGATACACAACTAATGTATGGAAAGTACTAAGACACACAAGTAATGTATGGGCCAATAGCCAATACACAAGCAATGTATTAGCCCTTAGCCAACAAAAATCTAGTATCGGCTAGCAATCGACTACTACTATGTATTCACTAGCTTAATATTTTGGACAATCATCAATATCTTAATCAACCATGGTACTAGTAGCTTCTAAATTTTCTAAAGTTGTTGTAATTGAAGCATTAGGAATTACATGAGTAGCTGGAGGATGTGAAGCCATCTAATGGGAGAACAATACAATGCTTGTATTAACTACTTGGAGAAAGCACTGTTCTTTTTGCCATCTACGAGTCCATCACTCACTTGCAACAATGCTCTTGCTTTCCTTCTTGGCTTCCATTGGAGTCTACCATTCCACCTTAAAATTTCCATAAATTGGATTTTGGCTTAAATCAACACATTCCAACACTCGTCCAAGCCAAACCAGAAGATGATTGTTGTCACAAGGTCAACAAAGAATGAAGTCCCCCAACAATACATTTCTATATGGATTGAAGTTCAGCTTTGGTCTATCCTTAGCAAGACCACAAAATAGATAGGACTTCACTTCATCCTCTGGAGTAATGTCATCTAGATTATACAACTCTAGTTTGTTATTAGCAAAGACTAGAACATGATCTTGTGTCCAATGTGAGATTGGCCAAAATCCCTTTTCTAGTTGTGAAAAAATAGCCAATAGTGGAGATTGAATTTCTACAAGGATTTGCATCCAATACACCACAATCTTGGACATTTCATAAGCGTACCTTATGTTCTATGTCATTCCAGACTTCCAATACTTGATGAACTTGGCAACTCCATTTTTAATGAAGCTCTGTTTTTCAAGACATTCACCAGCCCTTGCAACTTCCTTCTCGACATTCAACCTTTTTGCATTGACCTCAACATTGTTCCACAAGGCCTTGAAAGGAACCGTGTTAGGTACTTGAGTTGAAATTTTGAGATTGCCTTTAGCATTTGCCTTCCATATTTTGATAAGCTTTTCTAGAGGTAGCCATGATGAATAGTTGCTCACTTCTTATATCTCATGAGTCATGACCAACCATCTTTGATATGCACCATCTTCTTCAATATAAAATTTAAAGAGACACTTATCCTTGATTTCGATAATTTTGTTGACTCTATCATGGTGGAAATCCTTGACATATGATTTGAAATCTACAACCTCCCAGACAAACTTTGGAATGAAGGCCACTATCTTTTGAAAGTCCATGAATGCCTTCATGAGATCAACAAGGATGTAAGTATTTTTCCTCTTGATCAGCTTTGATAAGTACACAAGATAAGTAACTAAAGTGTGCGTCTATATCCTTGTAAGTATGACCAACAATGAAAAAATCAACTATTACTTCTTTAAATATTTGTCTTGCAGTAAGTAATGAACAAAAGGCCATAAGAAATTTGTTCTTGTTATCCATGGTTGAGTTATCAATTTGCAAATAGAGCTTTGTAGAAAGCGGAATACTTGGTTGACCAAAACTAAGGATGGGTGTAATGTCTTCACTAGCCATAGGTATGGACAATGACCAAAACTAAGGACGGGTGTAATGTCCTCACTAGCCAGAGGTATGGACAATGAGCACCTTGATTTCTCATAGAGTAAAGTCTTAAAAAAATTGTTTTGAGGTAGAGTTGAAAATAACACTTTAGACTCATGAATATGTGACCTCTCCAAAACACATAGGATATGGTACAATGATGATATAGTGAAATTAGAATATCCCAACCAAAGTAAAGTGGCATAATGTACATAAGCTCCATCACCATGACCGTGGGTTTGCATGTTGGTACAAAAGATCAACAATTGCCTTTGTAATTCTTTACATAGTAAGAATAGCGATCTTACTTGTATCCATCTTGTCATGGATAATACAGAGAACTCTGATAGACTCTAAACAAACTACGTATTCTAGCTAGACTATAGATATTTTGGCATGTTCTTTGATAAATTAGATGCCGATTCTTGTCCTCCACTAATAACTGCTAGTTGTTACAATCTCTAAGATATTTTGCGATGAATTCCACAAGAAAGTTATACTTTGTGCATTTTGAAAAATTACTGCCTACAACCTTCACTTCCACATTCCTAAACTGAGATTTGCAAAGCCAAATAATGGTAGACTACGAAATTGGTTTTAGATTGGCCAAGGTGAACTAATCCTTCACTCATTCCTATGAGAAAATGCTAAAAAAATTTATTTGCAACACATGATAAAATTTGCAAATTTTGAATTTATATTTGCAATTAGATGCTCCAAATTAGCTAGGATAAGTGTATAAGATAAATTTATCAAGCACAAAATAGGAGGGCTTTTATTTTTACTTGCACCCTTGGATTGACTTTGAGGGGATCAGTTCACTTCGGCCTACAATTTTTAATCCTTCAACGTTAAGGCGGATGTTAGGTATCCAATAGATCTTTTAATATAGGACAAAAGTGCAGCTATTCATCCTCGAAATTTCATGTGAAAAAGGGAGAACTTTTATAGTACTTTGACTTCCAATGAGTGCTTTTGAATTTTTTTAGACCAATGATTCCCACAATACCAAAATGGATGATTTCCATGGTCACCACGTTGTTTAACTCCATGGAAGAGATGAAGAATGTGGATGAACACTCACAAATCTTTCGTCCCTTTGTTCATTCGTCAATTGAAGGTCACCTTTCCAGTGTAGAATTGGTCATCCTCTATTTCACGAACGTTCTTCTCTTGGCAATCGTCTCCGTCTCTGGCTTTTGCAATCACGTCGCAGACCGTTAAGGCAAGGTTGAGCTTTCATTATTTTATTTAGGGATCCAATGCCTCACTTTGTTTCCACAGAAACTTCCACGCTGCGCTTTCCGCATAAACAGGTTCCAGTTAGGGTTGTAAATTTCAAGTCAAGGCGTATTCGCAGCTCTTGAACCGTTCTCATACGTGAAGCTCCCGGGGTATACGATTATGAGCCTTTGAGGATATTTTATATCTTTAAGATATCGCATTTGCATCATAATGTCTGTTAATTTCTGAGCCTTGTGCGTTCTGGTTTCCAAGCATGAAGGAGGCTGATTTGCTCTTAAATTTTGGGAAGACTGGTAATCGCCGGCCGTTGAGTCAGCTGTGAAAACATCATGAAATTTTTCGCTAGTCTAAGAGACGATAATGTGTGTAGATTAGCACATCATTATCTCGGGATTATTCTGTGATGTTCTACTTAGGGATTTAATCCTACAGTCGAACAAGAGTAAAAACTACTCAGAAATTATATCCTGATCCCAACTTCTTGTGTAAATTCAATTTTTACCTGTGAATAACATGTGCAAATCATGTTTTACAACTGTTATCATTCCAGAAGGTTCATCGTGAGAGTGTCAAAACTTCTACAGCAGATCAAAAATTGTTGGCGAGGTTTAGGGTTTCTTTCAAGAAAACGCAATTATATGATCTGTAGGTATTACTACCGTTGAAACCGGAACTACATTGTACAACTAACTGCGAGCTGGTCCATTTAGCAGATGACACTGGCTAACATACATGAGACAGTCTCTTGTTTTCTGACGCACGTAGAGAATGGGGCGTTTGTAAAATCGTTGAAGTTACCTGTAAAGTTGCCTCAGAAAGTCTTGTAAATTATGACTTTGATTCACACAGCTGTTTGTGTATGGTAGGCGAGAGGCAAGAACATTGTCATGGCAACGCTGTTGCGGCAGCTGCAAACCAGGGTGGCCACCGTGACGGAGGTGGTGAGCAAGTACAATAAACAAGTGTTGGAAAAAAATAAGCATTACATCGCTGATCATCCTACCGTGGAGAAATGCCAGGCAAGTGCCCGGAACATTGATCATCGTCTGTTATCAAGGGCAAAAACTTTTTATTCAATTGATGCTGTTATATTGTGCAAACTTTTCGCGATCTGAAGCCGATTGTCTAGTAGATACATAGCTCATTGAATTCAGGCAAGTACATCAAAAATTACTCCCATCACCACTCTGTTACTTCTCTTGTTCTGTGTTGCATGACCAAAAGTCTGCTTGTGATGCCAGGAACTTTCCAAACAACTATTCTATACGCGACTGGCCAGCTTGCCAGTTCGCTATCAAGAAATGTGGAAAGAATTGGACCATCTTAAGGTCAAGCTCACACACCGAAACGATCTCGAGCTTGAAGATTTAGGCATCAGCCTCCTCTTTTTGGTCGAATGCTACGGCTGGTTTTGCATGGGTGAGATCATTGGTCGCGGGGGAACCATCACTGGTTACAAAGTGTGAGGCTCAAAGAATTTCTATTTCACACCACTGTTACTGATGAAAATCTTTTGCTCTAAGAGAGCAGGAATAAGCAATTAACTCTGTCCTTTCCTTTCAAACTGAATCATCCTTAAAATTCAATGTCAAGTCATTGAACTGAAAGACGATTGTTCATTCTGTTTGAAAGCTCTTGGTTGTCCACGACTTTGGTATCGCAACCTTTTAATGGTATCGCAGTGACAACACTGCGCTCAAGCCTTAGACAGGCTCAGGGTTCGAAGTTTGGGACGAGAGTCGGTCGGTGTTGCGTAAAATAACATTTGCGCAGGCTTCACATCCTCAGGGAGTTCCCAGCGGTGGAAGGCGTAAAATTTTCCGATGCTGTACTCTCGAAATCACCGAGGGGCTCGAGAAATTGGACGATTTTATACATTGGTGGACGTTCATCCGGCGCAAGTGAAACGCATCTGCAAGCAATCTCTAAAGCTGTTGCGAGCTCCTCGTGCGGTGCTGTCTCTCTCAGATACTTGTCCACCGCTTCCAGCTGCAAACCGTTCTCCCTCAAACTTCGTACCTGGACGCAAGAGAGTTACGTAAGTTCAAAATTTTAACATATCTTGGCTATTATTCGATCACCAACACGCTGGGACAAACCAAGCAGGCTCTTGAGCGATAGGAATTTACCCAACCAGCCAGGTTGACATGTTCCTCAAGGAGTGAACTGTCTGTGGGCTTGAGGCCGCTGAGAAGCTCCAGCAGAATGACACCATAGCTGTACACATCGGATTTTTCAGTAGCTTGGCCGGTTTGGGCATACTCTGCACTTTCCAGGGTATGAGTCAGGCAAGTCACCGACTTCTTTCTTCTTTTGTGCTTAACAGAATCATTTCGTTAGAGAGAGCTCACATTCTCAAGTCTTCTCTTATTCTGCTCAATGAATGCAACATCGTAACGATTCAAAAGACAGGTTGGGGGAGGGGCCTATACCAAAAGCTGTGAACGAGACACTACTCTTGTTAAACCCACCTGGTGCAATGTAGCCATATGTCCCTTCAATGGTCACACTGACATGCGATTCGTTATTTTCCAGCAGCCTGGCCAAGCCGAAATCAGAGAGACGCGGTTCGAAGGTTTCAGCCAATAGTATATTCGTAGAGCTTACATCACGATGTACTATACGAGGTCGGCAGCCATGATGCAAATAGGCCAGCGCCCGAGCTGTCCCGAAAGCTATCTTGATTCTGGTTGCCCAGTCCACTGGGATCTTTTTCTCTTCTTCCGTGCGTGCTGCCAAGAAAGTAGATCGATTTGGCTCGAAATGAGCGCATGATGGTATATTTAGTGCACCAACGAATTCATGAATTTTTTGAACTTGCTGATTGTTGTCTCAGAATTTTCAGGAGAAGGAATACTCGGAACTACTTACGGTGCAAGAGTCGATCCATGGTACCGTTGGGGACGAAATCGTAAATCAGGAGCTTTGAAGTGAGCGAAACGCAATATCCTCTGAGCTTTACCAAGTAGCGATGCTTGAGCTCCCCGAGTGTCTCCAGCTCATTCTCGAAGCCAAGGGCAGCTTCTAAGCCATCCTTCAATTTTTTTACTGCATAAACCCTCCCGTCTCGAAGCTCCATTCTGAATACCACTCCATATGCACCTTCTCCCACGATGTCTTTCTTTTGAAGTTTGCGAACAGCTTTCAGCATCGCTTCTGAAGTTGGACCGACTTGTTTATCGTCCCCTCCTTTGAACATCACTAGCTTGCCCTCTGGTTCAATATCAAATGTCATCAAATGTCTCAACCAGTACAATTCTGCCTTTGTCCTTAAGATTGCTGTTCATTAAGTACAAAGTAATCTAACCTTTTCCGAGGTGTATCTCGCGGTTCTTGTCTCGTCGCAGGCAACGACGGAGGAGTAATAAGCCGATTACTATCTTCAAGAAAAGGAAAAATGCAACTGACAGTAACACGATTTTCCAAACACTCCACTGATGTCCTGCAACCGAATATCATAGCCAATTATTAGGGAGGGTTGGTTTTACATGCACCGTCACTTTTACGACAAATGTGAATCGTTTCCAGACCCATCAAAAGGCAGTGGAGAGCTGCAGCGATCTGCTGCCTGGGCTGTCAAACAGTACTACACAGAAGATTGTGCTTGTTCTAAACCCAAGGCAAACGCAAACCTGTTCAGAGGAAAGAGGACTGACCTTTTCCGCACCCAGGCAAGCCCAACAAGGAGCTCCCACAAAGCAGACTGTTACCTGCGAAGCTGTAATGTGACCACAAGAATGTAACATGAGCATACTATAATCTCCACACCAGCAGCATCTTGAAAGATGTCATCCTAAAATGTGCTATAACGGTTGAGACTCTTACGAGGATGCTGAGAAATGAAGCATAGCTCCACCTGGAACTTCTCCGGAGAGCAAGTTGTCAGACAAGTTCCTGGTAAAGTCAGCAAAGCAGCTCTCCAATTTAAGTTTTCTTCAACAAAATATGTAAGTCTCAATTTTAAATTGCTCATGTTCAACACTTTAACATTGGCATGTAAACAAGGAAATGAACTACATTATCCACAAACTAAAAATATGCATTTTGGAAATGGGGGGACGCTGCTTACAAGAACTTGAGGTGGGTCATGCTAGCAAAGCTTGCTGGAATGGAATGCTCCAGCTTGTTTCCCGAAACATCTCTAGCAAGTTTCGGGAGTTACGCAAGTATCACGAGTTAGGAAGGAACTTGAATTAGACTTATCATTTCGTCTGAGCTTTAGGGTTTTTATTCAATTAATAACGAGACAAATGAAGTCATGCTTCACTGTGAACTTGTCAGTGTCTTCAGAGCTTGCCATGGCAAACAAGAGTTAGTGCAAACAAGGAGCAGCAGCACACAAGATACATGGGAACGTAGAAACTCACAATATTCGAAGAGCCGGCATGACACCTAATGCACCAGGTAACGATCCCGTCAGGTTATTCTGGTGCAAGTACCTGCAATATAGTAATAGGAGAATTATCTTCCACGTGACAATTCAGATTAACGAATCCTGCTTGCAAGAACCTCAACAGTCAATGGCCATTTTGTTTTCAATAATGTTTCAACCGTGCCTAGAGGTTAGAATTGTAAATGCTCACAGGGCCCGCAAGTATTTTAGATTTGCAATCGATGACGGAATAACTCCAGTGAGATTGTTGAAGTGCAGGCCCCTGTCACAATGTTGTCTTCCCAAGGTCAGCCATCAAGAAAGTACAATCCAAAAAACTGGAGTGCTATTCTGAAGAAATGGCGTTGCACCAATTTCATTACATTGCAAACTTGATATGATGATTAGGCTTACAAGCGACGCAGTTGGGGCAATTCTGTGAGCTGAGGACTGATCGTACCACTCAAGCGAGATCTTGGCAGGTTTCTGCGCACAACAAAGAGAATCAGGTACACATTTGAATTCAGCAAGATGCATCTAACCTCATTTGATATTCATAAACAATTTAATATTTCTGACGAGCAAGATACAAGAAGTATGACGGGTTTGGTACACTCTGATGACATGGTTAGTGACATTGTCGCAAACAATGCCTCTCCACTTGCAAGGTGATTCATCGGAATAATTCCAGCTGCGGAGCACTCTGCCAGGATCTAGGACATTATTTCGGAAGTCGGCGAGCGCAAATCCTGCATAGGTCCGTCATCGACATTGTTGTTAAATTTCATCCTAGTGACGTTTACCCTTCCATTGAAAAAATAATACTAATTCAAAACTACACAATTGTCAGGCTAAAAGTTGGACACCTTCACCTTCAGAATTAAGAGCTGCGCAAAATGGAAGGAGACCGAGAAGATATAATTTTACGACCGCCCAAATGAGGCATGAAGATTTGCGCATTTCTGCTGAGCACCATATCCTCTCTGTGAGATTTGGATCCATGGTGAGCCTCCTTGCCCTTGATGGCTGCCAATCGCAGCACCTGCTTCTTCCACTGTCCAGACATTAATTCTACGCTTTTGTTCTCCACTGTTACTACTCTTGTGCCTGCCCAACTGCAATCCCCAGCTGGTGGTGAGCCCTCATCCCACTACAAAGTGTTTTCCTTAAGGAGTACTAAGCAAACTCTCGAGGGAGTCGAGGCTATCCAGTTATAAATTCTTCGGTCTTGCCTGAACATTTTGGTTTGCCTGAATAGAGTACCACCTAATAAGGTACTTTCATGTGATAAACAGAAATGAATGTACGTGGAGCGATAGCTAGGCTACTAGTTTACGAGATGATACACTCCATCAAGCACGAAAATGACCTTTCACCCACGCAGTCCACCGTTTTCACACGTGAATCTGCGCAACACAAGTGATGTCAACATCTCAAGAGCAATCAGGCCCTCATCACCATCCTAAGCTCGTGGCGCTACGATTTGGCACTTATCGTGAAAGAGCAGCTCAACAACAGAGAAGCAATCATCGAAAGACCGCGACAATCGGCAAGTAGCTGCGCTACAGCAGCGAAGTAAGATTCATCAGCAGATCGCTGCTCCAGGCAGGTAAGCGCAGAAATCTCCGAACAATATACCATCAGGTCATTCATCCACTCCCTAGTGCCTCGGTAAACCACCGTTGGCGAGCACTAACTTATAAATCTCATTGCAGCTGGAGTGATTAACTTACAGTCCTCATCACCAATACTCACAAAGTGTGTTGGTTCGAGCGAAGTCGTTGAACATCCCCACCCCCTCGCAGTCTCGCACAAGTTCATCCCTATTCTTTTGGCAAAAAAAACAATAGGTCTCTGTAGTAATGGAAAGTTAGGTCTCCGTGCAAATTTTCGGTGTCTCCTATGAGAATACTTCGTTTCAATGACGTCTTTTGTGATATAGACTCTACAGGTCCAACGAGTGACCATCCCTACAAATTTTACTGCCATTCATTTGGGCCTTGTTTTAGGTTGATGTAATCTATCTGGCTATGGGCTGTATTGCCCCCAAAAATGTTGGTCCAGCCCCAGACACCTCTCCCATGCCCAGCCCGTCACTGGTGTCAACGATTTCACTGAAATTGCTGAGTGGAGGTCCTTGAAGATGCCTCGGTCTCTTGACTTCAATGACCCTCAATTCCCCAAGTTTTGCTGACTTTCAATTTATTTTACTTTGTATTTTGGCACATATTGAAACGATTTTTTCCAAAGCAAAAAAAAGAGATTGAATTCCATTGTCAAGCGAACAATGCATACTCTAATGAGCGTCAATGAGCAGAAACAAGAGCTTAGGGTTCTAGAGGAAGCCCTCGAACTCACTGTTGCTGGCTCATCATTCAACCTCAATTCCTAAGGATATATTCCGGGACCATGTTTTTTTGTTTTTTGGGGGGTCCAAATGATCATACACTCATATAACATATTCCTTCTGTCACCTCTTGCCGGAGTTGCGGTGGAGACAGCGTTACCTTATTATGGTGGCCCCCCGCCGACCTGCGGAACAGGCCTGTCTGCCACTTGGTCTTGCCTTGCGGAACCATTTCATACGGTTTCTTTTTGGAAAAAAGAGACCATGTAACTTACACACTGTGCTAGACATTTTCATAGGTTTTTCTTTCTTTTTTTTAAAAGAGCAGTAACCATTTCATATGTTGCAGGTCTAACCAGTTCTGACTTCGTCACACAAAATGCATGGTGTGCAAAGATAGGGGCTGACAGTCAAAATTAACTTCGTCGTTCTTTTAAAAGAAAACAGTACTTAGCAAATCCAGTAGCTCACCTGCCGTGCGTCCGCAATGCCAGGGTTTCCATTCTGTACAATATAAAAGTCAATGACTGAATCCTTCTTCGAAACTGTGCCTGAGAAAGTTAAGACAGGCTGCTTGACAGGCGGACGCCATATGAATTGTGGGCTCTCACAGGCCTGAAAATCAAGAATTCAACGACCTCTCCGCGGTGTGTGAGCGCGGAGATACGAAGGTTAGTTGGTCTTTCCGTTTCATTTGCTTTTTTTTTAAAAGGTTAATTAGTTGGGTGTCAATGAGTCCGTGCATCGCTTGTGCGTAGTAGGTGCCTGCGTTTTGGGGTGCCTGTTTGTTCTCGAATTGAATTTGGTTCAATTCGTCCCCCAAATAAAATTAAATAAACAATGATGACTCGTCCACACTGGCTGAGACCAGATCATTCCGTTGTCTGGGTCATTTAATTACATCACGTACTGAATATTTTGACATGCTCAACTTATAAACTTAGCCCGGCGCCCGGCTGGACCAATTCCTACAGCCTCACTGATCATTTGAACTTACTCTAACTTAGTGCAATATTTGCATATTTCTCTGCAGCTGTTTCGGGAGAAATGATCTTACCGACGAAGTATGAATAATCACAGAAATTGCCTGAGTACCTGCATGCTGTACAATTACTGTAATTACTTCTCAGTAGCACTGCTACACGTATCTATTATCTAATTCTATTCCAATTCAGATAGCACGTGAGCATTCTGACTTCCCGGGGACCACCGCCAGCAAGAATGAACTGGACAACAGCCATGCAAGTCGAATATTCTAAACTTCTAAATACAATTAGGCACGTCCTTCGGAGTACTGACGTGTGTTGTTTGATCGTTGATTCGTTGCTCACAGATCCTTGCTCATCCATTCGTGAAGACGGGCGGGATGGGTTAAATTTGTCTACACTCATACGAGCATCCGTCTGGATACAGGCCCCTTGAAAGGACGGAACTATGACCACTTTTTCAAACTTCAAACTTCACCCTAGCCATACAGGGGGGCGGTGAACGGATCCCTAGCCCATCCTCAAGTGAAATTTTATATTTGCCATGCATGATAAAATCTGCAAATTTTGAATTCATGCCTGCAATCAAAGTCCCCAAATTATTCAGTAGGGGTGTAGAAGATAAATTAATCAAGCACACAAAAGGAAGTCTTTTCATTTTCATGCAACCAAGGAATGACATAGGGGTAAGAATGAGCGAGACGGGTGGTTCTTATTTTGCAAGGATGGGGGACCAACCTCCTCACTTATCCCTACGGGACTGAAAACACTGAAATTTTTTATTTGCCATGCATCATAAAATTTGCAAATTTTGAATTCATATCAGCTAGAAGAAGTGTATATGATAAATTAACCCCTCAAGATTATTAACTTTGTTTTCACTGAAAAAATGCTCCAAAATTGATGTTTCTAATATAAGCACCAAATTTTAGAAAAATAACATTTGCACACATACAACCATAGGATCTTGTAGTATGTTGGTTTCAAAAGATGTGAAAAAAATTCAGAATATTTCACCATGTGGATTGCAAGATATTAGTGTTTGAAGTGACAAAAATCCTTTTGAAGGCCCTTCCAAAAAAATGAGCAACTACACTTCACAAGGTCACATTTGTAAGAAAAAAATGTTTAAAATAAAGGTGTTTCTCTGGATTCATTCTTCAAGGCAAGCTGGCTAAATGTGCTTGAAAATTTTCAGATCATTTGGAATTGTACAACATATAGAAAAAAAATTAGTAAGTGGAAAGAAATAGAGAATGATTCAAAATACTAAATTGTTAACAAATAATTTATGGAATTGAAAAATGCCAATCCCAATGGTTGTATTGTTGTTATAAACAATCTAAACCTTATATTTTCATTTTTCAAAAAATATTGTTAATTGAGTTAAATAAAGGACTTCAAAGTTTATCCTAAAGTAGAGATTCTATAATTGCAAACTACCTACAAATTAAAACTCCTCATAACTTTTATTTCATTAATTAAAATGAAACGATTCAAAGCTTTCCACATATAAGAAAATCTAAAAAAAATAGTTTTAAATTTTTATTTTAAAAAAATGATTTTTAGAGAAGTTTTTTTAATTGACTAAAAACTACATATCATACATTAACTTTTTAACCATATAATTTATGAATATTGTAGGGCCTTAAAACTACTCCTTGAACACATGTTCACAAAAATTCCATTTATAGTGAACTGTCCAAAATCACTATATTGCTAAAAATTATAATTTAGGGCTATAGAGGTTAATCAAGTACAAAATAGGGGATCTTTTATTTTACATGCCCCTTGAAAATAACTTCAAGGAGACAAGTGAGGAGGTTAGTTCAACTTGGTCTTTTGCAACAACCTCTAAATGGATTATTTTTATTGGTTTTGTTCTTTAGAATAGAGACTTTGGCATCAACTCTTATATTGACTATGGTTTTTGAATTTAAGTTTTCAAATCCTATCTACAACTACATTCACACTATACAACGAGGTTAGGATTTGGTCAAAGTAGTGATTTATCTCATCAAATGCCCCTTCTTTGTCTAAATTGTGGGATGGTAAGGATTGATTTTTTAAAATTTTAATTAAATTTTAAATATTTTATTTTGTTTGTCTATCATTGATTTCATGTTTTCTTTGTTTAATTTTTCCACTATCCACTATCAATAATCTAATATTGTTGTTCACAGTCATATTGTTCTTGTTTATTTTTTAAAAATGTGATTATGTATCTTCTACTCCTATCTCAAAACAAATATGTGCTATTTTAATTACAAATTTATTTTGAGACAAAAGTAGCACAAGTCATAAAAAATTCATATTTTTTTGTAATAAAAAGTGAAAAAGTGAAAAAATTCATATCATATATAAAATATGTTTTAAAAATCTGAAAAAATCTTAGGTGTAAATTACTGTATAAAATACTATGGTGTAAAAAATTTTACCATGCTATTTTAAAATTAGAAATAGCGCTCTATGGTAATAGATCCAAAGTTCAAATTATAAAATAATATTTTAATTTGGAAATTGGAGTAAAAACTAGACTTGGTAAGCCTCATTTCAATAATTGGTCTCAAATTCAAAAAAGATCATTTTTATGGCTTACATTCAAATTCAAAGAAAAATACATAATTTCATAAAATATACACATGGCAATTAATATTTTAGGAATCAACATTTGTCTGAAAATATTGCTATCATCATTAATTGAGTTTTTGGTGTCTACACTTGTATATCACCCTTTCCAATGAGTCCTAAAGAATTTGAATGAAAACACTTACTCTCCATCCCTTATAAAACTTTCCATTGTCAATTAGACCATTATAATCCATGTTATTCATATCGAGGATTCAACAATATAAGGGGTGCCCTTTTTGCTGCCCCTAATCTAGAAATTTTTTTAACATTTTCATTGGAAGGTTATCTTACAATATATGCAATATACTAAAGAATATTAGGATTCAACTGTTCAAACATTGGGAATTAAAGAGAAATCACAATAGAAGGTATCTGTGTAGAGGGATGGACTTTCTAGGAAGAGGAAGTCCCAGAGGAGGTAATGCAATGCTAGCTTGTAAATGAAACTAAACTAGCCTTTTACTCGTATCAAAATAATTTTTAAAGATAACTTTAGGGGGTAAATATGGTACAAGTTGGAGGTTGCAAAGAGCATCTTTGGGGCATGGGAAGGAATCGAAGATAATTTACCCCACCATTACTTTTTCATCCCTAGAAAATCACTAGACTATATTATCTATCACCCATGATAAAATTTAAAAGTTTTGAATCCACATTTTCACTATGAGATCTTAAATTATACTATAGTTGTCAAGAAATACAAAACAACCAACAACATAATAGAGGAAACTCTTACATTTATCATTCGAGGAATTTAAGAAGGTTACTGAACAAAGCAATTTCCTTGTAGTGTTCTTGAATTGAAAAATTGAAAAATTAATTTCATAGAAAATTTGGAACTTATTATTTGCCGTTGGTGATAAAAGTTGGAGAATTTGAATTCATATTTAGGATCAAAGATGAAGACGACTTGGATTAGTTTGGCAAGGTTGTGATAAAGGTATGACCTTTGGAAGCTAGTGTAGGCCTAATATTTGGTGTCTTCCAAGGTGTCTTCACAATCTATTGGCAACATCCCTCTACCCATTATGAATGTATATATTGGAAGTTTGATTCGACATATTATCAAACTCTTTTATTTGTAAACTTAAAACATTATGCTATAAATATCAAACTAAGTTAGACTTGACATTGTCTTTCATGAATCCAATATCAAACCATGGCACAAATAATCATTGATGCAAATGCAATCACGAATGAGATGAAAGTTTGGAGAATTTTATAGAGTAAAATATTCTCCCCAAATCATCAATTTGTTCTTAGGATTTGGGTTGTAAATACACCAACATACAATTACACCTCAAGGACTACCAAATTTGCAAACCCATTACAAACTTCTATACTTGTGCTCACACAAAAATGAATGAGAAATTGTTGTACAAGTAATTGAAGATTTGGTTTCTTAGAGTGGAGGATAAAGTGACGAGGGAGTGGTCATGTTAATGAAGAGATTTCAAGCAATGTGGTCAATAAATCAAGTCATGAAGTGGATAAATCCAATGCCATAAAGAGTGAAGAATGGTGAATTGGGGATATGGGTGGCGTGCTTATTAAGCACCAATTTCCAAATGGATAGGAGTGATGCCAACAATGGGGACAAGTTGTTGCAACTTGAGATTTTTCAATTCATCATTGGAGTCCACATATAAAAACAAGGTGACAATGAAATGGTAAAGTAACTGCACCTAAAATGAATCAATTCTCAAAATCAATCTCTATTTTTGAAGGAGAACTAAATAGAGAAAATACCAAAAATGAAGCATATGACAAGGATAAATGTAAGGAGAACTTTGAGTAGCGTGCAATTCTATTTATAGTACTATGGAGGTAGCAACTTTAGAAGTAGTCATTATTGAATACACTTTTTGTTGCTTTAACTTCTTTTCTAGTGTCATTCTTTGTATGCATCAAATGCATTTTGGCATCACCTACATGACACTTTTAGCACCCTACACCTTGCATCTTTGAAAATTTGTAACTAATTCACAATGTGTTCAAAAATTATGGAATCACTTGCATTTTGATTCATAATCCTTCACTAATGTGCAAAAATTGTTGTTCATTTTTTAAAGCATATTGTCATACCATAAAACTTATTTGTGCGATTTTAGATGTAGTTACCTTATGTCAAGGCTTTTTGGTTGCCATGACAAACTTGACAAGGCAAAAAAAATTAAATTTTTTTTTCCCCCTATGACGTAACTCAGCCCGTTCCGGACCCAAGTTTGGGTTTAGAGCCCCATTGAAGGCAAACTTCTTCTCTGTGATGGACATGTATGGTGTGAAATGTACATCAGAGGAAGAAGATGGGCTTATCCAAACTTGTGTCCGCCTTACGCCTTTTCGCGAAGCAGTTGTCACTTGTCAGTGGGCTTTCTGGCACCATATCGCTCGAAAAATCAAGAGCTGGATGGGATTGATTTTTGTATGGTTGGGTCACTTGGGTGTTGCGGACAGATGACGAATTCGAGTTGTGTGTGAAGAATTGAAACCGAGGGTGGAATTAGGGTTTAGGGTTTTACGATGAATAAGCTCAATCTCGACAAGATTGTGGCCTTGGTGAAGCAGAGGTCGGGCGAGTTTGTAGGCGCAGTCAAGGACACGGCCTTGGAGTTTTCATGGGACGTCCGTGATGCGGCGGAAGCCGGATTTGGCGTGCCTAAGCTGATTTCATCTGTGGCCTCCCTCTCTGTTGCGGTAGGCAATTCGTTGATACTCGCGAATTAGGGTTTCTTTTGTGGTGTTTCAATTCAGAATTTGATGCAATTGTGCGTGTGCGCAGGTTGTGGCAGCCTCAGGAACTGCGGCTATTGCATTGGATGGAGCTGGCAAGGTGTTTGGCAAGAGGTCGGCATTTTGGAAAATTTGAGAGCCAAGATTGGAGTGTTTCATTAATTTAGGGTGTATTTAAATGTCTTGTTGATGGCAAGATTTCATGCAAGATTTCAGTGACCTGGTTTTGAAAGAAGTGTCCTTTTTGTGTGGGGTGTATGTGGGGTGGGGGAGTGGGGCTAGTGTTCTTGCTCTTTGTGGTGTGTGAGATATCCAAGGTCAAGTAGAATTATTAATGTAGCTGTTTTTGCAGGGAATGCGTCGAATGCAATGGCTGGGAAGGGTTGCGCTGCACAATGTGCGCGGGGAAGGGATTGGTACAGTACTTTGTCACTGATGTTGGAGGGTAAGTCGCATTGAGCAAATTCAGTTTGAGGATTTAGACCTGTGCTGGACATGTAAACGAAGTGTCTATCACGAGTGTACTATGGGCGCAGGAGGTCCAAGCACTTAGATTGAAATTACAAGAAATCCAACATCTTAATTGGTGCAAAAGTTTAAGATTTTTCGATTTATTATAAATCTGTCATATGGTGTCATTCATGGAATGAATTTTTTTATGCTTGCTATCTCCAGCTTAAGTATCTAATACAGGGCTCGAGGAGAGTGGAAATAGGAGGTTGGAGTGTATGATTCACAACCAGTCCGTTGCGTAATTTGAGATTTAGAGAACAAGATATCTGATTACTTACTTGTCAACGTAACTGAAGTCTGATGTAATCGATGGTGTAGAAGTCAGGGTGAATCCGTTCAGAGCTTGGCAGCGGCAATTGCAGGTGGCAGTGCAAATTTGGGTTATGTTCCTGCATCTGTGAATTCGGGCCTTCCTTTGCCTCGCCGTGAATGTCCGACTTGTGATGGCACGGTAAGCTCCAGGGATCGGCGTCTTGTATCGTTTTGTGTATGTTTCGCTAATGGATTGGATTTAACCGTACTTAAAGGAAATACTTTAAGCGCTGAGCAAGTCGCCATTATTAGAGAGTTCAAATTTTATGTTTGCTAACGAGAAGACGATTTCAATGCTCCGAAATAGTGTGTTATTCGGATACCGTATGTAAAAGTTACAAGGTTTCAAATTTTGTGGATAGTTTTATTGATAGATGACCTAAAACTGGCACACGTGCTTATCTTAAGGTGTTGTACACTCTCCAAATCAATATGCACTCATCTTCCAAGATTTTACTGTGTTGAATGTGGGTACGTGTCTCAATTGGTTACCTCTACTTTAGTGGCAAATATGTGGTCGTGGGTTGTAGTTCACCGCGGAAGTATTCTTCTGTATCTTGCTGTTGTGGGCTGCATTCCTGGCTAGTGTTTGTAGGAATTTTTAGTAATCTATGCTCGTTGACTTGCAGGGGGTTATGACATGTAAGAAGTGCAAAGGCGAATCATGGAAACCTAAGATGAACTTCGATGACGTAAGTCACCATCCTTGAGATCTGACGACTGTAATTAGGTTCTTGGATTTTGTACTTGAGTTCGTTTCTGTGGAGGGGCCATAATAGATCTATGGATTAGTTTGGTTGCATGTTATTATCTTCTTCAACTGATTTCTACTCGCTGTTAATCATATCATTTTACGGGTTAATGTTCTGGTTGTTGTTGAATGCAGATAATGGATGTTCCTTGGAAAGCATGGAATGTGTACAGGAAGACGACACCCCCAACTGAGGTATATTTGAGTATCAACCCCTTTTCCTTTGCAAGAGCAGATTACATACTATTCTGTGTCTATTGGGAATGCAAATTCTCACTAAGGATACGCTTCCTCCTGGTTGTCGAATGACGTTGAATTTGATTATCTAGAGGTTAACATACGGTCACTGTTGCAGACCCAAGATCGAATGATGGCAAATCCCGAATTGGCTAAATGGATGATGTTTGAGAAGCCTGCTATTGAGAGCGGTGTGGAGTATGATGATGATGTTAAAGAAAAAATGTGGTGGGATTATCAGGTGGGCTACTTCTCCTACTTGTAGGTCCATCCATGTATCTGCCAAGTCCCCGTGATTTTTTAGCATCTCTTGTAGTACACCTACTCAGATTTTCTGAACTTTCAGCTATTTTTTATTACAGTATTCTGCCTATGAGCTGATTACCTTGTTGATGATAGTAATTAACTTGTTCTTAGTTATTGTCTATGACAATAGGATAAGAGGCGCTATGACGAAGTGCGTGAGAAGGTGGAAAGAAGAGAACCTGGCTGGGAGGTTTTACAACAGGTTTGTAACAGAATTTTCTCTTATCATATGCAAATTTTCATGTATGAAATTGAAGAGAGGTTTTGAGAACTTCGATGCATTTAAGCGTTTGGAAATTTTCTTAGCCTTCTTGATTCCTGGCTGTGTACTCTTAAAACATAACTGAAAAACGCCCGGGGTGGTTTCGGTGGAAGAATAATAACAAGTCGGGATGCATGGGAAACAGGGTTTAATGAACATAAATCCAGATCGAGCAAGGCTGGACCCTGTCATAGTGCCAAATGTGCCTTATTATAAAGCTCAACAACAAGTTCAAGCTGAAGTGGATCAGCTGCAAATTCCTCCAAGGCCTGCAAATTGGGTGGTAAGTCTACCTGTTCCTGCCGTGTTCGTCTCCGTCTTGCATGTTCGCTTGTTGATTGTATGAATGCAGTGTCCAAAAGTTTATGTCCTGGAACTCAAAACAACTTCAAAGTATACGTCTGGGGTACACAATGTGAAGATCTTTGGATTTTAATCTACTGCTGTAAACTACTAAACTTTCGTGCGTAAGAGTGGAAATAGGTTTTTAATGGTAGATCTGACTGGTTGGAGTTTCATTTGTGGTGAAGGATATGAAACTACCTCTGTCAGAAGCAGATTGGAAAACTACGGATTTAGGTGATCCTCAGGCGAGGGAAGAGATGGAGTCCATACTACGAACCCAGGAAGGAATATATGGAGCATTGCTGGACGCTGCATGGGAAAAGCAGTGGCGAGATCAGCAGGTTGATTGCTTGGGCTTGCCTTCTCTCTCAATATTTGCCAGTACTGCAGCTTAATAACATCTCTCTTCCAAAGCTTTACTTCAGGAATGGCGATCTATCCTATTATGATATATTATTAACCAAGCAGATTTCAAGTAACTCTTCCCGTCCTTTTATAACTAGTAATAGTAGATCACTTGCTAGGGACTCTTCCTCCTATCATATATTTGGAGCGTCTTCAGGAAAGTCTGTGCCGAATAGAGAATATTAAACAACGAATTGGTGATGAATGTGCAGTTCGAGGCAATTAGCAAGGCAAAGATAGAGCAATACATCCAGGCCAAGCAGGAGGAAGCACGTAATCCCAGACCTTCTCCAACTCCGAGTGGGGAAGAAGGCACCGGAAGTCGTCCTCAAGCCACGAGTGCAAGAGACTCTAAAGCGTCCACACAGGTTTGCGCTTCTACTGCATGTTTGTATATTGTGGAAACATTGCCGGGAAATAGGGGATCCGTTTGGGTCGGTTTCCATTTACAGGACATTTCAACCATATTTTAAGATAATTAGCAATGTGATCGGTCAAAAGTTGTACAGTTGTCCTTAAAAGTCTCACAGCTTTACACTTTGCTAGGAAGGTCATGGAGAAAGAATCTTGACAATGGATGGTAAAATGACAGTTGTCTTCACGGTGACACTTCAACCCCCTCCCTGTTCCCTCTTGGGTTTCAACAAGAGCATTCAAAGTACCATTACATTTTTTGGTCTTTGGTTGCTGCTTCCTACGGTCACATACCACATATGTGATAGCACTGAATTCGAGAGGTCCCTTGCTCTCTGGTCTCGCTCTCTGGTCTTGGTATTAACCGCCGTTAGCTAAGCCATTTATTTAACCTTCGAAATTGATGCTCATTACATTTTTGGAATGCAAAATTTGCCATTTGTTTTTTACCCTTAGCAATGTTTTCATTTCTACAATTTGATGTACATTACATTTTTAGGAATGCAGACGTATACTATCAATGTCGTAAATGATATGGGCAGCATATTGAATAATGAATTGTAAAATGTATTGTTTGACTGGCTCCTCTGACTAGCTGTATCTTTTACAGCTGAATGTCTTACCACCTTGTCCTACAAGTTCAACTTCTTGTCTGACCTTGTCGGGCCTCAACTTTCTGTTTGTCGTCAAGACTTATCTCGGGAAGTGTGAAAACCGGCCCGTAGGTCCAAATCTTTCTAGATATTAAGTTGGTGTGCTCGCCTTGCAGAAAAGTGGCGGGAAGAAGGTTCCTGATGACAAGAAGAAAAGGGAACGGCAAGAGAGGGCTGAGAGATTGTCCAGGCAGGCTGCAGAGCGTGAAGCGGCGCTAGCAAAAAGCAAAGCTGCACGAGCAAGGAGAACTTGATTTTTGCACTTGCTGCAGGAACCGTTTTCCCGGTAGTAGTAGCTTCAGAAATCAGAGAATCGTACTATTCCTTAATGAGTTTCAGTACGCCCTGTGAGGTCATCACTATAGAAAACTACCTTACGTCTATTCCAAACTTTACATCGTACGTGTATTGAATGTTGACTCGTTCCGTGGTGATAATGTTTTAAAGACTCCGTCTTGTGAGTGGGTTAGGTGTTGCAGAACTGAAGGCGGGCCATAGCTTGGTCTTTCTCTCGAACTTCATTGTGTCCTATTTTAATACCTTAATTGTGAGCTGGTGGTGAGTATTGTTACAGGTAAGGTACAGTATGTCCAGAAGGAATAATAGTGGTTGGACGTGGACTTGCGAGGATTGATAGCTCTCTCTGCTGTGCCACGTTGCAAACTTGCAATGGGCCGAGGCAGAGCTACTTCGAACCTCTAGTGGTGCTCAGGTACATACGTTGATTTTTTAATTTCCTGAAATACAGTAGATACTAGGAATGGTTCAAAATGTCAAAGCACGCCCCTTCGTTTGTTGGCTCTGGACCAGGGCTTTCTTTTGGCTTTCTAGTGCCAGATTGCACCAGAAAAAAATAAATTGACTAAACAATGGCAAAAAATCGTGAAGTTTTTTGAATTAAAAAAAAATCTTGGATGAACTTGCTAGATTGTGGATGAAAATAGAATTAGAGACCATGTGATATGTACAAATGTGATGTTTTCTATCCAATTTGTGGATGAATGCTGAAATTTGGAGCACCACCACAATATTTTATATCGCCACTTTTGCACTTCCACTATAAAAAATGAAAAAAGAAAAAAAAACTGCTCTGGACAGAAGAAGGGGAGGATTATAAAATCTACTCCGTAAATTACATTTACAATGAGTTACAGTAGTGATGATCTTACTTGAATAAATTAGTGAGCGTGTGAAAAAACACGAGCCTCTCGTGGCTGCAGTGCTTGTTTCCAAAAAATTGATTTAATAATTGAATATTTGCCTTCACCTGTGATGCCAACTGTTAGTACTCGGTGAACCAGGGCAACTGCAAAGTCAGCATCGTCGGCCTCAAAGTGGATCCAAACAATGGACGACGTGACACGAAAGACATCTTGGTGCTTGTTTTTCAATGTTCTAAGATACCCACTACCTTGCCCATGCCAAATATCATAGATATTTCACAATGGAGTCATTTGTGTAGTTTTATGTAGCAACGTTTCAAACAATATTTATTTTTCTAAGAAAATAAGAGCCCTTTGAAATGAGTTTTGGATTTGGGATGAGATTTGGACATTAGTGTTCATCTTAAAGTGAGAGGAAATTGGGGTTTCTTTCTCACTTAGAGTTGCAAAATACAAAGAATTAGGGATTAAACTCCTTTTTGAGTTTTGTCCCTAGTTTTGCTTCCACTAATGAGAACTCATAAACATATTGCATGTGGAAAAGGAGATTGTAACTTTGGATGGGAATCTCTCAAGTTTAGGTATTAATGTAAGACCAAATAGTGCATTTATTGTTGGGACTACATTTCAAAATTAGCTTGTTCATATAGACCGGTTTCCTCCTACTTTACCATTAATTCTATTGAGTCTCTACATATTTCAATGGCATTTTACCATCAATTCTATTGACTTTTCTCTCATTTAAGCAACATTGAATTGAGATAATTCTAAATATGATGTCATCCCTTTACATTTGGACAAATCATACAGATACTCTCATTTAGTACTAGTGAGTCTAAAATTCATTATTCATAGTAGTTTAGACTTAGAGAATACTATTTATTGCTAAAGATACCATCATGAAATTGTTTACTGGGTTGTTTTGGTGATTGTCATTGTCCAATAATTGGCATGCCTACTATTAATGTGGTTTAAATATGTAGAATAATAATAAAATGCCATTTATACATCTAAACTTTTCTATATCAATCCAAAATGGCTAGAGTAAACCGACCATTCACCTCACATCTAGAAATCGCACAACACTCGTTGCCAATTACTACATGGTAACCGCAAATTCAACTACCAAATCAATTGTGATGGGAACAAAAATTTGTATCACCATCCAATGACTGCACACTTGATTAGATTTCAAGTGCATCACCTTTAAATTGCAATAAAATTTGTAGGAAGAAAGTTATTTGCATTCCATTTTGTGAAGGTAAATCTTAACATGACATTTAATAATCATGCCAAATTTCAAAACATATAAGTCTTTATATCTATGTGGAGAAGGATTTGAATTTTATTTGTGCTATGATTGGCAAGTTTATTGTAAATGGTTTAATTAGATCATTTAGCCATTAAACCATCACTTATATCAAATTAGGTCATTTTAACAAATTAGACCAAAAATGGCAACCATTGGATATCAAATTTTATTAATCTTCATAGAGTAAAACACAAGAGTTCCAATTTAAATAGCAAAAAAATATTGTTAAAAACCAACTCAAGTTCTATCGCTAATGACAAGACCAATGTTTTTAATTTTCATCCATTCATTTTTGGCCTACAACATGGATGAGTTTTGCCTCTAGAATGGCATAGGATCCTTTAAATGGCATGAATATTTTTCAAAAACTTAAAATGTTGAAACACATCACCAATTCTTTTTAAATGGTGTGTTTAGGGTTTAGGGTTTAGATTTAGGGTTTGATAATTGAGAGATGGGTGGAATTTAAACATCTCTCAATTATCAAATGTCACCTAATTTGAAACAAAGATCAATGACATTTGAATTATATAAAAATTGGCTAAATAAATAAATTTTGAACTTCTAAAATCAAAATGCACAAAAGGTCTAAAAATATCTCTATTTATTTTTAAGTAAACCAAATATTAACACTTGTGCATTGAAAAATCCAATATCCTTTCTAAGTTAATAAAGTTTAAGGTAGATCCTATTTGTGTAGGAAAAAACAACCTATCATAATCCCTAAAGATCCAAGTAACCATTTGATGTACACAAAAGATCTCAAATAGTAATTATACTACACAAATTCAATTTGGGTTGAATGTTGATGAAATTTGATACAAAGTGTGAGCATGTAGTGCTTAAGTAGAAATATAATTTTTTTTCCAATTAAATGCTCAAATAAAAATTATGTTGCTTTGAACTATTTAGGCAATTTAAGCAACATGCAAAACTCCTCTAAATTTTAAAATTTGGCAAGTATGTAACTCATATGATATAAGATGAAAATTAAATGTCAAGAAAAATAACCATGTGTAGTGTAAAAATCTCAGTTTAAAAGGAGTTAAATTCCACTAGACCTATTGGACAGTCATAAAAAGTAAAGTTTACTAATTTCAAACATTATAATCTTTTAATATATGTGCTCAAAGTTTTTGAAATTTTTTCCACACATTCCTATTGCAATCTAATATAGATTTATATGGTTGAATTTTGGAAAAAAAATCATTTTTTTTTCTCTACCCTAAAAAAGTAGCATTTTTTTACAATTTCTATTTAAAATGTACCTTAGTCTGTAGAAGTTAAAGTAGAATGCACCGACATGTGATCCTCTAAAATTTTGCATGATGAGTATATATTGACGATAATGATATATAGTGCTTTAGAATCTAAACTCATGTCAAATTTAAGTCATCAATTGCTAAGGATTTGAACCGTTACAACTATTCCATACAACATCCTTTGGTGTAGTTAACTCTCCTCGTGAGAATCAATCAAAATTGAGTCAAGCTAGTAATAAAAACCATGCTCAAACGCTTACAATATCACTTTTAGGTGGGCTACCTTAACTATTTAAGATCCAAGCAACCATAAATGGGTTACTTCTACTTACCTCCAAAGGTTTAGGGGGACACAAGTGCCCAAGCAAGCAAACCTAAGCAGGAGTAAGATATCTGTGATGCAACCTACCCTGCCCTCCAGCACCCTCTACAGTCCTCTCCGGGTAATGCAAGGGCCTCTGATTGATATCCCGACTCACATCCCTCTCTGGTGGTACACCCGGATAATACACAGGCATCTGATTGACACCCTGATGGATACTCTGCATGACGGCCTCCAACGCAAGTGCAGGGTCTCGAGGTCGTCTCGCCCGTCGAGGCGACTTTGCTGAGTTCGCTCCTTCCTCGGAGCTCGTTGGGCTTGTCGCCGCGCTGGGCTCAATCGTAGGTAACGGAAATGCCGGCGGATTGGGTCTGTCCCACGAAGCTACAGCCTTCCCATGTGAAGGTGATCTCACGTTGTCGCCTGTGTCTCGGGCGGTGTCTCGCGCTGTGTCTCGCGCTCTGTCTCGCGCTGTGTCTCGAGCTCTGTCTCGAGCTTTCTCTCGGCCGGTGTCTCGGGTGGTGAATGCACTTGTTTGGCGAGAAGAGATTTTGAAGGCGTTTTCGATTAGAGTTTCTGGAGTTTCAGGTGTTGACGATGCTACGGAGGGAGCTGAACCATCATTTGCCCATCGGTAGGTCATTTCCTGGACTTTCTTCAAACCCTCCACGACGACGTTCATCTTGGGTCGTGCCTTGGGCTGCTTGACCAGGCATTGGATGGCGATGGTGGCGAATTTCATGGCGGCTTTGGTCGGGTAGAGCGTTTCCAACCTGGGGTCCACGGCGAGGTGGAATTTGCTGGAGTCGTTGATGTAGGGTTTCACCCATTCGAGCAATCTTTGTTCCATCCGTGGTCGGTTCCTGTCCATGGCACGCCGGCCCGTGAGAATCTCCAGGAGCACGACGCCGAAGCTGAAAACGTCGCTCTTGAATGTCAAATGACCCGTCTGAATGTACTCCGGCGCCGCGTAGCCGTAGGTGCCCTTCACACCCGTCGTGACGTGCGTTTTGCCTGCGTCGGGCCCTTGTCGGGCTAGCCCGAAATCCGAAAGCTTCGGGTTGAACTCCTCGTCCAGCAATATGTTTGCGGTCTTGAAATCACGAAAGATGACCTGGAGAGGGATCCAGACGATTCATGTCACTCAGAAATCAAACTCAGCTTTATTTCAACTGATTACATGGACACCAACTACTGAGGCCGCAGCACTTTATGGTGAAACACTTTTATTTGGAAAAGCATGCATTGATTCCAAACACTTCCCATTGTTGAACAACACCGACATTCAGATTGTGTAATGGCAATGTAAGATTTTGAAAGCTCCATGGTTGAGAGGAGGATTAGAATCTTTAATATTAGGTTTCATACATCTGAGTTCCATGAGTTCAATAAACCCTACCATAATAATAGAATTTTGAATTCATCGAATCTCTCAAACTCAGATGTGTGAAACCGTGATGCTAATCGTATTTTAATTTTACTTACAACTCACTAAAGAACTAGATTTTGAAGATATGCAAGTAATGTAACCGATAAGGCTCAAATTCACAAACTTATCCTAACGTTCAAAGTGCAATATTGAATTTGAATTCTAAAATCTTGACTAAAATGATGTTCTGGCAAACTTAGTATTGACCGCTGAGAATGTGAAGAAGGAGAAACGCAACACGATCTTCAAGATGCTACAGTTACTTGCCAAAAGTAAAATTTGAAGGGATCGAGTCTAGTTATGATTTAAACCTACCACTTAGTATTGACATTCTGTGTGGTAATGGCAAACTGAAGCCCACGATTACCAAAAGCAATTCGCAAGTGGCAGTCGGTCTGTACGAACGTGCAAATTGTTTTTTCTTATAACTAATTGTTTTTTTATGACCAAGTCCTTGCTTTCCATTACGGAGGCGACGACTCCAGAGCCCACGATTATTGACCAAAACAGGCACTGGAACGAGCAGGGCGATTCACTTACCCCCTTCTCCTCGTGCAAGTATGCAAGCCCTCGCGCAGCCCCCAGCGCCACTTTGATTCTCGTCTGCCACGACAGCACTGGCGCTCCTGCTCGAAAGATATGTCCATCAAGTCCCCTATTCGGCATATACTCGTACACCAGCAACCGTTGTATCCCCCTCTCATCATCATCCGCGCAGTACCCAATAAGCTTCACCAAGTAGGGATTATCCACCATTCCCAGAAAGTGTACCTCCGTGACCCATTCGTGGTGCCCCTGCAGCCCGGAGGTGTTCAGCTGCTTAATCGCCACTTCCACTTTCTCCTCCGACTGCTTGATGCTGCCTTTGAACACCAGGCCAAACCCGCCTTCGCCCAACTGGTTGTGCACGGCGAAGTTCTTGGTGGCCGATTTGAGCTCTGGGAGGGTGAATGCGCGTAAGGTGTTGGAGGAAGATTGGTCGGCGCCTTCTGGGTGGGGGAAGCCTGGGTGGGAGACTGAGGAGATGCCTACTGCGGGCTTGGGGTCGCGACGTACGTAGGCTTGCGGGTCGGATTCAATCCCCGGATGGCGGAGACGGCCTGAAGAACCCTTCCGCCGGCGGATAATCTCTATCAATGAGCAGCTCATGGTTCATCAATTAATTCACGGCGATCATATGGTGGGGGATTCGAGGACTTCCTCGCCCATTCCAAACTCTGTCGGTCAATTTTACCTCCCAGTGGGCTTTCGCATTCTCAAAGTCATTCCCTGCCAATTCAGAACAACACTCATGATTTTCAGCAAGCGAGCTTCTTAAGAAAAATCGTTATGGTAGTTGAGCCTGTGACGAAAGTTCAAGAGATAATTGGCACTTTTCCAGACGCCCGTCTGAAACCTCACATCTACACGCCTCCTACTATGAAGAACTCTGAGAGCACCCAACGTCATAATTTTGGCGCTCTGAAACAAGCCAATTTCATCTCACTGACGTACGTGACCATAAAATGTTGGACGAGAAATGGAACCTCTACAACTACGCGCTCGAGATCAGCTTGAGACACGCGTCACGATGACTCGAAACTCTGAAATCAAAGATTTGTGAGCACCAAGACCTAATCATTCTCCACAACTGCCAACTTTGGTAAGAAATTCATCGACACGATGGTCACAAATTGTCACTGATTTTGAACAGTCCGTCAAAGTAGAATTCAGAAAAGTTGACTACGGCCCGGCCCGAACAAGCTTCCAAGTATACCGAACCTCTGCAGCGCATTCGAAGTCCATCCTCACGAACGACGCGGATGTGAAAAACTAGGAAAGAGAAGTACCGAAAGAAGAGTCGATGGTCGAATGTACTCACTTCTAAGGTCGATGGCGACAGTCGGTTGTCAAAATTGAGTGCGCTAGCTAGAAATCTCGGGTTTCGTTCATGCCCAATTCAAATCGTGGTCACCGTCGAGGTCACGCCGACTTGGATTCACGCTGAACTAACCCTCGGCGCCGCTACAGTTCATCGAAGCTCCAAGCGATCACTCACTTCTTCCCCAGAAATTAGAGTTCACAACCGACTCGGAAATCCGACTAGAAGAGAGTCTATGTAGAGCTTCAGTCATAAAACTAATGACAACTTCAAGTTTCCGAACTACAAAGTCCCCAGTCGCACGCCAACTCCGAAGACCACGAAGACGAATGACGACTCAAGTCGTACTAAACGAGACTTGAATCGTTCACGTAGAGCAATAGAACTCTGCTAACCGAACAAAACCCAAGTTGAAACTAAGGCGCCTAGCTGCTATATACCAAAAGTCGGCACAACTGGCGATACACGAATCGACGGTCGATCTGTCGATCTGTCGGCAGGAATTTTATAAAGAGAAGATGCAATCCCTGACAAGAGCTTCACTTGGGGAGTGCTCCCCAGCCACTTAGCTAGCTACAAAGTTATTCCTGCTACCGTACAAGCTCTACATAACTCGCTCTGCACATATTGTATGCATATATAAAAAATATATAAAAGTACCTGCGCCACATAGTAACGCCAAAAGCAGACAAAAGTCTCGGAGCGACGCGGGATGAGCAGTGACCTAAGTTAACCTATGGCATCCGATTCTCCCTGAAGTCTCGTCATTCTCGGAAAAACGAACAACACGGAAACAGTTCTTGTACTCGATCGCGTCTGCAGATGCATGGCGCGGACACGGTTAGGATCTCCAATTCTCTGACCTTCCGGGACCTTGTGACGCACGACAAATGGCAGATTTCAGTGAAATTTAGGATGTTAGATCTTTACTAGTCATAGAAGTTGAGCACCTGACGACTAAGTAAAATAATGTTAAAAGAAGTGGTTCTTTTTTTTTGAGCTCTGGGCAATTAAGGTGAAGGTACCCATAACCAATCAAATAAGCAATTCTGGACATGGTCTGCACATGGTATGGAGTGTTGCAAGGCAAAGCAAATATATCCAGAGGTGCATTGATAGAAATTACAGGGATTGCAAAATTTTTGGTAATTTTATTGCTTGAACTGAAATTATTATGAATTTTGGGAGGCCAAAAGTGCTCCAGACCCATAGTCAATCATTAGATGCTTCTGATTCCGATCTTAGCCAAACTACTTTCTTGCTCACTACTTCTTGCTTTCTTGCTCACCACTTTGAGACATGTCTCATGACCTTATTAGTTGAAACGCATTCCAAGGCTTGGTTGAAAACTGAACCCAACCTTGGTGGCAAATAGAGCACCCTACGCTTACCCTACAGCTTGCACATGGATACCTCTACCCTGTATGGCTGTATACCGGTCTATCTCTACCTTAATACCCTGTATACCGGTATATTGAACCGGCATAACTGGAGGTCGTCTCTACGGAGGCAAATGCAATGGGTGGTCTGCCCTGACTCCAGCAGCCCTCATATAATTCGTGACATTGGTAGATCTCACTGAAATTAGAGCAGTCCTAGATTCCGGGTTAAATGTGAGCATCCTCAGTACATGACCAGAAACAGGGACAGTTAGTACTGGAATTTTCAAGTGCAGGGGCGCGGACCTCTTTCTGGCTTTTAAAAAAAATTGACCCAATGCAAAGCTAGCAATCTAAACCTCAAATGGTGACTTTTTCTGCATTATAAAAAGAAAACGAAGAAAAAGTTTTACATTATAATTAGACTTTTTATGTAAAAAAAGGAAGTTCCAATTTGATTGACGCACATAATAATGCTTGAAAAAGTATGACAATTATGAATCTTCCTACTATGTGTCAAGTTGCCGGCTCTTTGATCATATTATTTTTGCCTACTTGTCAAGTTTGGGAAGGAGAATGACAAGGCCACACACAAAGAAAGAGAGACCAATACCAATTGCAGTGGGGAGTGTTTTTTTGGAGTTGCCCCTTCATTATGGCGTTGGTGTGGACATGTGGTTAACAGTGTTTTGTAGTTGAACTAAGGATGCTTTAAGGCTCAAGGTTGGTTCACACTCAAGGAGAATTAGCCTAATAGCATCCAAATTCCAATGCCTTTGTTATGGTGTACATTTTCATTCCAAAATGAATTCCTTGTGTACATAAGGTCAAACAAAATAGAGATGAGAATGGTAGTAGATTGGTTTACTCTAGGTCTAAGCCAAAAAACTAAAAATTTATATTTGATTCTCTAATTGGTCAAGTTTTGACTATTTGTAAGCTCTTGACTTTAGAATGAGAGTGCTTCAATATCTATTTTCAACATTTTAAAAATACATAATTTATTCATACAATGTCCAAGTTGTGATAACTAAGAGATAATTAAAAATCATTTTGAACCTTAGTAAGACTCAAAAGAATTTTGACAATTAATTAATAGAATCCATGTTCAATTGCTTATTTGAACAATTTTAACCTAGTAATATTCCTATTCTATTTTTGATTGATCAAAGGAATAAAAGACCTAATATGCATTAAACAACTCAATGAAGAGTGGTAAGTCTAAGCCACTTATTGGACCCAATTTTCCTTCCAAGACCATCAAATCAAGAGAGTAGGGAAGATGGGGTTATAAATGACTCTAAACCAAGGGTGGATGGGTCAGTGGGTGATATATTACTCTTGTGAGAAGTTTAAATTGCTCTATGTCCCTTCAAACTTGATCCCTCCAAATATTGACCAATGCAAAGAGGGCACAATAGGCTTACTCTTTTCCATAATAAAAAAAAACTTTGCTCTAAGATGGCCACACACCCATTTCCAACATTGTACCCCAATGCAATCTTGAAAACATATAGATTTAAGAAGTCTAAAATGTTCAACTTACATACATGAATGCAAAAATCAATTTGGGGTATGTACCACCATGTATTTGAGCTATGCAAATTCATAGCATATTTAGAAATATTCAAAAATCTTCAATTTAAAGAAATTTATGATTTTCAATTGCCAACATGTTAATAATATCATAGTAATTCATATATGTGTTGATTCCACCTCAAAATATATATGTGGAATTTGCTTAAAGTGATGAAAATAAGTGCCTTCACCTTAATCTTTAACCCATAAACAATGCTATAGCCTATAGCCATTTTCTGGTCAATGAATGACAAAGAATCCTTGTGTCTAGGATAGAAGTGCAACTGTTCATCCTCATAATTATGAAAAGGGGAAGCTTGTATAGTAGTTTGACTTCCAATGAATGCTTCAGACTTTTTTTATACAACTATTCACACAATGCCAATAGGGATATTTCCATGGTCATAGGCCTGTCCTTTGAGGATTGAAGGACACGCTCCCCATGACCAAGGTAGTCACCAAAATGTGTCGATTATTGGACCAATAGGTGCATTCTTTGTTTCTATTGTGTGCAAACAACCAAGTCATCCATTGGCCACTTTTTGAACTCAACGTCCTCTAGTTTCTTCCCAACCCCGTTGCATGTGTGAATGTGCCAAATGACAATGAAAGTGGCAGGAGAGGGTTTGGAGTGAATGAATGACAAGCAGCCAAAGAGAAAAGACATGGGGGAGCTGGCCATAGAATTAGATTAGAACTAGATTGAATAATAAATTTTAATGACTGTAGCTGCATGCATAGCCATTATTAATTCAACCCTGGAACAGTGATCGATTCTTCTGGCACCGATCAATTGAATAGGCTCCCCTCGATGTTACTAGTTCCCTGATCAACTCAGTAAGCTTACAGAGAATTCGAATCACGTTCTATGGTCCTCCAATTAGGATGCAGCTTCGCCTGCAAGTTAGTGATCGACTCTTAGCTAGTGTCGTCCGACATGCATACGATCGGAGTTTCGGACCCCACTTGCAACGGACAAGCTTTAAGTTGTCCTTCCTTCTGTTTCGACGTTGTTCCATGCTTCAGACGTCGTGGATGATGCGGGATCGATCTTTCAAACCCCACATACCAATTCATTTATTCATAACTAAGTTAAAATATTGCTTTGTTTTTCGATCGATCGAGATATCCGGACCTCTGTAGCTCCTTGCAGGATCAGATCGGAGTGCACAACGGTTGGAATCTCGATCGAACTAGCTAAGGATTCCGCGCGTGATCCGTTTACAGATGCACCCGTCGTCGTACGACGCGTCGGCCGGCCTTGCCACTCGTTTCAACCTATAGCTAGCCAGTACCGGTGTGGGTTTATCAATGTTAGCTTATATTCAGTCCCCACTTGGCGTTTGGTAGCATTGGTTCTTAAAATATAATACTCTGCACAAAGACCAGCATGTCTGTATTATGGAGACGTATTTACTGCGTTGGTTCGGTGAAAATTGATTCTAAAGAATTTATCCAGCATTCAGATATGAAACCACAGTCCGGGGAGATTTTTAGCCTAACCGGTTGAAATTCTACATTTTCTTGGACCAACCGGTTGTTTGAAGTATTCTCTAAAAAATAGAGAATATTCTATGATTTTCCTCCTAAATGATCAGGTTTTTTCAGAAGATTTTGAAATCAATTCGGCAATTCTTGATTTCAACCGGCTAACTTGTAACTAAATGCCGGTACTCCCCGTACATTGTATGAAACCATAACATTCAACAACCTTCACAGAAGTTACCTTCTCCTCTCCAAAGTTCTCATCCATCCATCTTTGCAAAATGAAGAATACTTCAATATCAATGTCCTATGAGCAATTTTCACAACAAAAAATGATGGCAAATTGAAGGGATTGCTTCATGGACAGTTGTGGGATTGTGGGGAGGGAATATCATTTTTATATTGAAATCAATTGACCATCATGAAACTTCAAAGGTTATGAAAATGAGAGCTTCACCACTCATTGTCAAAACGTAGAAATTATGTTTGAAGTAGAATTTTAGACCTCACTTAGGCATAGTATTATTACTATTTTTTAAACCTTGAACTAATAAAAGTTGATAAATCAAGTTAACTTCCATCTCCAAAAATCTGTTTGTAATTTTGTACCTAACTTTTGATTAGAGGATCAAAGTTACAAACTAAATTTTGGAGATGGAAGTTAACTTGATTAATCAACTTCTATTAGTTCAAGATTTAAAAAAAAAATTATTCTACTATGCCTAAACGAGGTTTGAAATTCTACTTCAAACATAATTCTTGCTTTTGCTTTTGACTTAACTATGAGTGGTTGAGATCCTCATAATTCTCATTCAAGTATCCCACATGGTTTGTTTTACTTGCTACCACCCCATATGTACATAAAAAGCTTCTATCCATCCCTAAGTTCAAAATTTGGGTGAGTCTCTTCAATTCAAGCTGCGGTGCTCTTTGGATGAAAGTCACCAGTCTTTCCTAATTGCCCATCTGAGGTCCCTTTAACTAAGACCAGTGTGCACTTCCTGGAATCCACATTTTCAAGAGATTTGGAAGCTTTAATTACAAGTGATTTTGACAGTGGTGGACCAGAGTTCGCAGATGATTTAATAGTCTTTGTACTGCTCTTACCTCACGCCACATCACGCACCACGTTGGTTCGGTGAATGCTGAGCAACGCAGGTGTGAATGCGCTGTGAATTGTTCACGTAATACTGCTGCCTAACAGCCCTGCTAAAGACCAAGTGTGGACAGACCTTTACTCTAAGTCGCTGCAACCTCGATCTATTGGAAGCTCCCACCCATTGTGGTTAGTTAATTTAATTTTCAATGTTTTAACACGGTTGCACACGTCTGCAGTACGGTACTGTAATTGTTACGCCATGCTTGTTACAATCGAACGACTCTATCAAGTACAGTGGCTCTGTATTTCCAAACTCATGCCAACGACCTACGACGCTTTAGTGCATTATTTACAGTGGCTCTGTACTTGAGCACGCAGTTGGGCTGCTGCAGACAAATGCCTACCATTTACAGTGGCTGGATCTGTACTTAGGCATGCAAGCAGTTGGGCTACAGACAAAGCTACCGCGTAGAATGAAAACTTTCAATGACCGAACTACGAAAGAACTGGCACCTCCAGGTAATCAATTGTGTACGAGCTAGATACCCGAGTCCACTGCTATGGAGCTAGCGACACCGAGTCAGCTGGTCATCATGCACACAAATCTCTTCTACAAAGTAGACCAAGATCAGCAAATCGTGAGATCTGAGTACGTCACAGCTCCCTCCAAAAGAGAATGGATGAGGAGGAGTACGGTAAGTTCACAAACCACCCTCACTCTTTTTAAAGTGTTTTATTGCTCCTATTTCAATGCATAAAATGTCCTTTTTGCCATCTTCAAACCTAACTTTACATCTCTAGCTTGTTGTTGTGCACATCCAATGCTTGGTTTGATGAAGATTTGAATTTGTACGATTGGGTGCAATTAATGTTGGAAGGTAAGTACAAATTCCTTTGTTGAATTCTTGTGTATACTCATTTTTTGAGGTGAGATGAAAAAATAAGTTGAAATAAAGAATGGCCTGCCTAGTATTGATCTTCCGACCTCCATCTCCTTATATATGAATACCTTATATGGCTCAATTTGATCAACAAATTGAGTTTTTAGACAGTCATTGTGTGAAGGCCAAAGTCCCAACTATTTATGTCCCAACTTGTTTCTTGTATAATATTTCATAGCAATCAAGTGCCCCAAAAATGGGTCAAAAAGTCGAACCTTGTTTGGGAGGCAATTTCAACACCCAGGTCAACACCAAATCTACTTTAGATAGAATTTCAACTAATGAGGGTAGTTTATATCTAGTATTTTCTTCCTATTATAATTTATATTCAAAACAATAGTTGGGACTTGGAAGCCAAGTTGAGTCACTACTTTTAATAAGTTAAACCTAATCTGGCCTCCAAGTCCCATTGCCACTTCCTTCAAGGTGCCAAAACTTCTATAAAGTACTCAATGAGATTTTAAGAATCCAATGGGGACTTGGAACTTGAGACATATTGCAAGGTGACCCTTAGGGTAATTGCATCTAAAATGGACCACTCCTCATAATTTAGTGGGGACTTGGAACTTGAGATATATTGCAAAGTGATCCTTAAGATAACTGCATCTAAAGTGAACCACTCTTCAAAATCAACCCCTATATTTGAAGGGAAACTGAATAGGGAGGTTACCAAAAATGAAGCACATGACAAGGACAAATGTGAGGTGAACTTTGAGTAGTTGTCAACTCTGTTTATAGTACTATAGACGTGGCAACCTTAAAAGTGGACAATTTTGGGTTCATTTTCTATTACTTTAACTTCTTCTCTAATGTCATTCTTCATGTGCATCAAATACATTTTGGCGTCACTTACATGACACTTTTAGCACCCTACAACTTGCATCTTGGAAAATTTGTAACCAATTCACAATGTGTCCACAAGTTATGGAACCATTTGCATTTTGGTTCATAGTCATTCACCAATGTGCAAAACTTGTCATTCATTTTCTAAAGCATATATTATCATGCCACAGAGCTTATTCGTGCAATTTTAAGTGCAATTCATGCAATTTTAGACATTAGAATGGTCTCATAACTTTGCAATAAAATCCACTCCCCAAATTTCGATGGGTGAGTGTGCCAATATTCACAGTTCCTGAGTTTGTTTTTTGTTTTTTTTCCTTCTTAAAACACATGAAAACACATGGACAATTTCCAATTGGCAGGGGACTCCTGAGGTCTTTTCAATTCAGTATCATGCCAACAGTTCTCAATAGAGCTGGTGATGTGTTGGACATTATTGTGCTCACTTGAACTAACGTACGTCACTGAGTGAATGCTCCTCGTTGCTGATAATTAATGTGAAAGTTATCCAATCACAGGTGTGCAACTCATAGCATATCAGAGATGTCAAAATATATCAAAATATGAAAAGAAATTTTTTCAAAAGATTTTTTGAAGGAATTTTTAAAAAAAAATCAATAGCTTTCTTGCCATATGCAAGGTAAACCAGTCCATTGTGCTCAGAATGAGGAGTTTGGCATCATCTTGTTGCTGAAATTTTTCAATTTTTTGATGAATAGTAACTCGTCCTACAGGATAAGAAATGAATAGTAACTTGTCCAGTATGACAACCATGACAGCAAGTGTAATTGATATTATATTTTTTTTGGTAAAGTATGAATTTGCTAGGAATTTCTGAAGCATTGAGCCCAAAAGAGTCTGTAGACTACTTTAAGACCAACACAATCTGAATTTGTAATGCTCATCTCACTGCCTAATGCAGTAAAAATATTTTCTATTATAGAAGGTCAAAAATGTCAATTTTTACAATGGACTTTACACTGAAAACTCAGAAATTCTTATTGAAGTCACTGTTCACTCCATTGTTGTCATGTAAGACATGCATTGTTGCCCACATCCCATATCCTGAAAAAAACCCACAATGGGTCATTTCTTAGGTGACCGCAATGGGTCATTTGACCGCAACGGGTTGTCTTACCTTATATGACTTGGGGGTCTAAGGATGGACAAAAGGTGCATGAGGAGTTAATCCTTTCTTAATATTTTTTTACCTTAAAAGTTTTAGAACTAAGATAGAATAGCCCATTTTGGACAAAAGACCCACATCAAACACTTGGGGAATGACTCACATTAAAAGACATTTGAGGCCTCTAAAAGATTGTTTCAAGCCCATTCTCAATTTTGTTCCTACAGCAATAAAAGAACGCCACTGGTTGTCAGTTCTTTTTAAAAAATAAAAAATAAATATAAATATAAAAATTTAAAATATAAAAAAAAGTTGAAAAAAAAATTCAAAAAATGATGTGGCATGATTTCAGCTATGTCAAACTGTATAGTTGGCAACGTTTCCATGCAGTCAAGACAGTTTTCAGAGCCCGAGAAGACAGTCTTCTAGAGGCCTCAAATTTCATTTAATATTAGAGTATTTTTTCAATAATGAGATTAGGGTTACACTGGACTAAGTTAATGGATACAATTAATATCTAAAGTGACAACAATGAAGTGATTAGTGCTTGTAACAAGCATAAATTATCATCATTTGTATGGAATGATTTTGATGATCGCTACCATTGAAATGATAGAAGACTTATATAGCTTCCTTATAAAAAAAATCTTCAAAATTACAATTTTTTTGAGAACATCGATAAAAGATGTTTGGTTAGGCAATATTTTGTACATGTATTGAAATCAGAATGCTCAAAAGTGCTTCCAAAAGTCTCATTTGTTCCCACAAATACATATCATCATGGTTTTGAGGTGCAATTTTTTTCAAATTATTTTGAAGATTGGAAAAAAAGATATGAGGACATCAAGATATGGCCTAAAGCCCCTTCTCCATTCTCCAAAAACTCACAAAAATCTCACAGTTATACATTTCTTAATCAAATTGCACCAATGAATTTAGCAAAAGAAATTGTCTAAGGGCTCTTTATTATTCACGAACTGTTAGTGAGGTTCACATTTTGAATTTTTTCCAAATATAGTTGCAAAAGCCTCTTGGTGGCTTTGCAATCCTTTAGGGGTTAATTTTACTTGTTTGCATTACAAAGTTTTAAATTTTCAATCTTCATGGTGGAGATTCGAGTTGAAAATCTATCAATTTTTTATTATTATTTTTTGAACAATCTTCATGCTTAAAGAAATTGTTAAATAGAAGTAGATAGAAGATGGAAGGAAAAATTTACTCATTAGGGTGTTTTCAAGCTCTTTTGTAGTCATTTTGTTGTCTCAAGGTAATAGTATTGTCAATTTTGAAACTTCTATGATTTTGAAACTTTTATATTAATTCAAATCACTACATTGTTTAATGAACTTAGTGTGGTTGTATATATATACCTTCTTTACAAAAAAATTGTAGACTATTTTGAGATTTTATTCTTCATCATCTAGTTACAAGTTCGGCATGTCACACCATATCTGAGATAATAAATGTATCAAGCTTGCAGTGAAGTAAATAAAAATTTGAATCCATATTTTAAAATTTAGATGACTCAATAAGACAAATGCATAGTCTTTACTGTTGATTCCTAATAAGTGTAAAAAATTCAAATATATACTTTTAAATAACTGTATTTCATTGCAGCTACTATATTACTCCAAACAATCCACCGTAGCTTGAAAACGCCCTTTATTAGTTTCAAAATGGAATTGATATGTCAATCTTGATGGTGAAATAGTTGTAGCAAATAATATACTTTCTATGGACCATTTTGCTTGGAAAAAAAGTAAAAATTGAGTTTAGAAACAAACCTCATAATTTATTTTTTCAAAATATTTCCTAATTGTTAAAAAAACAAAAAAATTCAAATTTTCACATCACTAATCCAAATGAACTAATCAATCTTTTCTATATAGACATAAATGCTCTATTAAATAATTACTTCCTCCATCCCAAAATGATCTTATTGATGGCTTTAATTTTTAGTTCAAAAATGATCTTTTTGTTGTACTTTGTGACATTGCAAATTGGTCAAATTTTGGTTTCAATTGCTATCTAGGACTAACAAACTCTAAGCAATAGTTCCCCCTCCATCCATGCAATCATCAATCAAAAGACAATTGAAATGAAATAAAAGGGTCAATCAACACTATTCATTCTTATCTTTTGCATCTTTTTGAGTGTTATCCAATTGAATGAGATGAAGCTTTGGAAGGCGGAAGAAAAGTCTAGACATGGTCTTAGGTCCATACTAATTGCCCACAAAATGATGACCTCACACTCAAACTTTAAATGCCCACCGAAAATGCTCCAAAAATTCCACTTTTCAATATTCTCAAACCACACTTTGAAAAAGGCTTTGAAACTCACAATTTTTAGGATACTAAGAGTGCATTGAATATTACTTACAATTCAAAATAAATTTTTGTGAATACTTTGTCAAATAAGTTCATTTTGTTTTTACTTTTTGCATCTAGAAAAATTCAGGCCTAAAAGAGGTTGCAAGGTTTGCACCCCTATGATGACATTATAGAATTTTTTTTTCTTGATTTTGACGTGCCACTATTGGTGCCATTTCAACGCCACATTAGATTGTTTATTCAACTTTTTTCAAAGACTCCATATCTACCTACAAACTAAAACTCCTTATAACTTTCATCTCATTAATCAAAATGGAATGATTCAAAGCTTCCCACTTTTATATAAATTTAAAGAACTAATTTCAAATTTTTAATTTTTTGAGAAGTGATTTTAAAGAAGTTTTTTGAGTTACCCAGACTGCCTACTAAGGAATGAACATGACATATCTTGTAATAACTTTTTAACCATATGGGGAATTTCATTAAAATGGTGATATTCCACATGCCATTTATGCAAGTAAAGAGCACATACCACAATGCTTCTCGGCATGCCAACCTCATAGATGTGCCAATTCTGTCCCTAACAAGTCCAAATTGCAACGCAACTCCCATATTTCTTCATCCCGTGCCATCTTTCTATGAGTTTCTTCCATTTGGAGCCCCCCTTTGTGCCATTTTCACAAAATAATCTCCATTTTAATGAAATTCCCCATCCATGTAGTCAAAAGTTATGGAAATTGTCAGATCTTGAAGCTACTCCTTGAAAAAATGTTGTGTGAAATTTCAACCAAAAAGAATAAAAATTCCATTCATAATGAATTGCCCAAAATTGCTATGTTGCCAAAAAATGCAATTTTTACCTTTAGGGGTTAATAAAGTTCTAAAAAATCACAAGAAAATTTCACCTCAAACAAATGTGTAATCCAAAATCTAAAAAATATTTTTTAGGTTTTTGAACAATTAGGGATTACTGTCTTCATTTTAGAAAAATGGGTTTGTTTTATTTCTATAAAAAAATGGAGTTTCCTCAATAGAAGTGTTCACTTTTATTTTCATTTCTACCAAAACAAAGACACAAGTGTTTCAATATCTTGAACCTATAGTCTACACTTACTTGCTTACATTGAAATAGATATTGATAGCAATGGCACTCAAAGAGCACAACGACGCTAGCATGTGAGCATGTGAGCATGAGCCTATGAGCGGTGAGCGTGAGCCTAAGAGTGGTGAGCAGGAATTGTGTGAGCCTGAAGACTACAAATTTGAATCATGATATAATTTCTAATTTTTTTAGTTAAAAAATTAAAAAGATTGATTTTTTTTAGCAAAGTTTATTTTTAGAAAAATATGACCTATTGCCACAGGACCCATGACCGTGGATTTAAAAGCCTAGAAAATTGGCGCTATTGCAAGTTCAAATTTTATATCTAGGTTTGTTGGTATAAATCACGTTTTCAAAGTCAGTATTAGAATAGGCTTATAAAGTGAAAGTACAAATAATTAATCCAAAGGAAATTCTAAAATTGACAGAAAGATAAATGCAATGAAAATACCAAAAAAAATTCTACATCTTACAAATAGTAAAATATCTTTTCATTGCAACAAGGAATACATATTGAAATATAAATATAATACTTTGCAATATATGCAAATTTTAAAGATAATATATTGGTACTATAGATTTACTTCATATCATGCTAATACTCATCAACTAACTTGTTCACTAACTTCAATTGCACGTCTTGATGATTCTGGCAGCAACAAGTACTTGCTTAACTTCATCCAAACTGAGGGTAGGGGCGTGGATGAATGTGTCTATCTTGTAATCCAATTTGCAGAAGTAACGGAAGATGTAATAAAGATGTTTGCAGTTTATATACATACTACGCTTTCCAATTGAAGTTCCATTCATACCTCCATAATGAGGACAAGTACAAGAAGGAAAATTAGAAAGCGTGATATTATAAACCTTCTGGTTAGGTTCAGTACCAGACAAAAGTGTAATAATAGCACCAAGTCCAGGGTAAGGAAGGAAGTTCACCCCAGTGATACTTGCTGTAACATTCCTTGCACTCTCCCATTGATTGCGGTGATTTTCGGTGGGGGCTTTACTACTCCGACGAACTTGCTTACCATTCCGAATAGAAGGAATTCTTTTAGCATGTGCCGGTCGAGGATGAGTCCACAACATAGGCTCAAATATCCTTGATGAGGTGAATAGCCGTCGAGGTGACATTGGAATGCTGGATTGCAAGCGAAATCCAGCTTCTTCAAACTCTATAATTTCAGTACGAGTAAGATTGGTACCAATAAGAACAGGCCAAATCTCAGGGATCTCAGGTCGAGTAAGAATATGGGAACGCTTAGGTCCCATGACACATCGTGCAATTTGGTCAACACAAAACCAAAAATCCTTAGTTTGAACTGTTGTCCCCTTATACTCACGCTTTTGCCCTCTATAAGTTGGGGCAGTAGTGGATAATCCATGCCTGACAATCAATAGCTTGCATTTGGCTTGTGTGTACTTCTGAATGGCATGACATTGTTTCCTTGACTTGTGTGAAATTCTCGCTATATGCCATTCTGATGTATCACAATCGGTTTCTACAACAGATTGGGTATGGGGTAAAACTGTATTAGTTTCGACAACTACAGCCCCAAGTTGCACTCTACCAACAGCTGATCTGATTTGAACCCGAGGATGAGAGAAGTTTACTTTGTCAGGGCGATGAGAATCACCTTCAGAACCAATTGGAAGATCTAATTTCCTTTTGCTGGATCCAAATATTTCTTCACCCTCTAAATGTGGAATTCGAGTGCAGATGTCTTCCGCTCCAGGCATCTCACTAAGTGCATCTGCAATTTTTTTTCCATCTCCAGATGTCATAGCCCTTTTCAATTTCAAATCTTCTTTAGAGGGGCCTTTTCCAGAAGGGCCCCCACAAAGATAAGTCCTGTAGTTGGTCATTTGCATGAAGGCTTGAACCTAGTCATCACACGTGGCAACGAACAAATCAGATCCACGCTTTCCTGAAGCTTGCATCCATTTGTTGTGCATTGTTTCAACCAAATTGCATGTTGGAATATCTGCTAATTCTTCTACTGTCAAATTTTGCAAATATATTAAATGAAGTCAGTCTTTGAAACATTGAGGATATAGGATAAAAAATAGGAAAAAAACAATGAAAGTAGATATCATACCGTATCCATGATTGCACCCCATTGACGATAGCGAAAGTGCCAAAATGCCAACCAATCCTTGAGTTTGCGAATAGCTGGTTCTGATGCAGCTCCAGAAGAATACCACCAAGCTTTGATTTCTAGGTACATCTTATCTGCCTCCAACATTGATGTTGCATCCTTATACTGCCTGCAGAGTCGGATATGTTGTTTCTGAAACTCTTTGTTGATTAGTTTCTCCGTGTGCTTGTGCATGCTTGTCACCCAATGGAACAAGCAAGTCCTTTCCCGGTCCACCATTGGAATAGATGGGTCCCCCGACCCATACACAGTGCGAATTGCATTAAAGTTGGCCTGAGCACTATCGCACATAAATCCCTTGAAGTTAGGATTTGACACTCCATTTTTTATCATGACCTTATTCAAACAACGCCAAAAAATGATCTGGCCTTCAGTGCCCTCAGTCTGCATATCATATACAGCAATGGTCATGACTTTGCAATAAGAGGAATCATAGACGTGGCAAGCAATAGTCGTCCATAGTTTCACTCTCTTGACATGATCGAACATGATAAAACAATTTTCAAGGTTGCCGCCTGGTTGCATCCGTCGTACAAGGTCCACTCCACTTCCAGGTCCATCCACGAGCATCTTGAATAAATAGACCTTGTCTTGCCCTTGTCCTGGAAATACACTATCGTGGATATACTCCATTTTGGCACGTCCCTTCATGTCTAGAATTCGATCAATCTCGCCTCCTCCTTTGTTGTTGCTCCGAAAAGAGGAAATGATGTTGCGTACATTGGGCGAGCTAAGGAGCTTGAACTTATCCATGACATTCTCTAATGCATCACCGTGAAGCATTTCCTTTGGTCCAGGCCCATCGTGAATAAGAAACGTGTCAAGGAATTCCTTACTTGCCGCCAAGGTGATGGCAGAAGTTTTGGCTGTTGGAGTCTTAGCTACTTCGTTAGCAATTAGCCCAGTAATTGCTTCAAGAGACTCTCTACATTGACCATCAGTAACTGGATGTGAATGAACACCCAAATGGATGCATGCACGTGACAAATCTCCACTTCTGAGTACATAATAAATTCGCAAGTTACATAGACTAAGACAAGTAGGAGGTTGTCTGCAGACTTTACAGAGCACAGTAGAGTCAGGAGGAGGAATCTGACCTACACTAAAAGGATGTTTGGTGGTTCCAATCCACTCAGTTTCATTGCTTTTCAAAGCTCGTGTGCGATAGTCACATTTCGTATTTTCACAAATCAAGTGTCCAATACAATGCGATTTTCTGAACTTCAAACCTAAGTCATTATGGATGTTTGATGTCATAGTGCGACACCATGCATGACCATCGTATCGCTTGTCCATACCTTCCATGCCTCTAGCTCCACATGTAGATCCACGACAAGGTGGTAGCTCGAAAAGAACATCCCCATCAAATCTAGATGGGAGGAACTGAACCTTCTGATAGTCAATGGCATCAAAATCAATTTGGGCAAGTTCATTTCGTGATCCAGGCACTGAAGACAATTTGCGAAGGCATTCTAACACAGTTAAGGAATTGCCTTGATTGGGAGGGAGAGGGGGGCGAGAAAACACGGATGATGTTGGACTACTAAGTGTACTACGGAAGATAGTAGGAATGGATGAATCTACCATACATGGAAAAACAACATTCGAAGAAGAAGGTTGGCAGACTTTCAGTGGCACCTCGCCTTCAGAATCACTAGACAACTCAATTACAGGTTCTAGAGACTCGCGTTTGATATTGAACACAATTGTATTCTCAGAGCATCCACTACCTAAAGACTCTACTTTTATAGGACATGGTAATGGATGTTCACCCTTGGAGTTATCAGAAGTAAGTTTCAATATTTCAGTTGAAGGTGGCAAGAGCTCCGACAAGAGACCATAAACTCTATAGCGCCCTGCAGAAAGAAGCCAATAGAATCCTTCATGATCACTACATCTTGACTGCAAGATAGACTCCTTAACAATGCCGTGATCTCCTTGGACTTTTTCTTCCACAATAATAGAAGAAGGGGTGAATCCAAACCGGACATGAAGGAGATGGGCAAGTACACGAACGAAACCTTGATTATCTAGTGGTAAAATAAATGGAACATCATGACCTTTAGCAACAATACTAGCCATAGTGAAGCATTAAGAAAATGGGGGGCAAGACGTAGTTTGAAGAAGCAAAGAATGAAGTTTGTAAGTGCAAGAGGTGTGAATATAAAGGAGAAAATTATAGGGGTTGTTCGAAATGAATGAAATTTTTTTCATGGATGTACTGGAATTTGAAATTGGATTGATAATTTGAATGGTCATGAATAAATATTATATGGAGATTTGATATAGAAGAAGGTATATTAATAGTAGGTGTAATGAAGTTGGGTAAGACGGCGTACTGTATGGCATCAATTAACGCATGACCAATAATAAATGGATTATAGTATGAAGAATATCAATATGTATTAGACCAAGTTGATAGTGTTACAACTGTCACTGACAATAGAAGATAAGCCGTCAAGCATAATAGTTGATGATGACGTATGACATATTTACAATTATAATTAAATATCTAGTGATAGTCTGACAAGATTAAAAAAAATAGTGGTTGATGACAATATGAATAGGAAAAAAAACTAGCCGTTATTTAATTATGAAATGAAAATATATCCTTATAAAGAGGAATTAGAGTTGTCTTATAGAATATGGAAGGTTGCAGGACATGAGGAAGCAGTAGATAGAAATGTGAGTTTCAAAGAGGGTGTGATGTAGTATGGCAGACGTTGATATTGTAATGCCTTGATAGTTGATTATTTCAAATGCAAGAGGATTTGCTTTCACCATCGTTAGTGGTTGACACTCTAGTTACACACAGGAAGAAGAGGAAGAAAAGTAGCTTTCGTTATTCAAGTAGAAGGCAATTGTTAAGGGCTAGAATGATTAGACGGTTGTCTCGAATTAGTGCAGGTGATTTGTCAAGCTCAATGAGGAATTTAACATATGGAGATATAGTTCCATGTGAAGTAATAGAAGAGGATATTGTAGAGGTTGGACGTATTTCTTGTGAAGGTCAACCAGAGATAGCTTTTGTCTATAGCGATTGTAATGAACACACTGACGAAGAAAAAAAAGATGAAGTAGATGAAGACACAGAAGAAGAGGAAGAACATCAACAATTAGCACTACGAACATTGGAGTTGGAGATAGAACTTGAAGGTACAAACATAGAGGTATGTAAATAATTTCTTCAAGCAATGGTAAATTAGAAAGTATGTGAAATTTTTTTAAGACACATTTGTAGGAACTTTATATGATTTTGTGCGTGTCGGAAGCACGATTCCAACGGTATATAGCACGTAAAAAACGGATGCATATTGAGTGTTTTACGGCTTAAAAACTAAAATAGCATCTTGGAATCTTGCCTGAAATCTTTATAAACCACAGATTTTTAGGCCAAATCCAGCCTTTTGATTTTCAGCAGGTTTTGGCAATTTTTGTAAAATTGCTCAAGTGTCCAAAAAATTTGGAAAAAAATGAGGGGAAATCTGACCCGTAGAATCTATGAGTACAAAAAAATTTGGCTTTAAATCTTGAAAATTGAATAAGTTATTCAGAAGATTCCTTTGAAGTACATCTACCAATTTTATACTTTTTTTTTGGAGACTTGTTTCAACCTAAACCTTGTGGTTTCGGCGCACATTGTCTTTCAACTTTTGAAGGTATCGGAGGAAGAAGAAGCTTTCCCCATGGACGAAGGAGAGGCTATAGAGGAGGCTACGGCGGAATCATCGCGACGATTTGAGCGTGGAGCAACGATGATTCAAGAAAAAGAAGGGACAACAAGTGCGCCGAGTGAGTCAAATTCAGGTTCGTGCCTCATTTTTTTCCGCCTCTTCAGACCCCAGCCGTTGACGGCTACGCTTTTTCCAATTCTATTTTGTTTTCAAAATTGCTTGGAATTGCCTTCATGTTTGTCTCTCCAATGGACAGCCATTGACGGTCACGCTTTTCTGAATTCCAGTTTAGGGTTTAGGGTGCTACAATTTCGTAGAGCCCTACAATTTTTTGAGCCTTCTTAAACCCCAGCCGTTAACGGCTCCGCTTTTCTGAACTGTAATTTAGGAATTAGGATGCTACGATTTTGTAGAGTACTATAATTTTTTGAGCCTTCTTAAACCCCAGCCGTTAACGGCTACGCTTTTCTGAACTCAGATTTAGGAATTAGGGTGTTCCAATTTTGTAGAGCACTACAATTTCTTCAGCCTTCTTACACCCCAGCCGTTCATGGCTATAGTTTTGAGATACACATTTGCTTCTACAAAACATTAGGAATTTAGGCAAATGCTGAAATTTTTGGCTTCTATAGAATATTAAGGATTTCATCAGATGCTGAAATCTTTGTAACTTTAGACCCCAGCCGTTAACGGCTATGCTTCTACAGACATAAATTTCATGTCTATACATGCTATATTGCTCAATACTTGCCGAATTGGCAAATTCTGAAAATTTTTAGGACTTCATAGACCCCAGCCGTTGACGGCCATGCTTTTAGAGACTTTTATTCTTTTCCCAATGTATGCTACATTACTCAATATTTGTCAAATGCTGAAATTTTGCAAGACTTCATAGACCTTAGCCATTGACGGCCATGCTTTTAGAAACTTCTATTTTTTTACTAATGTATGCTACATTGCTCAACAATAGCCAATTCCTGAAATTTTTCAGGACTTGATAGACCCTAGCCGTTGACGGCCATGCTTTTAGAGACTTCTATTTTTTTCCCCAATGTATATTACATTGCTCAACAGTAGCCAATTTCTGAAATTTTTCAGGGCTTCATAGACCCCAGCCATTGACGGCCATGCTTTTAGAGACTTTGATTTTCTTCCCAATGTATGCTACATTGTTTATTTTATGCTGAAAATTTTAGGCCTCCTTAGACCACATTCATTAATGATTTCTATACGAAATGGTATATATTATTGTACATACATGTAGACTAAAACTTGTTCTAATCGTCATGTGCACATTGTTCTTGACATGTTGACAGAAAGAGATCCAGAAGCTGATGCCGCACTTCAACCTCTTTCTCAAGATGAACTTGAATTACAGTTGCATGGATTTTTGAAGAAGGAGACTGTGAATACTTCTTCTCGTCTTGAGCGGTTGAGGTATCAACCACGAGCTAAATCGAAAATCAATATTCCTTTATGTCGTATGATATCTCTACCGGTGGTGAGGCCTTTCTTAAAGAATGATGTTATGAATTTAGCTGCACACTTTGTTACTTGTGGTTACATGGAAGGAAATGGAGTTTTCTATGTTGCCTTGGAGAACAATGAGGGGAAGACAATAGATGTTACGGATGAAATCATCAAAACATGGAGTCCAAACTGGGTGAGAGCAAATGCTGCATTTGAGAGAGAATTGCAAAATGATGAGGACCTCAAAGTTTTTTCTGACAAGATGTTTATGGGATGGGATGGCAACCATCGTTTGCAAGCATGGATGCCTCTTATCAACCGAGATCATGCGGACGACTTTCAATGGCATTATGCTGTTGAAAGTATCATTTTGGAGGTCAAAGGGGATGTTGCAACTATGTTGACAGCATTACATGAAGTCAATTGGTAAACCATTATATTTCTTGATCCCTTTTTATTTTATTCATTTCTTTTGTTTTCCAAGTTTGTTTCACTTGAATCATTATCTATACTGCTATTCTGCATTCTGTTATTTCAAAGTTTTTTTTTTTATGTTCTAATATAATAAATTTTATTTTGGCAGGAGAAATCAGAAGTCCCATGTCTCCATAAATCTTGTTCACAAGCTCTATCGCATTCAAAATATTGCCGGACAGTCACTCTCGTATTTTGAAAAACTTGTTTCTAAGGAGGATCTTCTTGCAGCTGAAGCCAAGCAAAAATCGAAACAGAGAACTTGGTTCACTTTAACTCTTGAGGCTCTAAATGGAGTCTTATACCAGGTTCATTTCTTCATTTTCTTTTCTAGTTTTCAAATTTCTTTGAATGTATAGGTTTCTTGACATTAGCTTTTTTTTTAATTGCATTTCATATCTCTTCCTCTACTATTCAAAACATTTGTTATCATTTGCATTTATGTTTTTTCTTACATATTCTTCACTTTTTGCAGCAAGAATTGGAGGATGCTGCTGCTGCTGCCCAAAGAAAATTCTATGAGAAGTATCCCAATCCAATAGATTGGACTTCAAGTGCAGTTTTTGAGTAGGTTTCAGAAGCTGTTGACAAGGTCAAGGTAGCTTCTCATTCAGAATTGAAGAAGCAACTTCCCATTGCAGATCCAAAGCATACGAGCGCATTTTTGGAGCAGATAAAGCTTCACTATGAAACTCATGACGACAATCCAAAGATGACCCAAGAAAAACTTTGGATGTTGGCAACTTCAGCGATGGATACTTCTATGAAGATCAAGTGGCTTGAGAGATGGAATAAGTCTCCTTCTCTTCGTGAGGCTCTCAAATTCCCTAAACCAAAATTCAGTGATCTCGAATTTCCTGAGTGGCTTCATAAAGCTACGTGGTGGGCTCAAGTGAGTACTTATCTTTCTTTCCTATTGTTTTAGTATTAATTCCTTGAACCTTTTGGATCAATCAAAAATTCAAAACATTATTTCTAATTTACAATTTATGTGTATGGCAGTTGGCTATTGAGACAGAAAAACTCTTCAATGCTATAGTGGCAGATTTGGACGTATCTATTGACTATCTTCCCGATGGTATGGATCCCTTGCCTACTATTTTTGATTATGTGGAGACTATGCGCATATTGTTGTGGGATACTGCATTCTTCCGTGAATTTGCTGTCGATAAGGGGGTTCACAAGAACAACAAGATAGACAAGCAACTCAACTTCAAATCAGCCATGCAAAGGGTGCTTTATAGATACTTTAAGTATGTTCTCTTCCCTGCCAAAGCCATTTCCAAAACTCCCACTTTCTTTGCCAATTATTTGGATAAAGAAAGTGAAGAGTGCATGTTCACAAAGGGGATCATGGAATCTTGGGATCCCATGCATTGGAAAAAATGTGGGTGGTATTTGGATTGTCCCCTCAAAAGACCACCAACTTTTGATGTTGTCCTCCGAGATTCTATTGAGCCTGCCCTCAAGGGTACAGCTATAGATGTTCGCAAGAAAGTCAGTAAGAATGCAGCCAAGAAGACCAAGAAGACCAAGTCTAAGAAGTTGGTGGTTGAACTCGATGATTCCAATGAAGATGTACCAGTTCAAGATACTTTGAAGAATCTTGTTGTTACTATACCTTCTTCTTTCGATGTTGAAGCAAAACTCCCTACTTCAAAGCGCCAGAAGACATCTTCTACTTCCGTTGTTTTGGTACCAACCTCCTCTCCTACCTTTGAGCTAGCTCCCAAGCTTAAAAGTATGATGAGTACATTGGCTCCTTTGTCTACCAATCCTACATCTCTTGATCTAATCTTAAATGATTCTTTTGTTAGAATCGTGGAAGAGAAGAAGAAAAATGGTACATTTGGTACATCATATGACAACATTATGGCTTTTCTCTCAAAGGTCAGTTCATTTTTTTTATTTGTTTTTTTTTCATCTCATTTTTATTATTATGAAATCATACATATTCTACCCAATTTACATCTTCTCATTTTGTTCTTTTATGACTTTGACATCTTCTGTTATGAATTAACATTTTTGAAATTTATCTTTGTAGGTCGGTGAAGGTAGAGAGTTCTTTTTTGATGGCAAAATTCAAAAGAGACCAGCTGTGGACCTCATCATTGCAGAGTATCCAGATGGTCTTCCAGTTTCAGGGGTTTCAAATCCATCATCTGAAATCCCTCATTGGAATGCTAGCATTCCAAGTTTTCTCCATGTAATGATGGCATTCTCTCTCACCTATCTTCTATTTTATCCTGATACTTCTACGGTCAAGAGAGAAGTGTCCGGATTCTTCAAGAACTACAAGTTGAAGATCAAGGATGAGTGGACTATCATAAATTGCTTACATTTGGCAAATCCCATGAACCCATCCAAATTTGTAAGTAGTAATTTCAATCTTTCACTTTTTATTTTGATTCACTTGTTATTGCAGTTATTTTCATTTTAAGTGTACATTCTAATTTGATTTTGATTTTGATTTGCAGACTTTGAAGTTCAAGGCTTTGCTATTGATTCGATCATTAGCCTCTGCTATTGCTAGGCAACCTCGAGAGCTTCAAATTTCTATTGATCCCTCAATTCCTGAGGTTGATTTAACCACAGATGATGTCCTTTTCAACACTATTACGACAACAACTCAATCATGTAGAAAGGAAGATGGCAAGCCATAGAGGGGTGCTAAGGAAAAATCTGAGATTCTCATGAAGCTTTTTGTTCATGGCTTAAGCCCTACAAATGGTATTGTGGCAGACATGACTGCCTCTACAGGTATTGTAATCTACAACATTGAATCATTATTGTTGTATATTCTGATTTGATTTTTTTCTCTACCTTCTAATTTTGATGTTCTTATAATGTCAATATTGTGTCTTATACAGGTTCTTCCATCAGAGCAGCTCATTCATCTAATCGTCACATTCTAGCATTAGAAAGTGATGCCAAGCTTTTTGATGAGGTACTGAAGCCATTACAAACACCTACTATCATCTCCAAGACTCTTCATTCTACTACCACGGGTGATGGTATGGAGATTGATGACGACTTTCCAATTGAAGATGTCGAGTTACTTGACTTATGTGAGTAAGTTTTTTTTTTTTTTTTTTTTCAACAATTGCAATTCAAAATTCAATACTTTGAATTTTAATTTGTTATTACATACTCAAACATATGATTTGTTGTTTGCAGTTGGATGAGTCCATCACCAAGACAGACCTTGCCTTTTTTCCGACACTCTGGATTTTTTAGAAGTCCTTCTCTGAGTCCTCGTAGCCTACCTATTTATGCTAAAGATTTAGCATTAGCTTATGCTAATGTTTCATCTGATTCGTCTTCGATCTCTCTATCACCTCATAGATCTTATGATCCTAGAGTATGTTCTTATTTTGAACTCAGTGCATCTGAGTCGGACGATATTTGAGTTTGATTTCATACTTTTATATTTGATTTCTATTTACTTTATTCTATTTTGAATCTAACTATGTATGATGTGGCAACAATTCCATTTGATGGCCTTAAACTTCACTCTCTGTTCAAATTGAATAATAAATTGCAAGCCTTGAATTACACTACACCATTGGACTTTATAAAATTCTACATAATTCACTTTAATTTGGAAGTAAATTAAACTATTAAAAATTGGATTTGTTTCAAAAAAATAGTTTGATTAAGATAGTCCAAAAATAGAGGCATTGACTAGAAAAATAATTGCTTCATTCATTCTAGGTTAATACATATACCTAGTATAATAAATGAATATTTTGTACATTTAAAATATTCAAAATTCAAGATTTTCTATTTTTATTTTAAATCATTTTTAAAAAATTAAAAAAAATAAATAGACCATTTTCATTCTTTAAATTTACATGAAGGCCAACAATTAAGACTTCATTTATCACATAATCATAAACTTAAGACCATTTTTATGATCTAATGCTTGTAATATTTTGCCTATCATCAAATTTATATTCAACATCTACAATCCATGTTTATTGCCCCTTCTATTTTTACTTGATAAATGTGCCCTTTAAATAATGGTATTACAATGCATTGTATTTATCTCATATATGTCTTGTAGTGAAATATCCTAAACCACTATATAGACCTATTTTCATTATGTGTTACTTACAAAAATTTCCTATTTTATAATATTTCAATTTAATAAAATATATTGGTTCAATTTGGGGGGGACAAAATCAAATAGGAACAAATTCATTTGTTGTTTATTTGGACTATAGATCCTTGCATTTAAATCCACGGTCATAGGACCTGAACAGATTTAGGAATCCTAAATGGATAAAAAAATGGAGGCTCATAGGCTCACAGGCTCATAGGCTCACGCTCACAAGCTCACAAACTAGCATCCCCGTCAAAGAACACAAAGGACATAGACAATGGTTTATATTTATTTTGAATATGCATCTTTTCTAAAGGCCAATGCCATTAATAGTGGAAATGGATTTACAACATGCTAAGGCAAAGACTGCACAAGAATGAAATATTCACTTACAAAGTAGATGAATACATTGTATTTGATATATATAGAATAATATTCAACTAGAATTAAATATAGCACATACAACTATTAGTCTATAAATTTTTTTTTATCAAAATCTATTGCATACTTAAACATGTGAGTATAGATTTCAACCAATTTCCAATTATAATTTTATAAAGCTATCAACATGTTGGAAATTGGTTGAAATTTGTAATTGTGTGACAATTGAATATACAAACTTCATGTACACATTATTTATAGAAGAATTTTTTAGTATTAATTAAAAATATTATGAATATTCAAGCTCCATTTATGTTTTATCAACACCAAAAAATTTATCCAAGAAATTTGCGTTTTTTAAAGAATGCAATATAGTATATGCAATGTATAAGCACAATCATATTTAGAGTACAGAAATGTCAAAAAAAAAATTTAATACTAAATACTTATTGTTGAAGTTGGCAAAACTAAATTGTTGTCCAAATTTAGAAGTGATTTAGTTTTGTCTTCTCTAAGTCGATAAATATACATAGCATTATTTGTTGGATTGAAAATTCTTAATATTACAACTAAAAATTTACTGTATTGCATTAATAACACATTCTTTGGTGTATTGGAATCATCTACTATAATGGACATACATCTTTAGTTAGAAATAGTAGGAAGTTTTCTAAGAAAGAACCTACAAGTAATATGAAGACTCTTGAGGAGATTCATAGATAATACTTGATAAAGATGTCAAGGTTAAGGTGATTCTTAATCTTGACAACACATCTTTTGCACTTTTAGCTTCCTCCTCTATTATTTTTTTATATTATTTTTTGAAATCAAAGATTTGATTTTGTTTTGGAAAACATTAATTTGTTTTTATATTTATAGTGCTTGTCATAGTTTGTTAAAACTTCATTCAAATTCTGCTCTAAATGATTTTATTTTCAAATATCTTGTCATAGCATATAGACAAAGTCTTAGATTGCTTTAAAAATTGGTATATTGATTTTATTGAAGTCTTCTATCATCTCTTGATAGTGTTGTCTATCAAATGTTAGGGGAGATTATAATTGTAAAGTCCTCTTTGTGAGCCCTTAAATTGTGATTTTGGTTTCATGATTTTTTTTTTAAAATTTAAAATTTTAGTAGAATTTATAGATGTAGAAAAGAGAATTCAAACCATAATTAGTAAAATCCTTTCTAATCTGGTGATTTTCCTTTAGGACCTCAAAATGCCTAAACCACTCCAATTTTTTGCTTCAAAGGTCTAATTGAGTGTATAAGATGTCAATTGGAGGTCTAAAAGATGATTAAGAGCTTGAGAAATAGCTAAACCTAACAATTGCAAGATTTTTGTTAGAGAATAAACCAAACTTCATCACAAAGTTTAAACCCTATGGTTTATCAACAATTATCATGTGTTTATTGTTGTTTTATGGGTTTGCACATTAATTACAATTTATTACATCGTAGTGATGCATTACTTCACATCTTTACAATGCAATTGCAAGTAATGCATTGTAACAATGCGATAACGATGTGAAGTAATGAGTTGTAATGATGATATAAATTGTAATTAATGTGCGAATACATGAAACAATGATAACCACATGATAATTGTTGACAAACTGTAGGGTTTGAACTTTGTGATGTTGCAAGTGCATGTGATAGAACCTAGTTAAATAGAAGTTAATAGTTCATGATAGAGAAGACTTTTTAGCCTTAGATATATCCATAAGCCATCAAATTAGAGGTTATAATCCATTCCAAGATAAATGTAGAAAATTAGATGTTGGCCTTGTAAATAATAACTCAAGTAGTATAAGGGATGGCATGATTGAAAATCAGAGAGAAGTGTTTTTAATACAAAAACATGCTAAGAGCTCAATGACAAAACAATTCGTCAAAATTTTCTTCCAGTCAAAAGATTCTCTATCTATCAAGATTTAAAGGAGGTAATCAATCTAGACCTTTTTAAAAGTGCAGAGTAAGAACATGATCCAACATGTAGTATTTGAAAACTTTTTAGAGGTTACCAAAAAAAAATTGGATTTTTTCATAATGCAAAAGATGACATTATGGGAAATCAACTGTTCTAATCAATCTTGTAATCAATGATGGGAAATTCCTAAATATTATCCAAATTGCGGTAAAATTCTACTAAAAGTGAGGTTAAATTTTTTAGTAATAATATTATGCCCCAACAAATTCTAAAGCATTCTAATACTAACAAGTACCTAAACTAGTAGTTGCCTCAAATTTAGGCAAAATTTAAACAAGTTTCAAGGCATTTGAACACTAACAAGTACTTAACCCTAAAGTCCCAAGTTTTTTTTTTTAAAAACCACTCCATTAGAAAGATTCAGAGCTTGTGGAAGGCTGCAAGTTCTCGAGTTCTTGGGAACCTGGGAACTGCATTGCAACAGTAGTATGATGCGGCTGAGAGATTGCCACGTCATATAATATATTTTTTCAATTTTTTTTGCATTTCAAAAATTTTAATTAAAAAAATTCTAACAATGAGCCGTTCTTTAATTTTCTGGGGGAATAACAAAGGGATTAGGCTTAAAACAACCCTCTAGACCCTCCAAAACTCCTTTAATGCAAAATTGCCATGATTTCTATTGTAAGGTGCAAAACTCTTGTAATTTTCATTTTGGGGGCATATCTAATTGTAGGATCTTGTACTAGACTAGTTTAAGAATGTGTAGTTGAGAAATTTAGAAACATTAACCATGTAGATTATAAGATAATAAGTTTTTTTGCACATTGTGTGATTAGATTTTTAGGCTTTGAATCTTCTTATTTAAAAATTTTTGTACTATTGAGTTTGAATTTAAAAAAATTTATATTGAAGATTTGAGTTGAGAGTTGGTGGAAAAAATTCAAAATAAAAAACACTTTAATTTCATTCATTAAAAAATTATTAAGTAGAAGTAGGTCCAAGATTCAACAAAATACTAAATTATTAATAGCTTGAAGATGGAATTGAAACACCACACTACAAGGAGAATTGTGGTCGAATTGACAAAAAAATGACAAAATTTTGTCAATTCCTTTATCAATTAGGAGGGGCTGATTCAAGTCAATTTGGACACCTGTTTGACAAGATTTTGTAATTCTATTGACAAAATTATGTCAATCATATGACAAAATTCTGTCAATTCGGACATTCTATAACTTCAAAATTTTAAATTACACATAGGGGGTCTGACTACTTAGAGGCTACCACGTGGCATATGTCATGTCAAAATTAAGTATAGAAAATTGCCGAGTAAGCACACCGACCTATAGAAAATTGTCGAGTAAGCACACCCACCTCAACAAACAACCCACATGGCACAATCACCTAAGCAAATAACAACTCTACAAGGCCACCTAAGCAAATACAACAAGTGATCAAGCCATTTAAGCACCCAACAAGTACCAACACACACATATCAAAGAACATAGGTGTTGACTAATATATACAAGGCAGTAAAATATTTACCAATACATATGGGATAAGTGTGTTAGGGGAGGAGGAGGAGAACCAAGTGAATTCCGAAATTGTTTAAAAACTAAATTTTCAGACCGGATTTAGGCATAGTAAATTAATTTTTTTCAAACAACTTTTAACTAAGATTAGTTGGAAAATCAAATGAAGTTCTACCTCCAAAAATCCGTTTCAGATTTCAGGTCTCCAATAAATTGTTATGGATAAATTCCAGACCGGGTGTTTGAAAAGTTTGAAATTCACTTCAAACACCCGATTTGAAATTTGTCTATAACTTTTTATTGGAGACCTGAAATCTGAAACGGATTTTTGGAGGTAGAACTTCATTTGATTTTCCAACTAATCTTAGTTAAAAGTTGTTTGAAAAAAATTAATTTACTATGCCTAAATCCGGTCTGAAAATTTAGTTTTTAAACAATTTCGGAATTCACTTGGTTCTCCTCCTCCCCTAACACACTTATCCCATATGTATTGGTAAATATTTTACTGCCTTGTATATATTAGTCAACACCTATGTTCTTTGACATGTTTGTGTTGGTACTTGTTCGGTGCTTAAATGGCTTGATCACTTGTTGTATTTGCTTAGATGGCACTTTATGGTTTGTTGTTTGACTAGGGTTTTGGATTATTTGGGTTTTGTGGATTCTCTTGATAAAGATCTTGATAAATAATCAACAAGAAGTTGACAAAAAATTGACAGCTTTGTCCTAATTGACAAAATAAGGTTGTTAAAAGTGATTGCTGTCAATTCGAGCAAAATTTTGTCAAATGCTTGTCATCTAGGGCTGCAGTCCCTTGTAGTGCCATCATTCCAAAGGTGAGATTGTTTTTGCAAGCAAACTTAACCTTATCATACATTTTTTTTTAAATTGCAAAAAATTGCATTAAAAAATAAATTCCATAAATTATTTTTTCAAGAAGATGCTTAGATTGCCCAAAAATAAGATTGTTCACAACTTTTACCTCACTAATCCAAATAAAATGAATCAAAGCTTCAAATGTAGAAAAAATAAGATTTATAAGAAAGAAAAAATTCAATTTTATTTCAGTTTTTTGTAGATTTTTTTTTTCCGTGCAAAATGAAAATTACGTTTAAGATGACATAACTTTTGCTCCTATAAACCAATTGAAATGAAAATCATTTTTCCACAAAGCTAATGAATTTTTCTATCTTTTGAGAATTTTTTAAAAAATCACCAAAAATTGAGGTCATGAGAACTTGCCCAAACTTTCAAGTGTCCCTTGAAGGGACACTTGGAACTTCAAGGGTTAATAAGGCAATTGCCTCAAATTTTTAAGTAGAATTTAAATAAGTTTGATGTGTCGATTGTTGTATTGAGAGCTTGCAACATTCAAATGAGGTTGAAGAGGAGTCATTTTTTTCTCCATAAACCCTCACTACGAAAAAATGAATGTTTTATGACTACAAAATATGACTACAGTGAGTCACAAAATCAAAAAATGTGACTCAAGAAAAAATCATTGTAGATGGTCAGGATATGACTAGAATGAATCATGGCTGAGTCATTTACTTTCAGTCATATGACTGGTAAGTTATATTTGCAGTCATATGGATTTGGAAGTATAATAAATCATTTTTAGACGTATTTTGCCAACATAGCATATATATTGACCACTCTTAGAGGCTTGACTTTTTCATGAGCTGCCCGAACAAAAAACCCAACCTACGTGGCATGTGACTATATCCAGTCATATTTTGGCTGACGTGGAATGTGATTGTGATAAGTCATATTTTGAGTGATATGCAATACGACTACGGAGAGTTATATTCTAAAGAATATAGAATATAACCGTGGTAAGTCATATTTTGAATCATATTTTAAGTGGCATAGAGTATGACTGCGGTGAGTCATATTTCGAGTCATATTTTAAGTGATATGGAGTATAATGTTTGTGAGTCATATTTTGGTTGATGTAGCATATGACTATCGTGAGTCATTTTTTATTCAAGTTAGTACTAAAAGATAGTAAGAAGTAAAAGCTAAGGTATAACAAGATGCAACAAAAACTAAAACTAAAAACCAATAAGAAATAAGAATAAGACAAGTGAAGATGCAATAAAAGATTAGGAACAACTATAAAGCAACAACAAATTAACAACTATGAAACAACAACAAACTAACAACAAATAAGATGTAAGAAGCAACAATAGATTAGTAACAATTAAGAAACAACAACTAAAACCTTGATAATTAAACAACAACAACTAAAACACAACAATACAACAATTAAAACTTCAAAAAACAAAAGGAGTTAGAAAGCAACAACACAACAATTAGTACCTCAAAAAACAAAAGGAGGAAGAAGAAACAAGAGTTAAAAAGCAACAACACAACAACCAAAGCACAACAATACAACAATTAGAACTTCAAAAAACAAAAAGAGGAAGAAGAAACAAGAATTAGAAAGGAACAATACAACAACCAAAGCACAACAATATAACAATTAGAACTTCAAAAAATAAGAGAAAGAAGAAGAAACAAGAGTTAAAAAGCAACAACAACACAACAATTAAAACTTCAAAAAACAAGAGGAGGAAGAAGAAACAAGAGTTAGAAAGCAACAATTAAACAACAACAACTAAAATACAACAACACAACAATTAGAAATTCAAAAAACAAAAGGAGGAAAAAAAAACAAGAGTTGAAAAGTAAGAAGATGAAGCACATGAAGTGGCGGCTAGAGTTTTAAAACCCTAAAAAATGACAGTTAGGATTTCAAGATCCCCAAAAAACAACGGCTACGATTTTACAATTTTGATCAATAATTTATTTACATTTTTTTAAGTTGCCCAAATTTTTAGGGGGTTGCTCGTAAAAAAACTTCAAAAAAAATATGATAAAATGTCCATGTCATGTAGATCACCTCTTCTATAGATGGCCCAAAGATGGAAAAAATTTACTATAGAAAAACATGACTACAAAATATGATTGCAAAATATGACTAACTAGAAAATATGACTCTATATTGTGATTGAAGCAAAAATATGTCTCGATATTCTTGAAATATGAAAACTGACCACATTTTACTTGGGTTGCCCAAAAAAAAAATTGACTATTGTACAAATGTGACTACAAAATATGACTAGAGGAAAATATGACTGCCAAATATGACTAGGCATTCCCCAAGCATGTTCCCTAAGAAGTATTTTGCCATTCCCCATGCATGTATACTATACACCTATGAAATACAAAGGCAAAATATGACTAGCAGTCATATTTGCAATCATGTTTTTCCAAACGTTTTGGAATTCCAAAATATGACTGCAAGCAGTCGCCAGTCATCCTCAGTCATATTTTTGCAGTCATAAAACATTCAAATCCTAGTAGTGCCTCCAAGCAAGTCAAAATACTTGAAAAATGCAAATTCTATCATCCAAGATTTTTACATTTCTTTCTGTTGATAATTCACTAGCTCTAGTGAGCTTGAATGACTTGACAATATGGAGTTGTTTAGATTAATTTAAAATATTTGAAGCTAGTGGTGCAATTTGTTTGTCATTTGGAGTTGTTCTTCAAAAGTTAGATAGGTACTAGCAATAGATTTGATTTTTTTAATAATTAGCTAATATAATTCTAGAAACTTCTAGAGGTTAGATTGAAGAGAGAGAGGCCTTGGAGGAAATGTAAAAGGCCACTCTTTATTCTCACAAATTACCCCTTATTTATCATTGTCAAATTGTTGATGCTTTGTTGTTGCTAAGTTTTGGGCCAATGTGGTCATTTTATGTTCAAATATTGTTTTTGAGCATATAATTGCTCATTTTTAAAAGTGTTTTGTGTTCTTCATGAAGGATTTGGGGTTCCTTTGAGTTTGAGTATACTTTTGATTGCTCATGTGGATTTTATGGTCTTTATTGCTAATAATTGTGGCTTTGTTGACTTTCCTTGAGTTTTTGGTCATTATTCCTTGGTTGTGATCTTGCACAATCTCCTTGCATGGAAAATCCCAATTGAAAAATTCTTCCTAAATTCTTAACATACTAAGTAGGTGTCTTGTTAGAATTCATGGTGTTTGAACTACCATTTCATTCATTCTAATCCAAAGTTTGATTGTTCAGTTTATTGCTATCCTTGCTTCTTTCTTCTAGGCTTGTTTAGTAGGCTTGAGCTTCTTGTCTTCCTTTTGTTTCTCACCCTCATGGCAAAGCTTGGATTTCATCACTAACTGCTATTCATCCTTGTCTTGGGATTTTGGTCCATATTCCATCATAGCCTCTCACCTTTATAATAAAGCTTTGATTTGAGGAACAATCCCATTATATTCTAACCTTGCTTATTGGGCCTTGTGTTTCTTTTATTTTAGAATCCCTTCTAAACAGCAAAGGTTTGACTTTTTGTACAATTTTAGATAGTGTCCTAGCTAACCCCTTGACCAATTAATTATTCTTATTAACAAGCTTGTGTGGATAGTGAAGCTTTGAACGTAGGTGCCATTTTGCATCTATTAGTTTTTTATACGTCAAATTGTTTCCTTTTTAAATTAGACTAGCCTACATGTAGGTTAGCATTTTGTTAAACATTTAAGGTGGAACCACCCATCACCACCCATAACCCTATCAACAATCAATAGAGTGTTTGAAATTTAGGAGAGGCTACAAGTAGTTTCCAAACATGAGTTTTTGATATCTAACCATCAATTCTTTCCATTCTTTTCATGACACACATGCTTGGTTTGGAGTGCCAAAATGAATAAAAAGTAGTTTCTTAATTTGATGTTTTGAAATAGTTTACACATTGGACATGTTCAAAAATTCATATTAATTTTAATTCAAACGATAAAATGACCAAATTTTGGCAATCCCCATATTTCTATCTATAAATATTGGCTTCGCCGTGCACTACTCCACATCATGGCTTATTTGATCCGTTATGGGTGGCCACTTCTAGCTTCTCGATTTCGGATGAGTTTCATTGTCCACCATTCATCCACAACAAGCTCATCCCGGCCCTGCCCGCCGTTGTCGTCGTCTTGCCTCCAAGCGCCATGTTTTGCCAGAGTTTCATTTTGTTGTTGCAGCAGTAGCAGAAGCAGCAGCTCGGTCTCTCTTCCTTTTGCTACTCTCAAACGTTCCATCGCCGCCGGTAGGTTTTACGACCTTACTGACATTCTTTGCTCGTTCATTTTTCCTTTCTCCGGGTTCTTTCCTTTCTAGGGCTTGCATTTTGGAAGAGATTCATTCGGTAACGTCGCCCTCTCAGTCGCGGCTGCGCATTCGGCTCTCAGTTCGTTGTTTGTCGGCCGCGTAGGATGGCACTCACTCGTCACTTTTCTGATATTCTTTGGCGGCGCTTTCATTGCGTGTATTCGTGGGTTTAAGAGTTTTTGCGTCCATTTAGGTTTTGGAAGCGAAAGCCTGGTTTTGTTTTAATGCACTGGTTTTGATTTAATGCACTGGTTTTGAGTTTCCTTGTCTTCTTGGCGATGTGCTTGTACTCTTTTGTCTTGTTTTAGGATTGTGTATGCTCACCTCTTAGGTCACGTTTTAGCGGCCTTTCTGTTGTCAGTCGATTTATTTGCTGTTATTCGTTTGTGTAAATATAATGTTGTGAATCGTGCATGTCTGGGGTAGATTGTTCATCTAGAGCTTTGACGCTTTTTTAATTTGTTTTCCGTGCCTTTTTCACGTTTTTGTACTTTTTTTGCACGTTCTTGTGAGGTGATTGGTGTTTGAACCAACGCTGTTTATTCTATTTAATGTATGATACCCTATTTCCTAGGTATCACCATGAACACCATGTATTAGCGTTTCTATTGATGTTTAAGATTGGAACCCTATTTTGTGAGCTTTGGATCTCCTGTTGACCATGACGTGACTGTCCACTTAAAGCTTCTCTTTTCTCTTTTTCAAAGGTCCCAAGTGGTTGTAAGGTTAAACCAAGTACAATATCAAAACCAAAAAAAATGTTTTTTTGTATGATATGCTATTTTGGTGACACTCGAATGGATGATACGGTTTAGTTCTCGTTTTAGAGGCCTTCCTAATGTCATCCGTGTTGTTAGTGCTTATAATTGTGCATGAGGAGATAATGTTGCGACACGTGCATGGATTGCTCATGTGGAGCTTGAATGCTTGTATTCAGGTTCACCATGAGAGGACGTAGCCCCCCTGGACTCAGCCCCCCTCCACGAAGGAGCCACGGAGGAGGTAGCAGAAGACGCAGTCCGAGTCCTCGAGGTGGTCGTGGAGGTTACGGCCGGGACGAAACGGAACCGAGTAGCCTCTTAGTACGGAATATTCCACGAGATTGCAGGTACTGTATTCCTGAAGAACCCGGGCTAAAAATAGGAATTGCTTGTTGGAAGCCTAGTAGTTGACCCATAAGCGTACTAACTTTCAAATATAATTTTCGTACATTTTTTTAACTTCTTTGAAGCTTCCTAAATGATTTATTTCAACCTGTAGAGTTGCGTATGCAGCCACTTTTGGCCATTTGAGACTCAGGTGTTAATTCTCTAGTGTCAGAACTAATATAGGAAGTCCACTTTAGATACTCGCAACCAAATACAGCAACTTCTGAAATATGTTATCACCTTTCAAAAGTGTAGGTTTTAGTTTCTTCTTTATATTGTTATGTATGTATTGACATCTTTAAGCTTCGTAAATCATTCATATCAGCTCCTAGTGATATGGCTTTGTTCACATTGGGTCATTTAAGCGCTCAGGGGTAATCAGTCTCAGTGATATCTATGAATGTTGTTTGTCGGATTGGAGCGGTTTAGGTTTCAGTGTGCACTCCTTTCTGTCTCTGAGCATCACAACTTTTTATGTTCGCAGTGCCGAAGATCTCCGGATCCCGTTCGAACGATATGGGGTAGTCAAGGACGTATATCTCCCCCGGGATTATTACACAGGGTACGTGATTTAAAGTAATGGTAGTCGAAATTGCATTTATATTGAGGTTTATAACTATGGCATTGACATAGTACTGAGCAGGGTATCATCGTGAAGTCTTGTGTCGGTAAGGATTTTTCGAATAGGAGTTTTATATCCTACATCATTTGAGATGGAGAAAAGTATCTTCATGGAAATTCTTTTCGGTGTTCATCAGCCAGCCTCTTCATCAGGGCGTCTTTTTGTAACTGGAGAAGCGGTCGACTTTTGGCAGAGGGCATTTCTACATTAACCTTGATTGTTCGGAAGCAATGTCTTGCGGGTTGACTCAAGAAGGGTTTATTGGTTCAGTCGTGGCCTACTAGGGGTTATTTCTTCGTTTGGGGGATATAGGAAATACTCAGTCATCCCTCGCCTTCCACGGGGTAGCCAACATTTGAACTATTATAATGCCATCTAATCCTCAATCTCTGAGGGAAATTGACATCGTCGGTAAGATTCAGAACGTATAACCCACGTAAGTGGTGTTCACACAGGTCGGCAGCATTTGAAGAAGTCTTAATTAACCACTTTGTTGGTTACCTAACAGTTTGGCTTTACAAGGGGCTGTAGAGAGGAAGCTTACATGAAGAAAACCAGTTCCCAGATTTTCTGAAGTTTCACGCATGGATCCAAGATAGTGACGCTTAAAGTTGGAAGTGATTGAAGTGAAGATAGAGTTGGTCGATGGCCCAAGAGGTGCAGATAGTTAATGATTTTTTCCTCAGCGCATTGGAAGTTGGAGTAAAGTCCAAGCAACAAGTGCAATGCTTGCCCACAAATGTTTTTGGAAGATGTGGAAGAAAAAGGAAGAAAAGGGGTCCTTCCATGTTATAATAAGGCGTTGATTGTGGCTCTTAAAATGCCACAAGGTTAGCTGCTAATATCACTGGTGTTCTCAAAGGATTCTTTTCATATTCATGTGCAGACCAACAAAAGCTGACAGGTGTTTTGCTCTGATAATTGATTAAGATGAACCTGTTTCTTTTCCATTTTTTAACTTTGATATGACGACCAAGGGTTTGTGTCAAGTCTTCCAGCACTAAGTTTTTAAATATGTTGGTAAGTAAGGCTTGTGCCTTCTCCTGATCTTGCAATCGAGACTGCCATGGTGGTGGGAGGTCAAGTCCGGTATTTTTGGAATTCTCTGAATTCCAAATCGTTTTGTAGGCGACAGGTGTATGTTTTCAACGTTTGATGCAATCAAAGTGGTGTTGTGAACCTTATGTGCCGGTTGCAGCATGGTCTCTTTTTTTTCGTGCTATTGAAAATTATGGTCTGTATTTTCAGTTTGTGAACATTAATGAAGTGTTAAGTTAAGCATATTTTTGCCGTCATAAACGATATTATTTCCTTCGAAACAGGAACGGTTGTGTAGTTTTTAGGAGCTTTTTAGTGTACATTTTGCTTTAATCTTTTCTATTCTGGATGAAGAGTGACTGATTCCTGGGGTAAATGCAGGCAGCCACGAGGATTTGGATTCGTGCAGTTTTTGGAACCTCGAGATGCCGCTGAAGCTCAATACTGTCTGGACCATCAGCTGATTTCTGGTCGAGAAATAACTGTCGTTTTTGCAGAGGAGAATCGCAAGAAGCCCCAGGAGATGAGAACCAAGGAACGAGTGAGGTGCGGATCCTGTACCGAGTAATTTTGTTTGTGATCGAGTTCAATGGCCATGGGTGGTTTACAGTTTGTTTAATCCTGGAAGGCCGCTTAGACCAAAAAGCGGCCGATGGATGACTTTCAAGATTACTGTAGAAATGAAGAATGCACCTATTGATCCAAAGTTGCAAAAGTTGAATCATTGGCAATAGGTCTTGTCCTTTCAGGGTTAATGTGCTTTCTCCATCTGTTATTGTATTTTATCATGTGCCACCTCATGAGGTCGTAGATGAATTAGGACTTGTAAGGAGTAGGAGTTGTTTACCGGTCGTAACACAGTCCCAATCATATACGTTATGCAGAGGCCGTCCTGGTTTTGGAGGGGGCCGCAGAGGCTCGCGATCCTCTTATGCACGTAAGGCACTTGCTCGCCATGTTCATGTTTTGTTGTGGATGCAGTGGACAATCAGAAACTTCAATTCAGTTGATGATTTTATAATTTTATATTGCATATCCTCTTGTCTCCTATTCTCCAGACATTAAAAAATCAATTGTATGACGATGTTGGTCAATGATAATACTATCTTAATTTCATCTAGAAATTCGAAGATATGGTACCGTTTTATATTGTATGATATTCCCATCGTGAAAAGAAAATGTCCTTTGGGTTCATTGAATACAGTAATGCTTTTAGGTAATTTTGATGTTTATGATAAATATGAAAAAAGTATGTTGTAGATTAAACCTAGATGGCCCACAATATGGGTGCTTAAATTGCAAGGCTACTTGCTTAACTCATCATCATGTAATTTCAGGTTCACGCTCACGGTCACCAAGACGTTTCTCCCCGTCCCCTCGAGGTGGTCGCAGATCAAGGTGAAGAATTTTGGAACGAACTTAATTTGATTGCTTTCATGAATGTGCTCTGCTTATCAGTAATCTCGAGGCATTGTCTCTTTTTCCAAGTGTTTCAAACATTGCCATGTCCTAATTTGTTTTGTTGCTTGTAATTTTAGATCATTGACACCGCCAGTCAGATCTACACGAACACCCTCTCCAGGTCGGCATGGCAATGCCCTTTCTAGATCACCCTCTCCAGTGAGATCCGACAGGAGGCGAACAAGAGAGAGATCTCCCTTGGCTCCTCCAAGATCTAGGAGAGATGTATCCCCTCGTCGGTCAAGAGATGTCGAACCTCGTGCCAGGGATGTTGAGCCGCGCGGAAGAGATGTTGAACCTCGTGTAAGAGATGTTGAGCCTCGCACAAACGGCAGGGATGGTCATGTTGCACGGTAAGTTAATTTCTCTAATAACCAAACTGCAGTATCTAATGTACATTTTATGTGAACGCACCTCCTTTGTTCGGCACAAAGTGGTTTATGCATTTGGCACAATTGATCTACATCTAGGTCGCGGTCAAGGACCCCTGCTGGATTACCTGCCACTCCTCCCAGGAGGCAGCGATCTCCCTCTCCACAGGCTCGAAGGCCATCCCCGTCAGGCCATCGCAAGCACTCCCGAGATGAGCCCCGAGATGCTGCTGCCTCAGGAGGATCCCCTGTAACTGACCACAGGTAGAATCCTAACCTGTGTTTCATTTTGTTGACTTTCATCTTGTCGATACTTGTTGATATTCAAGCCACACATGGTGCATTTCTTAAGTACTGTGTACGTGTGCAGGCGAGCTCGACCTTCGGGAGGAGGATTTGACCAGCCTCCTCGATCTCCTATGTCTTCTTAGGAGTTCTTAAAATCAAGGCTGCTTGCTGGAAATTTTAGACAGCCTTCAACATTTATGTGTTCAGGAAACAAGCCAGGGGTGAAAAATCTGCCTATGAAGATGAATGCGTGCGGCATAGGCATATATATTTATCGTATGCTTTGCTTTTGAGGATTTCCAGACAGACTGCAAGGCATTGGCTGTTGCCTGCATGTAGTTTCCTTTGTGTTGTCTTGAGTGACTTTTTGAATTGAGGAACCTTTCTTTTGAGAAGGTTAACTATGTTGTTCAAGTTTTACTTATTTTTCTCTTCCGCTTTCGAAAAGCACCTAATGACTTGTTTATGTTCGGGGTTTGGAATAATTCGCTTCCTGCAAGTTTTCATGTCTTTAGAAGTCCTCTGTACCTCATACTGAGATCTCTTTGCATAACTTTCACGTATCAAGTTGTGTGAACACTTGTGAGTGCATGGTTTGTTCTACAGGGCAGTATCATTGGAGTGGATTTACTTTTCATGTCCATTATCAGTGTTCTTCTCTGGAAAGTTTTTTGAGTTTGCTCCGATGACTTCGACTTTGACTACTGTTTGTGGAAGTTTTTGCACTAGATGTTTTGAATTTCTACAAATCTCCACCAATTTTATTGGAAACAAAGACATGGAGTGTGTCCAATAAAATCTTGGAACACAAATTGACACTATCCTTTTTTACAAACTCTTTCTTCGCCACATACTTGTTGAAAAATTAGAATTCTATGGAGATTGAAAGGTGTATTGTTCCTTAACAAGCCCAAAACAAGTAAATAGGAAAGAAGCAAACCTTCTAATTTCTTTAAGTTATGTTAGGTCTCATTGGTACTCAGAAGGGGCTTCTGGATTCTATGTTTTAGAAATGTGTGGGCCATGATGGACAACACGTTTCAAAAATTCATAACAAATTTATACTTTGTCAAACAAATTGAATTGCACTCACTGATTCTCACACTTGCCTTTGTCTTTATAACTGCAATGGACTGTTTCACTTTACATGTTGCGTCCGTGTGTTGAAGTCAAGATCAGCTGACCTGCAGGCGTGACACCAGAGTTGAGCTTCTACGACGATCCCTTCTTCAAAACCCAATTTGCCATTACGATTGCCAAAGATAGATCGGCACCAATAGTTGAATATTCACAGTGGAATTCTGTTTTCACTTGTTTCAAACAAAACGAAACAAAACAAAAAACAAAAACAGTGCTTTTAACCAATTCGGTACACACTCTTGACTCATGGACAAATCTAATGCAACTCACTTGAAGACAAATCTAATTTGAGCTGTCGTGAAAGACTCCAAATCCGCATGCAGTTTGCAAATCGTTGATTTCTTGGAAAATATTTATGCATGAATTCACTGCTCAGCTGCTCCCAGATCGATCAAATGAATGCTGTTTGTGCAGATATGACAGTCATCTGACCTTTTGAGTATTTGCTATTGAATGTGCACACTCAGTACCGGAGTACAGGACTGGAACATGAGCCTTGTGTACCAAGAAGTTACTTGTTGGCTTTAGCAGGCAGCTAGATTGAAGTTCCGTTCCAAGTCTGCGACATCATTTGTTAATAATTAATCTCCCCAAAGAGAAAAAGACTAAGGTTTCGTATGGTTATTATTATTAGGAGGACTGGGGAGGCAATCTAACAGGACTGATTTGTCTGTCTGTCTGTCAGTCTTGCATAACTCAACACTCGGCTACGAGAGTCAGATTATCAATGATAAGTTAGCGAGACACAAGTCGCACTTCGTAAGGCAGTGCCTGGAAGATAAGCTTAATTACCGCATAGCAATGGAGATGCAGTATAACGAATCGCACAGAAAGTAATTTTTGTCTCGTCTTTTTGGAACTTGCACTGGCACTTGCTACTATTAAGTGACTTGGAGAGCTGCAACGCGGGTCACTCCGGTGAATCTTGCTCTAGTAAGTCCGCTGCAGCTCAAGAGACAATGAATCCGCTACTGCAGGTGGTTTAATTCACCAGCCTGGAATGATTGGTTCAGTGTAGCATCCAACGGAAGCTCCAGCCGAGAGGAATGGAAGAAGAATGCTCTGGAGGCTCTAGCTCTACAAACTTTGGAACGAAATTGCCACAAGGTTTTGCCACATTTGAAGGGTATTGAGAAAGTTCATTATCTGGACCATTCTTTGGAAAGGAAGGATGTAACGTTCATAACATTCCTGAGGAAATTTATGCCTCAATACCTTTGAAAACGGAATTGAACGGGGGGTTGGTGCATAATATTGAACTCATCTCATGTTGCTAAGTAGTTGCTATCATCTTATTTACAGGCATTCCATTGTCAATGCCCATATGAAAGGTGTCATTGTGGAACAGGAAGGAATGAGGATGCAAGATGTGACAATTGATTGGCATACAAATTATAAGGTCTGTACTCTGCTTGGAAGATTTGTGACCAACTTAGGGCCTCCTGTCATGCTCCATGGGTAGGCAAAAAAATTATGGCTTCTCTCAAACTTCTCAATCTTTGAAAAATGCATGAGTTCACAAATTATAGCTTCTCCAAGGTACCTAACTTAGATAGCAAATACACTTGCTAATACACATGTTTACCTTATTTGAATTCATTGTTGAAGGGTTTTGCAATTCATAATTGGACATAACTTGTCTTAGTTACCTTGTTTCTTGAAAAAATAATAACCTACAATTGTGGCAAAAAGATGCCAACTGTCATGCTTTCCCACCCTTCTCCTTTGTTTTGAAAACCCAGGGCCGTTGATCTTTGTTTAAAAAAAATCCCCCTCCCCCCTCCAATGTTGTTGATCTTCAAAAAACAAATCAAGATATGATATGGATATGAAATATGGATATGGATACAAACTAGGAATTCAAACTTCAAATATGAATACAGAAACAAATATATGTGGATACGCACAAAATTGAGATACAGATATGTTTATGGCATTTGGGATACATCCCATATTGAATGCCACACAAATTGTCTCACGAAAATTACAAATAGGGTTGGGATAGGGGTGAATGAATTGAATTGAAATTAATTTTTTTAAAGGGGTGCGATGGGGGTAAATAAATGAAATTGCATTAAAAAAAAATTTAAAAATTGAGGACACACAATGTCCTCTAAAGATACAGTAACTGCATGAACACCATACAACAAAGACAAAGAATATTACCAGAACCAACAAAGAGCAGTGAGGAAACGCAGTAGCTATGGAAATTTTTTGAAGCGAAACTCCTTTCAAAAGACAAAACTGAAAATTACTTTCAAGAGACCAAAAAAAGAATGCCTGTCTGTCTCCGTCCGCCTGCCTGCCTGCCTGCCAAGGCCATCCAAATGAGTTCACTGTGTACCGCCAAGCCTGGCAAGCAATATTAATGAATGAATTCAGACTGGGATTCATAAATTGCCGCTGTGGCAGCGGAAGGAAGATGACCTATTTCCAATCAGCATCCCATTCTTGCAGCTTAGGGTGCTGAATTTCCAATCAGCGGTGGTGTAGGTGACCGCTCAAGTAGAGCAGCAGGAGCAACAAAAATGTCCCGGAGGGATACATTGAAAGCGTACAATGATCACAACATGTACACGGAAAGGCCACAATGATCACTTACATCAGTGTTGTAACTAGCTTGTGGTTGGAAAAATAGATTTACCTATGTATCGAGAATGGGACAAACAAAATCTTCATAAAAAAAAATTCATGAGAATTCTTTTTCTGAGGGAAAAAATGTTAATAATTAGAAAATCCTTTTGAAGCTTGTTTTCTCTTACACGAGAATATTATTTCCTCAACCTTCGCCATGCTACAACTAGGCTAAATTGCTTGCGTGATTGGAGATAGGTGATCATCTTGTACGTCCTCCAACTCCAAGCTTAAGTTATGCACAATTTGTACTCATTGTTGTTGGATGACACTTAGGTTGAACTTAATTTAACCTTTGAACGACAGACTAGTGATTGTGAAAATTGTTGTGGGAATCATTGGTCTTAAAAAAAATCCAAAAGCACTCATTGAAAATCACAGTATTGTAGAAAATCTCCCCTTTTTCACACAAAATTTTGAAGATGAATAGTTGCACTTCTGTCCTACACTAAAAGATTATCTTTCATCCATCAAACACCAAACATCAACCTCAACGTAACGTTTGAGGGTTCACTTAACTGACCCTGGGATGGACGATTCAATTTCTTTTTTACAAGTGAAACTGAAATTTCCGTCGTTGCAAATACAAAAGAGGGCACAGTACGACGATTAAATTCTTCCTGAATCGCTTCGCTGCAATCCCTGCCCATTCTGCAGCCTCCACATGCCCAGTCCTGCTCATTCAGCCATTGACCGAATTTCTTTCTTAATGACGCTGGCCTTCGCTTAACTGTGCTGCAGCTCCCTCCCACCAGAATGACCAGATTTGAAGCTGACGGACTCCGTCCTTGGCTTCAGTTGGCTCCCCCAATTCTGAATGATTTGTGCATAAGTAACTTCAGGATCTGACCGACTGGGGGCAAATCTTGCATTCAACCCCTGCGGCGTCATTCAGAAATCATCTCGTTTTCATCGGTGCAAACTGACAGTAATAAAGGACCATGTGTGCACACTTGGCTCATGCACAAGGAGACACACCGCATTAGTGCAGTTCCCTACTTGCCACTTGCCATGAAGAACCCAAAACACAAACACAAATATATTTGAAACAAATGAACGGAAAGTTAATTGCAAAGGGCTCAATACAAGCCTAATTGCAAAGGGCTCAATAGTAGCAGGAGAGAAGCAAGACAACCACATCATTCAGAGACTATACGGATCGACTTGAGTAACAATCAAGAGAGAAGGCAAGCAACCCAAAGGTTGAGGTCTTGAGAAGGACCCAAAAGCAAAGGTTTCTTACAACTAGCTGATAGAGGAAGGCAAAGCCACCCACCTTGTCGAGGGAATCCTTCACGGAGGTTGAAACACAAACTTAACACTAGGATTAGAAGCTTTCTACCTTGGTTGCCTATCATTCATCCTTGCAAAGAAATTTAACACATGGGGAATTTCATTAAAATGGCGATATTTCTTGTGCCATTTTCACATTGTGCCATTTCCACAATTCAAACTAGGAGGTTTGAAATCTGTTAGTGTCCTAAATTTGTGAACTCTACACTAGTATTAGATGTAACTAAATCTACGAAAGATGTAGATTTCAAACCGGTCGGTCTAAAAAATCTACATATTTTTTAGATTTCATACATCTAGTAGCGGTATAGATTTCAAAAATCTAGGACGCTAATAGAGTTCAAACCACCCGGTCTGAACTATGGGGATGCCAAAGTCACATAATATCTACCATTTTAATGAAATTCTCCATACCTACACTTCTACTTCACAAAAATATCTAATAACTTTTGTTGCATTGCTAGATATCATTGTTGCTTACTACATACATTGGCTTATTTGACCTTTCAATCATCAAGGAGACCACTTCAATGTGGTGCAACAAATGCTCCGGGGTCCAAACTTGGGAGTTGAACACTATGTCATTTTTGTAGATCTAGAGTAACCAAAGAACCATCATGTGCACTTCAAGCCAAATCCTTGTAATTGAATTGAATTTACAATAGATGTTGATTGAAAAGACACCTTGTCTCTATGTGAGAAGTTGTCAAGGACCTTGTGGTCTCTTTGTTACTAGTAATGCATTCACGACTTAAATGACCTATTGTCATTCACAATGGATGGAGAGGCAATCCCAAATTAATATAGCATTGTTTCTTCTAAGCATCTAAGGTACACTAGCACCGTGTGTCCACTGACCCATCAATCCTTCCCCTTTAATGATTCACAACCACTACCTTCTGCCAAAATGAAACATAAAAATCATACATCTTTCTTTGTGCATCATGAAGCCAAATTGTTTTACACCACAAGCAAAAGTCCCCAAAAGGGTGCCACCCCATTTCCTTGACAATTGGATTGCGAACTTGGTGACCCTACTAAAAAAGATTACAATCTAAGTTTTGAGTGAATCCCATGAGTGGGACATTGTGACTGTCCACATTCCATTTGAATTTACCAAGGTCCTACTTTAGGCCGTCAATCGGGTCATAGAAAAAGAACACAAGGATTTTCTATGGCCTTCACTAGATCGGCATTATTCTTACCCAATGAAATGGGCCAATCAATGTATGGCTTACAAAGGTACAATATATTGGAGGGTTGGTATGACAAATGCTCATGGGTGGTAAAACCAAAAATCTAGTGAAGGCCAAAGAAACGTATATGTCGAGGTAAGGTTTGAGCAGTTGATGTATGTGGAGCTATCCACTAGACCTATAAGACAGTATAGAACATCCAATCTTCCTCACTAATGAACTAATTGACCCATTCATCTTCCTTCACATGAGGAAAATTTTGGGCACAATTGTGGGTGAGAAGCCCTCTCCATTGTATTTGAATTTGAGTTGCATAGATAGGTACCTCCAAGGCACCAATCTCCTTTTGCAAGAGCCGCCTCATGTTAAATTTCACCCTAGTTTCACTAGCAAATAAAAACAAGCCTTGGTTTTGCAAGTCACAAATCTATTTAAAGCTATGACAATAGAAATGGGCATCTTGTGTTTTGGGCCTTGGGTTGAATTAGGAAGATTTTGTACTACAATTTTCACTATGAGGTCTTGACTCTATTCTAGGCCATCAACCTCTTGTGAGCTTAGAAATAGAGTAGTGAGAAGAACTATGCTAAGGGCCCAACATACTCATGCATATGGTTGGAAGTTGTTAAGCTCCTCCCTAAAACAAGAATATAGGTTGGAGGAATTAAACTCTCATGTTTTGATAATCTAATTTGCTAAAGAATCAATTTCGTTAGAACATCCTACAGGTTAATTGTATTGATTATCTCCTGATCTTTCAATTGGCAATAGAGAATCCAAAGCCACTTTGGTTTTAGTATGATTGAGCAAGTTTGACCATATGTAGTAAGTTTCGCACAAAGGATGTTACTTGCTTTATATTTTCTTGAGTGCCACCTCAAAATGAAGCAAAGTACGAAATTCATGACACTTGCTCATAATGATTTTACAACTCACATTGGTAGAGTTGTTCTTAGCATCTACCAATATTTGAGATTCCAAAGAATCCTCTCTTCCAAAAACGCATCAATTGAGAGCACTGATAAATTTAAATTCCAAATAGAGTTTCAAAGAGTTTGTTGTTGCCCCTATTGCCCCCATATAATATTGAATTGTTGTATCTACATTGGTCAAGCAAACCATGATTTCAAGTTCCAATACGTAGTAGTGTAACTTGACCCAATTGAATTTAAAGCCGAAGGCTAAATAGAAGTGATCCAATAAAACCACCATGGATTGCATTGAGTCTATCTCTTCTAATTGCTTGAACAAAGTGTCTTCAACAAATAGAGCTATGACTTGCTACCTATCACCTTTGGGAGATGAATCCCTAGTTCTCACCGATTTGGTTGTAATTTAAGCCTTCACCATTAAGTTAAGGATCTTTGAAACTATCAAAAATAAGTACAGTGCTAATCTATGTGATTGCAATAAATACTTGTCCTATTTTTGTCCCTTTAGCTTAAGACATGTGGTTTTTTGCTTATAACTTTTGTGTCATATTTCAATTTTATATAAAAATTGAAATACAAGTATAGTGTTAGTTGTAGACATTGAATAATCTTTTTTTTCTTAAAAAATATTATTTTACTATTTTTGAACAATCTCCAATTGGATGTCTACCTTGGCCATTTGGGAGGGTCCTAGGGAGGGTTTTTTCTTACTATTTTCAACCCATGAATGAAAATTTAAAGCTCAAAATGGGGATACAAGAACTTCTATTAAAGTTACACAAGCCTACAAAGAGATTTTTTTAAATCCTAAACTTTTTACTTTCTACACGTGCTCCAAATGCACTACCTTTGTGCAAGTGTAGAGAATACAATTTTTTTTCCCAAAGATGAAAATGGTTGAGGAGCACCTTCAAGTTAGAAAAAATATCTTTTATATTGAATTTTATTGAATTTTATTGAATTTTTTTTCTATTTTATAAAAATCAAACATCAAAGTATCCATTATCATGGTATTTTTCATCAAATTTTTTTGTGCATAACTTTTTGAACAAATTTTCTAGGTCTAAATTTTTAGAAACATATTGTTTTCAATGCTCTACAAATTATCCATATTTTCTTTTGATTTTACAAAATTTATTCCAAAAATCACAATATACACCAAAATAGGCCTTTTTGAGTCAAAATAGCATATGGTTCATGGAACAACCTATAGTTAGTCTTGCATGACTTTCTCTTGATTGGAAATGGAGACTAGGAATTGTTCACTTTGACGAAAACTTGAACATTATGGAAAAACATATTGGACATGGTGATAAAGCCATGTGGAATACTAAAGGCCACCGTAACTTGGAAAAAGATCATACAATCAATAGTGCTGAAAAGCCTTGGTGAAGTCAAGCTTTAGAAGGATTTATGGTTGCTTCATGTGCTCCACCTATGCTATTGCCTCTTTCATCAATAAAATGTTGTCTAGGATGATATATAATGTCAAGAAGGAAGATTGGTTAACATTGATGATCTTCATGAGAACGGATTAGAAACAAAGTTGCAAGATTTTGGCAAACAACTTATAGGCTACACTCAACAACATGATTGGGTGCAAGTTCACAAGATAGCTTCAAGCCTCGCCCATATAGATCAATAAAATGAACCCCTTTGTGATGCAAGGGGAGTCACTAGACTTCCTCAACATGGATGACCATCTTTAAATAGTTATATTTGATGATATTCCAAAAAAAATTGAAAAATTTGGTAATCACTCTATCTAGATCAAGAGCTTTGCTAACATTCAACTTCTTCAATGCAAAATCTAGGTCCTACATCCTAATCAATTTGCAAAAGATAGGTTTCATTGCTCTTGAAGTTTGTCACTAATGCATGCCAAATATTAGATTGTTGCCTTTTCTTTGCCAAGTGTGGATTGGCTTTGCATAGAAATTCCTATAAAATCTAAAGCAAATTTTTTCAAGGCTATATTGGTCTCTTTGAACGGTTCTATACTCTCCTCTAGCTCAATCAATGATGCTGGAAGCACCCATGTGTGCTTTAGTTGTATGGAAAAATTCCTTAAAACAAGATTCATCGACCTTCAACCACTTGACTTTGCTTTTAACATGACGCCTTTCAATTAAATGCTTTTCAAAAGCTACAACTTAGTCAGTTATCATGTCCTTTTCTTCTAGACAACATAGTTGTATAGATTGCCTAAGAGAGCTTCCTATATCCCACAAGCTTTTGTCTTAGATTAGTTTTGGTCACTTTTTTTTCCTTGGCCTTCTTGGTTTGAAAGAATTTGTAAAACTTAATTATTCTTTTGAGCTTTCCCATGAAAACAAGATAGGAATTCTAGTTCTAAATTTGAGAAACAATCTCTTCAATTGCAATGTTTCTAAGGTAGTACTTATTCATCTTATATGCCAACTTTTTTGGAGCAATGGGAAAGACTTGCTTGCACCATGTGGAAGATGAGGAGATGACCTATATGTTTACAATCATCTCAAATAGATTAGGGGCAAAACATTGCCGTTCTATTGAAAAGAATAGCAATAATCGAGGCGCATTAGGGATTGAAGCCTATTGCAAAGCCAATTATTGCAAGAAAACTTGATTCTTCTATTCTTTGAAAATTGTATAGTGACATCAACAACATTTTGAACAAAGAAAAGATTTAGTTTTTTCCACAAGGATGATGCACCCATTGAGGTTTGACTTTTCTTCCTAGCATTCAACAAAATTTCAATTCCTTCATATGAACCATTGACAATCCCATGGTAGAACAATGAGTAGTGCCTTTCAAAAGACGCACCTTATCCTTGCATTGTTCAAGACATACATGTTGAGGATGGAGATGTCATCCTTTGGAAGCCCATCAAGTCGTATCCATTACACACATTTGTAATATGAGCACCCGATGTATGTGACTAGATGAGCAACATAGAGAGCTAGACACATGCATATGTTGCCACAACTTGTTGTCGTGAAGTTTGCTACCTATCTAGAAAAGCACAAAGCACTTAGTTGTGGTAATGTTTGTGAAAGGGGAGGAAATGAAAAAAAGACTAAATAAATTTTAATCCAACACCTATCCGAGCACCTATCCAATCCACGGAATCCAAAAGAACCTAATTCCTACAAGCTAATTATTGCTTTAGTGAATTCTCCTCACTTGTAACCCAAAGCTTAGAAATCAACTCTCAAAACTTGTAAGATGCAATAGCACTTGAATCCCTCTCAAGTTTGCCTACCGCATCCTCTCAAACTCTAAAGTTTAATGCTCCTAAGAATACAAAAGGTAAAAGTAATTCACAAGACCTCAACCACAATTTACTTACTAATTCGCAAAAGGAATAAACCCCAAGTAAGTGATGATAAATTAAATCATCCTTAGTTCATCCCAATTGAGATTACAAGGCTTTGATCAAATGCTAGATCATCTAAATCAAAAGAAAAATTAAGATACCAAAAAACAAGAGAGCTCCAAAGAACTAAGTCACGCCTTTAAGTACCTGGCAAAAGGACTCAAGTTACCAACAATATGAGATGAGTAGGAACCCATCAAACCTTCCCACCAAGCCTTCCAACCCTTCCAACAATAAGAACAAATGCCTTATCATACTTTCTAAGCAAGCCTAACAATCTTTTGGCTTCTACTACCAACCCTTCAACTTCAAACCAATTTAAATGTAGTCAAATGCCTAACTTTAACTAGTAGATGGCCCACATCATGACATCACCTCTTTTTTCCTAAGGCATATCCAAAGCCAAGAGTTGGTTGCTTTCCGCCCAAGGAAAAAACCTTGAAGTCAAAATATAAATCTTAGACCGAAAGTAGTGCACATCACCTCGAGCAATCACCTCCATGAAAAGATTTTCACTTCCTAACTTAGAGATCTTTATCCACAAGATGCAAATCAAGATTTAGTAATATATTCCCTATAAACCAACCAGTTTGAAGGAACAAAATCCCTTGCTTCCACTTATAGGGGTGCTCTTAGCTAGTAGTAGGTGGAAGAAATGCCTTTAAGGTCTTTAAATCCTCCACTCCCATCATTCATGCAAACAAAGACCTAGCTACATCATCCTTTTGGAATGCTTTGTCACCCACCTCCATTGCATCCTCGATGTCCAAATTCACCATTTGATAATTTGATTGGACTCATGCAAACTTTGCAATTTCTATGATAGGCCAATAACACGTTCCTCCAAGTTGGTGCAAATGCTCTCATCCATGCAAATCTTCTGCTACAATTTCTCCATCTTTTTTTTAATCAACAACAACTTTCATTTTCAATTCCTCCACCTATTTGGTCAGCAACTACCGAGGCAACTACACCACTTTGGCCTCCTTACCTTTCAACTTCATGAGATCCAATTTGGTTGTTTGCATTTGTACCAAAGTTTTTAAGGTACATTTGATACACATCCAACTACATCTACAAATCCTAATTGGCTCTCTCAAGATCTTCAACCTACTTGGTCATGGGATCATCTAATTGGGACATCATCTTCACCAACTTGTTCCATAATATCTCTTTTTGCAATGGCTCTTTCCCTATAGAACTTGGAGCAAAATTGTTCACTAAGGGAAACTCTATTTTTGACTTCAATTGTATACTCAACAACTCACAAAGACATAGAGTCTCCACCAAATTGAAAATGTAGAAAGTTGACTACAACTCCCTATGATTGGCCTTAATCAATCGCCAATTTATGAATCTTTCTTGCTAGTGGGAGAGCCCACTTAATGAATGACCCTCTTTGCACTACTACCACACCCATTAAAGTACTTGAGCATGTCATTTTGTCATTAATTTTCAACTATAAGTACCTTAACATCAATTCAACTCAAACCCTCCAATTTGATAAGACATCCTTCAATGGTAACTCTTCCTGCACCAATGCTTTAATGCTATAGCCAATTGGAAAGCATTCAATAATAGAAACTACTCCATCTATCCTCACTTATGCTATAAAAACGCATGAATTGGACAGATAGGATACTTTTGGAATTGCTACTACAATCAATTCCACACAATGCCTACAAACATAATTCCTTCCTTCTAGGGCTTGGTATGCCAAGATGAAAGACTGCACCAAATTGGGGTCCACCTCTTTCCACTAGGAGACAACGTTGATATGTTCCACCAACCCCACTTACCATAGCACCTCAAAACATGGGACTTCCTCCAACTACTTTGGTTTGAACTAATCCAATTTTATGAAAGTCCCTTCCAAATTAGAAAGCTCAAGGGCCGATGCAAAATTATCCTTTAGCTTAATTTTTTTCTCCAATTAGTACCTTAAATCTCCTTCTTGGAAACTTAATAAGACCACCAACTCGGATTCATCCATAGATGACATATTCCCCTACAATCCACAATTCTCATGTTCTCTAAAAAATGCTTCCAATTTGGTCTTTCACAACTCAAATTTCAATCACCTTTTGTTCTTTTCACTATCTAATTAAAAAATTTTGTCCAAAAGAAATATAGAATCCAAATACTAGATTAGCAACATTAATAGGCTTCTACTTAAGATTAGCTATAACACAAATTCAAAAATACCAGCTTAAAAGAATTTACAACAACACAATTCACAAACCCAACAAATTGAATCAAATGTTGCTAAGTATTTGGGTGGATAACCCTATTAGAACATGGATATTTAGTTGAAATTTTATATGATGAACAATTTTCAATTTTGAAGTACTGATTTTAGTGTTTTAGCCTTTCGGATGTGTATTTGGGTGCTTAGTTGGTGTTATTTTTAGCCTAATTGGAGTTAGATTTATGGTAGGATAGGTAGGTTATTAATATAGGGATGTCTTGTGAAATGGGATGTTAAGGATTGAGTATTTTCCTTTTGACAAGTTGAGAATTGGAACAATGTGGAGGGAATAGCATTTAGCCTTTTTCCTAATCATTTTTTACTCACCCATTGCTAACAAGCATGCAAGTCCAACCCAATTTGGCTATTTCATTTGGTGTATTTCTTTTGCAACTGATATAAATTTAAGTTGCGTAATTGGACATGTGTTGTAGTTCATATATGATTGAGTATTGTGAATGTTGTCATGCTTGTTGTTTGTTTATTGTATTGAAATGGTTGATGTGAATCTATAGCGTGCATGTGAATTGAAATTGATGTGAAATTGTGAATATGATGGTCAAGTTGAATGTTATAAATTGTTGTGGTTGTAAGTTGATTGGAGTCATTGTAATCTTTGAAATTTCCATAATTGAATGATAGGTTTATTTGGTGTCGTTCGAGTCTTGTTCGTTGGTTGAGATTGTGTCTAAATTGGGAATGTCTATGTTAATGAGTAATGTGAGATTATTCAATTCTATTTGGAACTTTAATCAATTTTTTAAACGTGCCTTTCAATAAATGGCATGTATGTGAAGTATATGTCAATCCAAATTGGAATGTTGTGATTTTTGGAATTCATGTGTATGTGTGGGTCTGCAGTCTTTATGGTTTGATTTTAATTTTAACAATAGAGATAAATTTTCAAATAGGAAGAAACCGAGTGTACATAGGAAGTGAGGTGATCTAATTCACATATTGGTTGAGAGGAAAATCATAATCTTTGAATGTTGATTGCTAATGTGCTTGATTGCAATGTTATGTTGAACTAGAGTGAAATTAATAAAGGTTAATAGAATTGATGTTTCAAAACCAAATAGAGAATTTTAAGAAGCTACATAATAAGTTGGGATATTGAAGTGAGATTTTCTATCACGTGATGATTGCAAGATTTTATATTCTAAGTGAGAAGTAGAAATGCATTGTGGATGAGTACTGATACACGAATAAATTAACTCTCAACTGACCATGCATAGAGTGGAATCCAGAACCGTTCACACCTTGGTGATCAGGTCGAAATTTGCCGCATCAGTACAAAAGAAGAAAATGGAGAAAAACCTAAGTTGATAAAGATCAAATGCAAATCTTGCAATAAAAGAAGTTATACTAATGCAGTTGGCAAGTTGGGATCATTAGCCAAGTTGGAGAGAGTCTAAATAAGAGATAAATTATTCTCACCCTTGTAATCTTTGAGTAGAGAGTAGTTGTAATTAGGCCTAGTTGGTGAGGAATTCAATTTGAAATATTTAAGTTGTGCATTCTACTTGGGTTATGGATTGACTAGCTCATGTGATCCCTACTTGAAATTCTCTTTTGGTTTGAATCAATTATACTATAGGGTAATTTTTCAAATTGTTAATTATTCTAAATCTACAACTACTTAAGCATCTTTTCAAATCTAAATCTAATGCTTTCTCTTCCTTGCTAACTATCTCAAGCTTAAACCTCTCAATTTAGGAATGGGTTTGTTAGACTCACTAAAAAGACATGACATTTTTGTTTATAATGAAGAAATGACAAATTGTGAAATAATTACAAGACTACAAAACCAAAGTCATCTTGAATTCATATAAGTGTAAACAAACCACTTTGGGTGAAAAAAATAATTTATTCGTCATTGCAAAGACAAAAGTCATATCACACTACAGTATACCCAAGAAAAAATAATGATGTCTTTTCAAAAATTGAACTTTGATAGCAAATATCTCAAAAAATTTACAGAAAATCCTTTGAAAAATTAGAGGATTTTCTAATCTAATAGTAAAATTTAAGGTCCTTTGATGAGACTTTTGAATAAATGACTATAATTTTTTTTCCTGGTTATTTTTTAAAATAAAAGTTTAGAAGTGATTTGGGAAGGAGGACTTTTTCAAGACATCAAGAACTCACTAGTTTACATTACTCCAATCACCAATTTTCAATGATTATTGCCACAATAGGTCTTTAATTTGTACATAGTCATTTATTTAATTTTCAGTGTAATAGAAATTGTGATTTTTATATGAACTAGCAATTGGCGCTTGCTATGCTATGCATTCACCATTAGAATTTTTATGCATTAGATAGAATGCAGAGCAAGAATTTCAATAAATCTTAAGATAAAAATTACTAAAATTTTCATATATATATTTTTATAAATAAACATATACTGAAATAAACAATAGAAATTTAATGAATGATGAATGATATACGGTAGAAGATACACATACATCGTTACAAACAATGGCAACCCAAATAGAAGAATTTAAAGGAGAAACTTGTAAATCTCAAAAGCTTCGTGAACAATTTAATTGTTGTGAAATCCAAAATCGGTTCAATCTAATAAATTTCTCAAATCATTTGGTAGTAGCAATAGAAAATTGAAATTAGAAGCTCACAAAAGACAAAAATATAGAAATGCAAAAGAAGTATAAAGCCAAGAAAAGCAATGGAATTGCTACCTTTATAATATCACCCTATGGATCCTCTTTAATATCACCTTAATTGCAACGACTATATTATTTCTATAATATCACCCTTGGTAAAAAGTGATATTACAAAGGTGATTGTGAACTACTACTCTATTTTTGTAATATCACATTGTGTGAAAATACGATTTCTATGTATGCATGATTGAAAATATTCTTACAAAATATTTAAAATAATTATTTTAAAGACTTATCCAAATCATTATCATGCATTCTATTCAAATATATCAAAATTTTACTAATATCTGATACAATGAAAGTGTAGCACAGCAAGTACGAGCCCTTAGTATTAATGGTAGCATTTGTGATATTATAGAGGGAGTTATGATTTTAGTAGTATGATGAAGAAACTATATTGATTATAAATGAACCATTGTTATTCATTTACATGCTTACAATTTCATTCAATTTTTTTTGCAATATCATCTTACTTTAAATCATATTGTTGTGATCTTTTATAATTTCATTCATTCAAAAATGAAATTTTTTTATTGAATATTTGATTTTCTAGTTTGAGGGTAATACTATTGCAAAAAATTGTCACATTTAAGAAAATGTTGTCCTCTATTTTAATACTCTTGTATTGAAATGTAAATTTTTAAAATGCCATATAAATTCTTCTTCAATTATAAAAATATAGTAATGACATGTCATGATAAATTTTGAAGCATAATTTTTTTTAGTCAAATTTTATATATTTAGTCAAAAACACTATGAGAAGAGGTTCATTTTTTCTAATTGGCAAGTGAAGGTCATAGATTAAAAATAACAATGATAGTTGGAGAATTTTGTAGCATTTGTAACTTTAGAATGTTGAAATTTGAAAATGCCTCGAGGTATCATATAGGTGCGTCTTGGAACTTTGAAGTGTCCAACATTTTTTTCTCATTTTTGGGTCAATTTCTCAACTTTGATATCAAGTTTTACAAAAAAAAATCAGCATTGTAGTTCATATTAAAGTACGTTTTTCCAACATAAAACAAATAATTCAACTTCCCCATCATTTCAAAAGAAGTCAACAAAATAGAAATAATATAGCTCATTTCTAATTTTTTAAATTTTCAAATGACAAGATCAATTTATGATTAAGATGCAAAAATCATGGAATTTAAATATGCAAGATGAGCAATAGAGTAATTGAAGAAAAATTTATGAATTTATGGATGGTCAAAGTGTTGTAAGTTTTTGTTTTACTTAAAACTTAAAACACTCATATTTTGCTTATCGTTCATTTGGTCCTTTTTACATGATGATTTAAAGTTGTTGTATAACTAATATTTTCATAAGAATTTAAAATCGACATCTTTGTAAAAAAATAAATTGACCAACAAATGATTTGAGAAGTTACGTTAGACATTTAACCTCTAAAGTACTAAATTGTGTTTTTTTGGCAACATAGCAATTGGGGGCAGCTCACTACAAATCGAGATTTTATTTATTTTTACTAAAATTTTCATAGAACATCTTCCCAAGGAGTCGCTTCAAGGCCTAATAATTTTTATAACTTTTGACTACATGGTTAAAAAGTTATTGTGCAATATGACATTTTCATTGCATAGCAAGCAACCCGGGCAACTCAAAAACTTCTTTAAAAATCATTTTTTTTAAAATAAAAATTTGAAATAGATTCTCTAAGTTTACATATAAGTGAAAAGCTTTGAATCATTCCATTTTGATTAATGAGATGAAAATTATGAGGAGTTTTAGTTTGAGGTAGGTGTGAAGTCAGCCGTTGAAAGTGAGAAATGAGAATCCTATTCCAGTACTAATTGATGGACTTCACTGTCCATTTGACTCTACAAAGAAGCTAGCCTTTAGTTCCCAAAGAATATTAAGTTGAGACTTTGTTTGCAAATATCATCACTTAACATATTTGGTGGGATTGCCCTTAACTTAATATGCTAAAATGTAGTGTTGATACTACATTTATAATAGTTAGTGGCAATTATTGTATCTATAGTAACTGATCTATTTCCAACCGTCACCCCATTTCCAATCTATAGGTTGCTTTCTTTCCGTGAAGTTGTGGTGGAATTCAAGGAGTAGTTGTGGCACATTATAATTGGCTGTAAGGCTATCAATATTGCAACCAACCCTTGGTCAATTTTGCAATCAGACTATGGTCAGAAATTGAAAGGTCTCTATCACCATTACACGTCAAAGAGAATCTTTTACTAAAAAATTCATATTAATTACATTTTGTATAATACAATTTTGAAAAAATATACAATCCTTCCAAACTTTTTTTCCGTACATGGGAAAAATTTTGCATTCAAAAAACCTACGCTCCAAATATGCATTATTGCTTAAGTGGTTGGAAATGGGTTAGCTACCTTATATTAACCCATCATTCTTTGAATTTTGGCTCATGGTGAAGCTCAAATCCATGCATGACAAGAAAACTAGTCATTGTTGTGTCTTGGACAAGGTGTGGGTCACATATTGGACCCAAATGCACAAAATAACTTAACTTAGAGTAGTTGACCCATTCCCCCCCCCCCTATTTCCAACTTATAGCCTGCCCTGTTTCCGTGAGTTGTAGCGTAGTTCAAGGAGTAGTTGTGGCGCATTATGATTGGCTACTAGGCTATCAATATTGCAACCATTCCTAGGTCAATTTTGCAATTAGCCTATGGTTAGAAATAGAAAGGTCTATATAATCATTATAGGGTTTAGTGAGTCTTCTATTAAAAAATTCATAGTAAATACATTTTGTGTAATAAAATTCTGGGAAAATATGAAATCCTTCCAAACTCTGTTTCTGTACATGGGAAAAATTCTGCACACCAAAAATCTGCGCTCCAAATGTGTGTGTTTGCTTAAGTGGTTGGAAATGGGTCGCCATCCCATAGTGCTAGCTCGCTTGCCTGCTGGGGATGTCCAACCAATTTGTGATGGCAGGCTGTTGACTCCATGCTCACTTATTAAATGGAGAAGTAGGTTGCTTCCTTCCTAACGAAGCTGATCAATTAATTAGTTAGTACATGAACCAGCCTCTATTCCCATTCCCATTCTCATCTAAGGTAGTATGGCCTTAAAGTGACCATTTACCAGCTGTTTTGTCTTTTTCATGGGTTTCCATGGACAAAATGATTTTTAGTCCATTTTTCAGAGAAAGAAAAATAGATGTGGAACACAACACAAGTAGTTTCGTATTTTTCCAAGCATTTTTGAATTATTTATGAATTTTCAAAGATTCAGGTCATAGGCACCTGTTTGTGACCATAGGTGTTCCAAAATCTGTCCCCTTGTGACTTATAAAGAAATGTGCATAAACCAAAGACAATGATTGGCTCTTGGAATAAAAATAATAATTTTTCTTGAATTCATTAACAGACCAGAGAGGTCCATTTAAGGATCACCTAGCATCCATTCTACAGCTACCTACAGAGGACGGTTTGAAGAAGATGGGCGCTTTAAGGCCATAAGGTAGGATGCTGTAATTGCGACCATCTCCTTGCAATCGCCCCATAGTTGGTTGTAAAATGGATGGGAGGTGATCTTTAAATGAACCACTGTTGCTATTGAATGAATCAAGAAAAATTTACTTATTTTATTTCGAGAGCCAATCATTTCTTCCCTGATTCAGAAATCGATTTAGAAGTTGCAAGGGGACAGATTTTGGGAGACCTATGGTCACAAATAGGTACCTACTACAGAAATCTTTGAAAATTCGTAACTAATTCAAAAATGCTTCAAAAAATATGAAACCACTTGTGTTACATTCCGCATCCATTTTTCTTTCTCTGAAAAATGAGCTAGAAATATTTCTGTTCATGCAAACCTCTGAAAAAGGCAGATCAGCCCGTAAAGGGTTGCTTTTAGAGCCTCCTACCTTACTACCTTACATGTACTCCAATTGTGTGGTGATCGAGTGGTGGAAAGGCCTCATGTTTGTGATCAAATTAGAACACATGAATTATAGAATAATAATAATGAGAATGGAGGAGGAAAATCCCTCCTAGTAGGACAAAAGTGCAACTATTCATCCTCGGAATTTTTGTTTGGAAAGGGGAGATCGTTCTACGATACTTTGACTTTCAATGAGTGCTTTTTCAATTTTTTAAGCCAATGATTCACATGGTGATAAAAATTGATGATTTCCAAGGTCACCCTGTTGTCCTTTAAGGGTTAAGGTAGACAAGGCCCAACTCCATTCACTACCCACTTCTATCCCTCACTTTCGGATCCAATTTCATCCAGAAAATCCACTTCCAAATTTGTTCATTTCTCTAACAAAATCAATGAATTAAATACCTACAAGGGGTAACTTATCCATTCTTTATTGGTGAATGATTATGGATTATTCATAGGATGTTAATGATTCCACTCTATGTATGATTTTGCCTTAAAAAATTCACAGAAATTGCAATTTCAATTGAAAAACTATAATTCATTCCACTTGGTTTTGATTCATGAAATAAGCGCAGAATATGTGAGTTGACCCAAGATATTGAGCTTGCTGCAAATCAGGGTGGTAATAGAGTTGTCAGTCAACCTTGATTCCCCCTCTCATGATCCAAATTTAGATATGGATGTCATCCATGGAAGCTGGCTGGGACTGCAGAAGGGTGCAGACTGTAACATGGACTGCCTCCAACTAAATAAATACACCCCTTCATTCTGTCAGGGTGCTCTTTACTTTTCTGCATGTTTGGAGTCTTCATTGAGATTTCTGTTAGATTTATCAACTGCAGAAGATGGATATGGCACCTCGCCGCGAGGGGAGCCTTTCAACCATCATCATATTCCTTAATTGACCACTTGAATTCTCACTTACTCAAGTCAAAAGATTGACCAGAATTTCAAAAGGAAGCTTCAGAGCTAGGTATAGTACTATAAAGATGTTCGTCGCTTTTTTCCTTTGTCATACTAGAGTAAACTAGCCATTCATCGCACACATTCAAGAACTGCACAACCATTGTGAATTATCGCACACATTTAAGAACTACACAACCGTTGTGAATTATCGCACGTAGCAACTGCACAATTCAACTACTAATTCAATTGTGATGGGAACAAAATTTTGTATCACCACCTAATGATTGCACACCATGCAGTGAAGGGGCACAAGGAATTTTTGACTAGATTTCAAGTGCATTGCCTTCAAATTGCAATAAAATTTGTAAAAAAAAATCTTTTTGCATTTTGTTTTTTGAAGGTGAATCTTACCATGACATTTAATAATCATGCAAAATTTCAAAACATTCAAGTTTCTATATTTATGTAGAGAAAGATTTGAATTTAATTTTTGTTAGGTGATTGGCAAGTTTACTATAGCCTTCCCAATGCTTGACTCAATGTATGTGAATTAGCAACAATACTCTCTCACAACAATACTCTCGCAGCACAAGAGCCACCTCATTGACTCATGCACTACTAGAAAATTCAGATTTTATGTTGATTTGGACGTGTTGATCATCAACACTTTTCTATTGATTTTTGTCCAAATCAAGATATTACTGTCCAAATCAACAGAAAAGTGTTGATGATCAATACATCCAAATCAACAAAAAAACAGAATTTTCTGGTAGTGATGCTAAGAAAGAAAATTTTGATTCGCCTTGATGTCTTTCACATCTTTCCCATTTAAAAATTTTCATTCCTTAATTAAGGTAAAACAACCCATTGTGGTCAAAATGAAGAGTTTGACATCATCTTGTTGTTGAAAATTTTCAATTTTTTTGTCACAATAGTATAAGTGAAAGACAGCAAGTGCAATTGAATTTTTTTTTTGACAAAGTATGAATTTGCTAGGAATTTTTGAAGTGTTCAGCATGTATATAGACTTTTTCGAAATTTTGAATTTTTTTGAAGATAGAAGTCAAATGGACTAGTAGAAGTTAATTACAAATAGAAATAAAGTATGAACTGGGTCAATTAGACATATGGTTAATGAAATGACTAGTGGACAGCCAGTTGCAGGAGTTGCAGCGGTTAAGGACAAATAGACTTAGGGTTAAGCTACAGTTGGTTATGGCCAAGAAGTATAAGGACGATTAGACTTTCAGTTTTTTTTTCTCTCTCAAGCGTTTGTAGTGATTGCCGCCTTGTCTATTGTACTTGTGTATTCCTTTACTTCAATGCAAATTAGTCTATTCGTCTTATAATTGTGTAGCTAGTGATTGGCATTCTTTCTGTTTCGAGTGAGCAACCAGTGATTGGTTTTCTTTCTTGCTTAGGTTTGCCAGTGATTGGCATTCTTTTGGTTAATTTCTTTGTAGGTCAATTAGTCGAGAGTGGTTTATCTGTCAAATTGACCTTGTGATATTTTATGCAACTAAGTTTTCTAAATGAGTTTGTGGAGTGATCAAGTCTGCCAAGGATTGGTTGGTCTTAATATGTGAGACAATTAGCTAAGGATTAGCATTGTTCTTTATTTAGTTGATAGTCTAATAGTCTTGCTGTAAGAGCATTGTTGAGAGAGATTTGGTGAATATGTTCACTTTAATTCAAGCCAGTGATTAGCGTGTTTTATGTCGATGTTTAGTCTATTTGTCAAGTTGAGAGGAAGTTGTGTCAAATTATAATGATCTGTTAATTTTGAGGTCAAATAGACAATGTTTTAAGGAAGGAAACAATTATTGATTTGTGAATTTGTTTTTTAGTCAATTAGTCAACAAACCTTTAGTGAAGAAGGTAGCTAGTGATTGGCGAGTTTATCTTCAATTTTTGTGATAGTGTCTGTGGTCAAATTGTTAATGATCGGAAAGGCTGATCAAGGTCAAGTGGACTACGGGCGTATAAGCAGGAAGACCAATAGGTGTACTGAACAAGTGAATATTTTTGGATAAGTATTTCCTTGGCTTTGTTGATTATTTAATTGATGTTAAAATTATTTCTTGATCCATGTTTATAGTTAAGCTCTACTTGTGAGGATAATGATCTTTTATAATTGCCAGTGATTGGCGAAATTTATTCTTGAGTTAATGGTTAATTAGCCAAGTTGTGATACCTTTGTTATAATCTAAGACGTTTGAAGTTGAATAGACTATGAGTGTTAAACCAATTAACATACTAGTGATTGATGATATTTTCTAAAATTCAGTTTAAGGTCTAATAGACATGAAATTAGTTCTTGGTTATGTTTTATGCTTAAGTTTTTAAAAAGGAATATTTTGAGTGTCAATTTGATGTAAGTTGAATCACTAAATATCTAGTCTAATAGTCTCAACAGAGACAATTTATGAAAATGTTTGTGTAATTGATTGAATATGGTGATGGTTGTTGTTGTAGTTAAATTGTCTGTATTTAAGGATAGATTCTTGAATGCAATATAAAGTTATGTAAGTAATTGAAAGAGTCAATTAGACCAGTTAATCGAAGTTCAGATAGAATTACAAATGGTTTGTAGAAATACCAAGTAAAAGATGATTAATTCTTAGTGGTTGTAAGTCAATTGGACATGTTGGCATTTGATTGCAAGTGCAAATGCAGGGACTAAGGAGCAAAATCTTTTGTTGTAAGATAGAATCTTTGTGCAAATCTTGTTGTGATCTTATGTTGGAAAATGACCCAATTGACAACTTGTCGTAGACTAAATCTTTATATAACTCATGTTTTAATCCTATGTGGGAATTTGGATAAATTGACCATTTATTGGAAATAGATAAAATTAGTTATGTGTTAGTATAGCAAGATCAATTGACCAAGTAGTATAATTGTTAAATTGTAAATGTGACTGTAGGACTTGGTCCAATTGACATGCTGTTTGTTGTAGAGCATGGAGAAAGAAAGCTAATGTGACTATTTGACTAGAACTAAAAATTAAAGGAATGAACCTTCACTTTTGCATGCTCTATATACTAAGACAAATTGACCTAACTAATTGTGAAATTTGCATCTTTGCATTAGTAGCAATTAGGCTAGTTAAATAGTTACTGGACCAATTGACAATGAATTAAAAGGGAAAGTAATTAAGGAAATGATAATTATGTGTATGTGATATATATATATATATATATATATATATATATATATAATATTGTGGTCATGATTAAGTCAATAGAATAGGAGCCATGACAATTTGACATTAGAATTCTAATGTAAGACGAAGACAGCATGTCCAATATTTGCATCCATGGGTAATGGATTGTTATTAGAATAGGCTAGGACAGAAAATATATCCAATCTACATAATTAAACTAACAAATGGGATTTTAATTTTTAATTATAAAGCGCGAGTGATTTACCTACATAAAGGTGACCTTAGATACAAAATGATAGATGAATTGACTTTCTCCAATTGAAAGAACCACCACTAGAGGATTCCTTGGATTCTGTTCCCAAGTTTTCCTATGCTACATAACCCAAAAGACTTTGTAGACTACCTTAAAACCAACAAAATCTGAATTTGTAATGCTCATCTCACTACCTAATGCCAAAAAAGCCAATATTTACAATGAACTTCACACTTAAAAATTAGAAGTTCCTAATGAAGTCAGTGTTCACTCCATTGTTGTCATGTAAGACATTCATTGTGGCCCACATCTCACATACTAAAAAAAAACACAATGGGTCATTTCCTAGGCGACTGCAATGGATCATTTGACTGCAATGGGTTGTTTTACTTTACTTTATTGAGTTGCAATTTGATCTTGGAAAGTCATCATTTGAGCAAAGATTAATTACATGGCATTGATTACAAAACATTTAGTACCAAACTTTGCAAAGTAAGTTTAAATCTCAATTAAGGTAGAACAATCCATTACCACACAAATTTGCTATCTAATTACTTTGGAAAAGCTATTTGTTAGCTCCTATATTTTTCAAAGACTGAAAAATTTGAGAGAAGTCATTTGCAAAAAGGATGAAGACATTCTGATAAGAAATGGATTTTTTATGATTTTTCAAAACTAAAGTAATAAATAATAAAGTAATAAAAATAATAAAAATAATAAAATAATCACAATTTGATGCGGCTAAAGTTTATAATTAATTATTTTTATTTTATTTTATAATATTAAATAATCTAAACATCACTACACCGATTAAAAAATAAAATCCAAGAGACATGACTGTTTAGATTGCAAGAGAAGTAGGGAGAACACTCTTTGGAGAAATTTGTGGAAGTTTTCACCATACAACCTAGGACATTGTAATGGTCAAATGTCTCATAGTAAGAGGCCACATTTGGGGCGTTGGAGTGCTCAGGGGTTAAGGCCTAAATTTTTTTCTAAAGTGGTGGTATTGGGTAGTTCTACCTTCCTTTCTATTTGAGAGAAACAAAGGATCAAGTGTGAGTGGAGAGGTGTCTGGCTTTCTGTCAACATTTGAATGTCTTGGAACTACTACATTCATTTCTTAACACGGTTAACAATAGCGTAATTAATTCAATGTATGTTTGCACAAATTTCATTTGGTGTGGGACTGGTGTTTGCAAACTGAATCTTGACTATGTATCAAAACATACTTACTTGCATACTTAGCCAGAAGGTCACTTGAGTGACTCTGCCTAAGTCTTAAAACACTCATTTGTAGAATTATCATTTATCTTAACTGAGATCTTAACCCATTTAGGATGTTAAGACGAGGAATGGCCTACAATGGTTTTTACTCTTGAGTTTCAACAATCCTAATATATAAGACTTTATTTCTTGTACAATCTTATTGCAAAAGTCCTAGGTAGTCTCACAAAAAAACTCTATGTTGAAAAAACTTTTTTTATTTTTATTTTTATTTAATTTTTCTTCTTTACATGTAAATGACCTTGGTGCTTAGAAGTTGCAATAGTATCTATACACTGTGAGCAATGCATGCATCCTTTAGTAGTTAATGTCCACAAAGATTAAGTAAATCAGATAACTTCATTCACAATTGGTGTAATTTGTATACAAGACATGACTAGACAAGCAAGGACCAAGGATTGACCCATGTATTGCCCCATCAAAAGATAAATGTAAAACTTGCTCCCTATTTTCTACTGCTTAAATTTTGTATTTCATCATGCTTCCAAAAATTTGGGGCCTCATGATTGCAAATGTGAATTCAGAATTTGCAAATTTTATCATGTGCAGCAAATCAAAATTTCCAGTGTTTTCTGCAACGGTAACACATGGGTCAATCCTCCCTGGCCTCCTGATTCATCAAGGTTCCAGAGTCGCAAACTTGTGCAGCCAGGTCAGGAGTGATTTCACATGGGACAGAGATTCAACACCCATAGCTTCATGGGTGCCACGATGACAATATGTTTTCAAAGTTCTAAAAGTACTAACCCATATTATTTTTGAGCAATACAATACAATACAGGCCCTGAATATGGAGCTCAGTCACTCATTTTCCTTTGGATTGGAAAGACATCACAAAACTGACCTCACTCCTCCCTGTTGACTGCAGATTGCCCCCAAATAAACACTCTGGGCACCAACCCATGTGTGTATGTGCACAGCTCAGATTCAATCAGCAGACCAGGTCAACCCTAAAAAAAGCTGTGTCAATTATTGGTTCAGGACACCACCACTCTGCCAGCCAGCTTTGCGCTTGCTATGGCAAGCGAGTTAAAACTGAAACAGAACTTATGCTTGTAGAAACACCACTTTGCTTGTAGAAACACCACTTTGCTTGTAGAAACACCACTTTGCTTGAATGACAATAAGTACATGAAAGTGGAGGTCAGTTAACTGTTTTCCAAATGTTTAAGTGATATCATATTGTACTTTGGCTCTTTGATCACCAAATTGTCAATGAATAATTTTTTGGTTGAATGTTGCATTTCATAATTTCCTCAACACAACAGAATGCAAAATGGATCATGTATCTCTCAAGGGCTCACCACACCCATGTGCCACAAATATACGGTACAGTCACCCTCTTCTTCTCATGGGAAATAGAGATGAATTAGTTGGAGGACATAAAGTAGAGGTATCCATTTCTGATCAGGTATGCATGTGCAACTTGTAGAGTGCTCTATTTCTCATCAAGGATGGGTTCAATTCCCAATCAAGCCTTGGAATGCATTCCAACTAATAAGGTCATGAGACACAATTGTCCCAAAGTGGTGAACACAAAAGCAAGAAGTAGTGAGCAGAAAAATAGTTTGACTAAGATTGGAATTAGAAGCATCTAGTGACTGCCTATGGGTCTGAAGCACTTTATGCCTCCCAAAATTCATAGTAATTTCAGTTCAAGTGATAAAATTACCAATTTTTTTTGCAATCCCATCACTGCCAGACAACACTCCAGACCATGCTTATTTGATCAGTTATGGGTACCTTTCACCTTATTATTGAGGGAGTGAGGTACCAGCTTTGAAATACTTGTTGCCACACTGGGTGTGTCTCGATCTCTTGACTATGGCTCCGTTTGCACAGAAAATGCCAGTGTCCTGACATGTAGACCCTGGACCAGGGGAACTCCATAAATGGAAACCATTGTAGCCCCTGCTGGCTGGCCCCTGGCTCCTTTTTTGTTGTACAGTACAGTACGCACTAGACTATGCACCCCTCATCTCACCTCAAGTCTCAGCGTACTGTGGATCATTGTAGTTCCGTCAGTCGCCACCAGAGGTTGGATGCCATCCATATGTGCGGCAAGCTCTTCAACTGCGCCCAAGATGGCTGAGTTTCAAGTAGTTCACGAGTACTCTCTCACAAGGCTTACATGAGAGAGAGATCAATGCCAAGAATGATGAGTTGTCCTCGCTGCAGGCTGGTGTAGAGACTCCAAGCAGCAGCAGCACCAGTTGCACACAATTTGACCACCGCATCACACAAGAATGAAGTGGCAAGGCACTTACTGCCTCGTGAAATGTGGAGGTAAGGTAGGAGGCTCGAAATATGAGCAGGCATTAAGAATTGCCCATATAAGTGGTTGTGAATGGACATGAAGTGGTTCTGAAATGGACCTTTGTAGTCCTTGAATGAATGGAAAGAAAGAAAAAAGCATTGTTAATGACAAGAGTCAATCATACTCTATTCTTTGCTTTCCCATTTATTTTCAGAAGCTGCAAGTGAACAGTTCATGGAAGCCCTAGGGACATAAATAGGGACCTATATCACATCTTGTTTGAAAATTCATAATTAATTAAAAAATGATCCAAAAAATATCAAACAACTTGGGTTAGATGCCAATTCCTCTTTTTTTCAAGGAAAAGTTACCCAAAATATTTTGAGAAGTTTCACCTGCCCAAAATTCAGTTTCAGTCTTTAGATGCTCACTTTATGGATCAACTAACTTACAAGCCAAAGATACAATGCTCCACACCAACTATGGGAGCTAAGCCAATTGTGATCACCCCCCATTTTAACAATGTAGGCTGTTTTCTTTCCATGTTGGAAGAGATGAACAATGATAAATTATGGCATAGTTTTTGATGTAGTTGTGGCACAAAAAATGATTGGCTACAAGATTCTCAATGTTACAACCAACTCTGGGTGGATTTTGTAATCAACTCTAATGGATTTTGCACCCCCTCCCCCCTGGGTGGAAAGGGGAAAGTCTATATGATTAGTATGGGCCAAACAAAATCTTAGCTAAAAATTCTTAGCAATTATGTTTTGAGAATTAAAAATCTAAAAAATTACAAAAACCTTTCAAACTTTATTTTTGCACACGGAAATTTTTCCCATCAAAGAACTTCACCTTGCAAATATGTGTATTTGTTTAAATGGTCGTAAATGGTTTGCCTCCCTTATCCCTTAAAATCCTCACATAAGTTCTTCCCTTTCTTCTCACACCTCTCACTAGCCTCTACATCTTCTACTAAGACCATAGTCAAAGTTCACCAAGTTGACGTGAATGTAAAATTGCGAGCTAAAAAGATCTTCTATTGTTGAGTGATAGGAAAAAACACACAACTTCTATTGTGCCAAGGAGATGGTGGTGAGCCATTTTTCTTTTGACAAGCATGGCAAGCTTGGAGTAGTGTTACCACGGTTTGGGAGCAAAGCTAGTGGTGATGCTTTTGATGAGGTATACAACTTGTTTCCAACCAAAGCCCCATTTGTGCAAGATAGGGTGGCATATTTCCATGAATGGGGGAATATCATGTAGTCTTAGTAACTTCATTATTGTGTGATGAATAACACATTGACACTTAATGAAGTTGCTAAGACTACAGTAGAACCTCTATTAACCAATAGGTTCAGGACCATCTGACAAGATTGCATTAGAGAAGTTTATTTGTTTACAGAGAGTCATTTTTAGTCATAACCTTTGTATAGGGACAAGTCCAGGACTGGTCTGATAATATTGGTTAAGAGGGATCTATTGACTTATGGAGAGTGTACTTAGAGAGGTTCTACTGTAGTTTTTAATTTTGTGCTTCTTGAAAATAGGCTTCCAGGGATGAGTGATTTGCATCATCTTTGAAATTACACAATCTACATAGTTATGTACACAGTCAGACTGTATGAATGTCTTTCAATGTTTTTCCCAGGGAGCTTGCTAGGTGTGATGAATCCTTGGCTGCACCAGTGACTGGTGCTCAAATGCAGAGGACTGGATTAGTAGTAGTAGTGTGTACTTGTTGTACATGAGTGACCTTGCGGCTTGTGAGCATGTCAACAAAATCCCATACCTGCACAAAGTCATGGGTAAGTTTGTGACCAGGTGATTTACATGCTCCAGGTACTACAGTACATGATTCATTTGGGGTTAGGTTGGGCACAAACTAAAACACATTTTTCACCACGAATCCAGCACATGCCATCATGTGATACCTGGATCAAACCTCATTGAAAACACTGTTAAAAATGCTGTTTTTTTGGCTTGCAACAAAGTGCCAATCTTAAAACCTGGCTAGTACTGAAAAGTGACTCTTTTGGCACCATTTTACAAACTTTGGCACTTTTGCGGTTTAGACTGTGTGGTATGAAACCTATACCTGTCCTCCGCACTTTTGTGGTTTAGAGTGCACGCCATTTTAAGGAAATCCCCTGTAACTATGCAATGTTCAAAACAAGTGACCCCCAAACCAGTCAGTTTAGGGATTTTAATTTCCAGTGAATGATAATGAAGCTGATGATTGCTGTAGTATTGAATGAGCTAGCATCAAAGCCTCCGTCCTGCAGTGTCAAGATCATTGTCATTGTGTGTGACTTTGTTGAAATTTCTAATCATGAAACAGAGATAAAAAATTTATTTCTCTTTAATTCCAAGAGGACTGAAAACCTCTTGAGCAAACACTCAAATTCGTAACAGCATTGACTAATGATGTGAAAGATTTTCAGCTGACAGACACACAGTGGGTTACTTTTTAGAATGATTAAATCAGAAAACTTAATATTGCATTAAAACTTCTAATTTCTCTGTTCAATATCAGAAGTTGACTCATTTAATACTGATTTGAATAAAAAAAATTTGCCCAATATCTGATGTATCCCTTCTTTTAGCCCATGGTAGGGAACACCTAAAATTGTATGAATAAGGGTTTGAGCATAAACTTTATTATTGAAATGCACTAGGTCTTGTTGGTAGTCAAATAGAGGATTTGTCCTTCTTTTGAGAATTCCATTTTTTTTACATCATATTGATAAACTATGAATCTTCGTATTGCTGAAAGAATGTATATCCCAAATCAACTATAACCTTGTTTTTGTTTTGCCTCAATAGGATTCTGCTCTAGGTTTGGTGTTTCAATTTGTTCTTCTACGATGGAATAAATTGACCATTTGTTTCAAAAAATAAAATTAAAAAAGCAACCATAACCTCTGCTAAATAACCCCCAATTCCAAAAAAATTAAATGGGTCCAGTTACAAGCCCATACGAATTTCTAGGAAGCAAATGCCGTACACTATTTACCCAGATTCCACTATTCCAGTGCAAAATTCTTATGAATAGCCAAAAAATGTATTTTATTGTAGCTACCCAACACTCAAAAACATTACCCAGAATTCCCAGACCACCGACAACCAATTTTTTGGGGAGCGACCACAGCGAAACTCAGAAGTTGAAAATTAAACGAGTGGCTGCTGACGTGCTGTGTGCTGAAACTGCTGATTGGCGATCTCAAGACGTATAGTACGTCTCCCTTTCAAAACGGATTGAAGATTTGAAGCTCGCCCTGCCCTGCGACCCTGCCTGGAGAAAGCCAATTCCCATTAAATGCACAATCGGAAGACAGACAGAGAGGCAGACAGACAGACAGACACGGTGGGCAGCAAACTCAGGAGCTAATAATTGATTTCACGAGGACTAGAAAGGAAATAGCGTTCGATCTGCAGTACTGAGCAGAGATCGATGGAGCGTGGTGCAGATTAATAAATTAATGAGAGAATTTTCAACGGCAATAGAACCATATGTTCAGTAATTCAACTATGCAAGCCTCCAAAAGAAATTAATTAGTTACACAGACGTGAATTGAAATCGAAGGGTACATACACAAATGGCGAGACTATACTACAATACCTAGCTAGCTAGCTCGCTAGCTCGCCCGCTCGCTCGTCACCACTCCTGTAGTGGCGTGAGTGGACGTAATCAGTCTCATAATCCAAGGAAGTTAGACAACAGCTTCCCCCCGGCCACTAAGAGATCGAGCACATCCCAGTAATTACAGTAATTGAATTCCTAGCAAGATCATGGAGACAGTAGATTGCAACCTCAGTAAATAATCCATATCTCTGCCGCAGGTAGGCAGCCAGGCTCTGATCATGCATTCATGCATTCATTCATTTATTCCACAGACTCAGGCTGTCTGCAGCGCGCATTGGCTATTGCCTTCGTCCGCACATATATTATCGATCACGCATCCACTTTGACTTCTTCAATTCAATTCCTTGGGGAGCCAGTCGTCTCCGGCGTCACTTCAGTCGCACGGAGCCCACCGAGTGCACGCACCAGCTGCAATAGTTAGCGGTACGCACTTCACTCACTCTTTTCAATTCTTGGCCACTAGCTCGCTCATTCTGTTGCTTCTTGGGACACCAAAACGTACTGTCTGTCTTAAATCTGCTAGGGTTGGATTACGTTACGCACACAATATCCCACCATTTGCGTCCCTTCCATTTGTCGCAATAGATCAAGAGGCATGTGTAGTCCGCTGGAAATGTGTTGAGATCGATTGGGGATATCGGCCGGAGTCAGTCAGCACTTAGGAATAGCAAGCACGAATAATCTACAGGACATAGTGGAGAAAGCTGGCGGGGAGGAGACCGACCAAGAAAAAACTATGAAGAATGTCAACTGAGAAGCGTTTACATGATTGATCTTTGCGTTTTCATATTATCATTCTGTAGTTGCCAGAGCGAGCGAGCTTCGGTTTTGTATGTACAACATTGACGTTAGTTGTAGACCAAGGCGGCTCTTTAATGTACCAAGTGACTGAATCAAGAGGCAGAATTATGGAGACGTCGGTTGGATGTTACGTAAGTTGATCGAGTCAGTGTATGAAACGATCGGAAATGGTGGCGAGCACCGATGGAGATCAAAAGAGCTCACCAAATGTGGGGTACGTTCTGCTGTGCGGGTCTGCCCAGCAGAATGTGGGTGAAATTAAAGGGAGCAGGCAATAAGAAAACTGTCAAATATCAATGCAAAAGCTAAGGTTTATGTTTTGCGCTTGTTCTGCCGTGCTGCATCAGGGAATGTGAACCTTCTCATTGCAGATCGAATCCAGAGCCGAAGTGGAGATTGATTAATACATCAATCGATATATCTGCGCGCGGTATACACACATCGACGTACCTGCAGTTTCCCGGGCGTGCATTGTGGCATTCTGGGATACAATTTTTATGATTCCATTTCGTGTAAACTTATAGAGAACGAATGTGATTGATTCGGGCTGTAAGAGTATTCATACGTGCGCGCCGCGGTTGTGAGTTTGGGAGCGAGGAAGACGAATAATGAAGAAAATGGGGCTCGCCAGAGGAAGTCGAACCATATGCTGTTTCTTGCTGTTGCAATTGTTGTTGTTGCAATTGTTATGGGTGGTGGTGGAGGGAGCGGAGTTTTCGGAGCGAGTGGAGAACTTGCCCGGGCAACCGGCAGTGCGGTTCCAGCAGTACGCGGGGTACGTGACGGTGCACTCGGAGAACGGCCGTGCTCTGTTCTATTGGTTTGTGCAAGCGGATCACAAGCATGCTTCGGAACTGCCCATCTCGTTCTGGTTCAATGGAGGTGCCCCTGCTCCCACTTCCAGCTTCATCTGTACACTTTTCCAGTATAATATAAATGAAGAAAAGCTTTATATCGTTAGATGAAGTGAGGATTGAAGAACACTAATTACTTAATTGCATGCATGTGTTGGTTAAAAACATTAACTACTTCCCCTACTACTCAAAGTCTTCAAATTCCACAGATATAGAAACCCTCCTGGAGTGCAGTCCTTCCTTCCAGTCCGGCCCTCCAGGCCTTTAATTTCATTGCAAATCAAAATGCCTAAGTGAACTCTTCAAAACGTAAAGACGGAGTTCATAACTTATGAGGCCGAATATGTGTTTCTTGGTCCTCATTAGGTTCACTTGAGAATCGTTTCAATCGTTTTAAAAGCATAGTTACCTAAAAATTATACGACGAAGTTTTCACTATGATCACTGTTAGTAGCTATTGGGAGACCTCCCCCATCAGTGGCCCCAAATGTAATCTTCATTTATTTAGTGCTTTAGCACGATTGAAACGTGCTACAAAGTCAACGCTGGTACTCACATTTTCTTGCAGCTATGGATTTTAGGGAAGGGGGGTGGGTGGTTAATGAAGTTTAGCTACATTTAGCTGCATTTGAGAAAATTGCTCAGCAGGAATCATAGTGGAGAAGATTCTTGATCTTTATAGTGGTTTTTAAAAATTCCTGCATAACCTACTCTCATTTTTTGAAAATCAAGCCTGTAGCTCAAGAGTCAGAACACCACTAAGATGAATATCTAGAACATGGCGGTTTCATGCCTTGCGTTCTTGACTATGAACGGGCGCTTCAGTTGAGAACAAAGGTCTGTCACAGCTGCAGCAGAAAGTATGATGATGTGAAGAATTATTATTATACTGTATATGTGATGTGAGCGGTACCAGACAAAAGAAATTATGCATATGACCTACCCTAGCTGGCGAATTGCTGCTTTATTGTTTGTTGGTTGGTTTGCCGAGTGAGTGGAGGATGAAATGTCCCAAACTCCCAATTGAGGATTGCATTGCTTTGCTTTGCATTGATTTTTTCTGCTGTCAGTGAGTGAGTAATATACAGTATAAGTTATGTGACTAGAGAAAAGACTGTCTGTCTAAGACGGAGGCCCAAGCAAGGTGAATTAAATGTTGGAAGATGTCTGTCGTTGTTGTGGATGGCAGGGCCAGGATGTTCATCAATAGGAGCTGGTGCAATGTCGGAATTGGGTCCTTTCTTCAATAAAAATGAAGGCTCAGGACTGGTGCGCAACAAACACGCCTGGAACAAAGGTAACCTGTCACAGTGTCACTTGGGACTTCCCAACAAGATTCTGACTTGGTTTGACTGGCATTAATTTCGAACGGCTTTTTTCCATTGGAAAAACAAACACTCCTCCTCGAGACTAGTTTCATAGTAGATTCGTGTATTCTGTTGTGCAGTGTCAACTTGAATTAGCATTAATTTCTTTGCTTTCTTTTTCTTTTTCTTTTTTTGTGCAAACGAAAGCCGGAAATATTCATTGCAAAAAGGAGAGTAACGTACAATCCCAACCCCAACCCCAAGTCCTTGCTTACTTTTCCCTCCTGTTTCTAAGCTTGTTACGTTTCTGGTCAGTAACCATCATTTAATATCAAAGTTAGTATCCAAGCTCCCGTTTCGTTTGCTTCCAAAAAATAAAATAAAATAAAATGTTAGTATCCAAGCTATAATCACGTAGTCTACTTTGAAAGCAAATAGTCGATTATAGTAACTTCCATTGAAGCATGTTTCTATTGTTCTAAAATGCGAGGTATTACTTCTTTTCATTGACACATTTTGTTTACTCACCTTCCTTGAAACTTATCTACGAACATATACTTCAATGATTGTAAGTATGGAAGCAGACACTTTACTTTTGGGCCAATTCGGCACTTGGGGATTAAAAATAAATCATGGAAATATGTAGACAGGGCGGATTTTGTGTGGTCTTTCTTTGAAAAAATCAAAACTCCTGGCATGGAAACTGAACATGACCGGTTGCCATGGAATTGATTGTGTACAGCTTCGAACATTGTCTTCGTGGACTCGCCAGTTGGAGTTGGGTACTCGTATTCAAATACAACATCGGACTATAACTACTTGGATGACGAATTCACAGGTACGAACTGCTGCTTTTATTAATTATTACTGCAACAGCCAATTCTTGATGAAAGTTCAGCAGAATAAGTTAAGTTTAAGTTTTTTGGGTTTTTTTGAAACAAATGAAACGACAGTAAGTTAAGTTAAAGTTAAATTGCATTGGTGCATTGTAATAGCTTGGTGTTCCACGACCTTCTCTCTCCAATGTGGAATCAAGGTTTCTTGATCACCAAGCTGACCTTTGAAAATTGTCAGAGTTCAGTGTTGATCAATTTCAGGTTGTGCGGTCATTGACAGACTGAGTCAATGTGGGTCGCAGCTGTTGATTCCTTAGCTTTCATCGTTGGATGGTTCAAGAAGTTTCCTGAGTACAAGAAGAACGACGTTTATCTCCTTGGTGAGAGCTATGCAGGTAACTCCTACAAGTGAACCTCCCCGCCTTGCAAAATGCAATTGTCCAACTTGCCTTCCCTAAATTGTCTTGTTCTTCTTCAATTCTAAGCCTTAGTTTGTCAAAAATTTAGTAACTAAAATATTCCATCTGCTGTGTGGAGTGTGATTGATTGTTTTAGGTCATTATGCACCCAATCTAGCGCAGAAGATTCTCCTCCACAACAAAAAGATCCCTCAAGCGCAGAAGATCAATCTCAAAGGCTTCATGGTACGCACATCACCTCCCAGTTCGTAACCAAGTCTGCCAATCTAAAATTTATCAATCACTTTCACTGTATTGATTGAACTCCTTGTAACCATTTTCGAGTAAGAGCTTGAGTGGTGGGCAACAAGGTAGCAAATCCTATTGCCTTAAATCATTCAGCTGTTCTTAGTCAATTTCCCTTATAAGCATTGATTTTGTTCATTTGGTTTTGAATTCTCGTCCCCTCCTTCGACAATTCTAATGTAACAATAAAAATATGAACATTGCACGATCATGAGTAAGTAAGCTGTGGGTTGTTCTTCAAGTTCAAAGTCGTGGGATTCCAGGCGCAACACTCAGCGATCCTAGCTAGCCATGGAATGATATGGATTGAATCCTCGAAGGAAGTTGAACTTGCCATTGATCGATCATGTGGGTATGGCAGATCGGGAACCCGTGGACGGATTCCTACTACGACAACAAGGGCGCTGTGGATTTTTGGTACCACCATTCTTTGATCTCCGATGAGACCTACAACGAGATTCAGAAGAGCTGTGATTATCGACTGGAGCCGGCAGTCGGGTTTTCCACAAGTCTGGCGTGCCGGAATGCTGCCAACCATGCCTCCAACCTTGAAATGGCGGAAATCGATGCTTACAACATCTACGCGGGGAACTGCAACTCGGCAAGCGTTAATGATTCCACCGTAACGACAAAGGTAGCATTCAATGGTCCTCACCCTTGAATGGATAATCCAAGCTTTTTTTTTTCCCCCCCTTGCTTTCAAATAGGGCATTGGAATCAACCTCAAAGTGAGGTCTAAAGTCTAAATTCTAGATCATTAACCTCCAAAGTCCCAAGGCCCTTTCTCCATCAAAAAACACTCAAGGTTGCTATTTCTATTGCAAAGAGTAGTAATTTTAAAATTAACTATGGAATCTTGCAGTGAACTAGCTGATCTTCTTGAGTGTTTGTAGCTCTAAGGTGGAATTGAAACACACTATTTTCAATGGTGTCTGAGATTGTTCTAACAAACAAATTAACCATTATGAACCTCTTCTATTTAAAATTGTGGAAATTGAGTTTAGAAACAAATCCAATATACTATGTTTTTAAGAAGATGCTATGATTGCTTACAAAACAAGATCATGATCCATAAGTTTCACACCACTAATCAAAATGGAATGAATCAAATCTTTCTAAGTAAACTAAAATATAATCTACAAGGAAATACATATTTCTAATATTTTATTTTTAAGTTTTTGAAATTTTGTTTCATTGCCTAGGCTAAGCCGTTTTGAGTTTATTGTAGCATCACCACTTTTGCTCCCAAGCACCGAGCCAAGCACTAATTGAAATAAAAATGATATTTCCAAAAAAAAGCTTTTACAAAAAAGGTTTTAAAAACTCATGATGAAAATTAAAATCGTAGGAGTCTACCCAAACTCTAATATGTTCCACGAAAGGGCATTCAATGGGACTTTAGGGGTTAAGTAAGTTCTAGAGGAGGGAGGATAAAGTTGTAGTTTACTATAGAAAATAGTTACCCTTTTTTTCAATGTATTTTCTTTTATGCATTAAAACCCAAATGCAAGATTGTGCTTTTCATTGAGAAATTCAAATATATAATTATGAAAAGATCACTTTAGGTGCAAGAACCAAACTCTCTTGACTTCAAATTTCAATCTCTAATAATTTCTTAAGCAATTATTCCAATCAAGAGGTTATAAAACTCTATCGAAGGAATACTAGAGATTAAAAGAGAGTCCCATTTTTTTCAATCTAAGCTTAGTGGCTATGAATTCACATTTTAGCCAACTCATGTTTTTAATGCAATAGAATAAGTCCAACCAAGTGTACAAATTATGGAGTGTCATTAGTTTATGAATGGGTACTAACATTATGAATGGGTACTAACATTGTAATGCCCTTGTAATTGCAGAAGAGGCCAAGTTTCTTCCTGGGTTTGAAAGACTCCAACTTCTGTGGACCGGACACAACGACACCGTACCTCAACTTGCCGGAGGTGAAAGCTGCTCTTCATGTTCGGCCCGATATCAAGTGGACGGAATGCAGGTAACTTGCCTTGATGCCCGTGCCTGCAAAACTTCAATCAATTTTATTTTATTTTATTTTCAGTTGTTGCAAGAGTAGGACAACAATTACTAAGTAATGAACTTGTCATTTTGATGTGAAGTGAAAATGAGACGGGTATCATATTGATGACCCTCGCCAGGCCACTTGTATTTTAAATTCTTTTGCAATGAAATCCCATTTCAATTGTTTTAAAAAAATGAGATACAGGTATTGATGGAGCCGTAAATAATGTTCATGTGACTGCAGTCTGATGATCAACAGTCAATACAGTGTGACAAGCGTGGTGCAGTCCATGTTGCCTGTTTATCGGTACCTGCTTACAAAAGGTCTCAAAATTTGGATTTACAGGTACGCACATGCATCGCTTGATTACGCACATGACAATGTGTTTTCTGCTTTCTTTTTTGTCAGAGAAAGTAGTGTGATTGACTGAGAGACAATCATGTGTAATTGCAACATATTGTACCCTATTCACAAAAAATTATATAAAAAAAACAAAAGTTGTTTATTTTTTTAAAATTACTTTGAGAGAGAGAGACAGAAAACAATTATATGGATGCTGCAAATACCAAACTATCAGAAAATGGGCCTCATGCAAATTTCAGAATGGGCTACTTGCAAATCTTAGTATATTAAATTCGCCACGCACTTAATGTTCCTGTAATAAATGAGTCAAGTTCTTGAAAAAATAAATGAATATATATTGAAAATTTTATTGCTTCTAAAAGCAACCACTTTGTCCAACTTCAATGAATTATTTGACATAGAATGATGACCCTGATAGCCAGGGTACGGTACCCTGCAACTGAAAGATTCAGGGTCAGAATGCATGATCTGTTCATATCAACTGATAATTGAAATTTTTTTTGTTGGCGCAGTGGAGACATCGATGGTGTAGTGCCAACAACCGGAACACGATATTGGCTGAGGGAGCTTGACTTGACTGTCGATGTGCCATGGTATCCATGGAACCACTCGACTCAGGTAATCCTTAAGTTAACACTCTCAAGTTTTCTTTGAACGTTGATCAAAATAACAGGGTCTCAAGAGTTCCAATTTTAATCTTCAATGCTAGAGTTCATCCTTTTTTAATTAATGGCAATCATTTATAAAAACCAGGTCTGTAATTCTGGTCTTCAGTTGGGGTTCAAATTACAGTCCGTAAAAAAAATGTCCACACAAATCCAACCTCACGACGTGATGATCGTCGTTACAGGTTGGAGGATGGACCCAAGTTTACAAGGGCTTGACGTTTGTAACTGTGCGAGATGCGGGTCACATGGTTCCAGCAGACAAACCTTCGCAAGCTTTGCAAGTGTTCCGAAGATTTCTTGCCGGGAAACCGCTCCCCAGTTTCTAGTTTCAAGTCGTCTCTCAATTTAGAGGAGAGCTAGAAGAGAAGGATCGGATTGTTTGTCGTGGATTGATTGAAGTGGAATGTTACAACAGTAGTTTCAGTTTAAGGCCATGGAATTTTCAAATCAGTGAGATTATTCATGAAATATTCTCACTACTTTGAAATTGACATGTGAAATGCTGTTTGGTCAATAAATTTTTTGAAAAACTTCCGTTTCCGAATTGCCCACTCAGTCGGTGGATTTTTATTTGCTTGGTTTTAGATGTCCGGCAGTATAATGATATGGAGTTAGTGTAAGTCGATCGGACCTCTTTTCAGCTAGCGGAATATTTGTACTGAAAACAAACATGAATACAAAACAACCAGGATCCATGCCTCACTTCCCCAAATCCATGCGACCATTGCACTCTATGCTGTCTTTATTTCAAGTGCATGTTTGACTGTCTTCAATTCTTAAAACACATTTTGCAGTGTGACTGTATGAGCTCTCAAAACTGTTGTAATGTGCTATCAAAGTTACAACTAAATGATGTAGATATCTTACAAATTATTGGACAAATTGGTCTTACAAATGAGTCACAGAACTTATGAGTAAGGCAGTTGCATTAAGAGTTTTCAGACGGATACAAAAGTGAAGTCTAGAGCCTCTATTTATGATGAAGGTTTAACAAATTACTCTCTTGGAAGCCGTTCATTTCAAACCACAGTAATTGCATAGTAAGGTTAGATCATTATTGTGCCAAATAATTGCAAGCCAAATCTCTTCCAAACTCCAAAAACTTTGAAAGGTTGGCAAAAAAGATTTCATTTAAAAATATTCCCAGTGAATTCACTTCTTGGGCTCGCTTCTAATAGAAGTAAAACGTAACATTCACAGAAATCAAAAGGTTTCAACAGCAAGGATGACTGTGAAAGCAAAGCGTAAAGTTCTAAATGCACTCAAGAAATGAGACAATAAATACAGAAAATACTTCCGGGACAAATGGCTTGCACTCCCTCTTCCTATTGTCCAACATTCATGTTGGTACCAGAGGGCTAAGTTAGCTATGGTACTGAATCAATGTCTAAAATACAATTTACAGAATGTCAACATGCCAAGTGTAGAAGCTCCCGGGCATAGTGAAGCATGGAAGTTTGCTGGTCTTCCTGGTCGGAGAATTTGTGGCGTCCAGCGTCCATGATGTCATCAACAACAGCACTGCTCTCTTCTCCTAAAAGCTCCACCAGCTCTTGTTGCGCCCATTTGGTCATCCATGCAGGCTTTGGGCCTTCTCCTAGACCAAGGCCTCTGTTTGAACTTGGCAGGATTTGGCTAATCAAGATGACGATGAACTCCGCAATCCTCAGCCTACACCACAAGAGAAATTTCAATGGAGGCGTGTCATCAGAAAAAAGCTTTGCAGAATTAGTCCCCTGAGTTTCATTCAGTTCCCAAGTATCAGAAAGTCACTCTCTTATGAGGATTTTTTGGTCAAGTAGTACATCTATCAGCATGCAAAACCAAAGTATCCCAAGGGTTGTGCAACAGTAAATATCTGACAACTTTTATTCTATATAAGAAAAAATGTGCAAAATCCAAACAGATTCAGGCACTATAGGGCTTGATGGGAATTTAGAGATGAAAGAAAGCATTAACAAGAACTAGAATGAGGACCCCAAACACAACCATATTTTGGTGGGTCAGCCCACTAGAGACGATCGGTAGCTGACTTACCGAATGCCAGGATCCAAATGACTGTTTCTTAGCATCTCAGCAATTTTGCGCAGACCATGCACCCGTTCAAACTCCTGTCACAGTATTCAGAATATGAGAACAAAAACATGGACAATATCACACAATACATGAAATAAGGTTGCCATCATCAGTAAGTTAACATTCGCACTTCGTGAGTGGCGAAAATGCTTGGGAGCCTATTCACTTAGAAGAGACCATTGTTCGTCAACAGAAAGTCAATATAATCTTTCTAAGATCGCCAGGTACTTTTCTAATCACACAATTTTGTCAAGATTGATCATATTCAAAAACAACAAGGCTATTTGCAAAGATGAGGGAAGTGGCATAGCGTAAATAAATCCACGAACTCTGAAGTACAGAGTTTGATAGTCAAGAACATATCACAAGCGAAAAAATCATGATTTGTTTGTTGCTACCGATTTGGATTATTCACCGACAAAAAGTAGTGTCCATTATGGTAATCCATCTCATGAAAGCAATGGTACATTCTCTGGTGCATACTCAATAGAATGAGTAGGAGACTAGAGATGCGTACTTTTTGGTTGGACGGGGATTCCAACATGACAGCAAGCAATCCATCTAAACAAGGGCTCTGCACTGATGGCCCTCCAGCTAAGAATAAGTCAATAAGTTCCTGCCAACAAGAAAAGACAACAATGTCAACAATGCAATACACCTGAAATTCTACCAACATTAGGTAAAGAGCATAAAGAATATATGAGTATAGTGAAAGACCGAAAAATGGAAAAAACAAGGTAATGTAAGTCGGAGAATGAAGACAATACCGAGACAGCCGCATGTTGGGAAGCATGGGCTCGGCAACCACTATAAAGCAGGCAGCAACCTTCCAACACACGAAGTGCAAGAGCCACCTCAGCGCTTGTAGGGGAGCTTTCGACAGCCGAACCAGCTTCAGCACCTGCGTGGATGCTGAGGTTCTTGGCCAGTCGCTTCCTTGGAGCCAATGTGTATCCAAACAACACCGGCACCACTGGCAGAACATCCATATAGCATACCACCCATGAGATTCTTGTTCCAAACAACCTTGAAAACAGACACACTTCAAAGCAATTCTGTGCGTGTTGCCCTACAAAAAGGAGAAGAAAGAAGAATGTTGGACCTAAGACTATCGTGAATAAAGAGTGAACAAGCAGCTAATGTACAAACAAAGAGGCTTTGTCCCTCAAGCACTGGCTTGCAGGTAAGGTCCTACTCAAAATTCTTCAAAATGTAGCTACTGTCAATGCAAAGCCCCTCCCCTTTAGTCAAGAGCCATTAAAGAGTGAATAATTTTCCACCCTCCTACGTTTTCATGGTCATGCAGGAAGTAGTAGACTTGGTGAATGCTACCTTTGACGCCTCCTGTCCGAGGTAGACACTATGACATAAACTGTAGCCCTAACTCAACGTCAGAGGTGACAAAGATTGTTGTCTTAGAGAATAACAGGCGCTCAGATTTCAAAGGTGGCAATCTTTTCAAGAAAGATGTGCAAATACCGACAATCTCGTATATGAAGACATGATCCCTTTCGCTATCGTAAAGAACCTTGGAAATCTTGCGTTAGCCTTAACCTAAACAAAATCTCACACAGCCAGGGTTCACGTAACGCAGAGAGGAAAATGCAAACCAAGAATTGCGTGACAGATGTTGTGATTTCTACTTTCTTTTGCGGTCTCACCAATATACGGTGACTGAGTCTAACACCTTGCCTTACATGATTACCTCTATATAAAATCTCAATGAGGCGTATAATTTACAGGGTAGCTGGTTGATAATCCCAAAACCACAACCACTCTCCTGCTTTCGGTTTCAATTGTGACATGCAAATTTTTCAAGATCTGCTTTTTTCTCCACCAGATCCCTCAAGATCTTAGCACCCTCGTTAAAATCATGGTGGAACCCAATTGTGGAAAAAAATAAACCTACAGACCAAGCATTACGGTAGGGAACTCAAGTCTGCAGACTAATCATGGAAAAACAACACTCCCTCCCCCGCTTCCGCAGCTCAAGATCTACTGATTCCCGCAACGACGCTCCAGAATTCACCTTCCTACATTATTCTGTACCTGCGACTATCCAAGAACAAATTGCACTCCGCAGCAAAGTCGAACCCCGAAGAAAACGCGCACGAATTCTGCAACAACAGAGTGATAAAAAAAAACCAGCAAAAAGTACAACAAACCTTGAAGCTCCCCGGAGCTCTGGCTCTCCCGAAAAAGCTCGATCACCTTCTCAGCGTTCACCGCCGACGCTACGAACTTCGCGAGCGCGTTCAATCCGCGCACACGCACAAACGAAAATTCCGATCGCGCATCGCGTAAGCCTCGTTTCAGCGTCCACACCACTTCCCGGTACACTCGCTGTTCCGACAACGCCACGACGAGCTCCGTGACGGGTGACTGCTGGTGAAGCTGCTGCCCCTGTTGCCCCTGTTGCTGTTGTCCCGCCAATTTCGCACCAGAGGCCATCAGGCCGTGCGCCCAATTCGGCTGTCTCAAAATCATGGCTCAATCTCTCTCGCTCTCGCTCTGACCACTTCGCAACGCTCAACAACTGCCGCAACCCTCGTCAATTCATCACCAGCATTGCCATCTCGGGGAATCCTGCTCATCATTGTCGTGCATCCCGCCCGAGGTGACGCGTTGCGGAAGGTGCCCCGGGTCCAATAATGCAGCTGCCGAGCATTTTCTGGCAGTTGGGAAGAATTGTACGTGTTGGGGTGGGGGTAAGTGAAGACAAGATTTGGAGGTGGAGAATTTGGGTTGTACAATTAAGATGAGTGCATGCAGATGAACTGCAGGTGAAGGTGACGATGGCGGACTTGACGATGGCGAAGGCCGACGGGAGGTGATTAACGTTGTGGGATTGACGGAGCTGACTACTGCCAAGACCAGCTATGGCGAGACGGGGCCTTCTCGTACCTCCTTCGATGCAGGAAATAAGTGCCGTTCACACTGGTCGTGTGTGATTGGGTCCTGTTCACACTTACGAGACAATTTCCTTGGCCACCACTTCTTCTTTGTTTGGACTCTGTCGGATGAAGACTGATTCTGGGGAAATTGGACCGACGGAGGGCGGAGGACGGAGCGGATGGACGGAGGAGCGGACGGACGGACGGAGCTTCGGGGATGAATTCCTGAGGAAACAGTCTTCATCCGTCAAAAAGACATCTACAGTGGGAATTTCTTGGAATTTCATTGATAATTTACGAAATTTGTAGTTTTAAAATATATATATAATTTGTCCTGTGCGGAAGGGATTTTTCAAGAATTTAATTGAAGGGGGTCTTTTATAGAATAATCCTAAATCCTAACCCTAAAATATAAAAAAACATAAACACTACCTCTCAAAATGAAAACCCGAATCCTAGAGATTGATTACAATAACCCATAAAAGCCCCTTGGATGATATTTAGAGTCGTGAAGTTTTTTACATATGTAGACTTGGATGAAGACAATTTGTATAGCACATGTAGATGATAACTCATTTATTCATCTAAATGCATACACATTTATTTATCCAAATTAAATGGAATGATATTTTGTGAATTTTTTATTGCAATTTAGTGATTTCATCTATTGCTAAGGGAAGGATTATATATTGTTCCAAATATTTCTTCATCAAATTCTTGTATTGTATCTTGACTAATAAATAATTAGCTCAAAAATTCATTGTATGGATAGAAGGCATTACACTGATTTTCCTTGTTAATGCACATGACATTCATTTATGAATTCACACTACTTAAATTCATTGAATGTTGCAATATTATTATACTATTTTTTTTTTAAAATTAGATAAAAAATACTAGTTTGTTTCTTCCCTACTAAGAATTTAGGATAACTTAGTAAAATTGGGAATTATAAGTTAGTTAATTGTATTGTAAAAATTTGGTTTGACCAATCAAACAAAGTAGGAAGGTGTCTTTTGACTTTTTCAAGAGAAGTACTAGAAAGAAACTTGCATTAATTTAGCTAATGTTTTTTGTTAAATCTAACACAATTGTATTGGAAATAATGTAGATCTACTGAATTGTGACTAAAATAATGCTAAAATTGTGTTATTTTAAACACAATTGTGTTAAATTTAACAAAAATACATCAGCTAGATTAACAAAGATTTATTCTAGTAAAAAGTTTCATTAGTTTTTAAACATTTTGATTAGTGTTGCAACTTCAAAACCAAGAAACATGCTGAAAATGAAAAGCAAAGAAAACCAATTTAAAAAATTTACTTTTATCATTTACAAATGATACATCCAAAAAAATAAAGAAGTGGTAGTTGATGACACAAGAGATAGTTGTCATTGTTCTTTTTGAAGAGAGAAGGAAAGGAACCCCAATTTATAATGGGTTGGCGTCAATGAAGAATGTATTCACTTAACTTCAACGAATTTGCATGAGTGACACTTATATTTTTTTCTAAAAATTATATACGATTTAATATGTCAACATATCATGATGTAATAGAAGATCATAATCTTTTTCAATAATTCAACAAATGCAAAAGATTTTGAGCAAAACTTATATGGGCTATAATTAGCCCCTAAAAGACTAGATGCTCAAAGTTGAAACAACAAATAAATACAAATATGTCTCAAGAACACATAATCTTATTTTTTCATTCATCTAAATGTTTATAGATTTTTATTTTAATTATCTTACATTTTTAGAATATAGATTCTCAAAAAAAAAATTGCAAATATTTTATAGTTCAAGAAGTATAGCTGGTATGTTTGACCTCAAAAAGCAACTTTTCAAATTAAAAAACTAAACCATCTAAAATGATTTGAATAAATAAATAAATAAAATCTCAAGAATTATTATAATTAGATGTTTTAGTCTAGTAGTTGATCTAATTGTATAGAAATGATCTATAGATTATATTTTACAACTTTTCATTGAATGTCATCAATTTAATTATTACTCTAAATATAAGTTAACAATATATCTTCACAATTTTGAAAATTTAGACTCCTCCTTGGTCCACAAGGGATTAACCATTAAAGTTCCTTTACTATGTTTTCACTAAAAACACTCCAAAACTGCCATTTCTAGTACAAGTATCAAATTTTTGGAAAAAACTTTTTTTGACATATGTAACCATAGGATCTTGTAGTATGCTGACTTGAGAACATGTAGTAAATTAAAATTTCAGAAATTTCCACCACATGGTTTGCAAGATACGAGGCAAGATATAAGCATTCTAATTCATTGAAATCATTTTTTTAGCTCTGCAAAAAACAAGGCAATTGCATTTCACAAGCTCACTTGCCTATGAAAAAACGTCCGAAATGATGGTTATCCTTTGCATTATTTTTCCTAGACAAGTTTTTCACATGCTTGAAAAATTTCAAAACATTTGGAATTGTACAGCATACAGGAAAAAAATAGTATGTAGATAGTAGTAGAGAATGATTCAAAATATTAAATTGTTAAGGATTTAATTATGGAATTGAAAAATGACAATTCTAATGGTTGAAATGTTGTTATCAACAACCTACATCCTATGATTTTATTTTTTTCAAAAAATATTGAAAATTGAGTAAGATAAAGGACTTCAAAGTTTATTTTAGAGTAGAAAATCCATAACTCCCACAAATAAAAACTACTCATAACTTTCATCTCATTGATCAAAATAGAATGATTCAAAAGCTTTTCATGTATTTATAACTCTAGAAATCCAATTTCAAATTTTATTTCCAAAAAAAGTGATTTTTAAAAATCTGCCCATATTGCATGGTTAGTGAAAAAAGTAACATATTTGGCCATAACTTTTTATTCATATTTCCAAATGTCATGAAAATTTGGTGCATTTGAAAGATATTCCTTTCCCCCACCTTCTATTTGAAATTCAACCTAAAATATGCAAAACTCTAGTCACATGTACCTGCCCAAAATTTCTATACAGCCCAAAAATGCATGCTAGGGTTAGTATATATGACTTCTTTGAAGTTTGCATGCAAAAAGGTGATTGTTTAGCATGAATTTTGGAGATTATTTGTACATCCATATTTAAATTTTTTTTACAAAGCTAGTCCAATAAATTTTGAAGAACTTAACTTTGAAAATTTATGAAAAGTATGTTTTGTATTTTCAGTACACAAAGTTTGGTATGAAATACTAAATCTATAAATAAAATAAAATAAAAAATCTATATGAGGTTATCAACAAGATGTAATTTAAGACATATGTATAAGATGCTAATATGTACCAATGTCAAATAGTTGCCAAAGGAAGGTGGAGGAATTCATTTGTGAAAAGAGACTGTAACTAGATGGCCCTATATACCAACAGGTATGCCACAACTTTTGTCTCCGTGCTTACAAATCCAAATCCGGATCTAGGACATGTCAATTCCATTCAATTGCAACATTGGATGCTTGCATCTTTCAAGCACACTAATGTGGACACATATTCTAGGTGGGACATTGAACAAAAGAATTTATGGTACAAGGTCAGGGCTTGGTTGCCAAATTGAACATATATAAATAGTATAATGACAACTTGGAAACCATGTGTGAGAGCAAGAACTTTGGATTCAAGGATAAAAATCCCCCAAGTCCAAATTAGCATCATCAATCATTTTGTGGACACCTACATATTTGGTGAAGGCAACATTGCAAAATTGAATTGAAGAAGAGTTATTAGTACACATATTACTACTGTGTATTGCTTTTAGTGCTTTTACCATGTGACTTTCCATGGACACATGGTCTCAATTTAATGAATGCTTTTATGTGCTAAATTTAGGCAAATAAATAATTGAAATCACTTATATTTGCATTTTAATGAATATGACCTTGCAACAAGAAGCAAGAGTTAGAGCATGAACTAAATAGTAAGAAAAGACAACAATTAAAAAGCAAAAAGAAAGAAAGAAAAGTAACAAGAAGTAAGAGGTAAAAGACAACAAAAAGTAAGGAAGAAGATTCCAAAGAAGTGGCGGTTAGGGTTTCAAAACCCTAAAAAAGTGGTGGCTAGAGTTCTAAAACCTTAAAGAAGTGGTGATTAGATATCACTAGCATGAAAATATGATTGGCAAGATGACTCAATGTTTTCCAAACATGTTCCCTACAATTCTCTATGAAGTATTTTAGTATTTCCAACAAGCGTATAATCTCGTGAAGTACAAGACTCAAAAATGATTGGTAGTCATATATTGCAATCATATTTTCTTTCAAGGTATTGACTTCTAAGAGTATAATTGTAGACAATCGCTAAACATCTTTAATTATATTTTGTAGTTATAAATTACCTATTTTCTTGTAGTGCCATAAAAAAAATGTTTGCCTACTATACACTAGAGTTGTTACAAAATCAAAGATTCACTCCAACAACGAGTCACTTCCTCAACAAATTACAATCAACAATAACCACAATGCCATCATCACCAATTCAATCTACTTGTTGTAAAATTCATCATCATCAAGCAATACTCAACAACATAGCAAAAAGACCTACAACATTAGTATATTTGAGGATACAAACTTACCAAAGACTATGAATCAATCAACTCTCACTAGAGTCTCCTCTAGAAACCACCTCCGATTCATTCTTGTGTCTCAATCTCTACTTAAATGTCTTTTTATATAATACTAGGAAATTAATGAGCGAGGGTGTGTAAGCGAGGATGTGTGTGTGTGTTAGAAAATAGTAAGCGAGGATGTGTGTTAGAAAATTTGTTCACTATTCATCAAACACTATTTTATTAGGTAGTCTTCAAGTAGCTTTTACATTCTTTCATTCAATTCTTTCAGTATATATTCTTATTCTAGGAACTTGTACTCTATCTTATGAGTTAACTAACTAAACTCCATTTGAGCTTCTATAACTAGTAATCTACAATGCATATTTGCAATACATTTAATAATCTCTTCATTCACAATGATCTTTAGACCAACATTATTAATGTAACAATGCATAAACCATCTCTTGACCATAAATTTTGCCAATAGGTATAGAAATCAAAAAAGTATTTAAAGATTTCTTAGATGTAGAAAATCATTATTAATATAGAATGTTTTTCTACATTTGAATGCAAATAATAAGACATATGTATATTTAAGACATATGAACTAAAAAAAGTTGGGAAATTAAGCCATATTTCATCTCCAAAAATCCGTTTGACATTTTAAGTCTCCAATCAAAAGTTATAGACAAATTTCAGAGAGGTGTTGGAAGGGAATTTTTTTTGACAATTTCTAATGCTCTCTAAAATTTGTCCATAATTTTTGATTGAAGACTTGAAATGTCAAACGAATTTTAGGAGATGAAATATGGATTAATTCACCACCTTTTTCTTATTCAAAATTATTCATAAAAAGGTATTCTACTATGCCTAAATGAGGTTTGAAATTATGATTTTAACACAATTCTTGCGTTTTCAAGTTGACAATTAATGGTCAACCAAGCCTCTCATCCTTAAGTTATCCCATATCCTTTGAGTTGTCATGACAAACAATGAATTTCAATATAAAAAGAACCTCCACTCTCCATTGACATGAAGTGCCAGTAGAGTGAATCTATCATTATACCATCAAGTTTCTTGTTGGTCTAGTCATGGATTCATTTCAAACATTTGGTGCAATTATGTAGATGTAAATTATAATTTATTAGATTATACTAATTAGTTAACAAACAAAATAAAAGAAATTTAATTAAAAAAAGATTACTCTTTATCAGAAGGGTGATCAACAATTTAACATTGACAATACTTTTTCAAACATTGATAACCTTTAATAAAGGTTATTCCAGTACAAATAGCAATGACATTATTGTCATGAATTTTTTGTGTACTTCAACGTAAATAAAATGCATGACAAGGATAACAGTTTTTTGTGCATAAGTTGTGTCATTAGTGCACTTGTGATTAACGTATAGAGGTCACATAGTTAATACAGATGACAAAATAGTGTCACTTCTTTGCAGTAATCGTGTGCATTGTAACGATGCGATAACTTACAAATTAACGTACACCCCCATGAAACAATAGTAACTGCATAGTAATTGCTAACAATCGTTGGGCCAGAACTTTGAGATGTTGACTTGAGGATATAATGAAATTCATTCACGAATATTTGATTTTCTATCAATTAAAAATTGATTAGCTATAATTCAATATAATGGATTAACTTTAACTCTAGGATAAATGACTTTGTGTATGCCGTGACTGTACTCTGACAAATGTAGCGTACTTATTGTGCTATTCATTCCATCAAATAAAACATCTAATTGGATAAAAATTGATTCTAATTTAAAAAGAATAAATAATAGTTTCCTATGTTTGGAACTTTATGTAAATATGATTATTTTTCAATTCTTTATCACATAGAAAATGCATAAATGCTTAAGTATTGTATGCAAGAATTATAAGGAATTAACATCAAAATAAGAACTAATTCAATATCATTTTAATAAAGAATTGACATGAGTAATTTTGATATTAAAATGACTTGGTTAGTTTGACTACTCTAAGATTATCCTAACACCTATGAAGTTGACATTTGAATGACATAATCAACCTAATGTACATTTATCCATTTGGTATATTGATGGAATTTTATTGTACAAAAGATTTGCTTCTAGTTTAGTGATGTACATATACCCTTAGTGATGTTATAAAGATAAATCCCTATTATAAATATTTTGAAATCTACTCTTTAACAAGTATTTTAAATGATGAATATAATGCTACTAGGTCATGCTTTGTCCAAATAACTCTTCATTTATCCAAAGTAATACTTGAAGAGAGAAACAACTCCAAATACTCTAAATAGTTGACATACATAAAGAGTCTATTTGTTTTAATTTGGGTCCTAAATTGGGACCCAAAAAGTCCAAAAAATCAATCTAAGTAATATCTAAACTATATACTTTTGTAAAAGAGATGACTCTATATGAACTAATTTAATTTGAGAAATGAGGGTAAATAAATTTAAAGTTGGATAATTTAATTCATTAGAATTGTAGAAGGAGGTGCGATGAGTGTAGAATCAAGGTAGAGGCAATACAAAAGCATTATTTGTTCTAGGATAATTTGTGTATATTTGGAAGTGTTTGATTGTTTTTTTAACTTTTATTTGTATTGTAGTGTAATGCTTGAATATATAAGAGTCGTACTATCTTTATGACCAATTTCATCAAATGAAGGTAAACAATCTATTATTGTAAAAATATTTAAGCAAATTAAATAAATAGAATAATAAAAAAAGGATTTAGACATTAAAGGCCAATTAACTTAACTTAAACAAATTTGAAATTAAAGATGCCCTATGAGAAGCTGTCTTGGTATATATTAAAGGAATGTCATTGAGATTGCCCTCCTAAGGAGACTCCATTGTATGCCTAAGATGTGTTGAGGGTTTATGGCAACCTTCTAGCAACCTTGGTAAGCAAGAAATCGCAAGGTCTTCTAACCAAAGCCTTTTCACGTATTGCAGTTTTTTCATCTAGCATTGAAGGATGCCAGGCTAAGTATTCACGAATCTAAGTATTCAAGGATGAGTTTACTTCGACTTGATACTTTAAGAAAGTGTCTTTTTTTTCTTTCTTGAAACACATGGACAATTTCCATTGATACGGGGAAAATTAGGAAAGTTTTCTATTCCGGTAGTCTCCATTCTCCTAAGTGGAAGTTAATCCAGCTGAGTGACCTCTTGCCTTCTATTTCTTGCACTTTAATTTGATGATTACTTTTCTTCCAGAGAAAGAAAGGAAAGACATTAATTGAGGGCACCAATACATAAAACCCTCTCACTGGAATTAAGATTCATATCATAATTTTGAAGTTGCAATGCAACACAAACATCCAGAATTATGGACTTAATATGCTCTGGATGACAAAGAGAATGTTCACAAAACCCAATGTTTGTTTTTGATCACTCTAATTGTGTAAAATCTCTAACTCTCTTGCAGGGCAAGCTGCAGACGCTTCGCCACAGCATCCCACGACACCAATTCGTTCATGAAGGTGGTCAGGTAATCAGGTCGTCGGTTCTGCCACACATTTCAGGTCATTCACCAAATGAGTTTCGTTAAGTAAATTGGTGCAATTCTGGTGCCAAAATTTGTGAGTGACATAAATCTACATAAACCTTTAAAAGCAAGCACAAGAATCACTGCGCGTCATATAAGTGCCAAAGTTGTGGAATACCACCAATTTAATACCAAAATTGACCTTGTCAGACTGTTTCCCAATTTCAACACTCCCACACAAATCTCCACGCATACATTCAATTGCTAGCATATTCTATTCATTGAGTATGGAGCGAATTCGGTTGGATTTAGGTGAAGAGCTGGTTCGATTCCAAGCACCAATAAAATGCAATCTCTATGTTTCATATTTCATCAACAGGATACGGTAGACATTTGAAAGAATGATGGATGAGGTCAATTTGCTCACCTGATAGTCAAGGTAATACGCATGCTGCATTTGGGAATCCATCACGCCACCAAAATTCCACCAATCAGTAAAGAGCGTTCATTTCAATATTCAAAAAATAAGTATGACTGGTCATGTGAATCTGGCATTTAAGTTATATGTTTCCCATTGAAATATTAGAGCATTGGACACCAACAGGGACTGAAACTGTACAAATTGAATATACATGATAATAATCTTTCTTCAAATGTGTGCAAGTAAGAAAAGTACCTCCCAAACGTCCGCCACCAGAATCGGCTGCAATTCACAGTAATTACTACCCTTGATTAGTACCACATACGTCAATGAATCATATATATACATGTTACACAGGATGTTATTTTCAACGCAACTTTTGTCTTTCACATCATTGTACATAACCTCAACAATTGGATCTGTTCAATCATGTTAAATTAAGGGTCTAATTAGAAGAACACTCTAACTCTAATGCAAGATAACTGTGACAAGAATATGTGATATAACCATGCTCTCTACGTCCAATACTTGGTTGCAGCATCACCTCTACAGAAATGGGCTCGATGCATTGACGTAATGTCTAGCAATGTCTACAGACAATGCTTGATTAATAAGCGCTCGAACTTCGACAACAACGGAGCATTGAAGTTATGTAGAGAGACTTGAAGCGCATATACTTTCTCAACAAGAGTAGTTTCAGAATTCGGCAACCACAAGCTCTCATCGTACATGAGGTCCGCTGTGCAACATGCATAAATTGCAAGCCAGATTGATTTTCAAAGTCCAAAACTTTTGAAATATTCATGGGGAGACAAGGCATACTCACACTGTGACCAAAAACGAGAGGATTGATAGCATTGGGCGACTTTTCCACCACAAGTTTGCCTTCCGCCACCGACAACCACGCCCACCCAGACCCAAACTGAGTGGCTCCCGCTTGCTTGAACTCCGTCACGAAATTCTCGAACGACCCGAAGTCCCGTTTGAGCAGGCTGAGCAACTCCCCTTTGGGTTGCTTCCCTCCGTCCACGGGCGTCATGGACAACCAGAAGAACTCGTGGTTCCACGCCTGCGCGGCGTTGTTGAAGGGCGCCGTGGGCTGTCCGTTGTTGTACGTTGCCTTCACGATGTCTGACAGAGACTGGGTGGCCAGAGGCGTGCCCTCGATCTGCTTCTTCAGGTTGTCCACGTACGCTCGGTGGTGTTTTCCCCAGTGGAACTCCAATGTCTCCTTGCTCATGTGGGGTTCCAGGGCGTCCTGCACAAAACAAAGGTCACACTCAATCTCAGTAAGTACGCACGTCTGGAACTCACACATCGATGTACTAATAGCCTTGTTTTCCTTCGGCAAAAATCAGAAGTTTTCAGATGATTGCACACTAGGAGCGGGTGGGGGGAATCGGGGAAAAGCGGCAAAGTAACAGAAAATCAGTGACACAGATTTCGCCTGTCAGCTGGCAAACTGTCAACTGGAAATGGCACCCTGGTCCGAAGCATAGAAGATTGCATCACAGGAGAAAAAAATGCTCATCAAAGCAATTTTTGAAGAATTTCATATGCTAGCTCAGAGGTGATAGAATAGGATGCAATTTAGGATACACTACAAAATGGAATTCGGACGCAGAGGGACATTTGTCCGATTTGCATAGACACAAAAAGACAATTATCCCCATATTGGATTTCTCGGCTTTGACAAATTTCCTCTGTCAACTCCTGGCAAATTGTCAATACGGGAAGCAGAGATCGATAGAGAATCTTCTTGTGTGATCATCAGACAACTGAATTAAGTTGCTTGTTCACTGATTGTCACACTAGCCAGAAATATATCGCCTCTTTCCCAAAGATATCTGGAGCTTTGCACTCACCAATGCGTAAGGAGGCGGTCTCAAATCCACCGTAGTTAAAGGCAACGGAATGGCCGCCATGCTGATCGACGGCTTCGACGCAGAGGTGACTGATCACACAGAAGTAGAGTACGTACGAGTGAACAATGGAGAGCTCGAGATTCAGTTGTTTTGGGTGAAGCACGCGCGCAGCACAGGCCAGGCAATGCAAAGACAAGAGGTGGGGGAGGCTGGAAGGGGAGGCTGAAGACGATGAGCACACGCCCAACGGGATCTTTGGCCGAACCTGCCTTAGTACAACTTCGATATGCTCATGATATGACAACACTGGAAAGACACTGTACTGCACAGCTTGCTGGAGTACACTCAACCGTCCCTCTCTAATGACACACTCTGTAATTGCACATGCCCTGTCTCAAATAACCCACACAACTCAAGTTACATTGGATTTGAACACTGGATAACTTTAACATGTCAAGTTGACATTTGTAAGAGTGTAATTAGAGACCCATTTGTTGGTTTTTGACCGAACGAGGAGAGGGTTTGCATTTGAGAGAAGTTGCATGTGAGGACATTTGAATAGAACTTTTAATTACTTGAAAAATAAGCTAGTGCTAGTACGGGGAAACATCATCTTGTACTATTAATAGCTCCTTGTTTTCAAGAGGTAGTGTCACTAAGGTTCGTATCCTAAGCCAACAAAATAAGAAAAACGACAATATGTATCAAGATCTTACATGTAGGGACATTAAATTTTAACCAACAATATGTATTGTTGGTTTGGGGTGTACTATTGGTGTTAGGTAAACCAACCTTCAATAGGATTGAAGTTTCACTCCTTTACATCTTCAACATGTACTATGTAAGATAAATTATCCTATATCTAATTGCAACCTGAACTAAACTCTAACCCCAAATGTATGTGAGTGCCAAGAGTTGATTTTGGATACACCTATAAGAGTTCACAAATTCTTCTTACAATGAACATTAAGAAACACATACTAAGGTATCTAATTTATGTTGCCAACAAAAGCCAACATGAATAAAGGTTGTAATATTTTAATAATATTGAGAATATGTTTATTTGGAACCAAGTCAGGTTCTAAAAATTAGTTTTTAGGTGCATATGTTCCTAAAACCAAGGAACCAACTCAAAGTCTGAAAATTAGTTTCCAGAGAATCTAAAATATTCTCTCCAATAGAACGAAATGGAGCCATTCAACATACTCAGGCTACGAGTGTGTCGAAACTCCAAACGAGTTTGTGGACTACTTAATAGGGAGTAGTACATTTTCCATCCCCCCCCCCTAGTACAATGTCGTATAAGCTAGTACGCCAGTGTAGCAAACTTGCAGTACACTATCTGGAGTAGTACCAATGCAGTACCAATTATCATAATTTCCAGTACCTCTGATTTCGAACCCCGCCACCCGTCCAAAGTTTGATGACAACATTGTGAGTCCATCCATGCCTTTCCTGAATGTGAACATAAGCCCGTGGCCGACGACAGATTTCGAACCTGTAGTTGATATCGATTCCTTGGCGGTGAACAGTTACGAAGGAACTTGCAATTCTGGAAGCTTGCAACTCTGGAACGGAGTTCGTCGTCATGCCTTCTGCAACCGTTGCGAACGTCTTCACTTCGACTCTGAGTTCCAGCAACTTGACGGTGAGATTCATTAATTCACGTACTCTGTCCTTGTGAAGCATATTCTGCCGAATTTTGTCACATTGCACGCTGGGGTAGGATGAAATTGGTAGGAACTGGACAAGCTCTTAATGTTCACCGGTGCTGGTTTTGCAGGGAAGAATCTTTGAGGAGAATAACAGGACGACGTCTTCGACTTCTCCGTTCCAGAAAGCTTCTGCAATGAGAGTGATCAACAATGCGGCAACCGGTAAGCTAGAACGTACATCACGTTGGCCATGGATTGCGACTGCAATTGGGAATAATTGTTGGGACGTGTACCGGTGATTGATCTGATTTGAATGTTTTTTTTGTTCATCAGAAAATGTAGAAAGCTTCTCGAAGCAGCCGAACCATCGGATCCTGGAGGTTTTGGGCGCCTCGCAACCTAGCAAACTGTATCTGGAGCCCGTCGGTGCCGAGAAGCAATTCAATATTTCGTCCGCTTGTAAGATCGATCGATCGGACCTCTCGCCGTTTTCTGTTTATGAATTTGGGTTCTTCAAATTCCATCGTTGCTTGTAGGATCGAATATTTCAGGGAAGTTCTCAAGTTGGAATGCATGCTTCCAATCGATAATGGTGGAATGTGTGGATTGCAGGTGTGCCGATGACAGTGGCAGTGGCGGAATTCAAAGGTCCAGAGGTACACGGAGTGGTGCGATTCGCGCAAGCAAGCGACGCACAGCAAGAATGCGCCATTGAAGTGGAAATCGACGGCCTGGCTCCCGGTGTACATGGCTGGAGCGTTCATGAGTTCGGCGACCTCACGCAAGGCCCTTTGAGCACCGGCCCAGCTTACGATTTCCCACTTGCCCACCCCAGCTCAGTCACTCCTGTACGTGCTATTTTCTACAACCACCCTCGAAATTTGAGTTTCCTAGCATAATCTCAGTGTCGGTGTTATGTTTATTGGTGGTCTACCGGTGAAGAGAGCACATCTTCGGCAACTGCGTGTCAAGATAGAAACTGGAGAGAAGAGAGTTCTTGAGGCTTGCTTGTAACTCATCGCCTCTTCGAAAATGGCTATGTCCTGCCTGTGAATTGAAGGGCCTCGTTATGAGGAATAACATGTCAGTGGCGAGGGATGTTCTTTTCGTAACGACCCTGCGAATGATGGTATCGGACATAAACTCTGCTGGTTGAATCTTGCTTAATCAAAGGTCAAAAAGAAGGCCACCGTAAGAATAACAGGATGGAGACATGGCCGTGCTCCCCTTCTCCCATTTCCATAATTATCAAGATTTTATTTGAACCATGTCATCGGACATCGATCACTTCAGGTTGTTGAGATCTTGTTTAATCAAAGGTCAAAAAGAAGGCACCATAGGAAGTACACGAATGATGGAGACCTGGCCATGCCCGCCATCTCCTGGTATCGGACATTAACCTCTACATAAATGAGAGCTCTCCATTGACAAATACATGTGACCATAATTAGCAGAACATCTACCCTGATTTCTATAGCTACAAAATTGCAAATATCAGAGGGTCAAATTTGAATCGGTAGTACGTTGAGCATTGTCTTTAGCAAATTGAGCTGTACAATTGCATTTGAGAGTATGTGCGCACCCTTGAGATTAATGGAGTTCCGTTAGAATTGCAGCGACGTACATTACTTTCTCAAGGGTAGCTCATGCTGTACAATACAGTACATAAGAGGTTGCCACGTGATTTGTGCAGGTGCAGGAGGAGGAAAACTCGAATGAGGTGGAGGTGGGCAACTTGGGGTCGTTGTGGGTGGACCGAGAGGGTCATGTGCAAAGCAGCGCAAGCAACGACAGGATTACCGTGGCGGACATCATTGGTCGCTCGGTGGTGTTGTATGGCCGTGGCGATGGAAATGGGGATGCAAGCATGACGAGAGTGGCGGCCGCGGTGATCGCACGCAGTGCTCGAGCTAGCAGCCTCACTCCGCAGCTCTGCAATTGCGATGGCTCACTGCTTTGGCAGGGCAACGCCAACACTTGCCCATCGACTTAATTAATTGATGAATGCTCACTGTTTCCACACTTTTCTTAGATAAGCTTAACTTAGGCTTAGTGATGAAGCTCATGTCCAGTACTCTACTGGTGTACGTTAGGTGGTGTAACTTACATAATAATCTTAAGTTTGCTTTCTTCATAGGGTCTACCATAACATACTTGAACTTCAAGGCAAGGGACCTTTGCTTTTCATGAATCAAGCTTGATTAATTAAGGCTTCTTTCACTGCAACTTATAAATCTTGAATGCAAGTCTTACCCGTGAATTGTGGGCCATTGGAACATGAATTTATTCTTGTTACAATACATACTAATGTAGAAAACCCAAGCATCTTCCCATTTAAGAATGTCCAATAGAAGGTAGACCTCACTTACTACCTATACTCCAAGCAATGTATGAGTAGTGGAACTTCTCTCTTGAAAGAAATTAATCATTCCAGATGATCTTTGGACCAGCATTATTGTTATTATTATTATTATTTGATAAGTTTTTTTCAATTTGGAATTGAGACAACTAATCTAAGTTGAAAATAGTTCATTGCTACTTACACTCCAGTAGGATTGTTTTGTCAAATGCATTTTGGTGCATGTCTATCTTGTAAGACATTTGTTGAATGGTGTCATATTGGACATGTGTTTAGTATGCTAACTCCTAAATGCCTGAGGCACCAAATTGTGGTGTTGACAATATTTTGAAGTTAGATAAAACCTAACCAAGTTGCTATTTTTAATAGTTTATATTTTTGAAAAATTATTTTCGAAGTTTAGTTTTAGCATCAAAAATCCAATTTTGAAAATGATTGATTTTGATTTTTTTATTCAAGATTTTGTGCACATGTGTCCATTGTAATCTTGACTTTCCATAGTGTTGAGGGTTCTTGGAAATGTACCTCAAATACACTAAATCTTGGAGAAAAAATCACATTAGAAATTTATTTAAAAAAATTGTAGAATAGAATTTGAGAAGTCATAAATTGATTGGGGTTATACATGTTAGGCCCTTCATTCTCATATTTTTTTGGTGGCCAACTTTTTTAATTTGACATGTGAAAAGAAGACAGAAAGACTTCAAATGACTTATGCAGGTTTAATACCTTCATAATCAAACATTATAATCTTCAATATTGTTGTGTTTTCTTTTCCTATGTGATCTCTAACATGTCTAGTTTGAATTTGTATGCTTAGAATTCAAAAAAGATTGATACAACTTATCAAAATGTTGGGTTTTTGTTCAATTTTATTAGAGCAAATTTCTAGAAGCTCAGAAGGGCTTTGGGCATTTAGAGGTTAAACAGGCTCATAGAATATTTTGGATATTTTCAAATATTCTTGATAAATTTTAAGAATCTACCTACTAGATGGAAAAGGGGTCTATTAGACATCCTTTTGTGGTGTTTAATAAGACAACCTTGCACTATATCACAAAGTTTAAACCCTATGGTTTGTCAATAGTTATCATGTGATTATCATTGTTTCATGGGTTCGCACGTTAATTACAATTTATCGCATCATTTCAATGTATTACTTCGCATCGTTATTGCATCATTACAATGCATAGCTTGCAACTACATTGTAATGATGCAAAGTAATGCATCATAATGATGCAATAAATTGTAATTAACGTGCAAACCTATGAAACATCGATATCCACATGATAACTATTGACAATTCATAGGGGCTATACTTTGTGATGTATTATACATGTTTTGTAATATTTTCTAATTTTCAAAAATATTTTACTATCTAAAAATAAACCCAAATTTTATGTCACACTTACCAATTTTGCTCACAATTTGGAGGGATAGTACAATCTCTAGTCCCCCAAAACAAATTTGAAGTTGAAATTTGGAGGTGATGGTCATCTAGTTGATTAGCAATTATTGTTCAAAGTAATTTTTAAAATATTTATTTCTATGTTGTATAAAAGTTGACAAAGTAAACTTCTTTTAGCTTGCATCTTAAAGCATATTAGATGTTATTTTGGTGTTTCTTTTGGTCAATGACCATCTCCAAAGAATTATTACAAATGGTTAATTTTTATTCTATTTATATAGTAATACTATTTTTTACAAATTAAAACATCAAAGCACCTATTTTTTGAGATTTTGCACTATTTAATTCTCCTATTTAAAGAATATTTCTATGCTTTATCTTCCTTGAGTACAATCTTTTTAAAAGAATATATATTGAAAATATTTTCTTAAATTTAAAAAATAATAATTTAAAGTACTTCAAAAAATCTAGAATATTATAAAAACACAACTAAATTAGCAAATGCTTTTTGCAACCATCTATATCATATTTTACAAATTATTTTTGAATTGCACCATTAAATTATTATTCTAAATTGCATCATATGACATATCTTCTAAATTTTGGAAATCTACACTATTCCATGGTCTTTAACCCCTAAAAGACCAATAGATAGTCTAAATTTCCAAAATCATGAAGATGTACTAGAAAATGCAATTTAGAATAATAAAATAATGATGACTCTCAATTAATAGTTGTAAAATATGAATCATAAATCAAATTCATATGATTAGATCAACTAGTTCATAAACCAATATTTTACAAAATAAAATTTGAACCCAAAAAATTGAAAATTCATTTTGAAATTGATTGTAGATTGAATATTTTTATTTTTATAAGAATTTTTTTTCCTATAAGTTCTAGTCATAGTGATTATTGAAGATTAATTTTTTTTTTATCCGGGTCACTTTTTGAACTAAAAAGTTTTGTTTTTAAGGCTTAATCCAATAGTACCTATTAAATAATAGGATATTTTTAGAACAAAGTCTTAAGAATCTAAATAGTACAAATGCGAAAGAACTACACAAGAATCTCTCAAAAAATTGATGGATGAAAATATATATTTCTCTCTTTGGAATGTATTTTGTGTTCATTTGTTGTTCAAAATTTGAACACATGGGCCTTTAGTTAGAGATTAAGGGATTAACACCTAAAGTCCCAAAGTCCCTAAAAGGGACTCTTGGAATTTCAGGTAGGCTCACATGATCTCAATTTTTTACTTGATTTCTTAAAACTTTTTTTGCAGATAGGAAATCAGATTAGCTTTCTTGAAATATAATTTTTTTATTTATATTGGTGCTTGGAAACCAAAGTTATGCCACCATGAGTCCAAAAAGCAACTCGAGGAGTAGTAAAAAAAATCACAAATAATTGAATTTTTTAATTTTTAGTTTTTTTCTCAAAGATTATATTTTTCTCTACATTTGAAGCTTTGAGTCATAATATTTGGACTAGTGATGAGAAAGTCATGGACAATTTTATTTTTTGGACAATCTAAGCATCTTTTTGAAAAAATAACTTATAGAATCTATTTTTGAATGCAATTTTTATAATTTTCCAAAATAAATGATTAGGCATGGTTAAATTTGCTTACTAGAACAATCTCACCGTTGGGATTATTGTGTTTCAATTCCAACTTAGAGCTATTAACAATTTAATTATTCCTTCCAATCTTGAATCTACTTTTACTTAACAATTTTTTAATGAGTGAAAATTAAATGTTTTTTTGTTTAATTCTTTTTCCTAGATTTTCAATTCAATTCTTTGACATAAAGAATTAGAAAATGAAAATCAACAATGCATAAATTTAAAGCCAAAAAATCTAGCTAATCAAGGTGTAAAAAACTTGTTTTCTTCATTTTAAATGCAAATATCTTGCAATCTATGTAGTCAAAGTTTCTGAAATTTTTTTCACACATTCTCATACTAGTGTAGTACAAGATCCTTTGGTTAGATTAGTATAAAAAATAATTTTTAAAGTTTTTCTCTTTGCATTAAAAATGATAGTTTTGAGTAGGTTTTGATGGCAAAAAGGCCTTGGGACTTTAGGGGTTAAACTAAATGACAATCTTGAATAGCAAACATCATCCATATTCCATAGGTCCTTAAACTAAGTATATAATATGTTTCCAATAAAGGCCCCCAATTTGAATAAAATATAGTAATTTATTTTTATAAATGACAAGAATATAATATAGTTTAGCAACTTCATTGTTATGTGATGAATAACACTTTGACACCTTTTAATAAGGTAAAATAGCCCATTGTGGTCAAAATTTGGAGTTTGGTCTTACCCTATTGTTGAAAATTTTCAATTTTTTTCCACTTGAAAACAAGTGTGAGAAATAGCAACTGCAATTGAAATTATATTTTGTCAACAAAGTATGATATTGTTATGAATTTTTGAAGTGTTCAGTATATCATGGCCCAAATGAGTCTATAGACTATCCCATAATGAACAAAATCTGAATCTATAATGTTCATCTTACTACCTAATGCAGTCACAATATTTTTAACATGGAAGGCCTAAAAAGTCACTTCTTACAATGAATTTCACACTATAAAGTTGGAAGTTCCCCATAAGGTTACTATTCACTCCATTAATGTTATGTAAGACATTGATTGTGGCTTAAATCTCACATACTACAAACCCCCACAATGGGATCATTTTCTAGGTGACCTCTATGGGGCATTTGACCACAATGGATTATTTTACCTCAACACATTTTAGTTTTGCACTTCTTGAAAAAAAATTTGCCTATACAAACGTAGAAAACAAGTCAAACTATAATCTACACTTTCTTAATTTTAACTAATTCCAAACTTGATGAAAAATTTGCAAAAAATAGAGCAATCTTCATTATTTCTATTCCTTGACAGGCATTGGACATATGCTAATTAGGTCGTATACTTTAGATGCCCAGTTCACACAGAGCGCTTTAGGTTTTGCTAGGGTTTAGGGTTTATGGGCGCTTCGTAGTTTACATGGCTGTCTTGGTTTGTGGACAATGGTTTGTGGACAATCTGATTCATTAATATGTCGTTTTGATTTCCATATCCTGGCGCGTACAATCGCAGAGCGTAAACCGAATCGATGCAGAACAGTCCTGACATTTTTAGGCCGAGGATGGAGATGGATTGGCTTAGTATTGTGGAAGAGGAAGGGGATTTTCGGGACTTTTGGATCACCTTGTAGAGTTCACAGAGATGGAGCCATGGCCAGGCGGAGGAGGAGCGCCCTGGTGTATCGGCTCCGTGTTTCCGGCTCCGCAGCTTCTGACTGGTGCCGCTGCAATTCCATGTGAGCGAACCGCATTTTGGTTAAATATTGGTGGAGGTGGATCATTTCTGGCTTTGCGATCATGAAGTGTTGTTTTTTGAGAATTTTGACCTCTTCAATGTGCTGCAGTGGGACCGTTGATGTTCGATGGAAATGGAATGCCCCAGCGCCTTCTCTCTACGGGTAGCCCTCTCCCGCTGTTTGAAAGCTTCATGCCAAGCGTTTCTGAGGTGAATTAGATGCCGCGTTTCGGAAGCAAACTCTTTGAACTCAGCGCATTGATGATTTTTTATTGGATAGTACAATATCAACCTAGAAGCGGCATATTCTAATTCTCAGCTAGCGTTTCAAATAGTTCTTATCTCTTTTTGAATTCAATTCACAGAAAAACTCTGTGCAGCATCAAATAGAGATGGTTCTGTCGCTCTTAGGAGGTGCGTACGTTTTTGTAGATTTGTAAGAGGAGCGCCTGCAAGAGGACACTGTATCAATTTAGAGGCTACATATTCTGATGCTTAGCTAGTGCTTGAAATTGTGCTCTCCTCTTTTGAAATTCATTTCAAAACGTGATTGATTGCAGCAAAAGGAGGAGTTTCTGTCATTTCCAGGGGATGCATACGTTCCTGAAGACTTGTTGGAAGAGCACCTTCAAGAGGACACTGTATTAAGGAAGGCCTTCAGTGCCTACAGTTCTCAAATTCTTGGCAACCGCTTGCAGATTGTGGAGGTATTTATTGTTTGCCTTCAGAATTAGCTGTCGCCATATATCTCTGTTGTTGAGGCGCAGCTGACTTGTGACTTCAAGTGATTATAGCTTGATCACTTTTAGTTTCTGAAGTTCTTCATGCGGGGTGCGTGTATTGCCAGTGCAGAGATGGAGATTATGCGTTATTTTTTCCTACAGGTAATAACGTGGACCGCATTGGCGGTGCGCTTTGCTCTAGGGACACATTCAAAAAGTGGCATGTGTCTACCAATGCTGCCTGTCATCATTCCCTACAGAACACTTCTATTCCTCTGCGGCAACCTATATTTCAGGTATTCATGCTAGTCGCTATACGAGTATACGCTGCAAGCGATAGATGTTAAGATGCTAATGGGCATTATCTAGGTGGTTGTATCTGTGGGTAAGATTGTGGCTATTATCGCACACCTGGGGTTCCTTGGCCGTATATGTTCCTTGATTCATGAAATACTCTGCAGGAAGCATGCACAATAATCCGGTAATACAGAATTGGGGCATGCTTGTCGGGGAAGTTATTCGCACGAGACAGCTCTCTATAGCAAGTAGATAGCCGGCTCAATTCTGACTATCTGGATCTTTCCTACTCTTGAATTTTGAGGTGGTGTTATTATAGAGCTTCAATTCAAACTTACGGAGTGCTTACGTTTGCAGCTCTCAGCAGTCAGGAAAGATTCGTGGGATCCTGATAGTGGTTTTCTGGTAGCAGCGCGCTCATTGTACAATGTGCAATTTCTTCAAGGAAATCGAGAGGTACTCATAGTGAAATCCCTTGGGTATACTAATGACTAATGAAGCCTTAAGTGTTCTAGGAAGGGTTTTATGTACCTACATGATTTCAACTTTGCGTTCAATCAGACAACCGCACTAATAACTAGATTCAGATTTTCATCCTGAGCGTGAATTTTATAGGGTTTGTTCTAGCGTAGAGATATTCTTTGGAGGTTCTAGCAAGGTGAGATGTCGCCTTTCTATCTCACGGGCATGTTGGTCAGAAGTATGCACGTACGGTTTATTCAACAAGAGCAAGTTCGACACTACCATGCATGCTTGCTTTAGGATTTCTATCATGGTGAGTTCTAATGAATGAGGACTATCACTGTTATTGCGAACACATCCTTATTTAGGGTTTCTAAATTTTTTTTAAATCTTGTTACAGGGATCAGAGATAGAATTTTCACTTCCCACGGCAACCAGTTTTGGGAAATATGTGTCACATGTAATCCTTCTTACCTGCCCATTCTGCAACCTGTTTATTGCTTGTGAAGTTTATTGTCAGTGTTTACAGGATCGCTATGAGGTGGGTCAGACACTCTCGGTTACCTCACCACTGCAAGTCCTAGTTGACCTTTCCATCTCATTTCAAAGTCCCTAGTGTTTGAGCTGGAAATGTGCCCCTCTTAACAAGGTTGCGGTGGCCTGCTAGAACTGGAGGATTGTCGTGTCTTGTCACTCAAAACTAGAATCATATCGGGTATCCTAACACTCTTATGTAATTTTCCTTGGTAGGTAGCTTGGAATCAACACATTCAAGGTGAAGCAGCTGTGGTTCTGGAATCTGGAGAAGTTCTTTTATTTGACCTCCAGCGTGGCTTGTCTACCAATAATCTGAGTGCTAAAGCATCATATAATATTCCCCAACCATTAAACTCGTCGACATCATTTTCTGTGAGGACGAGACGGAACAGCAAACCAAGATCCAAAATAGCAATGCAAAAGAAAAGAATGAAACCCCATCCAGTCAGTAATCCATTTGAGTGGTGGCAGTGCGAGTATGCATGGCATCCAAAGACACTTCTATTGGCCGGGTCGAGAGAAGTATCTCTCCTGGACTTCAGGGTTAAGAGTGGGAGTCCGGCAGATCAGTCCGGGGGTTCGTCTACAAGTACAGAACATCTAGTCCAAAACTTCAATACATCTGTTGTAGCAAGAATTCCAGGGCTTGGTCGCACAGCAGGATACTTGAATCGTGCAGGTGCCAGTGAAGTTGTTTTGTCATTCGCACGAGCTGTTCACGATGGTTCGTACGAGTTTTGTATCTCAACAAAAAAGCATGTGATATTGTTTGATACCCGTCAACCGCAGACCCCACTCTTGCAGGTACTCAATTATCTCTGGAACATCTGTTAAATTACACGGGACACTTGATTTCATTTTCATCAAAGCGGATATATTTAATTCTGACCATAGGGTTTTGGCGGGATGATCTGTTCTGTATTTCAGTGGCTTCATGGTATGGAAGCCGAACCTCCTAGTGTGCTTGCTATGTGTCCTATTCCTTCAACAAGTCAAGAGGACTCAGTAACTCCTTCTGATAAAGGTAGCTTTTAAAGTCTTGTCTCAGCGTACATCCTACTCTTTTTTTCCCCCTAAGGTTTTCGTTCTACGAGACCGTATTTTGCTTTCCTTGTTTGTTCTGATAGTCTATTTGAAGGACTTCTGGATTTGTATACTCCCTGCGGATAGTATCTGAAAGTGAAGGTTTAACCCTATTCGTCACTTGTGAGTTTACTGCATTGTTGTTTGAAATGTAGTGCTCATTCTTTTGTCCTCGCTTGTTGCACAGGAAAGGTCATACTGGCGGCCTCCTTTCATTCTGGTAATATTCAGGCTTTCTGCTACGGCCCTCACCCGACACCCAGCTTACCCCCTCCAAGCGGTCTGGTATCAACATCAAAGCCTTCTCACTTAGATGACAGGATTTATGCCTGGGGCCTTCCATCCAAAGTTGTAGCCCCTCAAGGAAACCGAAACAGTTGGGCTACCATTTTGGACTCTAGTATGAATTTTTTCCAACAAGACATCGGCAAAGCGTTTTCCTCAAAGAGAATGTGGGACTGCCTTTCTGGTCTCGTGCTCCTTCCCCAAAGTTGTCAAAATTCATACATAGTGGAGGCAGAAGACCTTCGGCGTGATTGCCGCGGGTTTTCTCTAATGCAGCTGACTGGTGAGGGTGATATCCTTGCACAGCAGTTCCAAGCAGCAGACAGGCTTCGTAGTGCCGGTTCGCAATCATCTCCGATGCGAAGCTCCAATGCAGATCCAACTGGTACATGTTACAGTATGTGACAAGATCAATAGATCTAATGAAGATTTTACTTGCAGGTTCTAAGATCAACTTTTTGTAGTCTTTGTTTCTATTTCTTTTTTTTTCTTATGAGGCTTCCCTGATTCGATGAAACAGGCATCAAGCGCAGATCCAAGAGATGCAATGTCACCAAGCTTGAATGTTTTCTCAACTGTATCCTTAAATTTGCAGTCTACAAGTGGGGCCAGGATGTTTGGAAAAGTCCTTTGACTGTTCAGTACTGTTCGTCATATCGTTGCTTCCACTTTTCCTTCATTGAGGTGGATGATGGATTAGCTGTGCAGTTGACCAGGACACTAGGGCTGGATATCGTATTTGAAATCTGTCTCTCTTAAGCTAGCGGTGTCTATGTACTAATGGCTAGTGTCGCATCAGATCCTCTGTCGGCAAACTGTTCTCTTAAGTTCAGTGAAGATGTGAATCATATTTAGTTGATCTGCAATATTTCACCTTCTTGTCCGATTTGCTATGTTTCAGACATCATGGGTTTTACCTTCTATCAGTTGAGCAGATATCAGGAATGGGTCCGGGCTTCCTCGGTCCGGTGACTCAAAACCTTCCAAGAACAACCATGAGCCTGATGATGTGACAATGGAGTCCGGTCTTGCACTGGAAGACCAATATGCTCTTGTACCATGGAGTCCTCTCAATCAACGTTCGTCCAAGGCTGGGAAGCCAGGTTTTCTCTTCGAGTTGCATGAGGATTCCAATCGAGAGAAAGTAATGGCACTGGTGGCGGAAGCACTGCAGAAAATGAATGTGCCTCTTAGTATGTATCCTTTTTCTAAGTGACTGGTAAGGCAAAGCATGAGCTTCTTGTGAAAATTGTAATGGGAGCTCATTCATCTTGCTATTGCTTCAGTCGATTGTTTGCAATACTGTTGATTTGAACGATGTTTCATACGGAGTTTTCGGTTAGCACTTAACTACCAGCCAGATACGAAATTGCTCATATCGTGCTGCGAAGATATTTACCAGCTGGTCTGGAGAAGCTGGCTGCGGGCATGCCGGCAGATGTTCGCTTGCATCATCTGCGGAAGTATTTATCGATGTTGCTTACTTCCCAGGTACCCGAGGGTTCTCTTGTTGAGAGTAATAGTCACGAGGAGGATGTAGGGTCATCTGTGGAGGGGTTAACTGTGCCCCTTCCAGTTTTGCTGGATGGTTTCTCATCGGAAGGCAGAAGCAGAAAACAGCAGGCTAATTTTAGCATGGAAGATACACAGTTGTCGGTCGTCACACAGGAATCTTCATCAGCTCGTCGCAGTATAATTCAGGAGGGTTGTGATCATGTGCGACACGCTTTATATAGCCTCACAACAGAGATGAAGTGCAGAGAGCCGGTACTGGAATTGTCTTTGGCTGACAGCGTAGAGGCATGGAATAACATCTCTGTAGGCACTGGAGGGTTTGACACGAGTCATCTTGTTCAGTTCCAAATTTCAGATAGGGAATCGATTCTGCCAGGCTTTCGTGGACATCCCATTAGAGGACAAGCTTTGAATATGGCCTCTCCAACGGCAATTGACGAGATTAATGATGATTTTCGAGGAAGCTTATCTCAAGCTGAAGGAAGACAAACCTCTGTTCTAGATAAACATGCTCTTCGCACCTTTTTTGGAACGTTTGCAGATGGATACCATGGCACTTCTGCACAGAAAGTTTTGAAGGATTCACATCTCTGTCCAATCCAGCTACCCTTCCTTGCATCATGTGAGCAACATTCTTGCACTTTCTTTCTGCCTTGGTTGTTTTCCAGTCACTCCTAGCACATTTTTGTTGTGTAGCTTTCTTATGCCGTTCCTAGCTAATCCAGAAATACGTTCCAAGAAAACAGTGTTCTGGATTGTACACTCAGTTTGAAATGACTTTCTGCAGGTGAAACAGAGCAACCTGTAATTGCGACTGGTATGAGTAGCTTACGCGACCAGTTCAAGCAGTGGCAAGAGACTTTTGTACCATATCAACAGTTTTGTCGGACCAGATTGCCAAGTCAGTGACGAATGTCATCATGGCTAGGGGGAGTAGATTTCTCCCTGAGATGATCTACATTTATATTTCGCCTTGGTGCACCCTTGTGCTCTAATTGTGTCACTTGGGGGTCGCCCTAGAGTAGAGTTAGACAACCGGGATCTTGTATATGATTTCCTTGCTGGGGATTCAATAGCTTTCAGCAGGGTTGTAGAGATTTTTCCCACGGATACAGAGGGTCAGAGCTCCATCATGCTCAATACATTTGATAGGTTTATGTTAGGAAGGACTGAGGACTTGTATCATGCCAAACTCATTATCTTTTGAGACCCTCTCATGCATTTGTTCCCTTGCATAGCAAATTTACAGCATTCTGGAGGTATCTTGTAAGAAAAAGGCCTTCAGGTGTCAGTGAGTCTGGTCAGTCCTGTAGTAATTTACAAGTAATAAACCCAATTTTGCAACGTGGTCTACATTTTTTCTGAGTGATTACTGCAGTAAGGTAGGTACACCCAAAACCGCCACTTTTGCTACTGAGCCTATTTTCTATTATTAGATTGATCAAATTTTCATTATGTTCTTGTTGGCAAGTGAAAGGAGGTTCCAACGCACCATAGAACGCGACATTTGGATACTGTATGCAAGAGTTATTAAGGAACAAAGTTTGATTCTAAAAGCATTTCTTCCACATAGATACAGAACTGATTTTGGAGATATACATACTGTATAGATGGTGGTTTAAGGTCAGTGGCACATTTGGGTGCTCACCTTACAGAACAACTTTTAAGTACCAACATAATTGATAAGGTTTTGGACAATATGTTTCCATCGATCCGTTTCTTCATGAGTGGCTATTGTGTGCTGAAATGATGAATTGTTTTGAATTAGGGGATTGTACATCGATCCGTTTCTTCATGAGTGGCTATTGTGTGCTGAAATGATGAATTGGTTTGAATTAGGGGATTGTACAGTACAGTGGAAGGTTTGTTGAAGCCTTAACCCCTAAATGACAGACCTATGACTGCTGATTTCAAGCCTCACTGTAGTTTGTTGCCATTTTGCAACAAGATATGTATGAAAAAAATTCTAATTTATTTTTCAGAGATGAAACAAAATGTCTTCTTTGTTGCACCAAAATTTTAGATTTTTTTGTAAATAATTGATTTTTTGTGAATTTTTGTAGATATAATTAAGAAAAATCATATCAAATAGAAAACTATTTCAAAAAAGTCTGAAAATTTCACCATGTGTGCATATTATAGTGATGAACAACATGGTGTAAACTCATTTTCCATGCCATTCTATAATTAGAACATACTAAACATTGAAAATACATCCAAAGTTCAAACTGCAATAAAAAAAATTGATTATTAGGAATGTTTTCAAAATTCAAATTGGAGTAGAAACTAGAGTGAATGAACTTTATTTTGTTAGTTGGGCTTAAATTCAAAAAATATCATTTTTGTAGAGAAATTTCAGATTTAAAGCAAGGAGCAACAACTTTCTAAAATACACTAAAATAGCATATTTTGTGATCCGTTTTTTTAGTAACTTCTCATTTATGTGAAAATAAACAATAGCATAACTCCAAACTCAACTAGATTATCTTCATAACCCAACATGGAAGGTCAACAAGAAAGAAGTGGATGAAAAACTGCTTCCCAACTCTCTACAGTTCAAGAAAAATTAATAATATAATTTTCATCCTTTAAAAAATTGCTAAGTGGAAGTAGGTACAAGATAGAGGAAAAATTTTAGTCATTAATAACTCTAAGATGGAAATAAAACACAGTATTGTAAACCTAGTATTGAGATTCTAAAAATCAAACTCAACGCTAGTTATGCCACTTCTTTGGGGAATGTGAAAATTGACCTTAGAAACAAATCCAATACATTATTTTTTCAAAAAGTGCTTTGATTAGTACTTGTAAAATAAGATGCTCCATAACTTTCTCATCACTTATCCAAATGGAGTGAATCAAATCTTTCTACATACACAAAATCATCATCTATTAAAAAAATTAATTAATTAAGTTCAAATTTTTTTGTTGTTGTTCCCACTCTCAATTGTTTTGAGTTTTGTGTTTAACCTTAAATGTCAAGGCAGATGTTTTAAGTGCAATGGATGATAGAAGATCTCTCTATGTGGGAAAAAGGTGCAACTGTTCATCCTTGAAATTTTGCAAGAAAAGGATAAGTCTTCTATAGTAGTTGTCTTGCAATTAGTGCTTTTACAATTTTTTAAGCTAATGTTTCATACATTGATAAAATTGATGATTTCCAAGGTCATCCTATCATCCTTTAACCTCTAAAGGACCAAACGGTGTTTATTGGCAACATAGCAATTTTGGGCAACTCACTATGAATGGAGTTTTTATTTTTTTTCGCTGAAATTTTCACACAACATGTGTCTGAGGAGTAGCTTTAAGGTCCAACAATTTTCATAACTTTTCACTACATGGTCAAAAAGTTATTGTATGATATGTAATTTTCAACATTTGGCGGGCAATTTGGCAGCAAAAAAACTTCTTTAAAAATTGCATTTAAAAAAATAAAAATTTGAAATTGGTTTTGTAGATTTATTTGTACAAGAAAAGATTTGAATCATTTTATTTTAATCAATGAGATGAAAGTTATGAGGAGTTTTAGTTGTAGGTAGTTTGCAAGTAGTTAAGGAATCTATATTCTAAAATAAACTTTGAAGTCCTTTATTTAACTCAATTTCAATATTTTTGGAAAAAAAATAAAAACATTATATAGATGGTTTATTACAAACCATTGGGATTGGCATTTTTCAATTCCATAAATAAATGGTTAACAATTTAGTATTTTGAATCATTCTCTACTTTCTACTTTCTATTTTTTTCCTATATGTTGTACAATTCTAAATGATTTGAAAATTTTCAAGCATGTAGCCAATTTGACTCGAGGACTGTATTCAAAGAGTAACCATCATTTTGGACAATTTTTCATAAAAATCTGACCTTGTAAAGTGCAACTGCCTAGAATTTTCTAAGGTTAAAAAAAAGATTTTTGTCACTTGAAATGCTAATATCTTGCAAAATACACAATGAAAATTTCTGAAAGTTTTTTCACATCTTTTCACACCAAAGTAATACAAGATCCTATGGTTAGATGTGTCCAAAAAAGGGCTTTTTTCAAAAATTTGGTATTTGTACTAGCTATGGCAATTTTGGAGCATTTTTGATGAAAACATAGTCAAAATTTTTGGACATTACCATCCACTACTTGTATATAGATGTCCTAACTCCACATCACATTGCGGGTAGATGTTCATTTCATCTTAAGTTCAAACGCTTTCCTTGATGGAATTTTCTATTACAAGTTTTCCATTTTTTGTAGTTGTATGATTTTGAAGCAATTGGTTTAGACTCACATGTGAAGTTCACTACTTCCTACTTTCTCGCTCACTACTTTTAGACATGTGTCATAACCATATTAGTCCCAACCTTGAAAAAGACAAAAATATCATTTTTCAAACTTTAGTCTCCGCTTTAGTTCCAACCTTAGGTTGGAAATAACGCACCCTATAGTTTGGGCACTGGGTGTGGTTGACAATTGATGCTTCTACCTTATAGTGATATTACTATTATGCATTCATTCTGAAGCCACTTACAAGAATTCTTTCTTTAATCCCTTAAGTTCCTTGACTATGTTTTTCTGAAAACGCTCCAAAATTGACATTTCTAGTACAAGTACCAAATTTTTCAAAAAGAACAATTTTGAACACATGTAACCATAGGATCTTTTAGTAGAATTCATTGAAAACAAGTGTAAAAAATTTCATAGTACTCCATCATGTGGATTGGAAGATATAAGCGTTTGAATGCATAAGTACAACTTTTTTTCACTCTGCAAAAACCTTGGTAGCTGCAATTCAAAAGGTCACTTTCATATGAAAAATGGTCAAGAAAGGTGATGCTTCTTTGGATTTTTTGTACTGAATAAGTTGGCTACTTGACAAAAAAATTTCAAATTATTTGATGTTATAGAACAAATAGGAAAACAATGCTATGTCATGACAACATTGAGAAAAAATCCTAACATGGACAAGTTTTGTGAACTCCATATTTTTTGAAGAAAAACTTGAAAATGAAAAGTGAACAGTCAAAACCTTCTTCATACTCCCTTTTACAACATGAAATTTTTACTTTCAAGTTTTACAAAAATTTCAAAATGTAGGGGGCTAGATTGTCATTTTCTTCTATACAAACAAGGGGCACTTCTAGAAAAAAGGGGTTCTAACTTCAACCGGCCTTGTCTTCACTCTGACACATGAGCAGTTGGCAAAGACATTTGGACCCCTCTACCTTGTTGTCATGTTCGTGTACCACCAACGGCTAGTGGTGGTGGAAGGGACCAGCAGTGCCCCTGATAGCAAGCCTGCCATGCGGTAGCAGGTGCTCTACAATTGTTAGCGGAGGCCTCCTCAAGGCAATACCAGGGCATTCCAAAGCGTTGGGTTGGGGGTCTCAAGCTATTGCAAACATTCAGCAGTAGCAAATCAAGTATTTTATATATTTTTTTTTCATTTATATTTTTCAAAAAACATATTAAAGTTCAAAAAATACATGAACATAAAGAAATAATAAGAACTTTATGTAGGAGAAACTTAGAGAAAAGAATGTAAAATGTAATGTGCTCCAATCATTTATGAGAACTTAAAAATTTTCCTAGAAAAAAAATTAGAAAGAAAACGGAATTCAAAAATGTACATACCCTCAATTACATTGACGTTGTTGACGGGGGTGTTCATTGCTTCTACCACGATTAGAGGGCCCATAGTGGAATTGTTCAAAGCATCCATGATTCAAACATAGGTAAATCCTATTGTGTGCTCAACAATAATAACTTCAATTCCGATCCCCATCGGGATCCCTACAAAGATAATAAGCACAACGTCTATGAGTCCATGTTAGCAAATGTCTTCGTCCCTCTTCCTTGGGCAGTACTTCCACATTGCAACCCCTCCAATTCTATAGTAGGGCATCACACAAGTTTTTCTTGAATTGGAGATGTGTTATAAGTTGTTTCCTATGATAATAAACCCATAGAAGGTCCTGGTATAAAATATACATATTCACAATTGTAGTATCCAAGAAGAATGAAAATACTTGGTGCTACCACTTGTGTGATCTACTCTGACAAATGTAGGATGCCCTCAATTGATCTACAACATCAATACCCTTCATATGAGTTGTATATTCCAAATGCATAGGTGATGTGGGAATTTGATCTCGCATTGCACCATTCCTACGTGAAATCGTCAGTATGGGAACACAAGGAAAATCAACTAGTAAAGCATGGATAGATATAAGAAGTACCGGTTGTTTATCCTTCCAAAGTACACAATAAATGCTCCTACTATAATGCATTTTCTACTCCAATGTCCCTTAAGAAGAATTTGTCTAATTCTTCAATTTCTTCAATTGGATAGGTAAACCAATGCAATTTGACCTTATAGTTCCTGTAGCAAAAAATGCCATTTTTTCTAACTCCTTGAATAAACCAATGCTGTAAAAAAAATTGTCTGTTACTGTGTTACAACAACATGGCCCTTCCCCTCAAGATCTTAAACCAAACCCATAACTACATTGTGATCCAAATGGGGTTGTCCTTGAAGTGGTACAGGAACTTCAACTGCTACCACATTTTGATGTGCACTGCAATAGATGTCAAAATTGACACTATTCAAATCCACAAAATCTTCATCCTCCAATAATTCAACGTAATTGTTATACTCATCATTTTCATTGTCATAAAATTCATACACTACACTTGGAAAATCTGATTCCACAGAACTAGAGCATTGCTCCAAAATTTCTTCAATATCTCCAAGGATAGAAAACTAAGTGTGAGTCTTCCTGGATCTTCTACTGCCTCGTAAAAGTCTTGTAGCAGAGAGTACCTATTCTTTGTCATAGTCGTAGGCATCTTCAAAATTGAAAGGACTTGAGGTGGTTGTTGGGTACTAGAACTCTTTTGCTTGTCTAGGAGATGAAGACATAACGTTAGCATTGGACCCCGCAGCTGCCAGCGTTGAGCCTAGTGATTCAAACTGTCTTCTCTTGCCGACGTCGTTGGTATCTAGGTCTCCATCATCTCCGACTCCTTCTGCCAATCTAATCGCAGTGGCCCACACCGCTCCTTCCCGCCTCAAGTCTTCTTCGTTCTCTCCACCTCTGTTTAGACGTGGTAGTCGACACCGCTCCCTTCTAATTTTGCTGTGGGCATTGGAGCACAAGCACTACAACGTGTGAAGCAACTCAAGTGGCCATGCATTGTCGTCCAAATGTGCATTTCATCATTGCTCTCATTTGTATTGGTGTCAATGAAGTGCTCATCACAACTACTGTCATGGCCACCAATTTCGTTTTCTTGAGAGAACATTTAATCTTTATCCAATTCACCAATGATCATATCTTCATGTTTTTGCATATTGTAATGTACGTCTTCTACCATATTAGTGTGTACTACTTATGGAATCATTTCTTCTCCTGAGTTCAGACTTGCCAAAGAATTGTGCATACCAATGGGATACATATTCAGTGAGGTAGTTTGTAGCAAGTTTGGATCTTGTATATTTGATTCCAATAAGTTGGTGGATTCTTCACCGCTGTCATCGTCATTGTCAATGTTGCTTGGACTTTAAGGGAGATTAGTCGAAGTATGAAGAGCTGCTGCTCAACTGTTTAGCAACCATTGACTTTGACGATGAAGAATGTCATCCTTTGCAAGCTAAAACAAGTTCACATGCATTATAAATTCATTTTTTTTAATTCAAAAAAATTTACGAAAATCATTAAAATTTGCATTGTTGACCACAAAACTTTGTTAATTATTTTGAGGCTAGTTTAGTCCTCCTCGGAACCAAATAGCACCTTCAAGTTTCATTTGAAGAAATGTAACAACTAATCCTACATTGTAATTTGGTTGTGGTTTAGAGCTCTTTGAAACCAAAGAGTATCGTTAAGGTTCATTTAAGGAAATAAAACAATCAATTCTATAGTGGTTTTTTAATTTCTTTTTGTGATTTCAAAACCTTTCATTTAAGAACGTTGACTTCATAAACCAAATTTTGACCCTTCCTTGGTGCCAAAAGGTTCTCTCAAATAAAAAAAACTTTTTTGGAACCCAGAGAAGGCTCCTTGGATCCAAGGAGTCCTTTTTGGTGCCAAAGGACTTTTGCAAGGAAGTCTTGTTGGAACCCAAAGAAGACTCCTCAGAATCCAAAGGCTCCTTGGATTTCAAGCAGCCTTTCCTTGGTGCTAAAGGGCTCTTTAAAAAAAGACTTTGGAACCCAAGGGATGCTCCTTGGATCTTAAGGAGTTTTTCTTTGGTGCCAAACGACTCTCACAATGAAGGCTCCTTGGAACCTAAAGAAGGCTTCTTAGAATTTGAAGATGAGAACAACCATCTTTATTCTTTATTATTGTCTCCCTATGAGCCTTTTTGGAATGGAGGAGGTTCTTAGAGATCCCTTGTGAATGTGGTATGTAAGATGATTATTATCTTTCTCTCAAAAACAGAAAGGCTCTTAGAACCCTACATAAGGTTGGTATGTGTACATTACAATGTAAACAATTTACATCACTTGCATTTGTATTAGATAAATTTGCCTTATTCATCTCTAATTTAGATGCTTTATGATGCAACTGACTTCATTTAATATGAAAAATTCAGGGCTAGATTATTTTTTCATCCACAAACTTTCATCTACATTTATAGAACATGCAAGACGTTCCAAGATGTTGATGTGACTCACTATCATTGTAATTGATTACTTCCACGTTTCATTGATTTGAAGTTCATTAATATAAGGAAATCGTTATTGGAAATAATCATGGTATTTGGCATATGTACTTCGCTATGGGAGCATGTTTTCATATTGTGAAGGAAAGGAACCTAGTTGTTTCAGTGAATAGATGAAAGAGCAGAAGAAAAGCTTTAAAAAATACACCTATTTTCCCTTCAAAAACCATGGAAGTCTTAGCATGGCATTTGGTCCCAACCTTTTCTTGTAGTATAAGTCTGATCTATCCACACCTCATTCTTGATGAATGTGTGAATCTCACTATGAAATTTTCTTCTTTGACACCAGCATAGAATGTGAGTAGCTTGACGATAAAAATGGTGACTAAATATAGTTGATGTTGGATTACAAGCCACTATCGAGTTCCTTTTCTTACATGCAGTGATTGCAAATGATTAACATCAAGCAGAGCAACAATTTTTGATGCATGCACATAGGAAGCACTTTTTTTTTCTAGTAGTAAATAATGTAGCTTCTTTTCATGAGACAGCTATAATGGAAGTGCACTATCTCCTCTTACAATAGGATTTAAACCAAAAGGAGAAGTCAACAATTGCATAGCACTATACAATAGCATCTACATTAAGACCTTCCTCTCCCACCTCTGCTGCAAGGGATGTAACAGTGGAATTTGATACAATGATAGTAAGGGAAGTGTACACATCAATATCCTTTAAGGCATCCATGGCTATGTATGACTGTTTAGGGTTCTAATTCATGCTACAATGTAGACAAATGCTGAAATTTTAAATCTATCTTACATCCCAACTGTTAATGGCTACGGTTTTGAAGGCATTGTTTAGGATTCCAGTAGATGCTATAATATACACAAATGCTAAAAATTTTTAACCATCCGATATTCCAGCCGTTAATGGCTGCGATTTTTTAGGTATTGTTTAGGATTCTAATTGATGTTGTAATATACACAAACGTTGAAATTTTAGACCCATCCCATACCCCAGCCGTTAACGGTTGCAGTTATTTAGGCATTGTTTAGGATTCCAATTCATATTGTAATGTACACAAATGTTGAAATTTCTAACTTATCCAATACCCCAGCCATTAACAGCCACGATTTTGGAGGCATTGTTTAGGATTCCAATTCATGCTATAATGTACACAAATGCTGAAATTTCTGACCCATTTGATACCCATGCTTTCAGTAGATGCTGCAATGTTGTCAAATTTTTAAATTTTTAATCCTTGCTACACCCCAACCGTTGATGGCCATGGTTTTTTAAGCTCAATTCTTGCTTTCAATAGATGCTACATTCTCCAAAATTTGCTAAATTTCTTGGACTATCTTAGACCCTAGCTATTCATAGCCACACTTTTTGAGACATACATTTGTTTATAAAAACGATAGAGATTTGAATAACATGCTGAATTTTGGGGGCCTCTTTATACCACAACCATCATGGCTCTTATGTTTTGTACTACATTTTACTATTGATGTAGACAAACTATATTTTTTTCTAATTTTCATTTGGACATCATTTCAAAGATGTTCACAGAAGAAGATTCACAAGCGAGGAGTTTGGATGTTGCACTTCAACCTCTTTTTCAAGATCAATTGGAGATACAAATGCATAGCTTTTTGAAAGAGACTATGAATACTTCTTCTCATCTTGAGCGCTTGCGATTTCAACTAAGGGCAAAATCAAAAATCCACATACCTGATACCTCTATGTCGTATGATTTCTTTACCAGTTGTGAGACCTTTCTTGAAGAATGATGTCATGAATCTTGCTGCACATTTTGTTACTTGTGGTTACATAGAAGGAAATGGAGTTTTCTATATGGCATTGGAGAATAGTGAAGAAAAGACAGTAGATGTCACTGATGACATTATGAAATCCTAGAGTCCCAATTGGATGCAAGTTTATGTTGCATTTGAAAAAGAATTGGAAAATGATGAGGATCTCAAAGTTTTCTATGGCAAGATGTTTATGGTGTGGGATGACAACCACTGTTTGCAAGCATGGTTGCCTCTTATCAACCAAGATCATGTAGATGATTTCTCATGGCATTATGCTGTTGAAAGTATTGTTTTGGAAGTGAAGGGGGACATTGCAACTATATTGGCAACATTATATGATGTGAATTGGTAAGCACTTCTATGTCTTTATGAACTCTCATCTCATTTGACTTCCTTGCTTCTAATGCTTATTTGGTATGTACCATTATAATAGTCATTATTTTAAGTTTTTGCTTCTTGGGATCATTGTAATAGTCACTATTCTAAGTTTTTGCTTCTTTGGATGTTCACTACACTTATTTTAATACAATATATCTAGTTTTGATAGGAAAAATAAAAAATCTCATGTTTCCATTAATCTTGTTCATTAGCTCCATCGTATTCAAAGTATTGTTAGGCAACCGCTCTCATACTTTGAAAAACTTGTCTCCAAAGAGGATCTTATTGCAACTGAAGCCAAATAGAAGTCAAAACATCGAACTTGGTTCAATTTTACTATTGAGGCTCTAAATGGAGTTTTATATTAGATTCATTTCTGATGTTTTATTTCTTGTTTACTCCTTTTTATTTTATTCAATTTCTAAGTTTTCTCTTTGTTCTTTTTTTCTTAATTCAAAGTAATGTTATTTGAATTGTTCTATTGTGTATAATAATTGTTTTTATGTCTAGTAATGTTGATTCTTATACATCCTAGACTTTGTGCAACAAAAGTTGGGGAAGGCTACTGCTACTGCTCAAAGAAAATTTTATGAGAAGTATCTCAATCCAATTGATTCGATTCCATCCGCAGTTCATGAATGGCTCTCCAAAGTTGTAGACAAGGTGAAGATAGCTTCTCATTTAGAATTGAAGAAACAACTTCCTATTGCAGATCCTAAATATACACCAGCTTTTTTGGAGCAAGTAAAGGTCCACTATGAAACTCATGATGAAAGTCCAGAGATGACTCAAGAGAAGCTTTGGATGTTGGCAACTTCAGCTATGGACACTTTTATGAAGATCAAATGGTTGGAAAGGTGAAATAAGTCTTCTTCGTTTCATGAGGCTCTCAAATTTCCTAAACCAAATTCAACAATATCAACTTTCTTGAGTGGCTTCATAAAGCTACTTGGTGGGCTCAAATAAGTGTTTTTAAAATTATTTTAGTGTTATTTTTTTGAAAGTTTTTAATTAGGCATTACATTCTTCTAATTTATACTTTGTATGTGGCAATTGACTATTGAGACAAAAAAACTTTTTAATGCTACAGTGACTGATCTGGATGTGGTTGTTGACTATCTTTCCAACGGTATGGATCCTTTGCCAAGTATTTTTGATTATGTAGAGATAATGCGCATACTATTATGGGATACTACATTCTTTTGTGAATTCGTTGTAGATAAGGAGATTCACAAAAACCATAAAATTGACAAGCAACTCAACTTCAAACTAGCTATACAAAGGGTGCTTTATATATACTTGTGAGTGCTTAAATTATTTTTTGGGATTTTATTAATTTTGAGTATAGTTTTATATACAAAAAGCCCAAAAAAGAGTGAATGACCAAAATAAAGATGTCACATACCAATATAGCATTTGGTCTTAAATAGAGCATTTTTCTTCAATTATAACTAAATCCCGCATGTAGATAGGGTAGAAACCCAAAAATTGTATAAAGTAAGTTTAGTAAAAATTGTCCAACTTGTCTAAATCTACCTTTCTATGATAAATCCTAATTAAATTGGTTTGAGGGAAGTATGTAAGAATCCTAATTCAGATTCCCCAAAAGAGGTTTCAATATCCCTATTCTATTAGTGAAATAGTAGAAACTCCAATTGTTAGCTTGCAAATGAAAATTTAAGACAAATCAAAGAAGAGCATCTACAACCTAATTACAATGACTTGAGGTGGGAATCATGCTAGGAGTCCAACAACGCAATTGGTTCACCAAGATTCCCTTCCATTTGAAAGATTCTTGAATTATCATAAATTAAAAGAGATAGCAAGATTTGATTTTCCTTCTTCAAATGTGCAAAGTAAAAATATGAGCTTGAATATCTCTTGTGGAATTCCATGAGAGGTTTTATAAAAATTCTCGGGTTTTTTTTATCTCCAAAAGATCTTTTTCTAAGCGATCAATTGTTAAAAGCTATGATGGAAAATTCTTAGAAATTACCCATGCTACGGTAAAATCTTACTAAAAATTAGTATAGCTTCTTTTATGTTAATAATGAGCTTCAACAAGTTTCTTGGCATTCCAATAGTCAAAAGACTCAAAACTGACATGATCCTCCAAGATTGGTAAAATTAAAGATTAAATGTGGAATTGACCGGTGGATCGGGAGCATACGGAATTGGATTGAGGTCAAAGTGAGGTCTTTTCTTACTCCCTTATACTTACTTAAGACCCTAAGCTAATTACTTTTTTCAGAAAAGTCAACCTCCAAAAGTTGAGTTTTTACCCTTTAGGCGGTTTCAATTGGCACTAGCTATTAGTAGTTTTTTAGCAAATAAAAAAGGGGTGGAGGGTTTCTTTAAACTAAAAATGGACTTTTGAAACTAATGGCGCATCCCGTTTGCGATGTGGAGTCTTTCTCCAAAAGTTAGAGTTTTGGACTAGCATAGAAAGTCAAAACTTGAAGATTAGAATGAAAATCTTAGGTGATAAGATTACATTGTAGGAATTGGGGGGGAATGAGGCCTTTGGAAAAATATATAAAGGCTCTCATTTCTCTCTCAAATCACCCCTTAGGTTCATTTTGAACTGCCTTGTTTTCATTTAAGTTCATTTATTTGAATTTTGGCCATTTAGGCCACATTATCAAATTCTTGTATTTTTGGAGCATTTCAAGCTCCGTTGTTGTTCTTTTTCAAGCTTTCTTGAAGGACTTGGATTCCTTCAAGCTTGGCTAACTTCCTTGTTGATTTTGTTGAGTTTTTGTTGAGTTTTTGTTGAGTTTTTGAAACTTTGGTTGGAGTTTTGTTGAAGTTTTTTTGGTATTTTGTACTAATATTGTACTAATCCTAGAGAGTTTCCTTCCCATATGACTAGCAATGCCGCTTTGGGGGACCTTTAATTTGTAGTTGTAAAGTTCTAACCTTCCAAGTGGGAGATTCCTTAATTGTGAAATCCCCTAGAATTTGTGTGTTCGTACTAAGTTGTTATAGTGGTTTCTTTTTGTACTAACAAGTGTTTTGTACTAACATCCTTACTCTAACATGTCCTTGTGTGTAACCTTGTTGAAAGTGTTTCATATTTTTATGCTCTTGTAAAATACAGTGAAGCTTTGACTGCGTATGGTGGAAAATTGTATAGATTTTTATGTATTTGTCAAAGTACAACGAAGCTTTGGCTTCAATTATTTAGGAGTTGGGAGAATTTTATAGTATTTACAACCGTACGACAAAGCTTTGACTTTGGGTATTGATAGAAATTTAGTGGTTTTTACAAAACCCAGTGAAGCTTTGACTTTGGTCCTTTCAAATTTGGTAGAATTTTGTGAATTCCTAAAATCACTGCGAAGATTTGGCTCTAAGTTATAGATTTGTCAAAAGTCTTGGGATATTTCCATCAAGTTTAGTGTCCAAAACACTATTTTGGAATATCAAGGTTAGCCTCCAAAAGTAGTAAACCAAATTACAAAGTAGTTTGTTTTTTTGGTTTCAAAATTAGACTCCGGCCCTATACTGTGAACTTGATAAGTGTTTTGAAGAGGTAGTACCAATATTCCTTTTCATTTGGTGTTTTAAGTTGCCAAAAATTAGATTCCAATAGTCCAAAAATTCCAAGAGAAAATAATCGACTCAAAAAAGGCAAAAAATCTGAACCAGTCAAGAACTGCCAGCAAGGATGGATAGTGAAGGGGGGGGGGCAAATACAAAGCTGGGGTCCCAACGAAGCCGAAGCCGCCACATTAGTATCACCACGCAGGCAACGAGAAAGGGGCCCTAATGAATTTGAAGCTACCATGTCAGCCCTGCCACGCAGGCAGCGAGCAAGGGGTACCAACGAATCAAAGGCCACCACATGGCAAGCCTTTTGGAGGTATACTATTGTCTATCTATTATCTCTACTTCCTTGAAGCCATTCTAGACTTGGTTCTTGTTTTTTTCTCTAGCTACCGGTTTTGTTTTTTGCTCTGCTTAGTTTTGGTTTTTAACAAAAAACTGATTTTGCCGTTTGAAAAAGGCTAGGAAATATAATAAAATAAAAACATAGACTAAAAAAGGTGCATAAAAAATCCACAAAATAGATAGGAGTAGAGTAGATAAGTGCAAAAGGAATTAGGGGGGAAAGAGGTAGACCAAAATCCAGCTTAAAATACATCAATAAATATAAGTTAGAAGTAGGAAAAGAAGTAAAAAGACACTCAAAACTCCATAGCTAAGATTCAAACGGCAACTCAAAAATACAATAGATGAAAGGACAAGTGAAAACTTGAAGAGTTGTTTGGAAAAAAAATAGGATTAGGTGGAAATCTTGTAAACCCAATTAGAACCATCAAAAACTTAAATAGAATAATAATTGACTTATAAATATCAAGAGTCAATTATTATTTAAAAATTGGTGCAATTATTTAGTGTTTCAAAGTCAACCCTTGGCACTAAAATAATTGAGAGGAATAATGGGAAAGAAAAGAGGAGATAAGGGAAAGAAATGGGAACTTGAAAGATTTCAAAGTTGAACTTGTATTTTTCAACTCCTTTAGATGTGGGCAAAAAATATCAATCAATTTTGAAGGATGGAAAACGATAGAGTTTGAAGGAGTATACAACTACCTTAACAATGACACCAACTCCAAGGTGAGTTACTAGCTACAACTTGTACTTTTCAATTATCAAAATTAGACATTTTAAAGTAGGTCCGAATTACAAAGCTAAGTTAGGATACTTAGAATAAGTCTTTTACAATAATCAGATAGGCAAAACTTTAAATTGTAGTTAGAGGTTTCCGAAACCATATCACACTTAAAAAACTAAAGCTAAATTGAGAATGATATAGATGGATGAAGTTTAGGTTAGAATTTGGATAACTTGTAGCAAAAATCATCCATTGAGGTCAAGACTTGGAAATTAATCAGAATATAGTAACTTAAAAATAGGAATAAAATTTCAAGGTAAATTGGAATAAGAAATAAGGGTAAAACCTTAGATGAAGTTTTTAGAGCCTCTTAAAAAGACTAAACTTCATCCGTCCATAACTTTTGCTAGAAAGGTCGGAATAGGGCGATTTTATATTTTTAAAAATGGCATGAAGTGTTCTATCACTTAAGATGTCTAAATTTAGATTGTCTTTCAATTAACTAAAAAACACCATAGCCTAAAAAACAAGTTAGTAAAAAATATACACTTCCAATTTGGCTAGGTTTTGTTAGTTAATTTCAAAATAAAAAAGTAGTGTAATATTAGGGAAAGATTCATTGCTTGGAAGGCACAATGGACCGACATTAGGCACCCATAGAAATTAACCGTGAGTATTAGAACCTAATTGTACATGCTAATTTACTAAGGGTAGGTAAATAAGCACTTACAGTACTTCAAGTATGTTCTTTTCCCTACCAAAGCTATTTCCAAGTCTCCTACCTTCTTTGCTAATTATTTTGATAAAAAAAGTGAAGAGTGCATGTTCACAAAGGGGATCATGAAATCTTGGGATCCCATGTATTGAAAAAAGTGTGGGTGGTACTTGGATTGTCCCCTCAAAAGATTGCCTACTTTTGACATTGTCCTCCGAGATTCCATTAAACCCGCCCTCAAAGGTACAACTATAGTTGTGCCTAAAACAATGGATAAGGATAGAGCTAAGAAGATGAAGAAGACAAAGTTCAAGCCGAAGAAGACTGTGGTGCAACTTAAGGAATCCGATGAAGATGTTTCAATTCAAAATAGTCTCAAAAACCTTGTTATCACTGGACCTTCTTCTTCAAATGTTGAAGCCCCCCCGTGCTTCAAAGAGGCAAAAGATGTCTTCTACTCTTGTGATTTTGATACCAACTTCTATTCTTATCTTTGAGCTACCTCTCAAGCTTAAAGCTATGATGAGTGTTTTGGCCCCTTTGGCTACAAATCATACATCTTTAGATTTGATCTTGAATGATTCTTTTATTTGAATTATTGAAGACAAGAAGAAGAATGGTAAATTTGGTGCATTATATGATGACATTGTAGCTTTTCTATCAAAGGTGGGTTCATTCTTTTATTTATTTTTATTGTTTTTATTGTTTTTGTTATTAAAGTTTACTTATTCTATAGAATGTATGTATTCTAATTCATATTATTTTGTGACTTTGACATCTTCAAGCATGAATTAATATTCTTATAATTCATCTTTGTAGGTTAGTGAAGACATAGAGTTCTTTTTTGATGGCAAAATACAAAAGAGACCTGTTATAAACCTCATCACTATAGAATACCTAGATGGTCTTCAAGTTCCAAATCCACCATCTCAAATTCCGCATTGGAATGTCAACCTTCCAAGTTTTCTATAGGTTATGATGGCATTTTCTTTTACCTATCTTCATGATGATGGAGCATTTCTTCTATTTTATCTTGACAATCCCACAGTGAAGAGAAAAGTAGCAGGATTCTTCAAAAACTACAAATTCAAGATCAAGGATGAGTAGACTATCATTAATTGCCTACACTCGGCAAATCCTATGAATCCATCAAAAATGTAAGTACCAATTTCAAGCTTTTTCTTTTGGCATTGATTCATTTTTTTGGCATTTCCTTTTTTTTTGTGGGTATTTTCTAATTTGAATTTGAATTTTATTTCCAGACTTTGATCAAGACTTTATTGTTGATTCAATCATTTGCCTCCTCCATTGCAAGGCACCTTCAAGAGCTTGTGATTTCTAGTGATCCTACTACAACAAAAGTAGTGTTTTATGATTGCAAAATATGATTACAGTGAGTCGTAAAATCAAAAAAGGGTTGAACATGCAGAAATCACTATAGATGACTCAAAATATGACTGATTCTAGTTGTTTCAAAACAATCGCTTCAAACATCAGTCATATTGATAGTCATATAGGTTGAAGGGTATAAATACCCATATTTAGCTATAGTATGCCAATGTAGCGTATACTTTGACTATCTTAGGGGGGACTTGACTTTTTCTTGAGCTGCCCAAGCAAACAAAAAAATCCTACGTGAAATATGACTGTGATAAGTCATATTTTTTGATGACATGGAATATAACTGCAGTGACTGTCCTAGGAAATATGACTGCAGTGAGTCATATTTTGCAGTGACATGAAATCACTACAAGAATCTGAGCATTCTATGACTGCGTTTTCAGTCTTTTAGGACATATATGACTACCTTTGCGAATTGGTCTCTGCAGTCATTGTGGACAAGTCCTTTAGGACAATGACTGCATTTTTAATATCACCATCCGGATTGAGTACGACAATGTTCATCCATGAAATAATCCTATATGGCTGCTGATGTGTTCATGATTGGATGACGTGGCACTGGGACCACTCAGTCATACTTTAGTCGAAATGTAGTCAGGATTATGGTGGGCCCCACACATTCCACGTGGCATTTCGTGAATGGTGGACCAGTTCGGCATTCAATAAATGATTGAGAAGTTCCTATACCGTCATTTAGTAGTAGAGAGGTAGTTTAGCCATAGTCATTCCTCCGTGTTCTGGTGAGGCTACAGTTGAGGCTCAGTGAAGTGTCCGTTTAGATACAGTCATTCATTTTAAATTAGTGCTAATTCAGTTCGACCTTAGTGAAGTGGTAGAGGTTTCGTAGTCATTCTTGTGTGCTTCAGTGCTATTGCAGTGAGACCTCAGTTGCATGCGAGTCATATTTCACTACTACGGTTCACATTGTAATGTACCTAAAAAGCCGTTCCTATACCTCACCATTTCCTTTCATAAACCTCATAGGGAAGTAATAGGCAACAAACATGACAACTCATAAGAAGCAAAAGTGATGTACAAGCAATGGAAACTTGGAATTGCAAAATGAAAGACTACACAAGCATGTAGTCAATGTCTATATTCATGAGCACCATAGTTTGAAGAATTAAACAACCAAAGGGTCATGAATTTTAGCTAGTACGCACTTCTAACCTTGTTCGCATGCCCACTTGCTCCAGAACTAGGGCAACCAACTACTATACATGGTTGTGATGAAGATGCCTCAAAACTGTACACTATATTTACAACTGTAGCCAAGTTGTATCATGGGTTGAACCTTATGTACTTGGAATCCCAAATTACATTTCCTCCTTGTACATCATAAAGAACGAGCTGCTCAGCCTCTGGCTTGGGAAACATCAGTGGCAAGTTAGAAGCCATCACCTGCCGTACGTCTACTCTGAACCAGGTATCCAAAATAACCATACTGTCGAACTTATCAGTCCCTTCTATACCGCTTATTCTTCCCAGAGCTACCTTCTGCTGAATGGACCACGGATTCACAATGTACATGTCGTCACACAAGGTGAACTGCAAAAAATACATGACAAATTAGTGATAAAAATTACTCTTACCCATGGGACCTTCTGAACGTATCGGTCTTTGTAAAAACAGTCGTCGTCACGGCTAATGACTGATTCTTCACTGACAACAACCCTTCTTGACTCGCATATGACTCCAACGAGAGTACTATGGAAGTACTAAATGACTACATAGTCATTCAACAGTCATAGAACTCAGATAGCCTAGATCATAGGCTCCTGCTTCCTTAAAAAAAATGTAATGAAGTTGCACTTTCAGAATTCTTCATCTCACCTTCTTCTTCGACGACTCTCGCTTCTTCTCCTCCGCTGTTGTCATCTTTGACCTCGTGTCCCTCTTCCCTGCCGCCTTCTGCAAACACACACACATTTCATGTTAGAATGGAAAACGAATGGAAAACGAATGGAAGGTGAGGGGACACAACTGAGCTTGAACCACATGGTCCATAAGTCCCCTCACCTTCCCTTGTCTCTGCACAATCATCCGGCTCTGAATTCCGTATCAACGCATGCTTTTGGATTGCGTTGTTCTGCACATAGGTAGCATTCTTTGCATGAAATTCCATTACATCTGTGGCGACATAAAGAGCTTCCAAAAGTGGCCTTCAAATAGTTGTTGTCATCGGCCAATTTAGCCAAATCAGCGACATAGAAGGCTTTTGTGATGACCACATTTGAATCCGGGTTGCAAGACACTCTTGAAGCATTGTTGTCAAGGACAATAGTGTTGGATGTGCTAAATCGAGGCCATTCACTATAAACCGCGGACAAAGCTTTACCCCAAGCTACTGGTTTATCCCCATCAAATTTGGTAGCAGTACATTTTTTTCCCCTCCAAACAAAAAGAGGGCTAAACTAAAGGCCTCATTGGTGCCTTCCTGTAATCGTTGGTACAATGTCGTCCATGTAAGATTGACTTTTACTGCCCCAAAATCTCACTGTGAAATTAAAGAAGCACCTGGATAGAAAGGGCTGCAACCATGGCCTTAGAAAGACCCTCCTCGTCTTCGTTCTCAAGGTGGGTCTAATTCTAGAGTTTGGATTCCTCTCTGAAGCTAGACTACAATCTAGCAAGGTCCCATGAATGTTGAAAATCAGCAATTTCTGTTTTGCATTTTTAAAGGGTGGAATGCGCAAATTCAAAGCAGCTCTCACCTGACCTGACGTAGAATCAGGGAGTGTTGCCTTGGCATTTACCTCGTTGGCCACTTTCGTGACTTTCTTCTACTTCTTAGGGGAAGACTTCGGAGGAGGAGTATTTGCTTCCACTTCCTTCCCGGAGTCCTCCAAGGTGTCGGAGCCCTCCTCAGCAAAGCAGTACAGCTTACCTGCATCAGCACCAACGCTATTATTTCCAGAGTTCCCTTTGCTTGTCCCGCCATGTACAACCTCCGGAACTTGCACCTCCACGACAGTTGATCCAAGAACTATGGTAGCAGGGTCTTGTGTGTCATCAGGCTCAATTTCAACAACATCCACCACCTTCGAAATGGCCTCCTCCAAAATTGGAACGCTGTCCTTCACATTGTCCACGGAAATGTTAGTCGAGTGTGGAGTAGGGGCGGATTTCCCTTTCTTTCCAATGCCGCCTGCCTTCTGCACTATGGGACTTGCAAAGGGTGATTGAACTTCGGAGTTCAAGGTTTCTTCAATTGCACTAGTCTTCTGTGATGGAGTGGGAGGGGGAAGTACCGGAGAGCCGGCTACTTTCAGCGGACGGGGATCAGGGATTAAGTCCACTGCGTCAACCTCCAGAAGCATGTTGGATGTCTGAATCTCCAAAGGGGACTTGGATGCCGATGGGCTATTGTGAGCAAGATCCTTCATTTTCCCCATAAAAGTATTGAACATTGTCTTGAGGTCCTCCACTACGTTGTTGGTGGCTGATGTATTCACCAAAACTTTCGAGAACTCGCCCTTCAAGTCCGCCTGGGACTTCTCTGTAGCACATATTCTAGCTGAATCCCCTGCACTGAGACCCTATAGTTCTCGGACGTCGTCCAAACAAGAGAAACTCAATAGTTAGTTGATAATCATGTCCCCACTAACGAGGCAACTGCCAAATGATTGGCCTACTACTCAATGACTACAGTTCAACTCATACGGCGATGCACGACAGAAGATGCCACTTGGTAACAACTGTGGAACAACTACTGTATGACTTCGTTATAACTATAGATTCCCTATTGAAATATTCAACAACTCTTATGTGACTCTATAGTCCAATGCCTGTACTTGCGTTCACTAACATATGAGAAGTACAATGTCTCCACCTACAATGTAAAAATGTTAAATACTCATGTATTGTTCACATAATAGAGGGGTTGCTATGCAGGAGCTAAGTGAGTTGCAATATGACATCTAAGATATGTTAATACATGAATGCAATTTGGAATGTACAATACAAGACCAACTGCAACCCTAATTATACCTTACCATTTAGCATTACTTGCATCACGATACAGACAAGGACATAAGAAAGCCTATACCATTACTGTTCTTTTCTCTATTAACAAAGAATGATGCAATTCAAAACAAGAGCAAATTGATAGCACATTCGTTTTTCAGTGATAATCAAACATACCGTATCACAAAATGACAGAGAGCTTACCGACCCACGTCCAACATGGCTGGAAGATCCTTACATTGCATCTGCAATGTCCATTAACCCCACGCTAGTAGGCCTTCCCTCCTTCTGCAACCAGTATACATAGAATCGTGAATTACGTGATATTCCACACTAAGTAAACCTCACAAACAAGATTTGGCACCCAGAATCCTAAATTGTGTGATATTCCTCTTCATAGCAAGCTTCAAAATGACAGCAAACAAGCAAAAAGAGGGACAGGACTATCTTGCGTGTTACAATGAAATTTAATGAACTTTGAACTCACCAACTCTGCCTCCTTCCCTGCTTTCCCTTTCCTGCCCACCGTAGAGAAGTTTTTCACTTGTCTCCTTGCGTGGGCCATTGTTGCCGATTTCTTCAATTGAATCTCTGTACCCCAATAGTCAATCAATCTACTCCATTGATCCGGATTCACATGGGATGGGCACTCATCCTCCCCCCCGCTCAAGAAAAGAGACTTCAATCTGAAGCGCTCTGTCTTCAAGTACCTCTTTATGGCATTTCGAAAGCCTAGTGTGCCCAAGTCGTTGCCTAAGTACTCGAAGTTGTTGTCTAAGGTCTCCCTCAGCTTCTGCACTAAGTGAGGCTTCTATTTCTCCCAATCTATGACACTCATGTCTAGTGCGTGGCACATACGTTTTGACCAATCTATCCCAAGCATTTTCCCCCGCACAACCTGCATCAATTTCACCTTCATCAGTGACTAAGATGAAGTGGGGTTTCTTGCCTTCTCTGTCGCGCTCTTTCTCCCCTCATCGTACAAGTTGCATTTCAGTCGCTTGATGCCCTTGTGGCACTGTCTGTAGAGATTTCAGCTGCATTGCTGAAGTCATTCCCTGAAGAATGCCCTACCCACCTATCCGGATATGGAATTGATGGAAGCTGGGGCCCAACCCCCCAAGATGGAGGCTACATTGGCGGGGGCTGCATCCATTGGCCACTAAGCACGCACTGCCAATTTCCATATCCAAGTCCTCGCTGTGACGAGGCTTCAGGCGCGCGTGGTGAAATTAGTAGACGCTGTGGTGGTGGAGAACGAGGTCAGTGAATCTTGATCGGGCTCCGCAGTCGCACTGGCGGTCTTTTCCACTTCTGCAGGTTTTCAAAGGACTTTTGCTCAGTGTCGAAGTCATCATCCTCTGAGTCGAAGACCTACTACGCATTAACGTGGCCTGCATCCATGTCTGACTGTAGATTTAGAAGCATTCAAACAATTCTCAATGTGACCTAAATGTGAATTAGTACCCTTCTATTGGGCAGGTAAGGGAGAAGCAGTAGAACCCTAAGTTGGATACGCTTCTACATTACTGTGATTTGATTTGAACATGATGGAAGTCAGTAGAAAGCGTCACCTTCGTGGCCAGAACCAATAATACAGTCCACCTGACCTAGAATGTAGGAAAAAAAATTTATCCCGTAAGACGTCTTCGTTGGAAATCCTATCTATTAATCTATTATACATGGACTCCCAAACTGCGTCGAAACAAATTACCTGCAGGCAGAACCTCCTCCGCCGCATTCTTCTGAACATGTGCACATACTATTGCTAAATTCATCATACCTGTTGCTATACCTTCATCGTCAGTTTTCGTCTCATCGGAAGACGAAGCCGCATCTACACTTATGTTGCCCCTCCGGCGTGCACGCACGCTCTTGCTTTATGTTGATTCCCTCACTCCGAGCGCTGCACGACTTCGCAGGTGCAACCTGGCGCTCTTTCTCGGACTCTGCGTGGGCAAAATCTTGTTGGCCGCTCCCCCAACGACTTCCTTTTATGGATTCAAATCCTTCGTCCTGCAAACACAATTTTGCCACTTCAGAAACTCCACTTCCACGCAAGGGGGTAAAGCAGATGATATGCAAGAGCGTGTGCGACGGTGGAGGTCGACGAACTCCCCAATCCGCCTTCTATGCTACAAGATAGGTTTAGGGTTCTTGTTGTTGCTTCAGCCTGTGCACGCCGCCAGAAGGCAGTCTAACGTGTACAACGTGGCGGCTTCATATTAATTGTACAAGAACTGAGTTATGTGACTCCCCAAAACTGATTTACGACTACAAACTGACTACATTACTACTACAACGATACGTGCAGTCATACATGAGAAGACCTACGTGACTGCTACGCTACTATGGAATGATTGGACTCTGTTTTCGAGAAAATATAATGTAGCAGTTGAACTAAAAACCAAAAAAGACGTTTACAATTTCAGGAAATGGCCTTTGCACGAAAAAATATGGGTGAGAGACTTACATTTGCAAAATGGCCACTTCCATAGGCTTCACTTTCTACCTCACTCGCGCTACATGCTTGTCTCGTTGAATTTCATATGCTGACTTCATTTCCTCTCCTACTAGCAGTTCTTCTTCCTTCTTTGCTTCGCAAAGAAGGGTGATCTGTAGGATCCTTGTGCCCAGCAACAACAACTGAGTGGGAGAACGATTGTGCCCAACAACAACAACTGAGTGGGAGAACGATTGTGCCCAACAACAACAACTGAGTGGGAGAACGATTGTGAAAGAAAGCGGCGCCAAAGGAGGGCGCAGACGCCTTCGGCCTTCACCGTAACTATCTCAGGCGCGACTGTCAAGGCCACCTCATCAAAGTACAGAATGAACAAGATTGAAGAAGGCTAGGCACCGCTCTGAGAACTCGCGCTCATGGCAAAGGTGAGAGTCTCAATCAGCGACTTTGTACTCAACCCTTTTGAGCACTGTTAATGGAGTAGCGACAGGGTGAATGGGATGGTAGGCACTAGTCTCTGTGGTTTAGAAGAAACGGCGGCTGCAAATCCACTCTGATATGGTAATAAATGTTCACTTTATGTAGTCATTCTTTTAATTTGTGGATGCCAATCATGAGTACATTGTACATTCGTGAAGTCGGTGAGATTTTGGTGGCATTGTCATTAAGATCAACTGCATTGCTTGTCTTTCATTTCAGGAGTTGTAAGAAAATGAACCATCAATTTCACAAGTGTTGTCCATGGTAGGTGGTCATGCATTTCCAATAACACAACTATAAATTTTTTCAAAAATTAGTTGTATACTTCCCCATAGTCATCGAATTCATCCAGCAGCCTTAGAGACGTCATGATTGTATTGCAAGACTGTGTGAAAACTCCCCTTCTCTTCTGCACCTAACATGAAAGACATTTTCTTGAACATTCAAGTGTCTTCTTTCTTCCTGTACACGATGTCATGTGGTTCAAATGTGACATTGCATTCACAGTTTTTGGTCCAACGTACAATGACACAAACCATGTGAATTGAAACGGAAGTGGAGAACATGGCAGGGAAATTCTACTCATGTGTGGACGTGATTTCTTCATTATATCGACAACGTCATTGTCCAATCAAGCCGAAAAGGTAATGACCTCACAAATTACCTCTTACTGTCATTACGTAGTTCAAGAATGCGAGCCGTCATGAAATGACGCGATATGGATTTAGCTGTAGTCATTCCATAGTCAAATTCGGTTGTCTCTCAGTCACCCTATAGTCATTGAAGTCATATGCAGTCAACACGAGTGGTGAATGAGTTCTAGTGCACAAAAGATGAATTCCTTGTCCTTGCATATGTAATTAGCCATTCAATGTTATGAAACGACATTGCATATTGACATAGACCTTGAGCCACTACAGTGAATCCATACAAGCCCAAAATGCTACCAACACGCATTCCCCTTTCAAATCCACAAAGGCAACGTCTCCGAGATGACAGATTGTGGACTTGTGAGGTCCAACGAGCTCGTCAACTGAAAGCTTCAAGAATGCATTGCCCGTGCACGGAGTGCCAAGGCCGACGAAGGTTTCTCATCCGAAATGTGCGCAAACATCTCATTCGAAATGGGCATCACCCAGACTTCAGGGTGTGGAGAGGGCCTGGCCCTCGAGACTTGTCAGATGTTGAGTGGGAGAACGATTTTTGGGGCCCTCGTGAAAACCGCACCGACGGTGTAGATGCACAAGTGGATACGTGCAGAATCTTAGAGAATGCATTCACGCTTGAAGACGGGACGAATGATGTTGAGGACAAAGTTCTTGAAGAAGTGGGCAACGCATTCCAAACTACAGATTCAGTTCACGATGAGTGCAGCAGCGGGTCAATGCATGGCATGCCCGAAATGGACAATGCTGCTCATAATGGCGTGCCAATTGGGGAAAACGGAGAACCAGTCGGGGAAAGTACAGAACCAGCTTGGGAGGACCGTCAATTTGATCCTCGTCACTTGCATGAGGCAATTCAAGACCTTTACAATGGCGCTAAGTGCACGAAGCTGGCAGCTACTATTTTACTTATGAATCTATGCACCGTGCATGGAGTGAGTAATACCTTTGCGGACGAGTTGTTCACTATCCTGCGTGATCACATGCTCCCTGAAAATAATTGTTTGCCAAAGAACTACCACGCAGCGTGGTCATTGACACAAACATTGGGACTTGCATACACCAGTATACATGCTTGCGAAAAAGGTTGCGTCCTTTTCAGAGGCTTACATGCAGATGCTATGCGGTGCCCTCAATGTGATGAGCAGAGGAAGATGTTACCTGTGAAGGTTTTGCGGCACTTCCCAATTATACCAAGATTACAAAGATTGTTCAGAAGCCCGAGCATTTCAAAACTAATGGTTTGGCATTCGGAGAATCAGAGTGATAGAGAAGACGGGGATGGTTTCGTCCGCCATCCCTGTGACTCAAAGGCATGGCGGCATTTTCATGAGAACATGGACCCAACTTTCGGCAATGACCCCAGAAATGTCCACTTCGCTTTGGCAGCAGACGAGGTCAACCCTTACAAACAAAATCGTTCCAATTGGTCTACTTGGCCGGTACTACTGCTGAATTACAATTTGCCACCTTGGTTGAGCATGAAGAAGTTTTTCATCATGTTGTCCTTATTGATCCCAGGGAGGCAGTCCATCACTTGTGAGAATTTCGATGTCTACTAGGAGCCACTTGTGGACAAATTACTGTAACTATGGGAAGGTGTTCCAACTTATGACATAGCAAAGGAGGCGAGTGAAAGAGCATTCACCTTGCGGGCCATGCTCTTATGGACAATTCACGATTTTCCAGGCTATGGAGTGGTGGGTGGATTTGCCCATCAGGGGTTTGCAGCTTGTCCTCACTGCGGATCAAACTTGGGTGCGCAACACTCAATGGAGCTCGGCAAGCAGACATTTGGTGGGACCAGACGGTGGTTGCCATTAGAGCACAACTACAGGTCACCTCACATGAAAGACTTATTTGATGGCTTTGTGGACAATCGACCTCCCCCTCCACCTGTGACGGTTGAAGAGCAATTGCAGTACGCAGCCGAGTATGAATCGTGGAAAGCAACCTCAAATAGAGAAGCTGGATCAATGGATCCATCTAAAGTGCATGGTGTGAAGCGATTGAGCATCCTGTACAGGTTGCCTTACTGGAAGGTAATTCCGTCTTATAGCAGAAATGGTAGTTCTGCAATTATTGATTGAGAGTTTCATGGAGTTCCTATTTTTTGATTTGCATGTAAAAGTCGGTGCACTTCAATGCCTCGGCCTGCTATGCAAGCCATCTTCGTTTTCTTCTTTTGTATATTTAAGATAACAATGTATATCAATTTTTGTAATTGAGTACATAAGATTCTAGTGTGTCAGTTGATATGCACAAGTATGAGTATGCACTATATGCACAAGTTAGGCTGTCCAGTAAGGCGGGCGGAGGCAAGTCAGTAGTGACTCATATGAAACTGGGGATTGACTGGAACTAGTCATTTCCCAGTCGTGACCTAGTTATTCAATAAATAGACTCATATGAAACTGGGGATCGACCGGATATAGTCATTTCCCAATCGTTTTCTAGTTATTCAATCAATATGCATTTCTTGATTGCTCCAACTAACGAAGCACTAACCATTTTCACCCTTCTATTGTGAACCATGTGCATTCAGAAATTGCTTATTTGTTACACACTGGATGTCATGCACTGCGAAATGAATCTGGTGAAGAACTTCCTGAAAACCATCACTGGGAGGAAAGACACTATGAAAGTTAGGCGGGACTTACAGAGGCGGAATATACAACCGCATCTATGGCTAACTCCACACCCGAGGAATCCCGCAAAGATGGTGAAACCCGCAGCGCCGTATGTTTTGAAGGATAATGAGCTCGAAGTGTTTTTGACGTGCATAGAGTGTTTGAAGACACTGACAGGCTATTCATCCGATTGAGCAAGCACTTACGGAAGAAAAACTTTGGTGGACTGAAGTCTCACGATTATCATGTTTTAATGCAGCAGATATTACCATTGGCTTTGAGAGGTTTGATGGAACCAGGTCCTAGGATGGCTGTGATGAGGATGAACAAAGTGTTTCGAAGAATTTGCAGTACAGTGTACAATCCTGCTGATTTCTCTTCATTGAAAGCCGATGTGGCAGAGAGTATGGCCTTGTTGGAGATGGAATCCCTCCTTCATTCTTTGACATCATGACGCATCACCCATATCATTTGGTTCAGGAGTTGGACATATGTGGTCCAGTGAGTGCAAGGTGGATGTATCCAATAGAACGGTACATGAAAACGTTGAAGAATCATGTGAGAAATATGGCTCGCCCTGAAGCTTGTATGGCCGAGGGATATCTCAATGATGAAAGCATTGGATTTGTAACTGAGTACCTACATAGCTTCTAGTTCACTGAGAGGCGTGTTTGGGATGCTGACGAAGAGTACGGCGATGCAGAGGAGGTCCTGCAAGGCGGAACAAGAGCCTTTGTCATGACTCCTGCACTACGAGACTTGGCACATCAATACGTTTTGGCCAACGTCTCTTGTCTACAAGAAAAGTATTTGTAAGCAGACCCTTTGCCGTTTATGTTTGTCATGTTGTATGTTGTGAGCTCTAGTTTTTGAAAAGGTTGTTCATTTCCAATACAGTGAAAATGCAAAACGCACATCAACAGCGTTAGAGTCGTCCATGTTTCTGGTAGTCATCTAGTCACATGAGAGTTGGAATTTAGTCAATTGTGAGTCACAGACACTTAGTAGATCCATGAAATGATTGTGTCAAGAAGTAACCGAGTAATAGACCACCACAAAGCACTAACAACGTCAACTGGGGATGCCTTCTCTTGCCATCTCAATATTTTGTGAATGATTTGTATTTTGAGCTATATGTATGAGAGGTTAACAGTTCCAAAGTACATTCAGGATCTGGAAGGCCGAAGGCTTGCGAGATGCGACTATTCCAGCGTTTGAGGACTAGATCCCAGACGTAGTGTAGAACGCACCATTTGATGTGACAGACCCTGACGACAGGGATCGGCTACTACTCATCCGAAAACCCTCACAGAAGGCATTACGCTACACCAAAATGAAGTCCTTTGGTAGCCATTTCAGAGTGGATGACGGTGATACCCATCGTTTCCGGACATACAATTCTAGAGTAGCTTCCGTTTTTGACGTACCGACCAACGATGCAAGGGATGTGTCCGTGAATTACGTTGGAGTTTTGAAGGACATATTGAAGCTTGACTACGGACCATTGCATACACCAATTGTGCTTTTATGATGCCATGGATGAAGACTACAGACAATAGAGGCAATGCAACATACGTCCGAGATGATGCTGGCTTTTTGATGGTCAACTTCCGGCACTCGCTACCACGCATGTCGGAGCCCTTCATTTTTTCCAGTTAGGCAACACAAGTCTTCTTCTCAGATGTGCCCGACAAACCAGGATGGAAAATTGTTTTGCAAAAAGAAGCACGAGCGAAAAGGGAGGTCCTTGATAGTCCTAATGTGTTCATAACCACCACTGTGGAAACTCCAGGTCTTACAGCTCCACAACTAGTGTCAACACCTTCAACAATACCGTCTCTAATTGGGGCCATTGAATTGTCACTTGAGGACAACTTACTAGCACATGCAGCGTACTAGTTAGTTAAGGATTCATTTTTTTATTGAACTTTGCGCATACCCTTCCATATGCCTTACAAATCCAAATAGAAGAAGTAAACCATCTTCGCATGACTATTTTCTTCTTTCATTGCTTCCATATTTTTTTTATGTTCATTTCCAAGACCGTAGGATACCTTCTAGTACAGAAATGGGAAAAGAAGCTATTAAAGGCATGAATGCATGAACGGCCTCAACCTCAGTCATTTTCCAATGGAATTAGTCATTTCGTAGTCAAAATAAAGTCATTCATGCAAGCAAGCGCAATTAACACAGAGTCAATCCACACTGATGTATGACTAAGTACATCCAACAGACCTTCTAAACTGTCCACGTCACGCCATCGGATGACGCAATCACAGAAACGAACGGATGAAATATGGTCGGGCTGGCAGCCCGAAAATTCTTCATCCCTCTGACTACACAATGACTCCAAAATGACTACAATTTTGTTACATCGTGCACAGTGTGAGATAACAGAGCTCTAGTCATAACACAGTCATTGGGGACAGCGAGTCATTCTTGACGTGGTTGTGGCGGACACATTTTCCTTATAGTGAATATGACTCTCTGAGTTATATTTTTTAGTGATGTAGAATATGATTGCGGTAAGTCATATTTTTTAATGATACGAAATATGACTACGGTGAGTCATATTTTTTGTTGATGTAGCATGTGACTGCAGTGAGTCACATTTTTTGATGACATGGAATATAACTATGGTGAGTCATATGTTTGGTTGATGTCAAATATAACTACAGTGAGTCATATGTTTGGTTGATGTGGAATATAACTCACTATAGTGGAAGATGGTTCTATTAAGTTATAAGTAGCTTCCAACAACTTTGTTCCAACTTTTTATATTTGCATATATACAATTAAAGAAATGGGAGGTTAATTTTTAGTGAATGAACAATAAAGCTCAACCTTCACAAACTTACAACAATACAAAATATGTAATACAAGTTTAAAGTAGAAATAATAACAATAATAATGGAGTGAAAAAGAAAGAAAAAGTAGTAAATATTAAGAAATAACAACAAGCAAGACTTAAAATGCAACAAGGAGCTACAACTAAGAGACAATAAGAAATGGGAGTTAAAATGCAACAATAAGAAAACTAAAAGCAAAAACTAAAAGTCAAGAAGAAGAAAGAATTTTAATGCAACAACCCTAAACAAGAAGTATGAACTAAAGAACAAAAAAAAATAAGAGTTAAAATGCAAGAAGAAGAAAGAATTTTGATGCAACAAGAAATAAGAAGCATGAATTAAAGAGCAAGAAGAAGCAAAAGTTAAACTATGAACTAAAGAGCAACAAATCGTAATAATTAAGTAACAAAATCAAGAAGCAACAAGAATTAAAAGGTAATAAACAACACAAGGCAAGGAAGAAGAGTTAAAAGAAGCGGCGACTAGGGGTTCAAAACTTTAAAGAAGTGGCGGCTAGGATTTTCAAAACCCTAAAAAAATGGTAGTTAGGGTTTCTAAAACCCTAAAAAAGTGGTAGCTAGGGTTTCTAAAACCCCAAAGAAATGGCGGCTAGGATTTTCAAAACCCTAAAAAAATGGCGGCTAGAGTTTCAAAATCTTAGAAAAGTAGCAGCTAGGATTTCAACATCCTAAAATAATGTTTTGACCATATTTTTTTGGATTGCCCATATTTTTTGAGAACTACCTTAAAAAATATGACTGAAAATATAACTGAATCCAAAATATGACTAGGCATTTTTTCAACAATTTCCTTGTCCAAATTTACTTTGGGCTACCCTAAAAAAAAATAATCACTATGGAGATATGACTACAAAATATGACTCAAAAAAAATATGACTGTAAAATATGACTTTATGTTCCCAAATACATTCCCTATGGTTCCTTATGAAGTATTTGGCGTTTCCAACACGCGTATACTATATTCCCATGAAGTACAAGGTCAAAATATGACTGCAACTAGTCCTCAGTCATCCTCAGTCATACTTTCACAGTCATAAGTCTTGCAATTTCTAATAGTGTCCTTCAATTCCTGAGGTTGATTTAACCACAAACAGTGTTCTCTTCAACTCCATTACTACATCAAGTCAATTATGTAGAAAGGAAGATGGCAAGCCATAGAAGGATGCTAAGGAAAAGTCTAACATTTTAATGAAGCTTTTCGTTCATTTCTTGAGCCCAAAAGGTGGCATTCTGGCAGACATGACTGCATCTACAAGTATTGTAATCTACAATATATATTGAATTCAAATTTTTTTTCTTTTTTTAATCAACATTTCAATTTTGATATTTTCCTGATTCTAATATTGTGTTTCTTTTAGGTTCTTCCATTCGAATGGCTCATTCATCTAATCACCATATTTTAGCATTAGAAAGTGATGTCAAACTCTTTGATGAGGTATTAAAGCCTTTGCAAACACCTACAACCATCTTCAAGACTCTTGATTTAACTACGACATGTGCTAGTATGGAGATCAATGATGACTCTCCAATTGAAGATGTCGCAGTACTTGACTTATGTGAGTAAGTTTATTCTAATGTCTAATGTATGGATTGTTGTTTGTAGTTGAATGACTTCATCACCAAAGAAGACCTTGCCTTTTTATTGACACCCTGGATTTCTTAGAAGTCCCTTTGTTAGTCCTTGTGGTCTTCCTTATTTATGCTGAAGAGCTAGCATTAGCTTATGCTAATGCTTCGCCTGATTCATTTGCAATTTCTCTATCACCTCGAAGATCTTTTGATCCTAGAGTATGTTCTTATTTTGAACTCAGTGCATTTGAATCAGACAATATTTAAGTTTGTTTTTATGATTCAATATTTGATTTTGATTTTTTTTGTTTTCCACATTGAATCAACCTATGTATGATGTATTTATGATCCCATTTAATAGCTTAAAACTTCACCCTATTCCCAAATTTAACAATAAATCACACTACAAATTTTATAAAATTCCACAAAGTCGAGCTTAATTTAGAATTTAATGAAACTATTATCATTGAATTCATTATAAATTCTATTTTTCAGAAATGATTTTTATTCCTAAAATATTTTAATTTGAATAAAGATGATGAAAGGACATTGACTTGGAAAAATGGTTGCCTAGGTCATTCAAGGCTAAAACATGTATTTTATGTATAATGTATAGCTACTATAATTATTTAATTTATTTATTGTCTAGAATATTTTTGGTTTTATTTTAAAGCATAAATTTGAAAATAAAATAAAATAAAACACAATAAAATATTAAAATAGGTGGACCATTTATATCCTTTAAATTTACATGAAATGCCTAAGATGAAGATTATATTTATCACTTAATCATTCAAAAGCATTATTCATGATTTGATGCTTGCAAACGCTATTTATTTTGATTACATCTCTAATTTTTTAAAAATTTGGTTCAATTTTTTGGTACAAAATTTCATAGCAACATATTTATTTGTTGTTCATTTGAACTACAAATCCCTAAATCTAATTCCATAGTCATAGGGCCCCAACAAATTTTACTAACTCGAAATGGCAAGAAATGGAGGCTCATAGGTTCACAGGCTCACAAGCTCACACTCACAAGCTCACAAGCTCACATACTAGCATCCCCGGTCCCTTCGTGGACAAATGGAATTTTAGGCAACTATCTACAATCTCTATTTTTCTTGATTTTTATTTTATTTTTTAAAAATAAAAAAATTGATAAGATTCATGGGAATATATTTTTCTTTTCAATAAATGCTTGAGAACAAAAGTTATGCCCAAATAAGCTCAAAATAGAGGAGAAGGGGCAACAAAAAAATTCAAAAATTGAATTTAAAAAAAAATCCCCATAGATTATATTTTGTCTATATATGGAAATCTTTTATTCATTTCATTTGAATTGTTATGAGAAATTTATGGACAATCTTGTTTTTAGGGCAATTATAGCATCTTTTTGAAAAAATAACTTGTAGGATTCATTTTTGAATGCAATTTTTATAATTTTTCAAGAAATAAAGTTCTATGTGGTTTAGTTTTCTTGCTAGAACAACCTCACCATTGGAATTAGTGCATTTTAATATCATCTTCAAGATATTAACAATATAGATTTTCTTTCTATTTTGTACCTACTTCTACTTAACAATTTCTTAAAGAATATCTAGATGCCATATCTACCTACAAACTAAAACTCCTCATAACTTTCATCTCATCAATCAAAATGAAATGATTCAAAGCTTTCTACAAATATATAAGTCTAGAGAACCAATTTCAATTTTTATTTTTTGAAGAAGTGATTTTTAAAGAAGTTTTTTGGACTACCCAAGCTACCTACCAAATGTTGAAAATTACATATCATGCAATAACTTTTTAACCATGTATCAAAAGTTATGAAAATTATTGTGCCTTAAAGGTACTCCTTAGGTACATGTTGTGTGAAATTTTCAAAGAAAAGAGATAAAAATTCCATTCATAGCGAGCTGCCCAAAAATCACTACGATGCCCCAAAATAGTGTTTGGACCTTTAGGGGTTAATCTAATTTCATTATGTTTTTAGAATTTATAAGTGTAGGATCTTATTTATTGACTAGTATAAGTGTCACTCGTAAGAATTGGGATTTGAAGATAATGTATCCATGAGAACAAAGCTTGCAAAGTAGAGCAAATTTTTTTTGAGATTGCTTGAAATCTTGAGAATGTGGCTTTGTTGACTTTTCGAGACCTATAACTCAAAAATTCTTTCATAAGGAAGATTTTGGAATTTCAAATGTGAGGAGGGCCTCAAGTTAAGAAGAAGTATGCAAATTTTCAAAACAAAATGTTGTTGCCCTAATGCCCTACTCTTGCCCCAATTGAGGTTCAAAACAAAACAAAACTTAATTTTTTTTCCAATAGTTGGATCTTCATAAAAATTGATAACACAAAAGTTTGTTTGTTTTCCTAGTTTCACCTAAAAAAATTAAGATGAAAAAAAAATGTGTCATTTTAGATGCCCAAATTTCTCAAAACCCATTTCAGCTTGCAAAAGAGCTTTAGGGGTTAAATGTGAATAAAGAACACAATGACAACATGTATTGGGATGTATTTGCAATAGTAGATTTGTCTAATTTCTAAGTCTCCTTTATACTTATATGAAGTTAGGAATGAAAATGATTTTTTTGGATTGGAGCACTATTAATTAAATGAAGCTTACAAAACATAGTTACTATTCTAGTTAGGTAATTTGAAAATTTTCTAAAATTACATATATGATTTTTATTAAACTTTAGGATTTTAAATTCTAAATAGAGTCTATTGATTTTTTAATTATAAAATAGAAAAAATAATTTGATTCACTTGGTGATTTTCATCAATATAATACACATTTACAAATTTTATTTCTGAAAAATAAAAACTAGTGCCCTATTGCTCTCTACACTATTAGTTATGCCCATTGAATATTGGATTTTGGAGTCCTGTTTCCAATTTAAAAGCCTTAGCAACAGAAATTTAACCTTCTTATGAATGTGTAAATTTAGAAAGTGGTCACTGGAATAGGTCGCCTTCTCGTAGAAAACAAGTATGCAATGGAACCTCAAACTCAAACAAAGCATGAAGTAAAAGCTACAATGGTCATTATAATCTACATGGGGGATTCCTTAGAAATGGTGAGTCATCCGTCATTATTGCATATGCCTCCTCATAGACAAATGGTGAGTCATGAGGTGACTATTCTAGAACTTGGGTACCCTTTGTTGACTTCATGATTTGAATTTTTGCATAAATTTTTTAGGATAAATGGTGAGCCATAAGGTGACTATTCTAGTTAAGACTTACCTAATAATTGTTAAAATAACCTAATTTCACTAGTTGTTCTTGTCATTAGATGTCAATTTTTTAAAGTCAAGCTTCACTTGGTCAAAGAACTAATTTTAAATATGAAAGAAATTTGAACTTATTCTTGTATAGTAGATGCAAGCCCCAAGTATTAAGTTAGCATGTGATATCAAGTCAAGCGTGTTTAGATTTCAAGTTATTATTAAAATTTTGTTGTCAAGCCATGAAACATGGATGATAACTATTTTATTCATCTAAATGGGCATACATGAATCCAAACAAAGCAATATTCTTTGGAGATTTTGCAACAATTTATCAATTTCATCTCTTCCTAAAGAAGATAAATTGCCCATGGGGATCACTTAGTGTATCTATAAGAAACCAAGTGAGTTCAAGTGATTTTTTGGACCCCTATATACTTTTTAATAAACTACAATTTCAATCTATAGTCTTGAACTTTGTTTAATATTCACTGAAAGTTTAGGGTGCCGAAAATTCCAAACTCAAATAACATATGAAATAATTTTTAGAATAGGTTGAAAAATTAACGAAAATGGCATGATTTTTAACTCAAATATTTATAAAGAACACATTTAAATGACCATTGCATCATTATTCAATGAAAATGAACTTTGAATAGAGAGTTATTTTTAGCAAATTTTTGTTCATTTTTTAGACAAATTTTTCTAAAATGAAATAGGGGTATGAAAATTATTTTCAACTTTATACTATATTTTTATAGTATGAATATCTCAAGGGTGCAAGGGAAGTATTATAATTAACAAATAAAAATACCAATAGTTCACAACATAAACTTTCAAAGTAGAGGAATCTTCTCATATTTTTTTTCTTTTATTTAAATTTTAGAACATAAAATAGGGGGTCAAAATTCTTAACGCATGTAGTTTCTAATGGGCACTCTCCCCATGATGTATTAACAAGCATTCTTATAAAAAAAAATTGTATTATTTATGAGTTATATATTGCTTAGAAAATCTTAGATGGTCATTTATTCAAGCTTTTAACCTTGAAATATTGCAGATGACTAAAAATGCCATTTTATGACTTTTAAAGGAACTCTACAAATGAAGAATACATCTATCATATTGGAAACTAATAATTTCTAGTTGATTGCTTTGAGATGGGGTTGCATTGTAGTCCTTAAATTTATTGTGCATTTGGGTCTTAGGAACTTTGTGCGCCCTAAAATGTTTTAAATTTTTTCAAAGACATCCTTTAGGAAGGGTTAATAAAACTTCAAACTATCCCTAGGAAGGAAGAATCTAAATAGAATACTTTTAAAGTCTTGGATAATGGTCATACTTGCAAATTTCAAAGCTTTTTTGAGTTCTTGGATAGTGGTCATACTTGCAAATTTCAAAACTTTTTTGACTTCTTGGATAGTGGTTATATTTCCAAATTTCAAAGCTTTTCCTTGATTATTTGTTCTTGACTTCGTTGAGCTAATAATCTTACATTATCCATTATTAATTTCCACCTAAATTTGAGGACTCATGTCTATCATATGCATATGAAATGCTTCCCAAGTGCTAATCCAGCCATTCAATCCATCCATCTTTTTAGAAAAAAAGCAACAAATCAACAACTGAATACAACCATGCCAATATCCTCTATGAAATTGTGAAATTTTTACTTCATACTTCTCTAGCACCCTTGAGATATTTGGAAAAGAATTGCTAGTGAATCAAGGAGGAAGCACCTTCTTATGACTATACAAATAAAATTATTTGTTCAAGTTATGCATCATACATGTCAATTATCTTATTTATATTTAGTAAAAAATGGTAAGGGCAAAATTGATGGCGCCTTTCACCTTAAGAAGGCCAAAATATAGGCAATTTGAAGGACAATTTTTGGATTGAACTTCATAGGGACATCCTTTCAATTTAGAGCAACTCTAATGCAAACTAGAATAGCCCCCTCTCAATGAACTTCTTCTTATTTATTGTTTTATAATAAGAACTTGGATTTTTTTCATTGGAAGAACATTCAAAAGTGCTTTTGCATGGGTACAATGGAATTCAAATTTAGACATTGAACAAAGAAAATAAACCACTTCATAAGCTAGCTAAAAGACCAAAATTATAGTGGTATTGGTAAATCACAGGTACCAATATACTTTGCATTCCAAATTGAATATCAAATGTCTAAATTTGAGTTTCTTTGTATCCAAGCAAAGTACTTTTGAATACACTTCCAATGGAGAAAAAAAAAATCAAGTTCTAATTTCACAATACTGAAAAGTTAGATTGATATTTGGCGGGCCAAATTCCAAAAGGCATTGGAAAAGCTCTTAAAGCATCACCACTAGTTGCACTATAACAACTTGTGGTGAGGTACTTATTGGCGGATGAGATGTGGCCATGTTGTGGCCACTCCATATTGTACACCAACCACCCTTAAAACCAAATTAGCTTCTACTTGGGGCATAGTCAAAGTTGACCGAGTTAGTGTGAGTGTAAAACTTCCCTTTATAGCAAGGCCCTTTGTTGTTGAGCAAATGTGGGAGTGATGGGAGAAATGACAAAACTTGTATTGTGAAGGGTGTTGGTATGGAGCATTTGGTGCTAGATAAGCGCACCAAGGCCAAAGTATTGTTGTTGATGCTATTATCAAGGCTTGGTAGCAATCATATTCTTAGTAAGATAACCCCCCTCAAATGCCCCATTGACCCTAAACCGCCATCTTCATTACATGTACATCTCCACAACCAATTATGTACCAATGTGGAAGAAATTATATTAAGAACCAAACTTTGTTCCTTCCTAACTTTTGCATACAATATCCAAATGTCGTGTTCTTTGGTACATTGGAACCTCCTTTCACTTTCCAACAAAGAAATGTGAAAAATTTAACCAGCCCCTACTACTAATAATAACAACTAGAGACAGTAACAAAAAGTGACGGTCGGAGGGGGGCACCGAGTGACCTTAAAAGTGAAATTGAGGACACTGAGGCCGTATACAGTGACTGTCGGTATTGGGGCTCCATGTGGAATCTGCAACCCCCTCCAAGTGAAGTACGGCACTAGGGCGCCGTACCTGGAGCTCCAGCAGGACTGATAGCTTCTGCTCATTGCTGATTCACTTTTATGTCATAGACCACCATATGTTTTGGAAACAGACCAGCCTCCGCTGCAAAAATGGGATGGCTATTGGACTCCTTTATGTGGAGCTCCAGCAGGACTGACAGCTTCCGTTCGTTGCTGTGACTGATTAAGTTATCTTTTATGTCAAGTTGGGTCAGAAATGCAACATGGCTTGCACTCACTGCAGTAAAGTACCTGCCCCTCCAGTGCTTGCTCAGCGAAACAGAATACGTAGTACTGTACCTTTTTTCAGCACCCTTGGAATAAAAAATCAATGAAGTGTGAACTCACTCACTGCAGACTCTGAATTGAGGATCTGAGGACTTCTCAGCAGTCAGTCAGTCAGCGAAAGCTCAGGCTTCATTAACTTATCTGGTCAGAAAGCAATAAGTTAAGCCTGTAAGGATGCAGCCCCATGACTAAAGTATAGTGGAGCCACCCATAACCGACCCAATAAGGAACTGGGGCCATGACCTGCAGTAAGGTACTCTGCTCTAAAAGCGAGCGGCCTCTTTAAACCGCCCATATATTTTGGGCTGAAATGGATAGTGGGTGGCCCTTACATGGAATCACTTTAGAGGTTGCAAGTGGTCGGATTTTGGAAGACCTAGGGTCACAAATAGGTGTCTACAAAAGATTCTTTTGAAAATTTGTAAGTAATTCAAAAATTATTCAAAAAATATGAAACCACTTGTGTGACGTTCGGCATTTATTTTTTTTCCTCTGAAAAATTATCCAAAAATATTTATATTCATGGAAACCTTCGAAAAAGGGGGACCAACTGGTAAATGGCCGCTTTCAAGCCATACTACCTTATTGTGAGCGGAGGTGTGGAGACAAAAATGAAGAAGATTGAAAAAAATTTGATAATTTTCAAGTTTGAAATGATAATACTATGAATTTTACAAGGCAAAAAGTGCAATCACCCCATGTCCAAAGTATAGAGTCTAACAAAACAGCTCAAAGAATGAAAATTCTTATTGACTTAAGCATAGAAAAGGAGTGCCATGTATCATGGCACTCGAGTAGCATTAGTAATACAACACTAATATACTTGGTGTATTGAAGGTATTTCTATGGGTAGAATTAGCTTCTATGTTGTATGTACTTTGGAATTTTGGAGATCAGCTACATGTTACAAGTACATATTGTTAGAGCACTTCAAATAAGTAGAATTGGTTGTTGGTTTGTGAATTATCTGCACTGTGGACATTGTGCACCCATTGTTGTCTACTACTCCAATAGTGTTTGTTGCAATAGTGCTCCTTCTCTACCGATGCAGACACAAAGTCTGCAATTTGACATAAGGTAGAACTACCCATTACCACCATTTACCCAATTCCCCCACCTACAGGTTTTTCCCATTTCCGTCACTGGCCCATCTTATTACCACAATCTTACTCATCCATGATCATGATGGCAATGCACTGGGGAGCGGACACATCAGCCCACGCTTCAACAATGGTCTGGTCATGCTTTACCAAGGGCCTACTCACAGTTTTACATTTCAGCTTTGAAAAATCACAAAAAATTCAATTCTTGTCAGAATGTCTTTATTTTTTTTGCAATTGACTTCTCTCAAACAATTCAATCTCTGAAAAATATGAGAGCTCATAAATAGCTTCTCCAAAATACCTACAGTAGATAGCAAATCTGTATGGTAGTGGGTAGTTCTACCCTAATCTTCCACATCATCGCTGCTAGGGGGTTCTTTAGTGTCATTGTTGTGTGAGTCATCACTGTAACTTTGCAAATGAACTTCTGCAAAATTATCATTTTCTTCATCTTTGAATGCCATGTGCTTCTCATCACTTCTGTGCTTCTCTAACACTGCAAGTTAAATTCACAGCAAGCTAGCCCCTCCAATCATACATGTTCAGCATGCTCTCACAGATACAGTTCAATTAAATAGTAGTGGTTACAACTCTTGAATTACTACGTTAAAATATGTTTGTAAGCAAAAGGCAAGGCATGGTATGAGATACTACAAAATGTACTTTATAGAATATGTTCATTGACAAGGAATGAGCCAATGGCTTATAAATGTAACTTACAACAAATGAGATTGGAAAGAGCTAGTAGAAGTTCTAGAAGTTGTTAAAAAACACTTGCATTTCTGTGACCAACCATGTGTCCTATTCCATCAACAATCAAATGTAGTACTTCATACTCTTAAACCACTACATAGTTCTTTATGATACAATTAAACCATGCCACCATTTCCAATATACCATGGTCTTCTTCATGTTGCACGTGGCTTTCAATTTTGTTGCTACCATTATTTGGAGCCATTCAACTAGGAACCACATTAGAACTATCCCAAGTAAAAAACACAGAAATGACTCTCCTTCTCTACTGCATTTCAGCCACCCTATTGATTGCCAATGGGGGGCTAGTTGGTAATGGAGGGCTTCACCTTAGTCACCAAAACTTTTTTATTATTGAACCAATAGGTATTTTTTTTTTTCTACATTCAATAGTGAAGTCATCCATTGAACCATTATGATCTACAACATCCTTATTGGGTTAAGTGTGTTCCACATTGGAAATTCATTCTTAAGTTAACCTTTAATCCTTGAATAATGAGTTGGTCATCATGGAAATGATTTGTTTTGGGACCATGTGAATTGTTGGTTTATGAAAATGAAAAAAATACTCATTGGAAGTCAAACTACTATAGAAGACCTTCCGTTTTCACACAAAGTTTGGAGGTTGAATAGTTATACTTTTGTCCCATATAGAAGGATTCTTTGTCATTCATTAGCAAAAAATGGTTGCAATGTTGAGCATTTGTTTATGGATTAAAAGTTAAAGGTTCGAGACAATCAACATGAGGTTTTTTATACATTTTGATGTGTATACCATAGGCCATTTCAATAGACCATTTCAATTAATATACAGGTAGTTACTATAACTCATACCAATCCTATGAAACCTCCTCCAAGTAACTTATGGTAGAACTACCTATAACCAACAGAATAAGCAATTGTGGAGATGATGTGGAGTACAATAATGAAGGAAATATTTCCACACGTGTTTGTAGAATGGATGCCAAGTGATTCTTGAATGAACCTCTCTGGTTTGTTAATGAATTCAAGAAAAAATATTTTTTTATTGTAAGAGCCAATCATTGTCTTTGGTTTCTGCACATTTCCTTATAAGTCACAAGGGGATGGATTTTGGGACACCTATGGTCACAAATAGGTGCCTATGACCTGAATCTTTGAAAGTTCATAAGTAATTCAAAAATTCTTGAAAAAATACAAAACTACTTGTGTTGTGTTCCGCATCTATTCTTCTTTCTCAAAAAATGAGCTAAAAATGATTTTGTCCATGGAAACCTGTGAAAAAGACCAATTAGCCCTTAAAAGGTCGCTTTAAGGCCATACTACCTTATAAACTCCCTTATTGATTGCTAATGGAGCTGTGGTTGATGATGATTGGTTCTACTATAATTGCACATAAATATATAAGGCTCCTAAATCGTCCATCTAAGGATAAATACTCTTGTGTAGGAAAATCTGTCCATCAAATTTTTTTAACGTATTTTTGGTAAAAAGAGAAATGAAAAATAGTAAACTAACAATTTTTTTACAAATTTCAAAGTTGAATTGAATTAGATATGATTTTTCAAAGTGAAAGGTGTGTAGGTCACTATTTATTATGCTCATAGATTGGAGCATTAATGAATTGAAATGCATTTGAATAGAGCAAGTTAGTCTAAAAACTAATAAATACAAAGCTCAAGATTGATTGGTGTTTGGCGGGGCGGGTACCGCCTGTTGGGCTTACACCTAGCCTGTAGTTATATTGCTCTTTCCTTTCTCCTTTTTCTTGGTTTTGTTACTTGCAACTTCTAGGCCACTTGCGGCTGGGTTTCTGTTTTGTTTCCTCCTTGCAATAAAGGTACCCCTTTATTTGTGTCAAAAAATATAAGGCTCAAGATGCTCATAAAAGGTCCTTAATGCGCGCAATGCATATCAAAAATCTGAATCATGTTTTCATTAACCCCTAAAGTCCCATGGCCATTTTTTTGCCAAAACCACTCAAAACTACCACTTCTACTGTAATCACCTATAAAATAAATTTAAAAAAATATTTGTTTTAGAATCTAACCATAGGATCTTGTTCTACACTTGTCTTAGATCATGTGATAATTTTTTTGTGATTTTTGATCATATAGATTGAAAGGTATTAGCATTCAAAATGAAAGAAAAAAAATTCTTTCAAGAAATCACTATGATTGCCCGCAAAACAAGAAGCTCAATAACTTTCACATCTCCAATCCAAATGGAATGAATCAAAGCTTTTCATTCACAAAAAATATAATCTACAAAAAAAAATATTAAAAATATTATTTCAATTTTGTGTGGATTTTTTTTTGTTGCCCAGTTGCCCCTATTTTGAGGTTATTGTGGCATAAGTTTTGCTCCCAGACACTGATTGAAATAAAAAAAAATTATATTCTTAGAAAGCTCTTAAATTTTTCTGTCTTATAAGAAAGTTTCAAAAAAATTCAGTAAAAATTGAGATCATAAGAGCTTGCCCAAAATCCATTTTGTCCCCCGTAGAGACAATGGGACTTTAGGTTAAAGTTTCTGACATCTGTCAATCTTCTGAAACTGTCATGCACGCTTTCAGAGACGGAAGTCTACTTGGGCGATTGAAAATGCCCAGTCGGTTTATGAGCCTCCTCCTATACAGACAGTCGGTACAATAAACCAAACTGTAGATATCATGAGGTTCCAATGGTTGTACACGTTGGTTTCACTACAATGAATTCTCCTCTCATTTGTCTTTTTAAAAAAAAAAAAAAAAAAAAACACTTTACAGTTTTGGAAGCAATCTACAGTATCTATTTTATAAAATTTTAATTTCTTATTTTGGGAGCACTTTGGGAAGATGCTCCTGGCCACGCGAATTCAAAGCCATAATTAGTTTCAGCCTACAATGATTCCATGGATAGACTACTGTCCAGGAAGTTTCTGAATTGAAAACGGACAATTTCCGTGCTTCCTAAGGTTGCCTGAGTTTTTCACATTTTTAGTCTAATGTCAACCTGAAAAGTGTGTTTTTTGTTAGTTAGAATCCTCCATTTTGAAATTTCATTCAGTAAATTGCCAGATTTCTATATTTCCATTTGGCCATTTTCCTTAATGTGCAAAATGGAGTCGATTTTTTGTTTTTATTGGGGGGTTCTTTTAGGTCTCCATTTTTGTTTTGTATTGTGTGTGTGTGTGGTCTTTCCCTCCCCATTTTTTTAGATCATTGGGGTTTTTTCTTTCCCTCACCATTTTTTTTCTAGTATCCTTGGCAGGAGTTGAACTTGGCCAAGCCCCTACCAACCTAAGGCCAAGGATGTAGCCTTCATAAAATACAAGGATCCAAAAGAGGGTCCAAGTATTTTCCGGAGGCTAGTTAGTACAGCTATTATTATAAGTCAAGAACCACTACCATCAGTCTCAAGTGCCCCGGATAAACAAGATGCATGACTCATACTATTTCCCCTAGTACCACTCAAATGCAAAGAAGGGTTAGAAGATAAAAATTGATACTTCCTATCATTCTTCTACAACTAGATAGCATCACAAAGAACATCATCTATCTCATCATCCGGGCCTTCCAATGCAATTCGTAGCATTGCTTCCAAATTTTTACTACCCAACTTGTTTCTCACTCTAGTTTTGATTAGATTATGTATACTGAAAGCATGCTTACAAGTTGTTGTAGAAACACATTGCACAGTAGCCAACTTAGCAAGAATAAGAAGGTTAGGGTAGCGGACTTGCAATGAATGGTTCCACGTGATCATACCCCACAAGTCTCTGAAATTTTTGTCCCCCCATTCACTGGTGCACTGCAATTTAAAAGAGAGAAACTCCCGCTTGCACGCTGCAATACCAACAAGGGTAGAGAGAATGAAACCTGCATGCGAGCAATTCACACCGAAATAGGCCAACAAAGTCTCCAACTCATCGACGGCTACGATTGTGTAATCAAATATTAAGACGGCCTTCATTGACGGTGCTAGATTGCCATGATGTCTAGGAATGCCAGTTTGTCAGACTAGCAATTAACCAACAATAAAAGTTTGTTTGTGTAAGACTGCAGGTTAGTGATTCACATGGAGGCATAATTGTGTCACTAATAAGATTTATAGGTATACTATGTAGTATGTACATGTTAAAAAAAATTCCTAAAAAGTATATGCTTGGTCGGCTAGTTGCCGGAAAAGAGAGGTTTCAATCGGTCACTTTCCTACATATTCTAAAGGCAAACGGCCAAATTACCGGGATTTTTTTCTTAACCGTCCCATTTCCTAAAACCTTATTTTTTTGTTCGGAACCTCATCCTAATCATTTCAATGTCATTCGGAAATCTTCAAAAAAATTTGGTTGGCTTGTAACTAAATGCCGGTACTTCCGATTCATTGGAATAGATGATGTATACTTTAATTCCCTTACACTCTAACGGCTTCGGAGACACCTAAAGCGTATTAGAAGTTAAATAAGATGGAAGTAGTGAAGTACTCATTTTAGCCAATCTCCATGTTGTGGCTTTTGTGGTTGACCTATTGTAGACGATAGTTAGATGTATTGTTTATTGAGAAAGAATCTCTGCTTATACCTTCTTGTCCATTCATCTCTCTTTCCTCCTTGCTTAAATTAGGGAGAAGTGTCAAAGCTAACCACCAAAATTGGTCCTAATGAAAAATTCACATTTATATTGAATAAAATATTCATTATAAAAAAACAATTTTTTTTCATTCTTCCTCATCTTTATGTTTGCAGACATTGAGCTCAATTTCTCCACAAATTTCCCATATCCACTAGAAGAAAAATGGGTCTTATGCAACTAGCCATTGCAACTAAAAAGTGTCCACTCTGACTCATTTATACTTGCAGTGGCCAGTTGCATAGGACTTGTTTTTCTTTTAGTGATCATACAAGTTGAAATGTTTTAGTTATAAGAAATAGGTGCTTCTACTTAAGTCTTCTCCGTTATCTCCCTTCCCTTATTTCCCTTAGTGTGACTCCTCCCACTAGTCCACCTATGGTTGTAACTTATTTTTGTAATGAATTGAAATCTTGTTTTATTTATGTAAAAATAAAAAAGGCAAATAGTCTATAAATTGTGTCAAGTGTATTATAATCAATGCTAATGTGGCAAGTGTAGAAAATATTCTAAATTGAAAAAGAAGGTTAGGGCCTATTTACACCAAAAAACTTAGGCTCCAATCTATGAATACGAGTAGTACCTTGTTCAAGGAATGAGACCATTGTAAGTGGGGTACTATGCTTGAAACAAGGGACTTACAAAGTAGGTAGTAGCCCAAACATTTGGTGTAAATCCAAAGAGTTGAGTCATGGCCCATGGTGTACTCGGGCTCAATTTTTAAAGTAGAGTTATCTATAGAAGTAGGCTAAAAATAGGCCAAAAACAAACAAAAAACAAGTAAGACAAGAAAAGCCAAAAGAGCCCTCAAATGGACCAAAATAGCCCTCAAGTGGCCTAAATAGACCAGAAATGAATAGTAAACAATTTTAAACAATTTGCTAGAAAAAAGTCTCTCTAAATTTCCTCCTAAACTTTGAAGTTGGGTACCTCTAAGAGTATCCTAAGAAATACTCCCCTTAGATCTAAGAAGTCACTATCCACTTTGCCCATATTAGATTTAAACAAGAATTTTCATTTATAAAAAAAATGATGGGCTACAACCCAAGTTTTACTTGGTGTAAATCCAAAAGCTAGGTATCATAGCTATGTTCCAATCAACACACTCCATTTCTTTGGGCTCCAATCCAAAGTTTTATGGTGTAAAGAGACCCCTAGATTGAAGAATTTAGAAGTTTATTTCTTTGTCAAAAACTGGTGGGCTTGTTCTAAACCAAATGACCTGAGAAATTGAACTGCAAATTTCTTGTCTAACTTTTTTTTTTGTGTGTGTGTATATACACACATACACAGATTCCAACCTATATAAAGGTGGGTTTATACTGTACCTAAGGTCGGATGGAAGGTTGGCTGGATTTGCCTTCAATTTGGCCTTCAATCCGGCCCAAGTTTTTCCATCTAGCCCCTGTTAATGTAAACCCTTTGGGTTGGATTTTAGGGCCGAATTTCCAATTCATGTACTCTTGGATTTTCTAAATGCTCAATTAAAAAAATATAAAAACATACATGTTTACCTTTCTCTTCTTTTCTTTTTAATTATATTTACTTGAATTTTTTTTTAAATTAATGTTTTGGTTTCCCTCTTATATAGAATATGAATTTGTAATCAACATGTTTAATGCTAAAACATAGGTACTTCATTATAGTCACTTAGATGATGATGTTTCTTAAAAATTAAATAAGTAAATGCATAAGGTAGTTTACTCTAAAAGCACCCATGCTTTAGGAGCAATCATGACGGAGAGGTACATTTTGCTATATTGAATGTACTAGCACATTTTAGAACATGGTCACTAAAGTGACCATTGCCTTTCAACTTTAAAAAATTCATAACTAATTACACAAAGATCTAAAAAATATGAAACAAATTGGGTCACCAAAAGAATATGAGGATAAAGGGCCTAACATGCATAACCCCAATCAATTTATGGCTTCTCAAAATCTACTCTACAACTTTTTAAAATGAATCTTTAATGTGATTTTTTCTTCAAAGATCTAGTGTATTTGAGGCTCATTTCCAAAAGCCCTGAACACTATGAAAGTCAAGATTGCAATGGATACCCTTGTATAAAATCTTGAATTAAAAAAATCATAATCAATCATTTTCATAATTGGATTTTTGATGCTAAAACTAGACTTAAAAAAGACTTATATATTTATATATATATAAACTACTAAAAATATCAACTTAGTTAAGTTTTATTAGATTTCAAAGTATTGTTAACACCCAAATTTGGCACTTTGGGCATTTAGAAATTAAGAACAACTCTACCAAATAAACATGTACCAAATACCAAATAAAAATAAACATCTTATGTTGAGTCATTTAAAAATCATTGAACCAAATAAGCTTAAAAATCTCATATTCAGTTCAAAACAATTTTATAGAACATCTTATCAAACAAACAAAATTGTATATATTATATTATAATAATTTTATATAATATATTATAAACTGTATACACTTTTGCCCTAGAGCTCCCAAAATAAATTCATTGCTCTCAATTTTCAAACTAAAATATTGACAAGAAATAGAGCTCCAAAAATTTAGCAATACAAACTAGTGGAAGTTTCTTGAGCTCACAATTAACAAGCATGCTCCAAAATAGAAAATGAAAGACTTTGCATTAGTAGATGGTGGAGATTTGTACAATCCAACGGAGTAGCCCAATCTGGCCTCAATCTAGCCCTAGATGGGAAATCAGGCCACTCAAAACCTCAAACTGATTGCTTCCTTAAGACCGGATGGTTTGGCACTATAGATGAACTATTAGAATTGGTTTTTAAGGCTTTTTCATGATTTGTTTGTTGTTTTTTAGAGTGATTTGTATGTTTTTTGGTGTGTTTGTATTCAATTTGGTGATTTTATATGTATTTTTTGTCAATTTGGAATGTGATTTTTGGAGTTAGTTTTTGAGATGTCTAGTGCAAATAGGAGTACATGTCAAATTGTGTTTGGAGTGAGCCAAGTTGGAAGTTAAGTACTAGCTAAGTAAGTTTCTAAATTGGAGTGATGTGGTAGTATTCCAAGTCAAGAGGATAAGGATATTTGTGTTCTAGTTGGAGTCTAATGGAAGTTATGTTTTGTGTTCAAATTTGGTAGTTTTCTTTTGTGGTTAAGTTTGTGTTTGAGCGGTTGGTTAACCGTTCTTTGGTCCCTATTAGGTTGTCTCTCTCAATTTGGAAGGCACCCAATGTTGAAGAGTGTCCACTGCGTATCCTAACCAGGTTGTGATATGTATTTGATTTGTTGTTTTGGGTGTGTGCATGTGAGTGAGTCTTTGGAGTTTGATGAGACGGAGATGTGTATGTGTGTCTAACTATGGAATTTTAAGTATTCCAAGTTGGAGAAATGTTTTACAAGTTGATGAAAATGAGTGTTGGAGTTTTGATTGGATGATGAAGTGTGACTGTATGTGTGAAGAATAGTGAAAGTTTGAATGTAATGTCCTAATTAGTGATGTGGAGATGAAGTGGAATAAGGATGTGAAATCCTAATAGTTGAGTGTGAATTGCAAGTTGAAACTCAAATTGTAAAATGGTGGTGTATTCACCAATTCGGGAATAAGAAATATGTTCAAGCCGAATTGAGTGTTTTAATGTGTATGATTTAATGAATGATTTAATGTGCACATGTGTTTATGGAATTATTTGAGAATGGAGTATGATGGTGTTAATCAAACTATGTGTGAGTGAATTATGCAATGTCGTTGTAGATTGAGTGGTTATTGATTTTCCAAATTGGGTTGTAGTCTTCTATTTTGGGATTGTATGTCCTATTTTAGGAATTAGTCCCATTAGCATTGATTTCCTACTTGACCGTCTCCCTTGGAATGAACTTATTATACTAATAGGGTAATTTCCGAGTAGGTCATTATCCTCCTTCAACAAGCACCCAAACCATGCTATCTAAGGTGACACATAGGATGAGTGGTGGTTTCAATCCAACCCTAATACAAACCCTTTGGACCAAATTTGGAGAAATAAGGCAATCTTATTGGTTCAAATTTGAAGAGTTTCGGCTAGCCCTCAATCCAACCCCAAGTATAAACTGGGCTAAGTAAAAAAAATCCTTTCATACAAAAAAGATCTTGTTTGGATTCCGTCTTGGGACTTATAACTGTAAATTAGAACCAATGCCACTCCATTGGGTGAAGACTCTGCATGAATATTTGCTTTCTATAATCTATATGATCTCTATCTCCATGAACCAATTTTCTCGGTCCTTGTTCCAATCATTGCTGAGAAGCTTCTTCGGCAACTGAAGCTTGGAAAGTCAGTCAACCCAAATTATTATTTTATTTTGAACAATTGGAGGAACCATTGCATAGAGAAAAGAAGAGAGTCAACACCATAGAACGGGAAGATATTCATACTAATCAATATTAATCCTTCATTTAATCATGGCTTCCGGCTCATGTACTAATACAACCAGCCCAAGCCTAATACCATAAATTGAAATCAGCCCATAGCCTTCAAACTGTAAAGCCATTCAGTTTAAATCCTTTCAATTTTAAAGAAACCGATTATAAACTGTACAACAATAATTTCAATCAGCTAGAAATACTAAACTTTTAGTGTAATGTTGGTTTGAAATTAAATTGCTTATCCTTAGCAGGATTCGAACCAGGTAACCCACCAACCATTTAGTGGCTAAGGATTCACCCTTCCAACATATCAAATCCTAATAAAAATGAAAGGAAATGGTATGTTGGAGGGGTTTCCTATCTATACAAACATTCAAACATATAGAAAAAACATTTAGTCACTAGGCTGATCTATACCTTCATCATCTTCAATAGCATTGTTTGCAAGATATTGACCAGGATTAGAAAACAAATATCGAAATTTTCTGGAGTTTTTCCACAAAGCAATAGCTTCCACCAAGAAAACATCAACATCATTTGTTGGACCTTCAAGTGCAATACGCATTATAGACTCCAAACTCCTTGTTTGCAATCTATTACGAAATTTTGTTTTTATACAATTTTGGACACTAAAAGCTCTTTTACATTGTGCTGTGCTAACACATTGGATACGTGCAATATCAACAATGGCAAGCAAATTAGAGTACTTCAGCTGTAAGGTGGGATTCCAACTCACCATTGTCCACAAGTCTCTAAATGGCTTGTCTTGCCACTCTGTACTGGCTTGCAATTTGAATGCTAAAAACTCTCTCCTTACAGCTGAAGCATTAATCATGGCTGGAAATACTTTTGATCCAATAGCACGATCAACACCAAAATGAGACAAGATCGTCTCCAACTCTGTCACACCCCAAGATCTCAAACCCACTTGCCTCATAGGCATGTTAGATGGACTTAAAATTTTGAAGCATCCAATCACACCATTATCTCCAAAATGAGTGTCCAATGCATCAATCACAGCTTCAGCAAAGAACTTTTGAAATGACAAAGCTTCTTCAAGATCTGCCCATGTTCTATCCCGTATCATTTCCACACTATGAAATCTTCCACCTCTAATTTCTGAAGACAATCTCTTCAAGTAACCACCATGAGGACCAAAATTAGGAAGTATATGAAACCCTGTTTCTTCATTAAAAGTGGAGGCATTCAGATCAGCAGTTTCATTGACAAACAACATGCGCAATTGAGCAATTTCTGTAGTAATGATAGAACCAACAGCAAAGACATCCACAAATTTGTACTGAAACACTCGACTCAACATAGAAAGAGAGTGTAAAATATCAGCAAGGAAATAAAGACAATATATAAATTTAAAATTCCGTAATTTTGTGTACAAAGACAATGCAACATTGTCAACACATCCATCTTCGTTGAGACTACAGAAATAAGTAAGCACTAATTCCAAAGAGTCACACAAAGTTGTAATTGCTTGCCAACGAGAAAGCCAACGTACCTTTTGATATCGTTTCATTGATTTCTCTGAGTCATTTAACTCCCTCTGAAGATTTTGTAATGCAGCCTTTCTCTTTGATGAAACCTTGAAAAACTTAGCTACACCATTTACCACAGCATCAATCTTCTTGGACATATCTCTGCATTGTGGTTTCTTTGCCGCATCAAGAGCTGCAAGGTTAGTTCGATGAGCCACACAGTGAACAGAAGTAAGGAAGGGATTAACCTTCTCTTTCAATCGCGTCGCCACTCCATTCTTGCGTCCCAACATTGTGGTAGCACCATCAGATCCAAATGCCACACATTTATCTGTGTCTAATCCCCACTCTTTCAAACTTGTTAGTAAGGTCTCAAAAATTAAAGCAACATCTTTTTTGCCATCATTTATGTGCAATAAGCCAAGGAACACACAAACAATATCACCATCTTCAACAAATGTAGCAAAAACAACCAAATGACCAGTAACTGAAATATCTGTACTTTCATCAATCATGAGTCTAAAATATTTTGCATCACGAATTCTTTGCAAATTTTTTTTCTGAATTATAGATGAGATGCAAAATATAAAATCTGAACATGACTTTTCATCATGATACATTGTTTGAGTGATACAAGCTTTAACAAAAACCAATAAGCGGCACAAATCAGGAAATCTTTCAAAAGGAATGAAAGATGTATCCATGTAATGGGCAGCCCTAAATAATGCCAACAAAGCTTCATCAGAAGTTGCTGTAGCCTTTTTGATAACTTCAGCCATCTTCTTGCAGCCATTGTGAAAAGCCCATGATAATCTCTTATGCTCCTCACTTCGTGCATGATCTTGAAAAGCAGAAATCTTCACATTCACTGAACCAGCCTTTGCAAAAACTCCCTTTCCTCCCTTTTCATGACACACTTTGCAAAAAACTCGCCCAATGTTAGAATTGAATTCAATCCAATTAAAATCAGTATAATATGAATCTTTCCAAGCTCTATTAGCAGCCTCTACAGGATCAACAAGTTTGCTAGACCCTTCACTTCCCCTTTTTCCATTTAAAGATGAACCACTTCCTTCAGCAACCTACTTCTTGTCATTTTCAGAGAGCACTTCTTGAAATGATGATCTGAAGTATTCTTTCTGCAAGGTCCTTTGGCGCTTTGCCATTATCACCTTCATAACAATACAAATATAATGATTAGCCCCCTAAACCCTAAATACAGTTATAAAATAAAGTAGAAACAAATGAAACCAAAGAAATCATCTAAATCTTAAACCTCCAAGAACATTCATGAAATGAATTGAAAACAAATGAAACTCTCTAAACTATGTAGTCAGTCAAATGAACAAAAGTCATGCAGTGAGTCAAAAGGACCCAAGAATGTATTATATTCAGAAATGAACAGTGGAACTAGAAAGGTTCATGTTTCTGGATAGTGCATTCACGAGGGAGATGCGTTTTTCCAGGTAGTAACTCAATGTCTGAAGCCGCGGAGCTGCGGAGGCGGACCGCAATGGAGCTGCAGAGCTGCGGAGGCGGACCGGAGCGGAGCTGCGAAGCCCGTGACCTTCAGCTCTGCTACATCTTTCCATAATTTCATTAGAATTGAACTCCATTGTTATGGTCGGAAGTTCTTTTTTAATGTTCTTTTGCTGTGAAACCAGATTTGAAAATGTACCCAGCCTTCTCTTGGTTACCGTATTAGTATCACATCCGCTTCTCTAACACCAAACCTTTGTGAAAGTAAAGAGCCATTTAGATAAGTTTACTTGCCCATCTTTGTAAATGCAGGCAAGTGCATGGGTGTGAATCACCTTTCGAAGTAAGAGCAGACTACGATTCTTATGTGGACAACATTGGATTCCACATAGTCAGATCAGCAACCATACCTGGTTCAAAGCTCGCAGTGCGGAGCTGCGGAGGCGGACGGCGGATCGGAGCGGAGACCAAAGAGCGGGACTGTGGGAGCGGAGGCCAAAGAGCGGAGACCAAAGAGCGGGACTGCGGGAGCGGAGGCCAAAGAGCGGGAGCGGAGGCCAAAGAGCGGGAGCGGAGGCCGGAGGCGTACACAGAGAGACGTTGAGGAACTTGAGGGATTTCTTTTGACAAATGAGAGATTATTTTCGACCCCTCTCAATTCTCAGCCTGACTTATACACCTGAGAACCGGCCCATCCAAATCATACACGGCCGAGAACCAGCCATACCCTCGGGCCAACAAATCAAAATCCGCCTTTCTAATATTTTGAGCAGCTAAAAATCTGGAACTCCAAGATCATTAACAGTTAAAATCCTATTTAAATGATTTTTCGTCGGTTCTCTAGCATGTAATTAAGTATTTCAATCGGCTTTTTCAAAAAATCAATCGGCTCAGTTTACACTAGCTGTCGGTTCTTCCCGTTCATTGGTCAACACAAAGCTACAAAAAAGGGTTGAGGTGAACCTGCCCACTGTGGTCAGAATGAGGAATTTGGCATCATCTTGTTGCTGAATTTTTTCAATTTTTTTCCCACGTTAGTACAAGTGTGAGAAATAGCAAGTGCAATTGAAATTATATTTTTTTTTGACAAAGTATGAATTCACTAGGAATTTCTGAAGCATTGAGCCCTAAAGAGTCTGTAAACTACCTTAAGACCAACCAAATTTGAATCTATAATGCTCATCTCACTTCCTAATGTAGTCAAAATATTTTCTATTATAGGAGGCCAAAAAAGTCAATTTTTACAATGAATTTCACACTAGAAAGTTAGAAGTTCCTAATGAGGTTAGTGTTCACTCCATTGTTGTCATGTAATACATGCATTGTTGCCCACATCTTGAAAAAAAACCCACAATGGGTCATTTCTTAGGCGACCACAATGGATCATTTGACCGCAATGGGTTGTCTTACCTTAGAAGGAGGGACCTGACTCTTGGTCCACATCACCCAAATTATTTTGGTTGCACTATTGCTAGCTACTAAGAGCATCCCCACCAGTGAATTCTGTATCCTTAACCCCAAAATGACCCTGCGATTTCCACTCCGTTAGGCTCATGATAGAGAGGCAACTAAATTTTGAATTTTAAAAGATGCAGCAAGACCCGAATGGAAGGAATAATGGTAGAGATTGGAAGTAGGGTTAGAGGGGAAGTTACTGTAATTTTGGCAGAATCAAATGCGACCAAAATGGAAAACAAAATTCAGTGTTTGCAAAGACAAAATCTTCCTGAAATATGGTGCGGAGACGTTCATTTTCACTTCGATTCGTGCCACTGGTTGATTGTAGCCTCAAATTGAGTGAAAATTTTGAGAGGTCACAGTTCACAAGATGACTTGCACAATTACCAAAAAAAACTTACAATAGATACAACCTAATTCATGTACGGTGATTCTAAAGTTCACTGTGTCCAACGACAGAATATCTCGAGCATCTACTTCAATTATTTTTAGAAAATAATGGACATTGATCAACATCAATCCAAGCGGTAGACATGATAATGTTGAGGATGCATAACTCTTGCAAAAAAACTCATTCAAATCTAACAGTGCAATTCACTTACATTAAGCAGTGAAGGCAATCTAGGGGTGACCTGGTGAAAGGGAGGGTACAACAAGCGGGAAGCAAGCTTTGCAATTGCCACGACTACTGAAAAACAACATGGAATGTAGGGACTTTCCCATGTGGACCGAGCGTGAAGATGGGGGAGACATCCCACGCGAGCAAAGGACAAACCCGAAGGATGTATAACGTTAGCAACCCTAAGCACTTGTCATCACCATCACTCATTGAATATTATTTCTTTAAGTGAAGACAGAGGTGTAGCTTCAGCAGACACATTACAAAACAATAAACCTTGGTGGGGATGCGCCATGTTATAGAGGGCAGCCGTGCACCCCCAACAGTCTTTCTCCGAGTCGCGTAGTTGTCGCCCGAATAGCGTCAGCTGAGCTGGCCCCCCAATTTTGAACCAAGTGAAGCAAGCTACCCTAGCCTAAACCCTTGTAAGATTCTAAGCATGATTCAGCTCTATAAAATTTTGACACTTCTAGATTCACAACTTCAAGCTCTACAATCGTGTAGTTGGTGAAATTTTCTAATTCAGCGATGATTTTACGTTATTGGGCCTCAAATAAAGTGCGAGGACATAATCTGTCCCCAGGGTCATTTTGGGGTTAAAGCTTTAGGGAGAGGACCTCATATGCAAATAGAGATATAGAAATTTCACTGCACCAACCTTTATCCAAAACTTGTATCTCTAAAAATATACAAATTTTTATAAAACTCTTCTCCAATTCTATATCCAAAGGTTCATATGGAGAACTTGCGAGGTCTCATCCCTATTTGATGTCCCAAGCTCAGTAAACAGATAGAGAAACGGAAGAGCGGGTGGGGATGGCCTAAGCTTTGTTTTTAGTTATAGTAGCTCATGTGCCTTACACCAAATGCTTTGGAGAAGCTCTTCTCTTCGTTGATTGATCAGGGCCATCGATGCTGCTCTTTGCATGGAATGAGATTTTAAAGTCTTCTATCTCTCCTCTAATTTAAATCATTAACCCCTCAACGCCCCAAGGGCTCAAAAGTGGCCTCACATAGTTTTAGTCTAATTCCAAGTGTTGTAACTTTTGCATCCAATGTCCAAATTCAATAAAACTTGTTGGAAAAGTTGTGCATATTAGTCTAGTTTGTGTAGCAAAATTTTCAGATTAATCCAAGATGTATCAATTTTCTGAAAGCCAATCGAAGTTCAGAGGTTCAATTTGAGTTCACCAAACTGCATTTGATGGCTGCAACTTCAGGGGCTTGTATCTCCTTCATCCAATGTTTGTTTTCAATAAAATTTGTTGAATCATGTTTCCCTTGAAGTCTAGTTATCATGGTAAAATTTTCATGTCAATCCAAGTTGTTTTGAATGTTTTGGAGTAATTCAAAGTTTAAAACCCTAATAGTTTTTCATTATAGTGAACTTTAGGGGCTTATTTCTTCTTCATAAAGTGACTGTTTTCAATAAAAAAAATTTGGAAAAGTTGTGCATACTAGTCTAGTTTTTTGTGGATAAAATTTCATATCAATTCAAGAAGATATGAGTGACTAAGAGTCATTTTAAGAGAAGGAGGTTCAGCTTTGGATGTATTTTTTTGCAACTTTTCTTGACATTTCAAAGCCATTTCGCAAACACAATGAGTCAATTGAATGATATTTTCTCTCACCAATGTATTTGTATGCTGATTTTCAAGCACTTTATAGTTCAAAGTTTTTTCATTTGAGAAGGTCTAGAAATCAAATTTCACCTCCAAATGTGTTATAAGGAAAATTTCAGCATCCTTTTTCAACACTAAAACATTATGATCTTGCAATCCATGTGGCCAAATGACTCCAAATTTGATTCATGACATCTACAACATGTACACTACAAGATTGTGCAATTGAGATTTCTATACTTTAGTGACATTTAGACTTGTAATGTTTTCAAAGCAATGATGTTTCTAGATTTGAAAAGGCCTTGGGCCTTGAGGGGTTAAGAACTGGTTGACCACTTTCGGGTCAAAATTGACACTGTTTCATTGGTAGCCAAAGATTTAGAATGAATTTGAATACAAACCGAAGGGGACATGTGTGGGGAATTGAGAGCTAAATGCAATGCTCATGGAGTGCACTTACTTCTACTACAATAGACCACGTGTGAACAAGTGGTTTCTAATAAACTATAATTTTAACTTCAAATTTTGAGCATTGTTTACTAATGACTATAGGACTCTACTTCCAAAATTTCAAACTCAAATAAAATATGGAATGATTTTTAGAAGAGGCTAAAAATGCAATAAAATGACATGTGTTTTTAACTCAAATATGTCTAGAGAACACATTTAGATGACCATTACATCAATATTCAACTCAAAATGAGCTTTCAATATAGAGTTATTTTTAGGAATTTTTTTTTCATTTTTTAAACAATTTTTCCTTATATAATATAAGGGTGTGAAAGTTATTTTTTAGTTCTACAATGTATCTTTTTACTTCAAAAATTTGTAACTAATTATTATTAACAAATAAAAATATCAATAATTCAAAACATAAACTTTCAAAGTAGAAAAATCTATTCATATTTTTTTTAAATTTTATTTAAAATTCAAAAAGTATATAGGGGTCCAAAGTTTTGTTCGCGCACTAACATCAAAAAAAGGGATAGTGCCCCCCCGGGATGCAATGGGACAAGAGTCAAGACAATTTGTGCTAGCATGTGATTTTGAGGTTAAAAAAACAAACAAAATATTAGTTGAAAATACAAAAATCAATATGAAAGTCAATGCAGAATTTGTCATACATTTACCTAAACATTTATGCCAATTTTATCAATATGGTCAAACCTTTGGAATGCATGATAGTTACGTATTTTTTTACGTGTTCAACTTAAGACTAGAAAATATCTTGCTTGCCCTCAAAATCAACCACGGGCTTTAATGATTTAACCCTTGAACAACAAGCTACTCACTATGAAAATCATTTGTTTTGTCACCATGTGAATTGTTGATTTTAAAAAATACAAAAGCATTCATTGGAAGTCAAACCACTGTAGAATATCTTCCCTTTCTATACACAATTTGGAAGATGAATAGTTGCATTTTTGTCATACATGGAGAGATTCTTTATCATTCATTAGTCAGAAAACGTCCTTAACATCGTTAATGGGTTAATATTGACTTATAGTAGAAGTCTATTCCTATTCCTAATAACTTAAGGATTTCAACCTGTATGATATGGGAAATTTATGGAGAAACTAAATTCAATCTATGCAAACTTAACAATGAGTAAGAATGTATCTCTCCCCCTCCAAATGTTTCCCCTCAAATGGATATTGTTTTAATATAAATGTGGATTTTTCATTAGGATCCATTATGGTCTCATAAACTTACCTATTGCAGTTAGCTTTGGCACTTCTCCCAAAAGTGAACAAGAAGGTACAAACAAAGAATCTTTTTTAATGAATAATGAATTTAAGTATTATCCACAATAGGTTAGTCTAAAAGGCCATGACAGGAGGCTATTCGAAATAAATACTTGTGAGTGCTTATTTACCCACCCTTAGTAAATGAGCAAATACAACCAAGCTCTTGGTTTGTTTTCTATCCTCTGGGTGTTTTAACGTTGGTCCATTGTGCCTTCTAAGCAATGGATCTTTCTAACTTTCTACTCGTATGATTTTAGAGAATTTTCTCACTTCCTACCCCTTTATCAAAGATGACTATGTAATTATCTTAGATTTCCTAATTGGCTACCTTTTTGTTTCTAGAACTCTAAGTCTCTTCTAAATGACTTACTAATTTTAGATTGTTGAATTTGATTTCTTGTAAAATCTAATTTTTCCTTTCTATGTTGATAAAAAAACTCTAAATTTGAACCTTCCTAGTGAAAGTTATGAAGGGATGAAGTTTGACTACTAATTGGTACTTCAAACTTCATCCATGTTTTTCTACCAATCTACAATTCAAATTTAACTTTTTTCTTTTACTTCTGACTTCCAAATTTTTTATTCTATCTAAGATTCCATTCTTGTTCCTCTTGGGTGAAATGTACTAATTTTCATCTAAAATGATTTCTAAACTTCATCCACTAATATCTTTCTCAATTTAACTTGGAGTCCTAATTGTAATGTATTTTTGAACCTCCTAAAATGAGACCTACAATATAAATTACCTGACTTTTGGTAAAAACCTAATCTTCAAACTTTGAATTGTTCTTGTAATTCGGCTAAGTGTTAAAATTGTCTGACTTTGAGAATTCAAAAGAAAAAGAAGAATTTAATGTCTTATCTTGGAATTGGAGTTATTATTGAGTTCATCGTATAACCCCTCGTATTCTCCATCATTTTCCATATTTAACTCTTTTAGAATATTTTGCTCACCGTTTGAAAAAGGACTTTAAATACAACTGATAGGTTGTTTTCCTACTACATTTTTTTCTTTCCCTCCTACTTTTACCTTCTCACTATTCTATCTCACTTATTCTATTCCTCAAGTTGACTTGAAATGGTTTCTACAATAATTGACTTGAATTATTGATTTGATAGGCTTCTTCCTTCTTTCAAGTGAATAATTTAATCTATTTTATTTCTAATGGTTCCAATCAATTCTTTAAAATTTAAGGCCATATTCATTAAATTGAGACAAATTGGAGTCTCATTTTAATTGCATTCTATATTTAGAATACAAGAAGCATTCATTAATTTAAGATACTTCAATAAATTGAGACTTGAAAATGTCAAAACAATATTTTCTATATATTCTTTGAGTACTACAAAAACTTAAAATAACCTATAATTAGCTTTGAAATATTTGAATTTCATTACAAACATACAATTGAAATTGACCAAAAAGTTATAATTTGAAATATTTTTGTAAATTTTGACTTTTTGGAGGAAAACCTATTGAGTTTACTTATAAGACCAAACTTGGCAATGAAATACATTGGAACCAATGAAAAATTCAAAAAAATCCAAAAAACAATTGATGGAAAAATAATAACAATAAATAACTATACTATTAATAGAAAAAATATTGTTACAAATCCAAATTATCGTAATAGAAATGACGCAAGATATACCTCAAAAAACATCCTTTGAACATCTAAATTCATCTACTAGAATCTTCAAAAAATTAGTCTACCAATTAAAATTATGAATTAGTTGAAGGATCTGTGGAGGATGCATTGTTGTTAGAAGTAAACATAAGAGCTACCATTGAATCCTTGGTGATGTTGATTTGTGGTTTGGGAATTATAACCCTTGTTATAATTTGAATAACATCCCTAGTCCCCTTTTTCCATGTGGCTTCCAAGTTGTCATGATACAATTTGTATTAGACCAAGTTGGGGGAATAACTTTATCTTCAAGCCACATATTCCCTACTTTCGTGTCCCATCCTGCACATGTATCTATATTGATGTGATGACCAGAAGTAGGAGTCCAATATTGGATTTGGATCAAATGAATATGTCTTGGATTTGGATTTGAATTTGTCAATGCTCTAGCAAGCCAAAATGGCTTTGGATCATCATCGGCAGGACACACTACAATAAAATAACCAACATAAACATCACGACCAACATGAAATGAAGGACGCAGATGATCACGCCTACGTCCAACAAAGGGTGCATCCTCTGCAAATTCCTAACACAATGTGCCATCATCTTGCATTCGGTTTTCTTCCTCGGTTGTGATCCTAGAAGTTGGCCAAAATCCATCCTTCAGTGTTTCACTAACAATAGACTTTCCTACTTTGAAAGTTTATATTTTGAATAGACTTTTCTACTTTGAAAGTTTATGTTTTGAATTATTGTTATTTTTATTTTTTAATAATAATTAGTTACAAATTTTTGAAGCAAAAAGATACACTATAGAATTGAAAAATAACTTTCATATCTCTATATTATATAATTTTATATTTGTAAAAAAATTCCTAAAAAGAACTTTCTATTGAAAGCTCATTTTGAGTTGAATATTGATGAAATAGTCATCTAAATGTGTTCTCTAAAAATATTTGAGTTAAAAAAACATGTCAATTTAGAAATCATTCCATATTTTATTTGAGTTTGAAATTTTGGAAGTAGGATCCTATAGTCATTAGTAAACAATGTTCAAAATTTGAAGTTAAAATTATAGTTTATTAAAAACCACTTATTCGCACGTGGTTTATTGTAGTAGAACTAAGGTAAAGTAGCCCATTGCAGTCAAATGACCCATTGTTGGGTTTTTTTCAGTATGTGAGATGTGGGCCACAATGCATGTCTTGACAATAATGAAGTGAACAATGACTTCATTAGGAACTTCTGACTTTTTAGTGTGAAATTCATTGTAAAAATTGACTTTTTAGGACTTCCATGATAGAAAATATTGCAACTGCACTAGGTAGTAAGATGAGCATTATGCATTCAGATTTTGTTGGTAGTGAGGTAGTCTACAAACTCTATTGAATTGAACACTTCAAGAATTCCTTGCAAATTCATACTTTGTCAAAAAAATATAATTTCAATTGCACTTGCTGTTTCTCACACTTGTACTAATGTGGGAAAAAAATTGAAAAAATTCAGCAACAAGATGATGTTAAACTCCTCATTCTGACCACAATGGGTTGTTTTACGTTAAGTGCACCCCCTGAGACGGAGTTCACTATTTCTCACCCCTTTTAAATGAAGCTAGCTTCATCTGACCTCTACTGGCCCTGTTTTTGGTGTAGAGTCTTGTGTTGGCTCCAATTAATGAGTCAGGTAGTCAGATGTTTCCATACGCCCATGTATGTTGCCATGCCGTGGTTTAGGATGATGGCTCTGTTGCTATCATATGCGTCGGCCATGTTGGCAACTGCTGTGTTGCGTCTGCCCTCAATGTTTCAGGGCCAGTGTCTTCATGCAATTTAGGAGTTTAGGGGTTCAGGGGTGGTGTGACACTGTAACAGTTGTTGTATTGTGTCTGCCCTCAATGTTTCATGGCCAATGTCTTTATGCAATTTATGCAATTTAGAAGTTTAGGGGTTAGGGGTGGTGTGATGGTTGAGGGCTGCTGTGTTGCGATTGCCCTCAATGTTTCAGGGTAGTATCTTCCTCCATTTTAGGAGTTTAGGGGTGGTGGGGTGGTGTGACGGTTGACGGCTAATGTGTTGTGACTGCCCTCAATGTTTCAGGGTCAATGTCTTTATACAATTTAGGGGTTGGTTTAGGGATTAGGGGTGGTGTGACGGTTGAAGGTTGCTGTGTTGCGACTGCTCTCAATGTTTCAGGGCAGTGTCTTCTTGCAGTTTAGGAGTTCAGGGGTGGTGGGGTGGGGTGACGCAATGACTGGGAAGTAATGGCATTTAGTTACAAGCTAGCTGAATTTTTTTGGAAGATTTTTGAATGACATTGAAATGATTAGGATGAGGTTCCGAACAAAAAACTAAGGTTTCAGGAAATGGGCCAGTTAAAAAAAAGATTCCCGATAATTTGGCCGTTTGTGCTCGGAGTATGTAGGAAAGTGACCAATTGAAACTTCTCTTCTCCGGCAACTAGCTGACCGGGCATATACTTTTTAGGAAATTTTTTAAACATCTACATACTACATTGTATATTTATAAGTCTTATTAGTGACACAATTATGCCTCCTTGTGATGTATCAATTTTTATATTCTAACCCTTCTTTGCATTTGAGTGGTGCAAGTGGAAATAGTGTGAGTCATGCATCTTGTTCATCCGGGGCACTTGAGACTGATGGTAGTGTTTCTTGACTTATAATAATAATTGTACTAACTAGCCTCCAGAAAATATTTGAACCCTCTTTTGGATCCTTGTATTTTTCAAAGGCTACATCCTTGGCCCTAGGTTGATAGGGGCTTGGCCAAGTTCAACTCTTGCCAAGAATACTAGAAAAAAAATGGGGAGGGAAAGAACCCCCCCTAATGATCCCAAAAAAATGGGGAGGGAAAGAGAACCCCCAACAATACTCAAAAAAATGGGGAGGGAAACAAAAACCCTTAATGATTCAAAAAAAATGGGGAGGGAAAGAAAAAACCCCAACGATACTAAAAAAATGGGGAGGGCTGTATCGTCCTAGGAATGAAGGGATGTTTGAGAATATTTTTTAAGGGATTTGATATGTGCCGCGCTCATCCATTGGAAAGAAGAGACAACCCAAGCTATGATCAATTTAATTTTAAGAAGTGAAAAGTATCGAAAGCCATGGACAGCTTGAGAGGATTAGAGATTGTAATATGACCACAGGTGATTTTGAGCCTCACTGGCTTGTTTCTTGAATTGGTCTCTGAGTTTAGGGTTTTATTGTATTATGGCAGAGAAGAAACTTGTATCGCTAACGTGTGAGCACCACGAAGAGCTAGTTCTTCGAGACGAAATGTATATTTCTAGGACCTTCATTTTTAAGCTCCTTGTTTTAACTTCTTATCCAGTTAAAATTGTTGGATCAACAAGTCACAATACATGGAAAAATTGAGAAAGTGGCAAATGAATTGATTTGGCTGGGTTGGGTTTTGGGATTCTCACCTCTATTGTGATTTATGGATGTGTTATGACCAATTGTAATGGCACTACAGTGCTTGTCGTGTCAGATTTGCGGTTATATTTTGACATGTTTCTTTGCTTCAACAGTTGCTTTAGGCCGGAGCCCTTGGTTAGCTAGAAAGTGAGAGCGCTCCAAGGACTTCTCTACAATCCAGCCTCTGTAACCTTTATACAACAATACTTTGGCTTTTCCTATATCCTCTCCGCGATTGCTTCTTAGCAGTTCTCAGGTACTATTTCTCATGTATGGATTTTATTCATTGTGTTTTAAATACGAGGCAAATTTGAATCCTTGAAATACCTTTTGTGTTCCAACATTTTTATTTTTGAGCAATGTGGATTGAGTACAGCGTACAGACTTGATTTGGATCCATGCTGCAGTTTCAATTTCACTACATTCTGGGAATAAAAATGTTGAAATACAAATAGGAAAAATCTCCCGATTGTGAAAGAGTAATAAAATTTGAAATTCCAGTTCATTTTAATTATCAATTATATGAAATTTCAAATGTTTCACAAAGTTATTTACAATGGGGAAAAAAAAAGGATCTAGAAAGAAAGGATCTTGGGATTGTCATTCAAAGAAACTCAAGAAATTCAATGAGGGAGAGGATGTGAAAGAAGCTCTTTCAAACATTAGGACTGCACAACCGACTTATATTTTCAAGAAAAATCGATGTCTTGAGAATTTCAATGGACAATTCATAGAAACTATTCTAGATGATTACATTCGATTTTCTTATAATCGAGTCATAGTACAAGACCAAAGTGACAAGAGAATTGCATTAATGACCAAATTTCAACCCTTTGATACTATGACGGTCGAGGAACGAAAAGATATTGAGAAAGTGGCAACAACTCTTCTTGATGCATCCAAAAGAAGTTACAAAATAAAATGGGGAGGGAAAGAAAACCCTCCAATGATATTGCAAAAAATGGGTAGGGAAAGAAAAACTCCCAACAATACTAAAAAATATGGGGACGGAAAGAAAAACCTTCAATGATACTCAGAAAAATGGGAAAGGAAAGAAACCCCCCCAATTATCCAAAAAAAATGGGAAGGGAAAGAAACCCCCCCAATGATCCCAAAAAAAATGGAGAGGGAAAGAAGTTCAAATTTCAAGAAAATTTCCTCAACAATGTCAAAAGGAAAAAAATCAACCATGCTCCCAATAGAAATTTGACAATAAAAGTTGACCTAATATAACCCAAAAAGGGTTCAAAGTAGGGAAATTTTTAAAAGGGACCAAAAGTACAGAAAACAATGAAAACTCCAACAATACTACCAGCAACATTTGAAGCAGGGAGGAAAAATTTACAATATCATAAATGTAAATCTAAACAAGGGGACGCAATCATGATTTCTTTCACATTACATCATTTACATGTATCAAATCGGAAACTTCAAATTCTTGATTTTATCAATGATAGTTTGAGTTTGATTTTATTTTCTGTTAGCAAAATGATTGTCCAAATTTTAGGACCACAAAGTGTACGCCGAAACATTCAAGCTGTACTTCAGGACACCTGTCATTGCCAACTCCCAAGGGTGGTTTAGGATTAGCTTTGTTTCGGTCATTTAGGTTCGGTTTAGGAATGGTGTGAGGCACGATATGCTTGTGGTTCCGTCAACATGACGCTTACAAATCAATACAACTTATAGTGTTTCAGAGAGGGGGAATCCCAAGTTGCTAGTTCGATAGTTTTTTTGTGTCCTACATGCGACATGTGCTTTGTTTGATAGATTTGCAAGGAGGGTTTCTATGAATTGTCCATCGAAATTCTCAAGACATCGATTTTTCTTGAAAATATAAGTCGGTTGTGCAGTCCTAATGTTTGAAAGAGCTTCTTTTACATCCTCTTCCTCATTGAATTTCTTGAGTTTCTTTGAATGACAATCCCAAGATCCTTTCTTTCTAGATCCTCTTTCTTTCCCCATTGTAAATAACTCTGTGAAACATTTGAAATTTCATATAATTGATAATTAAAATGAACTGGAATTTCAAATTTTATTACTCTTTCATAATCGGGAGATTTTTCCTATTTGTGTTTCAACATTTTTATTCCCAGAACGTAGTGGAATTGAAACTGTAGCATGGACCCAAATCAAGTCTGTGCGTTGTACTCAATCCACATTGCTCAAAAATAAAAATGTTGGAACACAAAAGGTATTTCAAGGATTCAAATTTGCCTCGCATTGAAAACACAATGAATAAAATCCATACATGAGAAATGGTACCTGAGAACTACCAAGAAGTAGACGTGGAGAGGATGTAATCGGGAGATTTTTCCTATTTGTGTTTCAACATTTTATTCCCGGAACGCAGACTATAGCATGGACCCAAATCGAGTCTATGCGCTGTACTCAATCCACATTGCTCAAAAATAAAAATGTTGGAACACAAAAGGTATTTCAAGGATTCAAATTTGCCTCGTATTTAAAATACAATGAATAAAATCCATACATGAGAAATGATACTTGAGAACTTCCAAGAAGTAGACGTAGAGAGGATGTAATTGGGAGATTTTTCCTATTTGTGTTTCAACATTTTTATTCTCGGAACGCAGTGGAATTGAAACTATAGCATGGACCCAAATCAAGTCTGTGCGCTGTACTCAATCCACATTGCTCAAAAATAAAAATGTTGAAATACAAAAGGTATTTCAAGGATTCAAATTTGCCTTGCATTTAAAACACAATGAATAAAATCCATACATGAGAAATGGTTCAGACATGCCTATACGTGCTGGAGGCTCATGGCCTGGTAGAGCTCCAAATATTATTAAAAATAGACAAGGGATGCATAGAAGAATGATGAGAGATTACTTCTTAGAGATCCCTATATATGGACTTCATTTATTTTGTCGGAGGTATCGTATGCAACGTTCTTTGTTTTTACATATTATGGATAGGGTTTGACAACTATTTTGTGCAAAAAGTGGATGCAACTGGTTTAGAGGGTTTATCCCCGCACCAAAAAATCACTACGGCTTTTCGCATGTTGTGCTACAGATTCTGTGCAGATGCAACCGATGAATACTATAGGACAAGTGAAAATACAGTCATAGAGTCACTGAAGCATTTTTGTATTGCAGTGAAGGCAGAGTTTGAAGATTACCATTTATGACAATCAATCCGATAGGATTTCCAAAAACAGCTTGTTATCAATGAGGCTCGTGGTTTTCCTGGCATGTTTGCTTCTTTAGATTGCATGCACTATGAATGGAAGAACTGTCTAGTTACTTGGCATGGAGATTATGGGGATCAGTTTGGCAAGAAGTCTATTATACTTGAGGCTATTGCTAGTGAGGACTTACATATTTGGCATGTTTTTTTTGGCTTGCCTGGGTCAAATATGACCTAAATGTGTTGGACCGTTCTCCACTTGTCCACAATATGTTGACAAGTGCAGCTAGAGACATGACCTTTGTTGTCAATGGGACTGAATACAACAGATACTATTTATTGGCTAACGGCATTTACCCTCCATGGTCATGTTTTGTCCAAACTTGTCCTATAGTATTCATCGGTTGCATCTACACAGAACCTATAGCACAACATGCGAAGAGCCGCAGTGATTTTTTGGTGCGGGGATAAACCCTCTAAACCAGTTGCATCCACTTTTTGCACAAAATAGTTGTCAAACCCTATCCATAATATGTAAAAACAGAGAACGTCGCATATGATACCCCCGACGAAATAGATGAGGTCCATATATGGGGGTATCTAAGAAGTAATCTCTCATCATCCTTCTATGCATCTCTTATCTATTTCTACACTAAAAGAAACCAAAATTTTCGATGTCTAAGGGAACGGATTTTAGGTGATGTTGAAGAAAACAACCTATGTTTTTCTGTCAACAATTATCTCCATTAATGTTCCATTGGACATCATTATTGACATGAAAAATACAGGTTGTTTTTTTCAACGTCACCTAAAATTCGTTCCCTTTGACATCGGCTGTTTTCTTGAATGTCACCTAAAACAAGGTTTTCTTATAGTGCTAGCAATATTTGGAACTCTACCAGGCCATGAGCCTCCAGCACGTGCACGCATGTCCGAACCATTTCCATTGCCCTTTTGCATCTCTAGGACCTACTGCAAATTGAAATCATCATCCTCTTCATCCTCCCTCATGGTCTCTCTAGCTGCCAACAACCTTGCCCTCCAAGGATGCATTCTCTCAAGCCTTTATTACAAAATAAATAGCACAAGAACTGCATAGTGGCTCAAAGAAATGCAAGAAATTAACAACTGCACTGCTCCAAGTATGCTCAAAAAATGGCAAAAATGATTACCCCCAATAGCTTCTAGCACCTTGTAGTAGCTCCTAGGAAGCTCAAAAAAATATGAAAGTGAACTTGTACAGTAGCTCAATACAACACCTCCAAACACCCATGGCTACACTTCCTTGCCGATAGAATTCCGCTTCACATGTGCCCCCAATAAAAACCAATTCAAAACACCCCCTACACCCCAAAGTTAACCCCACAACACCTCCTTGCTCCAAGCATTCTTCAAACTCCAGGCCGAAACAACTAACTCTTGCATTTTTCCAAAACTCCTTGCCGAAACAACTTTCAGGCAAACTAAAGTTCACCACAACTTCTTCTCAGCCATTTTTCTCAGTGGGTTTCCCTATTTTTTTCTCAAATTCCAATAAGCTTGACTACTTACAATTCAAACTACTTGTCAGCCAAGTCATTAAATTCGTGTGATTGACTTTTTTCCCATGCTCTCTGGGCGGGGATGGTTGCCGGACCTACCCGGCCAAAAGGAACCCGGGAGCTCCAGGGAGCTGGCCATCCAATTCCCCGAGCTGTGTTTGGGGGGAAGGGGTAGCGTTGCTCTAATAGATTGATAACTGATGGAGTTGTATCTTGCCCTGATGTTGCAACTACCAATCAATCCAACTATGTGCTATTAACTTCAGTGAAGGTCCAAGATGTTGTCATGATATGAATCTAAACTCTTAGGTACTAATGTAGAAACACCCAAAACCATCCTTGTACCTAATCTTTGTCCCATAGAGTGCCCTTAAAGTGTCCCTAGAGTTCCATTAATGTATCTAACACATGTTTAATTGTGATTCGCTAATGCACTTGAAGGACACGTACTGAATTTTAATTTGCTAATAGTTGAATTTTGCATAGTTCAGATTTGGGTGCACCTATGGGTCAGTTCCAGTGGTCTAGAGACCCGCCACTTTGAAAAATCATAAAAATTACATAACACATCAAAAAAATCTAATTTTTTTTAATATTCATAATTTTCTCTTGCTAATACTACAAAATATTAGTTTTAAGAAAATAGGCCTCCAACTATGTTGAATTCCTTATTTTGACGTTTTTGGGTGCCTTCACCTTAGACTCTTGCCCCTAATAAAATGATTTCTCTTATTGTGAGTATGCATGCGCCATAATATTAATTGGAACTTGTTGAATCTGCAACGAACCAACACTTGTCAAAGAGTATAATTGCAATCAACAACATCCTGAACCCTAACATTTGATACAAAAACACCTTCAGACAATTTCATCGAATATCTGCATCCTAATACCATCCACATTCAAATCATTGTTTTTGCCATGGGACTTTCAATTCATTGCCATTAACCTAGAGTACACAATTTATAAACCATCCTCATGATACTCATCACCTAAAATTTGCTAAGACTCAGATGTTCAAAAAAATTTATGAATACCTCAATTATTGTTGATGAATTTTCTGAGAAGGATGCACAGTTGCTTGTTTCATAATCTCTCGAGTTTCTAAAACAGTTGTCACCTGCATTCTCAATGGTCAGAAAAAAGTTGTCTTTTTGTTAACAATTGCTTAAAGAGCTCGCACTGATTTAAACAATACAACTTCTTATTTCTGAAAACCATCTTATAGAAATTAACACAAGGCTCAAGGCTCAAAAACCAACACAATTACTAAAAACGATTATGACTCTTGACCTAATAAGAATTACTCACAATGGAGAATCTTGAAAACTAGTTCGTTTTTGCATATTGGATCAAACTACAACTTCAAAGGCTCTTCAAAGACAATTGATATTGTTATACCTGCACAAGAATGCTGCATTGTCATGAGTCCCATGAGGCCATGACCCCCATGCATACTCCTTAGTGCTATGTAAATGTGTATAAAGCTAAAACAACACCCTAGACGTCGGTGTTGTAAGATTCATGGTCTATCAAGAAAAGTACAAGGCTTTTGACTTTAGCAAAGTTTGTAAAATGAAAAGTAAAAGGACAAAAAGACAAAAAGACAAAGGGACTCCTTAAACCAAATCTTATACTGGTCACAAAAGTGAAAATAAAGTAATATCCAACTAAAAGAGGTCATCACTATTACTTTAGCCGTTTCTCTTCACAAAACTGAGATCTCTAGATTCAACCCTAAAGGAATGGTAGCATTCAAATCCCTTTTGAGTTTGCCTATCTAATTCCTTCCAAACCTCAGTAGAAAGCTATTTTATAGATTTTTTTTTTCATTTTCAATTCTTTTTTTTCATTTTTCAATTTTTTTTCTTACATAATATAGGGGTGTGAAAGTTATTTTTAGCTTTACAATGTATCTTTTTCCTTCTAAATTTTTTAATTAATTATTATTAATATAAAAAATTATCGATAATTCAAAATATAAACTTTCAAAGTAGAAAAATCTATTCATATTTTTTTTAGAAAAAAAATAAAATTTTAGGATATAATATAGGGGGTCCAAAATTTGGTTGCTTCTCACCCAAGAACTTCCTTTGTAGTGCCCCCATGCTCCAAACTTGAGTAAAAACCTCTCAAAACATAAAAGTAAAAGCAATCCTTATAAAACACAACCTCAAATGCAAACGTTCAATAAAAAGTGTAGTTCAAAATATGGTTTGAAGTTTCTAAAGCCAAAAAGCCAAAGTACTAGTGAGAAAATAAGGTCCCTACAACAATGAAGGCCAAGCCCCTCAAAGGAATCAACCCTACCAACGATATGGGAGAAATGGACCTTGAAACCTCCCAGTGAGACTATCTATAAAGCTCTAACCCTTCTAGCGAGGCTATCAATAACTTTTGGAACCAACAACTTTTTTACTAAGATGGCATCTTCAAATTGTAAATGGCCCACATCACAACACCATTCTCCATACTTGTGAAAACAAAGTTCAATACTGCAAATCTTCAATTGCCATGCACTCTACAATCTACACAACTCTAGGACCCACTCTTGCAAATCTCAAATTTTCACCCATTAAAAACACAAACTGAAGCATCAGTATCTACTTGCACAATCCTTTGCATTGACTGGATGGTGAGAGGAAGCTCCAAAAATAATAAAGAAGTGTTTCTACGCTTGGCACCAAACTTCAAATTGCAATTGAATACTGGGCTCTTATCATAGCTCCAACAGGGAAACATCAAGCAATCTTTGTCATGGAGAGAATGGATAAAGGCCCATGAGTTCTTGTACCATGGAGCACAATAGGCGAGGGCTTCAAATCTTGTGGTGTCATGTGGTGAACTCGGACACTTGATGTCTTGCTATTAGAGTTCCAATGGCGACGATTGCAAGCCAATAAGCGAGCTCCATGGCGATAGGGCTTCAATTCTAAGACCAGGCATGGCCACAGAGCTGCAATGTGAAATTGGCTATGAAACAGCCCTTTTTCCACTTATTTCCCTATTGTGAAAGTGATGTGTCTTCGTGCTTGGTGAATATTGGCTGCAGTGCACAGTCCCCCAAACCTGAAATAAATAAGCCGTTTTCACACGGCGCACAGCGAGGGGGCTCGTAAGCGGATCCAACGCTGCACGCAAATGCTGTGTTGAAAAAATGGACCCCTCCTAGCTCGCTCTCGTCGGTTGGTGGCGACGGGCGATGGGCGACAATCGCTGAGCCTGGCTCTGCCAAACAATGAATGAGGTCCTGAACAACAACCACCACCCTCTGGCGGATCGGACAACCAGGTATAATGCATAGGATATTGAAGTCACGACTTGAAGATGATTAACGCTGATCAAATTGAAGGGAAGAGGAAGAAATACAAGATCTTACCCAGACCGTACCAACTGCAAAGAAGGTATCCCGACATATGACACATCGGTCGATGGATCGAACCCAGTTGTTAAATAGTTAAGTTAAGTTAGCTAGCTGCAGAATAAGCAGCAGCAGCATCGTTCAGGACAACGTAACGCTTGTACTCCCAAGTCGTAGAGGAGACTGAGGCATCAACGAACTTCGTTAGCTGCCTGCACGGTCCAACAGGACCCCTCCGTAGACGTGGGGTCCGTGGTAGCTCTTTTTATCAGGAGCTTGCTATCATTGCCAAGCGCACAGCCCGCTCGCTGGAACGTGGAGAATCAATCTCCGATTCGTGACATATCTGCGGGATTGTAGAATTAGTATACCAACGTCCTTCGTGTAGTTGGGAGAGCTCGCTTTGGGTTGCCAAAGTATCCGTGTCGTCGCTGCGTGGGACAGCGTCAGTTCACGCACAAGCCAGCTAGCACTCTTGAATGTGTATCGGTCCATGTAGCAGAATTCTAGCAGATAGATAGAAATTCTGTCGACTACTTATAGAATATAGATCGAGAAGAAGAGGCAACTTTCGGAGACATACCCTTAAAAGAAATCAATCTTCTCTGGACTGGGGAGTTGGAACGCATACAGATTCCTGTCGACGCCTGTCCGGGCGTCTGTTGGGAGCAAGCTGGATAGGCTCGCTGAAGAGGAACGGGAAGAAGCAGTATTGACGAGAATTCTTGGTTGCCGTAGACGCTAATTAACTAGAGTTGGCTACGATGGCGGGGCTGCAACCTCGTTGTCGTCCACAGTGGCTTCTTCTGGCCTTGTTGATGGCCACTCTATCTCTTTCAAATGCGGCTTTGAACGCCACCGAAAGTACGTAACATCGAAGCACAACACCAATCCGACACTAGCTAGCTGCTAAATTTTCCCAAGCCTGTTGTAAGCACTACTACAGAAAGCAGTGATTGCAACACCGTTGCAACACATTAGCAATGGTTATGCAATGGATTGATGTGTAAAGGAACTTAGTTTTCAATGCTTTTGCAATGCATTCAGAAATAATGCATTGCAAAAGCATTGCAAACTTGTAATCAATAAACTGTAAAAGTCTTGGACAAAGAATCCATGCTATTGTATTCCAAAACTGTTGCAAGTCCAAAAGCATTGCAAATACTGTGAAATACTCTAATAAAAACCACTGCAAACTTATTCAAACCAAAATTGTGGGCATTGCAAAACCATTGCAGAAACTGTTGCAAATTGTACAATCTGTAGTAGTGAAGGAAGCTTGAATGTTTGTTAACCAAGGCGAGCAATTATCAATCTTGTCTCGATCATATTAGCTAATTTCGTTTTTTAGAATAGTTTCCCAGTTTGGCCTCGCCATTTGATGCTGACAAGCGCCGTTTGTGCTTGATTAATTCCAGAGGAGGCGCTGTTGACCATAGGGAATCAATGGAAGTTTAACAGTACGAATGCTCTCAACTGGACCGTGGCGACGGACCCATGTTTGGACTCGTGGCTGGGCATCAAGTGCGACCCGCTCGGCAACCATGTCATTACGCTGTAAATCACGCACAGCCACGAAGCCTCTTGCTGTTGCAGTTGCGTGGAGTCCTTGCGAACCGGGTCGTAGATTAGCAGTCCTTTTTTTGCTGGAGGGATTTTCTTCCTATTTTAGAGTTTCAAGTCATCCTAAATGGCTATCTTCTATCTGGATACTCACGAAAGAGCTGTGGGTTGGAGATCAGGAACTTGTCGACTGTGGGAGTGAACGGAAAGATGCCGGAGGCCATCCGAAACCTCTCCTTCTTGGAAAATCTCGACGCTAGCGGTCTCAAAAGCCCATTGACATCGGTTGTAACAGGAGATTTGGCACCGCTTGCTAGTTTGACCTCTCTCAAGTCTCTGTAAGTGTTGAAGCTACAGCCCAGACCCTAGCATTTTTCTTAACCCGTGAGCGCCCAGCCCATGAACGCGAGAAACAAGGTCCAACGACCTGCTGGCAATCGAACTAGCCCACTACCGCGACTTTTGCCGTCTACAGGATCTGACCGTACAGAACGGTAGTTGAAAGTCTGGGGATCATGCAGGGATTGATCTCAAGTGATTTAACCAAATGAATGAGGAAATTATAGCAGGGATTGATCTCAAGTGATTTAACCAAATGAGTGAGGAGATTATATCGGTCAAATGTTCGTTGACAATGGATGGAGGGCAATTTGGAGAGGCAGGATCCTGTTGCTGGGGGCGCTCAGGGTTAATAACTCCAAATGCTCACAATGGACAGGGTTACATTAGAAACTCCCTTCAATGGCGTTAAAATTAGATTTTGATTAGGTTTTCTAGGAGGGAAAAGTTTTTGCTAGGATTTTCTTGCATCTCGTTCATGTTTTCTACGTGTTCACGTCCATTGACAGATGTCCAAGATGAGGCTAAATTGGTTTCAACAGGTTTCCACGAGGAGCTGGTTTTGACAACACTAACCTAGTTATGTACGTTGTGAGGTTTGTGCAGAAATTTTTCAGGGAATCTCCGAGGAGGGTCGTTTCCTGAAGTCATATTTAATTTGACTTCCTTAGTTGAGCTGTAAGCACTCCATCTCTCGGATTGTCATTTTCCTTCGTATGGAGAATCGAGTAGTCTTCTCAATGCAATATGGGCGGTTTTCTGTTTACAAAGTTCTCTTTCATGGTGCAGGCTAATAGACAACTGTAATTTTAGTCCAAGTCTACTGTCGCCCCGAATTGGCAACCTCAAAAATCTCCAGAGACTGTGAGCTTGATCAACCGGACTTGGATTATAGAGCATTTCAGTGAAGCATACATTTCACACGAAAGATAGATCTTTATGTGAGTGGGTATGTTTAGCTACTTGAATGACAAGCTACAGCGTTGTCTGGCAGATATCTTGCGTCAAATAATTTCCAAGGAAGCTTTCCACCTGAGCTTTGGACTTTGCGAGGTTTGCAGGAGCTGTAAGTATGCTGCTGATTTTTTGACTGCCCTAAACTTGAATTAGTTGTTTTCTGGCTCAGCTTCGTAGCATTCTAGAGCTCATCCCTGGTCGCCCTTGGAAACGTTGAAAAGTGAGCTGAAAACAAGAATGCAGATTATTTTTGTGCACTTAGTTTGACATTTTTAATTGGGCAGGAGTCTAGGGCCCAACAATTTCAGCTCAAACATTCCAGCAGCGATTGGGAACCTTGTCAACCTGCAGCTGTTGTGAGCACCCTCATCCTGCCTTGTCCTTTGTTTATTTTTATAATCAACTTCTCGTGACTTTCGTTCTCATCATTTTCATGGTCTATGAGGTGCGGTTATCTTAAGGTTTACCCCCTCAAACCTGTTTGTGGATGAAGTAATGTGCACACTTGCCAAATTTGGGGCGGCATACCTCCCGAAATGGGACGTCTAAACCGTATGACAGATTTGTGAGTGCCTCCTATCTTTTTGCATTGGAATTAGTGATGGTTTGTGTTGGGTACCTTCATGGCAATTTTTAGCGTTCGAAATTGAGGTCACAAGGTTCTGCTTTACTTGTAGTTTCTGAGGAAGTCACCATATTGAAGTGGCATTATGCAACTGCCTAGTTTACACAAGGAAATTAAGAGAGGATCGGATTGCTTACGAATTGAAATAATATGAATTGGGATTCTCCAATGCTCTTGCCACAACCAAATCATTGCTGACGTTGCAGAAATGTTTGCCTTGTTACGCAATTGCCAGACGCCTGTACATCAATACAATCACTGGTCGCATCCCCGACTCATTGAAAAATATGACGCAGCTGAATGTTCTGTAAGTCTTGCCCTGCTGTAGTACTTCGATTCTTATTTAAAGAAATATAATTGAAATGAGGGACCGATTTGGACCAAACCTACCAGTGTCTAATTTCCTTTGACTTCCTCCTATATTTCTGGTCTCCGAAATTTCAATCTACAATGTGGACTCTGTAACTTGTACTCGCTTATCAGAAGCTTATCATTCTGACATAACCAAGTTGATTTGTGTGCCTGTTGTGCCGAGCAGTAGGCTTTCGAAGAACTACCTTTCTGGAGAACTTCCATCATGGATCTGGACTCTGTCGAACCTTACAGAACTGTAAAATCTGTTCCCCTCAACTTCTGCCTATTTCTGGTGCAAAATGAGCTTAAAAAGAAGTGGCTAATCCCAATTGTACCTCGAAATTCCGTATGATTCTCACTGTAATCCTCATGTGATTGATACCCTAAAACGTGCGTCGCTTCAGCTAAAGCAAGAATGATTTTCCTAGTTATAGTCTGATGGTGTCACCCTCATGTCTGGCAGGCAAATTGATACAACCTCGCTGACAGGAGTATATCCTACGAGTCCCTTGATTCCCTCGCTGAAGAGAGTGTGAGTGCTCTCACCTTAATGGTATAGCTTTGTAGACTAGATTTGAAACCCATGGTGATGTTGCAATAAGCACACAGCTGCTCATAATTCTAGGGTTTTTTGCAGGCAACTCAACTGTAACTACCTTACAGGAAATTTACCTTCGTTACCTGCGAATTTCACGATGTAAGTGAAAACTCACCCTGAAATTTCTGAATAATCATGTGCATGCATTCACATAATCTGCTCCGTCAATTTCGTGACAGGATTTTTTGGAAACCCTGTTTTACTAATCCATTCCCAAAGCAGCAATACCTGGGATGTAGACAACAACTGCTTCTTAGGACAAACCCGGAAAATAGGGGAGTGCAGATTCCCGGCCAGTAACTACGCGTGTGACACCTATTTGAGTTCAGGGTTTGCAAATGGTGAGCACCTTCAGGAGCTTTCCTCAAGCAAAGTATGAAATTTGCCAAGATGTGATGACAACTGAGTTTTTCTGGAGTGAATGATATCCACAGAGTTTAGTTTTTTTTAGGGTTTAGGGTGGAAATTATGTTCACATACTTGTCTGTGATGTTCCTTCAGGTTCATGTCCTACTTGTCCTGCAAACCAGCAGATCGACAACAGTACTCTTTGTACATGCAAACTAGGAGGTATATATATTCGCACTTGCAATGGTGCTTCACCTAACTGCCAACAGTCTTGCTGGCCTTTGTAAATAGGTTCGATGTCATTACTTTGCAGATTGTGAGGAAATTGGCTTTCTTGAGGAGCTCCTTCAACTTTTCAGTTGCTGACGTGCACTAATAATACTATGTTCAGTTCCAGTGAAGTCGACGAACACTGCAGCCATCGTCGGTGGAGTTGTTGGTGGAGTTTTGGGTCTTCTGATCATTGTTGCTGTCGTGCTTTGCGTGTTGTCGAAACGCAAAAAAGATCGCGCCAAGCTTCTGGGCCGCTTCGACCTGCAGCTACCAGAAGGTGAATTGGCCATAGCCCTTACAAATGAGCCATTACCCATTACCCTAAAACCCTAAACCCGTAAACCGTAAACCGTCATTGTGAAGGATTATTTAGATTGTTTGGAGGAATGTTGTAGTTTTTGCTGAAGAATAATGTCTGAATAGCCTCAAATGCAGCAGCACTGAGCATTTCCCATTCCTGTGTCGATCAACAGAACTTTATGATCCCAACTGGCAAGCCCCTCCTGGCGTCCAACGTTTCAAGCTCGCCGAGCTTTCCAATGCCACGGGCGGGTTTGACGAGGCGCATGAGATCGGGGTGGGCGGATTTGGCAAGGTGTTTAGGGGAAATTTCAAAGATGGCCGGACTTTGGCCATCAAGCGCGCTTCGGGCACTGTCTCTAGCAGTCAAGGCCTGGCCGAGTTTCGAAATGAGGTTAGAAATGTCATAAGCTGTGCATAAACTTCTTAGTTTTTGCACACCCTCCCTGAATGACGAATGCTGCAAATTAACGCCCAAATTGAGTCTCATGTTATGTTTTCAAAAGGCAATTTTGAATAGGTTGGATGGAGAGTTCCTTTTGTCCAATTTTTATTTATTTTCTCACCATCATATGCAATGTTCACTTGTGATTCCTCTAGGTGCTGTTGCTCAGTCGGCTTCATCACAGGAACCTTGTGCGCTTGGAAGGCTTTTGCGACGAATCTGGACTGCAGGTTCAAATCTTTTCTCCCTTGTACCATCTTTTGCACATGAAGCACTATTTCATGAAACCAAAATTTTGATCATACTACTTGCATCTCAGTTGCAGTTTTTTAACGTTCTCGATTTGTTAAAATGTCACTGTTCCTGTACTTGCGTCACAAATGCTTTATGGGCCTCCAAAATGCTTCTAATCCTTTTCGTTGGACACCAGACCTAAGTTGTACATTTTGAAACCATTGTAACATAGTCTCTTCGCTTTGGGGGTAGAGACAGCAAAGCTGAGGTTCTGACATCAATCAATGTTGCTGTGCAGATCCTTGTGTACGAATACATGAGACAAGGAAACCTTCACGCTCACCTTTTCAGTAAGTTGAAATATTCCGTCCCTTTTATGATTTACAGGAGAAAGTCAATGAGCCACAGATTTGAGCTGAAGGAACTTGATATTGTACGTGCAAGCTAACTCTTGAATCTTTTTATTACTTTCACAGGGCCAAAAGGCTCAAGCAAGGGATTGGGCTGGTACAACCGGTTGGAAATAGCAGTAGGCGTTGCTCATGGCTTGGATTATCTCCATTCCTTTGCGGTACTACCTCGCATCACTCTCCAACAGAAATTCCTTCTCTTGTCTCAGATGTCTGATTTAGGGTTTGGAGTTCAGGGTGTTGTGGAAGTAAAGTATGTGAATAAGGTTCTGACAGTTGTTAACGAGCAATAAAAAGAGAGTTAATTTGCAATAGCTAGGATCGAGTTTGACACTGAATCGTTCGTGAAATGAATGCAGGACCCACCAGTGATTCACAGAGATGTTAAACCTAGCAACATTTTGCTGGACGATCACTTAGTAGCCAAGGTGGCTGATTTTGGCATCTCAAGAGCCACGGATGAATTAGCAACCCATGTCTCCACTCGACCGGCTGGCACAGCCGGGTACCAGTTCCTTACGCTTTTTCTATTCTTTCTTCTCTTACTATAGTTTAATAATTGAGTTCTCTGATCTGATAACTGGATAACAATGTAGAGAACCCTTGTTGAGAGATGCTGAATTGGCATGAAAGGAATTCTGGACACCATGTTTTGCAAAGTTGAGCTGAACAAGTGAGAGCTCCTCAAGCCCAGAGCTCACTTCACTTTAGCGCCGATTGGGCAAAACTTTGTTCTAAATAACTGTTAGTTCCAAAAGGGAATTGTTTCTCAGAAGGTACCGTGTCACTACTATTCAAGAATACTTAGTGCGTTGCAAGTTCACTCGAATTATTATGTCAGAGGATGATGTGCTAAACAGCATTTACCATGGCTCCGATTCTTTCACAAGCTATTCTCGAGTCCTGCTTGTTGCAGCTGGAGTGATGATGTTAATTCATTCTATTTTCTCTCAATGGGCAGGTACTTTGATCCTCAGTACTTCATTCGCCAGCAACTGACAACGGCCAGTGACGTCTATGGCTATGGTGTGGTGCTTTTGGAGCTCGTCACTGGCCAGAGAGCAATTGACCGTGAAAGAGTTTCTGAGTTCAATCTGGTGGAATGGGTAAGATCATCTGCCTGGCTAGCTAGCTTATCCCCAAAGATTGAATTCTCCACTCATGTTGCTATTTTCATACTCAAATAGAAATCAGTACCGCTTCATAGTGTACTTTGCCATGTCCGGTACAGCATTGTTCACCCTGTGCTAGGATTTTTCTGTGAATAAAGTGTCTGTTTGGGGTGTTTTCACTATCTATGCCACATGGACATAGGAAATGAGTGCCACCCTTGGTTTTCCTATTTAGGGGTAGATTTCTATACACGTACCTAAGTTATTTCTCTGGCTCAGCCATACATGTCCAGGCTTTAGCTGATTGTGTAATGTTTGTTCTGTTCTTGTGGCAGGTGAAGCCTAGGCTGAGAGAAGGAGGAATAGAAGCCATTGCTGATCCAAAGCTTGGAGATGACTACCCCAAGGATGTGTTTCAGGACATGGCGGAGCTTGGCCTAGAGTGCTCTTTGTTTGATAAAGAAAATCGACCTTCAATGAAGGTAACTTCTGCTCATACCAGCTCCACTTCCTTTTCTCTGCTGAATTGTCGTTTCAACAAACTCACATTTGCGTTATCACCCCCCAAACCCCCAACCCCTTGCTAAAAAATCTAGAATGTTCTCGAGTCCAGTTTAAATGAGACAATAATAATGAGTGATATGATGGGGTCTATCAAAGGGGCGAGTTTTTGATGAATTGTCATCTAGGTTACAGAAATAAACGCATTCTAGATAAGGAATATGTCAATCATTGAAGTCTGGAAATATTTAGAAAGAGACATGATAATCTCAAATTTTTTTCTTTGGGGTAGAGACATCGCAGCTCATGATTTGTTGGTTTGGGTCATGTAGACTGTGGTCAGCATTCTGGAGCCGCATTTGTTCAACAGCATTAGACCGTTGCCGTCACATGAGTATTCGGCGACATGGGAGTCCATGGAAGAAGAATTTTACACAAAAGGGAGCAGTAACGCAACCACGGGAAGCAACTTTGATGCTAGCAGTTCAGATATGAGTAAGATGAGCACCTCTGCATTGATTCCTAAACCTTCATTGCCATTACCGCGGTGAAACTGGTCCCTTCCAACTGGGAATTGTCCGAGTACCAACTCTTCAGTAATGAATTTTTAATGGCACTGCTAGCTTTAATTCGGGTATGGATCTTCCAGTATTTGCTCTAGGCTTCACTTCTCTAGTTCACAGATTTTTACAACGGCTTCCTTGACTTATTTGTTTGTACCTTCAGTATGCACAGCAATTTTGTAAGATGTTTGTACATCCTTTTAGTTGCTACTGTTGGTGGCACATGCTTGAATTCAGGACCAGCTTTCTTTGCCTGGTATCTTGGCTATCATTGAGGTCATTCATTCAAAGAGTCATGGATGCTTCTCAAGTAATCGGTCAGAGAGACATTTAGAATTCATAAAATTGTCTGAGTTGATGGAAACCAGAGGGTTGAAGCTCCTCTTCCATGTTCAAATCCAGTGGGTACCTGCTTGAGCCTATAAGAGTGTTTAGGGTGTAAGAGTTTAGTACGTTTTGTGTGGAAGTACCTAAAATCGTTCAGGTAAGCTATTGTGCATAAGATTACAATGAGGGGTTCTTCCCTACTTGTACACAAATGAAAATTATATCTATTTATTTATAATTATATTTTTGGATTATTTTTGTATTTTTTAATGAATTTTCAAAGTCAAGAAACATCAAAGTGTTGTGTAGGTACATGTTTGAAGTGCCTTCAAGAAGATCTAAAGTCATTCATTAATGAATTTGTTTTTTTGCAACCTTGTTGGACCATGTGTAACATTGGAGTCGCCCACATGTTGGATGGTTTAACCCAGAAAGGATTAATTGCGTATTTAAGGAACAATTGGAAACTCAAGTAGGGTCATACAAAGTCAATTCTTAACAAATGTTCTTAAAATTTTGACACAAGATGGGAACATCTCCCCTTTTCATTTGAGTAGTTTAGATAGTTTTGGCATCGTTTGCTAAATTCTTCACTTGTGAAATTTGGCATATAGGTAACTAACATGATGTAATATGTAATTTTATAAAAAATTACATTTAGCACAAAATCTCATTCCAAGAAGAATCAAAGTCTATTTTCTATCATACAAATTTTAGAAAAAACATTTTCTTCTAACTTCAAATACTATCATTTTGAAATTTATGATGTCAAAATTCTTGACAATCTTTGGAGGAGCTCTACTAATTAGGCTAAATTTAGAAGTCACCAATTTAAAAATTCTAGATATGGGCATCCAATATGTGATCTTTAAATAATATATTAATTATTCTATCAATATAAAATAAATTACAAATTACCTTTCTATAAACAATGGAACCTAAGATTTTACAAGATTGAGTATTTACTTTATATTTGTTATTGTCAATGCTACCATCTTTTAAACACCATTGCTTCTTGTGCCACCCTTGACCTTGTAGATTGTATGACATTATTGTTCAAAGGAAAACCAAATGACTTTTTTTCACCTTACTTTTGTTAGGTTTTCAAACTTTGAAACCGCTTAATTCTAAAAAGTTTTGAGGTTTAGATCTCTATAGCGAGAAATTGAGTTAGAAGTCTAGGGAAAAAATCCAAAAAATAGAAAAAATCATTCTTTAAAAAATTGTTAAATAGATGTAGGTATAAGATAAAAAGAAGAATTAAATTTTTAATAGTTCTAAAATGGAATTGAAATATTTCAATCCAAACACTAAGATTGATGTTGGGTGTCCTAAAATTGTTTGTGCTCTAGTAGTGTCCTTAAAAATCATTCAAGTTCCAAAGATGAACATTCAAAATAGTGGCATTTGGGAAGTCTCCTTCAATTTCCTACTTCATGAAATTCATCATTGAAACAATAAGAATTTTAAAAATAAGAATCTAAGGTGTTTTATTTTTGAAAGATTTACTCAAAGTGACTCTCAATGATGTGGCTTCATTTTTCTTTCACAGAAAATTGACTAAAAGATGTTTTGAGGTTTGTAACTCCTTTTCTATAATGGCTCATGAGTAAAAGTTGACACACCATCTTATTGTCTCCATGAATGAGTACTTAGGGTGGGCTTCCATATATAATTAGAGGTTAGTTTTTGGTAAAGCCCACTAATCAATGGTAGAATTGTAATTTAAGATAAAACACTTTTAGCCCATTCCAACATTGACTAGTGGGCTTCACACACACCAACTCCATATAGAAGTCATCTCTTAGATTGGCAGACTAAAAGTTGTGTTTTTCCCATAGGCTTGGAAATCTTAACCTAATGCTCCCACATATCAGATCCATTTGAAATTGAGTGTCTCATTTGCAAAATGATTTAATTAGTCTTTAATTACATGGAAGCTATGACATAATATATAACCTATAAATTATAGGATAGACCAGCCTAATTTCGTCAACAATCCAATTATATTTGGCCCCAGGGTTGCTAAAGTGTGAGCAATGAATAACAAGCAACAAGTATTGAACAGTCACATTTGAGCGGTAAATTTTTTAATTATTAGGTTTTTTAGATTTCATAATTACTATTAATATTACATTTAAAAAATATAGTTTAAAAAAAATTGGGATGTAGATCACTTATTCCATCTATTGTTTTGGATGAAGTTGACCACATATGAGTGTAGGGTGAGTGCAAGAAAGACTAGTCCTTTTTTGCATCACACTTCGAGTGATAGAGTTGTCATTGGCCACAACTTTTGGAGGTTCAAGAAAATGAAGTTGAAATTTTTTTAGGAGGTGGAGAACTCCATAGCCACGAGAGGCCATATTTTCTAAGAATTAAAAAAAATCAAATTCTAATTAATTTCTAATTTAGCTAATTTGTCACACTTTGTAGTTTAGGGATTTTTAGTACTGGGGAGTATTCAATTTTGATCATTTTGAGCTGAAATTTTTATGGGCTCTTCCTATAATGTATTTGCATGATCCTACCAAAGGATTTTAAAGAAAACTCAATTTCAAGTGCGTCACAAGCGCTCGAATAAAGGTCACTTGCCCGCGCCATTTTGAACAATATAGATGATTTTTTTTGCGGGGGGGGTTGAAATGTAATGAGGACAAAGTCTATCAAAATGGCCATTTTTTATTTTTTAAAATAATGATTTTCTTTTTTTTCTAAAAATTTAAAAGTGAACTTCACTATTTTCAGTGAGAAACTGGGACCCCAGGCTACAACAATACTATAAGACAACATCTAGTATTTGGTAATACTCCTATAGCTACCCGCCTTCATCAAGTTCTGCCCAAGTGTATAGTAGCTAGATACTTGTCAATTGTAACCTCAATCTGCAGTTTTATCAACGGTCCATGTAATGCTTTCCAATTCTGTAGTACAGTACTGTAGTACTCATAGTACTGAGTCGCTGAAACTAGGTACTAAGCAAAACGCTACGAAAATTGGTGAGTCTTTCTTGCACTCACTCTGTAGATGAAAGGAGGTGGTTGAAAAAAATCGCCCTTGAATTTTTTATGTTAAATGAAGTTAGCAACATCATAATGCATCTAATTTAAAAATAATTTTTGTATGCATTTTATTTGATATGGATGTTAGGTCAATTATTTCTATTGTAATGTATACATACCAACTTTTTGTGTGTATCTACAACCTTCTTCAGTTTTGAGGAGGCCCTATAGAGGGACAAAAATCACAAACATGGATGACTTAATATAGATTGGTAAAGTCCCCAAATCATACACATTTTTTTTGGATTACTGAAGACATTCCAGACACTATTGCAAATTGATTGGATAGGATTTAGAGTAGTGAAATCATTTTACATACTGCATTTACAAGGGGGACTTAATGGCCTCTTTAGTTTCAAGGAGGCTCATGAGAAGACAATAATAAAGAACAAGTAGATTTAAACTATGGTTGTTGAAGTTCAAAATTTGAGCATATTTTTATTTGGTTAGTAAAGCCCTTCCAAACACCTACAAATTGATTGGATGGGGTTTAAGATAGTTAGAAATTATCTTATATGCCTCATTCACAAGGAATCCCTATGAGCCTCATTAGTTCCGAGACTTATAGGAAGATAATAATATAGAGCAATGATGGACTGTGCGCCTCCTTGGAATCCAAAGAGGCTCATAGGAAGACAATAGTTAAAAGGAAGAATGGCTAGGAGTCTTCCTAGACATTCTTTTCTCGAAGGAGGCTTCTAGATAATATCAATTGACAAGCACATATGAACCAATAAGCCTCCTTGCTTTTGAGGAGGTTCAAAGGTATTAATAGTCTCTAAATACATGTAGACCTATAAGCCTCCTCCATTCCGAGGAGGTTCTTGGTGAGTTGAAAAAATCATACAAATTTGTATTGGAAACTGTACTTGGCTTAGAAAAGTCTTGAGGGAAAAGAAGAGAAAAAACATAGTCCATTTGTCGTTGGATTCAAAAATATACTTATTTTCAAAATAATTCACAACACAACATATTTAACTAAGTAATAGTAAGGTTTCAAAGAGGCTCATTATAAGAATTAAAAGCTCATTCCAATATATGAAGGAAAGGCTTATGGTACCAAAGAGGCTCATGAATAGGTTGTGGAAAAAAAAATTTATTTATAAAGTCCATAAGAACTTAGATGAAAGGTTTTTAATTAGAAAATGAAAGGAGATGAAGGATTTTGAAAATAAAAAATAAAATCATTGAACCAAGATATAAAACTAAGAACATTGAACACATTGATTCTTCTATGCTGATCTAGAAGAAGACAACCCATTAAATAAAATTCCTATATAATACTAGATGAAAATACAAATTGAGGGAAATGAACTACAAGGATCCCTAATTATAATTTGAAGAGCTCATACCTATAGAACTCTAGCTTTGGTCACTATTCATATTATCTTCTATAGCCTCTACATCTAAAAAACTGCATAATATGAGAGCTAATTCTAGCTCCTTTGGAAGAGGAAAATGATGACATCTCAACATCAATTACAATAAGTGACTTAGTATAACAAGGCAAAGACCAAAATTTAGGAGGGCTAATTATGTACTTCACCAACCTACAACACAACATAAATACAATCTCTTGGGGAGGACACTCCTTGTATGTTTAGGGGACCCACATGCAACGGTGGGGGTCTATTTACCTCCTAGAAAACATTTAAAGGACCCCTATCATTACCTAAAGCAAAAAAAATCATGCATATTATCATATCTATCATTATTTATAATATGTAGGTCAAAGGAATTTATTGGAGGCTATTTTCTTTGTAAGAAAAAAAACTAACTAAAAAAATAATGAGAATAAAAGTGACTAGAAAATACCTTATAGAAAAAGGATTCAAGTTATAGCTGAAAAATGTATGCCATCTATACCAATGCATACTTCAACACAAATACATGCATGAATGAGAATCAAAACTAAGACATTAGAAATGAAAAAGTATTGAAGAGGTTTTATATACAAAATGTGTTTAAAAACATAGACATGAAGTTCATCATAGAACTATGAATGTAAAACCAGTACTAAAAATGTGAATGCACATCAACAACAATGCATCAATGTACATCAATGATTAAATGTGTCTGGCTGTGAATTGTGAACACAAACACATGCCTTGTATACAAAACTATGGCAACAACACCCTACTACCGTTCTAATGTCCTCCACCGCATGTGAGAAAACAAAATCATGCTCTATGACATAGTGCTACCCAAACTTTAGAGAGGTCGTTCAAGGCACTGGCCATGTTGAACTCTTGCACCCAACCAAATTGCAAACATCAACGGAGTTCAATCATTAAATCTGCCATTTCATCCATAATACTTCAAAATCATCAAGTCGAGTACCATCATTAGGATGAGTCTTGTACCTTCAATTTCCAAGGGAACTTGAACGTTTACTTCAACCTATTCCTAATCCTCTCTTGTGCATCACCCAAACTGCCACATATATGCACAACCACAGCCACAGCCATGTTCAGCAAGTCCACCAATCATCACATTCCAGGGGATTACATTGTGATCCTCCATCCTCTCAAAAACCACTCGTGCATCATCCAAACTGCCACATTTACCTTACATGTGAACAAGTGCATTGCAAACACGCAAATCCAACTGAAGTCCTGTTTCAACGACATGCCTGTGAATCTCCTTCATCCACTCCGAAGCCCCAATGCTTGCACACGCATTCCAAATGATAGCATAAGTAAATGCATTCAGTTTAATGCCTTCCTATTGCATTTGAAGAAACAATTCATATGCAGTGTGCCCATAGCCATGCTCTGCAAGCCAATTCATTAGAGCACATGCATTCAATCTAGCTCGGGCAATTTCACCACTCTTCACTTCAAACTTCACATACCGAATCCAAGCTTTATCACTAGGATGACATTCTACGTACCTACATGTTTCAAACCAAAGCAAAGAAAATTGAGTGGAACACATTAAAAAAGGGTAGCTAGTATGACAAGGCCAAAAATAAGAACTACAATGAAATGCTATGAACGCTACATCCTAAACATATCAAATACAGTATTTGAACTCCAACTTCCATAAGAGGTCAAAAGTCTCAAATTACCAAACCTATCGTAGATTGACCTTGCCCGATTGATTTTGTTGTATCGAAGCTCAAACATAATATACGTAGCCCAACCATGATGATCAGGTTCCCAAGTCATCCACCGCTCAAAGATTTGTCGAGCTCCAGGCAAATTTCCTAACATCTCCTCCATGTGAATATACTTGTACCAAAGCTGGTCGATTCTCGGAAGCAAAGACACAGCTTGCGAAACATTTCCAAACATGCGCTGTGTATATTATGAAGCAAAGGGACAATGCGTCTTGGCATTCAGTGCAATGATTAATGCAAAAATACCTCGACATCCACAATTGTGCGACATCCACAGTGATGCATAGGTTTCGTCTTGGGAAACCTTGACCTTGCTGTAGAAAGTTGGAATACCAAAGTTGTCCTCCATTTCCACATCTTGATTGCAGTGTCCATGACTTAATTTCCGAGAACCCTATCTCATGCTATAAGAAAACCTTGTTTTACGTGATGGATTGACATCAAAAGGAACGGATTTTAGGTGACATCAAAAAACAAATCCATGTTTTTATGTCAACAACGATGTCCATTGATGTTATATTGGACATCATTGTTGACATAAAAACATGGTTTTTTTTTTTTCAATATCACCTAAAATCCGTTCCTTTTGATATCAATAAATTTTGGTTTCTTATAGTGTCAATCCAACCCTAAGCACATAAGGAGTTCACAAAAACACATGTAATCCAAACCCAATGCACATAACGAGTTCACGGAAACGCTTGGAACTGAAACCCTAAACCTCCTGGAAGGCATCTGAATTGATGACCCTACAACTGAATCGACAACAACAATCGGAAGAACCAATATGTAGCGCTAAACCCTAAACCCCAACTCTCATTCTGCACACTCATTCCGCAACGTTCCTCAATTCGGCCTAAACCCTAAACCTCATAGAAATCGCGCCTGCATCAACCAATTGCGAGTACCTCGACTCCGTTCAAACTACCTGAGATTCCTCCACAAAGAACCTGAAAGGCTGAAACACCTTCACCACACCTCCGTGCCCTAAACTACAAGTTCAAATTTTGTCAAACTCACTGTGCATCGCGCGCGCACATTTACCACTAGCCGTTACATTGAAAATGCACTAAAGTACTAGAAAGTCCGGATTAAAATGAGCTCATTCATCCACTGACTTCAAGATATGCTCTAGATATACCCTTGACTTATATAGTATCTGTATCTGACTAGTACTGTAGCTAAATATTAACTGAACCTACTAAATTTAATTCTTTGGATCTCATTCTTTTGCCCCTAATTTATATCTACCTAAATTTTAATGTGGACCATATTTTCCGGCTACCTATATTACTTAAAAAAGACATGCCACTTTTAATGTTCACTAATTTATATGTAAGTTTCTTATAAATTTTACCCAAAATGATTTAAATCTAGTCTATCTTCCACTGCACATAGGTTTCTAAAATGTGGGAAGTGTCCTCCCCGAGTACAATCTTCAAAATCAAAATTTATAGAATTGTAATGTTAAAGTGAATTTGACAATTAACAAAATTCATAACAAAGTGCAATAGTGTTAGACTTACAAATCCAAGTGGTTTTGGATGACTATCTTCATTGGACTTTCAAGATCCTCATTGCTTGATGAAACTTGATGTTTTCACTTCCTTGGGGTTGATTCATCCATTGCAAGGAAGTCAATGAGTGGAGCAAGAATGTGCATGAAAATCATTGCATTGGACTCCAATGCAATGAGGTGTTGACCACTCCTTTGATAGGCATGGATGCTAGATCTTGTAGAAAAAAAAAATGCTTTGCAAGGTAGAAACAATACATGCAAGTATAAGCCATATAGAAGCATTGAAGTTGTGAAAACTAATAAACCTACAATGCAAATAAATAAATTATAAATAGATGGCTAATGGTTCCAACTTGTGGAAGCAGTGCAATACAACACCACATCATTGGGTCTTAAAAAGCTTTCAATTAGAACTTGTAAAAAGAAATGATCCTTTTCATGCAATCCACACCACGAGAAGCCATTTTTCATGAGTTAACTAGTAAGAGTTGAGAAACTATACAATAGGCATTTTCCTACAAAATTTTCACAAAAACTTAGTCATCAATATATAACATTCAATTCATGATAGAAAATTTAGACTGCAAACTTGGAATAGACATTTCAACTAACAACAACATTTTCAAGTGTTACAAACAAGTTTATAAAGTGGTTTAATATTTGAATGGGTTTCACATGGCCACTATTAAATTAGTTAAAATGGACAAAATTTATCACATACATCCAAATTGACAAAGGGTGGCATATGTGTCCAAATTCTTACCACATATGTCTATAGCCAGTCCATCACTACTAGAAAAATACAGTGCCCAAATTAACAAAATTCAACAAAAAAGTGTTGATTTTTTTTTGTTGATTTGGACATATTGATTTGAGCAATTGAGAACAAAAAAGTGTTGATTTTTTAACAAAAACATGTAAAATTTTAACAAAAAAGTGTTCATCTTTTAACAAAAAAGTATTAATTTCTTAGTTCATTTGGGCAAATTAAAAAAACACACAAATAAATGACCAATTATAAGCTGCCATGTGGACAATCCAAAATTGAACCCCTATGCCAAATAGACAAGTTCCACCACCAAGGTTTGAACCTTGGACCTTGAGGTTTGGGTCCAAGGTTTAAACCATTGCACCACTTGAAATTTCATGTAATTATAAGGGGTTCAAAAACTTATTTATTTACTTCTTTGATGGTTTTCCTATTTTCTTTTAAAATCAGCAAACTTCAAGGGCGATTTTGACCTTGTAAATGACCTTTTTCAAAAACATTTTGAACTAAGAAAAGTTGGAAAATTAAGCAAGCTTTCACCTCCAACTCGCCGTTTTGATCGCAAGTTTTGCACAAAAATGTAAAAAAAATCTTAATTTCCAGCCTTCTTTGATTATTGTCTATAACTTTTGATTGGAAGATCTAAATTTCAATCGGATTGTTGGAGGTGAAAATTGGCTTGATTTGTCAACTTTTCTTAGTTCAAAGTTTTTTTTTAAAAGGTCATTTACGAGGTCAAAATGGCCCCTGAAGTCAGCTCACTTTAGAAGACACCGGGTTTTGAGTAGTTAGTTTTTTAAAAATCTACTTTGTACAATGAAGATTCTCAAAGATTCCAAGTGATTCTAAGAGATTCCAAGAAGTTTCAAAAGATTCTAGAAGATTTCAAAAGATTCCAACAAAATTAACAAAATTTTGTTCATTTGGTAGTTGTACTATCCAAAACAAAATAAGATTTTTCTATTAATTTGGGCAAAATTAACAAAATATTGTAAAAACGGACGTTACAATATCCAAATGAACAAAAAATTGTGAAAACAGACGTTACAATATCCAAATTAACAAAAAATTATTGATTGTTTGTTAATTTGGGCACTGTTTTTTCTCCTAGTGCATTGAACTCTTGATTTTTTTCCATGGAAAATGTGGACTAAATTGCCTTTCCTTGGAACATGATTCAAACACATAAAACAATCCAAAAGTGCTTTGTCTACACGTGCATACAAGGTATTATTTTAAAGGGAATAGAAACCAAAAGACATTCCATACACTTACATTAATTCAAAATACATATTTACTGTGAGATTGATGTCTTTGTGGAGGTCATGTGTAGCTCATTTACACCCCACTACACTAATGATGATAAACAATGTTATGTTGTGATTAATGTTACTTGGACTTTTACCCCGGTCACTCTAAACTTCAATTAGTTGGCACTTAGTGTTGTATTCACTTTTTTGAGCAATAACTTTTTTGAGCATGTAATAGGTTTCTTGGGTTCATACGTTTTTCTTTGCATTTTGATGAAATAGTTAGGTAACACTAAATGTAAACTTGTAAAAAATTTATACCCAATAGTTGACAAATAGTGTCTATGTTGACATTTACTATTGGTAACATTAACCGGATTGTTGACAATTAGTGTTATGCTTCATTAGTGTTGCCAACACTATTTATCATCATTACTGTATTTGGAGTGTTGTTTTTTGAGAATTTTGACCTTTTCAATGTGCTGCAGTGGGACCGGCTGAACACTATTTCTCACCCTCCTTTTTGCGGCTCATTAAGAGCCTGGCCCCTCGTGACTTAATCTGGTGTGTACTGGTATGCCTGCGACCCGCCTAACAGGTAGCGGTTCCAGCTGTCCCCTAGGAATTTACCTTGCTGGTAACTCTGATGACAGTGTTTTGAATCACAAGGCCTTGTGCTATCATGGGCATGCCTCATGCGGTACCCATGGCCATGGTGGCATGAGGCATGCCCCATGCATAATAGCACATGGCCTTGTGATTCAAAACATTGTTAGTGCTTTGGCCTTATATTTCGCGATAGTGTAGTGTTTTACCTAGGAATCCATCGGCAGTACTAGGGTTTTAGGCGGCTAGGGTTTCAGTGTTGGGAAAGCTTTGGCCATTTTCATTCTCTTTTGTGGGTTGTTTCTGGTTCGGTTTAGGGTTCGATGTAGAGATGATGCTGAAGGTGGTGGTTTAGGGTGGTTGCTGCGGAGAGTCTTTTCTAGTTTGGGCATAGAGGCATGAGGGCTAGCGGTTTTAGGGTTTGAAGTAGTGGACGACTAGGAAACAAGTTTCAAATTGTAGTTTACGGTGAGAATTCAGTTAGGTGCTATGGGCTTCAAATTTAGAGAGTTGTGTATGCTCTAGTGCAATATTTTCTCTGTTGCAAATGTCAACTGATGCTGCAATTTCTGTTTGCTTTTGGCGCCATTAGGGTTGGAGAGGTAGAGAGCACGCTCTATGCTTAAGAAAAATGAAAATTTAGGGCGAAATGTGAGAGTAGGGTGCAATTTCTGTTTGATTTGTGCTGCCTTTAGGGTTTGACAAGTGAAAAACACTCTCTATACTTGACAAGAATTGTGTTCCTAGTTGGAATGTTAGTGTAAGCTGCAATTTCTGCTTCATTGTTCCATCTTTAGGTTTTGACAGGTGGAGAGCATAATTTTTGCTTTAGAAGTATTGGGTTGCTATCCGAAACATCAGCAGAAGGTGCAGTCCTTCTGTGGTTGTGTCAGCCTATGGTATAAAGAGGTGGATAGTATACTCTGTGATTGAGAACATTACTGTTTCTTGTCTGAATGTGAGCTCACTATCGAATTTATTGTAGGTCGGAACGCATTCAGACTTTTACAGTAGAATACTGTTAGTGGGTGGAATGTCTAGTTACGCTTGTCCATTTGATTATGCCGCCTTCAGGGCTTGAGAGCTGGATAGCACACTCTACACTTTCAAAGAGTATTGTTTCTGATCGAAGTATCAACTTGGGGGGGAATCCATGAGTAGTTGTCCACAAGTTTGGTGATAGACAGTTGGAGAGCACATTGAATTCTTAAGAAGAATATTGTTTAGGATTGACATGTCAATGGATGGTGGAATTTGTATTTGCTTATGTTGCAAATGGGATGAAGAGGTAGAGATCATACTCAGTGCTTGAGAAAACTAGGGTTTTGGATCGCAATGTCAGGTTAGGGTATACTGTTTGGGTGCATCTGGTGCCTTTAGGGTTAATAAGGTTCATTAGTGCACTGTATGCAATAATATAATTATTTCATAGAAGATTGTCATTTCAGACTACAATGTACATGGTAATCATGCCTTGTGATTACTATAGTTCGGAAAATCAAGTATTAATGTAGGTACTGGTTTTAGTAGTAGTAGGATTCGGTTTTGTAGTTCAGATGACGCATTCAAAGCTCCAATCCTGTGTCCCTAATTTTGTCAAGTAGACAAGCTCTACCGTTAAATTCGAAGGTACTGCATCTTACATTGCAATGTTGAAGGACCAATTCCAAGAGCAGCTTGCCGGCATTGAAGCCATGGTGCAACATCCTCCAGAGGATTTGATTTGTATATCGGACTTGCTCTGGGATTCGCGTGAAACACAACTTGTCCGCCGACACGAGGGAAATCGCAAAAAAGATGTCGTCGTAGCTCAACAGTGTTTCATCCCCACTAGTAGAGTGGACGACTTCATACATGGCATGGAAAATACCAATGGTCACGTGATGTGTAGGTATGTGAAGATCCGCACTAAGCCAGAGAGGGAACTCGACACTTTTAGGGCGACTGCAACTGCGTCTAAGGAATCCACTCGGTAAAGATTTCAAGAGATTCATTTCTTGCCCTTCTTGCCTCAGTGTTTCAACTTCAATTCTGTGGCTTATAACTGTATTCGCTTTGGGTTTTTGATTTTGTAGTTACCACTGTCAATACGGACTTGAGGACCACAGTGGAAAGATAAAGGCGGCTACCTCGTTATTGCTGCCCAAACAGAAACCAAAGTTGCTAATTTCGACCAGTACCAGAACTAGACATTTGCGGAAGAAAACAGTTCCTCATGCAGATGCTAGTGTACAATCAGACACAGTGAAGAAAAAAAGGGGGCGGAAGAAATGTACCCCAGCGGACCCTGTAGTGCCAACAGCGTGTAAACCAAAGCGCATACGGAAGAAGAAACCTGCTGTAGATGGTAGCCAAAGTGGTAAGAATCCTGAGGCTTCAGAAGGCGGGTCTTCACAGCCTAACTCCAAGAGAAAGCAGCGTGTCGCTGGTGAAACGGCAAGAGACACCTGTAAACCACGACGTGCCCAGAAGGTAAAGAATGGAGAAGTCTGCGTTTCAGGTGAAGGTGAAGTAATGCCCTCCCTCCATGGCGTTGTTCAGTCAATGCAAAGGCATGGGGACATTGACTTGAACTCGCCGGTGCCGGCTTTCGAGTCCGGAGGTTGTCTTCCTTGCACCTCTGTTGACATTGTCCAGGAAACTCAAGCAAAGCCGCTCAGTTGTGTACAACGAGCGAAGTCAGCCTTGTCCACAAGTTCTCACACAGGGAAAACGGAGGTCATAACACTGGCAAAGGCCATTGTGAACCTTGACCTCAATGTCCTTCCTTCCGGATGCGACCACGAAATTAAAGACGGAGAAGTCCCCTCGGCATTTGGACCAAGTGATCATGGTGTGCTACCTTCTACAAGTGAGCAGAAGTCTATGGAAGTAGAGATGTCTACATTGCTGCGAAACAATGCCTTCGTCTGTGCAAATGTGGTGAACGCAACCCCTTCCCAAGTTCGAAACACTGATGAGATGGGTAGCAGAGACGTAGTGGCCCACATTTCTACATTGACTGGCAATGGTGTCGTATTGAACACTGTTGTAATGGCGGATTGCACCACTGACCACATAACTGCGGATGGGACGGCTGGTGGCCAAGGTCCTCCCACTACTCCTGCAAACAATGTCACGAAGAAGAAGCGAGACTCATTAAAGCAATGGGGAGGGTCGTTAAAGAGGGGATGTCTGGCATCTTTTAGCGTGAAATCTCTTTACCTACTTCCACATGTCACTGAGATTTGTGTCTTTGAGGCAGACCATGTTAATGAAGCACGGGTCCAATGCCATGGCTTGCAGGATTCTGGGGACCGCAGTGCGTTTTCATGGCATCTCTCTGCAGAAATAAAGGATTTTGTTCTGAAACTACTCAGAAATGGACACAACGTGCCACAAATTATGGCCAAGCACATCGCTGTGGTCAAGGACACTCTCAGAGATGGGAAGGAACTGAGCTGTGACATGTTCCTCCATGAACGTGATGTGCGGAACTTGGCCACGAAAGTAGCCCGAGAGACATACATGCTTCACTGAGATGATGCCAAAAGTGTGTAGTTGTGGGTACAAGAGAATCAAGCGAGCGTCTTCTTCTACCAAGAAACAGGTGTACCTGTCTAGGGTATATTGACCCCATCCAACATACCTTTCACTGTAGGTATCCAAACGCCTTGGCAACGTGAGATGATGCTGCAGTTTGGGCATGAGGGAGCGGTTTCAATTGATACAACATTTGGAACAAATGAGAAGAAGGTATGTTTATTTAGTACAGTGTTTTGCTTGGGTGACTTTGTGCCCTTGTCAGTGCTACTGTTCTTGATCATTGTCAGCGAATTGTAGAGGACAGCATGGTAACTACTTCATTGATTGCCTTCTCCAGTTTCCATTGTATACAATGATGGTGTTTGACGAGTGGCACAATGGAATTCCTGTGGCATTCATTTTGACGTCACGCGCTGGGCAAGAAGACCTCACTCTCTGGATGAGGGCATTGGACAATAACTTGAAGAGAGAACACCCCAATTGGAAGTTAGCTGCCTTCATTGTGGACTGTGCCCAGGGTGAAATCAATAGCTTGCGGTGAGTACCTTGGATTGTATTTGCTTTGGATTTAGGGTTCAGGATATGTTATGTACAGGTGTTTCAGCTTCATAGAGACCTCTTGTGCTGCTTTAATACTTCGTGACACTCTTGTCCACGCCGTCATGAACTTCCATCAACCATTTTGCGTTCACGCATGCCATGCATAAGGAACTAACTGGATAGTTCTTTGACGATGCAGGATTGTTTGGCCGGTGACGGCAATCTTCCTCTGTCTTTGGCATGTGCATAGGGCTTGGCAAAAACAAGCGTGCATAAAAATTCAGGACGTTGTAGTGCGAGCTGAAATCATGAAGGGTCTTAGTTTTGTTATGTATGATCGAACTTCCCTATCAGGAGATGGGGCCTCTTGTTGGGCAGCTCGGAAGTTACAGGAACTGGAACGCGCCTACCCTGTTGCAAATGAATTCTGGGACTACGTAAGACAACAATGGCTACCGAAGGTTTACATGTGGGTAGTTGGGAATAGGAATCTACCGTACGCTGGGCAAGACACTAATGCCGCAGTAGAGAACTACCATAGCTACATGAAGTTGGTTTTGAAGGCTGAGAGAAGTTGCCTCACAGGACGTTGCGTCGATTGGTGCATTCATGTCCTCACAGGGGACGTCCTCACGCACTATTGGTACGTCCGATTGAGGAAACGGTTTGAATTTGTGGACAACCGGAAGGAGCGAGGGATTGTCATTGCTGCACTCATATGTGCCAGAGACATTCCGGATAGTGACGTGACACTGCCAGAGTGGGATGGTGGGCCAGCCTATGTGACGTCCAGGAGCCATCGACATATTCAATATGTTGTGCACAATCCTATAGAGCTCTGGGCCACTTGCAATTGTGTGCACTCCCAGAAAGGGAACATCTGCAAGCACAAAGTCAAGGTCTTGAGGTTGCTACATCCACAATTGGCGGAGGGTACAGTTGCTAGGTATATCGGGGCATTGAAGGGGACGGCTACGGCAGGTTTAGGACAGTTACTATCTCCTGCAAGATCTTCAGAAACAACTACCATGTCCAGGGAATGGTCTGTAGTTATGGATTCGCCACTCCGTCCAGCATCACAATGTCCTACACCACCACTTCCTATAGACCTGCACAATACATTACAGATGCAAGCCAGAGATATGTTGGATTTTGTAGGCTACAATGTTGTTCTTATGGAACACCTTCATGCAGACTTCAATCGGTCGTGGGGGAAGATGAAACAACTGGCTACCAAAATGGAGGCTGGACATATCCATCCAGCGCAAAGAAATCCAGTGTTTCATATTGTGCAAGATGGCTTGGAGATGCGGCTGAGTCGATTGAAGGATATGTTGGAGCGAAGTACAAGGCCACCGGCTTCTCGGAGACTTAGGATGGGTTCTGATTCACTAGCGTGATTGGAGTGTTCTAGACAATACCACAGAACTTGCCTTCATGATAGTAGCCATGTATAGACATTGCTGATATCATGGACTGATGTAGTCTTCAATTTTGTAGCAAGTTTTTCTTCTATTCTGGACCCTGATACCGTGTCGTGCAGCATTACTGTCTTGTCCTCATGAATTAGTCTTGTTATATATTGGCACTCTTGTATATGAACATGCAATACGCATCAGTGACAGTATGTAGAATTCTGAACTACCATCACCGCTTGCATTTTGGCGTCTTTTAAAGTCTTTCATAGTGCTTTCGATGGCATTGAGAACCTGTTATGTATGAGTAGGGAGAAATTTCAGGATAACTACACATCCACGCAAGCGTTAGAACGTGAAAAACTCTTCGGCACACATTCTTTTGTTTGTTGCTTACAAGTGGCCTATGAGGAAAAGAAGTCTCGTAGTTGAATTGAAGGGTTCTGTGGATGAGATGGCAAGACACTAGAATTGGATGAATGTGCAATTGCATTGGGGTGACTATGATTATCATGATGTCAAATGCTATAACCCAGCCAAATTCGTAGATTATACCACTGACAATATGTCGATGTATGCAGCTCTTGCTGGGTTATGCTTTGGTCAGATGGATCCTACAAATTGCATGGTGCGTTTAGCAATTTGTTCCGTGGTACTAGGCGAGCCACTCTTTGTACAAGCTATGAAGAAGATCATGAAGTACAATCTACCATTGTACGTGTCAACGGGGTGTGTAAGCAAGGGCCAGTGGTGTATTCATCAAAGCCTATTGAGCCTCATACATCATCCCTAAATTACGGAGAGCGCGTCAGCAACCACGTTATCTGCTTTGTTAACGACACCAATGAATATTGTGTGACAATACACAAGACATTCGAAGGAAAATTGACGGCCACACCTGTCAATGGTACCATTTTCATGCAGAGTCTTGGTTCAAGGGACAATGTTTCGCACTAAAACGTATTCAACTTGTCTTCTACAAGTTCCCATACTACCACAATACATATGCTATAGAAAGATTGTTAGAACGCTGGATTCCTCTCTTTGAAACATTCAGTTCTTGTGAGGAGTTATAATTTGCAAAATTGAATGACCTTCGGGTGTAGGTTGCCTTGTACAGCATTCCAATGTCACGATTGGGTGACTACATCCGAAATGTACTTCTCATTATTAGTGTTCTGCCCAAACCATTGGAAATTTCCTAAAGGCTTTTTGCTTTCACCTCTCTCGTAGACCTATGAAACGTATTTCAAAGATGGTGTCAGGTAGTATATGTAGGGAGTCAAGGAATATGTTCAACTAACATGACATACATGACTTCTTCATGCACAACGTGGTAGGTACCACTGGTAATGAATATCGTGTGACAATACACAAGACATTCGAAGGAAAATTGACGGCCACACTTGTCAATGGTACCACTTTCATGCAGAGTCTCGGTTCAAGGGACAATGTTTTGCACTAATACGTATTCAACTTGTCTTCTACAAGTTCCCATACTACCACAGTACATATGCTATAGAAAGATTGTTAGAACGCTGGATTCCTCTCTCTGAAACATTCAGTTCTTGTGAGGAGTTATAATTTGCAAAATTGAATAACCTTCGGGTGTAGGTTGCCTTGTACAGCATTCCAATGTCACGATTGGGTGACTACATCTGAAATGTACTTCTCATTATTAGTGTTCTGCCCAAACCATTGGAAATTTCCTAAAGGCTTTTTGCTTTCACCTCTCTCGTAGACCTATGAAACGTATCTCAAAGATGGTGTCAGGTAGTATATGTAGGGAGTCAAGGAATATGTTCGACTAACATGACATACATGACTTCTTCATGCACAATGTAGTAGGTACCGATGGTAGCATAAAGGAGGTCAAATGGAAACATTGCATGTAGGAATTGGTGTTCTACAGTGTTTCAGGGTCTTACCGATCTCCGAGTACATTGTTGTGTCTCAGATCTTTAAAGAAATTTCTAAATTCATTCTTCGTGAAAAAATTCAGTAGAGTCTCTCATCTTGCGCAACAATGTGTTCTAGGGTCAGAAATGAATTTCTATTACCTCCATGTCTCCTTCGGCCAATATTCCAAATAGGACACAATTCCTGCATTATAAACACGTGCAGTGTGCATTGTGCCATATAAGTCAATGTTGTATTGGGTAACCTAATTGCCTGAATTACGTTGTGCTCCTCCTAGGTCCACATGTGACTACAACTTCCAAAGCATGAGACCATCTGTTCTTCCACAGCAGGATGCATGCTAGTAGTATACTTAATGCAAAACCGCAGCCAATATAGTGAGATCATTTGGAATCAACTGAACAGGTGAAATCACGTTCATCCAAGCCTGGCATTCACTATTGGCTGATCTAATGGGTGGGATCCTACCGCCTGCATTACATCCTCCAAAATGAAATTCATTCATTTTAGCATCTTGGGCTAAGTTCATGGAATGTCCTCACACTTTCGACAAATAGTTCTGGCTAAAATGAGTGCACCAACACTCTACTATGATGTATGACAAACTGTTCAGGTTTTGCAGTCTACTTTGGGTTTAGGGAGTCTCGTGACACTGAGGTTCCACTCCTGTACGAAACAGCGCTGCCATAACATTTTGTGGGCTGCTGTTGCCTGAACATTTCTGGCGTTCCCATATTTCTGGAGGAGACTCAGATAGCCTCATTGCATACATTACTCGGAAAGGGGCGTCGTACTGTTTTGTCTTGGACAATTGGCTAAGCTCGTCCGCCACAGCTGCTATGACGTTCTTCTGCATCATGACTGGTGCAGCTGATACCAATAGCTCAGCCTAGAACTTGTCATTTGCCTCTAAAATATCTAGAATTCGCCCATGTCCATGGTATATGCGGACGTACAACTCCATGAAGCGCAAAACAAAGAGGCCGAACTCATAATTTCCTTTTTGACGAAACGTGCGAACCTCAGTTGCCAAGGATAGTCTTCCTATTGGAGACTCGTGCAAGAGCTGCCACACCTTCCATACCTGACAAACATATTCCCTTTCCGCTGGAGAGCTGTGGATGCTAGCACTATCAAAGTGGAACACCCCATTCTCTTTGAAAATGAAGAGGGACCAGTGCGAAGAACTAATGTATGGAACGAGCACTTCCATGTTCATTGGACATGTCTTGTAAAAACGGGAGGGGACGAGGTAATCCTGTCCCCATTTCACAAGCGCCTCAGTTGTGTACTTCTCCCATGCTCGCATTAGTGGGCCCTGCATGAATGACGATGCAATGTACACATGGCAACGAGTCTCTGGTGCCAAGCTCCACCAGAGACGGCGGCTCATGAGTTCCATAATGTTCTGACCCAAATATTGTCTACTCTTTCGCAGGTCTTGAAGTTGACAAACAGGGACAGGTAGTGAGTCTACATTTCCCCCATAGAAGTTAATATATCCCGAATCACGGTCGCCTGTGCCCTTCCTGCATTCATTGAACACGTCAGTCTTCTAGACAGCAGAAGTCAGTGTTTCGAAAACAAACTGTTAGTGTTTCACGACTCGGAACAGGCAGGCTATGAATTTTTTCAGTACCTTGGCAGCGCTTCCATGAGGGCCTCTATTTGGAATTGCTCATATGTTTTCTGTATTGACGACCTCGGCAAAAAGGTTGAATTACTCTCCTCACTGGGGAGAGGGGGGAAAGTAATGCTTTTGGGATGGGTAATATCCAAAACACTAGCTGGTTTCTGGGTGAATTCTTTCATCATCTTGGCCTCCATGATGGGAGTGTTGGCTTCCTTCGTCCCTTCCATGTTCTGAAGCTCTAAGAAGTCCTCCGCAAGGCAACGAGGTGTGCCATGGATTGCATGTAAGCATTCTTCGAAATGTGTGGGATCCTTAGAAAATAGTGAGACCCCATTCAAGGGTGTGCATGACGTAGGGAGCTGATATATGACCAAGTCTTGTGTTGATATGTCATCAACTTGCAATTCTGCTCGTAGCTGCGTGATGGTGAAAGCGTCTAACAGACACGTCCCACCAACATCTCCGGTTTTCACAACCTCTACGTTGTCAGTACGTACCGAGCCTGCTGGAATGGTAGAAGCATCGTACTCTGCCCACATGGCTGACTCATCCTCTTCAATCGCCTTCTGCATGCATTGCACTACATCGATGATCTTTTGGCGAGTGGCCGTCATCTTCGTTGCCCACTTTGGTGCATTTGAGTTTGCAACCTAGCCCATGTCCAAGTCCTCACGTGCGCGCAGAACCTCGGCCCATAACTTTGCCTGCTGCACCCAATTGTCTTTCACAAGTGTCGTCCAGCAATTCAGGAATTCGTGGGGAAAGTCACACACTAGGTCCTGTAATGCACGAATGCGCACATTTTGCACCCACTGCATTATGGGGACCATCACTTTATCTTCTCTGCCCTCCTTAATTAATTGAATCTCCTCCATGATGGTATTATGGACGAGGTCAACTTCAAAGGGCTGCAATCCAGCAAAAAGGAATGGAGCTTGTAATGTATACAATGACAATGCACACATCATCTGCCGTTGCATAAGGCAAATGCTCCTTACGACTGAACTACTAAGTCCCAAAAAGGGACATGTCAGTTGTTTCCACTTGCCATAGACATTGTTCACTGCCATGCGCAAGACTCGCACTATGTGGGGCGGACTGATTCTGGGAATTCTTTGCTCCAATAGGATGTAGCGGACACAAGCAGCCTCTTCCACTGTAGTACACACAATGGTCAGCAATCATTGTCATGCTAAATATATAGCACATAATCACAAACTGACCCCCACTATAAAAAAACCTTGTTTTATATGACGAATTGACATCAAAAGGAACGGATTTTAGGTGACATCAAAAAAACAAACCTATATTTTTATGTCAACAACGATGTCCATTGATGTTATATTGGACATCATTGTTGACATAAAAACATGGGTTTGTTTTTTTCAATATCACCTAAAATCCGTTCCTTTTGACATCAATAAATTTTGGTTTCTTATAGTGCCCATTGCCAAAGGCCTACTGGCGCGAAACACTGTACTGAAACACTAACTGAAGGTAGTACTTACTATCATGACGCCAAGGCAACGACGGTAGTTTTCTGAGGATATCTCTATTCTCCGATACGATCATCCAAATTGGGCACCAGTCCCACAAGCATGCCTCTCATTGAATTTTTGTTCGGTGTCAAAAGTCCGCAAGGGCAGCCTCTACAATTCGTTGCTCCTGGGCAGACATAAGTGCAGTAGCAACGTGACACTCACTCTCATAGTGGGCTTGGTCTAGCAAATACTGTAAGTATTGTGCCATCAGTTCCATGTCCGGCGGTAGTTTACCATACTTTAGGCTACTGCAGAGAGATTTGACGGCACGCCCCACGGCGGATGCTACACGGGGAAAATCCTCCTCCTACCAAAACAAGAGAACATCACACTGTAAGCATAGACTCTGATGGCGAGGCCTTGGGTCATGCGGTGGCCACAATACACTTAGGTGGTCACCCCAGTGACCGAAGGCTCTGACAGTTTTCTCACCCACTTCAAAAGAAGCAACCATTAGGGAATCTGAGTTGCTGGAATGGAGAAGTCTGTAGTACTCAGACCTTAGCATTGCAGAACCACCACATACTACATTTCCGAATGGCCTCATCCAACTGTCCAATGCTCCATGCCTCTGAAAATCTGGCGTTGAACTCCTTTCCTGACAGCCCCTCCCATGACCAACTGAGTAATTGGGGCCAAATACAGAGGAGGTGGTACACATCTGGTGCTTCACAAGTAATTGGTGGAGACACTTTTGGCTGCG